>BSDF01000015.1:7002500-16020000 GCA_027925045.1 Hypotaenidia okinawae
CTTGTCTCCATAATTTAATGATAATTTAAAATATTGTTTCTCTCCCACTGCTTGATAATCCCGTTCCTTTAGTTGGCTTGATGCTGGCAGATTTTGAAGGCCACGCTTCTCCTGCTCACCTGCTGTTACCTTTAAAAAGGGGGGGGGGAGGAAAGAAAAGGCATTAACCTCCGAGGAAATAAATATTGAAACAAAAGGTTTCAGCCACAAAGCTCCCAGATCCCATCAATTAAATCCTCTGCTCTTAATTTTCCCGCATTTTGGATTTTTTTCTCCCCCTTTTCTTCCTCTCCCCATCCTGATTCCTACCTGAGCTCCCGTACTCCTCACCGGGGCTTTGCCGAGTCTCTTCTGTATCTGTCTGGGGGCTTCCGGAACTCACTTTTAAGTCAGACTTTTCTTTTGTATTTTATTTGCGGGCCGGATTCGATAAGGCATCAGTTTCCTAAGGGAAGAAGCGAAGGAGGGAAAGGGGAAAGGAAAAAAAAAAAAAAGTAAATTGCTGTATGTGGGTGTAGCTGTAATGAAAAATCAGAGCAGTTAAATCGTAAAATTTGGATTAAGAAGCTTGAATTTAATACACACACAACACATTTATTAAAGCATTAGAATAATTGAAATTTGCTGCTGGAATAGTCCAATCTGTTTAAATAATTCTATGGGTGTCTTGTTGTGATAAAAGATTATCTGGAATTCTATTAAAGGCGCAGGAGCCCGATTTCTAAATCCTATTTGGATACTTTCAATAACTATCAATAATCTCATCTACTCAACAGCCTCCTGCCTCTCAGCTTTATCTGAAAGTTTACAGCATTTCAGGAGAATTTCATAATAAAAAACCCGGCGACGTAGGAAAGCGGTACCTGTCATTCATGTTCGGATTAAAAAAAATATATTAATATGAGGGAAAAAAGCCCATTGAAAGGTTTGCTGTTTAAGTGCCAGACTAGATGGAAGGGGGAGATTGGTTTTGTATTTCAAATCTCACCTGAAGGTTATTTTTATCTATCTAAACAAATTATCCCTGTCTGTTTGTGGAGTAATTACATCAATGAATATTATGAATAAGGTATGCTCCAGCCAAATATTAATTAAAGGCTCACACACACACACACACACACACCTCTCTTCCCCCCTTCTGCCGGGCTCTCTTCAGACCCACGAATTAATGCCAGGTTCTGTTTAATCCCTCACTTATTACAACTTTCTGTTAATTTTATACTGTTTAATATCATTCCGGGGGCTAATTTCTTTTGTTTATGCGCGGGGTATCTTTGTAATTGTCACCAGACACTTTCCTGGCCGGAGCACCAGCTCTCCCGGACCCCGGCGCTTTCACTAATCGCCGCTAATTTTCTTCATTAACTTCATTTACTCTTTCCACGCGTTTTTGCGGGGTGAGGCAGGGAAAGGCCCGGGTGAGCACCCTGCCTTCCGCGCCGCTTTCTCCTTTCGACCTCAATCCGCTGGGCGAGGAGAGGAAGGGGAAGAGAAGGATGGCACCTTCACCCCGAGCCCTCCACCCTGGGGCCGGGCCGGTGGGGCTGCGCGCCCACTCCTCTCCCCACGGGGCCCGGGAGGCAAAATTACACCAACTCGGGTGTTAAAAGCGATGGGCAGCGGGCTGGAAAACACAACCCTCTCTCGGGACTTTGCACAAGGCGGATCCCCCATCCCTTTTCCTCCTTTTCCTCCTTTTTTATTTAGTTTTTTGCTGCTTCCCCCCACCCCACCCCCCTCCTCCTCCTTAAGCTCTTGCTTAACTCCCTGGACCCAGCCCTGATTTCATTCTGGTTATTAGACAGCTACCAGTGACTGTCTGCACTCCGCGTCTTTCCTGCTAATTATCACCTTATGAAAAGTGTTTCATTAAGAAACTCTGCTTTTGATTAATTATCGACAGAATGCTGACCAGAAAGAAATGAAATTAGTCGCTGACCCCGTCTGAGTAACACTGAAAATTCATCACCTATCCTTTTAATATTGAAACGCACCGTAGAATTTTAATAGAAAATATTGTTTTTTTCCAAACCTTTCAGTCTTTATTAATGCCCCTGGGCAAGAAATGATATTGCTGGCAATATAGCAGCCTTTGTTCATTTTAAATTTATTAAACATAATGCACTTCATTTTCAAATATTTTACCGTTTCTTTTTAATTTCGCTCACTGTAAGTACAGAATAAACCCTTTTTAAACATTTAAGATGGTGGGGGGTGTGTGGTGGTGGTGGTGGGGTGTCCTCCGCCCTCCCCAGAAAGTCATATCCCGTAGAGGCTTGGCCGTCGAGCCCGCGGGAAGAGAAGGGGCTGTGATTTCAGCTGGCAGCCCCCAGCCCCTGCGGAGCCTCGGGCTGTCCCTGCGGGGTCCGGAGGAGGAGAAGGGGACGACGAGGCAGCTCAGGTCCTCTTGCACTAAGGGCTGAGCTCCGTCGGGGTGAGTGGGGAGGTGCGGGGAGGAGAGGGGGGCATGGGGTCACCTCTGCCCTGCCTGCCCTCCCTCCCTGCCCCACATTTTCCCCCCAGCTTCCCTCGACGGCCGGGGCAGAGCCCCTATCCTGCTGCTCCGAGCACGGGCTCGAGGGGGTCGGGAGGTGCAGATCCACCCCCCACCCCCCGTCTCTCCCAGCAGCTGTGGTCCCCCCCCAGGCCAGCGGCCGCCCTCCCGCCTGTCCCCCTTTCCCAAGGAATCCGAGACCTGCAGTTAATGAGACGTGAAGTGTGAAAAACTTCCTGAGCGGGGCGGCCCTAACGACGTTCCCAGATGTGCGGAGGGAAGGGGCGGCCCCGGCAGCCGGCCTCCCCCGGGAACGGCCCCGCCAGCCAGACCGGGGGCGGGACGGGACGGGGAGCCCCGGGGAGACGGGACTTGGCGCCCTGCGGGACCAGGGGTCTTTGCTCTGCACGGGGGAGAGGATCGCGTTCCCACTGTGAGACCCCTAGGTTCCCTCTGTGCACCCCAAGTTACGCACCCCCGGGTCCCCTCGGAGCTCATCCCCGGTGCGCTCCGCTCTCCATCCCCGCCGGACCCTCCGCTCCCTCAAACCGGGAGGGGAAGCCCGGTCACTGTTGTCCTGACCTGAGCCGCAGAAGTTGCTCCAGAGAGATCGGCTCCGAGGGATGCCTGCCCCCGGGGGGCAGCTCGGGCGGGGCGGGGGGCCCCGCTCAGGGAGCCCCGACCCACGGGCTGGCTGCTCTCCCCTTCTTCCCCTTCCACCCTCCCTCAGCAGCGACCAGCCCCCCACAAGAGACATACCGCACTCTTTCCCCTTGCATTTCTTTACCCCCCCTCCCCCCTCCCGCCCCAAAACGCAGCGCCACATGCGCGGCCCTATAGATGCTCGGACAAATAAATAAATAAACGCCTGCCTCCTATTTTTATGAGCCATTTAACTCCAAAATAGACCTCCAGTATCTAGTCCCCGCGCTGGATTTCCATATCCAGTCACTCAGCCCTGCTTATCTTCATGTATGGCTGCCTCATGTTTAACACACAATTACATTTTCTCCCTCCAATTCCATTACAAATGGAATCGGGGAGGCATTGTTTGAAGAAATGTACTGCTTCAGTTCTAGTTATGTCGTACAATGCACGGAACAGTGGAAAAAATCTAGACACCAAAGAGTCAACACACACACACACACACACACACACACACACACACACACACACACACACACACACACGCACACGCACAGAGCCCGGCTCCGAGCAGAGCCCGCACCCTTATTTACCGCAAACAAACTGCCCTGCGGTGGGGCCGGCCGGGGAAAGGGGTGGGGGGGGAGCCGGGGCAGAGATAACCAAGCGATGGGAAGTTAATTAATTGCATTAAACTATTGACTAACTACCTAGCTCGATCGTAATTCATTTAGAGAATATTAAAATCTGAGGAACAATAATAAAATTGATGCCGATTCCCAGCGGAAGGAGATGGCCAGCAAATTGGATACTTTTCTTAATCTGGCGTAAATAATAACATGTCTGTTCCCACTCCCTCTCAGGCCAATTCCCCTATCATTTATTCCAGGCTCAAAAGCCTGCTTCCATAATTGATATCAGTTACTCAATGAGTGCTTCTTGCATTTGTTCTCGTTATCCATTATAATTACAAAGTTCAGCCCGGGCGGCCGGGAGGGGGTCGGGCCGGGCCGGGCTTAGCGGTCTGGAGCCCCCGGGGGTGATGCTGAGCCCCGGTCCCTCCCGAGGACACGATCCGGTTTGGGGTGGGTGGGGGAAGGATGGGACAGTAGCGTTGCGTGGCCAGGGGGGCGGCTTTGGGAAAGCCAGCTCAGACCCCCCACCCCCTTTCGCTGCAGTGGTTATGGGGCTGTGGGTGCAGAGGGCTCTGGGGGGAGGTGTGTCTCGTCTCGCCCCCCATCACCCCCGGCCCGGTTCTCCGCCGCCCGCTTCTCCCGGCCGAGCCGCCTCGCCTGGCTCCGCTCGGCGCAGATATTACTATTTCGTTATTTATTCACTTATTTATTCATTTATAAAGTGTTTACTTAGCTCGGTGCAGATGTAACATCTCATTTACAGGTTGGCCCCGGGGCAGAGAAACAATTGGCAACAGAGGAGGGAGGGGGGAAACCAAGAAAAAGGGGAAAAAAAAAGAGAAGAACTCGGGGGAATAAAGAGGGAGAGGGAAGGGGAGCCGCCGTCTGCGGCGGGAGAGCTAGGAAGAGGCCTCCCCCCACCGGTACCACCCGTGCCGGCGGTGGGGCGGGGACCGCCGGGGCGGTGCTCCCTCGGGGAAACTGAGGCACGGGGTTCCTGGGGGAGCGAGGGGTGGATGTGCCTTCCCATCGCTGCGGGCGCTTGCCGGGGGGTAAGGATAATCTTTACGGGAGGAGCGGGACCGCAGTCCCTGCCTTTCTCCCTGCTACCGGGCAGCGGTCTTCCTCACCGCGGCGCGCACGGCCTTGCGGGCACCGGCGGAGCGCACGGCAGTGGGTTTCCCCGGCGGCTTTTGGGAGGAATCGGTGATTTTCTCCGCCGGTCCCAGAGACAGCAGCAAGCAGCAAGGAACGGGCCGGGGAACGCACCGGAGGCGGGGATCGAACCCGTCATCCCCGGAGGGTCCGTGCGCCCCAGCCGGGCCCGGGAGCGGTGGGCAGCCCCAGGCAACCCCCCGCATCCCTTCACACGGGCGCTGACGGGCGGCAGCTGCTGATTGTTTAAACGAGGATGCAGTTGCTTAGCAACCCATAGGAGGCTCATTACCGAAGCCACAGTGATTAACAAAAAAGGGTATGAAAGTAAAATGGATTAATTATTTAATTAACTAATTGATGATCAACTTCTTTTTAATTATTCACTTAATTAAAGAAGTGTAACTACAACACTGCCCTTATCAAGTGTGTTGATATACTGACAAGATTTCAAAGACAAAAAGAAGAAGAAGAAAGGAAGGGGGGTAAGGAAATCTTCCCTGCTACGGGCGCTGCAGATCCAAACCAGGAGCTGCAGGCTGCATCTCGGGACTCCCTGCCCCGGAGCTCAGGTGTGGCCCCCAAAACTTTCTCACAAGGGGCTGGGGCGAGAGCCTCCATCCCAGAAGGGGCAGAGCCATCGCTATGAGATGTATCTGCTTCCTGCCGCTGCATCGCAGAGCATAAATTCAGCTGGGCTGTGCTCTAAGGAAGAGTTATGGAGGCCTTGCTGCCTCTTAAATCCGGGTTGATCTTTGCCTCTTAACTAGACGATGGTTCAGCTGCATCTGGTCAGGCCCAGCAAGAAGAGTTATGGATGGCTGCAAACTTCTCTCTGCCGTTTTCCCGGGCCAAAGGTTTGGAGAGAAGGACCCTTCCTAGGGGTGGCTGAACCAAAGTACACAAAGGGTCTGGGGACATCTCCAGCCTGGCACTTGTGGTCAGAGGAGAGCACCAGGGTGTGAGGCATGAGAGTCCTGGCTTTCCCCAGGCAGGAGGTCCTGGCAGCTGGGACCACGCAGAAGGAGCTCAGGGAGTTCTGCCTGGGCACCCCACGGAGCTCCCTGCCTGCTCAGGGATCCCTCTTCCCAACTCGGTGTCAGCAATAACACGTAAGTGATTTTGCTTTCCCAAGGATTTGTCGCCTGCCCAGCAAGCTCCTGGCTCTCCCTCTATTGCACTAATTTTGTTTCTGTTTTTTCCAATGTAAACAGTGCAGCTTGTCGAAAGCATTCGCCTCTCTTGATTAATTTACCCCTAATGACAAAGATGGCTCTGCAATCAGCAGGTAAATGCGGGGAGTGAAATCCGCCTGGTTTCCCCTGTTAGCATGGCTGATGAGGGAGAGGGGGCTGGTGCCGAGCCGAGGGGAGGATGGTGCTGCAGGGACTCAATCGATTCTATTTACCCATCCAAGGTGTGATTGGATTTATTGTCAGTGTGAAGAAGACAAACTGATCACTTCTGCTCGGCACAGTATTGGCAGGTCCAAGATCTGCTGAAGGAAGAGAAACTTGGGAGAGTTCAGCTTGGTTTTTGTGGTTTTGGTGTTTGTTTTGTTTTTTAACCATCTGAATTGTTCCTCCTCTGTGCACAGGGGCCTTGGGGCTCACCCAGAGAAACCTGCTCCCCAGTCACCCATGGGTGATGGTGCTGTTGCCGCTCCACTCTAGGAAGGAAGGGCTGGAGGTAGCAAGGCCCTGGGTATCTCGGCAATGCCAACTCCGTGCTCACGAGGATGGGGTGACAGCAGCCATGGCACCAGCATCTTTGTGATGGCACTGGGCTGTGCGCTGGGTGGTTTCCCCAGGAGACACTGGGAAGTCACTAAAGCTGTTGGAAGGTGGAAATAGGGAGGAAAAGAGCACTCTCCTGTGCTCACAGGAGGAGAGAAAGTTCCCAGTGCTGGGTTGGCTGGAAGGCAGGCAGGTCTGCCTGAGACCCCGCAGTGTAAGGACAGATGAGGCAGGCTAACTTCTCCCTCACCAGTTCCCTCTGCCTCTGTCGGGTTTTAAAAACATAAACCAAACCTTCCCCTCCATTTAAATCATGTATCTAATCCCCTAACTCTCTTAATTAAGCAGAGGGAAGTTTAAATTGTTCTAACCATCTTTGGGGGGATTATATATTTCAATCATCATTATGGTATGGCTATTTGTGATACCACAAGATAGATAGGTATATCCATTGTATAATCAGGCATACAAATTATAATCCCCCCAAAGACATTTAATAACAATTTAAAATACTGACTGCTGGACGTAGGGCATTGGCAGATTAGAAATGAATGTGAACAGAGGGTTTGTTCAAGGACTCAGGATGCTTTATGTTACGTCCTGCAGCTCTCCCTCCTGGTGTTAGGACCAGTGCTGGTGAGGAGGAAGGGTTTCCCATCCCTTGGGTCCCTCCCATGAAGCACCATCTCCTGTGGATTTGCAGATGAAGATCAGGGTGAGCCAGACGTGCCGGGTCCCAGGAGCATCTCCATCCTCTCAACCAGCTTCCATCCCTTGGGATGCTGTGAGGGTCTCATTACCTCCACTAGAAGCTGTGGATGTGCATCCAAGGGCAGGATGAGGTCCGATGCTGTCTAATTTTCTTGGAGCTGTACACAGGGCTCCCCACTGACATTAGTGGGAGCTGCTGAAGCATATCAAGAGAGGCGGAGATGCTAGGAGCACTCGCTCTTGCAGGAAAACTGCTCAGGGGTGTCTCTGCAACTGTGAAATCAGACCTTTGGAAAGTGTGGATTATTGAGTGAGTAGATCTAGGCAGCTTGTTTAAGGGCCATTAGTCCTCATATGAACTTGGTTATTTTACACTGAAAACATACATGGGACACTATATCATTCTTAGGGTAGAGGGGAGAAGAAGGAACCTTTTTTTCCCCTTCTCAGTAAGTGAAAATAACTGCCTGAAGCCCCCTGAAACCAAAAGAGACCCACGTCTATGAAATGAACCTGTGTTCTGACACGGCAGCAGTAGCTTTGCAGGAGGAATTCTAACCCAGTGAATTTTTGCAACCTGGATTTGGATTGCAAATAGCTTAAAACCTTACATGTTAAGTGGGGGGACAGCACACAAAAAAATCTTTAAATCTGTGCCAGAGAAATGTTATGAGCCCAGAGAAGTGGGCATCATCCTCTGCAGAACAGGCAAAAATCAGCTGAAAAGCTGGTTTCTTGTTTTACTTTTAAACAACACAGAGATCATGTTTTCCCCTTCATCACAGGAGCAGGAACATCATTGTTATTTGCATCGTGCCTTTGGTACAGGCAGCAAACCCCGTGTAACAGCTGAGGAGCATCTTCCTCCTTGTACGAGGGGATGAGGGTCTTCCACCCCTCTGACTGCAACAGGGGAGAACCAGGAGAGATTTTTGGGTCTAAATCAGAGCAGCCAAAGGCAGCAAAGGGAGCTGGGTGTGGGAAGGGCTGGAGGCTTGACTTGTTAGTGGCAGCACGGGGAACTTAACGTTCTTGTTTGATAGTACTACGGTTGTGCAGCGAACAGCTAAACAGTTGTCTCACACAGCAAGGGATCTCGCTGACGATGAACGTTGCAGGAGGAATCGTTCTCTCAATGTGTCCCCAGGTCCTTGTCTACCTTCTAGAGCTGCAGTTCTGACAAGGTTTCAGCACGGTTTTTCTAACACCCTCCCTTGCAGCCCCGTGCTGTCGGCTCCTCAATGTCCTCAGAAGGGCAGATGCTGCTGGGGGTCCCACCAGAGGTGGGGCTGGGAAGCTGCTCTGCCTGGTGCCCAGTCCAGTACGTGGGTTGAAGGTGGGTCAGTCCTGGAAGTGTTAAAAGCCCCAGACAGAGGAGATGATGTCTAAACACACCCCTGGGGCAGGCACCTGCAGAAGGAAGTTGATAATCCTTATCCAACCTGGCAGCTCAGTGTCTTTATAGGGGGGATTATGTTCTGAAAGGTGCTCTGGGTGTCTGTTCCCAGTATGCTCAGTGACTGGTACCACCCTGAGTGATTTTTCTGGGAAGTGTGATTGCTTTATTTGTGAGCAGCCTTTGCCCAGACTTGGCTTTAATGGGAACCTGGGCTCAGGCTCTTTATTCGGAGACCAAATCTGGTCCCTGCAGCTGTCCCATGGATCCCAGATTTGCCCTCTCCTTCACAACCATAACAGAACCTGTGCTTGTTTTTTCTAGAGGATGACCTCACGCCAGACCTTTCTCTCTGTGAGCAGGACATGGTGTTTCCCCTCCCACGTTAGAAAAAGTGCTCCTTGCTCTCAGAGAGAAAGCGCTGGGAGTGGAGAAACCAGGTCAGTGCTTACAAGGGATCAAGCACCTCGGTGATGGGCACATTACACACTGACCTTGCCCGCTTGGGAACAATCTGGGGCTTCTTGGTGTCAGCTAAGCTGGCTCAGACGCTGGGTCTCCAGCACAGCCATGCCCTCTGCCTTTAAATCACCTTCAGCTTTCTTATTTCTGTGGGCTCATCTTCCCACCTCAGGATCCTCTACATCAAAGCTGTGCTGGGAAAAATACACACCACTGGCTTCTTTAAACTATCCTAGGTGTTGTGATTTCAGGATCCAGCAACTACTTTTCCAGCGCTTGTGAACTTCTTGAAAAATCTCTAGGGAGTTTCTCTCCTGGGAAACTCGCTATTTTCTTGCTGATTTTTAAAAGTCAACTGTTAACATCACGAGAGGTTTGGGGGGTTTTTGTGTGAGTTTTTTTTAAAGCACCAAACTCTTGATGGATGCTGGGTTTGTAGGAGCTGTAAATGTAAATTGTTTTTCCTCTGGCCACTTGTGTTTTATTTGAAACGTACAAAATCGGAGTGTGTAGTTCCTGAGAGCTGGCCTAGAGAACAGCAGCACTCCCAAGTAGTTTGTCTCCTATCAAATGGCATTAATAATTTAGTCTCTAATTAAAAGTGAGGTCAAACAATGAAAAATGACTGAGCTAAATGGTTGCGCTGTGATGTATTAAAGTGACTGGTGGGTTTTAATGGATGGAAGGAGCGTTGTTGTTTGTTTACGTACAAACCACTTCCAGTCACAGACTGTGGGAGTCCTGAGGAAATGTATTTAACTAAAATCTTTTACAGGTTACTGAGTCAATATCTTGAACAGACAATTTTTACACGCCTTTTATTTCCTTCAAGTTGCTCAGCTACCTGTAAAACAGCTTCTTTTAATGACGAGGGGAGGAAAAAAACCCCACCACTTTGATGCCTCTCAGGCTTGTTCATCAGTTAATGTTAACACTCAGACATATCTAAGGGGATCTAAGACATCATGGGAATGGTATTCTGAAGGGAGCTTGGTTTTATGTTCTGGAAGATGCTCTGGGTGTCTGTTCCCAGCATGCTCGGTGGTTGGTACTACCTTGAGTGATTTTTGGGAAGCGTTGATCGCTTGATTTGTGAGCAGCCTTTGCCCAGATGCTGAGCCTGTACTGAAAAGCACTGTGCTGCCCCAGCAGCTGAATTCCCAAAGGAAAACGGGAAGAAAAGCAAGATCACGGCCCCTGATGTACAAGGAGGGACCCTGAGAGATGTAGGACTCTGAGCTTGTGGGACCTGGTCCCAGAATGAGGTATGGGCAAGTAGGCACCTTTTTGGGTCCTTGTCGTGGCTCTTGTCAAAACTAGGGGTGCCCAGAGACTCCATCAAGGGTCTCATCCTCCAGACTAGCCTTCCCACACACCTGTGGGCTGCACTTGGTCCTGCAAGGTGAATTAGGCAATGTGGTGTGAGCGGGGCAGAGCTGACTTCATGGAAATGGGGGAAGGTTTCCCTCTGCGGGCATGAATTTATCGTCTTGTGGGTTCTCTGTGTCATTTAGGTGGAAGGCTTTTATTTCTGACCTCTAAGCCAGGACACTAAGGTCCTTGGATGGCAGGATGATAGAAGTCACCATATATGTACCTCCACTGGGGACCTTGGCGTTGGCTCCCCTGTAGACCTGCTCATATGCCTACACAGATACCTCAACAGGAAGGTTAAGGGGAAGATGACAACTTCTCTCTATTAGGACAGGCAAACCCAGGATCTTCCATCATAGATCTGGACCCAGAGGTGCTGCCCAAGCACAATGGGAGGAAAGCTACTCACCAAGGCTGTAACAGGAGGCAGGAGTAAGTACAGATCCAAGAAGCCCACATCTCTCTACAGTGCTGTGGGCAACAAAAAGTAAAATAAAGTCCCTACTCCTAAATATTTGGCTTTTATTTCTTTACATTTTTAGCTGGCAATCTTTATATAAAAAAGACAGAAAGTTGGAGTTTTGCACCTATTTCATTTAACACCACTTAACTCCTGGCACGGGCCCAATATGTCTCCATTAAGAGGAGACTTTGCAAAAATTGTCCCAATTAAGCAGCAGCATTGCGATTTGCTGTTGTTAGGCTAAACTGGTTCCCTGGGAGATGTCCTAATGAGGTATCCATCTTGATTAAGTGCAGACCCGTGAAGTGCTTCCCAATTAAAGGACAGAGTAGGCATGTATATTATCCAAAATTTAAAAAATCCCTAAAAAATAGTCTTTTGGGGTATCTCCTCTGGGGCTCACTGTCCCACGGACAGAAGCAGTGTTTGCTTTGATGTAGGAGGGTGCTGACCAGACCCATCACAAGAGGTCATGGAGTGCCAGCACCAGCTTCTGTAGCTAGGTGCCCACATTGAGAGGATCTGAAGAGGAAGGTGAGAGCCCAGCCAGATGCAGGTGTCATTTCTACATGGCCATACAACTTTTCCTACAGGTTGTTGTTGGGTTTACATCAGGGTCTTGTCAAAACCCCTGTGCTTCAAGGGTCCCTTGTGAAGCAGAGAGAAGAGCACTGGAGATAAGTGTGTTACTGGTTGGAAGGACTCAGGTACCAGTTTTTATATGGGCAAGCTGGGAGTATGGCCATGGCGAGACTGGAAGGGGGAAGATGCACCTTCCCTTGCTCCATCTCCCTGCTGTAGGTACAGAGTCCTATGGAGGGTACTGCCCAACAGAAGGTGAGGTGCAATGGGAAATTCACACTGGTTTTAGGACCAAACTCCTCCCCCCTTTTGCCCCAATCCTTACCCATGAGAGTGGTGTAGTCCTGAGACAGCATCCCAGAGAGGCTCTGGAGTCTCCATCCCTGGGCTTTTGAGCAGCCTGGTCTAGGTTTGAAGGTAACCTTGCTTAGTGTAGGAGGTTGGATGAAGGGCCTCCACAAGTCCTTGCCAACACAGTCCTCTCAGTGAAGCCATGTTTGGAGGGTTAGGTATAACATGGGCTGTGGGGCTCCACCAGCAGCCCCAGCCCTCCGAGACTGCACCAAACCAGTGCAGAACCTGCTGGGTCTGCCAGAAGCCATTGTAGGACCCAGGGTGTGAATTAGGAGGGATGGGCGGGGGGTTTTACAGAGCATTGCTGTAAAACCCTGCCTGGGATTGGGAGAGGAGAGAAACCACATGAAGGGGAGTTTCTTCTGGAAGAAATAAGAGCATCGCTTCTTCCCTTCCAATAACTTTCACTTTAGTTTAAACCAACAAATGTCCATTTGTCAAGTGTTAATATTCACCCGATGTCCAGAGGACATACCTTGAAAGTTATTTATAACAGGATTTTTTTTTTTTCCTTCCTTCTTGCCTTCCAAGGAAACAATGTTCTCATTCCATATTTCTCCTGCGCCACAGAATTACCAATCAACTGTTTTGGAGTCATTTTAAATACAATTATAAAGAATGTGATTAGGACAAATGCAAAAGAAGTTAAACATAATCAATTCCTCAGTGCTGCCTTGTGGTTTACATTTTAGTATCATTTAAGGGGATTTGTGCCAACCTTTTGTAGTAGATTAAAGGCAGATATTTTGTTTGTTACAATCAAACCTATGATTTCGGTTTTATAAATTTTTAAAATATTAATTATAGTTTGAAAAGTACACGGAGGTGAATACATTAACTAGTTTCCTGCTTAGATAGCAACTATTTGGTGTTTGGCATTAGATTAGCAAGGAGCAGGTTGGGAATTTTAATCCACCTTGTTAAGTTATTAAATTTTCTTTATTTACACACAGATCTTACTTTCATTAACATTGTAACAGGTGCTCATTAACAATTTATCATTTGCCAGGCAGAAACAAAAAGAGATCTTGCTACAAAGTTTTCTCTTTCAGTGTCTCAATTATACTCTGTAGCAAGGCTAAAACAATTATAAATATTGTTTTTACAACAACGCCCAAAACTTGGGCCCATGTGGAAAAATCAGTAGTCTCTGAATATTTCCCTGCTTGTAGTTTCCTCCATGTAGTTCCACAAATAAGGCTGCTTTTAATTAAAAAAAAAAAAGGTGGGGGTGTGTGTTTCCTCCCTCTAAAATGTCTGCTACATTAAAAGTATTCAGGTTCATGAGTGTACAGACCCATTATTTCACCCTACTTACTCACAACTTAAGCAAAGACTAATAGAATTTTAATATGATCTGTAATCACACTAAAAACTGTAGTTCAAAATTCCTGAGCATCACTTCAGTGGTATTGAATAGCCCTGGATCTAATTAGCATAATCATTTGCAGAGCCCTTGGAGTCCTATTTTCACAACCTTTTTATATTCTGAAAACAGGGGGTTTATAGTTTCTTTTCATTTTTTGGCATAAGAGAAGGACACAGCACGATTTCCTTCTCCTTCCTGCCTCCCTGCTCCCTCCTCCTTCCCCTCCCAGACAGCTTGTGCAGCAGGTACCATCCCCAGCAGGCACCTGCAGACCCCTGGTGACAACCCTGGTGTGGCTGCAAACCCCCAAAGCCTAGGAGACAGCTGGAGGCACTAGAAGATTTACTCCTAAAAAATAATATGCTTGAGATGCCTCTCTCTTTTTTTCCCTTTTGGAAGGAGGTGAGGCTCCAGCACCTCTTTCAGCATGGCTGCCTCTTCCCCATCCCTGTATCTCCAGGAATTACTCTTCTCTTGGCAGCCAAGAGCTCTCTCTCACAAGGTGGTTTGTTCTGGCAAGGTATCTGAATAGCTGTGGTCTTGGCACCTCTCTTTATTTTGCAGGATAGAGCCTTCATTTGAGCCTCTGTCATTTGCAAAACTTCCAGAAACATCAGTACATCTGTGGTGATCTGTAACACAGAGGTTATTTAGAACCACTCCTTGGGCTTCCAGCTCTCTCTGCACCTAGGAATTCAAAACCCAGTTTGGGATTACTTTTCCCAGTGTTATGTGAATTGTCAGTTGGGGCTGGTTCATGACTCAGGCTGCAAGAAGTGCCTGCAGGATTGTGTTTTATGCCATGGAAAATAGCTTTGATGTTCTCAGAGCACAAGGTGTGCTCCAGGATGGCTCTTGCCTTGAATGATGCTGAACCTGTGTGTGGTGAAAATAACCTTAATGCTCCACTGGATACAGTTTTGATCAGTTTAGGTAAGAAAAGATTACGGGGCCCTTGCAACTCTTAAGTGGATTCAACTACTGATGCTCACTGTCCTCATGTGGTTGGGGGAGATGTTCCATGACACAGTCCATCTCAGGTTGACAAATCAGCACCCTAACCCCCTTAATTGTGATTTCTACTTTGTTTCAAACAGCTTACGCCAGAACTGGGGGACCTCAGTAGTCTCATTTGTCCTGCCAAGGATCCCTTCACAAACCTTATCTGCAAGAGGAAGAGCCAAAAATTAAATAAATCACCCCTTGAAATCCAGCACCTCCAGGTTGGTTGGTGAGCAGTCAGGTCTGGTCACAAAGAGGACCAAACTCTTGGGCATCTCCTTCAAAACAAATTCAGTCTGTGGCCAGTGTTCTTGGGTTCCATGTTCCTCTTGCCACTGGCAGTTTATCTGTGCTCCTCCCTGTGACTGGTTTTCAGCTCGTTCCTGCACTGTCAGTTTATGCCAAGCTGCAAAGTGATTCTCCCTCTGTAATTTGAGGACTTCTATGGATTGAACATCAAAGAAGCCTGTGAGTCTCTCTCTGTCTTTCAAGGCTGATTCCTGCAATTAGAGTTTTCCTAAATCCTTTTGAATTTATCATTGCTTGCACAAATCCAAGCCACAAAGTGCCGGATTCCTGATCTGTTTTATTTCCTTGCTCCACGTGTCGTGGCTGATGTCAAGGGTTGGGACAGTTGTTTCTGGCTTTAGCATGGGCTGATTGCTTCTTTCCACATCTGGATTAATGTGGTGGTGGTTAGATGAGCCGGTGTGAGAAGGCAGCCTAGGGGAGGTGTATCTTATGAGGAGTGTCTGAGGGAGCTGAGTTCAGCCTGGAGAAGAGGAGGCTGAGGAGAGACCTTATCTCTCTCTACAGCTACCTGAAAGGAGGGTGTAGTGAGGTGGGTGTTGGCCTCTTCTCCCTAATAACTATTGACAGGACAAGAGCGAAGATGTTGACATTGTGCCAGGGAGGTTCAAATTGGATATTAAGAAAAATTTCTTCACTGAAAGAGTGGTGAAGCATTGGAACAGGCTGCCCAGGGCGGTGAGGTACTGGGGTCCCTGGGGCTTGCTCAAAATATGGGCAGATGTGGTACTTAGAATGATGGTTTAGAGGTTATGGTGGTGTAGGGCTGATGGTTGGACTTGATCTTGAAGGTCTTTTCCAACCCTGATGATTCAGTGATTCTGTGATCTTGAAAGAGATTTGCTTTGAGAGACCTCAGATAACACCCTGGTTCTGATGGTCCGCAGGATGCATACGGAGCAAGGAAGCATTTTAACGCCATCTCAGCAAATCCCACCTTGTGTTCAACAAACACCAGCAAAATGTGGAGAAAGTCCAAGTCCTGGTTGTTTTTCAATCTGATCCTGAGCGAGACTGTGCATAGACAATGTCCCCAGACCTGAGCTGTGCTGTACGTGAGGCATCCCCAGCTGGCATCCGTGTGCTGGCACCGTTTGTGCTTGAGGGATGTGTCCTGCTGGGTTCACTGTGCTGCAGGCTTAGCACCACCTGTGCTTCCTCCACACCTTCCTCACCCTCACCTGCCCACGCCTGCAGCACAGGCATCCCTTTCCTGTGCATGGATCCTATGCCACGGGACAGTAAATCCACAGGAGCATTTTTATTTTAAATAGACATGGAAAATTAATTCCCAGAAGCGACTGTAAGAAGGACACAGGCAGGATGCCTCCCTGCTTCCCCTGCTATTCTCTCCTCACCACCCGTTCTGTAGAAGCTTTTGAATTGCCTCATTCTAACAAAATCTCCGCACGGTGAAGATGTCCTTGATTGTGTTATTTCAAAAAGTCATTTTCCCCACCCCTGAAAGTTTTTATCTGCAGTGGTTTATATTTTTTTCCCACTGACTTAAATAGCCTGGTCTCCCTCTTTCTCAAAGTAAAATAGACAGTGCCTTTATTTATCCTGTTGGTACTTTAAACTACAATAAGATAAATGGGCACAATTATAGATGTGTACCAGAATAGGAACATGTGTTCTAGCATATGTGATACTAACCTAAGCAGACATCTAAATGTACTTCTCAGATAACAAACATTATGCACACACATATTTATTAAACTCAGAAACAGCCTTTGCCATCCTTTTTAGCTACTTTTAAACAGCTGGTGAACTGTCAAAATCACGTTAAATATTTTAACAAACAAGTTAAATATTTTTAGTTGTTTCTGTGGTGGTAGTAAAAATTCAGGATGGAGTAATCTAACTGCCTACGTAAAACGCTCGAGGAAAAGCAGAGGATGATTTTATTTGGCTACAAGTTTCCAGCCAACTTTGCTTTTAAAGGGGAAGGCTGAGCTGTGCACCCAGAACCCAGCACGCTACGCCATACATCGCATCCACCGCCTCGGCCGGCTTCGAGCCCCTGTTTTGCAGTAGGGAGGACTGCTCAGGCTCCCTCCTGCGGGGTTTATCGTGGGTTAACACCGCGGATTAGATCATGGAAAGCTGGTAAATGTTTATTTATGGTGCCTGGGTGTTTATGATGCTATTCTGCTCTGCTCCTGAGTTCCCTCTCGATAGACCTGGTCCCAAAAGCCTGGAGAGCGTCACACGCGTGGCTTGAGCTGCGCAGACGTGTGTGGCAGCGGGGCCTTTCGGTGCTGCAAGGCAGGCTGGAAGCTCCCAATAGCAACGATTTATATCACTAAAAGTCAGAAAGGATTTGCAAACCATCCGTTCTATTGCTATTTAAGTGCAACAGAGAAAATCCACGGTGAAAAGGCACAGGGCAAGAGCCTTTTTATTTTTAATATACATAAAAAAGGTGAGTATTATAACATGTGAGCAGGAGATAATGACAGGTGAATAAAAAGAAAGACAGCGACATATCTAGCAAAGTGTCAGATTGATAAATAAATGAACAAAGACAGGAGAATAAAAGGCTGTTATGAAATATATCAAATCTGATGTGATATGGATCGTGTTGTGGGAAGTTCAGTCTTCCTTTGCTGAGACAGGAGTCAAGGACAAACAGTTTGTCTGCGATTACGAGCTGTCCAGGCTGGTGAAATAAATACACCTGGAAGACGGCTCTGTCCTTCCCTCTGCCTGGTTTCCAGTGCAGTGAGCACCCTGGAAGTTCAGGGGACATGATTTATTTTGGGTGGTGTTTCCCATGTGGAAATATAACAAACTGCTGCTGCAGGGATCGTGGGCTCTCGTGCAAGACTAAGAAATGAAGAAAGCCCAGACCAGGCTGCATCCTCACATCTAGGGAGAGGGAAGTGGAGCTGAAGGCCAAATGAGCAGGATCGTACTTTGCTATGTTGGAGGGATGATTGACTGAGTGGGAAGTGGGTGATTTGGGGAGGAGCACGTGGCATCTTGCTGGAGAGAGCAGGAGAAGCAAGCTGCAGAGCTGCGATTGATCTTGAAAATGAATTCAGAGAAGCTCATTAGGGAGCAGAGGACATCCAGGAGATGTGATCGCTGCCAGACAGCAACATCCACTTTGTCACGCGAAGCGAAGCTCACACAGAGGGAGCAGGGGTGGGAGAGGGGCAATGAGAAGTTCCCTGGGCAGCAATGATCCTCAGGGAGAGGTGTTGGTTTGTAGAATGCTGATGGATGCTTAGAATCACAGAATCACCTGGGTTGGAAGAGACCCCTTAGATCATCGAGTCCAACCACAGCCTAACCCTGACTAGCTCACCTCTAGATCATGTCCTTAAGGACTTCATCTTCATGTCTTTTAAACCCCTCCAGGGATGGTGACTCCACCACCTCCCTGGGCAGACTGTTCCAATGCCTGACACCCTTTCAGTAAAGAAATTCTTCCTGATATCCAACCTAAATCTCCCCTGGTGCAATTTTAAGCCACTTCCTCTTGTCCTATCATTTGTCACCAGAGAGAAGAGACTGACCCCAACATCTCTGCAACTGCCTTGCAGGTAGTTGTAGAGAGTGGTAAGAGAGTGATAAAGAAGGATAAGGTCTCCATCAGCAAGTCAAACAGTCCTGCTCAAACTGGGGAACTGATTTGGAGGGACCAGACTCACATCCTGATCTTCCTCCCACGGAGAAAGCAGTCGGCTCTGTCCATCCCAAGTGGTGGCCAGCCTGGAGCATCTGCTTCCCAGCTGAGAAGTCAAACTGGTAGAACTCACCAGAGGGGCAGCAGAGAAAAATCCAGCTGGGGATATGTGATATTGCAATACTGAAGTACAGCGGTACCTGGAGTTGCAGGAATGAAGGATATCAAGAGGGAGAGGAGAAGAGAGTCTCTCAAGCCAGCCATGGCTGTGTTTGCAAAGACAGGCAGCTGTCCCAGATGGTCTTCTCCAAGCAAAGGCTCTCCTGAAGGTATGCAGAAAATGCCTTAACAAACAGGAAAAGATTTTTTTTTTCCTACAGAGCTTTTTGATGTCAGAGTGAATTTTCCCCAACTCTGGCAATAATGAGTTTACAGGAAGCTGTCCAGGCAGGACTCAGCGCAGGACTTTTGAAGAACCACTCTCAGGACAGCAGCAGCCCTCTCAGCAGCGGTGGAAACATATCCCAGAAAAACTCAGAAAGGCTGGGAGCTTAAAAAGCTTGGCAGGAGCTGTGGGTGAGGAAGTTTTACATTTTCAAAACCTGGTTTCAAAGGAGAATTTTCCTGCGTTGAACCAGACCCGCGGTATCATAATCCGGTACAGCTGCATTAATTGTATTACTGCTCCATCAATCAGCATTACTAAAAATCTTGTGCTTTTTAAAATTTATTTAATATATTAATTTTATTTTTGTTAAAAGGAAGACTTATAACAAGCACTGGCAGTGTTACAAACACAGGGCTGATCTGCCCAATGCTTCTGACGACAGGATTCCCATTCCCAGCTCACGGTCCCAGCTCCATGGAGGAGGTTTCGTTTGGAGACTTGGTAGGAAAATTTTTCTTTGTCTCTGTCAGCTCTACTTGCCAGTAATCACCGGGCAAGCAGCCTTCTCTATTAGGATTGCTTTCTGTGTCAAACACCTCATCATTAGAAAGTGAGGCTTGAATGTTATTCTTTAAGCCTTAGATCAACTCTGGAAGCTGAGATGTAATGGAAAAACCTGACACTGGAAATTCTTGAGTCGTTATCACAATTTATACTTAAAAGAACTCCAGTTTTATAGCAAAAAGAAAAAAAATCCATTCATTTTAATCATTGCAAAGCTTATTAAAAGGTTTCTAATATTATTTATTGCAATTCTGTACCAGTTCTAATTCACTCATTAATTCTATTCATCTTGAAACTAATTTTAAAGTTTCAAAATTTACCATAGCATTTTGAAAAGTTAAAGCAACTTTCAAGATGAATAGAATTAATGTTTTCTTCCCCTCCTTACAAACCAGTTTCACCTTCAAATACAAACCATGACCATACCGTACTAATAGCTGCAAATGTATTCTCTGTTTAAGGTTTCAAAACCATTACTTGACAGCTGATGTGGAACATAATTTCACTGCTACCGGTCTTGTTTTCAAGGAGAGGTGGTGGCAGCCTCCTCCAGGAGCTGCAGCCTTCAGCGTTTACCCCAAATACAAGTCTACAGCTGAGGATGCAGAGTGAGGTTTTTTCTCCCCCCTGCTTCCTCCTCTTGCTCTGTTTTCCCTCTGACCAAAGATCATTTACAGGTCTGAGGTCTGACATAGCTGTTACAAATTTTTGAGCATTTTCTGTGTGGGGAACATCTGGTTCCTGAGAAAACAAAGTGTTATTTTTCTGAGGGCTGCAGGAGAACGTCTGGGTTTCATCCACCTGTGAGGGCTGCTTATTTTTTAAGCTCTATACCAACACACAGGAGGGGGATGCTTCCTGGATCCCATGGCACAGCTGTAGCCTCAGCACTGCCCAAATTTCCTAAATTCTTCAGGTTACAAAAAGTTTCTCTCTTCCTTGGTACGTTTCTACAAGATCTGAAGGAGAGGGCAAGGTTCTTTCCTTCATCAGTCATTTCACAGATTCACAGAATCATAGGGGTTGGAAGGGGCCTCCAGAGCTCATCAGGTCCAACCCTCTGCCAAAGCAGGGTCCCTAGGACAGGTCGCACAGGTTGGCATCCAGATGGGTCTGGAATATCTCCAGAGAAGGAGACTCCACACCCCCCAGGAGACTCCACACCCCCCAGGAGACTCCACAACCTCTCACAATTGAGGGATCCCAAATCAGAGTGTCTTCAGTTTTGCATCACTGGGCGGCCTGCTGGGGCAAACCAAGCCAGGACAGTGCTGTGAAGGTAAATACCTTCTCACACTGAAGGCTTGCTGTTCTTCATGGAGTGATTGCTTTCATCTGAAGATGTTAAAGATCCTACACATGAGCCCAGTTTTTCTGATGAATGCCACGCTGCCTTTCTCCTGGCAGTGAGATTATTTGCAATAAAAGTTTCTGGAGCTTTGGGTGCTTTATTTTTATGTTCTGAAGCGATGATGTGTCTGTAGCAAAAAGGCAGCTAGAGCTTATTTCTTGAGCAGCTTCAGGTGTGTACACAAGTGGTCCGAGATGTATCAGTTATTTGGAAAGGTCTGCTGGTGAAACATAGCTGAGAAACTGTTCTCATTTTGGGTTTTGTAAGGTCATCGCTGTGTTCAGGCTTGGCTCTCATCCCTTGTGACAGCTACAGAGTGAAGAGGGGACATACAGTGCGAATGTGGAACTGCAGAAAGGTGCTTGGTGGGTGCATTTATCATTTGAAACCAGCAGAGGTGACTTTTTAAATTATGTTATTTTGAAGGGCTTTGAATTTAGACAGAACCCTTCTGGTTTTCCAGACCTGAGGAAGGCTCCCTCAGATGGGTTAGGTCAGTTGAAAATACTGAGGAGGTCAAGCTAGGTTTGGCCGAAGTTCCTCTCGTATCCTTGGAAACATCCCATATCGTGGTGGGAAGCCAGGAAGAAAACCTGAGAGAAACAGTGGGTGCAATTAGAAAGTCCAGGACAAACACAGATGGGGTTTTCCCACACCCAGACCCTGCAGAGGTTTGAGACACAGCATATCCACAACCAGAGAGCAAAGCGACCCACTCTATGCAAGGGTCTGCAGCTGGTGAATGAAGAGCTTTCCTGGAAGATCTGCCTCTGCAGAGGTCCCTGGGGCTCATTTTGCTGTGTAGTGGCCACTTCAGCCATGGGTATAACATGGGTAGTTTGCTGGTTGAAACCTCTTCCTGAAGGAAAGAGGAACAAACCCTGTTTCTCCTTGTGGTGCTGGCCTGCTGGAGTGCTTGAAACGCATCGCAGAGGAGCATAACTCTTTTTTATGCCTGTGGTCACTTGCCTTGATTTTATATGTGGCAAATCTTGTAGTGTGGGATGGTGCAGGGGGCCCACGGTGGTGTCAGGGAAGGTGTTTGAGTGAAGCATTTTATGGCTTGGCTGGATTTATTTCCTGGCTGGAACAGTTCCACCAGCTTCCTTTGGCTGTGCCTGAGGCTCCAGCTTGTGGTTTCCTTATTTTTCTTTCCCTTAAGACTACTGTCTCTGCATGGAGAAAGGCAGGAGCACAGGGAAGGATGCTGCTCTTGTGGTTTCTGCACGCTCAAGATGAAAGTTCTCTCTGTTCTTCTCTGCTTCATGTACAGACCTTCTCCAGGAGAGAAGAGGATGGGGCAGATTGCATTTATCATGGAGCTTAAGTGGATCCTGCTCAGCAGCTGCCACAAAATTTATTCCCAGGAAAGGAAATGCAGGTCTGCACACCTGAGCTGACTGGATCTCGCTGGCACAGACACACAGACAGGGAAGATGTGGCAGAAGGGCTCCAGCAGGATGGAGGCACCAGGTCGGTATCTCTGCTTCCCAGTGGGTTTCTCTTGCAGGTGCCGCCCGTGATCACGATGAGGAGTTCAGGTGGAGAATGAGCTCCCTGTCTATCAGATGGGGCTCAGTCTTGAGCCTGAACAAGCTGCAGCCCAGCTAAGGGGATAAAAGCTTCTTCCCTGTGCCAAAAGATTTTTCAGAGCTGATGGCTATGCTGACCTGTCTGGTTTTTCCCAGCCCAGCTACCTCACACAGCCCTACTGCAGACACAGAGGCCAGTGTCCACGAGGAAGACTGATGCTACCTCTCCTGCGTGCTGTAAGTTTAAATCTTGGTGCCATGTTCAAAGGTCTGCTTCTCCCCTCACAGTTTCTGTTGCAAACCTGATTTTAAGTGTGGTGTTTGAGTTGGGGGAGCGGGAGTTGGCAGCCTCGGTGGTGGAGTTGCTGCTGGATTGAGAAATGGGTCTCCAGCTTTATGCCTGCCTGGGAAGCCTGAAAAAAAATAAATAGGGATTATGGTGGTGTTTGTCAAGCCAAGAGCACGAGCAGTGATTCAGACACGGAGAAAGCTGTCATTGCCTGTGGCAGCACAAGGAAAACGGCCAGGGAGAGGAAGTGCTGTGTGTCCAAGTAACCTAGGGAAGAGCCTTAGAGTGACTCTCGGGCATCTGCCAGGTCAAGAAAGGCTACCAACTGACTTCCAGAGCCCTTGGATGGGATCCAGAGTTAAATCAGTGTCTGATCCTCAAGTTGCTGGGTGGCCAAGAAGAGCTTTATGGTTTGGGATGGTCTCTGCCGTTTAAAGAGTTGGCACTGAGCGTTAAGCGTAGTTTAGCTGGATGATGCATTTCTTATTTCAGTTTCTTATTTCAATTACTGACACTGGCTTAACATGGCTGTTACCAGATGTAAGCCTTTAAAATTCAAGGGGAAAAAAGTTTTGAAAGGGGAGTGAATTGATCTGTCACTCGTGTTGACTGTCCAACATATCAGTCCTAAGCCAAAAGGCAGAATAACCTGAGCCTCCAGATCTGTATCTTCAAACAGGCAGTAACAACAACCAGCTAATTCTCTTCAAGAAGCAGTGATAGAAAACAAGGCTTGACTTTTGATGGCAAGTCAATGGGAGTTACTTGGATTGTGCTGCAGGAGAATGGGATTGAAAAGACAGTAGGATAAGATTTGGGGGACAGAGCTGGTGGATGAACTCTTTGGATTTGTGCTTTTTTCTGTTTAAGAAATGTGGCCTTGATGATGCTGCTGGTTTTTAAGCAGAGCTATCTGTTGATTTTGGAGGGGTATTCTGTCCAAAAACCGATGGCTGGAGATGCCCCTTTGCATTTGCCCCTACTCTGATTTGATTATTGATTATTGACAGCCTTACAGATACTGATAAGGCAAAATACCAGGACAGAGGTTCTGCAAATTTAAGTCAGGAATTCCTTGGGAAAGCTTGCATGGCATTGCCTCAACACCTCATTTCACAGTAACTACCCCCAAAATGCAAATGGTTCTACTTTCCAGGTGAACAGGCACATCTTCTTTCTGAGCAATCTCCTACCCATCAGAATATGGGGAGTGGGAGGGGTGTGGGGCAGGCTGATTCTGCAAAGCTGCCTGCTAAAGCCCTGATTACTGTTATCAAGCAAAGAAGCAGTCCAGTTTAAGCTGCTAAGGTTTCTGATGAGCAACAGGTTATAAGGAAGGAAGGCAGAGGAACGTGTGAATGAGCTACGGCAGACTCTGGTAAAGAGCGGATTACACTGAAGGTACGTTCCAGGGAAGAGACTGCCTATTTCAGAGCAAGGCAGCAAATGGGCTTAAAAATAATCTGAATATATATATATATTTTTTTTTCCCCCAATTCAACAAAGATAGAGAGTGTAAGATGCTTGTGGAGGGCAGGTCAGCACATCAAACGGGCTCTGCTCTTGCTGCTGGAGCAGCACGGAAAGGATGCTACCTGCTCAGTGTGAATCAGCAAGGCTGAAGGGTGCGCTTATTGAGCCACTCCTGGGGGTGTGAGGGTGTTTGGCTGTCTATCTGCACAGCATCTCTCCCAGGTATGCCATAATTCACCTGCTCCTTGGCCTCGCTGTGCTTTCTGGTTGCAGTGGGTGTTGTCTTTGCAGTCCTCTGGTCAGTGTAAGATCCTGAACAAGCCAAAGGAATCTGTTTTGGGTAGCCTTCTCCTTTTCAGGGTTTGCTGGAAACTTGCTGTGAGGGAAAGCTAAAGCTGGGATTTGTAATGCTTGGTGGTAACCACCTGTGAGTAAAGGCACGGCAGCTTGCCCTGTGGAAGCTGGGTGCCCACCTTGCATTGACAAAAAGGGGTATGTGAGCATGGGGTGGGATTTCCATGACCGTGGTACAAACCCTGTTTTAGCTGGAAGTGTCTGTCCTGTGACTGAAGAATCAGTTTGGTTTATGGCGCAGAGAAAAGCCTCCAGATGGGTCAAAATCCAGGAGGATGTCTGATTTCTGCTCCTCTTACACCACGAGAGCGATTGTTGCAATGTCAAGATACACCCTTTACTAGCCAGAGATAAGGCAGTGCCCTTTGCTGTCTGAAGATTGCGCGTGGTTTGTGTTCTTGTCAAACGGAGGAGGGATGCAGCATCCCTCTCTCTGCTGAGCTTTTGAGCAGGCACTGATACCTTTATAAATGGCATGAGATAAGCTCTAAAAATGCCACTTTGAAATTGAACCCAGAGAAGTGTGAACCGTCTCAAACAAAAGCGATTCACCTTGGTCACTTGGCAAGTGCAGAAGGAATTTCTGACCAGGGGAAGAAAACCAAGGCACTGTAAAGCTGCTGGGCTCCCCAAAAGCTCAGGTAGGAAAGGAGCCTGGCTGTCCCTGGTCCCTGTTGTCCCTGCAGGGCCTTTGCTTCTGCCTTGGCTGTTTCCCTCGCTGATGGGGAGGATGGCCCTGAGCAGATAGCAGAGCTCAGGATGCATCAGCCACGGCCAGGGCCAGGTATGGGATCTGACAGCCAGCTCTGTAGCCGTGGCTGGCCATCCCTGGGCTGCACGCTCCTCGCTTGCAGCGGGGGAGCTGGTGAGAAGTTCCCTGTGTGCCAGCTGTCAGAGGCACGCCAAAAGCAGCTTCCTCCTGACTTGGACTGAAGTTTCAGCTCTGCTGTGACTCCAGCTATCGCTAGGATCGAGTACGGACTGTCGCAGCCTGGAGAACCAGGGTTTTAATACGCTCTATGCGCGGTGTCACCCGTGGAAAGATGCTCATCAGAACATGGCATGTCAGTTGTCACTTCACTGGGAACAGATGAAACCCTATTATCAGTACACCGTCTACAGGCTTCTGCTGCATCAGAAAACAGCTCGTCGGCGCAGTGCGTACAAAGATGTCACTGGTTTCTGGTGAACTACACGCACAGGCTGTTACTGAGGTGGGGAGCTGCGTGATTAGTACAAAGCATAGGGGCAGAGGATGAGGGACCAGCCTTGGGCCAGGCTGGGGCTTTGCTGGCAGCATCTTGTGTGGGGGCAGGCAGTAAAAGGGTGGTGGGGAAAGGCACAGCTGCCCAAAGATCAGGGTCTTGTTTGCCTCTCGTGCCAGATCAGGAGCTGCTAAGCCCTCACATCTGCACTGTAGAGGGATGAGGGAGGCCAGAGACATCTCAGTATGCTGCTCCAGGGAGTACTGGTGTTGCTACTGGGGACAGGGTTTGGCCCACGCCATGCAAGAAGGAGAAATGCAGTCTGAGATCTCCTGCTTACCCCACCAAGCTCCAGCTCATTGGTGCTGGTACCAAATGCCTCTCTCCAAGAGTAGCAATTGTGAGTCTGGGGATGGCATCAGTCTGCATAGCAAAGTCCACCTGACTTTCGTCACCCCACCCTCTGTCAATGTTCTCCTTCCCATCTGCCCTGCTGCTCCCCCAGCACCACCCAGCTAATTTCTTGAGCGGGATACACTAATCCCATGTTTCTGATAGTTACTTTCCTCAAAGCTGTCTCGGAAACACAGGTGCCAGCCCACCCCCTCCTTCTTTCCCCAGACCAGGGAAAAGAGATGGCGAACGGCTTTCTCTTGATTGTGTCGATGGGAGATGATTTTCAAGGTGAAATTTCTAGTTCAGTTGAGTCACTTTCATTCAAGGCGATGAGCAAAATGTCACCCCCACACTGAACCACACTCAATGCGCTGTTCTCCTATTGCATTTAAATTTACTCCACTTTTCCTTTCTGACACCTGTTTAAATCAATATCTTCCTCTCCAGGTCGTGGGCAGAATGTGCCTGGTCTCTCCGCACAGCGCTTCTCAAATCCACTAAAATCAACACAATAATTGAAATATTTTCAAGCTGATTACACCGCTGCCTGAGGCTAGGCTGGTTGCTAAGGGTAAGCTCCCTGGTTGCTAGGGGGAGTAAATCATCTTGCATTATTTGATTTTTGTTATAGATATGAAACCGCTACTCCCTCGATTAAATGTCTCTCAGTCTAACACCTATGGGACCTGGGGAAAGAGAAAAGAAAAGCAGCAACCTTGACCCTGTCAAATAAATATCTCTAACTTTTCCTGTCCTCCGGCTTCCAAACCAAACCTGTCTACTGATTTTTTTTTTTTTTTTTTTTTATGATTTTTTTTTCCTTTTTTTTTTTTAACCTGACTTTAAATAACAAAGCTGTGGGGACAAGCAGATGAAGAGAGGAAGAACTGTCTGTTCCATTAGAGGATCTCTCAGCTTGGCTAAACACTCTCTATTTACTCCAAACACAGCGTGATGGGGAGCTACAAGGATCTAATAGCCTTGAAGATGTAGAATTGCACCAATTACAGTTCCTATTCAGCCCACGGCTCACGAGACACCAACTAAAATCACAGGGCCAAATCCTGCTCCCAGGTCTGCAGAGTGCAAATCTGAAGCATCTCCGTTGCAGGAAAGGATTTATCCAAATTTCTCATGGCTGTGTGGGAGCAGAGTCCTGTTGGACACTGAAGTGTCCAAGGGCTGGAATGTGCACAGGGACCTTTGCTGGTGGAGCGGGAGCTCCTGATGCGTTATTAATAGGAAAGCAGTATGTGGGGCAAACCCTTGTTCCACAGACATTTGAAAGAGCCTCAGCTCCTCCTGGGGTTTCATTTATTCTCCCTGTGCAACCAGCTCCTGGGTGAAGGTATTATCCAAAACCACTCAGAAATTAATGTGAGCCGGTAAACCTATTGCAACCCACTGGCAGGGTCAGAGGTACAACAGCCTCTTCTGCCATCTGGGCTGGAAACAGCCAGCAGCCCAGGGTGTTTCTGAAGCAAAAGGTTAGGGAGGGGAGCTGACTTGGTATGAAGTCTTTTTCCATGCCTAAAACCGCCTGTTAATCCTCACAACCACATTTGGCCTCCCCTGTGCTGCCCCAAATCTTCCTTAGCTGAGAAAACCGAGGTACGAAGCTGTGGCTCAGGTATTTGCCTGAGGTTGTGCAAGCAGTCTGCATCCTGACACCTTCCTCTCACTGTGCCCTGACTACCATGGGGTTACCTGGGGAGGACTGTGCTGCAGAGCCATGGCTCTTAGCCCAAATGCCATAAAATGATGTCAAGAGCTGTTGATGAAATAGGGGCAAAGAGAGAGGCCAGTGGTGAATAGCATCGTTTGGGCAAATGAGCCAGGCCAGGTTAGGCTCAGCCTGCAGAGAGCATCCCTGTGTTCAGCTGCATGCTCAACAATGCTGCTCCCTCAGAGCTGTGCCAGGCGCAGCGACACTTTTGGGGGTTGTTAGTCATTGTGTGTGGAAACACACAGGGCATGGAGGAGCGGGATCATCAGGAAACTCTTGTAAGCCTGGAGGACACACTTCCTCCAGCCTGGCTTTCTGTGCGTGTCCTTGTTTCCCAAAGTTTGCAGGCAGGATTCCTCTGCAGGGCACCTGCACCTGTGCCACACGTTTAGTGGGAAATGCCTACAGCATTAAGAGCATTGCAATCTAAATGATTAATTGTTTAATATATTGCAAGCTGGTTACCCCTCCTGGACGTGCCATGTAACAAATGGAGTCGGCTGAGATCTCACAGTAGCGAGCTCCTTGTTTGATTTTTAGCCAGCGAGTGCCGTCGGTTTGAGCTTGTAAATACAGTCTGGTGCTGCCGCCTCCTCCTCTGGCAGCTGCCTTCTGCTCCTGGGCTTGATGTAAGACTTTGATGAGCTGCTGAAGGATGGAAGTGAACTGGTCCTTGGGCCAGCATCTGGGGAGGGGAGGTCAGTGCCAAGTGGGGCAGCTCCTGCCTGCAGCCTCACCGAGCTGTGGGATCGGAGAGGGTCAGCCCCAGAGCGGGATGTGCCAGGGCAGGAGAAATGTGACCGGGATCAGGGCAGGGGCTTAATCAAAGCTGTTGCATGTTTTTATCAGACTATGAGGGCTTGAAGTCCAGCTGAAAGTGTGTAACTTGATGGATGTTTTCCGTGGCTGATATATAGCAAACATGCTTAGGGGATATGATGTGGTGTTCGCTTACGTGCTTAACTTACTTAAAAATCCATATTAAGTATAATTTCTATTTCAATATTGTACAGGTCACCCTTTATCTTAAGGTTCCATTTATAAATAGTTTATAAAGATTAATAGATGTTTTAATCAATAGCCAGTCAATAGTTTAGTGACAGGAAAGCCCAGCAAAGGGAATTGCCTCAAGGGCTGTGGTGTTTTGCTCTGGTTTGGTGACATTTGACCCTTGTTCTGGACTGGGACTGAGGACTGGTGCTGTCGATAGTATTGGGATGCAGCATTTCTCACATCACCAGTAGTAGGTACCCTGTGGCCATGGGGGCTCAGGTCTGGACTCTGAATAACTCACATTGCTAGGGGGAGGGATGGGGTGTGTCGTTGGTGTAGATAGCCACTCTTCTTGCCCCTAAATACTGTTGAGAGGAAGGTGGCTGATACTGGCTTGGCTGTGGTACGGGGTGCAGCAGCCCTGAAGGTCTGTGGGGCCAAGAGGCTCTTTCTGAGCATCTCATTGCTGTTGGGATGTGGAGGAGGGATCTGTATTCTGTATGCAGGGAATACATTTTGTTGGAACTCAGTTATGACTTTTTAAAAGATTCTTCTGAGACACAATTCTGTGTTTTTTTAATACGGCTTTCTGTTATACACTTTAAAGACTCAGGCCCACATGGGTACTAGAAGGAAAATCTAATTATATTTTAAAAGAATACAGTCAATTTAAAGGAAGACAAATATTAATGCTATATAAATTGATTGGTCAGAGGTTTCAAAAGCAGAGGTACGTGCACATTCCCACTGAATTTCAGGAAGAGTTGGGTGTCTAATTCCCTTATGAGCCCAAGTCCTATAACAAACCTCCAGAACAGGTTCTGTAATAGAATATCAAGTGACTTCTTCCTGAGGTTTTCCTTATGTACCACCACCCTTGCAACTCAACTGGTAGTGCTCAAATGACGAAACAAGCCCTCAGCTCCTTGACCACCCTGGAAAGTCAAGCGAAGTCATTTAGCAAAGCCCAGGGCCAATGCCTCTGCTTCCAAAACCACCTCTGCATGTGAGTCTTAGAAGAACTTTTCCATTTTTAATGGCCAGAAATATCTGCCTGCTAAACTTTAACTACAACTGTACCCAAAGCCCGTCTGTCTAGCAGCAGGTGGGCTAGTGAGAGTCACAGTCCTGCTGGGATACAGCCAGCTGTTCCCAGGAATGAATCTCAAGTAAATTAACAAACACCACACAAACCTGTCAATTGAATCATTCTTGATTACTGTAAATGCTGGGCTACCCGTTATGGAGTTTCTCTTTCCGTGCAGAGGGAGTTTCTTTATGTACTGTGTGTGTAACCAGGGCAGTGACACCTCATCCTCCAGGTGGAGGGTCCCTTGGTACCCATGTGGCTAGCTAGCTTGGACCAATGAGTTTAAAGTGTTAGAGAGGTCTGAGGTGGTTTCCTTGTGTCTCTTAAGGTTCTATGGGTTTTCAAAGGGCTCACGATCTATTTGGGGATATGCTAGAGCATCCACCATCCTGTACCAGGCACATCTGTCTCTTTTTTCCTTTTGGAGGGTTCTCCTTGGCAACAGCGTTGCCACTGCATGCATCAAAATCCCATAGACCCTCCAGGACATCCCTGCATGCACCAGCCATTTTCCACTTGGCAGGAGGACACTGAGCAGAGAACATCACCTCCGTGGAGATGAGAGAGCTGGAAACATGTTGTGTTGAAAGCAGAAAAGCTTCTGATACCAGATAACAGCAGTTTACAGAGGCTTGTAGACAAGGTATAATAATCAACGTGCTGTGTAAGAAGCAGAAGGTCTTGGCTGAAGATCTGTCCATCCAGTGTTTGCTTTTGTGCTTGAGCTTTGATGGTGCATCCAACCCTACCGCTCAAAATTAGGGACCTCCCCTCACGGGTGGAATGCCAGCCAAATCCCTGACTGCCAGCAAAGCCACTGCAAAATTCAGCTGGGGCTGTTTGCCTGTAGGTGATGGGTGTCCTGGAGGGTGTGGGGGAGTCAGAGATGACCAAGCTGCTGAACAGCAAAGAAATGGGTGTTGAAAGGCCAATTGAGTGAGAACTGGCAGTGGAGAAACACAGCGGACAGGGCTGGAGGCTGTTGACTGCTGAAAATAAGAACGATGTGGAAACAACAGAAGGGAAGGCAAAAACACATTAAAGAAGGGAGAAAATAAACTGTCAAGAGATGACAGACCAAGGAAAGGGACAGTGTTGTTTGGGAGAAGCTGGAGAGGGCATCAAAGGGAGGGAAGGGAGTAGCTGCAAGGTGTCTGAGGGTGGACCATGGTGTGTACACCAAAAAGACTGTCCTGGCCCCAGAGTAAAAGCTTTGGGTCTCACTGTTGCCTTCCCTTGGTGGAGCAGGAGCCTCACCAGCAGCCCATGCTCCCTCTTTGTGCTCTATGAAATGTGGCCCGTCACCAGCAGCCACTGGTGTAAGGTGGGAGTACTGGTGTGCACCCAAGGATCACTGGATGACTCTGCAAGGCACTGCTTGTATCTTCAGGAGGATCTGACTGTTACCAGTCTTCAAATTAGAAATGACCTTAAAACACCCTGACTCAGGTGGTGTTTGTTCAGCATCCCTGTTTGTGCTTCTAGCTGATGATGGTCTTAAAGGTCTTTTCCAACCAAAACAGTTCCATGATTCTATGGAAAACAGTGAGCAGCACAGCAACACTTTGATCCCATGCAGCATGGGATGAATCAGGGTTTTCCCCCATGGAGGAAACATCCTGCTCCGTGCAGCACAGCAGAAGCCTGGGCAGAGCAGGGAGCCTGTGTGGGGCTGACGACCACCCCTCCCGTCTTCTCTGTGGGACTGGTTTTGCAGGAAAGGTTGTTGCTTTGCTGCAGGGGGTCTGGTGGCAAAGGGTGAGGGCTTTGGTGGGACACACCTACAACAAGAATTCTTCCCAGGGAACAAGTGATAGGATGAGGGGAAATGGGCTCAAGTTGCACTGGGAAGATGTAGATTGGTTATTAGGAAAAATTTCTTCACTGAAAGGGTTGTCAGGTGTTGGAACAGGCTGCCCAGGGAAGTGGTGGAATCTCCATCCCTGGAGGTATTTGAAACACACATAAGATGTGGTGCTTAGGGACATGCTTAAGGGGTAGACTAGGCAGTGTTGGATTTATGGTTGAACTTGAACTTAAAGTTTTTTTTCAACATAAATGATTCTATGTGCAAAGCCCTCAGTGCCTGTCCCCAGACCATCTCCAGGCCTGATCCTTTGCCAGGTTTCCCTAGAGAGTTTTGGTGCTGGTGCTTGTTTGTTCAGCTTGGAGCAGCCAGGGAATATAACTTGATGCATTCCTAATTGACAGCTGAACCTCAATTTAATTCCATGCAAGCCAGCAGACTCAGCACCGGGTTTCTGTTTGTATGAGAACATGGTTCAAACTTCACCAACAACTCACAACCAGAGCATCCCTCACTGACTTCAGGGAGAGCAGGATTAGTCCCAGGGTGGGGGATTTCACTTGGGAGGGTGCACGGAAGAGGCAGCGTGGCCGTAACCTTATCAGTGGTAAATCTGTCTGTCTGGATATTAGCAATGTGTTTCCCCAGCTGTGTCAGTGTATGTGTTTGTGTATACAGACTCAATTTATGTCATTTTGTAAGCAGATAAGTGTTTGTGCCAGACTCCGTGTGATTTTGTGAAAGGCGTGCTTACATGTTTGGATAGATTTAATAACAGCGTGCGTGTGCGCCTGTTTATATTTAGACAGGCTCATGGGAAAGGCTCAGCACGCAGGGAATGGCATTGGGGTGGCCTGGCTGCAGAGGGTTTCTGGAGGCTTGGAGCTTGGTCTGTCTTTTGTGTGGGCAGTGGTAAGGATGAGTTTGCCCATGTCCATGCGTAAGGCGTTGCTGACCCCACATCCTGGATGTATTGCATGGTCAGTGATGCTCCTGCGTAGTGATGGGAGAGGATTTATGTGCATGTATGGTTTCTGCAGTGGATGTGAGACAAGCGTGTGTGCCGTTGAATTTTGGTGGATGATTTGGGAGGATGGTTTTGCAAGATTTCCAGCAGGCAGATAGAAAAGAGCGATGTTGATGGACCCATAGCGACGCCCCTTTGTACCCTTCAAAATTCTGTGTGGCACAGATGATGTGGGCGTGAGGGCACAGATGTGTGTGCACCACAGATCTGCGCAGCCCCAACATGCACACGATTTTTACACTGCTCCCAACTTGTTCCTGCAGCATGCAGCCCGTCCTAGGTGCATGGGGTGCTTCTCAGCACACCCCAGTATAGCCAAGGCACTACTTGTCATGGAGTCACACCACGAGGTCATCCATAGTGAGCCTGCTGTGTAGTGAGGCTCAACCATGGCTTGAGAAAGCAGAGGCATGGGCTGTTTAACAGGCATTGCACTCACAGACACACCTCCCAGAAATATCTCTGTGTTTGAAATACCTGTGCTCATCCCACGGCTCTTTGCTCATGTTGGCCCAGTGGGATGGGGTTGAAAACGGGTTCTGCCGCAGGATGGCCTCGCGGTGGGTTTTGCTGGCAAGGTTCTTTGTGGGGCAGGGCCCTCAGTCCCCATTGTGCAGCTGCCCCAGACGCAGGCGTAGCGGTCCTGCGCCCACTCGCTTGGCCACGGCCCTGACTTTTGTCCTGCCGTTTGACATCTGTGACTTTTAAGGCGACGCATCCCCAGCGCTGAGCCCTGCTCGGCCCTGCCACTCCGAGGTTGCCTTCCAGCAGCATCTGCCAGCCCTTTCCCCGTCACCACCACTACTGGCACCCCCATCCCGCCGGCTCCCCGCTGCCCGCTGGTCCTCCGCGCTGGCAGGCAGCGGGCGGGATCAATAAGAAACCTTCGACTCCTCTATTTACAAACTAGCTGCCTTCAGCAGCCAGGCTGTTTAAGCACTTCATTCCCATTCAGGAGGGCCATCTGCTGCCTTTTGCTGTAAGTCTCTCTGAAAACCTCAGCCTTGACAAGCTCGAGATATGTCAGCGCAGTTATCAGCGGAAAGCAACATCTGCCGTGCCTGACACCCACTATTGTAGGCCATTTAATCTGTCCCCCTCCTCCCTTTAACTGCAGACAACAGCTCCCTATATTATATTTTCCCACTCAATTAGCACTATCATCCTGCTGAAATAGAGGCCAATTTACCTTTAATGACATCATTGTTAGGAGAGTGGCAGCCCTGGCCGGTGGCTGGCGGGAGGCAGCCCGGCTCGGCGGCGCGACGGGCGTGCGGGCAGCCTATCCGCGCTGCCTTCACCCCGACCGCAGACATTGTTTCCGACAGTTCGCAGAGGCAGTGTGGCGGAAAATTGAGTCCAGATTCATTAGGTTTTTTTTTTCCCTTCCCCTCTTTCCTCCCCCCTCTCCTATTTTTTTTTTCCCGCCCTGCGCTGCTCAAGTCAGTTAAATTGATACATTTCCTAACAAAATTGAAGTGCTTTGTGCTGCCAGCGGAAAGCCTGGTGACCCTGCGCGGCCCACCGAGCAGCCAAAACGAGTTGATGGATCCATTAGGCCGCGCAGAATGCCTTCCCCCTCTGCCTCCGCTCCTGAGTGACACTGTAAATCTGAACCAATTTCAGTCCCTAATCATCATTACAAACCCCTCCACTGTTCATTTATTACTCTACAATTCTAATACAGCACACGACTGGGTCAGCGTGCGGGGAGCCGGCGCGGCTGTGGAGACAGGCTTAAAGAGACCATAATCCTTCCCGGGTTTTATCGGGGAAGCAAACCTGATTTGGCTCCCCTCCTCTCCCCCCTACCCCCCCACCCCAACCCTGGTCCCCCTGCTTCTCACCCCTGGTACAGGGATCAGATGAAGTCTGCCTGTCCCAGTGATGGGGAGTATGGGCTATGGAGTTGGGAGGAGCTGGAGGGTGGCGGGGGGGCATGCTGCTGTTGGATGCTGGAATCAAAGCATGGCATGCAAACCCTGCATGGGATGGGGTGCTGCTGGAAGGCTGGCACAGCCGCTCGAGCCCCTTAGCTGTGGGATGGACCAATGTCAGATGGGTGCTGCAACCCTGCAGCTGTGTAAAGCAAGTATTTGGGTAGACAAGGAGCTGGCATGTGCCTGGGAAGGACTGTGAGGCTGGGGAATGTTGCGAACCGCATCTTGATTGAGTTTCTCCATCAGTATGGATTAAGCAAAGGACATCTTTTCTGTGCTGAAAAGCCTCAGTGCTGAAAAGCCTCAGTGGGCATCCCTGCAGGGATGGCTCCTCTGGGTAGAGGCTGGTAGAGAGCTTGGTGGGACGCAGCTCACAGCTGCTTCTTGCCTGCGCATCCCGCTCCAAGAGCCTGAGAGGTGTTGCTCTGCTCCTGCCCACCCAGCAAAACTTTGTCCTGGCTGCTGGCTTCTGGCACAGAGAGCAGATACTGATTGAGTGCTTGACCTGCTAAGTGTGTTAGCATGTCTGGATCGAACGCTTCTCCAACAGGCTGCCGAAGAGTTTATTTATTTCATTTGATGTCACTGAGGTTTTTTCCCCTTTTCCTCTTAAGCAAGGTGCCTAGCAGCATCTCTGTAGGGGCAGAAGCAATCAAGAGAATTTAAAAACACAGAGAATAAACGGTCAGATTAATGGTGTGATCAGACACGACTTGCTGGGACCTGGGATTGCTTCGAGTGGAATCAGCAGTGGTTGGACACACGCTGCAGGAGGAGGGTGGGTGGCTGCTCCCGTGCAGGACATGGGCTGGAGGAGGAGGGTAAAAGGGGATTTGCAGGGTGAGAACCAACATTACCAAACTAATCAGAGGCTGAGCAGAGGGGTTATGTAATTAAGAAGCTGAAGTGTCTAGTGTCTTCCCAGGTGGGTTTTACACATGTGGGGTTTCCTATGGAGGGTTATGTCTTTGCTTGTTAGGGTGAGGGTACCAGAATGGTAGCCTTGCAAAGGACTGTGATGGTCAAACTCCTCATTGCAACTTGCTCCTTCATTGAAAGCCTGGGAAGCAAGTCTGGGCCTCATGAAAAAGATGGGCGCCTTAGCTGGGATGCCAAAACCTGAGCTTCCAGCCACAGACCTGCCTGCATGGTCAGGAGGATGTCAGACTCCAGAAAGTGTCAGTTTTTCCGGCAATGACAACTAAAGTGGGGCTTTTTTTGCAGCTCATGTGCCAGACATGCATTTCTCTTCTTGCTACGGGGTCCCAGGCTCGAGGTCAGGGATGTCTGGCAGGGAGATGTGACAGCTGCCAAACCATGCTGGAGCCAACCAGCAAGGCCTGTCAGCTCTGGCTGGCGTGGCTGCTTCTCACACTCACGGCAAAACTTCCCTAAGTTTTCTCTGCCCACAGTCCTCATTAAGAGCAGCGGCAGAGATTCTAATAAAAACAAAATGGTGTGTTTTTATATATATATATATGTATTATACAAACAGCCCTCATGCCAAGGAAGGTTGGTCGTGGGGCTTCCTGGGGGGATTTGGCCAGGGTGAACGACCCTCTGCTTGCAAAAATGATCCTGGTGACCTTCATCTCTTAGCCCCAGATCAGCACCAGGGCAGGATCAGCTTGTTTCCAAGCTGGAGAGGAGAGCTGTACTCCAGCAGTGGTGGCACCGCTCCCTATGGGCAACAGCCACATATTTTTGGAAGGTCTCTCTTCTGTTCTTTACCAGGTTGATCTGTGGCTGAGGTGCCCTCTCCTCATCACAACCACGTACAGCTATTTCTGCAGACCCAAGCCAAGTGCTGGGCCTGTGACTCAGCTCCTGTACGTCAGTGTGCTGGCCCTTAGCATTTCCTCTCCGTTTTAAGCCCGTCGGACGCCTCTCAATCCACACTGTTGTTAATGCTCATATCTAAGGCAGTCTGGATTAGTTTCTCAAGTAGCCTTTTGCAAGGATCAATATCAAATGCCTTGCTGAAGTCTAGATGCATTGCGTCCTCTGTAAGGCCTTTCATCCACTAATTTTGTAATTTGGTCCAAAAAAAAAAGAAGCTATAAAGTTGGTCTGGCATGGCTTGTTCTTTATAAACCAATGTTGTTTATTGCTTGTGATTCTGTTATCCTCTTGGCACTTTCAAGCGGCCTGTTAATACCTTCTGTGACACTGAGTTTGATGAAACCCAGCCGAACCTGCTGCTTGCAGAACTGGGTTCAAGCACAGCTCGCCAGCAGCTGCTGGGACATATGTTTGCCATGCACATCAAGGGCCTGATTCATGTCTCACACGGACGTAAGGCAGGAGGAAGAGAGCTCAGCGGCGGGCTTGAGCATCCAGAGGCAGGTTTGATGCAGCAGATGTTGTGTTTCTCTTGCAGGCTGTATTCCTGAGCTTGCTTTTACCTGCTGTTTCCCACTGGGACCTGCAAGCGTTTCTCTTGGGGTGGTGTTTGTGGGGAAATAGCTGGCTATGTAATCGGTGTTGTATGCCACTCAGCTGGACTGTTCAGACCTTTGAGTGGCTGGTTCAAAGTCTACTGTAAAGGCATCTGGGCTGTGTCCAAATCAGTCCGGATTCTAGAGTGCCTGCTACAGAACACGAGGATAAATTGTTTGCAGTGGTGTGTTAGCATTTGTGTCTGGTCACGAAAATATAGCCCTGGTGCTTGTTATGGTATATACAGTGCTTGGTCCAGACACCCTTCCTCTTCTGGGAGGAGGGGTTCATTCGATTCTGGGGCCCCTAGACTGGTGATTATGAGGATGATGATGCACTGTGCCATGCTGACCTTATCCCAGGGACTCTCTGCACGCAGACATTGGATCATGCCTTGGCATTGCTGAGACCAAGGGCACCCTCTCCCCTCCCTGACTGCAGTGGGGCAAAGATCATGGCCAAGATGCTGAAAGAGCCCAAGAGGTTCTGCAGTCTCTGTTCTACATTAGCTGTGTTTCCATTGCCTACAGAGCTCTGCCACTGTATAAATAATGGAGCTGACACAGCACCTTCTGGGATATGTTTTCTACAGTTTCATAAGACCTTCAGTAACTGCCCGATGGTGCCTCAGCACAGCCAGGCTCCCCACGATCTGTAATGCTGACAGCTCAGGAGGCTTTTGAGGGATACGGCAGAGAAGAGTGTATTTCCAAAGTATTGCATGGGCTTGGGGTTGTATTGCTCCCTGCTGACTCCCCGGGCTCGTGCACTGTTGCAATACTCTGAAAATTAACTCCTTTACAGCATGACGCTCAAATCATGCTGCCCAGGGGAAAACGGGATGGATCCAGCCCGGTGGGATTGGTTACAGCACAACGCTGCTGGCATAGCCTGCCGGCCAAGCAGCCTTGCTCCTGCTGACAGTCCGGCTCTGGCACAGCCCTCCAGAGCCTGCTATGGCTCACAGTTAAGCCAAGGAAAAGATTAATGGGACTCATTGTAATCTCTTCTGGCATCCCAAGAGATTAAAATAGTTTGTTTCACTGCTGGAGCATAATCTTGAGAAGGGGAGAATTAGCCTAAGGAGGATCATGGTGAAGGGTCCTTAACAGTGTGATTTAGAAAGTTCATCTGACCCAGGCTGCTGACGATCCTACTCTAGTTGAAAATATACTGCGAACCAAGACACTCCTCTTCCCCCTGCAGCTGGGACTTTGGGTGGATTTCAAGGGAAGAAAAGACAAACAAACCCCATCCATGAACACGAGGAGACTGTAAAAACAGAGACACCTCTGCAAAGCTCAGGAACAGGTGACTTTTCAGTGCATTTTCCCTCAGACATGCATTTTTCTCCTTTGGAAGACGTGTGCCCTGGCTTCAAGTCAAACTCACCCAGAAAGGCAGGGAGACTTTCAGAGACTCTGAATTCCTGGAAGGGAAAATCTTTCACATTGATGGTCACCAGCACATCCAAGTGTTGCAATGGCAAGCAATAACCAGCGTCTCGCCCTATAAAACAGATGTGAGAGAATGATAATATGACCTTCATTCATCATTAACAGTGTTTATCACATGTTAGACCCCCAAAATAGTCCCTTAAGGTCATCCTTTTCTTAATGGAAGGTCTGGCCTGTTGCTGTAGGTTTGGGCATGGGACTTTGGTGTGGGCTACTGCAACACCCTGATCTCAAAGCTGCTTTGTGTGGATGGAGCTCTCTGTGGGCAGTGGGAGAAACACAGTGGGTGCCGGAGGGTGCCTGCACGGCAAACACGGGGATCTCCCTCGGAGCAGAAGTCTGTGAGTGTGAAGCCCAGGAGGGAGCTGCAGAGCATTTAACACGACCAAATTAACCCCTGTGGACAGGCAAACACTTGTTTACACAGCAGAGAAAAGCAGAGATGGAAATTTATGGTGTCACTAAAAGAACTTCTCACCTGGAGTACAGAGAAGGGGAAAGAGATAGCAATATTTCCCACTGAAAGGAGGAAGAAAAGCTCTTAACAAATCAATACCCTTATTTAGTCAATAAACCCACAAAACAACCTCTCTGGGGAATAAACATGGAGAAAATTCACAGCTTGCAAACAGGCAGGCTCCAGTTCTGGCCTTTGACAAGACGGTTGCAGTAAATGCGCTTGTCTCTCTTGGTCGCGGGAGTTCAGCCCAGGGCTGGTCTTTTGGGAGCACGTGGGGCCAGGGGGAAGCTGCGGGCTGAAGCTGCGCACCTGGGAGCACGGGCGAAGAGGTGAAGGGTCTCTGGAGTGCCCCGTGGTGAGGACGAGCACGCTAACTCGGGTTAACAGCTCTTCCCGGCGTGGTGCATCCAGCACTGCTGGCTTCAGAGCTGTTTTGCTGGGGAGCAGAAAGGAAGAAGGGGGTCCGGGCAGGGATGCTGCAGGCAGGCTGGGAGCTTGCCTGGGGCAAATCTTGGCAAGAAATGCATGAAACTGCTCTCAGCAGTGGCTCAGCAACACGTCTGGCAGAAATGAAGAGACACTTTAGCTTATAGATACATTCGCAGGGCTCTGAACCTCCAGCAGCCAACAGCTGGAGTCAGAAACTCATGACATGGCCCTGTGATGTGCAAGATGTTACGAAATTAATTTGAAATGCTTTCTATTTCCCTCCCCTCTCCCCCTTAAATATATATATTTATTTTTGCTTAGCCTGCAGGCTTTACATCTTTAAGTTTTTCTCTGTAACCATGAACTAGAAATTTGCTTGGAAGAAATCCAAATTGTTCTCTTATTCACAAGATTTCCAGAGCTGGAGCCTTGGGAAAAACTGTCTCTGTCATTACAGCACTCATGGTAGAGTCTCAGGAGCTGCTATACCACAAACACAGCTGAGCAGCACCACGGCACGGAGTCCCAGCACCTTGCAAATGAATCCACCACCCCTCGGCATCACTAGCACTGGATACCAGTTATTCTGGAACAAGTAAAATTAAGGCTTTTGTAGCAGTTCTGTTGTGTCACAAAGCCTTCAGCCCTTTTGAATTTGCCTTCTTTTCTCCTCAGCCCAGGTCCCTGCAAACCCTGAGGTCCATAATCAACCTGGGAGAAGACACTGACTGCAGAAGCCAGCGGGGACTTCCCGATGAATCAGCAGGGAGCAAATGTAAGTCCTGTATGTTTCAGGCTGTGTGTATCAGACTGACTCTGAGATACATAGATAAATGCATTATTCCTTGACCAGACACCTTGGAAGCAGATCAGCATTAACCCTGCCTTGGTTAACTCATTGGTACCTTATACAAGAGATGACCCAGCTATAGAGGAGAAGAGGGGATTGCAAACTGCTGGGAAGGAGTAGCTCTGCTATCACACCACACAGACCCCTGTGGCTCAGAAATAACAAATTCTGCCTCTCAGCTGAGCTTTGCTGGCACCAGTAGCTGTGTGGAAGCTAAAGGCTCTGCCCTCGGGCTGTAGCACTGAGACACTCGCCCATGCTGACACCGCAGGGTGATACCTCCATCCACTGAATGGATGAGATCCTGGGTCTGCTGGCCATACAGCGTCTCTCCTTTCTACTGAGAATGTGAAGCTGAAATAGAAACTTTGAGCCAGACTGGCAGCGTTTTGGGTGGAAAACTGGAGGAATTCAAACAAAGCCAATGGCTTGTTGTAGTGGTATCCAAGACCTCCATGGCCTGATGAAGCAGAGAATGATTTCCTGCTGGGTCTATGTTTTTCTCCACCACACAGTTGCAGACTGTAACGTGTTAAAAGGGAGACATCCTCAGTCAGGGTTCACCAACATTGCTCCACTGAACTGTGAGATGCTTATATTTATCCCAGCCGAGTCCCGGCCCAATATACATCTTTCATGTTACATTTAATTTTTTTCCTTCTCCTCTTTCCTCTGATGCTGTTCACTAAGAGCATCCGTCAAGAAATGAAGCACTTGTTAGTACACGGTAACACCTGTTCTCTTGTGGTTTTGAGAAAGCTCGTGCTTGAAATGCAGGCAGAGGTTGAGTTACAGGCAATACCTGACAATTCAAATCTGGCTCCTAATTGTGTTTTGGGGCTGGACATTCAAATTGGGAAAGGTCCTGCCTAATCTTATTTATAGTCTGATAAAATGCCTGAGTCCCAGTAAATATTAGAACTTCTTACCCCAGTCCAGAGACTGGGAAAGTTTTGGACTTGCTTGGGTAAGGTTCATCAGATCTATACCATGTTTAAAAACAAGGGACCCAGGCCTGGAAAGTATGCAGGAGAATTTGCACCCGAACCTCTCTGTCTGCTTCAGGTACCTAGGTTTGTATTGCAAAGTGCCAGGAAAAAAAACCATCACCCAGAACTGATGTAGGCTCTACTGCACTTGGAGAAGAGGTTCAGAAGATCAGGCAGTGACAAGCCAAACAGTAAGTATGAGAGAGACTGTCACTTTGGTGTAAAAGTGAGGAATACATTTGTATCTGGGCTCTCAGGAAACACAGGTATCTCCAAAATGAGAGAAAAAAACCCCAAACAATACCCAGTCCCCTGGATCAAAAACCCTGTCAGACCTTGGATGTAGGGGCCAAACCCAATCTCAGCTCTGCTGGTAAATCCAGAGCATTTCTGGATCCAAATGCTGAGATTTACACCAGCACAGCTCGGATTGCATCCAGGCACCCACCAGCTAATGCTCCGGTAATTGGATGCAAGAGCACTGGGGTAGGCAAGGTACAAGGAGGGGGGTTTGGAGAGATAAAGGCACCTCAGATATGCTATATAGACAATCTGTGTTTCCTGAGAGACATCTGTATCTCTAAATTTAGAAGCGATACTCTCTTTCCAGCAGGCAATAAACCAGCAAGCGCTGTACATATTTTTTTCTATTTTGAATTCTGTTAACTGACAATTTAACCTAAAATCCCTCGTATTTTCTCCTTGTTCAGCTGTAAATAGAGACTGACAGTTTATTTTCAAACATCCTGGTTTAAAAAAAAACAAACAAAACCAACCAACAAACCCACAACAAAACCACCACCACAAACAACCCACCAAGGTTTGAAATAAATACTTATGGGTCCATGACAGACTACAGACGTGCAGTCAATGCTCCGCAGCAATCTCTTGGAGCTGTCACACTCCGTGATCAGTCTTTTACAAACACAAACACTGTTGATTTCTTATCAAATGTAAAACCTCCGCAGCTCTTTCGTAAATGGTTACCGCGAGCATGAAATCGACATTGTGAATCACATGTGACACTGCCTTGTCTGCTTGTAATTGAGCCACGCGGGGAAGGCACCAGCCTCGCGCGCGCCCTGCTCCCCGGCACCCTGCGAGGAGGGAGGATGAGTGTAAAGAGGAGGCTGGTTGGGTGCTGGGGAGGTTTGCTGCTTTATTTGGTGCAATAAATGTTCCATCCCACCCTGGGGGTGGTTTCGGTTTCCGGGGGGTGTCATCGCGGATGGGGTGATGTGGGCTGAGAGGGGGTTGTGTTTGTTTTCGAGGCATGGTTTGGGGTGGGAAACATTTTTTCTTTTTTGGGGTGCTGCCTGTGCCACCCTGTGTGGCAGTGGTGAGCATGTCAGCAGGGTCCCTTTCTGCCCACGTACCCAAAGTGCCATCTGGAAACCAGGGTATTGGGGTGCTTCTGGCAAACACAGCCTGAGGGTCCCACTCCCAGGATGGGACCTGCTGGTGGGGCAGGTTCTCCCCTCCAATGTCACCTAGGGTCTCTCTCCATTTCTGACCGTGCAATAGGGACAGCGTGGGGTGTCTTGTCTGCTTAGCTTGGACAGACATAATCTCTCATCCTCTCCCTTCACAATTCCTGATTAGTTTTTTTAGCATCACACAAATGAGTAATACCCTGGGTTAAAGTTTCCTGGGTGTCCCTCCAGGATCCAGCTTCAGTCCTTACTCTCCTGCATTTGACACACAAGGTGGACCTGTTCTCTGAGCCTCCCTGGCTTTGGCTCCAACTGGATGACCCCAAAATATTCCCCTCTTTACAGAGACACATTACCTAGCTGAGATTGGTACAATTGGGGTGATGCAGAGATACAACAGAGTTATGAAACATTTACATAGAAACATTTTCTGCATCTCTATCTATAAATAAAACTACGTCCTATTAACCAGGAGGTGGAAGATGAGTAGAAATAGAGTGGTCTATCTATTTATATAATGATATAATCTATCTAAATAAAACTAATCTATTTTTCATGCCATCTATTTCTCTAATCTAAAATATACTCGTTACCATGGAGCAATGATGTCACTAAAATGAATGACACCCATAAATGCAGACGAGCTGTAGTTATTCTGATGATCCAGGACTTCTCTCTTTGCTCATTTGCTTAATTTTACACATGTGAAGGGGTAGCTTGGAGCTAAATAGGATAACGCCAGCAGCAAGCTGAGCAGTGCTGCTGCTGACTGCAGGCTCGGGCCCCTCTCCGTGGCGTAGCCAGCTCGGGGTGACTTTGTGTGGACGTGTGTGCCATGGAGGTGCCCGTGCACCTCTATGAAGAGAAGTGCAAACTGGCTTTCACAAGACATCCACAGCATTTGCTCAGTTCTGGGTAATTGGTGTTTTATTTATTAGCATTCGGGAGCAGCGCGGGGTTGGGTGCTGAGCACGTTCTCCATTGCGAGAAGTTAAACTTGATGCAATGTTGCATTTAATTTATGGGATGCAGCCCGTTGCTATGGCATTGAGCACATAAAATAAAACCCCCAATCAATAAATAAGTGAAATTGGTGTCAATGGGAATTTTGTACAAAGATGAGCAGCAGAGTATGACTCTTCATTTAGAAAGGCAAAGATAACCATTTCTTTCAGCCTTTCTGGAGGTGGTTTAAACTCCCCCTCTTTGGAGAGGTGCATTTCCCGACCAAGAGTTATGTCTGTTTTGATTTTACTCAAGGATAATAAAAAATGCCTTCCTTTCATGGGATTTATTGTGACCTTTGACATTCCAGGGCAGGATTTTCATATTCAAGACTGGAACTTACAGTCTAGAGCATCCAGAGGAAATTAAGTTGTGTGTTGGTGTGGTTATGCATTTGTGGGAAAGCCCTTTGAAATGCAAATAGTGATTATTTGGTGAGCCAGCCTGGCTGGACTAAATAGGAAGTCTCCAGTATACAGGACTGGGTTTAAAAAAAAAAAAAAAAAGTAAATATCCAGCTGCTCAAACGTGCCAAAGTTTTGTGTGCTGTTGGTGTGCCCGGAGTGCATGGGGATGCCCACAAGATTGCATCTCATAGAATCATAGAATCCCAGACTGGTCTGGGTTGGAAGGGACCCCAAGGATCCCACAGTTCCAACCCCTGCCACAGGCAGGGACACCAACCTCCAGGCCTGGAGCTACACAAGGTTGCCCAGGGCCCCATCTAACCTGGCCTTGAACACCTCCAGGGATGGGGCATTCACCACCTCTCTGGGCAGCCTGTTCCAGCCCCTCACCACTCTCTCTGTAAAAAAACTTCCCCCTAAAATCTAATCTAAACCTTCCTTCCTTTAGCTTTAATCCATTCCCCCTTGTCCTGCCATTATCTACCCTTTTAACAAGCTCATTCCCCTCCTGTTTCTCTGTTCCCTTCAGGGACTGGAAGGCTGCAATGAGGTCCCCTCACAGCCTTCTCTTCTCTAGGCATCTCTTCCACAAAGTCTTCTTAAAACGGAAGCTCATTCAGCAACGTCGCATTGGGTTTCACCTATGCAAAAAGTGGAGGAAAACTTTTAAGTGTGAAAAGGAAAACTCTGCAAAAAAACTCTAAATCAGTTTTTTTTTCCCCCCAGTATTGTCAGCCAGACAGTCTCAACACAGACTCAAGTTAAAAATGGAGCTCTGTAAATTACAGCAGGAAGTGGACATACAGCTGTGGCCACATTAGATGTCAAAGTGTTGCCACATTTGGATCCAGAGGACGATAACCCTACAGGAAGAGCAGATAAACAGGGAATCAAGACCTTACATGTACATATTCTACCTAGAATTACAGAAACTCCCATAACTATCCAAGATCAGCACTTATTGCCTTCTGGGCAGCAGCCTCACTGGCTTTTAATGAATTATCCAAGTGGGACAAACCTTTGTTCTTCTCTCCCCTTTCCCACAGAGCTGCAGGAGAATTCAGGCAGGTGGTTGCCTGGAGGTGAACATGCAGCATCCCTGATGAGACCGGGAGGATGAAGCCAGAGGTGGAAGCAGCACAGACCCAAGGTACTAATCTGTGTCGTGCTATCAGAACAATCTGTATGCTCACCAGCCAGGTCCTGGCACCTGGAGGACAACTAGAGCTTGCCACTGAGCTCCATATTTAAGGTTTCCTGCATGCTTTATTGCTGCCATTGTTTTGGTTCCTCACCTTCCCCTTCCTCCCTCAGTGAAGGCTGATGCTGTGCCAGATGCATTTGTTGGCTTGATTCAGAGCCCACTGGTGCCAGCAGAAAAACCTCCTCTAGACTTAAGCAGATTTTAGGATGGACTCCTGGCACCCGGCTCAGATGCGGTCCCCAGGGCTTGTCCCCATTGTGCTGACTCACATTCAGCCACCTGGGAAAGTCCTGGGAACTCCCAGGGATGACTTATTTCAGAGGACTGGCTTCTCAAAAGCTGCCGAGGGTGGCAGAGGACTCAGACACAGTGTTTCCCTATCCTCTGGCAGTCTCATGGTTCTCCCCATGCCCAGGCACTTCTTGTGGGGCCAGGATGGGAGGGAGCAGCCTGGGATCACCCACCCTGGGGGAGAACAAAGCTTGCTGGAGACAGACAAGCCCCTGGCCAGCCCTGGCTCTCCCTGAATGAGAGGGGAGAGGGGGAAAAAAATCAAAACTTTAAGGTATATGAACTGTGAAATTAAATCGAAATACTCAAATAAGGAATCACATAACAACATAAGCAAAGATGTTTACCAGGGCTTGAAGTTAAATACAGATTTTTTCATAAACCCTAACACCAAATGCAATAAAGTTCTCTGGAATGTTAAATATAATTTACAAGGGAAGAAAAAAATGTGCCCTGCTGCCATAAACCATCTTGTGCTGTGTCCCTTTCCAGGGATCGGTCCAGGAGCAGGAGGAAACATGTGCCGCGATACCTCGCTCAGGGTTTCCCTATCCAAAGTAATCACACCCGTGCTCGGTGGGCAAACATGCCTTTCTCAACCCGCCACGCAGCCAACAAACGGGAGCTAATTAATCTGTGCTGCAGCTCCAGTGAAGGGGCTGCCTGGAGTGGGAGCGTCGGGTCGGGCTGCTCGCCGGCGTGGCGTCCCAGCTGTCCCAGTACGGGGTCCCAGGCAGGCGGGAGCATGGCCCAGCGCCTTTCATCGCCCATCTGGACTTTGCAGTGCCTGTGCTGAAGCTGGAGAGTTCGGTCCAGGGAAAATCGTGGTCTCGCAGGACACTTATTCCTTGACTATTGCCCTTCTCGCTCCCCTGGCGTATCTGACATTAACACCCCGAACTGACAGCACAAAGGCGGCATCTGGATAGCATAGCCTGTGGCTCTGGAGTCACGGCTGGTGGACTTGTGGTGTATCCAGATATATTCATTAAAACACTAATCAAGCAGAAGCTCATTTGTGGAATTGTCTTTGAATTTAAAAGGGGAAAAAAAAAATAAATAGATGGTCGAACTACAAAGCCACTGCAGTCCAGAAGTGCTCTTCTCATAAAAGGCATCCGACAGCTCAGGCCAGTTAATGTCAGCCCCACTCCTGGATGCCCGCACGGGTGTGCCAGGCCCTGTCGAAATGCCAGGGAGTGACAGGCCAGGCATGGCGGTGGCAAGCTGGTGATGAAGAGCTCCTCTGATGCGCTGTGAGCTGCTTCCATACGTTTATGTGCAGGGGCAGGTCTGCGTGTACATCTACATGGGTAGATCCTCTCCTGTGGTTGTATCAGCATGTGACAGTTATTAGAGGAAGGAATATAAACATGCATTATATATAAATTTAAAAAGCACACACAGAGACTATTTCACTATCATGCGTCTCTTTTGCAGTGGGGTGAAAGGCTTTATCTCTTCTTCCCATCAGAACTCTGAGGCTGCACATTGCTCCCAAGACTCAATGTCCCCCCTCCAAGAGTAATCTCAATAGGAGTTTTGAGTTTCTAAATGCATGAACAGGTCTGTCTTATGTTCTGAGTGTCCACAGCAGCTCCAGTAACAGATATTATTTTCTGGGAGCAGAACCAGCACATACCAGTCTCTGCTCTTTTCATGATACTGGGCAACAAAGAGGGAGGAATGATGCTTGCATGGGATCAAGACCCCCAAACTTGGTATGTTTTGTCTTGGACCAGTGGCAGATTTTAGGTTTTGTAGTTAGACCAGGAAAAGGCCTTTCTCCAGAGAAGGGGAGGTAGACATGGATTGCTGGAGATGAATATTCATGCCCAAGGGAACTTTTTGCTCTAAAGACAGGTTGCTGGGTCTTGTTTGTACTGTGATCGGGGACAAAACTCTACCCTGACTTCAGGAGATCCTGAGGGCTGCAAGTAGCAAAGGGATGCTGGCAGCTGGAGAGAATCAGTGGTGGGGTCCAAGGCTTGGAGGGCAACCAGACTCAACCAAGACAAATCCAACCTCTGTTAAAAAGTCAAATCCCCCAAACCTTCCAGGAGAGAAAGTGCCCTCAAGACTAGCTCCCCACTAACAACTTGGTTGGACAGGGAGATACATATGTGCTAAAACTAAACTAATTTTCAGCCTCTTGGAGGAAACAAAATGACTGTTGCTATCATGGTGTAGCGTGAAAGCCTGGGTCACGGGGGACGGGAGACAATCCTTTGTTCCAGCAGTCCCAGGTGCATCATGTACTGGGCAGAACTTTAGCTTACAATTTGGGATTAAAGTAAATCCTAGTATTTTTCTGCATGCCTGCCCGCTCCCTGGCTCCCAGAGACTGCTGGGTAACTGCCTATTATCCAGTGGTTCCACTTCAGTGCCCTCCCCAATAAAACTTTTCATATCCTTATAAACGAACTAGATTGCCGTGTTATAAACATTTACACTGTGCTAACAGATCATCTCCGCACATCAGAATTGGCTAAATTCCCTTTTCCAGATGAATATATTGAAGGAGATTAGAGATATGATAGCTTTTCAGATTGCTGAACCCAGAGAAATTAGTTTAGTGAGCATTTACAGAGGCTAAATTGGAACCATTAAATAGTGGATTAAATTGATGGTACTTTCATTGTCTGTCCTTCGGTACTGCTGTAAAATCAATTAGCCGTCACTATTCCATTCTCCATATAGTGAGATTGTCAGCCTGGCTAGGAGCTGCAGAGCCTCACAGCAGTAGCAAGCAGTGTGAAAATACACCTATTAGGTGATGTGGCATGAAATAACATCATAGGGCAGAATGTCCCAGTGAGATTTATCCCAGCCTTATCTCTACTTTAACAGAGAGGGGACAGACAATAGACTCTGGTGACACTCTTATCCTCCGAACATGTGCACCAGGATGCTCTCTGGACTGACAATTATTACATTGCCTCTCGACTGTCCTGAATTTTGCATCGGAAATCCCCGCTCTGCCCCCCTCTTAAACTGGCAGTGTCCCACATTAAGAGCAGAGGATTTGAGCAGAGTCGGCTTGCATCTGATTCGGGGGAAGAAAAATAGAATATACCAACTTCCTCCTGCTTGCTGTTGTTAACAGCAGCTCTAAGTCCTGTTAGCTGGATGATTTATTAGCACATGTGCAACCCTTTTTTGGGGATACCATGGCTTTGCCACAGCTAAAGAAACTGAGGCACAAGCATGAGTGTCCCAGCACCTCCCTGAGAAATCAGGGACATGACACAGTCCAGGGCATTGCTGATGGGGACCACACCAAGTGCTTGCCAGCCCTTTTAGGCTACAGTTACTTGCTTTGCTCTCTCTTACCTGGGACAAAACCCAGGAAAGGGTAAATAACTGGGTCCCATGTCATGGGGTGAGTTGGGGCAGATGAAGTCCCTTCATCTGCAACCCACCAGCACTCTGCCAGGAGGAGAGCAAGCCCTTGGAGCCCTGCACAAGCCTCCTAATGAGGAAAAGGGAAATATTCCCTAAATTTGTCCTATTAAACTCTTCTCTTAAAGTGTGAAATTGAAAAGTAATGAAGAAAACAAGTCTCTTAAATTTAAGCTTTAACCTTTTGACCTCACTCCTGCCGTTTTTTCCTGGTTTGAAAAGCTATCGTCCCCATTGTCAGCTGTGGGGTGAACTAGAGGAGATTTTCCATCCCCAGAGAGCTTTCCTTTCAATCTTTAAGTTTTCTATTGAACATGAAAATGGAAAAAAAACCCACCCCACATTTTCCAATAAAACTGCATCCAGTTCCAATTTCTTGCATTGACGTGGCAAAGTTTTTAAATCCCTTGTCAACGTCTTAGTTATGCTTCATGAAGGAACCATCTGGAGCTGCTGGCCTTCGTATTAAGAGTTTCCTGGGCTTGTAATGTGGACACTCTGTCTTCTGTTCTCAGCAGCGCTCTTCTTTGCAGGGGTGAGATGGGATCCCTCAGGGGTGAGATGGGACCCCAAATACTCCTCACTTAGCTTAGTGTCCTAAACTTGGAGGACGTTCAAATTTCCCTTTATCCCGAGCAGGATGTAGGGTGAGATGGTGATTTCAGTGCAGTTGTATTTTATGTAGCACCCCTCTGCCTGATGCAAGCCTTTCTCTTTCCTGGCTGAAGGGGACACAGAGCAGCATCCCCACTGAGCTTAGTAAAACCCCATGCATGCTCCCTGAAAGTGCTTGTTCCCCAAATCTCCATTTCCTGAGTCCAAAAAGATGTCCTCTCTGCAGAGACCCTGTACCAAATATGGGCTGATGCTCCCACACCTTCTCAGCCCACAGAAGTAGGGGGAGATGTGGAGGGTGGTGGGTAATGTCAGCCCAACACTTTTGCACCGGATTTGGCCATGTTTACAAAGACACCCTCCACTACTCCCCTAATCAGGTCTCGCTCTCCTCCAGCCAGGCAGCAATCAGCGCTTTGTTATCACTGGAATCTCATCGCTAATTGCGGTCTGAGAGCCTTTATTTCCTGGACATCTCATGCATAGGGAGGGCACCACCTTTCACAAATAAATCATGTCATTGTCTGCCATCGCTCCCCTCTGCAGATCACAATAAAAATACTTGCTTCCTCAAACCCATCTTTAGAGCTTTCCCCCTCCACCACCACTTGGCCCTTCAGAACTGCCTTGGGATCTCCAGCACCTCTCTGTAGGCAGAGCCTCCAATGTGGATCTCCATTGTCAGCCCCAGAGGGAGTGTGTCAGGCTATAGGTTGCTGTGTACATGCAACAGCAGCTTCCCAATCTAAATCAATTTATAGCCACCATAATTTTTTTTTTGGTAATGCACAGCATCTTCTGCTGTTCCCCCTCTTCATGTAATTCTTACAGCTCTCTTTCTATAGGAAACATCTAACCTCTCCTAAAATTTTGCTTCTCTGACTTTTCAAGGATGCCCGTCTGCTGCGGTAGGGACAGATTTAGTGACTGTAGGTCAGCTTCAGATTGATGCAATACGTGCCAGTGCAAATCACCAGTCCCCATCTTTTCATAGTCCACACTTCCCTCCTAGGGAAGGAAGAACTGATGTGACCTTGAGAAAGTCACGCTGCCCAGATGAGCCTTGGTGTCTTGTCTACTGGGACTCAGATCAGGTACATCAGAGAAAGGTCTCTCCCGCATGAAAACAATTTTGTCTTCTCTTCTTCCTCTGAAGTTAAGCCTTTGCTTCTCCTACATTTTTTTATTGCATGTGACATCCTCTAAGGCTATGCCTTGGTTCATGTGATTTCTTATCTACCTTAAAATTTCCACCCCATGGTTTTGTCACTCCCTTGTGTTGTCCCAACCCAGCTCCATCACTTTCCTGCTCCAGCCTTGCTGGTGATACTCACCCCAACATGCAGAGCAGATGCAGCAGAGCAACAGCTTCATCTGGGAAAAGTACCAATTGTCAAGCTACTTTCTTAAAATTGCTCAGCCTGGTGACCACAGTCCTTGATGGCTTCCTGTGGATCCCATAGCAGATTGTAGCAAGTCACACTCTCTGACTCACGAATTCACCCCTCGTGCCATCCCTCAATCAACAGAGAGCTTTGGCAATCAGCCTGCAAGATAGATCTAACTGCTTCTGCCATTGCCCCATTTATCTTCATTTCCATTTTTGCGTTGATGGGTATCATACACCACAAAGAGCCAGCCCAGCCGTGAAATGACACCGGACTGGCAACCTCATAATTATCCGGGCTCACGTGTCAATTCTCTTCAATCCCTTCGTGACACTCCATTGCTTCCTCATAACTTCCTCATCTGACAGATCAGCACTGTGCACCCGAACCGCCTGAGAGCCCCTGGGTAATAGCCTCAGGGACAAAGTTAGCCCTGGCAGAAGTGGGCAAAGGCGCTTCTTGGCTTCAGGGAGAGTTTTGCTCACATTGTGCCAAGCCTGAATATTGCCCCAGCTCTTTTCCACACACACAAAGACCTCAGCTCCTTTATCTGCTCGAGGGACAAGTGCTGGGGGCTGTGGTAGCACGTAGGTGTATCCCTGCCTCACACAGTAAATTGGAGGTGTCCCCTGCTCTGTGCTGACTGTGAGGCAGTCTGTCCTAAAGTATTGCTGTCTTCAAGCCCATTCATATTTTTCCTCTATATTTTGTGCTAAGGCAACACTGAAAGGTCTCCTGAGGCAGGATGGGTTTGCTGCTGGCGTGGTGCCTATCAGCTTATCAATTGCATGCAGAAAGCCTGAACCCTTTGCACCCATCTCCACTACACAAGGTCCTCAGCGGAGCATGAAGACCATGGTAAAGCAGAGGGCTGTCTGCCTTGGAGAGCAAAAGACCACCAACCCATAGGCTGGAGCAGCACCTGGGCCCTGGCCCAAGGCTCACCTCAGAGCTACTGTGTATCCAAGTGCCTTTGTAATGCTGGGTGAGGAGCCATTTTACACCTGCCTATGGTCCCTGTGGCTCTGTCTGGGCCTTGCTGATTCAGACCCAGCATCAGGGACTGCTTTCCTGGGTTTGAGAAGCAGCGCTGCAAGGACCCAACCTTCTCCAGAGCTGAATGAACCCCATTTACTCAGTAGGCCCCAGCAATGGTTTGGTCTGACTCACTCTTTTTCTTTGGGTGGCCAACTTCCCTGGCCACGCAAAGTGATTGTACCATGGATTTGAACACAACATGAAAATACCTTAGGAGCAAGGCTTGGAAACTTTGGTTTTAAATTTCTTGCTACACACTGCCCAGCTGCTTCTCCCAGAATCTCTGCCCTGTTTTGGGGCACAGTGATTGCAGAATGAGCCACAACCATGGGGTGAACTCTGCAGGAGGGCTAAGGGACTTGACCCATCCTGTCAAAACAAACTATTGCAAACCTCAGCCCCAAAAAAACCCCTTGGAGATGCTCCCCCTCCTCAGCACCCAAGGAAAACACAACCCATGGACTGGTACCTTCCATGAGCTGGAGGAGAAGGGATGCTGAGCAGAAAGCTGGCAGCAAATCCTTGGAGAATGGGGGATTTTTGTCCCTGCTGCTGCTTGCATCCCGGGGCTGGAGGGGGCGAGGAAACCTCGCTGGCTTCCCCAGTGCTGGCAGAGCCTCACAGGCAAGCTGGGCTGTGGGTGTTGCGCTGCTGAGACCCTGCTGCTCGAGGCAACTGCCTTCCTCGCCTGCGTCCTGGGCCCCTTCTGCCCGTCAGATAGGCACAGCATGTGGCCCTGGCGAGGGAGGGGGAGGCCAAATCCTGCCGTCGAGGGGGTGGGGAAAGAGGGTGGCTTGTGTGAGGCGGCGCTCAGCTGGGCGTGGGGCTGCTGAAGTCAGGGAGAGCCTCTCCACTGGTTTTTAATTTGCTTTGGATCGGGGCCATTATCATTAGAATAATCTCAAGCAGGTGATAGGCAGGAGTAAATTAATTCTGAATAAAAGCGTTGGGGGGTGGGTGCCAAGGAAGGGTAGGGGTTGGCACCAGGTACTGCCTCCGTGGGTCCCTTGGAAGGGACGTTCGGTGACAAAATGGACCTGGGCTTTCCTTGGAAGGAGCATATTTCCTCTTGGATGTCAGATTTCTTTCTGCTAAAGATCCCCAGATCCGAAATGTGTGAGCCAGTGTTTAGCAACGGATGCAGAGGGCGGTGGGTGGGGTTATTTACGTGATTTTATTTTTAATTCGCCTTGTCCACTGAAATCATGTGCATGAAAACAATTGAAAATAAATTATCTCCCATCTCCAGCAAGAACCTTTCACTGTTGTTCCTGGAGCCACCCGGACACACAAACAATTAATCCTCGACTCCAGACCCAAGTGACTTAACCAATAAAACAGCTGTCAGCTGCCGGTCCTGGGGAGGTGCTGCCTAATATCCCAGGAGAGGATAATTATTCTTATCTGATTTGGCTCTGGAATGAAATCATAAAAAGCCTCGTCCCATTCTGTAAATTCAGTTCTTCTTAGCAGGTTAAGCAGAGCCCAAATGACTAACATTTCTGTCAGCACCGACTCTGGCTAAGGGCTAATATACCATGAAGAATAACCCAATAATAAATCTTATTATAGGGAAGGAGGGGAAGGAAAAAAAGAAGAAAGACAGAGCGTGCAGGAGTGTGAAACCTCAGGGACGACCTAGGAGGGTGCGAGGCAATTTCAGTGGCTGACAAGAGTGGTTTCAGATTGCCGTTCAGAGGGAAATTTCTGGGTAGTTTTGTTAAAATTCTTCCCAGAATATTGACCCCAGTGTGTATGTTTTGGGTGGAAGCGTTTCTGGAGCTGGAGACTTATTTTCTTGTTCTTTGAGTGTTTGTTTTTCCTACCAGTGATGCCTCTTGGTGTGCAATGAGCAGATACTGTGAAGAATACTGCTCCTACACACACACACACACACACACAGAGGCACCTCTTAGAAAGCAGGGCAGTGATTTGGGAACGCTGACTCCCCAATAAAACTTCAGTCCTCCCTGCAATGGAAAATCCCCCTGGAGCCTTGAGGTATGGAAAAGTGATGTCACATTCTGCATCTCCCTGCCTTTGAGGTGGCAGGGCCCTTCAGCTCCTGAGCCTGGGATGACTTGAACACACCGCATCCAAACTCGTCAGATCCATCCCCATTCCCTGCTGCGCTGCAGGGACAGCTCAGTGCAGCACCAGGGCTGGGTCACCCAGCATCTCTCTGGTGGTCAATCTAGAGGTGTATGCTGAGCTGGGTAAGAGCTTCAAAACCAAGCATTTCGGTCCCTCCCAGGCTCAGATGGTGAAGTTGGTGTCTGGGAAAGACCAGCCCTTTGGAAATGCTGAGATCTCCCTCATCATGGCAAGATTTACTGCCTGGGTGGAAAGTGCTTTGCTGGGGGGGATGGGGGATGGTGTTGAGTTTAAAGTCCAGGATGACCTTTGTTGTTGCCTTTCATACCACCGATCAAGAGGATCCTGGAAATAATGACTGTGCAACTCAATCTGATGTCGCTGGGTTTCTATTTCCACTGGTGCCTTAGGCAGGCAGTTTCCCAGGCGAGCAGGTTGGACTCTGTCTGAAGCACCACGTGCAGGGCACGGGGACAGCTGGGGACATAGCTCGAGAGGCGCATGGGGGATGTCGAGTTTGGGAAACTGCTGAGAGCTCTGATGAAGAGGAGCTCTTCAGAAGATTGATGGCAGAGCTCTGGTGCCACAAAAGAGCTTCTCCAGCACCTGGGAAGGACGTTAGGAAAGATCAGGGACCTGGTGGCCAGGAAGGGCTGTAGAGGAACCTCAGACTTCAGCAGGAAAACCCTGCTCACAGCCATGCAAGTCACAGCATTTTTGTCCTTGGTTTGTAGTTCCATCCCAAGGAATCAGTAGTGGCAGGACACTTGTGGGATCACAGGGACAGGGACAAAGAGCTGAGGGGGAGTGATAAGGACATGTCCCAGTAGTGCTTGGGGCCTGCCTTAGCCTCCCAGGACTGCCCGGGTCTGTCCCACCATGACATTGCCATTGCAAAGCATGTGGTTCTCCCAGGCCTTGCTAGAAGAGTGGCCAGGTACAATTTCGAGGAGAGGCAAAGCCAGGGCTGAGGGTACCTGTATGTCGGCAGTGCTGTCTCTGGGCAGAGGAGGAGGACTGAGGGAGAATACCAGAATGCAACCGTACTGGGGACGCTGTTGTGTGCCCAAGGAAGAGGGTCTGCAGCGAGGGTTTCTCATGAACCAACATCACCCAAACTGTCCTGACAGCACGGGGCATTTCACAAGGAGCAGGGCAGCCACGCTGATGAATGCCAGGTATTTAGAGCAAGAGTGACAGAGCCCACAGGTGTCACCCAGATGTGAGATCATCTTCCATCCCTCCTGGGCAGAGACATCAGCTTTTATGTCTCTTTTCTCTTTGGAGCTGCCTACGACCATTGCATAGGGAGCAAGGGCGCAGCGAAAGGCAATATAAATACCACACATCACCGCTTGCATCCAGAGAGCCTCCGAGTCAGGCAAACCAAATCTCTAAAAAGGTGGACAAATATTTGCTGAGAAAGGCTCTTCCAGGCCTGGCTCAGGTTCAGGCTGATGGCTGAATCATACATGTAATCTGGAGAGGCAAGGATCTGGATTTTTTAAAAAGAGAGATGTATCTGTTTATGGAAGAAATGTTAGGGTTGTTAGAATGTGCTGTAATCCCTCAGGAATGGACATCTATCTGTCATGGAAACATAGTATATAAATTTCTATAGGTGATATATTCTTTACTACAATCTGTGTACAATTAGCTAATACTGCATGGATAAAGCTTTATACATTTAATTTTCATCCTTAAAACCCTCTTCAATTCTGTTTCTGGAATAACTTTGACTTACACCTCATTGTCCTTACAGTGATCATATCTCCATCCAGTGGGAATGAAGGACTGGGAAGACTGGCCAGCACAGACCAGCTAAGAGCCACATAGGAACAACAGTTTCAGTTGGAGGTGAGCTTTGTTGTTTACTGTATGAAGATCTAAAGAGAGAGACAACTGGGATGATAAATTAAGCCACCTCAGAGAAGAAAGAAAAAAAAATACAGGAGAAGTGAACACATCAGGGATCTTGTCTCCATCAGAGGGAAGCAGAGTGGTCCAGTAGTGCTGGTAAAACCAAAGACCTCTTGGAAACAGGAGTGTGTGTGATGAGGAAGCTGCAGCAGTTCAGGAACCAGCTCAGGCGGCCATGGGAGAGGGTAGCCAAGGAAAGGCTCAGCGAGCCCTGCTGAGATGGGAATGGCTTGTCTGGACATGGAGTTCAAGACAAAGAAATGAGGTCAGAGGAAGTGATGGATTGGCAGCAGTCGCAGGGGTAACAAGACAGCAAAAATTGCCCCCTCTGTGAGTTGCCATGCAAGGCCAAAGTACCTTTTTCAGCTGAATACATAACTTGATGATCACATAGAGCTGGTGCTTGGAAGAATACTCCAACTTCTCCCTGCAAAGGCAGACATTTGCATGAACATCGATTAAATTTACCCATGAGAGATCTTGGTCCTGTCTAGCTTTGAAAGTGTTCAGACCTGATTACCTTATTAAGTCCAACACTCATTTTTAAGCCACTATCTGTAGAAGACATCATGCTCCAAATTGTACCTGGCTTAGCTTTTATCTCAGATGCCTGCTTACCATAAAAGCCTGGAAAGGCAACAGAGTAACTTCTTCCAATAAAAAATTAAAAAAAAAAAAGAGAAAAGCTGAGATTTCTCTAGCCAAGGGAAACAATCCATCAGCGATACTGAAAGATCCATCGTCCAAGTCTAAGGGCGAGGAACGAACAGACCTCTAAATCAGTCCAACATTTTAAACATCCCTTTTGTAATTGACAATTTTGTAATATTTATTCACAACAGATCTGATTGCTGGATTCCCACTGGCTCCCCTCAGGAGGGTTTGCGTGAAATCAGTTTGAAATGGTGTGTCAATTTTTTTCTGAAGTCACCATCTGGCTGATAGACTTGAGTCTGTTCTAATACACTGACCCAGTGAATCGCTGCTAAACAATTCCCAGGGGGCTCCGCTCCTCTCACAGGCAATCCTGGAGAACGCTGCTGGGAGAGAGAGGAAGAGGCAGGCATATTTTAATGTGTTCTGTTGGAGGATTGTAAAAGAATTTGATTTATGTAAAGAAAAAAAAAGAAATCTTGGGATGGTGTAATTCACTCTTGTGCCCCTGTGATGGTTTCAAATGTGAGGGGAGGTTCAGGACCAGCATTAATGACTTGAAACTACCTAAATTTGTGCTGGGAGGGGAAAAAAACCCCAACAAATAAAAACCCTCAACACGCCCCCCTCCCACCCTCCCTGATCAACAGCAAGGAACTAAACATTTGATAGTGGAAACCCCCACAGCCCAGCTGGCAAGAATAAATATTGGATCAAACACATGTATTTCAGATACGTGACAGTGTATTGATGACAGCAGAGTCCTGCAAAATTCAGCCCCATTCCCTATCACCAGAAATCCCAGTGATGAAATACAGCCAAACTGCTTAAAAATAGGTCGGTTTAACTGACAGTGTGAGGTGGGGCCTCGGCTGAAGTGTTCTGTGTGTTCCCCTACGTACCAACGCTGAGTTCACAGGGCACGTGTTGCCCATCAGACGCTTCCCCTGGCTGTACCTCTGCGGAGTCCCGCTGCCACCCTCGTCAATTGTCCTCTCTTCTGTGCAAGAATCTCCTTGTCACCGTGAGCCCCAGCCCCAGAGCATGTGTGTGGACATCGCTGGCACAGGTGCAATGCCACATAGGTACCTATACATGGCTGTTTGTGTACATACACACAAATACACATAAGCTTGGTGTAATTCTGGGATGACTAATTTTTTTTGACAGGCGAGTAAATCATCGTTATAGCATTTGTTTTTTTCCATTACCATCAATCATTATTGTATGTGTGATCTAGTAGAATTTGTCTTTGGCTGCTTAAAATTTTCCTGATCATTTTTCAAGGCTAAATATCATCTCTAGATAAATAACACTTACTGTAATAATGTGCATGCTAAAGAGCCGAGCCAAATCCCAGTGAAATCACGTGAAGGGTATTGGCTCAATGGGCATTGATTTAAGTCCTAAAGGATCATTTGTTTCTCAATAGAACCCCAGTAAGACACCGAACGTGGAGGATCTTTTATAGGGTTTGATTAATTCCCTCTTCTGCCAATGGAGTAAGGCTACGGCACGTAGCTACTGATCAAGGCAGAGGGATAAGTGGATGTCTAAAGCCCATGAAAACAGCCAGAATATCACAGGCTGGTGAAACACACAGAAAAGTTTTCTGCACATCTATTCCCAAGCCCAGAGATCACAGAGCGGTGGGGGTTGGCAGAGACCTCTGGAGATTGTCTAGTCCAACCCTCTGCTAAAGCAGGATCACCTTGAGCATCTTTCACTGGGTCGCATCCCGATGGGTTTGGGTCCCTCCAGAGAAGGAGACTCCTCAGCCTCCCTGGGCAGCCTGTCCCAGGGCTTGGGCACCCACAGAGCGAAGAAGTTGTTTTCTCACACTTACACAGAACTTACTGTGTTCCACTTTGAACCTGTCGCCCATTGTCCTGCTGCTGGGAAACACTGAGAAGAGTCTGGCCCCTTCCTCTAGACACCCACCCTTCAGCTATTTATAAGCATGGATCAGATCCCCTCTCAGTCTTCTCCAGGATAAATGCCCCAGCTCTCTCAGCCTTACCTCACAAGAGAAATGCTCCAGTCTCCTCAGCATCTTTGCAGCCCTCCGCTGGGCTCTCTCCAGTAGTTCCCTACATTTTAAAAAATCACTTTTTAGTGAAGTTGCCTTAGCTATGCTGGGATCCATTCTGAAGGTCCAGCTGATGAGAAAAGAAGTGTTTGGGAAAATGGGCAAGAAACAGCAGGAGCGAAGTTCAAATGGCCATCCAAACCCATAGACCAAGATACCAGGAATGGGGAAACAAGTATAGACTGGGTTGGGACACCTCCAGGATGTCTTGCCTTACTGCCACATTTGAAGGACCTCACTAGGGGCATTTCAGGCATCTTGGTGTCTCTACACCCAGCATCCATCAGGGGCTTCTTTCATCAGAGGGCATAAATCTCCCCCCAAAATACATCCCATCATTAAAAACAAGCAGGGATTAAGAGCTTGCCAGGACTGGATGGCAAGCACTCCCTGCAAGCATTGTAATGATCAGTAAGAATAATTAAACATTTAACACTGGCCAAGCTCGATATCTAAGATCTGGGGGTTAATATAGCAGTTTTCCAAAGGATGGGAGAATAAAGTAGTAGTAAAAGAAAATAAAGGTTGCAAGGACTCTGAGGCATGCTTGTCCTCTGCACAATCCAGTGACAAATGTGTCCTGGGATTTTTTGGCTGCAGGAAGCCCTCCCTGCCTGCTGGTTAATGATTTTGTTACTGGGGGGCAGTGCAGGTTTGGTCACTGTGTGGATCTCAGACCACCGACATTCTGGAGGGCAGGAAGACAAGCTCTGATGCAGCTTCTGCAGTATCTGCATCCCGCTTTGTCTCCCTATTTCTGGGCTTGCAAGCCAGGGAGAAACAGATGGGAGGGAAATAAAACTGACAGATGAACATTCAAAGTTTATCCTCGTTTTTAGTGGGTCGTAGTGGAGACCATTGTGGGGATGCTCTGCAAGATGTTCTTGGGATTTTTTTTTGCCTTCGTCTTCCAAGAAAGTTTGATGGTTCTTGGGTTATAAAAAAAGGATGAGAAACAGAAGTAAAACTGTCCTGTGAGGCTTGGGCAGGTTTGGGGGTGACTGAGCCTTGCCAAGCCTGTGAGACTGGTGAGGAGGAGCCCTGTGCTGGGTCCTGGGTGCTGCTGGACAGGAGCAGCAGCAGGAGCACCCATGCTGGCGTGCCTCGCTCTCTGCACCTTGAGTGTCAGCTGGTTTAGGAGGTCATCCCATCCCAGGCTCTCTCTTCCTGTCCCCAGTCCCTGTGGCAGGGTGACCTTGTTGGCATTAGTAATACGCAGTGCAAGCCCATGTAGGTGAGGGACATGCTACTGCCTCGTCTTTGTCACACTCAGGCCACTTTGCTGGCTGTTTCACCAGTTTTTCCCAGGTTGGATCTAAAGAGAGAAGCATTTTTCTCACGAATAGACTTTTTGTCCTTGAAGGATTCTGCTGTTGTCTCCTTACTTCTCTTAATTGTATAACCCTAAGGTATGGCTCAGATTTACACAGCCTAAATCCAGCCTTATTTGACTATATTTGTCGTTATTCCAATTAATTGTGCATCAACTAATTGTGTAACATGGCTATTTGCATGTCAAACCGGGGTCCTCATGCTGTTCTTTGCAGTGTAATTGCTCTGGCTAAGTGAATACCAGGAATATTCCTGAGGTTTCAGCCATTAATCAAGGCATGTTGAAAGGAATATTAGCACCCTGGGAAATAAAAAAAAAAAGGGGGAAGAAAAGAAAGATACAAAATATCAGTGAGATATTTTACATTAAAAGGAAGCCTTAAATGCAACAAGATGAGCATGAAAGCCAAGGTCTGGCCATGCTTGCAAAGACCGAGCCCTCTGTAGGTCTGGAGGGTCAGGAGATGCTTACTGACAGGGGCAATGGTTGGGGTTTCTTTCCTTGGTACCCATTTTGTGAGTGTTTGGGCAATGCCACTGAGCCAACGGTGGCAGGAGCCCAGATGTCAGTGGGAAGGTCATTTTAGGGTTGGATGTCTTGAGGAAACAAAGTAGGGGTCTGCCTAGGACAGCTCCTTGAAAGCATGGAGAAAGTTGGTTATTCTAGATGTGGAAAGGTGACATGTTGCTGCAGGGGAAGAGGCTGGGATGGGGGGGATGGACACTGCCTCTGCGGGGAGTGTAGTGAGGAGTGTTCACCGTGCGACAGCATGCTGGTACCCAGGCAGGGAACAATGAAAGAGAGGAACCATGGCCTGCTTCCTACCATCCATGTGTATCTCCAGAACAGCAGAGGCACCCGGTGATGAATGGTCCCTTCTCCTCAGGGAAGGATGGATTTTTATTGCCAGCACTGTTTGCCCTGGTGATGTATATAAAGTTGCTGTGGGAGAAACCAACTGAAAGCTGCAATGATGGAAAAGACTATTAATATCCTTGATGAGCTATCACTAACACAGTGGTAGTTAGTGACGGATCCGGTGCTGAAAGTCCTGGATCCCAGACCAGCCCGTTGCATTTTGCTGCCCCACATTACACAGCTCAAGTGTCTCAGGAAAAAAATAACCCACGTTTTTAGAGAGAATTTAGGATGCTAATCAAGGATTATCAAGGGTAATCTGGATCCTCAAGGACATAGTTAGGATCCTTTTGCCCATTCAGAAGAAGGATGCTTGCAGGGTTTGGAGCCTGCAGTGATGGCACTCTCTTGGCCACATTTCAACCTTTCCCAAACTAGTGGGGAGGTTTGGGGATGCCCGTGGGTCCCACGCTTGGCTTGTTTAACCTGGGCTCCTCAGGAGATCAGGGCTCTCCCTGCTCAGCTGTTTCCCATCCCTCATGCTGCTGGATAGGCCGCGGCTCTAGTTTCTGCGGCTCTCCCTGCTGCCGAGAATAAAGTGAAAGCAAAGCTGGCCCTGGGCTGCTGTTTGCAAATAGAGATGAAGACAAACAGATGAGTTCAAGCTGCTGAAAGGAAAACAACCCCGGCGGCTCCTCTGCTTAATGGTGGGAACCTGGAAGTGTAAACAAAACCCTGGGCAGGTCCTCCTCATTCCCACCAGCCCTTGGAGTCCATCGGTGTTTTTCAGTCTTTACCTCCTAGAACCAATTGATTTCGTGCCAGCCTGTAACTTTTACTGCTGTTGTGGCTGTTTCAGTTAAAGACAACCAGGTGCTGCTTCCCTTCCCCCTCACCCAGTGCTGGGACCTCTCCTGCCCCTGTTCTCTCAGACCTGGAGGGGTCCCTGGTTACTTTTTCATCAGCGGGTCCATGACTGTCTTGCAATTGCAGGTCTACACCCTGATGGATGTGGCCAGCAAAGATGCTCGTGGATAGGTTTCATCATCCTCCTGCTTTAGCACTGAGTTCCCAACACCTCTTACCCCCCCACCTCAGGTTGTCCACTCCATTTAAAACTCAAAAACTCTCTAGGTTTGAGTATTGAGCTGTGGGACAAGGAGGTGCAAGCCCCTCAAGGGCTCCTCAAAGCCCCACCAGCACATCACCATGAGTGTTTTCCTTTCTCTCAGCGTTCACCATTCAGCCACCACCCCAGAGCCATGCAGGGCAGAGCCCAGGAGCAGGCAAAGAGCAGGAAAAGGAGTTTGGGTAGAGAAATGGAAACACAGAGCAATGTCCAACAGCACTTTTTAGTGAAAAGCCCCATCAGGAAGGGCTGCAGAGCAGACCCGATGCTCTTACCAAGCACAGCTCCCCTGGAATTGCAGGAGGTTTGACTCAGCAGGCTGCTGCGTTTTTCCTCCTATGTCAAGTCAGAGAAGTGAACACAGCATCTCAATTATTTCTTTGGGTTTTTTTTTTTCCCTGGCAGTCCCTTAATTAGCATGAGATTTCACAAAATTCACCAAGGCAGCCATCCATCTGTTTCGCTGACTTTCAGTAACAATATTTATCATCATGGAAGTGTCAAAACAATAAAACTAGACAGCATTTCTGCAAAGGGCTCCTAACTCCTTTAAAAGAGGCCCAAACCTCAAAACCCTCCCACAGGATTTTTTCTGGGAATTGTTTGCAGACACAAAGCCAAGAGTGATTCCTTTTGTACCTGCATAAATATTTTAAATAAGCAGTAGAAGAATTTTTCAAGGGAGGTGTGAAAGGATGGCATATGCTCCTCTGTAGCAACTTTGTTCCAAGCAGTCTGATGAGAAAAAACAGAAATCCCCCCACCCTTTTCCTGGCTTCACCCAATAAATTATTAAATTTGGTGAATACTTTTCATATTTCAAAAGAAGGCTATATAAATTAGTTCATACCAGTGACTCTTCTTAAGAATTTTAACCTGATCTGCCATGCAGTAAGAAGGGGGAATTAAAAGTCAACCTCCCCCACACACACACACCCTGCTTATTTAACTTTACGGTATTTAAACCAATACATAAATGAGAATTAATAAATCTGCATTTCCTATTGTCAGCTCTAGTTGATTACAGCCCTGTGGAGCCCTATCAAAGGGTGCATACGGCACGCTAAGTTCTGCAGTGTGTTTAAATTATCCATAATAAATTTACCTAACAAATTCAAGTGTAGCTGCATTTTCCCCTCATCAGAGTTTCTCTGCCTGGAAGCACTCAGAGTTACGCTCCGGATTAATGGATCCCCACGTATGTGGGAGAGGATTAGCCTCTGTAACCATGGTTTGGATGGCTTTTTTGGGGGGACCGTGGCTTTGCTCAGCTGAGTGGTACCTTCCACTTGATCTCTGCTGGAACACTGTTCCCCCCTGGATCTGTTTCTCTGGCAAGGTGAGGTTTTAAGGCTGTTTTGGCTCTTGCTGCCTGATTTCTGGAGGTTGTTCCCCCTGCAGATCTTGTATGCATCATGTTAAGGGCTTTGAAGGACTTGCAGGGGCCAGCACCAAATCAGAGTGGGATGCTGGGGCGAGGTAGGCACAGATAGGTACCAGATTTGTACATGAGCATCCCAGCGCCGGGCAGGCAAAGGGGTGGACATACTTCTGGAGGAACTTCCCAGGCAACGGGTCTGGAGCAAGTCAGTGCTTTCTTCCTCAAACCAGGGACCGGGAGCCTGGACCCTGCGGAGCCGGGCTGAGCTCCACGCTGATTACACGCATCTGTCTTCTCCTGACAGCTCTGCCTGTTAGTGGAGTGAGTCCGCTGTTTAATTTACCTGACTTGTTAACAGCTCCCTGTTTTGAAGTTGTAGGAAGCAGCCGATTTCCACGTTTACAGTCGAAGCTTCGAATCCCCGTTGGGCAGCTAAAATTCACAAAGAATCTGGTAGTTTGTCCACCGTCCAGGGAGCCCCTGGGAACGCTGCTCAGTGTATATCGCGGTGTATACCGCTGTGTTTTGGTGAAAAGACTGATGAGCAAAGGGGAGCGTGGGCCCGGCTGGCTGCGTGCCAGGAGGAGCTATGGAAATCGGAAGGCCGGAGGAAAGCTCTGCCAAGGAAAGCAGAAGCAGGGCGCTGCACGGCACCCCTCACAGAGGGACTGTGGAGGAGGGCTGAAGGGGGTGTGTGCCTTTGGGGAGCTTGCAAGGAGCCACATGGGCTTGCTGCCATGGGTGGCCAGAGAGAATCAGAGTGTGGAAATGCAGTGAGTGGTTTGCCTTGGTCAGTTACAGCCTTGGTGGTGTCACCTTGGTCCATACAATATGGGGGCAAGAGAATCACAGAATCACAGAGCTGTAGGGGTTGGAAGGGGCCTCCAGAGCTCATCGAGTCCAACCCCCTGCCAAAGCAGGGTGCCTAGGACAGGTCACACAGCTCGGCGTCCAGATGAGTCTGGAATATCTCCAGAGAAGGAGACTCCACACCCCCTGGGCAGCCTGTGCCAGGGCTCTGTGAAAAAGTTCTTCCACATATTGAGAGAGAGCCAGCGCAGGGCTGAGCTTGGCTCTGGACTGTGCCCCATCTCCATGACAGAGATCTCTTGGAGGGGAAATTGGCTCTCAGGAGCACCGCTGCAGACAGATATCACACTCGATAGCCGCAAGCCGAACAACAAATCTTTGGAGTCTTTCATCATTAATTGCTCACCCCTCCCTGTCATTCAACATATCAATAACTGGCAGCCCCAGGAACTGAAGGAGAGGAAAATACTGCTTGTGCAGCCTGGGGGATCCCAAGACTACATAAAGGTGGATTTTGACACTCAAACCGTCTCCAAGCAAGTTCACCACCTCTTGCATCCCACTGAGGATCATGCAGGGAGCCCTGGGAAGGGGCAGACCCTCTGTTAGACCCAATTCCCTTTCCCAGCAGCTACAACCATCAGCCTCTGAGCTCAGGCTCTGACTCTGTGTGTCTTCTGGAGTGCAGACCACTGTCTGCCTGCACTGAGGAAAGTGCAGCAACTCTCCCTCAAATCAGGCATGGTGGATTTATAAATGGATTTGGAGTTAGGGAAGGCAGGCTACAGACATCCCAGCAGAGCAGCAGGTAATCAGGAGGCTGTCCTCTACGGGGAAGGTGTTAAATCCTTCTTGGAGTGCTGACAAAAAGAGTTACAGCCCATATGCTTATTGCCAGAAAAATAATAAAAGAGTGTTGGTTTAACCAAGTCTAACGGCCATCAAAAGTGTGTTCCCTCATACTACAGAGTCAGTGAGCAGGGGAGGGAGGGGAAAGTTTCACCCTGGCCTTGCCATCAGATAACCAAAGCCAAGCCCAAACTCCTGGTGATCCCAACAGGAGAAAGATGTGGTGCTAAAACTGAACAGAAACACCTCCCCCACCCCCACCCACCCTGCAGACCCCGACGGCTTGAGAGCTCCCCCCAGGAGAGAGCTGGCTGTGCCTTCCTCTGGTGGTGCTGCTGGCTGTGGGCAAGTCCCAGTGCTGGTATGCTGCTGTGGGGCTGGAGATGATGCAAGCTCTCCACCTGCATCACGCCTGGGCTTACTCGGGTGGCTGCCCAAACCTGATGTCCTCTGGCAACACCGGCCCCACTTTGTCAGGTTCTCCTGGGGCTTTGGGGCAGCGGTTGGGTGCAGATGGGTGGAAAGTTTTACTATTAGAGATGGACAACCTCATCCCCTGAGGTCTGGGCATGATGAGATCATAGAATACATAGAATGCATAAGGTTGAAAGTGACCTTTAAAGGTCATCTAGTCCAACTCCCCTGCATTGAGCAGGGGTATCTTCCCTAGAGAAGGTCACTCAGAGCCCTGTCAAGCCTGACCTTGAATGTCTCCAGGGATGGGGCCTCCACTGCATCTCTGGCAACCTGTGCCAGTGATCCACCCCCCTCAGAGTAAAGAACTTAAATGGAATGGATGGAAAGCCACATCTTAAAACTGAACTTTATCAGACTTAAGAGACCCCGATGGTGGAAAGGAACAGAAAGAACCTGTCAAAAAGTGAAGGGGTGCATGAAATCAGAGCCCAGGGGAGTCAAACCAACCTGAGGAGTGGCCCAGGCAGCGTGGCCCCGCCGGGCTGGTGGCGTAGGGAAACCAGTGCTGGGCTCTGGCTGCGGCGTGTTCTCGTTTGCATTAACTAATGCTGCTTGGCATCATGTAATGCGTTATTGTTTTTATTGTTCTTGTTGTAAATACACCTAGAGGCATCTTATAAATAGAATTAATTATAGTTGTTTAATTCGTTAGTTAAGTACACAGCACATTCAGCTCACTGGGGAGGCCTGGATGGCTGCGGTCAGTGCACACAACATACAAATCAATGTACGGTCACGTACCTTGAGCCTGGGCCTGCAGAACCACCTCTCCTGGTCCTCTGGTCTCATGTTTCCAGCTTCTATCTCCATCCTGCCCCTTTTCTCAAGATCTCACGTGAAAATTAAATGGTCACAAGGAAAGTTTTGGAAAGGTCGGTCTGGGAGAGAATAGCACAAAGTGAACAGCGAGGCAGCAAATTTGGGTGAAAAACACTTTGAAAGCTTTTCAGAGTTGTGGGGGTCCAGGGATGGACCCGGGGACAAGTCTGGTTGGAGGAGAGAAGCCAGGGATGCTCCTGCACAGGGTGGGCCACCGCAGCCAAGGGCACCTGTGAGGATGTGTGTGCATGTGTGACAGCCCCGTGAAAAGGCACTTTGCAGGGAGCAGACGAATTTTCCAGTGTAGGGGAAACTCAGGCAGCATGTCTGAGTGTAGATGTTCACACCAGCCTACGTCCTGCTTCTCCTCCAGCCCAGCCTGGGGGCAAACCCAGCCCTTGGGAAGCACTGGGGAAAGAACCAGCTTGCAACCACATAGCGGGCTGCTCTGCGACTCGTGCCTGTTCAACCTGGCAGCAATGGAAAGCAGGTCCACACTCCTCCTGCACTGTGGAGACTTTCTTCCTCTCCTCCCATCTATCATGACTCTCAGCAGAGTTCTACGAGCTTGCCCTGCCCAGGCTGCCTCAGCCTGGAGCTGCCTCGCTTGCAGGAGCAGAGCTGTTTCTCTCCAAACCACAGCACAACTGAAAAAACACAGCGGGTCAATACATCACAGGGCACACACTTGAAAGGGAAGAGGCATAAAACTTATGTCAGTGATGCAGGGCAACCCCTGCTCTCTTTCCCCTGCTGTCTGGGAGATCCCCAGGGCTGGGAACGTTCCCACCCTGAGGACGCTGATGAAAACTCAGACGCTTGATAAAGCATGGAGAGAGGTGAAGGACAAGTTGCTCAATAACCCCATGCACAACAGTTTTTATGATCAGTGGACTCAGGAGGAGATGGAGACCGGTGTAGGCTCTGACACTGCTCCACTGAGTGGCCTTGGGCAAGTCACTTCCCTCTGCTCTGCCTTTGCCCAAAACCCCCCTGGAACCACTGTTTTCCTGCTGTGTGTTTGAAAAACCCGCAGTGCAATGGTCCCCAGCCCCTACCCGTGCCCGTGGGCATAGCTGGACCTTGGAGCTGATGGTGAGTGTCGATGCCCTGCGCCATCCAGTCCCTAATGGACCAAGTGGGTAACACAGTGCTCTTCTCATCCTCCCCCTGGCACCAGCCACAATCCCAGTATACCACATGCTGATGCAGCATCCTCATCACGCCCCCCAGAAGTTGGTCTGTCCACAAAGCCCAAGTCAGGAACCAAACATCTTGCAAACAGGCAAAGGGAGGTTCATCTCTCTGTCAAAATAGCAGGGTGGTGGAGATTTAAACCCCAGCAGGAAGGAGTTAAAGTCCATTTTTGGTCACCAGGCCTTGTTCTGCACTAACCTCTTCTGGAAGAAGTGGAGATGCTGAAGAACTGGGTCACGTAACTCAGGCAGCATTGGCATGCCTGGGACCAGAGTAGTTGTTTAAAACACATCCCACCTCTCACCCACACCGAGGCCATCACGAGCATCTTCCAAAGGTGTCGTGTCCTTCTGCAGGCAACTGCCTTTAATTAGTGCAGAACAGGAGACATTGACAACAAGATGGGAGAAAAATAATAATCAAAGAAAACCCAGTGAAGCCCCACGCGATAATAAAGGCTGGCTCTAACTAACAGTTGTTATTCAGACGTTGTTAATGATATTATAAGCACTACCATGTGCTAGGCAAGCTGTGACACGCACCCCGGCGGACATATGGATAATAAGATCACATGCCTACTTCAATCAAAGCCGTAAGTACAGACTTGATCTGAATCGAAAGAAAGCCCAAGCTAGCAGTAGCTGGGGCTGTGCTTTGGGAAAGCCAGCTCCTACAGTTAAGGAAACAAATAAGAGAGGAAATTGGGCTGTGATGCCAGAGAACCCTTCTGTGCGTGAGACAGTCCAGCCCAAGTGCAGCCCTCAGCATCCAGGGCACAGAGCCCAGTGGCCTTCCAGCTCCAGGCCACCGCTGCCATCTCAAGAGATAAATGCACCCAGAAGCATCTCTACCAGGATTTTTCCCTCCATGCTGGCATCCCAGAGCGTTGCCCCAGCCCAGGGGCAAGTCTCTTGCCAGAGTTGCTGGGGACAAAGGGGCTGGAGATGCTTTACCTTGATTCACCTCCTCCGAATGCCAGTTGCCCGCTGCAGCGCGGTGCAGGGACGCACAGGGCTCCCTCCAGCCACACCTGAGCACAGCCAGTCAAGTCACAGGCAGCTCACTGTCATTAGAAACACTGAACATAATCACCAAATTTAATGCCTTTATCATTGCTCAATGGATCAGTGAACAGAGGAGCTAAAAGAAAGACAATTAGAAGCGTCAGTCTGCGCTAAAATTTTTTTCCCATTGCCTTTCTTTTGTCTAAAGAGTTTTTCATTCCCTAATTGTGAAATGTAATTTTGTTTGGAGGCTTTTGTTATATTTGTTTTGTCGTGTGGCTAATGCAGTTATTTGCTGTGCACAGCCTCTTTTCTCAGCCTGTTTAATGGAATTCTTTGGCAGCTTTGATTTAAAACCATTTTGGTTTAGTGACCAGGACATTTCTGGAAGGGGGAATCAGATAATTTCCTGGATTTCTGAGTCATATTTTACTCAACAAGATTCACTTCTTTGAATGCATGTTTTCCTGAAGCCCTTTAAACCAGCATTTTTGGCTTCAGTGGAGACAAATCTCAGCAAGAAACAGTGTTCCCCTCCCAACAACCCCATCCTGGGCTGGGAGACAGAGGAGCGCACACCCAAACATTCCCCCTATTCCCACTAATGGCTGGAAAATCACAGACCGCCCTGGACTTTTCCTTTCCATGAAGGATGCCCAGGTGAGAGCTGCTGCCAGCTCAGCCCTGTTGAGGCTCTGGGTGCTCCAGCCGCACCGCTGCCTCTCGGAAATGGCTGCGCACTGGGCAGATCTGTTTTCAGTACGTCATAAACTACACCTGAAAGTTGTTTTTTCCACTCTTAGTGTTTAACTAGAAGGCCTCCTACAGCTCCAGAGCCCTGCTGAGCTTGGATGGCAATGCAGGGAGTGAGTAAATTGCCCTTTTAGCACGTTTTCTCCGACAAGAGGATTTTCAGTCCCAGTCCCCCTCCCCACGTGAAATTCAGAGCGAAGGAAGACTGATTTAAAACCAATCACTAACACTTACACACAGCCCCTTATTCGAGCATCCCAAGCTTCTTCTTAGACTATTGAATCAATCCTGTCTCCACTGTCGCCTTTCCTAAGTAACAAACCAAATCAGATGATGGCACGGTCTCCTCTAATTGACTGAGCTGCACAAGTATATCCATGTCTCAGGATGTGGGCATCAGCCGTGCTGCGCTGGGGGAGACAAAACGTGAAGATATTGATAAATCCCAGGCTGAGGGAGGGAGGAAGCAGGACTGGACCTGGGTGTGAGGGGCTGACACCCACAAGGCTGGGGACCTCTATAGGGAAAGGGGGGCACCCAGGTTCAGGCATGAGGAAGTTGGGTGTCTCCTTCATGCCAAGGTCATGCGTGGTTTGTGGAGGGATGGTCTGTCAGAGAACGACTCAACATGTGTGGATTTGAGGCCACATGCAGGACAGGTCAGCCTGCCTTTTGGATGGATCTGTTTCACTGGCAGCAGTGGGATCCATCTGGTTTTAAAAGATACTTTTACTGCAAAGCAATGGCTTTCATGATTATTCCAACCCAATTCTGCTGGTCACTTCTCCCATCCTTACCCCTTCCCGTGGAAAGGGAGGTGGGATCTGCAGCACCCACAGTTGGCACATGATGTATGGGATGGGGCATTTCACCAGCAAAGTGCCACTTTGGCAAGCCACCTGCGAGGAGTTTTCTCCACAATTTGGGCCCAAATTGAGAAGACTGAGGACCCTCAGTCCTGCCTGAGAACAGAGCATCGTTAACAGTTAAACAGAAGCCCCGGTTCCTCACACCCTTAATTCCCACACAGCTCTACTGCTGTCCCTGCACCCCAACTCCCTCTAGTTCCTTCCTTTTCATCTTTTCAAGATGGGCTTTCAAGCTCCTGAACATGTGTTGGAGACATGCCTATTAATAAGCGTCTTCAGAAAGAAGAGGAGGGGGCAAGGGGGAGAGATAATGAGGAAGGAGGAGGAGAAGCTAAACAGAGCAGGCATCCTTATAAATGAATTTCCCTGGCAGAGCCTAAATTATACAGCACTTGCTGTGGTCACGAAATCCAGGGGCAGTTGGGCCCCCGGCTCCTGGTGTCCCTCGGAGGGGCCTGAGCTGTGTGGTGCTGAGAGAGGAGGAGCACTGGCATGGGGCAGCCCATCACCATGCTGCCAGGCCTGGGCAGAGAGGCTGGGGCTGTGCATGGGCTGACTTTGGGCAAAGGGACCAAGGTGAGCATAGCTGGGTCGAGAGATACTGGGAGTCAGGGTTCAAAGGAGATTTGCCCAGTGGGGCTGAGCAGGAGGCTTTAACCCTTGCACGGTTGAGGGATGCTATCTGCTAGGAGCGGTACTTACTCCAAGGGACAATGCTGGGGGCCTGGGCTGCTGTTGGGGGCAAAATACTCCCCATTTGGCCCTTGATAAACCCTTACCTTGTGTGTGCATCGCCGCCAGCTCTTTCCCCAATGCCCCGACTTGGATGGAGCTCATCACACTGTCGTCCCAGCAAAGAAAAAATCCCACCCTACCAAGAACCACAGAGCAAACCCCAACTCTGTAAAGCCCTTAAAACCCAAGCCCTGTTTCCCCTCCCAAGCTGCCTGCCCGCTCAGCCCGTGCCATCCTTGGGGCAGGAGCACAGGGTGCTGGCACTGGGGTGATTTAAAGCCTGGGCTCCACGAGGCGCTGCCGGAGAAGTGGAATCGCTGACTCGTGCGGCCGGGCTGGGAACAGGTGTGTGAAAATCAGCACCCAGGCACCCGCTCCAACAACGTTGTTTTTTCCTTGCGTGCCATAAATCAGTGTGCTAATCTTTCACTGTCCGGCAAGATCTCTCACTGGGAGGGTGATAAATTGCCCTCCAGCCCCTGACAGCTGCTGGGAAATCACTCACGGCCTGAGACAAACCTCTAAATCTGACATTATAGAGTGTTGAAAGGAAGAATGTCTGTTTTTATAACCTACCTCAGTTATAATAAATATTTAAAATCCACATTAACATCCTCTTATAGTTACAATCTGCCCTCTATGGAACAGTGTCCAACTTAGATTTAATTAGCAACTGAACCTTTCCAGCCCAAGCTTCTAGTTAGGCTGAAGATCCAAATCTCCAGTGAAATGCCTCTGTTTTCTTAAACTACCTGCACTGTAATAAATATTAGCCATGTCGCCAGGCAGCCCTGTTGGAGACAGTGCTCTTTTTGTCTTCTCAAAGGCTAACATTTAATTTAAATGATAGGGTCTTTCCAGACTCCGAGGGGAATTTCTTTCCTGCTCTCCAGAAACTTTGCCATCCTTCACCTCCAAGCGTTGGTGTATTCCTTTGGCACCAGGAGGACATGGGAATGGAAGTGCCTCGATGCAGGTATGGTACCAAAGTGATGAAAACAAAATCCAGACACAACTAGTCTTGGACCCAGGCTGGAAACAGGGAGTGGAGACCACCCCTTCCATCAAACTGTGGGGAATTTGGGAGCTGGATCCCAAACTCCTGTAGCTCGTCTCTGTTGGAGAGAGGGAAGAAAAAATCAGTCCAGAAGTTTTTGCTGTTCACTCTTATCCCACCTGCTTTTGCAGGTTGCCTTGTTTTCTAGTTTATTTTTATTTGTGCCAGTTGTTTCCCAGAAGGCAGCATCCATACTTGCTTCTCCCCTCCATCCTGACCAGTGTTTCATCAGTGTATCTGTTTGTTTGTTTGTGTTTGTTTTCAAAATCATGACAGGGATAAACCTAGGCAGAGATGTTAAGAAGAACAAAGTTTCCTTCATCTCCCTTAGCTAAAAATCCGACAGCCATCCATTTTGAATTGTGGTGGTCTCCTTCCCACCCTGCCTATCTGCTGCTGAGGGGAGAGGAGTGTTACAGCCAGAAATCAGCCTGACCCACATGGCTGCAACCTCCCCCAGCTCCAGAAGTGCCTTGGAGCTGCTCCACCAGCCCATCCGGATGCTCTCCTCCTTACAGGCTCTGCAGCCATCCCATCAGTGGCTGTGGCCAGGCTCTGGGGCCAAGACTGTGGTGGGAGGCTCGCTAAAGAAAAGCCTGGAGGCGGCATCCCCCCTGCCAGCACCCTGCTTTGGGGCTGTGGTTAATAGGAGAGAGGTCAGGAGGCTTCAGATGGGAAGGGGAGGCAGGACAGCTGTGGTTTCTGCACATGCTTTCCCTCAGTTTCCTATTGGGGTGCCCTGCATCCAGCACAGCTGCCGCTTGAATCAATAGGAGGGTATCAATCAAGGCATCCCAGAGGAAACCCGCTGCTCATGCAGAAATAAACAGACATTTTCCTTCTGCATGTCACTGAAAGCTGTGGACGTCTCCTGGCATTGTCTGAACTGAGGGTAAACGGGATGCTGCATCTTTGGCTGCACCATCAGAGCGTAGGTTATGGAAACCAGAGCGTATATTATGTGTGCTGGGTATAAATAAATATGCAGACACAGCTTGGCCTGTGTAAAACAGACAGACATGGACTTCTGTTTCATTTCCAACTCCCCAAATGATGGCAGATGCCCAAAAGAGCATGCAGCTTCTATAAGAGCATCCCCTGAGCCTTAATATTTTACCTCCTGCGTAAGTCCCACACCAGGGCCTCAATCCAGATGACTCTGGTGAATGTAATCTTAATGAAAACAAAACCTGGGGCATCCTGGTGGCACTTGGGTGGTTTGATGCCCTGATTGGGAGCTTCTTATCCCCGAAGTACGATGGGTTTCCCTTTTCCTTTCCGGTTTGTTTCTGGCTCCACCAAAAGAAAACTCTCTGGAAGAGGCACCATGGATCCTCAGCAGCCAGCTCAGGTGGATCTCAGCTCCGGAGAGGTCCAAGGACAGCAGGAAAGGGTGTGAGATCAGCTCCTCACCTACCATCCCAGGCAAAAGCAGAGCCAGCTCCCTACCGCTCCTCACCCCAAAACATCTGTTTGCATAACCCGCTTGCTGTGAGTCTTGCTTGGGTTTGCAGAGGCAGCATCACCCCCCTTGGGAGGCACCCAGCATGTTTTACCAGGAAACCTGCTGGTTTACCAAGGGTTTATGACCAGCGGGTCCTACCTCTGAGAAAAGTTACATTCTCAGGCATTCAAGGTTTGTTTTTTGTGATTATGCGGGAAGTGGTGTGAATGGAAGTCCCAGAGTCCTCGAGGGAGAGAGGTAACATGAATCCCCAGCAGCTTTCTTAACCTTTGCTTTTGCAGATGTTTTTGGCTTCGCAGAAGGAGCTCCCAGGAAGCCTCAGATGCAGGAGAAGTGGGAAGAAAGATGCTCAGTGTCTGCACTGTGCTGAGGTGGCAAGGACAATGGGGTCTTCCTCCCTCTGGCCACCTGAAGGGCTGAGCAAAGAAGGGATGCGCAGCACTTTTGGGGTGAGCAGGGACATGGGTCTGGAGGATGCTGCTCTCAAAGCTGCAAAACTTCCCTACAGGAAGAGAAGGGTTTTTCAGCTTGTCCCAGACACCAAACTGCTATTTCACACAAAATAGGTGCTCGAGGATGCTTTTAATGGGATAAGGTCAGTCCCTGGTGCCAGGGACCAAGCAGAAAGCAGCAGCCTCCCACAGCAACAGTACAGTGTGGTGCTCAGACCTTCCACCATGCACACGCTGGCTGGCGGGCGGGTGGGTGGGTGGGAAAAGAGACTCCTCCTGGAGAGGGTAAGGCATACTGAAGGACCACATTCAGACAGTCTCAGCTCCGACTAAGCTGCTGTGCTGAGCATTTGTCATGCTCAGTTCAGTGACCCCCAAGGAGAGGTGCTTGGAGCTACATGTCAGACATGCCCTGCACTGCCCACTGAGGAGGAAAGAGGACTTAGGTGGAGCTCAAGTCTCTGGGCTGTGTTTAGGTTTCCTTAGGATGACAGATGTGGGGAGTTAGACCCCCACAAAAAATTAGGTTCTGCAACCCCCTCTGTACCTCCTTGCCCACCTTTCTGCAGTTGCTATTTGAAGAAAGAAGGCCTAGATCGACTCATGGTCTCTTCTAGCCTCGGCCATCACCAGTGGAAGCCCAGGGAGGAGCTGGAACAACAAAGAGAAGAAGAAGAAGAATCAGCTCTCCTGGCAGAAGTACTGCTCCAGCTCCCTAAGAGCTAGTGCTTTCCTTGGTCTAAACCACAGCCAGCTTGTAAAGAGGGTGGTCCCCAAGGAGGATGGTGTCTGGGTAGTCCGTCCAGAGGCTGAAGCCAAAACGCCAGGTGGCAATGGGATGAGTGGGTGACAAGAGCAGGCGGAGATGAGGTGTAGCTTTGAAACTACAGACCGCTTGCCAGTTTTACACTGAAAGGCTCCCGCGGACAGTCGGTGGCTGGCTCATTGTGAACACTGGCTCTCAGTTCCTTTATATACAGCTATTCTCCTCAGATTGCATCAACCGAGCTGCTGGCCAGCAGGACGTAGCTGTGTGCCGTCATTAATCAACGCCATGCTTCAAGAGAAACGCTGAGTTCATTCTCATGTGTCTCCTCAGACCTCTGGGGACCGAGTTGTCTCTAGCCGAGGCCGGTAGTCACCTGGAACAGTTTTCCAGCCCCCTAAGCAGCAGGAGTGTCCATTAACCACCACGGATCGGTGGGGATGGTTTGTAAACTCCGGATACATACGGAGGGGCCCGGGCGCTGATTGGCTGGTGCTTTCCGCTCTCAGAAATGGGTCATTTAAACAGAAAACTGTAAAGTGTTCATGCCCCTGAATGCAGAGGAACTATCAAAACAAGCTCCCGTCTCCGTGCCACAGACCCGGCATTCAAACGGAGGCTGGGGGCATGTTGTATGGGAATGAACCAAGTGCTCCCAGCAGATTCCTTTCCTTTTTCTGATGTTTCACACAATAAACATTTCAACTCTCCAGCGCGAGTGCAGACCTACCCCAATTACCAGGACAGCTTGTTTTGTTTGGAGTAATAGTTAAGGGTCCCATCCTGTATCCCTGGAGCCAGTGAGAAAACTCTCCGTTGCTCCCAGTGGGCCTGAATCCAGGAGAGCCCCACAGTACATTTGAGACACCACTATTACTGGGAGGGTATTTTTGCCTTTCATTATGAAAGCAAAACCAGTTTAAGCAAGTTCTGCCACAGCTCCACCTCCACAAAGGTGGAGACATCGTGGCTTCCCAATGAAATGCAAGACAGAAGCTGGCATCACCGAACGGTGCTGCTATAGGCTGACCTGTGATGGCAGGCCACCACGGTTTCATGGTTTCCTACAGCTGATTGACCTTTTGTCCATGTTGCTGGGACATCTGCGAGCCAGAAAGCAGTACCACAGTCCCTGAGGCCTCGGAAATCTCAGCTCTGCAGGGCTGCATCTCAGAAAGGTGGAGAAGAAAGAGACTGGAAACCTCTAAGATTTAAAAATTAATGTACACTAAGAGAAAAGAAGTATATTTGATTTAGTAAATGGGATCTGAATTAAAACAGCTCCTCAGCAATCGTCACATTCAGTATGGGGATTATACAAAGTTGTGTTGTTTTTCCCAGCATGGTGAGTGGTGGAAGTTCAGTGATGTGGAGGAGAAGTGAGCTGCAAAAGCATCAGAGAACAGGGCAGCAGTGGCCTTAGAAAGTCAGGATGCTCAACCAGGAGCCAATATCAGCTGCCCAAGCAGGCAGCCCAGAGAAGGGAGGTTGTGGAGGGCATTGGATGGTAAGACAGGAGCCTAACAGGGATCATCATCCATCCCTCCTGCGGCACATGGTAATAGAGGAGCTGTTTTTGAAGGACCACAGTGCCAAAGAGTGAAAAAGTCTCGGAGGTCTTGGAAAGAGGAATAGGCAAGCTGTAGGTGCCCTGAACTCAGATGTGCCAATTTGAGCAGGTACAGTGAGAGGCCCCCTGTGAATAACTTCCAGGTCATTCTAGTCCCAGGGCTACACAAACTCCATCTCTGCCTTGTCTGAGGGCTCTGGTGAAGCCCATCAGCTCACTCATTTACCTTGTTAAATGCCATCTGTGCGTTATCAACCACGTGTCACATCCAGTTATTCCTACCAGCTCCATCACTGCGCTCAACAAAGGTACATCTATGTCTGAATATTCACGAGCGAGCTGAAGTCCATCTGCCCATATTACCAACATATAACCTGTCAAGGTGGCTCCTGTAGGATCCCACCTTCACCCCCACTCAGCCTGATACACCTTGTTACGGTCTTCAGAAGGCAGCACCACTTCAAGCTAAACAGTAACAAAAGAGAGTAGAGAGGTCTATGCCAGAGAAACTCCAGGATTTCCCTCCTGTCCTTTCAGAATATCCCAAAAGGACACAAAACATGCAACTTGCAAGAGCCCATCTAGCCAGGCAGAGAACCCAGAGGCTCTGATGTGGAAATAATCTATCACTGAGCATCTCTCTGATCCCATTCTGATTTCAGATTTGCACCTGGATGGACAAACAAATGCCAGGAGGACATGATGCATCTAAAAATTGACAGATGTCTTTGCAACCTGCTAAAAAGGATATGGCTGATGTGTTCTTGAGTCTCCAAGCAGGTTCATCACTACCACGGGGGTGACCTTGCATCAGGCAGGAACACAGCTCCCACGTGGCCTTCAAATTTTCCAAAGTTAGTCTTTGCAAATGGAGGGGCAAGAGTATTTCCAAAAGCAAGGATGTATAGCAAAATAATTTAAAAATAATAAAAAATATTTCCACCCTGTGCTAATGCTTACAATTTTTTTCCAGACAAGAACTATTTGCCAAAATTTCCCCCCAATTTCCTCCAGTGATTCTGAATACCCTCCCACAACATTCTTTCCTGAGCTTGTTGTTTCTAGGAAAAACATGTCTCTGCAGAGGTTGGGTCAATGGCAGGGCCTGGCTCGTTCCTACCATCAGTGCTGAACAGGTCAGAAGCAGGGAGCCCAATGTGAGATGTTTCTGCTGTGCCTTACCTGGAGGGAACCACGCTGCTTCACTTGGTCACACAGGCTTTGGGTTTAACACCACACACGGTGTCTCGAGCAGATCCAGATGTGGGATTTGGCCTGTGCGCAGCCTCCACCCTCTCACCCTTGGCAAGATGTCGAGCTGGTCACCAGTATTAGTCCTAAAATATCTCTAAAAGGATGAAACCCAAAGTGTCCTAAACTCGCCTAAACCACACCCTGGGGCTGTTCCTGCTTGTTCTCCACCACAAAGCAATTCTCCCAGGCGCCTGGCTTGCAGCTCACTACTCTCTCCTTTTCCCACACGTGTTTCTGCATGGGGCAAGAGTTGCTGGATGCTCGGCCACCCCTGGGTGAGGGCCCTCCCCAGCACCTCCCCGCCAGCGCAGCGCCGGATGACGGCACATTGACGTGCGCTGGCTCTGCAGCCCAGGTGGTCACAGGCGAGAGGGAAAGGGGCAAGGAGTGACGGCTTGGATGTGTCCCGAAGCCCATCTCCTGCCTGGGCAGGGCAAAGACGGCAGCTCCGCACCCTTCCCTGCCATTGGTGCTGGCAAAGCGAAGGGGCCGAGGTCTGTGCCCCTCTGCACGAGCTGTCAGTCTTTCTGTCTGCCTGGATCTGTCTGCCTTTGTGCACCTTTCCTTGCAAGCAGCAATTTCTGACAGCTAATATTTCACAGAAACTGGAGCCAGCTCTCTCCCTCCCTCCTTTCTTCCCCCCCCGCCCCCCGCCTCTCTCTCTCTCTCTCTTCTGTTTATGAAGCTGAGGGTAAGTGTTTAATTAGTTGCCTAATTGCCTGGGTAATTGGTAGACATACTCAGCTCTCCAAGTAATCAGTCTGAACAGGCCTTGAAAATATCTGGCCCAATATTCATTAGTGCAGTTAAATCGTTAAACAGTTACTGTGTTTGGTTCCCGTCAAAGCCCCGGGAATGGCTGTGTTGGCTGCATGGCGGCTCTCACGGTGCAGGGATGAACCCGGCAAGACCCTGTGCCCTGCAGCTCCCGCCATGCGCACTGCCAGAGGGGCTGGGGAGGGGTCAAAGGGCTGATGGAGGGGGGAAACCCCCCAACAAATTCGAAGGGTGGCAAAAGTGGGAGGTCTGTCCCCTTCACAGGGGATGTCGACGATGGGAGGAGACGCCTCCTTTCCTTGCTGTTCTCTTGCTCCAGCCTCCCCTTTTCCCTGTGCTGGTCCCCACTGCATGCAGGCAGCCACCCCTCTCTCCCTCCCTTGGCCAATGCGGATTTGGAAGCTGGTTTTGCCATCAGCCCGAGCATCAATGTGAATATTGTCTCAACGGGTTGCCCTGACCAGAATAAGTCATTAAAAGGTCCTTGGTCGGTCCTGCTCCGGCTCAGTACAAAGGCATCATTCTGCCAAGTGCTGCCAACCCACTGCCTGCCTGTCTGTCCATCTGTCTGTCCTGCCTCCCTCTCCATGGAGGAAGTTGGCACTAGTAAGGAGCCCAAACCTCAAAGGCAGACTCCAAAGAGCTTCTCTTTCCCACAGTCAAGCTTCAGTCAGGGTCTAACAGCAACTTCAGCCTCATAGGAAATTCCAGGTGCAAATTCCTGCACGGCCATCCGAGAGGCCACGCTGCGGTTAGGAGGAAGGCATCGACGTGGCTGGCTTTTGGGGCAAAAGATTTGAGACTTGAGCAACACAAGAGGAGGAACTGGCTTCCCTTTACCTGCTGCCTCGGTTCCTGTAGTGGATTTTTTGGGCAGCATCAGGTGCCACAGAAGATGCAATTAAAAGCAAGTTGTAGCACGGTGTAGCTGGACGGGACTGCTGGCCAGGGAGCTGCTCAGCATGCTCCTGTACAGCTCCAAAACACGTGAAATAGCTGAGTCCCTGAACACTGTGCCCAGCTCAGCAGGAGGTCGGCCAGAATATATAACCTCAAAGTTATTTCTAGCAGTGATTCAAGGAAAACGCACGTGTTACGAATCAGACCCTTGTTAAAAGGTTGCTTGGCTGCAGATTGTTGTGCAATTGAGTGCAGCAGGGACGGGAGCCGGTGCTGCCTTCCCAGCCGAACCTCTCCAGCCAACACCCCCCGCTTCCCCTTGGTGCTGCCAGAAGACTGTGTCCAGCAGCTCCACGTGCTTTGTTTTCCACTGATCTGTCTCATCCCTCTTGCCAGTGCTATTTTGAGCTCACCTGCTTGGGGCATGAGTCTATGGGCTTATTGCTCCTTGCCAGCTCCCACAGCTCCCCAGAAACCCTCTGTGGGACAAGCCAAAGAAGGGACTGAGGTCCTGGGCAATGGCAGAAGGGGACATAGCAGCATCCAGGCAAGTAAATTCCTAATCAGATCCTGCACCTTAGTTTTTGCCATGTGAATAGTTGGATTCCTGGCAGACGGCTCGACAACCTGAAAATGAGGACAGGACATGCTCCACCAGACCCCAGGGCAGCCCAGCAGCCCCGTGCTGGCACTGCCAAGGACCAGCCTCCCCACGCAGGGTGGGATTTGGGGCAGCACAAGAAGGGAATTGGAGGAAGGCACAGACAAGGGGCAGGGGCAGCAAAGAGGAAAGAAGGGGGAATTTGGGTGGGCTTTGACCCAGGTGTGAAGGAGAAAATGGAGATGGTGAGCTAAAAAAGGGAAAGGATGCTGAAGAGACCAGAGAAGCTTTTTGTTCCCACACAGGAGATATTGACAACTGGAAGATAAAACTTGAGATATCGATATGAGGATTTAGGGGAATGTGGTGCACTTTGATGTGCAGGAAAGCCTGAAGTTGTGCACATACTGCAGGGTGGCATGGGTGTTACCTGAGCCCTGAAGCCCCAGAAGCGCTGTCAGGTAGCACCTTGGGGTGGCAGTCCCTGTCAGACCATCCTTCCCACCAGGCAGGAGCTGCGTGCTTTGCTGGCAGGGGCACCTTCCTCCTGTGCTCTTCCTCCCTCAGGCACATGTCTTTTGGGATTTCCAGGAGAACATCCCTTCTCTTTTGAGGACGATGGAGGACAGTTTCTTGAGACTACCCTTGCTAGGAGTGGAGATGAGCTTCTGCCCGAGGAAAGACTCTTGGGCTATGGGGAGCACCAAGCAGGCCTAGTGATCCTCCTTGGGAAGAGGGAGAGCATGCAGGGGGAGGAATGTCAGAGGTGACTAAGAAATAGGTCTCCATCCATTACTCTGCTGGGCGGTCCTTTTGAGTCACTGGCTGGCTTTGTTCTTGCCAACATCTGTAAGAGATTACAGATGCCTTCCTAGCTGAGGACATGGACGGGATCTATAAATACCACAAGACAGGGGTTGCTGCTGTTGGAGGAGAGCTCTGCCTGGGTGGCCGGGGGGCCAGCCGTGGACAATGGGCCCTGGGAACACAAGTTGTGTCCCTAGCCAGGCACCCCAGCAAGACATGACTAGTGCAAGGTGGTGGCACTGCAGGCAGGGTCTTCCCAGGGATATGCTGATGCAGCTGGAAATGCAGGGGGCAATGGGAGCACGGGGATGGGGGTCCTCAGCACTGACACTTGCTCCTTGCTGGCCTTGAGCAGCTTTGTATAATTTTTCACCTAAAAACAGGCTGACCTCTGCAAGGGGACAAGGGTTATTCAGCTGCTCTGAGGTTTGGGTGTTTTTTTGGCAAGGCCCTCAAGTAGCAGTCCCCTGTAAAGCTGCGATAATACATGCCCAGTCAGCACGGTGATGGGCACCATTTAAAGAACACAAACAGCAGAGCTGTTAATGCTTGATCCTCCCAACTTCCCCGTGTTAACATCACTCCCTTGAGACCGTCCTCTAATTCCTGACTCCATCCCAGGCTCTCGCTCCGAATGGTCGCGAGACTTTGTACGGTTCATGCAGCGCTAAGGCTGCCCGGCAGGAGCTGAATTCTCCAGTGACTAATTGCTGGAGCATGTCTTTGTTCACTCAGCTTTTCCCACCGAAAAAAGGATCCTGATTTTATAAGCTGTTAGAAGCCTGAAGATCCAGCACTACACTAACATGTTAGCCACAATTATCCCCTTTCTGACAAAGGATTCCTGATTAGGGCTGTTGCATATTCATCTGTGGACTGTGCCAAGCCTGTCTTTGTTTTTCAAGGTCGAGGATTGCGTTTCTTTGCATTCAATTCCCATCCTAGACATAGATTACAAGGCGGGAGAGGAGGAGGCAGCTGAGGTTGCTGGAAGTGTTGAATTCTCCTGGTATTGCTCAAAACATCCATGAGACATCTGCTAGATGTGCCATGCTTGGGCTTGGTTAGGTGAGCCGGACAGCCTCAGAAGCTGACCCTGGTTGCAGGTATGACACATTGAAGTCAAAGAGTAGGGAACCCCTACATGTCGCTGGTGCAGAAGTGTGGGTGCTGGGCAGAGTTCTCAACCCAAAACACACTTCCAGCAGTTGAGGCTTCATGAACTCCAGTTTCACGGCCTCCCTGGGGACCCTGTCCCATTTGCCACCATGGGAGAAGGGACAGGAGGGGAGTTAGGCAGGAGGGAATATTTGACAGGAACTTTAGCTGCTCTCCCCTGCTGATTCCTCCACTTTAAAAAAAAAAATAAAAGGAAGAAAAGGAAAAAATAATTACTTCTCAGCCTCTAACCTTTCCAGCAAGTGACTTTGTAATAAATAATCCACATGTCTCTCCAGTGCAATCCATCAGCAGGAACGCCTAATTACTTTAGACTCACTTTGAAAACCCTTCCAGTGGCACTTTCAGATAAATAAAGAATTAACGTGGAACTAAAGCAGTAACCTGAAGAAAGTTTTCCCACTCTTCCTCAATTCTCCCCAAGTCTGGGCTGTCGCCTGGAAGGCTCCATGTCCAAAGACACCTTCCCCTGTCATGCTGAAAGGTCATGGGGAACTCAGCCATGGAGTCTCCATGGGGACACCCTCCTCCAGACATACAGATGCTTGGGGAAGTAGCTGGAGATACCCAATGCAACCCCTGCGTATGAAGGCTTTTTCCTCCCCCTGAATCCCCTTCCTTGGGAGATTTCTGTTATTCATTTCTATGTGCTTTGGAAGCAAGTAGGCTCCAGTTTCCTTCTTGGAGTTGTCCATTGCTCCCCAGTTGTTCTATCTTCCACATCACCCTTTTCTCTCTCATTCCCAAGATCACAGCTATGAGGAAGGTGCCTAAAGGCTTACCTCAAGGCTAGCTGAGCTGACTTGCCCCCCTTGTGTCCCATACCACGCCCACCAAGGCTAAGGGGTACCCACTGTCCAATCTCTGCAGTGACAGATGCCCCAAGCACTGTGCTCCTGCTCAGCATGCAGAGCACACTGCAGCACAGAGGCTGTGACAGAGGAGACAGGGGTCACTCAAGAAATTATTTCTGTAATGGGCCTGTCCTCCAGCAGAGACAGGAGAAATTCCCAGTCTCCCTTGTCTGATTCCAGCTGCTGCACCTAGGTCAGTTGTAGTGTGGAGATGAGTGCATGAACACAAATGCAGTGGTCACTGCTAGAGGTGCCACAGCCAGAAATATCCAAAACGGAGCTGGACACCACCAGGCAGCACTTCTAGGGAGGTTCTCTGAATGACTAGGATAGCACTGAGCAAGCCAGTTGCATGCTGATGTTAAGGATGGTGGGCACAGAAGACAAGAAGCCTGCTATGTCCTGAGCCACCCTTGCCAAGCAGGGATGTGCTTTAATGGAGATATTACCAAAACAAGTGGGGTAGGACTGTTAGAATAGGGGCTGCTAGTCAGATGAGTTTCATTACACTGGAAGTGAACTCCTGTTGAAAGACCAAGCCAGCCACCAGAAAGGATGTTTGAGGCATCCTGTTTCAATTAGCCTTAAGAGAACCAATAGTGGGAGAAGGAAAGACACTGAAGTGTGTGGCTGCATGAAGAGGTTCAGGAGCTGTGGGTGCTTACAGCACCCAGAGGCACAGAGGCTCTCCCTTACCCTCCTGGAGATGGTGACAAGGTGGCAAGGGACTGACAGCTTGGGAGAACTGGAGGGTAGAGGGTGCTGGGGATGCCATTATGGGTTCCAGGGCTCAGTCCCTGCATGTTGTGGATTTGCAAACTCCATTTATTTGTCACAGAAGCCACTAATCCACGCACAGGTACTTGAGATCATGGTGGGACAGCTGCTATCAGACCCTGTTAGTCTCTACAAGGAGTTTTTATCTAGAAATAAGAAAAATATCAACTTCTTGATAATTCCAGCAATAAAATTAATATAAAAAACCTGTGCCTGAGTTACATTTTTTCAAGGACTGAGACTACCTCCTGCTTTTGGTGGCTGAAGGTTTGAGCCTTCTAAGAAGACCTTGTCTGCTTTTTCTTCCTCATCTTCTGCATTCCCTTCTTTCTCTTCTCATCTCCGTGCTTAGGGCCCTGGGCAATACCCGACAAGCATTCAGAAACTAACAAAACAACAACAACAACAAAAAAGAAGCAAAATTAAATATCTGAGAAAAGCAGGCCCAGAACCAATAAGGGCTGATTTCACTGTAGGTTACTACAGCCGAGGCAGTGGTGTGTCAGGGGAGGAAGAGGCTTGAAAAACCTCCACAGGAGAATTAATTAAACGAATTTCACTCTGCCAATTGTTTGTTATTTTTGCTGACCTCACCAAGTGGATTAATATTTAATTAGCCTTTAGGAGAAGTGGAAAGCACTTATTAACCTGTTATGTCAATCTGTCAGGCCTGGGGTCTCAGGACAGGCGCTGTTACCATGAAACAATAGAAATATCAAGGTCTGTTTCTCTCTGTGTCGGCTGTTATCCCTGTTGGAAAGTGGCTTTTTGGGAGGGTAGGGGGAGCAGAGGGAGTGGACCCACTATGTCTGACTGAGGGGTGTCTAAAAGTGAGTGCCCCAAGTGACTCTAGAGGTCTTTTAGAGGCCTGAGGAAGAGCTGAGGAAGCCATATGTGATGTCCCAGGCACAGGTGGGAAGCACATATGGATCTATGGTCCCCTTGGAGGTATTTTAGAGTTCAGACTAGAGCTCGTCTGGTGTGATGCTAGTGACTAGGGAAAGATTTGGGCTTTCCTTCATTTTTTCTCGTTTAAAATCACCGCTTTCTTTATACTGTGTTTACAGTTATGACAGTTCAAGAAGTGCTAAACTTGGTGTCAACACGTCCTCCTCAGTGGGGAAATGCAACAGGGTCCTGAAAGACACAGAGGTCCCGGGCGAGTCCCCCTTAAAGAAAAGCTCTAAAGCAGAAAACAGGATGAACACAGATGGCAGAACAAGAAACCCGTTCCCGTCGGTGACAAAGACCAGAAGGTCCCCAGCCAGCATCTGAGCTCACGTAAAGCTGGTGAGTCTCACCCCAGGATAATAACCACATCTGATTGCCGCAGGGCTGGGTCTGGCCCAAAAGAAATAAAACCTCAAGCACAATTGAACCCTTAGGAAACATCCTCAGCAAAATAGTGAGATGAATGTTGTGTGCAAGTTAGCAAGACTGGGAGGAGCTTGGAAAGAGACAGTGGTTAAAGTGGATGAATATCTTCTTTGGTGGGAATTCTCCCAGAGTCTGGGCACAGACACTACCTGACATCTCAGCTTAGTGCTCAGAGAGGAGCCAGGACAAAGTGTCTTCTCCAAACCTCCCCAAATCCTGGTGGCTGTGAGCATCACAAACAGCTGGGCATGTGCACCTTGACTTCAGTTTGGTCAGTCAAAACCAAACCTCTTGTTAAAAAAACCCACTGGGTCTCTCAGGAGGTATTCCAAACACCGTCAGCAAACCCAAACAGCATCCACACCCTGGTTTTGTTATCTAACAAAGACACTGTAGAGACACCAACTACACAGGAGCCACCTCCCATCACAGGCAGAAAGCTTCAGCAGACAGCAAAAATGACAAACCATATTCAGGGAAACATGGGGGCTGTTGGCAGCCAGCACCAGCTCACGAGTCCCTTTCAGTGTCTGCATGCAAGAAGCGAAACAAGAAAGCAGAGGCAGGAGATTCATGCTGGCTGCCAAGGTGGGATGTGCTTCCCCCTGCAATCTGTGCCCTGCCACCTCCTGCTGCCTTGTGCCTGCAGGCCAGGGATGCTGCCCACAATGCCATCCTGCCTGGACAGGGTGCCGTTACCGCTGCTCTGTGACAGGCCATATCATTTATTATTATTATTATTTTATTTTTTTAAATTAAAATCCTCCTGAGCTTTATTAAATAGGGATGCTGATAGGTAATTAAATCGCAACTTAATTAAATCTGTCTCCTCAATCCAACCACGGCACGCTGGCTACTCTGCAATCCCTGCGAGAGGTGCTGTCGGTGGAGAACGGCAGCGCGAATTAAACAGCATCGCGCTCAGCACGGCCACCTCCCGCCAGGCACAGTCAGGAAGGGAACTGATGGGTTTCTCCACCCATACAGCAACCCATAGCAACAGGAGGAGCTGGGGAGCCCGAGGTTGAGCAGCCCCGAGAACAGATGTTCTCACACCCCACACTGTGGGCTCCCCTTTGAGGAGGCACCACCTCACCTAACAGCAGCCCCAGGACTCTGCTTTCTCATCTGGTGTCCTTTCCTAACATTGCAAGTGGGAACAGGAGAAACCTTCCTCTTCCCTTCACATTGCACCCACTGGCTGCCCCTCCTCACAGGATGGGATGGGAGACAGTGTGTGGCCCAGGAGGACCTTCTCCTGGGTCTTCTATCCAGTAAAGAGTTGCTAAAGAGAGGCATCTTCTCTGCAAAGCCTCTAAGACTGCCAAGTAGCAATGTTAGGACGAGGTTTTGTCACTAGATGTCTAATACAAGTGTCATTTATTTTCTAAAAAGTCTCATCTCCTTGAGGTAACACACTGAAGGAAGTGTTTTTGTGGGGAAGAAGGATTTAAGCCTTTCTCTGTTTTAGTGAAGAGAGTCAAGTCTTCAGACTTCTGAAAAAAAAGCCATGAACCCCAGTGCATCTCTACAAAGCCCTTCTGCAACTACTGCAACCCCAAAGAGATGGACAAGCCACAGACAAGCTACAGGGAGACTATTCAAGGGCAACTCTCATGCAGTAATCTTGGGAGATCAAATTCCTAATCTGCTTCCACCTCAGGGTGGAGGAGTGAAAGTCCTACTGGGATTAATGTTTAAGGCTTGAGTTGGCAGGTGATGCCCTGCGTAGGGGTGCTTGGGTTCCCTGCTCTGCAGCTGAAAGACACTGGTCTGTGAACTCAACCAGCACCCATGCCGGATATTGGGGATGACCCTATGCTCAGGCAAAGGTCGAGGAGGGGTTGCCAAGTTCAGGATTCCCCACATCATTACCAAGTGTTGTGCACCTAGGGCTGCAATAATAGATGAGTTGTCTGGTCTGTATCTGCCAGGGTGTGTGAAACTTCAAACCTCCTAATTGTTTTAGAGCCTCTGAGGTGAGCTGCTGGAACACAGCATCAGATGTCAGGGGGAGGTGAAGGAGAGAGAAAAGGCGGCTTGTTCCCACCCCTGGGTTTGCATTTCTGGTCCTGGTGAGGACACATGTGTCAGGGAGCTGCTCTGGCAGCCTCAGCTCCTGTACTACCCATCAGGAAGAGACAGGGATGGAAGGAGAGGTGGTTAGGGACAGAGGGGAATAAAGCCTGGGAGATGAGAAAAGACCTTAATGAAGATAAAGACATAGGCAGACCCCAGGACACACAGACAGGCGGTTATAAACCCTGACTAACTCTCTGAAACAAAAGCCTTGTTAACAGTGCCACCTGTGGAGAAGGCTTTGTTTTCTCTTCTTGTCTGTTACCAGAAGACTTTCTCCATTGGGAGTACACAGCCTTAATTTTGAGGGGCTGCTTTGAAGGCCAGACAATGGCACGGAGACTGGGACAGGAGCATCTAGAAGTAGAAAAGGCTTTTTGGCTTTCAGAAAAGGGGGAAAAATGAACTGATCATGCCTTGGGATCCTTCATGCATATTGCAGGATCACCTGAGCAGGCACTTACACATGTACTGTTTGTGCTTACTCGTGAAAGAGGTTTGTTGTGAGTGAAATGGTGCAACTGTGGGTGGTCACTCCCATTTACACTAAATCTCCTCTCCTATTGCACACCTGCCCCCTTCCCAAGATAACTCCCTGCTCTCTGAAAGAGCCCACTGCTGGTCTTTGGGTTTCCCGAGTTGGTTCTGTAAAAGTCACCTAAGCTTCCAGACATCCACAGAACATGGCCGGGTTTCCAAAAACATTTTGCATAGGTTCCCAAACCCTCGACTCTGGGGCAAATACTCACCTCCATGTAATGAGTGCCTGGCGAGTTCTCAGCAGAAGTTTAATCAGCAGCTACATGTCACCAGATTTATCTTCTCCAGGAAAGCCATAGGAAGAACCAGAACATAATGCTCCAACCAGGTGTCCTCCTGTGCTCTGAAGCTCTAGGAGATACAGGTGATGAGCTTTCTTTTTCTATCTCTTGAGAACTGATGTGTGCAGGACAGCTCAGACCTCTAAGTGATAAGAAAGAGGAGTTAGTTATAGAGAGTAGATGTTTGCTGAACTTCACAGTCAAAAGCTTCTTCAAAATGGGGTGCCCAGATCATACTTTTGGCATGTGAAATCTCTGATCTGTATCTGAATGTCACCATTGCTCTGTCATGAGAGGGCAAATCTATTAAATCCTGACCCAAGAGTGTGGACAATTAGAGTTCAGGTCCACAAAAGAATCTACATTCTGCAGTGCAGCCCTTCTCTCCTTTGACAGATTGCTTGCTTTCTGTTCTTTCATGTGTCCCAGGTGGTGCTGGGACACATCAGACCACAGGGCAGCTTGAAGTTATGGGACAAACCGTAGGTAATTTGGCAGGAGAACATTAAAAAGCCAGAGGAGGAAACTATAAATTCAGAGTGTAACCACCATAAAGTATTCTCTTAATTCCCAGCCAACCTCTTAAAAGCAGGGATAGCTCTTCCCCCTGCCCACAGGACGCCTTTCCCGCCCCGTAGGGTGTCGTGTTATGGCTTGGACAACAGACCACCACAGGGAATGGTGACCCTGATGGATTTCACATGTGTTGCAAGACCTGGTGGAGGTTCTGCTCTTTCACATGCTGGACTTTTCTTCTGTGCATATCTCATGGCCCTGTTTAATTTCCCACTGTCTGCTGAAGGACTTCATCTCATCCTTCCTCTTCCTTTCCAATTGGTGAAGACAAGTCATCTGCTTTTAAAAGGTTAAACCATAACCATGAGTCCTAAATTGGCTGTAACTCCCATGGCAACAGCCAAGAACATTTAAGAGGATTGTTTTTGGGAAAATATCACCAACAAGCCACCAAAACCTCTCCTCATCTCCTTCTTGTGTCCTCCCAGGGTTATGGACACTGCCAAAGCAGCATGTGAGGTTGAGATCTGCTTTCTAGTAATTCTTTATTGGATAAGTGTCCTAAACTTCCCCTTCCTCTTCTGCAATATATCTAATCGCTACATTTCTGTGTTCCTTCCTCTTAACCAGAAATTAATTTCTTGCACCTAAAAAGCACTGAACTGACTAAAACACATTGTCAAGCCTTCCAAGCATTTTATGGACCCAAATCTCATCGATTTTCCTTCCAAATTGTTACCCTAACAATGCCCTTTTCTCCCAGCTAGGCCAGCCTCTTCCTCATTTGCATTTTCTCTCCATTCTCCCCCTTTTCTGGTTATGTTTTAACCAAAGATCATTGCTTGATTCTCATTCTGGGTCATGCTTTAAGGGTGAGCTTTTGCTCTGTGAGGAGTAACAGGAAACACTGAGTCCTTGTCCCCATCTAGCTGGTTGTTGCCCTGTCCCCTCCCCAAGCCAGTGCTCTCCTGTCCTGCAGGTACATCTGCCTGCTTCTGCATCCATGGGGACAACTCCATGGGAAGCAGCAGTTGGGAATGAGGTGTATGTCTTGTGAGCTTCAGAGTATGGAAAAGGAAATGAGTTTCTGGGGCAAATCACTCATGGAAATCTGTTTCTAGCTTTGCCTCAGAAAGAAATGATGAGCAGCAACTTGAAAATGAAACAAAAGAAACTGCAGTGGAGTTTATTTTTAAAAAGTAATTTCTTAGGGAAAACAGGGATTTTTTTTTTCCATGAAAACTCTCCACTGATCTGGCTGTATTATCTCACTGAACACCACTGGTGAGCCTCCCGTTTCTGCTTCAGAGCCTACTCATCTCCACTGCTCTTAGAGTCACGCACCTCCAATGAGGATTTACTTCCATTGTATAGACTGTGGGAGTGGAAAACTCCCATTCAAAGCTTTCTTGTAAACATACAGGTGTTTTAAACCTACTTATATAGATGAGAGGAAGCGTTCTGATATCAAGTACTAGGTAACGTTAGACAGTTGAGCATTTACACAGGGAACACGAGAAGTACGAACAAAGTCAGAGCGCAACAAGTTGAAGGGAACTTTTGGAAAGCCAGAAACAGCTGAACCCAAGCACATAACAACAGCAGAACACTAGTGCAGGGAAAATAGAGCTCTATGTGGTAGGAGATTGGAAAGGGGACATGGCAGAGTAAGGGAAGGGTAAAAACAGAGAGGAAGAGAGTGAGCGGGTAGAGTAGCCAGAAACAAGGAAATGAAGAGTAAATCAGATCTTTGTCTTCGAAGAAAAACAAAGAATATTCTCTCTGCAGAGCTTTTTTTGAATGTGGACCTGTTACAGAAGGCCGTAAGAGAAGACAGTATGCCTGAGTACCACCAGTAAAGTGATGGAACAGTAGATGAATGTTACCCACTTAGGGAATGCTACGTCTTGAGGTCCTCAAAGCATGTCGGGACCTTGTATCTAGCCTTAGTTGGTGTCACCTGATGCCATTGATGGTTTTGGTGTTGCTGAGCCTCTGAACCATCTGCTGGCAGCAGGGACTGCCATGTGTGTAGAGTACATCTCACAAACCTTGAAAAAATGTGGAGGCCTCCCAACTGCCCATGCACATGAAGCATACCCCTTCTCCAACCCCGATCCCAAGGGAAACAGCCAAGAGGAGCTCCGGAAGGTCAAAATGCAATTAAAACCAATGAGATTTTCTGCTACTTAATGGGTGAAAATGAAAAGAAGGTCTGCCTCTTGGGTCATGCCTCTCCCACCCACGCTGACCACCCCAGACTCTCTCCTCAGTCTCCTTCCCCCTTGCACCTCTTGTGGCCCTTTCTCATGCCTAACATCAGACCCTCTGATGTCCAGGTCCAGCAACTGGGGGGACAATTAGGTAAATGTGTAAGTTTGGAGGGGAGGGGATTTACACCTCCTGCTGCCCTTGCAATGAATTACCAGGGCTGTTAATGGGCTGGTGCCCCAATGGCTCGTAAATCGTGCGACTGAGGCCGAGCGGTGACGGGTGGCTTTGATCTAGACACGCTGCCCTGCCATGAACAGGAAAAGGAAGAGGTGATTTTTCATGGGTTACTACTCACTCCAGCCTCCAAGTTTTCCACTCTGCTGAAACTTTGACAGTGCCTAATAATCTATCAGCTAGGCTTTCCTTGCTCTGCTTCCACTCCATTACCACCTTCATGTTCCCATTTAGCTTCTTTCACACGGACCCCGGAAAGGGTGACGGTCTCCCACCCTTCCAAAGCAGGTTGGAGGATGGGAGCAAGGGCTGGGGTCATTCCGCACATTTCCCCTGAGGGGAGGAGTCAAAACATTGATGCTGAGATGAAGGGAAAGATCTAGTGCATGTCTATGAAGCTGGAAAGAAACTTTCTGATGGGATCTAATGCCCCATTACCTGCAGGGAAAAAGGCACCACTTTCAACTCCTGAACTAGGCTGATTCTTCTCCAGGTGCCATTTTCCCAACCCTTAGCAACATGTCCTTCACACCAGTAGCTCTTTCTGCATGTACATCAACAAGCACAGTGCGGTCTGTCCCCTTCACTCATGGTATCAGGCTGCCTTTGTGCTGTCAAGAAGAAGGTGCACCATGAGGGTTGGCCCCATGAGCTCCTCTGACAGCTGCATGGACAGAGACCCAGGAGGCTTCCCAACTCCAGAAGCTGCGCCATCTGCAGCTCTCCACTCCTGAACATCGGTGCCCTGCAGATCTGGGTGTCTCCCATTCCCTGAAGAGAACTGCCCTCTCTCCCTGGATCTTGTCATGCTGTCCCAGAAGACCCTTCACAGCAGAAATACTGGAATCAGAGCAGGACACCACACAGGAAAAAAGAGCATCACCGATTCACTGACTGACCACAGATGTGTCTCTAAATCCACATGCCTAATGGGAAGCAGTAAGGATCACACCAGCTGGAGAGGGACCCCCTGGGATGTCAAAGCGATTGGTGCTGGTGAAATCTTGAAGTGCCTCAGAGGAAAAGCAAATAAGAGGCCGAGATGTGAGAGGTTAGATCTCCTAGGGTCCGTTTGAGATGCTGTAGAGTATCTGCCTTGCTGGAAGAGCCTGGGTTTTCTACAGGGCTCTTGTCACATCTTCTGCCCATGCCTGGCGTCTGGGATAATTTAGGATGTCTCAAGTAGGGCAATATATTTGGGTACCTGAGCAGAGTTTTTTGTCACCACAGTTTTTGCACAAGCTTGCTGCTTAGATTTATTCTCCATGCTCATAATTTCTCTTGACAGGTCCTTCCTTGTATCTCCTCTATATAAGACCAATACATTGCATGCATTCTATTTTGCACCTTCTGCATTCTGAATGGAACAAAATCCTCACAACCACATTGTTTTCTTAGACTAATGAATTCTTTGAGAGGGTTAAAAACCACCTCAGTAATAAATCCAAACTGTGAAGGCTTGATATATCTGTTTTTCTGTTCACCTCCACTGCTGCTAGACAGAATTAGCCCTCACCTAATACAGAGCGCAGACTTGATACAACCTTGTTTAGCACAATTGGTTTGAATCCATTATATTGACAATATCAATTTGTGTAATTCCTGCATTAGGATTTTGTACTAAACTGTATTTGAAAGGAGCTGTTGACCTTGATTAGCTCTTTAATTGTGGTTAAAATCCAAAGTAATTCAGATACCAGCCTTGGCTGTGGGAGGAAAGGGCCGTGCCATGTGACGGCGCAGTCAATAACTGCCACATTCCCCATGGACACAGCTCCCGTGTTTTATAGTCTCTGGGTCTCACCACTGCCTCAGTGCATCCATTTGCCTTCACTTTGACCAGGCCCTTGGGGCATCACCTTGCAGGGTGTATTGTAAGCGCAGGTACCCGAGCTACGCTCTCCTGGACACATTCCAGTCAGTCCATCCTTCTGGCTCACACCACACCCCTGCTTTTGCATGCAGGTGGGATTTTTCTTTCCTTTCCATCCTAAGCAGAGCTATAACAGCACTTGGCACTGTCCAAGGACTCCTCAGAAAGGGAGAGGAAGGGACCTCGCTCTCTGCAAAGCTGAATCTCGGTTGCAAACCTTGCCTTACTCACTTTGAGGTCTCTTAGCAGCAGAAAGAAGAATGTTATTAGAGGCCATCAAGCACATCTGCCCATCGGTGCCCAGATATCTGCAGGGGATGCAGAATAGTGTTATGGGACGGATGGGCTTGCTGGTGTTGTTGCAGGCACTAAGCTCCCTGAAATTCAGCAGGAACTGGGTCCCCGATTGTCCCAGGTCTGCAGGCGAAGATCAGCTGTGTGCCTTGAGGTCTGTGCTGGTGCAAGTGTTCTGGGTGAAAAACAGCAGGCAGGAGAAAAGGCCGTTTCCAGGCCTCCTGTGTGCTGAAGGGGAAAATGGATGGGATGAAGCCTGGAGGGGGAGAACCCTTTTAAGTCAATGAGGAATTCTGCCAGAAAACAGCAGAAGGAGCAGTTCAGCAGGAATTACAGAGAAGGGGAAAAAAAAGTCTGGCAAGAGATACAGCTTGAAAGATGGAGCACTTCATTTTGGGCAAACTGAACGTTTCAATTAAAAATAACAGAGCTGCTATCCTTTAAGAGCAGTCAGATTTTAATAAATTTTTCATGAATGGAAGCAGCCCGTATCCTGAAGACCTGACAAACTCTCTGCTCTTTGGAGATCATGTGTTCTTCTGGATCTATGCCTTCCTGGCATCAGATGGGATTGCCAGCCACGGATCAAAGAGAGAAAGCACAAAAAGGCCCACCAGGCATCTTGTGCTACGTATGTGTGCGGAATATAATGTGGGGAGAGGGGATGGATGACTGGTGCTACGGCAGAGAAGGAGAGTTCATGGGAAGGAAGACTAAACCAACAGTGGGGAGGGGGACACCAAAGAACAGGGGCCCTGGGCAACCTTGTGTAGATCAGGCCTGGAGGTTGGTAGCCCTGCCTGTGGCAGGGGGTTGGAACTCTGTGACCCTTGGGGTCCCTTCCAACCCAGACCAGTCTGTGATTCTGTGATTCTATGAACAGTTTTTTGAGAGGAGTTTGTGAAAGGCATGAGTGGAGCAGTGGAAGTGGAGACAGGGAGAGAGAGAGGGGGAAGGACAAACATACCCTCTGTACCTGGGAAAAAGACAATAAAAGCTGCGGACTCCTGTCACGCAGGACAAGCCCAGCACTATTTACTGTTTGCTCATTTAACCTGGTTAATTTTTAATAATGTTGAAATTTTCATTTTAATAATTTAGGTAAATTATTTATTAAACCACAGGATAAAGGGATCATAGCAATTATGAATTGACAGTGTTACCTGAGGCTCACGAAAAGGTAAGGGGTTTTGCAAAGTCCTTGTTATTGGATGAACATTAAATTAGTAACAACTTCACATCCAATTCAAATTACCTTCTTCCAAGCTGAAGATTGTGCTCTCTTGGTCTCTCCTGGGAAGGAGCACAGCAGGCAAACAGGGGTGCAGGGAGCCACAGCTGTCCTGTGCGGGGCTGGGGACATTTCCTCTGAGTGTCCCCAAGGCAGAGAAAAGGGAGTCTTCCCATCAGAGGATGGCAACAAGGTGACATTCACTGTTCTGAAAACAGAAAATATAATGATTAAAAAAAACCCCAGTGTCTTACTAGATGCCTGAATGGGTCTTGTCTGGCTGTGACTTGCCAGATAGGTGGCTTTCCTGGTACAAAAAATGGTCAACTGGCACTTCCTACCTATTACAGGACTCCTCATTGTGTTTCAGTGCTGCAGCCTCCCAAACCAGCTCACTGACCACAGGAACCAACTGTCGGATGCCAACTGCCTGATGAAGGGTTTCTGAGGAAATGTAGACCTGGTGCTGGAAAATCCTGAGGATGTTTATGTAGAAATCTATAGGTTGCTGCTTGAAGAAAGCAACCTTTGTGGAGGAGAAATTGGTGCCCTATGGAGAGACAGGGCTCTTCACTTCAAGCATTAGTAGCAGGATGGCAAAATAAATTGCAGTGTAAATGGTTGAAAGGCCAGAACAAATGAGGTTTAAAAATGACTAGGGAATATAGGATCCAGAAACTTTCTGAGATCAGGAGGTTATGCTTGTGAGAATAACTTGGAAGTGCATGGGAAAGAGAAGGATAAAGATGGGATCAGCAACACAGTGTCCTCAGTCAGCAAAGTGCTGCAGCCTTTGCCCAACCTTCAGCATCAACTTAGACTGGCAGAACTGAAACCAGCCAGCTACAATTTAATAACAATACCAGGTTTTAAGTGCTGTAATGAATCAGAGCCAAGTTTGCATTTTCATATTTTGTGATGTTTAATTTTCAAGCATTTTGTTTTAATTACCAGTTTCCAATCATTTTTATGTTAGCTCTGAGTGCCTTTCCTACATTTTCTTCTCAATAATTAAAACTTTTTAATAACGTCACTTTCAATCAAAGGATTTCAATTTATCTTCTAACTTAGTTCTATCCTAATAAAGTTGTGCTTTTTTTCTTCTTTCTTTTTTTCCCTGGGAATTTCCTAACTTCCAGTAAAGGAAATAACCATTTCTCAAGAGTTATTTTTTTGTCCTTCTAACATAAGGAGAACTCAGTTGCCTTGAGAAAATTCTTTGGAAATGCATCAAGACAGAGTCCTAAATATCTGTATATAAGGTGGCTCAGACACAAATTTATGCTTCCTTCTTTTGGTTAAAATAGCATAAGCCAATGACCAGCGTGTGAAACAACTTGATAAACACACACATCCCTCAGGCTTGAGAAAATGCCCTCTTAGGTTTGAAATCTGCTCAATCTCATTTTTGTATCATGCCTAACAGGTGAGAAAATACAACCTGCTAACTGAGAAAATAACGTTGGACAAAGCATACAATAGTGAACAAACGCTTAATCCAACTGTGAGGCCTGCCTGGTTTATAGCAAAATAAACCAGCCTCATTACAACAAACCAAAAAAGCAAGTTAAAATACAGTTCTTCAGAGTCTCTAAACCCCACAGGAATCTAAAGTTACTCCTCTCCAGGGTTTAGAAATTGCCAGAGTTTCTAAACTCTGGAGAGCTTAGCAAAGTCTCTCCAAGGAATGTGCATACTGTACAAATGAAGTCATAGACACACCTTAGAAACTCCTAAGTAGAGAAGGCATAGGACATAAATATGAATCACTGAGATCTCACTAATATGCTAAGGCAGTAGTTGGCATTGTGGACAAGCCATTATACCTGGATCAGCGTATTCCTGAGAATATATTAACAAAACCCAAACAAAATCACCAGAGCACCTCCCACATGCATCTCAGCTCTCCTTCCTTTGCCCTCAATCTTACCTCAGGTTCTTCCATCAGGAGATCCTGTTACTGTGAGTCAAGGATAATGAAAAGATACCTGAAAATGCTAACTCCACAAAGACATGGAGTTTGCTAGGAATTCATCAGTGTGCTGGATTTTTAAAAGAAAACCTATCAGGATCCTTCATTGCAGTAAGGTCCAAGGGTATGTTTCAAATTAAGCAATTGGGGTTAATTTTTTTTCAGTGCATAAGAGCAACAATGCACAGATTATTTTACACCTCTTCTGAGCTCACAATAAAACAGGATGCATTAAATCTATTCCTTTTATGGTCAGTTTTTAAATTGTGGCTTTTTGTTCCAATGTCAAAAATTTCCTACAGAAAGTCTGGACTTCTACTTCAAAACCCAAGTTCACAATGGGAATGGCATTAAAAGATGCCATGGGGCTCATGGTCACTCATGATCCAAGGAGCTCCCAACAACCCACCCTCTGAAACCACAACTGATTTGGCGTGGGTTATTTACAGTCCCCTTAACTTCCTTCCTATAAAACTTCTCTTCAATATAAACTATTTAACACCTTTAGGTGTTCCCCAGTATCTGGGTGGCTAATGAGCTGGGCTGGAACAAGGTGCTCTTTGGGTGGAGTTGCCCATCAGCACCCAGAGAACAGAGGAGCTCCTGTCCCCACAAAGCACTGCTGTCTCACATGATTAATTTTTTGCCTTCCTTGCACAATGGCTGTAGCCAGAAGAAGATTTTGCAGGCTCACAGCCCTGACCGAGCACCTTATATATCTGATGTCTTTTCTGCTGCTAAGCAGAGACTATCAGCTCTTTGGTGGAGCACTAGGATGAGCGTGCCAGGGCAGGAAGCAATTAATAGCAACATCTGATTACTTAGAGCAGCTCTTCCCAAACTCCTCCTTGGCCAGCAATAACAAAGGCCTCTGCCTGTGCTCTTCCATCTCCCATCACTGCTGCCATCACCTGCAGATACCTAGGTTAAGAGTTAAGATTTTCCAGGGATGGGGCTGGATCCAAAGCCCAACTGGAAACTAGAGGAAGCCTTCGATGGACACTGGTTAGCTTTGGGTTGGTTCTGTGGGAGGGAGCAAAGAAATGCAGAGAAATTCAGATGCATGGAAACAATGTTCAGGGTGAACCTGTGCCTTTGCTGCAAAGGGAGCCATGGAGCTGCTGAAAAACCCAGGGTGGCCAGTGCTGCTGTCCCTGAATGCAACGGTCCCTCTTGTGTCCCACCCCACATGCCTGTCTTCCACCATCCCTCCCATCCCTGGCCTGAGCTACCCAGCAGAGCCAGGGAGGGGACACAGCACATGGTTGTCATTAGGTTACACCCCCTTTCCTCCACCCTCCTTTTTTATTTATTAAAATTTTTCAAAAAGGAGGAAAAAAAAAATAAAAATTAAAATCCCTCCCCCTTCCCTGTCCCTCCCTGCCATGTTCCCAAGGTGCCAACTAATCTCTGATGCCCAGCTTGTACACAGCCACCTCTAATTGCTCCTGCATTTTCATCTGGTGTAAGTTCAGCCATCGCTACAGCTGCCCCTCCTCCCCCCGGGAATTCACACCTTCATTATCACTCTTTACTGCAGAGCCGTCCACAGGCTCCCTGCTCCCAACAGCAGCTCCGATAAAAAATAGAGCAGCTTTTCAGTGGTTTCAATTTTAATTACCAGCATCAAGGCAGCTCGCATTCTCACCAGGCTGTTTCGCACTAATTAAAGTGAGGAGGAGTTTATGGAAGGGACACCAACTCCACTTCACTCCCTCATCTATTATTTACAGACAGTAATACAAATAATTTCCAATTTAAACAGTCTGAGCTGGCCAGCAAAGAGGAGGGAGAGGTGGGGAGAACGCTAAGCAAGGAGAAACTCAAATAAAGAGCAGAAAGTAAGAGGACGGGATGGAAAATCGACTCCCAGTGCCCTCTAGTGGGATGATTTCCTGAGGGGGTCCCAAGGTTCGAGGTGTGAACATGCCTGGGAGGCCCAGTGAGGTGGCAGACATTGGTTTCTCTTCACCTGGCCTCACCCGCGACCTTCAAGATGTGTGACCAAGCAGCAGCAAAGGACAGTTTTGGACAAAGGTCCAGTTTTCTCCAGCTCTGCTGTGGTGCACCAGGTTTGGTCCCTTGCTGTTCATCACCTGTGCTGTTTCATCTCTCTCATGGCCATGGCAAGGTGCTGGTGGAAATGGGGTCTGAAGACCCAGCCTGGGTGGGCTCTGAGATGAGAGGCAGCTCAGTCCAGCCTGAAGGGACCAGTCCTGGTGGGGTGTGAAGCTGGGGTAACGTTGAGCTGCAGCTCAGGAGTGGCGTTTTCTGGGTTTCGTGGTAAAAACCCCCACCTAGAAGATGGGCTGTCCATGTGGATGAGCAACTCCATCTGTCTGCAGATCCAGCTTCCCAAGATCAGGGTTGTTTTCCTGCCCAGTCCCTTTCTCCTTACATGGAAAATGATCTCAGACCCTCAGACCAGCTCAAATCAGTCTCTCCCATGGCACATGCCAAGCCTGGAAGTTTTATGGATTTGGAGGAGAAACCCAGAAGATGGGCCAGGATGGAGGTAGGTGGTTCCCACCTCCCAATTTCTACAAGCAGACAATGTTGAAGACCCCACTACACAACAGATTTCATTATGTTGAGTAACTAAGATACAACAGTATCTCAGCCACATTGCTTTGTTTGTTCTCTTCAGCATAGATGAAGTGATCAATACCACTGAACTTGTGTTATAACTCTGATCTTTACAGGGCCCTGAAATGATGTCACCTTGGGTCACATCCGGATTTCATTTAAACCAGTGCTGATCAGGAATAACTCCAATAAGAATAGGGTTACCCTGGATTTGCACCAGGCTAAGGCAGATAAGCCTGAAGATCAGTGACTGAAGGAGAAGAAGTTTCAGCATAAATGATATTACTACAGAAAAGTAGCTTGATTGAAGCGCAGGTGTTGAATGTTAATCGCTGTAGGCTTGATCCAGCATCTGTGTAAGTCAAAAGCCATATCCCATTTACTGCAACATCTCAGGATTAGATCAGCAGCAGGTAAATACTCAGAGACTAATTCATCTTCCTCTCATACCACCTCTAGAGCGTGTGAAGTACCTGGGACTTCAGCAAAGGCATTCTTGATTTATGCCAGGGTGCAAAGAGAATCAGGCCCTCCCTTCTGCTTTTGGGGTGCTTCCAGGGGATAAATGGTGTTTGGAACAATTCTGCCATCAATTCAGACCTGGGCCAGGGTCGCTGTCAGCAAAAGTCATTACCAAATGAGTTAAGGTCTTGGCTGCAATAAGAACTTCCACTGGTCCAAGAAGAGCAGATATTTCACAGATCTTCTTATCAGAAACAAGTGACGGGTTCCAGCTCAGGGTGCACTTGTTGCTTTCCCTTTAGTAAAGATGAGATTTGGGACTGAAACTTCACAATCCCTTTGTGGTGATCACTTACAGTGTCATTGCTGTTGGCCTTGACTGACAGTCTCACTCACTCCATGATGGAGAAGGTAGATGAGTACCAGCACAGAGAGAAAACCTCTCCCACACTGAGGGGTGGTTTCCAGGGGCTGAGCTATGCTGTACTGACAGAGATGAACCAGAAACTCTGCTGAACCCAAGATGATGTCACCATTCAGACCCATCACCCTCCTCAGGACTAGTGTCCATTCAAGGTTTGGGGTAATCGACAGGACTTTATGTCATGACCATAGTGCAAGCACACTGACAGCTTTGTGCTGGCCCTGGCCTCATCCACCATCCCTTTGCTGCCCCATCCACTCTCCTGCACCTGCACAGAAGTCCCCAGTATGGACCAGACCTGGACTTCACCACCTGCCCCCTCGATACACAGGCATGCTGGATCTGGTCCCTTGAGCATCTCAAAGCATCTTAGCCCAAGTAACAGATGTGGCAAGAAGAAGTGGCCAAGAAGCTCACTCCTTGTTCATGTGGGTGGACCATTACTGGGCACCGAGACCCCACTGCAGTCTCCCTGCCAGGCTGAGTGGCTTTCATGCCAGCAGAGAGTTGGTGGATGTCCCTGGGGTGTCAGGGTTAGTCTCCATCTATCTTTTGCTCCACATCTGCCTGTGCCTATCTAAAGAGAAGGGAAGGGGCTTGCCCACATACCAGAAATGGGTCAGACCCTACGTGATGCTCAGTCCACACACACTGGCAGAGCCCAGCTCAGCTCCAGCACCTGCCAAATGCAGCTGGAAGCACAAATCATTTCATAACTGCTGGTGTTTGTATGGCTGCGCCTGGGTACTCCTGTGGCCAGGCCTGTACATCTTTGTTACTGGTAACTATTTACACTTTAAAAAAAAAATAGACAATGTCATATTTGCTCTCATCTGGATTCATGAGATGGATTTTGTTACATTCCCCGTGGTGAAAACCGGTCATTCGTGTCTGCAAATAAACACTGCCATTCTGGCCTCAACCAGCTCATCTCTAACAGCATTAGTTAATTGTACTTTAAAATCCCTTTTTCTGTCCTAAAATGTGCTTTCTGATCATCCTCTCAGTGCAAATATGGTAAATAACTAACCAATACCAACAGCCACAAAGCCATAAACGTTTTACAGCTGTTTAAGCCGACGTCTGTGAATGCAGGCAAAATTCCTCCTCTGCTCCCAAACTCCAACCCCACGCAAGGAGCCTGGCCCGGCTCGGAGGGGAACACACTGCTGAGTAGGTGGGTGCACCATAAATGTGCCTGTTAGTAAGAAAGGGCTTTTCACTGCAGATCACAGGGAGCCCCTTCGTGGAGCTGAAATGCCTTTGCACCAGGTCTCTCGTTCCCAGCCAGAAAGTATCTTTCTCTCTGATGAGAAAAGGGGTTTTTCTAATTTATTGCTTTTATGGGATTGTTCCTCCACAGAGGCACAAATAGCAGCATATCAATAAAGCCAGTCGTTTGAAGTTGGATATTTCCACCTCTGTCACAGCAAAATAATTAAAAAAGGATTCACAAGATCATAAATTGCATGTCACCAAGGACACAGCCTCCTTAACCCTTTAAAAGCCAGGCTGTGCCCACCCCATGGCCCACGCTACTCAAGGCATGAAGACACGTCTGTTATTTTTAGCATCTCAGCCACAAAGGGCTTTCTTGTCTGGAAAGAGATACACCAAGGACCTGTCTATGCTGGGAACGAGCTCGCTGGCTGGCAGGCTCGGAGCCCAGCTCCGGTATGCAAATGCACATATAGATTTGATTTGCAGCCAGGCAAATGAGAAGCTGTGCTGCAGACCTGTAAGAGCTGAGCATTTAGTCACATTGAAGTTCAAACATGTTACAAACACATCAGGCGTTGGGGAAAACACTTTCAAACATATTTGAAGAGTGGCAGCATGGAGAGGGCCTGGAAACATTTGTTCTCTGTTAAAAGCTCCTCTGGCTCCAGCTAGGTAATAGAAAAGGATGGAGCCCATCTGGGTCAGAAACTCCTGTTATCCCACTGATCTCTCCCCAGCACAGGCACAGCTAGGATGTATCCCAACTCATTGGAATAAAATACAATAACGGAAGAGAAGGGATGTTGTTTTCTTGGCAGGTTGCAACTTAGCTCCAAATACAGCAGCCAGCTTGTGCTCCAGCCTAATTTGATCACAGTCAAGGTTAACAACCATTGTTAAACTCTGCAGGTCAAATCCTGCCCTTTTATAAAATGCAGAACTCCATGCAAAGGGCTGGGGGTATAAATCTCCAGGCCTGAGTCCTGATGGCATGTGTGAGGTGGGTTCCCCAGCCTGGTAGGGATGGGTAGAGGGTCATGAGAGAGAATGGTGTGTGATGGGCTGTGGGCAGAGGAACAAAATGGGACAGCAAGTGTCTGTTTTGGAGGTGGGGGAACCCACCCTGGAACCCACCTCCCAGACAAGTGGTAGGTCATTGGTTTGGTTTTCTTTTTGAAAGGACCACTATCCAAAGCATGTGGGGGTCTGTGGTGATTGGAGAAGTCCCACTGGAGGTGGATTAGTGGGAGGAATGGAGCTGAGCTAAGTGTGGTTTATCACAGAGCGGTGTATTGCATTACACTTATCCCACTGCTACATCCACTTGAACCAGCATGTGAGGGAGGCCTGTGTGTTTGCTTCCTTACGCCCTCCTGACCCAAGACAAAACCCCTGGAAAAGAGTGCTTTCCTTTTTTGCTACCCCAGCAAAACGATGATGGATAGAGTAAGGGGTGGATGCATTTTGCCCAGCCTGAGATTTCTTGTGTAAGCTCCTTAGAGAAAGAAGTTAAAAAAAAAAAAAATTAGATTTAAAAAAAGCCATTCTGGCATAGGCAGAGGGCAGGAAAGGGAATAAGCATCATGTTGAAGAGCCAAATGCACTCAAATATTCTCCTTAGACACAGTAAGACTTTACCAGCCACAGGAGACAAAATATACGTAGTACATAGAACAGCACACAGTGCAGAGGGTCTAAAGCTAATGTTTTCCAGGGTTACTCACCCTATTACAGATTCAGAAAGTCAGAGGAGCTTGAAGTCTTTATGCCAAAACAGTGTCCTTTTAGTAATGACCAGCAACAAACCTGGGCCTGGAGGAGAGCAGATGTAACACCATGGCTGGTGGGTGCTGGGTTTTATCTAATACTCATTCCCAGCCTTTTTCTCCTCTCCATTGAGGACTGGAGGGGAAAGGGCTCATCAAGCTCACCCTTCACTTGGGTGTAAAATCAGGAGCAGACCCCAACCCCCAGGAGCCCTGCCCTGCCTCTCGGTCCTCTCTCGACATGACACCAAATTAGGACCCTTCAGTGGCAGAGCTGCAAACCGAGCAGACAGGGCTAAAGGGCCCCTGGGTGCAGGATTACCAGGGCTTTGCTGGAGGACAGGGCAGCGTGGGGAATTGTAGCTCCCTTCCCATCACAACCAGGCAGAAAGGGCCCCGGGAAGAGGGAGCACATATGGAGAAGGGCAGCAGCTGAGCCCCGGCTGGAGATCCCCAGGGATGTACCAGAGAGGGGTGGGAAAAGCAGAGGCTGAACAGCAGTGCTCAAAGCAGGACTGATAAATGGATGTGTGTCAGGGAGGGAGAAGGTGCCTGGCATGTGGCTCTGGTTAAACAGGAGGAATAAAGGAGACAGAAAAGATGACTTCTCTTAGGACTGACACCAAATGTCTGCAGGAACAGCTATTTTTGCTGACCTTGTCTCATTCCACCATGGGAGAGCAGTTAGTGAAACCTTGCGGGTTTATTAAGGCATTAGGAGTCCTACAGAGACACCAAACCCATTTCCCTCTCCTGTCCTCATGGCCTCCAGACTCCCATGGGTTGTGAACAGAGGTCTATAGCAGGCCATGGAATAAAGCAAGATCTTTTATGTTCCAGAGCCACACACAAAGAGATCTGTGCCTCTGCTTGAACACTTCATTCAGGACTCCACAAACCTGAATAAGTCAAAATCACAGCTTTATTCCTAAATGGTAGGAATAACGTGCTGCCCTTCTAGATAATTTTTTCTATTATCTATTCAAAATAAAACGTGTATATAAATAATGAGATCTTACAGTACCTATCAGAGCAGCTATAATAAGCATTTGGAGGAGGATGAAATACTGTCTTATTAGGAGAGCTGAAGGTGTGAAGTTTGCCACCAGCTCCAAAGTGTAGAGATGCTCATATGACATCTGTCTCTTAATATTCGTTAGCAAACTGACGGCTAATGTAACAAGGACCTTCACATTATCACTAATCCATCAGTGGTACTCGTGTGGCTCCCATCACCATAACACCCGCCTCTAGCATCCCCGCAGCATGCCTGTGAGGAGCAGCAAGATGATTATCTACAGAGAATCTGAATAATCCATACCTGAGCCTCTGAACAAGTGGTGAGGAGGACTGAGGGAGAGAGGAAATCCTTCTTTTCCATGCTAGGGGAAGAATCTTGATGGGATCAGTTTGTCTGAGACCTTGGTGACCTTCAAACTGGATCCCAGTCCCACCAAAAGTGGCTGTCCCACGGCAGGGTTATCCATGCTTATGCTGCAACACTGACAGCCAGACTGCACTGGGACAGAGGGGTCTGAGAAAACCTGTGGAGAGATAAATGAAAAGAAAGTGGAGGAAATGTGTCTTTCCACCAGCTTTGTCCTGGAGCGGTCCTATTCGGCCTTTGGATGAGCTAGAATTGAAGGTGTTTTGCTTTGGCCTTCCCATCACCAGCCTTGAGATGGCCACTGGTCACTGCCTTGGAGCACATGGAAACCCCAAAGAGGGCAAAGCAGATGTGGAGGAGCCACAGCATCTCCCTTGTGCTCCAGTGGTGGAACTGGAGGGCTGAAACCTCAGCGGTGATTCCAGGTGCTGTGGATTCTCCAGGTGGGATTTCTCCAGACTGGTGGGGACCCTGCTAATGGGCACAGTGGTGTCTGCAGCAAACCAGAAAGATCAGGAGACATGAAGTGGGATTCCAGCAGGGCCAGGAGCCCTTGCCATTTGAGGTGACAGCCCCTTCCTTCCCTCCAGGCACAACACAAGCAGACGTGACAGTCTCCCTTTTAATTTAAGAACTACCAAATCCTGTTGTACGGCACCAAATACCAACCAGCCTCTCCCAGCAATCTTTCCCCCAGGAGCAAGGAGAGGGCAATGCAAAGAGGCATTAAAAAAAATCACTCCAACCCCCGCCTAGCCCACAGAGCTCACCCTTTCCCTAACTTCATCTCTGGCACCTAAGGGAGGCAGCACCAGGTCCCTAGGGAACCCAGAGCAAAGCTCCCCTCCCCTCGCCCCAGGAGGAGAGAGAGAAGCATCAGTTTCTCCCTCCAACCCTTTGAACTGTGCTCCTGAGGAGAGAGGAGACAAAGGAAAAGAAAAAGGGGGAATTAATTCCAGGCAGTTGAGTGTGTTCCCTGCTCTAGCTCAGTTTGGAGTAGGTACACATAATAATAACTTTTTAATAATAATTTAATTTATAATGCACCCCCCTGCCAAGGCACTCAAGGCACTACGCAAACAATTAAAATATGATTATAATAAATAAACAACAATAATTAAAACATCATAAACCAGACAATATTAGAGCCAAACCAAATGCTAAAAAGCAAAACAAAGCAGCATCTTTGGAGGAAGGAGATCCTCACACAATTCATCTTCCAAATCTCCTGTTGATGTTAGATTGAAATTCTCCTGCGAAGCTGTTTCTGCATCTGCAAAGATTTTGGCAGTGTCACAGTCATTAAAAAAATGGATTTTATACCCCCATAAATTAACTGGAGTTTTGCAAGGCTGTAATAATGCAACGTTCCCTTTCATTTGAATAAATTCAAAACTCAGTTTACTCAGAAAACTCAGTTTATGGTGCTGAGTTTTGTGTTGACTGCCCCGAGTTTGGGAAAACAACCCACACATTCATTTTGCAAAACGTGCCTCATTATAGAAAGCAGAATGTTTCTATAGACACAAGGATGGCAGTTTTAAAGATTTAAAACCAAACCCCAAAGCAGACCAGCTTTCTCCTGGCTGGCAGCTCCTTGGAGCCAATAGGATCGGCTCGTCCCAGTTTACACAACTGGAAGCAAAAGACCTAAACTAACAAAAGAAACAATCTTCCTCCAAAACAAACGAAACTCCAACTTGTGCCAGGCAAAAGGCGTGCACTGAACTCTAATGATTAAAAAAGACAGGCTCTGTCAAGGCAGAGGTGGGACTGAAATGCATCCAGTCAGACCCTTTCCTGAAGAAACCTGGCCACCAGCCCTCAGACAATTACATCGAGGATCCGTTCACTCGAGTGCCTCAGCTGATCTCAGTTGTTGTGGCAGCACATGAAGGGAAAATCCTCCTCACAAACCCAAACCACACAGGGATTTCTCCATGCCAGGAAAAAAAACCCATCCCCAACCAAAAAAAAAAACCCACAAACGCCTTAGGAAGATGAAGCAGTGGTTTTCTTCCAGGAGGGCTTTTGCCATCTGATCCTCCCTGAAGTTTGGTTCTTGCAGGTTTGGATTTGCGGTTCAAATCCCAGGGAATCTTAAAAATCGAGGGAATGGCAAAAGAGACCATGTGGTCCTCACACACAGAGCCATCTTTTGGCCAAGGTTCATTCAAAAGCAGCCTTCAAAAGGGCTCATGAACCTTAGTGTGCTGTATCATCATTTCAAACTCTGCAAAGCAGGTAAGATGCCTGCAGCTGGAGACACCGCTACAGATTTTTGGCACAGAGGATGCTTTCATTTGTTTCTATATTCTTCTATCAGGATTCTCTCACTGAAAAATGAAATGAATTACCTCCTCCTGGTTCCCTGCATAGGCACCTCCAGGGATGGCCCCAAACTTTGCTCCAATGGGACCTCTTCATATCTGTGGGGAAAAAGGTGTTTTCAAGGATGGAGGCACATTACCAAGGTTGGGAGCTGATTGTTTTTTGTCTCAATTTTGATTAAATGCAGCTTCCTCCCCTCCAGATCTCATTTCTACATTACTGCCTTTCCTAAAGCTGTTCCTTCCTGGATGCTTTCCTCTTCCAAAAGCCTTTCCAAGGGTAAGGGAGCCTTGCCATGAGCTCTTGTCCCCATGCATGGGTAGCAAGCAAGGACCATTTGTAAATCAGGATTCCTATAGTTTTCCCAAATCCTCAACCCTGCATAAAATTTGTTGTGGAAATTTCAGATTGCAACTCCATGGAGGTAAGTGGAAGTTGGTGCTCATGGGGCTGTTCTGTGGATGTGGTAGTTCTCCTATGGGAGACATACCAGCAGACAACAACATTGGGAATCCAACTCCCAAAGAATAGTTTCTGTTTTACTCAGAGATGGGGTGCACTGAGACACAGAGCAGCTCTTCCCTCACGCCAAGCCACCTCTCAGCTGAAAGGTTCAGATTCTGGGCTGAATCATAGAAAAATCACATTCAGTTTTCTGTATCAACTTTCTCCAAGTGTCCTGTGTGACCTTGAACAGATGACTTGGGCTCAAACTGTCAAAAATGTCTGATGCCTCCTTCTTACTGGTTTTTAAGAGATCAAAGCGTCTAAACACCTTGGAAGATCTGGACTAGAGCTCTGTGCCTCAGTTTCCCCGTGTGCTTTCCAGCATTCCAGAGCAGATTGGAACACAAGTGAGTCAGCAGCTTTCTTCCTCAGCTTCCCCATTCACTTACTCATCAGCATTTTTTAACTCAGCTTTGGGCAATCAGATCATGTTGATTCTGCACATGCCAGCATTTGACCATAGCAAAAAAAAAAAAACCTGGCTGGAACTTCACCCTGAATTTACACTCAGTGTCTTCTTCCCAGGTATCACTGATGTATTTGGAAAGGCCCTTCTGGAACTTGGGTCTCTTACAGTGTGTCCCCTGATCCTCCAAGGCTAGGGTGGCTTGGAACACAGCAGGAACTGCTGCAAGAGAGTGCAGGCTGATGCTTGAGAGCAGAAACGAGAAGAAAGAGGTGGCAGAATTTATTTTATGACAAATCCTAAAAGGAAATTATGCAAAGTAATAAAATAAAGAAGAATTATAAATGAGGACAAGAAATGGGTGAAATATAGAATAAATTATGGGAAGACAGGAAGGTACGGGAGGGGAATTGAAGGCAGAAGTGCTGAGTTAAAGGATATTTATTAGGAACTGGCTGTCAGGCTGGAGGGAAGAGGGCATTTGGGTAGGGGGATTGGTACCAGAGGAAGCAGCATGATTTTGTGCATAACAAAGCATCTGCCTGTTAGATGAGCCTTGGGGATGGTGTGGGGTGACAGCCACCATTTGGGTGCAAGCCCATAAATCCGGGGACAAGGTTGTTCCTGCTTTGACCCTACACTTAAAAGAAGCCCAAACCCAGGAATTAAAGGCCTGAGGGGGTTGGGGGTCACAGCCCAGGCGGCACTGCATCCTTCTGGAACTGCTGGCACGGCCTCGCTGCCCCCCCTCCTCGCCCAGATCCCCCCTCACAGGCCTGCTGGGGAGAGGGGAGATGCTCCCTGGCAAAGCCCCTGCCAGAGGTTACCCTTTCAGAGCAGGAGGGGGTTAGAGCTGCTCCTGTTTTTATCTGGGAAATCCTTTGGAGAGTTATTGAGCCCCAGGTGTGGGGAGGGGGGCAAGGGAAGCCCTCGCTCCGGCCAGGGACCCTCTCTGGGTGCAGCCGACGGCAGGAGGAGCTGGTCCCAGGCCCGCGGCCCCAGCTGTCAGTCTGAGCGGTGAATTACATGCTATAAGAAGGTGTTGACAGGAGCAGCTGGACATCAGAGAGTGATGAAAAGGGAACAAAATTCATTCCGAGTTCAGACAGACTGGCTCGTTAGGGGCACCAGCGGCAGAGGCCACAGAAACATTGCTCCATCTCCTGGACATCCACCGAACCGGCTCCAGAAAAACTCGGGAGCCCCCAAAGTCCCTTCCTCATGTGGGTGCCGCCTCCCCAACCCCATCCCGGGGTGCTCTGGGGGAGGCACCGCAGGTCTCCCCCCCCTTCAAATCCCTTCACGGCCCTGGGTAAAACCCGCTTGGCCCAGGCTGGGCTGAAGGGTCCCCAGCCGCAGCACGGGATTCAATTTGGATATCTTCAAAAGAAACCAAATCAAAGGACTTTTTGTCCCTCTTGTTTAAGGATGTAATTTGTATAAATTGTATGAAGAGGAATGGAAGGGAGAGGAGAGGAGGGGGGGATGGACGACACGGACCGGGAACATTTGGCATCAAAACAATTATCTCCATTTTAATGCAAACTAAACGACATGCTAAAGGGGAATTGTTTTGTACATATGTACAGCAAGTGAACATTAAACCATACGGCTAATAATTAACTGGCTCAACACTACCCTCGCTGTGTTAAATACAAGGGTGTCCCCTTACATTTAATGTAGGGGGAAGTTTGAGGACACAGAGGTCCTGTATGAGATTATTCCTAAAGCTGTGAAAATAACAAAGAGATTTTTTTGGGTTTTTTTTGTTGTTGTTGTTGTTGTTGTTGTTGGGTTTTTTTAAGCCAAGCTACTTCTTGGCATTCAGAGAAGTTGGCAGAGAGAAAAAAGTGTCAGTCCTTCTCCCACCCCTTTCCTCCCTCTCTCCCTCCGAGTCTCCTCCCTTTCCTGACTTCCACTTCTTTCTGCTGCTGGAGAAAAAGAATAGCAAATTCAGAGAAAATTTCATTGAGGTTATTCAAAGAGTTTTTCATGGATTATTTACACAAGTGCTGTTCAAACAGCCTTTGTCTGAACATCCCTTGAAATCTGCACCCAATCCTTTCAGATTCAAAGCAATAGCTCAGGGGAGACAAAGGGGAGCGGCTGACATGGGTTTCCTCTGCAAGTGAATGAGAGGTCTGGCTAAACACAGACGGGCTTTGGGATCACAAGCTTCCTTTCAGCCTGGAAAATAAACACTAATCTGAAGCCGGGCAGCTGTATCTCTGACTCATGATGTACCCGCCTCATTCACTGCCCTGCAAGAAGCATGGCACACCCCTGCCATGCACCCCAAACTGCAGCACCCTGTCCCACTGCTGTGCTGCTGCCATAACCGTATGTGCCAGCCCTGGGGACTCTGATGGAGACAGGGAGACTCAGTGTCATGAGCCACCCCATGCCTGGACATCCAGCCAACGGATGCATCAGAGCCCCCATTAGCCTCCTGGCTGTGAGGTGGCACCCCAAATGAGAGCTGGGTGGGCTCCTACAGAGTCCATGAGAGTAAAGAAACAGACTCCTGAAGCAGAGATAAGAAAGAGGGGTGGTGGAAGGGAGAGGGAAAGTGAACCGAGGCAGGCAAAGCAGCTGTAGAAATATTACAAGGGGTACCCATGTCCAACACCAACTCACAGCCCTCTCTCCATCCCAAAGTTCACTCACAGACAGCACCGTCTTCCCCCCACCCCGCCCTGCAGCTCAGGAGCGGTGCTCAGCTCCCTCTGCCCTGGGAAACCAGGCACCGCAGGCTGGGGAAGTGATTGAAATGCACACAACGGGATCGGCTCAAATCAAGGGGGCAAGTGGAAAAAAGGCCGAGTTCTGCCTTAAATTATACCCTGGCAATGACTTACCCCCAAGAAGGGGGAGGCAGCACACATCCCTGCCCCCCTGCCCTCGAAGGGAACACTGGTAGGTATGTTCTCTTCAAGTTTTCACATCTTTTGGTTGACACCTCTTTTAGACTGAAATGTGAAAAAACTTCCTACACATACAGTTTGATCAGTCTCTAAGGGCTCTGCACACCACTTCTTCAGTTCCATAAATGTTTTCTTCCAACTTATTTCCCTCACCCCTTCCTCACAGCTCATATTTGCCTGTTTCTGGCTTCCTAGCTCACCCACCATCCCCGTCTCAAACACCATTCACTCTAACAAAAGAAAAATCCCATTTTTCTGCATCACTTGATATACTGCAAAAGCCTTGCAACAAGGTAAGTGCCACTGGATTTGAGTGGGAGGTTCCCATCTGCACAGAGTGGCCTCTGAAAACCTCCCACTACCTGTAGAAAATTATCCTTCTTTCTCCACCTCTTTCTCCCTTCTTTCAGATGTTCTCCTTTCCACCTTTGGCTTTCCTCCTGCCACTGTAAGACCCACCTTTTCCTTCCCTGACTTACTCTCTTCCTTTCCCACCTCCATCTCTTTCACCCTCTCCTGGATGTCTCCACAAAAGTATTGTGAACAGAAACACACCCCTCATGAGCAAACGGGACACAACAGCCCCAGTCCCAAGTGCCCCGGAGGTCTCAGGCTCCATCTCAGCTCCACCACTGGAGACAACAGCAGCTGGTCCAAACCCCCTCCCTGTTTTGGGAGTAACTTACCACTGCAGGAAGTTTCTTCCTAGCTTCCATGGTTAGCAGAGTCCTGGTGTGGGCACCCAGAGATGCTCTCCAGACCCCTTCACAGGTTGTTGTTAAGTTGTTTGGTTTATATATATATATGTATGTATATATATATGTGTATATATATATATACATATAAATATTATCATATATACAAATATTATATATATGCACATATATAAAACATTATTTTATATATATAATACATATAAGATATGAATATATATATATAAACCAAACAATCTAACAAGAGCCTGTTGTAGGAATTATTATAATATATATTATAATATATATTTTTATTTGGCTTTCCTCCTGCCACTGTAAGACCCATCTTTTCCTTCCCTGACCTACTCTCTTCCTTTCCCACCTCCATCTCTTTCACCCTCTCCTGGATGTCTCCACAATAGTACTGCAAACAGAAACACACCCCTCATGAGCAAACGGGGCACAACAGCCCCAGTCCCAGGTGCTACAACTCTGAAGGTAGCTATCCTTCTGAGCTCTGCTCACAGCACCGTGGGGCAGCAATTTCCAGCCTGCGTGGGTGCTCATGAAGACATGATCACCTTTTATTTTTCAGCAGCTCTCAATTGATGAGGTTTCCCAGTTTCACTCCTCACTAAGAGACAGAGGAAGGAGAGCCCCCTGCAAGGCTGTTTTATCCCTCTTAGAGCCCCACAAAATCCTTGAGTCTTATCAAATTATCACTTTTAACTTTCCCAGAGTGATGCTGCTTGTGAGTCACCTTTAGTGCTGAAGAAGTAGCCTCTCCTGGCAAGAAGATTAAAATCCCATTACTTGTTATTCATGTGTTATTTAATGATATTTTTTCCATTATGTATTTATTTATTTTTAAGTTGCTTGCTTTGAATCTCGAGTTGGTGTTTTTAATATTAAGTGTAGTTTCTAGTTTGTTTTTCTAATTGGAATGAAATAAAAATAGAATGGAATTTTTTAGTGGGTATTTTTCTATTTATTGAAGGAATGACAAGAGCAAACCCCAACAACTGGTGACCAAACCCCAGTGCCAGTAGTACAGCCACACAGGAGCAGAGCAAATGGCATTAAAGACAGCCCCACAGTGCAACAAAAAGCCCTCCAGCTCCAAAGTGTGCCTCAGAGAAGCCCATTACCTCTCCTGTGATGATTTTGCACTGGTGACCATATAATCTCTGTCTTGAGGACAAGCTCCTTGTCTGACACAGGTATCTCTCCATTCATGGGGAAGGTGGGACGAAAGGAGACTTCTGTAGGGTTTTTGGGGTGGGAATCTCCACTTTGGGGAAGGACTTATCTTCTCAGTGACCAGACAGCTCTGAAGATGCAACGCCAAGATCTCATCCAACAGAGATCTCATACCTGCCAGGAGGTTCCTCTAAGACAACTATGTCAGGGCCTGAAATGAAAGCAGAGAAAGATGGCCTTTATTGGCAAGAAGAAGAGCCAAATGAAAGATGGAAGAAAGGGAAAGAAAAATGGAAGGGAAGAAAGAATGAAAGAAGGAGGTTTCAGAATGAAAATAAGTGATCAAACTAGACAGTGCTAATGGTAGATCCAGGCAGAGATGTGGGAAAGAGTAATAGTGGAGATCAGAAAGGAAATTGCTGCAGAGAAGTGAAGACATGGTCAGGAGGGGAAGGAAAGGAGGGAGCAGCAGGAGGGATGGACAGGGTGGGAAGAGATTTGGAGAGACAAAGGAAGCAGGGAGGGGAGAGAGGAGGAGAACAAAACTTTCCCCAGACCGTGGTGCAGTGTTCCTCCTGCACCTCTGGGATGCATTTAACAGGGGCCTGGAAGAATCTTCATTTATCAGGAATTCAATTAAGTGGAATAGTCGTTATTAATTTTATAGGAATTATTTGTACAGGAGAGCCCGGAGCGAGGAAAGGCCTCCTGGAGCCATTTCTCCTGTCAACGCCCCAGGTCAGGTAGGCACTGGCAGCACAGTCTCACCAGTTGAGATATTAATGAGATGCCTCTAGGTGCAAATGATAGTTTAATAGGTGTTACTTAACGGGAGCACCCCTCGCCTGCGCACGCCAGCGCGTGTGGCTCCTGACGAGGCTGCCTCCTTGTTAGAATAAGTAATTAGAATGTAGGAACACTCACTTTGACACTTTAATAAAGTGTCAGCCATCATCAATTTAGTACTTAATAAAAATAAAATTAAATATTTACCACGCTTTTATAACATCATATTTAAAATACATGTTCCTCAAATTTGGGGGGAATTTGAAATGAGGTCCTGCCAGGACACTGGTCCCCAAAAAAATTCTCCTTGGGTTTTGTTTTCTCTGGGGAGGAGGGACACCACAAACCAGCAGTACATGGAGGGAAGCGTTTGCATATGGGGTGGGGAAGAGGTTTCCTCCTCCAGTTTCTGAGCCTCCCTGTGCTGTCTGGAGACTAAGGATAAATTGAACAAGTCTACCCAAGGCTGCAACTGCTGTCAGTGGCCAGGCACTCCCAAGGAGTGGGGGAAAAGACAACTTTGTTCTGATTTCATTGGTGGAAGAGCCTTCCAAACCAGAGGCTGGAAAGAAAACAGGAGAAAATGCTGGTGGTTAAAGCATGCTTTAAGCCTGGAGAGAACTGAAAAGCTAAATCAGCTTTAGTGAGTTTATTCCCCTCCTGTCTCACCAGCCCATGTTTGCTCTTCCCCAAGGAGCCCACCTGGCCATGGGAAGCCCAGCGCTGATCTACCGTGACAGGACCTCAGGTGACATCCCAGTGACAAAGCAGTGGGAACTGACCCACAAGATGCTTGGTGGTCCAGTAAAACAGCCTCTCTCCCCACCTCTTAAAGAGGAAAGACATGAGAGCCCAGCTACTGTGGCAGAACGGAGACCTTTTGGGGTGCAGGCAGCACACCCCATATGCACCCACAGAGCCAACGTGCACCCAGGGGCTCTGCCAACCCAGGGTGAGTGTTTTGGAAAACAAAAGGCGAGAGGAACAGCAGAAGGAGGTGCAGAAAGTCCCTCCGGTCGATGTGCCTTAGCAACACAGGGAGGGGGGTGTTCCCCAGATAGCCCCCTGCTAACAAGGGATCCTGTCTCTGAGACAAATGAGTCACTGCTGAAACCCTGGCAACAATTATTTCAATTGAAGCTGCAACCCTCTTTCCCCCGGAGCGGGGAGAGTGACGCTGACGTCTGCCTTTTGGGGGGATCCTGGCAGGCCTGCCTGCGGGCTGTTTGCACCAGGGGCATCGCTTGGGGGGGGCTCTGAGTGTTGTTGCACCCACCTTCAAGTACCAGGACACTTGTCCAACATCACCAGCCACCTCAGGCCAAAGCCATGCTCAGCTCCATGGGTTTTTCTAGGCTGAGAAAGCTTTTCCTCCTGGGCACAGCGCAGATTTTACCCCAGGCACCAAAGAGGGCTCTGTTTGCAGGGGAGGGTGGTGGTGGGAGGAGGGTAGCTCTTACCTCTGAGGGTCATTTGATTGCATTCCCATCACCTGAAGTCTCAGCTGTCACATCTGGGTCTTCATCCAGGTCAGTGCCACATCCACCCTGGAAAAGCAGATGAAATCCCCCAAAACCAAGGCAAAACAACAGTACCTCCAAGTCACATCCAAACAGTTCTCCCAGGATTAAAAATGATGATATCACTCCCCTGGAAACTATTTCCTGACTGGTCTATCCACAAAACATTCATGGTGTGTAGGTCCTGCTCTGAGCAGCCGTACAGCATCCTCCGAACACTCCCACAGCTGAGCCCTGCGGTGGCTGGGGCAGCTGCAGGTCTCTGAGCCACCATGCTCAGCAAAGCATCAACACTGGGTCCAAGGGTGGGCAGCCAGGGCAGCCGGAGTGGGGTGTGCAGGGCGGGGTGAGCAGGGCCGGGCGAGCACTGGGGTGCTTGTGGCTGTCGGTACGGTCAGGGACGGGGTCGGGCCTAGGGACGGGCTCCCACGGGCGCAGGGCACGGTGCTCTGGAAAAGAGTGCCACGCTGCGTCTGTGTGGGGCCTTACAGGACGCAGCGCCTCGGGGGAAACACAACCGCCGGCTCCAGCGTGTATTCGGTGCCTGCAGCTCTGTGTCTCCTGCAGATTAACCGTGCCGGGATCGGCCAGGCCCCACGTCTTGCTGAGGAGAGTGCCCGAGCTGTAATCGAAGCAAGAGGAGAGCTTCCCGTGCCGCCGGCGGGAGCGAGACAGCCAGCAGCGATCCCTGCAGCTGGAGAAACTCCCTGCGCTGCTGCCTGGGGAAAGAGAGCAGGCAGTGAGTGTGTTTGTCCCAGCAGCACCACGGGGAAGCCCTGGGAGTGGCAGCTGCTCACGCTGATGGGGCAGCAGGGTGACCTCCGCTTGCATCAAGTGCTCTGCCACGAACCAGGGACACGGACCAACAGGCCATGCCCTTAGCAGGGTCTGTGTGGGGGTAACACGCCTGGGCAGCGATCCCTTTGCTTCCTCCTCCTCTGGAAGCTGAAGGCATGAACGGCACGGGGTTTAGAAGAAATGATGTTCTTATTAAGGCTCTTAAAGAAAACTTCAAATCACTGCTGGGAAAGTTGGGCACGACACAAAACCAGAATGGAAACAAGTACAGTTGGGGTCTCCTGGCTGCTTGGACTTGTCCCAAGAGAAGATGGTAATGTGGCCAAGGGTAGGTCATGTATGTCAGAAGGAAGAGCACAGTGATCTTCTAAAGCACAGAGGGATGCACCTGGCAAAGGGACAGCTTTAGAAAGACCAGAAGCTGCTGTGAACAAACAGCTCAGCATCACCTCCCAGTGTGCTCCTCTAGCCAACAAATAAACAGGTTCTCCAGGTGCATGAACAAAGGAGCTGTGTGTAAAACCAGCATCTTTCTGCTCAGAGATATATGCAACATAAATAATAATTACATAGAATAAAGAAAGTTGGGTGTAGATTGACAATAAACCCTTCTGTTACCTAATTCCTCCCAACCCAGACAGGTTTGAGCTGACATCCTCTTTCCCTGTGCCCCGCTTGATGCCCCTTGCATCATTTTTATGTTCAACCTGCCCAGCTGGTGCCACCCGCAGAGGCCCTCATAGGATCTCTTCCCTCGTCCCATGACACAGGGGCTACCTGCAGCTTCCTTGGGCTCTAATGATGACAGCCTGCCCCTACCAAATTTAAACAAAACAAAATCCAGTAACCTTGTTAGGGACACAGCCAGCCCTGTCCCACCAGCACGTGTTACCTGACAGCATCTGACTCTGCTCTGCTGCCTCAAACCCCTTCACTGAAGTTCACAGAGAAGTTTGTCTGGTAGAGGAGAAGCAATTAGGGAATAGCTTGGGGCTGAATCTGGTTTTTTGCTCCACCAAAGGCTTCCTATGAAGCCTCAGAGCAGGTAGCAACATCTGTAAGGAAACTGGGCCTTCAAGCAAGCCCTCCCTGGAAACTGCAGGGCCCGGCCTTCTCATGCAGAGCATCCCAGCCAAACCAGATCTCCCCGTGCCACCTACAAGGTGTCCCTACAATACAGAGGCAAAGGGAGGTCTAAGAGCAGCCTGGCAGAGCAGGGCAGGAGGGCTGTGGCTTTACGGCCCCCCAGCCCCACGCATGGGAGAGGTGTTACTTTGGAGAGGAGCTCTGCGCCAAAACACTTCAGCGCAGGTGCCCACACTTGATTTGCAAACTAACACCAGGGCGTCACTGAGGAAAGAGCTGGGCTCTGGAAGGGGTTCCGCTGGCAGCCTTGCATCAATGTTTTCACAAGGCAAATTCATACGCTGACCTCCGTGGCGAAACACGCAGCAAATGCCTGGAGTCTGGTTTACATCTGCCATGGGATCCTGTTACATTCAGAACAACCCCTGTCAACGCTGAATTTGTAACAATCAATAAAGAGAGAGGGTTTGTTTGTTCGTTGGGGTTGTTTTGTGGGTTTGTTGGGTTTTTTTTCTCGATGTTTTCCTCATTCCTAATTGTGTTATTTTGCTACTCCCAAGTTTTGCAAGTTTTGCGATTGCCTCTCCCCTCCCCACCTCCTCCTCCCCTCCCCTTCTTGTTTTCTTTTAGGACAAGCTGTCATCTTTTCACATCTTTTCACCAGGCCACTGCAAATGTAAAACTGTAAATTGCAGGATTGTGCAAATAGCACTAATAGCATTTGCATAAAAATTGGTTGCAAAGAGCAATTAGCACTTCATTAATAATCAATGAAGGGCCAATTTACACATTGCCCAAAAGCAAATTGTAAATTCAATTTTGTCTATAATTGAGCATTTGGTGCTGGGTGACTATACAATGGTGCCAGAAGAGACCTGCACAGCAGTTTTGGAGTCAAATCTCCAGCGAGTTCAGGTTTCAAGTGATCCCTGACTTGACACGGCTCTTTCGGAGGCCAAACCAGCATCTCCTTCACAAGGGAAGAAAACTCCAGGAGGTACATTTGTTTCAGGGAAAACACACAAATATCTGCCTGCTGCCAGTCTTGCTCAGATAAGAACCTATTGCTGAGAACATGGATACTGTGTAGGGGGCAGAGGTCTTTGTGCTGCCCAAACATACCTTGCAGTGATGCAAGGGAGAGGCACAAATGGCATCTGAGAAGAGATATTGCCACCTCGGTACTTAGACCTGGACATCCTCCCATTACACGTCTGCTAATGCTCTACAAGTGACACCAGAGCTCCTTCCTTTACCTCTGGGTAAAGGTCTAACAGAAGCCTTGTGGGTTAAGTATTTCGCCTAAGCCCACTCATCCAGTCTCCCCTGTGTCACCCCGCTCTGCGCGTGACCTTTCTGGGATATCCCCAACTTGTACACAGCCACTGGGGTCAGAAAAAACAAACAGCCCTGCTCTGTCACTTCAATTTCTGTGTCACTGGAGGGTTCCTGGGTCCTGATTTGGACATCAAGCAACATATCCCCCAGGCTTCCCCCGCAGATGAGCAGCAGCGTTCAGTAAACGGGGACAGCTTAACCACGGCAACAACTTTCCAAGCCCCAAATTCTTCCCTGTTTCATCCTCCACTTGAAAGGCACAGCCAGCTCCGTTTCATGAGCAGAGCCTGACTCTAAACCACTTGACATCTGAGGTTTTCTTATGGCGTTTCGCGTGGATCTCACGAATCTGGTGAAAAGCCCGACGATCATTTAGCAGGGGTTGGTGGCTTTATCTATTTTCCATAATGATTTGAATATTATTACAATGGCACCTTTCATCTGGGGATATACATGCACTTTACATATGTTACATTAATTTCACCGATGAGCTGGGGAAGCACTCTTTATCCCTATTGTGCAGATGAGGAAATGGAAGCACAGAGATGATATACCACTTGCCCAGTATCACACAGGAAGTCTCTGACAGAGCCAGGAATAGAAATCATATCTCCCATGTCTTATGCAGAAGAATATCTTCACGTCCCTGCCCAGTAACTGAGCCCTTAATCCAGACTAAGACACCCACACAGGACTCGCTTTGCTGAGAGTGGCACAGACACCCAGCAGCGACAGTGCCTTGCTCCGGGAGGAGACTTGGCTGATCCAAAACTTCCCCCACGGGGAAGGTAGGACGTGCCCTCTGCAAGCAGCAGCTCTGGATGCTCAAGGAGAGGGTGGCTGGCTCCATGAGTGGTTTCCATCTGAAATGGATGTTATTAGCTGTTGTAAGCAGATGCTCGACATGGGATGCCCAGGACTTCTCAGCTTTCACCCAGCAACGTCCCTGCTCCCTTTTTCCTGCCTGTTCAATCCACCTTTACCAAGAGATTGAATTTACAATGGACTCGAACACATTTAAATCCATTTATTGCAAAATTACTTTTCAATAATTACATCACTGTGCTGACTGTGTTGCATAATGAAATTAGCATGAGAGATATTAGAAAGAATATAAAATTATAAGAAATATTGAAATACCTCTTTCCCTGTCTGCCTTAGCACAGCCCATAGCTTAACTGGAAAACGAGCCCCGCTCCTGGATGGGATTTAAATGCATCAAGTGTAATTTTATAATGTCTTTTATATAAATTAATTATAATGGTTATTGCTGCTTTACATTATTAGATTGAAATTTGCCTCCACTTCAGTGCATTAAAAGAAAGCTGCACCCGTTTTGCTCAGTAGTGCCCTGAAAGTTCCTGTGGCACAGAGCCATCCTCCCCACAATGGCACCACCACCACATCCCAACTTAAAAGCTTTGGCATTGCCGTGCCCACCGCAGATCCCAACCCACATCTCAACGCTCTGGGGCAGGTGCTGGGACCCCCCTAGAGGTCTTTAGCTGAGATGGGAAATGTCACCCCTTCCGAAACCTGCTTTCTGCTTCCCCTCTCTAGCAATAACAGGGCTGGTTTAAGCAACCTCACCCAAAATTTTGGAATTAGAGGTGATAAAAAACGTTGCAAAATCCATGCAACGACACTGGGGAAGTGTTTAGCTTGGTGCAAGTACAGCCCATCAGCTAACCATGGGCTGCTGCCCACTGAGGGATGCCCAGTGCTTGTGGGAGCGACTCTGGAAGAGCTGGGGCCATCCTCATGCAGAGCTCTGCTTTAACTGAGCTTGGACACCATACGGTGCTAACAGGGTGGGGGGTCACATCACATACCTCCATTCCTACATGCACAGTTGTTGTTCTTCTCCTCTAATAGCTGGGCTGCTACGTGCAAAACCAGTACAGGAAAGAGGATGGGGAGCTCTCAGGGTGTTAACTAACCTCTTGCTACACTGGCCAAACCACAGTCGTGCAAAGCAAAATGAAGCCACAGCAATATGCTTTTACTGATGCTTAGTCCTCAATAGAAGTCTACTAATATTCAATTTGTGACATTATTTGCACATTGAATTAATCCAGAAAGTAAAGGGCTAATGAGTTATGGGAAGTAGCACATGGCTGAAGTGTAACAGCAAAGGTCTGCCAGGGTGACAAAGACCCAAACAAGGGTCTTTGGTCAGGAGAGCCTGGTTAGAAGTAAAATATTGCATGGCTCAATACACACCAGATGGGCAGGGGAGCAGCACATAACCAATGCAAACTATCTGGAAGGCTGATCTTTTAATTGCCCCTGAGTTTTCCTGTTCTTCACCCATGGCCCTCATGAAACACCACAACATTCATTAAGTGTAGCAAGGAAAAGGCAGGAAAAAAAAGAAAAGAAAAAAAGGAAAAAAATAATCTCCAGCATTATTTTTCTTAAAATACTCATGTGGTTTCCTTACAGAGAGCCAACAGGTCTTCAAGGGGACCTGGTGAAAACAAGCAAAGACTCTTAAGAAGAAGAACTTAATGAATAAAAAGTCCAGGAGATATCCTCAGCCCTCGAGCTGCTATTTTGTTCAGTGTGTTCAACCCTGGGCACAGCACCTTACTCTTGGCAGGACCCCAGCCTTGGTCTGCTCCTGTATCCGTCAGAATTAGGACTTAAATATCTGGTTACAGAAAAGAAACAATCATAAAACTCTCACCCCTCTCAAGGCCCCTCCTCAACCAGCTCTGCAGGCAAACACCTCTCCAGCCTTTCACATCCTTCCAATGCCTGGGAACACCTGTATCTCCAGGAGCCATCCCAGCTTCCAGCCAGTGCTTCTGTCCGTGTGTACACCTGGTCTGGGGCTGGTAACCTGAAGAAAGAGGCTGTGATCAGTAATGAAGCTGATGATGAAAAATGTGAGGAGGAAACAGGAGAGGACTAGCCCTTCATCTCACCCACTGGTTCCTGAGGGCTGCTGGCAGCACGGCTCCCTGCCTGCTCCCTTGCCACTTCAGAGGGTTTAATGCTCTTCCCAAAGTCTTTTTGCTGGGAAGAAAAGCCAGGGAGAGCCTCTTATCTACAGTCTTGCTCATCCTGCCCCTTCTTCCCATCCCTGTGTGGCAGAACCTCAGCCTTTTCTGTTACAGTCATGGTGTCAAAAGATAGCCTCCTCAAAGACTCCTCCATGTCTGGTCTAGGCAGGGAAAAACATTTAAAGTGGCACATCCTTCAAACCCAGCCCAAACACCTCCTCTGCCCTGCCTGAGCTCTGCCAATGGTCAATCCAGGCCGGCAGCTCCCACATTTCTTTTCCCACTGCTGTTTTTCCCCAGCTCCTGAAACAAGACTGAGATGGAGCTGCCAGAAAAAAGGGGTTGGAGCCCCCTCATCTCAGAGCCAGGCCAGTGTCAGGAGCTTGGGAGCTTACACCCTTTCATAGAAAAAGTGAATAAATCTGAGCAGCACTTAATTTATTGATGAAGTAAGAAAGACCGTTTTATGTGGAAAACATAAGCAAGATCAATAGCAGAGAGCACAAATAACTAAAGCTATTGACATATAAGTATTTTAAGCCTAATTGCAGGCATATGCACTTTCTAAGGGTATCTCACCTTCTAATAGCACCCTCGAGATTATGGGGTTAATTGATGCAGCTGTTTACTCCTGGCTCACGTGGTCTGGACTGGGATTCCCTGGAGGATGCTATTAAACTAAAGTGTTTAATGAAGTGCTAAAGAGTGGAGTTTCTAATATTCTTCCCTTGAATGAAATTTAATAGATATTTGAGCAAACTTCTCTTCCCCAGGTGGAAACTGCAGCTCAGTGTTGGAGTAAATCTCCGCGTGCTCCTCACAGGGAAAGAGTCATGTGGCATTATTTGTTAGGCTAAAGATGTGGGGAGAGTCTGGGGTTTTCTCTTCCCACATCACAGGTGGGAGAAGAGACCTACAAACACACAGAATCACAGAACATTAGGAGTTGGAAAGGACATTGAAAGATCAAGGTGGTGGAGCAGGCTGCCCAGAGAGGGGGTGGGTGCCCCATCCCTGAGGGTGTTCAAGGCCAGGTTGGATGGGGCCCTGGGCAACTTTGTGTATCTCCAGGCCTGGAGATTGGTGGCCCTGCCTGTGGCAGGGGGGTTGGAACTCTGTGATCCTTGGGGTCCCTTCCAACCCATGCCATTCTATGATTCTATGGTCAAACCCCATTTTAGCACCGCTGTTGGACAAGGAATCTCTGGGAGCCAATGGAATTCACTCTTGCAGCTTTTCAGATGAAAATGCTCATCACTCTTTTGGGTGGGCTGCTCAGGAATGCAATCTGGGAACAGCACCAGGGGTGCAGCCAGCCCTGGTCTCTTGGCTTGAGGACACTGGGGTAAACTAAGACTGACAGAAAAGAAACTCTTAAAGCCAGTCTTCTCCTATAATTTGGCTCTGGTCTGGCTTGGTGCCTTTGAAAATCAGGTATATGCCTACATATGACACGTTTCCAAAACTGACAACCCTGACCACAGTGCACAGCTTCTCCATACCCATCCCACAGTACACAACACAAAGCTCAGCTACCTTTATCTCTGTAACAGAAAGGTCTTGGCTCTCCTTCACCTCCACAAGCTTCTCCCAAGTGAGGTTTGAGCAAAGCAAAGAGACTAATGATGATTTCACCTCTGCAACCTCTCACTACTACCCTGACCCTGCCTAGAGGGAACTTGGAGCCACCTCTCCCAGGGTCCGTCTCTCCTGCCTACAGTCTCAGCCAGCCTCTTGATCTCAGCAAAGCTTCTAATTGCTGTGAGGAAAACACTGCTTTCTCCTTTTGGCTTTTCCAGTCTGAGAGGGCACACAGACAATGAGTCTGATGAGGACAGGGACATCCCTGGAGTGAGGGACATGGGTCTGGCCTGCTTGTGTTCAATCTCAGAGCCTTCAGGGCCCACCTGTGCAACCAAGTGCAACACACAGACCCTTTGAAATCATCCTCTCTCTCCACAACAGCCTTCCTACCACAACTTGAGACTTCCTTCCCTTTTAAAATCAATTAGTTTGAAGGCATTTTACAAGAGCCTTCATGCAGGATAGCTATTCCCAGCGAAAATGCTCCTTCTATTGCCTCACTGCATCTCCCTCGGGATGGGCAGAGGGATGGTGGGAAGGGAACATTATGTTTGTAGCCCAGATAATGTTACTAACTCCACAGAAAAATGCTTCCAGAAACAAGCCATGCTGGCTGGGGCACCCAGTACGCGGTTGGGAGTGTGCTGAGCTAACTAGATTGGTGGTTTCAAGTGTATTGCCTACAGACTCCAGAGGGGCCCATCGGGGGTTGTGGAAGGTAACAGAAACGCTGGCTTGCTGTCAGTCAGCACAAATTTTAAGTATGTGGAGGGGTTTGCACACACAATGTGAAAACCTGGGGGTGCTGGAAATCCAAAGAGGCTAAAACCATGGGTGAAGTGGGTTTGAGGGCTGTTTCTTCTGTTTCATGTCCCACTTGTCACAAAGAAGGTGGAACAGAAATGGGTTATGTATTCTGCTGTTGGATGGGGGTTCTCTACAGGACAAAACCATAATCAACATCAGAACATACCTGTATGTGCTCCTTCCTCCCATCGTGTCTGGGACCTCTGTGGTTTTGGGAAGATATGTCCAGAGCTGGAGAAGAGAGCTTCCCACTACAGCAGCATGGCCAAACTCGGGCTCCCAGCATCCTGGCTCTGTTCCACGCTGACCAGACACTTCTGGGCAAATCTGGGGGACAAGGAGAGGTAATAAAAGAACAGCAAAAACCAAAAAGGCTAGAGAATTCAGCAATGTGCTGAGGGATGTGCTTGTGTCATTTGCCTTTAGCCAGCTGCATCCTCCAACCCCTTCCACAGCACATCAACCCTCCAAACCAGGGTCTCAGAGCCAGAAGAGCAGCTCTTCTGGGTCATTTTAAGCACTTGTAGGATCCTTATCGACATGTCATGGAGCAAGGTCAGCGTCAGCTCCTCTTCTCTCCCTGCTGTCTTGCAGCTCCCCCCAGCTCCACCCCCTGCCAGGGTTGGTCCCTGAGCCTCAGGACACAGTACCATCCCCAAGACTGCACCCAAAACTGGGCTGTGAGTCTGTGTCCCGATGAGGACCCTGGCCCTTTCCTGGGGGAAGGTGCTATTTGCCACTAGCCTCATTTTGCTGGGTTTTCTTGCTTTCACTCCCATGCAGATGACTTCACAGCCTTCAGCAGCATCCTGGGCTCCCTGTTCAAAGTCACCTGTCAATGTCAGGAAGGGTGTTTTTACCTCCTCACAGAGCCAGGTTGGAGGGTGGGCTGCCCTGGGTGCTCCATATCCACCTCTGCTCTGGGTGTCCTGCCCACGTACAGGACCAGCAGCTCCTGAGCCAGTGCATGGTCTTGCTGTGACCTTCCACCCAATCCAGCAAGCCACAGCTGCCCCTCCAAACCTGTGAGACACCCCTCTTCTTCTGCCTATGGCCACGATGAAGGCAGGGTTGAGCTAAGCTGTTTTATTTCACAAATACAGCTGGGCCAGCACGCAGCCAGATACCAAGGCTCTGCTGATCTGTGCTAACTCATTAAACAACCATAATTTAATTGCTTGCAGTTGTCTGTCCATCCCCTGAACTCCGCTCTCACCGCAGCACAGTGATGTGGCTGTGGGGATGGGCCACGGATAGTCTCCCATCCCTGTAACCTCATTCCCCCAGCTCCAGCAGAGCAGGACCAGCAGCGGCAGGAGGGGCATTGCACGCCCCCCCCCCACCTCCAGCCCAATGGGTTCATCAAAGCCCCCAGCACTGATACTACAAAATTATTATATGGGGTGGGGGAAGAGAAAACAGCCAAAAGTCCACAACAGAAAACCAGGGAGCGAGGAAAATTAACTAAGAAAGAAATATGCTGCCTCAGTGTCGATTCACTGAAGAATATTTACTGTCCTCTCATGCATCTGCCTTGCTCTCCTAACAAACAGAATGTTTTTGAAGGATCTAGCCTCCCTTTACCACCGCTGTCTCTCCCATGCCCTTCCCCTGTCTCACTAGCTCTGCCTCTGCCTCTCTGATACCGACTCTGACAAACCGTGTGATTCTGATGGAAAATTCATTAGTCGTCCCCTTCCTTCTTTTTTTTTTTCCCTTCCCCATTTTCCCAGTCAGCTTCGCGCCTGATCTGTCAGCCTCTTCCATCCTGATTATCTGGAGACGCCAATTTCAAAGAGACATCTTAATAGTGATGTCAACGAATTAATTAGATGTGTTAATGAGCTAAAAGCAACCCAAATTAAATTAATGCAGTAATAAGCACAGACAGCAAAATTAGCTCCAATTTCTGTAAATGATTCTGAACTGTACACAACATCTCATCCTGCTAGAACATTACCATCCCCCAAAGCTAATCAAGAACTCCAGTGCAATTAACTGCTTAATTACAAAACACACACACAGCTCATAGATCCAGCAGCAGGAGGGGTACGCCGGGCTGCGGAGCGAGAGGGGAAATTCTCTGCAACAAACACCGCACGTCGGCCCCACAGGAGAGGCTGCACCCTCTCCACCCCCAAACGCACCCCCCCATGCTCCTAAAATGGGGGTGATGCAGAGTGAGGGTTGAACTGGAGGAGGGTGGCTGGGCATGGTGCCCCAGGAACATCCCCCTTGCCGTCTCCTGCCATGGGATAACCAGCACGGCCAGGGATGCTCGCTGTGCCGTGCCCAGCGTGGTCCCGCCAGCGGCAGAGATGTGCCCGTCGCCTCGTGTTGTTTATTGTGTTTATCAGACCGGGGGCTGCATGGAAAAGCCTAATTGTCCAGCTCTGCTCACCTCCCCTGGGGATGTGCAGGAAGGCACTAATAGCTTTGCAGAGCTGCTCAGGTACCTGATTAGCTCTAATTGCGGCTGGGAAGACAGAAGGAAGGAGCAGGATAGCGGCACGGACGGAGGGAAGGGGAAGAGGATGGTGGAAACAGGAAGAAAGGAAGGGTTGGGGGGGATGGATGGAAATCTCTGGGATGGGGTGAGGGCCTGCATGAAGGAAAGGAAAAGAAAAGGCCAACAGAGGAATAGTGGATGTGAACAACCACAAAAAAAAAGAAAAAAAAATAGGCAAACAAAGAAGTGGAGCCAGAAACAAAGGGAAGGAGGGTGAGACAAAGAGGGCTGCACGCTGCCAGGCCCTGCAGAGCAGCCGGGGCAGGAGGACTGGTGCAGAGGAGAGCAGGTCCTGGCCAGGCCCCTTCATGGCAGAGCTGGGATGTGCGAGGCATGGCGGGAAATGCAGCCACCTCCTCCCGGGGTGCCACCATAGGTTTGGAGGTTGTGCAGTCCTCGGTCCGCCTGGCAAACGAGGAGTATTTGCAATAAAGATGAGGTCAGAGATTCACTGTGACAAATAACATCTCTGTGTTTCCCTTCCCCTCCCCCTCCACCCCCTTTTATTGCAATTAGTTCGGTCTGTTAATAAGCAAAGGATATTTTTAGTTAATTTCAGTTCCAGTTAATTGATTCAAAAGCGAAACCCAGCTACTGAGTTAATTGATCCATGCGTCTTATGTTGTAGCAGCGCCGTACTCTCTGGGCAGCTGCCATCGCTGGGGCTCGTAACAGCATGGGAAGGATGGAGAGCAGGGGGATGGCAGAGCCCCCAGCCCCGAGCCTGGGGGGTGAACACCAGCTCTGCCACTTGCCCCTTGATGCAGAATAAGCTGCAGGGTGATGGCCTTCGCATGCCTGGTGTGGGAAGCATGCCAGCCCCCTGCAAGCCAGTGACTGCACACCCCAGCAGAAACACTCGAGCCGGCAAGCCCTGGCTGTCTCTGTCCAGAGGGATGTCCAGCCTGGCCCAACAGACACACTGGGAGAGGGTGTTTAAGCAGAGCCCACTACCTGGGACACTTCCCATTCCCCCCATGCTCCCCAGCTTCCTGGTCTGTCTTGGCTGGGACAACGCTGGAGGGGGCATCCCTGCTTGGGGATTTTAGCGTTTAATTCCCTTTTCCTCCCATGGCAGCAAAGTTCCCAAAGTTCACTACCTGTGGTGTCCAGAAGTGCTTTCTTTTATCTATCCCAAACTTAATCTCTTCCTGTTTCCCACTGAGTGCCTCTCATTCTCCCATTACAGGATTTAGCGAACAGTCATTCTGCGTCCAGCTTACCCGTTGCCATCAGGATCTTCTAACCCTCAGCCAAATCCCCCCTCAGCCTTTTCCACCCCTGCCTGGCTGGCAGTGCCATTCCCTGCCTGTGTCGTGTGCCTGCACCTTGTCCCAAGGAACTGGTGCATCTTTTTCACTGGAAGACCATTTCTCCTTGCTTGCTGATTGAACACAAGGGTCTCCCATCCCTGGACCACCAGTGCTCCCCAGCTCAGGGTGCTCACAGACCAGCCAACTCTTATCAGCACTTCAATTCAGTATTACATTGTCCTGCACGTGAGTGCTGCTTCTGGGGAATTTCAGTCTCATCCCTAAAGGCAGAGGCAGCCTCTAACCCTGGTCCCACCGACCTGCAGCTCCAGGACCTCACAGCTCTTTACACAGATTGAGGAGACCACGGGCTGTCCAGCCACACAGCTACCATGGGCATGTGCATGCACTTGGATCACATGTGACTTTATAAGCTGGGTTAAAGTCCAGTGGCAACTGAGCTGATGGCTCTGCAAATTGTTTCCTCCAGCAAGGGCTGAGAAAAACTCCCCAAATGCCTTTCTGAGGTACCTGTTGATATAGGTCTCCTGTGTTTTCTACAGACCGTTAATGTTATTTTTGCCTATTCCTCTTGATAGCTCCTCATGTCAATTCACAACCACCTAATCATTTCCAGGGGAAAAACAAAGCTCTTGGGGCAGATAAACCAGTACTGTCAAACACTTGAAGAGCACAAGCCATAAATTGGATCTCACTGTAATAGGTGCTATGCAAACAGAAGAACACCCAGGCTGTGATCGACAACAGCAGGACTGAAACATGATGCAAACTGTGACAGAGATAAACGAAGAGGCTCTTGGCTTTCTCTTTTCTTGGGGACCAAAGAGCGAGTCCACAGGATCAGCCCATAATCAGCAGGCAGTTCAGCATCTCTTGAAGTACACAACAGCCATCCCATGTACAGGTGCTCCACAGCAACACACTTTAAGTAGACAATTTTGTTCCTGGCAGCTCCATGGCTTCAGAAAGGGATCACAATGCAAAGCAACCCATCTAAAGCTACAACAAAGGTTTTCTAAAAATTACTTGCTTAGGGCACAAATGGGTCAGCAAGGTACAAGCAGGCAGCAAGAGTGTGTTCTTGACGCATCCCTGCTCCTGAGTTGAGCGCCAGCCCCCTCCAGCTTGCACTGCTCCTGATGGTTGTCCAAAGTAGCCATGGGCTGAGAGATTCCATAGAACAGGGATACCCCTCTGTTCTTCTCATGGCTCTGCCTCAGCACCCTTCTCCCCTCTGAAGTGACAGTGGGGACATGTCACCCATGCCATGCTGGGACACGGCTGTATCTTCAGCTCTCTGAGAAGGAACTCTGAAGTTGTTGCTTTCCCTGTTGACAAGGAGAGAGAAAGTTGGGCTAGAAGTGGCACATAATTGAACATACTCTGATGATTTTTCTACCTGGCCGCTTCTTTACAGCTCTCACTTTGATTTTAATAGTAGGAGGCACGTTTTAAGATAAATAATGCACTTTTCATGGAGACATTAAGGATGTTATTTCAGTCTCTGTAGGCTCCATACTACGGCAATGAGAACTAGTGACAGACAAATTGCCTAGTCTCTCCAACTGCAGTATAACTAAGGACCTACCTAATGAAAGAGCCCAATAAAAATAAGATTTTTCAGAAAGTGCATGCTTAAACTATCTTCTGGAACAGGGCCTAATAGCGAGCCCTCTGTGCCAGGAATATGTAGCTCATCGTGATGCAGTTTCCTCTCTTCCCAATTTTTTTAAATGGGATATTATGATGCACTATCCACACAGATTAAAAAAATAAATCACTAGGTGCAAAGTTGGGCAAGGAGCTGAGCTTCTCCATCATGGTTGGGCTCTGAGAGGACTCAGCACATCTCAGGACCAAGGTGCTGCAGGTCCCAGCACCTCAGATGGCATTTGGATGAGGGCAATCTTTCCGTGCTCATTGGGAAAAGTTGAAGGGGGAAGGTGGTCTTCAATAATGTTGCAAATCACCCACATTTTCAAGCACTGGTCCTTGATTTGCCAGCGTAGTTCTGAATAATTTAGGGTGGGTTTGGCAGGTTGTTGTGATATATGTAGTGTAGTATGGGCGTGGAACACTTTGGAAAGAGAAAGTTAATACTTTCTAGGAGAACGAGGAAATTGTTGTGTCAAAACAAGCTGTAAGCACCCAGGTTTACCTGCTCCTCAATACAGAGGAGTGTGCAAATATGACTCCCATTAAAGCAACGAGAAACACGCGCTGGAGTCTGCGCCTTGAGAAGAAAACACTCTTCACAAGTGCCTTTCTTGGTGTTGTATGATCAATCCACCATCTGCTCTTATTTATTCATGATTTCTCAGACTACTACAACAATATTGACATTAAATACAGCTTTGGCTTATTAATTTTTTTTTTATTCATATGTATTTTAAGTCAATTTTATTGACTTCCCCTTGGCTTGCTCTTTTAGCTGTTTGCTTGTTTTCCTGGCCTGCTACTTCAAGCCTATTCTTATATCCATTTCCATCTTTGATTTCCAGCTCCTTGCTTCTGCTCCAGGTAGCCACTGGACAGTAATCTCCTGCTCCAAGTGCTGTGGATGAGCTGATTTAAGACCCCGTTGACCAGACCCATATTTTTTTCCAGGTCACGCTGCAGATTTAGGGCATTCCTGCTTGTTCCAGGATTACTGAGGCTCCACAGAGCTGTTCCCACACCCTGTAGCTCTTCCAAGGTGATGGGGACAAGACACCCACGTCCCAAGGAGACCATCAACCTCCCCACATCAGGCATGTACAGATCTGTCTCTTGTTCTCAGCAGCTATTGTGCCACTCAGGACAGATAACTGTTAACTCCATTTGTTCCCTTTCCCATCTTATGGCCCCCCAAGATCCCAGGCCGGGCTAGGGCTGCGCATCTTGTGACAACCCACCCCTGACTTTGATTTGTCACCTCAGGACTCCTCCAGCTCATCTCCATGCCCTTCCTTCACAATTTTCCTTCACCTCATCATCCCCATTTCAAGTGACACACAGACCACATCAAACAGCTAAGCAACAAAAGGCTCCCAACTAAGAACTGAGTCTCGGCTCAGACCTCAGCCATGGATTTCAAGGAAGGTTTTGCCTACAAACACATTTTTGAGACCTGAATCTTGCTCAGAATATGCCACAAGAGGACAAGTCTCGTCCAACCCCCAGCAGCGATTCACAATCCTACACCCCCAAAATGCCCCACACCCATTTTAGAGGGTATTACCATGGGGTCTGTCACTATTTTCTGTAAGGTTTTCACCCTGCTTCTCCAGTAATCTTCCTTTTCCTCTCTTCCTGCAGTTTTATCTTCCCCTTGTCCCTCACAAGCCCTGACTCCTTCCTCTTTGTGCTCTGCTCCCTGATCACTGCTTCCCCCTCTTGTCATATTCTTCACTTGTGGAGTAACAACCTGTCACATTCATAACCTCTTTGCACCAAAAATGTTCCTTGATCTGTGCAAACTACATTTGATGCTGAAATCCTTGATATTAATATCTTTTGTTTGTGTGTCAATGTTCTCTAGAATCTAATTAAGCAATGTTTTGAGAGCATTATATATGTTTGAACAATTTGGCAGAGCAGACAATATGAGCTATTGACCTGCAAGGATAAATTGTGCTTGCAGATTCTAGGGATTCACATGTGCAACGCTGCTTTCTGCTCTTTCTCCTGGAATACCTGTGTTTGGAAAGAGGCCTTGCTTGTAATAATCTCTGCAAGGCTTAATCAAGTATCTTGCTGACACTCTTTCCTGTGATTGTGGTGGTGGTTTATGGCAGGGCAAAGCTGAAGCACGTTTGAGCCAAACAACAAAAACAATAATAAAATCAAACAAAGAGCAAGTTCTACCCAAACGTTAATAACAGAGATTATCCAATCAATGGCCTCTTGTTATGAATGAATGGGCTAAATTGCCTTTGAATGAGGTAAAGCTTGACGAGGCATAGGTCAGCCTAATATAACTGCTTACCCTAATTTGACTCCAGCAATTCGGAAGGTGGCATTGGGTGGCAGCAGGGTCAAGCCCATCACGTGTAGGGGGCGATCGGGGGCGGTGGTGATGCTGAGCACGTCCTCAGAGGGTCTGCGGTGGCTCTGTGGGAGATGGGGTGCTCAGGACCTGGGAGCGAACGCTGCATACCTCAGCTGGATTAGACCTTGAGAGGATTTTTAGAAGAGGGAGGAAAAAGAGCAATGGCAAAGGGTAGGAAAGCAAGGAGGAAAGACCTCTCTTACACTTTGTGTGTGGAGCTGTGGTTTGCTGGCTCTGCTTGCTAGGAAAGGTCTTGTGGCTTAAGGGAAGAAAATCCATCCATGTCTCTGAGTTTTACCCACCTCACCAGCTCAGTCCCTGCCAGCCAAGGGCACGTCTCATTGCTGGGTTTGGAGCCCAGCTTTCCCCATCCCAGGTAGCTGCTGTTGGATGGAGGATGCGATACTGATAGAGGAGGGAGAAGAGGTCTCAGGGCATGAAGGCTTGTTAAGGAGTTGGAAACAAGGGAGCCCAGCACATCATTGATGGAAACGGTACTCACCAGGCAGGACTGGGAACATTGGGGAATGGCTCCACAGGACTTTGCGACACTGGACTGGACAAGAGTTAGAGATTTGGCTTGGAAAACAGGCACATTTTGAATGGTGGGGATAAGTCACCCAAAACTACCCTCCTGATCCTGTGATGAGGCACAAACCTGTGGCTGGAGCCGCGAACGTATCTCTGCTCCTAGAGCAGCAAGTGCAAACCTGTGGGACATGTGAAATGAAGGGTACAGGAGAGGCTTGATGAAAAGAACAGGCAGGGTTTTACTGCCGGGAACCAACCCCAGCATCACCCCAGCCCTCACCTCTGCTCTGTCACGAACAGCAGGAGCACCCAGGGGTTAAAGTCAAACTCCAGATGAGGGCCACTGAGTGATCCATCCGTGTTCCCAAGGAACCCTGTGCCTCCTGCCAAAATAATCAACTCCCCACAACTTATTTCCTCAGCCAGGCACCGATACAGCCCCGAGGGGAATCTGAGCTATTCTCACACTCCCCGATTCGCAGGGTGGCTTTGCATCCCTTTTCCTGTCAGCAGAGGAGAACATCCCGAGCTTGTGCCCATCATACCTGCTTTGCACCGTGCTTTGGGCCAAAGCAGCAGCAGGGAGAAAGGCCATGAAGGTCTGTGAAGGGCCCATCAGGGTGAGTGAAGGGCCACGGGGAAACTTTCCCCTTTGCACGGGGAGAAACTTTCCTAAGTATGAGGCTTCTCCAGCACTTTGGCATCCCGTGCCTGGCCTCCAGCGAGGATGTTGGCTCCTCCAGAAACAGCACAGTGCCATCTGTTGGCTTCCTCACCCTGCGATGGAGCAAATTCCTGGGAAGTCCTGGGAAACGGGAGAAAATCAGGGAGGGAGGGAGGGGGATGTTATGTGTGGCCCGGGTTTCCCCAAGCTGCTGCCTGCCCTCCTCTCTAACTACTGTGAGCAGAGACCATGGGGCTGGCAGCACCAGCACTTCACTTTTCCATCTGATGCCTGGTGCTGCATGTGAGAGGGGCTGAGGTGCTGCCCATCCTTAGCAGCTCAGTCCCACGGGGATGCTGGATAATGAACCACCAACCACCCTGTGCCATGCCTCTTCCAACACACCTTCCTGGATTTGTTTTTTAGGTGGAAAATGGGATTTTTTAACTTTTTTTTTCAGGGATGCACAGATGTTGCACCATCCTCCTGGAACCAATGGTGTCTAGAAAGCCTGGACAGACAGACAGCACAGCCAAAACGTGCCCACGGCTCAGGTACCTGCACAGTAAATCCTACAACACCCGACTCCAGCACAACAAACTGAGCAGGAATGGGCATCATACGAAGAGGTTTCAGTTTGATATGCTCCTGGGTGAAGGAGCGCCGTGCCCAGGCTGCCTCACTGTGTTTTAACTGGGAGCCCCTGCATCAAGGTGGGGAGGGATGGGGGATGGATTTATCGCTGCGTGTCACTCGTGTGTCAGCCTCAGTATTCAGGGATGACTGGGGCTGAGTGGCTCTGAACAAATGCAGATGCTATGACAGCCATACAGGATTAAGGGATGTGGCTCTGCTCTGAACATTCTTCACTGTGTTAAAGAAATAACAAAAAACATGCCCCCCAAGTGCTAAAATTCCTAATGGAGAGGGGGGAAATATAATTCTGATCTTTTTGTTGTTGTTTAAACCCACTTTTCTTATTGGAGGTGAACATTTTGCAGGCAAACCCAGAGATGGTGGGTGAAGCACTGAAGGATGCTGCCCAGGGCCAGGCAGGATGCTACCCAGGCTCCAGTCCTGAGTCTGCCCTCCCTCCTCTCCTGCCTTCAGTTTCCCACCTGTAAACACAGATAATGCTGCTGTGCCACTCCACCCCGTGGGAGTGGCCCAAGGCTTCATTAGTTAATACCTCCAAATGGATTTTAAAGATACAAAGTGCTCTGGGAACGTTGCATATTTACTATTCCTGCTACAAAGCAAGAAGTGAAGAGGGGCAGGGGTAAAGCTCAGCCAAAGAGCCCTCCTGGCACTGATAGAGCAGTGTCTTGAAGGATAGAAAGTTTACAGCCCTTCCACAGAAGAATGTAATTTCCACCTGGAGTAGGTTCACTCTCTAAATTAAAGTAAGTTCATGTGTGTCCAGAACAACCACGTTTAGTTTGTACATGGCCTAAGCTGTGGAGAGGATGAGAGAGGGTGATGCTGAGGTGTCCCCATCCATGTCTGTCTGCCCCAGGAGCTGGGCTGGGGGTTCTGCCCCCAACCCCAGCACATGGTGTGTTTTCAGCAGCAGGACTTTGATGGTCTCTACCCAGGAATGGCATTTTTTCACTCTGGAAAGTGGGATGGGGAAGATCCCTGTGAATTGGCACCGTGATGTTGATGAGCTAAGGGTGGGAAGGTCTCAGCCCTGGCACCACTGCAGCTGAGCAAGGATCCTGCTTTGCCCATCCAGGCAGCTGTCCTTGTGCTCCAGATGATGGGGTTGGGGGCACAGGCCAGGCACCAGGAAGCCAGGCAGGGGAAATAAAGGCTTTTAAAACATTCTACTTCCCTTGCATTAAAGCTAAGAGATGGAAATGTTTGAGTCACTGTTTCCGAGCTGGGATGTTGTGCTGTCGCTGTGCTCTCCCAGGGGAAGGGATGCAGGGAGCACGCAGGGGGACAACCTGCACATCAGCTCTTGCCACCATGGCATGAAATCATAGAATCATAGACTGGTCTGGGTTGGAAGGGACCCCAAGGAGCACAGAGCTCCAACCCCCAGCCACAGGCAGGGCCACCAACCTCCAGGCCTGGAGCTACACAAGGCTGCCCAGGACCCCATCCAACCTGGCCTTGAACACCTCCAGGGATGGGACATCCAGCACCTCTCTGGGCAGCCTGTTCCAGCCCCTCACCACTCTCTCTGGAAAGAACTTCCCCCTAATATCTAATCTAAACCTCCCCTCCTTCAGCTTCACTCCATCCCCCTTGTCCTGCCATTGTCTACCCTTTTAACAAGCTGATTCCCCTCCTGTTTCCCTGCTCCCTTCAGGGATGGGCAGGCTGCAATGAGGTTCCCCTGCAGCCTTCTCTTCTCCAGGCTGAACAAGCCCAGCTCCCTCAGCCTCTCTTCATAAATGGGTAATTCCTTTCTGGAGTTTTATTAATAATTTTTTGAATGCAAAACAACCCAGATTTTAAAGAAAGCAATTTCTTGATCCACTCCTTCATCACTCCTGAGCCCTCAGATATTTCAGACACACACAAAAGGCGGCAGCAGCATCCAGTGGTCCGAGCTGTGAGGATGCTGTGTGCCAGGGTGAGCCTGAGCAAGGCAGCAGCCAAACCCGTGCCTCAGTTTCCCTCCCCATGAGATGCACCTATTGACCCTTGTGCAAAACACTTTCCGAAACCGTGCATGAAAGGCCTTACACAAGCAGTTATTAATATTAATAATAATAATTGTTGTTGTTACTAAGCCAACTATAAAAACAATTTTTCAGGGAAACAAAGTGCCCTGTCTCCTGGTGATAGATTACAGCGATGCCAGAAATTACTCACAGTGTGAAGCTGGTTTCCAGTCTGGTTCCTTTCCATAAATTACAGACCCGAGCCCTGAGTGTGTACAGTTTACCAAAGTAAATTCAAAGTAGGCAGAAAGTATATCTTCCCATCAATTCTGCTGGGGATTTCTCCAGAGAAGTTAAATATTGCCCGGCAGTTTCCTGGCCCATTTGTGCCGGGGCTGTGGGGTGGGGGGGATGTGGCAGGGCAGCCGACCCCAAGCCGTGCATAGGGAAGGAGGGGGAGGGGGAAGGTGTCCCCGTGCAAAGGGGACATGTCCAAGCCAGCCCGTGCCCACCCACCACCACCCCTGGGTACCGCTCATCCCTCACCCGCTGCACCCTGTGACCTTACTGGGGTGTCCACAGCTCCCCTTGCACCATCTTCTTTTTTTTGGGTTTGTTTGGGGTTTTTTTTTAATAATTTATTTCTTCTTAAATTTAAATTTATTTTTTTTTCCATTTTCAGGTTTCGCCGCCCTTGTTCATCCACTAAATTCCTTCCAGATGGGGCTGCCGCTTCTCCTCCCTCCTTCCTTCCTTCCTTCCTGCCCGCCGCTGCCAGGCAAGCAGCACGGGGAGGCTGCCCATCGGCAGGTGTAGGGCAGAGCGCAGCATATGCTGCGGGTTTGGCAGCGCCGGCTGCGGTGGCAGCTTCTGCGCGCGTCTCGCCGGGCAGCGCTCAGCTGGGACCTGGCGCCGCTCGCAAACACCATCTGGCCTTGGCAGGCCCGCCGCCCGAGGAGCCATTCCCCGCACCCGCAGCCCAGACGGACGGACGGATGGATGGAGATGGCCAAGCTCAGCACGGCCACAGTGCTGCAACACCGCTGGGGCTGGGGCTGGGAGAAGGGGTGTCCTGGTTTCAGTCAGGATAGAGTTAACTTCATTTGTAGCAGCTGATGGGATGCTGTGTTTGGGAGTTACAATGAAAGCAGTGCTGAGAACACCCTGATGTTCTTAGTTGCAGTCAGACAGTCAAGGACTTTCCCAGCTTCTTCGTATTTCTCTATTGATGAGAAAGGAGGGGCGAAGCCAGGACAGGTGACCCAGATGGGCCAAAGAGAGTATTCCATGCCAATGACGTCCTGCCCAGGAGAACGGGGGGCTGAGGGGAGGAAGAAGAGGGGCGGTGGCGGGACGCGTGCTGCTTGGGGGGACGGTCGGGTTGCGGGACAGCTCTGGGTGGTCCGGCCTGAGTTGTGTGGGTCGGGGAGAAACTGCATTGGGGATCAAGAGTTTCAGATTCTTTTGCTCTAAAGTCCTGTTAGCATTGGGATATTTGATCTTTCTGTTCTCTCAGTAAACTCTCCTTATCCCAACCCACGGGCCTCTTAGTTTCTTGGGTTTGGAGTTATTTGCCCCTTCCTTTTCCCTTCCCTTGTTTCCCCCCTTTTTCCCTCTTCCCCTGCTCTTTTACTTTAAGGAGCAGGCAGCTGCGTGGATCTCGGCCCACAGCCGGGGGAAACCACGACAAGGGGTTAATGAGGGGGCTTCTTGTGGCCAGCCCGACTCTATGCAAAGGGGAGCCTTTGGCAACCCTCAGCTGCGTTCAAACAGCTCAGCCATCATCTCCGTGCTCCCCACCCCGCCCCCAGGAGTCCCTCTAGCATCAGGAGGTTGGGGAGGTGGTACCGGGATGCTCCTTGGTGCTGAAGGGAACCTTCCTGGAGGGATGTGAGGAGCTGCACCCTGGTGAGGCAGCAGCCTCTGCTTCCAGCAACTGAACCAGCTCAGTGCAGGCAGGAGGAAAGGCACAAACAGGAATTATGTATGGCGGAATGAATCACCCTGCTCCAGGGGGTCTGCCCTGGAGAGCTGCCCCACAGCTCTGACCAGCACCTTGGAGAGAGGGATGCTTGTGCAGCACCCCATCTCCTCCTCCCACAGTAAGTACCGGCACTAAAACCATTTCTGGATGAAGGTCAAAGTGAGGAAAAAACCCAACAACAACAAAAACCCCTAAACAAAAAGTGGACACGTGGAGCCTGCACAGCAGTCTAACAAACTCCATCAGGCAGAGCTTATGGCTGCTACAGATACGTGCCAGATACGTCCCACCCCAGGATTTCAGGATGAACACGGGGCAGTTTGGTTTGCTCTTGGTGACTGCTCTCATGTTTTCGGATCACAGGCACCCATCTCCCACCCTCCCTCTGCGACAGCCCTGCTCCAGCCAGCACTCACACAACCCTTCCCTCTGGGGACTGCCAGGAAAAGCCTTGCATGGCCCAGCACGTGCAACGCCAAATGCTGGGACCAGCCCTGTCTTGGAAGGAGACAAAACTTTCTAGAATGAGCTGGGCTTGCAAACACCCTGTCTTCCCATGGGAAAAATGGTTTTTTTCCACCCTTGCCTCAGCTACAGCATCATCAGAAACACCAGCTGCTGTGAGTCAGCAGGGCAAGGCAGATTTTGGCTCCCATTGGGACTCTTTCCAACCTACCTACCTACGTGAAGCCCGTGTGAATGGCCTTGCTTCACCAGGACTTCTCTTGCTCAGCAGTTGTTAGCCTCCTGCTTGCACCATGGACACCCTGTGCTGCATGGGTGTATCCCACATGCCCTACCCTACATCTTCTTGGAGAACATGGTTGTCATGCTCCTTTCCATCTTCAATGAGCAGTGATTGCCAGGAGCTCAGAGAAGGGCTCGAACTGCAAGTCTGGATCCATCACCAACGCTAGAAACCGAGCCCCTCAACCAGCATCAGCTAGACCAAGCACTGCCTTCTCTGCCAGGAGGGCATCCCAACCCCTCTGGCATCCCTGACCATGGAAAAAGAGCCGCACTGCCTCTTGTAGGAGCCCTGGCACCTTTCAGAAGATAAGAAACATCCCTGGGAGCTGCACCTGGCTGACAGCAGGAGCACAGACAGGGTTGGCTGTAATTTCTTAACGGGAACTTGCAAGGACCAGCTCCTTGCTGAACCTTGTTTTGCCACCATTTTTGCATGTATCAGTGGTCTGATCATCCCATGGATGAACACCGAGCACTTCAGACGGGATCCAGTGAGCCCATACTCTTCTCCTTTTAGTTCCATGCCCACTCAGCCTGGCAATGAGCTCCCCTGCCCAGGAGCTGCGGTGTTCGTGAAGGTCTCCATGGTCATAGCCAGAATTGCAATTAATATTCCTGGGGCTGTCGCTGGGTGTTATCTGAGCTACATGCCCCCAGGCAGCAGCCACCCAGATATCCCCAAAAGATCTGGCTTTACTCCATTTCTCCCAGTGTTCTGGGAGCAGCCAGGGGGTTTTGGTTCCCTCAGTTAAATCCCCATCCACTCTGCTGTTGGCTGCTCCTGGTCCATGTCCCAACCTTCTTCCTCCCATGGCAGCGTTACCCACCCAAACCTGCCCACCCCTATGGCTGACCCAACAAGGGAGAACAAACTCCCTTTACAGGTCAGCTGTGATGAAATATGGCTTTGAGATGGTGGAGCAGCTCAAGAGCCATTAAGACAAGGTGGGAAGAGGCAGGAGAGAAGATCTCTAGACAAAGAGATGTAAAAAAACCCAAAACCTAATCAATAAGGACTTGGAAAGCTCTGGGGAAAATGAAAGCCACGAATCACAGATTCTTTAAGGTTGGAAAAGTCCAACCACCAATGTCTGAAGCTCAATTCAACTGCAGCAAAGTGGCTGCTGAGCTCCAGCGCTCCAGAGAGCAAGCAACAGATGCTGGCCATGAGGGCAACCATCCCCTACCTGTCTCTGCCCCGGCACTTCTGCCGTCTCACAGAAAACTCCCTTTTCTTCCCAGCCAAGTCCACCAGAAATCAGCTGGCCAACAAATGCCACTTGCACCCCCACAAAAAGCCAGCGTGACATCAGCCGCTACAAGTGGCTTTTCTTTCTGTGTGTGTCCAAAGCCAAGTCACACAACTGAACAGCCTGGACCTTGGGACCCCAGAGCAGCAGGTCTGTTTGGTGACACCACACCAAACCTCCCCGGCGCTTCCGCTGGGATCCACTGGTGTAACAAACCCAAAGCTGATTCTCTTGGGTTTCTCTTGGGTTTCTTCCTTGTCAGATCCCGCTCTCCAAACTCAAGGAAAACAAAACAGGGTTTTGCCAGGCGCTGCAAACCCACAAGAGCAAGGCAGTCCTATATATATATCTCATAGAATCATAGATTGGTCTGGGTTGGAAGGGACCCCAAGGAGCACAGAGCTCCAACCCCCTGCCACAGGCAGGGCCACCAACCTCCAGGCCTGGATCTACACAAGGCTGCCCAGGGCCCCATCCAACCCAGCCTTGAACACTTCCAGGTTTGGGGCACCCACCACCATTCTGGGCAGCCCCTTCCAGCCCCTCACCACTCTCTCCGTAAAAAACTTCCCCCTAATATCTAATTTAAACCTTCCTTCCTTTAGCTTTAATCCATTCCCCCTTGCCACCATATATATATATACACACACACGTATATACACACACATATATAGACACACACAGTATATACACACACAGAGATCTGCACTACGTTAACTGATTGTTTCATGTCCAGCAGCTTCCAGACAGCCCAACCTCAAACTTCACTTGGAACACTTCAGCTCACCGGCCTTTCTAACAGCACAGCCGCCCCTCTGGGCTCCATCCAGCCTGGGAGGATGCTGACAAAGGAGGAAGGAGAATGACAGATGCTGCCCTGTGCACGGAGAGACACGGGACAAGGGGAGAACGGGAGCCTAAAGGGAAAGAAAATGAGCGTGCATGCACACACACACACACACACACACAAAGAGAAGCAAGACAAAGGAAGGGGGGACAAGCAAAAGGAGCAGAGCTGGAGGAAACCACCCTGTGTGCTTGGCGAGGGCTGTTTGCAGCCGCATCTCGTGCTGCCTCGTGAAATCCATCCGGGACGTATTGCGTTGGTGAACCAGAATCCTGACACCGGCCCCTTTGATAAATATTTATCACGCCTGGCTCTCTATCACTTCAGTTTCCACCAGATTAACCTCGATTCTTCCAACAAAAATGCCCTGATGTTCTGCCTGACACGCGCACGCCACGCTGACCTTCCTTCCCCTGATTCCCCACGGCCCTCGCTCCCCTTCAGCTAAGGGGAGAATTTGCTCTCATCAATCAGGACCGGATTTCTCCCATGCCATGTAAATAATTCAGAGGCACAAGCATCCATGGCACTGCTTATGTGCATCCCAAACCCAGTGCCAGGAATCTTGGGAAAAGGGCCCAATAATATTGTACCAGTCCAAAGTAATTAAAGTGCATCATTACATATAAATTTGTAATTAAACACTTTAACGTAATCATCCCGCACAGCACGATTCCTGATGAATTAATTAAAAGAACTCCAGAAATTAATGTTTTACTTGTCACCATTGTTGTGCTAGCTGTAGCCGTCTCTCTGACTATTCCTGCAGCATGTTGTGAAGTAATTATATCATTACTGGGGAACGAGAAGGCCCAAAGTCCCAACAGAGGAGAAACCTGAAACAAAGTGGAAACAGCAGCCGCAAAAGGCGGTAGCAGAGCCGGTGCCCCCACCTTCAGCCCCAGCAGTGGGGAGGTTGTGAGTGGAGGGGTAGGATGGGGTTTCTGCCAGCTCTGCATCATGGATGCACTTGCCCGTGTGGGAACGCCTTGCTCACACCTATATGTGTGCCCCCCAGGTGGGGGGCTTTTGTGGTCTCCCACATCCGATGCAATGTCTTTTCCCCCCCCGCCCCCACAATGCCACCCTTGTTCTGCAGAAGCAGGGTGGTCACACTAACAACTGCCCTCTCCATATGTGTCCATCTATTTCCTCACCTCAGTTTCCCCACCTTCCGCCCCGTTCTCCTTCAGCTTGGGGTTTGCTGCCTAAAAAGGCGGAGTCCTGCCAGCCCCACCCCCCATCCAGCCCTCCTTCTACCCAAACCCCTTAAAACCCATCCTTTGTGCCCTCCATTACATCTTTCTCCCCCTCTTACCTCCAGATGCAGCTGAACAATTTGGTTCCCCCAGGGCCGGTCACATCCTTCCCATCTCAACCAGTCCATCAGTGTGCCACTGGCATCATGTCCTGGCTCCCAATGGGACTGAGCCGCACAACGTGCCTCCTGCAGCGGTGAGGGGGTTAAGGATGGACTCAAATTGAATTGTTGGATGCAGCAGGCGTTGGTGCCCATCCATCTGCCCGTGTGTGTGCATATATCTACACACAGTGTGAGGCTCCAGGGGCTGCGTGGCACCACGCACGTGGGGTATTCATAGCATCCCAGAATCACTTGGGTTGGAAGAGACCTTTAAGATCATCGAGTCCAGCCACAGCCTGACCCTTCCTGCAACACCAGAGCCCAGGCACTGACTTGCTGTCAGAAAATATATAGATATATGTATATACGAGCCTGAAGGTGGCACCCACCATGCCAGGGGGCTGAGCACCCATCAGCATGTGTACAAGGAAGCGGCTGGTTAACCTGGACAAGCCCCGTCAGGACCCAGCTGAGGCGGTGGATGGTAGGAGCCACCTTCGATGCCCCTCAGCGGGGTGCCCTTGTTTTAACAGCACCGCGGCTTCGCTCTGCTGCTGGGGATGCTGACAGCTCTGGCCATGAGGATGGTCTGATAGGGTCCACGCAAGAGGGGACCCCAAGGTAAACGTCTCCTCTGCTGCCCTGTGAGCGGGGTGGGGAGCAGAAGGTGCATCAGGGTCCTCATGCTCCATAACAGCACTAACTCTTCTTAAAAGAACTTAACCCACAGCTGCAGCACTCAGTCCATGTTTAACAGTTCCCAGTAAGGCAGAGGCACTCCTGGTATTTCCCAGGAATGATCTTCAAAATACAGGCTCGTACCTCTCCTGTGCCCCAGGGATGTCCCTTATCCTCCTGGGCACCACCTCTGTGTCTTACCTGAAGGCACCAGTGCTGCCATGTCACAGGACATCTCTGCTCCCAGCCTGCACCTTGGCCTCACGTCGGGCAGTGGTTTGGGGGGTTTCTCTTCCCCTTATTTCCTGCCCAGCTGAAAAACATGACATTACAGTATCCAGGGGACAAGGACCCAGCATCTCTCCTATCCAGGCTAAGGGACACACAAGTGGCCTGTGACTCTGTTTCCCTGTCTAGAGACTACGCTTAGCCAGGGCTGCATTAGTTAACATTTGTACGGCTCTTTGAAAAAGGAAAGTGTTTGAGGCTTTAAATACTGCCAGTGGGAACAGATCAACAAGATTTCTAACCCTTCTGAAAAATTAAAGCTTTTGCCAATTAAGCTGGCAAACGCATGGATGTGAATCTAAAAACCTCTCGAGCTCGAGACCAAGGCTGAAGCCTCCTGAGAACAGCCTCTCCTGGCTGCTCCTCGTGCTTCTCTCGCTCACCTGTGTCAGAAACACATCCAGTAACTGAGCTATAGCCTGTTTCAGCAGACACACACTCGAAACGTAGCTAGGCTACAGATAAAACTGCAGAGGAACTACTGGTCTGGACGTTTAAATGGACACCATTTACATGCAGATAACATCTTCTCCTGGGTTGCTTCAACCAGCATTGCAAAAATACCAGAATAAAACATAATTTCCTTTAATTTTGCTATTAGCCTTGCAATCCTAGTGGCAGCTTTGATGCCACAAGCTACCAGTGATCTCCATATGTGCATCCATACCAGCCTGTGCACTGCCCATGCTTTGGGGGTTAGTCACTGCTTCCAAGTCCATTCGGGGTGCACCTCTGCTGAAGGTGTGAGGTGATGCTCTCCTGGATGGCCCTGGAATCCGAGTGCAACATTATATGATCCCTAAAGTAATTCACACACCCCAGGTGGGCAGATTTGCACCTCTGAGGGCTGGGCTGATGATCAGCAGCACCCAGCCAAAGATTCTGGTGGTAACCAATAGCTCAGCACAGGGTGATGGGCACTGCCCGTTCATCACACACACACCTCGGGAGGGATACGGGCTGCTCCAGAGGTGTGTGGGCTGAAGGAGAACAGCATGGGGCAGTGGCAAAGCAGCCCAAACCATGACGATGGATAGTGAAAGAAACCACTTGATAGCTGAACATTCCCTTCCTGGCCACCTTCCAGCCTGGGATGGCCTGACTGACTCTGGTTCACCCACAAACAGCTCTCGATTTACCTTGCTCAGAGCATCTCCATCTCCTGGGGATGCAGACCCTGCCTGGTCCCTTGGATCAGTGTTGTTGGGGATGTGCAGCTCCAGAAGGGAGGATCACCTGCCTCTGTGGTGTGTGGCTGAAGGTGATGAGGATACACCGGGAGGGATAAAAACCACGTGTGGGCAAGCACGGGAAGGCACGTGAGGTTTTACACTATGCCCAGCCTGGGCTAGACACAGGCAAGGGAAGATGCCCATGTTATTGTACGAACCATGGAAACAAGCAGCCGTGAGCCACCCTTGTGTGTGTGCAGCGGCACGGGCAGGTGCCGGCAACAGGCACCGTGTCCTGGTGCACGGTGCCCAAGCAGGGGTACCCAAAGCAAAGCCAAGGGGTTCTGGGGGCTCAGACCTCAGGAGAAACACAGCAAAATGCCTGTCAGAGCCCAGCGGAGCGGGGAAACGGGGTACATTGGAGTTTGGAGGTGCCAGCTCAAACTGCCACTCTCCAGCTGACCTGTGCGACCTGAAATAAGTCACTTGGTGTCCCCAGCGGGGTGGGAATAACCCCAACACGGTTCCCTCTGCGAGGCCGAGCTGGAGGGGCTGTCCCATCCCTCCACAGACACTAACCCCAGGAAGGGTCCAGCGCATGGAGTTGGGGGTCCCTTCTTCACCCTTCCCTGGTCCCCAGCGGAACAATTTACCTTTCGGAGCAAGTCCAAGATATTAATTAAGATAAATCTACCTCAATTTTGAGATTCTCTTATCATGTAATTTATCAAAATTATGTTAATTATTTCTGTAGGGCAGCAAAATTATTACCTCTTCCGTGTCTGATTTGTATTAATATTCATAATTTAATAATTCAGCATCCAAGCCATCTGGTTTGGGGAGCCACGCTCCTTCCCCTCCCTCCGCCAGAGCCAAAACGCTCCCACCTCCCCGCTCGGGCGCCCATCCGCGCAGCCCCCATCAGCTCCCAACCCAAACCGCCCCACTGGCTCCTGTCAGCATCGGTGTGGCCCCCGGTGCCTCCGGGGGTGCGGTGGCAGGGTCCCGATCCCCCGGGGAAGGGGACCATCCCCTTCCCCTGTGCCGGGCTGAGCCTCTGTCACCGGCGCTGTCTCAGCCCGGCAGGTGAGCGCAGCTGAATTGACATTTTCCACACTTTGTGATTTTTACACTGTAATTTGACATAATTAATGCCTACATTACTGCTGATAATTTAGCTAGTTAATTAAACTCGGAGGAGATAATTAAGGAGAGGCTACTGCTTGGACTGCTAATTGTTTTTGTCATTATTTTAGGGGCCCCGACAGCTGCCGGCTGAGTCATCCTCCTCATCAGCTGATGGCCACACGTGACCGCGGTGCCATGGGCACCGGGCTCAGGGTGCCCAGCGAAGCGGCTGGGGGATGCCGGCAGCTCGACCCACCGTGGCCTGGCTGGGAGCCAGCGCCGGCCGGCGCTGCACCGCGCAGATGGCGAGCGGGGCTCTGCAAACGTGTGGCCACGGTGCTGCTCCGGCCGAGGGCAGGTACCACCCGGTTTGGGAAGGGAAGAGGACATACCTTTGCTGGGGCAGAACTGAGCAGCAGGCAGGAAAGCGGCACCAAGCGTGCTGAGGAGGGCAGGTAGGGAGGATGCTCGGGTCATCGGTCCATGAAATGCGCCCGGTACTGTCAGCTCCTGCCGCAAAGGGGATCCCGGTATGCTGCAGGGCTCACGTGGAAGCAGGGACACTGGTCACCCGGCCAGCTGGAAAGCAGAATCAGGGCCTGCAATTCCCTACGCAGCAGTGTCAAGCACTCACTCTGCGTCTGGGGAAAGCCCAGGGCAGGCAGGGGACAGCCAGCAGCCAGGTGTCCCTCCTCCTCATGCCGGTGGTTTCTCTCTTAACCCCGCAGCACTCCATCCAGCTGCTGTGGCATGAGCCTTCTCCTTCTTGGGTCCTCTGGCTTCATCTTTAACCATGGATAAATCCAAGCACTGAAAGCAAAAGCAGATGAGAGCTGGACCCATCTGGTCCCTGAAAAGCGTTTCGTCAGAGTGAGTCCCCGCTCCTCATCGCATGGAGCCCTTGGCCAGCACTGCCAACATGGGCTCAGGCTTTCCACCCTGAGTCACCTTCCCCCTGGACTGCAACCAAATCCCACATCCTCCAAGCACCTGACACTGGCACCCAGATCAGTACAACAGTACACTCGTGCCTCTTCCATGCCAGGCCTCTTGTTTCTGCCCAGCAGAGCCCTCACATCAGGGTGGGAGCGCAGCAGCCCATTCCCCATCACTGGTTGGGTGCTGCAGGAGCAGAACACATCCCAGCCATTCCCCCTCCCTCCCTGCAGCCTGGTGGGCAGAAAGGCAGCTTGAGGGACAACTGTGATCTTATTCCCGCCTTGGGGCAGCTGGAGAAGCTTTGCCTGGTCTTCCTGCTGTGTGAAGCCCCTTTGCCTCCCCCAGGCTCCCAGGCAGCCCCTGACAGCCAGCATCCCTGCCTGCCACGGGCAATCCCACCAGGCTCTTTGCTGCCAGCATTTCTTTCCACCCTCTGCCTCCTGGTGAGCTCAGGGCTCTGAGCTGGAGGCCGGCTTGACATCTCAATCCGGAGATTAGGACAGAGACTGGTCACTTCCCAGTTCTGGCGAACACCCTTCAAATAATTTGATTAATCATCTTAGCCCCACTCAGCACAGTTGGGATCCTCCAGAATCAAAAGCCTCTCCTGAAACGCTGTGTCAAAAAAAAAAAACCAACCCATAAAGCTGCTGTAAAGGTTCAACCAAGCATGGACCCAAGCAGAAGCTGGTACTCCAGAGGCTGTGTGCTGGGTTAGCTAAATACTCCCTCTCAATATCTCCACAGTTAGCACTCAGAGACATCTGAGATGTGTAACAAATTGCACAGGGACTGCTTTCCTTCACTCACTGTTAAGGGGAAGGGTTTGTGGGTTTTTTTATTATTATTATTTTTTTATTTTTTTTTCCTTTCCCTCCTGCATTTCTATTTATCACAATGCACACAAAAAAAAAAAAAAAAAAAAGAGAAACATGCCAAAAATGGGTTTATATTTTCACTTGGAACAACAGCATTTGGATGGCCCCGAGGATAGCGATCGCAGTCGTCATGAAAAAGTAATACTTAGCACTTCTGTGGCCCCTTTCATCCAAGCATCTCGCAGCACTTTGCAGACATCAGCCCCCATCCTGTGGGGCCCATGCACGTGGATCATCCAATACAGGGATTTATTCGGCTGGGCTCAGCAAATCAGGACCGTGGGGCTCTGCGGGGCTCTGGAGTTGTTCACCTCCATGCTTGCCGAGTCAGCTGCTCCACCAGCACTCACGAGTGCATCCTGGGGTAGCTGTTGATATCTAAGTCTGAGGTCCTGGAGTCAGGGGATTGCGTTTGTGTTTTTCAAACCTCACCTTGGTGCACATCCCTGCAGCAGGAACCCTAAAAACCCCAGAAAGCAAAAGAAAAATAAGTCAAACCAAACATACCCTCTTTCCAGCATGGTGCTTTTCCACAGGCTTGTCTCTCTTTGGAGCCATCCTTCAGGGTTGCAGCCTTTATTTCCACCAGAAGCGAGTGATTCATGCGCTCCAGAGCTTGGGAAAGAATAAACCCAGCTGATCTCAAACTGCTCAGGGAAAAGAGTGAGGGACACTCGGGAGAACCCTGTGGCAGGGAGAGCTGTTTGCCAAGACCTGCAGCCATGAAAAGAAGAAAAACCACCTAAGTCCTTGTTCCCTGTGCCTCCCCCTGTCAGAAAGACAACCGCAGTCCAACCAGTTGAGGGTTTGGTTGGATTTCTGCTGTCATTTTCCTGCTTAAAACAACAAAGCTTGCTTTCTTGCTCTACCCAATGCCCCAAAGCCCCAGCAAGAACATTGTGCCAAGAGACCCCATGGGCAGCCGCCTCCTTCACCCATCCATGCCCCAGCACCGAAGAGCATCAACGAAGCTCCAGCCGCTGCCCTCTTGCAGGGTTCCTGGAGGTCACCCTCCCTCAAACTGAGACCTTCAGTGCCTTTCTCTTGGCCTTGACACCTCCATTGGAGGCCATGCCATTGCTAATGAACCCTCCCCACCACACTGAGGCAATTAGCATCCCCCACCCTGCAAGACTATTGCTAGAAGAATGGTTTCCTTTAGGCATGAAGAAGTTGTTCCTTCCCCTTCCCATCACAAGCCCAGCCCCATCGGGACACCAGGTTCATCACAAGCATCAGGACAATGGTGGTTTGGCCAAGACCTCTGCCCAAGCGATTGGCAGAAATCCCACAGAGGTTCCTGGACAGCACCCAGGGCTTCGCTGGGCAGCTTAGATGTGTTTATGGCTACCCTGGGAAGTGGGGTCTGAGGGCATCAGCTACCAACCAGGGCTGATGGCCCCATGGGGCTGCTTTCTGCTCCCGGTGGGGCTTCCAGCAAACCATACAGCCTCCCTGTGCCCCAATTCCTTCTTCTGTGAGGAAGGCCACATTTGATGCACTTGGAGGTGGGACAGCTGAGCAGCACAGCCGTTAAAACCCAGCAGAATTTCAAACCACCCTTTAACCCCTCTTACTTCTGCGCTATCTCCCAGTGAAATGAATCTCTCGTATCTGCCCAGTCCAGCATCTTCATCCCAGCAGAGGCAGCCTCAGCCTCGCCTTCCCCGACCCCCTTTGCCTCTGACACACTCGCGCAGGCACACGCACGCGGGGGAAGCGTGCCCTCAGCGCTGGAGGGGAGCGAGACGCAAAGGAAGAGCATTAGGTGGAATGAGAGATAGCAAAAGCACAGCCGTATCAGACGTCTCCAGGCAAGATAACATGATAAATAATCAATCAATCCCTACAAAATCCTTAAGTGCTTGATGTATCCTCCTGCAAATTGAATCACTTCTCCTACCAGGAAGTTCTCTCTTGTAAATAAATGAGAGCAGAAATGGCCCATATTGAAAAATAATGTTGTTAAAACCACTGATTAAGTTTTACACAAGCATATGAGAGCAAACTAAAAGGTTTTAGCTTTTTAATTTAAGAAATGAGGAATATGATATAATTTCAATTTGTGATGAGATAAGATGTTCTCGATATTGTGGCTTCAATTGGATTATATCCTAATGTACTTTTATAAAGTGTCAGGCTAGCTGCAGATTAAGGTATGTGTGTAATATTCTTTATTAACAATTTAATGGACTTGCTTTCACTCTATCCATCTTAATCAGTGTTTCCAGTCCACCTGGGAGATCTAGTTAGTGCAGAACCTGAAACTCCAACCTGATGAAAGAGGGAACGCAGTGATCCGTCAGTGTCAAAAACAAGAGGGAAGCGCTGATAAAAGACTGTTGAGGATCATCTTTAACCTCCTGTCATCAGCACCACTCCAAAAGCTCTCAACGACCGCTCCTGGAGTCACTCAACAAGACATATGCCACCCTCAGATCTGCATCCTTCCCCTGCCAGAATTTTAAAGGGGCTTTTGGCAACAGGCAGGACTTCCCGGATCACGAAACACTATTGCCTGGTCTCAGGGGGACCTGCTCCTCTAATCCTGTTTTACAGTCAAACACCAGTGCAAGAGCAGCCTGGCTGTGGGGACTCCCCAGCACTCATCCAGAGCCTCTGCTTCGATGCTTAGACGCTTCCATCCCGCTTCCTTCTGAAACTCACTCAGGACTAGTCCGTGTCTGCGTGTTCAGGTACCAACGGTGGCCTTCAGCTCAACCAGCTCTGCTGCTCCCTTGCGTTTATCTGCCTCACAGCCACACCTCTTCTCAGCCTTCCTTTTGTCAGGCTAAACAAGCAGTCCTTGTTTAGCACTCCCCTCTCATAAAGGGGCTTTCCAATTCCTTCCCTGCTCTAACCACCCCTCTTCTGCACTTCTTCCAGTCTTCTGGACTGTACACAGCACCCAAAGTCCCATCATCCTAGAGCAAACGTGTTTCCACCTCCCCCGGCAATGCCATCCCTCCAGATAGCCCCAAGCATCCTTTAATTTACACAGCCGCTCCCCCCGGCTCTCTCCTGCTCTCCAAGCACCCACCTCTCCCAACCTTAGACACCCCAGGAGGGGCAACCCCTCCACCCCAATCAAGGTCTGTTAGGCAGCAGGTCTGGGTGAGAAATTGCTATTTCACACAGGCACTGACCCACCAACGGGGTGACCAGGGTGGCTCACGATACGAGATGTCCCCACAAGCTGGTACCCCACCTCCTCCATCCCTGCCGCCCGAAACGCCGCGTGCGAGCACCAACAGCGACGTGGGGCAGGAAACCAGGAGCAGCAGCCGTGTAAATAACGGCCAGTCAAGGGGAAGGGGGGAAATAATGTACATACATACATCTCATCTCCTTCAATCCCCTGGCAAGGCGATGACTCTGCAAGGGTGGGTTGGTCGTAGCTGCAAGGTGCTCCCGGCCGGGGGAGGAGCACAAAAATGAAGTTGTTTGCGGCTTTTGATTCCATCCCTGGAATTATTTACAGCTGCAGGCAATATTAAACTATGTAGAGCAAGTGTCCTCATTTACATGCTAATTCATTTATACCCTCTGGATTGATTTCTCCAATTCATTTTCAGCCCACTAACTCTTCTGATATGAATTATATTATCACCTCCAGAACGGCAGCAGGGAAATGTGACGAAGCCACCCCAGCTCTTCTGATCTCTAATTGCCCTCGCTGTTCAGAGCCGGTGTGGCCAGCTGCAGCTCTGCCTCCCGGGCACCGGCACCCAGCTTCCTTCCATCTCCTGGAGAAAAAGCAGCAGTGTGGCTTGAGAGCCAGTTGTCCTACCTCCATCACTCTTCTGGGGAAAGCCCAAGCTGTTGGACCTCTGGTTTGCTGCCTTTGAAAACTATTCCCTCTTTTGGCCCAGGGGGAAGGAACTGCCTCATTTCAGAGAGTAAAACCAAAGTCCATCTGTGTTCTGCAACAGGAAGTCCTGGAGCCATAAGGAAATTGAATTAAACCTCCACTTCCCAAGGGCCTTTCTGAGGCTTTTTACAGCAGCCTCACACCTTACATGGCAGAGGCGACACATCCCCAGTTCTCCCTGCCTTGGGAATGAGGTACTCACCATGAGAAATGACACAGTGCCTGGGAGATGGAGGAGAGCAGGGAAGGATGACCACAGGTAGCAGCAGCTGGAAGCAGTAGGACTTTTCTCCCATCACTGTCACTGACGGATGGATGAGGTTTAGGTGTCCTTTTCCAGGAGGTGCATCCAAACACACTGTCCCACCTCTCTAGAAGACCTGGCTGAGGTCTGCCAAGGTAACAGTGGAGAAAGAATCTGTCTTCTGCACTGCCTGAGAAGAAGGGTGAGTCTATGGGACACCAGCTGGACAGGATGGAGGGGAGAGAAACCAGCAGCACACAGAGGCGGGCACACGCAATGATGCCTCAGTTGCAGGTCCCTTCCAACTTCTAACGTTCTGTGATTCTGTGACATCTTTTTCTTCCTGACACGGTGTCTCCACACTGACTTTATCACTGGTTAGGAGAAAATTAAAGGTAAGGGACTGGGATGCTCTCGTTCTGCAGGGCCCTTGCGCATCCTCCCTCTTCGCAGACAGATTTGGGTGCATCAGTGCTGTAGCAGAGGAAAATCTGCCTCCTTCAGCTTGAGGGAGCTGTGGTGGGATGCTTCTGGGTGTATCCTCCAGGGACTACATCAGTGTTTTAGCTGGTTAATCGAGGTGCAAACCCACCTCCAGTATCTGAGGGACCCACCAAGTAAAAAACACTGAGGTGGACAAAACATCCAAGTCTGGAGCACTGGGTCAGGCTGACCAGGCACTTGTCCCTCCCTTTGGCCCAAAGAGATGTTCAGGCACGTCCAAGTTGGACAAACACACTTGGCACCTGGAATTTTAAAGATTTTGAGAAGCTTTTCTATGGCCTAGCTCCTTCCTTGCTCTCGGACCCAGCATCTTGTTCCAACAGCCAGGCATATGTGCCAGAGGGAACAAAAGGTCCAGGACCACGGGAAGTTCAAAGGGACCGCTTCTCCTCTGAAATCATAAAATCATCATAGAATCACAGACTGGTCTGGGTTGGAAGTGACCCTAAGGATCACAGAGTTCAAATCCTCCTGCCACAGGCAGGGCCACCAACCTCCAGGCCTGGAGCTACACAAAGTTGCCCAGGGCCCCATCCAACCTGGCCTTGAACACCTCCAGGTAATCTCAGACAAATGAAAGCTAGAAAGAAATCAAGACCTTTTTTTTTCCTGGCTGGCAGGGAGGGGACAGCTCTCTGTTCCGGATTTACACCACCTGAAACAATGAACTTGGGAAAGCTGAGAGACCGTTCCCCTTGGCCTCCAGGACTGGAAATGGAGAGGGAGCCCCTCTGCCTCCTGATCACTTGAGGGAGGGAGAAAATCCTCCTAAATGGCACAACAGACCATCCCTTCCTAACACCACTTCAAAGCTCCTCGGACAGGGAAATTGCTAATTGCATCAAGAACAGTTCTTCCAAACTTCATCATTTAGTGCTGAAAACTGGGCTATCGAATTCATATTCTTCTTTGATCAAGACCAGTTAATTAAGTTATTCCCTTGATATGACTCTTATCACTTCAGTGTCAGACCTACATCATGCTGACGCAACTCGCACGCGGGCTTCGATACGCATCGTGTAAGCTTCCCAGACCCCAATCCCTGTGTTTCTAAGGATTCTCTACTACCTTACCAGTTACACCACCAGGATGGGCTGTAGGTCAGCTGCTAAAAGGGACCGTGCAGCCCAGGAGGCTCCCAGACAAACTGTAACAAGGGAAGTTATATATGGACTGAAACCAGGGCAGTGAGTTCTTCCAGAGCTTGTCACTCCAGCTGCAAACTGTCAGTGCCTCCCCCCATCTCTTCTTGAAATATATCCAGCAGTATTGATAAAAAGTAGGAAGTTCAGTGTTTCGTCCTCGCCCACAAGAAACCCAAACCTGATCTATCCCCTGTGCTGTTCTAGTGCAGCAACACTGTGCTCATGGCAAGAAAAGATGGTAAAATGGAGTGTGAATCCTGAAATATGGCACGTCCTTCAGTGCACTGGGTCACAGCACCTCTCTCTCAGCAGGTTTTTCCTCATTTCTCCCATCCATTCCCCTCCCACACTCCCTAGATCATCTCCTGCCCTGGCCACCCCTCACCAAGGCTCTACCACAGCAAATGGTTTCTCTACCCTGTGTGGATTTTGGTGACCCCTATCATCCTTTCCCAGCTGGTATCTTCACCCCTCCACCACCCTCACAGCCCTCCTCCAGCTGCCCTCTGTTTCTGACCAACCGTCCAGGGGCTCGTTCAGCAAATCCACCTCCTCCACCCTTCTGCTTTCCACGGGAGAGTGACAAGCTCCAATTTAGGTCTCCACAGTTTTCCTTGGGCTTATCCCCTTAAACCGGATTAGTGAACGTCTTAATGCCAGTGACACCAGTCACAGCTCACCATCTGATCCTGCCTTTCAGGATTTGCTGCATCCAGGCACTTCCTGGTGTTAAAGTAGATCCTGTGATCTTTCTTCCCAAGGCCTCCAACTCCCCATCACCATCACCCCGCAGCCTGGACTGCTAGCTACACTCTTCATGCCCAGATCTCCTCCTCCTTCCCTCACCCAACACCTCCAGGGTCTGAACTCTCCCAACTCCCTGACAGCCTTTGTGCTTTCCCTGTTGTGCTACCTACAAGTTTCTCTTCCAGACCATCTCCTTTGAAAGACAGCTCCCCTGGAAAGCTCACGCCACCCCTTCCTTGGGTCTTCTCTTTGTATCAGATACAAAACCTTGAGACAAACAATTTAAGGCCTCCTTTCCACTCATCTGACCCAATCCCATACTAAACCTGACTGTAGTCTCCACCCCACCAGTTTGGCAAGGTCCAGCCCCAACACCCCCATTCTCTGGACTTTGTCCATTCTTTCCATCCCAGAGCTTCCTTCTCCACTACCTTCTACACACAAACCAGCCCACACAGTGACTCCTCCTGACTCTTTTAATCCCTTTTACAGACCCACATCCTTCCCAAGCCCGCTTCCACACACTCTCCATCCACATCCATCTCAAGGTGGGGATGCTGCTGCTGTAGCACTCCCCATTAAGCAGTGCTGAGCAGTTGCATCAGGAAGTTCTGTCGTGCTCCCTCCCATCCCCCCTTTGCCCCAAACCAGCTCATAAATGCCTTGGGGTCAAACCAAACACTTCATCAAACTGCCTGGATCACCTCTGTGTTTCCAACTCTGAGCTGGTCCCCTGCTCTTCAAGGGTGATGAGAGGTTCTCCTTAGCCCAGGAGAGGAGCACAGGGCAAGAACCAGCCTGCAGCTCCTGGGGAGGTTCCATACCTGCACTCATTTGCAGGAGAGGGAAATGGATGGTGTGAGCTGCAACTTTCCATCTCGGTCCTTCCTTCCTGGGATGCGATGGAGGAACCACTGGGAGCAGCATGGAGGAAAGGCAGGCAATGGTAGGCACCAGCTCTTGTCCCGCTCGCTCCCATCACACCTCTGGGTGCACCAGGGCTCACTCCAATCCCCAGCCCATCACATGATGCAAAGCGAAGCCATGTTCTCTTTATCTATCAGGTTCTCCCTCCCCACACACATCCCCTTTGTGCCCTCCTAGGATAAAGCCCCAACCAAGAAGAGTCACCAGCTGGTTTAATTTCAGACTCCAAGGCGTATCTGGAGCCAATTTGCAATGCGCTTACTCCGAAAATCACCCTCCCCTGTGACGCCTGACAGCTCCAGACCACAGTCCTGCTCTCAGCTCCGAAGGAAAAATGTTTTAATTTGTCACAAACCAATTATAGCGTCTCATCTATCCCTGAATTACTCATCTTGGCTACAGCCTAGGACAAAGGGCCCCTCTGAGAGGAGATTAGACATGGATATTAACAAGAGAAAAAGTGTCCACTGTCTCACCTTGCTGGGGACGTGGCTTTCCTGGAGACAGGAAAAGGAAACCCCTCCTGACTGACAGCCAGAGGGAGGGTTCCCATCCCACAGCAAATCCCCGGCTTCACGTGGAAGAATAGTCACGACAGACTCTGTGTTCCAGTAACACCCTGCACAGCAGACAGCAGAGCCATGGCTGGCAGAGCTGCCACAGGAATGTAAATAACCTCCGCTCCCTCGGCTGCTGCCACAGGCACTGCGCGGGTGAAGGGGCTGTCAGCGCGGGGTGAGGGGTGGAGGGGTGTTCCAGTGGGTGCCACCTCTGTAACAAAGCACCTTTCCTCAAGCACATAATCCCAGCAAAGAGGTCCTCTCCAGTCATCTCCTCCCAACCCCAGCTGCCAGGCATACTTGCTGCTCTCATGGGGCACATCCAGCATCCCTCTGGGTTCTTGCTTTGGACCCAACCCAGTTCTCCAGGTCACACATCCCTCTGCATCAGTGCTCCATCCTTCCCTTCCCAACCCCGCAACGCAACAGCTGAGGACCAGGGTGTCACCATCCTGCTGAGACAACACTTTGAGGATGCCCTTATCTGTCCTGTCTCCTGAGCAGCCTGGGCACCGATCTGGCCAGCTGGAAATGAGAGGTGAACAGCCAAAAGCAGCACCCAAAGCTCTCACAGGCCAGAGGCACTTTACATTTACACTCCTGACCGCTCGAGCTCCGGCCATGTGGCTCAGCAGTCGGGACAAAAAGCTTCAATCACTGCTGGCCTCTTGGTCGGCTGGATGAACTGGATGGGTTGCTGCTCCATCTCAGGCTTCCAAGGGCAGACACGATGCTTGCTTCCTCCCCTGTGCCTACCACACATCAGTGTCTTCCTTGGATGAAGAGCGAGATGATGAAAGCCAATTTCCCTTTGTGCTCATGGCGAATAATTTGGAGAATTCCCCTTGTTTACTCAGAACTGTTAATGATGCGTCAGAAATTACCTCTGAGATTGTAATTAAAGAAAACGGCAGAAGAGAGAGACAGACAGAAACACACATGTGGCCTAATCACAGCTTCATCTGCAAGTCCTGAAGTGCTGGAGCAGACAGCAGCCTCCCCATCACCCCAAACCTGCAGAAGGAGCCCCAAAGGCCTCCCAAACAGCAGAGGCTCAGGGGTGAAGCCCCCAGGCCCCGTACAGCCCCCCACATCACTCTTCAGCTGCACATCAAGCAGCAGCAACACTCTGGGTGCCTAGGAGCTGGTGAGGCCATGAACCCAACCAGAGGCCATCAGGAAATGAGCAGGAAGCTCAGCCCCCTCACAACCATTTTGGAAGGAGAGCAGCTAGAAGAGCGCTGAAGCCTTTGGATGTCACTGAAACGCAGATACCCGAATGCACACAGCATGGTATTGGTCAACCCCACACCCCCATCAGCCTGACCTCAGGGCTCAGTGTCTGATGGGGCTGGAGCACAAACAGTCCCATCCCACAGGGAATGACGAGGAGTTTGGTCCCTGTGGGGTTACAGGAGGGTGTCTGATTGCCTAATTACGCAGGGGCGACTGTAATGGAGAGGCAGCCCAGAGCTGGTTTCCCAACGCCTCCCTCCCTGCTCAGTCCCAAGGCCAAATCCTCCCCTTCTGCCTCCTGGAGCACCTCCACAGGGTGAGCAAAGCTGCTTGCACCAGGAGAGCAAATGAGGGTCAGGCAGGGGAATCGGCTCAGCCGAAAGCAGCCAGCTGGAAAAAAGCCGTTCCCTTTCTCCACCTTATCCACCAGCTTAGTTTGTCTGGGGCTCGTTTCAAGCCTTGGATTAGAAGTGGTGGAAATGCAAATCCTTTGAGTCCCAAATTCAAGGTAGAGGAAGGAGGAACAAGCTGGGCTGGCCACGTGTTCACAACCAGGGGCTGGCTGAGCATGCAGGAGCTGTGGGGTTCGTCAGGTTGTATGGGGCAGTCCCTGGCCATGACCAGACAGTGCTCTATCAGTATGGAGAAGAGCTTGGGTCTCTGGACAGGATCTGTAGGGTTTCAATCACTCTCTATCTGCTCACCTTCAGTGCAGAAATGACTGAGGTGAGCCTGAAGTCAGCCTCACACAAGTTCTTTGTGGCACTGTGAGGAAGGGTGGGGCCTGGTTCCACTCTGGCTTGGTGAGGCCTCTCCAACCTTCTGACTTCACGAGGCATTTCCAAGTGAGCCTTGTATCCCCTAGACCACTGCTACCATCTCCAACAGGCTCCAAATGGGAGAAGCAGCAGAGTTTTCCCTTCAAAGCCCCTTCTCGGAGGCAGGCAAGCACACAGTGAGCAGATGTAAGGACTGCCTGCCTTCGGGCAGCAGTCGGCCTTCTCAGGAGAGGAAACCATACAGCAGGTCAAGCCCCACGCTGGGTGCCAAGGCAGGGCCCCAGGGGCTGCTGTTCAAGCACCTTGTGATCAGGCTCCTGCGCAGCCCTGCCTGCCTTCAGGTTGGGGGAAGGTTGAACTGCCCTGTGCCTCCAGCAGAGGGAAGGATTGGATGGGCTTGGATGGTGCTGTTATCTCCAAATCCCTACAGGCTTCTCGAGGCTGGAGAATCAAAGATGAAAGTCCAGCAGTAACGACAAGCCTGGGACAACTGTAGGAAGGGGTCCCACTCATTAGGAAGGGTATTTCTCTCCTTCAGCAGAGGTGGTTTCAGCTCAACCAGCAGTTCCAGCATGCAGGTTTAATTCCAAAGATTTGCTACTAATACCCAGGTCTGGAAGAGGGGCCTTCCTCCCTCCCTTCATCTCTACACACAGTCCTGGGAAAGGAACTGCTTCCCAACAAGCAGACCAGGATGGCAAGGCACAGCACGTCAGCACCCGCGGGTCAGCACCGCTCCCCTGGCTCCGCTGGCCCTTCCAGGACCTGCTGCTGGTTTGCAGGCCCTGAGCAGAGCAGCCTCTCCATCACAGAATGCCAAAATCCTGCTCCCACCCACAGCTCAGGGCACCCGCTGGAGAGGAACTGTCACTGCTCACAGCCCCCGGGCAGCACTCACACAGTAACCTACATCCAAACTCGTGCTGGGACTCTGGGATTTGCTCCAGCGATTCTTTATTGTAGGAAAGCACACGCAGGTACAGGGTGACCCACATCATGTACACACATGGCACACGCTATGGGCACCAGGAAGCCCCTCGGGCACTAGGTACCTGACCGAGCCCACCCCTGCGGTGCCCAGGGCTGGCTGCCTGGGACAGAGAGTCCCACTGCCACCTCGTGGGTGAGGGACGCATCGCCTCTGTTTTGCCACCGGGCACAGCGGGCAGCAAACCTCCTCCCCGCAAAAGCCCAGGCGCTGCTGGACACCAGGAACCGGAGGAACCTCAGAGGACCTGTCCTGCGGGAGCAGAGAAGTCCACACGTAGCAGAACTGGAGGCATCATCAATTAATCTGATCTTTCCTAGCCTGTCTCCATCCCTGCTCCCCAAGTTGACAGGGAAAAGAGGATGATGACACACAGGACAGATGCCTGGCTGTGGTCACTGGACTGAAGAAAGAGTAGAAAGACACTGCCAACAGCAGCCTTGCGTGCTGGCAGTCCAGAGACAGAGCCTCAGGAGTTGAAATGTTAGTCCCATGCAGGAGACTCATGGGTAAGGCAAACCCATTAACCCCCTCCTGCTCCCAGTTGGCACCAGGTTGTTAGAAAACAACTTGTTCATTTTCAGAATGGGCCACAACAAAATCTCTGCTTCACCGTGCAGTCAGAGGAACAAGGAAGCTACAAATCTCCCCCACAGAGGGAATGAAGTGGTGAGCAACCCCTCATGGGGCTGAGAAACCAGCCTGCAGCAACTGTGAAAAGGAGGTGTGCAAACAGAGCACCACTGCTGAAACTGCTCTGGGCCTGGGACATCCCACCCCACAGGCAGGGAGGTGGTTCTGTTCTCTGGCTGTAGAACCTGCAGCTCCAGTTTCCACTGGCCTCATAAGGGGGAGGCCCTGGATCTCTTGCGCCCCAGAGCACCTCCCTCTCTGCATGTCAGAGCTACAGAAAGCACAGGGAGGGAGAGCTGCCCTTTGGCAGACCAGCAGGGTGTCCGTGGCACAGACTGGGACACCACGGGGTGACATGCAGTGCCACGCTCCTGGCTTTTGGGACTACAGTGACACAAAGAGCAGATAAGCAAATTCAGCTCTGCCCTCCTGAGCTGCCAACAAGGCCAAAGCCAGCTCTGAGCCAGAGCCTAAGAAGGAAAAGAGTCTTAAAAGTCAGTTTTCTGAGAAAGGTGCCCTCAGGTCCCACGACAGGGTCAGAAGGGATTCCTACTGTCCCTTTGGTCCGCAAACCTGCAGTCTCAGTGTCAGGGAGCAGTGGAGCCTCATCACAGTCCTGCACAACTCCAGGGACACAGAAGTGAGGAAGGAACATCCTCTCTGGGCTGCTGGACAGGGAACATCACTCCTGAGCTTTACCCTTATTTTTCTGCTTCCATATTTTGGACAAGCGGAACTTGTTCTTCTTCTTCTCGGGCTCCGTGCTCTCCAAAGATCCATCTGTGGGACAGGAAGACACAGAGCAGGCTGGGACCCACAGCCCCAATGCCACCAGTGCTGCTCTCTAAGAGTAGAAAGGGCCCTTACCTAACCTCTGGATCATGTCTGCCAACATCTGGTCCTCCTCTTGCTCTCTGTAATGGAACAGTGTGGCATTAGAAGATTTTGCTGTGTTCCATGACAAGGTGGTACATGATGAAAACCATGTAAATATTACTGCTGCTTCCCCAGCCAGAAATGACCAGCTTCCACAGCACACCCAAGAAGGGTGCAGGAATGAAAAGAAAATTAAAAAATCAAACAGGAGCATCAGAGGAGCAATAGACATCAGCAAAGTGCATCTGGTTCCCTTGAAAGCAAGGGCCTGGGCGGGGATTTCCAGACTGTGGGAGGCCAGCACTGCAGGGAGGCCCTTCCTCCAGCTGGCCTGTGAATCATCAGGAGTCATTCAGAAGTTGAGACAACACCACACCCCAGGAGAGGAATAAAGGTTGAGAAACCAGTAGCCTGGGGTACTGCAGAGGGGCTCGGACAAGCTGTCTCCTCCTTGGCCCTGGGCAAGGCCAGAGCCAGAAGCCTGGGCATTACTAGAATCCTTGAGCTGGAGTTGGTGCTCTGAGATCAAGAAACAGACTCTTGCTCTCAGCAACAGGAGGCACAAATCCAGCTACTCAACACAGCAGTCTTCCTTTGGACTTGGGGAGGATCCAACTCTCAGACAGTTCTTTCACTTGCTGCAGCAGATGAACACATTCCTGGCTTCACGTTCCCAGAGTCCTCCTGCAGGTCCCATGCTGCTTCCAACCTCCCCATCTCCTGCTCCTCCTTCCCTTCCCCCTGCCTTCTACACTTCCACAGCCCTTGTCCTCAGAGCAGAGTTAGCCTGAGAGAGCACTGAACATGGCTGTGGTCCTGATCTCAGCTTCTAACAGCTGCCAAGGATGCAAGGGCAGCAGCGTTCAGGACAAGATGGTTGGTGACAGGTCACCACCCACCTCTCATGGAGCAGAAGGCTGGATTACAGCCATTCATCCACCCCTGCAGCCTGGGCAGCAGTGGAAGTGCAATGGAAATCACCCCTGGTGTTGGCTCCTCTGTCCATCTGAGGGCCCTCACCTGAGTCTGTCCTCATCCAGGCACTCCACAATGTTATTCCGGTCGTTGACCGTGTTCAGGTAGGACTCCAGCAGCTCCTTCTCTCGCTCCTTATCCCTGGGGGTCTTCAGTTCCTCTGCACAAGACAAGGGAAGCCCATTTCACAGCAAAATGTGGATACCACACTGCTGTGGCTCCTGCTTCCACCCTTCCCCAGCAAGTCCCTCTCACAGGCCCAAATTTTATTACCCTCAGGGCCACATCTTAGAGTCTCCATGCAGCCAGGTGCCAGGAGGACTCAGTGCAGCAACAGTCCTTACCTGGCTTGCTCATGAGGTGTCGCAGCTCTGTCTCAATGTTCCACTGCTGCTCCTCCAGCTTCTGCTGTTTCATCCTGAAAGAAACAACAGAAGTGATGAGTAACTGCCACACCCCAGGCCTGGATCCTTCTCAGATGACCTCATCCCTCCATTGCCCATCACCTGAGTCAGGGCTGGTGGATGGGGGGAAATCTTCCTCCATTACATTCATGAGGTTTCTCTCCCTCATCAGAGACCCCGGAAGGTCAGCAGTGCTCAAAGGCCCTCCAGCTAATCCTCAGGATGCTGGCAGTTCTCCCAGAGACATGCCTCAAGCCCTCCCCTTGTTCTACCAACTGGCACATTATTTTTTGGGTTGTCACGTTCCCTGTCCTTCCCTGCTTACAGCATACAAGCAGGTGGGTGAATTCCTGGTTGCACTTACTTGTACATCAGCTCCGATTCCTGTCTGAGCAGCAGCTGTTTCTCATGGATCAGTTTGAACCAATCCACCATGAGGGCATCCTCAGACTCATCTGCAGAGAAGACAAAGGGCAAGACTCCTCCAGAAGCTGCATCACTTTGGTCTCCCTGGCCTAAACACACCATTGCTTGAAGAGCCTAGGATAACCTGTACGAGCCATAGGTGACCTAAAGTGGAAACAGCTCAGCTTTGGTACTCCTGGGCACAAGGGAAAGGACACAGGTCACTCCCTGCAGACTCAGGGGAACTGCTCATGGATACTCTGCCACAGGGCACCCAGCTCATCTTCCATGTGGCCAGCCCAACTCTGCCATTCTCAGTGAATCCCCTGAACCCTGCGAAATTGGAGTCAGCCCTGACAGCCAGACTGCCTTAGGATCCACAAGGAGGATCAGTAACAGCCTCCATTCCCAACACTCCCTGTTCTTCAGCCAAATAAACACAAGACCTTGCTCAAGCAATAGGTTAGGGAACAGCCAGAGAGGGTTCAACATTCCCAGGGCTTTATCTATTCCAGGTGCCTCTCACAACCTGGTGTCTCACACATAGCATGAGCTCCCAGAAATGCCTGGGATAGGACAGGAGCTCTGCAGCATCCCACCATCCCAGAGCTGTGCCCTGGTCTTCTTTACCTCCCTCGCAGCCACGCAGCTGCTTCTCCAGTTCCACTCCTTTCAATTCCAGCTCATCCAGCTGCTTCTCAATGTCACATACTCTCTCCTGGATTTCCTCCTCAGGAAGGTAGTCAGGGTGCAGCTAGGAAAACAAATATAAGGACAAATACAGTTTGGTGCCCTCAGACTACCTGCTGAGCTCACAGCCCCAACAGGGATGGGAAATGACATAAGGAGCCCACTGCAGAGACACATCATTCCCAGACCAAGCCAGTAGAGATGCAGAGCTGGCTGCTGGCAACAGAGCAGTGGCTACTGCAACACTACAGCTCTCTGGTACACTGACTGTCTGTGGTAACATAACCAGCAGTCTCTCCACCTCATCTCTGCCTCAGGGCCTTTCATTCTTTTCCTAAGAATCCAAATAAACCCTCCCAGTAAGACAAACCAGGACACCCAACAACCCCAGCCAGTTCCCTTACCCCTGGTTCCCATCCATACCTTGGTTGGGGACATCGCTTCGGGGCTCTGAATGCTTTTTGGAACAGAGGGCTTAACTAGAAGGGAGGAAAAGAAAAACCAGCACAAAAAGCCATCACAACAAATGTTAAATAACTTTGTGGTGTGGGACAGTGCCTACACCACCAGAGAGCACAAGATGTCCCTGCCACACAACAAACTGCACTGATGACACGTGTGCACTGGCACCCTCAAGTGGGAGCTGTGTCTGCAGGAAACAGCACAGCCTGGTTTATTCCTTGTACCCTCAGGTTATGGGGTGCTGCTTGAATCCCCAAGGCATAGACCGCCTCAGGTGTGACTCAACTCAGGGGTGAGCTGGGAGCTTGCACCCCAGAATTTTGACTTTCACTTTCATTTGTTACCTTGTTAAAACTCAAAGATATTTATTGTGGCAAAAGCCATCCCTTAAAAAGCTTCCAAAGGATTGTACAGAAACACTGGGCTGCTATCACAGGAAACACCAAGATATACTTAAAAATGTCCCTCTGGTGCTCTTGTATGAAGTAGTATCAGTAAATACTGATGAAACAAAGATGGTCTAGGGGACCTTAGCATAGGTCTCAGGAAACTAAGGTTCAATTCCTTCCACAAAACACTTCCTAGGTGAGAAGTCCCTCAGGCCCTGCTACACAGCATTATTTGGGCCCTGGACACCTATTAAAATCAATCCTTAAGCAATGTGTATTTGTTCCACTGTGCCTCAGCTTCCTCTGCCCAACTGTGCTGCAAGGATAACTACAGAAGAGTGTGAGGTATTCGGATACCCGAGGGGCTGGGCCAGATAATTACCACAGAGAGAGAACAGAGGCGTACGTGGATGATGTGATAAGGAAGGAAAGCTCTAGGATGAGAAGAGCAGGGCTGGAAGAAAGGCAGCAGCAGCAGCACATTCTCAGCACACACAAGGAGAAAGGCAGGACAGACAGACTAGGGGAGCCTCTTGAGAGGCTCTGGCAATCGGTTCTCAAGGACAGCTCTCCAATCACCCAGCCCTCACACTAGTGTGTTTTCTAGGAAGAGTGTGAAAGGAGAAGATGCTGGATGTGGCAATCAGCATTTTCCTCTGTGCTGCTGGCCTCTGCCAGGGGAGTCTTCCCTCTGGAAGCTGCTGGTTTGCTGCCCTGTATGCTACCTGCGAGTGGTCTGCTGCTACTGCCTGAGCAACACCTCCCTCTCCCCGCTCAGCCCTGCATCTCCAGTCTCCTTCTGAGCGACCTCTGCAGCACCTCCAACCAAGGCAGAAAGCTACACCACTGCTCAGGAGAAGCCCAAGGTCACTGGAGGGGAACAGCCAGTAAAACGACACTCTCCTGGCCAGCTCAGGGTCTGATATCCCCTGATATCCTCAAGTTGTGTCTTGACAGACATGGGATGGGTTGGCTGCTTGCCTGCAAACTGGAAGTAGGACAGTTGGCAAGAAAACCCTGTAGCCTCCTTTCTCAACAGAAAACACAACAGGCCAAAGAAAATGATGTGCAGAAACACTCACCATGAACAGCCCCACACAACACACGCAGGATGAAGGGCAGGAATGGTAACTGAACCCTGAAGTAAAGACCTACCCAAGGTCTTTGCAGAAAGCCTGTCTTTCATCTACAGGCTGCTGAGAGAACAGCCTTTCAGGTGGGAGACTTGCACACATGTGAAAAGTGGGGGAGGCTACTGGGAAGGTTGCCCATAGCAGGCACTCCCCAACTGCAATCACTAAGCCTCAGAATGACAGATATAAAACCAGTTTCCCTTATCTCAACAGCTCACTTCCTGGGAGAGAGGGAATGCTGAGTCTGAGGAAAAAGGAGATGCAAAGTTTTGGGAAAAGGATGGCAGCAGAGGCATGCTACACTTTTAAAACAGACAAGACAGCTGGAGTTTAAATGCTTTGTAGCTGTCAGAGGTGCAGGGTAAGGACTATTCTGGAACAAGCTAACAAATACTAAAGTGTGAGGCCACCGAGCCATGGGCAAGCCATCCTGCTTGCCCTGAGACAAACACCAGGCCCTGCTGTGAGGACCTTCTAGTCCAAACAGGTAAGACAGAGACAGATGGGGTAAGGAAAGGGGAGAGCAAACAAGCCAAACAAACAGGACAGTGGCAAACATCAGGTTAATTCTAGGAAATTTCACTTGCATTGTGGCGGGCTGTGCAGGAGCAAGGACACCTGGGCAAAGGAGGAGAGGTACACAGTAAAGCTGTGACTGGACAGACAGGAGAAAGAAACTGGATTAAGGGACAAAGTGCTCAGAACATCCATGAAAGTCCAAAAAGCAGCAGCCTTGGCTGCAGTCACTGTGGGTCTTGCCAGCTGGAGCCTCTCCCTGACAGTTCTCTGTGTTCCTTTCATTTCCCAAAGCCACTCGACTGGGACATCAACTAGATCCCAGTTCCCTGAATGAGGAGATGGTCCTATTCATAGCTTGGAGACTAAAGAATGACAGGGCAGCGACCTTGACAAACCCCTGGTTTAATTTCTTCCCTTCCCCCTGAATTCTCTGGCCTGGCTGGTTACTGCTCAGGTGGAGCTGGCTAACAGATGTTAATGACACAGATCTTTCCCCCATGACAACAGCCACAGGCTGAGCATGGGAAACCTGGGGACACATCTCCTGTACTGACCACTCTGGCTGTCCCTGACAGTGCAGAGGAGAGAGTGCCTGTAAGCAGGCACAAGAGGCCTTACATGTGGTAGTGCTTTTCTTCAACTGGTTGACCTCTTCCTCCTTCTTGACAGAGCCCCCATGGTCTTCCCAGCTTTGCTTTGAATTCTGACAGCTCTGGATAAGATCTGAGCTGGGGATCAACAACTTCTTCGTGAATCCACCAGATGAAGCTGGATTAAGAGGCAGACAGGTTTTGGGTAAGAAATTTCAACAGGCATCTCAAAAATCCCTTTATTGCCCAGCATCTCTGGCACTCACCACCAGCCACCTTCATTTCTAGTCCTACTTCTCCTCTCTTGCTGATAGCAAGGGGTGCAAGCCCAAAGGAAACAGGGAGGAACCACTGATTACACAGCCAGGGTATGAGAGAAGGGTAAAGGAGAAGAATAAATAGTTATGAACTATCACCAAGATTTCTCACCATTACACATTTATGCAAGAGAGTGCAAGTGGAATCTTGCCAGCTGTCTTGCAGAAGGGCACCCTGCAAAGACTGAGTCCCTCTCCTTGGGGAAGAATGGCTCTCCAAATAAAGGCACCACAGGGCCAAAGCAGGAGAAGAGAGCAAACATCCCTGGAAGCAAGGTGTAATCTCCACCAGTGTATCCCTTACATGTGCCTTGCAGTGCTACTGCCTGTCCCCTGCCTGACCAGCAATACGATGGCAAAGCTTGCATCCTTCATACCAGAGTCCTGCTTTGCTGATGGGACAACTAATGGACTTGGCTTTGTCTCCTTGTGTGCTGGGCTCCCTGTTCCCACCTGGGAGTTATCAGTAGGTTTCTTAGAGCCACCTTGGTCTCTGCAAAGAAGAAAGACAAAGGTAGGAAACCATCCCTCTTGCAGAATGGGTCACAGAAGTGTTCTGGACATCCTGGGCTGTATCTCCATTTGGGAAGCTCACACCTTTAAATCAGAGACCAACATTTTGAAATACACTTTCCCTCCCCAGAAATGAAAGCCTTTGCCTATCCTACAACACTGTTGCCTATCCTACAACACTGTTGAAAATTGAAGCATTAAAACAGGAGGTCTTCTCTCCTGTGGGTACACAGACCTGCAGCAACACACACAGCTGCAAACACTGACATCCCCATTGGCTTGTCACTGAGACCCATCAAGTCCAAGACACTCACTTGCTGGCTACAGGCTTCAACAGAGATCTCCACCCTGCTGGACTCTCAGACTTGTCTTCACCAACAGTGATGTTTCCTAAAGGAAGCAACATAGCAAGATAGTATCAGATCCAGTAAAAAGAAACAACCCAGATTTCTGTCTCAGGAGAACCTTGGGAGGTAAGTCCTGCACTGGGGTAGATACTTTGGTGTTACTGCAGCAAACCAGCACCACTTTACCATGGATTCACATGCAAGAGGTAGTAAATTTGCCCCTTTTGGCTCTATGGAGCTAGAGAAACACGGCCACGGTGCAAATGAAGAGGCAAGTCTGACAGCAGCATGACACAAACAGCTCAGATCTCAGAAACAACAGCATGGGGGAGGAAGGGAAGGGAGACAAAACATCCACAAGCTCACAGCAAACTGCAGACACATACTGCTTCTGGCTCAAAAAAAGACAGGCCATCTGGAAGTGGTTGAGACACTGGGTACCCCCAGAACATCATCCCTCAGCCCACTGCTCAGTCACCAGGCTGGAAGTGTGGTTTAACACAGACAAGGAGGCTGGGTGAGCCCCAAGTACAGTCACAAAATCAGCCTGAAGTTCTGGCACGTTCTCCCATGTGGGAAAGTCTACCCAAGCCTCTGAAATCCACCACGATCCCAATATCTGATGACAGCTAGTACGACTTCAAATACCAGGAGATCCTCAGAGAAGGAAAACTCACAATGCCAGAGGGAGCAACTGCACAGGTACAGAGGTGTGCTGAGCCCCATGACTCAGAACCACCTTATGCAGTGGTTAGGACAGACAGCATAGGAGTCCCTGACCCATTCATTGTACTGGTCCAAGAGAAAGGCATAGAGCCAGCATGCTGTGTCCAAGCAGAGCTGCATGGGAATCACACAGCCATCCTCACCTTTGATGCCTTTTGACTCCAGCTTGTGCACAGGATCAAGAGGTTTGCTGGCAGCCTGGCTCTTGGGCAGAGGGTCTGCAATCTTTTCCTGTTTCAGTGCTGGGCACCCTGTTTTGCTGGGCTGAGGTTTTGGAGCTGGGCTCTGCCATGGAGAACTGGTGGAAGCAAACTTGCCACTGCAAAAAAGAGCCATCTAGTGAGTCTTTTTGAAAGGATGGACTTGGATGAGTCCTTCTGCATGTCTTTAAATCTCAGCCACAAAAGCAGTCAGGGAAAAGGGAAGAAAAATGCAGGGATTTGTCCAAGTTATCCCAAGGATCATCTTGGGAGTAAAAAGGGAAAGAGAAATAGTACTTACCTGCTGGACACTGGGGAGCCAGTGGAATTGAGTCCTCCTGACCTGCTGGACACTGAGGAGCCAGTGGAATTGAGTCCTCCTGACCTGCTGGACACTGGGGAGCCAGTGGAACTGAGTCCTCCTGACTTGCTGGACACTGGGGAGCCAGTGGAACTGAGTCCTCCTGACTTGCTGGACACTGGGGAGCCAGTGGAACTGAGTCCTCCTGACTTGCTGGACACTGGGGAGCCAGTGGAACTGAGTCCTCCTGACTTGCTGGACACTGGGGAGCCAGTGGAACTGAGTGCTCCTGACCTGTTTGGAGAGGTGTTTGATCCAGCCAGAGCCTGTATAATATGGTTACGTGCCTGATCCTTCCCAGCATTCACTGGACTGACCTCAGGAGTGGTTCTGGCAGAGACAGTTTTACCAGGGCCATGAGAAGGTAGTGCTTGTTTTTTAGTGTCAGAGGTTTTATTGCTGGAGGACTCAAAGGACTGAAAAAAATGTTCTCTGGCTTGCTGTGTTTTTGTTGTGGAGGCTGTCTGAAGAAGCCCTGATGGAGTCCCTTCATGGTGATCTGTTTTCTTTCCCAGTGGGGTACCTTTGCAGTCATCTGATTTATTTACAGCTGAAGAGGACCAGGGAGTATTTACACTTTTGAAGCCAGAGCTTCCAAAAGATGAAACAGATGGCTTGGTTGAATTAGTAAGGCCTTCCTGGCTGGGTTTCTTCAACACCTGTTCCAGTTTCTTGGGTTCTGATGCTTTCTGGAAGGCCCTGGCAGCAGCAGGGGCTGGGGTACTCTCAGGTTTGCTCCTGGTGCTGCAGAGACCAGAGATCTGGACATTGTCTGGCTGCTGGTGGCTGGTACAGATGAACGTACCGGGCTCAGGCCCAGCTCTGTAGCTTCCAGGAAGAAGCATGTTCCAGCACTGCCTGCACCTGTGGGTACAAAAGTCTCAGAAAACATCCTCCAGAGCACTGTGAGACCACTGACACAAAGCTGACAGCTCAGGCACAATGCCACCATCAGCACAGGGAAGGTGGAAGTACCACACTAGCAGTGAGCAGACCCTGTGTGCACGTTCCTCAGGCAGCAAAACAAGAGCTGCTGATAGCATGGCCTGAGGTGGGAAAAGTGGAGATGAAAACTGATCTGTGCAAATGATTTCCCCCATGCACAGGTTAAGAGCAGGCCCAAGCTGCTTCCACTCCAACAAAAATAGCCTCCATCACCTTGAGTGCCTCACACTACCCTCCCTCCCATCCCAAGGGAACCAGGCTGGCCCTCTGTGACCCACAAGCCCATGCCCCACTCTGATGAGCTGTACCTGAAGCAGTTCCTGTGATAGAGCTTCCCATCAACCAGGTACCGCTGCACCAGGTGCACGTGGTTCCCACAGATCCCACAGCTGCTGCTGGGGACATTCCCACTCTCTGCCAGGACCTTCTTCTGTGGGGAGAAACAGGGGGTGAGCAGACAGCACTGTGGCCCTGTGCACAGCTAGCAATCTCCCAGGTGAGCATTCAATATGCACAGCCACTTGGTTAGGACAGAGAAGGGATATCCAGAAAACTCTTGCTCCCAATAACCCCTTAGTCAGAAAAAGCTCTCAGGAGAATAGAGTAAGGGGAACTTGATCCCCCAAAGTCAGAGGACCAGGGTGTTTTGTCTGCTGGTGAGAAACCAGAGTTCAAAGGTGTATGATTTGAATTACCTGGAAAAGATCCTTACCCTGGTGAGAGAGAAGCTTCACTTCTCCCACCCTGGTTTTGTCCCTAACTCTGCTTTGAAACAGTTTCAAATAACTTCATCAATGTTTTCTAGCAAAAACAATACATTCTGTTAAAAATACCCATCCCCAAGATCTAGGAACAGCACAGCCACATCCTAAGACACCCACATCCTATTCACTGCTAGGTAAATCCCAGCTGCACAGATTTAAGGGCTAAAGAACACCCCAAAACATGCTTCTTACTGTGACTGGGGAGATTTCTTTTGGCTTAGCTCTGGCTGGTGGGGCAGCAGGAGGCAGTTTTGGTGGCACTGGCTTAGGAGGCTCTGAAACAGCTTTCTTCCCAAGAGGCTGCTCCTGAGGTTCAGAGGAAGGACGCTTGATTCCTGCCATACCTCCAACTAGAAGAAAGAAGAAGGGAAGATTTTATGGTAACATAAGGAAACCCCATAAGGTTCAGGAGTCATTTACAACATAGGAAGATCCAGAGGTGCCTAATGGATAGCATGCAAAGCGAATGAGGGGGCATTGGGCTTCCTTCCCAAGCAGTTCTGTAATGGAGTGAGGGGCAAGAGTTGAAATATGAATTTTATCAACATAAGCTGGTATCATCTGGTAGCCAAAACCAGTAACTCTTTTTAATTCCCAGGGAATTCCATGGGGGGGAATGAAGAAGTAAAAAACCACAAAACTGTCAGTCAATGGTGTGAACAAGACTGTGGGTTTGTACCTGGCCCATTCAAGTTGCTGTGCTCCAGAATTCCTACACACCCTGAACCATCACTGATGTGGTTGTCCATCCCACTTCCCAGCTGGGACTCTCATGGAGCAAACAGGATTGCAGAAATGACCACTAAAAATGGGTAATTACATGACAGACACTTGGAGATGCCATTCATGGTGGTACAGAAACCAACAGGACTTGCTAATAGAAGCCTGCCAATGCCCAGTGCTCTTTATTTTGTTGTTGAAAGAGTAACCCTCTGCATTCACAAGAGGAGAAAAGAGAATCCCCAACAGGCTTCAGCCAAGAGAAGAATGATGCCCCACACCCTGAGAAGCACAGGGAGACTTCCCTGGGAAATAAGGCTTCATGCACAATTTTTACAGAAAAGACACCCCCTCATCTGTCTCACAGGGATGTTATTTTTGTGCCACTTCCTATTCTGAATGAGCTGTCTCTCTGGTTTTTGTGGGATATCTGAACCACAGATTCACTTTAAGGCAACCAGTTAAATGACCACCTGTCTGAAAAGAGATTATACCCTTTTTGGTATAGCACAGGAGTCTGGGCAGGGTGCAGGGAGCAGAGAGGGAGCCTGGTTCCCAGCAGTCTTCTCTCAAGATAGCTGGTTATCCAAATAAACAGCCAGAGCTCTTTCCCCACAGCAACCAGTGGGAAGTGAGGGGGCAGCTCCAGTCTAAACCATTGGCCAGCTGACCCAGCCAACAGTTTAGGCTGGAGCTGCCCCACTTGCTTCCCACTTGGGCCATTTATTGAGTTCCCCAAAGCCAGCAGAGAGATGGGTGGCTTCCCCTTCACTCTTCTAACACTTGACCTCAATAAAACATCAGCCATGGGCCCTCTCCAGCCTCCCACATCTTGCTTATTTCATGGTCCTGCTGGAGCTCCACACAAAGGGCATGATGATGGAATTAGGGGTTTGCTTGGTGTCAGAGGGCACATTCCTGGCTGGGCTCATTTTCAGACAAGCACATTCACCCCAGCAACAGGAATGCAATTGGAGAGTTTTGTGGGACACCAGAGAGTATAAAAATGTGCTGTGCTTGATGACGTGGTAGGCAAGATGCTGGGGGGAGGAGGAAGGAGGAGGTGAAGACCCCAAACTGACCCACATTCCCACCACTTGGCACAAACATGATGGAATTTGTTTGACTTGAATTAGAATGCTTTTAAAACAAGAATAAAATAAAGAAAAAAATAAAGGGGGGGGGTGTGCAGGGAAGAGCTTGTAGAGGGAGAGAAAAATCACACCAAAACATATAAAGAGGTAGAGAAGGGGGAAGAGTTTAGCCATTAAAGGCAGCTCTCTGAGTGAATTGTACTTTATTTCCAAGATGTAGGACATTTTCAATACATATCTGTCTTCTCCATCTAGATTCACCTTCACCAGTTAAGTCATTCATGTCCCACTTTCTAAAGTTTCCTCTGGAGGAACCTCTGGAATTGGTTTATTGTATTATTTCATTTTGTATGAGCTTAAAGCCAAATATAAACCAAGTCTACAATAACCCTCCTATGAGCCCAGATAAACTCTCCAGTACGTGAATTTAATGCCTTGGCAGCTCTGTGGCCTGTTTTATGTTTGAAAGAATTGCCATCACAATTATGTCAGCTAAGGGGGTCATTTCCTTCTATTTCCCTGTATTGGTACTGCTGTGCTGTACCAGCCCTACCATGGATGCTATCACACTGGCACAGCCTCTCAGACAAGCTCAACCTTGTTAGACAATGTGTTCTCACCAGCCCTCTGGTGTGGCAAGGACAGGAGCAGGGATGGAGGTGCTTGAGAAAGGAAAGCTAAGGTGGGGACCACAGAGGGGAACTTTCACTCCTCCTGTCTGGCTGAACCATAAGAAATTTTAGATTGTCTATTAAAACAAGTGCCTTTAAAGTCAAGGCATGGCCCTGTGCCCTTGCAAAAGCACTGGTGCTGCTTATAGGCTGGTGTGTAAAGAGTTCAGATCCCTCATTCAAATAGTTCTGGTATCAAAAGGCCTCCATGCAGCCTGTTTTGCTTTGCCAAGCTTGTTAGGATGCCAGGGAAAGCACAAAACTCAACCCTGATTCTTCCCCCCACCCTCCAGGGAACACAGTACTTACTAGGAGACCGTCCATGGAAGTAGTTATAATACTGGGAAACATAGGTGAGGATGCTCAGCCTGTCTGGTACCCTCAGAGCAACCATGTCTTCTGCATCCAGCAAGGCTGGGATCCCCAGCTCCTCCTCCGCCACTCGAAATGCCTAGAGAAGGAAAGAAGGAAAGAAGGCAAAGGTGCTTTGTCCAGCTCAGACAGCAGAGCTGCTCCTCCTCAGAAGCAAGAAGCTCCACTGCAAACAGCCCCAACTCAAATAACAACTCTACTGGGGAACAGCTGCACCAGTTTAACTCCTACATCCTACGGCCGCTACAGGAACCAACGGAGTCATGGCTTCCAGCCACCACGCTGAGAAATACAGGCAGGGAGCCAAAAATCTGGCCTGGCAAGCTGGCCCTAGCTCAGTGCACAGGAACTCACCTGGGCTTCCCCTGCTCTTCCTCAGCCTGCCTCTATCAGGATATGCACAGCTGCAGAGAGAGGCCTGGCAGAAGGGGATGTGTCAGTCCAGGCTGGCAGGCTCGCTTCCAGGCTTCCAGCCCAACCTGGAGAGCTCCCAAATTAACTGAGGGGCTGGTAGGTGTTTGCAGGCAGCTTTCTATCTCTGAGTGCTGCACAAATGTTAATGCTCCCTGACTACTGCCTGCTCCTCCCCAGCTCAAAAAAAGGGGGCTGCAGGAGGGAGCAATCTCTCCCAGACTAGAGAGGAGGAAGAGAGGAATAACGCAGAAGGATTCCTGACACCAGCCTCCCTTCCAGTTTAACCATTTCTATGCTGCCTAACATGTATTTGGGGCAAATATTCCTCTTTGCATTGCCTTCTGCTTTGAAACTGCAGGATCAGAGTCAGATAAAGGAGGTACAAGCTGTTTTATTTGTCTCTGAATGAGCCTTGATGAGAAGCCACCCAAAAAAATGCAACATCCACAAAGCAACTTTGTCGTTGCTCAACTCAGCACAGGGCTTTTACTAGGGACTTTCTCCAGCCCTCTTCCTTTCTGGCTGATAGGAAAAATCTTTTCCTTCCCCTTTTGGAGCATCTCCTTTGAAACACAGTAAAGAAAACAGCACTTGCAGAACTAGAGGCACAAGGAAGGCTACTGCTGAAGCCCACAGTGAAAGGGTTAAAGAAATACTTGAACAAATTAAACCCCTCTGCATCTGACCTCTGGCACAGACACACAACAGTGTTGGTGAACACGCCAACTATTCCTACTTAGAAGAAACAAACAGCCATTATTTTTTAGTGAGATAATTACCATTTTTTTCCATTGGGTATCCCAGTAAAAATGTAACTGAGCTGACATGAAGCACGACTTCAGTCAGCTACCTCCAGCCAGTGGCCCTGGTTGCCAGCCCAGCCTGGCACTCCTTCCTGTCTGTAACCTGGTACTTAATAGATTCTTTGGAGTGCTCCCCATTGCACTGGCTGCACAACTGGTCTGACCAGTGGGGTTTTCTTGCTGGGCATTCCTAGTGTGCAGTGTGGCAGGAATGAAGGTTGTGTCACCTCTTGCTGGATGCTGCCAGAGGTGAGACCAGCACAACACAGGCATGGAGTAAGTGAGAGGGGCTGTCTGGACCACAAAGAGGAGGATGCTCTATGCACACAGCTGGTTTGGACAGAAGCAGGAAAGCAACATGAAGAGCAGCATTAGGATGTAGTGTCCCCTGTGCCTACTGCATCCTTGTGTTCCCAGGAACTGCTCCTGCCTGGAGATCCAACAAAATCACTACCTAACATGGCCCAGCTTGCCCTTCTCCTCTGCCTGCCTGCCCAGGCTGGCTTCTAAAGCACCAATACTTTATTCCTGCATAACATTTTCCATCAGTGCAGCTCCAAGTGCTTTACAAAGGAGGGAAGTGCCACTGCTCACATTTTGCATAAAGGGAGCAGAGTGATACAACTCAAGGCCGTCTGGACCAGCCAGGATCATCTCCCACAAAGGCCACCACAGGATCTCATCACCACGCTGCCATCCCTTAGCCCTGACCTGGATCTAAGGCCTCTAGAAACCTTTACTCCTCTTCATCTATTTTCAAGATTTTTAGCAAAAAAAAAATGCCACCAACTGAAGTTTTCCTAGAGTTTGGGGTTGCTTTGTTTGGCACTTGAGAAATGACACATTTTTCCTCAGCAGAAGACCTTGTATGGCGAACTGCAGTCTGGACAAGATTTTTTTAGTTGAATAATAAAGCTCCTGAAAAGAAGTGATCAAACAGGGAGACATCAAGGAGGAACAATAGCTGAGGAACAGTGCTAGCGAGAAATGAGACCCACTTGTATCCCAAGGGTAGCCAGAGGAAGAAGGTGTAGGAGCTAGGATGGAGAGCAGTCTGAGGGGGAATGCCAGCCCAGGAGCTCACAGAGTGATGGAGGGATCAACCCCACCAACAGCAGAGCCAAGGCAGCAGCAGGATACTGGCAGTGAAAGGACAACACAGACCAGTCATCCTACAGCAGGTGGAGGAAGAGAAAGCAAAATAAAGGCCATAAAAGAAATGGAGGGGAGCTGGGGGAACAGGGGCTGTGACAAAGGAAGGGAACAACTCTTTTTATGGGAAGCACAAAGAAGCTTTTCATTCATAAAAGCAACGGAGGCGGCTCATGCAGCTCATTTCTCAGAGGAAAACAAAGGCACCAGCCAAGCAGACACCAACAGCCTCACTGGGGAAGGAGCAGCACTCAGGCTGGGATGATCATCCATGGCAAAGAGGCCCTGATGCCCACCAAATCTCAAACCTCAGGGGCAAAACCACATGGTCTGAACCTTGCCTCGAGTGGGACATGCAGGGCTGAATCCCCCAGAGTGTGTGCGAGTAACTTCTCATGTACTGCAGACCCAGCCTGGGGAGAGGGGGGTCCATCACAGGGGAAGGAAGGGGAGAGGGGAGGTGAGTTTAGCTCTCCCAGAGGCAAGGACCACCTCAGACAGCTCACTGCATCAGAAGATGTCATTTCTCCAGTCCAGACATGAGCAAGCTGCTATGGTTCATTCACACCCCCGGCTCCTGCCAAGCAGCCACGATGCTGTGTGGAGCGATGCCAAGGGAAGGGAAGCATTTTAATCCACTGCCTCTCTCTTTGCATGGGAGAGAGGGAGGAAAAATATCCTTCCTTGCAGCACTAAGCCCATGGTTGGATCCAGTGCAGAAGAGGGTTGGCCTGCTCAACTACTTCTTTCTTCATGGACAGAACAAGAGAATCTCAACTCCATCTTCTAGCAGCCTTCAACCTCTGCACCAAGAACAAGCAGAAGTGGGGGCACACTCCCTACCTTTCCCTTCTCACAACAGCTACCTCCCAGCTCCTGCTCCAGCCTCAGCAGCATCACGTACTCAACATATCCATGTTCTTTACCTCCAGCATCTCTGAGTTCCTGCTGCCACAGAACACACTGGACACAAGCATCGCTGTGCAGTCAGCGAAGAAGTGTGAGCACTCTAAGGGTGCTCTGAAGCAGCCAGCAAGCCTGGACACTGCCATTCAAACCAGAAGGCTGGACACATGCAGAGTAACAGCACAGTCAGCACACTGCATCTGCATTGTTTCTGTTGCTAAACCACATAAGCAAAGCACCAGGACCTAAAGTAAAGCATTGAAAGTCACTTACCAGTTTGTTATTCTCATACACATTTTCTTTACTGAGGGAGTCAAAGTTTCTGAAACAAAGAAAGAAGAAAAAAATCTCAGGTTGGGGATGTAGAGCAAACTGCTTCACTTCCATCTTTTCAAACCTCTCTGAGCCTCACTATTTTCAGGGGACAGAGCACCTCCTCCCACCCTGCCTTCTCAGAGACACTCCACAGGGAGCAGGGTGGCAGATCCTGTCCAAAACAGTCACAGAAGCGCTGCACCTCCTGGGGCAGAGACATCCAGGAGGCCCAGCAGGCACAGCCATCTGCCCATAGGCAGCACAACACATTTTTGGCACATCTACCCTTGCAGGGCTGACTCCCACAGCCTCCCACAGGCAGGATGTGCTAATGCCAAAACAGCCCATGCAGATTCACGAGTTTTGCTGAGACAGCCAGGAGCAGCCTCTAACACATGGGGTGTGCTTTCCCCCCCCCAAAAAAAAAGCCTTGCACATCTCTCACCTCCAAAGACACACCAACGCCTGCCAGACAGATCTGCAACATTGTCTCCCTGGAAGTACCTTCCAAACAGCCACATCCATGTTTTTCTCCTGTCTTGCAAGTTGTGTCCACACAGAGAGACATCAGCTCCAAGGAGGTGTGGATAGCTCAGATGCTGCATGTATCCCACCCATATCCCCTGAAATCAGAAGCTCCTGGTTCCATCAGCACACAAGTTCTGGTTTCTCTTTTCTTCTCTGGCAGAGCTCCACAAAACCAGCACCAGGAATCTGCCCTGGAAACACCTTTGCCCATGCACAATCCTGCAGCTGATAATACCAAAGTTGCCTGTAGAAATCTTATCCTCCTTTCCCTAGGGCTGTCACCTTTGATTTGTAATCATCTCCAATAACTGAAAAGGAAGAGACAATTACTGCTTGCAGCAACAAGCCAAAGTCAACAACCCTTCTTCCTTTCTGCTGTCCCTGGACATTCGCCTCCCTCTTCCCAGATCTGCTCTCCCTCCCCCATCTCTGGTCTAACCCAGATGCCATTTCTCTCTTTCTGCAAAATGCTGGGACCTCAGAAACCTGGCAGGACAGGCAAGAAAGCACAGGGGAGAGGGATTTTGTGCTACTGGAAGTAGGGTTGCAACAGCCTGCTTTCCCACCCATGGCACAGCATGTGCCCTGCTTGGAAAGCACTCGCCTTCAGTGATGTTTTAACCTATCACTTTGGATTCCCAGCTTAAACTAACTGTTTATTCCCAGCTTAAACTAACTGGGAATCCAAAGCTGACTGTTGGCCAGCAGCCCTGCTCCCCAGCACTGCTGCCTTCTGCCCAGACCTGCAGGCAGGGTCATTTTCTTTCTGATAACCCAGTTTCACTTTACAATCCTTGTAAGCTGCTGGCAGGGAGCTGAGGAAAAGGCTGATACCAGAGAGCAAATTCTCACTGATGAAGAGAAAAGGCTACAGCACCAACTTGGTAGCACCTTTATAAGCAAGGTGGAGCTACCCCTGTTAGGTTGGCTGGTCCCTCCCCTCAGAAAGGAGCCAGGATAACCCTGTGAAAGCCAAGGCACAGCTGACTTGAAGAGACCTATTCATGAGACAACACACACGATCCGTGTCCCAGCGGGGGAGCTTTTTCCATGACTTGTAACAAGGAGCAAGCCAGGTCCTTTGTCTACTTAATAGAGAGAGTGGAGCATTACATTATAAAGAAGAGAGGCATCTTCAAGCAGGTTTGTCCATCCCGATGCAGCCTACACCTCCTCCCTGCTTCCCAAATCTGGTATTGCTACATGGGATAAGAGATAAGACCCAAAGGTCACACTCCCCCCAAGGAAGGACGTAAAGACAAGGCACATCCCATCTCTTTCCTGTCAAAATTAAAGGGACTTGCAGAGGGTTTTTCTCCCAAGCAGTGCTCCTGCCTGGAGATTTCCCTTCCCTGAGACAATGGATTAAGAAGAGCAACAAAAATAATCACAAGACAAAAAAGTTTCAGTGAAACAATAGCTCCAATCATCCTACTTTGTGTCAGGCAAGAAAATCAGTTTTTTTCAGAGCCAGCTGAAAGGCAATTGCAGCTCTCTGCCTCACTCCCAGTTCTGCTTCCCAGTAAAGTCTCTGCAGCAGGAACATCCTGAATGCAGGAGAACACCTGCAAGAGCAAAGGGAGCTCCAGCTTCCCTGTCATTCTGACACACGAAGTGCCAGAGTTACCTACTTATTGTCCTTCAGTGCTCCCACACCAAATGCTGTCTGCTGTGGTAGCGTGCATGCAGCCTCCCACTGCACAGCATGTAAAACAGACCTGGAAAATGTGAATCTCTGGTGGGGAACATCTGAAATCCCTTTGTGTTTCCCAAAGCAGAGGGCAAACAACCAGGTTAGTCATTTCCAGAGCCCCCTGCCCTCCCAGCATCACTCCATCCCCAGCTTGTCAAGCAAGCTGCTTACACATAGTATTTCTTTTGGAAATTCATCTTGCTGGTGCATCTTCTATCTTGGAATATCAAAGCTCTCTGGACCAATGTAATCCTAAGAAAGCAAAGCTAATACAAATAGAGGAGTAGGAGTTCTCCACTGAGGAAACACAGGCAACTGAATTAATTGGAAGAGGTGAGAAATATAGATCTGACCCAAGAGGGCAGCCAGGGTTGGAAACAAATCAGAGTGGAGTTCACTAGCACAGGAATAGGAGTGAAGCTGTCAGCTCCCCCAAAAATCCCTTCTCTTAGCAAAAAGCAGCCGGGCATTTCTCATGCCTGCAAATCCCTGCGACCACCCACTGCTCCAGCTACACAGACCCAGCGCTTGCAAAGCACACAACAGTTCTTTGCAAGCCCATGTGCTTCCCTAGGAGGGATAGCTGCTACTGGAAGCACTAACTTGGTTGGAAACTTTATCTCAGAGCAGGCTGAGCAAAAAAAAGAAGTCCCAGAGCTGGAATGGCCTCGAAAACCTTCTGCCTCTCAGCACTGTTGTACTACTTTCTCCAGTGATAGTAAGATATGTGCAGTCAAAAGGATCACTGAGAAAGCAAAGCACCCTCTGCCAGCTCAGACCTTGAACTGAGGGGTCAAATCCCACGTGCTATGTGGAAGGCAGGACCTGTCAGCTGTACTCTTTCTGGAGGTGCAGACAAGCTGGGGAGGGGACAGGGCTGGGAAGATGTCTCCCATGCGCTCATCCTCCTCCCAGCAAAGCCTGCTCTGGTCTTGCTGGCACGCTGCAGCATGCTGTCGGGGTGACTAACAAAACACGAGACCCCCTGACCCCAAAACCATCCTCCCCTCGCCTACGCCTGTCACACAAACCACAACCCCGCAGAGGCCAAGCAGGCAGCAGCCCTGCTTCACCCCAGGAGGCTGCAGGGAACCCATCCTCAGCACAGCCAGGGCCCTCCGGGTCCGTATCGGCAACTTGTGGCCTCATCCTGCCCCGCTGAGCTGACAGCAGCCCAGGAAACACTGCTGGAGGAGCTGCTGCTCCACCACCGAGGGGGATTTCACAACCAGGCGATTCCCAGAAGCCTGAGCTAAGCGGCAGCTTGCAGCCTGGGAAAGAGCAAGATCCTGGACAAAGAGAAGGAGCTTAATCAAAACCTTTCCTCGACATCTGGCATTAATATCCAAGCAAGTGTGTGCAGCTCCCCTGCTCCTTCTGACCGACTTATCAGGCCAAGGCCACTCCAACTGTGGCCACAGCTTGCAGAACCATCGTCATCACATGCAGCAGCTGCAGACCCCAGGCTCCCACCATGCCACCGTGAGGCTTGAGGAGCCTCAGGGCTCCGCAGTCGTCCCAAAAAATGGGCTGGGCCCCACCTGATGCAGTGTGTGTGTGCCTGTCTGGGGGCTGGCTATGAAGCATGCTTCAGCTGGGACAAGAAACGAATTTCCATGGCAATGCAGCCTTCATCTCTGCTCCCCCAGAGCATCTTTGGGTGAGTGGGAAACACGTTTCTAATTTTGCACAGCCCGCTCTGCTCACTGATAACACACAAACCAACACCAAGACAAGTGATCAATCAGATTTTCCATGCTTTCCAGCAAAGAAACAGGGAGGAGGGAGAGATCCACACCAGCCTGCACTCTGACCTATGTACCCCACAAGAGAAGCCTGTGGTTAAGGCCAAGGTTTCGTAATTGCTTGAAGTTTTCCTGGGAATTTCTCAGGCTCCTGCGAGGAGAAATCCCCTGCACTCTTCAGCCCAGGAATGTCATTTGTATAAACCAAGATGGAAAACATACAGTTGCAAAACTCCGATGCCGTGACTGAATCATGTTCTGCAAGCGATTTACAGAGGAGAGCTGCTGCAAACACACCAAGTGCTCCAAACCCCAATTATCCTCCCCCAGCTTTATTTTCAGTATGATGCTTTTAACTTTCAGCTAGGATTTTAGCTAAAAGAAAAGGGGATACTCAGGATAAAACTCAGGATAAACCCCTTCAAGTCCCCGGGGAAGCAGGAGTCAGAGTCACACGTGTGCCCAGCTGCACGTCTGCCCCGCCAACACTCAGGGAAGCTTTTGCAGACTCGTGGGGAATTTGTGCAATATTCAGCCCCAAGATCTGACATAAGACTCCCAGCAGCCCTGGCCACCTACCACTCGAAAGCAGCTTCCTTCCTGCAGGACTTCGCCCAGCCCAGGATACACCTGGTGCCTTCCTGCATTGCACCACTGACACACCGATGAGGAGAGTCACCCATAAAAGCTACTCTTACTTTAACCTTCAGGCAGTCTTTGCTGAGCTGGTGCAAGTCAGAAGGAGCTTTTGTGAGGTCCTGAGTAACGTCAGGCAGAGTTTCCAGCGTCAGAGAAAATGAATGGGAACAGTGAGATGCCAGAAGGAACGTTCTCCCTCTTCAGCAGAAAAGTGTTTATTTAAGATGTCGACCCACAACCCTTGATGCAGAGTTCAAGGACAACAAACAACCCACTAGACAGTGGGTCAACAGTGTTACTCCAGCTCTCAAGTCGCTGAGCTCCTGTTTACAGCCATGCCCCAGACAGCCCAGCTGCTTCCTGGCTGGCTCTACAGTCACGGTCCCTCTATGAGCACCTCCTGGTTATGTCAGCCTTTTGCCCTGGCATTTTGTATTTTTGGGACTGTGAGTCAAAGGAAGGAAAGGAAAGGAAGTATGTGGAGTCACATGGATGTGACAACAGGTCAGAAGGCCATTCACAGCAACACCATGGTGACTGCCCAAGCATGGAGGACTACGGAGAAAGAAAGTGTGCCTAAAGATCCTGCACTAACCTCCTGCTGCTCAAACCTGCTCCTGCCTCTTCCAAGCTTCAAAACAATAGAGAGCACAAGTGGAGATCTTTCTCCTTGGGCTTCCACCAGAAGCAACACACCTGTAAGCAAGATCTCTGCACACAAACCCAAGTGACACGCTGTCCTGGGAACAGGAGGAAAAAGGCAGAATTCAGTGAACCGGAGGAAAACCACAGCACAGAAACCCCAACCTGGTCCTCTACCAGCTGGACACGTCTGACTGGAAGAGACTCAAATGCTTAAATCAATACTCTTGGGCAATCTTTGCTCTGCTTCCTTGACCTCCCCCTTAACCCCTCCACCTCAAAGTCCAAAGAGCCCAAAAATAAATTTAAAAAACCCAAACACCAACAACCTAGAAAGCAGGGTCTACCCCTGCTTTAAGCAATTCACCTACCCAGACGTTAATGTTTGGGCAGGAACGGGTCAAAACACACAGGACATCAGCAATAGGACCAGCAGAGGCTGGAAAAGACTTTGCCTCCCATAGACAGAGCTCTGAATAGGAAAAAGAAGTGATGCACAAGCATGCAGTGGGTGCTGGGCCCTGCCTTCCCACAGTACTCTGCTTAAATAGTCCTCACCTCCTGACTCGTGGGCAGCAGAGATGGGGCTGAGTGAGGAAAGCCCAGCCTAAGCAAACACAAACAGCAAAGAAGGAAATGCTTCCCAAAAATAGGTGCCTGGACTTGTCTGGCAATGGAAAAGGATACATTTAAAATATTTATACTTCAGCGACAGGGAGGAGAGAAAGGAAGAATACAGGTGGGAAAGCAGATAGGCAGGGAGAGCAGAACTCCTGGCTTGGAGATTTTCAGCGTGGGCACCAGCCAGGCTCCTGCCCACCCACAGCATCTCCCAAAGAGGAGCTGGGGCTTCTTCGAGGGCTGTGTCTGCAGGGAAGGCGAGGGCCTGCCACCGACATAGGGCCTGGGGTCTGCAGCTCGGTGGTGGGCTGACTGCAGCCCAGCAAGGGCCCTCAGCCATGAGCAGAGGGTCCCAGCCCCACCGAGCTGGTGGCCCACACATGGGCCTCGACGCCCGGCGAGGGTACTCACATGAGGTCGGGGCGGTGGCGGTGGAGGATGGCACAGAAGGCGAGGCCGTCGCGGAAGGAGGTGGTCATGTTGGTGATGCTGACATCGCGGTAGCCCTCGCACTGCTGCTTGCACCACAGCTGCAGGTTCTGGATGGCCGCCATTGCCTCGACGGGCCGGGGAAAGCAGCAGCGGGCCCCGCGCTCCTGGGAGGCTCGGCAGGGCAGGAGGGAGCCCCCAGCCGCTCCGAGCCCAACCAGAGCCTGCCGGCGTGTGGCGGCCGGCCGCTGCGGGGAGGAGGCGGGGAGAAGGGCGGGGAAAGGGGCGGGCGGGCGGCGGCCCCTCAGGGCTTGCCTCCGCCTCGCCCCAGGGCCGAGCTCGGCGGAGCCGGGGGGAATGGCACAGGGCGGGTGTGTCCCGGACGGGCCGGCCGCTCTGCGTGGGCAGCTCCCGCGGGGCCTCGTGTGTGTGGCCGTGGGGGGAGCGGCTGCTGCTCCCACAGCAGCCTGGCCCTCGTCACAACACTTTGGGGGGTCTAGCACGTTGGGGGGTGGGGGGGCGAGGCAATGCCCTTGGCGGCCACGCACACAAAACCGGGTTCCATCTGTGAAGGGGCAAACACAGGGGCGGCATGGGGAGGAGGAGGAGGAAGAGAAGGGAGGACGAAGGATGAAAGACAAAGCATGGCCACCCAGATGCCTCACCCTGGAAGGGGAAGGCAACAGGCCGCTATAGGCACAGGGCGCTGGCCCCCACACCCCCCGCTTCCTGTCACCCTTGGGAGGAAGAGCAGGGTGGCTGGACAAGGGGGCAGGAAGGCAGCTGTCTGCAGCAGGCTTGCCCTGTCGAGGGTAACCAGGGCCAGGGCCAGCACCACGACAGCTGTGGCTACAGCCGCCCCACGGCACGTACATCAAATAACTCACCCGATCTCGAGCGGCTGACAGAGCTGCCGAAGAGACAAGGTAACACTTTAAGAGCTGCCTATAAATTAGGTAAAGATAATTAATAATACATATAATATAATATATTAATGGCATTTCTATGACATGATATGGATAATATACATTAATATATAAATACCTCACAAATAATTCAGTGTGTTTCCATTTCATCAACAATCACTGGTCAATGTATTTACTTTATGGTAAGGATTATACATTTCATTATAAATGGCTTGCTGGGCATGTCAGCAACTTTTACATCTCCATTCACTTTATTATTAATGGTTTCCTGAACAGTAACAGCATAATAATGCACACAATGCAGCATGAATATTTGATGCGGCATCTATAGTCTCCCATTTATCATTTATAACAGGCTACAAAAACATTATAAAACATTTATTACAAATTTATAGATCACTTTGTTTTAGTATAAAGTTGTGTTATAAATACATTATTAATCCTTTATGCCATTTATAGGAATCCCTTGTAATAAGGCCTTAGCATATGTTGCCGCACAACCGTAACAAGAATGGCATGGCAAGGAGGAAATACGGCACGGCGAGCCTGCTCTGGAGTACTGGGTGTACTCTGTGAAGGAAAGTGTAAACATCTGCACTCAAAATTAATCAGACTACCGAGGGACCAATCAAGAGAAATGCTGGATTAACTCGAAGTTGGTTTCTCCCACCCATCCCTGGAAAAAGGCACTTCCCTTTCTTGCAAGTTGGAAACTCGCAGCCCTGAAAGCTGACCTGCCCCACTTCGTTTCCACACCACCTTTTCATTGATAAAATGATAAAATCTGCCTAATTTCCAGATAAATCAGATTGATAAAATCTGTATAACTTCAAAAAACCCAACTAGCTAACGATGGGCAGCCCTTCCCCTCCTCCATCACTGAGGAGGACAGGTACCGTTGAACTCAATGACCTTTTCCAACCTAGTGATTCTGTGATCAAGTAGCTTAAGGCTTGGTGAGAAACAAAGAGGCTGTGATGGGCTTTGGAAATGAGTTTGCAGTGTTTCTTTCTTAAGTTCCAAAGACTGTTTTAGCAGTGTGCAAGCCCCTGCCGTGCCTGCAGCCTGCGTAGTGCAGCGCTGGGAAAGGAGGAGGAGAAAACGATGTTTGAAAATGGAGCTCGTTGCCAATTGCTGGTAGTATAAATAGGGAAAACCAGCTTCTGAGCTCAGCTTTGACACAGCTGGAGTTACCCCTTTCAGATTTAATGGCCCAGATGGGGCACGGCTCGGGAAACGATATTTAGAGGGTTTTTTTAAAATATATTTGTTTAACATGACAATCTGTCTTCTAACAAACCCGGCTTAATGAGTCGATGCTGTTAGTCCCTTCTCATTACCTCATGCTTTGGGAAGGGGCAGCTGGGGCTGGGTGGCAGGGGACACAGACCCATGGAGCGGAAAGCCAGGCTGGACGTGGAGAGCAGCTGGGATTTTCTGTGTCTCACAGGCCACTACATTTCGCCTCATCCCTCCCTGCACTGAGCCCGGTCACCAGTGTTTGATCCAGACAGTTGGATCAGAAAGGCATCCAGCCTTGCAGGCACCAGAAGAAGAAGAAGCTGTTAAGCTCTTGGCTCCAAGCTGTGCATCCCAAGAGAGGGTGAGGTTGGGGGTACAAGCCCTTCTTGCAACCAGAAGAATCAGGTCCTCGCTAAGGTGATTAAAGTGACATCACTGAAGGAGTTAGCTAATGCAGAAATAGCATCGCTGCTGGCCCAGTAATGGCTTTCAAAATACAGACATCAGCGACTTGTGCAGAGCTCTTGGTTGGTGATTAAGGAGAGCTCTGCAGGAGTTTATAGCTATAATGAGTCTTTAATGCACCGACAGGTAAACTAACAAGCACTGGAGGGAGGAGCAGGGCAGGGAGGGCTGGAGGCTACCCAGCCGCTGTTCCCCCAGGGCATTCCTCATGGGATGATGCCTACAAACCCTTACTCTGGAGTAGTTTTTTCCATCTTCTCCTTGGTGGAGCTTTACACATCCTCAGCCCATTCTGTGGCCTTGCCTGAGCTCTCTGAGCTTTTCCCAGTGTGCTGGGTGAAATTTCCCACTGGTGATGCACAGTGCCGTGCCTGCTCCCCCTGGATCCCTTCCCCAGGTGCATTTGGAACTTCATTGGAGAGCAGCAGTCTGCAAACATGGGCTGATTTATTCTTCTCTACTTACAGACACCCCTCCTTTTCCTTCTCTTCCACAGCCCTTTTCAGTTCTCTTCCTAGATACCAAACAGTGAGGGAGAGATGCTGAGTGCTTCCTGATGGTTGCTATGACTGTGACTAGCAGGGATCTGCCATTACCTCTTAAATTTATCCTGGTTCCCATATGCAGCTGCCTGGACTTTACCATTAGTAGAGAGAAAAAAAACCCAACCCTTAAATTTATGGGTAGGAGCACACTAAAGCCTGAAGAAAAACAACTAGTGATTGGTAGCTTGAGGACTTGAGGGAGGGAAAGAGGGTCAGACAGTGTGGGGCCTCCCGAAGCGAGTGCTGCAGTTTATTTCACAGGGGTAACGTCATAGGAACATCACATCTTTCAAGTGTTGGGGGGAAATCAGCTCATCAAATGGAGCTACTTGGTCATCTGGCTGCAGGCTGTTCCCTCCCAACAATAGGAAGCATGTGTTGTAGCCAAGAATTCCTGTACATTCCTGTGCCAGTGGCTTGTATGAAATGGAGGGATTCAGAACGAGAAGGGAATGTGTCTCATCAGTAACACGCCTCATCAGCTCACCCTTCCCAGGAGGCAGCCAGGCTGGCTCCACAGAGATGGAAAGGCCCAATCCAGGGAAAAAGAAAGCCCCCAACAATTTCACAGCTACTCACTCAGAAATGCTTCCACGGGATGACTGCTCCTCCTTGGAGTCTGGCCAGTGTGACCTGCAAAACAGCAGGGAAAAAGGGATTTCAAAATTCGAGTCTAAACAGGAATTTCCACTGAAAGAAGGGGAAACTGGAGTGTGAGGTCACAGAGACAGGCACGTTGGTAAATCTCTCCACAACATGTGTCCCCAGGAAGCTTGGGAACCATGAACACATCATCCTAAAGCCTCCAAGGACCAAAACCAGGGAGCATCAGTGCAAAGCACATCCCATCACCCAGGTCCAACATGATGTCACACCAAAAAGCAGTCTGCCTCCCCTTGTCCCTCCTGCCAGCTTCCCCAGGGCAGGTGAGAGGCTGAGGGCCATGGCGCATCCCGGGAACAGGGATGGGGCACTGCTCATGTGCTGCACCCTACGCTCCAGGCAAGAAGGAAGAGTCAACAGCTGCTTGGAGAGTGGGGTGGGTTGGCCCTGGCTAGGGACTGGGTGCCCCCAAAAGCTGCTCTGTCAACTCCTGCCAGCTGGGCAGGGCAGAGAAGGTGTAACCACAGGCTCATGGGTTCAGATAGGGACAGGGAAAGATCCCTCACCAATTACCACTGCAGGCAAAACAGACTCAACAGAAACCCAACCAACTCCTCTAATTTGCTACCCAAACAAAACAGAGTGGAGCAATGAGGAATGAAACCAACTCTTAACCCCCCTGTTCCCACCCCTCCCTTCTTCCCAGGCTCAACATCATCCCCCCTTTCTCCCCTCTCCTCCTCCCCAGCAGCACCAGGCGACAGGGATGGGAGTTGTGGTCAGTTCATCACACATTATCTCTGCTGCTCATTCCTCCTCACACTCTTCCCTTGCTCCAGTGTGGGGTCCCACCCATGGGAGGCAGTCCTCCATGAACTTCTCCAACGTGAGTCCTTCCCACAGGCTGCAGCTCTTCACCAGCTGCCCCAGTGCAGGTCCTTCCATGGAGTGCAGACCTTCAGTCCCAGACTGCTCCAGCCTGGTCCCCCATGGAGTCACAACTTCCCCCCAGCAAACCTGCTCCAGTGTGAGCCCCTCTCTCCATGGGCTGCAGGTCCTGCCAGGAGCTTGCTTCAGCACAGGTCGCAGCATCTTCCATTTGTCTCCACCTGCTCCAGCGTGGGGTCTCCATGCCCCATCCTCTTCCATGGGCTGTGGGGGGACAACCTGCTCCACCATGGCCTTCTCCATGGGCTGCAGGGGAATCTCTGCTCCAGCACCTGGAGCACCCCCTGCCCTTCCTTCTTCACTGACCTTGGTGTCTGCAGTTTCTTGTGTCTTCTCACTCCTCTCTCTGGCTGCAAAAGCTGCCAGAGGTTGTTTTTCCCCTTAACTCTGTCACCCCAGAGGTGTTACCACCACTGCTGATGGGCTTGGCCTTGGCCAGTGGCAAGTCCATCTTGGAGCCAGCTGGTATTGGCTCTGTCAGACATGGGGGAAGCTGGCAGGTTCTCACAGGAGCCATCCCTGTAGCCCCCCACTACCAAAACCTTGCCACACATACTCAAAACTAGTGCTGCAACCAGTGAGTCTGCGGAAGCCAAGAGCAGCCTCCAAGGGGGTTGGGCAAAGTGTTTGCTTCAGAAGGTGACCTTCCCTCCTCTTCCAAGGAAGAAAGGCAATGGTGATCTCCAGAATGCTCCACCTGTAGCCTCAAAATTCACCTCTCTTACCCGAAAGTGAAAGCGAAGGTGCCTTGGGCTGATCAAAACCTGTTAGGATCACTAGATTGGGTGAGGTGACCCATATCTCTCGTGGCATCACCACGGGAGCAGGACCCACCCTGCAACAGGAGCTGGCTTAGCTGCTTTCAAATGCTGTGTCTTATCAGCAGAGCAGAGTTTAAAGCCTGGAAAGCCAATAATATCTGTTAGTGATTAACAGCATTAACATGCTGCAGTGAAGCAGTACTTGGAGTAAGTGAAGGCTCCTTTTCTGGGCAGGGGGGTAAACAAGGTCTCATTCTTGTTTCACAGGAACTCACTGAGCATTTGGCTTCTCACTGACCTCTGAAACCCAGCTGGATCCTCACCAGGAAGAGAGGCTGGCTCTAACCTCAGATCACTAACTTGGTGGTAATAAAATCCTTGTAATTGTATCGACCATATGAAGTGCAGAACTTTCCACTTTTGCACTGAACTGAGGTGAGAAACTACAAATCACCTGGTTTTCACCCAGACCAAACCTGATCATGGAGTCCCTGTTCTCCCCCTCACACCATGTGCTTTGTGTGTGGGAGACCAGGGACTCCATGGTCAAACCAAATTCAGATCCTCTCTCTGCAGTCCTGGCCTTGCAGTGTCACCGCTGTGTGGTTCCTCCAAAGCCCCTATGTGTCTCTGTGCTGCTGCAGTGGGTGCTGAGCAGAGGGACAGCTTGGTGAGGGGGCTCTATGAGCTCTGCAGGACAACTCCTGGGGAGATGTGGTTCAAGATGTCCTACTCACCCTGTGCTGAGAGCCCTTAGAGGTCTCGCTGCTCTCCAAAGTTCCCAATAAAACCTGGAGAACAAAACCGTAAGCACCACTTTAGAATCACAGAATCACAGGGGTTGGAAGGGACCTCACAGACTCACAGAGTTTTAGAGGTTGGAAGGGGCCTCCAGAGCTCATTGGGTCCAACCCTCTGCCAAAGCAGGGTCCCTAGGACAGGTCACACAGGTCAGTGTCCAGATGGATCTGGAATATCTCCAGAGAAGGAGACTCCACACCCCCTGGGCAGCCTGTCCCAGGGCTCTGTCACCCTCACTGTGAAAAAGTTCTTCTGTATATTGGTGCAGAACTTCCTGTGCTCCAACTTGAGGCCATTCCCCCTTGTCCTGTCCCCACAGACCACTGAGAAGAGTCTGGCCATTTCCCCCTGTGTCCCACCCTTCAGATATTTATAACCATTGATCAGATCCCTTCTCAGTCTTCTCTCAAGGCTGAACAGCCCCAGCTCACTCAGCCTTTCCTCACAGGGGAGATGCTCCAGGCCCTTCATCATCTCCGTAGCCTCCTCTGGACTCTCTCCAGGAGATCCCTGTCTTTTTTATACCAGGGAGCCCAGAACTGGACACAATACTCCAGGTGGGGCCTGACCAGGGCAGAGCAGAGGGGGAAAATTTTAAATCTCATTATAGACTAAAAAAATAAAAAAGAGAAGTAATTGTATTGCTCTTATGGTATGTTTTCTATTATTTGCATAATTGTTTAATGCTAATATGACAATTAATAATAATTACCCAGCAATGACTGGTCTAGAGGAGCTCTGTGAATTTTTTAATTGTTTCTGGGGGTCTTGACATTTTTTCCCTGGCATCTTCTCAGGGACTTGCTGCTCATGCAATAGGGGGATGCTGAAGCTGAGGCACCACCAGCTCCCTGGGACAGGCAGGTACATTAAAGGTCTCTGGGATTTAAAAGGAAGGGGAAGAAACACGAGCTTTCCCTTTTGCAGCTTCAGGGTCAAAATACAGAGGGAAGCCATGCAGAGATTTGAGAACCAGCCCAACCTGAGGCAAGCGCTACCCCTCCAGAAGGCAGGCTGCTTCCCTGGCATGGGGCTGGCTGTGGTGTGTCCCAAGCTAACAGAAGCCTCACCACTGCTTTTAGTGGGCAACTCCTGGAGCTCAGGGTGAATCACAGCACCCTGCACCACGGTGCAGCCAGGAGGAAGTGAATTGAGGGCAGGCAGCACAAGGACTGTGTGTGTCGCTGGCAGAGCTCACAGATGAGGTTGGTGGGAGGAAGAGGATGGTGGGGCCCCAGGGAGCAGCCCTGGGAACAGACTCCACACTCCCCATTTACACAGTAATGGAGATGGGAGTTTTCTCTCCACCTTTTGCACAAGGTTTCTTGCACACTCCTCCTTGCAGAGCCAGGTTTCCCTTTCTCTACCCTTCCTCTTTTCTGGCTGGCAAAACACCAGTGCCTTTAACCATGGAATTCCAGTTGTTGGCTGTTCCCTGTGCACCTCTCCCTTTCTGCCCTTGGCACAGTGGGTCAGGCAGATTGGCCTCTGAGCTCAGTGCTGGGACTCTTCCAGTTGCCCAACGTCAAGCAGGCCCCACAGGCAGCTGCCACTGAGTCAGGAGCACCCAGGCACCTCCCCGGTTAGTCATGCCCGGCCCACGGCCAAACTCATGGGGTGCTCCAGGACACCCCTCACAGTTCCTGGTGTGGAGGTTGGACCCAGTCACTTCTGCGGGGCTTAGAGAGGACCTGACACGAATGGTATTGCAGCATGGGTGGGGAGGTGTCACGTCCCCCTCCTCCCAAACCTCAGCTCTCCAGCTGCAGCCTGCCTGCACCATGCAGCACACCGGGGCTGCTCTCCCTGGATTCAGCTGTCCCTGTCCTTGCCAGCCCCTGCTTACCCTCGGCTGCTCCGGGACTGCCCAGTTCCCCCTGGGCTCCCTTCCTCCCCCTACCAGTCCCTACCACCTCTGCTCTGCCCCAGGCACTGTTCTGGGCCAGCTGATGCAGGGGTTTCACCCATCCTGCCCTGAGCTGGGTGACAGGAGACTGAACAAGCCTGCAGAAAGCACTCCCTTCCCATCCTGCCTCCCAGGGCACTGGGGTGGGAATTCCCAGTGTATCCAAGGAGGCCAAAAGCCTCCCCATGCTGCTGTGTGGAGCATGTTCCCCAGCCCCACGGGCACCCTCAGACACCAGTTCTTGGGTGAAGCTCTCAGCTACAGCAGGCCATGGTAGAACAGTGTCCAAGCAGGGATTTCACACCACTTTGGGACGTGCCCTTTGCAGTGCAGACAGGAGCAGTGGGTGAGCCACAGGCTTGGCCAGCACCAACCCTGCAAACCTCCTCCCTGCTCCTTCTCAGCAAGGCACCAACTCTCCTTGAAGACAGAGGAGCTGCCCCCAGCCCCGGGGAGGAGCCAGGCAGATCTGTGAAGGATCACACTGTCAGCTCAGCAGGGATGGGAGGGGAGGAGGTGCTCATCCAGGTGGAGATGCAAGTTAGAGCACTGATTAAAAGGTAGGAGAGTATCAGTAACTGTCAGGGCTGCTTTTGTGGACAAGAGGGGATGCTCCTGTCCTGAGCTGCCTCTGCAGAGCCCCTCAATAACCCTGATCTGATTTCAGCACCATGCTCCAAGCCAGGTCAACCTGTGTAGCTCCACCAGTGCAATCAGAGCACATCCATCCTGGGACCCTGAACCACAGCCAAAAGGACAGTTTTGTACTGGGAGAGCTGGGGGAAGGCCCAGCTCTGCTGAGTAACTTCCACCCACTCTCCCTCCATTGGAATTTCTTTCCTCATTTCCCAAAAATGTGATTTCTGCTGCTGCTGATAGAGATGCTCCTTCCACCTGCTCAAACACGTCTCTTCACGCTGCTCTGCAAAGCCTGGCCAGCCTGGTCAGGGCTCGTTAAGTAGTTCTGCCAACATCCCAGCAGCCCCTTGCTCCTCCAAACCAGGCACCCTGCAGCTGGCCTGCTCACACCAGGTAGCTCTAGGTGGAGCAGAGTTTGGGGCCACCCACACTTTGCTTTTACCTGTAAATGCTGCTAGTGTGATTTCTGGAAAGCCCTTGCTGTGGGGAGGATCTTCACCAGAGCCCCACTGCTTCAACGTGCTCTGTTTGTGTGGTAAGAATCTTGAGACATTTTCCTGGATGCAGTGTCCAGTGAAAAGCCCTTTTCCAGCCAGTCCCACAAGTTCCCAGCTGCTCTAGGCCCACAGCAGCACCAGCGTTCCCTCCCTGCGCTGACAAAGCGAGCAGTACCTTAATGATGTCTGATAAGGGACTAAGGTAAGAGGAGCCAGTAATCTCACTGGGAACCCTTCAGACAGGCGTTAATCCTGCTGTCACTGAGCCCCTCAGGAAAACCATTTCACTGACTTGATCTTCTTCAGCTGTTCCTCCACATAATTTATATGTGGCTAATTGCCACAGCAGCGGCTCCGGGTGCGAAGCAGATGCTGCTGAGGGAAAGAGTGTGTTGCATCCCTAAGTGATGGCTCTGATCTCTTTACTTAGAGGCAGGGCTACTTAGAGTTGGTGGGAGGTTCAGATCTCTCCCTGTCCTCTGTCCCTCTGCAAGGCCAGACATTCATTCCTGTTTTGACCTGTTAACAGAATGCTCAGCTGCAGCACTCCTCAGCTGCAGGAACGGACACCATTTCTCTGCCCAGCCACCCGTAAGGCCACAACTGTCCCTGCCACCAGCAAGGAGATCCAGACTGACTAAGTCCTCCAGGATCTTTAGAATGCTGCAAAGATGCTCTACCATGGAAACAAGTGAGGTGAGGGCACGCTGGTGACTAGATCTGAGACCAGAGTTGAAGCCTAGGCAGCTCGTTTGGGCTTCTTTGTGCTGAGGGGAGACAGACACCTCCTTTTCTGTCCTTCAGCCACAGCTGGCAAACAAGCCATCACACCCATCTGCAGATGAGGACCAGAGAACCATGGCCAGAAGAGTCACAGGGAGGAACTGGCAGACCCTGAAGAGGAATCCCAGCTGCTTCTTTGCAGACTCCACTGTGACAGTGCCCAGCTGCTGGGACCTCTGCAGATATACCAAGAAGTTTGCTTTATTTGTTTCTAAAGAAAAGTTTTCCAAAAAGCTTCTTCAGAGTTGTCCAGTCAGCAGCTGGTTCTGACCAAACTCATCTGTTAAACCCCACTGACCCTTCTGAGCATCCTCTGTTGCTTGCACTTACTGTGGAAGGCCAGGACAGCCCTGTGAGCACTTGGCCCTGGAGCCAGGCCTCCAGAGAAGCCTGGTCTAGAATAACAAGAGGCTGAAGAACAGGGTAAGAGGGATGTCAAGCTACACTCGAGGCAGCACAGAGCACAGAAAGGCACAATGGAAACAAAGAGAGTTTTAATTTAGAAAGAAAATAACTCCCCAAAGAACAAAAATCAAACCACCCCCTGAAAACAAAGTGTTCTCTCCCCCTGCATGGATCTGCATGTTCCCTCCAGCACACAGAGCACAGAGGCTTGGGCTGTGAGGGCCAGCACTCCCTTCTGCTCTCCCAGCAGCTCTGCCTTCTGTGAGCAACAGAAAGCAGAACAACCACCCAGGAGCTGCTGCCCTAAGGCCCCGTGAAGGAAGTGGTCCCTGTTTGGCACAATGTTCAGGAGATCCTTCTCCCACAGTAACAGCATCATTGCCAGACAGATCAGTCCTTGCCCCTGTCTGATCTTCAGTCAGCAACTCTCCTGTTCTGGCACAGTCTGACCTGCTACATCACCTCTTTGATCCTCCAGCACATGGGTGGAAATACACTGTCTGCTCACAGGGCTTCAGTGCAGCTGATGAGTCCAGTTAATTCCTCTGGAAGCAGAGCTCCCAGCCCCTCGTGTTCATATCATGGCCTCCATGTGCAGAACCTTCAGGGCCTCTGAGATCTGGGAGCTGGTGTCGATCTGGCCGTACATCCCCACCAGGAAGGCCCTGTGCAGTAACACTGCTGCGTGCTCTGTGGAAGGGAAAGACAGTGTGAGGACTGACCCCAGAGCTCCAACACACAAGGAAAACCAGCAAACCCTGGGGAGAACACCGGCAGCTGGGCAGGATGGTGTCTCCTTTTGTATGGACTCAGCCCCAGCCACGCTCTAGCAGCCCCTTGGGCATGCTATCCTGTAGATCCTCACTCCAAGGAAAATCCCAAGGGAGCAAATCTACTTCAAGGAAACCTCTACAGCAAATCCCCCCGTGGTGCTCAGACCAAAGCTGCTCTTGATACCTGCGTGTTCCATGGCCTGGTCTAGGCAACACTGGCCCTTGGCAGCTCCCCAGGGAGGCTGCTCCCAGCAAGGGAGCCCAGCTTTGACCCTCATGAGGCCCAGCAGACATTGAACACAGCAGACACCAGCTCACCTTGGCAAAGGAGGGTGTATTCAGGAAGGTTCCTCAGTGCTGTCTGCACCACCTCGAAGTCCCGGCTGCCGAGGCAGTACATGAAGGTGGGGAGGAAGTCTGCAGCGATGCTGGGGGTAAAACAGGAGTGTCAGTGCAGCCCAGCTCACCATCTACTGGCACACCAGGCAGGCAGCCAGCAGCCCTCAGCTCCAGCCATCCTCACCTGGGGTTGTTCTGAATGGAGCGCAAAGCCAGGCTGAAGGCCAGATTTCGGCAGGACTCCTCAGATGAACTCATCAGCTTCTGGAGGTTTGTCTGAAAGAAGCAGCACAAATGAGGCTCATGGGGCCATCCAGGGAGCACAAGCTCCTCACACTTGCACGACTGCCCCTCCAGCAGATACTGGCTGAGCCAGGAAATCCCCTTCTGTAAGGAGGATTACCCCACTTCTCAATACTTCAAAGCACCCTCCTCAAGTCTTACTCCACATGGGACAGCTGAAGTTTTCCCCAGGCTCCAGTGTTTGACAGAGCTCCTTCTCCTCACTCCAATATTGGGAAGGGGACAGAGGGTGCATTTTTCCTCTGGCATAAAGAGAAGTTTAAGTGGACAAAGACAGACCCAGTATGCAATGGAGAGAGGATAGTGGGGAAGTGAATACTCCCTGCTGTCAGAAGGGCCTGACTGAAGGTAAATTCCTCCTAAGGTGCTGAAACAACCACCCAAAAAGCAGAGGACAGGTAGGCTCTGGTGAACAGAGTATCCTTCTTCCAGGGACAGTTTGAGACACAAATACTCACAGCAAAAAAGGAGAGAATTTCTGGCCTCCTCCTGGACATCTCGTCAATGTCTGTCAGCACCTCCAGGATGTCTGGTGGAAGACACAGATCGAAAGGGGCAGCTGAAATTCACTGCTCCAGGAAAAGATCTTTTTCCCTACAAAGCCAATCTCCCAAACAGTCAAGTTTCCCCACTTTTACACAGAGCTAGAGTAATAAAGGCATTCTTCAAAAGGGATGAGAACAGGGAGGTCACGTGCATGTCCCAGCCTGCCCAGGCAGAGGCCACCAGCACTGTCATGCTTCAGACAGGGGAAGGAGTGGAGTGGGGAATGAGGTTTCGATGTCAGAACACCTCCTCTACCTCAAAGATCTTCACATAAAGCCTCTTTTAAAAAAACAGCATCCAGGCAGGATTTCTTTCCCCTATTTCTAACATGGAAGGAAAATTACCACCTCAGTACCAAAATTTAGGTCTGAACACTGGACACCTGTGATTTCAGAAGAACTCTGGTGAAGCAGCACGTTGTTCCCATGGGAGAGGTTAACATTTTCTTCATGAAGGCCATCTGGGGATTCCTAACAAAATCCTGCTTCTCACTGGGTTGGTATTTTTGTAACATTAAAAAAATGGCACTCCTATCAGCACTCCAGACCTGGCTCAACAGGAAATACAGTGCTCCTTGTATTACTCACACTATCTCCCAGAGAACTTACAAGATCCTTGAAGAGCCCCAGAGCAGGGGCAGTTGCACTACTGCTGAGCTGAGTGATAACAGCATCACAGGAAACCTCTGTCACAGAAGGTTATGGACAAGTTCATCCACAACAAACCCACATCCTAACTGCTGGAGACTCCCAAACACAAGGCTGAAACAAGACACTACCCTGCAGTTCACAGATAAGTAACAGGGTTGGTGTAAGTCTGCATTTTGCCTGGGTCTTTGTGCAGCTCCACAGGTCCTCACTTACCCTCAACTGTTTGGCCTCTCGAGAGCCTCTTCATGTACGGGGCCATTTCAGCTGGTGTGAGGGGGTGAAGAGAGACACACTGACAAGGGGGAGAGAGCCAGCTGCTGCTTCATCTTAGGGGGAGAGAGAGAGAGAGAACAGGTCACTCCTGACAGTCTGTGTATTTTTAACAGGCAGACAGGTCCAGTACTCCCTACCAGTCCAGAGGTGGATCATGAGCAATATTGTATGACAACTCCTGGTGCTCACACTGTCACTTTCTGCACCTCACTGCTCTTCCTGGTACCCTCAGCTGATGCAAACAGAAAGAACCTTCTTAAGAGAAAGAACTTTCTTAAGCAGTTCTATTACTGAGTGATTTCCTCATGCAAGTTGGAAGCAGCAGAGAAGTGGGTGCAGCCTTAGGGTCTCCTGACAGGTCAACCCTTAAGTGTGGCTGAGGAAGGCAAAATCCACAACAGTGGAACTCACCTTTGTTCAGAGCTGTTGTTCTGCTCCAGTGGTGATACCACTGACAGGAAAACAAGTTAACCCATCCCAAATACTGGTTTGTAATGGCTAAGTACAGAAGCTCCATTCTCCACTTTAAATACCCTCCCATCAGGCTCTTCTGAGGAAGAGCACAGCACACAGCTCATAAGAGCATCTCTGCTCCAAACATACTTCAGGTTCACCAGCTGGAATAACCCTTCCCTGCAGTGGGACTCACCATCCTTCTCCTCATCAGAGCCCCTGTCCAAGACTCCACTTCTACTCGGCAGACTCAGCCCAGCCAGGAGGGACTTCAGCATTGCCAGGTCACTGTTGTCTGATGACAGGTCACTGGGAGAAGAGCAGGCACCTTCAGCTTTCAGTAGCATGGAGACCAAGTTGCAGCACACGTATGTTCTCTAAAATTAACAGTTGCTGAGCAGCAGAAACAGGATTTTTCCTTTCACTGTAACTGTAACTCGACTGTGTTGTTCCTCATATCTGCAGGTGCGACCCTGCAGCCACCACTGAGGAAACAGACCCTTCTGCTGCCCCCCTGACAGGGCTGCAGGGCACCACAAGGCCTCAAGAGGGCATTTAGGCCATTTTGTGACTTGAAATCGTTACCTGACTTCCCTGGCCTCAGCTTTCACCTATGAAAAGGGATATGCAGCCCATCTCAGTAGAGACTTGAGGGAACTAAGGGTGACATTAGTAGCTATAACGTCACCTCCTCCTGCTGTCTTCTGTGTGGTCAGCTCATGGCTGCCCGACTGGTTGAGCTGTCTAAGGGCTCACCACAGGCTAACTGGAGTAAGAAAGCTTACTGGAGTGGATCTGAGTGCTTCTGCAAGAAGGAGACAGCTGCCTGGGCGTTGCACGTGATGTACTTGTGGATGAACTGGACAAACTTGCTGATGAAGGCAGCCAGGTGTCGTGAGGATTTCCTGTAGTTCTGAGGAAAGATCCAGAAGATGATGGTTAACAGAAAAAAACCAAGAGGTGATGCACTGCCCCATCCTGCCCCTCTGGTACCAGGGAGGAGCTTCTTGACCTCCTGCCTCCTCTTCAAGCTCTCCAAGGTAATTGATAAGACTTTTTTGGGTGGTTTTCCCTTCAAACTGGAGAGAGCTGGGCTGGCCCTGTGTTACTTAAGCTTCTCCACCTAGTGGCTGTCCCCCGCACAGGGAAGGGGAGCAGTGACTTCCCTACCAGCAGCAGACGGACGAAGGACAGGAGACAGTCCCATAGTGCCGCCTGGTGCTCGTTCTGGAAGACCTGCGGCTGGAGCAGCTCCAGGATACCCAGGACGTGGATGAAGAAGGTCAAGTGGTTCTGCTGCCTGAACTCCTGGAAGTTGAGGTGAACACGGCCGTGCAGCAGCGCTGCAATCATTGGCAAGTGCCTGAAAGGCCAAACAGAAGAAAACCCAGATGTAGCCTCTTCCTAGAAATAGTCTCACATCCTTACACCTCAACTCAGTTCCTGGAAGGAACTTTTCCTCTCCCCCAGGGCTCTGAATTTGATTCCCTGTATCCACAGAATCTGCAAACCCCATTTCCCACCCATGTTCTGTTCCCTGGTCTCCAATTCCAAGAGGACTGTTTCAGGACAGACATGAAGCCAGAAGAGATCCTGCCTTGTTATAAGCTGCACCAGGGCAAGGTCAGATTAGATGTTAGGAAAAAAAAAATTACTGAAAGAGTTGTGGGGCTGCCCAGGGAGGGGGTTGAGTCACCATCCCTAGATGTGTTTAAAGGATGGGTAGATGAGGTACTTAGGAATATGGTTTAGCACAGGACAGGAACAGTTGGACTTGATGATCTTAAAGGTCTTTTCCAACCTTGTGCTTCTGTAACTTTGCTGCCCTTTCTCTTGACTTTTGTACACAAAAGCAGATTCTGTCACCATCATCGTGGCTTCCCCGAGATTGTTCCAACTCTAGGACAAGGGCAGGTGCCACAGCAACACAGAGGGTGAAAGGGAAGAGCAGTACCTAAGCAGCAGGATGGGATGAGCCACAGCTAGCTTCCTGCAGGCCATATTGGCATCCCAGACACGGCTTTCTGATGACTTGGAGTCACTGGTGTCTGCGAGGAGGTTAATGAATCTGTGAACCAGGGCATCGAGCTAGAATGGAAGTAATGAGTAAGCAGTTAAGTTTAAAGCACAGTCAAGCTCCTGGCTCTTCAGCAGAGCTTCCCAATTCCTCTCCAACTACTGAAGGGGGTAATAGAATTATTTTCAGGTAGAATCTGTCAGTAGATACAAAGTTCCAGCTGGCAGGGGATCAGAAGTCCACATTCTCTCCAGACATCAAAGCAGGATCAGATGCCTGCCTACTCCTGCCTTACAGAAGCTTTTGGCATGCAGAAGCTTGTGGAGCTTATACTGTCTTATAGGACACTGCAAAAACCCTGCACCTGAACTCTCTACTCCTGAGAGTGCAGGCAAGGAAGGGGCAACGGAAGAGCAAGGAAAAGAAAACAGAGTGACCCAGGAAGCTTTTGCCAGTCCCCTCCTTTTAGTCTGGACATCAAGGTAGCATCCACTCTGGGCATGCAAATAGAAAGGGCCCTTCCTATGCCTCTAACTTTACCTTGCAAGTGCTGCTGTCTCTGGCTCCTTCACTGGTAAGAAGCATCTCAGGCAGAGGCACAAGGAGTTCAGGTAGCTGCAGGTATATCTGAAGTAGAAGGTCCTGGCAGCATTTTCCCACAGAACTGAAGGAAAAAGGGAAAAGTCAGCCACTGGTTACTATGTTATTTCAACCAGCAAACATCCCAGACCCATGAGGTTAGTAACAGCCTCTCTGTGTTCAGCAAATAGACCACGTAAAGACAGCAGCCATCACTAACCTGTACCTGTGTTTTTCAGCCTTTCCTTCTTTTGAACTACTCCTATCATCCTCAGTCTATGGGGACCCATCCTTAGGCCATGTGGAGGCCAAAAACTGCAGTAACAAAGGGGCATAGGGCCAGTGAAGAGTTCCTGCACATGGTACTCATGGTTGTACCTGCTACAGTGGGAAGAGCAGTGAGAAGCACAACTACTCCTGCTAGCCAGCCTGTTCCCTACACACAGGGCGCTGGCACAGGCCGCACCGGGAGGCAGCGTGATGTGGCAGCAACTGAGGCTACTCAGGATCCTTTGCACCACTATCACAGGCAGGGTTGGGTTAGGTCAGTATGTTTCACTGCCACAAACACACCATCTTGTCCTGCCCACAGTGCTAACAGAGCTGTTAGGGGACAGTCTAGTCTGCATTGGACTGTGAGAGCAATCATAACAGTCAGAAGCACATCTACTCATCCCTTATGATTCAAGGGATGAGTAAACAAGAAATCCCAAGGTAGGTACTAGTAATTAAAAATAACTGACTTACTTTAAAAAAAAAAAAAAACAACAAACACAAACCAAAAAGACCCACAAAAAAACATGGCAAGCATTTTGCCCCCAAGTCCTAAAAACAAAAGGGCCTTGAAATGTGAAAGTCACCTTCCTGGCCCAGGTACCACTGAAATGACAAGTAATTACAATTAAAGTAGGTAGCATTCACCCATTTGCACCCTCACCTGCTTCCCCACTGCTGGATGCAGTTGGTCAGATACTCTGTTACTTTTTTGATGCTCTCAAGGTCCCCGTGAGAACAACTGAGCAACAAAGGCAGTCGAGACTGGATGAGTGTGCAGGAGGCCTCATCTGTGCTCTGGTACCTGGTTTCTGCTTCAGCCAGGATCAGCTCCACCATGCTGATCAGTTCTGATGCCTTTAGGTGGAGCACAAATTCCTCACGGCGCTTCTGCAATGCAAGGGAATACCCAAAATGGATCCAGACTGAATCCCAAGATCCTCAGCTCCTTCTAGTCACACTTTCCCCAAGTGGAATAGAACATATCCTAGGACTAGACTTAAGGACAGCCTCATATCTAAAACTCTGAAAGCATCCATCACAGCCCCCAAATTTACCCCTCTTCTACTTCTGAACTCAATTTACTCCCCACTTAGCACATGCAATGCCACAGAAAGCCTAATTCAGTCACCAAACCAAAGAAATTCCCCTGTGGAGAAGTGCCACCCCCTTTTCTGGGTGAAATGGGAATTATCTCACACTGCAAGGTTTTACCTTGCTCACCACTGTAGCATTGTGTCTGGATGTTTAATGGATATTGTGTCAACTGCTGCAGGAGCTGCAGAGGAAATGCCAAGTGGGCAGACTTACGTGTGTTCCTATCAGCTTTTTGGACTCAAAACTGCCACTGTAATATGTATCAGAGCAGTGCAGCTCAGATACCAGCTGAGGTACAGGCAGCAAACTTGGCAAGCTGCACCTGTATCGCTCCAAACACCTCTTGAGCTGTGGAAAACTTAGGCACTGTGAAAGTATCTCCTCTCTCTCCACCCAGACAGGAGTCTTGGAAGAACTGAACCACTACCTGAGGAGTTCTTTGGTCCCTTCCCTGCCAGATCCGAGGAATGTGAATACAGGCCCACAGGAAATCCAAGGATGCAGTTGGGTCAAACCTGCCAGAAGACAAAAGAAGACAGATCTGCAATTAGAGTCTATGCAGCCCTGGGGCAGCACACAAAACACATGGTGGTGTCTCTAAATGTCATGAGTACTGTGAAGAAAGAAACATCTGCAAATGTAAAAATAGAATGCATTTAAGTCCCAAGAAGGGGTTTGGTTCTATTCCCAGATTATGACTAAATATTTGTTGCAGTAAGCACGGCACAGGGTCTGGAGCCAAAGAAACAGCATTCAACAAGAGCGTGGTGACTACAGAGTCTTGCACCACAAGGCCAGAAGCTGGTCATCAGCACAAACAGTTGGTACAGTCAGAGCAGTGACCCTACTGCTGGTGTTCTCCTGGATTGCAGAAATTAATGAAATTGTTAATGAGCAAGAGATTGATGCCTTGGTGTTGTGGTTTCCCCTCGGCTGTGGGCCGAGATCCACGCAGCTGCCTGCTCCTTAAAGTAAAAGAGCAGGGGAAGAGGGAAAAAGGGGGAAACAAGGGAAGGGAAAAGGAAGGGGCAAATAACTCCAAACCCAAGAAACTAAGAGGCCCGTGGGTTGGGATAAGGAGAGTTTACTAAGAGAACAGAAAGATAAAATATACCAATGCTAACAGGACTTTAGAGCAAAAGAATCTGAAACTCTTGATCCCCAATGCAGTTTCTCCCCGACCCACACAACTCAGGCCGGACCACCCAGAGCTGTCCCGCAACCCGACCGTCCCCCCAAGCAGCACGCGTCCCGCCACCGCCCCTCTTCTTCCTCCCCTCAGCCCCCCGTTCTCCTGGGCAGGATGTCATTGGCATGGAATACTCTCTTTGGCCCATCTGGGTCACCTGTCCTGGCTTCGCCCCTCCTTTCTCATCAATAGAGAAATACGAAGAAGCTGGGAAAGTCCTTGACTGTCTGACTGCAACTAAGAACATCAGGGTGTTCTCAGCACTGCTTTCATTGTAACTCCCAAACACAGCATCCCATCAGCTGCTACAAATGAAGTTAACTCTATCCTGACTGAAACCAGGACACTTGGAAACATACAAAATAATAAGCATACTGAAATGCTGCTGGCTTTAGAAGTACTGCTAGGTTAGTAATGTCCTGAATTACTCTGATTAGGTGTTAGTATTTCCTGGTGTGTAAGTGTAAGGAGTTTAAGCAAGATCCTACTACAGCAGCACTTGAGTATTTGAGAGTATGGGAAGCTGAGAGCTAGGGCTGCTCCAGAGTTCAGAACTGGGAGCCTGATGACAGCAAAGAGGCTTACAGAAAGACTGGTAATGGAGTGTAGTGCGACCACAAGATCCAGCAGAGCCTGCCCAGGTACAGAGACTGCTGCCTGTTTGCTATCCAAACCATTCTTCAAACCCCATGTTCATACAGATTATCAACCAGGGCAATGCTAGATGGATTACCCAGCCATTAGCTTACTGGTTAGAACATGGCCAAATCTTTATGTGCTGCTTCCATCAAACAGCAGGTCATATTTATATCAAAGTACACAAATCAGCATGATGGAAATCAGCATCCTTCCCTCAAAGCCTGGTTTTGGCTGGGTTACATCTCCTGGCAGCCACAGTGTGGAACATGGCAGCTCTTTTTCTTAGCTCCTGTTTGTTCTCTCTCAGACACAACTCAAAACTCCTTGCCAGGCCTGAAAAACAAGGCTCACCTTTGCTCTCGGTTTCTGCAAAGCAGAAGCCTGATGCACTGGTGCAGAGTGGTCCAGCTGGACTGGTGAGTGAGAAGAGCCAGGAGATACGGGCGGAAGGAGGGCACCTGGGACCCTGCCTGGAAGGACCAAACAAGGAAGAGAAGTAAGAAATAGATCCTTGCTGTGAGGTGGATGTAGATGCCGTGTGTATTACAGAAGCATGATGATCCAAGGACACAGACAACACAGAAGACAACATGTGGATTTAGGATTTGAACTGCAGCACTGTAACAGAACATGGCATCAGCTGTGATAGTCTCTGCTTCAGCAGAGCACTCCTGGGCAAGCAAAAACACCACCGAAACCACAGCTGGCAGGGCTGCTGGAGGACCATGTCCTGTCTGTAATGCACTTCAAAGACCTGAAAACCCCACAGCTGAGAAAAGATGGAACATAAGCCTTCACTGAGAAGGATGCACCAGAATCCTCCTCCATCGGCCTGTACTGTTTTGGAACTGGCAGAGCAACATGTGTCAAAACAAAAAACTATCCCTTGCCCTGCTTCTGGGGGCAAGGCAGCATCCCAGAAAGGTGGTTTCAGCACAGTAGTCCCTCTACCCAACAACCCTTACTTTATTCCAGGAGAACAGTAGCTTCTGTTGGAGGTCGGGGCAGCTGCTGATCACCTCTGGGTCCAACATCTCCAGCCAGTCATTAAGAAGACCAGAGGAGGGCCCTAGCCAGGCTGCTTCAGTACTGAGGAGAAAACAAAGCCAGTATCAGCAGTGATGCCATGAACAGAGGCCTACCAGTGAATTCCCATCACTGCCTAGACTCACCTGCAACTGTCCAGCTCCTTCTTCACTGATGTTTCTTCTTTGTCCTGGAGCAACAAGGAGCTCACAACAGCAATTGGTTTCATGGCAGGAAACCTGGCAGTGGTCTCAACAGTAGCTGAGAAGAGGACAGTCAGGAGTTCCTCCAAGTATGGAGAGTGAGTTTCCATCAAACCTTGAAGGACTAGCAGGGAGAAAGATGTCACTTGTTAACTTCAGGATGTGGGAACCTTGTAGGAGTATCATGAAGGCAGCCAATCTGAGGGCTGGGCTCAGTAGGGGTGAGGGGAGCCATTCTGAGCTGAGACAGTAGGCTTCTGTTTCTCATTTTGCTAATGGAAATCAGCAGTTCACCAAGAGATCTATTCCCAGCCCCAGCTCAGGGTGTAAACACACACATCAGTGCAGGGGAAGGAGCTGATACAAGACAGGACCAAGTTTAAAATCAGTTCACATTTTCTGCTCCAGGCAGAAGGCAGCTTCCCACAGCCTGCACACTGGGCACTACCTTGCTGGGCTGGCAGTGGAGGAAGGAGAGCAGCAGGACAGCTGTACCTTTGCTGATGAGCTCGGGCTCCACGTTACACTTCTCTCCTGATTTCAGGGTGGCAATGATGGCCCGTACCGCCGAGCTGACCAGGTCAGGGTCCCGGTGGAACGTCAGGGCTTCGGTCAGGTGCAAGAAGCCACCTCGAACTGCAAAGAAATGACTGTTGGCATCACAGGGCCAAGCCAGCCCTGTGTTGAGAAGCCCATTAGGCTTCTCTTCTAGAGATACCCTGTGTTGTTCCAGGGCACAGCTACTCAAACATACAAACCTACTAATGACATTTTACAACCACCAAAACCCTTGACAGGTCTTCTGCATGTTACAGGGACGTGTGGCTAAGAGAATATAACTACAAACCCACTCTATGCCTAAGCTCTGGGTTACAGGCGCCTCCTCCCAACAGATGGCCAATGATAAACAACTCTCCAAGTCACGATGTGACCTTGTTCCAGAGGTATTTGTGTGTGCTGATCCTTCAACACTACACTCCTGGCCTGAGTGATGGAAGTTTTCCCTGAAAGACCTGCTGTGCTTGGTGAGATGCTACCAGGTGTCTACTCTAAACTCCCAGAGCTAAATCACTTGTCTGCATCCTCACAGACTTTACGCAGCATCACACAAAACCTCTCTGCTGCTCCTAAGCACACTTCTCTACTAGGCATCCCACCCTACATTCTGCTCTGGGTGCAATTTTGTTTCTGTCCCTTTTCTGTCCCCCTCCAAGTCCCATACGCTGCCTGGTGCCAGTACCGTCATTGATCCTGTGCCTCGAGGAGTACTGCACAGCAAAGGCCTTCAGCTGAGCACGCAGAGGACTATCTTCCACTGCAGGGTTCTCCAACCACTGCAGCATCTGCATGAGAACTTTGAAGAAGAGTGAGGAGAAGGCAGTATCCTGTGGCATGCAGCGCTGGGGAGAACAGCAAGATGGACTTGTTTATACACACTTGAAGAATACACCAAGGATAACGGGAAAGATGCAGACAGTGGCACATGCTGCCAGGAATACATGGAGCACACCTACTCCCTTAGATCGTAGCTCACTCAAATTAAGATAGCAGCTTCTAGTGTACAAATGCAAGGCAGAATGCCCAGTGACACCCCCACAATACTTCTCCCAACGTAATGAGGGGTAACTTTGTGCCTTCTCTCACCACGACAAAAGGAGTAAGATATTTCACTGGATAACTTGCAGCCTGCTCTGAAGATTTCTTTAAGGGATTACAAACTTCAGCTCTCAAATTGTCTGCAAATGCCCTGGCTTGCAAGACACATCCCTGGCTACAAAACAGCACCAGCTAGGGATCCCAAAGCAGAGACCCGCTGCTGCAAATCCTCACTACTGCATGGTTACCAAACTGAGTAGGTACACCCAACCCTGAATGTATACCCCAGTTAAGTCCCTCTGTGTCGTGCTCCCCAGGCTCTCCACAGGTAGAGGGTCTGTACACAGCAAAGCAAAGCTTCCTGTCTCCTCCTCACTCCCCTCTGTTAAATACTACACAGATTCTCATCTCACAGTGCTCACCTGATACTGGTAGAGCTGGCGCATGAGTGGGCAGGAGATGAAGTGGCTGCGATGCATGGCCATCACCAACGCGCCGCTGTGCGGGGAGTTCAGCAGCGCAGCTACTGCCTGGAGAAGCCGCGCGGTGATGCCAGACACCGGCGTGTCCCCTTGGCGGATGAGGGCCAGGTCCTGCCCCAGGGCCTGCTGCAGCGCCAGGGCGAGCGGGCGCAGGCTGGAGCTCTGCCATCGCGGGTCTGGATTTAGTGGGAAGAGCTGGTGGGACACAGAGGGGGAATTAAGTTTATGAGAGCAAGTGAAAGGACCTGCTATACCACAGACATTCCAAGGCAGAGGAATGATTTACCTTGTACAGTTATACTGACTGTGGACTAACCAGAACCTTCCAATAGAGCTCTGTCAGTATTTTAGTGCCTGGTACAGGAACATATGCACAATCTACGTAACCCTAATGTGACTATCAACACCCACACTGTGAGGGAATCACCGTACTACCCAAATACAGGCAAGGAACTTGGCCAGTTTATTCCCTGTAGGATCCTTCTGGAGTCAATGGAAGGAGGGAGGTTCTGCAAGCAGACAAGCAGAGTACAAATGCTGTTTGCACACAGCTTTGCTGCCAAGGCCTGCGAGCATTTCACAAATCCTCCAAGTGCTGCTGGGAGGAACGGGGCTACACACAGAGCAAACAAGGTGCAGAGAGAGTAACATGCTAACAGGCACAATCAAAAGCTGCATCATGTTTAAACTACAAGAAAAAATAAAGACATACATACTTATTGCCTGCAAACACTGCAGGAGGAAGGGGTCAGAAGATGCAAGTGTAAGATAAATGGGTTTTTTCAAGCTGCTGCAGCGAAGCAGCTGATCAGCCAGAGGTTATACCAGTACCTGCAGAAAGATGCCTGCCAAATCATCTTCTGGGCCCAGAACCCGGACCTGGCTTAAAGCCCGGATCCGGCTTTGGCCTTGAGAGTTCTCAGGACTAGATTTTGACCTTGCAGTCTCAGTGCTGTCTGCAAGAAGGAGAAAAAAAAGAAAGAAAGAAAGAAAAACGCCGTTATGGCAGCCCAAACCCTGGATCACCTTCAGCTTTACAGACTCCAACTACTGAGGAGTTCAGTAGCTGTTCTCTTGAGGCTGAGCAAGGCCTATTTTTCTCTATCACTCAGAACAACTCATTGTAGCAAACTCAAAAAATACTGGAATTTCTCCCTTTGCCAAGAGCGAAACACTGCAGCTTGCTGATATATCTCCACACAATCCCTTTTGAAGGCAGTTCTTCCTGTCCCTCTCAACAGCAACAGAGGAAGATAGTTTGGAAGATGACTTTGATATTCAGAAGTTTAGGCTGGTGCAGGCAGTACCTCTGCGGGCTGGTAAGGAGGCAGTGAGCAGGGAGTGGAAAGTCTGGCCTCCTGTCGCTCCTCTCTCATGCTGAACCTCCACAAGGTGAGCCATGTAGTCTGAAAAAGGAAAAAAATATGAACCCATCATCATCATCCTGTCCTCTTTAATTAAGCAGGACAGAATTGGTTGCTGTTTGTACAGCTCCCACAGTGAAGAAAATTTGCCATTTCTGGGGACTTTGTTATCATGATGCTTTTAAACCTTGTTTCTTTCACGTGGTAGTTTCCAAATTACTTTTTAGACTCTGTCCAATGCAATCCACAAAATCCTACTCTATTTCAGGAAATACAGCCAATGACCATCCAGAAAAGCTCTCAGGAGCTGTCTGCAGTGAACACATGCTGCCAAAGCACCCAATGCAGAGAGTTTACTGAAGTAGCTTGGATTTTTCCAAGAAAGCCACAGGAGAGACTTGTGAAAACTGTTCAAGTAAAATGCCTAGTCAAGCTCCAATGAAGCTCTTACTCTTGTCCATGATGTTCTGCTCCAGCGTCTGTGGGTCATGAGATACTGCCTGATCCAGGTACTGCAGAAGTTTGCTCATACTGGAAACTGGGATCCCAAAGGACTGAACAAAGAGAAGCAGCTGCTGTGGCTCCAGATCCTGCAGGGCTGAAACACACAAACACTGGGTGCTCAGACCTCCGAATTCTCTGCAGAGGGTCATCTTTATTACCTGGTCTTAGTGCTTTTGGCTGGACTAACAGTGACACATTAATGTCAGGGCTGCAGAGAGCCTAAAGGCAGAAGAGGTTGACAGCTGGCTACTATGTTTTCCTTCCTCTGCAAATCATTGCCTTCTTATTGCATCTTCCAGTTAATTCACTCACTGACTAATCTGATCTTCTGTTTAATGTGATCAAAACCTCAGGAACCCGATCATTTGTATTAAAAAATAACTTCCACCATATCTGTTGATGGCTGCAAGCAGGAATAATTGAATAATTCAATCACTGGCTATAGAGAGCTGTCATTTAATTAGTAAGAGAGGAATGAAACCTCTGAATACCAAGAAGAGAAAGAGCACTGACGAGCTGTGCAAGCACAAAGGTAACCGTGGGTAGAGCTTACATCCTTCAGACACTGGAAAGCAGAGCGTGCCCTATGGAAGCAGCGCTGTGCCTGCTGTCTGGTGACTGCACAGCTCTGTTACAACAATTCAGGTTGAACTAAGATGAGACTCTAATTCAGAGTCCCCCATTTCCTTTACATACACAGAAAGAACAATACCCAGACTTGCTCCCCTACTTTAAGAGTAGCAGTGAGGTTCAGTGCTTGGATCAGAGCAGGAGGAACACTGCAGTAAGGAGCCCTACCAAAGGCACTGACCTCCTCTTCTGAGCTCTGCTCTTAATGCTTCAGGGATTAACCTGTGAGTCTGGCCATCAGCGAGGCTCTATCCTTTCTTAAACCCTTGTTACATGAACTACACATCGTGGCTGTGTAGGGAATCCCCCTGGGACATCCTGTAATATTCCCTCCCTGGGAGCAGCTCATATTCTGCAGATCTGTTTGACAGCCCTAAGTGACACAGCAAAGAATCTGTTGTATGTTTAGACTGTGACTGTCCCCAAATCCAGAGACACACTGCTTTCTTCATCCAAGCTCCTTGCTCAGCTGCAGTGACCGATGGCCCCACCCAAAGGCATCCAAGTAGGATGGCTGGGCACACAGAGGACCAAGCAAGGCAACTTCTCCCCTTCCTTTCAGGAGGGTCTGAAATACCCACAGACATCCCACAAGCTCACCTGCATCCACAAGACGTGGGACCTCAGAGCGGATCATACGCAGCTTTAGCCAGTCAGGGAGCAGCAGAGCCTCCTCTGAGGTGTCAACCAGAAAAGCAGTAGGAAGTGGCTTCTTCTCCGGGAACCATATATCCAGTAAGGTATAAAAATCACCATCCCCTGCTTAAGAGTGGATGCAAAATTATCTCCCATGTCCAACAGCACGTAAAAGACCCTCCCCTTCTCCATACAAATCGCTACACCAGCACCCTTTCTCATTCAAAGATCAGAAATAACTCAGGAATAAACACTATCAGGTGTATCTGAGCACCCAGTCCCTGCACCACAGTAAGTCTGAGTCCTCCTTGCTTAGCAGGGAGGGACACACCATTATTTTTGTATTTCCTGCTGTCTGCAGAAGGCAAAATAACCCCAACAGCCTGCAAATCCTTCCCTCTGTGCAGCAATATTCTGATAGATCTTACAGCTACAAACAAATATTGCAAGGGACAAGCCTGTGAGTAGAAGGATTAACACCAGCCTGACCTGTTTGGAGATAGCAGAGAGAGGAAAAGCTCTCTGTATTGTCTATGACCCCTTGAATAAATCTGAGCACACTTCACTAACCTTGAGGTGGCCCTAGTGTCAGGAGAATAACCATGGCATGAACCACAAGGATGTGCATAGTGGCTGTTTCCCCGCTGGTCCAACGAAGAAACACCTGATCCTGGGACTCTGACTGGAAAAAGGTTGAAACACCAGGATGAACAAAGGTGGGGAGAGAAAGGACAATGAGATCTGTGAGAAGCAGATGAAAGGATAACATGAGACTGGAAAAATGTGATCAGATAATGTTTCACTTAGCCCAGATTCTCCAACAGTGACCACAAAAGATACCCAAGGAAAAGGTATCTTTATGTGAGGTGCACTTGGCTCTGATATTATGCCAACCTCCAACTATTTTCAGAGCAGGGAATTCCTGAACCAGACGTGGTTTCTACATACTCAGTAACCCACAACAGGCTTCTCTTTTGTTAACTTGTCCCATTTTTCCACCTGCTTAAGGGAGACAGGGCAGCACTCACCCAGCTGTACACCTCCTCCCCCTCCTTACTCTGGCGCATGCGTTTGATGTAGCGGGAGAAGATGGAGAGAAGAGCAACCAGCACTGCATCGGATTCAGCAGAGTAGGAGAGCTTGGAGAAGAGGTGGGACATGATGGTAGAGCGCTCCACTATGAGTCGAGCTACATCCTGCAAGGGAAAAAGATCCACAAGGTCTTTACTGAGCAACAGAGTCAGGTTCTCCTGCTCTACTGCATCACATTCTCCAGTCTCCATCATCAGCCCAGTTAATACTCAGGAGATCCATGTGCAAAGAGTAAAACCATCACAACAGGGAAAACACCAGTGCTTTGAATGCATCTTGTGCTACCTCAGTGTCCCCAGCCATACATCCTGCTACAAAGTGAGCATTTACCTAGTAAAAATCTGCATTCTCTGAAGAAACAGATCTGCTGACTCAGATCATTTTAACATTCTCCACATGTCTGAACAGTTCTGTTCAGGCAGAAGGAACACGTTGAGTCTCTAGATTTGTGCATCAATCTCCAAAAGACTCTTACAAGGGATGTAGTTCAATGGACTTAAAAGTGATAAAAAAGAACTCAGAGATAGAACAATGGGGGTAAAAAAAAATCATTGTACAAAAGCCAAATATGGAGAAAAAAATATAATCAAAATACCTTTAAAATAAATTATCAGAAATCCAGTTTTGGTTATAAGAGAGTGCATGTCCCACACTACTGAGGTTCCAGACTTCCCACTCTCCCCAAAATAGACATGACTGCAGGCTTAGCACCTGCTTGCTCGTGAAATACTACTAGGTGGTGGGATCTCCTTTAAATCATTATCCACTCTTGCATTCCCCACAGTATCTGAGATGGGCTGCAGGTTATTGCTCTGGTATCACCTCATGATATGAAACTGAAGACACAGGTTTCCCTCCAACACACATGCAGCAGCACACAGTTAGCAGATTCAAACGCTCACAAGAATCTCATCATGCTGGTACAGCAAATCCTGTGTCTACCACTGTCCTGAGATGTGCCAGGTCTCCCCCATGCAGTCCCTCTGCCCTAACAGCCTGGCCTCTCACCAGAGCAAGGTCGTTGTGCTGTCCCTGCTCCTCCACTGGAGCGTGCTGGGAGAGGTACACCAGGTAAGCACTGATGGTCTGCGGATCTGTCTCCATGTGGATGGCCTAGAATGAGAATTTCTCTCATTAGAACTCAGGGTTTAATGAAAACAAGCACCAGCAGAAGGAAGACTCTGCCAGCATATAAATACATCAATATCACACCCACACATGGTTTCCTCAGACTCGTTTCAGAACAGGCAGGACAAAGATTAAGGTGGCCACTTACCCCTCCCAGCTCCTAACACCTACCTGCTGCAAGGCAAGAGCTGTTGTTGCTCTAACACTGTCAAACAGCGGCAGCCTCGGGAGGTCTCTCAGCAGCCACTGATACCCCTGCAGCAGCTCAGAATCCCCAGAGTCTTCTTCCATGGGGTGATCTTTCTCCTCTCCATCACGCAGTCCCCCTTCTGACAGCACTAAGGACAGGCCCTGCAGAAGTCACACAGACACAGCTGTTGTGTTTGAAGCCACAGCTGGACTGCTGGTTTCATAGTAGTGAATAGACACAAGCTTCAAACGTCATGGAACATTCCAAAGACAGGACACAACAGGTTTTGTATCTCATGCAGTGTGTTTGCTTGACAGCTGTAAAGCTTCAGTCTTCTCTAAGCATAATCTTTGAGGTCTCTGCAACTAGGCTTGCCCAGACTGTGCTCCAGAGCTCAGGCACTCACTCTTTTACATCTCCCACAGGCAACAGCTGTAAATGACTCCACATAGCACATGATCTGCTTACTCTACACCTGAACCTCACCAAAAACCTAGCAAAATCCAGCTCTATCTTAAAAAAAGTACTACTTGGCTGCTGAACAAAGAAGGCTTACGAGCAGCGGGGAGTAGAAGGGCATTTGATGGGGTGTGGAGATAGAGACAAGTTACTGAAGAAGGATGACATGAAATCATTTCACTGTGCTGGCTCTGGAGTCATGAGAATCTAGGACTCTGCCCTCAGCTTCTGACAGACCCTAATCAAGATGATTTTCATTTTGCTCACCTTCATGGCCAGGACCCGAGAGGCCACCTGGGAGGAACTCAAGCGTCGCAGGAAATAGTCAAGCACCTCACAGGTTGTCTGTTCATCTGCTTTGGGACCCAGCAGCAAGTCTTGCAACCGTCCAAGCAACTGTCTTTGTTTCTGTTGTCTCTGCAAAGCAAGAAGTTGGCCTTTCCAGTAAAATCAAACAGGGGATGCACAGAAGGCAGCTAACAGAAGCGATCCTCAAGAGACCGCTCACCTGGCGTTTCTTGGCACGTTGCTCCTTACTCTCACCCTCCTCCTCTTCTTCACCTGAGGTCGACTCATCAGCAGCATCATGTAGCAGGAACTCACAAAGGCACTGCACGGGCAGGACGTCCAAGGAGCCCTCACTGGACTGAACCAGATCTGCCAGCCATGGCATTGACTGCGATGAGGCCTAGGAAGCAGGAGGATGACAGCACAAGATTAGCAGAACACAGATGCAGCACACTGGTCATGCTGGTCTGTCTTAGCTCCTTTTGCCCCTCCTCTGCTGAAGCTTGAGACACAAGGGGTCAGATCCTAACTTAGCTATCAAGGCAGCCTACCTGTCTTTGAATGATGTTGAGAAGAAAGTCAGGATGACGACTGCGACACAGGAGGTGGCCCAAGCGAAGCGACTGGTTCAGGCTTTTCACCTGCTCCAGGACATGTGGTGGAGGTCTGCGTGGGGGGCCCCTGCCAGAGAAACAACAAGTTATCCACAGGCAGACACACCTTCACTAGGGTGCTGATGAGGATCAGTCAGCTCAGCAGTGTGCAACGGCCACATGCAACAGGACAAGAACCAAAGGTGACACATACTCCACAGGCTACCAAATCTCAGGGCTCTTCTTGCCCACATCAACCACCCTACTAGCAGTAGATATTCCTGACTGGCACTGCCTGGGATTTCATTATGGTATCAGACTGCAGAAGGCTACTTACTGAGGGTCCAGGCTGGTCAGCTGGGACAGCAAGAGGCTGCTGCTCTCTGTAATTGTTTGTTTTGTGGATGCAGCAGCCAGATGACCCTCAAATGCAAGAATCTCCTGTTTCTCTCTCTGGGAGATTTGAAGTTCACGATTAATCATCTCTGTCCGTGTCTCCTCATCCGTCAGGGTACATTGAGGATAGGAATAATTACTGAGAAAGATGAAAAAAATTGTTATCTTGACCTATTCAAAACCCATGAACCATGGCCAGAAAGTCTCCAGGACCTTGGCTCCATCAGGCAACACAGAAAAAACAAGGCACCTTCCCAATGGAGCCAGGGAGAGACTTTTTCAGTGAAGCACCTAAGTCATTCCACCCTTTTTCCCAACTTTATTCTTTTGCTTATACTGTTTCTGTTGGGGGAAGGCACCTTTCCCACTCAAACAGCAGTGCTGCTGCCAGCCAGCTTATTTTACAGCATTCCCACTGGAAAGGAAGGAGCAGGCTGGGCACAAGCTTCATTCAGAAATACGTGTTTTAGGTGATCTGTTTGATTTGTGTAGGGATTTAAGCATACTAACTTGGTCATGACCATTTCCATGAGCATCTTTAGAGAGGGGTACTCCTCCCATGCAGCCAGACCTGCAGGAGAGAAGGAAAACAGAGATAAAATGAGGGTCTTGATACATATTCTCACACACACCAAGGTGGGGAGACACAACAAATTCACTAAGGAACAGCTCACCACGCTTAAGAGCACAGACAATGTGATTCCAGCCACACACTGGTCCAAACCCCCACACTGTATTTTTGCACAAACAGGGAATTCCCAGTTAGTTAACCATGGTTATCTCACCAACCCAGCACATGCCTTGAGCACAGGCAACCAGACTTCAGCAGGCAGCACCCTAGCCAATTCTTGTAGCAGAACTGGTATCCTAAGAAACATCCACACTCACCAATGTTTTCAGGATTGAATGCAGCCACTACAAGCAGGAGAGGCCAGGCTTTCCAGTACAGGGTAGAAATAGCTAGGTTTGGAGGCTGGTACCTGCAAAAGCCATCAACAGGTAGAATTGGTTGGATTTGGTTATTTAAGCCCATCTCAAGACTGTTTTTCTCCTTAATCATGCACTGTCACACCTTTTTTTCAAAAAGAAAAGGTTTGTTGTCTCTCAGGAGAGACAGCAGTGTTCAGCTGGAAATTTCTAGAGCAGAAAGGTCAGAACGCTTGCAGAGGAATGTCCATTCCATGACTCAGGGACTTACTTGCCCTAGAGAAATTTCCACCTGAGCATGGCATTGTAAAGGTTTCATGATGATTTTATCATTGGAAATTGTAATAGAGAGAAACATTTTCAAGTCTGTGAGCTGGCACTGTTAGTCACGAGGTGAAAATCACAAGAAGATGGTCCATGTGATAAGCCTTACCCTGGGGGCAGCTGGATATTCTCTGGATGGTGATAAGTGCACAGATTTAAGACTGCATCGATCAGCTGGATTCTTTCTACCCTCAGGACCTCCACATCTGGAAGAAGAACAGACTAAGCAAGTTATTGACCTGTCTACCTGGCTGAAAGTCCTTTAAGAAAAGCATCACAGGATAACAAAAAATTTTACTTCAAGCAACAACGTTATTGTGGGCTTGTTCTCATGATATTACAGGAACAAAACCCCAACAACACTTAAAAAGCCATAAGTCAATATATAAGGATATTGAGCTTTTCAACTGCAATTTGCTTTGAATTCTTAAGGGCAGTTTTGTTCCCCAACACATCCAATACAAGAGCTGGATCTTTTTCAGAGCTCAGACACACTCCTTCAGGTTAACAGAGAATCTGCTTGGAGCTGCTGGGGCTCAGAGGAACTAAAAATGCATTTTAACTTTGCAGTGAGTTTTCATACCCACTCTAACTTAACTCTGAGTCTTGCAATACTTGAAATGGAATGGCATTTAAACTGCTATACTGAGAGGCTAGACACTTTTCCACAGAATATTCAAGGGCAAAGTCTAGCTCATCCCACCTGATCTGATCTGGATCTGAACCAGATCTGGATCAGACTTTGCTATTAACTGGTCAGCACTAACAGCACATCACAGACTCACAGAGTTTTAGAGGTTGGAAGGGGCCTCCAGAGCTCATTGGGTCCAACCCCCTGCCAAAGCAGGGTCCCTAGGACAGGTCACACAGGTCAGCGTCCAGACAGAGCTGGAATATCTCCAGAGAAGGAGACTCCACACCCCCCTGGGCAGCCTGTCCCAGGGCTCTGTCACCCTCACCAGGAAGAAGTTCTTCTGCATATTGCTGTGGAACTTCCTGTGCTCCAACTTGAGGTCATCTCCCCTTATATCCTGTCCCCACAGACCACTGAGAAGAGTCTGGCCATTTCCCCCTGTGTCTCACACTTGAGATATTTATAAACATTAATCAGATCCCCTCTCAGTCTTCTTTTCTCAAGGCTGAACAGCCCCAGCTCACTGAGCCTTTCCTCACAGGGGAGATGCTCCAGGCCTCTAAACAATCCTCGTAGCACTCCACTGAACTCCCAGATCCTTTAGACTCAGACTCCAACAACCCCCTCGACTCTGACAAAACCACATAAAGCTCAGCTGAACAGACACGTTCTGCAAAGGGGCAGAAATTCTGACCAATGCTGAATGAATTTCTAATGAGGGGGAAGAGCTATGGCTGCTTTTGTAACAGTGTTTGAGTAACGGAATTGAGAGGAGCACGTAACACATGGGTTAATTGCTTTAACTTCCTCTAGGCCCAAAAATTCCTATTTATTTTACAGCCTGTATAAAGGACTAAATTGTATTTAAAAATGCTAATTAAAAACTTTGTGTGGTTATTCAGAGTCCTTTACCCTCAACACAACCAGTTTCCCAAACACTCCGTGCCAGGTTATCAGTAAAAGGGAGGAACACCAGGAGAAAATAAGAAGCTTCTTCAGCAAGAAAGCAACAGCAATACGTGCCTGGCTTTGAGCCAAATGCTTAGCCATCCTGACTGAAACAGGCTTTAAGTGATGCGAAGGCCCTGCACTACGTGGCAGGAGCCACCTCAGCCCTGGGTGGCAATAAGAGGACACGCAGACAGGAGTAATCACACGCTGGCTGGAGCCTTGTGCGGTCTTACCATCTGCTTGCACAGCCGCAGCTCGCTTCACCAGGTGATCTGCCAGCTCCATGGCATCCGCGGGGCCCAGAGGAAGGTCCCGCGACAGACCGATCACCAGGATGCGCATCAGCGTGTCCTCCAGGATGGGCACCTCGGAGCAGAGGCGAAGGAAGAAGCTGCATGAGACAGAAGACAGCAATCACGCTTCTTTTGACAGCGGCACGAGGGCTCCTGAAACCCCCCAGCAGAGCCTAGAGCTCATCCAAGCAGAGGATAAATCACAGGTTCGTTTACAAGCCTTTCCCTGGTCTCCAGCTCCAAATGCAACTACCTGAGACAAGTTGTTTTACGCAATATTGCTCATGTTGCCTTGGACCTCTGCACCTCAGCCTGCTCGGGTCTGAGCTCCCTGAGGTCACCCCAGCACAAACCACAGAGCACGGGGCTGCCCTTCTTACAGTTACAGCATCAGCATGCAGAACAGCTTGTCACAGGGAACAGGAATGAAGGAGGAAGAAGAACAGATGGAGAACGGAGCAACATGCTGCAGTTTTAAGGCAATGTAACAGATGAAGAAAATCTAAGCACAGATCCAAGCCTATCCACCACAGAGCTATATAAGCAACAGCAGAAAAGACCAATTCCTCTGCCTCCAGCTACAGCAGCTCTCTGCCTGTACCCAGCACTCACTTGCGGTCACTCTCAGGCGGCCAGTTGTCCCATTTGTAGTAGGTTTCTGGCTGTTCTGTGAAGAGCACCTTGTGAAGGCTGTAGAGATCAAGAGAACACCATTTGTGTGAGGCTCAAGAACACATTCAACAGTTCAGACTCCCCAAACTCCTGCTAATGCTTCCCCATCCTACACATGAACAAGCTCCCTCAGATAAGCTTGTCTAGAAAAAGTAGCAGCATGAATCACAACAGAGAGGGCTATGCAGTATGGGTGCTGGGCTTTCATACTCTCGTTAACATATTTCACTATTAACTCTGGCTTGACCTGCTTCAGCAGTGCCTTGGACCAGACCCCAGGGTACAACCTGTCCTTCAGGGACAAGCAAAGACAACAGCACTGTCTACAGAGCCCTCAACTGCACAGCCTGACAAAGGATGTCAGACAAAAGAACATGGGGTCCACAGGGATTGTGCTTGGTCAGGTAACTGGAAACATTGGGCTGGATCCAAACAGTACAAATCAAAAATATTTTCAATTCTCATAAGATGTACCTGCAGGGAGTTCTGAGAGGGAGACAGTCCCAGCTTGAACCCTGCTAAAACAGTCTCTGCTCCTTGTCTGGCAAGGAGAGAGAATCTAGCTAAACCCTAGCATGTGCATGGTTTCTCACAGTATGTTGTTCATGCTGGGACAGGGCTGGCTCTGTGCAGCAGGTTACCAGGCTGACTCTCTTACCAGTGCACGTAGTCCTTTGGAGCCAGCTTGCTGATGGATGGAACGACCGTGTGAAGCCACCAGACAGCATCTCGCTGGATAGCGGCAATCTGGTTCTGGAAAGAGCGCAGCACTTCCAGGTCTGAAAAACAGCCAGGTTACAAACTACACCCAGAGAGCCCCATCAGGGGCCAAGTAGGACAGGGGGGCTGCTTCAGGAGTAGATAGTAACTGGGGCTCTAAAGCATCAACAGTAAACCGGGGAGAGATGTATTGGGTAGCTTTGAGCATCCCAGCACTGACAGCACACGTACCTTGCTTTCTGATACGTGCCACAACAAAGCCCCAAGATGTAGTGTGGAGGAATTAGCGCTGTGAGAAGATGACACCTGGGCAGCCACTTCAGTGCCACCCCAAAGGCCTGTCTGCTCAGGTAATCCTTACAGCTTGAGGACCCTCCATTCCCTTTCCCCAGTTTCTCAACCCCTGCTTCCATGGCTCCAAGAAGCACCCAGACACCATGCCACATCTCCCAACTCCAGATGACAGCAAACACCCCCGTGGTTACAGAATGAAGGCTTATACCCCTTCCTAACCCTAGCTGTGACATTCCCCTAACCTCAGGGGAAAGATCTGCCAAGCTGCCCATCTTCAGAGGGAACCCAAGTTTTTCTGCTTACTCTTTTTCTCTCCTTTGTCCCAAGCAACTCCAGCCTCCTTCACCTGGGCTGTAATCCCGAGCATCATGGAAACAGCCAGCAGATCAGTTATGTGGATGACAAACCGCTCCTTAAGAAACACAAAAGTGAGTTGAATCAGCAATACCCAAAGCTGCCTCTGGAAAAGCATTCATCCTCAAAAAAGACAATCCTGGATGTTTGGAAATTGGATACAGGAGTGTTGCTGTGCAGAGACACACAAATGCTGACTCACTCAGATGATAAAGAGCAAAAGAAAGAACAGCCAGAAGAACAGCCGGTAGCTCCTCCAGCTACAGAGGAGCCCAGCACAGCACTGGTGCACTCAGCAGCACCAGGGCCAAAGCAGTACCTTGAATTCCATTTCTGCATACTGGGCCTCCTTCCGCTCCTGCATAAGGCCCAGGCAGAAGGCCTGGAAGTTGATCTCATGTTTTGTCTGTTTGATGATCTCCCGCAGCAGAGCCCGTGAAGCCCGCAGGTAATCGTCCTTCGTAGTCAGAAGATCCTGGAACACCATTGCTAGGTACTGAGGCCATAGAGAAAGAGAAAGCTTTCAGTGTACAGTCATTTCACCTGCATCCACAGAATGAAAAGACAGAAGGAAACAACGCTGGATGGAGACATGCCTGGTGGCATGTCAGTCCTTCAGACCCCCATGGAGCCAAAGCAATGTTTCTATGGGAGGTGGTTGAGTCACCTTCCCTGGGTGTGTTTAAAAAAAAGGGTAAATGAAGTACTTAGGGATATGGTTTAGCATACGATGGGAATGGTTGGACTTGATGATCTTAAAGGTCTTTTCCAACCTTGTGATTCTGTGATTCTCTCATGAAACCTCATTACCACAAGGTTGGCCACGCAGAACGTGGGAGTCAGGAATAAATGCACAAGGATATTTTCTAACAAATGTGATAATTTCAAAGCAGTATGATACAGATCACACAGCTGTCTGTGACGTTTTCATGTGAGCCTCAATTCAACAAGTATCTCAGGTGGGGTTCTGGGATCACTGTCATTCAATCAAGATGCTACACCTACCTTTGGAGCTTGCTCTGAGCTGTGCTGCAGCACAGTGTACAGGATCTGCATGTTGTTGGGGTTTCTCGCATTCGACAGTTCATTGAAAATCACAAACTTAATTGTGGTGCCCAGGTTATCCCTGTGGGCATTCAGCAGCTCTCTGCAAGGGAAGACCACAGGTTTCAGAGCTTAGGTTTCATTGCTGAGGTTTCACTGCAGCTAGAGTCACTGCTTCCATTTCTTTTTGAAGTATTTCACAAACAAAAGTGATGAGAATGGAGCACCACATATGTCTGGCAATACCAAAGGTTTACTGAAAGACTTCCAGGCCAATTAAATTCATTTAAATGTTATACAGGACACCCCATGGTCCAAATTGGTGTTTGAAACTGCTATGCAGAAAGACTGAGACCATCAAAGCCCTGGACACACCTTCCAGAGTGCTTTCTCCTCCTGTCACAGACCCAGTCACTCACCTGACACACAGCATGTAGTGGTTGAGAAGGACTTTCGGCTTGAGGCGAATTTTGATCAGGTTGGAGATAACTTCCATGTCCTCTGTGGTGTGGGTGTTGCAGTTCATACAGACTGACATCAGCAAGTCCTGTGCTGGCTTGGTCAACTGCAGAGGAAGAGCAGAAAGGCTACAGCCACTTGCCATCACAGATCAGAATTGTAGCTGGCAGCCCGCCTGGCTGGATCCCAGACCAGGTCCAGAAGAGTCACGCTTCAAGAGCTTCTCCCCTTACCTTTGGATTCTGCAGCCACATCTCCAGCCTCTGCACAGCCATCTGCCGCACCTCTTTGTAGCCACAGGTTGCTGTCAGCAGTCGGAGGAGGTTCCTGGAGACATTGTCCATGGGCTGGCGCCGGTTGAGTTGGTCCCGCAGCATGTCTAGGACATACTCCTCCACGCTCTCGGCGAGGTCGTCATACCTGGGCCACACAAACTGCACTGTACTGATTTCCACACAAGCCTTCCTTTCTGACCCCAGAGATCAGCAGCCCTTTTTTCTTTGTGGTATGGATTACAAAGAAATGAAATCGACTCTTTCCTCCTGGAACCAGATTTATCTGATGCTCAGCATCTGCCAGTGAGTGCTGTGGGACAGCTAGTGCTGAGAGGGAGCTCCCTGCCACAGCATCACTGTGCTGAGTGCAGACAGATCTACCACGTGGTTACATGTGGAGAGGAACAGGGACTGTACCTGGGCATGAGTTGGCCCTCCTGCTCTGGGCTCATCTTCTCCTCTGCAATCAGCAGCTCACTCTGGCTGTCTTCCTCCTCTGTCATGGAAGGGTGTGGGCTACTCCCTAAGAGAGAGGAGCACACAGCACACTTGATGAGACAGCTCTTTCTAGAGCTCACTCACTCATGCTCTTATGTGCCCAGCTTCTTCCAGCAACACTGAAGGAAGCCCCAACTAGATGCTTCCTCATGCTGTATCACATACGGGAGCATTCTCCAAGCCTCTTTCACTGCCTGTCCTCAAAAATTCCCTAGAAATGGAAAGGCCCCAGAAAAAGGAAAAGCAAAGCCTGGAACTCAAAGTCTGCTCTGTGTGACTCCACTCACCAGTCAATAAGCTCACCGGGCTTCATCCTCTCCCTACCCCTTTGATCCTGCTTCCCAAACATCTTACCAGCACTAAGGTCCCCTCCACTACGTCCAACTTCCCCATGCAAGAGCATGCTCTTAGGAGGCATCTTTGTGTTAAAAGCTGTTTGGATGTTGTCCACAAATGTCTTGCAGTGAGGGCTGTCCACCCAGATGCGCTCCCCAAGGGAGTCCTCAATGTAAACCTGCAGGAGAGAACACAAACCATGCTCAAACCTCCTTTTTTTCCCCTCCAATTAATCAAGAGTCTTTGTGAGCTACCCCAGTTTTAATTTCTTTACAAAATACAACTGCAAAGTAGGGAACTACCATAATGACTGCATGGATGTAAACCAGACCAGATTACTGCAGGCAAGTCACATAACAGACCAAACTGGCATGTCCCAAGTTCTAGTCAGCACTGACCCTGCCAAAACAAACCCAACAACAAGGACTCTGTTTCCCTCCTGTGGCAACAGAGCATGAGCCAGTCTCCAATTTCTGCTTCCTCCAGCTGCATTCCCCATACTGGGCAACCTGTCACTGGATACACCCTTCCCCTGCAGCGGGAATAAACCCTCTGCTGCCATCCTGCCCCTACACACACACACACATTCCACCCCCAGCAGGTTTTACCCACCCTGCCCACCACTGCCTCAGCCCAGGAGAAGCACCCTTGGTTCAACAACCTTGACAAAGATCTCTGGCCAGTTCTCATCCTCTTCATAAGCCGCCATGAGGAGGTTGCAGGCCAAGACAGACACCAGGCTATTCCCTTTGGCTTTGAAATTGATGGAGGCATCTCTTCGGAGTAGGCTGCACAGTGCCTGGAACATCATCCCCAAAACATAAATCAAATATAAAATAATCAAGTCACCTCACAAGGAAGCACACAGAAAAGCTTTAGGAAAAGAAAGGCAGCAGCTTGCCACAGAGCTGTGGAGTTACAGAGGCACACAGGTTGTGCTTTGGCTTGAGAGAAACTGTGACTACGCTCAGGAGCTGGCAGCAAGGATACCTCAGTAAGGCCGAGACCCGAGGCAGCGCAGCCCTCACCTCGATAACCCCTTCGGTGGCAAAGATGTTGGGTTTGATTTTTGCCAGGTACATGAGGCTCAGGTACAGCGTGGTGTCAGGTTTGGCTCTGTTCATCTTCAGCTGCTTCACAGCTCCACACAGCACCCCCTCAATACGGTCGTCGTTGCCTTCTGCTTCTGCTGCCTCAATTTCATCCAGCAACACCGTGGGGACAACTGTAATCGTCACCACACAGGCATCAACATTCACCCTCATGCAAAACAACCTGCTCTGAGGTGCTGGCAGAGCCAGTCACCAGGAAAGCAATGTGTGGACCATCTTTAGCCCCTGCGATTGTGTTTCCCAACTGCTGTTAAAAGTTGTTTCACACCCAACCCCCCTTGATTGTTTTTCAGACTACTCCTCCACAAACACATCAACCACCAAAGAATGGAATGAAGCTTTAAAAAGAAGCCAACAATACTGAGATCCAGAGCTTACTAAACAAGTATGTGAATAAAACACAACCCAGACTCAAAGATTTCCTCAGGGAGCATTTCAGGTGCTGCCAACAAACACCTACCAGACAGGACGAACACAACCCTGTGCTGAGGGGAAGGGGGCAAAATTTGTTCCTCTAGCCCTATCCATCAGGGAAAACCCTCAAAGACAGCACACAAATGGTAGTGTGTGGACTTAGAGAAAAGCTCCTGCTCTGAGTTTAATGAGATTTAACAGGGACAAGTGCAGGGTATGGCATCTAGGAAGGAAGAACAACCCCAGGTACCAGTATAGGCTGGGGACTGGCCTGTTCTAGGACCTGGGGGTTCTGGGGGGCAGCAGAATGAGCATGAGCCAGCAATTGCTCTCGTGGCTGAGAAGGCCAATGGCATCCTGGGTGTATTAGAAGGGGGTGGTTAGTAGGTCAAGAGAGGTCCTTCTCCCCACTCTGCTCTGCCCTGGTGAGCCCATACCTGAAATATGTCCAGTTCTGGGCCCCTCAGTTCAAGAAGAACACAGAACTCCTTGAAAGAGCCCAGCACAGGGCCACCAAGGTGATGAAGGGAGTGGAACACCTTCCTTATGAGGAAGCGCTGAGGGAGCTGGGCCTCTTTAGCTTGGAGAAGAGGGGACTGAGGGGTGACCTTATTAACGTTTATAAATATGTAAAGGGTGAGAGTCAGGGGGATGGAGCCAGGCTCTTCTCAGTGATGGCAGCGACAGGACAAGGGGCAGCAGGTACAAGCTGGAGCAGAGGAATTTCCATGTGAATATAAGGAGGAACTTTTTCACTGTCAGGGTGATGGAGCCCTGGGACAGGCTGCCCAGAGAGGCTGTGGAGTCTCCTTCTCTGGAGACATTCAAACCCGCCTGGCCAGTTCCCATGTAATTTAGTCTGGGTGATCCTGCTCCGGCAGGGGGCTGGACTAGATGGTCTTTCAAAGTCCCTTCCAGCTCCTAACAGTCTGTAACTCTGTGAGGCTCCAGGGAAGCCAAACCGAGGCTCATTCACATCCTCACGCGCCTGTCACACCCAGGTCTCACCTTCAATCGGGATGACGGACGGCTCCTTGATGGAGGGTGAAATGGCTCGCTTCTCGGCCACGGCCGCCTCTGCCAGGCGTCCCAGGGCGCTGAGGGGCGGCGTGGAGGAGAGCTTGGGCCGCTTGGTCAGGCCCGTCAGCCCCGCCGAGCCCGCTAAGGCGGCGGCCGCGTCCCGCTTACGCTCGGAGGGCAGCCCGGGGGGCGCCGGCTTCAGCAGGGTGACGGCGGCCTTGCCCTCGCCGCTCTGCCCCTTGGAGCCCAGCGCGATGAAGTCTCCCGGCGGCGGGTGCGCTGCAGGGGGACAGGGGACAGGCGTGACAGCACCGGCCCGCGGCGACCGGAAACCCCCCGCCCGCCGGGCCCTGCCCGGGACTCACCGGAGGGCTTGGGCACGGCGCTGGGCCGCCGCACGGCCGCCGCCTTCGCCCGGTTCATGGCGACGCTGAGCGCGGACCCCGCGGAAGCGCCGTCACCGCCGCCAACACCCGGAAGCGGAAGTCCTCTGGCACGCTCCGCCCCCTCCTCCCGCCGGGCTGCTGAGCCTCCCGCCCCGCCCCGCGGGACAGCGCCGCCTGGTGGCCTGGAGGGCAAGGCGCGGGGTGGCGGTACCGCCCCCTATCGGTCCGGCGGGCGCGACGGCGGGGCAGGTCCGGGGGCTGCGGGGCGGGGGTTGGGGGTCCCGTGGCCGGGGGACTCTGGGGCCGGAGAGGGCAGCCAGGGGGGTGGACCGGGGCTGAGCTCGAATCGCGGGGTTGGAACCGGGAGGACCGAGACGGGGGACGAAGCCGGGACCCCCGCCGCAACCGCCGACCCCGGCCCGCGCCGCCGCCACGCTCCAGCACAGGCTCAGCACGGGCCTTTATTGCAGCAGGGACCGCGGGCACCCGCGCCGTGCCTCCGGGGGGGCACCCACACCGCCCACCCACCCCCCCCCCCCCCCCCGCCCACCCCGGGCACCCGGCGGCCGAGCCCCCGCGCCGCCCCGTGCGCAGCCGTGCCGGACGGGAGCAGCAGCAGTGACGGTCCCGCCGCAGCATCCTGTGCCCGCGGGAGCTCCCGGGCCGGCGGGTGGTCTCCGCCAGCTGAGGGTGACGGCGCGGCCCCCGGCTCACAGCCAGCGCAGGGAGAAGCTCTGGCTGAGGCTGAGGCCGAGGTCGCTCACGGTGAGAACCTGTGGGAGGAGAGGAGATGCTCAGGGGACAGGCTCAGAGCAGGGGGTGCAGAGCATCCTCTTCCTTACTCAGCTACTCCGTGGTGGAAAAGCCACCCCCAGAGTCTTCAGCCACCAGCCCCTGTGACAAGGGCTGGGGAAGAGGGGGTGGATACCCCCAGGATGGGGCACCCTGAGATGGGGCCATACCTGGTTTTTCAGGTAGGAGAAGGGCTTCTCCTGGCCATTCAGGAGGACCTTAGTGGGTGGCTGCTGCACCCCGAAGATGCTCACTGTGCCAATGGTGACCTCGGTGGCCTCGGTGCTGGTATGGAGGACGATGGAGGTGAAGATGTTCTGCGGGAGGGGACAACATGAGCTCAAGGTGGCCAGGTGCCACAGGACACCCCACCTTTGCCCTCCCCACCCTGTCCCACCTGCGTGACATTGAACACCAGGTAGGAGTAGCTGCCCCGTTCGAAGGTGTCCAGGCTCTCCCCATCATCCCAGAAGAGATCCCCCCAGGCGGTGGCACTCGAGGACAAAGCCACGATGAGGTGCAGGGGGTTCCCTCGTGTCACCTCGCTGGTAGTCGATGGTTTCTAAGGTTCAAAGACACAGCTACTGTAGAGGGTCTAGGAGCTGAAGTGCTGGTGAGGATACACATGCTGTGGACAGCCCCAGCAATGTGATGGGTGGGTGCTCACCTGGGTGGGCAGAATGGCACCCTCACGGACGTGCAGGTTGAGGTGATCCAGGGGAGCTGACATCCTCAGCATCTCCCCGCTGCTGTTCACTGAGGAGCCCTGGGGAGATGGTGAGAGACGCAGGCATGAGGGGGTCAGGAGCACGGTAGGGGTCTCAGGTATGGGGTCAGGAAGCAGCCATCCCCACCCCTTCCTTCACTGGGGCTTGCAGGGCTTAGCTTCCCACCCGCAGTCCCGAGACAGTTGAGCAAGGACCATCTGGCCCTGAGCTGAGTGCCGCTGCTCTCCTCACCGTGTAGAAGTCGTACCACACGCCTTGGGGGAGGTAGCCTGTGACCGAGTCCACCCCGGGCTCCAGCACCGGTGTCACCAGCAGGCTCTGGCCCCACAGGAACTGCCTGTCCAGCCCCAAAGTGGCCACATCCTGGGGGAACCTGCGGCAGGATGGAGACTCCACTTGGATCAGCTGCTTCTCCATGATCCAGCCAAAGCATCTCCCCAGCCTGTGGCAGGGATGTTCTTACTCAAAGAACAAGGGCCGGGCGACAGTGTCCCCTTGCAGGTGGGCACGGTGGAACAGGGTGTAGAGGAAAGGCAGGAGGGAGTAGCGGGTCAGCAGCACGTCCTTCATGGCTGTCCTTGCCGCGGGGCTGAACACCGTCGGGTCCTGGGCCTGGGGGAGACGCAAGGAGTCAGTGGCCACCCCATCCCCAATCCCATCCCCATCCCCATCCCCATCCCCATCCCCACCAGGCAACCCGGCAACCCCTCGCACACCCATACCCCTCATCCTGCTTTCCACAGCCCCCACCCCATCCCACATCCCCATCGCACATCCCATCCCCTGCATCCCACGCCCAGGATGCCTCCCACCGGGCACCTTCTCATTCTGGGTGTTGTGGTTGCGAGCAAAGGGGTAGAAGGCCCCCAGCTGCATCCAGCGGGTGCAGAGCTCCTCCGAGGTGCTGCCAGAGAAGCCACAGATGTCCGCCCCGACCAGTGGGATGCCGAAGAGGCTGAAACTCAGCAGCCCTGAGGGCAGGGACGGTCAGCAGGGTGCAGGGAGTTTTGGAGGTGTCTCTGAACAAGCAGATAGCTCGATGGAGCTGGGGGTGCTGGTTAGGGAGGGGGCTTGCATGCAGCCCATGTCACCCACCTGGGATGGAGTAATACATATCCTTCCACTGGCTCCGGTTGTCACCCAGCCAGTGCCCTGAGTACCGGCCCTGGCTGGGGAAGGTGGAGCGGGAAATGACGAAGGGACGCTTCCCCCGGATCTGGATCAATGCACTGGAAGACAACAGTGAGAGCCAGGGGCAGGAGGTGAGCGCAGCCCTCCTTGGACTTCCCCTTGTCCCTCAGAAGCGGAGGGAGAGGTCCAGCCCCACCACAGCCCTGCAATGCCAGAGGGACAGCTCAAGAGGCACCAGGTACAGGGCACCAGGACTGGCTCCATCTACTCATCCCTCCCAGAGCAGGCTTCCCTGAGGCTTCCCTCCTCCGCTGGGTTGTTCCATCCTGGAGGCTGGGAGCGGCCAGATCATCTCCCCTTTTGGTCAGACACTCAAATCCTTGTCCTACACAGCCCTGAGCTGCAAGATTTTATCCCACCCCATCCCCAGGCTGGGATGCCCAGGTACCTCGCTGTGGCTCTGGCTTCCATCAGCCCGTAGAGGTTGTGGAGGTTGTAGTGCACTGAGACTTTCTGCTTTGCCGAGGCACACACTGTCTTTGCGGAGAGGGAATCACCCAGCACGGCTGCCAGGAGGGAAAGACTCTGTTAGCACGTGGAGGAAAGGGGGGTGCAGGGGACACAGACCCCCCTGCCACACTTGCTGGCTCTGGGCCAGCCCTCCTGCACACAGAAGCCAGCCATCACTGCCAATCCAGCGCCGAAAGCCCACGCAGATGGTCCCATCCTGCACCCTGACACGGCACTGACAAACATGGAAGGCTTGGGCACAGGTATCGGCACACACGAGTAGGGATGGAGACATCCAGGGTGTACAATGCAGACACAGCATCTCTTAAAAGTAAGTGGTTTTCTCCCCGAGCACTCGGCTGCCAGCCATCTCAGAGCACACAGTACCTGCCAGCCCAGCCTGGTATTTCATGTTCCTCCTTACCCGGGGTGTACGGGGGGCTGTCGAGCTCTCCCGGTGGGCAGCCCTCTTCAGACCCATCCATGAAGTTGGATGGCTCGTTCATGTCCTAAGCAACAAAAATCACAGGTCACTTTCCAGGGGGAGGTTTTGGGGATTAGTGGATGAACCTGGAAAAGCTGCATTTAAGGTTCAGACGGTCCTGCCAGGACACACAGGGGGCACAAGACAAGCTAGTGGCAGGGAGGGACTCAGGGGACAAGAAGGGACTTACAATCCAGAGGCCGTCAAAGGGCACGCGGGCGTGGAAGCGCTGCAGGTTCTCCAGCCACCACTGGTGCGTGTCCGGGTTGGAGAAGTCGGCGAAGGCAGTGAAGCCAGGCCAGACCTGTGGGGACACCACAATCCCACGGGATCATCAGCAGGCGGGCAGCTCATAGGGCCACCATGGGGGGACAGGGAGCCCTGGGACTGTGAGCATGCTGAAGGACACTGGGGTGAAATGGTCAACATGACAGCAAATAAACCCAAAGTGACTGTTTTGGGCCCTGGATACCATGTGTGCAGCATCCCTCTGTGGTACCCAGGAGCCTCAGGGTGCTGCGGACCCCTCCAGCAGCAGCTGATGGAGCGACCACTCTGCCTCTGCTTGTACCCAGGCCAGGGCAGAGCAGTGATTTCTCTACACTTTGCCTCACTCGAGAAATTTTGGCCAGTTCTTTTTTCCCCGTGTTTTCAGGTTGCATTAGAAGGAAAACCCTCCTTGTATATGGTGAGGGAGAGCCAGGGGGAGAGAATGGCTGGAAAAGGAGGGGACAAATTGGGGGGAACCACTATGGGGCGGATCTAGAGGTGCATGTCCATCATGGACAACCTTCCCTTACTCCGAAAACAGGAAGGGAGAGAAATCAGATGACAGCCCTTGGGCAGCACCCAAGAAGCTCATATGACTTCCATGGGCTCCTCTGCTGGGGCAGGGGCTGGCTCCCAGGGCCGGTGGAGATGCCGGGAGGTGACACGCGAAGCTAAGGAATGAGCCAGGTTCTGGCAGTCATCCCAGAGAGGTTCCTTGGCCACTTGTCCCAGGAGGGACGAAATCCCAACCCTGCTATTGCACAACCACCCCACGGGGCTGGGATTTCCCCCTCACCTGCCCGATGAGCGGCTGCCCTTGGGTGGTGTTGAGGAACAAGCCCCGTTTCAACCCTTCGTCGAAAGGCCAGTAGGAGCCATGAGGGTTGGTGCTGCTGATGCCGGGATCCTGGGGGCAGAGCAGAGGGTTAGTTTAGTGCTTTTCCCAGCAGACCATGGCCCCTTCCCCCTGCCAGGTCGATGTGATTCAGAGATGACAGCCCAGACAGGGTCAACCAGAGCCCACACGAATTTGGCTGTTTCCCCCCGAGGGGAACAGAAACTTGCTTCAACACTTCCAGACACATTTTCTAAAATGCCACTTCTGCAAGTCTCCAGCACCCGTTAGGGTGTTTTGGGGAGGGGAGGAGTGGACCCAAATCAAAGAAATCTTGTGCTTATGCAAGAAAACACCAGGTCACAGCCAGGCTTGGGCTGTAACAGGGAGGGAACCCAAGCTCCCCCTCCCCAGGACCCCCTGGTCCCCGCTGCCCCCAGCAAGCGGAACCCACACCCACTTTCCTCGCGGAGGGAAGAAAGGAGATCACTGCCGGGTCACAAGATCCCAGCCCTCGTGGGGATGTGGGGGCACCCGAGCCAAGCACCCACGAGTTAAACAGCCTGACCCATGGTTCCTCCATCCTTTTGCCCATGGGGGACAGGGACGTCCCTGTACTCGTGCAGCAGCTGGGAGCACAGCACAAGAACCTGCCCTGTGTCTCCACGGTCGGTCCCCACACCAGGGGATTTCCAGTGGCAATTTACAGCTGCCTGCCCAGCACTCGGGACCGACCTCAGATAAAAATCCCCAGGCTTGGGGATGATCAGCCGGGACCACAAGCATCCCTTACACCTCTGCCTTGCATCCCAGCTCCGCAGCAAAGACAGGACAGGGGGACAGGAAGGGGAGTACCAAGATCATAACGTAGCGCTGCCTGTGTTTGTGGAGATCTTCCACCAGTGAGGGGAGGGAGGCAAACTTCTGGGGATCAAAGGTGAAGTCCCGGTACCCATCCATGTAATCGATGTCATTCCACTGTGCATCCTGCGGGACAGAGGCTCAGGGATGGGTGACAGAGTCCAGACCCCCTCTCCACAGGTCTGGGGGGTTACCTGGGGGATTTGGTAGTTCCTCATGGCTCTCACAGTCTTCCAGGTCTCATTGCTGGATCCATAGCCCCAGCGGCAAAGGTGAAAGCCGAGAGCCCACAGGGGTGGCATGGCTGGGAAACCTGCAGCGGGAGAGGGGGAGCATGGATGGGGTGTCCCAAGACAACAGCAGCATCTCACATGGATGGGAGAGGATGGGGAGAAGGAGGAAAGGAGGTGACTCTGCCTGTGACGTGCTGGAGATGGGATGGTCAGGGACCACTGACCGCTCCCCAACCAGAAGGACTGGGGACTGCGGTGAGTCTGGGATTAAGACAGGGATGGGGATATGGGCAGGGTACCTGCAGATGTCCGTGATGGGGTGCAGGCACTTACCTATCACCTGCTGGTACTGCTGGATAACCATGTTGGGATCGGGCCCCAGGAAGATGTAAAAATCCAGCACCCCCCCGATGGTCCTCCAGGTCAGGGCCGGAGCTGGCTGCAGCGCCACCTCTTTGCAAGGCAGGGGAATGAGAAAAGACCATGAGAACTGGGGAGCAACGCCCCCAGACCCCAACCCCCACGGCAAGAACCAGGCAGCACCACAGACAGCACTTGGCCACTGTCAGGGGAGTGCAGAAATCCCTGCCCTGCGCTTGGCGGATGCCAAACAGGTGTCTGGAGGCTGAATCATCACAGCCCAGGGAGTTCACTAATTTACATGGGGAGAAAGCTCAAGATACTAAAAATTTGGTCTTTAAGCCCAGTGCTGTGCTACTCTCCCAGCTTTCACTTCAAAACCAAGCACACGCTGGGCTTTCCTTCACATCCTCCCCTGAAATCCCCTCCTAAGTGACTCAAGAGCTGCTTGTACAAGCATTGGGGGAGCAAGGGCTTTCCTGGAAAGCGCTTTTCACACAAAGAGCCCCTGAACTTCAGGCCGGACAGTTGCATCTCCCCTGCGCTCTCCCATGAGCTCCTCCTCCTCAGCAGTATCACTGCAAGAAAGCCCGGTGCAGCTGGAGCCCTGGCATGCACAGCATCATCCCAGCTGGATGCAAGTGGTGGCTGCTGGGAGAGACGGGTGGTCGCCGGTGCCATCCCCGAAACAGCAAGAAGCCCGCGGGAGCTGCTGCGTTATCAGCTGGCACACACCAGCAGATCCCACGGCCACAGCTGGCAGAGCACAGCTGGGAAGAGCGCGGGCGGCAGATGGCATCCCCGGCTGCACCCCAGCCGTGCCGTGCCGCCGGGCCTGGGGGCAAGGCTGTTTCGGGCGGAGGGGGAACGGGCAGGGACCTGCACATGAGGGACTTGCTTTTCCGATGGCAAGTCGGCAGCTGGGCATGTGGTTAAACTGCTCAGCAGTTGCTAAAGAGCCTCGCTGTAGCCAGGAAACAGATGGCTACGCTCAATAACGGAGCCATCAAACCACATCTTTCCCTTTTAAGGCTTCCTCTCACCCCAAGTTTGCGAACCACCCGCTCCAGCAGCTCCCATCTATCCCCACCTGCCGGGTCACCCTCCAGGCAGGAGTCGGCCAGGGACACCTACCCATGGCATTGCTGTTGAGGAGGAAAACCCCGTGAGCATCTCCACCCTCCTCCATCAGCAGGTAGAAGGGGTGGGCGCCGTAGAGGTTGAACGATTCCTGTGAAGAGGAGGTGACAGGTGAGAGAGCAGCTCCCAGGTGAAGCAGGAGAGCACCCCATAAATGGCCCCTAGTTGCATCTGCTGCCACTGCCTAACCAGGCACCCTCGGTGGGGACAGAGCACGGGATGGGGATGACTTCAGAGCTGGTGCCGAAGGCCACAGGAGGCTGCTTCTTCCTCACAGCTCAGGGGATGCTACTGAGCTGTGCTGGGTGAGGGGGAACATCCCGCCTCGCTGCAACCTGGTTGCACTAGCAGCAGGGTGGAGCGGAAAACACCCAGCGCCCTCAGAGTGCCAAGAGCATTTTGCAATTGCTCTGAAATCCTCCCTGGCACATATCTGCCCATCAGCCTCGACCACCCCCTGCCTCTCCCAGTGCTGCCGCCCACCCCCCGCCACGTTTTCCCAGGGCCACGTTTTCCCAGAGCGGTGCCCCCCATCCTCGCCCTCTGCACCCCCACGGGGATGGGGGAGATGGTACCGTGGGAGAGATGTCGCGTGCCCACAGAGTGAGGGTGCTCCAGTCCAGGCTGTGCAGGAGGGTGCCACGGTGCTCCCCCAGCCCGTAGAGGAACTTGGATGGGAGCAACGTGGCTATCTGGAGAAACTGGTCGGCGAAGATCAAAGGGGCCACAGTGGTGTTGAGCCTGCCGGGGTGACACAGAGGGGGAGAGAGAGAGTCAGGAGAGGATGCTGGGATCCATCTGGATTAATTTGCCTACCAGCAACTGACCCCTTCCCTCTTGAAGCACCCTAACAGCCAGGATGGCAGCACGTGGCCCACCCTGCATCCAGCCCCAACACCTTGGCTCAGGCGGTATATTCGGGTCTGGATGGATGTGAGGTATGGCCTGAACCTGACCCAGGGCAGCGCAGCCTTGCCTTTGACACCAGAAGCTTCCACCCAGGTTATTATTAACCACTGAGGCGATGCAGCAGCGAGGTTTCTCAGCTGTCATCACTGATAAGCAGCTCCCAAGTCAAGTATGGACCACAGGCTCCAGCGAACGGGAAGGAGGAGGAAAGAATGGCATTTCAAACCACCCTGGCCATACATGGAGCAGCTGTTGGTACTCACGAACGGCTCAGCATGGGCAAAGCCATGGAGGTGACTGAAAGCAGTGTGGCAAAGCAACCTGCAGTCCTTTTCCACAAAAATCCTGGAGCTGGGGGTGTCCCTAACTCATGGACAGCCAGGGAAACCCAAAATCAGGGTGAAACAGGCAAAGCCACAACCTTCAATGACCTTTTATGCTGAGCCACCAGGTCCCTTATTGGGGATGTGCTAGGAAGCTGCCCAAGGTTTGGCTGCTGTGGAACCTGGTGAGGAATTGGGTTATCAGGAGTTTTTGGGGAGGTGATGATCCCACCCAGCCCTGCCACACCCACAGCAAGCACATGGCCAGCCTGTGGGGCCAGGAAGCCACGTGCTGCCATCTCCGCATGTAAGGACCGCTGGAAAGATAGAGATGAAGAGCAATTAATGGCTGGAGATCCTACAATGTGGTTTTTCCATAAGGAAAATCCTCCAGGAAGTGTGCTGGAGCCTGCCTAGGGTGAGATGGGGGATGTGGAGGAGGTGGGTTCTTACAGCACCGTCCCTGTTGCCCTGCGCCGCAGCAGCACCCCAAAGGGGTCTCGGGAGAAGTCCAGGCTGTAGATGGGGTTTTCTGCTCTCTTCATTGCCCGGGGCACCTCAAGGGGAACCTCAAACCGTGGGTTGGCTGCATCTGTTATCTGCAAAAAGGGAGGAAAAAGTGCCTTAAAGACCAGAAAAGCAAGAGGGCGAAGGGATGGAGACGTTCGCTGAAGCCACATACAGCCACTCCTGGAACAAACTGGCTTCCAGACTCAGCTGGAGCAGGGGGCCTATAGGACAGGGGGTGCTGAGCTGCAGAATCAGGGTCACAAGCTTTGGAAGGCAGCAAGCTGGGAGCTCACCTTGATGTGCAGCCGTGTGTTGGTCTCAAACTCAACATCCAGCCTCAGCATCTCGATGTCTCGGGGGTAATAGGCCTTCTCTCTCCGCACCAGCAGCCCCACCATGCCCAGTGCTGTCTGGTTGAGGCTCTCCAGGGTGTAGCTGGGGAAGTCAGGGGGTAGAAGCACCAGGGCACCCCCGCTTGCCCCCCGCCTGTGGGGGAGTCTGGATGAAGCAGCACCCACGGCTCTCACAGAGCTCCTGGGTCACCACCACATGATGCTCCGGGTAGCAGTCAAAGCGGTGGTCTTCAGGTACCAGGAGACATTTGGGGGGCAGCGCAGGTCCGGGCCAGCCCCCGGATACTTGCCGCAGCACCCAGACAGTGATGGTGCTCAGCAGCACTGCAGCCACCAGCAGCCCACTGCCCACCCACCATGGGGCCAGCTTCCCACAGCGGGTGGGTGCTGGGCTAGCCCCTTCCTCCTCCACCCAGCACGCTGCTGGCTGCGGCACCGCTGTCGTCAGCTTCTGGTACGACTTCATCGTCCTGGTGCTGGAGAAAGGGAGAGATGAAGGCAGCTGTGAAGGAGTCCAAGAAGGAGAGTCCACCCAAGCCTTGAAGACGGTCTCCCTGCTCCTGACACCCATGGTTCAGGCAGAGCCCGCCCACCTCTGCCTGCCTTGGCACCATGCACAGTGATGTCTACACCCTCAGCTTAGATGCACACAGCAAACTTGGCAAAGGACGGCATTGATAGGGCCAGGTAGCCCTGACCCTGCTGAAGTGTGAGGAGACGGTGCCTCGTGACTCTCCTGCAGCCCCAAGGGACAACATGCCACCTGCCTGAACCCCACCTGCTCTTGAGGGGTGGCAGAGTAGCACCTCGAGGGGTTTTTTCCCAAGTCTGGATTTATGGGCTGCAGCATTTCTGGAAGCTGCAAGTAAAACCCAGTTCTCTCTCCCTGCCTGAGTCCAACTGTGGTGCTGGGAACTGTGGCCCCAAGGTGCGGAGCATCCTCTGCTCGGAGAAGCATCCTCTGCCAGCGCCCCAAGCCCTGAGTCAGAGGTTTTAGTCCCTGCAAAGGCTTGGAGAGGGATGGTGAGGAGTATGCTGTCAATTTTTGCCTCCCACTGATAAAATCAGATTTTAACAACCTCAAGCAAACACCTCCCAGCCCGTAAGTGAAGGAGACTCCCACCCTGAGGAGAATCCAGCGCCTTAGAGATACAACTTTCCTCTCACACCTCCTGCCTGAGTCCCCACACTCGGACCCTGCTCACCCCCACCCTGCAACCTGCAACAGCTCAGCAAACGGCTCTCCCCAAGAAACAGATTTCTACCCCCCCACACACCCCCAACTCCGGCTCCAAAATGGCTCAGCCCGCCGGGGCCTGGCTCTGAACCCCCCCTGAGCGGACGCCCCTGCCCCACGGAGCCTTATGCAACCACCGGCCTCTTCTTCCCCACGAATTGGTGGCACCGAGGCGGGGGGGGGGGGGGGGGGGCGGCAGCACCCACCCACCCGTCATGCGGAGCGCGAGGACCTCGGCATGCCACCCACCCGTGCTCATGCCAGGCCGCCCCGCGATGACACCCTGGGGAGGGCGGGAAAGGGGGGAGGGAAGGGGGAACGGAACGGGACGCGCACAGCCTGCAGCCGGGGTGGGGGTGTCCTAGCTCGGCTCGGGAAGGCACCGCACCCCAGGATGCCCCCCCGCCTCCCCGCCTCGCCTGCCCGGGCCCCGCTCCGGCCATGCCAGGGGCTTACATACACGTGTCTCCTCTTGACATTGTGGCTGCGGGCGGCGGGCGGCGGGCGGCGGGCGGCGGGCGGGCGGCGGGCCGGGCTCCCGGCCGCTGCAGCTCTGCCTTGCTCCACCGTAAAGACCCGACGAGGCGCCCAGCTCCTACCGCGCCTCTCGAGTAGCGGCGCCTTCAGACACGCGGCTTCCCGGCTGCTCGCTCCCTGGGTTTGTGTGCTCCGGGGCTTCTCGTTTGGTTGGGGCTTTGGTTGTATTTATATATCTATATTTATATCTATACTATTTGAAAGACCCGAGTTGGAGAATATTTGGGATTAGTGGGTTTTTTAACATCTCTCCCTAGCCTGGCTGCACACAGGGTCTCAAAATCCAGAGTATTAATGCCCCTATCCCCTTTCAGGGGGAGAGCACTTTGCCCAAAGCAGTGTGAGAGAGGTGTCTGTGCTGAGCCCTGCCCCGTGGCTTTGGGGAATCGTGACGCGGGGCATCTTTTGAGCAGGCAGCAAGGTGGGCTAGACCCACAAAACCCCATACTTCCCCAAACTTTCCTTGTTCCATCCAGGTTTTCACCAGAGGTACTTTCTCCTGTTCGTCTGGTTAACGAGTGTACACAGCTGCATGCTCCCTGCCCAGGCTTTCCCCTTCTCAGGGGACTGCAGAGTTGCTCTTTGTTTACTATTGAAGGCCACTGCAGTCTAAAGATCAGCAGCAAAGAACAACAGACCTTTGGAGCGCTGTTGCTTTCCCCAGGGAACAAAAACAAAAAGTAAGAGTTGTTGTGAACAGGACAATTCACCCAGAAATGGAATTTGAGGTGAGACCCCCACCCAGGATGCAGCCAGCCCGTCCCTCCTGCATTCAAGTACCACCATCTCGTGGATGTCTGACTTGGATGCTGCTGGATGATTCTGACCACTCCTGGCTATTGCCACACAGAGAGGGAATGGGAGCAGGTGGACACGCTGGGGACATCGGTGGCACCAAGGCTTCCACCACCAGCAGCCCTCTCCTCGCTTGTCTTGACTCCCTGAGCCACCAGAATCCCCCTAGGACGTAAAGGAAAGCTGGAGAAAAACCTGAGGGGACCACAGGGATGGGTGAAATCCTCCCTCCAACCCTGAGCTCACCCTGTCCCAATGCCTGGCACTGATTTTCAACCAGAGTCTGCAAATCTGGGAGAGGTGAAGGCCAACGCAGCTGCAGTCACACTGGGCGGCAGCTTCACGCCATCGCCCACGAGCTCAAACCAACCCCGTTAGCTCAGTTCCAATAAAGAATTGGGGTTTAACAGCAGGGCGATGTGTCTACCTGAACCCCACTTCAGTCAGGGCTCGCTCTGGCTGCACAGACCCATGGGGCCAGGCCAGACACGGGACTCCCCATGTTTTGCAGCTCGTGGTGCACAAAGGAAGCAGCGAAAGATGGGATCTTATGCAAAGCCTCAACTATGGCCCTCAGATCTGCTCCAACCAGGGTATTTGGCCCTGATACTGGAAAGTGCAAGTTCCACGGGGCCCACACAGACTTACAATGGGGTTACGGACACACAAACCCACCCCTCAAATCGAAGGGAGCCCAGGTTTGGCAGAAGCAGTTAAGTTTGGTCAACCACCCATGACATCACTTCTCTCTGATGCATTTTCATTGTTACCAGGTGCTCCCAGGGCCTGAAACGCCACTCACAACGGCGGGCTTGGGCCATTGTGTCAGCAGCTCTGGTAACAGCACCAGCAAGGAGCAAGGGTTGTGCTCAGGGCCTGGCACTGGGGCAGGGTTTGGTCCCGCAGCAGCACTCTGGCAGACGGCTCTGGCACCCGGGTACCAGGGAGAAGGCTGGTCCGGTGGCCGGCAGAAGGGGCCAAGCTCTGCCGGTGGGACCAAAACGGCCTCCGGTGATCGCGGAGCACAAGACACGTTCCCCTCCCGCTGCCAAATGCAAACCCACCCGGAGGGGTGGGGGCCAAACCGCCCCGGCCGCGCCGCGCTCCCTCCATCGAGGCCGGGCCGGGGCTCTCAGAGAGAGCCTGGCCATGGGCCCGGGGAGCGGCGCCCGGCGCTGCACCCCGCTACGTGACAGCACCGGCGACACCCCCGTCCCTCTCCCCGCGCCCTTCCCCATGAATGAACCGCGCGGGCGTGGCCGAGGGGAGGGGGGCGGTGGTGACGCGTCGCCGCCGAGGCGGGGCCGGGAGGGGTGACGTGCGGCGTGACGCGCCATGCCGGAAGCGGCGGGGGCGCTGGTTGGTCGGCGGCGCGGCGGGGGGGAGGGGGCCGCCCCGCGCTTGTTGTTGTCCGCGGGACTCGCTGGCAGGGAGGGAGGGAGCCGCGCAGCGCCCCGCCGCCGCCCCCCGCCGCCCCCCACCGCCACCGCCGCCGCCCCCTCCCCCGCCGCCGCCGCCGCCCCCGCCCCGGGCGCGCGCGCGCGCTCCCGCCGGCACGCAGGTGAGGAGCCGCCCGGGCGCGGCGGGGCGGGGGCGGGGGTTGGAGCTGGGGAAAGGGGAGTGAGGGTGGGGGGGGGTGGCGGCCACGCGGTGCCGCTGATTGAAGCGGGGCTGGCGGAGGGGAGGGAAAGAGGGAAGGGAGGGGGGATGGCAGGTGCGGCGCGGCTCGGTCCGGTCGGGTCCGGTCGGGCGCGGGCGGGCGGGGCGGTCGAGGTAAAAGTGCTGAGTCACCACCGCGCCGGGCACGTGGTGCCGCCGCCCCTCGCACCGGGCCGGGCCGGGCCGAGCTTGAGCCGAGCCGGGCAGCGCGCACGTGGGCCCCGGCGGGGCGGCGGCGAGGGGCGGTCACCCCGCCTTAGGGCAGCGGGGACGCTGCCGGGGCAGCGGTCGCTGAGCGGCCCCTTCGGTTCTCGGCTCGGCCACCCCTCGGTCGCGGTGGGCCGGGGGCTCGGCGCGTCCCGGGGACCGGTGGTCACACCTTCCCAGCCACCCGGAGCCCAAGCGTGGGGCCGACATCGTTTGGTCGCCCGCGGGACGGGGTTAGAGGCTTTCCCCCCAATCCACCCCCCCAACCACGGGGGTCGGGGACCCCTCGGGAGGAGACAGAGGGTCAGCGCCCGGGTGGTGCTACCCTCTCTCCGGTGGTGATGTTCACGTTTCCCCCCACCCACTCCCCACGAAGGCGAGCGCGCAGCCTGCCTCCCTGCCTTTGAATGGCTCTTAAAATACATGTGAGGAAACCTGTTGTGACGCCGGCGCTCCGCCGTCTAAAAATAGCTGCTTTTGTAGTACGGAGCGAACCCGGGGAGCAGCCGGTGCCGGGCGGTGTGGCGGCGGCCTCGGTGAGCCGCTCTCCTCCCCGCGTTATCGGGCGGGAGCAGCCGCCAGTGGGGAGACGCCGGCCCCGGGTTCCTCGCTGCCCGTCAGGCGGGATGCGGTGGGGAGAAGGGAGGGGGGTTTATCTCCCCTGAGCACGGCTTCTTGTTAGGGGGAGAGGAGCGTGGTGTGTTCGGGGAGCATCCCTCGGGGAGGGATGGAGATGGTGTTGGGGGGGAAAGCCCAGAAAGCGGGGCACGTCCCCGGGTGACCGCGCAGCACCCCGCTTTCAGGGTGAGGGGGAGGAGGAAAGGGGACGGTGTGACGCTCCGGGAGCAGGAGCTGCCGCGTGACTGGTGGGTGTGGGGCGCTTTGGGGCTGTAGTCAGAAATGGGGTGGGTGGGGGGAACCCTCTGCTGAGCTCCGGGTGAAGGCGGTGGCCTAAACTGGGGTAGGGTGGGGAAGGGGGAAATCATCCAGGGTGTGAGCATCGTCCCACAAGTGTCACAGTGCGTCAGGGTCCGTTTGAGAAAGACCTTCCCCCTCTTCCTCGGGACTCAGCCCACTCCCATCCCTCGCGGGCTTCTCCATGGAGGATTTATTTTACTGAGATCCTGCTTGAAAGCAGGCCACGAGGTCTCAAATTAGGAACGAGCCCCCCTTTGGGCAAAGTTGTTACAGAAAAGGGAAAAGGCCTCTCCCGGGTTTCACTTTCACCTGGCCACCCCCTCCTTCACCAGCCACGCTCCTAAAAGCTGAGCTGGGACCTTGGAGGTGGGGGGCGGAGGGGGACTGGGTAAGTGGAAGGCGATCCTCCAGAAAGCCACATGCCTTTTTCTTGCACTTTCGGTCTTTATAAACCCTGTCTGTGGAGATGCCCTAGCCCAGCACATAGCGCTGGGTTGCGGTGTCCTCAGAAGAGGGGGGTTGTGGGGGTGTTTTAGCAGCAAACGAGTTTACCTTGTGATTATTTATTTTCTCCCTGAGGAAACGGGCGCGCGTTGCTCCGCTTTTCCCTCTCTCCTTCCGTGTGTGTACGCGGGGGCAGCCTGCGGGGAAGCAGCCTTCCTCGTGCAGTCACTTCCTAGAGGTGATGGACGCTGCGCCTGCCCAATGGCAGCACGCAAGGCAGCGCGGCACCCGAGTTAACTCTGCTCCTTCCCGGTGCAAGAGCCGGACTGCGATCCGCCAGCAATGGACGGGGAGGGAGGGGTGGATAGCTGAAAGGTTGGGGTGTGCGGTGACTCCCATCATCGGGACACCCTGCCTGCTTCTGCGTGCTCCAAGCTCATCAGAGCCGTGTTAGGTGTTCCTGGCCGCGCTTCGCTTGGCTCATGCTCTGCTTCTCAAGTGTTTCTGAACCAGAGGCAGGAATTTGTTAGCTCTTATCGATTTTATCATTCTTCCCCTCCCACCCCCATCCCCGGTTTGCTTGCCTGTCGAGGACAATGTGCTTTGTCATGTTTTGTCGCCGGCTTCAGCAGTCTGTTGTGGTGAGGAGTTGGGTACCGCTGCGTGCCTCCTGAAAGGGGCAGCGAAATACAGATCGGCTTGATACGCCTCTTATTTCCACCAACATTGGAAGGTGATTAACGGCATGGAATGCACCACGGAACGTGGTATTGGAAATCTCTAGCTGTGTGAGATGTTTGGGAAGCGAAGGAAGGACAGCTGGGAGCGCTGGCTCCCACGGCAGTTGGGGTTTGTGGGATAAGCTTGCTCAGTGATGGTTTCTGTAAACATCCAGCTGTGAAATACTTGAGCAGCGCTAGCACTTTCAATTATCAGGAAGTTTCAGGCTCAGCACCCTGTAGAGATGAGCAGGCAGTTTCCTCTTCTGTCTGGGCTATTGTTTCAGGCTATCTTCAAACTCGGGCAGAGGAGAAGTCTTCCAGGCATGAAGCGAGCACAAAAGCGATGCAGCACTCCGTGACCACCAGCACAAGAACTGAGGGGGGAAAAGGCAGTGATGAGAGTGATCACCCCGCTGCTGAGCTCCCAAGCCAGGGGAATGGGTTGCATAGGGAATCTTGCTGCCTTGTTCTGTTGAGGACCCTGGATAGTGATGCTGTGATGTTCTGTTATTAGCAGTTGGTGAAGATGTCTGGCTTGCTGGCTGGCATGTGGGGTCGGGAGCGGTCAACTTAGGAATCCCAGCTCTGCCCCAGGATCTGCCCGTGCACCCAAGCAAATTATTAGTTGCTCAGTGGGTCAGCTTGGCTGTCTGGGGGGAGGGATGCATCTCAGGGCTAGTGATGCTGAGACATAATTCCAGTGTAGCTCTGTCACCATGTTTTATAAGTGCGTGATGGAAAACGTGCTGTGTGCTTGTCAGTACAAGGGCTGCCTGCTGCATACCTTTGTCCTCCAGCCACCTCCACCGGTGACCCAGGAGCGTACCCTCCTGGTACCCTGTATCCTCTGCTCCCTAACCACAGGCTCTCTGCAGCATCTGACTAGGTTGTTTACCAAACTACTGAAGACTTGTCTGATCTGTGTCCAGGCTTCCCCAGAGAGCGCCTCAGAGCGCCGTGTCCTGGCAGCTTGCAAAATGTGCTCTGAAGGTTCCTGAATCTCCTCTTTGCTGCTGGATGCTGGTTCCGATCCATACGGGAAATGGAAAGCTGGCCAGCTGGGCGAGGGCTGCATGGAGCTCCTCTAGAACAGTAAACAGTGACTCACCCCCTCCTTGTGTCTTCTCTCTCTTCATGTCAAATATATTGCCTCGCATATGCTTCTACTCTCTGATTCACACCATCAGCCCGTCCCTCCCCGCTCTCATTACAAATGAGTGACAAGCGTCAGTCTGCCTTACAGGATGTGTGAAGATTGTCGGAGCAGGAGAATGGCTTTTTGAATGATGGGGAGAGAGGGATGGTGCTCTTCCTACCATGTTGCAATGTGCTGGGAATCCGTGTCGTGCCTCCGAGCAGCGAGGAAGATTTAAGCATCTGTAGTTCCGTTCACCTGTCAGCTCCGATGTTATCCTTGGTAGGCTCATCCATTTGGCTAGTGCTCGGGAGCTGGGAATAACTTGTGGATAAATGAGAAATTTGGATAGCTTTACCGAAACGTCTGCCTGGGAATTAAATCTCTGTGTTTGGGAATGAGTAGAGTAATCCTGTGTAGCTGTCGGCGCTGAGTTGAGATGTGATGGCAGAGATCGCCAGCGCTGCTTGAGCCTCGCGCTGTTTTTCCTGCCCTCTGGAAGTCATCGCTGGCCTGGCTGAAGGTGAGGGTTGCGTGTTTTCCTTCTGCTGTGTGTGTGTGTCTGAGGATGGAAGCTAAACACCCGTGGGGCCGTCTGCCAAGTACTCATGTTCTGGCCAGGGTTTGTCTTTCAGTGTAGAAAGAGTTTTAAAATTCAAGTTCATCTGTGATTGTCGGGTGTCAGCAGTGACTTTGTAGTAATTCCTTAAAGTGCTTTGAAAGCCCTGTAGCCTGGAAAGTTTTGAATCTCATTCTGGCATGTTTCCTTTCTTAATTGCAAGTCTTGTGTGGAAAGCTCTGTCCTACCTCCTCACAAGTTGGGCACTCTGCTGTCTTCTCCTTTCAGAGCAACGGAGCAGGAGGGTGCTCTAGGTGGTCCAAGCTGAGATGGCCAGGCTTGGGACAATCAGCCAGAGACCTCCAGGTTTTGGGGAGGATATTGCAAGGAGCACAAGAGTTGCCAGAGAGAGGAGAGGGCATTGGCAGGGCTGTCAGTGGGTCACTACTACAGGATTACAAGGGCTCTTTATGTAACCTGCAGTCAAAACACAAGTGTGGAGCTGTGCTGGAAAAGCCTTTGCCCCTTACAGTCAGTGTATTACTACTCACCACTTTATTTATGTAGCGTTTGAAGCGTGTCGTACAGCTTACAGAACAGGGATGTAACGTGGTCCTTGTTCCAAAAAGCTGAGCTCCTAATTTTAGATGTGATGCAGCAAACGCAATTAAGAAAAGAAGGGCAGGAATAGGGTAAAGACTAAAAGGGTTCTAGTAATCAAATCGCAGGCAGGGTCCCAGAAGACGCCCGTGCGGCATGTTTAGGGGACGTTGCTGGGTAGGAGATGTCTGCAGGATGGTTTGTGATGTTATTGTGGAGCTTTGCCTTCTAACTACGGGCATGACATGCTGATGGTGTTTGCTTGTTGGCTACTGAATAATCCCAAATTTTCTTCCCTGAGAGAGGAAGAGTTTTGTAGGTGGGGAGCTGGAGCCCCAGGCCCCAGAGGACTGTTGGTGAGGGTTGTGAGTGGTGTATTGATTTTGAGGGATGCTTGGACCCTACCTGTGGGTACACCTCGTGTGGAGATAAGACTCTCCCTGGCACTTGTCTGAAGTGCCAGATGTGAGCCTGCTTGAGTGCATCTGTTTGCACTACCAAATCTTGCCCTTCGGGTCAGAGCAGACTCCCGTCTCCCACTCTTGTTTGAAGAGGGCCTGTCATTGTGATTCCCCACGATGCCCTCAACATCCTTACTCACCTTGGTGCCAGCAGCAGCTCTGGCATGTCACCCTGGTGCAACAGGATGGATCCCAGCACATCTCAGAGGGATGCTGACCCATCCAGGGCTTTTATGTGTGTGCGACACAGGGCTCCGTATGGAGCGCGAGGGCATCTGTGTCACCTGCAGGCTATGGAGATGTGACTCAGAGCAACAGGTGACCAGAAAGGGTTTTGCCAAGCAGCATCAGAGCATTGCTCAGGGTCGCAGGCGAGCCCACACGCTGACCCCCGCCGCAGGCAGCCTCACCTCTTGTTTTCCATGAGATTATACATTTCTTTCCATCTCCCGCACGGCCAAGCGGCCCTGTTCAGTTTTTCCATCGGCTGGCATGGAAAGTGCTTTGAAGACGGGCTGGGTGAGGATCAAAAGGCTTTTTGTGTAATCGGTGGGTGTGACGGGGCTGTTGTCGGCCTCCCCCTCCTTTTCGACTTTTCCTTTTCCGGTTTTAGCAGCACGGAGCGTGCCAGCGGGACGGCAGCGTGCCCCTTTCCTTGTAGGGATGGGGGCGGCGAGGGAAGAGGAGGGGAGGCGGGGGGATGCCGAGGGAAGGAAGAGTTTCTGATGCTGTGGGAATGTGAGCTCTCAAACTCTGTAAACAGCTGGTGACTCACTGCATAGCTATGGCACCAACTGCCTGCGCGGCCGCTGCGCCGCTGCAGGGAGGGGGCTGCCGGCCGCTTCCTTTACACACTGCCTGTGCCTCTGCTCTCCTGAACCCGCCAGGACTCGACGAGGAGCTTTTTCCTTCCTCCTCCCTGCTAGCGCCCATATCTGCGCCTCAGGCCTGGAGGTAGGGGTGGGAGGCGAGTGTCCGGTGTGGAGGGGAAATGATAGGTGACCCGAGTGCCGTGCTGGGGTCTGAAGAGGTGGCTTTGCTGGCAGATTTCTCCCTGCCTGTGGTCAGCCCACGTGCAAAACACGCGGTGTGGAAGCAGCCCCAGGTGAGGAGCATCCCCGTCCCTTGGAGGTCACTGCCAGGGACTGGGGTTTGCTCCTCTGCCCTGCACCCAGCCTGCTCCAGCAGCCCTAGTGAGGATGCGGGGGCTGCTGAAGGTGTGCTCGGGGTGGGGTTTGGTGCCAGAGGAGAGATGGGAAGGACTCTGTGATGCTCTAGAAAATGCAGCGTGCACCAGTTGCTGTAAGTGGTCCATTCATCACAGAGCATCTTGGCTTGTGTGCTGTGCTGCTGTCCTTGTCCCTCCTCCAGACATGGAAAGCTGTGCTGTCTCGGGCTTAAAAATAGAGGAGGCGCCTAAATACACTCCCTAATATCTAGGATAGTATCTCGTGGCTTTTTACTTACGGGATTTTTGCCCCCCCTCACCTCCCCATGCTCTTCATCTTGATTTTTACGTAAGTCGTGTGATGATGAGGTGTCTCGACTGATGAAATTCAAGTGACAGCAGCGTGGGCTGATCCAGCACCTTCACCCACATGGCTCCCACCAGGCCCCACACCTCACCTTTGTGGCCCCCCCACCCCCCTCCCAATCCCACCACCCCTCTGTTTGCAGATATGAATGAGTTTGTTTACTCTCCGACGACCTCGTGATGTCTTTGCACAGACATGACCTGAAGTCATTATTGCTTTTGGGCTTCTCTGTTTCCATGGCAACTGTCTCCGGGTTGGCTACTTTCCCAAGGTCACCATGGCAACTATCAGAAGGGAATCATGCTTGGGATGCTTTGGCTGGATTTTTCATGAATGATTAGGATGTGTGACACGATGCAGACGTGGAAATGGGGAGGGTTTGGGCTGGGTTGGAGAAGGAGGTGGGGGTGAAGAGAGACAGGACTCCCGCCAGACAGACTGCGCGCTCTGCGGTGTGCAACCCTCGAAGCTGCCCGTCGCCGTGTGTTGGGGAGGGGGGACAACCGCTACCTTGCACCCTCCCCGCTGGGGGAGCGATAGGCAGAGGCTGTGATGGTGGCACGGCTGCGGTCACCTCTCTTGCGGTAGGTACCTGCTGGCCGTCTGTGCTGCCGTCACGGCGGCGTGAAGGTTTCGGGTGGAGGTGTGGGCAGGTGGATTTTCTGATCGAAGGGGTGTAGTCGCCGGGTAAGGTGAGAGTGAAGGGCAGCGTCTCGGCAGGGGATGGTCTCTTGGTCGGTGGACGTGCATCCACATCACTGAGAATATCAGTCAGGTCAGCTCTCACAGCCTGAGGCCAAGGGGATGGGGAAGCATCTGTCTTGGTGCCTTGGGAGAGGCGAACTCCTGCCTTGCTTTGCAATCTGGAGGGGAGGGGGTGGGCTTTTGTTTCTGTTGTTTGGGTTTTCTGGGAGCGTCTCCTTTGGGTGGGGACGGTGCTGAAAGCAGGTTATGAGCCAGGCTGCTTCTCACCGGGCTGCCGACTCAGTTTTGTGCTGGGTTAATAACAATCGGAATAAGAATGAAGGGAGTTGTTGTCTTGTGGCTTTTTCAGCGCCTTTTATGAGCGGAGGTAACTCCTAATTCCATCCCTAATAGGCCGTTCGGGGCGTCTGGGCTGGAGGAGGCGGGTGAGTGGCTGGGCCTGGGAGGCTGCACTGTGTTCCTCTTGAAGGGGTGCTGTGTTGCTGACAGCACATGGGGCTTAGCCGGGTCGTTAGCTCCCTCCAGCCAGGACCTTGTACCCCCTCATCTTTGTTGCTTGGCCTTAGCATGGGTAATGGTGAAATTAAGAGGCCTTTAGCGTTAAAAGGCAATGCCAATGTCTGTCTCATGCCTAAATGGGGTGAGCTGATCTCCAGATCCGCTGTGGTGTGTCAAACCACCTGGTTATTTCTCTTAATGGTGGTTGAGCTGGGGTTTTGGGCCATGTGTTAGATATCTTCTTGCTGCCTTCATCTCTGAGATCACTGTAACCTGAAAAAAATCTTGTTTTGTTTTTCCAGTTGCAATTTCTGAGCGGTTTTGTCCAGAAGACTGTGCTCAGGTTATGACGACTAATCCCAAACCGAACAAGGCATTAAAGGTAGGGAAGGAAGCCGAGTGGGCAGTGCTGGGTGGCGGGGAACACTGGCACAGAACCCTGCTCCATGCAAAGTTGGTTGTACGTGACCATTCTTTTTCATTCCGAGAGGCTTACAGATGGGTGCTGATACAATTTCCTACTAGCTATGGGAAAGGTTAGGGTAGAAGAATGCTGGTGATACCCAGAAAGAGGTCTAAAGTTTCTGGAATGTAGGCTAGAGCATCCCCGTTACCATTCAAGAGACATTTGACTATAGCAGGTATCAGTGGTGTCCTGAAGACAGTGCTCCCAGGCCGGTCAGAGAATTCTCCTCTCAGGACTGGGAGGCACTGGGGAAAGGATGTGTTCAGCTGGGATCTCTCAGATCTGTGAGACAGTAAATGCACTGCTGGAGTTCCTTCTGAGTGTCTTAGTGCTTTATTTGCAGATGTCCTGCAGTCTCTGAAGAGACAAAAGGATGATGCTTTAAAGGTTCTGAAAATGATTGTGGCAGGAAACCTGCTAAGAAAAAGGCAGAAGGCATTTCAGAGCCTGGGCACCAGGAAATCCAGACTGGGCTGTGGTCCTCAAAGCCAGGGTGGGTTTTGTTCACTACCTGGGTGAGCATTCATCAGTTAAAAGCTAAAAGATGCTGAATTAAACCCTTGTATGCAAGTGGCTCTTGTGCTTTTGAGATGCTGTACCCGTGTCCCAGCATAATGCTCGAAAAAGGTGTCTCATCTTCAGCGTTCAGTGTGAATTTGGGGTTCTGACAAAGGAGCACGAAGGGCTTCAGTCTGTATTACATTTGTCTCCTAAAACCCCCTTACAGTTCTGTTCACGCTGGATGTATAAGGCTTTCTCTGACTTAAGAGGGTGACCCAAACTTGGATGACAGCAGTGCTCAGGTCCATGCCATGATTTATCCAGGGGTTTTAGTGGAGCACGTGCTCTCTGTGGTGCTTCTGGGGTGTTTTCCAGGTAGGGGTGTTGCATTGCCAAGGGGTCTCTTCGCTGTCCAGAACCTCTGTTCGCTTAGGGTTGCTGCTACCCCTGTGCTGTTGGTGTTTGCAGGTAAAGGAGGAGTCGGGAGAGAATGCCCCAGTGCTGAGTGATGATGAACTCGTGTCAATGTCCGTACGGGAGCTGAACCAGCACCTGAGGGGTCTCACCAAAGAGGAGGTCATCCGTCTGAAGCAGCGGAGGCGCACGCTGAAGAACCGGGGCTACGCTGCCAGCTGCCGCATCAAGCGCGTGACTCAGAAAGAGGAGCTCGAGAGGCAGCGGGTTGAGCTGCAGCAAGAGGTGGAGAAGCTGGCCAGAGAAAACAGCAGCATGAAGCTAGAGCTGGACGCCTTGCGCTCCAAGTACGAAGCACTCCAGACCTTCGCTCGTACTGTGGCGCGAGGGCCTATTACCCCGACCAAAGTTGCCACCACCAGTGTCATCACCATCGTGAAATCAGCCGAAATCTCAACCAGTTCTGTGCCGTTTTCAGCAGCATCCTAGTGCCCTCAGTGGGGGGAACTAGCAGCCTTTCAGAGGGGAGGGGAAAACGCTCTTATATGCATTGTTCCGGAGTCCTTGGTCACGTCAAGATTTGGCATTTTAGCAATTCTCTTCCAAAAGTGCAAAAAGTAGAGGGAAAAAAAGAAAAAAAAAAAAAAGAAGAAAAAAGAAAAAAACAAACAAACAAAAAAAACCCAACCCCAAACCTGCAAAGGGAACTTAACTGGCTGCTTCTGTCTGGACTCGGTGACTCCATCAACCTCTCGTGTCCAGGATTTGAGCTCTGTACGCAGTACGAGTTGCGAGATCTGCTTCCTCCTTCCCCCTGCCTCCCCAAACCCCTCTCAGCCCTGGGCAGCTTTCCAGCTGGGAGAAGATACCCGAGGAGCCTCTGGAGTCTTCTGTGAATGATGCTGAAGAGCCAGGAAACGGATGGACCGTAGAAATCATCATGTGAGATGAAAAGTATGGGGAAAAAAAGGTTTCCTTTAGCGGCATCCTGCTGCCTGTAAGAAGGGTCTCCCTTTCCTTCCCCGCTTCCTCCTGCTATTATGAGGGCAGGGATATAGGCTTTTTGGGTTCGATTTCATCCTGCTACAAGTGGATGGGAGCGGAAGGACGATGGAGACTAATGCTTAGGTCTGACCACACCTGTTTAGGAATAACCTTTTGTTTTCAATTCATGCTGTTAAAATATGGGAAAATATATATTTTACATATTTTAATACGCCCCGTTACCTGTGTGGCCTATAAAAACTACATTGCAGCCTCCTTTATTTGAAGCCCACGTTTCCTGATAGCTCCTTCCCCAAGGTATGCCTGTGATTTGGGTATATTTATGCAGTTTATTTCTTCCAAATGATCCACAGTCTTGAAGTAGTGGCTTTATTTTTAATTTTTTTAAAAATTGTTTTTATTAATTTTGGTGGATTCCCTTGAAGCTTAAAAGGGAAGAAGGCACAGTGAATGATGTGAAGTGGTGGGGAGGAGAAGGGGGGAGGCAAGGAGGAAAAGATGCTGCAAGTTTTGCTGGGTGGAAGCAGAACTGGCTTGAGAGAAGGTGGGATGGTTCTACTGGGATTGGCTCTACGAGGAGGGGTTTGTGCAGAGTATTTTGGGGGGGAGATGTTTTTAAAGCACTGAAGAATAACTAGAGGGCAATAGTGTTCAGACGGGAGGAGAGAGGTTATGGAGCCTCCTCTTCCACAGAAGCATTGGTAGGTTAGCAATGAGCATCCCAGCTGGAGAGCTGGGCTCACCAGTCCTTGATGGCCAGAGAAGGGCTGTGGAGAGGTCGGATGGGAGCTTGGAAGGGTCTTCTCCTCTCCGTAGTGTGTCAGGCGCTGAAGTTGGGAATCTGAAGAGTTTGGTGAAGAACCCTCAGTGTTCAGACAACCTGTGTGAATGTGACCCTGAAACTTGACGCTTTCTCTTGGGAATGGGTGGATTGTCCCGAGAGGTGCAAGGAGGGCAGGATGAAAATCGGTGTGTGTAGGGGATGGGAAGGAAAAACAACAAAAAATGGGATTGAGAAGTTGTTTGTATGGCTCTGAGCAGTGGTTTGGGAGAGGGATTTCTGGCTGTGCAGCAGGCAGGAGGTGGGAAGGTGAAAGGAGAGATTCTGCTGTTGCGCAGCAGTGCTGAAGAGACAAATGTTTCCAGGTCACTGTAAAAAAAACAAACAAACAAAAAACAAACAAAAAAATGTATCTCTGTTGGTGTTTGTGCGTTTTGTTGGTGTTTTGGGGTTTGGTTTCTTTTTGGTTTTGATGTAGGAAAGAAAAAGGGACTGTGAGTTTTGCAGGGCAGGTCAGAGACTTGTGGAATGGACGATGCCTGTTGTCACGTAGGTGAGAAGAGAATGAGATTGCTAAAGTTTAGGATGAGGAGAAGAGCTTAAGAGGATTTAGGCTCCAGAACAGAAAACAAAAGTCACGGAGAATTCCTGAGTGTTTTGGACTGAAGGAGAATAATCAAGTGCTGCTGGTGGTGCAAAGGGGACAGTGAACTGGCATCTGACACCCGGTATAATTTGTTGTTTGAGGCTTTGCCTTGCCTTGAGTGGCAGTAAGTTTATAGAAATTCAGCAAAGCCCTACTTGTCTTTGGAAGAAGTTAGCTTGCTTTTTTTTTTTGCTTTTTTTTTTTTTCCTTTTTTTCTTCTTTTCACCTTGTCATTGGAGTCTCTGGATTTCCCAGGAGGCTCCTTTGTGAAATAGGTTAATGAAAAAGAGAAACTTCACACTTGGTTCTCGTTCAGTCCTCAAACATCAACATCCGTGACCTTACTGAGCCAGAAAGGGTGTAAGCCAAACGCTTCCTGAAGGCTCGTTCCCCCTGCCAGATCCATGTGTTATGGAGGGGAGCAGGGAGTTTCCTTCAAGTGCTTTTCCGACGTGTAGAGTTTGGATGACACTTAGTGTTACCTCATTTCTCCTCCACTCCCTCCCTATCTCCAAACAGGCAGATCGATGTCCTGTGTATCAGTACCAGTTATTGACTCCCACAGCAGAAGCTGAGGAAGAGAAAGATGTTACTGTCATTTCCTGGTCCTCTCATGTTCTCCAGCTCACAAACATTGGAAACTTTCCCAGACCTTTACAGGTGCCTCCGAAAACAGGCAAAAAATGGAGACTCCTGGCACTGTTGGGGCTTTAAATGAAAAACTTTTAACAAAAAAAAAAAAAAGGCCAGTTGACTTGAAAATGCCCAAATGCTTCCAGTCTTTAAAACAGCTCCAGAGCTCCATGACATTCCTGGCTAGATAGGAGCACCCTCTGGCTGCCCTTGACACATCCCTCCCCACCGCTCCCTGCCAGCCGGCCGGGGAGATCAAACCAGTCGCACTGAGGCGGGGAGGGAACGGACGGATACAGAGGTCGAACTTTGTTCTGTTGGGTCGTCTTGCTGTTGGAATGGGTTGAGAAACATATCTTTACGTGGCAGTTCCCTTGCAGCCAAGTATTTCCTTTTATTTTCTCAATTTTCTGTTTTCCAGTTCTTGGAAGGGTGCCAAAGGCTTGTCCAAGTGATTGCTAGTTTGGTGCCAGTAAGGCACTGAAATCTCTGGTCACTCAATAAAGAACAAGAGGCCTGGGTGTTGTTAAAGCTGTTGATACCATATAGCCATGGTAGGTAATCCATATTGGATATCCATAAGGACCACATGGAAATATTTAAAGAGAGAGAAATATATATATAAATATATAATTATATACATTTTATCGTACAGATTTTTCGTAAAAAAAAAAAAAGAGAAAATTTAATTTTTTTTTCCTTTTTTTTTTTTTTTCCAAGTTTGATACTGTAAATCTTTATTAAAAAGAATTTGCCAGTCCAGGGCTCCCTGGGTGGTGACCTGGAGGGGAATGAAATGTCCTGGCTAAACTTCCACAGAGGGATCAGAATTGCAAGGTAACGTGGAGGGAGGAATGATCTGAAAGTTGTTGACCGCATTGGAGATCGAGCTCCTCCACCCTCCGCCCTGGAGGGCCCTCCAGCTTGGGGTTGTCGCATTGCATTCCTCTGGGGTTTGGTTTGTTTCTGTTGTGGTTTGGTTTGGGGGTGGTTTTTTTGTTGTTTTCTTCTGTTTTGGGGTTTCTTTTTCTCTCCATCCTGCACTTGCAAGCCTGACACCCAGGGTGAGCATGGCGTGGGGAGCTGGCCATTGAGTTGCCCAGGTGGCTCTGGCAGTGCTCCCCTATAGCCGTACCTCTTGCTTGTCTCTTTGCTGCAGTAGTTCGGATGCTGGGGCTCCCTTCTCTGCCCCTCTTAATTTTGTGTGTGTGTGTGTGTGTATGTGTCCCCCCGCCCCGCTGAGGGGGCTCTGGATTTGGGTGCTGCGATCCTCTCCCCTGGACATGGTCTTTCTTTGGTTGCTCCCCATCCACAGCGTGACATGGGAACCGTGGCCTGGGTGGGAGGTAGGAGAAGAGGAAAGCATCGGGGATGGGGCAGGGGGCACACACAGACATCTCTGTTCCTTGTAGACATGTTTGCTTGTGCTCTCCATTGGGAGTGGGGAACCTTTCCCTCCAGGGCTCTCTGAAGTAAGTCAGCACTCTCTGCTTTTGCCCAACTACCAGAGGAGATCGCAAAGCGCAAGCTTAGAGACATGGGTGACACCACAGCTTTGGGGACAGCCAGGGAGGGGATGAGGCACTGGTGGGTGAGCCAGTGCAGGAGGAGAGCTGTGACAGGGCCGAGCGCAATGCTGTGGGGAGCACGGAGCAGTCAGGCCATGGGATGGCTCAGACCCGGGGAGGAGGAGGAGAAGGTGGCATTTTAATTTTTTTTTTCTCTCTCAAATCATTTAAACTTCATTGTCATGATTGTTTTTATTTAAAAAAAAAAAAAGAAAAAAAAAACAAAAATGAAAAACTTTTGTAATGTGGATTTGTTTTCCTTCGTCTGTATTTCAGTCTGCTGGGGTGTTTCCGTAGATGGTGGATACTTGCTTTCATTTTTTTAATGATAGAAGTCTTCTGTTTTAAGTTGGTTTTTTGGTTTTTTGTTTTTTATCACCAGCTCATTCTATCCTCTGTGGTTACTCAGTAATTTCATTTCAATATTTATTTTTGTGCTGCTTTTTTATTATAAAATAAATTATTGATATACCAAGCGATGTGGATTCCTGTTTGTAAGGCGAATAGCCCTGTGTATGTGTCCATTACTTTCTCTTGACAGCCACAACGTAATTTATTGCTGTAAATTTAGCTGCAGTGACTGGTTTTTTTTGTACCTTTCCAATAAAGCATTTTCTGGTTTCAGACTTGCCCTGGTCTATGGTCAGCATTTTGGAGCTTGAATTGATCTTCAGTGGAGTGTTTTCTCTGGGGTTTTTCCCCATCGGAGTGTACAGGCCGCTGGTGAGCGATGTGGTTTTTGGGATGCAGGCCGGGCTGAGGTGGATGTGATGGCTGCTCGGGCTTTGGTGAGCATCTGGCCTGGTGCAACCTGAGTCTGCCCATCTCCCCTGGCCTTGCTCTGGTGCTTCCTTGGTCTTTTTGGAACACACTCAAGGGACAGCTCTTGTGCAAGGTGCTTCTTTGATTGATGTCATGCTCGTACCACCTCTCTTATGTTCTTCTACCCAGGGTGTAACTGGTGGGTGTTGGTCCTGCTTGTGGGGAGCAGTGGCAGAGCAGGCACCTGCTCCTGGTTGTGATGCTGAGAGCAGGCCGGACAAGGCCATGCATGGCCAGGCACCTGCTCCTGGTTCTGATGCTGAGAGCAGGCCGGACAAGGCCACGCATGGCTTGGAGATGCCATGCTGGAGAGAGACGCTCCCCTCTCCTCTCCCTTCACTGCTTTCCTCTGTATCTGCTGGTGGCTATAATCCCTTATCGCAATACTCTGTCTCTCTGTTTTTTCCCTGTTCAGGCTTTAAAGAGGTGGTGACTTCTCCCAGTGAGCTCCTAGGGTCCATTCCAAGTGGTTGGTTGTCTGTAGGAGACAGCTGAAGGAGCCAAGTGCTTGGTTCGTGCGGGCCTGAGGTGGTAGGGTGGAGGCGGATGGGTGTGCTGGCCAAAGTTGGAATTAGAGGCAGGGTTATAATGGGCAAAGGGAAGCAGGGCTGAAATGTCTTTGTGTGTCAGCATGTAATGGATGGTCATTAGGTGCTGGGCAGGCTTGGCTGAGCAGGGACGCGCGTAAGGCCTGGGGGGCAATTCCAGTTGCTGTGCTGAGCAGGAAAATCACCATCATCTGCTTCAGCTCCTGCCTGGGGAGATGGCAGTCAGGAGCTGGTGACTATGGAGAGGGGGGCAGGCCTGTAGTGTCCTCAGAGGGATGGAGGAGTGCTAGTTCATGAAGAAAAGGGCATCAGGAAGGGGCCAGATGGGTGTTTGAAAGGAAACCGGATCTTCACTATGCTTAGGAGAGGAGAAAGCCCTACAGCAGGGGGAGGAGAGACTCCCAGAGCTGCACAAGTACAAATCCTGCTCTTGGATACAGGTCTGGCAATTGGCTGCCTGTCAGCAGCTGGGCCCAGGGACCTGCTGGTAGGTGCTGACACCCTAAAATTGTCTGCATCTGTCGGGGTGCTGGGAGCAAGCAGCTGTGTGAGCAGCCCCACTGCTGTGGGGCGAGTGGTCCTCTCCTTCCCTCCTGCTTGTAGGAACAGGGCTGGCCCCGGCTCTTGAGGGCCTGATGGCAGGGTGTCCCCCTGTGCGATGCACCCCCCACACACCTGGGTAATAAACCTGCCAGACCCAAGCCTGAAAAGGCCCAGGAGACTTGCAAATCCCAGCCTTGTCCTTGGGGAAAGCCCAGGGATGAGCAACAACTGGAAAACAAACCTGCCAACCACCAGAACCTGCTGCTGGCAGGGAGGAAAGCCTTTCTCTGCCCAGCTACTTGCTGGCACAGCTAGGCTCCTGCCTAGGTCATCCCTGTGCTAGCTGCCAGCTTTCCCTGTGTCCTTGCTGGAGAGGTGGAGAAGACATATTAGCTGAGGAGTGCAGGCCCATGTCTGCTGGGGAGTGCGTCCAGCTTACACCACCCCTGTTCTCCGTGGATGCGTCTTGACAGTGTAGCACTTTGAGGGCCATGACAGTGCCCAGCCTGAGCTGTGAGCTCTTGTCTCTCTCCCTCCTCCAAGAAAAAGGACGACCAGGAGGCCGAGCTCGTGGCTGCTGGAGAGCAGAGCCTTGCCTGCTGCTGCACAGTGTGGCAGCCAGCTGGTGTCCAGCCCAGCACGGCTCCTTCAGGCTGGTATCACGCTGCTGGCTTGGATGAGTCACAGCTGATTTCCCCCCTCCCCACCTTGTTTTGCTTGCAAGAAAGACCTGTTTTACATATAATACAGTAATCAGGGCTTGACATAAATAGGCAAATGTTACTGTCTGTGGTGGGAATTGCACCTGCTGGCAGGAGGGATGAAGGCAGCCCATTATGCACTGGAGTCAATCATTTGTGCAATGAAGTACAACTACGTTTCCTGCTGTGTTCTGGTGCAAGTCTGTATCTCGGCGTCCGTGAGCACGCTGACAGATGTGCCATCATCACCTTTGCAGTCTGTCCTCACCCTGGGATTCAGAGCAGCCTCTGTTCCTGCAGCTGTGGTTAGCTCTGTCTCAGAGGGGTGGAGAAGCCCAAGATGTTCAGCGGGGAGATGTCCCTACTTTGGCACTTGGCTGCATTACAAAGGCAAGCAGCTTGATCCCTGCAGGAGGGTCTTGCTCCTGGGATGCACAGGACCCTGGATGGATGCTTGGGTGTGTGCAGTGTGCGGCTTTTGTTTATGGGCCTGATGATGGGAAAAGTGGCAGCAGCCTGTGGCTGGGCTGGTACGAGCTGCGATGCTTCAGAGCAGAGGGACTTGCAACGCTGGCTTTGCCATCGGCTGTTTGTGTGGAGTACAGGCTTCCAGCATGGTAAGTATAAAATAATAATAATAATAATAATAGTATAATTAAAAATAATAAAAATAATAGAGGCTGTCTTATTAGTGCTGGCATCTAGGCTTAGCTTGGCCAAAGTGGATCCAGCAGCTCTGAACGGCTGCATCCCCAGCTGAGGTGAGGGTTGGAAGAGGAGTGCAGGGAGAGGAAGTGGGGATGCACATGCTTTTTGTGGAGGGAAAAAGAGGAGTGCAAAGCCCGTGGGAATGCTAAGATGTGCAGGATGCTGTGTGCACAGGTGTTTCTGCTGGGCCAGCATTGAGGGGCAGGGAGGATGTTGAGCTAAAGAGCATCGGCATTGGAGCAGGAACCAGGCAGATCATGGACTTTACTTGCTGAGTGAAAACACTCGCTCACCCCAGGATAGAAATTGCTGTTTATTAGAAAAAAAATTAATAAATAAAATAATTTCATGTTGTGATTTACCTTTTGCAGCTTAAGATCAGGGAAAGAAACAACCCACTAGGGACTGGGCTCTAAGCCTTACCTGTGGGTTCGTTTGCCACTCGACTGTGGATCTGAGGCCACAGACTCGCCTTCATCCTTTCACCAGGCAGCTCCCACCCTCCCCACCCAACTGCAGCCTAAGTTAGTTCCCAAGGATCCTCTGATTAATGGGGAAATGGAAATTTGACTAAAAATGAGGAAAAACAGGGAGGAGGTTTAACAGAAGGATGGGTGCTCTCCATCGCTGACATGAGTAAAATCCCTCTGTCTTGCCTCCCCTCACCAGTGGTCCTGCCCTGAGCGGTGGCAGCCCCCAGCATCTTTCCATCCCTGACGCCATCACCCAGCCGGGTGCAGGTCCCACCTGCCTTCCCGAAAAGCCAGGGATGGTAAATAGTGAGGGGTTAGGAGGAACAGACAGTCCCCAGTAAGCGCATTCCTACCACCACCAGTCACAGTCTGGTTCCCTAATGAAGGCTCTGATAAGGATGCTGGAATCCCTTTTAACTTCTGATCTGTTCGGAGATAAGTGAGTTTAGACATAAACAAGCACTTCTGTCACCAGCAGCTCTCCCAAAATGCAGCTGCCAGACCACACGTTGGCCCGAGTGGGACCTCGATGCTGCTCCCAGAGGAGTTACTCAGACAGCTGTATCCCCATCTGGAGTGAGAAGAGGATGACTTACTCTTCCTGGTAAAGGCCTTCTGCACAACTCCGTAGGCTTTTATGGAAGAAGGAGAGGGGAAAGGATGTAAAAATAAGGAATGATGTCTTTCAACTGTTACGGGGTTTTGAGGTGAAGTGAAGTCACCTTCCTGGGCTGTTTTTCTCCACAGGGCCCTTGGAGATCATTTTTCACTCGAATTGGGAGAAACTAGAGCAGAACTGTGCTGAGAAGATCATTTCTCTCAGGCCTTAGTGCTGCTTGGAGGTAAGAGGGAGGGTGAGGGCAGCTGTCCTGTCCTGCAGCCCATCTCCCCTCCCTGCCCAGCATCCCCCAGCCTGGGCACAGGCACAGGGCTGGCACCAAGGCACTGGCAGTGGGGCAGCAAAGCCCCGGCAGCAATGCAGGGCTGCTTGATTGCAGGAACAAAGTCAGCCCAGTCCCAAACACCAGTTGAGATGGGACAGCAGGAAGTGGCACTATTTGACTGAACCTTTCCCCGGGTTATTGCATCTTCCCTTTGAGGGACTGGCTTTTTGGGGAGAGTTCCTGGCTTCTTAGTATTCCGATTAGACCTGGCTGTCTCAGCCCCAAGACACTTCCCATTTACATGGGTTTAAAACTCTCCGGTGTCACTGTCCCCTCTGATGTCTCCTACAGCTCCTCATCTGACAGGATCAGCACTCTCTTCTCAATGTTTTTGCTCTTTCTGCTGCTCAGTCCCTCCACCTTGGAGGCCACGTGCCCGTTCTCCCCTGGTGCTTTGCTCTCCGCCTCCTGCATCGACTGCTGGGTGTACTGCTGGTACACGGGCGAGAAGTTGTGGATTGCATCCTGCACAATGTCCTGGGGGCTTATGGTCTCCTTCAGCCCACTCGAGATGCTCTGCATTGGGGCAAGGTTAGCTGAAAGACAGGGAGAGTAGGAAGGGGGTGGGACATGAAACCTTAGAAACTTGCTTTAGAAACTCAAGATCAGAGTCACCATCAGCTTGTGGTAGTGAGCACCAAAGAGGAGAAAGGCATCCCCATCTCCATTTGTCACAGAGGAGCCTCTCCAGCAGCATGTGCCACAGTCCCCTAATTCTGCTCTTCCACACTGAGGTCCCTCTTCCCACCCCCTCACTGTGGCTCGTGGGTATCATGAGGGAAGAGGGAGAAGAAACTCATGGGGCACAGGAGAAGGAAACTCCTCTCGTGGCTTTTAGCATCCAATTGATAATGCTCCAAGGGGACATCTCTATCCTTATCTGCTGATGAAGGAAGAGGAGAGGCAGAGTTACCTGTTGAGTTTTCCTTCTTTTCTCTGTACACCTGGCAGGTGAATGCATAGCGCAAGGCAATGGAAGCAAAGAGCATCTCAATGCAGATGATGAAGTTCTGGTAGCCAGCAGCCACTGTCCCAGCTCCCACCTCTTTCCCATCGATGATCTGAACTTCAGGGATAACCCCACATTTCTCCAGTATTGCAAGCAGTGTCCCTGTGCAGGGGAAGGGAATGGGATCAACTCTGGTCCTGTGTCCCCAGGTCAGGTGGGGCTATGGGAGGAGAAATGCTGGGTATCCAAGGTGGGACCCACCTTGCCAGAAGGAGAGGAAGATGACTGCCTTGATGGTGATGAACTTGAGGACCGGCTCAAATGGGCGCAGCAGGTCCATGGTGGCGAAGTAGAAGAGGAAGAGGGCATAAAGGGCCAGGCTAACTGAGAAGTTATAGATGATGGTGATGTAGAGGTAGCCACTGTGGACACTGTGGGGGGAGAGAGAGTGAGTGCTGCTGCCCTGGGCTGTGGGAAGTGAAGCAAGGAACAAAGAAATTGGGGTGGGCAGGGAGTGGGAGTACATGTTTTTGCCATGGGACAGAGACAAAGGGGGGAGCAGGGGTCCACTCTCAGCTTTTCCTCTGTTGGTGGGACCTCTTGTGGCTCATAGGTTTGTGCCTGCCTTATTTGGGCGCAGTGAGTCTCTGCTCCCTGGAGCTTTGGGCTCCCTGAGCTCTTGCTACCCACGGACCAGCTTCCCAGGGGAACTGGTGGGACACACTGTCCCATGTGATGGAGCAGGGACCCCCTCACCAGACCCAGCATCCTCACTTGAAGTCCCCGTCGTGGTACTTCCCGAACGCCTGCAGGATGATGGTGACGATGGCCATGAGGGGTTTCACAATGCAGAACTGCAGTGTGGCCTGCACAGGGGAGAGACATGGTGCATGCTGGGCAGCAGGGACATCCCACTGCCCTCCCTGCAGCTCCTGACATCCTCAGTCCCTCTACATGGGCCAACCTCTCTCCTCCTGAGGCAGAGAGACAGAGGAGAGCAGTTCCCTATCACAGGAGTGACCCGTGCTGCAGGGTGAAATACCAACTAGCTCGAGGTCTGCAGACAGCGGGAGCAGGGCTCCCAAAAGGCAATGTAGCCACTCCAAAGGGGAGGGGCAGGGTGGCTTGGGGACAGACGGGTGCCAGGAATGGGCCAGCAGCACAACCCTGGACAGCTAGAGCCATCCTGGCTGGACAGAGATGGAACCTCAGTTCCGCAGTGGGAGGAGACCCTGACTCAGCAGTGAGTCAGAGCAAGGACAGCGAGCTTGGTGTCCTGCTGCTGGCCAGGTGCCACTCTCTCAGAGGGAAAAAACCCATCAAGAGCATCTCAGTGAAGCAGAGCCCTCTCAGTGAGGAGGAGACCTGCTGCCAGGAGAGTCCCGGTTGGAGGACAGTGAAGCTGATGCTCCCTGTCGGGTACCCACCTGCTTGCAGAAGCGCAGGAACCCGATGGAGTAGGACATGCCCTGAAGGCAACAGGTCCCATAAAAGCAGCTGGACCTGGAAGCAGAAGCCGAGGAGATGCTACTGGAGCTGCTGCATGGGGATAGTGGGTGGAGGGTGGAGGAACTGGGATGCTGGAACTTACGCAATGGGTTTCCCTCGGATCTCTGTCATGATGGTGCTCTCCCCTCCCAGGTACTCGAAGCACAGGCTCAGGAAGCTGTAAATCACGAAAGCTGGCAAGGCAAGGGCAGACACAGTCAGCAGGGCTGATGGAGATCTGGGGCAGTGGTGGTTACGGTTCACATTCCTTCCTGCTCAGGTGTCTTGTCCGCAGTGGCACTGCGTCAGGATCTGGGACACTGATGGGTGGGAGCCCAGCAAGAGGAGCTGCAGGTCAAATCCATCTGACTTCCAAGCAGTCAGACGCACCGCACCACGTGCACAGGGTTTGCTGCAGCTGCAGCAGCTCCTCTGCGCACACCCAACCCTGCCGTGCACATGGAAGTGGTCGGATATCCCAGCAGTGCTTGTGGAGCTGGCCTCTGTGGACACCCAGACAAGCCCAGGAGTGCAATGGCCAGAGGCCATCTATGTGGACGACCCTGGAAAATGTCAAGAGGCAGCACAAGCAGCTGGTGGCAGCGAGGGGCAGGTCATGAACAGTTTTCTTGGACATCCCCGTCACTTAGTTTCCTCATACTCCAAAAGTGAAGTAATACTCATAATACTCATGCCCACACCCCTCTGTTCCCCAGCGGGAAGAAAGACAAGGTAGGAGAGCAACCAGAACCTCAACCCTGTACCTCAAATCATCCCAACTCCCTAATTTCTCAGGTACGTCTACCTTCTGTTTTCCAGAAGCTCCATTTCCACCCCAAAAGCAGCCAGAAAACCTTTCTCAGGTCCCTCTGAGCCTGCAGGCAGGTGGTAGAAAGGCACCAGCTCATGTCTGCCCATGGGGCATCCCCTCCAACTGAGAAAGAAGGGGAAAACCTCCACAGGGAGGAAGGAGAGAAGGGGAAGTGAAAGAGATGGAGATTTGCTGCTTTGAGCAATCCAGGACACCCCAGAGACATGGTGGGTCAGCGAGAAGAGAGCCCCACTGCCATCAGCCTCCCTGCTGAGGAGCAGCTCTGCTCACCTTCATAGCAGTCGCGCACCGAGTCGAAGTAGACGTAGTACTGGTGGCTGCCAAGGAGGAGGAGGCTGAGCCAGGAGTCAAAGGCATAGACAGGCACGATGAAGAGGATGCGGATGATGTAGCGCTGCTCCTTGGGGACTGTGTAATTCCTCAGGTGTGTGTAGATCTGCAAAGTGCCCAGCACGCAGAGCTGTGGCTACCGCTGCTCAGGAGGGGAGACAGAGGTACCCCCGGGTATTCTGGGGTACTGCAGGGCTGCAGGAGGCTCGTCCTATGTCATCCCCCCACCCCCTCCCACTCCCAAGGGTGAGAACACCACCAGCGTTCCACCACCACCATTAAGTGAACAGCCATGTGACAGGCTCCATCCCAGTCCCCAAGGCAATCCCTTCCATGAACAGATAGAAATTGGTATGAGGAGCGTGCCCTCCTCCATGCCACCCTCTGTATTCCCATCCCAGCACATGAAGGCCCCAGCTTCCCCCAGGGCTGCCATCAGCACTATGGCTCTGCACAGCACCCCAAAAACGGCAGTGCCTTTCAGGGCACACCCCAGAGACGCAGCCTTCAGAGTGTCAGACCAGAAACCCTGCTGGGTATTGCATCCAGGCAATGTTGATGACCTCCAGCCTTCTCCTGGCTCTGGCAGCCACCCCAGGAACACGTGGGCAAAGTCCACCCTCCCGAGCTGCTCCCAACAGCGGAGATATCCCCTCCAGGCAGCAACAGGATGAAATACCCGTCTGGAGCCAGGTGATTTGCAATGAACTCAGTCAGGGGGCAATCAATAGTTGGTCCTTGCATCAGTCCTGGCACTGAGCCCTGTATCTGCTTCAGCCCATACCTGGTGGAAGGTGACAATGAGCGCTGACCACACGAAGACGCCAGAGATGACCTGTGCTGTTGTTGTGGTCAGGAAAAGCTGCTGGCTGTCCTGGGAGTCGTTGCGGGTGGCCATGAGCAGGTTGAGGGCTGGGGATAGTGTGGCTGAAGCCAGCCTGGCCGCTGTGCTGGGCCCTGGGGTGTCGAGTGCCATGGAAGAGGGCAAGGCATGCGTGGCATTACTCATCTGCAGGGAGGGAGAGGCAGGGGGAGTGGTGCAGGAAGGCAGGACCAAGGTGTGCTGGCAAAGGGGAAGGTCCCAGCAGATCTCCCAGCCCCAACGGTGTGGACATGCCTCCTGTGAGGTTTATCTCCACCCCAGCATTTACCCAGGGTGTCCCTCACCAAAACCAGCCTATTCCCCATGGTTGGGTCTGCTTCTCCCAGTGGGAAAACCCAGACTTCCTTCAAGAGCAGACCATCTTTTCTCCAAGGGGTTGCATGTGGTCCCCATGTACCCTAAAACACATGCTCCTCCTTTCCAGCCCTGCACCTTCTGTTTGCTCAGGGGTCACTATCCTGCTTACAAAGGGAAAGACCCACCTACACTCATGCCCCGCTGAGTTCACACTTGAGGCTCAGGACCTTTTCCCATCAAGAACCAGAGACTTAAGGGTTAAACTCATCCCTCACCCATGATAATAACGCACACCTTACCAACAAGCCATTAGGACACTGATGTTCTCCTTGGGAGCCCAAAAAACACTGGTATCCCTGTGGTGTCCCCCAGAATTTGGCTCCTTTCCCTCTGTGTGGTCTGCTGGGGCAAACCCCAGGGCTCGCCCATGAGTCCAGAGGTTTGGCATCACCCGGGGTGTCTGCCTGGCCACCAGACATTTTGGGATGGTGGGGTTTTCAGTGTGCTGGCAACACCAATCCTGAGACCTGGAGGACAACCAGCGGTCCCTCCTGCACCTGAATGCAGCCCATGGGAACAGAGCTGCTGCCCTTTGGGGACGCCGAACCCTCCAGCCCCTCTCTGACAGGTCTATTCCCCTTGAAGCTGGTTGCCCCACGGCAGCGAAGCATCCTCAGCGCAGAAAGCAGCCGGGGCATACAGGCACCTCATACCCCGCAGCACCAGACAGCAAGGACCAACCTAGTGATATGCTCTTATTTACAGGACAGCTTTGTATCTCGAGGCCAAGAGAGCGTAAACTGCTGTGTTTGGCCTCTCTTTGTGCTCATCTATGGAAAGCTGCTTTTCCCCAGGTATAACAACACTGGGTTTTTTAAAAAAACCCACAATAAGCTGTGAGCAGAGCTCTAATAATATAGATGCTGCTTGGTGCATTGTTAATAAACAAAGATTTTTAGCTGCTGGGTAACTATCGCCTGGGGGAGAAAAGCCTGTGAGCATGAATTGGTGAGAGGCAAGGAAATATCTGTTGCAGATAAGAGTGGCAGGGAATGACCTCGATCCAGTTAAACACAGAAAACAAACCCAAGCGAGAGCTCGCCCAGCGGTTTCCTCTCCTGCCCTCTCCCCAAACCCCAACCTCACAGGAGGGGAAACTCTGGCTGGTGTCAGATCAACAAAGCCCTAAAAATACCTTTCCCTCCCCCTCCCCGCCTCCGCCTGGCAGGAGCTGCCTGTAAGTGGAGATGCCCAGAGCGATGGCGCGATGGCCGGGTCCCAGGAGCTCACCCCGGTGTACCTGCACCCGCGAGCGGGGAAGCGGAGCCGGAGAGGGCTGGAGAGAGAGAGCGGGGCCGATAGTGTTACGGAGGCAGCGGGGAGCTGGGTTTTTCCTCCCCACGATCCGTCCCTCGGCCCTGCCTGGGCCAGCAGGAAGCAGGATCCTGGGGAGAGCCGGGAGGGAGCTGGTCTTTGGACAGACCTCAACGACGCTGGACCTGCCTTGTAAACATTAACAGGAGGCCAGAGTTAGCTCAGGGACGGAGGCGAGAGCCCAGCTGCGCACTATTCCCTGACGTTCCTCACTCTTCCTGGGGCTGCCCTGCTGCGGGCTAGGGTCACACGGATGGATTTGGACCCGCTTCCCCTCCGCCCAAGCATCAGGACAGAGGAGAAGGGTGCAACCTTGCAGAGAGCTGTGCTCAGCACTTAGACCCGTTTATTCCCTTTCTGACCCGGTGCCGTGCCACGGACGCTTGGCCCAAGCCATCCCAACTCCTGTGAGCTCTCCCAGCCCGGCTGCAGCCATCGCGGTATGAGCACGGTGGCACCAGCAGCCAGCCCTGGCAGGCTCCCCTGCATTGTCACCCTCTGAACGCAGCGGAGCAAGTCATTTAAAAACAAAAGCCTAGGTGCCACTTGGAGACAGGACTCCCAGCTCCAGAGGTAATTAGATCCTGGCTATGCAAGGTAGCCGGGCAATTCAATGCAGCCAGAGAGCCCTTTGCTTCCAAAACAAAGGTGGTGAGAAGATACAGAGAATAATTTTAGCTGCAAAACTCGGCTCCTGGACAAGACTGCCAGAGCCACATCCAGCCTGTTTCCAGACACCTTGCAGATACCTGCTGCACACAGGCATGTGGCTGTTACACGGGGTATTAGAGATGCTACATGAGCACTGAGCAGAAAATAAACCCAGCGGTGACACTCGTGATCAGCAGGATACCTGCAAACTGGGATTTTCACTTTGCTGGGGATTCCCATGGAGCCAGAGCCTGCATTCCCAGCTCACATCCCTCCTGGAGTCCTGAAGCAGCCAGGACAAATCCCCACCGCGGCTACAACCTCCGTGGGGCTGGGGTGCTCAGAAGGGGAAGGTGAGCCTCTGCAGCCCCTCACCAGTGCCTCTGCGGTGCTCTGCCCCAGTGAAAGGGGGACAAATCCCTGACCCCCCACCTCAGGGCGGGGAGCAGCCAGGCTCAGCCCCACCAGCAGATACAACACCTTTCCTCCTGATGGCTCTTAGATAAAGCCAGGGCACAGGAGTTATTTAGCTGATCAACCACGCCGTACCACCCCCACGCCTCCCAGGAGGAAGGACCTATAGCACACAGCTATAAATTAAGGCAGAGCAGCACCCATCCCTCCTTAAAGCCCATCTGGAGGAGTGGGTGATGCACAGGGCTCTTGCAGTGTCTCTGCTCCCACAGCAGCTCCCTCGGGTGCTCAGGACCGATAGTTGGGGCACCCTCACCCCTGTGCAGAGGTGTCCCTGCCTGCCACACACCCCCCCCCGGGCCCTACTCACCCTGTGGGGCTCCTCCAGGAGCAGGTCCGGCTGCCGCGCACCTGCCTCCGCATCGCCTGAGCCCTCCTCTGCCTGCACCCGCGGGAGACTCCTCCTCCGGGCACCCTCCCTGCCCTCTGGCAGCAGGCCCTACCAGCGCCTCGCTCACCCTCGCTGCACCTCAGGGCCCCACAGCAGCTGGAGAAGCCGGTCGGGCTTTGCCTCCTTCGGGTAAAGCCACCAAACTTACCTTTCCAGTCCCACACCCGGAAAGCAAACAGGGCTGGAAAGCCACGGTGCAGCTGGACGCCACTGCGCCCAGCCTAGCACACGTCCTGCAGCTGCTGGGGAGAGCTCTGCCTGGGTGGCAAAGGCAGCTTTTCTTATGGTGGGGAGTTAATCCTTTATCTGGAAGATGGCTGAAAAGCAGGTGTGTGTTTTTTGGGGTAGGCCTGCCCCAAAGGAGCCCAGTTGAAGGATGGAGTGACTAGGAGTGAAGTTGAAGGACCAAGCACTTGTGGTCTAATTAACTGCCTGTGGAAAGGCATCAAAGTGAGTCTGGCTCAGAGCATCAAGTAGGAGAGATCTCCATACACTTCCTTTGACCTGATGGCACACAGAGCCAGGAAATCAAGGTGGTTACACTGAGGTCAGCTTCTAGGTTGCAACACTCAGGACTTCAGGGCACAGCGATGGTATGCTGCCATATCACTACCATAGAAGTTGGATTGACTAATTTAACATATAGCATCTGAGCTGGTGGAGCTACGGGCATAAGCACGCTGAGATTTGGGGAATACAGTGTTGGGAAAGAATCCCTTCTAGCAAACCAGGACCGACATGAACAAATTCCTCATGTCTCTCTCAGCCCTCCTAGACAAAAAAAAAAAAAAAAAAAGAGCTGTAAAAGAGGGAAAATTTGGAGTTCTGACAGATGCAAATCTTTGATTCTTGGAAGCACAGTTTGGAAAATTATTTTTGGATGAAATTTCTTGTCAAGGGCAGCTGCAAGCCTGCAGTGTTTGAATGTACTTTGAAAACTAGTTTCATTTATCATAATCCCTTAAACACTGTAAATAACCCTTACCTCAGAGAAAAAAGTCCTTTCAAAATGCATTTTCTGCTTTTTTACTTTTAGGGGATTTTTTTTTTTAGCAACAGAAATAACCCAGCAACTGGACCGGCGTGGGGCAGGCACAGGCTCTGCGCTGGTTCTGCTGACACCAACAGGTCTTAACCCAGTGTCTTCCCCAATCAGAATCTAAATGCAGGACCTGGCCTCTGCCTCCTCCAGAAAGTTCCTAAGTGACAAAAATGTGTTAACAGCTCACTTAAAAATTTAGTACTTGGGAGTTGTTACTAGCAGAGGTAAACCCAAATGTATCTATGTGTTGCTGCCTCTCCAAAGTGTTGGCACCACACAATCCTTAAGCAGCTTGTTTTGCCCCTTTCTCCACACTCATTTGGGTCCCTGTCTTTCACCCTGATGTCAGCTTTCAGGAAATTTGGAGAGCACAATGACCTGCCTCTCCTTAAAAATGGAGTGAAAGTGGAAAATGAATTCAGAATACATCAGGAAAGGGACTGACGTGAGGACAAAAGCAGTCACGTAGGACTGTTTTCCTTAAAAACCACCAAGAAAATCTCTCCTATTATGCAACTGCTCTTGACTTGTAACTGAGGCTTGTATTTCAATCGAAGTGATTTTCACAGGGCAAAGAAGAAAACAGGTAAAATGAGATTCATCAATGTTTCTTTTATTCACTCTGCACTGGGTGTTCCCCCTCTGCGGTACAGGGTAGCTACAGAGCTTGGCATCTGTTGCTCCTCAGGACACAAACACTGTCTCCCAAACACCCATCCCACCCAGTATGATAAAAATACTACTTCTCCTGTGTGTCAGGACAATTGTTCTCGTTCCATCACCAACTACCCGGCCTGCAAACCTGCCACAGTAACAGAACCCACAAACGTTCTACACAGTAGAGAATAAAAAATTTGTGAAATTCCTCAGGACATCCAAAACCAGCACAAAGGCATTCCATCATTTTCATTTCTCCTCCTTTGAAATAAGTGGTGATGAGTCATGGGCTCCAAGATCATTTCCTTGAATCCAGATGGCACAACTTCACCACACTTGGCAACTTCGGATCACTTCCCGTAGAGCTTGTATTCCTTCCATGGTCTTGTCCTTTAAAGCCATGGCGAGCAGGACGGGTTTGTTTCCAGCTTCCTGAGACACGAACGACACCAGGTTTTTGGCACAAACATGGACAAGGGGCTGAAAGGCAAAGGCGTAGGGAGTTATGTTCACACAGCTGGGAGAGCCCTCCTGTGTGAGATAGGTGAGGAAGAGACACAGAATCGTAGGGGTTGGAAGGGACCTCCAGAGTTCATCGGGTCCAACCCCCTGCCAAAGCAGGCTCCCTAGGACAGGTCACACAGGTCGGTGTCCAGACGGGTCGGGAATATCTCCAGAGAAGGAGACTCCACACCCCCTGGGCAGCCTGTCCCAGGGCTCTGTCACCCTCACTGTGAAGAAGTTCTTCCACATATTGGTGCAGAACTTCCTGTGCTCCAACTTGAGGCCATCACCCCTTGTCCTGTCCCCACAGACCATTGAAAAGAGTCTGCCTGTTTCCCCCCGTGTCCCACACTTGAGATATTTATAAACATTCATCAGATCCCCTCTCAGCCTTCTTTTCTTAAGGCTGAACAGCCCCAGTTCTTTCAACCTTTCCTCCAGTCCTGCAGTGACAGGGACCGTGTCGAGCACCTGTTGGTGCTGGACTCAGACTGAGCGTGCAGCCTTCTGAGGGGTTCCAACACGACCGGGAACATGAGCAGTTTGGGTGGTCAGCAAAGCCCAGCTCCAGTACGGGGAACTTTATAAAGCATTTTCTCAAACAGCTTAAAAGGGAAAACTCTTTGGACCTGCAAGTGACAGCCACCCAAACCACCCTGAAACAACTTAAAACTGCAACTGCGCTTGAATCAAGCTTTGCATCGGTTTGGAAAGCCAGTATGGAGAATCTTTCCTTCTGCTAATCCTCCCACCCAAACGACGTCACTGAACACCCATCTACACAAAGAGCCACGGATCAAAATGACTCTGTTTTCATCATAGCCCATAGCCAGATTTCTGAAGAAGTTCTCCAAATACTTTTTTCTTTCCCCTTTAAAAACCTCTTGCTGAAGAGGGTACGTTCTGCTGACAAGCAATTCCTAGAGACCCAAAAATGTGGTTGCAGACACAGACTTTGCACGCCATGTGTAAGATGTGTTGGCTTTCATTTTAACAGAGTAATGAAAAACAGAAATAAGTAGTGAGGCTGAAGGAGGGAAGGGGTAGAATCTCCTTGAAGAGTTTTTTTTTAACAAGAACATTCAGCTTGTCCAGGATTTATTTACACCCACGGTTGTTTATTCATCAGAAGGATGAGTCTGCTTGATTTTAGTACCAGTGTGGTTTGGAAGTGTGCACCGTTCCAAACGGGGACGTTAATGGTGACATGCAGGAAGGCAGCAAACTATTTGAAAGCCTTTTCTTAGGGCTTAGATGGATTGATAAAATGATTTAAAACTACTCTGTAACAAAATAAACAAAGGCACTTCTGGATTCCAAATAAAACACAAAAAACCAGCTTGGGGGTGGAGGTGGTCAGAATTGGCAGATGTCATACCAGGGAAAGCAAAACATTGCACATCCCAGGAAGAAAGGCTGGTGCAGAAGAACGAGAACTCTGTACAGGCAAGACACAGATAGAATCAGGAACTTGTACTGCTAGAGTTTTTCTAGTTAAGGTCAGTGAATAATATTCAATAGCTCCACCTCTGATGGAAAACCTCATAATCTTGTAGCTCTGTAACTTTCTGTTTTAATGCTTGATTAGTTGATGCTTTGCAAACTACATTTTCTTCTGCTTTCTCCCCAGGTTGGTGAAATGGTCGATAAAAACTCATTTTGTTGAAGTGAAAGAAATTAAACTTTATCAAGGTAAAGTGCTGGCAGGCAGACTAGGAAGAGTGCAACTACAGTCCGTTATGGGGCTGGCATAGATTGGGTAGAGGGAGTGGGTGAGAAAAGGAAAACAAACTCAGTGGAACAGAAACCTGAAAATGATTATCAAAGGCTGTATGTTTGATCTTGCAACCCTTCAAAAAGGAGCTTTATTCGGCCTTCCATAAACATGGCTAAGCAACCCATATCCTGTAGGATACAAGGCGACGGATCCCCAAACCACTCATGGTTCGTTAAACTTTTGTTATGTCAAAGAGCTGGTGAGCATGCATACTTTTCTCATGAGCCCCTCCTCCCCCAGAAGAGATTTTAAGATGAATCTTACCACTGTGCAAGCCCCACTCAACTGCTGCGACTCATCAACAACCAGGCAACTCGGGCAGCCCCATTTACTACGCTCTTCCCCTTATCCCTGCTGCCTGCGCACTGTGTATCGGCTCTCACCTCATCCTTGCCCAGCAGCACCTTTGTGGTAAGCGAGGGCCTGCCCACGTTGTCACCGACCGTGTTGGGGTCCACGTAGATGATCGTCCCCATCTTGCCGTACTGCGTGACCACCACGAGGACGGAGTTGGAGAAGGCCGTGCACACCACCTCTGTCGGGACGCCGTGCACCACCTCCTCCCGCTGCTTGGACGTCACGACGGGGCTCTCTTCCATCGCTGCAGAAAAAGAACAATAAAGCAACGATAATATTAGATGAAAAACACGGTCCACGGGCTATAAAAAGCCGGAACCCTTCCCTTCATGTCCAATACCCAAGTTAAGATGATTTCAGAGCACAAAGCACCCTGAGGTGCATGTCTGTGCGGGACACCGTGCCCCGTCCCTGTCTGGCAGGGGAACGTAACGGCCCCGCAGCAATGGCCGGCACCCCGGCCCCCGCCAACAAGCTGCCATTTGTAGCATCCTGCGCTCACCACGGGTCGGGTGGCCGCACCGATGGAGCAGGCCGCCTCCGAGCCCGACCCGTCGCGCCCTCCCTCGCAGCCTCCCGGCCGCCGGCACCGAGACGACCCCGAGCCCCGCTTTCCAACCGCAGGCCCCGGCGTTTCCTCAGTGAGACAGAACCCCGAGCGAGGCTGGGGGAAGCCCCCACCGCCACCACGCGCGCCTGGCCCCGCCGCACCGCCGCTCTCCACCCGGACCCGCCCCGCGGCGGAAGCGGCTCCTTTCCCCTCCCCTGCCGCCACCGAGCTCCGGCGCGGGGAGATGGCGCAGGGCGGCTGCCGTTCCCCCTCCCCTCAGCGCCGCGCTGCCATTACCCGCGCACGGGGAGGCGCCATGTCCCGCCGTTCCGTTCTCCTTAGGGACATCGCCCTTCGCCGGTCCCGGGGCAGGAAACCCTCCCGCGACCCTGCCTCGCCTCTTCGGCCAGTTCCTGACCGTTTCCCCACCTGTCAGTGTGGTGGCGGGTGGGAGCGTGAGTCACCGCAGGACCCCCCACCCGTGGCCTGTGCTGCTGCCAAGGCCCGTGAGGGGACACGGCGAACCCGCGGCTGTGGGGAAACTGCTAATTTGGATCTTTCAACCTTCCCCCCCTCCCTGTTTCCACATGGGATGTGACGGCTCCCACCCACTGTCGCTGGGCCAACACTTCAAGCCCCCATTTCCAATCAAAACAAGTCTGGGTTTGGTTCATCGGCTGTGCCCTGCCCTGTCACAGGCAGGCTGTCCGGCCTCACACCTTGCTGCCATGGGACAAGCAGCCCCATGTTTGGCCCCACAGTACCCCGTGCGTGGCCCTGCTGCTTCAGGAGTGAAGCCTGGGGCTTGCAGGAGCAATGGCGGCTGCCTAATGGTGCCATGATGGCACATCTGTGCGAAGCGGGCGGAATGGTGTTGCTTAAGTCTCATGAGTAATATGTGCAAACGTTAGTTTCTCTTAATTCTATACAGTTAATTCAGTGCTATTTTGATTCTTTTTTCCTCTTTGAAATACTGGCATTCATGAATAACAAGTTTGTATGCTAAGAAGTACAGAGCTCTAAAAACCAGGGGTTCTTAGAGGTTTGCAAGCTTCCAGGCTTCTGCGACTGCTACTTCTTAAATAACTTGCAGACCTTCATGTCTATGCATTATCTCTCCTTTCCTGCCATTCCCACCACACACAGTGTCCTGGCTTTGAATCATTTTAGAATCACAGAATCATTGGGGTTGGAAGGGACCTCCAGAGCTCATTGGGCCAACCCCTTACCAAAGCAGAGTCCCTAGGACAGGTCACACAGGTTGGCGTCCAGATGGGTCTGGAATATCTCCAGAGAAGGAGACTCCACACCCTCCTGGGCAGCCTGTCCCAGGGCTCTGTCACCCTCACAGAAGTTCTTCCACATACTGGTGCAGAACTCCCTGTGCTCCAACGTGAGGCCATCACCCCTTGTCCTGTCCCCACAGACCACTGAGAAGAGGCTGCCCATTTCCCTCTGTGTCCCACACTTCAGATATTTATAAACATTAATCAGATTCCCTCTTAGCCTTCTTTTCTCAAGGCGGAATGCAGTAACAAACTGAGTTGCAGGTTATCTGTTCTGGTAACATCCCTTAAGGACTTCACAAATTTTTGTTAGTTTTGTATTAAAAGCTTTAACACCACCATACTACAGCTACAGCAAAACCATAAACCTTGTACTGAGGATCCTTTAAGGCACCGTTAGAGAGCAGCAGAGGTCCACGGAAAAGCTTTTGATTCAGCAGGTTGTTCCTGTGGTTAATTCGAACAGAGGCTTGGTACTTTTTCGGCACTCCCTGATACCCAGCAAATAGTCTGTTTTCCAGCACTGCAAAAAACCCAACATTCCTCTTTCTTGCTTACCACAACCACTCGAGGCTTTGCCTGTTTGACAGAGATAATAGCAACTCTTGTCTGCAAAGTCTCCTGACTCATAAAATAAGTTTATTCCTGCTCTGCTTTCTCTGGAGAATAATTTTACTTTGGGAAACACAAAGGGACGGATTCTTCCTGCCATCCTTGCCAGCCTTCACTTTACTTTTTTATATGACAGGAGGACAAAGAGAGTTCTCTCTAGTCCAGATTTACACAGAACCCCATACTTCGCTGTTTTGGGTGAAAGAGTTACTTTTAACAGTTTTCAGCTGAGTAGGTATCTTATTTTGGCACAGAGCTGGGATATAATAAGCTCAAGAACCAGACAGCAAGATGTAATCAAGGACTGAATCTTCATCACCAAAAGTAAATAAATTTATAAAAAATGAAGTAAGGAGAAGGCTCCTATTGTCTGTGTGACCGAGGCAGGGGATGCTGATTTGGGGATACACACCATGGCAGATGACAGGACTGTCTGCCTGTCGCCTGCTCCCCAGCGCTTTCTGTCTGAGAAGGACATGCAGCTGTACTTACACTCCCATTATCTGTAGCACTTTTCCTCCAAAGATCCCTAATCACATTGCAAACATGATTACATTTAGTTTCATAAACTCTCTTTCGACGTAAGATATTATTAATATACCCCATCTCACAGACCGAGGGAAATAAAGAATCGAGACAGACAGCATTTGAGAGCCATCAAATCCTCTGCTGGACTTTGCAGGCTTTCAGGATCCTGTCTTCCACTTCCATGCCCTCGCTGCTGAAGAACTGTAAGTCGTGCATGTCGCTGTCTCAGTTACCAGAGAAAATCAATGACTGTGCAGCCCCACACTTTGACAAGAAAAACAACCCACAATACCGCAGTTTTATACCTTTATTGTTATTTATTTGAGCAGTTTCTTACTACAGTAAGAAACTGTAGTAGTTTTTCTTTTAAAACTGCTTAAGTGCCTATGTGTGTGGAGACTGGGAGGAGACAGCTTTTTGTAATAATCTTTGCATTTATCTGAATGGATTTTGCAGAGCAAACACATAAGATCCATGGAGCATCAGAAATGTTCCCCACTTCCCTCAAAAACTAGACACACAATGTTTCAGGACATCCATTAATAATCCCTGCTCTTGGGAGCACCCAGCTATCAAAGTGCTGGGTTGGTTTATTAGTTTACAGGTTATTACTTCCCTAGTTGAGATTTCTCTCTTGTATCTTTTATGATGCAGAATATAGACTGTGAGCTGGAACCTCAGGTGCAGCTGGGCTCGGGGGCTGCGCAGCCAAGGAGAGAGGAAAGGAATTAGTTTGCTCCCCGATGTGGGAGTTGCTTGGGAATTATTCTGATCCTTGTTATGAGTCAGGTACGTGAAGCAGAGCTACTTTTAAGGACATTCCTCTGGTCAGACAATACCAGAGTGCTCCTCTTCTTGTTACCCTCACAGCAAGGTCGGGGGGATGTGGGAGTGCATCTTTGTGTGAGCACACTCTGCCTGGGGCCGTGGTCTCAGAGGGGTGGCAAAAATCCACCTCCTGGTACTCTCAAGCTGTTCCGGCTGCATTTAAGTTGAGCCTAGCAGAGGTGGTGTTGGGGAACTGCTACTGAATTGAGGTGCTTGGGGAAAGTGAGCACACCTGGGGCTGTTCCCAAAGACTAGCTTTAGCCCCAGAAGTCAAGCATCTCTGACTGGCTCACTGCACAGAGGAAAGAGGCTTTGTCGCTGCTTGGTGTGCAGTGGAAACACAGCTTTGAATGTGGCTGTCCAGGATCAGGAGTTAAACCTGCTGCGGCTGAAGTTGGCTGGTTTATCTTTAATAGGGGCTATCCCGTGGGCTACGCTGTTTGAAGGAATGGGAGCCTGTGAGTGCTGGCTAGCATTCAAACAGCACTTCTTCCAAGCACAGGAACGATGCATCCCTTTGTGCAGGAAATCGGGAAGGAGAGGCAGAAGACCTGCGTGGATGAACACGGAGCTGCTGAGTAAACTCAAAGAGAAGAGGAAGATCTATGAATTGTGGAAGAAGGGTCTGAGAACATGGGGAGAATACAGGAATGTAGTCAGGGCCTGTAGGGTCGCAACTAGGAAGGCTAAAGCCCTCTTGGAAACGAAGCTGGCAAGGGACATAAAGGATAATAAAAAGGGTTTTTTTAGATACGTGAATAGCAAAAGGATGACCAGGGATAATGTAGGTCCCTTGATGAATGAGGAGGGTGTCCTGATGGGGGATACTGAGAAGGTGGAGATACTGAATGCCTTCTTTGCTTCGGTCTTCACCTCAAAGGCCCCCGGGACCCACAGGCACTGGATGTAAATAGGAGTGTTTGGGATATGAAGAATTTCCATCTGGTTGAGGTAGGGGAGGTCCAGGAGCGGCTCAAAGGGATAAACGCACACAAATCCATGGGACCGGATGGGATACATCCACGTGTGCTGAGGGAGCTGGCGGTGGTGATTGCTGAGCCGCTCTCTATCATCTTCAACAGGTCCTGGAGAACAGGAGAAGTGCCTGAGGACTGGAGGATAGCCAATGTCACTCCAGTCTTTAAAAAGGGCAAGAAGGAGGATCCCAGCAACTATAGGCCAGTCAGCCTCACCTCTGTCCCCGGAAAGGTAATGGAACAGCTTGCTCTGGATGCCATCTCCAAGCAATTGGAAGAGAAGAAGGTCATGAGGAGTAGTCAGCATGGATTCACCAAGGGGAAATCGTGCTCGACCAATCTCATAGCCTTCTACGATCTCATCACCGGCTGGGTAGATGGAGGGAGAGCAGTAGATGTCATCTACCTTGACTTCAGCAAGGCTTTTGATACTGTCTCCCATGACATCCTGATAGCAAAGCTGAGAAAGCATGGGATTGATGAGTGGACAGTGAGGTGGGTTGAGAATTGGCTGTCGGACCGAGCCCAGAGGGTCGTGATTCGTGGAGTGGAATCTGACTGGAGGCCTGTGACTAGCGGTGTTCCCCAGGGCTCGGTGTTGGGTCCAGTCCTGTTTAACATCTTCATTGACGACCTTGATGAGGGAATAGCCTCGACCCTCAGCAAGTACGCCGATGACACAAAGCTGGGAGGAGTGGCTGACATGCAGGAACACTGCGCTGCCATCCAGCGAGACCTGGACAGACTGGAGAGCTGGGCAGTAAGAAACCAGATGAGGTTTAACAAAAGCAAGTGTAAAGTCTTGCACCTGGGAAGGAACAACCGTTTCTATCAGTACAGGCTGGGGGATGACCTGCTGGAGAAGAGCTCAGTGGAGAAGGACCTGGGGGTCCTGGTGGATGACAGGTTGGCCATGAGCCAGCAGTGTGCCTCGGTGGCTAAGAGAGCCAATGGCATCCTGGGGTGCATCCGGAGGAGTGTAGCCAGCAGGTCAAGGGAGGTGATCCTCCCACTCTACTCTGCCCTGGTCAGGCCCCACCTGGAGTATTGTGTCCAGTTCTGGGCTCCCTGGTATAAAAAGGACAGGGATCTCCTGGAGAGAGTCCAGAGAAGGGCTACGAAGATGATAAAGGGCCTGGAGCATCTCCCCTATGAGGAAAGGCTGAGAAGATTGGGACTGTTCAGTCTTGAGAAGAGAAGACTAAGGGGGGACCTAATTAATGTTTACAATTATCTTAAGCAAGGGATGCAGGGGGAATCAGCCAGCCCCTTTTCAGTGGTTTGTGGAGACAGGACAAGGGGCAATGGCTGCAAGTTGGAGCATAGGAAGTTCCGCACCAACATGCGGAGAAACTTTTTCACAGTGAGGGTGACAGAGCCCTGGGACAGGCTGCCCAGGGAGGTGGTGGAGTCTCCTTCTCTGGAGATATTCAAGACCCGTCTGGATGCCTATCTCAGTGAAATGTCCTAGGGAGCCTGCTTTGGCAGGGGGTTGGACCCGATGATCTCTCGAGGTCCCTTCCAACCCCTACAATTCTATGATTCTATGATTCTATGATCTTCTGGTTTCTAGATCTCAGCCTGACATGGGTATGGGCCTGCCAGACATCACCGTACCCACCTGCTTCTGCACAGGGACAGAAATGGGACATCAAGTTTGCAGGGAGGCCTGGGGTTAAAATGTGAGCAGCTGAGGAGCTCAGTCATGTCCAGGGTTTGGCGAGAGCTGAATAGCCTTCTCAGAGTCAAAGCTCCGAGGCTCTCATCTTGTGTGCTCACACTTTGAAGAAAGGTGAGGGGTCCCTTTTCTGTGCTCCCTGAGGTAACAAGAAGTGTCATTTCTTATTGTGAGAGACAAATCTAAGAGGTTTGCTTTGCTCTTAGTTGTCCACATGGCTCTTACTGTATGGGAAATCTCGTATTTCATTCACTGCGCGGGTAAGAGGAAGGCTAAGCCAATCAATCAGGCATTGCAGAACCACTCTGAACTATTTACTTGTTGATTAAACCCTTTTTTTTTCTCCCCTCACAGTGTAGAATTCAGCCAGAAAAAAACCCCACAGTCCTTTAAGAAAACATAAAACTCAAACCCAGATTGTTCCCTTTCTGTGTGAGCTGCACTCCGCCGCACATCCGAAGTGGAAATGCTGGATTGTTTTTGCATATCTGAGACAGCCAGGTTGTGCTATTATTTTGTTTTCCTGCATTTGCAACTTGGTAAGGAGACAATATGGGAATGTTCATTAATGTTTGTGTAAGGAGTAACTGCCCGTGTACAAACACAAGTGTGTTTTCCTGAGAGAGCTCAGGGCGCAGGGTAGGATTTAGAAACATGGCAGTGAGACAGCAGGCTCTTGCTTGGCCTGGAAACATCCTGGTAACAATTTGGAGCTCTTTGGGATTTTTCAAAGTCAGATTTAGCACCCTATAAATAGAGGAGAACTCCAGCCCTTGTAGGACATTGTTATGCTGTGTCATTTGTGTTTTCTGAGCTGGCACACGGGCTGGGGAAGGAGGACTGCAGATGCATGGTGTTGGGATGAGGAAGGAGCTCCCTTGGTGCTGGGGGAGATTTTCAGAAAGGGGCTACTGATGAGATTGCAGAGCCTGGAATAAGTCACACCTACAAAAGCATGTTGCTGACCATGCTTTCTTGGGTGCTTGGTCTCAAAAAGCAGTAGTTTTCATATATTCAATACCTTTGAAAACAGCAGACCCTACATTTCTTTGTGAAAAAATACCCAGAAATTGTTTCAATTACCACTGAAATGAAAATGACATTCTCAAAATGTGTGAAATACATCTTCAGAATAGCTTCAGACCACCTAAAAGATCTAAAAGAGCTCCAGCTACCTGCACTGCATCATGCAATCAACCTGGTGCCATCTAATGATAATTTTATCCCTGATATTTATCATGAGATAACAGCTGGCTGTACTGGACGTGGTAGCCAGGGGGTATGGAGCAGACAGAGTCATCATGAGGCAAGATTGAGTTTGAGTACTGTTTACATAATTTTCCTTTGTCAAATAACAGCCCTACATAGATCATGACTGTGACAGCACCTGTGGATGGTACCATCCATCAACAGACCCACCCTGCGAACAGCAAAAGCTCTGCACTACTGGGTGGCTGAAGAAATTCTTCCCATGGATCAGTACAGACAGTGGTAATTGCCATAAAGCTCACCCTAATTTATGCAGGGGGGTGTTTCTGTTGCTCATGGTGGTTTGTCAAATGAAAGGCAGCATGCAGATGGAGCAGATCCTAAGAATAATTGTAGCATAGCTTCTAAGAACAGAACTCATAGTGCTGTGCTCCTGAGGAGTGTGGAAGCACAGAAGATAACGGTATGGTTCTTGCAGAAGGAACAAGAGAATGTCAGGGCATTAGTATGGTACTAATGGTGTAGTCAGTTGTATAAATCACTTAATAGTGACAGCAAATTAAATAGTGGTGTTGTCTAGAATTCACCCATAGTTAAAGCGATATAACTTGATGAGACAAATGCTTTGTGTGCTGCCAGTAATAAATTAGCTCTTCTTTCAAGTGAGAAAACAATTAAAAACTTAGTTGAAAAGGGCATATTTTCTCTGTGGCCACTGATCCCTCAAACTCTGGATATAATAAAGTGTTTCTAATAGTCGTTCATTATTACACAGTTGAAAGAGGAAAAACCCATTGTCTCATTATGTTCAAGGCGGTTATGAAATTGCACTGGGAATATTTGAAAATGTAAGAGGCATCTAACCAAATTGGTTCAACTTTGACAATGCATCATCATTTGCAGTTCATAATGCTGCTGTTAACTTTGGGAGGTATCAGTCAGTGCACACAGTGGAAAATGAGAATAAATATTTGCTTTTCCTTTATATGCCGCATAAATAACAGCCAAGTATGCAGGAGACGGGGCATGATTCGGTTCTGAGGGTTGTGTAACCAAAGTTTGGGGATTGCAGGAGGCATTCATTTTGCAGACTGAAATATGTGGGTGTCCTGGTTTCAGTCAGGATAGAGTTAACTTCATTTGTAGCAGCTGATGGGATGCTGTGTTTGGGAGTTACAATGAAAGCAGTGCTGAGAACACCCTGATGTTCTCAGTTGCAGTCAGACAGTCAAGGACTTTCTCAGCTTCTTCGTATTTCTCTATTGATGAGAAAGGAGGGGCGAAGCCAGGACAGGTGACCCAGATGGGCCAAAGAGAGTATTCCATGCCAATGACGTCCTGCCCAGGAGAACGGGGGGCTGAGGGGAGGAAGAAGAGGGGCGGTGGCGGGACGCGTGCTGCTTGGGGGGACGGTCGGGTTGCGGGACAGCTCTGGGTGGTATGGCCTGAGTTGTGTGGGTCGGGGAGAAACTGCATTGGGGATCAAGAGTTTCATATTCTTTTGCTCTAAAGTCCTGTTAGCATTGTTATATTTTATCTTTCTGTTATCTTAGTAAACTATCCTTATCCCAACTCACGGGCCTCTTAGTTTCTTGGTTTTGGAGTTATTTGCCCCTTCCTTTTCCCTTCCCTTGTTTCCCCCTTTTTCCCTCTTCCCCTGCTCTTTTACTTTAAGGAGCAGGCAGCTGCGTGGATCTCGGCCCACAGCCGGGGGGAAACCATGACAGTGGGAACATCAAGGCGTTTCCCCACAAAGTGGGCAACCCCGTGCCTGCCAGTGAAGCAGTAACAAAGTGATTTCTGGGTATTACAAATTACTCCTGAATATGAGGTGAAGATTGGCCCGCTCTGCTTTTTAAATTCTTTGTAGATGTTGAAGGTGGAGAAATGCCTGATGTCTGAATGCTTCCTCCTTCCTAGGTCATTATATTTTTGTGCCATCTAGTCAAAATTCAGCTCCTCTCTGGTGCTGGAGTTTTAGCACAGAAAGCATTAGTGATGCTGTAGATCACAATTAAAGACTCAAAGTCAGACCTGCATAAAGACAAACCATGACAAGGCAGGAGGATGCAGGCAGATGCCCTTCAGCGGGCTGTAGAGGCTCTCAGATCTCAGTCTTCATCTGCCTAAAGCAACTGGATTCCCTCACTATCTCTGAGAAAACGTGAGATTTTAGGAAACTAGAAGCCATATCAAAGGACTTATCTATGTCAGAAGATTGGAAATACATTTTTGAGGAATATTGTTATTTGCAAGGTTCTGTGAGGCATGTCCCTATGCTGCAGGAATTTGTATTTAGACATGCTTCAGATCCTACTTATCTCCATCTCAGAAAACTTGTAGAGTCTGCTCCATCCGCTCCTGTCTCTAAAGAGTAACAGAACAAATGTTTTCTCTGGAAGCAGATCTGACATTTCAGAAACCTGCACAACGTTGAGTCAGTGAATGCTGAAGTTTAAAGTTAATTTTAACTGACCACATAAAGAATTTTATGAATCAACACAAAAAGAAACAAGTATTGAAATTGTTTGTTAGTGCCGTTCCAGATAATGAACTGAAGTTTGTGATAATTGAACTGTGCATTTGATGGGCACTACAGGTATGCTCTTAGGAGAAAAATACAATTATATACTGAGGAGAATGGCATTGAAATAAAATATTGTCCCTTAATTCACAGGTGCTTATCTCCTATTTCTGTCCAAGAAACGTGATAATCAGGAAAAGCAGATGTGCTGTCAACTTTTTAAGTTTCATCCTGGAAATGAAGTCGGGATATTCCATAAGGAAATCAATGTCATTTTCTTCCATCTCTGTAAGAAGGGCTCTGCCCAAGTCTTCCTCTGCTCTGTGCTTACAATTTTTCTTTTGTTTCTCTAGGTTCCTCTAGGCTGAACTCATGTTTTTCACTCTTAACTTCATGTGAGTTTCCTTTCCTCTCTCTTCCGAGAGCATTTTGGAACCAGTTTGCCCTGAAACCCTGAGATGGGAGAACACTGGGGGATTAGGTTTAAACTTGTTAAACTGAATTAACACTCCTGCCACATGATTCCGGCCTGTGCCAGTCCTTCTAATCTTGTTCAGAGTTTAGGATAATTTGTTTAGTAGTGCTGATCAGCTGGAGGTTAATTCAATTGGACTTTGGTTATTTATTCATGCCCGGATTTGCTAAGTGTCACAGCAGATACATGAGGTCTCTGTTACAGTTATGAGACGGCTTCATTAGTGTGACGGAGAGTCCATCTGGATGACTTCCCTTCCTCACTGCAATAACTGGCTGTCAGGGCTCTCTCCAGTGGGGAAAAAACCCTTATATAACATCTCCCTTTCACTTGTGTCATAAGTGTATTGATTACAACTCGACGTGCGCTTCTCTCTTCCAGTTGCTGGGATTGCCAATAATCTTTCTGAGGGATCTCAGTAGTATTCCAGCTCTACAGTTCAAACTGATACCAGAATTAAAAAAAAAAACCTCCAGAAAGTACAAATGTGTTTTAAAAACTCTGTATTATTAATAATGTGTTTTCCTGCAGTATTTTGGCCCTGCTCACTTCAAGGTTCACTTTCCCCATCAGTGAAATGCAGCCAGTGGAACACGGTCGGTCTTTTACGCTGTCCAAAATTAACTACCAAGAAATAGAAGACAAAAAGGAAGAAGAAAATTGCATCCTGCTGAAACCTCTGGAGGAATTCAGGTTGGCAGAATGTTGTTACTCAAACTGGAATGTGGCCAGGACACCAGGATTAATGTTAGCACAAAATGCCACTTGATTGCAAGTGTTCGGATAACCTTGGATGAAAGTCTTATCTGAAGAGAGGCTCTTCTGACAGAATAGGGCTCCCTGATATTGGCTGGGACTTTGGTTCAGGGTTGACTCAGAGAATTTTTGTTGCTCTTTGCTTCAGCAGTTTTTGACTGGGGCGGCTCTCCAATGGTAACAGATCTCCCCTTCACAGCCTGCCGCACAGCAGATCATTTCCCAGAGAGAATTCCATGCTACAGACTGATGTCTCTTTTCAGAGATGTTTCCTGATATATCATGCAAACATTACAAATGGGAGCCTGATGGGATGCCTGTTGGGGAAAGGTCTGAGTGATTAGAAGGCAGGAAGAATGCTCAGCATCTAGAAGGCTCTGGGCCAAGCTGAGCTTCCATGGACACATAAATGTGGAACAGCTCCTTACGTAATGGAGTTACTCCTGAGCAAGCAACACCGACCTTCGCTTCATTTTTCTGTTACTCTCCACTCTGAATGTCTCTACTGTCAGTCTTCTAATACATGTGAAGGGTTGGGCTGGCACAACCAGGTGGTGCCCAGTGAAAGCTTTGATGATTAAGAGCAGTGTTAATCAAAATTTCTTCTCTTGCTCTCAGTTTTTCAATTAAATTGTAAATTGGTGCTGAGGAACAACCATTAACTTCCAGGGAGTGAGAAATGTTCCCACATGTTTGGCCTCCTTCAGAAAAACCTGTCACAGTTACATACCGTGAAATATGGTTTCCCACAGAACAATGTTCCCAAAACCAGCTGGGACCTGTCTTACAACTCAGCATTCCTTGCAGAAGTTTATTTGCTGTTGACTTGGAAGCCAAGTTAGAGCTTTCAAGAGGAGTCTCTACTTAGCTACACCACAAAGCAACATCAGCTCCCACAGAGAACCTGGAGAGAGCAGGACTGGGAGGAAAACACATCAGTACTCATCTTTGCTACCAGATGAGTGGCCTTCTGAGGGTTTGGTGTTACTTGCACTGGTCACAGAGTTGTAGGGGTTGGAAGGGACCTCAAGAGATCATTGGGTCCAAACCCCCAAGCCCCCCAATCGGGTCTAACCCCACACACCTTTTACCCACATGGTCCTGGGTCTCACATACCTGTTTGGGTAAAAGAGGCCATGTTGTAGCAGTCTGCTGTAAATTATGGAGGAGTCTGTATGTGCAAAAAGCCAGTGTGTGTTCCCAAGGGACAGAATCCCTGTCTGGAGAAGGAGCAGGGTGCAACTCCATCTCTGTGGGTACTTCCCTGATACTCAGCCCCTTCCTTACTACATGGCAGGAGATCTGTGTGAAGGGAACAACCCCTTCAGTGCTGTGTGTCAGCTCTGTGTGTGGCTACATGGTACCTGAGCACAGTACTTACTTTCCTATTTGTTTTTGAGGGCAAAACCCATCACTGCTTTTACGTGGGGTGAATGTGACCCAGTCTGGTTTGGAAGTGGAGCTGTTTTCCATCCTACCCGAGCCCCACTGAGGTTTTCCCTTATTTCCCGTGGGAAGGCACTGGTTGTCCTCTCTCTCCCAGTCCTCTCTCTCCCAGTCCTTCCTGTTCCTCTCCTGCAGCATCTCAGACTTGTATATGAGCCAGGATATGATTCCCCTAGGAATTCACTTCATTTAATATTCCCCTTCTCTGTCTTCATTATTTTTCATTTATAGGTTAACCAGTGCCTGAGATGCTCGGTGCTTTCCCTAACTTTGCTTTGACTAGATAAACTTTTAAATTAAACATTTTCATTCCACACCCCCCTTCTGTTTGAGGGCTACTGTATAATTCCCTATTTAAAAAAAAAAAAAAGCAAACAGAGCAGTAATCACAGATGCATTTTGCTGAGGAGAGATAGATGGCCTGACATAAAGGATTGAACCCACTATTCCACAGATATTCCCTGCATCTGACAAAATAGGCCAAGCTCCTTCTTTGTGTGGCTCCACCAGGGATGAACAAGACCCAGAGGCTGTAAGGAAGACCACGTGCTGACATTTTGTTTCATCGAGTCCCTGGAACACTGAATATGCTCTTGATATGCAAGAGTAGGCTGAAATCTGCAATCAGCTCCACGAGTGTAATTGAATCTGAGTCAGGAGAAGTGACACCTGCGTGATGAAGAAGGGCATTCATTATGCTCTGTTCAGGTCTGTACCATCCTGCTTGTGTGGACGGAGTTCAGCACGTACTATCTCGAGCTGAGGGATCACACAATCATGCCCCCACTATCATTTCCTATATATATTTCTACTACGTGCTGGACATCTCAATGCGGTGCTGACGAGTGCATAAGCACACCCCACCCTATCTGGAATATCTGCTCTGTACATGTGCATCAGCTCACAGATGCACGTTGGGCTGATGAATATGAATGGGGCTAAACGCCTGGTGCGACCTTCACGTCAGCCTTGCTGCTGATAAATCACTGCTGTTTTGGGGACATCTGTGGCAGCTCAGACCAATTCCCTGTTACTGCAGGCACACACGACAGGGCTGTGAGGTCTGTGTGGGTCTGTGAAGCCATGTACAATCACAGAATGGTCTGGGTTGGAAGGGACACCAAGGATCACAGAGTTCCAACCCCTGCCACAGACAGGGCCACCAACCTCCAGGCCTGGAGCTACACAAAGCTGCCCAGGGACCCATCCAACCTGGCCTTGAACACTTTCAGGGATGGGGCATCCACCCCCCTCTCTGGGCAGCCTGTTCCAGCCCCTCACCACTCTCTCTGTAGAAAACTTCCCCCTAATATCTAATTTAAACCTTCCTTCCTTTAGCTTTAATCCAGTCCCCCTTGTCCTGCCATTGTCTACCCTTTTAAAAAGCTGATTCCTCTCCTGTTTGTATGCTCCTCACATGGATGCTGCCTGTGGCCAACAGTAGTAGCAAGACCTTTGTAGAAAAGAATCAACATCTCAGAGATGGTTGAGGAAGAGAGGAGAGGCCAATGCACATCGCTGCTGCCTTAGAAGGAAGTGTAAAAAGAGGATATTCCTGGATGGTCTCTTCATGCCATCACCAAGAACAGTCCTTTTGGTGAGGGTGCAATGAAGACCTTTGGAGAACAATGTTGTCACAGTGTTTTTTCTGTTGGAAATGCTATTTTGACACATCAGGCCATATTGTTCTGATCGCTCCCTTTTTAAAAGCAACTTTTAGGTTACAGTGTTCTGCTTTGATGGTTTTTCAAATGAAGTTGCAGTCATTGCACTTCTTGTCAATTTTTCATCCACATTTTATCTTACATGGGAAAAGAGAGCAGAACAAAACATTTGATTGACCCAGACTCCCCCTGGGACATGCTGGTTTTGTGAAATCCTTTAAAATACTGCTTCCTCCTTCCTTTTTTGGGGAGGAAATACTAGGACCTCTCACCCTTTGGAGAAAGGAGAACCCTCTCTGATGAGGGCATGTGGTAGAGAGGCCAAAATCAAGGTGCTGAACCTGGTATTGAATTGCCACGGTGTACCTTCTGACACAGACCTGTTTAACTCCATAGTGGTCTGACACCTCAGCTCTGCCGCCATGTGAGCACTGTTCCAGGGGGAGGGTGGGCTCCTTGGTCAGCAAGCAGACCTTTGGGACCATGGGCTGAAGACTTCATGCACTCTGAAGCCCAACCCAAGCCTCCTTGGCAGGCATTGCTGGCAGGAGGAGTACGTGGTGGTGTTTAGCCTTCAGGGAACACTGCATGCCTTGCAATGAGCACTCAGGGAGGGCACTCAGGTGCCCTTCACAGGTGGCTTAAATTGGGAAAGCAGCACATCTTGGCGAGGAGCCCTGAGGAGCAGCAGCTTTGGCAGGTAGCCTTTGTGCAAGGCAAGCGCTTTGCAGTTCTCCTTTGGAGGAGGAGAAGCACGATGCTGTAACAGGTAGAAGGGTCAGCCCCACTCCAGCCACTTTGGCCTTGCCCTCAAGGATGGAGTTCCTTGTTCCTGCCCCATGTCAGGTGGGAAACACCTACCTTATCTCCATACTTTGAGGAATTCTTACCAACATCCCCTCTGTGTAGCATATATAAGATATATATACATACATACATGTATAAAATCAGTTACAGAAAGCAAGGGAGCAAAAAGATTTTGGAAGTCAGCTGAATCCTCTGGAGAGAAAGATGCAAAATATGTATCCAATAAAGCTTTACTGATGATACCCATAAATACAGAGCTGAAGTGCTGGCCCTGCTGTCCTCTCCAGTACCATTCCACCAGAAATGTGTAGCTCACATCCTGAGTCATCCCCAAGGAGAGCAATAGATGTTACACACTTGAAATAGTTTAATTTCTAACTGGCCCGAGCACAGTTCATCCCTCCTTCATCAGGCAGGAGGAAGATGGAGAATTTTAATATCTTCTGGTGAGATCATGGGACTTCTGAGTCCCTAGCCTTATTCAATGCTGTCAGTGTGTTTTGCCAGTTCCATGCAAGAAACTGCAGGTGTGAGAGAAGTTGGGCTCTGGGATTGCACTGCAAGGAGAAGAGAGTGACAGTGCTGGGGTAGGAAGTTGGACCTTGCTGGGTGCTCTGAGCTGCGGGACCATTTTCAGCCACGGGAGACCCTCTTTAGGCTCCTAGGTTTATAGCAGGGTGTGGTAATGGCTTTATTTCCAGAGACAGAGGTGATGAATTCCCACTCAAAGGAAACAAGTTCTCTAGGCAGATGTGTTCAGTGAGGATCCAACACTCTATTTATCCTGGAAGACCTTAGCTTGCTATGTCCATTCCTTGCTTAGGGCAAGCCTAATCCTACTGAAGTGGGAGGTTCACAGGTTCTCCTGTCCCCTCCAAACCAGTTGTCCCAGCATACAGAGGGGAGTTGGCTTCCAGGAACTCATCCTCACCACACACCGATGCCTCAGGTACAAGTTTCCCGGGGAGTGAATTAAGTGACTGACGGCTGCTATTGCAGGAGGAGATCTTTGGAGCAGATCTGTCCTCCTCTGTGGTGGAGTCGAAGGGCAAGAAAAATCTTTTCAGGCAACCTCCTGCTGTGAGATGGCTTTGCTTTGAACAGCAACAAGAAATACATTTTAAGAGAGCGTGGAATCCACCCCCAAACAAACAAAAAAAACAAGCCAAAAGAGAAAATCAGATAGCTGAATTCCTAACTCATCAGAGGCCAGTGGGGACTGCGGTAGTACAAACTATATTATATTGTCAATCTGTATTGTACATTTGGAACAACAACTATCACGTTGTTTTGAAATTAAGAATAACCCGGAGGGGGCAAATAAACTAACAGCACACCACACAGCTGAGTGAGAGAGAGAATTTGTACTTGGCAATAATCAATACCCGTGTACGTCTCCTAATTGAGTCAGCCCAGCCTTCCTCTGGGATGTGACAGTGACAACTGAACTCCTCTTCCCATTTGATGGATTTGATTGTGCTGCAGCTGTAAACAGAGAATGCACCGAAAAACAGCTTTGGTTTGTCCTCAGCGCCGGAGCACCAACCCTGCTCGGTCCAGAGCATCGATCAGCCAGGTAGGACATGGGCACCAGTGCTGTCTTACCTGGGGCAGCTGGAGGGCACAACCAAGGATGCATCCTGGGGACCTCTCCTAGAGCAGGACCCAATCTCCTTGGCATTCAGCTCCCTCACAAACACGTAGAACAAACATCTTGTAAAGAATCAAACGATCGATTCTGGTGACTTCCTCAACAATTTGGTCCTTGTCCTGTCTCCTGAAATAGTCTTTTAAAAATACCTTGCTGCCAGAGGCACTGAGTGGGTTGGTTGATTAGCATGACCCAGTGCTGAAGGTCTGTGTTGTTCCTTTTCACTCTGAGGTCCTGGCTCACACACACAAGTTTGCAGCAGTCAGTGGGTTCAGGACTGGGGAAGAATTGATCGTGGGGCCACAGGGCTTTCATCTGGCGTGTGTCCAAGGCAGGGCACAGGCACCCTTGGCTTATGTTTCCACATCTTGGCATTTCCTAACTTGTATTGTTTCCTCCATCCCTCTGCTATGGCTGGAGGCGCATCCGGATCAAAATGAAAGTCTTTCCCTTCTTCAGATGGCTATTTGCATTGCCGACTCAAGTTCTACACTTGGTTTGTGTTGGGGGATGACTCAAAACCCTGGCCTATTTATATTTCACATCATGCACACGTTAATTGGTACTTTACATCCCAGGGACTTCCTAAGGAAGCACCAATTTGGTCTCTTAACAGTTTTACTACAAACCCATTTTTCCTTCCTCCTCCTCCCTTTTTGTCATGGAGAAGATTCATATTTTTCTGCACAGGAATGCACTGCCTGAGGTTTCTCAAATCTCTGCTCTGGGACACAGGCAGCTTACCTCTGAGGCAGAGCAGGAAAGGAGAAGGAGTACACGAGGGGAACCGTGACTCATGTAGAAATGGAAGTGATGAAGCAGACGCCGCTATTACAAAGACCCAAGAGGTGTTCAGAACCGTACTGGCAGGAAGGCAAAAGCCTGGGCTTTTCAGCCTGGAAAGGCTTCTGCATATGGAAGCTTTGACTGCTGGATGAGGATCCGCTTGCCTGCTAAGTCCCTTCCATGTCAGCAGCAGTGCCATGGAGCTGGAGGGCTGGAGGCAGCACACAGGGGATTCAAGCCTGATCAATAGAAGATCTGTTAAAACTTGCCATGGTTCTGCCTTCCTCCCTGCAACAGAAACTTTAATGATTTTTTTTTCTCCTCCTCCCTGGGGGGGCCTGAATCTCAATGAAAGAAAATGAGGAGAAAATGTGCCCGATTTTTCTATTTCAATGAACCAGCCGAAGGAGGCACCTATGTGTCTGTCATCCTGAAAGCTCCTTGTTTTGATGGAGCCTTAATGGATTTTTCAAAAGACTCTTTGAATGCCTCACCCAGCTCTATTGGAAACAGTCATGTTTCAAAGCTGGCACCTTGCCATGTCTATTTATGTTCAATATTGCCTTCAAAAATAGCATCGCTTCTATCCTTTCCCCATCCTCAGAGCGGTGTAAGTACACAGGACGCTGAGCTGGCTTTGCCTCCCCTGTGCTAGGGAAAAGGCTTCAGGGGGACCCAGACCGGCTCCTCTCCTTCAGGGTGGGTAAAATTCCCCAACCCCTCTTGCCACACAGATGGCATTTTAGACACCACAGAAGGGAGAAAAGACTGGTACACTAATGGGAGAGAAAAGTTTGCATCTCTCATGTCACTAGGTCCCTCAACATAGAGACTCCCCATCACCCCAAGGTTATCTGCTCTGCAGACCCTGCTAAGGCAGGCCCCCGGGTCCAACCTGATTTGCTTGTACTGCAACTTAAACCCACGACATCCTGCCCTGGCTGCAGAAGCTGCAGAGAACAGACCATCCCCTTCCTCATGAAGGTTATCTTTTAAAGGCCTTAAGGACTTAGCAGTTAAGCTGGGGGAGAGACAAGGCTAACATCCTTCCTCTGCTATTTCTTCACCTACGTGCGGCAAGGGACTGTTCCTCTCATGTTGTAGAGCTGCAGAACTCCATGCCTTCCCATAGCAGACCCATGCCCCTTGTCTACCTTTATCCCAGCTCCCTCCCAGAAGAAAGGCCATGCCTCCATTCGTTCCCACCCTGGATGGGAGCAGCCTGTGCCTCCTGTGGAAACGCGGTGCCTTGCTGTTGTCCCTGGTTTGCATTTCACCTCAGTGTTTGGGACCAATTCATCCAACTTGTCTAAATAATTTTGAATTCTAGCCGTGTCCCCAAAGTGTCCTTGCCATCCTTCCCTGATTGCTCTTGTCTGCATGCATAATAAACCTGCTCCTTCATCCCTCACCCTGTCTTCAGTGCAAGCACAGGATGGAGCGGGAGCCAGGACAACGTGCGGCCCAGCCATCCATTCAGACTGGGAACTGTGGGGGACAGCGGCTCCCCTGGGACCTGCCATCCCGTTGGGTGCCACAGCCCATTCACCACATGCTCTTTACCCAGGGAGCCCTGAAACAAAAGGGCAGAGTCTCATGACCCCAAAATTACAGTCACAGTGCATCACTATTTCAGCATGAGAAGGTGACAGGCGACTGGAGGGCCATTCCCAGGAAGATCCCCCTCCTCGGTGACCAGTTGGCTGCAGGATGAGGAAGATGTCCAGTCATATCCTAACTCCCGAGAAATCCATCATCACAAGCCGGTTTCCCCTTTGAAGTATCCTGAACTCGGGGAGCCTTATCTCTTCCAGTGCCAAATTCTCCTTAATGAGGTTTATCCAGCTTTTCCAGCACAGCTTAACATTGTCCATCCAGTCCGGCCAGAAAAGATCCTTTCTTTTCCTAACATAATTAATAGCAATAAGCTGGCCGTGGTGTGCAGCGATAATGGCATTGATGCTGTAATGCCCCACAGACAGAGCCTGGGCTTTAGAGAAAGTTCCCTTCTGTGTGCAGCGTTAGCAATTTCCCCAGCTCCCTTCCTGAACAATTTCTCTTTCTCTTTCACATCCTATGCTGGAATTATGCCTCCCGCTGTTTACATTAAAAATGCATTATACATGTGTTGAAAACATTGAGTTCTATGTTGCTGGCAAGGAAGGAAGCTGTTATGTTTAAGAAGCGCTCTCTTATATTATTATCACTTTTGTTTAATTTAGGAGGATTATTTTCTCTAATTCCAAAGCTGGGAAAAGACTCCTGTAAATATTCTTCCCACTAGCCAATTTCTTTATCGTCCAAACCCACGTATAAGCTGACTTGCTTATGAACTGCCACATCACCCAGTTAAAATGCTGATTTCCCTCTGCTAGCTTTCTGCTGTGCCTTGGATCAAAAGTACACAGGGAAAAGGTAATGTCATTTAAAAGAGCTCCAAGCAGCTTGCTGCAGCACTGGGGAGCTCGGATTTATGCTCACGACAGAGCAGTGCCAGGCTGGGGAGGTACCAGGGTTTCCAAACTCCATGAAAGAGCCAGTTGGACAAGGAAAATATGGGATTGGGCAACCCTGTGGTCCATCCTCTAAGGCAGGCCTAGGAGGGAACTCCTGGGGGGGTCGCTGCTGTGGTATCTGCACCCCTCGCTGTATGGGCAGCATGGTGGGTCTGGGAGTCAAACCCTGTATGGCTCAGACCCAGGTTGAACTGCACGGGCAGTGTTTGTGGGAATACAGCTGGGACCAGGTAAATGAGAGATGGAAATGGGGGGGATAGGAAAGCAGAATGGGAATGGTGGCTTTGAAATAGAAATTGGAGCATTGGGAGGAAATGATGTGTGAGAGGAAAAGAAAGGGAAGAAGGAAGAAGATGAAGGAAGATAGAGGAAGGGAAGGGAAGATAAGGGAAGATAAGGGAAGATAAGAAGGGAAGGTAAGATAAGAGAAGATAAGGGAAGATAAGAGACGGGAAGGGAAGGGAAGGAAGGGAAGGGAAGGGAAGGGAAGGGAAGGGAAGGGAAGGAAGGGAAGGAAGGGAAGGAAGGGAAGGGAAGGGAAGGGAAGGGAAGGGAAGGGAAGGGAAGGGAAGGGAAGATAAGAGACGGGAAGGGAAGGGAAGGGAAGGGAAGGGAAGGGAAGGGAAGGGAAGGGAAGGGAAGGGAAGGGAGAGGTGAGGTGCTTGGAGGTTCTGCATGTGGGACCCAGGAGCTGGTTTTTTCCATGTACAGCACAGGGAAGATCCCAGGGAAACCCCGTTGGGCTTGGGGCATGGCAGTAAGGCACCAGAGTGGGAAGTTGCAGTAAGGAGTTACAGGACAGAAGTTTAAGGCAATTAAATCTGTGGAGGAAACCAGGAGAGATTTAGGCTAAGATGCAAGGCTGTAAGGAGCACTGCCTAAAGGAAGGAAAACCAGGATTTTCCTTAATTAGTGACTGACAGAACTGTATCTCACTGGCATGAGCTGGGAGAGAAGAAAGCCTCACAATTTATAGAACCCAACCCCACTTTCTAGCAGTAAGACTGGCAGGGCTTGAGACCCACACTGGAAGTGGGCAGCAGGTGGCACGTGGTGTGCTCAGGGGATCTCTGGCAGGGGCAGGAAGGGTCGCTGTGGGTTATCAGTGGATGCTGTGGGCACAGTTGGCATTGGCTCCTGCAGCGCTTTGCGGAGCGACGGAGAATCTGATGCAGCTCTAGGAAGTGGTCCTCTCAGGGGGTGAAGTGGCAGCTGTTTGATGGCAGCTGGCCACGGAGTGATGGGAAGCTCAGCAGAGCCGCGTGTCTGCACAGGTGAGCTGGGGGAGGAATGCCAGAGGGGAAGGCATCCCTTCCTCCCCGGGGCAAAGGCAGGGCTTGCACTGACTTCCCTCAGGCAAGACCTACAGCTTGGCTCATCCCAAACCCAGCGTGCCCAGCAGCACGGAGGCAATTAGGCACCAGCACGGGTTGTTGGTGATCCCTCAGCCTTCAGGAATGCAATAACATGTCTGTTAGATCTCCTTAAGCACTCGCCAAGTCACCGCTCTATCCAAGAGGGAAATAACCTTGTGCTGAACAGTTTGATTGTCTAGTGCTAATATAACAGGAGAAAGCCTATTAAATGTTGTGCTGGAAGGGCCCTTTGGGTCTGCAAAAGCTTTTCTCTTTTTGCTTTCCTTTCCCCCTTTCCTTTTCTTCCTCTTTTTCCCCCTTTCCTTTTCTTTTCTTTCTCTTTTTTCCCCTTTCCTTTTCTTTCCCCTTCCCCTCAGACCAGGAATGGCAGCAGCAATGACCCGGAGGCAGGACCCATCCATATGAAATGAGATCACAAACTGACTGGCAGCGTTGCCTGCAGCCACATGCATCCTTCATGATGAGGTTGGACCTGCATCCTGTGTCCCTGCTCTTGCACCGTGCTGCCCACTCACAAAGGCTGGCTGTCCCCCATGGTTCCTCTAAAAAATATCCCTAGCAAGTATTTAAGGAGTTTTTTCCTGTACTTGTGCAACGATTTCTTTCCTCTGCTTCTCCCAGGAGGAACCTCTGCGGTGGGATGCCTCCCGCTCTCTGCACATCATCAGCTGGCTGAGAAGAGCTGCTGAGACCACCAGGACCCTGGGCCCTGGCAGCGTCTGGCCAAGGCTCTGTGAAAATGAAGCTGTGCCATCCAGTTGGTGTGTTGGCCAAGGTGATGCCTGGACCAGCTGTGGCTGGTGCCTCCCTCAGCTCAGGAGAGGTTTCCTGTCACACAGGCACCAGGCACTTCAAGGCGAGAAGCCTCAGGGCATCGCTGAGACCCTGGTGGCCTGTCTGGAGCAGCAGGAGAGAGACACCTGGGACCTGACAGTGCATCTCCCATGCAGGTGCAACTCTCAGCACTTACTGTTAAGGGCAGAAGACCAGAAGCATGTTCATTCATCACCTGGGGGAGCACCCGGCAGAGAAGCACCGTGAGCTGGAGAAGAGTGGTTTTGAGGCCCATGCAGCTGTTGAACCATGGACTTGCCCCACTAACAGCTTTGACAGGAGATACCTTCTCCCCACAGTCATGCCTGGGTGCAGAGCACCCACAGAGACCCTCTCTGAGGAGTGAGGGGTGTGAGCAAGGCCATGGCATCAGCCAGCTCACTGAAATGAAGGTGTACAAGCGCTTGTAGGCTGTGATAGAAACTGGTGCAATCAGTGCTGGAGAAGCATAAACCACTGTGGAGAGCACGGATCATACAATAAGGTGGTGACCTTAGTGTTAATGTGGCTTCTTAAACAGGTGATTCCTTAAATCAATGAATCTTCTGGGTCCCTGACTGCTCATGAGTCTTTGCACATCTTCCAGGGCAGTGAGAGATGCCTGCTGACCCTCTGCAATTAGTACCCTTGGCTTAATCGACTTCAGCATTCTCCCAGGCTCCTTTGAGATGAATGGCTCCGTCTGCTAATCCAGGGCAAAGGCGGCTCTTCCTGAGGTGCAGTTACAGTGGAGATGAGAAGCAGATGAAAAGCAGAAGTGGGACAAACCTCAAACTCTCGTTACAGATGTATAAGCAGCATATATAGATGTTAGAGCTTCATGCCTGCAAGGGGTGAGAGGCTCCTGTGGCCATGCCACGGCCAGCACCCACATCAATCCCAATCTTTCAGTCCTGCCCAGCAGCGGTGTGGGGTCCCAGAGCCCTGGCAGGGAGTGCTGCCCCATGGGATACTTAGCTGCAGCCTCTCCCTGCTCAGCCCATGTTGCGAGCTGCCCGAGCAGAGGCTGTAGTGCTGACTGCTCCGCTTGCATAACTGTATTCTTCACATCTCAGTGACTTGCTCGGGGTCTGGGCAGGCGCACATGAGCTGAGCTGTGTTTGCTGCTGGGGCCTTGAGGGGAACCGGGGACATCCATGCATGTAAAGCCATCAGCTCCAAGTGAAACCTCCGCCTGACCCAGTAATCATTGGCAGGGGTGAGTGGAGAAACCACTCCTGACAGGCTTCACCAACCTAGCTTTCTGCAAGGAATGTATTCAGAGACCTTGAAGACCCAACAGCTGGGCTCCAGCTTCAAACAAATCATTCTCCTGCCTTTGGTGTCCTCAGGGGATGTGACGCAGCCGCTGTGGTGGCTGAGCCCCAGACGCTGAGTCTCGTTTCATCCCATGTAAATGCTGCTGATACGCTGTGCCTCAGCACCACAAACGGTGCTGTCCCTGCCCCTGCTTTGGGCAGAAGGGATGGAACTCCCTGCATTTTGCCAAAGACCCCGAGATGCTGCTTAGGATTTTTGGCTTGGCTTTGTGCCTCTTTGAGAGCCTAACCTTGCAGGGGGAGAGCTGCCAAGAGGATCTGCAGCCACTGCTCCTACAAATGCCACACGTGCAGACTGGCCAGGACTGATGGAGGGACAGCACGGCTGGGAGGAGATACTGAATCCAGCCAGCCAAGGAGATGTGCTCCTCCCCACAGTGCAGACAGAAGTGCTTCTTCTGTGCTGAGATTGCTGGAATCGAGATGTGCCCCAGGCATCGTCCCCTTCCCTGTGGTGTTTGTGCCTGGGGACCCCTGTCAGAGCAGTTGCTGTGGGGAACAGTTGTTGGTGTCGGCCCTTGGTAACGCCCCACCAAGGTGACCTGTGTTGGCATCCTGTGCCTTGGTGGCCCAGTGTTTCAGGGCTCCCTGGTTTCCCTGGGCGCAGAAAGAGCTCAGCCTGGCCTCAGACATCTCAGATGCCACACGATGTCACCATGGCATTCAGTGCCCACACCGCCTGTCTTGCTTCTGTAGGTTTGTGTTTACCATATGTGCTACTCCAACGAGCCCAGGCTATGCCCAGGGCAGCTAGGAGAAACGGAGCTCTTGGCTCTCATCCCACTTCCTCCCTGCAACCAAGAGACTTTTAACTTCAAAAGAAGTAGGACTGGGGCTTGCTGCAGAGGATTCAGTGGGAGCACGTCCTGGGAGCAGGTTTTCTGCCTGCTGGAGCAGCCGTAGGGCTCATCCTTGTGCTGCTCCTTGAAGGTGCCTGGAGTGACCTGCAGACAACTCTGTCTGCTCCAGCCTGTCCCACTTCAACAGCCTTGAACAGAGACAGGATGTGGGATGCTCCTGCACGATTCCCCTTGAGGACTAAGCTAACCAGCCACTGGATGTCATTATTGCTCCAAACAAATACATCGAAGAATCTATTCCAAAATATGTGACTTTTCAGTATGGAAAGCTGAAACCCTGCTTCGTGTGGACACAAAGCCATCCACCTCTCCTCCTGCTGCCATTCCCTTCCCTGGCACACCTCTGCATGCCTGAGGACAGGGTGCCTGGGGTTCAGCACAGGGAGGATACCATCCCTTATGACTTCTCTGCCCTTCCCTGGAGCTCTTACACTACCTCTTCATCTGTGGGGATGACATCATGGCTGTTTCTGTAGCAACAGAAAGGGGCATTGCAATTACCAAGGGATGACACTGTAGCAGAATTGAGCAGGAGGGAAACGTTCCCCCAGCAGAGTCCCATGGGTGCCCCTGATGTGATCCTGGGCTGGGGAGCAGAGCTGGCAAGTCAGAGGGCCTTTGGCTGCTATCTGGTCCAATAAATCGGGGAAAAATTTGGTTCAAGTCTCTCCCTTCTCCTCTCCCTTTGCCTTTCAGGTGGGGACCTCAGCTGTCTCCCCGGACCTGAATTGAAATATTTTGCTTTAAGTTATTCAACCTGTCAAAAACTTCTCCTGCCTTCTCCCTGCTTTGCTTTCAAACTGAGGTCTGGCCTTAAAGGAAACTGCGCTGTGAAACCAGAGAAGAAAGTTTCACTGCCAAAAGGGCAGCATCATCCCTCTGCCTCCTGCCCCCAGGGATCTGCATTCCAGTTTTCCCAAATTCAGCCTGATTTCACCAGGGATTTTGCTTCTTGGAGTGCCCATTTACCAGCTGGTTTGATATTTATGGGAAACCTTGTGCTTGGTTCTACGGGAGAGCTGATGGAAATAGGGGGTCAGGGGTTCAGCTGATGCCTGACCCTCCTCTGCTGAGCTGCTCGCAGGTCCTCTCCCATCATTCCTGATGTAGCTGGTCTATCACATCCTCCCTGTACCAAATGGGGACAGACTTTTCCCGTCGCACTGGGAGGTCTTGGCCATCCCATTTGCTGTAGGTACAGTCAGGACTCTTTGGGGGAGTGGAGAGGAGCCGCAGAGCAGGACCAGCATCAGCACCGCAGTGCAGCGCGGAGAGAAGGAGCTGAGAAACCCCGGGGAAATCCTGGCACGGTGCTTGCTGGGGGAGAGCTTCCACATAGCCTCACTGATCTGTACTCTTTCATCTTTATATGCCTGCTTCTAACTTGCCCTATTTCAGTTATATCCCTTTCATTGGCTTTTCTTCTTCCACCACAGCCGTAAAACCAGCCGGGGAAACACCAGCTGCCTCAAGCCTGATGTAAAGAAATCATCCTGGAAGAGCAGAGCCGGATGCACGTGGGCTGTGCCTCATCTCTAGCACTACCTTGGGTCCCACAAACAGCTCCGGCCAGCGTCAGCATCTTCTGCTCTCACTGCAAACCATTGTGAGGAGCCACAGCCCGAGGGAGGGAGGGTGGGGAAAAAAAGGAATTAAAGAAAAACATCGTTCTGCTCAGCCTTGCTCTTAAGCTCCTGCAAAGAAGAACTCGGGATAGGCCTTGGGTGTGTGTCAGCAGGAGGGAAGCCGTCTCACAGCCCTGGTAACAGCACTCTTGTGCTCCCTGCTTGTTTTGACTCGCATGGGAATCTTTGCAATCAAAACGATACGACGATTCCAATCACCACCCATCGCTTTAGGCAGGTGTAATTCAGGCTCTGGCTGCAGACGGTTGTCATTTAAGTAACAAGGAAAGAGCCAAATTCTGCCTAGGAGTGGGGAAGGCAAAGAGAAGAGCCTAAGGGGGACTTGTGATGGTGGGGAGCGGAGGATGCTGGCAGACTTCCTCAGAGTTTAAGCTGTTTGCACAACCCGGTAGCACCGACATTACTCCCTGTGTCACAGGCAGAGACGTGTGCTCGGGGGGCTGTGGCAGGGAACACAGTTATCCATTTATTCCAGGCCAAATCGCAGGGAATGACTTGAGGGCAACACAGAGGGAAGCGCAAATCCCTCCTTGGTATTGTTACCAGCCCCAGGACTTAGGTGGCTCTTAACCCTCTTATCTCTTCTTTTGCCATGTTACTGCCTTGATTTCCTTCCTGGCCCAAGCAGTGCTTGCTCCCAGCCCTCCGGGGCCAGGCTCAGCTGGGGTTCACACAGTTGCAGGTCTCTGGTCGGTGGAGCAGTGCTGACCTTCCAATGGGGCCAAATTCACCCCTGCCTTCACAGCTGCTGCAGTGCCACACCTGGTATTCCTTTGCAGCTGGTGTGTCCTGTGGATGCCTCTGCTTCCCCCACTTCACACCCAGATTTCAATTTTCTACACCTAAAATGAAATCAGTAGGTCCTGTTGCTGCAGTGGGGAGCAAAGAAAGCGCCTGGCTGTGGAATGTGTGCTCAGAGCTTGCCTTCATGAGAGGGAAACTGAGGCACACGTCTGGCAAATGCCAAGTGTGAGGTCACTGGATGGAGATGAGCTCAGAGCTCAGTTCTGAGTTGTTTCAGCCCTCAGACCATCCTGTTATGGAATAACTAAACCAAAGGGAAAAGCCAATCTGTAATTACATAGGTAAGCCAGATTGCCTGCAGAGATAGTGGAAGAATCTTGTGTCCTGGCTCTGTGGAGATACTGCTGACACAGCCTCTCTACCCAGGACCCTGGTGACATGTGCAAGTGGTGGACCAAGGAAAAAGCCTCATGTGCTGGGAGTTTTCAAGCTGATGGAGGGATTTCCAGTTGCAGACATGGCAAGGAATGCCACTCTGCCATCCCTTGGCTAGCAGCGGTGCTTATGCCCATTGGTGTGACCTTGCACACGTTTGACTCGGCGTGTGCATCACCAGGACCTCATCTAGATCAACTAACCCAGCCTCGGTGTCCCACTTGGTGTGCTGGCTGCTGCTCTGAGGTCCCTGAGCTGCTGGGACAGCAGGGCCTTGTGGTCTTGTAATTTAGTCCTGTCTCGGCAAATGGCTGAGAAACTGAGAACCAAATTTTGGAAAGAAAGGAGATGAAAATCCAGAGGAAATTGCTGGCTTCCCGCAGTGCTGACTCTGAGCTGTTTGATATTCTCTCTTTTTTAAGGTTTGCTTGTTTTAAAGCAACATTAATTGGAAAGATGCTGGAGTGTCAAATAGAAACCACTCCCTGAATAACCTCGCTAATGAGCATGTTATTAAAGCAGGGTTAGGAGCTCCCTAGAGGGCTCTCGCTGGATAGGATTAAATTAAAAAAAAAATCATCTAAACTAGAGAGAAAATCTCTGTTAGTCTGCAGTGATGAATATAGAAAAGTCCAATGAAAAATGGCTTTGAAAGGTTTACAGCGTATGTCTTCCTATCTGGGAGCAGTCTTCTCCATCCCTCAGGGCTCGCTCCATCAGGGAAGAAGGTTTTAATGAAGCAGAGGGTGGAGGAGTTGGGGCTCAGAGCCTGGTGAGCCCACTCTCTGCGTGGTCACATGTCCCTTCGCCCAATGGAGGTCAGTAGAGGGAGATTCCTGAGTGTCACCAGCATGGACAGTGGCTCTGACCAAGCAATGTGGCTTGTAGGAGGGACAGCAGAGATGGGGCAGCTGGGACCTTGTGTCAGGAGATGAGAGGGTGCCTGTCCTTTCCCTAAAATGTAATTGGAAAGGTTTGCACTGATGCCGTTGCAGCGCTTCCCCGACAAAGACCCTGGTGCTCTAAACCCCTTGATCCTTGGAGGTGATGTCATCTCTGGATCCCTGTTCCTCTACCTCTCCCGTAGGACTGGAGGTATCTATAAGGGCGAGGAGATGGCGGTAGTTCTGGGGCAGATGTGGCTGTGGGATGGGGTGACACATTCCCCCTTCCCCTGACAGCAGTGTGGGGATGCTGCTGCCTGCCCCAACTCCACATTCAACCAGTCAGGAGCTTCAGTCACTGGGGCAGCTTTGGGGAGGGATAGGGAAGGAGAGGTTTTGTGGTCCCTGGTCCCTTTCCTCCTGCTGGAAAGGATGTGGGAGGATTTAGGGCAGGAAAACTGTTCTCATACCATCTGAAGACAGGCATGAAATGCTTTAGCAAAGCTTCCCTGCAGGCAACAATGACTTCCAGAGCGATTCTGCCTTTTTTGTGGCTTGCCCTTTCTTCCCATGGGTGGTGGGCTGGCTGGCCCTGCAGTGTTGGGGGGAGGGTGCTGTTTGGGGGACTGGTTTACTGCACCTACAGCCAAGGAGCTTAGTAGCTTGAGGCCATTCTTTGCCTGCATTTCCACAGAGTGTATTTTCAGGGGAAGCTTGGCTGCCTGGGCTGCTCCTGCCTGGATATTTGGGCTTTGCAGGCAAGAGCATCTCTTCGGAGAGGATTTTGTCCGTGTGCAGAAGTAGGTGTATTGCCTGCCTGTGCAAAGCACAGCCTGACAGGCTGATGCAAAACATGCCAGCACCAAGCTGTGACTCTAAACAAAGAGGGAAAACACTGTATTTTTATTTTCACTGCTGCTGCAGTGAGTTGGGGTTGGGTTTTGGTTTTTTTTTCCCCTTTCTTCTCATCTTTTTGTTGTTTTTTTCTTTGCCTGAGACAGGTATTTGGATTCTCTGTGCTCCCCAAACTCTTCCCCAGGCTGTCTCCAGCAATCAGACAGAGTGACAGCTCTGAAACTCTCCAAGTTAACAAGTTCAAGTGCTGATGATTAACTAGATTCACAAAGTTGATTGGAAAAAAATAGGGATATAAATAAATATTCCTGGAGATATTCCACCCCCTGTAGTCATGAACTTTGAATAATTGGAGGGAATTATGCTGAGTACTAATCAAAAGGGTTTTTTTTTTTTTTAATTTGCTAATTACTGCTGGGTTTCATCAGTGTCAGACTCTAATCATCTCAAGACATGTTAATTGACCCTTGGGAGTTGTTTATCTGATGCCGAAAGTTTTAGATGGGGTCACACAAAGAAATGCAATCACTGAGGTTACTTCTTGCCTGCCACTCAGCTGGGGGGAAGAGTTAAGGAGACTTTGGACCATGAGGATGTGTGTGCTGCCCTTCCCTTCAGCTGAGCTCCAGAACAGCTCCTCGTGGACACCTTGGCTTCCTCCATCCGTTGGGGACCTTCTCCTTCTTGTCCCTCACACTTCAGTGCCTCTCTGCAGGCCTCCTTTTTGTTACACGTACAGCTATTAACTTTGGTGACCCACAGCCAGTGCCAGCTAATAGTGACACCTCCCTGGGATGTGGCAGTGCTGTAACACTGCTCCTTCCCGTGCTGAAATCCACTAGCACAGTTTTCTGGGTGCTCCAGGAGCGGGATGAGGGTCTGGCTGTGGGGTGCGGGATGAGGGTCTGGCTGTGGGGTGCAGGCCGTGGAAGGGTGTGTGTGAAGAGAAAGGTCTTCCTTCAGGGTCTTTCCTAAGCAAATTCCAATACAGGCCTTGAAACGCAGTCACCTGAGAAGACAGTGACCAGCACAGTGACAAGGCCTAGATGGATGCTTCGGAGTCAGGTCACATTTGCAGGGTGTGCCTATGGAGACCAGCCTCTTCCCTGAGCCGTGGCATCATTTTCTGTTATTATCTCACAATTCACTTCTCAGGCAGCTTCACAGCCTGCCTGCCTTACCTATCATCTCACGTCCTACTAATTAAGCCAGAGGAGGTGGGAATTAGTGGGATGAAAGGTGGGGCGGTGTGGAGCAGGGAAGCACTGAGCAAAGGGCTGACAGTTCACCAAGTTTCCCAAGGACAGGCTTTGGGAATGACAATATTTTCCAACATATGATGTTTTAATGAATGACCTTGGTATAAAATTCTGTCTTGTGCTAATGAAATGCTCTGGAGATGCAATGATGGGAAGTATCCTCCATACAGAGGCACAGAATATCGTACCTGAAGACCTGAGTGATCTCAACATGAGTAGAAGTCATTAAATCTGAGCTTGCCAACAGTGCAAGGTCACACACCTAAGGACAGATGACAGAGATGACAAGAACTTCTGCTACCAGCTGGGAACTAAGCAGCAGCTTGGGGAAAGTGCCTGAGTCGCCTACTTGATGATGGGTGACCACCACTGTGGAGATGCAACCCAGGCTGGGCCGGTTGTGTCCATCACAATATCACAGCAAGATGTGGGTGTTAGCCAAAGCAGGAGGCAGAGGAGTGTTCCCAGGTGCTCTGTTATTCCTGTGGCATGTAGGGGCACTGCCAGGAGCTGTGCCAGGCTTGCTGAGAGAGCTGAAGTCACTGCAGCGGTACACCCGAGAGCATGGTGTGATGGGCCGGTGGCCAGCTGCTGGAAATGCTCAGAGAAATGCTCTGTCAGTGCTCTTTTAGTGAAGTCCCAGCATGGCTGCGATGGTGTCACCTCGAAGGGCTTTACACTGATCTGGTTCTTCAGCAGTGGAAAGGGCAGAGCCAGTACAAAGCACCTCTGATGGCTCTGGCTGCATCCCATCTATCTACAGGAGGAGGAACTCTTAGGCAGGATCATGCTTCTGGAAGAAAAGAAGTGAAGTTTCTCGTTTACAAAGGCTTCCTGGTGATGGTGGGAAGTTGGGGAGCAGGACCAAGGAGCCCAAATGAGTCTTGAAAATGCATCGCTACGGAGGATGGGGATTTGCCCTCATGCCTGGTGGGAGCAGAGGGCAGCCTGCCTCTGCCCACGCTGCTGTGCCCTGTGGGTTTGGAGACACACAGGGGCTTGGAGGAAAGACAAAAGCACCTCCCTAGGCTCCTGGTACCATCCCAAACCTTCAATGTGGAGCAGGATGCCCCGGGGCTGAGCTCTGTGCATCCGCTGGAGCCACAGCCTCCCAGTGACAGTGATGGAAAGACCCACGTTCCCGATCCTGACTGATAATATTTCACCACCTCTTTTGTACCCATTTTCATTTTGATTCCAGGATAATTTGTATCATTTATGAAACGTGGCCTTTCCTTTGTTGCAGGAAAACACAAACCCAACGGCGACATTGAGGTGTTATTGACTTAAGGCATATATATGCCCGTGTTTTTATTTGATCATCTTCATTATTCTAATTTTCCCCTTCCCATCTTCTTCTTCCTCTTTATTACATTGCCTGCTGTTTGAGGCCCTTGGAATAGAAATAAACTTTCTAGGTAATATTTCTTAATAAAAACCATCATTTATTATTGTTTCTCTCTACCAGCAAATGCCAAGCTCCTTCTCTCATTTGTTATAAGCCTAGTTTAACATCCTTTCTGGCAAGGCTGGGATAGATCCCTGAATGTGACAGCACTTGTGACCCCATCCCTGCTGTAGGTGTGCTAACAGAGGTCAGGTCTCAGCCATGTCAGGGTGGAGGCATGGCAAGTGCTGCCACAGCAGGACACTGAGCATGGAAGGGATGTTTTTCAGGGTCCTGCATTTACCCTGTTGCAGTGAGGGAGGAGAGGGGCTCCCACCAGCAGCAGCGCCTCATCTCACACTCCTTGTTCTCATCAAGTCAAGCTGCCACGTGTCCAATCTCATACCAGATCCTTCCCCTCCTGTTCTCTCCAACAGTTCACCTGGAAGTTGGAGGCAGAGATGTCTCCAGAAGACACCTGAGCTGTTGTTTACTGTATTGCTGTTTCAAGGAAAAGCCTTTTCTGTAAAATACACAAAAATAGCTAATGACATTAATATAAACATCCACTTTAACTACTGTTTAAGCTTGTCACTGGGTTAAAAAAGAATCCCAGTGCTGCATCCCAAATGCATGGTAATTATGTGGCGAATCTCTTTATTACAGGGTGTCAATCAGGCGATGATGTAGCTGCGAGTGAGATCGCTTTGTGTCTCCACTGATATTCCCAGCACGGAGCTGCAGGCTCTTGCTTCTCCATAATACTTCTCCAGGTCTGTGCGGCCGTGCTTGGTGTGTCTGATTAAAAAGTGGCCGTGGGAAGGAGGAGCAGGGCACAGCAGCTGTGCTTGGCTTTTGGGAAAGGACACAGTACTGCAAATTGTCTGTCCATCTTCCTGTATCAAAGGAAAACCCTTGTAAATTCTCATCCAAATCATGTGCCTTGCCAGGTGATGCTTGCAGGCTGCTGCACTGAAGTCCTCCAGCTGGGATGTCCAGGTGGTCCAAGCAGAGGATCACAGAATCACAGACTGGTCTGGGTTGGAAGGGACACCAAGGATCACACAGTTCCAACCCCCTGCCACAGGCAGGGCCACCAACCTCCAGGCCTGGAGCTACACAAGGTTGCCCAGGGCCCCATCCAACCTGGACTGGAACACCTCCAGGGATGGGGCATCCACCCCCCTCTCTGGGCAGCCTGTTCCAGCCCCTCACCACTCTCTCTGTAAAAAACTTCCCCCTAAAATCTAATCTAAACCTTCCCTCTTTTAGCTTTAATCCATTCCCCCTTGCCCTGCCATTATCTACCTTTTTAAAAAGCTGATTCCCCTCAACTGATGGCCCTGCCTTGGCTGGTCCTGGCAAGCACCGAGCTTTACCCACAGCCCCCGGGCTTCAGCTGCGGTGGAGCTTCCAGCCTGCACCAGCGGCCAGGGCACGCTGCCTCCCCCGCGTATGCACTGGGGTTTCTGGGACCGTCTCTTGCCGTTCCTCGCACTGCGACAAATGCGTGGTGGCAGGTGCTGTCGGCCCTCGCAGGCACGCAGGGGACGGTGGCACGGTGCTGGAGGACTGCCAGACCTTGAGCGCAGTCTGCCGGTGGCACAAGAAGGTGCCTGAAGGCTCCTGGCATCTCCCTGTGAGGGCCAGCACCGGGGTCAGTGCATCCCAGGTTAATTCTGTTGATCTCTGGACCCGGGTGGGGTTGGATGAGTTGGGGTTTGGTCTGGAAGCTGCAGGGTTTGGGTTTGGAGAGAAATCTGCTCAGTTTTGTGTCCAAACACCGTAGCAATGTTCTGCTTTCCACTGGAGACCTGTAACCCCACCTACATTCCCTTTTCTGAACAGGGACCTGGAGAACAGACAGCAAAACCCAAGCCTCTCAGAGTCAATGTGAGGGTGAGAAAAGCATTTCCCTGCCTGGCAAAGGGCTTTCACTTCATTTTCTCCTGCTGCCACTGCTATCAGCTCCTGGGATCTCATCTGCAGCTCTAGAAGGGAGAGATATCCTCGGGGACAGACTGTGTGGGTCCCAGGGACTGCACAGCAATGGGAATGGCATGGCTGCCGTGAGTCTGTCCCCCTTCCACCCTTCCTGGCTGCTGCTCACTGGGTGTAAATCTTACCCCTTTGCTTTTCCTCTCCTGGTCTCATTCCTCTCCCCATCCCATGCCCCTGTCCCCCCTCCCCCTTTCCCTCCAACACCCCCTTCCCTGTGCCCACACTCGAGCACTGGTGGGTCAGGCAGGTTTTTGAGCAGCGGTTACAGAAATGACCCCAGGTTTTTGCTGCATGAGCATCTTTCCACAGAGAGGGCTGGACAAACACATTTCCATGTGTTCTTGCGTGCAGACTGGGGACAGTGGGGTGAGTACAGCCACGCTCAGGGGAGCGTGAGTCCAGTGGGGTACAGTGAGGGATGGGTTGGGCTTGAGGATCTGGTCCAAACTTGGCCAAGGTCAGAGTTTGCTCTGTCATCCTACCAAGATAGACTGACAGTAGGGCCACAAATCCTGCATCCTTGCTGGTTTGTGAGGGTCTGAGCAACCAAAGAGGTGATTATCTTGGTCCAAATTCCCCCTTTCTCCCACCTGTAATGTGCTGGGGGCTGTTCTGCTGCTGCTTCCCAACGCGGCCGGTGTTTTGGCAGCTCTTGGAGGACATGATATCAAATCACTTTGGGAACCGTTTGTGATAAAAAGTGCAATACAAACAGATAATATCATCATACTCCACTATTAACAGGCTTAAATCCCAAGGATGGGGAGAAGCTCCTGTGGAGAGCAGAGCTATCTCTCAAACACTTCTGCTGCAATTTAAAAGCACTCCCTAGCCTGGCAAGGCTAATTTCACATCTCTTTTTTTTTTTCCTCCAGGGAATATATCTGGGTTTCTCCCTGCTTGAGGCTGGAGCCCTCCATGCTGATTAGATTCAGCCAGGGGTTTTGTTTATCGCTCTCTGTGAGTCCTGACGGAGCGTGACAGAGGTGCATCCCGCCCACCGACCCACCTGCCTTGTGCATCCCCTTGGTGAGGAGACAGAGCCTGGGGTGGAAAGTTGTCTCCTTTCATCGGACCCTGCTCAGCTCCTGGCATGAAGGGAAACCCAGTGACTTAAGACCAGTCAGAACTATGTGGTATCTGAACTGGGGCCCAGTCGTGCGGCACATCCTGTGGGGCCCACTCTGTTGGCATGTCCCCCTCCCCAGGGGAAAACAGCTCCAGGTTCCCACTCTCCCACCCAGGATGAATCCTGGGCTGTGGCTGAGTGTCATTTCACAAGGAGTACATGTCAGATGGTTGCCAAAAAACCCCACTGCCTGTTTTTATTGATTGAAGCCACTGCGGCCCTTACGAGAGGGTCGTGTGGGTGAGGTGAGAGAGACGGTGAGAATAAAATAGAACAGGAGAAAAGCATGGAAGACAAAGCCCCTTTTCCTTGTTGAGCCAGATGTCCCACCCTTTCTGTTTGCATGGAGGGACAGAAGTTGATTTCTCAAATTATTTCCCTCGGCTGGTGTTGCTGGTGTGGATGGTGCCTCAACTGGGCCTTTTTGTTTTGGTGGAACTTCTGGAAAAGTCACTTTTTTTGTGCTTTGGTTTGGTTTGGATGGAGGTGATGGAGATCCAAATGTCCTGGTTTGGTTTGGTTTCAGCTTTGAAGGGTGAGTCATTGAGGCTTAACCTGAGTCCTCCCTGGGGTCCCATCTGTGGACGATGCTGGGGAGGGAGAGTGCGTGCAGGGATGTCCTTGGCAGGGGGAATGGGGTGGTAAGAATTGAGGAGCTGCGCTACAGCCTCAGCCCCATAGTGCCTCCAGGAGAGCATCTTCAATCCCTGACCAACACCAGCTCGACGCACAGCTGGGCCCCAGTTCAGGACACCATGTAGTTCTGACTGGTCACTAGGTTTCACTTCATTGTTTCTTTTGCAGTGGGGGCTTTTCCCCCACCTCAGCATCATTTCCCTGCTCATCTCCATTTCAGACAAGGCAGGAAACGTATTTTCAGTGTTTTAATTAAAATGTCTTTGCAGCAGAACATCTGCATGGAGAGCGATAGATCACCCAAGTGTGTGAGTGAGTGTGTGTGTGTGTGTGTGTGTTGCAGGCTTCCAGATAACGCATTGCTTTGCATAATTTATTCCAGCCAGCACAGCAATAATTTTCATAGCCTGTGATCTTCAAGTATGTGATTATCAATCTGTGACCTGGCTCCATGTGACCCGAACAATAGATTATTGCCAGATAAACCTATAGGAGATGTGGACATGTGGATCTCCAACACCTCCATCCAAATGGCTTCTATGAGAGGAGGTCAAATACTCTGTTTCGGTAGATCCCACCGTGCTGAAGCAATAGGTTGTCTCAAGTATTCATTGCTGTCAGCTATTTGGGGAGAGGATGGTCTTTGCCAATGATGCTATTCAATTTTCTGATTGTTCAGCTCATATTGGTTTAGCTTGAAAGATAATAAGATAAGAAACAGAGGCTTCCCAGTCAATAAAAGGAAACCTCAGAGGCTTTTTCCGTCTTGCGGCTGTCATACTTTGTTGATATTTTAGCTGCAGAGCATTTGACAGCTGGTTGTAAAACTCTTATTCCCTCCTTTGAGAGAATTTAATGAAGAACATGTAATTTATCCCACCAAGGTTTCCCCAAGCAACCCATGGAAGAGGTCCACTTCTGGCAGCTTGGACCAAAACTGGAGAAATTTGGAGTTTTCTCCATCTGAGGGAGGAAGAAAGGTGCTTTCACTACCTCTTCCTTTTTTTCTCCATCGCCAAACACATTCTGTGTTTTCCAATGTTGGCCCTACCTACCCTGAGGACCACAAACCTCTGCGGGCATCCATGGGGCCAACTTGGCCCCGACAGTGGCAACCAGCATCTCTGGAGTGCAGATCCTGATGCAGGATTGTGCTGGGGTCCATTCATCTCCAGGCAGTGGCGCAACTAGGAGCAGCAACTGGAAGCCTTCCTCCTGCAAGAGGCACACATTGCTCAACCCTAGGGCTGGGCAGACACAGAGCCAGGTGCCCAGCCACATCACTCGTTGCATCCCAGCCCACTTAGCAGGTCAGGACATTAACAGGCTAATGGTTAATGTCATTAACCACTATCGGGCGAAGGCTCCCTTAACTGTGCCAAGGGCAGGCGGCTGCTCAGAGCGGCACAATAATTATGTATAGCCCAAGTAATTATTTTTGTCACATCTTCCTGGCAGGAGAAGACCATTTGTGGGATGGGTTTAGCTACCTTCCACAACACGCCTGTGTCTTATTTATGGAGAACAATACACTCAGCGTGATTTTTTTGTCTCCTTTTTTCCCTTGTAACGTCGTTTCCAGCCCACACTGCTTTTAATTCGGCGAGGTAAAGTGAGACTGGGAGGGGAAGCTGCAGAAATCCTCCCAACTCCCATTCTCCAAGCAAAATATTCCCCCCGGGGGATCTGACAGCATTTCTGAATAGCAGGTCCTTCCCTTCCCAAGGGGTTTGTGAGTCTCAGCAGAGACAAATGCTATTTTGGATGGCTCTAGTAGCCAGGTCTCGTCGTGGGATCGGCTCAACGGCTCCGCAGCCTCCCCGGCGGCTCCTTCCCTACCTGGGTACCTCTGAGTCAGCGGCCCCGTGTGCTGTGCTATTTTGAACATTGTGCCAATAAAAGGGAAATCATCCTGGCTCTGCCTTCGGAGTCCTGGTGCTGAGGGTTGGTGAGGATGGAGGAGAGTCGCTCCCCATGCTCCTATTTAAAGGCTGCATTCAGATTGCCCAGTGTCAGATAAAGAGGAAGGACTCAGGGTCTCCACGCATGGAAATCCCTGGGAAAGTCTTGGGAAGAGGAGGTGCATTGGGTGGCTCATTCTGAACCCATTTCCCAATCTCTAAATACACTGGTGTTTCACCTGGATACCTGGTCAGCCTTAAAATAGGAGAGGAAGATGAGATGGTGCCATTAATCCCAGATTTGGGGTAGTGGATAGCTGGATTCCCAGTTTTCTGCTGATTTTGCCCATCTTAGGGTGTTTTTTTCCTGCTTTTCAAAGCAAAAGTGTTTAAGTGACCACTGCTGCCACCTAACCAGCCCTTTCCTGTAGCTTCACCTACACCTCTCAGCTGTCCTCTCATTTTTGTGGGGTTGGACCCAATGATCTTTCGAGGTCCCTTCCAACCTCTACAGTTTTGTGATTCTGTGATTTTTCCCCATTCCCCTTTGGCCCCAAACACACTAAACCCTTAAACACCCAGGTGGCCACACACAGGAGCCAGTAGCCATTCTGTATGGGGGCAATCAGCTGATCATCGCAGACCCCTTTCCCCTTTTTGTGGGCATCTTGGAAATGCAGCTTGAAGGTAGAGGTGAGGTTTCCCTCATCGTTTCACATTCCTCATCTGTTGTATCCACTGTGGAGCTACACAGCCTTGAAAGACACACTCTATTTTGCATGGGGACAACCTCTGAGACCGCTTAATACATGAGTGCTCACTCAAAGGTGTCCTTTCCTTTACTGCTTTCCCTGTCAGCCATCTATAAATGCTTAGGGTGCCTTGGGGAATTGCTTGCTTTAACATCTTTGCCTTGGTAGCAGAGTGGTTGCTCCTGGTGCAAACAGGCGTCTCCCGGCCCCCTCGCTTCATGTCAGAGCATCGCCCGTCCTCCCTGTCTTGGCTTTCTCCCTCCTCCTTCCTCTTCCTCTGGGTCTACTTGCAAAGTGTTAGCTATAACCATTGGAATGGATATATTGGCAGTTTGGGGAGAAGATGCTGTTTAAAGCTCTTTAATTTAAAAGATGCTAATTCACTCAACTCCAGCCTCGGGTGACTTATTCAGCTACGTGGAAGCCTCCTTCTCTCTGGGTGTCAAATGGGAGGATGGTTTTCCTCAGACCATAGTTAGAGAGTTTGCTGAATCCGTGGCCACAGGGTATCCCACTAAGGCTGTCTGGAGAGCAGGGAGCTCAAAGGAGGCAGAGATGCTTTGGGGCACTGTTCCCATGGAGATGGGATGCTGCTGTGGATGGTGCAACCCTGGCCAGGGGTTTGCTGGGTCCAGCCTTTTCTCCTGCAAACTGTCCCTTGTCTGTCCCATATGGGACCACGGCACAGTGGGAACCTGAGGTGGGGCTATGTTCAGCAGCTGGGGATTGGTGTGAAGGTATTTGCTGGGAATAATAATAAGAAGCTTGGCTACAGATCTCCATCCCGCAGCCACTGCTGGCCTCCGGCAGGTCAGGTGCTCCAAGGGCTGCAGCTAACCCATGTGAAAAATTGCCTGGAGACCTCCCTGCAAACCGGGTGCTGCCTCCAAGACAAGTTGGATAAATAGACCTCGAAGGCAGGGGAAGCAGCTCCAGGGAGAGGCTGCAGGGTGATTCCATGTATTTAAAATCCCACCCCTCCACCTCCATCCCGAGTGCTTCCCGTCCTGTCCCCAAGCGTGCTCCACTATCTCTCAGGCTGCTCCATGTGCCCCCCTTGTAATTGCTCTGCAATTCCCACCCCCCTCCATGAGATATCATGGGATATTCCACTGCATTAGCAAGTCGAACTTGGTTTTACTGCCCAACGTCTCTCTCTGCAATATTTCACTGTCTCACTGGCTATTATCCTGGCGGCACAAAGTCCCATTGAAATTCATGGTGCAAGTCGCCCATTTGTTTCCTTTGAGCTTTGCAGGGTTGTTCTATGCAGCTTTATGCATATCATTTTTTTGCTATGCAAAGTGAGGGTAATGACTTTACCTGCTCTCTTTCATAGCACTGAACAAAGCCTGTCCCCATGTTGGGAGACTGATTTTGGTATATTGGTTCTAGGGTTTGGGAGGGATGAATCAGAGCTCTTGGGGAACGTGAGATCTGATGCTCTGTAAATAAAAAGGAAGCCATGCGGCATCGGCGTGTCTCCCAGGTAGGTGTGTGGTCCCCGTCAACCTTTCTTGCTGGGGATCAGCTTCAGGGGTACCACTGGCAAAGCTGTGTAGCATCCTGTCAATGCCAGCCCTGGAATAGCACCACTTGGGTTGACTAGTGCCATCACCAAGCCTTGAACCAGCTCTGCCTTTCAAGGGACAAGTGAGGTCACTCACATGTGACGAGGTGAGACTCCTTGAGCACAGGCTCACCGGACATGTCCTCAGATGGACACTGCTGTGCCCAGAAGGGCAGAGACAAACCTTTTCTCTCCTTCCACTGGTGTTTGGGGGTGTTTGGAGGACCTGAATTGCAACTTGAAGTTTTGATGGCTGACTCCTTGGTTTGAAAGCACCCACAAGATGAGAGTTCCTCACCAAAGAGACTGGTGAGAAGCATCAAACCAGTGCATTGAAGAATTTCTCATTCTTTTCATGGATAATGGGGGAAAAAATGGGGGAAAAAAAAAGACAAAAGTCTTTAAAGAAATAGCCTGTTGTGAATTATTCACTCTGTTGACTCACTTGGAGGTCCTCAGGTGGAAGGTGTGACGTAACCTCCACTACAACAGCATGTCAGGGCATCCAGCAGGGCCAAAAGAAACCATCGACAGTGGGGTGAGTCCCCTGGGCCCTCTGCAGAGGGCACTCAATCGTTGCAGCACAGAATCCAAAGTAGGATTCCTTGTGCTCTGCAGGGATGCAAGCATGGTAGGGAGATAGTGATCAGCATCAGTGAGGAGGAACAGGACCAAATCAAGACCATTTTTAAACTTTGGTGGTCAATACCATGGTGTAGGGAAGTGTCTCTGCTCTGGAATGTGGTTGAGTGTCTGCATGGCATGACAATTGCGCTGTCTTTAAAGACATCACCTGAGCTGCTGCAGGGTGATCTAGAGACCATACCAGTCCTGGATGACCCACCAGCTCCAGGTGAGAGGCCCTAAGCAGAACACTTTGTGGTGCACAACCACACTCCACCTGGGCTGTGGGCTGGCAGAAGTCCCCCATCCCCACTGCTGATATATTTCACTGACGTAAACCCGACTTCTTCAGAGTTTCAAAGACAAAAATGAAAATCAGAATAAATGGGAACCTATAAAAACGCATCCAAGCTGCCAAGTCTACAGCAGATACGATTTGCAATGGATGAGGTATTAGCACCCTGAAAAATTGGGGTAATGATGTGCAGTAATATTTGTCATCACCAAGGCTGAGTATGTTAAACAAAAAATGTTCTGAAATGCAGCTTCTGCCTGAGTCCAGTAACTCTTTCCCAGATGTAAACACCGTCGTTGTTCTCGGAGCGTTCTCTAAATACCATAAGGCCTTGGTCCACTTACAGCACTAACTGCCCGTAAAATGTCATTGTCTGTTTTCTAATTAGTCTGATGATTTTTAGATAGGGTTTGACAACAGCTAAGAAGCATCTCAGGCTGCAAAAGAAATTAAATATATATATATATGATCCCTTGGACAGCATGTCACCCACAGCCATGCCAGCACATTGCTGGGACCCACGTGGCAGCATCCCCTTGCATTGCTGGGTGGTGACGTGGCAGTGGGGCACCCAGCTGAGGGACACCAGCCAGCCTCATCGGGAGGTGACGGGGGGGAGATGGTGCCCTTCCCACAAGGATTGGTTTCCCTTTTTGCTGGTGAGCACTCCCTGTCAACAGCGCGTTTCGCACGTACCCGCGGTGGGAGCGGGGAGCTGCCGGCGTAGCCTGGAAGGGGAGAGGATGGAGCAGGGCTGGTGGGACTTTCAGCCTCTGTGCATGGTGGGTCATCGCTTGCTGTGGGTCTTGCTGGAGGGGGGGACAATGTTCAGGTGCTTGTGGTTTTTAAGACATCTGAACCCACTGCTTCTGGGGGAGTGGAATGGTGCGACGGAGAGAAGGAGCTCAGACCTCTGTCCCTTACCCCACGTGGTGTCACAAGAAGGTAGGGTGGGGTGTCTGACTGTCCCCCAGGCTCTACAGAGAGGCTGTTCTGTTGCCACCTTCCCCTCTGGACTCCCCTATTTTTGGGAGCACTTTCCTCTCCCAGAGGACACCGGGCTGTCACCACGGCTGTGACACAAACAGCAGCTCTGCCGCTGCGGGCGCTGCACAGGGGACAACTTGGTCCCTGCCTTGAGCGAGGCCAGGAGGGACATAGCTCATCCAAGGTCACCCCGCATTCCAGAGCCACCCATGTCCTTATCTAACTTAACACATCCCCGTTCTGCATGGACAGACTGAGCGCTGCCCAGCCGGCTCTCTGTCCCTCAGCCAGCATTTCCCTTCCAGGTGATGCTACCAAAGGCAGCAGAAGAGCTCTCATTCCCCTGCCACCTCCCCGTCGCTGGGAGAAGCAGCCGATGTTTTATTAACCACTGCTCCCTCCCATCCCGCCTGCTAAACTGGGTTAGTTCTGCTCCAACCTGCTGTGTCAGATGTCTTCTGCTGCTGGTCGAGGGGAAAGGGCCCGCAGAGGCTCTGCTGACCCGAGACACCTTTCTCACAGCACTCCTCCCGCCGTCTCACGTAAATAGATCAGTCATCCCAGCAAGGTTACGTCTTCTTTTACTCCTTCCTGTCTTTAATAATATTATCAACGTCTGGTTTAGATTTTTTACTAAATATAGGGCCAGAGGCTGGGCTGGTGTCACTTCCTCCCAGACGAACTGGAACAGCTCGCTCACAACTACTTCTTTTATTAATTTATCTTGGTTTGCAAAGTTGTTTGATTGCACCAAGTCTTTCCACCCCCCCACCCTCCCCACCATTGGCCTGGCAGCTGGTAGGAATGATGCTACTTTAAAGCCTGCCCTCGATACATGTGTAAGGCTGGAGATTTTGGGGGTGGGGGGTGGGGAGGCTGCCTCTCTTAGAGCAGTCCTTGGGAGTTGGATGCTGTGTGCCAGTGGGAGGCAAATTTGTAAAGAGCCTTTTGCAAACTTTCCCTCTTCTCACTGCTGATCTCCACAGGTGAAGATCATAGCACCATCAGCATCCCTGTCCATGCCAGGAGACTTGTCTCCACTAATCTCCTGTGTTCCTGGCTGCCCCAAGGGCTGTGTGGCACCAAGGAAGGACTGTGCCCTGCACCCCAGGACACCCTGCTCCTGGCACTGGGAGGGACCTGGCAGTGCCCCTTCCCTGCCCAAAGAGATGTGGTTGCTCGCTGATACAACCCCTGTGCTTGAGAGCCTTCTCCAACAAGGACAGAGGTGGGATGTGACCTCCTTCTCTCCAGGAAGACATCTGAGCCATCCTCACGGCAGCCCCCTGCACATTTATTAGTCCAAAGCCATTTCAACAGGAACTCCTTGACTTCAGAGCATCCCATGGGACATGGGAGAAATGGGATATCCCTGCTCCAGGGACAGAGGGGTCTCCCACGCTTCAAGGGCATGAGCCCAGGTGCTGGTGGTGAGGAAGGGGAGGTGGAAAGGGAAGGGGAAGGGAAGAACACCAGAGCAACCAAGTCATACAGGGACCAAGCCCCACAGCCTCCCTAATGGGTCGGAACCCAGGCCAGGGCTGTGGACCATAGGGTGACAGAGCCCTTCTCCCTGCTCCATCCTCTCCATCACGCAGAGATATCTCCTGCCTTTCCATGGGCGCTTCCCCAGGGCTGTGTGTCTAACGCAGCCGTGTGCTGTGCCAGGTTGCCAGCTGCTGTTTGGAGAGGGGCCATGGCTTGCCTATTGCCAGGCTGTCTCCCAGCTCTATTACTCCACGCTTCAGGTTTTTTGGCTGTGGTGGTGCTGGTGTTGTTGCTATTAAACTGAAAGGAGTGAAATCTCCCTCCTCCTGTGCCCCACCTTGTCTGTTTCCCCTGCCACCTCCTTCCAGGGATGTGTAAAGGACTTGCAGGCTCAGGGGTGGGTTTGGAGATGGCTTGGGCACCTTGGGCCATCATGAGAAAGGCACTGGCTTGACCTTACCTCAGGTGACAGTGCCTGGGGAGGGAGAAGAGCACTTCTGTTCTGAGGGCCGGCTCAGTGCCAGCCATGCTTTAATCACCCTGAAGTCGTGTGTTGTGTTTCTAAACCAGCACAAACAAAACCAAACCAGGGAGGGGGGATGGCGGTCAGGCAAGGAGTGGTCTGGGGAAGGACGATGTCTGGGAAGGGCTGAGCACAGGGGCTGGGGACCTTGGGGGGCTGTGGGTGGGGGTCTTGGCCCAGGCATGTCACTTTCCAGGTTCTCCCAGGCACCTCACCCGGGTGCTCCCAGCATCACCCCACACTACCCATTTGGGCACAGTTTGATCCACGGAGGTTCAGGTTGGGGGGTGGGGGTGGGGGGAGAGAGGGGCTGCCACACACACATGGGGACATAGGAGATGTTCACATGAGCTCACATGTCACATGCAGAGATCCCCCCGCACACACACACACAGAGTCACACGCACACACCCCTGCCACGCACACTCACACCTTCTCAAATCCCAACACGCTCACCCCTTGCTCTCACAAGGTGTCACACACACCCCGCGTTACAGTGTCACACGCACACACAGAGTGCCACACACGCAGTGACACACACACACACACACACACACACACACACGCTCCATCCCCCCCTCCCATCCCCCCTCCTCCCCCCGCTCCCCGGTGCCAGCCCGGCTCTCCCGGCCAAGCCGCTTATCGCTCCGTGCCGCGACAGCGCAGCCGGACCCAGCCGGGTCGCACCGAGCCCAGGGTGAGCCAGGCTCAACCGAACCTAACCGAGCCGAGCCGAGCCGTTCCGAGCCGTACCGTGCCGAACCGGACCGGGCTAGGCCGAGCCGAGCCGCGCCACGCACCTCGCCCTGCCCGCACCGCATCGCCGCGCCGAGCCGTGCCCATCCCGCCCGAGCCGATGGGAGCCCCCGGGCCTGGCAGCGCTGCCCGGCGCCGCCTGCACGGGCAGGGCTCTCCGCCTGACGCAGTGAGGAGCTGCAGCCCTTCTCTTCTCGGAGGCCGGCTCCAGCGCTGGGATTTGCTCGGCTCCGGGCTGCGTTTCCCTGCCCGCCTCCTGCCCCCGGCCCGCCCGCCTTGGAAGGGCGCGGGGAGCTGCAGCCGCGGGTGCGCCCGCCGCCCATCACCGCGCCTCGGGGCTGGGCGAGCCGCCGAGCGCCGGCAGCCGCCGCTGGAGCAGGTAGGTGAGCCCGCAGCCCCCGCCGCAGACCGCCCACCCCCATAACCCCCCTCCGTTCTCCTCTCCCCCCGGTCCTGACCCCAAGCTCAGCCCCCTCCACTGCCCCACACCGGCCCCGCGCCCGGTGCCACCTCTCCCCGGCGCCCGCCCGGTGTCTCCCCGCCGCGGCGGAGCCCGGCGCTGCTCGGGGAGCCTCGGGTGCCCGGCGAGCCCCGCGCAGCCCCCGGTGGCCGCTCCGTGTCGCCAAACTTTTCGCGGCTGCAGCCCAGGTTGGGATTTCGGCAGGAGGGGACCGCGGGGCAGGCGGCCGGGGGGGACACACACACAGAGGTGCGCTCCGCTCCGCGGGTCCTCCGGCTCAGGAGCGAGGGGGAGGTCGGGCCCGGAACGGCTTCCCCCGTCCGGGTCGGGGGTGGGGAGCCGAGAGAGCCCCGCCGGCCGCCCGGCCCGTGTCCGTTCCCCCCTTGGCTATGGGGGATCCCCACTTCGGGGTTTCCCCACCGCCTGCGGGGTGCGCCTGAGCTGAAGCATCCCTGGGGGAGCCCCTGAGTGCCGCCGCTGCAACTGTTGCCTGCGGGAAGCCCCCTGTACTCCGGGGGAAGAGCCGGTGCCGCGGGCAGCAGTGTCCCCCCCGGGGACAGAGGGTTTCCGTCCGCATCCTCTCTCCGCCGCTCGCACCGCTGGGGGGGCGGGGGAAGGGTCTCACCCACCACCCCAAATGACCCCGGAGGCTCCGGGCCTTGGGATGGGGGCTGAGTTAGAGCCGTTCCCTGGCTCTGCTCCCCCTGCCCCCCCCCAATCCCTTCTGCATTCCCACGCCGGCAGTTTGGACCTGCCTCCCCACATGCGCTCCTTCAACCGCTATTTCTGTCCTCGCGAAACGTGCCACACATAGAGCTTTAATTAAAGAAAATTAGTGGAGGAGGGCGGCGGCGGCTGGGGAAGGGGGTGTCCGTGCTCCGGTGAGGGGGGGACGGACACTGCATCTAGCCGGGGGCCGGTCCCCGGGACGGCGCCGGCCCCACACCCCTTCCCGGTGCGGCTGCGGGCCGGGCGGATGGACGGATGGACTGTCGCCGTCGCGCTGATGGATCGGGGGAAGCCGCGGGGGGTGTGGGGAGCAGGTGCCTGTCTATGGGCTTGACCCGCTTTCTCTTGGGTTTTTTTGTTATTAAAAAGGGGAGGGGGACGGACCCGGCGGGTGTGTCGCGGTTTATAATGGTAATGACCGATGTTGCTGCCAAGTTCCGTCTCAGTTCCCAAATTCAGGCTGAGCCCCCAGGACCGGAACATGCACCAGCCGGCGGAGCCGGTGTGGAACCGCGGCCGGAGTTGCCGAAGAATTTTCTTGATTGCGTTTTAATGAGGGTCGGCCGGGGCTGGAGGGACGGGGGGAGGCCTGAGGAGGGGCGTCCCGTCCCATCGGATCCCCAGCGTCGGGTTTGGACGCTCCCTTCCTTCCCTTGGGTGGGTGGGTGAGGGTCCCTGAGCAGGACCCGCCCCCCGCCTGGGTCCTGCCTGACACTGCCGGCGAGGCGTTGCCGTTAAGCCCGGGAATGCCAGAGAGGTGGAGGTATCTATGTGTCCGTCCGTCCATCTTTCCGGGCAGGACCCCTCCAACCAGCCCAAACCTCCAGCCCTCGTCCCGCTGGATGTGGAGCGGGGCTGCTCCACACGTGTGTGGCAGGACCCGGCCGGTAGCAGCATCCCGGTGCTGGGGACATGTCGGTTCGTCGGGGTGCCCCTACCACTCACCCTCCTCTCCTTTTCCAGCCCGAAACCTCCCCATTCCCTCTCATCCTCGGGGCCGGGCAGCCGGCAGGGAACCGCGATGCTGCCCACGTCGAGGCTGTGATTTTCAGCCCCGAGAAAGCTTAGGAGAGGGAGGGGAAGTGGGGGCACCGATATCAACAGGCTCCCCCAGGGGTAGAGGCAGCCGCTCACGCCCTTCCCCAGCCGGGAACTCGCCTCCTCCCGTCGGCTCCGTGCGTTTCGGTGCCGGTTTGCATCGTATTAAATATTTAGAAGTTTGCAGCGGTGAATAAAGCGACCGTTAATCGAAATTGATGGCCACGCTGCGAAAGGGGGGTTGGCACCGGCCGTGGGAGCGGCACGGCTCGCCGGGGAGCGGGCGGGGCCCTTCGGGGAATATTTTTTAATGGGTTTCACCCTAAATTAACGGTCTGTCGCTCTGAAAGGCTACGGAAGCTCCAAAACCCTTAAAAAAGCCACTCTTGAAATTTTCGACGGGGATTTTAAAGGGAAAACGCAGATTTTTCCGCCCTGCCTGGCTGGAGAAAATAACCCCGTGCCTGGGCACAGAGGGGGCAATCGCCCTGAAGTTTAAAATAACACCCCCCTCCACACCTCCCGCCGTGCTGCCTGGCACCTTGCAGGGTTTACAGCCCGCCCCAGATCACCCATCCCTTCCCGCCCCGGGTTTGCCCCATCCCGGCGGAGTGTGCAGGCAGCGGGGGCAGTGGACAGCGGTGGGTGTGCTGGCGGCAGCAGCCGGGAGCGTGTCTGTCCCCCTGTGTCCCCCCACGAAGTGTATCGGGAGGGCAAGAAGAGCTGAGCAGCGGAGGGACCCCCATTCTCGGGAAGGCTGGGGTTGGGGTCAATTCTGCCCGGTGACCTGGAAGAGCGAGAAGCCCCTGGGATAGGGGCGTTGTACCCGGGGAGGGGTCGGAACGGGCCCGGCGTGGGGGGTGAGCGTGTGGCTGGCGGGGAAGCCCCGGCTCCCCACGCCGGGCTCAGCCTCTCCTCTCCGGGCTTGAGTCAGCGCTTTTGTAAGCCGGGTGGATGTGGCAACGCTCCGCGGAGCGGGATGCGGTCTCGCCGCGGGTGCGGAGGCAGCGGGAGAGCGGAAGGACGGGCTGGGCTGGCGGCGGCGGCGAGCAGAGAGGGAAGGAGGCGGCGAGGGTCGCTCGCGGACCGGTCGCGGGGGTGGGGTGCGGGCCCACCCGCGCTCGCTTCGGTAGCGGCCGGCTGGGCAGCGGCGTGGCGTGGGATGGGAGAGCAGCACGGAAAGCCCTGGGGGCGGCTCGACGCCGCGGTGACGGGCACCAGAGACCGGGTGTACCACCCCCCTCTTCCCCAGGGCGGGTCGGTTCCGTGCCCACGTCCGCCCCCCTCTCCCCCCATCCATCTCCCCCCACACACACACCCCGCGCTGGGGGACGCTCCCACGGACCGGCGCTGCCCACGCGTGTCCCAGCCCGGGCCGGGTTGGGGCAGCGCCGCTCTGTGACAGCAGAAAGTGGCTGGAAAGGGGCGAGGCGTCACACGCTCTGCCTCCGGGAGGCAGGGAAACGCTGAGGGACCGATGGGAAGGCATGAATGAATGAATCTCCATAAAGAGCCCCAAGCAGCAGGGAGAGGGAGAGGAGGAGGAGGAGGAGGAGAGGAGGAGGAGGAGGAAGAGGAAGAGCCGAAGCAGGGCAGGCAGCGGCAGACGTGACGCCGGCAGGTAAGGAGATGCCGGTGGACGCACTGCTCCGCGGTGCCCGGGCTGGCATCTGGGGGTCACAGCCCGAAGGGGGGGACACGGGAGCAACCGGGACCCCGTGTGCATTTGTGTGATGGGGCTTTTTTTTTTTTTTTCCTTTTTTCTTTTTCCGGGGCATGCTTCCCTCCTGCCTCTTTGCAGAATGTGGGATTCCCTAAACTTCCCAGGACTCCCCCCGCCCCCGGTACTTCCGCTAGTCGGGGGGAGGGCTCCGGGACGTCGGGCTGAGCCCCTTCTTCGTGGCAACCCCCCTCCGAGCAGGGAGGCAGCCGGCTCGGCCGGGCCGGGCTGCACTCGGTGCTGCCCGCGATGGCGGGAGCCGTGCCCTGGCCCCCACCGGCCGGGGACCGGCACCGGCGGCCGGACCAGCGCTGCACCGGGGCAGCCCCGCGCCGGGCCCAGCCCAGCCGGTGGCAATGCAGCCTCCTCGGCCTGGCTCCTGGCTTTACCTCACCGGGAGCATCCACCTTCTCCTCCCTTCCCCTTGGCTTTAGGAGGGGTGCAGTGGGGAGCGCCTCCGTCCCTCCTTCAACGCAACATCCCTGCTGCGGTTACATAAGGAACGTACACCCAGCGCTAACGCGGGCCGAAGCACCGGGATGTCACCCAGGGGTGCCCAGAGCTGAGGCCAGCTCCGTTCGACTGCTCCCCATCCTTTGCTGCACCTGCCCCGCTGCCAGGGCTGAGCCATCCCGCAGCCTTCCCTGGCCCACTGCGGGGATGGTGCTTGCGGGTCACGCAGGCGGGCAGCTGAGGGGAACAGGTACGCACAGAACACACGGCATAGCCCCTGCCCTGCCCTGCAGCCGGTGTTTGGGCTCTTGCGCAGAGCTGCCCTGCACTAACACAGCTTCAATGCATGTAGCCCTTGCTGCCCACACGCGCGTGCACAGGCCGTTGGATGTAGCAGCCGTGCAGATGGGCTCACACTCAGGCAGTGCACGCGAGGAGCGCTTGCACACCCACACCCCAGGGTAGGTAGGGCACGGGCCGTGCTCTTGCACAGCTCTTGCACGGGCCAGTGTACACGGTGGGTGCTCGCCGGTTGCTGGCACAGGGATGGTGTGTGCCCTGCTCTCCGTAACCTGCGCGCACAGGCGAGGGACTCCGTGCCAGATGCGGCCGGCTCCTTCCTCCTCACACCGGCTCCCAGCTGGAGCCAGCGCTGGGAAAGCTGCAGGCCTGGCAGGGCAGCCCTGGCTGGCTGCGGTGGGCAGCTCTGCGGCTGCCCGCGACTTTCCCCTCCCTGACCGAGGTGCTCTGAGCCGGGATCAATAATGCCTTTCTGATTGGCTTCAATTCCCCATTCAAAGTAGTCACCGCATTAGGACTTGATTTTTCTCCCCTTTGACTCCCGGCCAGATTAGATTGTGAATTTGGCTGATTTCAAGCAACTGGGGGAGGGAAAAGTCACACAGCGAGAGAGAGAGAGAACTGAAATATCCTACAGGATCCCCTGGAGGGGAGAGAAATCAGGGCTAGATAAGAGCTTGTTCTCCCTGTCTGGCTAATGCTTTCCTGTTTGATGATCAGAAAACACAAGATCTAACCTCTCCCCAGGATGGCTTAACTATGAAAGGTCAGGCTTTTGGCTTGTTTGAGGTGCGAGGTTTAATATTATTACGAGCTATGGATTATTTATTTCAGCTCTCCCATGATATGCTAAATATAGGACTGCACAACACATGCAAACAGAAGGACGTGGCCAGTGCTTCGGAGGTTTCCGAGTCGAGCTCTGGATGTAGCGCTGAGGTTGGAGAAGCTGTGACGGGGACAGGAGCTCCCGGTTTGTGCCATGGAGAGCGCCCAGTTCTGTCCTGCCTGTTTGTAGAGTCTCAACCCCATCCTTATCTTTGGGCATTTTTTCCCCCCGTGTTTATTTTCCCTGTGTGTGTGCTGGGAACAAGCAAGAGGGTGATGTCAGTGAAGCTCTCCGTCCCAGTGGGATGGGGAAAGCTGCAGCCAGGTGCACCCCAACCATGCTGGTCCAGGTAGAGTTTCTCTCCCAGCTGCTCCAGGGCTGGGATTTCATGCTGAGAAAAGCCCCAGCAGCACAGCGATGCCCACAGCATCACAGCTGCTGGCACTTGGCTGTGAATTGGTGTTAACTCCAGGTGTAGCGAAAGCCTGGGATGACATAATTTCTCAGCAAAGGGCACTGGGAAAGTCTGGTGGAGCAGAGGGGTGGGAGAAGGAGCTGCTGCAGAGCAGTGAGATGCCTTGTGAAGAGAGGATATGGGGCTGGAGGTAGGTTGTGCCTTCCTGAGCTGTGTGTGCTGGGATGTGGCGAGGCAGCTGTTGGAGCCCTCAGATGCTCTGGGGATTGCAAGGGGGTGTGAGTAGGGAGCTACCGCCTTGAGCAGTGTTCTGTGTGATCTGGTATGGTTAATGGATTCTTTTGGTGTTATAAGCCTGGTCTGGGATGAGTCTGAGTGAGTTTGGTGGCAGGAGAGTGCTGGGGCTGAGCGTCAGAGGGTGGGAGATGTGATGGTCAGTTGCAGATAGAGCTGGAGGGGATTGGTGGGGAGGAGAGGACCTGTGTGGGGCTCAGTGGGGCAGCCATGTGTGGTGAGGAAGGAGGCAGAGCTGTGAAAGCAGGAGGGATGTGTGGGCCTTGGGGTGAAGGGGTTGGAGTGGGTTCCCATGTCCCCCACCTCCCCGGGAGAGCAGTGGGGGCTGGGGGGCAGGAGCTTGGTGCAGAGAAAGAGGAGGAAGAGTATGAAACAAAACACAAGGTGTAGTTTGGTTGCTGGAGTGTTGAATACATGTACAACCCTGAGGACAGCAGTTATCTGAGTCCCTGAGACATCCTTGTAATAGAACTGAATAATAGTGAATATCTAAGGCAGGAGCTGTGAGAACCAGCTCTGGGTGAGTGGGACCTCAAGCCTCTGAGCACCGTGAAGAGCTGGGGCAGGAGGGATGGAGGAGGTGGCACTGAGGGCACAGGGAGTGCACCAGCCTGTGTAAGGGAGCTGGAGGTGGGGCTGTGGGCTCTGCCAGCAGTCTGAGGAAAAGCTGTGTGCATTGAAGAAAGCCCCTCAACAAACAAACACCCCCATCCTTCACATCTGTCAGGGGAGGGTTACAGCCTCCATACCACCCAGTGTGGTCCCCCGTGCAACCAGAAGGTCCAGGGGATGACTGAAGATGTCCCAGTGGCTGGTGAGCTGCTGCTGGTTGTGAGGAAAGCCCTCTGTGAACGGGACTGTGGCCAGCTGCCTCATGGAGCAGAGCATTCCCACCCCTACCCCAGGAGCCTGAGGCTGTTCTCCTCTCTGGGGACCAGTGGGTGTCTGGGGATGGCCAGGACTTGTGACCTCTCTTCCTGCTGAGTGGGGCCCTATCCAACGTGGAGACCAAACCATCAGGTGTTCTGTGTCGTATGTGTTCAGGGCTGTCGGTGAGACAAGTCAAATGAGCATAAATAACCCTTCTGGCTTTCCCCCATCCCTCTCCCTTTTGTGCCTGCAGGAAACTGCAAGACTTGGGGTGTTTTTCTCCCCCATTTCAGCATCTCTTTAGGAGCTGGACAAGGGCAGTATCTGTAGCTCACCCATGTTCTTAAATCAGCAGGAATAAGTGTATGGAAATGTATGTGTTTCACTGTATCAGCTGCTATCAGCTTTTAGCTTTATTACAGTAAGTGCAGAGTTTTTTTGTGGGCCAAACTCATTCATTGGATTTAATGGAGTTAAACTGCAGGCAGATTTGGCACCTTGTTGGCGTATATCTTTGGGAAATGGACAGGCAGGGGTAATAAAATTTTATACTTTATATGGCATCTTTTAGGGAAAAGTCTTCCAATCTGTTTTATAAACACAGTGCATATTTTGCTACAGTATATGTTTATACTGAAGCACGAGATGCTTTAATGCTGCTGCTGCTTCTTTTTCCCCCTCCCTTTCCTAGAGCTAGATACGTGTGTGTGTGTGAACTCAGATTCCCCGTGTTATTTCCCCACGCTGCTTTCCTTACAAGTGTCTTTAGCAGGCTTAAACCATTTCACTGGATTTCTTTTCTTTCCTTTTGATGTATTTGTGTCTCTTCCTGGAAATGCAGGTGTAGTAAGAACTGTGAGCCTGCCTGGGAAGGAGGGAGGAATAATGTATGTAAAGCCTCTCTCTAAATAACCAAAGCGCTACTGACCTGTCCCAGCTGTAAATGCTGCATCTCAGGAGCTTTGGTGGGTAAAAACATCTGTGGGGAAACCTTTGGGGGGAATCTAGCAACTTTTTTTCCTTCCCCCTTTTTCCTGGGATGCTGTTTTCCTCTACTTCAGGGTGTGAGGATACTGGTGTCTTAGCCAGGCTTAGATTCTGCCTGTGCAGAACCTTTCCCAGTGTATCGTGGAGGAGACCAGCACTTGAAGCTGTAGGGAAAAGTGTATTTCTAGGAGATGGATTTGTTGTTTAATGAGTTATTTGATGTTTTTCCAGGCTCTAAAAAAAAAATAGATAGACCCAGACCTATGGCTAATGGGAGGGGAAGTGGTTGATAAGCTGAGCCAATTTATTACACAGCTTTGACTTACCAAATGGTCATTGCCACACTTGGGTGCATGGGGAGGATATAGATATGTCTGGGGTAAGTGTGAAACAGGGGTGATTGGCAAGGGTGTAAATAAACCTGGAGGTTCTGGTGGCATCAAAATAAATTGTGGGTAGCGAGGAGTGAGAGATAGGAGATGTCAAAGGGACCCTATAACGTATTTATATCCCTGCTCCCGATTTGCTGGGGCTTCTAAATAATGCATTAATTCAATTACACATTCTTAATTAGTGTTTGCTCAAATTGGAGCAACATAATTAATTTACTTTTACTGCATCTTATTTTTTTATTTTGCTGGGATAGTGGGTTTCTTGTTTGTTTGTTTTTTTTGACTTTCCCCTCTCTGCTCTGTGAGACTTGCAGCACCTGGCTGTGATGCTCCTGCCCTGAACTGCAGCTTCCTTGGTAATACAAGTTTTTCATGTTATGAATATTTCTACGCTCACAGGCTGCACAGCTCTGACCTGACCCTGTAAGTGGAGAAAGAGGGAGGAAGAAGAGCCCAGATATGAAGTGGCTGCTTTCAGATGCTGAGCAGCATCCTTTCTCCGTAGGGCAGGGGGATTGGCAGCATGCTGGGGCAGGATCGGGCCCTTTTGGTTTCCCCAAGGAGGGAGATATTTTTCCCCATGCATTTAATTGTGTGTTTTGTTAGGCTTTTTAATTTTTCTTCCTGGAAACTAGTGGTACTTGCAGTGACTGGTGCTCCCTGTCCCTCTGGTCTCCAGGGTGGCTGTGAGCACACGAGGTGCTCCCCTCTGCCACTGGCACCCGGAGCCCTCAGCAGCAGGGAGGCACAGGGTGCTGTGTGTCATATTCTGAGGCTTGTGCCTGTCCGCTTCTGTGTGGGAAGAATTGAGGGATGATACCCTCAGTGCTGTGCCCTTTACTGCTTTGTCCTGAGGGAAGATGTGCTCTTGAGAGCTGCTCTCAGGGCATTTGCTCTTCAGCTCCTCCTGGAAAGGAGCGCTGGGTCCGGGCATGTGGGTGAGGAGGTGGATGGGGCTCTGGTCCTCGGCATGAGCTAGGCTTGAGGGTAGTACTTATCTGTAACAAATGCATTAGCTGATTTATTGAAGGTATAGGATGGCAAGAGGTCAGGGAGCCTTAACTCAAGGCAAGGTAGCTGGCTCCCTCCAAGCCGTGCCTGCCAGGAGCGGGCGAACGCTTCTCCCAAGTTTGCAGTGAGCAGCTTGGGCATTCCTACCCTCCCTGCCCTGTTCCTTCCTTTTAATTCTTGTTTCTGACTCTGCTTCCCCTCCCCACCCTCTGCCCACGCTCTCCTCCTGCTCGGAGGCGAGCGATGCAGCCTCGAAAGCCCCATTCATCACCACCTGCTAGCGAGGCACTAGCAGCCGCCGCCGCTCCATTGATTGACTGCGGTGGTGAGTGAATTTAAAATCATTACGCTCCTGAGACAGCTTTTTAAATATGACAAGATGAAAATCAAATCTGTAAGAAGCCCTGTGACAAGGTTGTCTCCAGCCAGGGAATTCCATGTGGCCCTGGGGTATGGCCCTGAGGAGACCCTGCTGCCCCAGACCTTGTGGATGTCCCTGGACTGCTCTGTACCAGTGAGATGGGAGTGGGTATGCAGCTGCTGGTGGAGAATTAAGTAGAAATATTTCATGGTAGAAAGGAGGATTGTGTAAACCTATCCATCTGATGTCTATCTAATGCTTTGCTTGAATTAATGAACTGATTGATCAGGGAAACCTTGCGGCAGCCGGGTGAGGTAGAGGATTCTTGTTCTTGCGTTACAGGTGGGGGGAACTTGGAAGCACATAGGTTAAGTTTAAGGTTTCCAAGGTGGGTTTTTTGTAATTAGTGAATGCTACAACTACAACATTTGTCTGAGTCTTGTTTTACTGATTGATTGATCTGATATTTGGATGCTTTTTTGCTTCAAGAGCAGCTGCAGGAGCTTGGTACAGCTGTAACTCAGCCCTGGAGAGTCTCAGCTCGGGATCTGATCTTCCAGCATGTTTGTGGCAAAACAGCAGAGTCTGCTGCTGCTCTGGGCTGTGATGTTTGTAACCAACAGTCTCTTCTCTTTCCACTGGATGAGATAAACTCATGCCATCCCTTACAACGCTGGCTGTTTAACACCCCTTCCCCTCATCCTGCAGCCTTTACCAGGGAAACCATCCCCATGTTCCTCAGTAACTTTCCTGTCCACCCGCAGCTTGCAGGGAGTCTGGTTGCCAACGGCTGGATGCACAGAGCATCTCTCTCCTCTATGCTACAATGAGTGTGGCTTTTCAAGAATGGTGCATTGAGCAAATGTCACTCCACAGCCCCAAAATCCATCAAACGAAATGACAGCGACTGTATGCATTAATCATCTGGTATCATCAAAATAAAGTTGTTGCAGTAGAGCATTGTCAAAGGATGAATGTCTTGACTTCCACTTGGTGCTGGTTCCATTAATGCCAGCAGTTCACTAAGGTATTTTGGCAGGAGATGGTTAATTGTGTGGCCCCATCTTGTGGCATTAATTAATTAACTCTTCCTTCTCCAGGCTGGGCTGTCTGATCCCAAGGAAAAAGCTTGGGGAAGCTGGGGAGATTAAGTAGCTTCTCTTTATCACCATGTTGTGATGCTTGTGCCTGTCCCTCCGTGGGTGACAGCAGGGTTGTGGGGCAGCACCCAAGGGTCCTTCCCACCCGCCCTTCTGAGCTCTGGTTGCAGAAGCAGTGCAGTTGTTAAAGCAGTGCAAAGAAGGGCAATGATTTAAAGTGCTGGACACCTGATTTTAGGTGTAAAAATGCCTGTTTCTGCTTTGCTCTTGCCCTGGGATGTGGCTTGGAAACAAACCCTGTAACCCTTGCACAACCCTGCTCTGGGCACAGCAGGTACAAACCCCGTGGGCAGCTGCGGTGAGCGGGGTGGATGGGGTGTCTGTTGGGGATGAGGGACGTGACTGTCGTGTCACAGAGCTGGCTGACTCCTGGGGATGTGGGGAGGTACTCAGAGTGAAGTCACTTCAGCTGCCTTCTCCTGGGAAGGTGGTGTGGGGCAGTGAGCTGCTGAGTCTGGTGCATGGCCTGAGGGGATGGAGAGCTGCTGGAAGCAGCTTCCAGCTCACACTTCAGGAGTTCAAACCTCTCTCTTGTGTTTTATGGCACCATTGAACTTTTCTGCTGTCTGGGTTTGAGCCTCTGTCCCTCGAGGCTGCGGGGCCCTGGTCCGTGCTGGGGAAAGCTGTGCTTTGCAAACCATGCAGCAGTGTAGGATGCTGGGATGGGAACTGGGAGCAAGCTGTGCATCTGCCCAGCTCTGCGTGGGGGCAGGTAGGAATGAAACTGGGGGGTGCAAACAGGCTGGGGGGGATGGGTGCCTAGCTGAGCCCGTGCTGTGTTGCTTCTGTGGCCTGGCTCCTCCATAGCCTGTCTAGGGAGATGTGGAAGTGTGGGCACAGGAGCTGCTCCTGGAGAACACTTACCACAGAGGAGTAAAAGGAAAACTTTGGTAAATCAACGTGCTTCAAGGGCTGTCCCAGGTCACCAAGGAGCAGAAATCGGGCCATGGAGTTTGTGTAACTGCTTCATGTTTAAAGAGAGGAGGAAGGCTAAATCTGTGGGATGTGATTCTTCATGCTTCCTGAGAAAACACAGGATTTAGGTTGGAAGAGACCCTTAAGCTCATCGAGTCCACTTGTAACACAGGCAAAGTGAATGTTGCTACCCCATCAGAGTTCAGAGAAGTTTGTGTTTGTCTACTGTGTGGGTTAGTTTATTAATTTCAAGCTTCACTAATGGTTTTGCAGGAAAGTCCTTTTCTGTGTTAAAATGCTTCCTCATTGTGTGCTCAGTTGTGGGTTCTCCAAGTCCATGTTGGCTTTAAGAAAAAGCCCCAAATCTTCTGCATGGCTCTCCCCTCTCTCTCTGAAGCATTACTAGGTCCTGTGCTGTTTTTTCTTCTTTCCTTTCTAATTTTCTTGGTAACAAAACAGTCATAAACCAATATCTTCTTGGACAGTCTGTAGGATGGCACGCTTGCTTTCGCACGAGAACTCTTACTTGTGATGGTGAACAGAGTAACAAGCTTCATTTTAATTAGGCTGGGTTGGGAAATAGGTGTGTTTCACTTATTAATCTTGATTTTTTTCTCCCCACTTATTTTGAGATGCTGTTACCTTTATTTTCAGCAGGCAAAATCTAAAGCACTGTTGTGTGAATCCTGACTTTTCTTCTGTTGTTTAGATTATGAGCAACTCCTCAGAGCCAGCGCTTGTGGCATCCCTTGGAGCCAGCTGTGAGAACCAGATGGGAAGTAGCCTTCAAAGCTGGTCAGGTTTTCTGTGACCATCTGAGAGCCCTTAGAGTTGTAAGGGGAATCATGCCTGGAGCGCTGGCAGCCTCGTTCAGCGGGCCAGCTCAGAGGTGAAGTGACATGCCCAGGGTTACCTGGGGTGTTGGTACTGGAACAGAGTGCTTCAACACCTGCTTCTGCTCTAACCATGAGACTTCCTTTCCTTGTCCTTAGTTTTGCAGCGCAAGGAAAATTTTGCTTAATTTTAAACGTTCTCCTAAATCTTGGTGACGGCAGATTGACGTAAGCGTGTGCTGGATCAGGGCCTGTTCTCTTATGCATATGGATGCAGCCACAGCTGTAAGCATTTTCCATCTTTAGGCTTCTGAAGCCCAAGGGAGAGATCTTCTCTCCCTCCCCACGGATGTGTCCTCTCCTCCTTTGCACCACGGGCAGTGGTGTTGGGTCCCCTGGCCTCTGTGGTGGGATATACTTGCATAGGTTTGACAGTTGCTTTGATAACTAGTTGTCCATCAAGCTTGCTGATGGAGCTGGTGCATGTGTGCAGCTCCTGGGATGCTCAGGAGCTGGACGTGGCAGTGGGGTGGAATCACAGAATCACAGACTGGTCTGGGTTGGAAGGGACCCCAAGGATCACACAGTTCCAACCCCCTGCCACAGGCAGGGCCACCAACCTCCAGGCCTGGAGCTACACAAGGCTGCCCAGGGCCCCATCCAACCTGGCCTTGAACACTTTCAGGGATGGGGCATCCACCTCCTCTCTGGGCAGCCTGTTCCAGCACCTCACCACTCTCTCTGTGAAAAACTTCCCCCTAATATCTAATCTGAACCTTCCTTCCTTTAGCTTTAGTCCATGGAAGCCTGAGTGTCATGGTGGGCTCTCCCTGGACCATGTGAGCTGGGAAATTCCTCCTAGTCTGATGGTCTTGGAGGTTTTGGGTTGTGTCTGAGCATGCTGGCAGAATTACATGTTGGTTTGGTCTTGTCTTTCAGAGCTTGTTCCAGGTCTTGCTTTTACTAAACCATGGTTGCTGCTTTTGGGGTGAGAGCAGCAGCTCCAAAGAAAGGGTGACCTGAACAGGTTGGTTCAGGTGATGCTCATCACAGCCAGACCAGCGCAGATGGGGAAGGTCTGGGCTGTGCATCCCTTTTGATGTGTGGTATCTCTATCATGTTGCCTAGATCTTGCAGTGAAAGGGGCTTCCTCCTCATTGTGCAGCACCTGAGCTGTCCTAGTGGTCTCCATCCATTTACTAGCCTGGATTGTGCTTGTGAAGCTCTGAGACCATGCTGGGTGACAGCTGCTGGTGGAAGGTTAAAAAAACCAAAGCCCAACAAACCTACAAAAGCCCAACTTGTGGGGTGAGCAAGTCAGCCCAACTCAGTTGGTGGCCACTCCACCTTATTTAAGTTAAAAGGGATAGTAACATATAATCCAATTAAATATTTAACCTGTGGAAGAGCCCTGAACAAGTCTGTGCTGTGCACCTGTGTGTGATGCTTGAGCGGGGGTGGCAGCCCTGCTTGGGCCTGTGCTTGTATGGGGGGAAGCACCTGGGCATTCCCCCGGCCCCAGGCTGGCCAGAGGGTTTCAGTTAAAGTGCTTTATTTAAACAGAGGATTCCTTATTATTAAATCATTAGTGTCTTAACAGGTTGGGCCTGACTATCTGGAGGTGAGGGCCTCATCCTGCTTCTCTGTGCTTTCTGCCTGCTGGGTGCCTGGTGACTCTGGAGGATGCTCAAAATAACCCCAGATCAGAGCTGTGCCTGCCCAACCTTGTGGAGAGCCATGAGGTCACTGGTGTAACTGGGAGGAGAATGTGTCCTTCTAGCTTTAAAAATAACTGTATTTTCTTTAATGGCATTTTCCTTGGGGCAGCCCAGGAGCTTGCAGGCGTGTGCAGCCCAGCCGAGGTGCCACTGAGCATGAAGGTGTGTGAGGATGCTCCAGTTAATCCCATTTCTAGAGTGCATTATTGTCTCTAAAAATTAGCCAAAACAAGAAAACCTCTTCTTTTTGAAGAAGCTGCTTCTTCCTCCTAATATATTTAATTTGCCTGGCTTCCTGGAGCTGGGTTGAAGATGTTTCCACTGCAGAAAATGCTCTCTGATATTGCTAAATAGGATTCTGTAATCTCCAGCAGCTAAAGTGTTTAGTTAGGGTCCAAGGGTGGTGGTTTTTTTCTATCCTGACTCTGTCCATCCTTACCAACACACAGGGTTTTTAGTGATTTGGGGCTTATCACTGGGAAGTGCTGTGAATGCCAGGCCCACGCTTACACGAGGAGAGAAATGCATGAATTTTTCCACATCAGTAGGAGCCAAAGATTTTGCTAAAGGTGTCTCCAGCTGCAAGCAGGGAGATATGGCTCTGCTGGAGAGCTCTGGAGAGGCAGAAACCTGCGTAAAAATAACATTTAAATGTGGATGTCATGCCTAGGGAAGCCATCTCTAAGGAAAGATGTAGGGGCTGGCCACCTCTTGGCCATGCAACAGGTAATCCAGGCTCCCTGATAGTGAGGTTGCTCAAGCACAGGCATTATGGCTGTCTGTGATCTCTGTTGGTGAGGATGCCCTGAGCTGGATGCTGGCTGGGGTGTCTTGAGGGCTGCGGCATGGGCATGTACTTGTGAAGACACACCAGCCCTGGGGTTGGTTCTGACCCCAGTGCCTCTCCATGCTCTGGTTGCATGGGTTCCTGCTGTCTCAGCTGCTTCTGTCTCAATTTTTATATGTGAAAGCCCCACTGAAGGTTGTCACAGCCTGGGATGAGGTTGGATGTGAGACAGACTGACCGCAGCCAGGGCAAGAGCGCCTGGGACACAGTTACCTCCCCAATTACAGCCTCTGGCAGTACATGCTGAACAAAATGGGAAAGCAATAAGTAAATCGAGCCTCTGTTTGTTGTCCTTAAGGTCTCTCTGTTAGCTAATGAGGCAGATAGCTGAACCTCTGATTAAATAATGCTACCTAGCACTCTTGTGGAGTTATAGGTGGTAACTGGGTTAAACTGAAGCTCTGTATTGACAAGGGGCTGAAAACAGCACCTCCTCCTGCCAGTGATTTGATTTTTGGTGTGGAGGCTATGCTGGGTGCTCTGGTAATGAGGGCAGGTCTGTGTCTCGGGGAGCTCTGTGGAGCAAGCCCACCCTGGGAGAGAGCATCACCTCTGCTGGGCTGAGCCCTATGGGGCTTGGGTCCTGCAGCACGGGACTGAGCTCTGCCTGTGCTCACCCAGCCATGGGCAATGCTCATGGGAGGGCTAAATGTCTGCTGTGACCCCTCAGCACAGCAGTTCCTGGGGTCCCTGGCAGCCCTCTGTGCTCCCAGCTTTGTCTGCTGCCCTCCCTTCCCTGTGTGGCATTGTGTCAGCTCACTGACCTCCACCTTGCCCCCTTCCTCACACCCTATGGAGCTGCCATGTGGTTTTGGTGCCTGGCACGTAGCTAAGGTCTATTTGTAAGACAATACTTCAGCATCACATAGTGAAAACACAGGCAGCATTGTACAGCTGGTAGCAACATTGATTTGGAGTGATATTTAATCCAAGGAAAATACATGATACATAGTCTAGGATTCCTCCCTTATCCATCGTATAATGCAGTTCATGAGGATTAAATATCCCTCCTGTAAAGTTGTTGGAGATCAGTGTTGTTATTTGTTTTGCAAATGATCCAGGCAGGCATGCTGAGTGCTATTGATTACCAATGGTTCTTTAAAAATTACTATTATACTGCAAATTATGAACCTTGGGGGTATCCAGTTATATGATAATGGAAAGGCATTGGTGTGTAATGACACATGCACCGTAATAAATTTGCTCTTCCTATATAATGGAGATTGAAAGGGACATGATTTATGACCAATAGTGTTAGCTGTCTGCCATGGTATGTCCAAGGTAACATGATGGAATTTCCTGGTGGTTCAATGCGGCAAGAAGTACTAATGATTAGGAAAGCAATTTAGGAGGAAAAAAAACCTGAAGAGAAAACAAAAAAGCCCTTATTCTGAGCAAAACCTTCTCTATGTTGCCATTTAAAATATGTAAACTACTCTTCTAATTCATAAATAGCCAGAATTCCTCCATCAGTCTCTCATGCCCTGCTACAGGGGCATTCACAGAGCTCTGCACAGATGGAAACCAATGCTGCCAGTCCTAGAGGAACTCCTGGGTCTGCTGGGAAAGCCTTCATGGAGCTCCTGGCCATGGCTGTGATGAAAGTGCAAATGAGAGCCTGGAATCAGCTGGGAATTTCAATGTGTTGGTGCCCTTGAAGCCCATGGAGGACACTCGTGTGGAGTCCTGTGCTCTCATTCCTTATGATGAATGTGTGATAATGCTTTGTCTTCCAGGAGCTCCTGGTGTTTCCCAGCTCTGTATCTGAGGACTGAACACTTGATGTGTTTGAGAAGAGTCGTGGTGGGTTGAGCAGGGCCACAGGAACTTTCCCCACCTTGGGGACAGCGGTGGGTGCTGTGACCTTGCTCTGTGCAGCTGAGACACTTTCAGTTGTGGGTGGCACTGGGGGCTGGGATGGGTACTGCGTTCAGGTGTGGTGCAGAGGTTAAATGGGATGCTTCTTCCCATGGTCACTCTGTGCTCCTGGCATCCTGCTGCAAATACCAAACGACGCTGATGCAAATAAGCCTTTTCCTCATCGAGCTGCTGATCTATCTACAGCAGAGCCTGCAGACAGTGAATACCTGGGTCTGTGCCTCTATTATCATGCTCAGCAGTAGCTGAGCATGGAGAAATACATGTCCAGGAGCTAGTGCCAGCAGAAGCCTGTGTAAATCAAAAGGAAGGGGAAAAATAGTTTCTCTTCTTCTGGCTACTTCCCAGCATCTTTTGTTATGAAGCCATGTGTTGCACTGGGAGTCACCAGGCTGCTAGTGTGCAGAAATGTCCTTGTTCTCCCTGCAGTGCCCATGGGCAGGAGACCTCCTCCACAGGCACTGATTTCTGTTTGTTTATCTTGCTGTGCTGTAGTAAGGGGGCTTGTGCCCTAGTTCTCTTTAAAGAGATTCTGCTCCCTGATAACATGGTACTTCAGGTTGGATGGGGCCCTGTGCAACCTTGTGTAGATCCAGGCCTGGAGGTTGGTGGCCCTGTCAGTGCCAGCAGTTGGAGCTCTGTGATCCTTGGGGTCCCTTCCAACCCAGACCAGTCCATGATTCAGATGAAAGAAGGTGGCATGTGCTTGTTCAGGTATTGCTCTGAGAGCTGTATAATGCCTGAAGGTCCAGCTCTGGGCTCTCCTGAATCCCACTAGCTTGTTTGGGAATGGGATGGAGAAAGGAAATAGCAAAAGGAAACTTGGAGCCCACGTGTGCTGGGGATGAGTGGAGGCTGGGTGCATCCCTGACCACAAACAGGACTCTGCTTCTCTCTCTCTACCTTATCCAGAGGAGTTATTACCCCTGTCTGCAGTAGAAGTAGTGCTATGGGATAGATAAGGCTGCTGTGGTGGAGCCCGGGCATGGCTGAATACCTTCCTCCCAGAGCAAGGAGTGAGGCCTCCTTGAGACAGTGAAGTGACTTGCAATATAAACACTGGCACAGAGTAAAATTCTCCCCCTTGTGGGAGCGTTAGTGGTGCAAGCGCTGTCCCTTGACTTACAATAATTATTTATTGTGCTGTTTTCTCAGCCTGAGTCCTCCACAGGTCACTGTGCGCCCTGCCCTGTCTCACAACCTGTTGGTAACTGTGCTGTGATGCAGGAGTAATGGGCAGCTGTGGAGATGCTGTTTGCCTTTAGGGAAGGGCCCTGTGTGGAGGAGCTTTGGTTTCACAATAAAAACTCAATTCCAGGGTTCTTTTGATGCTTCAGATGTAAGATTCCATGCTTACAGTGGCAGAGAGCTTTTCAGAGGAATTGCGGCTTCAGTATTGTGGAGGAGAGTGAATCCAGGAGGGAATCGCAAGGTGGGACTCCCAGGCTGGCACAGGGGAGTCCAATGTTCACCTCGAAGCAAGACTTTTGCCAGGGGTGTTATCAGATTGGTGTTGACTTTGTCTAGGCAAGTCTTAAAACATCTCCCAGGATGGATGTAGAGGATGGGCTGGCTGCTTGGGTCCCTGTCTCCCTGGGTAAGCAGAGGTGTTTGGGGGTGCAGGTCATGGGTTTCATCCTGTGACTGCAGGAGCCTGGTGCAAGGTCCTCTGGCCCTCCCAAAAGGCAGGGGAGAATCTGAGCTGGAGAATGTTTGGGGGATGGAGGAAAAAGCTGTCTCTGGCTGTTTATTTATCATCTTTATCCCCTCTGAAGCTGGGTCAATGTACAGAACTGGACAGGAGAAGCCCTCACCAGGAGCGTGCTTGATCTCTGTGGAGGTGTGAACCTGCTGGGGAACAAGGCTTTCCCACCATTACCTTTGTAGGTGACCTAACCTGACACCTCTGATCCAAACCCTCCCAGGAGGGAGAGCTCTCTTGCAAGAACTCTTTGAATAACAAACACTTCATGGTGACCCAGTGGAGGCTGGAGTGGGAGGAAGAGAGCCCTTGTGTCTCTGCTGCACTGGGTTGGGTGGACATAGAAGCAGCAGGTGTGAATGTTATTGGTGGTATCATTGCCTTAGTGCTTTGTGTCACAGCTCTAGTGGGGCATTGTTGCATGTATGGATTCTGGGAGGTCTTCTGATCCAGCGTTGTATCATATTTTGTGATTAAAGATCAATGTAAGGTGGTTGTGGCTGGAGCTGTGTCCTTCAGCCCAGTAACCAAGTCACCAGGTTGGTTTGCACAGCAAAGAGACGTGTTGCTCAGGAGGGATCTGCATATCCACTGCTGTACTGTGCAGAGCCAGTTCTTTGGGGTGAAGGGGGAGCTCTCTCTGTCCCCCTGTGTGCCTGATGTGGAACCTGGGGTTGTGCTGCATGGAGGCAAGCAGCAGACTGGGGCAGGATTTGCTTCCCTTTGGAAGGATTTATCTGGAGAACATGGACATGTGAGTGTTTATAGGGTACCTGCCATGGCTTCCCCCCACCCTGGAACTTGGCCAGTCCTTACACAAGCACTTGCATGTGTGTCCAGCAACACCCTCTGCCCCGAGAGCATCCCCCTTGCTGGAGATGAGATGGGCCAAAGGGACCCTCAGGGACAATGCAGCTGTGGTTTAGAGAAGCTTGTAAGAGGTTTCATCCCAGCTTAGGAGAACTTTCTCCCTCTCATGTGCTAGTGCTGACTTTCAATTTGTTATTTTCCCTGCTGTCGTAATGAAAGTCCAAGCACTGCACAACCACGGAGATCCTGACACAGGAAAGCAGCAGCCAGCATGCACCACTTCTCTGGAAAAAAGGTATCCATCCAAAGGGTTCCTTTATGTCATGCTCTAATTTTGCCACTCTTGATTTATTTTCATTTTTGGCTTTTTTTTTTCTCCCACAGTATTCTTAAAGCTCCCCTTTCAGGGCTTAACAGCTTACCCAGTTCAAAATCACGCCAAACGGAAACGTAGCATACGATTTTCTCACTAAACATTGTGCTGATCACTCAAATGCTTTCTGCATTTGGAGAAAAGCTGCAAAAAAAAAAACCAAACAAACCACCCAACCCTGAGCTGGAAGAGGGTGAGAATTAGCACTTGAATTGAGGAGTCAGGTCCTTGCGTGCTTAAAGATCTAGATAAGCAAACAAAGTGCTCCTTCTCATCTTGCTCTGCAGCATCTTGCGTTGGTGTGGCTCACTACAGCGTTGGTGGGAAGGTGTGTGCTAAAGCACAGGTCTCCATCCTGAGGCTGGCACGGTCTCTAGTCAGGCTTGGTTCTGGTTGTTGGTCCCTGATACCTGACTTGTGCTCCAGGGTCTTCTGCCAGATTCTTCTCTGGGTTTCAGCAGTTCCCCCAGTCTCTTGGGTCTCCTCTCTTTCCACCATACCAAAAATAGCATGTTTTCCATGGAGGGGGGCTCTCTGACTCTCCTCTGTGAAATACCTCTTTCTCCTTGTTCCTCCAGGAGAAACACAAAGGGGATGCTATTCACTACCGATGCTGTGTGCCAGCCAGGAGGAAAGCATTACTGCTGGTGTGCAGGGGCTGCCCAGTACTTGCACACACATCCTTCTGACACGCTGATTTTTCTGCTGTTGTTGGTAGCTGTTTGTCCTGCTGAGATGCTGGAGGATTCAGGGCAGAAATGGTCCTGCTCCTGGTCCCTCCTGGTGCAGAAGGACCACTTCTGATGGGACCAGATGTGGCTTTTGGGGGGTGAGATATGGGGACAGTCCTGTCCCATGAAAACTCACTTGTGGAGGGTCTGTTGTGACTCTTGTTTGGCTCGTCCTCCTGTGAGACCATCAAGAGATGTGTTTTTTTTCCAATGAGGAAGAGGGCAAAGAGCACTTCTGGAAAGGTGGACTTTCCATTGGAGCTAAAATGGGTTATCACCATCTAACAACTGCTGTGACACGAGTCACCTTGCAAACCTGAGCTCTTGGGGTGGTGATATGGGTGCAGACTGGGAGATGGGAAGACAACTTGCTCTTGCAAAAGCAGAGATAACAGTTATTTTTCTGCCCTTTCTGGCTTTTTACAGTTGCTTGCATTAGAAGACCTCTGAGGTTCCTTGCTAGTTGCAGAAACTGCCTGTGGCCCTGAGCTGTGGAGTTGGCTCTGGATCATGGCAGCCTCTGTTTGAGGTGTTCTGAGCTGGTATTTGCCCTTTCGTTACAGCTCTCAGGCTTGCAGGGTGAAGCAGGGGACAGCTGATGATTGTTATTAGCTTTAAAATTAATAAAGCTCTTTATAACACTTAATTTTTCATTAATAATAAATATAATACATGCTGTGTTGTATCTAGACTGAGAAACGCTCAGGTTCCCACAGTGCTATGGCTCAGGCAGCTCGGAACTCCATGTTGATGTGAGCAAGGGGTTCCCTGAATCCCCCTGTTTGGCAGGGGGTGTAAGGAAGGGCTCAGCTTAACTTCTGCAAGCATCCTCTGGTGCAGGGGACGGGCAGGACCCTGCGCCCTGCCGGTGCCTTTGGGGGAGCTCTGAGTCCCTGCTTGCCTCTGTGCCTGCCAAATGTGGCCCCATTTATAACATTCCTGGGGGTATAAGGGAGAGCATGTGAAGGGCTTGGGGCTACAGGCAGAGGTGAAGAGCATGGTGTAGGCAGAAACCATTGTGGGTGTGCAGTGAGGAGGATGGGTGGACACATCCGCTGCTTGAAAACCCCCTGGCTAATTGGGGGGCAGGAGAATGGGTGAGAGGGATTCCTCAGTCCCATCTCCTCAGCTCTCTTAAGTAAATCCCCGCTGGCTGATACAGCGGGACATGCGGAAGAGCTTGGCTCGATGCTTCAGCGGATGGTCCCCAGCCTGTGTGACAGGCTGCTCAGAGCTGGGGGGTGAGGAGTGTTAAGGAAGCCAAGGGGCAAAATGTCTTGCAAGGGTGACAGGACAAGAGGCAATGGGCACAAATGTGACTATCGAAAGTTCCACCTAGATATAAGGAGGAACTTTGTCACTGTGAGGGTGATGAAGCCCTGGGACAGGCTGCCCAGAGAGGACGTGGAGTCTCCATCTCTGGAGGGATTCAAACCCTGCTCAGATACGTTCCGGTGTGTCCTGCTCTAGGTGATACTCCTCTGACAGTGGGGGTTGGACTAGATAATCTCCAGAGGTCCCTTCCAGCCCCCATCACTCTGATCTTCCAGGGACAGTAATGTAGAGAACTTTCTGGTATTGCTCATGCTGCAGGAGATTTTCCCCTCTCCCACTTAATACCCATTAATGACTTTCCTGGCTTGTAGGAGAGCAAAACCAAAGAAACCAGCTGCTGTCATGTTGCTGGAGAGCGTCCGGCTCCACTTGAGTTGTTTTTCCACAATGTGGGTAAATAAGCTAGAACAATAAGAAGGGCTGCTGAGATGGTTGGCAGTGGAATGAATCCCCCAGGAGACTGGGGCAGTGTTGTTTGTTGGTGGGGAGCTGCCTGTGCACTGAGGGGTCAGTCTTGCAGTTACATAGAGAGAAGGGAAACAAGCAGTCTCTGTTTTACCACCGGATTCATGGCAAGGAGAGATGCCAAGGATCATTAGTGCCACAGCCATCATTATCTTTTGCTTGGATTAGGTGTGTTTTTTCCAAAAAAAATAATGGCTGGTTCCCATTAGATCAGATATGGACGAAATAATAGCTGTATAGCAAAGATTGAGGTCTGCAAGATTAAATTTGAAAGGGAGGAGAAATGATAGCTTTGGCCCTGCTTGCCGTTACACCAGCCGTCCGGATAAATGACTCTGTATGCAGATAAGCAGGGCAAAAATAAAAGGGATGCTTGGGAAGAGATGGCAAGAAAAATAGGAACTAATCAGCGGATTCAACCACTGTAATAATGCAGTAAACATGGAAAATTACATTATATTAGCTCCTCTGCTTCTCATTGTATATATTAGCCACAAAGTCATCGATAGGCAATTCGCTGTAAGGATGCAGCGCTGCGGATATCAGAGCTCACCCCTCCCCTTCCCATTTGTGATGCTAAAGGGGAAAGTTGTCTTTTTGAACTGCATCTTTGTAAGGGAGAAGTGGCTCAAGTCGGGCTGGAGAAACGCTCGCAGCTCTCTGAGTTAGCAATCTGCTCTGTTTTTCCCTGTGCCTGGGAGCTGTAGCAGTCAGTGCATGCCGAGGCACGGCTTCGTTGCAGTCCTGGGACGTTCCCCTGGTGTGGGAGAAATTAGTCTGCTGCAGATTTTCACATATATATGTATGTAATTTCTCTCTTTTTTTTTTTTGTACTAGTGAACTCAATTTCCATTTTGTTCAATTTCCCACAAAGAATGACAAGCAGCCACTGCAGCCTTTTCCCTCGACTTCAAGTAAAACCAGCATGTAACATTATTTGCAAATTAGCTTCATCCCTCTGGCTCCCAGTGAATGTAGTAACTACTCAGTCCAGGGTCCCTCTCAAAATAGCCATTTAAGCCAAGTAATGATTCTGACTCCCTCATGCTTAGTAGATGAAAGAAGATCCGTGACACTTTTTTTTTCCTCTGCGATTGACCATGTTTGGGGCTCAAAGCTTTAAAAAAGAGAAATTTGTGATGATGCAAAGCTAGAAGAGAAGCAGCCCTGCATAGTAAATAAACCCCTTATAGTGAAATAGTTTCCTCTGCGTTTTTTTATCAACAGCTCTGTGATCAGTGCATAAATCTACCTGCAACCCAGGATGTTGGAAAATTACCGAGAGCGAGCGATGTCCTCCTGGCTGCTCCGTGAGAAAGGAAGGATGCTCCTTCAGGTATGGGCTGGTACATTGTTTTATCCACTGTTTCCTGTCTGGGTTGCACTAAACCTGCTTGTTTCCTTGACTGGAGCTGGGCAATAAGGGGAGGGGTGCAAGAGGGAAAGTTGAGAAGTGATTCTGCAGAGTTGTGTGTGCCTGGGAGCTGCTCTGCAGGCTCTGGCCACTCTGCCTGGGTGTGCTGCTGTTTGGTACTGCGTTTGCAGTTGGTTTTAACCCGCTCCTGTGGAAGTTAATGGTCCAGTTCCTTGAGGGTGGCAGGGACAGAGCAGCGCTGGGTGCTCCTGCAGCTGGGCGTGAGGCAGCTCTGCTCTCTTCCCGGCCACAGCATCGGGAAGCAGAGCACGTGCTCTGCAATTACCCCCTCCCTGGGTCAAGTCGAACGTAGCATATGAAATTGCTGCTTCTCCCAGCGCTGTAGTAGCTTCTTAGGGATTGCATGAAGGGCTGAGCGGGACGAAGCTGTGTCGGCAGCTGCTGCTGAGCAGCCTCCTTAGTGGAGGAGCAGAGTTGGCACTCCTGGGCTTGCTTAATCCAGCCTCAGTCTATGCACTTCAAACAGGAGCTTTGTTTTTAGGGCTGCACTGAGCACTTGAGTCTCCCAGTAAGGTTCCCTTGTGCCTGTAAGGGCCAGCAATAAGCCAAAAGCCAGTTTGTGTTAACTTTGAAGAGGATGGGGTTGGTCTCCCTGAGCAAGGGAGGGTGGAAGGGACCAGGGGTTCCCAGAATGGGGAAGTGGGGAGGGCTGATGACTTTCTGAACGTGGGTTTTTCTGACAGTTGTCCGACACTTTGGGCTCAGCACTGACAAGCCAGTGTGTGAGAAGCACTAGCCTGGCATGGCAACTGGGCTACAGCCATCACATCCAACTCCCTGGGGAGGAAAAAGGGTTTCCAGCCAGAGGCCAGTTTAAAACAAGCCAGCATCCTCCTGTATGTCAGGTGATAGGTGTCCTAAATATGTGGTTCTGGAGCAAGCAGCAACCTAAGAACTACTTAATTCTTGGCAACTGGTCAGCACTGCTGTGTTGTCTGGGTTGGTTTTGTTTTGTCTCCTGAGCAAGTGGTTGAGGGCAGTAACCTGAATTGGCTCTGTGTCTATACATGTGTGTCCAGCAGCACTCCCTGCGTTCAGCAAAGCCCTTTGTTTTCATGGCATCCATCACTCTAGCTCACATTCCCCCATTGCTGTACTGGCGTTCTCTCCCTGGAGCGACCATCTGGGGCTTGTGGTGGACAGATTGCTCTTGATGGGGCTGCCTTTCACCTGAGGCCTCTCAGGGGGCTGTGTATGAGCATATAAAGTGGGTGGCAGAGGAAACCAGTGGTGGGACCTGCTGTCCTGACATCTGTGTTAGTGTGGCTGTACCAGCAGGTAAATGGGGTGGAGCAAGACGTGCTGGGGATCTTTGTTTCATGGATGTGTGAACCAGCACCAAGGCTTCCTTGTCTGTGGGGAATGCTGCATGTGTTAGAGAAGCAAGTTTGATTGAGTTGTGACTGCTGAGGGCTCTGGGAGTGGTGTTGGGACCTGTCTAGATCTGGATTTGTTATAGAGGTAGTTTTATACATATTTTTCCAAAGAAACAGGTAAGGAGGCAAAACTGGGGTAGGTGACGGAGCTGCTCTCCTGGTGCAGGGTAACAGCTGTGCTGGGCTTGCAGCCGGTTTTCCAGCTTTCTGCCACTTCTGCCTCATCTGTGGTGCTTCATCAGCACAGATCACAATGGCAAGCTCCCTCCAACCTACCCTGCACCCAGGACTGACTTATATTTCCCCTATTAGCCTCCCCTTTCAGCCTAGCTGAAACCTATCAGCATCAGAGCCTGACACCAGGAGCCAAGGGATGTTGTGCAGGGGGGTTTGCTCCCTGCGACCTGCTGTGCCCACCCCATATTTCTTGGGAGAGCTCTGGCTTTCTGCATGACCACTGGGGAGATTTTGTTTCACCATCCTGTGTATGACTGCTTGTGCTTTGGCACATCCATGAGTGCCTCCTTCACCCCAGGGAACTCCCTGTTAGCACAGGGAAATGTCGGATGATGCTGCACATTCAGTAGCTCACTTCTTCGGAGCAAGATGAGGTCTGAGAGTAATGCCTTTTAATGTTCCTTCTCCTAATTAGCCTCTTAATTACTCAATGAAATGCCCAATAAAACAAATCACTATAATTTCTATTTTATTCTCTGCCTTTCACGGCTTACTTAAGAGTGCAGGATCCATTAAGGCGGCGCTTTCTCACGGGGGAATACTTTCCAATAGATCATACTTTTGAAATGGTTTTATGTTCCTATCCTGTGTTTCATCCTTGCTTTCCATGCCAGTTTGCTAATTACCAGAGGCACCAGTGGCTGGGAATCACTGCCTCCCTTGCTGCCCATCCCTGTGGCGGTGAAGTCACAGCACTGAGTTTGTGACATCCCCATGGCAACAGCCCATGATGTCACTAGCAGGGATTACAACTTTGCGAAGCATCCAGGCGCAGGCGGCGGGGTTGGAACTCCTGGGCTTTCACATGTCTTTAAATAGAGAGGAATTAAACTGCAGGGAAGTCTTTGAGGATGCTGTAGCTTCCCCCACTGCTTCCCATGAAGCAGGGATGTGTGATGACTGAGGGAATGCCACCGGCAGGATGACACCAGTGGTCCTATCCCCTGGCCAGCAGCAAGCACAGCTCCCTTGTCCAAACTCAAGATTCTGGCTGAAGGGAGCTGAGCCCCGCAGTGTCTCTGGTGTGGGAACCTGTGGTCAAGGGCTGGTTCATTTGGCATCTCCCCAGTGTTCCTGGGGGCTGCAACTAGGCAGCTTCCTCTAGCTCTGTGGCTCTTGGTGATAGAGTGAACCCAAAGCAAATTTGGGGTTGTAACCCCCATTCTTTGCGCCCTCACCCCATCCAAACTGCTACCTCCATTGCCTTTCTTCAGCTCTTTTTGTCTGGTACACGTGCTGTCAGCACAATAAGATGCTGTTCACGCACAGGCGGTGAGGGAGGAAGATTCATGTGTGTCCCTCTCTAGCAACAGGAAAATCATGTAATAACACTTTATTTTGCACACAGAGAGGAAATCCATCTCTTGCAGCCCGTGCCACAAACTGTGCTGGGAGTTTAAACCAGCAGCCCCAAAACTTTACACAGGGAAGCCACCTGACTGATATTTATGTACCTTATTTAGCCAGCAGAAGCAAATCAAGCAGGTGGAAGAATCAATCTCTTTATTTCAGTTTTTCTAAGGTAGGAATAAAACTGCCATTTCAAAGGCCGCCGTGTCTCAGCTGAGCAGCGGTGGGGAAGAGCGGGCTCCGCAGAACATACTGTCCTGTCTCCCAGTTTCTCAGATCATAACTTCTAAGCTGGATTCAATAGAAATAAATGTTCAGGAGTTCCAGTGGTGGCCTTTGGAAGCGGAACTAATGGAACAAGACACAAAAACCGTTACAACGTTTTGACAAGTGTTTAAATGTTTAATGTGATGCGTGGCGCAGCCGGGTTGCGGGGAGTTTGTTAGCACACCAGCAGGGAGCTGTGCCCTTCCCTGGGGAGAGATGGAGGGGACTGAGGGGGGAAGTTAAGCAAGTGCTATCGGAGATGTGCGTTGGTAAACAAGCCAAGGAGAGCTCTGGCAGTTCTGTGCTGTGTGGCAGGCACAGGGCTTGGTGCTTTCCCTGTGCTGGCCTGTGGAGGAGGAGGAGGGTGGCCAGCTCATGGAGAGAGAGAGAGAGAGACGGAGGAGGAGAATGTGCAGTGTTATCCTGAGATGGGGAGATGAAGAGGCTGCAGTGGTTAAATAGGATCTGCTGAAATCCTTCCAAAGCAGGCTTAAGAATTAAGAGCCATCAATGTCACATTGAGGGTCACTTGCTTCAGGATACCTTGAGCTGGTGCCCAGCCTTCCCCCATGCCTCTGTTTAGCCCTGTCTGAGCATGAAGAAACGCATCCTTCATTTTGGAGTTCACAGGGCCTTTCCCCTCTGCTGCAGAACTGCAGATCTTGGCAAGGAGAGCCTCTAAAGGGCACACGTGTCCAGAGGGGCAGGACTGGACTGTGTGTGCTGAGATTTGCTTTGAGTTTGGGTGTCATTAGGAAGTTAACAGGAGAAGGTGGTGGAGAAAGGTGACCAACGTACTGCCTGGGTTCACATTGCCTTTGTGCTGGTGGTTGGTCCCATGTCAGCAGCAGGGATGGAGCCTAACCTGAAGAGGTGTCAACCAGCAGTCCCTGTATAGCAGGGGTGGTGTGGTTGGTTTGCTCGGATCCTTCTTCCCAGGCTTGTGGGGATCATGATAAAGCCACCATGCTGTGCTTCCAGGCTGGGGTAGTGGCTGTCTGGGCCCTATCACTATAGTGCCCTTGCTGCCCCCCGGGCTGGTTCCTTATCCAGCTCACCGTGGGGTCTCATTCAGAAGTCACAGCCTTGAGCAATGCCCCAGCAGTGTGGCTGTGCCATGGCAGCCTGCAACACCCCAGGCTCAGATCATGGCCCCTCAACACCAGTATGCGAATAGTGGTGGGACCAGGCAGAGCTGAGACATAGCCCCCTCCAGGATACCTGCCTGGGAGCTCAGCCTCTTTGGCCACACTGTCCTGCACCCCAGTGAGACCCTCATTCATCTGCTACCCTGGAGCAGAAAGGTGCTGGTGCTGTATCTACACCTATCCCCGTTGGTGTGGTGAAGCAGGCTGCCTCTCCCAGGCAGTGAGCGGAGCCCCAGAGGGACTGTCCTGAGAGACAAACCTGTGTCTGATCTGTGATTCTCACCAGAGTGGTTTGGGTTTGGTGGGGTTTTTTTCCCCCTCCACCTTTCTCCTTGTTTTGCACAGCTGGGGAGGGCTGGTCACAGCAGGGGGATTTTCACACATCATTAGAACCAAGTGTCCAACTCCATGCAGCCGTCAACCCCTATCAGAGCGATTTAAAAGGCAGTGCTTCCTTTAATCATCTGGGGATGCTCAGATTTGAGCAGGGAGGATGGAACAATGGGGAATGATGCTGAGATGAGACCCATGGTATTTAAAAGCCACGACTCCTCACCTGTGAATCAGCCCTGGGCAGAACTGGAGGGATGAGGTCCTTTTACCATCTCATTTTCTCCCCTGAAGGCCTGGAGGTGGCCATGGGTCCGTGCCTGTGTGAGCAGGGCTGCTGTCTGCAGCTCAGACCTTGAGCAAGGGGTGATGTGTTAAAACATTCATAAGTGGGAGAAAGCCTTGGCACCAGCATTTCTGTCTCACGTGGTGGAAGCATCCCTGTGTGTGAGGGACCTGACCGTTGGAAGCATCAGAGAGAATCACGGGTGCTGCATCAACCTGCAGCTCCGTGAACCCCCCCATCCCCCCTTCCCAAAATGAATGAGTTACCTCAAATCTGGGAGCTATCCTCTACCTCCAGCAACCCTCCAGCTGTGGGAGTGTGTCCTGGGCTCTGTGAAGCAATGCAGCTCTGTGTCTGTGCAAACACCAGGAGACACACAGGCATGAAGTCCCTGCTTTCCGAAGTGTGTGACCACACGACCTTCTCTTGGCCCTTCTCACAGCCCCACACGCTAGGTATGTGGATAGAGGAAGGATGGATGCAGGAGAAACACCACACAACTACTGCCACCTGTGACTGTGGGATGACAAATGTCCTTCCCTAACATGCTGACATGCGCAGAGGTGCTTCCACAGCGCCAGTGTCTCAGAGCTCTCAATGCTTATGATTTGTCCAAGGGCAACTTTGCAAAATGTCAATGTTTTTATTAAAATTCCCTATGACAGGCTTCAAGTTTTAATTAAAAGAACTTGGCTTTTTTTTCCCCCCATTTCTTGTTTTTAAATGGATGCCAGATTTTCTTCCTAAGAAAGCAAAGGTGTTTGGTGGTTTTCCCAAGGAAAACAATGTCTGTCTGGGTGTTTTTGCCACTCTACCATGTCTTTTTTTGCTAAGACAACCCTGTAAGCCCCTCCATGAGGAAGCTCAGCAGCCTGATGGCCCTGTCTGGTGGGTTCTTCTGAGACAGCAGCTCTACCAAGACTGGTAGTGTATGTGTGTGCAAAGACACCTGCAAGCTTGCACAGGCACCCAGCTGGTGCTGCAGATAAAGTCAGCAACTTGCAGGTATGGTTCTGCCTATGAGTCCCTGAGACCAGCAGCAATGGAGGCAAAGGCTAAGGAGAAATGCTGCGGTTAACCTCTGAGAACCAGGAAATTCGTGCTGGTGAAGCACCCAGGTTGGTGTTCTGCCCTTACTGCTGCTAATTAAGGATTGATAGGGCTGGAGGCGGTGGTGTAAGACATGGCCTTGACACATCCTTCTGGACTTTGATTTGATCTCTGCCTTTCATGGTCTTCCCTTTAGTCCTTGCTCATTGGATTTAAAAGCAAGTCTTTGATGGGAGGTGGCAAAATCTCCCTTAATCTTTGCCTTTTGGAGCTGCCCTCATCTGTTGGGTAAACATGAAATTACCATCTTTGACTGGAACTGACCCTCTGGGGCCATGTTATTCCATGAGAGAGGTATTTTCACCGTGGATTATTTTTGTGACTGGCTGAAATAGTTTCTTTGGCCATATTAGGGCTTATTATGTCAGTATTTATTTTGGCGTGAAGCGATTAGACATGCTGTGGCCCTGTAACTTTCCTTTGCATGCTGAACTCCAAGAGGCCATCACCTGCTCCCTCCAAAGGTGTGATGGAAACAATCTCTGCAGCTGGATCCATGTCTCTAGGTCACCTTTTCCCCAGTTGCTTTGTAATTGCTGAAGGAGAAAGTTTAAAGGAACAAATTTCCTACCAAGGATGTAAAAGCGCATCTAGGTGAAAAATCTACATCAAAAAGCCTCCTAGAGAGAGGAGAGGACCACAAAGGTATCAGGAACTCCCCAGCACTAGCAGAGGGGTCAGCAGCAGAAAATGCAAGTGAGGATTAAATGTGGGTTATACTGCAATGATGCTGAAACATCATCACTGCTGAGACATCTCTATGAAGGGCTTTATTTCCTTAGGAAAGAAATTCTGGACCCAAAGTAGTTCTAGACATCACTCTGCGAGTGTTACTCATGATGAAGTGGTAAGGCAATGAGTGTATTCGCTCAGACAGTGTGTTGTGGCATCTGGTACTTCTGGGAGACCTTGTCAGTGTGAACTGGTCATATGGGATTTTGGCAACCACTCCCCATGCTCCACAAGATATCAGAAGTTTCATTTAAAACCCTTCAGTGTTGTTCAGTGCCAAGCAGAAATGAGTTGGTAACATCGTTAAAATCATCTAGTACCTTTGGTTTATGGTGCTCCTGTCTTGCTGGGATGGAGAAAGGGCTTGGTTCATGGTTTTTTGGTCTGCTGTCAGCCAGAGTGAAGGTTTATGCATAGTAGCATCCTCTGGGCTACCAGAGGCAACCAGTCTTGAGGCTTTCTTGGTTTTGTGATTTCCACTGCACTCCCCCACAGGTCAAGCACCAACTCAGATCAAACTTTGACACATAGAGGCAGATGACAGGGATAGGGTTGACTAGCTTGCATTGACTGAGATGGTAAAGGCATGACAATTAGAGCTTTACTTGCCCCCAGATTCTTCTATGCTCAGCACAGGGCAACGGGCTACACTGGCCTCCCCCAACCTGAAGTCTGGATCATGCTCCCTTTAGGCAAAATGCAGCACCCCCAGCTCACTGAGCAGACTCGTGGGGTCTCCTCTGCTCCATAACACAGTGAGCAAGGCAGCCCTTGCACCCTGCATGCGGCAGCAAGGCACCCCTAGGTCCCCTGGCACAAACCCTGGGGCTGGGAGGAGCAAGGAGTCTGTCTGTCCATCTGTTTTTCTCACTGCATGAGCCTGAGTTAGCTTTAGCTACTTCTGGCATCCCGATTCCCTGCTCCAGCAAGCGCTGGGCTGCTCGGGAGGTGGCAGGGAGAGGAACACTCTGTTCGGCAGCTGCACATTCCATTAATTTAATGAGGATTTTTTGGTGGGTTTTTTGTATTTTTTTGTATTTTTTTTTTTACAAGGCAGATGGTAAAATAGCTATTTTTCTGTTGTCTAATAAATACCATCAGCAAGGCAGAAAATGGGCAATCTTGCCAAGTCTTTGCTGATTCCTCGCCCTCCTGTACCCATGCTTTTCCCCATTCTCTGCTGGCAGCCGGCAGAGCTGGGTGGTGGGATGGGAAGGGAAGGAGGGAGGAATGAAGACGCCAAAGGCAGGTCCAAAATTGCTGGTGGGACCCATGCAATAAAACAGCAGCTTCCCCCTGATTGGGCAGAGCCTCTGTGTCCTGCTGGGAAAGCTGCGCCCTGGCAGCCTTCACTGATCCAATTCTCACTTCATCTGATTGCAGTAATAACAACTCACACAAATTTCCTGCCTCAACCTGAAATCTTCCAGCTCTGCAATGCAAATAATATAATGTGTGATGAGGAGCCCGATGACGGGGATAATAATAATAATAGTGATGATGCCTTTATTCAATGAATGAGTGAATCAAGCAAGCAAAAATAAATGGTATTCAGAGCCTGAAAATCAATAGGAAGAGAAATCAGGAGGAAACGCAGGGGGAATTGCAACTCTGGGGGAGCGCTGTCCTTAGGAATGGCGTGGAGGAGAGATGAGCAAAGCCCTTTTGGGCTGGGCACTCCTTGTCAGCCCATGTCGCTCCAGGGCTCACTCCTCTCCTGTGATTGCACTGCATTCGCTGAGCTGTGCCTGGTCCCAGCCTCTCTGCGATCTCTTTGGCCCCCTTGATTTACTGCTCTCGTGGGCTCTCTGAATGTGTCTAAGCAGTTGGCAGGCTACAGACCTGACCTGGGGTTGGGTAATAACTTGTCTTTTGTCCCATGCCCAGGAGGTTGGCCATAAAAAAAAAAAAAAGCTCCAGACATCAATTTTCCTCTCTGCCGGGGTAGAATTGCAAAATGATGAGTTGGTCTTTGCCCTCATTTATCTCTTCTTTTCCTTTCTCCTCCTCTTTTTAGCTTTCTTTTTTTTCTCCTTACCCTACTGCTTGTTGCTCTTCACCCCCCTTCCACTATCTCCTCCATCATTCATTAGCCTCCCACCCCTCTGCCCATCATTGCTTCTCTCTCCCCATCTCACCCTCTTCTGCCTCGCTTTTCCATGCCTTCCTTTCCCATCTCAAAACTTCCATGCTTTTTCTTGCTGTGCATAGCTGTTTGATATCCTCACCTATAATAGCCTGGTTAATACAGTAATTCTACAAGAGACCCTTTAAAAAACCTAAAGCCTTGGCAGGCAGTACAACTCACCTTTTAACTTGGCTTCCTCTTTATCAGGGATTCATTTCAGACAGGATTTCTGTGTGCACAGCGCTGCCACTCTCTGTTAGTAGGAAAAAAGGGGATTAATTCCTGCAACAGGTGAATCCGTTTCACAGCTCTGGTGAGCAGGATATATCCCCCACTTCCTGGAGGTACACAGGGGATTTAATCATCTAACACTGTGCTTTCCTTTGTCGAGTGCGTGTTGAAGGGTTGTCTTACATACCTGTATCTGTGCAGAGACATCCTGGGGAATGCCCTCTTTTGCTGGTGGGGTATTCCCATGAACCCTTTGTGTTATCCAAGGAATTCTTTCTCTCTCTGGAGAGATGCTGTGTGGCAAGTTTGGAGCTGACACCCTGCTCTCTGAGGTGGTGCTGACCTGGGCTGGGATTACTAAATGCCCTACCCCAGCATCCCTACTTTGAGCATCTTGGATGCTTGGACCTGGCTGCTGAAGCTTCCCGTGCTTCCCATCTGTTCCTCCAAGCTGTGCTTTTTCAGGCAAGGTTCTCACACTGTCTTCAAGCTCTCATAGTGGCATCTTCCAGAGACCTAAAGTGGACAAGCTTCTCCTGTCCTTTCCTCTCTAGCCTCTTCGATTGTGTCTGCAGCTTTGTATTGTATTTAAATATGTGCAGATTTGTTAGTGGATAAAATATGTAGAAGGCAACACTGGAAATTGAATTTGACTTGCAGCTGTGCTGGGAAGAGGTAGTTGGTAGATGGAATCAGACTTTTCCTCCCTTTTTCCCAGCACCTCCAGCTGGACCTGCTGGAGGGCTGTATGGAAATGTCTGTGTCCTAAAGTCCTCTCCACCTCCGTTGCAATATGGGCTTGGGACGGGTGAGGAAACCAGGACATTCTTCTGTATTGCAAACACTGCAGAAGGGCTGGACCTCCTTTTAGCCCCACCAGTGTCATTCAGTCTTCCTACTGGACAGCATTGGACATGACATGCGGTTTCTCTGCAGTAGCAGTTGAGGTGGTGGTGTCTTGGGGAAAAATCATGTGTAGTGGCAATAGGCAGTGAGTAGCCCCCAGAGCTGGTCCCAGAACAGTAGGCAGCAAGTTTTACTGGCTGCCAGTTCCTGGTTTGGAGTGGCCGGCTAATCCCAAGGTGGAGAGCACAAGTTCCATCATCTCTAGCAGGTTACTGAGCAATGAGGTAGAAGGTGGCACTGAGTGGGGAGATGTGACCCACAGATCTTCCTGCCAGGCTATTTTCTGGACCACACAAGTCTGGAATAATTCCTCTTGCCAGACCGCCAGCTTTAGACACAGGAGATGAGGTAGGAGATAATACGACATGTCTAGTGCCAGGTATTCAAGAATGTCTAAGTACATTGCAAACTGGGAGCTACAGGGCAGTGTTGCTCTTTCCCTTTCACACACAGGAAGGCCCTCAGAAAGTGGGGAAGTTTCCTGCCAAATCACCCCAGGGACCATAATCTCCATTTTATATTTGCAAAACTTTGGGACAATGGCTCCCTGTGCTCTGCTGGCAAAATAGTAAAAATTGCCTTTTCTAAGAGAAAATAGTCTGATCTAACAGATACTCCACCCTGGACTAGGTAAACCTCAAAAAACCTGATTTTTTTTCAACAGCAAAAGCTGGTCTTCAGCAAACAAAATGTCCAGAGAGTCTGCAAACAGATAGGAAAGATGTCAGAGGATGGTGGTGAGACGTATTACCTTGCTAGCTGAGTTGTGAGGTGCCCTTCATGCGTTGCTGAGTACAGCAGTGGTTGCCATCTGGTCCACTTTCATCATCTTACTCATCCTTACCAAACCAGTTGTTAAGGGTCAGGGAGCGCTGTTGGAGGGAGAAGTTCCAAGGCAGAAGCTGACCTGAGGAGGTCTGTGGCTCACTTCATCATTTAACATGGTGCTGATACTGCCTTCACCAGCAGTGTCAGACCAGCATTTCAGGGCATCCAAAGTCTCTGAGCCCTGATGGACACTAGGATCCAGGTTGGAAGGGTAGCATTGAATAACTACAGCTGCTTGGAAAGAGCTTGCAAAGATGATAGACCCAACCTCTTCTCAGTAGTGTCGGGCAGCCTAATATGGGGAACAGTGGGCACTGAAGCAGCTTAGGAGGTTCAGGCTGGACATATGGAAAAAGGTATGCACTAAAAGCGTGGTGAAGTACCAGAATAGGCAACCAGAGAGGCCATGAGATCTCCCTCCTTGAAGGTCTCTAGGGCTTAGGTACAATAAGCCATGGCTTGTCCAGTGTTGCAGATAGTCTTGGAGATAACTTGGAGAGGAGGTCACTCCTGCATCCAAAGGACAAGGGAATTTCACCTGCCCTTCTCAATGACATGCCTGGAAGAGGCTTGCCACCCCAAACTGTTGTGTATGCTTGTGTTGAGAGAAGAGCCAGGCTTCAAATGTCACCTCATTACAGCTGGTAAGTGAGGTTTATTACAGAAAAGGAGGTCTATCCATCTCCTTGCTCCTGAGGGGACTAGCTCTTCAGCAGGAATGACTGGGGGATTTTAATGGAGTTAAAGGAAATTTCCACGAGGGAGCTAAGACGGTGGCATTTAGCTGAAGAGGAGAAAACGTCTGGTTTTCTTTTGGGAGAAAATCCCTCAAACCCCAAGAAAATGGCATTTTCTCTAAGTGGAAGGAGGGAGCTCCTGCCACGTTGGATCCCTGCCTGAACGGAGGCTGTGCGCCTGGGATGGTGCATGTGGTCGGTCGGTGTTACAGCAGATGGATCAGTGCTTTCCTTTCGTGGAGGGATGGTCTGGATAATTTGGGAAGGAGCTATTTGTGTGCGTGTGATGGTGGGGTGACTTTGGGCGTACGGGCCTTGTAACATCACCTCCCTCCCTACTTACAGGGAATCTATCCCATTCCTGAAATTCACCAGCAAAGCAGTGGTGACTGGTCAGTGTCTCCAGAGAAAAAGTGGGTCCATCCCATTAAACACATCCGCAGAGTCCCACTAGCTGCTCTATCAGGAACAACACCGCCTTTGGGTCCCTGCTGGGAGAAGGACACACGTGTTTTGGTTAGTTGGCTGCAGCCCATTTTGTAAGCATGGGGACACCAGGCGTTAGTAGCACAGCAAACCCCAACCAGTTCTGGAAGCAGCACATGCAAGATTGAGTTCACTTCCCAAGGCAACAGCAGGGAAACTGGGCTTGCAAAGAGCTTGTTTCTCAGGGCAGGCACAGAGCATGAAGCCCTACACCCAGTGCTGGTGCTTGCAGAGCCCTGTGACTTCCCTGAGAGGAGCAGAGGCCCTGACCAACTCAGGAGGGTGTTCCTTTGCTAAGAGCTTGTTCAAGAACCTGGAGCTGGCAGTGCTGGGGTGTGATAACTCCAGCATGGTGCTGTAGATGCTAGCAATCTCCGTAGATTCAAATCCCAGCCAGGTCCCAAACCAGCTGTTAGAACCATTGCCAGCCATTCTCCTTCAGATGCAGACCCAAAGTCCCCACACTGACCAGCTCACCCCTAGACAGGTTGATAGTATCCTGTTAGCACACCCCCCATGGTTAAAAAGCCATTTTCAAGAAGGTTTTGCTGCTGGTACTGTGTTGTGTGCTGTCCTTGCTTCCTGTCTGGTTGTCCAAGGTTGTCCTCGGTCTGCCCATGAGACCTGCAGTCACTGCTGGGACTGGCATGTTGATGCACCCTTAAGCCATCATTTTTCTTCTGGGTGTGAAACCCTTGCTCCAAATCAGCTTCTGTCACTTTGGCTGTGATGGGAGACAGGTGGAGCAGGGGGGATGCTTGGTGATAGAAGAAATCCTTCACTGGGAAGTGGATTCAGGTGCTGGTGAGATTTCAGTGAACAATGCTGAACAACTTGTGTCAAAGAGTGTTGACCATGCAGGGCTGTTCTGTTGCAGATGCTCCTTCCCTGCAGCAGTGGTGCCCATCTGAACCCTAACCCCAGTCCTGGCCCAGCAGCTGCTCTGCCCTCTGGCTCCCCCTCCAGGGGTTTTGCTTCGTTAACTTCCTGATAAGTTGAGAGTTCAGCGCTGAGTCTTAAGAAATCTGAAATAATGCCAAGCCTTCATACAAGGGTAAAAATAGCCCTAATAATTTAGGCAATTAGCTAATTAGCCTCATTTACTTGAAAGCACAGAGTGGCGTGGGAAGACTTTGCCACTGTTTTTGTTATGCTTTCCCCATTCACTTTGTTTGCTTTTCCCTTGCTGTTTTCTCTGCTCCCTGACATAGATACGGGGACCCAGGGTGCTCCTAAGTGGGGTGCACAGGGAGGGGAACCGAGCCAGGACAGGGTGCTGTGCAGAGCCAGGGCAGTGCTACAGGAAAGCAGGACCAGTTCTGGTACCTAGGCTCAGTGTGCCGTCGTGTTACATTGGAAAGCAGGTAGCTTCTTCCCATCCCACCTCTGATCCATCATCACAGCTGAACGCTCTGGCACATCCAGGATGTCTCACAACTGCTTGACAGATACCTAAGGGGCCATACTCTGCACTTCGCTGCTCGCCCGTGTGACTGCATCCCTTGGTCCTCACTGCTCCCACCCAGCCCCTAAGGACCACGTGTGGTCTCCAGACAGAACTGCTCAAAACCCTTTGTCTTTGCCCCCTGCGTGGCTGCACAAGCTCACCTGGTTTGGGGAGAGCTGGTTGGTTGGGTCCCTTCTGTCCTCCTCTGACTTGCATGAGTCCCATTCATTATTCACCTGGGGAGCTGAATGAATTCTGTCTTCCTGAATTATTTCTGAAGATATTAGATCATCTCAAATTGTTCATCTTCCCCAGAAATGACAGCTCGCAGGCACCTGGGAATAAATGGTGTCTTGGAACAATTCCATTGTTTCTATTCCAGGTAACAGGAATTCCTCAGATCTCGACATCAGTCCCCAAACCCTGGTGTGTTAGCATAACCTCCAGACAACCATGAGTTTCTTGACCCAGAAAAAGGATGGGATTTATTATGAACCCTGGGAGACCGGTGTCCTTGCAGTTGGTGTACCCTCATGGTGTGTAGCATATTGTAAGCTCCTCTGGCTGGATTTTTTTTCATCAGAACAGCTCTCTGTCAGCAAATGCCATTTCCACAGAATAGGCTTTCGTGTGTGAAATCAAATCAATGTTGATTAATTTTCATTTTGGAAAAGAGGGGAGGAAAAAAAACCCAACCCTGTTAAAAATGTCAAGATGCCTCCTTTTCCTTTCTTGCAAGAAGGGCTTCGATTCTTTATCTCTTAATGACCTTTTGTTTAAAGCCTTTGTGTTTTATAAGAAGTATTCAAAAGGGATGAAGCAAAATTAAGTGTTAAATATCTTTTGAAGCAAAATTTGTCCATTTCCATGAGCTTTTTTTTTATTTAAAGGGAGGCAAGCATCACACTTTTTTCCTCTCTGATTTTTTTTGTCCTAAAGTGAGCTTACTTCCCAAGGCTCCCAGCCCTGCCCTGGATGACATGTCCCAGCCTCTCCCACTACGCTGTGTGCTGCAGAGACAGCTCTGACTCCTGCCTTGACCCTGCTCACCTTGTCAAACCTCCCTTGAGGTGCTGAAGCCAAGAGCAGGGGTCAACCCTTTTAAGCCCAGCTTGAGGCTGACACTGGTCTCTGCAGCACTGGAGCTGCTGTGGTGACCAGCGGGCAGGTCTGCTCTCCTCTCCCGGAGCTGCTTACACGTGTTTTTGTCAGGTCAGGCTTCCTGGCTGCACCCAACCAGGATGACAGCATCCCAGAGCTCCCACTCAAGCCAACGTGCAGGCACAGTATGGTGATGCCGTCACACCCTGGCTGCATCCCGCTCCACTTCGGTCAGCAAAGCTCTCAGCCATCCCCAGGAGCTGTTCGCTCCGGCTCTCTCCCTGGCAGCCTGCTGCTACCTTCACGAGGATGCTCTCTCATGCTAAGTGCAGCATTCCCCAGCAAGTCTAACCAAAAAGCTTAAAAAAATTGCCTTAGTTGCTCATTACTTTAACGAGTGCCTCTCATTTGACTGGGTAAATTTGGCCAGCATTTGGCACAAGGGATCCTTTTTTCTGCAAGCCAGGGGTGGTATATCAGCATGTGGGTAGGACCTTGCTCACCTAGCCCTGGGGTCCTGCCTTCATGAATCACAGAATCACTACATTGGAAAAGACCTTTGAGATCATTAAGTCCAACCATACACGTCCTCTACTAAACCATATCCCTGACCACCTCATCTACCTGTCTTTTAATAGATGTATATCCAGGGTACATGACTCAACCCCCTCCCTGGGCAGCCTGTTCAAATGCCTGAGAGATGCAGGACACTGGGATTGCATGGTGGAGGATGTATCCATGGAGAGAAGGTGTTTGCCCTTGTGCCAAGCAGGTGTAAGTCCCTTGTGAGAGTTTCTGCTGCAGGCTGATAGGCTGAGGAGGCATGTGGGGCGCTGGAGGCAGGAGAAGCTGACACCAATGCACAGTCAGTTGGGGCAAAGCTTTCATTGGTACAGTAGCTTATTTTTAGAGCTGATCCACATTGTTTCACACACATTAAGGGGTTTTGTTTGGTTTAGCTATTTTTTTTTCCTTATCCTGGGAAAAAGATTTTTTGACCTACATAAAAAGGTTTTTATAAAGCTTGTGCATCCTGCAAAATAATTCATGAAACTTTAAAAAAAAAAAAAAGAAAAAAAAGTTGTTTCAAGTTATTTGAAACTAATGGAAAAAAGTTCTCTCTGGTTTTGTTAGTTTTCCTTCCTTCTTTCTTAACTGCTAAGTAAAAAGCAGGGTAGTGGGGGAGAAAGGAGTCCTTAAAGAACACTGAACGTTTCTACTTTTTACTTGAAAGCCCTGGAGTTGAACTGGAAAATATTCTTTCAACTTAAAAAAAAATCAGGAAAAAAAGTTTTGGGTGAAGGGTGGATATAAACACTTCCAGTGAAAATGTTTTGAGGGGAGAATGGTTACTTTGGACCATTTGTCTTCCCAACCCCATGGGAAGCTGAACATTTGAAAACCTGAGCTGCACAGATCACAGCCAGCGAATGTTTGGGATCCTCCTTGGGACTGTGACTTTCCTGCTGCTACCTTGAGGGAAACCCCCTTGGGATGGGGCACAGAGGGTTAGCATCATTTTGCTCTCAGGCTGATGGGCCTGCGTGGACAGTTTAAACCCAGAGGTGGAATTTCACCCATCAGAAGGGCACGAGCACTGGCTGTCAGGCTTAATGAAATCTCCCGTCTCAGCTGAGACTGTGTGGGGTGGTTTCAGAGTCTTCAAGCCTTTGGTAGATCTGTCTGTCTTTCCGTTGCACGGAGCAGAGCTCTCCATGCACTCTCTTCTGGCTTGCCTGGCGCTGCATCCCTCTCTGCCTCCCGACACATATGTCTCTCACTCGAATTCCTTCTCCCAGCCTCCAGCACTCCCAACAGCCGAGCAGCATTCGTGTGTCTCCAACAAGTAGCTGCTGAGCCCAAGAAATGCATTAGCTGCCTGACCTGGTTCCAGCCAGGTGTGAAAAGATGCAGTGGCTCTGGCTCCGCTCCACCTTTCCCGACCATGTGAGGAGAGGCAGAAGGCTTCTCTTCTCTCCACCGGTTCACATCGTTCAAGTCTATTTAAAAAAAAATAAAAGAGGATAGGAGTGGCGAGAGGATAGACAGAGCCAATCCTGGGGAAAGCTGGGCAGATTAAAAGGCATTTACTGGGCTTTCTGTACTAGAAATGAAAGAAGAACCCTTCAATTAGCTGTCTGCCCGGGGAACTGAGCAGGAAGGGATAAAAGCTGAGATGGTTTTGCAGGAGCAAAGGGAAACTGCCAGCTACAGGACAATTTGTGGGCTCTGAGTCAGGCGTCGTCGTCAGAGGGGTGTTCAGTGTGTGGTGCTGCAAAGCGGGGACATTCCCTCAGAGGGCTGCCAAAAGGCTCCATCCAGCTTTTTGGCCTTCCCCTGTTTCCTTCTGCAGCTCTCTTTCTTGGGGATGGCCCATTGCTGCAGTCCGAAATTCATCCTCAGAGCAGGGGATCTTTGCTTGGCAAGTGCTGCTGCTCATGTATGGGGCACTGAGCTTGCTCCTGCACTCCAGGAGGTGATGTGGCTGCTGGGTGACACAATCACATCTCACAATCCTCATCCTCCAGACCCAAGGACCTCCTTCCCCTGGACCTCCATGTCCCATATCTCAGTACACCTGGTACCTTGGCCAGTGCTTGGCGTCACTTGTGACAGTTTTGTGAAGCAAACGGGGCACCTGGGAAGGGAAGAAGCAGCTGTTCTGCATCCCCCGACTTCAAGCATCTGCTCCTTGCACTCACACACAGACACACAGACAGACACACACACAGACTCCCTTTACCTAACAAACAATTATTTAACAAAGTATGCAAATAGTATAATTACCATTATTTGTTTAGCTGTTAAAAGTGTTTGAAATGTAAATGTCGACTTTGGGAGTTTTTCAGGGTACGTGTGTGGTGGTGTTGGCTTTCTCCTGCCTGTGTTCTCCACAGATTTGATGAATTTCTCCTTCTCCTAGGGAAAAAAAAAAGCTAATGTGATTTCTGTGCGATTACAGCAGAAGATGCCGAAGTGGGGATTACTCACAGTAACTCCTCTTACTTAGCAGAGCTGAGTGGGAGGTAGGATTCATTACACCGAGCAGAGAAACAAAGAGGAAATGTCTTTCAGCTGACTGGTTGTGTCTGCTGAGGCAACATCCTCACTGGTGGCAGGGTTTCCCTCCCTGGAAGGCAGAGGGTCAGGCAGGGCAGCGACAGCGATGTTGGGAACAGGCTGATTGGGACCTGTTCCTGATCTGCTGCAGCTCCTCCATAGGCAGGAGGAGCAGCAAGTCTCAGCTCTGGTGTTTCTAGAGGTAATTTCTTTCTCTGTGGGAGGTTGGAGAAATAGAAGTGACATTACAGCCACCCTGGTATGGATCTACCCCACAGGTGTGCTCAAAGCAGAGCCAAGGTACTCAGTGCAGTGATGTTTCCCAAGGTTGTGTCCCTCTGTCGCCCACCCTTGGCTGGCAGTCGGTATAAACGCAGCTTTCAGGAGATGGTCACTGGTAAATCACAGCCTGTCGTTCAGGCAATCGATCCAGGGCTTGTTAGCATCACCCATGTAGGCCTTAGGAAGCCAATCTATACTCTTAGTGCTGTTGGGTGCCCTTTGGAGACCAGTCTCAGCAGCTGGTCTGCGTGGGGAAGGCTGTTACAGGCAGAGCAGGGCCTTTGTAACTGCAGCACCTCTGCTGCTCTTTCACAGCATCCCCAGCCGCTGGGGAGAAGCCAGCCATGCTTGGGCTTAAGAGCTTTCTCAGATGCACAGCTCCAAGATGAATCCAGTTGGATTCATCAGCTGGCAGCAAGCCTGGCACCAGCTTTCCGTTCAGTTGGCTCAAAAGCCAACCCAGGAGTTGGCATGAAAATGGAAAGACTGCATCATTCCTGTATCCCACCCCCATCCCCTTCGTGGTCCCTGTCCGTGCAGCATGCCAGGACATGGAGCTCATGGTTTTCATGTGAATCCCAGGGCAGGAGAGAGATAAGAGTTTTTCACCTCCAATGTGAACCAGGGGAACTGGAAAGAGTGAGGCAGTACACACAGCTAAGAGCTCAGCTCCTGGAGGAGCAGGGAGAGCTTCCCACCCAGCTCAGCTCTGAGAGGAGAGCCCCAGAGCATGGTGCACAGCCAGGGCGCTCGCTGCTTGTGGCAGGAGGGAGTCCAGGACATCTCCACTGAACCGGGTGATTCCATGCCCAACATGGATCCAAGTCTACTGGGATCAGTGGTTGCAGCTGAGGATGGGCTGGGGACAAGCCTACACGGGGTGGTGGTGAAGCAGATGCTGGGCCTTGTGACATGGCTGCGGTATGGCAAGAAGATGCTGAACCAGCCTTTCCTGCTGCTTGAGGTTTCCCCTCTGCTCTCTGGCAGGGCTTGAGTTGCTGGAACCGTGTGTATTGGAGTTGGTGCATGGCTCAGACACATCCATCTCCTCAACAGAGCTGTCCATGCTCTCTGGACTAGCTTGTTAGTGCTTGGCTGTTGGTGCAGGGACCTACAGCCATGAGCGATGCTGCTGCTCCCCAGACGGTCAGGCTGTGGGGTGGAACCAGCAAAGCCTCTTGTTTCTTAATTGCAAAGATGGGAATCCAATGACCTTTGGCAGATTTCATAGCCCAGCAGGCTCGTGTAATTGAAGCCGGTGATGATTTGTCATGGCTCTAGGCTCTCCCTTTCTATTTCATTCCTGCTTGCTCCCTCAGACTCTCATTCCCTCTTTCTCTTTCCTTCTCTGTGATCTCATTATCTCTCTGCCTCTCTTTTTCACTCCCTTCAACCGTAACACTTCCCAGCATGAAGAGGTACCTCAGGATCTATTCATCTTCCAAGGATTTACGTTTTGTCCCTCACTCTATTTTGTTCACTTCACACCCATTATCCAAGAAAACCTTCTTCTTCCTATGACTGGGAGACCTGCACCCACCAGAAAATTCCAGCCCATTCCAAGATTAATCATAAATAATGCCTAGCTGTGGTCAATGTCCCCAAAGCAGCCATGAGCTCCAAACTTCTCACCCCCATCAGGTGAAGGTTGAAGCAACATTATCATTTTTATTTAAATTCCCTTGTAGGTGGCAGGTTCAATGCTATTAACATATTTCAATTCAAGCCATTCTTATTTTAATTAGCCTTAAGTAATTAGTTCTAATTCATTGCCATTTTTTGCTCTGCGTATTTTGGGTTATTTACTTCCCTTGCTAAGTAACAATTTGATGTAATTATGTGCTACTCATTCTTTCTATTTACATATGCTCACTCACTCAGATTTCCTCGTTGAAATTTCAACAGATCCTTTGAATTCCCTCTTGAATTGTTTTCTGAGTTGTCAGCGGTGTGGAAATTGTGGGGTGGAAAGAGAATTGATCCTCTTTTCTGGACATCCCTGGTGCCAAAGACAGTGACAAGGCATGTGAGCACCTGGGCTGGCAATGGGCTGCTCTTGGCAGAGAAGGTCCATTGCCAGGCTTTGTTCCTGGGAGTCTGGATTCCCATATGAAAGGAGTTTGGGGACCACATCCAACTCTCCCTGTCTTCCTCCCGGGCTGCTTTAGCCCGGATGCCAAAGGGACCGGTTGCTGTTGCCGCTTCTCTTCATTTTCTTTGTGCAGCCAAAGATGCTTTGGCTTTCCAGAATGGAAATGGCCTGGCTTTCCAAAAGTGTGGTACCTCCATTCCTCAAAAACTCCACACCCTTTGAAATGTGGGGTGTTTTTGACATTTTGAGTTCCGTAAGCAAATTTATATGTGGCAGCTTCTTATCTGGGAAGTGCTTTTATCTCAGCAGCCATTTTCCTAAATCTTCTCAAGGTCCATATTCTTGTCTTCTCGAGGACTGCCCTTGTCTTAGCACATTCTCCATAGCTGAGATTCTCAGAGGACCATAGTTTATCCATCTGAGGCTATTTGCTGATCAACTGCTCTCAATCCCTCTTTTTCACTCCCTTAGAACTTGATTTTGAGAGGCCTTAACATGACTTCCTGCAAAAACGTGGATTTCATGCTCGCATGGAGCACGTACGTACCTGTGTGTATATGCCTGGCAACTTCTAAGTGCATTATCCAACTCCAGCTGAATTTGATAGAGGGTAGCAATCTCAAAAATAGCAAGTTCCCTCAAGGATTGAGCAGAGAGGCAGAGGTAGAAGAAGACATGCCCTACTTCTACTTAGGAAAAAACCTGCCATGTTGTGCTGAGGCTTTATCTGGTGCCGGTGAATCCATTTCGGAGAGAGCACAGATCTCCCAGCACTCCACCCACAGGAAGGACTTCAATCAGCATGCACACCTTCTTGGGCACCCAAGTCAATCAAACTCATGGGAAGTAGGATTTCACAGTCCTGGTGTGCTCCTGCTACTGCTTGGTTTTGTTCAAGTAGCTTTTTCATTAAATTCTTATCAGCCCTTTGAATCCATGTACCATTAGCAAATGCTGCCTGCCTCATGAATATGCACGTTCACAATGTGTAGCATTGGCTTAACCGCTCCCATTGAAGTTGATAATAAAACTCCTGCTGACTTCAAAGAGAAGAGAATCAGGGAATGCTGAGTGCTTTGGAAAATCCCACCCCTGGTTGTTATTTTATTTTTAACACATCTACTCAGGAGCTGTGGGACGGGACTAAATACTCAAGAATGGGTAAAGAGGAAAAAAAGAGAAAAGATCAGAAAGCTGAAAATGAAAATCCAGATTCTGAAGTAAATGTTTAACGACCTGTCCCTGGATCTAAGACTCACGGTCGGATCAGTTCTCCTTTTGTGTGAGGAGGGGTCACAAACGCCTGCCTTGAGGCATAAGAGTCCCTGTGCGCCTCACACCGGCCTCCATCCAGCGTGGGAGCTTAGATCTGAACAACAGGAAGTGTGGGACCTTCATGCTGTGCCAGGGCTACACGTGCTCAGGGGTTGGAGTGGAATTGTGTCCTTAAGTTCTATCCCTATGCTTGGTTTTTCCATGTTTAGGAGGACCTAGAGAGGGACTGGTCCCCTCTGCAGGCACCAGGACAAGGCAAAGACCCCAAAACATCCCATGGGTTATCAGCTCTGTGAAACAGCAGACTACAAGTCTTTGCCATCCCATCTTAGATGATCTATTCCTCCACTTCTCTCCTGCTGTGTGTTGTGCAGGAAAAAGGTATTGCAGAGTTTTACAGCTCTTCACCTCTCTTTTTTCAGATGAATTACATTCTCAGGCTTCTGTTTCCTCCATAGTTGGTGCCATAGCTTCCATACAGCCACGGGAGGGTGAAGGATCCCTACTACCACCTAATTTAGCAGAATGCTGACTCAGGGGGACATAAACACGCCTAAAATTGCAACACACAAGTGATTTCCCCTGGGAGAACTCCTTTAATGTAGGCAAATATTTACCTGTTTTGCTGATTCAGGGCATGTTCCCCTTACAAGGACTTAGTGTTTTAGCATCGGCTATTTTGGTATCTTCTCCTAAGATTATTTCCAGTGGAAAGAACACAGTATTTTTCATTCCAGCAGTATTTTTGGTAACAGTTACTATTTCCTGACAATATGTCTGTATTTTAGGACAAAACCAAATTACATGTTGGAAGCTCCTTTCCTCACTGCAGTTTCTCCAGCACTACTCACGAGCCAGTTACATCAAGACCATAATGGGGAAGAGCACAATAGAGGCTATATTAAGTTTCATACAGACTTGCCATCAAATTACATCCAATAGCTACTTGATCACGTTTCATCAATCCATTTTGGCCTGTCCATTTGAAAAGCAATTGATTCTATCTCGATGGCTGATTTTTAAATTCAGACCTTGAAAGCATCTTACCTCTAATTTTTGTGTGATGGGAGCAGGACTCTCATGTCCTGCATGTATCGTGCATAGTTGCATGATAAGGGGTTCAGGCAAAAAGGGACCCTCTCATCATAACTCATTTTAATTGTTTTTCAGATTTTTGTCTTTTATTATCTGCTCCTTGAGGTGAAGGCTATGAAAGCCTTGACAGCAGTTAGGACTTGTTGCTGCAAAAGCCATGCTAACAACACTAACAAATATTTCTTCCTTTTGCTCTCCCACTTGCATCATGCTCTGGAAGGCTAAATTTACCATCAAACTTCTGCAGAGTTAGAACCTTGTCAGCTCAGTAGATCGTAGGTAAAATCCTTCTCCCTGATTACACCATGTAATCATTATTAGAGTACAAATCCTAAGTGCTTTGTGTAATCTGCTAGGCTGTTTTCATCATAATCTAAGTGCTTTAGGAGAAAACAGGAGGATGATAATTGTGGGAAATCGTATTATTTGTATCTTTTCCTCATTCCCTGAGATCAAAAGGGTTAAAATTCTTTTGCTCTATACTTTGTACAAACTTTGTACCAGTGCAATTAACTCAAATTTGGTGCAAGTCAGCCCAGAACAGGGTGTTAGGGTGTTATTTTATCCTACAGATTTTTCTTGATGGCTGATTTCTTAAACTTTGTCATGAAAAGACCTATGGAGGCTGAAAGAATCTCCAGTTTGGATTCAATAGAAATTATTCCTAGCTTCATCCTAACAACATCTCAGATATCTGTTGTTCTTCTGGCTAGTTCTTTTACTTGAATCTCAGTACTAGTTTCCTCTAAAAACAGTTGTGAAGAACTGTACTCGATTTAATAGGTTTTGTTATTAAAAATAAAAAGCCAATAGAGTTATAGTTGCACTTTCTTCACAGTGCCAAAGATGTCTTGGGTTCTTGCAGAAGTAACCCTCAGATTGAATAGACATCAGGAAGAAATGACGTCATACAAATCACAGAATCACAAGGTTGGAAAAGACCTTTAAGATCATCGAGTCCAACTGTTCCTGTCCTATGCTAAACCATATCCTTGAGCACCTCATCTATCCTTTTTTTAAACACACCCAGGGTCGGTGACTCAGCCCCTCCCTGGGCAGCCTGTGCCAGGTCCTGACAACTCTTTCAGTAAAAAATGTTTTCTTAACGTCTGATCTGACACAGCTTGAGGCCATTTCCCCTTGTCCCATCTCCTGTCCCCTGGCTGAAGAGACCATCACCCACCTCTCTGCACCCTCCTCTCAGGTCAGTGTAGGTGGTGATAAGGTCTCCCCTCAGCCTCCTCCAGCCTGAACACCCCCAGCTCCCTCAGCCGCTCCTCATATGATTTGCCCTCCAGCCCCTTCCCCAGCCTGGCTGCCCTTCTCTGGACTCGCTCCAGGACCTCAACGTCCTTCTTACGGTGAGGAGCCCAGAACTGGACCCAGCACTCGAGGTGCAGCCTCACCAGTGCCGAGTACAAGTTGAAATGCAGATGAAATGCTGCATTACCTACCTAGCTGAAACCTCTAGATCACAGTTTCGTTCTGAAACTTGTGTGAAGGCACCGTATGGGATGAAACTTTCAGGTGTATTAAACCCATCCATGATGTTTATTTTTGTATATGGACAAGGGATTATAGCTTTTCTTCTGAGCTTCCAAAGTCATCATCAAAAGCAATAGCTACTTTTTTGAATACTTACTTTGTAGTCTGGTATCTGTCCTACACTAGTTAATTCATGTAAATCTAAAGGAATGGTTGCAGGCAAGATGGCATCAGAAATATGGAAATACAGCATCTGGGTAGAAAGGGTTGGGTTTTGCAACATTTCCATTGAAATGATTTTTTTTCTGCCAGATGAACAGATGCAGTGAAAACAGTCAGTCTTATCTGCAGCCTTTCTTTTGGGGAGATTAAATGAGTGAATCATTTATCAAAACATTATTTCATTTGATTAAATATAAGATATTTATAGCATTTCTAAATATAAACCATACCAAGGAGAGGGGAAAAAAGGGCCGGGGGTGGGGGAAGGTAAGGTTCACATGGGATGACCACTCTGTGCAGTCAGATGCTTTTTCTATACCCAAAAGTATTTTTGAATTCCAAAGTATTTTTAAATCCCTGTTTCTTCACTTCGGTTGGGTGAACACAGTTCACTGTGTACTGAGTTTGTTTAACAGAGCACAGTCCTGATGCTCATATTGTAGTCTGTTTCTGTGGGCTGAAGACATGTTTGCTTACAGTTTTCCTGTTGTTTCACATTAGAATAACAGCAACATACCTCATGGTTTTCAAGAGTCTGCCTTTTTTTTGTAAGCTTTGCTGCAATTCTGGAGTAAATACCTGTAAAGCCTGAAAATTTAACAAGGAGATGAGAGAAGAATTTGTATCTTGCAGGAAATGATAAGATTTTGACACTTGTTTGCATTCTGAATGGGACATTGAATTAATATTAAAAGGTATTTCAGGTTAATTTTAATGTGGTTTAGAGATGAATGTTGGAAGGTGTTGTTATGTGATAAAAATAGAAGTGAAAAGTTCTGAAGTCTTGAAATTAAATGTTCAATTTATCAAAACATTTCTGATTTTTTTTTTAAAAAAAAAAAAAAGTGATTTTTACCAGAATTAATTAGTGTCAGGAGAGATTTCAGTTTTGCTGAAATGTGACTTTCTGTTGGGAAAGTGAGCTAACATCTAACCAGGGCTACCTGACTCTGGAGCCAGCTGGCCACAGCCTTCTCCAGGAACTAAATGGGCTTTAGCCCTTTGGTCATTGGTATGATGCTGTTGTATTGGGTTTTTTGGTTTTCTGTCTTTTCCCTGCCTGAACTACAGGAAAGCAAATTCTTATTGAAATAATTCTGCACTTGTTCTGAACAATTTCCATATTTTTGTGCATATATATATATATAAACTCCCTTGTAAGAAGGCAAACCAAACCCTTTTATCTCACTGCCCCTTTCATGGAAGTCTCTTTTAGCCATTTGTATTTGTGATTTTGCCTTTTCCCTTGATTATGAATTGGGATTTCTGTTAGACTTTTTAGTATTCTGTCTTGCTTTTGGTTTACAGCATTCATCTTTGGAGCCTGAAGTCTTTGAATTTCTTTATCGAGGGAGGCAGTTTTGCTCTAACTGTATTTTCTTTACATTGTTAGCAAGCAATTCCAAGAATTTTCCTGAAATAAGAGCTTTCTCTGCTTCTTGTAAGATATCATCATGAGTAATCCTGAGTCATTTAATTTTACATATTCTAAAATATCTTTTCTAAGATGGTCATACTGACATTTGTGTTCTCTGTCAACATAGTATTTAATACTGAGCCTAATGCTGTGTTTTCCCTGCTTTCCAGTGAACAGGCTGGACCAAAAATATACCGTTATCTGAATGTTTTCAATCAAATATTGAAATGCTAGTATGGAAGATGATTATTGACTTTTCAGTTAAACGATGTAGTCCTCTGCAGAAATCAATTTTCCTTATATATTTACCAGCTGTATTTAAGAACTAGCATTTGGCTAGCACTTTTCAGGATTTAAAATAGAAAAATCTCTCATGTGGTGCCTTTCCTTAAGAGATCTCCAGCTCTTCACGGTTACAATAGCCTGGGTTTAAATTCAGGAAAATTGCAGCACAGCTGTAGAAACTTCTCCCAGGTCACTCCAAGGCTGAAGCAGGCTGAAAAAGAGAAACCAAGGCAAAAAGGAGAGACCAAGCCATTAGTGTTGTATCTGTCCTGCTGGACTTTAATTCCATTAGGTAAATCTGTTCATTTCACTGGAGCCTAATCTATATATCACCAGGCTCCAAGAAGTGCATGTGTTGTGTGTGTGCCTAGACAGACAGATTGCCCTGCGGTTTACACTACTTTTAGTATTACACCATAAACTTAGGGTCTTGCTCAACAGTCTCTTGAACACATTCCTATGAGCACTGTGAACATCCCCTTAAGTAGGGATGGTCAATCTAGATTTTCCAGATGAGCCATGAAAAAGCAGAAGGGTTTTTTTTTTTATCTGTCAGGTATAAGCCAATTGGTACAGAAAACTGAAGTCTCCAAGGCATTTCCCTGGCCCCTAAGGAAAACCTTGGCTTCCAGCCATCAGCTTTTTTTTTTTTTCATCAACTGCAGTCTGTTTCTGGCAGTAGTAAGCCCCAGGAAAGAGCACAAATCTTTCTCTTTGTGAATTAAAGCCCACAACTCTGGGTAGTTAAAAATCCTCTGTCATTGTCTTTAGTCTCATGAACTCTATCCCCACTCTTCCTGCACGTTTGTTGGCTTTGGAGAAGGGTCCTGACGTGCTTTTCATAATTTCACTGCCTTGCTCTGAACCAGTTGCAAACATTTCCTTCAGAAAGCTATGGATGGCAGCCTGACCTTCCTCTGGTAACTTTTCCTTCCATTTATTTCCCTGTTTCTATGTGACTTTTTCATGTTGATCTTTGAAGTTGCAGTGTCTGGTTTTCCTGTAGAGATGCAATGTCTGGTTTTCCTTTATCTCCAGCCCTGGGCATCATGCAGATAACCCTCAGTCCATGGTGCATTGCAGGAGGGGAAGCTGGAGAGGTTTGGGTGAGATGGCCCTGAGAGGTGTATACATCTTGCTTTTCTGAGAGGACTGAAATTGGGCTCCACTGAAGTCATGGAAATAATAATCTCATTGGCTTCTGGAAGCCCCTAGAAGGCAGAAGGATTATTTTTTGCAGCATGGGTCATTAGCATTGACTCTGGACTATGGCAAAAGAGAAATTGAGTGTTTTGTATACAGAATAATTCTCAAGGTCGTAAGCAAACCTTCAAAATTGCAAGGCATGGCTGCCCAGTGCTGAGGGGACTGGGACAAGAATAGAGCTGAATCTTCAGGACTAAATTGTTGGGTTTTGGATACTTGGGATTGTAAATCTCAGGAGAGACTGAGCTCAGCAAAAGGCTTGATCTTTTTGGAAGGCTACACTCAGTTGAGAGACCAGTTCCAGCTTTCCTCCCAGGACTGCAAAATGACAACTTTCAGGCCATGCTTTGGAAGGATCACATGTATTCTGTACCTTGCGCATGACAGAAATGAGTTAGGTGAGATGATCAGGCACCAGAGTGTCCTCAGGTCTCAGTTGAATATTGAGATCACCACAGCATGATGTGCCTATGATGAGGAGTGAGGTTTTCTCTTCATCCATATCCTGCCTGTGGAAGAGCCACTGCTGCTCAGGTGTCTGTTCACTGTAGGTGTTGGCCAACTTGGGTTGCTCTCACCAGTACAGCACTGCCTGTTTTAGCAATAGGAAGGTTAAGTGTCTAGGCTAAGTTCATCATCTAGACTCCTCCATAGTCAGTGGAGAAAGTTCAACACCTCCAGAATGTAATTTATCCAATCCAAAAATAGATGTCTAAGACAGGAAGAATGAATCACTCTCTGGGGGTTGGTGTGTACCTCTCTCTTCACTGATGATAAAAGAAGTCTAGACAATTACCTTAACCTAGACATCCAGCTGTAAGACACCTTGCTGTGTGAGATCTAGCTATGCTTTCAGGTCCCTAAAGACAGATTTTAAAACCCCTGTTCAAATGCGAAGTAGCTTTCTGATTTCCCTGCAGCTTTCAAGCTGAAGTCACTTTTGACAATCAGACTTCTTCTGTCTCTGTGAGACACATATGGCTGTTTTACCATAACTGAATAGCTTTTTAATGAAAGGGTTTTTACCCTCAGTCCCATCTGGGAGTTATCCATGAGAAGTTGATGATGGTTTGAGGAATATTTCTTTCTATTACTTGCTGAATCATAGCCACCATTAAATATTGCCGCATAATTTCCTCACAAGGAGCCTGTTCAATGTAGATAATATTCAAAATGTGGTCCCCATTGGTTACTTTGATTGAACACATGCCACACAGCATGTCCTTCACGAGCAGGAGCACAACTCTTCAGCTGGTTGGTTGATAACGCTAACATTTGTGAGTTCATTTCTCATGGCCTGAAACTCATCTCTCTTCTTTGCTCTTGCCTTCCTTCGAGCTCATTTGTTAAAGGTTTTGGGGAAAGGCAGACAGGAGAAGGCAGTGGATGGCTGCAGAAGGAAAGGGAGAAGGTTATAGAGCAACAAGACCATAAAGAGTTGTAGTGTATCCACAGAGCCCAGGAGAAGGACACAGCAGTGGAGGCAGCTGAGAGAAGGTGAAGTTTCTCGCACTGGACAAGTAAAGAGATGCTATATCCATCACTGCAGTTCCTCACTGCCCACCTTGGCCATGGAGGCGACCGTTGCAGGAGTAAAACCATCAGAGCAGCCTGGGACACTTGGACATCAGCTCACGTCTTAGAGCAAAGCAACCTTCAACTGGTGTTTCCATGAAGAAAACAGACAGTGAGCAGGGGCAAGCTCAGCCCAACTCCATCGCCAGCTGGTTGTCCTTGTTCTCAGGGGGTGATATCTGTTCCTGTTTGCCTGCAGAGCAAATAAGTAAGGATGATGGTGTCTCCAATGGGAAGTCACGGTTCACCAGCAGAGGTGGGCAACGTATTGCTCCATGGGCAGGGTGGACTGTTGGAGGGGAAAATTCAGGGTGCCAGCCTGTGTGTCTAAAGCTTCCATCCCAGGCAAGTTAGAAGAAGAGACTACTCACCTTGGTGTCTCTGCAGAGAAGAACATCTTGGTTCACCTTGAAATAGATGAAGATTTAATTCCATTGACTTTTGCTTTTAGATTATTTTTTGCCCTCATCTTTTAAAACGGATTGAATTCAGCATGGAAGCAGGGTCTTCATGGAAAATACTGGACCATTTTGACCATTATGGTTAACAGAAAACACTCCCTTTTTCAAGATGCCTTTCATCCCTCTTTTTTTGTGAGAGAGCAGTAATGATGAATCCTGAAATTTTTAGGGCTTTTTTTTTTTTTCTCCATGTGTATGTTGCCCCAAAAAAAATAATCTGCCCAGTGAAGTTACAGGTGTCTCTTTGCCTCCTCTGCCAAGACATCTGCCCATTGCTGCCCACGGGAGCCCTCAGTGGAGTCCGAGCCGAAGCGATGGATGTGTTTCTCCCTGGGAGTTCCCTGCTTCAGCCCTCACTGTGTCAGCTCTGAGCACAGCCTGCCAAGATTCAAGCAAATACTCCAGAAAAGGTTGAGGTATTCACCGAGCTCCAACTATTGTACAAGAAATACCCTGAAGCAAAAACAGAGCTGTGAGACACCATCACACAGAGGCTCTTCCCCCACCCCGGCAGGCACCACGCCGTACCAGACAAACTCCTCCAGATAGGATCCAGGCAGAGATGCTTGCTTAACACAGCAGCTCTTTGAAAAGGCAAATAAATGGACAGTGAAGCTACACAGACATGTCACTGTGCAGCAATTTCCGTTTAGCATTTACGTTTAGTGCCAGGAAACCCTGACTCATGAATATGAAATCAGAAGGAAAGGAAGAAAGCAGTTGTTCATTATTAGAGCTTCGAATTGGGCATGTGGTGGAAATTAGCATTAAAAAACATGCAGGTTAAAAAGAGAGGGGCTGGTGCTGGTGGTCCAGGAGGCTTAAAGACCCCAGGTCTGCAACCAGGGCGTGTGCTTTTGTGGGGTGCTCTCTGCTCGCAGGCTTTGCCTGTGGGGTGTTACTGCTAGAGAAGAACGTCAAAGCTCAGGGTTGCCCATGATGAGGCTCTTGCTCACGTAGAGGTGGGGGAAAGCAGATCCTGTGTATTCTTGGAAATCTTCCAAATCTGCGCTAAGGCAGTGGTGAGCAAAAACAGGGAAGAAGAGCCACTTAATAATTATCAGAAATAAGAGAAATAACGAAGGTTAACTGTCAAGGGAAAGGAGCAAGCTCAGACAGAAATCCCAAGGCCCAGAAAAGAAAGCTCATGCTTAACTGAGACTCAGTGGGGTCAAAATGAAGGAGCCCACAGCCCCAGTCCTTGTGCAGGTGGGATGCCTGTCTCTGCCCCATGCCTGTGCTCTGGAGCTGAGAAGAGCCTCTGTGAGCTTGGTGCAAACCTGGCTCCCTTTAACACAAGCTGTCTTTCCTCCAGCCGTGGAGGTGGGACACCATCCTCCTTTCTGCACTTATTTGCCCTTGCAAAAGATGATCTTGTTCTGCCTCGAGCCCCCAGCACTGGGCCCTGAGGAAGAAACATGGGTCAGAAGAGTGGATGCTATTGCAGCAAATGTTTTTGATGGCACCGGGAAGGAAGCAGCAAGTAGAAACATTGCCGCAGGGTGGCAAGGGCTTGATTGCCAAAGCATCTCTTTGCATATAACCCTGGGAACAGCTCAAGGCAGTGAGGAATCATGCCATCCTCACTATTGTCTTCATCTGAAGCCGCTCAGCTGTGCTGTATGAGCATCCCTCCATTTCCTTGTATCTTGATAATTCCAGCTCCCATAAAGTATTGTGAGAGCCAATATACCAGCATGGGGCACAGCAGCTCTCTGCAACAGTGGAGTGTTGGCCTGGAGGGTGCAAGGTGCCCTAACAGTGGCTGCAAGGTGGGCTGGGCAGGCAATAGATTGAGTGGGCAAACAAGTGTACCAGGGACTGGGCAGATGTGCCAGGGTGCTCCTCACCCAAGTGTCTCCTTGCCACCTCTGCCTGGAGTGACACCACCTGATCACGACTGTTTGGCAGACTCAAGCATTGCCCTGAGGCTGGACCATGGGAAGCTGCCTGGCAGGGCTCTTCTCCACCCTGTGCTGGCTATGACAGCTTCAGAGAGTCGTTAGCAAGCAAGGCGCACTTGATGTGAATAATTAAAATACCTGCTGTGCTTTTAAATAGTTCAGAGCCAGCCTTGGAGCTGTGTGTGTGAGTGATGGCTGCTGTCTTTGGAGGAGGCCTAAGGAAAGAGAAGGGAGAAGGGCTAATATCCAGTGGAAAATTAAGGGCTCAATGCTCCTTCTGGCAGGAGGAGGGATGGTGCTGGCAGCTCCCATAGGGATGCAAGCAGTTCCTACCCCCAAATGGAGATGGGAGGCTGGCACAGCTCTCCTTGCTGAAGAATGGCATCGCTCGGTTCAAAACTCTCCAAAGTCTCTCTGCCAAAGGTTCAAGAGGCAGCTGAGCTCAGCACCCACCCTCCCAGCTGCCCATGTCCTCTTGCACTGGTTTACCTCTCCAGAACCACAGGATGAATGGACTAAAGCTGAAGGAGGGAAGGGTTAGATGAGATATTAGAGGGAAGTTCTTTCCAGAGAGAGTGGTGAGGGGCTGGAACAGACTGCCCAGAGAGTGGGTGGATGCCCCGTCCCTGGAGGTGTTCAGGGCCAGGTTGGATGGGGCCCTGGGCAGCCTTGTGTAGCTCCAGGCCTGGAGGTTGGTGTCCCTGCCTGTGGCAGGGGGTTGGAACTCTGTGATTCTTGGGGTCTCTTCCAACCCAGACCAGTCTATGGTTCTATGAGGACGTGGGGTGGGGGGACAGGGACAGACAGCACTGCAGCTCTAGGGGCACAAGTTGCTCCATCAGCACAGGCAGTGTGGAGCACCTTGCTTGAGCATGCACAGGCAGAGCCTGGGGAGGATGTGCTGTCTTTTCCAAAGATGCTGTTTCCCCAAGATATCAATTAGGCACCGAAATGAAAACAGTTTCCGCATGAACAATTAACAAAGAGTTCCCCGCAGTCTCTCGGCGGCCGGGCTCCCTCTGTTCCTGCCATGCTGTCGCTTACCCCCAGCTGCCTCTGAGTTTTTATCACAATAGCACTGAAGGGCCCCGTCCCCCACCGCTGAGGAGCTTCATGCAACAGGGACAGATATCAAACGCCACGGCGGTGTCAGTGCTGCTGGAGCGTGGAGCTGGGAAGCTGTAAATCATCTCTTCTTGCAAATAAAAAAATTGGTTTCTAGGCAGGGGATGGAGGCAAAAATGACATTCCCCATGAGTTAGTTTCAGATTGAATTAAACAATTGGTTGACCATAGAGATATATATATATATTCCTACATATATATTTTCCTGAGCAGAGTCTGGGCAGTTCCAGTTCGGGGTCACTGTGCAGTGATTTTTTTTCCTCTCCTTTTTTTTAAAGTTCAGCCAATGATCCAAAACATTGGTTATTTTCACAGCTTTGCCAGAAATACCTCCAGGGCAGGTGAAAGCAGAGCTTCTAGTAGAGACAGGAAGAAAAGTCCATTTAGAGACTGGGGTATGGCATGGTGAGGAGGGAGGGAGAGGTCTGTGCAGGCAGTTTTGCAGCAACACATGAACAACATCCTGATGTTCAGTCCTTTCCCTGGGTCTCATGTGGGGAGTGGGATCTGCCACCAGTTCTCCCATCACCCCTGGCCCTTCGCCCATGAAAGGCGAGAGTTCCCGAGCTGAAGATCAACAAATTAGTCTTCTTCTTGCCCTATCACAGAGTGCTATCCATCTAAAGATTTCCTTTAATTTAGAGCCATGTAGAGTTTGAAAAGCCCTTCAAGTTCACTCGGGCTGATGAATTGGTAATTGAGTGTACCTGGATGTCGGTGCCGTCTTTGCCTCTCTCTGCATTTGTATCAGTCCGTGTTTGTTTTCCCGAGCTGTAAATCACTTGGAGCTTGGAGAGGCTTTTATCAAATCCTGCTAGGAGCCAGTCGCTTTCCCTTTCACAAACACATTGCTAATGCCACGTGGAACCCACTGGCTTTGCTGCTCATTTAAAAACAATGAGGATGTTATTAAATGGGGAAAAAAAGATTCCTTAGCAACGGCGGGAAGGAGGAGGAACAGAACTGCTCCTGTCTCTCTGGTGCTTGCTCCTTCGGTCTAATATCTGTCCCATTGATCTCCTAACATGCTCTGCTTTGAAAGCCTGATTTATTGCCCCACGGTCTCTTATCTCCCTGCGTGTCTCAGGCTGTTAGAGTACACATTGTTCTCAGCTTCATTAGCAACCTGGAGGATGGGCTTTTGAGCCATGGTCTGGCCTCACTTGAGCAGCTTACAACCTCCTGGGCTGCAAAGCAGTTCCCCTTTCTCTGCAGAACCTGTCCCAGCCTCAGCCAACCCTGGGCATGGAGGGTTAAGCACATCATTTAAGGGAGGCAGGCTCTCCATCTCGGGATCTTCAGGTTCTCCAACATGTCCTTGGTGTCAGCATCTCCAGTGGCTTCTGAAGCTCCCTGGCCCCCTCCATCAGCTGTAGAGAGACCTCACCTGGCTCTGTTCCCACGTTGCCCATACCCATGGCTGATAATTCGCTCCAGTGAAGGTGTTCTAATGCTGACAGGTTTATCAAAAGGGAATTTCAAATGAGAGGCAACAGTCCCGATTTGCAATGCTTGGAGGCACTCCAGCCCCTTGCCCAATGGAGGAGCAGAACCAGCCCCACGTGGCTGGCATAGCCCATCAGCACAGCCTGCGACTGCAATATAGATTGTTTTCAATGAACTCTTATAGTGCTATTTGCTTGGGAGGGTGGGGGGAATGGCAAGTTCTTTTTATTTACAGGGAAATGTGAGAACTTTGCAATCTGCATATGAACATTTCGCGAGCGTAAAACAAGGGGTTTGCCAAAGAGGTTCTTCATTACCAATTCTTCATTCAGCTCTAATTGCTTGGGTCTAGCTGTTGTGAGGAGGGCTGCGTGGCACCTTTGTAATACACAGTTAAGGTCAGAGAAGTGTTGGTAGAAATGATTTCATGTTAAGTCAAGCTTTTCTTTGACTGTAGTGGTTGTATAGCTGCTTAGCTTAGCAAGAGATGTAAGTGATGCTGCCTGGCTTCTTGTCGCTGTGCATCTTGGATAGCTAATGGAGAGCGAGTGGTGCCTTATTGACTCCCACTTTCTCTGTGGAAGGAATAATTAAATTCACCTGCAGAATCCCCATCTTCTCATGCATGGCAGCGTGCAACTTCCCTGCATCTCAGCTAACTAGATTAGAGATTACGCATGCCAGGATCGCTGATGAGAAAGCACAAGCTAGAAAGGATCTGGCTTGGCTTTCAGGTCCCAGATGGTATTTGCAGGCCTTACACTTAGGAAAAGCATCACTTTTTTTTTTTTCTTTTTCCTTTTGCTTCTGACCATCCGAACTTTGTCTGGAAACCCAGAGGAACAAGCAACAGGGAGCCCCACCATCTGTCTTTCAACAGCATTTTCTGAAATGGAGCTACACTTTAAAGTCTCTCCAGTTCAGCCTTTCACTTTGCAGAGTGTGTGCCCATCTCAAAAATACCAGGTTATTTTTCCTTACCCCCATAATATTCTTATCTAACATTCACTCTCCTGGAAATCACCCATCCAACATTCACCTACCTGCATTCAAATACCTGTCATTGTTCTTGCACTACTGTCCTTCTCCTTCCAATTTAGAGATTATATTTCATAACTGACCTCCAACTACCTATTGCCTCCCTGTGACACTTCTCACCCTTGTCTACCTGATTGATTAGTCTATTAAGCTCTCCGCTCTCCTGATGACTTACAGATTGCCTGGTATCTGTCACAGGCTTGCTTTTGTTCTGTAATATTTATTCTTGGAGTTTTGCAACGCTCTCCGGCTGCCATTCTCTCTTCCCATCCCCTGTCCTCCACCTGCCTCTCTTGTGAATGTCTGGTTTGGAGAAAGGAGAAGAGATCTTTCACCAAAAAAAAAAATATATATATAATAAATCCTGCCTGCTGTGAGTTCACACATATGCTGGTTAAACCCCACGCTTGAAGCCGCTGTCATTTCCAACAGGGCTCTTTATTTCCTTTGCACCATTTGGAGGTAATAAACTGTCACTGGATCAGCCTGTGATCAGTGACATGGCTTGGAAGGCAGCTTTCTCCAGAAAAATCTGCTCACCTGCCTAAGTCGGTGAAATAGCAGCAGAGCGGGGAGCAATGTTGTTTTTAAAGATGCGTGTAGGTAGGAGGGCTCTGCCTCCACTGGGAAAGAGGTCTGGGATGTGCCCCAGATCCATCCATCTCCTCGTGCTTGTCAGATGTTGTCCAGCTCTCTGATATTGTTCCAGGCTTGTCCCAGCTCTGTCCATCACTCTGACGTTTAATTAACTGCCCTGTTCCCCTGGATCTTGCACTGGATTTGTGTTGTCTTTCTGAAATACCTCTTAGGTCGTGTCTGAATATTGCTAACATGAGGAATGCTGGAACGGTTGTCACTAATATCGCTATTATTGTTATTATGTTGATGATAATAAAACAAGACATTGAATATCACAAAGATGAGTACTGTTGCGATCAGTGTCACTTCTTGCTATAGCAGTTGTCTCACATCACAGGTGAGCAGGAGCTTGACAGCAGTGGTGAGCAAAGAGATCGCTGGCCAGCCAGGCATCCAAAATTAAAAGAACAGAGAGAGGGTTGGAAGTGACCAGTGAGGACAATAACATCACAATTAAGATTTAAAAACATGTTTATGATACCAATCCCCGGGTGTGAGGATGATTATTGAGCTTATTAAAATCTGTCCATGCTAGGTAGCTGGTGGTGGTGGTGGCAGAGACTCCTCACTCCTTCAGGAGCTCTGCATTGATGTCTGTCTTGTACCGTCTGCCTGGTGCATGCCCAGAGCTATCCATCTTCCCTGCACCTCTTTTAGTCCCCACCTGGCGTTTGTCCCATTCTTCTTACTTCAGCCTCAGGTCCTCTTCCAGCCTTTCTTACAGCACCTCTTCCACTGGTGGGAGGATTTCTTTTCCCTTTGAGTTACTACACTGAGCAGCTGATCTCATTTGGTAACTCCTCTTGATCCTCTTCCTGTTCACATCTGGTCCCTGCATCTCTGTCCAATCCATGACTTGAGTAACCATGCTGTCCCTGGAATGGCTTCTTGTTAATCAAGCTGTCAATCAATCTTTTATACACCCTGATGAAAGTCCCTCTTATGTTTCCTTTTCCTTCCTTGCAGTTCAAATACTGGGCTTGGTGACTGTCTAACGGGATCCTGAATGCTGTGACCAGTGTGCCTCCTGCAGACACCAACTAGGAGACCCTGACGACCGTAGCAGGAACCAGGAGCCACACACAGGTGCAGAGGTAAGGGGTGGCCTTTTCAATCCCATCTCTGGTGTGAGGCAGCTGGCTGTGGTGGAGAGCCAACAGGGATCACGTGGATGGAGCAAGTCTCTGGGGAGTGTTCAAGTACCTGGAAATCCTCCTCAGGTTTGGAGCATAAGGGGAGCCTTGTGTTCATTCCCAACAGGGAAGAGCCTGGCACAGACATGGACAATAGTCTGAGATTATATTTCTCACATTGTTGTTCCTGAGGTGATCTCTGCTGGGCTGCTTCTGGCTAAGTGTGGACCTTCCTGGGATAACCCCAAACAGCTGAGCTGCGGCTCCTGCACTCCTCAAAGTGTGGTGACAGTCATCATAGTTACAGTTCTTGGTTGTTTTACTCCTCAAAGTGTGGTGACAGTCATCATAGTTACAGTTCTTGGTTGTTTTGTGGTTTTTTTTTTTACATTTTAAGATTGAATTTACATTCTCCTGTTAAGATTTAAGGAATATGGGAAAAAAAAAAATGTATACCCTCCCCCCAAGATGAGAAGTGCAATATGTGTCTCCATCCCAACTTCCACAAAATCATGTTTTACAAAGTAGAAGGAGAACATCAGGTTCATGTTGGTGCTGTAATTTAGTTTGCTGAGACCAGAGTTTGCCATGTGTTTGCTGTTGAAATGACTAGCTGTGCTGGGCACTCAGAAATTTTCTCCCTCTTTCTCATCTCCACCTTGACATTATGAAAAGGGATTTCATCAGTCTGTTGAAGGAAAGAGATAACTTTTGTATAAAAGTGCACAGTTGGCAGGGTTGAGATTTTTGGGTAGTGTATAATTTTTTTTTTACTCTGTTATTATTTAAAATATGCTTTTTTAAGAGGACAAAAGGGAATAGTTTAATGGAAACAAATTTCTATGGCAAAAAATGCAGCTGGATAAAAAAAAGATTATTTCTGTTATTGCTTGTGTAGACAGGTGAATTTGGAATTTGAGTACAAAAGGTGTTAAAAAGTGTGCTTAAACTTCTCTTCAGTGTGCTGTTGAGATTGAAAAGAGTAATTTTCAGAGAAAAACTTTTCTCTGAGCCTCCATTTCCAGCATTGTCAAGTCTATAGCAGTGGCCTTTTCCCACAGCTATTATCATGTTTTCACCTTTTCTTCTTCCACCTCATTTGTCCCTTTTTTTTGAAGAAAATGTGGTGCTGGTGAAAGGCATGCAGGTCTGCAGGCTGGACCTGGGCTGGAAGGGAGGAATGGTGGTGCTGGAGGTGCATGGGCATCTCTGAAGGCCAGAACGGACGGAGGGGATACAGCCCTTGATGGGAGGAGGGAAAGATGGACAGCCTGTCCTGGGGGAATAGTCATTGTGCAAGCACCTGCAAGTCCACAGCTGTTAAGATCCCCTTTCCAAAATGACTTTTAACCAATTAGGAGCCTAGAAGGTAGACAGAGCTTAGGTGCTGTGCCTCCAGGCGTACACAAATATCTCAGCAGTGCAGGCAGATAGACTGTCCTGACAGATCCAGACCCAGAGCCAGGCAATGAATTACAAATATAAGTGCCAAAACAGCAGGCTTGGGACACAAAGGATGAAAGACAGTTGTGTTATTTGAGCTGATAAGCCCCGTGTCTCGAAGATGGCTTGCATCAAAGGCTCCTGTAGGGTTTTCACAATTGAGTGTTATACCATCCAGCAACAAGTTACCAAAGATGTAAAATGGAGCTTGCAGAGAAAGCTTCATGCCTGCCACAAAAGAGCAGAATAAGAGTTTGTTTTGAGAACTATTAGGCTGAATAATTTGGGATTGGTCTCCGTGGACACTGTGAGATATTGCTCCCCACAGAACAATGATTGCCATTAATGTCTCAGCTCCCTGCCTCCTTCCTCCTTGTTCTCCCAGCCTCTGCAAGGGCTGGGTCAAATACTGCCTAGCCAGCACGAACAATATTTCCCTCTACTTTGGTAATTATTGTCCCTTCTATTCATTTCTCTGAAGTCTTTTCACAAGCAAGAAGTATTTTCAAGGGTTGCAAGCATTCATCTCAATGTACATTTTCATGGCTGTTCTCCTTGGAAGAACTGAAGAGCTAATTTAGTTTATTAGACCAAATGATAGGAGCCCATGAAGGTAGTCTGTGCAGTGAGGTCAGGGAGGTAGAGAGGAGAGTCCTCTGAGCTTGCCACTGTATTTCTTGCAGAAGCTGAAATGCGGGTGTTGCTGCTTAGTTTGGCACCATTCTCCACATCAGGTAGGCTCCCTTTCAAACAGCCAGAGCTGAGATCTTCTGTATGGTCCCATCACTGGTCCAGCCACGAAGGCTTAAGAACAGAGAAATCTGTAGGAAAGTGCAGTATCTTTGGACTGGCAAGCCTGGAGGTGGCTGTGCTTGCAACACTGGGTTGCTTATTTGGGGGAGCAGGTGCCCTGGTGACTCTGGGGAAGGTCTACATGATGGGGACCCCTGGCCAACCCATCCCTGATGTGGACAGGTGACACATGACTGCGTGGACTCTTTGCCACGTGGCTTCACGCAATGAGCAGATGACTGAAAAATCATCTCCTGGGCAATTCACTTCATTCATCAATTAAATTGTTTGCTGTGAACAGTTTGGCCTCATCCAGCTCCAGGATTTCAGCCTTGTAATTTTGCTGGCACAGGATGCCGGCGCCATGTCCGTGAAATCTGCCTGCCAACTGCTTCCCCTGCTAAGCATTTTCTAGGCTGACGATCCTGAAAACCTTGCCAGCAGCCCCAGCTCTGTCCCTTTCAGGGCAAGCTCCTCACTTAAACGTGAGCACCTCTAAATGACTCCATCTGCTAAGTGACGTTAGTAAAGAAAAGATTATAGCAGGAGTTATTGCCGTGTCCTCGGGTTATAACCCTGTTATAAAATGGGCTGGAAGAACAAGGGGACTGTGACGAGCTGAGGCTCAAAACCACCTGGGTGACTGTCAGCTTGATTTATTTTCTTGCTCATTAGATAAATTAGAAAACTGGCAAAAGAAACCATTGCCCACTCTCAGCTGCTTGGTAACCTGCCACAAAGCACGAGATGCTGACCACGGGGAGATGCAGCTCCTTCCCACCTCCTCTGCACCTTCCCCTGACCACCCCAGCACCAGGGCAGGGGGGCAGGGACATGGGACGGGAGTTGGGGCTGCCCGTGCAACACATCTCCTCAGTGGTCCTGTGATCCTGAACCACCCCATCAACCCATCCAGCTGATAGCTGGCAACCACTGGAGTTTCACTTTTCTCTGATGCTGTTGATTTTTGAATAGCAGCACTTTTCTAGGTGAAAAAAGCGGTACCAGTATTGCTTTGGAAGACTAGCTCTGACCTCAGAACCCTTTGTTACCATCATTTCAGAAATGAGACAAACCAAAGCAAAACAACTGGGTTTGTGGCAGTATCGTCAGCCAGGACTCACCACCCTTCAGAGATCACAGAATCACATACTGGTCTGGGTTGGAAGGGACCCCAAGGATCACACAGTTCCAATCCCCCTGCCACAGGCAGGGCCACCAACCTCCAGCCCTGGAGCTACACAAGGCTGCCCAGGGCCCCAACCAACCTGGCCTTGAACTCCAGAGATGGGGCATCCACTCCCTCTCTGGGCAGCCTGTTCCAGCCCCTCACCACTCTCTCTGTAAAGAGCTTCCCCCTAATATCTAATCTAACCCTTTCCTCCTTTAGCTTTAATCCATCCCCCTTTGTCCTGCCATTGCCTACCCTTTTCAAAAGTTGATGTTGGTCAACATTATGGTCTCAGGCATTTGGGTGACTGGTGATCAATCTGCCTCCAGCTGCCACCCCTCTTGCTTGTGAATCAGGCCAACTTTTGTCTGTCAGGAGGATGGAGCTTAATGCTCAGACTTGCTTTAAATCCCTGGGTAAAATTCACTATGCAGAAGGTCAGACAACAGTAACAATGCCTTCTAACCCAAAACCTCAATGAAATCTACAGGCTACATAACCAAATGTTCAATTCGGGTCATTTAAGTCATCTTCATATGGTTAGCTGCATCCGACACACTTCTGTAGTATGGAATGAGGCCGCTCTTATACACACAGTGTTTACATATGAGGAAGAGCTTCCAGCCAGGATGAGCTATTAAGAGACTCCACTGCATTTCTCAGCCAACATGGAGGAATGCCCACTGCAAGCAGATGCTGAGACTTGGGGAGAAACAGGACAGGGAGCTCCGAGGATGGAGGGGGAGCAGCGTGGCACCTCAGTGGTCCCAGCACCACCATCTCTGGAGGCAATTGCCTGGCCAGTATCTGCCCCATGGGCCACGGTCACAGCACATTTTTGCTGCTCTCTGTGTCCTTCCTTCTGCTCATGGGACTTTTGCACTGCCTGCACAGTGTCCTTGTCGCTGAGGCTCCTGCAAGCCCTGGGACATGTGTGTCCCCGTGGTGCAGCCTCCTGCCAGGTGTGCTCCCATGTGTGCTGAGCAGCACAGGATGGAGGAGACAGGGCTAATTCCTTCCTGAGACTCGCGAGGAATCGGCTTATGGCCCGAAGCTCCGATTACTCTTATCCTAGGCTGCGTGATGGCAACCACATCCTGACATTACCCTTCCCTCTTCAAAATCCAGTGGCTGGTCTGACTGATGTGTATGAATTCCGGCCCCACTTCCACCCCAGAGGGTTTGAGGGGCTGCCAGTCAGCACAGACCCAAGGCTGACCATGGGGGAAGACGTTCGAACCCCTAAATGCCCCTGATGGGAAGTGCCTGGTGCCAATCCTACCTACCAGACTTGATGGAGACCAGTGAAAGGCAGCCCCTTCCCAGCCACAGGGCCAGAGCTGAAGGCTCAGGCAGACTTGCTTGCTGGGACCTGGCAGGTAAAGGGCCTCTGAAGCAGCTGGCAACAATGCTGTCATGTAAAACACGGAGTGAAATATTTGGTTGAATGGATTAAACCATGACTCCCACCTGTCTGCAGTACGAGATGCTGCACCACACGCTCCCAACCACCTTCACTCCCCATCTCCCACCGCTGCCCACCAAGCCTGCACTGAATGGAAATTAAAGTGGGGAAATCAAAGTCCTTCTCCCCCCTGCTCCTGCTGTGCCTCTCAGCCACTGACATTAACACCGAAATGACTGACATTAGCTTTGAATGGATTTTAATAGCCCCCTTGTGAGTCTGAATTACCCACACAGCATGAGGTCCGGTGTGTGCTTGGAGACCTGGCAATGAGCAGCGCATCGGGGGCTGGATCAGCTCCCCAGCCTGTAAACACAGGGCCGGACCCCCTCCAGGAGCTGTGGTGGCTTCTGCCGATGCAGTCCCTGGCACGGGACCCTGGCAACTGCCTGGCTCCTGCAGAGCCTGGCTCCAGCACCTGTAATCGTCCTGCTACCAGCAGGTCTGCAAGGAGCTCGGGAGCTTTTGGGGATGCTGGTCCAGGTGGGCCACCTCCATGGGATGTTTTTCCCTCTGGGGCAGGGTATGAGCTGGTGCGGGGTGGTGGAAACCCCCCTGTGGTGGCCCCCACCCCTACCAGCACGTGGCATAAAATGGTGGCCTTGTTTTAGCAGAGTCCTGTGGATGGGATGCTAAATGAGGTCATGCCTGGCCCAGCCCAGACTCTGGACTAGTGTATGAAAATCTAACAAGAAGATTAAAAGGTGTCCCCAGGCAGAAGAGGGTATTTATTTCTTTCCTTGTGGCTGAGATGCTCATGGCATGGGAATCACAGGGACGGTGACCTCCCCTGAGCAGCACCCGCACGTGGGCAGCGCCGTGTCCCCACGGGGCTGATCCTGGGGACAAGCACTGGCCAGAAAAGCTCCTTGTGAGATGCAGGTGAACACATCCAATTTACCCTCCCACACTGGGAGAGGGCATCCCACCCAGGCTATCAGCCCTGCAGCTCCTCTGTGAATGGAACAGGCCACGTTTTCCTCCTCTTCTACAAGAGGAAAAACTAGAGGAAGATTTCCAGATGGTTCCCACTTCTTCTGGAGGATGAAGGGTCTGGAAACATCCTCTGAAGTCACTTTTCCTCAATCAAAGGTCTTAAGATCTGAGTGAGTGATGCATCTTCCTTGGCCAGTCCCAAATCTCAGCACTGTTTGGGTTAAGAATGATGCTATTTAGCTGCCATCAAAATTCCTGTGTATTTCCAGTATGGAAACAGGACTACCCAGAGGCATAAGGACACTGGCTCACAGCCAGGATGGGCCAGCGGTTTCTTCAAGTCAAACTCAATGGGAGCTGTGCAATCATCAGGCACTTTAAAGAACTGAGGACTGAAAACAACCCCTTAAAAAAAAAAGTCTGTGATAATGATTGAATTATATTTAAAAGGCTCATTCGTAGTAAGTAACTGCAAATAGTTTACATGGAAAATATTTCCCATTAAGCTCATTTCTACATAAAATGCTAACAGATTGAGATTATGACTCTAATGATTATTTTTATTGCTGGTTTGCATTTAAATGGCATAAATTTCCCCCTACTGTTCTCTCTTTGGGTTAAATCAATAAAACCTATTAAGAAGGTTCATCTTCCTCTAAGATTCCTCCCTCTCTTGTTTCTGTCTCATCTCAACTGGTGCCCTTTTTATCCACCCACCACCAGAGATTTTTCAGAGCTGCCTCCAGGATGTTGGTGCTGGGGATTTGAAAATCCACTTTGGCAGAGTGGGGTGGATCTGGTCTTTGGCAAGATGGAGGACTACAGAGCAACTCCAGTGCTGTTTCCTTTACTCAACTTGGGCCATATTGCAAGGACGTATGGCTGGAGATAGATAGCTCTTCTCTCCTCTTAGCCTCTCCCCTCCTGCTTTAACAGAGAAGCCATACCCATCTGTATACCTGTTAGTCCTCAGCTGTGGATGCTCTCGTTATGCTCCTTCAAACAGTAGCTGTGGCTCACCAACCGGGTGCTGGATTTCTGTTTGGAGAAGAGTTATCCTGGTATATACACAGCGAAAGCCATTAAGATGCTGACCTTTAAATTGGGCTTCTTCCTGCTCGTGTAGGGAGGAGGTGGGTTGAGTGCCCAAATCTTATTAATTTTAATGACAAATCCCTCACACGGAGGTTGGAAATGCTCGGCTTTAATGCAATTCGCCTCCCTCTGCTGCAGCTTGGCTTCACCGTGCAGGGGATGTCTCTGCTTCTCCTGCATCGTGACAGACCCTATAGATTTGCTGCATAACTAAGGTACCATCAGGTATAGATTTATGAGATTAGGGCAGTGTTAGCGCAGGGATGTCCATGCTCCTTCATCAGTACTGCTGACCTTTCTTTCCTCCATTACTCTCAGCATCATTTTTTTTTTCTACCTTAATTTGCATAGGTTTCATGTTATCCATGTTTTTGCTTTGTCCCTGTTATCCCATTACCCTGGATAATCAAAGTTGGCTGTAATAGAAACAGCAGAAACAATTTGCTTACCCTCCTATTACAAGATATTCCCTCTTCTAAGTCTGAGAATACCTGCAGTTCTGTAGTAATGCTAATTAACTGTGCATACATATAGAAAGTAAAGCAAACGACACTGACATCCTTTGGGATGGTAGGGATTAAAGAAAGATAAGATATATTATTCTCCTGTTTCTCTGTGCTTCAGTGTCCCTACCCTCAATGGAAATTGCTTTGCACATATAGAATAAAACACAATGCATGGAGAGGGAGTCACTGACTCTGCAGAGAGGTGGAGTTGGAAGGAGCAGCTTTCCTTGCTAGCCAAGCCACTATCAAAGTAATGATCCTCCCCAATGTCTCGCTCCTTGTCCCTGTTCCCAGAGAGGGGTAGGATGGAGCTGTCTTTACTCCATGGTTGTCTCCCAGCTTCAGAGCCCAGTGATGCTGGGCAGGGTTATACATGAGCTGCAGCTATCCCCTGGAGCTGGGCTCTGGCATCATATGTCTGGAGAAGCTCCTGTCCAACCTCAAGGGCTGGTTGAAATAGCAGCTGTAAATGTGAATGCCTGTTGTAATGGAGGTTACCTGCTGTTAGTTGTTGCATCCATCAGGATAGTCCTGTATCTTTCCCACATCTTGGGCAGCTGGCAGAGCGGCAGTTTCAGAGCAGGCCAAAGTCCTGGGGGAAATAAGGAAGAGGGTAATGAGAGAAGGAAAATCATCAGGGAGATGCAGTGGCAGTACTGGTTGCTGGTGCTAACCCAGTTTGGGTCACCTGTCCCAGCTACGTCCCCTCCCAAGACTTCGCCTACCCGCAGTCTACTGGTGCAAGGGGAGGGAAATGTTGTGAGTACTGCTCAGAGGTAGCCAAAACACCAGTGTGCTATCAACACCTTCCAGTCAACACCTACCAACCTAAAGCATAGCACTGTGAGGGCTGCTACAGGGAAAATTAACTCTGTTTCAGCCAAGCTCACCATGCTTATACAGCCAGGGATGTGTGGAGGACTGTCAGAGCCCTCCATGCAGGAGAAATCCCACTCGAGTCCACCCACCAGCTCCTCAGCTGCATGGACAGACACCCTCATTGCACCCTACACTGCATCTGGGACTGACCCTGGCACCATAAGCATAGCCACACATGTCCCTGAATCTGGACCCCATGCTACAGCCACCCTCCTGGGCTGAAAGCTCCAGGGCTGAAAGCTCCAGGAGGGTGATTAGACAGCCCTAGCTTCCTCCAAACCCCGCCCCCCACCCCGCCTCCAAAATTGAGAGGAAGCTATTATTTATCTGTGCTCTGATAATCACTGTACCTTTGATGCAATACTCATGTTTGGGATTTTACCACGTCTCTCATCCTCCAGGTCTGTCAAGGAGCTTTACGCAGCCATGACTCAGAGAGAGGCGTCAGTGGAGAGAGGCTGTAGATACAGCCAGCAGCTGTCATGTGGAGGGTATAAATAATGTATACGCACATATCTATGTGTGACCTGTGAGCTCAGGGCCTTCCTTTCCTGAACGGTATCAACTTCTTTAAAGGCTCCCCTCATCAGGCCGTGGCTCTGTCCGAGGTGTATGGGACAGGGAATGAAAGCTGGTGGGGATGAGGGCTGGGTGCTGCAGGTGCCTCCGTGCCTGCATGGAGCAGTGTCGTAACTCCTTGCTGCTGAAGCCTGCACTGCTTATAGCTCACCATCAGTCCTGTGTGCGGGCTGAGGTACCAAAGTGCTTTGGTCTGCTCGCAAGCGGTAAGGTCAGGAAGATGCTTTGAAACTGCACCCGTGGTATTCATCCTTTGAAGCAACCCAAGTGAGGGATGTTGGTACAGGGAGCTGCAAAGGGCTTTTGAGGTGCTTGGTTCGTAGCCAGAGAGGTTTTCTGGTGCAGTCAGGGCCCATCCGGCTGCACACCGGGGGAGCTGAAGGGAGCCTTGCTGTGCCTGGTGCTGCAGAGATGCAGGTGCATCATCCCAGCAGAGAGCACAAGCCTGAAATACCTGAACCTCAGCAGAAGTAGGGAGCAGGCTCAGATTTGAGTGCTGGCTGATTGTCAGCCCCCAAATCAAGCCCTTTGTCATATTGCTAGTTATCCAAGACGTTTGGTTCTGAACAGGCAGTGTAAGCTTTAATTCTAAGAGTGGGTTTAAAAATGAAAATACAACGTGAGTTTGACTCACAGGAAGGAATGCTTGGGATTGGAGATAGGACAGTGCATCACTGTGGGCAGTTGGGAGTTTCTTGTTGATTTTATGTAGCTGAGGCAAAGGTAAACTTCCTATTAACTTCCCTGAGCAAGTTCATAATGATTTGACCCTTAAAATGAAAGATCTGGAGTTGAGCGGCTGGGCTCCATCTCCAGCACAGCCTCTGCCAGTGGAGTTCAAGCAGCACGTTGCAATAGCCAGCAGCCTTTGACAGCAATTGCACTCAGCACTGTTCCATCCCTTCAACTCCTGACATCATTTGGGGGGAAAAAAAAGGGCAAAGGTTGAATTCACAGGCTTTGTCTCTCTGTGGTTCAAAGGATACAACAGCCTGGATTTTAATTGGCTCCGAGTTCTCCGACTGACACCCAGGGCAGCCCTGAAGACTGACACCCAGCCAGGCAGGCGGAGCAGCAGCCGAGGGGGAAGGCTGTTTGAAGTGCTGGGTGCCTGCCACCCATCTGCAGGTACTCAGAGGTCTCTTAGCCAGGGTAGCACTGATCTGGGGCCAGGGGAGCATCGCTTTGTTTCTGATCATTAATGCAAGGGTTCTTCTCTAGTTTCTTCCCACTGATCTTCGTTGAGCACAGTCCAGGGGGAGCCATGTATTGAGTGGTTTGTGCTGGAGATCACTGCGTGGAGATAATGAAGCTGTTTTCTTGCCCTTTGCATTTCCTGATGGTGCAGCTCAGCCTGGTCTCACGCCTCTGCCCAGCGCCGGGTCCAGAGCCCACAGGAGGCGGTGGGGGGAGATGCTCTGCACGCTGCCGGCAGCGTGAGCTGCGTTCCCCTATGGAGAGAGGCAGGAGCAGCTCAGATTATGGCTACCCTCAGCTTAACCAAATGGAAGTCATCAGTGCTGACATGAAAACCTGCCCCTGGGCTGGGAGGGGTGTCAGCCAGGGCTGTGAGCTCCCCTGGCAGCTGAGAGTGGGTTCCAGCCACTCCTCTTTGCAGGTTCAGCATCGCTTCCCCCTTTCTAGTGCCCTGCCTCTGTTGACTTCACATCTCCTTCCTGAGCCAGCTCATAGCTATGTAACCCCCATCATTGCCACCAGCACAGTCTCAGTAAGTCCCATGCAAGACAAAAACCTCAGCAAGGCATTGCCAGCCTGCCTGTCTCAAGCCTAGCTGTAGCTCTTAGTCCCAAAAGCCCCATGGGGTGGGTATAGGTATCTCTAGGAAGTTCTGTATTTGCCACAACCTTTCTGACATTACAGTAAGTGCATCTCTGGGCCCAAGAAGTGTAGAAATAAACCTCAAGGAAATCAAGACAGCTAATTAGCCAAGGGTTGCTGCTGGGCTCCATGACTGTCAGCCTTTTTGAAGTTCTCCTTCACACAGGCAGATATGTGTGCGATGCTGCTGCTCCTTTGAATAAATGTCTTGGTTTCCAGAGTGGTTTCATAGCTGGATGTGACTAAACACATGTGAGGCCTGTCACAGCAAGCCTTGGCAGGATGCTTCATGTCCTTTAACCTTGCACTTCTCCAGTGCTGAAGAGCATCTCATCATCTCATATTGTGGCTGATCAGCATTGCGCTACCTCCTGGCACCTTGTGATCTGGGGTGGGCTGGGAGGTAGGAGAGACCAGAGCGCTGCCTTTCTGCACAGCCAAGCCTTCATCCTGGAGATTCTTCCCCCTGTCTTGCTCTGATGTCCCTGGAGATTGCTGGTCCACATGCTTTGGCCGGGCTTGGGGCTGCGCTGGTCATCCAGGGTTTGGATGGTGCCACTGGAGTGCTGCTTCTTGGGGATGAGGAGCCTGGCAAGTGCTGGAGCACATCCCCCAGCATGTGGTCTCATCCACATGTGGATCTCATTCAGATGTGGTCTCATCCCACATGTCCATCATTCCTTGGTATCCGATATTTTCCTGAAGATAAGCACCTTGCATGAAGTTGCAGGTACACCAACCATCACAAGAGACTTGGGGGTCCTAGCTGGGCCCAGGGCTGAGGGAGAGGTATGATTTCCATGCCAAGAGAGGCTGATCAGGTCATGACAGAGGCCTAGCTGGAGTGGGGTGCTATGTCCAGAAGGGTGTTGTTTTTGTATTTGAGCAGAAGACCTTTGGAGCAGAAAAGGACCCCTGGAACTTTGTGCCATGTCCCTTCAGCCATCCCCCAGCCCTGACCAATCCTCATGCTCTGACCTGCTCCACACGGGGGTCAGGGACAGTTTAACCTCATAGGTAACACCAGCCGTATCTGTGCTGCCCTCTCCCTTCTCCCCTTCAGCTTTCCTCCTTCCCTTGTTCTGCTTCTTTTGAGCTCCGTTTCCCTTTGGAAAACCCTCTTGCAGCTCCCTTTCCCCTCTCTGCAGGCTTCTCCTCTTTCCCCCTTTCCTCCTGCTGCTTCACTCCCTCCTGCTTGCAGCTCGTGCCGAGCTACATGTGTTTGCTCAGCATCGCTCCTCCTGGAACGTTAATTTGCTGCTCGTCTCCTTGCAGGCTTTACACCATGAGTTGGGGCTTTGTGTGCATGTGTGTGTGTGATTCAATTAAACAAAACACAATAAAATCAGGGAAAACAGAGACAGACACAGACAGACAGCGATTCTCTGCTCTCTGAGGGCTCAGCCTGTCTGCCTGTGAGCTCAGCCCCAGCATGGCTTTCTCCTGTCGCCACGTGGGATTGCTTGTAGCAACCCTTTGGATCTCGTGCTTGGGGTTTCCATCCCTCTGCTGGGACCTTGGGACAGCACCTCCTCCTGCTCTGCTGTCAGGAGCTGGGGTTGCTCCCGTTAAATGAGAGGTTAACCTCCAAGGAGCTGGCTGATCACTTCAAATAAGCCCTGAAAATCTGAAGCATCTCCAAATGCTCAGCCTCTTCCATCCCTCCTTTCCCTCTGCACAGCTCAGTCCCTGCAGCCCTCACAATCCTCCAAACCTCCCCCTTCCCTCCTCCAAGCCAGTAACCTGCCTGCTCCCTGTCCTGCCCTACCCATGTCCCTTGTCACTCTCCTGGAGGCAGATTTCCCCCTGCTAGGACCAAGCTTTCTCCCCCATCACACATTCCCCTTGCACTGCAACCTGAAAAGCAGGCTTCATTTCCCTGGCTGGCTGGTGGACTTCCCCCTGCTGCCCTCCACCCCCCTCTGCCATGTCCTTCCCTCCCTTCTCTCCTTGTTTTCTTTTCCCTTTCCCCCCTGTAATCTATTCATACTGTGAACATATGCTCTCTTAGCATCCTTTGCTCCCAGCCATCTCCCTGGCAGGTTTCTCCCCTCCTCCTGTGTGCGGGGTGTGGGTGTCTCTCTCCTACAGACTGTTTCTGCTCGCTCGTCCCCGGCTGGCTCCCCAGCTCTGCAAATTTATTCCATGGATCCAGCCTCCTTCCCTAGGCTTGACTGTAAATATGACAGCTAAAGTGGGTCAGTGCAAACGGAAGGAGGTGGTCCTAGAAGGGACCTAGGTGTGAGAGGCCAAACCCATGCCGGGGTATGGGGCAGGTGGGAGAGGAGAAGGTGAGGGTGATGGTCTATAAAAGTGAGGATTGCAAGGGTTTTACACATGCACATGAACTGTGATTAATGAAATCCTGGCACTCATTACCCTCACCTTAGTGAAAAATACTGAGAGCAGAAGTGACCCCCCACCTCCTTCCTGAGAGCATCCCCTGCCATGCAGAGCCTTCCCAGGGATGTGGAAGGTCACACTGTGTCATCTCCTCTGGCTTTAATATCCCTCTGAAATCCTGGAAGGGGCCTTGTGCTGCTGAAAGGGGAACGTCCCGAGGAGAGCAGAGCCTGATTAATGTGTTGGGGTTTGTGCCAGCTCAGCAGGGCACTTGCCTCTTGCCCACATACCCACCAGCCACGCTCAGAGTGGCTTCCAGCAATGTCATGCTCCATGGTTTGAACCTCTGCCCCCTGCCCCTTCTGTGTGCCATTCAGAACTCTTTCTTTTACACTTGGAGGGCTCCTTCTAGTACCAAGAGGCTGTCCTTATCTCTGGCTGATCCAATGCTATTTAAGGGGCACTGCTCCCTGTCCTCTGGGTTGCAGCAGTTGTGGCTGTGAGGTAACACCATCCCTGACTCTTGTCTCTAGTGAGGGCATGCCCAACAGAGGCAGGACAGATGTAATAGCATGTCCCACCATAGTCTTGGCTCCTGGCTTTCACAGACTGAGACTGTCCTGTCACTTGGTCCACGTGGATGAGCTTTTTGCTGAGCAAAGTCAAAAGATGGAGCCAGCTTTTCTGGTGTGCAAACCCAGCCCAGGAGAAAGGAAAGCAAGGACCTGCCTTGTGGAGCAGAGAACCAAATGACCTTCCACCTTCCTCTGGTGCTTGCCCAGTGCCTGCACATGGGGACTCATGGTCCCCACACTTCTGTCCTCATGGGCCACATGTGACCACAGCACAGGAATAAATTTTAGCTGACAATGGTTCTGCAGAGTTTCCTGTGCATGCAGCCAATGCACCTGGAGCCGTTCCCAGATGTCTCTCCTCATTAATGCCCCCTTAGCAATTTTCTGAGGCCCAGCCTCCATCTCCAGCATTAAAAGCAGTCCCTTCCTCTTTGATTTATGGGTATTAATCCATGCCAGCAGGCAAGAGGCATAACATGTCTACATAATATATTCATTATTAAATTGTTTTTGTTCCTCTTCTTTCTCTTCCACCTCCAAGGTTGCCCCTTTCTTATCTGTCTGTAACATTTTAACCTGCATGCTGCACTCAGAAAGACAACTTCCAACATGGAGCCATCAACATCACTTGATAGGTCAATCTTACCAGTCCTTTCTGAAGGCCACATTCAGACTCTGGCAAAGAGGAGACTCTCTTAGCTCCATCTCCAAGGGTACGTCTACTCCAGCACTGTGCTCAGGGTAACTGCTGGTGTGGCCAGGGCTGTTGGGATGCTGTCAGTCCCACATCACTTATTTCTGATCGTAACAGCAGGACGGGCCAACTGTGTGAGCCTGCTGGCAGCCGTGCCTGACACCGTGCCCAGGCAGGGATCCAGTGAGTGTGAGTTTCTTCTGCAGTCATTGGGATGCTGGCTCCAGACCAGTGATGGCTAATGCTGCCCAGCCCTCTGATTTAGGGACCGAAACCCAGTACTGTTAGCTCCACCAGTTCCAGTCTCCCACCTGCTCGAGCCATGCGCCTGGCCCTGGGCTGGCATCCACCTTTGCAGCACCTTGTTGGTTTCTGTGCTGCCATGCTGTTCCCAAAGTACGTGGCAGATTAGATTTAGCAGCCAGCACTTGGATTCTAATGAACTCACCATGCTATGGCCTGGGAAGAGACAAAAGAAAGATCTCAGGACCTTGACACGGGGCTGCTTTCATCGCAGGAACGATGGTTGTGCCCCTCCTGTGCTCAGCTGCTGTGATCTCTCCCAGCCCTGATGCCTGGTGGCAGGGTTCTTCATCCCGCTGAGGTGCTCCTGTTGCACACAGCAATTTCTTCAGGCCAGTCTCCCTGCTGTGGTCACTTGTTCTGGTCAAACATGGAGGACAGGGAGTTTTGAGGATCCCAACCCTCTACTGCCAGGCTTTGCAGGCCCCTCAGCATACTCGTTGCCCATCTCTGGGCCTTGCAATTGGCAGTGTGACAGCTCTGATGGGACAGTGAGGCAGAGTTCTCTCAGCTGTGACCCTTGGCAACCCAAATCCAAGAAGTCCCTGCAGCTCATGTGCCTGCCCACCAACCTGCTGTGGCCCACACTTCTCAGCACCATACCTTCACAGCGGCAAGTGCTCTCTGGAAGTTGTGCTCGTCTCTGTTACTTAATAGGAGTTGAAAGACAAGCTTACCTTGCCTTGTTACACGTTTTGCCCCTTGCAACACAGGCTGTTCCATCCCCATTCCCCAGCTCCACCAAGATAAGGCGATGGATAAGTCAACTCCATAAGTTGCTCCAGACCTCCTGTCACCCTGCCATAAAGCAGCAGTTAGAGGCAACAAGTGCAACTAAAACCCAACAGTATCTCTCTCTTTCTTTGCAGCCTGCCTTAGCCAAGCCTCCTCCCTTTCCCTTGCCCACATCTGAAGGGATTGTCCCTGCGTTGCACTGCCCACACGACTCTCTCCATCCCCACTGCAGCGCTGTGCCTCCCGCAGCTCCCCAGGATGGAGACGAGGGGAAGCAGCAGGACATTAGCAACTTCAGGAGCTCAGGAGCAGCTTGAAAAATATTTTGTGTTCTTTTGGTAAAAATGAATCTGTCCCAGTGGTAATAAGGCTGCTTTTGTTCAGCAGGCTCTTAGCAGTGATTATTGTTGTTTTTCAATTTAAAAACCAGACGGTCTATTTATAATGTATAGTATGTGGACTGAGATTTTTTGTTGTTTTCTTTAACCAAGGCTTTAAAATGTGCTCTCAGTTCCACTGCTGACAATCCAGGGAAGCAGAGGGGGATCTGTCACCTGCAGACCCCGTGAATGAAATGATAAAGCAAAACATAGTTAACAGAGCGAGGCTGCAGCGATGCTCAGGGGAACCAGTGGAAGATGCCAGGTGGGAGAGGGCTGGGGCTGTAGCTGGGAGGTGCTTTCAGTGGTGTTGGAAGGGCTCTGGGCACAGGTGCACAGTACTTGGATTATGTCTGTCTCCTCTCTTGCCCAAAGCGGAGGTTGATCAGAGCTGACATCAGCACCATCCGCAGTGCTGTCAGCACGCAGGCCGGGGGAAAAGCCAATCTCCAGTCTTTGGCCTGGCACTGGCTCCAAGTTGGCAAAGACCTCTGAGAAGTAGCTAACGCCCATGGGTGCTGGGGGGACGGTGAGGAGGACAGTGGTCCCAGGGGTGCGTTAAGTGATCCAGTAGAGCACTGATATAGATTCTGGCCTGGGCTGGGAAACCCTTGCATACGTAACGTGAACATCTCCACATGCTTTGGGCATTGGCCCAGCATTGGCCTGGCATGGCCCTTTCCAGCCTAACAGTGGGCATTACCCTGGCGTGCCAGCCCTGAGTGCCAGTCAGTCAGCAGGGCTCGCTTTCCTCTGCCACTGGAGCACCCTGTCCAAGGATGCTTTAGCACAGTAACATCATAAGATGCAGGCACCAAGCAGCTTGTTGTAGCAGCATGTGAGGTGTTGCTTTGGGTGCTGCTGAATCCTCCCATACGTGGGCTGCTTTGACACGCCGGTGCCTTGCTTTCCATGCACAGTCCAGCAGCACCACCAGGACTGAACAGAAGGAAAATTCACAGTTCATGTGAGCGACTCAGTCCCTGTTGGCCAACCTTCAGCTCACCTGGTGACCGAAGTGACCTGGAGTTCATGGCCACACTGGAGGCCGTGGCTCTGCTGCCTCGCCCATGCCAAGGCTGGCCTTTGTTCCCCTTCTTACTGTGGCTTATCCAGCAGTGTTTCTGTCTCCATTTCCCCACACAGACCCTTTTACTCCCACCGTTTAGTTATTTTCTTAATTAAATATAGATTATGGTGCTGGGAATAAGGGATTATTACTTATTCATAAGCTACTTAGATTTTAAAGTGTGTGCAGAGCAGAGCTTATCACATGTCTGTGTCTGCATCATTACCATGACAAGGGGCAGGGAGAGCTCCTGTGGCTTCTGGGGCTTCACCAGAACTTCACTCCTCTTCCCTCCCTATGTTCTCCACACCTCAAGGAGCTCTCCCATCTCTCCCCTTGCTATCCCTTTTCCAGTTGAGGCTTGCCAGCCTTTTCCTAAGGAAACTGCTCTCATTGCCATCTCCTAAGATGTTCTGGCCCTTCCATTATGTCTCTGCTTTGCCCCTTCCCCAGGTTTGTTTGCACCTCTCTCCCAGTGCTTTCCCCAGCCCTCCCACTGTGCCTGCAGCTGAAGCTCAGCCGTTTCACCTTCCCCCCGCAGAAGAACAGGGACTTAATCAGGAGGTGGCTCTGCAGGAGGTGCTTTTTTGCAAAGTTTTCTAGGAAATTCATGCCAGTACCTGTGTAATTGTTGCCTGAACTTCAGCCCATCCTAGGGTGCAAGAGGAGGAGGCAGGGGAAGGTGCTGCTAGCAAGCTGATGAGAGAAGCAGAGGAAGGGAAGTGGGGTGGGAAGGTGGATGCTGTTGTAGGTCCATAATGCATTCCCAAAGCCTTGTGCTTCTTCATTGTGCCCAAGAAGAAGACTTAGGAGCTGCTCTTTCCACCCTGGGACAAGCAGTGGCTTCCCAAGCTTCTTTCTGTGCCTTAAACAGTGGAGGACTTCAACCTCTGGGCAGTAGAAGTAGCAATAATAACAATACAACAACAAGAAGAACCTCTGACCTGTTTTGTGCACTCCAGGGTGGATGCCTGTCCCCATCTTAGTCCAGTTTTTGCTGTCCCCAGGTAGTGCCATTAACAGCCAGTGCTGCAGGTCTTCTGGTCTGCTTGCAAGCCCCTGGGGAGAACGGTCATCACATGCTGACCTGAGAAGAAAAAGGGAGCATTCAATCCCAGCACTCATCTCCCCTCCATCCTCCTGTTTCCAGGGCTGTTCCCAGGGCTGTGGCTGGGGCCCAGCGTTTTGCAGCAGGCAGCCCTAGTCTCACCCTTAGGAACCCACGACCGTTTCCATTGTGCTCATCCCACCTCACGTCCTCCTGTTCTTCTGTGTGCTGTGTCTTGCCTGGCTGAGATGGCAGCATGGGGCCATTTCTGCCTGAGCTAGCCTGACACCTTTGTCCTCTGCTGTCCCAGTGCCTCCTGTGTAGTCCTTTCCAACTATTTTAAGGACTAATGCAAAGACCTGGCTTGATAGCCCCGAGGGCTAAAGACCTTTTGTCAACAGAGCAGATATAAGACAAGCTGCTGCAAGGTTCCTCAGAGAAAAATGATCTTGATAAATTGGAGAAATGGCCTGAAATCAATACACTGAAATTCAATAAAGTCAAGTGCAAAGTGCTTCACTTAGGAGGGCGATATCAAAATCTCAGATATAAGATGGGGAAGAACTGGTAAGCCAGCGGGAGAGCGTCTGAGGCTCAAGCAGTGGAGTAGCCCTCAAACTGAGCAGCAGACAATAACCTGATACTTTAGGAAAGGAAAGAAAAGGCACATCTTACCCGGAGATATATGAATCGTTTCAGATGGAAGACAGCAAGGTAATTTATTTGGCTCTATTTAGTGCTAGCGAGGCATCGGCTGGAGACATATATCTCCAGGTTTGGGCATCACAACTTTAAGAGAGATTCAGACAAATTGAAGGAGTTTGGAAAACATGCCCCAGGAAGATAGACTGAAGGAGCTGGGTTTGTGCTCCAGGACAGAGATGACTGAAGACAGGGGGATGGGTGATATTCATCCAGTGTGGAAAAGACACTTATAAAAATGATGGTGATCGGTTGGTCAAGGGTTGAACAAGCTGTAGAAGACTTTAATTGCCACCAAGAGGCCTTGGGTTGTTAGGTGCTCAGGAAAAGCTTTCTGAGAGCGAGGTGCAAGCTGTAAAGGGTGTGTGGGAGCCCTGTCCCAGGAAAGCTTCAACAACCAACTGAAGGAGCATCAGCATGGAGGTGAACTCCATGCAGGTCCCACTCTTTCTCCCACTGCAGAGATGAGGCTTTTTCCAGCACCCTGAGATGCATTAACCACGTTCTTGGGGTTACTATATGGAGACAAGCAACTCACTTCCTACTTACCAGCAACACCAGGTCACGTCCAACCTCCCAGTGTCTGCATGGGTGATGTCCCTGGTGAGCCCAATTCACCCCACCCAGGGTTCTGCTGTCTGTGTCACTCACATGCCTGGACAGGATGCTCCCCGCTACACTTCTACTCCAGGTTTCTTCTGCTGACAAACCATAATTTCATTTCTCTCCATTGTGGAGATACATTATGAGCTTATTCATGATTTAAGACCAGGGAAGAAACGTAGATGAGCATGACTTTGCAGTGAGCAATTTACCAGACTGAGTAGTTCTTGTGCCTTACAGTACCATCTGAGAAGGGTCTGCACTACCCATTCCTTCTGTGTGGCTGCTGTCACTCCATGTCTGATTAAGCTGAAACCCTTAGGACTTGGCTGTCATGACCAGGGGCACCTGGATACAGCCACACACACACGTTAGATTCATTCACTCCTCTGACTTACACCTTGGGCTGGAAAGGAAACCTGAGACTAAAGTGATCAAGGATGCTCTGCTGTTTGGACTGGCCACACATCCTCATGGCCTCAGCCTCACTGACTTGGTTTTCAGTAAGTTAGTGGCTAGCTGCAGCCCTCCTCCAGATCAATCCCTCTCAGTTGCATTTTTAAAAATCATAATTAATGTTTGCTGCGGAATTACATTGATTTTTTTGTTAATGTACTCTGAGAGATGAGGGGAATTCATTGCCTGAACCTGTGAGCAAGCAAAGGGGGGATGATGTTGAAGCTTCCTGAGCCAAAGGGGAGAGCAGTGGGAGCTGTACCAGGGATGTGCAAGGGGACGATCATCCCCAATACCCTGTGCTACACAGGGGATTTACTGAGCTGCAACAAGAAAGGGCTGGGTGTGGAAATATTTGCACGGCTGCTCTTTTTCCCCTGGCCAAACTGCACCACTGACCCCTGCTTCCTGGCCTTGGCAAAGCCCAGGGAGGAGAAGGCTGGTTGTCTGCAGCCCCAGCAGTCCTGTTTCCATTACGGAGCTCAGCAGGGAATGGGATTTTATTTATTTACCAAGTCACAGTGGGAAGAGGGATTTCAGGGCAGCCTGAGCTTCCCACAGCTCTGAAGAGTGGATAAACCCTCCTCCAGCTTTGTGCAGGGAGGTTCCTGCAAGTAGGAAACCTCAGCCTGGGCACAGATGGGGCTCTTTCCCCCAGCTCCTCACTCACGCATGCTACCAGCAGCTTTGTCATGAGCATGTATAAATGTAAGAGGCACCTGTAAGCCTCGCAGGCTGCCCTGTGCTTTCTGAACAGCCAAACAGCTTATAGCCAGCACCTGCGCAGCAAGCCCCAGGAGATGCTGCAGGGAGGCAGCTTTCAGTAGGAGCTGCCTCAGCACTCACGGCTGTCAAAACCATGAGGATTTGGGTGGCGACACAAGTAATGAGCTTAAGGATCCTCTTACTCCTGGTAAAAACTACCTGGGGGGTGGTAGGACTCTAGACCTAGTGATGAAGGGGAAGGATTCTGGGCTTTCAGTCATTTAGGGGTGCTTACTGCCTTCTGCACTTGCTGTGGTGAGGTCCACAGCTGGCAGGCTTGCAGTGCCAGCACCGCAGCGGCTCCCCAGGCTTTGTGCAGTGGCTCAGGTGGTGACACCTCCCAGCCCGCATCTGGGATGCTGCAAACATTTGTTAGAGTGTGGATGCACAATGGGTCCTCACAGCTATCACAGAGCTGCTGTGTAAATGTCAGAGGGGGGTTTTGTATTCACCTTGCCAACAGTCCCCTCGGGCTCAGCAAACACCAGAGCAGTATGTCACTGCTGGTGGCACACAGTGCTGTAAGGGGCTGGTGTAGTGGGCAGATGAGCCTTCCCCCGTGCACTCCTCCTGGGCAGGGGCTGGGGGCAGCCACAGTGTAGGTGCCTGGCAAGGACTGGGGTGCCAACACTGCCCACCACGCTGATGCAAAGGCCAAATCCTGACTGCACCTCCCCAGACCGTAACACCAGTGTGCAGTTGGCTGCCTGGCTCTCCAGATGAGTACCAGCCTGTGTTCCTTTGGAAGAGTCACTGTAAACTCATCACCTGCTCATCTCCAAGCTTTCCCCTTGTTAGAAGGGATATCTCTCATCATTTTTTTCACGGCATCTTGTTTTGCATTGCCTGTTAATTACGTGCCCTCCAAGGATCATTCTTGCCTGAGCAGTTTGGAGGAGGCCACGCAGCACCGGCTCAGCCTTGCCCAGCTGAGAACGCTGTGACAATTGCCGCTGAAAAGCAGCCTTGTTGCGCACAGGTGTTATTAAGCAGCCACAGATGTTATACATTTTTTTTTTCAATTAAAAACCCATAAATTAAAAAAAATAATGAGGCAAGCGCTGCACTCGATGGAGACAAAGGAGCAAGGCAGCAGCAGCAGCATTGTGCTGGGCATGCTTGCCACTCTGGGCGGCAGAACGCTCAGCTGGTCAAACAATGCGTCGGGCGAACATCTGCGAGGACTTTGTGTTACAGGCTGGTGCGAGGAACATTTGATTTCTGCATTGGCAGGGGCCTTCGGTCCCGCTGTTCCTCCCCCTCCTCCTCCCTTCCCTGCTTCCTGGCTGGCTCTTGGGAGAGGTAGGATCAAGTCCTGGAGCTGCAGCCGTTGGCGGCCACTCCTCGCATTTGGGTGGATGTTGGAGGAATTGGAAATCAGCGCTCTAAAGTCGGCTGTGAGCCCATTGGTAGAACAAAAGTTTTGTCTCCAGGGTTTGAGAGCTGTGGTGCATGGAGGTGGCTCTCCCTTCCGTGTTGTGTGCGTGCCCTAAATGCAATTATTTGGCTCCTACCATGTCTGATATTATTATTGTTCTTGCTATCTTTGGTACTTTTATGGCCCCATCACCATAGTAACTGAGCATCTCAAAACCCTGCGAGGAGGGAATAATATTATTCCCATTGTAGAGTTGGGGGAAGTGAACAACAGCAAGGCGAAGAGCTGGAGGTGTGGGAGGACTTGGGCAAATCCATCCATGGACAGGGACTTGGGGGTCACAGTCCTGCTACTTCTCATTTTAAGCAGCCATCCTAACTTTTCCTGGGAAGCCTTGGGGCACATTTCCATCCCACTTCTCTTCCTCTTATCTTGAGTTAGCTACTATTGACCTCCCACCTGGAGCTGCTCCCTCCTGGGCTGTCTCTTCCTCCTTACCCTGTGGGCCACCCACTGATGGGCACTGCCCAAGGCAGAAGTGTTGGTTTGCTCTGATGAAGACCTTTCATTTTGCACAGACTATTTTAATGCATCTCAGGCCAGCCCCTGCTCAAACACATCTTTAAATATTGAATGAAAAACAGTAATGTCAGAGCGAGACATTCCAGACTCATTTCCACCCTGGGGGTTTAGCTGTTTTTCCTGAGAGACAGCTGACAGAGATTCAGAAAGAGGGATTAGAAACAGTCTTCTGCAGCACAAGTGGATAGTTCAACAGGTAAAGGTAAGCCAATGTGGTGGCCAAAAGCCTTACCTGGATGTCAACCTGTGGCCAGGCTGTCCTCTCCTTCCATCAGCACCTTCTCCCAGTGGGATGAGGCTGCTCCCTGCCCGGCTTCCTGTGCTGCCAGCTCCTGGCATTGCCCTCACGTTCCCTGGCATGATGGCTCCTTGCTGCCTCCCCTGCCTCAGGTCGTTCTGGAATAAAACAATCTTCAATTATTCCTCTCCTTTTTTTCCCCTTTTGTGCAATATATCATTTTTTAATTAAAAAAATGCCTCGTGGAAGTGTAACAGGCTATTAAATGTTTTGGTCCATAATTAACATCAAACCCCTGACTTAAAATCTTTATGGATTGAGTGAGCTCCATTAGCTGCTACATGAATAACTCTGCACGGCTCTTGGAGGCCCATGGGGTTCAAATCACCCCATTTCCCCTGCAAAGGGGGAAGAAAGAAAGAAGGTCCTTGCTGGGGGCTCTCCCTGCAGCCACTGCATCATAGACCACGTTGGGATGAGCAACTCCCCTTGCCCCCAGCACTTCCCCCGCTCTAGGAAGGATTCCAGAACCCCATGACAGCCAGGAGCCCCGTCAGTTTGTGCAGGGAAAGGCAGGATGTGACCCTGGAGGAGTTATCTCCCCACTCAAATCGATCCCTGGTAAATACAGCAGTGGTGGCATGAGCGGCAGAGCAAAGATAACGCTGTGCTGTCTCTCGGGGGATCGGCGCGGTGGCGGTGAACCTCCACCTGCAGTGACAGGCTGATGCGGTGTGCATGCAAGCAGGTGGCAGTGGGCATGAGTTACTGGGGACTTGCATTCTGTTTCCCGCCCTCCTTCCCGGTTTCTGAGGGAGAGACAGGAGCTGGCAGGTTGCTTTGTGGGTTTACTCACATGCCAACAGGTTGGAGACAGGCTTCGTGCATAGAGAAGTCAGGGTCCTGGGTGTTGTCCCTGCTGTTCATGGGCACCATGTTTGGCTTGTGCCAGAGCTGGTCCCAAATCACTGCCCAGTACAAGATGCTCCCCAGTGCCACCCCAGGTGTAGGATGCCCAAAATGCAGGTTTGGGGATGCCCAGGTCATTGATCATCATTACTGATGCACGACCCAAGGCACACCCTCCCTGCCTTCTCCAGAAGACGTTGGAGTTGAGGGAGTTTGGATACCCCGGTGATTCTCAGCATTTGCTTTAATACTTTAGTAGCATCTCATATTCCTGGATCCCTGTCTGGTGTTGGCTGTCAGTAGTAGTGACACAATACTTGGGGCTGCTGGCAGATTCCATGCATTCCCACCCATACTTTAAGGTGGAAATAATACTAGAGCTAAAGTAGTGGTCTTCAATACTGCTGGATTATGGATGGCCAACTTGTTTGAGCTGATGAATGCAGCTGCCACCTTGCCAATTTATGGTATTATTCCTTCTGGGCATCTTGGCCATAGGACACAAATTGACTCACTTCTGCATTCTTGGCTTTCTGAATAGGGCTGGAGTTAGGAGATACTGGTGTTCTCACAAGGTTTCCTCTGTGTACTTAGCTATTAGCTTGCTCCTGCTAAGCAGCTCTGGACTATCTTCTGGGCTTTGCTTGTACATGGAATGAGCTGTCAATTCAAAGAGCCCTGGCTGTATTTCATAGCCTGGCTGTCACTCAAACATCTCATAACAGCGAGGACATCAGAAGCAGACACTCTCCAAGGTATTAGAAGATGGTTGACTTTCGGCACTCTTCCCTTGAGCCTAAAATTAATTTTTCCATGAAGTGAAGGAATCTTGGTCTACCTGGGACAGGATCCCACTGCAGTCTCCAGTATCTCATTGGCATGGCAGCTTGGCCAATCATCGACCCATCTTCTCCTTCCAGCTCCAGGTCTTTGATGAGGAGGAGGAGAGCCTGAGGTTGAAGTTCAGGCTATAGTGCTGTGGAGGAGACACCTTCCAAGCAAGAGCTGCTTGGGACAGCACTGCCCAGTGAACACATACAAACAGGATGTGCTGCCATTGTGTCCAGAGGCCAGGCTGCACCACAGGCACAACAAAGGCGATCACAATGTGAGAAGAAAAAGGCAGAAGCAGGCTTGGCACCACAGGCTAAATTAAAACGAGACCAAGTCCCGGTGTGCCCCCGTTGCAGTATGGGAGGGAGCTGGAACCATCTTCCCCATGGCAAATCTTGCCTGTCCCAGAGCATCCTGGGGGGGGGAACCAGGGTGATATTTTAATAAGCTAAGTATTAGCTGCATCCCCAGTCCCTCCTTGAGACTGATGCTGGGCAATGAGGCTGAAAATTAATCACTTAGAGGGTTTTCATTTTCTTTCATTAGTTCTTCATTTTTCATTTTCTTTCTGATCCTCATCTCAGCTGTACTAAACTTTAAGTCAACAGAATATGGGATGAGCAGCAGGGAGCCTGCTGGCTTCCTTCTGCTCTCCTCCATTTCACCAGCCCCATCCTTGCAGGCCAGCAGCAAGGTTCACTGCACATAGCCAAGAGCCTGTGGAGAAAACAAAGCTGAGGGAGAATCCAGTTTCTGTTTCTTTGTTTTCAACCCTGACCAGGAGTGGTATAAACTCAAATGGGCACTGGTTCAGTCAAGCTAGCTTCTGCTGAGTCAGCTCATTTCAGACTTGGCCTTTCCAAAGGACTGCAACTCTCGGAAACCCCAGCCAAGATTTTATGGGTAAATGTAAAATGAATTAGGAGGCAGGTTTTAAAATAAAGGATTGCTCTTGGAATCCAGGGTTAATAGTAATTTCTCCTGAGAACACAGAATCTCTTAATCTTTAGCCCAAAGGCGCATGCTCAGCAGCGTGGCAGAGGCGCTGCCAAGTGGAAGAGGATGGAGCTGCTCTGGTGCACTGTGGTGGATCTCCTGTACCTAGCCACTGGCACACCAGCTACTGCCCAGTGTGGGCACACCAGGGTTGGAAGAACCCCACTTATTGTTTTCCTTTTGCCTCTCCAGTAACAACAGTCCTCAAAGCTGGTTAAAAAATATCTCAAGGCAAGTCTATTCATTCAGAAACTGGTGATTCAACTCCACATAACTGTTTGGAGGAGTGACATTGATTTCACTGATGTTTTCAGGAAGGACATTATCAATCAGGTTTCATTTGGATGGCATCATTTCAGCTTGCCCATGTGGCATGGCTGGGATGCTCCACGTTGTGTTGCAATAGAGCAGCTGAAAGAGATGAGAGGAGAAGAAAAAATCCATTTGGAAGTAGTTCTTTACTGCAAGAAAAATAACCCAAAATCTTGACTTGTGCCCCAAATATGCCACAAAATTCAATTTTTGCTATCTTGGAAGTTCTCACAAGCCAAAGTGCCTGGGATTCATCCAGCCAGATGTAGCAAATGTTGCAGGACCACCTCACTTCAGGCAGACCAGGAGCACTAGACCTCATGTTGAAGACACCATAGGGATGTGGAAAGGATGCAGTCCTGTCCCATGACATCCTCTCTGCCTGTGGAAAGCCCGAGAGACGTGCACCAACCTGTCCCCAAACAGCGTTTGTAAGGACAGAGCCCCTCCACCTCCCAGGTAACCACTGCCATGCTTCATGGGCCCTTTATTCCCTGATGTCTAACCTGATTTCTCTTGCTGTAATTTAAGCCGATTATTTCTTGTCCTGTCCAACATGGACATAAAGAACAGATTATTCTCTTCCCCTTGGCAGCATCCTTTTAAGCACTTGAAGACTGTTATCACATTTCTTCTTCCATCATCTCTTTTAGGCTAAATAACCCAGTTCTTTCAATCTCTCTTTGTAGGTCATGTCTTGTAGACCTCTGATCATTCTGTTTCTTCTGTGCTGCCTGCAGCAGCGCCACCTCCTTTTTGATATGAGCTGCCAATACCAAAATCTACTCCAGCATAGACCTCACAAGCCCTGAATGGACAAGAAAGGATTTTGTGAGTCTTGTAGGCTATGCTGCAGCTCGTATATCCCAGGGCACTGTGTGCCTCTTGATGCAACACTGATACCTTGTGTTCAGCTCATGACCCACTATAACTCATAGACCTTTTTCTGGGGAACTGCTGCTGATTGTTTGCAGGCTGGGTGTTTCCCATGGGGTTTTGAGATGAATAGCTAAAGGCAGAAGTGAAGTATCTGGAATGAAGGTTGTGTTCTCTTGTGTTTGTCGGTCTCCTCCGGGTCCTGGCGTTGGTGAGTGCATGTGTTCCAAGTACACATGTGGTCAGGCTTTTGACTAGGCTGTGTGATACCAGGATTGGATGCTATTCAGGCCACACTGAAGAGGTTTTGTTGATGATCATTTAAGTTTGTGGCTCCCCTTGCCTCATAATTTCTAGTAGTTTATGTTTTTCTTGCATGTCCTTTCACATGCTTGTGTTTTAACAGTGGGTAATTGGCATTTTAGGCAAAAAAGATGATGTATGTCATTTTCTGCAGTCCACAGGGCACTGAAAAGCAGACCAGCCTGGCCTGTCCCCATCTCCCAGGAGTTATGTTTACAGTGAGCTGGGTATTTTTCCATTAATTGGGATTTTTTTCGTTAGAAACTGGAGTTTCAGGACTCACTGGTGGGGAGCTGAAGGTTGATCCCTGGAAACAGAGCTAGAGGGACTCAGCATGGGGACTCTAGTCAGTCCCAGGAGAAACACTTCCACCACCCAGTGATAAAGTCAGTGTCTTGCTCCCAATTACCATTTAAATCATTTCTGCAACATGGAAAAGCCACAGCCCCAGAGATCAGGCTGGACCAGTGCTGCTGGCTCAACGATACAAGGGGAAAAGGGGGGAAGGACCCCCACCCACCCACCCATGGTCATGCTCCAGCTGAGCCTCTCAGCCTGGGTCAGAGCCAACCTGCCAGAAGACCTATCTTTCCTTCCCTGGGGCTCTCCTGGCACCAGCTTTATTCTCCTGCAGGCAGCAGTGCTGGAAATCCCAGCCCTGGGACAGGTCTGGAGGGGAGAGAAATGGAGGTCACTGCTGGGACAGACTCTCCAGGCAAGGGGGCACGTGCAAAGGTACTTGGGCTATGACAGTAATTAATGTGGGCATTGCTGGTAAAGGCAGAGCTAGCACTTTAAGTGCAGGGAGGCAGGAAATGACCCCCATCACATTTTTAAGCTGTCAGCAGTTTCACACAGGGCAGCTGCAGAGATGGGAATGACTGGACCTTGGTTTGTTAGGCAGCCCCAGCCCACTGCAGCAGCTGGCAGAGGGGTGCAGTGTGGTCCTTCCTCCTGTGGCATGGGATGGACCTGCCCAGCTGGAAATGGTCCCAGCACAGCATCTATGTTAGCAAAATCATGGGTGACAGCGAGATCTGCAGCAGTTGGTTGAGAAGGTACATTCACATGGTTACAGATCTGATAAGGGGCTCTGTGTTGCTGGTTACAGCTATTCACTCCATCCTTGCAATGGGCTTGATTCAGCCAAGCATGTTTGACCTCAGGTGAGGGCACTTCTACACCAAACCTTTCCCACACAGTGGAAGAACCCAGGTTTGGCTAGGGAATATTGGGGAAACTGTCCTGTTCCCACTGAAAACCAGGAGCCTCTTGTCCATGATTCCAGCAGGGTCAGGACAGAGACTGTCGCAGAGCTGGTGTTTTTATGGACTGGCTGCTCTCTCTCCTTGCAGTTCTAATTACATTGTATATTTTGGAAATAAAAATGTCCTTTTCGATGCTATCGGTTAGGAAAGCTCTCCAGCATTTCCAAGTACAGAGAGGGGGAGAGGCAAGTCATCAAAGGCAGGCTGTAATGAGCAATTGGAGGCAAGCCCAAGGTCACTGAGGGCAGAAGGGCCATTGGTGTGCTGGCTGGCAGTGCTCAGCCAGCTCCTCGCTCCCACACGCTCCCCTGTCCCCATCAGTGTAGCGGAGAGTTTGGGTCTGCACACCCAAAACACACAGTGATGGCAAGACACAGGCCCTGCTGTGTGGGCACCACAGTGTAAACACACACAAAGGAGAGGAGGAACGCTTACCTTGCTTCACTTTACAGACGGGACAGACACGTGCCAGACCAAGGCTGTGCTCCCCACAGAGGAGGAAGCATCCAGTTGCTGTCCAAGAGCTGGGAGCACTGCAGTTGTCTGCTGGAAGAGGCACAGTCTTTGCAGGAGACAGAGATCTAGGGCACTGATGAGCAGAAATCTAGGGCATCAAAAAGCAGTGATATGGATAATCAAGGAGTAGAGATCTAGGGCACGGAGGAACAGAGATGTAGGTAATCATGGAGCAGAGATCTAGGGCATCAAAGAACAGAGATCTAGATAATCAAGGAGCAGCGGTGTAGGACATGCAGGAGCCTCTGCTCTGCTTAGGTGATCAAGGAGTTATGAGCTAAGGCATCAAGTAGGGTTGCTGTAGGGCATCAAGGTGTGCAGATCTGAGCTGCTGAGGAGTAAGACATGATCTTTCTCACAGGGATGCTCCAAGAGCACTGGCATGACTCCCAGGCTCACAACCTGATGCCCAGGGAAGAGATGGGACTGATGCCCAGCCCCAGGTGCAGTCCAGACCAACCTTTCATAGTCCATGGGAGAGGGGGACAAACTTCTGCAGGAAGCTCCACACAGCATGGTGAGCTCACAGGGTTGTTCAGGACAGCTGAGCCTCAACTGGCAGCTGCAGGCTTCTCCAAGGGGGAACCACAATGTTGCTTCAGCCAGCGCGAGGAAGCCTGCCTCCACATCACGAGCAGCAGAAACATGATCTATATGAAAACCAGAGCCACGTTAACAGTTATTGATCTATAACTTTTAACCAATTTCTTTTTACAATATTGGATTGCATCCTAATTTTAGCTTTTTATGTTTGGTGCTAGGCAAACTCCACTCCATCAGCAAAAAACAGCCCCCGTGGGCCAATCCGTGCATTCCATTGAGCTGCATGATAGAGGGCTGCAACAATATTTTTCGACAGATCAGTTCCTGCTCAGGGTAGCAGGGGCCATTATGCAAATCTTGAGCCATAAGAAGTTTAAAAGTCTGGAACCATCATATTTCTTTATTTCATTAACATCAACGTGAGTGGGTGAGTTAATACGACAGAGTGATCCCATTCCAGGGCTTACACAAATTGGTCCCCCCATCATTTAACAAGACTGGTGATTTCCCTTTAAACTGGTGCTCCCAGCAGCTGTACTGGGGGCACTGAGGCATTTTTTTGCAGCACGGTGCTGGGCAAGGGGTGGGTGGCAAATATCTCTGAGCAGATCAGCGTGCTTGGAACCCTCTGCCTGAGTTGGCAGATGGATGGGAGGGCTCTGCTTGTGGCAGCAGGCAGACACCCAGGAGGATGGGGGGACAAGTGGGGCTCAATTACAAGGTCCTGATTTCACAGTGGTTCCTTGGAGCATCAGTGCAAAATCTCTCACTTGGTGTCCTCACCCCTGATTCACTGCACAGATCAGGAGAAGTTGCTTGAGCAGAAATGCTCTGGTGTGCACAGAGGCATAGGCATGCAGAATTCAGATTTATAGGGCAAGACAGGAAGCATGAAGAGAGCTGTGTTAACCCCATTTCCTCCTGCTTTGGTGCTGGAGACACACATTTGCCCAGCATAACAGCAACAGGAGCTGAGGACTGATTTAATATGGGCAGAGAGATTTGTGCTCCAGGTGGTGGCTCATCATCCTCCTCCATCATACCAGCATCCCATCCATGCTGACACAAACATAAGCCTCCAGTCACCTCCGTCCTCCCCCACATTCCCTACCTTGACCCCACCAAGGCACAGATACAGTCACTAAAATAGCAGTGCAGACAGACACACACCCCTCTTTGTGGCCCCATTAAGCTGGGGGTACTAGTCTTCTGATTGTAAAGAAGAGCTGGCTGCTAACACACAGTGCTGTCACACCAGCAAGGAAATTATGGGGTGCTGGGACTCAGCCCTTGCATTAGTGTCTTAAGGGAGTGCACAACACCTGGCCATCTACAAAAACCAGCCTACGTGGTCCAGCAAGCATCCCAAAAGCTGAGTTTCTTTCCCATACCATATACCCTCTTCTAGCCTTATAAAGCACACACAATAGAATCATGGAATTGTAGGGGTTGGAAGGAACCTCGAGAGATCATCGGGTCCAACCCCCTGCCAAAGCAGGGTCCCTGGGACATTTCACTGAGATAGGCATCCAGACGGGTCTTGAATATCTCCAGAGAAGGAGACTCCACCACCTCCCTGGGCAGCCTGTCCCAGGGCTCTCTCACCCTCACTGTGAAAAAGTTTCTCCACATGTTGGTGCGGAACTTCCTGTGCTCCAACTTGCAGCCATTGCCCCTTGTCCTGTCCCCACAGACCACTGAAAAGGGGCTGGCTGATTCCCCCTGCATCCCCTGATTAAGATAATTATAAACATTAATTAGGTCCCCCTTAGTCTTCTCTTCTCAAGACTGAACAGTCCCAATCTTCTCAGCCTTTCCTCATAGGGGAGATGCTCCAGGCCCTTTATCATCTTCGTAGCCCTTCTTTGGACTCTCTCCAGGAGATCCCTGTCCTTTTTATACCAGGGAGCCCAGAACTGGACACAATACTCCAGGTGGGGCCTGACCAGGGCAGAGTAGAGGGGGAGGATCCCCTCCCTTGACCTGCTGCCCACACTCCTCCGGATGCACCCCAGGATGCCATTGGCTCTCTTAGCCACCGAGGCACACTGCTGGCTCATGGCCACCCTGTCACCCACCAGGACCCCCAGGTCCTTCTCCACTGAGCTCACTGAGACACAGGCAAACTCACACGTATGTATTTGCATAGGTCTGGAAAATAAAGATCACAGCATGCAACACTAATGGATCCCAGCACTGTAATAGCTCCGTTATAAATGGCAATGTCTTGGAGCATTACTGCTAAAGACTCTACCTTTTAGTGTTGAAACTTTTAATTGATTTTAAAATACACAATCAATCACGGTTAATCAAGGAATCATGAAGAAGCTATCGTACACAAATACACAAAGACAGCATATAAACCACAATTAATGACCACTTAAACAATGGTAGGAATGAAAACGGGATTATTTATTAGTGTTTATGAACAGTAATGGATAAATTAATGAAGCAGTTGCATGAGGGTGTGTTAGAAGCCAAAGTCTGTGATATTTAACACCAAGTGGCCACAAGTGACTCCTAAGTGAGTGGGTCAATAACACAATTTAGAGCAATCTTTCCAAATGGAAGGGATACCAATTCTTCCTCCTCCAAACACTGCTATAGCCCCACAGTCATCAGTGGAGGTGATCACCAACCTCTGTCCTAGGGCTGGACTGCAAACCTATCAGGCACAGCCTCACTCTGTGGAAGGGGGCCTGCAACTGCCTGCTAAAAATACCTCTGGGTTGCCTTTAGGCTAGTGTCCATGCATAACCTGACAGGGTTGCTCTCTCACCATACTCCAATGCAGCTGGACAGCTCCAGCTTTTATATTAAGGAGAACAATTACAATCCAGCCCCATCCTAACCTTGGAGAGCCAATTCCTTGTGGCTAAGGGTAACACAGAGCCTGACAGGCCAGAAAAGAGTGAGCAGAAGAAGGGCTGGAGGTTATTAAGCCTGTGCTGAGGACAGTGAACAGGGCAGAAGAGGTGAATTCAGCAGAGGCAGCTTGGAAGCCCCTAAAGTCTGTCCTTGACCACAGCTCCAGGTGGTCTGACCAGGATTTAGCAAGCCTAAGCTGGCTTTATTCACACCCACATAGCAAGCCCAGAGCCATGCACTACGGAGGCACGCACCCATACAATCCTGCCTACGCTGCCCGTGTATTTTGCTCTTTGCTGTGCTGGGTCAAGATCTGCCCGTGCCTCACTGCAACGTGTGCTGTCCCTGGGACTGGCAGCAGCACAGCAACGACGCAGTCAGCAAGCAGTGGCAGAGCCCTGCTCCCTCCCATAAAACAGCCCTCACCTTGCTCCTGTGCACGCAGCAGCTTGCAGCCTCACAGCCAGAGCTATTTCGTTTTCCTAAATTAATAAGCAGCACCCAGGACCCCACTCGTATCCACCTGCCATGATGCAATGGAAAGGCAGATATGGTAAGGAGAAAGGGGTAGCCCAGAAGAAACCTTGTCCTGTTGTACCCTTTCCTTGAAGGCAATTGCCGTCTAACCCTAAAAACCCACCAGCACATCTCCTTAGCTGGTGTCCCTGCAGAAAGCAAGGGACTGGGTGAGCTCCTCTTTCCCCCATGGTGCAGGAGCACAGATGGGGATATGCTTGTAGAGACATTTCTGTAGGGAGATGGAGGTCTCAGTCTTGACCAGTGACAGCTCTTAGCACTGGATTTAAACTGCTATTACTCATCTCAGATCACAACCTTACCGCACTGTCTAGGCTTGGTCCTGAACAAAGAGCTGATGGCAGGTCAGACCCCATAGCAACATCGTCCCTGTGATTTCAGTGTGGGGCTGAGGATGCTGCAGCCCCTCATTTTGAGCCCTGACCACCAGCAGCACTCCCCACAGTGCCCGGGCTCACTCACATGGATCAGTGCTTTCCTCTCCTTCACAGTCTCTTTTATTGCTTACAAGTTGGCCCCAGGATGTTTTATCACACCATAGCACATAATACAAATGAAAAACAAAGAGGGAATGTTTGAATCTTTTTTTTTTTAATATATTCATCCCTATGCAGGGGAACAATGATCCATCTGATTAAATCTGCACACTGGAGTTTATTAAACTGAGTTGGCCTCTTGCTTTCTCTCTCCTTTAGGCAGGGACAAGCTCATTAAAATGAACATAGAGTCATAAAATTGTTTAGGTTGGAAAAGAGCTTTAAGATCATCAAGTCCAACTGTTAACCTAGTACTGCCAAGTCCACCACTAAACCATATCCCTAAGCACCACATTTACATGTTTTGAATACCTCCAGGGATGGAGACTCCACCACTTCCCTGGGCAGCCTGTTCCAGTGCCTGACAACCCTTTCTGTGAAGAAATTTTTCCTGATATCCAATCTAAACTACCCTTGGCACAACTTGAAGCCTTTTCTGCTTGTCCCATCACTTGTTACTTGGGAAAGGAGACCAACACCCACCTCAGCACAACCTCCTTTCAGGTAGTTGTAGAGCACGATAAAGTCTCCCCTGAGTACCCTTTTCTCCAGGCTAAACAAGCCCAGTTCCCTCAGCTGCTCCTCAGTGGGCTAGACCCTTCACCACATCATTGTCCTTCCCTGGACGTGCTCCAGCACCTCAACGTCTTTCTTGTAGTGATGGTCCCAAAGCCAAACAAGTACTCAGGTACAACACTGCAATCTCACCCATGCTGAGTACAAGGGAACAATCACTTCCCTAGTCTTGTTGGCCACGTTACTTCTGACACAAGCCAGAATGCTCTTGTCCTTCTCTGCCACCTGGGCACACTGCTGGCTCGTATTCCACCAACATCCCCAGGCCCTTTCCTGCCTGGCAGCTTTCCAGTCACTCTTCCCTAAGCCTGTAAGTGCTTCATGGGATTGTTGTGACCCAAGTGCAGGACCCAGCACTGACCCTTGCTGGACCTCATACAGTTGGCCTCACTCACTGACCCAGCCTATCTAGACCCCTTTCTGTAGAGCCTTTCTACCCTTAGGCAAATTGACTGCTGCCCACCTTGGTGTCACCTGCAAAGTTACTGAGGGTGCACTGGTTCCCCTTGTCCAGATTACTGATAAAGAGAACTCACCCCAGTACTGAGCCCTGGGGAGCACCGTTTGTGGTCACTGACTGGGTTTAAGCCATTCACCACAACTCTTTGGGCTGGGCCATCCAGCCAGTTTGTTTTACTCAGCAAAGTCCATCCATCCAAGCTGCAGGCAACCAGTTTCTCCAGGACAATGCTGTGGGCAAGTGTGTCAAGGCCTTTACTAAAGTCAGGTAGACAACATCCCCACTTCACACTGTCTCCATGCTGCTGCTCTCTGGTAGGCATCACCAGGCACTGATGGATCAGGCTGTGTAATTCAGTTTTCTCTGGCAGCAGCACAGCCTTGATGTGGCTTTTGTACAAAGGCTGAGAGACACCTTCAGCCTACCAGTGCCTCATGGCTGCTCTGAACATGCTTCAGAGAGGATGTAAGAAAAGGCCCATTAAATTAGAATGGGCTAGGAGGAGAGGGACTGACAATCTCACTCTAGCCCTGCCCCAGCACCTGATGTGTCCTTTACCTCCCCAGGAGCTCAGTTTCTCATCTGTAAAATGGGTTTGATAGTCAGTGCTTCCCCATTAGGATAATTAATGACTATAAAGCGCTTTGGCTCCTACACTAAGAATAAACTCATGGGTAATGCCAAGGTGACGGGTGGGAATCTCAGGCAGCCTCTTGCCTGGGAACAGGGCCCTGCACAGGGTCCCCAAGTCTGCCAGCAGCTGCCCAACCTGCAGCCTCCCCAGTTCTCCTTGGGCTAACTCAGGAGGATCCCCAGCCCACCCAGCCACCCATACTGGGGAGGCATTTCCAGCAGGCCAGTGTCTGCTGCAGCTCCTCTTCCTCAGCAGCCCTTCAGATGCAACCTAAGTCTGTTACCCCCAGGCGATAACAGTGGCTTAGGCCATATAATCCCTCCTTTACTTGACTTTGGGTTATTTTGAGCAGGAGATTAAAAGAGATTATCTGCATCACCTGAGATACTGCACTTTCTATCTCAACCCCCTTCCCTCCATCCCTGGGGCTCACCCAGTCCCAGGCAACAAGAATTCTCCCTCCTTTCCCTGTCTTCTACCACACTCTTGTACCAGGGCAGCTACCTGCCTGCAGGATGCTGCCATGCCATGGTTCATCAGCCTCATTTCCAGGACCCAGCTTCTCACCTGGTCACATGCATATCCTGTACACCTGTCTCCTGAGTGAAGTTGAGAGATGCTCCACAGCAGAGGAAGGAGAAAGGAGAACACCCTGACACACTGTAGCACTAATTTGGATTATCTGGTCAGTGGGCTTCTCCTTGAGAAGGAGGTGGTCGCAGAGAGGATAAAGAAAGTCCCCCTTTGGGTACTAGAAGCTTGCAGCAGGGACTTCTGGGTTCAGGATCAGCCACTTTGTCTCAACTGCCAAAGGATGGAAGATTGCCTGTTTGGAACACCCACACTAAAAAAAAACCCAAAATAATCACACCACACCAGGAAAAGCACTGAAAAATCTGTTTCATGTCTAAGGAGGAATCTCCATTACCTGGCAGCACCCACCCACAGGCAATGCCCAGGGAGGGCAGGGAGCTCCTTCCCCTGTTCTGGGGACCACATACTGCTTTTCATCTCACTTCAGCTCGGATTTAGCAAAGCACTTCTGCGCTTGCTTGAATTCCTCCCAAATCCTTGCTGAAATCAGCAGCTTCACTGAACAGGGAGAGCTACTAGCATTGACCAGGGAAGTTAATTCTTCCTATCCAAGGGAGAGATGCTCAATCATCCCAGGGGCAGGGAGAAGCTATTGAGAAGCAATAGTTCCCCTGGAAAGCAAACACCCACATGCGATGTCCCACCAACACACGTGTGACCTGTGCACACCTTCACAGGCTGTTTTTCCTCATTTCAGACTACACCAGGCTAGAATCCATCTGCCACCCTGGAAATTAATAGCAATCATTAAACAAAAAGAGCTGGCAAAAAGAAGCCTGAGGTGAAAAGCAGCTATTTCTGCCAGAAAAAAAATTAAAACTATTTAGACATACAGAAAGTCATTTATTACTGTGAAGTCCTCCCTCCACCTGGGGTTTAAATCTCATTACAGTTTGTCCAAAACAGATGTTCCCCTTTTAGCAGTAGATTATTAACGATAAACTCCATTCCTCCAGAGAGGGTGGGTGTTTTGGGTTCACTTGCTTTTTCAACTTGGGTAACCTCCACATGAAATGTTTATGAAAAGGACAAGCAATCCAAATCCTGGCATAGCTCCCCCCTCTTCTCTTGGGCTCCAAAGTTTTTCTTTCCACTTTCTGTATCTTTTGGAGATCTCTGGACAAGCAGGAAAATACAGCGGCTCAGAGAATGACTACAGACCCTGCTGAGGAGCAGACAGGAGGTTGAGGAAGGTCTTGTGTGTGCCACAGGCCCATGCTAACATGCCAATAGCTCCTGCTTTTTCACCAGCAATGTGGTATTAACCATGTGTCAAAGGCAAAATCAGTTTCTCTTGGATGGAGCCTGGCACGAACATGACCTGTTTTCCCAAGCTTCCCTGCTTCTGCCCACACACTTTCGGGTAGAAGGCCATTTGGTTGGGTTTTAGGCTTGCTGGCACCACAGAGGAGACCCAGTGGTCCCTCATACCTGTGGCTGAGAACTCTCTATGGGCAAAGATGGGCTTTTCTTATTCTCACAAGTGCATGGGCATAGTTAAATGGGAAATGAGCTACCCTTGAGAGAAACAATGACTGGCACCCAGTTTAACCAGTCAACCCTGTCCCCCCACACCCTCCCCAGTAGGGCCCAGGTTCTGTTTGCTCTTTGTTCTGTTTAGCTATAACATAATAAAGATACCTGCTCAGGAATCTAGGAGACACATTAACCATGCTGTAAACACAATCAAATAAGACATTAATATCAGCTCCACACAAATACAGCCATCTGGCTGCCCAGCCATCTCCCTGACCATTTCAGGTAGGAGGAAGCGCATCCCCAGTGCTCTCCAGAGACCCTACTAAATAGATGTTCTCATGATGCCTCTTGGAGCGTGCCTAGGAAGTCAGTAAGTAGCAGCTATTTTGGGACTGTTGATGGTGAAGCCAGTACTGGCATCACAGAGCACTCAAAAGAAACCTTTTTGTTGAATTTTTTTCTGCACCATGAGGGAAACATCAAGAGGTCTGCCTGAGCACTCAGAGCTGGAAGAGAGTCATTCCCTCAGCACAGCACACCTCAGGCCTTCAGGCTTTATGGCTCACAACCAAACCTTTCATGGAGCCCAGAGGGACCCAAGGGGAGCAGCATACTCACTTCCCTACAAGCACAGGGTGTCCTTGGGCTGAGTCCACTGCATGTCCAATTGTGTTGTGTCAAAGGCACAGCAGAGTAACTATGAGGGCTGTGCTGGTGGGACAAAGGCTGTAAGCTCATGGCTGAAATTAAGCTGTTAAACAGCAGCTGAGGTGAATAAACACCCGCAGCTATCTTATGTGCTCTGCCCTCTGCCAGACTGTATAGATACTGCTCTCTTGCATTCCTCTACAATCTTATGTGCTAACAACACACACCAGCCCTTCTGCATCCTCTCAGCCCCATCCCAGACCTGCAAAATCCAAGCCCACCACCACTAGGCTGGGACCACTGTCCCACAACCCTCAGGTCCTAACACCAGAGACCTGGAGGGTGCAGTGGGGCTGAACCCCCTCCCTTCCCAGAGGCCAACAAGCTAAGGTGCTTGTGGCATGGGCATTTGTTTGCAGCATTGGTATTTGTACCCATGAGAAGTCTCCTGTAAAATTTTAGCAGTATTCCTGTTGCTGAAACAGACCCACAGCCTGTTCAAGTGCTCTTCTACACAGCATCTGTTTGGGTTCAGAGGTCAGGACACAGTCAGGTTATGAAATGTTGCAGGGAACCTGTCTTGACCTAGGGAAGGGTGAGTGGGTGTCTCCCAGGAGCCAGCAAACCTGAGCTCCTCCAGCAGCGCTGAGTGCAGGAGCAGTACATGCCGGGTAAGCTGTGCATGGAAGGTGGTCATGCTTGATTTCCTCTGCAATGCTGTTATCCTGAATAAACATTAGATTGGTTTTGGAGAGCTGCCCAGATGATCATTAACCTTCTCCTGGTCCATGACAGGAAGCCAGCCTGCAGCACTGAGCTAAAATTAGGCCTGTAGGGCACTGGGGCTTGCCAGATATTGGTGTATCTGGGCAGAAACCCCCTTCCAAAAGTGGACAGCCAGAAGGTTCAGCCTTCAGCTGGTGTCCCCAGCTCCAAAGGGCAAGAGGTAGCTCTTTAAAATCACGAAATTAAGGTTGAAGGTTGGAAGAGACATCTGGAAGTCTGCTCCAACCAGAAAAGCAGGACCAACTTCAAAGGTGAACAAGTCAGTAAGAGGTTAGCATCAGTGTTTGCCTACAGCAGAGCCATAGTGATTCCTGTGTGCAGGACACTTGCCTGCCCATAGATCACAACAGACCATTAGCATGAAGTTCTATGTGTGCTGTATATTTTCTTGTCTGTCTGCCATTGCTCAGCAGTACAGTCCACCTAGAAATTCCAACTGAGGCAGGCACTGGCCAGAGACCCACTTTGGAGACACCACCCCATCACGGGCCTGTAGTAGGACAGAGAGGGAAGAGTCCTTTTGGAGGTACAACCATAAAAAATATCAGAGCAAAAAAACCACTTGCACCTCTGAAAGTTATTTCTAACAAAGCTCAGCATTTCATGGATTCTCCACCAGATTTCATCCTGTATAACAGTGGATTTTCCTGTCTGGGATGCAAAGGGTTATGTAGGACTCCTGCAAAAATAAATTAATGAAAGTGGTAAAACCCTCTCCCAAGTAGCAGCAAAGATCTGAGGATGACAATGCAGCAGAGACAAGGCACAGTTCAGATTGTCAGTACTGAGGAACACCAGCAGCTTCACTTCCCAGCACGGGGCTGGCTCCCTCCCTTGTGTCAGTGCTGGAAAAACACACTTTGATCTTCAGCACTGTTTACAGGGGGGCAACAGGGAGTCCTGCCTCCACATCAGACCTCTGCTTTCCCCCAGCCTAACATCAGCCTAACCATCTCATAATGGAGGTGATTATTTCTAAGGAAGAACCCCATCAAGGTAATTCTACTAGAGAGGACTTCTCCCGTGGAAACACACTTTCCCTATTAGTGCTGTTCTACCTGATCAGAGCTCTCAGTTCTCTACATCCCCTAAAATCTTTTTCCTCTTCACCTTCCTCTAACTCTGCCCCTCTAATTGCTCTTCTTGGCTCTTTGAGGGCTCAACTGCACTGTCATAGGCTGGAGCTGACATTTCATATCTGCCCATGCTGGTATTTCAGAAGGCTGATTTAATGCACAGGTAACCCAGCTGGGTTTAAGAGGTTGTTCACCAGGAAGATCATTTATGCATTTACTTAAACTCAGCAGAGAATTTTGCTCAGTGGTCCACAGCAGTGCACGATAGGGTTGTCATCTTGATAGATCCTGGAAGCTAAGCAGCATGAGATGGATGTAAATGACTTCAGACTGCAGCTGAGTGAAAAGCAGAATAACTGTATTTCCTGAAATCCCAAGAGCTAACCTGTCTTGGAAATATTGTCATTTTAACCCAGAATTTATTTTGCCACAGAAAAAAAAGGTTCTTAAAAATGCTTGTGCAAACAGGGTGGTGTTGCTAGCTATTTCCAGATTTCAGTGCTGGCCTCAGCCTGGCTGGTGGAGACACGATGGCTTTGGAACTAGTACTCCCATCAGACACCACAGCACCCACAGTTTACATAGATTGGCCTGAATCTCAACTTCCAAGAATGATCACCACTTTTCAGCCAAAGGTTTAATTTTTATAAATGGCATTTTCTACCAGAAAACCATTTTTACTGGAGAATTGCTCACGTGACCAGCTGCTGAGTAAGCTGCCTCCTATGGAAACCCACGTCAGGCAGCAGCCAGGGCTGTGGGCTGGTTCTGACTAACCCATCCAAACCCAGCACCTTCCAGCTGTTCAAATGGAAGGAAAGGCAGAAGCCAGAGGTGTCTCCAACACAGAGGGGTCCCTCCCCACCCAGGGTGCTGTCTCCTAGCACACAAGCACAGCAAGCAACATCTCACAACAGGGTCCCAAGCAAGACACGAGATGAACCCTATCCAGGGTCCATCCAGTAATAAGAGGAGATGAGGCCAGGGGCAGCACTGAACACAAGTTATAATGCATGTCTGAGGGGGTCCATCCAGGAGGTAAGCCACCTACCATACAGATCTATCTTGGAGGCAGATCCAGGGGCAGGACTAAAGACAGGCACGCAAGCAGCAAAGCTCAGAGAGAGGCCAGGACCTCAGGGCTGGGCTTATATGGAGCTCCTGGACCCATGGGAAGAGGGTGTGGGTGGAGGCCTCAGGTGAGGCTGCTTAGGGAATGATTATTAGTGTCTTCAGGGCCTTGACAACCAGATGCATTTCAAGCTCCTCAGGCTGACATTTATTTGGCCATTGACTTGCAGAAAGTGTCCCATGCCTCCTGCAAAGACTGCAAAATCATTCAGCAGCCAAAGAGCCATCACTGCTTTGTCTCTATTGACTTGTATTCCCCTTGATAGGAACAACTCAAGGAGAGAAACACTGGCCCTAGCACCACAGAGTGCCCAGGACTGTCAATATATAAGTAATAGTAATGCCCCTGGATACAGACCAAGTATGTAATTTCTGTTTGTTTCTCCCAACCTAACCACCAGCCCCTCAAAAAAAAAAAATCTCTTCCCTATCCCTCCAACCTGGGTAGTTGTAATCTAGTCTGTGACCTCCCAAGGTCCCAGCAAAAGATATCCTGTATGTGATGCTGGGCACTCTCATCCCCCCTTTACTTCAGCACTTCATCCCTTCTTCATCTCTCTTCAAACCTCAGGGGAAAATATATCTCTTCTCCCCTGCCTATTTTTCTTAAATAATAAATAATAGCAGGAGAGAGAGAGTAGAATTGACTGGAGAACTCTATTATCTAACACGGTGAGGCATTTGGGAATAAGGTTGGGATGCACAAAATGCTGCCTAAACCCTGTCTGTGGAGGCAATATTAGTACTGGGACCTCTGGATATAAAATGAACTTCAATTTTACAGGCCTAGGCATTTTATTATTCAGCGTCGTTGTGATTCTGACCAGCATCACCCGGCAGGAGGCCTGTAGCAAACACCAAGAATATGAATGAGCAGAAAAACCTGCCTAGAAGCCTCTTTTCCAACCCTGACATATACAGGATGGACATCAAGCCATTTAGGAGAGACTTCATCACTAATAAACACTTTCTCCTCCATGTTGGAACTGCTTCCTCAGATTATTTTACACATAATGAAGAACCAAGGTTCGTTTTAAAATTTGGGGCCCATTAACCAGATTTTCCCTCCCCACTTCTTTGGGTGATTAAACATTTATTGTCCTTAATGCAGCACTCCTGTTTTACTCTCTCTGTCTTTGTAGTGGGGGTCCTTCGTTTATGAATAACATGGCCTGAGAGGCTGTGAAAGAGGGTCTGAGAGAAGCTGAAACACTCCAGCTGGAGATGGAGCAGCTAGGGAGAATGAAGTTACAGAGAGGCAGAAAGGACAGGAGCACTGTTTGGTTTATGTGTGTATACACACACACACACACACGTTAATCTGGCTCCTTGCCTTCACTCAGCAAATCTAATCCACAGTTTGAAATAACTCATTCAGTAGAATAACAAAATTAGGAATTGAGTGCCAGGACAGCATGTTATTATATGTGCTGCCCAGCTCGCTCTGCCTCTACCTCCCCAGCCCCCACAGCTGCTTTGTTTGCTTCCTTGCAGCTGCTGCTCTGGTTTAATTTACTGAGCTGCCATTAGTTGGGAGATGGAAGTAAAAACTTGCCAGCCTGCACTTGTTTTTGGAACCCGAGCTTTGCCTTCTCCTTCCCAGCTCCCTTTCTGCCTCATTCTGCCAGGATGAGGTAGGCCGCAGCCTTGTGGGCATCACAAAATCCCTATGGTCCCTCTTCCCTTCTGCGTTGTTGATGGGGACCAGGGCTGGAGAAGCAGGGACAGGTAGGAGGGGAGGGAATCATGGTCAGGGCTGAGGTTTAGCAGAGTGAAGCATGGATCCAGACTTCAGCAGGGATGCTGGAGATCAGAGGCAATGTGTAGGGTGATTCAATGAGGCATCAAGGGGCAGCAAGGAGTGTGGGAGTTGTTGCCCCTTTGCTAGCCTCTGTAAGCCACATAAGCATGACATCTCAGCTAGACAAAGCATGCTGCCATGTGAAAGCAGAAGGAAAGGGGAATACAACAGTGTTTGCAGGGCACAGGTAACTCTGTGGGTACCGTGGCCTCCCCATGGACATGGATCTTGACATCATCCGCAATGTTCAAAGCATCTCTGGTTTAGAGTCATCGTTTCAAATCGTTGCTATTTCACATCGCCTTCACTCCTCTCTTTTGCTTCTTTCTCAATCAGTGAATGATGAGCCCAAATCTCCACTTCCCTGGTTGCTTCTCACATTTGAGTTGTAAGTGGCTTGTTCCTTGGTTTTCCTGTGTGGCTCTGTGGGGGGTCAGAGGACTGAGAAAACTCGTGTGCAGTTGGGTTATTGGGAGAATAAAACTAGGACAGCTGAGCAAAGACAAATCAGACAGGCAGGAGGGTTAAAACACTAGTTTGTCTTACTGATTTTTACCCAGTCTGTGGGCAAGAGACAGAGGGTGTCTCCCCTGCTCTCCAGAGCCATGCCATGGCTGCAGGAGGTCAGGAGCAGCAAAGACTCCTCAACTGACCGGCTGCTCTATTTCTAACCCGCAAGAATCAAGCCCAGGATTTCAGAAGCAGAAATTAGCAGAAAAGGGAGATTAGAGGTGAGGTAAAAGGTAGAAAAAAGGAAGAAGGAGAAACCTCGTGGCTGTCTGTTACTGCTGTTATGGGGAACCAGGAGAGCCAGGAACCACATTCCAGTGCCCCTGCTCCCATCCTGCCTTGTGGGATGCTCGGCGCTTGGCTGATGTGGCAGCGCACACACGCAGGCGCACACCCACGCACACCGGCGTTGGCGTGATGCTGGGAAGGAGGCTTTCAGAAGCCAACAAGATGAACAATTATCCCTTCCGTGCAAAGCAACAAGACCCACTTCTCCACTCCCCAGTCATGTCCTGGCAATCTAATAAAAAGGGAGATTAGCCCCTCTTTCCTCTCTTACATCTCCTTAATGCTGTCATTTTATTCACACTTTGCAAAGCAAATAAACCAGCAAATTGCTTGCTTTAATGAGCTGAAATTAAACTCAGGCTGCTGATAAAATGCCTTTTCTCCTTTCTGTTGTTGGGAAGGACTTGCCTAATAGGCAACGTACAGGAAAGAAGAGAAAACACACAGCGGGAGCCTTACTGAATGTGTTTGAGTCATTTACCATTGCTCCTCTTCACCCCCAGCACCTCCAATTCGATGAGGGAGGCACATGGGTGGTGAGAAGGCTATAGGGAATGAGCGTGGGAAGATCCACAGAGGGTCTGTCTCTGTTCTTTGCTCACGGGATGGTCCCGCTCCATTAGCTAATGCCTTCTGACACAGGCTGCAGCCCACAGCCTTCCCTGGGAGCAGGGACAAGAACTCTTTCTCTGTGAGAAAAAGACTGGTTTGGCTCTACAGAGTGATCCAACACACCACTTTGCCCAGAGAAGATGGTTGGGTCAAAATGTGAGTTAGATGAGACAAAATAAGTGCTTGCTAAAGAGAACATGCCAAGATGCATCACTCCCTGCTGCCTGTGCTGTCTCACTTCGGCACAGCTTCCCCTGCCTGTGGGATGTCCCCATCAAGCACAAGGCCAGGGAGAAGGACAGGAAGATGCTCACACCAAGGGCAAGCACTGCAGGGCTTGGAAAGAACCTTCTATGCCATCCCAAAGGGACAAGGGCGACAACCTGGTGCCGATGGCTCTGCAGGCCAGGACCACCCTTCTCCCCACACCCTTAAGGGCAATGTGCACCCCCACTGGAGGAAGTCTGAGAGGCTGGAGGCCAGGTTGGTCCCTGCGGTGGAGGAGAGTGTGAGGGAGAGAATGTTTCCACCTGCAGCACAACACATCTGGGTTTTTTCATCCCAACAAGAGGAGCTTGGGGCACCTCCTTCTGTCTCCCACAGCCCTGTGAAACACTATCATTATCTCACAGTACCAGAGAGGAGACTGCAGCACAGAGAGGTTAATTGAGTTGCCCAGTGCTGGGAGCTATGTAGTGGCAGACATCTCTCAGCCTGGCACTGCAGCCTGTGTCAGCTGGGAAGGTGTAAGGGGATGCACTCACCTGCCACACCTCAGGGACAACAGCTCCTCTTCCCTTCTTCATTGGCTCCAAGGTCTCAGCTTTGCCAAAATGGGCTCCCAGGTCCTGGCAAAGCATCCCAGGGAAGGGACAGCACGTCCTTGCAAGTGGGCAACTGCTCCCCAAAATAGGGTTACCCACGGTATCAGTATCGCTGTGCCTCAGCTGGAATAGCAATGTAAAAACATGCTAAAGTCTGGGTTTCTACCCCCAGGGAGATGGAGACCTGAGATTCAGCTGTCTGCCCTAAGCATCCCTTCCACCTAAACCCCAGTTCTAATAAACTTTTGAAAAATCTGGTTTTGTTGAGCTTTCTGCCAAGTGTAGCTGGGATAGGAGAGCACCAAGCTCTGGGGAGGCAGAAAGAAGCCCTTAAGAACCCAGGGAGGATCCCACAGAAGCATCATCTCAGGGCTACTACATCTCACCCACACGTGACTACACAACCACCACAGACAGTATAGTCTGCACAAAGGATGTACTGCACACCCTGCCCTCCGTGGGGGCACTGAGTGTCTGGCTGCTGGTTTTCCCTACATTGTCACCTCCCCTAACAGCTGGTGGGGCATCTGCTGGAGGACAGGGTGCCTGAAGAGAGCAGATCTTGTTATTCATGTAATGGAAACCCAACTGTGCCACCGGGGAATAGACTCATTGCTCACAATCCAGAAAGAACAAATAAACTGTTTTAGTGTTTATTATTACTGGACTGTTTACTGAGGTATAAAATGTGAATGGTTAACAGGGATCTCTGCAATGAAACATGGTGTGCTTCATTGCCTGGTGTCGTGGGTGGAAAGAACACTGCTTCTTCAGGACAAGGGCAAGAGCATGGCATCTGCTTCTGAATACCCTTTGACAGTCAGCCTCGTGATCTTTAGGCATGCAGCACCCAGCACAGTCCCTTCACTGCCCGGGCACTGGGAAATGGTTTTGAAACCAATTTCTGGATTTATACTATTTTGCAGATCCAGTGGAAGACAATTGAGATGTAAGATGTGCCTCTGTCTCCTCCAGTTCTTACCAGCTTTGTTTTCTAGGAGAGCTGGTGGTGTCTTCTCTGCCTCCTATGGTCTGCACTGGGACAAGGGAGACAAGCAGAACTCCTGTTCTCAATGAAAATCCCAAGGATTTTCCTAGATAGGCCATGGTGTTTTCTCCCCATTTGTGGGTAACTCCATCTCTGCCACTCACTGCATCCATCATACCAGGCTCAAGAGCTGCTTGGCGGTACAGATGTCCATGGGGGATATTTTCAACATCTTGCAGAAAAGCATGACCCAGGAACTGCTGATGGGAAGGAAGGTCTTTCCCATCTTCTGCTAATACTCTTGTTATGACACTGAGCAGATGAGTGTCCCCCTTGTACCTGCATCATTTCAACCAGGTGGAAGAGAGAGATATCTTGGAGACAGGCCGCAAGCCCCAACTGCAGACAAGGACATTGGTGGTGGACAATCACACTAGTGTGCTTTGTAGTCAAACAGTGCCCTGCAACTACTGCTCAGATTCCCAGAAACAGGGTAGACACTTGATACTGGGCTTTATCCTAGATGCCATGCAGCAATGAAGTCAGAGAGACACGGTGTCCTCAGTGAGCATCCCGCTCTGTGGGCACCGCTGCTGCGCACACCAGCGTATGAGACAGTTAGGATTCCCCTCAGCAAAACGCTGCAGCATCAAATCTACATCAGAGGAAGTTGTCTAGACTTCATCTGCTCTCAGCGGAGAGGAACAGACACTTCTGGGGCATCACTCTTCTCCTTCTAAGGTAGACACCTAAATAGGTCAGATGAACAGTGCCCTGAATGTGCGTTGGTCTCTCACCTGCCTCTAACATGACGCTGGACAATGCGCTCAAAGGGTGACGACCTCTGTGTTCAGGGACCACCTTCCCTAGTGCTTCCAAACACCGCTGGCAGCAGCACTCAAATAAACTAAAGGCTCCTTCAAAGGTGGTAGCCAGGGGTAGAAACACCAACAGGGTGGTTGGACACATCTCTAACACCTCTAAATGGTGTCTTTCCTTTGTGATCAGTTTGTGCTTGTGTTTTCTTATGTGCAGGTGAGCCAAGGGATCAAGTGGGGACAGCCAGACCCACAGAGGCACATGGAGATGGGGACCAGCGTCACGATGGGCAGCAAAAAGAAAACAAGGAGATATACTATAAAAAGTGAGAGGAAGGCTTGTCTCTAAGCCAGAGGAACTCCTCCACATGAGCACCTAACTTCATGACTCCCTCCCCAAGATGCCAGAGACCTGGTGATGTGGGACCAGCCTCAGCCACCCAGGCCTTGGTAGTAGCCCCTGGCCGGTGGCTGCAGAGTATCGTGGGCTCTGAGGTCCACTTTCTCCACAGACAGTTCCCCCCTGTCTCCAAGCCATGAGGAGAAGGGAGAGGCAAACAAAGCTGCTGAAGAAGCACTAGCCCACGTCTTCCCAGCCCCTGTCCCCGCTTCTGGCAGAGCAGGAACCCCTTCTCCGCGCCGCCCTTCCAGATGGCAGGTCGCCGGTGGGCCTCGACGTCAGCCCTCTGCATGTGCGTGGCAGCTGTCTCTCTCCTGCACGCCAGCGGGGTGCGGGCAGACTGCTGGCTCATCGAGGGGGACAAGGGCTTCGTCTGGTTGGCCATCTGCAGCCAAAACCAGCCCCCCTATGAGTCCATCCCCCAGCAAATCAACAGCACCATCGTGGACTTGCGGCTGAACGACAACAAGATCAAGAGCGTGCAGTACGCCTCGCTCAGCCGCTTCGGCAACCTGACATACCTCAACCTGACGAAGAACGAGATCTCCTACATCGAGGACGGTGCCTTTTCAGGACAGTTCAATCTCCAGGTGCTGCAGCTGGGTTACAACCGACTGAGGAACCTCACCGAGGGCATCCTCCGGGGCCTGGGGAAGCTGGAGTACCTCTATCTCCAGGCCAACCTCATCGAGTCCGTCACCCCCAATGCCTTCTGGGAGTGCCCCAACATAGTGAACATTGACCTGTCCATGAACAGGATCCAGAGACTTGACAGCAACACTTTTCGGGGCCTAAACAAGCTCTCTGTCTGTGAACTCTACAGTAACCCTTTCTACTGCTCCTGTGAGCTCCTTGGCTTCCTGCAATGGCTGGAGGCTTTCACCAACATGACACGCACGTATGACAGGATGCAGTGCGACTCCCCACCCGACTACATGGGCTACTACTTGTTAGGCCAAGGCCGGACTGGCTACCGCAATGCTCTGAGCATGCTCTCTTCCCTTTGCACCGGTGGCTCCTACACTGTGATCCCTCGTTTTATCCCTCCCAGGTACCAGGTGACCACGGCACCCTCTGAAAGCCCCTGCTCTGAGGAGGACTGCTCCTCCGGCGATGGCACGACCCCACAGTTCTCCCTCTTCACACCCATTGGAGAGACGGAGGTGCGCCCCAACATCCAGGTGAAGCACCTCAACCACAACTCGGCCGTCCTCACCGTGCAAATCCCCTACCCCTTCAGCAAGATGTACATCCTCTCCCAGTTTGAAAACGGCTTCTCCTCCATGATTACCAAGCTCAGGAAGAAGGAGGAGAACATCACCGTGAGCAACCTAGTAGCACAAAGAGATTACACCTACTGTGTAGTCTCTGTCCACCAATACTCCAAGTACAACCACACCTGTGTCACCATCACACCCACCAGACCCAACCGCAAGGAGCCGGTGCCCACCCCTTCCACTGCTACCCATTATATCATGACAATCCTGGGCTGTCTCTTTGGCATGGTGATTGTCCTAGGCGTTGTGTATTACTGTCTTCGGAAGAGGCGCCAGCAGGAAGAGAAGCACAAAAAGGCTGCCGGCAGCATGAAGAAGACCATCATTGAGCTGAAATATGGGCCAGAAATGGAGACCACCAGCATCACCCAGCTGTCCCAGGGACAGATGCTGGGTGGGGAGACGGTGACCAGGATTCCCTACTTGCCTTCTGCTGGTGAAGTCGAGCAGTACAAGCTGATTGACAGCAGTGAGACCCCTAAGACCACCAAGGGCAACTACATGGAGGTGAGGACGGGTGAGCAGCCTGAGAGGCGAGACTGCGAGCTGTCCTTGCCACCGGACACCCAGAGCTCTGTGGCCGAGATCTCCACCATTGCCAAGGAGGTGGACAAGGTGAACCAGATCATCAACAACTGCATCGATGCCTTGAAATCTGAGTCCACCTCCTTCCAAGGGGTGAAATCGGGGGCAGTGTCCACAGTGGAGCCTCAGCTGGTGCTCTTATCAGAGCAGATCCCCAGCAAGCATGGATTCCTCTCCCCTGTCTACAAGGAGAGCTACAACCACCCTCTCCAGCGGCACCACAGCATGGAGGCGGCCCCCAAACGCTCCAGCACCTCTTCCAGCGGCTCCATACGGAGCCCTAGGTCCTACCGCTCTGAGGGATCGGGCCACAAATCAGAAGCCAAATACATTGAGAAGACGTCCCCCACCACTGACACCATCCTCACTGTGACACCGGCCGCAGCCATCCTGCGGGCAGAGGCGGAGAAGATCCGTCAGTACAGCGAACACCGGCACTCGTATCCTGGCTCGCACCAAGGGGATCAGCATGACAGCATGGCGGGGCGAAAGCCCTCCATCCTGGAGCCTCTGACGCGTCCTCGCCCCAGAGATCTGGCGTATTCCCAGCTCTCACCTCAATATCACAACCTGAGCTACACCTCCAGCCCAGAGTACACCTGCAAACCATCGCACAGCATCTGGGAGCGCTTCAAACTCAACCGCAAGCGGCACAAAGATGAGGAGGAGTATATGGCAGCCGGCCATGCCCTACGCAAAAAGGTCCAGTTTGCCAAAGACGAGGATCTTCATGACATCTTAGACTACTGGAAGGGCGTCTCTGCCCAGCAAAAGTCCTGAGTCCTCACACAACTCATGACTTAACACACTAACTGGACCAAAAGAAATCCGCAGCAGCTATTTTTATTCAGACTGTCTTTGAAACAAAATAAAAATTAAAAATTAAAAAAAAAATCAATAAAAAATAAAAGAGAGAACAAATTATGGAAATCTATAAATATTCTATATAATATATAAAGCGAGATATTAAAATGCCCTCACATTGGTGAGACAAGCACCAAATTTGAACACAAACTTTACAAAGCAAACGGACTGTGGAGTGAAAAAAAAAAAAGTTTTCTTTCATTTTGATTTTTTTTTTTTAAGAAATAAAGAAAAAAAAAAAGAATATAAAAAGCAAGTGAAGGAGCGGGCAGAGAGCTGAGATCTGGCGTTTCCCAGTACTGCATTGCATGAGTCCCTATATCCGTGATTTTGTGGATTCTTTGTGAACAGTTTGTGTTCTTCCTTCCTTCCTTCCTTCCCTTCCAAAAAAAAATAATAATTCAACAGCAACAAAAACAGCAACAACAACAAAAAAAACAAACAAACCAAAAAAGAGACCAGAAGGAGCTCCATCCTTTGGGCTGTTTTTGCAAACGGAGTCTTCCAGTTTAGACTTTCACCCGGTTGAAGGCCCGTTCACATTTTCACTCACTGAGAGGTTTTACCACACGTTGCATTGTAAACCGAAGTCGTTAATTGTACAGAGAAAAAAAATTTCTATATTTGCAATGTTTGCTGTATAATGAGAAAGAGAGAGGAGAAAAAAAAACAAACAATACTACATCTACTAAAAAATATATCTATATCTATATTCACCTGTTTGTACCAGGTTTTAATCATGGATTTTAGAGAAAGAGATGGAGCTTGGTTTGAAGGACTTTTTTGCTGGTTGGTGTGTGGGTGGGTGGTTGATAGGATGTTTTTTGGAGGTGGGGGGAGTGTTTGGGTTTCTAAGTGTTTGGTTTTGGTTTCTCCCAACAAGTGTCAGTGTCCAGGTTCTTGTCACTTCCAAGTACATTGAGAAAAAGGCACATAGCCACAAAAGCAGAATCCCTCACCTTATTCCAGGGAGACCATCACCAACAGGAACAGAGAAGGGGATGAGAAATGAAGGGTTCTTGGGGAAAAGCATGAGAAGTGGGGAGCTCTTGGTTAAACAGATCCACCAAGAAATAGGATTTCTCCTGCAAATTAAAAGGTATCTCCCCCAAACAGATGTATCTGGGGAGCAATGGCCCCTGGCTAGTCAGTGAGGGGTGGGTTATTCCCTTCTCTTGCAAGATGTGGAGCCAGGGATGAGTTACAGAAGAAACCCTCTTGCTGCTGTCCAGGGGACATAATTGAGGGATGACTTTGCAGGGGGAGAAGACACTAAGCATTTACAGCATGTCCCTATTGAGAGCTGTTACAGAAGGCACAGGCGCTGGCCCAGGGATCCTGCCCCTCGCTCTAGAACTCCCACTACCCCATGTCCTGCAGGTCCTCCACAGATGGCCCCAAATGCAGCTGCAGCCCCAGGAAGTGTGTGCATCACCTCCTGCCTGCAGCCCTGGCGCTACCCATGAGCCAGTTTGGCTCATGTTTTCCATGACTGGCTTTGGAGATGCACATCTTGGGGACACCCTGAGCAACCCTCGGGACTCCCAAGACTGGAAGAGAAGGAAATGGCTGCGTGTCCATGTCTGGTGTCCACCCAAGCAGCCACAGACCCTTCAATCATTGCTGTCCAATGCATGTCCAAGACTCTGGAGCTTTTTGCTCCATCTCTGAAATACTCACAGTGATGCCATACACATGGGATGAGGAAGAGGAGGGAGGAGTTGAGGCTGTGAAGGCACTCCCAAACTGTGCTGGTGGCTGAAGGACATGGTTTTTACCCTATTAGCTCCAACTGAGTCACAAGCCCCCATGTTTCACTAGGGCCACACCAGGGCTGGGGAGCTGCTCTGCTTCCGCAGCGAGAGTGTGGCAGCCCAGCCAGCCAGCGCAGTGTGGTGATGAGCTCCCCAGATGCAATCCTTTGGGGTTCTGCTGCTTCCTAGAGTCTTCTCCTTGCATCCCGCTCACAACCCTCTTTGGATGGATGTCCTTAGTCCTGACAGACAGATGAGCACTAGGGCCCAGGAGAAAACCATATCCCATCCTGTTATTCCAGTATTTCAAAGTGATTTTGACAGGTATTCTTGCAAAAGGTTATGTTTGTGCAGAGAGGAGCTGAGCCAGGGAGACACGGAGCAGGCTGGGAAGCGCACGAGTTCATTCCCCATGGTTATTTGTGTAGACAACAAACCATTAGCAGGGTTTCATAATAAAAGGCAGGCGATTTCCTCAGGAACATGTTCACTCTGCATGAGCAAAGGTACATTCCTCCACCTCCTCCAGGTGCCCCAGATCCTGCCCACAGTGCGCAGCTTCCCAAGGCTGTGTCTTGCTTCCTGGTCAGTGAGCAGGACCTGGAGAAAAGAGCTGAGGATCTTGTCCTGTGATGCCACGGCAGGCCCCTCCCCAAATCTCAGCTAGCTAACACCTAGACCAAAGCAAACTCTTCAGCTGCAGCCACCTTCCCTTGAAACCCTGAGTACCTCTTGGAGAAACAGGGGTTGGTCAGCACGAATGGATGGGGGAAACAGTGGTGGGACCTCCTGGCACTCTTTCGTGGTCTCAGGACATCCCTCAGCAAGAGGTGAGCATGCTTAAAGGTGGTGGCAGCTCATGAGTTAATTTGGGCTCAGACACTCCAGAAACAGCAGTCATTGATAGACACCAGAAGACCTTCCTCAGTCACTCCCCTCTTGAAAACAGTCCCCACACCAGTTTGAAAATGACATCATGACCATCTCCATGGCTGCCAAGAGCGCTGGCATGACCAGCAGCGCGTAACGCCTTGCTGTGGAGGCAGCAGCACGTCAGCAGCGAGTTCATCTCCTTACCTGGGGCGAGTCATTTTGCTCCTCTCTGCCTCTGTTTTCCTCCTCTGCAGAACACTTCCTTGTGGTGTCGAGGGCGTAGGCTGGTTGGGGAGGCTCAATTAATTAATCGCCTGTCTGTGAAGCCCGTTTAGCTCCTAGAATAAAAGCTGCTATAGAAATGTGAAGTTGTTAGTGGCATAAAACAGCAGGGGCAGAGGAAATCAAAGCCTGATTCTGTTTTCACACCAGGATTTCACTGGTCATAAACCAACAGAGACCAGCACAGGGAATGTGATACAGCAGCACTGGCCTTTCTAAATTAAACACTTCCCAGATGCAAACTCTCCGCAGCTGGAGAAACAGAGGGCTAGGAAAGGTCTGCGCCCCTCCAACTCCAAGGTGTCTCCATTGGGGTACCTACACATGGAGCACCCTGTACTCCATCGCTGGTGGGGACTCGCTATGGGTCTCTGAGAGCTCCAGGTGGCTCCTTGGGTGATGGAAGCAGTGGTTGTGCTTCTGAGCATCTTCCAGTCTCCTTGCCCTCCCTCCGAGATAGGGTGCAGTCCCGGCAGCTCCAATCCACATCCCTTGGCTTGAGATGCCACAAGCTGAGCTGAGAATAAAAATCCAGGTGAGAAAAAGGAAGAAGTTCCACTGTCCCCAAAGCTACTGCATCAGGTACTGACCTCCTGGGGTGCCTCTGAGCAGGGGATGGTGAGCTCTGTCCACAGCATCTGCCATTTCCCCCCAGGCAGCTGCTTCACAGGTCCCTTTGAGGGCAGAGGGAGATGTTCACCACCTGCACCCTACTGGGTGTTTTTCTTCTTGATTTTGTCTCCTTTCCAACCACCAAAGCTCTCAAGCAGCTTCTCCAAAGTGACAGGACACCTTGTTCAGCCAGGCTGTTCCTATTGCCCCAGAACCATCCAAAGCAGGAGGGCTCCCTGCCAAGCAGAAGGGAGGGGGAATGGGAGGACATGTCCAAGTGAAGGAGAGGGGAGGCCAGGGGAAAGGCTTCTCCTTGGTTTTGCCTCCCCATCAAGAGACAATGGGAGCAAATGTAAACCACCACCTGTGCCAAGGATGCAGAGGTTCCCATGTCCCCTCCTGCAGCAGCCTGGGCTCTGCCACTGGAGAGTGTGAACAGAGGGAAGGGAAAATTGGAAGGGAAGGGGATGAAAAGCAGGGTGAGGCATGGGATACAAAGGCAGGGGAGGGCAGAGGTGGTGGGAGCTGCTGTGCCCAGCACGGGACAGGTGCAGCCCCCGGAGGGGCCAATGAAGGCATCAAGCAAAGCCTTTTGGAGTTTGTTTGGGTTTTTTAAAGAAAGAACAGTTGTTTTCCTGTGGCAATGAAACACAGAAAAAGAGAAGAGGGACCCATCCCTGCTTCTGCTCTCAGAAATTTCCTCACTGACTGAGGTGTGTCTGCTCCCAGGAGATGCTCCTGGAGAGCTTCGAAGGCAGCTGTCCACAGTCCTCTCGCCATTGTCACCTCTGCAGAAGGCCTACTGCTCAGTCCTTGCTCTGGTCCCAACAGGACCCTCACACATACTGCAAAGCCTGTATGGCATCTACAGCCTGGATGTTATTTAAAAGCCTGTAAGTGAGGACAGAAGCATCTCTCCATATAGACATATGCCATTTAAGCCCAGTGTTCCTGAGAGCTCCCACCTGTCCCAGTGTGCACACCAATCGTGTCCATGTGTTTCAAAACACAGACCATGAGAAGTGCAATGTCCATGATAAAAACATGGGGCCACAAAGGGAGGGAGTAGTGGCAGGAACTGCCCGGCTAGGTTCCTCCCTCAGGCAGCACAGCACTTGAGAAGGGATGTGGCAGCCCTGGAGCTGGTGGCCACCTGCTTCTTCACAGCCGGTGTGTGCTGGAGGTGCCGTGCCTGTCCCCAGTCTGGCAACTGGGCTGGTTTCAGCTGGGTCTGCCATGAAAGCAGTGCAGATCCCGTGGGAGCACACCTGTGAGGAGGGACAGGAGCCCTGAGGCAAGAAGATGCTCTCTGTTCACCACCTGGACCGTGGCAGCAGCTGGACAGTGCTGTCTCTGCTCATATTGAGCCAGTGACCTGTGGTCCTTGCTGGGCAGTGGGACCTTTCCTTGGGCTGCAGGTGCCACTGGAACCATTTTTCCTCCAGCCCCATTGATGCTTATGGGTCAGCCCATGCACCCTCAGCCAGGTGATGCCCAGAGCCACTGGAAAGCCAGAGGCACAAGCTCCAGCAGCCCAGACAGCTCCCACACCTTCCTGCTCCCTCAGTCCCAGCGACTCCAGCTAACCACCCTCCAAATGCTCCCCTCTGGCTTTGAAATCTGCTCTTCCCCGAGTCAGGGCTGGGGGCTTGGTGAACCAAGAGCTCCATTGCCTGAGACTCCCAAACTCATCACTGGGGTGGATGCTGCTCTGCAGAAACCAGGAGCTGCCTCACATGCTCCCTCTCTCCGTCAGACGCTTGCTGCAGCCTGGCTGCATGTTGTGCTCTGGAGTAATAAATCACCTTCTTTGCAGGAGAAGGGGGTTAGCAAGGGGTTGTGGGACAGCGTGGTGGCATGATCATCCAGATCCTTTGGGCAAGAAAGGGTCCAGGGGAGACTGCAGGCTGTGGAGGGGTGTGCTGCAGCGCTGCTGGACTGGACCCAGAAGCAGCGGATCGATGAGGGTGATTGAAGCCAGCACACACTGCATTGGGCTATTTTTAGCACAGCCAGCAGAGCAGGAATTTGGGAGCCCAAGTCAGAATTTATTTGCATCTGTGAGTGCTTGTCAAGGGGAGGACCAACAACACATTTCCTGGGTGCAGCGGCTCCCTCCCTGCTTGTTTTGGGACCATCTCACTGTGGCTTCAGCTTCTCTTTGGTGCAAACCACATCCCTCTCCTCCATGGTGCCCTGTGGGGACAGTGCCAATACCCCCCAAGGCTTGGAGCATGTGGATGCTCATAGACACAGCACAGGGATAGAACAGTGGAGAAGGGATGGGCTTCAGGGCATGAAGGGGTTACTCAGGAAAGACAAGTGTGCAGGGTCTCAACAGGCAGTGGGGTATCTTGTAGCTGCATGGCTGTAACGCTGCTTGGCTCTGTGGAGCAGTGCCAGGCACCTGTGAACCTCGGAGGTGCCCCAGCCTTCCCCTCCCACTCCTCCCTCCACATGTACTCATGACAGGCTTTCCATGCTGAAGGCCCCAAGTTGGTTTTCCTGAGTAGGTGCCGGGAGATGAAGCTGTTCTTTAGAGAGATGTATAGCATGCTGCTGTCCCTTCATCTCCAAAGCACTGCTGCCAGCTGATGCCCCAAGGCAGTGAAGGCAGTGAAGCTGCTGGTGGCCATGGTCGGTGGTGGTGCTGGAGAGGCCAACTCAACAGCTGCTCCTTGGCTTGCAGCAGTGACCCTGCCTTCATTTGAATTTACTGACACGCTACTTTTCCACATCACCTTTGTGTCATATCCTCTGTTTTACTCCCGTCAACCAGCTCATCAGAGGGGTGATAGAGATGATCCAAATCCCACCCTGAGGGTTTTCCTCATTCCCACCCCCATGCCTAGTACTTCATGAAGGGAAACCATCTGATCCAGGGAGAAGCCAGTTTTCTGGACTCAGTTTCCTCTGTGCAAGGGATGAAAAGCCACAGCAGTGTCAGGGCTGTGGATTTTCCTCCCATGGGGTGTAGGCAAGCAGGATGCCAGCTTTTACTCTAGTTTTGCTGCCTGTTCTCCTGGTGCAAATTGGATGTGAATGTGTCTGTTTCCCTCCCTCTGCAGCCTCTGTCCCTGCAGAGTGACCAGGAGAGTCTGCCAAGGCTCCAAGGTTGCATTTCTGTGCCTTTTTAATAATTCAGTGGGACCGTTAATGCCACAGGGTGCACTGCTGGTCCTGCCTGTGCCCAGCACTTCTCACACCCCACCAACAGCTGTTTTTTCACACTCAGCTCAGCTGTCTGGAAACAGCCATTTCCTGCTCACCTTTACTTGCCTCTCCTTTAAAGAGCTCATTAATGTACTCCATCCTTGCTTTCTTCGGGGCTAAAAGATTTCCATTTCTGTCTTTCATCAGCTTTCTCAAGGTTGACATCCTCTCCTCTCCTCACCATGCAGTGCCCTTGCCTAACGAGCTCTTCTCTCCTGGTCCATCTCCATTAAGCTGCGCAAGTGCTGTCCCCCACCTTGTCTTGCTGGTCTCCTGGGCTCTCTTCTGGGTCAGTCAGCTATTTTGGTGTTTCCAGCTGTGACAGGAAGTGACCAACCCCACATACAACATGCACACCTTCCTCTCACCCCACTCACTGTACTTGCAGCTCCCCAGCTTCCTGGTCTGGCTCATCCCACCACCAGATCCAGCCTTGACAGCCTCCTCTGCCCCTGCCCACCTTGCCCTGATCTGCAGGGGTGTGATGGGATGCCTCCAAGTTTATGTGTGGTGTCTGCAGCTTGTCTCTGGTGGGGGCCTCTTAAGTCTTTATCCTCTCTCTCAGCATCATTTTGACACAGCAGAGCTCTCCTTGGGCATCTCCCACGCTGCAATCAAGAGCTACCCAGCCCATCTGAGCAGCGGGAAGCCTCTCTGGGCACTGCAAAAGCTCATCTGTGGTCTCACAAGTAAACACTGGCACTCTTCACACCATGCAGCTAAATTAATTAATCTCATTCTACCATGTTTGTAGCCAAGACACAAAGGTTCCCATTGCCTGAAGCCTGCTTCACCCAAACACGTCCTCTCCTGCCCTGCCTGGGGTTTGTGCTGCAGCAGGGTTTGAGGAGCAGGAGCAGAGCAGTTGTTGGAGTCGCTCCAAGGGGCTGGCAGAGCCAGCAACCCCCTGGCCAAGTGGCCATGGAGTCCATGGGCATGAACTGTCCTGCACTATCCATCCGAAACACCCCTGATGCATCCAGCCTGGTTCAGGCTGACAAAGATCTTGGTGCACAAAAGCTCTCATGGTTTGGGTCTTGTTTTCCCCAGACACCCCAGGTGTTGCAGTAAGAGATATTACCTCTCCATACAAACCTTATCTCTATTATATCCTTAGATCATCCTGGCTGTAACAACACTCCTACCCACTATGGAGTTCATCACACACATGCATCTCTGCCTGGGAAATCCCAGGCCGAACCATGGAGCCCTACACATGAGAAATCCATCAAGTGCTGACAGCTGACAAGCCCCTGAGCTGCTCCACAGCCTCCTCCAGCCTTGCAGGCTGAGCACAGCTCTTACCAGACAGTCAAATGCAGACTCCAGGGCTCAGGGCAAGACATGCACCCAGAGAACGACAGCAGAGGCTGGGGAGAGCAGGTGGCCACCCCAAACCTATTCCCATGGCTGAGCTTGCAGATGGAAAGGAGCGTGAGCTGAAACGTGAGCTGGTTTCTGATCTCCCACCCATCTTGCAGTTCCATCCTAGACACCAGACCAGTCCCAGCACAGCTGTCAGAAGAGTGGGGAAGCAGAGCTGGAGGTGTTGGAGCAGAGCTGGGAACTGCCCCTCACCACCAGAGATGGTTGAACCCTTTCTGATATGGCTGGCAGGCTCCTCTGGCTGAGTGAACTAAGAAGTCCCTGCCCCAGGCTGGCTTTGGAGGGCAGCACTCTCAGAGAAGGCCATCTGATGGCTGGTCCAGAGCTGTCAGCAGAAGGGGTGCACTCACCCACCAGCTGTGAAGGCTGAGCCAGTCCCATTCTTCTGCTGAGCCACAGATGGATGCAGCTGGACACTTCCAAGTGAGACAAGGCAGTCTGTCTGGCACCCAGGCACAGAGGTCTCCTTCAGACAGCTGATCTTTTGCCCTTTCCCAAAGAAGAAGAAACCAAAACAGCAGAAGGCATCATAGGAAGATGCCAGCAAGCGTAAGGAGATGGCTTATCCAGGGAGCTAATTTAGCTGGAAGGAAAGGGAAGGTTGCAAGATGTTCCCCTATTAAGAAGTACAAATAAATATGCAAGAGCAAGGAACCAGAGGTCAGAGTGCCTGGGGGGAAGTGGTGAGGATGCACTTGATCTTAAGAAGCTGAAGCAGAGCTGGGACAGATGCTGGACCCAGAACGAAGGCTCATTTGTCCCAGGATTGAGCAGCAAAGGTTAGGATGAAGCTTGCAGAGACCTGGAAACCACAGAGGTGAGTGAATTGTAAGCAGCACCACATTTAATCAGCGCAGAACGCATGAAACCGGATAATGTAATTCAAAGGGTTATTTAAACTGAATATTCAGAGGGAAAAATAAAGCATTGCAGGGAAAATAATAATACTTAGCACTTGTAATGTGCTTAGCATCTTCAAAAACTGGTCAGCCATTAACTGATTGCTCCTCTGCTAAGTCCAAAGGCTAATAAAAAGGGATGGTTCATTTAGTTATTTCACAGCTGAGCTTCTCAATAAGGCATGAGGAAGAGATCGCTGATGTCCAACATGCTGGTAAATAAACAGTTGGAAGAAGGAAAATACACCACCATCACCCCAGCCCTCGGTCACAGCTTCTTGCTCAGCTCCTTCCTGCCTCACCTCGAGCTGCTTGTCTGGACCGGACCCGTGACAGGCAGCTCTGGATGGGCCCAGGTCTCCAACAGCTCCTAAACTTGGTATCTCCCACCTGGAAATTGCTCCCATGCCAGGTTCCACGTGAGCATAGATGGGGCATCCACAGGGCAGGAGTGTGGGCACCTGTCTGTGGGTGGATGGGGTGGGTGATTCGGGCTCAGGGAGACCCCAACCGCTCAGCCCTGTGACTGCTTTGGGAAGCGTGGTGGCGGCAGCCACAAGGCAGCGTCGGATCAGGAACAAAGATGGAGGTACTTTGTGTTTGTTTTACTTAAAAAATAAACAGCTCCTTTTGTGTTTGATGAGCAAGCTGGTTTGTAAACACCACGGAGAAAACATGACACAGTCGCACCTCGGTGGTTCCCAGCCTGTTTTCTTGGCAGCAGCAGCGGAGGAGCAGATCAGCGCCCCAACGCCTGCCCCACACACCCACTCCCCAGCTGGATGGGGGTGCCCAAGGCTCTGGGGAGGCTGTCCCTGGTCAGGCCTGAAGGGGAACAGCTGGGAAGAGGAAAATCTCATCAGGATGGAGCCGTTCAGCCTGACACAAGTCCAGCCCCAGCACGGGTGAGCAATGAAGCCATCAGTCTGGGTGAAGCCATCAGTCTGGGTAGCTCCCGGAGCTTCGCATCGTGTCCTGGGTGCAGAGTCACTCACTCAAAACTGGCAGCAGCTGTGGGCAGTGTGTGTTGTCTGCATCAGCCTCCCACTGCCAGCACACAGCCCTGGGGCTGAACACCCCTTGTTCCTATTGCTGTTGCTGGGAACCAACACAGGGTTCATCTATGCCTAACCCAAAACCACCATCATGGGGTTGTGCTTTGCAAAGCACCTCTCAGTGTGTTCAGTGCACGTACCACACCCCCCACCCCGCCACTGTACCTCCTCTGCAACCCACTTCATGATGCTTTTTGGCCCTCTCAGCTCAGATACCCACTAGAATGCTGACCTCATCACTTCAGAGAAAGGAACAGCACAGATGCTCAGCTGCCCCAAGAGAAGTGCCCTGGGTTTAGTGCAGTGATGCTCCCACCTTGCCACAACACAGGTGTTCTCAGAGATCCTGCTCCACGTGTCCCAGCCCTGTGATGGAGGGATGTCTCCATGGGGCAGCACAGCTGGGTCCCACCAGCCATCCCCAGACCGTGAGAGGTCTCCAGCTCACACATGAGCTGCCAGGGCAGCAGCCAGGAGAGTGCAATGGTTCAGCCACGACCTACCCAACCCCAGCAGCGGGGAAGAGCTCTTAGAGGATGCTGGGGAGCTATCTCCCCACCTCACTGGTGGGTGATCCAAGAGGGATCCTGCTGCTTTATAGAAGAGATGCACTAATACTCATCTCTGACAGCATTTCCTGGGCTAAACTACAGCCTCCCAGAGCAGACCAGAGTGCAGGGCTGAACTGAGCTTTTCTGGGACATGTCCAGCAGCAGCAGTCATCATTAAAAGCCTTTGCTGGTGACAGGGGCCAAGGGATCTTACACTCCCCTGACTTCTTGGCCCTGGCACTGCCTCCTGCTTTCTCAGCTGTGCTTGTGGACTGTTTTCTTTCTCTTCAGGTTTTCTTCTTAAAAGAACTGTTCCCCATCTCTGCTGCTTAGCACAGCCCTATGAACCCTGAGCTGGGAAGAGCCGAGTTAAGTGGGAGCAGGAGGAGGTGGGCAGGGGACTCCTTAAACCAGTGTTACCACCAAGCACCTCTCCCCCAAGGCACGTTTTGCTTGAGTGAGGCATATGGGTCAGCACCTCGATCATTTACAGAGCAGGATGGGCCCTCCTTATCATGTGGGGAAGACGCTGAGTGCAGAGACAGCGGCAGCCTTGCCAGGTCACTAACATGTGTTCCTGACCAGAGGGTATCTGTGGTGCAGCACGCTAAGGATCACAGAATCACAGAATCATAGGGGTTGGAAGGGACCTCAAGAGATCATGGGGTCCAACCCCCCTGCCAAAGCAGGGTCCCTAGGATGCCACACTAACTTCTGCTAAACGCTCATGTACGGCAGGTGGCAGATACATGGACCACAACAGACACCGCCAACCCTGCTCTGCCTGTTTTTTGGCATAACGAAGCCCAATGGGTGTGGATAAACAAAGACAAGCATCTCTCTCCGCTGGACCTCATGCATCATTTATAGCCAGCTTTTCCATGGCACAAGAAACATTTACATATGCCAGCATTAATTCTGAATGCCACTTCAAAGCCATCTCTGTCTAATGAACCCCGCGCGCTGCGCACAGCAAACTCCACGCAAGAAAATAATTAGCAACACACCCCACCAAAGCATTACAAGGGGAGCACAGCCACCACCTGCTGAAGCAAAATGAATGCCTGATTTATCTATTTTTTCCCCCCTTTTTAGCAACATTCAGGTGCTGACTCGAAGCTGTGTTCTGTTCTCAGCTTTGTAGGGCCCTGGGAAGTGACATGTTCCTGCTTTGCTTTCCCAGCTAGGGCATGATTGATCTGGGGAGGGGGTATGTTCTACTTAGAGAATGACTGAGCAGAGCTGTGTAAGATCCTGCTGATTTCTCTGTGCTGGGAGGGGTGGCCAGCTGGGATTGAGGGTGCAGGCAGCACTATGTCCTGTCCCCTGAAGCTGCACGAGTCCCAGGCTTTTGGAATGCTGTCTCCACCTGACAGATGGATGCAGACTGATGGCTGGGAGCAGGGCAGGACACACTGAATCTCACCCTGGTCTGATGTTTCTGTAGAGCTTTGAACTCCTGATCAGCGTCAGCCTTGCTGAGGGAAGGAGAAATTGGAGATGTGATCAGGAGAAGACAGTTTTGGTGCCCCTACCAGCCATGGGTGCTCCTGCCCTGTGCTGGCCACAGGCAGCCTGGCTGTGAACAGCACAGGGAACCGAGCTGGCTTTACCCAAACTAGTTCTTAAAACCCTGCTAGAGCTGTGCAGCCAGCTCAAGCTGGGAGGAGCAGCGTGGTTTGCTCAAGGCCTGACATGGCAACATTTCCATGGGGAACCCAGAGCACAAACCTGTGTGGGGAGGGGACAGAGGCCAAACCCAGGATGTGTCTGTGGGCACAGAGGGACTGACCGTGATGGGGTGATGCTGGGATCTGGGATTCCCTGAGTCTCATCCTCCTTGAGCAGAAGGAAGATGCTCAGCAGGGTGCTGCTCTCATCCCTGCGCCGCGCTGCCCGTGCATCTCTCCAGTATCAAGCCATGGCGCTCCAAATGTCAGTCTCTGCCTCACTAGGATGCAAGGGGTTAAACTGTTCTTCCTATGCAAATTAGGCTTAATTAATCCTTTTCATCAGTTGCAAATATACCTTCTGAACCCTATTAAAAACATGAATATGCAAATTCAGACCTTTTTTAATACTCATTTTCAAGGACTTGGAGTCAGGCTTGATTATTCGATTCCCGTTAACAGCCTGTAAAACCTGGTGCAAAATTTAATTTCCATTTTAAGTTACCAAAAAAAAATATGAATCTGTTGGTAATTAAGCTAATTACAGTGTTACACTAAAGAGGAGACAAACAAGGAGGACAAGATCATTCATTACATTTAACACCGGTTACAGGACCTGGGGACTGTGCGAGGCCAGAGTTAACCGCGGAGCCAGGAAACAGCAGAGATGGAAAGGGGGGTGTGGGAAGGCTGTGGCTTTGGGGTGGCCCGTGCCTTCCTCACCTTGTGAACATCTCTGCTTCAGCCACTTCCTCCTCCTTCTCCTAAAAGGAGAAGTGAGGAAGAGAAGGTGTAGCCAGGCTGGATGATGTCATAGGTGTTGTGGGGTCTCTGCCCAGCACCCGAACTAGCTTGGGGTTAGGGTTTGAGGGCACCCTGTGGGACCACCCTACCTGACTGAGTGACTGGGGCTCAGCATCCCACGCAGGTGGGATCTCCATCCTTCCTGAGCACTTCCACTGTTTTAAAAATACACGTGTGGGGTGCAGAGGGGCCATTTCCTGGACTGGCAGCACATGTGGGGAGGCAGGTCTCACAGATGGGGTGTATGTCCCACTCTCCTGCAGGAGCTGTGACCCCATCTTAACCAGAGGAGAGCAGTGACCTCCTGAAAGCCGACAACTCGCTTTGCAGAAGCAGAGCCTTTGGGGAAGAGCCACGACATGGTTCCATGGAGGCACCCACAAACCACCCCTCTGCACCCATACAGGGGGGCAAAGGAAGGTACAGGATATGACCTCCTCTATGGCTCATGACCATGGCCAGCATATGCCAACCAAACCCACTCACTGCAGTGAGTACCACTGCCCAAAACTCCCTTGGGGTCACCCACTGGGGCTGGGCAGTCAGTGTGGGGTGGCTTCTGACTCTCCCATCCACCTTCCCGTGCCTCCCAGCTCTGCCTGCATGTAACTAAAGAAAAGGTGCAGCTACAGACTTTTAATTACAGTTTACCAGCCCAGTGATCCCTTAAAATCGGTCATTAGCATGCCTAGGATCTATTCTGCACTTGGTACTGGCTAATGAGCCAGCAAAGTTGAGGAGTGATTTGTGAGAGCTGTAATCCTCACCCCGGGGCTGGCAGCGCGGGAATGGCAGCACACCATGGCAGGCTCCGGAGGGGGAGGAATCCCACCACCTGGCTGGAAGCACACAGGTGATGCTCCGACTGCGCAAGGCCAGGGCTCGATGTCTGGGATACAGGTGCACCCATCAGGAGGCTGGAGCATTGAAATGAAGAGCTAGTGTTACCTACAGACTTACCCAAAGATGTCTGTCATCAGCCGGATGGATTCACCCAAGAGATTGGTGCTATCTGGGGGGCTTTTCTCGCTCCTCCTCGTCTCAGCGGCTGCTGGGATGAGCGCCTTGGTTCCCCGTGGGTTTCGTTCCTTCCCTGCCATCGCCTCCTCTCCGAGGTTGCTCCTTCCCCTCCCAGGAGTCACAGTGAGAGAAGCTGTCACTTCAGAGCATGCCACTCAAGGGCGGCTCTGCCTCGTAACAGCGGGATCGGAGCGGGAGCTGATCACATACATCCCCAAGGGCTGGAGCGTGACTCCCAAAACAAGCTGTGGAAAGACACGTGCAGGCGGAGGAGGCAGGACAGCCGCAGTGAGGAGAAGGGGTGAAAGAGGGACAGTGCCATTTGCCATCACCCCCTTGTGTATAAGGCTGGCATCCCTCACGGACACCACAGTGAGTAGGGAGTGGGAGGCACATCCAAAGCAAAGGAGCCAAGTGCAGTTCACCTTCTTCACTTCTCCTCAGTGAAACCAATTCTTGGTAGTGGTTGTAAGGACATGACCTGGGAGATGAACCAGCCACCATCATCTGTAAAGCAAAGGGCCTGCAACTGTGAGGCACCAATGTTACTCAGTAGATGCTCACGGATGGAGGAGAGGTTCATCTGCCAACCTTCAGAGCCTTTCGCCTGACCTGGAGAACATATTCCCTCTTGTTGATACCAGAAGTTTCCGATCACCAGGTAAAAGGAGTGTGATAGAGGTGATCAGGGAAATGCTCTCATCCTCTGGCCAAGCCCTGTGTCTCACACATCCTCCTGCACGTGCATCCTACCACCTCTTGACCTGTCTGGTGCATCTTGACAACTGTATCACATTTTGGGGGGGAAGGGGGTGGAATCAGAGATACAGGGATAACTTCTCAGTTCCTACAGGCAATCAACTTGCTCCCCGAACCATGAGATATGATTGCCCTTATTATTTTAGCTTGCATAGCAGCAAGTCTTGTTAATGGTCATAAAATTATCTGGTCCTTATTTAAATCCAACAACCGTCTGTGTTTCAATGACCTCCTGATGGTCTCTGGCTTCCTTCCAGGTTGAAGAGGCATCAGAGGGACCAGGGAGGGATAAAGAGGCAGTGGTGGGATTAAAGAAAAACAACCAAAACCACAACAAGCAACAGCCAACAAAGAGAATTCAAAGTAAACAAGGGAATATTAAAGAGAGCTCAATCAGTCAGCTGGAGAGTTCAAAAAAACAACCTGTCACAAAGAGAAGGAAGCAGCATCAGGTAAAATTAGCAACACTAATAAACTCATCAGCACCAGAGCCTGGGCCAGTAAACAGCACAGGGGCCAGGAGATGCTTGATCCTGTGTTGGGGGAGATAGGAGCCACACAACCTGAAGCAAGATGCTTTGGCAGAGGAAGATGGCTTGGACAGAGACCAAAGAGATGGACTACTTCTGTGCCCTCCAGTGTTCCAAGGCTGCCTTTCTGATCCCTAACTTACATGGCAGTGTTTTCTTTAAAGTGTATTTTTCTTCTGCTTTGTCCCTTGTATTTGCTTTGAGGGAAAAGAGACACATAAGGATGTCTGGAGACCCAGCCACCACGAGTGGAAGGGGCAGGAGCAGCTGCTGGGATGGCTGCCCAGGGCTGGGATCTGCCACTGTCCCTTGGAGAAGGCATTGGCCAGTGCTTTCTACACAGACCATTTCTGAAGCAAAACCCTGCCATTCCCTTCGGATGCCAGACCATTCTGCTGTCTCTTCACATAACATCCACCAGCCCTGGGTGTCCCAAAAATCTTTACACTAATGACCCCCCCAAAAAAAGAGGATGAAAGGAGCATACAAACAGGAGGGAATCAACTTTTTAAAAGGGTAGATAATGGCAGGAGAAGGGGGAATGGACTAAAGCTGAAGGAGGGAAGGTTTAGATTAGATATTAGAGGGAAGTTCTTTACAGAGAGAGTGGTGAGGGGCTGGAACAGGCTGCCCAGAGAGGGGGTGGATGCCCCATCCCTGGAGGTGTTCAAGTCCAGGTTGGATGGGGCCCTGGGCAACCTTGTGTAGCTCCAGGCCTGGAGGTTGGTGTCCCTGCCTGTGGCAGGGGGTTGGAACTGTGTGATCCTTGGGGTCCCTTCCAACCCAGACCAGTCTGTGATTCTATGAAAAGAAACAACCAATGGAAAAACCCCCGAGCAGCACAGAACCACTTTAACCTGCCCGAGCTCTGACACAGATTCCCATCAATTTTGCAGCAAACCTGAGTCATGAAATTAAAAGTAGCATCAGCATCTTTCCTATTAGCTGGGCTTCCTTTTTCAGAACAGATCAGACATTCCCACCCTATTTTTCTAGACAACTCATGTCAATGTGATATCATCAGCTGCCGTTCAGTCGCTCCTCTTAGCCTGAAATAAAAATAAAAAAATAAAAAGCTTTCCTGTTGGGAAGGATGGGGTTTTAATATTTAAAAAAGACTTTGTGAAAGAGCTCTGCTGATTTTTTTTTCTCCCCATTTATTTATTTATTTATTCAGTTAATATCCCACCCTTGATCAGAGTGGGTGCGTTTTGTAGCTTTTAAATATCATGCAACTTTTAGCATGGCTGCTATGAAAATCTGAATCTGCTGTCACAGGAGGCAGCACAGACGTGATGTCTGCCAGCAGAAAGCCTGCTCTGCCCTCCCCAGCTACCATGATTTGCCTCAACGTGGCATCGTTAGCTGTGGTCGCCTGGCATCTGACACCATCACAGAATCATAAAATCACAGACTGGTCTGGGTTGGAAGGGACCCCAAGGATCCCACAGTTCCAACCCCTGCCACAGGCAGGGCCACCAACCTCCAGGCCTGGAGCTACACAAGGCTGCCCAGGGCCCCATCCAACCTGGCCTTGAACACCTCCAGGGATGGGGCACCCACCTCCTCTCTGGGCAGCCTGTTCCAGCCCCTCACCACTCTCTCTGTAAAGAACTTTCCCCTAATCTTTTACCCCACATCCTTGGAGAGGTAAAAGCTGTAACAGAACCACACCTGCCCTGTCCATGACATCTCCTGCACCCAGCACTGGCTGCTGGGGTCCGGTGTTGCCTCCCGGATGGTGTCAGAAGGATTTTGCCTCTCTCCCCTGAGGTTTGCTTCGACATGTTCCCTCCATCAGCCCAACTCACACCATTCCCAGCTGTCCCTCAGCTGCTGCCGGGCTCGGGAGCGAAAGGGGTGGGTGCTGCTCTGTGTTTCTTCAGCATGTTAGAGTGAGCTGAGTGATGGAGAACTGACACCAGCGCGAGAGGAGAGGAGAGGGAGAGGGAGAGGGAGAGGGAGAGGGAGAGGGAGAGGGAGAGGGAGAGGATCTCCAGCTGGAGCCCTGCTGGAAAACCAGCAGCTTTCCAGCCCTGAGGTGGGGAGACCCCAGGCCTTGGCTGTACACAGCCTCTGGGAACAGCTCAGTTGGCCAACAGAAGATGGCTTTTCCTTTTTCCTTTAGGAACTGTGGCTTCCCTTTCCGTCCAGCACCCAGTTTCCTCCTCTCCATCCATCCCCAGCTCTGCTCCTGCCCTTCACTCCCTAGGTACCCACTTCCATCACAGCTTCATGCTCTTCCCCCTTCTCCTTCCCTTTCTCCTATAGCATTACATGGAGAAGATCCATAACAAATGCCTACAAACCCCAAGCTTCTCATGGCTCTTCCCAACAAGGTTTCCCTAGCTCCTCCTCAGGCATCACACACTTCCAGGACAACCCTGGAAACAACACACAATGCACTTCCAGGACAACCCATCACACACTTCCAGGACAACCCACAAACATCACACAACAATGCTGAGAGCTGGGAGGCACAAAGCCAGAGCAAAAGGCAACCTTAGGAGATGCAAGAACTTTGCAGTACCTGCCTTAGCCAAGGGTTCTGCTGCTTCAGGGACCTCGTGGCAGTACCTGACGACTCTTTGCCCTGCCTGGTATTTAGATGATATGCATGGAGATGAAAAGGGTTGATCAGCAGAGGAGCAGGGGCTCGCCAGCCGCTTGAGTGAAGGGAAGCTTCAGGCAACGCTGCAAACAAGACAGCGCTCCGACACACGCAGTCCCCCAGCCGTGCATTAATAAATCATATTTTACAGCTTATAGCACATAAACCCAGCGAGCGTGCACAGAGACCCAGCCAGCATATGCACACTTGTTAACACTCCTGCCTCGCCCCTCCAACCAACTGCAAATTTATTACCAAGCTCCCAAGATTTTCTGAAAGGATTTTCCAGGAATGGGGCTGGAGCTTTGCAAGTGATGAGCCAAAGCCAGATGGGGCTCGTGCCCCCTCAGCTGGGGGTGGCTGAAACCTGCTGTACCATTGGTGCCAACCAGGGTCTTCGCCCCATGGAGGGGGGATGCGGGGGGCAGTGACCATGGTGGCAGGGCCCCGTGATGGCCCGCTGAGCCTCACGTAGCTCAGCATGTTAGGAGGAATCACTGTGAAATTCAGTGTCACAGTTACTCCTTGCAGCTCTGTCACGGCTGAGACGAGCAGTATAATGACGGCAGCAGAGATGGGAGTGGCTGTGGTGGCAGGGTGCAGCCATATGTTTCGGGCTCATCAGGAGTTTGCTGTTGGAGCTGGAAACTGGGGACTCTCAACTGGGTGGCTGCCCAAATGCAAGCCCACAGGTGTCCCGGGTGACCCTGCAATGGCCACACATCCACAGGAACTGCTCCCAGACTCCATCAGTGACCCTTAGAGCAGCCAAGCTTCCTAAAAGTCCCAGTTTCCCATGACATTCCCAAACCTGCTCGCTGTGCACCATGAGCAGGACAGGGATGCTGCTGGCCCAGGGAAGAGCAGTTACCCCAGCAAGAGCAGGACCAGGCACTGCTCTGTGCCGGCATGTCTAGTCAAGCACCCATCCTCACGTCACATCTCTCCCAGCCGTGCTGCCATATTAAACTTAGCTGAACAAATCAGTCTTGCTGGGAGAACGGGGTGCAGAGCAGTAATTCATCTGTCTCTCCTCCCCACCAAAGGCATCTCCAAAGACTCTGCGTTTCCTACCCCAACTTATTATCCTTTCACTCTTGGGAGGCAACTTTCCAATGGGCAGAACGTGTTTTCCCTTGTCACTCTCCAGCATCGCTTCTCGACTCACCCGTGTTTTGCTAAGATAGAGGGTTTATTGTAAACTTATTAATTACTTCATTTCTCCTGCGAGGAGCCAGGAGAGAAATTTTCAGAGGCAGCCAGGATCTGCTATTGTGTTGGCGGAGCCGAGTGTGGCTGACGTCATGATTCATTTTCCCCATGACTGAGGAAGGCGACTCTCAGTGCCACGTTGCGCATATGAATCAGGCAGCGTTCCCCTGGCACAGCACGCCAGGCAATTCATCTTCCACCAGGACTTCTTCAAGCAGAAGAGAAAACGCCAAACTTTTTTGCTACTGCTCTTCCCTGCAAACCCCACGGAGAGGAGGGCTGGGGAGATGGGGGCTGCAGACCCCCCTTGGAGCACACGGCCCTCCACCTCAGATCCCATGGGTCTGTAGCAGTTATGGTCTGTGCGTGGAGACACATTGGCAGGTCCCAGAGTGACTCCAGCATGCATGGCCAGCCCTGCAGCACCGAAGCTAGCCTTCTACCCTGCTCGCTCCTACCATCTCTCTGAGCTTAGGAAGAATGTTCCTGCTGATATCAAGAGGAAATCAATATACACAGAAGTTCATAACAAACTAATCTGGTTTACAGCATGAATGAGACTTGCCTGGAAAAACTGAGCTAATGACGTCCTCCCTTCTCACAGCAGTACCAGCATCAGACCATTGATGGATGCTTTGTTACCACGCTTTACATGTGTGAGAGCACAGGGGGAGCACAGTGTGTATCCCAAATAAAGGAGTCATACATCCAGTTTGGGAAGCGACACTTTATTCGTACAACAGAAGAGTGATATTCATTGTAACACAAAATGTCAGATTTTTGGGGGTGTTCCATCCTCCCTGCGGGCAAGGAGGAGGGAGGTCAGCAAGGTGAGTGGGTACCCACAGCCAGGGGTCAGGCAGCAGGCTGAAGCCAGCCCCAGTGAGCACACCCCAAAATGCTCCCTCCCACCTTCCTCAATCCTGAGATAACCAAGACCTTCAGTGAGGAACAAAACCCACACAACAAAGAGGTGCCAACACAGGGATAGGGTCTTCAAATGGCCCCCTTTGGATGCTTGGGCTTGTCTGCTGAGTGATGGCAGACTGGGGTAACTGGGTAATCTGAAAATAATTTCAACCCCGCTGAGCGATGAGCTGTTTGCAAGAGCAGGAGGTATCCACAAAGAGCCTGCTACTCATCACTGATACTTTCCCAGGTCTCTCTCCTCAGGGACCAAGCGCTTGGCTTTCTTTAGGAGAGGACAACCGTGAGGGAGGAAGCACCAGCCTCCCACAAGGTTCCTCTCTCTGCTGGGGCCCAGATTTGGGGGATTCTTTTGGGAAAAGCTGCGAATGGTGACGCTGTGGCTCCTCAAACCAACAGTTTCCACCATATATCCCAGAGAGATGCGGAGGCAGTCTGGGCAGTGAGGACCACATTTCCCAGTTTCAAAGGCAAGGATTGGGTCTTGGCACTGGAAAGCCCTGGGAGACATGCACTCCCACAGGAGGGAAATGATGTTTTTTCAGAGGAACAGGCATGGTTTGAGAATCAGCACAAAAGGAAGGGGGGAAGAAGGAATTCCCTGCAGAACAGAAGCAACCCAATGCCACAAATTAAGGGGAGAATTTGTCCTTGCTACCTCAAGCGTCCTGCCCAGGAGTGCTCCACACCTGGCTGGTGACTGCTGGTGGGATTTTAAGCGATGGTCTGGCGGCTGAAGAGGTCGAGGGTGAGGGCGCTGAGGAAGGCTGGGATGCTGTCCTGGCGAAGCAAGTGGAGTTCAATGAGCTCCCGGATGGTGCGTGAGAACTCTGTTTCCAGAAGCTGCATTTTTCCACCTGAGGAGCTGGAGGCCTGATGGGAAAGAAGAACAAGCCCTTTAATACCTCAGGGTTGGAATTCACCTCCTGTGACACAGGGGAGAGCCATCGCCGTGGCCCCGGAGCCTCCTTCGGTGCGGATCTGCCCGTAATGGAGACAGGTTCCCTGCTGCAGCACAGGGCTTCACCCTGCACCACTGGGCTGTTGCTGAGCGCTGTGTTCACACAGGACCCCTGCCTGAGCATCCCCCGGTGATAAATGTGGTGATGGGGAGATGTGGGGCTCAACCACCCCGGGAAGAGGCTGCCCAGGGGCCAGGCTCTGTCGCTGCTGCACAACCGGGGTGCCCACGGTGCCCACCATCACTGCTACCCTCCAGGTCTCGGGTGGCAGGAGGTAAGTGCAAGGGCTTTCTCCCCCTAAAAACATGTATCCCTGAAGTCATTCCACTTCTGTAGGAGGAAGCAGACCTGTTTCTAATTAACACAACTCCTTCCCCAATGAGCTGCTGATCCACTCTGCATCCCTAAAGTGTTTCTGGATGTTTAAATCAGCCCGGCAGCACATAGCTGAGAGCTCCAGAGGAATTATTCCAGCGATGCTCTCATGAAAATAAGGAAACTCAACATGTGGGAAGACATTACAAATCTCCTGTAACATATAAAACAAGCAAAAAAGAAAAGCTAAATGCAAGAGAAATACAGAATGCTCGAAGCTTCTCCTGCCCCTGGAGGCATGAAAGCTGCTTGTTTATTAATAAACAGCAAAAACATCACAGAGCAAATGCTAATTTTTTTCCCCCTGCCATTTTCCTCTTCAAAATGCCCCCGTTCCTAATTGCTTTCCAGCTCTGCTCCCCCTTAGAGCTGAGATGGGGCAGCAAGGGCAGGGACAAGCAAAGCCAGCATCCCCCCTGGGGTGGGCAGCCCCCCACCCTGACGCAGGGATGCCTGGAGGCAGAGCATTGCCATGGGAAAGAGGAAACATGGCTTTACCTGCTGGAGAGAAGGAAAGCGATAACCGCCGAGAGCCCCGGGGAATCTGCTAGTTCCTGATTTCATGTTCTCAGTAGCCTGGATACATTTGATTATGAACTTTTCATGTACGTGTCACTTTAGATTGCAAAGAGCACGAGGTACTGTGGATGCCCCCCATCACCTCTAAGCCAGGCAGGGAATCTAAACAAGGTTTCCACGTGGAAAAGTAAATTAGCTTTTGTTTAAACCTCCTCCACTTCAGCTTGGTTGTTTTTCAGCAGCTCCAAAGGATGTTCAGGGCTTTAATCCACTGCTTACCAGAGCTACCCAACTTGCTTTCTGCACATCCAACGTACCACTGGGTCAGATTAAAGAGGCAAAGCAGGAAGAGGGAAGAGATGGCAGATGAAGGAGGCAGCTGGAGGCACAGGGATGGACGTACATCTGCAGCCCACAGAAAGCACAAGGAGCTGGGTGCTGTGAAAGCGGCACAGGTTTTGTTTTGCAGTTCCCCCCTGCCTTCCCAGATTTGGCTGATGAGAAGCGCTGGTTTCGGAGGAAGGTCCGAGCATTATGAATGCATCACTTGTGTCTCCAAAGTCAGCGCTGGATTGGATTCATGTAAAATGGGAATTCGAGCTCTGTATGAAATACACACTGCCTCCTTTGCAGATTTAAAACACTCTTTGGGCACAGAATTAATTTTCTAAGAATTTACAAGTAAATCCATTAATTGGTTTACTAGTTTAATTAATTAAAGCAAGTTCCTTCAGAAATTTAGCATCCAGTGCCAGGCCATTTGCTTGTGGTTTATGATCTCAGAAACAGAGTAACAGAAACGTTTTAAATTTCCCCTCTTCTTTGAGCTCGCTGGCGTCGTGGGTGAAGGCTGACTTTGAATTATTCCTTCTTTTTTATGAGATTAATGGTAATTTCTCCCTATTATTCCTCAAAACCAAAGTTTCCTCCTTCAGCAGAGGCAGAAAGCTAGCATTCAGAGAAAGTTATGTGAACAAATACAAGCTTCTGAAAAGACTGATTTTGCACTGCGTTCAACGGGCTTCTCTCGGTTGTTGGATGGTCAAGAGAGGCACCGTTCTCCTCACCATCATCTCCCTCTGCCCAGGAACCAAACCAAATTAAATAAACTTAAAAAAAAAAAACCCCAAACCAAAACCCAGACATCTCACCCAGGTTTCTTGTGATCTCTTCTGCAAGGGGAACAAGGCAAGAAGGCAGCCACTCGGAAAAAGGCAATTCCTCTCTGCCGGGAGATGTTTACATGCTAACTTTGAGGATGGATGCACTCGCAGTTCAGTTCATTCAATCTCACACTGCTTTTAGAAAAGAAAATTTAGAAACTTTTCTTCTTTTTTTTTTTTTCCCTGGGAGTGTTTAAAGAATTGCCATTACTGTTACCTTTCTTATTATTTGTTTTTATTGCTTTTTTTTTCCCCTTCTTCACCCATCTGTTCACAACATCACAGAGACCGGGATATACAGATAGATTTGTTGCTTTGAGCTCAACAGCAGAAGTACCTCTGCAGCATGTGCTTTCCAAATAAAGTGATTATAGGAAATAATAGCAATATGTTTCCATTAATTCACAGGATTACTTTTCAAATGCCAGTCTGCGCCCTGCCTGGTGCACCCAGTGAGCCACAGGCAGAGAGGGAAGCGCTGGGGTGAGGGGTGTGGGAGCAAGCAGGGGATCATGACAAGGTGGGGGGATGTGGAAGGGTGTGAGGGTGAGAGGAGGGAGGGGATGCTCTGCTAAATGAACGCTGCACGCTCTGGTTGTTTCTGCCAGTTTGGATCAATGCAGAGCATCCCCACAACCCTGGCTCTGAAGAACAGATTTATGAAAGATACAAAGCTGCAGTTTCCAGAGGTTTGGAACTGTACAGGTGCTAGAGTCCTCATCACAGTCCATAGCTAGGACTCCCTCCCTTTATTTTTAATCAATTTTTAAAGTTTGAAAATATTAACCCTCAACCCCCCCCCCCCTCAAAAAACATAAACCCTCCTGGACACAGCCCCTGCTCACAAGAACTTGCAGGAGACAGCACGTAACCATTCATGACATGCTCCTCACAATGCAATTGCCATTCACCCTGAGGATGCATCTCCAGGAATTCCAAGTTTAAATGGATCAGAAAACCATGCAAGCCCAACTAGGAAGAAAATATGCAGCTGAGAAACCCAAACCAAGTGTCCTTGATCCACAGGGACAGTCCATGAGTGGGAATGGGGTAAGAGAGACCAGAGGAAATTCAAACCCAGCACCAACATGTGGAAGAACTTTTTCACAGTGAGGGTGAGGGAGCCCTGGGACAGGCTGCCCAGGGGGGTGTGGAGTCTCCTTCTCTGGAGATATTCCAGACCCGTCTGGACACCGACCTGTGTGACCTGTCCTAGGGACCCTGCTTTGGCAGGGGGGTTGGACTCGATGATCTCTAGAGGTCCCTTCCAACCGCTACAGCTATGTGAGTCTGAATCTGTAACCACTCTGCACCCAACACTATTGACACGTCCTACTCAGAGCCACACCACTATGGCACTTTTAAAGACAAGTGAGAAAGAAAAACCATGGAGATTTAGAGTCAAACCAAATACATAGGACAAAGGGAAAAGCTGAGCCCCCATCCACCCTGCAGTCAATGCATAGAGGAGTCAATGCAAGTGAAGACTTTGGGGACCACCATCACACTTTACTCTGCACTGAGCCAGCCAAATGCAGCATCCCACTAGAGATGCAAATATCTCCCCAACCCTCCACACCCCCAGGTTCCCCGAGCACAGAGCAGCCCGGGATGCTGAAGCTAAATACTCTGAGAATATCATCTCTCAGGTACTCTCCACACAGACCTATATTGGTTTCTTCTAATTCATGAGGAAAAAAAAAAATCTGCCTTGCTCACTAAACTACTGAGATTCAGGTCTATGTTATGTTTTATTCAGATCTCAAATACTTGCAAAAGGAAAGATTCCAGCTTTCACTAAGCTCTGTTGCCAGTTCAGTCTGATTTAAAGCCTATCGGGACCTTTTCTAGAAAAGCAATGGAAATCAATCTTTGCCCTGTGTTACTGCACACTCGCTTCTGCTGGGGGGCAGGGAGGATGTGAATCCTGTCATGGATTGGAAGGGTGACCCCCCATTTTTCTTCTCACAGGCTGTGCTGCCCCACAGAGCGATCAGAGCAGTGGGCAGATTTCTCTGTCCTGTAAAACATGGGGCACCAGGTCTGTTTACCACATGGAGACATCAGCCTGCAGGAGCTGCTCCTGGATCCGCTCAGGGAAAGGAGCTGTTAGTACAATTGTTTTTCCATGAGAATCAAGATCAGCTGCCGCCTGCCAGAAGGAAACATCATAAATCTTCCTCTTAACCCTGGAAATGAGTAAATTATTCAAGCTTTAGAGTTTAGATATACATATAAAAGTCTCTCAAATAACTACCAGCGTGGTTGAAAAGCAAGCTCTTCTCTCCCACAGGGACCATCTCAGGGAGGAGCGGACAACGCAGAAGATGCGTAGGAGCTGTAGGCAGTCCTGACAGGCTCTGCTGTGGGGGATGGACCTGCAGTCGGCCACGCTGGGCTGGTAACGTCACAACGTATGGACTATAAAGGAGGCTCTCTCAACTGTTGTCAACTTGAATGTGACTTGTACAGTGCTCCTGACCCCACTGGTTCTGCTGCGATGGCTTGTTACCCCCATTCTGTTGTTGTACAGGAAGACTACCTGACAGCCAAGTCTGAGCATTTCCTCCTCCACTTGTTCCACCGTCAACATGTGACAGTGTCTCCTTTGCTCATTTACAAGCTAACACACAGAAGACCACTCTGAACTAGACACACACAGTCTTTAGCTTCTTGTATGCCCTTTTCTTCTTCTTCTGACATATTTTGGTAGCTAAAGTCCAATGGATTCTCTAACTGGCTCCAAAAGTGCCAGCAGCCATAAGCTGGAGTGCAGTGTGCCTTTAATCATGCAAAGGATGCTTCTTATTGAAGAGGGTGGTTGCATGCACCAAGGAGAAGGCTGACACGGGGATGTGGTGCTATAAGAAAACATGGGGTAGGAATGAAGAAAAAGGAAAAAGAGGGTTTAAATGTTCCATACAACCTGATAGTCTCATCCAGGCTCCCTTTCCCATTAAAGGTTGGGCCAGATGTTCTTTCAAGGTCCCTTCCAGCCTGGGCTGGTCTATGATTGTGATTTCAACTTGAAGTGGGGATATTCTACCTTTGATCTCCACACAAGAAAGTACAACTGCTTTCGGGGGTGTGATCCATGCAGGACATGTGCTCCTGCATCTTCAAACAACAGCCCCCGAGTGACAGAGGTGGAGTTTCCAAGTGGTTTTTGGCAAGCTTTCAATGGCGATGATGGAGCTTTGTGCCAGGCACAGCAGGGAAGACAGCTGTGGCTCAGCTTGGGACCCCCAACTCACACACTTTGATGTGAGGAAGGGCAAAGTCTAGGATGTCAGCTGGGATACCTGAGTGGCTTTCCATCCCTTGGTGCAGTCACAAGCCTTTGCTTTGGAGGTGCCGCTCAGCCATGCTCCACGGTAGATGGCACTTTTCAAGGCTAAGAAGTATTAGGGGTCAAAAGGAGCAAGTGAATCATTGCCCAGTGACATTTACCCAGTGAATGTATCATGGAGGCTCCATCTCATCTGCTATGCTCTTCTGATAAATCACTGTCTGTGCTGCGTCCCTGTGCACAACTGCTCTGAATACACACAGCAAACAGCCCCGTGTGTGCTGAGGGAAGGGGCAACACAGCTTTGCACCCGAGACTCCATGCAGAGCTTCTCCCTGCTCTATTTGGGTCCACGGGCCTCTGGTGTTATGGACCACATTGTGGTCCCACTCTCCTCTCCCTGCTCCAGTTCTCACTGCCATTTCCCTTGTTCTTGAGGTGTTCCCCACCCACCCTGACACACAAACCCCGTCACAGCCCAACAAACCTATTGGAAAACATCTTTTAAGAAGCTGCCGGCTCTGACCTTTAAATGAGAAAATCCTTTTGTTTCTGCCTCTTGCCTTGGATGCTGAGATTTTTCTAAATGTCAAAGGCCTCCCTTGTCCACATGTGGATGCTGAGGGGGGATGCACAGATGCTGAGTGGGTTCCCATCCCTTTCCAAGGTCTACAAAGCTGATAGATCACCGCTATGGGTCACACCAAGCACAGAGGCAGCCAAAAAAACAGAGTAGTTAGCAAATATCCAGGGAAAGCACACATGTGTGTGCACACACACGCATGTGCAAACCTCCTGCTGAAGTTACAGCAACCCAAACACGAGGTTCTGAGATCTAATTGCTCAAACTTGGCTCTCTTGGGTGATGATATCATTATGAAAATCCCCCAATTGAGTTACGCCTCACCAATCAATCTCTCCTAAGCATCACGCGCTGCTCAAATACCAGGTCCCCAGGTAGCCACTAAATCACTTTAATTAGAGGCTGTTCATTTAAAATTAGAGAAATATTAAAAAAAAACCAAAACAACAAACCAACCCAAAAAAACAACCCAAACAAATTGTACCACAACATGTGCTTACGGCTGGAAATATTTATGAAGTTATTTAGCAAACTGTTTACTGGTTTACTTCTTTTTTTGTGGGCAGGCTTCAGGCTTTTCTCAAGGCTGTAGTGGGGCTGTTCAGCCTTGAGAAAAGAAGACTGAAAGGGGATCTGATCAATGGTTATAAATATCTCAAGTGTGGGACACACAAGGACACGGCCAGCCTCTTTTCAATGGTCTGTGGGGACAGGACAATGGGCAATGGCTTCAAGTTGGAGCATAGGAAATTCCGCACCAACATGGGGAAGAACTTTTTCACAGTGAGGGTGAGGGAGCCCTGGGACAGGCTGCCCAGGGGGTGTGGAGTCTCCTTCTCTGGAGATATTCCAGACTCATCTGAATGCCGACCTGTGTGACCTGTACTAGGGACCCTGCTTTGGCAGGGGGTTTGGACCCGATGAGCTCTGGAGGTCCCTTCCAACCCCTAGGTCTCTGTGATTCTGTGATTCAGGCTGCCTGACAGGATGCTTGCACGATGCAGCTCTCGCAGGATGCGCAACTCTCCATCAATCAAGTCACCCACCTTTCACAAATGACCATTCCTTGTCTGCGGCAAAGTTTCCCCCCTTTAATATCCTCTTTGTAACCCAAAAGGGGAAGAGTACTTCTTTATAATAATTGCTTCTTGCCGAGACCTCTGACCTCCGTGTCACCAGCTGGCTGTATAAAGTGAATTTACGAGGCAGAGAGGGATGGATGCCTGTAAAGGGCCTTCCAGGAAATGTAATGAAAAAGCTACTTTTAGCTGCTGAGCAAAGAAAAGCAAGTGCCTGGCAATGCCATGAAGAAAATTGAAAGCTGGGGTGGGATAAGTGAGAAAGAGCCCTGCGTGCACTGGGATTTATAGCAAACATTTCCTTTCTCTCTTTCTTATTATTCAACATTGAGATGAACCACAGTCCCACGATGTCTTCTGGGCAAGAGGTCAGCTCCCGTCCTTCCATCTTCATCAGAAACAAGACCCAGGCACTATGCACACAAGGAATAGGATGGGGACCTGGATTCTGCACTGGCTCAGCAGTGGGGAATCACAGAATCACAGGGGTTGGAAGGGGCCTAAAGAGATCACCAGTTCCGACCCCCTGCCAAAGCAGGGTCCCTAGGACAGGTCACACAGGGAAGCGTCCAGATGGGTCTGGAATATCTCCAGAGAAGGAGACTCCAGAGTCTCCAGGAATACTGCAGAGCCAGGTGTTTCTCCCTACAGCTACATGTTTTGATCTGAGCTCTTCCTGCAACCAACATAAAAAGATGAAATACATAAAAAAAGAAGGAGCAGAGGCATGTGCTGGAGCATCTGCACCCCTCTGGATGGGGGTTAATCCTGGGGGACGGTGCTCTGCGCAAGCGGAGGGCAAGTCAGCATCTTCTCTCCAAAGGTTTCTCCTACAGGTTAATGCCCTTTGGACTGTCAAATTCGATGCCATGAAAATAAGATCAAAGGCTGTACAATAAGGGAAGCGTATTTTTTTGATTCGCACTATTACTATTTTATATCTGAATATGCCTATCGAGCTTTTCATCCTGGAAGACAGGTCTTTGAACTGCTGTGATTTCACCTATCGCTGAGGAGCAACCCCCGGGGTAAAATGTGACAGCTATTATCAGGGTGCATTAATGTTACTCAACAGTTCAGGACAGACAGAGACAAATATATCCAATTTAAATCGTAGGTTTGAAGAACTACTGCTCAGTGCGGATTAATACCCGTGCATTTGCCAAAAGTGCTTTGAGAGTTTTAAAGGACAAGTAGTGAGACTAAAATTCCTCATCTCATCTGTCGGATGCATTCAGCCTCCCACCATTACATTGTAAATTGAACACTGGTATTGTCAAAGACGGGAGAGGGTAAGGTAAATGATTCACCTGTAGCATCCTCTTTTGCACCCAGAGATACTGATGGGCATCTCCAAACCAAACATCAAGGAGATTCTGCCTCGTAGTGATTTGTTGAGGTGACACCCAGAAATGGTTCAGCTGAGTACAACACTAAATCACAGCAGACTGTCCACGTCACAGAGGAAGGGACATTGTCCATTCTGAACTAATAGTGGCAGCTGGAGGTAAGTCAGAGCTTGAGATCCTAAATCACAACTGGACTCCTAAACAACACTCACCGCCAGATATGCTCATGGACATAAACTGTTATGGAGTGTAGATGAGAGCAAGGTGCAGGGCTCACAGAATCTTTCCAACCCATCCTACAGAATTCCAAACTGTGAAACGAAGCCTTTAAAGCCAATAGGTAACTATAAGGCTCAGGATCTTTACAAATCACTGTCTCTCCTTGACATGCAGAGAAGCCGTGCTGACCACCCCCCACTCCCCAGCCACAGGTATCTCTGACCAACACTGAAGCTCATCAGAAAAAGCAGCCAAACGCACATTATCCCAACTGCTGTCACAACCACGTGCTGCAGAGCTGGACCGCTCCAGCACCCAGGCTGCAGCTTTCCAACCATCTGCGAGGTGACCGTATTGGACTGGTCAAGCTGTGGAGTGAGTAGTTAACAAGCATTAACAACATCTAGCCCATGTGTTCTGTCTAGTAAAATGCCAACCCATCTGTCTGTAACATTAGCAGCTCCATAGAAGCCATATGCAGGAGAGACATAAATTAGGGAGAGAAAAATCTCCCGTTACTCTCTCCGAAATGACTTTGCAGCCACAGCCTGCAATGCTAGGGACTGGGTGTTGGTGAAGATCAGCTTTCCCAGTCAAATCCCAGCCTCACATAGCTCTTCAGCCCTGCCATCCAGAGGCAGTTCCTGGTGTGTGCCTGGCACCCGACGAAAGGGGTGGCTTGGTACAAAGGGGAAAGTAGGGGTAGGATTCAAACCAGGACCCATGACCCTCTCCCAGAAGAGCCAGCGGCAGACAAACCTTGAAGGAGATACTTGAAAGAGGGAGACCTTGAGCAGTACCTCTCTTGGGGGAGATACCAGGGACTGGTAACTGAACCCTGCACACCCAAACCCCTCATTTAGACAGGGGACTGATCTCATTAACCAGCCAAGTTGCTTATCACATCCCTCTCCAACTGCCTTGCAAGCAACGGAGGAGCAGAGAACCAAGAACATAGAGTTTCTGGAACATGAGGAGGAAGCACCTAGGGGAGAAATGCAACAAAAAACCCAATCCAACCCAACCCATCTGTGTGGGCTTTAATTAAGATGGCCAGCTTCCTAAAGCGAAGAGACATGCCACTTATGAACTGCAGCTGTTAGCATAGGACCAAAAAGAGAACATGAGCAGCTAAGTTTGCAAAACCCTGTATCTATTAGAGATGAGTAAAAGCATGGTGAATTTTGATGGCAACTTTTTGCAAGCTGCTGTGTTGCCTGGGTGATGTGCATCTGCTCCCCAGAGCAAACCACTGCTCACCAACAGGCAGAACTTACTGGAGCCTTCACCACTCCCTGAGTCATGCCAGGCATGTGCCGTTCCTCTGCTCAGCTGCCTCTGTGTCCTGCTCCTGCCAGGGAGCTCTCTTTTCCCTTCTCCAAAGTACAGCGAATAAGCAGGAAGAATCTAAGGCACACCTGCAGTGGCACAGGGTGCAAATAAGTCATACAGATTTCAGGACTCACCTGCTGCCAACTGGAAAAGACACCCCTCGTTTGGGACCTGGACATCTCGTTTTGGGTGGGTGAGCATGCGCTAGAATGGTAAAATTAGCAGATTGCACATGCCAGTGAGGCACATCTCACCAGACCAACTGCCTCTCTGCTGCACACCAGAGTGTGATTAATACATCTATCCTCCTCCTCCTCATCTTCCTGATATCCTTCTGGAAGTCTTGTCATGAGCAGGGTGGATGGAAGGCTAAAGAACTGAACAAGAAAATTCTGTGGCAAATAACAGCTCAAGAGACTATGAGTGACCAAACTTAATGCCAAGCAGACAATTAGACCTTAGATACGTGGCTGAAGGATGGGACAGTATATGGAGCATGCCTGTTCCTGGCTCATTGAGTCTGCAAGGCTTTGTGGGGGAAGGAGTAACAGATGGACCTGATGGCAGATTACAGCTGAAATTCTCACCATGTGCATTCATTACCTTCTAGTTCTTGTTTGTCATAGTCTGGCACCCCAGGCTCAAATGTGGGTTTAAGCTTTACATCAAGGAGATTGGTGACACGTGTTAGTCACCTCTGCACAGAGCCAGTGCTCTGCACTGTGGTCAGCGCTGCAGATACCAAAGCCACCACTCAACCAGGAGCGAGAAGAACCGGTCAATAATCACCTCTTCCTATGGGACCATGAGACTCGCTTCATAGTTATCATCTGCTGAAGTGGAATTCCAGGGTCGGCTTTGGGAATAACATTAGTCGCTGTTGCAACATCAATAACCAGATTTCAGAATCTCGGTGTGAATCGAGGAAGGTGCTTTTATTGCTCTTGCTCTTTTTTATTCTGCTGGCTCGCATTTTCTTCATCTTTCTTCATCTGAAATCGCTATCATCAGCACGCCCGTCAGCAGGACCAAAGCAAGCGTGAGTTGTCACTCCCCAGAACATCAAAGATGGAAAGTAAAGCTGATTTTCAACAGGCGAAATGTTTTTCTGGTGTCTTCAAGAGTGACTTTTAACCCTTCAAAGCCCACAGGCCCCTGTGTGGAAGCACATTTCTCAGAAGTGAAGATTTACACTGGTGGAGAAGATGTCATTTCACAAATTTCACTATTCCTTTCTCAGTTTCAAGACTTCTGAGTGCAAGGAGCTGGTGGTCACCAGTAGCTGTATCTGTGGAGCTACTCAACCAGACTTGGTGGGTCCACGGGTGGGAAAACCTGAAGACCAAGATGGTCAGGAAACCAATCGCCTGCCCTGTGCAGGTTGGGCATGTTCTGCTTCCAGAAAATAGTATTTTCCTGGGAAGCCCAGTGTGAACCAAAGAATCGTGGGATGCCTCCCTCCTCAAGCAGATCTGGTCTCACCGTAAGAAGGAAGCCCATGGCAAAAGAGACAGAGGTTGCCACTAAGGAGTGAATAAATAGGAAGATTTCAGTATTCAGTGAAAAAGGAAAAGAAATTCTACTGTGGCCCTCGAGGGGACACTCAGACCTTTGGGCTATGATGCATTTGCTGAAAGCTTCTGCTCCTGCTCCCTGTGCTGTCATTTGGCACTAACCTCCTGAAGAACATGGCAAGACAGCGCTGCTGGTTCTCATGTCTGGATGAACACGCTCCTCTTCCCGCAGGGAAAAGGAGAAGTTTCCTGTTTAGTGAGTGCACCATGTTCGAGCAACCTAGAAGGAATCTGCCTCAGGCCCCGGCCCTCCCCATCTGACACATGTCTGACTGGTTGTCTCTTTCTGCTGGTGTTCTCCCACTGATGTGCTGCCATCCGCCAGTCAGCTCCTTTCACTGGAGGTGCAGGGGTGGGGGGAGGAAAGATTTATGCAGACACCATGTATGCAATTATGAAAACAGAAGACAAGACACCCGGATATCACACAAATTGATGCATTTTTGCTGGCAGGCTTTTTGCATGATCCAGGAACAGCTGTCATGCTCCAGCCTCTCTCATCTAAGCTCTGCTACCACTTCAGCATCCTTCCACATCCTTTAAGAGGGCTTTCTTCACTCCCCTTGTGCAGCTTGCTCCAGATGCCACAGCAAAGCAGGCAGTAGCATGGGATGCAAAGGGGAGGCAGCGTGATTGGTTTTCAGAGCAGCATTAAAACGTAATGCTCACTTCTGTAGGCAAGATGCCGCTAATTAGCAATGACCTCGAGGCAACCAAGCTGCTCAACCAGCAATCTCTCCCACTCTCGAGCTCTTTAAAATTTGCCCTTTTCCTGTGCCAAGTCTTTCAGCAATCTTCCCTGAAGCCCAACAGCGCTCTGCAGAGATGCTCGTACGCTGTCCATTGCCTTCCAGAGACAGGTGATGGTGGGGAGTTGCACAGCAAAGACCAACTCGAAGAGCTTGTGCTTTGTATCTTCTCCAAACACATCCCCTGCTCTGCATAACACTAAGAAAAGGAAGGGAAAGGACGTGCCTGCAAGTTTCCCTGCCAGATCAGATCCCACAGTGAACTCTGCAGCCTGGGAGCCTGTTGCTCCCCTCATCCTCCTGCTTTCCACAGCTCCATGCTTAGGTTTGCTTTTGTAAATAGATTTAACCTTTCTAAAATTAACAGCAGAACAGAAGTTCTTTTGGCAGAAAATCAGCTTTAGAAAGAAGGAGAAATATAACATTTTCCAAACATTTGAAAAACGCAGACTCCAGATATGTGTTAGTCTCTCCAGTGCATGCTGTTTTTGCTCATTATTCTGAATGTTAATACATTAATAGATCCTCTCCTGATTAACGGCTGCACTAGGCTCTCTTTCTAGGAACACATATGGTTCCTTCTTGCCACAATATTGGAATAGAGAGCCAAAATATTTAAACAGTGACACTAATAAAAGATTATATCCCTCCCCTCCACCATCCCAGTGTAAATAACTAAGGCTGGAGCCAGTCCTTAGCTCTAAACACTTATCTTCAAAAAGTTCTTAATCAAGTCTGGAGATACGGGCTGAGGCCCATCTGAAGTAATTGGGCTGTCTGTGGTTACAGCACTGCAGCAAATAAAGGCACCATCTGACATTGGCTCACAGAATCACAAGGTTGGAAAAGACCTTTAAGATCATCAAGTCCAACTGTTCCCATCCTATGCTAAAGCATATCCTAAGTACCTCATCTACCCTTTTTTTAAACACATCATCCCGCAGGATGCTCTGCATCCAGCTGAAAGAAGCACAGACTCCTTGGGCATGTAAAGACACTGGGCTTTTAAACCTTGGTGGGCATGGGCACAGGCTGTTTCTACCTGCAGATCCAGGATGCTGCATGAAAGGAACCGGAATACATTATACTTCCCCCATGCCCCTGAGAGGTTAAAGCACTGCCCTCAGTTAAGATGTATTTGAGGCGTACCAAAGGCCTCTCTCCCAGCTGCCTGAACTCAGCAGCATTCAACCCCACCTGCTGAAGGACATGGGGATTACCCAGAGCACAGCTCACAGGGAATGGTGAAAAATTCTGGTAGAGGGTATTGGGCTTGTCTTGAGTCATAGATCAGTGTGATGCAGAACTGCCAGAAAGATCTGGTCCTCCCTCAATTTTCCCATGCCACGCCATGCCCTCTCCTCTTGCTGTAAGTTCTGCACTAATCCTACCTGCCTAATGCCCTCAGCTCCTGGGATTGACAGCATTTTCCACCTTGTGCTGCTTGCCTTGTGGCTGATCGCTCCTAGAATCATAGAATGGTCTGGGTTGGAAGGGACCCCAAAGATCACAGAGTTCCAACCCCCTGCCACAGGCAGGGCCACCAACCTCCAGGCCTGGATCTACACAAGGTTGCCCAGGGCCCCATCCAGCCTGTTCCTCCTTGCTAAGAATGACAGAACCCCACTGCAAGCAAACCCTGGATATTTTAAAAAACCCAACCCACCAACCTTTTTATATTTCAAGGAGTGAGACCTGCAAGGTGAGGGGCTCCAGGTTTGTACTCCAGAAAACATTTATCACTACAGAACTGAAACATGGTGTGAAAATAAAAGCTCTTGAAACCTGCTTTCACACATTCCCCAGCGCGCCCAGAGGTGTTCCTGCTATGATACACCTAACAATGCTCTTGAGAATTGTTTTCACAAGCTAAAAATGCAAACAAAACAGCAAACGAGTCAAGAAGTATTTCTTCAAGTACCTCAAATCTAGGCTATTTGTGTTCTAAATATGCTGTAGAAATAGTGTTAAAATATAGTAAGATATTACAGAAGGCCATGGGGAAAAAAAAATCCTCAGCAAATAGGAAGTGCTGTAATACAGAGCATGTCCTGACTACGTTGGCAGGTTTATTTTACATCACTGACCTCTGTCCTGCTCAACCAGCCTGTATTTTATAACTCAATTTACATTTGTTTGTGCACCTGTAAAGGTACATGAGATACTTGCATTCTTTCTTGTGTTAAAAACCCACACAGAAAGCAGAAGATGCAGATGAGAAAACAAGCAGATGAGCTTCCTTGGAGGTTTCATAGACAAAGATGTCTAAATGAAGTAATTTAAAACCAGAAAGAATCTTGCAAACAAAGTGCTTCTACGTGTTGTGTTTTACTTGCTTGTTTTCAACTTCATTTGAAAAGAAAAAGCCTCAGAGGGAACCAAACCACTTTAGCTGCTTCTTTCTCATTCCTGACATCCTCCAGAGAACTTTCCCAGCCTCCTTCCCTACCAGTTACACACCAAACTTTCCAGAACAAGCAGGTCTACAGCAATGAGAACTAAAAACATCAGCTAGTCATTGCTTGTCACACCTCTGAAGAGCTGGGAAGCACCAGCATCACCTGAGCCTGAGATCAAAGAAGAAATGAGCTTCCTACACCTGCAAGGTACCACAGAACCATGCAGAGGGCTTGGTGTTCAAATCCCCTTTGCCTCCTTTGCTGCAAAAACCAGAACTGTCTCAAACCACAGGGCTGGAAGGGAACATGTGAGATGTGGGATTAATAACTTTTTGCAGCAAATCCATCACAAATTCCACGTCAGGGTGCAGAAAGGGGATGCTCAAAGTAAAGCCAGCAGCAGAGAGGCACCTGCAGCCATCCCACGCCGGCTGCAGGCGCAGTCCAGGAGCGAGGGCTCAGCCTGCCTCGGGAAGGGCACTTCAGTGTGCAGAGAGCTGTTGGAGCCCAACAACCAACCCATTCATGCCCCTGACTGCTCCATTCAGGACAAGCTGACGCATCCTTCCCACAACAGAACCCTGCAAATGACTTTATTTAAGCAGGAAAACAGATTTGTGTTGTTTCTGAAGGCAAATGAATCTAGCTTTGGCTGCAGAGGGCTGAGCTGTGCTTCTCTCAGTGCCAATAAAAGCATCGGGATTGCGGAGGAGACTTAAGAGACTGTGTTTGCTTTCAGTCTCTCATGGATCGTATCTGAGCAGAAAAAAGGGCTCACACAGCACAACGGATCAGGCTGCAACTGCAGAAGAGGTTCAACACTTTCGAGGCTGTTTCTCTCAAGTTCTCAATGAATTATTTTGAATTTAGCTAAAGACATCCCACAGTTTACTGGTCTGCAGTGAGAGCAGGGCATCTTAGGGAAGGGATAGGGAAGCAGAACATTCCTCAGGCTGATCAAGGAAGATGCTATTTGTTCCCATTTTGGCACTTTTTAGCATGTCTGTGGTCCCATCTGTGGCCAAGCTCTGCCCAAAGATGCTCACAGGGGTGTTTCTGTGCTGCAGGTTCCTGCCTGTGTGGTCCAAACACACAAAAGGGCAATGGGCAAAGAGGTCCCCAGAGAAGCGACGCAAAGGGTAACAGAGCAGGTTGGCAGAAGAGCCCTGGACAGCTCCTGCAAGTCACAGAATCACAGACTGGTCTGGGTTGGAAGGGACACCAAGGATCACACAGTTCCAACCCCCTGCCACAGGCAGGACCACCAACCTCCAGGCCTGGATCTACACAAGGCTGTCCAGGGCCCCATCCAACCTGGCCTTGAACACCTCCAGGGATGGGGCATCCACCCCCTCTCTGGGCAGCCTGTTCCAGCCCCTCACCACTCTCTCTGTAAAGAACTTCCCCCTAATACCTAATCTAAACCATTACCCCTTGTCCTGCCATTGTCTGCCCTTTTAAAAAGTGGATTCCCCTCCTGTTTCTCTGCTCCCTTCAGGGATGGGGAGACTGCAATGAGGTCCCCCCGCAGCCTTCTCTTCTCCAGGCTGAACAAGCCCAGCTCCCTCAGCCTCTCTTTGTAGACCTCCAGAAACACCCAGGCTCCACATCCATGCAGCCCGGAAACCTCTGCCACTAAGGTACGAATGCAGAGGGAGATGGAAGGAGTTTCTTCTTCAGCCACCATGCCAGTATGTCCAGTTCTTTACTTTCCAGTGCCCAGTTCTTTAACCTCCACGCTCTACAGATGTTATTTCCTGTATGGAATTTTATCTACACATCTGTGGAGGAATCCACAACATATACATCATGTACATCAGAGGTGACCTTTACATTCATTCACATGGATGCTATACTAGTGGGCTAGCTGGGAGGCTGAAGTCATTAAGATACAGCCTTACCTAAAGTTTCTTATGAATTATTTGTGAGCTATTTCCTCACTTATTTTGTTATAATACTCCCACATCCTCACCAACCAGTAAAAATAGCTGAACAGTGAATACATGTTTCGGAAGTCTGTTTTGCCTGTTTTCCTTTTGTGCAGCAGCTGCTGTTGCCATGCTGGTGTTGCTATGTTTTCCGTTTTCTTTCTTTTCCTTAAGAAGGGGAAAAGAAAAATCTATTCCCTAAACATGTGAGGCTCAGTTCATGGAACAAAATACCCAAGGTAGAGCCTGGAGGAATACAAAGCAATTCGGCTGGAAGAGAGGAGTGTATAGTGTCCTGCTGACACTAATAGACACGTTCTTCTCTTTCTGAAAGAGTTAATGAAACTACAAATACTATTTGGATTGACTATCCCAAAGCTTCAGGTAAAGATCATTAAAAAAAGAGTATGGAAAGCATCTTAGAAAGCAGGTAGTGAAAGGTGAAAGTCCACGTGGAATTAGAAGTTAATATGGAGGCAGGGGAAAAAAGGATTTCAAAGAAGAGATGTGGCCAAGTCTCATCTGACAGATAAGACAATGAAGTTGCTCAAGCTTGTTGAAACGGTCCTTAAAGCTTGACACCTAAAATCTGACTCTGTGGGATAGTCCTGAGGAACACACATGCTCTTTACATAGGTCACAGGGCCAAGGTGCAAAATGTGACCCAGTCCCAGGCTGCCACTTTCTACCTCTGGTCCCCGTTTGCTGAACTGGAGCTGGGGCTCAGCAGTTAATCTCTAGAAAGATGTTGCTTTGGGTTGCCCATCCCTCCATTGCCTCTCAGCTCCAGAGGAACTTGGATGATCCTTCCACCCTTGGTCTCCTGCCAACATCCATGGAAGTCTGGGGAGGAGAGTAGCAGCATGATGACAAGAACTGATAGTTTTAGCCCAACGATTGATGACTTAGGAGACAGAAAAAACCATATGAGATGGCATAATGACGTAGATGGGTCAGGAGTGGGGAGAACTGTGAGGGACCAGGAGGACCTGTGAAATTTGGGTCACTGGGCAACACTACAGCAGAAGAAATTCAGTACAGCCAAGTGCAGTGTATTGCATGTTGTTCTGCCAATTTAAAGGACTCTTAGCACACTGATGGGTTTGGAAATGATGTAAGCTCTCAGAATAAAAAGCCAAGTGCCACTGTGGCCAGCTAAAAGACAACTTCTCAGTGTACAGTGTCACTCAAAACAGCAAGTAAAATGTCAAAATAAAACATGTTTAAATAATAACAAAAAAAAAAAAAAGGCTGGAAGGACCATGTCATGTTTTTGTACAAGTTGAGAGCATGTCCTCTTCTCCAAGTGAGTCAGCCTTGGTGAAATCAGTACAAAATGAGGGCAAAAGATAAATTAGGTTTCCCTTGTTTGAGGTGTGTGCTGTGTAACCTGCCTCTTTCCTCTGAAGATGATCTTCATCACCGACTGCATCCCTGGGTCACCAGGAGAGACATAAAAGGCTGGAACAATTTACTGCAGAATTAAGAAGGCCAACAGTAAAATAGAGGTGGGCAACACGGTGAATGCTGAGCAGGATGCTATGCTAGAAATGAGACTTCCAGTATTTCAGGTACTCTTCAGCTATTACCCTCCTCAGCTGAGGTGGGGGAGTCACAAAGCACATCTGGATGATGATGGCCCTTTCTCCTTCTGCAGTATCCCTGCAGTAGCTGCTGCTTTTCTGCATTGTTTCCATAGGTCAAAAAACCCCCAAGCCTCCACCAGCATGGGGCACGGGTGCTACTAATCGTAAGGTTAAATCACAGCACTGTTAAAACCAGGTCTGCCGTTCACCATCCATTACTCCTGCCTTTACTGGCATCCCATCAGCCCCCAACTCCAGAGTCTGCCAAAAATCATCTCTCCTTCCTCAAGCCACCACCTATTAGGACCACAGCTTCCAGCCTCACCAAAGAGATCATACTGCACAGCCCCATGATGGAGATCTGGGAGCCAGGAAGCTTCTGACTCTATTCCTCACTTTGGGTCCCAGCATGAACTACACAAGCATCATCATTTCTCTGCATCTCAATATCCTCACCCTCTACTAGAACTAATAACAACTCCTCCACCGAGCAGGCCTGCTGTGAGAATCAATTGGTATTTGTAAAGGCCTTTGAGAATTGTAAGGCACAGCCTGTATGTGAAAATTATTGATATGATTCATTACTAGGCATTCACACTCTATTTATACAACTCCCAGTCTATTACTAAATATTATGTCCATTTGAATATTGAAATCACTGCTGCTAATAATTCCCGCTAATGTTACACTGGTCTTTTGGAGGTGGCTTTTTTGACTTGAATGGGAGAATTGTGGAGGCAGTGAAAAAGGGAACAAATGCCACAAGAGGAATTAAAGAGAGGACAACAGCTCTGTGCAGGCTTCGCGGGAAACAATAAAAAACCCATTTAAGAAGTAACTTACCTGACTCTGCTTCCCCTGCTCTTTATGCCTCACCTGAATTTGTATGAAAATCTAATCTCCATTAGCGAGGTGGCATTGGGCTGCGAGATGGAAATGAGCAGACCCGAGCACATCGTGTCTCTCCTTGCACGCTGGCCTGAGCGATGCCTGAGCCTTCACCCCACGACCAGCCTCCTCTGTGAGAATGCTCCATCCAAACCTCCCCTCTCCTGAGCCCTCGATCCCCAACTCCGACATCCTCTGCACCTGCCTTTTACTCTGCCGTGCTACTGAAGGCAGCGCAATCTGGGACTACTCAACACTCCCCCGCCTCTGTTTCTGAGAAGCAAGAGCATATGTCTATACATTATATATTTATTCACACACTGAGGCATGTTCCCACTCCCAAGACACACACGGTATGTTCCGACTTTCTCACTCCAGCATGTTTTGCAAATCTGCTCTCCACCCCCTCTATTCCCTGGTTTTGCTTTATCTGGAGCTTGTTTAAGGGAAATGCTGCTTACTGTAAGCTGGGAACGTTAAAGGCAGGTCAACAGACCATTTATTAAGAAGCAGCTGTGGGAGAGGGAGCGATGGGGCACAGCTATTTTCCTGGCTCAGCTCCTTTTCCTTCCAGTTGGAATATTTATTTCCTCGCTGTGATCTTTCCACTCACTCTTTGCGCTGACAAAACGCTGCCAATATCTGCAGCGCAGGAACTCAAGGACAATCGATATTTCACTTGAATCAAATACAATGATTTCTATTTCTTTCTGGTTGGTTTTTTTTTTTGTTGTTTTCAAAGCCCAACGTTTTGCAATTAAACCTCTCAAGACACGGGGAAAGTTGAGGTGAGGATTCTTTTGTGAAAGGCAGGGAGGGAGCAGCCCAGAAGTAGAAACCAGAGCAAACCAGCAGCAAAGCCAATAGAAATATGCTGCACCGTTTCTTCTTTTTAATACATTTTTTACGAGAAGTGAGATCTTTGATTACATTTTTGATTAGGAGAGACAGGCATTGCCCTGCCCAATGCACAGTTAGAGGGAAAGGAGCCTTTCATGTTCATAGATATCAGACATCAAAACAGCCATTCCCAACTCTTAAAAGAATCAGACAAAACTGCAGCTCAAACTGTGCCAGGGACTTTGGTGCAGGCAGGTTCCCAGCGGAAGGCAGTCTTGGAGCCATAAGATATCATGTGGATGCTGACACTCCTGTTGAGCATGGGGAGGAACATGGAGATTTTCTCCCAGGAAAATCCAAGACCACTGAAAGGGTATTCCAGGATGAGAAGACTAAGAGCCATGACAGCCAGGCTGCAGAGGGAGCTGCCAAAAAGGAGCTCCTAGTAGTAAGGAAAGAGTTGCTGCTCCATCAGAGGGTCTGGGTAGGACAGCTCAGTGGGGAAAGCAGGCAGGAGTTGTACTTACATTACAAAGAGGTCAGAGCTTCCCCTCCTCTCCTGCCTAAAGACTTATCGACCTACTGGACCTCCCAAATATGCTGGTGCCCACTTAAAGGCCAAGGACGCTGACAACCAGCTCTGCTGTGCAACGCAACTGGTCTCCATCTTTAGAGCTGCAGTCTCCCACGTGGCCTCCTTGCTTTAGAGGTCACCTTGATTCACTGATAACCTACAACGGTTGAATCGTGTGAACAAGAGATTAGAGTTCTGATCTTGCGTGGCTCCAGGTGAATACTAACAGTGGTGGCTGGGTGTCCCAGCTCATCCCTTACCAGCACTGCAATGACCCTTCATTTGGCTGCGGGATTTGCAAAATCTCAATGGCTGAAACGAGACAGGATAGCAAATCAACCTATCAATTCATTCAGAGTTTAGCTCAGCCTGGATTCAGACACCTTCTCCTGTCACAGTTCGCCAGTGCTGCATTACAGAACCAAAAACCTGACAATTTTACAAGGTCCATAGCAGGAGCTGCCTATGTTGGTGGTAAATACGATGACCTTTTTACCAGAATATGGCTCAGCGGTGCAAACATATGTCCTGGAAGCACTGTCTGCACCTGAATTAACTTGGATGCTCACTCAGACACCTGAACCTTCTCCATGTATCCCCAGTGCCGAATGCTGATCCTTGATCATAACGTGGACTTGTTGGTGCAGAGGCAAATGAAATTTCACTGCACTGAAGTCTTCAGTGAAATTTCATTTCACTGCAGTTTTACCATCAACCAGCCTGTTTCTAATCTCTCTTTACAGAGGAGCGTCCATCAAAGCACTGCAGAACCACCTCTCCTCTGCCATCACCTCCAATCTCCCCTCTGACTCAGGGAATCACATAGGGACAGTGCTGGGACTGTGCGGCCACCAACGCCAGGACACCATCAAGTCTGTCCAGTCTCTGTGGTATCCATCCTTGGCTGACCCAAAGATCTGGCAGCAGTGATCCAAAAGGCATAACGCTGGCTCCACCTTAGACCGATAACAACCAGCTTGCAATGGACAACTGTTACTTCTCCCAAGGCTGCTGCAGAGCTTTATCCTCTTTTTCCCACCTAATACAGCAATAATGTCAGCCCAAGAGAGTCTGGGAGATGCCTACAACTCACTCTCAACAGTATGTTGACACCCAGCCCTACATCTACATTAAAAATGAGCACAGCCATCACTCAGACAGTGAGTGCCTGGTAAGATAAGTGTTTGGATGAAACACAGCTGGCTGCAGTTCAGCCTGGACATTGCAGAGGGGCTGTTGGCAGTGAGAGGATCTGCCAGATTTTCAACCCCATCTTCCACTGAAGTGCCATTTCTATCTGGGAGATGAATAGCCCTTATTTCCTTCAGCACACACGGCTGCTACTGACACGCACCAGAAGCTGCCACGAACGCCACCTCCCCGGCTCAGACCAGCCTGTTCCCTCTGATGCAGGCTTAGCTACAGGAGGGTATAACTCACATGCATGCTACTCAGCTGGATCAGCTTGCAACAGCTTGTCCACTTAGCACAGAGGCAGGTGAGAACGTGCTATACTCCAGTGCCGTGCCGTATCGGCTTGCCATTAAACAGCAGATACGCTGCCATTGATTTCAGTTAGCTTTTCCTTCCTAGCAAAGCCTCCAGAAATACTTAGCCCCAAGGCCTGAAGTGCCTCTGAACACACTCCTTGTTTTCTATTGTTTATTGCCACATTCAGTATCTCTTGGAGCAGGAGACAGACTGGAGGAATGCTGACTCCCACCGCCCCCCCAACTCACCAGTGGGATCAGAGCAGCGATGGGCACATGGCCACTCTGTTGCTCCAGCAGCATTTTCCTCTGTGAGGCGTGTGGACCTCTCGTTGGGTTTGAGGCTTTGATTTCATAGCTGCACCGATTCGATGACACCACCAATTGTTACTTTTTAATCTTCAACAAACAACAGTGAGCTGCTGAAGCTGCAAGCACAGCCCCATGCGGTGCCAAGCTGCATGGTGGGAGAAAAGTAAGATTGCCCCGACATTTTGGCATGAATAACAATGAGGTAGGTAATTTTTCTAGGAATGCTTTCCTGTAAAGCAGCCTTTAGAGAAATGCCAGGATCATCCCAGGGATATTCGGACCTCTGGGTGATGAAGGAGAAACCACAAACTAATTCTTTCTGCCACTTGTAGAAATGTTCCCAGACATAGTATCAGTGTTAAGAGGATGAACTTGAGGTATAGAAACAAAGATATTAGACAACATGTGCCACAGGGGATTTGGGCAAGCACATCCTCCCAAGCACAGCTCCCTCCTGCAGACTCTTGCCTTAGGTCCTGCTTACTCACATGCCAAAAGACCCCCAGCTTCATGCATAGCACACCTGTTGAAGCTGGCCGGCCTCTCTTCTGCTACAGAGTGAGGAAAAACAAGGAGAAAAAGCACTATCTAGAGGAAACCTGTGCAGGTGAACAAAGGAAAGAGGCAGGAACAGGATGCGGCAGGCACCAGGGAGCTAACAGGCACCGGCTGGGCATGTTCAGCTCAAGCAAGCATTATCCCAACCAATTTATATGTAACCACCTTAGCCGAAATACCACTTAATTTAAAACATCCAGGAAACAAAATAATGTCTTCAAGGTCAGGTGGAGCCAGCTTGTTAAGGGCAGGACAATTTCATTTCCCACTGACTTGCCACCCATACTAATGGTTCTTTCTACAAGAGCACTGTCAAGGTGAAAAGAGCAGCACACAACTCCAGGCTCAGAGCAGCCTGTGACGTGCGACGACACCATCTGCGGCTTCACTCTCGTGGCTGGTACAGTCTTAACAGCACAGCTCCCACTCTCAAATGGCTACCTGCCTGCAGATGCTTCTGTTAAGTTGGAAATGAGAATGGAAACCTTTGAGAAAGGCTTCAAAAGCTGAGCTTCTGGTTCCCTCGCTCTTCAGCCCTGTATCTAGAACGGCGCAAGGCGCCAGGGGAAGGGACTTCCCTCAACAACACCATAGCACTCTAAATACAGTTATCTGCAGGTCAGTCAGATGCAAACTGCCTAGAAGTCTCCCTTTGCCCCAGGCTGCTGTGAAGCTGCTGGTATACCATGTAACGGTGGTGGGACTGAGGACAGGAAATCTCAACCCGCTGGTGCCAAGGGATACCAAGGGCTTCAGAGCTGTCAACGGGGCCACACGCAGCTGTGTGGCCACCTTCCACTGCTCTCTTTTCTCCTATTCATAAATAACTCACCGCTTCCATACAGAGCCAGGTTTCAGGGCAGGGAGGTGTGCTGTCAAGAACTATGTGGAGTCAATGGGGAGGCGGCTTCTGCACCCACCGCAGGACAGCACCCGGCAAAGCCCAGAGGCGATGCCTGGCTTGACTGAAATGAAGACACGTTCCTCCAGCGCTGTGCTGCCTCACACACAACCTGCCTCTCAGTTTTTCAGTAAAATGGAGGAAATAGAGGAATACTTGCTGAACCTCACAACAGTCCGGGAAGGCTTAATGCCTATTTGTGGAGTGCTTTCAGATCTTACATTGGAAGGCATGAGAAAGCACAAGTTGTTATTATAATTGCATTATTAAGTGCTGTTAAAAAAAATAATCAGCTTACGTTTTGGAGAATTCAGGTCCTTCTTCAGCCTAGCTTTATGTCCCTTGACACGTGTATTTGACAATAACCCAAATAGCCTTGGTCTTGTATTCCCAGCCAGGTTTTCTCTGTACCTTAATGAGGTCTCTTCTTAATCTTTCTTCCAAAGGATAAACATCTCATCTCGGTATAACCAGCTTCTCTGAGCTGCTATGCTGAAGCCTGGATTCCCTCTGCCAGACCGGGTCTGCTTCTGTAACACCAGTCCAGTAAGGGGTCCAGACTGGTCAGGAGGAATACGGATGGGATCTTGTACACCCCTCACAAGGCATCACAGGTCACTTGCAGATTTGCATGTGCTATTTCTTCAACTTAGGATGTTCCTGAAACATTTTACCATTCCTGAGAGCTGTATTTAGTCCCAAATACAGCAGTATTTTTATCCCTCCTATCCATAGCACCTGATCTTCAACCTTATCTCTGTTCCGTAGCACAGGATGCTCCCAGGATATATTCCTGACTGTATTTCTGTCTTCAGACTCCAATATTTCACTTCTCTTACCCTTACCATTACCAAATCACCCAGAGATCTACAGCCTTGTTGATATTGACTTTCTTCTCTCCTCAATCCTTCTCTCAGGTTTCCTTTTTTTCCCTCCTATCATCTGCAAATTGCATCGTTTTAATCTTTCCCTACGCTGGAAATCTTATCATGAAAGAGAGACTTTTCTTTTTTCTTTTTTTAATTAGTACTTGGTAATATTACCAAGCTGTGAGTTTATGGCTTTGTAGATCTTATATTTTTGACACTAATTACTCACAAAGGCTTTTAAAGCAGCATTTCAACATAGCAACTGCCATGACTGTAATTAAATAAGAAGCAGCAAATTTTTATTTTTTATTTTTTTTAAACAGTTCAGAAGGAGTCTCTAGCATCCCTGCCCCATATCACAGCTCAGCCCCTGGTATCGCTCCGATGAACGAGGCCAGACATTGAAAACATTACTCCCAACTCACGCACGACTCTTCCCCACCCTCACCCAAGCAGTCGGCTGATGTATTAATAGTGCTGTCAGCACGGAGGATCCGCAGGGATTCACCACTTGCCTATTGCCAATCTGAAGGGCTCGGCTAATTTTAGACTCGCGGCTCCCGCTTCTTGCAGGAGAATGTTTTTCCCCCTGTTCAAACCTCAAAGACTCACGTTGTACCCACCACATGACTGTGCTTGATTTATGTCCTCCCCGTGGTCTCCTCACTGGGATCTAGAAGGAACATGGAGGGACGTACTGGTTTCCATACTGATGCTGGACGTGTTGCCTGGAAGGTGCCAGGGCAGCAAGCGCTCTCATGGTATGTTTGTAAACTAGCTGCTACAGGGATGATCAATTAAAGGCACCTCAGTGGGGAGAGTTTGATTCCACTGGCCTAATTCATTTTCAAATTACCCCAGGATGCTGCCTTTTACTATTACATTATTTGTTCTCAAACTCCAAATTAAGATTTTATTGCACCATTAATTTTTATGCAGAAATTACCATTAAAATCAATGTTTTCTGCTTAAACTTGACAGTTTGGGATGACTGATTGTCTAGTCAGCTTCCAATTGCTTTACTGCCTTGGAAGTGGATGGGTACACCCGTCCCGGCGTGCCGCTAACTCTGCACAATGTTTTCATTGCACCTCGCCAACACTTGGGTGCATTTGTCCTAGGCAGCTGGGACACTCTTGGCGGCACAACCTATGTCTCCAACATCACAAGCTGCTGTTTCCCTGTTTCCAACAGCTCCTGAGGGGGATGCAGCTCCTCCTCCTGCTAATGAGCTAAAGGTAGTGATGGAGCCAGGCCCAGGTTGGAGCGCTGCCCTCCATTCTGTCCTGCCCTCAGGGGAACCAGCTGGGCACCTGACAACCTCCAGAGCAAGGTCTGCACCTAGGGTTACAGCCCTGTCTGTGCTGCTGAGATCAATGCCCCATTGCTCCCTGCTGTCCCTTAGCTGCCTGTCCCTATCTATTGCCCCTCGCCCTATTAAACAGGCTGTCACAGCCATTTGTAGTGTGGTTTGTACAAGCCACCTTCTGATCTGCAGCAGAGATTCCCATGCACAACATGGGAATTCCCACCATCATGCGATGCTGGTGCCAATAATGACTACTCAGGCGCAAGCGACGCTGCTTAGTGCTTTGCTAGGAGCACTGCACACCACTGCTGGCAGAGTGAACAGTGGTACCACAGCCAGGAGCTGCTCACGCCTCGCCTTGCTGGGATAACTATGGTGGTTTAGCCCTGGTTGGAGGCCAGACGCCCACCAAAGTCGCTCTATCACTCCCCTTTTCAGTGGGACAGGGCTAAACCACCACAGTCTTTTTTGGCGCTCAATGTGGGGCCTCTCCACGGGCTGCAGGTGGGGTCTCGGCCTTCTCCATGGGCTGCAGGGGGACACCCGCTCCACCATGGGTTTCTCCAGGGGCTGCAGGGGCATCTTTCTCTCCAGCACCTGGGGTGCCTCCTCCCCACCCTTCCCTGGCCTTGGTGTCTACACAGCTCCTTACATCTTCTCACTCCCTTCTCTGGGGGCAAAATGCCCCTGCCTGCAGTTTTTTTTCTCCTAAATGTGATTACCAGAGGTGCTGTGACCATCACCGATGGGCTCGGCCTTGGTCAGCAGCAACTCTGGCCTTGAATTGGCCGATGTTTACTCTCTGGGGCCTGCAGAGAGCTTCTAGCTGCTTCCTGCAGGAGCCATCTCTGCATCCCCTCCCCTTTCTCTACCAGCACCCAGCTATGCAAAACTGTGACAACAGTGCAGCAGCGCACATATGTGAGATCCTCTGCTGTCACAGTCACTTCTCCCACATGCTGCCTGCTGACCATGAGGCTTGGCCTTGACAGGTGGACATGGACACAGGGTTTCTTTGCTCCCTTTTTTAATTATTAGGATGAGTCATTTGGGCTTCTGTTTTAAGACAATTTTTGTTTTCTAATTCTGTAGGTGCCTGCAGGGAGGTGGGCAGCGGGAAAGGGGCAGGGGGGAATATTTCTTGAAATAAATAAAAGAATATTCACTCATCCTGCCACAGGCAGAGGGAACCAGCAGGGAAAAAAAAGTTTGATCCTCTAAATATGAGGCACATTAAGCAAAACTGAATGTGATATGTAGTGAGTATCTGTGACAAGAGCAAACCGATCCTGCTGTTGGAATATTCATGCAAATAGGAGCAATTTCACTATGATTAAAAAGGCAATTAACTGAAAAAAAAACGCCAGCAATTTCAGAAGCAGCCTGTGTGTCAGTGAGGCCTCCACGCAGTGCTGAACTGACATTTTGCTCACTTTCATATTCCATCAACGAGATACTCACTACTACAGCTTGAGAGTAGTAATTACCCCAACTGGAGGCAGATGCTCTTAGAAAGACTCCAACAAAGTCTACACAAGGCACTTCATAGGCGGTGCACAGAGAGGGGGTTGTGCCAGCATCCTGCCTTTCCCACCCCCGCTCGCTCCGCTGCTCGGATGAAAGACACAGGCATAAAGAGCATCCACAAAAAGAACGGGTCCAAACTAAAAATTTTCAGCCAGTAACACAAAGCACTCAGGGAATGAAGCGCAGGCAGAAACACAGCATCGGAGCTGCCACCCTCCTCTGCTGTCTGCTAATGGGATTAAGAGCATCTTCCCTTCTGTGGTCAGATCCACAATAGGTAAATACTGAGAAAAATAAATCTTAATTTACCTTTGCAGTAACCTGTACGGGATGGATGGGATAGTGAACAATCCCTCACAAATCGGTGGGATGTTAAAAGTGGCCTTTGCTGTTGGCACCTTCTGGAGATGCCCAAATAACTCACCACCACTCCAGAGGAAAGCCAAGACCAACGCTATCTCCCAAGCACTCCTCAAAAGCCCAGAAGTGCTCGTTTTCAGACCATTTCGAACCCCAGATCACCAAAGATCTCCACATAACCACCACACACCCCAAGCATCAGGTGAACTAAGCACAAAGCAGGCAGGCTGTCACCTTCCAAACCCAAGCTATTCATTTCCACGACCGCAGGCTGCACATACTAAAGAAGCATCAGCAAATTTCTTCCTCCGGCGGCTGCTGCTCCATCAGCACCCCAACGCCTGTATGGACAGAGCCGCTGCAATATGCATGAGGCAGCTTCGGGCTTGATCCCTGTGCAAGCTGAGTGTCCTCTGCTTGTCTTTGATGATTAACTGAGCAAAAGGCTTACCCTCCGCTCAAGACTTTCTGTGGCTGAGGTATTTTGCAGCTAGTCACAAACTCAAATATATTTCCTGTCCAGCAGATACTGTCTACTCTTGAGAGCAATTTTTATTGGATTTGTAATCCCCTTTTCAGTTCTTTCTCTCCCCTTTTAATATTGCCTTTTAAGCCCTTTACCAGGAGTTCACTTTCTGAAGGCCAGGGAGGAACAGTGGACAGAGCCTTTGGGTTTAAAGAGGAATATGCATGGAATGTTAATGTGAGAGAAACGTGCAACACTCTGACCCCTTTCAATTAAGGTGCCATCTCTATCACCTTCGGCTGTCCTGGAAACTTCGATGTGCCCTGAAACAAAATTTAAAAAGACCCAAAAAATCAGTACTTTGGGCTGAAGCTGAGACATTTAACTGTTTACCTCCCCAGCACGACAAGCACTATGACTGCCTTTACCTAAAGAACCTCTCTAGACCAGATTCAGTGTGACACGCTGAACAAGGGCAAGAAAGAATGCAACTGGAAGCTGTTAAGTGAAAGAAGAAAGACAGTTATGGAGGCATGGGTCCCACCACTGAAAATCATGGCTTCTGGTACCTGAGAAGAGCTGGAACTTTTGACTGACCTGTGGTCCTGAACGAGGATGGGATACACCTGTCTGGGTGGATGTGGAGGGCAAATCACAATGACTCAGGGAAATCCAGTGTGTGCGTGCACCACTGTCCCTCACATCGCAACTCCAGCTTGTACAGAAGATGGGTAAGCAAAGGAAATGCTCCTTTTGATCTGCTGCACTGTAGGCTGGGAGGGCACATAAATACAGGAGGAGAAGAGCAAATCTCTCATTTTTCTCCAAAGGAGATGATGCCTCTCCACTCAGAAAGCAGCAAGGACTGCAAAGGTCCCATGAGGCTGGAGGGGTTCTCCAGCCTCATGGGACTTCACTAAGCCCAAGAGAGGCAGGAGGGAGGGCAGTGTGCAGTCTATGGCTGAGGGAAAAGACTGAGGAGCAGCCTTGGTGTGGTGCTCTTAGGAAGCATCCCTGTGGCCCCTTATGACACCATGAGCTCTTTGCTGTCCACTGCACAATGCAAGGCTCAAGGTCCTCTACAGGCAGAAAGAAACCTAAAACAACCCCCAAAGAAGTAACTTCTAGACCACTGTAGCAGGTAGAAGTACATGAGTACATCTCCTTCATAGGTCTAGACAGAGGTTGGACGAAACAGACTTCTCTAATCAAGGGTTTTGTGGACCTCTGGGGCTCACGGTGAAACACATCTCCAGCCCTGCAGCTCATCTCAGTGCTGCAAAGTCCTCTGCAAATTGAGGCACCTGAGATTCACCATGGGGCTTCAGACCTAGCTTAATTAACAGGAAGGAAGAGGGAAAGAGTATTTCCCCGGTTTGCCAATCTCTGGAGAAAAGCAACCGAATAAAATGATGTGTGGAAATCCTTTTGTCAAAAAGGAAAAGGAGGAAATTCTTGTCTCCTAATTAGCACTGCTGCAAATTGGGCTGGTGAGGTCTTTGTGGCTGCACTGCTGACCACGGCTCTGTGGCCTGGAGCCTGCCCTGGGCGCAGTGTCCAAACATGGTCAATATAAACTCCACACCACATCCTGTCCTTTTCCCTCTATCTCTCCTTTCACCACCATTCCAGCATCACCTCCTTTACAGGTCAAGAAAAGCTCCTTATATTTATTTTCCCCTCTGCCCTTTTAATTCCTCATTTTGGCACTGGCCCCTCTGTACAGAACGGCGAGCGGGATGCTACAGCCTCCCTGCATCATTTTGCTTTATGTCTGGAAACATCTGTATGTGCAATTAGAGAGCCAACTCCTTTTATGTCCCTAAATGAGCAGTCTTAATCACCGCCATAAGAAATCAAAACCCTGGCTGGGCAGCACAGCTCAATGATGCAATTCTCTGAGCGGAGCTTGGCACTACCTGCGTGCAGGATCAGCCCTTGGGAGAAATCTCCCACCTAGGAGTAGGTCCTCCAGGCTTGTCTTCTCCACAGAGGCATACTCACAAGTGTAATTACAGGGAAGCAGTGAGATGCTCCCCTGCTGCGCCGAATGCATTTCACTGGCTTTCCAGGGTGCCAAGCCCGAGCTCCTGGCGTTGGTAGAGGCTTGCAGTGATGTTACGGCTGGAAGACAGGGTTTGGCATGCAGTGGTACACAAGGGGCTTCCTCTGGGCAGCTGAGGGATTTATAAAGGGAATTGCAGGGTAGTTTAATGAGAAATAGTAAAAGCAAGGGATGCCTGGGCATCCCAGGAGCACATCTGCCTTCTCCTTTGGCCACTGTGCCAGCCCTTGATGTCCTGCCTTTTCTCTATCCTTCTCTGTCATTTCTCCAGCACCTTGACTGAAGCTCAGACCCCCACATCAAGCCCACTTACCCCAGAATTCCCCACTGGTGTGCCGCAGCCTCCACCAAAAGGAACCAGCTCAGCAGGGCTTTCTGTCACATCCTCCCCAGCTCAGGAGAGCCAGGCCACCCCATGTCCAACCCTGCTTGGTGACTGCACTGTCACTGCCACTGTCCTGCTCCCTCCTCCAACCTAAGCATGCTTCTGGCTTTCTGCCACCCTTTCTAAAGCCATCTCTTGCTTCCACACCCATTTTCCAAACAAGATCCCTCCCTGACCAACCTTTCAAGTCCATAATGCCAGGAAGAATTTACGGATGCACCTAGACTGACAGCAGGACGCATTTTTGTCCCCTGGAAAAGAGTACAGTCGATGTAATTTGTGGATGTGCAAAATATATTAACTCCATTTTCCACTTCATCAGCCCTGGTGCCTGCATGGAGCTTCTGCTCTTCCTCAGCACTCTGGTCTGGAGTGTTTTGTTCACCTTGCAGTCAGATTTTATGGCACGCTGTCCAGCGACCGCTTGGGATTCAAAAGGAGTGCTACAAATATATGCAGCCCTGAATTTTCTCCTTCAGATTTATGATCTGCTCCTCTGCTACGTGGCTCTAAGTCATTTTACTTCAAGCAGGAATATTTTAAAAGCGTAATCTGTATGTGCATGTCAGGGAAAAAGAATTAATTATCGCTCTAATTAAAAGGACACTGTTGAAAATAATCTCTCCCTTTTCCTGCTGATTTTCCCTTTTTTTCTTCCCCTGTAAGCTTTACATTTTTGCATGTGTACGTTTCTTGAGGAGTCTGAAATTAACAGGGCTTTTTTTATTTATGCAACAGTATCAACCAGAAGTTGTGCATCAGCAAAATGCACATTAGGTGGATGGCAAAGGCAAAGAGCGGTGATTTTGTGGAGGCCCCAGATAAGTAACAATAACAAGTATGTTCTTATTGTTATTGTTGTTGTTGTTATTACTATTATCACTACTAATCCTGGGTTACTTTAAAGCAGCCTGGAATAACAATAATAATATAATAACAACAATAATAATATTAACACCACATTATTATTACTATTACTATTATTATTATTACTACTACTACTGCTACTAGGAGTTGGACTCGATGATCCTTATGGGTCCCTTCCAATTCAGGAGATCCCCTGATTCTATGATAATCCTGGGTTCCTTTAAAGCAGCCTGGAAGGCACTCCCTCTCCCCCAGGCTATATATTTTAGGACTGGGAAATGTGTCAATTAAATTCTCTGCCTGTGACACACTTTAAAAAGGCGTGTCCCCAGCTAAACCCCCTGCCCGAGCAGCACTGCCCTGCCACTGGGGTCTGGTTGGATGGATCCAACCATGGTTCAGTTCCCAGCCTGGGGCTGGGTAGGAGCCACCATCAACTTGGGGTCCACCTGCAACTCCAAGTTTTCTCCCTGTGTCACCAGCAAGGTGGTGCCTCTCTGGGCACCCCGGCTCTAGCCTGCAGCACACCAACTGGCTCCCCAGGCAGGGATGCTCAGACATAAGGGAGTGTTGGCTCTGCCGAGCCTCTACCACTGTCGGGGATGGAGACAGCTGGATGAAGCCACCTGGCCCTGCGAGCTGCCGCCAAACTCGAGCACAGCTATCAAAGATAATGTCAGTGCAGCCTACATGCATCTCGTCATGTTTTGCCTTAAGGGAGAGAAGGTTTCTTTAACCACAGTTTTATGGTAGCGATAGACAGGGAGAGATGGGAACTGCATAGGCCAGCACAATGCTAGTTCCAGGGACCTTAAATTAAGTAGGAAAAAAATCAGATTAATCCCTGGGAAAATGTCATTACACAAAAATATCTGGCCGTCAAAAGGCTAATTAAGTCAGTCATTTGAAACTAAATTAAAAAAAAAAAATTGGAAACACAGAGCAGGGAACAAGCTGGAGCTCACAGTGGGATGAGCGGAGCGGTCCACAGAGCCCCAGGATTATATCAACCCCAGTTAAAGCCTCAACGCAGGCAGACTAACCAAGGTTTACATTTTGAATCATGCCAAATCCAAAGTCTCCCACCTAAGCTAACAGGCATCCCTGACCTTCCAGTTGAGCGCTGCAACTATTCCTTCAGCACCACTCAAAAGAGAAAGAGAGAGAAGAAAGGGAACACCGGACCACTGCATAATTCAGTGTGTTTTGACAGTCACCTTCGGGGCATATCACATTCGACTGCTCATCATTCTCCAAGATGGATATGAGAGAGGCTGGAGAAAGGGATGCTAGATGATATAATGGAGAGGCAATTAAAGACCACGGAAAACCAAAAGGCAAACCAGCTGCATCTTTCTCTAATTTATAGGACACAGAGCAGGGGGTATGATTGATTCATATGTTTCTCATCCTATCAGGAGGAGAGCGGGTAGGTGCTGGTAAGAAATGATGTACAGTGTGAGAAGTGCAAGCTACGTGGCCCCTGTTGACATAGCCCTTTGTGACACTTCTCCCTCCCTCTTCCCAGGGGGCTGGTTGCTTGTTGAAAACCCATCAGGATTTAGCACTTTCTCCAAGCATTAATGCTTTAATGAGACACCACGACACTGCAGGCTCAGTTCTTGCACAGAGCTCGCGGTACCAGGAGAAGGGCTGAACTGAACTGTGGAGGGACTTCAGCGCCGTAAGCTCCACAAGCAGACTCTAACCAAAATTAAACTCATTTCCAGTTCAGAGCTGGTAAAATACTGTCTATTGACAATTTGCAGTAGATCCTCCTCAGGTAATGCCTTAGAAGAACAGAGCTTTCTCTCATTTTCTCTCCCTCAATGTTCTTCAGGCAACTCATCCTTACCTTATCCACTATCCCCCCTAGATGCTGACGGCTCACAGACAAGTATGTCAAATAGCCTGCCTTTTCAGTGTATTAGTAACTGCTCCCCAACTGACTTATCTTCTGTGAAAGCATTAAAAATACCATAAACACACTTTTATATTTAATAAGGGGCCAGAAAAGATGAGGAAAGTCAAGGACTGATGCGAAATAACTTGCGTAGGATTGTCTTTGAAGTGTTCTCTAGAAAAATACAGATGATGAAGGATAGAAACCATGCTGGAAAGATCTGGGTGGCTGCCCACGAATCCAGAAGAAAATTAAGTCCCCAAAAGCTCTGGAATTTGCTACTGCTCCCCTTGAAATGAGCAACTGGGTAATCAGTGTTAATATTAAAACAGCTCATTCTGAATAAAAAAAACAATTCAAGAGATTCTCTCTTCCAGCATCAAGAGACAGGCAGAAAACCTTGAGCTAAAAAAAAAAAAAAGAAACATTTTCCTTGTTCCTGCATCCACATATCTAGCTGTGTTGACCGTGACAATAAGACACCACAAATGAGGGTCAAGTCAGCTCTATCTGTCACCTTGCCCTGCAGCAACTTGTCTCTGTATGGGAAGAACTGATGGGTGGGGAAGCAAAGGGCTGGAGACCCACCACAGCAACTTGCCTGCATAGCCGGTCACAGCCCGAGCTGCCTGTCTGGAGCATGAAACATGTCATGGGGTTAAAAAGAAATAGGGAAATGAGAGGCACATTCTAAGAGATTGGATATTCCAAAGCTGAGCTTCTAAATGCTTTTAAGACTGGAAAATTTTTATTCCACATGTATTTATATATAACCTCTACGCTTGTCACACCGAGCTCCCTTTGCCAGCCATGTCCAAACAGACCTTTAAAAACAACAGTAAGTAGAGTTTCTGTAGATAAACATGTCACTAAACCACAGTGCATTAAATGTAGGACTTTCCAAGCTAGATGCAAGTTCTGGGGCCACTGGAAAGCAATGCATCTTCCTTTCCCAACAGGATGAGTGTCTATTTCCTGATGGTGTGACACTAAAGGGAAGATTTTAAATCAGTCTGAAACAGCAAGCTTGCCTTGTCTGAGATTTTAGGGGGAGGGAGGCTGGAGGGATAGATGAAACAAAATACATGAAGCAGAGCAACTCTTCTTTCTAAAATGGCATCTACAGGCCACTGCTGGAACAGCTGCAGTATTCACACGAGTCCCCGGGGGATCATCGGGGAGCATCATTGCATCACTCAGAATCTCAGAGTGTTCGGCATCAGAAGGGACCTTGAAAGATCATCTAGTCCAACCCCCTGCCAGAGCAGGATCACCCAGACTAAATCCCACAGGAACGCATCCAGGTGGGTTTGAATGTCTCCAGAGAAGGAGACTCCACAACCTCTCTGGGCAGCCTGTCCCAGGGCTCTGTCACCCTCACAGGGGAAAAAGCTCCTCCTTACATTCCCATCGAAGTTCCTCTGCTCCAGCTTGCACCCACTGCCCCTTGTCCTGTTGCTGCCATCAATGAACAGAGCCTGGCTCCATCCCCCTGACTCTCACCCTTTACATATTTATAAACATTAATGAGGTCACCCCTCAGTCTCCTCCAAGCTGAAGAAGCCCAGCTCCCTCAGCGCTTCCTCATGGTGGCCACGTGCTGGGCTCTTTCAAGGAGTTCTGTGTCTTTCTTGAACTGAGGGGCCCAGAACTGACCACACTATTCCAGATGTGGTCTCACCAGGGCAGAGCAGAGTGAGAAGGACCTCTCTTGACCGACTAACCACTCAACAGAGACAACCCTCTCATTTCTACATGCCCATGTTTATGCATGTCCAGCATCTCTGGAAGAATCAGGTGTTTCTACATGTTTATCTCCAGATCAGTATGACTGCAGCACGTGGGTAAAGGCAACCCTGTACGCACAGTTCCCACTGTCCCGTACCGAGCTGATGCAATTTGCCACTTCATCCCCTGCCCTTCCAGCGGTTGCCTGTTGGCACCATTGGGGTTAAATCTCCTTGGTATCTACATGCACCATGTGCCAACACATGCTGACAGCATCCCTGGAGAGGATGCAGGAGGCTAACCCTTAGATATTACCTTCTAACGAGCACTAGCTGGGGAGGATGGAGTGTGACACAACAGCGTAAGCACAACAAATACTGGAGAAGTGGGTACACCAGAGCAGAATCTGAGGAATGGCCAGGATGAGCTCCCGGGAAGCATGGGGCTGAAGCCAGGGCTGCCAGTGTGCCCATGCTTTCCCACTCCTGTCCACAGACCCACTGGCTGGGCACAGGCTGCTGCCAACATTTGCCAGCTGAATGGCTCAGAGAGTGTCTCCAGAGGGGTCTGCGCTCCCAGGAGCACACACATACCTTGACATGAGGCAGAAATGTGGAGCAAGGGTCCCAGGGACAGGGCAGCAGGGCTTACAGGGCAAGCAGGAGACCCAGATGCCATCATTAGGCTCCCCAGAGGCTGTGCCAAGGGCAGAGATACCAAACACCCACAGCTCCTGGCGAAACAGCATCTTGTGCCATTAGTATTGTCAGCAAACCTTGAACCTGGAGACTCCTGGACCTCAAATAAGAATGTACAGACTTCTCTGTCCCTCTCTTGCTCCGGAGGCCTTACAGTAGGTGCGCTTATCCGACTGAGCTCTTTCTCAGGACACTATTAATTTGGTGTGTACAGATTTATTACAGGTCCATCCATAAGCAGCCTGTAGAGCATTCAAACCATCCCCAAGCATCGTACCTGGGCACAAAGGCAACTGCACCAAGTTCTCTGAGCTTACTTTGCACCGACGTGGTATGGGACACTCTCCAGGAGGGCAACAGCAATGCTCCAAGGAGCAAATGCTCCCTCCGGCTCTGGATCCAGGCACCTCGCTCCCTCCCCGCACCCTTGGTGTGGGAGCAGTGCACGCCAGTCCCCAGGTCCCCTTCCCTCCCCTCCTCCCCCGATCCCCTGGCTCTCAGTTTCACATTCACAGGCGTACGTACGCCTCCCGCTCCGAGCAGCCACAGCTGCAAACGCAGCAGTACCTGCCTGGAATTGAAAAGCTGGACATCACCACCTCGTCCAGCTCTGCTGACTTATCATTTTGCTATCACCCATGCCTCATTACCATGCAGTTTCTCGCCAGGTCTTGGCTTTCTCACCACCTTCCCCCTCTTCCCAGCCCTGCACCTCTCTCCTCTTCTTATTAAACACTGGCTAGATACTATCTCTCAGTCCTGCTCGCTCATCCCCCACGTTCCCTCTATTGATTATTTCCAGGGAGCTCCCGCTGGCTGCTCCCTGAGCACCATGTTTGACCTTCCTCGGCATGAAACAAAGCACCAATGTCAGGCAACTCTCAGCACTGCAGCAATGTGAAACGGCCGCTTCAGCTCACTCCCATTTCACAGACAGAGGGAAAAAGATGGAAAACTTGGTTGGAAAAGCTGCAAAGGAAAGAGATCAAAATACAGCACCCTAACTTAACAGCTCCTCCTGCGCTTGGGGCTGACTGAGTGCCCTTGCATCACTGAAGCACGGCTCACTCCAAGTGTTTTCCAGGCCCCATCCCACTTCCTTCCCTATTTTATGGAAATGCCAGAGCTTTTTAACTTGCACATTGACTGGCAGAGAGAAATCCTGGGAGCTTAATGACATCCTGCAAATTCATCATCACTTGAGCTGCCAAGGGCCTTCTAACAACCATCCCACATACTTTTGCAAGGATGATGTTGGCGCTATACACTAATGGTCTTGGGAATCTTTTGGTTTAACTTGCATTTATGTGGGTTTCCCATTTCTAATGCATTCAGAGTGGCAAGAAAAAAATGTGAAGGGAAAAAAGCCCAAGAAACCCTTTTTAAAAAGATTCTTAAGAATCGCTGCACAGCAGCTGAGTTGGAGGGTAACATCCCAGACAGTGCAAAAGGTGCCATCAAAGGAGGGACCAGAAGCACAGCAGGATGGTGCAGAGCTGACAGCAGCCCAGCTCACTTGCGCTGCTGAGGCTGTGCAAAGATCTCACGCACAAAAAGAAGAACTTTAAATAAAGATGAAGTGAATGCAGTGACATTGTTACATGGTTGATCTATTCAATCTCCACCTCAGAGGTTACCAGAAACAAGACCTTTTCAGTGGCCTTTCCCAACCCCTCCATTTCTCACCAGCCGGCCTTTTCATGCTCGTATCTGGACCATTAACCCTTAAAGTTTCCCATTTCTCTCCTCCCATTTGTTATGTCCATGCTGTCCTTTAACACAGCGCTGACTGACCCCTCTGTATCTTGTTCCATGAACCCTTTGTGACATCCATGCCGGGGCAGTCCTCAGCCCCCTATTCTGTAACATTCCCCTTTCAGTGAATTCTCCCATCCCACACTCAGCCATCACATCTCTGCCAATAATTTCCAAGTTTAGTCCCCATGCCCTCTGTTTTTCTTTCTCTTGGCTCTGCTTTGACATCTCAAAGGCATCTCTCAACCATTTCCTTAAATCTGGACTCAGTGCTTTTAGGACACGTTGAACTCTGAAGTGCTCATCAAATCCCAGCACCTTCATCTTTTTGCCTCCTAATCCTTCTGTGCTTCTCTTCTCCATCAGTACTAACAACTTCACTCCTTTTTTTTTTTGTTTTTTAATGACTATCCTAAAGGATTAGCCATAACTGTTAATGTAGGAGTCCTCTGAGATTCAGCCTCCTGTGCACAGGGTAGACTCAGCTCAGTGCAAATAGCTCGGCTGAGACATGCAAACCACTTGGATTTCTTCATCCTCAGGGCTGAGGTAGGGACCAGGCAATCTCATGTTTTAGCTCCCTTCCCTGTTATTCTGCTCTAAACACCTACAACATGCCATATGGATGGATGCTACCATATGCATTTACTGGTTCTGAAAGCCCCCACACAGAGAAAATGCACAGCTGGTGCTTTCTCAGGGTAGGAGAAACACCAGTACATCGGCAGCGTGTATCAGAGAACTGCACAAATTAATATTAGAGGCTTCCCTGCCAAGCAGCTCTAACCGCCGTGGGACACACTTCCTCTCCTCCCAAAACACAGTCCCCTCTGCCTGTTGCCTGCTGGGCAAGACCATCTCCCAACCAAAAGCAACTGCCATCTGGATACAAAGCCTATGAAACCATCACTAGGGAGTTATTCTGGATGCCAGAGAGCTGCTTCACCCAAAGTCACAGGGATACCACTCATCACCAACCCAATGAGACCACATTTTCAAGCCCTTAAGCTGCTACTCGCCTGGTCACAGCCTCTTCTCCTTGAAGAATGGATGTTGGTGGGGAGGAACTGGTGGAGGAGAACCCTGTGTCTGCCAGAAGGGGATTATATCAAAGGTGGTAAGTGAATAGAGCTACAGCTATCGCTGTCTCCTAGACTTACAGAATTTAGAAAGGTATCCAGGTGACATTATATGATTTAAAAGTTAATTAAACTGAGTGATATAGTGTAACAGCCCCAGGTGTTTATTTCAAGCTAGGCTGTTTCTACAGCATTTAGAAGGAAAGAATGGGGTGGGGTGTGTGGAAATCTAATAAAAAATCTCGTGAGTGTTGCATTAAGAAGTAATCATACCATTAAATCATTCTGGTTCTGGAGCACTTCTAATACCTTCAAGTCTTGGCAATTCTCTCCAGCTCAGGCTCGTTTCCATCCTTGTGCTGTCCTCCTTCCCAGACAGGGAGCTGGCAGGTTTTTCCTTTTAAGAACCCCAGGAGAGAGCTGCCCAACCTGGCAGCCTGTGTGTGGCAGCCCTGGGGTTTTGTAGCTGTGTCAACAGCTACACCTTTGCTTGGAAGGCATGTTCGATCCCTTCTGAGCACTAATGGACCGGCTGGACCATCACCCTTCCTTCCCCACTGCTGGAATGGAACTAGCACCCAGGTGGAGTGTTGTACTAGTCATTACAGTGCTGTGTATTCAGGGAACACTAACACACCTCAGGAAAATCAAGACAGTGGCTGGAAAGCAGAGGAGATGTGAGTGGGATCTAGAGGAAAAATCCTTTCCTAAAAAATAAACAGGGAGTTTAGGAGACATGAGCTTTTCCCCTGAAATATCACTTTTATGGAAAAAGCAAAGATAAGAAATTGCCTAGGCAGGATGGAAGTACAGAAGTTTCTGCTACTTCTTGGTAAGTCTCCCAAAATGGGAATGTCTCCTTCCCAGGAACCGATCTGTCCTCAAGACCACACTGATGGAGAATCCTCTTTTACAGGACACTTGTCCCAAAATCTGCTAATCATCTGACCCCAGTCCAACAACTGACTCTTCCTTTTCAGAGGTTCACCACCTTTTCTTCAATAGGTCCAAAAATCTTCTAAAACTCCTGATCAAGGTTTATGAACCCCTAGCCAAGCATCGTCTCTGGCCAGGGTAAAAATCACATGATGCAGTATTTGAGAAGAGGAGGGAGATGGAAGTCATAAGAGTCAGGGGTGTCATGACGGGGTAAAAGGAAAGAAAGGAGGTTTCAGCACCACCAAGTCCTCACCAAAGGCCCTGAGATATCTCAAGAGGCATTCCATCTAGGAGAGCTCCTCTGCATTCAAAGGAAAAGTCCATTTTCCCATAATTCGTCAGGTTAATAAATGACTCCCTCTTCTCCCTACAGCCTCTCCTATTACCAATTCCCAAGCAGCATGCCGGAGCCTCCTTTCACTATTAATACCACTCACTGTGAAATGTAATTACCAGCTCTATCACAAAGTGTCAGGCACATTTATCCACTGTACACACTCGCTGACTCCAGATCACATCAGTCACTGGCTGGCTTGTTCTGACAATGTTGTCCAAAGGAAAAAGTGTCTGCACAGGCTCCCAGCAAACTCGGGCCACTTAAGCAGAGCACAAAACTGTTTGGGAGGTCCAAAATGGGTTCAATAAGCAAACACAAAAACAGGAAGTAAAGAGAGGTACTTAATTTAACACAAGCTCATAATTTAAATCCAAAGGAAAGCACGGTGATAGGCACAGTAAGTGTTTGGCTGGAGAAGATGGATGAGTCAACACTCTAGAAAGCAGCTTGGAATGATGGAGTGAAATGAATGGCTCCCTCCTCCAGGCTGACACAAGCAAAATCCCTCCTTTGCTTTATGCTTTAACTCTCGTCATTATGTTTTGATTAAAGCCAATACAAAAAAAGCTCACTTACTGTCCCTTGCTCGTGGCTTTCTTCTTCTGCCTCCCTCTTTACATCCCTTTGAAGCCATTTCTAGCAAGCACACAGGATACCCACAATTCTCATTGTTCAATCCTGTGCCATTTGGTGAAGCTGCAACTCTGACAAAGGGCAGGGACCCAGCCAGGCATATCAGCTTTAGCTTCATTTAAAAAACCTATTAGTTGGAAGACAAAATAATATACATTCTTACTGATATCCAGCTGACTCTTCCATTAAGTGTTTCCAATTCCATGGGGTTAGAGGCAGCCTTTCCTGTCCAGGCTGAATATCAAGTACGTGCTTTGAAGGCGGTACCTTCATTACACTCGGTATTCTTGGAGCTGTTTAAAGGCAGGCAGCCCTTCATTGTAATGGGGAAGAGATAAAAGGTGAATTTTATTTACAGCTGAGTGTTACCATGGGGCTATGAACGCCGAAAGAAAACCAGAGAAATGCAACTCACAGTACTGCTGGCAAAATAACACAGCTATCAGGACACTTGAAAGATGTGGAACTGAAACAGGACCAGTTATGTTAAATGCTTATCTATTGCTGTGTCTCCAACTTTTAGACTCAGGGAACTACCCACACGCAGGAGCCATCTAGACAGAGCTAGGGGAACGGTGCCTTCTGGAAAACATAAGGGGTCTGAAGGCTTCTTCTTGAGAAAAAAAAAAGAAAACAGGAAAGGACAGCTTGGAAAAACTTCCAGGTTCTAATGAACCAGAGGATAAAACTGCTGCAGATGAGCAAGGAAACAAGGCAGGCGGCTTCCCAATGAAAGAAAGCATGACTGCGTGACCTGCTACGACACGGTTGCCCTAGGTATACACCGCAGCACCATCCTGAGTCAACCTCTCTGCTCCTAAGAGCATAGCCACGCTTCCCGGAGCCAGGATGGATCAGATGTGCCTCTTCCCACCTGACCACGCTCTCCAGTACCCACCCAACGCAACTGGTGGGGGAAGAAGAGAAGGAAACAGCCGAACTTCAAACCTTTCCCACGCTCTCATCGCCTTGGTGTGACTTTCAGCAATGATTAATTCGTGGATCATCTTCTTCTAATCTCACACAATAACGCTATTTCCTGCTTTGATTCAAGCCTTTTTAAGCACGGTGGTGGCAGATGGCAGGCGATTACACAGCATGGCCACACGGCGATGGAAGCAGGAAGGATTATTAACCAAAATAGTAACTCTTCAAAACCAAAAAGGTGAGGGCCCACGGAAGAGCTGTGGGTTTAGTTTTACAGCTCGAACCAGTTATTTGAATGCATTATGAATGCTGTAAATATACCCGATGGATATAATGAAAATACATTATTAATTTTCACTCATTATTAATGAACTTATAAATTCACAAGTGATGGAGCCATGACGGTGTGAGAAGGTCATGAATAATAACTGGAGATGAATAATATATGCACAGTTAGCTCACAGGATACTATACTCATATGACTGTAGTGCCTCATGTTTATTTAACTCAGCGGAGCATTGACTTCTTATTCTTTACTAGATAATAGCAGAAAGAATGACAGGGACTATAATCTCTATTAATTCGACATAACAGATCACAACAGACAGCTGATCCTTCTGTGGGGATGCTCCTGCATCCTACCTGATGCTGAAAAGCCAGGATCCCCTACTCTTCACCACCACACTCTTCCTCCATGACATCACCTTGCTTCGCCTCATTCATTTTCATCACTGGCAAGCAGAAAACATCAGATCCAGAAAGAGCCATGGTAGATCCAGAGATAAACTCATGACCAGCCTGTGCAGCACATAGGGATGCCTAACCTGAGGTCAGTGGAGACATGCTGAAATCTCTGACGGTATCTCAGTGTGACAAATGGGGGAAGGCAAGCCATGTACTCTGTGCACATACAGACAATTTTGTTTTGGTTCCATCTGTTAGGACTAATTTGTTAATTATTAAATAGAGAATTTATCATCGCTGCCTGCTTGATCGGTGTTTATTACCCACGGTCTGAGGCAAAGAGGCTGTTGTGTGAATAAAGATGGGATTAATTAATAACGAAAAGTTCAGGCAGCTGCAAACTCGTGGCGGCTGCTTCCAAGTCCCTGCCTACTCCTGAACAAAACAGAGGCTGGGGGAGGAAGGAATCCTCAGGAATTCAAGTCTCCAAATGTAAAATTTCCTCCTTTCCTCCCAAACTCACTGCTGCCTGGATGACGGAAAGCAAACTCTGTCTCTTAAGACACTCACCTCAGCACTTTCCAACCGATTCCTTCTTAGACTGGATCCAGCTACCCCATGAATCACAAATGGTGAACAAGCAGTTCTCCAGGTCAGCATCACTGTGTCGTGCCCAGGCCCATGGAGAACAGGGTCACTGTCCCTGGCTGCTGCTGCTGAGGAGATCTATAAACCACAGTCAAAGCAAAGCAGGAGGTCATCCACCTTGGGCTTGGGCTGGGGAACACTGGCTCTGCCTTTTCTCTGTTGGTCATTGATCCACTGGTACCTAACGCTTCTCTCCAGGTCCTTCTGTGCTGTAGGATTCATATCCTTATGGCACTTCTTCAGCAGCTTTTCTCTCCTCGTTGCTTTAGTTTTAGACATTTGCACTTCTCATTCCTTGAGTGGAGTCTCAAGATGGGCAGAACAATCAATACCCACACCCTGCCTTGCTTTACTGCTACGCTGCAGAACAGAGGAGTCGGTGTTCATGATCACTTTTCAACCTCCAAAGCTGACAGTGGCTGCTGCTTTCAGATGGTATTTATTTCAGTCAAGGGGGTGGTGGAAGAAGAGGAGGAAGGGGCTGAGGTGCTAACAATAGGAAGCCAGAAGCTTGCAGGAACTTTCTGATGCAATAAACTTTGCAAGCCTCATCTCATCTGGCCAAAGGTGAAAGACTCACCCTATGATCCACCTTTCACACTGAAAGGTGTTTGCAAAGGTTCCAACAATGACATTCCAAGAGGAATCTCAAGGGGGAAGAAAAGAAGTATCTTCCTAAATATTCCAGCCTATACCATAGGCCAGGGGTGAGCATAAACACCAACCTGCCTAAGCATATAGGAAAGGTCCTGAGACACGGGGACTTGGAGCTGCATGAAACCAGAGAAGATCATTCACATGCTATCAACGATGCTGGGAGCACATGGGTAAGTAACAACTTCCAAAGAGCCAAGTATCCAACTCACCAGCTATTCAGTCTTCTAAAGGGAGGCATCAAGGGAAATCAAAGCAGAGAGATGGTAAGTTATTTGATCAAAGACACTTTTAAGGTTAATGGACAGGCCACGAACAGCAATCATGCCTCCAGCCATGCAGTCTGAAAGAGAGATGCATCGTGTTTGGTTCGTGGTAGGGAAAGACCTTCTCCATAAAACTTATTCAGGCAGATCTTCAGGTGACATTTCAGTTAACCGTTGCTCTGCTACACCTTCGTGTACTTGCATCTTCGCTCCCTCAACTGCTCATGACCAATTTAACAAGTATTTTGTACAAACAAAAGTTTTCTTGCTAAATAAATTAATTATGACAGAGTAAACAAAAACTTTTTAAAAATGCATGTTTTGATGTGATTGCTTCTTTAATTGGCTGGTTTAACATTTGAAATTTGATTTAATTTTCAACTTGATTATCCTCACCACAGGGTCAGGCTGTCAGAGACACAAACGAGTGCTGAAGCCTCTGGTGCTCCCCATCAGGTCTCCCAGCGGAGCCCACTCAGTACTTTTACATTTCTCCAGCCCCCTTCCCTCTTTTATTATTCTTATTTAAGAAAGGAAGATCAAATTCAGGCCAACAGAAGACATACGTTTCCTAGCGCTCCATTAGTAATTTCAAAATGAGATGGTGCTCTGGAGCCCTGAGTATTAATCCCAGCTCTGACAACTTCTTTCCTTAATTGCCTGAGTGAAATCTCCACACCACCCCAACTGTCCTTACCCATAAAATGAACGATGATAACGAGAAGCCAGTAAGGTATGCCAGGGAGTGGATTAATTATGTTTGGGAATTGCTTGAAAGATGAATTCTAGGAGCTGGGACAAACAAAGCCATTGCATTTTCAGTCCTGCGACAGTATACACATAGTATGAGGAGTCTGATGAGATGACATCTCCAGCCACCTCCGCTATAAGGTGGGTTTGCAGCCCAATCCCTGCTGAAGTGTGGGAAAGCTGTTTTCTTTTCATCAGAATTACCAAGTTTTTGGTAAAGGCCACCACAGATTTCCCTTTCCTACTCCAAAAGAGCCCTCTGCACTCTTCTACTACTTCCCAGTACCAGGACTTGCACTGTCAGGTGCTCTGCTCATCAGCAGTATCCCTGATTTCTCATAGGTTCCCAAATTGCAGAGCTCAAAAGAACCGTAAGAATCAGCCAATCTAAACTGATGAAAAGCACAAGCTGGTGAATTAAGCAAAGCAGTTCCTGCATCAAGCTCATAATTGCTAGCTGACTTAGAACATTTCTTGTACAAGAATATCCCATCTTCATTTAGACACTTCAAAGTGATAGTGAATCCCCCACGTACTGAGATAAATAGTTCCAGTGGCTAATTACCCCTGTTGTAACAAAAGCATTTCCTTATTTCTAATCTTTCCTGGTTTCTACTTCCAGTATTTGATCTTGTTACGCTTTTGTCCGATAGATTAAAGAGCTCTTCACTAGGCAAAATCTCCTTCCCATACAGGAACTCGGACTATGATCAAGCTACTTATTAGCCTACCCTTTGTTAAGTTAATTAGAGGGACATTCTCCAGCCTCTTGTTGGTTTTAGATCATGAGGTGAGGCAGGAGAAATAGAGACCACTCTTTTGGGAGAAAAGTAGGTTAAAATAGAGGCACGTGTGCCACGCGCTTTATGCTGCCCACCACATCTTTGCATCACCCTCCCTGCCTCCTCCTGGCCTGGTACAAGTTGATGTAGGAGGTGATGCTGGAAGTTGGATTCAAAATTAATTTGCCCATCTGCTCAAAGATGACTGACCCTACCTCAGTGGAGACAGAAAAGAAGGGAGGCAATGACTGACATGCCAGGAGATTTTGCTGGACCACCCAGAAAGAGGCATTCTACTTTCCATCAGAGGCTGCTTGCTAAGTTGGCACCTGTCTTCTCTGAAGGCCCTTTGCCAGCTATTCTCTTCCCAAGGCTGCTTCGCTCTCTCCTGCCTTCGTGGCAAATTACCTATGCAGTCATCCCTTCTCCTAATGCTGATGGGAACTATTGGATCACTTCTCCCTGCTCCTCCCACTGCTCTCACACACGTGCCTTCTCTTCCCTCTCCTTGCCAGATGCCTTAAAGAGTGCTTTCTCCCCTCCCTGCTTCTTTTCACTTCACATCATCTCTGTGGGAGGATGTAGAGGGCTGGTGTTCTCCTCTTCGTGCCGTTAAGGAACCTCTTCTCAAATCCTGCCCTGAACAAGAGCTGGTTTTCTGCTCGGTCAATGAAGCTTCTTGGTTCTCAGCTCTGTGAGGTTACGTGAACACAACTCCTCTATGAAATGCTCCAAACCCAGATCCAGCACATCCCCTTCTCCTTTCCAACTGTTCAGCCCTGCCATACTTCTTGCTGGTTTAGTTGTGAACAGATCTGTCCTCCAAGCATCCCTGTAAGAACAAACAAGAAGCAGCACAACTCCAGGGCAAAACTGCTTTGCTACTGGTGGGATCTCCAAGAAGTATCATCTTTCCATGAGTCACTTGCTGGGAAAGGAAGGTGGGAACAGCTGTGCTGTTGCCTTGAGACTGATTCCTCCCATACCCACACTGCTTCACAGCCACAGAAATGTTTCTTCTCAAGAAGTCTCATTCTGACTTGTGTTAACCACTAGTTGACTTCACAGAAAAGCGATGATTAATCATGAATGAACCAGAGTGCTGCTGCAGATACATTTTGATTTGCTTTAAATTGAGTGGTAATGGTGGTTTTGTTATGCTGGTGTTGGTGCTGAACAGCAGCGTGCCAGCTGCGAGCAAGCATGATGCCATGGTGGAGATCTGGTGGGAGGAACGGTGAGTATCACAGTAGATAACTGGGGGAGAAGTAGCAACAGAATCCACTAAATGGCAAATGCACAGCTACACCTGTACATCAGGAGGTGCTAGGTCATTTACCAGCATCACGCCCTGATGAATGAGCTCTAGGTGGAGAGAAGGAGGCTCCACCTTGCAGCACTGAAGGAGAAAACAGCCTGAAGACAGCGATCAGGCTGAGGTGTCTGGGAAGAGCTCATGTGTCATCCCAATCTGGTTCCTAGGAGCAAGGCAAACCTGGGAGGTAAGGCTGGGGTCACCTTGGTGTAAGAAAAGCAGGTGAAAAACCCCCTTGCCAGCAAACACCAGAGGATCAATTTAGAAAGCAAAAATTCTGCCCTTTGTTTCTTTTCTCTACTGCCTCTTAGCATCTTCTCCCCCAAACCACAACCTGATGCCTTGTGCTCTGCTCTCAGCAGTACTCGGGAAACGGTGGGTTCCACACATGGCTTGGCCCATCCAAAGGGCAGGATCCACAGGTTCCTCTCACTGTGTTTCTCCCAGTCATTACCCAGAGAGCTTTCTTCCCCCATGACCAGCAATAACCCTGGTGCTCAGCTTCCTCCTGGTTTCCTAAAATGGATTAATTTGAAGCGAATTTTAGTGCTGATGGGAAGAAACTAAAGGCAAGCAGCAAGAATGAAACTAGTTATCCCCAGAAGCATGGCAAGGCAGGAAGAGAGCTGGGCTCACCTGTGCCATGAGGTGTGACATGCCCCCATGTCCCATGGACAAGGTAGCCTCAAGCCCCCTCTGCTTCAGTTAACAAAAATTAGCACGGTGGATCCTAGGCCAGTGGCAGCAGGACACAAGGCTGGGATGGTTTCTGGTTTTGCGTGGTATCTTCTGTTTCACAGGAACTAGATTCTCCCTTCCTGGAGAGAAAAACTGCTGCTTGGTATCAATGATTTTCTGTCACTTCTGGCCAGGACCCAGACCTGGCCTGGGGACTTTGGGGTGAAGAAGTCTGGTCTCTATTGACTCGTCTTCTGGCAGTGCCACCACTGGTGAAAGGCAATTTTCCCCATCAGTTTGGGTTAGGATTTATTGGTGCAGGGGATGAAATTCAATAAAATGAGCTTCTCCGTCATCACCTCCCAGCAATTGTGCCTTGATGTTCTGATAATTTCACAAAGACAACCTGGGCAAAATCCCAAAGCCCAGCCCCAGCGAGACCAGAGCCTGGGGAACCACGCTTTGCAGGTGGCTGTCGTGCCACACAGCCGCCACTTGCGAAGAAGGCTGCAGAGACAGAGACCATCCCAGGAGCAGAACAAACCTGAGGTCCAGGCTGGTGGCATAGCCAAGTCTCCACGAACCAAGGAGAGTCAGAGTAAATGTGGGAGGCTGTTAAAAGAGTCAGCGCATCTCCCACAGAGGCCTTTAGGCAATAGCAGCACTGGGAGAAGAATGAGATCAGCTCCTAAGAGTTGGGTCAGACCAGTTGTGAGGTACTCTGGACGTAAATTTTGTTATATTAATGAGTCACAGCGGTCACATAACCGGCCGTTCCATCACTTCTTCCTTCCTAATGGCCCCTCCCGGAGATCTAATCTCAGTAAAACGCTGGAGGAGCCTCTCAAATGGCCGTGGTTTACTGCTGTCAGTCTATCACCAGTTCCTCATGCCAAAGGGCCACGGGGGAATAATTTCTTACTTCGGAGATCAAAGTCCTGTATTAATGACCAGGAGCTGCCACTCACCCTGAGCACAGCCTGCCTGAGAAACCTGCTGCTTTTCCCCAGCCAAAAGCCTTGTTTGTTTATAGCAGCAGCATCCATCCAGCCGATGGCTTTTGGGTGCAGTCATCATTTATTATTTATTTAGTGCCCAAATCGCACCAGTTCTTTGCGGGGACGTGACAGAGGCAGTCTCCCTTCCTCCAGCCTTCAGGCTGGTAATAGAAACAAAACCTCTAAAAGGAGATGAATGGCGCTTAATGTAATGGACAAGCAGGGTGGGCTTGTGGAGATAAAGCACTCCGATGCTCCTCGCTACACATGCTCACAAAGCTGTTTTATAGAGTTTTCTATAGGCATGTTAATAGATGCGATGAGATGGTTCCTTTACTTAGAATCACAGAATCCCAGGGGTTGGAAGGGACCTCAAGAGATCATCAGGTCCAAGCCCCCTGCCAAAGCAGCTCCCCAGCTCATATTGCACAGGTCAGCGTCCAGACGGGTCTTGAATATCTCCAGAGAAGGAGACTCCACACCCCCCTGGGCAGCCTGTCCCAGGGCTCTGTCACCTTCACTGTGTAAAAGTTCTTTTGCATGTTGGTGCAGAACTTCCTGTGCTCTAATTTGCAGCCATTGCCCCTTGTCCTGTCCCCACAGACCACTGAAAAGGGGCTGGCCAATTCCCCCTGCATCCCATGCTTAAGATATTTATAAATATCAATCAGGTCCCCCATTAGTCTTCTCTTCTCAAGACTGAACGGTCCCAGCTCACTCAGCCTTTCCTCACAGGGAAGATGTTCCAGGCCCTTAATCATCTTCGTAGCCCTTCTTTGGACTCTCTCAAGGAGATCCCTGTCCTTTTTAAACTTGGATTTAAAAATGAGGGACTGAAGGGGAAAAAGGGTAGACGTGGCTGTATAGACTCTAAAGAGAACAAACAGGTGAGAGACAGGATAAATAAGGCACCTGATGCCTCTTCCAAGCTCTCCTAGAGGCACTTGGCCATGTTCATGATGTCCAATTTTCCTGTGGGTACAAAGTTCCCCATGCAAAGCCAGACCCTGCCCATCCTGCCCTCCCTCTGCCTGCTGCACCTCACATTGAACTGGCTGACATTAAAATTTGTCAGTTCATGCCCAACTGCCGTGAAGCCATGCCATCTCCTCTCCTTCCCGTGTCCCAAAGATAAGAAAGACAGCAGGAAAAGCCAGCTAGAGAACTACTGAACTGGCACAGCCTTCCCCAGAGAGCAATCCGCACTTCTGGCCTTCACAAAAACAAGGACTTAGTTTGAAGCTGTCAAGCATTTTTTTTAAATTTATGTGCTGAGAAGTGTTTCAAAAGAAACTCAAGAGCATCCTTCCCTATTTTACGTGAGGCAGTGGTTTTCAATCTGTAGCTCCACAGACAACACACAAAGATTTAAGATGAGGTCTGTACAAAACGCCAGCCTGTTGTCACTGTAGGTTTACATCCACCAGACAGTGTCCCCATCTCCACCAGGAAACATTTAGGCATCTATGAACTGAAAACAGCTTCCTGAGGTTACAAGGCACAAGATTTCCAGGCTCAGAGAAAAACCACAAATGGAAGGGAGGTGATGCCTGCGGGCAGCCCCACTCCTGGGCTGCCTGCATGTGGTCTGCAACCCCAGCAGTGCTCAGGAAGGTTATGCTGTTACAAAGAAAATCAACAATTATGATTGTTTCTCAGGCAACTCTATCATCTATACCAGTCATCTGAACACTTGCAATGTCTATATGGATAGTTCTGGTAAATACAATCTCTGTATGTGCTAAAAAGAAAAGGACATGAATTTAGAAAGCCAGATTGGGCTTTACTGGCAGCCAGAAACACACATCTGGAAGCTGCAAGATTAAATAACTCCAAAAATTGGGCTTCTACAGCGAAGACAGACATTATTTCTATTTCGGGTTTACTGTCAGCATTGCAGACCACATGCAACCTGCCCTGGTTCTGCCTGTGTGGTCTAGGGCTGTCTGTTAAACACTATTTCAGAAAATACTCTGTGCACTGAAGGGTTTGGCGAGGGCTGGGTGAGAGCATACCCAGCAGAAAGGGCTGAGAGAGGCCAGCCAGCCTTGAAGGTTTAGGAGCAAGAGATGTGGACCGGCATGCTAGCAAAGGCTTGGAAGAAAAGGTAGGCAAACCTGAAGGTTTCTGACTTTTTTAACAATCACCAGAATTATTGGGGGTTTTCCTGAGGAAATCTCTTTGCAATGTTAATATGGTCCTCCCCTATACCATTTCTCAGCTGCATCTTGGAGATGAGAAGCTGGGGAATAAGATGCCTTTGACCCCAAGGAGAACCTCCTCACTGCAGCCACAGTGCAGCCAGAGGCTGTTCTGCCTCTTCTCTGGGTGTGTGCCAGTGCACTGACTATCCTCACAGCACAAATCCGGCGCAAGAAGAGGCTGCTCTACACAAGCAGGAGCGGGAGCTCATCCAGAGAAGGTGTTATTTCTGCTGGGATTAGGTAATGTGCATGGAAAGCCATCTGCAGTGAAGGAGCAACGTGCCCGGCCTCGCAAGGATGCTCCCTCCTGTTTGCCACTCTTCTCATCTCTCTGCTGGACTAGTTTCAGACAACTGCCTTGCATTGGCCACCACTCCACACCCCATCGTTTCTAGTTCTAACATCTTCCACATATTCCTCATCCAACAATTCTCATTCAGTCATTCATTCAGGTGGCCAAATGTCTAAGGGTTGTGCTGTCCTCCACCCCATGTAGCTGTGCCTCCTGCCTGCTCCCTCCACCATCACCCTGAGCAGCACGTCCTGACTCAGGGGACAAGCCCAAGATCAGCAATGTAAAGAGACCTGTGACCACGCTGTCACTCCTACCTCTCTGCTTCTCAGCTTGGAGATGGAAAGAGGCAGAGGAGGAAGAATAATGAAACAGAAAAGAAAGGCTCTGCTTGCAGAAATTGTATTGCTTCTGCTCTATACATTAAAGACAACAGCCCACAGCACTCCCCCAGGGACCTATTCCAAATCCATACACACAGACCTGGACATTTCCTGGATAAAAGCTTCCCTGCTTGGGTTCATTTCAACTCTAACAAGACCCCTGCTTAAAAGAGAGACTGAGCTAACATAAAGCAAGGTCAGATGCTGCTGGGCTTAATGGATTCGGGAAGAGCTGGGGGGATTGCTAGGCTGTGCTGGTGCGTGCTCTGCAGAGCTCCCTCCTAGCACACCGTCCTCTGCTCCCAGAGGACAGCCTCTCTGCACCATAAGGTTCTCTCCAGTACAAGTGAAGTGAGGCTCTGGCTCTGCACATACGTCCCAACCCTACGGAAGAGGGAATGGAGCAGACACTGATGGTGTGGCACTTCATGCAGAATACCACAATGCCAGCCATAATGGAGCATTTAGCTCTCCTCTCCAAGAGAGCGATGTGACCTTTCCTGCGTGCCTGGAGATGTTTAGCACTGCACAGTTCGGATAAAGAGGGCTTGTAGAAAGGGAAACAACGATTCAAGTGGTCTGTGCTGACAAAAGCACACACAGAGAGGCGGAGGAGCAGCAGATGAATTTCATGCCTTGATGCAAAGACTGTATTTAAATAACATACAGCACCACATTTCCCTCCTGGCTCTAGTACCTTCTTCGTCGAAAGAAATCCATACGGTTAACCTGGCAGGGAGAACGTGCCTCTGATTTTCACTGAGCTAATGGGAGCCAATAACGTTACCTGCATCTTGGAGGACAGCGTTCCCACCCATCCCAATATTTGTCTAATAAAAGGTCAGCCCATTATATGGCATCTATTTGCAAAATTAAGAGCCTCTCTCCAGCAGCTAAATGCTTGCTTTAGATTTGGAATTACTGTAATTAAAGTTACATTGTGCTCGGATTGGTGCCAATCACTGCAGAGCTCCAGGCACGACCTGCTGTTCCCAGCTCCATGCGCCTGGGCGTCCCACTCCATTAGCTCCAGGGAATTAGCTGTCATTAACGAAGAGATGCACACTCCTTCGTGTTGTCAAACCGCAATCAAGCGGGTCACAGGTGAAGAATAAATACTTTCAGAACAAGCCCAATTACACCATTTACATTTCATTACAGAACCTGTTTAATCCACTGATGGGCTCCCAAGTTCTTCTGCCTAATAAACAGCATTTCAGAGGAATTAATAGGCCCTGCAAAACATGCTAATTACACTCTTTTGCATTGCATTTGCAATATTGATTTTAAAGTTGCCACTTCTCCCTCCACCCTCCTTTCCCAGCCTCAAAGCCTAAACTTTCAGCAAAGTACACTCGAACCAACCTAATTACTGGTGAGCTTAGAAGCTAATGCATCTCTCTTGTCAAAGCTCGGTTCCAGTGAAGGCCAACACACAGGGAGGGATTTTCACGTCCATAACTTGTGCGAGTTCCTCCAGACGACCACTGGAAACAGCTGCTGAATAGCAATTACAGGCAGAGAGCAGGCATCAGCAGAGACTTTGCCATAGCAACGAGCCTAGCTGGACCCGCTCCCCAAAGACACCTCCTCCTCCCAAAGACCACAGCAGCGGAACGGGTACGATGACAACACAACCACCACAATCTCATTTTGATTTGAAACCAAAGCTATTTGATCCTCTCCTGGGCACTGAACTGTTTAAAAACAAAAGGAAAGTTTATTTTCAAATTGTGGGCCTCAGCTAAACTGTTTGGAAGAGAGGAACGAATCAGACGTGCTCATGAAACGCCGTCTGGCTGTTTATTCACCCTGCCTATTTTGCCCAGCTCCTGCCACCGGCTTTCTGTTCTTTTTCTCCTCTGCATGCTCCTGCTGCCTTCCCCTCTGCTTCCCTGAAAACCATTTCCTTTTCTTAGTGGGTTTCCTTTCCATCCTCTGACTTCGGTGGCTGACACCACTGTGGGTTTATCCAAAGCTTAGTGACAGCTAAAAATGCTCCGTGAGGAGGAGATGGAGAGAGGGACAGCAATGCTTGCAGTGTTCTTCCACAGCACCTGTTGATTGTTTAAACAGAGCCAGCAATAAAGGACAACAACCTGCCATGTTTAGTTCCTTTACTAACAACAAAGCAGGAAGGAAAAGCCAAAGGAAGCTGCTCTGGGGCTGTCAGAAGATGGTGAGATACTGAGCAGCCATGAGCTGAAGTGTCAAGGAGGAAAGGAGCCATGGCCACTGCTGGGGGAACCTGAGGCAGACAGCAGGAGGGAGCTGGTGGAGAACAGTGGGTGTCCCAGTTGGCTGTTGTGTGAAGTGGCACATGGTCACAAGAAACACAACAGCAAGGGCTGAGACCTAGTCCTGTCCCTCAGAAGCTTTCCCTGGTAGATAATGCAGGTTTCTGAGGGAATGGATATGGAAACAGTTACTGCAAAAAAGGACATAAGGGGCAGTCAAAGTTTAATGAAGACGACTCATACTGCTCAGCTGTGTTGTCTCTTTGCTAGGAATCCAGGCAGATGAATGAGAGCATGTCCCCAACTACACCAAAGAACAGCACAAGTACAACCCATGGCCAAGGATTTTGTCTGCTGTGCCTCTAGTCTGTGTGAATGCTCATCCAAGAGCAAGTCATTGCACCAGTCAAAACTGTTTGTGTTAGCCCAACCACCCATGTAACCCTTTTTCTGAAGGCAAGAGCAGGTGCTCCTCAGTGCCCCAGGTAACCTGCTGCTGGCAGGTGCCTTCCACCGTCTGGTCAAAGAAACAGCCCACGAGCTGCCTCGTACATTCTTTGTGCAGCATGAGAAACCTCCACCCCTGCATGTCCACGCTTCTCTCCTCGCCTCTAACAGGAACATCTGGCACAAGGAGGCAGCTGTAGTAGCAACACATGCAATAGGCATCCAAGGCATGTAGGAGGGTTGGCTGGCATCTTGCACCATTTCATAACATACTGATCACGTGTACGGGATCTCTTTCACTTCTCAGAGATCCTAGAGGGATTTACAAGGTTCAAACGCTGCAGACAATACAGTGGGATCTCTTTCCCCTCATAAGCACCAAACTGGAGTAGTTATTGTGTGGAAAACACTCTGAAGCATCACATACACTACTAATCACACAGCCCCTGGTCAACTGCACCTACCAAAGCCAGCTCGGGCTGGGAAAGAGATATAAACACCACAGTTTGTTAAACTTGTGGAGGTGGAGAACTTTCAACAGGTACAGTGTAATTACACTGGTATTTGTCAAGAATTACCCTCACTCCCATAAAAATGCCACAAGAAATCAAAACCTACATGCAGCTCCATGGCTCTTCCACAGGGCAGACCCTTAGGCAATGCAATGTCTCCTGACAGCATGCTATGCCCATGGCTGCCTCAGACAAGGGTGCTTTTTAATGCAAAACCTTCTGACAAACCCTTTCCTTCAGGATTTCCATAGCAGGGCTGACCCAGGCCAGCCCTGGCAGAGTTTGCAACAGCAGAAAAGATCACAGCAGGCACAAGGGGAGGAGATTTCACAACAGAACAGCCAAGATCATCTCTAATTTAAAGTGATAGAAAAGCAAATTGAGGAAAAAAGATATTGTCAACTATCTGAAGCTTAGCCCTTCTTAATCATCCGCAGAAAGCAACTGCTCACTCTTGCCATCTCATTGCACAGGTAAGATTAAAGACAGGCAGGAGAGTTTTACCCCGTAGTTACAATGATTAATGTTTCTAAACAGACATACAGTTTGAAAGCACTGTTACAGAAAAAGAAAAGTTGTTGCTTGATATTCTCAACCCACTATTTTCCCCGGGCGTTGAGCCAGCGACTGGAGAATGAGGAAAGTTGCTATTTAAAGTTATCTGGAATTGCAAGGTTTGGTAATGAACATGACTTGTTACAGTCCCCTTTGCTAAAATCAGGGGCAAATGAAAAAGTCATGGATGAGTGCTCTGCCGAGCACTCCGTCCTCAGTCAAACTCGGAGGAGGAAGGCTGGTGATACGCTTCTGACAACTGTCTCTCCATCCCAGTTTCCCGAGTGGAACGAGAACAAACTTCACTCCCTCATTGCCAGCAAAGAACTGGGAGCTCCTGTCTTTTGCTGTCAAGGAAGATGGAAGACGATTATTCTGCTGAATTCAAAGAGCAAGACACAGCAGCTTTCACTTTTTATAAAAGCTACGAGGCTATATAAAGCTACCAGTCTCCTAATTGTGACATAACATATTCTCCAGGGGATCATGCTGGGAAAAAAAAAAAGGTGTGAGCTTCCATGAAGCCAGCGTTCCTTCCTCATTAGTTGCTGCAATACTTCTGAGCACAAGTCCTGCCAGAGCTGGGATGCTACACGTGTACCGGCTCCTTGCTAGGAGATGCAGAAAATAAGTTGGAAGATGTTCCTGCAAAACCAGCTTGTGGTCTGCCTGGGCATGGTGGGTTGCTCACAGTTCCTATCATACCTCATCATGCCCCAGTATAATTTAAATAGTTCACTGTGGGAAAGAAGAGGAAAATAAAATCCATAGGCTTTGTTTCCCACTTAGTCTCAGGAACACTGGGGTTGCAAGTTGTTGCTGTTAAACCTCTCAGAAACAAGTCCACTGTGACCTCCTGCATCCAGGGCTTCCTGCTATTACAAACTCTGCAAAACAGCATGCTGTGTCCTGCCCATAAGGCAGACAGACAACAGACTGTGGTCTAATTAGAAAAGACATGCTTCCCACATTCTCCATAAAGCTGCCTCAGCCTACAACTAAGGACAAATAAATAACTGTCAGGGCTAATAAGCCCAGAATCACAGAGGAGGGAACCACCCCCCAGAAATTGGATCTACTTGGATCTCATTTATGTGATCACAAAGAACGTGTGGGAACAACTGTGAAGAGAAACAAAACCAGCTACAGTTGATCCGGTTCCTCGTCAGCAGACTCGGACATGTTCCACCTCAGACTGTGCCAAGCTCTCAGCATTTTTCTGCATTTCCAAACCAGTAAAAGGCACAAACTGCCACAGGATTAATTGGAGCGGGTGGAGCAGCACGAGAAGACCTTCTCCATTTCCATGTGCCGGAATGCAGTAAGAGGACACGAAGAGATATTTAGTGTGGGGAGCTGGAGAGAACCACCAAGCGATGGCAAAGACTTCAAGGCTGGCACACACCACCATGGCTGGCCGTACCAGAGAGGCATTTAGGATGTTCTTGGGATACAGGGATGATGTCTGGAAGCATTGTGCACATAGCCCACAGGGATCACCAACAGTCATCACAAAACACCTGAATCCAGAGCCCTCCAGTTTCACATCACCTCTGCCCATACCCCACAGGGATGGATACATCAACTCCAGAGACTCTTCTGACCTTCCCTGAGAGGCTGTTGTGATTTTGGGACAACAGTTGTGACACCAGTGACCTACACTGTACAATTTTACCAAACAAGTTCCTCAGCCTGTTGAGAAAAATATAAAAAAAAACCCCTTACATCATGAAGGGAGGATTAACCCCAAGGGACTGTTTCCAACAGAAAACATGAAGAACAAGTTGGAGTTACCCAAGTTGCCTCAGTTTGATCCCTCCATTCCTTCCTTAATCACCAAATGACCATTCAGGCATCTGTTCAGAATGAATTTTCATTAATCTGCTCAGTCCCCCCAGACATCTGCAGGACATTGGACCGGTTCACTCCCACTGGGAGCCTGTCCCTGTTAAGTGACAAGGGAGCATCCCTGGGGATGGAGCAGTGCCAGCTCCCACCGATCAGCACTTGGGTACAACCAGGCACTTGACAGAAACAATGGTGTTTCCAGCACTCTCTTTTACTTGGTGAGGAGAAAAGAGGGGCTGGACTTGAGGCCAGGAGGCTGCTCCAAGCTTTTCCCACAAGAACAGTGACAGCAGGAGCCACCATATGGGATGAGACATGAAGCAACTTTGCTTTAGCCTTGCTGATCAAACAGGACTAATCAGGCTGAACTTGGGGCCCATCTGCTGACCACTCTGATCACAGGCTATGTAACCAAGAAGCTTTACCCATGAGCTGGCAGGACCATGGGCATGTACACTGGGGGGAGCACCATCTACACACCTATCTGCTCTTCAGGTCCTCCAACGCTGCTCCAAGGAAACCACTTCAGCTTGGATCCAAAGAGATCAGTCTCTGGAAACAATGAGGCAATGCCATGTGTTGCTGCTACCTCAGACTACTAATCAGCCTGGAATATGCATCATTTGCATCAAGAGAGACGCTCGTTTATTCTAAAAGAAATATGTCCACATCAGAGAGACTTTGAAAGACTTGATCCTCACAAGGTGTTGCTCAGTTCTCTGTGGCCACTGGACATCTGCTCGTGGCTGCAGTGTTTGCAAGGAGCAATAACCTCATTTCAAGGGTTTGGAGCCTTGGCTGAGTCAATGCAAGAGTTCCAGGTGATGAAGATGGCTTCTTGAGAAAGGCAGCTAGGAGAGGCTGGTCCCAGAGCCATTCTAGCTGGGTGCCACACTGTGAAAGGAGTCAGTGCCAGGGAGCTATGGGGACACAGGCTAAAGAAACACAATCCCTGCTAACATGTATTTCACCCTAAAGGCAAGCTCAGCACACCATTTTTCACCTCCAATTTTTGGGTGCAGCAGAGCACAAGCCAGAAGCCTGGAATCTGAGGTGGAGATCCACCATGGAGAAGGTATAAGACGCACTGAGGTAGTAGATTACTGCAAAAGCCCTGACCCCAACTTTGGGCAACTGCAGCCTGGCCTCCATGACATCTTTGCATCCTTGCCCTGTGCTGAGACAGCTGGTTTGGGTGCTGGTCCATGCCAGATACGTTGATTGGTTTCTGCAGTTTATCCGCAGAGAACTGGACTAAACCCAAACTCATTTCATGTGGGTCACTGACCAAGAGGGCAGGACATAACAACTTCTCATCTCCATCTGCATGGGCTGGATCCAAACCTCTGATCTATAGCACCGTTGAAACTCCCAGGTTTCACCACATCTCCTTACAGTTAAAGGACACTTTCCCACCGGCACCCTGCTAGCAGCTGTGCCAGAACCAGGATTGCTGTTGCCCTGCAATGCCCCAAGGAGAATTCCACTTCCATAGGCCCAGATATTCAGGAAAATCTCTGGCCCTGCTCAGGTGAGTCAGCTATCTCCCTGGATCATAACAACCTCGTTGGCAGGAGCTGCCTGGGAAAGGCAACAATGGACAAAAAGGGCTGTGTCCTAAATAAAAACACTTCTAAACACTTCCAGAAAAAAAAAAAAGAGGAGGAAAACCACATTTAACTTTGTAAGCAACAACAAGCAGAGAAATCTGCAGCTTCAAGGCTACAAAGCCAGGTCAGAAACCCCCCAGAGAGAAAGAACTAGGCCACAAAACTCCGGTATTAGCCACTAGCATCTGCCTGCATTATCCAAAATTTGTGGGTGAGCCATGCAGTTGCTCTCCTTCCAACAGGCATTTACATGCTCGTAGGCTGGGGGAAGCACCTGAGAGAATGTTGAGATGTGACCAGGACGCCAAGTGACACCTCTACCTTCCCAGAATCGACAGACCACGGCGGGTCTGTGTGAGAGGAGCCCACTTATCTGACAGCCAGTGTTGGGTTGCAGCCTGGAGACAATCCCTGTGCTGATTTCTGCAGGATCTGGAACTATGGAGAACAGCAATCCATGTTCTGGTCTCTCTTGGATCCACTGACACCCGTGGAACAAGCTGGCCTGTTTATCTCTGCCTCTAAAACACATGTGATGTAACTCCAGTGTGGCGAGAGGTGGCTCGGATGAAGTAAAACTCTTTGAGGTTATTTGTCCCTACCCTCCTCAAGGGAAATAATTTCAATATTATGAGCAACAGCACTGCTGAAGGGAACATATAAAAACTTGGAAAAAGAATCTCTTTATCAACAGGAGCAAGGTCATCTCAACCCAGAGATGACGACATTCAATATTAGTATCTCCCTTTCTCCAAGTAGGGTTTGAACCTCTTGATTACCATCCATTCCCCAGAGAAATGTCTTCCAGTAACTTTGATGTGAAGTAATTAAGTTTGCACAGCTAATAAGTGCCATCTGCCTGCCACAACACTGCCAGAGACTCCACGAATGGGAGAGGATGGGCTGTGTCATCTCACGCCACCTGCAGTACCAGCACCCTCTCCTGTAACCTCCCCAAGCCCCGGTCTGACCGGGGCATCCGGCAAAGGGAACAATTCATCACAGCACAACCACAAAGACAAACACACCTCCTTTGTGACACATGCAGCTTTCTCATTCGAGCCCTGGTTTATTCTCATTTCCAGGAACTCCATTTGTTTCTGCTGCTCCAGCCCTAAGCTTTTTGGTACAGTGTTCTAATGAGGGCCACATACAAAGGGCACATCGACCACGCTGCCTAATTTATTTCTACTCAGAACATTCAAGATCTGCTACTCAAAGAGTTTGAAAAGATCTATTAAGAGTCCAGCCCTGATTGGTAAACAATGTCCATTTCTGGATGGGCCCTGGCAATCCAATCAGCAGAGGCATTTAAGGACAGGACGTACAATATTGGGAAATGAAATTGCTTTGAAAAATTCCTCCTTGCTTATTTGCCAGATAATGACAGAAGAGCTGATGCCAAGCATGGCCAATCTGTCCTAGGCTGTTCAGAGAGACAGTCCTTATGCCGTGGTATCCTTTTTGTTCCCCCTCTCCTCTGCCTAACCACATCCCACCCATCAGTCCTCCTCCTCACCCAGACCCCAGGAACAGCTCCAGCGGCTTCTTCTCCAATTCCCACTGCTGCACCATCAGGTAAGTTGGTGCCTTCTTTTCGTTGTTTTTATTAAAAAAGCCCTGAATGTTGCAATTCTCTCTCACCAGAGGCAAAGATACGCAGTTGAGTTGTCTTCCCCTTGTAAATATTTGCTGTTGAAAACCATTTGCAGCATAAAATGTCTCTAAGTGAGGGGGGAAGGCTGATGCTGCTGCATTTGATACTGTTCCTTATGTCATCCAGTCTTCCCCTACTATTTTTACAGGCACTTAAAAGAAATATTGGGAGCTATTGTGCATGCAGGAAGATAAAAAAGAAAGGCAAGACAACTCAGCAAGGTAAACTTGGAGAGTTAAGGCTAAATTTGGGACATCCAGGCTCAGTTCCTTGCTGTGCTAGGCTCCCTACATGACTCTCCCACCCATGTTAGAAAGGGATTAACAACTTCCCTGACAAGGGTACAGCCACCCACACCCACTAACAGACCCAAGAAAAGCCTCGAGAGGGTTTTTCACCAGGCAAGTCTGAAGGAACGCTGTTAGCAGCAGCCTTTGGCTGCCCCAGCCATCCAGAGCATCATCTAATCACACCTCGTGCCCTGCCCCATCCCTTTCCCCCTGTGAACTTCCATATAATAACTGAAAAATGAGACAAGCCTAACTTTAATCATGTTCTAACCCAGGTTGGTATCATTAATCTCACAGCCACTGATGGGTAATTTAATTAGAGTGCATTTGTAATGAATTACAATCATCATTTAGCACTATTGTTCCTAACATGAGCAGGGGGAGTCAGAAAACTGGCGTAGTTGGTCTTCTTAATTACACTGGCACACTATGCAAGCCACCCCCCAGCCCCAGCCTTTTGCTGCTGGTTTTATAGATAGAAGAGCACGAGCACCACAGAGCCCTGATGTTGAGCCTGGCAAACATCTCTGAGCGTCCTTCCCACCTGCAATCAGCAACCACTGGGTCCGCAAAGCAGGACCTTTGATGGAGGAGGTGTCAAACACTAAGCAAACTGCTCAGAGCTGAAGCCAAGAGGGAAATACAAAGTTAGGCTAGAAACTGTGCTGCTTAATTCTCTTCTTCACCCCTCACCACCTGCGACTATTCAATACAGATGTTAAAGCATGGCCAGGCACACAACACAAGTAACTGGGCACACTGTAAGGCCACCAGTATCCCAGCTACAGGATTTGGTTTATTAAAACATTGCTCATGTGATGTTGGCTGTATATTCACATCGAAGCGGTGGCACATATAGACTGCCATCACTAACGACATGTTAATGGCAGGAAAATAATTTGCCCCAGAGCTTTAATTCCATCTCTGCAAGACAGCAGCAGAAAATTTCCAGCCAAAAACGTTTGTCTCCGGTCAGCTCCTTCGCTGCTCTGTGCAGGATGCGCAGCAGCGAGTGCGTGTGTTTATTTCAGACATGACTTCAGTCTGCAAAATAGGAGCAATCTGTTGACGTGGCTGAGAGCCAACCCCTCTCCTTGCTATCTCTGTGCACAATACACAGACTCCTCCACGGGTGTTGGGTTGTGGCTTCCCACTTCTGGTGGGCATCCCGCTTTTGAACTACACCGCTCCGAAGAGCTGCTCGGCTATGCTGGTCCTCAGAGAGGTGTTCTATACACAATGCAACAGCTCTTATATCCAGAACCAAGGGAAAGGAAGCCTTACATCTCTCCTCCAAGGAGGTGGTCAGTGCACCTCTCTGGGGCTTTTGGACATCAGTGTCCACTCCAAACAACATCTGAGGTTCCATAAGCAAGGGGAATGACTATCCACCCGCCACACTGCCAAGTGCCTGCAGTTCTGGAACACTTCTATGGGGTGGCAGAAACAAGGGCAGATCTTTAAGAGCAGAAAACATCAAACCCCAGATTCCTACAGCTGAGTTTCCTAAAGGCAATGAAACCTTGTCTCTCCCCTCCTCAGACTTCTTCACTGAGGTTTCACAGCAACTCCCTCTGAACTGAGTAAAAGTGTCCCAAAGTATTAGTTTCCAAGTAATTTCCCCAGATATCATGAAGGGCTCCTTCCTACACGTGCGGAATTTGCCCTCAAATCCAAAGATTCCCTAGCAATCTTCAAATCCAGCAAACCTCAAATCCAAAGATTCCTGAGCAAGGCCAAACACCACGTATTTTCACAAACCTCTCTTTTAAATAAAAGGCTTGAAAAGGAGCATGGGGATTTGGACTAGCATGCCAGCAAAACAAGCAAGGAAAACTACTAAATACATGTGCAAATCTTCTGTAGCAGCATAATGGGGTAAGGGGAATAAATGGACATGGCTCAGGGCAGAGGATAACTACTCCTCTGAGATTTGGTAGCACTCCTTCCAGGAGTTAACAAAACCGGTGGATAAAGTGCTGGGCAGTGGTTAACAGAGACTGGAAACAGTCTGAAAAATACAATAATGCCACTTTTTTAATTGGTAGCCTGTACTTACCTGAAATATCGTGCATTTTATTTAAGGATAGGCCCTGGAGAGTACTGAGAAGAATGAGAGAGAGGAAAGAAAGAGGCTTTCATAAAACCCCCCAGAAATTCTGAGAAAACTGCACAAAACCAAGAGGCTCCTGAAAGAGGTCTATAAAATACTGAGATTATAATAAAGGAAGAACAAGCACTGCTATTTGTTCTGGATTAGGAGAAAAGGAGAGAACTCAGCTGAAAAAAATGAAATTTAAGAAGGACTTAAATTTTCATGCAACGTGTATTAGTTAACCTGTGCAACCACTACTGTTGGGGAGCAGAAACATGGAATTCAATGAAAATTAGGACACCACCACCCTGTTATCCAAATGGCATTTATGCTGTTTCCAGTTTGCTTTCGAGAATGGAATATGGTCAAAAGAAACCTCATTTTAATCACATTATTAGCAGCAAAGTAAACGATCAGCATTTAATTGTGCTTTCCTGAGTCAAGAGTAACTTCTGCGGCAGCACTCGCAGCCAAAGCATGGGCAGCAGAGCGCTGGGGAGTTACTCTTTCAGAGCAAGGTCTTGCCTGCTCCATCCCTGCTCTGCTTTAAGGGCAGGTCAGGGCCAGGAGGGTTGTCCTGTCCCTGCTCTCCCTGCTGACAGGCACAAAGCACTGCTCTAGTGGGGATGGAGCACAGCGGGGAGACGCGTAAATGCATTCACCAGGTAACTGCATGAAACCCTTCCCATCTTACTGCACCTAAAGACTGGGACGCTGCCAAGCCAGAGACACTGGAACTTCACACAAAGTTCCAGGCAGACTTGTTACCTGCCCCCATCCATTATAAAAGCTGAAAAATAAATGGGGAAAAATTCTATTTATTGTTGGGTTGCTTGCCAAGTGCAGAGTTAGCAATTTTTGATACATACCATCAGCATTTCTTTGTCAGTCACTTTTCTCCACCTGCTTTTCTATGTTACAAGTGAAAAGGATAAAATACTCTCTTTTATTTTTGTTGGTTTTTTTTTTTTTCCCCCTAGCAAAATGATTGTAAAGCCACTTCAAATTAGCAGAGGGATGCAGGCACAGGTGCAGCTCTCAGCTGCTGCACTTGGAAGCTCACAGGGTTACAAGCTGGCAGTGTCACCCTTTGGCTGCAGAAGCTCAAGTGCAGCAGCTCTCAGCCCTGTGACTTTCCTCCACACTCAACTTTGCGAAGTCCTGACTTTTCAGAGCTGACACCACTCAGTCCCTCTCTGCTGGCAGTGACATAGCTCAGGGATGCGCTGGTAGAAGCAGAGAGGTGCTATCCCAAGTGTCATTTTCCCTTTGTAAATAAATTTTGGCCACCACCCAGTATGGGTGGGATGACTGGGAAGCAGCTGATATTGGAAATCTCAGCCGTAGCATGAAAATAGTATTTAATGAACTGTGTGTGTCTGAGGTGGGGGGATAAAAAAAGGATTGGCTGCAAAATAACAAGTGATAACCATTGGAAAAATAAGCGAAGCATATGCAGGAGGAAACTCCATTAGAGTGCTAGCCGTGCAATTAAAGATGGATGTGGCAAACTCGTGTGCAAGCAGTTCACGGTGCTGCCCTGACCCACAGGCCCATTAGCTCTGGAGCAAGGGTAAGCTGATTAGCTCTGGAGAAGGATGATGGCAGAACTCATCAGCTAAGCTTGTTAGCTGCCACGCAAAGTTGGTGTACCTTGGAAGCTTTGCAAAGTGATTAGCTTGGGGTGGGAGGAGGCAGCAGAGCCTGTTACAGTAGATGAATAACCCAAACCAGTCACTGCGTGGGCATGAGCTCTGCGTACGGCTCGGCAGCCTGGGTTCTGGCTGCCTGGCAAAGCTGGGGAGAGGGGGTCTGCCTCGGTTGGGGCACAGGGGAAAAGACACCCATTCCAGGTCACAGCAGCTTGCCAAGCCTGGGTCCTGGTCAAAGCCAAGGTCTGCCACCTCTCTGCACAACAGAATTAAGCCCCCAGGGTCTGTAAGTCCCTCCTAAAGCCCAGTCTGTCATCGCAGAGGGAGCTGGGATCCACACTGCGTAAAGCTGGGAGGCGGATGCTGTCCCTTTGCCAGCCCAGAACAAGTACCACCAACTCTCCCCGAAATACCTCTTGACCAAGTTTATTTCAGATGCATACCAGAGGAGCAGGATAATTCAGCCCAATGAAAAAAATGACTATTTTTTCCCACCTCCCTGCAGTCTGTACAGTGATGCCCTGCATTCATTCCAAACCCACGCCTTTCTCTTGCGGGAACCAATTTCCAAAGAGGAAACATCTCAACATCCCTCTTCCCTCTGTGGTGGGACCCCATTTTCAGCTGCCCAGTTGGAAATGTGACCAGCACTTCATGTGTCTGTTATACACCAAGCAAAACAATTTTTCCCTGTCTTTAAATGGTTCATACAGTTTGTTAAAAACTGCTTCAAACCTCTGAAAACTGCATAAAACCAACTTCCACTCAAACTGCCTGTCCACAAGCTGAACCAAAAAAAAACCCCCAACTTTGGCCTTTCTGCCAGTTCACTATGGCTGAAGTCTTGTACACATCAGCTTCCCTTTGCTGGGTTGTGTGGGTTTTTTCCCTTTTATTTCCATAAAAACAAGACCAGGACAAGAATATTAAATAGTAAATCCCCAAGGAAAATAAATATTACAAAAGCTTTAATCACAAACCCACAGATTATTTAGGCTACAGATGGCTACAAGAGTGTAGCAAATGCCTATTAGGGTGGAGAAATTGAATTCTCCTGGGTACAACCAAGGCAGGGGTGGGGGAGGTGGAATCCGTGCTTTAAGGTAACTCCTTTTAATTTCCAAGCACCTACCTGCAGAAGTACATTGGGAATGCACGGGAATGCCTCCTGCATTCATTAAATCTGTTTGGTTAATCTGCTTTTACATGAAACTAAAATAGATTCATAAACTTCTCCAAACTGCCCCAGCATTGCCAGCATTCTTCCCTTGCTGATGAGCTTTGCAAGACTTGATTTCATTAAAACCTTTTCTTATATTTCCATATCCTGAAGTCAAGGTATTAGATGACAATCTCTGTTTTTGTTTCAAAATAAAGGAACTTTGCAGTCTCAGAGAAAACATGATGCAAGTACAACCGACAGCTCAAAACCAGATGGCAAATAAAATTATCTCAAAGCATATTGTTATTTTTACATTGCATTTACAGTTTTCAACACTCCTATTTGGCAATGCTGCTGTCCCTCATTTTATCTAGGTTAAAAGTGAGAAGCAGCTGTCTGCTCAATCCAAAGTCAAGTATTTACCCCCAGGTAGGATCTATTTATGTGCATTTAACCAACTATTTATAGCCATTTGAAAACAGAAGGTTTTTATGCAAAGTGCTGGCACAGCCCTTGATATAGCAGCATTGATAACATCTTCTCCCTGTTCCCACCAGACCTTCTAATTTGATAACTCCTTTGGTAATGACGAGCTGCAATGTTGGGACCTGTGATATTAAAATTTGAGGAACCCCTCCACTTCCCCAGCTGGTTTTTTTGCTGCTTGTAACAATAAATCTCCCAGCCATGCAGCTAGGCACTGAGATACTTATTACTTTTATTAGATAGGCTACTAGGGCTTTGGGAAGTATTAGTAGTCCATCAGAAGGGACGCCAACACCGATCTCCAGGTACTCAAGGCAGAACATCTCTATGCGACGTGGATGGTGATGAGCACAGGACGAACGCATAGCCAGATGAGACGGAGTGTCACCCACAGGCATAATCTCCCTTCATCCCAGGAATTTATTCTCCCTACCATCCTTTCTAAGAAACACAAGTGAGATTTCTAAAATGAGATATATGCCCCGGTCCCTTAGCAAAGCAGCAGCAGGAGCAAGGAAAAACAATTCGTTTCTAGAAGCTGATACTCATCAGCAACCCCCACCTCTTTGCCCTATCCGCTGCTCCCACCACAGCACACAGGACTATTCTCATTCCCAAGCTTGACTGCGCAAAGATCCATTAGATTAAAAAAAAAATACATCTAAATGAGAAATGCAGCAAAAAGAAATGAGTTTAGACAGCTCCTCCTCTCTGAGCTTGACTATAATCATTATGTCCATGTTGTGTGAATTCATGGCTGCGTGTCCTTGGCATAGCTTATTTTACCCACTGACTTCAAAACCTTCTTCCAGCTGTTGGCCTCCCTCCTCACCCACTTTTCTTGGTGTCCAAAACCTCACTTATTTCTCTTTACTGCCAATGTTTCCCACTACACGGCCCTTCCTTAGCCCAGGGACAACTCAGCAGACACAGCACCTCCTTGCTCTGCTAAGAAAGGTCTGAAACTTTGAAGCCCAGAAAAGTTTCACCCTCCACAGCTCTCCCACGCTCTTCCCCATGCTGTGCCCTTTCAGCCTGGAAGAAGCTTTTGGGAGCAATCCCTGCAGACTTTAACACATCTTCCTCTCAAATCTTTCCAGACACCCTCCTGCAGAGAGAGCTACAAAACCCTGGCAGTCGATCAAGACAGGCAGGTGACAAGCCGCTTCTGTCCCTCTTCCTCTTGCTGGCTGCCAGGTTCCTGCTGTGCCCTTCGACCTACCTCTACTGCCAATTAACAAACCAAATGAACCAACAAGCATGAGCCTAACCTCAGGACACCGTGCCAACCGCCCCCTCGCCCAGTGCCCACGTGCCGTTCCTTCCCTTGGTTCTCCTTTAGCTTTCTGGATAAAGCATCTACCTCTACTTATTTTTCAACACTAATGTGGTTAATAATAGCAGCTAACCTTTGGCTTGCTAAAGTGTTAGCAGTGCCACCCATAAAGCTGTGTCATATTTAGTGAGTTGTCAGAGCAGCAGCATCATTAAAAGGCACAAGCACATAACTAATGTAAGTAAAACACTGCAAGAGATGCAATCAATAGGTTGGTTGGTGATTTATTCCAGAGCTGACGGAAGCAAAGGGCTCGGCAGTGGGAACTGCTAAAAGCAAGGAAGCAAGGCAGGTTGATGCACTCATACCGCAATGTTCTTCCCTCCTGGTTGGCAATAGGAAGTTCTGGGGAAAGCGATGCACGGGTTAGAAGCCCAAATGACCTCTGCAGTCTGTGGACTTCCACTGGCATACTGCTGTCCACTCTGTGACCCCATCACTCACACCAGGGCTTCTCCTCTATTATCCCTAATTCTTCCTTCAGCTTTTTACAGAGACCAGTGCCTCTACGAGTACCCTCCTTCGCTCTCCTAATGATTTCTGCCTGGATTTGCAAGCTCTTTTATTCCTTCTCTTCTCGTTTCACATCAGAGGAACATCAAGACATTCGCTGCCTAGTGTTAGCTTTGTGTCTGTACACGATGTTCTCACTGCGCTCACTGGGACCCGCAGGCTTTATAATTAGGGCCAGGATTCAAGCAGCACCAAGCCCACTTGCAAAGATTTTTCTTCAAAACCGAAAGGAAACTTCCCCGCTTCTTCCCAGAGCAGGTGCTCCCTCCTGCCCCAGCTCTGCTGGCTAAAAATGATGGCTAGAGGAAAAAGCTGTCACCTCCCAGCACAGCCAACCCAGATGCCTGTGGCAGGGGGGTTGGAACTCTGTGATCCTTGGGGTCTCTTCCAACCCAGACCATTCTATGATTCTGTGGTTCTCCAGAGGCAGCAACCCGCCAGCCCAGGCTGCCATTCCCCAGGCTGAACCCTTTGGAGCTTGCTCTTGGCATTCCATTAACCCATCACTTCGTGGACACCCAGAGGTTCTCCTCAGAAGACCGATTCCCTCTTGCACAGTCACCCCAGCTGCTCTGCACATGCCAGTGTGGCCCAGAGAACCCCAAGCTCGTGCCCCACCAGCGTGGCCTCCAGCCCATTGGGCAGGTCATGTGGTGGGAAGATGAGACCTGTTGATTTCTGCAGTTCTGTGCAAGTGTGAATTGATGAGCTACTTCAGGAAGCTAATATTAATTCCTGGAATAACGTGTCAGGGCTGCCTGGCTGATTACCCCTCATTCCTGTCTGCTTACAAACAATGATTACAGTCTAATCTCAGCACTCTTGGAGGAGCTGCAGAGAGTACCCTTCATCGAGTGTAATTACGTTCCAGCTCCCTCGGAGCTGAGGCTCTTATTCACTCCTAGCATTATCTGCAGACTAATCTAGTTGGCTGGAATAGAGGTAAAAATTACTTCAAAGAGCTGTAGTAAGCTCTTGTTCTGGTTCCAAAGCCAAGTTAAAGAAACCAAATGGTTCTGTGACGGTCAGACAAAGGCACGGGATGAAGGAGATGGATCCAGCACATGGCAAATTGAGTGTTTCCATCACTGCTGATGGGTTACTTTCATACAGCTCAACGAATCCTGCTTTCTGCAGGGATGCTCTGCCTGCTGTGGTTCCTTCAGCCTCCAGCCTGCCTCCACTCATCTCCAGAAGATGGGCACACAACAAGCATGTCTGGAAGCTCTTTTATACAGAAGCTTTTCCCTGGTGGGACCTGGTCATACAGTCTCCCCAGGTTCCTCCTCCACACTTCAGTGAGACCTCACATAGTACTACAGGCAGCAAGTGTCAAAACATAACCGGCCTTTTCAACGTGATAGGAAGCTGTGTCCACAACTTTTGTTCTAAATAACAAAGCCAAATACAGTAGAGCCCTGATTTAAGCCTGGAGAGGCTTCCTGGCAACTTCATTTTGCCTAAACCCCACTTCTGCCTAACTGTGTACGTCAACACCCTCTCCATCCATTTTCTGATTATGTTATTTCTCCAAGACCTTCAAATTATAATGTTGTCATAACTCTGCTTCCCTTCAGCATAACCACATTCCAGAAAGACATCAACATTTCCTGCCTCGCCTGTTAAAGACAAATTTTTATATTCCTCCTAGCTTACACCACTGTGATCCACTGCTCAGCCCCCAGACAAACGCCTCCCTCCAAGGGTCCTGTGCTGCCCTCCCTTACTGGTGACACTCGTGGTGATGACAATGGGACAGGACAATGGTAACATGTACTGGCAACCACAGCATGGGTTCTCCAGCGATCAGAGCATGCACTATGGTTCTCATCACAGCCTGAAACCCTGACCACCCTTTCTTATTCAATCCTGCTACAGGTACCTGATAGATTAAATGTGCAAAAAGCCATCTGCATGTGTTGCTGTCACACTTTGCCTTTGCTGGGGGGACACATCTGCAAGTGGCAACCCTCCCCTCCGAATGAAGCAAGGGCCCATAATCCAACCATGCCTGACACACACGTGCTTTGACTGCAGCGATCTGGGAAGCGAGACATTGCTCCCCAAAGCCTGAGCTCCCAGAAGGCAACCAGATACCTGGGCTGCCAAAGGTTCTGTATTTTAATTAAGTGTTAAATCTAGTTTGGTGGTGGGGTTTTTTTTCCTTAAATCTAGTAAGATGTTTCTCCTTCCCATAGTGCCGTCACTCTTTGCTGTGCTGTAATTCAGTAAGGAGAACAGTTAATTAAGTTTGAACAACAGTGTCTAATGACTTCTATTTAAAGCTGTTCATAAAAAAATATTACAAGCCCTTGGAAATTACCTACCTTTGGATGCTAACATGGTACCTTAAGAGAATAGAGCAGTACAGTCATGCACACTCCCACTTTGTGGGCACACCTTGTACCCCAAGCTGAACAGGGAGTGAGGCAGCCACCTCTGCCCTACAACTGCTTATTTTAAATGTAACTCATGATGAGAACACCATAAAAATAACAAAATGTCCCTGGGTGTAGGGATCAAAATGAGCACTGGCAGCATCTCTGTGAAGCACAGTTTGAAATACTCTTTGGATGTAGGAGTAATACAGCTGCTTCTAACCTGTGTGGAGCTGTGGCCTTGAGGAAAGAGATGGAAAAGCATAAAGATCCTGAAGAGATGGGAAATACAGAGGAGACAATAAAATGACACAGTCTAGAAAACCAGACATCAGTCTAACCAAAGCAGAATCACCCAAACCCTGGAGAGGAGAAGGTAATCCCACCACAGGTGGCTTGAAAAAGCAACTGAAGATAAGAGAAGGGAGCAGAAGGTGAGTTACTCTGTTCTACACAGCTCAATGCTGATGCAGACCTTTAGTATTGGACAGGGTGCACAGAGGTTACGCTGAGACATGTGAGTTGGCGTATAGGGCCACTTCCAGCCCCTGCACCAGAGAAACTCCAAGAGTAAAGCACACACAGAGATTTAGACACGTCAGCAGTAGATGATAAACACTGGAATTAACAGAGAAATTAATAAGAAAGCTGTTCAAATATTAGCCTAATTTAGCACAAAAGAGGAGATCTAGTGCAGCATTAACCTCAGACAGACTCTTTAAAAACACATCCTGGAAGATGTGTGCTCACTACACCCACTCACCAAAGTATCTCTAATGAGTTTCCTCCTACCTGGTATCTTGAATCTGGAGGGAACCCCTCAAGGTAAGCCGCTGCCTCGCCTCACCTCCTGCTTGATGCGTGGAGTTGTTAGGATTGCCAAGGGGGAAAGAAGCATTATTTTTCTTCCTCTTGTTGGCAGAGAGGAAGGGACAAAGACAGCTATCCATCACTGCTCTTCATGAACATCATACTGCCACAATGCAAGGATCACACCCGATTTATTTTCTATATGATAAAAAGACCTCTGGTGTGACTCTACTCAAGCTAAATCTTGCCAACACAATGAATGTTGGCAAGAATACAAAGATGAAGCCTAGTTTCATCTTCCTCTTTGAACTTGGTGAAGAGATGTGCTGAAGCCTTCCTCCCACCAAGAGATGTAATCCTCTGATCTCCCACGATGCGGACAGATGGACTCCATTGGTATCCTGTGATGGGGACACCTATTTATCTCCTTGCCATCCCTGGCGTCACTTGCAACCTGGCAACTTTAGCCACTTTGTAAAATCACACAAAAGCTCACACACCACATCTCATCTCAGAGGCTGAGGAATCACCAAGGTGGGATAACATTTGAGGACCTGAGAGTACTGAAGTTGTTAAAAAATAAATCAGCCTTAAAATTGGACGTGTATAGCAGCGGGTAAGAAAGGAGCAATATCGTAGCCTGACTCAGGAAGGTTTTCAGGAGTGATCCAGAGAATGAGGCCTGTAAAACTTACTCCTGTACCAAATAAAACTAAACAAGAAACAATAAACCCCCAGGTGACAACAATACGAATAAATAAAGAAAACCATTCCTCTCCCAGCTTGTAGAATTCCCTAGAATTCTTATGGGAAAAAAAGGAATAAGAAAGATTCCCATAGGATTAGGATTCATTATTTGGATTTCATAGCCTCTGTAACAAAAGTGGCCAAGAGAAAACTGAGCGACACAGCAAGGGACAGAGTGCTGCTACAGAGCTAGAAATCAACAGAGTGAAATTAAAAAGGAGGTATAACACATGATCAATATTCAATGTAGCACAAGATTACACCGGCATTCCCCACGGATGGGCTTTTGTCTTACCATATTCTTCAGCTATTTGCATAGGAGAGCGAGAGCTGCGATGCGGCGAGACTGCGTATGGCATTATTGGTTTGGGGGGCATTGAGCTGACCTTGGCTAGTTTGCCTCTCAGGAGCACTAAAACGCTTCGTCTTCACTGTGGGTTATCTTGGGAGAGGTTCACTTGCTTTAGTTACAGAAAATATAAAAACACAGCTGTTTAGCAGTTAAGGAGAAGCCTAAGAGAAAGCACAGAGTAATGAAGATATTTACTCTTTTCTTGCAAGATGCAAGGGAAATGATACCCGGAGGAACTGAATGGCAATTTTAAATAGATATAAAAAAGTCTTTTCTCAAGCCCTGAATTGACCTCTGGCTCACTGTCACAGGCTTGCTCTCAGATCAGGAGTTCAGAAAAGTCTAAAACTGGATTAGATGCATTCACAGGAAGCTGCTGGTGAAACACATTTACCAAAGCTTATGAAAAACATCTTTTATAAAGATAGCGTGGTAGATCCTTAGGCAGGGCTACAACCACAGCGTGTTCTGAAAACTGGAAATCATCCTTCTGTGTGGGAACAAGCTTGAACCCCAACCCCCAACTCACAAGCAACAAAAATTAACACTCCAATAGAACTTGCACACCAGAATTGGAGCACCTTGATGAACTAGGAGTCATTACTGCTCTGTTTCACAGATGGGGATGAGACACTGTGAGGCAGGCAGTGGCAGAGCTGGATGACAGTCAGGGAATTCCTGGATTTTTTGGCTGCAAGCTCGCCAACAGGCTATGGTATCTGCTGACTGATGAGAAACATGCACCATGGCAGAGAGAATCTCAATGGTGAAGAAGAGGAGCATCCTCAGCTGTAGGCAGTTCCTCATCCATCCCATCCATGGCCCAAAGCTGGGCAGCTTTGCACTGAGGCTCCCCAGGAAGCTGCGCACTTCAACGGCATTGCTAGAAGCATGTACCCCTTTGGGGTAGGTATAGGATAGCTATAAACACTATGTACAGCATAACTTTCCAAAACCAATTCTATCAGTTCCCTCAACTCCCTGCAGACTGTGATTTTCCTGCAGATATTTAGAGGCAGCAGAGAGCTGGCAGGCTCAGGAGGAGCAGAAGAGCTGCCATCCAACTTGGCCAAGAGCTCCAGCAATGCCTCTTCTCACTTTTTACACCAGATTGTGCACACAGGTTGATCTCAGAGGTCGAGCCTGTCCACTGTCAGCTAGGAAGCAACTGTTCAAAACAGTATATGGGTAGCAGAGGAAAGCCTGCCCTTCATGGTTTCCTCTTCTGTGTCGAGCCAACCCCGTGGCCAGCCACCAGCTCTCTCCACAATCCAACCCCTCACTTCCCTCCAGGTGACCATATTCACTTTCCAAATGTTCTGTCAGAGACACATCCTCTCACTGAGCTGTACAACCCAATGTCTGCACACAGTTGCTTTTACAGGTTAAAAATATTTTTAAACCTCCCACAAAACCCTAGAAATTAATTTAACTTTAAAACCGGTAACAGCTTGAAGAGTCTCTAGAGTGAAACAGGAGGAGGGAAGGGGGAACCCAGGTTAATAAAAGCTGTTAATTAGCTGCTTCATGTGTCAAGAACTAGTGAGTTAAGAGTTAATCAACTGTTCGGAGCTCCTTGGGAGAGCAATAAACCTGAAGTCTGAAAATGGAAAGAGAAGGACAAGGTCAAGGCCTTCAATGAAGGTATCTTTAAAATTGCTTAACCCTAAGGTCCAAGCTGGGAGCATCCTCAAAGAGGTCAGAACTTCCCCCATTCTGAACATCCTGCTGTATCACTAATCATCAGCACTCCAAATCTTTCACAGCCCGGTCAGGTTCAGAGATATTTCCTTTTCCCCTTTTTATCTGGACTAGTTGGGACTTCTATAATGGGTGACAAAAGGCACAGAAAAGATCAGGAACCCTTCAAACTCTTGATTTTTTGTTTCCACTGTTTCCTTTCAAAGGCTGCTGCAGAAACCTAAAGCAAAAGCAGAAAAGAAACACGGAAGAGTCGGAGAGTATCCATCAAGCCCCGAGTTCAGGATCCTGCATTCCATGTGCAAGAGCCATGAACAACATTTCTCTACACCACAAAGTAAAAGGAGCTGGAACAGCAGGAACTGCCTTAAAGAATAAATTAATAAAAACAGCAGAGAAAAGAGAGTGAATAAAGCCTGTCAAGAAATGAAGGGTTTTGGAGATTGAGCATTTCCCACATTTTAATGCATCTGGGAGATAGAAGGCAAATGATGGGTGATTTTCTTTTGCCATTGAACTATGGAAAGATTTAATCTATTTTCACTCCAATTTACTCTTTGCAAGTCTAGCCTAGATGGAGTACATTCTTCTTCCCTGCAACATGCTAACCATCATTACCGTTTCTCTGTGATTGCTAAGAGAAGAAAAGCTGCAGTTGCTATGGGATCTCTGCCATCACCCAAGCACTTTCCCAATGGGGGGAAAAAGGGAGCCAGAAGATAAATATTTATAGCAGAGGATTCCACCAGACTTTCAAACTTCTGTTAAAATGTGAGGCATTAAAAACTTTTCTTTTTTTCCCCCTGGATTGAGACACAGCAGTTACAGGCCCCATAGCCAAGGCAACACCCAACACCAATACAGTTGTTAATCAATGAATACCATTCATCACTCAACAGCACTTCAACTCGGCCACCTTAGTCATACAGGCAAGTTTTTGCCAAACAAAGAGGAGGAGGTAGGCTCATTCATCTGGAGAACTTTCGCTTGTACTCTGTTCAGAGCTCTGCCGCTGACAGCAAGCTCCTGCACAGGGGCTCAACCGTTGCCCTGTATAATGCTCAAAGACAAAGATGAAGCTGTTACTGTGCTACATGGCAGAGAGGGTCATAACTGTGGCTCCTGGGGAGGCAGGGGATGTGGGAACAGCATGGCAGGAGCCAAGCTCCTGGCTCAACTGGAGGTTGCTCAGCATGGGCACCATGGTGGACCATGTTTTCTCAGCTCTTTGCCACCATGCTCTGCATTCTGCTGCTTCTTCCTGCACGAATGCCACTGTAAGTTTAAGTTAAAGAAAAAAAAACCCTTCCCTGGGAGATTTCTTCTCCTGCCTTGCAACCTCTACTTAGTTTAGGGGGCAAATATGCTATCTGACTGTTGTGTGGAGACAACATAGGCTCCTGAGGTTGGGACTTGGCACGGAAATGAAGAGGAACAGATGTTCATAGATTTCACTGCAAAATATAATTACCCACAGTTTTGAACACTACATACAACATATTCTTGTAAACGTAAAACAACAGGAAGTGCCCTCTGTGTCCTTGTGGACATCTTGGATATTCCTCCAGATCTTACCTATATTTTCCATACCTCAACATTTCAGGGCTGCGAGCAGCAGTCTTTAAAAACGTGGGGAGTGCAGAGGATTGCTTCTCATAGAGCAAAGTAATCTTTTTAGGGCTAATTTTCTTGTTCCTCTACAACATCCAGGTCCTGAGGGAAAGCAGAGCCCGAAGCTAGCCCTGGATAAAAAGATTAGTTCCTTCTGCATTAAGATGCTTGCAATGATTCAGCAACTTAAAGCCGTCTTTCTACCAACAAGAAGTCCTTGTGGTTCCTCTGTAAGCTGATAGTTCAAAGTGACAAATAAAATAAAAGAATTTGACAGAAGTCATTACCACCTACAAAGCTGTTGTACATTTGTGAGTACAAATGGGTCAATTGTGCCCAAAAGTCGCAGTTTTATTCAGCTGGGAGAATAATCCCATCCTTCTTTCGGAAAAGAAATCTACAATTCTGCCTTCCCTAACAAGCAATTCACCTGAAGCATTAGCAGTTAAAGCAGGAAGAGCAACCGTGTTGTCATCCACAGCTCCCAGGTATGACTGTCACTTCCCAGAAGGAAGGTGAAATGCACTGAGGACAACCAGATCTCCTCATCGGGTGAGGGACTGGCTATCTCCTACATGACATCCACAATATTTCAGACTCCTTTAAAACCAGGCATTTCCAATAAACTCCAGGAGCAATCAAGTCTCTGCTCTTGCTGAAAACTGTTGCTACACAGTGGAGAATAAACTCCAGAACATCTCAGCAAACAATTTAGGGTCAGAAATTTTTCTTTTCTGACAATTAACACAGAGCCTTTGCATAACTCCTTCAGCAGCCTCTGAGCATGGAGAGAAGTGAAGAGGGTCATGACCTTAATTCTGGACACAAATTGGCTGCTGGTTCTCCACTGCCGAAAGGGAGAGAGGAGGTTATGGCCACGGAGTAATGAGCGAGATTACACTGCAGTCAGGGAATGGAGAAGTGAGCTGGAGAGACGTGCCGAAGGCAGGGAAAAACATTCCTTAAATTAAACCCCTATTGTTCACCTTGTCTCTGCCTTGGTGGATAATCCACGAGACTCTGAGCTCCTGCCAGGAGCCAGCGTGAATAATTCCAGAGCATGTTTCCTACCTGTCAGTAAGACAACAGTCTATGTGTTCATGAGCTCTCCACTTCTTTGAGCCATGCGTAGGGAAATTTTCTGTAATCCCTGGGAATATCCTGTCCTTTCCCCAGTAAAATCTGTACTGTGGTTTTTCCAGACGAAGGGGTGCAAGGTGCACTGCTGAGAAATGATGCGGGCAGTACCTGGCTCCTCAGCACTTTGCGCATCATTAGAGCGAGGTTATTAACGGGACCATGGAGGAGCTGAGGGCAAGAAGATTATCATCTGTCTGGAGGATGACGTGTGAAAGCAAGGAAGGCAAATGCAAATTTGCAGAGGAAACATGCTCCATTTGCGAGGTGAATTAGTTTCCTTCCTCCAAGACAGACCAAGACAACCCTCACACCTGAAGATACCCTGGTGATAGTTTCTGAAGAAAGGACAAGAATTACGTGAAGATGGCACGACTAGTCTCCTAGGTGGACACCTGACCCAGCCTCCATGTTGCTATGTGCTGTATAAAAATATGAATGCAGCAACAACTGTGGCTCTCAACCCCAGAGCCCGCATCCAATTTTGGGAAATAACTGCGTGGGAACTAATGCAATGAGCTTTGAGATCTTCGTTCAAAAGACCTTGTGTAAGGCTGTAACAGCACAGTATAGACGGTATGCTGTGATGCTAAATATATCCATGCCCACCGAGAACAGCAGCAATTTGATTCGAGTTCTATCTTTTAAACCACTATGGATATCAACTCCTGCTTCCTTCTTCTCATTAACACTGCTGTAAAGTGCCTGGCACAAATCTACATCAAATGAATATAATTACAGAGAAAAATACATTGCATTAACTTGTAAGTCTGGCCTTCCCTGGCTTCTTCTGTCTTACCCGTGCTCTTTCCCTCTTTCCTCCTTCCCTTTTCCCACATGACACTTTTCTTTCTATTTTTCCTCACAATTCAGCTTCTTTGTCCCTTTTCTCTTTCAGTCCTTCACCTATTCCTTGTCTGAAGCCCAAAGCTGATTGCTTTGCTTGTTTCTTCTTTTTTTTTTAAAGTTTGATCGATTTATTCTCCACTTACATAAATGATTTTATACAAAGCATATTAACTATAGAACTCCCCACAGAATACCATAAGCACCGCTACCACCCATGTAGGTAAGGGGTGGGGGGGAAAAAAGGTGAAGTTAACGAAGTGCTAAATTAAGTATGAATCTCTTACATCATACTTTGAAGCTTGCCAAAATCTGACTCTTCAGATCTACTGCAACAGCGATTTTCTAAGACAAGGGTCCTTTGCAGGCAAAAAGCTTTATACCTTAGTGTCAAACAGGAGAAAAAACCCCCAGATTCTCCCTGCTGCTACAGCAGGGACCAGGGGAAGAGGCAATCTTTCAAATAACCAGGCCTCAAGTCATCAGACCGTCGACAGCGCCCAGAACGATGCGATTGTTCTTACCTACTGTGGAAAAGAAATAAGATGAGGGAAGGTATTTACTTCTCATATCTCGTCTGAAACACCTGCAGGACTTCAGGCAAGGGATCTCTGTTGAAATTCATTGTATCGCTCAATCCACAATCCATCCTTGCTTAATTCATCTCGTGAAACTCTTAAATGGCACCCAGGCTATAGGCTGTCTCTCTACAGAGATGGGAATTACATCCCTAATTACAAGATATGGTACTGCCCTAATAATAAGTACTGTGCTCAAGGAGTCCCCACCCAGAGGGATGAGCTTTGACCTCTCTTAACAAAGACTGCAAAACAGTAGATAAGAACATTAAAGCAAGTCCCTGTTCCAGGAACCACGCGTTTGCTTGCTCCAAGCACGCTGGCACTGGTTGCAGAAATTAACTTTGAGTGTATCTCACTAGTCGGAGCTGGGGGTAGTTGTTTGTCCTCCAGTGCTAGAACACCGACTTGAGGCAGCGGCATACCAATGCGTACAAGAGGAATTACAAAGGCAGGTAGTTTTACCCTCGCAGTATCCACTTATTTTACCCCCCACTCCCCTAAAAGCCCCAGGGCAAGCACAGCTCACGGGGCCCATTGCAGAGAAATTAATCTGAATTTTTCATGCATCTTCAAGATGAGCCTTTGAAACCCCCAGAGACAAATGGCTCCTCTACAAAACCCACCCTTCCCCAAAAAGAAGTGGGACTTGCTAAGATGTCCCTATTGCTCCTCACTGTTTCCTTTCAAACAGCACCTCTTGCCCTGCAAGCATTCTCCCTCCTCACACCGACAGCGAAGGACTGCAGCAATCTAAGCGGGGACATGTTTTCTTCTTCGGCACAGATTCGTAGCATTTAACAGCAAACCTTCAATTATCACAGCACATGACCGTAAAACTTGCTCAACTGGAAATATTCAGCTATTTCTAACCTTGCCTTCAGTCGTCTTCTTTCCTTTGCCCCCAAAGCCATCTAAAATAGTATTCTCCTGGAACCTCTGTGCAGCCTGCCTAGCACAAAGTTAAACCATAAGTCAAAATGATTAAAATTATATGGAAATATATACATCTCCTTCAACACTGCACTGGAACGAACATGGCTGCTAATGGGACATCACTACACATTACTCCTAAGGCCGAGACATGTGGCATTTCCCAGAGAACCCGCACGCTCTCCTTTCCACGTAGGATGACTTATAAGCAGCCATAGGTCTTTTCCTTTTGGGGTTGCACCTTCTATAGGCATAATTTGAGTCCGTAAAATGAACCCCCCAATCTGGATTCCACCTGCTTGGGAGAAAAAAAAAAGACACAAAAAAAAAGACAAAAAATCTTGGAAATATATAGCAACAAGAAACTGGCAGGACAAACTCACACTCCCACTGTGCCAAATTGCAAGTTTAGTAATTCTGTTTTCTTCCCGCTGAGTGGAAGGTGTCATTAGCTGCTGTATTTAGAGCCACAGAAAAGGTTTTCTTGGAGCAATCCCCAGCTTCTCACTGAACCAGGTGGCCAATGACCATGAGAGCTCTCTGCAGCTGGGGACATTCACCTTCATCTTCTTGCAGTTGCCACTTCAGTCCTAACAGAAGGGAAATAAACAGGGCAAGTGGCATGACAGGAAGAGAAGCCCTCAGGCTGTGCCGTCCTCCTCCGGGCTGAAACTCATCCCTGCACCGGGCCGCTTTAAAGTCCCTGCGCTGCATAAATCACTCTTGGGTGCTTTTAACTCAAGAATAGCTTTCCTTCTGGGAGAGGATTCCTCCTCTAGGCTGGTCTCTGTGGAGCACCTATTGAACCAAATCTTCATTTCTGAGGATTAATACAACAATTCAAGGAAGCATCCTCTTACTAGGAGCCTTGGAGGGGAGCGCAGAGCCCTTGGAAACATCCTGCAATTGCACACGTGTGCATCTGGGCTTGAGTTTTGCCTGCAGCAACAATCCTACAAGCTTTTGAGAATGTCAGCCCACCTGGCCAGGAGAAGACCTCCCTGCTTAAGCAAACGTGCCTGTCCCCTGCGAACACCCGTGCTTGGCTTTCCTGCAAGCACTGTGTGAGAGGGAGGAGGAGCAGTAGAGCACGGTTGTGTTTGCTCGATGGGATTTCGAATAAATAAAGATATAAATCCATAACCGTAGGTGGTCTTCGTGACGCAGGCAATGAGGAGGGGAGGGGGAATGTGAGGAATCGCCCTTTTCATGTGGTGACCAAGGATGGGAACGCCCTGCTGTTTCCAGATTTGTTTGGGATGGTTGAAACGAAGACCACCTGCGCTGCCTGCGAATTGGGAAAATCTGTGCAAACATTCATTATTTATAAGATAGCTGTCCAGAGGCAAATTGCCTGGAATCCATTAAAAGGAGAAATCCCAAATAGCTCCCTCTGGCAGTCGCCTGGCACAGGCCTTTTCCACTGACACAAAAGGAGGGGGAAAAAAATCACTTTCATTTCTAATTAATCTTCTGGTATAAAATACTTTTAATTAGGAAAAAAAAATAAATCTGCATGCTCTTTGAGAGAGGAGGGAAGGAGCCAAAAGCAAGGCAGAGAGCTCCAGCATCTTGGCTGCAGTTCAGGCCTCATCTTCTCTAAAACCACTGGAGCAGGTGAACCCTGCAGCTTCGCTCCCCGCCATAGGCCCGAAGCCTCTGCAACGCTTCGGGGGCTGCTTTGGAGATGAGGAGTGGGACTGTGTGTGTACAGGCTTGGCTATTTACCCTGGAAAAGAAAATCCAGAGTGGGACTGTGTGTGTACAGACCTGGCTACTTACCCTGAAAAAGAAAATCCAGGCAAAGATAAGCCGGGGTGGTAGTGGTGGGGGGAAGTATTCTAAGAATGCCTTGGACAGAAATGAAATGGGCTCTGTTGGACAAAGGATGGACAAAACAAGCAGGAAGGTCCAGGGACAAGGAAATCCAACCCATAAATTACCTCTTCAAAATAATAAGAGGAACAATTAAAAGTTTGTTCCCCAACGCCAAATTTCCTAGCCCTTCTTTCTCCTTCTAATGTCTCTCTTCCCTGCATTCATTATTAATGCCACTGGGGGTACAGATTTGCACTTTGGTTTCTGAAAAATTAATTCAATGATTAAAATTTCAGTCCCCGAGTGATGGAAGCAGCTCAGGCAAGCTGGAGATGCCCCTTTGCAGTTTGAAGGCCTTTGGTATGCTGCCTGCTTACCCCTTGCATGAGAAGCCTCTCCATAGACCTAGTTCAAAGGGGAAAATCTGGTAGGAAAGTGTGTTTTGAAGTTGATCAGGTTCTGCTGTTTCAGTTTTATACCGTATCAATGCTCAGTTCAGTGCATAGAGTGAACACTGGGTTCTTCCAAAGCTCGAGTACTCATGGCTTCCTACACAATCCCCTAGGTAAGGGAAAACGTCCAAACGTAAATATTAATCAACACTCTATGTCTATCGCTTGTTGGCAAGCTGACTGTAGGCTGGGAGACTTCCAGTGTGGCTAATGAAATTTTCTATGACAATGTGCTTGAAAATGAAAGAATAACAGAGAAAGGCCCTCTCAACTCTTCTCAGCTCACAAACAAAGTCTGTTTTCTCGTCTCTCCCATGTCTACCAGAGGAAAGCAAGACCCAAGGAAACTGCAAACTGGTGAGGAAAGGGTGCCAGATCACACAACACCCACCCCTTGGGGGGCAACTTTACCCCATTCCAGAAGAGCTGAGACCCTCACTACAAATTCAGTATCAGCTTGGAAAGGTCCCTTCCCAAGAGCTTTTTCCAAAGGAAAAAGTGGGCAAAAAGTCCACGTAATTTTCCACCCTCAATTCCTGGCACTGCTATTTTTATTTATTTTAAAACAAATGTGAGAGGGGAGTCAGAGATCGGAGCAGCACACAGAGCTGAGGAGCTCAGAGCCCTTCTCCAGATTTAGATAAGAGGAGGATGAGCAAGGGCTGGATGTAAACTTACAGCTACCGATCTCATTCCTAATGGCAAAGTAGAACAAACATTTTCATGGCACTTTACCAAGGAAAAAGTCAACTAAACCTTGAAGGAGAATGAAGATGGAAAGCTCCTCCATCTTTGGGAAGCAGCAGCAGCAACAGGCTGAGAACACTGCGAGAACTCAGGGCAGCACTGGCAGGACATTCCCACCAGCCAACGCAGTGGTGCTCCTGCTGCGGGGGTAAGAAAAGGACAAAGAAGAACAGGGAGTGCTGCAGGGAACTGCCGAAATCCTCTGCAGGCAGGAAAACAGCAAAGTTCAAACTGAGAACTGATTTTTTCTGGAGCAACAGGATTACTGACAGCCCACTGGGGTCATGGCAACCACAGGAACACTGAATGCTCACTCAGAGGCAGCTCCTGGATTCAGGCACTGTGTGTTTGCTCCTGAAATATTTTATCAAAGCAATGCTTCTAAAAACTCTACTATATTATGAAAATTTTTTTTAGGGGGTCAGAAACATCTTTGTTATCTGCAGAAGAATGCACAGTGTGTGTATCACTGTCAGTGCTACCAGGAACAAAAAGCAATGCGTGGAAAGCCTACTTTTTACCATGTTCACTGAAACTTTGCAGGGTGAGCATGCAGATGTTGGTTGCTTGGGAAAACATGCTGGTTTTCTTCCTTAAGATGTGAACAGCACCTTTAGGTCCTGTTCAACTCTTGAAGTTATTTTGAGCCAAGACCCTTTAACACTGCAGTCCCATATCTAGAGGACAGTGGAGAATGAGCTCCCTCGCATGTCTTCACGTACCTATCTCGGAACAGGTTTGATCGTCCTGCTCTTACAGAGCCCAGATGCTTTTACTGAGCCTGTGACTATTAAATTGCCTGCTCCAGAGCAGGATACACACCAGCTTGCAGCAGCGTCAACTCCAGCCTCGTGACACCAACACACGTGAGAGGTGACGCGCTGGGGGCGCACAGCCCTGACGCTCTGTGCAGAGCAAAGAGGAAATGGAAATGCTGGAACAAGCACTTTGGCACAGCTTCTTGGCTGGGCTAAAGGTTTATTCCTGGGATGCTGCTTTCCTGCAGACTAAGGAAAATTAAATTTAGCACTTTGCAAATAAATAGGTAAAGGCTGAAAGGACACTATTTAGGAATTTACTGCTTACAGCAGCCTCAGAGATTATAGATCCATCACCGTCTATTACCTTGCTAGTTACTGCTTCCACTCTGTCTATCTTCCCCACTTACAAAGCGGTCCTTTCGTCAGGTCTTTTTCTGTTCCAACTTGAAACTGTCATCACTCTAATGGAATTATATGAAGAAAAACAACTTTGGGCTGCAGCGACTCTGCCAAAAGCGCCAAGGACATCTCCTGTGCTTTCCCAGGACAGGGCAGCGAGATTCTTGCCTCACACGTAGACGACGACTGGCACCCTCCTGGGAAACACAGTGATGGACAGCTGTTTACATACATGTCCAAAACCTCCGTGGAACCGTCAGCTGAGCCCTTTCAACACCCAGAAACACAAGAGACTTCACAGGGATCAGCAAACTGACAGCTGACTGGTAACCCTTCCTGCAGATTCATCGTAACTACATCGCATACAGCATGAGAACCAGTCACCGAGTCACTGCCGTGATTATAAACCCCTGCCTCATACACCTCTTCCACTGTCTGCTTCATACAAAAATAATCTGCAGACAGTCCCCTCTCCAGTTGGATACTTCCCAAATGCAGAGCGACAGCTAGCACATGAACCGCTCTCCAGAGCCTTCCATTAAGACAGACAAACCCTTCAGTTTAAGGTTGAAATTTATGTCAGCTCCCCAGAACACAGTTGAGAGAGATCCACTGTTAGCGGCTTTAGCTCTAACTGAACACAGATTAGGGACAAATTAAAAATTTCAAGCTTCAGTTTGATATATCCCCTCCAAGATACAGGCAGACAGGCTTGTCTTCTTCTAGGAGGAAGCTAAAGATGCCATCAAAAGATAATCTCAGGAGTTACCAACGATGGAGGTCATCCTGAGCTCTCGCATTCCCCACTTCCCCTGCAGAGGAGAAAGCAGCGATGTGATTTAGCGGTGAGTCCTTCTAAGACAGATGTGACATAAAACACCTCTCTGCACTTCCTCCTCAAAGGGTGTTCTCATGCAATGTGCAAAAAGGAAATGCATGAAATGCAAAGCCCTGAGACAGTACCAGGTTACCTGCTCTCACTGCCGACATTCACATGGGGCAGGATGATGGTTTCAGTGTATGAAGTTAGGATGCTTCACACACTTGTCTGTATGAAGTGAACGTGAGGACTGGGTGGGTTTTTCACCACTTCATGTATACGAATAAAAACAGCTGATACATTATTAAATCCTAACATTAATCTGTATCCGTGTCAAGTATTAATTCCTGAAGCAAACAGAATGTAAAAGAACTGAGCTGCAAAAACTGTTGTTCTGCAGCAGAGGGGAGGACTACACCAGAATCACAGCAGCCAGCCCTTGAAACAAAGTTCTCCAGGAGGATTTGGAGCGTACCTCTGCATTCTGTCACTGCTCCACAGACGTGGCACGGCAGGGCGGCGAGGACACCACCGGTAATGGATTCTTACTGCAACACTGACAGGGCATGTTATGATCTGGAGAGCAAACATGGCACATTGTGCTTAAGACTCCCTGACACCATCAAGTGCATTGAATCTTCACAAAATGCCAAGCCCGAGTGCCTGGTGTGCTTCCAACTCTCTCCAGCAGTAACTGCCTCCAAACAGAGGTGGGATGCCTTGGAGCAAAGCAGAAGGTACACTCACAGTGGTTATTATTTTTGCTTTCGTATGAGTGGTTTCTCAAGGAGACCTCTCAGTGTAGGAGACCTCTGTTTGGGTAAAGGTCTCAGGGAACACCCAAACATGGCAGAGACTGGGATCTGATGAAGAACTTCTGCCTAGCAAGCTTTGAAATATGGGCTCTTAAACTGGCAAGCCAGTTTGAGAGAGAGTGTATTAACTGGTTTACGCAACACTAATGTCATGGCTAAGAGCCACGTGGTACTTGAGCACTCAGACTTTGAAGTGAGGAAGTAATACAAAGATGGCAGAGGAACACACGGCTGTGAGATCCCATCTCCCATCTCACAGAATCACAGAACATTAGGAGCTGGAAGGGACCTCAAAAGCTCATCTAGTCCAACCCCCTGCCAGAGCAGGATCACTCAGACTAAATCACACAGGAACACATCCAGGTGGGTTTGAAAGTCTCCTGGAGACTCCACAACTTCTCTGGTCCCAGTGCTCTATCACCCTCACAGGGAAAAAGTTCCTCCTTACATTCACATGGAACTTCCTCTGCTCCAGCTTGCACCTGCTGCCCCTTGTCCTATCACTGGCCATCACTGAAAAGAGCCTGGCTCCATCCTCCTGACTCTCACCCTTTATATATTTATAAACATTAATGAGGTCACCTCTCAGTCTCCTCTTCCCCAAGCTAAAGAGGCCCAGCTCCCTCATAAGGAAGGGGTTCCACTCCCTTCATCATCTTGGTAGCCCTGCACTGGGCCATGTCCTTCTTGAACAGAGGGGCCCAGAACTGGACACAATAGTCCAGGTGTGGTCTCACCACTGATGTGGCCCTTTAAGCTGACAAAGGTGGCCTGCGACCACAACTCCCCTTTCTCTGCTCCTCACTGTTACCCCACTACAGCCCTCCTCACTCACCATCCAAGCCGTGTGGGAAGGGACCAACCCCCTCATTATCCAGACCACATTTAGAGTGAAACCTCTAAACTCTGAAATCCTGGAGGAGGACACAACAAAACAGTTATATTCACAGCAAATCCAGAAGACCTTTACACGAGGCCAGATCCATTCCTCAGGTGAAGATGACAGATGACCCAGGACCCGCACAGGAGTCTTTGGCTGTACTTGCCAGCGGGTTTTTATACACACAAACACATCCCCTCTTCCCTCCCCAGAGGCTGGAAAATCTTTTGCCCCAGTCAAGCATGGGTAACAGCTGTAATTCCCAAAGCAAGAGATAAGTCCTAATTACATTTGTATTTAAACAATGTGGTGCTTGCTTGAGAAAGCAGAGAGGTGGCGGCTGCCACTCACTCTTGCTGGTGGCTTTGCACAGACTGAGCTGTGCCACAAGGACCTGGAGCTTTGCTAGATGTGACTGGCTGCATCTCACCTCACAGTAGTTTCCTGGAGCTGCCTACTTTTCCTAGAGGTCTGCTCACAAGCCTGCTCCTGGACACGCAGGGAAAGGCGGAGGAGTGCTATGAAGCCCACCCTGAACCTCGGCAATGCTGTGACCACATGTCCCCCTGTGCTGCCAGCCAGCCCTCACAGCTAGGTAAAGGGAGGCTTCGAGGATGTCCATGAGGGATCAGAAGAGGAGGAAAGAGCCACAAGGACTGCTGCAGTCCCTGTGGCTCTGTCACCCAAGGATGGCAGAGAAGACTGTGTTGCCACATAGTTGTGCCAGAACTAAACACACTGGCCTTGGAGCAGACCAATACCCAAGGCAGGGAGATGTCCCGCTCCTCCTTCTCGTGTCCAAAGACAGACAAATAATTGAGACTGTGGAGCAGCTAAGGATGATGGCAGAGATGTGGGGTACCCAGAAACTTTTCCCTGCAGCAGTAGAAATCTCTCCAGCAATTTCTACTCCTTTTCACATGCAGCTTTAACCATGACCATACACAAGCAATCAGCGGGGTCATGGTTTGCTGACTCTGCTCTGTGTGTCCTACAGATTCACATCAGAGCAGAACAACAACAAGCATGCATGAAGGTGCTTTGCAGAGCACCCATCTTATGAGTGCTGCAGCAAGGCTGTGGTGCTCCCCTGCCACCCAGGCTCCAAGACATCACCATCTCCTTTGAGTGTGTAGAACACCTTTTGAAACCACCAGAGACTCAAATAAACACCTAAGTAAGTAAAACGGAAGAGATTTAATGGTATTTGAAGGTGGCAGGTACCCACAGGAAAGGAACAGACAAGCCACCCGGGACCCTGGCCCAGTCCACCTGCACCACACAACTGAGGGGCAATTTGCTGCATCCGTTCACGTACAACAAAAGCTGGCTGCACTGGTTACGTCCCCAACCCGTTTGAACACAGCTTCCCCACTGCAGAACATTCTGAAAAGCATCTCAAACCCCCATGGAAGTCCATGGATGCTCAGATCCTGCACCCAGGTAAGAGGAATGGAGAAAAGCAGAAGGTCAAGTGACCTAAAGCCATGGAGCAATTTAATGGGAGAGAATGGGAACAAAAACCTGTGAGGGGTTTTGCTTGTGTCCCCTCTACTTTATCCATTATTTAACACTGTTGTCTTCTTGCAGTGCATAAACACAGTCCTGTCAGCCCACACAGTCCTTTGTAAGCTGTTCAAACACAGCAGCGGGAGGACGCAGACATCCTTCTCTCCTGAGACCTCCCGCAGGGAGACCAGGCACAAGAACAACTCTTCTTCAGCAGATTGCAATCACGCGGGTGCTGGGGATGTGCGTGGGGAGAAAAGGGGAGGAGAGGCTTTTCCTGTAGCAGGTAAAGAAGCCAGGACCCACTCTGCCTCCTGCTAACTTACACTGATACAGCAGCTTTTGTGTTGTCCAGGGTGCCAGGCTGCACAAGGATCAAGTCAGTGGCTGCCCAGTTTGGGGCACAGGCAGACCCAGGGCACAACCTGCCCTGCACCCTGTCCTGCACCACGCATCCTGCCAGGGTCACACATCTTGCTACACCAGCCCTGGTGCTCTGGTTTGATTAAACACTCATCAGTGTCTTCTGCTCAACGTCAATGCATGTGACTCCCCCTGCAAAGCGTGGGCTGTCTCTTCAATTTCATTAAATATGAGATATTTTAATGAAGGAAAAGGGGATTTGGAGAGAGGTAAATTGTGAACTTATTTTTAAAAATGTGTATTCCAATAATCCAGTTACTTACTGTTATTGCACAAACACTGAATAACTTAACGAGGTTGGAAAAGACCTTTAAGATCGTCGGATCCAACCATAAACCTAACACTGACAAGCCCACTAGAAGCTGTGGAAACAAGTGTTGAGGTCCTTCAGTTGGGATGACCCAAGTCCGCCACATCCTTCTGCCTGGATGAGACCATCAGCAGTAGTCAGTGATGGTGGTTGATGTCAGCTGCAGAATTTGTGGGAATAATTTGAAAACTAAATTTTTTCAGTGCCCCACTTCTCTGCTGAGAGAGGGGAGCGCAGATGGAGAGGCAGAGCTCATCCCACCACAAGGAGGGTGCTGTGGGGGAGAAAACCTGGAGATACTGCACTGGCACTGCCAAGTTCTTGGGCTGTGAAGGAGCTTGGGGAAGGGAAACGGCGAAAGCAACTTGTTGGCCAACAGCTGATCACAGAATGTTAAGGGTTGGAAGGGACCAACAGGGACAGCCTGAATCTCAGATGGCATCTGTGAACTAACCTCATGTTTTCTGTTACCTGCTGCGCCCATCAGCAAGACAACTCCCTGACCTTTCAGAAAGCCTCACACGTACCATCCTCCCGCGAGTCAGGAAAGACTCAGTCACTGGAATAATTCTGCAGCATCATCAGCATTAATTACCTGCATGGCTGGGTCTACCCTGGCAGACGTGGCGGGGAAGGGGAGTGAGTGGTGCCAACACACTGGAAAGGGGTACTGCGCCAGACTGACAGCTAACAGCCCAAAGCCACTCCATGCTCCCCATCAGCAGTCTCTTTATCCTCACAACAGCCTAGTGACACTAGCAGGAGCATCGTCCCCTTCATACAGATGAGAAACAGAGGCAGAGAAAGAGCATTAACTCTGTTCAGCAGGAACAAGGCTTCAGCCCAGCCTCCTGAAGCCCTGGAGCAGCATCTTTTTGCTCAGAAATTCTGCAATTAAAAGAAAGCCTTCTGTTCATTCTGCCCCAGTTCCGCTATCCTTGAGGTGACTGGTTTCATTTGGGAGGGAGGGGGAGGAAAGGAAAAACCCTACTCTAGGGGATATGCAGCTGTTTACGGAAGCTCATGCAGTAAGACTGAAACTGTGTTGGGAAGGAAGGAAAGTGTGCAGAAGAGTAGAACAAGATGAAGACAGTAGCAAGAATTAAAGTTAGGTCCTAATGTGAAACAGGCTGCTTCATCTGAAATAAAACGATACGTCAGAAGTCAAAATACAGGGTGGATTTCATGCTGTAACCCTACAGATTGCTCAACAGCTCCTTCTTTAGAGCTGCTGATTAGTGCAACCCAAGACGGGTCCTTGCTGGCCCTTCCAGGAATCCCAACCCAATCATCTGGCAGGAAGACATCATGCTCACACCAACTACAGGCACTCCTGGAGCTGAGAAGAAATCAAGTCTCCAGCAACCACAGGGGAAAATTGAAAACAAAATATAAAAATAAAATAACTTGTAATTAACAAGAACGAGGAGTTAACAGAGACCTACAATCTCTAATCAGTCTCTTGCTGCCTGGCCTGCTCCACCGATGAGCCCCATTGTTAGTTCTGATTGTGTGTGCAAGAGCGCGAGACGGCTGCTGGAAGAATAGCACTCCATCAAAATTGTGATTTCTTTCTCCTCTTGAGACTCATCAAGGGTGAGGAGGAGGAGAGGGGAGAAGATAGGGATGTAAAAAGAAACAAACAGCTAGAACATGCTTCTCAGAGATACTCTGCTGGGTTCAAGGAGGAAATAACTGTAACTGCAGGCATACCAAGCATGCGGACTCAGGTCCAGAGCTCCCAACAGTGCTGTCAGCTTCGAGGCAAAACAAGAGCACTCAGGTGAGCAAAGATAACCCCCTGCATAAACCATCCTGCTCATTATGAGATCTACATGTTTCAGCGGTGCGCCCTGGCCAACCTGACACTAAGGTTGAGCTGGAACCTCAGCACATTGGACTCTCTCTGCATGTTCAACCACATGAGTTTTGTCTCCCTGTTTCAGCCAGCAGTTTGCCAGCATCACGTTGTGTTTGAAAAACGGCCTCTGAGATCTTTCTTATTCAATCCAACCTCATTTCCCTCCTCAAGAAAAAATTAAACTGTTACTTCTTGTCTGCAGAGCTGCCCTTCCTCATTTTATGCACCTTGGCAATACAGAAGCAACAGGATGGCAGGGTACACAAGTGATGAGGCAAGCAAAAGACAACTGTGAAGTTAAAGGTGGCATCTGTCCTTCCACCATGCCCTTCTTCCGTATGAAACCTTTATCCTTTTCATGCCATGTTCTGCCTCTGCACCCAGGGTTATCCACATCGGAAGCAAGTGTTCACTTTTCAGATTGCCCTGAAGTTTGAGAGTGATAATCCATCACATCCTTATACATCTGCAAACAACTCTGGACACAACCCCTTAAAGAGGTGTCCATCAGAGACAGTGTGTGTTCATTCAACAGGTTGCAGAAAAGCTGTTGATTTTATTACCGTGTTACCAAGCCAATGGGACTCCAATAAAGGTTTTATTTTGCAGCAAGAAGTGCCAACGCCATAGCTGGCAATGTTCTCAAGCTGTGTTGTGATGCTTCTGGTTTCATTTGCTGTCTGATACCTTGGGTACCAAGGCATCAAGCCTACCATCTTGGGGATGCTCTTCAATGAGCTACCATGAGTGTTTGGGTTTCCATTTGGTAATTTTGACAGAAAATTACAACATGGACAAGACCTGGAAGCAGCCAGGAATCTGTACTCTGCAAGACTGGACTCTGAGGACATAGAAAAAAAAATCTGTCCAAAGCAAGCCAAGAGTATTTATAAGCTCAGACACATAACGCTGCTGTGATACTGGAGTTTGTCTGCTTTAACTGCCTAAACCAACCAACTCAGACACAAATGATTTAAACATGAATTACTATGAAATCTGAGCACTCCTTCTTAAGAAAGGAGAGGAACCCAAAACCAGAAAGATTTCACCCACCACCAGATTTGATGCAGCTGTCACACAGAATCAGACCAATTGCCTTTTCAGTCCAGGATCTTATCAAGATTAGTGACCAGCACCACATTCATACCATGTCAGTGGAAAGTCTACCTGAAGCACAGTGAATACTCAAGCACAGATTCCTCTCTCTGAGCACTCTTCTTGCTCTCTCTTCTTTGCTCAGGTCTTCATTGCCAAGTTATTTCCAGAGGATGGAGCTGAACCTTGCTAGGCAAAGCACCAGCAAAACCATAGGTAGCCACAACCCAGAAAATAAGCAGTATGCGTGGGCATTTTCTTCCTAACACCTGTAGTAAGAAGTTGCCTTTACACCTCGAAGCACAGAGCTCTGCACATCCCTACTTAAGTTAAATGTAAATATTTAATGTAAAGCGGGTACTATTATGTGTCCACAAAGATATCTTAACGTTTTAGAAAACCTACTGAGCTCCTGCTCTCAGCAGCACCTCGAAGCCACAGGGTCTATAAAATAAAAGGATTTCCATTCTTTTCAGTTTAAATTGGTTGGCTTTAGATGCTTTGGCTGAGGCGTGTCTTTGGGCACACAGAGAGAAAAAGCCCACGATTTAATTTCTCTCCACTGTTTGTTCATTTGTTCAAGTGTCTCCAAATCATCTCCCTCTTCAAATTTGACCAGTCTTTCTGTTTACCAAAAGACTTTCTTTGTCTGAAACAATTGTCGCTGCCTTTCTAAAGACCTCATTTCCTCCCTCTCATTCAGGATCTATCTAGAGACAGGGGTAAACAGCATGAGGTACACACAGCCAAGCAATGACATCCTGGTTTGCCACCACTGAATTCCAAGTTGGCTAAGCTGATTTTGAGGTGCCCCAGCAACGCTTGTTTGTTTTAAGAGATACATTTAATAGGTTGTTACAAAGGGGAGTCAGTGCAGTTCCCAGACATCTCATGGATGGCCTGGCCTAGACACACTAGCCAAGCATTATGCAAAGTCCGTGTCATGGTTTGACACATCCAATATACCAGCAGTGGCAAGAGAATGTGAAACTGTCAAGTGTCCCGGTAACTATAATGCATTACATCCTGCCAAAAACCAACCATCATCAGAAACCAGACTCCTGGTGAGGAATCCACAGCACCACTTTCCACAGCATTTAATTAAAAGAATAAAAAAGAGCAAACAAGCAACAGTGAGCTGTGAAGTCTGAGATGCGGCTGCTGCCTACGCTCTCACACATGGAGTGAAAATCGCTGGAACATCCATCAAGTCAATGAGTTCATCTGTTGCATCGATAGGGATCGCCAATAAATACCGATAGGGCTTCATTGGGATTCAGTGCTCATTAATGGATGCAGTCATTTAGATCTGCAGCATGACACTGATTAACCCTTTTGTTGAAGCTGTAATTCCAATTAATGCGAACTGGCTGGACACACATGAGACACAGATAATAAGCTCTACTACAGTAACAGTCTACCTTGGTTGGGAGAACAGGCACATCACTCATCTCATTTAGATTTGAAGGGGTTACATTACAGTAGCTACTATTGCAACCCTGCTACTGAAGCCTCAAAATTAAATGCCACCAGCAGCGCTACTGAAATATGCTCTAAAGTTTACAGGCAAACTACAGAAGCTTGTAAAGTGCCAAGGGACTTCCCTGCTTTAATTATATAGACCCTGTTCCATAAATTGCTGGAACAGAATAAATACAGATAGCATTCCCTGTTTTGTGACCTCTTTGGGTTAACAAAATGCACACAAACACCTACAGTCTGCTACGGCTCAGAAATTCCACAGCATAAACACACAACAGTCAGGATTCAAGCCTCAATATATACATGCAAACCAGCTGCCTGGGCTCAGCCAGGAAGTAATCTGTTGTTGATATTCTACCACTATTCTAAGCTGCAGATGGTGGGAATTGTCCGTGATTTACTCAACAGGGAGACAGAGTCTGAGATTTCGTTGTTCAGGCTCTAATTAGCAAATCTGCTTCTCCTATCCAGAGGCTGAGGGGTTCCATGGATCAGTAAGCAATGCACCCCTGGCTTTGGGAAGTGTGAGGTCTTGAAACTGCTGCTGCTCTACCTGGCAACACCTGCCTCCATCCTCTGGACAGACCTGGAAATAAAGACTAGAGTGAAGAAGAGAAAGCAAGAAGAGTGTTTAGGAAGAGGAATCCCTACTTGAGTTTTCATTATCCTGTAAGTAAATTATTTCTATTGCCATGACCCGAAGGATATTTGATCCTCCTGATACTGAAACCAGCCAGCTCTTGTTCATGTGGCCGGCAATGCAATTTCCTTGGGTTTTCCTAACTTTCCCAAGGTCCTCCATCTCTCCTACAATGCAGAAGGAACTGCTAGTTGTACTGTCTTGGTATGGCATCCAACAGACATCTCCACATGCCTGCTGAAGTTTCATTCACCATTTAAAGGGTACAGGTGTGAGCACAGGTGTCTGGAGGTCTTAGAGCTAACACCACTGCACCATCTCAATGAGAACTGCTTTCAGGATTCAACGATGGTACCTTAAAACCAAGAGTCAACCTCCTCCCAATTTTTTTTGCTGTCACCTGTCTCAGGCCAGAAACATCATAAGGCCAAGTAATACACCAGTTTTGCTGATAGTTTCCTAGCTTTACTGAGGAACCAAAGTGCTGTCTTATACTTACCCTCTCTTTCTTTATTTGGTGGTTGGGTTTTTTTTCCCCTGAGACTCTAGAGTTGCAGAACAGGAAACCATTTGTCCTGTTATGTAAAGAAACAATATTGCAGCAATCCACACACAGCACACGGCAGTAGGTCTGGAGAAAGAGAACTTCTCCAGGTCCTGTTTGCAGAGTCTCCTCCTGCGCTGAATGCCTCCAAACCCCTCATCCTTCTTTTAAATGAGACTCACCCCAGAGGGATCAGTGGGAGGCAGGTATGATTTTAAGCGCCAGTTGTGTTTGCCACCGAGGAGGACAAAGTTCTCCCACCAACCTATAACCTTGGGCTGTTGACACTTGAATCAGTGTAAAGATGGAAGGGAACAGCTTGGTGACTCTAATGTCACACCTCGGCTCACTAATGCATCAGCCCAAGTGTGCTAGCTGCAAGGTAATGCAGAAGAGAAACAGCACCCATCAAGCTGGAACCAACCTCAGACCACCTAGCTAGACCAACAAAGGTATCAGACTGACAGAAGACAGACTGTTATTGCTGCTCCTCTGTGCTGTTCCCATAAACGGCACTTCACACACACCACGATGAGTTGCCGCTCGAAAGGGATTCCAATTTACATAAAGGCAAGACGATGACACACAGACAAGCTAGAGGATAGCAAAGGCAGTGAGGACACATATCTCATAGTGAGGCAGGGATGAAACCTTGACGGTTGCATAAGGTTTTATTGCTGTGGCATATATAACTGATAATATAAAAAGGTGAAGTGCAAGGCCAGATGCCTCAGGTATTATGCATATATAGTCTTGTCTCTTTACTCCTGACTGTGAAATATAAGCAGGAGACCAGATGCCAAACCTTCTAATGTTTTAAAAGATGGAAAGATCTTTACTTCCCTCGTAAGGAAAGCCCTGTCACACAGCAGTGGGGCAGTAATTTTCCAGTCTGATCACCGAGAAAGAGCAAATACATTCTGGCAGGCTGAAAACAGTGAACCCCAAGGAGCAGGTGCAGTGATGGGTTGAGCAGACCTACCTTAAAAAGCAGGCAGTCTCCTTGGTGCTCAGCGTAAATGGAGGTGAGTCGATACTGGTTCTCAGTCGTGATGTCGATCTGGTACCCTGTCAGCGTGTAGCACACCTTGCGAAACTCCTGAATCTTGGTCTGGAAAACTTCTTTCAGACGCTGGTTTTTTAGTTCAGCACTTTCCACTTGCTTCTTCAGCTCTGTTTAGGGGAAGAAAACAGGTACTTTCTTATACGTCATTGGCAACGAGCCCTTGTGCTGTATTTACAGCACTAAGTAAATTGAAAAGGTTAATTACATTTTTTTTAAAGTGAATTAAGCAGGCAGACTAAAGAAACAGGCAAGCTAGATTCCTCTCCTTCTGGCCCCAGCAGACCAGAAGATAACAACCTGGAGAATTAAGGAAAACAGACGTGCCTTGCTAGGATGAATTTTTGTTTTGCCTAGCCAGCCTTTTAACAACATACTACAAAACTCACAGCTACAGTGTCCACTTCCCCACATGCACACATCTCATTTTCTACACAGAACCCAAGAGGAAGGTGTTTTGCCAGAGGATGCAAGTGGAGAACCTGTAAGAAACACGCCTCTGTATGCTTGCATCGGGAGGAAACTGCCTATAATGGAAAACTCCTCTGACGTACTCTTGATTGGACTGTAAATGCTTTGATCTCCAATTGTCACACTGCTTAGGAATCCCTTAAGATTCAGGAAGGGGCTTTTATTGCGGTAAAAAGCCTGAAGAGTACCACCACCTCTTCGCATTTGCTACCTTAACTGGACCAGCCCCTAGAAGAGAGATCCTGTGAGACCGCCTGCCACTCACCCTGTATTTTATTGCTACAAAGGGAGCCGCCAGCACTGTGAATCCTTCAAGAGGATACACAACAATTACCATGAATCTTTCACCCAAGGTGCCTTCTGAGTAATTAAACCTCGATTTATCCCCCCATTAATTACAGAGATTGGCTTTACTTTAATATACACTAGAGATGTCTCCCAAGTCAGCCTTTTTTATCAATGCTGCAGTCTAGGGTTTAGAAAAAAAACTCTGACTTTCTAACAGCAAACAAATAGAGTTCCTCACTCAGATACCTCTTTGTTATGTTGAGCTTTAAGGCTTTGTCTGAGCTGTGACCAGAGATGTAATTGCAGCACATGTAGGCAATATGTCTTTATTTTAGCTAGTTCAGAGTCCAGCACTAGGAGATCTGAGACTTCTACAAGATGACTGCTTGAGGATGACAAGAAGGGGTTCGGCTGGGCTTTTTCAGCCCAAGTAGAAGTGTTACTGTCTTCTAAGCAAGCTGGAAAAGTTTCTAATCAAGTATTTGCTGAGGAGCAAATCCATCGACCTCCCAAGCACAGTGCAGGAAGAACATGGCATGTTAACTGCAAAGCCAGGGCCTTGCCTGTGATTCACCTCTGAGTAGCTGCAAGTGCACCAGGAGAACACCAGTCTCCTCTTATCTTCTGTACTGCTTTAGTTAGGCACTCCGGGTGGGACAAAAGGATAATTCAATGTGTTAAGTTAAAGTGCCTTAAATGCCACTGAGGACACCCCTGCTCAGAAGTACTTTGGCCTTAATCCAATTCAGCTTAATCCCCAGGCAAGGACAGGAACTCTTTAATGGTTAAAGAGAACTACTTGTCCCTTTACTTCTGAGTGAGAGCATCCATGCAGGGAGAGTTAATGCTGGCCAACTCCTTACCTTCGGTTAATTCAGCTCCACCTTCCTGAGCAGCTTGCGGAGATGATGTATGAGCAAAGCATTTCCTTTGCTCTGGGTCTCCCCCAGCTGTATCTCTCTTTATCAAGGGGAACAAGCTGTTCTTGGGGGGCATCACAAACCAGTTCATTATCAAAACACTACTATCCAGGAGAACCTCCACATGTAAGGTAAATAGAGCATCCAAATCCTGCTCTCCAGGCCAAAGCACCATGGGTTACAGACTGCCCCTTCTCATGAGCTTGAAAAGGTCTCTCCTGACCACCCACCTTCCCATTCTTACCAATCACATCACTGCGTGATTAACTCAACCCTTCCTCAGATTGTTACAACCTTTTCCCCACCATCTCAGCTGGGTCTGGTCTTCAATTAATTGAGTAATCAGCCTCTGAAATCAGGAGGTTAATTGGCAGCTCTGACCTCAATATTCTCAGACTCTTCATTTAGCTATGCAACTGTTAAGGACAAAATCCTATACGTGAAAGTAAAAATTCAGTGACCACATTGCAGTGGTAAATAACATTGTGCCACTGTCAGAGACAGAACTGCCTTTAATATATCGCATTCATCCAACAGAGATATTTTTTCCCCCTAACACATGCAGCCTAGCCTTGGAAAAGTAAATCTGCCTTTTCCTACCACATCTTTGGAGGCTGCCATTCCTGACTTTTATAACCTCAGAGGTGGATGGCACCCTAACTCATGGACTCCTTGAGCAGCTTTCGTTACTCTTGAAGAGTTAGTGCCTTCTCCACTGTTTTGTCTCTCAGACTTGGTACTGCTAATGGCCATCATGAGCATCCTCAGGCCCGCTGGGTTGCACCTTACCACCCACCCAACAACACTGGCCTACTTACGACTACAACCACGTGAATTTAGAATAGCAACTAAGTGATGGCAACTGCTTTCCTCCACTACTACTGGGGTGTAAAAGGAAAAACTCTGAGTACAGTCAGTCTTCTATGCAAGAAACCCCGAGCTTTTCAGTTTAATGGAAGGACAAGCAAGCCTTCACTTCTGACAGTGTGCCCTCACCTCCTCCCTGCCGTTCCTCCTGGCCCTCTTTCCAGTGCCTGCAGCAGTTTTGGTGTATCACTGCACCAGCTGTACTGGCTGAAGGAATTCATCTGCATGAAAAAATGTTATCTCCCTGTTAGAGATACCTCGTGTCAGCCACTGGCACAAGGCGCTGAACTCAGTAACTGCTAATATAGATGCAGTGGAATGTGCCAGCACCAGACAGGGATGGGATAAATCCTTGTCATCTCCTCCCTGGCTCCATCAGCAATTCCCCAACAGCATTTGGTGGGACAGCTTGGGGACAGGACAGAAAAAAACCCACAAGAAGGTACAAGGCCATGACAGGAATGCTTAAGTTTGCAACTGTGAAAGGTCTGTTGAACTCTGACTGTAAAACAGAGATTGCTTTTCCTTTACGCCCAATTAAACTGCACTCCTGAATAGTTCAGCTATAGCAACTGCTGATGCCTACCTCCTGCAGTATTTATCCCAGGGACACAATTCAACTAGGGGCTACTCCCAAATTAACTCAGGACAGCACTCAGGACTGTGACTACTCCCCTGCTTTGCTGAAAGAACCAATAAGCTGCTTTGTGAGGAGGATTCACAGAAAAATAACTTGGTAGGAATGTAACTTGAGACTTGAGAGATGTAGGATGGGATCCCACTGCTGAAACAAAACCATTTGAGATGCCCTAGGATATTTTTCACAGCTTCCCACTAGGCTTCTGCAGGAAAGATGTTTCCTGCAGGTTCTGTGTCACACCAGCCAACATCTGGTACACTTTGGGGTGTCTCAAATGATACAGGGTGCCTCTTTATAGGCAGTGGGTACCCCAGTTGCATCTTCATGCCATGGCTCTGCTCTGCCACTGCCGATTCCCTGCACCCAGAGAATGGCACAAGCAGCATGCATGCTGACTCAGGGACAGTAATTAATCTTTCTAATATTCCCCCCACCAAGTGAAGACGTTAAGCTAAGAGGCAGCTCATTGTGTGCTCAGCGCCTGAACTCCAAGATGTGACGGCGCTAATTCTTAAGCCTCCCCTAATTCCACTAATTCCCACCAAATTTCTAGCACTGTCAGGAGAAATTGAATTCCAAGTCATCACTGGCAGAGAGTGCGATTCAGCACGCTGCAGGGCAGTGTTTAAGGCACAGCCACAGAGGCCGCTGAGCAGAGGCAGATCCTTTGGCGATGGGTCAAGGTGCAGTAACAGAGCAGGTTCCTGATGGCAGCGTTACTGTTGCCACACGTTTTATCTCCCACCCACAGAACATTGAGTGTCTTGATCCTTTAAGACCTTCCACAACATTTGGAGAATTAGGTCTAATTATATCTTTAAAAGGCAGTGTTTGAAAACTGGAATCCCTGTATTTAGAGCCCTCATGTGAGGTCCTATGTTCAACTTAGACTTGCACAAAGCCGGGGAGAGAAGCTGCAGGTGTGCATGGCTGGGGAAAGTCACCTCAGAAACATCCCGCATCCCAGGGAAGGGATGCCAAAGCATCCCTCACCAAAGCATTCATGCAACAAATAAGACCTGGGAAAATAAGCGTGAGATTTGGCAGGTTATGCCTGGGTCAGGGATAACGACTGGCTGCTTACTTGGCCTGGAAAAAACATAATGGAGGAGAACAGGAAGATGTATGGAAATCATACTGCTCCATCTCTTGTTATTCAGGCCAAGAAACTGTACAAAATGTTGCCTGTCCTGAAGGGTTTGATGGGGAGAAAAATCCTCACTGAAAAAAAAAAATCATTAATCTGTTACAACATTAATATTGCCCAATGATTAACTTCCCCCTAATGATGCTGCTTCTTGAAACACCTTGTATTTTCACACACTTATATTGACTTTAATGAATTATTCAAACTATTTTGGATAAATAAATAAAATATGAGTTGGGCTTTTTTGGTCTCATATTGAAAATGTCACTGCTTTTTATTCCATTGCTTTTACACTCCTTACATCTGAAAACGTTCACAGCGGCCTGGAAATACCACAGCTTTGGCTCTTGCTCCAAGTTCAGCGGGGTCAATCAATAGCAATAGCAGCCTCTACACCAAAGAAAACCAAATCCATGCTTAACCTTTTCTCCAGGGAATGAGGAGGAAACAATGGGGCTCGCAGCATGCCAAAAGTGCCATGAAATTAAACGTATCGCTAGGCTTTTCCAGGAAAACACAGATTAGTTCTGCCCGTCCTCAAAGATGCCACAAGCCATGTAGCTGCATTAATTCCATTGCGATCCCAGCTAATACATCTCTCTCTCAGAAAGGCCTTTCTAACTCTCCATTAAAGGTTACTTTCCTCTAGGTAACATCTTTGGGGGTCACTCGCTCCAGCACGCAGAAGATAAAGTATTTACACATGAATTCCTGTCCCTGCTGACCCTGCCAGAACGCCTCACAGAGATGCCACCCAGCACCGCTACGGAGGATACTGCGTCTTTACCAACACTGCTCCCTTCGAACCTCAGACTGCGTAGATTCTGCTTCCAGCCTCCAGAAGAGATGCCAGGACCTGTTCTCCCAAGGTCCACGATGGGAAGAGGGAATGCTACATTCTCTGTTCCAAGAAGCAAGGCCACAATTACCCTTTATCCTCTCCCATCTGCATGAGCCGCTTCTCCGCTGCTGTAACGCTGTGCCCACCACGCGAAGACACCCATCAATCACCCCACCTGGACCCCCAAACTGGTATTTAATTACATGCTCTAACGCTGCCCTTCTGCACCCGAAATCCTCCCAGTCATTCCCTGTGTTCAAACCCCAAGCTGAAATCTTCTCTTCCAGCTCTGGTTTATGAGGACCAGTGTCTGGGAAGAGTTCTGTGATATTCTGTGAAGGACGTGATATAAAAATAAACGGTATCGTATTAAAGACAGGCTGATAGAGGAAGAGCTGAGCGTTTTCTGATGTAGGCAAGTTTATGACCATCGCTTTTGAGAAATAAAAATCGCTTTGTAGATTTTATAGATGTGTTTTATGCCCTGGGCGAGTGGGACCGTGCAACCCGACCGACACGGCAGCCCTGCTCCACCCCCACCTGACCTCACAGGCTGGCAGACTGAAACCATGCTTTGCAAAACTTGCAATTTGTGACATTACAACCACGAATTATAACTTTTCTTGAAGGTAAAAAACAGTTTTATATTCAACAGACTGCACTGGCTGTTCAATTTTAAACCTAAGTGGTATTTATTTGATCAGTCAACACTGGTTTATTTTTAAACTCTGTATGTACCATATGGTTCAGTGCACCTCCCAGCTACCTCCTCCAGCCACCAGCTTGCCCTTCCAGCAGCTCAGGCAAGAGTTTTCAAAGGCAGTATGTCTCAAGTAAAGGTCTCCACCACCACGGCCAGCTACAGCTCTTGCACCACCAGGAACTTTCCATGTGGAAAATTTCCTGCAAGTTTGCCCTCAGTGAAGACGTTTGCCTGAAGCCCCTGTTCCAGACAGCCCACGTATCGTAACAAGGGCACCATTTCTTGGAAAGAAATTCAGGACCAACCTTTATCCTGAGGTAACCTGTACAAAGTGGCAGAGGACACCAGAAGGCTAGGGTGAAAGAAGCAGGATGCTGAGGACTAGAGAGAAGACTATGGAAGAAGAGAGACTTCCTCTTGAAGTACCAACATGCACATCTAGCATGGATTAGGCTTAAAATAAGGTTCTTCTCTTCTCCTGATAGCCTTGAGATTACCAGGCAAGCTTGCAGAACTCACCAGCGCGCCTGAAGTTGGCTTAGGTACAGGACAAACCACCACTGAGCCAAAGGCTCCCTCAGGGGATCCCAGCATGGGCACCGCTTCAATCTTCCTCTGCCCTTCTCCTCATCTGCAAAGCCATTTGGGCATCAGGGAAGGCAGGAAACAAGAAGGCTTTTGGAAGCCCAGCTCAGCTCCTCAGCCACCCGTGCGGCATGTCCCCATTTCCTCAGTAAAGGTGGCGCAGTGTTGTGTGAAGAGACCCTGTGTGGCTTTAAAATCACTGGCTTAAATGATGCGAAGTGCCAGCTTGCAGCAATACAGAACTCAGTGGGGATGGCAACACTCACCCCAGACTCAGGATAAATTAACCTCCAGAGAGCTATTTATTGCCTAAGGTGGACTTCACCAATTAGTATGATATGGCACAAACCACTTGGAAGTTAGGATCGTCACACTGGTCATAAATTGTGAACAAACGAGGAGGACGTGTCCCTCCACCCCCCCAAATGATGATTAAAGTCGTCTAGCCGCATTTCCCTTCCATATGGCAATTATAGACCAACAGTGCTTCCCAGAACAAAGTGATGTCAGCCAGAGCTGGAGCTAGTCATTAACTGCAGATGCAAAAACTACCCTCACCTTAAAATCACACATACACCGTGTCACTTAAGTTTACAATAGGGTAGTTATCTTCTGCTCCTAGAACTAGCTGTCAAGTATTCAGCAGAGGTCTACCAGCCTTACCTGTTTTCCAGGTAATCTGTTTTAGAATTATCAAAACAAAAACATCCCTGGGCTTTTTCACAGGCTATAGGTCAGAGAAGTCCAGTAGCAAGCGCAGGGGCCTAACTTGGATTGCTTCTCAGAGGAAGGAGAATCACTTCTCCTCCAGGCTGTTTCCAAGAAAAAGAATGGTTTTGAAACCACTCGAGTGTCTAACATAAGAATTAATCCTAGGGACTATATAATTAACATATATAACACGCACTGTTAATTACATGGGGTGGTCTGCAAAGCATCTAATAGGCGAATTTATCCCCTGTCTGATCACCTCCCCTGCACTCTGCCCATTATCTTGTTTCCACTGGCACAACACTACCATTACTACTACCCCAAAACACTGGATGCTATTTAAACCTCTGAAACAGCATCCACCATCTGCTATTAAAACAAACACAGAAAAACCACTTCAGAAACATTTGTTTGTTCCTTCTCAAAGTGCAGATTATTTGCAGGAGTTACAGTCATTCACAGCGCAGGGTGGGCAATATTCAATCATGCATCAGAGAGTGCTTTAAAGTTTATTATTGAATGATGTTCACCGAGGCTACGACCAGGAGCTTTGCATCACTGGTGAGAGATGATTTTTAGGTTTCCCAGGAGCACAGCTGGTTTGCTTTTACTCCAGGAACTTTTCTGACGCCAAGACTCACGGAAATGCTATTTCAACTCGGTGATCATGTCATAGATTTACGTTACTTACAGTCCCTTGTTGGCGCTGTGAAGCCTGTTCTCACACCACAAAGACACCATAGCTTTGCAGGCTGATGGATCTAAATATAGAATTGATAAACACCTAAAGAAATTCCTACCATTTCCAAAGTAAGACAGAGTCTGAGATGGGACAGGACACCACAGAGGGGTCCTTTAGTCTCATTTAGGATGCATACACTGAACTCTGAACACCATGGACTCCCTATCTGTAGTGTGGCCGTACATAAGAACTTTTTCACAGTGAGGGTGACAGAGCCCTGGGACAGGCTGCCCAGGGGGGTGTGGAGTCTCCTTCTCTGGAGATATTCCAGCCCCGTCTGGATGCCTCCCTGTGCAACCTGTCCTAGGGACCCTGCTTTGGCAGGGGCATTGGACCCAATGATCTCTTGAGGTCCCTTCCAGCCCCTATGATTCTGCGATAAGCACACGCCACTGCATCGGACTAAATCCCTTCCTACCACAAACCACCTCTCTTCCGAACAAACCTAACACCATTATCAGCTCCAGACCTCACTTTCTTGAGACAAAGCCCCGTGCCACCATCCCTAGGTAAGGCAGCTTTGCTGAAAGGTCAGCCTGCCATTTCATCTGGCCTAATGGATCCGCTTCCGCTGTGCGCAGCACGCAGGCAGGCCTGAGGGTCGCAGAGGACAGTGGGGAAAAACGCACACCATTTCAGCCAGACAGCAGGAAGGAAAACACAATCACACTGCAACGGATCAAGGCGAGACTCTGCGGCACGCCACCTTATTTGTGTTTTTAAGGGGAGAAGATTGTGGAGTTTGTTTTAAGGCTTTTGTTCCAAAGGGAACTAAGCTCTAAAAAGCCTCCGCTCACTCCTATTCAATCCTTCCTTTTTTTCCCTTTCTTTCTTCCTGTGTTTATCCCCCTTAATAGTGTTTTGAAGTGCTGGCACTGCAAACATATTGCTTTTGGCCTGAAAGCACTCCAGATGCCAACCAGTCAAACCTTCCCCAGACCCTTCTCCTTGCTCTCTGTGCTCCTGCAGCAGGACCCTGAGGCACTAACTCTGCTCCAAACCCGCACTTCACATCTCCTCTGTGCACCCTTCTGAGTGCCCCGGACCTCCTCCCGCAGGATAGGAGGTTCTGCCCTAGTTTTATTGGCATATTTTTCATGTTCTATTTCATTTTCCCATGTCCACTTTTATGAAAACAATCCTTTAAAGATGATCATGCTGGGGCCGAACGAAACGCTGGTTCAGCATGGAGCACCAGAACAGCAAGAGAGGAAAAGGGGCTTTCAAATAACAGAACTGCAGGAATGTGACACAGACATAAAGACAAGTAATCTTTTTTCCCTGGAGCATGAAAGATGTTTGGAAACAGAGCCATCTCCTGGATAACCAGGCTTTCAATCACAATATTCCAGCCTCTGGAGCTCATACTTCCATCACAGGAGTCTGAAAGATTATTATGGATAAGGGAGGGTTATTTCTCTTAACTTTGTCCTAATGCTCTTGAGCAAGAGGTAAAGACTTGAGGTCCCCAGGCAATGCCCACACACTGCTCCAAGGCTGGAGGTCCACCAAGATCATGTCTGGGCAGGAAGACAGGAAAGGTAACATTTGTCTCAGCCCAAGCGCTGAGTTTCCTCTCCCAATTCTGAATTATTCATCACGTGCTCACTTCCAAACCAGTTCAGTTTTAAATTTTTAAATATTTAATAATTGGTTATTAAATATTCATGCAATTTTATTAGAAATTTTGGAAGATGGGCACTAAGGCTGTAATTGTTAAGTTCATCACTGGGACTGACTGGCTACTCAGACAGACTTTCTAGCTTCCTAGAGAGAGAAGAAAGGAGAAAAGACAAAACAAGTATTTCTGGATTTCCCTGACTAAACCACATGAGAACACAGATACCTGTGACATTATTTTTCAAAAAATTATAATCATGTCTTTATGAAAAAGCTAAGAAACCTACACTGGGAACAAGCTAGAAAGCCCTCAGCTACAATTTAAAGAGTCTTTAAGAGTTTAACATTGGTGTCCTAGAGAAAGATGTCCATCTTGGCTTAGTGTATCTGGCAGGTAAAGGCACAGCTGAGCAGCTTCTGTCTACAGGAGCAACAGGAAAGGGTCTCAGTTGTGATTCAGGGCACACGTGGGGATGGTTCAGCTCAAGACACACCAAAAAGGAGACAGATTCTTCCCTTTTTCTGCTGCCTACTCAGAGGGGACGTCAGGATGTACAGTATCCCCTGAGCTGGTCTGACAACTTGGATTCATTAAATGCCCATGCCCGTTTCTCTCCATGTAGCTCCTGTTTTCATCTTTTCTGCCCCCTCCCTTTTAGCAGGTGACATCTCTTTAACCCTGATCCATGCTGAGAGCGAGCCCATGTTCCTGTCCCTCTGTATTATGAGCACACATTCCCTACGGCGCCGGAAATTGCATGGTTTACACAAAAGATGACACATCAGCCCTGGAATTATATGCAAATGAACAGATCTGTTCCTCACTTCTTAACATTACAACTCTGACTTTCCAACAACTGCATGGGGTAATTTCTGCACCAGCTTTCAAACAAAGGGCATCTCTGTGTTATTAACATCTCACTGTGGCAAGCAGTTTGTCACCTTTCACAAAAATGATCTGAAAAGACACCGGTAATTATTCCTAAGGAGATTATTGGGTGGCTATGTCCCAGCACAGCAGCTGGAAGCTAAAGCGACATAATATGCACTGGGAAAACTCCTTTTTCAAGTCAAGAGAACACGGAACAGATTAAAAAATGAGCTTGGAAACAAACAGAAGTAGAGGAAGAGTCAAGCTTGTTCTCTTTGATTTTGTTCATCTCTACAGCAACACTAGGAGCACATCTTCAGAAGAGAACTAAAAACTCCTGATTATGACACAAGATGACAGGACATTAACTTTGGAGACTTATCCTGGGAAGGAGCTTGGTAGGTTATAAATAAAAGACCCTGAGGAAGAATGATTCAAGCACCTCTTCCAGCTGCAAAAATCCAGCTGATTTCTAGGTCTTGTACGTGTGGTTCTTCCATTAGTTTTTAAGCACTGAGGACTGAACATCTGCCTGACAGACAAGTGTTCTCTCCCTGGGATTACTGCGTAATTCCTGGTTGTATCTTATAATAGGACCCAAGAACCAATGTTTGCTTGGCTAGCGTTCATGAGTGAAGCAGGGCAAAGAGGAGAACCCCCATCTAATTTCAAGTAAGCAATTAGTTGTGGCTCTTGGACAGAAATGACTAAGTAGGGTCCATGCCTATGCAAGAAGGACCAAGGGATCCAGTCCCCCAAACTTTTTCAGCAGCAGAGAAAACAGTGTCAGAGAAGGTGACGTTCTACTCGCTATCCTTTGAGGACAGATCATCTCTAGCTATGTGTCAAAATTACACTAAAACCAACCAAACAAACCCAACTCCACCCAACCTAACAGTCTGTCCTTAGAGAAAAAAGAAGAAATTTCTTATGGATATACTTTAGCTAGTGCTGAACCAGCTCATTACCTTCAGGTCTGTGGAACAAGCTGTTTGTTATGCTGATGGAAGCTCCTCTAAACACCACTGCCCATGTCTGGAAATCTCCTCTTTGGAGCCAGAGGAGAATGAGAAAATCCAGTAAAGTTTCCAGTTGGAGGTCTAGTACTGCTGCTGTACAGTCACACAATACCTTCCACAAGTATGGAACAAGAAAGCCAACATGTAGAACAATATGGCCAGGGAACAGAATAGACCAATGACTAGGTGAGGACATGCAGTGACTGCAAAGTTAATTAAAGGCAATTAATAAAAAATAATTTTAAAAAAATGGAGTAAGAATGAGTTCCAGAGAGAGAAAGAGAACGCAGCAAGGATTTCAGGACCAAGTCGAGTAACTCTGAAAATGTTTTTTTAAAAAAAAAGGAAATACAATTAATATAGTGAGATTTGGAAGAAGGAGAAAACAATGAGAGATGGATGTACAGACAGTCCTGTATGGACCTATCTGCTAAAGAGAAGGCCTTCTGTGGACTGCTACAGCTCTGCCCCAATGTAGAACAAGGATACTGAACAAATGATCTAGCCTGATTGTCAAGGAGGTTCACACCAGTACTGCTTTGGATTCTTACCAGCTGAGGGACTTAGGCCAGGAGCAGGGGCTGATTTCACACTTACATCTTCAAATTACCTTACACAAGGTGAGCAGGACCACCTGGGAAGACGTCAAATCACCAAAGAATACTTGTGGACAGATCTAACAGGACAGGAGCCCTTTCTTTTTCTAAGAGAGATATTTTAATGGCCTATAAGCCTTTTGACAGCAGCAGAAAAACACCCCAACACCCAAATGACAGATTTCTGCAACAGTGCAGAAGGCTCAGTACCTCTTTCTTCAAAGGAAGGTCACTCAGAGAGTGTGGTAAAGGGACTCAATAGCTTGAGAGTTTAAACTAGAGCCTTCAGCATAATTTTGATGGCTAATAATAATAACAATTAAAAAAATGCTCAGTCAAGAGGGGGTTTGGGAAGTTGAAACATATTCTTAATGAAAATCTCATTGAGCTTTTTTTTTTTTTCTTGGGGTATATTTAAAAATTCCACTGAGGTCACCATTCTGGAGAGATGACAAACTCTTGGGATAAAGGCTGGAAAATCCTGGTAGTCGTGTCACATTTAGCAAGTCAAAGATATGTTTGTATAAGGCTGTAGAGGGCTAAATCCATTTTACATGCTGTATGTATTATTAATTTCTGACAGTGGGCTTAGAAAAACCTAATTCGCTGGAATACGAGCTCCCTTTGAGCGGAGGGAAGCCTTTTCAAAACTCATCTTTTATTGACTGAGTCATTTTTGAGTCAATCTGTCTGCTTTCGGCAAGACAAGAGTTTTAAATCTTCTCTCTCTTTTTTTTTTCCTTCCTCCTTTTTGAGTCGTGGCAAGTCTATTAAAACCTGCTAATGTATGCAGCAAGGCCTCTGATTTGAAATGTAATGAATTCTTCAGATAGTGGCAGATTAGGGGGAGAAGATGATAGAAACAGCCAGAGACGCCAAAAAAAGAACTCTCCAGAAAAAGAGGAGGAGAAGGGCGAGAGGGAACGGGAAAGATTAACCCTTTTTATCCAGAAGAAAAACCTTTTTAAGCTCTGTTAATAGAATCAGTTAAAAAAGCAGAACTGGGAGAGGCAGAGCATCTTCAGGCTCGCCTGGGGCTGAACGAGACAAAGAATAAATGAATCCTTCCTCCTAGAGTCTTTTGTAAGATTAGGTAATTCCCTAAGTGAAAAATGAATAACTTGGAGGAAATTAGCTCCCATCCATATAAATAAGGCTTCATATTCCAAACTCGTCATCCCAGAGCTTCCCAGGCGAATGCCCTCAAACAGTTTTGCTGTTGTGTAACAGATGGTTTCCTCCTCCCCCTTCCCTGGTTTGGTTCCAGCCGCAGTATCTTTCAGGTGATCTTGTTTTAGCACAAAAATGAGCATTTTTGGGTGTAAATCATCAATCCCGTTAACAAAAGGATACTTGGCAGTCTTATTGCACTTGGCATCTTTGAAGCGCCGGACAAACGTTACAGAGTTACACAAATGAGAGATTAGCACTGTCTCCATCTTACAGATAGAGGAGCTAAGGAAAAGAAAGTCAAGGATGCTACTTAATTCGACAGCAGCGATCTGGTGACAGCCCAGGCTGAGAAAGCAGAATCTGCTGAATCATAGCACAGACCTGTGATATCTTCCTGTTTAACAGGAAAATTCATCGCTCAGCCTTGAGTTCGATGGCTTTAAAAGAAAAGAATTAGTTCTGTAATAAAGTTCTAATGAAACAAAACCTCAGAGAGAACAGCCTGATGGAGTACAGGTGACCCAGTGGATTAGAAGCAAAATTAAGCTCAGCGTAACCGATGGCAGGTGAATAAATGCAGGGGACTGAGCAACTGGCTCTGCCAACCTAATGCCCCTTCGCTAATGACAGGCATCAAAGTGTTTCCACAATGGAGAAAACCTGAATAACAGAGGCAAAATCCTTCAATTTAACATGCAGCAGAGGCATCTAGGTCCAAACACGCCTTGAAGGAGGACTGACAGATGCAAGGCATTCGGTCTTCTATGGCGCAAGTCAAACTACAAAAGGCAAAGAAAATGTAAAGAAGCACAAAGTTAGCTCCAAAGCTGCTGGAGGCACAGAGGCTGGGGAAGCTGAGCATGAGCTGGATAAAACAGCAGCGGGAAATCTTTGCAGTGGGATACAGGACACAGGTAACAGCGTTATCTTGGAGGCCAGCAAGCTACGGGAGTTAGCCTGCCTTTTCACATCGCTCCCAGGTATTGTCTGCTTTCGCTGCAGAAGCACAATTTTTTTCTACCCAGAAGAATAACAATGGCTGTACACCAGTGCCCACTATCTCTGAAACTTTATCAGCCCCTTGATATGATTCTCCCCAGCTGGAAAACTGTCTTTTCCTACCTGTCTGTTTGCTTCATAACCCTGATGTGAGCGCTGCAGAATTCACAGATACCAACTTTTACAACTCCACATATTAGTGCTTTTGGAAAGAAGAAGAGGTTATGCTTGCTTTTATGTTCGTAGACACAATCCTGACCTTTAGCTTGGTCCCAGCCCTCTGATTCAATAGCTGACACTCACTCTCTGAATCAGTAATGAAGGAAAGGTTAAGGCAAGGAGCACGCTGTGCTGTGGATACAGCATTTTTCAGAGAAGATAAGAAACTCAGACTTGGGCCATTACAGAAGAGGCAAAGCGTTTTCCTGGCAGAGCATTTTTATTTGGGGATGAGGGCAGGAACCAGGACTGCGTATCGTCCCTCTCATCCCCTACAAATGCCACTCTCCTCACGGCACTCTGCCTCCTCTGCTTTGGGGTTAAAAAGTCACTCCTCACTCTCTGCCATAAGGATGGTGCCTCTGTGGCTCTAAGCGGTTTCTGGATTTCACGCCAGCCGCGGATGCGTTTTAGTGATGGATGCAGCAATCCCTGTGCACATCACCTATAGCCGAGAAGCCTACAGAGCACTTTGGGAATCCCAAGGGCCTGACACGCTCACTGCAGCAAGCCCTTGCTGACAGCAACCACTGTGGCAGGCTCAAAGAACAGCCTACTCCCGAACAGCACTATTTTTCAACTGCAACGTGCATTCTCCCTACGCAGCCTCTGGATCCCTCCTTTTTCCTGCCCTGCTTGTTTGGAAGATCCTCTTGCTTCCTGGCATTGCTTGAACTCTTCCATCTCCCTAACTCCTGAGAGCTCTGAACCAAACACTGCCTTGGTGCAGGACCTGGCCTGCTTGAAATGAGATCAGTCAAGAAACTGAGATCCAAGATGCTTGATCATAAAAGAGAATATTTTGGTGTAGGAAAAGAGCATATCATATAGATAACCTTTGCTCTTGGTCTCCCAACGATCCACAGCAGAGGACCGCAAGACAGTCTTCCATGAGAAGGATTTGTCTCAGTTTTGGGTGAGAGAAGATTTCTCTCTGTGCTGCTGTGAACTCTTCCCACGGGGGCTGATGCCACTGAGTGCCATGGAGACCACGCTGCTGGTATGAACAGCACTGCTGGGACAGGTCAGCCAGAGGTTTCAGAAAAACAAATGTTGAGGGACAAGAAAAAATGGTACACACAACAGGTTTCTGTGCGTGGGATGTGCAAGTAACAAAAAATAGATTTACCCAACTAAATCAATGAATTAGCTCTGTGTTCGAAGAAAAAGTTATCATTAAAGGCTGTGCTATTCAGCAGCTCACTTTACATCTGAGAAAAGTCTGCAAAAATCCTCTTGCATTATCCCCAGCCTTACAGATTTTTTTTCTTCTCATCTGAGGCTCAGTGTGGGGATTACCCATTGAGGTGCAGTGGTCAAATCACACTGAATCTATTCTCTGTTAAAATAAGAAAACACTTTGGTCTTTCCTGTCCTCTTCCATCTCATTCCCTTCCTGTGTCCACATCCAAAACAGTTACCTCCAACTTTTAATAGGGCACAAGTCCTGAATACCAAGAAGACACACAGGATGGAGTCTAACTACCAAGACCCAGGCTGCATCCTACTTCTACAGCACCAAAGAACAAGAGTTCATTTAAAACCTTCACCCATCTACACAAAGCCAGTAATGACACACTTGGCAGTTGCCAGTCAGCCCTGTCCAATTTTGACCTCCACAATTCCATCCTCATTTTGTGAAGAGAGACGTGATGGTGACAGCAGGGCTGGCAGTGGAGCATCTGGGCTCAAACACACGGCAGTGCTACAACATCTGCAGAAGTTCACATCTGGCCACCCTGATGCTTGACCTTAGCAGCACCAGCTTGAACAGATGTGCTTGCTCAGTGAGGGATGAAGCCACAGAGAGAACCGTCTCTGAACAGGACCAGGTCTGCCTCTTCCCCTGCTCCTCACACCCCAACAGGGACACAAGCAAATGGAGTTAAGCAAGGGTTGTAAAAGCAAAAAAACCCTACTGAAATATCTCCACAGGCAGGTGAAGCACAACTACAGGCAAGTAAAGTGCCTTTACCACGTTGAGTTTTTATAGAACTATGTTTGCTTTTTCTCAACCACAGAAGTCAGAGACTGTAAACATCTGCTCCTTTATGCACTCTCTCTCCCACAATGTTTTGATTTAGGTATTTTCCTGTAACGTTTGCAACTTAAATACATCAGAATTGTGCCAAGGCTTCTGAAACAGTGGAAATGATGGATAGGAGTTAGTAAAAACTAGAGAAGTTATAAAAATCCAAAGTCCTTAAAACAAAGGTACAAAGACCCTTGACATCATTCTGCAGCATTCCAAAGCAGAAGAGCTGAAATTACCTCAAAAGCATCTTCCCAGCAAAACTAAACTGACCTCCCTTTCAGCACGAGACCTGCTGAAGCATCTCAATCCTTTGGACATTTTAATCTTCCTTCTGGACAGCTGTGTGTCAGTTATAACACCAAAGTACTTTAGCTGACAGACATGATCAACGGTTCCTTCCATAAGCGAGTGAGCCGGAGGCGAGGCACGGCTGACGTGCTCTCAGTGTTATTTATTCTGCGGCTCTATTAGTTTTATTTGTTTGCATTTGGATTCCAAAACAAAAGAAGTCAATTATGGCTTACTAGGAATTATAAAGGACTTGTGTAATTGGGCTTCTGACTTAGTTATCAATACCAAATAGCCACGCTGCACTGAGAAGTACACGATAAAGCCGCAACGCGAGGTTTGCGTTATTTACAGCAGCTTGGAGTTTAAAAAAAACAAAGTAGAAAAAAGCTAAAGAGATTTTTATTAATGCTTTAGATGTCTTGGAAAAAAAGTCACTTAATCATAACATTGTAAACAAGGAAGTTCTACAGCAGCATTTAAAAATACCTGAAATTGTTTCAGGAGCCCCATTGATTTGAATTAGGCAGCTGCATAATCACAGGGGCTGCAATTTTAATGAACATTTCAACAGGAAATGTAGAGCTGATTATATATATCAAAACAGGAAAGATCCAAATGCTGCAGCTCCGCTTTTTTTATGGTTGTTTTTGTTTATTACCTCAGCACACACATCCCAACCAACTCTGGGACGAACAGAGAACTTACCTGCCTGCCCTCACTTCATGTTGGAAGCAGCTCCCAGTGCTTCTGGCTGCAAGTCTGATCATCCTCTCTTGATACGTGTCATTAGGCATAGCATTTTGAAAAATAATTAGTGATTCAATCGGATTTTACACTGGATCAAATGACTGGAAACTTCAATGCTACGCTTCGGTTTTCCCTTCACATACTTTAGGGCATGTTATATATACTTAATTAGATAATGTTTATACAGTGCTTTGAAGAAATAAGGAACTCTGCGAGGGCTAGGTCATATTTTCAGGAAAGAAAAGAGCAGCATTGAGACAGCGTGGGCACCAGGGGAGAACAGAGCTCTGAGAAACCTAATGCCACCTTGTTTTCAGAAAGGTTTTGGGACATCTGAGAGGGAAAAAAAAATATATATCACCTGCTCCAGCATCTAGCTAAGAAAGAAACAGAAGTTGTGAAACAGGGGATGCTGCAACAGCACTTAAATGACAGTATTGCTCCCACCGACGTGCAAATAGCGGTAACAGAGTCGGGAAGGCAGCAGCAGCAGCTATACAGAAGAACAACTCCACGTACACACAAGCAGAAGGCATTGATTATTACTCTGCTAAGGCAATTTGCAAGATAAAGATTCAGACAGAGTTGTAGGCCTTGATGAAACAAAAATGAATGCACTCCACTCCTGTGAACGCTCTTAATCATAAGAGTGGGAAGTAATGGAATAAAAGCATCTCGCTTCCTATTATTTCGTAGTGAGGGAAGCAGGGCTCTTTTTTTGCTGAAGATTGGGAGCTTTTGGCTGCATGTTAAAATACTGTTAAAATATAGAAGTGTGCTCACCACAGAAGTCTTCCCAGCAGAAGTGGGGGACAGTGCCTGACACGGTACCCAGAGCAAAGTACTGCAGATCCCAAAGAGAGGGAGAAGGACACGTTCCCTTGGGGATCCACAATGGGCTCCACATGAGTTCTCACAAAGGGCATTCTGCTCCTAAACCTCTGCAAAAGGAAATCTGGAGTGGAAAAGAGCAACTCATGGCTAAATCCACTCCAAGCAGCAATGAACAAGGGATGCTGCATCCAGCCATTTCCTTCCCTACGAGGCAAGCGGTGCAGAGAGTGCTGCAAAGAGTTTCCAGCAAGCAATGAAAGCAAACAATGTACAAAGGAAGCTTTAAAAATGATTGCAAAGAGAGCCCTGAGCTTCTCTTCTGTGCACCATTTCTTTCTTTCTCTTTTTTTTTCTTTGCCTATAACTAAATTACATGATTTCTTTGCAAGTCTAATTAAGCAGTTAATTGATGCTGGTGCCCTTTAGCATCTGGCATTTAAGATTAAGTAAATAATGGAGAAAAGTGCATGCAGCACCCAGCAATAATTAAACACAGCAAGGGTTTGTTCCCCCACCCTCCCTCATTTTAACCTGTTATGTATAAATCTCTGAGGATAACTGTCTTTAATAGCCTAAATACACTTACACACCATATAATGATACTTGACAACAGTATTTTTCCTCTTAGAGATGGTGGATAGTAGGTGTATCTTTGATCTTAACCAGCAGGTTTTATGTACAGCTTGGACTTGGTAGAAGGAAGAGTTTCCTTGCTGCAATGGCACCCAGCTGAAGAGTGTGTCACATGGATCGTGGTGGGGATGTGGTTTTGAGCCCATGAGTGTCAGTGCTGGGATCACACATTAAAGATCTGCAGTCACATTTCTGCCTTTCTCATGTGCTCACTCTTTCCTGCTAGTCCATCCATTTCTGCAGACTATGGAAATGCAGATTATGGAAAAGCTTTCCTGTTCGTCCTTTAAAATCAAATTAAGGTGTACCAAAAAAACCTACACCCTGTGAGCAAAAAAACCCCAAACCACCCAGAACTCTTGACATCGCTGCAGAACGCGGATTCAGCAGGGGTGAATCTGTGCCATTTGAAGGCATTTCAAGCACCATCTCCAACCTTGCTAGTGTAAGGCTGACTGTGGACTGCTATTCACAGGCACTTTGAGTCAAGGAGTGATCATTTCCCATGCGGCAAGTCTGATCAGGAGACATATCTGCTGGGGACTGGAGTCTCAGTTCTATTTTTACGTGCAGAGCTCTGCACAGAGTATTCGTAGCCTGATCATAAGCGGTCAGGTTTGCTCCAAAGGCCATGGATTAAAGACTGGACTCGTTACAAACCCCACTCACTCCCATCCCCACGCCGTAAGAAACTCTGCAGCAGCTCTGGAGAGCCAGCCACTGCTGCTCACTTGGGAGCACGATGCTCATTCCCTGCCTCACACTCGGGCGGGTTAACACGAGTCAGACTGCCTGCCTCTCTAATACAGCTCTGATTTAAACCAACAACAGTACCAGAGGCTTTCAGCTCTTCCAGAGCTGCCGGAAGGAAGGGATCTCTTCCCAAAGATTAGTGCCACAATCTCTTTAGACTCTGCAAGCAAGAAAAGCTAGCGTGGAGACTCATGCCCACTTCCCATGGGTGCTGAGAGTCTTTAATTAGTATCTCTAGCATACCCCGAGACCTTTGGACAGAGGGTGCTACAGAAGTGGAAAATATTATCATCATTAGGGCTGCTACCGCAAGCGCTGGCATTCAAGCCGGAGACTTGACAGCAGATGGTGAAGTCGCTAGCACGGCTGGCTGCGGTTATAATTTCGCTCATCACAGACTCTCCTCGTTGGAGCAGGCTTCACCTCTTCATGTCTGAAGAGCAAAACAGAACCTGCGCTGACGACACTGCATCGTGCTGGTCAGCCCTTGCTGACACCTTCAAACCAGCCAGCGCTCCAAACCACTAGAAAGTAAATCATCCAAGGAACTTTCTAATTAAAAAGAGCTTCACTCTCATGGCAACACTTTCTCCTGCCCATGACAGCCAGCCCTCCCCAGAATTCTGATCATTAAAGGGAAACAACAAAGAATTAGTCAGCTTTTGTTACGCGTCAAACGTTCCCACTCTGAACCACGCAAAAAACAAGAAGAGACATTTTATAGCTCTCAGAGCAACTTTATACCTTCCCAAACACTATTTCTGCACCTCTTGCTAATTGCTCGTTTGCCTGGGTTTTATGGAGTAGCCTGGCTCACTTCACCTTCAGCAGAGGAGAACAGCAGGGCGTAACGTGCTACAACACGGGGGAGATGCGTACTTCTAATTTTTATCCTTATTTATTTCTGAGTGTTGAGCTTAGCAGCCTAGGACCTACAGCATACCACTCTGATTACCACACCATTACGTTTAAATCTGTTCCCAAGCCCCACAAGCATCCCTTCTGTTTGGGTTAGGACATCACCTGGCAGATGAAGACACTGCATACAAGGAAACATGCTGCTTAAAACGCCCAAACTTCCTAGGCACTCCAGAACAGAAGCACGGGGTAATGCTCCCTCCTCCTGTTTTACAACCTTTTCCAGGCTGTAAAATGTGAAGGATCCCATGGTAGAAAAGAGTATACCCACCACTCTGTCTGGCACCACAGGAGCCCAAATACATTCCGAGGGAGCTTGCAAACGCATTGCCACGCTGCCCACATACCAAGGGAGGGACATTATCCTGGAAACAACCTGACCAGGAGTTCTGTGATGCAAACACCTGTAGCCCACATCTGTTACTCAGAGCTAACATCCCCCATTGTAACTTCAGATTGATTTTTACTGCTTTTGTAAAACAAGACAGAAACTTCCTCTTGCCTAAATTCTGCTCCATTTCAGGGAAGTCGTCGCGATATGGCAGTCTAAAAGGGGAATTGCACACCATCATCATTATCAGCCTATTCAGAAATCCTTTGCTGAATCCTCCAGATCTGTGCGCTGCCTTTGATGCCACCAGCGGTGAGATTTGTGATGACACATCCACAGTCTCCAATGAAGGTGGATGTTGCTGCTGCCTCTGGCCTTTCCTTGTGGAAGTCTCTGATCTATTTAACTCAAATACTTGTGCTGCACACCTATCATGGTATCTGATCATCTTTACAAAGCTGCATACCTACCCATTAACCCACTATGCTACAGGACTGGAATAGGATGCATCAAGACTCTCCTGTTCAATGCAGACAGAACCTACTTAGGCAGCCAGAAAGTGAAAAGGGATTTGTGAATGTGGTTTCACCCAGCTTTTCACTTGCCTGATTCTCCGCCCGAAGCTGGCTATGTGTAAGAATGAATTGACTTACTGCTCTCTAACTGGAGCCAGATGACCTGGCTCTGAAATGGACAAAACATGGAAATACCACAACAGCTGCATCTGGTGCTGTGACCACATAAACCGCATCAGGTAGCTGAAGTTTAGCCTGAAGAACAGGTTGCTGCCAGACCTCGGACAGGCACTGCAGTCCCCTGAGCTTTACACCTTGCTAGGATTTAACCCTGTGCCTTCCCTGCCTTGGCACGGAATCACACTGGGAGCATGAGACAAGTACACCAAAGCCAGTGCCAGGCAGAGTGCTGCCATCCACCTACTGACCTGTGACATGATGGGAGCACTCTGGCCATCAGATTCCCGAGGGCATTGCAAGGTGCTGACCTTTTTCCAAATGACCCAGAGGGTCTGACACCTTTTTGTTTAGGATACTGTGCACCTGGTAACCACTGGAGGAGCTGCCCAGCATACCTGGATGTTGTCAAACCAGGTCGATGGGTGTGAAGATGCTGAGAGAAGCTTCACACCCTTCCTGTTGATACTCTTATGTCAGCGCCACATTCAAAAGGCTATCACAGCGTTATCACATCATGGTACTGATGTCAGTGCCATGATTAAGATGGCAAAGTAATTACAAGTGTCTGCTTTTATACGCTGATTGCTTTCCAAATAAATGTTCTCCATTCCAAATAAATCCACTATGGATTAACATTTCTCCTACTTGCTCGCTGCCTAGAATATATTTGATTAGAGAAGCCTGATCAAAACTCTGCTTGACCATTTTTCAGCACTTCACCATTTTTCTTTTCCTCATCAGGAAGAAAAGCATATCCATTAGTTAACCTTTTCAAACACATTCCTTTTGTAGTCTAATTCAAAGAAGGATTATATAAAAAAAAAAACACCCTTGTCAGGCTTGGCATGTGAATAGGTTTTTGTGCACGCAGGGAACAAGCATTCATATATCAGAACATCGGCGTGGGGAGATAAGGGGAGCTGTATACGTGTGTGCTTATCTGAATGCAGGATCAGTACTGTGAGACCAGCATAAACACCAAGGGCAGAATCCATATATCGATGCAATTCTTAGCGGTACCAGTGCATTTGTGTGAATTTGCAATTAAATAAAGCTTACTCCTTAAAAAAAAAGAAAACAAGAAGTTAGGGATATAATTCAAGGTCTATTGAGATCAACGGGAATTTTTTTCCCATTGCATTTGAATGCAGCTCCCTGTCCCTCCCTCCCCACTTGCCTACCAGAATGCTAAGTAAGAAATTACCTGGAATTCATTTGTATTATTTAAAAAGATCAAAAATTTCTTAATTCTCATACTCTGCTTTCTAAGCCAGCAAATCCCAAGCTCTCCTTTCTTCAATGGGTAACGTTTCATGTATTTTATTTCACACTAGCTTCATACCAAATAAAGTCATCGAAAAGTCTACAAATATGTGTGGGTGACAAACAAACTAATGCAGGAAACATAACTTTGAATCTCCTGACTTTTAGGCAATTAAAATATCAACTTAATTGTTGGATCTGTGTAGCTTCTCTCATTTTAATATGCAAATCAGTGTCTATTACTCTATAGCTCAAAGAATGTGTTACTCGGCTTACTTGATTAGGCTGGGAATTGCTGGTCCTGCTGTCACTATGTTTACACTTTAGTGACAAGTTTGCACATCAAATTCACATAACGCAATGTCATCAACTTACTCATCAAATATAAACTTCTTAAATACAGCCGCTGCTCCGGAATATTGAAACCAGCCTTATTTTACTTCATTTACAGCCCCTAAATAATCAGAGTAAGTGAAAAGATAAATTTGGAACGCAACAGGAAAACATATTTCCCAAGGAAAACAGCTTCCCACAGAGACAGGGGGTAAAGCAGAGAAACAACCCGTGCAAAAAGTTATCTTCTGAATTTTAGTCGTTTGATCCCCCTTTAAAATGTGGAAGGAATAGGCATACTTCATTTCCCAATCTGTACACATTCATCCCACCTCATCTGGGATTCAGTATCAAGGAGTCCCGATTTATTCCGTGAAGGCAGCCCGATTTCAGCTCCCGGCCAAGTATATGTACCTGGAAATTGAAATGAGGATTCCAGAGAAAAAAACAGCAAATTCAGGATTTTTTTCCCTGTTATGAACCTGCCATAACAAGAATGCCACCACCCTGGATAGCAGTGAGAGGAGAAGTGTAAATAAGTTCAGTATTGTCCCTTTCCTACCATCTTTCCTGGATCTAATAAACAACCCAACCAATCTAATAAACATCCCAACCATTCTAATGAATATCCCAACCAAGGCGACGTTTGCCTTGCCAGCACAAGGCACGTCATTCCCGGTAACCTCAACACCTCGTAAAGTTCCTCAACTAGATTTCCATGACACTCTTACTGCTCACAAAGGCATCAAGCTCGAATTTCCAGGAGAAACAATGCGCTGACAAGATGCAGAGCAGAGATCTGAGCCTCTCCCCAGCCGGAGCGCTCCGCCACACTTTTTCTAATGTCAGGGAAATCGGTGTCGGCCTGAATTTGAGACATCAGCACAAGCCTTTCTTCTCAATCCTGCTGATGAATGAAAGAGCATTTTCGATTGTGTGTATCCAGAGGCCTCATGGCACATCGGTCCTAATCAAAAGCTGCTCTGTGATGCAAACTGCTGTAAGTGGCAGCTCATATCACAGGACTCTAAGGGCAGCTGCAGGTAATACTGCATTTCCCTCCATTTGGGATGAATGCTGGACTGGGGACATCTAGCAGGAGCCTCCTGACTGCTACAAATCCACCAAGACGACAACAACTAAATAATAACAAGAGCTTGGCTCATGTACACAAGCAGGAAAACACAACTGTCAAAGTTTAGCAAGACATAAATAGGTCAACAACCTGTTGGCTTTTCTCCGGTTGGTAAAGAAGCCATCAGCACACAGAGGGCTATAGAAGAACCAGAGGGATGTAGAAGAACTATGACCACGAAAGATGCTATTTGCAATGTGGCAGTTTCCAAATGGTGCAAATCTGATGGTGTTTTATAAGGATTTGAGGGGTGGGAGGGGGCTAAAACATGTGAGGGAAAGGTTTGTGGTCCTTCCGCTGCTCACTGACTTTTCTCCTCGCAAAGGGTCTGAACTTCCCCTGGTTATAAATGAAGGACCACGGTTACTTCTGGGGGCTAATCCTGGTAGTAGGGACAATTCTACCTTGTGGTCACTCTGTGTTTCACTCAGCTACTGATGGACAGGGAACTTTAAAACAGTCAGTCTTTCAAGTCTCATATTTTTAAGCCAAGTCAGCAGGCTTAAAAATATTGTTTCTATCACCAGTTCTCCTCCAAAGCCAGGAGGAGACAGAACACTCCCTGCCAGCCCAGGTTTGTCCACACATCTCTGCTTGATTTATCTGCTCCCAGACGTCACCTCTAACCTTGCCGTCTGCCTGCCTGTAATGGCATTAGCTACCTCTAACCTTCCCATCGTCCTCAGCAAAGGTGACCTCTTCCTTCTCAGGCGAAACACCACGACTTCACTGCATCGGTACTGAATAAGGAAGACGGATTGGCCTAGCAAACAAGCAGCCTTCTCCGCAGCAGTGTTTTCCTGCAGTGCTACTCATTTCCATTACAGCCAGATTCAAGGCAGGATCTCTAAGTCCAGAGACCTTCCCTTGAGAGCCTCCTTCCTCATATCGCTACAGAAACCGCTGTAGATGTTCTCACAGTTCAGCGCTGAAATTCAGTCCCCCTCACCACATGTACTGCCCTATTTTCTTTTCCATTTCCTTCTCCCTCACAACTAATTTTCCTATTTCTTTCTTGGTAACCTGACTTTATTTCCTCTGGAGCAAGGGTCCTGCCTCTCCCAAATACTCTGTAACCAACTTCTACACGGTGCCTAGCAAAAAGGTAGGAGATGCTTTTAAACAAACTCATCCTTGAAGGAGTCACTGGAGCTGGGTGGTGGCATTACACTGCTTCACAGGCTGCCTCTCACCCAAGTAGAAATGCTGAGGCCTCCAGCAACACCACACGTGAATTGGATGGAAAAGAAGGGCCAGGAAGAAATCCAGCAGCTCTCTCACTCTTTGTGAAGGCTAAGTACAGCCTGGGTAGTAACCTTTGACTGACACCAAGTTTTACACATTCAGTAGCTACAACAGAACTACGTTACAGGATTTACTACAAACCTCTGGCTCCCTGGACAGCAGACGGAGTCTGAAAGTCCCAGCAGTGTCTCAGTGGCACCTCCCATCACAGTATCACAAGAAGCTGCAGGCTTCGGGCATCCTCTGGGCTTTGTTCGGTCAGCAACCCTTGTCTGCCCGCTCCTGTCCCGCTGTTCACAGCCCACAGATTAAGCTGTGCTCGGGGGCAAGTCTCTCTGGTTGTTTAACAGACTCATGGCATGCTGCCACAGACAGGGCACTCTGGTTTCAATATATTCCGTGCTGCATGACTTCATATCTGTGTTATCTCCAAAAAGACTTGGGAATCTATCTGGATGACAAATGCTATATATATGATAAAAGCAATTTTTTCTTTAAGCTGGAAGTGTTTCTTTAGCCCTCTTGAGGTACTCTGCTTTCATTCCAGCCAAGAAACCTGGTTCTTTATAGGCGCCTGCACTGACTTCAGCAGCACAGAGCGCTTCCCATCAAAGGCTGCCCTGTTGCTGAATCAGAACGCTGGAAGGCTTCAAGGTATGTTCCTCCTGGGGCCAGTCTGCCCAAATCTATCCGGATCACTGTAACGCAACGGGGTTTTATAGGCTCTGCCCGCCAACTGCTGTGACACCGGCAGTATGGAAGCACAGGAGGTCCCAACCTGGCTGCAGCCCTTTAGGAAAGCAGGTATATTTAGCAGCCCCACCTGGCTGTCTCTAGTGCTCAGCTGAGACAAAGGGATACGGATGCTAAGGAAGGAAATCAAAGCAAGCTCTGTTTAAACTACCGGCTTATTCCTGGTCTTAATATACAATTCAGGTCCCAGACCAGTCTAAATGTCTTGCAGTAGAGAAACTAGCATTGTAAAGGCAATAATGATAATAACTATCAGTGAGGCAAGGGACTGCCCCAAGGAGGCACAGCTCTTCAGCTGCGGTCAGCATGGGAAGGCAGTCGGGCTCTGTGTGGGTCGGGTGAAGCAGCTCCCAAGGACAGCTACACTTGTCCTGTGTGCTACTTTCCATATCATTTGTGTTTTGCACATTAAAGCTGAGCCACATTTCAGATGTAGGTAGCAGTAGGGAGTGACTTTTGTCCCCATCAAGAACACATGTCCATCTCTGGAGTGGAAGGGAACAGACCTTCATCAGGACACAGCAGAACACCAGAGGCAAGGAGAAGCTCTTTATAAACCTCAGAAGAAACTGGGATATGCAGAAAGCAATTACTCTCCTGAAATCTGTGCAGGGCACAGAGCCTAACATCCTGTTCTTACCAAAAGTCCCTTAAGATTTGAAGACAGCAAATGCCCTGCCCCTTCACTGTGTGTCTCTTTAGAAAGAAAGCAATTATTGAGTACAAACTGAAGGGGAATTGGCATGCAAAACACCAAGCAAAGTGTCACCTAAAGGAATCCTTCCTCTGCTCCAGGAGGAGGCATTACATGACCGAAGGAGCTCTGCCCTCTATGCACCCACCTGGTCCAACCTTGTTTGAGCAGCGAGATGCCAGGCACTATCAGCACAAAGAGAGATGCGGATGCTGTGCTAGCACTCGCACACCCACCAACAGCTACGGTCACAGAAAGATCCTTCATCAGGTGGGCTCAGGTTTCGTTTGCAGGTGCAGCCCTCATCGTGTGTGCATCTTCTCTTCACAGATGGTAGGAAGCACCATGGCTTCCAAGCACCAGCAGCTCAGCTAACTGGGGATGGAGAACAGCAACTTTTAAATTCCATCTGCTCCTTTTTTGTCACCTTCTGTACTCAAAAACACATTCATCAGAAGCACAAGCATGCTGGGAGAGTGACAAATTCTACCATCTCTGACTTGTCACTTCAGTGAGATTAGATTATTTTAATATTAATTCATTACCCAACTTAATTCCAATTAATTACATTTTTACGAGGCCCTGACACGGCAGTGATGCTGGAAGACAGCCTCCGCTGAACACCAGATGTAGCAACTTCTTTAGGGTCAAATATTTGCCTTAGAGTGACATTCCCTGGTCCTTCATAAAGGACCCCCTCTGCCCTCTGTTCCCTGACATGAGAAAGAAGACACTGAAATCACGGAGATGGAGGAGCAGCTTCCCTTTTTGGTGGGATTACATTCAGGAAACCAGTTAATTTCCAAAAGACGCCACAGATGGTTAACATCAGAGTTGATTTCCCCATCCTCTTCCCAGGTAGGGGCACCAGCCTGCCTCTCAACAGAAAGGACATTAAATCACTTCTCCTCTTCCTCACAGGGAGAGGCTGCAGGAAAGAAGAAAACCCTCCACTGTACCTATGGGATAGCAAAAGATCATGACAGCTTATGGAAAATCAGCATTGCCTTTCCTTAGCCAGGACACAGTCTTTCACAGGTCATCCCACACCTACCTTCCAACGTACCCTTTTTAAGGTATGAGCACAAAATAATCTGCACCTGGAGGATTCTCACTCCTACATACACTTGGCTAGGGTACACGAGTTGTTACACTTCTGTTGGCTCCCCATTAGCTGCCACCTCCCTGTTTGCCTGCAAGACTGGACATCTCAGGAGGGCCAGAAAAGACAAAAATTCAAGAGGGGCCCCAGGACCAGATGGGGCAAAAAAGGAAAAACTAAACAGAAATGGCCTGGAGAGAAACAGGAAAAAACAGGTGAAGCTATGGAGCTGGAGGAAAACAAAGCAGGAGATGCAGACAGATAGAAAAAGGTGCGTGTGGGGATACTGGTGTGAAGAGTACAGGAAAGAGCAATGCAGAGCTGGAACGGGTTCCATGTCTGGGCAGTGATGCCCTGCACCACCTTTCCAAAGCTGTCACAATCTGCCTCCCTGTTTCAGAGACAGGAGGGCTCAGAGCATCACCCCAGATAGCAGCCTGACCTTGGTGAGCTCTCCTCTTACACAACGCAGACCCGGGCAGCACCGGGAGAGAAACAAAACACCCATAAAGTTAAAGCCCGTTGCGGTAACGCGCCTGCCACCGATCTGCCCCATTAACACCACACAGCCCCACGTGTGAGTTCCTGCTTTGAAAAAGGACAGCACGGTGGTGTAGCTCACAGCGTTCAGACCTTTGCAACAGCCCCAGCACCCATTTTGATAGAGACTATTACGGCGTAAACGAGAGGAAAGGACCACTGAACTCCGTGGCAAGTTGCCAGGCTGTGCTGCAGCCTCCAGCGGTTATGCTCAAAGAGATTTAAAGTCCAGCATAACCTTGATTTTTAATAGAGTCACATTTAATGAGCTTTAACGTCCACAGTAATAATTTCCTTATTACCTATCCAGGAGTTGGAACCATGATCAGAAAAAACTGTGCTGTACTCCAGCCCAATGAATGAATTTAATAATGGCCAATACATTTTTATCAAAACCATCAGCATCATTGTCCTCAATGCCTTTTTTGGGTAGGGGTAATTATAATTCTTTGAGCCTTAAGTGTAATTGTTGCAGATCACATAAGCTTGCTGAACGCAGCAAACCTGACTGGTGAGAGGCCACCCAAATCCCTGACCTCTGCCAATGAGCCATCCGGGGTATATGGCAAAACGGGAGAATAAAATATTATGCTTACCTCTGCCTGTCAAAAGGCAAAATGCAAACTTGCTTATGACCTTTGTTACCTTCCCAGCTTGTACCCACACTTCTCCTACTCTGTTCTACATCTCCCTTCACCTCATTCAACTCTGACATGAGGGACCTCCCCCCAAAAAAGCTCAGAGGGATGAATTTGCCTCTTGTATGCGTCCTACGAGAGAGATGGATAATCAGACATATTGGTATTGTGGTTGAATGATAGCAGTGCACATAAAAATCTAATTCTTGTTATTTTTGTACACAAACCTCACTGAAACCTGCTCCCTCATTACACACAGCAAACATCCCTCCCCAAGGCAGCAGTTGTACAGTGACACACTGGGCAGAGGGAGGTTCTGCCACATGCTCCCCATTTCACACCTTGAGAAGATACTTAAATGGAAGGAGAATGGCAGCTGTTTCCATGGGCAGAGCTGAGGAGATCCCAAGAAAACAGCAAAAGCCAGATCTTCCATTTCTCATCCAGGGAGAGACAGTGGAAATTTTCTGGCTACAAGAATCCATGCTGTTAAACTACTCCTGGTAGAGCTGCTGTATCCACGCTGTGGATGCTGTGGGAGTTACACAGGATACGCTCAATGGAAAAACAGATGCAGCTTGATGAGCTGCCCCCTAACCCACCTGGAGCTCTTCCCTGCCTCAGCAAAGGGGCCAAAGCTGGCATTCATATGGCTAATTTAAAGCCAGCTCAGATACCTGATAACCTTGCAATCAGTACTGCAACATCTTCAGCATCTCCTGCACATCCTAATGTATGTGGTCTTCTTTGTCAGACCATACTGCTGAAGGCTCCCACAGCAGAAAGGAGGGTTTAGGACTAGTTATGGCAATATTCCTCATACATAACAGTGAAGCAGACAAGCATATAAAGACACAAGAGAAAACCCAAGATCTTTCCATATAACCTGGCTTACTATACACATGCCCTGGCCTGAGAGACAGGTTCCACAGAGCTCCTCCATCCTTCGCTCACAGCTCTTTTCCCCGTTTTGTTTACATGAACCACTTCCATATGCACTTACAGGCACTTGGAGAACGCAAAGGGCCCTCCTGTGGCTGTGGGAAATGACACTGAAGTATTTCCCACCCTGCTAGGCTCTGCAACTGGTGCTCTCTCCCACGTGAGCTGGTGACCAGAAGTCAGAATGGTGTAGTACGGGACTGGGGCAAAAAGGGGGGAAAAAAAAAAAGCATCACATATATAAGAGGCTGGAAGCTCCCTGAAACCCAGTGAGCTGTTTGTTTTCCTGTCGGAATCAAAGGCAGAAAACAGTTATAAAAACACATCCCTTTTGAGCTAAAGACAAACCTGGTAACATCCCCTCACAAAAGCGCCTCACAAACAGCTAAAAGCAGCCGCGTGAAAGGCAGCAGCATAATAATTACCAATAACAAATCACAGGAGCTCCACGTGAGAAACATGTTCTCCCAGAAGAAATGATCTAATTACTGTGGATGATACCCCAGAGGTTCATCCACCAGCGGCAGGGACACAGAGCTGAACTCACCTCTGCATCCTCTCTGCCCCTGCCCAGCACTCTCCCCCCTGGGCTCGAGGGGCACTGTCAGCGGCTCGGATCTCAGCGTGAGATGTGCTGGGCTACCCGGGGGCACGACAACAGACAAGGGCACTGGGCAGCAGCATCTGCTGCGATTTAAAACCCAGCACATTTCCAATTCAAATTGAAACACAAGAACTATCCCCAAGAACAGCTTACGCCTCGCCGGGATCTTAGACTGGAGGCTCCTCCAGGCAAAGGCAGCCTTCCTTAAACATTCCAAAAGCCTCCAACGCTTACACATTTGTTAGAGCATCCACTCGCAGTGACAAACTGCCACTGCACCTCTAATATCCAGGCAGCTCTTCACTTTATAAACCACCCCATCCACGCTTCGCACTGTTGGATTTTTAAGGCAACACAGCATCATTATCCACTATGAGATGCTGAAGCAAACGTGCTGGTAGCAGTAGGAAAGCACTGTTCTTTGAGCAATGGCGAAGCAAGCAAGCTGATTTCAGAGAGTTTTGGCACTCTAACAGTGGAAGATATTTTCTTCTGTGTATTTTCTTTAAATCAGGGCTCTGTCATCTTGTGGGTCTCAAGTGTCCAGCACACACAGCCTTCAAGGAAGGCTCTGCCCTCTTAGCCTCCTCCAAGGGAAGATCCTGACCTCTGGACACTGCCCACATGTATGCTGCTGGAACACAACAGGTTAGCTCCACACAGACCTTCAGCTCTCTTATTTTTCTCTTCTCTAACAAAAATGCTTTGAGGGCAAGGTAGATGCTAGAGAGTTACAGTGCTAAGATCTCTCGGGCTCTGCAGCGTGACTCGACTCTGCCTGGTCCCCTCACAGTGTTGTAGGTGATGGGTCACATTTTATTGATATCCTTACCTTGATTTACAGAGTCTGAGAACATGTCTGGAGGTGTTGACTTCGGGGTTACTGTACTAAACAGTCTCATTCAGGTATGTGAAGGGAAGACAGACTGCTCTGGAGGAGAGCCACAGAGTCTGTGAAACGTATTTAGCTTGGTGAAAGATGTAGTCTATTTTCATGGAGTATTGAATGTAGCTGTGATTAATGGGGCACATATACACTGATAAACAATATTAATTTGTTTTAAGCCAGGTCTGAAAAGATTTCAACCACTTGCTTCCCTGCAGCTATCAAAGTTATTTCCTGCTGTCTGTAGTACCTCAAGGGCTAAACCAGCCCTGAAAGGAAGGAAATATTTCCTTTTCTCCATCGGCAGCACCAGTCTATGAAGGCTGTTATATTGGTATTTAATTTATCATCACCAAATGATGTGGATTATTATTATTATTATTCATCCTTACCACCTACCCCCTGAACCGAACTACCACAGAATTTCCACCACACATTCACTCTCTCCCACATCAACGCAGCTTCTTTCATCTTCCTTACAACTCTTCCATCAAGCAGGCTGTCCACAGCATCTTCACCTGTTTCTGCAGTCAGTTCCTTCAGCAGCACAGATGAACGAGTGCATCTTCACAACCAGAAGACAGCAACCTACCTGCGATTTCTTGTGGTGACTGAAAACTCCCAACTCCTTCCAGATTCTCAGGGATGGAGCCGCCTCCTTCAAGCACCCTCACCAGCTCCCGCAGCCTTTCACACTCCTCCTGGAGCTGCTGCTGCTCCTCCTTGCGCTGCTGCTTGGCCAAGCTTGCTGGGTTCATGCTGAAATGAAGCACCTTGGTTCTGCTGGGGTCGTAGTCACCCTGCATGGCAGAAACAAACCGTGCGACTCTTTGTGCAAAGACAAGAAAGGTTACAGCAGAAGAAGGGACACTGAGGCAGTGGTAATGTTTTATTCCAACAGTTAAAGTCAGCCAAACCCAGTATTGCTTCTCCTTCTCCTGCTACTATCTCTTTCCAAACCAAAAAGCCCACAAACACCCCCCCCGCAACTCAACAGAGCCTGCTCCCTGGCTGACCCCTCCATGCTTAAATCTAAACTCCAGAAATGAACTTTTTACAGCTGCATTTTAAATCTCTTGGTATCAGGAGGTTATAATGGACACACAGATACACCCTTCAACTACAGCAGGACACCCAGTACCAGCTTAATTTATCACTCGTAAGAGCCAGCAGCATCCATATGACTCCAACGGTGGAGTCATCAGCACGTCACATCAGCTGGTCCCAAGCAAGGGAACACATCTTGTATTTTATATGTTTCCCTCAGAGGTGAGCTGTATTTATAGCAGTTTAAATAGTCAGTCAAGTCCTAAGATAGCAAATTAATATTCTTTCAAAGTGAGAGGAAAACACTGATGTTACATTTGTGATTTCAGAGAGATAATTTCCATATAAACTAGGGGAAGGCTCACAACCATAAAAGTAGTAAAGCATGTGCTAATGTGGGCTTCCACGGCACTCTGCCCAGCTGAAGCCCTATAGCACCGCCTGCGTAAAAAGGCATTTCATATGGTAATATTTTTCCTTCAATTAAATCTTGGGACCTAAAGTGATTTTGTAAACATTAATTAACCCTCAAGAGCAGCATGAGGTTGGTATTATCCCAGTTTTATAATTTCATTTTCATTAAAGACATGCTAGGACTTTATGTGGGTTTTTTTAATGCAAACCAGAGCAGAACCTGAGCAAGTTCATCCAAAATTGCTGGTAGGAGACCCCAGATGATCCCATTCCCAAACATCTTCTATTGAACACACTCCATCCATACGCTGTAAAGCACCTCTGCCCACAGCAGGGAGTGAACAGCCACAGCTTGCTGTCCCAGAGCCTGGCAGCAGACCCAGAACTGGTTCAAAAATGGGTCAGACAGATTCATGGACAAGAGCTCCATCACTGGACCCTGCCAGGGGAGAGCGGAGGTGCAGCCTCCAGCATCTCTAGCTGCTGAGAGAGTGCTGGGGAGCATGACCAGGTTTGTGGGCTCTCCCAGAAGAGCATCCTCAATCCCTGCAAGCCAGAGATGTGCTTCTGGGTTCGATGGACCACAGGAAGGGACCAGCTGAGCACTTTCAGTGTTCACACATGATTCTTGCTACATCTCAGAGCTGTTCCAGTGCTCACTTGTGGGAACCATCCTGAAACTCCCTTTTAAAACCTCACTTTCTAGATGTCAGCTGGGCAGCAGGCAGCAGCTGCAAGAGGTGTGCTTGCTCACGGAGACACAGGTGCCCACAAGCAGTGCCGAGGTCTGGGTCCAGCATCACAGCCCAGGACATGCAGGGGCTGGGATGCTCACAGCTCCCCTGAGGTGCCCAAGGCTGGCTGCCCCTCTGCCAGCAGACAGCTGGCTCCCCCAGTCATGCTGGGCAGATGGGCCCCGCTGTGGAGGAGCAGCAGCCAAAGCTGAGCCTGGCAGGACGCCGAGGGTTAGGCAGGCAAAGGGGAAGCACAATTTAGAGCTTTGGAAGAGAAGATGTGAACTCCAAAAGCACTTTTGGTCAAGTGCATGGGGTCCACGTGTTGGTGAATACAAGGTTAATGCCTTCTTGAAACTACTATCAAACCTATCCTTTGAAACTGGACAACTGGAAACCCTAGATTCCAGTGTGACTGGCACAGAAAGCATCAGTGTACCTGGAAGCCAACAGATGCTCTCACTGCTGTGTTTCCCAGACCAAAAAATAAAGGGGGTATGTTTGGTCTTCATACCTGCCCTTTCCAATGCTAATCTGATGCTCTTCATGAGAAACCAGTTTACCCACACCTGTCCACCCAGATGAAAGACAGGATCATTTTTTCACAGTGTAAATCCAAGGTAAAAACAAAGGGAGAACAGATCTGTATCTGTACGTCCCAGGCAGAGATGGGGTGGAAGGAATCCCTTACCACAGGAACCTCCAAAGGGCTGCTCTGGCCCAAGGAGTTCACTTCAGGGATCAGGGAAACTTAAGGCATGGAAACCTTGGGTACTCTGCCTAGCTGTGTGGGTTCACTGCAGTCAGAGCTCATGGACTTCACAGCTTCAGCCATGTACTGGGCAGATGATGGATGTTTTCACACCGCCCAAGGCTTCCGGTGCTCAGGAGACCTATGGGAGCATCTGAGAGGGCAGCTCCACCCAGTAGCCCCACAGCAACTGGGCTTCATGATTCCACCTCAACAGAGACGTCAGGACAAGCAGCCTGGACCTCACAGACAGGCCAGTAGGATCAAGAGAAGAAATAATCCCACTGACAGCCTTGGCCAGAAGAAACTTTGGAGAGAACTGAAGGACTGAGACCCAATGCAGCAGCTGGGAAATGCTGACCAGAGGGAGCACATAGAGGCAGCTGTAACACCAACTTATTAGATAGATTCTCCCCAGTAAGACACTGGCATTTACAAAGCCGCTTCTGCACCCAGCTATCCAACCTCTCGTGCTATTTCCACTTCAGGACTCTTCCAGGCAGGTTGGGGCACTCCTCACTCTCCTGTTTGCCTTTCAAGGGAAGAAATTCAACCCCAAAGTTTGCAATGGGGTTTATGCTGGCTGGCAAAAGGATGCTCTAAAAATCAGAGCCACACAGACCACTTTTCCCTGCGCAGCCCGGTACCGCAGCACTTCTAACACGCCGTGAAGGGTGAAGGGCAGCTCCGGCCTCATCCCCCTCGCTGGCTGCAGCACCAAGGTCAGGCAGAGATCACACCTCCTCGGCCCGGCTGCCGTCACCACGCTGGCTCGAGCGTGCAGCGCAGAGATCACCTGTGCTTTCACACCGCGCCACCGCTGCAGATGCTCACGCAGAGGCACGAAAGAGCAGAAGGATCCCAGTGCAGAGGAAAGCCATGCAAACTGGAGAGCAACGCTACCTTCCTGCCAGGACTGCTTTAACCCACGCAGCACTAGTCCGGTTTACTTTGCAGGTTATTTACATCTCTCTGGCCTTTCTCTAAAGCCCTGCCATGAAGCTGCAGTGCTTTGGCTCTTCTTGATCTTTCAGCCCATTTATCCTCTCCCTTTATAACATCCTCCTCCTTGAAAAGCCATGCTCTAAAGCTCAGTGCTAGGACTCAGCCTTGTTTTCAGGGCTCCTGAGCCACACTGAGACAGGTGAAGCTCTTAAAAACCCCACTATGATCTGAAGGCTATGGTAGAATCCATCTCATTGAACATTTCTGGGAGATCACTAACACATTTGCTATGCTACTCATGCTTTTGGGCCAGGGGCAGTAGCTTTCTCTTTATTCTACACAACGCACATCGAACCAGCATATTTCTCCCTACAGCTAAAATATTAGTGCTGCCAGTTTAGATTATAGTAATACCCACAGAAACCAAGTGAGACAGGGATCCCAGCATGCTAGGTCCTGTGCAATGTCCCCCATGATCCTCTGGAGATCATCTAGTCCAATCCCCTGCTAAAGCAGCATCACCTAAAGCACAATCCTAAAGGGTTGTGTCCAGGCAGGTTGTGGATATCTCCAAAAAAGGAGACTCTTCAGCCCCTCTGGGAAACCTGAGCCTACCACCTAAAGCCCAAAAAACAGACAACAAAGCCTGAAGATGTGGTATGCAGAGGTATGGAGAGACGCAGTTTGAGGCTCCTTAGCAGTGGCAGAAATGAAAAGAATACGTGCCTTCAGAGACATCCCTCCTCACCAACGGACCGTACAGTTGCACCAAGCAGAGCGTTGCTTAAGTCTCTGAGAAGCTTACTGACATCCTATGGATTTTCAAATAAACACAGGATGCTTTCCATAGAAATGTTGGAGCCCCGAGCCAGTTTCTGATGAAAGGGCTGGGTCTGATGTGTATATACCAGACAGCCAAGAAGGTACCACAGCTTGAGCTGTTTGGAGTGCTCTTCCAAATTTCTGAAGGTTGGGAGTGACTTAGGTTGGTTACAACAAGAATCACGGCTGGAAACCACTGAGCATAACAGACAAGAAAACCCCATTAATATCTCACTGGCCATTGAAGGAAATGAAACCCTACTGCTAGTAAGAAACCAGTATGATAACCTGCTCCTGGAAACCCTCTAGCTCTGGAAAATGTCAATTGCTGGGTTTCTCTGCCCACTGGTCTTCCCCCACAATAAATCAGTCTTACTGATCAGAACTTTCTCCTTTCAACTCTGCAACAGAAGCCTGGAAAATGGGGTTTCAGGCACTGGGAGAGAAGACCTAAACCAGATTTGTCCACTTAGAAAATAGTCACTGACCTAGAGCCACTGATGAGGAAGACAAAACATTGGCATTTGAAGGGTGTGGTAGAGAAATGATGTCCGTGCTCTTCGATTAGAAGCTGGGACTCCCAAAAAAACTGCCAAGGAGCAGCCCCAGATGCTGCTTCTGTGCTGATCCAACACGTGCAAGAAGGTATTGTTTAACAGGAGTTAAAAAGCATCTTGCAACAAATGGTACTGTAACCATGGTTTCTCCAAGCAGCTTCAGGTTTCAAAAAAGTGAAAAGTGTGCTTCAGGTTTCAAAACTTGGCCTGAATATGAGAATCAACCAAATCCACATAAGCACATGGTGCCTTTATATGGAAATATGAGACATTTAGGGGATGTGATCCATGTATGACCTATAGACAGTCCCTTTGTTGGAAAGCCACCCTGGTTCATTCAGCAGGTAACTTGGATAGCTCGTTTTGCTCATCAGCACGTCATGGCTGGTGTCTCAGAGAATGAAGGTGATACAGTATTGCTAGTTTCTCAGCAGCAGCTCCTCTTTACCCCTCTTTTTCCCAATACTTCAAAAACGTGAAATCGTAGAGATGCTGAAGAGTAAATAACTTGAACTAGAGAACTGCTGGCATTCATTGATTCTTCTTTCAAGAAATAACATTGAGCCAGTAATTCAGACTTGTCAGAAAAATGTACACAGAGCTTCAATTTAGGAGGAAGCAATAAATACCTTGATTGATTGCAACCAAGTCTGGTTGACACTTAGTAGTACAGTGAATTATTCATTCCTGGAAAGCAGGATGCTAACTAGCTGATCTGGTGCTTAAGGCAGCAAAACCATGTCTGTTCTCTCTCAGAAGGGCACTGGACATTTTACAGAGGCAATCTGTTGATTCCTTATGTTAAAATGTTCTAAAATTTGTGACACAATGTAATTTTGATGCATTATCCTTGGCCTTACACCATAGGGTAAGCACAAGGGAAAGCCTCTCACAGACCACTGAGAAGAACCATCCCACCACTTCTGTCCCGATCACTACACCAAACAGCCACAGCAGATGCAACACACAAATATTGTCTTAATACAGTATGTTCAAAGCACACACTGGTCTGTGGCAGAGCTAGTGAGACTCTGGCTGGCGATAAACTTCCTGACAGAAGACTAGGAAAAAGAGAATTTGTAACAGGGCCAATTTGCCATCGAGAACTGAGGTACAACCAGATGCTGCTGCCTCCCTTCCCACTTCCACTTCCCAGCTTGAAAAAAAACCCACCCTGAGGAGCTAATTGTGCTGATGCTGTGTGTCATTTTAAAAAACGATATTATCGGCAAACAGCCAGTCTGTTGGTCTGCATGTTGAAATTACAGCTCAGAAACTTCCTAAGTAATCTCCCCATTAGGGAAGAATCAGTCAAGTGACGGCGCAGTGAATGAAGACAGGATTGCTTTAATCTCTGCAAAACAGAAACTTTTCCTTTAGAAGAGGAGTTGTTTAGAAGAACAATGAAAGCTGCCGGTGACAGCACCTTGAAAAGGGATGAACTTATCCTGGCAACTCTCCTCCTAGTTGTTTGAAAACCACACAGTCCCAATTCAGGGATGTCTTTCTCCAGGAGCTATAAAAGCTTTCCTCTCTACTCGACTCACTTTCACAGGCCCATAGGTAAGAATAAAGTACTTAAAACCATGTGGACTACTTCACACTTGATGAAACATTCAGCGCTTAACAACTCCATTTAAGATCTATTCATCTACCGCAGGTATTTCTAATCAGAAGGTAGAACTGGTAGCAAAGGGAATAGTCTCAACTGTTGTGAATACGTTTATCTAAAATCACTAATGAAATTAAAGAAGTTCATACGTCCCAAGGAGGCAATGACTGTCAGGATACAAAGTCAGCAAGCACTGTCAAGGATTTTCAACTGATTTCACATCCTCATAGGCTCCTCCTGTTTAATGTGTTTGAAAGCAAAGTTGTCAAACCCGGAGAGAAGGCTGACACGCACTTCAGTGCTTTATTTTTTTTCCTAGTCTCGATGTCTATCAACCTTAAAAGATTGTGATTTCCAAGCAGCACAATAAATTCTGGCAGAGCATATGGACAGCTGAGCTTAATCGCTGCTCGCTTGCAACGCAACAGATTGTGCTTGCCCCTGCTGAGAAAAGGCTGACGATTGGAAGCTCTTCAAGGAAAGGACCGTTTCTTCTTTGTGCGATGCTCGCACACAGCGAGCGCCACCCAAACACAACCAATACACACTGCTGTTTTTTTTAGCTAAGGAATTTGTTTCCATGCTGACTTCTGGAGAGAAAAATCTCCCAAGGTTTCCAGACTGGGATGTGTTATTCAATACCGAGGAACTTAAATAGAAACAATCTAAGGAGCTTAGTAGATTGTATCAGCTTTAAAAAATAAATAAATAAAGGGTCAGTAGTTTCCTTGGTAGAACATCTGAAATAAAGAGCCCATCTATCCACAGGAGACAGATGGGAAAGTTTCCTAACTACAGATATAAAACAAAACATCAACTGGAGGGGTGGTAGAATGGGAGTGTTTGAAAAGCATCCAACTAGCTAGGGAATGCTTCTGTTTGCTACCTCTTCTAGGCAAAAAAGTAGCTTCAACTGTGAATACCAACACACAACAGGTAATTGGGTATATCCATGTGGTGAACGTCTGAAATTGAAATTTTGAACTCTCAAGCAGAAGATGCTACTTGTTCACTGATTGCACAGCCTGGATGAAAATTTTTGCAAGACCTGGACAAAAACAAAAGTGAATCCTCCAAAGATAGAGAGATGTGAGACAGAGTCACTGCTTAGGAAGCTGATCAGAAGCTGATGGATGATTTAGACTAATTAGATGAGGAAAACCAGGGGCCTGGAGTTTCAGCAAGAAAGGTGTTGCTGAAAAGAGGGATTCTTCAAGACAGAAGTGATCCCAGGGAGAAGAGGGTTTGCAAAGAAGATGATGATGATCCTGGCTGGAGGAAAGATGGAGGAAAGTGGAGGAGGACCCTGGAGAACAGAAACATACACAAGAATGAAGACCAGGAGATGCCCAGGCATCTTGGCCTGTAAGGATTGCACCTGGTGTCTGCCAGCAGACAGGACCTTCTGCCCATCCTTCCCGCAGCAGCAGCCATCTCCCCTTGGGGAAGGGACGTCGAGCCCAAGGCATGGCAGCGCTGAGGTGGGGGTGTGAGCAAATGGTGATGTGAAAGAACAAAGCGGAGTGAAATGTCTGATATCACTGTCTATATATTTTATCACTATCTATATGATATCACTATCTATATATTTTAGAACTGAGGTTACAAAATAAACCCCAGCTCTACCATGGGTTGCTGCTTACTCTGTCCCACCCGTGACTGCTGCCTGTCTTTGTTTTATGATGAAGTGCTACCCAAGGCCTCTGGCCAGACTCTTGCTGTGTCACTCTCCAGCTACCCAACTCCTGTAAAAGCCATCCATGTTTCTGATGCGTGAGATGCTAGAAGAGGTGATGCTGCTTCCAGGGACCCACAAGCTTATTTTTGGGATTCGGTGACTCCTCCTGACCGTGGATCCTTTACACAGATGAAGCTGCAGCAGAAATGCACGCTGTTTGCAGGGGCTTCAGGTTTCTGAAATGACAGGTTTGCTTTTCCAAAAACATGTGGCATTTGTGAGTAAACACAGCCCCACACGCACACACGGGCTCTGCACACAGCTAATAAATACCCTGTTGCTTCTCCTGAATTATGAAAGCAGAGAAGTGACAAATCATTACAAGTCATCTCAGAATGCATTTATCTTCAGCTTACAGTTAATGGCATAGCATTTACGTCAAGAATTGTCTGCTGTTAGTTCCGCATCAATACCCCTTGGAAATTTTACTCAAAGATGGAGAACAAAACAACAATGGGAAGGTAATATTGGAATTTATCACCTGAAAAGCACATGCAAGGTCCCCAAAAGCTACAGCTCTTGATTCAGTAGCTTATTAACTGGCTGGCCAGGTGAGCACCTTTTCCTGGTCTGCCTTTATTTTATTTTAACAACTTTTTTTTTCAAAAAAAAACCAACCCCCTAAACCCGTGATTACTCAACTCTACCACAAAAGGATGCAGGAGGCATTTCTGCACCCAGTACAGCCTCAGAAAGCTTAATCCTACCTCAGGAAATGCCATTTTAATGGAAATTCTGTTTCTTGGTTTTGTTCTTTTTGTTTCTTTGCTCAGGCTTGTTAAAGTGATTAGAGTAAAACCCAAAGTAAACCACATCCCAACGAATTCCCTCTGTACCCAGAGCACAAAGCCAGTGCGCTCACCAGCCTCGGCTCCCTCTGTCACAGAAGATAACTACACCAAGGGATCTTTAAAGCCCTTGGAACAGGAGTTGTATTAACAAAAATGGATTGCAAAGACAAGACAAAGCAAGCTAACAAATAGGCAACAATCACCACCTGCTCCGCGTAGCTTTGCCAGAATGCACACACTTAAAATCAGGAACAGTTGGGGGAGGGAAACCCAGAACATGCCAGATATTGGGCAAAGGCTTACTTGTTCCTACCTTCTTTCCCACATTTCTCTCCACCATCTTTGTGTGTACACTTGCAGCACACCTGTGCGCACAACCTGGCAGCAGAGATTTGCTTGGGTAATCTTTTCATCCTTCTCTTAGCCAGATCTTAGCCCAACTCCTGCTGCTACTTCCCCCAAGCAGGAAGTCCTGTCTCCCTGCCCCAGCAATGTGACCTTTTGTCCACGCACCTTGCTTCAGGTTACCCTTCTACACCCTGCTAAACACCCATGTCAGTCATTGCCAGAACAGCAAGGGTGAAGACAGAATCCCAGACTGGTTTGGGTTGGAAGGGTCCTTAGAGATCATCTTGTTCCAACCCCCCTGCTATGGGCAAGGACACCTCCCACTAGCCCAGGTTGCCCAAAGTTCCATCCAGCCTGGCCTTGAACACTGCCAGGAACAAGGCATCCACAACTTCCCTGGGCAACCTGTGCCAGGGCCTCACCAATAATAACCTGGGTTAGGCCAAGTGATGCCTCTTCATCCCCAGTACCTCCTCTCTAGTTCCCACCAGCACAACAGATGTCCAATTCTCGCATGTGATAACACAAGTAATCCCATGTTGCCACCCCCACTCCATCAGTAATGCCACCTCCAACACTTAGACCAGCTGCTGCTCCCACAGAGACTTCTACAGTGCTTTTTCTTTCCCTTCCTGAGCTAATCCGCCACACTACACGTACTCATTGATATTTCCCTATGGCCCTCTTTTACCACAGCATCTACAGCAAATTAGCAATGAGACAGAGAGTCAGCTGGAGTTAGAAGGTATTGCAGACCAAAAATGCTCTAATGACCCTAATCACACTGCTCTAACACCAGACCATATCTTTTGGTACAACATGGAACACATTTTGGGCACTGCTGCAATAAGAATAATAGAATAAAATGTCTCACCAGTGGTGCTGAAGCCCTTCAGGTACACTTTGGAAAAGGGGATATTTCTCTATACCCACTTTCAAATGCATTATCCCCTGGAGGATGCAGGACTATAATTTGCATCGAGTGAGGCATTCAGATGAGGTCTGGGATGCAAACAAACGTGACAAGGAGGTCAAGAGTCAGGACAGCAAGACATGGGATAGCACTGAGTTGGGATAATCCAGAAGAAAAAATGCATTCAAACCTTCACTGTCCTTTTCAATTGCTGCTCTTCCTTTTACTGAAATGGAAGAAAATCACAGTCTTCTCCAGGAGGGTTTGTTGCCACCCAGAGATTTGAATTCCAGGGTTTCGACACTAGGTTTTTCAAGTCAAGGATTCCTGCCTTTCCAGCAAACAAAGTACATTAAAAGCTGCTATTATTTACACTCTGGTAGCTCGCAAAGGAGACCAGCAATGGTTCAAAAACCTCTGATAAAGTCACTGAAAATAAAAAGCATATAGGTTTTGAAAACAGCCCCAGAGAGCTTATAGTTGGAGTTGTAAGAATTCTTTTTCAGAGATAAGACTTAACTTTGTGGTGAGAAATGTTGGCTCTCACAGATTAGAATTTCACAAAAACCCCATTTTATCAACTTTCCCATACAAATGAAGTCACCTTGGGTTAAGAATATGATTGAGAAGTCTCAGACCAAACCTGGCTTTGCAAGAGAAGCACACAAAGTTTAATAAAAAAATAATTAACTACTACTTTGCTGCTCCATTTTCTTATTTCACATGAACCTACAGCACCTACAGGTACTGTACAATAAACCAAAAAGAAGATACCTGATGTGAGGTTTTCTGTAGTGTTTACTCCAATCCAGATGTTCAGCCACTCAAAGCTTTCCTTCCCAAAAATGCTCTGTAAATCTTTACTTCACCATGATTCTGTGTTTCCCTGTAAAGCCCTACTTTGGAATGAATTCAGGTGAGGTCTCAAGTGGAGATGCCAGAGGGAGTAAAGCAGCACAGGTTGGCTGGGCTAGTCTGGGACCCTTGGGATGCAAACAGGAGGGAGGAGTCAGGGAGAGGGATGATACCACAGGTCTTCCCTTCAAATCTTTATAAAGGAAAGCAAAACCACAGCATAGCAAGATTTTTCTAGTTAATATATCTAATTAGCAATGAGCAAAAATCTCTGGGACTTTTGGGTTTCTTTTTTAGACCATATCATATATAAAAAGAAACATGAATAACTAAAATTATGTTAAAAGTCACTGCCTTAGTGACCCAATGGCAGGAGCATCAAAGTTCAGCTGAGCATATCCAAGCCTGAAAAGTAAATGACAAGAAGAGCTGTCACTTATTTGTACAGCCAACGCATTGCGTAGGCTGACTGCTGAGGTCAACCACAACGGCACTGACAGCAGCGCTGAATCTTCCTATAGGCTTCAAGTACACCAGGGCTTGTAATTTAATGGGTAGAAAAGTACTATTATACATCCCTTCATGTATAACTGAGGTGGCAGGGTACAAAGAAACCCCAAAGAGCTCTGCTGCCTTTTGGTGAATGAATGTGCACCCTCAGTCTTGGCGACAGCACAGAGCCAAGCAGAAGATAAAAATGAGGAAAATGTGTCCCTGCTACACACTGAGGGGAGGAAGAGCTGGAGGAAAATTGGCAAGTGTTGTTCTTTTTGTTGCAGTCACTTCTCAGCGACATGGTGTCTCTCTTGATGCAGCCTGCCCTTGGGAAGAGCTCATCTTCCTCAACATCACCTCAACGTCCAACCAGGTACCTGGAAGAAATGTCTCCAGTAATGGGTAATTTGGTAGAGGAAGAAGTGAAAGAACAAATAGGGAGCCTCTGACGTCTCAGAAGAACGTATTAAATGTACATACCTCTCCTAATTACCCACGTAGCTACCTGCATTATTCACCAGGAAGAGTCACTGCAATTTGGCTTATGTTGAATATGCAGAACCCACTTTTGTTTGCTTTGCTCTTTCTCAAGTAAGAGACCTGAGTATCTAAAACATCCAAATATCGATTCAGAGGCTACATTAGCTTCCAGCTCCTCAGGGCAAATAGGCAAATGTTTGATTTTCCTTCCCTTTCCACCATTTGATCAGGTTACTTTCTTTATTTAAGGAAGTTGTAGGATCCCTGATGAAAAGAGCTCTTTTCCCCTTCTCCCAGAGAACAGCAAAGGTCTCCTCCAACTCCTTCCTCCTCCCCAGCAGGTTTCCTTACCCAGATCTGCAGAGAGCTGGACTCTGCTCCCTTAGTCCCCATGCAGAAAGGTGTCACTTTGTGTCCTTTTATTCCTTGAACATTAAAAGTGTCTACAGACTTGGGATTAACAAACATTAGAGAGGTCCCAGGCAGTGAGAACAGGGCTGTCATGGAGCAGCTTGCTGTGCATACAAAGAAACCCTTGACTAGAAGAGTCAGCAATGCAAGGAGAATTAAAAAGCACAGTTAAATAACCCTAAATCCTCATGAATATTTATAAACTACATCACATCAAAACTAAATCAATACCCCTCACTACTTACATATGGCCTGAGAAAGTCGGAGCTAGTAACTTGGTTTTGCTTTACCCATCATACTGATGAGACCTGGAAAGTCTCCATACGAGAATAACTTCTTGGGCTGAGAAGGGGAATTCCACGCTGTGACTTGTCTGGCTAAGACAGAGCAGACAGGAGAGGAAGAACAGCCATCCACACCATGGGGATGGCACAAAGGATCCACCTGAGCCTTGTCTACAGAGAAAAAATTCAGTTTAAACCCTTCTACTCCCATGAAAAAAGAGAAAACCATTTCTGGACAAGGGCAGGCATCTCGATCTATGCCACGGCTCTGTGGGTGACATAAGCTACATGCCCCAGCATTCACACCCCGTGTCCTCACGCAGGGCACTTGTATCAGCACAGGCATCTGCTTAAACACACTTTCTTGGCTTCCACTGGGGGAAAATACTTCTTGGTTGCCGGCAAAGCTTCAACTACTAATCATTTTCTTAAATGCGATGTGACCCAAAGGCAGGGGAAACACCTAGGAATGTCCCGCTGGGATCACTGGCCCATTGGCAAAATTACTCTATCAACATGCTAAACCTGCCTTATATCCATCCATCTCCAACAACACATCATCTTTATTCAAGCTTAGACTGCTACAAAGTTGAGCCCAAACCTGTTTGAATCTACCTTGAAATACATTCAGCAGGCACAAAACTGTTTGGACATCAGCACACGACTTAATGGTCTGAACTACAACTATCCTGTCTCTTGTTTGATTTTATTTCCCCAGTTTTGCTTGGCCACGCTAATGGACTGGAGAGGAACAAGCTACATTTTGCACAGGGATGCGAAGGGGCAACGATTTAAAATTTTACTGCCAAGTTTTCCCAGAATTATGACTGCCAGGTCAGCCTATAAACTAGTAAGACCCCACAAAACCTCACTCAACCTCACAGCACTTCCCACTGTATAAAATTTAGGCGTTGACTTTTACCATCTCTTTCCGTGTTTGTCAACAGAAACTGCAATCCCTTTATGAAGGAAAATTGTGAATGAGGAGGAAATTCTAGTTTTCTAGTGTTTCTCAGTAGGAAACCAGGTCTCCAGCCTTCGGGTAATGAACCACCAAGCAGAGGACAGCTCAGCCTTGCACAACAGGTCTCACACCCTGCTCTCACACTGCGGCGGTTACTTCTCTCCTTTTAAGTTTTAAATAGGCAACGCACAAGCCTAACTCAGGAACACAAGATGCAGTCGAGAAAGCTGCTTTTGGACTTTATTGAAGCAAACCCCAAAGACAGCCTTTCCCTAGCATGGATTTTCAGACAGCGCCTTTAAGTGCACAGCCACACTGACTTTCAGGGGTCGGATCGCATTTGCTGATGAAGAACGTGTTTTAGACTTTTGCAGCAATTATCTGGTCATTTTTCATATTTCTGTTGCTTGTTTTTAATGCAGTTTTAATACCTTACAATTACAGCTCCTTCAGTTGCCACCTTCAGTGGTACACAGGCTCTCTGAGTGAGCTGAAGGCATTTATTCAGAGCTGCTTTCACAGGCAGAACCCCCAAATGGTCTTTGATGCATCTGGGATGTACTGACAGAAACCAGGGAGTTTCTGTCTGAAACTGATACTGAAGAGGAGACAAGCACACCTCAGAATTCATGCACATGAACCAGAGGAAAAGTGGCCTCAAGAATAACGATAAAAATCTTACCTGCATAAATTTATACATTTTTTACCCTCCAGCAGGTCAACAGCAGGAGAAAAAAAAAGAAAAAGAAGATCAAGAGAGGTGAGATAAGGGAAAAGCACATTTGATGTCAGTGATTTCAGAAAAAAATAATATTTTCTGTAATCACAGTGAAAGGAGTACAAATCTCTGCCATCGTCTTGCTTAACAGAGCTCTACAACGCTTAACATTGCACTTGAGAGGAAATACCCGTTTCCGTTATTTCAGCCTACTCAATCACTCCTCCTCTACTTTCTTCTCCAACTTCAAACCTTGGATCGGATGAATTCACTCACTGCAGTTTGCAAATCGCTAATCACCTATCGGCAGTATTGATCGGCACGTTTTGCATTTACTGCGGTCGTGATGAGACAGCACTGCCTGGTGAATAGACCGAAAAAATGAGATTAACCAGCCAGCTTCATTACAGATCAAGTTATCTGCTGCCTCGTTCCCTATCCATGAAGCTTCCGGAATGCAGCAAACTGAATCTCTTTAACTCACAAGACAGGACTGATCCGTAACTCCGTTAGAAGAAATAATCAGGAAAAGCAAGCAACACAATTTCACGGAAAACAGGTCTCGTGGAATAGACTCCCAGAGATTCCGAGTCTAGTTAATTAAGATAACTGCGTTGACATAACAGAATAGGAATTCTGTTAAATATTTGCCTCAGTATCAAAGTCGTGTTTTCTTTTAAAAATCATAGAATCATTTGGGTTGGAAGGGACCTCCAGAGATCATCGGGTCCAACCCCCCTGCCAAAGCAGCTCCCCAGTTCATATCGCACAGGTCGCGTCCAGACGGGTCTTGAATATCTCCAGAGAAGGAGATTCCACCACCTCCCTGGGCAGCCTGTCCCAGGGCTCTGTCACCCTCACTGTGTAAAAGTTCTTCCACATGTTGGTGCGGAATTTCCTATGCTCTAACTTGCAGCCATTGCCCCTTGTCCTGTCTCCACAGACCACTGAAAAGGGGCTGGCCATTTCCCCCTGCATCCCATGCTTAAGATATTGATAAACATTAATAAGGTCCCCCCTTAGTCTTCTTTTCTCTAGGCTGAACAGCCCCAGCTCACTCAGCCTTTCCTCACAGGGGAGATGCTCCAAGCCCTTAATCATCTCTGTAGCCCTTCTCTGGACTCTCTCCAGGAGATCCCTGTCTTTTTTATACCAGGGAGCCCAGAACTGGACACAACACTCCAGGTGGGGCCTGACCAGGGCAGAGCAGAGGGGGGGGATCCCCTCCTTTGACCTGCTGGCCACACTCCTCCTGATGCCCCCCAGGATGCCATTGGCTCTCTTAGCCCCCAGGGCACACTGCTGGCTCATGGCCAACCTGTCATCTACCAGGACCCCCAGGTCCTTCTCCACAGAGCTCCTCTCCAGCAGGTCATCCCACAGCCTGTACTGATTCGAACAGTTGTTCTTTCCCAGGTGCAAGACTCTACACTTGCTTTTATTGAACTTCATTAGGTTTCTCCCTGCCCAGCTCTCCAGCCTGTCCAGGTCTCTCTGGATGGCAGCGCAGTGTTCCTGCCTGTCAGCCACTCCTCCCAGCTTTGTATCATCAGGTACTTGCTGAGGGTGGATGCTATTCCCTCATCAAGGTCATCAATGAAGATATTGAACAGGACTGGACCCAACACCGAGCCCTGGGGAACACCGCTACTGTGGCAGCTTTTAGATGGCCCAAAAGCTGATGACATTTCCCAGCTGCTTCTAATGAGAATTTTTCCTCTGGCCACTCATATACAGCATACATTCTCTACAATATGTAAGAAAATAATGAATCCTTACTAAAACACACGGATAACACAAAGGCAGAATGGCAGCCAGCAACAAAGGGCACAAAGATAGCTTCAGAATCTGATTGTGCTGGGCACAAACATCCCATGGGAATTCAAATGCATCGCGAGACATCCCGAAGCGCAGGATATAGTCACAGGTATACAACACAGCAGGTACCTTCTGGAAGACAATGCCTGTGAGGAGGGGGCTTGGCTGTGGTTAATAACTAATGTTTACCTCTGATTTAATGCTGTGGGGAGAGAGGGGTAAAAATAAACAGAGAGAATCTTTACGTAGCTATGAGTAGGACTAGAGAAACAATATTGTCTCTGAATGCAGCACTGATGAGACCGCTGCAGCGGTAATGCAGCCAGGTTAGGTGTGGAAGCATTCAAAGCCTTGTTGAAAATTAAGGAAAGTTCTGAGTGTATTTCCATGAATGATTCATGGTCTGAAAAACATGTCTTACAGTGAGAAATGAATGGAAATAAACCGATTTCATTTACTATGGAGCAGGCTAGAGCAATTTCATCAGGGTCTTCGGTGGAAACCTGACAGTAGATAGTTCTTTAATCTAGCAAACAAAAGCATAGCGGGACCCCGGGAGCTCATGGTGAAGTCGGTGAACTGGAAATAAGATATATTTTTAATAGGGATGGCTAACCAGGGAAACCAATACACTGTCTATTACTTAGTATCTTTAAATCAGTATTTGATATCTTATTAAAAACAAGCTGTGGAGCAACCACCAGTCACTGGGTAGAGATTTCTTTTAAAGCCATATTTTGTGTTATACACCAGGTCAGACTAAATGGGTGTTCTTTTTGGCCATAAAACCTCTTAAATCAACTCATTCCACTTCCTGCAATTTGTAAAAAAAAAGTGTTATCCAGTACTTTTATCCATTCTCTCTCATATCGTTAATTCCCACTCTTGCTTTCTAAGCCTCCAGACAATTCTGTAACTTCAGCATTTATTCCTCTCAGACGTAACGAGAACCTAGATGTTATCACTGACAGTTTAATCTTTTTCAAGAAGAGTTTTAATTTGTAGAGAAATTGTATTAGAATCAATGCCTCTAAATATAAAAATATACTTTCAGATCTATGTTCATGTTAATATTTCAGGGAGGCAGAGCTGCTGCTCAAATCCTCAGGTGATGGAAAAGCAGAATGATGCTTAAGATACAGCCACTGAGATTGGGCTTCTTTCCTTCAAGGAAATGCCTTTCTCACAGATGTAATGACAATGCGAACTTGCACAAGCTGATCCATCCAGATGTAACCCAGCTCATTAGAACATGACAAGGGTTATTTTGGTGATTAGAGTGCAAAAAAAAAAAGAAAATAATCTGAGAATGGAAACAGGTTTGTGGCCTGATGTCTTTCCTGGTCATCGGGCTTTAAATTGGGGAGTCTCCACCCTGACTTCAAGGAGTAACATTAATTTAAGGATTACCCTTCTGGGAGGTGGTGAAGAGAGAAACAAAGATGGACTGAGATGTGAAAGCTCAAGAGAAGTCACAAAATATGGACGCATCCCTTCAGACATCCCTCTTGGCCACAGGTATATATATTCTTTGTAAAATAACCATTCCGCACAAGTGTTCATCTCCATTAAAGACAGAGCTTTAATGAACTATTCCTCACATCCCCATGCAACATCCTGCTGCCCATGACTCATCCATCTCCCACAGCTACCCTCTGAAGGCAGCATCTGCCATCAGGTTTGGAGCATCTTGGAGACAGCGAAGCACCTTGAATGAGGAGTGGGAGCAGAGCAAGGAAGCAAACAGTTTGAAGAAGCACCGTTCACCCCTGTAATCTCAGATTATTTCTGTCCCAGCACGTATGTGTTACTGTAACAACCACATGATTGTGGCTCTTCATGTCCATCACACAGAGGTTCAGACAGATGAATAGTTACAGTTCTGCCCTCAAGAAATAACGGAAACAATCTGAGCTGGCACACTGAAGAAAGCAAGCCTCAGTAATCAGCTGCCAACTGGTCTTTTGTAATAGATAAACCTGGTCCAGTAATCTCAGACTACCTCCTGGCCAGTGCCAGTAATTCTAATCCACATTAAAAAAGCCCTAGAGGAGACTGTAACAGGGCTGCCTCTCTACACGGAACAGAAAAATTCCCAAACATCCCTAATTCCTCAATGCATGCCAGCTTTCTCTGGATCAGTAATGAGCTTGTCCACGTTGAACTTGAGAACACTATTCAATTTTATGAATTCTGCCTGGATCCTCACCAACCGCACACTCTAATTTGTTTTCTGAATGCTATCTCAACTGTAAGAACTGATCAGTGCCTTCACTTCAGCTCTGCAGCCTGTATATTAAGTTAAACCACACAGAAATGTGTTTGCCTCTCTCAAAAGCTGTTAAATGAGATAGTCTCCTATTCAAAACGAAGCACTACTAGGCAAAAAATAAACCCATGAAATCAGAACCACTTGCTGCCCATCTCACCTGGCAGAATGTACCAGGTCAGGCAGTCCACTTTAGCTCCTTAGGAAAAGCGAGCAGCCCCAAGGGCTCAGCTTCTACATCTGCTGTGCCCAAGACAGGCCAAAGCTGCTTGGGTCCAGGCACACTTAGAAGAACCTGAAAGCGGACCAGATCTGTTGGGTTTTGACCATCTATTATTACACATGTCCCAAGGAAATTTGCTACTGCAAAACTATTTTCTATCAAAACTGAACTACTGCCCATCCACTGGGTTCTTCAGACCTGCATCAGCAGGGGCTGCTATAGCCAAGACCCTGTGCATCCCCTTTCAGGGGGGATCATCCATTTCAGGGCAAGTATCCATACATTCCACAGAAGTTACTTGTACTCTACCTGTATTGCCTGCCAAACTCACGCACAGTCAATAAAACTGACCACATCCCCAAACTTTCTGGTGTTACCAACCCCTCATCTTCCTCTCGCTGTTGCTGGGCTTTCTCTGCCACCTCATCCACATTTATGTGGGAGGTTTTACTTTCCCAGAAATAAGCTTACTTGACCAAATATATTTTAAAATCAGCGAACAAGAGCCCTGGGGTTTATTGCTGATGGCAATCGCGTGCTTCTGTCATGGATGGGTTTTGCTCAGGTGCTACCACAGCGTAGGGAGGATCAAAGCAACCAGCCAACCTTTGTCTTCAGGAGACTACTGATTTATTTCCGCATCCCTGACAGAGGGTTGGAAGCGGTAAACCACTTTTACTGTGAGTAGAACACTGTGCTGCACTGCCAGCGCCTGCCTGGGCAGCTGCTGCTGGTTTAGATCACTCTCATCTGAAATAGTCATGTGAAAATGGAGAGCCTATAATAGGCACCCTTGATGCACAAGGTACCTGGAGGCAGAAGGTGTATTAAGCCCCAGATTTTTACATATTACTCCCTACAAGTGAGCTCTGAAGTGCTCAGTCTCTAAGCTCTTGGGGAAGGCTGAAAAAACACAGGGATGCTGCAGAGCAACAGGGAAGCGCAGGCACGACAAGCACGGCTGTTAGGGCTCACATTCTGAAGACAAACAGTATGTATCATCAAACAAGCAAAATATTTTCCAGTTCTCTCAGGAAATGGGAATGTGCAGAGAGAGAGACAGAGGACCCCAGGCTGCTTAAATCTGATCTCTGGTCTGGCTGCTGTGCCATGCTGCAAGGAACCTGCAGCCTTTGGCCTTAGCTGGTCTCTCTCAAACACGTACTAGAATAGGCTGCCCAGGGGGATTGTGGAGTCTCCATCTCCAGAGACATTCAAGACCTGTCTGGATGACGACCTGTGCAATATGTCCTAAGGACCCTGCTTTGGCAGGGGGTTGGACTCGATGAGCTCTGGAGGTCTCTTCCAATTCTGTGATCCTCTGAGCAGCTGTGACAGGCATCCTGAAAACTGCAGCAGGAAGGGAGCTAGCACAGGGAAGAGAAGGTGGAACAAGAGGATGGAGACAGTTCCTGTGCAAAGCACAAGTGAAGAGAGCTGAGAAGCCCCTCTGTGGGACCACGCTGTTATAGACGTCAGCAGATGAGCAAGAACACCAGTGTGAGGAAGGGGAAGAAAATCCAGGCGCGATTTAAACGCCTCCATCCACTGCAGTCACATCTACCAGAACCACCTGAAACCTCCATTTATCACCTCCCTATTTTAAAACTAATCAATACCACTGCAGGACAGCAACTTTCTGTGCAAGTAGAAAACAAGATGGCCTAGAGCCCTTGGAAATTCTCCCTGTTTCCTACCAGCTTGATACCAACTCTGCCACTGGGTCTGCATCATGCGCAGCCGGTGCTGTAACACAGCCTTAAACAATGCAGCAGCGGTGACTACTTTGCTTCCAGCAGCTCAACAAGCCTCGAGCCGTGAGTAGAGAAAGAGCCCCCTCTGCTTGCTTCTCAAAAGCCGTGAAAAGTGTGTGTACAGAGACTAAGTGTTTAATGAGAGGAAAGTACTCCTTACCCAAAGGAGTGTGTGGGGCGTAGGAGCTGTTAGCTCCATTACAAACCTGTGTGTGTGATGGGACAGGGGTTCTGAAGGGGAGAACAGCTATTCGAGAATTGGAGGAAGGTTCAGTCTGCAGACAGGCACAGCGCTCCAGCTCTAACTGGATTTAAACAGTTTGTAGTGGCCTGGTGGCTAAAGCTTGAGAAGGACTGGGAGGGCACCACACTCAGTGAGCACACACTACAAAGTGCTACCCAACCATCTGGTTTTGAAACTGTTTGGAAAGAAAAGCTGGGAAGGAAGTTAACGAATGGAGGAGAGTCACCAAGTGAGTGATGGAGGGTGGCACAAGTCCAGCAGTGGGAGGAGAAGATGAGGAACAACTTCTTTGCCTCTGTGACTCCACTATTTTTTTTCAGATGTGGAATTCCTATGGCAGATGAGACTGTGGTTCAAGGGTCAGAGTCTATCTGAGTCTTGTCATGGAATCACAGAATGCTTTGGGTTGGAAAGGACCTCAAAGATCATCCAGTTCCAACCCCCTCTACTACATCAGGTTGCCCAAAACCTCACCCGACCTGGCCTTGAACACTGCCAGGGATGTCACTACAACAGCCTATACTGATGCCGCTCCCAGAGGAGATGCTGCCACTGGGAATTAAATACCCTGGCACAGCAAGGTTTTGAAATAATCCTGTCCTTCCCTTCATTCGGCACTCCTGCTAGTAACAGACACATTAAAAACAGCTGAGGAACCGCGCACACTTCTAAGACAAACCACAAGCCTTTGCATTAAGTTTTACTGACCTCATATGTAAATCAGCGTGTGAAGACTGGTAGCCCATTATGTGCTATTCAATCGCTACAGCAGGCATCCATCCAGCGCATTTCCCAGCGACCTGTAGCCCGAAACAGGTTCACAAACAGCTCTGAGAGACGCCTGCTGTAGATTTCACTTAACTCCTTATCTATCTGCTTTAAATGAATTAAATGACTGTGTCATTAAAATGCTTGAAGTAAGCCTTTGATCATAAACTTCTCATCATTTTACAGTTACTGAATCTCATCCTTAATGAATCTTATTCTGCCATATTTCTCTGTCTCCTGCTACCAGCCTCGTTCCCCATTAGTCCCGGCTCCTCAGTCCTAATGCGGCCTGCTTGGTATGCCAGACCACCACTTCCTTACAGACCTCAATCGGATCTGCTGATTGCCCAGCCCAGAGGCAGGGATGAAGCGCTGGAATTTCATCTGAGGTGAGGTCAGGAGGAGAGAGGAAAATAATCCACAAAACACAAACCCCATGCAACACCCTTTGCATATTCACTGTGCAGCTGCGTGACTGCAATTCCCTTCTGAAGGCCGGGCCTTCCAGGGCCCTCACACACTGCAGAGAAGAGGGGGAAGCGGGGCACTCTAAGGGAAAATGTTTTTTATTTACATAGTTATGGGGTGAGAGGAGGGAAAAAAAAGCACTGCTGAGGTCAGGGGATTTTCTACCACAAAGCACTGTCAGATTTTATCAGCTGTAATGAAAGTTGTGCCCGATGTCTGCAGCATGAAGAGGGAAAAGCCGAGCTTGTACTGCCACCAGTGCCCCAACACAGGGAGCAGACAACAGGTACCGGCCAAGGAGATGGCCACTGCAGGTCCTGGAAAAATGTCACAACCAACCAGTGAAAACAGGGAAAGGAGGGAGATAAAATGTCAAAGGATCTGGTCCATGAGTGAGTGGGCTTGCTAGAAGTCAAGGAGAACGATGTTCACCGCTCTGGAACAACTGGGAGAGATGGGGAACCACACAGGTTTCATGGAGGGGATTCTGTGCTCCAGGCTTTGCTCCAAACTCAATCAGGTTGCAGAAGCAGCGATTAGAAGGGTTGAACCCACATTCATGTACCAGTTCAGTCTTGGCAAAGCAAAGGGACTTACCAGGGCCCCACACAGGAGGGCTGGTGGGGGGATCTCCAAGCATTAGAGGGAAAGACAATAAACAGACTGTGGCTTTTGATCTATTAGACAGTTATAAAAGTGTTTTTAGAAGAGAATGTCAGCACAGGGACTCCTGAATCCTTGTATTTTCTCCCTGAGATGACAACCATTTTTGGACACACTTCAGAAATTATTTTTTTTAGGGAAGTCAATTTTCATCGGGCACAACAGAAAGAGTTCACACCTGGCTGTCATTCAAAACAACATAGAAGGCTCTGTGGGGAGAGTGGGGTTTATCCTTCAGTAATCAGCAGACACAAAAGGGAAAACAAGAAGGTCCTTCTTGTAGCCACAGGAGAAGAAAAGTACCTCACAGGGCTACAGGGGAACCAAACGCCTGGTTCAGCTGCAAACTCCATTAAAGTCACATGAAAGTGTTAAACTGAACGCTGAAAAACCAGGCGTTTGATATGGAAGAGGCCTATTATATCAACTTGCATAGTCCTTGCCAATGCAGCACACTGACTAATGTTAATCATTCCACGTTCTAATTATCTTACCATTATAGCAATTTCCCTGATGATCATCCTTTTTTTCCCCCCTTTTGCTGTTGTTCAGTGTTTTTCAATGATGCAGGCTGCGTGCCTTGGACCACCTCTTTGCCATCCGAGTGTTTCCAAAGAACATACCAAAGGGTGTGTTATTATCTCTCTCCATCATTCCCTTGGCTTACCAGGACATACTTCGTACTTGGAAACAAAAGGACATGAAAGAGGAGGACGCTGCCTTGCTCCTGTCCCCTCACACATGATGATGCACTGAGGCAGGCTGTGGAAACCTCCCAGATAACCCAGTTCTAACCTCTCCTTGCACTTGGACCAGCAACACAGGGTGCAGCAGTGCTGACATGGATGGGACAGCAGGAAACAGCATCCTTGCTATTGCCCAGCTGGAGTGAAACTGCCTCAGTGATTGCAGCAGAGCAAGAATGGATTTAATTTATTTTCTGCTTTGCTCCAGAGAGAGACAGAGTCCAGCTTTACCCTGTGGCCTCATCCCTACCCCCAGAGTGTGAATTACTTCCCGTAGCAGATTTCACAGGGAGTAGATAGAAGTAAAGACACAGGCAAGTACCTGGAACCAAGGAAGCGATCAGTCCTTTCTGCCTCATCACCCTCATGTACATACAGTGACATTTTAATTAGCTTTCCCTATGTCTGACAGACATCCTGGGTTATGCAGAGAAACCACATCTCACTTCCTACCCTCACAAAATGCGGGACTGTAAAAAACCAGCCACCAAACAACCAAAAAAGCAAGCTGGTCCCTTCTTCCTTCCCACCCAAGCAATTCAATTACTTGCCAGACAGCACTAGGAATCCATTAGAGAAGAATATACTTTGCATTTGCTGTGGAAATCTCCTGGTGATCTTATCTGTGTCTCAGTTCAAGCTCAAAGCTCAATTGTTTTTTTCTGCCAGTACACGGAGACTTCAAGCAGCACTGAAATCTTTTTAGATGGGGAGAGTCATCGCTTCGATGAGAATTTACAAGAATAAGAGAGATTTATGGATAAACTGAAACAATAAGAGGAATGGCTATGGGGCAACCCCTGGATTCGGCAGGGCTTTGAGTTAACTGCTCCAAGCAGCAAATTCAACATTATCTTGATCTGACTGCCTAAAGGAATAAATACTTCAGAAGCAGCCTTGCCCAGTAACAAGTTTTCAAGCTATCATCGAGTAAATCAGCAGAAGGGCATCATCTCTAACTTTCACACATATCTAAAGGACTCGGACTATCTTTTTGATCCCCTGGAAGCATGGAACATCAGTAAAGAGCATTAAGCTGAACAGAATAGCCAAAGAGCTGAGACAGGGAGGGGATGAAAGGGTATGCTCGGGAGGAATAACAGGCTGGTGAATTGACCCATTGGTCTGGTTTGCAGCATGTCTGGTATTTTTTTCTTTAGGATGCTTGAGAGAATGGACCACACAGGAATCTCCAGGTGAAGACACAGATCTATCTTCTAAGCGGTGTCAACAGCAGCATCATACTCAGAGGATATCAGAGCCCCTGGGAAAGCAGAAAGGCCAAATGACATTGTGCATTTGATCCCCAAACTACTTGGACCTGTAAGTTAGTGCCTATGTCCCGCCACAGCACAGCTGCTAAACAGCACCAGGGAAACCGTTTCACAGCATACGACCACTACTCGTTCCCACCACCCACCTGCAGAGGACTCTAATGGGTGTCTACAATATTCCTGTCTCCATAATTTCAACTTCTCCGAACGTTAAGGGAAGGGTCTGACAACTGCATCAGTTGCAGCAGGTCCAGGCAAGAACCCCCAGCCCAATCCCTCCCTCTGTTCTCCTTCTTGGGCCGTCATTTCCCTCTCTGCTCAGCCACCTCCACCATCCCTCTGACCACACTCCCATCACATTCTGTTGAAATAATTCTCTATTTCACACCCACAAATATCAGGTCATGTCTACATATAAATACAACTGTATGCATTCTAGTATTTCTCTGCAAACATATATATAAATCTTACATATATATATATACACACACACAAATAAATTCCCTGGTGTTGTATTTAAATGTGCAGGCTGCTCTGCCACGATCCCATTAATCATAAGAGCTCACACATATCTAATCACACTTTTCCCTGCACACTGAATAGGTCAACCTCTGAGCAAGCCCTGACTCCTAGGGAAATAACCTGAAGGTCAGCAACTCTAGCTGTGACGGATCTAGCAGGAAAGCAGTCCCACAGCCAAGCTCTCCTGCACAGACTGCCCTGCCAACAGCTGCTCACATCCCCCTCCTCATAAACATGAGAACATTTCTGTAATTACTACTGATTGCAACTGTGGTGGTGTTGCGCAGAAAGAAAGGATGGATATCTATCCACTGGAGGACAACCAAAGATACACAGGAGCATTTCTGTGGAGCTCATCCTTGCTGCATAGCCTTCATGTTACCAGGTTTTCAAGTTTTTCATCTAGCTAGAGCCAGACACACAATGAACCCCCGTCTGAAAACCTGCATCTTTGTTCTGAAAGGTCACAATCTCGCCTCAGCATCTTACATTGTGTCCAACAGGCACAATACTTTTCAGGGATTTTTTTATTTCATTTAAGATGTCCTGCCAAAATCACAAAGACCAGGCACAGCTTCTGTACTACTTAAGACACGTGGGGTTTAAATGTCGATCAGGAGAATCAGCAGTGTTCCTCACGGAGCTGAACCCTGTGCTCAGCTAAACACAGATGTGAGGGATCACCTGGGGACTCTCCCATCTGTACCTAACACAACTGGGCTTTACAGACACCACCGCTCCTTTGGGCACACAGGACTGCCCCAGGCAGCACCAAGATGTAAACGGAGGTGCAAAGAAGATGTCTTTGCACAGTGCTTTGCTTACCCTGCCATCCCAACAGCCTGGGCTCGACTTAAAGAGCACAGCCCTTCTTCCTACATCTCTCCCATTCCACTGTCACCTGTCTTTCAAGTCTAGGTAGGAAAGCAGTCCAAAACAATTATTTTTCTCCAGTTTGCCTGGATCTATGTCTTTCTGGAGTCTTACTGAACAACAGCAAATGGAAAGTGAGGCAAATTTGGAAACAGCCTGGGAAGAGTGATCTGACAGCGTTCGAGGTGCACTGGCAGAGATGCTCGGATATCAGGAGATTCCTTCTTCCTGCTTACCTCCCCAGGTCTCCTCAGGCACATCATGAGCTCCAACCCCTGCTAAGCCTGGGCTGCAGATGGACTCACTCAGTGCCAGGCAGCTGAGTGACAGAGGCACGTCAAGTCTCCCTTCTACTGTTTGATAAAATTCTTTAGGGGAAACCCATTTTCTGTCTGCAGATCTCTGCCTCCAGGCATCAAATAGGTGGTAGGTCAGTCTGATCAAAGGGAAGGGTTCTGGGATGTGTAAGATAACACACGAACAAGCCCCACGCTCGAAACCCCCTGACAAAGGTCACAAAGAGAAACCGTGTTTCTCCAAAGCAGTCTGCCATCTCCAGCAGCAGCTCAGCCCAGAGCATCCCCTCCTTTTCTCATGTGTATTTTAACACCATTACAACAGCCGCTCGCTCTTCACTGCGACATGAAACTGGCAGATATTTTTCTTCTCCCCATCACACAAACAGAGGGGGAAGAAAAAAAAAAGGCTAAACTCTGACTTCATTTCTTTTCCATAATCTGGGTAACACATCCTGGTCTTCTGTCTCTTAGAGACGGTGTTGAGTTTTCTGCATACCAAGTAGTTGAGGAAAAATCCAGAGTCTCCTTATCAGAAGGATAAAACTGTTGAAGAATATTACTGAAAATGACTTTACATAGACCCGTGGCAAGAAGCCAGACCACAAGAGAAGTGGCAAAGATGAAGGCAACATGAAAGTGTGACCTATTGCTTTGTTTTAATCAGAAATTCAAAAATAATTGGGTCATCAGCAAAGGCTGCAATGATAACTGGTAAGGAAAAGCTAAAAGCCTGATGTGGAGAGTGCTATAACTTATGGCTGATCTGAGAAATAGCACTGAATGGCAGTAAACAGCCCTCACCGGGCGTTATCTTCCCTATATTTGTCTAAACAACAGTTGTGTTTTATTTCTGTGACATGGCAGCAGAATTCAGAGCAGCAGCAGAATAACAGAAAAGGAAGAACAATTGAGAACTAATTCATTCCATCAACCCACTACAGAGGAAAAACTCAGAAGACTATAAAGGGACAGTCACTCTTCTCACTTCCTGAAACTTGGCTTTTCCCTTGCTCTGTGATTAGTAAGATTAGAGGAGCTTAAAAGTGAAGTGTCTGTGGGAGCTCGCTGTGTCTGTCTGTCTCGGCTTTGGCTCTCACCTGCAGGCTGCTCCTGGGGAACCGCTGAGATGCTCGCCTGGCACCGGAGCCTTCTGCAGGCACTGCTCGGAACAACTCCACCAGCCAGCATTATTCGGAGGTGCTGAGCATTTTGTAAGCTGTGGGAAGGTGTAGCTTGGGCTGGAATTACCGTTTCTCTTACGCCCTTGCTCTTTTTACAAAGCAAGAACAGTGAGTGGTGTCTGTCACCAGGCTTTTCTTTGAGGAGAGCAGCACACACACAGAGAAATAGCCTGGACACAGTGGTTTAGTGACTCCCAGCCATGCAATCAAGCCATAACAGAACCCCAGACTGGTTTGGGTGGGAAAGGTCCTCAGAGCTCCCCAGTGCCACCCATGCCATGGGCAGGGCCATGCTCCACTAGCCCAGGGTGTCCTTTGAACCCTGCTAGGGATACAAAGCTTCTGTGGGCACCCTGTGCCAGGGCCTCCCCACCCTCAGAGGGAAGAATTTCTTCCTCACATCTCATCTCCACCTCTGGTCCTGCAGCTGAAGGCCATTCCCCTTGGCCTGTCCCTCCCCATCTTTGGCACCAGCCCCTCTCCAGCTTCCCTGGAGCCCCTTTAGGGACTCTAAGCACCCTTTAGGGTGGCTCTAAGTATTCCCTAGAATCTTCTCTTCTCCAGGCTGAATCACCCAAATTCTCTCAGCCTGCCTGCATAGCAGAGCTTCTCCAACCCTCTGGATCACTTCTGCAGCCAACTCTGGCCTCATTCCAGTCCTGCACAACTTTTAAAAGCTTGCTGTTCATTCTGCAATGCCGGTTCAGAAAACCCAGGCTTGTTTCAAGCCAGCTCTCTTGCACCGCCGCAGGAGTCGAGCAATCTCTTGGTGTTTGAATACATGTGCTCAAGGAGCAACCTCCTCCTCAGCTCAGCACCACCATCATCTGCATTTGTGCCTCTCACCAATCTTCCTACTCCAGCAGTGATGCCAGCTCTTAAAGTCTGTGTTTCATGTGTGCTGGTACACCGACCTTTTCCAGCGGGATGTTTCACATGCCCCATCTCTCTCTCTGTGTTGCTGCTCAGGTACTGGTGCTTAGTGCACTGACCTTTCCCTGTCTGGGAGCTGTTCAGGAAACCCAGCGCTCTCCCGTCCTCCCTCCTGCTCCTCTAATGAGCTGTGTGATGCCCCACAAGTGCCGGTATTTTCAGGGATAGCAGCAGAAGAACATTAATGAATTTATTATGGATTTTTGTGTTAAATGTATTATGCAAATGTTAATCAGTTTCTGCAGAATTGGAGAAAAGCGCTGCATGAAATAAACAATTCGGGCATCAGCTCTGGCAGGAAAATTTATAGAGCTTCAGGTGTTTAATATTCAGTGTGCAAATTCCTTTTAAAAAAAAAATAAAACTTTAAAGGACATGTTGGGAAAATGTCCCTGCACAAATGTGAGTCTCTGTGCAGTCCTGGTCCCTGCTGTTAACAAACATTAGCAAGTCTGTACCGTGTGTGTCCTTGTTTTATTTGGCATCCGCGCTGCACATCACATTGATCAGGGCCACTGAGGCCAAGAAACGGCTTCTCCTTGAACCACGTAATGACAAATCTACAGCTTGGTGACGTGTTTATGTTTCTCCTCTCTGCTTCCACAGAATGTTTCCAATTCCTATTAATTCTAATAAACGTGCTGTATTCGGAATTAACACGTACAGATAATTGCACAAGCCCCAGCTAACCTGGTGCCTGGTGGTCCTCAGGGCTTGGAGCATTGCATGTGCTACGCTCCTTCCACTGGACACCGGCACTAGATCTTTCTGCAGTACCTAATCCACATGGCACAAGTTACATGATGTTTCCTCCTCTATATGTAACACAAAATCCTTTAATCACAATTTACAGGCCCATTAGAGGGAAAGCTCTTGTGCCTGATACTTGTTATACCCTTAACAGTTCACTGCAAGCACTAGAGATACCTACACAGCGCAAGCCCACCCATGACCATCACGTAACAGTGAGCAGTGGAGTTATTTAGGTCATGGGGAGACTCCTGGAAGTGCAAAGGTAGTTGCAAAGACTGGAAAAAACCTTTGTGATGAGGGCAAGGATTAGAAATGCCAATCCATAAGTGAAGTGCCCACAAAACACTTGACCTATTGAGTCAATAATTAAAAGAAATGGTGTAAATTTAGCCAAGGCAAGAGAGATGTTTATCGCTTGTGTTTTTCATGGGTGTTTTGAGCTAAGCTGTGGGGTGAGGTGACCCCCCAGAGTGATCTTTGCCAATAGGCGCTGGAGCAGAAACATGCTTCCTTCCCTCAGCGAAGACTGGCTGCAGCCTGTGAAGCTGAGTTGATAACCTTTGCTTGTAAAAGATGAGCTTATTGCTGATACAAATCCAAGAGTCTGTGGAAGGGAACACAAACTGCTGTTCCCCATCCACTCCCACCCGCTCCAGTGAAACTCAATGTGCTGGATGAGGCGGGCAGTACGATACGATGTGATACGACTTTCTGCAGACCTGGACCTGCACTCCTCTGCTTAATTCATCTTCTTTTTACTGGGTCTCCTGCTGCATGTTCTCAGCTACTCTATCTCATAATTACATCCCTCTGAAGCACACAAATTTGTTCCTACGCCTTGCCAAAAGCCATACCTGACTGAAGAGATGCCAAGTGTTCTGCCCAAACCCATTTAAAGAAGCCTTTTTCTTTCTTTTTTTCAAGGAAAACTTGACCACCTGAGGTTCTCAACAAGAACAAGCTGTGCCAGAGAGTTTGAGGTGGACCACAGATGAAGGCAAAAGGATAGGAAGTTTGTGAAAGGGAAAGCAGAGAGATAATCCAGGAAGAAGACTCATGAGCATTTGAGAGGTCAATCAGGGAACACTGACAATGTCCCTTTAGGTTTTATAATAACGTAAATGATTCATTCATCATTCTTCACTGGTCACATAATGAACAGTTAGGCTGCTAAATGGCCTCCTTTGCCTTGGGCTCTTAACTTCAAGTCAGTTACTACCCAGCCACCAAATTCCTAACTCTAAAACAAGTTGTTAATGTTTGAAGAGGAGAAATGCTCCCTGCCCACCACACAGAGGAATCTGCACTTAGGGTACAGCTCCCCAATGTTTTGTTAGTCCCTCAAAACTACAGTACAGTAGGATAAGAAGGGAGACTAGCCCAGCAACCAAGGTTGCAGAGACAAGGGGAAAAAAGATACGTTGAGAGCACTCTGGATGTGCCACCATCCACGGATGTCCTGCTCCTGGAGAACTTAATGCCAGCTACTCTTACTAAAAAAACCATTGTATTTCTGCTTGCATAACTCATGAATGTCTTATCTTCAAATCACTACAGCTACCACACAACCACTACCAAAGTGGGCAAGCGCTTTACTCTTTAATTTGTACAAAACCAATAAATTTTAAACCTGGAAGAAACCAAGATTTAATTTAAGCAGATTAATATTTTAAAATGTGACGATGGCTGGTAAGAAAAGCAAAGTTAGGCATTTAGAAAGGAACTGCTGGACATGCATTAAAGAACACCTCCAAACACATTCATAAAGTCATGCCAGCATGAAAAAAATACCCCCAGATACTTTATGGAGTATCTTTTTCAGGTCCACAGTTCCCTCATGGACACTATAATAATTCAGTCCCTTCTATTCTGACAGCAAAAGCTAATGTAAATACCAGCTTCTGACTGGGGAGAATTTCCTGATGACTATCCCTAAACTATGTATCTACTCAACTCTTTTGGAGCCCTTCAAAGTAATGGTCAAAAATAAATTATTTTAATATTATGAATAATGTTCCATTTTTATGAGTGGTGCTGTCATAAGGACAACTTGCAGAAAGGCTAAACAGAACTAGTTGCTATTGCAACAGGGGAATATCCCACTCAAAGTTGATCAGTACAAAGTTTGTGCCAAACCATGAACCTTTCCCACAGCCAAAGTACCCTTGCATGGTTTCACCAAGCCTCTGAGATCTTCTCCCAGCTTTCTGTGACCATGTTCATGTTTCATTGATCGCCAACATCCACAGGGGATTCCTTCTACTCAGAAAAAGAACAAAAATTAGAGACTCCTTCCATTTAGCCTGATAAATACACAGGCATCAACTCAAAGGGATGAGGCTGCTAGCTTGGGTGGGGACTAGAGGCAGTTTTCCAGCCTAAACACATCTTGGTGTACAAACCACCATCTCCCTGCCTTTTATCTGTACGATTTGCTTGTCTAAACTCTTAACTGGAGCTTCATTTCTCTCACCAACCAGCTGTGAAGTCATTACGAGGCCTTCTAACTAGTCCTGCTCCCTCTCCAAGCATATGGATCCAATTAAGTCAAACTGCAGCTGATTTTCATCAATCTTCCTTGAAGCAGCCAAACTTGAAGAATCTCTTCTCCTTCAGCTTAAAGAGTAGAGGAGAGCAGGAAAAGCAGGAGAGTAGTATTTGCATAAGGAACACTTCACATCCGCTTGGTTGCCTGTAAACACAAGGCTCCTAGCAGTAAGAAATGCTAATTGTGAACACTCCTCATAAGACTTTCCTCCCACTTTATCCAAAAAGCACTGATTTGATCAGTCCCTTTCACTCCTGGAGTCGAATTTTGTCCTCCAGCAGCTCAGAAAGATGGTCCAGATCATTGGAGATAGCTAAAGAAACCAAACCTTTCACTGAAACCTCAGCAAGTCTGCCCACCGTAGGCCACGAAGCAACAGAGCATTTGCTTTCCTGGAAGTCTTTTTTCCTTCATTGAAAGAAAGATGGGGAGAGGAGAGGTGATAAAATTGTCTGGGTAAACCTGTTCTTTTTATATATTACTTGAATCCCCCTCCTGAGCCACAGTTCAAATGTTTTACTTACGATAATGTCCCAGGTGATGGTGAGGCACCCTCAGCAGGGTGTCATTTCTCTCCAGATACAACATTTCTTGTGTTTTTGTAATCTGAGGGTTTTATTAGCTGTAAAGAGCTGACCAGTGAGTAATATCCATGCTAAAGTCTTTATACCAGTGAAGGAAAATCAATGCAGCCTGCAGCTAGGTGTCAAGAGCCAAGGGGTTTTGGAAGAAGGGGTGTGTGGAGATGGAAAGCGCCTTCAGCCATAATTCAAGCTGTCCCCACACAAAAACAGAACACAAAGGGCTGTCAGATGTTATATACACTGCTGCAGATAGCTATCAATATCTCAGTTTCTTTATTTGCTAATACCAAGCTCAAGGAACGTGAATCACCCACCTAACCCAAAAGCACCTTTCCACGTGCTCGCTTGCCCTGCAGCCAAGTCCGTTGGGGTCCTGCAGTTCCCAAAGTGGGCTACTGTTACCAGCAGGCAAAGCAGCAATGAGCAAAATTCAAGTGCCAATACTCAAATACAAAAGAACACGAGAGGAGGGAAGCGTTTTTGAAACTTTACTCCTTCACACACATCGGTATGGTCAAACATTGACATCTGTAATTACCAATATCAGCCCTGTCTCCCTAGATTTCATCCACTACAAGTTGTGAACTCAACAGACTTTGGTCCAGTGTAAAGCAAAGCCTTAATACTACATCTTGCCTCTTCCTTGTCCAACTTCACAACCTTTGATGTATCTCCCATTTAGGCAATACAGTTCCAGAAAGTCAGAGGATTTATTTTAGAAAAGAAGGAAGATAAAGGCTTGTCAGAAATCACCCTCATCCTACATTGCTTAACATCACCCCCTACCTTCTCTTACACCTTTGTTTGATTTGATACCATGCTTTTCCCATGTTTTAATTACAATCACCTTGCTGTTCAGTAAGATATTCTCATCATTTCTGTATATAAAGTTGGTCTTGTCTTTTTCACCCTTTGTGATAAGGATGTTATTTTAACCCATCATTTCCCAGAGATTTCTTGCAGAGCTGGGTATAAGTAACATGTCAAACTAGCAAGATTTCAGTGTCCTTATCTGCATGTGTAATAATATTTTCAGCCTATTTGCTCAGTGCTGATAGAAGAGGTGAATTTCTAAGCTTAACTTAGCGGTTTCCCACTGTAAGGAACCTTCTTCAATGTGTTTATTGAAAGAAAAGTCACTCTAAGCTTGGCCTGTCGTTATATTTGATTCTCAAGGTGAATAAAAAATGGGAAGGCTGATGTTTTCCCCTCTGAGGAGCTCTGGAATCTGGACCGTTCAGGTGGCACATGCTGATCAATACTGACATTTAGCATTCAGCTTACGCATTCCTGTATTTATGCTTCCCTCCTGACTCCTCTTGCAGAGAAGCTGCTTTTGGCAGCCAGTCCTCTCAGACAGAGGCGAAGTGAGAAGTTAAGGAAGGGCAGAGCTATCTCTTGTTAACTAAAGAATTAGAGCCACATTCTCAGCCTTGGCAAAGCAGACACAAGAGCACCGTTACCTTTGTTCAGCTCACTAGCCAGCCTTCTGGGGGATGGCAGATTTCTCTTTCCTAGATCTGCCAAGCCAGATGACCACCTTCCTTCTCTTTCGGCACACCTACACAGTATCTCATCCTTCCCCTGTAATTTTATCATTAACAAGATGGGTCATGAGCATCCTGTGATGAGTTTTCAAAGCCTTTGTGATGAACATTTCAGCTGTTATGATATAGTAGCTTTACCACAGTATGAAGGTTCCATCCTATTCCTATAACCACAGTACTCTGCTATACTGTGAAATTCAGCTGTCCCAACAGAGCTGCTGCCAACCTCCTCACTGAGGACCAGAAGCAGACAAGTAGCCTGACTACACTGAAGACTTTGGATCTTCCTTCTTTGAATGTGCAATTTAAAAAGCTAGGGCTTTGGCAACTCATGAGCAGTATGAGGAAGCAAAGAAAAGCATCTTTAGACATCATGAAGGAAACAGGGAATTCCTCTGGTCAGGCCTTCCCAGCAAGCTGGTACTCACTGTAAGACAATGTTGGCAGATTAAATGTGACCTGAGTGAGTTGTAATCTGCTCTGAAACCAAAGATGCTGTTGTGTTTGTTGGAGACCTAAGCATCCAAACACCAGCCCAAAGCTTTCATCTCCTTCTGATGACTGAAACCCAATTAAAGGAGAGCCGGGTGACAGGTTTCACACTAAACATGGCTCAGCAGAGATGCTCAGCAGCTCTTAGCTCCCTGCTTTATCAAAGCTGTCACTTCCCCTGTCTCTAGGAATTGGTAATAATAAAAAAAAAGATTTGATTCGCCTCTAATAGGTGTCAAGATAAAATCAATGGTCTGTCTGAAATCTGAGTAATTTCAAACCTGCAGGTTTTCTACCATGGAGCAATTTACACACAAGTGGGGAAAAAAAGAGAGAGAGAGAGAGAGAAAGAAAAATTAAGAGAATGAAATGCTACAATGCTGAACTGTTCAGCATCTCAGAGAGAAGAGAAGGGAGAGAGAACACTGTTCATTGCAGGATGGGCTTTGATTAAACAAACAGGCCCAGGTTCTTGTTTGCTTCAGCACCTTTCAAACATGAAACACTATAAAAGCTTGAAGCAACTCCCACCCCCTCCAGTGCACAGGAGGGGAGCTAGCTGAACGGCCAGCCCACCACACACCCACAGGTGCTCTTGCCCTCCCCTTCAAGGAGGGTGAGACTTCACTGATCTACCCAGATCGGTGACAACCTGAAGACCTTCTGCCATACAGAACAGCATGACCTTGGGAAAAGACAAAGCACCGACAGCAGCACAGCAAAAGAAACACTCCCCATGGTCCTTCCAACTTCACTTCTTGTGCCTCTCTGTGTCTATGATTTGGAGATGCTGCTGTGTCATTTTCTCAACAGCATTGATCCTTCCTGGCTTGGAAAACTACCTATTGAGACCACAAACTGGTGGTCTCCATCGCCACCACTGCTAGCAGCAGTGGAGCCTTCAGTACAAATGAAGCTCAAATTTTCCTATCAGCTCCATAGTCTTAAGCCCTGTCTTCACTCCTGCTTTGGGATGAATGAATTTGGAGACAGACAACTTATGGTAGTGGAGTTATTTAGGATGGAACAGTTTTTAAGGCTTTGAGAAGAAACGGTTCTGGACACAGGTGTTGAAAGAGACAACTACCTCTGTGTGACTGCAGCTGACACCAAAACACTCCAGTAACGTGGTCAGAGGTGCCGGTGTGATGGAGCAGTTCACAAATGCCTTGCCCAGACAGAGGGAAGCGAGGTTCATGCTGGGAGCATTCTGGCACATCTGTTAGGACAGCTAAGTGAATGAACTATGCCTAGCTCCCCAGCTGCCCTGGACCACTGTGTTTCCTACCTGCAGAGTGAGCTTCTCCAGTTTGATTTCCAGAGATCTGTTCTCCTCTTCCAGCTTGCTGCGTTCCGCTTCCAGCTCCTCAATTTTCACCCTGGAGAAGAACGGAAAGTTAAGAGACACTGTGTCCCTGCACAGTCCCACCACAAATAATGAAGTAAAACATGAAGTCACAAGCAGTATCAGACTGTTCCTGTATTGGTGTCACAAAGCTATGCTGCTGAGGCAGTTAAAACATGAGTAAAAGATACAAGTCTGTATGATGAAAATATAATTTTAGAAGTCTATTAAAAGCATAGAGTTTGAATATAAAGCAAATCCAACGTAGCTATTTCCTGAACCAGGGGCTGAGGCTAGACCATCATGTTTAATAACCACCAAAAACTAACATCTCCAACAAGTGCATCAAATCTTTTTGATCTGATTTATATTTTTGGCCTTCGCAATGCTGCTTGGCAGTAAATTCCCCAATTTAATTATGTGCTGTATGAAAAATTAGTTCATTTTGGTTTCTACTTCACATGTGATTATTTCATTGAGCGTCTGTTAGATCTGCTATGAAAAGTTGTGAATACTGTACTCCCCTCTCCATCCTGCTCTACAGGTCTCCTCTACTATTTCCTGAAGAATCTCCATTTAGTCTTTTCTCTTTTAAGCATTTTTCATGTTTCTGATAAACTTTATAGCCCCTCCTCATTCTTCTTCAAGTTTTACATGGAGTTTGTGCCATGAGAAAAGCTAGAACTACAACCAGCACTCAGGTGTGTCCAGCGGTGCAATGAGCCTGTCTGGTTTGTTCCTACCATCTTTTCTAGAAATTCCTGATATTCTACTTGTCTTTTCAACTACTAAGCATTTACCTGGCAGTTTTAGATGACCCTCCACAATAACAGAAGACCCCCTTCTTGAGTGGTAACAGCTCATTGGGAGTCAACAGTTGAAGGAGTAAAAGCAAAGGCGCCTTTTCTTACATGCACATGCTTTGCATGTTGACAGAGATTTCCCATCTTGAGCAGTATTGCAAGATTCTGTTGAAACCCTGAGCAGTCTGATAAGCTGAATAATTTCATATTATCTCAAATCCTGTCACGTCACTACTCACAAACTCCTCTTTATGTTGGACAACAAGTTCCAAATAAAAACCTGTTCTAGGACCTAGCAGGAAACCCTCGGGATTGTTAAAACAACATTTATTGTTCCATTTTCCATCTTTTAACCTTATATTACATAAGCAAACGATGGAAGAAAAAGACATCAAGCTTTACAAAAGTAGAAAGGCAATATATTATCTGTGGCTCAGGAAATCTGTGAGGCAAGGCACTAGAAGCTATGAGAACCTTCTAGCAACGTACCCCAGTAGCTCTGACCTATCCATGGTACTCCATCACCAGACATCCCTGCAGACAGTACATGGGGATAGCCACAACTCTGTGAAGTTTATATTCTTATTAATCCAACAGAGACTCTTCTTTTTTACTCCATCAGAGTAAAGTTTCTTTGTGACCTTTGGCTCAAAGCTTTTTGAAAGGTCAAATTTATTATATCAACTGCATCAGCCTTAGCCAAACGATTGTTGAATCCTTCAGAGCACTCTATCAAAGGCAGCTGATATTGCTATAGACTGTTCGATGTAACAGGTTTTGTTGCTTGCACTGAAGTAGAGTACAAAAACCGTAAGGCTGCTTCAAGAACCTCACCTTTTGCATGCAAACTTCCTGGGATTAACTGTGCAACTAATGCATATTAATACTGTTCTCTGCCTTCAATTTTCTCAGGATCCTTTTCCAGAACGTTTTTTAAAGATTAATTATCTTGCTTAATAATACTCACTTTTAAATGACCTAAATTAAGCTGAAAATCCTCGCACCGTGACAATAAACAATGTCCCCATCTGCCAATGTCCCAAAATTATGCAAGTGAAATTCCAGGTACAACCAAGTCGTCGCCTCTCCTATTCACAGGGCAAAAGTTACAAACTTTTCCAGACAAGCTGTTTGATCTGCAACATGCTCGGCACAGAAATGTCTCCCTTATAAATATGCAGCTAGAATTGCTTAAATTATTTGTAAGCCTGACCTCTGCTGGTAATTTTCAGATATTATAAAGTATCTTCTTTCTTTTCCACTCTTGGAAGCTTCTAAAACGGCGAGGAATGGCTTTTAGCATTGTCTGGGCCATTAAAAAAGATCATCAATAATTTCCAGAGGAGACACAAAGCTAGTGGGGATGGAGGATGCTGAAGAAGCAGGAGACTGAAAAGGTTGGAAAAAATGGAAATTCAAAACGGAATTAATGCTTGTAACAGGCATGTTTCTAAATGGATTGCAGAGCAGGCCACAGAAATGCTTTTCTCTGAGGAACAACAGTGCAGCAGCTACTGAAAGGTCAGAGCCAGACACGGGACTCTCTCATCACTACTTTCTCCAGTCTTGACATGCTGAATTTTAATTTAGAACAAATTTCTCCCCATCCAGCCTCCCAAATAAGCTGTGACGTTGCTGTTATCTGCCCGCAGAGCATCTCTCCAGGTGGAGGTTTAAGCTCAGGCCTCTTGGATGCCCTTTAAAAATCATTCACAGCAGTCACCATAAAACACTTCACAAAGATCCGAGGCACAAGCAAGCTGTAACAAGGGTGGCTTCAAGTCAGGATATTTTTGTGCTATTTCACCAGCAATTTTAAGATTTATTAATTTCTCCATGCCCTTCATGCCTCACCGAAGCAAGAGCGGCGTTTGAAGCCCGAGGTGCTTGCAGTGGGGCAGCAGACATACCTGGCCCGTGTATTTTGTGAGCGGCAGCGTGCAAGAGGGTGCCTGCAAGTGGGGCTGAAGCTCCCTGCCTCTCCCCAGGAGTTTATCCTCAGGCTCATCCCGCAGGTGCCAGCTTCTTCCCTGCATCCCAGCTCCCTTCAAAGGCAAATCTTTCTGCTTCCTCTACACTGAAGACCAGGAACAGTGCTGCAACCACTCTGTACCAGAGTGGTTTTTAGGATGGACTAGTGCTTTCACTACTTCTCTCTCTTCTAACCTATTTTTAACACTGTGAAGTGTCCTGGGTCTCCAGTGGGAAAGCATTAAGAACCATTAGCAAACAGTTTGTGCTATTTTAGCTTTGCTTTCCAGCCCTAGGGAACTCTTCCCAATGGCGAAGAGAGAAGCAAGGGAAATCCTATCTATATATAAACATAGCAAAGCATCTGCAGCTGGTAGTTAAGATACAGCAGTCAAATATTGAAAAATATTTACTTGCTTGGCACTTGAATCTTTTCATTTACGTAAATTCAGGTACAGGGCCAACTGTGTATTGCTGTTGGATGCACCAGCACACACAAAGGCACTCTTGGTCTGCAGGTGCCTTGTGCTCCAAGAACAGCAGCACAAGGTACTCGATGCTGTTTTATCACTGGTTTGCACGCCTCAACCTGTTACATATGGGAGTTACTTTGAGGGAAGGAGAACAATCCAAGATAAATTCTTGAGAACCACAAAGAACCCAGAGTACAGAAACATCTGGGTACAGCAAAACCATCTATCAACTTAATGTTGGGCCCAGGATGGATGTCGCTGCCTGTTTTAAAAGGAGCCTTGAGGCACGAGGAAGGAAGAAACATTGGTTTCTTTCTGAAACACTGAGACTGCTCTCAAGTTCTGTGATACAGGGAAAAATCATTCAGATTAGTTCCTGGAAAACTTACAAACTTCTCCACATAAGGGTTTGAAAACATGAAAATATTTAATCTGCGGCAAAAGTCTCTTTGTATTTCTGAAACACTTTTTCTGCATCAGATACAGGTAACAGAACCCAGAGTCAGAGGCTCCACAGGCACATGGTAAATTGAGGCCATTTTCACAGGTTTCCACAAGATCAAATTGAACACAGGAATACAGATTCACTGGCATTTGCTCAGACTCGTGGCTTTTCCCACTTTTGAAAACTGAGCTTTATCTTGCCTCTCTCACACATTTCCCTGTCCCGCATCAGAAGCAGCAGCAAGAAAAAAGTCAAAATTACAGCCACAGGTCTCCTGAAATGCCACTTGTGAGAATCAGGAGACATCCCACTGCGTGTGCTCAGTCTATCTAACATGTGCTTAGGTGGTAAGCAACGGCTGCCGGAGAGAAACGCCAGGCTGATCCTCCTTTAGAAAGGAAAAGGGGAGAATCTGTTTGATTTCCCAACAGCATCGAGGCACTTCCAAAAGCCTTGCTCAATCCAGGGCTTTTTCAGCGGAGTCAACCAGCAACAACTCCCCACCATCACCCCTCTATCTTCTTTTTATTCATTTTTAATGTTCTTGGATGTGTTATGTGATTGCCTGTGGAGCAGCGTAGGTATCGCCGGTGAGGACATGTCTCACAGAGGCCCCATCTGTGAAGAGGACATGGCCATGTGGAAAAGCTATTGCTGAGCACGAAACTACTGAATGGAGCAGAAAATGCATGTGTTGGGAAGACGCTATTAAGGGATCCAGATGGCATTGAGATGGTGTTAGGAGCAGAGCAGACAGAATTCCAGCAAGTGTGACTAATAGGCATTGGCAAGGACATGAATTTCTTTTGAATTACTGTAACTCTACCCAGTCACTAAATCCACAGAAAACATTTAGGATTTACTGGGGTTGCAGTTTGACAGCAGAAAGAGAAAGTTCAGATTTGTTCCAGCTGAAAAGGTCCTTCAGCTGATGCCACTTAAGTCTTCAGTGAAGTTCTTTTTAAATATATTACTTTTATTTATAGGTTCTGAAATACGGAGTGAGCTTCTGCACAGTTATCACCTCCCCTCTGAAAGGTGCTAATGCCTCCAACGCTCTCTGCTCTGCTCTACCCCAACGGTGCATGAACTCAACAGTTTGACTGCTTTTCCTTTTCATAAGATCCACAGAATATAAACAAATACGATTTCAGAGGGAGCAGCAAGAAGCGTGAGAAATGACAGCATTAGCACCAGCTTTTATTGTCTCTTCAGAAACGATGATGCCAGGAGAGAGTTTCACATTTAAAGTTATAAAAGGTCTGGCAAAAGAGCACTTTGTTCTCCAGAGGAGGAGGAAAAACTGATAAAGACTTTCAAGTTTCTTGCTGGAAATTTACTTTCCACACTAAAGAAAAATGAGACAAAAGCTGGATTTTTAAAAGTTCTCATTCACTCACAGGAGGTGAATACAGATTCAAAGGATTAATATGGATTTTTTTCTTTTTCCCCACATTTATGTCACTCCTGCTTTTGTTTTCAGGAGTTTGTTTCTAACCACAGGGTGTATATGGAAACGTCTGGAGACTCACAGTCTGTTCCTGCTCTGCAGACTCCCCTTGATGCCTTCTGATGGTTTTCCTCTCCTTTTCACATTCCTTCCTGACAGCAGCTAACTGGAGAGGCTGGGCTCAGCCCAGAAGAGCAACCACATCATACTGTAGGTTAATGGGATTTCAAAGACCACAATAAACGACAGAAATGGAAACAACTCCCTCGCAAAGCTGCGGCGGTCCTTACCCCATGTTCCAATTTGAAAGTTTGGATTCTTCCCCATCTCCCGCCAGAACTAATTTCTGCCAGCAATCTGTAGAAGGAAGGAGTAACAGTGGAGCGGATGGTGCTCACTCCTCCTCATCAGCAACATAACATTAAGTAAACTGGTCCCTGTTGAGGCCCATGAGGACACAGGAGGAGGACGATTGTAGGAGACCCACTCCTTTCCCATACTAATCCCCATTCTTCTCCAAACATCTGCTCTTTAATGGCAGCTACCCAGTTCACCTCGTCTGCTGGGAACACATCCAGCTGAGCCATCAGGAGGGTTCAGGCATGGACCACAACACATTATTCCTGAACCCCAAAAGCCTAGTGATTTATCTTGTGCTCCTTCTCAAAGGAGCCTCTTCTACGGACAAAGAACTTGACCCAGTTTCTTGTCCAATGCCCAGAAAATGACAGAAAACACAAAACAAGGCCTGACCACATCTTTTGACTGCACAAGTCTAGGAACACAAGAAAAACATTGTTATGGAGTTGAGTCTACAGTGCTGCATGGAGTGCTTGAGAGCCCAAGATGACGCCTGGAGCAGCAGCAGGAGCCAGCAGTAAGGAGAACAGAGCAGGGACCGGCTCACCAGTGCTCCAGTGAAGGCTGCTCCACCAGAACAACAACACTTTCCACGAAGTCATTTATTGTTAGAGCTGAGCAGTGAAAAGGGTGATTAAAACCAAACAAATCCATGCTTTTTGGAACTGCTCTAGTTACAAGACTAGCATCAGGGCCCAGGATAAGCATTTAAATCAGCCAGAACAAAAAGCAGTGCAGTAAAAAGAAACAGAAAAACCCAGCCTGGAATTAGATCCTGGGACTCTGGTCTCTGTGCATCCATAGCCTCAGGAGCACGTGGTACCAGAATGGAAAAGAACACAAAATTATCACCATGAAACAACTGCAGAGGCTTACCCTCTTCACTCAAACAGCTCATCACTGAAGAACAGTGCACACCACCCACTATGTTACTGGGAACAGGCCTGAGTTCCTGTCATACCTTGTGTGGAAGGTCTGACAATTTCATGAAAGGAGGAGAGGGATGAGATTAGTACTCAATGAAATTCTTTAAAAACAAAAAAACCCCACTATCTAGGGGACTTTAGGACTACCTTTGAGCAGAACCAACCACCACAATCCTTTAACAAGCAGGTACTTGAGAGCTCCACTTGCCCCTGCCTGGGAAATAGATTTTGATTCAGGGCAAAGCCAGACATCTCTATCCCCACTGCCAAGAGCCTTCCGCAATAGGAAGTGGTCCTGAACTACATGGCAATCCAGCTTTTCCCCTCTACATGCTCTGTCCCTGAAGCTGCACACTTAATAGATGGTAAATTCTGTTCAGTGAAGATAAACACCAAATAATGAGTCTTGGAGGCAAAAATAAAGAGACTGAACATCTCTTACATGAAAGGGTGCTGCAGCTCATGCCAGCCCAGGGAGGGAGAGACTGAGGAGGTACTGTAGAAATACTCTGAAAACCTCCAGCTCCCAGAAGACAGCAAGCAGGATGCTGGCTTTACTGATATAGAGGCATACTATTAATCAGGAATGACGGGTTTAATGTTGCCAAGGAGGTGCTGAATACTCCTACAGCACTATAAACATCAGGTTTCAGGGGGTCTAGAGTACCTTAGCAAAGGAAAAAGCTGAATGAGCTCAGGCCAAACATCCACAGCATGCAAAAGCAGATGGAGACAGGTTTATCCCCCTTAAAAAGGGAAAGCCACAGCATACTATCCTTTACCAGAACTGAAACATGTGATAGAACAAAAGAAGGGAGATGTATGCCTTGGGTGTCCAGAACCATCACACCACCTTGAGGGAACTATAGCAGTGAGTCCCTAGGACGAGGTGTACAGCCCTAAAACGTATTGGAATAGCTTAACTGAACATGTGTTATTTTCAAACGCCTTCCCTCTCCTTTCAAAGCCATAAAACAAGCTCCAGAGGCAAAGCACAAGAGCAAAGTCATAACATACAGGCCAGTAATTTCTGCTTTCGCCAAGATTCTGCTCACTGCAAAATCCTGCTTTCAGTCCTGTGAGGCAGTAACACTTTACAGAGACAGAGCTGAAAATATAAAAGAATTAAGAAGTGGAAACCCCAACCAAAGTCTTACATCAGCTGAGAAGAAAAACCACAGCCTGTTGAGATCTGATTTGCTCAGCTTAAATAAAAGGAACTTTATTAAACATTCGGAAACAGATGAACTTTTCTGTGCTCAGTATTTATTGTGTCACCTGCTTTGGTGTGGAAGCTGTAAATGCTTTAATAAATACACAGAAAGGTTGTCTAGCTTCACTGTAGCTTTTGTAAATGCTCGTGTATCCTCTGCTGAAATGCTGTTTTGTAACTTCCCTTTCACTGAATCACAACAGGTACCCCTCTGCCATCTGCAGCAATGCACGAGGGGAAACATCCCTCTTTTATCTCCAGTGCTACATGCACATCAGTATTACAAAAGCTGGATTCTAAACCTCTCCACGCACTCATGCCAACAGATCCTGTATTTACAAGTGAGATTTGGTCAAAATAAGAAACAAACAGCGATGCTTTTTCCACAGGAAAGAAGGTCAACAGGGGGAATAGTGACGCAGGAGCCAGTCTTATGAATGGACTGAAAGCAAGAGCCCCCAAACACTAAAGGAAAAGAGCCTGCTACCTCCCAAAAAAGATAGAAAAGCTTATGGAGTATATAAATGCAGGGAAGATTGAGGGCTGAGGCTTTCTGTTAATGCTTCGTGGATCTCTCGTGCCTATAAAAGCTTGTGGGAAAGTAAAAAGTGCATTCAGGAAGAGAACAACCTGCTTCAGAAATATGAGGAAACAATGTTCTGAGCAAAGCTACCATGCTGGTCCCTGGGTAGTGACAGCCTCTGTATGTAGACAGCCCATACACGTGCACTTTTTCATGCCATGTAGTAGCATGATGAGGTCCTGCCCCTGGTGCAGTATGAGATGGCAATAACCAGAGAAGGCAGTGCCACCACCCTGGGCATTTCCCTTCTTAGTAGTTCCACTGAAAAGAGGTGAATTTTAGCCTTCCCACTGCTTTGCCTACCTGAGCATGTCAACCTCCTCCTTGGTGATGACGGTACTCTGCTCAGTTATGCACTCCTGGGACTTCAGAGCCTTCATCTCCACCTCCAGCTGCAGAAGACAAAAAAAAGCGTTAGATCCTCCAGTACTAAACAAGGGGCACACACGAAGAGCAAAAAGAAATTACCATGAAGCTCTGTAAAGATCAGACCTCTCTCAGGATACGGATGTGAAGCACAGCTCCTCAAGTGTTGAATGTCGAACCCTCGGTTAACCCTGCTTTTCCCTTTGCAAACCCTTTTGCCTTCGCCAATGTTTTGCCCAAGGTAGACAAGGCACAGAAAGTTCACTGTTTCTAAGCAAAGCTTCTGCTTCTCTTTCAGATATCTACTCAACCTGTCCTCTGTGAATAATGGGATGCAGAGAATTATCTGTGTGGTATTAGGAACTCACTGGTACCTGAGATTCAGTATCGACAGTTCAACCTCATTTAGCTTCCATTCTTCCCCAGAAGAAGTGAACCACAGGCTTATGCTGCCTTGTCCAAGACAACTCTGAGGCACACACACACCGAATCAAAAACACTGGGGAATATTTCCAGCACTTTCCAATATACTCTTCTAGCTGCTCAGGTAACTCTGGCGTAACGAACAAACAAACAATCAAGAATACTTTCTGCCTCTGGCCTTGTTTGGGAAGGAACTCACAATAAAGTGCTTCAAAAACTCTACAAACACGAAGACTTCTTAACCTGACTCTGCCATTCCCAGGCTCCCTTGTGTATGGGAATCTGTATCCCTAATTCAGCTAGCATGACAGTGCACAGATTGATAAACTACGCATGCTACTACTTCATCCTAAAAAAATACTCATTATGAAGCATAAGCAGAGATGAACTACCTCAAACCTTTGTTCCAGCACCTTCTCCCAGCTCAGATCTCCTTCCTGCCCATCCTTGAAATTCTGGATTTCCTTTTGCCATCTGTCTTTCAGCACCTGGTGAGTAATTCCCCTAATAAATCTCTCGACAAGAACTGTATTTTTCACTCAGGAGGAGAACAATAAGCACACCAGCCCTAATTATAGATGCAAAACTTCTGACCACGGAGAGCTCAGTGCATCAGGGAAAGAATCCATTAATACACTGTTCCCTTCAACTTGTAGAGCAAAATCACACCACGACAGCAAAGCTCTTGCAAAGACAGCGAGCTGGTGGAAACTCCCCAATTTTACAAGGCAGAGGAGCATATTGACACGTGCAGTCGTACTGCTCAGCCAGAATGGAAATTTTGACATAGTGCATCCTTGCCTTCCCGTGCTTACCAGAGAAGACAGAGCATGGCAGCACTGTTAGGAAAAGGCAGGAAAGGTATGGTTGGATTATTCTCCCTCCCCTCTCTGATGCTACAGGGACAGAGCAGAAGAGAGAAGCTGAAAAAACCAAAGGTTTTAGCCAAATTTTCCCCCCTGGCATCCCGAAGCTCTGCACTCCTTCTCTGCCTGTCAAGAGGCATCCAAGAAGAAAAAATAAGCAAAGGCCCACCTGCATCATCAGGCTGTACAAATGTTAATGTATATTAGCTGCCTGATAAGATTATCACAGCCAGAAATGCTTCCCTCAATTTTCTGATTACTGAGCTTATCTCTCCCAGCTCAGCCCATCACAGATGGCTGGGGATAAAGGAAGCGCGCCAGATAATTCCAGGAATGTGAATAAAAGGTACTGGGACGAGGAACAGGCTTTAATTCCAGCCTCCTTCTAGCAGGACAGCACTCCCCTCCCCATTCCCCACGTCTGCTGAAGCCTGGATGTGATGTGTTTGCTATTATGAGTTCTGTGCTGCTTTCTGGACTGTGTGTGGACAGCATCTGAAGATGGAAGGGTTGGTAAATATGTTATTTATCACAGGCTAAGCGGGCTCATCCTTGAGTCCAACTGCCACCTGCTCACTCACAGGAGCAGATAAATCACAGCCGCCTTCTCAAGGGAAAAGAAGGGACAGAGGGGGTGAGAAAGTAATCTGCTGTTGTGATCTGGGGTCTTTGGTGGTGGCTGCATAGAGAGGGGGGAAAATGGAGTGTGTAATGGGAAATGGAGACAGGAGAGTGAATGCACCACATGTGCTCATGTGAATGCTGCCGTGGAAAAGCATCAGCACAGGTCTTGCCTGGTATGCAGTGGTGACAAATTAGTGCCAGGTACCCTCAGCAGTAGCGTAATGAAGTTCTGCTGGGTTTCTAAGAATAAGTCACTGAAGGATAACAAGGAGGGAAGGGCACAGGGACTCTAAGGGCATTTTATGTCATTTCTGAGTCCTCCCAAATTTCAAGCACCAAAACTACCTGAACTGAAAATCTGCTGTGCCTGAGGTGAGAAGGGAGAGAAGGGCACAGCGATAACATTACAGATGCAACTGGCTCGAGCAGTTAAATGTTGACACGGACGTGCTTCCTGGAGCTAGGATTAAAACTGCTGCAGAGTTCCAGGTTTGGGCCAAGGCAGAGCTCTGCAGCACAGCAAATTGCTGTCATTAAAACTTCACTAATTGTTTATAGAAAAAAGAAAGTAAAACAATTAAGGTATTAAATATTTCATTCAAAATATGCTGCTTATTTCCTTTAATTATTGGGGTTTCAGTGATGAAGACATCCCTGCCTGCTGATCTCACATAAGATGCTAAAAATGTTATTTATGTCTTTTCCTGGGCAAAAAGAAATTTAGTTGAGATAAGATGGAGTGGCTTACTGCTGGGATCCAAATCTGGGTTCTGAAGGCAGCAGAGTGCGGGCAAATAGGCCTTCATGAAACAAGAATGAAGAGAACAGCAAAAAACAGAAAAAAAGAAAGGAATCTGTTCATCAAAACTTCCTGTTACTTCCAGATTTGCCTGCTGGACAATCTGAGCAGAACAGGAGCTCACCAGCCTCAGGTCGGACCTGGCAAGTGCCCCAGCCTAACACTGCATTGGACGTTGCCCTGACGGGGCTCACTCACCCACAGTTCTGCGCATGATGCAGTGGGGACAAAGCAGAGAGAAGAGAAAGAAGCAGCAGAACTGAATGAGGAAAATAAGCCACAGGAAGGCAGGAACAGGAGAAATACAAACCCATGCTCTACATAGTTTTCAGCACTGCATGCAAGTGTAAGAAGTGAGGTGGTTACTGAGACCATTCCCTCTGACAGCCTCTCAGGACAGCTCCTCTGATAAGCACAACGTGGCTTACTGTGGTGGTAGAGTTCATCCCTTCCTGTCCACTTGTCCTCTCCGTACCAGCGCCAAAGAATGGCCTCAAGAAGGGATGAGGAGACGAAAAGCTAATCTCCTCTTGCTGTGTTCTCTGCCTAATTCCCATCACATCCCTTTTCCTCAATTAATTGCCAGCCCTTGTCTCTTCCTGCTCACCAGATGCTGCTTTCAGCAGGCATCTTCTGCTTTTTTGGGCTAACTCAATATTCCTCTCTAAACTCTTCCAATTTTTATCAATAATTTCATATAACTGGCTGAGTTAAACTTTTATTACTTTGAATACATTAAACTAGCAGCAGACATTACCCAGCAGAGAGGGGAAAGGGCCGCTCAAATTACAGCTCACTGCTGCATTTCCCCAAGCCTGACCAAGTGCCCTGGGTCAGGCTTGGATCCTTTAGCTCCCTTTTATGTTGATCTGACTCTTTTAACTAGTACTGAGAACAGAGAGAGTATATTGTCCTGAAATGCAGCATTGCATCTCTTCTACTGAGAACTCCACGAGAAGAACGTCAGTACCTACAACTTCTGCAGGAGCTTCGAGGTTAATATCACCCGGGATCAGACCCCCAGCGATATCCCCACTGTCCAGGACACATTTGGAACTTGAAAGAAATCAAGATATTATTTTAATGTATTTTTAAGTTACCCAAGGTTTTTATGACACTAGAAGAGGCAGAATAGTGAGTGATGGCAGAGTCCATGACTTGTGTATAAATCACATGAAAGGAACTTAACGTTTTGACTACATGATGTTTTCAGAACACACCAGAGCCTCTTGCTCTCAGCCTAAAATGATGCCGTTTATCCTGAGCCTTTTCTACTTCCCTTCACAAGCATGAATTTCAGTTCAGCTTTATTGCTCCCAACAGAACATGATCAGGACACATCCCATATACAGAATCATTCTGCAATGTCCAGAGTACCACACATGACAGAATGCCAATACTTCTTACAAAGCAAGTGCTGTCATCGTTATTTCCAAACTGAGAAAGGGAGGAAGAACATGGATAGATTTTCATCTAGCATTTAATTAAATGAAATCTTGTCCTTCTTTCAGCTTTACTTTTAAACCTGCCTGGACAGGATCTCAAGATGGTGGTTCTCCCCCAAGTGTTAATGACATAGCAAACACCCACACCAGCGGAAGAAATATGTTCCTTGCTGGTTCTCTCTTCTGTAGGAATTATTTAAAGATATATGAGATGACAGGAGAAAAATAAAATTATAAATTCATCTCCTGACAGCTAGAAGAAACAAAACTTTACTTTAGAAAGCTGATTTTCTTGGCTTGTTTCTGGCATTTGTCATTTCTGACCCATATTCATCCCCTTCAAAACAAGTACTCTGAGCTTGCGCAACGCCACAGACCTGCTGGTCTTCCCTCTTGATTCCAGTGGGCTTCAGCATTCAGGAAGACAATCCTCTCCAGAGCATCCCACTGCCCACACCCCAGATTTCAATTCCCAAGTGCAATCGGTCCCCCTCAAATCGTGTTTACAAACTCCTGAAAATTTTAACACTCAGCCCAAAATAATGAGCACATCCCTGCTCAGGTGGCTCATTTTGGGTAGCAAAGGACTCAAAATCTAAAGTATTTCAACTCTCCTTAGCAAAGTTAGGATTTGTGTATGGGGAAAAAAAGAAGGGGCTGGTTTCTTCGCCCACATCATGTACACGTATTTCACAGAACACATGCTGGAGACATACAGTTATTATTTGAATAATGAGTGCATTTTAGTGAGGGGCTGATACAGCAATCTTATCCTGATGAAATGTGTCTGCACGTCATTCAGCATTCTTGGAACTGTAAAAAGGAGGAAATGCTGAATCCATTATAAATGTCTAAAGGTTTATTTAACAATGGGCTGATGCAACATCCTTTGAAAGGCCTTCCTCAGCAAAAGAGCTGATTTTAAAAGGCATGAGATAAATAGGAACGGAATTGCGTGGAGCCACTGTGGAAAGGTGAATTGAGAGGTTGTGTTGGACTACAAGTCTCAACACAATTCAAGAAGCTATTTAAATACATACATATTTAAATGGATGAAAACCAAGCAGACTTGGAAAGGAAGAGCGTACACTCGAATAGACAAGAACAGAGAAATGGGACCTGGAGCATGACCCAGGCACTGAGGTCTGAAAACAGGCAAATGATGGTTCCTCAGGAGCTTGATACACCAGTTATTCTGGTGATGCTACTCATGCTCCTCTCCAGAGGTAGCACTGACTAAGGATCTTGTTTGCTTCTCCTCCCACAGAGCAGCATGGCAAGCTTGGTGACCTCCCGTTGCCTACAAGGTTACAAATCTGGCGTCAGGACAGAAATCAAACCTACAGGAACACCACTGGGTTTAATTTGGATGTCCAGCAGTACTACAAGGTCGTAAGCCACCACGCTGAGCACTTCCATGGATCAACAAAAGCAGAATCACCTCTCCCCGTGCTCATCCCGATGGGGCTGTTCCCCTAAAACATCTGCAGAGAAGCATGCATGGGGAGAACTAAGCCCCGGCAGGTTTCTCAGTGATCTGATGATCCTTCAAAGAACTAGGATCATATCAGCAAAGCAAAATATTAACTTGCCATTTAGACACAGGCTGAGCAGCCCAGGATTAGTTGGTGCATTTTCTTAGGAAAATTAATCCTTGATGCTCTGGTGAAACAAAAGCAATAAAGCCAAAGAAAATCAGATATTCAGTAAGAAGTGGGTTGGAACTACCTATTTCCCACTCAGTTGAAGCAGAAAAAAAAAAAAAGAAAGTGTTTTTTTCCCCTTTCAAGACAGACTAGCTGGATCAGAGGATGGGAGATGCCAGTCTCTCTGGGTTACCCAAGCTGTAACAAAGTTGGTGTGCTTTTATCACCGAGAAGACAGGGCTGGAAGCAACCTTCCAGCAAATAGTTTCCTAAAAAACATCCTTATGCATATATATATATATATATATTATTGTAGAACCACATGGACTGGGGAACAGAACAGACATATGCTGACTCCTGCTTCTCACCAATACCGGCTGGATTGTGGCTTTTCTCTTCCTGTTGCAGTAAAAAGAGAGCAATTTTTCAAGTTTATACCGAATGTCATTCTATTTCATTTCCAAATATAATCTCCCAGAGAGAAGGTTCGCTTGCCCTATTTCCAATCTCTAAAGTTAATACACAAATTTATATTCCTTTCTCCCACTCGCTCTCCTAAATTAAGAGGCGTAATTACTAGGAACGCTTGCTACAAACGAATCAAGTGCCAAGGGAGAAGGAGCTGTCACTGCTGGACGTCTGTGGCAGCCACCCTCCTCTCTCCCCCCGTCCCCAGAGGATCCTGCTTATGAGGCAGTTTCTGTCTTTCCCATTAGCAGGGGTAGCTCGTGCATGGGAGCAGACACCAATCCCTCCTTTTCCAGGCAGGACAACGGTAAGGAACAAAATGACAGAATTATCTTCAGCCTGCCAAGGTGCTCACAAGGACTGTTACTCCCCAATTCACCTTTTGACTCTCCCGAGTCCCACCGACCTCTTGGGTGACATTGGGTTTCCTTAATGACAGCGGAGAAACTCAGATCCACCATCTAAAAATTCAGCCCCAGTCTTATCCCGCTCCCCCCTTCCCCATCTCCAGCACCCTCTCAAAAGGAAGATTGATTATTATAATCAGACTTAGCTCTGACACAGCATTTGCATTTTCAAAGCACAGCATAGTCATTAACTAATTCATCTATCCCAAGGGAGCCCTAACGAGCTTTCACCTCTCTCCCCTCTGATTCCCAATCTGCAGGCAGCCCACAGCTTCTCTTCCAACACCTCCCCTCTACATTGTGCTGTACAAGCACAACTTGGTGAAACTCCAGTTGAGCTCAGTGAGCCAAATTCAGCTCTGCTGCAAAGGAACACAGTGCTGCTGCCACCAGCTGAGGAGGATGAATGCCCAGACACCCAATTTCAACCAGTTGCCCTACGGTTTCCATATGTAATGCAATGCCATAGGGTGTCACAGTTCCTCTTCTGCAAAAGGTGGCCAACACCACAGGGGTCCCAAAAACGACCATGCTCCGGTACAAGCAGCACCATGAGCCCAGCATGTGAAGAACATCACATCCTGCACAGCCCAGCCAACAGGCTCAGGTACTCACATCCCACCTTCTGCCCCAAACCTTCACCTTTCACACCTTTGCCCCAGGACTCAGCCCCCATCCCTGTTTAAGTCCCTTCTGGCACCCCAAAGCTGCTGGATGCTGATCCTCCCAGCTCACCCACCTCCCTTTGCTCATCTCCACTTCCTGCCCCAGCAGAGCCACAGAGCCCCGTGAAACAGCAGGTTATCAGTGATGAGCAATGATACCTCGTTGGAAGTGCTTAACCTGTGTTCAGAACAAACATTTCAAACACTCTTGTCTGGAATAATTCAGAGGGGAAAAAAAAAATCAGGAAAATAGCTATTTTCTCTCTTGCTTTTTAATTTTTCACTGAACAGGAGACGGTACTGGTACAGACATTCTGCAGCACCGCACAGAGGACCATGGCTTGGGATCTCAATGGGGGTTGAAAAACCCCGCAGGGCTGCACAGCCCAGATGCCCCAGCTGACTCATGCAGGGTAACACTTGGGACCCTTTTTACCCACAAACCCTTACACCAGATATGGAAGTGGCCTGTCCTTCTCTTTGGAGAGCAGATGCTCTCTGACACTACTGGACCTTTCAGCAGGAATGGGTCAGCTGAGAGCTCAAAGTGAGCCAGACTGGGAAGTTGGAGGGGAAGAGGAGTAAATATCCTGTGTGAGAGACCTGCTGAGCAAAGGAACCGGAGATGTTAATTTAAACCCACAGGTTTATTCAAGTATAATTACACATTTCAGCTCTTGCTTCCAGAGGAAGGAGCAGATGAGGAATCTCTTCCTCCCCACCTTGTCCTGTGCCCATGCTCCCAGAGACCTCACCACTACCATGGAGAGAAATCTCCCAGAGACCTCACCACTACCACCACCACACCATGGGAGAAATCCCCAGTGGCTCCAAAAACCCTCTGGTTGCTCTAACAGCTCATTTTGAAGAAGGATCACCTAATTTCCATGTTCATTCAGCTCAGAGGCTCTCCGCTGTTATCAGCCTCGCTCCACCACTTTCACCAGCATGTAGATGACTGTTGCCTTTAATTACTACCGAAAGCTCCTCCCATCAGGGAGAGCAAAACAGCTGGTGTCCACAGAGAGAAGGAAACTCCAGAGTAATTAGCCTTAAATGGCTGACACCTCCTTCCCATTACTCCTGGTTAGAACAGCACAACACAGAGGAACAGTCTCTTTAGAGAACCTCTCAAGGTGTCGGATTGAATGTGCCACAACCCCATCCAGCGCAGCCACAGCAAGAGGCACGGTGAAGATGTCAGAAGAGCATCATGCAAGTAGCTTCCTTCACGCAGGAGGAGACGCTTTGGCTAGATGCAAGTCTTCTATCAGTTTTAATTCACAGGCAAAGAAATACATAAATAAATAAGTCTGCAAAGGTGGCTTGCCTCTTCCCTACAAACTTTGGATATGGTTTGTTTCCTGAACATACACCCTCAAGGAGTTTGTGGAGCATTCAATTCTCATTAGTAGGTAAGCTTGTAATCCCACCTCTCACCTCCCCCATCAGTTTTCCTGTTGAAAAATCATCACATAATAAACAGTCAGAGCAGAGTCTATGCCTTTTACCGACCACCCAGGAAGATCAAAGGGGAAAAGAAAGAGGAATCTAACACCCATTTTGGTTCCTTCGTCTCCTAACATAAATACAGTGCAATCAATCTCTGCTTAATACCTTAAGAGAGCAAAGGAGCCTTCACCAAGTGCTAGACTTGAAAATTGAACTTAATCCTCTTGCTCTGACTGAGATGGAACAGCCCATCGCCTGTACTTCAACATGCTCTTAAGAACAGCGCTCTCACTCTCACTGCATCTCCAGCCCAATTTTGCAGCTCGCTACAGCCGGGAGCACTGTTTTCTGGCACGTCTTGGCAGAGAGAGGGAGGGTGAGCGGGGGCTTTCATGCTCAAGGTGCTTTCTGAACTCCCCGAATTGGGAAATGTGAGGATGGCGCAGGGGATGCGGCTATGGGAAAGCAGCAGCTCTTGACAGTGCCTCCCAGCTGCATCCAAGGAAGTGGCAGATGCTCGAAAGGAGTCTTGTTCCCCAAACCTTTTCCCAAAGAACAGGCTGAGAAGAACAGATTGAAGGTTTTCTAGCTAAACAACCCAAGCTGAGGCCCTCCTGCAACAACAAGCAGAGGGCTTTTAATGCATAAGGAAAGGGAAATCTCTTTCCTTGTGCCAAAAAGCAAAGGTTACAGGGCCCTGCCAAGACCGCTCTGCCCATTTCAGCCTCTGGGGGTTATGCCTGCGGTCCCCTTCACTTGCCAGCAAGCAATCACAGAACAAACAGCAAGAAGCAATTCCTTCTCAAATTCCACATGTTCAGCTCTGGTGCCAAAGCAGAAACCTGGCATTTTAACCTCTGGTGAACATGTTCCTGCTGCCACCAATAATAAGCTCCAAGGTCCAGCTCAGAGGGGAGGGAAGGTGTAATAGATGTGCGGCGGGTGACATTAGCACTCAATACAGCATCAACAGGACAGGGTCTGGCAGGAGCTCCATTTTATACAGCCAGTCTTTAGAGGTTAATGAAATATTCATAAATAAGTTAAAATTCTCCTGACAAGCTAGATCCTGTACTACAACAAAGAGTTGTCAGCCTCAATTAAGTGATTCCAAAGAGGCAGGGCACTGCCATTCATTATTTAACAAGAGGTCATAGGAAAAATTCTGCTCTATGATCTTCTTGTCTCGGCGGATAAATTAGGTTTTACAGGTCCTGCTGGAGGACTCGGCTGCCCTGGAGAGACCCCTGCCTGACACCATGACTACCTACCCCAGCATCCAACAGCCAAAGGCAAAAACCACTGGGAACAAGGTCTTCTATGGGCACCGAGACACAAAAAGGATTGAAAGCAAACCAACAACACAGTGAGCTGATTAGGCTGTCAGTGCAAGGACTTAAGACAGTCTTGAAACTTCATGGGGTTTTAAGCCTCAATATCCCTCTTTGTAGACACAAAGTCAGCCCTGGGCAAGAAGAGTATCCAGAAACCTTTTATCTGCAGGTACATGCCCTCAGTGACCCCCTAGATCTCCCATAGCTAGAAATGTTCTCATTCTCCCTCAGGATAAACTGTGCTTACAGAATTGCACTTCTCAGATTGGATGTCTCAGGATGGTCCTCTTCTGATGCAGGTACACCTTCCCAGGACCATGAAAGAAGGAAGAAAACACTCTCCCGACCTTGCTACAAGCAAGATGGAGATTAAGGACTACTTTGTCCTATCTGAACATGACTGTTCAACAGATCGAGCCTTTCCCTCTCAGGACATCACTGGATGCACATGTTCCTTCTACAGCTTCTCCAACCTGCCTTGTAGGCAAGGCAGGAAAAGAAAAAGCAGAAATCACTGAAAACCCTGAGGTACGTGGGATTTCCCCTTATGTCTCCAAGTGCTGAACAAAGCAGAGAGCCTCTGCATCCTCCAGGGAATTGTAGTCCAGCTAAATTGAACCACACAAGGTTGATGTAGCCCATAAACTTCTTACAGACTGAGAAGTTGAATATAGCTTGGAAAAGCACAATCCATATTAATTATGCCTTTTGTACCTCAAGGCCTCCGATAATATCCCTGTCCCACTCATTTTATTTTACTGACTAACTCAGTATAACTCAGATTTTGCAGTGACAACAGCAACACTGACAGCAGGGCTGCTCAAATAACAGCACCACAGTGTCCTCTGTGAAGGAAAACCATCCACCTTTCTCCTCTGCTCAACAACCGAAGGGAAAAAAGCCTGACCCCCTTCTCCCTCCCCAGTCCTTGCTCCACTTCCAATCCTGCAATGCAAAGGGGAGAGCCCATCGCTGAATCGAAAAGTGGAGCACTCACTATCATCCTCTCCACCAGAAAGCCACCCACGGCTTTTGTCAGTCCCGCTTGGGTTTTCCAGGTACATCTGTAGCATGGAAGCCTCTCCCAATGATGGGCTGAGAATAAGATCATTGTCCGTGCATCCCACCTAAGCTTGAACGGCTGTTCCATTTTGGGTCAGGCTACCTTCCTCGCAATCTGGCTGTACCTGTCCCACAGGAAGCCTAGAGGGAGGAACAGCCATGAAGCAGTTCTCCAGTTCTGGCAGCTGCGTTTCTTCCCGGTGGAAGTCCTAACCCCATGTCAGCTGTTATTGCCTTCAATGAGAAAATGAAACCAGTCCTGCTGAAACCAAGCGGTGCTGCAGCGTTCCATAAAACTTTCCTGTTAATGGATCCAACAGCAGGTTCATTTGTGTAATGGGACTTTTAAACAGACCGTTTATTTCTTTTTAATTTGAAGGCAATGTACTATTTGATCCCATGTGCCTGGCTAGATTTTTAAAACAGGGCTAAACCACAGGAATTGACTCACTGAGTCTCTTCTTCTAACCTAATTAAAACAGCATTGAGATATCAGCATGCTGAAGTGTAGCATACCCATCACCTCTCCAGTCTACAGGCATTTTGTCAGCACTCACCTACCAAGATCCCAAAGCTTCCACCACACTCTTCTCTGCCAGCAATGCCCTGCAATAGATGCTTCTGATGTTGCCACAGTTTTTGTGTGTTGAATGTGAATTTTCCAAGAGGGAGAGTGCAGCAGCCAAGGCTGTTCATCATTCCCTACGCTAAGACAGAGGGAAAACAAAACCCCCATGTCTCTGTTCCTCAGAGCTCACTGTGTTCCTACACTGCAGGGAAGAGCAGGGGCTAATTTAAATGGAGTTGTTTGCAACAAGCACTGAGAGAGAGCTCTCAGCTCAGGCAAGGAGAAGAGAAAAGTGGCTCTGAGTACTCACACCCCTCCATGCCAAGGATTACTCTACCTGGAGAGCCAAAACTCTCCAGTAAAAACCCAGGGAGAAAAGTTGAAACAAGGGGTTGATGACTCCTGTGCACTCACCCTTCTCATTCCAACAAATCTGGTTTGAAAATTATCAGGACCATGCAATAAAATAAAGAACAACAGAGAAACTGTGAAGTGTATCCAAAACAAACCAGCAACAAAATTTATATAGCCGAAATAAAGCCTCACGATAGAGGAAAAGACCTCTCTGACAATGAAAACATATTTAAACCAAACAAAATTCACAATGGCCAGAACCTCTCTGACAAACCGAGTCTGCACCAGTCAGACATGGGAGAGGAGGACAAAGAGGTGGATGAATCGATCATGGGATGAACATCAGCACCATGTGGCAGTGGAAATGGGTAAGGTGATTCTGCAATGGGAGGGCTGGGCTACCTCCCGGACAGAGGTACCTGCCTGTACTAGGCGCTCAAGTAGAAGATTACTCTGTTCAAGCTGCTGCCGGAACACTGGCTGGAATGATGTGACCGCTCTGGTCTTCAAAGGAGACAGAAAAAGGGGAAGACATGTAAAGAAAGCCACAGGGTTCATGAGGAGACGGAAGAGCCTGTTTTAAGACAAGATTGAAAGAGCTTGATTTGTTTAACCTAGACAAATGAAGCGCTAGGAGAGAACAATTGCTCTCTATAAATATGTCACAGCATAAATACGAGGGAGGAAGAACAGTCGCTGTAGTTTAAGGAGAACATTAGCACAAGGCAAAAACGGGTATTAACTGCACATACGTTTTCTGTTGGATTTGGGAAGATTTCAGCTACCCAAGCCATCTTTCAATGACAGCAATGAGACAAACCATCTATGCAGGTTCAAGATAGGCCTGATAAATTTATAAACTACGGCATATGCCACAATTGCCTCAGTTACCAAAGGCCTGGACTTTACGATCCCAGAGTTGTCCTCCAGTCTCCTTACTCTATCACTTCATTCTGGATCAGCTTTTTTTGCTGTCTCTTTAGAACCCGATTCATGTTTTTCAGTCCAATTTGAAAACCATTTCCCTGGAATCGCCTTACTAAAGCTACTGCTGTGGCCATGCTGCTGCTCAGCTCAGTGCTGCGCAACTCATCTCTCTTGGGTTTGCCAGGGTCAGGGAGGGCATCAGGACAACACCTGTCAAAAGTTAAGGTGATCTCTTGTTGCCTTGCTAAATCAGTTCAGAGATGATGAAACACTCTTTCAATGGATGGAGACATCCTGCATCTTTCAGTCGTCTCCGTTCCCTTCCCAAACTTGTTGGTTCTAAATATGCTCCAGCAAAGCTTTGTTTTTAATTATAACTACCGTGGTTCAGTACTGTAACCCCACATTTAATTGCCATCATCCCATTGCAGGTAACACAGAGAATTTACATTTCTGCTAATGGAGAGCCCTGGGACAGGCTGCCCAGGGGGTGTGGAGTCTCCTTCTCTGGAGATATTCCAGACCCGTCTGGACACCGACCTGTGTGACCTGTCCTAGGGACCCTGCTTTGGCAGGGGGTTGGACCCGATGAGCTCTGGAGGTCCCTTCCAACGCCTATGATTCTGTGGTTCTGTGAGTCTGTCATTCCATTCTTGTGTCTTGTCTGTTGTATTTCTTGCTTTACATTTAATAACTCTCACACAAGAATTAAACGAGCCACATTGGTGAGTTACACAGGCCATGTCTTCCTCTGGCAAAGCTCACTTCTTTCACACTATCACTGTGATCACCTGTGAAGCAAAACGCAACAGAACTTCTATCCCTGCCAGGAATTTCTCTTAAGTATCTAAAGTTCTTCAAACTCAGGAGGACTGATGTAAGCACAAGAAAGTGAGCTCTTCCAGCAGTACTGGCAATGGCTTGTGTCCTGTGTGGGTCTCTTGCTGTCTGTGTACTGATGGCTGTTGCGATTTTCCCAAACTCTGCGATTTTCCCTCCTAGCTTTCCAGTTAACAGCTAGTTCCTACCTACATCAAGCAGTGTTCTCTGGGGTGATTTCTTTCATGTATCTTCCTTTCTGTCTTCATTACTTCTCCTGATAACCATCAGTGCAGCTAGTCACTGACATTTCAGTTAATCCTAAACATTACGGTATCATCAGGCTGAACACACGATTCGGCTCCTTCCTTATTCCTGACCCGCCGCCCTTAAATAAAGGTCTCCTGATCTTTGCAGAGGGTTAAGAAACACTTTTATTCGCAGCAAGGGACATTCATTTGTTTCATTTTAAGGTGTCTTTATTTCTTCTGTAAGGATGCTCCATTTAGGCCATTCATTTTGAGATGGCTAAATTCTTGGACTTGAAATCTTCTTTACCTCCCACCCTGTTAAGCAATTCTCCTGACTCTTATACCCATCCTTTTTAATCTGCCGGAGGCTGAAATATAATTTGTTCCAATGAGCAGTCTATAGATTCCAGAGCCCACATGGGCCAAGCTGTCTTTTGAAGATGAAAGCCAAAAGATATCCAGAGCACCTCAGGGCAATGAAAATACAGGTGATACGTTTTTAATACCAAGCTGACTTTCCTCAGGGATTAATGATGCAGAGGGGAAAAAAAATTAAAAATAAAAATCCTGACATGAATGCCCCCTGCTACAGAACCAGACCGAAAGGAAGCCTAAGATCAGGGATCCCAGCCATCACATGGATGGCAAGCTTGAGCCAAACAATTTCCTCCTGTCTACAAAGGGAGAAGAAAAAGGCAAATGAAAATTAGAAAAACTAACATATCTTCTGCTTCTCTTCCTTGGGGAGAAAAAGAATAAACATAATATAACACAAAAGAAAGTGTTTTCCTCAAACAGTACTTTGGAAGGAGTGAAGATAGCGCTCAGCTCCATGCCAGCAGAGTACTAAGCTACCATACTGTGAGACCCTGGGACCACAAACCAGTGAACTCTACGAGCAATCTCTCAGGACATCCTGGAGATGAAGACATTGGAGCCCTAGCCTTGATAAAGCAAGCTTCCAGTGCTGATAAAATTGTCAACTAATGCACATACGTATACCAAAACTGCAGTGAGGAAGTGTGCTAAGGCACGGGGAAGAAAGGCTCACAGCAGAAAGCATTCTATCTGCAAATAAACCAAACATAAACCCCATAGATCTGCTGGACATCAAAGTCATTGGAGTCATGTCACACTGGTGACTCACTACGTGCCACCTCTCAGGAGAATTGGGAGGCACTGGTCCCTTACAATAGGAACACAAACTGGGAATAGAGAAAAATAAATAACTGAAGGGTTAGAGGGAGAGAAAAATCAAAGTTCCATTGTTGTAATTACACAGCACAATGATAAGGGTAATTTTTCTTAAATCAGAAAATAAATTCAAGGTTCAAGTTCCCTGAAGGATATAAAATATTAGAGGATTTTTTATGGTTGTAATCACAAACTCATTTCTCCAGCCACTACTGGCCGTGTCTAATTAGGGCAAAGTATGTTAATGATACAGCGGCACAGCCCAGAGACGTCTTCAGTTGCAATATTAATTGCATTTAGGGAAAGAAGCATGAATTGTGCTTATACAAGCTAATTAGTATGGGTTTGCTAATTAATACTGGAAAGTCAAACTGCTTTTGTCTTGTCAACTGCAATTAGCTGAAGATGTTTAAATTTCTTTTCTGGTTTTTTTTGTTCTTCCAATAGTAAACTCACTTCAGCAATGAAACCGTGTGCTGGAATGCTCAGTGGCAGGGAGTGCAAGTCCATCCCACCTCCTTCCAGTGAGACCCTGTGCCCTGGCCCCAAAGCGTCCCCATAGCAAGCACCACCCGTTACTATCTCACACAACCTCCCTCTCCTCCCGAGGATGCGGAGCGCGCAGAGACTCTCTTCTGGAGACCACGATCCTACCAGATTTATCCCACAAGTGTTCTACTTTGAAATATTGCTATGTAAAGAATGAATTCTCTGCCAGGGCATCTAAGATGCTCCCCATGGTGTACAAGAAACCACATCAAACTCATCAGTGAGATGCAACCAGCTAGCTCACTGCCCACAGAGCTCATGGCTTCATTTCCAGTGCTCTGGGGAGGATGGCAAAGCCATTAGCGCTCTTCAGGGTGGCAGTAGAGATGTCACCTCCCCAGAGGTTTATCCCAGAAACAGCCCAAAGACCCAGCTGACTGTATGATAGCACCTGACAGGTGTTTATTCCGTTTCACTTAGGGCCATAAACCTGTTTGCAGAATGGCTGATGAAAAGCAATATCCACATCTGTCAGCACCCAGGGCAGGACGAGCCCTTCCGCGTCCCCCCAGCCGCCGAGACTTAACATCAAACTAACGAGCAGCGGGTGGCGGGTGGAAAAGGGGGAGAGGGATGAAAAGGAAGGTGAGATGCCAGGAATCCAAATCAGGCAAACAATTCCTCAAGTGTCAACTTCAAAGGAGTCTGAAAATAAGGCCACCCAGGTAAGATGCTGCTCTGGAGACAGGGAGAGGGGAAAGCAAAAGCAAGTAAAGAACACTTTGTTGGATAGTAGGGAGGAAAGTGGGGCTGACTGTATAACCATGGAAGCATTGGCCAGGCAGCTAATGGAACAGCCCTGTCCAAAGAGGCAGACTTCTGCCACCCCAGCATTGTAAAGACCAGAAGTGACACATCTTGCCCTACCAGGGAGGTTTCACCTGGGTACAGAGGAGAAGCATTTTCCACCAATGAAAGGAGCAGCTATAATGTCACCTTTCTCCAAAAAAGAGGAAACACAGTTTTCTCCTCTGCTGGAAGCACTTTTACTAAGCAAAATGCTGAATAAAGCCCACCCCTCCCAACCTGCAAACCCATCATCCAAAGCACTATAGACTACAGCCTGTTCACAGAAGATTGATGGAAGCTTTGTGGGAAGATCACAAGACCTGCAGCTTCCCACTGCATAACCCTTGGGAATAGGCTCCTAGCACCAACTGCCTCTCATCCGCTGCGGCTGGGAGACGCACACCACCAATTAATGCTTTAACACTGGAAGTGCCAGTTCCTCCAGCATTCTGCTAGCCTGCTTAATATGACAAACTTTTGAAAGCAAACAAACAGTTCAAGCCCCAGGCTTAACGAGCTGGAAAGAAGAACTCTGAATGTTTAAAAAAACCACACATCAAAACATTTAAAACATAACATCAAATTTATCCTCCAATATGTCCAGTGAGCACAACGCAACATTGATTGTATAGAGTTTAAAACTATAACAAGGCAGCATGTAATGAGATCAGATGGTAAACAGGATTAATTCAATTTTCTTTGGAAATCTCAGTTCCAACCTGCGTCACCAGAGAAAGCAGCTGAGCATACAAAAAAGTTTGCTCACAATGCAAGACCACCCTAGAACCGGAATCAATTAACATTCTCATTATGGAAAATGGGATGTTGAAACAGCAAGGAGCACAAGTTTTTCCCCAAAAAACCATAACAAACTAGCAGACGTACGGCAACCTATTCATAGCACAGCAGGGGCATGCCAGTTCCACCCTTCAGTGCCCTAGGAAAGGTAAGCAGAAGGCTAAAACTACTAATGTAGCACTGTAGTTTATGATTTGGATTTCAAAGCAGGGATCTGTTTAGCACCTACTTACTAGCCAGAGACACATGCCCATTTTTTCCATTAGATATAAAATTTATTTGGAATAAAGCACAGAGTGAGTGTCTATGTTTTGGGTACTGCTCAGGTTTGTCTTGTGACTAGAAGTTGTTGCAGGAATCCCACCAGTTGCCCTTCAGCAAAAACACTGGTTCACAAAACACCTCATTTATTCCTGAAAATGAAGAATTCTATACAACAGCCACAAAACTGCCCATAAACCTCCTACTGCCTGGTTGTGTGGCCTCTGTTCTTTTTGTCCTTAAGGGAACTGCTGATATAAAACAGATAAACCCAGCAGAAAAGTAACAGATATTATACAAAACTAGTTCATTGTAATTGTCACATGTCACCTGCTTGTCCCTTGCACATAGAAGACTGAATCAAAGCCCCCTCCCCTCCCAAGGAAGGGAGGAGTATGTTCAGTGTGAAACTAAATGTCTCCTTCTGCAGCCAAAGAGAAAGCAAATGACCAAGAAGAAGGAACACAGACCAGCAGATCTCACCCAACGCTTGTTCCAGTTGAGTGTGGAGACAGCACACCAAGACTAGCAGCAGTGATAGAAACTTTTCCAGTGCTGTTCCTTTCTGAATATTTGGAACTGGGCCACTGTTCCAGTGACTGAACTTTGCCTGTGTCACTGATCTGTAAAATAATTTTGGGGAAAAAAAGAAATGAACACTTACCATCTCTGCTCTTTGCTTATGATTTCCCACTTCTTCCAGGACTTGGGACAGCTGAGCCTTCGAGACAAAAAGAAGAAAATTAACTCTAAGATGGATTTTTAGGGGTATGACTGTGCTCCCCTGCTTTCCTTTCCCCTCGGACCAATAAAGCCACAACAGGTGCTGAAAGAGAATTGTAAGTGTTGGGTCTTGTCCTGCCCTACCAGTATCCCATTCCATGAGAAGCCCTGTCCCACAGAGCCTGGAGCTGGTGTACACAAGAACGAACAGGTTCATTGCAGAGAGGAATTCCGCTGGATCAGCTATCCCAAATTTCAATCCCATGGCCTAGAGAAGCCTCTCCCTGTTTCAGAAAGAGAGGTCTAAAGCCTACCTCATTTTGCCAAGCTTAACTTTAGAGAAAAGCAGAGCCTTGCTCCACAGCTCCTGTAAAAAAAACCCAAGAAAATCTTCTCTGCACCATAACCCTGCTGAATTCCTGCAAGAAAAGATGCCACACCAGGTGTTTTCTTTTTCAAGAGAACGGTGGAAGTTTAAAGCATTACTTCAGTGAGGGTGAGGGAGCCCTGGGACAGGCTGCCCAAGGGGGTGTGGAGTCTCCTTTTCTGGAGATATTCCAGACCCATCTGGATGCCGACCTGTGTGACCTGTCCTAGGGACCCTGCTTTGGCAGGGGGTTGGACGCAATGATCTCTGGAGGTCCCTTCCAACCCCTGCAATTCTTTGAGTCTGTGATTCAAACCAGAGCAGAAATAATCTTAAGATCTCCCTGCATTATTTGGGGAGAAATAGGAACTCTACTCACAGAAGGATCTTTCTCAAAGTTTTGTTTATGAAAAAAGATTTTTAAATCAAAAGGGTGTTTTGAAGATGGCTGAGGGAAGCCGCACAGAGTACTTCAGTGCTATTACTTCCCACATCTTTTCTTTCACAACAGTCTTCTGGCCTGTAATCAGCCTTTCTCTGGTTAGAAGAAAGCCCCAAAAATAGTCACCACCGATGGCAGAGAAGCAAATTTAAACAATGTAAACAAACAAGACAAGATCTTAAAAAAGAAAAAAAAACTTTCCTACAAACTAGTGCTTGTAATTTCAAGCAGATATTCATTAAAACCCTCTGGAATCCCTCTAACAATCTCTTGCCACACATGAAATGAGTCTTTTGAGTACTACATCCAAACCACAGACAAAATAGTGAGCCCTTTATTACAATGGAAAGGAAAGCATTAAGCTTTGAAAGCTAACTGCACTGAAACACAAGCAAACACCCAAATTACAGTTTCAGGGTTCAGCACAGCAGAAGTTCAATTTTGCAAAGAACCAACTAAGCGGTTCCAGACCTCCCCAGCCCTAAAACTCAGTGGAAACTGAGAAAGTTACAGGTCCTCACTGTGCAGGGCTTGGGATGATGTGACATTATTTAAGGAACAGACACTTTTCAGTAAGTTGAAAAGGGTTTTAATACAAACCTGGGACCTGGCACTGGGAACTGAAACACGCTCATTAAACACCACGGGAGATGCCAGTCCCAACCAAACACAGAGCGCACGTACAAGCAAGTGAAAAACGAAATTATCACCAAGTTTGATGCTGAAACATCAGGAAACAGTAAATTTGCAAGCATCTGGGAAAGACTTTTTTCTCTGCTACTATTGAATCAGGTAGAATTATACCAGCAGGATGGAGCCAGGAGAGAGTCACATGGAGAAGAAATAGAAAACAATCCCTCAGCGACATTATTTCTGAGAGATGCTAGCACAGCCTTTGCAAAACACCTGAATAGCTTATATCCCCACACCACCCCCCACGATTTGGCTGTGTATTTATTAGCCTTATCTATCTGAAGATGACCTTTAGGTGGGAACTACTGGCCTATTCAAAACTAGATGTAACGAGCTTTTAAGAATTACCTATTTGCCTTCAGCAGCTACCACTCCTGAACTTGAGGGTCATGTCTCCATTGGGTCTGCACTGTCAGTACAGATTTCTGTGGAGTCACAGAGTAATTCCAACTGGAAGAGTCCAGTTGGATCCCCTGCACAGAGCAGGGTCAGCTACATCAGGATGCTCAGGGCTCTTGGCTGGCTCAAGTTCTGAGCATCTCCAAGGAGCCAAACTCCAAAACCTCCCTGAGCAATCTGTGCCAAGCTCTGGTCATCACCTTCACAGCAGAAATATTTTTCCTTCATAATATCAAGACAACAGTATTCTAGGAAACTGTTGAACTGGATGGATACAAAAGCATTTTAAAGCACAAAACCTTTCAGAAAGAAATAGGATAAAAAGACCCTGGCAGATTTTACTTCAGGAAGAGGCTGCAAAAGCTTTTAGACAGGAGAGAAATAATATGAAGGGATGGAGAAATCAGAAATACAAGCAGGAAATATTCTATAATTTATCTTATACATGATACAGCTTGGGGAAAATAACCAAAAGCAAACCTCTTGAGCTGCTCTGCCAGCAGAGACCTAGGGGCAAACCTGAACAGCAAGTCCAAACCAGCAGCATGATAACAGCAGATCAATATGATTTGGAGAAGCAATCAGATAAGAATTAAATCATGAAGCAGGTTTTCTTCATTGCATTTATTTCTAGGCAGCTCATCTCAAAGGGAAAGAGCAGCTAACTAGTGGGAATTCAGAGAACAGCAGCTAAACTTACTAGATTGCTGGAAGAAATGATTTATGAAGATTAAAAGATTTCTGAACGTATGGTTTGACTACAACTCTCACAGAAGAGCAAAAGGGACATATTTAATGCATCCAGAGCCATCACAGTGATACAGCTGGAAACAAGGAGGCTTTGCCAGCACAGTTGATGCTGTGATGCACTCACAGACAGGGGCAGGGACCCTCCAACCGCTGGCTCCCGGCTCAGGCAGACACATAACAAGTCCAAGCCCAAAGTTTCGGTGGGGTCCGCTGCGCCTGCTCTCGCCTGGCTGCAAAACAGATGATCTGAATGCTTTATCACATCCAGTTTGTAAACATTAGCCCTACCCCAGACTTTTTATTAGCTTAAATCAAATATTGAACCTAGCTCAGCTGTTAGAGGACAGCTGCTTGCAAAGTGATTCACTGCCATATTCCTTCTAGGCCACAAGAAAATACAACCTAATCACCAGCAGCATGACAGATGCACACAATTTTAATTATGAAGAAGAAATTAGGCTCTGAACTTATCCCCACATCTCACTTCATCAGAGTACTTTGGAGGAGCTGCCAGCCACCACGGCCCTGGCAAGAAGGAGCTGCAGAGGGACCTGGGCCAGTAGCCAGCAGCGTGCTGAGCCCCTGTACCCAGCCCCGCTGCAGGGATTTACCAGGAAAGACCTGAAAGATGCAGCATCACAAGTCTTGAACAGGCTGCCCAGGGAGGGGGTTGAGTCACCATCCCTGGATGTGTTTAAAAGATGAGTAGATGAAGTACTTTGAGAGATGGTTTAGTAGAGGACAGGTATGGTTGGACTTGATAATCTTAAAGGTTTTTGCAACCTTGTGATTCTGTTTCTTGGAATACACCTTTTTGGGACCAACTGGAGATGGTGCTTGGGGTTATCTGCTCACCAGTCTCAGCTCCAAGTCTCGCACTGGAAAAAGCAACGCCCTACCAAGACGTAGCTCAAGTCTGGTTTATGGGCTTTTCAAGGGAAGACATTCACCTTCATATCTTGTGAATCTCTCAGCAGGAGAGACTTGCATGCTGAATTTTCAGACTGTGCATAAAAGTTAACTTAAAGCTCCAACGAAATTCTTGTTACTTAATACACGTGTTCAATTCCCACAGATCACTGAGCTCAAACATTAAGGAACCTGATAAGCAAATAGATATTAAGAATCAGATACACAAACACCTGTAAAGTCCAATTTGCCCCCTGACGGCGGCACAACCAGGTAAAGCAAGCAGCAAAGCAGGGAAAAAAAATATAAAATCTCTCAAGTATTCACTCAATTACTTTAAGCCTCCAAAAAAAGGGTTTGTCAATTCAAAACATTCATCTTACATGACAACACAGTCTAATCTACTGTCAGTGCTACTGTCATCCTCAAAAGAGAGCGGCAGGAGAGGAAAGATAACCTGTGCTCTGGCCTCCCCGGGATACAGCGGCTCAGGGCTGAAAGAGGAACAGGAACGGTTTCCAAGGAGAGGAACCGATTCAGCTCCTGAAGAGACATCTCTGAATTGGTTAGCTTGCTTCCCTGCATCAATAATTTGTCTTCTATACCTTCCAAAAGTCAGCCTTCACCGGCAGTGCTGGAGGTTGGTCAGGGAGGGTTTAATGAATGAGACTAAAGCAATCTGGTGGTTCCGGTGCAGGTGTTAACACCGATCACATCCACAGCCCCACACTCTTCTCTGGGGGCTGAACGTGAGCTGACTGCCCTGACCGAGAGGCAAGCAGCTCAAATGTGCGACTCGCTCGTAGGAAAAAATTAGCTACTCAATCTCTAATGAACAGTGTTTCTCTCCACAACAATACCCTCCGCTCTACAAGCAATTAGCAAATCGAAGCGCTCTCTTTGTGGACCTGCATTAATTTACTCCTCGATGTTGCACATTAAATAGCTCATAGGTACAGCACAGCGCAGGAGTAGCAACAGCCAAAGCCATAAAATTAAAGCTTGCTTCAAAGAGAGTTGGGGAAGCAAAATTATGCGTGCTGCATACTGGGAATAAATCAAAACAACCTTCATTTGGAAACATCATCTTAGTCTTCTGCTTTCATCAAAAAACATGATTATCTTAACAATCACACTAATACAATGTAGGTGCTTTACAAGGGAGAGAAACAAGCAGCACATTCTCTACCTCAAATTAAAAAGAGGCATTTTTAATTCTTCCTTGTCAGGGTGGAATACCTGGCAGTGTAGGCAGCTGCCTACTCCAGGGTTGTGCTTTCCCAGCTCCAAAACCCGGCTGCGGATGCCCAGGAGGAAGGGCACTCGCTAGCTGGGCAGCACCACGGCACAGGGAGGGGGAGAGGAGGATGTTCAGCCTGGCAGAGCAGCGATGCAGCTGCAACGCGACGTGTTTGCTGCCTGCCAGAGCCCAGGACACCCCAGCATTGCTTCCTATGCAACAGTTGTATGCAAATTCAAGGGAAGTGTGATGACTGTCGAATTTAGTTATAATGTTAATTGATAGCTATTTCAAATTAATTAACTTGGAAGATAAATTCTCACCTCTCCTCTTTGAGGAAGTTAAGATGCAATTTAAACTTAGAAGGATATATGTTTCCAGTCACAGAAACATGCAATCTGATATGTTCTAACATGCCAAATCATTTCTGTTTCCTTGTGCTGGCTGCACCCCCTTCCCTTGCGCCCCATTCCCTAGTAATTTGCTAGTAATTTATTTATCTAATCATTTACAAAAGAAGATATAAGACAAAGCTCCTCAGCTCAAACTAGATGGCTTTAATGTGTGGCTGAAGTGTGATGTGACCTACAGCCCAGCCCAAGGCACTGCATCTTACCTGTATGCCACAAGCTGAGGAAGAAGGGTAAAAAACCCCACAACATTGCCTCTTTCCATCAGCTTCAGGAGATACAAGGAAAAGATGGTGCATCAGAGCTGCAGCTGTGATACAGGAGGAAACCCCAAACCATGGCTGCACCCCCAGGACAGTTCTGAGGAGGAGACCACCGGCTGGGACACTTACAATTCAATCACCAATTTAAACCCATGTAGGTCTCTGCAGCACACTGATGAGTTACACTGAACAACAGAGGAATATCATGAGAACACTCTGCAGAGAAGACTGCAATCCCTAATTCTCTCACAAAAGATATTTTTGTAAGATTCTGGCTTGGAGTGAGAACAGGAGGAAAACTCTCATTTCACAAAAGCCACCGACAGCTTTACTTATGGGGGTGGCAGAGAGCGAGACAGAAGTAACTCAGCCGCTTGCAGTTAGACTTGGGTTTATTTGCATACTGTGATCCTGCATATTAAAATATTGTGAGAGCTGAAATGAAATTTTCATTAGTGTTCAATCTGAAATCTCACCCGTGGGATTCAACTTCCAACAGTTAATGCATGCATTTGCCTGTTTATCCTTTAAAGTTATATACCCATTCATAGCGTGCGAGCCGATACCTTCTGCCTTCTACCCATTAGCGCACCGTTACCGCCGGATCGGCAGCGGTACAGGATTGTTTCAGCATCTCTGAAGCATGCTACAAAACTACACAGGGTTAAATGGTCATTTCTAATTTAAAGTATTTTCATGCTTTGTGGATGAAAACACTGGCCTTCTGCAGAATTGCATCAGTTGAGATCATAAGCAGTAGGATGGTTTAGTATCAGACGTCGCTAAGTGTTAATTTCCTTGCTGCTTTACAGATGCAGTCTTGCCGTTGTCTCAAGAAAGTTCTCCTGGTTATAAAATCAAACATGTATCCTTTATAAAGTGGGAAGTAACAGCTACAAATCAAGTCTGGTGGTTATCTCAGAAGCATGAAACCCACCAAGTTTCCTTACAGGAGCTGGACTGAAGGTGACAGGGGCTAAGTCTAATGCCAAAGTACAGGGGAAAATTCCCTGCCAACTTTGGAATGTGTTTCAGAAATGCCACGGACTCTGCCTTCCAGAAAGGCAAAACAGGGACTGTTACTTACCAACATCATTTAAATCATGTGGATAGGCTACAGCTCAACGAAAAGCATGGGGTCTCAGGCCACCACTTATGTGGTTTTCCGTGTAATTTAGTCCTTAATCTTAACCCCAAGGAAGGACACAGAAGACAGGAAACTAGAATGCCTGTAAGCAAGATGTGCCCACATCTCCAGGGACTTGTGCTCCCAGGCATCACATCAAACCGCAGCGCCCAGGGACTGAAGGCACGGCAGCAAAGGGTGTTTTTCATCAAAATAAATCCCCCTCAAGAGCTGCTACTTCTTTGAAAACCAGTTTTGTACTGGATGTGATGTGCAGCAGGGAAATGCCGCCCCCAAGTGAGAGCCAAAAAGCAGCCGGTTTCCAAAGCGAAGGATAAATAAAGCTCTTGGGCGCTAAACAGAAAAATGATGCTGCAAATTGAAAAATCGCTGAAGTCACAGTTATAATTACCGAGGATACAGGGAAAACATCTGCAAGATATGGGTTCCTGTCAACATGCTATCAAGATTTACTGGACAAAGAGATAATAACCAAACCTTTCTCTTGCTCTTCAGTCTCAAGGACAGACCAATCTCTCTTCTTCTGTTTTCAGAGGCACAGTCACTTAGTAACGTCAAGAGTTCTTGACAGTAAACTTGTTATAATGAAATCACCCCAAATTCTCACTGGTTATTCTGTAAGAAAGAGGTGCAAACAAAGTACCTATACAACAACTGATACCAGGACAACAGGATTTCAAAACAAAACTGAGCATGTCTATTTCTGACAAGTTACTGGTCCTACCTGCAGGTACTTCTGCAGCATATACCCGGCTTTTGTCCCTGTTCTGCCTAACAACTGCTGAGACACCTGGGCGACATATGAAATTCTCTCAAACTACATTAGAGAGGGTGGGAAAACAGGAAAAGTAATTTTCTCTGTAAAACCATCCAAAAACATGTGACTGAAGGTAATCTCCAAGCACAAGGTGCCACTATTGACACCAAAAGCACCCGATGGGCCACACCACTCGGGCAGTAAAAGGATTAAGCCCCATATTAATGGAGAACTTGAGCATTCCTGCGTTCAGAGGTGGCAGTAACCTAATCTCCCTGATCCTCAAAGCAAAGGTGACCTTCACCACTGCAATAAAATGTAAAACTTGAGGAAAGATTCAGAAGTTCTCAAAATCTATTCCATCAACACTGTTCGCATAATCTCCCAGGCGGATGCCGTCAGGTAAGGAACACGGTACCCAAGCAAATTATATTCGGGGACAGATGGGTCCCAGAAGACTGGGCTGCATTATGCTGGATTGAGACACAAAGCAAGCAAGTAGGTAGGAAAATAAGGGGCTTGGGTGTTACCAAATTTTTTGTGTGACAAAAAAGCATCAAATTTGCAAAAAAAATGTCAAAACAAGAGCAAGAAATTGTTGTTTTACTCTCTGAGCTGCAGATGAGGGTAAGGCAAGAATGGGGGGCAACAGCCCAGCTGAGCAACTCCTCTCTCCTCCTGTTTTCCTTCATGTTTTCGTTCAGCACCTCGCTAAGACAGAGCACAGAGAGCAGAAGATTTAGCAGGGCTCTGCTGGGAATAATACACTTTGGCGATAGGTCTCCTTCCCTCCACCCTAATCAAACGGTGCTGCAGCCCCCGGGGAGGGAATACATTGCCAAACAAAAAAATGTGAGTTTGCAGCTGCTTCCTCAACAGCAAAGGGCAGCTTGACTGATGAAACTCTGCCAAGCCAATTGCCGTGAGCATTATGCAGTCGGCCAGTACAGCATCCCCCGGACACACACGAGTGACTGCTGGCTGCTGATGGACTCTCCAAAGGAGTCATTCCCTATCTCTGGAAGACCCAGCAGAGAAGCCTCTGCCACTAATGTTCTCTTTCTGGGCTCAGAAATATTCCTACCTCCAAAAAGCAGCTGAGTGTGCACTCAGAGCAGGGAGGTTCCTTCTCTTTTGCTGCTCCCCAGCAAGATGTTAACCCAACAGCAGAAAGAGAACCCAGCAGAAAATCTGTCCACTGAGGGATGACCACAAATCTCCTGCCGGGAGTAAGCCAGATTATTAATATATTAGTGCAACTAAAAAACATTAAGAGTATCAGGCTCATTCCCCAAGGAAACAGGAAAAAAAGGGAAAGGAATACAAATCATTTGGAGGACACTAAAGAGAATTAACTTTGCTCTGCTGTGATCAAATCTTGGGACGGGATGCTGAAACAAATATAGCACCTCTCAGAATCCTACTATTTCCATGATCTGAAAACTGGTACTACCAGTAATCCTAAAATCTGATGAGCATGATGTTTTTCTCCAGGTTGAGTTAACTCTTCCTGAATTGGGAGGCAGAAGCCACAGCCGGTAATGGGAACAGAATCCTTTGTTATTAGAGGCAATAATGAAACTGGTTGGGGAAATGGGGAGAAAATGTTTGTGCATTTGTTTAATTTTCTGGCAAATTTTTGACTCCAGCAATTTAATATTTTTGGTTGGTGGGGGCGTGGAGGGGTGGTTCTCCTTTAGATTATCAGCAGAATGGGCTCAGGCTCCAAAATCATACTTTGATGAAAGCATTCCAGGTTCAGATTAGATGTTAGGAAAACATTTTTCACTGAAAGAATTGTCAGGACCTGGAACAGGATACCCAGAGAGGGGGCTGAGTCACCGACCCTGGGTGTGTTTAACAGATGGGTAGATGTGGTGCTCAGGGATATGGTTTAGTAGAGGACAGGTACAGTTTCACTCGATCTTAAAGGTCTTTTCCAACCTAGTGATGCTGTGGATTCTGTGAAACATTAGCACTAGCCAAACCCACAGAAGTGGAATCTCAAGGACTAAAAGTGGTGGCAACATGACACTCAGAAACTCTACCAAATCGTGAACTTCCCTGTTACTCCCACACGGCTTTTCCACTACCACCTTCCTGGATCTAGGTCTTCTCCCTGTCAGTTGCCTCCAACTAGGTTTGATAGCTAGAGGGAAAGAAACAACATTTAGTTGATGAAGTCTGTAAATTAGCCAACAAAAATGTTCACTCTTATCCATTCATCAGGGAAAAAAATGGTGGAATTACATCTCTACCTAAAAAGCCCTTCTAATTTCAGCCCGATGACTCAGCACTGCTGCATCTCATCACTAGGAGTGATTCATCGTCACCACACTTCTCAAAGTCAAGAATAAGGGTACTCACCCCAATTCACTGTCATCTCAAATCTGCTCTGGAACCAGGCACTGTGTTTGCATACAGTACTGTTCTAATGCTTTATGTGAGGGTGTCACTTTAAATTAAAAGGTATAAAGAGTTATCATCAGTCCACCAACCATAAAGCAACATTTTCCTTTCAGCAGGCTGACAGCTGAATACTGGGAAAATATCCTTGCCTGCCAAGGAGAGATTTCTACACCCCTAAGGGGGGCAGTACTTCTGAAGACACAAGTGGATGGCCAGCATCTTCAGAGAGAAGCACTAATATTTGGTTAGGAGTGAAAAGAAGCTTTCCAGGAGAGCCAGAATCTGAATGGAAACTGGGGTGAGAGCGCTACGGATGGAAAGCCTCTGCCCCAAGTGGCAGCAGTGGTGGGGAAAAGAGGTTTAAGCATGGATGAGACCCCAGCCAGCAGACCCATAGCTGGATGAAACAAAGAATATCAGAAGCTAAAGCAGCAGCACAGCTGTAGCTTTCTTTAATACAAGTCTCCTAACATGGCAGTCACTTTGATTAACCTTTCTAACTACTAAAAGAAGGTTACTGAACGACTCACGCTGCCCTCGGCACCCCTGAGCACCCAATGGCTGTACCTTCCTCGACACTGCCCAAGGCTGTTAGGCAGCTGGTGCTGTGCAGTGATAGCTCACAAAAGATGTCTTTAATGGCATGTGTGTGCAGTGAGCCCCGTCCCTAATTGTATCTCACTGCTGTTCCCACAAACACACTCCCAACAGGAGCCCTCAGGCGTGTCAGCACACTTCCCAGTGTGACAGTTGCAAGCCAGCCAGCCAACACCATCAGGGAAGATCCAAGTTTAAATCAAACTTTTTTTTCTTTTGGGTTAATTTTAATCGGGTTTGGGTTCTCTGCAAAGGTTGTGCTAGCTAAAATAAAGGTCAAGGAGGGGTTGAAGCCAGCACTACCCTTGGCTTGCAAAATTACTGCCAGTGTATTTTTGGCATCCAACAGAACAGTGGGTAAAGTGCCTAAGCCTCAGAGGGTCTCCAACAGATCTCCAACACTCTCGGAAGTTGCTAGGTAACAACAATCACCCCCCAGACAAGACTGTGCAATGTTTGCTGTGACAAAGCGATGCTCGGATTGCCCTTGCTGTCGCCCTAGGAAGGTGTTTGCTGAGGACCTGTCTCCTCTGCTGCCAGAGTATTTCCAGTCTCTAGTCTGGATGCGTAGTTAGGATTTTGCTCAATAAAGCAAACATTATATTTTAAACATAGCCCTTGTAATTAGCAGAAGCTCATCGCTCAATTCCCCTTCCAGACAAGGATTTCCAAATGTCAGTGTGCTAAGCACAGCTGATCTGTACCCATGGCTGCTCTGAATACGACTGACCACGGAGGGTCCAGAGTAAAGACTCAGGTTCTGTCGGGGGGGTGAGATGAGAACACAGGGTAATTCTCCTCCTTCATCCTCTGTCTTTGTTTTCTTGTAGCATCCATACATCACTGTGAGCAAGGCAAGTTTAGCAGAGAGACTCTCCAACACAGAAGGTATATTCCCACTGGAGGCCAAGCAGGGATTTCTCGGAATTTTATACCTGTTCTCTTGAGAGGACTCTCCCTGGCCCTGGGTGTCCTGACAGGGTATCACGGCATAAAACCAAAGAACAGTAAGGAGGGAAGAAAAAAGGGTCACACCCTCCCCCCTCCCTCCCCAAACTCTACAGCTGCTGCCTGCAAAAAACATTGTGCAGAGGCTCTGGGAAATGCAGAGACCTCATTTAAAACAGTATTTGATTTTTGGAAAAGCAAAAAACCCTTTAAGTCTGTACCAGTTGTGTGACATTAAAAAACATATGGCAGAGAACCTTTTCCTAACATCTACCTACCCACAAAGAGCTCCAGCCCTTGGAGGAGAATGCTGTTCGTAGCCCAGAGAGGTTGTGGAGTCTCCTCTGGAGACATTCAAACCCACCTGGATGCATTCCTGTGTGATTTAGTCTGGGTGATCCTATTCTGGCAGGGGATGAGATTAGATAATCTGTGGAGGTCCCTTCCAACTCCGCGTGTTCTGTGATTTCCAGCTTCTGGACCCACTGGTGGCTTCCATCCTCCCTCCCCACAGACAAGCTTCACTTCAAAGCCCTGGCAAGGCTCCAGACCTCAGCATGTCCCATGGAGCCAGCAAAAGCCCAGTCAAGTTTATGAAAGTAACATCTCATGCAACACCTCACCTGTGCCGTACTTGTCTCTCACCCACAACTCACATTTGGGATGTGCCAGTATAATCTGCCCACCTCTCCGACTCCCCACGAGGAATCAGGGGTGGTCAGCACCAGCCCTGCTCTACAAAAGGTGAAGCCAAAGCACAACGTTCACGTGGCCTTTGCAACAACACAGAGCCTGCAACGATTTACAATTCCAATATTGTACCTCATCGCTTTTCCACAAACAGAACAGGATTCAGAGACAGAATTTGCCTTACATGGGTTGGGGAGGTCAATGCTACTTCTGTCCAAAGATAGTCTTTACACTGAAGAAGTAAAGAAATCCGTCAAGATGACAACTGGAAGCAAAGAAATCAAGTAATTTTTAACACCCTCAACTGAAATCAAACATCCTTGCACACCACGGTCATGCTCCTCTAACTTCCTTGAAGAGGAGCAAAACTCTTCTACTTTTATTTGAGAATTTATTTAAATTAAACAAATCCCCGTGGAATTTCCTCACAGCACAGAGGCTCCAGCAAAAATCATAAGGCGAACAAACTAAAGAGATCCTCTCTTGGCACACTCTTGAAAGAAGGATTCACCATGTTTCTAACTGACTGCCACCACAGTTTAAATGAATAATCTATAAATAGGCAACAAATACAAAGGAAGAACTTAAAGAAACCAGCAGCAAGACTTTTTTTGTTTGTTTTCTCTTGTTATTGCTTACTCATTTGTTGGGAAGGAGGTGAGGAATGAGATAGAGGAAACGTGGTAAAGATGTAAAGAACCAGCCAATAACAGGGTGTAGGAAGGAGGGATAAAGACGTATGAAGGGCACAAATATGGTTTGGCTCCAGTTTTCCCTGAGGATTGAAGGATGAGGGATGGGAGAAGGCACACCAAAGAGACCAAGAGGCAACCAGGGCAGCATCCATCCCATGGAAAACATGACACCCAACCACGATGCTGACTTTGGTGGAGTTCCTTCAGAAACAGTGTTCAGGCTCAACCTTATGATGGAACTGCTCTCTGAAACCATGAGTACAGAGGGAAAACATACCTGTGACAAGACTGAGTATACTCAGAAGATCCCCACAACATGAAGAAGGCTTTTATGTTATCAATAGTTTTCTCAACCTCCTGTGAGCCATCTCAGACTAATTTCTAGTCTTTTCTGCGTATCAGATTCAACATGCTACTAAGCACAGTCACTGAAGCACTGTAAGTGTTCATGCAGCCGTCTTGTGGTAAGAGTCATCCAAAACAAGAGTGGACTCTAGCTCATTGAGGTTCAGCACCCATCCACATCATGAGAAAAATGAAAACACTCAGGTGAATGAACAACAGAGCTGGGGGGATCTGGGTCGTTCCCAGAGAGGATCTAGTTTCTGGAAAGCACGTGGAGGAAAATTTCTAATGAACTCCATTTTGTAACATGGAGTAACTGTTTCTCACATTAATTCACAGCTCCTGCTCCAACCTGTCCGCTCCCGCCCCTGCTCTCTCCCATTGCTAGTCTGACTGCCCACAACATCCCCAGTCTCCAGCTTTCCTACATTCATCAAAGCAGCCAACTTAATCATCCTTTTTAATTACTCCTCTTAATCCTATGCTTCATTCTTTCAAGCCTGAAGGAGACTCTCAGAATCCAAGGAGCAGAAAACCTGGTTTCTCCTTCCAAGGAGTTTGACTAGCTTTAAGGTCCTTCACTGCTCCAACAGACGGAGAAATTCAGCAGATCTTGTCCAGTGAGCAGCCCAGGACCTCCTTGGAGCATTCTCCTCCGCGGGAATGGAGGCTTATCCCATTGCAGCACTGCACAGATCTACAGCTTCCTCAAAATTTGCTCCTTTAGGAAGAAGGCGGCAATTGAAATGGCCTGTTATCCAAACTTTTAAACTCCATCAGTTTATATCTTCCCTCACTTAAAAGAAAAGCCCACCAAAACAACTGCAGGGACAGGAATAGAACAAGTAAACAAACCATCCTTGCATAACCTGGGCGGGATAAGAACTCTGTGTCTGCCAATCCCGGGGTTAATTTTCATTTTAAAAACTTGCAGGAGAGTTACTGTCAGGGAAAAGCACTGGATTCATTAAGCTGGGGCTGAAATGCTTTGTTTATCCATAAGATAGCCAGAGCCAAGAAACAGAAGTGCCCATTTCCTTACGTTGCCCCATCAGCGCTTCTCAACTCGGGGCCGAAAGGATTAACTCCAGAGGGAGCACGGCAATTTTATCTTAGACATGGTCCATTCATTCCCTGGCCCCTCTGCTGAGACTGCCAATGGAAGATGCCAGACAGGCTGATATTTTTGAGAAGTGAGTGTTTATCTTCTCTGAGCGAACCAAACTGCAACTCATTTCAGGAAAGCAATCCAGCAACTCGGAATCGCTTCTCGCTCCAGCAAATGCAGCCTGACAAGGCAAAAGGTGAAACAGCTTGATGGTCCCATTAGAAACCTCTGCGTCTCCTCGCACCTGAATGCCTGTCTAGCAAAGCCGTGCTATAGAAACGGAAAAGATCTCCATTTGGCAAGGAAAGGAAAGGAGTCAGAACGTATGCCAAGCTAATCTCAGTTATTAGCTCCCGCCACAAAGGTACAAGATGTATTGAATTGCTCCTCCATCGCACAGCATGGGATGCTCTGAGGCTGGGAGCTCTCTTGCAGAGGCATGTACAGGCTGGCTGGCGGATGGGCATTACAAGGGATGTGGTGAGTACACAGGGGCAAAATTAAATCAAGTGGCAGAGCTGGGGTAAGGCGACATGAAGCACGACAGACAGCTCCCTCTAAGTATTTGCAAGTCAAAATTGTGAACAATTATTTTTTTTAACTTTCTGTTCATGCGTAATTTTTTTTTTCTTCTTAACTGAGCAGGAAAACAGCCATGAAGATCCCAATGCAACTGCAGGCTGGGAGGAGAATGGATGAGGAGAAGGACTTGGGGGTGCTGACTGACAACAAGCTCAACATGAGCTGGCAGTGTGTCCCTGCCAGCTCAGAAGGCCAACCATGTCCTGGGCTGCATCAAGAGCAGTGTGAGAAGCTGGTTGAGGGAGGGGATTCTGCTCCTCTGCTCTCACGAGATCCCACCTGAAGTACTGTGTCCAGCTCTGGGGGTCCCCAGTACAGGAAAGACGTATAGCTCTTGGAGTAAGTCCAAAGAAGGTCACAAAGATGATCAGGGGCTAGAGCCCCTCTCCTATGAAGACAGGCTAAGAGAGTTGGGCTTGTTCAGCCTGGAGAAAAGGCGGCTCTGAGTTGACCTACTAGCAGGATACCAGTACTTACACGAGTTTTCATACAGAAAAGTGGGAGAGGGACTGTTCACCAGGGAGTGCAGGGATAGGACAAGGGGAATGGCTTCAAGCTGAAAGAGGGCAGGGTTAGGTTAGACATTAGGAAGAAATTCTTTACTCTGAGGGTGGGGAGGCACTGGAACAGGCTGCCTGGAGAGGTTGTGGAAGCCCCATCCCTGGAGGCATTTAAGGCCAGGTTGGATAGGGCTTTGGGCAACCTGGTCTAGTGAGGGAGTCCCTGGTCCTGGCAGGGGGTTGGAACTAGATGATCTTTGAGTTCCCTTCCAACCCAAAGCATCCTGTGATTCACCTTTGCCTAAAAGCAGCTGTCCTCAGGGCAACACCAGTTCCTTGTCCATGTTAGGCTGGCGCATGCCAATGGCGACATTCTCCCTGTGGAAGAGGCTGCACAGTAGGGGTATATAAAATCCCCATTCGCTGTAGGAATGGCTCTATGTGTGCTGTGCAGCAGCTCCCAGATGTTTGGGAAGACTCGAGCACAACCTCTTCCCGCTCTCAATCCCCTTCACTGTTCAGAAACAAAAGTGGAACCCAAAGTGCAAGTGGAATGCAACAGAAGCCAGCATCCGTGATAATTACTGTAATGACTGAAGCGTTGGCAGGCTGGGGATACCAGATACAATGAATTCGGGCTTTGCCTGCCCTAAATAAAAAGGTGCTTGTTATCTTGAGAGGAAACACTGCTTATGAACGGTAAGGTCATGCCACACAGGGAAGATAAATGTCATTTCTCCATAGAGCTGTGCTGGTCTCACCTGCTGCCTTCAGAAATGTATGTAAACAGCAAAGCAGTAAAAGCCTGTAGAATTAGCCTGGGATACTAGGTAATTTTAAGAGTGTAAAGTAAGTCATCTAGAATCCTTTAGCTACGTTGTTCTGAACATGCTCTGGGAACACATATGTACTGTGTGTACACATGTGTGTATTTACATTGGGCCTTTGGAATAACAATAATGTAAAAAAATAGCCACCACTTTCAAACGAGTCTGGATAGATTTGGTATCACATACGTTGAAAGAATTTAAGACTAATCATGCATTTTATACTCTTATAAACAGTCCCAGGAATTACATACATCTGCATAGGTAGCTCTGTGCTCATCACAAGCCCCCAGGCAGCCGCTGCCAAGCGCAATGAGCGACTCTAAATAAATACCATACATAACACTAACAACTCTCTTTTCAGCAGCTCTGCGTGCTGCCACGCTGCAGCTGAGATACAATTAAGTACACTCAGATGATCTTTGAGCAAACGGCGCCGACACAGCAATCTCCACCTAGTAAGAAGGACAGCGACACAAAACCAGGTACCTTCAGCCAAGGCTTCTGGAACAAGGAGGGGGTACTCTGCAAGCAGGTTTTCTAGCTAAAAGCAGGACACCTTCCCCTTTCCTACCCACACTCCAGGCAGAGAAATAACAAGCAAAGATAGTTTAACCACTGCTCAAATGTTCCCACCTAGAGAAATGCAGGTTTGGCACCAGTCATGCAGGCATCACTCCTAACTGCCCCTAAGTTTCTCCATACAACAGGTCACAGAATGCTTCAGAAATCAGCAGCCTTGTCTTGCTAGGTGTAATGAGATCCCCAGAGGTCAAAGGAGCACACATTTTATTTGAATAATTGAGAAATCAGGTCAGGGAAATGATCTGTCCTGAAATGATCTATAAAAGGGAATAAACCAGATGATTAGAAAGTAAAGAACACTGCATCTGAACGAACTGTTAACACAATTAAGACTAGTCAGAATAGAATTGGTGAAGGCAGGGTTGGTAACAGCTAGCTTAGCAATAATATCTGCTACATAATGATCACTGGCTTATGGTCTCTACCATCAGGCCAGTTCCCAGCTGCAGCATGCAACCTCAAAGAATCAAAATTGAGAGTCTGTGGGCTCTTGAGAGATGCTCCCTTAAATTAATACTGATACAGACATTCATCATTTCTTTGTGGACATAAATAACATACGTGGAGGTCTTCACACAAAGAAGCCTCAGAATCCTCTCCCATCACACAAGATACTGTACCTAAAATAACCTCCACAAAATAATTACTCTCTTCACATACATAGCTACTGAATATTTCATTGGGCTTTATGTACTAATAAGAGTGTAATGTGTAGTCTTTCAGGGCTCCTGTTGACTTCCTTTAACAATTGAGAATATTTTGGCTTAGTAACTCTTCCAGGAATCAGCTTTCCAATGGAAAACAACCTGTTTCTATGATTTTCCAAAGGGAAACCAGGTTGGTGTTACGAGGACCCATGTTTGGAACTCTGACAGGTGGAACACAAGCAGGACCACAGAACAGACAAAAAAATCAACACTTTAACCCAGAAATCAGCTCTGGTTTTAACGTGGTCTTGAATGGAAGTGAAATTTGAACGTCCACCTGTCAAAGCTACAGCCGTTAGAGCTGTTTAAACAAATTGAAAGCATAAATCAGTTCAATATGTCACCTCCACACACCATGCCTTTCTCCTCTGCATTACTGACCCACAGCTGGACTCACGGCACGTGCCCCACTCAGTAGGGCCGCCTGCTTTATTAAACAGCATAACAAAAATGCAAACAGAAAATGGTACAAGCTGCATTACAGGAAAGCTGTGGTTTATTCCAAAACCAGTTTGTTTTGCTGAAAAGCTTTTAGCACAATCAAAGCACATTTGACATTAACACTGATTAAAGCAAATAGATAAATTGCAAAGCCTCCAAGAAAACGGAATTGTTCCTTCCAATTTACTCGGACCACCCCTGAACAGAGGAGATCTATATCAACGGCTTAGTTTTTATTCACTGCTTGGTGAAAACCTGCTATCAGTTGGCTTTTTCCCCTCACTCTCTTCCCAGCCTTTCCCAAAAATTAGCAGGCAAGTCACATTTAAGTGAAAAAGAGAAAAATAAAGCGGGGATTCTAGCCACCTTCCTTTAAATTCTGTTCAAGTTAGGACTTGCACTGCTGCTGCGCTCTGATTTGTGGCCTTAATGTGAAACCAAAGCGGGGAAATGGAGATCACAGAATCATAGGGGTTGGAAGGGCCCTCCAGAGATCATTGGGTCCAACCCCCTGCCAAAGCAGCTCCCCAGCTCATATTGCACAGGTCAGTGTCCAGACGGGTCTTGAGTATCTCCAGAGAAGGAGACTCCACCACCTCTGCTCAGAGGGATTGGAAGTGGTGGCAGCTGCGATAGGGGTTTATTTCCCTCTGTATGCTCTGCGGCTGGAAGGCAGAGAGATGCTGCAGCCTATGAGAGGGTGAACATGTGTGAGCAAACACAGTGCCTGACTACAGAGAAGTGTTAAGGGTGAAAAATTCTGGATCTTCTGAAATAAAACGACTGCAGTTGGGTCTTGTGTTTAGGCACCATTCAACCAACTGTGCTCAAGCACTACACTCAACCAGGCTTTTTAGACTAATGAGTTCCCTGAAGAAACCCTTCTACTACTGGTAATTAAGGCCAAAATAAGGAATTGATGGGCTTCAAAAAGAAAACCAAGACAGTAACTATGGTTGTTCTAATTGCCACAATCACCAAAGTATTACACATATTAAAGCAGGTCTTATGATCCTCACAAAGTTCAGATCTACAGGAGCATGGGAACAAGCTTGAGTCGGTGTTTTCTCAAAGGGCTCCTTCTGTTTATGCACTAGTAGCTATTTGCTCCAGAGTTTTGCTGAAATCCTGTTAACCTGGAGCCCAAAGAAACATAGAAACACGTTGAGCCACATAACAAGCCTGCGTGGAGGCCCTGCAAGGGCAGGAAATCTCTGGAATCTTTACAACGTGTTTTTAAATAGAAAATAATCATTAAAAATATTAATCCCTCTTTCTTACAGGAGACCATCATCATGAATTAAAAGATGACACGAAAACACTTAGAGATACATAGTTTAAATCTTAAATTATGCAGAGATTATGTAATTATTCTGAAATGAAGCACTACAAATCACAGAATTCAAATCCAATCATTATAAAAATCAACAAATCTCAACAAGTTCGGAACATCTCTTAAGATGCCCAGACAAGCACTATTTAATGTCATTAATACAACACAGAGCTAGGGAACAGCTAAAATTTCTGTGGCATTTTCCATATAAAACATTATCCTGATGTTCAATCTCAGCTTTTACTTTTTTCCACAAGAAACTAGTTGGTTTCAGAGGCTGTTAAAGCTTTCATCAATGCAAGAATATCCCTGAGTAGTAGATCTAATGATGAGGAGACATTTAACATCAACCTTACGTGTCTACAGAGTCCTAAGGTCTGAGAGCACCTCTGGAAATAGAGCACTCCATGAACCCCATTTTTAATTTGGAGAGAGGATGGCCAGGACTGCCCAATTTTCCCCACACCTAATAAGCCAGGCACCAAGATATTCAGCAGGCGGTGAGTCACATAACCACGTACACATCAGGAACTTTGGTCTGGAAGTGCTCCAGAGGATGTGGCATTGCCTCCAATGGGATCCCCTTCACCCTGCTCCACAGAGAGATCACGTATCCTGGTAGCTGTTGGGAAGCTTTGATGGTTCCCACCCGAGGATCACTGGAGTACCCCCAAAGACAAACCCTGCTACCAGGCATGCCCAGCAGTGAGATGGGCTGTAGTGAATGCAACCAGAAGTATGTAAAATCATCAAGCTTTCTAGCTTGGAAGAGATTCAAATAAGTTAAATCTCTGAATTAAGTGTAGAATGCTGTTTGTTCTTGTTATTGGATGTTTCTCTAACATCATATTGAAAAAAACAAGCAAAACCAACCAACCAAAAAACCCCCAATTCTATAATTGTGGAGAATGACACTGGAAACCTGCCCAGCAGCCTCCACACTGACTCCCAGCCCTTCCCTCCACACTGCCTGCCCTCCAACAGCAAGCGATGGAGACCGACAGGAATGTTCTTCTGCATTTCCAAAGCCTTCCTGGAAAAGCTGACAGGTACCTCTTCCTAACCCCATTCCCAAAAGATGCTTAACTTGCCTTTTTCCCCCTCTGTCTTCCACCTGTGTGGGAAGAGTCGTTATTGGCACGCTACTTGCATCCCTATTTCAGCCCCCCACTCCCACGGCTGCACACTCGCAGCGGGAGGTGATACCCACCACACTGCACAAAACCAGCTCTTTCATGCAACGCCTTTGCTGCTGTTTGCTGGGAACAGGGCCGCTGCTCCCATTTCACATGGATTCTTGGTTCCTCTTCCACCTAAAGGCATCTTATTGCAAAGCCTGTATCTCTAGATGTGCAATCTTTCCAGGGTGAAGTGCTTTAAACACCGTAGAAAATGCTCTCCCCTGTTCTACTGTGGTCAACATGACTCAACCGCACATCAGTTATCTTCTCTTCCCAAAACACCACTAAGGAAGAACCCAATTTTAAATCTTCTCCAGGAGTTTAACCCAGCTTGTCTGTTTCTTGTCTCCCACAGCCAGGTACATCTGAAGTTAATCCAAATTCCTTAGGTCAAGCCTTGTTTGTGCTGGGATATTCATACCATCGCCAGAAGAGGCTACAGGAGGATTGGTTCGTTCCAAGAGTACTGTCAAGAGAAATGTAGTTGGGGGTGGAGAAATGGAGAAATCTTTTTGTTGCTGGCACCTATCAACCTGCTTGGGGCTGAAGTGAGATCTTTCAGAGGCCAAGTACAGGAACATTCCCACACACTCTGAGCATCACACCTGGATAACAGGTTAATGGTATCAGCTTGGTCTCACCTAGGTACACTCCCTGCAGACTGAAACATTTCCACTAGCAGAGTCCATCCTAATGTCCCTGCGTTGCTACCACTGCTGACAAAAGTTTTACATTTATAGAGTCGAGACATGACCTAGTCATGAAGAGAGCTGGCAGCAGTGTGCCACAGGCTGTATCTCCATCAGGAGCGTGACTTTCAGTGAGAGGTGGTGGCAATTACAAAATCTCCCCTTGTTCTAACCACACTTGAAGCACAAGAGAACAGCAAATGGAAAATGCTTTTCTGTCCCATGCACTTCAACAGCCTACTTCAAAACACAGCCAAGAGCAGTGAAAGGGTCCTTACGGCTGCTCGTTGCTCTGCAACTGGGGTTTGACTATAAAGCAGCTTATCATAGGCTAGAAATACAGATATTGCATTAATTACTTAATTTACTTTATGCAAGTCGGTGCCAGGACATTCTCATTTCTTAAGAGTGATGAAGGCTTGCTTGCAGTTAGCTGTGGTCCCCAGGAGCTGCTGAGTTAGAGCCATTCTTAAACTGTCAGAGCATCCACGCTCTAAAAATAGCTGTAAAGATCTACCTGTAGTGAACACAATGCAGGTTTGTGCACAGTGACTCTGGTATAAGGAAGCAGCCCAGACTGCTTCTCTGGATCAATTACTAACTTTCAGGACAGATCCAAAATAGGGAATCTCCTCCAGAAAGAAAAAAAAAAAAGGAATTGAGTTTTAAAATCTGTTTTGACCAAGAAACTCTCTGATACACAGAGACAGGCTCTGCTGCAGCATCAACCAGTTTTAAGAGACACTCTTCTTCCTCCAAGCAGGGACTGACACCTTTAACAAATCATTAAGTCCCTCCGTGACTTGACTTCCTCGCTGATGTGAGGGTTATTTGCAAGGTGCTCTCCCAAAACACAGCCACTGGCAGGTGTAAAAGGGAGGGGAGGAAACTAATGGCTCCCTGACTTGACAAGGTCACCAGGGTCTGAAGGAAGATGAAATGTCTGAGAAAAGAGAGAACCTAAGACAATCCATTTTGCAGGACTGCTGGAGGAAACAGAGCCTGACCTGCTCTCCTTTGGAAAAGCAAAGCAATGCACAGGGCCGCGGTGGTTCTCGGGAAGGTTCGAGTCTGCCAAGAGATGCCAAAGAGTCTGGGTTCAAAATGCTATTTCGACAAGGTGTTTGCTTTGTCAGAAGATGATGTCCAGCCCTGTGACCGCTTCAGCAATCAGTGGGAGCTGATGCATGGAGCACATTAGCATCATCTCCAGAAAGCGCCTGTTTTCTCCCACATGAGTCACAGATAAGATGCTACAATGACAGCAGAAGTCTGGGCAAGTGAAACATATGCCATTCTGGAGTGGCAGGAAAGCTCTAGTGACTTGAATTTGCTCCTTACGGACATCCAAAGGGAGAAGAGTAATCTTCTCACTGCTTCTTACAGTTGTCACTGAGAAAAAAAACAGTGCACAAAGGTTGAATGGCAGCAGAAAGGTAGAGAAAGGCAGAAGAAATCTGAAAAAATTAAAACCAAACTCTTCCACACCTTGAACAGATGGGAAGAAATTTCTCTGTAAAGTTCCCATCATCACAGAAAGCCCTTCTGCTACGTAAAGCAGTAATTTACCTTTGAGGGGGAGAGGAAATTCAGCAGAGGAGGGATAAAGCAAGATAAACATGAAGTGCGGATCAAAGGGAGGAAAAAAAACCAGAAGGTAAAAAAAGTGGGAAAGCACTGATGGGGGAAGCTGGGTGAGAGACAAGGAGGAACTGTTAACTGCTCAGATAAACATTTTATTGCATCCACACATAAATTTTAAGCACTTTAAAACACCAGGGTGACTGCTAAGTAACTCCCTCTGCAAGGAGCCGATTTGTGATTATCACCACCAGAATCGGCGGTGCCAGCAGATGTGCTGCAGTTATTGGGGGGCAGATAAGGTGACAAGATTTGGTCAATGAGTTTTGAGGTCACCAGTAATGCCCACGGTGGAACAAACCCACAGAACATATGGTATTTCATGTGCCGAAACTGTCAGACTCATAATTAACTGATTAGATTACATATGGTGCTCACAGACAGTGTAAATCTCTCAATGTAACAAATGCTGGAGACCATTGAAGGTGTCAGCGTGAGTCTTCCTTGCAAATCTCTCTTCATTAAAGTTTCATATGGAGCCAAGTGCGTTGTAATAAAATCGCTATTAATGGAGTTATATTTATGATGGTTTCTCTTTTGTGCAGCTGGATTTAACTTTTCAAGCACTAAACTCCACATCAGAGCTTTTTCCATGCTGCATGCACAGAACAGTCTTGTTTTTCCATATTTATCTTGAAATTAGAAGTGATGAGAGTGAAGGCAGTAAAGGTTTGCCAAGATTGGCAAGAAAACTCTTAATAACACCAGTATCAAAACAAAAATGACACCAGTATCAAAACAAAACTTTATGCTGTGATAGGAATATGGCTACGGTTCTGTTTAAGTATTTAGAGCAGGCTGGCCAGGGACAAACTCATTTCTTCTTCAGTTCCAAAACACACTTTTAAAGAGATGGTGAGTGACACTTCATTAACCACGTGCAATAGGCTGACACAGCCTGCCTGCTTTCCAGACACCACTTCAGGTGGTGTTTTTCTGTGCATTCCCCACCGCTTTACATTCAGCGCTCCCTAAAGAGCTTCCCTGAACCTCTCCGCCAGATCAGCAGTGTGGATGGGGGGCAAGCTGGGAATGGGCAGTTCCTGGGGAGGATAGATCCATCATTTTCAGTCCCAGGGCAGACTAGTCCATGCATCAGAGTTCCAGCTTTTCTCATCAGTCATCAATGAAGGGGATTTAACAAGCTCCCCAGCAGCCTTTCTTTATCTTCCAGTCCCCTGCCCCAGCAGGGTCTAAGATGACTGGTTCTTACATGGTGACACTGGTGGTATGGGATGAAAGCATCATCCCACACTTCGGTTTCTGGGAAGGTTCCTGTAATCCAGGCAATGTCTGTGACAGAGACGCAGCAGCAGCCCCAGCAGCCGTCCTGCCCAGCAAGGGCTGGGGACGAAGGGAGTCAGACAACTCCTCAGTGTATCACCTAACTCCATCCTCCCAGCACACATTAATAAACTACTCACACACAACCCTCCAGGGCTTACACATGCCCCTCTTGTTCCCTGTGTTCTTTTAAATGGCTTCCCACCTCCATTTATAAATCAAGCAAAGGACTTACCAGACACCTCATCTCCCTAACAAGTTAAAAGCTGTTGCCTCAGCCCAAAAAAATATCTTCCTAGTCCCATGTGACTTTCTCCTCTTTCCTCCTGTGTTATCACCATCACTACATCTTCACCACAGAGCTTCCTGCCTCACAGAGAGCTGCTGGAATGGATGTGAAAAATCTCCATTTTCAGAGTACAGAAAAATCCCTGGTAAGAACTTCACTTCTTCCCTCTGCAGCTTCTTCGGAGCTGGGGCTGCTGGTAACAGCTTAGGGCAGACAGAAGAAAGAAGGGAAAAAAACTATCAAAGGGCTCTCTGCTAGAGCACAGCAAGAGATTTGGGTAAATTAAGTACTCTGTAGTGGGGAAAAAAAAAAAAGGAAAACAAACTGTGATAAAAGCAGCGAGGCAAGAGAGACACAGCACATTGTGTGAATTTTAAGGTTTAGGAACAAAGCTGAAAGGTAGAAGCTACAAAACGTAATGCAAGGGGATGCATTGATGCATTTGCCTTAGAGGCTTCAAAGAAAGGGCTTTTTTAAACTCAAGAAGTTTCTGGACCACGGCAATACCTGCAGCCTCCCCAACAGAGAAGCGGCATGCAGGGACAGCACACGGGCTGCGTCTCTACACAGAACTCCTGGCTTACACACACTCCTTGGTGGGTATAACTGGGGTTACCTGCAGCGGGTACGTCCCTAATAACTAGGGATCTTGCTGGTTTCCACACTTTAACCGACTTAGCCCAGCAAGAAGTACCAGTGTCAGCCAGGCCTCAGCTCAGCTCCATCCTGCTCCCTCCTGCAGTCTCCTCAGACCTTATGCAGATCTCATCAGAACAGTCGTGTGCATTGGTGCTTTGCTGCCACGTGCACAATGCTCACAGACAGGTTCTTCTCACTGTTCTGTGCTGCTCCAACAGCTGGTTGTGTGCTGCCCTGCCAAGCCCATCTACACCAGGGGCTGCTGGGATGCACCGATGCTTCTGCTACACTGACTTAAACAGGCTGAAGTTCTTTTCCTTCCCCCCTACCACAGACTGTTTCTCGCACCCCTCAGAAACAACTGGGACTCCAAGGTGCCTTGTTCCCACTGTCTCCTGTTTGTGAGATGAGTCATGCAGGTGTCAACAGTCCTAAAATTTGTACAGAGGCTCAGCAGAGGTGGGTGGGTGCAAAGCATTATGTTTGAAGTTATTAATAGCTGCCATCGACCAGTTCTTTGATCTACAGGCAGTTGATTACAGCTGCTACTCCTGATGGTGAGGCACCAGGAGTCCTGCCTGTATCCCTATTTCCCTTTCCAGTTTCCAGATTTTTACTAGAGCAAAAAGCTTTCCCCCAAAATTTCACAATAGAAGGGATGCAGCAGCCACCACTGCAGCCAGAAAGTCAAACAATGTCAGGAATATCAGGTCTGTGAATCCTGCTTCTAGCAAACTCTCTGAAAGGCTTAAATGTTGACATCACACAAACCAAACCTCCTGAGAACACAGCTCCTTTCTGAAATTTTCCACATAGCCGTTAATCCATATCCATGAAAACAAACTTAGAATTTGTTCCCTATAGAGAGGGGTGTAGCAATTGGTTCCCATACTCTTCCAGGCTTTCACCTGAAGAAGAGAAGACAATTTGCTATTACCCAAAGACACCATGCATGTTTGATCTATTCAATGAAACAATTTGGGAAATCTTCCCTCCACTAGCCCAGAGCCACTGCTGGGAACACCCCAGAGAAGAGGATGAAATAGCCATCACTTCATGTCAGCGCTGTCTGATCTTACTCTGTCTGGTGGCAAGCAACATGGCAAGAAGGCGGCAACATAAAGAAACACTCTGAGACAGATTTCCATTTCATCTGATGTTACCAGCCTAAGCCTTCATCAAATTCCTTTTCCAAGACAGGGATGAAGTGAATCTATACTGATCTATAGCACTAGTGAGCTCTGCTAGAGAGGAGACTGGAGCCTGTATTGCCTAAGTTCCCACCAACCAACACAAGAAAAGAACATTTTTAAGGATGCCAGAAGCAGCGAAGAGGTGTGTGTGCAGTGGAGGGATCCACTCTATGGCTTAAGCATGAGCCTGGGGAGCATCAGTTTGTACAAGTTTTAGTCTATTTGAATTATGGCCTCTATAAATCTGTATGATGGTGGAACTAGGCATAAAGAAAGGAAAACTCACTTATGACTATTGTAAAGCCTATGTAATAAAACTGCCAAGCTTTAGGATCACAGACACGTTCCAAACACTTCAACACATGACCATAAAGCCCCACGTCACTATGGACAACTAAGGACAACAGAGGAGAGTGGAACTGTTCGGCAAACACAGGCTAACTAACATTTACCTCACCACAGGCACTTTTCAGATCACAATTTTTCAAAAAGAGAGCTAAAAATAATAGAATTCCTTCCAGAGCTACTTCTGTCTTTGGAAAGAACAGTTTTTTCCTTGAGAAAACCAAGTGAAAAGCACTTAGAGTAACTGGTGTTTCAGAGTTTTGAGGCCCAACACCAAGAAGAAAAGAATTAACACCAGACACATACTTTATTTCTTCAGCCCTTGGAGTAAAGCACTTGTAAGCACACACATACGTGGTGTACCAAAAAGCCTTGCTGCATGTGTGATGCTCTGAATCACTTCAACCAGACCACAGAGGAAGACACCACCCCTGAGCCACCCCTACCATCTCTGAGCAACCCCCACCACCCCTTTACACAGCCCTGCCAGGAGTAGCTGTCACTCCAGCTGAGTAGGGTGGCCATGATTAATGCACAGAACACTCATCACACCCAAAGATGATTACTGCTGCCTTCTGCCAGCATCAGGTGCAGAAGAACCTGTGGGTCTTACTGAGCCTGGCATCCTGAAGTCTGAATTTTGCAAATCCGTCTTGCGCGAGAGCAGATCACATCGCTGGGCAATTCAATCTTACAGGTCTCAACTCCATCACCCCCAGGGTTAGAGCATGATGCTCCTTTATTACCTCCAGCTCGGTGTTATGAGCGTGCAGCTTCTGCACCATCTCCTCTGCCTCACGCATGCGCCGGTTCAGCTGGGGCGAGTGCTCCGCAGGGGTGAGCTCGCTGTCGTACGACTCCAGAATTGCTCGCATCCCATCGCGCTCCTGTCAGGAAGAAGAGAAGCCACATTTAGGGACAAAGCCCAGACCTCTCTCTGAGGAAAGGGTCCCCAGAACAATATTCTACATTTTTGCCCCTAGTTCTTTTACACAGCAAAGAAACTCTGATGGATACACACTCATCATCTTCATATCGGCATCAAGCCACAGCTGAACACACAGCTCTAACAAAATAAAAGTTGCTGCTCTGAAAAATGAAAAATTGGACTGTTGTGTGTATATAAAACCACACATCCCTTGCAGGAAAGCAACACACACACACTCTAACAAGCAGATGGCAAGTGAGAACAGAGCCTGCCTTCTTTTCAGAGACACCATTCTAAGTCAACATGGCTGAATGGGTTTCTTCAGCAAACTATTTAGTGTAGCAGTTGACATTTTTCCTGCCAAGGAGTTCCAGCAAGGAAGGAACAGAATTATCACAACAGAAATGAAACAGATTTGACAACAAACAAAGTGGCTGAGAGCAAATATCCTCTAAACGCTACGTGACTTCTCACTCGTTAAGCACTGCACCACAAACTGTTTATAATAAATACTTCTTCTGAGGTTAATATCTCGCAGATGACATGTTCAGCTCACTTTGCTGGGAATTCTAACCAAGCATTTGCAGGGAGAGACAAAAAGAAGGATCTCCTCTTCTTAGCTGAAAGCCAAAAGTAAAACTTTTCAAGGTGAGGGAGACCCTGGTTGAAGTATTTCCTAAGGCGCTCCCAACTCCAGACAGCACCCAGCGCCTACCTCCAGGCGCTGATGGGGAAGAAGAATGGGGACAAAAGGCTGACATTTTCCAAGAGTCAGGTGTGTTTTAGGGAGATTACCACTTGTAGTGCAACATGCGTTACCCAGCTGCTGAAGCGTGTTAACTTTTGACCACATGGAAGAACCTTGATGTCTCCAGGGCAGGGTGAAAACGGCCCAGGGATAAATCCAAAGAGCAAGACCTCCAAGGCAATCTGGGAGTGCTGCCTCCCTTCTGCTGCTGATGTTGGCTCCCTCTCCCTGTTACCAAAATGCTCAAGCGCTCAGGACAGACCAGCGATCTCATGTGAATTCTACCATCACAAGAGGTTAGTAGAAGATCACTCAGCTCTGCAGCTATGAAGTTCACATCCAGACTGGGCCAACTGCTGCTACCTGAACGTGGCTCAGCTTGGCCATGCTGAAATACTTTGCCGGGATCCCTCTCTCAGGACATCAGGGATTGCCAGGGTAGGAAAAAAGGTCCTTTTCCCTGGCCTGTATTTCAGATAGTGAAGGTGATGCTTACCACTCAGCCCAGTGAGCCTGCACACAAAGGTTATCTCCTCCTTCAAAATGTAAAAGTCAAAGACTGAAAGTGGAGAGCAAGTGGGGAAGAGGAGGAAGATTCAAAGTGTGAAAATAAGATGAGGCGCTGCCAGAGGTAGGGTGTGTGTGCAGAGCATGTCACGGACTGAAAGGTCAGCCCAAATGGTTGGGTTGCTCAGCAGGTAAAAGGACTTTAAGAGCAAAGGACAGCCTGAGGCTGAAGGAACCAAGTTAATAAAATAGTAAAGAAAAACAAGCTTTAACATAAATAGCACTGGAAGCTGTTCCTAGCTCCTTGCTCGTGTCTGTCTAAAGAGCAGTATTTTTGCAAGGAAAGAACAGCTTTGCCATAGTTTAGAATGAATTATTAATCTGACAGACATATGAAAGGAGTTACTTCCATGTTACCACAGAATGAGAAAACCCAAACTCGGCCACAACACACCTGCCCTATAAATGACTTGTTCAGCAGAAAGGCAGCAGTACAGGACCACTCACATCCCCCTTCTGCCCCTGAACATACACACATATCACCCAGTCTACACCCCATAAGGCAAACCCACCTTCACTCAGGAGATGATTTTCACTCCCCATTTTTCACAGAACCATCATCTAGAGTGCCAAAGAGAACGTTTAGCAAAGGTACCAGTTTGATCCTTGCACGTTGTTGCAATTACATCTGCAATTATAGCATCCTCTCTCTCTGCGCTCCTAGCTGCTCTATCCTCATTTTCTCCTAAGCATCATGCATTGATGTGATAATTGAATGCTGTGATGTTCTCTCCATTACAGCAGGGCAGTCCCAAACTCCTTAGCATTTTTTTCCACAGCAAACAGGACCCCCGGCAATTCCCATCACACTTGGCTTCCAATTAACTGCTGAATATTAGGTCATTCGAGTCATCCAAGATCCCAGCAGTTCCCCAAGCTGCTCAGCTGCAAGGAGGACAAACTTCTGCTTTCATGGTAGGATGGGAAAACTGCATGGGAGCAGGACATCCCTACGGGCTGTCTTACCCCTAAAATCAACTACAGACCTTGTCCTTCAAAGCCTCTCAAAGAAAGAGGAGACTTCTTGAGGGGAAAAAAAAAAAAAACATAACAGCAGCAGCAGTAAATACGACACAAACTCCTGGGGGGAAAAGAGGTTCTGAAAAGCTGAAATAAAGAGCAGTACAATTAAACACTCAATCCTGGAATTAAGTTCTCATCAATTATTTCTAAATATTAATACTTTAATGAAATCAATTCTCAACTTCCAACAAGTGGTCCCCAGCTCCATTTTTCAAATTCCTCCCTGTTCAGAGTACTCACTGAAAGCTTTTCCCTCCTTCCTAAAGATCTTGTCAGTTTGGCAGGAAACAGAAGTTCTTGTTAAGAAGTCCTCTGCCTGAAAAGACTCTCTAAAACATAATCCTAATTTAATGACTGCTGCAACATCTCCTCATTCTATGCAACAGGATATTATTCCCCGAGCCCCACCAGAAATCTAGAGGCTTTCAGATGCCCTCTCAAACCTTTTGCCAACACCTTCACTTCCCTGCTTTCCATCAGATCAGGTTTCATCAGAAGGTCTAAAAAGTGGCCCCTCTGGGAATCTCCACCGTTCAACCAGCACAGGGCATCTCTGCTAACCCACCACAGACCCAACACCAGAACACTTCCACCTGGGTGGAAACCTCAACCAGTTTCAAATCAACACCAGAACAGAAACGCAGATTACTCTAAACATGCCCTAAAAGGAGAATAATTAGGTTTGATGTTCATTATAAACCTAGAATATTAATGCCCCACAGCAAAGTGTGGTGCTGCAGCTTGCAGCTGTGTTTGAGGAGATGTATGTTTGAAAAGAAGGAAGGATAGTGGTTTTTTTTCAAAGGTTGAACAGTTTCCTTTCCTTCTGCAACAGCCAATTCACCAAAAGAATATATGCCTCCTACCACTGCATAACTAAGAAGAAAAGGTTTTAGATTCTTAACCACAAATTAGAGCTAATCCCAAGAAAATCTGCTACAGGATGGCACCTCTGCAAAATGCCATCCCTAAGATAAAGCCTCTTCCCAGCCCTCCTACCAGCTCCTCCGCTCCCTGCTACATAAAGCCAAAATTCATCCTGGTTGGCGAGTAGCTTGAAGTTAAAGGGAAAGGTTTTAGTCCTTCTCATTCTCAGACTGGGGCTACCAGCGTGGTTTAGAAACACCAGTAATCTAAGTGGGCTCTGTCAGGATGCCAGCATAGGTTGGGGACTGGCCCATTGAAGAGCAGTGTAGGGGAGAGGGACTTGGGGGACAACAGGATGACCATGAGCCAGCAATGTGCCCTCATGGATAAGAAGGCCAATGGCATCCTGGGTGTATTAGAAGAAGGGTGGTTAGTGGGTCAAGAGAGGTCCTTCTCCCCCTCTGCTCTGCCCTGGTGAGACCATACCTGAAATATGTCCAGTTCTGGGCCCCTCAGTTCAAGAAGAACACAGAACTCCTTGAAAGAGCCCAGTGCAGAGCCACCAAGATGACGACGGGAGTGGAACCCCTTCCTTATGAGGAAAGGCTGAGGGAGCTGGGCCTCTTCAGCTTGGAGAAGACTGAGGGGTGACCTTATTAACGTTTATAAATATGTAAAGGGTGAGAGTCAGGGGGATGGAGCCAGGCTCTGTTCATTGATGGCAGCAACAGGACAAGGGGCAGTGGGTGCAAGCTGGAGCAGAGGAAGTTCCATGGGAATGTAAGGAGGAACTTTTTCACTGTCAGGGTGATGGAGCCCTGGGACAGGCTGCCCAGAGAGGCTGTGGAGTCTCCTTATCCTTCAAAACCCGCCTGGATGTGTTCCTGTGTGATTTAGTCTGGGTGATCCTGCTCTTGCAGGGGGTTGGACTAGGTGATCTTTTGAGGTCCCTTCCAACTCCTCATGTTCTGTGACTCTGTGGGGTTCTGTGCTCATCCCCCACATCACAGAAACACCACTACCACTGTTCTCCCAGGGCAGCCAGTGGCATGTTGAGGAGCGTATCAGGGACTCCCAGCTCTCCACTGGAAGCAACTGAAGAGTAAAATATAGCCCAGAAAATAAAAAAAGCCACCCGACCTCACGCACGCACACACAGGCCCAGGCCCCGCTCCCATTACTGCTGCTCGTTAGCCCCTCCTCAAACATCCAACCCCACTGTTCACCACAGACCTCCTAATTAGCTGAAGAAAAAAAAAGAAAAATCAATAAGGAAGAAATTAAAGTTACAAATCTAACCGAAGTCAGTCACACACCCAGGGAAAATTTGTTCCTGGGGTAAAGTTTATCTAGTGTCATAATTTTATTGAAATCCTATATCTTCCTATTGACTTTTATCGTTCCGAGCTGGATGCCAGAGTTGTTGTTATTAGAGTCTCAGCCTTGCTTGCAGGCCCGAGGTTTGGGTGTTGGGTTGTGGTTCTTTGTGGGTTTTTTTCCTTTTATAAACAAGCTGTAATTGTCTGGTTTATTGATCAATAAATCTTTCAACTGCCTCTCTTCACCCGGCTTCTGTTCTGGGAAGTCTCCTGCACCATTCTCTTGAAAGAAAATATAGGATTGTTGGTGTGTGGGTTTTTTTTTTAAAGAACAGATTGTTTTGTCATTAGCAATGAAAGAGCAGGAATTGTGCCGGTTGGTTCTGATAATGGCTTTTTAATGACAGATTCTAGTCACAGTAAAATCTGCTTTATTTCCACATGAGTGAACTTCAACTATTAATCCACAACCCAAACACAGAGCGAGCTCGCTGCCTCGCTTCTGCAAGGGTTAGAGCCTGGCAGAGGAGACAGACTTTGTAAAGTGGAATCATAATGATATTTCCCACTTGGTGCTTTTTTTTTTTTTTTTGCTGGTACAGAAATATTCCTGTTCCTAGCACTAGATGAGCTTTTTGTTTAATTAATGATAATTTTTGGAGAATGTTAATAGACTGCCTCATTATAGGAAATCAGTGGCAAGATTTTTCCCCCTCCTCTTCCTCTCCAGACTCCTAACTCCAAATTAATTGTAATAAGAGAAAATTTCGAGACTGAAGAAAGAATATGGAGCTTCAACATCAAACAGATGTTATTTGCAATCAGGTGTAATTTGCTAACTATTCCTCGTAAAAACACAAATAAGAGAAAGATGACTGTGTGCCAGAGGGCTGGGCTTTCTTGTTTTAAGCTGTACAAATAGAGAGGCACAAAAAAGGAGATGTCAGCTGGGCTTGACCAGATGTTTAACCTTAGCAGCATCAGCTAAGGTTAAACATATACCTGTGTGGGAACATATTCCTAAATACAGTCAGAAATGACTGAAATAATTTATTATATATGTGAGGACATACCTAAATGTACAAAAATATCAGGACCTATTGGGATGAGAAATCCTTAAGATGCTCTAAAATTATTTATGGTAATCCCTGCTCCATGAGCAACTACCTTTGGTGAACTCACAAACAGGAGAACAGGCCCTAGAACAGGACAGAGGAACAGGTCCAGCTATTAAAGGAAGGATGGAAGAGGAGATACAGACTCTGGACATTATAAATTACTTCATTATAAATTACTTCAGCGTTTTGGTGTTTCATAAAATACTCAAAGAAAACATTAAGAATCAAATTGCAAGCAGCAAGAGAAGAATTAGGGACAAGAAACAATCAACTGAGCCTTAATACGAATAATATCAAACCAGTTTAATTTTCTTCCTTGACAGGTAACTTGTCTGCTGAATAAAGGCAAACACTAAACGTGATAAATTTCAACTTCAGTGATGTGTTTCTCAAAGAAGAGGATTATGGTTCAACAGCATTGCTGTAATTTAGAGAAATGAAGTTGTATCAAGGTGATGAAATGCACGACCGCAAAGGGCAGAGCCCTGTGCATTGGGTAGCAACACAGGCACCACGTCCCAGCAGCAGGAGCCACCTGTACCTACATGAGACACATGATTCCTGCTTCAAGCTCCTTGGGATACAGGCAGCATCCCATTTGCCGAGCTTTCACAGGCACCATGGAAAGCATCAGCTGGGGAAGGCACAGGGGCTACTGACAATTAGTGAGGTTCTGCCCCCATCTGATGGCTGGAGGAATTGATAATTGGCTCCTTGTTAAAGCTTTCTTTGTAATTTGCTGTCTCTCTTCAAAGCCTGTGCTCACATCCAGTTGCCTTATGGAAAATGGGAGGGGGAAGTAAAAACAAAGTGCCAATGAGCCCCAAGAAACAACACCCTGAGGGCAGAGCCGGGGCCGGAGGCGCATTTGGTCAGACTCTATTACAGTAACTCATCTAAGGGAGCCGCATTCCCCCCACTCCTCACCCTCCTGGGGCACTGCTAACAAGAGCTCATCAAGTCTTCCAGACTAAAAACCCCAAAAGCTCTACACCAAACCAACACAGCAAGAATTAAATTACAAGAAACTTTTCAAATCCTCCTTGTCTACAAGCAGCAGCTACTATCACCAGAGGGCAAATGGTTCCCCTTTCTCTTACCAGCCCTTAACTCTTTTGCTAATCATCTTTAAATCAAAATTTTCTATTCCCAAACCTGCTCATAGCTTCCTTCTCAGGCACTGCCATTTCCCAACATTTCTCTCTGTGGCTGACCTATTTTCCCATTACTTTGCAAATTAAAACTGACTGCAGACACGTATGTATACGCACACCATTGACTTTCTACTCAAGACCTCAATTAAGAGAGTGTTTACAAAAAAGCATGTTACTTCCATAAAAATCAAAACATCCAGCAGATTTCACTACCCTTACACTGACAGGAACATCAGAGAACAGGTTTTTCAAAATATTCCTACCTCTGGAATGTGACTTTCTATATATCAAACCCCTCTGCTTGCATTTTTGCCCATAGAGCCAATATAAAGCTATTGCAGGAGTCTGAAGATGAATTTAACCTATAAAGAAGTCCCTCAGACACATTGCACCCTATGACCTAGGTTTCTCCCACAAACCCAGAATATTTATCCTTTATATGTCCAGGTACCACCATCTGTGTCTAACCTGAGTAGGCAGAAGAGAGGTCAGAAAGACTGATATGCTCTGTAATCACAAGCAAGGGGGACACCAGGAATTAAGCATCCCTCTCTCTCCCATCATCTCGCTACAACTGATGGTTTTCATCACTTTTCCTGGTACTCTCATAACAGAGACATTTTCTTGCTAGGAAGGGTTCTGTATCACTAAGGATGAACACCAACTCTCCACCCAAGGTCAGAACTCTGGAGAAAGCCATCACCAGGGTAAAGGGCAGTGAGAAGAGGACACAACCAGGCAGAAAGCCTGAGAAAGACAATCAAAGGGTAATTTTAGGCACTAGAACAAGGCATTCAGAGACACTCTTAGCTTCCCAACCATAATTTCTTAAATGCTGGAGAAATTCTGCAGTGTGAGTGCTCTTTTGGCAAGTGTTCAGCAGGCACCTTTAAACTCACACCTACAAATACCTGTGTACCTCCTGTTTCCTAAGTTTTTCTCCACATTTATACTTCTTCCTTTCTAGCTCTTGCCCCTCACTTCCAACACTTCTCTATACAGAGGGCTCAGCTTGCCTTATATCCCAGCAATGGACCAGAGCAAACAAATCCACTGTAACTCTGTTAATCTGTCTCTGATAAATCCCCTGCTTACTATCTTCAGGAAAATTGTGCACTGTCTCTAAAAGGCTCATTCTGCTTATAGCACATACATATGCCAGCTGACAAGCAATCATACAACTGACACCGCAGCAAGCTAAATATTATCTGACTAAAATACCCCCGGGGTCCTCTTGCTTCACAGTGAGTTTAACATGTTTAGTTATGTTTCCTAACCTCCTGCTGCCATGAAATAATTTTTATGATTTTTCTTCATTTAATTCCCTTCTGCTGGAACGCTCGCCGCTCTAACACAAGCTTGGGTTTCCTATCTCAGTGTATTTTTCATCTCTTCATTCAAAAAAACCCTCCTCTTTGTACCATTTCTCCTGGCCCTGCTCCTCAAGCAGAGGCAATCTTGCACAAGGATGAAGCTGACATATTCACCTGCCTCAGAACAGGGGTCACTCTCCATCCGACACCAGTATCTGACTCCATGGGTGCCAATCTCATTTGAAAAATGGTCATATCTTTTAAAAATAAATAAGTAAATACAGTACCTTCTTCAACCTAGCCACTAAATTACAATTGGTGGCAGAGGGAAGGTGTAGAACTGTCAGTATTCATCCTTACCAGCCACAGAAAAGTAGTATTGTGTTCATCTATTAAAAAGAAAATAAAGAAAAAAGAAAGCCTTATTCAAGCCTGAAAAGAAAGTTTTTGTGAGGGTGATTCAAATTCTTCTATTCTGCCAGTATCTACAGCACATAAAAATTCTGCCCTATGCTCACTTCTTCCCCTCGGATTTCTCTTTCCTCCTGCCTAGCAGGTAACCCAGATATTGGCCTCTAAATCTCTTAACAGCCAGTTTCTTGCAGTTTTAACCGCTTAAACATCATTAACTTGGGAGCAAAGAAAACTGAACTGTGCTCTATGCTGATGCAGATATCTCTGCAAGAATAAAGGAGGAGGAATCGCACCACCATCCGGGCTCCGTTCCTGGGGTAGCTGGGCTAAACGAGAGCTGAAGCAGAAGGGCAAAATCTCTCACGTCAGATTTTGAGAGGACAGAAAAACCAGAGACCTGAGTTCATCCCATCAGCTCAACACAGCACATTCCACTGAACCTGAAGAGTAAATTCTTTGTCCCCTTACGATATGTCAACAACTCCACAAATGTGGTGGCGGTGGCTTTTTGAAAAAGACAAAGAGCTTTTACCTAAAGCCTCAGAATATACATGAGCTGGCTGCTTTCTTAGAAAATATTAATAATTCCCCATATTTTACTTAATTCATAACTCATTCCTTCTACCACCTCCAGTGTAGTTTCAGAAATTATACATCAAGTTACCTCCAGGTCGGCCCACAGTGTATCGGCGTTGCCGTGAAAGGACAGAGGTCCTTGTCACCGCAGCTCAGTGACACATCCTTCAGAAGAACACCCAGCACACAGAGAACTGGCAGGTCTGGCAGTGTGTCTGCTGCAATAGGACTGTCCCAGGCAGGAGACTTAAGCAATGTGCACCTTAACACATGCAGCCTACAGATAGGAACCCACAGCACCTCCACTGCAAGTAATCTCAGCCTCAAGCTGTAGGGTTGAGCGCATCCATCAACTGTTGGACATTTCCTTCAATTCCTGTCCCATAATTACCAGGGAACTGTCCAGAAGCCTCTACGATTCATAGAGCCACCCTGATGCAGGTTGCGGAGGGTAAAGCCCCCAACACCAAACACAGTGTCTACTCAGCCCTGACCTCAAGCTGTTGACCAAACACCACAAAGCATTTTGTTCAGCACTGGAGGCACAGTGTGCAACTTCCATACCACAGAAGCCAGCTCTCTATCAGGCAAAAGAAAACATGAACATATCCTCTTGAAATTCTAATAACCATCATGGGTCGTTTCTCACCCAAGCTGTGCTCCCAACTCTAAGACTGGTCTAGCTAAGGCGCAGCTTATTTAGTCACACTCAGTGGTTTATCTAAGACGAAGCAGTAAGAAGAAATTACTCTGAATTACATTTCTATGACTTACTTGGACGAGGCCAAGTAAGACCAAGAGAGACCTTGTCTCTCTTGAGATCCAGACGTGGTGAAGAACAACACTGGATGATGTGGTGAAGCACCACAATCTTGTACCTGCCTGATATGGTCCTCTACAAGGAGGTCCTCTACAAGGACCATATCAGGCAGGTACAAGATTGTGGTGCTTCACCACCATGCCAGTTGCACCTTCAGCTCTGGCTTCCCAACTCAATAAAAAAATGGCATGTTATTAACTACTTGGAAAAACAAGCTCTCATTGACAACACCTCCAGATATTTTTATTGATCATATAAACATCTATTCACTTTCTGAACTCTGATAAATTAATGACCTTGCCAGTTTTCTGATGGAAATGAATCCTATTGCTAGTTTCTTTGCTTGAAAATGTATTTTCTCTTATCAGTTTTTAATTTGCCACCTTTCAGCTTCATTAAACACCTTTGTTCTTGCATTGCACAACCCAGGAAGCAGCTTCTCTAAACCATTCATTCATTAGGCTCTTGTCACCTCTTATTCAACTACTTTTTAAGGTAAACAAGTGGAAGCTCCAGTGTTCCAGTGTAACTTCTTTCCCAGCCTCTCCCAATCCCATCACCCGGTTCTGACTGCTGCAGCACCGTCAGCTGAAGTGGCTTAATGGGAATAAGTGAAGAGAAGGTGAAGATGCACTGCCAGTCACTGGTCCCTTCCCCATCTCTGTAACAGGTACACCCTCACCCAGCTCCTGGCTGGCTAAAGAGCTCATGATCCTGACTTCTCCTGCCCATCAAATCTTTCATGTACAAGTTATCCACCGACCCCACTCCACCAGCACATTCCTGTGCATGAGGACCCCCTAACTGCACTCAGGACCAACTGCACAGGTTAGCAAACACCTACTGCTCAGCTTCAGAGGGGTTGGCCCGTTGTCAGAAGCAGGACGAGATGCTCTTCTGAAGGCTGTTGAGCCAAAGGATGGCAATAGCCCAACAATTTGCAGTTCAGGAATGCAGCAAGCAATAACCTCCTCAAGCACACCCAGCCAAAATCAGAAGATAAACAGATGCCTACATGCACTTAAGAGCCAACCTCCAGCCCCTGTGACAACAGCCCATATACACAGACTTTCTCAAACATTAAACATTTCAGAAATTAAACTATTACCCTAAAATAGCCTACAATTCCCAGACCTAATATTAATATTAGCTGCCACTCAGAGCACATCTTCCTTTTCCAGTCACCAGAGTGCTGGTTAATTCACGCAGACAAACTGATGTCCCTTCTTTTGTTCTCCCTCCACTGCCTCTGCAATATTAAGTCAACAAAATCTGTCCTCAAAACTGCACTGCCATCAAGAATGTTATGCTCAAACCATTAGGCAAAACGTGAGGCACTGAAGTCATGCTTCATTAAAAACAAGTGGGAAAGAAACAGTTTACCAGAAGAAAAACATTATTTAGGAAATATATTCAGAATATATTCAGCGTACACATCTGAAATAGAGTTGTGATTAAATGTCTAAAGCCAAAACATTCAACAGTCTTTTAATTAATATTTGACCACAAATTATGCACACTCCTATGTATTTACATTTTCTTTTCAACCAAACCACACAGCAACAAAGAGCAGAACCACAGCATCAAAAAGCCTACTTTGGTAGCAAGCTAAAACCATTCTTTTGCTTTCAAACTAATGACCTACGATGTATTAGGCAAGAGAATGGACTATGGGCTTTTCTTCTTCTGGGCACAACTTCAAAGTGAGAGGAATATCATATAATCACAGGAATGATTGTCAAAAGAAAGACCAGTAAGAGAGAGGTCTCCTCTCTCTGCAACGTAACATCACAGAAAGAGCTGGTAAATGGCAGAGAGTTAAAATGGTGGAGATGAACTCCTACTTCCACACTACAGAACTTTCTGGATAACTTGGAGACACTCAAGCTGAAATCTAGCCTTACTTACATTCCCTGTGCCAGAAAGACAAAGCAAAGGATGCTCAAGTCCACCACAGGCAGAACTGCAGCATTTTTTATTTGTAATCAAGTGCATCCTCAGAAGACGATCAGAGCCATTCTTAGTACTAGTCTAATCTTTCTAAAAGCTAAATTTAAAATGAAGTCACGTATCTGTTGCTTTATTTGGTTCTGCTGCTTCCATCTGTGAAATACCACTATATTATTTACTAAAGTGCCTTAGAGCCTTACAATAAGCCTGGCCAGCACTCTCCTGACTTAGTAGAATCTTTCTCAAACACAGCTTTACTGTACCAATGAATGCTGTCGGAGATAATGCCACTTTCAGTAGAGTCAATTATTACCACGGATTCAGACATGCACAACACTTGAAGTTTGAAAGATGCTCTGGAGACTGACTACCCCAATGTCCTCAGCTGTCCTGGATCCCCCTTATTTCCATAGGATTCACCTGAGCAGGTACACAAACAGATCACACTCTTGCTCTCCTGAAGTCCAGGGCTGCATTCCTGCTATTTGCCTTGTTCCCTTCTCTCTGCAGTCATTCTGAATTACCTTAGCAGTGTCCTTACCATCCTCCTTAGGTTGTTGACAAAAGCCTCCACAATCAACATGAAATCACTTGATGCCACTAGCACAAAAAGCATTGCTTTGGAGGCAAAGGCAAAAAGTAACAAGACCTAATCATTCAGCTAGAATTTATCACCACTTCATAATCCCTCTCCTCAACTCCTTCCAAAAAGCTGTTCCTATTTCACGTGCATGAATTATTTTTCAGACTTGTCCCTATTATTTCACCCCCAATAACAACATACATGAGCTCTACCACATTAAAAGAAACCATGACTACTGTATCATCTTTGTCAGTGCAGCCTCAAAGACGCTACCCACGATTACTAATTCACTGTGATTCTTCAGCTTACGGAAGGTAAGTACAGAAGAGCCCAAAAATCAGCAAGTGATGAGCTTCTGCCTCTGTCTTCTTGGGCACATCAAGGATGCTAAACACACACACACAAACAAAATCAACAATCAAGGCAATGCAAAAGACTTCTTGTGCAAAACACCTGCCTCCAGTCCGTGGAAGAAGTAGTGTAAATTTTACAACATACGTCAAATTCTTTTCAACTTTTCCCCTGAATCAAATTAGTTACTAATGAAACAGTTTATGATTAATACTCACTTAAGTCAAGAAGTAAATTGGGGAAAAAGCTATTAGTTGAACATGAGCCAATCAGATCGGGTCCAGATATACATAATAAAACGTGTATATGTGAAGAAAATTCCATTGCTGTATCTTTAGAAGCCTTCAACTTTTGAACACACTCTGCATTAGCACAGCATCACAGAATCACAAGGTTGGAAAAGACCTTTAAGATCATCAAATCCAACCGTTCCTGTCCTGTGCTAAACCAGATCCCTAAGTACCTCACCTACCCTTTTTTTAAACACATGAAGGGTCGGTGACTCAGCCCCTCCCTGGGCAGCCTGTGCCAGGCCCTGATGACTCTTTCAGTAAAAATTTTTTTCCTAACATCTGATCTGACTCTGCCCTGGTGCAGCTTGAGGTCATTTCCCCTTGTCCCATCTCCTGTCCCCTGGCTGAAGAGACCATTGCCCACCTCTCTGCATCCTCCTGTCAGGTCAGTGTAGGTGGTGATAAGGTCTCCCCTCAGCCTCCTCTTCTCCAGGCTAAACATCCCCAGCTCCCTCAGCCGCTCCTCAGAGGATTTGCCCTCCAGCCCCTTCCCCAGCCTGGACACACTCAAGAACCTCCATGTTCTTCTTGCAGTGAGGGGCCCAGAACTGGACACAGCACTCGAGGTGCAATCTCATCAATGCTGATTACAGGGTCATATTCACCTCCCTTGACCTACTGGCCACACTGTTTTTGATACAAGCCAAGATGCCATTGGCTTTCCTGGACACCTGGACACGTAACATCCTCCAGCAGCATTTCTCAAACACGATACAGAAGGTACAAGCAGTTGATGTACCTGAGAAACACCAATGTATCTTCCAATGATCTAAACACACAGTCTCCCTGACAGATACCGCACGTATCTCGCTGACCACAGCACAGAGCTCCACTCAGAGATATGCCCATCCCATCCACCACAGGCTCTCTCAGTTGGATGTCTCCCTCAGTCCAAACTGGCAGGATACTGAGGAGCTGTGGTCACAGGGGGAGGAGAGGGCAAAGCACAGTCTGTCAGTCCTGCCTACACTCTGAGCTGCTGGGGCAGCACCCTGGAAGAATGAGCAGAACAGAAAATACCAACTAGAAATCATCTCCTAAGCCTGTAAGTACAATCCCAGGCAAGAATTTATTACTTTTCCCTCTAGAGCAGCCTTTTCCATATTTGAAGATCTATTTCTCTGCAGTATTCACTAGTGCAATTCTTCAGATTTTCCTCTTACTTTTTACCATTTCTCTAGATAGTTAATAAATATCCATTTGTCTTCAGAAACTGAGCGGTGCCACTGTAGTATCTCACACAGAGTTACCCAGACCTGACTGGAAGGAGAGCCAGAAATGAATGAGATGGGGATTAAGGACAAGAAATCCTTTTGTAATTGAAAACTCGGGGCCAGCCACCATGAAGAAAAATGCAGGAGGCTCAGAAACACACTAAAATTCAAAGCAGAGATGTCTGTGGTCTAATACTGACCCAGAGACCCCAAATTTTAAGGGTATTCTGAACTTTCGCATCTCCAGGGTTACCCCAAATATATATATATATAATTTTAACACCAATCCCTAGAATCTTTGAATTTTTTTTTAAAAAAGGCATTGCAAAATTGAAAACCTGTCCTCATCAAGGCTGTGGTATGAGTGGAAAATCCTGCTTCTTGGGAGACACAGAATGGAAACTGTAATTGTGTTTAAGCTTTGGATGTGTGGAAAAGGAAGGAAGGTAAAAAATACAATCAGTTCAATGTGTATGAGGGAGGAAAACAAGACAAGAATGAATAGCTTGAAAACAAGGGAGCTCTGAAGTTTTCATATCAGAAGAAAACAAACCTGTACACAAAATCTTACAAACTTCAGGAGAACAGAAGCAGAGGGACTGATCTCCAGCTCAAGTTTGCGCACTTCAGGATGCACCTATTCAAGCATCGTTTTCTTTATCAACAGTTTAATACTATAAACAAAACAAAGCCAAAAAGAGCAGCGTGATAAATGAACTTTTTTGAGCCAGAGCTTCTCCCTGGCCCCTCCTGAGCTTCCAAAAAGCACACAGCTGCTCCCGTTCTGCATCACACGCAGCATCCTCACACCAGCACACTAATGGGTCTCCACACAAGGCAAACGCTGGTATTAGATACCGCTCCTATTAGCTCAGATCAGAGAGTGTGCTGTTAAACCCTGCAGGTAGCGCCTGCCACAGAGGTAGCTCTCTTTATTTCACAAATCACATGTAATTGCCTCTTTAATATCAGCCCCTGAATTGAGCCAAACACTATCATTCCTCTCCAAACTCAACACTTGTGCACTTCAAACATATATATTTCATACTTAAAGAATACGTATTGCAATAAAAATACTTCCAAAGCTTAGAATTAAAGTTATTAGATGATTTAACCCACTGATACAAACAGCAAAGAGAAAAGCAAAGCCACTCCTCCCATGCTTCAAACTGCAATTGCTTTCCCACTAACCACCCAAAGAAATGGGGGGGGCTCCATGGTGGCTTTAAATTCCTGTATTTGGATGAAGGGGACGTGATTGATACGGTGTTATTTGTAACACCATAGGAGTGTGTTGGAAATAACTGGTGTTATTTATAAGCGGTGTGTTGCTTTGCACAGCCCAAGAATCACAGGGTCCCCACAGCCAGCGCAGCCTGACGGGCACGGCAGCCCACAGCCAGCGCTGGCTGCCAGGAGAGATTTTCTGTGGTGTTTGCACAGGCTGAGGCACACGGGTGATCTTCAGCAGCAACTGGTGGAGGCTGGCAGAAATGGCAACGCTGAGGACAGGCACACGGCTGTGAGACCATCGCATGTCACATTGGGTTTGCGTGGCAAGGTTTGGGTAGTGGGGGGCTACAGGGTTTGAGCAGACTCCCCTGTAGCCCCTTGAGAAGATCCTGGTGAGGCAGACTGTCCCCCCACAGCTCATGGAGGATGGTGGAGAGCAGAGACTTCTCTGCAGCCTCTGAAGAATCCAATGGTGGAGCAGGTGGATGTACCTGAAGGACACTGACCTGGTGGGAAGCCTGTGCTGGAGCAAGCTCCTGGCAGGACCTGCAGCCCATGGAGAGAGGGGCTCACACTGGAGCAGGTTTACTGGGGGGAACTTGTGACTCCATGGGGGACCAGGCTGGAGCAGTCTGGGCCTGAAGGTCTGCACTCCATGGAAGGACCTGCACTGGGGCAGCTGGTGAAGAACTGCAGCCTGTGGGAAGGACTCACGTTGGAGAAGTTCATGGAGGACTGCCTCCCATGGGTGGGACCCCACGCTGGAGCAAGGGAAGAGTGTGAGGAGGAAGGAGCAGCAGAGATAATGTGTGATGGACTGACCCCAACTCCCATCCCTGTCGCCCGGTGCTGCTGGGGAGGAGGAGAGGGGAGAAAGGGGGGTGAGGTTGAGCCTGGGAAAAAGGGAGGGGTGGGGGAAAGGGCTTTAAAATTTGGTTTTATTCCTCATTATCCCACTCTGATTTGACTGGTAATAAATTCAATTACTTGTTCCCAAAGCAAGTCTGTTTTGCCCACAACAGTTATTGATGAGTGATCTCTCCCTGCCCTTATCTCAACCCACAAGCCTTTGGTTACACCTTCTCTGCCCTGCCCAGCTGAGAAGCGGGGGACAAAGCAGCTTTGTGGGACACCTGTACCGCAGCCTGGGCCAACCCACCCCACAAGTGCAGGTCTCAGCATGTACAAATAGGTGAGAACCTCACAGCCCTGGTGGGAGATGGGAAACAAACATGAGCTGGGGTTACTTCTGATTTCAACGTTAAGCAAGTGCCTGTTCCCAGCACATCTCGAACAGCCGTGAGGCTGCTGGGCGGGCAGTGACAGCCTGTCTGCGCTGCCTGGCTGAAGCAATCATTAAGCACTTGCTCAGTGTGGACCTGGAGCTCGCTGAAAGGGGAGGACAGTTACTCATCATTAATGCTTACTTTCACATCACTCTCCTACCAAGCTTGCTAACAGTCTAGCATGCTAATGGATACTTGGGAATTTAATTTTTTCCTTCTTTTCTTCTCATCTACAATCTTACCCTCTATGTCAGAAGCGATTTAATTACTGCTAAATCATCTCCAACAATGGATGCTGAGCCTAGGATTGAATTTCTTCAAGAGGTGTGATTTTTATCCCTTAGTTTCTCCTGCTTTTTCACTTACTGTGTGAATAGTTAAACTGCATTTCTCCAATTTGCTTTTTAAATGGAAAAGATTATTGTCAAGAAGTGCAAGTTCTGTATTTCCCCACCACTTACATCTGACATCAGTCTCTTCCTTGTTGCTATCTACTGAAACAATGCTGTCTCCTGGCATGTCAACTTTAAAAAGTAAAGGCAATTGAAGTTTTTACCATGCAGCTCACAAAGAAGGATATCTGCATGTTATAATTGATTCCTCTCCTGATCTCACCGGTTAAGAAAAATAATTGAATTTGGTACCCTTTTAATATCTCCACATATTCCTCTGCAGATCCGAGCTGAACATACTCCCTGATTTGGTCTCAATTTTCCAAACCCTTTATCTTTAGTTCACCGATCTCAGCACAAGCAAGAGACTCTCCAGTCTGGGGAAAATTGGAGCAGAGACAATTAATACGGGAGAGAAGCAGGAGGAAAAAACAGTATAACATATTCCGAAGCAGACGACTTATGAGGACACTTGTTCATGCAACTCTGCTACTTCACAGTGTAGATACGTAGAACTACCTTTAGGTTTTTATGCTCCACTTTTCAGCAGCCAGTCTTCAAAGTCTGTTATGGAAGTTGAGCATCATCACCTCTGTTTTCCAGAAGGGGAAATTGATGCCCAGCAAGATGAAGTGGTTGTGGTCATTCAGCAGCTCAGGGGACCTGGGCTCTCTCACATCTGTGTCAGGGATCGATCTTCCCTGTGGTTAGGGTATTCTGATCACAACCAAGCCACCCAAAAAACATGTTTATCAGCTAGGCACCAGCTCTGTTTGGGAAAGGACTGCCACCACTGCGCAGACACTCCTGAGATGCTGCCTTGCCTGAAGTCACGTGGCAGATGGGCAAACCCAGAAAGAAACAGCACAAGAAAGTAGAGATGTTAACAAGCACAATCATTCCCACAGTGTTCCTGTTACATGTAATCCAAATTCTCAAGGTGCTGAAGCCATGGAAGACAGAGGGAAGTCTAATTCCTTTCCAACTATTTTTGCAGAGGAAACGATTGGTACCTACCAGAATCAACCAAATACAGCTGTGAATTGCAGGAATAAAAGTGGGAATGTGAAGCTGCTGCTCTGTGACACTGCACGGAGATTGTTCCTCTGGAGATGAAAATCAACAGTTCGACCTGTAGCCGCTGATCCTTTGTCCTGTTCTTCATATGAGCAAAGGAACTCATACAAAGAAACCACTGACAATCAAAAAGCTTCTCACTTTCTTCTAGAGTTAAGCTTTCACATGATTTAGATTCAGAAACTTCATTTTCAAACCAGCTCTGAGCAAAGAAAATGACCGGAGCTTTTCCTTTGGGAAAGGAAGAAAGGAAGAGGGACCATCCCTTTCACAGCGACGTGGTGTTGGACAGGCTTAGCCATGCTGCCAAGCAAGCCGCTTTGTGGAGTAGAAAAACACAAGCGTTCGGTCCCAAGCCCAGGAATGACTTGCAGCAGCACAAAGCCAAAAACTTCCCTGTAATCTTCACTTCACACACAGGCAAGGAAAGAAGCTACTCCTGATCTCCCAGCCATAAAAGAACCCATCCTTCAGCAGACCGAGCGGAGCTGCGTTTGCAGGCTAACTCGTCAAGCTGCCGAATTGATATGCAGCAACAGAACCATGTAAGGATCAAATAAAATTAATTCTGTCTAATAACAAATTAATTGTCCATGCCAACCTCTAATGTCTCCATCATCAAATGAATTTCCATGTTATTTACCCACCACAACTTCCCACGGGGAAGGAAAAAGACAGCTGCTTAGATTAAAGAATGAAACAGAAGAGCCTCCTAGACAAAGGATCTTTTCATTTCCTAAATGATTGCTCTACTCCACAACGTCTTAGGAGAAATAATGTTAGGGAGTTTGGCTTTTTATTATTTTTTTAACAAAACCAAGATGCAAACTGCCTGATTTGATGCTGCTACTTCATTGTCTCAGAACTGAATGCAACAACTTCTAGCAGTAAGGAGATACAGGCTCATGGAGAAATAATGTCCCTGTTAATAGAAAAATGCGGTGTCAACAGACCTAAGAAAGTGCATTTTTCTCATTTTATATTCTTTGAGGCATGGATCACTGTAGCCCTCATCTTATTTACTGACAACAGGAACATTTTTAAAAGGCATATAAGATGACAACAAAACCCACTTCACGGTAAAACTAGGCTATAAATTCTTTCAAAAGACCAGAAAAATGACACATGCTGCCAGCTCTGCTCTGCTTTTATATTAATGCCTCTAACGCATCCAAAATGTCCAGTTTGACCACACCAAAGCATAGCTCTCAACATCAACATCTAATGGATGAGGTTTTCTGAGAAATAAAAGAAAGCCTTCTCTAACAGCAGCATCAACACTTCAACACACTTTAAACAATCTATGTCTATGCCTGAGGACTGCCAAGGCTGACGGAATCAGCTCATAACAAAGAGCTGATCCATTTAAACGTGGAGAAGTCCTGGAAATACAAAGGCAAAAGGGGAGAAGACATGTCCCAGAAGATTCAGAATTCAAGCCTTGACCCGATCGGTCCAACAACTCACTATTTTTGATCAGAAAGCAGTAGGAAAAGATACAAGAAACCTCTTATTTGGATAACAGCCAGTGCTTTGTCATACAACTTAAAACGCTTACTTGAATGGGGATTTAAAAGTTATTACTTGCAGAGCTGTCACAAGATAACCTCCCAGGGATGTCTTTCAGGGATATCTTGGTCAGCAGGTCAAAGGAGGTGATCCTCCCCCTCTACTTTGCCCTGGTCAGGCCCCACCTGGAGTACTGTATCCAGTTCTGGGCTCCCTGGTATAAAAAAAGACAGGGATCTCCTGGAAAGAGTCCAGCTAAGGGCTACAAAGATGATTAAAGAACTGGAGCATCTCCCCTATGAGGAAAGGCTGAGAGAACTGGGGCTGTTCAGCATTGAGAAAAGAAGCCTGAGAGGGGATCTTACTAATGTTTATAAATATCTCAAGTGTGGGACACAAGGGGAAATGGCCAGACTCTTTTCAATGGTCTGTGGGGACAGGACAAAGGGCAATGGCTACAAGTTGGAGCACAGGAAGTTCCGCACCAATATGTGGAAGAACTTCTTCACGGTGAGGGTGACAGAGCCCTGGGACAGGCTGCCCAGAGGGGTGTGGAGTCTCCTTCTCTGGAGATATTCCAGACCCGTCTGGATGCCTCCCTGTGCGACCTGTCCTAGGGACCCTGCTTTGGCAGGAGGGTTGGACCTGATGATCTCTGGAGGCCCCTTCCAACCCCTACGATTCTGTGATCTTGACTACTGATCCAAGAGCAGAACTCGACATGGGGTTTGAACTTGTCAGACTTACTGTGGTCAAGAGCCCTCTAGGCTACAGAGTGGTCTTACCAAAATTCTGACCTGACTGTCCCTGAAGCCAGAGAGCAGAGCAACAATTCACATACAGCAACACTACAGGCCTGATCTGGAAGAAACCTCACAAAACCAAGCACGATCTGTCAAAGAGGGATTTAATTTATCCTAGCTGAAATGGATTGGGGTTTTTTCTACACAGAGAAGATTAGGAGCAACAGATTCACTCTTCCAAACAAAACAACTTTTAGTTAAGAAATAAAGCAGATGGCCCACGTAGATTAAAGAGTAGGTACACCGCAATGCAACAGCACACTGCTGCGCACAAATCCCACAGTAATTACAGCGGCAGCGTTACTTCACTAATGATGCTATGCCTGTGAACTGGGACAAATTAACACAAAGACACATATGTCGGTGACTTGCAGCCCAAGGGAAGGTGAATGTGATGGAGAGACAGACGTTTAAGGGAATCACGATTAAGTCCTCCAAGGTGCAGGCAAGCAATATACAGCCCCAATAAAAAGGGAATATGGAAAAGATGTGCTGCTCATCTGTCCTAGGTTTGTATGAAAACTGATGTTCTCCCTAGAGACTGTGCAATGGATCTTTCTCATCCCACTTATATTTGAACATCTTGACTGTTAGGCCACTTTCCTCTAACAGGTTGCAGATCAGAGTCGTTGTCCCTGGGACATGTCCTCACTCAGCTAAACCAGAGTTACCTGGCCCAAGCGTTACCTTCCATAAAGCACAGCCACATCAAGTTACACCACCTGCCCTGACCTTGGCACTTCCAACCATCACGAACTCCCAGAGCAGTTACATCTAATGAACATTGCACAGTTTTTCTCACTGAAGAGCAGAATGTCTTGTCATGCAGGAGGGACCTCGGGGTGTCCGGCACCACAGAGCAATCCAGCTCACCATCCCACACCTCTGGATGCGAGCAAACGCAAAGCCTGGACTCTGCTTTATACCCTCAACAAAGCAAATGTGTTCCAGTTCAAAGGAAAAACAAAGCAGAGAGCCCAATTCAGGGTAAAACCAAGAAAAAGCCAGTTGAGACAAACCCCACGAATCCCTATTCAGACCAGTCCTTGATTTAAGCAACATGACATGATCTCCATCTTACCTGAAGAGGTGTCACAGCTGACATCCCACACCACTGGCTTTCAGGTTGTTTACCCCATCAGTAGCAGCTCATTTTCTCAGGCCTCTGGGACCAGAGGTGCAGTTTGTAGTGTGGCTTATTGGATGCTATTGATGCTGACTACTTCCGGGCTTCAAGATTTGGCAGGGGGTAAGAGTTTTTCTGGTCCGGACCAAAGAGCAATTCAGTATTATTTTGTACTTTGGATGATTTTAAGCTAATAAAGGTCCTATTCTTTTTTTTAACTCCCCATGCAAATGTTAATTTTTAATAAACTTTGCCCAAGTAGGATTTAAAGCTTATCTCACAAGACATATTTAGAGCAGTGCCATGGTAAAGTAATTCTGGGAAAAAATACGTACAGCTGAAAATAGGATATTTCTGCATGCCTGCTTCAAAGTCTACCAAGAGTTTTCTGCACAGACTGACTTGTCATCAGGCTAGTCGTTGTGCAGGACTGGAATTATTAATTAACAGTCAAAACCTGTGCTTCTCAGGCATGCCGCAGATGAACTTCATTGTCACCGTGAGTTCCCCACTTCACGTCAGTAATGCGGGAAGGCTGGAGGTGGTGGAGAGGCTGGGAAGAGCAGACAGATTTTGTTTAAACATCACAGAGTTGGAAAAGTTAATCTGATGCTATCAGGCAGCATGCTGACTGGGCAAGAGGCTTTACTAACATCAGTCCTTCTCCAGTGATGGGGATGGGAGCTGCAGTGCTGAAAAGCAGGTAGAGGCTGCAACATCTTGAAGGCTTCCACGGGCCACGTGGCCAAAGCAGCAGGGAAGAGGAACTTGCTGTACTTGGCTACAGTGAGACTGATGAGGGCTTTAAAAAGTTGCTGCTGCTGAGGGACAACGTAGGGTGTGTTACACAACTGTGCTCAAGGCCTTATACTTAATTCAAAATAATTATGTTTAATTATGAGAACGGTAGAAAGACTTCTACGTATCGTTTCCAAAACCTGTTGAACAGACTCTTCAATTCTATAACCCCTGCGGCCCCTTGTGTTTTATTCCATCAGAAGTTAATTATGGGAGAGAGAGTTTCAAAATGTATTAAGAGCTATCACATATCTAAGGGTCATTTGCACCGAAGACAGAAAACACATTAATGGGAAAGGTGCTGTGAGCATCTCAGCTTTCCTTCAACGCTCACAGATGCAAGGACAGAAGTTATGACCTCTCTTTTCTAGCACGAGAGCCATTCAGAAAGCTAATGCATAGAATCACTGCCTTATTCAACCAGATCTCTTTAGTGTTTTCTTTTGCTATTTCCATGGATAATATATATGAAAATAGCAACTTTTTCATGTATAATATATAAAAATATATGTATGTAAGACTGCAAGTGCTGTGCATCACTACTTCTCCCCACAAAACTATTGTCAGCAACTGCATTCACCCAATTCACCCCAAAGTACGTAGAGCTTCCAAGAGGGATGGAAAAAAAGGATGGAGAGATCTCTCAAGGTATCAGGATTTACCTTGAATTTCACAGCTTTCTCTGCATGTCTCGTCAGGAAATTAATCCTTTGACTTGGGAAATTTCTTGTTTCCTGGCACAGGTTATCAATAGATGGTTGCATATAGGAAAAAAAAAATGCTGCTTCTGAAATATTCATGTTGTTTACTGCTCTAGGTTGGTCCTTTGACTCCTATCTTGAGGGACGCCCAAGAATTAAAACCAAAAGTCTAGTTTCTGCATTAGGAGTGTTGCTGTGCTGCCTGTTTTGCTCTATTTAAGCTACAGAAATCAAACTATCATAAAATTTTAATTAAAAAAAAACCCAATGTACTGACAGAAAAAATTTCTCCTCGTTATTTGAAACTCTTCATCTGTAGCTGTAAAATCACCTTCTGCTCCCAATATCCATATATATCAGCAAGAATCAGAGAAGTCTGAAGGAAAGGATGTGGAATGAAGGGCCTGTGACCCACAAATCAAACATACACCAGCACTGGAGGATTTCAGCTCTCAAAAAAAGATCTGTGGCAAAGCAACTGGTGCTTTACAACTAAATATCTCAGCGATCTATGTGTTTACAGGTCCCAGGAAAAGGGCTACTGCAGAAAGGAGCAAAATATGCACGTGATACCTGAGAAGTACTTTTTTCTTCTCAATTCTCTGGTAGTAAAATTATCTCTGGATAAATGTAGAACCTTAACTCTTCATCACCACTGGAAACACAGTGTTCTCAAGCACAACTTTTCTCCCTTTTGGGCTGACATGCTCTGGATTGGGGTTCTAATTTTTCTCACTTGATTTTTGCATATTTTTGCTTTTTAATTCAAGTAAAATCTCTCAGATGTGCTACAGAAAAATGTCCACAGACTGAAGAAAAATTAAACTTCACTTGAATTTAAAAAAAAATTAAAGCTCCAGTAGACATGACTGAAGTTTGAGCCTTTGTATGAGCTTAGACCTCAGGAAGGTGGTCAGACTGAATCCCTGTGAACAACAAGACCTACATTTGCTGTTTAGGTTTCATTGTCAGGTTTGAACATTTCCCATCTTCTCACATCCATAACAGGTCACACTGCAGCTGCACACCCTTCTGACATTCCTCCGCAGCATCCATCCACTCGGACAGTCCCCAGGCTGCAGCAGATGGAGAACACAGAGGACCCAGGAAGGAAAAATGCAGGTATTTAACAGGAGACACCTGTAAGGGATGAGTCTCCAAAGGCTGAGAGCTCACTCCTCCTCCTTGAAAAACAGCTTCTTTTAAGATCTCTAAGCATGGTTACTGCAAATATTTTGAAAGTCTTGGCCAAAGGCCAAAGTTTTTTTCCCCATATTCTCTCCTCTTTGCAGCCATCCAGAAAATTACTTTGATTTTTTTCAAGCACCATCCATCCCAATCAACTGCAGCAGAGCTGATCCTCTAATCCCCGCGTGGAGAGCACTTCTGCACTGTGTGACCTTACAAATTTGGGGGTGACTAGACTCAACTCTCCTCCTAGTGACGAGGCCAACCCCCAAGGGGCTATCACTGCTCCCTTCCTAGCAGCAGCTCCAAACTGAATTATTTAGGAAGAAAGAGCGTACCACATGATGTGGCTCCAATAGAGTCTCAAAATAGGCCAACTGCTTCGACTGAATTAAGAGATGATTTGTTAGGCAGCAAAATGGGTCTGGATCTCCTTCTACAATAATAGAACACAGGGAAAAAATTCCTTTGACCATGTGGCAAGACACAATTGAAGAATCCCACATAAACTAAAAACCTCCTTCACATGAAGTACAACATAGATGGAAGGGAAAAACATGTGTGTGTTATCTGTAGACACACACACTTACATTACTGTTGGGAAAAGCTTAGGAGTAGTTCTCTGCTTTTGTTAAATGTTTTCATATTTACCTAAAACCTAATATTGCACAGACAAAAATCAGGAGTCACAGCAATAGGATTCAGTCAACAGAGACAGTGAAACTCTTGGTTTCCTCTGCTATGAGGAACCAAGCACACATTGCTCTCTGAATTACTCAGATCTCCACAGGCCTGAGTAACAAGCCTTTGGCAGCATCTACACGCTGAGAACAAGTTCTTTACAGTTCTTTTAACTTTACAAAGACATGTAGTGATAGGAGAAGGTGTAATGTCTTCAAACTGAAAGATTTAGATGAGTTATGAGCATGGAGCACCTCTGCTATGAAGACAGGCTGAGCTAACTGGGGTGGTTCAGCCTGGACAAAAGGTGGCTCCGGATAGATCTTAAAAGCCTCTTTCAATCCCTAAAGGGGCTCCAGGAAAGCTGGAGAGGAGCTGGTGCCAAGGGCAGGGAGAGCCAGGCCAAGGAAAATGGCCTTCAGCTACAGGAGGAGAGATTGAGAGGATTCTCCACTTTCTGCAGGAGGCAGAAATCCTTCCTGGGGAGGGAGGAGGCCCTGGCACAGGGTGCCCAGGGAAGCTGGGGCTGCCCCTGGATCCCTGGCAGAGTTCAAGGCCGGGTTGGATGAGGCTTTGGGCACCCTGGGCTGGTTGAGGGTGTCCATGCCCATGGCAGAGGTGGCACTGGGTGGGCTTTGAGGTCCCTTCCCACCCAAATCAGTCTGTGAGCATTTTCTCTGGTAGCTCAGATATCATTAGCAGAACCACAACAGGGAGAAATCTGGCCTTAGGGTTATTGCCCAGCAGCATTTCATCTCAGCCAGCCCCACCAGGCTCGCTAAGGAGAGGATGTGGAATATCAAGTACAAGAAAAAAAACCTCAAACACCAAAATCTCAGGGCATCCCTTGCCTGACATCCCTTTCACAGCATCTGTTCAGAAAGCTGTGCTATGAAGCTGTGAGCAAGCAGGGGATCACTCGCGACTTTTCAGCGTGGGTGACCTTCTCCCCTGCCCGCCCCCAACTAAGTCTCCTATATGGGTTTTGCTCTCCCTCGTCCTTAACTCTTTCACAAAATGCCACATTGATTTTTCAGGGCCAAGGAACAGCCATCTGACATCTTAAGAGTAAGACCATCATGTTTTCCACTAGGAAAACCACAAAAGACTGAAGTGAAGAAAAAGGCTAATGACAAATAGCTGTTTCACAAAGGTCACATGAAACACGGGGGCTCTGGCCTCCACAACCCATGTTAAGAGCACATCTTGTTTTGCTAGGTTTCTCCCTTCTCCTTTCACTTGCACAGGGGGGAACAAAAAGCTGCAGGAAGCAACCCTGTCTTTGACTGCCCTTGGTCCTTAGAGAAGCTTAGTTACCTTCTGTACCCACAAACTCCCTGGAAAGCCTTCAGCAGCTGGAAGAGCTCTTCACCCATGCTCAGCGACACGGAAGTTATCAATAGTTTTGTTAAGCAATGCAGGCAGCCAGGCCTTTTGTTTTCCTAAAGCATTAAACTCCCTCTTGAAACATAACCCAGGATCAATTTTATTTCATCTGTTATGTGGTACTTTTAATACAGTGTTAAAATGGAAGATATTGAAAAACTACATGAGGAAATAATCCTCTGAAAATGGAATGGGCAAAGAATAATGCAACTGGAGCAGAAAACTATTATGCTCACTTAGAGCTTGCTTCCAGGCCAAGCACCTACTCTGCTTAATCTTTCCAAGAGCAGGCAGCAGTCGGTGCCAGTCCCTACCACAGTCTCTGCTCCCAGGTTCATACTCCTAGTAGAAATACTCACTTCTTCAGCAGAGAAGAAGTTTCCTCTTTAGAACAAGGCAGACGAGGGAAAAAAGAAATACTTAAATCTGTCTATTTATAAAACTGCTTACATAAAGATACTATAGTGAATGAGGTATTAAATTATGCAGCGCGAGATGTAATAGAGTGAATTATATTCAGTAAGATCACACACTATTGAAAATATGCAAAAAGCAGTGCTGCTGACTTTGGGTTGTCAAGCTACACACACACACATATATATTGCTCATCTCATTATTTTCTACTGTTTCCACGTGTGATAACATGCCCAATGCTGACACTTCTCCTATTCTCCCTGGCAGACCCTACATTAGCATGTAAATAGCTGGCAGATAGGAGGAAATGAAAGCAAGGAAGAGCTCTTTAATTAACTTTAATCCTCTGAAAATCCATACAGCAATCTGTTCTGACAGTTTTCTACAAGGGATCTTCTTAGGAGGTCCCTAAGTGCTGCCTGCGGATCACTGCCAGGCTAGAACGAGGAGAAAGAATGAACAAACCCATTTTGGAGACAATATTTAGACATTTTCCTGCTATTAAACGATGACTGGTGACTGCCATCTGGCATTACCAGAGCTGTCATTAGTCCGAGTCTGGATGGGAAACAAAGAGATGCCATAAGCAAGACGGTAGCACACTTCACACCGTCTGACAGCCAGTCCCCTGCGCCCGGGGTAAGCATGCCAGGGCTCTCACACACACTCAGACGCATGTATACACATCGAGCAGCCTCCTCTAGCTTCCAGTACTATACATGATATACATTCACGCCCTCTGGCCCACATTTATGCAGCCTGTAGTACACACAAGATCCTCAAGGTTGAAGAGCAAAGCAATTTCCTTGTTAGAAAGCTCAGTGAAGCTGCTCTGTAGTGGTACACAGTCCTTCCAGGCTTGAACAGCAAAAAGGCTGTCGGACTGTAACGGAGTAAGCTGGCATCCTTCCTCAATGACTCCCATTTCCCAAATGTGACAAGTGTTATTTGTAACCCTCTATTACAGGAAATCTGATACAAATTTTGGTGGGGGAATGAAGGATAAATGGAAGGAGATGCAGTGCCAGTCTTTGGCAACACAAGATTGACAAATAACTCACCTAGGTGGTTAGATTGAGCTCAGGAAGTGGTTTCCTGCTGGCTGATGGGAGCCAGTACAAATCTCACTGAAAGGTCACTGGTTCCAGCCGTGCCTTGGAGTGACCACTTTGAGGCCACTTACAGCTCAGAGAGCTGACCTGTAAAATTCCCCAAAGAGCTGAAGACAAATTGAGTTCCCCACAGGGTGACGGGGAGCAGCGTAAGTGCGAGCATCAGCCAGAAATGCGAGTCGGCTTACGGTCACCTGTGTTTCTCTGGAGCTGAAGGAGGGAAGAGCAGAACTCCAGTGAAATCTGAAGGCATGGATAAATCAGGGAAAGCCCTGGCTATGGCATGAAGAGCCTACGAGAGCAGGGGGATGAGGGATGGAACGCCAGTAGCAGCCTACTCCCTTGCTAAGACTTCAAAACCAATACAAGATACAGGGGCAACAATGCAAAGGTAAGAACTCCTGAAAAACTACCTGATGAGGTGATACAAAAGGAAAGGAAGGCTGAGAAAAGAGGACAAAATAGAAGGAATGCTTCTTTAAGGCAAATCTTAAGCTTTGATAGTACAGGAATAGGACTGCTGAGCCCAGGGCAGAGGGTCAGAGGTGCAGATTTCTACCTGCCCCACTCAGGTTCCCCCCATGCTTTTCAGACTAGGTTTCCACACTATTTACAGCACAGTTTTAACAAGCATCAACTAAAATAAGGCAAAAGATAAATACAAAATGTTGTCTTGCCAAGTCTGCTCTTCCCAGGGAATTCAAAGAATAAAGACCCAGGAATAAGCAAAAGGTGCCTAGGTCACAGACATAAGCAAAAGGTGCCTAGGTCACAGACATATCAACAAGCAAAGAAAACTTGTTACACAGCATCAGCCTATAACTACCCACAGATCTGCCTCCCCAAGTAGTTCTTCTGTTCCTAGAAATTTCAAATTCCTATCAATCCGTGCCAGTTGAACCACACTCAGTATAAAGACCCTGTGTCATCCCAGTCCTCCCCTCCTAATTTTTTTTATGCTGTAATATCAAGTGCAGGCATTTAATTTTATCCATGGTACCAGATTCTAGTGCTAGAAGATACAGAAAATATCCAGCATGGCAACTTCAAACACTCTGTGACGGATAATGCTCAGAAGAACGCATGCTTTTATGAATATTTAAGCATGAATGTCAATAAAATGACCTTTAACACAACAGGTACCAGTTGAAGTAAGGAAGAAATCTCTACTGACACATAAATTATTAAACATTAAGGTGTTCCTTCTAAGATTGACCTTACCCAGAAAAGTCCTTATATATATACTGATCACAACTCTCTTTAGTTGATGCACTAGTTCCCATGGCTTGGAGAAGTCATGTTCTAATACAATCGAAAATTTTCAGTAGAGAGAAACACCATTAAAAGGGCATTTAAGAGCTATGAAGACAAATAAAAGATGAATTTGGAAGAAATTAATTGAAACATCCTAATCACATCCATAATTAGTTACAAGATGGCACTTTGGTCATCCGGTAAGAATACCTGGCACTGACAATGTCTGAACTATGGCCTCTCAGCCACCTTATCTATCATGTGATTGCTTCAATTTAAGTAAGTATGCCACCACCAGACATAAAATAAAATAAAAATAATTTTTTAAGGGGCAGAAAGGGTGGAAAATCCACAAAGTCCCACCCTAGATGAGGTATAAGAGATTTGAAATCTTGGTCTGACCACAGAAGAAGCCTCGCTAGCTCTGTGCACTGCCCAGAGGTGCCCATTTCTGCAGACTAATTTATCTTCAAGACAGACAGGAGTGACAGCAACTGTGATCCAGTTATTCTGTTCTTTGCCTGAGAATACAGCGATGTGCTTCCTCACTGCAGCAGTGTTAAATCTCTGAGGGTATTCAGATACTCACACAGGGAGAAGACGATGGACACGGCGATACATGAACTTTGCAAGGGTATCTCAAATCCTTATCAAAATTTGAATGAACAGAAAGCTGCCAATCTCCACAGCTTATTTGTTTTACATTACCAGCATCATGAAGATGAAAATAAAGACAAACACAGGAACACAGAGAGCTGTGCTGCTTGCACAACGTGAGGAAAGGTCATGTAAATGTAAAACCTGATGGGGAATTTCGAGTAAGTAAAAGCCATGGCAATAACACCGTTTATATTTTAAAGGTAGACAAATTTCAGTGCAATGTAAATTTAAAGCCCCAAACCCAAATGAGATGGACAGGTGGGTGTTTGTTGATTCTGTCAGAAGTACGAGTGACTGTTCTGACTCCAACCCAAAGATACAGTCTCTGAAAAGACTTAACACAGGTCCTCTGCTGTATTTTAGCCAGAAGACTGTAACAGAGGCAACTAAATGCTTCAAGAAATTAAACTGCACTAAGGATAAGATGTTATAATAATATTAATCTCAAAGCTAGATATTCACCCAAGACCAAAATAACAAAGGTGTTAACAGACAAAAAGAAGAAAATGATTTATCATTAAAAATGGCTATTGTATTGGAAATACTAGACAGCAGACATCCTCCTATCTACTATGAAGGGGGAGATAAGGTTGTTCTGGGAAATTAGAGTCATTGGCAAGGAAGTTTCACCTGAACATTAAGAAAATTAGTTGAGAAGGTTCAGAATTACAAAGCATCTTTTTCAGTCGAGTGCAACAAGATAAAATAGAGATAGATAAGCACAAGCTTTTGTTAAGGTAATTTAAACCGAACTAGTTAACAATTCTTTCAGAGAACTCCCAGGAGAGCGAACTAGTGAATGCAGGGTTTTGAAAGTCTATATAAATGACTGAGCATCCCTCAGTTTTAATCATTATGTGAGAGTCAAATACCTGCAGGTAAAGGCTGGCTAACGGAGGAGCACACCATCCTTCCTTGCCACAGAAAGCAATTAGCAGCAGGCTGCGCTGGGGATTGGAGCCAGAAGTTGCATTCAGCGTACTTGTTAGCGTAGAAAAACAGGGGCAAATAGCAGGATGTGTGCTGACAACATAAAATATTGTTAGCAGAGCCTGGAGACAAGGGTGAGGCATTCTGGAGCACCTAAAGAAATTAATAATGAGGGAAGAGCAAAGGCTGAGAAGCCGACTGAGCACACATGGAAGCGAGTTAATGCAGAGCGGAAGGGGAAGGGTATTCATTTCACACAATACGCATGCAAGCGCCTTTTAAACCACAATCTCCTAGGCATTTGATTCGGACACCCTTTGGAGCTACAGCACCCCCAGGGACATGCTGGCCAGATGTGGCAGAGAGGAGGGACAGGACGCCAGTCTGTGCCTGTAAACCAGGCCGCAACCCTCCAAACAAAACCACTCAGGAGGAAATCAGATACATACAGTATTAATACAGCTCCACCAAAATGCTAATGGGTGCTTCCAGGATTCAACTAGAGTGGGGAAAAGTAGAAAACCGGCCAAAAATGCTGATGCTAATGCAGTGGAGCAGGCAGTGTCAGGGAATACATGCACACACGCTACAGCAAAGGACTTGCTTTCTGAGGGAAGGTCATTATCACAAAGGTAAGACACAGGAAACTGCCATCTGCATTGTGGGACACCATAAAGAACAAATAAGAGATGCAATACAGATTTAACAGCTTTTTCACAGAACTCCTGTTTGACTTGGACTCAGGTCTTTAGCTGTTTCATCCAAGCATCTCGGTCCCCATTTCCTAACCAAGCTAACAGTGTTTCTCTCTCTCACAGAAGGAAAAATACAACTCAAGATATCGAGTACTGCTAAAATATGAGTGACGGTGTCGTTCAGGTTCCCAAAATAGACAGTATTTAACCTTCATTAGCTGCTAACAGCTCTCATAACTCTACCAAGCATTGATATTCAGATATTTATAACACATTTAACTCCAGACCAAGTCCCAAGACAAAAAAGGAAAGGACAGCCAATGTAAGAAGAAGATTCCTTCCTCCAGAGTTTATCACTACTTCTTGGGGGAAAAATTTGTAAGGAGAAAGAACTCATTGGTCTGGATGAATAAACCCTGTAAGTCCCAAAGCTCTCCCTAGAGAGAGCAGCAATCTAGCTTGTTACATTTAAACAATGCAGCAAAATGAGAAGGCACCATTTTTCTCAAGTTGTATTGGTATGAACAATGTGAGCTCTCTAATTTACATTTAATTTCATTAGCCTTCCTTTTAGCATATTAAAAGTTAATTACAAATCACTACTTGTGATGCAGACTGTTGGGCATCCCTTCACTTACACGGAGGCATAACCACAATCCCTGTGTAGAACCGTGGCAGAGGAGCAGCTTGCAGGTTCTGTCAGCTGAAGAGTATCCAAAACACTGCGAGTTCTCCACAAAGCAAACGCAGTATGACCCCCGTGCCTACCGGGCCAGGGTCAGCAGTAACTCCTTTATCCCCACTGTTGCTGCTAACTCAACTGGAAATGCGTGTTTTGATGTTTTGGCTGCAGTTAAGAGAGCCAGTTCCTCCTGTGGAGCAGTTTGATATTAAAACTGAGCCTACCTAACTGCTGGCTGATGAGGGGCAACAATTCCACATCCATCTCTGGAGATATTCAAGACCTTTCTGGACACCTATCTGTGCAATATGAGCTGGGGAGCTGCTTTGGCAGGGGGGTTGGACCCAATGATCTCTCGAGGTCCCTTCCAACCCCTACGATTCTGTGATCCCTGCTCCCCCTCCTTGAAGGAAAACTCATCAGACAACAGCTACCCAAACACAGACAAAGAAAACCCCAAACACACCCTAGCTAGGTAAGGGTAACAAGACCCCCTCAGAAAGTCAGAGTGCTTTTGGGAGGAGACATATTCAGAGGAGTCAACTTTAGCTGGTCCCTTAGAGGTATCGAATCATTCCTAATGTGAGGAATGCCAATCGAGATGGCTCCAACCAACTCCGGACACAGAAGACAGGCTCATGGCTGGAACAGGGCCTTTAGAACCTCAGAACTCACTAATCTGGGTCTAGGCAGGGACAGTAGGCAAATGTGCTTACTTGTGTCTGTACTTCTGGTTTACTTGTGTTATCTGAAGAAAAACATCAGATTCAGAATGTACGTTTCACATCCTTCAGCTTGCATATGCCTCTAGAGAGTTAAACTATAAACCTGGCTATTATTTACAGCTGTTCAGCATCCTATTTAGGATATTTTCAAGGGATTCAGCAGTTTTGTTTTTTCTTCTCTTTTGTGCAAGTTAAAAGCCAATACTGGAACGCAAGGACTACAACCACAGCCTCAGGCAAACACCACACATGACAAATTCATGTGCATAGATGTTACATAAGAAAAACATTTGCCAGCATAAAAGGTGGGGGTGGATTAAAGAGCTTTCTCAGGCTTTTTAATAATGTCCTTAGTAGAAAAGATTTCCTTTAAAGTGTGGCAAACACACCCCATTATGAACTCACTGAGCTACCTTCACCTCTCTGATGGTTACACCACAGGGACAAGCAGAATCAGACACCCAACATCTCCTGTTGTAGCTAACACATAGAAGAAATGGCCACTGCACCCAGTGGTACTTTCCTGCTCAGGAGCAGAGAGGGTTATTTGGAGGGATGTGAAAGCAGGCAGCTCTGGGCAGAAGGCATCACCAGGGCTGCACAGCAAAGCTATGCCTGGATGGGACACTGAGGCAGAGCAGGAGGAACGAGCAGCTGCTGCACTTCCCTGGTGTTTAGGGAGGACATAACAGCTTGGGAAAATTAATAGTTTTGTGGCTTTAAATTAGGAAGGAGGAAAAAAACATAGATGAGTTGCTTGGAACAAACAGAAGAGCTCAGATTTACTGTCAGGGTGAACTAGAGGCAGGGAAGAAACTGCTTCCAGGGACCCCCCCACCCACCATGGGCAGAAGTCACCCCCTCCCCAGCCCTTGCCTGGGGGCTCTGGTCCATAGAATCAGGTGTAGAATGGGTGCAAGGGGAGAAGGATGGTGGGCAGGGTTACAGTGGGTTCAAATGGGGAGAGGAGTCACTGGAGGAAGTGCTGCCGCTCGTCCACGTTCCCACAAAAGGTCAGAAACTCTCCCACACAGTTGTTTTCACTGTCAAAAACCAACCCAGAGCGGTTCACGAACACTTCTTCCCCCAGCACCAAATGCTTACACATGCTATCTTAATAAACATCTCCACGTAGGAGAGGGATAAAAGGCATTTTCATTTGATTCATTATATTTCCTGAAATTGCTTTTTTTCTCCCTGCATTTTTCCCCTCGCCACTCAGTCGGGGTGGCCCTCGCAGAGGGATAACACAATAATGCTTCTGACAAGGTCAGCTTTCCAATAACTTTGCAAATGGCATTTCCCAATGACAAAACAAGCCCAGCTTTTCTTCTTTTGTAATTAATATAACAGAAATGTCATCCTGGAAAGTTGGCTTCCAAAGGTAGCGTGTTAGCAACAGAAAATTAAGTTTTTTAAAGCCAGAAAGTGTTTCCTCATCTGTAAATCTGGAAATACTATTCACATAGAGCTACTGCTGCGAATGGAAAGCATTTTGCAGCTTAGGTACTTCTCTGAAAGACCAGCAACTGGGGAGAAGAGGAGTTAAATCGCTTCAATGGCTAATTCAGATCATTTTGAGAGCTGCACGCTCGTTTTGCATATTCATTGTGCACGTGCCCTGCAGAAGCACAGGGCTCTATACACTGCGTGCACCTACTGAAGGAAATGTCACTTCACATCCACATTTACCTTCACTCACGTGCAATGCACAGGATTAGGCTCCCCAGCTACTCTCTGATCCACATAAGCAGTAACAACCAGCCTTTGGTCCCGACCTACCTCTAACCTACATCTCTCCCATGCGAAGCAGGGAGCAAAAAGGGTCAGGGAGCAGTGACTCTTCCAACTGCGCCTCCCAATGAAAGGAAGACCCTGTTGCTGAAAGGGACAAAGGGAATAAGAGGATCTCCTCCCCCTGAAAGGGGAATGCATTCTTGCTACTGTCCCACCAAAGGACGTGAAGGCATCATCCCAGGGAGGTTGAGCCCATGAGGCTTCAGGCACACCTCATCTACTTCAATTCAGACCTACATGGCAGGTAGGTCAAAGCTCTACTTTAGGGCCTGCTGCTTGTTGTAGTTTCAATCTCTCCTTCAAACGCACGCAAGGACACCCAAGTCCTGTCATCCAATTCTTTCTATATTTAGCTTTTACAGCTCCTTACAGACACTCAGGACAAGCAAACGTAAGAGAGAGGGCGGAGAAAACTGAACAAAGGGAGCTGCTCTCATCTTGGGTTGGGGGAAGAGTATTCAGCTGCAGCAAAACAACAGATCTTGCAGTAACAGCACAGGCTGCCACAGCAAATTAGCAGAATGCAAATTTTTCTGTGAAAAATATCTGCCACCGATGTCAAACCCAGCCCCCCAGGTGTCTGCAGCTCCTAGGCATGAGATCAAGAACACTTGCAGAAGAGTGATCAGGTTAAAAAAAACACACACCCTCCACGTCCAATTACTTTCACTTGAACCCACCTTGCCTCAATTCCCTACACACATCCACAACACCCAAAGTAACAGTGACTACAAGTCCAAGACTACAAGACCACTTATAAAGCAGCTTAGGCACGCCTTGGGGTTGCAGGATCTTCCTACATACAACTTCTACAAACCACAAGGCTCTCCTAAAGATACTTCTCCTCCTCCTGACAGGAGGAAAGTTAAACATCGTTTTGGTGCAAAAACTCTCACCACCTTTTCATGTCTCATGCTCACGCTTTGGTTACCTATTAATCTCCTTCCAAATTCCTGACTTCAAACAGTGATGTTTCAGGAGAAATCCTGAGGCTCTGGATTCATAAAGGGAAGAATAAGCCTCAGCTCCCCCACTGTCCCAATTTGCTTCCACCCAAACAGGAAAATTTACAGTGAATGGTTCTTCACAGCTCCTGGTCTGGATGTACCACACTAACAAAGCAATATACACCAAGCAAGTATACCAAGAAACTTGTAGTATAGTAATCTCATGGCATCAATATAAATTGATTAACTGAAACCAGACCAATTCTTTGCTGTGGGTTCTATTAAAATATATTCTTATCTGAAATATTACCTAGGTAAATGCGCTCATGAAATGGGGAACAGTTCATTTTTCCTCAATACAAATCATGGGTCAAAGACCACATCCAGAATGCTTTGGAAAAACTCGTCTGACTTCTAATGTATTCATCAACTCAAGCAATGCTTGACCTGAGATGTTGTGAACATGCATTGAACAAAATAGTTAGCACTGCACGATACTGTGCCAGGAGCAATCCAAAACTCCATAATCCTCCAGACAGTCCTTTGGTTTTATAAAGATTTTGGGTCTTCATTTGAAAGGATGCTCTGAGTGACTGGTGTCTGAGTAGTGCAGCTGTTCTTACCACAGGCTCACATCACATGTTGAAATAAGCTACTGTGCAATTACTTAATTATCTCTCTCTCTCCTATCCTTTAAAAAAATCCACTGCAATTCAACTTGAAGCAAACCCAGTTAATCCAGTTTTATGACTGAGAATTAAACCAGAGAGAAGTCAGGGATTCAAAACTGCGGTTCTCGTGGCAGAACCACCACAAGAGGCACAGATATTCCTGCCTTCAAACCGTAAGTATTTAAGGGACAAGAAAATGCAAAATACTGCTCTTTTTTTTTTTTCAGCTTACCCTTGTTTCCTCATTTTAAAGCCTGCTGTTTAGAACCCCTAAAAGTCCCTTCCCAGCCCTTGAATGCCATCCAAGCCCATGGCCAGCTACCTCACTTGGCCACCTCTCACCGTTCCCCCTTTCCTGTGGCTGTGAAGCAGAGAAACCAGGTTTGCTCTACCTGACTTCCCTTAACAACAACTCCCTCATTCCCCTCATCCATCTTCCCACTTGCTTCTCTGCTGGATCTGCTCAGCCATCCTTCATAATTCAGGGTGGAGGAGCAAAGGAATAAACGTTACAGCACACGCATCAAGGGAACTATAACTTTGAATTACATGACCTGGGTGAGTTTAAATTCTCAGCCATAACATTGGATTAACCTAATTTCTTTTTATTGAATATTTTACCTTTGGAAGTCCTACAGCCCTTTCTCTCAGAGAAATATGAGAACTGAAGGTCAAATAAATTCTTTTATGGGTATAATTCTAATTTTCATAATCCAACCTCTTAGCAGTGAGCATTAATATCTAGTGGTGGCAGGACAAAGCAAAATCTAGTGAGTATTCTGGGAGAAAAGATCACATTTCTATAGCACTTCAAAAATACCTCATAAAACAACACATAACTTTTAACTTCGCTGCATATAGTGAATCAGCATAAATTTTTTTAAAACTCTCTAAACACCTTGCTTAAACAGAAATTATGGTCAGGCATAACATCAATAAGAATACAGAGGCTGTCCTTGTGCCTCCACCTCAAAAGCATCAGATACAAAGAGAGCAACAAATGCCGTACTTTTATCATTACAAGGTTTACCAGATACATGAAAAGGCAAGAGAAAGAATTACACAGAACCAATTCCCCCAAAAAATTGCTAAGGTATTTTTTATGAGGTCTTTCATGCTTCTAAAAGGGAAAGGGAAGCAAGGCCCACGAGTCAATTCATCTTCTGCCTCCAGGCTGGTCATTTGAAGCTAACATTCCCTATTTCCACATCGAAAGCCCTCTGGTGACTAAGCTCAACTCTAACAAAGCATATCACCTTCATGCTGCTGTGGGATAAATTCCTGCAGGTACCCATACAGGTAGACAAAGAGGGAGAACATCCAAAGTCAGTGAAAAGGCAACTTTATCCACTACCTATGAAGAATCAGGGCAGCACCAGATCAAGGGCAAAGGATCCCACTGGAGAGGACCCAAGGGAAAGCAGGAAGGTAAGGGCAGACCCCGCTTCCAAACACCTTCAGTGCCCACACCAGTGGACAAACTTGGTCATCGCAGCCCCAGAGATCCCTTCAGCAGGCACACAAGTCAGACACTAAGGGAACCTCTCAGGCTTTGAAAAGCCACTGTGGAGCAGGATAAGGAAATGGGAACTCAACAGTCCTGTTACTTTCCTCACTGAGTACAAAGAGCGTGCAGTAAACCTATGACCAAATCAGGCAGAGCAAGGAGATATGTCCTCCTTCCAATGGTCTTTGCACGCTGTGTCCAAACTACTACAGACAGCCTGCTCTCCAGACACATGGACTGCAGCTCCTCCAGCTCCCCTTATTCTTTCTGTACAGAGAGACTCTGCAATCCTGTTAACAAATGACACGAGCAGGCCTCCAGAACAGCCTGTTTCAAAGGAAAATGGCTTGTACTCACTTTATTCTGGAAGACAATTTCCATTTGCTTAATATAGTCATGATATTTTACCGAGGTAATTATACTCTCAGCTATCAGTAACAATTAAACCCTTAGACTGAGGTTGCTTAATAAAGGTCTCAAAATAAATAACACATTCCAAACACAATATTTTAAAATGTCAAGCATGCAAATAAGATCTCATAATGAATATAACGAAGCATCAAGTATAAATCAGCACAAAGTTAGTCTGTCATTGTACAAATCTTTCCTAAAATTGCCATTAGAGCACCGTGGGGTCTGATCAGCTCGCTGCAGAACGGGCACCACAGAGGAAACCATTAAATGTTATGGCTGGTTCATGAGAGAGGCAGGGTGAAGCCACCACCAGCGCTGGGTTTCTGCGGTTGCAGAGCTGCATGGCTTGTGTAACTCAGTCCAGACTATGGTAAGGATGCTAAAATTGGTATTTGGTGTTTTCTATTTTCTGTATAGCAACTTCCATGAAAACAGGAGTCAGAGCATTGTGTTACAAGGTAAAGAAAACCCAGAAGAAAACAAAATAGGGTGTACAGACAGAGGAGGAAGATCACCCACAAACTGTGAGATCTAGAGGTATTGAAAATAAGGTCAATAGATCCTAGATTGCCGTTATACACAGAAGAAGGGAGCATGGTGTAAAGGTCCTTGCAATGCAGACAGCAAGGTGATTAAGGAAGGTGAAGTAAACCAGTGACAGGCATTTAAGGAAATAAAACAAACAGAAGTGTTGTCAGAATAAATATTTGCAGAATCTCCTTGTACAGCATCCTTTGCTGGCAAGGAGGGGTACAGCAAATCACTTCCAAGGCTGCTTTGTTTGGGAGTCAGCTGCCATCCAGAAGGTGGTTTGGTGGACTGGGACTAACACATGACACAGTAAGTAATTACAAGAAGTTACTCCACAAAAATCACAACGAATGAGGGGGAGACTGGACCCCTAGTGTTACAAGAAATCATCCCAGAACTCTTGCCCTGAAGCATCTCCACCTCATAAGACTCAAGGCTGTCAGCGACTGACAAAAGCAAACTCAAAACATGGTATTTCCTAAATCCCAACAAAAAACATCTACAGCAGCAGTCATCCAACCCCAAATCCCACTTTCTCCTCACAAAATTTAGCAGGTCTAATCCAGAAACCCAGATGCTGCTGTGCAAACTGCCAATGTGAAGCCCAGCAACCACGCTGCATCAGCCTGAACTCGGGATCGATACACCACCAGCCAGTGAACGGGAGTTCTTAGAGCATGCCGCTCACCTCTGACTTGTTGGTCCCCATCCTTTAGAAAAGGCACCCTGCCAAAGGGAGTCTGGGAATTAAAATTCATTATGTTACTGGATACTAATTCAACAGAGACCTGTTCAAACCTCCCAGACTCCACCAGCGGTGATTACCTCTTTCTCTCTGTCCCACTGCAATTAAAGATCTCTCTTCCCTTGCTACCAGCCCCCTCTCCACCCATAACCACCAACCACCTTTTCTCTGAAATTATTTTACTGATCAATATAATCAAGTTAAAATTAAAGGGAACTGTCCTCAATCAAAAAGGCTGTCGATCCTCTTTGTATCACAGAGCGCCCCATCTCCCCTCTCCTCTGCACCCCCAGGGCAATGCAGTAAGCACCACCTCACCCAACACAACTTTGCCTTGCTGGCTCACAGAAGCAGCAGCAGCATCACTTTAAAATTAACTTATTCTCAGGCATAAAAAGGAAGATAACTTCCATGGGTTTATAAAAGCCTGCGATGGGGAGACACGGCGAGCTGAGGGAGAGGACTGGCAGGGGTCAGGCTGACAGCCGCTAACGACTGCGCGCAGAGCGGCAGCACAGCTGGGGATGCATGAGTAATGGTGCTGCTTAAGTGCATGGAGTCCTGAAGTGGACTGAAGGAAGTAGCATCGTGTCAGAACAGCCAAGAAAAAAGCATTCAGTGCTCCTTGTGACACAGAGTAGTGCGGTTCTGCCCCAAAGCAGTCAGTGCTACCTGGAGGCAGAGCATGAGGTCTGATACCCAAAAGGTTTGTTGCAAGGCACCCGTTGGCCATAGGGGAAGGTCTTATTGCTACGCAGTGCAATACTGAGTGCAATATTTAAAGCTAATCCAAGGAAAAGAGATAATTCACCCCCTTAACTGAACCCCCAGAACTTTAAGATCCTTTCTTGTGCTTATCTACCCCGTAAGAAAAACCATAACGTAGGACCCAATGTGACAGAGAAACTGTCGGCATTATTTTAAATCTTTACTGATTACAAAACAAAGCAGATGGCAAATCAAGTCATGAACTCTGCATCTGCCATGCTTAATGAACAGTTTAATTACCTAGTCCCATTTCTGATGCATCTCTGCCATTCTCAGCTCTGGGAGTCACTTACATACTTCACACTGACTCTCGCAAAGATATCTCCAGGAACACGTGGTATGAACAGTCAGCTGGAGTTGGTTAATCAATACTTGTTTAATCTCCAACTTTTATGTTGATGGTGTAAATTATGCCTGAATAGAAACAGATTTCCTATCAGATCACATGAGCTGGCTGAGAGCTCAGAAAAGAAATTGGGATTTTTTCAGCCTCTTCTCTGGGCAGCAGAGCACCCAAAGGCAGACAAACACACAGACGGGGAATAAACACAGCAAAACAGCAACATCCAGTACAATCAGATTAATTCATTTGCTGCATTATGCCTTACACAAGAGTAAGGGATGCAATTAGGACAGTGTACATTCACAAAGTCTACAATTTGAGAAGCAAATTGGACTCATTTGGGAGAAGTTACAAGAAGTAACTGAAATTGGGCTTCGTATTTTAAGTTCTTGTGTGTGGGAACAGGCAAGAGTTTCCCATGATGGATCAAACAGGGCATTTGGTCTTTGGCCAGATCTACTGTGTGCGCTGCAGGCTGTTCCTACCCTGCAGCTTCATGCAGCTACATCCACCAGCTCCATGCCCAGGAGGAGTAACCAAGCTGCATGTGTGGAGAGTGGCAGGTCTGAACCGAAATGGCAGCTAAATAAGAGCTATAGCTAAGGGCTCATCACAACCAGGTGAAGTTACGTGAGGAGAGGTAGAGGTAAAATCCCAACTAAGCCAAATTTTGGTGCTCCAAGTCAGAAGGCTTTGGGAATCCTGTGTGCCTTCAATACTTTTCTCCAACCTCACTTCTGCTACACAAGGTCAACTTGGGCCTCCAAAAACACACCAAAGCACTGTTTCCATCAATATACTGACTCAACCAGCTGCTTGCACTCAGATAGGGATTTTCAGGAAGGGGTTTTCATTTTGGGAGACCTGTACGTCACATAAAATTTCCTAAGAGATTCATGGTTTAGTGGTGGACTTGGCAGGGTTAGGTTAATGGTTGGGCTTCATGATCTTAGAGGGCATGTCCAAGCACAATGAGTCTGGGATTCTAAAGTTATGCCATTCAGTAGCAGAACTGCCTGTGTTTAATAAACACAGACAGTGGTGTGCAAAGCTCCCAGAAAAAGAGAAACACTCCCAAGCTTAAGGACAACACAAGAATCAAATACAAAACCAGATAGGTAAACATGGCATTCAAAGTCAGCACAGCAGTAAATCAAACAGGGAAAGGGGCAGAGAGGTGGACCAGGTCTTTCCCCAGTGTTTCAGATCTCTCTCACCACTGCTGTGTTGGATCAGAACCACCTGAGGTAATAAAGGAAAGATTAAAGATTTCCCTAAAACTCTGAGCAAAGCCAAAACAAAAAGACAGCACAACAGACAGTGAACCCAGCCAAGTGGATTTCTAAGAGAGTGAGTGAGCACATCCCTTCAAACATCAATTTCTTTTTCATCACCTTAAGTGAACAGAGTGACACTCCAGGAGATACCTTCAAGCCATCAATGTCTGAAAACCTCTAGGGTGCCCCAGTCCAGTCTTACGCTTCACTGAAAGCATGTAGATCAGAAAGCTTCAGTACATCCCAGCTTGCCAAGGACATGTGGGAGAAGGTAATGTCCTAACACGTTCTACACAGCGGTTTGTCAACAGGAATAACCAGGACACAGCTCCTGTGCCAGTATGCTGTCAGAGATGGAATTGATTGGGCTGGACCACTGCACTGGTATGTCAGAGACTGCTGTTCTTCAAGCCTGCCACGGAAGAGAGATTTGTAGTGACTCACCGAAGTATCCCAGCCTGACAACTCTGCCAGTTCCAAACAGTAAACCAACTGGAAAGGCCCAAGTAAGGTCAAGAAAGCCCAAAAGAAGCAAATGAGGCGAGGAAGCAGGCAATGGAGGGAGAAGTTAAATGCACTGAAATGGAAACATGAGAGGAACCAAGACAGACAGAGACTGTGGCAAGTAGAAAATGAACATGACTGAACAAGTGAGACTGGCAGTCTATGAAAGCCAAAAAGTATTGCTGGAACCTTGAGGAAAAAAATACAGTAGCCATAAAAGCAAGCTGAGGAGGAATTGAACCAGCAAAGCACATGCCTTCTGAAGAGGGCATGTTTACTACTAAAATACAAGGTGCTGCTGTTATCAAATGAAGAATAGTGTATTGTTTCCTATTGATCTTTTCAAACATCCTCAAGATGTTGAGATTTCCAGGCTACAATTCGAGCCCAAAGAACGGATAGCTCTTCCTGCATTAAACTCACACTGTCAAACACCTCTGATGCCTTTAAATCCTTATTTGCTCGGCACAGAGGAGCAGATTCACTGCCCTACGACAGGGTCACATATACACAAATGCAAAAATCACACTATCAAAAGCAATTGCAATTCAATCACATATATAATAGTCTCCCCCAAATTAGATTTTCACAGTCCTATTTAACAAGACAAAGATTCAATAGAGAGCGCTCCTCTTTTCCATTCTTCAAATTACATAGAAGCACACTGTACTACTGATGCTGCTAATTAGATGATTAAATACCATTCTAGGTGATATGCTTTCAATGTAAAATAATTATTTTTAACAGACAATATATTTGCTCAATCTCATTTTAAATCACAATATCACACTTTTTTTTAATTAAATGAAATTCTTCCTTCTGATTTTGCATGAGAAGAGCAACCAGCAGGAGAAACAGTGCCCAGGATAGATTGCCCAAGTACCACAATGCAGGTACTTCTTCACAAAGGACCCTGAGCATCCTCTGGGTGGAATATAAATTTTCAGAGAACAGCAAAGTCTTCATTCCTTTAAAATAGGTCACTTGAGGAATCATTCAGCACGCTGAAAACTTCCACTGTCAAAACACAAGTTTATTTGCCATGTTCTGATGAAGGACATTTCCAACTTTTCCTCTATTCCTCTTCAGGGGGAGGATAAGCAGGGTAGCAAACAAAGCAAGGACTTTATCTTTCAATATATATTAGGGGACAATCCCCTACATGACAAAGTACCGTTGTCTTTCTGTCCAGTAGTTAAAGTAATGCTATTTTGTGTTTTACAAAAAAAAATAAGTTTCTGCTGAGGACTGGAAATAAGTTAACAAAGGGAATATTTTAGAAACCATCCTAGACACTTCCTTCAGGGCTGAGCAGCCCCGTGCAATGCTCGATAGCTGAGAAGGTTGTTAAGGGCAGATTTTGATCTGGTTCAGTATCCACCTGTGTCATACCAGCTGTGCCAGTACCAAACTAGAACAGGGTGGAGGGCAGGCTGCTGCTGGGGGTATTAAAAAGAGTGAGAAGAGATGCCTTTTCTGTTTCCATGGTGAGGGTTTGGTCCATCCACCCTGACTGCAGTGCCTGCCTCAGCGTGAAGCAGAAGGAACTGCTGTCATTTTCCTCTTCTCACTTACGCGACTCTCCATGGCATCAAATTCTGCAACCAGAAGATCTGATAGAATATCCTCTTGTGAAGTGGTTGCTTCACACTTCAGTAAGCCCTGCTTACCACACACAGCTTCTTTGGCTCAAGAGTGACACAGAATGACATGGAATTGAGCACAGCTCAATTAAAACAAATGAAAATGTCTTAGTTGACACTAAAGATTAAAGCTTAAATAAAGGACCAGCAACTGAACAGCTACTTCCCCTCCTGCTCAGACGTCCTCCCATACCAGCATCTTTCCTCCCCACACACAGTGTCATACCTGGCTGCCTCTCATACAGCCTGACTACTTGAGTCTGACCTCGTGCACACACGTAAGCTCACTTACACGAGGAGCTTCATCATGTCAGGGAGATTGCTCAGATGAGTTAAGTTTTGTAAGGAGTGTTCTTGGAAAGTGAAGTAATCATCATCCTGACTGCAGAGAATTATTATTCCCTTTGGGAAAGAGTGCTCACAGAATTTAATATAAAAGTTTTCAATGCTCTACAAACTTCCAAATTATTGTATAGAATTTCATCAGGAGAGCATACCTGGTATAGGATAATGCAGACTTCTTTGATATATCCTATAGAATCTTAAAACGTATTTTCAATTTACTGGTCTAGTGCCTACCATTACATTCAAACAGACTTTCAGCACAAGAGGAAGGCAAATCTCTTACTCTCTGTAAATTGTTTTTCCACAGGAACAGTTGACAAGGTGCTGTCGTTTCATTCTCTTTAGGAAAGGAGTCGATGCAGCCAAAGCCATTATAGACTCCCTTTGGTGGCTCAAAACACTCTAGTCACAACATGATTCAATTCTCTGCCCTCGCGTACACGCCAGCCCAAGATGAAGTCATGTATCGCCACCACCACACGAGCCCAGATGGGGGGACACTAGCAAAGCCTCAGGATGTACTAGCACTTCTATTTTAATGCAGCCCTGAAGATGAGTTTCAAGTCTCTTACAGCACCCGCTGTGCAAAGACCCCATAGCAACCTCATAGTACCAGTTACAGAGGTGAACAAAGAAATGGCAAGGACTGCACCTGCAGTAAAGAAATAAGGACATGGGCTTTTCCAAATGTTATCTAAGACCTCACCTTAGTGAGTAGCAGTACACGCTTCTGCAGCCTTCTGACCAGTGCTTCGTGCTGCTCACGCTTCTTCTTCTCATCCAAGAGCTGGCTCTGGACACGCAGTATTTCCTCCTGTAGCTGCTGCCGGGCCTTCTCCAGTATTCGGGCACTAGAAACAGTAATACGGAGCCGTGAGATCTCTTAGATCAGAATAATCTGAGAGGAGAAGCACCAGCAGGATACCAAGACACTGGGGCTGGTGCCACTTCATCTTACGGGTGGCACCACTGGAAACCGAGTGGCTGCAGTCTCCTTAGCAGCTGTTCTCAGAGAAGGATGTGAGAGAACCTCCATCCCAGTGACAGCCTTCTGGTTCAGCACAAGACAATTACTGGAACCTCACATACACAAAGCATTTAAATAACTGCATATTTATTTCAAAATCAACCCATTTACCTTTGAGAAGATGCCTTGTTTTCCATAATGATCTCAGGTTCTACTGTACCATTTAATCTTTTCCTAACAAAGTAGGAGTAAGCTGAGGTTCAGTATGAACTGTTTGACAGACAGATAATGCTCAGCAAGTAATTATAGCCACCACCTGCACATAGTTCTTGCCAGCAACCTATATTGGAAGAGAACTGTCTTCTGAGGCCAGGCGATTAGCACTTCTTCTACAATGTGGGCATGACTCTCAATTAAGCCAGAATAGCTTGGTCCCTTTTCTTCTCCTCAGCTCTCTGTGCAGCAGAACACAGTGATGCACAATCACACAAGTTTTCCAGGAAATGTTCTTTACACGTGCCCTTCAGGCACTCAGCCTGCTGCTGAGACACTGATGGGCAGCTGTCCCAATGGACTCATCAACCAGCTCATTTCAGATCAAGTGTGCTGGCAAGTACTTGGTCAATAACAAAGTAAGAGTGAAGTAATTCTTGTGATTGTTAAGAGTCAGCTCATAATTGAAGCATGCCAAGTTTATATCTGAGACTGCGCTAACATTAAGTATTTAAAGAGTGAGCAGACCATGAAAAAAGTATTGCACACAAGTTAAAAACCAAAATGCAAGCCAGAAAGATCAAAACCAACACCTCTAGCTTACTCAGGAACAGATCTTTGTGTCTCTGATGCAAAACACAACACTGGATGATTTAGATGGGTGTCAAAGAGGTGTTCTTTAAAATTAAAAGAAAAGAAATCAAAATGCTTTTAAATAAAATAGCACTATTGAGATAGATCCAAAAGGAGCACTACATTAAAAGACACTCAGCATCAATCAAGTACATCCTGCACTGCCAGGTCATCAATTTCATGGGAAATTCATGTAGGAATTCCCAAAAAATCCCCAAGTAGCATGTCTCCCTAACTCAAAATCCTCCTCCTTAAAGAAAAGTATGCATTTTAAAGTAATGGATGAATTAGAAGCCTGCTTGAAGCTCCAGTTCAATTTGGAACCATTCACAGACCAAATTAATAATCACAGATTGCAAAATAGTCTCTTCATTGTTGGATTTGGGTGGGAAAGTTCATCAAGGGGCCTTCAAATCTGCATATGAAAATGGCTAATTTCATTATAGGGGCATCACTACTTCCTTGGTTCTGTTTTAATTAATCAGTTACAAAGGAAACTTGTGCCCAAGGGCGGTGCCTGTGGTGTAGAAACACGAAGTGGTGCCAGCCTTGTGCTGGATGCTCCCTCCCCCATCACCACCTCAGCAAACGTCTCCAATTAGGTATCACAGATACTTAATAGAAACATTCACCTTCTCCTTATTGAACAATGCAGGAATGCTACAGGATAAAGCAGAGAATCATCTCTTGTTGGATTCTTCAAAATAAATCTGTATTAAAAAACTTCCTAGAAGTCAGCATCCAAAGATGGCTGTAGCAGGTTGGGTCCTGGCATACCGTGAAATATGGGATAAAATCTAGTGGTATAACCGAGATGTCAAACATCACAAGCATGTGTGTGTCATTCAAGAAGTGACTGCTTGCAGTGTACAAACCCCCCACGGTTGGTTCAGCAGTTCCAGCTGCTCATCACTCTCTCCCAGCTCACCCTTTTCCTGGAGGTTCCCACTTTGCAGCACTGCAAGCAAACCCAAACATGCGCTCACACCTCAGCCCCTCAGTTCATGGTACAGCATCCAACACCTTAACCAACCCTTCGGGGGCTATTTAGGCTGCCAGCATTTTCCAGCAGATGGACACAGCTTGGGTGACATCGTAAAATGTAACAGGAATATTCATCACATCATGCCTCTCAAAATCCTAGACTTAAAGCGCTAACCCCCTTTCCATTGGGGTAATGCTAAAACAGACCTTGCTAAGCTTGTGCTAAGACAGACTTTTATACTAAGACTTATGCCCATGTTTAGGTGCAGCTTCCTGAGTTTGCAACAGGTCAGGCTCCAGTACAGGGCAGAAGGGATGGGTGAGACCAGGTAACCTCACCCACTGATGTAAGATACATTAGGGTCTGTTCAATAATAGTTATTTCTTAATGCAGAGGGTAAATGTCAGTTCAAAAACCTCATCAACTGTGTCACAACAAATTAAATTGCACTCCAGAAACCTCACTGTGAACATCACTTGCTCTATCAAAGGAACTTTGTCCTGATCAGAGTCAGAACAGAAGGAAAAATGCAAACATAAGATTAAATAGTACAAACCAGCCCAAAATTCACATTTGATTATTGCAAAACATTTTGAGAGGACAATGGAGAAATCTCTTTTCTCTCCTTAATCTTCCAAGATTGTGACCTACTTCTATAAATGCTGAGTGGACTGATGGATTATGATGGAGTTGACATTCACAAAGAGAAATGAGACACGCGCTACGTTTCCTTCTTGAAATAACGAAAAGTATTTGTGACTCACATCTCAGGGAGAGGCAGACATTCAGTCACACACACCCCTCAAACTAGGCTGGAAAATTAGTGTTTTAAAACATGCAATTAAGCCAAGGGAGACAAATGGATCAGCCACTACACAGTGTTCGGGAAGAACACCATCATCTGCTTCTACCTCAGCCTCAGATCACACCTGATGCAAGCATAGATAAAAATGCCAGAGATGTCTATGGAAGCAGAGTCAAAAGCTCTCTGAAGTGGCTCAGTTACCAGAGGTTTCCTTCCTATATAAGAAGTGTGAAATTCAACTTTCTTACAACTCTCCACACCATGATAAAGAAAATTATTGAGACCGTTTCTTCCTTTCTTAGGACAGATTGAGAATTCCCACAGAAACTGCACCAAATACAACATAAACAGCCTTGATAAAGAAAAAATCCAAAAAGAAAAGTTATATTCTGACACAAAGCAGGATTTGAAAGTAGGTACCCAGCAGCAAATACCGTGAAAGTTAGACATGAGCGCTCTCCTGCCAGGCTGATGACACCTCCAGCTTTTCAAAAGTCACAGCTCCCTCAAAACCAGGATTCCAAATAAAAAATAAAATGAAGTTAAATAGGCCCAAAGTTCTCCATTCAACATAAGCTTGGAGAACTGGCATTTAAAAAAAAAAAACAAACCCTGTGCAAGTTCAAAGTAAACTTTTTAAGCCTTAAAAAGTAATTTCTGTTTATCAGCCTATTAATGGTCCTTGTTCATAGCCCAGTGAATGAGATGCCAACATCATTATGTTCTGAGCTGCTGAGACTCTTCATATTTTTCTCTTGCCTTCTGTAATCCACTTTAATGTAATCTTAATGATAAAACTTCATTTTCCAGAATGTTCTTTCAAAGACTGAGAACAACGACAACAGTGAATGCTGGAGCTCTAAGATACATTTTAATAATCTCCTTAAAAAAAAATTACAAGGCCAGCTGACAGCTTCCCCCCCCCCCAATGATCCATAAAACATTATTTTAAGCATTCCAACCTTTCAGTAGCCAAGTTACCACTTCAGAGGTACTTAAAAAATAACAGGGAAAGCAAACAGGATGCCAGAACCTGCCTGTGTATCAACCCAAAGGAGGAAGGGGGAGGGAAAAAAAAATAAACGTGGTCCACAGAGGCAGAGAGTCAATTAGAAGAGCAACACTGTCCGGGTCATGTTGCAACTCAGGAGAAGATGAGGCACTTGCACCTACCAGGGCCAACTGTCAGAAACAGCGATCACATCAAAGAGGAAGCACGGAACACCAGGGAGCGTGGATGGGAAGAACACTGAAGATGCGCAGAGGGAGAACACAATGCCAGTGCTATCGCACGTACAGAACAGAAAAGAAACACGCTGCAACCATCAACATCCTCATGACAGAGTCCAAAATAAAAAGGTTAGTGCATGAGCTAATGAGGCAAAAACGAGCGAGGGAAATTGTTTTGTAGGGAGACATTTGGATGAAGAAAGTACACCTGTTCCCGAGGCTTGACAACTTGCAGCCTTCTCAACGTACCCACACATTTATAGGGAGTACACATGGAGACATAAACCACGCTGGGAACTGGGAAACAGAGAGCTTGAACAAAAAACGTTGTTTTTCATCCCAGTTGTTCTTCCCTGGGTTTTGTAAGTCAACACAAAGACATAAGGAGCAACAGAGTAGCTCCAGTAGTGGACAGCAGCAGATCATCCCTGTCTGTGCCCTCCCTCAGGGCTCCTTCCAAGCTCCAGTCTGTGGCACAGATTGTTCCCCCTCGGCCTCTGGCCAGCCTGCCTCAACAGGAACCATCAGCTGGGATGGGAATTAAAAAGGAAAAACTGAAGGGAGATGATGACTAAAAATAGTCTGACTTAAAAGGGGACAGGGCACGGGAAAGAAAAAGTGGGGCTTGGAAAAACAGAAAAATACCCATCTTATGTTAAAAAGGAAAAAAATGGATACATTACAAAATAATGTGGGAAAGATGGGAGCTCTGAGAACACCGCTGGAACATGGAGCTGCCAAAATTAGTAATTTAAGGCAGGTAAACTAGAAAAACATCAGGAGGAGGAGATTATTTCAGTTGCTATAAGTATTTCAGTTCAAAAGTCAAAGGCTTGGGTGCAAACTGTGCTTAAAATAAAATTGGTTGGTATCTTATTCTTCCCTTCTTCTTCACATGCAGAACCATGGATGTACTAAAGCAGCAGCATCCATCCCTGGTCTCCAGCACAAGTGGGAACTGGGGAGACCAACATTTCCATCTACCTGTTATTTGGCCACTACGCTTACAGAGAGCAAGGATACAAAATATTAATGTTTTTAGTGGAAGTTATCACATGGGCGTGTTATTTAAAGTTTTAACTGTGCCTTATAGAGACCCATATGAAATACTGCCACAGGAAATGCTACATAAAGCAGTCTACAGAGAGTCAATGGGAAAACAAGCTTGCTTTGTAGTTATTTCTCCCAAATCTTCAGCAAACAACTGCAAACTTTCTCTCCGTACAGGCTTTGTATTTTCTCAAAGACCTTTTATATAATTCACCATCATCAGGCCTCCATAAATCACAAATCATCCCAAACTGAGCAGTTCATACATCACGTTGCTGCTCTACATACAAGACTTGAATCGTACTGAATGTATAATGAGGGAACAACATACAGAGAATTACTTTGCCCGCGTGGACAGATGAAACTGGTACAGAGCAGGCAGATGTTTGGAGCTTTATTGTATACTGACAATATGTTTTATCATTGAGACAGTATTTAATTTTGCTCCCTAACCAGCAGCATAAATATCAGGCTCAGAAATGCAGTTCCATCAGATCAAACAGTTACAGAACAGAAATCAGACAAATTTTATGTCCCAGCCCTGGTACAATAGGCATAATTGACTGGCAGGAGTTTGGATTTACTAAAGGAAATTCACATCAGGCACCCTCTGCTTCCCTTCATTACAGGGTCACCACGCTTGCTGCAACATGCGCAGCTTCGCTGGCTGCAACCACCCAAAGGAGCCAAAACCAGGCACGCAGCCAGAATGCAAAGGCCACTGTGGCTCCCTCTGAACAGATATTTAATCATCCACTCAACGTGAGACTCGCCATCACGCTGGTAAAAACCACTTACCGACCCCACCGTCAAGATAAGAATGAAAAGCAAGGTCTTAATTAATAAGAGACACTTCCCCAGATTGTTTTGGGTTTAAGTTGAAACATGAATAGTCAAACGCATCCATCACTGACTTCTGGAATGTGAAGTGTTTCACAGGTGAGGTAATGACAGGCATAAACAATATTTTCCTAAGCCTTCAAACCTGAAGTGTTCATAAGGCCAGAGCTTCTATTCAAGGCATTTAATTGGCGAATAAGATGTTTTTACTGGTATTTAAAACCCACTGAGCCCACACTGCTCGTTGCACACTTACTAACTTGAATACGCTTGGGTAGAACTGGCTGCAGGAGAAATCAAGCTGATAGCTGAATACACAAAGTGATTTCTAACAGCTTATGTAGACAAATCTATTAAGGGCTTTTGCTATGTCTAAATGCTCATGGCTCTTCTTCAGCCAGACATGGTTGCATCCTGAGCAAGCTTTGGGAGGAAGCAAATACTGAATGCTGTTAAAATGCAAGTAATTAAAAAGCAGGAGTTAGAAACAGTCACCTACAATCATCACCACGGCACATAGCCTGCACAGCATGTATCATCAATCCCTGCATCACAATTTTCTATGTGGCATTTGGCAATTACGGAGGGCTGCCTATTTTTAACAAGCATTCACTGATAAGGATTTTCCACTCCCACTCCCAGATAAGAATAAGCCTGCCCATACAAGTTAAAAGCGTCTTTCCGACGCTCAGGAGAACAAGACACACGCTACAGCAACGCCTTCTGAGAACAAACTGACACACCAAACTGGGGAAAGACGTTGACTAAGTTGTTCAAAATGTATTGCAGCAAGTTGGGATGAGTATCTCCATCCCAATAATTTCTGTAAGGGAGCAGTGTTCGTTTGGTCCCCTTGGCAGGGCCCAGATTTTGCGTGGGAGGTCAGTCTGTGGGTGTTCTGTTAGTAAAGAAATCAGAGTTGCAGGCATTGGAAGGGACCTCCAGAGATCATAGAGTCCAACCCCCCTGCCAAAGCAGGCTCCCTAGGACAGGTCGCACAGGTCGGCATCCAGATGGGTCTTGAATATCTCCAGAGGAGACTCCACACCCCCTGGGCAGCCTGTCCCAGGGCTCCCTCACCCTCACCAGGAAGAAGTTCTTTGGTGTGTAACTTCCTGTGCTCCAACTTGAGGCCACTCCTTCAATGGAGCTTTGGCACCAAAAGGTACCAAACGGCCACTTCTTCCCCATCACATCCCACACCAGCTCTGAATAGTCAGCGTAATGTAAGGGAGCAAGATACTGGAGAAAGGAAAACAAACAAGCCCCCCAAAAAACAACCTCAGAGAAGAATTTTGAAGGAAAACCTTTTCTCGAGCCAGGATCCGGGCATCATCTTTGCAGCTGGCTTTATTTACATCATCTAATTCAAATTCTAAATGCTTCAAAGTGTTATTACACTTTTTTCTCTGAAAACAAAAATGACAACAACTGAAACAAAACTGGGAACGAGAAAACCCAAAGATTGAAATAATTACTAATCAAAGCAGAGGCCTGTACATCGGATGGTGAAGTCACTGGCCAGCTCTACCCAGTAATTTCTCTTCGTGTAGGCTCTGATGAGTTTTATATTTCTAACATTTCATCAATTTGAATCACTAAATTCAATTTGCATTCACAGATAAACAGAGAGGGAATAATAAATACTCTCATCTGACCTTGAAGTGTGAGACAGAAAATTGCCCTCCATGATTTCATTTCAGTCTGAACCGTAATGAATAATGCAGTTGGCCCCATCAGTTACCAATCTATAATCACACTTGGGCTGGATGAACTCAGGGCCGTGCCTAAACACGACGAAGAAAGTCAAAACTTCTCACTCTTCTTGCATTAGGCTTTTTCTGCTTCTCCCTCACTATAGGGATGAAATCTCTACCCCCATCTATCACCCACCAACCCAGCTCACCCCCAAATGCACACGTTGAGGATGTCAGATTGCAGCACAGTCAGAAATAGGAAGGGAGGTGACAGCATTGCCTTGTTTCCTCACCCCAACCCAGCATTATTTGCACTGCAAAAGATCTCAGTGCATTCCCTAAATTCGATAGTACTCTCCCTCCCGGCAAGCTGTCGAGTCCCAGGCCAAACTCTCCACCGCCGGTGTGAAGCACAGCAGCACAGCACAGACATCTGGCGACACGAGCATCCTGAGTCTCTAAGAATATTTCCAATTTCTGTTCTACATTCAGACCAATACTTAGCATGAGAGCGGAAGAGTCATCAGGGAATAGGCAGCATGAGAGCTGAGGAGCTGTAAAGGATAAAGGACTGAAAGAGGAGTGGAAAATTTGCTTGAAGTAGGGAAAGAAGCGAGTAGGAGAATGGTTATGCTGAACCAACTTGTCAGCAAACAAATCTGCTGAAATTCTAGGCTCTTGACAGTTAGATAATAGCTTATCTTAATAAAATAAAGAGGATCAAAGTGTTAGATGAGAAAAACAAAACATTAAACCCTTCACTGCAATATAACAAGTGAGCCCTCCCAGACTCGTGACTCATTACAGCTTCGTGAAGGTTCTGTGGATCTGTTTCAAATGACCTTTTCCATTGAGACCTCATTTCCAGTGTGCATTACTGTACTCCAGAGTGAAATGGGCACTGAAATGAGCATTGTATATTACTGTTGAGGCACTTTTTCTTTTTTTAATATCTAGATCTGAGTCTACCTGAATGAATTTACAGAAATGCAACTGTCTAAAATATTTGTTGCAGCACAATTCGGTGATGGACCCCTACCATAATTCTTACTGAAATTCAAAGCTACAGCTCAGCATTTCAGCACCAGGCTTTTGTGAGTGAAAAACCCTCCAGGTTATGTGATGAAAACCTGTCTAGGTTTTCACCAGGGACTCAGAAGAGAATTCATAATGGATACTTGTTGACAATAAATAAACCCAAACAATTAAGTACTACCCCCCAGCACTCACCCGGGGGGACACTGGCACAGAGAAAAGCAAAGGAACTCAGCTGAAAAGTCACTCAGCTGTGACAAGTGCTCCCACTTGCTGTCCTTGGCTTTTTGCTCACACAAGCCCCAGTTTAACTCGGATTTAACTAAGGATATGCCAGGCAACTATAATTCTGGCATTTCTTACCCTCTGAGAGCTTCACCTTGCAACCCTGATGTTGCCTTCCAAGTTCCTGTTTTCCATATGGGGCAAATATTACTTTAAGTTTGGAAATAAAAGGAAGAAAAAAACTGAAAAAAACCCAAACATAAAAGCAAGAACATCTACATAAGAATAAGGAAAATTAATACACTTAGCTGAAACTGGCCCCCAAAAAACAGCATCTGCTTTGACTCAACTTACATCAAAGCAGCCTACAATGATCCGGGCCACATTAAGTATAGCACTATAACAGACTCACTAGTCATTAAATACAAAATAAGGAAGCATATTGAGCCTGCAAAGGTCTTTAAAAAAATCCCATGACCAAATAACCTGATCTGTCACCATGAATCTTCCAAGTGTCATCGTGTCTTTGAGCAAAAACAATGTGACTTGGTAACATATGATCTTCTCTACTGTGCTCTGACAACAGATCAGGATTTGCTGCTAACTGCAGCTGTTTTCTGCAGGATCTCTGCCTCATTTGCTGTAGAATTTGGAAGATTAATGAAGCACAGAAATTGCTTAAAGAGAATGGTGGCACATTAAGGCAATTGAAATCTCAAAAAAAACCTGGTTCAAATTCTTGCCTGTGCCAGAGCTCCTAGCTGATACCATGAAGTTTTCACAGGTAGTCCTTGGTGCTTAGTCATGAGGTAGTCCTTCCAGACACTACTGCTGAAAATCAACAGCAGCTACTTGTAACATATGAAGTCACTGGATAATGTCAAGTGTTTTGAAAGAAGAGGTTCTAAATATTCCAGAAGAGCACCCAAAAAGTAAGGCTACGCTTTCTCCTTGCTTTATAACTGGTCAAACAGGGTTAGAATAAGAAATAAATAATAAATATTAGATTTTTCTATAGAAAAACATGAATTTCATTAAGTCAACATAATCCATCAACTCTGCCAAGTGCAACAGTATTCCTGCACAGTACATGAAACTAGTGTAAGGATGTGCCAGGCAACTTTAATTCTGACATTTCCTTGCTCTGAGAGCTTCACCTTGCAACCCTGACATTGTCTTCCAGGTACCTATTTTCCACACAGGGCAAATATGACTTTAAATTTGAAAAAACTTAGAAACAACATCACCTGTATAAGAACAATAACAACAGACTCAGCTGAAACTGCCCCCCAAACATCTGGTGGGGTGTGAGCTTCATCCCAGTTGAATCATATTTCCTTCTCACGTACATCCATTTTGGGCATGTATGTAAGGAAATACAAACCCCCAAAGCAGAGAAGAGCTGGTCTCCAAGCATCTAGTGTCAGATAAGGAGACTAAAGAGATGGGGACTGGACTATCACACCACAAGTATCTGCCATTCCCTTGGCAGCGGCTCCGCAGGCCCACTATCCGCAAACCCAAGCTGCCCACTCTCGCTCTGCTCAGCTGAGCAAAGGCAAACTGAGTTCTCAGACACTATTCCCAAGCGGTGGTTTCTCCCCAGGAAGAGGATATGCCCAGACTGGACTCACTAACGAATCCCAACCCGACTCCTCAAACACTCTGTGGCTGTTGGTTTTCCCACGCAGATATCCACAGCGCTGTCTGACTCTTTGCTGGGTTGTTGACACTATTAGGACTTACCTGCAGGGCACAGAGACCTACTTTCCTCTAATTTCCATCCCCTAAATTAGCTCAAACAACCCTGAAAACAATATAAGGCAAGAGAAATAAAGCTGTCGCTGCGGAAGGAGAACTGCCAGAACAACTACATTTACAGCCCTGTTACATCAATTCTCCCACATCAATATTTTTAAATGTTTAATAAAACAACACTACATGCCATGCAATCTTTATGTAATGAATGCTTCATACAGAAACCAGTCAGGTAGACAAGTAAATAGCCTTCATATGGCACTTTCAGGTTTCAAAATCACTAGGTGAGCAGAGAGGTCTTTATTTTGGGGGGCAGGGGGAGAAGTTGTTTATTTTGGGGGGAAATTTTAAGGACAAGGCAATGAAGGCATTTTTGTTCCTGTACTGCTAATAAAAGAACAGCTCTGTTCAATGCCATTTGGTTTCAGCCAGTTGGTACCAGAAATCCTGCATCAGCCAGCTCCACATGCCAGCACATGGTGGGAAGGGACGGTAATTCCGCGTGGATGCAGCAGGTATGGTGTGAAAAGTTTCTGCCCTCACCAGTGCAGCACCAGAATTCATCACACAACACTCAGATTGTTTCCGTGGTGCTTCTAACCCAGCAGTCTCACACTGGATCAAATGCAGTAGGTGCCCTTGCACAATCAGTGAGTTTCTTAGCAGAAGGGTTTGTCATGGCTCACACCATCACATCTGAAACTGGAAAAGCACAGCTGGACACAGACCTCAGCCCTTACTTTCCAAGCCAACCAGCAGCACCACTGAAGTTGCACAACAGCCACTAATTTGGGCTGCATAAAAACTCCCCTTGGGCTAATCTGAGTTTCCCGTGGAATTGCTTGTGAGACTATTTTTAGACACAGTAGTTGATTCAGCCTCCTCATCCCTCTCTTTCCTGGGATGGGGGAGCAGTGCAGCCTGTTTTCACCTTCATCGGAGTCTCTCCATAGCAAAATCAACCCAATTACAGAGCTACATCGGGGGACACCGGCCCTGTTTGCAAACACTGCTTCCCACAATGCAAAGCAATACCAAGTGTTGTGGCATTCCCAGGAAGGGACAGACAGCATCTGTCAGAATCTCCAGTCACACCAGGATCTGTTCTGCTTCACCTGCTCGCTGTCCACAGTGATTTGGGCATATGTTTCTGACACTGCGGTCATTCTTGTTCCCAACCTGCCTTTAAATACTCACTTGACCACACAGGCATCGTTTCTCCCCTCTCCATCTAACAGAGAATAACGAAGACCAGCCCTGCTGAGTCTTTATCACCCAAACTCTCATGCCCCTGACACACATTACTCTGCCCAGTACTCTGTAACGAGGAAAAACTGATTTGAAGCAGAAAATCAGATGTTTAGCTGCACTATAATCTGCTACAGCACTTGGAGAAGAAAGCAAACAGTCCTGAGTCTGAAAAAGCCTGAGTGGCAGGAGGTGAAGAAGGAGCAATTGTTCACTGCTGCTTTCAACAGAAGAACTAAACAAATTAATGGAATTAAATTCATTGTGGGCTATTAAATACAAAAAGATGCCACTTTCAGCTCAATAAATCCTTAAGCTTCAAACTGAGGAAAACATGAGAAGTATCACTGCACGTTTGCTCCTTTATTAGGCTTTCCTAAAGCATCTGGCATCGGTTCATTGGTTCAGGTTGATCTGATTGCAAATTGGGGGAAAGAGTTTAAAAAAGAAGATTTGCTTATTTTTAATGCACACCAACAAATCTCATCTAGCTGAAATTTTATTCAGGTGCACATTCCTGCTGCATTTTCTTAGGTAAAGATGTTGTCACTTAATCTCTTTCATACATGAGTCACAGCCAATTTCCAAACTATAAATTAGTAGCTGGGAAAAAAAAAAATATTGCTATTCTCACAGGTGCAGCTTGGCAGCTCTTGGCTATGGGAGCAAGTGGGCCAGCTGATCAGTGGCTGCTGCCCGAAACTTCCCATGGTGGTGGTGGTAGGGGGAAGAATTAAAAAAATGCCAAAACCCCCTCCTAATAGGTAAGGATTAAAGACACAACCATCTATTGTATTTGAAGATAATTGTGTTCAGGTTTTCTCAGTGTTTGGAACACATGAGGCATTTCTGTAGCATCACAGGCCAAGGTCTGCTGGACAACACAGCTCCAACTAGACCATGACTTCCCTATCCAAAGGTGCAGCCTTTGCAGAGGAGAGTGGATAAGGATCACGCACCAAAGAGGAGATAAAAAGTGGCTGCAGATCACAGCTATCCCACAGCCACAGGTAAAGATAAGGCTGATGCGCATAATCTGTGCACAGGAGGGATAAAAAGAGGTGACTGGAGCAGCAGATGTTGCGGGGTGGAATGATCAGGCTGATCCTGCCTCACCAGCATCTGCCTGCATGTGTTTATCTCTTCTCATGTAAGGAGAGATGGTCTGCTTTGGATCTTCCTTCTGGTTAACAGACAACGTTAATTTTCAGCGATCTCAGGTGACACTAACAAGTAGGACTACCAAAGAAACATTTCAAGGACATGAATTTCCCAACGAGCTCTTCTTTTGAATATCTACCTAGAGAAACCAAACATGAGCTACATTAAGAAAAAAAAGGCATAAAATAACAACACCATGTGTGATTTCACATCAAGTGGCCACCTGCATATAGAAAAAACTGGGAAATGATTCCTATTTGAAAGCCATTTGGAAATGCAGCCCTTAATACATCATCACCACCTCCTTCCACGACACAATGGGCAGGCAGAGCATTCCTGCACCAAGAACTCATAGCCATACCTGCCAAAGCAAGAAGGTTAAGAATCTACAGCTGGAAAACACAGAAACACTTGGCAAGGTTGATTTATCTATCACTTTAAAGGATAGTTGGTACCACAGTGCTTTTATGCTTTTTTCCTTTGAAAGCAAAGCAAGTGTGTTTATTTTTACAAACTCCTTTACGAAGGAAAAGAGACATTTTTAGGTGGAAAAACCTTCAATGAGAGCTTATATGGGTCAGCAGAACAAATACACAAGGAAAAAGTTGCCCAAGAGCGTAACTAAAAACCCAAGACAATGAACAGGGCGCACGGCTCGCTCTCCCTGGAGCCACCCAACATCACCATTAGCAACGTGGGTCCCCCCACAGCCTGCGTCTTCCACATTCAATATAGGCTCTTTGGCAGCCAATACATGGTCTATGCTCAGCACGCCCTTCGATTATCACCAGCCTTCCATTATCATCTCCCCTGCTGCCTCCATTGCACCTCATTAATAAAGCCCATTCTTCCTGTTTATTTCCTTATCGATCCACTGTCTCCTGCATGGGAAAAGGCGTCAATGCAGTTAAGGGCAAGAACCTGCTCGGAGACTTCACCCTTCAGCTACTTTCTGAAAGTGCATTTTATTCTCACTGGATAATAAGATTCTGTGGTAAAAGGAGCTTTTAGGTATTGGCATTGTCATAAAGTGTTCCTTGTGTCCTACTTCACCGGAGCTGACAAACTTCTCTGCTTGCTGTCAGTGGACTAATGAGAAAAGAAGCACTTCTAAAGAGCTTTGGATACTTTTGCATTGCAAAGTGAAAAGGAGAAAGTGAGATATTTCAATGATGTTCCATTTCGTTCCAAAGCCCCATAAAGAGGAAAGAAAAAAGGGAACGTTTCTGCACAATCACTGTATCAACCAAGCAGCTCGCTTATTAATCTCTCCTTCCTCCACATTCGCTGGCTTGGGGGCTTGGAAAGTTGACACTTGACTTGAAAAATGCCAACTCTAAGCAGTTTATTTCCTCTTGAACTTTAAGAGCTGACTGAGACAGAAGTGACCTTTAAAAAGGCAGGGTTAGTTCTTGTATGAATTGATAGAAGGATTCTTTGCTTACACAGCACAGCAAGGTACTGAGCAAATCTCCTATGCAAACACCCCTTTCTCACCAGAGGCAAGAACATCACCATGTTCCATGAGCCACAAGATTCACAAGGCTGGAGAGCCTGGGACCTGGTGACCTAGCTTGTCTCTATCAAGAGAGGAAGATGAACCATGTTACAGCCATAAAATTATGACCTAAGGCATACATGTGATGGACATCACACTGATACTCATCACCTCGATTCACCTGATCTTCCATCACAAGGACACAGCACAGGCACAACCAAAATTAAGCACACCCACTGGTTTGGACATCAGTCACACCACCAGCCCAGACTACAGAACAGCCAAGCAGGCCTGCTGCCAGCGAGACACGGCGAGATAGCTGGACTCCTATTTTGGGACATCTATCTAGCTGGTTGTTGCGACTTTGCTGCCATCAATCTCTGCTAAGCTGCTGAAAAAGAAACTAATGACTACATGGCTCATTAATGGTCTTCAATGAAAGGCAGTTTGAAAATGCAAATCAATACGCAACAATAACTCCTAATAATACTCGCTTCCAAGCTAGTAGCCAGAAATGTAACTGGGCAGAATATTCTTGTCCGAAGTCCACCGCGCAATTGATACCACCAGATGTCCAAAGAAAGGCAATTGAAGGATTTTGGGGCAGCAGAGGATAACCTATGAGTTTTGATAAAGGGAACGCACATCTCATATCTCGGATGCCAATAGGCATGGGAATACACTGGAGACAAATACATTTTATTTGCCTGTGTGCTCATAATGACACTTAGCTGAACATCACTTGAAGATATAAAGCGCCCTGCTGACAGGAAGGCCTATAAGAAACCTGCACATTAAAGCAAGACATCCAAATTACACTTAATTTCAAATAGTGAAAAAGTATCCACCTGTTTCTCAGTCTGTCAGGAAGGCAGACACAGCCATTTCAATAACGGCAAAATGTTAATGCAGAAGGTGAGCAACCTTTCCTCTGCTGGGCAGAAAAATCAGAGTTATAGTTGAAATTGAGATATTTTTTTTAAAGATTCTTATTTCTAGTTTTGATCTTCATCTACTATGCCATGCTGACTCCTAGCAGTAAAGGACTGATGGAGTTCAGAAATCTCCAGCGAAGTATGAAGTATCACTTTGCCATCAGCAGCAGGGAAATGCTTCTAATCTACCATCAGCCCACTTAAGCAGAAGCAGACATTTTATAAAGAGAACCCCATGGCTATTCTGTGCAAGATTTACTTTTTCATTTTCTCTGGAAGGAAAGTACTCAAACTCACCAAGGCAGACAGAAGAAGTCAAGTCCTATATAGACTAGGTTAACTTATTAATGATGAATCATTTCTGTCATTATTCATAAGGTTTAGTATCAGGCAGTATGCCTCAAGAAAAAAATTAGGAGAGGAGAAGAGACGGGGAGCGGTATTTTCCTCTCCGGTGCGACTGGAGGCCTGACAAAGAACCGCAGCATCAACGGGATATCGAGCGGAAACTCTCAAATGAGAGCTCGGCCTCCCGCTGCTGTGGGGATGTAGAAAATCCCTGCACCTGAAATATGTGTGTGTGTGTGCACATATGTATACACACACACACACAGAGCACTTAGCTATGAGAAAAAACAAAAATATTTTTTAAATGAATACCTGTGCTGTTTTATCCTACGTAGCACTGCAAAAGAGACAAGTATTGGGTTTTTTGGGGCTTGAGTTTTGGTTTTTTCTTGTTTGGGCTTGGTTTTTTTAAATACTGATCTCTCTGATGGGGCTTGCTGTGCATATAATCACCAGAGGTGTCAGGGAAACCTGTTAGCTCTCAACACAACACACTAGATAGACTCCCACTTTCAACGTTACTGTACAATCTTTTTAATGGACAATTTAACAGCAGTTAGCCTCCAACACCATGCTTGGGAGTCTGACTCCTGTGCACGAACAGGCTTCTCAACATCTGTATGGCAACGTGGAAATAGGAGAACACAAATTTTTAAGGTAGGTGTGTAATTACCCCAGGAAACAGGTTTGCTCAACTTTACTACACATCAAGCAACATTAAAAAGCACTGAGAAACTGCCATCTTATTTCCATGAGATGTACTTTGAGACTTCTAACTTTTGCCTGAAGGTTTTAATTAAAGCAATTCATGTCCCAGGGCATTTTTCCTGTAGTAAGTCATCTTCCTCATTCAGTTGCTTCAAGGACTCTGCTCTCTATGCTTAGGAGCGATCTAATCCCTCCTATGGGAGCAAATGATAACATGAACGCAGATCAGAAAAATATCTTTGCATGAACCAGGAAAGATGAAGAACTACATGCAAAAGAAGAAACAATTTTGCATTCTTTATTCAAGAGTCTCTTAGATCTTTAGAAAGACAATAGAAGACGAGAGGAAGGCGCTGGTCTGCGTAAAACTTGAGACTTATGAGTTTAGGCACTGCTTGTTTAAGTACTCCTAACACGTATGTTCCCAGATCTAGCTTCCCGGGGAGATCATCTCGAGTCAAGGAATTTTTCTATCCTACTTATTTTCTGAAAGCACATGAAGAGAGAAAAAGAAGAAGAAAGCGATCAAGAACCCACATTTGGCAGCTGTCTCCTTCACCACTGAATTCAGTCAGACACAAGAGAATTTACAAGCTGTAGCTGTTTTGGTTACTCCAGGTATTTTAGCAAAAATGTACCCAGTGACTCAGAATAAAGGGCGGAATTTTCCCCCAGATTTCATGCAACAATACAGAAAGTAAAGTTTACTGAAGGATAAAGAAATGTCAACAGTCCTAAGCAAAGCACAATAAATAACCTTACTAGTATGTTGTGTAAGCCAGCTTCTAGCAGCACAAGGAAAAGGTAAGCAAGGCTTTCTCTGAAAATGGGGGATCTGCCTCTCCCACAAGGACTTTGACTCGTACATTGCAATAACAGGCTGTTGAATCTGGAAAATAAAAATAAAAGACCCCAACAAACTCCCTCAATAAATTAGACAAAGTAGGGTGGTTAGAAAGGGGAAAGGTGCTGTTAAAGCAATGCTGGGTTTGGATGCACCGCTGGAGTACTCACAGCACCAATCCCAAAGCTGGAGGTACCAGACTCACCAATGGTGGTTGCTAACAAAGTGCAAGTCTCTCCTCTGCTCTCTGTGTAGGAGTAGGCTAGGTGGACTGGGTTAGAGGAAGCAATGCAAAAGAAAAATTGTCATTCTTAAAGTTCTTGTAAATTTTCTTCAGGAAAACTGTTTTCCAATTCTCTGGATTTTTAAAAATTGCCTTTTCCTAAGACCTTTCAAAAGGACTTTGAGTAGATATCTGGTCATTTTATCACAAATATTCCTTCACAAGTTCAAAAGAAGGCTGTATGAATATGGAAACAATCCAATTCCACAAACAGAAACAAACTATGTCACCCTTACTTGTGAACAGACTACTCTTTGGTGATGCTTTAAACAGAGCAGACGTACCAGCAGTGCTGCCTCTAAGTCATGTTCCAACCCAAAGACAATTTGCAGGTACTCCACCACAAGCAAGTGTCAGCTAGGAGCAGCCAGGAGTGCTTCATGGGCTGAACTGCTATATAAAGGTAAGGTTCTATATAATAGATAATCACAGAATCACTAGGTTGGAAAAGATCTTTAAGATCATCGAGTCCAGCCATACCCATCCTCTACTAAACCATATCCCTGAACAACTCTATGTACGGCCATCATTCTTGCTAAAAGGGTTAACAAAAAATAAAATAGGAATAATTCAAAAAGCAACAAACCACACAAGAAAAAACAAGGCCAGAACGCTGAAGTCGGGCATAAGATCATGAGGATTTGAAGGAGGTCAATGTGTGCCTCTACAATGTCTGAACTGACACACTGTTACTTTGGGAAAGAGTCATCTTAGATGTTACAGCTGTTCAAAATTATTCCCAAATTGAACAAAAACAGCAGATAAACGCCCAAATCTCTAAGTTTCCAAATACATCATGCCCTCTAGTATCATGCTATAACAGCACCTGCACCTGAAAGAACACACATTGGCTGATCTCTAGCTGATTTTATGACATCCTTCATATCTTAAAATGAGTGTGTATTGAGAAGTCTACTTGGAATCACTTAAGTCAATCTAACGAAGAGTCAATCAATTTCAGCTGAATTCATTAATCTATTTCGAGATTATCGATTCCACAGCTCCAACTATTAGCTCCTGACAGATATATATTTAACTACCCGAGAATGATTTGAAAATCCTTAAGCCCGTGATGACTCGTTACAAACTTCATAGAGGAGTATTTTAAAAGCCTAATCTAGCTGATTTCATTAGAGCTTTTCTGATATTTCTCCAGATCTCGACAATGATAATCAATTCCTTCCAAGGCTGTTCACGCTCTCATTTTCAGGATCTCAGTGATCCAATATTTGGTGGTTCTGTTAAGGCAGGACGATGGTGTGAAGCAACTGTTTCTGTGGTTTTGTAAACGTGTATGGAAACATTTCTATTGATTGTAAGTTATTAAATGATCCTTTTTGAAAATATATAAATGTAATGCTTGTAGCTTACCAGCAGTGTTTACAGAATGAAACCAGTTTCACAAACTCAACGATTTTTTAATTGGATTTGTGAAATAGTTCATTTCATCCATGCACGGTGCAGTAGACAGGATAAAAGCACTCTATTGGAATTAAACTGAATTAAGCTATAATCCAACACTTATATCGCACTGAACTTTCAAACCATCACTGTTAACTACAGCTTAGTGGATTCCTGCAAAAATTAAGTAGCCAAATGGATATTTTTAAACCAGATGAGAAACTTCTATTTGGTTTTCCACCTCCATCATCACTGGAACAAAGGCTGAGCGAAAAGATTCTGTCTCTCGGCTCCCCAGAGTGGGTTTTTTAAGGCTCAATTAAGTGGGAATAAAAGACAGGGATCTCCTGGAAAGAGTCCAGTGAAGGGCTATGAAGATGATTAAGGGCCTGGAGCATCTCCCCTACAAGGAAAGGCTGACTGAACTGGGGCTGTTCAGCCTTGAGAAAAGAAAACTGAGAGGGGATCAGATCAATGTTTATCAATATCTCAAGTGTGGGAAATGGCCAGCTTCTTCTCAGTGGTCTGTGGACAGGACAAGGGGTGATGGCCTCAAGTTGGACCACAGGAAGTTCCGCACCAATCTGGGGAAGAACTTCTTCCTGGTGAGGGAGCCCTGGGATAGGCTGCCCAGGGGGGTGTGGAGTCTCCTTCTCTGGAGATATTCCAGACCCATCTGGATGCAGACCTGTGTGACCTGTCCTAGGGACCCTGCTTTGGCAGGGGGTTGGACCCGATGATCTTTTGAGGTCCCTTCCAACCCCTACATTTCTGTAAATCTGTGAAAAGATCCCATCTGAAACTAAAAATATCTTCTTTCCCAAGTTATCCACAGGACACCCAGAACTCCAGTGAGATTGCCGCCGATAAGCACTAACCACCATGTGAGCACACAAAGTAACACCCAGTTGTTAGATACAGTGAAGGAACAGCTTGTGCAATACCAGTAATTCATGAAACATTTGCACGCTACCAAATGTATGTAATTTTCCTCTTGTTATCAGACATCTCTCTCAGCCTGCTTCAGCAGGAGGAATTCCTTATTTCAGTCACACGTGTTTGTTTACACCGAAGCTGTAGCAGAAAACAGTAACTGCTTCAACCTAAGGCATGGAAGAGAAATAGCTTCAGTTTTGCCCAAACTGATGAATAAATTTAATTGAGACCTCAGCATCTGTTTTAAACATGGGGCACACTTCAGTCTGCAGCCTTTGTGGCCTGGGTTGGCACGTTTTATTTTTAGTTTTGGTAAGAGGGTTGGGTAGTTTGGAGTTTGGGGTTTTTTTCAAATGCTTTTTTATCCCCCAAGTAAGGGTACTGTTAAATTTGCTTTGAACAAACATAGACAAGCTTCCTATGAGGTCTTACGACAAGTTGTTAAGTAGAAAATAATGCTTTTAGCACTTTGTATGTTTCCACGCTGTAAGTGCTGGTACTGAGCAGGGAAGCGACGCCAGCAGATGCGCCAGCATTTGCTCCCTGAAAGATACCAAAAAGCAGAGCACTGATATTGAATATTCAAGCAGTTTCCAGTATTTATTCCACTTTTTCTTCAAGCTTCTCTAAAAAAATCATAAGCAATCGTGTTAAATAACATCAAATCTATTTATACAAAGCTAATTACACTGCCTGTTTTCACTGACATCCCAAGACAAATCTTTCAGCCAGGAGAGAGCCCTGAAGAGAGACATAAACTAATCCATACAGCCGCCTGAATAATCTTCACTTGCCTTCATGAGGCTCCCTGCTGAATCTTGAGAACCAAGATCAATCTGACATCAACTAATTGTGGTTATTCTCACCATCTTTCAAGGCGAGGGCTAGACAGAAATCCTGGGCAGCACAGGTTACTGATGAAGAGTTCTGACCTCAGAAGATAAAATCTGGGTTGCTGAGAAGATTACAGGTGCCAGACTTAGAGGTTCATTAGGAGAAATTAGTGGGGGTTTGCACAAGATTCAGTGTGCATCGATTTAAAACAAAAAATCTGAAATATTGAGTGTAATAAACTACAAGGCTCTGCTGGTAGCTCTGCATTTTTAAAAATCAATCTGAAAATCCAATGTCTCCAAAAAAGAAGGGAAAAACACCTAATGATTACATTTAATAGCACAGTAGTAGATCTAAATGTAAATGCAAGGAAAAAGAGACTACAAATAAATATGGAACTGTAATGGCTGTAAATGTCTTGCCTTTAGGAACATTGAATTTATTTTTAAAGGTAGGTTCCAGGCCTCCTGTTTGCTCTCCTCTGGGTGCCATAAACTGAGACTGTGTTAATATAAAGCTTAGTCTGCTCTTAAAGAACAGCTGAGCGGCTTAGTTGCTATTCTAATCTTCAAGCAAAGGTCATATCTCAAGTAGGCTTTTTCCACTCCTTTTTGTGTTGTATACAGGAGACATGCTGGGGGTGGGGGGAGGGGGAAGTTGCCTTTTTTCCCCAAAAAATTCAGGTGTACTTCCAGCCCAAACTGGTATGCAGGAGACACCGACATTTCCCATCCAGCCACGTCTCTTCTTAAAAGTCTTTCAAATCCATTAAATTCAGAGCTCACACGCTCGGGAGGGTCCCCTGACAACCGCTTTACACCGCAGACACAGTGCAAAAACAAGAGTGAAAATTTCCTATTCATTTCATGTGCTTGCTGTGGATAGTAGTGATAATTAACCAGGGAGATGGAAATTAATTTCATAATGGATAATTTCAGTGGAAACATCCAGCTGTCCTGAAACTAGTTTGTGCCTGGAATTGAGACTAGAGCCTGGCGTTTTCCACCCTCTATTGTGAATATTCCCCAAATGTATTCATCCCCTAACTGCTGCGCAGCAGGGAAGCAGATTGCTTGAGAAAAAACTATGACAAAACCCAGGGCAGCTAACTTGTCCAGCTAGGAAGCACATCTGTAACAGGAGGGCTGCTGGCTGGCCCAGTGCATTAAGCATTTACTGCTAACTTACCGGCGATTATGTGTTTTATTCTCTAATTCAAAGCCTGAGCGTGCCTGTACGTACACACACAAAGTCACAAAGCGTGGCATTTATGGGAACAGCACAGCTTGGAAAAGAGGAAATTTAAGTTTTAAATCATCCATCAGCCTGCAATAGTGCTCAGTGAAACATCACCGCTCCACACACAGAGCCCCACCAACAGCATTCATCCACAGACGTGTGTGCAAACATCAGAGAAAATAACATAAACATTTTTGCATTGCCTCCATTCAAGAAACATTAAGCCTGAAAAGCAAAGAATGGCATCACAGTATGCTAAGTACAGAAGACGCTTCCAAAACTGCTTCTGAATCACAGCAATTAAAAGAATTAGACTATGACCCTTGCGGTCCGATCAGCGTGAAATTGTTTGGATATGGAAAAAATTAGTATGAAAGGGGGAAGCATACTTTGTTGTATGTCTACAGGGCACCACACTTTCCTGGCCTGGCTAGTAGTTAGGTCCTTGCCATCGTATTTCAAGTGACTCTGGCTGCATTTCACCCTCCATGCATGGTAATTTCTCTCAGGAAACCGACAAGCCAGCAGACATCAGATCAGATGAAGCGCATTTCTTAGCAAGTCATTTCAAAGCTCCGCAGTTCATGACTAAGGGCACCAGACCTGGCCAGAGCAGCACTAATCCCCTCCAGTTCTGTACAACCCAGAGAAGCAAAGAGTTTTTGGGGGAAGAAAGAAAAGGTGCTGTGTGAAGTGCCGCTCTCCCGTGAGCAATGTGCTGTCACTGTCTGGCTCTCACTTCTGTTGTAGCATGCAAGTGCCAGGACACTAAAATCACAGAATCACAAGGTTGGAAAAGACCTTTAAGATCATCAAGTCCAACTGTTCCTGTCCTATGCTAAACCATATCCCTAAGTACCTCATCTAACCATCTTTTAAACACATCCAGGGATGGTAACTCAACCCCCTCCCTGGGCAGCCTCTGCCAGGCCCTGACAATTCTTTTAGTGAAGAACTTTATCCTTACATCTGATCTGACCCTGCCCTGGTGCAGCTTGAGGCCATTTCCCCTTGTCCTATCTCCTGTCCCCTGGCTGAAGAGACCATTGCCCACCTCTCTACACTCTCAGGTCAGTGTAGGTGGTGATAAGGTCTCCCCTCAGCCTCCTCTTCTCCAGGCTGAACATCCCCAGCTCCCTCAGCTGCTTCTCATATGATTTGCCCTCCAGACCCTTCCCCAGCCTGGCTGCCCTTCTCTGGACTCACTCCAGGACCTTGATATCCTTCCTATGGTGAGGGGCCCAGAACTGGACCCAGCACTCAAGGTGCGGCCTCACCAATACCAAGTATATGACCCCCAATTAGTTCGACCCAGTACTTTCCTGACAATATTCTTGAAGCATGGTATATTTTTGCCCCTTTTTCCCTTAACTTTTTTCCCTGAATTATTTTCTCTGTACATGAAACTTTATGAAGAGATGGAAACTGAAGGTAAAACCCTCCAAACTTGTTATTTCCCTGCCAAGCCGTATTAATGTGTGAGAAACAGAACAAAAACAGTACTTAGCACTATAAAAGCCAATATTCATACTTCCTGAATGAACAGAGAACCAGATTCAAGAATTCTCTTCTTACATTTCACTTGGGCAGAGGCAGCAGGCAGCATGGCCTCACTAATATGAGACGAAAGTCTCATTCCATGCTGCAACACTAAAAGCCCTTCATAGTCACAAATTCCTCATCTCATTTTTCAAGGAGAATCTCTTCTTGCAGAAACATTACAAAACCATTTTCCTCCTCTTTCATCTTTGTGAAACAGCACATTATTTCCAAGCAGAGAGCTAAGGTGCAAGGGCATTAAAATCCAGACTCATTATAATGACCGCCCAAGCTAGCAGTCATTTCTAACAGAATTCAGCTGCAAATCTCTTGCTCCAGACTGCGACACCTCTGAAGCTCCCCAGACTGAACAAAGGCTGAAGAATTCCATCTTTTACCCAAACATGAGTAATAAGGTACATAATCCCACTGTAATTTCCTTAAATGGGAAGGAACTGGCAGACTGCTGATACCATGAGAACAGAAATGTTAGATCAAGTTAAATTACCCCTATGGTTTTTATGCAACACGTGACAGCTGCTGGTAACATTCATATGGGAAAAGGATCTTTGATACTACATTTCAAGCAGCATATTTTTGACCCATAGGAAGCCCTTGTAAAAAGAATCACAGAACCCCAGACTCATTTGAGTGGGAAGTGACCTCAAAGCCCACCCAGTACCACCCCTGCCATGGGCATGGGCCCCCTCCACCAGCCCAGGGTGCCCAAAGCCCCATCCAGCTTGGCCTTGAACCCTGCCAGAGATCCAGGGGCAGCCCCAGCTTCTCTGGGCACCCCGTGCCAGGGCCTCCCCCTCCCTGGGGAGGATTTCTGCCTCACATCTCATCTCAATCTCCCCTCCTGAAGCTGAAGGCCACTCTCTTTAGCCTGGCCCTTCCTGCCCTTGGCACTAGCCCCCTTCCAGCTTTCCTTCCCTTTAGGGACTCAAAGCACCCTTTATGGTGGCTCTAAGATCTCCCCAGAACCTTCTCTTCTCCTGGATGAACCACCCCACCTCTCTAGCCTGTGTCCATAGCAGAAGTCCTCCATCCCTCACATCATCTTCATGTTCCACTCTGGACTCACTCCAACAGGTCTGGCATTCTTATGAGGTTGATGTATATTAACAATTAAGACATCATTCTCAAATGTAGTCCCAGCTATCCTTTTCATGATCCCAAGCATTCATCATGGTGTTCTTTTCTAAATAATGGGATAATGCTATTGAGCTGCCTTGCAAAGTAATTCCACTGCCACAGAGGAAGCATTCTCCAGAAAACAAAATAAAACTTCTTACCTCTTTGCTACAGGTCTGGGATAAGAACAAGCTCTCAGCCATCTCAGCCTTTTTCCAACGCCTGAAAGCTTGTCTGGCTTTACCAAGATTATGAAATGTTCTAATGAGACACTGACACTTTGTACAAACCTCTTTTACATACTTAGACAACAACATTACTGTAGCTCTACTCTCACAAGAGCAAAGTGTTCTTCTCCTCCTTGATACATCTCCCAATTTCTGACTTTATTCTTGAAAGGCTTCTTTAGCACCAAACAAACTGCAATCAGGTCAGAGCTGCTGCCACCCTTCCTCTTCCATGAGGCTGGAAGCCCAGGGGCTTGAGGAGGGGCACAGAGTGGAGTGAGGTGTGGGGACACTTGTGAGCTCCAGAGCTCAGAAACTCAGGTTTTCCACAGATCTGTGTTTCAAATTCAATCAACTTTTCCACGAAGATAACGTGAGCTCTAACAGAAACTATTAGCGACCAGGGCACTTCCACACTGTAAAGGCTCCTCCTGTACATTCACGGAGTTTTACAAGGTTTGCACTCTCACTGCGCTTCTTCCCCTCTGATAAAAAATGCCCCCAAGTCCCCTCTCCTCCATGCAGATGCTAGTTTTCACTAAACACTGTGACCAAGAACTCAGAGAGCACATTTATATCTCTTTTTCCTGTGGGTTTTTCATGGAGACACCTAACTTCGGTACACACCGAGCCATACACTTCTAGAGTAAAGTCTTGGCCAACTCCCTGTTGCACCAGCCTTTGGGAGAGAAGCCATGAACACCAGAGTTTCATTTTGGAAGCAAAGAAATCTATTCTTTTAAAATATAGGAAAAAAAAAAAACAACACTAAGGAGGAAAAGTCACCATGGAAAACTCAAGTGCTAAACACCAGTATTAGCAGTTTAGGCCATCTTTGAAAAACCCATCACACATCTTGACCAAAGCACAATCCTGCAGATATAACAGGTTTCCACAACGGTCACCGTGGGAGAGAGGTCTCAGCAAAGTGGTCACCTTCAGTCTCAGGAAATCAAAACAGTATATTAAATCTCCCAGGTAACTGCATGTACACAAACAGGGCTCTCTTCAGCCTCCAGATAGACCTAAGACTTAAAAGCAATTTATTTTCTGCTTTCCATAACACTGTGAAAGTATTTATTACTGGTTGGCCAGTTCTAAAAAGTAAATTCCATTTTAAACTGATACAACAATTCTTTTGTGTTTAGCCACTGAAGTATTTTGCATTTGATGATATGGTTATAAATTAATTGCAGCAGCAACACATGTAAGGAAGAAAATTAACAGGTTTGGGCTCTTATCTGGGATTCAGCAGATCTAAGTTCAAAGCTTCACCACACCTTAGGCTTTCAGCCTAACCTTGGGCAATGCATTTAACCTCCCCTGTACCTCGGTTATTTATCTGTACAACACTGTGCTTACTAAGAATGTCACAATGCTTCTTATCTACAGCGTTTACACGATAAACATGCACTTCTATGACAGATCTAGTGCCAGAATTATTTGCATGTTTACAGGGGTATCTGTAGACAAACAGAAAACTCAAAGCCCAAATATTTCTCAGCAGAACCTTGGGGGCACAAATAATATCTCCTCTCTGAAAGAGAGTTTAAACCAAAAAAAAAAAAAAAAACCAACCCACATGTCCCCAAAGCCCAGAAATAGTCATAAAAGAACCATCAGAAGGAAGTTGCAGCCAAGTTTTCCTCTCAGTATCAGAAGCCCCAACGCCAGGCTACAATAAATGAGAGATATAGGTCTGAGATGTGGACAGCCAGCTCAGAGGGAAAAATCACCTCAATTTCAGATAACAGAAGAGAAATGAGACAAAACCAGTTAGTTCCGCTCCAGCCTTATGGATGGGGAATTGGCCATTGCCTGCCGTTCCAGGAGGAGCCGTGCTAGAGGCAACATACAGTGCCTGTGGTTTCCAAAGGGAAGCTGAAAGCGGAGGGGTGGGGGCAAAGAGAAGGTGCCAGTCAGCAGGTAGCAGAGCAGTATCTTCAGAAGAAGGTTTTTATTTTCCACCTGTCCTAGTGCATCGGCTTCTTTGCAAAGGGAAATCTGGACATGGTCCTTGCAGAGGACACAGAGGAGGGGGTGGATTTTGAACCACAATGACAAAGCCAAAAATAAAAATCCGGAGGTTTCTGATAACCTTAGCACTTGGAGTAGCCTGTGGTCAAAGATGGCAGGTAATACCATACAGCATATTTTATCAGATAAAACAGATTTACCTTATGGTGCTGAGCCACAAGCAATTGATTCGGGAATGTAGTAGAGATGAGGAGGGAATGCAAAGCAAAGTACTGCACTTCTGCTTCCTTACAGCCCTTCCACAAAGCAACTTCTGTACAGAGATAAGGAGGTAAGGCAGCCAAGAACTGATCAAATGAACCAATGGAAGATGTTCAGGCATGTCACCGAAAATAAACCCCTTTAAAGAAACTCAGCTCAGTTAAGTAAAGAGAAAAATCTGAACAAATACAAATGCATTTCAAAAGAAGATATTCATAACACACTCTCCATGGGCAGTAGCAAAGCAAGTTGGGCTGATAAAGCAGATTCAGTTCCTAAAGCAAATGGAATTCACATTCGCATTTAGTTAGTGGAAATCTGCTAGATACCCGAGGGTGATGAACATTAAACAGTGTGAAATTTTATTGCATTTTTCTGCTCCCCTCCTGGGATTTTTATGAGGATAACCATTTTTTGCATATAAACAGTGTGAGCTCCAAAAGCTTAATTTTAATCGAAGACGTTCCACGAAAATTTAACATGCACAAAGGCTTTGAGAGCCAAGGGTTCTTCGCAAAGAATGACATATTTAAACAGTCAGTGAATTAAACCCACGTTCACGTTGTGAATGGGAAGGTGGCTTAGAGATTCAAACCCAGCAGGTTCTGAAGTACAGCGAATTTGCTCTGTCGATAATTCACAATTTATGTGGCTATTCCTGGTGTACAGAAAGTTCTTTAACTGCCTCGTCACACGGAAGATGGATTTCCTGAACAGCCACCTAGGTTGTTATTAACATTTATACAGCGCCACGCCTTGCACTGAGTACACACAGGCTTCATTTTTAAAGACTGTCACCTCAAAAACACTACTCTCAGCAGCCATGCTGGGTCAGACCAAATTTAATCTAGCCCAGCACTCCGTCTTCAGTGGCAGCCCAGGAAGATGCCTTTGGAAAAATACAAAAGCAGGACAAAGGCGTAGCAAAACTTGAGCAGAGTATTCACCATGTCTCCAGCTATTTATAGCTCTGACCCTTTCTGAATCAAGTGTATTTATAGACCCAAATGTGTATTTCTTCCCTTAACATTTCACTCCCTTTTTTAACTTCTATAACATCCTACAGCACGGTTACCCCAAAGCTTAACCGGTACTAATCCTGATTATGCAGCTTCACAGACTCACAGAATCATAGGGATTGGAAGGGACCTCCAGAGATTGAGTCCAACCCCCTGCCAAAGCAGGATCCCTAGGACAGGTCACACAGGGAGGCATCCAGGCAGGCTTTGAATATCTCCAGAGAAGGAGACAAGCCAACAAATTTTATTTGCTGGTCTGTAGTTCCCATAGAGCAGACACTCAGCATTAGAGAAAACTATGAGTTTGAGTTATCCTGAACACAAGACGATGGTAACAAGAACATGTGTGAAGATGCTGAGGTGATGAAGACATGTCCACACTGCAAAGAGACAGCCAATACTTCACTAAGCAGACACTCTACCTAGCTGCAGGAACTACAGCATAGCAATGAACACAAATTCCCTACAAATTAAATCGTTTCAATACCTTTTTTTTTTTACTGGTAGCACACAGATAACAAATCTCTAAAGAAAGTCCCAAACCAGATTACAACTGGGTTTTTATAGCCTCAAGTATCCAAGAAGTTTTATGAGACAGGAAAGAGACAGCAGCTGCACAGAACACCTTTATTTAAAAGGCAGGATAATAAATGAATACAAACACAATGGAAAGAACAAGGAAAATAAATACTGGCTTGTTGTCCTTAGTCATGCTTACAGCTTAAAAGGTGGGTTGGGGGTTGCAGCTATAATGCATCCAAAACCTAACCAGCACCTGGTTTTCAAGCAAGGAAGACAAACGATGAGCAGAAGGGACTACACAATAATAAAATGTTTGTGGTGAAAGGCTAGGAAAAACAGAAGGGAAGAAGAATCTCAGCAATACAAGCAACCCAGAGACTTCAGGGCGAATGAAAAGGTGACAATAAAAGGAACCCAGCCACTAGTGAAATATATGTTAAAAAAATAAACAATTGCAATTGAAATCTAAGTGCCAGTCTAGAAGTAATACTGCAGTCAAAGAGCTATAAAAGTCTCTCCGGACAACAAAAAGTCCCTCAGAACTCAGGAAGCTCGTAGGGTTGTCCTCAGAGGGACCAGAAAAGGGAAGGCAAAGCATACCTGATGCTTCCTTCATCAAAAATATTCCTCCAAAGTACCAGAGTCCTGAAGGAAGCGGTATATGGCTTCTTCAACATTACAAAGGGATGCTTGGAAACATTGGACAGGGAATGATCTTGTATCAAAAGCATGTGCTGACACTTTAAATCAACTACCACCCCCCACCTCAAGCTTAGCTCACACTGAATTTGCAGGACACAGCAGAGAAGCAGCTCAAGAACCCTCCACCCCCAAACTGAATGCACTCTCTCTCTCTCATTTACCTAAAGAAGAATCCAAATAAAAGACACAAAGGAAGATTTCATTGCCACTTAGATCCCTTTACTCAATGAAAGTGTCTTCTACTGCTTTCCACCTCTGAACTCACAAAAGAAAACACATAAACCATTTCTGTCTACTCTAAGAAAATTCAGAGCAAACCATTCAGAAGCCCAGATGAAACCAGAAAGTTTCCACAACAAAACAGCTAGCTTCTTCTAACCCAAAATCTCCCCCACTGCCTTATGTTTTTTAAAAAAAAAAAAAATTTTAGCTACATCTATTGATTTTCCTCCTCCTCCTCCAGTGAATATTCACAGATGTGCAAAGCCACCTCTAACAGCAACATTAGCTGAAGCAAAAAATGAAATTTACACTTGACTGCCTCCCTCAACAATGTGCAATCACCATTTAATAGGAAAATGGAGCAGAGTGCAAACAGGAAAAGGAAAGGCCTGATTAAATCCCACCAGTCCTCGAGCTGACGATACCCCCACTATGGAAACAAGGCACACGCTGAGCTCGGAGGAGCACAAGCTCTGCAGTGGCCCACAGCCCCAACCAGGATTCTTCTTGAGAAGCAGCACCTAATTATCACAATGCATCAACTCACTTTCCTTTTTGTTAAGGGAAGCAAACACAGACACATCACCATGAATCGTTTGTACTAGCTAACAAAAGCCAAATCCATCAGAAAACCCCAGGAAGGTGGGAGTTGATGCCTGAGCAGTAACACAGCCCAGCCTTTCCACCCAACAGCAAGAGAATTTGGGTTCAGTTCCACTACCTGGAAAAAAGCAAGGCATCCTATCCAAGAGGATCTGGCTCTCAGTAGTGTGAGTTCAGTGCCATCTCTCAAATCCTGCTGCCAAACAGAGGGCCCTTCGCCACCCACGGTGGCAGTGTCAGGTTTTAGATGCACCCATCAACACCCAGTTGCTGCCGGCGATCATCCCACCACAGCAGGACTTCTTCCTGTTAAAAACAGGTCACTGAAGAGTCCATCCTTTGATCTGACTTCACTTCAAAACCACGTATATGTGTCCCCTACTCAGAATTCCAACTATCAGCATGTTCTGAGCACTAGAGGTTCCACGTCTTGCTGTCTTCTACATCTTGGTGACCTGCAGGATGGCTTCTGAGAAGACAGCACTGACTGAGCCTCAAGCTGGGTTATCTACAAGTATTCAACTTCTGGCATTGCCCAAAGATTCATCTTCACCCTCAGACCATACTCGACAGATTGTGGTTTTTTATTTTATCATTGTGTTCATATTTATCATTTCTGTTACAGGTCTGGTATTAACAGCCTCTCATTTACAGATGTCAGAGGGTGAGAGAAATCACCTGCTTTCGCCATCAGTGAAGGAACAGGGGGCTACCAATTTGCTTTCTATTTCTTTCTCTTCTTTCTTTATCTATGTGTGAGATTTACCATCCCCTGTCAGCTGTGAGCTGGAAGAATCATTTTCTAATTATCAAGATTTCTCACACACCAACTTTGAATCCTTGGGCTTTTTTTTCCCCCCTTAAATTAGGAAACTATTCCTTTGAAACAATGTTTCATTTTCAATTGGCTCAGAGAAAAAAATCTGAATTTCTGCTTAGATTTTAATTGATATTCACAATACATTATTAATGATAAAACCCAGAGAATATGACTACAGCAAACAAGGAAACAGGCCCATTTCTGTAACTTACTGGCAATCTGAATAAAATCATTAGGAAAAGCCTTCAATTTTTTAAGCTAGGTAGAAACTTTACTTTTCTATTTTGCCAAGTATAGTTTTATTTGTAGTATGAGGTAATTTCCAAACCTGGGGGTTCTTCTTTTGTTAGTTTACTGTCTCGGAATCTTAAATTATACATTTACAATTAGGTTGGTGTTGTGATGCTACAACAGCCAGAAGACAGCGAGAACACCACCACAGAGGAATGAATGTCTCCCACAATTCTATACTGCTCCAGCCAGAGCCTTGTAGAAGCCAACACCAAATACTGGATTCTGGGAGAAGGCATTTGCCCCACCACGGTTATCAAGCACGGTCAGAGCATCTGATCCTTCTAACCCTGTACGCTGATGTGGCTTCACACCTCCCCTCCCTCCTCGAGTCACACTGCTGAGCTGAGGGGAGCCATCCCATCCTCTGGGCTGAACAAGTGGGAGACATTTCATGGGTCAACCCAGCTGTAATTACACATTCTGGCAGAGCTAATACATACAACGGGCTCCTTAAGCAGCTGTCAGGATGGTAAATTATCAGCAAAAGAAATACACTACCAAGATGGGCTTCTAGGCAGTGCCTCTGACTGAGAAACTCTGCTGTGCCCAAGCAGGAAAGATGCCAAGAGGCAAAGGGTATCACTAATTTCAGCCTCACTGCTGTTTGCCCTTGCAAACCAAAATCACTGACATCTCTTTCACGTACAATGTAAAGCTGCAGTAGCAGCTGCAGTATTATCCAACTGCAGATCCCTTCTAGATCCCTAGGCTGATACAATGCAAGACTAAGTAACCACTACAGACAATCTTCAGAGCAAAAGCTTCCAAGAGAAGCATCACAGAGAAAGGAGTACGCTCCTAACATCTAGAAAACTCAAAAGATAAAGATAGGAATTTATCTAACCAGCTGCCTGGGGCAAAACATCTACGCTCAGATAAGTAATGATCAGAGTTTCACTGTCCGACTCCATGAAAGGCAGTATCTGTTATTACAGTCACTGAAGTCTGATTACAAGAAAGCTGTATTGAGCAGCTGTATTGAACAAATATGGATCACCCCCCATTTTAAGTGAACATGGGAAGAACAGCAGAAAGGATAAGAGAAACAGCACAGTGGTTTAACCCCAGCTCCTCAGCCACAGGTTCTGACTCTGCATGGAAATCGTACGTGTGACATACAGCAGCAACAAAACAAACCCTGGGAAGATTCTACATCTTCATAAAGTGTCATTCATTTTCCTCATCTATTAAAAAAACAGAACAAGATTTACATCAGAGCACTGCTGGGAAAAGCGAGCAGAGAGCGAGAAGAGATGTAAGACAAGCCTGAGGTGAATAACCAAGGTGTGAGCAGCTAAACAAACACAGGCACAAAGATCAGATGAAGTCCTTACTACGGGATGCTATTCCAGAGGACAGGACAATCAAAACAGCTGAACTAGAGCTCAGAATCATTTCAGTCATAATTTCTCTCTTTAAAAAAGCTTTATATAAAATAACGTCAGGAATAAAGCTCCAGTTATATATTTTATAATTAGGCAGTTCTATAAGCCAACTGTCTCAGTAAATTACTTCATACCCGGGTAAGTTCTCAACTTAAAATGTCACTGCTTGATTCTAACACATCTAGTTCCAGCGTTCCAAATACACTTCATATAAAAAACAAGCTCCAAATCTCAGAAGCCAGATGAATCCAAACCTGGCTTTTTATGAACAGCAAAACCAGAGAATAACCAGCAACATTATTTCAGGGAATTGTTGTTTGGGTTTTTTTAATGTAAGTGATATGGATGCTGGAAGGTTCTGAAGCATTGCAGGGAACTGATATCCCAGAACCGGGTCTCCTCCCTTATCCTACTCCCCAGCACAGGCAGAAGTCATGGGCTGCAACACTTTGATGCTTTGCTACCCAAATGGAAAAAGCTTTACCCTAATCTGTAAGAAATGAAGTCAAAATGCCAGTGAATCTTCTAAGTGAAAAGATTAATCCTGCTCTGGACTAGATCCAGCACAATAACACAGTGGCCAGCAAATTTTCAGTCGAGCATCCAGCACTGATCTGATTTCTCTCCTCTGTAACATATTCCACTCGGGTTCTTGCACTTCCACTATCACCACAGCACCAAGTATGTTCCACTGCAGTGGGAGCATTATGACTCTGACACATGACACACAGCTTTTGGGTTCATTTCCTTCTTTCCACCCCCAAAGAATCATGCAGATTTAATTCTTTTTTTTTTTGTTTTTAAACTGTTCAACCTGGAATTGGTAAAGTCAGTTTAATTCTGGAGGGTAAGATTAAAATACGTTTTCAGCTGAGGAAGGAAGAGCTTTATAACAGGTTTAGATCCACAGTTTAATTTTTTTTAACAACTTGACAAAAACAGTACCTCTTCAAAGTGATCTTTAACCTAAGAAAGTTCTGTCCTACACAGACAGCTGAGATGTCATTATAAGAAGCCTTTTAGATATCCCAGGCACTGGTAATTAGAGCAGCGAACAAAACCACTGAGACCTCTGGTTTCTCTGGGAGGAGAGTACAAAGATTTAACAGTAGATTTGATCTCAGCGCCATGGACTGTGCAGATGAGCCTGGAAATGCTGCATTCCCTAAACCCCAGACAGCATCACGCTTCAGTCAATTGCTGGATATTGTAGCCCAGTCAAGAAATTACCAAGGTACATATGAATGACAAGAAGCTGCCATCCACCCAGACACAACAGAGTCTCTTAGCCCCAGTACAGGGCAATACACAATGCTTACCAAGACTGAAACAAAGAATTTCGGCTTAAGAAACAGAAGAAGAAAAGTGTTGTTGATATAAATCAGCCCTGATGTTCATGGAAGGCCATACCACAGCTCCAGACTCATCCCAAATACTTCAGTCTGCAAGCCAGCATTATCTAGAGCAATATTAATAATTCATTTTAATATTAGCTGTTAACCCAAGAGTTGCTTTGAGGCAAATTTAGAGACAGATTGAAGACAAATGGTGCTGCTATAAACTAATAAAAGCAGCAAAAGAAAAACACACTTAATGAAGACAACCCGTTCTAAGAGGTTCAAATCCACTACTGAAGGACAGTATTTTGATTAATTTGAGCAGTTACTTTCCCACATACAGCTTTCCTGATCTGTCGAGGTCAGCTAATCAAAAGGCATCAGAACAGGATAATGGTGTTTAACAATGCCCAAACTGCATTTACAAAACTACAAACATCCTCAAAAGACACAGATTATGCTTCTTTAAACAACTGGACTCCCTGCCACAAAGAGAACCCAGAGCTTCACACATCTTACAATATAGGACAAATAAAAAAGCCCCCAGGCCTTCCACCTATGAGTAATACAAGAGCAAATTAAACTGTACAGGAAGAATAGAAAGGAATTTTCTCCTTTCTTTTCTAGTTTATCTGTGAACCTTCCCCTTATAAAACCACCATGTTGTCAGTCATCCCGGGTAAGTCCTCAGTCACGCAGACAAAAAGGGTATACTGTATGACAGAGAAAATAAGTCAGACCCTGAGCTGGATACATCACTGGCAATCTGAAACATACCAGGCTATGCCTTTTTGTACTTCACTTCAGCACAGGACCTATGAGCAGCATTGTATGGGGACCGCTATAGTTTCCTCTTTAGGATCTAAGCCCATTTGAGGTGCTCCGACTTAAAGCCTCTCCAATTCAGATCCTGGTGTAGAAGTCAGCCATCCTCACATGCCTGTGGCATTGGAGTTCTTCCTCTGCCACCAGAAGTCATTTAATAGAAGCACAGGAATCAGTTACAGGTACAGATACAGCATTCATCATTAAAATAGGCATGATCCCAAAGAGATGGTTAGATCGTCTCCTAAAGCCCTACTGACCTGCACTAGGGACTTACCTAGGAAACACCTTCACAACTATGAAGAGTTTTGGGTTTATTATGCATCTTCCATGTTGTTTTTTTATTTATTTGTCTTTATGCAGCTGATATAAGTATAGCTAACCAACATAAGTAGTACAAACAACTGGCACCTACCTCTTGTCTCCCCATCCCGATCCCCAGGTGTGATATTACACTTTCCTGCCTAAAAGATCCAGGATTTGATCCATCCCCCTGCAGACACAGTGTTGTGGATGATCATTCCAAAGGACATCATTTTAAAAATGATGGTATTAGATGTCAGAGTCTTTGTAAGAGGAATGCATCCATTTGGTTAGTTGGGGGGTTGTTTGGTTTTTATTTTACACACACTGTATTATAAAAGATTAAGACTTAGAGTGTTTATATAATACTACATTATTTTAGATGTAAATATATTTACATGTGTACAGATACGTCTATTCACATCACGGATTCCACACATGCCACATCTCACTCTCACAATCCTGGGGGATCCATAGTGAAACAATATTTATGCACTGTGGAACTCCACACCACACGCACACGGCACGAACACGCCAGAGAACTCTGAGCTGACAGAGGTATCAAACTCTTACAAAGTTTTCTTTCAATCTGAGATGAATATAGACAATAAAAGCAAGATTACCAAACTGAGACCCGGTGTACAGCATCTTTAACCATAACCCCACATTGAACATGTTTGGGGATTTTTTTTGTTTTTATTCTATGCCTGGAAATTTTAATAGAAATGTTATTGTACATTTGAAAACAGAACAAACTTGAGGGATTATATCAAATCAATTCCACTGGGATTTGTGTCCGCTCTAATCCCCTATTCAGTCTCAATCTCATTAACATACCAGGCTTAATTGGCATTTCATCCTTGCATTGTGTCTCCAAAATGAACAAGGTGTAATTATGTTAAAAAGAGCACTTCAACGGTTTTAGTTTAATTCATGTCATTCATCCGCGTCAGAATGAACGCAGCTGTTCTATTGCGGGATACAGCAAGAGATGAGCAGCTTTGAAACCGCACTTTTTAGCTGAAAACTTTATGTTAAAAAAGTTATTTAAGTGAAACGTAAAACACAGTATTTTCTTCTTTTGTTTCAGTTGCTATACAACATTAACTTTCAAAAGCTGGTTCTGCTTAATTTGATTTTTCATTTTCAAATGAACAGCTGTGTTTAAGTCTAAAAGCCCTTTGTTTAAGCATACAGAGCCCCAGAAAAGGTTTGAACAAAGCATCTTTCTGTAAACACTTGATTACCAGGAAAGGCCTGGCTTTCAAAGTAATCTAGGGGTGGTTTTGCTCTAGGTTCTCTTTTAAAGGGGGAAAAAAAAAATTGCATCACTTCTCAGATGTCAAACAACAAAAGCAACAAATGTCTTACTAATTGCATGGGCTTCTTGTATTCAAGGTAAATAAGGGAAGACAGGAAAGGGTTTTCCAAATGGTCATTTTCAAACTGTTTTTCCCCCCTTTCCCAGTTACAGGCACAAACCCACATTAATGAAAATGACACCTCATCAGCATCGTATTTTAATTGGCATCAAATCAACCACTCATGAATTTTTTTGGTCAGATGAGTCATCTCTAATACAGATAACAGAATATTAGAAGAGACGCTATTTTAATTAATATTTTGGTTCAACAAAGCTACAGAAAACAAGGATGTCAGCTAAGAGTCATTTAATAAGGATTCCTTAACCAACCCTTGCACATTAAGGAAAAGGCTCAGCAAGAAAGAGGCCCATTCATTCTGGCAGTGCTGTACTCCCCATTTCATGGAAGTAAATGCACAAGAGGAATTCTCTTTATCAAAAATTTGATAAGCTTTTGTAAGTGATTACTTGTGAAAATATTTTGGAAACTTAAATATACCTCGTAAGCCATTTCCTATTACATTTGCCCAACTGGAAAACATGAAGAACACAACTTCCATTGTATAAATTCTGTCATTTCCTAATTGCATGGCATCAGGTAAACGACACAACTTAGAGTAGCAAGTAAATGAGTAATTAGGGAATTAAGATTTATTGTTCAGAATGAATAATAATGACAAGTGATTCTAAGGTGCAGCAAATCAATGCAGCGAGCAGAAGTACCTCTATAAAATCCCCGATACACCAGGCAACGGTGGCACTTAATTCTTTCCAGGTGACTGTAGGATAATACCCATGTGCACCCTGAGTCATTCATTCACAGACTGATTAAAAAGATCATGGAAAAGGCTCTAGTGAAAGTCTGTGTGACAAAAAAAAATCTTTAATAAAAGCAGAGACACCACATTCTCAAAAAATATTGGTGTCTTTTTAATAGAGTAATAACTGGTTAATGATGCTTTATCAAAATACGACGTGTGTTTGGATATTACAATGCAAATTCCTCCAAGCAGGCACACACACACACACACTACTGTGCTTTTATCATCTTCTGAAAGGAAAAGAACATTAAATATTACTCTATTACTTTGTATGCAAATGTTGTAAGCTCTAAATTATTCTCATTAAAAACATGTAACATCACTATAATCACCTCTGGATACAGAACCCATGTTATGTTTTTAGGTGGGTTTTTAAAAATCATTATTATTTAAATTCAAGATCAGATAAAAATTTTGTACATTTTTCTCCTCCCCTCTAATACCTGCTTGCTAATTTTATCTAAAGGCAATAGACAGCAGACATCTCAAGGCTCAAGCTCTTCCTACAAGTTTTGGGCAAACAAGCAGCTGTTGAGGGGACAACTGAGAATTCACAAACTCATCATTAATCCTGTAGTGTCAAAGACAGCAGCTCACATGCTGCTATCCAAAAATACTCTGCAGGAACAGAGCTAACAAGGCGAAAGGGATGGTGGTTTTCCAGGCTAATGAAGAATCAACAGAAAAATTAAGCACAATTCAGTTTAAAGAAAGTTAATTAACCAAGACTAAGAAATCCATAGGAAATTAAGGCTTTTTCATTGCTCATGAAACTACTTGCTTGGTCTTTCTGATTACAGCTGCTAAAAAGGTCTGTTCAATATTTGAGATATTACCCTAAAACGGGCTTTTAAGAGGACTGGGAGATCTCAGGCCCCGAGTTCAAAGACATTTAAGACTATACTCAATCATCCAACCCATTTTAACCCAAACACACAAATGGTCCAGCTCTCCTTTGGACCGAGACCTATGCTACTTGGAGACACTATTATCCATGTCTTGCCTTCGTTTCTCAACTGAGCAGACACAGGAACAGCATAAAAGCAGCAGAAGCTAATCAAGAAGCTCATTTCAGGTTTATCTCCAAGTCAGTCAGATATAATGCAAACCAAAATGCATTCATTGATTGCCAGTAATAAAAGTCTGTTGATTTCATGCTACTGTAACTTCGGAGCTAGAACTTATCTCCAGCAATATCATTATCTTTAGTGTTCAAAACTTATAAACAACAGGTGACCCTCTAGGCTTAAGAGAGTCCAAAAATCTGTGGTTTTACTTCAGTGTTGTGTTTATGACCATGCAGAGCAGTTAGATCATAAACAGTTTTAAAGCCACCTGCTTTTGAAAAAGTTATTTCCCATAATTAAATGCTTTCATATCCAAAGTCTTCCAGGTTATCTAAAAACATTTGTTTTTCCTTTCACACACATAATCAAATGCAGCATGTGGTATGAAATAAAACCATAACTATAAGACCACAAGCTAAACATGTCACTAAAAGAATTACTGCAAATCTCAGCCCTCAGTAAAAGCTAGTGCTTCCCTTGCATCACTGCCTTCACTCCAACCAGGGATGCCATAAAGCTCACTGCTAGTTGTGTATTTTTATATCTTCTACAACTCTGCCTTTTGACAGGGTCTGACGTTTATCTTGTTAAACCACATCAAGCCTCTTCAGCAAATCTCAAATAGTTCATTACACCCCACTGCAGGGCTATCTGACCTGGGACACGGGACTGTACGTGCCTTGTCCCCAGATACCAGCAGGTTATAGTTTGAGTTCCCTAACCAAAAGTAGTGGTAATGTTTATCCTGCATCACACAAGCTCTTGGCATGCAAAGGCCTTGGTAACCTTTTACAAAGCACCCAAAGGCAGAAAGCATCTGTCTGTCATGTCTGCTCAGGAGATGGAAGCTAGCTGCTTCTTGTCACACAGCAGATCACTGTCCAAAGCACCGAAGAGCATACGCCTCATGGCACAGCTGTAAGCCAGCCACTGCTCCGCAGCATCACCCCTTGCACCCAGCAGATGAGAGATTATGGGTCCAACATGTGCCCATCACAGGCCTTTGTGAAGGCCTGGTAAAGAGCTGTAGGGAGTGGACTACTGAATTAAGTCATATCATTTGCAACTCCTGCACCCAAGCAACAGGTGATAGGATGAGGGGGAATGGGCTCAAGCTGCTCCAGGGAAGGTTTAGATTAGACATTAGGAAAAAATTCTTCACCAAAAGGGTTACTGGGCATTGGAACAGGCTGCCCAGGGAAGGGGCTGAGTCACCAACCCTGGGTGTGTTTAAAAGACAGGTGGATGAGGTGCTCAGGGATATGGTTTAGTAGAGGACAGGAACGGTTGGACTCGATCTGAAAGGTCTTTTCCAACCTAGTGATTTGTTCTGTGATTAATGAACTTGCAATAAATGAGGTTTAGATAAGAGATTACACAGATATGCACAGGAGGCACACAGAAAAGCCAAGCAAATACAGACTTCAAAGAAGAATTTTAGGGGTGCTCTTTAAACCTCTAACTCATAACAGATATCTTGCCTGGGGTTCTGGTAAAGCAAACATCAGTGCATGAAAAGTTTTAAACATACAGCTGGGGAGTCGACAAATCCACCTCCTCCCCTGTAAAATCAAACTTGCTAAAATGGCCCAATAAATCAATGAAGACAGGGAGGGAGGTGAGGAACAGTACAGAGGGAAGCTTGCTTAATACAAAGCGAACGACTGCAGAGGATTGGTAACGTTAGTACATGCAGGAAACAGGGAAAAAAGAAAAATATATATAAGATCAAGAGTTCCTTTCATAAAACACTGAAAGCACAGAGACAGGGAAAAAAAACAGTTGTGTATATAATGATAATCTTACCAGGGATGAGAAAAATGTTTCTTTATATAGGCACTGGGTGGTTGACTTGTATATGAGGAAGATAAACTAGAATACCACCTATGTGAGCAATCAATTTTCCAGCAACACCAGGAGCTGGAGCTGGGGACTGAATAGGTAACAAAAAGGATTAGGGAAAATCAGGAGGACTGAAAGCAAACAGAGAACCACGTTTAGGTAGTTTTCAACCACTGCTATTAAAAGCAATCCCACTTCAGTCCCTTGCACAGGACAGGAGCTGCAACAAGTACCACCTAAGAACTCCAAAATTCAGCTCAGTTTCAGGTACAGCATCACAGAACATGAGGAAAAGAATGACATCATTAAATTATAAAGCAAAATATTTTGGTATCAGGTATTTTTAGCTGTGTTTGGCAGAAGACAACATTGAAGTAAGTCGTAAGTGGCAGAACTGAGAAAATTCTACAACCAGACAGAATTTATGTTAATACTGCCTGGAATAAAAATTCAAAGATCTGGCAGAAGCTACTGTGTAAGTCAGTTCTTGGCTACAGTACTGTATATTTAACTTTTAAATATTTTCCTGAAGCTTTCATGACAGGTAATCAAATTAAATCAACAATAGGCCAACTGTTCTACTCCAGAACAAACCCTGAAGTCATTTGGGGATATATCAAAAGTTAAATGTGTCATGGACTGCAGCACAGACATATTCTCAAATACAGATCAGAGGAAGAAACACACCATTCAAACCACCAGTAAGTCAATGACATGATCCCTACAAGTTTAGGGTATGGTCTAGAATCCAAGAGGTTCTTCCCAGTTCCTTCATTTCCATGACAGTCTGACAGTGGTGCCCAGGCTAGAAGCTGCTGAGTGCCTACCTGTACATAACAGTGCAGCACGCTCTGCACAACCCCAGATACAGAGAGGAAAAGGATTCTTGCAGGAAACAGAGAGCACAGGGGCAGAGGGTTGATGTATAAAAGAATGTTAAGACTGCATCCTGCATGGTAACTGCTCAGGCCTGCCTTCCTGTGTCTCCATCAGTCTCCCTGAGGAGGAGAGCATCCTGGTGATGTATAAAGCTTACCTTTTTTTTTTTTAAATGCTGTGTACTACATCAGAAACACACATAAGGAATCTTTTCTAGAAGCACCAAGGAGAACTCCATTTAATATTTCTTTAAATTTTAATGAAACATCAAGATGTTTGGGGTTTCCTCCCCCTCGTACGGAATTCACACTACACTGTTGGGAAGTATGCTTTCACAGTAGTTCTATTATTAAGCCATCATGAAAAATGTATCAAAGGCAGTTCCACAAAACTAGTATTTATTGTCTCAAAAGTGAAAATATAACACAAAAATCCCCACCTATCAGTGTAAAATCTTGCAAAACCACAAGCTAACAGAGCATTAACAAAAAAAAATAATAATAATCCAAAGTGGAGCTACTGTAGAAACATAAGTTTGGACCAGCTTAAACACACACATTCTCACTGTGAGGAGCTGCACACATCTGGCCCAGCTGTTACACCACCCACTGCCTTTCTGCCAGGGCATTTTGCAGGTAACTTATGTAGGGTCGAGGTGTATGGGGAGAGCCAGTTTACAGGTTACAGCACCTCATATGGATTACCTTGGAATTCTCTGGACTGCCCATGTTAAATATGTTTGTCACTTGTAGCAACCTTGAGCAAAGTCCTACATCTAAAATGTATCCTGGAGTAAGCACAGCTGCAGGCTGTGTTTCACTTGTGATGTTCTTTTAAAACTTTCAGGCACTCACTGGTGTCAAAAGTCTTTCCTGTGTTCTCTGAGAGGACTTCCAGAACACTCACTCCTCATAAAGGACCAAGAGATCGCTGCTGCTCACAGGGTATAATGTCACGATGCTTCAATTCCGGCAATGCTAAAATTTACATGACTTAACCTCTGAAGTCATTCAAGGGAAGAGACTGGTTGATCCTTTCACAGTACAAACCACAATGGTAAGATCAAACCAGTGTGGAGAAAAGCTGCATCCACTGATCTATTACAGTGAATAAAATCATGTACGCGGACATCTGTTGGCAAGGCACATTTTCAGGTCCTATGATCCTCAGAATCACAACCAGGGTCATTTCAGGAGGTACAAGTGAAGCCTGTACCTCCACATTCCCTGTCCCTGTGTAAGTAGCGCCCTTGGGAGATGTTAAGCCTTCCCAGACAAATCCTACATCACTCATCCCACATGACAAAGCTTGGTCTGAATGAGGTCTCCTGACAGCAGCAGGCAACCCCCACAGAGCGCCCATTTTCTACGTGGGCTGTTCTACCCTCGTGTAACAGGATCAAAATAGCTATCAGGAAGAAGGCACGAGCTCCTGAGAAAAGCCAGATGCTGCATCTACAAGCATTCCTCCAGCTCACTGCCCATGTCTGGAGCAGCACTCTGGGGAAAAGCAAGAGACAGGCCTAGGCTGCTAGCCATGGCAACATGTTCCCAGGGCCCGTGGAGACATGGACAAACAAGTCAAGGCGTGTGTTCTGTAGCACATGCTGGTAATTTTGATGCTTGTGAGAAACACCAGCTCCCCAGCACACACTGCACCACTGCCAAACAGCACACAGTAAATTGGACATGGCACATCAGCATGTCAGTAAGACCATGTAGCAGGTATGGATACGGGACAGTAGCATGTAGTTTGAGAGCTCCCACAGCAGGCTCTGAGGAGCTGCAGCACACAGCATTTTTTCAGACACAGAAAATCTCCCACATCTGGTTTGTTAAGTCAGTGAAACTCATTAACAAAATATATTGGTGACACAATAGCTCCTGGATCTCCCGACACCCTCTGGTCAGCTAGGTCTTTTATACCTTGAGTTATGTAATACAGCATCTTCAAAATTAAACAGCAGGAAGCCCTTGAAAATTTTAGTGGGAAAAAAAGAGATTTCAAGAAGCCACCATCAAGTTCTAGCTTCCTGGACACTGCAAGGAAAACACTCCTCCTTCCCTTCAGGTTTTTTTCCTGGTTTCCATTAGTGTTTCCATCACTCTCCCTTTGCATGGGACAAAGTACCAAACAGGATTTCCCAGCACAACACATCACTCCTCAGCTTGACTGCTCTCCTTAGACATGAGCAGCCTAGAACCAAAAGAAATACTAATTGAAATGCAGACAGCTGGATTGGTATTCCCCTCCACACATTGCACACCCATAGCTGTTCCATACAGAGAGGTGAGCTAGGCATTTCTTACAGCTAAACGGTGTTTGCGTGAAGGAGGACTGCCTCATGCTGGGCTGATGGCTTCTCTTCTGCAAGGTTTTATTTTGCAGTAACTCTCCTCTAGCCAAACCACTTTTATTTTGCTCCAGATGGGAAGGGGGAAGCAAGGTAAAGTGATCTATTCAAATGCCTTCAGACTCCCAGATTTAAGGGTTAACAACACCTATTTCTTCCTGTGAGATTAAGAAGAGCTGGCTCCCTACAATCACCCTGACAGTTTATATTAGAAATCCTCGGTGTCTGTTAGTACTTAAATCGTGACTTTGCTTCCTGAAATACTCCTCAATCCTGTGTTGGAGCCTCAGTTTGTAAACAACAGGATCTTTAATTCTACAACTTATATAACCAGCAGCTCCTCACCCTTGTTCTCCTCAATAACAAGGGGTGACTTAAAACCAAAAAGCATCCCAATGTACAGCAGCTCACAGCCGTTGGTTCTCACTTCTGCAGCCAGAGCAAGCACAGAGAGACAGGCCACCCCACTGAATCCCTCCATAACCCTTTAAAAAACATCTGCAGCCACCAGGAGTTCAGATAAACTCTGTATGAATGGCTTATTCTGAAAGCAAATTGTTTCTTGATTTCAGAGTGAGAATCGGCACACAAAGAGCTTCGCTTCACAACACAACTCATACACCAAGCAAATTAATTTATTGTCTGGGTTTTGATATTTTCTCATCCTCCCTACACCTTATCCCAATTAGCCTTTTGGGTTGTCAGCTGCATGGGTAGCAAACAGAAAATCTCAGAATACTAATGCATTACACCAAAACCAGGCACAGCAGCAGGAGGCTGACTGAAAAACCAGGCTGCTCATAGGGAATGGTAGTGGTCTTTGGGACCCCAGAAAAGTCAAGCAGCCCACATGTCCCTCAGCTCTTCAGATAAACTTGAGCTGGTAACTTTGTGACAGGGAATTAAGGAGCTGATTTTAAAGCACAATGAAATACTGGAGAGGAGCAGATAAACAAGTGAGCACACATGCTCCTGGGATGGTGCAGCATTACTTTAACTTCGTTTATTTTAATTTGGTTTCACACCTCAACAGCTAAAATACATGACTATCAACAAAGAAACCCGTGGCTTACCACCTCTACACATTTCCCCATCTATTTACAAATACAACTGAATTATTCATGTTGTATAAGGGCATATCCAGAGAAGAGATCCATATATGCAAAAAAACCCGTCAACATTGCCTCCTGATCAGAGTCTTTTCTTAGAAAATCAAGATAGAGACAGTCCCAAAATGTTGAAGTATTGCAACATTTCTGTAAAACTTTGGTCTCTAAATTACTTTTGATACTTAAAAATTTACCTTATGTTCTCAATCTGCTCTAATGCAAATCCCATTACTCTGGGCTACAGCTCAATTTTATTTTTCTAGCAAGGAACTTATTGGCAGGAAAGCCCAAGAGAATCAAACTTGGCCTAATGAGATTGCTCACAGCCTTTCCTCCAGAAGCACGTGCCATAGCGACAGCCACCGAACCTTGGGTCTACCCTCTATCACACCAAGGGGAAGGTATACTTACAGCAACAGCAGATCATCACCACGTTACTGTATATGGAGCATTTTATCGTAGGGGAGTTCAGCAGTCAGAAATGCCAAGAGCCAAAGGTCCTTTCCTCACTTTCATACAGCCCCTTGTATTTTGTAACACTAACACTACTGCCATCCTCAGGCAGCATCCATACCAGAGATTTGAGATGGTCAGCAGAATCCCCTCAGGGGAGTGCTAAGAGCTGGCCCAAGCCATGCCAAGGATTTGATTTTTTTGGGGGGGAGGGGGTGATAGGAAAAAACAAAATGAAGCTGTTTCCTTGGCAGTTGGACTGGAGGATCACTGTAGGTCCCTTCCAACTGAACTATTCTATTTTATTCTTTTTACAACTTGCAAGACTGTTTTCTTCCAACGTACCTCTTAAACTGTTGTCACTATTCCAAAACTATCCCACTACAAAGGCTTTTCAAGGCATCTCCTCTTAAATTAGTCACCCAACAGCTATCCCCACAGTTTATTAAATTCCCTCCGCTCTGCAGTCAACTGCAACGCAGCTGCGCAGTCAGAATGATAAATACCCCAGAAAAGCACAGAAGAATCCAAGGAACACTGCTTAATTTTGTTTGCTCCTTCGCCTGAAGCCACTTTCTCCTCTGACACAATATTTGATATTGGCTCAGAAACCTCGTATTTCTCCAGGCCATTGCGGGAGCCTCATCCATGCGCAGCCCTGACAGGGGGACTATAGAGATCAAGTAAGGACTGTAAACAAAACACATCCTGTTTATGACAGTCAGCACAGAAGAGCCATTTCCCTCCTGCTTGGCACTTCCCAACATGTCACTTGGCATCTCCTCGGTGTTTTGGGAGGAAAGCTCATTAGCAAATTCATTTACTGCTAAGAAATTCTCCTCCTGAAGGACCGCACCTCAAGCGGGAAGCATCAGGAAGGGATCACAGCACATCCAGGGGGAGAGGGGGCTGGATGCTGATGGAAATTGTCAGTTTTCCAGGTAAAAGAAATCAGATGTTTCCAAATCGTTGCGTTTCCACATGAAAATAAATGGGTGAGAAGCTGCAGCTATTCACTGGCTCCTACCACAGCCTCCACGGCAGATGCTGCGTGCTTCAAAGGCTATTTCTAACTAATGGATCTTTCCACGATGCATTTTAGTCCTGTGACTATTCAATCCTATCTTTCTCTACTAAAATATAGATAGCATAACACAAATCCACCTCCTACAGAACAGACTATTGTTAGAATGTCCTTACCAACCTCAGCAGGAGACTTGCAGAGAGAGAGAGAAGCACACATCTTCCTGTTTTCCAAACTGCTTTATCCATAATGCCCAAGGCTGGATTGAGTTTGGCAGATAAAAAGTTGGAATTTTATCTAACAAACTACTTTATTCTTTCCATCAACTAGCACCAGCACAAAGGACACACACAATCAAGAGTATGATAATACCACCCTAGGTCACATTGTTCCTGGGGGTAGGAGAAAGGAGAAGCAGCCCACAGTCCCAATCAATCACAACCGTCTACTCTGTACTTGTCTAAAGGTGACTTGAAAATGGGAAAATAATACCAAGTGAATGCTGTGAAAAAGAAAAAAACCTTGCATTTGACAAGATTATTGAAAAATTCGGATTCTTTTTTATTAATATACCTTAGAAGTAGATCTTTGCTACCAGAAAGGACATGAAGACAAGGAATAATGTGACACGAGAGAAACTGAGAACGCATTTGTGAAGGCATTGCTGACCGGGTTGGAATAGTTTAGGACGTCACCATGCCAGAGGTGAGGCAGCCAGGGAACTGCAGCAACTCAGTTCTCAGATGACCAAGTTAAGTCACTACAGCATCATCCTCATGCAGTTTAAACTCTGGATATTGCATTAATTATTTCACTGTGCCATAAGGCAGACACAACGCAACGCTATTCGTTTTGGTAATCTTTCAGTACATCTTCAGCCTTATGATCATTTATCACATCAAAGTTCTTCACTAAATCCTGAAACATTATTTTTAAATGTTGGGTAAATTGGGTGCTGGGGGCTGTCAGTCAAGGAGCAGAAAAGTTCTTGTTCTTTAGGCTTCTTTATACGCCTTTCACAAGGTGGTGCACAAAGTACTCAAAGATGCTTATTTACAGTCCTTCCAGGGCATCCTAAAGCAAAATCCTAGCTTTGGAAAAGTTAAGATCAAAGCCTAAGCACGACGAGTGCTTACACAAATTCAATCTAATGAGTTTCCATATGAGGTACCTTAAATCTCCAAAAAGACAGGAAGAAAGAGATAATCCCAAATATCACAATCAACATGGGACAAAACTGAGACCACAAGTCTGGGACATTGCCAAAAGTAACTTGCCAAAAATAGCTCAATCTGTAGCAGATGTGTGTACACAGACACACACACAATAAAAATCAAAGAATGAGAACAAAGAGCAGCCTGTTCAGAAGATGCCAGAGCAGGGAAAATGGTGCAGTTCAGGCAAGGCTGAAAGAACCATCTGGAATTTAAAGAAAGGACTATCAGGTGAACAAATGGACACCATGGAGACCTGGCACACCGTTAGTTCCTGCTTCATCCCTGAAGTAGTTAATACCAGCACTAAGACATAATGCACACATCTTAAACACTGCTGCAAACTCCAAAGTTTCCAAAGTTAGACTGGGCGAAGTCTGTTAAAGAGCAATTAAGTATATTCCAAACTGGGTTCAGCTGGCAGTGGGGAATCGATAGATCCCCCTGGTTCTGTGTCCCTGCAAGTAACGAATCAATCACGCCAGCACCTCACTCCCACGCAGGAAGCAAATCTGTTTACAATCTTGGAATAAATAAATAAGTGAAACACCACTAGACAACACCCTGAGTTTTCCTCAGCTCATGATAATAACAGCAGAGGAGTGAACAGCCAATTCCAGCAGTTGCACTCCATTAAAAGAGAAAAGGGAGGGTGAGTCTGACGTCTTTGTGTAGCAATAACACGCCAGCAACGCAGGCAAACAAGAAAACATCCGATATAAACAAACATCACTCAAAGGCAGGAGGGACACAGACAGAGCAATGTTGTGCATCTTGCATCTCAGAGGTTTGATTAAAACTACTTCATCACTGTAGAAGTTCAGTAGCGCCAATCTGCACTGGACAACAGATGAACTGGAGGTCTAAGGTAATGTATCTAAACATAGTTGCAATCTGGACTGGGGGGAAGTGAGCTTTTGTTCTAGAGAGGGAACTATATTTACATCCTGCTCTGACAGTCTCGCTCCTACACTGAATTGATCCCATTTACACTGGGCTTGACCTGCTAAATACCAACTTCTGATGCAACTGAGCTACTGCATCTTCTAAGGAATACACAAAGCCACTGGTACATACCTCCTGTGGTGGTGTTTACCCAAAAACCCAAAAATAGAGGCTTAGTTTTGTGCAAGGCTTTCATATCTGGCAAGGAAAGGGACAGCCTTTGAAGGGGAAAGATAGGAAAAATGCCAAATTGTTCTTTTTACTGTAAACGACCTTTAGAATCATTTGGCAATAAATGAGCTCTGGACTTCTTCAATCCTGTGAGAGAATAAAAAGGAATAAAAATAACCTGAATTCACTATACAGGATTAGTGAAATCCAACAGTCTCTTGGGAATTGAGCTTCAGGCTCCGAAGAGGTACAGACAAACTCGGCTCAAAACACCAGCATAAGAAAAAAGTCCATCAAAGCAAAAGACACAAAGCAACAACTCTCCAGAGAAGAGCGACTGAATCAGAATTCAGCCATTGCTTCTATTATTATCCATCACCTTCTCAACCCAGGGGAAATGGATACCAATACAATAAATATGTCAATGTTTACTGAGCACTTTATTGAGAACTGTATCATTCTGCGATGCAAAATGAAAACCCAGTCAGCAATACTCGGTCTAATCTCTAAACCCAGTTTATTAACCCTATTTAACTCTGTCTTAGCTGTCTCATCTACAAAAGAGCTTCTGCCAGATAAGGGATTTCAACACAAAACAGTTAAACCACTAAAACCCACCTAGATGTACTTACTGCATTCTACTCAGCGAGGCTTATCATTCCTTCTTGTTTTCCCCTACCACCTATTTTTATACCCACTTGTTACATCTTGAATTAAATTACATTCCAAACTAATTAAGATAATAACCACTTTGTGTTTTTGTTAAGCAACTGAAACAATGAGATCCCTCTCGTCTCTGATGGTCTCAGGGTAATAACAAGCCAAACAGTAATTTAGCTACCCCAGAGACAAAGTTTAATGCCTTCAGATCTATAACACAATATTAAAGCTGAAGTAGAGCAGAGAGCCACCAAGCAGCTGTAGGGAGTACAGGGCCTTTCCTCATACTGTGGACCAAGTATTTTTCCAATGGAAGTATAGGGTGATCAAGGCAGATACAAGAAGTCTTCCAAGATATACGATGTACCCAACATCATTTCAGCAAGCTCCAGTGCAGAAAGCCAGAAATGTTTCATTTTCATCATCTTTCATGAGTCTTTGGCACTAAGGTGCTACTGAGGCAACAGCAGCTCTTTTAGGAGTAACTGTAACTCTGTACTTTGGTTCAACAGTTGAGCAGAACACAGGCTTGTTCCACACCCACTCTTCTGAAACAAATTAGATGTGAATACCCTGAACAAGGGCAAAGAAAATCCAACTCACTATTGGGAGCACTGTTTGAGTGTCAGTCTTGCAGCACGCTTTCTGCAGTGACTGTTCACATAAAAGATGCTTTCATATGTCTGTGTTCAAGGAGTCCATTTAATTGGAAAATATCTTGTTAGATCTAAATAAGAAAGGTCTGCATGCATAGACCCTGGCATTGTCTAGTAATAAAGGACACATCTGCAGAGATGACATTTTACTCACAGGTTCCCAATGACTGTTTGGCATAGGCATCACTTCAGGAAACAACTTCTTGTTTTGAGGATTGATCTAACTTTACTGTTTATTAGATTTCATAAATTGTTATTCTGGGTAGAAGTGATTAATAGATATAATTTTATGTATCCTCCTCCAGAAATGTTCCACCAGAATAATCAGAACGAACAGAAGAGCATTTTCATGACTTCCTAGAAAAGCATTTTTCCCTCCTCTCTGTAAAAGTAAACTTCAAAAGTAACATTTCAGCCTCTACTAGGTAAGCACACATTGTATGAGTTACTGAGCTCGGTAGTTTGGGGGATTTTTAAATAACAGAATTATATTTGACATCTAAGGAAGCCATCTATGTTATCGTAAGACTTAGCAGTATTTAGAACTTATTTTTATGGAAAGAAATGGATTTTTAAAAGTCAACAGTTAAAATTGGAGGTTATTTTTGGCCGCTGGCACTTAGCTCAGCTCTAATTTCTAGTCACTTCAGCTTCCCTTTCTGCCACATGAAGCAGCAGAGGCTTCTGAGACCGCAGCCAGAAGGCACTGAGGCCACCAGAGAAGAAATCAGAAGCCTTCATTGCCTTGGAGAACCAAGACAAGCACAATGGATGCAAAAGGGGAAGAGGCAAGGATGCCAAATAAGAGGGAATACTGGCCAAAAATTATAGGGAGGCAGGTTCAGGAGGGAAAGGCAGTACAAGAATTTAATAATTAATTGAAATCACACCCATTGAATCCCAATCACAGGCATATCTGAAGGATCAAACCTTTCTTCCAGCCCCTCTCAATCCTGTTATTGGTCCCTTCTTGAACTTTCTAACACTCTTGCTTGGAATAGATACCAAATGCCTGAAATTCCTACTGAGACCACAAACATTTTGGTTCACAGCTGAAGTGGCAATTCAGAGCCAAAGAGAAAGGAACTCAACATTTAAGATATGAGTTAAAGCCAAAGGAGTTCAGTTCAAAAATACAGAGTACATTACAGTCCACCCACTGCAACAGTCTCTCTTGTAATTTTCTGCCACAAAGTTCTTTATAATTAGCACACAGCCAAGCCTGCTAATCCTCAGAAAGAAAGAAAGAAAAAAAAAATCAATGGATACAACTTTAGAAGACACAGAACAAAGTTCTCCATACTGGAATGTCTTCCTTTAGCTGCATACTCATTAGGAAAAAGAGTGTTTAAGAAAAATCAATTGTGGTCTTAACCTGCTCAGTCACAAAAAGCATGTCAGGGGAAAAAGACAACTCTCTTTAAGCAGCTATTATAAAGCAAATCACCTTTCAGCAGCCATCTCTGCCCATGTGAAATCGTATTATGCACACACACAACATCAGATACTTCTGTAGTCCACAAAAGCACCTAACTAGAAATGCCTAATTTCCTTCAAGCTTTTGTTGTACATCTACTGATTCTTCCCACAAGGTAATAAATCAAATGTCCTCCCACAACGTGTTCATCAGCCCTGCACCATCCATGCTTCCTCTTCCCTCACCTCCCCATGTTCTGTCTCCAGATTCTCTGCTATTTATGAACGTGTGGGCTAAAGAAAGCACAGACCCTCTTCTCCTTGCCACTGTCTAAATAGAGCAAGCCAACTGGCTTTGCTTTGCATTTTGCTTGAGTGAAAGCAATATACTCAGTCCCTCCATTGCTGGTTTGACAAATCCTCCTGGCTTTAAAAGACCTGCCCTTCTCTCCAGTGTGACCAAATGGGCCAAGATGGGTCTGTGGCCCTCCCATGAACACCACAAGCCTCCCAGCCTTACAAAACCAGTCCAAAAACGTGGTTTTATCTTCTGTTTTTAAATAAAGAAGCTGGTCTGGTAGCCTAGGAAAAATCCAGCCACGATGCACTTCATTCAATGTAAATACTTTGACATCTCTTCATCTGCTGGCCAAAGGGGTGTTAAAAGTGGAGCCTGGTACACAAAAAGTTATCAAATTTAAACAGTCAAAAGTTGAAACCTCCATCATCTACAAACCCAAGTGTGAGATTTAAGAGAAGTCTGTTCTCTTATTTAATTTTGGAAACAAAGATGCTAATCTCAGAGTGACATTTTGAAAGCAGATGGAGACTGCCCATGAGAATGAACACACATCACATCTTCTCATAACGACACCGATAGATGAATAATCCAGGTCAATTAACAAAAGGATAGAAACAATTTTCTTGACTAACAGCTTAATTGCCACAGTACCCAATAGCAGAATATAACTGACTATTTATTTGACAAATCAACCAGTTATGTTGTCCCAGGCACTGGGTCAGGATATGACTATCCAGCATCATGAGAAGCTCACACAAGGCCACCTCTGCCTGAACACCCAAAAAAACTGATGGCAGCCCTGAATATAAATGTGATCACAACACTCCTTGATATTTTTCAATGAATAACAGCTGTTTGGCCATGATCACAGATTTGAATAGAAGTCACTACTCTTGGGGGAGGGGAGGTGGCGGGGACAGGTTTAAAAGAGATCTAGCTTCTTCCAGCTATGTTGACTCTAACTGTGATCATCAACCAATCTGTACCTTGTGACACATTTGATAAATATGCAAAATGAGAAAATTTGTATTTGTAATACTCATATTCACAACACATCTGAAAAGCAGCCATCTCTGGAAACTCCAGACCAAACTGCCCTCCGTCTGAATTCACCACTTCTACTGGCCCCAAAGCAGCCTGAACTCCAGGCACAACAGCCTCCATCTGCCCACAAAGATACCCTACAGTCAGATTTACTGTGATGTACCTCACTTGCAACAGCAACTGCTCTTTTATGAAGGACAGCAGATGCTGCAGCCACCCATACTTCCCCTCACATCCAATTCCAAGAGGTAGCCACTGAAGTTGGAAGAATTAGGGACATTCAAAGCCAGTACCAGCTGACAGCTTGCTGAGGCTGCACTACAGAACTGGAATTATGTTAACTGTGCCAGACAGGCAGCATGAAAACAGCATCATTTCCCCTGGGATGAAATCTCAGCAGACCACACACCTCTGGTGTGATCCACTGCACCAGGAAGGCTCAGAGAAACCGAGTGTCAGCTTGGGCCAAGAGGAGTGACACCAGCACTTTAGTCTCACAACTGCTACTCCAAGTATAAGCTTTGCTCTTGTAGGGAAATTCCATGTACAACATGAAATACTGGCATATGCACTGGCTTTAATAAAAGCCTACTCCAAGTTATTCTCCTCTTCATTCACAGTAAAATTCACCATTCACACTTTTGCCAAGAATGGGTAGGAAAGAAACACTTAGCCTATTGTCTGACATTCTTTTGCCCCACCTAGTAGTAAACAGATAAAAACTGAAATACAGTCTTTTCTAAAGAAGTTTAAGTAGGTTTAGTTTCTTCAATGCCTGAAGGCTTTACAGGAGCAGACAGCTACGCCATATTTCTGAGCATCACCAGATGACAGTCTGTGGGAATACTCAGGCTCTACAATAAATCACACATTCAGTCTATTTTTTAAAGTGGTCTTACAAGTTGGATTTATATGACCTATCATCAGTGTACAGTCATTTTTCAGTGAGTTGTATCACGTAAAATGCCCAAAATATTCTTTTTTTATAAGGACCACAAAAAATAAATGTGAACTATTACAGCAAAACACACACAACATCCACACCACATCACACCACACTGCTACTACAAGGCAGCCAGTATTCAAATTGCTGCAGAAGCACTGTCCCTGTGAGCATCTCATACCAGCACCTACCTCCCACACCCCCCAGCCACACACTGGCACCGTGCAGCCCTTCGGGGTTCCACCCTGATGCAGTGCAAGGCAAAGCCAGCAACAGCCAAAAGTTAGACCAAATCGGAGGGAAGATGCACCAGGCAGATTGGTTCTGGCTGCAGCCCATCACTGAACCATTCCAGCCCTTTTTCTTCAAGTAAGATATAATTTAGTACAAAAGTACATTAGAGTTAATTATATTATGAAGGAATAAGATTAATGATACAGTATATTTGCAGCTATGTAATCACTGGTGTTTTTAAACACTAAGTTCTAATCATACAAAGCTGCCTCAGTATCCTGTGTGCAGCCCTTTCCATGGAGGAGTTAGTTCTCAGCCAAGCTAATCAGTAGATAGTTATAAATTAAAGATTGACAAGGGTAGATGCACAAGTATAATAGAAATGATTGAGTAAAGTATTTCAGTTTAAGGGAAGAATGAGGTATTTCATGGTTAAGTAGAGTTCAAAGACTTTAGTTGTTTAACATTGTATATTGAGACCTTGGGAAAGAAGGAGACAGTGACCTCTGAGATGGATCAGCAGAACCTAAGATCCAAAGCAGAACCAAGACTGTGTAATTACTGATACCCACAGAAAAGACAACAAAGGCAAATTATGGACTTTCAGCCAACCAAAACAGGGGACTTCATCTATTATCATAAGCATAACATTTGAGTTACCACTCACTGAGGTGATGGCCCAACTCTGAGTTGTTAATAAAAGCCTAGAGTAACCTAAAGTTCAGTGAAATTCTTTAACACTTTTCCATTCAACATTTTAAAAGGTATTTGTCCTTGTTCAATATCAAAGCAACTGAAAAGGTTTAGGTTTAATTTTAACAGTGCAGTTTTTGATCATTCACATGTTATTTGGGCACAACTCAGAGCTAAGGGTAATGAGAAGAGCTTGTTCCACTATGGCTATTATACACATGAAAAAATTGTATTTGAGATTACCAGGCCATGTAAGAACTGTGAACAACATACAATGAGAAACTTCATGTAATTTGTAATTTTAAATTCTTTAGAAATTTATTTTAAATGTATTAAGAAAAGTATTTGCATAACATGGTAGCAATAATTGATATCTAGACAAAGACCTAATATAGGGCAAACAAAAGTGTCAGTATTTTTTAGGAATAAATTAGGATCTCACAGTGGCTTTTCAAACTACAGTGATACATCAAAACATGTCAGGCAAACCAAAGACACATCAACCTTCCCCGAAAAACAAACACGAGGATTTACACACCAACAGGGTGTGTAAAAGAAAGAAACTGTCCAAAAGTGTTAAGAGCTGGGATATTTAGCTTGCCATCTTGTGGCTGACTTCACCGAAACTTCAGTCTGCAGTTATCCTGATCAGAGCTCTAGAAAATTCTCATTAGCAAGCGAACAATACAACATTCCCCACTTCCTTCATTTGCATTTATCATTTTCATTACTCAATAAATAATAGAATCAGATATATTAATTACTGGAGAAGCAAGACAGATGAGAGAAATGCTGTCTGGGGGGACTTTTCTGCTCTCTTCAAAACATTTAACATCTGGATAAATCATCTCTCTGGGGTTTTTTTCCTCCCTGCTTCTATATGCTGTTTCTCTAGCAGCAATAGAGGCAACCAAAAGGGTAAACACCTGCCAGTAAAGCCTTTAGCTTGACAGGATCTCATTTGAAATTCAGCGTCAGATGCATCCTCACCAAGATACTCACCTATATAACTATGTCCTTCACCAACAGATTTCATATTTCCAGAAGAACCAGGCAGGGATAATTCACTGCACATTTAGATATGAGGACATTAACCCAAAGGAAAAGTGAGATCTGAAGCAGCAGGGAAAAAAGTTTGCTTTCTCTCCCTTCTCCTGAGATCCCAAAGGAAAGGTTCTCTTGGAAACTCTCCAGCTCATGCCATTATTCATCTGCAGCATGGGTTTAATATTTTAGCCTAGTGCACTAGCTTAAGCTTCTTCCTTCTTCCAGTTCCATCCAAGTCCAGTGCAAAACCAGAAGGGCTTTCTCAACTAAACTAGGCAGAAATGTATGCAGATGCCCATTTTCAGTGAACATTAAAATGCCACAAATACTAGATCAGCTGAAAGTTGCAGAACACCCATATAAAAAAATAGCTTTCAAAGGAAAGCTAGCTGAAAAGTTGTCCAAGGGAATAGGCCTTTCCTTTCCAGTTGTTCCCCCATACCTACAGCACACACGCCCATGCATAACCCAACTTGGTCTAAGCCCTCTCAGTCATTTCTCTCTTTCCAATATTTACCTAGACGACTCATTTTTCAATTGTCAACACATTTAAATAACTTTGCCAGGAGCACAACTCACCTTTTACATAATTACAAGAGATACTAAGAGTCTCCTTTCATCTTCCAGTGAGCGTATATTTAGCTAGGTTCCAAATACCTGCTGCAGTTTGTTATCCAGGGCTGCTTCTTGCCCCTGGCAGTCTCCTTTCAGCGACATTCTAAGGATCCAACAATGCATTGTACAGCAGCAGTACATCACTTATTTTAAAGATGTTAAAATCGTTTCCTGATACCAATGAGAGCATTTCTTCAGCCTTTCAAACTATGCTACATATCAGAATGATTTTTTTTTTGAACTGCTGAACACAAGAACAACTAAAATGTTTCTTTCTTCATCTGGGTGTAGAGCCAGGAGTATCTTTCCAATGGGCTCCTTACTCAGTAAAACCTGCTTTAAAATTCTTGAATACACACTCCATTTATTAAGTGGTTTAAATGATCTACATCCTTTTGGGCCTGGGTGAGCTATTATTACTCCATCAGAATTTGTTCTGCCTTCCACTTCCAATCACCTTCAAGCTTAAATTTCACTTAGCACGCTCACTTCCACTTTTAATATGGCCAAATCAAGGGGGCATATGGACCTAGTACAATTATTAAAAATGGAGGCTCTCCTCTTTAATAGTCTCATCAACTAATCATGCAAAAACTCATAAAGCCAACGTTATGAAACATTTTAACAGCACTATAAAAGACAACAACCCCAGTCTTTCAGCAATTTGACAGCATGGAGAAAAGCCAATGACCAGCATCACTGAATTCATCACACCAAACTAGGGAATGTATTTCCAAAGAAAAGGGAGTTTACAGCTCTGGGTTGCTGTCTGTCTCCTGTAGTCACATCGAGTGGTTTGGTTACCTATTAAGTCTCTTGTGTGTTCACCCTTAATGCTGTATTTCTTATCTTACAATCCCTATTGACATTAAATCTCTTTCCACTTTGTACCAAGTCTGTTTTCTGCTTCTGCCCTATTAACTCATGTCAATATAGCAAAGGGAACAAAATAAAGCAGCAGAGTCGATACTCATCCATCACATTTTTTTGTGCAACTGCTGCAACGAAGAGGAACAGATAGGTCAAAATCAGAGATGCCTTAGGGAGCTGCCCCAACCTTCCAGCCCTGTTTGTCATCAGACATGACCACAGCATCACTTTCCCATGGCTCAGGCAAGAGAGGAAGAGGCTGCACAGGTCAGAAGTTCATCTGCCAAATTAATACAGAGCGTCCCGACTATTCAGAGCAAAGACCACACACCGAGGCAGAAGCTGCTCTGATCTCTACTGTCCTTTTGTAAATAAGAGTCATTCAAGAGACAAGCTGCCCTTGTTTTAGGGAGGCTGCAAACTGTGGTGGGATTTACCAGCTAGTCCCACCTTCTTTCCTGTGCTTTTTCTGCCCTTCCCACAACTGCATGTCTCTAAATCACAAAGCACCTCTGGGAATAAAGGCAGGCATCATCACTGAACATTTAACTGGACAGGATGATCTCTTTTCTCCCCCAATCCCTGCAACAATAGGAACACTAGAGATCTGAATTCAGAACAAAGAAAAAAGCATTTATCAAACAGAATAGAAGAGATTAAAGCATTTCTACCTCTGATTGAATGACCACAGTATCACATTACCTCTGCTCCTGCTGCTGCAGAGGAAGTGATTGAGCCTTAGCACAGGGGCCTTGCTGAGTGAGGAAAGGGGCAAATCCTCTCACCAGAATTTTAATCTCCTGCTCCTGGAACCAGGAAATCATTACCCAGTACAGCAGAGAAATGAATGCTACATGGCATCCAGTGGTCTCCCAGCTGGTAGTTTCTACGTGCAAGAGTTTATTTCAAAGAGGCTGTGTAAGGGATGGCAGACCTTTCAGTTGTATGGGACCGAAGAAGGGCTAAAAAACCAAAAAGACAAAAAGAGGGGAAAAAAAGATGATGAAATTGTGAACAGCATTTAAAGACAGATGAAAAGAACCTGGGTGAAATCTGTGGCTTCCCCTGTGGAGCAGTAAAACACATTAACTCATCTTGCCAAAACATGTGCTGCAAAAGACATTCTTCTAGTACCTTTTCTACACACCTGGGTGTGTAGAAAAGGGACTGTGCTCAAGTCTCTTTTCTCCTTTCCAGTGGACAATGTTGAGGATGCTAGGAAAAGGAAAAAGTAAGAATATGGAGTGCTGGATTGATTCCCAGATGAAGAAACTTGTGACTCCTTTCCAGTTCATGCCAGTTCTCTGCTTAGCAGAGCCTCCCATTGCACACAGACGTGCCAGAAGCAGAGCTGTACAAGGTGGGAACACACCAGACCTACTGCTGGCTAGGCAGTCACTGCTTGTAATCCAAAACTCTTATAATGCCAAAAAAAGTGGGTTTGGCTTTCCTTTGTCCCCACATTTACCAGGACAAACTCTCCAAAAAGAGTATTTTTTTTCTAAGTTACAGAACTACTTAGAGATAGGTCTACGAAGCTACATAGGCCAGCTTCTGTTACAAAAGTAGTTTAAACATAATACACCTTGTAACACTTACAAAGCCCTAACAACCCTTATACATGTAAGAAAGCCTAAGATACATTGAAAAAGTGGAATGTTCTTTTCCTAAGTAACCATATCCCATTTCCTTAAAGGAAAAAAGCTACACAGGGTAGGGAAAAGTTGGCTACTGTTATCCCATGTCTTACAACACTTGAGGGTTTCTCTAAACTATCAGCTCCTAGATGAGGATTTTCATCATCTCAGAGCCAATTTTCATAGTAAGTTACTGACCTTCATACTTACAGAGAACCACCTTAATAAATTGGCAGCATCAGCAAAAATGAAAGCAAATAGAAAAAATATTTGTTGATTTTAATGCTGGGGGGGGGGGGTGGTGCTGATTATTTTTGCGTCCCTGAGATGCAGCATCAGCTATTCTGTTGGGCAGAATGTCAACCTTGAAGAGATGTAAGGCTCCCTTGGAATAAGGACAGATTTCTTTCCAACTCTATTCAGTTGTGAACTATCATACTAAGATACACTGAAGAAGAGGTATCATCAGGCAAAACCAACTCCCAAATTGTTGAAGTTTCATCTATTTCTAAGTTACATGGTAAATTTACTGCTTTTTCTAGACAAACAGAATCTTCCATAAATTCACCAGGCAGAACCTTAATGCTTAAAAAACAAAAGCACACACAAAACAGTTTCACCCTTTTAGAACAGAAAATTTTTGAGGGTTTAAAGAGAAGCCAACTGGGCATCTTTTGTTTCCCCTTATCTTCAAAAGGCCAGTTAAAGGTACAAGAACTCAAATGCAACGTGATGCAGAGTTTACCCAGGAACATATACAGTCAAGGCTTTCCAAGTTTCTTCTTTCATTTCTTTTTCCCTGCTGTAGAAATCAAGGAGCAGTGTGAAGAAAACACTGACTTAAAAGGAGGAAAAGATTTAACTAAACATCTATCTAGATATATGTTTAGACACAGATGAAGCTGAATGAGTGATGGGATGCCCGTCTTGCACACTCCAAACAGATCTGTGTTGGCTCCAAGAATGATTAAATGGGTGCTAGAAAGCAATTATTAAAACAGTTTTATTTAATGTGGTTCTGGGTCCAAGTTCTATGACCATTAAATCATTGTAGAAACAAAACACCGGCTTATTTATCATGGACATTACTGACAGCCTGTAGAGTCATTAAATTTTACATGGAGGCTTCAGTTTAGCCAACAGAGGATTCCAACACACACACAGTGCCTCAGTTAAACACCATGGTTTAAGCCATTCCAAATTTGTGACATTTTACACAAACAGTCAGCAGTTTAATAGTTCTGGTGGATTCAGGGGGGTGGTTTGGTTTTTGGTGGTTTTTTTTCTTAAACAGAAGGAGCAAAACAAACAGTCCCTGTTCTAATATGGTAAAGGAGCCAAGAAATCCTGCTCAGGCTTTGTTTCCTCTGTGGCTCTCAGCTTGTGCTGAAAGGGGAACTCTGTATAAAGCAGCTGCTGAGAAATGCAAATTTCTGACAGGGGAACTGGAGCTGTCACTTGCAGAAATCATCATAAACATTTTACAGGAACATTTACTATCTGGTAAAGTGTGATGAAATCTGAACTAACAGACAATACCACAGGCATCACTTCTCAAACACTTAAATGAAGCTCTGGCCCACGTGGAGATGTCTTGCCACTCTGAAGGAAGTTTTAAAGCTGAATTCTCAACAGTTAAGAAATGTCAAATATATCCATGGAACCACCCTCCAGCAACTGCCTGTCTGCCCAAGCTGTTTTAACTTTAAAATACAAGCAGAAATAACTGACCTCCTGAAAGCAGATGTGTGAAATCATATTTCTAAAGACTTGTGAGCTGCAGAAAGAATAACTGCAATTAAGAGACAGATTAGAACTGCTCCTCATCACCACATTCATAACCCAATCTTGCAATGGGCAGAGAATCCCTGCACTACAGAGACTGCTTGCTTACTCCTCCTCCTCAGTGAAGGTCCTTGTTCAAGCAGCCAGGCAGGAAGGTAGGAATGAGCTTCCAGTGGTTTTCATCATTCAGCTCGATCTGCAAAAGCAAAGAATCCTTCCTGATAGATTAGAGCTTGCAGGAACAGCACCAGTATACGCATGGCTTGCATAGCTCAGAAGGCATAAAGACAGGTCCATTCATAGCTCTTGGTTAAAAATGAGCAGTCAGCTATGAAGGGTCGCAGCTACTCTGTATAATATCTATATACATAGTGTACTGTATAGCTCTATGTGTAACAACTTGCCGAACCTTTTCATGAAAAGGAAGGAAACAGAGCCTCCCTGCTCTCCTCACATTTGGATTGAAGCCTCAAAGCATAAACCAGCTCTTCAGATGAAAGGAAAAGGAGGAATATTTTAACAATGAAATTCACTCTCAGCTGTGACAGGGTTGGGGTTTTTATTTCTGAACTGTCTTCACTAAGCAGATGATCCCAGAGTTTCAGTTTAAGCCTTTCAGTGACTTGCAAGCATGCTCCTTGCACTGAAAACATCCCTGCCGTGGACACTACCTCCCATTTCTTAGCTTTTTATGACCTACTATATTAAAACCAGTTTAAATGCAATAAAACCTGCAACATTTACAGCTGGAAAATACAGGAAGACAATAAAATTAGCCAAGCATAAAAATAAGGGAGTCTTAAACATCCTTTGCTCACTTTGCAGGGACAATATACACAGAACAGGCACAGACTGCAAAATCAAAAGGAATTTAAATCAATTTAAAATTCAAACAACCTTTTCCCTGCCTGCTAGGGGCTCAGGGGACATTAACACACACAGGCTCGCTCTTCTGCATTGTTTCCTCAGGTTTCCATTCTCGCTTTCTAAAATTTGTTTATAAAAAGTGGTGAGCTGAAATATTGATGATTTACTCATCCCTCACACATGGTTTTGCAGTAATGACGTACTTTCCTTGCACTCCACCTCTTCTCTGCAGAAGATGGAGTTGGAACGTATGATTTCTAGATTGCTCTCTCTTCCTACCTTACCTACTCTCTTACTCATGTATTGTAACGGTATGTATTGCATAAGGCAAACAAGCACTTTCATGAGGCAATGCTTTGACTGTTGTAGCAACTTCTTGTCACAGTGCCAAAACAAAGCTGTTCCCACAACTGTTCCTCTCCCTCTGTCACTCCTACAGCACAAGCATGAACTGTACAGGAGTCAAAGGTAGGTCTCTTAACAGCAGTCTGCTCCAGAACCAAAATACTGCTGGGTTCTTCTCTCCTTAGAGGGGTTCCCACAGTTTTCTTAATAGGATACTGTTTAATGAGCAAGATACAAAGCTGAGTGAAGCAAAAGAAAGTTCATCTGCTTTATAATATGTTTATTTTACGCAGAATTTGAAATATCTCTTTGGTGCATAAGCAAAAGCTTTAGAGGTTCCAAGTGATATGAGCTGCACTTTGGGAAAGCCCTGCACGAGCAAAGGCAAAGGTAGACTTTACTAAGTAGTACTGTGAGCCCTGTGAACTATCACTTCCACAAGCCAGAGGGACACATCACTGACTTGATCTATGTCACATAGACATGAGTCCTTAGTCAGAACTAGAGCTGGAAACAAAATTGCTTCCAAAGGTCCACTGAGCTTTGAGTATTTCTGCAGTCACACTGTACACAGGTCTCCATTTCACCCAGCCTCTCCCCCATCCTGTTTAACTCAGGGAGTTTAATGCTTTACAGAAACACTACACTATAGACCATAAGCAGCAACACGTGGCCTTGTACAGTTAGAAAGAACTCCGTACTTCAGAGAGGACCCAGTCCAGGCCAGGTGTAAATACCCAGCAGGCACGTTATTGCTCCCATCATCAGGGTCCTTCTCAGAAAAATGGTTTTAAGTCCTGTTTCATCTCTGCTCTAGGACTTGTCAGTGTCTCATTTCCTGCACACCACCTGACATAAACCTCTTCTGACTCAGGGATGAGCATACAGTGGTATAAATCTCACTATGGGAACATGTAAATGACTTCTATAGCAGTAACGATCAGCAAAGTGCCAAGGGTTTTATGGATTCTTCAATTCTTCTCTCTATTAAATAAAGCCACAACAATGCCACACAATTTTTTGGACTGCTGGTGATTCACATGGTTGCTTAGAAAGATTAGTTCATTCTTAAACCACAGAGAAGGAATCACATTGGATACACCCAGCCTTACTTTAGTATTTACTTCTGCTACAATACAGTTTTCTGTTTGGTGTCATGGTTAATGAAAGACCATTTCTTTTGGGATTCAAACCCCTGAGACCCAAAGCACTACTCTAAACAGGGCCTGTTTCTACAGTGTGGCAGCAGAGATAAAGATGGTCTTATTTTTTGTAAAAGTAGAATAACTGGAGAAGGAACATACTCTAAAAAAAAGTGCTGTGGAAATAAATTCATGAAAAAACAGCCTGAATGATCCAACACAGTGGCATCTACACCAACTCCTTGGCTTGACTGAGTCCTTTAAGGACATGGGTAATTTCAAAGTCTGTACACATTAACAAAAGATGTCATTCACTTTACTTTCAAAACATCAAAACCAATGAAGTCTGAGACTACCTGACCAGCACAGCTGGGTTTGCAAGGAGATGAACTGCAACTTCTGTCAGCCCCAATGACAGCTACGTTATACATGAGAGCTGCAACTACCCTTCTCTCTCTTGTTCAGCCCTCATTCAGGAATTAGACAAACCTCCAGAGGATGTGAAAAGAGCAACTACTAAAGCTTCACCCAGCCTCACACTCTGATATTCCGTTCAAGACCTTCTGCACTAATTCAGGGAGGAAGTGAAATAACAACTTCAGAAGAAAATTTTAAAAATCCAAATTAAATGCTTGCAGAAACTGAGGAATTTCTGCCTTGTACTTGGCAGGTTCATTTGAAACAACATCTGTATTCCATCATTCACAAGTTTGCCACTGAGCTGCAAATTTCCCAAGGGAGTCAGAATGAATTTCACATTTTCTCTGACTATTAATGAATACCTCCTCTTTAAGTTCAAGAATGCCCCTGTGCTGCTGTTTAAACAGAGAACCCCCACCTCCAAGAAGCGGCCTGGTAAGAAGACACAGCCTGGGTGCTCATGTTCCCCACGAAGCAAAGCTCTCCCTGTGATTCTGAACAAGCACGTTACAAAGTTCTTCTGAACAAGGGCACACTCTGCAGCCAGCAGACCTGTATTCTGGGTTTGAGGAGATGACTGGGGTGCATTTTGTCTCTCTTCATAAAGGCATTTCTTTGGAGGCATCTGCAATTCATGCAAATTAAAAGGTTTCCAAAAGGTCACTGGCAATATAAAACATAATTAGCTTAAAAACATCAAGTATTTTTAGGCACCACTTTGCCCCAGGTTAGCTTACTGTTGCTTGTTTTTTGTAATCACAGTTCTTATCTGCCCTTTTTTTTCCCCTCCCTTTTGGATGTAATCAGCAAAGAAAAAACCCTGACAAATACCCTGGTAAAAGATACCTTACTCTCAAATAGGCAAGTTAGAGATTTACCCCCCACAGCTGTGCACTACACAGCATGCAATGACACTAGGTAACACAGCAGCAGGTGAACAGCTATTAAGTAGGACACAGTTGTGGCTTTATTGAAAAGAATTTTTAAAAAGAGCCACAGATTTTGCCACAAACACCAACACCCCATTTAGTATCTACATTTGGCTTCTCCCAGAATCAGCACAGCCCACAGTACTCACAGGCACAAGAAGCAGATATACCATGTCCCAGGAAACACACTTTTTCCTGGAATACATCTAGACAAATAAAGCAAAACTGGAATTCAAGAGTCATTGTAACGACAGGTCCAGACCTGCTGCAGCAGCTGGGTGCCCAGAGGAGATAAGTCAAACAGTATGATAAAATTATTTTATTGCCAGAGTAGAAAATAATATTTTTGGTTAATGTAAAATTGAAGTTCTAGCCCCTTAATTGCAAGTCTGACACACCAGTGCTGAGTCAGCGAGAAACAGTATTTACTGGGACATGGCTCCAGCAAAAACATGACACACGCCATCTATCTGCTTCCAAGTCCTCCCATACACTGAAAGTTCAGGCAACTAATTGCTTGTTGTATCAAAGTATCCAAACCCTGGCCATGGATCAGAAGAGTTTAGACCGAGTCTCTCCTCCTCACAGATGCCAGCAGCCCTTTCATCTCGTGGCCAATGCCTCTGCCCCATTCCACAGGTACCCACTACCTTCTCTCTCAAGTGATCTCATCAAGTAAGCAAGTTAAACTCCAAGCAATTGTTCTCAACCTGCATTTAGCTTGAAGGTTTTTGCTTCTATCTCAGATCTGAGCGCTGGCTGTGTGCCCAAACACGTGTCTGCCTGCTAATCCTATCAGTCAGTCTAATAAAAGGGGTTTACTTCTCCCTACCAACTGATTCTTCTCTGAAAGATCAAAACACACTCTGACTTCAACAAGCTCCAGTTCTTACACCAGGGCTGGATTTGTAGCATGAAAACCAAAGCGTAAGACCCAGATGAGCGAATTCACTCAAAGTGGGATTGTGACACAGCCACACAACCTGTGTCGCAATTATATCCTTGGGCAGAGGATCCAGATTCTTTCAGGAAGAGGAGAGGTGAGCAGCACTGCTCCACACTCCCAGCCACAAGAGAAAGGGCTAGGAAGTGACTTCAGTCTTGCCTTCAAGTAGATATAGATACATCACCATGAAGGACGCATTCGGTTTCCAAGAGTCACTTCATGCACTGCCTTGGTGACAATTTTTACCTCCACAGCAAGGTGCAAGAAGGACGATTTCTATAACTTGGATAACCCATGGATATACAATACTTTATCCAAGGGGTTCAGTTTAAACAAACAAAAAACCACCAAACCCCTCAGTATTTTCGTAACACATACACTACTAGCAGTAGATACTTCAGCTTCTATGTGCTGCAACTGCCACAGGTTAGATCTAATAATCCCCTCATTTGTACAGCTGGGAAGGGACACATTTTGGTTTATTTCCATAAATATTTCAACAGCTTTTTCTGGCTGAGAAACAGAAAGCCTCTTCAGTAGTTATTTCACTCATAAGAATTTGATTTTTGTTGCTTGAATAAAAGGAAAGCTAAGGAGGTCTGTTGAGGGTGGGGGATTTTTTTGCAGGGTGGGGCTTTTTGGGTTGCTTTTTTGTTGGTTTTTTTACTGATTTCCATTTTTCAACAGTGAGAACATATTTTAAAACTTATGAATATGTGAACATTGTTTGAAATATTGAAAATACACAAGAAACAGTCCATACATAAAATATGACAGAAAGGAAGTTACATTTTGCTAGAACACTGTCCTGGACTCCAATAGGAGCACCATGCCTAAGCCTTCTGACCAAGCACCAGCCCCAAAGGGGCCACTGAATGTCAGATCCTACTAGGTCTTGTATGGCTAGAGTTAGGAAAAAAACCACCAACCAAATCAAAACCAGCGTTAAAATAACTGGACCAGCTGCCAATCCCTCCTGAACCCATCTCCAGGGGTCTCTACTTTCACAAGGAGCAACACATCCTTGCAAAAGAACAACTGCACCCAGAAACCACCAGGATTTTTTCCAAGCAACAGAGCACTGCTGCCAGAAAACATACCAAGAGGAGCTGACTACAGACACGTTTCTCCTCTGTGATGCCCATGCAAGAGCCATGCAGTCAGTCTGACACTGAGTTTGAAAAAAAAAAAAAGAGAATCAAGAAATTCACTTCAACAAGAAATCCTGTGGACAAGGAGAACAAAATGAACGCTATCGAGGCACAGACACACCCTCAGGAGCTTCACAATGTTTAACAGATCCTGTATTATCAGCACAGTTTCCTACAAAGGCCTTGCCTTGTTTCCCTCTGCCTGGCTCCCCCAAACCAACTGCTCCTTCCCTTAAGGAGATGCCTGAAAAGTGTCTGTGCGTCACGGAAAGCTGCCCCTGAGCCGTAGCACAAGGCCGCATCCCAGCTCTCCACAGGATGTGCTTCTGAGACTGGCATATTCACATCAAGATATTCGGCAGCTTTTTGTTTCTTTCCTTTTACTTGTAACATTTTTTAGCTAATTGGCTCCAGAATTTATATTCCTGGTGACAGCACCCTGGCTGTGCAAGACAGAAAGGCTGGGGGAGGAGGGGAGGGAAGCCAGAGCATCTGCCAAGGCTGCCGGCACCATCTTCTGTTCTGAGCACGTTACTGCAAAGCACAGGCCTGATCTGGGGACGCTGATCCTCCCTCACCCACCACACTCAGGGTATCTTACGCTTCCAAATATCACAAGACAACTGAGAAGGTTTTATGCAGACTCCAAAAAGAAAAAAAAAAAAAGATGAGGAATCCAAATATGAAGTGCAGCTAATCCCACCAAATTTGAAAAGGAGAAAATTAAGCCGACGGGCGATGGGGTGGGGTGGAGAAGGGGGGTGTGGGGGCACGTGTGTGGAAATGCAATTACAGCAGGAAAGAAAAAAAAACCTTCGTTTCACCATTCGTGCTGCACAATAAGAAGGTTTGTCAGGCACCGGTTTAGCCTCCACATGTTCACATCCGTCAGCATTTCCATGATAAATCCTAATTTTCGCCATTGTTGATCACATTGAACTACAACTTGGTATGCAAGTTTTTAGCACAGATGCTCAAATAAATTATGCACATTAGTCATTTAACTTTCAGAGCAGCAAAAGCAAGCTGCTTTGGAGGGTGGGGGGTGACTGCAATTCATGACAAGTTGGGGGTTTTTTTTGCCTTACACAGCTAAAAAAGACAAGGCAGCTTTTTATTTTTGATTAAACTTTTCAAGCACTATGTCTTTTGTATGGATGATAAATCTTCGACATTAGGATAATATTTATAACTAACCTGCCTCCACCAGCAGCTATATGCTTGCATTATTTCCTTCATTTGCTATCTTGCACCGTGGTCTGTGCATTCACATGTGTGTACAAGCAGACACAGAGGATATTAAAATGGGAGCACACAGTGAAAGTAGCAGTAATAGCAGGTGGAAGGAGTCATGCAGGGGAGTTGGGTGATCCAAGTGAGGAATTTTTTAACAAGTGGTTAGCTATAAAACTGAACATGTTTACATGCAGGTATGACTGAGACATCCCAGCCAAGACAGTCTTTTTTAGCTATAACCACGTTCCACGCAGTATTTGAATAGATGTGGCTTCACAGCAGCTCTAATATTGGACAGGAATAGCATTTACCTTGGAGAAATGCCTCAGTGTATTATAGCTGTCCCCACTCTGCCCAAAGGCCTGGGAAGCCATCAGTCTGTTTAAAATAAATAATATAAACAATACCCTAAAATACTTTAGAAAAAAATCCAGACTTTGACACCCCTGTTATTACAGCACAGGCAGCAAATATTCAGGTACCTGAGTGTAAGAAAAAGACAGAAGACTCATTCTGCCACCAATCTTCCCCTGGCTTCTCAGGAAGCTATAAAACAGTTCTGCCATTACAAATTAAGAGACAAAATGGTTATACACAACCTTGTTTGACTGTTGATGACTCACTATAAAAGGCTTTATAGGAAGAGTTCAAGGCATGATCAGGTACTGTAACTTTAAGATACTACATGGGAAGAAACAAAGGTGAGGTGTATTGTGGTTCTGGGGGAGAGGGGAACAAAAGAAAACCTTAACAGGTACAGATAGGGAGGAATTAATGTACTTCATTTTCCTTAAAAACAATTAGGTGCAGAGGAGACAGGATATATGGAGTAGAGATGCTTGTTTACATTCATGTGGTCTTCTGGACCTGCACGTGGGAACAGGAGAAACTCAGGTCACTGCATTAAGCGACTCAGCAGAACCCAAGAAAACACAAAGCTTCATCAGAAACTACATCCAGACTTCTCAGGCCACATTCTTCTACCTTATCTATGGGACCATCCTTATGGCTTCAAGGCCGAGTCTGAAGATATTACCAAACCAAAGGGCTCTTCTCTTTTCAAACTCATATAAGAGTTTTCAAGGCTTACTACCACACTGAAGAGGCAATAAAAGACAAATCCCTAAAGCACTGGAAATCTTAAATCACTACAGTTCCCAGAGCTCTGTACAAAGCCTGGTGACAGGCTGAATTAGAGTTTTTACATACCAGTAGTGGTTTCAAAGTGGAATATTTTTGTACCACAGCCTACTGCAGAGCTAAGATTATAGTTTCTGCCTTTGTAGTCGTATCACAAATGTAACATGGATGGAGGGCACTCTTCTTTTGGCCCATCAACCTCATTAATTTGATCACAGCATTTCTCTGTAAAAAAGGAAAATTTACAAATAAAGAAAACAGATATAAGCTTTGACTTCAAATTACTTCAATAATCCCAAATATTCATTCTAGTTTCTGAGAACTCTGGGCCAGTATTAACTTACATCTATTTAACCTAGGATATTTAGGACTTCTAGTCTCATGGAAGAGGGAGATTTATAGGGCAGATGTGAGCCATGTATAGAAGAAATGAAGGGCAGACTTCTCCTTCCATGACTTTTGCAATGCAGCTCCACGTTGAAACACAAAGTGTTTGCTGTATAGCACACTGCCAAGAACAGTCTATGCTTCCTATCAAATTAACTGGGGTTTTTTGTTTGTTTACACATTTTTTTCTGGTTAATACTACACTGCACCCTGAACAACCAAGGGAATGCTGAATCAGCATTTCCAGAAGTGCACTAATAAACAAAAGCTATTGTTCACTGGAGTAATAAAAACATGGGCAAACATCAGGGATGCTAGTTGGGACAATGAGGGTCAACCACAAGCCTAGAACAAGAAAGAAAAAACCCACAAAACAAACTTAAGACGAGTTAGTCACTTCTACAACCTTTTTAATCATTAAAAGCGATCAGAGCATTGAACAGAGGCATTTCACAGATTCTACCATCTGCCAAACTTAGCAGAAATCAACTAGTAAGTTCTAGTAAGTTCAAAAGCATAGTGTAAGCACCATGTCACCTACATACACACACAGTAATAAGCCTCACTCCCTTCAGGAAATCAGGCTAAAACTGGCACAATCACAAAATGCAAAGGTCTGGGCAAAATCCAGAGTGGGAAGGAGAAGTCAATGTCTTGGCTAAATTATTTTTGCATCCCTATATTTTGCTAGGGATTAACTATACAATAGAAAAAACTGGAAAAGCTTTGTATCTACCAAATTAAAGTCACGAATAACCAGACGTTGCTCTGGAAGCTTGCTATTTGAATATGTTTATTTGGAGAGAGTAGATTGGTCCCTTAATAGAACACTATCACCTACCTCCTGGTATAAAAATGCATGAAAGCTCCATTTCAGAGAAAAGAAAAAGCAATACCTACAAGTCATTTCTTCATAATATTACTCCATAAATGAATGCAGAACCTGCCAGCAGTTAATATTGCCCTGAAGCACTGTGAATAAACATTTGTCTGGTATTAGGTACACACACACCTCCACATATAAATCAAGGCACAATGTGCCATACAGATGAACAAGAAAAGAAAAAAAATCCCTACCTTGTCCTATATTAGACATTAAGTGCTTCTTTTGATCACAAAATAACTCATAAAGCCTATCAAAAAGCTAGCACTTCTCCCTCTGTCAGATAAAAGCCATTTCACTGTAATTAAACTTCTGTCCAACTTTCCAGAAGATTAGGGGAAGAAGTATGACAGGGTCTATTTATATTTGTGACTGACACTCCTTGGGACATCCAAGGAAAAGAGAAGATGGGTGATAGATTTACGACACGCTCCTGAGCTAACAGCACTTATGGAGATGGACGGTTCTGTGCTTATCAGCACTCATTCATTGTTTCTTTTTATTAAAAAATAAAAAAGCCCTGCTGCCCAGCTCAAAAGCATTTGCTGTTCAGTTTGCAATCTTCATTCCCCAGCCTTCAATGGTTCTGTTTATTTCATTTTTAAGTGACACCACACACAGCAGGTTGGTTGGGTAAATCAGCTTCACATGATTTATGTAATAAAACAACTGTGTCTATTAACAGAACTCTCTGAGCACTTGGAGAAGGAAAATATTTTTTCAAACATATTACATGTTTCCCTTTTCACATCCAAAACCATATGTCAAAACACGTGGCTGGGATTGTGGAACCATGTGATGAGAATAAGCCCTCAGCTCCAGGATCCCAACACTGGAACCAAAGATTTACTTCTCTTCCATTTTCCTGTGTCCTTCATCCTGCTCAGTAGTAACTCCACCCATTTGTTTCCTTGTATGTGACTTTCCACAAGATACTTCAACAGTCCAAAGCCAATATTAAACAAGAGCAAACGTAGAAAAGAAATTGCCCCTTTGGGAAGGACCAAAGCAACAAAAACCCCAGTATGTTTTCATAGCCTGTCTCTGACAATTGAAACAGAGATCAGGCTGTAAGCAGCCTCATTCCTTCACGCTGAGCCATTTCAGATGACAACACTGATGGAAAGGGAAGTTCTCTCCTACATTTTGAATTCTAGAATGCTTTGCCACGTTTGTTTTAGGAAATCTATCCAGAAACTCCAAATATACAGACAGGATGCTAGAAAAATAAATATGCAGTTTCTCAGCTAAAAAAAACCAATTGTGTAACTCCTATATCATTCTTCCATAAGATCAAATCTTTATAATCTGTTTGGCCACCTCTGCATGTTACAAGCCACAGCTCTCAACCCCCCCAAAAAGACACAGTTCAACATAAAACACCTATAGCATTCATGCTCTGGGGGTGGAAAATGTGCTTAAACTCACGATGTCAACGTGGTTAAACTGACCCCCTAATAAAACACCTTTCCTTCATTACCTTTGAGGAAAAAACCAGCAGAGAAGGTACACTTCATGCTACCAAAGTGGCCCTAAGCAATCTTCTTCTGAGCCTTTAAAGCTCCAGATTGTTATCTTTGTTCTGCAGTTACAAGAGCTCCACGATACTTCCCGCTGTTACTGCTGAAAGTATAATTTACTCTATTTACACAACTTGTAGCAACACTCTCCAAACCAGCAGTGAGATTCCATCACGCGCTATTAATGGCACTTTCAGCTACATTACTCAGCGATCCTGAGGCTGCAGAGGGGAGCGAGCTGCTCCCGATGCGTTCAGTGCAGGAGTGACCCTCTCCTCTTCCCCCACGCTGGCACCACAGGAAGGTTTTTCCTCCCCAGCAAACCAGCAGCTCCAAGGGAGTCTGCACAGCTCAAACACGTAAACAGTGGCTGGTAAAAGGAATTGATTTAACCCTGCTGCTCGGGAAATGCGGTCCTGCGGTTCTGTGTCTAAATGCATCCAATCTGAGCGACACAGCGATATCATCTGCATCATCAGCCCACCTCTGGGAGGCCTTGGGACACTCACCAGCAATCACACGGGTTACTCAAGCACAGACAGCTTCAGATGCCCAAGCCAGAAGCCAGAGGAATATTAACGCAAAGGCTGATGTGTAGTGATGTAGCTTTTGGCTGCGTGATGGCCTCTATTGCTTTTTTAATAACAGGAACAGCCGCTCTAAAAATGCACAGTCATAACTGGAAACCAGTTCAAGGAGGAGGAATGAGATAAAATAAATGCAGTCTGTTAGTGAAGCCATATGCCATTTGGAAAACGTTGTTACCAGTGTGTGTGTATGCCATAACTCTCCATTCTAGAACAACTCAGGGACACTGAGAAGCAGTTGAGCTAGATCTGTCTGCAGCTTTACAGGAACTCACAGGGACTTTACATAGCAAGTTGTTCTGTTGGGATACCTCTTCCAAGTCTGGTTTGTTTTCTGAAGTCAAATCCTGCTACATTAGCAATTAACTCCTGCTTTACTACCAAGCATCTCCTCTTATCAAGAAGAAACTGGGGACTATTTGTCAGGTTGAGACACAAATAGTAGCTGGCAAGTGTCTATCAGTCACTAAACGATGTGGGAAAAATACCATCACTGGGAATAAAAAAGGAAAACTAACAATGAAAAGACTTGAAAGAAAGATCAGCTTGCAAAAAACCCTTCCTGTTTTCCTCTAGAGATGACCAGACAGATATTCACCATGAAAGCATCAGCCATGTAGGGAAGAGGGTCATGGCACCACCTTTAAGACCACATTCAAACCTCTGCTACTAAATTGAACTTCACACTGTAGCAACAGGTATGCCAGCACTATCTGATTCTCCACTTTATTGTTATAAAGTTAAGTTCAGGTGCCAAATTCTGACTGTTTTCTTAAGCATCAACCAAACCATTAATTTTAGTGGAGAAAATTAATCAAAGCTTCTTAGGGCAGGGAAAAATTCTTTTCCCTTTGTAGTGCACACTGGTCCATACACTATCTCTATAAATCGAACACAGCACTGTCAATACTGAACACCTAACACGTTTCAACTACAGGCAAAGGATCTTGTAGGTGAAAAAACAATAGAAAACTGAATAAGTGCTGGGCTCAATCACTAGAGGGAGTCATGATCACATCCTAAATTACTGTAACACCCAGACCATTCTGAACACAATTACCAAAAAAATAAAAGACCACCATCAGCTAAATCTGGATGTCAGTCAGAAGAGAGAAAATTAGATTTGCTTCCTTAACAAGGTTTTATTTGCAAAGACTCAAGACCGTCTCTGGGGAACTTCCAAATCATCTGTAATGAAAGGTTTTTAAAAATGTATCCTATTGCCTATGTTTTAAGGCAGAATAAGGTATGTGACAGAAGAAAGCTGAAATTATCAGTTTGGGAAATGACACACAACGTTGCATCAAGAAGATGTTAGAATTTTAATTTAAGCAGCTTTACAGCCCATTTCACTTGAAATCAAAAAGTAATCTTAATCATGTTTTTATTTTTAAACTAAATTGGCACAATTACATCCAGCATGAACAGGCAATACCAAAAGCCTGCTATTTCAACAGATGATTCCCCCTGGCCATTAATAAATTTAGAAAAAGCATTTCTCTGACAGGCTGTGAGAAGTAGCCTAGAAAAAAATAGATCAATAATCAAATAAAAGAATGGTGGTAATATTTGAGTTATTAGATCAATTGTGGGTCTGAGGATTTGCTTGGTTTGTTTTTAATATATGAAATGCCTTTTTTATACTGGTGTGATTTTTTCCCCCTTTAAACTTCTTAGCAAAAACAACAAAACAATTTGGCTGGCTGCATTCATGGGAATGTACACTCAGCTAACAATTTTATAACTGACTAAGTAGTTTTGTTAACAGCAGCACCACACACAAAGCTTTTAAGACCCAGCTTGAACCCTGCCCATCATCAGTGAGGCAGAGCCCAGAACAGGATCCTCTCTTGAACCAAAATTTACCATATCCATCAGGAGACACATCAGCAAATGCAGCCCAACACAAACCAAGAGTGCTTGTCCAGGGGCAGTTACACAGTGTCTGACTGCTTTACATTCAACATGTGTACACTGAAGGTTGAAATTCTCCATGCTTGTGTTGCTTAGACAAGTCAGCCAACACCTGGGCAATGCAAACAGCCCAAGAGCCTCTCTGAAAGACAGAGGTATTGTTTTTAACAGGAACAGGCAACAGGTTCCTGATGTGAGGAAATAGAACAGTGTGAGAAGCAAGAATACCTGATGTGAGGATGAGAAGCACTTTCTGGCACGCTACAGAACCATGTGAAGAAACACTACGTGTAACCAACACAGTCTGGAAAGTTATGCTCTGGCAGACAAATTTGTTTCCCCTATTAGATATCCACTCCCACACCAGGGCAAAGATTTAAACACCCTCTATTTCAAATACATCTCTCACTCCATGAACAGACTGCTCCTCCCAAAGCTTCGCAGTATTTTGCCACCAAAACTGCAAACATACTTCTCCGCCACCGTCTATACAAACTGGTCCTGTAATTAGTCAAACCACAGTCCTCAGGGCTCTTCCTCCCTTCCCATCCCCATAGGATGACTTTACACATTTTGTAGTGATGTTCTCTTTCTGGGTGAGATGCTGGTCTGGGGAAGCAGTATACTTCCCCATACAAACACTTTAGCTCAAAAGTAAAGCTGGATAAGCTCTTCACTGCATCCTCCCAGAGTTTTCTATCTTTTTCTTCCTACAAGGATTTAATTTGGTGAAAAAAACCTCTTCAACAGCATGGAAAAGAGTGATCACATAGAAGGCTTAGTGGAACGGCAGGGAAATCTAGAGAGACACCTTCTCAGGCTATAATTCTTGTTTCCTTTATATATGCTTTAATGTAGCAGTGTCTTGCTCTCAGCATCCACTCTTGGTATCACTTACCTGTTTGTGACAGTTGAGTTCTGCTCTTTCAGCACAAGCTCCCTCTGCTGCAGGGCCACAATTTGCCTTGAGAGATCATCAGGTGTCCTACACAGAACAAAATAGAAACTTTTAACAAGTTATTGGTTAAAACTGTTCAATACATACTGTAACCATTTAAAAGGTCTCCCAAAAAGCAGACAAAGCTGGTCCTGGAGAGGCCAAAGCTGCTGTAGTTCCTTAGAACAGCACAGGGTTGCTTCCTATCCAGTTTGCACAAAGGCTGTTTTAATAAAGCTTTTGCTCTGTGCTGTAAGAGCCAGACTCACAGCATCACACCCCTGTTCACCTCAACACATAAACCAACGCTAAGCCATACAGTCCACCAGACCTAATTCTTCAAAGCAGGCAGCCTGCATAAACACTCAGACCAGATGAGCAGACCTCTCACCACTCAAACAGACATAGTTGTGGGTTTTTTTAACATACATAATAGGTGTTCACAGCCTCCTCCCTGTCCTAGTGCTCAGCACCACCACACAGGGCTGAGCACACCCAGCGTGACTCTAACTGCTCCTCAACCATGGGGTTTCAGTGGAGCATGGTCACAGGATCATTACTAAGGGGGTAAGAAAAGCAGGAAGTAAATACACACATAGACTGTACAATTCAACTGCTGGGGCTACTGCTGAAGAACCTCTGGTAAGTGTAGAGGTTCAGCTACATCACAGGTGACTCAAAGTGTTCCCACACAATTACCACTGTGCTGACTTCAGAGTCCTTCATACAAGCAGTGGCTACAGAGCATGGGGGAGGAAAATAACAATAATAATCCAGCAGCTATAGGCAGCACTTCAGATACCATTCTGATAACCTTTCCTTGTCAAAGAGATCAAAGACTTCTACAGAACTGCTAGCAACAGGAATAGGCTTATTTTTCCATCAAATGCGATGACAAATTCTTAAAGCTAGTGGAATAGGATCAAGATAACCCTGGTCTGGCAGTCCCAGAAACCACCATGCCACATCAACAGTTGCTGCAGGAAATAACTGCTCTTCAAATTACAAGCCTAAGAGATTCAACTCTAAATGAAGGCAGCTTATGAAAACCTACAAAAGTATTTTTCCCTCTCATCACTAGAAGGGGATTCCCATCCCAGAAGAGAAGCATCTGTACCACGGTTCTTAAAGGAAAGGATGTAGAGTAGGTACTGGGTACATCCCTTTGCTACAGCGAGATCTATCACCCCCAAAAGGGAAGAGTGACCCAAACCTTGAGAGGGATTTTTCATAACAAGTGGGAAGCTAGTTTTGCAGAAGCAAAAGCTGTACACCCAGTCTGACACAAGCCACATCTCCACAGAACCAAGAGGAAGGGAAAACCAAACTGATTTCTTGGAATCTCAGCTCTGAGGAGCTCAAATCTAACACTGCACTAAGGTTTTTTTACCAAGTTGGAGGGCTCGGGTTCGTTCTGCTGGTATATAAACAGAACTAAATGACAACATATGCCAGAAAGTGAAAGACAGTTGATTTCACATGCTCCACCACAATGTCTACAGGGAAAAAAAAAAGACACAGAAAAAACCAAAACAAAACTACAAGTTTATAAAGCTACAATCTAATTTCAACATGGGTTCATTAGCTTCTATCTTCAGGAAGCGGACCTCTGACTCGGATATTTTTTCCCCATTAAGGAAGCAAAAACTACTGTGGAAAGAGAACCTTTAACTAGAAACATCTAGAGACAAGGTAAGGATAAAGGCAGCTTTGCTTTACCACTGATTAGAAAGAAAAGAAGAAGAAAAAAGATATATATGTTTCCCTCTTCACTATCTTTCACCTGCTAGAGTTACCAGAAGCTAAAAACCAGAAAACACCAGTCAAATGGTCTGGATATGCTCAGTCTGTTTGGCAAAAAGAAGCTGCAGGCAGACACATTGATTTCAACACAGATAATCTTTGTAAAATTTCATGCCAAGCCCACAAGGCTCTGAAAAATTCAGTTCCAAGCCTCTCATAATTCACCCAAATATAGCAGATTTATCAGAAGGATAGTTAGTATTGGGCACCTATCTCACTGTGTTGCATGCCAGCCCCTAACACAAGTGTTTGGTCCCTGCATCAATGAAACAATTGCACAGATTGTTTTTTAAATGGGCAAAAAAAAAAAAGAAGTATTTTTGCCTTGATATTTTTTCCTCATTTTCTCAGAAATACATACCATAATGTATTAGGACTGAGCTAGAGAACTGAAATTAATCCAATAGTAAAATGAGACAGGCTTATAAAAGCCCCAGATTTCTAGTAATGATAGCTACTGACAGGTTTCCAATAAAAAAAACAATCATCCTCATCTGTTCAGCAATTCAAATCAACTATCAGCTTCCAATCTCAGTTCCAGCAATTGGCAGCCCTGGGTTTGCACTTATTTCTGAAGGATGCTTTATTGGCATTAGATAATCTTTTTTTGGTGCTTGTGAAGCGATGCAGAGGAGATGTGTAACAGAAAGTCAAGTCAATGGGCATTAAGCCCTCTGAACAGCAAAACTAAATCAAGATAGGTGATCAAAGACACCCCCTTGCATCATACTGCTGTCAAGTACCTTTATTAAGAGGTTTCAAAGCCTGTTTGAGGTCTGCATCCCATCCTGATCACACACAATTTGGCAAGAGCCAAGTTTACACAGTTCCAAGGAAAGGAATGACATCACACACACAATGGAATCACAGCAGGCGAGCTCGCAATTGGAAGAGAATTGGTCAAGTCCCAAAGCACTGCCAATATCCCCAGTCCTCATTGCTGCAAACAGCCCTCTCCTTTCACAAGTTGCTGAAAACAATGCCACAGAGGGAGAAATCTGTCAGCTTCCCAACACGCAGTTAACATGTTCTGCCCTTGACAGCCTTTGTCCGATGGGCTCCCTGCGTATCGGTTTTGCTAAAGCTCCATCCATTCCCTGAGGAACAGCTGATATCAAAACCAGCACTAAAAAGCCAAGAAGCCTGATTTAAGAGTCTGTCTGACAATATATCCCAAGAACACCACTCGAACCACCTCTGCTACTTGAAGGAAGCTTGAAACTCAATCATTACATATACTCAGAACCACCTTTCTGAGAAGCTGCTTCTTTCTGCACTGTCACTACGCTGGCCCTGCAACCTGCAGACAGCTTCACAGAATCACTGGGTTGGAAGAGACCTTTAAGATCAAGTCCAACCATTCCTGTTCTGTGCTAAACCATATCCCTAAGTACCTTATCTACCCTTTTTTTAAACACATCCAGGGATGGTGACTCAAACCCCTCCCTGGGCAGCCTGTTCCACATCCCGACAACTCTTTCAGTGAAAAATTTTTTCCTAACATCTGATCTGACCCTGCCCTGGCGCAGCTTGAGGCCATTGCCCCTTGTCCTATCACCTTCCTTCCCCATGCTTCCTTCCCCTGCAATGATGGAGCTTGTGGAACCACAAAAAATACACATCTAGTTAAGTGTGAGCCATGCAAAACCCTGTGACACATTTATACACTTCACTGTACGACTGAAGAGCAGGGTGTTAATAAAACTGAATCATACACTGTGTATGTAATTGCAAAGATAATAAGAACAGTGAAAAGTTGCTTCCAAAATGAGGGTGCAGATTAAATCACTGACTTCAGTTCCCTTCTCCCGGTAAAGGAACAAGGAGCCAAAAGCTAGAGGAAAGGCTGAGTGAGTTGGGGCTGTTCAGCCTTGAGAACAGAAGACTGAGAGGAGATCTGATTGATGTTTATAAATATCAGAAGTGTGGGACACAGGGGGAAATGGGCAGCCTCTTCTCAGTGGTCTGTGGGGACAGGACAAGGGGCGATGGCCTCAAGTTGGAGCGCAGGAAGTTCTGCACCAATATGTGGAAGAACAACTTCCTGGTGATGGTGACAGAGCCCTGGGACAGGTTGCCCAGGGGGTGTGGAGTCTCCTTCTCTGGAGAGACTCCAGACCCATCTGGACACTGACCTGTGCAACCTGTCCTAGGGACCCTGCTTTGGCAGGGGGTTGGACCCAATGAGCTCTGGAGGTCCCTTCCAACACCTAAGATTCTGTGATATTCCTCCTCTGTTCCAACCATGCCACCCTAAGACCACATTTCCTTCCGCAATGACATTAAAGGGGAAAAAAAAAACCCACAAAGAAAATCAAACCCACAAGTGAGCAGAAAAATTTAAGCCCAATTTGGAAACAAGATTTTTTTTTTCACCCTGAACAGGAGAATTAGCCCAGCATATTTTAGCAGCACAGTAAAGCAGGAGAGGGACAAAACTGCTGGTAACCAAGCTCTTTGACTTCCTTTGAAGTACAGATAATTCGAAAAGGAGTCATTTAAGTCTGATAAAAACCTAAAACTGTTCAAATGAAGTGAAAAATTAACTTAATTGGATGCCCATCCAAGTCATTTGATGACTTTCAAGCCCAACTGGCACACTTTAACTTTTAACAAGCAAGTGGCTCATACACTGTTTTACTGCTGGGTTTTTTAACGACACAACTGGCACTTACAGACGTTTGCTTGAAAGCTCTGTTGAACTTAGTAAAGGATCTGTTACCATTGCAGTACAAAACTATGAGAGTTTCACAGGGAGAATCAGCTGTTGAAGTAACCAAGACTCAGCAAATAGATGATGTTAAAGTAAAAACTGGAATATTTTTTTAATTTATAATTTATCAGAACATCAACTTCTTATTGCTTCCCTAAAACATTTCAAAACTCACAGCAAAGGGAGAGGTTTGATTGTAGCTAGACATCTGACATTAAATTTTAACTATGGAAGAGCAAGACAAAATCAAAACTAAACAGAAAAACAGGCACTTTGTCAAGTCTGTTTGGAGTTTAAATAAAGTTTTCTTAAAACTACCAAACTAATAACATACTGATACTAAATTGCTCAGATTTACTTATTTTTCCTATGTCTGTTGAATTAACATTTCTCACTATAGCTTTGAATCAATATACAGTGACACAGACTTGGTTGTCTGTACCATGGAATAGGTTGAGACAATATGCAATGGAATATGCAATATGGAATATTCCCAGGTTTTTGACTGGGCATTTTTGGTGCATCCACAAACAGTTTTACAGTTCAGCATAATTAAAAGGACGAAGACCACAGGCAGAAGTCTCCAATAAAGCATTTAGGAGAATAAGGCAGAGAAGAGGAAGACACATCTACTTCTCTCTCCAATTAAAAAAAAAATATCAGGTTTTTGTTGGGTTTTAAGGCAATCTCCTAAAAGTATAAAATCTGGATTTTGTTCCTTATCTGGTTTTGTATTATGCATAAGGGTTGGACTAGATGATTTCCAGAGGTCCCTTCCAACCCCTATCACTATGTGAATAAGGCAGACAAGATTTTTGAATTCTCCATTCCCCAAGAATGACCTTTTCTACTTCTAAACAATAATCTTCTTCCTGGGCAGGAAAACAACAGCATCTGAACAACACAACACAGAGAACAATAACGTGACAAGAACTGAAGATTTCTGGAATGGCATTTTAGTAGTTTAAATACTTCTGTGTGATTAGAAAGGCTGTGGAAATTCTGTAAGAGTCTCTTCCTGTACGTTTGCAGCAAGTCCCTCAAACCTCCTTTTTGTATATTTGAGCTCTACAACTGCTTTAACTCCTTCTTCTATCTCTGGTTTACAGGACTCCAGCTTATTTCTTAAGCTTCACCAGCAAGCCCAAGAGCAGCTCAGTTCTTGTGATGACTTGCCCTTCAAGAAAGCATGGCAAATAGCAATAATCACAACAGTACATACAGGCTTCCCAAAATACAGCAACAGAGAGTCCTTAAATTTCATTTGGTCACATAAACTCAAAGTGTGCATCAGAAAACTGCAACTTGCTCAACATCCCCTTCCCCTCAAAATGTGTATGAAGGGAAAAACACTGCCACTAAAACCTTGTGTCCAGGCCTGGAAGCTCTGCGAGTTACTTTTCACAACAGCACAGCTCTTGCAAAAAACACCCCTTCAAGTTCTGGTCTAAGTAGTTAGAACTATTTGCTACACACATTGTTCTCAAAAATATTTTCTCAACATTTCCTAGGCAATTAGGACACCTTTAGTGTTTTGTAACACCTTGATTAACTCGTTTTGAAGGGCAATCACCTTTATTCAAATAAAGGTGCTGAGAGCTGTCAAAAAAACCTACACTCAGGTATACTTTACACTGTTTCTCCAACAAACTTCATGCTTAATATTTTATGTACAGAGTGAACAGAAGAGATCTGAAGTGTAAATGGAAAGCAATAAGCAATCTCAGCTTCTGATGTTCCTTTCATTTAGAAAATAAAATTCATATCTGTGTAGAGATAGAATTAAGAAACCAAATAGCTCTTTACCAAAGCAAACGTCCCCATTAAACACATTAAGAACAACAACTTATTTGTAAGAAAGCATTTTAAGTGTTTGTAAGTGCCTTGACAATTCTAAAGACAATTGGTATGTCTCTTTTGAAGCAACTGCAAAATTGGCAATTAATCTAATCAACCCATAATTTGAAGAGGGAAGAAAAAAAGAAAGGAAACTATCTTAGAATCCAGTCTAATAGGCATTTTGGGGTTTTAATAAGAAAAGGGGGGTTCCCTCCCAAACTTAGCAATACAGCATCATAACAGCTAATCTTTCACTTTAAAGATGTATTTAAGAGCTCAACAAGATAACATTAATCTTACTTTGGGGGGAAAAAAAAAAAAAGAAAGAAAAAGCCACCAGTGTGGGCACTTCAACACTCCCCACTTCTTTCTCATCCCTAACAGCGAGCACAGAATGAACCACTGAAACTTCAGAAGCACACACATTGTATAGCTGAATGCAGCCTTACAAGTGAAAGGCTTTCATAGACCTCAAGGAGCTGGAGCATTAGACATAGTAGTACCAAAGTAGTTAGACACAGTAGTACCAAACCTGCTGATTTGGACAGTAAGATAAAAATAATCAGCTTTTTTTTTTAATCTTCACCCAGGAGTCGGGTCATTGTATACTGAATCACCTGAAGAGGTTGTGGCCAAAGAAAAGCCACCCCCATTTTCTTTACTTTGATTAAAAAGTCCTGGAGCACTGGCTGAGTTTTTTACACAAGGGGTCCAGCTCACACAAAATCATCATTATAGACTTCCAGGCTTTTCTTCTTGGGGTGCCATTTGGTGAGAGCAGCAGAGCAAACCCAACTGCCTGCCACCACTAGCAGTCACTGGCTTTGCTTGTTCATTTTCTGCCACCAAAGGTCTGAATCAGTTTGCTGAAATTCCCCCTTTCAATGAGAAGCTGTTCAGTGGCTCAGCTGTCTTCTCATCAAAACATATCCTCAAGCTCTCATGGAGCTTACAGTGCTACACACCCTGACTCAGGTAACATCCCTCGTGGAAAAAGCAATGAAGGAGCTCAAGGGTCAGGCACCAGCACTGTCAGCCTGGATCTCAAAAACCAGTGAGCAGTCCAGGCTGCCTATGTTGCAAGAGATGCACAATCATGTCATCATCCCAGTTTTTGGGGTGCATAAATAACTCTATACCCTCTCTTAAAGATTTGGTTTAGTACTGTCAAGACTACACTTCAGCAAGAATCAAAACTAACCTAGGTTTTAAACAGAAGATGTACTATCACGGAGAAAGAATGTAAGTAGCAAGAGAAACAGTTAAACATGAAAAAACACATAACTCTTTCAAGCTCTTGCTAATGACAAGTATATTCCCACACCAGCTCAATTCATTCTGTTCCTGTCCCTCAGGGATGTCCTTTAATTGCTCTGCTGCTCCACACTGCAGCACAAGGTTGACCACTTGGTAGGACTGAGGCAAAACATGCTTTGCTCTACTACTGCCATTCTTTGGGGGGTTGGCACAAAAGCTGATGATTTTCAGCATAAATAAGGAATAAATTAAAATAAAATGCATTGAGTCTCACTCTTACTTATGCTTGACATTTAAAAACAAAAAAACCCAAACCAAAGCATATTTTACCATGCCCTGATCCTGACTCTCTCCTTATGCTACCAAAGAGATTGGGGATCTTTTGGTAGTTTGATACAGGCTAGATAATTCCTTCCTGCAGCATGCACTGCTATGCCTCAGCCCACAGGGGAAAAAAAAAAAAGATAGTCCACATATTTTCCACATATTTCAATCATGCTGTAACACAAAATAATTTCAAAACTTGGCTTAAACTCAGTTACATGAAATGAAACCGTTTATCAAGACAACACTAAGCCAGCCATTTGATGTGCAACTCAAGAAACACAGAGCTATTAGAATATTCTGTATCCTAATGTTTTTTGCAATAGAAGAAAACAAACAGTTCTTAAAGTCTTCCCTTCTTCAGGTTATCAAGGAAGCAAAACAAACCTATGGTACTCAGTAATCCATCAGAACCAGTGTCTTTGAAATGCTTCCGAACCATTGTTTGGTTTGATGCAAGGAAAAACCTTGGTCTCCAGCAACAGAGGCTTCCTACAACAGCATTCCTCTCCAAGACAGGCAGCACTGTCCTCGGGACTGTGTTCTCCATCTCCAGTTTTACTGCCTCTCATCAGCACTCCATCTCTTATTAAAAAATAAAAACCAAAACTGCAAATAAAAGTCCTTTATTAAGGGAGGGCAATCCTTAAGATTCATTCACCATCAGTTTGAAATTCTAAACCAGTTGCAGCCTTGCTGTATTCATGGCTTTGGGATCATAACAGTTTTTTGCTTAATTTAAAAAACAACCAAGCCACAAACAAAACCCAAACACAACCACCAAAAAGCCCCACCACAGACTAGGGATGGAACAGAAAAAACTCCACCGAACTTCCAGAGCACCTCTGAGTTATTTACCAGCAGTAGCACAGTAGCTGTCAAGTTGGAAATGATCAAAAAGTATCTTAAAAATTGGCTGTTGCTGCTCACATGGTTCTTTTTCCCCCCAATTTGCAATTTAGTGAATGTAATTATGTATTAAAGATGATGAGGAAAGGAAATTATTGTGGCACATAATTTTGTACCTACTGCCCTTAAGATTTCAAACACAAAATGTAAACACACTTAATAATGTAATGTTTCATTTTAATGCAGCAGCAGAAAAAGCTATTTTAAATCTTCTTGTGACATTGTGAACTTAATGAGGAAAAAAAATAGCATGAACAATATTAGCATGGAAAGAAATAAAATAACTTGGTTTAGGGAGTCATAACTAGGGGAGTTTTCCTTATAGTTTCCACTTGTCAATGGAGTTGGAATAATCATCGTGGGCAGGGAGGGCAGTGTGAACTACTTGGAAGGCTTTGCAAGGGGACTGGGAAGGGGGTTAAATCAAACTTATCTCAAGAGCAGAACTGCAGCAGAATACCAATTATTTATTCTAGCCACATGGGTATCCTAAGATTGTCAAGGCATCTGGGTAGTTGCAAGGAGTCATAAGCAAAAAAATTGGTATCTGAGAACCACAGACTGAAATAAAGAGATACCCTCACTGGAAGCAAACTCTGAAGAGACAGATGTTGTATCTGTCAGAGATGCCGTTAGAAATCCTGAGAACTATTCCAGGCCAACTACTGGGATTACACAAAGCTGGGGAAGTGTCCTGACAGCCAAAACCAAAGGTAATACATGAAACTTCCAGAAGATCAGGCAGAAGCTGGAACACGAGTCTTACAAGGAATGGCTGAGAGAATCGGGGCTGTTTAGCTTGGAGAAGAGGAGGCTCAGGGGAGACCTTACTGCTCTCTCCAACTACCTGAAAGGAGGTTGTGGGGAGCTGGGGATCAGCCTCTTCTCAGGGTGAGAGGGAATGGCTGCAAGTTGTGCCAGAGGAGGTTCAGGTTAGAGATTAGGAGAAATTTCTTCTCAGAAAGAGCAGCTGGGCATCAGACTGGGTTGCCCAGGGGTCACCATCCCTCAGGATGTTCAAGGAAAGGCTAGATGAAGTACTTTGGGACACGATTCAGTGAGTAATATTGATGGTAGGGGGATGTTTGGACTAGATGATCTTGGAGGTCTTTTCCAACCTTAATGATTCTGTGAATCTAAGCTTCTCTTTCTAAATCTCAGGTCAGTGAAACTGCTCCTCGCTACACTGACAGCCAGAAAGGGTGGCTGATTACAGTGGAAGGATCTTAAGTTACAAAAATTTAATTTCTTTGCCTTCAAATTAAGCAGGCATGATTATATAAACAGACAGACCAGGTTAGAAATCCTGATGTAATATTACTGCACCTCTGCTTGTTTCATTCTGATATTTGAAGATGCTCAGACCAGCCCAGAAATCACAGATATCATCAGCCTCTTTCCAAGGAAGGGGGAGAGAAACAAAGAAAAAAAAAGCACAAACCACAAAACTCAATACAAAAATCCCCTAAAACAACCCACACGTACCCAACATATCCTTCTGGTGTAACTCTACCCACACAGAAATTACTAACAGAGTGACATCACTGCTACAGATAACCAGGGCTTCAGCCTGATAAGAGAGGGAGTCAATCTGCTCCCCAGAGTAGGTGCTGACAGTGTATTTATATTTGACTATCTTACAGATTTCACTAAATTGATGGTCCTGTTCTTTTGACACCTGTCTGAGATAATCCTTGCAGAGTATTAATGCCCCTAAATTCTTGTATTGTTTTCAACATCTTTATTGACCACGTTGTTTTCCCAGACTCTTATCAGCTGAAAATATTGGCCAGTAGTAACACAAACCCCCTAATCTTAAGGGGAAACACTACCAGTGACTTGCCTACAGGTTCTTATGAGAGTCTAGATCATATTTTCAGCTACTTTTATACAAAGTGATTCAACATCCCATATATTATTCTTATTTACTTCTGATTACAATCACATAGCTCTTCAATCTCATAGCAGGAATGGCCACTTTAAACTGCAGCTTTAAACTATGGTAAAAGTTATTTAACTGTTTTGGGTTTTTTTAATATCATCCAACAACATCAGTCACAGGTAAATTTATGATGATGATTTTAGAAAGACTGAAAAGCATCCTGCTATAGATATACAGCTGGGATACCAAGTTACTCTTTCAGACAGAAAATTGAAGTTAAGCCTGTTGCTTTGATTAATTAAAAGCTATCCAAACTCAAGCAAAGATTATCTCAAAGCTTTTCACAACAGATGTCTCACCTCTGGCAGAAGCAGAAAGTAAAACATCCCAGCTTCAGGGAATGCAGGAGGTTAAAAACCTTATTGAGGTACAGAAGAGACACGGCTGATGAATGATTATATTTATCATGAAAATCAATAGCAGTGCAAATAAAGTAGAAAATGCCTAAGGAAAATGCTTGCTTTGTCAATAGCAGCATATTCTGACAAGTTATTTGTTTTCAAGATGGCACAAAGGGCATCAGCTACCACTGAGAAACACAGATTCACAGAATCGTAGGGGCTGGAAGGGACCTTCAGAGCTCATCGGGTCCAACCCCCTGCCAAAAGCAGCTCCCCAGCTCATATTGCACAGGTTGGCATCCAGATGGGTCTTGAATATCTCCAGAGAAGGAGACTCCACACCCCCTGGGCAGCCTGTCCCAGGGCTCTGTCACCCTGAGCCTCCATTCTCAGTGGACATAACAAGTCTAGATTTCTCAGGAATCAGGACCAAAGCAAGGCTGAAGTGTCAGAATCTGAGGCACAGGGAGCAGGTGCAATCTGACTGGGTACACCCAAACACCTCTGGAATTCAACTCCAATGTAAGAAAGTTTAATCCCACATTGATCAAAAGGATGACTGAAGCTATTAACCACAAAAGCTGTGCCCTAAATCTTTTGTTTCTTGTAAAGCAGTCACATCTCAGTATGCAACACAACTTCAAGTGCCACACTAATAAGTTAATCCTAAAACATGAGTTTAAATCCTATCTTTTTGCTTAGCCTCCCATGTAGCTATCACATCGTTTCTCACAGGGTTCATTTGCAATTCAGAGCCTGTTGCTCAGGTACGGGTTCTAACAAATCCATAAGCACGTGAGCCCACCATCTGTAACCCCTCGCCACGTGTCTCAGGCCTCACCCCTTAATGAAGCACATTTCTCACTCAGCTGTCCACAGGCTGGCAAGTGAGCTCGAGCTTCAGGAGAAGGAATTACACGCGTCCCCAGACACATGTAAATAAAACGAAGACATTTCAGATTTACAGTGCTGCCTTCAAACCCTCTCCCCCAGCTCAAGGAGGATTAAAAAGAACTTCAAAGAAGCCTGAGTTCCAATTAAAACACTGTGACCACCCCGGGGACGCAAAAATATTCCTCTGATTAGTGAGATGCGCTCTTTGAACTGTTTAGCTAAAAAAAGCCTTCAGAACTTTAAACAAATGCTGTAATTCTCTCAGACTTTTTTTTTTCCTCAAAGTTTCCAAAAATTTAATATTCAAAGTGAAGGACAAGTAACACTTCAGATGGAAATTTTTATGGAAGCCACTAACATATCAGATCTAAGCGTCCCCTAACAAGCATGAGGCACACCAAGACCTAAACACTGAAATCCCAGTACAAACCATAAGAAACAAGCTGTTAGAAGAACCCAAAGAGTGGTGCTGGCACCCCAGTATGACAGAAAGACTGTACACAATCCCAATCTCATCAGTCCTCAGACCCACTCTCCCTAAAGGGCTGAGGACATTCGTCCCACCTTCTTTCAAAACTCCACTTTCTCTCCTTAACACCCAAATCTACCAAGCCACACGTACAAGCTCCTCACAGCCAAGTCCTTTGACACACCACAGCAAAAAAAAAAAAAAAGCAGTTGCCCTCAGCCTTGGCAACAAGCATAGCTTTAAATAAAAAGCTCTTACTCTACTTCCCAAGCACATACACAAAGAATGAAGCCAGCACACCCCCTCAGTCTCTCATTCCCAAAACCCAAGTCGGATTCCATTCTCTGAGAGTTTTAACATCAAGAAGAATGATGAACATTAAGAACAAATACCAGGAAAATAACTGAGTCTTAGAGCATGCCAAAGCAGCCAGAGCTAAGTGGATATAATAAACCTGCCTATGAAAGCCAAACCCCAATCACCATCATCCATAAATAATGAATAATTCATTCCAGAAGGAAATAGAAGTAGACTTTAAGACTTGTTCATAGAAAGTGGAACTGCTATAGTGTCATCACGTTAAAGATGTGAACAGAGGCATTTCAGCAACTCCTGTTCTCCTTCGCCAGCGCTCTCACAGGCCGGTACATCAGCTCAGCTGCCTGCACCCAGCGCTGGGCTCCAGCAGCCACAAGCAATTAGGCCTTCCCTGTGTCTTTGTCACAGGCTCCTGTGCCTGGGATTAAGATAAGGACTGTACTGGTGTCACGAATACTGTGACACCATCTTGGCTCACTGCTATCCTCAAGTTTGAGTTACTTTCAATGCCTGAAGCTACTGGGGGAGATGCTAATGGAAGTGGCTGATAAGTGGTTTCTAAAATTCAAAATATATTCACAGACGAGAAAGAGCCACATTTATACTCAAGATCTGATCTCATCACAACATGCAATACAGCACACAGGACTCCCCACAACCAGTTACTTTGTCATTGGTGAGCAGATGGTACAGCATCAACCAGACGACAATCAAGAGTTAAGCAGCACCCTGCCAGAAGTCTTCTCAACATCTACCCACTGGAGATCTCCTCCCAGCTTCTCCAGGATCCACAGCCTCTGGTTCTGCTCAATGCTGGTGTGACTGCAGTTTGGACAACAGCTCCACACTTGAGTATGTCAGGTGTTACTAGCCCCTCAGATTCCACTTGAGCTTGATTAGGAAGATACTGGGAAGCATTTATAACCTAATTGTAAGTGGAAGTCCTATTTATACAGGAAGTGCCATATAACTCTGAAGCTAGAAGGTGTCTACTTTGAACACCAGTTTCAGTGAGCACAAATTAAAGCCACAGCCATTAAACCACAACACAATTTAAAGCCACTGGGGAAGGGTTACCTCAGTCAGCTTCTTTCCTCCTAAGCTCATCTGAACTCTCAAGTTCTCCTATTACATTACTGAGAAAAATTCTAATTTATTTCAATCATTCTTGTTTATAACAAGCATTTGCCAGCTAAACACATTCTTCACTGTTGGCTCAATCCTCCTCAGTCTGCTGAGCCACAGCTTCCCTCATAAAATTCCCCACTCCAGAAGCATCTCAAGCAAGGAGTGCCAGAATTAGGCATTTCTTGTAGAACTTGATACCTCCACTATGTTCCACACTTAACCTTTGCAAAGGCTGGATTAAAACAAAAACAAAAGGCATATGGAAAACAAGTCCCTCTGCTCCAAAGTAACTTTGCAAGTGCAAATGTTTACAGAACACTTGCCCACATGCTGAGCAGTTACCCTTGGCAGTCATGTATGGAGCCCAGGATTTCTGAATTGCCAAAAACATCTTTCTACCACAGTTACTACATTTTTTTTTACAAGAAAGTCTGCACACAGTGTATGACAGAGAGAAGATGCTCTTAAAATTTTGTAACTAATGCTTGTACAGCATAAGGAGTTCTTTGCAACCCTGGTAAGAGGGTGCCTGACAACACCCAAAAAAAGCCACATCTTTAAATTCTACTTTTCCTGTAAGGAGACAAACTTTTCAATACAGAAACATTCAAAGCCTGAGTGCCTTCACATGAAACCATAACCTCCTGCAGAGGCATGTTGCTGCCCTCTGCACCTGCTCCAAAAAGCTGAAGTCAGGCAAGCAGGTATGTCCTCCACAGAAGACCACTTCCAAAACCCTGAGGGAACAAGCACAATTACTGTAGATTCAAATATTCCCTACAAAGAAACTTTCTGCTTCAAGCCCAGGGAAGTACATAAACAATCACAAGTCCCATGTGAACATTCACCACAGTCTGTAAAACTATCCAGTTTTTAATCAGGCTTAAAATAAATGCTCAAACACACAGCTTCCCAGAAAGGAGTAACAAGAGCTGCCTATTGATTTTGTATCAGGGCTACCTCAGAAAAGAAGGGGAAGAACATAACAGTTGAAATAAATGTTGCCTCCCCCCCCCAATCTTCCCTTCAAAAAGCACAAAGGCTTTAAACACATGAAACCAGCTCAACTATGTAGTTACCCTCTGAAAGGCCATCAATTACCTAAATTGGGCTGTGTGGCAGAGAAGAATAAAAATGAGGCAGGGTCAAATCAGCTCTGGAATTAATTTGGGGGGAAGGGGATATATTTCAAAAGAGGGAGGGGATTTTGTTCTCGCGTTCCCTCTTCCTCCCTCACTTTCCAGCAGTCGCCATGGCCCAAAGAGACAGCAGAAGAGGATTTCATTAATAAATTTATTTCAACTTTCTTTTCAATGGTGCTAAAAATGTATGCAAATCCATTCATAATTAGGTTTAAAAATTCCATTTCATGGGATAATCAGACTTCAAAAAACTCAATTTTAGTTTTAATCAGATTTTAACAAGGATATTAAGTCCATTTCGTTCAGAAGAGGGAGAAACGGTGAATTTAACACAAAATGTATTCAAGCTTAGCCCTGGGAGATAATTAAATAAAATTAATTTGGCAAGGGTTGTCTGTAAATGGAAACGCTCCAGACAGCGGAGCACGTTTCTGAAGGAAACAAAAGCAGTTCATTACTGTACAAACAGATACAAAGCTTATTGTTCAGACAGAAGGGACTTGCAGCTCTTCCACAACAGCAAGACAACCTGGGACCTCCAGCTGCCTCTGCCAAGCGCAGCAGTTTGTGGAGGAGCAGAAGGTAGTCATTTCCTTCTCCTTTCAGTCAAGTCCCCTAGACTTCCCCAGGGACAGCAAGGGGAGAAATGCAGGGGACAACATATACCAACCTAAAGATTCCAGATTATCAAGCATGGAAATAAGGAACAACCTAGTGGGAGACAGCTCCTTAGAACTACAGAAACACATGTGCTACTTGAGGCCAACATCAAGATTCTTGTCAGGTAGAGTTCCATCAAATTCCACACAGCGATTGAGCCCCTACACCACAGGTCTGAACCCCAACTTCACACCAAAAGTTTCCCATTCTCCCTGAGGAAAGCCATGGACTGATACCAAAGGTTTATAACCTGTAACATTCCTCCTGAGTTTTCAATTCTGAAGAGACAAGTAACTACTTGGTAGCCCTTATATTAGCCACAAAGTTCAGTTCTTTCAACACTGTTACCAGATTTGTCTGACACTCAAGTACTAATGTTACACAGTATTAGAGCCTGTCCATGAAAAGTCTCTTCAAAAACCTTACCCAACATACTGATGAAAACATAAAACAGAAAAGGTTGACTCTAAAGCAGAGTTAAAGGTTTAATTGATATCTTCTATGATCCCAAACTCTTCTCCCCTAAGCAACACCATCCTTGAAAGTAACAGTGCAGGACACAAGAAACAGACAAATACTTTAAGAAAAAGAAAAAGCTATTTTGAATATCTGAGACTGACATTGAGAAATAGCATGTTTATCTTTCACAGCTATCATAACCCATACAGACAGGGGCACAGGCAATTTCCAAGACCTACGTCTACCCAACTGGAAAAAACCCACCCCACAAATTCAGTGCACTTTTCACTTTTCCCCTGTACCAGCCTTCCAAATCTATCAGCTATTACAAAGTGCCAATTGCATTTCCCCTTGCAGCTACTTGCAGACAGGCGAGCCGATAGGTGTTCTGTCACCTTGACAAGTGGGCCAGCTATCCAGAAGGCAGATGATGTCTTTGCCAAAGTCACGCTGGAAACCATCAGGCCTAAATGAAAGGCTTGTCACAAAACAGGCTTGATGCCAACCGCCTTGGCTGTTAAATTTGCAGATCAACACCTGAATCCACAAAGCTTTAACTCCAGGAATACAAAGAGCATGCAGGAAGAAGTGTTATTTGCAAGTGTACTAGCAAAGCTGAGTTAAAGGGACCATAACTAGGTTAAAAGCATCATCTGAGCTGAGCCAACAGCAGAGCTGTGAAGTATCATCGAAAACTGTCCAAGCCAACTGATGCACAGATGACTTCTCTAATTGAGGATACTCATCCTGAACACATTCCCAGCCAAAGTTACATGTCCTATTTCTGTCCTTCTTAGGAAAAGTTAGCAGTGTTTCAAGCCCTCACTGAGCAGCTTCTTGTGTACCACAGAAAGAGAGTGATTGTTTCATTAAAGCAGAAGAGAAATTAACTTGGTCAGTGGGGCATAACTCAGAAAAATCCAGAATTTCCTATTTCTTCCTACTCAAAAGATTGATTGCCCTTTCACTATGCTGCTTACATCAGAGTATCTGTGGAAGAAAGTTTAAACAAGTAATGACAAGTCTCAAGCAATTCCAGCAAGAGCAACTTGTGCTATAAAATGGTTCTTGCAATAGCTGCCCATTACTGGGCGCAGAGAGGCACAGAAATCGTTACCTTTCCTGACAAGGGAGTTGCAAGTAACAGAGTGAGAGGGTGTGGGTAAGGATTGAGTCAAATTGGTGCTAGGAGAGGAGAGATGCTCAACATCACAAGTAAACAAACTTCTGGAAAAGCCAAAACTGCACCTGCACTGGCAGGTTAGGCTCTCTGACAGATCCTGTTTCTGCTTACAGCAAGAGGCAGCACAAGTTGAAAGCTACTGCAATATGCAGAGGTTTCTAACACACCATTCCTGAACGTATCCTCCTTTTACAAGAACATTTTGCAAGAGACATGACTTCATTAGCAGAAACGTTTCACTGCCAGGTGATGAACAAATACATGTGGAACACATTCCAGTGCAGCAGCAGCCAACTGGGAAGAAAGAGAAAGGAATTCTTGCCAATGCAATCCTTGCCTGGGTGTCACATCGGTGGGGGAAAAGGTTCTGCACACCTCCACCCCTTATCTGCCTCAGATAGACAGAATAGCTGGGCATCTTGTATCTTTTTTCCTGCTGAAAAGGCCTGGCTCTATTTTCTCCATGCTATTCTAACCCCACAGAAACCTCCATACCCATGAGAGTTAACAAACCTTCAGTCTAAAAAAAAAAAATCTGCTTTATGTCTTGCATATTGCTCTGGATTTTCCTATCTAGGCCAAAATACCCCCAGACCAGAGATGGATTAGTAAATAATCCAACCCAACACAGCCATTTCTGTGCTATAAGTTATTTTGAAATAACAAACACACAATCACAGCCAGTTCAAGAGAACCTGAGGCACTTCTCACATTCATCTCTTAACTGACTAACATTTCAAGTTCACCGTGCCCTTTAAGACAGGCTTGAAAATATTGTGCAGTCCTTTGGTTAATAGAAGACACATTAATTTTTTTCCTCTCCAAACATTGAACACAAAAGTCTATTTACAAACATACTCCTTTTAATAACCAGCTCGAGAGGGAAGAGAATATACCCCCTGTAAAGATGTGCTTTGGTCAAAAAATATTCACTGGCAAAGAGACCCAAGGGAAGAAAGGTTGAAGCTTAAGGACAGGGCTTACATAATAATATCACAAGGCATTTAAGCCAGCTTGTAGGAGCATTTTAAAGACGCTGAAACTGAAGCAGTTTAATGTTCACGCACGTCCAATCTTCTCCCGCCCCATCCTGATGTGGCTATGCTAGCTGCCCTATCAAGTACAATTAAAACTGCAAATTAGACCTCTCCTGACTGATCCAGTACAGAACTCCCCCTTGGACCAATGACAAAAGTGACAAATGACTGAAGTAGCACCTTCCCAGCTACCATCAGCAGCACAAATCCTGGCTCTAGGCATTGATAGGTTAAGTACTAACCAGGAGTGTGAATCATTTTCAGAAACGCCATCAAGATAACCTGCACCAAATAGGCTCAGAAAAGCTTCAAAATATGATTTGTATCATCTGAGTTCTTATCTACACTGGCAGATAAACTCCTCATAATAGTTCAGTGCAGTTTTCAGCAAACAGCTTATTTCTCACCATGAGCAGAGGTCAGCTTTTCTCACACTCCAGGTCCCTGTCCATAGCTGTTGCTCTCTGTGAGCAGCAAGGTGGACGTGGCTCTACTGTTATTGACTAAACCCTCCTCCCTGTTCCAAACTGCAGTTTTCAGACCCCTGGCATTAAACAGCACCTGCAATTCCAGTCTAAAGAATACTGCTCCACTCTTCCAATTCTGAAGCTCATTCCTTTGCTTACAGATACCCTCATACACATTCACATAAAAGCTGGACTTTAAAAGGATCTTTTAGTTTAGGTCCTGCCTAGTCCCTTGCTATTACAAACTCGACTCACCTCTTCCATACCCTTGTGGAGTTTCAGCTCCACAGCAGCAATTTATGTACTTTTGACTCAACTGGAAGCCTTTCTAAAAGGTAGAACCTCCTTCCAGCTGTATCCAAGGCAGCCTTCAGCAATTTGTTAAATGCCAATGCCAGTCTTTAGTATAGATGGTTCTTTTTCTCACTGGTATTGATCCTCCTTCCTTCTCCCTGCCATCCATGTTATTTCTTGGCAGCAGTTACATAGAATCATAGAACCCCTTGGGTTGGAAGGAACCTCAAAGATCTAGTTACAACCCTCCTTGTTCCTACCACAGGCAGGGACACCCTCACTAGACCAGGTTGTCCAAAGCCCCATCTAACCTGGCCATTAACACCTCCAGGGACAGGGCTTCCACAACCTCTCTGGGCAGCCTGTTCCAGTGAACATCTCCTTCCAGCCTTTGCTAGAGCTCAGTCCTTCCACTCAACCAGTTCAGGGAGCTTTCAGGCTCCTACCAGCCACCCCATTCTGCATCTAGTTCCCATGAACTTCCTCCACAACAGGTGAGCAGAACTCTAAGAAGCATCTCCCAGGCCTTCTAGAGAGGCAACTGAACACTTTCACCTCCCTCAAGTTTTTCTCCTAGGGCATCCCATGTGTGAGAATTAACAGCTATCCTGTTGTAAACAGAAACACAGCCTTTCTAGTCCTTTCCACTGAGTGAGCCACATTTTCCAAAAGAAGTTTGTATTCAGCTCCCAAATCCACAGAGCTTTGTCTTTTGTTTCACTGAATTTTGTCCCACTTCTTTACTCTAATCCTTAGGGTCACCCAGTTCTGCATATCCAGCTTTTGTATATTTATGAATCCTCTGAACTTGGCATCATTAGCCAAGTTTTATCAGCACACACCAAATTTTTTGCACCAAAATCATTAATAGAAATCCTAAATAAAGCAGATCCTAAGGCTAATCTTTGAGGAATTCTACTTATCCTTGCTTTTACCTTCAACAATACTAAATCCATCTCTGCCTAAACAATTCCTTATGCACCCTACAATTCTTCTATTAATTTCCATCTTGTCCTGCATAGCTTATACCTTCCCAAGTGACACTCAATCAAAGAAGTTCAAATAAATAAGATCAATTGTGTTTCATTTGAGAAGATAATAAATCCTCTAGACTAGGAAAGCTGTTATGTCAGTCTGGCCCAATCCATCTTGATACTCCTTGATCCAATGAACAAGGTGGATTCCTTGCCCTGTGGATAAAGGCCATGCCCACTAGAAGGGAGTGGCACAAGAGTTTTAATACTTACTGAAGCATTTAGAAAAGGCCTGGGCATTTTGAGAAGGGTTTTGAAAATGTCTAAAAAGTTGTCCTCAAAAGCATGTAGAGAATCCATCTTTATATTTTTGCTTAAAAGTTTCCCTGCAAAAACAAAGCTTTGGGAATAAAGGAGGTATGATACACTGCACACCTAAGGGAAAGGGAATGCATAACCTGCCAACAACCCTGCCAGAAAATTTAGAGCTGAAATACTCAAAAGATTCTCAAATGGAAAGGTAAAATTAAAAGTGAGCTAGAGATTATAGTGGTTATTGGGTTTGGGGAAATGACAAAATGAGAGGCTGAATAAAAATGAAGCACGAGCATCTGAGCTCCCTGACAGTAGCAAACCATTCCCTCACTGATTAGTCTCTGCTATTTAAATGATAATTTCACTTTAAGGCCAACAAGACTGCTTAATGTAAGAAAAGTGCCTCTTTATAAAAGTGCCTTTATTTTTGAAAGCTTCTCCTTCACAGCAGAGTGAGCATCTAAGTTCAAGCCATTTGCAGGTAACAGGGGTCACTACATGCTGGAAGAAAGCAAGCTACTTTTACCCAACTGTTTTTCAACAGCATCTCAAACGCTCCTTGGGCAGCAACACAAAGTGAAGCATCTGATAGGTGAGTCTCCCATGGAAAAAGAATCACCTGCTGTGCAGAAGACACCTCCAGCACACATTCCTAAAATCACTTCTCTTTCTAGTGGAGAAAGAGCTGTATATTGAAGCTGGGACAATGCTCTATACTCTGATAAAAAGAGTCAATGGAAAAAGAAGTGCTATATTCCAGTAGAAAAGGGGTCCACTGGTATCTTCACTGCCAACTTAGAATCATCCATCTCTTCTTTGATTTCATACAGTTTCTGTAGGTGAACTACTGGAGTTCCTCAAATTATTCTTCAACAAAGAAGATGGATAGTGTGCTGAGCTATTGTTGAATAGTTTTCTCTGTCTCCAGAACTCTGGATCTGTGATCCTGGAAAAGCAGTTTCTTTAACTGCTCCCAGAGCTTTGAAATGCAAAGCAAGGCCAGACATATTTTTGATGTGAGCTTGCTTACTTCTTATGCTGATTCCCTGATAATGCATCTCAGCCTGCCTAGGTGTCAGGCGTTCATCCATTATGTTTGACACCCTTTCGATCTTTCCTTTAGCCTCAAGACTTGCTACTGCTATATTCAACTGGAAATAAAAAGTATTAATGGCAAAGGAGAAAGAACACTAATATTTTTCAACACAAGAGAGAACAGCAGCATTGTTCAAGAAAATTAATATCAGATAGGGAAATTACATGACAGGAAGCTGTGCCCAGTGCTTCAGTGAAGCACTGGCAGGAACAGACCTATAGTATTTTAAGAAATCAATCTATGAGAAGAGGTGCAAATGGTTGACATATTAAAATTAAATGAATGATGAGAATGGGAGAAGACTAAGCCATAGCTACACAACACAGATTTGACATGAGGCTCCCAAACATCACTTTAAGTAAGTTACTGCCTTCCAACATCCAAACATGGCCTAAAGTCTGTATTCTCACTACTCTGAAAACTGGACCTTCAGATTTTTGAGATGTCAAAGGAACATTTTATCTCCACCACACATGCAAAAAATCCTGCCAAGGCAGGACAAAGCCTAAAGCACTACAGAAAATGAAGAATAATGTACATTTCAACATGACATAGAAGGATAACAAAGAACTGAAAAGCTTAGAGCAGTACTCCAGCATAAACTGTGTCTCACATTCAGTGGGTGACAGCTTCCTCCAAGGTTCCTCCATGTAAAGAATGGTGGCTTCACTACACATACAATTCCTGTAACACAACCACAATTACTTTCCTCAAAACTTCTACTCTCTAAAGACTCTCACTCTCTAAAGACAAAAGGTCCCTTTTGGAATTGTTCAGGCACACCTCTCTCAAGAAAATATTAAATGCTTCTAAAGCAATGCTTTCATCTTTTACACACACTAAGGCCTAAAAATACTGAGCATGCAAACTTATTTCTAAGAAAACACAACGATTCTCCTCTGCTTCCCTTCCAACCCTGGCTGCTCATTGCCACCTCCTCTGCCCTGCTTGGAAACAGCAGAAGCATTTATGCACCCACCCAGTAGACTTCATCAGGCAACCAATCTGTCCAAAAGCTGTTGTCCACTCTAAATGACATTTTGCCATGCAGGACCACACCTCTCATCAAACCTTCAGCTTCCACAGAAGGCAAGTTTTTGGATTAAGCTCTCAGAAGCAACTGTGAAAGCACAGGGTAACAGCAGATAATCTTTCCACAAGGTAAGCTGAGACCTCATAGCTATCAAAGTTTCTCTAGTGAGCACAGCTCTTTTTTTGTTTGGTTGCTGGGGAGGGGGGTTAATTAGTGTTTCCCTTATGCAGTGTTTATCTCCCTTTTTGGTGCCCTGGGAATTCCCACTGTGATGAGACAGCTTGTTTTACATTGGGAAACTTGTCAACAGCAGTCATGCAATTTTCAGTAAGTTCACAGATCATAAACAGCAATTACTTACATAAAACTTAGATGTACAAAATGAAGTTCCAATGTTCTCTTATTAGGCTAATCCTAATTTTCTTCCCCAATCAGGGACTCTGCTAATGGTGGGACCCCTCCTTCAGAGCTAATTTAGACACCATCCACCCTCCAAAACCCATAGAAATTAGTACTTAAATTCAGGTCAGTGGTGGTGTTTCAGACAGCATCACACACTTGGAATTAGGTCAGTTCCTTGCTTGGTGACAAAAGACAGTAGCTTACAACAGGCTACTAAATTTCTCCAACTATGGAGCAATCATGCCAGAATTATGGAATTCCTGGAACTAGCAACAGTAACCCCCAGTCTTGTCTTGATTGGTTGCACTTAATTAAGTATCCAGAAATGCCTAAGAGCAATTCAGATTATTTCAACACACACTGCTTTGTAGATCTTGTATATCTGTCTACAGATTCTTTTTTTTAAACCAGTAACCACTTATTCACAATGGACATTAAGAGAAAGGTAAATTACTACCTTATGAGAAAGGAGAAGATTACAAGCTTTATTCACTACTGCAAAGATATTCAAAGCCTGAGATGGAAGAGAGCAGAGTAGCTAAGCATAGTTAATCAAGATTCAAAAAGGAAAGCAGAGAACTCCAATATTCTCCCTTCTCTTCTATTCACTAGAAAAAAAAAAAAGAGAGAGCACTAATCCACAACTAAATGCAGAATCAAGAAATTTGATTCCCTTCTCCCTCCCTCTCTCCTCCCTTCCCCCCAACTCCAAAAGCAGAATCTGCACAGGACTTCCAGTACTGAGCATAGCACCTGTGTAACTACAAATTACAACTGTGCTAACCACTGTACTAAATAGAGATGCTTGCCACTTAATTAAACCCTTTCTTAGAGAGGAAATGCATACACATTCACACTATCTCTTCTTCTTAATTGATCTCAGACATTGCAGGAAGCTAGTCCCCAAGATTTGTCAGCCAGCCAGTCCACAGATGTTTGGGAAAGGAAACCAGGTCAGCATTAACAGGTTCACTTCTATGGCTCTAGGCGACAGGTCAGCAGATCAGTGTCTGCTGTCTGCAGCTGGCAGGCTCCACTAAGGGAAAAAGGTCCTTAAGCATTGGCCTGAATTCCTGTCAAGTCTGCACTTCTCTTTACAGGCCTGGGCAGCAGGTTGGGAAACAGCTACACCAGCTTAGTGCAATATCATCACCCAAGCCAGCTAAATTCACCCTTGCAAACTGAAAGGCAGCTATAGGTACCCTCCAAATGTAGGATGCTTCATCAAACCCAAGAGTGCCTCCAAGTCAGCCTCACACCAGAGGCAGGAGGGGGCTGAGACCTGCCTTCCAGTATAACCACAATCTGATGGAACTCAAGAACACCCAAGACCAGGCCTGGGGCCTCTGAGCACCACAGAGGAGCCACAGCATATCACTGCTCTTTCCCAGACACAGACCTCACCTCCAATTTCCACTGTATCCTGTGGCCCTTCAGAAAAGGGCAGCTGATCTCTCCACTGCTTCCCTGCAACAGGCATGGAAATGAGGAAAATTACTCTGAAAATAGGAACAAAATCTTTCACTTTATCTTCCACACAAACACCAAGCCTGAGCTGACAGCACTGTCTGCCACAGAAAATGATGCCCCAAAGAAAGTAAAAGCTTACTTTAATAGGTCATCATGAGTACATTTGATACTTCCAGTTCTTGGCTGTTCCAACATCAAAAATCTCCCTGATATAAAATAATTCTGTGGAGCATACAAAAATTTTTGAGCTTAGCAGGTGAGAAGTGTAGCAAATTTTATAGTCAGTATTTCCAGTTAAAAAAACCAAAGCCACACACAAGCTACCCAAACAAAACAAAACACAAAACTCCACACATTATTTACTCTCTAAAAATAAAAAGATAAGAGCGCTTGGACTAAAACTCCTCTGAAGCTGTTGCTCCTGGTCTGCCTGTCAGCCTTCATGAATTTGTGTAACTTTTTGGCAAAGCTTCAGCCTTTGAAAACTCCCATTCTTCTGCCACTTAAGGGTAAATACAAAGACAAATGTAGCATTAACCCTTGCCATTTTCAGTGCCTGACTTACTAGCAACTTCATCTTTAAAAAATACCTGAGGTACATCACTTTGTATCCTTCTGTGCTCCAGGGTTATCTGTTTATGGACAGAGATATTACCTGGCTAATTCATTAGAGGGCAAAGACAATGCCAGCCAAAGATGGATAAGCAAAGGCAAAAAAGTGAGCTCAGAGTAAAAGCTCACAGAACAAGAGCCCTCATTTTGTATTTGGGTATCTTCTACATGGTGCTGAAGGGAACATCAGGACAGTAACAGCACTGCTCTTATGGATGCAATTCTATGGCATGAGGTGGGAAGAGGAGATCCAGGCTCTGAACAACTATTAAATAAGCCAAAATGAAGAACATGTACAGTGCTGAAGTTCAGAGTTGGCTGGAAAAACACCCTGGTCTACACATCATTAGGGACATACATAAGAGTCTCTTCCACGCTAAGTTCCTACCCTGAGCACTGGACAAGGAGACAGTGATTGTACTCATATACCATTAAAGAGCTTTTCAAAGATTTAGTAGCAACACAGCCCGGTTTTCATGAGCCCAGCTGACCCTTCCTGAGGTCTGGTTTTCACGTCGGGCTGGAGCAGAAAACCCGGTGCCTGCAGCAGCAGGAGAAACGTTGCCATCTGGTGGCTGGTGTTGCAAACTGTCACCCAAAGAAACCTGCCAGAAATGTTTTCCTGTTAAAATACAAGTAATTTAATGTCAGTCAAGAAACTACCTGGGCAATCTCTCTAAGATAATAATCCAACTCTGAAAAAAACACAAGTCTGTCATGATTAACATGGTTCTTCAGTGAAGATGGTCTACAACTCAGTTAAACGAATGGTGGATTTTGAAGGTTTATATCAGCACATTGTGGAGAGACAGAGGACAAGCAGCTTGTTTTCTCAACACACGCTCCTCTTTGCTAATAACAAGGCCCTACAATAGCCATACATGAGTATCCTTCTCAAGGGGAGTGAACTCCAAAGTAAATACTACTTTCTACTTGCTAATCAAGAATTTCAGAGTTTAGTAGGGTTTTTTTCCTTCCACAATACAGATCATGAAGACAGAGCAACATGAGACAAATCCCTGTCAGCAAAACAGTAAAATACAGGCAGGACCTACATGACAAAATCTACACCCACGATGAAAGAGAGAGCCAACTATACCACAAAGTAAGCAGTGAGAAGATCAAGGTATCAAAAGGATGTGTAGCTGAACACAAAATATATGGTGTAGATTTGTAACATGTATACATGAACCATACATAACCATAGTGTGTGTTACTGTGTCACCAGGGTACTGTGCAGCTTACAAGTTACAGCGTTCATATCAGGCAGGCATCATTCCAAGGGCAAGTTCTAGAAAGAACACTGCACACCATCATGCTCTAGAGCTTTAAGTTGTGTTTGCTTTCACAGTTTGTAAGAGGAAAACCCAGGAGCTTACACAAGTAGAATCAGAACTAGTAAACATAAGACTAGCCTCCGAGTAAACTGTTAATGAACTCATTTTCTCCCCAAAAGGTGAAGCATTATCAACATTTAGCTCTTTCATTGTTACCAAAAAGAGACCAGTACTAAAAACAGTAGGATTACCCACTACACTCTTCAAAGCTGCACCTCCTCTCCAAGTATTATTACATAAAATTACACTTGAAAGTTACACTGGTAGGTCTGATCATAAGCCAATCTGACAAAAAGCCTGCTGGGACCAGGCAATCAGTGAACAGAAACCACTGAGAGCAGACACAGAACAAGCCCTGTGGAAGTGCTAGAGGAAATGAAAAACCATCCCCTCCTAAGCACCACACGCTACAGCACTTCCCTGCCATTCTCTCTACCAATGAAGAATGTGATAAGAAGAGATGAGAAATCCTAATGCATTCTCTTTTGCCTTGCTTATCAAGTTATTAGCAAACAGCACATTGCTCCAGCTCTTTGGGACAACCATCCAACTCGTTCCTATTTCCCCTGACTATGAGATGAGCAATTAACTCTTCTCAAACTTTCACCAACAGCACACTCCAGGAAGCTGACTAGGACAGTGATCTCTTGTCTTTATATTTCTGATCGAAAATGAATGTAATTCATGCTGTAAGAAGTCTGAGGGGAAAAAAAAAAAAAGAAAAAACAAACAAAAGAGGGGAATCATCCAGTCCCACTTGGTACAATTGCATGGAAGAGCTGATTTTTCTCAAGAGCAATTCCCTTTTCAGTATGAGAAGGCGCCATTAATAGCACTAAACAATATGGCCCAATCAAACACCTAACACTTTACAGCGAATATTCTGATTTTAAATGAAGGAGTTATTAGACTTCAACAGGCAGAATCACTTGGTTCCATTTCTCTCCCACTGTGAAATTACCTCATTAAACCTTTAACAGCTTGAGGTAAGTAAAAAGCTTTTACTCCACCGTCTGATAGAACGGGTTTTGTGAAAAGGATTCATTCTATTTCTGTCCATTCCCTGCCATAGATTTAGGACAATTCTAACTTCCCCTAAATGTATGTATCCTCAGCAGATGCAGGCAAGAATCTCAAGCGTGCAACCTGCTAGCATGCCTCTAGAAAGAGATTCGTGATCCTCATTAAACAAAAGCCACTGAGAAAATTAAGAGGGATTTCCCAAGTGGAAGACAAGTGTCTTAAGTGAAGCAGTAACACACCCAAACCATATGTGCATATCCAAACACTCCAACTTCCAAACCCTCCCAGCAGTGTGCAGACATACCTCTGTTGTCAGGCTAAATGGATTAAAGACACAAGTGGTAAAATGAGGTTCTGCAGCCCAAGTTGCAGCTCAGGCCACGATCCCGTGCGAAAGGGGATCGGTGCTATAATGCTCCTAGAAGGACTGTTGTTTACAAGGCAGCAGCTCTCCTTCTAACATACCAATAATGTGAATGTTTAAAGAAAATAAAGGAGTGACAAAATGTATGCCACACACAAGCATCACAGCTACACAGAAAGCCTTTTACAGTGGAAGAAAATAATCAGAACATGGACCATTTCCAGCCCCTCTTTATACCACATACAGAGACCTTAAGAAATCTGGTTCAACACTCCAGATGTCAGAGGGAGTTGTGAAGTGACAGCACACACAGTCTAGTTGGTGATACAAACCACCACTGGGAATGCAGACTTTTTTCCTCCCTTTTGTAAGAAACTGAGTTTATTCCATTTCTCTGTTAGACTGGCTAATATAACAACTGTCTGCAGCTGCTTTAGGCAACATCAAGTCACAACATCGAGATCCAGCAGTTTGTTTAGATACCCATATTTCAAAGAAATCATATTTACAACAGTATGTCACAAGTAACACACTTTCTCTTCTCTGGACATATCCTAAAAGTCTTTAAGAGTTCACTTACTGAGCTAGCAGAATCTCTAAAGATGGATGTAGCTATAGGTAAGAAGTTCAAAGAACTCAAAATTGAACCTCAGCCTCAGGGACTTAGTCAAGCTGACTTGGTAGAAAGCCTTTGTTAGTTCCCAAAGACACATACTGTTATCAAGTATCTTGTGGTTCTCCTCATATATAATAAAGTACTGGTAGAACAGATGGCAAGAAAACAGTGAACAAACTTCAGAGATCAGATGAAAAAGAGGTTGAGAATTTTTACCTCCCTCCAGAGCTGAGAGCACATACCTGATATTCAAGCCAGTGCTTTGGTCCAGTTTCTCCCAGCTTTTTAATTTTCCCAGAAGTTTCTGAAGTAGAGATAAAAATAGGAGTTAAGAGACAGACAAGTGTTTCAACAGCTCAATTGCCAGAGCTCCCTCAAAACTCTCCATTCAAATTAAGTGTCTTTCCTTTTCCTCCTGCAGATTTCATCTTATCTAGGACTTTTAGGTTATTGTTCTCCAGTCCTCACAGACAAATTTTCCCTGTCACCACAGCTCTGATATACAAAACTTAGGTTACACTTCAGCACTTTAGATAACCTAAGCATGAGCTACCATCACTGTACTAGACCTTGGCAGAGCAGCCTCCTGCAGCAGAGAAAAGCAATATCCTCAATACCAGTTCTGTATGAGCTGAAGTGCCTGTTTCTCCTCTTCCAGTTCCTCCTCTTCCCTTTCACTCAGTACCAGGCAGTATTATCTAATCCAAATCAGACACCAGGACAGTTCTGCAGATGAACCAGTTTGCACATTTAGATTAGTCTCTTGACAATTCACTGTATACTTGATACAGGGTGGGATGGAAGCAAGACAGTTTTATTCATCTGAGACCACACTCCAGCCCTGCTAGCACTGGCAGCCATTCAAGTGTGTATCAAGGTTCTTACCACACGTCTGTTTGACAACACTGTGTCTGGGCAGAGATGAATGACCAAAAAACCCATTTTCAGCAATAGAAATGTAAAAGAGAAACAGCAAGACCAAAAAGGACACTATGTTGAGATAGTTCTTTAAAGAAAATACCCAGCTGAACAACAAAGATCCTTTTGCCTCTTTCACCTTCGCTGCCACAGCTCCCCTCACGCAGGCATTTAAGTTCAGGAATGGCTGGTTTGAACACTTAAGACAGGTATTATACCTTAGCTAATACAATACAAGAAGAGTCTAAAGGATAGGACAGGCAACAAAGGGAATCCCTATCCTGCTCATCCACCAAATTTTAGTAGCTTCTCACCTCATTTTCCAATTCAACAGTCACCAACTGTTCTTGGACCTTCTCATAGCGCTCCAGTTTTCTTTGGAGACCTTCTACCTCCTCTTTAAGCAATCCATTGTTTTCCTTCATTTCCCTATGGTGAAAAGCAAAGCAAGGATCAGAGAGCCATGTAACTCTGCTCACTGCCACAGACTTCCAGACACTTGAGGAATTAACAGGGACTCAAATCACTCTGAACAGACATGATGACATTCAGCTGATATGCTTCTACAACCTTCACTGCAAAGCCACTGCTACCAAGGAAAAGATAAACAAAGCTTTATCAAACTGGGTTTTTTCTACTTTAAGTGCCATCCTAATTACACCCAAACAACCTGAAATGTGGCAAAAACAACATAAAGGGTAACAAAGGTCTCCCAAAAGACTCCTGATCTTCAAGCTGAATGCAGGGCTGGAACACAGCAAGCAGAGGACACTGAGGCTTTTTGAGTACTCTGTGATGACCAGGCAAGCATTCAGGCTGCTTGTTTTTACTTTTGATAGTGGGTGAGATAAAACTGTTTCAAAAAAATACGACCTCTAATCACAGGTTCACAGGGGTTAGAAGGGACCTCAAGAGATCATCAAGTCCAACCCCAAAACAAAAACCAAGCATGCATAAAGGTTCCAAGATAACCAATTTAAAATTATAATCAAACACTAATAAGAACAGCTAAAGGAAAACATTTAATTTTAAAATAAGAAAAGGCTGGCAAGATCACTCATGTAATTTCATTGATTTTTTTTTAAAGATGCACTAGAAGGTAGAAATCAGGTTAGTTTAAAAAAAAAATCTTTGAAGCAAGTTATTTCATAGTACCTAAGAATTTAATTTGTCAACTTAATTGTCACTTCAGAAACCCAGAAAGTCTCCTGTGCCAAGGACTATACCAAAGTGTTTGAGAAATTTAAAACAAAAGACTTTCTGCATTTTCTGCTGGAACAACAGGCCTTTAAAATACTGGTAATAGTAACTAAACCAAAAGGGTTATTACAGAAAGGTTCAGCTATCTCTTGTCTCCACAGGGATTTCTTTCCCAAACCTGTATAGAGTTCATCACTGTCTTTAAACATTGAATTTTATTCTAACAAATAGGTATCACCATCCAGAACAATCAATACAGTCTTACTGTGTTCAGGATGATTACCCAGACCTTGTCAAAGCCTCTCATCTAGGACCCATCACAACACTGCTCAGTTCATACACAGTATTTGTATGAAATATTTAGGCTCCCTCCTAAAGTCTCCCACGTGGAAGCACAATCGTAGCAGATACAGGAGAACACCAGATAACCCTCTCAACAGCTGGGCACTTCTGTCACCTGAAGTAGGCATTCTCCTCCCTGAGCTGGCGCAGTTCCCGTTCCATTTTTGGGAAACGGGCCAGTTCTGCCTTCATGTTCTTGACAATTAGAGCATCATGTTCCTGCTGGGAGAACTTCTGTTCCAGATCCTGGAAAACATGGGATGACAAGAGGACAGCAATGATAAACTTGGAACTTGTAAGAGCAACTTTTCCACTGTACTTTTTAAACTCAAATCAATGACTTGAATAACGTTGGCAGGGAACTCAGCAGGCCACCTGGTCCGATGCATTGCTCAAAGTAGGGATGACTCTTTTAACACCTGGGCTGGCCTCTTCTCTACACCCATTTACCCTAAGATTGTAACAGAAAAAAATACCTTTGCTGATCATAAAAAGGACCTTTGACTGAACCATGTATGTGATTTTCTTGTCCTCTATCACTCTGTCAATGAAGTGAAAAGAGGGGGAATTCAATGGCCTGCAAAAAAAATCAGGAACTGAAGAGACACATAACCTCACATTTTAGTATTATGGTAAATGTGACTTTTTAATTTAAAAAGTTTATTTAGAGCTGTATTGCAGTCTGGTAACATGTTTCTCCACCTTTCCTTCCAGTGGCTTGGACTGCAGGAGGGAGCGAAAAAGATGCACTCCCACCAGCTTACATGATTTGAAAGGACATGAAACACCTTTATACTCACTTTTAATTCAGTGTGGTTTTGAAAGCTTTGCAAGAGGTTGCACCTTCTAAAAGAGCTAAGCCAAACTCCAGAAGAATTTTCTGGGAAACAGAAACATAACTGCAGATGCAAGGTTTATCCTCCACCATATGGAAAAACATCAACTGCTCTAGAGCACTGATGGACTGGGCGGTGACACCTGATCAAACAGGGCATCCATCCTGAGCTCTGTCTAAGGTTATAAATCACCTCTCTATGGAGAGAGCACAAGTGGACTTCTTTTTCCAGTCAATGGATACAGCAAAGGTGAAGAGTGTCATGTTCAAGTCAACTGTAGATACCCTGGTCCATCCAGTTGAACTGAGCCTACTTCAAGCTCTTGCTGGCCACTAAATCAGATTCTTATATGACAAATTAACCTTTTATTTCTGCAATAGTAATTTAAAACAACAAAATAAAACCAAACAAAACCAAACCCCATACTGTTCTGTTCTTCCATGGAAGAAATTTAAAACTATAGCTCTATACAGGCCATGGAGTATCTTACCTTAATCTTCTGTTCATATTCTGCCAAGAGAGACTGGCCTGCTTGCAATGTCTGGATTTGCTGATTAGCATCTTGCCATTTTCTGTTAGATGTAGACACAAGAGGAATTCAACACCCAGGGTTCACATATCAGAAACAACCTGCATGCAGAAGCATCTCTGACAAGCATTCTCTAACACCACTAGCTAGTTATATGGTACTGTTAGAGAGGACTGTCTCTCAAACAGCTTCACACTCACACCATCACCCTCTAATTCAGAGCCAAAACCACTCATTGTTACTAAAAAAGATGCATCTTGAGAAATACCCAAAAATTAAGCTACCTTAGCTCAAACAAATAAACCAACCAATAAACACTCACAGTAAATGAACAGCACCTTTGATATTGAAGAGTTGAACTTAGTAAGCAAGGAAAAAAAATCCCACACACTCATATCTTTCAACTACCCCTCAACTATGATTTATGGCTTGATATTTTTGTTCTGTTCAGCCTATAAAGTTCAGATTAGCCTTTCCCACCCACATGCCTTCTGTTAACTCTCTAACATGAGCATGAGACACGCTGAGATTTTAAGCTCAAGTATTTTTTTCTCCCCCCTCAAGGTACAATTAAATTGCACCTCAGAGCTAGTTTCAAACAACGGTTATAACCTGCACATCCAGATCAAAGAACCCCTTTGAAGAGCAGAAATCAAACGCTGTTGAAAGTTTTGAGTGACAACAACTGCAGGAGAGTGAAGTTTCGTTTGCCTTTTTCTCCCTAGAGTCATTCATCCCCTGCTTACTTAAGTTGAACATCCAGCTGTTCCATCAGCTCTTGCTTCTGAGAGTCTTGGCTTGTCATCTGCATCTCTTGATTCATTATATTCCACTGCAGCTCTGATATTTTCCCTTTTAATACAGTGATTGTCTGAATTATGGAAAGAGAAAATAAGCACACAAAGCTGAGAGTCTCCAAGCTGGACATTATGGATAGTGATAGACAGAAATCATATCCAACCAAGAATAACCACTGAATCTAGAAACAATCCATACTCTTGCAAACCTTCAGACCTGATAACTCACCTCAAAAACAAAAGCAAGAGGAAGTCGTTTAGTTGCTTTCATCTGTCACCCAAATTGTCATTTTCATTACCTATTCAATGGATGACCTCAAACTGGCATGAAAAAATACCAAACTTCAAAGCTAGATGATGATAATACACAAATGTGTGTATGTATATATTTATATAAATATATATACACTTACATTAAAGTGAAAAAAATACCTCAACACTATTCCAAATACATTTTGTCTGCATTTCACAACTGAAAATGTCTGGGTTTGCCTCAGTCAAACATTATGCTTTCCTCAATCAGTGGCTTTTAAAGTTCTAGGTATCTTAACTCTAAAGAAAACCTCACAGGTTTGTTTCAAAGAGCCATTACTCAGCTCCCTTTATTAAAGAATCTCAAAACATTACACATATAGTGTGCTTTCTAGACAGACACACATGTAAGGTTCTCACCTTGATACTGATGGATTTGGAAGTTAAAAACCCACATGTGCAGCAGTTCTATTTATTTTTCATATATGAGTTTAATTTATCTCACATTCCATTCCTAACTCCCTGTTTTTAATCACCTTTAAGGGGAATACTAGATCTGTTCACCTGCTTTATCACAGAGGTACCTTTCCAGTGACCCCTAAGCAGGATGAAGGCTTAATGACTTAGTGGTTGTTGATCCACAAACGGTGCAGGAAACCAAATTATCAGCTAGCTGAACTTAATTGTAACGATCTCTGAAGAGACTGAGAAGATGATGTGTTCATCCAAGAGAAGTGGAATTGCTATCCAAGCATTTGGAACACAGGCATTTAAGACACTTTGGGAAGACATGCTTTGCACATAATTTGGTCATCCACTCTACAGTCCCCTCATCTCCTGGAACACATGCCTATCTTACCTCCTCCATCATTTCCCCTTTACTCAATGTCACATAACCTGACTTCTAAACTTAGGTGCTGTATGTTGCCTTGCATTTTCTTCCTCCTTCTCCAAATCAACCTAGCAAATTTCTTCTCATTGTTAATTAAAACAGCCTGCTCACTTGTGTCTGGACTTCATTAGGTTCTAAATTTTGACAGCAAGACACACACGACCTGGGTTTATTAATTTCCAGGTGATGAACACAGCAATTGCAAATTTTTTAGTTGTTTTGTTGGGGTTTTTAAATCAAAAAGGGCATTTTCAATTCACAAGAACTGCAAAGTCACCTGAAGCTACAAACAGATTAAAAAATTACTCTGTTCTTACTTCATTAGCTTCAGCTAATTTGCTCTCCTTCTCTTGCAGCTTCTTACTCATTGTCTCCATGCTCTTCTTGTAGGATTTGTTCATCTCTATTTGTTCTTTCAGTTTATTTTCAGCTTCTGTTTCCCTCTCCTGATACTGCTTTATGCGTGTGAGCAGCTCCTGGTTACGGTCAGCCTCTCGCTTGCAAAGGAGACAAAAAAATGCAGAGAGCCATCAGAAGAAAGCAGGACAAAGGTGGAGCCATTTTCATTTCTCCCATCTCCACTCGTTACTCTGGTCATCAAGGCATCACCACAATGCAATGTGTCAGATCATAACTTTAATCTTTCCACCAGCAAGGGCAAAAATCTTACCAGCAGCAACTCAATATCAAGGAACTTAGAGAATTAAGAGACAGTCTTCCAAACCTCTTAGCCTAAGACATAAGAATATGAGAAGACAGGAGGTGTTCAAGGCCAGGTTGGATGGGACTCTGGGCAACCTTGTGTAGCTCCAGGCCTGGAGGTTGGTGGTCCTGCCTGTGGCAGGGGGTTGGAACTGTGTGATCCTTGGGGTCCCTTCCAAACCAGACCAGTCCATGATTCTATGGCTTCTCAGACTCCACTACACACCCTCCAGCAGATCAAATATGCAAATATTTGATGCTTCAATTTAAAGCTGGCCCATGCATAGCAAATTGACTTTCAGAAACTCAGACCACAATAACTGGGTTAATAAGACAAATCTCCCTCTGCAACTTCTGGAAACTGTATAAGGCTATTTAACAGAAAAGAAACTGGGTTTAAATGCACAGCACTATCGATGAACACAGTAAGTATTTCTGCAGTCCAACTACCTTTCACTCACCACTTCAGTTTATTCCTACCACAAATTGATTAGCACTTACTGAAAAAAAAAGTGTGTAGTAAATTGCTTTGCTAATCAAAGCAAATCGAGACATGGATTTACATAGTAAGCAAGGATTATGCAAAGTGACGTTGAGGTTCCTAAAACCTTTATCCACATGACTCAAAAAAACCCACAGAATCTGAGCAGGGTAATTACCACAGTGCTGGATTAGTGCTGCTCCCTTTTTTTGTACCAGTATTTCAAGAGTTTCTGTGACTGACTCAGCTACATTCCAGTTTGAACTCTTCAAGGCTTAATTCCACATCACCTGACTTCAGAGGAAGAAGGAATTTAGTCACTGACTCTCTATTTCACAACTGCACACTAAATCCATCACCCTTGCAAAATATGACAAAATATGCTTATTATTAAAGATGCCTTTTTAAATAATCAGCTGCATACAAGGCCTTTATTATCCTACAAAACCCACAGATCTATCCCTTATTTCAGTAACATAGTTAAGAAAACATATACAGGCATAAAAACAGAAGCCAATAAAAGCTATTAGTCCCTGAGTGAGGCTCACTGTTTTATCAGTGCAAGCTCTCTTGTGTGAGAGTGCATGGTTGGCACTGCTGTCTTTCCAATTAATCACAGTCACACAGACTAAACGCTTGCAATTGTGCCAGCAGAAGTTTAAATTCATCTGGAAGAAAAACGTTTAAATACTTCTGAGAGAAACAAATAACAAACCCCATTTGTCCCTGCTACTCATGACTTCAGTGTTAAACTGGTGGAATCGAGTGGGGAGATCATCAGTTGGTAAACCAATCAAGGATTTTGATGTTCACACTCTTGTGCATGTGAGCAAGCCAGTGCAAGGCATTACAAGCAGATCTGCAGAGCAAAACAGCTGGTGTTGGGAACCTGACACCCAGACCACCACCACATTTGCAGTCAATGCACTCCAGGGACATTCATTTACTATGCATTCGCTGCAGTCTTACTCCAAAGACAGTGCCCATTAGCAGCTGGAGAACACTAGGCTTGGTCCTGAGCTGCATCTTTTTAATTTAGTTTTGTCCACAAAAAGAGTCAACCATGCACACACTCTGAGACACACCACCACAAAGCAGAGCACAGCACCTGAGAAGTCAGGAGCACAGCACTGATCCAAGCTAAAACACCAACACAGGTGCACTGACGTACGTTCTGATTTAGGCCTATGACACTAAGCCACCTGCAACTGTCCTCTTACCTCATAGTTTCTGGCATTGGTGCTGGCTGCCTTCTCCAGCTCAATGCGAGCTCGTTTGTGGCTAAGCTCCATCTGCATCTTCTCTCGTTCCACCTGCAGGAGCTGGGACTTGGACTGGATCTGCCCGGCTTGCTCTTCCAACTGGCCGGATCACGGGTGGAAAGAGACATGACACACCATTAACAGCACTGCAGGAATAGCCTTACCTCCCACCCTCTACTGCTCAGCTGACACTTGCATGCCAATTTACAAATTATAAGGGAATTACCACCACCTTTGTGGCATTTGTCTGCTCACACCAGCTGCAGGTGGGGAAACCAGGAGTTCAGCAATACACCCACATAAAACCAACACTGGTTGGAAAGGAGTGAATTCCAAGTTCTTCACTCCAAATTTCACACTCAAGTCTCCAGAGGTATTCTGAGAAAACATACTTCTCATTCTGAAAAGGAGGTTAATTACTTTTATGGGACCTGGGGAGATATAACAACAGCTAACCAAGAAGCAGATCACACTCCCCCTGAAATGTAATTGCCCTGCAAAATAACATGTTTTCCTACTACCTGCTACAACATTACTCCTCCTTTTCTCATTCAAACTACCTTACAGCACACACAGTATTAATGGAATACTTTGTCTAAGCAACGTATACTCAGCAGATAGCTAACACAGACTCTAACCAGAGCCTCCCCTTACATCTCTGCTTACAGGTATGTACCACAGACAGACAATACACACAATTTTTTGTCACCATTCCAAATGCAAAGCTTATTTTATACTTGAAATAGAAATACAAAAGCTTTTTTTAGCCCCATAAATATGACCCAGGATGTATATTTACTTCATGAGCATAAGGCAGCTTACAGGAAAGTCAGAAACCCCCAGGTGGGTACAAACAGAAGTGGACAAGAAAGCACAACTGGTTAGCACATCAAAGCCACAGCACAAGGGGAGTCTCCTGTATGTGTCCAGGCAAAGAAAGGAAGGTTGTGGGGAAAAAAGGTAACAAATTGCTTACTAGAAAAATATTACCAGATACAAAGCTCCTTTGTTCAGCAATATGAAAACAACTTACAATTTAATTTCCTGAGCCAGTATGCAGATATAACAAGCAGGGAAGAAATTCAAAGGACCTTTTTTAAACTCTTACAAAACAGAAATAAACATCTGACACTTTGAAACAAAAAAAAAGATTCTCGAATGCTCCCCAAGAGCAAGCTCCTGTTATTGAGCTCGCTTTAATATCAATTTTAGAAAGAATGGTCAGATCTTAATGAAATCAATCCCGAATCCTAGAATCAAAAGGAGCCTACACGCACGCTGAAGTGATGCTGCAGGCATCACGGCGCTGAGAACACCTCACCTGCACCCTCTGCTGGTACTGAACCTGTAAGGAACTTTGAGAAGACCCTGGTGTAGCCAGACCGGACACCCCCTCCACACGCTGTGAAATAAAGTTGTTGAGGGATCTCAGGGTAGAGAAGACAGTGGTATTCTCTTCCAAGTCCTCCATGGCTCTGGAAATACACAAAAGATCATCAGCAAAACATTCAGAGCAACCCACAGGTATACTGCCTGCTTTGTCAACATGAGATCCAGCACTGCACAGAGGAAACACTAAATGCAAGATCTTCCAATTCACAGGGTACAAAAACTAACCTGATAATCACTCCTGGGATCAGCCTGAACCAGAAAACACTATCCAATCAAGGCTGAAGTTGTAAATCTCTGAAACAAGAATCTCTGCTCTTCCCTGTGCTTTCTACCTGGATCAGTTTGCTTTCATTTAAGTATGTCCTCTCCTGAATCTCAGCCCATAGTGTACAAATAGGAGCTCTCGTAAGTTACATAACACTGAATTCCCCTTTCCTATATAACCAAGGTAGATCTGGGATGTAAGGTAACATTGTAAGCCAGGAAAGCCTACAGCGCTGACAAACAGAACTCCTTACCCTTCCTCCAAACACTTGAGGCTGATGGGGGTGGGAGAACTAATTCCACACCAACAGCAAACCTTACCCCTCCACACAACCTGACCGTGGTTTCCCAAAAGAACCATCTGGAATCTAACTTCCAGCAACAAGATTGCTGGAGTTCACAGATCACCTTATTGCATCTCCTTGTTAACATCACTTTGGGCTTAGGGGTTGTTTGTTTGGGTTTTTTTTTCCAATTCTTCCTTCAAATTTGGAAGGGCATTAAAAGGCCAAAGACAAATCAAGCCTGGAGCTTAAAGAAGCCCACAAGTGTTCCCAGGAGAGTTCAGGAAGACTCAGTGAGTCCCTGTAGGACCCACAGGCACCACAAAGTGCCAGAAGCACGGGGGGTGGTTCAGGACCAGGAAAGGGAACCCACGGCAGGCTTGTGCCGCACACACAGGTGCCGGCCTTCCCCTGCTCTCTCAGGGGAACGCCGCGGTCATTCTTTGGATTCGCATCCACGCCAAGAGCGGCGTTACAGAGAACACCAGCCCGAACAGGCCGAGACACAGCTGAAAGCGCCGCTGTGGAATAAGCGCTCCGGTACCCCGCGCAAGTGACTGCGAGAGGCCGCTGCCAGGAGGTAACCGGGCGCCAGCGAGCCGGTTCCCAGCCCGGGCACAGCGCTGAAGAGTAGGACACGCAGGTGCCCAGTTCCCCGCCGCCGAAAAGCCTTTGCCAGAGGGGCCCTCGCAGGGCACCAAGGGACCCGCCATCCTCACGGCAAAGCCCGAGAGCGGCGCGGTGGGCGTGGAGCTGCTGCTGCTCCTCCGCAGCCGGGCGGCCCCGGGGGAGCCGCTCTTAGGGGCGCGGAGCGGGGAGCGTGGCTGCTGCAGCCACCACCGCTCTGACCCTCCTCGGGGGCGGCGAGCGGCCGCCCGAGGGCGGGAGGTAGGGGGACAGATCCCTTCCACGCTTGGCTGGGATCGGCGGAGCGGGGTGCGAGCGCGGAGCCCAGCGGAGCCAGAGCTCTGGCTCCGCTGGGCTCCGCGCTCGCACCCCGCTCCCCGCCCGCCCTCGCTCGCTCACTCGCTCTCACTCACTCACCCACCGGCCGCGGGCGGCGGCGCGCGCCGCTTGGATCTCCCTCCTCGCCCCGGCGCCGCGATCTCACGGGAACTCGCGCCCGGCTCTCGCGATAACAGCGGCGCGAGCCGCCGTAAGGCCGGCAGTAGGCGCGCAGCCCCGAGCCGCGCCGTACCGTAACGCCCCTGCCCGCCGCGAAACAGCTCCGGGCCTGACCACCCCTTTGCAACCCGTCCCGGCCTGCCCCACCGGAGCAGTAACCGGCACTTAGCCCTGCTCCCCCCTCCTGTGACAAATAACGAGTCGCCCAAAGGGCGGGAGGTTCCAAGGCGGCTCAGCACTGATGAACGCGTGGCCAACCCCACACCTGACATTGATAACAAGGAACACCCACCAGCCTTAACACCAGAAAGGGCTGACAGCCCCTCCTACAGCTCCTGCCCATTTATTTAACGTAAAACTGGCTCCAGCCCGTCAGGCAAGGGGCTACATTTACTCTTGCAAAGAACAGAATGCTAGCAACTGAGTGGGCAATTCCCCAGGGAACATCTTGCCTCACCTCGGACACATCCCTGGTCAAGCATAAACCGTCCCGAGAACTGAGGGGAAATTGCCTTCACAGCTGCGACAACCCTGCCCCATCAGCTACTGGATTTATGAGTACCATGGAGCAGCAGCTTTGAAACACAGCCCGCGTCCTTAGAAAATGCAGCAGAGCCACCGGGATGAGTGTTCCAGAGCCACACAGCCCAAACAGCCGCGTTACACGTCGTACGGAATGACTCGGATCCCGACAGGCACGAAGACGTTACCCATCTTTACACGTGTTAATAAACCTCGTCAGCTTTTAAGAAAGATGAAGAGGCAACAGACAGGCTCTTACTGCCCTCACTGCACCCTCACCAACAGCCACCTTTACACTTAGCCTTGCATATGACAATATGAGCAGCGCAATGAGTTTGAAGCACACATTAAGAACTCGTACAATCACTGTTTTATTTTCGTTCCCATTACTCCAGCCCCAGAGGTTGCCTTTCAAATTACTCCTGTCCATTCCAAACCATTTTCTCCACAGGTGAGAAGCTCGACTGGATGTCTCTGCTTGTATAATTACTGGATACACTTGGCGGCACACCACCCTGGTTTGGTTTTGTATCTGAGAAGCACGATGTACAGCGTAAGAATTGTGGCAGATTTTCCCAGGGTCTCAATGGTGGAATTCTTCTTCAAACACACGCCAAAAATCAGATTCCAAATCAATGTCTGATCACCTGCTTGATAAACTGCAGTTCTCTCACTTCCCTTTGTACAGTCTTGCCAAATAATAAGATTCAGCAGAGTCCTTCCGGCTGGCCTGGGGCTTTATAGCTCTCACGTCCTGGAACTGCTCCTTCAGTCTGTTCTGCAGCAGACAGGACTCACGTCCATCCCAGAATTTACACAGCATCGTTCCTTTTGGCTTTAAAATACTATGGGACAGATCCAGAAGGCCTAAACACAGACGGATCAACTTCTGATGATCCAGTTCTTTAATGCCTGTCGCATTAGGTGCCATGTCGCTCAAGATAACATCCACCTTCTCTGCGGGAAGGAGACTCTGAATCGTCCTCAGTGTGTTTGGGTCGGCAATGTCAGCCTCTGACAGGAAGACTGCTCCTTCCAGAGGAGAAATCCGCAGGAGGTCAACGCCGAGGACGAAGCCAGTGGGGACAGCAGGATCTAGGTTGTAAAAATGAAGGACATGCTGAACATTGATAATGGCTGCAAACCACCTGCACCCATACAAGCTCCATGCCTGTCAGTAAACACAAAACCTAACACCTGCCATGTCTGGTCTTCTTGCCCTTAGATAGTTTGCTATGTGCATCTGGATGGATGGTTTGCCATAAGCTAATCCATTCAAAACATGAAAACTCAGTTACTTTGCATAAGAAAGGAGTGTTTTTCTTGGTTTTCTCCTGTTCTTTCAAGGCTGACTGTCCAGAAATCTTGGACAACAGTACAGATGATGACACTTTATCATCTAAGTATTAATAGCTTAATAAAAATAAACCTTACATAGTGGTTACTACCATATTTCCAGAAGGGAAATAAAAATACAGAAAAGCCAAGTTATCTGCCCCAGGCTATACTGTTTTCATAACTGGATGAAGGGATCCTCTCCAGGACCCAGCTAACCAGAACTTTGTCACAGTAAGTTTTTATGAACCATATGAAGATTCCCATCATCACACAGGCACACACCTTCACTCTTTTATCATTGCCTCTGGTATTTGCCTGTATCCATGTCCCTTCCCCACACCACCATCATCACAGTCGACTTTTCTCTTGTGCATCAGGACAAGTATCATCCCCACCGCGCCTGCCAAAACCCTGCACTTACCAGTACCTAAGGCATTGACTCTCTCTACAGCAACCTGGCTCCACGCACCAGGAGCTGCTCCACAGTCAAGAACAGAAAGTCCTGGACGAAGAATATGCAGTTTGTCATCAATCTCCAGTAGCTTGAAGGCACTCCGGCAACGGTAGAGCTGCTGCTTTGCTGCCTTGACAAAGGGATCCCTGAAGTGCCGCTCCAACCACCAGTGCTCAGCTCCGGTTTTCTTCAGAATCCCCGTGGTGGTGTGGAGACATTTGCTTACCAAGTGCCAACTGCTGCCCAGGAAGACAGGAGAGTTAATCAGAGCATCATCACTGCGTAATTCACAAGTATTCATTACAACTGATGCTAAGCTCGACTACAGCTCTGCCCTTTATTTAACGGGCTCACAAAAAGCCTCCAAACTTGAGAATCTTTGGCACCTTTAACTATCTGGTCCAACCCCAACAAAGAGGGGTGTATTTTGGCCGGAGGCCTCGTCAGCCCTGAGAGAGGGTGGGCAAGAGCCCCATGCCCAGCCAGCTCCTGGCTTCAGCTCTGGTGCCTGTGCGAGGGCAAGGCACGGCACACTGCCCCCAGCAAGGCCGGGGCTGCCTCCCTGAGGGGGAAGGGAAGGGGCACGGCCTCCCGGCCCTCATGCTCCCTCTCAGCCCCTCAGGAAGGAGGACTGCCCCGACTCCTGCAGCGCCCGCAGACCCAAACCGCCCGTTCCCCGGGGATATCCCGTCACTTCCGCGGGGACTCCCCACCTCCCTCCGAGTCGGGGCAGGATCAGTCCCGGTACCGAGCTCCCCTCGGAGGTCCCTCCGCTCACCAACCCCCGGCGACGCTCCCCGTCCAGCCCATGGCGGCCACTTCGGGCCCCGCCTCCTCTCCCAGCTACGGCGGGGCGGGGCCGGCGGCGGGGCGGAACCGGCGGCAGCGGCGCGGGAAAGGCCGGGCCGCTTGGAAGGGGTTAACGCAGCGGCTGGCGGGAAAGACTGGTGCGTGGGGAAGAGGTGCTTGGGAACCGGGGGACCCTGGGGCTGGAGGGGGGCTGGGGGGTTGGGAAGGGCAGGGATTTGAGGACGGGGTGCTGGGGGCAGGAGACCAAAGGTCAGCGGGGCGCGGCACCGGGGGTTCGGGATGGGGATGGTGGTACCCGGCACTTGGAGAGCGGCTGCTGGAGCAGCCTGGCCTCCTCTCCCCGCCAGTCTGAGGGCTGGCGGCGGCCCCGGGCGCAGCGCTCCTTTCTCGCCCCTCTCCCAGGAACCATGTGCACGTCCAGGCTCTTCACCCTTGTCCTGGTGGTGCAGCCGTCCCGCGTCCTCCTGGGCATGAAGAAACGCGGCTTTGGAGCCGGGCTGTGGAACGGCTTCGGAGGGAAGGTGCAGCCGGGGGAGAGCATCGAGGAGGCCGCTCGCAGGTGAGGCCCAGCCCGGCTCCGCCAGTGCCCCGGGCAGAGGCGGGTACCGGGACCCTGGCAGGGCCGCGGGGGTATTACCCGCTCGCGGCGGGCTGCAGGTGGAGCTCCCGCGGCTCGGCTGCCCGGTAGCACCCTGACAACCACCGTGGTACCCGAGAGCGCGGCCGGGAGCCGTCCCGGAGCCGAGCACCGCCCAGCATCGCAGCGTGCGCAGGGATACGGGGTTGCGCCCCTTTGCCTGACATCTGCAAATCTTTAACTCTCCTCCGGGCTACGAGTAACTGGAAGTTACCGAGTGCCCTCCCTCTGGACCCTGATCTCAACTCGCACTCGGTCTGCCAGCGGCGGACAGCGGCAGCTGCGCCGCACAAGCACAGCTCAGGTCAGCGTTCCGCTTACTGTTTATATTTTGAAGCTGTTGAACAGGCACTACCGACCTTCTCGTAGCATTTTTAGTACTGTGTGAAAATGCAGTGACAGGGTTGTAGAAATTCTTCAGGGTCTGTTATGAAAGACACTGCAGAAATTAATTATTTGACTACGTGGCAGCGTTTTTAAGCCCCAGTGCTGACTTAAGGAATTCAGCTCCATTAGAACAGAGGCACGGTTCTGGTTTTGAAGCTTTTAGTATTGATTTGTTGAAGTTACTCTGTTTAGTCATTAAAATTAAGAAGCAGATCACAGCTCAATTGCTAAAGTCCTCTAAAAGCTAGGTACCTTAATCTTTATGTGAATGTCACTGATAGACTTTGCCACCTCCTCACTTGCCCAAAATTGCCCTCGCACCTGCAGGAAGTTCGGTGTTGGTGCTCAACAGCCACCTAACAGCTTTTTCCCTGAACAGTCTCCTCAGCCATACCAGTGTAACTGCCCAAGTTCTGCGGTGAGCTAATCCAGAGGGCAGAAGGGACCTCTCTGCAGCTGTGCACCCAGCCGTGTGCAGAGTTAACCTACCTGAAGCTCTGGCAGCATCTCCTCATCTCTCAGTGGAGGGAGATCAGTGTAGTCACTTCAATCAGGCCTCCATTTCACAGAACCACAGAATTGTAGGGGTTGGAAGGGACCTCCAGAGATCATCAAGTCCAACCCCCTGCCAAAGCAGGATCCCTAGGACAGGTTGGCATCCAGAAAGGTCTGGAGTATCTCCAGAGAAGGACACTCCACACCCCCCTGGGCACCCTGTCCCAGGGCTCTGTCATCCTTATTTGCTAGGCTGACATTGCCATGGTATACATTATATTCTTTGATTAATTTAACATTTGATTCCTAGACGCACATTTAACCATGCTAGCCTGGACTTAGAAACCTGAGCTTTAGTCAATATAAATTTCATTGAGCTCAATGCAATATGCCACAGCACAGTCAGCACTTGCTGCCGCAGCCTGGGGATCAGTCTGATCCTCAGCCCATTTGACGTAGCTGCTGGGAGTCTGTTGCAGAATCATAGAATGGTCTGGATTGGAAGGGACCCCAAGGATCATAGAGTTCCAACTCCCCTGCCACAGGCAGGGCCACCAGCCTCCAGGCCTGGAGCTACACAAGGAGGTTGGTGACACAGCCAATTCCTTTGAGGTCGCCTGAGCAGGAAGCAGCGGCCAGGGCCAGCTGGGCACACATCCCCTTCCAGGGAAACACCACCATCAGTGCTGCTCAGGGTGCAGCTCTGCTACAGGACATCTCATACAGTCTTTCAAATCACACTTCACCACCTCCACTCTGCACTTGGGAGTTGGAGATCATGCTGTGGTTCCCTGCTGTGCTGCCTCAGTTGGGTTTGCAGCAGCAAAAGGCACCAAGTGTCCTCACAGCACATGACCAGGAGTTTCCTGTATCCCTGGGTTTCTATACTCCCCTGGGTGCACTCCATTTCCATGAGCACACACAGTTCCTCAGTGGTGTATCTTACAAAGGGAATTACAAGTTCCTTATTTCTAGTTTGCTGCTGTGACGTTTCCACTTCCTATATACAGAGCCGAATGACTGACAGACTTTGGAGAACTATGCCATAGCAGAGTTGAGCTTTGTTGTTCAATTATCACAGCCTGTAAAATGAGGCTTTTAGATTTGTTGCTGGAAAACTGCATCTATTTTAGAAACAGATAGTTTCTCAGGCAGACAAACTAATATTAGCAAAGACATTAAGCTAGGATATAATTTCAAATGATGGGATCCATGAAATCAATGCCAAAGCAAGCTGGAGCCTTAAACATCGTTTCCATTGCATTTTAAAATTGTTAAGCTACTGCCAAATATGCAGCTACATTAATTATTAACCTTAAGTGGAGATACACCATTTCAAAGTATTCCTTCTTTTTGTACATTAGATAAACCATGGCTAGCTTCAAGCTGTGCTGGCTCTGTTAGAGCCAGGTAAAAATCAAAGCAGCCTTAAGTGCGTGGCACAAACAGAGCAAGTAATTGAATGTGCCTCGAGTAGCCATGCATGGGTGATGTATGGAGACAAGCTGCCTGGCAGGGCTCTCAAAGTGCTCTTGGAAGTCTTGCCTTCTAGCCTCCCGTTACGCTAAACGTGCTTCTGAGTAGGAACAGAGTTTACAGCCTTGCTTTGGGGTTTACACTGCGTTTGAACAGGAGGTGGAATTCCTGATGTTCTTCATGCAAATCACGTTATGTGGCACGTTGTGTTACTGAAATACACGTCAGCCTTGGGCGTAGCTGATCTTGTAGCAAATACAGATGTTCCAGTGTTTATTACCTGCTTCCCCAAGACTTGGAAAACTTCAGCTTGGAGCTGGCAAAGCCTTTTCCCTCTCTAAATGAAGTGCATCTCCGAGTTCTTAAGCCCCAGCCAGCTTCAGTCACGTGCTCACACACTTCTGCTCATCTTGGGAAAGGTCACCCTGTTGCAAGGAGTGTAAAGTACACTTAACAATCCATTTTCCTGAAGCGTCCCCTTCCAACACAGACTTATTTTCCTGCCAGCCTGTAGAGGTTGAAATAATGTGCGAGCCAACCTCACAGCAGCTCCACTCTGGTGTAAGTGTTCTCATGGTTTTGTGGAAGACAGAACTCTGCTGCACCTTGCTCCATTTTACAGGGGTGGCTTTCACCTTCACTGGGAGTATTTTGGATGTGCAAATAAAGCCAGTGACTGTGGTTTTTGTTCTCCCACTGCTGGCTTTCACATAAAGAAGTCTATTTCTTGTGCAGGGAGCTCCTGGAGGAGAGCGGCCTGACTGTGGACACCTTGCAGAAGATGGGTCAGATCACGTTTGAGTTTGTAGGGAACTCTGAACTCATGGAAGTTCACATTTTCCGAGCAGACCATTTCCATGGAGAGCCAACAGAAAGCGATGGTAAGTGGGGATGCGATGGAGGGGAAGGGAGAACACACGTGTGCTTCTAACACAGTATTGCTCTTAAGAAACCCAGAACTATTAATGCCAAAATCCCTTTCAGAATGGAGGCAGCCAGGCTGTAGAGGGGAGCTGCTGTTGACAGATGTTCAGCATCCAGGCAGCGAAGAAGTCTCATGCAAAGTTCTTTTGTTTTCTCCCACCAGAAATGCGACCCCAGTGGTTTCAGCTGGATGAGGTGCCATTCAAGCACATGTGGGCAGATGACATCTATTGGTTTCCCCTGGTGCTACAGAAAAAGCTGTTCCGGGGCTATTTTAAGTTTCAGGGACAAGACACGATCCTGGAGCACACCCTGAAAGAAGTGGAGGACGTTTAAGAAAAACAGAAGCTTTCAGCCTCCATGCTGCTGCCCACATTGGGCTAGAACATGATGAGTGCTACGTGGAAGGGTCTGCTTTCTCGACTCTCCAGCAAAGAGACTTACTTGTCAGGTCACTGGGTAGTAAGGAAAATAAGGGGTTTTTTTAGAGCAGAAATAAAAGTAATGAGACTTTCTGTGAAGTCCCTGGCTGTGGTATAGTTTAGTGGTTATGTCATCACAACTATTAAAACCTGACTGTTAACCCTTTTCTTCACAGGTGGCCAATTCTTACGGCTTTTCTCTTGTGGCTCAAAATGTTTTTAAACAATTAAACAGATTTCTTAAGAAAAGCATGTGTTGTTGTAGTGCAGGCAGCTGGCACCTTCTAGGCTGTTTAAAGGAGGTGGCGTCCTGTCACAGGAACATTACTGGACTATGCTGCAGCAGAATCCATTAGGTACCTTCTCTCCACCAGTTTCTGAACAGTTCCCCATTCAGCATTACTTCCCAGGACACAGCAAGGCTTAACCAGCACTGGGAAAGCCTCAAAAGTTTGGGAAGGGATCCCTTCAGGATGCTCCTGCTGAGGGTAGTGTGAGGGTAGAGGAGGTAGGAGAACAAGGCAGAGCAGCTGTCTGGCACTGTTTGAGCCCTGCCTTCACTCTGCAGCTCCTGCTGGGAACTTGAACTGTTTGGAGCATTTAGGGTAAAAATATAACGACCTAAGGCAGCTTTCAGCAGGTGCCTGTTGCAAAGTGCCATCACCCATAGCTGCAGGCATCGCCCCACAGGACCCACTCAGCCTTTCAGCTCAGCCCAGCACAGCAGGCTGGGCAGCAGAAGCTAGAAACTGTGCTAGAAATAACACATCACAGCTGTGACTTCTTACACGAGTTTTGGGCTTTTTTTTGGTTGTTGTTATTGTTTTTAAACACTTTTACAAACACATATAACACTTACAGATAGAATCTTGGAATGTAATATAGGATCTGTAAACATTTCCAGTCTACCAGCTGTAGTAATAGTTCTTTAATTCCTGCGTTTGGATAAAGTGCTTCATACATAAGGCTATTTGAGCAAAGCAAAGATATAGGATATTCCAGGCAGGCAAAATTCACACCCTCCACACAAGATTGTTTCTTCTTGTCTCCCTCAAGCAGTCCTGAATAATTTATACCACTCAAAAATGCCCTTCTTCATATGCTCAGCAAGCTGCAGCTCAGGCTGCTCAGAGTTAACACCTCAGAATCTTCCTTCTGTGCTGCACACCGAGTTACATACAGAGTTTTTGATACTCACCTCTGTGCCTGGCCTAGCAGAAAGGGGTTCTGGCTGTTCCCACAGCGAGAATGGCTTAAGGTGAGCAGAGGAGAGAAGAGAAGCACAAGGGGAGAGAGGTGGCTTGTAACAGCAGGAAGGAGAGTGGCAGCCAATGCCTGCTCAGTATTTTCATTGATTTCCTGGTGGACACTGTAAATTGCAGAGTTAGAGTGAGCCAATTATTTTGTTCCTTCAGGAGTTCAGGCAGGAAGAGAACAAGCATGACTCAGGCTTGCAATATTTGCTGTGCCCCCTCTGCAGCCAGAGCAATCCTGGTACCACGATGCTTTCACCAGCACCACTCTAGCTCGTGTCAGAGCAGTGGCACCAGTGCTCCTGCTGCAGTTCTGGGAACTGACAGGTTTTAAGTAGGTTCTGTCCCAGGCTGGGGATCTTTTGCCTTTTAGGAAATGGCACAAATTGAAGCCTCTCAATTAACCTGGTACAAGTTTTAGGAATTGCCCCCTTGCCTGGTTAAAGCAGAACAGTAAAAGTAGGGGGATGCAGCAAGGCACTGCTGAAAACACGTTACAGCACAGGAGGAGCAACTGGCAAGTTGGATGGAGAGGGCAAGAAGGAGCAAATATTAAGCTGGTACTGTAAATACAGTTTGGAAAGCCTTTCAACACCATACTGGTCAAATAGCTACTGCTGGAAGCAGAGACCTTGAGATTGACAAGATTGTATAGCCCTTTTTCAGACAAGCTTTCAGGTTTTCAGCTGTTTACTACCCAGGTACCTCCACAGCAGATCTGACAGACACTGACAGGGAGACCAGAGGCCTTTCTCATCACTGGTTTTGAACACATGGAAGTCCCCACAAGCTCCAGCAATACAGAAAGCTTCCGCTCAAGAAGGCACATTGACGCTTTGGCACTGCATCTTACAGGAGCATCAGTTCAGACAGACAGCCTGCGCTCTCCAGTTAGTCTTCTGGTTTGCTTAGTGTTCACTGAAATCTACCCAGCTCCCAGCCATGGAACCAGCTTCATTAAGTCTTGTTCTTGCCTTTGCATCTAGCTCAGCTGTTTGCTGGAGGAGGCGATAGCACAGCAGTAACTAGAACTGTTTCCCCTATCGATGCCCTGCCCCATGCCTCCAGAGGAAGGAAGCTGTACTTGATGCCGCTCTCCAAGTCTGGCAGATCCCTAACTAAACAGGAGAAATGCAGTAAGGAAATCCCTCACAGATTAAGGTAAACATAGCAGTGCTACTTGCACACTGACCAGTCTCCCAAAAACAAGGTTGGCAAACTAAAGGCTGTATGAAATAGTGTATGCATGAGATGGAAGCTTAACAGTCGAGTATGAGAAACTCTGAGATTGCCACTAGCTCCATCAACTACAAGAATACTAGGGCTCAGTTCACAAAGTACCAGGTGAACAGAGTAAAATCAAAGGAAAAAGAAAATGCCACCCCCAAAAGTGCTCTCTGAGGAGAGGGAAGGGCTGGCTGTGGAGGAACGGTGTTCTCTGAAAACAGTGTCATTCCAGTTCCTTTACAGGTCACGTGCTCTGTGTCTGTCACAGTCTCTGCACTGGGACTGCAGAATTCTTGCTTTGAAGAGGAAAGAGGAATTAGTCTAAAGCCCAAATGTGATTCTGCTGTTCCACTGGCTGGGTTTTGGTTTTAAATAAAGCCTCAAACAGTTAACTTTTTTCTAAGTGTGGGCAGTGCAAAGTTCCATTCAGGCTAATTCTTTGCAAGTTCTCCTGGAGAACACAGCCCCAGCATCAACCTCAGCCAGACACGTTACAAGGAAGATCCACCACACAGGTATCAGACCTCACCCCAAAAGACAGGCTGTTTTCTGAGTTTGAATGCTCACCACATCAGGCAAACGAAGCTAAATGAGGGAGCTGGGGTACTAAGACTAACCAAATGACAGGCCATAACCAGCCAGCACCCCCTGAGGATGCTGAGGATGCCTTTCAAATACAGTACGGCGCTTTCTGCACTTTAATGACAAACCCAAATCTCCCCAATCAAGACAAGGTCAAACAAAAAAACCCCAAAACATTCCGTGCCATTCTTGAGACAGTATCTTGTTACTGTACTGTAGAAATATTTCCCTCCCCAGCCACTCTGCCCTGGTTTGTGAGCAGAATCTCTTCAGCATCGCTTTGGAAATCTTCAGGAGAGAGAACAAAACCTGTCCCAGCTGTTTGCAGTGCACCCACTTCACTGTGCAAGGCCAACACGCAGGAGGAAAGACTGAAGAGAGAGTTAACATTCCAATTGCTATAGAAAGCTCTTAATGATGCATTCTGAGGAAGGTTGTTAAAAAGACTCTGCACACTCCTCAAGGCCCAGCACCCAAGAAAGTCACCCATGTGAACTGCACTTTGAAGGGTGCATGTAATGGTTATGCTGTTCTCATGGAGACAGGCAGATCTTTTGCTTCTACCTGAAGAAACCAGCCCTGGACTAAGAAGAGATTCATGTTTAATTGAATTTTCTAAATTAAAAACAAAAAGAAAAAAAAAAGCTTTAGTGATTGGAGGATTTAAATATATTTCCTGCTAATAGGGAAGTTCCCCAGTGGGAAAATACTGTAATGGTTCCAGTTTGACAGTGAGCCCTCACCCATTAACGTGGTTCCTTTTTACCTACTCCAAGAAAATACCAAGCAGCCAAGTCTCAAATTCCCCTTTGGCAGCTGTTTTGACCCCAGAGAAGTTTGGGTCAGGGCAGTCCTCTTCACACAGAGTTTAGCTGCATACATTTGCAGTTTTTTCACTTTCCAGTTTCTCTGGATGATAAAGCACCATTTCCCCTAAGGGAACAGGACATGGAAGTTCTCCTCTCCCTGGCTTCTGCCTCATGAGGGACAGTCACCAGAGTTACAAAGTGAAACACGGAGAACGTTTAGTCCCTTCATCACAATCACAAATCGTGCTGAAAATCCCATTACCAAGGATGGTGCTTTTTTTAAAGAGAAATAGGGAACTGACACTTAAATTGTCTTCTCCCCTTCATGGACACATTCCAATGTTACCCAGAACCAGGAGAAAAGAAAAAAAAAAACCCCAGTAACTTCCTGATAAGTACTACTTTTTTGCTAACAAATTTAATCAGCACCGAGTCCCAACATGCTGATATAACTTCATCCAGTATTAGACCAAAGAAACCTTTGGGTCAGCAGCTCTCCAACAGTCCTGAACAGCTACTTGACAGCTGGACGTCAGAACCTCCAGAACAAACAAAGGAGCTACCATGTGGCTGTTCCACTCGTACAGCACGAGCAGTTTACAATTCAGGAGTGTTTTATTCAATTATTTTCTCATTTATGGCAGGCAAACTCAGAGGTGTTCCTGAACCCAGTCATCTTTGGCCCCGAACTGAGAAATCCAAGCGAGTCCCGAGGCTGCCCTGCAACGCTGACCTGAAGCACAGGGGAAGGTGGACTGCCCAGCCTGTCCCACAGCAGTGCCACCCCACACCCAGCTGGGTCACCCAGTCCCACCACTTCGTCCATGTACTCTGCACTAAGGTCTAGCGGTAAGGAATCAAATCCAGACACCTATCAATAGGACAGGGGACAGCTTTCAGCTTTCCTTATGCCCAGATGTCCCTAACACAGGCACTAATCCCCAAAAAAAAAAAAGCTTAAAAGGCAATCCATCTCTACTACAAGCACGTGCTTCAGATACCCTGCTCACCTCAGCCCTTGGGGGCTGTGCAGAGATGTGGCAGCACGTGCCAGATTAACGTTACCAGAAGACTGTTAGTACAAGATACAGCGGCATCAGCCACAACACAGCAGCACTCACTGCACCAGGTCACATCCTGAGCCCACAGAGGGGGATAACGTAGGATAAGGAACACCAGCTCTGCCCCAGAGCACTTCAAAACAAAGAGATTGTCTTTATATCCGCACGTTCTGCCCCACATCCAGTCTGTCTAAATCAGAGAGCAGCTCAAAGCAGCAGTATTAAGTGTAATTTAAAAAAAAAAAAAAAATCAAATAAAAAATAGCTGTTTGGAGGTAGAGGTCCCACCCCTTGGTTGATTGCACTTCTTGCTCCCTGCTAGATTCTCAGAGCATTAATTGGAGAAGAAGTTTCCCTCTGGAGGTGACAATGGTGGAGTTGGCATACTGCTAGATCCCACGAAGAGGCAGCTCAACTTCGGCTTCAATTCATTCCAAACTTTACTCATCTGTGAGTGGAAAAGGAGAGAAGACAGACAGGACAACACGTTAGATAATCAGCTCACCATTTTATTTTAGTATCAGAGTACTCAAAAGCACAACACAAATTTGCTGAGGGATTTTGGGGAAGTCCAGGGGACCCACTTTGTTCATTTTAGACTGGTGCCACAATGCAGTTCTCTGAGCATTTTGCTGAGCCTGTATGGAAGGGAGATTTCCCCTTTAGAAAGGAAGGGAGCTGCAGAAGAAGAGTGCAAGAAAACATGGTGAATGCTGAAGGTCATATTTAGGGGTTAGCAAAAGGGAGTTTGGGATTTAGAGCAAAAATAAGGAAGTTGTTCCTTGTCCTATAGTTTGTGTGTAGCACAACAAAACACAGAATCATCTAGCAAACACACATTGTTCATTTCAGAACAGCTGGTTATCCAACAGTTGGGTCTTCTTCAACTACCTGAAGGGTAAGGCCATCTGCAGATGAGAGAAGAAGAAAGAAAACCACAGCAACTTGCTGCAAGAAGATACAGTCTTTTAGAGGGGTTAGAGGCCAGGCTTGATCCTCACCCCAAACTGGAAAGTCCAGAGGTGACTTCATAGGAAGTTATGCAAGGGCCCAGCAGGATAGGTGGTGAGAGGAGGAAGGCCCATAGGTACAAACACATTCAAATTCTCATTTGTATTTTGGGAAAAAGAGTACAGAACTCACCTCTTTGTGACCCTGGATCTGGGAATTGACAAAGGCCCCCAAAATGTGAGACGTGAGAGGCAGATAGATGTGGATAAGCTGTGTCTCCTGATGCAGGCAGTACAGAGAGAAGTAATTCCGCAGCTCCATGGTCAGGATGGCGTTCTCTTGCTGAAAGGAGAGGAACTCAGAGAAACACATTGCCAGGGAGAGGGTGCCAAGGAGGTTCACTTGCAGTAGGAGAAAACAGCATTCCTCACCACGCTAGCATTTCAAACCCATACCAAAAACCCTAAAAAGGCAGGTTTTGGACCCACTTGGCATGGCAGCAACTGCACTTTCCATCATGCAGGCTGCTGCTTGCCACAGCTCCCGCAAACGATGTGTTGCCAAAGAGCCAGCAATGTCTTGAAGAAAACAAATGCATTTTCCTTGCAGCCGAGCACGTTCTGAAGTTACCCAAAGCACACATTACCCTCTTGGTCTAACAGCCTTCTGCAGGAGACCAGAACCACCCCTTGCTCTCCCAGGAACCTGCCCTACCTCCACAATTCGAGACTCCAGCTGCTCCACCGACTCTGGCTCTTTGTTCTGCACAGTGGCACTCATCATCTGCTTCTTCATCATGCTGTACTTATGCAACGCCCGCTGGTGCTTGTGCAATACCCCCTTCTCATGCCTTTCACACAGGTCCTTTATGGGAAAAGGGAAAAAACAGGTACTTAGTGGGAGCTAAGAGACAGCCAGCATGCCAGCCAAGTACACCAGGAACACAAGCATGTGGTCACACTGTGTGTAATTTCTACGCTGTGGATTTTTGTTTCTTTGTTTTCAGGAAGGTCAAAAAATATGTTGGCAGCAAAGAATTCAAGAGACAAAAATGCCTGGAGCCAGACCAGTGAGCTTAAGAGGCAATCTGGACATCACTTCTGCCAGCATTTGGGATCTTATCAGGCATCTTATCTTTTATGCCTTTCTCAATATTAAGTGCTGGCAATTAAGTGTAGGAAGAGCTTGCCAGTGTCCTTCTATTTCAGTCCAGGCCTGCGAGTGTCAGGAGAGGCTGCCACATGCAGCTTCAGTAGATGCTTCTATGGGGAAAAAATTTAAAAAAATAATTTAAAAAAAATACAATCTTTGGCCAAAAGATTAGTATTAACAAAAATTCTTTCACTTCTAACTCAACCCACATCTGCATGCACAAACCAGTAGCCATCTAATTCACTGCTCTGACTCAAAAGCAGTCTCATCAGGGAGAAAGTCGGCTGATCCACAGAGTTTAAGCAGTCATATTTCCAAATTCCTTGCAGGGTTGGCTGTTTGGCAAATTCTCATCCAAGATGAGCTGGTCAGTAAGGCTGCAGAGCAAGTTACAGCCCACAGCCACTCCCCTCCCTCTGCCAGATGCCCAGCTCGCCTCTGAACTGGCCTCCCAGACACTTTTCCATCCAGTTGGCGTTACACGCTCCAAAGAGCACAAGCTTGCTCTAAACAACTTTCTCACTGGCAGAAAAACAGCAGAGCTCACTTTATAGGACTGGAGCAAATCCAGGAAAAGGTTCAGCTTCTCCACCACATCATTCTCTTCCTGTTTACCCTAGAAAACAAGGAAAAAGTACATTTTATGTAAGCCTGGCAAGAACTGACATAACAGCTCTTCACACCCGCGTGGGGCCACGCAGGCTCTCTGCTGCATTCTCCAGGGAACATCCACACTTACACAACTGCATCAAAAAAATCTTTCAGATGGCATTGGAGTGCTCAGTCTTCAGAATGCAGAACAAAGACCTGACTGGGGCTTTTCCATTTGACTGGCCATGGTAAGAGGAGTTAGTTTCAAAGTCCTGAGTGTCAGTCCCTTCAGCTGTCTCTGCCTGCAATTCCTTGTTCTTGCAGATTCCTCCAATCTTTCATGTCTCCTTCTTACAAAGGCAACTAATCCATTAAAGCTATAAATACCTGCCTGCTCTCCACAGCAGCTCATGCATCAGGAGGAGGAGATGAGACACCAAGCCAAATTTCACTGCTTTTTTTTATTTTACTAAATACTGCCTTTTCTTCTTGTAGCAATAAGAGCTCTCTGGAGCATAAACTCTGGAGAAGAGCTGGTGTGACTGATCTATAAAAGCATGCTGAGTATTTTCACACAATGAGATGAAGAGAAGACAAAACTATTACTTTTCCTTCCCAGGCTGTCAGGTTCTCACATTATTCTAACAGTCATTATCACACTGCACACTTACACAGGAAGATGGCACTTCTGTCTGAATGACTCTCATGTAATGTTTAAGTACATGAATCTCAAAACTTGATTCAAAAAGAAGTTCTTCTAGATTCTTTGCAGCAGATTAATAAGATAGAATACAGGACTTATGGACAGCTCGGTATAGCAGTACAGCTTAACATGTCCAATAACCACTTGAAATGAAAGAAGAAAGCAAGCCTTTCCTTCCTTTCCCTTGCCCATTATGCCTCCCCCCATCTAAACACCACACAGGTTTTCCATCCAAGCTTGACCAAGCAGGTTGGTGGTTGAAGGTGTGAGATTGCACTACGATATCCCTGTCCTGGGTCCTGTCCCTCAATATTTTAAATGTCTGTGTCCACAGAACACATGATTGAAGATAAAACTTCAGGCAGCAAAACAGCTCCTTCATTTTACAAAAAGAAAAGGAAAATAAAATAAATAATAATAAAAAAGAAGTAAAAACTTACCTGCTGCACAGCCTTATCTGCCAGCAGTGCAAATTCAACAGACAGACCCTTCAGGGCTTGTTTCAGAGTCCCCCACGTGCTGTTATTCAAAGCAGCCCAGGAAGGAAGAGGTGTAGTGTCTGAGCCCAAAGCACTAGGAGGAGATAAGTAGTATTCAAATCTAGGAGACACATTCCACGAAGTAGATACACTTATTTGCAGAGAGCAGTTCAGAGTTCCAAATCTGTCTCAACAGCTCACAGTGCCGAGCTACTACTGCCCAAGCACAAACACAGAGCTGTGGGAAGGCTACTAGGGAAAGAGATGATAAAATGAGTACTTTACTGTCAAGGTATTTGTGTTTTACTCTGTGGAATACAAACTTAGCAGAAAGCACGTGTTTTCTTCTGTAATAGGAAAAATGTTACTATCGTGTGTTAGTACTGAAATACCCATTCTTACCAGGCCATCTGCAAGCAAACCTTAACAACTCTTTTGAGTTCTGGAACAACAGTACAAATGTTCACGTTACCAGTAAACCCTCTTCTCCACAAACCTACCTTAGCTCCTTTCCAAAGATGAGAAGGTCTGAGGCATTATCAATGGCACGAGAAGCTATCCTCTCCGTGCGGTCCCGAAGCTTATAAAAGCTATTATAAATATTTCTGATGAGCTCCCTGCTGGCAGCAAACTGGGCCTGTATGTCAGCTGGAAGGAAGTCCTGAGGAAGCACAAGAGAGATTACTAGCAGGCAAAACAGAGGCAGGCTCATGTAGGTTAAATGTAGGCACGTTGTGTAGTCAGCAGAGACAGGCTTCCCCCTTGTGCTCACTCTCTCGTGCCACGCTCTAACGACCCTGAAAGAGCCTAGCTTCACAGCTTAGGTGTCATACAAACACCCCTAATTTTCAGAGGCAGAAAGAGGTTCAAACACCAGGTGTTTGCAGAGTTGGCACAATCTGCAGTCCTACTATGCAATTAAAATGGTATTTGTGAGGTTTCAAGCTCAGAGGTTCTGATCTGATGGACTAGTCACGGCCAGTCTGGCAAAGTCACACATGTACTGAAAGTTCAGCCCTCTTTGGCCTGTGTATCACTGGTAAAAGCCTGAATTAAGCTCCATTTGCAAAGTCTTCTGCTGGCATTGCAGGAACCTGAACAACAACTTGCTTTAAAATTGCTCAACAAACAGCATGAAGGTGTATTTAAAACTCACCCAAGCACTAAACGCTGGGGTAAACAGATATATGGAGAACCTGTAACAAACATCTCTACCAGTCCAGATTACTCTCCCATAGGGGAGGGTGACAGAATAAGGGCATGAACACAGGGGGAAGACATTAATCTAGGTGTTAGCTTTTAAATTGTGCACTGTGTGGCATTTGTTTGTTATGCAAGTACAAGTAATTACTGAGAAACATGTTCTGAGCAGGATTAATTGTTTAATCTATCATATTCATGAACCACATTTAACTACAAATAACAGGCCCTTAAGAATCAAATACTTTTTCGATCTTTTTGATAAAATTGTAAGTTTAAAAGTCCTTCAAACGCTAGAAACAACTCTCTTCTTTCTGAAGTCTCCACTGCTCAACAAATGCCATAACCAATCCACCTGGAGAAGAGAACCATTTAAACCAGAATAACGTATCACAAGAAATTCAGATGCATACCTTGGCCTGGGTAGCGAATCTGCAGGTCATGAATTCATCTCCTACTCCCTGGACCAACTCTCTTAGCTTATTCTGTACATCCTGGAGAAGATAAAGAATCAAATGAACATGGAAGGGACAGGCAGCTCACACAGGTCTCAGATGCATTGCAATAGTAAGGCACAATTTCACAGATACAGCTTTACCCAGGTTAGGTTTAACTTCAGGAGAGGCATAATACATATTCCTGTAAGAACAGTGATCATTTTCAGAATACTCTACTCCTAGTATTGAGTGAAATTACCTGCAGCTGCAGAAATACCCACTGAGAGAAAATTCTCCTCCTCACTGGGAGCAACAACTAGTATGTAAAAAGCAACCCTGAACTCTAAGCCCAGCAAAGCAGGGACAGGAAGATATGCAAAGTCAAGACCATTGCTAACAAGTACTCACTGAGCCACTGAACGACAGGAAGAGTTTCAAGAGCACATCTTCTGAGAAAGGGGGTGTCGAGCCACCAGGTTTATGAAACGCTTCAGCGCTCTCCTTCTAGACTCAATGAATTCTCGATCAGCTACGGGAGGAAACAGTACATTTCAATTAATCACACACAGCTGCTGAGAAAGAAAACAAAGGAAGTGCTCAGTCCAGTGATTTCTTTGGGCTTATAACCCTTGTAAAGCACAGCAACAAAGAACAACTACCTGTAACCTGTCTGATCCCTAAGAGAGATTGCCATCAGAACAAATATTCCTTCAAGTGGTTCTTTACAGCTCACTAAAATCCAGTTGTGTATGTGTGTATATATATATATATATGTCTATTTTCATGGGGTGGCTCAGGTAAGCAGCCTGAAGCCGCCCCTTACCAACTGTGGGCATACACAGATTTTTCTTCCTCTGAATGGATTCCCTAGCTGGTCCCTGAAGGGAATCCGTCTGATTGGGACACCTGGGAAACACACCACACGCTGCATCTTGCCACTGCAAAGATCACTCTGCCACTTGCAAAGTAATCATCCCACAGAAAGTCACGGGAGGTTTTCTTTACTATTCTGAAGAACTAGCTTCAGTATGCTGAACCCTCAACAACCCTCCATACTTTTAAATCTTTGGTGGCTAGAAGAAGAATAGAGGGTTTGGTTTTCATTTGTTTGTGCAAGATCAGTGCCCATCCTCTTACGTAAGATGTCAGAATGTACTTGGGAAGACAGCAATCTGCAGTACCTCCACCCAGAGTCCTTACTTGTCCAACAAAGTTCTGCTCATCTTCCTGCAACAGGAAGAGATTCATTCTGGCAATACTGCAGTAAGGCAGCAAATCCAAAAATCCTGTAGTTTTTCAGGAAAGACAAAAGCTTGAAGTAACGTTGAAAGAAAGGAACACAGCGCAAAGCGAAGTTAAAGGAATGCTGCTATCCATGACAACACTCTCATAGCACTCTTCTTTGCCTCAGATTTAAGCTGGGAGTTTGCTGGCTGCAGGGACTCTTTATAATCATCCTTATGACAGTAACACACATTGAATTTTTTTTTCTGTCATTACACTTGCAGATCTTGATTTTGCTTTGTTCATACTTTAGCCTACATGGAGATTTCTGAAGTCATCTACACACTTCTGCCCCCGTTTGCTGCTATCCTCTAAACGAGCAGATCTTTCTCCACCTGACAGACAGATGAAAGCAGACCATCAGGAAAATGAAGAGTGTAACTGAGTAGATGAGCCAAGAAAAAAAAAAGCATGTAGCTTTGTCCATTTGGCTCTGGGACTAAGAGGGTTCAGAGAGTCACACATCTACACTAATCCATCAAATCCCATGTCCTGCAACTCCATTTGTCAGCCCATTAACCTGCTCAGAAACAAGAACTACTCATTCCACTCTCTTTTCCCTGTTTCTATTAAGGCCACTTACACAGCTTTTCTACACGCAGAGTCACGGGACTAAAGACAAACATCACTCTCTGTCCTAAGACAGTTTTGGGCTGTAGTGGGACTGTACTCCTAGCACAGTTTGGGAACTAATCCTATCAGGTTTCTTTCCTTAGACATGTGATACCTCTGGGAAGAAATGCATCGGTGAATCCACAGAAATATCAATGCACAAGCAACACGAGGAAGTAACAGTGACTGACAGATTATATATATTGGTAGCTTCTTTCAAGTATCTTCTCTCCATCAAGATTAATCAGACAGAGTCACTTTGCTTACTGGTGTTGCACCAAGTGGAAATTCTGGCTGAGAACACTGAATCAGGTCAAACTGAACAGCTGGGTTTTCGCAACCTCAAAAGAAAGGGCTTCACAATTTACACTCCATCAGAAGGATACATGACCATTGAAGCTTTTCAGCACTATTATTTTAGTTTGTTCCAGATCATTATATAACCCACTCCACTCACTGTTAAAACAGTTCCTCTTCACTGCAGCAATGTTATAATACTCCTGGAGTCAAATCAATTATTTATCGAAACACGTTGAGCTTAGCAGCATGGGCAGGAGACAAGACAGTGAAAAGCTTGTTCTTTCGTAGGTAAAGTAGAGAACAAGACAGGATTTTATACAGTCATACAACAATTGAAATAATGAAAGTTTAAAACTAGTGCCAATATTTCAGATTAGCAAAAGAATGCACCTGAAGGAGCTTTGATATGCTTTCCATCTTGGGATACGCCTGCGGTTTGTATTCTAACAGCTAAAATAAACTTGAATGATCTGACACTGATTCCAGCCTTGGTTCTGAGTTTCTGGTTACCCTTTTTAGAACAGGAAAAAAGAAGGGTGATAGCTAATTTAAGGCAGTTGGTTCATTTGCCAGAAAGACATCTTTCTGTACATAAGCTGAGAAAGTATAATTACCACTGCCGCCATCATCAGGTTTCCATGCAAGGCAGTCCTGTAATGCACAGTGCTGAAGCTATCCACTTAACACCACTATGTTTTTCAGTCCCTTTTAGGGGTGTATGAGGACAGGACCCTACACTAACTCAACAGGATCAAGTATGGTCTCACCAGAGAAGCAACTTTGCTGGTTTTATGCCATCAGATCCTCTGCAGGTTTAACCCCCTTAATATATATTTTTTTTTAATCTTTATTCTTCTCTTTCTACAGAAAGAGCAATGTGATTTCCATAAATCTTTTCTAAGCAGAACAATTCACAAAACACACTACAGCTGGTCAACAGTATGGTAGCAATTCTGCACTGACAGCAGCACCACAGCACTCATCATCATAACCTATTTTCCTAAAAATCAATAGCCATAACTCTGTCTGCTCCTGTGTAGAATCACACCTCAAATCTTACCAGAAAAGTCATCAGATACCATAGCTCCATGGAAAAAAAAAGAGAAAAGCACACTGAAACTTTGTATTAGCACTTTACATATACAGCCTTTCTAGGGTGGTGATACTGCGTATCATGTGCACTGCAACCCCTCCAGTCAAAAGACAAACCCAGTTTACCTCCCAGCATCCTCTTTGGTGGAAGTGCTGGCACCATTCGATACGGGAACTTCTGCAGCAGCATCTCATGGAACACCACAAAGTCGTTGTATCGCCTATAGACTGAGCATTTGAATCTCTGTAACAGAGGAAGGAGGGAAAATACAAATCATTACACAGGCTGGGTAACCAGCAGCATTTCCATATTTATTTTTTAATATCCTCTGCACTAAAAAGTAAAGGAATAGAAAGAAATCACACCTAGAGACTGCAGAAACAACTTTTATTTCTGATCTTTAGAGGCTTTGTGCTGGGAAAGAGGGAGAAAGGACTCTGAAGTCACCCACCTTTTGATTATGAATAAAGATGGCATTCTTCTACCCATAGCCCTTCCAAGAATAAGACTTACAGTTAAAAAAATAAGTCAGATTTCATTTACACACAAGATGAAAGGGACTATGAAATGGAGAGGAAGAGGTTTCCCAAGAAAGTACAATTATCCCTAAATCCACCGTGGTTCCTTATCACTACTCCCTCAAACTCTCTGATCTTCCAAATCAGACAGAACATTTAGAAACGATGCAACACTCAAAGTGCTCTAGAGAGCTCTTTTCTTCAAGTACCACAAGTCCCTGAGCACTGGCTCTTAGGAACTTTCTCTAAATCAGTGTCAAATCCAGCAGTGACAAAACAGTCTTAGACTGGTTAAGTACTAGCCCAAATGAAAGAGAGACCTCTCACGGATGTTACATCTATAAATAAGGATTGACTGCTTTAAAACCACATTTCAGATGACTATGAAGGAGAGGACAAAGAAACTGTTTTTTCACCCCAAAAGGAGTTAGCTAGCAGCTAGAACAAGACACTTAGGAGGCAGAAATCCTTTAACAATAATAAATAAATAATCCACACACAATTATTACAGATTGAACCACTGGAGCAGGTAGTAAGACAAGACTACACAAGACTATACCCGTTCTCACTACATCTGCCATGTGCATCATCAGCCGCTCACTGTGGCACGGCCTGCTTTCAGAACCACAGCACTGAGGCACACACCCGGAGCATGAGGGACACAGCCCCTGGGGCTCTGTCTGCCTTGAAATCTGATGGCAATTTGGGCTGCAGAGCTAGGTGAAGCTCAAGGCCAGGCTATGCTTCCTTTTGAGGAGGTACCCGTCTACAGCTACAACTGCAGAAGAGATGACAGCAAGTGATAGGAGCAATTGAAAGGACTCAGCGTTGAGTTCCTAAATTCAAAACCTAGAGAGACCACTAGGGTGACTCAGTCCTGTGCCCTGAAACCACAGGCAAAAACGAACAGGAAGGCCCCAGAAACGTTCACAGCATCTGTCCTTTTCCCCTCACAACAGCCTATGACAAACTTAGGGACATCAGTCTAAAATACTCAACATCACTACACACAAGTGATCCAAGTGCTTCTCTGAACACATACACCAGTGATACAGTAGCTTTGAGCACTGCCCAATAACTGGTATTTTGGTGGCCTGGGAGATGTAAATTGCTCATCGTCTGCTTTGAAGAGGACAGATTTCCTCCTTGAAAAAACACACAGAAGCTACTGTAGAGCTATTTCACTAGCTGTTCCATAAGTAGGAAAAGATCCATCATCTTCAATCTTCTCTTACAACATGAGCAGAACCTACAGGTCAGGACTGGGGCAAGTAAACTGGAAGTGGCCTAGACTGCAGAAGGCGTGGCAGTACCTTTTCTGTTTATAGAGGATTTCAGTTTAGCACTGCTAACATGATTTCTTCACTAGCTCAAAAGTTTGCAAAATCCAGTCACCTACATCAATCTGTGATGAAAATATATAGTTTTCAATGTTACATGTTTGGTTTTGTTCAGAGCTCAGGTTTCAAGGCAGTAAACCACCAGGCTGTCCATCAAACCTCTGTCAGAAGATGCTACATACTGCAGAAACCCAGGACAAGAAAGCATAGTGCTACTGCATTTAAAGTAAGCCCATACAAACGGCCTCCTCAAAACCAGCATCACCCAACACCTGTATCTGATCAGAGAGGACTGATAGCACCTGCACAGCCCTTTTTAAGAGGACACATTCTTGCCAAGACCAACAGTTGTTCAACATTACCTTGCTGGAAACCTCATATTCCACATGTTTCAGAAAAAGGCCCTTCTTCTCAGGTATAAGCTCCACCTGCACACTATCCTTGCTCAATAGTTCTTGCAGGGTGTGGGAAAGCAGCAGTGGATTTCCCTGGGGTGCCTGCATCAGACACTGTTCTGGTTCCCTTGGTTCATTTACTGGAGGCTTTGCCAAATCTAAAAGACAAAAAAGGGGAAAACAGTCCAGTAGACCTGATAAGATAAAGCAAAAGAAGCAACCTTAAAAATATTCCGTCCCCTCACTCAGTGCTCCCACAGTGGTGCAACACAACAGTCAGGCCACTCCCCTAGGAGGCTATGCCTCTTCCCACACGTTCAAGACATCAGTACCTCCCTCTTCACAACACCCAGGAGCACCACCAATTATAACGAGTCAGAAAGACATCTCTACGAAGCAAAAGAACAATCACAGGCCAAATTTGTTCTGTGAATCAGCTAAGAGGCCTGCATTTCCTGTCTGTCCAGCTCCCACCACAGCAGGATCTGCCAGTGAACAAATCCCTAGCTCAGCACTTTTGGATCCTGCTTAGAACAACCCATGGAAGGAAAGAAAAATCTGTTATTTTACTGCACTGCAGAAATTCAGTACATTAATTTTACATGTCATTACAAAGGAAGGAGACACTTCATTTGACATAATTTTATTAAACTCCATGACAGTCTGCTAGAGTGGGCATGAATTAAGAGTAATTTACTATGTCAATATGCTTAAATTCAGGAGATGGAGAAAAAGGTTCTTAACAAGGGCCACCAACCCAACAATTCCTCAGTCCCAGCAAGCTCTGGCAACGTTTTTCAGGTATGCCTAATGCACTGCTTGTACCTAAAAGCCAAACAGCTCTGTACAGTGAATTCGATCGTAGCTGGACAGCTTTGGCTTCTAACTGATTCTCAGCCAGATGGAAAAATGAGGAAGATGGCTCTTCAGAATACAGCCCTAGAGGACAAACCACATCAAGGGGTGGCAGACGATGATTCAGAATGCTGTCTTATCGAAGAGCTGACTGCAGCCCATTATCTCAACTTGACTCTGTAACTACACATACTATGCGACTGCAAGCAAGGTCCTTTACAAAGCAAGTGAAACTCACTGAAGAAAAGTTACCAAGAAAAGCTGGGCAGTATTAATCACCCCCTCCTTGCTAGTGTGAAAATGTTACACCCGTTCTTAAATGCATCTAAACTTCTGGCAGCACAGAAAGACAGTAACACCACAGAAGCAAGAACTGCTTCAGGAACCTTTGATGCTTAAGTTCAAAAAGTTGATAACTGTGTAAAAAATTAACTCAGGAAGGTAAGAACTCATATCCCTAACTTGAAATCCCTGACCTTCTCTGATAAACATTTCCCACCTGTTCCTTCATGTGCTTTAGGTCCTGATAAATGGGGAAAAAAAAAAAGTAATCTCTGATTGCTTGGATACACAGCTTCAGAACAGGCACTTCAATGGCTTAAGGAAACCACACCAAATCCAGGACAAATGACCTTATCCCACATGTCTCATCAGGCTTCAGATTCCTGCTAATGTGACTCAGATGCAAGTCTTAACACCTCTGCTTTAGCAGGCTAATGTATCACCTACTAACCCCACCTACATAGCACCTTGTAAAAAGTTCCAGTTACCTGCCAGAAATCTGTGCTAAGATAACACAAGCTCATTCAGCGTTGACAGGGGTTACTGCTGGATGAAGTGATAACCTATTTGTATGATAGATGCTGAATGCTGAACCGAGAAGGAAAGGAGAGGAAAGAAACAGGAACAGAGAGGAAAGAAAATTCAGAATACAGACAGCAAGGCAGAAGATTTTCTAGCGTGGGAAAAGCCTTGCCCACCTGACCCTTCATGAGGCAGCGAGGTGCAATAAACCAAAAACACACAGAGAAAGAACTATGGAAAGCATGAGAGAGCCTCACTCCCCAGAGCAGCGGATCTCTGGGTGCACACCCTTGTAATTCTTAGTTTTAATTGCTCAAGACTCATCAGTGAAATACAACATGACACGGGAGATGTTGTTATTCCTCCAATGCACACACAGAATTCCACAGTCCTCTGTGTGCTAAGCGGCTGCCTCACATTTCAGAGGCAGTGGCTGCAAGCTAACCTCCCGCAGAGGGGCCAGCCAAAACACAGCCCACCTACTTCCCCTAAAGCACTGCAATCCATACAAATACCGAATCACTCTCCCTGCCAGCCTGTGAACACAGCGGGACCTCTATGGCACAAACTGCTCCCCAAGTGGGACTCAGCACTGTCTGCCAAGCTACTGAAACTCCCACAGGCAAAACACAGGTACCAGGAGAAAAGATTCACAGGATGAATCATGAATCCTTCAGGATTTCACCTGAAGTGCCAGAACCTGCTGCACAATCAGCCAAACAGATGTCAAGGAGGACGCTTGGATTCCTCACAGTGATCTGAACTCAGGTTATCCCCCCAAGACAACTACAGAGTGAAGCCCCATAGAGAGATCTAGACAAGACTCAGCAATCCCTTGCACAACTCAGTCACGCCGCCCTTTTCATTTGTAATACTTCACCAGTTTCCATCAAGCTGCTCTCAAAATCTGCCTTCTAAATTCACCTACGGGAGAAACCTTCTCTTTATCAGCAGTTCACACACTTGGCTCTTCCTGAAATATTCTGTAGCTTCTTTAGATCTCCACCTTGTCTGAATGTGTGAAATCGTACAAATCAGACAACCATATAAACAAGTTTGAGCAATTACTGTTTAATTAATAATCTCAAGCGTTCTCTGTATCAAGACAGCTGCTCAGGGTGAATTTACACCCCCAAACAGTGGCTTGAGAACACAATAAGATGCCTTTGAAACAGCTGTTTACCTGGTTTAGGATATGCTTATCACGGCATTAACACCGACCCTGCAGATCAATATACACCAAAGCTATTGTACAGCCCATTTTTCATTCTACTTACTAAAGAGTCGATTCAGCAACAGCCTGAAGAGCCCCGGCCAGGAACGGTGGATAATAAGGGGAACTCATTGGTATGAGCTCCTGTGTTTAACCAGTAAAAGGATTTACACGCCTTGTAACAAACCACTTAGCACTTCTCATCACGCACTCTCAGCTGGGGAACAGCTAATTCTGAAAACGTGGTGAAGTTTCTGTAGGTAGAGCAGCAAGGGAGTACAGAAAGGAGGTACAGAACAGTTCCCCCAGCGCACAGAGGAGCAGATAAAATAAACATCAGCTTTTTGTGCAAGCTAGCCTTTTGCTGAAGCCACATCTCAATCTGGTGTCAATAAGATACCAGGAAGCAGCCTGGTAGAGCTAAGGAGTGGATATGAAAGTTGAAAAGGATACATGGGTGCATGCATATGCAAGCAGGCAGGCAACAAGAAGACAAGAAATAGGAGTTGGAAGAAGCATTCAAAGAATGGCCTGGATTTTGTTTGGTTGTAGAGGAAAATAAATCTATGAAAACACTGCAATTCTTATTAGCTTTCCTGTTTTTGTAACAAGTCAGAGGTAGCCTTTGGACTGAAAGGAGTTGTGAAACCCAGAGAACTGCTAAAACAGAAAGAGTTCACTACTCCATCATGCACCTCATGCTTTAGTCAGCAGCCGATGCGTTATCACTCCCATTCATACAACCAGCTGCAGCCACTCCGCAGGGTTCCTTCACGCGCTTACGAAACCCAAAGTAGAATTTCAAGTGTGTGCTTAGCTGCACAGAGGCTTTACACGTGAGCAAGCACACAGAGAAGGGCGATGCAAGGGCTGGAAGCATAGGTGGGAAATCACAACACAGATCTCCCTTCCCTATTTAAGTTTCACCAACCAGATGTGGAGAGTTCTGCTCTGTTTTAGAGACAGCTGCTATGAAAAACTCTTTTTCCATTGGGGCGCTCATCAGTTACATTTATTAGCAAAGCCTTCAGGAAAAAAGAAGCTAAGATTACTTCTGAATCATCCCAGGCCATGGCTTTGCAGAGCAGAAGGGTCCCAACTCACAGGAAACGCAGGGCATACAAGAACTGGTTGTTTTTGTGCAGACACCTCAGTTTTCTCCCTGGCAAAAGTGAGGGCTCCACTACAGACTCCAGAGCCCGGAATATGAAAGCAGCAGTGTAAATATAATTCATCAGCATTTCCCTTTCCTTTCTGTCTTCTCATGAAAAGCCTCAGGAATTGTGGAAATGCCTTTCCCCTTTATTGTGTCAAACATTCCTCCATAATTCCAGATTTCAGTGTCCATATCAACCCCTCTGAAAGCTAGCACAGATTTCAACCACAACTTCAAATAGATTTCCTTCCTTGCCTTTTTTTTTTTTATAAAATCTTGCATAATTTGAAATCCCCTAAAAGCAAGAAAAGAAGTCCCACCAAAAAAACCCCAAACAAACAAAACTTTCTTCCTATTAAAGGCTTTACATGTTTTTTGAGACATTTTCCTGCAACTTCTTTGGGTGTTTTAAGGAGTTTAAACCCCTGCAATTCTTAGTTACAAAGCAGCAATGATAACATACACAGATTTAGGCTCAACATAGAAGACAGGTCTCTATTTGTTATCAGGTGCAAGAAAAGTAATCATATTTAACTTCACTCTATTGAAGGGATGGTACAATAGCATCTGTCCTTCTCCCTCCCAACAATTCAGTTGTAAATATGAGTTACCCAATGCCAAAAGACAAGATAAATAATAGACTACCATAAAATAAGATGCTGGAAAACAGGCTCTAACATTCTGATTTTCTTTTTTAAAAAATTTTTAGATCACTAGTTTTCTCAGTGCAGATGTCAAAAGTGTATCTATCGTGCACTAACTGGTCTGGGGTTTTGAGGTTACCTAAGCCTTATTTAATAACGATTAAAAAGTACCAGCATTTCTCCATTCCCCAACAGCTGAAGGTCACTGCTTCTCCAAACATTGCCATCACATATTACAGCAGCCACAAAAACCCAACATCAGGTTACCTCCTTCCAACCTCACACAGTAAATCTGTGTGACAGAACTAAGTTTAAACCTAGCACCCTGTTCTTTTACCTGTGCTTCCAGACCATCAGCTGATTAACTGACTTCCCAAGTCTAGGAACACATTCCATTCACAAGTCAGCCACAGAGCCATAGTCCCAAACTGTAGCAAACACAATAAAGCGAGATGGAGCTGCACACATTGAAGAAATAACAGGATTAGGGCATAAAAGTCCACCGAGGAATGTTTCCAAAGGCCATGGAGACAAAAGTCAGGTCCTCACCAGGCAGTGTCCCAACTCACAGTAGAAGATTGCTGAACTATCATTTTTCACACCCAGCTTTAACAAAGGGGTCGGAAGTGTAAAACCTCAGACCCCAAAAGGTAACCAACCAAGCAGTAACACATACAACTGCTCTCTGGGAAACTTTTATAGGGACATTTTAGCTCAACTATAAAATTCCCAAGTTTTCACAATCATCCTTCCTCACACGGGTCAAGAAAACCCCACCAGAAGAAATAATTTATCTTTTTGGTTTGCTTCTCATCTTCCTGGCACATTCCTTAGCCTCTTAATTACACTGGGGAAAAACTTCACCTCAGTATTTAAACACTATAAAATAGCACGCTGCTCCACACACTGCAGTCTCACAGTGGTCTTTTTAGAGTGGGAACAGGGTCCTTTGCATCTCAAGCTCTGCTGAAAAGCAGTCACCAAACCTTCCCCCCTCCCCGTTTTTGTACCAGTTCCACATGTCTGTAACTCTCCATTAACCTACACCAACCCACTAGAACTCGATCATGGGGAAAATCTGAGCAGTTATGTTCCAATATCACTGTACCTGGCACTGCCCTCACTACCAAAGGCCTCCCTCCTACCAGCTGCACACACCATTAAAGATTTACCACTAGAAGCAAAGGAGACATTCTACTCCCTCCCCAGCCACCAGACCTGGGTAAGCTCACTGCAATCACTGCAAAGCAGGCTCAGATGGGAGCAAGAGTGGGGGAAAAAGTCAATAGAAACAACTCTGCAAAACTGACTTGAATGTATTGGACATTACCCTTTTGCTTTTTTGCCTTTATGGTACTAAAAGCACTTTTAACCCCACAAAATGAACCAGTCAGCATTTGCATGGGCTGTCACAGGTGGACAGCAAGGCTGCCTGTCAGGACTCCGTTACGCAGGAGACGTCAATACTCCTAGAATATTCCCTGACAAGTGGCTGGACTCCCAAAAAACTCACACATGGGTGTGAAGCTTCCAAGGTCACAGGACCCGCATCTCGACGCCAGATACAAGAACGTTCCTGCTTTTGCAGCATTATTTTTCTGTTGCTAAGGTCATTACCTACCTTCTCTCAGTGTTCACAATGTCAAGCCTTGTCAAAGAAAGCCAAGTTTTCTAAATAAGGCAGAGCAGATCAGACAGGTACAGAAGCAATCACCATCACCACTGCGGAAGTCAGTCAGATTGAGAACACTCAGAGACAACTGCTTGATCCCCACAGGGCTTCTGAAGGAGAGGTTCAACCCATAACAGACATACCTGAACAAGCTCTCTCTTTGGTACAGTAGGACATTTTTTCCACAAAGGCTGCTGCTCAATATCCCAATATCTTACATCAGTCCTGGACAGAAATATTCCAAAATAATTTATTGATAAGCATTATCCACATCAGGAGCGTCACAGGCCTATCAAAAGCACACTTAGAGCCAATCTTGAATATAATCTAAGCAAACCACTTTTCCCCAGCATAAAACTTACCCACCTGCAACCTGCAGCAAGCTGTTTTGGGGTTTTTTTAGTTCTTTCCAGAGAAAAAGTAAAATAAAACACAAATACTACGCACAGGGAAGCAACTGCCAGTACGAACCGTTGGCCGGCTTAAGAGAACGGTATCATCCCGTTCCCCTCTAAAAGTTCCCCGCAGTTTAACCGTGACAAGCCTGTTACTCGGGCTCAGCAGCTCCCTCCATTTCTCGCTTCGCAGCCAGCGCCGGCAGCGAGCTTCTCCATCTCGGACCGAGCTGCTCCCCCCGTCCCACGCCGGATCTGCAGTTGGCTCGGCTAGGTCGGGAGGAGACGCGGTCTCCGCCCGGCACCGACCGCGCCAGGGGCTGCCGAGCCGCCCCACAACTCTTCCCAGCACGCTTCCCCACGCCGCCGGGTTCGCTTCAGCGGGCGGGGCTGGGATCGAGCCGTCCCCGCGCCCGCGGAGGCGCCCGGCCGCGTGCCTCTCCGGAGGAAAAGTTCTGGTTCGCGCCCCGTCCCTGCATCGAGCCCCGCTGCCGGCCGCCCTCCTGCCGAGCCGGCGGGCACTGGGACGTGACCGGTTGAGGAACGCTGCCCCCGAGCCTCCCTCCCGCTCCCGGACCCGCCGCCCACCCAACGCTCCTCCTTATTTTTCACCGAGGGGCAGAGGCCACTTTCGCAAGGGGAGGGGAAGCCCCCGCCACCACGATACGCACACCGCCGAGGCCCGGCCGTGGCCCGCCGACGGGGCACCTCCTGTGCGGGCCGGGGCCAGCCCCGGGACCCGCCGCCCCGGGGGCAGAGGAGGAGGGCGACGCCTTTTTGCCTCAGGTTTTGGCGGGGGGAGCGGCCCCGACCTCACCCGCGGAGCCCTGTCACCCTCCCCAAGCCGCCAGCGGGAGGGAAGGGAGGGCACCGCGGCGGCACCTCTGGGAGCCGGGGAACAGACGGCGCTGCCCCCCTCGCCCCCCGCTCCAGCCCCGCGGGCACCCCGCCACCCCGTACCTGTGCCGGTGCCTGCGGGCGGCTCGCCGTCCATCGCGGCAGCAGTCATGTGAGACCGGGGCCCGGCGGCCGCCCTCCCCTTCCTCCGCAGCGCCCGCCTGTCAGCGCGGGCGGAGCGGGCGGGGAGAGGCCGCCTCCCGGGGGGCCGAGGCGTGGGGCGGCCGGGAGACAAGGGCCGGCGGGGGCGGGGGGATTCGCTTGCGATCACAGCACAGCGGGGGGACGGGACCTGACGGGGACTTGTCAGAAGTCCATCGCTTGTGTCAGCGCTTCGACCGGCAGCGCGGTGCTGGAGGCTCGAGGCTGCCGGGGACGGGGCGGCTCGGGCGCTCAGGGAAGCAAGAAGCCGTCCCTGCTGCGGGCTGGATTGCTCTCAGCGCTTCTAAACCACTTCAGGATTAGTAATATATGTTTCCAGCATCTTGAAGTATAGAAAAAGAAGTGATGGGCTCAGGGGCTTAACAGAGGCTTTGTTCCAAAGTCGAATCAATTTCTGGTGAAAGCCGCAAAGGATAGGTTGTTGGGAATGCCCGGTCCCAGGCGGATTTCACTGTGTGCTACAGGTAAATAAACGGTTGGTAGTGGTAGCAAGGCAGTCCTCCCGGGCTGTATGTCCTACCTCAAGTCAGAGGAGAGACCCTGAAACAACTTTTTGGTACATTTTCTTTCCTTGAGCTAACCTTTTCCATGGCATTTAGTTTCTGCCGCCAACCAGTCAGGGTGTTTTTTACACTCAGGACATTTGATTTTTCAGATGCATTTGGATTTTTATGTAATATTTTCGATGACAAGTAGGTATTTAATGTTTTTCCAAGGGAAAAGTCATCGTAGGATTTTATGCCATGCACCGGAAGGAATGTGCTAATAAAGGTAAATACAGTAGAAAGGAACATAACATACTCGGGAAAGCACAGAAATACAAGCATCTGGAATGCAAATACACTTTCAAAAATTGTATAAAACCAAGAATTTCAGGCATGAATGCCTCTCATTTTATTAGTGATATTTTTTTTCCCTTCCTGTACTTTATTAGTCAGGAATGATGTGGTCAACAGGTGAAAAATACGGGTATACATTTTGTACAGTTCTCCCAAAAACACTGAAGACAATCCTGAAAACTTCATCAACATTGAAAACAAACAAGACACAAAAATATGTGTAAATTCTGGAGCTCCAGATTAAGACACTACTGATCCATAACACAGCTTTATGTTTTTAATAGCCAAAGTATTGAATGCATTCACTAATGGTCCTTATATTTATTAATCTCGGGAAGATAAATAATGATCTCAACTGTGTGCACAGAGAACCAAACCAGAAAATTATAAAGAGAAGATTATTTCAGGTGTAAGTAATGACAATAACGGTCTCCCTTGAAACTGCTCGTGCTGCTTCAAAGACGTGAATGCCTCGAGTGATTCTCCTTTTCCTTCCACCTCTCACCCCAGTGCTATTTCAGCTGAGATCCCCCACAAGCCTGGGTGCAGGCTAAAGCTGTGTACAGAATTAAAAAAGCCTGGCGTTATTTAAGCTGAGAAGGCCCTTCAAATCGTGTTTATACAGCAGCCGAGCTGAGAGTTTTGCATGCTCAGCACTTCTGGAAACTAAGAGCTACACGATTTTTTCGCCTATATGGTGGGGGTTTTTTTTGAGAAAATGAATGGAAGAATCAACATGTTCTCATTTAGCTATAGATTTTTGATTGGTCTGTACTTAGGCTAATAGCATAACTATTTATTTGGTATAAATAAGGCATTCTCAACTGAAGATTGCTTTTGCAGTCCATGGGAGGAGCCTTGAGGAAAAACACTGTGAAAAATAACTCAGTTGCAGAAATAATTTTTTGAATGGGCCGGAAAGATTGTGCTTGACATAAATTATCAAACCCTTCTATATTTGCTGTAAACGCAGCAAAAGCTTCCAGAAAACCTATAGCATGAAGAGACTATAATCACGAGAGAAAGAAAGTGCACGTGTCAGCAGGTTCAAAGTAACAAATGTAATGCAAAAGTACACGACCACCTGAGGCCCCAGCCTTTCAATGCATCATCCCATGCACATCCCATCAGCAGTAGATAAAATTTCATACAGACCCTAAGAGCTTGCTTACTTCTTTCAGAATTCGGTTCACCACGATACAGTGGTGTCAGCCCTGCTATTCTCAGATCACTGGTGCTCAGTAAAATTCATGAGGCGTTGCTGTTTTGCCAGATGTGTTACAAAAAAAGCATTCCTGCTAGATTTCTTTTCCTCAAATTTCCCACTGGTTAGGAGTTTTGCTTGTGGAATACTTACAGGAACAGGCTCACACAGCTAGTGCCAAAATCTTTGCTTGTAAAAAGTTGTTCTGCTCACCTTCAGATTGCTGAGTAAGGACTGGGAGACAAAGAGTAACAGTGAGATAGTAGCACAGAGGCTGAAGGGAAATTTCAGTAGGAGAAAGGAAGGAGGGAAAGAAGGAAGGAAGAGAAGATAAATCACAAGTTGGTGTAAAGTAAGGGAAAGTGCAATCAGCAAACTATGTGACAATAGGAAAGGAGGATCCAACGTTTAGGTTCAGTGTTTAACCAACAAGTAGGAAGAAATGTAACATGCAAAAAAGGGCATACCCCGACACCACAGACAACGTGAGAGTGGAGAAACAGGGGTGAGAGAAATGCCATACGTACTCCCGGGCCCACAGATTGAACCACAGCATCTTCCCCCTCACATCTGGAAAAACCATACAGTTGTGATGGCAGGAGAGACAACAGCAGGTTTTTTTTTTTTACACTTCAGCGTGTCATCGCTGCTGCAAACCAGGAAGTCGAAGTCTAGTCAACTACCACGATGTAACGAGAGGGGGAAAAAAACCCCAAACTCGCAGAAAGCGCCAGTCATCATTTCCATTCATAAGCATCGCCCATAGCTTACATCCGGAGCAGAGGCGCTCCACCAGCTGAACCAGAATGGAGTTCGGATGCCATCTTGTGACTAGCTGATAAATCACAGCGATGCGGTTTCTTGGCTGCTTTCCTGAAGCATCTTAAGATTTTATCAAAACATGAAAGGTAGTGCAACGTAAGTTAGGGTCTGAATGTAAAATGCTAAGTACAATACCCGTTCTGTTCTTCTCGTGAATGCTGACATTTCTTAATCTGTTACGTTTTGATAATTTGGCTAAAAACGGCTGGGTTAAAAAAACCCCATCCAAAACCCTGCACGAAGTGCAAGTAGTTCATCTTGTAAGTAAACAGATGAACTACTCCTCAAAAGCTGTTCTGATCTTTTTCCTCTGAATTGAGGAAAGTATCCAAGACAGACCCCAGGTCCCCTTAGCTGCTTTGAATATATCTTATTATATCATAGTGGTTTAGTTGACGCAGTGGCATTGGAGAGATGGCTGGATTTGATGACCTTAGAGGTCTTTTCCAACCTTAAACATTCTGTGAGTCTATGATTCTCTGCGTGCTGAAAAAAACAACACTCCCCATGTTGCTGCACCTGCCTGAGGTGCCCTGGGCAGGAGGTGATGGTTTCACAAGAGCCCAACTCTCTCTCAGATGTTGGCAGCCAGCACAAGAGAAGGGAACGTCACCAGTTTGAGTCACACCAGGATTACACAGGGGAACACATCAGATCCCTGGAAAACACTACAGAGGGGTGTCAGTCTTGTCCTACTGCCTGTACTGGGAGATCGCCGCGCCGAGGCAGGCTCGCTGCCCCTCGGGAAGGCTTCTCCCGCTCACCGGGCTGCCGCAGCGGCGGTGTGGGACGGCGAGCGCCGCATTTTACCTCACGGAAAACGTTACTTAAACCTCGCAGAGGTCTTGTAGAATTTATCGCGACGCTCGGAAACGACGTGGCACATTCAACCCACAGCTGGCCGAGATGCTCCTCGCTGCGAGCCAGGGACTCGCTCCCGTCACTGGAGGTCCCACAGGCAGCCCGAGCCCAGCGCCTGCTGCTCCCTGCCTCCCGCCCGCAGCCCGAGCCCGCCATATCACCCGGCCGGGCGGGCCCTTCGGGGGCCGATGTGGCAGCTCCCCTCGGGCCGTACCATGTGGTCCTCCCGCCCGCGAGCACAGACGCGCCGGCGTAGCACAGCGCATGCCCCGCCCCCCCCCCCCGCACGAGCTTGGTAGCACCCGCGCGAGCACCGCCAGCCTTCGGGCGAGCGCACGGTGGAAGGTTTGTAGGGGGGCGGCGAGCAGGGTTCGCGTTAGCGTGTGTTGTCCTGTCACCTGCCGCCTAGTTCTGAACAGGGGAATTCTTTGAGTAGTGGGAGAGGCTAGAAGGCTTCACTCTGCGTCAGCGCAGTTAAACGTGCCGGCGCCTCCCACTTTCCGAAAAATGGTTCGGCTCGAACCCCACCTCAGTAGAGTGGGAGGAGGCGCCATCTTGGGCTCAACCATAGTGAGGGTCGAAATGGGGGAAGCCGCGGCTGCTACGTAGTGAGAAGGGACGGCAGCCGCAGCCGGCTGAGCGAGAAACAGGGCGACGAAGGGGGAAGCAGCCGCTCCTGAGAGGTGCGGGGACGGGGGGCGGAAGCGGCAGTAGGCGAAAGCTACGGCCGGGCAGGATTCTCCGTTCCCCCACCCGCCCCGCGCTAGTTGGTCGGCGCCGCCGCGCGCAGCCCGCTGGGCCTGGCACACATGGCCCGGCGGTAGGAGCCTCGCCGCCCTTCCCCCGCTCCTTTCCCGTCGCGCTCGAGCTGGGAGCGCGCGGCCGGCTCGGCCCCGCAGCGATCCCCATGCAGGACACCGAAGAGAGCCCGGCGGCCGCCGCGCCGCCCGACGCCCAGGGGCCCGGGAAGGAGCCCGAGCAGACGGACGGGCCCCCGCCGCCGGCGGAGCCGCCGCAGGAGGAGGAGGAGGGAGACGGGCAGGAAGAAGAGAACGAGTCTGAGCCACCGCCGGGGCCCCTGAGCCGCCGCCGCCCGCCGGCGAGGAGTCCGTAGCCGCCGTCGCCGCTGAGCCCGAGCAGCCGCCGCCTCAGCCGCCCTCGCCTCAGCCGTCGTCCGGCCGCGAAAGCCCTGAGAAGGCCGAGCTCGACGCTGAGTCGCCGGCCGGGGCCGACCCTGAGGCCGAGCCGCCGTCCGAGGCCGAGCCGCCGACCGAGCCCGGCGAAGCGCAGGAGAATGGGGAGGCCGCGCCCGCCGTCCCGGTCGAGCCCGAGGACGAGATTTCCTTCAGCGACCCCGAGGACTTCGTGGACGACATCAGCGACGAAGGTGCGGAGTCGGGCTGGCGGCGGGGAGCGGGTGGCGCTGGTGGGAGGGCGGCGGGCCCCCGGGCCGGGGCCTGGGCCTGGTCATGCCGGCCGTGAGGGGAAGGGAGGGGCCGCAGGGAGGCGGGAGAGCTCCATCGTGGGCCCCGGCCCTGCACGCCGCGAAGGAGCGCTGGGAAGGCCGTGGCTGCTCCGGCCCGAGGCGGCCGTGGCCGCGTCAGGAGAGCGGGCGTCCTGGGGGGAGGGGGGGACATCATTTGCGAGTGGTGCCTGGCGGCCCCACCCCGGGAGGGTGCATAGGAAACCGCGTCCTCGGCTGGGAAACGTCCCGCGTCCCCGGGCCCGGCGGCCCGTCCGGCGTGGCTGTGCACGGCACCGTATCGTTTAATTGCTTCTCTTGAATTACTGCTCAGCTTGAAGTATTAATCTGTGGGCTGCCCTCACAAAGGGGAACACCGCCCGCTCCCATGTGTGCCTCCCGTTTTCCGCCGTGGGTTCAACTCTGCTGTAAAAACAGAGTATTTAAATTGTTGGTCAGGTGTTTACAAGACAGGTTTCATCGTTCTGTTGTTTTCTCTATGCATCCAGAGTGAAATCTATAGATAAATAGTATAGCTTTGAAAAGAAATACTGCTCGTGAAGTTGTGGTGTAGGTACTTTGTGGCAGGAAAATAGGGAAAACTCCTTTTGGCAGTTGTAAATTCAAACTGAAGCTCTTTTGAAAGTATTTGATATTGATACATTAAAATGACAAAAACACCGTGTAACTGCCTAGACGCCTTGAAAGGAATACCTAATTTTGGCATACAAGAGTTTAGAACTCCATTTTAGTGTTTGTAAGATAGGTCTCAGTAGATAAATCATCTCAGTTCTTGAATAGCAAAAGTTTTTCTTTTGCCAGTACTTGTAGCATGTGCACTGTTGTAGGGGCTGATGTATGCATATCCTATGTGCTGTAGGGTCTGATGCTACGTGTATCAAAACTGGAAAAACGATTCTTAAACATGTGCTTTTCAGCCAGTTATTCCAGTTGGCAGTGGAATACAAGTGATATGTGTGCTTTCTAGTGTTCCAGGCCAAGGGCTTGCTGTTCTCAATTTAGTAGTCTTAGTATGGAGCTCTTTGAACTTGTACCTTTGTTTCTTAAAAAGGCTTTGGCAAAATTGTCTGCAAGGAGTTAGATTCCTTTTGTCTCGTTAAGCATTTGCTTGATACGCCTTGTCTGCATCTAGGATCATTATCAGAAATGCTGTATGTCTTCGGAAACTAGGCATATTTTCCATCCTCTCCTATTTTTATTGTTGAGAATTGATTTGATTAACTTCTCAGCTCTGTGAATAATACAGTCTTAGTAGCTGAGTTAGAGTATTTAAGTTTAGTCACTCCTGCTGGTCTGGCTTTTCGTGTGTTACTTCTGAGCCTCTTCATTCCTTCCTCTGATGACTCCCCAAGGAGAAAGGCAGTCCATCACTGTCACCAAGCCACAGCTATTTCCATGCTGCTGATAGCATTACATCTTCACAAACACCTTTGAGCTGGACCAGCTTTACCATTGAACCATCTTAGATGCATAACTTCAACTTTGTTTTTCCAGAATGGCCTTGGCATAGCAGAAGAGCTGATCCAAGTTCAAGCAGGAGAAGGGATGCCTCAGATAACCGCTTAGGTGCAGTGAAGTTTTAGTCCAGATAATGACAGTGGTCCTTAAAATACTGCTGGCTGGAGATAGCTGGGTACCCACCACACCCCACTTCTCTTGTGGCTGGAATAAGAGCTGGCTAAACCAGCTTCTTACCCTTTGAAGATTCCTTTGTTCACAGTTTTGAATTTAAGGTAAAGAAAGGGTGCAATGTAGGTATTTGTCTTCAATCTGTTACAGTTGTGATTCAATACAGGGTATTGTGTTCTTGCACATGAATCTTAATTATGCATTCCTTGGCTTGTCTGTAGGCCTACAAAGTTTTCTGTGAGAAATGGTTATGAAAAAATGAGTAATAGAGCCTAAAAATTACCCTTTTGTCTGTGTCTTTGGTGGGGGTTTTGTTGGGTTTACTTTTTTTTTTCTCATAGGCTTCTGTGGAAATGTCCTTCTGGAACATGCTTTCACGTTGTGTATAAGATACAGGATTATAGGATAAATAAGAAATGTACATGCTATTTTACTGTAATGCCTGGTTTTTTAGATTTCTCCTTTCAATCCTTATAATTTTTATAGGCAAGGCAGAGACTTCATTGCATGTGCCTTCAATCCTAGAGAGTTCATGGCTTATCCTCAACTTCCCTCTACCTGGAGAACAGCTTACTCCTGAAAGACTTTAAGACTAGAAAGTTAACTTGCAGCGGTCACCTGTGGTCTTCTCCTCTGGATCTGTAACAGTTTAGGTCAGATTTCAACTCTGTACCAAAAAGTTAGGGAAGGTGAGGCAGGGCCCAAGTTACCTGGTTAGTAACTTAAAGCACTTTTAGTGTGTTTGGTAGAATGCTGACTGTAGAGCAATTTCCCCACTGCCATGCTTTTGAAATAAGCTGGGGGTTTGCTCTATGTTCCGTTTTCCTTCTGCTTCTTTGCCTACCTGTCTGTTCTAGCTCATGCTCTTACAGTTATCATTGTCTGTGGTTGTGTTTATTGGGACTGGTGCCTCTGTCTTCCCATCAAGTCATCCTCAGTGATCTGTATTGTTTTGTGCTGTTGGAATAGCTCTTCTTAACTGATTCTTTATGAACTTGTAGACCTGACTTTTCCCCAATATTCAGTCTGCTGCCCTCTTCTGACTTGTTTCTTAAACATTAGTTTCTAGCAAGTCTTCCTGCCCTTCACTAACTCATCTTTGTGTTCTACACTGGTCAATAACTTGTTTTAAAGCATAAATGTGGCCTTAGCCATTTTTTACTAGTTGTTAACAACTAGTAAATAGTTGCTGTAAGGGAGAGGTTTGGGGGTATAATCTGAACTGTGCAGACTAAGTAAAATGATGTAACACGGAGGATTGTTACTCTTAAGCACCTCACCTTTCCTTTGTTGCTACAATTAATACTAGGTTTACACAATTTCTTTGTTTATATTATACAAATTAGTATATTTTAACTTTATAGGTGTAGTGCATCTTTTTGAGTAATAAATGCTACAGACAACGTTCTGTGAGTACTATGTAACCTTGGTGGTGATAGCATCTGTCTATGGATAAACATTTGTGAAGCATGTTGCTATTAATCAGTGGGAAACTCCACATTTAATACGTGTTGAAGTTTAAAATTATAGAAGGCCATGGTTTTTTGGTAGCTTGAAATTCAAGGTAAACATATTTCTTCACTACTAGAGTTCTTTCCAGTGCTGTTTCTGGGCAGAATAATTTCTAGTATTCCAAAACCAGTAAAATTCTGTAAAAACGTCTTTAAAATATCAACATGTTGACACCCTTTTTCACTTGTTCTCATATTTTAAAGGTTGCTACATGTGTTTGGATTTTTTCCCCTTGTTTGTGAGTGCCATATTTAGTCAGCCTCTCCAAATTTTATCTTTACATTCTAATTAAGAAGTATAGTGACGTGTACTTACTTTCTGGCTAGCCTTGTATTTCATAGTGGTTTTCTTGTAAGCTTAAAACCTCCTGTAGATATGCTTGTTTATTTTTCCTATTTATATGGCACATGTGAAACTTTGCCATTCATTTCAGCATAATTGGCCTCTTCTGTTAGCAGAATGTCTGTTCTGCTCCACTTAAGTAGGCAAAACTAAAAATGTCAATAAAAGAACTAATCTGCCACTTGTAACTGCTGTTTCTTTACAATACAGCAGTCCAATCATGTTAGTAGGTTGCAGGGGCATGACAGATTACCCCATGAAACAGTCAGTAATCTAGATGAACTCAAGTGTATGCTTGAACAGGATTGCTGTGGATACTGTGGGATTTTTATTCCTGGGAAGGTTTAAAAATAACCTTAAGTTAAAGGTATTTGAGAGACTGTTTGAATATGCTTGTCTTTAGTGCTTCTGGCTCAGTCCATTGAGGGTTGCTACAGGTCAGTGCATATCTGTAGCTAGGTAATGTCTGAGAATTTGTGCATTACCAGTGGGGTTTAGCTGGTGGATACAGAACAATCTTACAGAATCGAGCAAGAGATTAAAGTTAGATGTGTCTAGCACTTTACAGAATGTGTGTCTAGAAGCCCACCACATAAAGGTAATGCAGCATTGTTGTTGAAGCCCCTGATTTTGTGCAGAACTTAGAGATGTACTTTGTACCTTTTTGATTGTTTTCATCCCACTGCACAGTATGCAAACCACAGCCACTGGGTTACAGTTATCCTGAATGTTATCCCTTCTGTGCAAGGGAAAATGCAGCAATATTGGAAGCAATCTCTTCCCAGTAGAAAGAAGCTTGAAGCTGACAGTACAGACTAAACAAACCATCCCATCAGCAAGGACTCTCAAAATTTGGAAGATGATATAGGAAGGGAGAGTTAGTATGGTTGAGGAATATCCAGAGTATGAAAAGGTGTGTGCTTGTCGTTGCTTGCTGCATGCTTAAATATGGCTTTGTCTTGCCTTAGACCTTTGTTTTTGTGTTTAATTAAAGGCTTTGACAGAGTGTGAGTTCTCAAACATAGTTACAGTGATGCTAAGACATGCAGAGCTTCCAGGATGGCAGAGAGCTTTGAGTTACGCTAAAGCTCACATAATTTGGGAGGGAGGTGCATGTTACATTTACTTTTATCAAAGTCATCTGGTTATAATTTGAGCAAGGCTGCTTAGAGCTTGAGTAGTAAATCTTACAGTTGTCTGCTCTGTTGTTAGTTCTGGAGACTTCGTGAGCCAATTTCAACTCCTGAAGCGTGCTATTAGTGCAAATGTTGATGTACTCAATGTAAAGTATTTCTTTAAGAAAGACTTAAAGAGTTAGCTGCCTGAAGTTTGTCAAGAAACTGCATTATCATCCCTCTTAGGGAAGAAGGGCTATTGGAGTGTTGTATATTCACTTCAGTTTCTCTGATAGAACGTTTATTCACTACCAGGGTTCTTCAATGATTCCTGAAACTTCTTGGAATTTGAAGTCTTCCTGTTCTCTTACTACCACTATTTTCACCTTTCCATCTTCCTCCTTAACAATGTAGGCTGGTGCCTTAGTTTGTTGTATGTTTTTTCTTTGCAGAATTACTTGGTGATGTACTGAAAGATCAGCCACAGGAAGCAGACGGAATTGACTCTGTAATTGTTGTGGATAATGTTCCCCAGGTTGGACCAGACCGACTTGAGAAACTGAAGAATGTTATCCACAAAATATTTTCCAAGTTTGGTAAAATTATCAACGAATTTTATCCAGAAGCAGATGGAAAAACAAAAGGGTAAGTTGTCATAATTCCTACTGGAAATAGGATTGAAACAATACTCTGATCATTTTTGTTACTACTTTATGGGCAATTTTTATGGTGACCTCATTCACACTCATCACTTTCTTCTCCCTTAGCCTGTACAATCCTGGCATCTAGTCTCAGTGACAAACAGAAGTTCCCAAGGGAACTGAGAAGCTTAATAGCTCATTAAGCTACACTCTGTGTATGTGTATGTGTTAATTATGGAAACAGTTTAGCAGGGTTTGGAAGACACATTTCTATGCAGCACTAAATGAGGATTTTTCTTCTTGTTAGTTTTCTGCCATGGCTAATAAATAGGTTAAAGATCCATTTTAGCTAAACAGCAGTGGATGTACTGTTTATTGTAGAACAGATTGTATTCAGTCTCTGGTTTTGGGTGCTTTTGCTTACATTAGTAACTCCCAACTTCAGCGAGCCCTTTCCAGGACCCCTTTTTCCTCTGCCAACTTCTGGTCTCAACTTCTAGTTAGTTGCAGCATCTGAAATTGAGAACAAAGCTGATGTGAAATGATCAAGCCCAAAGGGAGAGGGTAAGGGAAAGAAAGTTTTAAAGCAAGAAACCAGGCAAAAATCATTCTGATGAATATGAGGTTTCACTGAGTCTTGATACTGTGAAGTAGCATATATTCCTGAGTTTGGGAGGAATTTATAGGTTAGAAAGCAGTAAAAAACTAGTGGGTTTTCTGAAGTGAAGTGATTGTTGGCTCTGTAAAGTTAGCATGAGAAAATTACTCTCTGTGCTCACGCTTCTTTCTGAGCCAGTGTCTGATGGTCTTCAGGATACTGTTAATTTTAAGTTTGCTGGGCTACAGGCTAAATTATACTGGTGGCAAGAAGGCAGTTGAATTATGTAGAGTGTCGTGAAAAAATGAGTGTGGTGCCTTGGGATACCTATGACAGCAAGATTTATAATTTCTAAATATCAGCTGGAAGGAGCTGTGTGTAACCTGCCTGCTGCTGGCTCTTGTTCTACGTTGCATTGAACTTGTATTCCCCACTTGGCCTGGCCCTTTCACAGAGGGGACACCACTTTCATTCAGGTCAGGCCCATACAGCTACAAAGTGTAGATGTGCCTGTGGCTGAAGTGGAGATTCATTGGTTTTGAGCCTAGTTGGTTAGCAACAATAGAAGTTGTTATTTTGTAGATGCTCTGTACTGAGTTCTTGGTTCATGTTTCTTCTTTTATTTATTTATTTTTTTATTATGAACCTTCATGTAGTGAATGATGATTTCCTGCTTCTGTCTGTCTTTGTTATAGGTACATCTTTCTGGAGTACATGTCTCCATCTCACGCGGTGGATGCTGTGAAGAATGCAGATGGATACAAACTGGATAAACAGCACACTTTCAGAGTCAACCTTTTCACAGACTTTGATAAGTGAGTGCAGCTGTTGTGTGTATTTGTAGATTTTGGGATTCTAATTGAGAGTGCTGCTCAGGGTATAACCAATCAAATTGCTCTTTCAGGTACATGACAATCAGTGATGAATGGGAAATCCCTGAGAAACAGCCCTTTAAGGATTTGGTAAGGATTATTTTTTTTTGTGGAAAGAATGTTCAACATAATATGAAATAATTACTTCATTGTCAGAGTGTTCATATGAAAACAGGAATGATGTGTTAGTGGCAGTGTTAGAAGTGGCATTGGTGATCATGTGCTTCTGTTCATTTTCACTGTTGTGAAGTGACAGGAAGAACTTAGTGATTCTGGAAAACTTGAAAAGTAAATAATTCTGCACAAATCATTTTAAAAATAGAAGGCATCAGTGTATATTTTTAAATGTTTGAGGCCAAGTTCTGTGTTTGTTAGCACTGGTTTTATAAAAAGTCCTGTGGAAGAACAGATAGTTTAAAAAGAAAAACAAAAAAAAAAGCCAAACATCAAAGAACTACTTAAGTTTTCAGGCAAGAAGTTTTGAACATCATCAGACCACCTTGAAGGTCCACCTTTGTATGATTTGTTCTCTTAGCCTCCAGTGACCAGCAGTTTGGATTATTTAATTTCACTTGAAAAACTTGTTTGCAATGGTGGGACTCTAAAATTTGCACACTCTGTGTAAGACCAATTTCCACCTGCTAGGTCGATACTGATTGGGGGAACTTGTCTCACTAATAATCTTTCTGCTTCTGTTTTTCCTAGGGGAATCTCCGATACTGGTTGGAAGATCCTGATTGCAGGGATCAGTACAGCGTGATCTTCGAGTCAGGAGACCGGACCTCCATTTTCTGGAATGATATCAAGGAACCTGTTCAAATTGAGGACAGAGCAGTGAGTCTCCTGGAAGTGCTCTACACTGCAGATAACACTCTCTCATACATTTGTATGATGCTTCAGGCTTCAGTTTTTTTGAAAAATACAATTTTTTCCCCATCACCAAAATACTTTTTTCCCTTCATTTTGAGGAGGAGTGGCAAAATTGCATCCTTTAGAATTAGACTTAGCTGCTTAGGTGAAACAAATAGAGCTACCTTGTTCGTGGTGGTCAGGTTTTAGCAGGATTTTTTTTCCAAGTGGTCCATAATGCCTCTTAGTTTCCTTCATCCATATATTATATGTGATTCAAAGACCTGAAAATGCAAACTCAGACTTTGGAGAGAACTGTTCATTAAAGCTGAGTTGTGTTTAAGTTCTTTGCTGACAGCAGAGGTGCTAAAGAAGAATAGCTGGTTTGGTAACAGCATGCAGACCTGAGAGTTAGTGTCTGCTGCAGGCGGTTGACTTGCTGAGAACTGTTGGTACCCAGAATCATTTTCTTTAATACCCATTATGCATTACAGAAGAAAGAAGTTGGCTCTGGGATGATGAGTAATTTTGTTGATCACCATGGTCACTGGCCATGATACGTATTGCTGAAAGCTCTCTTAGCTGAAGGTCAAGAACTGTATTTTTAAGAAATTTGAAATACTTGCCCTTACTTCTGAGAAGCGTATGTTTTTACCAGGCTGAAAGACAACAAGGGAATCCAAGCTTGTTAGGTGGGTTTAATTGTTGCTCTACAAAGGTTACCACTATACCTGGAAAATGTTCTTGGTGATCAGTAAGTTGAAAAGGTCTCCTTTGACAGTTTTCACCTGAAGAAAAATAACTGTACCTTATGTACATGAAATTAAACTCCACAACAAGCCCAAGGTGTCACTAACTCAGACATCTTCAGTTAGCGGATTTGCAAAATGTACTGCTACAAGGCACACATTGTTTCCCTCTTTAGGAATCTAGCATGAAATTAAACCTTTGTGTATGCTTCTCTTTTTTTTTTTTTAATCCAGCGGTGGACAGAAACCTACGTACGTTGGTCCCCAAAGGGCACTTACCTGGCCACCTTCCACCAGCGAGGCATCGCGCTTTGGGGTGGAGAGAAGTTCAAGCAGATTCAGAGGTTTAGTCACCAGGGAGTGCAGCTTATTGACTTCTCACCCTGTGAAAGGTATGGAATGTGACACTGGTTTGGGCTCCGGGGTCAAAAACATGAAGCCCACATTCTGGCAGTTTTGCTTTCAAATCTCATGGGGTTGGGGTCTTTGGTTCTCTGCCTTTGGAAGTACTGTTTGTCATAACATAAATCCTTAGAATGAGTGAAACTCTGTCTGTCTTTTCTTTGACTTCAGGAAAGACAGTCAACATAATCTGGAATAATTGGTCTACAAAACTAAACTGACAACTTTCCTCAAAGGGGATATTATTCCAATGCAGAAGACATTATTTTTTTTTTCCTCTTCAGATGGATGGGATGCCCATAGTGTTTGATTTCTAGTTCTCTGAATTTCAGTTCAGTAGCATCCTCAAAATCTCTAGTAGAGAAATCAATTCCTTAAGCTTTCTTCAACTTTAAAGAGCTTTTTAGAGGAGTCTAAAGTAATTTCAGGCCCAAGATGCATCTTGTGTTGCTAATTTTCAAGTAATATATTTGGAAGCAATGAAGTTTTATGCTTTATTGTATTAAAGATTATTAAATGGAGAACCTAGCATACCTATAGGTCAGGTTAACTAAGGTCAATGTATCTATATCCTCTTTGACATCAATGATCATCTTGTGGCAAAACTATTCAGTAGGTAACAGTTTATTTGGCAAGTTCCTCTCTCTTGTAACATCAATATGGGAAGACTTGCATGTAAATCTAGAGCCTTTGCACCCAAAGGGATGCCAGGGAGATAATGTATCTTGGAAGTTTTTTCACCCTTTGTCATACTGTTCTGATTTTTTTCCCCTTGTCTCCAAACAGAGAAACTGCTGTTTGAAAGTGCATTGTATGTAAATATTACTTGGATGAAAGCCTGCTTGTACTGACCTATTTGATGAAGCTCTGATAATGAAATTGGTTCTTTCTTCTGTAGATATCTAGTGACCTTCAGCCCTTTGATGGACACACAGGATGACCCTCAGGCGATTATCATCTGGGATATTCTGACTGGACAGAAGAAGCGAGGGTTCCACTGTGAAAACTCAGCCCACTGGCCTATTTTTAAGTAGGTTGAGATACAGAATTAGAATTAACTTCATTAAATAAAAATCTAGTTCCTATCTAACACTTTTCTTTGCTTAGATGGAGTCATGATGGTAAATTCTTTGCTCGAATGACTTCAGATACCCTCAGCATCTATGAAACACCTGTAAGTTCTTGCTTTTTCCTTGTATAATGTATATACAATGTCAGTCTTTTCCATGGTATCTATTTTAAAGGATACATTTTAATCATACACTCTAGAACTGGGCTTAAAAGGGGAGAAATCCATTTGCTTTTGTTCTTTCCTGGGTGAAAAACTTCAGCTGAGTCTGACAGTAAATTTCACACCACACTTCTAGGACTGGACAGTTCAGTATACTACTTGTAACCGTGTTCCTATTAACTCTTTCACTGTGCCTCCCAGCTCTCAGTAGCAGGTGAGACTCAAAGCATTCAAAACACACTACAAATTGTAGCCTAATCTAGTCTGTTTTGCTTTTTCATTATAATTCAGGCTGCTGTACTAACTCAGTACAGCAATTTTTATCTTATTTGTAATTGTGGTGTACATATATATGTTCATAATAAAAATAAGGGTACAGGATCTCTGAAAACTACACAAATTTCCTAGTTCCCACTCTGTAGTAATATAAGTAGAAGTTGCATGTGTAAATATAACAGTTGTTACTAACTTGAAAATTCACGCTTTTCTCCTTTAGTCCATGGGTTTGTTGGACAAAAAAAGCTTGAAAATCACTGGGATAAGGTGAGTATTCCTTTGCAATGATAACTGCTCTCGGGTTGAAATCTTCCATTGACTTTGTTATGGTGTGGGGAATCTTTAGGCTGCTGACTACAGAAAACAGCCCCATACTCTGAATTGGTCAAATTAGACAATCTGACAAAAAGGACTGGAGGATCCTCCAGTTATTGATGCCTGTGCTTGGCAGCTTGTAAGCTCCAAAATCCTCTTTGTGGCACTGCTCAATCTGAGGTCTAGCTTGAGAGTCCTGTTCCTTGTTGACAAAACCAAACTGGGATGCAGTTTGTTAGGGACTGTCTCCTGAAGGAGGTTTGCAGGCTGTCTTATAAGTGTGCTGCACGCTGCTTGTCAGCAAGGGGCGCGTTTGGGTTTGTGCAGACTCTCCTGGGAGAGTTTTTGAGGTACCTCTCTGTAAAGCAACAAGAAAATTTAAGTGTACTCAGGTGCAAGAAGACCCTCTTCAGTATAATTTAATAGGGTTTTTATTTTCTCATTGGTTTAATCAGCCTGTATCTTAGCTCTTTTGTGGTTAAGCTGGGTGCAACACCTACTCTTCAGTGAAATGTACTGTTTTGATAATACTGGTCTTATAGCAAGTTTAAACTGTTTCAAAATCTGTTCTGGCATGATATGTGTAAGGTTATTAAATTGTCTTCAGTTGCTTGCTCATTATTATTGAGAGCTAATCCTTGTCCACAATGTGGACATCGATGAAAGGGGTTTCTACTTTTAGTATCTAACTAAAAATAAAGTGGCATATTTTTAACTTTCTCCCTGTAGAGACTTCTCATGGTCTCCAGGTGGTAACATAATTGCTTTCTGGGTGCCTGAGGACAAAGACATCCCAGCAAGAGTTACTCTGATGCAGCTGCCTTCTAGACAAGAAATTCGTGTGCGGAATTTGTTTAATGTGGTAGACTGTAAACTACACTGGCAAAAGAACGGTGATTACCTGTGTGTGAAGGTAGACAGGACTCCCAAAGGCACACAGGTATGTGGATTCTGATTGTATTAATAAAACCTGGTTCTATCTCATGCTGACACCTCATTTTCTCACAGTACTGTCTTTTAATATAGACAGTGTCAATGATATGATGTCAAAGCTATTTATCGTTTTTCCATTTGAATTTGAGGCATGTGGGGACCAAAATATATATGATGCTTGTGTCAAAGATTTGATTTGACTTTAGTGGCATCTTGGTGTTGGGAGAGAGCTGTATGCCCCATCTCTTTCTACTCACTGTTAAGGAGTTGTTGAATGACTCTTAGGTCATGCTGTACTGTAAGTTTATCTGTTTTGATTAAATTTCAAAACAGTCTGAAAACAAACAAACACTTCTGTACAATTCTTCAGTTATTCTTGAGCAGAACAGAAAAATTTAGAATATGTTCAGTAACAAGGCATACTGTGTTTCTCTGTAGTCATTAAAGAAACAAACCTTGTCCCTGTCTTGTCATCCTGGATCCTGACAGGCTAATTGTGTAGTTGCCCTTCAGTGCTTAGTGATAAAATTTATTCCACTGCTGCTGTGCAGGATAACCAATTAATCTTGGCCTTTGCAGGGAGTAGTGACCAACTTTGAAATATTCCGAATGAGAGAGAAACAAGTGCCAGTCGATGTGGTGGAAATGAAAGGTAACACCAAATATTTACTTACTTACAGTCTCACTCTTGTGAGTAGACACTTGTGTGTTAGAAATACCATCAGCATGTGACATGATAAGGAAACTAACTCTGAGAGGAGCTACAGTGTTCATGTTGCAGAGCTTCTTATGTAAACATGAGAAATGAAAACCTTTATTGCTATTCATGCTCGTGACTTGAATAATTCCAGATCTGAAAATCTGTTATTAATAAGGATGGTAGGGCAGATAACAAGCATATTCTCTAGATGATGTTTGGAACTGTTGTTGGAAACACTTCTCATAGCTCCCTGCACTTGCTTTATCACCCTGTATTTTAAAAGGTAGCCTGTATGGTAAAATCTGCAAACAGATGGGTTCCCTTTCTTCAGCATCTTGGTTTTCTTTGGTAACTCCTTGGAATCAAAGCTTTGTTTTGACTTTTTACACACCCTATTTTTTCATCTTTCCAGAAAGCATCATAGCCTTTGCCTGGGAACCGAATGGAAGCAAATTTGCTGTGTTGCATGGTGAAACTCCACGAATCTCAGTTTCCTTTTACCATGTTAAAAACAATGGGAAAATAGAACTCATAAGTAAGTGACTGAAAAACAAGTGAAGGGTAGAGACACTAAGCATTTTGCATGGCTCTAGATGCAGTAAGCTCAAAATTGTGGCTGTTTCTGGTGGATAATATGGCAATAAGTACTATACCTGACACTGTATTCTAGAAATCTAATTTTCTGGTGGCAGTTACACTGTTTTCGCTTTGAATTGGTCCAGGGTCTGGGAATAAAAGGCCTACAAGCCAGAATGATTCTGTGGCCTTGGGGAAATTCATGCAAGGTGATATCTAAAACTTGGCTCATTTTAGCTAAAAATCTACTCCCAAGTTAGATTTTGGGGTCTTCTGATTCCCTTCTCTTCTTCCCCCTGCTAACTTTGGATATTCTAGTCCTGCTGGGTATTTAGAAGTGCAGAGTTAAGGACTGTTGATAGGGCATGCCTGCAGAGCTCAGAAATGTCTTCAGGAAGGGGTGGAGTCGGCTGCTTGTAAGCTAACTGATGGCAGTGGATTGAGATCTTTTTTCTGAATTCATCTTGTTTCTTTCCAGAGACATTTGACAAACAGCAGGCAAACACGATATTCTGGAGTCCTCAGGGGCAGTTTGTAGTGCTGGCTGGCCTCAGAAGGTGAGTACCATGCATGTTACTGAATGCAACGTTCATTTTAAGGAGGAAAAAGCATCCCCAGAAGTGTTTGGTGTCTCCATGAACACATTGCTGTGTAATCCTGATGTAGTTTTGCAACAGTAAAGGAAAATAAGATGCAGTTTCATGATGTAGCATAGTCCTTTGTAACTTCTACTTGCTTTTTTTGCTACATCAAATGAAGAATACATTTTTCAACAGGAAAGAAAGTAGATATTTAGAAACACTTCTTAGATGAGGACTCAAGTAACCCAGCTTGTGGCTCTTACTTATGTGGTGGTGGTGGTGTGCCTCCTCATGTGCCATACCTCTTAATGCAAAGCTGGTTTGTAAAAGTTAGCACGAAATTTTCATGTTAAAGCAAGTGAATATGATTTTTCTTAACTGATTGAGTAGTATTTGTCTTTACTTGCTTTCCAACAAGTGCTGCTATTCATCTTATAAATCTTTTTTTCTCTAATCTTGTGTTTGCTATTTAAATGTCTTAGCATAGGTTTGTTAAACTTTGGAACTTGCCTGTGGTATGTTTTCACTGTGACGTTTGGAACAGAAATAACACGAGTTAAGGGGCACTAAATGTAGAAAACAGAAGTGTCATTCTTGGACTTCTGTGGTTATTCATAGTGTTGCTTTCCAGCCACAGAGACTGGTATGAGCTGGTCTCTTGGTTGCTGTGAAAATCTATCTTTGTAGCATGGAATTGTAAAGATACAGCTTGAGATGTGTGTTAAAAACCAGGCTATACTAGTGTGTAAAACATACACCAATCTGTCTTGTTTTCTTTTCACAGCATGAATGGTGCCTTAGCATTTGTTGATACATCTGACTGCACCATGATGAATATTGCTGAACACTATACAGCTTCAGATGTGGAATGGGATCCTACAGGCAGATATATTGTGACTTCAGTGTCCTGGTGGAGCCACAAGGTACTGATGCTTGCTTCTTCCCAGCTCCTCTTCTAGCAGGATTGGAAGGGGCTGTACGTTAGGAAGAGAAAATGGACAGCCAACACTGGCCACTGCACCAGTTTTGTGTGTTAGTTGTGTGAACACCAGCACTGATTTGGGCCATTGGGATCACTGGTTGTCCAGAATATGTTCTGGAAGGGGGAAGTTAATGAGTCTAAATGGAGTGCCCTTTTTCTGAGTTCTTGTGAAGTCCTTAAGCTTGATCTTGTGTACACACGTCAGTGGGACTTACTGCACCTGTTGTGACTTTTGCATGGCTCCAGCCTCTGCACTGTAATGCTCTCCTGTGCAAGTATAGAATCTGACACTTTGCCAGACTTTCTGTCATATGCCTCAGTTTCAAGCTGTTGTGATCCTCCAGAAGGAAACTTCTTGCAGAGCTTCAGTGGAACAGATGTTTTGCTGAGGAATTTGACTTGTGCAGAAGGCACTAACAAAAGAGCATCCTGGTTCTATTGAAAGGTGCTGATTTCATAAAAAAGACCCTTAAGACTAGGAATGAGCCTTACAGTGTGAAGTTATAACTTACCTTGACTGACATGGTGCGTTGCTCTTCCAGGTGGACAATGCATATTGGTTATGGACCTTCCAAGGCCGTCTACTTCAGAAAAACAATAAAGACAGGTTTTGTCAGCTGCTCTGGAGACCACGACCAGCCACCTTGCTCAGTGAGGATCAGATAAAGGTAACATACTCCACTGACTCTTTCTACTGACATTGATTTGGTGTGTAACCATACTCGCTCTACTCCTTGAGGATGAGGCTTGAACTGTTACAGTTACGCAAATGCTTGTGGAATATGGTGGTTGTGATTGCTAGTCTGATATCCCAGTTGAAATAACATTCCCTGTTTTACAGCAAATTAAGAAGGACCTGAAGAAATACTCCAAGATATTTGAGCAGAAGGATCGCCTGAGCCAGTCTAAAGCTTCAAAGGCAAGACACTTTTGGCATATAATAATGTAGATGGAATTCTTGTAATCTGTTCTCAGTTACTTTGCAATGGTGGTGTGTAAGTTCAGTTTGGTTTATAACAAATTAAAGGTTAGAGTTGGCTCTAATGGGTAATTCAGACAGATGCTTCTAAACAGGTTCTTGGTGAGTTGCTGCATTAGTCTTCCAGTAAGAAAAAGTCTTGAGTTAAAAAAAACCCAAAACCCTCACCAAAAATGCTTTTTAATTACATAAAAGGGAAAAAAATCTCAAGGCAGTAGAAAATATGTTCATGAGTAAAAAGTGATTTGCTAAAAAATGCCTGGCATATGGATTTGATTTACTGGAGAGGTTTAACAGCCTCTTCCTGCCTGCGTAGGAGCTCGTGGAAAGGAGACGCACGATGATGGAGGAGTTCAGGAAGTACCGCAAGATGGCGCAAGAGCTGTACATGGAGCAGAGGAACGATCGTTTAGAGCTTCGAGGAGGTAAGCTGGTAAAGACTTGCTGCTAGATAACTGCTGCTGCTCAGCAAATAACTATTCTGTTCTGGGGATTCTTCTGCAGTTCTCTCTCTGTTTCATTTCCAAGCTAGTCCGTTCTTCTCTGAAGGTTATTTATACTTTCCATTCTGAGTCAAATCAGGATATATTTTTTCTTTCCCCCTTATGGGAGAAAGCTCACACATTGCTGGCTGCTGGATTTGGATACTTGTGATTTACTTCACTTCAAGTAAGCATTGACTTGACCTTGGGATAAAACTGTGAACAGATTCAGGTGTTCACCTGAAAACCTGCAAAAGCCCCATGGTGGGAGCCAGTAGTGCCTTGGTTGTCACTGAATTAATTTAGCCTGTATTCATTATGATTTAAAGTAACAAATACCTTTTATTTCACTGCTGGCTTAAGGACTGTTCCTGCCAAGAGAATCAAATCCTACCATTACTGCCTTGTTTGATACCTTCAGTGTTAATGTTTTCTACATTCTAGGGGTAGACACAGACGAGCTGGACAGCAATGTTGATGACTGGGAGGAGGAGACTGTTGAATTTTTTATCAATGAAGAAATTATTACCCTTGCAGAACCAGAGTAATTAATACAACTGTGGTAAGACAGCACACCTCTCAGTAGAGAGAAATTTTCTCTGTAGAGTCAATAATTTGCTCAGGAAAATTAAATGTGTGTGTTTGCACAAGTGAACGTGGTGTTCTCTGAATTGGTTTGTTTCCTCTGTGGCTGGAGGAGATGAAAGCTTTCTTTTCAAGCAATTGCAGATGGCCAGATTTGAGTTGTACTGAGCAAAATGGGTATGTCCCTTCTTGGCAGAGTGATCAAGCCCACAACATAGTCAAGGTCAACTTCTAAACAGAAGGTTTTGCAGTCTCTCTAAGTTCTGTCAGCAGGAGGAATTGTAGTTTGTATGAGAGAGAAATTTTGCCTTTTGGAAGAATTGCATGTTAGTTCAAGACTTACTAAAGATTGTAATGCAAGTTGACTGTGGGCTGATAAAACCTGCAGTAGACATTTAAATATCTACGTGAACTCTGCTATAACTTTCTAGAAATTGGGGAGAATTCAGGTAGTAGCAGATCTGGCATACTGAGTGTCACTGCTCTTTGCTAACATCTTTTATTTAATGCAGTGCTTTTCCTAGTTCCTTCCTGTGAATTCACATTATATATTTGTATGTAGTAAATGTTCTTTAGGGAGCTTGACATTGTATTGAGGAAGGAAAAGATGATTTGATAGTGAAGGTGCTCACATAGGACTTAAAACTTGGAATGGGTTCCTGCTCTGTCACATTCAGGACTGCTCCCCCTCCATAAGTGACTGCAGTATGCCCTGTACAGCCCTTCACCCCCCAGATATCTAAGGAACTCAAGTAAAATATGAGCAATATACTACTTCGACCTGTAAAAACATTAGTAGCCTTGATACCTGGATGTGGCTTATCTCTGTGTCCTGTGCATGGGAGATCCTTTTATGGAAGGGAGGGGGAGAGAAGCTGCCTAGTGTATGGATTTAAACAACCATCAGTTTACAACCAGGTGAAACATATACAGCCTTTCAGCAGGGAGCATCTGTGCTGTGATTGAGCTGTTTGTATAAAAGCACAGTAACTAACTTGCCTCTCTTTCCCTTTTCTGCAGCACCACCATATCTTGTGCTGAAAAGAAGTTTGTTCGTTTTCAGAAAGCCTGCATCAACTTTGGAATTTTTAATCCATATTCTTGCACTCTGGAAGGGTGGATGCACCAGATTCTCTCCATTCTGACACATTGTAGTGCCTTGAAGTCTTGCTGCCTGCTGCAGTGAGATTACTAGAAAGGCGCTGCTTTTAAATTTTTATTATCTTTTTTTTTTTTTAAGGATTTGATTTACTTTTTTCCCTTTTTAAATCCACTACTACCAGTATTTACTTCCTGACTTCTGTGCAGTTCTTACCAACTGGCAGTTTTTGTCTGTTGCCAGTGAGGTGAGGTTCATCAGCACACCTCTGTCTTACACACACGCACGATGTTTCTGGTCCAGGACTCTTTCTATGTCCTGAGTGCATGGACAGATGTTCATTTTGTTTGGGGAAAAGTCAACAGAACCGTTCTTTGTATGATGTGTTTTAGTGTGCTGAAGCAGCACTACAGTGGGCTATATCCTCCTCCTTTCAGATTGTGAAAGGATGTCTCCCTCAGAGCTGAATATGGAAATAAAAGCAGACCTATACTAACCCAGGCTGGCTACGTGTTGTTTGTAGGGAATCTCTCCCTGAATGGTGCAAGTCAAACATCCCCACAGTAATAGGAGTGTTTGCTACATTGCCTCCACAGTTCCCTTGGACTTTTTAACTCTCAGTTCCTTGTGGCTCTTCTGGTTTTGTTGTGGTTGGTTTGTTTTTCACAGTGGTGGTATGGCTCCTTAATCTGAGGTGTTGGCCTGTTCACGACAGTGAAGTGACTAGAAAGTGACTAGACTGGATTTCTTAACCTGTTTGCAAACTGGTACTACTGGTACTATCAGTATTACTGGGTTAGTGTAATTCTCACTAGTGAACATCAACTTTTAAAGGAGTGCTCTGTACATGCATACTTTATGCCCCTGTTCACTACCTAGTTTCACTTCTAAAGGGGAAAATGGTACTTGAAGCTGGTGGAGCAACATCTTTACCTGTATTTGGGTAGAAATTCTTTCCTGAATATTGTCAAAGTGTGACCTGGTGCCTGTCCTTTAAGAGGCAGAGGAGAACGTTCCTGTCCCCTCTTCTGAACCGGCCAGTGAAATGGCTAACAGGAGCTCTCCTGGCTCTTCTTAAACCCTGAGCTCCCGTACGTGACAGTGCCTGGTGGATCCGATGTGGAGAGCAGGAAGGATGCTCTGAGCCCTGCTCAGCTGAGGCAGCCGGGGGACAGCAGTGTGTTCAGCACTTGCTTTTCTCTGTCCATAGGTGAACTTACCATGGTATCAAGTGCATGAGCTCCTTGCCTACCTCTCCTCTCCTCTTCACAAGGAAGACTTCAAAATAATTGTGCCATAATGACGGTATTAGCTTCCTCTCAATAGTTTGCTCCTACACCAGTGGGGATTGTTTTATTGGTGTTTTTTCCAGAAGTCTGTATTACTTTACAGTTTTCTGTATTTATTAATTCATAATACATTTATATAGATTAATAAGTTTGGTCCACAGTATTAACCAAGCTCATGTCTCAACTGGTTTGGGGAAAAATATGGCAAAACAATACAGAGGAACTTCTGGCACATCAAAGGCCTATATTACTGGCTGAGAGAATAGTTGAGAAGACAGCTCTTCACAATTAAATGGTAAATGAAACAATTCCTGCTCTAGAAGTCAAAGGTGTGAATTGAGCAGAAAGATGATTTGTTTGCTCTCCTCATGTCCAAGCAGTGAAGTTTTAATTGGCAGCTGCTTTATTCCTGGCCATTTTCAAATGAAGAAATGTAATGCTGATATGAAATCAATTGAATTCTGAGATGCTTCTCTGAATGTGGCTCATCAGTGTGAGAGGTGGAGGGGAAAAAAAAGAACCCAACAAAAACCCCACCCAAAGCTTGATGCTTCTGTTGGAGCTTTGGAAGCTCACAATGTCTTGACCACCATTTGGCCTCTTCCCATCTCTAATCCTGGCAGTTCTGTGTCTTCATGCAAATCCTTTTTGCAAATCACCACGATGACTCTGTGGGTGTGTGTTTGGCAACAGGGGGAGCTGTATTAGGGAGGAAGGATCTTGTTGGATAGGATCTACGTTGGTGTGGCTTCAAGCACTCCATGCCACTTGCTTTCAGCCTGTGGCCCTTGGTGGGACTTCTGGAGGATGGTCAAAATGGAAGCAGGTTTGCAGGTACTGGGTGTGGGGAAAGGCTTCCCACAGCAGCTGTACCTCCACTCAGTTGTACCTCTGAGGGTCTGGAATTTGGGGAAGGAGGGAGGGAAACAAAACCTTAAGCATTAATTAGGATAAGTGTTTCTTAAAGTATTGTCTTAAGTATATTGTTCTTCAATAGCAAGATTAACTGGAACAATTGATAAGGTCCCAGGTTAGCCTTCACTTCTACACTCTTTATTTTGGATTTGTAATAATTAAATGTTCTCATGGCCTGTTAACCATCTATGGTCAGTAATGGAATCCTCACAGAGCAAGTTGTGTCTGCTTGCTATATTAAGTTTTAACCTCTTTAAAACTACTTAAATTCTACTATTTTTTCACAAAACCTTGCTGTAACTTTTCTGAGCTTCAACTTACTATTGTCAATAAATAATGACAAAAGGTGATCTCGTTTTGGGTTTTTTTAATAGGTGGTTGTAATGAGTGGACTGGCACTAAAAATAATGAAGGGCTGCCTTCCTGAACTCCTGGGAACCATGAACCACCACTGTACCAAAGTGACAGTACGATGGAAGTTTGTGCTTAGCCCAGCGAGGTACCAAACCCTTTCCTGATGGGCTTCAAGGCTGTTTTTAGGTCTTGTGCCACACTGGAGGGGCTGCGGGGCTGCTTGCTCAGCTTCTGGTGGAGCATGCCCCCTCACCCCCTTCCTGGTTTACTGCATGTTTGATCCCAGAGGAAGGAGGGGAGGAGAAATCTGCATCCCAGAGGGCAGAACATGAAGCCTGTTGCCTGCTCACCAAAGGTGTGTGCAACTGCGTTTGCGCATTAAGAACCAAGTTGGGCATTTGGGGTGGGTCATTTTGCTTATCACATCCACCAGCACTGCTACCAGCTCCCTGACCCCTTCCACCGTGTCCTGTGCAAGGTGCTGTGGTGGCACACCGCTCTCGCTGCTGCCTCCAAACCAGTCACCTGCTTTTGCAGCCTCCTGAAGAGCTCCAACAAGATGTGTGCCTCCCTGGGCAAATCGCCCAGCCCTCAGCTGGCATCCTCTCCAAACTCAGCCATGAAGGAGCAGCATCTTACGGTGAGTCCACTGCCTGGGGAGGAGCAGACAGGTTGTACCCAACCCCAGCATCCTTCCTATCAGGTTTCCCACGATGTCTGGTGGTGTGGGCTCAGTGGTCCAGCCAGAGAGAAAAACACCCCAGACTTCAGCTCTCTGCGTGAAGCTTTATGGGATTTAAACCAAAAGCTGTGTATGAGTATCCTGCAGAGGAGGTGCATCTATAGTGGGGGATGTGAGGCTGGGTAACCTGGCAGGTGGTGGTGGTGGTTAGTCCTCCTTGGGCTGTGATTTTGTGTGCCTGTGTCTGGGATCCAAGTGACAGATTTGTAACAAGCAGACAAAAGCAGGACGGGGAAGTTACAGTCCCATCAGTCCTCACCATCTCTGCAGGACCTCAGCATCTCTCTGTGTTGAAAGGAGCAGGAGTAGTGCTTTGAAAATGTAATCCTTTCCCGAGCTTCACCCTTCAACCCTGTGGCTCGCAGTTAAGCCGAGGCATTACTCTTGCAATGTGCTGAAACTGGGGCAGATGCAGAAACCACTGCTCAAAGTGGAATCGCTTAAAATAAAGTCAATAATACCTAGAATACCTCGCATTCCTCTCTAATGGCAGGAAAAGCCTTAGTACTTGGTGTGACCCCTCTCCACATGCTGCTTATTTGGGTTTGTTTTCTTACCCTCAGTGGCCACGTACAGTGATTAACTGGACTGTTCTGGAGGTTAAGGTTGTCTGAGAGAGACTTGCACTATCCTCTTCTCCCCTTCTCCTCCCACAGGACCAGGGATTAGGGTGTACAAGACAATACTTTCAAATGCTTCCAAGAGCTGAGTTCAGCCCGTGGGAATGGGATGCTTGTAACAGTGTTGCTCAGATGCGTTCAGGGAGATGATGAAGCTAAGTTAATTTTTGCATTCCCATGAATGTTAAAAGCTATCCAAAGCCAAGGAGCTCACCCTGTACTCAGAGATATTCACAGCAAAGAACTGTTCCTTTGCTGTTGCTGGAAGCACTCACAAATGTCTACTACGGTGCTTGAGACTGGGAGCTGTGTGTGAAACCCTCATTAAATTGACACGTAGTTTGTTATTGTGGAAATAACTCTGGTTCCTATAGAAACTAGTTGCCTGCGACTGGTGGGGCTGTAGAACAAGCCTGTGCCAATAATTGCACTCCCTGGTGATGAGGCATCGTTTCTGTGCATTATACAGTGTTTTATCAGCACCAGCTCTCCTGGGGGGAGCTGTGAAGGGGGTGCTGCTGTATTTCATGGAGGGGGAAACTATTTTCACCACAGAAAGGTGAAAATAGAGTTTTTCAAATCTCTGCTAACTGAGGGGCCCAAGGGTGGATTTAGGTGGGATTTCAAATGGACCCTTCACCAGGCACTCAAATTTGGGGTTGTGCAGCTCACCCACAGCTGCAAAGCGAGTCAGAGCCAGAGCAGGACCCCCACTGCAGGGGGGCAGTTATCCTCACAGCTGATCTGCACCACCACACTGTCTATATTGCTTCACCTATAGATTAAATGGGCTGAAATACATGTGTTAATCCTGGCAAATACAGCCAGTGAGTTTTAAACCTTCGAGTCAAATTAATGCCTGTGTTTCAAAGTGGAGTCCCCTGCTCCTGGCTGAGTGGTGGCACAAGGCACAGGCAGTTAATTGCTGTTTTATAATCACTCCAGCCCTGCGATGAATTCCAGCTTCCAAGGAACCCTGCGGGACCTGCACAGATCAGGGCCAACTTGCTCTGATCTGGTTGAACAGGCTCATAGCGATTGCTACCTGGGATGGAATGAAATGGGTACTTAGTGAAAGGCAATTCCCTTTCTTTGTCACGGATAACTTTAATCAGTGTTTTGGGAACAGCGAGGGAATCTGTAAGTGTGCTCAGCTCTATGACTGCTGGTGCCAAGGCCCCAGACCTCCGAAGGTTCCCGCTGGCTGCAGCGATGACATGGCTGAGTTCATTCTGCCACTCAATCAGCTGGAGCCTGCTGTGTTAGAGGCAGAAACGGGGAGGACAGAGGAAGAATTTGTCAAGATAAAAGTGCAATTCGTGGGAGAATTAACTGGTTTTAACCTTCTTATACTTCCTTAAACTCCCTAGCCTCTAAGAGTAAGGTTTTGAGGCTGATCAGTGGAAAGGATGCAGTGCGAAGCTGTGGCTGGTGCTTACACATTGCTGAGCCCTGTAGCAGGTAAGTCTGGGTGGCCTCAGCTCACCCCAGCCTCCGGTGTGTGCTGTGTGTGCAGGTGGCCCTTCGCATCCGTCCCCTCAGCGAAGCAGAAGCAGAGGAGGGAGCTGCCTTTGTTGCCCACAAAGTGGGCAAGCAGGTGAGCTGGGGATTTGGGGAGCCCCCACAATGGGGGACCGGGGAGGCTGCCAGGTTCACACGCAAACACTCGCTTCCAAATCCCCTGGAACCCCCGCCCTTCCTGGGACACAGCAGGGATGTGGCTCCCCATGCAAATGGCACCTCTTTTCTCCAGTTCTGCCTCTTTCACCTCTTGTTCCTCTTCGGAAGAAGCAGAGATCACAAGAGGTCCCCTCTTACCTTTCCTACGTCACTACATCTATTTGCATGTTTTTATTGTGCCCTTGTTCACCTTCAGCTCCAATATAAATCCCATTATTTTCTATCGTGCTGCAGCTGATCTCCCTTTGAACCCTGCCAAATGCACTAACTCCATAATGTCCCTTGTCCCCACGCAACAGTCAGATGACAGCAGCCCTCAGAAGCAGAGACAGAATGAATCTCACTTTCCTCTTTATGGATTAGCTTAAAAAAGCAGGTTTTGTTTAGCACCTTACTGGTGAAACAGCCTTTTTTTTCTTTCCCCTTTTTCTTTTTTAAAAGCAGACGTTAACCTCACAAGGATATCAGCTTTATTTTTATGCAGCTTATTCAGACTTGCATCATCTGCCCTGAGATCTATTTTCTCTAATGGAGATCTGGGAAGGAAATGTGCATTGCATTAGTCTGAGTAACTTCAGTCTATGAGTTTCTATTAATAATGCAAATAACCATAATTATGAAAACAAATTAATTGACTGGGCAGTCGAAGTACTTACATTTCTTGGTGTATTTTGATTTACATCATGTTCCCTGCTATTTTTACTCCCAGCCTAACTCATTTAAAACTCCTGCTGTCTGCTTATTAATCCTGACTGGAAGCTGAGTCTGCTAGCATCTTGTTATGCTTTCATGCATCCACATGCAGCAGCAGAAGGTTTATACCTTCAGACAAGGTGTTAGCCCTGGAGTGGACAAGGAGGACTCTTTTGTATGCATGGATACACTGCAGGCAACATCTGGACTTTACAAGGACATGGTAACTGGGGCCTGGAGGTGTCACAGAGCAGATTTCTTAAGGAAACATGGTGACCTCATTCTCCAAGTTCTGCTTTTGGCTGTCACACTTGCATATGCACAAGATTACACACCCACCCATCTTGTGCAGGGAAATGCTGCCGCTGAGGATAAACCAGGAGTTGCCTCTGGAGTTTGTTCCTGTGTTGCTTCAGGTTTTGGGTTCCTGAGCTGGACAAGTGAACACTAAAGAATTTAAAAATAAGTAAATTAATAAAAATTCTGGTAACTGGAAATTTGCAGGTAAAAACCAGAATTAGAGTCTTGAAATTCAGCAGGAAATGCAAACGAAAGACCGAGTCATGACATTTCCTGAACGCCCACAGACTCTTGTCCTAGACACTTGTCCCTCTCCCACACACGGTGCGGTTCCTCTGTAGGTCAAGTGGTGGTTGATCTATGCTCTAATTGCTTATCTAACGATCTGTTTACCTGAGAGAGAGTGAAAGCTGCTCTGGAGTAGGAGACACAGGGTTCTCTGTCCCTTCCCCCGGGGCCAGAGCATCTCCTTGTGAGCCATTTCAGTGGAGGAGAAAGAATACCATTCTCTGAAGTAATTACAACCTGTGATAATTATGTACCACAGTAGATCCTAAGGGACTGAAAAGAAACAGAACCAGTCCTGTAACCTGCTGCAACTCCTCTCCCACCTCTGTTTTTACTTTAGTAAGAGCCAGAATTGGAATGACGTTTCTGTCCTTGAGCAGTGCAGATGTTTCTCTCAGTCCTTCTACAGGAAAGACTTTGAAGATGTCTTTGGGCACTTTTTTTCCCAAGGCCCTTAACTGTTTTCTTTTACAGCTCCTCTGAAAACTGAGGTAAGAGGCTCTGTCCCACTCCTGCTTGCATGAGGGTTGGCTGGGCATCGTGTCCCTGCAACCACCGTTATGTTTCAGTGGCAGTTTCAGGGCCCAACGGACCTTCAAAGGGTTTTGTAGCAGCTACAAGTTCTCCAAATTACAGGAGTTGCGACATCAGTTGCAAAACAAAGCTCCTGAGCCTGGTGTTGGGCACAGAGTGTGTTTTCCAGGCACAGCCACAGCGTGACTTTCCTCTGGCCAGGAGATGTGAGGGTGCTGTGAGTGCTCCCAACAGGCTGCTAACTCAACCCAGATGTATTGGTGGTTCCTGTTTTGGCTTTGTCTTGTAACAGAAGGTGGTCCTGATGGATCCAAGTGAAGATCCAGATGACATCTTGCGAGCTAACAGATCCCGAGAGAAAACGTTCATGTTTGACGTGGTTTTGGATCACAGAGCAACCCAGGTACTGTCCTTCCCTCTGCCACCCAAGGGCCTTCATGTTAGAATGGCTTTCCTCGCTCAGACAAATGGTTTGGGGGGGTGAGCAGAACCAGACATCGCAGAGGCCACACGTCACCCAGATAAAAGGTGACAGTGCTGAAGGTGAGGGGAGCTCTGATGGTTTCCCCTTTGCTGGAGAAGCAGGGAGAGACAAGCCATGCTCAGTCACCTCTCCCTCCCACATCGGGACTCCCCAGGCGCAGCACACGTGAGCAGAGGCAGGAGCTTTGTCTCCTGAGGCCTCTGGATGCGATGAGATCACTGTCACGCTGCTTGGCCCTGGCTCTGCCCTGTGCCTCTCTCATTTTAGCAGCTGGTGAAGTGAGCAGTACCCCCATCACACCATCACTGCGACGCCACCGCAGCCGTGCTTCTCACAAGCAATCCAGTCTGCATTCCCTTTCACGTGTACCTTCTGAGTAACATCCTTGTATGCTACTAGAGACATTTCTGGAGGCCTGGTGGCACCTCTCCATAAATAATAAGGTCAGGGAGAGAATTTACTCCCTTCCTCAGCAGACACAAAGGAAAAACCAAAGCGTTCCATGTTCAGAGTCCAAGAAAATAATCAAATTTAAGGGCATTTATTTTAGTAAGCTCCTGCCTTGAGAAAATTCAATAAACCACTGTGCTTTTCTGCTCACTCTGATGATATGTCAATATTCAAATGGTTCACAAGTTGTTTCAAAGCCCAGGAAATTTGTAAAACATAGTGAGAAAATCATGGGGAATGCAATAAGGCATAGATTGTTTGGACAGGTGTTATGCCTGACCCTAAATTTATGCTTTTTTGACTGAATTAGGAGGAAGTATATGTGTCCACGATGAAAAACCTCATAGGGGAGTCATTTCTGGCTACAATGCAACCATTTTTGCATACGGTCCAACAGGTAAAGTAGCTCCAGATGAATAAAATGTATCTGCACAAGCCAGAAATTAACTATAAAGTTAGTTAATTGCTTACTGTGAGGACAAGACCAAAGTATTAAAATGCCATTATCATTGGGAAGGGCAGATCTGCTTTTAATGCTGAAGTAAGAGCAAAGCTGTGAGAAGTCTCTGAACTGGGGCAGGACTCAGTGGGGACAAGTCTTCCCATTAAAAAGGAGGAGTAGATCCGGGCATCTGTGCAGTGCTGGGGACTGCTCTCAGGGGAACTGATACAGCTGTACAAAGCACCTACAGATGACAGATACCATGAAAATACATTTCTACCCCAGCTCTGAACACCTACAGAGGTTAACTGCCCGTCCAAGGGTCCTCTTTCTGCCTGGTTTGGGTAGTATGTACCATGTCTTCCCTGCAGCAGTGTCCTTGTGGGGTGAGGACCTGCAGGAAGTTGGAGGATGAAGGACAGAAATGAGTAGGAAACCAGGCTTTATTTGTTGTGGGAAATGGGTCACATGGAAGTTGGTCTTTGTTGCTCTTCTTTGTCTCTTTAACAGGAACAGGAAAAACTTACACGATGCTAGGGACAGACTGTGAGCCAGGGATCTACATCCGCACGCTTGGAGACCTCTTTAAGGCCCTTGAAGCTACTACTGAGGAGATGGATTACAGAGTGTCCATGTCCTACCTGGAGGTGAAGTGTCTTGCCCTGGATTCAGGCTCCGTGGGAGTTCAGCAAGGCCCTGGGAGCAGGCGTGATGGGGAGTGGGGCATCCGAGTGTCACACAGTGTTCCTCTCGGGTTGTACAGCTCGAATCTGCCTCCCAAAGAAATACAGGATCGGCTCAGCCCTCTTTGCAGATCTAAGGGCCCACTGCCAGCCTCACACCAACCCCTCGTTTCTTACCCTCAGATCTACAACGAAGTGATCCGTGACCTCCTGAACCCATCCTCAGGGTTCTTAGACCTGAGAGAAGACTCCAGAGGCAGCATCCAGATAGCAGGAATTACGGAAGTCTCTACTAGAAATGCTGAGGAGGTACCTGGGGCTACGGTCCATGGTGAGGAGAAAGGGAGGGGGTTGTGCTCACATGAGATGGTGCTTCAGAACTTCGTGACGCATTCCCATCGCCTGTGCCTTAGCAGGATGGACCTTGAGTTAGCAGGACCTTGGTGGAACTAGATTAGCACGATGAGCTGCATGGAAAGGGCTAACCCCTGCACAAGGTCACAAGCCAAAAAAAGGGGGGAGGGAACACCAGCAAAAACCCCACCAGTGTGAGTGGGACTGGAGTTTGCCTGTGCCCTGGGCGAGGGGTCAGCCTGCTGCTAGTCATGCCACAGCTCAGAGCCATACACCTCCGTGTACTTCTCTGTGTCATGCAGATCATGCAGCTGTTGACAAAAGGAAACAAGCAGCGCACCCAGGAGCCCACTGCTGCCAACAAGACGTCCTCCCGCTCGCACGCGGTGCTGCAGGTGACCGTGACGCAGACAAGCCAGAGGCAGGTGGCCAGCGAGGAAATGAGAACGGGAAAGCTTTTCATGGTCGACTTAGCTGGGTCAGAGAGAGCAGCCCAGGTATGGCTGGAGCTTGGTGGCTTTTGGTGAGACCTGGCTGGATTCCCTGGCTGGCCGTGCGGGGTCTGCACATGTGTTCTCATCCCTGTGTGTTTCTGTTGCTCTAGAGCAGTAGAGACGGACTAAAACCAGACAAAGGCTGATGGTATTGGTGACGTCTTTTGTTAGACCAACTAGCGTAACTGGAAACATGAAACCAGCCTGTGGGTACAGCCTCTCCTTGGGTCTGGAAAAGCAGCAGCAAACTTACCCCTATAGAGGAGCTGAGGTCTGTTAGGTGGGGAGCGGCTGGGCTGCAGGAGAGAAAGCTGGTACCAGTGGAACAGAGGGATGCTGGTGGGTGGAAGGTAAGGCAGCAGGTTCCTTCCTGTGGGAAGGGGGAAATGGTGGAGTTCTAGGAGCTGATTTGAGGGAGAGAGATTTTATATATCTGGTGTTCCTACTGAGGCCAGGAATTCTGGAGTGATGCAGTTATGCATCGTGAATTCTGCAATTATCTTCAAAGACTCACAGGATTGTAGGGGTAGGAAAGGACCTCCAGAGATCATTGAGTCCAACCCCCTGCCAAAGCAGGGTCCCTAGGACAGGTTGCACAGGTCTGGAATATCTCCAGAGAAGGAGACTCCACACCCCCCTGGGCAGCCTGTCCCAGGGCTCTGTCACCCTCACTGTGAAGAAGTTCTGCAGATTGGTGTGGAACTCCCTGTGCTCCAACTTGAGGCCATCGCCCCTTGTCCTGTCCCCACAGACCACTGAGAAGAGTCTGGCCATTTCCCTCTGTCTCCCAAAAGATAATCAACAGTTTTTAAGAACCAAAAGGTCAGAGTTGGGTCCTCTCTTCCACCAGCACCTCTCTGCCCCAGGGTGGGGTCTAACCCTGCACTTCCAGACTGGTTTTGCTGGAATTGCTTTGACGCCTGAGCCTTTACCCCAGTGATACCACACCCTCCTCACCCATCACGCCTCACCATTCTGAGGTGTGTGCTTTGTCTGTCTGTCCTCCTTCCCTCCCAAATCTCCCAACAGACTCAGAACCGGGGCAAGAGGATGAAGGAAGGAGCCCACATCAACCGGTCGCTGCTGGCTTTGGGCAACTGCATCAACGCCTTGAGCGAGAAGGGGGGAGCCGGGCCCAGTTTGTCAATTTTCGAGACAGCAAACTCACTCGCCTGCTGAAGGTACTGTACACTGGGGTCAGCAAGGACCTCATGTCTGGTATCACTGCCTGGATCAGACAGGGCTTGAGAGCTGATCCTTGACTATCGCTGTGTGTTGTCTTTATCCAACTCGGAACGCTCCTCCAGGATCTCACAGGAGCTTTGCAGCATGGTCAGGGCTTGACGCAGACAGCGCTGTCTCTGTAACAAGCAGGTTGTCTTCTCACATGTGCTGTGAGGAAGGATGTCCCTGCCTGTGGCAGGGGGTTGGAACTCTATGATCCTTGGGGTCTCTTCCAACCCAGACCACTCTGTGATTCTATGACCTCCTATAGGGTTAAGGAAGTCCTAGAGATTTGGGTGGCATGTCTCTAACCTTGCAGGTGATAAATGGTTTATTTATTTTCTTCCTTTTTTTAATGAACTTACTGCCTCTGAATGTCTATCCCATCTATAAGATCTGGCTAAAACCAGCCAATAAATTTTGATGATGTTGGGGCAGGAGAAAGAGAGATTAAGAGTGTGACCACGTGTGGTCGTAAGTCACCGGTCCCTTCGGAAATCAGAGCGGTCGCAGGCAGGCTCTTTGCTACGCTGGTTATTTTATGGATCCTTTACAGCTTCATTTATGAACCTCACCTCAAGCCTTAGTGCTGAGCTACTGCCATCGCTGCATGACAGATGTGGGGAGGAGAAGGGATGGAGAAAAAGGCAGGCTTCTCTTGTAAGCAGCGTTGAGAAGCTACCAGCCTATTTGTGGGAACTCTGATCTTCTTCCAAAAATTCTTTTGTAGCAAGTTAATGACTTATTGATTTTGCTGTTGATGGAGAGAGGGCCTAATGAATGGTCTTCTACCAGCACTTCCTTCACTCCTAATTGGCATTCTCCACCAGAATCTCAATGAAGCAGAGGGGTACCCAACCGTGGTGATTACCACTAAGCAGCAAGCCCCTGTCTTGTCCATACTAACCACATCAACATTGTCCATACTAACTACATCAATGTTGCATCCCTCTAGGACTCATTAGGGGGCAACAGCAGGACCGTTATGATTGCACACATCAGCCCAGCCAGCACCTCCTTTGAAGAATCTCGAATGACCCTGATCTACGCCCATCGAGCGAAAAACATCAAGACACAGGTAAATGTGCAAACTGCTCACATGGGGTGGGGGTTAGAGACTGAAGGTTTGCAACGTGGAAAGAGAAGGTGTAGCTGGAGAAGGGAGAGCAAACTTCAGGAGGGGGCAGTGTGGGGTGGGATGGGATGGAAGCTGTGAGAGTGATAGAAGAGAAGCAGAAAGAGGGAACAGTGGAAAGTAACTTGTGTGCATCGTGGATGAGAAGAGGAATATGAAGGTCTAAACAAGGGAGGATAATAATGGAAAGGCAGAGGATGATGTGTCTGGTATGGACCTGAGTGTAGAACATAAGGAATGATGGGTGGAAATTGGGAAGACAGCATATAGGGAATGTCCCAGTGGGAGAGGAACTGAGGTGCTGCAGAAAGGAGGAATAAAATGAAGAGGCTTGTGAAGTGAAACAGGATGAACAGTGATCTACAACAGAGTTTTCACTCTTTGTGGACCTCTGTCTTCTCTGATGACAAGGTCCCCGGCCCTTCTCTGTTACCTCTTGGGAATTTCCCAGAATTAGGAAAAACCACTCATCTAGTGTCTCCCCACTCTTGCGGGCAAGTTCTTTCCCACCACAGGACGCAGGGTCCCTCCAACCAGAAGTGTAGCAGCCTTTATATACTAGTAACAAACCACGGGACAAACACTGGTGTATTCTGGCTCACCAGGTAAAATGTAACCTGCAGAATGTCTCCTCCCACATCGACCGATACACCAGCATCATTGCTGACCTCCGCAGGGAGATCCAGCGTCTGAAGGAGAGGGTCAAAAGCCAGGAGAAGGAGAAGAGTGCTGTCAGCACCGACCTCGGGGATGTGCAAGGTAGAGCTGTTCTGAGGTATTGAGGGAAGGGAGCTGGGAGAGGAGCCATGTGGATGGACTGTGGTAGCACTTGGTGGCCTCCAAGCCTTCCTCCAGAGGAAGCTGGTTCAGCAGTGATTATAGAGGAGCAGAGTGGAGAACACTGTCTGATGGGCAAGCAGGGGCCAGCAGGGGAAAGGAAGTTGTTCTGTGTGATCCAGTCTCTGATGTGCACATTCAACCTTCTCAGCATCTTCCCCGACATTAAAATGTTAAATTTCACAAACCTGCCCTTGAAAAGAGCTTCAACGTTGAGTGGTGGCATTTGCTGTGGGAAGCCCAGACTCTTTCAGAGAGACGACTGAGTTTGTAGCCTGCATCATCGCATCTCCATATCTGAGGCTGATCGAGGACGTGGAGCTCTGTTGTACAGATCATTGCACTTAATAATTAAAATAAAGGCGGGGGGAAGGGTTAGGGCACAGCTTTTAAAGCATTGATCATTTTGCCCTGGGGATTGTTCCTCTTGTCAGTGATTCTGGCAAGGGATGAAATAAAAACAGTCAAGTTCTCTGACAGACAAGACATGAGGGATAATAGGTCTCTGCTACCAGCACCCAAGGTCATTTCTAGGTGACAAGCACAGAAAACAGATACCATTTTCTTTCTGGTGGGTGGAAAGCGGGGGGAGAGAGATCCCTGCAATGCAGTGTCCTCTCAAGTCTCACAGACACAGTAGCAGTGAGACCTTTTTATTGCTAATAATGCAGCCATAAAGCTCGATCAGATTTCTTAAGCCCATGATTAACTTCAAGAGACTGCAGGATGAAGCAGAGTCCTATAAAGCAATGCCTTCTAACACGTGGACTAGTCCCAAAGCAGTTCTGTGGGGCTTGGCAGAAGTTCAGCTCAGCTCAGAACTGTCATGTTCTGCAGCAGGGGGACAGCAAGGCTCTGAGGTACACCACGGCCGAGGGATGAACGCCTTGCGGGTGCAGCTGATGGGGGCTTTCAGGGAGCAAATGGAGATGCGCCGCAGCCTGATGGAGCTGGAAAACACCAACATTGAGCTGCACGTGGACACCTGCAGGCACCTGCTAACCATCACATAGTGAGTACCTCCTGAGTTTTCAGCCACGACTTACTGGTGGATCTTCAGACTCACCCTGCGAAATACCAATATCCTGTGGTCCTCCCAACAAAAGTGACAAAGGGATGAGATGGAGTGTAGGTTTGAGATTTACCTGGGTGAAAATACTTGGGAGGGTGGTGGTCTGCAAAAGGTACCCAGGGATTTAAGGCAGCTTAAATCTGTGAGACTCTCAGCCTTAGATTAAGGTGCTATATTTGCAGCGCGTGACTTCTGATGTGGAGAGACACATCCCTAATCCCTCCCAGTGCTCCTAAGGAGCCTGCACGTGGTGCTGACTGCAGTGCAGTTCCCTGATGTAGCTCCATAAGGCAACCAGCTACCTCTGGCATCAAGTTAAGACTAAAAGGACAAATGGTAGATACCTCACCTGTAGTAAGACCTTACTCTGAGCTTGTGTTTTAATGGAAAAACTGGATGGAGGCACTGACTGGGATTGCTGGTCCTTCTGTGGTCCAGTCACTTGTGTTTATGAGGTGTTTTCCAACCAGGTGCACTGCACCCAGGCACGATTTCAGGTCAGAGAAAGCAGCAGCATCCCTCCCTCCTGGATAACCTACAAGTAGGTGTCAGATCCCTCTCATTATCCCTAGTCACCCACCTAATGTCTCTGCAGATTTTTGAGTCCCGTAGGATTTGAGTCATTTGTAGTTTAAAGAGTTTTAGGGACAAGAAAAAAATCAACAAGTACCTGAACAGGCAACAATTAGTGTTGAGGTGGGGAAAAGCACTGTCCTCTTTGGCATGGAGAAATCACACGGGGGGCCTGCTGTCCACTTCCAAATGAGAGGAAGAGACTTGTGCTCTTCTGCAGGGTTCGTCAAGCTCCTGAGCAGCCTGGACTAATTAGTTCTGCTGCCATCACGCAAGAAGTTGGACAGAGACATGAAGGGCTATGCATGCGTCATTGGAGTCATGTCACCACGTCCCAGAAGTTCCTTTCTTGTTTGCTGGCAGCTGGGAACGAGAGAAGGCTCAGGCTGCACGCAAGGCTGAGGAGCCAGCAAAGGAGGAGAGAGATGGCAGCGCGGGGGAGGAAGACGGGGAAGTCGGTATCACAGATTCACCTGAACCTCACGAAGTTACGGTAGCGAGAGAAGAGATCAACCTGCTGCTGGCAGAACAGCGCAAGACGGCGGCCCTGAAGGTGAGGAGGTGAAGGTGCCCTTACACTCACAGCCTTGACCTCTGCCCAGAGAGTGCTGGGGACAGGACAGCACCGGTGTGTGGTTGGCCAGCACCCCAGAAGCAGCCTGGCACCTGCTTTGCAGCAGGACTCCTAAATATTTTGGGCTGTTGAACGCAGCAGCATGGAAGCACAGATGTTTGCATCCTGCCTCTGTCCCTGTGGTTTTTTTAGGATGAGGGAAAATCACAAACCCACTGTCTGGTCTTGCCCACCCATAAGTGAGCTAATTCTTCCCAATTCCCCTTTCAGGGACACTTTGGTGGCCTGTCATTCACTGGTTGTTCAATGTTTTGGCAGTCACTTTTGGTGATTATTTTTTAGTAGCCAACACAAACCATTGGTGTGTTTCTCTAGACAAGGACTGTGTGTCTGGACATATCTGCCGTGGCTGAAACACGGTGGCTGCTAGTGGAACAAGCAACATTCTCTTTGTAGGATGTCACTTTAATCTCAGAGTGGGACAGCAGAGATTGTCTCAGATGCCTTTGTTATTCCAAGAAGCTGAACTGCCTCAAGAACCTCCTATCTGTCTTTTCTCAGACAGAGATGGAGCAGCGATTGGCAAATGCCAAGGAAAAAGCTTCCCAGATGGAGGAATTTTTCCCCAGACAAATCACCAGTGAGGATCAGCAGGAGGTGCTCAGGCTCCTCAGCAGAGCCCATGAGCTTGAGCTTGGCAACACAGAGCTGCAGGCAAACACACTGTACAAGGAGAATCTCTTATGCCAGAAGGATTTTGTGATCCAGCGACTGCAGCAGCACATGCTACTCTGTGAAGAAATTATTCAGCAGCAGCAGATGCTGATAAAAGGTAAAGTAGGACCCTTGCTCCTGTTCTGCTGCTACCTCTTGAGTCTTGTTTTCTGATGCCAAGCTGGTGAGCAGTTCTTGTCTTGGATGTCATGACTCCACAGTTCTCAGATATTTCTCCAGGAGTCATCCTTAACTCTTCCTCCCCTTCTCCACTCCAGCACAGAACATTGCTGTTCCAGAGCCACTGGTGAGGTTACATGACCTGTACCTCTCTGAGCTGGAGGAGGGGACACTGAACCGCCTGCTTCTGCTGCATTCAATGGTGTCCAGCACGCTCAGGGTAAGGCAGAGCAGACCCTTGTGCTGGAAAATCCACACTGTCCCATTATCTTGTGTCATGGCCATAGATCCGTATGCACCCAAAGCCTGGCTGGGCCCTGGGACTGGTCAGGAGCTGTGCAGAGCTGTGCTTCAAGAACATGTCTTCCAGGAGCTTTGCTCTTCTTCCCTCCTTCCTGTAAACTCACGGGATTAATAAGGCCTTTAGCTACAGAGAGGACCCAGGCAGGGCTGTGCATGAACCAGTGTGTTCATCATCCTCCTGGTGACATTGCATTTGAGAGAGACCACAGGCTGGGTTGGTAGAAGTTGGCTGGCTAAGTGCACAACTCTACAAGTGACTGCTGAAGGAGACTTTCCTATCTGGAGGCCTCTGCTCACTCACGGCACTGTTGTTAGTGAGGTCCTCAGGTCTTTCCTGCAAGAAAGGAAAGATGCTGCTGGCCTCTGTCTTTGAAAAACTCATGTGTGTTTTCAGACAGGAAGGGGCTGCCAGGAAGCTGCCAGAGTCTTCAGCAGGGAATCTGAGCAGCAGCATCTCCTGTTTATTATGGTTGCCTAGAATGAACAGGGCAAGGAGTTGGGTTTCACCTTGAATAATAAACTTAATGTTGTTATATGAGAGATTAAACTACTTTGAGTACCCTTCCATAGAAGGGGAGCAAGTAGCAGGTGGCTGGAACTCTGGAAAAGCACATGAAGTATCACAAGTGTCTTTGTGACACAGGCTGAGAGCCTGGGCTTTGCAGTGAGAAGAAGCTGTTGAGAATCTAATTTTCCCCTCTTCCTGCAGCCCCACAACAGCCCTTCTATGGGTATAAGTCAGCATCTGGATCCTAACAAAGATGAGATCAGAAAGAGTCTGCCTGGGAACATTAAGGATCTTCCCTGGGGGATGAAGCCTGACATTCCTTCCATCATCCTTGAGTCAGACAGGTAATGGGAATCTTTCCTGTTATTCTTCTCCAGGGCATGGGGACCTGACAGCTCCCAGCTAAGTCCCCAAAGCTTGGAGGCATCAAACTGGAAGGACCTCTAGAACCCAGAGTCTGTCAGGCAAGAGTTTCCTGCTATACTGCTCTTGCAAAGCAGCTCTATGTTTCAGCTCTGTGTTTACCTTCTCTGCAGGGCAGGCTGTGGGAGAGGTTTGGATTTGCTTCTTTTCACTGGCAAACATTTAAACCAAACAAAGTAGAAACATTTGTGAGGATCAGGGGACAAAAGTCTCTGCCGTGAATCCTCAAGTCCTTCCTTGCAGCATTCCTTTACCAGGCTTCTGGCTCTTCCCACAGCTCAGGAGCTCTGATCTAGGCATGCTTCATCTCTCCCTGTTGATAAAGGGCCTGTGCTTTCTTCTCTTAATCTTCTGGCCTATTATTTTCACAGTAGCAGTTGCAGATCATCTAAAACAACGCCCTGTGGGAAGGAGGGGCCTCTGGATACCCACCTCAGCCCAACTTTATCTGGTTTGCCAGTCAGCCCAGTTCAGCAGGTCAGTATGGCGGGAGCTTTCAATTCAAGGCACGTTTGTCAATGGATAGCATCATCCTCTTGTGACAACAGAACATGCACAGGAGCTCAAGCAGTTGTAGATGAGGAAGTTCAACTTTGGCAGGCTGTAAAATCACTCCTAGAGCATTGGCCTTGGGTTTAAACCCTGGAATTTACTTAAGAGGCCAGGGCTTGGCTGCCACCTCCAATTTGAGCTTTCCCTCTATGTGAATCACTCTGTCTCCGGTGTTTCCACTCCAGTGTGGAGTTATAACAGTATTTCAGGTGAAATTTGATGTCTTCTCAGTGTCTGAAAGTGCTTTGAAGGGGAAAAGTATAAAACTATGAATGAAAAGCTCATTATGATGCAATTACTTTGATTTTGCAGCAGAAACCAACAGGTGTTGCTGCAGGAAAGCTGAATCCCAGGCTGTGTTCACCAGCATCTCCAGACTTGCATGGGGAAGAATCAGCTGCAGACATCACTACTGTTCCACTGAGTCTGGAGAACTCGAAGGAAGTTTCTGCCAACACCAAACGCATCTCCCTCATTGCAGTCAGTCGCCTTTCCAGAGCCAAACACCAAGACCCTGAGGGCAAAGTCTCCTCAGCCCACTTCTCAAAGGAGGAGATGCTTGAGCTGAAGTTTCTAGAGGCCAATTCCACCCCAGATTGCCAGAAGAGAGATGCAGCAGGGAGCCAGCTGTGCTCCCCAGTCAAGGGAGTGATGAAGAACAGGAGAGACCAGGAGAGGACAGTCAGAAAGAAAAGATCTCGCTCGCTCGAACCAAACGTGCACAGCGTAGGCCCTCAGTGTTCCTTTCTAAAGGGGTGGGTGGAGCAGGAGGCACACAGACCCTGTGGAGCTAGGGTGGGTTTTAAATACAGTATGAGAAACACATGCAAACTGTGTGAGGAAATAAGTTAAATATCTTTAGCTGTCTGTAATGCTACTGAGCTCCTGCCAGCCCAGGTGGGAAGGGAATCTTTTTGGAACAACATGGCAATAACCAGAGGTGAGAGATGAGGTTAACTCAACTTGGTGTCTTTCAGACCTCAAAAAATAAGCATTGGACTCCCTCAAGCCCCAGTACAGACAAAGCTTGTGAGAATCACCCCTGCCAAGCTAGACTCTTCCATCAGTCAAAAGCTGCGAGTAGTATATCCATTGCCGCAAAGGTCAAGGTTCCTATCGGCTACCACTCAGGTAGGGGCCAAAGGGCCACTGGTGACATCCAACCCCTACGATTCTGTGATTCTGTGATCCTGCATCACCTCTGCAGGAAAAGATGGACTGTCATGTGAGAAATGAGCCAGAGTGAAGAACCTTTAGTAATGGGATCCTTTTTTAATATGGTCTAAGTAGCTTTTGATGGGTGGGAAAGCACATCCTTTGCAGACCACTGTGCCTCTGTAACCACGGGGGAAGAACTAGTGTTCACATACAACAAGTTATTGATCTCATTGTAGGCTCACTCAGCTTCACACCCAACCCCAGCCACAGCAAGGAGCCCTGGACACCACAGGCTGCGCTGACCGTCTGTCAGCTTCACTCATGTGGCTTTGTGCAGGCGCAGCCAGCCAGGATGGGTCTAGGGGAAATGCATGCCCAAATCCTACTGCAACAAAGCCAGAATCCTTCCTCATTCTGGCAAGGGGTGCTTCCTGATGCTAATTAGGGTTTGCTAAATATTTTTAAAATAAAAAAAAAAAAAAAGGTTAACTTTCTATTTATAACACTACAATTTATTTTGGCTATTACAAACATATGTATTGTGAAATGTTTTTAAGCTGTGCTCTGCTCCCATGGTATATAACAAAGCTCTCCCTGTCTCCAATAGAGGGGACACAACTAGAGGTGCTGCTGAAAGACAACACTCCTGCGAGCACCATCCAGCAAAGCAATACTGATCGCATCAAAGGACATGTCCTACAGAAGCAAGTCAAGGGTGAGTAGATGAAATATCATGTTGGCTGGCTTCAGGGTGGGGACACCACTATATTCTTCAGCACTTGCTGTGTTGCAATCTAAACCTAAAGAGCTGTAGATGCAACACAAACGGTCCAGTTGGGAAAGCAGGCATGTGGCTTGGGGGGTGACCACCAAGTTTTAAGCCTTTTTTTTTCCCTAAAAGATGATTTGGGCAATGTTTCAGAACGAGTTACACTCCATCTCCCTCTTAGCCAAAAATAACCTCTTAGGAAGAGAAAATAACATTTTCAGAGGTGTGCATAATCCCAGTTGAATCCATATGTGAAGCACCAGGTTTAGTCTGAGCTAGCCATGTGGCAACATACTGCTTCCACCCAAAGTGTCACCTCAGGGTTTCCTGAAGGCAGCTCCATGCAGATGCTGATGTCTTTGCCAAACTCCCCTCTCCACAGCCTGTAGCAATCTGTCTCTTCCCCATGTTGACTGGCAATGAGACTCAAACCAAAGCATGAGCAACCTGATGAGTACTTCATCTTCCCTCCCTTGCAGGGCCTGCAGACGGTGCCAGCAAGCGGCTAAAGCAGCAGCCAGCTGCCCGCCCGGTGAACCAGCTGAAGACCAAATAGAAGTCACCGGGGGAGTGGGACTCCCTGTGGCCCCAAGGGATTGCAATTTCAAGTCAGGGAAGCAGGGACAGGGACAGTGTATCTTAAAATGTACCTTAGTTTCAGTGTCATGGTCCCGAAGAGCAGAGGGAAAGCTTAGCTGGGGGAGAGTGGTCATAGACACTGCACAGAGCTTTTTCCCTATCCCTGCTGCAAGTCTTCCCTCTGTACTGCATGCTCTAGCTGTTGGCTTCAGTTTTAAGACAGGGTGTTAACAGAGTCCAAGAGAAGAGAAAAACCCCATTTTCCCAGCAGTCTTCTCCTCCCAGAAGATGTCAGCGTAGAGCCCGAACCGCTTTTTTCCCTAGGGCACAAGTGCAGATGCCACCCATGCATCCAAAAGGCTCCCTGACTATTAAAACCAAATGTAAACGCTTGAGAAATGGTTTCCCCTTTCTTCCCTGCTGTTCCTGCGTGTTGCAGTGAAGCTGGGAGGTGTAATTCATGCCTGGAATGCTGTTTGGGTGAGCAGATGCTGTGCTGTGAGAGGGGCTAGAGATTGCTCTCAGCTCTTTTTCGATCTGCAGAGCATTTTGGAGCAGGGAGAAGCAGCATGGTGATAGGCGAAGGCCCTGATAAAGAGCTCTCCTGGAGGTAAACCATGGGGCTGGGCTTTCCTTTTTGGAGAACATGTCTCCAGCCAGCAGCCTCTTCCATAAGGGGCTTTTTAAAAGCAGGGAAAATACTTTTAAAATATGATGAAAATAAATTGGTTCTGGTCATACTACTGAATAAATAGTGACTCCAGGCCCCAGACTAGAGCAGCTTGCTTTCTAGGGCTGCTGAAGTGTCTAAGATGACAACGATGGATGAATGACCCTGTAGCATTCCCCTATGTGCTCCTTTTGACTTGCACTCCATCCCTCTTGCTTTGCTACCCGTCAAGATGAGGAGGGATAGCTCACCCTCCAGGGATATGGAAGCTTAAATTACTTGTATTTATAAAAATGCCTTAAACCCCTGAGGTTTGGATGCGATGCAAGCGGCCACTTTTCCTTATGAAACAGAAAGCAGCAGGAAGAGGTGTGATTGCAAAGTAGGAAGGTCAGGAAAACTTGTTCCCCAGGACTCACTATTTCACATAAACAAAGATATAAAAAAGGACACGCAGTTAAAATAAGCACAGACTGTGTGTAAAACAAACCTGTGCCAGTAGGTCTTGAGCCAAGCCTGTATTGCTGACCTGCAAGCGCTGCAGGACCAAAAGTTGAGGGGAAAACAGGAGTTCTCCAAGCATGTACTTCTCCACTACATACCTTTGGGCTGAATCATGTAAAGTTGTAGTGTTCAGAGCAGTTTCATGCAATGAGTGGGACAGTTGAGCCAAATGCATCGGTTTGAGGTTGCATCTCTGAAGGGAGGTTGTGTAACAAAGAGTTTGATAAGTTGCCACGGCTGTTTGGAAGAGCACAGAGCCCCATGATGTGCCAAGTTCCCTGTTTATAAAACCCAAATTTTAACTCTGTTAACATATTTACAAGTTGGGGATTGAGATGTGGGAGGTAGAATCTGTAAATTATTATGTGCAGCTTTAGGAGTTGCGGGAACTGAGCTGCAGCACCCATCAGCCACAAAGCAGGACCAAGGCTGGGCTAATGGCTTTTTGATTTGACTCCTGTTCACAAATATTAACAGCAGCAAAGAGAGCTTAAACCCCTCTGGGCTTTTCCAGGAGTATTTTGTAGCCTTGCTGTATCCTGACTTGTATAATCTGATCCTAACAGTAACTGGGGGTCTAGAACCCAACAGACTGTTTTCTTCCACAAAACTGCCTGAGCCTGGCTCCAGTGAGCTGTGAACTCCGGCGAGCTGTGATGTCGGGTTCGGGGAGGCTCTGTCCATCTCACCTGGGGACAAGGGCTGTCACTACTGCATCTGTCACTGATCACTGGCTCCTGCTCCCCATCCTGTGCCTGGAGAGGGGCTCCCACCCCTGCAGCCCCCAAGCCCCTGGTCTGTGGGGAAATCACACACCTGCCCAGGGTTACGGTGGGGTGTGAGCTCTCCACACAACCTGCAGCTGATTTTAAAGTGAGCTTTAGGTTAAACCTCCTCTGTGAAATGGCTCGAAGGGGGCTCGGCAATGCGGCCCCCTTTAGGAGCGCTCTGAGGCGAGAGAAGGGCATGTGTCCAGCATCTGCGACCCCTGGTTTTCGGTCGCGCTCAGGGAAGGAGCCGGGCTGCAGCCCCTCGGTTCCCGGCCTCGGGCCCTCCTGCCAGACCCGCCCGAGGCCCTGCTGCCCTGGGGGGTCCCACGGGCGCCCCGCGGGGGCTGCGACGCCGCCGTGCCGCGACCGGAGCGGGGCGGCTCGGGCCCTCCCGCCGACGGGCGGAGCGGCGCCTGCGCCGCGGCCCCGTGGGGACCCCCTTGCCCGGCGTCTCGCGAGAGGCGGCGGCGCCCCGGTAGCGGCGGGACGGGGCCGGGCAGCGGGAGGAGGAGGAGGAGGAGGAGAGGAGGAAGGCGCCGCTGCCCGGGCGGGGGGTGAGCGCGGGGCCGCCCACGGCGGGGCGGAGACGGGAGGGCCTTTGCCTGAGGACAGGGCCGGGCCCGGGCCCGGTGCCTGAGGAGACGGGTTGGGCGGTGGCGCTACCCGGGGCGCGGGTGAGCTCCAGTTGGGAGCTGCAGCCGGGGCGCGGCGTCTCCTCCGCCTTCCCCTCCGCTCTTTCTCCCCGGCGGCCTCAGCGTGCCAGGTAGGGCGCAGCGCTGGCCGGCTTCATCGGCAGCCGGGGCGCTGTGGGCTGGGCTGGACAGGGCAGCGCAGCGCTGAGCTGCCCGTCCTCATGGCTCGTCGGGGCAGGGGGGCGGTTGGCTCGGTGGGGCGCCGACGGCTCTGCGAGGCGGTTCCTCTTCTCCGAGCCGCGAAGCGCTGGCTCTGTCCCCTCTGTTGCCAGGGTTGGGCCCGGGGCTTGATATCAGCTCGTTTGAGCAGTCTTTTGCCTGTCGTCCCGCGGTCTGTGTTGCTTCTGGACTGGGGGAGCGTTTGCGGTCAGAGCAGCTACAAACGCGAGCCCGGGAAGCAGCCTCTTTGGCGGAGCTTTCCTGTCAGTAGTAGGCTCTGGCTCTTAGTGTTCTTGATGGAGACGGCTCTTGGCGTGATTAATCTCAGTTAAACTTCACGTGCAGAACTTGAGCGCAGCCCGGAGCAGCGAACAGTAGAAAGCGTTGCTTCCCTCAGGTGCTTGTGAGGCACAGGCCGGCGGGGTCTGGTGTCTGACCCCCTGTGTGTCGATGTACAACAGCTGTTCTGAGGTTGTGTTGGCTCTGGCTGCAGGCACCGAGGTTTGCTGAGACTCTTGCTACGACTGTAAGGCCAGGAGCGATGGGTGTGCTTGAGGCTCGAGACAGAGGTAACGAGCAAACAGGACGTGCTGCGTTTTGGGAGTTTCCTGCTAGAAATCTTAGAAGCGTGGTTGTTGACACAGCTTCCAAGTAGGGGTGTTAGAAAAGAGGTGACTGGTGCTCCACGAACCAGGCTTTGTAATGGTAGGGAAGGCGCTGGGATGGCTGCATAGATCAGAGTGTGCTTTTGCTGGTCTCTAGTGCGTATGTGCAAAGTTGGGGCAAAGGGCTCGCATTGCACAGTGTTTCTTCCTTATGCTGTGCATTTACGCTAATGTAACGCTGATGTTGTTGTGTGTGTTAAAACTCCCCTGCTCTGCAGAGAGTGCTGGGCTTTTGGAAAACTGGGGAAAAATTATTAGGTAAAGGCCAAGTGCATTAAATCGGCTTCTGGTTGTTGGTACAGCATCCACCTGCTTCGTCTGAGGGGAGCTTCTGCTCTTGCACCTGCAGGAGGTCAGGTCGGTTCCCCTTCTCCAGAGCCCACTGGTTCCCTGAGCCTGGCTGCTAGCAGGTGCACACTGTGATGTGTGGGTAAAGGTAGCTGAGTGGGTTGAGGGATTTCTGGGGAATGCAGGTGCCCAAGGGAAAATATCTGTTTGAGTTTGGGCTTTTTCTATGTTTTTAAAGGTTCTCGTTCCACCTCTCCGTCTTCAGAAGCAGGTAAAGCCCAAGGAAGCAACGTGAAATCCCGTATCGTCTCACATTAGACCGAGCAGGTGCTGGAGGAGGTGAGCTGACCCTTAGTGACTTGTGCTTCCCAGTGGGGAGTTGGGAGCGGTGGGAGAGGGACAAGCCCAGGGAAACATAAAGCAAGAAGAGATGGAATCTGTACCCAAACCTTTGGAGGCACAGTCCCTTCCAGACACCATCACTGTTCATAGAGAGGGATTATTGTCCCCTGTCTCCACTACATACCCATCTGTAAGCTGCTTTATTTTGTGTAGGCCTTATTGCTCCTGCAAATGAGCTGGAATTACTTTCCTTTACAAAGAAAGACTGTGAGAGAATGTAGTCGGTTTACAAAGCTGAGAGGAGAGGAAGAAAGAAGCAGGAATTACTTAAGCTGCTGTTTGCCCTCAGAACAAACAGTTACAATCCAGCTATGAAGTGGTTTCCAAAGCCCTGTTTCCAGGTTATAAGGTTTCCAAACCCCTGAGGAGTTAGTTGCATCTGCAATAGCTTTTGCAATAAGAGCAGAGGGGACACATCCACCCCTTTTCCGATTTTAAATGTGAGTTTGAGAGGTGGCTTGATGTGTTCACTTGTGACAGGAGAGAATGGGACCGGTAACCTTGGACCTCAGTGTCTGTCTTGAGTGGGGAGAAGAAACCTTGGTTCACACTCAGGCCAGGTCCAGCTTGGAGGTGGTCACAGGATGGCTGCTCAGGGGACTCTGTAAGATGATTGTAGCACTTGGTCCGTTGCCCGGTTTGCCAGCATCGTGTCACAGAAGCAGCTTTGTGTGGATCCTGGTGCACGTTCTTGTTGACTGGTGACTTTGGGTTCAACATGAATGTAAATTCTTGTCTCGTCCTGGAGGCTTTGCCTTTTGATTCTAGCAAGGGGATGATGGAGGAGTGTTCCCTCTGATGTGTGCGGAGGCCTCTAATTTGTGCTTTCAGCTTGGTGTCTTTTATGAAGTGCTCAGGAAGAGGATGTATCATAGTCAATAAAGTAATTCTGGTTTGTGCAGCATTTTTCTCATGAGGGGGAATTAAGCTGCGTTATCACTCTTTTTCCAGGGTTCCTCTCTGGCACTGATAGAGTTAACAGAAGTGGAGTCATTCTGATTCCGTGCTGCTTGCTGGTGTGTGTCTTGGAAAAGCCAAAACACTCTGGCAGGCCTGTGAGCTACTTCCTGGACAGCAGGCTTGAGCCCTTGGGGTGTGCTTGGTAAAGCTACTTTATGGTGGTGGCTTTGACAAAGAGCCCTCCATCCGTTTGCCCAAGGAATGTGTGTGCCACACACAGTGTCTCCTTTGCTTCTGTCACTGCTGCCGGGAGTGATCTATCTCGCTGAGGTGGGACAGCATTGCAGAAATGCTAGCAGGCTGCTACACTGCCCCAGGCTGTGGAAGCTGCTGCATACAGGGATGGCAGAAAGGGATGCTCCATGCAGTTTCCTGGGCTTGCTGCATTCCAGCCAGCCTAAAGGTCTCAAGCAGCGTTGGAAACCCAGTGTGCTAGGAATTATGTGCACAGTGGGCACTCTATTCATCCTGAATAGGAAGCAGTCCCTGCCCTGAACTGCTCACTGGCTCGAAAGCAAGAACAGGCTGAGGCCAAATGCAAACCCAGAAGTGTGCCAAGCAGCAGGCTTGGCAGCATCGCTCCATTATCTCCTGCTGTTGGGCTGGGATGCTTGGCCTGAAGTGCTGACGCACATATATAATTTGCCCCTTCTTTAACTCCGTGCTCATCTCTCTGGGTGTTTCTTCTTAGACCTGCTTCATCCTCAATCTTGACTAACAAGACGAGAGCATTACTGCTGAGTAATACCTGCTTCTTGCTCCACAGAGTGCAAAGTGTTACGTTTGCAGTTCCTCCAGCTCTTCTTCATGTGTAGGATAGGAGCCTGCCTCCAGGACACACAGCACTTGGCGTTGTAGTGCAAAGCCACGTGTTAGGCTATAGCTACTTGGAATTTCTGACTCTCCCTTCCAAAGTGTAAATAAATACTCCAGGGTGGAAAACCCCTAAACCTTGGGTTCTGTGTTTTATGCCTGTTGAGATAAACTGAGCTAATTCTTTGACACATAACTGCATCTGTTATTGTTCCTGTTTGTTACTAAATTCCGGTCTAATCCTTTTGGTCTAGTGCTTGAAACCAAGACTTTGTTAAAATCTGGCATCCCTGAGGCCAGAGCACAGCCATGCAGATAAGATGTTCCTGGCAAGGCTGCCCTGAGCTTCAAAGGTGCTGATTGAGTTTCCCCAAGGAATGGCAGAGCTCAGCACTTCTGCATGTCTGACTCTCAGGCTCTACAAATCCCTGTGCAGGGTGGGGTTGGTGCCGTTTAAGGGTGGTGAATGAACCGGCTGGGGAACAACTTCTGTGTTTTGGGAGGAAGAGAGACCCTGTCTTCCTTTTGAAAAGCTTTTTTAGGGCTCTTCACTTTTCTGTGATGTTCTTCCCTGCCTGTAGGCACTGCCTCCTTCATCACCTGGGGAGAAGCAAGGCTGGTTTGCCGTGGGCCAGAAAACCTGCAGCAGGTTGGGGAGAGAGATCTCCCTCAAGGAGCTTGGGGTGCGAAGGGCTGGAGTCAGCAGGGAAGTGGATAATACTGTGAAAGTGGGACTGGTTGAAGTAGGAAAAACAAATGCAAACCTGCCACACCCTCCAGAAAAGTTCATCTGAGCTCTCCTTTTATCAGCGATTACTTGCCTGTCTGTGGTGATCCAGAGTTGTAAGGGTTAAGCAGGACAGAAATAAAAGTGACATTAAACCAGGAAGAGGTCCTGAGTCAGTAGAGTCCAGCCCTGGACAAAGATGTACTGGAGCGTCCTTAATCTCAGAAATGAGTTGGTTAACAGTAATCATTCCTTTTGATGTTTATTGATGCGTGGCTCTTCCTGGAGCTGTGTCCCTTCAGCAGGGGTTGTAAGAAAACTCTAATTCCTCTTCTTGGCAAAAAGAAGTAACTACCAAGAAAGGTCACAGAGGTGATATTTGCTGGGTGCTTCACGCAGGCTAGATAAGGTGGTGCGTCCAGGTCAATGATGTTCTCTCAACAGGGGTTTGCTTTAGCTGCTGAGGCAACGGCATCTTCACCTCTGTATTTATAACCCCAAGGTCTTTGTTTTTAGCACAGTCATACAGAGCATCTTCATGGGGAGATGAGAAGATGGTGTGATCCCACATGTTAGAGTCAAGGATTGAGCCCTCTTCTGTTTGTGCATTAGATGTGGTTAGTAATCAGGGAGGTCTGGGAGGTGGATGACTCTGTGTGCTTTCTGTATGTAATTACATTTTTTAATACTCTTGTGCTTGCCTCTGAACTCTAGGCCTGATTTTTTTTTATTACTATTTTTAAATGAAAACAGAGTTTCTTTTGAAATCACATGACTCTAGAAGCTTGAGATTGATCAAAAAAACCTCCCAAACAAAACAAATTGCTATGGAAACTGGTAACATCACAACACGTGATGCCTCCTTTTGGCCAGTTAGCACTTGCCTGCGAGGTCTCTGTGGGTACCTCAGACTCACACAGCTCTCCCTGTATGGGAACAGGTACTCAGCAACATGATGAGCATTGGCTGTTCAAGGTGCTTCTCTCCAAACCAGAGCGGTTAAGGGTTCACCTAACATTTTCTCTGGTACCTTTCCAGGCTCCTGGTCTGCAGCACCATGCAGGATCCCAAGCTTCACTATGCAAGTCGGAGGTGAATGCAGGTGAAAGCCAACTATCACAGTGGGTGTCAGGATGACCAAAGCACGGCTCCTCCGTCTCTCTGTGGTGCTGGTCTCCATCTTCATGATCCTCCTGATCATTGTGTACTGGGACAACGTGGGAACGGCTCACTTCTACCTGCACACATCGTTCTCCAGGCCTCACTCCCCAGGAGCCATCCCTGGTATCACGGCAGGTGAAGACTGGGAAGCCTTGCCAGATGTGGATGAATTTTTGGCAAAGCTTCTTACTTCAAGCCTGAAACAGAACAGCTCTATCTCCCAAAAGACAGAGCAGCTGCTTGTCCAGGGCTCCAGCAAGCCTGTGGTGAGCAATTTGGAGGAGAACGTGCGAGGCTATGACTGGTCTACACACAATGCCAGAAACAGCCTGGACCAAGAGAAACTGCAGATAGAGAGGCAGAGAAGGTTGCGGGAGTTTTGTGCCAATTCCAGCTTCACCTTCCCTACCAAGGAGCGCTCCTTTGATGACATACCAAACTATGAGCTCAACCACCTCATCGTGGATGACCGCCACGGCATTATCTACTGTTACGTCCCCAAGGTGGCCTGCACCAACTGGAAACGGGTGATGATTGTGCTGAGTGAGAGCCTGCTGGACCAGGGGGTCCCATACCGGAACCCTCTGGATATCCCCCGGGAACACGTCCACAACACCAGCACCCACTTGACCTTCAATAAGTTCTGGCGCCGGTACGGGAAGTTCTCCCGGCACCTGATGAAGATCAAGCTGAAGAAGTACACCAAGTTCCTCTTCGTGCGAGACCCTTTCGTCCGCCTCATCTCTGCTTTTCGCAGCAAGTTTGAGCTGGAGAATGAGGAGTTCTACCGGCGTTTTGCCATCCCCATGCTCAAGCTGTATTCCAACCACACCAACCTCCCCACCTCCGTTAGCGAGGCCTTCGGGGCAGGCCTCAAAGTCTCCTTTTCTGACTTCATCCAGTACTTACTGGATCCCAGGACAGAGAAGATGGCTCCTTTTAACGAGCACTGGAGGCAGATTTACAGGCTGTGCCACCCGTGCCAGATAGACTACGATTTCATCGGGAAGCTGGAGACTCTGGATGAGGATGCTGCTTATCTATTGCAGCTTCTCAAAGTGGACAGGCTGCTTCGCTTCCCCCCAGCTACCGGAACAGGACTGCCAGCAGCTGGGAGGATGACTGGTTTGCCAAAATCCCACTGGCTTGGAGGCAGCAGCTCTACAAGCTTTATGAAGCAGATTTTGTACTTTTTGGTTATCCTAAGCCAGAAAACTTGCTTAAAGACTAAAAGTGGGTGGGTGGGTAGGGGGAGGGAACATCTGAAATACCAAAAAAGTTTAAAGCCTCCTCAGTTTTGCTCTTAACTCCCTTCCCCATACAGGTTGGTACAATGGAATATATTTTTTCTACTGCTTCCCCTTCCATTTTTGCAATAATTCCAGAGTCCAGGGTATTCCAGCCAGCTGTGAGTATGCAAAAAATGCCAGGATATTTTTTTTTAATATAATGTGTTTTCTGGGTTTTCTGTTTTTTTAAAATGTCCCCATATTTTGCAACAGTTTGTTGTCCTTGGTCACTCTGCCAGCTGTGTCCTTCAGTAGCTTTTTATTAATACTTTTTAAAAATTAATATATTTAAGATATTTAATACGAAGTGTGTGATGTGGCAAATGAAGGGAAGGAATTAAAAGAAAAAAAAAAGAAAACCCCAAGAAATTATGACCATGCCTCTGTGTGTTGTCTCAGGGCTGCTTCTTCAGAGGTCTGAGTTTTGCAGAGTGCTCAGATTTCTTTGGGAGTTGGGTTCATTGGTGGTGCCCTCACCAGCCACATCTGTGGCTCTGGGCTGAAGGTTCTGAGGCACTGGGCTAAAGGCTCTGAGGTCTGGGCTGTAAGCAGATTGGAGGGGCTGCTGCTGGGCTCTGCCCAACAGCCCTGGAAGAACACCAGTGTGTGCTCCAGTGACACACGCTGCTCACAGCTGGTGAGCATGACCCGAGGGTGACAGGAAGGAAGTGGTGGTTGGAAGCAGTGACGCCAAGCCCTGGGGGGGTGTTTCAGGACACACAGGTGGCTAACACAGTACCTCTGTGCTGCTTCACCTTCCGGCAGAGTGGTGGTGGGGTGGTTTTTTCCAAAAGGCTCCACATCCCCTATGTACTTTCCTAGTGGAGAGCATCTCCCATGACGTGTCCCGTTCCAGCATGGTGCCTGAAGTTCTTGGGAGTGATGGCCAACCTGGATGAGCAGAGCATGCTCCCGTGTGGTTGTGCTGTCCAGAAATCAGTGTCCAGGCTTCACACTGCCGTAGCTTAGGCAGAAATGCAGCCAGTTGGAGGATGGGGAGGTGGTGTGCTGCTCCGTGGCCTGGTCACTGCTGTGTGCATTGTAGGTCCTTGATGATGTGCGTGCTTTAAGGGCACATGGCAGGGATGCAGATGCTTATCCCTGGAGGAAGATGGTCTGAAAGGTTTCTTTGAATAAGTAGGCGTCAAGGTAAACTCAAAGTTCATTTGTGTTCAGAGTGCCAGGTCCTGCTTGTGATGCTGAGTCCTCATCCGCTGCCCTTCTGTTACACCAAACAGCAGATGCAGAGTTAATCCCATCTGCCTTCCTGGGACCTGCTGCAGGAGTGATGGTTGCCCACTGTGCCAGGAGTGTGTGGGCTGCTTCCCAAAGGAAATTAATGCTTTTAGAAAGACTTTTTGTGTCTCATCAGCTGAATCTGCTTCTCTTTTTCACCCTGAATTGCTCTGCAAAAACTGTCTGCTTAGCAGATTGAGCAAGCAACTCTTAGAGCTGAAATGCTTAATTATTTCCCTGGGCTGTGGATGGTATCAGTGATGAGCATCCAGGCTGTGGGGGGCAGCTTTGTGTTTTGGGCGGACATCTTTATACTGGCCTTTCACTCGGATTCTTTCCGAGGCCATTGGCAGGCATGACTTTTCTCCTCTCCACTTGCTTCCTCAGCCTCTCTACACAGGCATCATGTCACTGCTCTTCCAAACAAATCTCTGTATCAAGCTTTTTAACCTATCAATGAAAGGTAATTGCTAGTAGTTATGCTCAAAGCAGAGGCCTTGCTTCTCATTGTATTCCTACCACTTGCCTCTGATTTCTGCAGCAGTTTAAAAGAGCCTGAAGCCATGACTAGAGTCTTGGTGCTTAACTCTTCACAGCTTGGGGAAAAAGGAAGTGCCTGTTTCTGAGTCATTGTTTAAAACTAATAATAGAAGTGTTGGTCTATTCAATTTTTTTTTCCCCAGTTACCAGCTAATTGCTGCAAACCAGAAAGATGTCAAGAACCTTGTCTCCTGTAATGAGTGCTCCCAGGAGTCCCTTGGTTCCTACTACATTTACATTTCTTCAGGGGGGTTCGCCTCCCTCTTCAAAGATCCACCCTGGATGTTTTCATCTCTTGTCTTTACAAAGTGTTTATTTTTTTCCCCCTCTTTTAATTCAAATTTAATTGATGGTTGGTGTGTGTAGACACGGGCGGCTGGGACCATAGCACAGATGCTGTGCAAACTTCCTCCCAGCTGCTTCCCCTGCGCCTCTTGATCTCGTCCTGTCTCTTCCTGTCCCTCCAACCAGCACTTGGCCAATGCACCCCCATGACAGCGGCTCGCCCTGCAAACCAGCTGCTGCCGCCTCTACCTGTGATTCATGGTCATGACTGGTCCCAGGCAAAAAGCATCTTCTCAATGTGTCAGCTGTCAGTCAGTCCTCAAGGGCAGAAGAGGAGCTGCTTGCAGAAGGAGGTCCCGGTCCTGCAATTGGCAGAGAAGGTGCAAAAAGAAGGTGAAACCTGCAGGGCAGCTGCTCCCTGGGATGTGAGCGTATTCCCTGGTATGCCTGTGTATTCTCTCCTTAGGGCTGCCTGGAAGTTTGCAACAATAGAAGAAAGAGATCTCCCTTCCCTTGGTGTCTTTGTCGAGAGAGGGGACACTGAACTCGCTGGCTTCTCTCTCCACTCCCCATCCAAAGCTGGATAAAGGGCACAAATTCCAGCATTATGTGCTGGTAACAGCCCTGCGTGGTGCTGAGGTGCACAACACCCTGAGCTGCCTGCACCCCGAATGCTTCACCCGCCTCCCTAAGAGCAGCAGCCAGGGCGACGTGCGGGTGGCACAAGGCCGCTGAGGGCTCCATCTTGCATGCTTTCCCTCTTTCACCCCACCAAGCCCAGCCTTTGTTGACATACAAGATGTTTCACTGTTTGTAGACCTGTACCCAGCTGGTGTGCTGGGGGCTGCTGGCGCTCTTCTCGATTCCCGTTGCCACGCTTCAAAGTGCTTGCTGGGACGAGTGGTACAGCTCAGATGGAGAAGGGTTCATGTTGCAGTGGGTAGCTTCTGGGTTCAAAATAGCTTCTTCTTTCCTGCTCTTTTCTTTCGAAGCTCTCCTTCCCCACCCTCCCAGCACTGTGAATGTATTGTTAAGAAGTCAAAGGGGATCCAGCCTGCACTGAGCTTTGTGGTGAGACCACTGGGCTTCCAGAGCTGGGACGTAGCCTCCAGCATTGGCAATGTGCATTTTTTGTGGGTTTCTTGCTCTGTTCTGATGATGTAAAAGTGTGTGTGGGGTGGGAGAGAAGGACAAAGAGTTCAATCAGCCATGCTTCCTTCCTCCCTCATTTCCTAAAGGAGCTGGAGTCTGGTATTTGACAAATAATGGCAGAATGATTGGAAAGGGCAGGCAGTATGACTTTGGGCCAGCACGGATGCAGAATTCTGAGGGCTAAAAATCCTGGAGCATGGATGGTTATGATGCTAGTACTGATTTTTACAAGGGGTGGAAAAATGCTTTGAAGCAGCCTATTTGTGTCTGAATAAACCCAGCTTTGTCATTTCATGCTCAGCCTGCAAAGTTAACGTCCTGTTCGCCTCCTGGCTTGCTTTTCCCTGGGGTTGACCACTTGGCCAAAGTCAGCACAGAGCCTCTAACCAGGCAGAACCAATGTGCAGATGCAAAAATAACCTGGGGCTTGACCAAGATGTTTCCAGCCGGGTGGAACTGAGACCAGCTTTAGTGCTCGCTCAGCATCAGAGCCAAAGTCTTTACACAACCATTGTACGGGTTTAGTCCCTTGCAGTTTGATGATGGATCCACTGCTATAGTGGGACACGTGTGACCTGGCTCTGCAGACCCTGTGTGCTCTGGGGAAGGACCATCGGGCATCAGGGCTCTCTGCTTTTTTGAGCAGACATGGCTTTGCCAGGGTACAGAGTGTCCATAACACATGAGTACCTCTGCCTCTCAGTAGTTTTTGCTTTAATCTTTTCATTCACTTGAGGTTTAGGGGGACAGAATTGTAGGCCTGGTACCTTCAGACAACAAAAATCCGACCTGGGATAACACACGAGGGGAAGTGTTTTGGCTGTGTGTTTTGCATCCCTCAAGGTGGCACTGGGAGCATGGAGGGCAGGGGATGAATGGCAGCATTGAAAGGGTGCTGAAGAAAAGGGAGTTTGTTCCTTCTTATGTAAGCTGGACCTTCACTGCAGCCCGCGGGGAAAGCCGGTGATTTGGCAGGGTGCTGCGGGGCTGTGGTGCAGGACGGTGCCAGGGAGGGTGCGGGGTGTGGTGGCTTAGAAGCAAGTAGTGTTGCTGAATTTAAGGGATTGCCTATGTTGGTCTTGCTCCAGTCAAGGGCAGGAGGAGGATGATGGGGTGGAAAAAGCCGAATTTAATAAAGCCATAGATACCTGGCTGTTTTGGGACAGAGATGGGGAGGGTGGGTGGTGGTGTGATGCAGCTTTTCTGTTCTCTCCTTGATTAAATCAAATCTGGGACCCAGTGTGGACTTGTTGGAGGTTGAGGTTTGTCCTTGTGGGAGCTGGGTAGAGTTTGGCCTGGGTGCTGTGGGCGAGTGCTGGGACAGGGTGGCAGTGATGTGGGAGAGCCCCGTGCCATGCTGGGAGAGATGCTCAGCAGGGCCGGCTGAGCCTCTCACTGCAGTCGCTGTGCCTGTGTGAGGAGCCATGGGAGCTGGGGCTGTTCAGCCATGCTGCAGTGGCTCATCTGAAACCTATTTTCTGTTCCTGGTGTCTGACAAGCACTGCTCCAGCTCCCGGGTGGGCTGCTGTTCCCCCAGCCTGGTCCCATGGCAGCAGGGATCCGTCTTACACCCCCTGTCAGCAGCAATTCCTGGCACGGGTGCCCTGTGAAATGACTGAACAAAGCACAACTGAAGCCTGCAGCTGGGCTGTTGCACTCAGCAGGAGCATCGTTTGTGCAGCCTGTGGTGCAGGTAGTGCCCAGCCCCTGGATTGCAAATGGCTGGAGTATGGGGGTGTGTGACTCCCCCTCTCCTGTCTTGCTGGCTCGCTGCTGGAGCTGGGACTTGGGTCCTGCCAGCCATGAAGCTCCTTTCCATCCATCTCTTCTCAGCGTGCCCCAACATCTCACAACACTGGTGGGGGCTCGATGTGCCATGTTGCCTTCCCTGGGGCTGGCTGCGGGGGCCTGGTGTCCTGTCAGCCCCACAGCCCTGATTTGGCTTCCCCTTTTTGTGGTTTTGCCTCACACAGGGATGGCTTAAAATATTTTTGAAAAAAAGAAGTTGTAGCAGCTGGTTCCTGTCAGGAGGGAGGTGTGAGCTCAGCAGCCTGACCCTTGACAGGATGGAGAGGCTCTTCCCCACCAAAACCCTCTGGCTGTGGGTTTGGGCTCACTGATCCAAACCTCTTTGACCTTGGGCCTTTCTTGCTCCGAAAAGCCAGCTGCCCCCGCCCTGAAGATAGTGTTTCCTCACCTGGGGACGCTTCGGGTCACAGCCTTGGCCCCTCTTGTTTCTGCTGGGGAGGCAGCACCTGCCAGCAGCTGGGGTAGATGGGTCTGTTTGCCGGCAGCAGGGTGCAAGGGTTTGGGCTCTCACCATCGACAGGCTGGCAGAAACGTGGGGAATTCGGGAGTGAAGCTGACACCTGTGGGCCTGGAGGCCCCTTGAGGAAGCTGTCAGGATAGCCAAGGGAGAGCCATCACTTTTTCTGCAGGCTTTTTGTTTCTCAGTAAGCCTGAGGCTGAAAAAATAATTCCTGCTGTAGAACACCAGAGCCTTTGGAAGCCACGTGGAAGGAGCTGATTTACCAAAAATAGTCTATAGGAGAACAGCACAGCAATTTTAGCTGCCTACCCCGGGGGGAACAGGGCAGGTGAACGGGCTGTTGGGCAGTCTTTGCTAACCATTTATACCTTGTGACTGTTGCTTTTTATTTCTTTGGCTTTCTGGGTGTTGCCATCACTGTGGTCTGGAGCAGGAGGTCTGGAGACTGCTGGTAGCATCCATTGCACTGGGAGAGAGACAGTGATCCCCAAGCTGTGGTGGGGTGTGGGGGGGCAGGGGCTGATGTGAATACAGATGTTACAAACCCAGGGACTTCTGTGGTGGACCATATTCTCCTCAAACTCCAAAGCAGAGCTGAGGAACACCTTTTTAATTAGCAGTGCTGCCATAGTATGCTCTAAGACCTTTGGTGTATTACCCAAGCCATCTTCTGATTACCTTCTGCAAAGGGGATATGTGAGAGACCTGTTTTCTGGAGGGCTCCTGGCTGTGAGCTGTGTCCCTGGGAGGTCTGGAGGTCTCTGGGAGGAGCAGTGCTTGGGGTGGGAATGTTGGAAGAGAAGGTCTGCAGAACTGAGCAATGAAAGCCCTGCAAAACCGCATCCATCCAGGCTTTTGTTACTGCAGGGTGAGTCTGGAAGCTGTTGGCATGAAACTTGACTATTGATTCAAGAAGCACTCGCCCTCTGCAGAGCTTAAGGGCTTGTACTGGTCCTTGGGCAAAACTCATCTGTGGAAGTGCCCACAGGTCATGCTCCGTCCCTGACTGACTCCCAGCCAGCCCAGGATGCAGGGGAGGCACAGAGCGTGCCATGCCTCTAGAACATGTCTGTCTGCATCTTCACAAACGCTGGGCATCCTTGAGCAGGGGTGCTTGGCCAGCTAAGATGTCAGTGAGCATAGCAGGGCTGTTGCTTTCCACCTTAGGAAGGGGTTTGTAGTCTGGGCTCCAGCTCTCGTGCTCAGAGGGCACCAGATCCAGGTGTCAGATTCTACCACTATCAACATACTGCCAGTCCTGCCCGAACCATGCGTTGAACAAGTGAGGGAGGCTTTTCCTGACCCACCACAGATCCCATGTTTTATCCCCCAGGCAGATGGATCACACACAGCTTTGGCAAAGCCACATTTTGTGGCAGAGAAGCTGCAGTTTCAGTGTTTATTTCTCCATCATTGCAGGAATTCAAAATGGATGGAAGAAAATGCCATCGGGATTGACTCTTGTTTTGTTTGGATCCTGGACTGGTCTCTGTGGAAAACATGGGAGGAGCATGGAGGGCAGAGAAGAGCCAAGAAGACATGCGTGTGTCAATAAGACAGCCGTGGCCAAAAGAGCGGTCAGCAGGGAGTGGAGCAGGGCTGGGGATGTGATTCTGAAGGGTGAGAGAGGAGGGAATCTGCAAACAAAGCAGGGATGTATGGAGGGGGTAAACGCGGAGATGAGCGAGTGGGGCGGCTGAGTAACCAAATGCCATCTGCTGCTGCATGGGGACCTGCCCTGTTTGCTTTTCCAGGGGTAGGAGCCAAAGCAGAGGAGAAAAGAAAGAAGGATTACATGGTGGAAGCTTATCAGAGTCCCGTGGGCAAAATCCAAGGAGTTCTGATACACGGTGTGGGGTCAGAGCATCTGGAATAGATGTGGCTTCAAGAGTGGGGGGGACACTTGCAGGCTTGGAGGGAACAGGAGGTCCTTTAGAGATGGACTCAAAGCAGCAGTGGGCTGAGGTGCCTCTTGCCTGTGCTGTGAGGGGAAGCCTTGCAGTGTCACCAGCTGCCAGGCTCTGCAAGCAGGGTGACATCCTTGGGAGAGGGGAGAGCAGGAGAGACGATGATGATGACCTTTCACACACTGTTGGGCGCCTCTATCTGTCTCTGGTTTTCTCTCTCTCTCAACCTTTGCATGCCTTATTGATTTCAGACTCTGTATATTTTGGCTCTTGGGTAAATCAGAAGTATTTGTCACCTAGAATGATCATGCTGAGCGTATAAAGCTTTTTACAAAGCCTCCAGTGACCTTTAGCTAATGGGAAATCAATGAACTGGGTGTACATCAGCATCTCCTGAGTGCTGGTAGTGCTGTGCGCAGCGGGGACCCACCTTGGTGTAACACAGCTACCCCACGGTAGTCTGGGCATGCAGGTCTTCAGGATAGAGGCTCTTGCATCAGGTCAGGAGGACCTAGAGTACTCATGCTTCTTGATTATCTTGACTTGCATCTATATACTGTGAGTGTGAATATATTTGTCTATAAAGTCAGGTGTCAGAATCGACCCACAGTCCTGGGAAATGCTTGAACAAACACCTAAGTTTTGGATAGGGTGAAATACATGGAAGTTACAGCCTTCTGTTTTCTGTTTCTGTGGTTGCAGTTAGCGTGTTGCAATGGACTGGCATTTCTAGGCTGGTTGCTCCTCCCTGTTAACACCATTTTTGTTCTTCACTTCTCCTAGGCAAGCACCCGTGGTGTCCTGGGGATGCTTGCACTGTGCATACAGCTGGCAGATGCTGGCGTTGGGTTGGGTGTAGGACAGTCAGGCTCTATCAGTGGCTGTGGACATCCCTCTGGCTGGACATCCCTGAGCCTGCTCGGTTTGTACCTGTGCCAGCTCCCATTAGCAGCCAACACGTGAACCCGGCGCATGTGGCCATAGCTGCTGTGTGCACCGTCCAGCTTGTGCTGCGTGGATCCAGGGATCACAGCAAGGCCTTACTTAGCGGTGCTGGGAGCTAACGGAAAGATGGCACTGGGATCAGCTTGTTTTTAGCTTTTCTCGCTTAGATGCCTCAGATCTGAGCTTTCTGGATTTCCTGGGCTCAAAAAACAGCGTCAGGTTTCCTTGCAGGACCTGCCGGCTGCAGCAGGAGGAGGAGTACAGCCTGTGGTGGGGTGTAAATCTCACAGTGGTATTCCAGAGGTGCCACTGAACCACGGCAGAGCTCAGAGTGACTTTGCATTGCACACACAGATTTTCCTGGGGAAAGTGAAGGTGCTGGGAGCCAGCCTGAAAACAAACTCCCTCTGTAAGACCAGGACAAACCGTGTTTCTGTTCCACCCCACAGCACCAGGCAGAAGCTGAGTAGGAAGATGAAGCTGCTGCATGGTGAGGTCCTCTCTACATCCCAAAACCAGGTCAGGCTGGGATCAGGTGCCCCGGCACAGCCACAGCTCCAGGCTCTGCACCATGACTGCTGGGAGCAAATCTTTTTATGATGCAAAGCATCTTTCATCAGCAAGTGAGAATGTGAATTCAAGATGTTGGGGCAGGTTCCAGATGCTGTTGCACTTTGCATTTCTTACATTTTTTAGAGCTTAGCGAAAGGTCAGTGTGCTTGGATGAAGCTCCTGACTTGAAAAGCCTACAGGTTTGGGAGTAATGCTTTCCAGTTTTGCAAGCTGCCTTCAGGACCAAGATGCTGGCTGCAATGTAGCTCTGGAGTTTGTCTGTTCAGGATAAAAAGACCAACAGGGACAAGGTTATTGTTTGTTTTGCCTTTCCTTTCTGGTGTGTTTGTTCCTCCAATATACAGGAAAAAGCTTTCAGTATAGATTAGCTTGCTCCTGTCAGTGTTAGCTTTTGTTTTCTGGTCGTGCTGGTTGGAAGGAAATTTCCAACGCAGCATAGTTGCCAGAAACAGATTCTTCACTGGAACATTTTGGTTAAAGTATTCTCACTTCTCCTTGCAGTGATGCCATTTAGTGTGAGGACACACGGCAATTGGCTGCTTTGTCCTTAACTCCAAGCTTGATGTTTTCTTTATTTTTTTGGGGGGGGGGATTTTTCTGCTTGTGTTTTCCTTGGACAAGCCTGTCCAAAGGGCATGATCCCACTCAGCTGTCCACAAGCAAAGCCTTTCTATAAGATCGTTTCTTGGCCTTTCTATAGACCCATTGTAGCCCTGGGAGTCGTTAGCAATGGCAGGAGGAATCCCATTGGGATGAAGTTAATCTGCTAGTGAAGGACTAAGGCATTGGAGACAACCTGCTTTTTTCTCTCTCATCTTCTGTTCATCTTCCTTCAGGGAACCAGACACCATGTATTTGCCTCCAGGGTCTCATTTGGTGCCTTCCCAATAAAAATGGGGCAGCCACACGTGCTTGGCTTGATCTGCCTGACCCTGGCAAGGCATTTCTGATGCTGTTGTGCTACTGCAGCTGCAAGGCTTGACAGCGTGGGGCCGAGACATGGCTCTTCTCAGCCCTTTCCAGACAGCTACCCAAAGATAGCACGAGCTGGCTCTGCATTTGTTTGTCTTCTTTTCTTGTTTGGTCAAAAGCAACGGGGGATGTTCCCCCCCATGACAGAACAGCGGTGTTTGGTTTGAGAAAGGATGAGGTCAGGAAAAGGCAGGAAAAGGCTGTCTTGTTGTGGGTTTTGGTTACATGATTGCTTTTTTGCACCTGCACCAGACTTCCACTGGTGAGAACTGGGGCTTTGCCGGGCTCCCAGGACAGCGCTGCCAGGAGGAAATCTCTTCCGCTCCCCGGCCGCGTCCTGTGTTTTCCTTCTCGCTCTGTCATCACTTCTCAGAGCAAAATCCTGTGCTCACATCAATCCCTCTGAGGTCTCTGGAGCAGCTCTGAGCAGGTGGCTGGGTCTGCAGAGCCGGCCGTCGCACCGGGCAGGCACCAGCTGAAATTAGCTGCTCAGCAGGACGCTTCTGGCTCGGAGCTGTATCACAGCTATACCATTCCCACATCTGCAGTTAGCCTGTGTCTCACGTGCTCTAAAACTGCTTTTATGATCAGGGCATCGATCTAAGCAGCTGGGGTTGGGTTACAGGAAGGCAAAGTCATGTCATCTCCAGCGCCTGGCACATAACTCCTGTGCCTCCACAAACATGCCATGGTATGGAAAGGGAAGAAAAAACCCCCAGGATTAGCTGCATCAAGTCTTTGAGTGTCTTGATTTGTGTCAGCGAGGCTTCCTTCCCCATGTCTGGGAGAATCCTAGGTTTTATCACAGAATCACAAGGTTGGAAAAGACCTTTAAGATCATGGAGTCCAACCATTCCCATCCTGTGCTAACCCATATCCCTAAGTACCTCATCTATCCTTTTTTTAAACATATCCAGGGATGGTGACTCAACCCCCTCCCTGGGCAGCCTGTGCCAGGCCCTGACAGCTCTTTCAATGAAGAATTTTTTCCTAACATCTAACCTGAACCTGACATGCGTCTTGTTTCTTAACATGAGCTGACCAGAAGAAGTGCTGGAGTGAGGGATGGAGAGACAGTTTCCCTTCTGCCCCTGCTAGGGATATGGAGGAGATAAAACACTGCACATGTGTGGACTTGGGACAGGCTGCAGAGGAGGTGGGCTTCGGGATGTGTGTCCCTTCCTGAGCCCCCAACCCTTGCAGAGTGCTGCTTCCTGACGGACTGAGGAGTCGGATGCCGTAACAGCATCATAGTTTCCTTGCTGTGCAGCAAAGGCCTATCAGGAGTTCAGGCTGGAAGATGACAAGGCTTTTAAGGCTCTGACATTTACACAGCCATCCGCCCTTGTGTTCCAGGCTGTGTCAGGCTGGGACAGGGGTAAACACCAGCAGCGAAGGGGTTAACGGGTAGGTGATTTTGAAGGGCTCCCTTCCTGGTTGGGACATCTCTTGTGTTTTTCTCCAGTGAAGCTCCCTGCAAATAAACAGAGACTTTGCAAAATGAGAGGTTTAAGAGTAAAGGAAGGAAGAATAAAAGATTTTTAAGAATAAAAGATTTAAGAAAACTAAAAAAAATAAGAATAAAAAAGAGTGAAAAGTAATTTTTAGGTCATGTTTCTGGGATGTTTCCCTAGCAGTTTAGCAGAAATAAACTTAGCATATGTATATGTATTGGAGCTGCCTTTGTATTGCCTTTCCCAAGAGTGGAGAGCACTGAGAATGCAGCTGTATCCAAGGGCTGGGATATATGATGAGGAGGTCAAGGTGAAGGATTTTCTGTTCTTAGTGCTGTGACTGGGTCACCCTCTGATCTCCAGCGAGTCCCTTCTCTGCTTGATGCCCCCAGTTTTCCTGAGGTTACAACTCCAAACTTGTTCCTAAGGACTCGGGAACCCTCTCGGGCCAGACAGCAGTAGAGAATTACAGCAAGAGTGCTTCAGGTTAGTGGCTGCAACACCCAGATGGTCTCGGTTCTTTACTACCCAAGGCTGAGGTTACACAGCGAGTGAAGCAAACGATGGGTCACTGCTGCAGCACCTGTGGGGAGGTACCGACCCACTAAAAACCTTATTTTGCTGGACACCTTGCACAGGGGCTATTGTTGGTGCTCGTTATCCTTAATCTAATTCATGCTTGTGTGATGGTTTAGTGTGCTGCAGCTGGATCCTCTCCTCTTGTGATTTTCAGGGATGTGTGGTACGTGCCCTGTATTAGCTCCAGAGCACTGTATGTGAGATTTTCTGCCTGTGATGGTCTCTGGATTTTAATAGCTTGCTGGGCAAGCTGATGGTAAGTTGACATCTGTCTAGTCCTGTTTGCACCTCCTTGGTTTTATTTTGACTTAGGAAACTGCAGTGTGCAGCAGGCTTTTTCCTTGCCAAATAACATTTTTTCTAGGGTGGTGCTTTTTGTGTGTGTGCTTTTATTTTTTTTCCTATTCCTGTTTTAACTTTGCCTGCTCTGCCTGGATGAGGTAGACTGGTCCCTGTTCTCCTTCCCTGCTCCCATGCAGGCACGCTTTGAAGAGTACCACAGCCTCCATCTGCAGCCTGTGCAGGCTGAGTGTGTGATACACTGGTCTCAACACCAGCTATTAGCACGGTGTTTAGTCTAGCAGCATTAGAGATTGTATTTGAGCTGGTGAAGCTGGAAAAGGACCTTAGAGACCCCGGAGAAGAAAAGTTATTCCAAGAAACTGATATATTCTCCAGTGCCCCAGGGACAGCAAGAGAGATAATAGAAATAGGTTATCTAAAGCCCAGGCAAATAAGATATTCTTATTATACTCCACGGGCACTGTGCCAGCTCTCTGTAAGCAATATTTCTCTTTGCATCTCTCTTTGCCAGTTAATTGGACGTCTATTATTTCATGATTTCAGCAGGAAACGTAGGCTGAGTGATTACTTTGGTACCCAGCCCACTGCTACTGCGTGCTTTGAGCCCTGAATTGTGGAACCGCTTCTAGTCTGTCCTCCTTCTCCAGATGTGTATGGAACTGCCAGTGCTGCTTGGTGACATCTTCTAGGAACACACTGCTCCAGCAGACAGCACCTTCCATGATGTTCAGAGCCACTGAAACAAGGATGGAGGGTAGGTGGAGATCCTCCTGCTCCTCTCCCTGCCTGTGGATCCAGTTTGCTGCTCCCTTGGAGACACTGGAGCAGCAGGAGGACAGAGCTACACACCACATGCAGGGATGTGGCAGCCCAGAGCTGGTCCCTCAAAGCCCAGATCTCTTTGCCAGACCATTTCAGCCACAGTTAAATCTAGAAGCATCAGTGGAAGTAGCTAATTATAAGCTGACGGAATTTCTTTAATATTTATTTTTTATTTTCCAAGGTCCCGATCCTGTAACCAAGTTTGTTTACCCTTCCTGCCCAGCTTTGGAGTTATCTGCACACAGCCAGGGAGGGCAAACCAGAATCTGAGCACTGTTAGAGCTGCCTGCCTGGATGTTCCTAATGAATTGTTTGCAGACGAGCTTCAGACCTGCAATTACTCACAGAAATTATTCAGCAAATAGTTTTGAATAATGAATCCCTTTGAGAAATTTGAGTTGTTTTGCAGGCAGATTCCAGACAGGAAGCATGCTCAGAAGTCGTAGCTTTTAATACATTTTCCCCTCTGTTTGCCAAGTTGTGGAGCTGGCATAGCATCTCTTTCCAATACCTTCACGTAGGATTAAACCGCTCCGCCAGGCACACGTGCAACACAGGCTGAGAGCGCCTGCTCCAGAGTCTCTTCTAGAGCTACAAGCACTGTGAGCCCCTGTGTTCCCCCCACCCCCTACTTCAATGGGGGGAGGTTCTTGATGGCTGTTTTTCCAGTCCAGCTTAACTGGAGTGAGGCAGTGGGAGTGTGTTCACCTGTAGATGCTACTGGGAGTGTGGAACATTGAGGGCTGGAGAGCAGGACCCTGCCTGATGTTACCCTTTGGGCCAGTGTCACCTCTACAAGGCCAGGTTGGATGGGGCCCTGGGCAACCTTGTGTAGCTCCAGGCCTGGAGGTTGGTGTCCCTGCCTGTGGCAGGGGGTTGGAACTGTGTGATCCTTGGGGTCCCTTCCAACCCAGACCAGTCTGTGATTCTGTGATTCTCTACGGTCTGCACAACCCACACCGTAAGTTGCTGCAGGACCCTTGAGCAGAGGGGCTGCAGAGGTGGGGAGAGCTCTGGGTATGTGACATCCTGCCAACACTCTCGGCTGAGGAGCCCCTGCCAGGAGAGGCCAGCAGCGCTGCCCATGCACGTGGCCTGTGGACACCCACGTGCCACACGTCTGCTCATCCCGTGGCCGTTGCAAGGAACCGGAATATCTCCGCAAACAGCCAGGCGCTGCTCGCCCGGGCGCTGCTGTTTGCATATCTGCAGCGCTATGGCCACAATCTGCCGGCGGGAGAGCGGCCGGGAAGGGAACGGCTTCAGATGCTCCTACTCGGAGACCTCAGCCCGGAGGTAGGATGGGAATACAGAGTGACCCGTGTCTCTGCTGGGCTCTACGCACCCAGATTTGCAAATTCTGCGGGTTTGGCTGCGTTTGAAAGACACCCCAAAGGTCCCACGGCCCCTTCCGATGGGACCGGGGTGGGGAATTCCCTTTCTCGGGATGTTTTGCCACCTAGTGCCCAGCTGGGAAATCTCAGGCAGCAGCCTGCGGCTGGCAGAGCTGGGGCCTTACAGAGGCAAAAGCACCAGGGATGGCATATTTGGGGAGAACAAGGTGATGCGGGAACCTAGATGTAGGGACTTGTGTGGGTGAGAGTCGTTGGTAGCCAACAGCTCTTACTGGTGTTTTGTTTCTGATGATAGACCCCCCAAGTGTTAAATTGTTCCCCTGCTGTCATTCCTGTTGCATCTCTGAAAAGGCAGCAGTGGAAAGTGAAGGAAAGAGAGAACAAAGACCTGCTGACCTGGGGAATGACTATCCCAAAGGGTGGGGGAGTTGGATGTGAAGAGAAACAGCAGAAAGGACAGGGATGACCTGGGAGCACAATGAGCAAGAGAACAAGTTGCACTGGTCTGTCTTGGTTTCCTCATCCTTCAGACAGTACTTGATCATGGTGTCCAAGTGTTCTGTAGATCTGGAGGTGATGGTGGGGCTGAAGCTCTGAAGAGGAAGCCCTCTGCTTTGTTTTCAGCTGGCCAAGGGTACGTCCTGTTGTTTCCCTACTGCTCAGGAGATGCTTGAGGAGATGCCAGGGATGGACAAGACCTGTCTGGGTGTAGTAAGCAGGAGGTTTGTCAGAGAGCGAGGGACAATGACACTATTCTGACTCAGACCCAATACCAGAGCAAATTCCCTGTCTGCCTGGAAGGCAAATACCAGCTGGGAAGCCAGATCCATGATGGGGTGTGTGTGTCTCTCTCATTGCTATGACAGTTCACCAATGATGGAGAAATGTCCTGTTGGTGGTGAAGGGTGAGGAGGCAGAAGATAGAGATGGAGATGAAGAATCCCAGGTAAGCAAAGCCTGTCAGAGCATCCTATTTGTCCATTGGTCCACGTGTCAGCTCTCTCACTTGCCGTGTCTCCTCATAGCCAGGGCATGAGCAGCACATGGGGATTTGGCATCTCCCACCACCACCACCAAGTTTCACTGGGAAAGGGGGACTTGGAAAACCACTGTCAGGGGTGAATTTCTGCTTGTATGAGATGCAGCCTTAAAATGGTACTTGGAAACTGTGAGTTGGAAAGATCAGAGTGCCTGGGAAATGGCTTGGTGCTTTTCCTAGCCAAGACCTGACTTAGGAGAGAAAGTCCTGACCCAAAGAAGCTCCCCACAAGCATCTTGCCTGCCTCTGGGGGATGCTCCCGAAGAGCCAGACATCCAGGGTGGGTGCTTTGCCACCTTGGGAGGGACCAGTATTCCCAACTCTGGCATTAGCTAGCACCATTGTGACATTGAGTGCTGTGGCTGGTTCAACAGCAAGGTTGGGCAATTGCATGCATGTCCTCCTATCACTTTGTGCTGCCAAGTAATCAGGTGCTGCGTGCATTCGATACCACCAAACACTTTGTGCTCACAAGGACCAGATTTTCAAAGCCATTAGCATCCTAAATATGCCAATAGGTGACTAATGGCTTCTAAGTGGGCTACACTCTAACAAGCCTGAGGTGTACAAAGGGGCTGAGAAAAGACAGGAGAAAGCTTGGGGCTTCATATCATGTTTTTTAAAAAGCTGCAACTCTCAAGTGTTTTGAAAGAATGTTTAATGTCTAATACTCATTTCTAATGAAAAGAAAAACCTGAAAAAAGCACCTAAGATCCTTCAATTACTGTATCGATTGGTATTTTAGAGTATATATTACTAAACCATGTTCTGTTGTGGTTCTGCAGCAACTGATAAACAGCATCCTTGGCAAGTGTCTTCACAAGCCCCTTGTTTGTATTCCTCTAGTTTGCAAATTGCAGGTCTATGGAGTTGAGCTTACCCTTGTCTATTTATCTTAAAAGCAAAGTACCAAAGTATCACAGTAGCAGATACATGAAGTGTCTTGAGTGGAATCCTTCTGTGATGGTCCTACAAATGGGAATAAAAAATTGCTAAACTTAGTTATCATCAATGGCTGGGACGAAACCAGGACCATTGCTACACATATTTAATAATAACAACAATAATAATAATGCTACACAATGATTTCATGATATTATTAAACAATACATTGTTATTATTATTATTGTTATTATTATTATTGTTGTTTTAAAACTCATACAGAATCCAGTTTTGCAGTTTGTTTTAAAAGCTGAAGGTTCAGAATAGCCTAGTTCAGAGCTGATACAAATGAGAGCTGATACAAGTAGCAAAATCCATGTCTCTGACCTGTGAGGAACACTGGCTGGTGCATGGGGAAGGAGTTACGGTTCAAAATCACCATAAATTCATCAGAACATCTTTTCCATGTTGTTTTTATCACCAGATGGGAAATGTGGTGAAACCAGACTTTCCTCACACCTCACAAAAAGTTGAGTGTTGAAGTAGCTCACCTATAAATAATTTAAGTTCCATTTATATGAAATGAAGGTTCCAGGGTCTTGTCAGGTCATCGTAAAGAAAATGACACCTTGTCTCCTGTTCCATCCCAGATCCCTTGGGAATCTTGGGTTTTCTCCTTGAGATGTGGTGCCGTGGTCTTGATGTGAGCAGGGGTGGGATGCAGGGCAGTGATTCTGCTGAGACATCAGCTGGATTTCAGAGCTGAATACTTAAAAAAACCCTCAACAAACCCCAACCAAACCTCTCAATTTGTCTATCTGACATATGTTACAGAAGCAAGGGAATTAAATTTAATAGCTTTTCTTTGCAGAGCCCTGAGACTCTGTAATTTAAATACTGGGGGATTTTTTCAGGCTGATTTTTGATGTTACTCTTTAAATTGGGTTCCTTGCAGAATGGCTGCATGGTGCAGTTCAGGGATGGGTTAGGAATCCCAGGCTGCTTCCTGCAGAGCTGCAACAAGACAAAGTGCAATGAACTGCCATTTCAGATATCCCAGAATTCACTCTTGGGACATTGGAGTATCTCTAGGGCACTGGGACATGCCCAGTTCTCATGGAGACCTGGGTCATAACAATATTAATAGCTTCTCAGAAGGCCTAACGAGGTACAGCATTGCAGCAGCAGGTCTAAGGAAACACACGATGACTTCTTACTCATTTCATATTGTCTTAAGGATCTCTGGACCAGCTGCATCATGGAGAAGTTTATTCTTCAAGAGCCACAGAATCTGAGATGGTGGAGATTAAATCCAGGTTTCAGATATTCCAGGCATATACCTGAGAGCAGTCTTGTGAAAAACTTGGATGACTGTCAAGCAATTTAAGAGGACAATACCAACTGGCATCTTGTTACAATTACTTGTAACTTTATCTTACCTGGTGACTAGCACAGCACATAATTCACTAGGAGCAAGGCACAAGTGTATGGGAAATCTTTATGTAGTTTATGAAATCTGGAATGAAAATGTTAAGGACATGGTTTCTTTTTAAGAATACTGTGAGCTCCAGTCCTGTTGAAGGAAGCTGCCTTTGAAGAGAGCAGAGGTCCATGACCAGCAGAGCAGGAGTGTCTGGGAGATGAAGGCTCGGGAGGAGGACTTTTGTTGGAAATCCATGTTGACCTTGGAGTTGTGAGGCAGTAAGGGCGTGGAAGGCCACCTCTGTGACATGGTGGAGGGGCTGGGTGCTTTCATGCATGCCAAATATGAGGCCTGGAGCCACTAAAGAGCAGAAGGATTAGGCAGGCTGGGAGCCCAAACACATCAACCAAGGGTGAGTCCAGCAGGGAGTCTTTTATAAAGGTCTGTGTGTTGTATGCTTTCATTTAAACCCTTCTTCTGAATTAGGTCCAAGCCCTTTCCACTGTGTGCATTGGAAGAGATCTAGTTCAAAAGCATCCAACATTTCAGTTGGATGTTCTCTTAGATTTCTATTTCTTGGGTGTAGGAGGAGAAATGTGCACGTAGAGTTTGCTAGCTAAAAGCTGGCATGTGGTTCATGTATTCTCACCAAGAAGGGAGCACACAGATCCTACTTTGCTGTTTTCTTGCCCAGAAGTAAGGGAAACTGTGAGATGGAGTCAGTAGTTCTTCTAGATTTTGCAGATGCCATTGTGCATCCTCCACATCAACAGTGTCCTGTGTTACAGCCCAGCCCTCTTCTGCGTTTCCCAAGACATCATTCACTTGTATCTGTCAGATACAGCAAATCACTCAGATTTCTCAGCTGTTTCTGTTGACACCCAGTAGATGGTGCCACCACGTAGTGTGTTTCTTTGAGTCGTTTCTTATCGGAGGCTTTTTATGTTTCCTGCAAGCACTGTCTTAGTATCCAGCAGACCCTTCCCTTGCACCTCTGCAGAGAGTTTTTTCTCCAGGTCTTGCATGTTACCCCAGTTACACCTTGCCCGGGTTTCGGCTAATTCTCCTCCTAGCAGCTGCACAGTGCTGTGCTTGGGACTTTGGATGAGAATAATGTTGGTAACACACTGATGTTTTAGCTGTTGCTGAGCAGTCAAGGACTTCTCAGGGTCTCATAGTGGCCAGCCAACAAGAAGGTGGGGGGCACCCAGGGAGCTGGGAGGGGGCATAGGGCAGATGACCCAAACTGGCCAAAGGGATATTCCATACCATATGACACTGTGATCTGTATATAACAGGGTGTTGGCTGGGAGGCAGTGCAGCTCAGGAACCAGCTGAGTGTCGATTCTGGGTGGTGAGAAGTTGTGCTGTGCATCACTTGTTTTGTATATCATCATCACCTTCCTTTTCTGTCCTGTTAAACTGTCTTTATCTCAACCCACAAGTTTTGCCTTTTTCTTCTCAATTTTCTCCCCAATCCTACAAAGGGGGAGTAAGCAAAAGGCTGTGGGGTTGGTTTAGCTGCTGGCTGGGTTAAACCATGACATACCTTTAATTTTTCCCTATTCTCCTCATGACATCTATGCAACATCATTTTTAAAGTCCCAATATTTAGAGGAAAAAGGCCAACTTGTGATCATTCCTGTTTGAATTTATAGAACTTCCCCACCTTTTTCTGTTTACTGAGTAAAAGCCAGTTGCTCAGATCTTCTGTTGGGCCAGAATATAGTGTTAGAAAACAACTGGGAAGTGTCTCTGGAGATAAAATGTTGCAAGTGGGTGCTCAGCATCCTCCATCACATCTTGAGGAGGGTTTTCAGACTCCTTGGCAGTGTGTTTGCAAGTGCTGACATCCACCATTAGTTTTACCTCTGGCCGGACTGGAAGTCACAGTAACTAATTCCTCATAACCAAAGCTGACAGCAAAGAAACAAACAGTGACCTCTGTTTCTGGCTTAGATGTCTTCTCCTGCTGAATGAGAATCCCTTCTGCGTAGCACAAATGCTTTGATAATTCAGGCTGTTGTCTTGTCTGCAAAAGGCAGATAAAAAGGTGAGAGAAGGCTCTCCTCTGGCCAGAATGCAATACTTCATTCCTGATCCATTGATTGCTTTTTTTTTTGTTGGATATTTCACCTGTGGAGCATTTGGTTCTCTGGGTCTCAAAGCATGGCTTTCCTTTAGCAGGCTGTTTAAATATTTACCTTCTCTACCCTTCCCATCCCACCATACTTCAAATCAGAGAAGGGAACACCTCTCCATGTGCAGACTGGAAGGTGCTTTGTCTGAGGGAGTCACAAATATTTGCAGTTTAATAAAGATGGGAGCTTTCAGTCTTTGGGAACATGTATCTTGGCCTCAATTTGGAATAGGTGATGAGGTGATTACTAAACCCTGGTTGCCATGGGGAAGGGAGGAGGGTGATTGCTTTTTGATTGAAGCAGCTGAGAGATACCTACAGTAACTTATTACTAATACACACTCAAGGTGCTCTTGGCATCAATGCATCTTATGGGGAGCAGCAGTCAGTCTCGCTAACGTCTGAGGAGTCAGCTTTAGCAACATTAGTTATTGATGCTGAAGGTCAGCTTTTCATCACTGGCCATTCCTTGCAACGTCCCTCAAATCTCCTGTGACTGTGGGAGTGATTCCCACAAGGGCAGCTGATTGAATTTGTGAGCGGTTTGGGGGGTGCTCACAAATCAAGGAGGCAGCTGGCCACCTACAATCTGGTGCTTCAGCAGCACAGAGCATCAGTATGGAATGGAAACTGGAGGTTGAGTGCTTCTTAACAAGGCAGATTATCGAGCTGGGGTGCTGGAGAGCAGCTCCTACCTTAGAATTTGAAAGTCTTGGAAGGAAAGCTGTACAGTGTTGGGGCTCTTCATGGGATTCTACAGATGCCCCAGCTGAGTGGTGTGCGTTGGAGGGTTGGTGCCTGTGTTTTGGTGCTTAGAGCACAAGGAAGAGCTCTTCCTTGATGAGACACGCCAGGCCTGACTCTTCCTGTGCTGAGATAAAGCTGCAGCCATCCTTCCCCAGGAAAAACAGAAAGGGGAGTATGAGAAGGGGCCCAGATTCCTGTGTACCAGAGGTCATTCTCCATTATTGGTGATTGTTTAGAGGGGGACCCCATGGGCTCCACAGCTGCTGGAGGCTGTAAGATGGTCTGTGAACATCTCATAGCCTTCAGGGAGACATCTGGACAGCAGCACTTTGCCAGGGAACAGCTTGATCTCTGAAAGCAGCACCAAACTGCCTGGGACGGGGCTGAGCACGTCTTCAGGAGCTCAAGAGTGATGGAGGGACTGGAGCAGGTAAGAGCTTCTCTGTCTGCTGGTGCTGAGAAGCACCAAGCACCTTCATCTTTTCCTACGCTTTCCCCAGAGAGCGTGGCTGAGAGCTGCTCTTGGCATCTCATTTTTATCCAAAACCAGGAAGTATTTTGTGTGTAACCATTGAAAGTACAGGATAACTCCTGTCCTCTTTACTGCTGGGCCTGCCGGTATTTCTGCCGGGCCTTTGCACTTCACACAGGTATCAAGCCAGCCTGTTTCCCCTGGGTCACTCTGAGTTTTCCACCTTGCTCCTCTTCTCCACTTAGCACTTCTCATGTTGGAAACGACCCCCAAGTAGCCAGAGTCTTCAGAATGACACTTAATTCTCTTAGAGTCACCCTTAATGATCAGACAGCGCTGGAGACGCGTCACCATAATTGTGTTTGTCTCCTTCGCTGGCTTTTCCTTGTAAATCTGTTCCTTGCCTTTGTTTCTGGGTGGCAGATGTGTTAATGGATGGGTAGTTTCAATGTGTTTATCTTTTGTGTGCTGTATATTTTGGAAATATAAGCAGTGAGAAGAGATAAGCGTGGAGAAACCACTTCTGCATTAATGCCAGTAATTCAGAGATGATAAATATATATGAGAGAGTTTCTGTGATTATGAGTGTATTTTAATGTTTTGTTTAATGCATCAACTCTCTGGGGATGAGACAAATGAAAAACCTCATTTGTATAATTTAAATAGCTAGCAATAAAAATAGGAGCAAAGAAAGGACAAATTAAATAATCATGCTTTCAAATGTATGCAGATAGCATTTCCTTTGAGGACCCAGTCCCTGCGAGGGGGTCTGTATGGCTCCAGCCCATCCTTTCCCAGACCAAAGCCTTGGGCTATGGAGCCTTCAGCACCAGGACCCCAGCTTGGGGCCATCTACTTGGGGATGGCAGGACAGAGGGAAGTCAAGTCCCAACTCATCCAGTTGTACAAAGGAGGCATGGGGAGCGCTGCGTGATGTTTCGCATTTGCAAAGGCTATGGGAAGGGCAGTAGGGACTGCCAAAGCCAGTTGTCCTCCCCCTGACCATCATGTATTAAGGGGAGAGGCATATGTGATAAGACAGATTCATGCAGTCTGCATGTTGCCTATCTGTTTCTGGATGCACCTCCCTCTAGCAGAGGAGACACAGATGTGTGCTCACCTAAGGACACATTATTCATGCTCTTTCTTGCTGCTTCACAATCTAAACTGTATTCAAGTCTATGCGTCCAGCTCTTTTTTGGGGTCACACTCCATCACCTCACCCTTTTATTTGCAGATTCCTCTTATTCCAGCACAGCAAGCCAAGTTATTAAAAAACAAAAAAGCTTAACTTTTCTCACAGTTGAGAAAAGCCTTGGGAATCCCTCCCAACAATAATCCATCAAAACATTTCCCATGGGCAAAGGCTGCTTGACCAAACACGCTCAGACTTATCAGCAAAAATGAAACATTGCTTTTCTTTTTCTCACTCCTCCTGAGTTCTTCTCACCAGCAGAACACATCTCTGCTCTCCCAGGGCAGGAGATGGACCTTCATCAGAAAGCGTCATGCCCTGAGGGTTTCCTCCAGTCACTTCCAATTGCCAACATGAGAAGAGGTTATGGGTTATTGGTCATGCTTCTGTGCTACAAGAGCAGGCAGCAAAGAATGCCTCTGGTTGTCAGTCTGGGTTAGTGCTTTCTTCAACAGCTTCGAGTCTGCAGATAAGCTGTCCTGCTGTCTCTTGCAGCCAACCAAGCCTGGAGCAAAGAGCTTTCCATGTGTCCCAGCACTGTCTCTCTTGCCTTTCCTTGGTGATAGGCATGGAGGAAGGGAAGCTGCATCATTACCACCACCCAAAGTCCTGCACCCTTCACTGCCCCCCATTTTCCCAGGTTTCTTTTGTTGCTTGATGGAGCAAAAGGGTCAGGAAAGAGTTGTTTGCTGTTGCTAGGAGTTAGGGCTTCCAGTTCTGGCATCGTGCCTTGCAGAAAGCCTTTGCTGTTTCCATGACAATTTTGGCAGCTTTCTGGCTTCTGGGCTGTCCTGCCTGGACTTTGGGAAGGGCATTAGGGAGATGAGATCAATAAGAGTATTTTGTTGTCTTACTTGAGAGCAGAGACTTTCCCACCCTACACAGTCTTCCCACACTCTTCTCGCAGATGCAGGCGTGTGGCTGCTGTGGATGTGTTTCTCTTCTGGGACACATGTCTCTGTAGATCTGTTTCAGTCTCCTGCAGCCAGTCCTGTGCATCATGATAGTGGTTAAGTGATGAAACTTCATTCACAGCCTGCAGACACTGATTTTTGAACAGACCAAGGTGTTTCAAGCTTAAGGCACCTACGCAGTTATGGGCTGGGACGTGTACTCATGTGCAAGTAGTCCTTATTTCTGAAGTATGCAAGAGAATCCCATATAGATGGAGATCTATTTGTTCTTCATTATCTTAATTTTTGCTTCAACAGTTGGCATGTTATCAGGTTGCTGCATTTTCCTTGGCAAACAGCAGCCTCAGGAAGGGCCTTAACACCCCTCCCAGCAAATGGCTGGAGGCTTCCCTGAAGGGCACAGTTGTCCATTTTGGCCCCAAGAAGCAGCAGATGGCTGAAAAATATCCAACTTTGAGGTCTGAAGGTAACCTGAAAGCATGAGTGAGAATTCCACCTTTCTGCAGGGAGAAAAGCGGATACATTGCAGCTCAGACCTCATGGAAAGCTCTAATGCCACGTTTATTTCAGATATAAATTTGACTATATAAAAATGACACCTTTGCAGTCAGCCTCTGCTGCCAGATCCACCTCTGACTTGTAAATTAGGAGTAGATCCATTAAATCAATGGAATTACAGCAGCCGATGTGACAGCAGCCTCACCTTTAACAGTATTTCATTCACTGTGGCTTCACGAATCTCCCGCTGGTGTAAAGCAGAAGAAACTCCACCGAAGTCAACAGAGGTGTGGAGAGGATGGCAGAGGAGCAGGGCCTGTGTGTTTCCAGGCAGCACATCGCCGGCACGCTCTGCTGCCGCAGAGGAAGCAGCATCCCCTCTGCCTCTCTGGGCACTCGGGAACTGCGCTGGAATCAATGACATCAGAAGTGCTTTTGCGCAAACTTTTGATCATCCCTTGGTGTTGCCACATAGATACACCCCCTCCCGAGGTGCCCGGGTCACTGCGTGGGCTGCTTGTCCCACCCGAGCCTGTTTCTCCTCCCCCTCCAGAGGAGCAACCAGCAGCTCTGCTCCTGCCACGAGGATTTGCTCTTGCAGAGCCCTTCCGTGATGTGTTCCTGCCAGAGGCCACGTTGTGGTGTTGGCTTCTGAAGGATAGCATCCCAGCCTCTGTGGAGCCTTTGAGTCAGCCCACCCCGAATATTGATCCGCACTGCAAGGCTGTGCAGGAGCTTCTTGGTTCCTCCTGCGCTACCCAGAAGAACAATCTGGGAAAGAGCTGGGTGAAGCCTTAGGAGATTCGGGTCCAGTTCTCAGCTGAGGGTTACTGAGTCAGCTGGGGAGGTTGCTGGGTCACAGCCCCTCTGCAATCACGCTGACATCTCAGGTGCAGGTGGTGCTTACCTGGCTGTGCACATTCTTGCTGGAAGTGGCCTTCCTGCAGGCACACGGCTCTGTGACATCCTTGGGCTGCCTCTGGTGATGACTATTGCAGATTTAATAGCGTTATTAGTTTAGCCAGCCAGACCTTTATCAGAAGAGATTAGCAGGTGCGTAGAGAGCTTTAATATCCTTGGCAGCTCTATTTCTTCCCAGGTAATTGCTTTAAGATGGTTTTATTTCACTGTCTGGATTTTCTTTCATTCCCCTTTTTATTCTTTAGCTTGTTTCCTGAATGTTTTACCACATTTTCCTTCCTCACACTGAGAAATAACAGCTTATGACTTGTGAGCACCGGGTAATAGGATCCATCTGCCTAAAGACCCATTCATACAGCTCTCGAATTCAACAGCTCCATTCTCATGGTGAATGGCTGAGGAGAGGGAAGCAAGGATTGACTAGAAACACCTCAAGTGGAAAATGAAGACAGACAAAGACTGTGTCACACCTGGGATAGCAGCGTGCTCGTGTAGCTGCCCAGAGATGCTGGAGCATCGCCGGTGCTTGGTCAGCAGGTCCTCGCAGCCCTCCACAAGCTCAGCCTTGCTGCGGTGATTAGAAACAAGAACAAGTCAATCCCCAGCCCTGCAACAGATTCCCTGGGTTGTGGCCAAGCCTGTTTCATGGAGCACAGGAGCCAGCCTGGGAACCTTCCCCAGCAGCTCTGCTTGAGGACGTGGTCCTTGGTTGGAGGTGCAGAGCGGAGGGACTCGGCTTGGCACCAGAACTTGGTCTCTGGCAGGGAAGGCCAAGCCGACAGGCAGAGGGGACAGCCAGAGCCTGGCTGCCAGCAGCGCTGACTGCTCACTTCTCTGCAGCTTGGACTGGAGGAGCTTGGCAGGGTGCTGTGCCTGGGAAATGCATGCCTGATTAAGGAATGATTAAAGTTTGGTGATGTTATCCTGTAATGCACAGAGCGCTTTGTGCTCTGCAGAATCTGTTGGTTATCATCAAAATGCGCAGAGACAGGGGTGAGGCATCCAGGGACAAGCTTTTAATTCCTGGGTCTTTCAGGTGCAGGGATTATTTTGCAGGCATTTTTTAAAATGGTTCCCTTGGATCATTTCTCCCCCCCCTCTGTTTGCAACATAAACCAAGTGTCTTAGGGCACAAGGAAGTAAAAGGAAAAGGTTGGGCATAAAAAACAGTTAAAATCAAAGGTCACATTGCAGCTCCATGAGACTTTCCCTTCCCCATGCAGTGAGGATAATCACAAGGTAATCAGTGCCCCTGTTCTGGCAGTCCTGAGCCAGCTCCCTACCACTGTGCTCCAGCACTGATTTCTTCCTGGGGTTCCTTGCAATCAGCAAGAGACACCAACTAGGGAGACTCTGGTGTAGGTTCCTCACTTGAAAAAAATGTTTTGTGCAACTGCTGAATCCATCTTTATTGCTGAAATATTTCTAAATAATTATTAGAATAAAGTATTAATGAATTGATAAAATTATATGGCTGCCTCACAGCCTTTGGCGACTGTGTACCCTTGTAAGGTGGCAAGCAGCATCCTTCCCTTCCCAGATTGGGCACTTGCCATAGTGTGGGTCCTCCTCTTCCCCAGGCCAGGTTTTCCCAATCGATTTAAAATAGGAATGAAAAGAAATCCCTGAATCAGGGCAGCTTGGAGCCTCTGTCGTGAGCTGCAGGGGAGCTTGGGGCTGGGCAGTTGCATGGGACTGCATTGACTTTACAGCTGCCTTGTGTCAGCTCAGAGTCCTGGGAATTTACCTAAAGATGTTTAGCAAGCAGAAAAAGCAACCACTGCAATTCCTGTGCCCCTGGGGCTGCCCTAACCACCAGTCACTCATTCCCAGAAAATTTAGGGAAGCCTTGTGCTGTCCCCAAATGTGACAGGTGAGCAGTACTTTCCTGGAGGCTGACTTTCCCAGAGGGATCTGGTGATCTCACTGCTTGTACCTGCTCACAGCGGCTCCAGTGATTTATTTTCATGCTGAATATAATCACAAAGGTAAACTGAGCTGCACTGATTCTTTTCCTAGAAAATTCTCTGGTTCTTTACACCAGTGGCATCACAATGCACTGGCAATGCAGGCAACTCCTGCGCTCTCCCTGATCTTTTAGATATTTCAAGTCAGGAGAGCTCAGGTGTTTGTGTATGGGGTGTGCTGTGGAGGTGGGGTGCAGGAGGAGACAGGGGATCTGGGCTGCTGGTGTTGCAGGTAGCTCATCAGACAGCTTCCTTCCATCCTCATTTGAACCCCAGCATCAAGAAGTCTAATATGTAGAATACCCCCAGACAGGACTTTCCTTTTGGAGGATGTTTCTGGAATGCTTGGGTGAAGGTGCTGACCCACCAAGATTGCTGATGAGTATCAGAAGGGGATGGGGTTGTAATTTCTGTTCTGTGGCATCAGGGTGGGCACCGTGGACCATCCACTGGGACTGCTCAGCTCTCTCTGCAAATGACTGAGTGAGCATTCCTCAGCCTGCGCTGTGTCAGCACTGATGTGTCCTACCTCCAGATGACTGTGTCCTGTACAGTCTTACTGCTGGTTAAATTATTCCAGGTCTGAAATCATGCCCTGCTCTCCCCCACTCTTTAAAACAGGACTGGGATTCACATGGAGCAGTTTTTTGGTGTAGGAACATAAGAACAAGGGCACCAAATAGACCAAATGACGCTCAGCCCAGCATCCTGCATGTGTGCTGGGAAGGAGCAAAAGTGGCAATGATAGGTTATATACCCAATGCTCTCTGAAGCCAAATGTTGCATCGTTGTTCTTAATAGCCCTGGGTGGCCCTTCCTCCTGTGAACACCCCAGTCTCCTCTTGAACCCTTTTTATTGCCTTCAGCACTCACGACCTCCTCTGCCTGTGAGCTCGGCTGCTGCTCACAGTGGGAGGAAAGGTGCTGCCTTGCCCTTACACATGCTGTCTAATCATTTCACTGTTTCCCCCCCAAGTATTTTATTATAAGAAACAGTGATTCATTGTTCTCCATACAAGGGCTACGTACCAGTCCTGATCGTACGTACCTCTATGATACCTCGTACGAAAGATTATCTCTTTTTCTGTCTCCCCAGGGGCTCACAGGCAGAAAATAAACCTGAAGCATCTTGGAGACAACCTGACAGTACAAGAACAGATCATGGGATATTCCCAGATTGAGTTACCGAACAGCAACTCTCTCTCTGTCTTTACTGCAGCAAAGGGACTCAAGTAAAGCTGTTTTAAACATCCTATGCTGGTGATGTGGTAAAACGCCTGTATTGATTCAAATGGCAAAGCAGAGGAGAAAGATCCATGGGGGAAAGAGAGGAACTGAGATGCACTTAGCAGCATTGCTGCAGGAAAACATTGTCCTCAGGATATCTAAAACTCTCATTTCCAGCCTGCCTGGGCACATTTAGAGAGAAACACATTTCCTCAACCACACACACCAAGTGTGAGATGTTTGGTTTGAGCTCCTTTGAGGAAACCATCTGTGTTCACCAGCCAGAGCCGTGCCTGCTCCCGATTCCTGGAAGGGCCAGGAGTCCCTTGAATGCCCATCAATGAACCTGCTGTCAGGAGCTTGTGTGGCCTGCAGGACCTTCAGGCGTCTTCTCAGCCCTCAGCATAAGCAGAAGTTTTATCAGACAGGAGGAGGGGGGAAAAGCCATTCTCAAATGCCGAGGTTTCACCTGATTGGGAGCCAGCATGAGTCACCCAGGCACTGCTGCGTAACACAGACCTGCTCAGGTTAATAAAATCACAGCCAGAGCCTGGGCGGCTCACGGGATGCTGTGTGGCTTTCACATTGACGTCACTGCTTCTCTTTTACCCTTGGGTGATAGTGACCGAAATTCATTACCACCTGGCAGCCATCAGGTAAGCCACACAAAATAAATCAGCATTCCCCATCGCAAACAGGTGTCTGCAGCAAGAAAGGAGCCATTCAGATCTGCAGGGCTGGAAGGGATTTTTCATCCAAGGAGCTGAAAACATGAATGGGTCATTAGAGTGAGAGGAATTCGCAGGCAAAGAGCGATAGGTAAAAGGCGGGGGGAGAGTTCTCTATAGAAACAGCAGAGGAGCGGTTGGAGGGCGGGGGATAGGGAGAGAGAGACCCAGGGAGACAAAGAGGAGTTTAAAGTGAGCAATTCAAGTTTATTATAGGAAAATGGGAACACTGAATGAAACTGGAAAATACATTTCGGAGTGTGAAGAAAAGATGATCTTGCCCAGACGAAGTGGCCCTTGGCATGGTGTGTCTGGGTGGGCAGGAGCAATGTGGGGCTGGAGAAAGGTTATGGGCATCTGCACCAGGAGGGGAAGGCATGGATGAGAACCTGCAGTGCCTGGCATTTCTGCCTCCATGGAGGGTACAGAGGCTCTCAGAGTAGGACCCAGGTAACAGCTCATGGACTGAGAAAAAAAATATCTCCTCTGGGACGCTTTAAAATGTGGATTCCTTGCACTTTTGATTGCAGCATTTGGTCCTGGCCATTTTCAGAGCTGTCCTACATGGGACAGAGCCAGCATCTCCATGTTCCGTCCTTCGTGGTTTATCCAGGACAGGATTAAAATACATTGGTCAGGGCAATGTAGGGAAGTTTTGGTATTGTTTCACATCTGGTCTGGGGGTGGAGGTCGTCTGTTTCCAGGACCTGTAGTCAGTGGGCATTCAGAGCAAGCTTTTAATGCTCTTCAGCCTGGTGCATTTTGCCAGCCCTAAAAATATGCCTTGAAAGAGGAAGTAAAATCTTCACAGGTTTTTCTCTACAGCTACTAAAAGATCAAGCAGTACGCTCCTATATCACCTGCAAAAATGCAGATGTTCTCATCTCCCAGCACACATAAAAGCCATTTCTCACCCAAAGTAAATCTGGGTGGTTGTAATTTCCTTCTCGTTCACACAAAAAGAGAATACAAATTGTGGATGGCACTGCCTGTTAAGGAGGAATCTTTTGTTTTCTGGGCAGATCATTAGTAACATAAAATGTTATTGTGTGATCATTACAAAGGTGGGAATCCTGTTGGGTTCAAGGACTATTTTTCACCTCTTTTTAAATTTTTTTTCCTTTTTTTTTCCTGAGCAAAAGCTCCCTACAAGGCAGGAGGATATTATCTGAAACCTAGATTTCCCAGAACATAATTCCTTTGTTCAGTAATAAAACACCCCCCCCCCCCCCAGTCATGAAAAGCCTAAGCTCCATTAAATGCAAACTCCTCTCCCAGGAGGGCTGCTGTGTCCCTTCAGGGCTTGCTAAGAGCAGAGCCCCACTGCACCGGGTGCTGGTACCCAAGGATTGGGGCACCAGCGATCCCAGTGCTGGGATGATGTGCATCCCCTCACACTTAGCAGTGGGTGGGCATGGGGAAGGGGCTGATCTCCAGTTTTATTCCAGCCTTTTGGGTTTTTGATGTACTTTTTTTTCTTCTCCCACCTGTTGCCCGGCCTGATGCATCTTCAGTTGGATCTCTGGGAGAAAGACTTCCTTTCTTTATGAATACAGATCCAGTGCTCAGCGCACTTCTCAAGCTCTAGAGGGGCCTTTCGATGCTAATGTAATAAAAATATACAATTTATTTATCAAAGCCTCCTTTAAAGGAGATGATGGAAGAAACAGGTTTTAACCTACTTCTGATGCTCAGGAAAAGCAAGCACTTTGATTCTCTCCTTCCCAGACAAATAGAATTGCATTAGTTGATCTGATTTTATTAGCTATAAACCACTTTCTATTTTTATTTTCACATGCCATTGCCTTTGTTTGGTACAGACACGGCTGAACAAGGTCTGGTTTTTCAAGTGCAAATCATATTAATAGATGCCCAGTTCTTCCTACTCCAGCTGCAGGAACATAGCTGTAAGGAAGAGAGCTGATGCCCAAAGAATATTTTCCTACTGCATCTCCTAAATCACCTCTGAGGCCACATTATCCCTTCTGAATTCCCAAATGTGGCACGGCGACAGTTACTTTAGTACTTCTGGCACTGCCTCTTCACATCAGGAGAATTTATTTGCATGGAGGAGTGAAACAATACGATGAGACAATGAAATCTCAAGTGGTAAAGTGTGTGAAATTCTCCACTATTACTGCTTTTATGACGCTGTTTCTAGAATTTCTTTGCTGCTTGCAACTACAGCTGATGGATCCGGAGCAGAGAGTGCTTCTTCCCACTGCCCTTCATCAGCATGGGGTGAGCAGCAGCGAGGAGTCAAATCGCTGCTGTATGCGTACATATGGCATCTCCGCATCCAGAGCTGGAGCTGCAGGGAGAGCTCACCCATTGGGAAGCTGATCTAATTATGTGACTGTTGACGAGGCAGCAGGCTACATGTCTAGTTGTCCCCAGTAGAAATCATTTGTCTTAAAAACTCGATCTGAGTTAAAACACGTCATCTTTTTCTCTCGTAATTTGCTTCTTTCCCTGTCTTGGTATTTGTGGACTGGTGGTGGAAGTGATTAGAAGGAAGTTTTTTCCCATCATTAAAATACCGGGCTGAGAAGGACCTCGGAAGAGTCATTAAATGCAGAGGAGGGTACGGGGTGCACTTCCTGAGCAGAATTACAAGGAAGTGTTCTCACTGGAGACAGTGTTCAGAGGTGGATGCTGGTAGGAGGTCAAGTGTCCACACTTGATCTTATGGCCGTGACCTTCCTGACATCTCCTGCCTGTGGTGGGGGTGGCAGAGGGTCCTTTCCTTGCAGGGTCCATTGAACTCCGGTAAGAGAGCAGCTCTGGGACTGAGGAATGAGTTGTCCCTTCAGACAGAGAGAAGTTAAAGAGAGAGACCATTCTTTGGTGGTATTTGCTCTTCATTTCCTTGGCAGACCTGTAGAGGTTCCCCACAAAGCAATAGCATATAGGGTTGAGGCTGGAATTGGTGAGGCCAAGCCACTGGGCAAAAGGTCTGAGCTGCAGGATCCAAGGAGAAGGAGTCACATCCTGCAAAGATTTTGGGATGTTGAAATCAATCCAGATGTCCATCAGGTAGACGGGCAGCCAGGAGATTGCGAACAGCAGGACCAGGGCCACCACCATCTGTGCTACCTTCTTCCGTATCTTCAGCCTGGAGGCTGGCAGAGATCGGTTCAGGGCAGTGCTCTCCTTCAGCTGGCTGCTGCGGCTCCACAGCCGGCGCACGGTGAGGAAGCAGATGACCATGTTGAACAGGACCGGCAGGCAGTAGAGGGCACAGAAGAGCAGAAAGTTGTAGGCTTGCTTGAGCCTCTCCTGAGGCCAGATCTCCCGGCAGATGGAAAACACCAGAGGCAAGCCCTCCACCACCCCAATCTCATCACGTTTGTTCATGAAGATGAGGGGCATGCATATCCCTGAGGACAACAACCACACCACCAGGATGGTGCTAAGGATCCTTTTCTGGGTGAAGAAAGACCGGGCGTTGAGGGGGTTGTGCACGCTGTAGTACCGGTTCACGCTGATGACGGTCAGGCTGAGGACGCTGGCGGAGACAGAAACAGCCTGGATGAAGGGCACTGCCCTGCAGAGGAAGTCCCCGTACACCCAGGCTTTGTAGATGAGGTTGCCCACGGTGATGGGCATGCAGACACACACCACCATGAGATCGCACACCGCCAAGTTGATGAGGAGGCTGCGGGTGGCACTCAGGCTGGACACCCGGCTCCGGCGCTTCCGAGTGAGCACCCTGATGGACATGATGTTCCCCACGAAGCCCACCACAAAGGACACCAGGTACATCGCTGTGAGGCTTATGGTAACAGGCTCCTTCGCGAAGAGGAAAAGCATCTTCTCCAGCTCTTCCCAGCCCAGCTCCTGGCTCCCGTTCCAGAGCCCACCCTGGGTCTGGTTCTCCTCCTGCCAGAGCTGTAGCGGGTCGGGGGGGACCCCGGGGGCGGGGGGAGGAATTCATGGCCGAGTCCCCCCAAGCACCCCGGGCTAACGGGGCAGAGCCTGCCGCGCTGCCCGGAGCGCTCCCGGCATGTTTACCCGGTACCAGCCGCGCCTGCAAAAGAGGGTGCAGAGAGAGGGGGTGAGAGCGGGCTCCCGGCAGTGTGTTCGCTCCTCGAGGATGGTGCCGGGGCACAAACGGCGTCTCCGCAACTTAGTTGAGAGGCGGCCGTGAGCGCTGGGGCGGGCGGGCTGTGCTGTGCAGCGCGGCGCGGCTCCGCGGGCACCGGCCGGGCAGGGAGAGGCGGCGGAGCCGGCGGGGATCTCCGTGCCCATCCGCGGGGCCACGGCAGCTCCGGGCAGGGAAAGGGGCCGCGGTAGCCTCCACCCCGCATCCCGGGAGCACAGCCCCCCGCCGCTGCACACCGGGATGCACCCCGGGATGCACCCCTCCCTCCCTCCCGGGAAAGTTGCGCGCCCCGCGGCCGCGCTGCCGGGCCGCCCTCTCACCGCCGATCCCCCCGTTCCCCCGCTCCCCCGTTTTCTCCCCGCGTCCGGCGGCACTCACCGGGCAGAGGGCGGGCAGCGCGGGGCCGGGCTCCTCCCGCGGGCGGCTCCGCCGGGTGCCCGCGTACCGGCAGCGCGAGGACCCGCGGGCACACGCGCGCACCCGCACCCACGGCACCGCCGGCCCGGAGCCCACCCCGCGCGCGCGGCGGCCACCCGCACGGAGCCCCCTCCCTCCCCCTCCTCCCCCCCCCCCGCGCGCCCCGTGGCGAGCGCCCGGAGGCACGCAGGGGGCTTGCACGCGCACACGGCACCGCGCTGACCCGTCCTACAACCCCCCCCGGGCCCCCCCCCCCCCCCCGAACACACGCACGCTCCTGCGTAATTGCGCGCAAACCCGCACGCCGACCCCCGACGGAGTCCCCCCCTGCCCCGCCCCGCCCCTCCCCGTCCCGTCGCCTCACACCCCCTCACAGACAGACCCCCGACACGCACCCCGCTCCGTGCAGACTCCCCTTGCAAACACTTGCCCGCACGCACCTTCCCACAGGTGCCCCGCGCACCCCTCCCTCCCTTGCACACCCCACCTCTGCACACACACAGGCGCCCTGCGCACGCATGCACCACCCTCCCCCCGCACCCCCCGCACCCATTCCCGCTCCGCGCTCCCCCGGCCCCTCCCGCTCACACCTTCCCCGCACACGCAGGTACGGCCCGAGCTTCGCCCGCGCACCCTGCATACACACACTTCGCACACCCGCACGCCCCCCGCCTTGTCCTGCCCCGCAGAGAAGCCCCTCTCCGCCAGGAGCGCGGCTGGGACCTGCCCGGGCCGAGCCGTGCTAGGCTGAGCCAATGCAAGCCGAGCCTTCCCGAGCCCTGTCGTGCCAAGCCGTGCCAAGCCAAGCCTTCCCGAGCCAAGCCGAGCCTTGTAGAGCCAAGCCGTGCCGTGCCGTGCCGTGCCGTGCCGTGCCGTGCCGAGCCGTGCCAAGCCGTGCTGTGCCGTGCCGTCCCGAGCCGTGCCGAGCCGTGCCTCGCCTTACTAAGCCTCGCCGAGCCAAGCCAGCCGCCCCTCTCGCTGGGCTCCAAGTGCGCGGGCGCCCCGCGGCCGTGGTGCTGAAGGGACAGCTCCGCCTGGGCCGGGCAGGCGGCGGGCAGGGAGCAGGCACGGCCGGGCAGGGCCGGGCGGCAGGTGGCTCTGTGCAGGGACCCGGACGGGCAGGACCGGGCAGGGGCCGGGCGCGGACCGGGCAGTCAGTGATGTGCATGCGTTTCACCGGACTCTTTCTGGCGTTCCCCTCTCCTCCTCCTCCTCTCCTGCGGGTTCCCTGGGTTCAGCTCCAGCGAGGCCGGGAGGTACCCAGGCACTTCAGCACTTGCTTCTCTGCTGTAACGACCAACCCACACTCCCACTGCGCCGAGATACGGGCAGAAACCGGTACCTCAGGGTGGGAACCCACTGGAGAGGGGAGCACTCTGGAAAGGAATAGAGTTTTTGTCTTTTCTCTGAAACTGAAGGAATGGGGAGAATGGGTCATGGAAAAAAAATCGCTTGAAAAAGTTGCAGGGCTGGGATTGGGACCAGGGCTGGGATGTAAAATGAAGCCATGGACAGGAGGCACTCAGGTGGTATTAGTGAATCTCAGGGGAAAATACTTGATGAGAGGAACTGATAACCTCTTCCTGGGCTGTTTCTTATTGTCTTTGCCTTCTCTGAGAGAGAGAGAGGTGACACGCACAGCCCAGGTGGAGGCTTTTTGTCACCCAATAGTGAATGCCCTTGATTTCAGCAGGAAATGCTCCATCCATTCTAGTCTGTTTATGGGAACGAAGAAAGTAAATATTTTTGGTCAGGCTTACGTGAAATGAAAGAAAGATCAGCAGTGGAACCACGTTTGGGGAGGGGGGATGTGATTGGGGTATAAAGCTCTTCTGCATTAGAATGTGTTTGCTTTTAGCATGTGACTGCTTATTCTCTTATAGTTTTATGTATGTGTATTTATAGATCTTCAGAGACAAACAACTTCTACAAACTAATTATAATGTGTTGCCCAGAGCACAAGGTACACATTATTCTATGCAGTGAAGTGCACGGATACTCTCATGGATACCTAAAATCTGCTGCAATTTCACAGCTGCTCCACAAGCAAATAGATCTCTCACAAACAGCCAACTACACAGGCCAGCAATCGGAAATCTCCATGCACCCCAGCCCTTGCCAGCCACTGCCCAGCCTCCCTAAAGCAGACCTGTCATTAGACAAAGAAAACAACACAATAGAGGTGTTAAAGTCAACAGTTTTAGTAGGGTAGTAACAGAACATGGGAAAAGAAATGTGCCAGGGCTCTCAGAACCTACTTTGCCCAGGCAGTCCCCTTCCAAATAATCCAGCTAATAAATACAGCTAACTTTTTTCTTTTTTTTTTCTTTTTTCTTTTTTTTCTTTCTTTTTTCTTTTCTTTTTTTTCTTTTCTTTTTTTCTTTCTCCCCCCTCACCCCCTTCCCCCCGGCATTTTATTTGTAACCTGCATGATTTACTGCTAAGGTACCCTTAGACCTTAAAACATTAGAGTAGACTACTAAGTTGACCAGTGGTTCAATATAATTAGGATGAATCTGTTTTTGCAGCCCTTGACACAACTCACAAATGCCAAGTCATCTCTAACAACAAATGACCAATCCATGTGCTGTGTACAGCTGATAGAGAGGACAAAGGCACTGATTATAATGAGTTCATCGATTGTAACAAGTTCAAAGTCACCAAATAACTCATGATGGGGAATCTCCAACAGAAATATACTCTGTACCCTTTTCACATTGGTTCCCCTCCTACAGAATGGCTTTGGAGTGGAAGCTAAATAAAGCCCACTGGAGACAGGAGCCATCCTTCACCAGCAAGGGTAATGGACTGGACTCTGCTCGTACATCAGAAATAACCCACTAGTCTCACCGGAGTTACAGCTGTGAAGAACTGACCTGAGAGGAGGAGTGAGTCAGCCACTTTGGGCTTTTGCCAGAACCTTGGAAAAAACTCACCACAGCTCCCAAGCCTGCTATGTCCGCCCAAATCTGCTCTGCCCCCTTCACATCAGAGTCCCAGGGTGGGGTAAATTTAGCATAGCTGTCTCAGCACAACCTCCCTGCTGCCACTGCAGCACGAGCTGGGAATCACGCAGCCGCAGTGATGCTCTGATTGTCCCAGTCCCAAGAACTGCTGTAAGTCCAGGGAACTCTGAGGCTTTTCCAACTTACGCTGGTCACCAAATGGACCAGCTCCTTGAGACTGCGAGTGTGGAGCAGTTCCTCCCGTTGTACATCTCCTTACAGCAGGGAGGGGTATTCCTGTCCGCCAGTGCCTCCCCATGGGGAATTCACACTCCGTGTAGTCCCATCAGAGCTGTGTCCTTTGCTAAGCAGATAGGTGGGATGGGTCTTCTCAGTTCACAGAGGTGGAACAATATTAGGGCCTGTCTTTAATCAGGCGGGGACTGGATTGGTGCTACTGGGATGGACTGTCCAGGGGCTGCTTGTGTTTGGGAAGAGACAGAGAGCTGGGACCACATCCCAGCTTGATACGAGGGGAGGAAGCGGGCGCTGCTGATGTCGCACTGGTTTTTCAGGGGGGAACTGGTCAGACTGCCCCTGAAAAGTACTGACTAAATCCCAATTCCTTTGCCACTCACGCCTTCTGCCCCTCACAGTTTTGATTGATGGCATGGAGTCGGGAGGACCTTGGGGTAAGAGAAGCTCCCCAAGCCCCTGTGCTGTGCACACTCCTTCCCCCTCCTGGAGACCTTGCTGCCACTGCAGCCTTGGAGGGTCTGTGCTTTTCTAGTACTTGATTCAAGCAGGAGTAATACCAAAACCTGTCCCTCTGCATCTCTCGTGCCATTGAAGAGTGTAGCAGAGTCACTGCTAATGTGTTGTGGAAAAAAAGGGTCTGTCCCTCTCCAGGGCATTTTTTCACAAGTCTCTAACCCAGCAACAGAACTCCCCAAATCCTCGGTGCCATTGATTCAGGGGACCTCTGAGCTGGCTTTGTCATTCCCTCCACCAGTGGCTGCTCCATCCCCTTGCCATTGCTGCTCCAGCACCGGGGTTTCAGTGGGGACATGAGCTATTTCTGGTCCAGGTCCTCAGCATAGCTCCGGCATGACGTTCACCGATGCCAGCGCAGTGATGTGGCTGTGAATCCAGGATGGGATAAGAGGCCAACACTGCACACAGTCAAAGACAATACACAGAAGATGCCAAGTGCAATTCAGATTCTTTGAAAATAAAATCACAAAACAAATAAAAACCATCTGGGAATTAGTGTTTGTTGTTTGTAATTACTTTTATGAGAGCGAAACCCTTTCTTCTCCAGCTATTCTTCCCTCTCAATCAAAACCCAAAACATTTAAACTATTTCAAGTGTCCTTTGGAGGATTTTAAATGGAGAATGTGTGCATTTTTATGCCTGAGAATATTCACTGATGTCTGTTTTCATAAACAGATATGTGCCAAATTCTTTATCTTCCATCCTTTTTATTGGAAGCCTCTTAGATTGAGTGGTCTGGAAACATAGTGGCTGAAATAAAAAGATAATTTAGTTCAGAAGAATTTGTCTGATACGATGTTCGCTCACTCAAGAGCAATGAAACACCACTTTGGCATTAGTGTGATAGAAAAATCTGTCTTTCAGATATCTTTGCTTCTGGTTTGTGCAGAACTGCTGGGAAGCAGCAGGCTGGGGAACGCAGGGCTGAGTGTGCTCCTGCCAGCCCCCTCCTGAAAGCCAGGGCCACACCAAGAGATCTTTGGCCCTGTCTCATAAAAGGAGAGTCACTAAATGGAGATGTACTGCACCACAAAATGGGTTTTTAAGGAGAAGACAGTGCTGTGGATCCCTAATTTGTTGCATGAACTTATAAGCAAGGTTTTCAAGTGATGCTACTACATCATGCCTTTGAGAAGGGAAGCCTGGACTTGGCTTGAACGGCAGCCAACAGGCAAAGCAACCCCCTAACACTGCCTGCACCCAGCCCTTCTCTACCCCGAGCTGGGACCTAGCATCGCCTGAAGCAAGGGCGGGATTTCCTCTGTGTCCATACTTTGTGTGGTGGTCTCACCCTCTTGATCAATGCAGGTACCTGATCAATGCAGGTACCATCAACCCTGGGGAGGTATAACTAGAAGCAGGTGGAAAGCAAAGCTCAAATCAAGCAGGTTTGGCAGCTGAGGAAGCCTGGAGGTCTGAGCAGGTTTGTGGAGCTCTGTTTCACCCCATTGTAACTCCAGTGGTGTGAGAACCTTGTCACTGACACTGCTGAGGAGGGAGCCAGATATAACAGCACCCGAAGCAGGGGCCATGGTGGCAGTCAGGCCTACCTGCCTGCTGCCACATTTGCATAACAATATCGGTTCCTGTGCTCTATACCCAGGTGCAACAGGCTAATAAAGGGCTTTTTAGATGACTAAGCTTTCTCGGTTCCATCAGCTGATTGCCATCTGGGGGAAGTCTCTGACAAAGGCTTTAAATTTGCCTCTGTTTGCCTCTTCCCAGCTGCATGGGCTCACAGAGGGGAAATGCGGGGAGGCAGGAAGGAAAGGCTCTGAGAAAAGCACTCTCAGGGCCCAGAGCTGCTGTCAGCGAGGAGATAAAGATTTTTGGAGAATACAATAGGAGGGGGGCTGTGTCTCTGAGGCAGGTGGTTTACTTTCAGCCTGGCTGGTGCTTTGTGGATAGCTGTCACAAAGCAGATGCACCTGGGGTTGGATTGCAATAAGAATTAGGGGCTGAGTATGTTTGCAGTGAGGGCTCAGTGATAAAGTGTTAGCTGTTTAAAAACAAGCTTTTTGGTATTTTGTACTTCTAATCAGGAAATCCTTGGGATTTCTTCTCTGGATTCAAGAGGGCATCAGCTGGGATGTAGGGAGAGATGTGCTCCTGGCCTGCTCTAGTGTTTTGACAAGATAAGAGAGACAGAAAAAACCACCACCGACAACAAACTGTGAGCTGTTATTTATTTTGGACAGCTTTTTAGAAGGAATCTCCAGAACTACTCATAGATAATCAGACAGGTAGAGGCTTTGAGAGGTTGTTAAACTCTGTCAGGATCAGTTGCAAACTTTTTCTCTCTAGCGATAATACCTCACCTCTCCCTGAGCAGTGACTCATCTGTGAAGACTCAGGCAATTTACTGGAAGCACAATCACCCCTCTCATCACCACTGACCACCACAGCTGCCTTCCTGCTTCCAGTGTGTGCTCAGACCACTGAGCAACTTCAAGAAATGAAAGCTGACAATAGCTGGAGTTTAGCACAAAGGTGGAGGTTAGGAGGTGAAATACCTGGGTCTCAGTTTTACTCCCAATTTTTGAAAGCAGCAAGCTTTTTGTGCAGTAAATCGCATGGTGATTGCTAAGCCTTTCTTTGGACAGGTGGCGTATCAAGGAAGGGGAAGAAAATGAAGGCATGTTGGTGGCTTTTTGGTCATTGCTTGGGCTGGAGCATGAAAGAAGATAGAAGAAAATGCAAAATCATGCGGCTCCTTCCCCCCTCTGTTCCTTTCCTCCATGTGCCTTGGTTTCCTCACCTGCACAAGGGTGTTATGATATTCGTAGCTTCCTTTCAACCAAAGGGTGTAAAGTGCTTTATAAGACCCAGACACCCTTACAACAGTGTGATGGTGCAGAGAAAACATTCTGGTCTCTGAATGTTGCTGCCTTGGGTTGTGGTGAAGTCAGAGACTGGGTGGGCTATGTCCACATTGTCTGAGGAAGTAACAGGACAGGTTGCATCCAGCTTTGGCAAGAGGGTCTTGAAGAGACTGCAGAACTGGAGGGCCAGCAAACTTGGGCATCAGGCTAATTTCTGCCACACTTTCCTTAAACAGCAGTGGTGTACAATAGCATGACTGCCAAACAAATGAATACCATCATCTTCTAATTCTTCAACCTCTAGAGCAGAGCCTTTCTTTCAGAAAATAATCCATCTCCAGCTGGCACTTAACCTCTACAGCTGGAACCTGCCACCATGCATGTAAGATCAGGGCTGAGAGGTGTACTTTCCTGTCTGAAGGGACTCTGGATGGTGATGACAAGAGTTAAAATGGCTTTATAAAGCTCTCTTTAAATGCAATAAAAGAAACATCCCTCAGCTTTCCAGCTGCAGTCTGGAGCTGCCTGGTGCCTCAGAGCTGCTGCTTTCCAGCCAGAACTGAGTTACTCCTCCTTTCCTCTTGTTTTTCTCATACTCCTCAGAAGAAGGCTGAACATCTGCCTGTGGTGTTCCTCAGTCCTGCCAGCAAACACCTGTGATTCCTGAGCAATTAAGGAGTTTGACAGCCCATGTTGTTGAATAAGCAGCCTCTTATCTGAGGACTCAAAGATGTAAGGAAGAAAGTAATTGCTGATAAGGTCTGTACTTCCTAGCAGCTATTTCTGCAGCAATGTGATGGGAAAACCGAGCCCTTGGGGGACATGGGAAATCAGAGGTGTCATGAACATGGAGTCAGGATCACTGAGCTGCACCACAACACAGTTGCTGAAGGTCAGTGGAGAAGTGAAGGCCTGTGCTGTGGTGCAGCTCTGCTGTCCATCACGAGATGCTCATAGGGCTCTGAAGTGGGAGGAGGGAGGGAATTGTAAGTGAAACATTGAACTGCCCTGCCCTCATCCTGCCTTGTCACTACAGCTGCCACCTAGCTAGGAGATGGCAGCTAAACCTCCAGCATCAAAGGTGGGTTTGTTTGGTTTGGTGTGGGTTTTTTTGTTCAGGTGGTTTAGAGGGGTGGCCATGGAAAAAAAGTTGGCAAGGAGTCAGAAAGTGGGTAAGAGGCAGATGCAACCTACGTGGCTTCCTCCTCCTTTTGTACTTTCCTAGAAGTCATTCCTGCTGCACTGGCAAGTCCTCACCCTTTTCCACACTGCCTTTCCTGTCTCAGGGCAGGTCCTGGTGCCTGATATTCAAGTGCCCCCTGTGAAGGCTGTCAGAGACAGCATCACTCTGTCCCTTGTCTCCAGGCTGCTGCTCTGCTGATGAGATGTGACTGTCGGTGACGTGGGAGCCGTTTGCTCGCCGGCCTGTGAGGAAATTGCCGGTGCTTGGCGCTGTGGTACGCGGTGACTGCCAGCGGTGTCAGCACCACCAAGGAGTGCTCTCCGATCATGCATCGGCAGATGCTCTGCGGGAGATCTGCAGCGTTATGACACTGCCAGAGGGGACCTTGGCCCTGGGAGTCCTGGCACAGCTCAAGCACGAAGGATTATGAGCCTGATTTTCCTCTCATTGATCTGGGGACAAGCCAGAGTGTTTCACTGAAGTAGCTCTGCAGACACCACACAAATGAAGAGAATCAGTGGGAAAGAGCGAGCTTTCATGGGACATCACCACTACTGGCTCTGTCTCCTGAGGGACACATCTCTCAGGTGTTCCATCTCCAGGGCAGCAGCTGCTGCTTTATGAGCAGATTCTGTCCAGGAGAGCCCCAGTCCTATCCAGCAGCAATTGCTCCCTCTGGAAGCACATCATTCTGGCTCCTGCACTGCACTCAGCTGCAGCACAAATATTGATCCTTGCCTTTAGATCAGGCAAGCAAATGCTGGTCTCTCCCAGAGCTGCACCCCAGCAGTGTCTGTTCCCCCCACTACAACAAGTCTACAGCTCTCCAAAATATACCCTGGGCAGGAGCTCCCCTGCACCAGTTCCTTCCCCAGTTTCAAACCCCAGCTCATGAATAGGAAAACTGGTTTTGATTTGGGAGGACTGGTTTATTCTCTTTGATCACTTCAATACCAGCATGAAATGCTTTCAAGCAAGTCTGATGCACCACCCCTGCCTCCTGAGCTCCTCAGAGTTTAATTGACCAGCATAATTGTGGGGCTTTGTTTTCCTCCAGTTTCTCCTTAGGGGGAGATGAGAGTCACAGGCTCAGAGGGCACCTCTCATTCCCCATAAAACTGTGTGAGAGAGCTATAAACAGCCAGCCCTGGAGTTTTCCTCCCAGAAATGCTCCATAGCTCCCCAGACCTCTCTTGCTCTGAAGACCCCTTCACCCTTGGGACTGTTTTGGCTGGAGGAGGCAGCAGATAAAGTCCTGGAGCCAGCAGCAGTGCTGGGACGTGTCAGGAGAGATTGGGCTCCCTGGGTGCAGATGGTAATGGAGTGAGATCAGCCGCTGGCAGAAGCAGAGGAGAACGTGTTCAGGAGTGGGGGCATAATCTCTGCTGCTGACTGATTTTTTGTGGCATCTCTTTATTTATTTGTACTTGAATTATTTTTTGCCCTGCTTGTCTGTGCTCCTTTGTGCTTGCTTCTGGAGAACAATGAAATTGTGGTGTGCTCCTGCAGCAGTGGCTATAGATGGAGTTTGCAGCCATGTGAGTACAAAGTGTTACCCTTATAAATCATTTCATCGCTTTTCCTCCATGAAAAATGATCTGTCGTTATCAACCCCCAAAGAGGCACAAATAAAAAGAACAATTTCTTTCCAATGCAGCTCTGCATCACCAGCTGCCTGGCACAGGGATCCCAGCAGGCCTGCTTTTGTCTCTGTGTGTGCCTGTTTTACTCAAGGGATGGCCAGAAGAGGAAGGTTTGCTGCACCCCTGGCTGGTGACCGTCATGTCATGACAACCAAAACCTGAGCTGACCCTCTTGTCCTGGTGGTGATGGATTTATTCTGAGCCAGAGGAAGTCACACCAACTCCAACCTTCCTGACTTGCAACCAAGACCCTGGCCACTTCCAAATGGTATTTTACGTTCTTTTTGAGGGGACGAGGCACAGCTTGGGGACAGTTTTGTGTTCCCATTTAATGCTCTCATGTGAAATGTATGGTTTCCAGTTAGTGCTCTGGAACTGTGTGTTATGGTCTGGAAAAACATTATAACCTTTCTAGCAGACTCATGTTGACTTTGTGGCATCCTGTGTGGTGAATGGCTATGTGGTCACCTCTTCCTCTAAATCCTTGAGACTATAAACTAAGGGAAGAGTTGGGAATGGCCAGTTTAAGCATTGAGAAAAGGCTGGAGCAAAGCTGTGACCTGCAGACATCCCATCCAGAGGCAAGGATGGGCCAGGTCTGACTTCTTACTGGGTGATTTCTCCTTGATGAAAAGGACTGGCCAGGTGAGAGCATCTTTGCCTTTTGCATCAGGGATGTGGCCTGTCTTATGTCTGAGGAACAAAGAAGTGATTCGGGGGCAGCTGTAATTGCATTTTTGGAGTGAGTTCCTGTACAGATTTAACACCATGACATTATGTGTGTAATTAAAGCAAAAATAACATCTTATAGCCTGCTGTGGTCTGGTCAAGGAGTCGGAGATACGTATGTTGTGCTCCAAGGAGGAGAGTGGAAAAGGGAAGAGGGTACAAGGGACAAGTGAACTGTTTTGAAAGACAAGTGAAGAGGAGTAGGAAGAAAGGGAGAGCAATGAGAAAAGCCAGAGACTATCCACAGGAATAATGGCACTTTGTTCACCCTGAATGTATCATAATTTCTAGACCCTGATTTCCTCCCATCCTTTTGTTTGGAGTCCATCTGCATTCCTGATGCATGATGAAGGGACCATGTGCCTTTGTGCGTGTCTTTAAAGCTTTACCCTTTTCTGACCCACTACATTGCTCTTGGAATCTGTCTAGTAAGCCTGGAGTTGGCAGGACTCAGGCTGAGCAAACATCTCTGGATTGGTGAAAAAGCTCTCTGGAAGTATCTTACAAGTTGAATTTTACCACCCTGATCTACCTATAAGGGACATTTCATATTAGCCCTCAAAGCAAGAAGGTAGCATTTTCCCAGAGCTGAAACAAGCAATCTTCAGCCTGTGTCCTGCTGCCCAGTTGCCAACCTTTCTCTGTACCTGGAGATTTGCAGGGAATGAATAACTCAGTTGATCTTCCCAGTGAGGAACACTTCAGCAGGGATTTCCTTGTTTGACTTTATTGGCAAATACAGTTATCAACGATCTGCACTACAGCTAGAGATGTGGCTGGGTGCTGTGATATGTGATGGGAATGACCATCACTTCTGTTATGAGGGCACACCTAATTTGGCCAAGTGATGGCATGTCTTGGGGTGTTGAAGGGGAGAAGATGTTCTCCAGTTGGATCAGCAGCTTAAGGGAGTATGGTCTGTGAGACTGTCCCAACTCATTTCTCTAGTAAAGGCCTCGTTTGGTGATTTCCACTGAGGAAATGGCAATGTCATTGAGAATCTGCAGCTTGGTGATGGCTGAAAGGCGCTTCTGCCGATGCTTGTACTGCAGGATTTTGCTTTCATTGATGAAAATGTGGAAGTAGTCCTGGTCAGAGTAGATTTCAACCTGAAAGAGATAGTGTGAGGTTCACCACGTGGCCACACATCTTTGCTGGACCTTGCTGCCATCATGTCAGCGAGTGCCTGGATCTGGGCACATGGCTCTACAACCTGCTTCAAATCCTGCCAGAGCTCATGCTGCTCACCCCCCTTTGGGCAAAAGGAGGGAATAACTGTGTTCCTCACTTTGTGACAGCAGAAACTGGTGATAATGCAAAGCCTGATCTGAACATGGCTGCAGCACCCAGGGATTATTGCTGAGGCTCTGCATGTCTCTGCCTGAGTGGGGTGTAAGTGAGCAGCAAAATCAGGGGACAACAGAAATATTTACAGGGAGCAAAGCCAGAGAGCAGATGTTACTGGGTATGGTCCTGGCAGGAAAGGCAGGCTAGACTCATAAGGAGGAGCCCAGTATTGGCTGGGCGACTCCTGTCCCACCTGAGGAGCCCTAAGGGGTCACGCAGGGTTACCTGGAATGGCTCCTTTGCTTCGAAGGGGAAGGTGCTATTAACCTCTTCCTTCCCCCAGTGGTTGTTGAGGAAGGAGTTGCAGACGATTCTGGAGCTGGAGAAGCGTGGGTTAAAGTGCAGAGCGATTTGATCTCCAGGCTCACAGAGCAAATTAATTTCAAACCTAAAACAGTGAGAGAAAGAAGTGATGGAGACCCATGGAGTGCTGGCTGACAGGAGACCTGTGAGCAGATGGTGTCCTTACATGCTGGTACTGGAGCTGGTCTCGCCCTTGACCACGATGCTCCAACCGGGACACATCCCCTCTGGGTGCAGGGCCTCGAACTGCCGTTGAGGATGCGATGGTGAAGCAAGGCCAGGTAGGAGAGGTGCACAGCCCCACTCATTCCTTACACTTCTCCATCCTTCTCACCCTCTCACTGCCTTCTCCTTTCTCCCCCTTTCCACGCAGGCACAGTCTCAGTCCCTGCCTTTTTATCAGTCCTAAATAACCTCAGGGGCTCTAAATTGGTATGAAATTAAGTTGCTACAACATTCAATTGATGAGGTGGGATTTGCTGCCCCTAAGGTCTTTTGTAAAGAACTGGGTGGGAGCAAAAATTAAAGAACCTGAATGCCTTCATTGTCAGCAGGGCAGAAGGATGCTCTGCTCCCTCTCCCTGCCTGGACAATGCAAAATCCAAAGCAGATAACAATGTGATTCTTTGAAGCAGGGTGTGAAAGGCAAAGGATGGGTGTGACATGACATCCATCCCATCCTCATTCAGAGTTACATGGATGAGTCTTCCCATTAGTTGCTACCTGATCCCCTGTTCCACCCGCCCCTTCCCCCATCTCCAAGGTTAAACTTGCATAAAATGAGCTGGAAAATGTTCCTTTTTGAATAATTCATAGTTTTATTAAATAACTCATTTTAATAAGAAGTGCTTGCCATTTCACCCCACTTTTTTTAGCACTCTAATGATTTTGCATCTCTGAACATTCCCCTCTCCCAAACTTATTGCTCACACTGGGAAAATCTTCTCCAGCCTTGACACCTCCACTGCCAGCTGCATGCCTTGCTTTCCCTCCCCACGGCTCAGCATTTTCATCCCCTGATTCTCTCTCTGCCATGATTTCCCATCTCCGTTGCATTTTTGGCACCTGCGTATTTTTGGGGCAGAAGCTGAGACATGGCAATGGCCAATCTCATCACCCAGCTATGTTTGGAGGGCAGCTTTAGGAACCTGTTCATGGCTGTGCAAAGGCTCTGACTGCATGAGTGCTCAGCCCTGTGAAACACGGCGGGCTGATGGAGCCCATGATATGCTTTCACAGCATCACTAGCTTGGAAAAGACCTTTAAGATCGAGTCCAACTGTTCCTGTCCTATGATAAGCCATATCCCTAAATACCTCATCTACCCATCTTTTAAACACATCTAGGGAAGGTGACTCAACCCCCACCCTGGGCAGCCTGTTCCAGGTCCTGACAACACTTTCAGTGAAGAACTTTTTCCTAACATCTAATCTGACCCTGCCCTGGTGCGGCTTAAACCTGCCCTGGCATCAGTGGTGGTGGCAGCACCCAGATTAGCCTGGCCTTAGCTTGTCATCATTGCAACACACCCAGCAGAAGATGCACCATGCCCAGGAAATAGCAGTCTCTCTTTGTTACCAGTGGAGATGGATGGCAAAGCACACCTCTGCTACAGCACCGCTTCTATCTTGCTCTACACTTAAGCCCTCCAAGCCAGAAGTTGCCATCAGGGCAGCATTATCCCAGACCAGACTGGTATATGTAACAAATCTGCCCTTCTGCCCTTTACCAAAAGCTGTGAAGCTCATGGCTTTGTGATAGCCTGGGCCAGACTGAAGCAGAGGAGCAGCACCACAATGACCATCCCCATGTCCCACAAGTACCATTCCTGTGTCCTGCAGGATTTCTGCCTTTCTGGCAGATATCTCTGCCACTCCTTTATCTGCTGCCTGAGCCCTGACTGCCACCCATCAGAGAGGCCAGTCTGTGCTGGCTTCTTCCCCCAGCGCTTACCCTCAGTGCCATCCTGCTCCCCTGTGCCACGGACCCACCCCAGGTGCAGGGCCGAAGGGGTCTTTATAGGGGCCGCTGGCCTGGAGCCCACGTGCGTGGGGATTAGCAGCCACAAGGGACTGAGGGCTCCTTTTCAAAGCAGCCTGTCCAGCACGGCTGGGGGATGGGGAGCAGCAAATCCCCCTGCCTGCCCGCCGGGCTCAGCCCGCTCATGCGTGCAGGGACAATCGTTGCCCACACAAAGGCGGTGGTGGCCACACAGTCCTGAGCTGTGATGTGCTGGAGCTGGGGTGTGGCAGCAATGGGGCAGACGGGTGTTCAGGCTGTAGTCCGAGGGGGCAGATGTGTTTGATGCTTGAGGGAAGGATGGGGATTTCCAAAGCTGGGGGAGATACCGGGAGTCCCATCTGCTGCAAGGTCCAGATAGAAGGGAGGTAGCAGAGGAGAAATGCTGGCTTCTACAGAGGTTCAGCTTCACCCTGACCAGCAGAGATTTCTTTTTCTGTCTGTTTTCCTTTCTGATCACTCATTGTGGGTCAGAGCCCTGCCTGAATCAAGCTGATGCCAGCTCTGTCACAGCCACTTTTCCACTTCACAGCACCCCGGGGCCAGGAGGGCTCAGGATGCTGCTGTGCTGAGCTCAGCTCAACCTGGCTCTGTGCACCCCTTACCCGCTGGGGTACAATGCAGGGATTTGGGAGGAGGATGAGGGAGCCTTTGTCTAGTATTTTCTGCAATGGAAAGGCACCAAGAAATAGTTACTGATGAAATGAATCTCACACTGACAGTCAGCATGTGCTAATGTACAAGCTGGGGGAAACCGAGCTGGGGAGGGGGTGGGGGCTGGGGGGATGGCTGCACATCCCCCCTTCTCTTCCTTCCTTATGGAGTAAATGCATTAAAAACAGATGCTGGGATGCTGGCCTCATCCCTGCGTGCACTGGAGGCTGTGATGCTCCCCGGCTGGTCCTACAGGAATCCGCGGCTTTTGCGGTTAAACCCTTCTCACTGTATGGGCTGCAGCGCTGATGGTATTGAATGTGTTTATTTTATTTCCAACAGATAAGTAGAATGAGAGCTACTATCCCAGGCTCTGGTGCCCTTGGCAGACAATTAAAAATGCAATCCAGCAGACGTAGAAGCCAACGGCCTCTCTCGGGGCTGAAAATCCAAGTCCCAGGCTGGGATTTGCCCATTTGGACTCTCACAATACCAAACCATGTGAAGCTGAGCTCCGCTGTGGTCTCCTTGCTCAGCTCCCAGCTCTCCAGGCTCCGTGCTGGGAGCACCGGAGCGGAGCTCTGTGCTACAGATGGCAGCATCGGGACGTGCAAGGGAGCTGTGAGCCAGCTCAGAGGTGCCGAGGTGGTGGTGGTGGCAAGGCCAGGGGCATCCCACCCATCCCTCCTTGGGCTGCGTTGGCCTCTTCACTCTGCCCTGTCTCCCCTACTTATGGCTTGAACCCAAATTTGTGTTTTCACCCCTCAAATCATCCCTCCCTGCTTGTTTCTCCTGCCAGGCAAGCGAGGGACTGTGGGGAGAAGGGGCTGCTTTTCAGATGCCCACCATGGCGGTGGGCACAGCCAGGCAGCACTGCAGCTCTATGTGCAGGAGGGAGTGATTCGTGAGCTGAGTAATTGTGAATAGTTGTTTTTTCATAATTTTGCTAATGAAATCTGTGGGCTGAGGAAGGGTTGGGCAGTGGGATAGCAGAGGACCCTGTGCAGCAAGGGGGACAAATTTATCCAGCAAGCTGTGGTGGGACAAATACCAGCTCCTTTCTGTGCAACAGGCACTGGGTGTTCTCCCCCACTGGGATAAGCAGCATCAAGCTGAGTGGCACTGGGAGCCACAGACCTACCCTGTGTGAAGGCAAGAAAAAGACAGCAAAGGCAGGTTTGGAGAGATGGAAAGGACTTTAGATTGTTCCAGTTTTGGGGACAGCCACTTGTGGTATGCTCAGTGCTTCCCAAAATTCAATGCTTTGCTTCCTGTTGGCATTTCGGAGAGAGCAAGGAAGGTTTCTGGGGGAAGATGCAAACACCTGTGTTTCACCAGTAATACTGACTGGATTTATAGTGTGCTGTTATTTGCCTTCTGCCTGTTGTGCCACTGCTCAGAGGCCATGGTAGCATCTGCTTAGCTAGGAAGAAGGGATCAAAAATATGTTTAATATTAGTCTCAGATGCTGGAGGCAGCACTGGGTGGTTAGCTCATAATGCTGTAATTTTCCCTCTCTTTGGTGATGGAAGGACAAAAAAACCCTAACATGCTGATTGTGTGCCACTGGGATACAGGAGGAATGGATACAGTTTGAGGGAGTCCAGAGTAGGAAAGGAAATGGTAAATGGATGACTTGGTTAACTGCAGGGGCTGAGTTAGCAGACCTGCTTGTGCATTTGCCAGCCATTTGGTCATACAACCATGAGTTTGCACCTTTCCTTCAGCTGTTAATATCTGTGTCCTGCTCTTGGTTGTTAATCCCAAAGTCTTTTTTCCTGGTGCTCACACAGTAGCAGAAATACTCAGTGAGGAGCCTGGCAACTTCCCATGGGAGTTTTCAAGCAAGGCTCCCCTGTGCTACAACGGGTGCTTTTTGGGATGTGTGATTGTTTCTGTTCACCTCTAGAAGTCTCCAGGCACACAGCCTGGATTTTCAGGACCTGAATTCAGTGCTCACCTCTACATTTACATCAACCTTCTTGCAGCATTGCCTGGCTCTGCAGTTCACCCACTGCATGATGCTCCAGTGTCTGACACCTGCTCATGTTTTACTCTGAGCTCTTGCAGGAAAGAGGTGTCCATCCCATGCTTGACTCAGTCAAGCCCTGATGATGAATGGTGCCTTTGGATGTCACTCCAGGCGTATTCTCCATGCACTGGTACATGTGGTCCCATATCTACCTTGCCCTGCCAGCCAGAAACATCAGCACGAAGACCTGGCTGAGCCCACATTACATTGCTATAGATGTCCTCACACATTCCTGCACAGCCCTGTCTCCAAATATTCACCCTTATCTGTACTCACACACACATAGCATTCCCTGAGCCTCAGCAATGTATACCTCCTGGAGGTGTGCCATCACAACCCAGCCCACGTTCCTGACACACACCGATGCACACAGCCAGCCTGGTGCTCCTGGCCCACAGCCACATGTGGCAATGGACTCGATGTGCAAAGCTGCTTTGGTACTGAATGGCCTTGACAGGGCGGTTCTGGCCACAGGGATGCAGCAGAGCTGGGGTCCTCTTGGAATCACCCTTGGCTGACTCTCTCAGGACCAGTGCAGGGGCCTCTAGACCTGCAGCCTTAAGGAATCATTTAAGTTAAGGTAAGAAATGATGTATTTTTGGTGGTGGGCTCTAACCAGCAGCCAGGCTGGGCAATGCAAGGAGGCTGCAAATGCAAAGCTCCCCGCTTTTTCTTCCTTTGAACATCCCCATCCAGCCCCCAGCCATTACTCCTCTGGGAAGAGCACCATGACCCCATCCTTCAGACTCAGGGCTTTTCCTCCACCTCTGGAGCCAAAGTGACTCACTGGTTTCCCTAAAACCCCATGCTCTTTGTTTGGGGACAATAGCTTTGCAGGAAAAAAGGGGAAAAAAAACATAGCATGAAACAATAGCCTGTGTGCAAGCAGAGCCTCCTGGGTGGGCACTGCCCACTGGCTTTGTGCTCCAGGCAGGCTCAGCTCCTTCTCAGAGGGTGAGTCTGGGTTACCCCAAATCCAGACAGGCTTCCAGGACCCTTCCCCTAGCAGATCAAATCAGGAGCTGTGATTTCCCCTGTGCACACCCCTGTATGAGGCTTCTTCAGACTTGCTTACCTGCTGCTTGGCAGTCTTTATACCTCCTCTGCAGCCATTTCGGATCCTTCTGGGAGTTCCTAAAACTCCCCCATGCAATCAGAAGTCTGCCTTCTGCTCAATCCATGCTGCCTGGGGAACACATTACCCCAGGGAGTGTTCTGGCACATCTCTTTCCCATCTCACTCCGATTCCCTCTGCCGCAGCTCTGCCTTAACTCCCTGCTCCTGGTTGCTCTGCTTGGGATCTCTTTCCAATGCTGCTGTCTACAAGGAGCATCCAGAGACCGTCAGTCTTGGTGCCATGCCAGGGCTGGACAGTGTGAATGCTTCTCAGGGCTGGGGAGAAAAAAATTCCTATTTATGGCTACAACCCTTTTGAGTTAAACCTGGGTACAACAGGCTCTTTACTTCTGCCATCTCATCCTGCTGTGCTTCACGGGACCTGCCAGGAGAGGGCTGGAGACTCCAGGCAAATCCCTGAGACAAATGATAGTCATAAGAGAAAATCACACGTGGGTCTAACTCTGGAGGAACCTGGTGCAACACTCTCTGCTGCTCTGGGGTGGGGGTCTCGTACCAGCTTTAAAGAGACTTTGGTCTCTCTCAACATGCATTGCAGAAGGAGTCCCTTGCATCTGCCCAGAGCAGCTTGACACAGAGCAAGGGAGGAAAACATCACAGCCTGCAAGGTGGCAAAAGAAACAGGGAGAAGGTAATACACCCCCTGACACGCGCTGCCTGGCTCTGGCCCTGTGTTGACCAAGCTTTGTGTGCCTTGTTGGAGTGTCATCTCCACTAACAAGGCCCCTGGGAACCGTGTCAGGACTGGCAACTTCTGTGCCCATTGTGTTTTTCCATTCTTCATCTGCTCATCAGCGTGTCCCATCATCCTCCCAGTTAGGCACTGGTGCTGGGGAAGGGTAGGGCACATCCTCTGGGCAGCTGCTGGGTACAAAATTCAGCTGTCACACTTGTTGACCAGTAACTGAGAAGAGGAGCCTGGCTCAGTCCTGGGCAGCACCGTGAAAGCTAACGATTCCAGGTGAAATCTCTCTCTCATTGACTTCTCCCTTGTGTGGACAAAAGGAGAAGGCCATCCCAACCCTGCCAGTGCCGTGAACAGCCATGAGTGCAGCCAAGGCCAAGCCCAGCGATGCTGCTGTCCCCAGCACAGCTCAGGACCTCCCTTCCGCACGGCTTTGAGGAGCAGGGATGAAAGGGGAGGCAGTGGAAACACGAGGCATGCCTGGTTTATTTTATTTATGACTCGTCTCCACTTAAAAGGAAACAAGCATTATCAGCTCCAGCACCGCCGGGTCGGGTGAGTAAATGAAAGAGGAGGGTTTCGTTTGTGATCTGGAGCTCGAGTTTGCTCTTATATGGGCATCCTCACCAGGCCTTGCTTGCTGCCACCTTGCTGCCACGGGGGCAGCCAGGCCTCAGCCGGGACCAGCACCAGGATCCTTCAGAGGTGAAAGGCAGGAGGCAGAGAGCAGCTGAGCTCAGGTTGTACCTACCCCTATTTCCGTGGCTCAGGGCGGCCGCACGTGCTGCAACACAAACATCTCTGGATACAGCACATCCCAGCCGGTCGGTACTCATACCTGCTGTGTCATTATCCAGCCAGGCTTTGGGAACCGTGACCTCATTGCTTCCTGCTCGGTTCTCCAGGGAGAAGGTGGTAAAAGCTACATCAAAGCAAGTTCCATTGCTCTTGCCAGTCACTCCAGCTGGAAAGGGATGCTGGATTTGGGGCACGGCTGGTGCTGATCCTTGCCCACCATCCCTGCTCAGTGCTGCGAGGTGCAGGCAGAAGGTAAACACATGACCTGGCCCAGGCTGTTGTTTATTGCCCGGGGTTCCAAGAGCCAATATTTGATCATCCGTAAATAATTGCCCCGTTGTATTTGCAGGGACCTGATTTATCCTGCTCTTTGGTGATACCTTCCAAACTCCCCAGGGAGACATCTGTCTCCCTCTTCCTGATGATTGATGGGGAAGGAGGAGAGCTGGCGCTCGGCCTCGCTCTGCTCCTCAGAGTCAGCGTGTGGGTGTACTGCGTGTCCTCCCATGGTGGTCTCTGGCTCAGAGCTAAAGCAATGACAGATCCTCAGGAGGAGAAGGGAGGGAGATACATGTGAACTCTCCCTGCTCAGTTTTACATCGAATTCCTGGTTCCTTAGGAATGTCATCAGCATTGCTGAAGCCCCCTCCATCGCCTCATCGCTAACTCTTGCCAAGTCAGAAGTGTTTCCCAGAAGCTTTCCAGGTGAGGTTAGTCTCCAAGGGCCAGGATTCCTTGGCCTGAGCAGCTCTGACTCCGTGCCGACTGATTTACTGCCCCAAAAACACACGGGGAGGAGGAGGAGGCGCATCACTAGAGGGGCTGCAGCTCGGCCGCGTGTTCTGCTCCTGCGCTCGGCTGTGCACGCAAGTAACGGCACGACCGCACGCTCTGCCCTGCCAGCTCCCTGCCAGCTCCTTGGCCAGAGAGGCCGCATGGCAACAGGCCTGAGCACGGCGGATCAAAGCCTGGATTCCTCCCCCGGGGACCAGCGCGTGGGCTGGAGCCGCAGTCACGTGCCTACAGGTGGGTTTGGAGACGATGCGGAGGAGAGAGAAGCCTGGAGCTGGGGGGAGGGAGGGAGACAACCTGTGAGGTTTTGGGGATGCTCTGGGGTTCAGGGTGTAGCTGTACACCAGGACCCTGATAATTCTCAGCAGGCTTCACAAGGACGGTTAGGGTCTGGGGATGTTGGGATTTGTGTGGCTCTCCTTCTCCACCATCTTTTATTCAGGGTTATCAGCATAAGTCATGGGCAGATGATCACACGAGGCTTCCTGTGCCAGTGTTTGAAATCCACATAGACCCTGAAAATAGCTGTCCTCCAGGCTGAGTACTAGGAAAGGTCCAGGTTGGGGTCAGATGGCAACTATCACCAAAGGAGGCAGAAAAAGCTCAAAAGAGGAGAAAATTATGAGAACATCAGCGTCCCCAGTCTCTTCCAGCTGGTTGCTCAGCCCAGCCCTGGGTGACCTTTTCTAAGCACACAAAATGTGCAAATAATATTTACCCAGGAGGAAGCTGCACCAAGCCCAGAGACAGCACGGCCCCTTCCCAACAGGCAGCCAGCCCAGGAAGCTCTGCCCAGAGAGCCACCATCCATCGGGGCTGGTGAGATGTGCCAGAGATGGAGCTGCCTCTGACCAGGATGAGCAGTTTTGCCCCTGGGTGGATCGATGATAGGTAGTGCTGGGACACAGTAGGATGTGCATCATGCCTGGCTACTGGAGCTGCTGATGGAAGCATGAAGTCACACCAGGAATATCTCCAGGGAGCTTAGAGGAGTTTTAAAGGCATTCCTGGAGGAGAAAGGTGTGGTTTGGTAGAGGAAAAAGGTTTAGGAAGTGAGAGGCTTGTGGCTCTGGGGTCCAGTGCACGTCCTTCCTCCATCTTTAAGCATTTGACCCACTCCTTGCAGCACCACTGGTTTCTTCTCTTGGTCCTGTTGCACTGAAGCCACACAGGATGGCATTTGCACCACTGCATTGATGGCATAGAGACCATGAAGTTAGCATGAGGGGACATAAGGTCCCTTCTGGGAGAAGGGAGGACTACACGTGTGAGGTGAGTGATGGGAAGGGCATTGTCATTCCAGCAGGGCCTGGCATGCAACCAAAGGGGACTAGTACCAGCAGGACCCAAATACATACCTGCCTTGGGCCACCAAGTCAACAAAACCCTGAGCTTGGAGACTTTCTCCTTTCCACGTGGGCTTTGACCTTTGCTATGCAGGGCTGGTGGCTGGGGAGAAGTGCCGGGTGTTGCAGCAGCCTGCAAGAAGCAGCTGAGGAGGAGGATGCAGCTCTCTGCTATTTCAGAGAGCAGGGAGGAAGAGGAAGGGCTGCTGACAAAGACCGAAAGTAGAAAAATGACGACAATGACAAAAAAACCTCCTCCCATTTAGGGAACCAAATGTATTTGTTTCCTGATGTCACCAGGATAGCTCAAACCGAGAGACACAAGCTCAAGTTGCTAAATTGCAACTCCTTGTGCCCCTGGGCCCCTGAGTGGCCCTTTTTCTGTTGGAAAGGACCAAACACCATGCCAGTCCCTGACCTGCCCTGGGGCTGGGAGGTGCCTTTAACCAAATGCCTATCTCCTCTCCCTGACCCCCCTGCACCTTGCTGGCGACCAGGAATAGCTGCCTGAGGGTTGCACCCCAGAGCCTGGGATTGCAGTGGGTGAAGCCAAGGAGTTGGTAGCCAAAGATACCGTATTTTTGGAAGGTTTTGGGGCACACAGTGCTGAGGAATGATGTGAAGGGTTAAGTGTAGCTTTCCTTATAGACATGTTTGTTGCTGACTGTCCTGCTGCCTGTCCCACCAGAGCTGGGGGAGCAACGAGCCCAGCTCATCATCAGGAGCTCTGTTCCTCTGCTCCTTCCCACAACCAGACTCCCTGACCCTGCTCAGCTCCTCATCTGCAGACTGTAAAATTGTTCTTGAGACAAACAAAAAGACAGTCACTGCCCCAGGGAGCTTGTGGTCAAGGCGAGGGGATGCCACGTTAGTTGGTTTCTTCTTTATTTTCATTTTGGCTTCTAGAGTTGCAGATGGGCTCCAGCCACAAAGTCTGGAGTCAGGTCCAGCTTCCAGCGCCTCCTGACTTGGGTGGAGGCTGAATGCAGGCTGCTGATTCAATCACTCTCTATTTCTGGTGCTGGATTTATATATAGTTTGATTCTATATACTTATGGATAGAACTGAGCAGAGCGTGAGAATTTCAGCAGGGAGGTGGAGGGATGCTCTATAAATGAAGCATTTGTGTGTGTGAGATCTCACTCAGCAAGAGGGAGGGACAGAAACTGTCAGCAGGAACATGGTGTGGGCAGATGCTATGTGCCCTGTGAAGGGTTTAATCCAGGAAAGGCTCAAGCCAGACCCATCCACACCTTGACCACAATTTTCCTGCTCATGGAGTCGCCCTGGGAAGTGGGGCTGAAGCCCCATCTGCATCCTGGGAGCAGCTCAGCAGAAGCCAACACACACTCAGACCTGAAGACAGATATGCAACTCCAGAATATTCTGTATCCCTCTTTTTCACTCCTGTCATGGCTGCTGGCAGGTTTCCAACTTCTCAGGACTGGGGCAAAGATGCCCATCTGCTGCAGTCGAGGGCAAAGCTCCCACGGATGGGAAGGCAGAGGGGCCACAGGACCTTAGCCTCCAGCTCCAAAGAGTGATCTGGGGTAGCTCTGACCTTCCTCAGCACTTCATCATCCCTGTTCTGTACTTAATATGGATTGTAGCCTGGGGAGAGGTTATCCAACCATGCCTCTGCTCCTCACATCCTCTGCTTCTCCTTCAGCTCCTTTAGATCTGGCTGCTGGGAGAGATTATCTTTTTTTTTTTTTCTAGAGCTTTTACCAAGCTGCAAGGGGGTTTCCAAAACATCTGGAACAGCTCATGGAGCTGGAGTGGAGTGTAACGCCGAGGGTGGAAATAGGGTCATGGAAACGGAGGCACCCCATTGGAATAATGCTCGAGAGCGGCACTTGGGAAAGGCTGAGTTCAAATCCTCATCACACTCACAAAGAAACAGAGTTGGAAAAATCCCAGTCCTTGGGATCTCCAGATGGTGTGGAGATCCTGTCCACACCATCGTATTCCTCTGGGTCCTGACCCCAGGGATCATTCCTGGAGGAGATCGCACCAGTGCTCATCAATGCCCATCGCCTTCATGTGTAGATGTGGCACTGTGCTGTGAAGGTCTCCCAAACCCAAAGCCTGCTGCTACATCTCAGGCTGGGAGGAGGTCTAGAAAGGAGCCAGTATTTCAGAAGGGGCACTGAGGCCCCTTGGGTTATTTGGAGGCTGCCAGCTTGACATCCATCACAGCTGAAACACTGAGATGGCTTTTATACAAAGCAACATGTAGTTAATTAAATGAGGGGTGTAACTGATGCCAATACCCAGAAAATGATGAAAAGAGATGTCTGCTAACTCCTTCATTTCTACAGGGCTCGGATTTGGGCTGATAAAGATGATCTTGTCAATGCAGCAGCCTGGGTTATGTGGTTTGACTTGGCATCTGGCCATGGTACAGGTGGAGCTGAAGTGGAGTCTGCTGCTCAGATAGATTGATAAATGCTAATGATACAAACCCATCATGGCTCACCTAAAGGGAGAGCAAGCAGGGAGGGCTACAAGATGTAGCTGCCCCAGGGAACTGTGGTCATGCAGCCACCGTTCCAGTGGGTTGCACAGACATTGGTCCCTTTGCCTCTCCAGTTTTACTCATTCAATGAGAAACATAAACCCCTTCCTATAAAATGTGTACATTTGTTGCAGAATAAGCCAGATCACTCAGCTTGGTGCAGGCCAGAACCATCTTTTTTAGTACAACCATATAAAGAGTCTAGGAACAAAAAAAGAAGGTGTTATTTATAGGATGGGACAACCTTTCTGTCTTGGGAAGAATAGTATGTGAAAGTCATGGCAGAACCATGGCTTCTAATCTTATTTTAGTGGGACAACCTCTAAAATGTTTCTATGGTCCTTCAGAGGTAACCCCAGCTCCCTCAGATTTGTGGTTGCAAAGCACGGCAGTAGCTCTGTTCCTGGTGCAATGCAGCAACCATGAGAGCAACCACTGTCCTGGGATGTGGTGGAGCAAGGGCAGGGGTTTTGTTCACTGTGGCTGTAGGATGAGAGCAAGGAGAGAGCTGTTCCCAGCTCTGGCATCCCCCTGACAAGAAGGGTGGCCTATTGGGATTGTCCAGGAAAAGAGCCCCAGAAGTGATTTGGGGACTCCAAGTGTTGCCTACTCAGACAAGGTGGGGAAGCTGTTTATTTATCAAGTGTTACTTGTTTAGCATTACACATGGAAGAGTTTTGGCTAATTGGTCATGGTATCCCTAAATGTCAGGGTTGAGATGAGAGAGGGTTTCCCAGGCAAAAGCAGGATTAGATCACATGGATGGATACTGAGAGGCACAACTTTGGGCTGGCATGGACCCTCAGCACATCTGAAATACTCAAATGGAGACTGGGACACCTCAGCTCCCTGCACCAACTGCCACGAGACCCTTAACTTCTGCAGAGAGCTTCTGGGAGAGAGTACAGGACTCTCACACGCTGCAGCGGGTACATCCACCTGCCAGCCAGCAGCAGGCTGGCGGGATTGAAACCCTGCTGCTGGCCTCAGGCTTTCCCATCCAGGGGAGAAAACAAGCTGTGAAAAATAAACATGTCACTGAAGTATTTTCCTTTCCAGTGGGCTGATCTTTCCATCTCAGAGAAAAGACACAAGGAAGCTGCTGTCAGACATGAACACACCAGACCCAACTTCACAAATATTGTAATAACATTTCCCAAGCTTTATGTGTTATTCCCTAAGAAATTAAAAAAAGAAAAAGGGGAAAAATAAAGTTTTTCCTGGACTCTGCCAGGTGCAGTTCCCTCAGGTAACCCTCCCTGCTTAGCCCAGCCCCATGCTCAGCAGACACTGAACCACCACCTGCACCCACCCCAGCATCCCTGGACCAAATCCTTCTGGGATTCTCACTCTCAGCACAATGAGGGCTCCTGGCTGCACCCCACTGGGTCATCCTGTCATGGACACAGCAGTTTGCACCTTCTCCTGTCTCAGTTTCCCTCCTCACCCACACACCACCATCAGAGCTCAAGTAGGTTTCCTCCCACGTGGACCAAGTTCTTCTCTTGGAGGCAGTTTGCATGATCTTTTTTCCTCTTTCTTAGCATCAGATTAAAAATAAATTAAAGTGGCCTGTAATGACTTTGCCAGGTGCTGACTCCCCCTGCACTTCAGCTCTGAGCATGCCTTTGTGTGCAAGTGTGTGTACGAGTGATGAACAATGATTGAAGAGGCTTTATTAGTCCCATGACTAAGCTATAGTAGGAAAAACCTGTGTCCTTCCTTCCACTGACTGTCACGAGTGGAACAGCTCAGTGCAAACGCTCTGCCCCAGCTCCCCATCTTAGCACAGAGGACAACACTGTGGCCATGTTAGAGGGGCTTCAAATGTCATTTACACCACTAAATGACTGGGGAACATAGTGTCGGATGTGAAGATGGTTGTGTGTCATTTCTCCTCAGGGTCCCACACGTTTACTCTCAGCAGAGGTGACTGCTCCCCAGGTGCTGCTGCGAAGCCAGAGCTCTCACCATGCAGCTCCCTCCCACGAGCCAGTGACATGCCCTGCCTCTGCTCACGGAGGTGGGGATGTCCATCCAAGGACAGGGCAGTGCTGAGGCTGCAGTTCTTGGGAACAGATCTCCCTGCAGGGACTTGAGCTGGTCCTCCCCTAAATCAGGACTGCCACCTGAGCCGCAAAGGAATGCTCCAAAAGTGCTGCCTGGGAGCCTGGTCTCCCCGATGACTCAGACTTCGCCTTGCTCAGACTTCACCTAGCTCTTACCCCACCAAAAGCACCAGACCTCCTGGGTGCCCCTTTCCAGGAAGACATCTTCTGCAATGGCAGGTAGCTGGGAGTTTCCCTGGCTGCTGTTGTGGGAGCCAGGAAAACCTCTCCAGGAGAAATGCTGTCGGGCACAGCTGGCTCTGCTGTCAGCATCCCTGGCCCCAGGAGTGTGTGACTGTCCAAGACCCAGCACCGTGGGAAGGAATTAGGAGCTTCTGTGACCTGGGATGTGCTGTTCAGCCTGCTCTATGGACATTGATTTATCAAGAGTCCCCAGTGATGGGGAAGGGGATGATTTTTATGATTTTCCTTGAGACCTCTTCCCAGCACATGGTTTTAAGCTGGTCACTCATCCCCACGACATCTCAGCAGAACGATGCTGTGTGCTTCTCTGCCGCTGGCCAGAGGATGGAGCAGAGAAGACTCAGGGAGCAGTAAGGAGAGAAAGTGGAGCAAGGTATTTCCTTTCCTCCCTGTACCTCCATACCATGGGCAGCCTTTCAGCAGCTTCATTCCCATTGGAGAAGGTAGGATCTGAACTTTGGGAGTGGGATGCCCTTTTCCATGTGTCTGCTGCCACTGAACCACACCAGGCTTACAAAGTCTTCTGCAAATGCCCCCCTGGGCCCAGAGGCACATCTTGCCTTCCTGCAGAAACCGGCAGTGCCGTCCCCCGCTCACATACAAAGGAGGTTGCATCATAACTGCTTTTTAAACTATGAGGCTTTTGAAGTCAAAGCCAAGGTTTGTTTTTACGCCTGCATTGAGCCAAGTCCCTTGTTCTGGTGTTTACAAGACTCCCTTCAGTTAGCAGGAGCTCACCTCACCTTTTATAACGGCGGGGTTATCTCCGTGATGTTTGTCCAGACTGGCAAGAATCTGGGCTCTTGAAAGACTGAAAATCAACTTCACGAGATAAACCAAATGAGAGGTCTACTGGAAGATTTCCAGCTCTCTCTTCAGCTGTGACTGAGGTAATCAGGATTTTCTAGAGGGGAAGAGCCAGATTTTCTGAAGATGGACATCCTTTAGGGAAAACCTCACAAGCAGGGCCTCAAAGTCTGCAGAGTAGGGATGGAGTCAGCTGCCTTATCGTACACCCTATAGCTGCACTGCAAGAAGATGCTCCACACTAGGCTGGAGGGACCCTGCCACCCCCAGGGGCAGCAAGGAATGACTTTTTTGCCATTTATGGGCTCATTTTGGGGATTGCAGAGCCCCCATGTGAACTCCATCCGTGGCATTTTTCTCGCTGGCAGGAGCCGGCTGTTCCCAGGAGCCCAGCTCTGCTGAAGACAACTCATCACATGCTTTCTGATGAATATTTGGAGGGCAGCAGTTTCCAGACACTGCTGTGGCTGCTCACAGCATCCCAGTCTTCCCAAAAACCAACTAGTCAGGCTGTCTGCTCGACACAAACACCCAGACAGAGGAGCCGGCGCTAGAGCTGGCAGTAGCAGGAACCACCACCACCACCAACTGGAGAGCAGAGAACGGGGCGGCCGAGCAACCCCAACCCAAATACCTCACCCCAGGCACGGAGCAAAGAGGGCGTTCCAGGAAAATGTGGGCCGGGGGATGAAAGGCGGGTGGTTAATGGAGCACATTCCCTGTGCTGGCTTTCCAGTTGCGGCTTGCACGGGTTTCCTTGCGGACATCTGGCAGATGGGCTGAGGGAGGAATGTAATGAGCTCTGCAGATGGGAGGTGCCGTGCTCAGGTTGCAGCCTGTGGGGCAGGGAGTCAGTGTTTTGTTTATAAACACAGGCGGGATGATTAAGATAAGAAGGGGATGGTAATTAAATTAAATTAAGGCTCTGGAAGTCGTTAGATGGGCCTGAGAGCATTGCCAGTCACTTTTAATTCCTTGCTCTGCAAAACAGGGGCTGGCTGTGATGGAGTATCAAAGGGTGACGGTGGGGGACTGGGAGGCTCTTTCATCAGCTCAGTGGGGAAGAGGTGCACACAGTTATACCCAAACACGGTATATGGGAGGGAGTCAGGTAAAAGGAAAGCACCAGAGCATCAAGAAAGGGAGAAGGTGGCCTATAATTGTTGTCCCTGTGCCCCTGGGAACAGCAGTCCCAGAGCACGAAGAGGGAACTGAGGCATGGTGGGATGAAGGGCCAAGGTTCCCACTGGGATTTCAAAGCTGATGCTGCAACAAGGAGCATAGCAATGTTTGGAGAAGTTGGTGAGGTTGTTAACTCACCCAGGACACCAGGGGATCTGGGTCCTCTTCTCAGGGCTGCTAGTCAACCAGGAGATCCTGTGCCTGTTTGTTTTTCTTTCCTGCTTGCAGTGGCCCTGATACACCTCCAAGCCTTAAACGCTTTTCCTGACGCACAGATGGGGTAAATCGGTCCTAGGAGGTTTCATACCTCTTTGGGAAGATGGAATGGGCTGAGAAGGTCCAGATGCTGCAGAACAGGTAGGGTGGGGGGCTGGAGCAGCTAACGCTTGGGTAAAGGATACTTCATTGACTGCCTGTGACCCAGAGACTTAGATCTGCTGTCCAAGCTTGGGAACCTGGCCCTGGGGTGAATGGTGTAGAAACATGTGCTTTTCGGCTTAGGAGGTCCTCAGCCCTGTCATCTGATGCCAGGCCTTTGCAAAGGGCTATTGGGAAGCCTGGAGCAAATATCAACAACCTTTGTAGCAGTAATCATGGCCAGGGTGGTGAATGCAAATGAAAGGCTCCTTGGCCAGACCCTTGGAGATGAGGAGAGCACCTTTCCCCACCAAGTGTTTGCAGGGTGGTGTTTGATTGTCCATCCCAGGGTTGGGCTGAGGGAAAGGTCTCTCTGCTACAGGTGTCAAAGGGAGAGCAGGTAATTGGTGTTTGCATGTTTCTAATTAGGGGAGGAAGCAAGACTGAAAGCCATCAGGTAGAGCACCCTGCTGAGGGCTCTCAAGCCAGGGCTGAGCATGCTCTCTAATCCTGGCCCAAGACCCTGGGAAATCCCTGTCTCACACCTATTTAAGAGTCTGCCTGGCCATTAGGGAATGTAGGAAGGTCACAGCTTTGTGGGATGCTGATGAAGCAGGAGGGATTACACCGGTGAAAAGGTCAGTATGGTAAGAAAGATGCATAACAGCTTTTTAGGGATGGGGCACCCTTGTCAGTGTGGGTAGGTACATCCCATGCAGCAGCCAATGTGCTTCCAAAGTGGGTTTGTTGTTCCTATGAAACGTGTCAGTTGACTTGTTTGCACTGGCAAGTCCTCCTTTCTTTGCCCACCGGCCCTATGGAGCCTTTTTCCTTCCCCTGGGGCTGTGGTGCTGGAGGAAGAGGGCTGGCAGCAGGGAGGGGAGGGGAGGGGATGGGATGGGAGCTGCTGGCCCCGCTGCGTGCCGGGCTCCGGGCCAGCATTCCTGCTGCCGCTCTGCAAACAGCCTGCGTTTGTTCAGGCTGCTCGCAGCGATGCGGCACAAGCGTGCCAGGGCTTAGGGCTGCACAGCCGAGGTCTGAATTTGGCTCCTGGCATGGGCTGGGTGTGCAGCAGGAGCTCAGCATCCCCTGAGGAGCAGGCAGCATAAATCTGCAGCTTTGGGTGTGTAGCCGGCTACAGCCCCTGGTCCCTGTCACCCTGTGCTGGCTGGTGGGGCACCCCAAAGGAGGTCTCGCCCACTGGGCTGTGGTCCCAGGGCAGGCTGAGCTCCCTGTGCAGCTGCCCTGATGAAGTTAGGGGACCCCAGGGGAGAAGCAGATTCCCTGAGCACTGGCAGGGGTGGGAGGGGTGTACTTGCCGGCTTTCCTCCTGATCTCCCCAATTAGTCTCCCATCTCCCTTTTCTCCTCTTCAAAGCACTAAGCATCATTAATCTGTTTGGGGTATTAATGCCCGGCTGAGCTGGGGAGGATGGTGTCTCCCCCACCCTCTGCACACTAATAGTTTTTTGTTAAGTGGTCATGGCTGTTAGGTCTACAAAAGCCCCAGTAATGTGATCTCCTGGGGCCCTTGTCCACTGAAGCCTGGGCACCCCAGGTCCTTTTCAAGGCAGGAATGTGGCTGAGCATGACCAGGTTTGTCCCAGCGATGGCCCTGCGCTCTCCTCCCTGAACTAAGGTTGGAGGGGGAGTTAAGTACGCGTGAAGAATTGGATCAGCCTGTGGGACAGCCAGCCCCCTGTGCTGGCTCCCTCCCAGCTTCTGCCACCACAGAGGGGATCAAGGTCAGGGATAGGTGGCCTGAGACCCAGGAAGGTGTGCTAGAAGCACTGGCAGGCACAAAAGGATTTAAGAACAGATTAGAGCAATAAGAGCAGCACAAGTGTAATTATTCCAGACCTTTGCCCACAGCTGTTGGCGTGCCAGGATCCAGGGTCTTCTCTGGGCTCCTTAAGGAAGAAGAGTAACAGCCAGGAATGGTGCAGGAGGGTGCTGGATGCTCTGGGTCTGCAGGAGCCCTGCTCCAGACCTGAACGCCCTTTTCCCTTGCTTCAGGGCCTCCAAACCCACCCTTCCCCAAGGCCTGGGGTGCTGCTGTGCCCTTCGGGGAGGGAGCCCAGCTGTTGTTTTAAGCACTGCCTGCTGGAGACACTCCAGACTAGATTTCAAAGCAGCCGCCGGCTCTTTCCTTGGATCCGAGGTGGCTCGGTGGGATCCGAGCAGCTTTGTAATTTGAAACAGTGGGGTTAGCAGGGACGGTGCTGCCCTGGCCATACAAGGGAAGAGGATCCCACCGCATGCACAGCCTTCCATTCCCCACCCTCCTCCCGCCCCAGCCTGGGACAAGCAGCCCCCACTGGCACCCAGGGGTGATCCAAAGTACCAGGTGACACTGAGATGGGGACCGGGCACAAGCTGGGTCCTGTCCCTCCCTGTGCTGCCCCGGGTTGGGTTTGGGTTTCTTTCCTTGTTCTCTGCAGTGGGTTGAAACTCTACGCCGGGGCCAGAGACGCTCGGGGGAATTTGTGACAGCAGATGGTGGGGAAAAGAGAAAAGGATGGAGCACACTGCCTGCAGGCACGGGAACACAACACCCCAGGAGGGAGCACAGAGCGATGAACAGTCAAAGGTGACCGGTCTGCAATGCTTTTAATGTCAAAAATGCATGGTGCTGCCCTGCCTTCCCTGCACACACACCTGCAGACAAGGAACAATCCTGGTCTGGATGCCTTTTCCTTTCTTTCTTTCTTTCTTTTTTTCCCTCTTGCTCTCTTCCCGCTCTAAAACAAAGATGTTTCCCCAGATGCACAGGTCCCCATTCAGCAGATCCCTTTGTCTCGTCCCTTTGAGTTATTTTCTCTTTGTACACATTGCCATTCTCCCAGGCTCAGCACTGGATGTCTCATTATACTGGCCAGCGGTGCCAAAACTCCTTGCAATGCTGACACAGAGCAAAGATGCTAAAAGCTAAATCTCAGTCAAGGGAAGGCTGTAGCATGAGGTCAGAGAGGACATATGCCCAAAGTGGATTTGGAAAGTTTTGGGTGATATATAGGATTATAATGAGAAAAAGACCTGAATAGAAATGGTAGGAGCTGTCTCAGAAGACTTCTCACCCCAAGTGCATCATTCCCCATGCCAACTGTGGTCCCATCCTCCAGGTCTGTAGGGCCATGCGGGCCTCTTGTGGATGCTGTACCCTGGAGAGGAGAACAAGGGCTAACCTGGCAGGGCCGTGCCTGATGGCAGCTCCTGCGTCCTGTGCTCTATGGCAGGGTCCCAAAATGAGCATCCCTGGTGTGACATCCTGAGCTGCCCATGTCTCCAGGCAGCCAGGGGCTGCTGAGCAGCCCAGCTGCTCAGCTGAAGCCCCTGTGCAGTGACAGAGGACTGGCTCTGTACCAGACTGCGACTGTCCTGTCCCAATAACACTGTTTGCTTTTGCAAACTTGCTGTTGGATTTGACCTATCTCCAGCCATGCTCCTCCTGCCCTGTGCTGGTGGATGTTTGAGCTCCTGCTGTGTCCTGACCCTTTAGCCCAGACCTGAATGAGCACTTGGGTGCTCAAACCCAGACCAGTTTCTCCCCGCTGGCTTCAGCTGGTCTAAGAAAAGGAATGATCTTTCCCCACAGGCCTGCCCTCACTTAACTTTACAAGAGGAAATTTTCTCCCAAGCTCCAGGGACTGCAGGACATTTTTGATGTGAGGGAGATATGGAAAGCAAACCTGACCTTTTCAACCAGAGAATGGCGGTTTCCCCACAAGTCTGTGTCACAAAAATGTTGGATTTTATTTTCCTCCCAATGCAGCACTGAAAACAAACATCCAAACCTCAAACTTTTCTACAAAGCACAATTGTCTCTCCAGACCAGCTCTTAGACATTTCCATCCAGCCCTGCCTCCCCGTGCTTTCCCTGCCTCTCTGCAGGCACGGGGAGTGTGGTGGGATCAGCCTGGGAAGTTATTTTGTTCCCACCAAACACCTTGGCTAGCAGCGGAGTCCTTTTATTGCTGGGATGTCATTCACACTGTGCTTGTTTAACACACGTACCAGCTGCCTCTTTTCATGCTACTGCTCTGAGAATGGAGATTCACAAGGACTGAGCTCATCCTAAGTTCACAGGAAGATGGGCTCAGATGGGGACGTGGGATGTAAATCCCCTCGAACGCTGCATATATTTGCATCTGTATCTGAATTTACATCCTCTCTCATGACAACATTCCACTGCCCTGGCGTGCTGGGGGAATGCAATTCATCCCTTGCAGGTTGTGCTTGGGATTTTTCTTTTTTTAACTACTGGTGACTGGTTTACTTTGCATTGATTTTTTTTTTTTTCAGGCCATCCAGTGACTGAGCGAGGACTTCTTTCCCATTGAACGAAGTGACTGCTGCTCAGTCCCCACGAGGCCCCAAACCTGCAGTACCCATCTGGAGTGTCACCATCTCCTCAGGCAGCCATAACGTGGCACATGCATAGAGCAAGCTCTTCCCCGGTCCCTGTGACTGTTTTCCCACTTTAGGACATAACAGAAGGTCCTTTCAACAACATTTCCTTTGAAAAATAATCCATTTAACTCTGTTTTTGGAAAGTGCTCCATGCTCTGCACAGGAAGAAGTTAATTACTGTCCGGGGGTGAGGGCGTGTGTTCTCAAATGTTTTAAATGTTTAATTTTCTTGAAAGAAAAACCATCTCTGATCTCTGTTGGATCCTCTCCCTGTTTATACAGAGGGTTTCTATTAGCAGGGCCAACAGTACATCCCTGACCGCCACGTCCATGTCCTTTTCTTCTTCCCTCAAAACAGGAACTCCTCCCAAGGGCTGTGTGTCCCACCTCAGCGTGTGGCTCTCTCCAGGGAGCAGGGGTGGCTCGAGCCATCCTGATGGCACCTGCCTCTGAGACCTGCACCACCCAGACCCCTATCCAAGGCAAAATGCACTCTGGCTGCTGCAACTTTTCCTTTTCTGCCTGCTTTCCAGGAAGATGAGGAAGGAGGGGGTGTTACCCCCTTTACAGCCCCTTCCGGCGAGGGCCTTTGAGTAAGACGTCACTGAGACCTTTGCTGGTGAGTTTCAGCCAACTCCTACTCACATCATCTGGAGATGGGCCAGGAAGCATCCACAGCTATTTCAGATGTGGTTTCCAGGCAGAGGGTGTCCCACAGGCATCCCTGTCTCCTTGTCATGGACAAGAGTGTTGCCTGTGAGGACATTGTTAGCTTTACTTAGTCCCAATATCCTCTAATGGGCACTGGGGCCTTATCTCCATCCCATATGCATCTTGCAAGGGGACAGGCTCTCAGATCCACCCAGGGTGTCCTAGCTTCTTGTCCACAGCTTGTCGAGGTCCTTTAAGGGTGCTCAGCATCCCTGGTGTGGAGGTTGTGGAGAGATGGACTCTTTAGTGGCACAGCCCTGAACACCTGCCTGTGTGTCGTCTGCCATTTCACCCTGAGCCCCACGGGATGCTGTGGAGGATTGGTTTCCTTTTCTTACTGCTGTTTATCTTGGCCCTGCTGATGCCGCTATCAGGGCATTGTCAGGGTTGCTAATTTAACGCTGATGAGAGGATAATGAGGACAGCTATCAGTGCCACAATACCCATTTGATTTTTAATTTATTATAGTGAGGAAGGGCTGGGGAGCAGCAGTCAGGGTGAGCTGAGTGTGCTGGCTGTGTGCTGTGGCATTTCCAGATTGTGCCAGAGACCGAGGTGGGCAAACCCTGCAGGGCCTCCTGGTTTCAGAGGTTGCCCACAAAGAGCTCAGTGCTGGGCTTGTCATCTTCCAGGGACCTTTGTACAACACCATTGCATCAGGGTGGATGACAGTCTCCTGATCCCATGCGCTTCCAGACCCTCAAAGGCAGGAGGAGATAGTGGTAAATGAGTGTGGTCCCATAGGAGAGCGGATGGACAGGGTCTGTGCTCCATCATGTGCATGGAGATGGAGGGGGTTAGCTGTGGGGCTGCTGAGGGGTGGAGAGGGACTTTGGTGCTTGGTTGAGGGGCTGGAGCAGGGAAGGACTTTGTCGATGTTGGGGTGACAAGGGGGACTTCGAAGGATCTGCAGGCTGGGCCTTGTAGCCATAACTCCTATCACATTCCTCCAGAGGCCTCTCCCAGGACAACTGATATCTCACACTCATGGTCCGTGTGCATGAAAAGCGTCCTCCTTCCCCTGGTGACCAAAGCCCATGGACACCGTCCTCCAGCAGGTTAGGAGCACTGTGTAGTGATGCAAACTGAGGAGCAGGCTCAAAACCAGCCTCTGAGCTGCCTGCCTCCAGTGCCAGCCATGTTCTGGAAGCAAAATACCCATCCTGCACCCGGGATGAGTTGTGCTCAGAGCACATCTATGCCCCATCAAGCATATGTGGATGTACCCAGCAAGGAAGGTGGTGGTGCTGGGGGAGAAACAGGAGATGGAGAGGACAGAAGGGAGATGCAACAGGAAATGCAGGAGCGCTGGGGGAGGCTGCAGGGGCTGCGGGTTTCTCCAGCTGAGATCATGTGCTGCTCTTTGCACCAAAAACTGCTATGACTGGAGGAGGGGCTGCCTGGGGAGCACTCAAACCCGCCTCTGCCAGGTCAGGGCTCCTCACAGTTTTATTTTGGCCATGGGGACGGCAGTGATGCTTTGCGGCGGGCTGTCGGGTGGCTGGCGGTGCTGGAGGAGCACCAGAATGACTTTATTTTGGAAATATGTCCCTGTGGAGCACTCAATGTCCCTTAACCATCCTGGCCAGAGCCGGCTGAGCCTCTGGGACCTGCTCTGCTTGTGATTGTATTCGCCCTGTCTCTTATCGCTCTGCTGGGAAAAGAACTGGCGAGGAAGTGAGCCAAACCCGTGCACGCTGTCACTCCCTTCAGCAGGCTCGAGCCGGAGGCTGGTTTCTTTCTTCCTTTCTTTCTTCCTTTCTTCCTTTCTTTCTTTCTTTCCCAAGAACATATTTCAGGTCAATAGCATGATGGAGGGGTGATAATACGGCCACATTTTGGTCAGGAGTGGGAAGGGGGGACAGCATCGTGGTGCTCAGCAGCATCGTCTCTGCCGTCGGGCCAGCCGGGTGCCAGGCAGGAAAGGGCGTCCCCAGCCCCGCGTGGAGCGGGACAGGGAGGAAAGGAAAGGGATGGGGACAGGAAGGGCAGAGCGGCGCCCGGGGGGGTCACGCCAGCAGGGAGGGTGCCTGGCTCCCCCGGGCAGGTTGTGCCCTTCATCCTCCCTGTGGGCAGAGGCTCAGAGTAGGGGGGACGCAACACAAAGCACTGTTGAATCTGGCCCAGAATAAACAGCCTTCTGCCGCTGGAGAAAACAGCCAGCCTGTTTTCCAGGCGGATGGGGAAATGGTGGAGCCTTTTTCCTCTGGAGCAGTTCCAGTGGAGAGGCGCAGCAGCGTTAACCCGCTCAGCCTGGGTGGGAGTGGGGAGCTTGTCCTGGGGCTGCTGCTGGCTCCCCTGGAGATGGACCTTCTCCCATTTGGCTTCTGCTTTGTGGAGCAGCAAGTTTTGGCATTGCCACTGGGTTTCCTGCTCTTATGGTGTTGACCATGGGTCTGCTTGGACATTAAGGATTAGGGACCTGCTGCCTGGAATCCTGCTGCTCTCCTGGTCATGGTGGTGGTGACCTGCTGGGAGGCCAGAAGGAGACAGAGCTGGGTCAGGCTGGATGTTCTCACACAGCTTCCTGCACACTGAGGATGAGGTGGTGTCACAAACCATGGCAGGGGAAGAACAGCAAAGAGCAACCCATGCCTTCCAGAAGGACTTGATCATTAAGGAAGACACCCAAAGAAGCACCAAGTCCATTACCAAATATTATTATTGGTGCCAAAACCAGACCCTTCCCCTCCCTGGCAACCCCATGAAATCCCTGTGGGTTTGCGCTCTGGAGCAGAGCTGAGTTGAGCACAGGCACATGAGTGAGTTGGCCATAGTCCCCCGGGAGCCTGCAATAGGATGTCTCCCCACGGGAGGAGCAGCTTAGCATAAATATTTAATAGCTCCAGTAAATATTTAACTTCTCCAACATGAGCGAGGATGGAAAAAATAGACCCTGGCGGGCAACCTTGCAAAGCCCCTGGGTGAGATGCTTCTGAGTGCTCTTCCCAACTCTCAGCCCATTTTATGGGCTTCCAGGCAAGACCTGGCTTTCATTAGATGTATGTGCAGAGCCTAACATAAGGAGGCTGTGATCTGAAATCAGCTCGTTATAAAAATAGCATGCCCTTTGCATGAGTCAAAAAAACACCCGCTCCTAATTAAATGGGAATATCATCCATCTGAAGTCTAGGCCGGCACTTCAGCTGGCTCATGCTCGGCATTAAAATTGTCTCCTTGGGCATTTCTAGCTTGAGAGAGTGCTCCTGGGAGGATAAGTTTTTTAGAGGATGGGCACAAACTGTGCAGCAGAGGAAATTCTGCTTTTCTTTGCTATTGAGGCTGCTTAATGCTGATGTTAACTTTACCAGAGTGGTTTCTGCCCTCCTCAGCTATGGATAGCACCAGAAGTATTGCGGTGAATGCAAAGCACCTCATCTCTGCGGGGGGATCAGGCACACCCACTGCAAGGGTGAATGCTGTGAATGCACGCAATCCACCCCTCGTCTGGCACACTGAACCTCAACATTTGATTGTCAGCGTAACTTCCTCTCTTTTCAGATGCAACACTGCTTGCTGAGGGGATATCCCACGTAAGCAAGATGCTAGAAAAACCCTTGTCCCATGTGTCCCGCTGCCTTGGCGCAGCAGCCTGGGATCTCAGGGAGCAGTGGGCAATCCCAGAGCTCTGTCCCAGCCTGTTTTATTCTGAAGAGCCAGTTTTTGCACAGTGAGACCTAGAAATGTTGCCATCTGGTTGGATGTTCCAGCTCTAATAATAGTGTAGCTAAATATTTGCATGTGGGCCTCTTTTAGCACTGGGGATCCCAGAGGAATATCGGGCCACATCTCTGAGGTTTTTAATAGAAAGCAAGCAAGGCCATGAAGCCAGAGGAAGAAAAGGTGTCAGAAAACACTGGGTCAATGGGACAGGGCAATGGGGGCAACTTCAGCTTGAAGAAGAGTTCTAGAAAGGCTCCAAGAGGTGGTGTGGGACTGGTGCGGTGCCGCTTGGGTCCAGGCTGGGGTGAAACTCTGCCTCGTGTGAGGGAGGAAGCCTGGCAGGTCAGCAAGCTAAAGCCACTCAGACTCATCCTTCCCGAGACACATCGCCCGATACTGGTTCTCTGAGCTGTGGTTTCCTGATGCAGCTGTTTGATAAATATTTATCTCTGCTCTATTGCAGAGCAATTAGGACAGCCTCAGAAGTGGGCTTACTCAAGAGGCACCACAAAAATAAGACACTCTGAAGAGTGGATGTATCTATTTTCCACTCGCAAGGGCTCTCCTGGAAGCTCCTGTGGAAGCAGACGTTTCCCAAAGCTTCCTGTAAGTGTCTGGTGCTGCACAAAGGTTAAAGCACACAGCTCTCTTCTGGCTCATGTCATACTGGTTTTACCCCAGCGTCCACCCGCTGAAGCGGCCAGTTGCACCAGTATAAGGGAGAGATGCACAGATTTTAATCGGGCCATCAGCTGCTGTTTGGGACACATCCTTTAGTGCCCACATGTATCCCCATCTTCATCCCGAGAAGGGAGGACCTTTCCCCATGCAGGCTGTTGGGCATCAGTTGTAGGCAAACACCCAGCAGCAGCAATTAGACCATGAGGGATTAGTTTTCACTGCAGACAAACGATGCAGTTTGGCCCTAAGGTAAGGGATGGGGGTCTCATACAAGGTGCTTGGACGTGGAGGAGTCAGTAGAGTCACGGAGATCAGTTCAACCTGCGAGCTCACAAGAGAGCTGTGGTTTAGCTTTCTATTTAAAGCTGCTTTTGCACTTGGACTTGATGATCTCAAAGGTCTTTTCCAGCCTAGTGATTCTGTGATTCAGTTTCTAGTTTTTGTTTTGCCCAGGACAGAGAAGGCTGCAAACCCATAGGGTATGGGGTGGGCGCAGGCAGCTTCCACTAACTGCTCTGGGGGTAGCTCAGGGGTTGAGACCCAATTTCCTCCTCGTGCCTATGAGGAGCCGTATCTCATTCCAGCCCCAGGTTACTGCTGTTGAGCTGCACCACGGTGTTCTTCATGTCTAGCAGTGGTCCTGGTGTCAAACGCAGACAGATTAAAAGCCTGTTCCCAGGGCTCAGCCCTGATGGCCCATCCCTGGAGGAGGTGTGGAGGGACCAAAGGGTTTGCACGCCATTTGTGGAGGGACTGATGGGCTTGCACATCCTTAATGGAAGACTCGATGGTGCTGCTTGCAGGAAAAGAAGCTCTTTTTACGCCATGTAGCACAAACCAAGCAAATACTCCATGTGTCATGGCCAGAAGATTAACTGGGGCCCTTCCCTGGAAGGGTGACAAAGCAAAAGGTTTCTTTTTCAGGTTTGGGAAGAGGCAGCCCCTGCACTCTCCTTTACAGGATCACTGCCTCTTGCATTCCTTTTTCCCCCTCTCCCTTCAGCTGGTTGCTTGACACAAACCTCTCCAGCGTTTGAGGCCATCCCACCCCCTCCCAGCGCCCATCACCACCTGCTTGCCACAACCCTGCACAGCCTGGCCCCGATCCCTCGTCCACTGTGGTGGCTTCACAACCCTTTGTACCATTTCATCCCCTCGGCCGTAATGCCGCTGCTTGTCCCTCGCTCCCTCCTCCTCCTCCTCCTTGCCCAGAAAGGGGAGAGGTGGGGAAGGGAAAGGTTTCCCCAGCTCTGTGCAGAAATGTTCGAGTGTGTCAAAAGACAAAGCCTGTCCCCTTTGCAACCCACCAGCTGCTGCTGCCACAAAAGCGGGGAGAGGAGGGGGGCCTGGAGCGTGGGGGGCACTTTGTGACCCGAAAGGAAAAACCTTGAGAAAGGAACAGAATAAATATCCCCTCCTTCCGCCCCTTCTTAACAAGAGGGGACAGAATTAAACACTTTTGTTAAGTGAGGGGCTGTCCCCCACACCAGTTAACACGGCTCCTGCGCCCTGTCCTGGTGTCGGACTTTAACTCACTCTGTGTCGTGTCTTTCTCTCCACGGGCAGAAAATTCAATTAGTCTCGAGCAAATGCCTTCCTAAAGGACACAGAAAACGAAAATAAAGAGGAGAAATCTGCTTTCATCCTGTACAGAAAGAGGCTTTGGGGGGAAATACAGTTTAGGGAAATAAAGAAGCAGGTTTAAGGCTTTCAAAAGGCCTTTTCTCTTTTCTTTTCTTTTCTTTTCTTTTCTTTTCTTTTCTTTTCTTTTCTTTTCTTTTCTTTTCTTTTCTTTTCTTTTCTTTTCTTTTCTTTTCTTTTCTTTTCTTTTCTTTTCTTTTCTTTTCTTTTCTTTTCTTTTCTTTTTTCTCCTCTCCTCTCCTCTCCTCTCCTCTCCTCTCCTTCCCCCCTCTCTTCTATATTTTTTCCTTTTTTTTCCTCTCTTCTTTTCCTCTCTCTTCTTTTGGTTTGCTTGCTTTCTTTTTCTGTTTTTCTTCTATCTTTTTTTCTCTCTTTCACTCTCTCTCCTGCAGCCATCTGATGACCAAAGCCTGTTCCCATACACATCACTGCCGAATCAATCCAAACCCCTACGTAAGCTGTGAGTAAGACTACAAACCAGCCCTGCATTTTTACCTGTCTATACAGCTCCTCCATCCAGGTACACCAACACATCTCTGCCAGGGAAAGAGAGGGGTTGATGCTTGGAACAAGTCCCTGCTGGGACACCTTCCCTGCAAAGCTCGGACATTTCTGTGGGAGCACCAGCAATTTTTGGCCACTGAAAACTGGGGAAACATTGCCTGCAGCAAAGCAGCAAGGACCAGTTCCCCACATGCGCAGGGCTTGGGCACTGCAGGCCAGGCACCAAGCCAGGGTGGCACGGAAGGGCTGGGTGACTCCTCTGCGGGGCACTCAGCAGCTTATCATGAACCGTAAGAGGCGAGCATTTCCCGGAGATCACACTTCCTGCCTCTTGATTGCAGATGCTGGTGTCTAATCACCGCTTCCTCCCCTGCCTCTCACCCTATGCTGGGGCTTGGGGCTCCCTTGCAGCCCAGAGCAGGTTGGCATCATCCCATCCTCCAGGTTCACCTCCCTCAACTGGTTTTCCCCACATTGTTCACCTCCTTGTCTTCCAACAAGTTCGTCTTTGTGTGCTGTGCTGGTCCTTGGCTGCCAACGCTTTGGAGTGAGGGCTGGTGACTGATACTGCTGCCTACCAGAGATAAGAGCTAATCTCTGTTTTATGGTCGCAAATACAACTTGCAGATCAGAGTGTCTGTGTGGAAATCAGGACCGTACAAGCGTTTGTGGGAGAAGGGGGGGGGCGCTGGCAGCACCTCTCTTTTATTGAAGTTGTTTGTTGTTTTCTTGTGGGCTTGCCCCTACAAAGTACCAGTCTTTATTAGCAGGGAGGTACAGCGCTAGCAAGCTCTGGGTGAGAGGGACCAAATGCAGTGGTGGGGCAGGTGATTTAATTTTTTGATTCATTGGAATCTGGGCTTGGGGAGTTCACTCATGACCTCTCCTTGAACACAGGTGTCTCAAAGGTACATGAGGGAGAAGGGAAGAGAAGCACTATACCAAATGATATCCTGGTGGTAAACTGGAATAATTCACAACCCTCCTGCACTGAGGTTCTAAGGCAATGAGTCTCCCAAGGTCAAGGAGACTCCACAAACAACGTAGAAATTGCCTGGAAGGGAGAAAATCCATCTTTCCTTCCTTCCAGTGTCAGTTCACCCAATATTTGGCAGGACACTCTGGGTTTTTAGCTTCCATCTTTCTCTCCTAACATCCCTCTCTCATGAGCTCCCTGCCACACAAGCAATGGATACCCTTGGCTCTTTCTGCTGGCACTGGCTCCATTGCCCAGACCACAGGGGACGATGGACCGAACTGTTTTCAGGTTGATTTTGGAGACAAATGCGTAGATGTGGCCTACCAACATTTGCCAGTCGGCAGGAGGATAAGCCAGTTCTCTGAAGTGCCAAAGGACAAGACCACGTGGGATGGAGTGTGGAGATGGCCGAGTCCCAGAGCAAAAACGGGGAAGAAGAGGAAAAAGTAGGAAAAGAAACTGATTGCAAAATCAGAAGGATAAAATCAGCTTGGGCAGAGGTTTGTGTCTTGGCTTTTCCCTATGTGCAGGTTCCCCCTGACTCGTCTCACTCTGGCTGAAAGCCGTAGAGGGACTGGTGAAGGAGCAGAGCAAAACCAGCACGGTGATTCTCGTGGCGTCTGCAGAGCCTGGCGGCTGCCGTGCTGGTTAATCAGTTACTTGCTCACAGCCCCAAGCTCCTGCAAGCCGCTTTCATCTCCGAGCCAAAGGAAAGGATGGATCATTCTTCAGCAGCTTCCTCTGCAACATCTGGGCTCTGCCTCGCCAAGAGCAGCACAGGGATCGCAGCCTCCTCTTGGCATGGGAAGCTCCTGCTACCCAGCATTGTGGATGTATCCAAGTGGGCTTCTTGGTCCTGGGCATAGTCTTGCTCCCACCAACAGCTGTTGTTCTGGCCCTGATCGGAGCCGTGGGTCTCTCCAATGGCGACAGCCCAGTGCACTCCAGCCTCCCTCCTCCTTGCTGAGGTCTTGGTCTATGCAATACCCACAGCCTAAACAGTCTAGCGAGAGGAGATAGCAGACACTGCCTCATGCCAAGACCCTCATGGCCAGCCATGAGGTCATCATGGCCAACTTGACCATTGCCCTGGACTCTTGTTCTCCTGAGATCCTTGTCCTCCCTCCCTTTAGCACTATTTTTCCTGGTCTCCCTCCCATAAACAGGACTCCCAGGCTCCACACTGGCAGGGAAAATTCCCGCTCCAGTTCCCCTCACGGTCTGATGAGACAAAGTAGAAAAAGTGGTCAGAGGGGAGAAGAAAGGAGCTGGGTTTGAAGTGAATAGAAGCTGCTGGTCAGGCCGCTGCTGAAGAGACAAAGGCTTTCCAGCGTGTAGCTGCTTGTCTATGCGGGGAAATTAATTGGAACAGCTTTTCCAAATTAGCTGCATCTGATAATGATAAAAATAATAAAAACAAATAGTGGATTAAGTTAAATTAGGAAAAAGCAGCTTTATTCTGGAATAGGCGTGTCCACATTCCAGCATATTTTGTTCCACAATAGCAGCTTTGCTCTGCTCCTCTGTGCTGACAAGCCCTGACACCAGCCCTGTGCACGCTCCCGTTCCTCTTCTGTAGGGCAATCCTGCCTGCTCCCTCTCCCCTCCTGCTGCCCGAGGCTCCTCCAGACCTCTTCCTTCAGGCTGACGTTTTCCAGCACTGAAAGTCCTCCAGGAACCTGGCCTAGGCTGTCTCGTGAACTTCAGTGTTTCCCATCCCAGAGAAAACTGCCCCCAGCCCTTCCTGAGCACATAAATGACCCTGGTCTCCTTCTGCTCCTGCTCCCTGCACCAGCCTCACAGCCAAATCTGGCATCATTCCCACTTTGAAAATTAATTTGGGTCCTTTGCTTAGCACCCAGTCCTTTCCGCAGCCCTGAAAGCTGTCTGCCCTGTTGCACAGGCAGCTTGTCTGCCTTCAGCTGGGCTTCTAAATGTCATCTGCACACACATATAAAAATCCCACATTCATTTTGGATGGGAACAGATGAGAATTTGGCACGATCAACCAAACAGCGACTTCTCCGACCACACTGTATTCACAGAGCCTGGTTGTTGGATCCCATTTCATTGCTGCCGATTCCGTGGGCTCAGTCTCCAGTGGGGTGAGCAGGAGTGACTCCACTGACCATACAAAGTTACAACAGCTTGCATCAGATGAGGATCTTGCCCTTTCTGTTAGAAGAAAGACATAATTTTAATTATCTTGACATGTTTATCACAGTGAGCCTGGGCCCGTTATCTCCACGGGTTCGTTCCTGAATGTGCAGAGCTGCAAGAACATGATTGTCTTTTATGAAAATCCTGCTTGAGGTATTCCTGCAGCTGCACTTTGTGTCAAAGGATAAAGAATGTGCAGAGTGACTTTCCTCGCATTGTTAACCAGGAGTAGCTGTTATGTGCTGCGAGCCATTGCCTACACAATGGGGCTTCAGCTATTACAGCTAATTTATGAGCCTGCATGTGTTTGCCCTGTCAAACCTTCTTGCAGGGAGGGTTTAAAGCCATTAAAAAATGGTTTGTGTTAGCTTCCCTAAAAGTTGCTGTGCCAACTGAAAGGTAAGAGCTACTGGTTTGCTGTGCATCCCGTTGACTCAGTGTCCCTCTCTTCTGACCCTGTCCAGCAGAACTGGGATGCATTCCAGGGGTCTGGCTGTGGCCGGCAATGAGGGCAGCATCGCTGTTGCCTCCCACCCACCCATGGGACCACGTGTGGTTTAATGAGTTGGCTGTTGTCACGCAAACCCAGTTACCCCATCTCCTGCTCCAGCATGCCCATAGCAAGACCCCTCCGCCTCCTCTTCTTCGATTTGCCTTTCAGCTCCACAAAGGTGGGTTGTTTCTTTCACTGACATTGCCCATATGTATTTGGAAAAGACTTTAAACGTCTGCCTTGCTGTCTGATGAGTTACCTGCCCAATCCTGCAGTCATCTCACCCTTAGACTGACCGAAGTCCATGCCCCAACAACCTCATCCAAACATTTTCTTCTCCCCATTTGAACAGTTCATATCAGACATAGTCAATTCTCAGTGAATCATTATTTTTATCTATTCATTTGCTGCACCAAAGGGCTCAAGCATCCTAGGCATGAGGTCTTTGACCAGCACACAGAAATGACTCCCTCTCTCCCAGCAAGTTATATGATCGAAAGACAAAACACAAGATAACTGGGGCTCATGGAAGAGTCCCCAGACCACAGTGTCAGCCAGTCTCTAAATAGTCCCAGCATCAGCAGCTGGACTAAAAATAAGTCTAGTGAGGTTTATTTTCATTATTATTCTGCCAGAATATGCCTTCTTCAGCTCATAGCCTTAAGCCAGCTCTGCTCCCAAAGCTGCCAGAAGCAGCCTTCCCTCCTCCTCCTCTTCCTCATCCCTGTCTCACCATCCCCATGCCCTTGGGGACCCTCACACACAAACTGCCACCAGCTCTGGGGGACCCGCAGGTTGCAGTAGCAGATGGCAGCTGGGTGACCTGTCAAACCGCCACTGGTCACTGCCTGCGAGCCCCCGCCACCCCGGGGACCTGTGTTTATTTGTCTAACGCGGCCGAAAGGGCTGGTCCCTGCTGGCCCTGTTCAGCTGGCAGCCTTCATCCCGGCGATGCTCCTGCTTGCCTGCCTGGGTCACGCTGTCAATCCCCTGGGATAAAAGCTTGCTTTCCCCAAGCAGCAGCTTTCTCCATATTTTTTTTTGCCAGGATCTATATAGTGCAATGTCGGGCTGCCAAGGCAGAGCCCAGTCAAACCCAGCTCCAGCAACATGTGAAGGAATAAAGCAGTGATAACCCATCCAGGATAACAGCTCTGCTCCATAGCAAGGCCAGGAGAGCATTGTCTCTTCCCCCTCCATACCAGCATGCAGCAATGTGGACATCCATCACTGCCCTGCATCTTGTCCTCCCAGCCCAGTGCTGGGGCATGAGGGACACTTGCTCAGGCAGTCAAGCAATGTGCTACTGGTGAATGGTGGAGTGAAAAGGAACAGTGACAATGAGAAAGAGACTCTGGTCATGGGGAATGTGCAGGACCAGAAGGACACACTGTGATGTGTAATTGATGGGAGGAGGTTGGAGAACCAAATACAGCAAGTGGGATATGAGGAGGTGAGAGGGAAAATATAGCAAACATTTTTTAATTATTCTGACAGCAATAAGGGGGAACTGATCTCCATGCTCAGGGTCCAAATTTAATTTTCCCCTTCACTCCCCTTCCCATCATTCACCTGAGCACAATTGTACAGATGCAGCCTAGGATGCTTCTCCCTTCCTGGAGTGATGCCTGCCTGATCCATTGTGTCAGAGTCAATATCCTGAGAAAAATGCACTAATCCCAGGGTTAGCATAGAAGTTTCCCCTGGTGAGTGCCTGCCACCTGTGCCTTCCAGGTCACTGTTCTATGTTTACATGGGAGCATTGCAAGTCTCACTGGCACACTGTGGTGCCTGGTGCTGTATGGAGCTCTCTGCTCTGCCAGAAAAATCAGAGTTTATATGCAGCAAGCAAAAAAGGCAAAGAGAACAGTAAGGCATGAAGCAGGGAGATGATGTGCCCAAATCTGCTTGGCAAGGACCTAGAAGAGCCTTGGTGTCTGCTATAACTCAGTCTCTGCTTCAACTCAGCTTCTACTTCACTGACAAAGCCTATGACAACATGGAAGCCAGGCTCAGCCCCATGTACATCATCAGGGATGATGGTCAGAGGAAGCATGGGTGATGCTGTCTGGTGTGTGGAGCAACCCTGCCAACCCGAGTTCTTGACCCACAGTCGATGCAAAGCAAGGCAACACGCAAAGGGAAGCCTTCAAGAATCGAAATCCTTTTCCCTTTGGAGCAGAACTGCTTTCATAGCTGCACCCCAGCACATCCCAGCCTCTCTGTCCTTCGCTTAATTAACTCCAGAGCTTGTCTGGTTTTCTTTTTTGAGGGTTAAAAAAAAGAAGAAGAAAGAAAAGGAGAAAAGAATGCAATATTTGACAAGGCCCCCTCCTCCACGGGGTAGCGTGGGGCTTCGGCCCCGCGGCTGGCTTCCTCTGCCGCTCGCCCACGCAGGACACCGGCGCTGGCCCGGCTCCCCCGCACACAGATGTGGGCTTCCCCGGGGCCCCGGTGATGTCCTGGGAAAGGCCAAACCTGCCACAGTCCTTCTGCAGCTCTGTTGAGGATGTTACACACCCTTCCCCCGCTTACACCTCCTCTCAGGGCATCCCCCCCAACCCCCACACACACCCTGCATCATGACCCGGGGAGGGGGCAGCCCCAAGGGGTTGGGAAATGCTTCATCCCCCGCTCCTTCTTTCCTCAGTAGGAAGGATCCCGGGTAAATAAACAGCAGCTGCTGGTGAACTGGATCTGGCGGCTTTTTCCCATTCTCTGGCCGGCCTTGTGATTGTGTCCAGGTGCAGGGAGCTGAGGCTGGGGGCTGAGTGCTGAGATGCTGGGACAGATTTGGCATCGCTCTCCTTGAACAGCATTGGCTGTGGCGGGATGACTCCAGGCTGATCCTCCGTAAGTACACTGAAAGACAAGACCTTGTGGGGTGAGATGACTGACCATGGGTTGAGCCCACAGGCTGTCCACCGTAGGGAGGCAGTTTTGAGGGAGCTCATGAGGCTGAGCACCGCTGCCCTCTCCTCCCATCAACCCATCCCTCACACCCCCCTCCACATGGGGTGGTGCCCATCACATTGGGCTGTGCTGAAGCTAGTGGTGCCTCTCAAGCCCAGTGGAAAGTTGGTTTGAGGCACAGGAAACCAAACTCAGTTTCACTTTGGGTTGTCTCCTTTCTAAATGTAGGGCTAGACCTACAGATCTGAAAGCAACCCAAGTTCTTTGTGGCCTGGTTTCTACCCCTGCCTGGAGACCCCCTGGGGGAGTCTCGTTGTTGCCTCCCCGGTGTGGATGGCAGCCCCAGGACCCCCGGCAGTACCCCAAAGCTGCAGGGATGCTGACTGAAATGAGGAGTGAAAGGGTTCATCCCGACTCTCCCCGTGTGCGGCCACTCTGTGCTGTCCCCTGGGGACCCACAGCACCCACGGGTGAAAGTGCTGAGTCGGATTTCTGCTCACAGGGGCAGGAACTCAGTCGCAGGTGAAAGGTGTGGGGTGTCCTGGGGCTGTGCCTGATGCCACCTCCTGCCCTGACACTCACAAACTGCCCTCCTTGGTCCTGCTGACTCCTACAGCAGGGATTGCCCCACACTGGGGTGCAAACCAAAGCCTTTCTCTTTCTGTGGTGCCGGACCCCAACAAAACCCAGCAGGTTCCCAGCCCTACTGTTCTCCCACCATCCAGGGGACACTTTGCCGCCCGCACTCGGCACCCGCCCTGGCAATGGCACAGCGCTGTTCAGCAATGAATCACCGTCTGGCGCGGACAGCATCCCTCTCCATACCACACCTGCCACGCTTTGGTTCACCCTTCCCCTGGACAAGTTTTTCCCCCTCCCTTTGAGAGAGGCTCTTTTCAGCTTCCCATGAAAGGAGCCTGTTCTCCCGTGATGGATTGCACCTGATTTCAATATCAATGAGGGCATCGCTCTGCCTGCACAGCTCCGAGCAGACTGTTTAGCCAAGTTTTGTTAACAGGGTCGCCCTCCTCCTCCCTTCCCTCCTCGCTGCCTCCTCCTCTCCACCTAGGAGCAGAGGCCATGGCTGATTCCTTCCTTGGGAATGGATTCTCCCGCCAACGGGGCAGGCAGAGCGGTGATGGGTGTGTGATGCACAGGACAGCAGGGATGGCCTTGCAGCGGGGTTTGCTGTGTGATCAGAGAAGGGTGGTTAGCATGGGGCCTCCACTGCTGAGCATCCCGCCTGAGGAGCTTGGCGTTGCCATGGTGCCTCCTCCTCTTCTGCCGATTTACAAAAAAAAAAATGAAAGAGGAGAAAAAAGATGATCCTTTCTTTTCTCCCAGCCTTTTATCTCCCCCTCTGAGGCTGTTGCTTTGAGTCCTATGTCAAAAGCATCCATTGCTAACAGAGCCAGAGGGTGCCATAAATTCAAGCGGCCCCGAGTGATGCCTCTTGCCCCCCACCCCATCTACCATGCCTTTGTTGTTTCCACTGGCTGAAATTTATGGCCACTGGGTTCCCAAGAGTGCTGTCCCCCTTGTCCCCAGGCTGGTGGACAAGCCACCACTGAGGCACTGTGTGTGTTTTGGCACTGCAGTACCTGCCCCTTGCTACCCGCTGAACCCAGCCTGAGCAGATGCCTGTTGCACGTCCGGTGGGGATCAGGCTCATGATGACAGCCCCTTGCTAATGAGCTTTTTAAACCTATCCTGTGTTTTAGAGATTGTCAGCTCAGTTCCCATCACTCGGGCCAAATAGGTGTCAGCTTCCCAGCAAGGTACAGCATGTCAGGCAGCCTGGTGAGGATGCCGATGGGCTGATGAACTGTAGCATCTCACAGGTTTCTTCAGCAATAAAAATCCCCTGTTGTATACTCTTACCTGAGAGAGCAGAAAGGGCAGAAACTCCGTTGATACCAACCTCCCACACTGAGGAAGCACAAGTGAAACCATCCCAGAAAAACACGTACTTCCAAGCCATCCTGGCTGCCATGTGTGGTCAGACCGGAGCCCAGATGAAGAGACCAGAAAGTCCCGTGGAAAAGGTGAAGAAGAGTGATGAGAATTACTAACCCAGCTCTACCCAAAGAGTCATCCCCCGGCTTTCCCTCTGCCTGCACTCCGAAGGGCACTTAAACCCATGCCTGTATCTCTGGAGATTTTACAGAAATGCTGAGCCAGACTTAACATCTTGTTGCCTGCTCTCCTCTCCCTTCTCCAGAGTTTAGTTAAGTTTCTGTGTCACAGAAAGAGGAAAACAGAGAGCAAGGGGAAGCAATGCGAACTGTAAAAACAGTGAAGGACTCCTCCAGTGCCCCAGGGAGCTGAGGAATGGGAATATGGGTCTAAATTTTCCAATAGGAAAAATAAACCCTCCCAAAGAGCCAGAGAGGTGAGTTCTTCTGGACAGGATCAAGATGATCTGAAAGTCTGGAACAGCCAAATACCCCTTCTTTTGCAGTCCCCAGCTTTGTCCCTTTAGGGTCTGGGCTTGCATCTCCCATGTCCTTGTTTGAGCTTTGTGTTTCTGCAGTGGTTTCTGTGCTAACTCTGCTCCCAGGGATGTGTGCAAGAGCCGGTGTCATCCATGTGAATAATTGCTGAGATAAGGGCAGAGCTATCCTGCACCAGCTTTCACCAGCACCTGGCTGGTTAAATTTCACCCTACAGACACCCTGCCTGTTGCCCTCCTTTTATTTATTAACTGGCACCTGTTGTCACACAGAACACAACGTGGCCACACCATTGATCAAGCCCTGTGGTGACACCCCATGACAGCACCCTACGTGTCAAGGGCACAGCTCAACCTTCCGCCATGGTGTACCTTCACCGGGGTCCCTGTGACAGCAGTTGGGGTGGCCATCCAGGCTTGGGTCTCACCCTGCTGACAGCAGCTAAGACGAGTTTTCCTATTCTCCCTGGTTCACATGGTGACAGTGACTGCGAGGGCAAGGGGATGGGGTTTTCATATTGCTCATCCCTCCTCCTCTCAACTCACGAAGTTAAGCCTTCACCCCCAGACTTCTCTCTCCGGAGCAGGAGAAGGCTTTTTCTGGCTTTTGTTGCGATTCACTTTCAAGGCTGGGGCTGAGCAAAGAGCTGGGCAGGTGCCAAAGCTCCTATTTTGGAGACCCGGTCTCCGGCAGTGGAGCCGTGGGGGCTGTTGGCAGCGAGGCGAGCAGCTGCGCAGCAAGACGTTGCATCACGGAGGTGGATATAGGTGCGGCCCCTATGGCGGGCTGTTCATGCCTTGGGGCTACTCTTTACTGCGGTGTCTGACAGATGCTGGCAGGTAAGGGCTGGCCGGCAGGATCAGCGCTGTCTGAAACACAAACGCACACCAGAAAGAGGTGCCGGGAGGCAGGGATGGGTAAGCACGCTGGAGTCTTCTTGACAGCTGGATTTCCTGTGCCTGTGCCAGCTCCCTGCCTCAGGTCTCTCCCCAGTCTCCGTTCAGGTCCTTGGGGCCGCTGCTGCCCTGGAGATGAGGAATTGGAGAAATCTGGGATGCAGTGAGGGGTCTGCAAACCTTCTGCCATGCCGGTGGCTTTCTCCATGGGTTTGCCCCAGTGGTCCCCACGAGGGAGGAACAGCAGTGGGGTAGGGGCTCTGAGCAGAGCAGGGCACCTTCAGCCCTCAAGTAGAGACCAGGTGTGACAGAAAAACTCTGTCAGGTCTCTGGTAGGAAAGTAAATCCCCTCCCAAGCCCAGCTCCTCGAGAAGGTTGCCTGAGGGCCCAGCCAGAGGCTGCCTCCAGAGCTAACCTTACACAGGTGAATGGTGCAGCCATGTTCTGCACCAGCTCCACTGCCTCCTGCCAAGCTGCAGATCCAAGTAATCAGGACTGTATGAGCTGTGTCTCTGTGGGTTTTCCAAGTGAAGTCCTAGGGAGATTAAACAGAGTAGATCTCTCCCCTTACTTCTCTGGAAATTCCCTACATGTATGGGGTTTTCCATCCAGCCTACACATCATAGCAAGGAATCTGGTTTTGGTCCTTCCCTGGTGGGAAGCGTGAGCACGGTTTGTACAGTGATGATGCCAGCCTGCATCACGTGCCCACCAAGCACTGTTGGCAAGTTCTCTAAGTGAGTAAAAGCGAGAAATGAACGTGGGACTGACACATATAGACACATCCGTGATGTTTTCCTGGGCAGCATTCTGGTATAGAGGGCATCAGCGTTTTGGTTAATTGAACTGTGGTCTCCATAGCAACTGGGTAGAAATAGGAGGAATTATATATTTACTCTCATTTATAGTGGCAGCCTTCATCCTGAGATTAAATGGGAACCAGTCCCTCTCCTCACACACATGGCAGCTCCGGGGCAGCTTCTGCAGTGGGAGAGGGAAGAAAAGACTGGTTGTTTCTCGAGATGCCCTTTTCTATTCAAGCTCCTTCTACGTGGTTTTATTCAGCTGCATCTTACACCAGGCATGAATGCCCCAGACTATTATGTGCTGAAAGCTTTCCCTGTGGAGAAAGCTGCTTGGATCTGCCTTGTGTTTTCCAGTCCACCTCCCCAGTGAGACATACAGACAAGTTAAAACAGGCAGATTTCAACAGGGCCCAGAAAGAGGATGGCTGAGGATCTGCCAGGCGTGGAAGGGCTGCCTCCCCTTGCTCCCTGCCCTTCCCAGTGGAAATTGGGAAGGTCACTGCTCTCTCAGCTCTCAGCACAGGGATTTTCTCCCCCACTGGCACCCATTGGACCCGATGCAAAGGAGATGGTGCCTGGCAAGGCAGGATGAAAACACCCTTTCTGGTGTCGGGGTGGGGAGGTGATGGAAGGGCACGCGACGGGGCTGCAAGCAAGGGTGGGGACTTTGCTGCTAATGTGAGCTGAAGGGGAATTAGGTGAGGGCTGCTTTGCAGCCCTGGCATCTCCACGTGTGCCAGCCCGCCTGCCCTCCTACCCCCTCACACCCAGCCCCGAGGCACCCCCAAGGCTCAGGAAGGCAGGGGCAGAATTGGGGCACCCCTTTGCCAGGGGGAAATGTTTTCTTATCCAAGGTTGAAGAGTTTCTTCAGCGGCCAAGAGCAGTACTCAACAATTACCCCATCCTGGAGCTTTATGGTCTCCTGGGCTCTCCCGGGCTCTGAGAATTTGCATTCAAGCCTGGCAGCTACATTTATTCATTAAATGACCCAAAAAAGGGAGTCTGTGGAAGAAAGAGGTTTAGGTGAGAGGTTGTCTAAGCACAGAGGCAAAAGTAGAGGAGGCAGTGCAGAAAAAGGGGGAATGGGAAAGGAGAATTTTGTGGGGCAAAGAGGTATGTTTTAAGGTCCCTAGGAGAAGAGGATCTTCACCTTTAGCCAGACCAACCACTCAGCCCATCGTTTTTAAAAATTTCTGCTTACAGAAGCTTGGCCCTGGAGCTGAGCTGCTTTTTTGGTGCACAGGATTGAGTTCAGCAAAAAATGTGCCCTTTTGTGGGGAACCAACAATGTGCAAATCCAGGTCAAATGCAAATGCAGGGCTTCAGCCAAAACAAGTGAGGGAGATCATTTGGAAGATGTCGAAACATCTTGTTTCAACATTTATTTTTTTTTCAAAACAAAGTTTGGGTGTTTTTTTTTTTTTCCTTCTTGATTTCAAAACAGCTTTTCCTATTTGAACAGCCCTGCAAAGCCAAAAGGAGAAGAAGGGTTAAAAAGGTGCAAAATAGACCCCAAAAAGGGTAGAAAACATTGTGGGTTTTTTTGGAGGGATGTTCCAGGTTGAGCTGAACTGGCTTTTTTTTTTGACATCTTGCCAACATTTTTCCCCTTGGTATTTTTTTTTTGGCACAGGGAGCAAGCTGAGAAACCCCATCCCGTGGAGTACCCCCGTGAACCACGGATGGATTTTGCCATGCAGCTGCCCCAAAATACCCCTCTGGTGCTTAATACCCCCCTCCATTTTTCCTTTTTCTCTGCCAGATTTTGAGAGGTGTGAATGCAGCATCACACAGGCCTGCCTGCATGGTGGGGACACACATCAGGCCAGGAGCAACCCTTGCCCAGGGATCAGCGGTCCCCGGGCGTCCCTGAGGGGAGCCAGCTGCTCCATCTCAACTGTCTCCTCTCTTCCCTCACCGCTCTGTTTTTCCACTGGAGCATGCGAAGCCCGAGCGGGGTGAGGAAGAATACGGCCCTTTGTGTGAGTTGAATATGAGCCATGTGTTGCGCTAATGCGGCCGGCGAGCCCACCCTGAGCTGCACATTCAGCCCTAGATTAGTGCAGCTATCAGGACACATTTAGATATGGACGATTTCCTCCGCCGTCACTGGCGAGTGGGGACAGAGTGTGGGAAAGCTCTTCTCCAGGCGCGGGGCCCTTCTCTCACCCATCCTTACCCAATCCTAGAGCCGGGGGGCCGGTTGTTAATCGGATTCCCACCGCGCAGGGCGAGATACAGCAGCGGCGTGTGACCTTCCTGGAGGTGTGGGGTGGCTGAGGAGTGCTGTGGGAACCAGGGCAAGGAAGGCTCTGGCAGAAAGGAGGAGATTTTTCAGGGTTCAATAGTCAAGGTCTGTTCCAGCAGGCCACCGTGCCTTGCAAGCTCGTGTCCCACCTGTGATGTCCCCAGTTCCCTTGTGTGTCATCCTCCCCCTTCCCCAGCCCACCAGAGTGGGGCAACATTAACCCTTGGTGTCCTGGGTGACTGCAAACTAATTTAGAGGGACAGAAAACATGTAAGGGAGGGAGAGGAAAGGCAGACGCAGCATTGCAGTATAGGCTGTATCACCCTGTGGCTGTTGATAGGTTGAAAGCTGACCTGTCCAGGCTTGACTTGTCCTGCATGAGCCGCTGCTCACCTGCTGTACCATGGGCTTCATGGCACTAAGCACCATTAAGGTAGCGTGTCCCCATGGCCCAGATGCTTGTAAATCCTACCCAAAACTGGGGTGCTACATGGGACCACCCTGCCAGGTGGGATCGATACCCCCTTTCTGTCACTGGAAGGAATGGGGGAAATAGGTTATTGGCCTCTTCTCAATTATCGTCATGAAGGTGGCAGGAGTTCTGGGTCCCTGTCCCCCCTAAAACCATCCTCTTTGGTGCAAATGTATGCCATATGCTGTTGCAGACACACGGTAATGCTAGCATTGCTGTGCAGGCAGGACATCAGTGGTGACCAGCAGGACAGACAGGCCTGGACCACCGCACCCAGCTCCCCATGCTGGGCTGCCTGTTTCCCCCTTCCCAGCAGCCAGCTGGGAGGTGACTGGTGCAGGGATGGGCTGTGATGGGGACAACAGCCACAGAGACCTGCAGGCAGTCGCCATCTCTCCTGTCCTCCCCACGGGGGCCAAAGCCCCCAGAGCAAACACCGAGGGCTTTCCTTGCTGCCTGAGGATGGGAACTATCAGGATGGTTCATGGAAACATAGGGACAAGCTTTGGGGGATGGGGGCCAGGTTGGCTCGTGGGAATCGGCTGCATTGGAGGGTCAACCCCTGCGGAGACACTTCCAAAGCGAGTGCCACTTCTGCCACCTCCTTCTCCCACCCCTGCAGTGCCTCTGCACCGGCTCCCGTGCTGCCTGTAGCCTCCCCGCTGGGAAGGGACTCTTGTTCCCCAGGTCCCCAAAGTGAGGAAGGAAGGATGGCAAACTTCACACCACCATGTCAGGCAAGCTCCCAGCACACCTCCTCAGTATCCTGCCCTTCCGCCCCCGTGCCTTCTCACCCACCTCCCTCAGATGTTGCTAGAAAGACATCAGTGGCAGTAAAGAGGTTAATGTGTGTGGGAGGAGGAGGCGGGGGAGAGGGAAGCGGTTCCCATGAACTGGGTCCAAGGCTTTTACAGCCTCCTTAGCAAAGCAGAGCATCTGGCCACGGGGTTCATTTGCCCTGGAGCAGATGGTCCTGTACTCCATCCATGCGGCCAGGCAGGCGGGTGATGGCTGTGGCTGATGCTGAGTCCCAAAGAGCCTTTTGTCACTTGGAGATTTCACAGGAGACAGTGCTGAGCTTCACCGGGGAAGGGAGAGGGGAGGAAAGAGGTGCCTGGGAGAGCTCTGAAGTGCTCGGTCTGAACAGGCTCCTGTAGGTGTTTTTTAAATGCAAAAAAACCCCCAGAACTCAGTGCTGACCCCTGCACCCAGACCCCCCACATCCTTAGATCATGGGATGATACCCAGCACTTCTCTCCCAGCGCACCATGTCCCAGCCACCAAGCGGCACTGGAACCACTTGGCTCTCATGCCTCTGAGTGCATGGGCATCAGTGCCGGGAGGAGACACCACTTTGGTTTGGGTCAACTTGCCCAGGCACACCATCTCACTGGGAGGAGGGTCTGCAGGTTTGGAGCACTGTGTCCAGTGCTCTCTGCCTCATCATGCTGTCCAGGGATGCTCAGTGGGAAAGGCAGGAAGCTCCTGTTGGGAGAGGCACTGGTGAGGCTGTGAATGTCACATCTTCTGTCACTTTCCCAGGGCCCCAATGCTGGGCTCTGGGCCAAGACCCAAGCCTGCCCTGGGCACATCTTTGGAGCTGCCCTTCCCACAGCAGAAAGATGCACCCCAAAAAATGGCTGCCACGTTGGCCACACTGCTGAGCAAGGTGCTTGGTGCAGAATGCCCTTGACAAGAGTGCCTCAAAAAAGATTTATGACATGATGGTTTAAGGCTGTAACTGGAGCTGAACTTAGCAGGCTTCTGGTTTCCTAAGAGGAGTCCCCTTCCACTACACAGGAGGTTTCCATGCCTGGAGCTCCTGGGCAAGGCTGGAACACACTGCTGGAGCAGGACCTCAGCAACACATTCAGTGTACCATGAAGCATGCCTCTGGCTTGTTTTCTCTCATGTGTGACATCTATCTGTGGTGCTCAGAGGGAACACAGGGCTCCACACCCATCTACACTGAAGAACAACCTCCCTGTTATCCCTCTCTGAGGAGAGAGTTAAGCTTCCCTCTTTACCCATATCTTGGCTTTCAATCTCCAACAAAATAGCTCCGGGCCATCTCCTCAGCAGCTGTGACATAATTATTGTTACCAGAGATTTATGCAAACCCTTGCTCTGCTCTTCAAGCACTACAGCTCTATCTCACCCCTTCTCCCTGTGCTGCAGCAGGAGTCCTGAAATAGGCCTTTCCTCTCCCAGATTTCTGCTCCAGGGTTGAGGACCTGAAGCACTTCTCTTGGATTCTTTCCATTCCTGCTCATACTATGACACCATTTCTTTTCATTAATAACACAGCCTCAGTGATGCAGGATGTTACACGATGGTTTTTAAAGACACTACTTCAGTGAGGGTTCCTGAGACCTCCTCTGCTTAGGAGGAGTATCAGCTGTGCTGGCTCCTCCAGAATTTCTCCTGAGCCTTGCCTGGACGTCTACCTATGCTGCTGCTCCTCTGTGTCTATGGAGGTGGGAGAAAATGCGCCATATGGACCTCCATCATCCCTGTGAAACTGTCTTCCTCCAGCCTTTTGACAAGACTAAAGAAAATCGATGAAATCTGTGACTTTGCCAACACACTCCTCAGTCCTCGGGGACTCCAAGCTTCCAGGACAGCTGTAAGTTATTCTAGGAGAGCCCACATCCTCCCATCCCTCTGGATTTTCTTACCTTGGCTCCACCACATCCCAATGGGAGGACAGCACGAGCACAGATCTTCCTCTGGAAGCCTGTTTACCAGAGGATGGGAGCAGTTTTCCAGATGTGCTGGAGGGAAGTGGCTCCATCCAGGGACCTGCCCATCGCGCGCGTTGTATTCCCGCTCAGAGATCTTTTCCTCGCACGGAGGATGCGTGTGCTCGGCAGCCGGCCCGGCTCACATCAGCCTGGACCTGCTCCCAGACACCTCGGCCAGAGCCACGTCTGACGGGCTGCACGCTCGCACACGCTGGCTGGGCAGCCAGCCCTGCGCAGCATCGGGGACAGACCAACCCTGCGCCGCCCTCACTGCCGCACTCCCCAGCTGCTGCCTGGGCATTTCTACTCATCCAAGAACATCCCTCCCCATCTAGGTACATGGCAACAGGTCACATCCCCTCCCCAGACAGGCATCCTGGATGGCAGCCACCTGTAGCAACATCTCCCACCTGCCCATCCCATCATCCCCAGAAATACTCGTGATCTCCCACCAAAGTCAACGCGCTCAATGACACGGAGCCACTGAGGGCTGCCTGGCAGCTTTTCCCAGAATATGGAGAGAGGAGCCAGCTTGTTTTAGAGATCTGAGAATAATGAAAGGAAACGCAAGGAGCTGAAGTGCAATAGGAAGTGAGTGGCTGGGTGCTACAGGCAACAGGGGAAAGTCAATGGCAAACAGCTGTAGCGCAGATGCTGAGCAGAAGCAAAAGCCTCGGCTCTGAGGGAAGGCTGTGACTAACCAGCAGATGCAGCCTGGGACGAGTAAATTGGTTTATCACTAAGGGAGGAGGTCATTTGTCACCTTAGGCAAAACCAGCGTGTCACAAATGGGAAACTGCAAATTCTCCATGACTGCACTGTAGCGGAGAGAAACCACAGACGAAGCTGAGGAGAGCAGCCAGGACACTGGAGGAGGAAGCACTGGGCAGGAAGAGAAAGGTCTTGATCCAACTACATCCCATGTTTAGGTTTAAGCGAGTAAACAGTCCCATTCATGTTCAAGTGCTTTAATGTTTTATTGGGCCAGGATTTTAAAAGTGATGAAAAGCCTGTACGAATCCAGAGGAGAGGCTCGGCTGAGAGAAGAGGGAGGAACTGATCAGTCAGCACGGGAAGGCTGGAGATAAGAGAACAGTCAATGACTGGTTTATATCAGTGAGGCTTCACCGGGGTTACGCAGCTCCTCAGCAGAGAGGAGCCACAAGTAGCTTTACATGGACTAAATGTGGTTAGTGTCTGTAGTAAATCAGGCATTTTAATGGGATCGGGGAGGGACGAGTGCTAATTTCTTTTACAAGAAGAGACTCTGCAGCCTCCTTGGACTTCTCAGTGCTCTAGATGTCATCTGTCCCAGGATGGGCAGGGTCATGTAGCAGCCAAGGTCTGTCTATGCTGGATGGAGCCGGATGACCTCAGATGGGACACTCAGCAGCATGAGCTTCTTGTGTCTCTGGGAAGCATTTAGCATCCCTGCAAATCCCTAAGTGCAAAAGATAGTCACGGACAGTGTTGGACAGTGGCCTCATGTTGGACCTAGTCTGGTCTAGTGTTGGACCTAGTAGGGCTGGATGGACTTGATGTTCTTGAAGGTCTTTTCCAACCAAAACCATTCTATGATTCCACGCATCTCCCACCTTTTGCAAAAGGCTGTAGGCTCTGCCTGGCCATGCCAAAGGATGGATGGGAGGACATGGACGCAGCCCCAGGCTTTCCTCTGCATTCCCCCCTGCATCACTGAGTTTTTGAGGCTGTTTGCTGCTCCCCCAGCGCAGGGCTAGGGATGACAAGATGGTTTCCTTGTGTTGCCTCCTCCTCACATATCAAGCCACAAACACAGATCTGTATGTGATGTACTGGTCACCATCCATTTCCCAGCTGTGTGCGCGTATGTGTGCCTCACCCCCTCCATCTCCATACTGGGCTCAGGGATGCTTGCCAAGGGCACAGGGCTTTCATCCATACCTGCTCTTTGGCAGACATCTGAGCACAGAAGAGAGAGCGCCGGGAAGCAGATGTCGACCCAACCTCCTCGTTAGAGATCAGTCCCTCTGGACCGTGGGCAGAGCCGCCCATCGGGTACGTCAGGAGCACTGGTGCCTTTCGGCATTGTCCTACCGCCCCGGTGCCGAGCCGTGCTGCGGGTTCCCACAGCTGTGCTACAATGGAGGCACAACAGGCTCCTCTGGGGACAAAACCTAATCTGAGAGATACCAAGGCAGAGAAAGCTCTTCCTAAAAAAGACACAGTCAAAAGCTCTCGGATGCCCTGTGTCCAGGGACACCCGATACGCCCGCCTGCAGTATGATTACCTCCAGGCAGGCTTTGTCTGCTCTGACTCCCCTGAATGTCACACTTGTTCCCAAATACCAGTGGGGAACAATGTGGAGGCACACAAGGAAAAGCCTCCTCTGTCCCTCCCAGCCTGAAAGTAAATATCGAATGCCCATGCCAAAGGGGAGGGAGGGGAATGGTGAGAGAGAAGACAAAAAGGAAAAAGCCCGGGGTTCAGAAATGCCTCGGTGAAACTGGGTCATGGCTATAAGGTGACAGGCAAAAAAGGGTCCCTGTTCTTGGGGAGGGTGAGCAGATGCCTCTGCCCAGCAGCTCCTTGCTGCTGGTGGCCTCATGAGAGGATGTGGCTGGAGGGTGCCAGCGGCGAAGAGGAAACACACAGTCATTTCTGCATGTCTCTCCACCTTCTCTATATGGTATTTCTTATGGGGTGAGGTGCTTTGATGCTCCCCTTCAGATCCTTTCTGGGCTCTGAGAATGGCAACCGTGATGAGATCCAGCAGAGACTGGAGGGCAATGGATGGTGGTAGAGTTGGCTTCAATCTGCCACACTCAGGCCCTCCTCATGCCCCTGCTACTGTGACAAAAGAGATCACCATCCTGGAGACAAAGACGTTTCATAGGGTGTCACAGAGGCTCTCCCAAATCCCAGCTCCCAGCCCCTTCATACCACACATGGATCCAATAGCCTTTTCCCCACAGACTGCCCGGACATGAGCTGGAAGCAATCTGATTTTCCATCCTTATCTCCCCCTCTGCTGCCAGGGAAGTCAAGTCCTATTCAGCCCCCTCCTTCCTGTAGGCCACACATGGTTTCTTCCTCTCTCAACAAGTTCCTTTGTCTCTTGAAGGGGATGTGTGTCCAGCTGAATGTGCTGCTGGGCAAGTGGGCTGGTTGCTGTATATCCCGTGTCTTCTCCCAGATGGAGAGATGGTCTGAATGGAATTCCCATGGACCCTGGAGCTTGGGCAGTGCAGGCAGGAGCCAGGCTTTATCCAAGGCTGGCTGGAAATGCAAATAAATGCTGTCACAAATGTGGTCACTATCAGCTGTGCATCCTCTTCAAACAGCCACAGAATGGACCCGTCTCCTTTGCTTGAGGTTAAAAAAGGGAAAATAGTCTAAAAATACATGTTTGTGTTGGCATGGCCACCCTCCCACCCAGCACCCCTGGGCCACAGGCCCCAGCAGCAGGTCCATACTTGGGGCCACAGGGCAGGATAATAGATTCATCTACAAGTTTAAGCTCAAACTCATTGGTGTTAGAGGCAGTTTTTGTCAGGCTTTGGTGCAAACTTTCAGCAAATCACTGGGAACGTGGGAGGAGGCAGAGCATCAGGAACATAGGCCTGATGAGGTAGAGAAACAAACCTGACCAAGGGACTGTAACACACTGTAATGCATGGCCTTCTTCTGAAAGAGAGCCCCCGTTCTCCAGATTACTGAAAAAACCCGGTTGTATTTCAAAGAAGCTGGAGAAGTTACTCAGTACTGCATAGGATCCTAACAGGACATCCCCCAGTGAGATCCTGGGGGCAAGGCTGAAGGTAAGGCACGTAGTCTTCTCAGACCAGCGTGAATTGGTAGGGTGGGCCATAATGGGAATTTCTCTCCTATAAGCAGTGACCCACTGAACAAGCCACAGCAGGGCCAACTGCTGAAACCGCGTTTTGGAGACATATAGAGGTTCCTGTGTTGCAAGAGTTGATGGAAGACTTCCTGTAAAGAGAAGACAACCCAAGGAGCAGCCCCATCTGTTGCTAGACAGCCACACAGGAGGTGTGACCTTGTCTCACACGATAATGAGATTTATTCTGCTCCTTTTGATAGGACATTGATTAAGGTTTCCATACTTGTGAGGGCACCAGGGGTTCAGAGGCCTAAGGGGACAGCATGGAGCAATGAAAAGCAAGACTTTTCTGGCTTCACCCAGAGATTTATGGATGCTGTTTGTCTAAGAGCAAGATCGGTATGAACATCCAACCGCTTGTAACCAGAACAGAAAGGCAGAATCCTTCAAAACTGCCAAACTGAGACGAACTCAAAATAAGCCTCAAGACCCCTGGCATATCAGGAACCCAAACAATCCATGCTGCCAGTGTTCACGGGGCCACAGGTCAGCTGGCTGCTCTCCCAGCAGTGTGCCTTGCAGTCCAGAAGAGATGAGCTCACCATGCAACAGGCTTGGAGATCAAACCCAAGCTGGGAGGGCAGCCTGTCTGTCTCGTGCTCACTCTGACAGTGAGCCGGGGCCAATTTTGTAGTCATTCAGGGAAAATGGCTGTTTTGAGTGGATGCAGCCACACATTCCTCGTGCTTTTTGGGTGATGGCCTCAGCTAAGACAACTCAACTGGACATTGCCAACAGAGTTGCATCAGGCTGGAAGTATTCCCTTGGAAATAAAGCTCAGCCGCAGGTGCCACGGAGTGAGATTTGCTGCTTAGGAGCCTTTGGTGGGCTGAACTCACCACTGCTGACTGACTTTAACCCAACACCAGGCTAGCAAGCCCTTGCCATCTGCACATCTTGGGCAGGAGGAGCAGCACGTGGCTGGGCCGCCTCGCTGCCTCCAGGAAACCCTCCTGCACTATTTTTGCAGCTCTGACCTCACTGCCCGTATCAGCCTGCCCTTTTCCAGCTTCCTCTCCCTGATATCTGGCTTTTGCCCCGTATTTCCTCAGGCGTTGAGCAATCACCTTAAGCCTCTCTCCACATTTCTAGGATTCTTGTTTATCTCCCAGCAAGCAGCAGGGCTCTGACAGGTCCTTGCCTTCCTGTCCTGCCCGGCCAGTTCCTCTGTTTACCTATAACACAATTTATACTTGTTCATTCGTTGGGTTTTGTTTGGGTTTGTTTTAATGCAGAGCAACAACTCAGTACCAGGAGAGACGTCATCTTCTCTCCTTTCTACTAATTTCTCCCTGGTTCCAGCCACCTGCTCCAGTTCTTACCACTTGCAAAGAGTGGTTCTTCTGCCCTCACCATGGGCAATGTCTAAAATTCCTGCTGCAAAGAGAAATTCCCAGCTCAGGGAAGCCTGGAGTCTTCCAAAGCCTCTAACTGGTCCCATACTGGCCACTATTGTTTGCAGGGAGGTAAAAACTTGGATCCCAATGGGACACAGAGGGGAAATGAAAATCCCTTTGCCACCCCCACCTCCCTGCGCTCCTCCACTGACCCCTTTCCCCTCCGTGATCCCACACTCTTCCCTCACAAAGCAAATTCTTCCTGGATTATATTTTAATATCTGCAAAGCCTCAAGTTTGAAAGAAAAACAAATGTGAAACCAACTCATGAATTTTTCTCGATGTGAAAAAAAAAAAGGAGAAAGGGCCTCCATCACTCCTGAGAGCCTGTGCAGGAGCTGCATGAGCGGATTAGGGTGGGCAGAGCTGACAGCCAGGCACTCTGTTAGACCCTGGGATTGAGACATCAGGAGTTTAAACTGAAGAGAGGACGGGACTGTCACGCAGCACGAGGGGAGAGCACAACGACATCCATCTTGGGAGCTCAGTCTCTCTTTCACCACACATTGCTGATTCCTATCTCCAGCTAGTCTGGGTTTTTTTATACACACATGTATGTATATATGCTCCTGGGGAAAGCCTGTCTGCAATAGCATCCCGCTCTGCCTCTGCTGGGATTAAGCTGGGAAACGAAGTCGTGCAGTTCCCTGAGGTTTTCCAGTTTGCATTTGACCCAGTTTGGGCTTGGGGGAAGTGACAGCTCGTCTGTGCTGGGCGAGGGAAGCTCCAGCCCTGGCTGGCCCCGGGGTCAGTACGTGGGCTCTGGCAGCCCCTCCAAAGCACCGGTGTGTTTTGCTGTTTTGCAGAGGGATGGGGTTGTTACGAAAGGGAAGCGAGGTGAGAGATAACGATGTAAGATGGTTTCCTCTTCCCTCTCAGCTGCCAGTTTGAACCCAGCCCAGGTCGGCAGCGGAGGACGCCCTGGCCACTGGTGCCTGTCCAGCGGTGTGTGCAAACCCTGCTGCCTGGCTGCCGTCCCGCTTCCTAGGGGGCAGGTGGCTGCATCCCCTCCGTGGGCTTGGCACGCTCCCTGAGCCCTGTTCCAGATGAGCAGCCAGCGACCAGCTTGTTCCAGAATAAAAGTCACGTTATTCCGAGTGCAAAAGCCAGTGACTATTCTTGAATAAGTCCTTTTCAAGAGGACCAGAGCAGACAACCCACACCCAGGATCCTATTCCTGAATGGGGATTGCAAGACCTGAAAATAAACTCATAAGAAATGCCCTTGTCCTTAAATACAGTCACACAAGGTCAGGGTGGAACTGGTGGCAAAGGGGACCATTATGGGGCAAAGGACAGTGGCCATTCTGCATCAATGAGAGGAGTGATCTTTGATGAGGACGCCCAGTCCCTTCCAAGAGTACAACACACATGGCCTCCACCCTTCCTGACAAAACCTTTTTGAGCCACAGGGAACAGGAATAAGGAGTTTCCTTGTGTTTTGCTACCAGGTTTTGATGATAGTCAGTGACCTGAGTTGTTCCCAGGTGACAGGGAGTATGTGTGGCTCTTCACGACATCTTCATTTCCCAGTCCACAGCATACTTGCTCTGCTTCCTGGATCACCTTGTTACAGCAGGATAAAGGGTGACACAGGCTGTTGATGAGTCCCAGGGTACCTCACAAACTGGGACAGCTGCTCCCAGAGTACCCAGTTCAGTGGCTAGGCTGGGTTATTAACTCCCCTCCCAGATGGGAAAATTAATTCCCAGTATTCTGACCGTTTTTCTTCTTCTGTGCAAATTGATCCAGGTCTGAACAAAGGCTCTTGGCCACTTTGGGTGTTGGGAGCATCTGTCCACATCCTTTGGCTGGGGATGTCCTTACTGGGCTCTGCGTGTGGGACCAGTGTAGTGGACTGAGGTGGGGACATTGGCTTGCACATGGGCTGTGCCTTGCCAGCAGGTCCTGACATCACCTGGGCATCCTAGTCACCCGGCTCATACATACATGACAGAAACTTCCAGGGGATTGCCCAAACCCCCAAATGAGTGGCCAGCTCTGGGTGTCTTTGGCTAGAGGATCCAGTGCAGGGGAGGAGACGGAAACAAGGGTGGAGTGAGGGGGTTAGTCCAGGGATAAATACCATCTGGGATTTTGTCTATGATCTGGGAAGAAATGTTCTCAACTCTCATTGCCACGAGGATTCGTTCTGACTTGCCTGTGTTTTGGGGTTAAAATATTCCTTCCCCAAAGGATCATCTGTTCTTGGTTAGCTACCACCAGGCCACCCCACAGTGCTGGTGGATTTCAATGGCTAGAAGGGCTCGTCATAAAAGACTCTTAACTCCCCAAAGGCTTTAAAAAACCACATTTTTTAATGAAGTTTAAGAACTGGATCTGAGTGCTTCTGAACAACACGTTTGTGGAGCAGCTGGGCTGAAACCTATTCATGTTGGAAAACTGTTTCTGCATGTGCTTATATCGCAAGAGCAAATATTGACTTACAAGTATTGTGTTCGTGGCCATGAAGAATGCTTTCTCTCTTTTTAAGGATCAGTCCTTTTCACCTGGAGCCTTTCTTCTGAATAAATTGCTGCTGTAAATTCCAGTGTTTGCTAACATCCTTGTCCTCAGGGCGCGGGTGTGCTCTTCGGGGCTTTCATGGAAACACAAAGAGAAGAGCACCCTTGTTATACTGGGATAGAGAATTTTCTGGGGAACTTGGAAGTTTGGGTTCCCCCTTTTCAGTGGTTTCCATATCTCCTCATGATTGAGCTCTGTGTGGCTAATTCCTCTGCAGCTGGGCAAAAACGCTTCCTATTTTCAAGGAACTTGAAAGCCAAGAGCCTTGGGTTGAGGGATGCAGAGCCCACACGCATCCCTGAAGGAAACACCTTCAGCCACAGATGTGGCAGCTCTGCTGCCCGCAAAGGCTGGGACAGCCCATCAGCAGAGCTCCTGGGGCTGTGGAAGCTGTTGCCAGGTTCACGTGGAATGATGCTACAATCTTTTCATGCTGATCCGAAATGATTGTGGCAAGTGTCCAAACCCACGAGGAGTGCTGGTTATAAGGCCAAGTGCTGTTCCAACATGAAGGCCACCAAGCAATTAAACTTGCCAAGCACAAACTGTATGGCTGTAATCCTAAGTGCTGGCAGCACTTGTTGGGGGATGAGGGGTGGTAGAGGCTTCTGTGAGACCAGTGACTCAAACCCCTCTTTCACCTGCAAGGCTGGCATCTTCTTGCTGGTTGCTCTCAAGGAAGGAAGGTCTGTCAATGGGCAACAGAGGAATCCCTAGCTGTTTGTGTTCACAGGGAGATGAAATACCTCCATGAGTTACAGATCAGCTCCATCAGGGTCCACCCTAGAAGATGCTGCACTTCGGTGTCACCGTATACATATTAAGTGCCTTTCTCTGCTTGTGAAACCATGCAGCCTGGGTGAAGGCTTCCCAGGGGATGCTGTGAGCAAGTGGTACTCTGTAAGAGGGATGGGGAGAAAGGGAAGGCAGCGCTAATACTAAACTCGGTGCACCCAACCCTGTTTACAAGGTGGGGAGTGGCATCACCTGCAGGCAAGTGGCAGAGTGAGGGGGCCACAGACTCTGTGCTGTGCCTTGGAGTGAGACAGTGGAACCCCTAAATGAATGCTTCTCTCCTGGGGGGGATGTGCTGGGGCCCTGCAGTGTTTCTGTGTCGCTGCAGTCTCAGAGGAGCTATTCAAGGGGAAAACCACATGCACATTCCTCAGCACAATGGAGTCCAGCGCCAGACGATGCTGTGGTCCGGGCGCATCCTCCAAGGATGAAGACGTACAGGAATACCTGAGAGAGGAAGAATATTGTTAAACTTCCAGTTTCCCCAGAAGGTGGAAGACAATAAGCAGCCATCAAAAGGCATTTCCTGCCCATCTATTGTTTCCCTGATCAAGCTTTGCACATGGTCTACAAACAGACAGACCTTCTAATTACAGCACTGGGTGAAGAGCTCCACACACCCTTGTTATGTCCATGAGCCCTGGAGCAGCCCTTGAGCAGGTGGACAAAGGTGTTTCTTGCAAATGTTTGCTGCTGGTGGCATTTCTCCATCTCACAGTTGGTCTCACCAGCCTCAAGAGTCATCCCAGTCCCCCACCTCTCTCCTGGGTGCTTGCACAGCTTCACTCCAGCTGGAGGATGGTGCAGAGCAGAGCCTGTTCCGAGCCCACTCACCTGTGGGAACACATGTGATCCCCAGGTTTGGGCACAAGACCTGTCCTCCATCTCTGCCTGCCTTTATCTCACCCCATTCCCTGGCCCCAGCTTTTCTCTCCTAATTAAATGGTAAAAACACGTGGGATCCAGGCCAGGCACGAATGGTTTGAGCAAAGCAATTAGCCCCGACGTGAGCGAGGAACAATTAGCGCTGCTCTCTGGAATTCGGCCATTGTGCGGCTCATTGTATATTTTTGCCTTAAAAGGGGGCCAGCCTGTTGGAAGGAGAGCAAGGGCCCCCGTTCGCAGAGCCGGGCTGACATTTGCACTATGTTAGTCATGCTACATGTCAACATTTTTGTGAGCTTTCCAAAAACAGAAATTCTAATGGGATGTTTTAATCCCGTCTTCACCCCCGCATACCCCCCTCCCCTCTTTCCCCTTTCAGCTCCCACCTCCCTCCTCCTCCTCCTCCCTGCCTTGCACAGCACTGATACCACCCTCTCTCGGCTTCAGCTCCCAGAAACCAGGCAAAGCCAGAGCAGTGAAATTCCTATTTAAACTAACATCACATGAAAAATGAACTGTTGCTTTTAAACTCTTTTGCAGGGAGAATGGGGAGGGAGAGAACCATTCCCAGGGGTGCAGTAGGGAAAAGGCTTTTGGAGACCACCAAGGCAAGCTGAGGGAAGAAGTGGGTGAATATTGAGTCACTGATCTACCTTTGAAAAACCACTTAGTAACTTCATTGGGACACCCCAGGGGCAAGGAAGAAGCCAAGAAGCTGTGGGGGCCCAGAGAGAAGCCAAGCTCCCTGGGGGCAGCCGGTGTTTGGAAATAGCCTTGGCAAGAGCGTATCAGGGCCAGGGTGACACACGTATCTGATCTGGGTTGGATGCAGAGCGTGTGCGCAGGCAGCTGCAGGAGCTATGGCTGCTCCAGGGAGAGCTGCAGGCACTGAAATGCTCAGGTTGGGGCAGGGAGTGAAGATGCATCCCCGATCCTTTCCCTGGCTCCCTTCCCTCAGGAATTTTTGGAGACCTGGAGCTGTAGGTAGGCACTTGGCTGGGATGGGGTCTGGAAGCAGACCCCCTTTATTTGCTGATCCTTATGCTCCAGTCTGGTGTTGCTGGAGATGGAACACTGGGTTCATTGGGCCTTCATCCAGGCCAGTTCAGCCCAGTATGAGACTCGATTCCTGACTGCTCCTTGGAGTAATCTGTCAACACTTCCCCTGACATCAGCTTCTGGCTCATCTTCAGGAAGGCAGTGCAGAGAGGGACAGTTCAGGATAGGAATGTGAAAAAATTTGGGCCAGAAAGAATGAGAGGCCAAAAATTAAAGGCCAGGAGCTGCAAGCTCCTCTGACCCCACCTCTGGCTGGAAGGAGCTTGGGACAGGCTGGCCATCATTGCAGCAAACCATGATCTCAGCTCTGGCCCTGTACAGACAGACACATACAGGCTCCATAGACAGCCCACAGGGGAATCTCCCAGAAGGCAGCTGCCCAGGGGAAAGGGACCATGGGATCTCTGCTGGAGGCGCATCACCTCTTGGGAAACTGAGGCTCAGTGAGCTGGGCACAGATGGCAGGAGCCTTCTATCCCGCTTGACTTCTATCCCAGTCTGTCTGTCTGTCTGTCTGTCTGTATTCCTATCTGACCACTGCTGAAGGTTCTGGCTCTGCTATACCTTATGCAGTGCAGGGCCATGAGTCAATTTAGCTCTTTGTAATTAATTATTTTTTTTTACCACCCCAAACACACCCTGCCAGTTAAATCTCAGCAGTACATGACAGCAAGACTCCAGCCTGGGGCAGCTCTAAAGCTCCCTGGTTTGCTGTCAGCATCAATGCCAAATGAGAGACCTGCAGCCGGAGACAGCATGCATCCAGCCCAGCATCCCTGGCTGGCATCCAGCCCAGCATCCCTGGCTGGCAGCAGTTCCCTGCTCTATGGTCTTGCGAAGAGGGGGCAGGGGCCACTCCCTGCTAGACAGGGGATTTGGTGATGAGACAACCAGGTCTGTAAGGCCAGGTCTGCCCCATGAGCTGCTGTTGGAAGGGGAGAGGTACACGGACTGCAGGAAAGTGGGGTCAGATCCAGCGGATTCACTCATTCATGTTCCCATTCCCTCTTGTTTTGACCTTTGTTCCACAGTTTTAACACTAAAAATTCACTCCCCAAAGGAAGGAGCAGACAGGTCCCCTTAGCACACCTCACACTGCCAAACCCCCTGAGATCCACCTCAGCTGCAAAGCCCGAATAGAGGCATTAAATCAGTGGCGGCTGCCCCATCACCCTCCTCTCTCCCCACATCTACCTCCCCTCCCCTGGACTGAATAGGGAGCATGAGAAACCAGGCCAGGCAGGGACGGCCCCGTGCCCCTTGCTTTCTTTCAGGATCAGTGCATCTACGAGGCCACTTGTGGTGCCCAAGCCCCTCTACCCCCCCGCCCGCAACACCAGGGGCTGTAATCTGGGGGCAGCGGGCTTGGAGATGGAGAAGAATGTGGGAGCGGGGAGGGAGGATGGGGACTGTCCCCTCCCGCCACCGTCAAAGCCCCAAATTCTTAGACCTGGAGGAGTCACCACCAAATTCCATTCATCTGACAGAAAAGAAATCAAATCCTTTTAAAGAGAGCCCACTTTCCCCACAAGAATGCTCCCTTGGCCTTTTGTTGCAGGGCTTTGCTTGCTCCCAGCAGCTCGGAGGAAGCTGCTCCAATACATTAACCAGTTTAACTTGCTCGTGACCCCCTCTGCCCAGCACACAATGAAGCTCTTCGCCCGCTTTTTTCCCCAGCTCCTTTTCAGGAGCTAAATCCCCCGCTGTTCCCCGCTCGCTGCCTCTCTCTCTCAACCTTTCTCAGGCCTCTGCTTCAGCCCCGGGAAAATAATAATGCTTTGCATTTGTATAGCCCCCCGGCCCCATGGGATCTCCAAGTGCCCCTCACTGGATTGCATCGTGTGTCCCCCTGCCAGCACTGACGAGCAGACCTGTGGTCCCCTGAGGTGCAGGGGGAAAGCCATGTAGGCTCTGAGGCCATGGGGCTGGCAGCAGGTCCCAGCGCAGAGCGGTGACAGAGCTGGAACACGTCAGGGGATAGAGGGGATGGGGACGGTTCAGCATCAGGAGGTGCATCACGAGCACCTGTTTTGGGTGCTTTGGGTGCTGGATGGAGAGTCACCAAAGTGTTCCACTCTCCAGAGAGACCTCGATGGCACTGGAGACCCTCTGCTATACCAGGGCAGGAAGATTTTCTGTTCCCAGTGTGGTTAAAAAAATCTAATAGATGGAAAAAAAGAGCCCTGGCGCTGGCGCTGAATAGAGGAGCCCATCAGACAATGGGAAGTTAACCAAACCCGGGCTGGGGAGCACAGAAGTCTGCTGCGGGGCACTGCCGCTTCCCTACCCGTAATTGATGCAAAGTCTCTTTTGTGCGCTCAGAAAATCCCAGCAAGAAAAGGCCGGGGGCGGGGGGTGGGGGGGGGAGAGTGCGGCAAGGGGGGAGTGGGGAGGGAGAGAGGCACTGCGGGCAGGATCCAGCTCCCTGGCTGCCCTCCTCCGATGTCTTCCCTCGCACACCTCGGCCGTGCGGTCGGAGCAGCGGCTGCGTGTCGGGGCCGAACCCCGTTAAATACCCACGACAATAGGATGGCGGCGAAGCCGGCGCCTGACAGAGCTTTTAACCCCTGTCCGACGAAGCGCGTAAATCGCTCCGGGCAGACAATGCAGCTCCGCAGCCCGAGTGCCGCATTGCTCTCGGATGACCTGAACACTTGATTACTGGGGATTTATTAACCGTTTTTAGCAGCCCTGAGAACCTGGGAGCCTCTCTTGGGACCACCTATCGAGCGCCAGGGTCAGGCTGCGAGCCGGGGCGATGCAAAGGGTTTAAACCAATTTAAACTGACCTAATACCGCGTTCCAGCTGAAAGGGAGATGCCCCACGTGTAATCCCAGCCCCGGCTTGGTGCAGGATTGAATCCAGCCAGCTCCTGTGGAAAACCAGCATGGGATTTTGGTGAGGTTAATCTGCAGTGGGATTGAGCTGGTGGGGCTCCTCTGCAAAGGGCATATCCTTGTAGTTTAAAGGAGTGGCAGGCTGTGGTTCAGACCTATCCCTGCAGTGCTGGGCAGAGCAGGGGGTACACCAACACCATCCCACAGCCACAGCTAGGCAACATCTTTATGGGGTGAGTTATGGGCCAAAATGGGTTCCTTTTTGGGGGAGGAAGTGAGATGTGCCTCCTGGTCCAGCCCTAGCATCCCTCCTGCAGAGCAGATGTGACTGTTCCTCTGCCCTGACCCTTGTATTTATGGAGCACCCAAGTTTGTCCAGCACTGGCCTAGCTAGGGTTAGGCTCTTCGTACACAAAAGAGTGGCTGAATGCCAATGAACCAGGTGTGGGGTGTTCCTGACAGCACCTTCCCCACAGCAGCCTCCTGCTCCCTGCCCCTTGGATACCATTCTGTGCCCTTCGAGGGGTAAGCTTACCCCACCAGGATTTCCATGAGGATACGGTGCCACACTGGGGATCTCCACATTGTGGGCAAGGACCAAGCCAGGAGGCCAGGCGCCGGGAGAGGAAGCCTGCGGGGACACAGCCAGCCGCTGGACCATCCCGGGGGAGTCTCACTCCAGCAGGACAATGCTGCCAAAAGAACGGCTTCCCCTCGCTGCCGCCACAGCCTGGGCTATGGGCAGCACCGGGGGGCCGGGAGGGCCCTTGTGCTGTCACTGGCGGCACAGTGGCTCAGCAGACCCCGCTGTGCTGCTCAGGGGCTGGCAGCGCACAGAGCCTGTATTGTCGCTCAACCCGCGACGCCGGCCGGGACCCCAACATCTGGCTGTGGCGCGTGTCCCCAGCCAGCGCCGAGGCTGCGGGAGTGGGAGAGCAGCTGGTCGGGGGAAAAGTGCCTTTCCTCCCCTTTTGGCTCCTGGAGAAAGGAGCTCTTTCTTCATTCAGGGTTTTGCCGATCGGGCTTTTCAGCTGCCTCTTGAGCCGCAGTTGCTGTGCCATCGGGTGGGAGACAAAGGGCGCCCAAAAGAGAAAGGGGGGAAAAAAAGCAGCAAATTGAGACGGGGAGGCTGGGCTCTGCAGCAATAGTGGGAAGTGGGGAGTGTGGGATTCGGTTCCTGTGTTTGTATGGCCTCACTGTTTTTTTCCCCTCCCTTCTTTTATTATAGGAGGCTGCTTTGATATCACAGGTCTCTGCCCAGGCACGGGTACTGCCGTGCAAAACCAAACCCCGCAGCCTCCCCGAGCATTTCTAGCCCAGTGCCATCCAGTTCAAGGGGTGACCAGGGGAATGTGTAGCCTAAAATCTGAAGAACGCAAATGCTGGGGCTTGCCTGAGGAAGCAGCCTCCCTGCTCGTCCTGCCTGGTATTATGGTATTGTTTATCCAGTGCCAGAGATGAATGGAGCACGTGACAGCAGGAAAAATGCAAGTTGGACAAGGTCCCTGCCCAAAAATGCAGCAGCCCCTGATTATAGCATTACATTGCAGCCCGAGCCCAAACCCAAATCTGCCTCCCTGTAGCAGCGCACATGCTGGGAGAGAAAACCCCAAGAGCTCCTTGTCTGCAGAGAGGGTGGAGAAGGGGGAGAGAGGCTCCAGGGTTTGGCGTCAGTAAAATAGAAGGTTGGTGGCACATCCAGGAGCATATTTCAACCCAGCTTTCCCTTGGAGCTGCCACCTTTCCCACTGCCTGACTGGGAAAATGGTGTCTCATTTAACAAGGCATCATTATCATGGGTTGCGATCATTGGCGGGGGAGGGTGGGGGGGCTTGCTTGGCATCTCTGCAACACTTATTTTCAGACCTCAGGATGGGGTTAGCCAGGCCTGGGATCATCTCCAGGTCTCCCCAAGCAAGGGTGGGAACAGACACAACCCCCTCCCAGCACTCCATTCCCAGTTTTATCCACCAGGCTGGAGCCTGGTGGAAGAGAGAGCTGTGGTGTTTTGGGGGGTTTGGTGGTTTTTGGTTTTTTGATTGTTTTTTGGTGGTGTTTGGGGTTTTTTTTTTCCGATTGTGCTTGGCCTCAGAAGAGCCTGATGGGAAACAGCCTGGAGTTTGGTCAGGCTGGTCAGCTTTCTGGTAACCTCTTGGACGGGGCTGTGAGAAAACCTCGGTGGAGGGCTCTGGGAAATCACAGCTCAGGACGGGCGGGAGGGGGAATGTGCCCGTGGCCGAAAGCAGCGAGTGATGCTCCCAGCACGCCGGGGGCCCGCAGGGACCGGTGTGCCCCCCACCCCTCACCCTGCCCGCCATAAACCCCCGTAGGAGGGCAGGGGGCTCAGGCAGCCCTGCCCGCACCCAGCCGTCCAGTCCCGGCCGCGGGCAAGGCACGGGCAGGAGCCGAGCAGGGCACAGCCCGGCCGCGGGCAGGGGGCGGGAGGGACGCGTGTAGGGGGCTGGCGGGGGAGAGCCGCGGAGGGGGCCGGAGCGGACGCGGGCAAGCTGCGGGCAGGGCCGGGCTCCCGCTGCCCACGCCCCGCGCGGGGGCGGACCCCGGTACGTCCCTCCCCGGGCGGGGCGGGGGCGGTTTAAAGGCGGCGGCGCGGCGGGGGCCGGCCGGTGGTGGTGGTGGTGGTGGTGGTGGCGGCGGGGCGGGCGGAGCGCGGCCGGTGGCGGCAGCAGCGTGGAGCGGAGCGGCGGGAGGATGCTGAAGAGCTGCGGGAGGAAGCTGCTCCTGTCCCTCGTGGGCTCCATGTTCACCTGCCTCCTGGTGCTCATGGTGGAGCCGCCGGGGAGGTCGGGGCTGGCCCGGGGAGAGGCCGGCGGGGCGCAGCGGGCGTTGCAGAGCCTGGGGGCGGCGGCGGCGGTGGTCCCGCCGGCAGCGCAGGGACCTGCCGGTCTCCGCAGCTTCGCCGACTACTTCGGGCGGCTGAGCCGAGCCCGACGGGAGCTGCCCGCCGCCCCGCCGAGCCCCCCGCGGCCGCCGGCCGAGGACATCTCCCCCCGCGACGTCTTCATCGCCGTTAAAACCACCAAGAAGTTTCACAAAGCGCGGCTGGAGCTGCTGCTCGACACCTGGATCTCCCGCAACCGCGACATGGTAAGGGCGTGGGGCTGCGGAGCGGCGGGGCTCGGGCTGCAGCCCGCCCGTGTCAGCCGTGGGGTTCTGGCTGTTCCTTATGTGGGGCCCGGGGGTGCTGTGACCTGGCAGATGCCACCACCTTGTCCTGCTCCCCCTCCCTGTCTGGCTGAGCAGGGTGGTGTTTGGAGGGTTTCTGGGCTGGTTGGGGCAGGGTGAAAGGCAGGGGGAGTTTGGGGTGGGTGAGTGGTGGGGAGAGCTTGAACTGGCTTGACTGTGTCCAGCAGCTCCCCTCTAAAAAAAAAAAGGTAAACCTGTGGTCTGGCGTCCTTCCTGCTGAGTGGCTCATTGTAGTGCTTGCCCTGAGTTGCTTTCCCTGAGGAAACTGAGGCATGGCATAAGGATGCCACGCAAGTCACTGATGTCCTCCTAATCAGGGTCAGTTCTGTGCCGGCACTCTCCTGGGCTGTGGGAGAGGAGAGGTTTTGTAGGACCTCATGAGATGGCTGCAGTTGGGTTGCCCAAAGGACACATGGTCTAGCAGCCCAGGGCTGGGAGATCATTGGGACATTCCTAGGCTTTTGGTCCCCTTGCCAGGAACTGGGCAGGACTGGAGTGTCCGGAGGCTTTTGCAGGTCTGCTCTGGCTTGCCTGCACCGGGGCAGCTCCAGCAAGTCTGATTCCTGACCTTACTGATATCTTGCTCAGAGCCCCAGCAGTCCCTTACTCTGTCCTTCAAGTACTGAAGAAAAATTGAAAAGGAAGAGAAAGCCGTTTCCTTAGGAAATGTGCCTTGCCATCTGCTCTTAAGACACTTTTCCTATCCTTAGGCAGCTTCCCAAGTAAGTTATGCCTGGTCCTAACCTTCCCATCCTACTGTCTTCATGTGTTTCCTCCTGTTCTGGAATCGTGGCTCTTGCTTGTGAGCTGGTTTTTTTTTTTAGTTTGGTTTTTGGTTGTTTTGTTTGGCTTTTGGCGTGGTTTTGTCTTTGAAACCTGAAGTGGTTTTTTGGGGGGTGGGGAGGATGTCAACTTGCCCCTGCCTCCTTCACCCGAGTCCGCTGGACCCCACAGGGTCTTGGCTCCTGCAACTTACCCCGAGCATTATCTTGCTTTTTTTCCTTCCCCTGTGAATCTTGTCCCTTTTTTCCTCCAGTCTCCTGGCCTTGGCAGTGGCTCCGCTGTCTCTCCCTGGTACAGTTATTTAATGGAAACCTCTTTTATGCTCTGCTGTCACTGCAAGGGGGTGGTGAGTGGTGGTGGTGGGGGGAAGTTCTTTGAGCACCTACAGATGATCCTGGGAATAGCTGCTCTTTTTCCCCCCCCTCCCTCTTGTGAGCTCCGGCTTTCTTCTAGGGTTTTTTTCCCTGTTGCGCTTCGTTTGTCCGTTTGGATTCCCAGAGACCCGAGGCTCGGCTCTCACGCTGTCCCCCTGGGCAAGCTAACAAAGCCCCTTTTCTCCTGGCGCAGAGAAAAGGCTTCGCAGCCTCTTGTGTGGCACTTTCCATGGGAACGGGGGAGCTGGAGCCGGCCGTGTCCAGGTCAGGTTGCCTAGAGATGAGGGCCATGAAGCCAGGGGGGCCACAGCCCGGCGAGGTGCCCGCCTGACAAGCCAAGCCACTGAGTGACGGCTCTTGTACAGCACTTGAGGACAAGGAGCTGCCGAGAGAGCTGGAGGCGGCGCAAACTCCCGTGGAGCAAAGCAAGGGCTGGGGGACACGCAGCGAGGCAGAGGAGAGGAACCCATGCTGCTGGTGGCTGTTGGCTCAGTCTCTCCACACTGACCCAGCTGCTGACTCTGGGAAGCTATGGGACACTCTGGGCTCTCCCAAACTTGGCATCAAGCTGGGCTTTTTGGCCTGAGGAGTGCCGGATTGGTGCCATGGGGCTCTTCTCCTTTGCTTCCCTGCCCTGGGGTGGCTGTGTGGGTCTCGTGTCCCTTCCTAGCCTGGCGCTGTGGTTTCTGCCCCAGGAGGGTGGTTTGGTGACAGTGGGGTGCTGCCTCTGCTCAAACGTCTCTCTTGATCTGAGTCAGGCCTGGCTCTGATGATCTTGTCCTTCTCTCACTCTTGTTTCACTCGTGGTGCTTGGGGCACGTGTGCTGCCTCACTGATGGGGGAAGTTCCTGCTCAGGGGCTGAGAATCTTCCACACTCTGTCCTTCCCTGATCTTCTTCTCGTGTCAAACCCCAGCCTCCCCCTTGGCTGTTGGTTAGGGAGGCAGCTCTCTGGGCAGGAGGGATATGGGGCTGGTGAAGGGGTTAAACACAGCAGGTAACTCCAGGCTGGGCCTTGGCAGATAGGGGGAAGAGCTATTGTGTCCTTCCTTGGCCGCTCTTTGTTCTGCCCACAATAGTCCTTGTTTCCTGCCCTCTGTCCCCTCCAAGACGCTGTAAAGGGCACCCCCTTCTCCTTCCTGCCTCTCTTTGTGGAGGGCAGATCCCTGTTCTCTTCTAATTCTGTTCCCCTAGTTGCACAATCCAGGCTGGACAAGCTGCTGTTGGAGGAGTTATGGGTTTTCCCCTCCCGGCTTTGGGGAGAGTTTCCAGCTGTGTCAGTATCCTTAGGATGCTGGAGTGCAGTCTGGGGAAATGCTGCACTTGAAAGAAAAGAGAGGCGGGGGAGGAAGACAGTCATTAGGCAGAAGTCCTCGACAGGACCAAGTCCAAACCCACTGCTTTCCTGCTGAGTTGGGTGATTTGCAGTGGCAGAGTTGCATAAGAAATGTCCCCTGTCCCCAGGGCACCCTGAAGTTGGCTGGGTGGCTCGGCACACGCCGTGGTGCCCGTGAGGGGTGTGGGCCTGCCTGCAGTCCCACCAGCGTGGGATCTGCTGGCATCCTCCAGCTAGGCGTGATAATTGCAGGCTTTGAAAAATTCCTGCTCTCGGGGCAGAGGGAATGGGTTTGCCTTCTGGAGAACACGCTCCTCGGATGGCTGCTCCCAAATTTCTCTAGCACCTTGGCCAGGGTCCCCATCCTCGGGGTGACTGCAGCAGTGTGCTGGCATGCGTGTCCCACTTGGGCTTGTGATGGAGCTGCTGGGACTAGGAGGGGTTTGCTCATCCCAAGCTGCACCCCCATCCCTGGGCTGTGTGCCCGCTGAGCACTGATGAACTCAGCTTGTGTGTGAGGGATGCTCCCATCTGTGCCGCACACCCCCTTCCCTCCCCCCAACCCTGGGCAGCCTTTGTGGTTTTGGGGGTGGGGTACCTCTTAATTGCCTGCCCCAAACGATGCCGCTGTCCTTGTCCATAAGAGCCCCAGAGCCGGTGAGTGGTGCGCGTGGAGCGCCAGGCGGGAGGGTGGGGGACCCTGGCTGCACAATGAGCTCATTGTTTGCAAGGAGGTTATTAAAAAATTATAGCATTTAAAATTACAGTGGAGGATTCTTCCTCTTGCCGAAAGGAGCCAGGGGGAGGAAGGGCCTGCGGCCTTGCAAGCCCCTTCCCTGCCTCTGCGGGTCCAGCCCTGGGACCACTGTGCCTGCACAGCCCCCCTCAGTGCTGGGGAAAGCCACCCCCAAAGGGAGTGGGGATGCTGTATCACAGGGACACTGCCTTGTCCTGCTCCTTGTGAAGCAGGGTGGAGATTTTCCCTCAATCTCTGCAGGCTGGAGGGGGCATGAACCTGGGCAGGGACTTGCCCCCACAGCACCATTCCCCAGAGCCCCTTGCCCTGATGTAGGCTGAGCCCCCCAGCACCTCCTGGCTGCCCCCTGCACCCAAGTGTGTGATTGCCCCTGGCCCTGGGGATGGGAAGGGGTTCTGTGTGGGTGGGTGCCAGGGTGCTCTGTCCTCTCCCAGCATGGGGAAGTGAGACATGGTGTGGGGGCAGGGTTCGTGCACTGCAGGGTCAGAGGGATGCCTGCCCAGCCAAGGTTCCTCTTTTTTGGCCTGTGTGCTGCTGGGGATGGTGGGTATGGTGATGGCATGGGATCTGCTGAGCATGTGTCACCCTGATTGCGTGTCCAGGCAGTGCAGCTGGGGTCAAATGACCCTGGGGTGGCCCTGGCTGGTGGGGCACCTTGTGCAGCAAGCACCCAGCCACGAGCAACCCTTGAACTTGGTGTTGGAGGGGGAAATGAGTCACTGTGAAAGGAGAAATGAAGAGGAGGGGAAAAAAAAACCCAGAAAAAAGAAACAGAGAAAGAAAGGGCCCTCTCTGAGGGGGAGGAGGAGGAGGTGGGAGGCTGCTGGCGGCTGCCTGGCTCCTTGCAGGCTGCTGGGGGGCTGACCCCATCCCCGCTGTAGGGACCCTGGGTGCCTCTCAGTCCCTGTACATGGCGGCCGCGCATTGTGCGGGGCCGCGCGGAGCGGTGGCAGCTATTGTTCAGGAGGGATTTGGCATCCTGTGTTTCTTGAAGCTGCAGTTTTGAGAACAATGAGGTTTCCTGCAGGGGCTGGGGGGGCAGCAGGCCCTTCCTCTCCTGCACCCTGCAGGAAAAGTTACTGTGGGGGCGTTTGAGAGGTCCTGGCACTCCTCGGTGCCACTGCTGGCACCCGGGCCAGGTCGGGGAGAGGTGGAGGGAAGCGGGTGTAAGGGATCTGGGTGCCTTCTGCCCTGGAGAGGGGTGGGGGCCAGGCCCTGCTGCTCTTGGGCCTTGAGATGGAGACTAGGTGGGTGGTAGCACAGTCACCATGTCTCATCCCGCTTACTCCACTGCAGACTGGGTGCTGCCCTGACGCCAGTGCCCTGCAGCGGAGATGCCAAGCCCTGTCACACCAACATGGTGTTATCCTGTCCCCATCCTTTCCCTGCCTGTCCCCTCCCAGACTCTCTGCTCCTCTCCCCTGCAGCCCTGGGCAAGGGGGCTGAGCAGGAAGGGCATGGACCCTACCCCTAAGAAATAGGGATGAATTAACTAAATAATTAATGAAGCTTTAATTATTTTAGTTTTATTTTGTGATGGGGCAGAGAGGGAGCAGAGGAGCCTGTGAGGCACTGATAGCCCCTGTGAGGTGACTTGTAGGGCATGGTGCCCCTCTCTTGGTCCCCAAGGTGCCACCTGGTCTACCTGTGCCAGGAGAGGTGGTACCTACATGGGGAGAGCCCGAAGGGACGATGCCTCATTAGGATGGAGCCTTTCGGTGCGGGCGAGTAATAAACAATTGTTCCTGTGGTCTATTTATAGTGGCTGAGCCAGAGGATTAGTTGTGGGTTTATTTTTGGAGTGGCTGAAGGCACAGTTGCTGGACGGCGTTTCTGAGCTAATCAAGCAAACATTTTCTGTCTTGCCTGTGCAGGCTGTGTCCTCTCCTCTGACTCCCTCCATTGGGGCCGGATCCTGGGGGAGGATGTACTGGGGCACCATGTGTTTTGGGGGTGGGTGAGAAAGAGCTTGTGATGGGCTTATCTTGAACATCCTTGGAGGGTCTCCCCCTGCCCTGGGTCAGCTCATACCCTCAGCAGCTGCCTGGCCCCTCCTTGTGCAAATGGGGACCAGCAGTGAGCTGCCAGCAGGACCCTGCGTCGCTTGGGAGTGATGTCCTCCTCTGTGTGCAGTACTGACCCTGTGCTGCCCCAGCAGCGACATGTGTCCTGTGGCCACAGGCATCCTTGGGCCTGCAGCTGATGGGCCAAGGTCCCTTTATCCCAGCTGTCCCCTCCTTACCAGAGGGTCCCCCATCTCTAACCCTTTGCTCAGAACCTTCCTCGCCCTCCCCAAAAGCAGGGCTGCATGGTGGCTGTGTGTTTGTAAGAACTTGCCTTCTAACCTTCCCCATCCATCCCCCCTCCTGCCTTTTCAAGGCCCAGAGGTCACTTGTAGCCCCCTCCCCAGGAACGCGCTCTCCTCCCCTCCCATTCAGCCTTCCCACAGGTCTGGGCTCTCTCCACCAGCCTCCCCATGGCCTGAGCAAACAGGGCCGGGTTAACCAGTGCAGCTGTATGCTAATGGCTGCTGCTGCCCGCTTAACTCTCCTCCGCTGAGTAAAGTCAACCCCGCTATTGTACCCACCTCCTCAAACAAACCACAAAACCCCAGCGCGTTCCTGGGGGTGGCACCCAATTTCCAGCTCACTTGTAATTCATCATCCCCGGCGCTCAGGCTCCATCATCCCCCTCTCTTCACCACCTCCTGCCTTTCCCCCTCCCCAGCCCTTTTGTCTTTCTTCCTTTGCCCTTTTGTGCGTGTCTGGTTTTTAATAGCGCTTGGCAGCTGGTTGTGGTTTCTCTCCTCCAGCTTTGTTTGCTGCCCGCTGATTGATGGTGATGCCTTTCCTCCCCCCTGCCCCGCTTCTCAACCTTCCCCAAATCCCAGGCCAACAGCAGCCCCCCTCAATCCTCCTTCCCGGGCTGCGTATGCCAAGAATTAGCTGTGTAAATAGAGGAGTGAGGCCAGGCAGGCGGCTTGGGTGCTCGGGGGAGCAGGTAGGTGCTGCCTGGCACCGTGGGGATGGTGGCAGCAAGGGACTATCCCCTCCTTGGGGCTGGCTGGAGGCACTCACAAGGCTTACCCACCCTTGGGGGGGACAGGGAGTGGAGAGGAGCCTTGGGGGTGTTGTGCAAGTGGCTGGGGGCGGCCACGCGCTGTTGACACAGGTGGGGATGTGGTTGCAGCCGGCGCCATGGGCAAACACACCTGCCTGGGCAGGGAGAGCTGCTCTGGCATCCCCGGCCGCACGTGCCGGCTAAAGTCTGAAGTCTCTGCTCAGGTCGAGCTGCATGCTGTGCCTGCTCCCCGACACCTGCTCCTCTCTGTGCACCTGCCTTCTGCTGGGGAGGGCCCTTGTATTGCCTGAAATCCTCCTGCCTGCTGTGGCCCCATGGAAAAAGCGAGTGGATGGGGATGCTCGGCACAGGTGCTGGGAGGGGGCTGCGGTCTTGAGCCCTGGTGAGGCACAGCATCGTGTGCTGTGTCCTGCCAGAACAGCTTGGCACCGTTCTTGGCCTGAGGATGAGTGTGTCGTGGGTTTGCCTGGTGCTCTGGTGCCGCTGGTTTGAGCGAGGAGGAGGAAGTCACCACCAGTGCTGCCCCCCTGTGCCAGGTGGTGTCTGGAGCTGTGGGGCCTCGACTCCTCAGTCCTCAAGGGTGCCTCATCTTCTCTTTCAGACCTTCATCTTCACGGATGGGGAGGATGAGGAGCTAAAGAAACAAGCACGTGAGTCTGCAGCCCCTGTCCCCTTGCATGTGTGACCTAGCCAGGTTCTGTGAGGACCCCCTGCCCAGGGAGCATGACTGGCCTGGAGCCTGTGCCAGGAAATATCAACAAATGGTCAACCAGCTAGTCACTAACCTCAGGAGTGCTCGCTACAGGGCCCTGGGCTGAGAGTGAGGCAATTTCTCATTGATGGTGCATAAAGCATCCTCTGCCTGGCAGCCCCACCTGGGGATGGGTTTCCTGTCCAGTGAGCCCAACCTGTTTTCTGTATGATGCTTCAGGGGAGCATGCTAACAGGGTTGGGTGCCTTTGTGCCAGTTTGTCCTGGGGTGAGCTGGGACTGATGAGTTCCTCGGTCAGGGTTTCATGGCAGCGTTTCCCTGCAGCTGCTCCCTGGGGCCAGGGTCAGCTGGGTCTATTCTTCCCATGCAAATGACTCCTTTTCAGGCTGGGAAGTGATTGCCTTTGAGCTGGGCAAGCAAATAACAGGTGGCTGCTGCAAGAAAAGGCAGTGGGAATAGGGCAGGATTTGGGGTACTGTGTCCTGGGTGGAGAAGTGGACCCACAGACACCCCATGCTCCTGGGGAGGCTGGTACCTGGCCCAGGGATGGGCAAGATGACGCAGGGTGGCACACACATAGCACATGGGATATGGCTCAACTCTGGTGCATCTGCTGCATCTGCATCCCTTGCTCATCCCTTCCCTTGTCTCACATGGGTCCAAAACCTGTTTCCGAAATGATGTGGCATGGAGCCAGCAAGCACCAGGGACTTCCCTAGGGTTTCCACCCCAACACTGCCCCTGGAACATGCCCAGTGAAGCATCGCTGTTTGAGCAAGCATGGAGGTGTGGGATACCCTGGCACAGGCTTTGACCCTCATCTCTTCCTGCAGGAAATGTCATCAACACCAACTGCTCGGCTGCCCACAGTCGCCAGGCCCTGTCCTGCAAGATGGCTGTGGAGTATGACAAGTTCATTGAGTCTGGCAGAAAGTAAGCAGTGCCTGGGGCTGGCAGGGGGGTGGCAGGGCTGCAGCAGGCTGGGTGGTGGGGGAAGAGGCTGTTCATGTTTTTGGGGCTACATCTCAGCGTTGGGGTCTGGGGAGTTGCCCGTTGTGACAGTGCTGTCACTGCAGGTGGTTCTGCCACGTGGATGATGACAACTACGTGAACGTGCGGATGCTGGTGAAGCTGCTCTCCAGCTACCCCCACACGCAGGACATCTACATTGGGAAGCCCAGCCTGGACCGGCCCATCCAGGCGACAGAGAGAATCAGCGAGAACAAGATGGTGAGGGGGAGGGCGAGAGGTTTGGGCTGGGGTTTGCCTCCCTGGTTGGCAGCAGGAAGTCTCACCACCGTTGCTTCCCCTCTCTTGCAGCACCCTGTGCATTTCTGGTTTGCCACGGGCGGAGCAGGGTTTTGTATCAGCCGGGGGCTGGCACTGAAGATGAGTCCATGGGCCAGGTAAGAGCGTTGGTGTTGCTCTAACATGGGGACTCGTTGTGGTCCCAGTGGGGCACAGAGCGGCGACAACATCTTTGGGGATGGATGCTGGACCGTGTCCCACCACCTTGCGCTCTTTGCCTTGCTGAGGGTGTTTGCAGGGGGCTTGGCAACAAGCTGGGAAGGACTTCAGTTCCCCCAAGTCTTGTTGGCTTTTAATTGGAGCTAGAGCTGGGTACTCACTGGCCAGGCCCAGACCCCACGGGGTGCCCGTGTGCCCCCAGGCTTTGCTCCTCTGCAGCTCTTCTCTCTTTCCCCACAGCGGGGGACACTTCATGAGCACAGCAGAGAAGATCCGCCTGCCCGATGACTGCACCATCGGCTACATCATTGAGTCTGTGCTGGGGGTGAAGCTCATCCGGAGCAACCTCTTCCACTCCCACCTGGAGAACCTCCACCAGGTGCCCAAGACGGAGATCCACAAGCAGGTATCACTGTCCTGATGCCCTGGATGGAGGGGTTGGGGTGGACAGCACTGTCACCAGGCCTCATGTTCTCACCTAGCAATTGGGTGTTGCAGAGATGTTAATTGACATGTGACCAAAATGTCAACAGAGGGTGAAGCCCCATCAGCCCATCCTTCTGGGGTGATGCAGAGTGCAGGTTTTTGGGAAATGGGGTGAAATTTGGAGCCACTCCTCCCCCCAATGCTTGATCCTCTTGGCTGAGTCAGGGGCTTGACCCCCCTTGTGCTTTTCTCCCCCAGGTGACACTAAGCTACGGCATGTTTGAAAACAAGCGCAACTCCATCCACATGAAGGGAGCCTTCTCCGTCGAGGAGGACCCATCCAGGTGAGATGGGGGGACCCTGCCCCCCCCGAAGCCGGAGTGCCGCAGGGCCACCACTGCCCCATGCTCAGCATCGCTCCTCTCCTCCACAGGTTTCGCTCTGTGCACTGCCTGCTGTACCCGGACACGCCGTGGTGCCCCACCAACGTGGTTTACTAGGAGATGTGTGTCCCCTCCAACCTCGTCCCGAATTTCCCCGGTATCCGACGGGCATGTGGGACCTGCGTGCGGGTGTGTCGGTCCGGCCTTGCCGCCAGGCGAACAGACGGACAGACGTCGTTGCTGTGGTATTGCACAGTGTGTGTGTGTACTGAAGGCTGCTGTGCGGCCCCTTGTCCCCTGCCCTGCCTGCCCGGCTGCCCGTGCCCGCTGCCCGCTCCGTACGGGATGGCGGGGAGGGGGACGGGTCCTGAGCACTTAACATTGGGCATCCCCGTGGTGCTGGCGGGCCCCACGCCATGCGTGGGGAGCGACCGCAGGCGCCACACGGCTCTGCCTGCCCCAGGCTTGCTTCTCTGTTGTTTTTGTTCCTGTTTTTTTTTCCCCCTCTCAAATTAAGTTTTTTGGTGTGTTCCTTCCCCAACCTGCTCCCTTAACCCCTCCCCCTGCCCCATCCTCTCTCCCAGCCCCAAAATCTCAGCAGCAAATCTCCGGCTCCCTGTTCAGATGAGTTTTGCTCCCTGGCCCGATGCAGGCAGAGGGGAGGGCAGGCAGAGGAAGCCTCCTGGTTGCCCAGCACTGCCCCAGGGTGCTGCAAAGCTTTTGGGTGCTCCACAGCCCCACTGGAGGGAGACAGTGGAGAGGGCTTCGAGCTGGCATTGGCATCAGCTCTGTTTCCTGGAGCTCCCCACTCTGGCTGGAGCGTTGCCCACAGCATTGATCTATGCACTATTTATAGAGACTTAATGTAAGCTTTCTATAAATATGGGGGAGGAAGAGGGCTTCCCCAGAGCCCCTGGAGCAGTGTGGGTACTGGGCTTGTCTGGTCTCCCTTCGGTGCCTGCTCATGGGCTGGCTGCAGGCAGTGGGTGCAGGCAGGCTGAGCGCCTACAGCCCCACACCTTGCCAAAGGAGCATGTCAAGGTCCACCCAGCAGCTGTGTGGGTGTCATCCCCCCACACTTCTGCCATGAGGCTGGAGCATCCTCCAGCCCTGGCCTGGCTGTGGGGTGCTGCTGGGGGGTGGCAGGAGCAGTCACCATGGGCAGGCAGTGTTTCCCAGCCTGGCCCTTGCTGTCTCCCTGCTGGGATCTGGGGAGGGAGAGGGATTCTGCATCCCTGCTCCTGCTAACTAGCCCTGCACCCTTGGGGTTGGGGGCTGAGCCGGAGCTGAACATTTCCAACCTAAAGCTGAGTGAAAATAGCCCATAATGGGTGCGTTGTAAATATGTTATTGTGCCAGTATTTTTTTTACTGTGCCTTTTTTAAAAAAAAAAAAACCACAAACATTGAGAATTATGTAGATTTTAAAATGCTTTTTATACATTTTCTGTGGATCAGAAAAAAATAAATCCCCAACCTTCTGATAATCTGTTTAAGAATGGAAAAAAAAATAATCACAGTGTCTTGTAACTATCACTTACCTTAATTTATATGTTCCAGTATCTGGAACATCACTCTGTGCTTTCTGTAACTAGGATGTGTTGTTTAAAGCGATAGATGTGAGATGGGGAACCAGCATGGACAGTGTGTTCTCAGGGACTTTGAACCCAGTCGCTGCCACGGGGTCCCGTGGGAGCCCCCACCAATAAAGCAGCTTTTTTGCTGACCACAGTTACCTGGTCCTCGACTCCCGTGTCTCTTTATGGATGGGCTGTGCTGAATGCCCCTCGTTTGCCCCCTGCGGATGTTACCGCCTGTCATGAAGCTCTCAGGAGGCAGGGAGGAGGGGGTCGTGCCTGCATCCCTCTTTCCCACGGGTACCTGCATTCACCGGCCATTTGCAGTGCGGAGTGTGAGGGTCCTCTCCTCCTTTCCCTCTCCAAAAGGCTCTGCTGGGATTTGGCACCTCGGGGCTGGTTTTTCCCAGGCTCTGCGGTGAGAGAGGAGGTGAGAGCCGGTTGTTAGCAGGGTGTTGTTAACAGCCGGCAGGCAGGCGTGTGCGTGGGAAGGCTGGGGGCCGCAGGGGGCCAAGTCCTCCCCTCCCTTTGCGCTCTCCATCACTGAGCCAGCACCAAGCTCTGGCTTTTACAGAGGCTACAGCAATAATGCACGCCCTGCCCAACCCCCCCAGCCAGCCCTGTTTGTGCTGCACCGGTACCAGCTTTTGCCTGCACCTTCCTCCCTACCCAGCACCTTCCTCTGTACCCGGCACCTTGGGGGTTTTTCTCTTCTCGAGGCACACTCGCATCTTGCCAGTTCCGTTTCAATCGGTTATCAGGGGTTGGCCTTGCTAAAAATACAGCCTAGCAGGAAGCTGGTGTGCACTAAAGCAACAACCCCCCACTCCTCCCGACACCCACGCACCCTTCAGACACCCCATAAATCTGAAATCCCCAGTTCTCTGCACCCTCCGGGTGCTGCAGGCAGAGGGAGGGTTCTGAATCCTGCCCGTGCGTCACCCTGACCCAGGCACCACCAGCCGCAGGCACCCACAAAGCGCCCCGGGGAAAGGGGAGGGTAGATGGCAGCGCTGTCTGTCTGCCCCACTCCCACCAAGCTCTGTCAGGCGCAGGAAGCTGTGCCAGCCGCCGCTCCCCCGCGTATTTTCCTATTGCTCACCAGGCCGCGGTTTCAGCAGTAGCGCGGGCGCTTCCCGGCAGCGCGGCCCTCACCCCTACTGGAGGCTGGCCCTCCCTTGGCCCACCCTTCCCCCCTGGGAGGGACGGGGAGATGCAGCCAGGCATGGGGCAGCACCCATCTCACCCTGAGCAGGGCTGGTTGCAGGGGTCGTGTTAAACTGCTAAACCGCCCAAATCTCGTGCTGACTGTCCAAGGAGTCCAGGGGGGCTGCTGCAAGGAGAAGGAGCCCCTTGGCAGGGGTAGAGCCTGGTGTGGTCTGGGGGGCAAGGGTTGCTGGGCATGCTGCAACACCTAGAGAAGGAATAAAATAAATATAAAATAAAGAAAAATAAAGTAAAATAAAATAAAATAATAAACCCAAACCGCCCCACTAAGCCTTCAGGAGCTAAACCAGGCAACACACCAGCCCTCTGCTTTGTCCCACACCAAGCTCCCAGCCTCTCCCTCTTCCCTCCCTACTCGTGGGCCGAAAAGTAAATAAATACATGCATTAATAAACAGAAGGAAAACAAAAGCAAAGCCTGCTGCTCTGCTGCTCTCGCATACTTGGCAGGCTCCTCAGGGCAGGCTGCTTTCATCTGCACCCAGTGCTGTTGTGGGACGTCCTGTTTACTCTTGCCAGCTCGTGGCAGCTGATAAGGTGACTGTACCTTTTGAAGTGTGCTAGTGTGTGGCAGCTGGAGGGAGGGGCAGGGAACACAAGCCTGGCTTGGTGGGGACACCGCTGTCACATAAGGACTGCTGCTGTTGACACCATGGTGCCCAAGGGATGCTTCAGTGCCATGTCTGGGTAAAGGCTTTCCCAGTCCCTGGGTGATTGCAGCATTGAGAGCAGCAACACGCTGGTTTAGTCCTTATTTTTTTGGCTGCTCCCCACCTCTTTTTTTGTTTTGTTTTGTTTTAATTTGCATTTGGGTCACTCGGTGTTCTGGACTTTGTGTGAATTGCTGCGTTCCCAGCTTGGCTGCAGCATGGGAGCTTTGTGGTGTGGGGAGGCCTCACAGGGAGCTGTGTCTGTGCAGTGATGGGCTGAACACCCCTCCTGGCACCCACGGTGGTGAGAGACAGTGGAGACTCGAGTTGGGAGGGGTTGGGGGGATGTCAGGAGACGACAAAACTTGTGTGAATCAGCTCCAAGCGGCACTTCCAGCCGCTCTGGCCCAGCAAACTGGAATATTTGTGGGAAAGGAACATTAAAGCAGCCAAGTCGCAGGGCCTGAGCAATCTGCACAATGCTGCAGCCACAGACTTGGGAGTCGCTGTCTTGGTTATGGGAGAGGAGTGTGCTGGGTCGCTGCAGGGGCTTGAGTGGTACCCCAGCACCTTGGTGCAGCTGGAGGCCACCAAATTCCCTTCTAGCGACGTGTGTTGTGGAGCGAGATGCTGCAAAGCCCTGTGGCAAAGAGGGATGGCTGCAGGATGGCCGGTCCCCACAGACGCAGCTCTCGGCCATCACCCACAGCCCCTTTACTTTGTTACCTTCCCCCCATTTCCCACCCTTGCATCACCTGAAGGGGTTTGAAAGAAATACCCAACACCACCCCCTCTCAGCCCTCAGAAGTTTACTTTTCTCTTCCTGACTTGAGTTTCTCAGACCTGGTTCCCTGGGACTCCCAGCACCAGCTGCTTCTGGTCTGCCTCATCGCCCAGCGGGCCCAGCTCTGCCCCTGTAGCCATCTGGTAAGCCAAGAGCGGAGGAGGAGATGAATCAAGCAGCTTAAAAGCAGCTGGAAACACTTCCCACAGCGCTGCTGGATGAGACCTATGAAGCTACAGCATCGCCGAACAGCCCCGCTCCCGCTCCTTGCTTCCTCCTCCTCCACAGATGTGTCCCCCTCTATTTCCCCCAACCTGGGGGGCTTCACCAGGGGATGGTGCTGGTGTTGTGCCTGTCTCTGCTGAGGGCAGGGGGCTGAAAGCAGCAGCAGTACCGCACAGCAAAGTGATAGCAGCATGTTGGTCAGCACCCAGTGACCTTTTAGCCATGTCCACATCAGCTCAGTGAGCCCCTCCCTTAGTAGGGGTGCACAGGGCGGGGAGCTGACTTAGATGAGCCTTTGGGGAGCAGGGAGCAGCTGTGTTTGGAGCAGATCACGAGTGACCAAGTGATTTACAGGGTGCAAGCACTGGGTCCCGTGGTGTTTGGCTGGTGGGAAGAGGAAGCGCGGGAGACCGGCTCCAGCACCAGCATCTGCAACACCTCGTGCGAGAGGCGAGCTGTGCTTCCTCCCACTCCCCTCCACACACCGGGGAGGGGTCAGAAATCCCTGAGTAGGGATTTTTGCTGAGATCACGGTGAGAAACTCTGCCTGACCCAAGCAAAGGCCTTCCTGCTTGCAGAGCCAAGGCAAAGTTCTGCCTGCAGCAATGGGGACACCAGCCACAGAAGAAAAGTCCTTCTCCTCCTGCCACCAGCCATTGCTTCCCACGGTGCAGCAGCCCCAGGGCACAGCAGTGCCCCCTGCTCAGTCACAGGCCACTCTCCTGCCTTGCCAAGCCAGGTAAAGGCCATGCCAGGTGGTTACATCCCTCTACACCCAGTGACCCACACACTGCCCCAGGAAGGGCTGCAGACAAGGGGTGTGGAGGATCCCTAGGGTTGCGCTGAGCCCTGGGCCAGCAGCGGGATCTCTCCCCTCACCCCTTCTGTGGCTGCCTTCCCTCGCAAACCCTCCTGCTGCCATGAGCAAGCCTTCAGCATCCCCGTGCGGTCAGACAGATCCGAGCCTCCCCATCCAGGCAGCTCTTTCGAGCCGAGGGCTCAGTTGGGTGCTCAGCTCTGTCCTGTCCTCTCTGGCCAGGCAAGCAGACCCCCGGTCTCCAGGCAGCAGTGGGGTGGGGAGACAGGGTCGCCCCTCAGGGATGGGGGTCTTGCAGAAGGGGTTTGAGGGGAGGAGATGCAATTCCAGATGCCTGCTGCATTCCTGGACACGTGGGGAGTCTCCATGGGACCCTTCCAAAGGACAACCAAGTCTGTGTCTCTCAAGAGCATCTGACAGAATGAGCTGGATGCTGCTTCAGGGCTGTGCATCATCATGGCTGCAGGCCCTGCACACCCAGCACCCTGCTCAGCAGGCAGCACTGCCCACAGCATGGGCTCTTTCCCAGCCCCAGAGCTGAGGGCGCCAGCCAGGAACTGCCACAGGTTCTGCCTGCCAGTTTTCCAGCCGCTGACCTGGCGACAACTCCCGGAGGCAGCGCTCCTGCTCATGCAGCCCAGCACCCCTCAGGAACAAGCACCCAGCGAGGCCTCCGGCTGATGGGGACAGCTGGCTGGAAGGTGCTGGGCAAGGTCACCATGCTGGTGGTCTCTGCATGGTCCCATCCCTGGTGGGAGTCTGTAAACCTGGGGAAATATTTACATGTCATCTCTGATGGGGCTTTATCCTCCTTCATGCCAGCAGAGCTGCTCAGCCCCTCCACAGGCCCTCAGCATCAGAGACCAGGTTTAGTCACCTCAGGGCAGTGATGATGGTGGAAAATATGGGTTCCTCTTTGGGAGGAGAGGGGGAGAAGGGAGGCAAACCTGTGAATTATTAGTGAAAGGGGGAAAAAATGCGTCTATTGAGATTCTCAGCCCTGAGGGGAAAAGGCCCAGCAAGAAGCCCACCAAGGCTCCACACTGTATTGAATGGCAGAACTCCAGAGCAGGGCTGCAGGTCTCAGCCATGCAAACACACACAGCACTTAAAAAAACTACATATACTCAGCATTAAGGAGTTAGATCCTTGCTTAGCCCGATCTGGCCAAGGAAACAGGACATCCCTGTGCCCTTGGGGAGCAGAGCAGGACCGGCGACACTGAGGATGAAGATGTCTGGGAACTCAGCTCAGGCTGTACGGCTGCAGGATCGGGTCCCTTCCAGTGAGCTTCAAACTGGCTCTGCCACTTAGTGGTGACGACCAGGACCATCAGTCTGGTCCTTACAACATCGCTGGGTAGTTTTTGGGAGCTTTCTGCCTTAACCTGCAGCCAAATCAAGAGCAGTCACCACTCCTGGAGCTACTTGCTGTCACCAAACCCTGCCAAGGGGATTTTCTATGACCCTTCTCACCCCACAGACATTTCCTCTTCCCCAAAAAGACCGTGGGTCTTTTTGAGCTGCTCCATCCCCCTCAGCCCTTGTTCTAGGGGCAAATTCATGTGCAGGGGCATCTGGCAGGAGGAGATGCTGTCTGGCTTTACCACAGGTTGGTGGGGGGACTTCCCCAGGGATCCACAGCTGGTAAGGGAGGGGCTGAGGGGCAAGAACAGTTCAGGATGCAGCAGGAGACCAATGCCTTGATTTGACCAGCAGGATTTGTCAGGAAACAAGGAAGGTGAAGGTTGTAGCTCACTGCTTGCTAGAGCTGCGGCTGTGGGCCTGTGATCAGAGAACAACACACATCAAGAACTAAAAAGAACCCCATGGCAGCCTGGGGCACAGCAGAGACAGACGAGCCCACGCTGAGCTGCACCAGCTGCTTCAGTGCCAGCATGATGCTACCGAAGGCACGTAAATGTTTCACTGCCTTTGAAGAGGGATGCCTTTGCCATGCCCAAGCCCCTGAGCTACCCTCCAATACTGTTATTCTACTCTCCTTATACTTCTGCTGGTGAAAAGGAACCTCCTGGGCTTGGTGCTGCTCCAGTATACATGGAGCTGGCAGCAGAGGGGCTGGGGGAGCATCCCACGCCCCCGGCACCACACACAGGGCTGTGCACAGCCCCCAGCTGCTCCAGCACCATCTGCAGCAGGGGACCTAGAGATCTGGACGTGATGATGGCCCCACAGCAGGCACCAGCCCAGCTCTGCATCCCTGCCAAGACACCCCCATCAAACCTCTCCCTCCCAGGCCCCCATCTGCAGCTTGCCAGGGAGGGATGCAAACCGCATCGTTTCTACCGCAGTGTTAGCACAGCTTCCCCCAGCTCAATCAATGCCCACATCGACCACTTTCTTCCTTTGAAGCTGTCCAATTCAATTTTAACAGTCCATTTTCCCAGATTAGAAGTCCCAAAGTCCATGATTTCTAACAGCAACCCGAGGAGGTTGAGACCTGCAAGCAGAGAAAGAAACAAGCTCTGCTGATAGCTGCACACATACTTCATCACACAGAGCAGGGCTGGCACTAACAAACTGATTTTCACAGTACAGGGCACTCAGGTTCCAGTTCCTTCCACCATCTAGTAGCTATTAGACTTCATAGCACCCATCCTTGCTTCATGGATCATAGAATCACGGACTGGTCTGGGTTGGAAGGGACCCCAAGGATCACAGAGTTCCAACCCCCTGCCACAGGCAGGGCCACCAACCTCCAGGCCTGGAGCTACACAAGGTTGCCCAGGGCCCCAGCCAACCTGGCCTTGAACACCTCCAGGGATGGGGTATCCACCCCCTCTCTGGGCAGCCTGTTCCAGCCCCTCACCACTCTCTCTGTAAAGAACTTCCCCCTAATACCTCATCTAACCCTTCCCTCCTTCAGCTTCACTCCATCCCCCTTGTCCTGCTGTTATCTACCCTTTTAACAAGCTGATTCCTCTCCTGTTTCTTTGCTCCCTTCAGGGATGGGGAGGCTGCAATGAGATCCCCCCACAGCCTTCTCTTCTCCAGGCTGAACAAGCCCAGCTCCCTCAGCCTCTCTTTGTAGGAGAGGTAAACCCGATGAAGTGTGTGGATCTACCATAAGGATGTAGGAAAGGTAACATGAACTTGGGCAAGCTTATGAACAAGGAAAGAAAAGATAAAATAAGAATCAATACCTAGGAAAGGTGGTTTTAAATCGTTTATTTTTAAAACATGAAACCCAAGCTGAATAGAAACCACAGAAATTACATTTAGGTTTTTTGTTTAGTATTTGCAAACCAAAAGATTACAGTAAAAAATAGCTACATTACAATCAATAGAACTACAGAATTAAAAGTAAAGATACAAAAATGGGCTCAATCCTCTTTAACCCTCACAATTTAAAAACATTTTGGGTAAGTGCAGGAACACTTGAAAGAAACTAGCAGGTCCAAAGTTTTAAAAAAAATTATATATATTTATATATTATATATGTATATAAAGTGGTATGATATACAACCATTATGGTTAAGAAGAAAAGAACAGAAGAGTTACAAAAAGGCCAGGTACATGTTCACCATGAGGTTTCTGTGCACAGTGTCCAAGAAAAGAAAAGCCAAACTTCCCTCTGAATGATGTGAATAAAAGTGATGGGGCCTCCTGATAACGAGGGACCTGAGGCATGGGACACAAGGGCTGGGCACCTGGACCCAGTGAGGAGGATGATGAAAGAAATGAAGCTTTTTATTCCTGGGACTTCAGAGGCCCCCCTGGGCCGAGGCCACTGGAGAAGTCTTGGTGTGAGATTAGAGGAGGAACAGGAAGGAAGGAGTTGGGAATTGCATAGTGAGGAGCAATGTGGTATCAAATATGCAGAGCACCTAAGAGCTTCATGCTACAGTTCTCCTCTAGGAAAGGAGTATTTTGAACTTTCTGGTTGTACATCAATTTATCTTCCACTTTCTTTGTGCAGCCACAGGGGCTGGGTGAGCACCCGGGAGCTCCAGGCCACCAGTAACTCATCCCTTCTCTCTTCACTCATCCTCAAGACTCAGCAGGAGATCCCACCACCCCCACCCCCTAAAAGCACAGACCACTCTCCAGCCATCCAAGAACTGCTACCAAAACATCCCACACTTCTGCTGGGCCTCCTGGAAGGACTAGGGAAGCCAGCCATAGCATGCACAAAGGTCTTTTCTAGAAAATGAGAGCAGGCTGTCATGAAAGCAGCCATTCAGTATCTGCCCAGAGGGGCTTTTCCCCTCCCACTCAGAGATGCTCACTCATTGTTGAGTTTGGGAAGACCCTGGCTTCTCCAGGGTCCTCAGGTAGGAAGTACTTGAAAGACACCTCCCCTCCCTAGCTAAAGGAAAGCCCACCCACCTCAGCTACTCCTTAATCAGGTGGGGTGGCTGGAATCAACAAGCCAAGACACTTCTCTCTTCTTCAAAGGGCTCAGCACGGTATTTGCTGAAGAAGGGTGCTGCTGGAAGGAAGAGAAGGCGGGACCAGAAGTGAAGTTTACCTTGCTCCTACGGGCAGCCACCCACTCCTGTCTGCTACCACCCTGCAGCACCCAAAGCTCTCGTGAGCGATGCCTGAGCAGCCCCCAGAGAAGTGGTTTACTCTCAGAAAGGCCAAACTTCGCATTGTTTTTCCAGGGATCTGCTATGGAGATCCCAGCTTGGGATCACTTAAGGCCCCACACGCTGTGTCCCCCTCTGAGCACTAAACTGAACGTCCTTGTTGCATCTTGGCTGAGATAGATGACTGTACACGGAAAGTTAACATCTATCAAATGGAGAAAACTGAAAGAGGACAGGAGGGGAAGGGAGCACTCCATCCTTCACATCTGGATACATGGATGCACGCTAAAAATCTTAGCTTGAACCCTTTTATCAGCACATAAAATGAACTCAGTTTAATAATACATACAGGATACAAACACTACAGTTATATTCCCAAGACAGCACAAGAAATTCACAGCCAAGTCTTGATTCGATTTCCTTTACAATTACAATGCAGTCTTGAACACTGGACACGAGAATAGGTCCAACATGCTATTTACATTTCACATTGTGGAGATGTTTGTGTGCTTGGAAGAGTTCTCAGTTCCAAAAGAAAGTGTCACTCACACATGATGATGCAGTGGAAATAAACCAAGCCAACCAGACAAGCCAATGACCACATTTGTGCTTCTGAAAAAGGAACATGAAGTGTCTTCACCGATGCAGTCACCTTGAACCGGACAAGCTGCCTTCCAGTTTGCAGTCAGCGAGGTGTCCAGGGGCCAATCTCATCCCCCCTGAATTCTGGACCCTTTTGTTAGCAACCAGTAACATGAGTGATGTTCCGGTAAGGTCAGCGGGGACACACCGAGTGAGATGGCCTTGGCATTTTGTCACATTGAAAACAGAGACACAATGGAAGAGAGAGAGAAGTCTCTACAGCTTTACCTCCTACGGCTTGAGAAGTTTGGACTCCCTCAACCATGAATGCCATCCAGAACAGATGAGCCTTCGCCAGATAGCACCTGCTGTTCACCCGAGAGGGAGGCACAGAGCCTGAGAGATTTGGGCTTTTCAGAGTCCACCCCTCAGACCAAATGTGACCATATGGATGAGACTGATTATGTCGCAGCCATAAGAATAGGCAAAGGCCATCTGTTCTTCAGCAGATCTGTTCAGAGCAGCCTGCAGAAATGCCACACTGTTGCTCAAGGTTCCAGTTTAAAAAAAAAAAAGGAAAAAAGAAAAACAAAAGGGAAAAAAGGTAAAAAACAATAAAACAAAAGAAACCCATTTGTCTGTGTTTCCTATCCAGCGCTCTGCACAGCATGCAGCGGGGCAGCAGAGTTCCAGGATGCTTTACAAAAGTGCAATATCCATGTCAAGTAAAGGAAGTGCTGGCTGGACAAAGGTACACAGCTCACACTGCAGTCATGTTACGCTGGCCTCCAGAGAGCAAAAGGTTATCTCCATAACGCTCTTTCCAGTTATATTTTGAAGTCGCAGAGCACGTATCTCCACATCTGTGCCTTGCTGCAAGCCCCAGACATTGTCAGAAGTTGTTATGAGTGGCTATGCCAAACCCTGGAAGGAAGCAGGTCCAGGCAGCTGCTCCGTTCGATGCTGCAAAGCAGAAGGCATAGCCTGCTCCCCCATTATCCCTGCTGGCACAGACATACCCCCACGATGATTTAGATCCAACCCAAAGTGCAGTCTCGTGCATGTTCAGGATGCATTCTGTATACAGGCAGATCAATATACAGAAGGACTTGTCTTCACAGGGTTCCCTCCAGCCTTCAAGTGAGTAGGACTGGGCCACAGGTTTTAGTGCAGCTCCCCTAAAATCCACGGCAAGAGCAGCAATCTGAACACATCCTTGAAAGGACAGATGACGGCAGAACAACTCTGTAAGGATTATATGGCTCTTTCTTCTTTCTTCAAAGCAAGGGGAAGGTTCAGCTCCCCCCAGAGAGCAGTCATGTGCTTTGGGCCCTGCAAGCTAATGACACCGTGTGCTTGGGCACCCATGTCTCCTGGTAGGCTTTAAGACAGGGTAGAAAACCCAGTGCTTAGCAGCCACAGGGTCCCTCCATACCACCCATGACTACATTTCCCTGCTCTTGTTATTTGCTGACAGAGAGGTATGTTTCAGTGTGAAGCCCATCAAACGTGTCTGAAGGGGCATACTCAGTCCTGAGCAAGAAAATCCTGCTTCTAGAGATTTATGGTGAAGTGTAAAGTTTCCTCCAAAGCCTTCTCTTCCTGTGTGCATGGTGGTGCCTCCTCCTCATCTCCCTTGCCCCTCTGAACAGTAATAGCTAGCCTACAGCTTTTGCAGTCTGTTAGTGGTTTCTATCTTAAAAGGGGTCTGGAAGCTTGCCCTTCCACAGAACTGGTACCATTTTACAGCAGATACCATTGTCCTAGTTAGCTACCTGCCAGGAGCAATTCCAACCTCACTGCAAGAAGGCAACTGGCCTGAGTAAAGGCAGATTGGTAAGTCCTGTGCCTCACACAGCACACGTGGGGTAAACAGACCTTAAGTCTGAACATCACTGAGGTGAAGACTAACCGCCTCTGCCAGTGGCTCAACTCCAGCTTGAGAGATGCTCCCCATAGTATTTACTCTGCCAGTTACAATGCTCAGCAGCTACACTGTGATGCCCCTGCTCAGAGGTAAGATGACAAAAAGAAACACCACAATTAGTCCTACTGAGAGGGCAGTGCTCACAGTACCTCCCAAGAGACAGTCTCCTCTTCCAGCAGGAAGCTGTCAGTGCCCCATGGAGCACTGCTCTTCACTGGAAAGTACAGCACCAATGGAGGGTGTTGCCTCTGTGGGCACCCAGCTGCCCCTTTGCGAGCCTTATTCTGCTCCACACTGAGAAAAATGCCCTACACATGCCTGATACAGTCAGATAGTGGTTAGCAACCTGACTTGAAAAACAAAATGAAATAAAATAGATTAAGAACCTGTTCTGACAGTCAGTGTTCTCCAGATGTCATTTAGGTTTCCGATTCTGGAACACAAGATAGACTGATGATATTGTAAGTTTGTTAGGACTGAGGCTCCAAAAACCTCTTTCAATGCCACAGTTCAGCCAACCTGTGCTGAACATTGGGATTTAAAAAACCAGGAAGTCCAACAGAGTTCACAGGTCACTCCTGCAGGGAGAGCTTGCATTTGCTATAAATCTATTGGTGCTTCCAGTCCCTCTTGCTTTTGGCAAGCTGACTGTCCCATAAGATCTAGCATCAGAGAGCTGAAACTCCTTAGTGCAAAATACCCCCCTGTAAAGTCTTACAAGTCTTCTCCTGGAAAAATTTGGCACCAAGTGGGTGGCTGGCTTCCATTTGATCTGTGTGTTGGCCTTGTAAAGGCAGCACCCAGAATGCCATCTGCAAGTACCTGGGCTTCCCTGATGGAGCAGAGAGGTCAGGTTCAGAGCAATGGACAGTGTAGTTGACTGGTGCTGGGACCCCCTGCTCCTCCTCGAGAATTCACGTGCTAGATAGAGTGGGAAAGGAAAAGGCATTTTCTTAATGGATTTGTTTTGTTTTAAAGTTATCCAGGGCAGTGGAACGGTTAGCTCTGGGAGAGCCCAGGCTCCCAAGTGACCATGACATACAGTGACACCACGAGGCAAGGGTTTCCCTACTCCCTCACTGGGCACCAGACCAGATGTCTCCCAAAATGCTGCATCATACACTGACTCAGCATTCCCTCGTCGTACACTAGCCACAGGCACTGCAGCTCTGCCTCTTCAGCGTCTGACAGCCTGCCAATCCCACCGCAGAAGTGAAGAAGATCTACCACCATCTTCCACAGAGTCCCTCTGGGGAGCAGAAGGGGAAAAAAGGGGCAGAAGATATTCACCAGCATTTTTTTGATAAGCTACTCTGATAAAGTTGGCCCCAAGCAGATGGACCCAGTTGCCTGGGTGCTCTCAGGCGCTTGCCCTCACGCGCTCGCTTTCTCTCGCGCATCAGGTACAACAAGGTGAAGGCTTAAATTCAAAAAGGGGCTTCCGCTCCAGTGGGCAGGTAACCAGGTAGAAGGGTGGTCTGGGCTGGAGAAACACAAGGAGCTGCACTGGATTTTGGGTAGAACAGCAGGATTGTTCTACGAGGACAGCACAGGGGCACAGCAGTTGGCACACTGTTAGGTCTGACTGCACGTGTGGGTTCTGGTTTTTTTGCTTTTCCGTTTTAATGCACGCTGCCAGCATCTGGACGAGGTTGGTTGGTGGCGAGGTATTTGGCTCTCATGCTGGAGGTGTACTGAAGGAAGACAAGACAAAGAAAACAAACAAACAGAAGAGTAAGTCAGAATGACTAATGCAAACATGGAACCACAGATTACGACCACTTCCCAGCACAAAGTGGTCTCTATTTACAGCGATCGTATTGAAGAGCCGATGCTGGCTTGGTCTGACAAGGAAAGTTTCACAAGCCACACAGCATAGTGAAGTCTGAGTAACATACTGTCAGCCTGCTGCAAGGATGCTGGCCAGGTCAGTGCAGATGGGCTAACATTTCATCCAAGCTCTCTACAGAGAGGGAAAACCAATAGTTGCCGAGTCAAAATATGCCATACTTTGCCTGGGAGAAGAGAGAGAAATGGAAATGATGCAGATGTCAAAACCCACCTCATACCTTCATCCTCTCTTAGTCATGTTGTTGCTTTCAACCATGCCAGAAGAGGAGGTTGAAAGGAAAACGAGTGTGCACTGCATTTTTACATTGCATTTTACAGCAAAGAGGCATCAAAAGACTGCATGCATCAGAGGTGGGCAGCTTGAAAGAGAAGGGTGGAAGAATTAATCTCTGAACAATTTACACCCAAGAAAGAACAGACCCTGTCAGGCTGGAAACAGGCTGCCATCAAACAAGATAGTATTAGCTAGCAGGTATCAGATGGGTAATAGTCTACTGTGGCTTGGGGTCCAACCTCCAGCCGCAGACAAAGACTTCAGCTTGGGGGTGAGAAGATAAAGTCAGAAAGATGAGAGGTTGTTTTGGTTTGGAGGGTTTTTGTTTTTTTCTTATTTTCTTTTTTATTCTAAGCAAGGTAATCCAAAACAGCTCCCAGAAGCTACTGAGGTAACATTCATACACCATTTGAATAACGAGCTGAAAAGCATGTAAATAATACCCAGCAGTAAGAACAAAAGACTTTTCCTCTTGATACCAGCCTGTTCAATGCCTTCATCACGACCACATTACTGCTTCTGGGATTCTGCTACCACAATGCTATCAACCAAGCAGTAAGAAGAGACTTTTTCTCCTTTTTATACCAGCTGGAGCTTGAGTAATTCCAGAATATCCACATTTTACTTCCCCAGAGTTCCCCTCAGCATACTGACTTTTTATCACCTTTAAAACTGGCAATAGCCAGCCACATAAAATAGCCAGTTAAGCTGGCAAAGAGACAACTGAAAGGGAGTTCCACACCAGAAGACATGATTTATCTTCCCCCTGGGAAAGAATCATGAGGCATCTTTAGGCTCTCAAAAGCTCCAGCTATCCAAAGAGGTCTTTGGAGAATTAACAGCATTTTATCGGTTTTCCTTCAAAGGCTGACCCAAGCTGAACCTCTGCAGAATAGAAGAGAGAAGCTGCTGCTTTGGCAGAGCTGACCCCACCAGCACAGAATAAAGACACCTGCAGCTTATTTGCACATTCATCTTTAGTGTCTTCCATAACTGGAAAACCTTCAGCAGAACATGGATCTTAATATAAAACTCTGGCCCAGAAATGGCATTTATATTTAGAAGACAAAGGGTACATCTGTTCTCTCCTCTTTTTAAGATGCTATTTTTTTTGCAAGTGAGAAGGGAAAAGGTAGAATATACCAAGCTGAGCCAGCTGAAGGACTATATTCCATATGGTTTATTAAATGTCATTACTGTTTCAGAAATAAAGTTTAGGGCATTATTAAAACATAGGAGACTAGCCCAACGGGCTCAGAGAGGCTTAGGAGTCAAGGAACTTTCTCTCAGACTACGTAGGGCATGTTTTCAGGTAAGCACAGTGCTGAAGCTACCAGCCAAGCACCATGCCAAGAAGAGGGTCTTAGAAGGAACAATGCATTTGATTGCTCATTTTCTATTTCTATGCTACATGTGACAGGAAATGAACATGAACAGGGAACTTCCAGGTGCTAAGGTTCTGTAAGAAGTATTTAGAAAATAATTATCTTAGATCATGGAACGTGCAACATCAACTTTCTTTAGGGCATTAAAAAAAAAAAATCAAGAAGGACCACTTGATGAACTGCATTTCAAGGATGTACAGAGTACACTGACCACAGAGGGAAAAGCTGAAAAGAATTCACTTCTTCCTCCAAGAAAACACCCCACAGTTATTTGTCACTACAACAAAGCAATCAGGAACATGAGATTTGGACAGTGAAGCAGAGGGCATTTTACATTCAAACCTACCTGCAATCCAACACAAGGAACAAATCAAGACTCAGAGAAGTCAGAGTTAGGGCTGATGTTCTCTCCTTAACTCAGGATTTTTGTGCCTTTGTACCTTCTCCCATTGCAGTTTGAACTGGTTACTCCTTCTGTTAACAGGTATTTTTAATGACCACGCTAAGTATGAATGAAACCTGGCAGTAGACAGCCAACACTTCGCTGTACACCTCTCATAACCAGCATAGCTCTACCAGCATGTGCTGGATCTTCAGTCACTGCTGAAAATTCCACGTAGGAATTTTGCTGCACGTGCTGCTGATGGTACCCCCTCATCCAAGCCTTTCAGTGCCTCCTCTGCCAGGAAGCAGAGGAACAATGCTCCTGAATACACAGGTCTCAACATCTGGACAGGCCAGCAGGTGAAGATGTATCAGCAGACACTTGCCAGTCACATGGGTATGATACCAAACTGTATTATCCACTGGTAAAATAACCAAGTCTTTAGCTCCTTTTAAAAGTAGTTTTAAAGACTTAAACCCTGAGCACAATTCAGAGCTAAGGAGGGCTTTGACTCTGCTCTGAGGTGCCCTGGACACGGCTGTAAGGCATACAGTTGCATTTAGTTTCCTTTCAAGAGGAGCTTTCAGAGAAGGTTAAAGAACAAGCACAGTGCAGTCATTCTTCCAGCACTCCGGCTGGAAGTGCCCACGTGCCTACACACCCTCATCTACCCTTTCTAAAACAGCACGGAGGACAAGTTTCAACCAGTACCTTCCCCACTCTGTCAGCTACCCAAAAAAGAGCACCTAAAAGACTTCTTGTTACCATTTCTGCTGGTGACTTGTGCTACTTGACACAGCACACCTCTGTCACTTAGCAGTCAAGCTAGGACAAACACAGCAGATTGAAGAAATAAAAATAAACTTGTGTGCAAAGGAAAAATCTCCCCTTCACATTTAGCCTTGTTGAGGGGATAAATTTTCATAGGTCGGGTTTGCCAACACATGCTAGTTAGGTGCTTAACACGTGTAGCCTGTGTACAGAAGAAAAACTACTAGTTGCAACCCCCATCCCCCAGAAAAAGAATAACAAACCACTAATGGGAATAATCAGTTAATTTTAGAGCAAAAATTCTACCAACTCCTGTGAACTGTGCAGACCATGAGTACTTCATAGAAGATCACTTACCATATGAAACCCTGACTCCAAATATGAACCATTTACTATTTGTGGTTAAAACCCCACACATATCTCTCTCCAGCTACCCTGACTTTGATTTCCTGCCAGAGCTATTTAGGTAATTCAACACAGACCAAAGCTTCTGCATTCAAGTTCTTAAAAGCTGATCCACCTCTCAAATAGCTAGAGCACAGTAAACACACAGGGTTGGTATCATTAAGTTAGGAGGCAGGAGATGCGGGGAAACAGCCAATTCCAGCCAGTGGGTTCTGAATTCAAAGGGACTGAAGCTTTCCAAAGCAAAAGAACAGAGCTGCTGTTTGGTTTGTTTGTTTTTAAAGTCTTTGAAATAATGCAATGCCTTGTTCTTAGCCCTGCAGACAGCCACATGAAACTCTGGGTGTGACCTCAGATAAGCAGAAGACAGCACAGACTGAGATCAGGCCATGTTAGAGCCCAGAGGAGGTATCAAGTCCAAAATGAAGACACCAGAGTTTCCCCTCCCCCAAAGCAGTACTTTATTTTGTGGAACAGACCCATCTAACATCACTACAATACCACCTTGCAGGGATCAACAGACAGAAACCCCACCACAAGCTGATGCCCAAGAGCAGCCTTGGCAAGACTTGAGACTGAAGAAAGTCATGACCCTTTCAAGGGCTCTAGCACCATGAAGCATTCATGCACAGGTTTGTTTGCTTCATGCACCATGGCAGAGGGCATCAAGACACCCGATTCAGACAGCACCCTTCCCAGCACATCACAAAGCAGGCAGACAAATGGCAAGAGGCAGCAAGAAGGCAGACCAAGCAGCAACATGACAGAAAGGAATCCAATGCAAGGCTGAAAAAAGTCCCAACAACAGCAGAAAAAGGAGGGACAGCAGTTTTATGGACCTTTATTTCTGGGAACACGATGTCTACAGGTTGTCTGTGTGAGTCAAAAGCAACGGGATGTCTTTTCCAACTGGAACCAACAACTTCCAGTTACTGTGTGGCTGTGGTTCCCTGAAGGAGCACACTGTCCTTCATAGCAGATAAGTGCTATGAGCCTCATATTCAACCTTATGTTCAACCAAGCTAAAAAATACAAGGCCTACAGCAGACCACCTACTCTTTCTGTAGGCACATGGCTTTGTCACAGACCCCTGCAAGGGAAGACACACTGGCTATTTTGGAGGACATCAGCAGCTACAGCCCAACAGGAATTCAGACAGTGAAATGGTACTAGTGGGGCCCTGCTCATAGAGCCTACGGGAAATGGGTGGGATGCTAAGTTGGACACACAAACAAACAGAACAGTAAAAGGTTTTGAAACAGAATGAAACAGATCTTAGTGCTTATGTTTGGACCTTTGAGGAAGCCTTTTTTAAAAAACATGCTCCTTTTTGACTTTAAATGCAAGGATAAAAGGAGAAGCTGCACACAGATCTATCAGGCAAGGCAGCAACTCTTCTGGACAGGCCACTGTTACCAGTGAGGATCTTCCGACAAATTAAAAATCCTACTGGGGAGCTTAAGGCATGTGGCAGATGGGTACCAGTGATTTCGGGCACATGGTGTTATGACCAGCCAAGACAAACAGAACCACAGCAAGGGAAGTCAAAAGGTTGAATTCAAACAACCAGTTCCAACTGAAAAGCTGCTGGATTGGTTCTCTTTACTTCTAGAAAAGGGCTTCTTGCGATGGGAGAACTTCTATTCCACGCTCAAGCAGCACTCAGTACTACATGTTCAAGCTGTTCTCAAGTATGGACTCTGAATTGAAGCTGCTGTGGGTTAATTTTCATGAGGCTTGGGCACCTGTAACCCTCACAATGTGCACCAGAAGCCTTTGCAAGGTTGATACTGCTCCTTGAGTCTGCACCACAGCAAAAGTGATTTTAGTTTTCACCCTTGGCAGGAGGGGATGGGGTGGGAGGTGCAGAGGGAAGGAATGTGAAGATATATAAAAGGCACTGGCCTGGGATAAACAGTGCAGGGATGAAGGGAGTGGTTGGGAGTGGAGAAGGGGTTGAGCAAGAAGGACCTTTTTTCCAGTACCTGTTCCATTTGCGGGCGCTGTTACCAGTATGTCCGTGCACTGTCCGAGGGCTTAAGCTGCCAGCTCATATGGCTGCTACTGTCCATGGCAGCCAAATACAACTGTGATGACGCAAGAAAGAGAGAGAAAAAGAGAGTGCAGCCTCAACGTGCATGAAAAACACAGTGCAAGCAAGTGAAACGCTGTGGTGTGTGTCAGTGACAAGGTGGGCTCTACAACCCTAAGGGAACAGCCCTGAGGCAAGAAGGAGAAAACAGAAGGAATGAGAGAAGGGAAAAAAACAAACAAACAAAAAGCCAGGAAAAGTAACGGACAAACAATGCAGCAGGATCATCACATCTCCAGTTTTCACCATTTGTTCACAGAAAGCTAAATGGAATATAGCAGCTCTGTCCACCCACTGGACATCACCTGTTTGGATGGTTATCCCCCTCCCTCCCCTCCCCAAGAGAGGCAGACACACATGCACTGGTACTCCCTTTTCATCTTTCTCCTCCCACGGATGATTTGCTATGAAAAGTTGCAAGTTCTTCTGCCTCCAGTATGGTCTCAGCCACCTGCTCTGGAGAGCTGAGAATACAAAAATCCCAGAAAAGCCCCTTCCCTGCTGCCTGCTGATACCAGTAGAGAGCATTTATCTTCTATCCACTGACCATCAAATATCAGTATGATCCTCGAGAAAACACATTCATCCTATACCCTGCTTCTTGCCTGGTCTAGGGAGAAATTCCCCTTGCTGCATGAGCAATGATGCATTCTCCTCCTCCCCCAGCTCCTGTGCTTCCCTATAACCCATACTTATGGCTACCAAGTAAAAAAAATCTCATCTATCTACTCTCAGATAGCAGCTTAAGGCACCAGGATTCAGATCTCCCCTCAGGGTACTAACACAAATAGCTACTGAAAAACCAGGGAACTCTTTTTGCATAACTAAAGCCCCTGTGGACAGAAGTGTGCTTCCTCTAAAGCAGAAGAGGTGTAGGGGAAGGGGAAACTGGACCTAGGTCTACAGACACTGGATGGACATGTGCCTTGGCAGTACCAGAGGGACAGTGCCCTTCCTTCAATACCAAATGCCAGCGATAAAGCATTTGCCACACCGTACTGGTGTGCAACACCATTCAGCTCATTCCCCAGTGAATGCTGGAGCAGAGAACAATACCAGATCTGGGATCAGAGTACCACCAGGGATCAGGAAGAGACTGTGAGGGTTGAAAGAGGTCTGGCCAAGTACAGAGACAAGGATCAACTCTCTGCTCTTCTACTGTCTCTACAGCAAGATGAACTGGTCATTCTGAAGTGAAAACATGAATGTGATGTCCCCTTTTCCACCACAATTTGTATTCCTTCATCCTCCAGTCGCCTCTTCCTCCCCTCCTCATGAACTGGAACCATGCACCACCAAGTGTATTTTCTCTACCTACACCTGAAGACTGGTTGATTATTAAAGCATGCTACTACACATCCTCTGTAACCACACCACCAAGTTAGTGAGCACTGTGATGGCATGTTCTCCAAGTTCTGGTGGAAGTACAGCTTACAGGATCCAGTGAAGGAGGGCAAGTTTCATCTAATTCTTATACGTGAAGGCAAGCCCATGTTTTGTGCAGCATACAGAAACAGCTATCAGGCCACTCCAAATACCAAAACCTTCCATGAAAGTTGTTGGGTTTTTTCCTCCATAGGAAATTAAATACAAAAAAATAGATTCTAAAGAAAGAAAAACAGTTGTGAAAGAAAGATTCTAAAAAAAATAAAAATCTCAACAAAAAAATAATACAGGTTTCATCCTACCATCCCTTTAGGGCAGATTAAGGAGAGAGGTTCAGCAATAACTCTGAATTTACTGGTTTAACACGTTTCTTTTTAAACTTGAGGAACCGATGCCACAGATAGCAAGTATACTGCATGCAAGTGAATCACCCCGCTGAAGTCACCCACCAAGATACTCATGCGCTTCAGTGGTGGCAGGACTGGGCCCATGGGATTGCCAGTGTTAACAGACAAAGTTTTACTCTATGTGCAACATCCAAAGCAGCATAGCAGGGTTTTATCCCCCATGGCAGGTGAGACATGGCTTGTCTATTCAAATTGCTGCCATTTATGGGCCAGATCCTGTGTTTGGCTGCACAATCAGCTCCCTTGAGAGTATACCAGAGTGGTAAAGGTGTGTTCCCCAAAGTTGCTGAAGCAGAGAGGAGCAGTAAAGAGAGACTTACTGAGGGAGGTGGGGACTCCCGGCCAATGAGCGGGGTATTCTCGCAACGGGGGTTCTGGAAATTTGCATTCTGGCTCCTAGGAAAGGAAGACACACATGGTAACAGGGAGGATGCGTCACACTTCTCTGGGGGAAGGTCTCTGATGGTGACATGGGATGGAGAATACGCACCCCCAGAACTACCGTATCAGGCCGGTGTTCCTCAAAGCTTTCCTTTCAGGCCAGGCAGATCCCCGTTTTTCAGATAAGGGCCCAAAACTAGCATAATTTACCTCATATTAAGGACTATCTTCCCACTCTTACTCAGAATGGCCCACACCGAATCACGTCAAGTGATTTAAAAATAGGTCTGTGTTAAAAATCTGCCTCCCTGCAGCGTTAGTTCTGTCAAGCTGCAGAAGCAGAGAAAAAAATGAGGACAAAGTCTATTGGGACGAACAAAATGACGTGCCAGCCCCAAAAAGATGGTCCCTGAAGGTAATCCAAGTTTGATCAGGGTGAGGCACTTCTGGAGAAAGCCCTGAAGATCCCATCTGGACCAGGGAGCTCCAGACTGCAAGAGATGACAGAGCTGACTGCAAATATTGTGGAAGTCCAGAGCCTGCAGGTTTTGTCTTGGTTCTCAGTCTCTCAGGAGGCCTAAAGTCCTCCAGCAAAACTGCTCTGTCTGGATAATTAAGTCCTCCAGGGATCAGAACCATTCTGTAAGGAGGAGGCTGGGCAATACTTTCCTATTTCTTTTCTCTAGACAGATTACTAAATCCTGCAGGAAAAAGCTGTTCATATTTATTACTTCTACTGCTTGGTCAGAAGTGTCAGCCTGGCAGCACTGAGTGACAAGAGCAACCGGAGTGAAGCAACCTGGAGAAGCCACAATAGAGGCTTCTTGTCGGGATACTCACATGTACTCTGTGACAGGAGCATTGCTGACTGTGTGTGCTGCAGCTGGAATGCTGGTCTCACTGCCATAACTACTCCCACAGCTATAGAGGCTGGGCATGTGCACTCTGTAAAGATTATCGTGTGTTTGTCTACTCCCTTGAGCAGCTGATTCTTCTTCCCCATCATCATCTGAGCTTCTGCAAGAAGGAGAAAAAGTTCCTCCTAGAACCCTACAATTACCCCACGTGCGGGGTTTGCAGGAAACCATGGTAATCCTAGGAACCACCCCACCATCTTCCACACCTCCACATTTATACCCATTTGGGATGCCTCAGGGTGGCAGTGTCAAACACAGCCTACACCACAGTGACTCAGACCTCCCACAGATACCATCTGGACTTTGACACTGCCTGATCCCCTCCGGTCTCCCTACAGTCTTCTCTCAGGGCTTGGCAGACAGTTCTGCACCTTCCCAGCCAGACAACTGAAGGATGGACACACATACCAAAATACACAGGGGAAAAAATAAAAAAAAAAAGGGAGGCAGGCTGTGGGGACATGGTGCCACACACCCCACAGAAAGCATCCTTCAGAGCTGCAATCTGTCATTCCACTTCTTGTGGCCGTGTCCCAAGAGCTTTTATGGTTAAGTCTCTGAAGACTTTTCTGAAGTCACATTCTGGTTACAAAGGGTCTCTTCAGCTTCTAGCAAAACTTCAGAAGTGTTTACAGAGAATGACTTCCATCTAAAGGCTTCATTCTCTCAAAATCACTAGGATTTTAGATCTGTTTTAGGGTAGAGCAAAGCTGTTTGCCAGCTTCTTCCTTCCCCCCTTTCCCACAGCAATCCTGCCCCTCCTATGTATTATACACCGCTCTTGTGTCCCCCTCGTTACGGGATGAAGCACCAAAGTTTGAAATGCATCTCAGCAATGCTCAGCAAACAGCTCTCCAGGAAGCAGGCTGGTGCTGGGGAGCAGCACGGCCACGGTCCTACATCCCAGATTCTGCACCACAAGGTGGCACTGAAGATTTATTCAGGGAATTGCAGCCTGCAAGGTCTTTGACAAGCAATAAAGCATTAACATTCTAACATCCTCCACCTCCCGGAGGGAGGCTGAGCAGGAAGTGGTGCTCCGGGCAATAGAAGAGGTGATCCTTAGGTTCACAGCAGCCCACATGGAAGGCAGCGCAAAAGACACCACTGTGTCAACTTTTCTCCTTCAAACAGGTAGACTGATGCTCTCTTCTTGAGCATGTCCCTGCAGCTGCACGTGGCAGAGGTAAGGAAACCAGCCCTTTTCTGAAGTGCTATTCTGACGCACTTCCCAAGGCTTTCTCTGTGGGCCTGGCGGGCTCTGGCTTCCTGCTGTTGTTCAGGATGTCCCATTTTACTTTCAACCCCGAGCCTGGACCACAAAAATCACGTTTCAGGACAACAGATGAGCATGTGCTGCACAGTGTACTGCTCTTCTACAAGAGCAGAAACCTCAAAGCTATTTGAATAGCTGCATGTGGTGCAGCAGCCAGTGGGTGAAGCGACGGCTTGCTCAAGACTTAGTTCCAAATAACTCTGCTGTTAGATGATTACCACCAACTTGCATCTGCCCCTGTCACTGCCAGCAAGACAACTCCCAGTTTCTATTAGCTGAGCTCTGTCACCCTAGTACGGGGAAAGCCAAAGGCAAGTGTGAACTGCTCCTCATTCCAGTTCTCTTCCCCATACTAGAGCAAATGCCTCAGAGCAATGCAGGAGAAAAGGTATTTTACAGAGATAGCACACAGCTCAATCATTACCTCTCTACAGCTATAAGCATTCATCTCTGACTCGATCCACAGCCCTACAGTATGCTGAATACTCTGCACACACGGTATTCCAGTGCAATAAGGTTCAGATGTAAATATTAATCACAGCCAGAGCAAAAGCCAACAGGTTTTTTTTTCTGTTGGACCAGTGCTTATAAAGCCTCATCCCTCACACTCCTGGGATTGTATGGGAAAGAGTTCCATATGCTCATGGGCACAAATCCAATAGCCAGTCTTCATTAGAAAAGAGCTCTACAACGCCAGAGGATCTAAACCCTCTCTATACCTCTTTTGCTGCCAAGTGTGTGGGACGCTGCACACAATGGAACTGAACATGAGGGCTGTGACAAAGGAGAAGAGAACCAGGTAGATGAGGCCTTCCACTCCATCATAGCAAAAGCCCGTCAAAGCCTGGACGTAATCCTGGAGAGAAAAAACCAAGCAGAGTTTCCTGATTACTAAAGAGTTAACATTGAGCTCAAATTCAAAAGCCCTTGCCCTGGACTATGTTCTCTGAAACAGTTTACAAGACTAGTCCCTTTTCCAGAGCATATTGCTATTTTAATTTTGGGACCTCATGTGTTTCTCATAACTGGCCTTAACCCTTATTTCCCCTCAGATATAAATGTGGGAACATTTTCAACTCTGCACAGTAAGAGCTTAAAAGAAAAGAAAAAACCCACCAAGTCAAACTTATCCACCCAAGTCGAGATGTCACATTTTTCATTAAACTTCTCAGCTCCTTCACTGTGTCCTACTGCCCAGGAACAAGTACAAACTGTTTCTCTACCTCTGGACATGCAGCTGGGGCAAGAGCTAGGCCACGCTATACTGCAGCTGTAAGGCATTCCATGGGAAAGGCAACAAGCTATGAGATAAAGAAAAAATGAAGGTCCCTGAAACCTTGTGGCTGCAGCTTGTATATGCAGAAAGGCATGTTATCTAGTTTCCCATGCTGACCTTAAAGCTAGCTTGACCCAAATTCCCATTCTCCTTTCTGCTGGAGTCAAGCAGTAAAAACTGTTGTAAACTGTTTTGTCACACCAGAGATTTGAAACTCAAGTGGTCAGTTCCCAAGTTAAACCCAGTTACCAAGCACTCACCAAATGCAGACTCCGACAGTCTACTAAAGCTGTCAGCTGCTGCAAGTTGATCTCTGTTGAGTTTAAGACCTCCTGGATCCGAGTAAGATACTCCTGTAAGCAACAAGCTAGCGATTACAGCAAGGAAATGGCTTAACAAGAGCTGATCTTGGGCTTTGCACAAGGATAAGGGAAGCCAGAAAGCACAGGGAGACCAAAGCTGAGAAGAGTTACCTTGGAGGTGGGGTGCTCTTTGCTCGCTGACCTCATGAGTTCCATAACATCATCTTGCATTTCCACCAGAGCCTTGTGACTTCCTGACAGCTTCTGCTCAACACAAAACATGCAAAGTTTCAGCAATTCAGGCCACATGAACCAACAGAATTCCTGGGAAAAGACTTAAATGTTACTTCTCAAATACTGTATGAATGGTACCAGTTAAGGATGTCTCAATTAACATGGGCACAGCTGCAACAGGGTTAAGTTTGACTTTTACCAACCTGGAAGAAGTACATAAAGAAAGAAGAGAGAAAGGGAACAACCAGAAAGAGAAAAATAACAATAAATAAAATATATATATATATACACACACAAAACCCATACACCCAGCTGGGGCCAGCTCTAGGATATATGAGAAGGAGGAAGAGAGACAATGCACTCGTGTTCTCACCACAGAGCACAGCTGGATTTTCCTATTAAGTCAGATGGTTGAGAAATACTCAATGTGAAGACTAGAAGTTGTTTGTATCGAGGCACAGCTTTCACATCCCATTAAAACATCTATGGGAATTTCACATGCAATAGCATGTCAGAGTATACTGAGCAACCCAAAATGCAACAGATGGCAATGGTGCATCATACCACAGCTTGAAGTGTTCTTGCTCCACCCTTTGAAACAGAGGAAGACGAGACTTAAAAAATCCTAAATATAAATGGCAAAGCAGCTGGTGTCTGCCAAACAGTGGGTGGTGTGGGTTCATTCTGGCCTCTGATACATAAGACAAAGTTTGGGATGGGCCCAGGTGCTGTTCCTCAGCCCCCACACAAAAGAATAATGACTCACATTTATACTTTGGGATACAAACCCCTCAGCATCCAAGGGATTTAAGAGGCGTATGTGAGAATCACTCCCTCACCCACAAAAGTGGCTGCATTTTGGGAGTGAAGCGTTGCCACTGTTTGACCCAAAAGAACCTGCAAGAAGAGATTCAAAGCAGGAACCATATAGTTTCCCACCCTGGCATTAATTGTGGGTGCTCTGTCTCCACATAGCTGCTCTTAGAGTGCCACAAACAGAGGTACCATGGATAAAGCCATGGACCTCACCACATCACATGCAGGCCTTTCTAAGAGAGGATCCTGGACCTGAGGCTGCACAGGTAGTGATAAATTGGAAAAAAACTACTAAGCCACAGTGCCACCTCTTGCGCAGCTGGGAAGCAGCTACAATAGCTTTATCAACTGGTGGAGTGTTCCCTAAATCTGAGACCTGGCAGTTTGCTGCATGTTGGCATCAAAAGCCTTGAACCAACACCCTGCAGGATGCTGAGAAGGGGTGAGGGGAACTAGGATGCTTACACTCACCTGCTGGAAAGGGTTAGGGTATCCAGCACTGCAGGTCATGTAATAGCGCAGAGTATCTACAAAGATAAAGAGAGAAAGTCACAGTAGACACATAATTCCAGCTCTACAGTATTTTACAGCTGCCACAAGGGAGGTGTTAAGTTCTGAAAGCAATATACAAAATGAAAATGCAATATAAATGCAATCACTTCCCTCTCTCCATGTAGGATTACAGTGCATGGATAGCACTGGAGAAGGGGACATAAACTGCTGCTACGGAGAAACAAAGATTTGGTTTCCTTTATTTTTTTAAAGGGTGAAAGGTAATGGGGCTGCCCCACTTAAATGGAACATCCAAGTAGTTTTATTCAGAAGTCAGTACTACCCACAGTATAAGCATACAAGACCTCATCCTAGGATAAATAAAATGGGATCTTTAATCTCTGCAACTTCCAGGTGTCAGAATTCCATCCTACAGTCACTCAATGCACCCACAGATGGCTGCTGAGGACACGCACAGGCACAGCCCAACTTTCAGCCAGTCCAGTTCGCCAGCTAGGTCACCACACAGCCACAGAATACTAGCACAGGAGAGGCAGTAACAGTGATATAAATACAGGCTGCTATCAAGAATACCTGTGGAAGCGCACTGTTGGGCCAAAAGAAGGTGCACACATCCCTGCACTACTACATGATGCTGGATATACCACTTACTGAACACTGAAGTTAAAGCATTTAAAAAAGAAAGGAAAAAGATAAGACATCTTTGCAACTGGAGATTCTTCTGCCATGTTCAAGGACAGACTAGGTTTAGGCAGTGTTCTGTAGAACATTAGAAAGTCCTTCTAATTCAAGAAAATCATAACTCTCAGTAATACTCCTAAAAATGGTATCACTCTGAAAGCCAGCGAGGAAACGGATGGAAGACAAGTTCTTGTCTTTCTGACATGTTATTAAGGGTGAACAAGTAAATAGCAGTCTGTTTTCTGATGGATGTCACTTGCATGCAATTAAACCTTAATTAGAAGGCTTTAATTAGACTTTAACTATTTATTTTGCATCCTTCTTTTGACTTATGCAAAAAAGGTATTTTGGGTATTAAGTACCACAGAACTTATCAGGAAAGAAAGGGCTTACCATGGATTAGGTTAACAGCAACATGCTATTTGTTCAAGAGGCCTCAGCTCATCTGCTGGTAACACCCCAAAAGTTAAGTCTTAATTCTGAGTAGCCCTGTCAGGAGTCGCAGAGTGAATATGGACTCAAACTTCCAGGTACGACGGTTACAGTGCTCTGCTAGCAGCATCATTTATTTCCAGGCTTGAAGACAGTTTTATTTCTCCTCACCCAGCTGTGTACAAAACCAGGCCAGTCCCCTTCAGGAGCCCTCCATAAAACTACACCAACTTCTGTACACAAATTAGGAATACCAGGCTTTTCCCTGCCATTCTCTGTAATACTACAGAGGGAGGGAGCTCCACAAGACTTGATCATAAAAATACCTTCAGATTATTTCTCTAATATTTACAGCTCCTTTTTAGATGAACAGAGAGCATCAGCTCAGCAAAAGCTAGGCTGGCATTTGCTCAGTGAAGATGACAAAACCCCCAACACACACACGCTCTGCGTTTCCCTCCACACACACAAGCATCCTGTTCTCCATTCTTTTTCATCTTGTGTCTGTGACTTTCAGCAACACACATTCCAGGCTGCAAAGGTATTCTAATCAGTCCCAACTCAGGAATCAGTCAAAGGTAGAGCCACAAGTGAGCAGAGCTGTGAAGGAAGCAGACCTGACTGTATCCCGACTCTGCCTCACTTCCCATAAATATTGAATGCACCTTTCGGCGAAGCCAGCACACTGGAGACCAGGCAGTACAGCACAGACTGACAGCTCCCTGCACACTGGCAATGCAACCTGACAGATGTGATTTATAATTCATTAGCCTACTTTGGGGCAGCTTCTGCCAGCTGCTCCATCTCCCCCTCCCCAACTCTTTCTCCAGGATGACTTACATGTCCCCAGCCAAGCCTCTAAACAGCCATTAGCAGAGTCCGGGCAGACAGGATGGCAGCAAGAACCGCTCTGTTACCCTAACTCCTGGCAGGCCACAGAAGTGACTGTCCACAACTACTGAGCCAAGGGAAGGACTGCTACTCCTACACTCATAAATCACACTCAGTTGCTAGGGAAAAATGGATTAAAACACACATGTACTGAGAGAAGAGCACAGCAACATCAAGCCACAGCATCACACACTGTGACCTTGTCAACCATTTATTTTAAAACAACAAACCCCTAAAAGTTTCTCTTAGTCTCCCACAGTGGTATCAAGTTTATATTGTCTTTGTAGGTGCATTAAACTGCATGACACATTGCTAATACATAGCTCCAGAAGCATTTCTGGGCCTTCTGGATCGTCCCTGGTGGGCAAGTTACCAGTGGGAGTTTCTGACACCATCGTAGTTTACAGGTTGTAAGCCCAGGATAAAGACTGCTGGTCACAAGCAAAGCAAAAAGCAGCACAGTGAGGTGAATGCTTCCCTTGCTCCTCCCTGGAAGGCAGGATCAACAGAGCTGCACTGTGGTAGCACCAGCTTTGCAGCTGACAAAGTGTGACACTCAGTACACAAACCACATGCTCCAAACTGGGGAAGCCAGCAGGAGCAGCCTTCTCCTGCACCAAACCCAGTGTGCTAACACAATAGCAGCAGTGCTTCAACACTAAACCTGCAGCAGGCAGGGAAGCTGCCTTAATGTGATGCTGTGCTGCAAAGCCTGGAAATTCAGATGTTTAAGACCCCTGCCTCTACCCAGCCAGGATGGGAAAGAGGAAAGAGCAGGAGGTACCTTCACTGTTTTTAAACGTGGTGGAGGTTATCTTGTGCAGCACTGAGCATCCCATTTCTGTCCAGGAAATGGCTACACTAACCCATCACTTGTGCTCTGCTAAGAGCTCCAGGCAATCTCCCTCTATAATTATCCTTCTGATGCATTTTCCTCTCCAGGAAGGTTGGATCTGATTTTTGAAGCTGGCCTTTAGGTGATCTAGTTTATAGGAGAAGGGTTAGGCAGGGTCACGTCTGCAGCTGCCTGTGCCCGCTGTTGCTAGCGGCAATCCTCCTGACCTGCTCTCTTGCTGCAGCGTGGGAGCAGAAGGCAAGGAAGGGAACTACCCAAAATGCCTTATTTTTGCTAAGTCTGTTTTTCCTAGAAAGGAAAGTAGAACCGCCTCCTGAAGACAGCTTCAGCTGCTAGATCTACCTTTTGCTTCTGCAACCATGGAGACTTACTATTCACTGCAAAGCCCAGCAGAAGTGCAAAAAATGGCATTATGCACCCACCAAAAGGCAGCAAAAGCAGTCAGGAAAACGCTCCGAGTTAAAGAAACCCTTCACCTAGAACAGCTTTTCCCAGCCCTTCATCTCTACCCAAGACGTCTCCAAGCAGCTTGCACTTTACATACAAACCCAGATGAGTCTGTCTCTGTGGGTTCAATCATCAGGAAGGGTTGAAGCATATCACCTGTGATACGTCAAAGATACAAAGCTCTTTTGGCCAGATTTTCTCACCCAGGTCACATGTTCTCCACCAGTAGTTGTGCCCCTAAGGTAACAGTCTGACAGCAAAGGGAGTTATCTGCATAACATTGATATTTCTCTCATATAAGCTACTTGTGCTGGTGGAATCAGTCATCAAGAGCCTTCAAAGAGCTCGCAGCCATCCCACATGCCCTCAGCCTAAAGCTTCTTTCTGCTGATCAGGAGTCCAACAAACCCAGCTTGGACTAGAAAACAGCGCTTCTCAACACCAGTTTAGCAGGATCCTCAAGCACACTTCTTTGGACAAACTCTTTTCTACAGTGATCAAAGAACTGTGCAGCTACCACATGCCCTGTGTACAGTTTTGTTCTGACCTTACTTCTAGAGAGGAAAGGGAGGTGGTTGTAATGTCCATCCTCCAGTTCAATCAGCTCTGGGCTCTAAGATGAGAGTCAATCAGTGAGAGGCCAGTCAGGAGGCTGTGTGTGACAAGTTGTTGCTTCTATCTGAGCAGCCAAGTCTGAGCATCCAGCCTGACCACTGCAGCTGGACTGGGGGTGATAGGCTCTGTTATCTCTCCCCTGAGGTTTGCAGTTCCTTCAGAAGGAAGTGTCTGTCCACCACACAGATTTCCAGTAAGAGAATCTGGAGAAAGCTCTTCCTGTTTATAGACAGATTGTGCCTTTTTTATTTAATTTCATGCAATAAGTCATCTGATAATAACATAATATTAATGAAAAAGAATGAGAGTAGAAGATGGCCTCCTGCTTTGAAAATAAACATCTTGGCTGCACCAAGTCTTTTTACTAGCAGCAGGAGCCAATTATACAGCCACTGTTCAACTCCATTGGCTGTATCTCAATTAATGAATACTGGGAGAGTCAGACACATATTTCAGCCTCTTCTGCAAAATGATTTAAGTCTCTCCTTCTCCAGGAAACCTGTATTAAGGCTCTTTCCCTCCCCATTTCTCCTCCCTTTTTTAATGCAGCGTGTTATCTAGAAAACAAGGACATCTCCAGCTAAAAACATGACAACAATAATAATCCACTTAATCAGATTATTCTCAGCTCCATTAATTCTATTTAAATTTGCAAACAGCAATTAATACACAAACAGGAATATTAACATACCCAGGATCTAACAGAACTGTTTTTCTGTTAACACTCCTATAACCACCACCAAAAAACCCCATTAAAAATATGCAAGCCTAGATGACTCAGTCCCAGTCTGGATGCCAGAGCATGGGGCTGGGAATATGCTAACACATTATGTTTGAAAAAAACAACAGTAGTGATTAACACACTACAAAGTCTTCTTGAGATAATTTTTGGGTTCTTATACCATAAAAAAATAGATGGCAGCACCTGGCTCAGTGTGCCATACCCCAGCAACGTCCAGAAGTGGACATCTAGGTAAGACTGAAAACACAAGAGTCCTCTCAGCCCAAGAGATTCACAAAGTTAATGCAATTCCTACATATATGGTAACTTCAAATGATTCTTCTTCCACGCAGTACCTGAGCTGCTCCATCCACTCATACCCTCAGTCATCTCTTTTCTGCCCTGATAAATCCCTGGTCAGACACACTGGTGAAACTAGCTGGAGCAGTCTTAAGTTGTTTCTGCCTATAGTGCTGTTAACATCAGAGAGCATCACCCACAGAGACAGGCAGCAAACCAGAGTGCCAAGAGTCCACGCATGAGAACTGGGAGCCTTCAAACAGTGCAGCTTCCTCTGAGTGGACAGCATCGATGCTGGCTCCCAGCTGCTTGCCCTGTCTCCTCGAGCTCATCACTCTCATTGTATATATGGCTCCACTGACCACAAAGCAGCTGCTACAACTTACAGCCAAGTGTATTAAAGAGATAGCAACAGTATTTCAGACTTTTAAAGATCTTTCTTGGGATTGAAGTGTCATGGAACAGTTCCACATTGCGGTCCTCAGGTCATGATTTTCCTTCCTGCTCAGGTGCACAGGACAGTCCCCGACACTGGGGACCAGGAGCTATTTCTGTAGCTTCCTGATCATAAACAGCAGTGAAAACCCCCACATGGGAAGGCAGAACATTCAGTCATCTCCCAACCAGCTGCTTGGTGCGGTGGCAGGCTCAGAAGTTAGACTGATTTCCTACTGAAAAAAGGAAAAGGCGCTCCTGAACACTCACCGGCTGCCTGACAGCAGGGAGCTGACACACCAGCAACCCACAGAAGGGGCCACCCTTCCAACTCAAGCCTGTGACAACACCTGCTCTTCCTCCTCTTCAGCATTTCACTTGGACCCATTCACTGTTATTTATGGAGCCCTCACAACTGTGAGCTGGCGGTGATGCCAGAGCTGAGCCTGATTTCCCCCGGGGGAGCTGCCTGTGCCTGCCAGGGGAAGCAGGAGAGGGGACAGGGATGTCAGTCCCGCGCTCGCCGTTAGCCCCTAAATGAATGACACTGATTAACGAAACTCCACAGGAGCCAAGAGGACAAAGAACCAAGATGGAGGAGTAGCACAAAGGGGAATTTCTTCAGTTTCTCAGGGTCAAAGTACCAAACAGTCCAGAGCCAATTTGGGTTACCAGATTATTACAGCACACGGATGGAAGTAGCATCAGATGTTTCCCCTTGGCCTCACTGATCTGTTTGCTTTCTTAACAGCTAGGAGGCTATCCTGGTACCTGAATCCACATCTTCACCTTCACAGTCAAGAGAAGATTTTCACCTTGCGTGGTGCTAAACACTCAATCTCCCCCATGTCAATTGTAACAAAGAGCTCCTTGGCTCTACCCTCTCCTTCCCAGGGAATCAATAATAAAAAGTGCTACAAAAACAGGCTGTAGGATGGTAACATCAACCTCCACATACTCTTTCATACTGCATTCTGCCTCGAGACACAAACATTTCTTATTGCTTCCAATCTCTGTGTTCTCAGCCATAGCTACATACCTAATTTCCTATCAGTGGCACAGCATTTGGCTCAGTGTAAGGCCATACACTAAGGCCTTCTGTACACAGGGCAAAGACACTCAGAATAGTCTCTGAATTCTTCAGCCACTAAATATGAGCCATGAAAATCACAAGTGGCTCCTTCTGCAAATTAGTTCTATCATAAACAGAACTATATACAGGAACTATCAGGGGAGAGAAGGTCAGAGAAAACAAAAGTTAGTTCTGTTCTCTGAGCAGGAAACTCAGCAAACTCAGTTCTGAAAAATACTTTTCCTTTTTAGCACTTACACTGTATCTGCTGACAAGCACCAAACCACTTTTTTGGTTAAGCCACAGTTCTTAAAGCCACTTTTGCCCCTCCGAGGTTCAATCTCACCAACCTCTCCAGTCTAAATTAGGAGAAACAAACCCCAAACCCATCAGCTGAATGCCAGGCATGTTGCTATAATTGGAACAGGATAGACAAAGCAGTCAAAATATTGTATTTATAACTGAAAGGGAAATTCCTACCTCTCTGTGGCTGTTTCCATCCATTTACCTCCTAAATTAGCTTTAAAGGGACTCCTATTTATAGCCACCATTAAGAGAAAAGAAGTTATGTAAATTTGTGGATAAGATATAAAAGTAAGCATTCTGGATTCAGTACAGAGCCAAGAGCAAGTTTGAAAAATGACAACTCAAACTGCACACTGCTACTGCCTCAGCTCTGTCACTTAGAGAGGAGAACAAGATTCAAGTGTGCTACATTTAAAACAAAATAATCTGGGAACATCTGCTCCACCTTATCAGTTATTTCCATGTAAGGGCCAAGACACAAGAAAGGTACTCAGGGCTCTTCTGACACAGAGAGACATACATGTGTCCTTCCTGAGCAGGGTATAAACACTTCCTTGGGAAGAACATTGGTTTTCCAGAACTTTACACCCCTCTGCTTTTCCCAAACGAGACCTTAAATCCTCAGCTGCTGCCACGCTCCTATGTGCCAGCTGGAGCCCCAGTGCCCCATGCCAAAGCCAGTCCCAGCACTTACCAGTGCTAAGCACTGCGTTCTCTTCAACCACTTTGGAGACGTAAGCATCAGGGTTAATACAGAAGTCACTGGAGCCCTGGATAGAGGCAAGACAACAGGAGTATCAAAACCAGGAGTATAAAGGAGCAGTTGAGCCAGGTTAACATCAGGGAACCCTTTACTATACAGGTGTCTCAGATGCTGGAGTCTCTCATCGTCATCCTCATCAGCACTGCTTTACACAGCCTCAGTAGCACAGGAGTAGCAGCGAGCACACCATGGGGAAAGGAGGAGTGCTGTGTTCTGCTAGGGCAGCTACTTAGAGCAGGGTGCACTGCAGAACAGGCACAGCATAACGCCAGTATGTCTGATAAGCCTGCAGCAACCGGTGAACGAGACTTGGATCAGAGCCACTTACCACAGCTACAGCCAACTCCAGACCCAAGGATCCCCAGCTGACAATCAGGGCAAACACCCCAAGCAAGCACACCCTGTGGGGAGACAGACAGATGGGAGATGTAGAAGCTCCGATGTCAAGTAGATCCTTTCACAAGATGCATTATTTAAAGTTCAAAGCAATTGCTAAACAACAGAAGTTATCTGTATCTTCTGATGAACCATCCCACTTTACATGTCGTGGATAGCAGCAACCAGAAGTTAATATCCAGTTGTTGGTTCCCATGGATCTCCCTGGCCATGGGGCTGCAGGGGAAGGAAGAAGCAAAGTCTCACCATGCTTCTTATCAGGGAAGCCAAAGACAAAAGGGTGGCTGTAAGAAAGGCAGATGGGTGACTATAGTCCCACCACTTTCCCTATTCCCATTACAGACTTTACTTTCTGAGTCCAAAGGCATCCAAAGAAAAATATGCCATATAAAAAAATCCCACAAAAATATACTGATCTGAAATTGGACAAATCCCTCCTGTCTCTAGGACAAATGAGGCTGTTGGGTGTAAGCACTGCACAGCTACAGGCTGAGGACAACCTGTTAGGACACCTGCCTTTGGTTCCAAGCTGCGTGCTTCTGAACTGGACCCAAGCATCCCTCACAGCCTCAGGAGAGGCAGTCATCTGCAGGCAAACAGTTCAGAGGAACAGTTTAGGTGCCTACTGCTGCCATGTGAGTCCATCTCTGGGCAGATTTAAGAGTTTTGTTCTGACAGCTGGACCTCATTACCCAGAGAAACAGTGGGAAGTGTCTGCTATCCAGCAGACAAGGCAGAGGGATGAGAGCGCAGCGGTCTCAGAGACATTCAGCTAAGCACACACCAGTGGAAAAGCCTCTTGCAGTTCCCCAGCCAGCACATTAGCTCTTCACCTTTGCTGTCAGCATGAGAGCTAGAGATCTTTAGGCAAAAGGGCTCCTCAATTCCCTCAGGTATGGGGATGCAGACTAAAAAGCAGTGTCATCTTATGTATCCTGATCTTCAAAGTACCAGGATGCTGGCTTGCTCCCTCAGGGATGCTTTTTCCTTCAGGCTTTGGAACAGAAGCTGGTTCCCTTCCACCCAACCCATGAAGAAAAAACAAAAATCTGTTCATAACCATGATAGTCTTTATTTAAACCTAGTGCAAACATCTCTGTTGTCTTTTCTGCTACAATGTCTTTTCTGTCCCAATGAAGACTAGAATTTAAAAATAAATCTATAGGCCTATATAAAAAAAAAATATGTATCTTTAAGTTGAAAAACTTATTTTAACACTGAATATCCCCCCATTCTCTGAGTGGATCTGGGGCTCATCTTGCAGAAGTATTTGAGCTTTGGAGCTTCACCAGACTGACCTCTGTGCAGCACTCTGGAATAAGATGGCTAAAGTCTTTGTTATGCCATTTTCAAACAGACACAAAAATTACCAGCTATGGATCAACAAGGTCCTGTGGTTCTACAACATTAGGACAACAGGGCTTGGTGCCTCCAGCTGAGCATGGTAATCAGTTCATTAAGACACATTTGTTGTTTTACTTTAAATGAAGATGGCTGGGTCAGTAACTGATTTCTTGGCTAAAAAATCTGAAACTGACATTTCACCATCTTGCTTGGCTGTGATACACTTGCTTCTCTCCACTATGTGCTCCTTTTGGGGAATGCCTTAGTATGAACTTCTGGCTAACAGGGAATGAGATTCTAATTTAAACCCTGGGTTTACCATCTGTGCATACACTTGGACTTTTGTCTGTACAGCCTGCCAGGTATGAAGTCATCTGGCAAATAATAAATCTGAATAAGCATTCCAATTATTAATGGCATCACCAGGTACCAGGATAAACTCTTGGCCATGTCAGCTGTCAAACTGTCACTGTGTTTATGATACCAGTATCTTTGCCAAACATGCCAAGCTAAACCAAGCTATGAGAGAAAGAGGAGAGTTTTTTTCTTGTAATGAGCATGGCAGCATTTGCAGCACATTTTAACACAGACATGCATTAATCCTGCAGTACCATGGCAACAAGACTCCTCCTCATAACTGTACAAACCATTGCCTGTTCTCAGTTTAATATCTCTTCAGGTGTGACAGCCAAAGGTAAACAAGAGCAGATCGTGACAAAAGGCATGCTACCAGCTTGTGTAGACACATGCAATGCTTATCATCTATTAAGAAATGTCTTCACAGCTGGAGAGAATTAAAGGGAGATGTTTCCAAGCCTGCAGATTTCAAGGCAGGGTACTCACATTGCTACCTCCCAGCAAACCGGGACTACCAGTGTCACCCAGCAGAAGGCAGACTGCCCAGATGATGACCCATCTTTGATGTGAAAGCAAGAGACACTGGTACCACTGTGTTTTAGAGCTGAAGCACCTTCCTGTGAACACCTCTCACATGTAGCCCGACTCACACCCACAGGGCTGCACTCCACAAAGTCTCTCTACATTACGAGGCAAATTTAAGACGCTCAGTCCCAGGAGCCCTTCGTGGCAGCTCCTAACAGCCTCGAGGTTTCAGCTAGCAGGGATTTGCATTCAGCTGGCCTTCCTTATGCACTGTGCCTGGGTCAGGACTTACCCCATGAGGATGGCCCTGGAGTTCCTAATGAGCCCAAAAAGCACCAGCAAACAAATCAGGACATGGAACAGGAGCAGGCCCAGGTACCCCAGCCACCTGCAGCAAATGAAAACAACACAGTCTGCCAAGGGAAACTGGTGTATAAGAGTCCTGAGTCACACTAGCTTTCTCATCTGTGAGAAATACATAGCCCTTCTTTTCTTTAAGCAAAAGGCACCATTAATGATTAATCTCTAGAATGCTCTAGATGTTTGCTTCCAGAGTCACACCAGGTAAAAGTATTTACACAATGTGCCCAGCACACACAGCTGTTGAGAAAGGAAAAGGTTTATCTTGCTCTAGTCTAAAGTTTTACAGAGCCAGACACTGAAAGGTTAAGAGAAAGCACTGAAGCTTCCTGAACTTTCTAGACATTTGTTAGAAATGCTTCAGCTATTTATTTCACATGCATGACTAGAGGTTCTCTTTTGTGGAAATGATGCAATCTTATTAACTTTGTGTAATAAAAAGGAATGTTAGGGCATGGTGTTAGCTTATGGAACTGGCGCTGTTTTCTACTCCATGTATCATACAACAACGTGCTTATCAGGACAGAACAGCACCTCTCTCTGTGGCTGTTTCTTTCCCAACACTAGAATACAACCTACAGGTTTTGTACGTTGAGAACAAGCTTCCCCTCAGCTGGCAGTAAACAGTTAGGAAAAATGTTGTCACCGTGCACTTTGATTTAAACCAAACACAGCTTTCCTGTAAGAAATGAATCAGCTGGGTGGACCAAGCATCATTATTGCAGAAAACAGATGCTACAACCACTACATTACAGCATGATACACACCTGTACCAGTCATAGAGGTCAATCTGAATTGCCAGCTCCTCCAAAGACAGCTCTTCATTCTTCCAAAAGGGGATCTCTGTTGCCTGCCTGACCAGATCATCCAAGAGACCTTGCAGTTTCTGGATAACATGTAGATAGTCAGTCTGCTTTGTGAACATCTCCTCCAAGATGAGCAAGTTGGGCTCCACTGTTTGGTTCAGGGCCACCGTGGTATCTAGTACCTACAGTATGGCAAAGAGAAAAACCCCTTAAAATTAATTAAAGGACAGGAAGTAAAAGATGATTCATCCCTACATGCAAGTTACACACTGTTTCCAGATTTGCAGTCTTCTGAAGAGGCTCAGGCTGCTTAATGCTTCAAAAGCAACTTATAAGCATCTAAGTAAATTGCCTGCAAGTAGCCCAACGATGGCATCTCAGCTGAGCCTTTAACACATGCACACATTTTTGCAGCACAACCCCTTGAAATCAGAAGTAGCACAGGAACAACTGACTGTACTGAAATAATACATTTTACTAAGCTACTTGTCTGCTTTGGCCTGCCTCCTCTTCTGAGTGTGGAAAAGAGCTGATCAGAAGCTGTTTTTAAACCTAGCAAAGAGAAGACTTCATTTAACAAGCTGTGCTTCTTGGATATTTTTAGAAGAGCTGAAGAAATCACCACTCCATTAATGGAAATTCTAGCACATCCCTAAGCCCAGAGACTAACAGAAAGAGAGGGAGATACACAGGCACAGCCAGATTCAAGAGAAGAGATGCTGAGCAAGTTTGCTAGTGGGTCTCTGGTAGTGCTTACCCGGTCTTGGACACCTGCCACAGTGCGGTTCGCGTGGCGTAGCGAGTACGTCAGCCGGTGGATGCCATCACTGGTCTCTCCATTCCCATAGAAGCCAACAGCAATTCCAGCACTGCAGAGAAAGAAAGCAGGACAGGGTAGAGTTAAAGCTCAGAGATAAGCCATATGATGCACAGCTTACTGCTACCAGCGCCCTTGGTAGTCACATCAGCACCCTCCCCAGAAAGGGAAGCTGCACGCCTCCCAAGGGGCAGCTGGGGTAGTCAAGCTCCTCAACAACCACTAAAGAAAGCCTGTAAACATTCACCCTTGTTTTCCACGCTGCCACCAATTGCCTGTATAGCTCCTGTGAGGAAGCAGAACACCTTCTCAATGCATGTGTTTCAGTTATGGCACAATAATGGAAGTCTAGAGAACCGCTGGACATTCCAGATGTAGCCAATGGACAACTAGAAATCCATCCATCCATCCAAGCAGCTCTCCAGCTACTTCTGCAAGAGCTACCATTGCCACATCAGGAAACACATGTTTTCTCTGGACATGAAACACAGATTGTTTCATTTCATGTTTTAAAAACAAGACACACAGAGCTTGCATTGACTACTTGCCCATGGCAGTGATTCCTCCTGATACATTATCCATGCCCTCTTCTCTACACTGAGGCATCCATGGACATAATCTATCTTGATTTATCTCCCCATTAGAGACATATATGCTGCACTGATTCAGCGTACTGGGAAAGAAGGCTTAATAACTTACTGGGACAAAAAGACTTATTTATTTTTAAAGCAAGTGAATTTCAAGCTTGCAGACACAATTCAACTCAAGCTGCTTAGCAAATTACCACCTATCAGCTGATTTGCCATAACTGTCCACACATATCAGTCTGCCCCAATTATGAAGTAAACCATATTAGCTTAAGCCTCACTTAAAGGAGGAAGATCCTGTAAATGAGTTACAAACAGATTATCTCATGCAAGTCAGCAATACTTCCTCTATTAAGCCATCACTGCAGGAACTCACAGTTCCTCTTTCCAAGTCCATTTTTCCTCATAACAGAGGAGGAAAGAACTTGTGAAGGGGTCACTCCAAACAAACTCAGGGCAAGCTTTACCAAGATACAAGTTTTCTGTTCTCATGTCACAGTTAGCACCCAGAATCATCTTTGGGAAGGTTCTCAAGACACCAAGGTTGTGTTTGTGGCAGTGGAAAGGAAGGTGGAGGCTGTTTTGATGTAAATCTAAAGTTATTCTGGGTGTAACAGTTACTTTAGAACTTTGTGCTGGGCTAGAGCACTGCCCTTCAAGAGCTGGTTTGAAGGAGGAATAAAAGAGGAAGGAAACAAGCCAAACAAGCAAGCCTAGTGCCTTTGTTTTACAGGAAAGGTCACTAAACGATGTTAGGCATCCTTCAGCACCATCCCACCCGGGTGGGAAGTGAACCCAAGCCATCAGGCCAAGTGGGCTGTGTCTCAATAACAGACCCTTACACAGACTTGCTCAGGCACATACACCAATCTGCAGTCCAAATGACTGTTTCCACTCCTCTCCTGTGAGATGACAGCATCTGGCCCTCCTTTCCTGGGCTCATCCACTTCAGAGTGAGCAGAATGACACAGTTCACCTGGCTGCATTTCTACTTTTTCTTCATGCATACAAGAAACAGAAGCAAAGATCATGTGCTGGAAGCAGATCCACTATGAAAATCTGTGTCATTCCCATGTTTTTTCCAACAACTGATTCTCCATAAATTATAGAGAGCTTGGCCCATAAAAGCCTCAGCTGAAGAGTCTTCCAGGGACAGCACGCAGTCTACATCATGTACAGAAAGAGAGGCAGCAGGTACATAACTAATAATTAGCATTAAAGAAATCAGTCTCCTCCTTCAGAAATACTGTTCCTCAAACATTTTCCTAATGCAACTGATGCTGATAATGAAAGAGATAAAAGCCCTCTGCATTCCTCCCTGTTTGCAGCTATTAGCAGAGCTTGGTAACATGTACAGGGGTGGAGGGGATACAAAGAGACACACACAAACACCCTCTCCACTTGAACTAGAGAAGTTTCAGATCCAGACCTATACCCAGGATAAGGCAACTCAGCACCCCATTGCAGCAATTAAACCTCCAGCTTGAATTCCCCCTCATCTTATCACAGCAAACTAACTCAGACCCTTTTTCACCCTCCTGGGCAGCAGCAAACCTGAACAGTAGTTTCTACTAGAGACACCAAATAAAGTCCAGAACATTCCTGACATTGAATATGCAGATCTGATCTCTTTAATTGGCAAGCAATTTTTATTTAGCCCGTTAGAGCCATTAGAAGCCTGTCCTTTCAGCAAAGGCTTGGTAAGTGCCCAACGCCTGCTGCTTGGCTCTCAGTATTCCCAGCACAGTAGCACTGTTTTGGTGGAAAAGAATCAGAGACAGCACTCTGAAGTAACAGCAGTCATCTTGTCCTTCAAGATGCAACACTAGGTACATTAGCCAGCCTGCTCTAAGGTACTATTTATGAAGCACAAGCAACTACAGGCAAGTGACTTGCCACTCGTCACCCTACTGAAGGCAGAACCACCCCAGCAGCCATCCTTATTCTGAGGCTCTTTCTATCCAGCCCTGTGTGAACCACAGCCCCAGCTGCCCTTAACCCTCTAGGCACAGCCACGACTCTTGAAAAAAAAAAACCCCAGGGCAACAGGAACTGGAATAAAAGCCATTTAATTCAAGTAACAAATTCCTCTGGACGTGTATCACACGCTGAGTGGAAACTACACATAAAGCATGAATTATTCCATTACTGCCCCACTCTGTATTCACACCCTGAGCCAGCAAGCATCACTTCCACAGCCCTGCCTTCTTCTCGGAGCAAGTGGTACCTTCTGTGGCAGTTCCACTTCCTATCACTCTAGAGAGGGAAGGAAACCATCCCAAAGCCCAGGCTGGGGGCAGCTGCCTGGACCCATGCTGTGACTGAGGAGGGATTGGAGCAGAAGGGCAGGCAGCAGGGGAAGAGGGGAGAACCGTTGCTTTAACCACTGCTTTTTAGTTCTCTGTTTGCATTTGGCTTCATCTAAATCCAGCAGTTCTTTCAAATCCCTGCCTACACCCACTGGTATAAGTTGCTATTGTCTAAAGCAGATTTAAGGATTTGCACTAGTTTTTAACTACCTTTTATTTGATTAAAAGGAAACAGAGGGGCTCCTTCTATTTAAGCACATTCTTTTAAAGTAAAAATAGATCAACTCATCTTAACCCAACAGCGTAAGTCCTTGAGGTCAGGACAAATCACATGGCTTCTTGCACAAAGCCTGGGAGGCTCAGCAGCCTGAGACAGAGCAGATCCATCTCTGAGCACAGGATGACAAAATCATCACCAGCTTGGGAAGCTGCATTTCTGTCACGCAGTGTGGAGAGATGAGCAGCATTCCTGAATGACACAGCTTTATTTCCACCCTAGCACCCTCTGGAAGATACTCCAACGCATTTTCGATGCTTCTATAGGAAGCTCATCTCCACTTCAGCTTTTCTTACTCCTGTTGCACCCCCTCCCTAGCACTCACACATGCCTTTCTCCAACCAAACCCACACTGTCCCATCCTCGGTTCTCCCTCCCAAACCTACCTTAGTCAGTCTCCTGTCGTTTCCACTGCCCCCATCTCTCCACTGTCTTCTCTCTCACTCATAGTTTTGAATTAAAAAAAATTCCTAAAAGCCAATCTTACAAGCTCTCATAGGCCATTGGAAAAGTTGCTTCTGGTGTTCAATACTGTATTTTAAAAGCCAATTGGCTACTTGGTCATTTTGGTTTTAGGAAACCTCTTCTGTTAAGTCAAGAAAATACTTCACTCCTGAGATTAACATTATCCTCACTCGTGCACTCCCACAGAGAGACACCAGAGAGAGATGGCATAATGTACCAGTTCTTCAAAGAGCTACAGGAGTGAGACAGAAGAGCAGCATGCCGTGGTATCTGTGTGTTCCTACAGGTACAACAGCATGGCTTAAAACACCACACGTTGTGCACACACGCTTCAGCAAGACCCAAGGAAATTCAGGTCTGCAGCATAGCAGGAGTCACGTGGCCTTACGACATCCCTTAAAGAACCAGAAAAGAAAAATCAAGTGTCATTCCAAATTAATTTGAGCTAATTTTTTTAGCAAAAACCCTTTCCTGGGTTATAACAATTATACACGAACAGCAGAGCATTAACCTGATAGAGAGCATATCCATGCCTTCCGGCAGAGACATCCTCCTGTTGCAATAGGCACGCACAGAGAAAAACCCCTCTGGGTACCCAGCCACCCGTCTGAAGAGATGAACACTAGCCATTCACATCACATTCTTCAAAATGAATCATCTAACTACACCAAGTCATCTTTAATTACAGGAACTTCATAAGGAGAGCCCTTTTTAGACTTCTCATTCTCAGGAGGAATGTTAATTTGTCTGTCTAATTACCACCTTGCACTTTGGTGCCAAGGGAAAGCGCTATTACTGGCACTTGAGAAAGCAAGTTTTCACCATCTATCTGTACTTTTTTTTTTTGGTACCTTTATCATGAAGCCTCCCACCCACCTTTAGAGCTGAGCTCTCTTCTGGGAAAGTTAGGGTCACCTAACTGATGGATGAGATGATTTACAAGACAACTCCCCATACACAGAAACCAATCAAAATTGGTAAGGACTAGAAATGAACTCAGTACTCAAGGAATAATCTAGACAAATCATTCCTGCAGCTTTGTGGGTAGAGCAACTGGGAAGATTCATTAAAGAGACATTTGTTGGAGAGCTCCTGGTAACCAGTTACGCCTTCTTGCTGGCTCAGCATTCTCTGTTTTGCTCAGCAGGAAATATCAAGTCATTAGGAAACAGTGATCCATCAGACTCAGCAGGATTCATAGTACAAACAGCCCTTTGGGATTAAGTACTACCTAGATAAACATCTACTAGGCATGGCTGGACTTAACCAAGAGTTAACTAGTTCTCAGCTAGGAAGACAATACTCCACTTCACAGCACACAGACAGACCAGGCCAGCTGCTGTTTGGAACCTCTTGTTGCTTTACCATCCAATCTACTTCTCTGCCCTTGCATATGGGGGTGCAAACTGCCTCCCATGTCAGCCTGCTGTCAGGCAGGCACTCTGGATAGCCTTATTCCACATCACTGAAGCACAGCAGCATCTGCCAGCCTGGCACTTCTGTTTTGCGTGAAGCACAGTTAGGATCCAGTGGACTGATCTTTAACCACCAGTACCTAACTGGGACTTCCTACAAGCACAGATCAGATTCCTGGCTTGTGAGATGAAGTATCTGCATTCCCAACCAGGTGCTTAGCACAGACCACCAAGAGGCACTGTTCAAGGGTTGGACTTGATCCTTATGGGGCTCTTTCAAAGCAGGAGATTCTATTAGGGCACTCTCACATCCATCTGCTCAAAGAGGGGCAGAAAACTGACCCTGTCTGTGCCAGAGCATGGCAGCACTTGACAGCACCTTCACTCACCATGGTTGGTACCCACCTGCTATTGTTGAAGCACCTCTCCAAAGTGGAAATTTAAAACTTAATTAAAAAAGTCAAGACAAACATTCACCCAAGATCAGGATAGATTCAGGTGGAATATTAGTTTTGAGGATACTCCTGCATTTAATACTTGCAAAAACAAATAGTACACCAAGGATGAGAACCAGTGGCTCAGCTTTTGAGGAAGCTGAAGAAGTTTTCCAGCTTGGAGTTGACTGTGAGTCACATCAAGTTTACCAGAACTTTTACACTGACCTTCCAACTTCATATTGTCTCTCACATGCTCTGGGAGACAGAACACCTCCTTCCAACCCTTCCCACAATAAAAACAAACACAACTACCACTCTGCAGCAGCTGTCCTGGACACATACACTGCATAACAATAGCTAAGGAGAGCCTGTAGCAGCAGCACAACTATAAATAGCATCAGCCAGAGCTTCTGCAAGAAAGGGTTAGGACCACAGCACTTTCAGTGGAGTGGAATGGATGCAGCTAAAGCTCTCGAGTTCACTGAAAAAGAAAGGTGAACAAGGTTGGGATTTTTTTCTTTGCAGGTCATTCTTCAGTTTGCCTTTCCATTCCAGGCATCTATTTGCAGCCAGCAAAGCACAGAGAGCTCCCTGCCAGGACACAGTATTGAGTAGTACCTGTAGTATTGAGGAGGGCACTGGCTCTCCTCCTCAGCACAGAGGCCCTGCCTCTACATGCAAGTCTGTCCCCAGCTGCTCAGCTCTCAACATCACGTCTCTGCTGCAGAGTTTGCTCCAGTACTTGAGGGGCTTTCTATTCCCCTAATACACCACTACATTAGCAGTACCACTAGCCCTCAAACAGCCTTTGAGGAACATGCTCCCCCCAAGATGATCACACATCAGATTCATCACCTATCAGTGAGGTAATGCAAAGAACGAGCCATGAGATACCACAGAACTGAACCATCTTGTCATTATCTCCTGGAGACTGCTCCCAGAGCCCCCCAGCCCTGCTGGAGCTGCTAAAAACACCTGGGGCATCGGAGAGCGACAGCTAGTGCTTGGAACTGGTAAAACACAGTGCTCAATCTCAGGGCACACAGCCATCCTGCACAGAGGGCTCATTCTGCCCAACCCAAAACACACTACATGCACAGCTCCTTCCAGAAGTTTGCAAACATACTCTTGCCTTCAGATGCTCCACCATTATCTTTCTAAGAAATGGGATCTTCTTTTGTGTTGACTAAAAAAAACAACCAACCCACAAAACAAAATGTAAATTCTCTCCTCTTAACTTCCACGCTCGTGATGTGCTAATTACTTGAGTTTTCTTGGTTTTCAGCAACTTGATTCTCACCTCCCTTCCAAAAGCTTGCTATTGCTCAGTCACAACATGAAACGCTGCTCCCAGTACAGACAACAAAACGCAGCAGTGTCTTATATAGGCACAAAATCCAAACATCCACTCCAGTCAAATACCAAGGCTTCCAAACCCAAAAGTATCATCTGTGCCTCCTTCTTTCTAATCTACTTTACCACATAGTCATTCTTTTTGGACACCAGACTAAGAAATCTCCATCTAGACCTGATAAATATTTCAGCTATATCCACTTCAAATAAATCTTTTAAAAGTCTTTTAAATAAAGTTATAAGCTCCCAAGGACACAGTGTGCTTTATTTACCACTTGCAAAGTATCAAAGAGCAGGACATTTCCTATTCCTTTTCACACTGTTCAGCCACTGAACAGTTCAGCAAGTGGCAGAAAGGAAGAAAATACATTACAGGTATTTAACACATTCATGTACCAAGTGGAAAGAAGGATTACTGACATCATTTACACCTTACCAAACATGGAAGTGGGCACACAGGACAGACCACCCCAAACAACAGGGAAGATCCTCTCAGGCATCGACCGTACCTGCACACCAGGGTTGCGATGATGACGCACCATGCCGTACAGCAGCAGTCAGCATTTAGGTGTTCTTCACTCTTCCGATGGCGACAGCACAGCCAAAACGAGTAGAACAAGAGAAAGAGCAGGTCCAGAGCAAGGCAGGAAAGAGCGATGCCACCCAGCAGCAACAGGGCCTGTGGGAAACAAGGGACAGGAGTCACATCTGGCCATGGCACAGCCACAGAGGGAACGCGAGTCGGGGCTCAGAGGTTTAAGGGTGCTGCAGTGAGACAGCACTGAAAGCACACCTTGAAAACGAGTTGTGGGATTGGTTTTTTGGTATATAAACAAGAAATTTTTAGCCCCACTTCCTGCCCTATTTCTATCCCATGTTTGGTACTTAAGCAGTAACAACTGAGCCATTTTGTCTGTCCCAGCCTGCAAACAGCCCAAGTGAATCGAGTGGGTTTCCTCTTCCCTCCTGATCAGAAGGCAGCACATTTAAAGAAGGAGTAGAGGGGAAAAAAAAAAAAAGGAAAAAAATAGAGTTCAGCCAGCTGCCTCTATCCGTACAGTTCTTTAATCTTCATGAATAAATATGTAGGCTTATTCATTAGGAATCTAAGTGCATGAGTGGGTTTGAAAGGGGGTGGAATTTGTTATACAGGCGTGAGATTGGTTTTTTAAAAATATTAATCCCCATGCAATGCTTCTATTCAAGGCAGACCTGGAATAAAACCTAAACCCCTCCATATACTATCCACATATATAGGTACAACAAACGTAGATGCTGCAGACACACAGGTTTGGAGCTGACACAAGCTGAGTTATTGTGTTGCACCTATTTCTAGTCAGATGTCCCTGTGAGGAAGCAGTAAGCATTTAGTGCCATTCCCATTTCTTTTTATTTAAAAAATCCTGTCCAAAAACCTCAACGTGCAAAACAATTTTGTTATATATAATAAAAAAGTGTTAAAAACCCATTATAACACCAAATCCAGCCACACTTTCCATGTGAATGAATTATTTTACCCATAAGCGTTTCTGGGTAAACCCTTGGTAATGGTGACAAACATCCACTTATTAAATGTCACTTGAATATCTGGAAATGTCACCAGAATATCTGACCTAAGTCACCTCCTGCTGTCCCAATATTGGGAAGGCAGATAGAACTGCATCAGCAAACCTTAAGCAAGAGTTTGTTGGGGTTCCCCCCCCGCCCCAGTATCTCTTCCTCCTCACTCAGAAATTCCTTAAAGAACATTTATACATTTCCTCCTGATTGAAACAGTAACTTCCTCCTGGTCAAAGAAACCAAAGAAAGAATGCTGCAATTAACATGAGACCCAACAACTCTGTCTATCGTTTCTGACAGGGTCTGGTACTGACTTGCCCTTCATAGGCTTCCCTTCCCTCCTTCTTCCAACCCTGCCTGCTCCATAGGTACACCCTGTGGAGTCATTACCCCAGCCAGCTATACAAGCCACACCACATCCTTCCCAGCCAAGCAAACACAAGCGCATACACACTGCGGGGCCTGTTGCCATACATAACAAGAGTCACGCTAAGTGCTAATTGCTACATCACAGATACTCCAGAGTTCTACTTGCTTTCCCACCCCTAAGAAACCCTAAGAAGCCCTCCATATGCACTGGGATGGGGGGTGTGAGATGACAGGTGCTGCTTTCCCCAACCAAACAGCAGAAACTCGTCACAGAAAGTGAACTTTTGGATTTTTTAAAGAGAGAAAAGTGGGGGTGGGAAGGGAAACAGCCCTATCCCCTTTTCCCATCGTTACGCCAGATGGTGTGCACGCCATTTTGAGCTCCCGAGCAGAAAGGGGCCTTCCAGAGGGAAGCTGCTCTCAGAGCCCAACGTTCTCCCTCTTCTGAAGCCTTGCCATGCACGAGCACTCGATACTAATTCAACCAACACATTTGGCATACCAAAGCTCCTTGGGGATATCCTGTGTTTTTTAATCACGTCAGGCTGCTGTAACGCAAAGCTCTCCTGCGGCGCTCGCCTGCACTTCTTTCTTCACACCCTCAGCCTTTCCTGCATGTGCTAAAAGGTATTACTGCTGGAAGGATGAACCCAGGTGAAAACATCCTCTCCACAGCTCTATACCAGCAAAAAATTCCCCCTGCATCTCCAGATGTAGGGAGACAGCCCCCACTGGAAGGGAGGAAAAGAAAGGAAACCTTAAAAAAAATAGACTGCCATGCAGCAAGCAACCTGAAGTTCTGGCTTTGAATGGCCACTTAAAGCATGGTTTAATTTATGCATCTGGCCAAAAGGACTTGGCTGGCCAACACACCACGATCTGTGTTTCATTTTGCAGAGAATATTTGTTTTCCATTAATAGATACGTGCCATGACAACAAGTGAAATCATCCAGCAGAACAGTGATTAATCTTTCTGACTGATGAGTCAGTTTAGGACCCAGAGAGTGGCTGGCAGTGAAAGCCTGGTCACAACCAAAGATATGCCTCCACTTGCTTGTCAGGATTAAATGACAGTATTTAAAGGAAGGGGGTTTGAGGCTGGATAAACCCTCAGACACTCCATCCCGCAACAGTAAATCTGGGACTCGGTTATCCAAGGCCACGTTATCCTGAGTAAATGTAAAATTATGCACTGGGCCTTTTGCCACAAAAGAGCATCAATTCATCTTTGAACATTTGCTGAGCTATCAGAACCTTTATAGCAAATGATGCATGAACTGCCCTTACAGGAAAATGGAGACAACTTGGAGAAGCAACATTTTACTGCTGTGCTGACACTAACGGCAGAAGCAGAGACGGAGCAGTCCCTGAGAATGAGCATAAATCCAAGTGGTATCAGCCAGGCTGGCAGGAGAGGAAGCTACAGTGGTAGGAAGCACTTTCAAAATAAAAGTGAAAAGCAGCACACAGGGAAGTAACCGCGAGCGACACTACTAGCACTGACAGACCTAAGTATACCTGGCTTTGTGCAGGGATGGGGGCTTGCAGCCTGCTGCGGTGTTAGCAGCATCTCAGCTCCAGCATGGCTGCCAGGATTTGTGGCACATCAGCTCTCCAGGGGAGTAGGAAGCCATAAAAAAGGGGCAGAAGACATCTAGGTCATAGTGCCTGTCTCCATGCCTATCACAGTAAGAAACGCAGGAAAACTACCCAAGGCTGGTTTGCATTTCTGCACGGTATCAGGGAACCCAGAACTGCTGATATTTTACCTAAGCACATCCTAGATCAATCCGTGGTCTCCAAAACCTTGCCTTACGTTACTGTGGATCAATTAAACCAATATATGACCTTGTCTGCTGGGTGAAAACTCTCCATACAAACCAGCCATTTCCAGTTGGTGAGTTCCAAGCTACAGTCCATGCTGTTAGTTACCTGCATGTATCTATGAACCATGGCCCTGAAAAGCTGATTTTAGCTGCTGAATCTGCACTTGAGGGACCTACGCTCCATCCCATCCTACATACGTTGATCACTTCTCTTTGCAACAAGATAAGAGTGTGAGGAAAGGGACATACAAGATATATTTGAGTATATTTCTTTAGAAGGGAAAGCCTAAAAAAATAAAGGGCCACCATGCACTGTATTACAGGAGGTAAGCACCAGGATGCATTCACATTAAGCGCCAAGGTTTAGCACTGCTTAAGTGCTGTTTGTTCAGCACTCAACTGTACAGCAGAGCATTGGCTTAAGGACCCTTTCTCACACCACTTCGTCCCCTCTGCCAGGAAGGTTACTTGGCACAGTAAGGCCAGGCAGAAGAGGTTTAGAAAATTCACATAGCATAGATACAGGCTCAAAATAATCAATTTGTATATTAACCACAAGTTTTATCAATTTCAACCTACTCAACTTCCCATTACCACATCCCATAACTCTATGAAGAGCAGTGCGGTGCAGTGAGCAGCTCTTCACATGGAATAGATGATAGCTATTTCTGGATAGCACTGCTGTTCTACTACTAGTCAGAGAGTCCACTAAAGCCTCATTAAGAAACTTGAGAGCAAAGCTGAAGCCTTCAGGACATTCCTGAAAAGCATGCAGTTTCACCTTTAATCTTCCATCAGTAATTTTAAAGTTATTTTATCTTAAAACTTCCTAATTTCAACCCAAAGGACAACACAGCTACAGATTTTGAGCATCTCAACACTGCAGCTGCCTTAATCACTGCCAGACCAAGAGCTGTTTATAGTTTTACCTTACAGCTAGCTTCTGCCAAAAGAAAGCTTTCCACTGAATCTACAACTAATGTTCCTTCTGGATTTCCACACAGTGACTTGAGATTGCTATAATGAAGCGGGAAGAAGAGGTTAAAGGAGTGTGGGAAGAGAAGAACGTTCACCCAGAAGAACAAATGAAGTAAACTGGGCTGCTGCCAAAGGAGCACTCATCTCCATGAAGGACGGAAGTCTTCTTAGCAAGAAAAGAAACTGCTGTGGGATAGTGCCATGCCTACACTGCTTCCTACGGCAGGTTTTTTGCAGACTTCAGGACATCTCTAAGCTTCATGGATGATAAGTAACATGCTACCAAATGGATTTTTTTCCTTCCCCCCAATACTGGCAGCACCAGGAGCACACTCTGCCCTCCTCACCAACTTGTTCTGAGCTCATTGTGCGTTCAGAGACTTGATTTTCCTTTCTGAAAAACTCCGTACGTGGCGTTTGTTGAGATACTCAAGTGTCTCAGGATACCGTTCATCCCACAGCCGCCACAGAAGGATGCAGGCTTTGGTAGGGAACACAGCCAACCATGTATTGGCAAATGTAATGCAGGGGGAGGATGCGGAAACCAGTGCTGATCTCAGCACTAAACCATCCATATCTCCTCTGCCTGGGGACAGGCCTTCCCAGGCCAATTACTGTACTCAGCACAGCAGAGGAGCGAGGCTGGGCAGGAAGTGTGCTGTGGAAGAGGCTTTTCCCACGGTACAGAGATGTATCCTCCTTCACAAGGGATCTCTCAGCAGCATGGAAGAGCACCATGGAAACAGAAGACAGGTTCCACCATCTCATCTCCTTATACAGACATCTTCCAGAGAAAGCACACTGTTACAGGAGCACAGCAGATAAAGATATATTTATCTCCACTTAGGGCAAGTCCACACTGGAGCAAGCAATATAGGCCAACACTTTGCCTCGAGCTTCCTCTGGCTATAGGCTTTCCTTTCTGGAAAAGAGAATATGCCAAGGATTGTCATGCCTTTTTTTTCCTTCTCCAATTACATTAAGACAATACAGCAGGCACATGAGAATAAAACAGATCTACAGTTGAAACATCTCCTAGCATAACTAGAGAGCTCAAATCTACGTAACCACATTGGTTAAATAAACAGGCAGCTTCTTGAACACTGAGAAGCTAGCTACATGTGCAAGGGCATTCCACAGTTAATTGGTATTAGAGCTGTGAACTAAAGCCACTTTAATTACAAGTGAGTGTTCACACAGGGTTTTAATGCAGTTTAACAAGAATGGCCTTAATTCAGGGTAGTTTAATTCACTTTAGTGCATTTAAAGTGGTTTAACTAATCTGCTTTGAATTTATTCCTCCTGTTAATTCAGATTAATTTCTCAAGTGCCCTTGTGCAGGCAACAACTGAGAGCAAGGCTAGGTTGATTAATGATTCATCGTTTCCTCCTTACTAACATTCCTACCCCTTATTTCATAATTAAAGACTTCCAACACTGTCTCTGTATTTGGTCCAATCCACAGGAGCCACCAGCACTGAGGCCAAGTCGACTCAACTTTGCTGACACTTGGTTTACTGCAGTAACTGACACACACAACACTTCATCACCACAGCTCTGAGAGCTGCGGTTGGACAGTACATAGTCGGTATGTCTGTACTCTTCAACTTCCATGGGTTACACGGGGACAGGTGCTGGAATTCATGAGCACGTCTCATCTCACAAACCAAAGAGAGATGGCAAGTACCAAGTAGAAAGGATTTGCTTAACAATCGGGTTGGAATTTTTTTTTTCCTGCCCACAAATGCAGATCTAAGCTGTGCTAATCAGCAGTGAACACTGGAGTCCTATTGGGTTGAAGTCAAATATCAGTCCATTTATTCCCTTTGCTGTTACCAACTCAGCAATCTCCATCTTACACAGCAAGGAAATGTTCCCAGAGGTAAGGGGGTCCTCTAAATTGGATGTTCTTATCCCTAGTTTCTCCATAATGCTGGCTGAAAGCCTCTATGCACTACAGCGATGAAAAGAATGAGACGCTCTCACCAAATTCAGTTTCCACTGACAGGTCCCCACAGACTAAATCTTTATTAAATGAGGCTTAGCTCAGAACTGGCAGCTTGTCAAATGAGCATTCTCGCTGAAAAGGCGGATTTCCTTTCTGGGGATTCTGCAAATTCCCTTGCAGGGCTCTAAAAAACCAAGCCACGGATGCATCAGTGTTCACATTGGTCTTTGCCCCAAATCCCAGACCAGCAAGATGTGTAAAGAATCCTCTTGGAATCAGGCATTCAGCTTTAGAAGTTTACTCCTTCCCAGTACTCCCAGCTGGACGAAGTAAGAACCATTAGCTACCTTCATTTAAAAGGCAAAAACCAAGTATGTATTTGGAATACTGAGGGTAAGGGAACAGACAGGATAACTGGAAGTATTCAGTGGGTCTCCTGCACTGCTCCCATCCACGCTCAGCTTGGCCACAGCAGATCCACAGAGTTTCACCAGATGTTCCTGCCCCACGGCAGATCAGCTCACATACTCCCACCCAAGAGCAGCTCTTCTATTTGAGGTCTTTCAGAAGCAGCTTCATTTCCTTGGTTAGAAAGCTGTATCATCCATTAAAGTCCTAAACCACAATCTTCTCGCAAGGTAATTTTCCAGCAAACTGGATAATGGAAAGAAACCCCATGCTATAAAGGGAAGCACAAATTTAATGCTCCTACAACTCAGGGATAAGCAGGCCCTGCCTGTGTTACCTGGCTCAAGCCCAAGCGCTGTATAAATTCCCATGCCAAGGCAATTCCCCATCCCTGCAGCGGGAGCTCAGCTATGCTCCTGCTGGCCTGGGACTCCCTGAAGGCAAGACGTGGCACTGCCAAGCTGCCTGTTGCAGACAGGCAGGGACCTGGGCACGCTTGCACAGCCCAGCACACAAGCTAGGCAGCACTAGTATATTTAAAAAAAAAAAAAGCAAGCAGGAAATGCTTAGGCTTGAAGCCCAGTGACTTAATCCAATTTCCATCCTTTCTCCCTTCCCCCTCCTACAACATGGGCTCTCAGAGGCAATATACTCCATTTAGAGGGGAAAAAACCACCTCTGTGTGCCTGTCCTTACACACTATCAAGCAAAGCACTGGGATAATGCTTTTTTTAAATACTTGTTTTTAATCTATGATGACCATGCATGCTCTAGAGCAGACACCAACCTCAAGTATTTTCATTCAAGACTCCAGCTGTAAGGAGCCCGTGTTTTATTGCTGGCTAGCTGCTCTTAGGCTGTTGCTGTTTCTTATTAGATATGGTTTGAAACCCAAGTATTCAAACTGCTCCTGTGAATTTCAAGAGTTCTCCACAAACACAAGTTGTTTCAGTAGAGATGATTACATGCATCACCTACAAGTCTCCTGCTTCTCCATAGGACCTAAACCCTGTCCTCTCCAGGACTGGATAGGTAATAGCATAGCACTGGTTAAGATTAAATGCCGTATTTAGGCTCACAACAGCTTCTTGATCTTCTTAACCATCTCCTCTTAAACCAGCCAAATCAGAAGAGATCAGCTACTACAGAGTTTGAAGACAGTTCAACCCTGAGCTCTGATGTTCAGAGGAAAGGTCTGGCTGGAGGTCACCGCAAGCTGCACATGCCATGCTGTGCCCCCTTAGCAAAGAAGGGTTGTAATTTCTTAGCAGTGTGTAGATCCAGTTGCATAAGATGCCAGCAGAAGCATTCAACTTCTCACTATATTTTTCTGGCATCTTCTCCCTGTACGTTTCTGGCATCTTCTCTGTGCAGCTCGTGATTTGCAGACATATCAAAGCAGTGAGAGGAAAACAGTTTGAGTATGGCCGCTTCCCGTCTACCCCAAGTGATAAAAAACTGAGTTTCCAAATTTGTCTCCAAAATTCCAACATGAAACAAGTTCATTTTAAGAGAAGATATTTTTAACCACCACGCTTGGACTGAAGTGATTCTGGAATGCCAGGGCAGGCTGCCTTTCATGGGTTTCCACTACAGGGCCATACATGCACCTCATTCCAAATCACTGCAGCCTTCCACCACCGAGTAATTCTGATGGGACTGTAAACCAGGATTTGGTAAGGCTCACTATCCAGGCTCAGGCAGGTAGGGAAATGTACTCACTCTAGGGAGAAGCACAAAAACAGGACTAACAGAAGCAGCAATGTAACCTTGGTTCCCAAGCACTGAGTGCAAATAACATAGTCCATTGTCAAACCTACTGAGCTCATTTTGAAGGAGACTATTCAGGGTAAAGGAATGAAAACTGATCTGCAAAAAACATTAAGCACTTCCAGGGTTTGTTTTTTTTAAAGTCACCTATACCTGGAAACAAGGACTTAGTACTCCTTGAAAGTGTTCTGATTGTGTCACAGGAACACAAAGTATGAAGAAACCAAGAGATGAACAAAATTACAATGTATGTAGAAAGTGTGATCATTGCTGGGCCAGCAGGGTTGTGCCTTTGAATCATGTGCAGAACTATGTCTTGCTCAGAAAACTCTCAATGGCAACAGCTCCGCAGGCACCATTTGAATCCCATTTAAGAGCTCTTGCACCATCCATCTGCTGCTGCACACTGTAAACTCAAGCCTAACATTTGCACAATTGAACCACAAAAGTGATGCAGAATAATTTGAATGAGAATCCAAATTGAAACAGGAATTCCAGCATCAAATTATTACTATTGTTAGACTTGAAAGGCAGCATAAGGTGCCTACTAACAGTTATGCTAATGATATGAAACAATTAGTAAGAGGTCTTGTTCTAAACAGCAGCTATTAGGAAAATGTTTAAGCCACAGCAGGAAGCTCTAGCTTACACTTGGGCATTTGGGGGCACCCAAGGTTAAAATAAAATAAAAACTGAGGAAAATAGATACTTTCTGGCCAAGATAAATCCACTGCAAGTGGCTTCATCTACTGCTTCTATTATTATTGAATGGAGATAAGTTGGAATAATTTGGCTTCTGTACTTCTATACTGGTGACAGGAATGGGATAGATTGGTACTTCTCAGGTGTCTTCAGCATGGAGATCCATGTCCAGTTTGTGCTCACTTTGCAACCTTAAGTCAGTCTTCAGAATCAAAGGCAGGAAGCATGAAACAAGAAAAAGCCCCATCCCAACAAAACAGGGCACTGCGTTTCCACTGGTACTTCCCCCAGACAGCTTCACTGGCACTGTTCTGTCCAACTGAAGCCAGACAAACAGTTACTGACACAGCAAAAGCTTCATGTAGTTCACAACACACATTAAGCCCGCTGCAGGGTGAGGAGAAAAAAAGCACTGTCCACTACATCAGCAAATCACACTGGTCTGGCTGCCCCGAGGACTGACCTCTGGGAGGGGATAAAGGGCAAAACCAAAGAGTCACAGCTCATTGTGCCACAGCCAACAGCCCACATGACAGTCTTTAAAGCTGGTTTCAAATACAAATTATTTTAATGCAGTACACCAGTCACGTGGCAAGGCCACGCAGCACTGGAAAGGGGTGAAATCCCGTAGGGATATCTTCTGCAAGGTGGGGAGGGATAACACAGACCTCTGACCCATCTATTGACTGTGGGCCTGAACTACACCCTCACACAAACAATGCAAACGTGCCATTTAACTGTCAGAGACAAACGAGTGCCACACTTCTCACCATAAATTCACTCCAAACTTCCTCTTCAAAGACTGCAACAGTTGGAGGTTAAAAAAAAAGGAAGAAATCTCTTCCTTTGACTGAAAGCTGTACACTTCCCTCCCCCAACAGTGGCTCATTCATATGCAGGAAATGTTTCCACACCGAGTCTTTCTTGGGTTTATTTGGGGTTTTTCTTTCCCCTTTCTTTAAAGAAGAAAAAAGCTCTCCAAAAAATCTCACCACTTGGGGACAAAGACAACCAATATTCACTATTGAGAACCTTCAAACCCAAGGGGAAAAAAAATACCATAGACAAACTAACAGAGGAAGGAGATCAAAAACCTACCCAAGCTAGCCAAGACCCACCACAGTCACAGCTGGAGCCTGTGTTTCTGCACCACTGACAAGACTGGGAGCATCATTAACCACTTCTCTCCTCAGCACTGCAGCCTGCGCGAGGGAAGCGACCCAGCTAAGGCAGGCCTCACACAGGCTCCTCGCCAAAAGCTGAGAAGGGATTAGGGCCTCCAGCAGCTCTACTGAAGGGAAATACGATTTGAATAGAGATGCTTTCTTTGCAGCTTTCCCCATTGAGCAGTGCAGGGCTGCAGATGGCTCTCTCAGCAACCAGGGTAAAGTCAGATGCTGTCCCCTCAAGAGCAGCGCTCAGGCAAGCAGTGACAGCTTCACCCCTCCTCTTCTGCTGCCTGGTTGTTGTGCAGATAAAGAGGGGAGCACAGGCTTTTTAAACTCACCTCCTGAACACCACTCATGGAAATAAAGAAGCAGCGAAGAGTAGATGTGTGTATAGACTAGAAAACCTTGCAGTTACAAATCAAATACGATGCCACAACATGTATTTACAGAGGGCACCCCACTCTGCAGCTTTGGGTCCAAACAGCTCTTCTCACAGCTTTCTGCTTCCCCATGGGGTCAGGGGAAGAGGGGAAACAGTCTTCTTTCATCTGAGCAAAGCTGTTCAACCCTCCCAGTGCTTGTCTGCCTGCAAAGCTGGAAGTTGTCAGGGACCACAAGCCTAAGGAAGCTTAAAGTACTGGGTTTGTATCAGCTGTTTAGGGACAAACACATCTCCTTTTTAGCTTCCTTTATGACCAAGTTTTGGGAACACATAGGACACAGGGCTATTTTACTGTAAAAGCAGTTACATCAGTTAAAAAAAGCAGGTGCTTGCCCCAGTGTGTCCTAACAGGATTTTTTGTTGGCTGTTCTGCTTTCCTAAGGCCAGTGCATCATCTCCACTACAAGTCAATGCACTTTACAGGTAAACTGCTACACACACAGCCCTTTTCCAGAGATCCTTCTACCCTGCTCATGAGGTCAGTGCTGGTAGGGCTCCTCAGGCTCCTACACAGGAACCCATTCATTCATCAGCTCTTCTGAGCTGCATCTTGACATTGATTTTTGCAGGAAAGTTCCTGGAGCTCACTGAAGAGGTTCTGCTGACGCAGATGTCGTGGCTGTGTTTACAGAAGAAATCCCACTGAAGTGGTTTGTAACATGCACTGGCAGGACAGTGTAGACAAGAGCTATATCCTATTAAGTCACTTAAGTTACTTTCCCCCTCTGAAGTCATCTGCCAAATGCTGGCCCTACACATAGCAGTCAGCTATCAAATTAGCTTACCAAGAGTCATGCTTAAATTGCTAAACAAAACAAAAAATTCATCCATCACACACATGAGGAAGAGAAACTGGGGCAGTGTGCTGCTCCAGTAACCCCCTGGGATCCCAGAGGGTGGAAGAGGCTGGCGATTAGCTTTTCATTAGTCAGACTGTAACCCACTTGCACATCACCAGACTTAAATAAAGGTAAAATAAGAATGACTGTTTCTTTATGTGTTAATCTGGACTATTTTGAAAGGACTATATGGAGAAGTTGTAGGGCATACTTTTTAAACAAACATCACATAAAGCAGTGGGGTAACTAGGAAAACAGATCACTGTTCAACCTTAACTCAGCACTCCATGGAGAAGGGGGAAAGCAGCGTTCATAGTTAATCTCATCACCTTTCCCCATGACTTGAAGATACACAGAGTCCTGAAAGATTAATTCCTAAACATGGTTATGTGTCCACATTTAAAGCTCCCATTTTATCACATTCACTCCACTAAGTCAACACATTACTGCTATGAGATTTCAGAGGCAAACCTAAATTTGACTGATTCCATGAAATAACAGGAAACAACAGGCTGGAAGAGACCTCTGGAGGTCACTGTAGTGCAACCTGCTGCTAAAAGAAGGGCTAATTTAATAGATGGGGGTGCTCAGAGCCTTGCCCAGGCAAGTTTCGAGCGCCTGTAAGGCTGGACTTTCCAAAGCTTCCCTCAGCCCCTGCTCCAGCACTGCAAAGAGCAATGTTCACAAGTGACTGCACCCAACAGTCATTTCCCATTGCAACTCGTGGATGTCATTGCTTGCCCTTTTGCTGGGCATCTCTCAGACAAGCCTGGTGCCATCTTCTGCAGGTCTCGTGAGCAGCTGTTGCATACGTACAGGAGGATCTGTCCCTTCACCTTCTCCTCTCCAGGCTGAAGGGTCCCTGAGCTTTCACAGCCTGGGCTCCATCCCAGCAGCCATTCCCATGGCATGCTCCAGCTAGTCAGTAGCCCTCCCACACTGGGGGGCCCCAAATCATTATGCAGTTACACAGCATTTATGCTGGCACACATAACTGGAGGAGAGCCCATCCACGCAAAATGGCTGATGACCCCATTTCAGGGCTATTTTCAGCTTGTTTAGAGGGCTAGGCAAAGCACAAGCTCTCAGAGCTCAGGTTTGCCTCCAGCTGCATGACCTTCCCTACCTGACATGATCAGGAAGCACCAAAAGGTGACAGATCTCCTTCCATGCTGAAAGCATGGACAGTCACTCTCCGTGGGCGTGAGAAACACAGCAAGTACCATTTGAGAGTGAGCAAGACACACAAGCATGGACATTATTCCTCAAAACAGAATGAGACAGCCAGGAGAGGGGAGGGAAGGAGAGGTAGGAAAGGAAGGGGCGGTGTGTGGGGAAGCAGCAACAGAGAAGTTACACACTTCAGACCAAAAACAAGGCACCTCAGGAGTTATTCAGCAAGCCCAACTGCGTGGATGCTTGTGCATCCCATTGGCTGCTGTCTTCCAGAGCTGCACAGCAACGAGCTGGGGAGGTGGGAGGCTGCCAGCACGCATGAGAGCTCCCTGCTCAACGCCTCCTCCGCATCCCCACAGCCCAGCCAGGCAAGCACTGCTACTGCTCCAGCTCTCCGGATAATTGCAGTATCGATCCCTCTTCCCCCACCCGAGGTCAGTCAGGGAGAGACAGCCACAGCAGTCAGGACCTTGGTTAAATGAATGACAGGGTGGACACTGAGCAGCCACACCAGGGTTTTTTTTTCCCCATGATAGGATTAATCCTGTGTTCTACCTCAGTTTTTCCACGGCAAGCCCTGTAGAAACACAGATAGGGTGGAGGGGAAGGGATGCAATGGGCAGTTGTGCTGATGTCTGATACAGGTCAGAGAAATGCTAATACCCGAAAGGTATTAACAGTCCTCAAAAGCAGCACTGCTCAGTATCAGTACTGCTCTTGTAGATGTTTCACTCCATTAATTTAAGAAAGAAAGGGAGGAAACTGTCACAGAGGTGGCTAACCAGCCTCAGCTTCCCCACAAAAGGGGCTCCAACTCCTAGACCACAGCATCACTAACAACTGACTTTCTTGCAGAAGGACAAGCCAGAAGAGAGCAAGGAAACTGGCACCATGTGGAAGAGTGAGTGGTCCAGCTGTCAGGCTTACCACCACCACAGGCACGAAACAGGCTGTGATGTGTGCTATGGATGTGGAGGAGGAAAGCCAGCTCTAGTGTCTGAGCACGACAGCACGCAGCAGGAGAGCCAGTTACAGCTTTCCTCCAGCACAGCCACCTAAACCAAAACATCAGACATGAGCAAAAATTAATCTCCAAGACATATAGACAAAAAATTTGCATTTGGACTCAGAACTCAAATGCAATGGTTTGCAGGCTCTAGCACAAGAAAGGTATGGAATGCTTTCTGCCCAGACCCAAAATCATTATCTCCCAGAAGTACTCAGAGCCAAGCAAATGATACTCAACTCCTCTGCCCCACTTGGTGTAACGTGCCAGAACAGCTCGTTTTCTGAGCGCATTACTCACCAGGTATATCATTGCACAGAATGCCTGCTCACACAGTGCTGACTCTCAGCTTGGAGAAGGAAAACTAACAGAAGGAAGGAGGCTGAAAACCAAACAGGAACACAAACAGCCCAACTTCTGATTTGCTTTCTTTGAAAATGAAAAAAGGAGTTCTCTGTTGTTACATTCCCAAGTTGGCCACTGAAAACAAAGATCAAGTCCATGGCAAGGTCTTAGGCAGCACATCAAATGTACAAAGAGTATGACAAGTTACTTCCAGCTACTATTGAGGCACTTACAGATCCCAGGCAAACTAGGAGCATGCAGCAGGGGAATGCAACAGAATTTTGGGACAGATAAATTATTTTAGTAGATGCCCACACACACACAAAACTCCTATAGCATTTTTCAACAGTCCAGCTGCTACAAGCCTCAGGAGTCCATCATATACACCACCATCACCTTCACTTCTTCACTGGCACAAAAGAGCATGTTAGAGGGTGGAGAGCCATCAGCATCTCTCCCTCTTGCCATCACACAACTAATTACAGCAACTGTTTATGCAGCCTGTAACAGCTACCCACTGCCCAGTGTTGATAAACCAAAAGTCAAACCACTGCAGAAGCAACTGTGGTTTGTGTCATTGCTTCCCCTAAACTGCCAGTCCCTTGACTGATCACACTGCACTGAAGGACAGAAGAAGCACTAGCATGAAGTTAGATAGGCTTGGCTCCTGATGACCAAGCTCTGGGCTGAGGTGGGTGACCCTGGAGCAATCGGCACCACCAGCCTTGCTGCAGACAGAGTCAAGAGCACTTTCAGTTTCCTGAAAGACAAAACCAACGGCTTCCCCACAGGCAGGGACACAGACATGTAGTTCTGCTATGGTCACCTCACACAGAGAAGATACAAGAAATACAGCACCTTCCCCATGTGTCTTCTTATCAGAGAGAAGTGGTACATCCTGCCAGCATACCCAGTACAACAATTTTATAAGTTTTTTAGAGACTAAGTACAAATTTGTTTGAAAGTCTGCCCCATGTTCCATTAGTTCCTTGGAGTTACATGAGGCAAAACTAGCTGTAAAGACACTTGATAAGCAGACAGCTAAAGATTAGATTTCTTCATCCCCTGGCAGTTATTAAAAAGTTTGTACTTATGGGCATAGTTCTCAAACTTGGAAGTTACTGTTACTTCTGCATCAACTTGCTTTTGGCATCAACAAAGAATGGAAAAAGGCATTGTTTTAGAAAGTGATCTCTCTCCAGTATTGATAAAACAGAAGAGAAACAAGAACACTAGCATGAAAAGGCTGTGACAACTCAGCACTGTGATGGGCAGCCTGGCTCTCACTTGGCTCCAGCCATCACTCAACATGCCGCTTACGTGGTCTCCAAGCTGTATTAAAGTACCATGTTTTTTCTAAAACAGAGCCAGCAAGAGGAAAGAGTAGGCAGCACAGCTGCTCCTAAAGCTTGCTATTTACCCATCCAGGGTAGACAGGATGGGAAGGTCTTCCTCCATTTTCCCTCTCAGCTTACAAAAGGCTGTAAAATCCTTGTGTCCCCAAATCAGAGTCTGCCTTTGATATCCACTGCTCAAACATGAAGATGTGGTGTTCAAGCAAGCCACCCAGGTCATCATCTATCCAATCTGACCTGCTAGAGCAACCAAGCACAGCGGACAACTCCACCCTACCAAGCAAGGCTATTTTTGCTGCTGCGCTTGAGGATCAAAGCTTCTCCCTAAAAAAGCGATGATCCCAGGGGCTAAGACCCCTTTGGCAGCAGTTCAGGCTGGAAGAAAACTCTCCTTTTACAGGATACTTAGACTCAAGCAGACACCACACCCAGGGTAATAAGCTCCACACAAGTTATGTGTTAAACTAGTATCATTGACAGCACAGCAGCAAGAACATCCTATTAAAAATCTGCAACTAAATCAAGGAATTCTAATATTCATAACTGAACTTAAAAGCACTACCCTCTGGGACACTAGAGAATTTCCCCTCAAAGACTGCTCACTTCATTCACAGTCACGTTGCTTTTCATAATCTTGCCCAGAAATTCAATCAAGCTCCAGATAAAAATCTAATCAAGTTGGACAAGCTGAATTACACAGGCTGTTATTTCAAGTCCTTTAACAGGAGGTCAACTCAAAGTAAGCCTCTGATGTCCCAGGACTAGAGCAGGCTTATTTCATGTAGTTCATCACCCTAAGCACCGAAGACCATCTTGGTTCCCCTCTATTTCCCCAACTTTAGTAGAACATTTAATCTCTAGACAAGCTAGGTTTAGTCCCCTCACCTTTTTGCTTATATCCTTAGTGATTTCTCCGGACACAAAACCCTCTCTCCCAGGTATAGGACAGCCCTGCTCTCCACAGAGCTCACATTAATATAGTTGTTCCTCAACTCTGGAAAACATGTCCACACCTGGGAGCTACTGCCAGTCTGAAGGTAGCAAACATCCTAACACAAATGTAAAAGAACCCATGGATTGCTAGAACTAAAAGTGTTCCAAGGGAGATATCACTTTTTCCTCAGTATCATACTTCCATAGGTAACAGGACAGCAAATGCTTCCACTAGCCAAATACATATATTTCAAACAGAACTATTTCTAAACTACTGAGCAGATAAACAGAATTAACAAGTCTCCAGCCAGCAAGCCACTCCCCATCTTCCTCTCGTTCAGCATATGTAGCTCAGGTCATTTCCGATTTCAATTCCAGCAGGAAAAGCTATTTCAACCAGAGCACAGAAATGAGATGCCCAGACTCACTGGCTCTGCACTACACTAAAAAAGCACTTGGAAAAAAGGCTACTGATTAAAGGAAGGGTGCTGTTATCTCCAACACACCAAACATCTGAAAGGATGTTCCCTCCCAGACACTTCAATGTAAGAAGTTCAGCTCCCTTCCTCTTCTTTTTTGTTAAATAAAGACTTTATCAAACAAAACGAACTGTTGATTTGACTGTGCATCCAGCCAGCTTCAATATTAAAGTATTCCTGATGTGTCTCCACTCCAGGTTGGTTCCTGGTGAGCATCTCCAATATTTTACATACAGATTTTTCTTTCTAAAAAATAAGCTCTAGGGAGAGTGAAGAAACTCAAGCGTATTTATCAGGTGTGACAACTTCTATCAATATGAAGCACTAGAAAACAATTTCCCTGATAAATGGATGGACCTGAACTAGTCACACAGCCCCGTATCTTGCTTCCAACCTCATTATTCTTTGAAAGAGGAACAGCTCTGTAAAGAGTTTAAAAATGCAGACAAATTTGCAACAGAGGGACTTGCAGGGAAGGTGGGGACTGTAGCTACATGACAGACATGCAGCTCAACCCAGGGCTGTAGTGAAGAGTCCTCTGTGTTACTGTTTATCCCCCTGTAAAGTGACATCACATCACCACCTTCACATACAATGTCAACACAGTATGGCTGTGTCACTGCCTGGTTGTGTCCAAAGCCTTAATGCACTCCAAGGAGGAGATGCTCACACACCACCCAATGAGAGCATCAAATCACAATCTACCACTGTAGCAGTAAAAAAAAATTGATCAACTGCTCATGTGGCAACAAGAGCAACTCAAGACTATTAAAGTGATGGAGAGCGTGGTCTTCAGGGCAGGGAGAAACAAGGAAGAATAAGCTCTGAAAAGGATGGGTTGATTTTAACAGGAATATTCCCAGCTCAGTTACAATTCCGCAGGTCACAAAGTCACCAGAGATGAAACACTATGACAGACCACTTTCACTAGTGGTACCATGGTTTGTTCTATCAGCTTTCTGCATTGTTTCCGATTCCAAAGCAAGAAAGAAGCCATAAAAAGGAAGGAACCAGCTAATCTATTGGCCAAACCCGGAGGTGTGGTTTTTCCATGATAGCTCTTTTTTAACCCATGTTTTAGAAAAATCTGTGGAGTCACATGAACACATAAGTCAGCCAGGAAACTTTTATTTGGTTCTCATGTTATGCTCGTTAATTTAACACCCCAAAATATTCTGAAAGGGAGATTGAACACAAAACCTTGTGTGTCCCACACCTTCCTACCCATCTCTCATAGGGCTGAGGCACACGTACTCTGAGCCCCTGACCCAGGTTTATGCCAGACCAGGGTCACAGCACCTGACAAGAAACAGTCTTCTACACCTGAGTCAAGGGCTCAATCAGGTTCACTGCACAGTCATTCAAATACTCTAGGTTCTAGCTGGTAAAACTACTACTTCTTGCATCAGGACTAGTTACTCAATAACTTGAATCAGACATACCTCTGCACTGCTGAAGACGACATGTTTTCAGCCAGGTCCGCTCTGATTTAATCACTAGGCAGCTCCAGAGTGCAGAGTGTTCCAGCCACCTTTCTGGACCACAGCCTCAGGAACCACAGATTTCCACTTCAGGCAGGTATAATTAGTGAGTCTTAAGCAGGAAACTTGTTTAGGGAGAGGAGAGCCACATCAATTTTGGGATTCTCCACACAAGCCCTCATGTTTAGGTCTTTTACACAAAGGCACAGTGGTGAAACCACAGATTTGCACCATTTCTCCGTTGAGGTCTCACCTCATGAGGCCTACCACAGACAAACATCCATGCTCACAGCCCAAATTAATTTTAAATCATGCTCAGTATGTTAGAACACAGCTACTAACAATATTTCTCTTGTAGAGAAACACTGTCCAACAAGCAATACACACGTATTTAATTTGAATGGACACCAGAAGCAGCTTCACTGGTGCACAGAGGTCTTGGCACCGTGGCACTGATGCAGCACTGCCCTTCCACGGGAGTTCAGGAGGAAAAAAGTCTGATGCTATTAAAAAACCACAAAAAACCCCCCAGCTTTCCAAGGTTGCAACTCAGTTCTGAATTTGCTTCTACAGAGAAAGCTAGTGAGGAGACACTGAGCACACAGCTGCAGCTAGTGACACAGGGAGCTAGCTGGAACCTTGCTGGCCACAGGCCACACCTCCCTGCACACAGCCTGGCACAGCAGCTCGCACACCTGTGCACAGCTTCCACCTCAGCCTTCTTTGCAGATCTGTACTAACCTTGACGTAATTCGGTACATACTACCCAAGTCTTCTAGGTGGTTTAGGGATTGCCAGCAACAGGTCACTCTGCCTTGGGTGTCTGCAGCACAGCCACCTTCAAACCAAGCACGTGCCTTAGGCCCCCAGACACCCAGAGGTTACCTGTGCACAGCCCGTTATCATTTCCTCCTGTGGTTACACAAGCACGATTTCCAGTGTGTATTTTGAAATCAGTCATGGTCTGCCTAGCAGGGGCAATTCGTGGCTGTCCTCTAAAGAAAGTTCTACCACTTGTAGAGAAACAGGCACATTCCTCAAACGTTCAGATGGTGAGTACGAACCATGCAGCAAAGCCTGGACTGCACATCAACTACAGCATGTCCTGGGTTTTCAGTGTACAAACAGGTGAACCTCAAGTCACTGTGGACTTTTACAATGTCAAGGTGAAGGGTTTTTTTTGTTTTTAAAAAACTTCAAAGCTTCCATCAAGCTCATAAGAGAATGCCTGTGACTCACTTTCCTTCGATCCTTTAAGCATATCTAAGCACCTGTATGATGCAAGAGATTTTATTTTTTTACAAGCCACACGCACAGGATTTGAGGACACTGCATTTTTCCGGGTTGTTAGAAAGAACAGTATTTCCAAGCACAGCACAAAGGACACATTTAGCAATGCTTCACAGTTCGAAAACAAAGAGTGACCTCTTCTAGCACTAACCCCAGCCTGTGTGCAGCAGGCTCGGACACCATCAAAACCTTCTGCAATACACAGACGCAGGAGAGGAAGTGACACTTCAGGCAGCCAAATCTTTCCTATTAGGTCTGGGATTGAAAAATGCACAAGACAGCAGAATTATAAATCACTTGGTCATAACTTTAGCAGGAAACACTCTACTCTTATCGGAATTGCTTCAAGCCACCCCTGTTAATGCTAATCCAGTCACTTGTGAACACGGAAGCACCCTTGATAGAGAGCCATTGTGGGGAAAAAGGAAGTCTTTCCACATTTGTTTTTGTAGCAGCTACATCTGGGGAAGAAATTATTGCAAAGCCTCTACCTCTCAGCAGAGCACTACTTGGATCAGTTTTAGTGGCAGAAATGCAAACACCATATGCTCTGCTGAAGCTTTAGCTGCTTAGACCTTCATAGATGTGTGTCTCATCAAGACGTGACACCTATCCAGGCCTCTGTGCTAACCCTGTGTGTCCCCCTTGGACACAGCCACTGAACAGGCTTCATGACTTGGGATTGCTGCTCCTAAGCGAGGCCTGAAGTACCAGCACTGGTACCAAGGTAACAGCTAACAGCTTCCCTGTCGCTGTTGTCACACCTCAGCCACACTCTGATAACAGCAGAGGCAAGCCATCATCCTGACATGCCTTCAGCTGGCAATGCAGTTTTTAGGACCATCCAAGGCATGATTTACATACTGCTACAGCTGCAGAGGTGCACCAAATGCCAACTTTTGTCTAGGAAAGAAGCAATGCCCTCAAGCTAAAAGAAAAATCTGTGTCTTTTATAAAGGCTCTGACTGCAAATTAGTTTCCCCACTCATGATGAACTTGCCCTCTGCAGTCTTTCACCTTGTATTTCACTGGGGAAATTTAAGCCACTTTGGGCATTTGCTGTTGATACAAAGACTCTCCCCGTTTCTCTACTCTAAAAGGCTACTCATCTCCCCACTGTAGATCTGCATTTTGTAAGCACTGCATCCTCCCACCAACAGTCTCACTAGTCAGCAGCCCTGGGCTTTTGACCTTGAAAGGCTTAAACACACTGAAGCCCTCCTTTCAGATAGCAGCACCAATACAGCTCACTCAGGATAAAATTATAAAGAAGCAGAAGGAGGAAGCAAGTTTTCTTCCTCATCCTAAATTGGCTGATAGTGTCGTCCCCCCAGTGCTATGCTTCACACCGACCCCTGGTATTTGTCTCTAGCTAGGTATACTGTAATTCTCACCTGTATGGTATATTTCTGTGTCTTCTCAATGCTACCTTTAGATTAGTAACTGGTGCTCAAGATAAACCCTTTCTATCCTTGGAGAGTTGCAACAAGCCAGCATCTACATCTGCCACTTGAGTAAAAGCAGCAGCTGGAGCAGGATTCAAGCTATCACACCAGTGCCAGATGAAGAACCAAGCTGCAGTGCTCCCTGCTCACCAGGTCCTCACTCTGCTGTCTTGTTTTTAACCTCACATGTGGTTCAGGAACACAGCCCTTGACATTCAAACTCAAACTGCCAGCTGCCTTGTCCACTTACTATGCACTCATACTGCAGCATGTTGAAGCAACATGGAGTCAGGATAGATTCTGGCCTGAAAATTCCTGGAGAGGACTATTTAATCCAGTCTCATGTACAACATCCAGGCCACAGCCACTGCTGACAGATGAGTAGTAGGCCATTCTTGCTGTAAACTCTCCTTGCGTTTCCTCTGACCTTTGGCTTGGCAAACCATCCAACATGGACCTTGCAGTGCTTTACAATGACTTCAATACATTTGCAATGTCACCAAGGTTGGCCACTTCCACTAAGCAACATCAACAGAAAAGCATTTACCAGTCCTCCAGGGAGTGCTTACAGAAAACTTAAAAAAAATAAAGTTGGGCTATTTAAAAACAGCTGCTGGGGCTGCCATCAGGTCAGCATTTTCAAGTTAGAAGTTCCCCAGAAATACATGATCTCATCTTTTCTGGCGGTTGTGGTTCCTCAAAGACATTTTCATCAGATCTACACCAGTAACTGATGCTTAGTTACTTATTTGCTGTTTGCCAACTATCTCCTGCTTGTTTATTTTTAATTCACTGTCTTTCAGTTCACTACCACGACTGGATGGACTTTCAGCCAGTTATCTTGACTGGTGAATCACGTTCTTTAGCCTTATTATACATGTAAGTATTAACACTGGAGGTTATCTTCATCGTTAACTTTGCACTTGAAAAAAAAACAGCTCTTGTGAGGCAGATAGTCATGATCTGCACAGATCATGATTATTTGGAACATTACCACAAAGTGGGACTCACCAATGTGTAAGTGGAAATCCCCCAGGCTGTTCATGGACTCTCCCATAAAAGACGCCGCAGAAGGAGGCCAGGGGGACCTTTTCATGTTTGAGTTATTGGACACTTATTTTTAAGCCAGGTTGCACCAGACATTCAATTTGCACTTGAAATCTCAAACTTAAGATCCACCCTTTCCTACATACGCTACTTCTTTCTAATCTTCAGACAGCTATTTTAAGTCTCATCTGTGAACTTACTTTCAGATAGTATCCCTTTCAGAGAGTATCCTAAGAGGGAACAGAGAGAAGCAAAAATCATAAGCTCAGTAATAGGACTCTTAGTATCTCTTACTACAGCATATTCTCTAATCAGGTGAGGCTGGCAGTCCTCACTAAGTACAGGACCAGCAGCATAAATGCATCCACTGCAGATGCTCTGAAGCTAGAGGGGAAAGCCATGTCCTTCTTGGCTCTACCACTTCTTTTGTATCACCACTAGTGATCGTGATGCCTTGCCACAAACTCAGCTCACTAAAAACACCATCACCAGTAGTAGTAATTTGGGTAGCAATAGGGAGCTAGATCTTCTTTGACCAAATGCATTAGATGAAGGGAACACGATCTGACTCCCAAGCCATACAGAAAGCTGGATCTTTGACAAGAGACTTTTCACAGCACTTAGAGGCTGGCAGCAATTGCCTGGAATTCTTCACCCTTTTAGCAGGTGTTAAAGCTGCTGGGAAAGAGCCAAGCAGTACTTTTGACTCTCTGAAGCAATCAAACCATTCGTTACATCACCAAAACACTGCAAAAAGTGAGAGCAATTCACTAAATAGAAGTTTTGAGCAGCCCCAAGATAAGATACCCTGAAGCCACAAAGCAAATATCTGCAATAACTCCCGTGTCTTCTTGTTGCTTTTTATTGAATGAAAGCAAGTGGTGCATAAACTGCAGAACAAAGTAGAGCAGGGCATCTGCTCAAATGCTCTTACAAAGAATTCAGTAACTGTTCTCACTTAACTCTATGCAGCATAAAACCCACCACGATACCTCTGGCAGTAACTGTGTGCAAGTAAAGTAGCTCTTTCCTTTATGAGTCTGCAGAACATCACAAGACACCGTTAGTCTTCACTGCAGAAGGAGCTAGAGAGGGAGCTTTTCATTTGCCAGTTCTTCCCATCATCTTTAACAATAAAACAGCTCAAGTTTTTACCACAGGAAGAAAGCAGGCTCAAACATGTCTTGAGAAAGCATTTTAAATTTAACTCTACAGAGAGTACTAGTGCAGCCCTTACCCTAGCCAGACTGGGGGTAAGGGTGTTCTCGATTGCGGTGTGGAAAGGCAGAAGGCAGGAAGAGAGACAGCTAGATTATGTCCTTTGTGGTTTTAATCACATTAGCTGAGACAAGGCAACCTTGAGACTTGCACCTTGAGATCGCTAACTGCCTCTCTGTAAGGTTTACTTTGGTTTGTTAATGACACACACCTTCAAGGCCTTGCTGTGTTAGTGACACACCTCCTGCTACACACATGCATGTGTGCCCTTCCTCCTCCCTGGCCTGCCAGTGACAGGGTCTCCAGGTGCCACGCAGCACGCGAAGCAGGATGCTGCTCTCTGTACACACGTCACTGAATTTCCCCTTCCTCGCTCCACGTTAATAACAGCATTTACACGAGGGGATTCTTGCTTCCTAAATTCTTTGTGTCCTCCATCCTTACTCGGCACCATAATCCTGTTTACGACACACTGGTTGCCATAGAAGTGATTGTACTGTCACTAGGCTTTACCTTCCTGTGGAAAACGTGTAAGCAAAGAAACATGAGCAGGTTTTTGTGTGCATTTAAAGAGATGATCATGCAATCCCCCTGCAGTGACTAGAGCTTTAACAGTAGTTTCCAGAGGCAGAATCTGACCACAAGGAATAGCATGGCATCAGATTTTCATTTGGTTTTCTCCTATAAATCAGATGTTTCACCTTCCTGTCACTGGATTCCACTATTTAATTTCAGACAGTGCCCTACAGCTGAACAGCATAGTCCCAGCCACTTCCGCAGAACCCTGAAGGTTTTTCCACATTAGTCCAAAGGTTAGGGTGAAAGAAGTAACAAGATCACATAACCAAGCTCCACAACTCTAACCACCCTTTTGTTGATTACAGTCTTCTATAGAGCAAGAATTCAGAGAGTAGAAACAAGAGACACAGACCGTCTCTGATCTGACGCGCTCGATGAGATGCATGACTAACCCGGCTTGAGCAAGCAGAGCAGGACAGCGTACGTGCCTGGAATACATAGCCCCACTTGGAAGCCTCTACCAGGGGCACAAGGATAGGGGGTTATCTGGTTGCTGCCTGGAAGTTAAATACAGGACAGCTAAGAGCACAGCATGAATAGCCGAAAGGCACGCTCCTTGTGAGCTGGGAATCAAATAAGACACTTTCCTACCTACGAAGACCCCACTCAGCAGCATTGGGGGAGCTTTTCATCTTTAAAGCCAGGACTGTACAGGGAGGCAGCACCCTGAGCACAGCATTGATGCTCATGTGCAACAGGTAGCATGATTCCCCTGACTGACAGGATGGATAGACAGATGCCTCTGAACTCTTGCCAGACTATAGCACAGCTCCAGCCACCAGGACAATTATCTAGATACGGAAATACCGTGGCAAAACCCAAAGAGCTGCTGCATGATCCAAACCACAGCTGCACCAAGAACACCATGTTTATCCACATAACATTCCTGGTTTGACTGTAAGAAGAATATATAGCTTACAGTTAACATCAAGCATTATGCCATATAATACATCCTTACCATAGCACTACAGTTCTGTTTCACACATGTACTGTTCTAACAGAAAAAAATATTCCTCACTGAGAACAAAGCTGAGGACTACAGTGTAGTTTTCAGAAGCTCCGAGTCCTTGGTAGTTATCCTGTGTTATAGCACATGGGAAAGACCACCCACTGACCAAGGTCCAAGTGCAGCTACACACAAATCTGTTTTCCCTAGAGAAGTAACCAGTGACTTGTTGGAAGGCAGTAGCATGTCAAAGGCTAGTTGAGTACATCCCCAAGGATTAAGGCCTTACAGGACTAGTTTTAGTATCACCAAAGTTGTGGTGTATGTGTTTGAGTAGGAAGTGAAGAACTAAGTAGCTGGTGGATCCCGTCTGAAGGTCAGCAAGAGCACTCAGCATTCACTGCATCAGTCAAGCAGACTATTTCACTTTGGAACGGAAAAGAAACAGACATGCCTGGTTTGAACTTAAGCCTTGATGAGCATTCAAGGCCTATCCTTGAAACTGGTTCCTTCTTAGGTACTTTATATTTCATTTATTGCACCAAGTAATCAAGATCATTCTTACTGAAACCAGCACAAGTAAAACAAACCTACTAAGTAAGTTCGTGCTGAAAAGTCCTCCCCCATCAGCTTTACCTGCATTTTGCCAGTTGGATATGCCACTGCTGTGGTAGGAGAGACACAGCTCCTACCACGCCAGAGCACAGCAACATCAGAAGATGGTTCAGGCCTACCCACCAGACAGACCTGGATCCACAGTGCTCTTCAGCACTGGAAATGCAGTAAGAGGTGGTTCAATCACAGGCAAAAGACGCAATAGCTACCAAATAGTCATTAAGTGTATTTAGGACCAATAATAAGACAAGCAGCAGCTTCACATGGCATCATTTTCTTGAGCACAAAATTAAAAGCAATGAAACACTAAAGCAGCCAACTGAATTTTAACAGCTGCAACAAAATCCACACAGATTGGAGCAAGACACACATGACCCCACAAGCAGTTGCCTCAGTAAGAATTTCAGACTTAAGCTAGGTCTACACGGACAAGAGGAATTCACACACCAAGGAGAGGTTTAAGGTAACAGGAATATCATACCTTCTCATCACCTCCTGCTGGGAGAAGGGGAAAATTCACAGCTTGTCCCTTCCTCTGTTTCCCATAGCCCCTACATCGCCCAAGGCAAAAGCTAAGCTGCACTAATAAAAACAGCAGAGCTAGCGTAAACTGTCCAACCTCGTTACTTACACCTCAGCAGAACGCTCCCAGCATTTACTACCACTCACATGCCTTCTCCAAGAGCCGCCCACTGAAGCACAGGCATTGGAAGCACATCCCAGGGTGCTGCTTGTCCACACAGAGAATTTTTTCCAACAGCACTGGACATACTTTATATCCATCACCTTTAGCTTACCCTTTAACATTAAAACACTTTTGAAGAGCTTGTGTTTGAAGAGGTTTTAGCTTGCATTAAGTCAAGCTGAAAAAAGCTTGAAAGACAACTCCTGCAGTGATGAAGAGGCTTGCTGTTTGAGCACTCAGCCTGCCCCACAACACGGTCTCCAAGAACTATACCAGGATCTCTACATGTTTGTACTTATGACAATCAGAGGCTATTTTAACCTTCTAAGTTTGTTGCTCCCACTAATTTGTCTACTCACATTGATTCGAAGTCTGTTGTCTTGTTGTCTAACCTGTAAGAATTTTGGACATACATATATATATCGAACACCCAGTGATCCAGCCTATCTGACCTTCAGTGACCGTGGATGAAACCCTGCCCAACCTCAAGCCCCACATGCAACTCAGTTTTGCAAGCTGACAGTAACTCAGACTGTGTGAGGATGAGAAGGGCAGACAGAAAACATCGGTCACATTTTACAATACTCAAAGGCACACAGGAAATGCTGCACAGTGCTTTCAAAATAGCACTCTCATCCAAAGTAAAGACTTCTGTTTAGCTACAGGAGAAGTGTCAAGCAAATCATTCCATCCTCACTGGATGTGCTGTCTGTGCTTTCCACTAAATCCAGACAGAAAAAGACCCAAAACACAGCTGATCCATTTTTTCCTGCCACCTACTACAACTGAAATGGTTTCCCTCTTAAGGGAGCACAACCATTAATACTTGCCATTGACTAGAAGCACTTGTGCAATAGCTCCCATTTTTTCAAGTCCAAGGCATTTGGTCTAACCTTACTCAAGTTCAAATCCTAAGGAAAAAGAAGCAAACCTATCTTTTCAATTGTATCCATCTAAGCCCAGTGACAGCCAACTATCTCCATTCCTAGCCTCTTTCTAGGTCTGTGTCTCTCAGTATTACTTGCTCTTGACAGCCTGTCAATCCAAATGTAAATGGAGATCATGTTTTCATTGTCTACCATGGCATTCGCAGCGACCGTAACTACAAGGAGAGTTGCAATGGGTTAGAAATAACAAGTCCTTCCCTGAAGTCTTTTCAGCTTTTCCTCTAGTTCTCTTTCTGAAACAAACAAACAAAAAAACAAACCCAAACACCAAAACCCCACCACACATGTATTTCAAAGATACCAGAAGTGGCAGAAACTTCTCTCAGAAGACCGTAGTCATCAGTTGCAGGGGTCACCCACACAGATTAGTTCTGAAAATTACATTCCTTCCTATTTCAGAAACAAGAAGAGATTATAAAATAATTGAAGTTTACTATTGTTTCCCTCTCCCCAGATCACTCAAAAAAAAGTACCTGGTACTTTTATTGTAAAACACTTTGCCATTTCCTGACTTCCAAGCAGCAAAACAGGCCCTGTTTGCAACCCCTACAACCGCTCCTCTTACACTCTTATTCCCAAGTAAAATTCCCTGAGGTGCTGAGTTTTAAGAAACAATGTTTGCATAACTTTTCATTAGATTCTCCTTCCTCTTTTCTCTCCTTGAAAGTTACATTATTACACCTCCCAAGGAAAAAAAATATTTATAAATGGGGCAACTCCACCCTTCCAGTTTAGTTGAAGAGCAGGAGGGAGGATTCAGCCAGGGGCCAGCCGTTATGTGCCCTTAGGTGCCTCTTTCCAAGTTCCTCACCAAAAAACCAAACCATGTAGGAGCTCAGCACATCTGCATTTGCCAGAAATCCACAATTTATGCACAGCTTACTACAGCTGCAAACGTTCCTAGGCTCTGATAATTATAAGCTCATGGCTGGGTGTCTAATTAAAGGAGGAATGAATTAATGAGTTTTACCAAAGGCTTTTGAGTCACTATTCTAATTCTCACCCTTAATCGGCAGCAGGACACTCAAAGGACAGTGTGAGCAGGATCAAGAGCAGGGAGGAGGGATAAACCACCCCCGGCCGGTGCCTCCCCCATCACGTTCCTCTCCCACACATCACTGTCATTCAGGCCCTGAACAGCCAGATCAAACCTGGCAGGGAAACGCCTGGGCCTTTTGGACAGCCGAAGACAAAAACGCTTCCTGAAGCGGCCACAAAGCCCACGCCAGCCTCTGAATGCCAAAAAGCATCGAGATGCCAGGCGAGAGGCTCTGCAGAGCACCAACTCCAGCGCTCGCATTCACCCACGGCCCCAGCCCCCACCGTTACAGTTCAGTCGCAGGCTCCCAAGGAGGCAGAAATTGAAAACACGTTTTCATTGAAGCACAGCTTGAATTTCATGAATTCCATTACTCTCGACTTTCTCAGCATTTCCTGGAGTGAATACTGTAAAACAAGGGAGAAAGAGGGGCCATACGCAGGGCGGCAATCGGATGCTGCCCTGAGAGGAGACTATGGGGGCTCTCGCCATGAGGGAACAACACAAAAGAAGACTGCTCCTAAGGTGAAAAAAACTAGAATATGCTAAAAATTTAGGGAGGAAGGACAGTAACAAGTGCCTCAGAACAGTAACAGCACTAGATACTTCAATAGCAAAGCTACAGGCACAGCCCAGACCCAAAGCCATACAGCTTCAGCAAGGCACGGAAAGCGTTCAGTAGGCTGGAGAAATCCCAGCTACTGCAGCAGGCATCAAACTCACCAGTTCACCAGCTACAGGAACTCGAGCATGCTGTTAAGCTGCAGAAAGCTTACCCCAGGAAAAAAACACCACATACGGTGAGGCTGTACTCTGCCCACCATGTTATTCATAAATCTACTCGTCAAACCCAAGCCGCTGTGATCAGAGACAACAGGTAACACCAAGCAATGGATCATTTTTTCCACATGTACAATTGTGACCCAATCGACTTTGAGATTGTTCAGGTTTGCTAATCAACACCCCACAGGAAGTCTTTGTGTCATTACCAATAGATACTTCTAGTCGTTTCTTCACAGACACCCCCTCTCCTCTCCCCCAGCTTGGGCCTTATCTTAGGGAGCATTACATCACCGACTGCACTGAGTCCTTGTAACAGACACTATTATGCAACTGAAGTGCCTCCATTTGGGTTTTGGTGTTATTTTGAATTTCAGTCTTGAATAGAAGGCTTGTTTAAATTCTCTGCATGAACAGCAGCATTTTATAGACTGAAAAGGGTGTCCGTGCACAGACACCAACACTGGCATAACAACGTGTCTGAATGTGTTACACATTTGTGAAACACCCATTCCCCACATTCCCGTTTCTCCTTCTCCAGGAATAAGTCCAGCATTGTTAGGGCTGAGTAGCAGTACCTTTCACCCTAATTTCACACTACAAAGGACTTTCACATCTGTGTGGCTTCCCTGCACATGTAGCACCATTCTGAGACGTCAGTCAGAAAAAGCACTGAGCAGTGACTGAGGAAACCACAAACTGGAGCTGCACCCTCAGGTTCAGTATGGGTGAAGGCCATCATCAGCTCTTACCGCCTCCCAAAAGTGTTCACTTGTTAAATAATAACTTTAAGTCTGGCACACATTACACCTGCTGCTACCCTCATACCCAACTGCTTAGAGAAGGGAATGGGTACAAGTATCCAGACCGGGTTACACCAACTGCTGTGTCCATGGATTGCACACTAACCTACTTTTTCTTTAAAAAAAAAAAAAAGCAGCTTTGCAGCCTTAGACACACAAATGACTACCTTGCAAGATCATGCAAATTTGTGGTTTACCAAACCCTAAAGCTCACAACTATAAGATGAGGCTCAAAAACTACAAGCAGCTCTTTACCCAGAATTTTTGTTTGAAATTAAAGCCTTTGCAGTATCAAAGCACACTGTAGTTTGCTCTTTCCTAGTTCATCTAAGATGAAAAAAGAAGTAAAAAAGTGAAATAGCATCAGTGCAGCACAAACCCAGTGTCCATCTATGAGATGTCAGCAGACCCTTTCACTATGCAGCAATAGCCATTTCTAGTTTGGGTATAAACATAGCCACTGCAAAGCAACCATCAGCCTCAGCAACCCACTGAAGCAGAGCAAAGGGAAGGATTCCCAACAGTGATGGCTTTTTCCTGATCTTTTTCCCCTGGGCTGCCATCTGAGTGTATCCCCAGGACTGAAAAATCTTGCACAGTGAACTTCATCCTCCTTGATTTTAGTTCACCTGTCTTGTTAATCATCATCATCTAAACCAAAGAACTAGTAGGATGACATTCCCAGGAAGTATAAACAGCCCTGCTGAGAAAGGAGCAGTGTTACCCAGGTTTGTGGGGACTTTTATAGCTTTTATTATTAGGGACAACTCTTCAGCATGTATCTGTATATCCCTGGGTACTTTAAGTCTTGTCCACATCTTAAAGGTGAGAATTAAAGTTTAGTACAGAAGGTAATCCTGATATATTCCAAAGTTACTCAAACCTCCCCTGAATCCTAGAGCAAATAAATTCCCAGACATCAGGCCCCTTCCCCCAGCTGTGGGAATGAAATTCAGCTGAAACCAAGCCAAGTTCCTCTACCCACTCAAGAGGAATGGGAAATCTCAATGTAACTGGTGGAAAGTTTACTGCTAAAAGATAAAACAGAAACAAGAGGAGAACTGATAGCCATCAAGAGGTTAGTTGCAAATGAGATGTTGACTTCTCTCCACCTCACGGAAATGAGGAGTGAGCCCCACCTTACGCAGTGCTCACTTGCAGCCACCCAAGCGTATCCACTCGACATCAAAGCATAAAAGAATGACTTCAGGAGAAGCCTTAGCCACCACTGCTTCGTCTTCAGCACACAGATCCTTATGGATAGAGAAGCGTGCCCAGAAAGGAGTCACACAGAGCTGACTAGGCAAGCTCTACCACAATTCAGCCTTACCACATCAACACAAAGAGCATCAACTGTTGGTTCTGAACTTCACCCTTTCTTTCCATCAGTAAGTGTTGGGGCGGGGGGGGGGGGGGGGGGAGGGGGTGGAGGGGGGAAGGGATTGGGGAGAGATAAATACCAAGGGGCTGGAGGCTGCCTGTCTGTCCAACTGTCTGTTCTGAAGACAGGATGTCAAGAAAACCCATGTGAGAGGGCCATAACTTTTGTCTCTCTCATTCCTAACAGTGTTTCATTTACAGGTTCAAAAATAAATCTAATCCCAAAATTCAAGTAAGAGATCAAGAAGACTCGTGGCACAGGTCCCTAATCCATGCTGGGATTAAGTCAGAGGAAAGCACCTGACTTCCACCCTTAATCTCCAGAGTCGGTTGTGCCTAATGGGATGTGTTCTTCTAGGTGAGAATTTCTCACTTTCCCTAATAGTAAAAAACAAGGAGGACTGAACATCCACACCAACATCTGCATGAAGCACTTGTTTTACAGGACCAACATTTAAACAAAGGTCTTTTGCTAACCTGAAGAGTGTGGATTTTCCTCTACTCAAAAAGGCATTAAGAATTGAGGGAAAGAGAGTAAGAAAAGAAAGAGATGGCAATACAGGACTGATTTTAATTAGTCCTTTTGCCAAAATGCTACTGATCAGGCTTTGTATCAGGACAAGCTTCCTAGGCAGCTATATCATTTGGGTGGCAAACTGAAGGTTAGAGACTCTCATCTGTATTTTCAGTTCCTGTTTAGACTCTCTTTTTCCCCATAGGAAACGCAAAATATAATGTCTTGAATGTCAGCTCCTCCAAACCAATACACACATGTGTACAGGGCAAAGCAGTACACAGGCAGCACTCAGGCAGTGGATGCATCACCCAAGATTTACTGCAGAATTACTTAAATCCAGACCAAGAGACAGACTTACACTCCTATAGAAAAAAATAAGAACTTTTTCTAGAGGACAAATGCTGTCTCAGTGCAGAAGCTGGTCACCACCTGACCAGACTGTTGCTTTAACCCTGATGCTACTCTTCTAGCACAAGACCTTCAGAGCACCACATGCTGCACTGAGGTCTCCTAACACAGGAAAGCTCACCAGGCCTGGCAAAAGCACTTTCCCCATGCAGGATTACTACTTCAAGGACTCTACCCAGATGAAGCAAGCATGGTTCCCGTCTTTGCACACTCACTTGCATCTCCTTTCACTCCTCCCCCCATGTTTCGCATTTCTCCAGGTCACCTTTTACCCCTCTGCATGTACTTCGGGGTCTGCTAAAACCATACATTCAGAACAGTTACTTTTTTGACTAGAGTAAGGTAATCTGCAGGCAGGGTTTCCAGAAACTGTCGGTTCTCAGGAGACCATTTGAAAACGTAGCAGCACAGCATGGGTCAGCAAAAAAACTAAGGCTGCAGACAGAAAGCTGGCAGAGGTTGACTTTTTTCCTGTCTGTACACCATATGCTGCTGCATGACTGGATGCATGGTCAAAAGAAACCCTTCAATGTCCACCTTTGGTAAAGATCAGCCATCAAAAGCTGTCTTGATTCTACATTTTTGGTCTCTTACTACACTGCTGTTTGCAGGTAAAGGCTCTTCCAGTTCAAACATGGAATAGAGGAGTCAGGCCACAGCACCAATTTGCTGGTAAGATGTATTACCGCATGGTTACTCATGCAACTGAGACCAGTGAGCAAAGGGAAGAGAGGATTTACCATCAGTTCTTAAAAACCTAAAGACAACTTCAATTTAATTAGAAAACATTAGATTCTACTAACTGGGGTCACCTAACCTTGATTGTATTTCCAGAAAACTAGTGCTACAGCAGGATAGCTGATCAGACCTTGGAAGCAGTCCATCTATTCTCGAAAGAAGCCTTGAGTCTAACCCCTTTAAGAAAGGCACATTACCCCCTGATTTTGAGCCAACTAGACAAAAACACGTCATCCAACTTGACTAATACACATGTTTCCAATCTACAGAAAGACTCTTGGTTTCAGAAATGAAATAAGACGCCAGTACAGTAGAGGAAGTTCTAAAGCAATCTCCCTAATCCAAGTTTTTTTGGCAGTTTAGGCTCCATCGTGTTTCTCCAGCCAAGAAATACGTCCAAAGATGACATTAGCTGTTATGTGTAGGGAAACAGCCTCACAGCGCCAGAAAGTACCTGACAGAATTAATTCCTTGCTGAACCTTTGCCTACAGGTTCACACATGGCCTTGGATTAGAGTCTGCAAGCCAAGAAAAAAAAAAAAGGCAAGTGTTGTTAGGCTTGCACAGCACTGCTCCCCACTGGATCCCCCTCAGCACAGGCAGCAGGAGAGAAAGAATGTTCGACACAAAAGCACTGACAGATGTAGGATAGGAAACTCCTGGTTGACAACGCCAAAGGGACCATCTCAAAACCAAGGACTAGAGCATACCCTGTGATACCAATGCTTCCTTTAGCGTGGTTCTGCATCTCAACTGGTGTGAATCAATCGTCCAGTCTTCTTCCAAAGCACAGACAGTTGCCATCACACCTCCCATCCATGCACTGCGTTGGCAGTGCTGAGCCTCCCAGAAAAAGCACAAGAGTGGTGCAAGGAAAGCATCTCAAAGATGCTGGAGAATTTTGCATTATCCTAGCCTGATTCATGCACAACCCATGTGTTCACAGATTCAGGCCATCATTGCCACTTCCCAGCAATTAAGAAGAAATCCATGTCAAAGCTTAGCTTTTACAGCCTCTTTTCTTCCTCACTGTTTATAGTACACTTCTCAGCATACAGTGAGAATTAAGAACTTCAATAAAGTGTTGCAGGCTCCTTCTCTGTGTGAAGGACACCCAGTCTCAGGCAGATATCCCATTACCTGTTGTTGGGCTGTATTAAAAAGCTATTCACCTTTTTTCCTTCTTTCCAGCACACAACCTCCACACTACCTTGAGATACAAAGTGAATTCACTGCCATGCAACTAAGTCACAAGTAGAAGTACTTAACATTACTAAATAGATTAAACTAGCAACAGCAGCAGTCTCAGGACCATCTTACTGGTCTGATTAACTGAATTGGAAAGTAAGTGGACACTGCTGGTAAGATCATCATCATTTGTTCAGCAGCAAAAGCCAACAAGTATCAGCATGATGCTGCCAGGAGGAACACCAGATTTGCTCCATTTTCACATTCCCCTCACTCCGGAGTTTGTGACTCACTACACAATGAAAAGGCTTTGCAGAGCACTGCAGTATGACTCAGATGAGAGCACAGCCAGAACAAAACTGTTCATATCGAGATATCTTCAACCCCAATGATTCACGGGGAGGATTAGAAAAAGAACTGGTCTGATAACATCCTCTATAGGGATGGCTTTGGAGCAAGTCCTGCAAGCAGCACACGAAGGCAGCTCTGACAGGGCTTCCCAGCATGGCAAAGCCCCCCTCCAGAAGAAGGATCACAGCCCCAGCTCATTCTACATCAAAGCTCACCTCCATTCCTCCAGAAAGAGGAAACAGCTACTTGTGCTGTTGTCCACAGCTTGTCACAAGGTGTCTGAAGGACATACACACACACATACATTTTTAAACAATCTAGTCCAGAGGGGAAGGATCTGTTCTGCTCCACCACACTCCCCCCACACACTGCTGTAACCTAACACAACAAGATACGCTGCGGGAGAAGATGAGTAGCAAGTTATACCAAGAGTGTGTTTCAGGGAGCCACTCAGGTGAAGAAGTTCCTCAGCCAAAACCTGCAGCTGCATTGAGCTCAGCCCTTGGCAACAACACAGCCATTAGTATTTCTCATGCTCTCAGACAAAAGGAGGAAGCCCTTGTAGGCTGGTAGACAATGGACACAGCCACCTTGAGACAGGCCAGTGCACAGTGGGTGTCCCTCCTGCTCTGACGAAAGGGACTACATGGAGCAGAACAGCACACCAGCCATCAGATCTATGTCCTTCTAGATATTCCTCCCCATCCAGGGTCCCAGAAGACATAACAAAGACCCAGACTTCAAAGACCAACAGTATGTGCTTATCTATGAGCTACGTGTGCTCGAGAGAGGTTTCTGGGGAGAATAGCTTGTCTGCTGCTTCAGTGGAATAGTGGCTTGTGCATTACAGTAATCCTTACCAGGCAGAGGTGGAAAGCCTGTTAGATCAGCAGCCACCTCACCTGTGGGAGCACGTGGCACTGCAACAAGTGATGTGACAACACTCAGATCCATGAACTGCATTTCTCTTTTGGCTGAAGTGGGGTGTGCAGCTGATACACAGATTCAAAGCCAATCATCAAAAACATGAGTACAAAAAAAATAAGGTAGATCTTTACTAAGCAGTTACTGAAGAAAATGGGTTTATAAGGAAAGCAATGTTTTCCCTGGGTTGGGAAATCCTATGGAAGCAGGGAAGAATCAGAAAAAGTATGTTGCTTCCTTCCTTGTCTATTCTCAGTCTGGGGTGTTACATCGAGCCCTGCCACATGCCTATTTATGATAGCAGTCTGGCTACCCAATGACTTGAAGTCATGGAAGCTTCAAAGTGTTTCCAGTTTAGTAAAGGTAACCCTTCCTCACTACACCTAGGGACACTGTGCCCTCTAACTCCCAAACATCCCTCACCAACCCCTCTTCAGCTACTGGAGAACTCAAATGCAACTTGCAGCTTAACAGTTGATACTCAAGAATCAGGGTATTAGACACTTCAAGGACTAAAAAACAAAAAACCACACAGGCTGTGCCAGCGAGACCTACAAAGAAAATAAAATGATAGAGCATTTACAGGAAAATAAGAAAGACCTTTTTTTTTTAAAGGACACATATGATCTTGCCTGCTAAATACAGAAGGTTCCTGAAGAGATGCCGCCAGCACCGGCTGCAAACAGAGCAAGAGATGCAAACTCATAACAGAGCTAATCGAAAAAGCAGGAATTCAAATCAAAAGGCCTTCAGATCAATTTAAAGCATGAGAGACCATTTAGCATTACAGTTCCCACTCCTGGATTAAGTTTCCTGTTTCACTGCATGAGAATTAATCTACATGGCTAACGAACTCCAGAGTCAACTCGAGGAGCCACAGCAGCTTCGTTACATAACTGGCGACACCGATAACACAGGCTGCGTTACTGGAGCCTGCTTGCTATCCCTCACCAACACCAAAACCAGCAGAGCTGCTGCTACTCAAACCATCCTCCTGATGACAGACGCTTTAGTAATCCAGACATTCGGGTTTGGATTTGATAACACATTTTCTTGCCAGCTGATGTTAAGACTTAAAAGGCCATCTACTGCTGTGCAAGAAGTCCTTAATATCATCAAGGGAGAGGAGGCAGGCACGCAGAAGGAGAACAGCAGCAGGCTTCAAGTCAGAATATGATTCCTGAAAAAACACTACCTGACAAATGAATACAACCCCAGATTGTTGTAAGGAATGCTTTTAAGCAATTTAAGTGAAAAACAGTACATCTGCTGTCTATTCAAAGGTCAACGAGTGCTTGTTTTGTGATAACACGCTCTCAAGAATGTCCTTCCATGAACTCTTAACTTCTGATCCTCAGCATCTCATATCCCCTGTTTTAAAGGCAGCTACCCTCTGAGGTCATGGAAATACCGTTCAGCCGCTGTGCAGCCTTACGCCTGTGTGTGGCCATCTTGAACTATGCTAAACCAAGGGAACCAAAACACATTAACGAATCAAAGCCTTGAATGCATAAGTCACATTAGAAGTCTGTTTTGTTTGCTGATTTAAAGGTGTTTCCCTGCATCCCCCCATCGCTCTTTAAATAAACCTCTCATTTTGCTCTAGCTCTAGCCCTCAGATCCGTTCATCTGTTCAAAACAAAAAGCCAAGCAGCACACAATGCCTTCTCAAGTATTTCTAATACCTTTTCCTTGTGGGAAAAACAAGAAATGTTCAGACACCCCAGGCTCTGGGCCCGTGTGCATGGCAGCAGGCTGCACATATATATAGGACGCTGCAAGTATGTTCAGAGAAGCAAAATGGTGTTTTCAAACCCAGGGACCGTGGCAGAGCAAGGCAGCAGAGCCACTGCAGCTCTGTTCCAAGATGACAGCAGAGAACACAGATGTCAGAGCATGCAGATTTCACTCCGCAATCATTTTAATTACATGCCTAGCCAACCAAGCACAGGCTACAGGCTAAGCGGCATTAAAAACATTAAAGAGCGGCACACAAGTGTTCCGAGAGCATCTCCCCCTGCATTCAGTCATCTGCTCTCCAGCAGGCTGGCCGGCAGCCGGCGCGGAAAAGCACCGCCGGCCTCTCTGCAGGTCACGGCGCCGCGGGGCGGCTGACGAGCCCGCACAGGCAGCGGGGCCGTCACCCGATGAGGTGTTACGGCCGGGCCAGGGCCAGCAGACGGCCGGCCGGTTCCTTCGCCTGGACAGCGCAGCTTGCAGCAGCCTCCTGGGCCGGGGCATCATCCCCGGAGCTCGGGCTTCCCGAGAGAGGGGACCAGCTCCAGGCTCCTGCTCGCTCCTCCGCGGGGCGACGGCCTTCTGCCCCCAGCCCGGGCCGGCCTCAGCCCGCCTCGGGCCCCCACCCGCCCCACGGAACACGGGAGACGCGGTACCAGCGGACAACCCCCACCCCCACCCCCCCCCCCCAAGACGGGCCGACCACCCTCCGCGCCCCCTGCCCGCACAGCCCGCGGTGCGCGCAGCCGCCCCCGCCCGCGGTGCGAGGGGCCTCCAGGCAGGACGCAGCCCCGCGGCCAGACGCGCAGACCCCGTGCGGGGACCCACCTGCTGGTACTCGGTGTCGTGCGGTCGGAAGTCAGCGGCGGTGAGCTCCCAGCGCAGGCTGAGGTGCGGCAAGCGGTGCAGCAGGCTCACCCACCAGGGCGGCGAGTAGCTGACGCCCGCCATGCCCGCCACCTCACCTCGCCTCGCCTCACCCCGACCCGCCGGCCATGGAGCGCCGCCGCCCGCGCTGCTCGCTCGTTCGCCTCCCTCCTTCCTTCCTTCCTTCTTCACCCGCGCCCCGGCTGGCGGCCCCGCATGGCCGGCACCCCGCTCCTCCTCCTCCCTCCCTCCGCGCCGCTCGCTCCCTCTTTGTTCGCCGAGAGGCTCCACCGCCTGCGCGCCCGGCGCCGCCCGCCCGCTCCCATTGGCGCCGCCGCGCCCCGCCCCGGCCGCCGCGACCCCTCGGGGCTGCCCGTGGCCGTGGACCCGGGCGGGCTGCGGAGCGGGGAGGTGGCGGTGGGCTCTTCGGGGTCGCCTTTCGTGGCACCCGTCGCCCTGGGGGTCGTCTGCCCCTCGGCAGCCACGCTTGGTGCAGGGACACGGCGCCTTGTGGGTGCCGCGGCCGTCCCACAGCCGGCGTCAAACGATGTCCCCCTCCCTCACACCAGCACCCTGCACTCCAGAATCACCCCGGTGTGGGCCCAAGCCACAGGCACCAGCATGTTCACTGGGCCCAATGAATGCTCAGTGCTGCCCTTGCTCCCAGGCTCTGGTCCCTGTTTGCTTCCCGAGCCCAGCTTGGCTCTTCCAAATGCTGGGCAGAAATTTCCAGAAGCACAAGGTGTCTGAAGATGCTGCCAAAGGGCCCCTTGTGTGGCTATTCAAGTGTGGCCATTCTTTACCTGCTCCAAGGAGACACAAAGCTTACAGGTTTAGCTCCCACCACTCTCTGTAGGCAATAGTTCAGTTTCTTCCAGACCCTGACCAAAAGCCAATTACACCGCTTCATTAACCCCCATGGGCCTGGAACTGCCAGCTTGCTTTGATGGCTACATAAATCAGAGCCACGAACTAAACACCTAAATATTGAAGCAACGACATCATCTTGGCACACAACACAGCAGGGCTGTGCATGACATGCATGGTGCTCCCCACAGAGCCGCTCAGACACAGCTTCCCTAAGGGATTACACTCTGACCCAACGGGAAAGGCTTTCAATTTCTTTCTAAACAGAACATCACCAAACTATTTTTAGTCTTCAAGGTAAAATAATACAAGCAGACCCTCTCAGAGAGACATGTCAGAAAACAGCACATAAATTACCCAGATAGCATTAGGATAGCATAGTAAAACAGAAAAGAGAACAACAGTAAGCAGCAGCAACCTGAACCTATTTGCTTCATTACAAAGATTGTACTGTTCCTATTGCAACTGAAGTGTAGGAAAAACCTTTTCCAATTTCTTTTCAAAGGAACAGACCACATAATTTTATTCTTGCTCTCACTGTGAAGTGAGGCCCAGCATTAAAGGAGGGATTCCTAAACTTGGCCAGTTGATTCAGACCATATCCTGGGCCTTCACTTTCTCCATACAATGATACAAACCAGTGTATCCCAAAGCCACATGTTTTATGTATCACTCAGCACTGGAAGAGGACAAAAGGACCATCCAGTCTTCAAACAGACCTCAAGCAAACATCTTGCAGGTCTTACAGGCTTGAGAAACCCTCATCTAATTAGCACTGTTTAGAATTAGAAACCATAACTGCCCATGGATAGTCAAAAAAATATTGGAGTGCTGTGTGTATCACTGGTAAAACAAGGGTAATACCAACTGCTTTTTTTTTCTCCTAATCGGTGGCAGGTCAGTATATAGAGACATTTCTTAGCAAGTATGATCTTATTACTTTTCCCAAATGCAGGACTTTATACCACACACTGTCCTCACGGATGCATTTTATAAATAAGTAGAGCAAAAAAGCTAAAAAGGGCTCTTTAACACATTAGGGCCAAATAAACATATCCCTGCTACTGAAACGTAACATCAACTTCAACAGTTTTTGACTAGGACAGGATTTTCATCTGAGCATTATCAGCATAGCTAAAAAGAAATCTTATCTCTCCCAAATAGCATTAAGACGCACGTCAGAGCACACGGCCACACGGTATGTGCACCAGTACAAGATATACAAGGGTACAAGATATAAGACCTCAACTCCCTCTACACCCCTTCAAGAAAAGTTCTTATTTTTGTGCAGGAGGACAACAGAACAGCTGCCAATTTTGGACTTCTTTCTCCCTCCTCCCCTTTTCACAGTGCCAGCAAGGATAAGAAAGAAGTTATTTTAAACCTAAACATATTTCACCTCTGGTTCGAACAACCCAAAGACAAGGAGCTGAGACACCTAATTTGGGGGCAAGAGAGACCTAATCTAGGGCCACAGAGATGATTAAGGGCCTGGAGCATCTACCCTGTGAGGAAAGCTGAATGAATTGGGACTGTTCAGCCTTGAGAAAAGAAGATTGAGAGGGGATCTTATTAATGTTTATAAATATCTCAAATGTGGGAGACAGAGAAAAATGGCCAGCCCCTTTTCAGTGGTCTGTGGGTACAGGACAAGGGGCGATGGCCTCGAGTTGGAGCATCAGAAGTTCCACACCAATCTGCAGAACTTCTTCATGGTGAGGGTGACAGAGCCCTGGGACAGGCTGCCCAGGGGGGTGTGGAGTCTCCTTCTCCGGAGATATTCCAGCCCCGTCTGGACACCGACCTGTGTGACCTGTCCTAGGGACCCTGCTTTGGCAGGGGGTTGGACCTGATGATCTCTGGAGGTCCCTTCCCACCCCTACGATTCTGTGTATCTCCGAATAAGCCACTTACGCCACAGAGTTTATGCAGTTTGGCACTAAAATGCTCAAGGCTGGAATGTGTCCTGCAGATGTTACTGCTGTCCCAGCCCTCTGGATGGGCAGAAAAACCTCACTGGGCTGCAAGTCCACAGACCTTTGTTAGCAAAATGATGGGCATGGAATAGCAGCAGATGCAGCAGATACTCCAAACTGAGATCTCACTTGACAGCATTGATGTAAATCAAACCAAACGAAGTGTTTTGGAAAAAAATTATGGAAAAAGCTGGATGCTATTAAATGGGGGTGTAAGCATTGGATTATCAGTGCGGCAGTTTGAGGCGCCATATGGGAGATGGGGGGTAAGTGGGAGATGGGGGGATGCTCTGCAGTGCTGGTGCACTCAGCTATTTGCTGCGAGGACAACTGGATTAAATTATAGCAGAGCGCTGATTTGGGATTACAGAAAGAGGCTGGCATCAAGTTTTAATTCCCCCCCATTATTTATACTGATATCAGGAAATATGAAAACAAAGAGAGAAATGAATCCAGCAAATGAGGACTAAGAGACAAACCACATCTAGCACCAGCCATACTTCCCGTGGCAGGGCTCTTCACCTGGTGCACTACGTCACAAAGCAGTGTTTGCATTTCCTAGGTGCCTGGCATCCCTCATTTGATCCTATTGAGGTAATCCTTGATTAGATGACAAGAAGACCGTTACCAAGGCCCTCACGTTTTGAATACAGCAGCTTTCTTTCCCCCTCACCCCCACAAAAAGGTACCCTCTGTTTTGCCAAAGCAAAACGAACAGACAGACCACTGCTGTGACATCCTAGGAATAAAAACTAAATCACCCTTGTGTGGAAAACAGTTCTACAGTCAACCAAAGCAAACTGCAAATGTCAGCTTGTTAGCTGGTAATCCTGCTGGAAAGTAACCCTAAGAGCCGTGTTAGCGTTTGCTAACTTGCTTTGACAGTGGCTTTGCTAAAGAATCACTGGAATAAGAAATGTTCCAAATTAAAGACAATGAAGATAAAAAGACTGGTTTAAACCTCCAGAACAAGGCAGCCAGTGCTGTGCCCTGTCCCCTCCCCTCAAGACCATGAGGCAGAATGCAAAAGCAAGCCTGGAAACGGACTGTTTTTCACTCTTCACAAGCTTCTGTGACTCCAGACATCCCCACCACTGACCTGACACTTGCAACAAGGGCACCTTTTAGAACAGCAATCCCAGCCCCTCAGCTGGGTTTTCTTCACTACGAGGTGAAATAATTCAGCTTTTAATACACAGTAAAGTGAGGAGTCTTCCCTGACTGCCAGCCCTAGCAGGTGTTGTGAGAGGTTTTAGCCAACAATACAGGGATTTTTTTAAAAAAAGGCAAGTTTGAACTCCAAGTATCAGCAGATGGATGAGTTACCCTCTCAAGACCAGGGACTAAATTACGGACAGTCAGAGGGAGGTCAGCAAGGCAACCATGTCTCAGCACTTGGCTGCCACTGTTCGGCAACACCTCCGCCCCCTTGCCTCTGCTGCTCCGTAAACTCTGCCCTTACATCAAGCCCTGCCTCCCTCCCGCTGAGCTCGGCTGTGCCTCTGTTAAAATTACTCTTCCTCTCCTCCCAAGCTTTGCTCTGGGTTTTTCTACTGAAAAACAAAGGAAATAACAAAACCAGGGCTGCTCCCAGCCTCCCCCAGACTTCGCTGCCCCCTCTATGACAGCTCAGTCCCCAGCCATCTTCAGTCTTCCCAGCAAAGCCACATTGTTGAGATCTTCCCAGTCAACTTCTCCTTCCAGCTTGAAGGATTTCCCCTTGGTGGAGGTGGCTGCAGAGAGCAACATACATTTGGGTCTTCATTGCTTTCCTCTGAAGGCCTCCTAGGGACTTTTGGGATTAAGTAAAGACTAGCCTCAACCAGGGCCAGCATAAAGAGCTTTAAGCAAACTCAAAGAAATCCTAGGAAAAGATTAATTCTGTCTTTTCCAGTCCTGAGGCCATACTGTCTCTGCCTTGGTGTTCTAACGGTCTTTTTATACTTGGTGAGTGCCAGGGAAATGGGTGGAAGCTGTGGAAATCCTATTGCAAAAGCACCTGCCCACTCCTTTCCTTTCCCCAGAGAGCAGCGCACAGAACATTCTATTATTTAGTTAATTACAAAGAAACAATTACAAAGGAACTCGGCAAATTCTCTCTAATCACAGCGAGACTCATTGTAGTTCAGTAAGTTCAGCAAATTAGCAAATAAGCGAATATAAAGAGGAAAGAATAACACAGCTCCAAGTGCACTTTGTTCGTATGTTTTGTCACTTGGTTTCTGTTTAATTATTTAAGAACTTTTCCTCATAACATTCTAGTACATTTTGTATACTCATGAAGGTTTTACCAGCACAGGGATGCAATATGTGGCTGTTAATAGCTGCTGAAAGGAGGAAGAAAACTGACAATTCTGTGTGCTTACAGAGAGCCTGTGCAGGAGAAATTTCCAGGTTAGAGAAACAGAAGGTTGCACCACAATTTGTGTAAGATACGAATAAGGATTAATTGCAGAATAATTAAGATAATAACAATGCTAAGTAATGTTTGCACAGAGCATTGTAACTTGCACTAGAGGCATTCACGGTCAGTCTCACGTTTATTAAAAGCTGTTCTGATTTCCTGTGCATGTAACTAGAGGCTGTTTAAACATTGCCTCTTTTTACAGCCACACTGTAATCAAACAGCAGACTTTACACTATACCAGTTACTGAATTCATATTCCAGGAAAGACTTCCAAGCTCCATTGCATTACCGAAGCAGAGCCTCATCGCTGCAGAGCTGACGGACTCTGGAGGGGCAGAGGAGCGAGATCCAGGCGTGGATCCAGGCTGATAGCAGGGGAGTAAGACAGCCCTTCACAACTGGCGTGACGTCCCTCCCGGCTCTTCCCAGACCATTCTGAGCATCAAGATTTTATGACACATCTGTTGGCGCTACCAAGAATAGAAGCCCTGAAGAGGCTTAAGCGGTACCCGGTGCAAGGTGTCTTTGAGGCATGCTGGCAAAAAACCTGCTAAATAGAGGGGAGCTGTGAAGAGTCTGAACATCTTAGGAGGGAAAGTTCTGTTTATACACAGCTCTGGTAAGGGCAACAACAGGAACACTTTCCTGGAGACCAGAAAAGATGTACCAATACATACGCTTTCAGATTCGAGGAGGGTAATTAGGACAGCCAGATATTGGAAGGGACAAGAGGGGCAGGGTGCAACTTAATCAGTAGGTTACAACAGGGTATAGTTAATAAGAATGTAGGAACTTGCTGTTCAAGGTTACTCCTGAGAGTGCTAAAGGCCACCTATAAGCAAGACCCAACACATCTCACCCATCTGAAAACAGGGCAAACATTCAGAAACTGGTATCAGTGCTGGCTCCAGCAGACACAGAATGACATCAGCAGACATTAGAAGGAAGTGTCAGAGGGACTGATGCACCACCAGACCACCCACCATGCCTGAAAATCCTCTCCTGATAGCCTACAGTCTAACATGGATATTTTACTCTTTGCAGGTCTAATGATGCCCATAGAGCGAGTGAAATGTTTTTTTTCCCCCTTAGAAGTTCATGCAGGGAAGGCAATTAGTTAGCTGACAAAGCTATCATAAACAGATGCTGCAAAGCTTGCAAGAGTCAAGGGCACCTCTGACTTCAGATGAAGCCAAAGTATGGTTTAATGCAACTAGTGTGAACACTTAATTGCTTTCAACTGAATTCAAGACTAGTCTGCTCCAAGAAATCACATTAAAATTTTCCATTCACAGCACAAGGCTTACCTCCAGCATTTGAGATTTAAAACTGAAGTTTCTGCTGGGAAACCCAAAGCATATGTCAGCAGAGCAGGGAGAAAAGTGGCATTTAGATAATATATTCCTCAAACACAGATTGTTTATCTTGTGCACTTATTACTGGTTTAGTCCTACGACAAATGACTCTGCTTGACAGCAAGATGACTACAGGATTCCCATGTCTTCACAGCAGTTAGCAGAGTCTTCTGTCTTCACAAAGCAGCATGAGGCTTCTTTTTCCTGGGAGTCCCTAAAGGCCTTTCAGGGGACCTGGAAAGGAATGCAGACAGACACCCAGTTCCTTCCACCAGAGCTACATGAACAGCAGTAGCCGAGTGAAGGGGAAGTGTTCTAGGGAAATGGACAGTGTTTGGAACCCTGTAGGCTCTTGTTCTCCCACAGCAAATAGCAGAGGAGTTTCATCCAATCCTCTGCATGTCCACAGCACTACCAAACCCTAGCTTGGGGAGCGCACTGCAGCCCTGGCCAGTTCAAATCCATTCTGCATCCCTCCCACAACTGGTTTTTGTTACAGCAATGTATTCAGGCACAAGCTGTCACCACAATTACCTCTTCTGAGTCTTTTATCCCAGTTTCACTGGTTTGGTAACTGGTGACCATGACTGCTGCAACCAACAAGCCATCATCAGCAGATGAAAAGACACAAGTGAAACTTGCTGTACTCCATACAAAGCCACCAATGCTTGAGGCACTGGCACAGCTTTTAGTTACATAGCTACTTGACAGGATTTCTTGAGTGAAATACCGGAGGCCAAGACTGAAAGCAAAAGCCCATCATCTCTTTCAATCCTGCAAGGCTTTGGTCAAGAACACCATTCAGTCCTGATGGGACACTCCTCAATGGGTACTGAAGAGGAGGTTTCACACCCTACATGTTTAAGAGGCATCTTGGGCTCAGGAAAACAGAGCAGAGGTAAAGATGTCAACTTAGGTGCACAGTGAAAACAGAGTGTGCAGCACAGGCCAGAGGAGCAGTGCCAATACAGGAACCACAGCAGAAATCCACAAACAATTCATTTACAAACATTTCACTTTATTTGAAAGTTCAACAAATGGGAGAAAATCCATTGGAATGGGTTTAGCATTTCAAAGATCCCCAAATAAATTACATAAAAAGGCCTGCACAGTTCTAAATATTAAAAAGATCATAAAAATTAATGGTGCTCTCATATGCCAAGATTAATCCTTTTCCATTTCAACTATATTAAAAGTTGCCTGTGCAGGGATTATTTTTATAGCAATGCAGAAAACAATGCAGCTTTCGGGTCTTGAAGCCTCAGTAAAGATTTACAGGCATAGGCACTTAAGGACAAAAAGAGGTCAAGAGAGAGAACATCTCAAAGTCAGATCTCTGCAGTCACACACAATCTCTAAACGCTACTGTAAACTGCAAAGGTTTTAAGTAGGCAACATTATCCCTTAACAGTAGAATGGAAAGTGTGCTGTTAGACCACATAGGTTATGGTGGAGTTTAGTTTTAATTGAAGACCTTGATGCCACGACAAGGTTACCTACCAGTGCTTTCTACAGAAGATGTGTTTTTCATAAACTGCGCATGTATTGGGCCTGTCTTGAGAGGTTCAAGCCACAGCAACTTTACTTACTTCAGCTCCCTGTAAGGAAAACCACATTGATTCCAAAATTAACTTTTTCTTCCTTCATTGTTCCATGCTTCTTCCCACACTGACAGGTGCTGGCATTCAGATAAATCACCACAGAATGAAACCCAGTGTCAGTTACTGCTCCTCTCAATACACTCCATCAGTAGATAACCAAGGCTGCCAATACCACGGGAGTTTCCTTTTCTACTGTACCACACCAAACCTTTGATGCATAGTACACATACAGTTATCTTCCAAACTAAGGTAGGAGTTTGAGGCCAGCTCAAAGTATCAGGTTTTTGACAGCTGTGAGATAGCAGACTCAAGTTTAGGAAGCTCTAGACACATTTTTGTTCATCCCAGAAAACATTTGCTCCTTGTCACCCTGATTTCAGTCTGTGCCTTTGTGTCATACCAAGATACTACGTTCCCTTTATCCTAGAACATACTGAAAGCACTACTGCTAGTTATTCACTCAGTTAAAATTTGAGTCTTTCTGCTCTATATCCACTTCCTATCACTTTTGTATTGTTTATTACAGCAGAGTAAAAAATGTCATTATATTTTGCTGTCCAGGTATTTTCCTAGAGGGTAACAGCTAGGTAGGTATTATCTATCAGTCTTGGTCCTGACACAGTACATACTCTGTCCTTAATGTGTCAAGTCCTCTGCTCTAGTTACTCCCTGGAGGTATCCACGACAGAGGCAGAGTTACAGACTTGAAATTCCATATAAGTAACTTGATATAGCTCTGCTTCTATTTAGCAAAATGCCTTTTTTTTTTCCATAACATGACTTCTAGAAAAAGAGAGAGACAGGTCTCCACTTCTTCCAAGAGGATTCTACCCCATTTATTCTTTTTATTTTATTTTTTTTTATCCTCTCTGCAGATGACAGTCACTTGACCAAAGTAACAGCAGGAAAAATTTACCCAACAGGAGTGCAAATGACATTCTTCAGATTGCTTTGGGCATGGAGAGCTCCCAAAACTGCCTTTGGAAATAGCACAGGCAGCATTTCCACTGATGGGATTAAATGAAATCAGCTGCATTGTGCTGCAGCCATCCAGTTTCCTCTTTGGCTGCAAGAACTGGCATGAACTATGATAAGCCTCCAATCGTGCTTCACTGAAATCAAAGGACCGAGACAGCTCCGACTCATTAGTATTCTGCAATACTGCGGTGACCGATTTTTAATTTAAAAAAGAAGAGGGAAAGGGATGATAAAAATCTTACATTTAAAAGTGTGCTTTCTGTTTACAGGAGGCTTTATTACTCCTTGATGACAAAGAAACGGTAAGGGTCTCCACAAAAACTTCACCGTGTTTGTAAAATTAAATTCTCCTCCCAGTAAATATAATTTATCGAGCTTGTCTTGGAAAAACACCACACACATTTTAATGCCTATGACTGATGTTGGCATGACAGCAGGAACTAGAAGGTCCTCTTCCCAGTCAAAAAAGCACAAAAGAAAGACCCTTCTGACCATACTCTCCACAGCCCGTTATGTCTTTGGTCTTTCTGTGGACTACCATCAAACCGTTATTTCTGGATGGAGTCTTAATTTTTACTAAGTCTTAATTTTTTATTAACCTACCACTTCTGCTCCCAAACCAAACTGCATGAGTGAGGTTTTGGGTACTGTGCTCATCCCAATCCATACCCCACAGAACAGAGCAGGTAGTGCCACTGCTTTCCTGCAGTCAGCCTTGTGGCTTTACCTGATGATGGATGATGACTGCATTTTGTGATCCCTCTCCCAGCCTGCGACTGGTCTTAAGTGTGCTTATTCTATATAGAATGAATATATATATATATATACACACATATAAAACCAAACTGTGTGCACATGGAAAGGTAGCACTGAAGAGAGATCAACCACAGCAAAACAACCTTAAAAGACTCAAAGCCCGAGTGCTCAGTGTAGAGCAATCTAGGTAGGTGAAAGTTTCAGACAGTCAAGTGATAGAAGCTAAAACAGGACGTGACGCTACCTATCTCCAAGTCAAATGTTTTCACAAATTAGAGGTGACTCTGCATGACCCACTCATCGTTGTGACACTGTTGCAGTTCTACTGAGAGGGCCAGGTCCGGCAGAAAATGGCTGCTGGAATCTTCTGCAGGCCTGCTTATAGCGCCTCTGGGAATCACATATGGGAGACAAAGACTCCAACCAGAACTTGGAGTGCCAGGAAGACCGCAAAGTTTGGCCCATTAAGGGAATTGTGATGTATATTTGCATGTGAATGTAATCAGTTGACAGACACAAAAGGCCGGGAAGGCTGGGGGAGGAGTAGGCGCGCCCAGGTACCCAGGCGAGTTTGCCCCTGCAGCTCGAGCAGAAGCACCTGGAGTAGCCGGAGAAAAGGACCCATGGAGGAGGCAGAGACCCGACCTGCCCGGTGGAGAGGCTCGGCTCCACGCTGCATGGAGCCGGGGGAGACATAGAGAAGATGCCGTGACTTACGGTGGGATGAGCCCCTGCCAGCACAAGCGACCTACAGAGATGAATGAAACAGGTTTGCTGGAGGAGGCCTATAGCCCCGTGGAGGACTGGGACTGAGAGACACTGTGATTTGTTGCTGCCTGCCAGAGCAGAGATGAAGCCCGGTGGGAAGAGATTTGCCTTGGAGAAAGTTCGTGGAGGACTGGCTCTTGTGGGTGAGATCCTACGGTGCAGCAGGGGGAGGCTGTGTGGAATGGATGCCCCCATCCCGGCCGAGAAGGAAACCATCTTGCAAGGGACTGACTGAAGCCCCCATCTCCTAGTCCCTGCCCCCTGTCCTGTGCTGCGAGCAGGAGAGGGGAAGAAGGGAGCAAAATCATGGCTGAAAGGGAAGTCTGCTTTAGAATGGAGGGGTGGGGGGAAGGTGTTACCAAGACCCCCATTTTCCCCAGTCCCTGCCCCTCCTGGGCTGCGACCGGGAGGGAAGAAGGGAGCAAACTTCTAACTAAAGCCTGCTAAGGAGGGAGTGGGGGGAAAAGTGTTTGCCTGGTTTGCATTTGTTTCAAGATTGTTGGTTGCACTCCTGACTCTGGTTCTTTTTCACTGTTTTCTCTTTAGCGTGGTGTAATAAATTAGATAACTTGTCTCTTCTGCTCTCTATGTTGAGTCTGTTTTGCCCGCGTCATTAACGAGTTTGTCTCTTGAGCCGCCCAGTTATGTTTTTTTCTCCCCTGTCCAACTAAGAAGGGGAGTAACAGACTGATTTTGGTGGGCGTCTGGCCTTTGGCCAGGGCTCAAACCATCACAGACACGTAAGCAGAAAGAGCAGTCACAAGCAATCCTCCATGGACCACTCCTACTACCATGCACCTTCTCTGACAAATACAGAACCTGATCACACAACCCGACGTTTCAAGTACAAAACAGTATTATACACCTCATTGCAGGCACACTTGGAAAAAGCAATAAATAAGAAAACCCTGCTGATACAGTAGGCCTAGAATAGCCCCATGACAAAGAAATGGCTTTCTAAAAGCCTTTACAAGGTCTGCAGAGACTGTAAATGTTCAGTAAAGTTTTTTAAATAGAGAGGACCTGGTAAGAAATGCAAGCTGTTCCCCTTCACAGACACAGGCTGAAAATTGGAGCCTTGTCATTAGTCACTTTTCAATTAAACAAAGTATTTTAGTGGACCTGAAGCAAAACTTTGACATGAATAGCTTTGGGCTTTATTGCTTTCAGTTAAATTTGGTGACTGAATTTATAATCCTCATTGTGAGACAAAACATTACAAAGTCTTGCTTTAGTTTGTACATCCAAACTCTCCCTACCTACCAGGATGATAAGGTTTAACAAGTCAGTGGCTTTTAGCCATGAAGTCTGCAGAGAAAACGTATCAACCAACTACTTGTTCTCCCGTTTCTCATCTTTGATATGCTTTATCTTGGTAGAAATAGTGAATCAAATATTGGAGAATCACCAGAGCCCATTACCAACAGTTAAAAGTGGGTATGGTTTTTCTTCATCTGCAACAAGGGTGAGACAATGACGATATCATCAGAATCATCTGAGTGAGCTTCATCCACAGACAGAGGGGGAGGAGGCTGTGGTTGCTTCTCAGAGGACCTGGCTGGAAATAATTACAAAGGAAACAAGGTCATCAATAAACAACATTGACAAAAACAAGCCCTTGTGGGAAGTGCAATATTCTCTGAGCCATTAACTTTCCAGAATTACCTACAGTTATGAATAACTCTGATCTATCTTCTTCTGCTTATAACTATTCTTGTTCCTCTTTAATGAAAGAGCATGCATGGCAAGCATTAGGCTGACATACTGACCACACATGATTTGTCTTATTGTCTTTAAATCTTTGCAAGCAGTTACGCACCACAAAGTAAAGCAATTTGATACTGAAGCCATCCCAGGTCATAAAAATAAGTATTTATTCAGTGGCCAGGAAAAGAAGGATTGACCCAAGCAATCATAAGCTGAGCAGAAAGGTCACATGGAGAACTTCAGTCAGGTAAAGGGAAATCGGTGAGGGAAGAAAAGGATGGAAGCTCTCAGTGTCTTTCATCCTTTTATCTGTAAAATACCCAAAATACTATTCACACGATGTGCTACCTTAGAACAAAAAGAGTGACCACACCATAAGGTGGTTTGGGGTTGTCTTTTCCCTCTTTTGCTTGCTTGCTGTTTCTCTGGGTGCATGGTTCTATGCATCTCATCAATTCCAACACCCAAAGTAATGTTCAGGGTATGAACAGATGGAACCCTCCTGATTCCAGTAGATATGGAAAAATCAGAGGGATAAAATGGATATATACAAGACCCCCAACATCTGAAGAGCAGCTTGTATCCCCTCTGCAAGAGATCTATGAACTAAATGGTGGCAGCTATTAATACCCTTGCACAATATCCTCCCCATGGCTAGTAATACCTCCTAGAATAATATTCTCCCCCTAGCTCCACTTATCTTTCAGTTTTAAATATCAATTCTCTGAAAATATCATCTCCCAGAGAAGGGAAGAAATTAAGACGGCCTGTGATAGGAAAAAGAAATAGGCAAGTGAGAAGCCATGCCCTGAGATTTTGACACTGAAATGGAAGCAAAAACTGAGAGCACACATAATATTGCCTGGGGAGAAGAACAGGTTCCTGACGCAGGAAAGACCTCCGAGTATGGAAGAGGAGGCATACACACCGACTGGAATGTGGAATAAAGAAAGGAGACTGCAACCAGCCCAGAGAGAGAGTGACAGACAGAGAGTCTGTGGATGGAAAGGAGGAATGCAGGGAGGCCATTACACTGACCCAACCTACAGCAGCAGAGTCGCACACAGCTTTCAAGTTAAGTGAATGATTCCCTGCATCAGCCAACAAATAATGTCAGAGTTTTCCAGGAAGATTTGTGAGACAGTAATACTGGTGATAAGGATGAGCAACAAGAACTTCCAGAAGCAGGCATGGTAACTAGCAGATGTAACTCCAACAACAAACAGATATGATATATTAGAGCACTTAATATTGTCTAAATCATTCTTAATTAAATCGTGCTCTTGATGTCTGTCCTCATCTTCAGTTTAATATCCTTCAGAGTGACAACTCTATCTTTGTGCTTGTGGAGGGGTAAGCACTGATTAGAATTAAGGGTTGTATGAGAATCTATTGAGATTTTAAGAAAAGCCTCAAACTAGCAGTTGTATCCAGAGAGGCAGCAACATGCAGAGAGAAACGCTGCCCTTATCCCCATCACTGTGTATGTACAGAACATACTCTTCCATCCTGCCACTCCCCTGACAGAAAGAAACAAAATGTTAAGTTTCACAGACTGAATTGTTATTTTTCTGTTCCATTTCAGGGGAGGCAGCAGAAATGGAATTACAAATCTCCAAGTGCTGTCCACACTCTGAAGACAAGTGGAGCAGCTTTGAATCCTACACCACTTTTGCCTTTTTTATTTTTCAGAAAACAGATATAGATTTGTTCAGCCTGGAGAAGAGGAGACTGAGGGGAGACCTTATCACTGCCTAAAACTACCTGAAGGGAGGGTGTAGAGAGGTGGATGATGGTCTCTTCAGGCAGCTAGTGACAGGACAAGGGGAAATGGTACAAAGCTTTGCCAGGGCAGGGTCAGATCAGATGTGAGGGAAAAGTTCTTCACTGAAAGAATTGTCAGGGCCTGGCACAGGCTGCCCAGGGAGGGGCTGAGTCCCCAGCCCTGGGTGTGTTTAAAAAAGGGTAGATGAGGTACTTAGGGATATGGGTTAGCACAGGATGGGAACGGTTGGACTTGATCTTAAAGATCTTTTCCAACCTTGTGATTCTGTGATCCTTTAAAACATATTTTCATCTTTCCCATTCCTCCCCAAATAATGCTGAAAAGCTAGTGAGATTAAGTCATTTATTACAATATATACTTTCACAGAAACTTTAAGATTGTCACGGGATCTGGAGGTCATGAACTGCAAGTTTGGACTTGGGACAAACGAAGTGAAAGCTTCTTCAACAGCTGCATGATTTAAAGCTAAAGAAATCGGATTGCTTTAAATTACTCATCTGTTAAACAAGCTCCTGGTCTCATGTACTTTCCAAGCTGCAGGATGACCAGGGAAATAGATTACATCAAAACCCAGTTTTGCTAGTGGATTTTTACATCAGTCATGAGCTGGGAATGACAGATGTTGGACTTCTAGTTAACTTTAACCTTTTTAAGCTACATGAATTCAAACAGAAAAAAAGCCCTGCTACAACCAAACAGATTGGCAAGGGGTCACATTTACACCAGAATCCTCTGCTTCCTTCTTCTTCCCATTTGTCTTTTGTGAGAATTTGGTTAAACCCTCCAATGCACCAAGAGCTAATACTGAGTTATGTAGTGCAGGACAGTTTTGGTGCCAGTTGTGCTGTTACAGCAGCAGATATCCAGTATGACTCTCCTGAGGCTACTGAGATACATTCTATCCTCCCAGATTTTGAAAACAACTCCTATATTTCTAAAATAAGCAGCAAATATAACCTGCTTTGCTACCAATCTCTTCTATTCACCAGGATTGCAAGGAAGTAAGTTTGAATGCTCTTCTCTATCCTTTCTGACACAAATCCTACCAGAATTTCTTCACTCATCACTTTGTCATCATAATCTGCAATGAAAGTTAGTTCTGGAGACTTAATAGCTAGACAGTGACTGTGCTCTATTAGTATTCATACTATTACATTTACCAGACTAGCTTCAACTTACATCCTTCTTTGGACCTTAGAAGCACTTCATCAGAAACATAAAGCATTTTTTTTTAAGTGATTCTTTGTCTTTGGGCAGAATTTCACTACTGATTTACGCTGGGTTGAGACTGAGCACAACAATGAGTACTGCAGTAGAACCCAAGCAAAACAAGATGGTGCAGCTTTTTTTTTCTGGATACTGTCACTACACGTAACTAAAAGCACTCAAAACTGTAACGTCTTCAGAAGCAATTACTACCTATTCCTTCACAAAGTACACACCTGAATATAGTGAAGTTTCTTAAACCCAGCTTCTTTCACTGAAGGGCAACTTCTAAATTCACAATCCTTGCAAATCTGGCTTGTTCCCCATCTCATATCTTAGTGAAATAGCCTCAGCTGCTTAAAGCACGCTCTGTTTCTGAATAACTCTGCAGGGGCTGTCAGCTTCTCACTGACAAAAAACAAGTCAGTGTTTCTCAGGTCACCCTCAAAGTTGCCCTTTTTTCTCCAGGTGGTCCATAAAAACCTAAAATATCCCACTCTGGATAGAACCAACCTTTTACCGTTTGCTTTAAACTCCTCTGAAGCCACATGTCTAAGGATGTCTTATCGTTGTTTTGCCTTTCCTACTCAGTACTTCCAACGCCCTGTTAAAAGCCTCTTTGGCTTTAACTCCTCTTCTAACAAGAAGCAATGAAGAACTGAAGAAGGAAACCAAATGGCATAAAAGCTATAAAAACCAGAAAGACATTTTCCCAGTTTGTATTGTAGTACTACTAGTTGGCAAGGTTATCCAGGACTTCGCTTTCCCCTGGCCAGCAGCAACTGAAGACTGCTGAAAAATCGTGACTAAATACACATGGCTGTCAGGGAGGGTTCTGCTTCCCAGATGTCTGTCCCCTTCAGAAACTAAGTCAGGATGGTGAAAATCCTCTTGGCTTGTCTATGGCTTTGGGCCCAAAACGTAGTGAAATGTACGATACTACTGCTACAGGGCTGGGGGGGCGGGGGTTGAAAAGGAAGTAGAATCAATACAGGAGAACATTGTGTTCCTTGAATATTTATCACTCACACCAGAGAGGGACCTTCCAAACCACAGCTGTGACAGATAGGAAAAGCACTGTGGGGAAGCTGGTGCTGATGCTGTCAAAGCTTTTCTTGTTATTATATTGCACATGCCAGTATAAGCAACACTGTCAAATTAGAAGACAACACACACAGAGTACAAGTGTGGATTTGCATGTGTGTGAGCATGTGCACATCATCTCAAATGGTGTGTGCACCCCCCCAAAAACTGATGTTCTTTTGAACACAGAGGGAAATGAGATTACCAGGAAGAGATGACATGAAGATGGAAGAAGGCTTCTGGAGTGCTGCTGAGACCAGTTTCTTCTCCGCAACGTAAAGTGCAGAATCTGCTTTCTCACGTGGTGCACTGGACACAGAGGGTCTGCAAAAAGACATGCTGCACAGCATGAGGCAGAGAACAGTCTGTCTTCCCAGGGTATGCAGAAAAGTTTCTTGTGTTGCTGGCTTCCAAGATGTAAAAGCTTATCACCTGCAGAAGCAAACTCACACACTAAAGTGAGGTGACAACTATGTAATTCTCCTTGTAACCATGACAGCCAGTATAAAAGACTTTTGGAGCAGTAAAACCAGGAGAGAAAGGAAGTATTTTTCAAGGCAGAGTCACCATAAACCTAGGCAGTAATCAAATCACTGCATTCCTCCTGAGTTAAGTCACTAAACTGTATGCATGATGCTATTCTAGCTCTTTCCTGTCCTTCGACAAAGCCCTTAACTTTTGTATGTCAGGGTTTCAGATGCACTTAAATTAAGTGAGTGTACCAGCAATCAGTTTGATGGCAACTGTAATTTGTTTAGGTTGTGAGTTGTTCCTCCCCCACAAGAGTAATTATTTTACTTTACCTTCTTTCCATCACTGTAGAAGAGAACATGCAACAGTATACTGGAAGATTACTGCTGCAACAAGAAACCCTTTCAGTTACAGACCCTTTGCATTTTCTCACAAGCAAGTTCTCCCTTGTCTTTGTGGGAAAAATGGCCTTATTCTCCTTCTCTGCCAAGGAAGCCACACTATAATTCTATAAAATATGACTCCTCTTCTGTAATGAAAAGCATTTTGCTCCTGCATGTTGCAGAAATATGTATTTTTCAGTTACCTTTCCTCAAGCAGTGCTGTGCGTGCTAAGTGAGCTCTGAACACGGACTGGATGAGTGTCACAACCTCATCTTCCTTCTCGCAATCAGAAGAGAAGCTCAAGGAGTCCGACAGAGGAGACACACAGGGGCTCTGCAAAGCAATCAGATTAAAGAAAACTGACCTTTCACAGACTGCACAGAAACCTGACAGAACCTCTGACAATTTTACTCCTGATTTGCAAAGTGATGGCAGAGTAGCTAGTCCCATCTTTTGGTCTGCCATCTTTAAGGTTCTGTAATACCTAAATCAGCAGGAACTGCCAACCTGATCATCATACAGGCTTTGAAACATCTGTATTCAATTGATGAAAGAGCAGACACCTCAAGGAAAGTTCATTTATTCTCCAGGAAGGAAACCTTTCGAAGTCAAAGGAGGTAAGGTATCCTTCATGACAGATTATCTTCTGCTTCTATCAACACAGGTATTCTGTCCAACTACCCTGGGCCAGTGTGCTGAAATAAAAGTGCATCTAAATTGCAACCAGGTGGACAACCTGGATGAAGAATTACAAATTAACTTCAGCCTGCTAAAGGTCCAAAGGATGTCCATATACGTTGGCAAATGATTTACAGAAACTAAATGTTTAATCCTAATGAATTTTTTTCGTATTCAGAACTGCACAACCTGGAAGTCTGACAAGACAGTGGACACTGCAGATCGTTGGTTGAGCACACCGCACATAAGACTCCTTTACTTTTCAATGTAATTAAAAATGCTTTCCAAATTCTTATTTCTGAATTTCAGTGACAAAGGTTTGTCTATTACTACAACAACTTGAGAGCAAGTACAGTTTTTGATAGCACTCTGAATTAAAGAGTTAAAAGGTAGTTATTACCTCATGGGAGACCTGGAAAGAGAGAAGACCTAGTTACAGTCCACAATGCAGAGAAGTTACAGCTTTACTTCCAAGAAAAACTGTGAACTAAAGAAGATGGAAAGGGAGGCTAGAGAATGAGCTCAGTATCTTTCTGGAATTACAGTGCTGCTGCCAACCACTGCATTAAAGCAACATCACCAGGTGATTCAGAGAATTAAGCCTGGAAGTACAGCACTTTACACAATAAACTAAACATAACAGGATGCCTGGATCCCCATTTGCCTCAACAATTACCTTGTGAGATTTTGCATCAGGCATCCTGTTATTCAGCAACAGCTTCTGTCGAGCTAAATGTCCTCTGAAAGCTGCCTGGAGCATAACAACTGCCTAGCACAGAAAGAAATAAGTACATGTTAGCTTCTTTGATAGCAGTTATACATTAAGATAAGAATCCAGAGGGAAGAGGGACATGGGGAGAATAACTTTCCTGTGTGCAATGGGAACTCTTTGATGTCTTGACATTGTCTTATGTTAAAGGGATACACACACATCCCCTTTACTTCACAGGTATTCTGCTGCAATCCAGAAGATTCCCAGCCAGTGATAACCCATAGACAATACACTCCATGGTTTAAATTCACTCAGGGAGGTGTTTGTGATCGATCCTTTCAGATGCAAGTAAGTTCCATCTGCCAACACTACCCTGTATTTCACCATCAGAGGAACATACTCATATTCCCATATTGGATTCTGTCTATCAGGCAGGCTCTGTGGTACAATCAGAAATCAAGCCAAGTCTGGCAGACCATAGTGGTGATCAAACTGAATTTAAGTCCTTCCTCTCCACTCAGAGATTTTACTGGATTCTTATCAACAAAAATCATCTAGATGTAAACCAGCATGTTTGTGTCACATGGTTACAGCTTGTTCTAATTTCTGAAAGTGTGGTTTTTAACATTCTGGAAGAAACAAATGTACACAGCTATATCATGTTACTTGAAAAACAGTTTAATCAAAATCTTTGTGCAGTTATCAAAAAATGACAAATTTGTCCAAGTCAGTTTCTTCATAATACTCAGAGATGTTTCACCTTTGCAATGGCTTCAAATCCTACTGCAGATCTTTCCAAAGACTCATTGCATTGCAAAGCATCATTCAAATTACCCAATACAGGCAGGAAAGTTTTTCTGTGTCAAATTTTGTTCAGAATTTTCAGCAGCATTCATCTTCCAGATGGCACCAAGTACAGAAAATTTGAAACCAAAAGGGGAGCACTTTGACAAGATGTATCAAACAAACAAAGGTAGATCATGAGCCAGCCTGAAGAACAAACACCACCTTGGTACAACAGTTCATATTACATTAAAACATCTTGAAAATTAGAAGAAAGGTATTTGTGCTTTGATACCAGTTAAATGTTTTACTGTTTTGTTGGGTGTCATAAAACACACTCACCTCATCCAGAGAAATGTCTTCTTTCTGAAATGAAAACCACCTCAGTTAATGCCACAAATATATACGAGTTTTATCTGAGAAAGATTTTCTGAATTTTCCCCAGCAATTAAAACACACAGAAAATCCCACCTCCCCCTGAAAACTCCCACAACAAACTTAAGGAAATAAAAACCCACAAACTTTTCATCTTTGAAAAATGTGTGGATAGGTCTTTTGTCTTTAGTTTCTAAGAGGCAGTTATACAAGACCCACATCACAACATACATCCCATAGGTGGAAAAAGCAACATTACGTTGTTGCCCACAGAACAAAATTTAAGGTTTATGCTTTTTCCCAGATTATTTTGTCCCAGTTGAGTGTAACTTGATAGACAAAGCTGTATTCCTTGGAGGATTTCTGCCAGGGGAATGTAATTCCTCAGTTATACTTCAAGGAGAGAACAGCAGCAGAGTTGCTCCAAGTGGCACTCCACTTCCTTAGCTTCATTGCTCACCCAGAGTCCCCCATTCACAAACTGTCTCTCTTGCAAGAGAAACAACAGGTTTCTAGGGAGCAGAAGCAGCAAGGAGGACTTAAAAAAAGAAGTGGAAGAGAATATGGTGGTAAGGAATTACACTGGGAAGCACTGCTGCAGTTCCCAGAGCCTGGCAGCAGGTCACTGTAGATGCTAAAACACAAATAAGATTCAGAGGGGCATGTTCTCGCTGTTCTCTGATAGGAGAATCTCACCTTCTTTCGGTACATCTTCCAATATCTCTGGATGATAAGGGCTGCTTGTTCCTTCCTGTGATCTTCCTTAACTCTGCAGACCGGTGAAGACTGCAAAGGAGAATCTTTAAGTTAGTACACTAAAGACTCAAGTTGGAATTTTGAGGGAAACAGGTTACAAATCACTCAGAAACATCAGCACCAGAGTTATCAAATGTTCATCCTGCCTACAGGGTGGAAGGAAGTTAAGGAAACTTAGTTCTGAACACTGCTCATGTTCAAACTCATCATCTAGATGACTGTTACCATGAAAAGACATTCCTGCTCCCATTTTAGCTGTTAGCAGAGCATGGGAATGGAGCAGTTTCCAATAAGTAGTAAGAGCTCCAGGAGTGGAGCTCTTTGTGGCAATAACATACTTGTACATTACTGACAGACTGAGAACAAATGTTAGGATACCTAATTCTGCAATTCTTCTCCAGGAAAGACTAGTATTAATTAACTGGGGAACTCTCTGATGTCTTATCCTGGCAACTGTGGCCCCAGTAATCACCTGTTTAAGCTTACTAATGAGTTGGCCATCATGTGACATCAACAAGATGTAGAGTTTCTGTAAACTGTCATAACTCCACTTTTCTACCTTAAAGAAATTAATTGAAGGAAAAAGAAAGGAACAAAGAACAAACTAACATTTTGTTCCAGTTATTTCTCCTGACGTTTGGTTGCATATTTCACCTCTCACCATCTGATCCACTTGATCCCTAATTATCCCATACTAAGTTGTCATACCTCACTTGCCAAACAAAAGTTAACTGCAATTTTAGAAGACTAATTTAATTTGTTGGTGTAAAATTTTAAGTAGAGTAATAAGAGATTTTATAGACTGTGAAAAAATCCCTTCTTGATTCTGTGAAAAGGGTTTATTTATAACCCAAAACCACTGAGTTACAGGCTTAAGTTTAGCAAATGGATCATGTTATATTAAAAATGACAACCTACTATTAAAATGAAAAATTGGTAGGAACTTAGTGATAATTACAAATAATGAGAACATTTCAATAAATGGATGGTTGCTGGCCAAGAATATATATAGTCTGCAGAGGAAAAAAGAAGCTGTTTATTGGCTGTTTTTAAAGACTCAAGTTATTTGGTATTCAAAACATCATCTAGCATCCATCAGCCTATAGCATACCAAAAAAAAGAACCTTAAGGATTGCACAGTATATCAAACCCCATCACCCTCTTAAGCTACTGGACATTTTTATTCGTATTTTTTACTACCTGTATTTCAAGGTCTATTTATTTTAAGTATAAATGATCAAACTCCCTGGTAATAATTTTCAACTAGTTTTTTGTGAAATGAGATGAACGTGACCACACTGCATCTGAAAGCATGTCTGTCAGTGCCCATTCATGTCTACTGGCCAGTTGCAGCAACATTTGGCAGAGGGGATCTTTAAAATCTGCTGTCCAAGTTCAGATATGTTTCCCCAAAAAAATTCCAAATGACTTCAGAGCCCCATTTAACAGTGCCCAGGGTGAACAGATCCATTAGATGTATGAGAAAATCCAGGAAGAAGAGGCTATGAATACCTCAACTCTAGAAAACTTCAATTCAAAGGGGAAAAGATTTTAGTTTATTACATTGACATCTTTCCTGGTTCTTTACTCAAACGTGGTGTCCCACCAGCAGTGGAATCAAACCCTCTCAACTGTCATCATGATTAGTGCTCTCCATCCTGTAAACATTCCCATGAAAAAGTACTCCACTCTCATCCAAACAGAAATGCTCATGAACATTTTCTGCCTGGATGGCCCATATGCCCTCACTGATCATCTGACCAGCATAAAAAAAGGAAATTGTTTTTTTGGTCTTTTACCAGTCTGCCAGTGAGCACTTACCTGTGTCTCCATCCTTTATGTAACTGTCAACTCCTACAAGATCTCTCTCCCTCTACAAAATTGCACTGAAATTAGCTAATGGGTTCAGATGTTACAAGGAGATAAGCAAAACCACAAATGTCTGTCTTTTTTTAATCTTAGAAAGCAAGGCAAAAACCCTAAGCACTTCAAAGCCTAAGTTTTTTGCAACATTCCACAGAATAAGAAAAAAGCTATGGTGGGGCAGATAATCACTAGAACAGCTCTGCAAAAACCCCACTTTGCAGTGGTAACTACTGAAACAATTTCTCCACAAATACTGGGAATTAACCATCATTCACAATTTCTATGACAAGATTTAATGACTCTCCAAAAAAACACAACCAGCAGCTATTCAGATTATCAGCTGAATTTGCAATATATTAGTTAAAGGGAAAAACCCCCCACCCAAAAATAAAAACATTTGTCTGTACCTTATTAAGCTTTTCCATTGTATCCTTTGCCATTTCTATCTTCTCTTCCACCAATTTAGACTCCAGTTTCCCTACTTTCCATGTCAGGTTCTGGATCTCCTCACTATAAGTGGAAAAGCAAAGACATGTAGTGCTAGAAATTGTGTGTTGTTCCTGCTCTGAAAACACTGGACTTATTTCACAGTATTTGGTTGATTTGTTTGCTTTAAAGGCCAAAATGGAAAACTGCTGAGGGTAACACAATACATATTCTCATAGTAACAGACATGTAACATCAATTCTTAAGCTGTGATAGCACAGCCTAACTTTAAATGAAAAACACACCCAACGAGTCCCAAGGTAACAATGGAACCCTTGATACTATTAATAATGTATCCAGATTTAGCAGCAATGTATCTAGATCTGATGACTGACAAATACAAAACTGTAGCAAAGTCCTTTCTTACAAAGTAATGATGAAATTACTTTTTACTGCACCCTTGCACTGAATTTTTATCATCAGTTATACAGAACACACAGAGTGGAATGACACACTGGCAATGGCCTGTAAGTATAGGCTAAGGTAAGGTAGATAGTATAGTTTTTTCTTAGAAAGGAAAAACTGTCATTCAGCCCAACATGGCAGCTTTCTTTTTCCACTTATGTTACTAAATTTTATTATGATTATTTTTTTACTATACTAAAGTCTTCTGCTCACTCTAAAACCACTCTGTAGAATTCTTCCTCCATCCCTCCAAAACAGTTATGCTTAAATGAATCACAGGATCACAAGGTTGGAAAAGACTTTTAAGATCATCAAGTCCAACCATTCCCATCCTGTGCTAACCCATATCCCTAAATACCTCATCTACCCTTTTTTTAAACACATCCAGGGAAGGTGACTCAACCTCCTCCCTGGGCAGCCTGTGCCAGGTCCCAACAACTCTTTCAGTGAAAATTTTTTTCCTAACATCTGATCTGACTCTGCCCTGGTGCAGCTTGAGGCCATTTCCCCTTGTCCCATCTCCCACCTCTCTGCACCCTCCTGTCAGGTCATTGTAGGCAGTGATAAGGTTTCCCCTCAGCCTCCTCTTCTCCAGACTAAACACCCCCAGCTCCCTCAGCCACTCCTCAGAGGATTTGCCCTCCAGCCCCTTCCCCAGCCTGGTTGCCCTTCTCTGGACACGCACAAGGAACTCAATGTCCTTCTTACGGTGAAGGGCCCAGAACTGGACCCAGCACTCCAGGTGCAGCCTCACCAGTGCCCAGTACAGGGGCACAATCACTGCCCTGGACCTACTGGCCAGCTTCCTGCAGTTCAGGTGAATTAGGAATTTTGAGCCACTTCAAAAGAGAATTATATTTAAACAGTTTTTTTGTTCTGAAAGCATCTACTATTACAAATTATACCTTAAAGTCTGCTCTTCCATATTCTTTTCTTTCATCCTATTCTGCCACTTCTGCAGCTCCAACTCCACTTCAGCCTTGGCCTGCAGTAACTGTGTGATATGTAATCTAGAGAGATATAAGGAAATCTGAGCAATACTTAAGACACCCCTATTTCAACAAAGCATTTTTTTGTTTGTTTCAACTTCTAAATAAAATAAAATAGGTTCTCTCAGTTAAGTAACTCTGTTTAATTTTTCTTTTAAACAAAACACAAGCATACACTAGTCAGAAACAAGAGGCCTCTTTGCATGTGCTCACTGTGCTGTAGCGCAGAGGTAAGCTGACACAGGAGGCAGCTTATCTTACCACCAACACAGAGCTGTGTGTACATCTCTGCTGGTGGTTGGATTAAGCTGCCTGCCCTTATGCATAGACACACCAATGAGTCCAAACAACACAAATTGCAAATCAATTGCTTACTGAGGAGAAAAGCCCCAATGCATCACAGGGCAGAAGGCAGGCTTACATGGAGATCTGTGGTAGGTCAGGGTAAATGTGTTGAAAACACAAGACAAATTTTTACAAATACTTGGTGCATAATGTGACATAACCCTTCAAAGGCTTTTCAGTGTAGTCAGCAAAAAAGAAAGAAAAAAAGCTTTGAAAAATGTTAGAAACAAGCAGGAATTCTCATTTTCCATCCCTTCACTTTTTTTTTCCTGTAGGTTTAGAAGTTTCTTCGTAAGGGTTTTGAAGTATATCCAACAATATTGGTTCAAACTTTTTGAAAATTCACAGTTGATACTTCAAAATTCCTCTCTAGCCTTTCCACTTTCTCTCAGAATTCCTGTGGTGGATTTGACATCTCCATTCACTTCTTCATTTTGCTAAAAAACTGAATTAAACTGAGCCAGGTGGAACGCAGGATCCTGGTCAGCAACATGCTGTTCCACTCCATCAGGCTGCTCCCCAAAATGGGCACCAGGTTCTTGCAGCAGACTAATTTTACAAAGCTGGTAGGACTAGAAACAGCTTTTAAAATAAAAGCTGAAGGAGCCTTCAAAATTAATTTTCTTGCTGAAAATATGAAGGACTTACTGCATCGCTTCAAAACACGATAGGAAATAAATAAGACACACCTACAAAACATCATCTCAGGCAAGAGTCACACTTACTCTTTATTGAGCAGAAGATTCTGAAGTGCCTTCCTATCACTCTTCAGTTTCTTCACTAGCCCTTGGAGGCGATGACATTCCTCAGCGTGGTCCACCTGTTGAGAGGCTAGGTGATCTGGGTCTACAGAAGGTGAAGATGACACAGCCAGTAACTGTGATGGCTCACCTTGTGCTGATGACACCCTGGTGTTCTCCAGGGCACATACTTTCTAAACAGGAAAAATTTACACACACACACAAAAAAAGAAAAAAGGAAAAAAGAAGAAAATTAAATTTAACATAAATTTATTTTATTTAGGCCACAAGAAAGGATGAAATTGAAGTTATTCTAAAATGCACACCTATATATAATAGGCATGAGAAAAGAAAAAAGGGAGGACACATAGTACAGACATCAGTTTACATGCATGAGCCACTAAACTGAACATCTACGTGCCATGAGCATAAGCCAGTGGTTCTGCATTTTCTGCTCAGACAGGTAAGACACTTGAGTATAGCCACTTACTTCTTCTAGTTCTGAAATCCGCCTCACCAGCCTCTGCTTGCTCCACTCACTATAATCTAAATAGAATAACAAAGCTTTAAATGTGAAACTACATCAGGGTGTCAGTATTGTTCTTGTTTTCTGAAACTTTTGTCCATATAAAAAGACCATCTAAAGACCTGTGAACCCCAACTTCAAATATGCAGCAATGAAAATGTCAGAAGGATTAAAAAATATCTGACTTCTATACCAGTTAACTCAGAAATCAATACAAACTATTCACATTCATCAGTTTCCAACAACTTTACAATAGCTTTCCAGGAAACATTAAATCTTCAAGTGATTCCAGTCCAGAATTCTCAGAGAGAACAATAAAGGGAACCCGGGTCTGACTGGAGCAGCATATCAAGAAGTCAGAGACTCCTGTGAGAAACTTCTCGTTTCCACCTCTGCCCCTCCTGAATCTTCACCTTTGTAGTAACTCCCTTATCTCTACCATTGTAGGGTCCTGCTCTAAAAACATCTTTCAAGTGTACCTAAATCCCCTGTCCCATGTTCACCAACTTTTCAGCACATACTTTTTGTTTTACTGGAAGGAGAACTACTCAGTATATGATCTAGATCTTCTTTCAGCCTCCGATTCTCATTCTGCAATTCCTTGATGTTCCTGGATAACCTCAGGACAGCAGCATTCAGTGCCTTTAGTCGTTTTTGGGTATCTCTGCCCTCTGTACTTGGAAACAGGGTCAAAACCAGAAAGTTAACTTAAAAGCAGAGAACAAAAAAGCAGTATTAAAGAGAGTGGAACAGCCTCTCTGATTCAAGTCATCTGGACAAATGAACTGGCTCAGTTCCCCCCCAACAGCATTTCTCAACATTTTTTACTTGAGGACTTAATTATTCTTTTAGGAAAAAAACCATGCAAAGACCATCTTGTTCAACACACAATTGTTTTAATTTGCATCAAAGAAAAGATACTTTGAAAGTTCATTTATTACTTTTCCTTCCTCCCCCACTCTGTTTCATTAACACAGAAACAAGGGTGATTGTATGAGCTTTACTTGTTTGGCTTTCAATTTGTGTTGTTAGCAGCCTTACAATGCTTTACCAGCACTCTGTGGAACACTGATTTAAAAACACTTATCTTCAGCCAACTGGGAAACTCCTCCAAAAAACTGTTCAGCACAGAAACCTAAGCTGTGTGCTCTGAATTGTTTTCTTTCACTTAATCAGATTGATACTGGGGGAGAGAAAGAAAGAGAGAGAGGGCTATACTTAGATGGAATAACTCAAATCCAATGCACAAGTGTATTTTCAGGTAACTGTGAATGCTGCTCCAATGTGAAAGAAACTGCTGCTGTGAAAGTAAACCCCAGAGAAATTTCTTCATTTAAGATTCAAATCTTTCATTGATTGAAATGTAACAGATTTGAAGAACACCTTTAACTTTGATGGGAAAGGATTAAAAGGCATCAGAAAAGGGAAAGCCAAAGGGAAAGCCTGCTATGTGTTAAAAATGCTTTAAATACATTACTGTGATTTTGCCTTTTTATTTTTTCTAACAAAAGGGGGAGAAATCTCAGCTTCTAGATGCCCAAAGTTGTAAAGTTTGCTCACAAAACATGTCTAATAAGGTGAAATACTTGTTCTTTATTGCTGTGAGAAAATTCTTAAAAACTTGATAATGGCAACAAAAGGTCTGAAGTAAATGATAGACCCACTTTTGGGCAAATGCCACTGCCAGTGACAATCACAGAACAGTTTGGGGGAGAATCTTACATCCCATTCACTGGAATAATTGCAAGGTAAAGGAGGAGACAGTCTACAATTAGTGTATCAGAGTTGAAAACACAAATCTAATCTACCTTTTGAAAATTTAAATGAAATAAAGCCATAAAAGCAAACAAACAAGGCTGTCCAGATGTCCTGGGTGACTATTCATACAGCTGTTCTAGGCAGGAGGGAAGAAAAGCAACAGAAAAACACCCTAACACACCACACCAGTAAAACTGGGAAGGGACAGAAATTATAGAAATCATAGCAGTATCACTGAGTGCCATTATTTCAGGATCATCAAAATGGAAATGAAAGAACTGCAGACCACTTTGATGACTTGAAAAGCTGCCTAGTTTCTAGTTACAATTGGATACTACAGCTTCATATATACATAATCATACCTCAATGTTGACACTAAAAAGAGGAGGTAAATGCCATTCATATCAGCTAGAAATAATGTAGACAAGCATCATGAAAGAAACACTCTCCTACAACTCTTTCTCTGTGCCAGAGCCCTGACCTTCCACATCATTTATTATTTCAGTGCTCAGTCTCTCAAGTAGAGGCTGACAGTCATATAATGGAGACAGACTGCCCTGAGCACTGGTGCTTTTGAACATATGAATAAACGAGGACAAGGAAGAGACCTGGTGACTCATTTTCACCTGTGAATAAATTGGGTGTGATGGCTTACAGCCTCAAGAGGCTAGTCACTGCATGCCTGAGCCAACAGTGATGAAATTGTATTTTCATTTTTGTTTAGAAGAGTGACAAAACAAATCGCAGTTGTTCAATCCACAAGAGAGTGTGAATTAAGGAAATACAAGTGGTACACATAATGACCTGTAAAGAGTTCTCATGTGTTTCTATCAATCTAAATAGTGACATCCAAAATTAAGATAGTTGCCTATTCTTAACACTAGGAAAACAAATGTATTTTAAATGGTATGGTAACCAATTTTCCTATAGTATAAGGCTATTGCCATCTTCTCAGCTTGACTAACACTTGCTACAATGCTTTTAGTCTGCTCTCTACTAAAGCTCTGTCTTTTGCCTCTGATTTTTATTTCCTCTATAGACCATTTACCTTCATCACCACATGCCAGTGACAAGCACAAGCTTAGCTGATCATGTCTCACTAGTGCCACTCGTGGATATCTCACAAATAACTGCCCTGACCTGCACATCTGTCTCTCTGTACCACAGGAGAACAATGTTTAATCCAAAACACCTTCTTTGCAGCATACACCCTAAAGCATGATGCAGACCTGACTCAAGTAAAATGCCAGTATCTAGTGAGTTTGTTTCAATCACCAGTTACGTCACAATATGTGTTACTACTGGAGAACATGGATTTTATTTAAGAGGAATAAGTTTTCAGATCTTTATTGTAATTTTTAAATAGCACTAGTATTTTTCCACATCTGCAAAATGATCTATCTACAAGTAAAGAAACGTGACTAATACATAGGCCAAGGCTGTGAAGCCAACCAGGGCAGTAACAGAAAGCAAATCCAGCAATCTAAATGACAAAATGAACTGTTCCCACATAGCTGTTTTTCCACCACTTCAAGTAATATGAGTGATATATTGAACGTGTATGCACAGACATTGACTCAAAAGAATTAAACATACTTTTTCCTCATAGTCTCAGATTTTGCCAGGAGGAGTTGCAGACGGTGAACCTGTGAAATATGAAATACAGATTCTGTTAAGGAGCTAGCTGTGGAAGCTGACATTACTAATGCAACATATTTGTCCATTACAGAACAAGACTCTCTGGGCACTGATGCTATCACTGAAAAATCAGGCTCCTGTTATACTGGTTTTCATCTAGACACAAACTCATGGACAGATGTTAGTACCTTTATTATCCTTTTTGCTTAACACACTCAACTTATTGAGGAAAAAAGGTTTTTCAGTACATATAATTGGAGCTATGAGAATATCTATGAAAACCTGATTCCAGCAAGAGCTGCAGCTAAACTTAATCTAAAACATTCCATTTATATTTTGCCTCAACTGAAAACTCGTATGCACACTGAAGGACCTGTTAGACACACCTCTTCATAGTAGGTTTCCATAGCTATCCTCATTTCTTCCAAATTATTGGTCTTCTTGTCTGCTTGGAATTTGCTGAAAATAGAATAATACAAAAAAATAATCCAGCAAAGACACTGCAATACCTGTTAGTTTACAGTTTCTAGGGGGTGGTTTATAATTGCTACTACGTTCTCAGAGTTCATTAAATCGTCTTAAGGAACAGAAGAGTAACAAATAAAAATAATACAGATTTCAAATTCCCTTTATTATCTCATCCAATACAAGCCTCTGCCCTCCAAAGTCATACTTAATAGTGTTGTCTTTCTCCTTGCACTGCTGTTCTAGCTTGAGAATCTTCTGCTTTAATCCATTAACCACCTACAGAAAGAACAAAGAGCTCCTGAGTCCTAAAATAACTCATCTTTTCACAAAAGTTATATTTCTCCATAATCCTGCCCTGTCATTATAAGCTGTACCTAACCAGATATACTTATTCTTACTTATTTCAATACTTTGTAAATCATACACATCTACTACGCTGTGACAGAGAGAATAATGATGAAATCAGACTCCAAACTTAGATCTGTGGAAACATAACTAGCTAAATATTTATACACAACCAATGAATAAAAACAACTCTACCCATTATCCTGCTAAATTAAAAAAATGTAAATAATAGAGAACATACTCCCTAAACAGATTCAAGACAGTGACAATGAAGGCTCCATAAAATAATGGTAATTCCAGATCTTTGTTACTGGTTTCATATCTGACCATACAAATAACAGGTACATGATTCCCTAACCGCTTATTCTTTCTTACTCCACTTGATTTTTTTTTTAAATCAGTAGGATTTCAGTTTGGTAAGAGGGGAAAAAAAAAAAAAAAAAGGAAAACAAAAGCCAAAGTTAACGAAGAAACTCTTACCCATCCATCATCAGTCCCCTTTTCTGACAAAGTTCGTGCCAGCTCAGAACCCTGCAAGATATGGCAGATAAAGCAAGTGACCAGCCTTGCCACATGACTCTACTGATGGCTTGTTCCACAGAATTTCATAACCTACTCAATGTCCACAGTCAGTTCACAGTCCAAAAGCCCAAGTTCTGAATTCCCTATGCCCACACTAGGGAGTCATAAGGTCTAGAGGGACAGTGAGAAGAGGATCACACAGCTCAACACTCTTTTATCCCATTTTTATCCCCTCAAAGAAAGAGTCACCCTGGAAGGATCCAACAGCTGTTCAATCTGTTTATTCTTTTTATTGTTCTCCTCTTCTAGTCGGCGGAGCTTAGTTTTCATTCGATCTCCCTCACTTTTCTGAGCTTGTATTGTCTGAAAGAGGGGAGAAAAATCATAAGCACATTTGAGAAATAGAAATACACTGAGTTTTCATATGGAAACATGTTTTGATGTCAACAACAATCCAATTATGATGGTCAGGATGAAGGCGAAGACGAAGATAAAATGTTTAACAGAAAGGCAACCTTATACAAATCATCTACAGCTGCCAAGATATTTGCCTATAGGTATCCCTCTTGTTCAACATGCCAAATCCTCCTCTTTCACACACTGCACTAAATCCAACTGACAAATTGTTAAAGTGTGATGGGTAACAACCAAGAAAGAGGGGAAAAAAACCCCCAAAAATAAAGGGGAAGTGGAGGGGCAAAGAGAGTGAACACAATGAACCTTTTCAGCGTCCAGCTAGGGTCATGGCTGGGGTTCAGGGGTGGGTATACTTTAAGACCTCCACATCCAGTACTCAGAAGTATCTATCACGCCATAAGAACAATGAAGTCACCTTGAACAGACACAACTTTAGCTCAGTCTTATATGCCATAAATCTGGTGGATGTTCTACTTGTAGAAACCAAAGCATTCTGAACCAACAAGGCCTGGACAGCTACACATGGTGGATGAAGCAACCCTATAATTTCTGTGTAAGTATCAGAAAGACTGTACCTTTTTCAGTTCTATAATTTCATCATACATATCTTCTTTTTCTTTATAGTCAGGAGTTCCAGGAATGTAGCCTACAGAAAAAGGTATGTAAAATAAGCAGATCTGAAAGAGGTATTTTTATCTAACCAGAAGCTTTACAGTTAAAGGCAAATACCTAGAACTGCACACAATTGTAAACTAGGCTCTTTTTTTTTCTTTTAGATAAAAAACAGCATGGAAATTAATTTTAGAAATGGAAATGTTATTGTATGAAACTTCTGACAGATTTTACAGCAAGTTTCTCCTAATTGCTTCTCTTCTCTCTGGTGCTAGATTAAAATATCCACCTCAAGAAGGATACACACATCACAGAAGACTGCAGTCTTCTCATCTCAATACATTATTTACAAAATATTTCTCCAATATGTCCAGAATCCAGTTTTCTATTTATGTCTAACATGGAAAGGTTTGTCATCTTTTAAAGTTGCCAGAAACTGTGTATCACCAGTAACAGTATAGGCATCATTTTAAAGTAGGATTTTTAAGTTTACAGTTCTCCTTTAAGAAAAGCAAGTTTTAAAATTTGTTCTTCCCATAAAACTCAATTGATTCTAATATCAAAACCACTTGATAAAACCCTTTCTAGAGAAGTAAAAGGCATCAATTACATAGAATTTCAGGCAAGCAGATGGTTTCTATCAATGGTTCCTAAACTATGTTTTGCAAAGTCACAATAAATTGTCTACAGCTGGCCCATTGAACCATATTATATTTGCAATGTTTTCAGCTGCAAATGCATGGCAATTTGCAAAAAGTTCTGAAAGCTAATAGTGACTCATTGCTCAAAAAAATTTGGAAACCCCTGTCTTATCCAATTTAGAAACCTCAAAAAGTATCTCATGGATCACATTTTGACAAATATGTTTTAATATGGACTAAACTGAAATGGCTCTTGCTGTACTAAAGCCAAGATCTTAAGCAATGTATTTGTATATGAAAAAAAGATCATTAACTTTTTTACCATTACTAGAAGACCGGGAATGCTTTGGCTTCTTCATTCCTAGAGCTTCCTTCAGATATTCTGGAGTGCTACTAGAAACGTTAGTTCGCATATGCCCCATGTCAGCATCTGACTTAAGAGAATGACTTGCTCCTGCCAACAAAAATGAAGCAAAGATGTGAAAATCAGGGATAAGTGTGAATTAAATTGCGGATTTATTCCAAGCAAATGCAATATAGAATGCTGTTAATTATTCCCTCTATAAATTCCAACATTCAAGATCAGATAATTCCAACCACCCAAAGAAATAATAGTGAAACAACCTTCTATGTAGCCTATAATCAAATACAAATCTTCTTTTTAAGAGTTTATATGTTAAGCTGTCCACAACACAGATTTTTATCCACATATGCTGATGAAGTTTCTATACTAATACCTTGTTTCAGTGATCCCAGCCACATCTGCTTTGGATTTTTTACAGCTGCACTCTCAAGACGTGCACTGCCTGTTCCCTGCAGAGATCGCCAAACTGCAGCTTTTTTAGGATACAGTTGTGTGCTAGAGCTGTATGGAGACTCTAAAACAAAAGAAAATACCCCAACGTTGCCTTAAAAAGCTCAAGGTCACAAAAAATTTTGCTCTCTTGTGTTTCAAAGTTCCCAGAGTCAGCAGTATTACTAATTAAAAATAGAATTTAATAGTATACTATGTACTGGGTTATGTGGAGCAATGGGGCAGTCACCTAAAAAGAAAACTCAACTAAAAAAAAATACAATTAAAAAAATAAACCAAAGAGGCTTAGGAAAAGGCATAGTGACAGTAGTATGACTCAATGCCTGTAGAAATATTTACATGTAAGGTTTGAAGTTAACTCCATCCTGACTGAAACCAGGACAGCATCTTTAATATACCCACACATCCAGATTCATACATTAAATCAAGATTTAAATGAATGCATACAGTAGTAATGACAGTCATCGCTATCAACAAGAAAAATACATGTGTCTAAACAGACAGAAGTAACTCTAACTACTAATCCAATAGCAATTTTCTTGCAGCAAAGAACAGAATGCAACTGCTAGGGAGCCTCTCACACTACTACTTCAGGTAGAGTGGCCAGGTTCAAATAGTAGACACTAATTTAACTTAAAATTAGTACACATGTGCACAATATGGGCTAACTAGTTGGTCTTCAAAATACCAGGACAAGTACATTCAGTAGGAAGCAATGTCACAAACATGATAGTTTAAAATCAACTGCTATTTGAAATCCCATCATTTAGGTAAGGAAAAGGATTTCAGGAGTAGAGAGACAACAGGGTAAATCTACCAGAAGAACACGCCTCTTCCTCAACCTAAAGCAAAGTTTATGAGTACAACATTATTTAATTTATTAGGAAAAAACCTAAAGTAACAATGATCAGCAACACTGAGGGAAACATTCACTTGAAGTCAAGAAGGGAAGGTAAATGGAAAATATAAGAAACATAAACCCCAGGATCTACAGATCTAACAACATTGTACTTCTAAGGTGGGGGGAAAAACACCCCAACCCACAAACAAAACAGAAAACTGCTTAATCTACAAACATAGATATCAACTGGATGGTAGATGGCTCCAGGAATTCTAGATTCCTTCTACATAGCAAATATCAGCACTTCTCCAAAAAGACACAAAGAAATTCAGAATGCTTCCCATTAGAAGGGGTGAGAAGATGGTAGTTTATGCTTGAGAATCGAGAATTACAACTAACTCAAACTTCAGTACTTCACATATAAAAGCCTAACTTCACTGCCTACAGAACAAACCTCAATCGGTCTGCTATGCACACAGCAGTCAATAATTCTAAGCAGAATACTAAGATGTTATTTCAGGTAAATCTTACAGTTCCTATGTCCCACATATCTACTTTGTTCTGCAATAACAGAAGCAGAAGAAAGAATTTTGGAACACTTACTTGGTGACTTGGGAGGCTTGTGAAGTATCTTCTTCTTCAACTTCTGGAAGAGAAAAACTATTTTTTAATGTTATTTAAAATATCCCATTCTTCAAAGATTTCAGCCTATAACCTCAAAATTGGCTTCAACCTCCCATTTTGTACGAAGACCACTTGTTCTAATAACACAAAATTTTCAGTGTACAAAAGAAAACCAGTAGCTTTAAGTGTATGTGGTTTAGCCACAGCTAAACAGTCACCTGAATTAAGGTGGTGCCTTACTGAAGTTTTATGCTGCAGATGGAAAGCAAACTATTCATGCTCAGAACACTAATACCTTCCCCATCAATATTAAATATTATTAGCAGTAAATTCAAGATGATCATGGAGTAGAGGCTCCTCTGTAGGACCATTTAGCCACAGGAAAGACTTATGCAATTCCACTGAAACTCTGTAAAAGGATTACTTGGGTCCATAACGTGGTAGAACACTGAAATGAAGCCAAACATCCTTTGCAGCCCCCAGTGCTGAGAATTTAGAAGACAGAATTACACTTGGAATTAGAGTAGGGTTTTGAATCAAACTACATTGCAATAACATCATCAGCTTTCCTCTCTGAGGGGTGTCTTACTGATGAGGAGCCATCACGTGGACACTCTATGTGCAAGAACACACTGAGAGGCCTTTTAAGGCATTCATCTGCGGCACGCCGTTAAACCAACTCACCATTTCTGTATCTGATTCACAGGTAATCACAGACAGGCTGTCATCTCCCTGGGGAAGAGACATTAACCATGACATCTGCTATCAAGTAGTTGGTTATAAAACATGCACAGAAAGCTTTATATTCTGTTGCTATCACAATAAGGTTTGAGTGCAATATATTCAAATGGTAAACGTGTCATTGTGGTTGCAAAAACCAGCATCATTTAGACCAAGACAAATATTCTGTATGATAGAGTGTGAGTCACTTCTGACTTGAGCCATGGAGACTCATGCAGTTCACTGCACAGCATTACAACAGCTGAACCTTCAGGTGCCCCATCTTCCACGGTGCTGGTCCTGCATGAATTTCTCTACCTGTAGAAGTTAAGCAGCAACTCATCCATCCACCTGTCCCCTTCCTCACTCACTTGTTCCTACCCTTGCTTTGCTATGGGAACATTCAGTAACTCAAGTGGAGATGTGAGCATGCTGAGGTAAAAGCCCCAAACCAAGGAATCAGAAGTGGTTAATTTCTCCTCAGATCGAATTAACCACTTTCCATGTTTCTTATATGTAAGCACACCCACAGAAGGAAAAACTCTCACTCTGCTCTCAAATTATCTGAATGTCCTGCCCTTGCAGAAAGAACATTTTCACTTGCCGGCTCTACAGTGCTCACAGCTGCAGCATAGTTCTTCGGGCAGATGCTAATCTACCTCTGTAAGAGGCAGGGTAAAGTATTTTTGAGAGCCCTGGCTGACAAAACAGGAGCTGGGATTGACCACAACAGAGCAAGTAAACTGAGAGCAGGCAGGTACACACCTCATGCACCAGGCCATGTTGCTTTTAATTTCCTGGGGCAACGTTCCTTGGGGGACACTGATTATTTTTTTGTGCATTTTTGTCACTGGGGGATCTCTCTACCTAACTGCAGCTATCGACTGCGTTAGGAACCAGAGGCTGCGGAAGGCACCCGGCTTTTATAGGAGATGGCAAACAACAAATCAGTCACCAGGATGCGAGCGGGCAACAACAAAAACATCACAGTCCTTGGAAACCTTCCCAGTCCCTTCGCTCTTGAGGAACAGGCCCAATAAGAGCCTCCTCCGACACACAAGAGAACACGGCGGCTCCCAGCAAAGGGCCCCTGAGCCCGGCACGGACGCGTGCAGAGCAGCGCACGCCCCCTCGGTTCCCCTTCCCGTGCTACCGGCTAGCCGAGGAAACGAAGGCACAGCCCAGAACCATCCTCCCCATCCTAGCCACTGCCTCGCCGGCCTGGCGAGCCTTCACGGAGCTCCAGGCTTTGCCCCAGCCCCGCGGCCGGGTGGGCGCCTTTCGTAGGCCGGGTCCTGTCTGAGGCAGGCCGGTGACTTCCTCACCCTCCTCCTCCCCACCGCCCGCTCCTTACCAGCTCCCCCTCCGCAGCCGCCTCACCGCCCCCCGGGCCATGGCGGTAGGGTGGCGGCGAGGCCTTAAGGTGCGGCAGGGCGGCCGGGACCACCTTGGGCCATGGCGGGGGCGGCACGGCAGCAGGAGCTCAGCGCCCGCCTCCCCCGCGGCGCTTCCGGGTCGCGGAAACCATGGCAACCCGCCGCGCGGCGGCAGCGCGAGTGGCGCGCGGCAGGGGAAGGGCGACTCCGCCCCGGCAGCGGTTAACCGTCACCTCCGGGCGGGCCTCGGCCTCGCTGCGTGGCGCGAGTGCCCCCTGTCGGCCCCGGCCGGCAGCGGAGCAGCTGCGGTGAGGGCCGGCTCCGCTCCGCCCCGCCCCCGGCTCCTACCGCAGGGAGGGCAGCCCCGCTTCAGGCCCCGGGGCACTGTCTCCAACACCCGCGAAGCCCTTCCCGCGCCCGCCGCCGTGCCCCGCGGGCGGAACGACCCCCATCGCGCCGCCCGCCACCCATCCGCCCGCCCGTTGGCCACGCCCCGGCCGTTGCGACAGTCGCTTTGCGGCCGGTGCCGCCGGTCTCTGCCGGTCGTTGTAGGGCAGCGGAGCCCCGCAGCGTGCCCGTCCCGAAGGCCTCGTTCCGCCACCGCTTCGGCATGGCCGACGAGTGCGGCGTCCTGCTGCCGCGCGTCTGCGCCGCCCTGGCTGACCCGCGGCAGTCCGTCTCTGACGACACCTGCCTGGAGAAACTGCTCGACTGGATCCGCGTCCTGACGCACCACGGTGAGTGCCTGCCGCCGGCAGCCCTGGCCGCCGGTGCCCGGCTGGGGCTAGTCCGAGGGGGAGGGAAGGAGGCTCGCAGCCCGGGGGAACCGCCCGCAGCGGTTCTGTTCCCTCGGCGACACCGCAAACTCGGCTTGGTGCTTGAGGCCCGTGCCCGGCCTTCAGGTGAGCGCAGGCCCGCCTGCCGCGGCTCTGAGGGGTAACGCTCGGCTCAGGCCAGCGCCTCGGCAGTGACGGGAGAGGACAGGAGTCCTGGCAGTAACCCCGTGTTTTTTGCCTCCCTGGGCATCACCCTGTCGGTAGATCGTACCGACAGCCTGCTGCAGGACAACCCCTGTCTGCCAGATTTCATTGTTGCCGTGCTGGCACTACCAGAGCCCAGCCCGAAAATCCTCTCCTTTACTCTGCGGTTAGCTGGGATACTCGCTGCTTCCAAATGCCACTTCCAGCACTTGCAGGTGAGTCGGCTTACCCAGGTACCCCTGGCCATGTGTCTGTTTCCTCTTTCTATATGGAGGACACCTGAAAATGAGTGTGTTTTGCCTATAAAATTTATGGCGTAGATCAGAAAGCAGTGATGTGATAACAAAGATGTGCGACCACAGGGTTCCTTTTCAGTTCTCACATAAAGCTGCTGTCTTCTTACTTCTGTTTTGCCACGATGAATGCTGATACGTGCTCATTTTCAGTTCAAAACAGCATATAGGATAACACCGCCTCACAACAGCCATTGCAAAATACTGTATCCCTGGACAGAGCCTCTAGATTTAAACTGCAATAATGGATGTAGTTTTCCCTCCATAGTAGGTTGATAGGAATTCTCTGATTCCCTGTGAAAATGAGGGAGCTTTTTTAATCTCTGCTTGCTATGATAGAATACATTTGCAAAAAAAAACCCCAAACCCTCAAAACCCAAAAGGCTTTCTTCAGGGAGGAGATGCATGCAACTGTGCAAAGCAGTCTAATGGAACTGATACACAGATAAGTTGTCCCCAGCATCTTAAGAGCGAGCAGTTTTGAACGCCTAAGTTGCTTAGTCCATGAGAGAGACTTATGTTAATTTTAAGCATAGGATTGTGAAAACTTTCTATTTTAGTGATACTTCTAGCAAGAGAAGGCCTCACTACAGTGTGCATACTCTTGACTTGGATGATAGAGCAGCCACTTGAGCCCCGTTGCTTACCATTTAGTCTGTGTGTTCCCTCTGGCTTCAGCAGGAGCAGCTGTTGGTTAGGCTCTTTGGCAGGAATGGGCCTCTGAACAGCACGCTGTGGGAAGATGCCTCTGTGCGAAGCGGCTGGGTGGTGGGTATGCACAGCATGATGGATCACCAGCTTGCCCTCCACTTCCTCTGCAATGGAGGTGAGTACTTCTGGGACTGGTAACTCCCCCAACTCTTCCATTTCAGCCCATTGCTCAGATTTCAAATGAGAGAGGAATTTTCATTTATTTATAAGACACTTTTCAAAAACATTGAAGTGACTGAAAGATGGTTGGGTTTTTGTTAAATCAGTTGTGGCTTTTTTAATTATTACTTTTCCTAAACACTGAAAATGGTGTCTGTTTTAGAGAGGAGAGGCAAATCTTCTGAAACACATGACAAAAATAGCTCATGAAAAGCCTTATTAGAAAGTCTTGCTAAATGACTTGAATTAATAAAGTACTTGAATTAGAATAATACATGGTTGGACACAACAGGGCCGCACCTTGCAATAGGAAGACTGTTGGGGTTTTTTCCCTCCAGTGACTTGTTCTGTTTCCACACAGGAGGCATAGATGTGCTCTTCACTCTGCAAGGGGATCCCAGCCTGTTCGTGGCTTCAGCTGCCGGCAAGCTTCTGCTGCACGTTCTCACCCTCTCTGCAGCATCTGAAACAACTAAACCTCTCAGTACAGTGGACTCTGACTCTCCAACCTGTGCCCAAATGATTATAAAGCATATAGAAGATTCCATCCAGTCCAGCTCTGCCTCTCATGTTGAACAGTCATTAAAACTACTAGCTAATTTGTTTGGCAGTTGTAGTGCCCCATGGACTAAAGTACTTTGGTTCATCATAGCAAAGCCACTTGAATCCTTTCTGACAGAAGAGACTTTTCAAGCACAGCACATGCTGGCAAATCTTTTGCTAAAAATGGCACGGTAAAGATCTCCTGGGACCTGGATCCATGATGAGATACATCTCTTTTCCGTCATCTAATAGGACATACTACTAAACACTTCTCTTTTCTCAGGTCCCCTGTGTTTTTTGACAACGGTGGGTTTTGGGCATTAGTGACTTCTGCTCTGGAACGCTTAACCCCAGTGCAAGCAGGTCCTTTGGCAGTGGGAATTCTGAGCCATTACAAATGGTAGGATTTACTGCAATGACATTTTTACACTCTGCACGTGTTTCTGTACCAATATCTCTGGTGCCTTGCCAAGAACACTTTTCCCTCACTGCATTTTCCACTACATTCATTAATATGTAAGGCTGGTTGGAAAGAACAGTGGCTAACAAACTTCAGACAAGAATAAGTAAGAATAACACAGTTCCAAAGAGAGAAATTAAAGCAGCCAATACCATGTTTATATATATACAATTGCATCTTACTCACAGCCAGGCAATTTCAGGTAGAAATAGCAAACTTCTTCAATTTCATACTGCCAAGGTTGTTTAAGAGGGATGCAGTTGGAGTGCCTCTCCAATCCAGTAGTCTCTGTTCAGTTTTCTCTTTCACAGAAACACTGACTAGCGTAAGAGGTTTCACTCCAGTCCAGCACAACTCTGACAGCAGTTGTAGAATACCTTAGGTTAGAAGGAACCTATAGAGGTGATCTAATTCAACCTCTTGCTCAGTACAGGACTCACTTCAGAGATAGATTGGGTTACTCAGAGCTTTCACCATTCAAATTTCAATATCCCCAAGGATGAGGATTCCACAGCTTCCCTGGACAACCTGTTCCAGTGCTTAACCACTTCATTTCACTATGAAAAGTATTTTCTCTATATTCAGTTGGGATCTACCCTGTTGCAAATTAAGATTCTTGTCATCTTGTGGAGCTCTGAGAAGTCTGCCTGCATCTTCTCCATAAGTCCTCTTTAGGTAGTAAAACAGCATCAAGAAATCATCAGATGTTAAATGAATACAGCACACATGGATACTGATTTACCCCATTTTGTTGACCAGAAATGCTTCCCTCTAACTCTCTTCTTAGACAGAATCCCACTCTCTATTTACATAGCTCAGTGAGGCTTCCTTTAAACTCCAGAGCCATTTCTCCTCTGCTTTCAGTTAGCCAGGGAAGCTTAGAAGAAGGTTTGAATTGGGATAATGCTTCCATCACTCTATCAGTGCTAGCATGTTTAAAAGTCTGCTCAGCATTTGGGGGTAGACATTTGGGAAAAAATTGAAGTGTTTTTGTTTTGGTAATTGCTGTTTCCTCCTTGAAGCCCACAAGACCTGAGGATGCAGGCACTGACTGTGCTACTTCAGCCAATGGACTGTATTCTGAGAGCAGCCTTCCAGCCTCTGGAATATGCAGGTACAGTTGGGATGGAAAGGTTAGAGGCTACTCCACTCTACAGTGTTCTAAGTGTCTGGTGCAGAAAGAACTGGAGAAGGAAGAGCAGAAGTAGCCTGGGACAGTAGCAGTGTTTGTTGTGAAGGGCAGCATCCTGCTGTCAGTTACATTTGAAGGGATATGCATACTACATCACCTGAAAATCATAATTAACTTTGAAAACCACAGTCCTTTGTACTCCCAAACAACCTGAGCTCTTCCTTCCTTTGGTCCTGTAGGTTTGCTGGATGAGTCTGTTACTGATCCCGCCACTGTTGAAAGTCTTCTGTCCTCCAGGTCATCTTGTGTTGGTCTTCTGTGTCAGACCCTCACTCATCTGGAGCAGCTGCTGTCTCGGGTAACATTCAGAGAAGAAAGAAGCCTGGGGGATCAAATTGGTCCTTGAAAGATGACATTAAGATTGGTTGCAAACGTTTGCAGTAGAGCTTCAGAGAGCATGGAGAGGGGTTAGAAATATGTTGAAGAAATCTAGCACAGTAGGCTCCAAATAGCAAACCAGAGGAATACTGAAGTGTGTAAAGAGGGACTGCACTTAGTTTCAAATCCATCTTCACAAATTTTGTTACTGTACCTTCTGATGTAATTGATTTTGTGAAAAAAACCTATAAATTGAACTGCTTTCCTGAGTGGTGAGAAGAATCTTCTTCCACCTGGGGAGAAGATCTTGGGAGAGAAGAAAATTTCTTTGCAGTTGTTAGCATTGTGTACCTTAAGAACACACTAGAAACTGCAGATGTTGCTGTTCTGTATGCATGCTTGAGACTTCTGCTGGAAAACTTTTTGTGTTTCTTCTCTCCTGTTAGATTAATTTGCCAGTGGAGTTACCCTACACATCCTTGCAGCGCTCTATCATGGCAATACTACAGTTCTGCAATGGCCTCCTGAGGCCAGCTTCTCCTCTGGGAAGCACAATAAGTCGAATCCTGATCAATTGCTTCAGAGTACAGAAGTCAGCCCTTGCTGTCGTAGTGACACTCTTGAATCAAAAAGGTAAGTTAATCTTTGCCCTGGTTTTTTGTTTGTGGTTTGATTCTTTTTTAATTTTGGAAATATTTGACTATTCTGTTGTCACAGAACTTCTCATTATCCTTCACTGCTCTTTTGGAATGAAGACTAATGCTTTCATTTCTGAAACTTTTTCATTTTTTCCAATTCTTACAGTCCTGACTAACCTTACTTCCTGATGATGAGCTAGGGCAGGTAATACTGTAATTAAAAAAAGATGTAGTGCTTGTGAGGAATGTTTTGCCTTTGATGACTGTACTTTCATCTCCAAAACAGTTTTACAGTCTTCTGTATTGCAGCAGTTGAATTGATTCAGCAGCTCCTTTCAGTATTGGTCCTTTAGTTTTGTTCTCTATGTTTCAGGTAGTTCCGCACTCACAAGAGATCTGTTTGATGTCCTTCTGGCATACCTGGAGAGTCCAAACACCAGCCCTACTGTGAGTATAGATGTAAGGAGAGATCTGAGCCTATTAGCTTGCCCCTGTGGGATACAATTCTGAGAAATTGTCTCATGATAGTGGGTTCTCAGCACAGTTTGTGTTAGAGTGTTTAGGAGACTTGTCTTGGCTCTGGGTGGCTTGCAGGAGATAACTAAAATTATGAGCAAGTAGTTGACCTATACATTGTGTGAGGGAGCCATCACATCAGAGAGTAGCACCAACGTTCTCAACTTGACATGGCTTGACATACTTAATTAAGTATTGAATTCTTTGCATCAAGGGGTTTTGTTTTCTTGCTTTGTTTTGTTTGAATTACTCTGACAACTGCAAATCAAAAGCTGGACATACTAGAACTTAATAACGCTCAGCTGAGAACAGACACTTTCTAGGTGTTAGAAATCTTACATAAGCACCATTTATTGGTGGCTTATTAGTAAGGAAGCAATCAAACATGTTTACTCTGAGAATTTGTCTGCAGGTTTGAGGCTAAACCAAATTTTATCTAGCATAAAGGCAGCAATGCCTCATCATGTAGTAAAATAAATCTGCTTTATATTGCTTTAGGTTCTAAAGAAAGCATTTCGAGCTGTATCCAAGTGTTTGGTGTGCTGGCCACATCTGTCTTGCTCCAACAATCAGTGGCAGCAATCTGAGATGTTAGAAGGTAATGAAACTCTTTGGGCTGGGACAAACAGCAGCTAGTGGCATCTGTGAAATCAGCTCTTGCCTCCTTTTCCTGCTCAAAGAACTTAGTTTCTGGACACTTGCGTTGAGTTTATGTTTAGCTGCTCAGATAGCGCTTTGAAGACCTCTGGGAGAGGCACACAGAGGCATCAAAAGGGATTGCCTCAGATAAAACCAGAGAGAGCTTGTACAGCAATTGCTTCAGTAAGGCCTGTTGTCTTTCATGTCCATTCAAGCTTGTCACTTGGCTTTTACAGCTGTGTTTCCGGTGCTGCAGAAGCGTTTGTGCAGTCCATGCTGGGAAGTAAGAGATTCTTCTCTGGAGTTCCTCACTGCTCTGATTGAAAACTTGGAAGGTTGGTACAGAGATCGAACAGTTGAGACTGGAGGAGTATTTCTTTTATTGTTACAAAAGTCAGTCAGGTCTGCAAAGCATCCTCTGACATGTAACTGGAAGGGTAAGGAAAGAAGGGTCAGGTTTTGTTTATGATCTGAGTAAAAATCTTGACAAGGAGATTAAAACATCCTACCTTTCAGTTGAACTCAGATTTCTAGGCCCTTCTTAATGGCAGTTTTGGCATCTTAAATGGAGGAGTGTTGAGACAGTCACAGGTGTTGAGACGTGTATGTCAGGGCAGGTGATGATGCTTAATAGTAGGCAATACTTTCCCTTCTTTTGCAGTACAGTCTGTTTGGTTTCACTCAACAGGCTGGGGACTGATGTTTAGGAGGCTAAAAGCCTAGAGCTGCTTTGCATGCTTTAGACTAATCACTGATTTTCCCCTTTACTGGTAGCTAAGGCTTGGCAGCAGGTAGCACTGAGGCAATTTAATTCTCCTACAGTAGCTCTCTGTTGGTGGAAGAGGGTGGGATGTTATCAACTACTGTTGTTCCCAGGTCACAAAGGAAGTATCCAGCACACTGATTAGGAGTTTACCCCACAGCCCCTCTCAGTACTGCAACTGCATTCTTTTTCTTTTGTGTATGTCTCAACAATAAGAAAGGAGGACTTTTTTCCCTCCTTTTTGATGAGGCTGAAACCACGTCCTCATTTGCCTGGAAGCAGTTTTTTCTTACCACTAGAATGACTGTAAACAGATTTTTCCAAGTTCTAGTCTAGCAGGGCTTGACTGAAAGTCACCAAGCTGCTGGAAAATGGGGAGCCTGATACAGAGCGTCTGTGCTCTTGTGAGCAGCTGCCTGGTCTCTGTAGTGGCTCAGCTCACTGGCAGCTGTCCCTGCAGTCAGTGGGCATCCTTGTATGACGCAGAGAACTGTTTGCATTGGAAACAACTTCATGCTCTGAGAGAATAAAGCCTCACTTCTTTGGATTGCTGTCTTGTTTACAGGCAAGGAGGAGTTCAGGAAGTCTCTCCTGTCTTCAGAGGTGCCAAGGCTTACAGAAAGTCTTCTTGAGGATCCAGAAAGCTACGTGAGAGCAAGTGCTGTGACTGCTGTGGGACACTTGGCATCCATTACTTGCTTTTCTCCAGAGTTACCTGCCGAGGGGAATCAGTATAATAAACAGGTATGATGACTTTGTGTCACCTGCTGCAGAATCCAGCAGAACCACGCATTGAGTACAGCAGCAAACTCTTAGCACTTTGCTTAGCAGTCTCATGCAGGTAGATTTCATAACCAGTAATGAAGAGACTAGATCTTTTACTTCTGCTCTTTCTTTGCATGTTCCTCCCCTCATTGTGCTTTCTCTTTGTCTTGTTACATTTAGAACACTGTAGCGAAGCTTCAAGAAATCTTGTCGACAGACTCAGAGGGCTTTCCTAGGAGGGCTGTGATCAGCATCTTCAACATGTGGCTGGCAGAAGGCTACATGGGTCAGCTGGAAGATACAGAGCAGTTTGTCTCCAGAGTGATCCAAACAGTGGAGCTTGACTTAGACTGGGAAGTCAGACTCATGGGTTTGGAACTGGTTCAAAATTTCTGTACTTCCATAATTATCCAGCTTGGCTGTACAATATGCCCATCTGACCCTCTGTCCTCTGCAGTCACCAGTTGTCTTCATGACAGGGAGCTGCTGCGGATAATTTGCCGAGCGAAAGTGTTTGGCTTTTTGTTTCAGTCGTTGTGTGACTGTGACAGACCCCTTGGTCAGAGAGCTTGCCAGATACTGCTTCACATAAGAGACAATTTCTCTGCAGACAATATCCCGAAGGAGTCACAAGGGACTGAAGATTCACCTGCAGGACACAGCATTGCCTGGTTACAAAGGACACTAAGGCAGGGTTCTCTGCCCTGGAACTTCCCCACAGATGGTAGTAATGGGGTGGATTTTCAAGATCCAGAGAGCATGAGGCTAGCTCTGAGTACGATAGACTTTGAAGACCTACATGATGAGCTAAACAGATGTAGTGACCACGTGGAAAAAAGCCCTCAGTCCCTCTTACAGGACATCATTGCGACAGTGGGGACCGTAGAGGAGAATGAAGCTGACTGTTACTGAAGACATATTTTTCTCTGAGGGAACAGTACCTAAACAGTTTTCCTCTGGAAGAGATTTTTTTTGCTACCAGCCATGAAGCCTTTCTTGAGAGACAATAAAAAGAAGTGTTACGCTGAAAGGAGAAAAGGATGCTTTTGTTACCTGTTAATGGGTTAAAAAAGTTTTGGTATAATACTGATGATTGTTGTTACGTATTCTCCAATAAACTGTAATTTGTTTTTCAAAGTAAATACATTAAGAAATGCATTTTTTGTAAACTCCTGTATTTAAGAAAGCACCAGACCATGCTTATGTAAGGAAACATTTTTCAAAACCAAAAGTGACTGAGAACAAGTTACTGCGTGCACCTTTCAGAGCCAGAGTAGGGATGAAAATGGGTTTTCAGGGACACTTGGTTTGACCCTGCCTGTATCTCTGGTCTAAAAGCAGTTTTTGGATTCCCTGTTGCATTTTGAAGTCTAGAGCAGAAGGTGGCGTTTAAGGAGTCAAAAGCTGATCATCCTTACTGTTACAAGCTTGCTTCCATAGATAACATACGTGTTAGATCTCAGCAGTGGCATTGAAGCCAGAAGCAAGTCTACTCTGCTGAATTTAAGTGCTCCAATCTTCATTCCTCAAATAGCTTCTAACTCATAAAAGACACTGACAGCTGCAGCTTTTTCATGATAAAAATCTGTGCTTAGTTTTGGTAAAACAGTTGGAAAAACAAACAGCAGCTCCAGTGCTAATGGCAGCACTGTTTTCTGAGCAAAATGACTTTTTTTAAAAAAAACCTCAGGGAAGCCTTCTGAAATTCAGAAAAAGAAAAAACACACGAGTACCTTTACTAGTAGGTCAAGCCCTGTTGCATTCCTTTAACACTGAGGTGTTACTCTGTGCCCTGGATCCTCCTGCAGCTTATTCAAGGCAGGAACACATCGTGGACTTTAGGCTAAAGGAGGCTAACAGGGGTGAAAGGTAGTTTGAATTTCTTCCTGCTGAGGTTGAAGGTGTACTCTGTGACATCAGCACACTTATGTGTTGCCTTATGCGTGACACAGCCTTTGAGTATTGCACCAGCAGCTCTGCTGCTACACAGTTCTACCTGATCAGGCTCTACACCTGGCAAAAGCCAGAAGAAGATAAAATCAGGCATTTTCCTGTCACCACGCTTTCTCAGGAACTGAAAAGCTTATTGAGAGGGGATTTGCTTTTCAAGAAGCGTGGGGTTGTTTGCAGAGTTCTAGCAGTCCTGCCTGGCGACACTAGCGCTGTGTGCTGGCAGGAGGTCAGGTGTGCTCCAGGAAAGGAGACAGCGGGTTGCTGGGTAAACATGTTCTTCCCATCCAGCACTAGAATCCTCATGATGTTAGGGTTGTGCTGTTTAGGGGGCTCCAAGGAATTCCTCAAATACTGGCAAATTGAAAAAGTGACTTGTTACAGAAGGGAGACTTCACTGCTCATTACTGAGGTCTCTTGACTCCCAGACCTATTAATTTTTAATGGAACTTTCTTCCTTTTTATAGCAGCTGGGGTGATGGTGACATTGTTACGTTTACACCATTTGCCTAACTGCAGCCCAGAGTTCTGTTTATACACAGGATGCTTGTACACAGAAAACGCAATGTACACCAACCTGGGAGGGTTCCTGTTCCTTTGGAAGGGGAATTAAGAACTCCTTTTGTCTTTCATTAAAAGCAGGTAATCACTGGAGGTGAAGAAATGACTCGGTGCTGATTTTGTACTTCTCTATTCTGAGCTCCCTGCACCGCCTTACTTCGTTTTCTGTGTCACTCTACTTAGAAAGTTACTAACACCATGATTCTTGGACTGACATCCTGCACCCAGTAATTGGGAGAAGTCATGAACACCTGAGCAGTGTGAGGACCAAATGCCAGGGAAGAGAGAGAGATCATGGGACATGTAAGCAAAAGAAAAATCCCACATTTCTTTCCATAGGAGATGGCAGCAGTGAGTCTCACGAGATGAAAATTCAGCTTCTCAGTTGGTAAACACACACTGACAACTTAACGTGAACCACCCATCATACTGGGAAACTAGACCCTCTATGGGATACCCATCTTTGCCCACTGTTAGAACTCAAGTGCCAGCCCTACCCCGCTGACACTAACTCACTTTCAACCCACTTCTTACCTGCCAAAGCTCTTTTTTTAACACCTCCACTAGATCCTTATCCCAGCCACACAGCTTTCTGCTGGGTTAAGAAGTCACACTATGTGGTGTGCCTTGCCCAGGAGCTGTGGTTGTGTTGCACCCAGGGAGAGGGTTTAACTCTCAGGGAGGCAGTCCTGAGACTGTGGCCTGTGACCCCAGGCACAAACCGAGCATTCACTTCAACACGCTCATTGCTACTTACAGCTTTGCAGAGATCCATCCATAAACTGCACCCACCCAGCCTGCTCCCGTAGTGCACCGAGGACCCCAGCGACAGAGCAGGATGAAGGCTGCCTGGCTTTCCACTGCGGCCACAGGAGAAAGTCCAAAGCTCTCTTTTTGGGATAGATTTCTGTAGAAACTGCACCATCTGTGCTGTAGCTGTGGCTGGTTCCTGCAGGAGGCAGGCATCACCGAGAGTTGGACACACACACACGCGGGCTACAGCCGAGTTCAGCAGCGGCTGCGGCCAGACACGGGCCTCATTTACCCCAAGAAGCCCCCAGCCTCAGGACTGTGTTGGCTTTAATGTGGGCTGTGGCAGTAGCAAGACAAGTGGCATCAACACAAAACATCACAGATGAGAAAAAATTATATCTCTGATGGCTGGTACTGTAAAAGAAGATTGCAAAGCTCCTTTCAGCTCTGTATCTGCACTGGGGCAATAGAAGTTCTGTTGGCTGATCTGTATGTAGGTATGAAATTCCTTGAGTTGCTTTCAACACATTTCAACAAAGCTCTGCAGAAAGGGTTTATCCTTTAGCTGCTCAGACTCACAGGCATCTCTGGCTCAGTCCTATGCTAGTAATGGCTTTATAAAAGCTGCCCAAAGAGCGGCTGTTAATTTCCTGTTCTAATACACTGGGCATTTAAAATTCAAATAATATTCTTTGCCTAATTATACTAATTACACAATTTAGTCAAAAATGGACCATAAACGTCTAAGGCTGTTGCTTTATCTTAAATATATGTGATCTGTAATCACAGATCAACTCATGCATATCTTTGCAATTTCCTTTGTCCATCTCTTAATAGAATCTGCTCTACCTTTCAATACATATTCATCAAGGCTTCTAAAAACCACTGCCCGTTCAACATGAAACTCAAACAGCTTCACTGCAGAAGTTCTCAGCAGTTCACAATGGAAAAATGTATCAGTAGTGGCATGTCTGTATCATTTCCCTTTAGACCAGTGTTTTTTGTCCTCTGCTGAGACATAAAGCGCCACTCAACGCAGCCAGACCTCAGACACACCCCTCCACAGGCAGCACGGGTCTCGCCTATAACCCTGAGAGCCAGCACGCAGAGGAACCAGAGGACTTTCAGACGTCTGTCTGTCAGAACAATGTGGTACAAAGCTGGTGATGTACAGCTGTAACAAAAGCATTCAGGGCTCTGCACACACACCCCTCTCATGGATAAGCTTGTCCCCAGATGGAAGGGGAAGTGAGCAGTCTGCATCAAGAATCCCTGTGATACTACAGGTGCAATTACACAGCTGTTTCAATTCAAGTAAAACTAAACTAAAGAAAAACAGTATTTCTAGCCATAGTGTTAATATCAAGCCTCTGCTTCCAGCACAGCAGCTTAACGTGTTAGAGAACTGTATTCCCCACAGAGCAGGGCCGGGAGGATGCCTTCCCATGGCTGCCTCCAAAATAAACCCATCTAAACCAAGTCATTCCCTACCTTGTTCTGCAATTGCCCAGCTGTGAAACTCCTTGCAAGGGCAGGAACCTGGGATGGAGAGGCACCTGCTCCTCAGAGGCACACTGCCCAAGCAGGCCAGATCAGGTGTAAAGTAAAACCATGACCTTAAACAGCTCCTGCAGAGCTTTAGACCTTGAAGCATGGCAGGACCATCCCTTTCCAGTGCTAGGTGGGAATTACCCTTAAGAGATAGACACACTTTTAGACCTTCAGTTCTCCTGTTATCTCTTGGTCCTCTTATTTCCAGTCTGACTTCATATGCCCTGAGCTTTCAGGCTGGGTCAGTCAGAGGGAGTGGGGAGCTGGCACTGCAGTGCACAGGGATGTCAAGGCTTGCCTTGGCTGGTCCCTCACCCCCTCCCTGCTCAGGGAGGTGACATTTCAGCCATACTGAGAGTTTTGGCCTTGAACCAGCTCCTAGGCTGGGCAGTGACCTGCACTAAGGAGCTGCACAGCCCAGTCTGGCAGATGGCGAATCCAGGCTGTACATCTGGAGGCACAACTTGACACAGCCAAGCCAGCTCCAAAATAAACCTGTGTTAAGCTGTGGGAGCCATCGTATGTGTGGTTCGTCCCATGGAGCCCTTAGAGCGGCTGGGCAGGGGGCACGGGTGAGCCCTGCAGTCCAGGGCTTCCAAACACAAACAGCCTGGATGGGCCTGATCTCGTGATTACAACTCTCATTAGGTGCCAACACCACAAAGCTGCAGTTAAAGCACAAATGGCAATGGTTGCTAAGTGACGGCATCCATACAGGCTTGTCACAGCAGCGAGACAAACAGCTGTGCCTGCACAGCAATCCCATCTCGCCAATGTAATTGAGGATAAAAATGCTGTTTTCATTACTGCCTGGTAACCTTAGCTTTGACCTGTCAGAATATTTTACACTCTTGGTTCTGACAAGGAGCCTCATCAAAACAAGGCTAAGGCCTCCACTGGAACCAGCAGGAGTGAGTTGGATTCAAAATACCTTTAATATTGCATGTTCTTTCAACATATATTCTCCCCAGTGAAGTACTGCACAAGGCGACAACATGGCTTTCCTGGCTAAACAGCCCAGGTCTGACACCCAGGGTGCTGAGCGTCTGTATTTTCAGTGAGGGTCATTTGGAAAGGCAACAAAAGCCACAGCAGCCCCCACCTGCCAGCTTCCCCGGGGTTCTGCCCGACACTGAGGGCTTCGTTGAGGTTTGGAAAAGGCAGTAACTTTTTCAGAGCTGCAAACATAGATTCTTATTAATAAAGTATTTACATCAGAACTCTAAGGTGAGATAAAGTGATGGCTGAGTTGCTAAGTGGTCTGGGACCCAGCATGGCATGAAGGGGTCACTCACTCCAGTGCAAGCAAGCGGGATAGGGTGAGAGAAAGCCTTAATGAGTTCTTCAACACCATTTTGCCTGGGTGAAGTATTGCAAACCCCTAAAGCAGAGAGACCCTAATTAGTGCAACTGGCAGCTTGATGCATCATATATAAAAAAAAAAGGTGGGGAAAACCCCAAAAAACCCCGAAGTATTGCAACAGGCTGGACACCACAGCTTGCTCACCCTACGGACTTACACACTGCAGAAAAATTTGTTTGAGGCCAGGCTGGTAACGGAGACAAAAGGATGGATCTGTCAACGTGCAGTGAGCAGATCAGAAGTGACCAGGAAAAGCCACCACCCAGCTGCCAAACGGAGCGTGAGCGGCCTGAACAGGCACACACAGCTCAGCACACACAGCTCAGCACACACGCCAGCCATGGAATGCTGGCAGGAGCTGTACCAGCATAGACAGGCACTCCAACATGAGGGACCGCCTTCTGCTGCCCATGCAGGGCATGAGGCGTCCTACCAGCACGTGTGCGACCACATTTACTCCCAGCAGCGGTTCTCAGCAACTGCTGAAGCTAATCGTGCCCTCTCCTAATGAATTCTCTTTCAGCTCCATCCACAGATGCCTTAATTCCCAGTGTCTAGAGTAACAGCCCAGATCCTACCGACATCTCTAACAACACACTGGTCACCAGTGTGGTCAAAGCTCATCCACATGGATAGAGCCAGCTTGACTGTTGCCTTTGGTCACCACCTCCACCTCAGCATATTAAACATTTCTGTTTCACACTTCGAGCCAGAGCAAAATGTGATTCTCTCACATTTTTCCATAAAGGCAGCACTTTTCCTAGCTGTTCTCTTTACTCCTCAGATTGCTTTTCCACAGTCAAGAAAACAAGCATGCCTCATACTGTTATTAAAGCCCCATGTCCCTGTCCTCTAGATCCCGCAGCACAGGGTGACTGTTGCTGTGCAGACAAAGGTCTGACTTTTCAGCAGCGTTAAATTAGCTGGCTCAAAGGTGCAGCATGTCTGGCTGGCTGTGACACATCCTCCGTGTGTGGTGTGGCACAGCACTGGCAGGCAGACCTCTCAACCTCGCTGCCTCTACAGACATGGCATTGGGAGGGGTGGAAAAGAGAGAATCTCTGTCTCCCTAATTCCTGTCAAGAACTTCTGCCCCATAGGGATCAGCCTTGCCTTCCTCCCTAGTTCAGGAGCATCTTCTCATCCCTTTATTTATCACGATGAGATCAAAGATCCATCTCCATGGAAACATCTGAGCTCAAAGAGTTTCTGCACTACGGCTTTACATCCTGCATGTAGGTTTTGGCACTGTGTTTTGAAACAGAAGCTTTGAGATGATCAGCATTCAGGTCTCTTCAGAAACAGTTTGATGAGTAATAATTGACAACCTGAGGAGCATGCATATGTGTGTAAATAGCACACAGGCTGCAGAGCAGATCTGCCATCGCGTTATGGCATCTGCAACCCATGAAGGGCAGTGTTCAGCTGGGCATGGAGGCTTCCCACGCCCTGGCTCTGATGGCTCCAGGGCTGTTTCCGTCTTGTCCAGAGTAGATGAAGGACATTGTCTCGTGTTCTTCGACAGCTGGCATGCAGGACACACACCCCTGCCCTGCCCCTGGCATTTTGTCCCCACATCTGAAGTTTGGGAGGACTTTCAGCAGACCCAGAGCCAGGTGGGCAGAGCTGCTGGGGCCTGTTACTGCCCACTCTGCATCGCAAGAGGCAGCTGCGGAGCTGCTTGGACTTACCCAACAGAAGCAAGAGGCCCAACACCCAGCCCAGCAAAGACACGAAGAGTTCTGCATTCAAACTGGACCAGCAGTGCCTGGAGCACCAGTGCTGGGTCATTCCAGTGACATCCCCCCGGGAGCACTGAGTTCCAATTCCTTCAGCACAGTCCCTCCTACAGCTAATTCTCAGGGGAGGGAAAATAAATGAGTAAAACAGACAGAGTTTATGACATTATCATTCCCTGTTCAGCTCACCACACAGCCACACAAGCTGTGGAATTGTCATACTGGGGACAGGAGTGACCAGCCAGGAGGAAAAGAACTATTCAAACAGCCACTGCAGCTTCCATCGGCAGAAAGTGGACACAGAGCTGAAGCCTCACAGGAAATCCTGAATCCAGCTTAAACCTCACACGAGGGAAAGTTAAGGACAAAAAGGGATGAAACAAAACTGATTTGAGAGACATTTTCACAGGCACACCCTGAGAAGGGCAAGCAAGGAGGAGAGCATGCACGGGACAGTGCGAGCGCTGAAGCAGAGCGAACAGCACCGACCTGGAGAGCATCAGCTCAGGAGGAAGCCCCATCTCACAGCACTGTGAGGGGTAGATCCTGCTCCCGGGGAAGCCAGACCCCATCTCGCTACTGCTTGCGGTGGTGATGAGCCCCGAGTCACCCATATGCACAGAGAATGTGATTTTTATAATCATATTAAAAAAAAAAAATCAGAATAGCAACTGTGCAGAGAGCAATGCAGCTGCCAGCATTCAGCCTTATCCTAGGGCACAGGCAGAACACGCCAGGCATGAATTAATACTGCATAAGCTGCGCCATGCTGAGTTTCATGGCTTAATTATAAAAGAGAAAGCAATAATCAAGGGATCTGTAAGGCTAATAAATGTTCTGAGAACACCGAATGTGACACAAGTGCCACAGCCAGTGTGACAGGACATGAATGCATTTAAAAAGAACATTAATCACACGCCGTGCATTAATTCACAGCTGGTTTCAAATGACAGCACTTGGCCTTTAGCTGCCTTCATAGCATCACTGGGAAAAGTAGATCATCACCTAGCCCAGAGCAAAGGGGGCTGTAGTCTACCCATGAGCCAAAAAAATAAAATCACAGCTACGTCTGAGACACAGATATTAGCTTTGGCTTAGAGCTCTGCAGCCCCAGGACTCTCTGCTGCCTTATGCCTAAGCTGGGTTTAGTGCTCACACCAGTATCAGTGTATGGAGGCTTCTGGGTCAGTGATGGTGCCCACCTGGCTACACAGCATGATTCACCTTGAGAAGGACAGTGCAAGGAGAAAAACCAGAACCCCAGCAAATTCTCCAATTGAGTATGCAGTAAAATACTTGAAAGCACTTCTATTTCTCAGTGCTTCCAACTATCTCCCTTTTCCATCTCGTATTTCATCTCACTGCAGCTTTTTAATTAGGCAGACAGCTCGTCGCAGGGCTCTGCCTCTCGCTCAGACTTCATTCTTCTATATGGAGCACACGTTTCCATAGAGGATGCTCCAGTTAAACTACCACCCATGTGATTGCTATCCCTATGCCCCTGTCATAGGGAACACTCTGAAAAAACCTTAAAATGGAAATGTAGTCAAAAAGAGCCCCTGCCATGTACTATCACGCTGTGGTCCCCAAATTCCTCTAGACCAAGGACATGTCCCAGCCCTTTACTGGCTGCTGACATCTGCAAGATACTCCCTGGGCTGAAACGCTGCAGGACTGGGTGCCAGCCAGGGCTGCACGTGGAGAAGCGAAATGCTCCCAAACACCCACTGCTGCCCAGTGATTTACTGCATGGGACACAGGTTCCTCACTGTAAGCGTCTCATCCTCAAGACCTTGACAAGAGGCACCTCTGCCATTCTGTCCTGGTTTCAGCTGGGATAGAGCTAATTCCCCTCCTAGCAGCAGGTATGGTGCTGTGCTTGGGGTTTCTGATGAGGAGAACATTGATAGCTCCCTGATGGTTTGGTTGTTGCGGGGCAGTGTTTGCACCAAGTCAGGGACTTTGCAGCTTCTCATCCTGGCTGGGGGTGCACAAAAGGCTGTATATGGACTGATTGGAGCATTCCAAGTTTCCCAACTTCCTACTGTACCATGTATATACTGGCTTTTACCAGGATGGCCGAACTGACCTTTGGAAACTTCATTTTCATTGTGAAGCTTCCAAAAGAGACTTTTTGCCAGCATCGGTTATATTCTATACATCCCACATGGCCAGGACAGCTGACCCCAACTGACCACAGGGATATTCCATACCATATGACATCATGCTCCATATGCAACCTGGGGGAAGCGGGTGAGAGGGTTTAGACCCACTAAAGACTGCATCTCTGGAGCTAGCTGGGCATCAGTAGTCAGTGGGTGGTAAGAAATCATGCTGTGCATCACTTCTTTTGTATATTCTGTTATTATTATTACTCTCTTCCTTTTCTGCCATATTAAACTGTCGTGATCTCAGCCCACAGGCTTTACCTTCCCCCCACCCTGCAATTCCCCCATCCTGGTGTGTGGTTTCTTAGCTGCCTGCCAGGTTAAACCACAACATGTTCTCTCCCAGAGATCTATTATCAAACCAAAGCATTTCAGAAAGAAACAGCTATCTTCCTCCCTTCCTAATAATCCCAAAGTTATCAATGTCCTACTTAACACCTCCTCCAAAGCCAGGGAGCGAGATGCTATTTCTGCTGGCCTCAATAAGTGGACTCTGCTGAACACCAGGCAGCACACAGACCAGGTACCAGGCTGAGTTTAGAGCCTGGAATGGATTGCTCAGGCAGCAGCCTCCTTCCACATTGTTCCTAAATCTTAATCAAGCCAAGAGGTAGCAATCACAAAAATTTTTCAACAGAGAAATAAAAATAAAATTGAGAATCACTCTGTACAATCCTCAGATCTCCTGTGCCAGGACATACTTGTACACTGCAGCTCATTCTCCTTGCTGTAGAAACATTTATCTGCCTCCTCCTCTGCGACCATATGGGCACCTGAAATCACGCTTCCTCATGGGAGTGAATCATGGAGCAGCCACACTGAGAGGCTTGAAAGACAAAATCGGTGGTGAAAAGGGAAGAAGACCCAGCACATGGGCACAGCTTGGGATAAAACAAGCTTTCCTTAGATTGGCACAAGACAGATTTGGACCAGCTGTTGCCTCGATCTGTGGGTCAGCAGCCCCTTCTCAAGGGTCTCTAGCACCAGTAAAAAGTCCTACCTCTGAAAAAAACCCCATAGTAGTAGAAGCTGCCCAGAATGCACATGGGAACACGATCTGGCAACTTATTTGTGAATAAATAAATGTCTCCCCTTCTGCCCAGTGTTTTCATCTTCTCTCTGTAGCTGTTCATCTTGCTTCTCTTCTCTAGCATCAGCTTGTGACAGCAGATTGCACTTGCTAATCAAAGGGCTGGGCTCCTTTTATTTGTTTCTTGAAGTCTGCAGCACGACAGTAGCACCAGCCAAACACTTGTTTTCATTAGTGTTCCTCCCCAAGCACACCAAGACAAGCAGGACCGTGCCAGGACACAGCAGAGAGACAGTTTTGCTGGTCCAGGTGCATTTTCCAGATGGAGCACGAGCATTGCCTTAGGGATACAATGCCCCTACTCCATCACCTACCAGAAGGTGCCCGCTGCTCTCTTCTACCACCTCCTGCTGAGGAAAAGAAGCTGTCCTTCCTTCACTGCTGCTGATCCAAGCTGCAGTGTTTGGATTTCTCAAGGGGAAAACCTCAGTAACATGCTTGCATGTCCATTCACCCAGTGCCTCCACGGCGTTCATCGACGGGGCTCTTTAGGGAAGGGCGACAGACGGGGCACAAGGCAGCATCCCAGGGCACCTCCTGGCACACACACAGGGACAGCTTGGGCAGCACCCAGGGTGGCAGCTGGGCAAAGGAGGAGCCTTTCTGCAGCACCAGCACAATACACTGCTTTTTTAAGGGTATCATGAGTGAGTGGAAGAGAAAAGGAACATTCAATCTCCCTTTCATGCCCTCTGATGTACACATACAGCCAAAATGACTGATGCCAGCGAGGAAGCACAAAGCTCCTGTACTGTCTCTGGACATGATCCCTCAGACTCTCTTGTACAAAGCAAGCACCTGCTCCAGTAATTCCTCACCTCCTGCTCCAAACCCTCTGTCTACCAGAAACACCCCACCAGACCTTCAGCCCGCAAAGGAAGCGAGCCTGTCCCGGGCAGGACAGTCCTTGCTACATCCTCTCTAACAGGATAGTAACTCTCAGTCTCCACCACAAACCAGCCAGTCTGGTTTCTCCTCTCGATTTCCATCACCATTAACATGTAGCAGGTCTCACCCTTTGGCTCCTGTGCCGGTCCCTGCTAGCAAGATTTGCAGCCACCTCATTTACATAGAAGCAGCAATATGAAACTAAATTCTTATGGGGTTTTGTGTGTTCCTTAGCTCTCATCCTTTTGCACAGCACAGCCCAAAGGCAAGACAGCTCCTTCCCCAGCTGTGGCTGCAACCACGGGACCAGCAGCAGAGTAGCTGGAGGTTGTTCTGCAGTGCTGCCCGGATGCAGGTCAGTGGGCTGTGGCTGAGCAGCAGAGAGGGAGCAAGAGCTGAACCCAGTTTTGGTTTCTCCAGGCTGCTATTAATACACAAGCTTTAAAAAAAGTTAGCTCACCTGCTTTTGCACTTAGGGCTGGCAGCACAGACTGACATTAAGACATCCTGGCCCCCTCAAAACTACCACAGGATTATGAGGGTACAAAAATAACACTCGGACTTCTGAATAGCCAGAACTCCAGTCACAGCAGTATAGCACAGAATCACAGAGCTGCAGGGTTTGGAAGGGACCTCCAGAGCTCATCGAGTCCAACCCCCTGCAAAAGCAGGGTCCCTAGGACAGGTCACACAGGTCGGTGTCCAGATGGGTCTGGAATATCTCCAGAGAAGGAGACTCCACACCCCCTGGGCAGCCTGTCCCAGGGCTCCCTCACCCTCACTGTGAAAGAGTTCTTCACACCTGCGGTGAGCAGTTTGACACCTGAAAAATAACTGCACAGGTACTCAGAGTGTAATCCCACTGGAAGGCAGTCCCTGCAGAAGCCCTGGGTCAAACTGAAAGCACAAGCAAGGCTCAGAAAAGAAAGCAGCAGGGCAGAAGGGAAACAATTTGGTCCATTCGTGCTCAGGTCAGCAGAAGAACCAAAAGGCTCCAACCACCACCGCAGAGCTTGCTCTTTATCAGCTCAGGGCAGCTGACCAGTGCTGCCTGGGGGTCAGCTACCTCCAACCAGGCAGCCAGCAGCATCACATCAACCTGGGGTGACAAACACAGAGAGACCTGATAGAGGTTTGCACTGTCAGCCTCACAGACATCCCCAGCAGGACAGGGCACAGACCCCAGGCTGGGGCTGAGCAACCCTCCTAGCTGCTTTGCAAGAAGGGACAGCCCAGCACAGCACCATCACCCCTCTCCAGGAAGGATTTTGAAACACGTCTGCCACTTGCTTCCTAAAGGCAGGTGGGAGCACATGCTTACCTCCTCATGCAGAGCAGACACCACCACATTTCCCTCCATCCTCACCTTGCTGAGCCCAGAGACACGTGCTTGGCTGAAGCCTATCTTGTGGAAAGGCATCTTATCTTGATTGGAAAACACTACTATAGGAAAGACTTTCACTTTCCCCAGTAATTTGTTCCAGCAGCTAATCAACTTCATTCTTAAAACAATTAATGCCTGTTTTCTCAATCCAATTTGCCTGGCTTCAGCCTGCAGCTGTGGTTTTGGGCCATGGCTCTTCCCTCTGGCCTACACAGCTCTTGGGTACCTGCCTTTTCTCCTTGGGAAGCTATTTGTGTATCACTACATATAATTTTCTTCAGCTGAACAGCTACAGCTGCTTTGAGTTCCCATCTTGGGCATCTGTTTGCTGATTGTTTTTCATTCCACCTCCCCCTGAGGATGTGCTGCTCCATCCTGTGTCCTGCACCCACCTACCCAAGGTGTCTCTGCATTCCACATCCTTTTCTGCAGAGGGAACCAACTGTGGCCTTTCCAGGAAATGAAACTCGTCCTAAACAATTGAGTCGAGAAGCAGAAAAATGGTTGCTGCTGCTCACCACAGATAAAGGCCACTTGTTGCGAGCATCACAACTCTGCTGTGGCCAGCACTAATCTCAGCTGAGATAATGCAACTGCCCTGGTGTTCCTCCACCCCCCCCAGCCTTAACTCCCCGTGTCCGTGACCCGCTGCATGTCCGCTCTCTCTAACTTCTGGCTGTTTGACACCCTCCTCCTCCCTTTTCTCCTTCCCCTTGTACTGATCTTCTCTTAACAAAGCTGTCACCTCCTGAAAAGTCACGGACTGCACGGGTGGTTCTATTCCATGTCTTGCTCTATTCCCAGGCTATCCAGCTCCTCCCATGCCTGTCCAGGATAAACACATTGTCCAGTAACACCACCAGATAGCTTTACCTGCGCTGATGAGTCGGCAGTCTGGCAGCTAAGCCAAGTATTAATTATTGTGCTTAAATGCAACACATTTCTCAACAACAACAACAACAACAACAAGGCATTTTTGGAGCATGCTGTGTCCCGACAGTGTTTATGTCTGGTTTAGCTCACAGCCTCCTTGGAGCAGGAGCCAGCTCTGTGAAGTCTATATTGTTCTGAAGATGTTGATGGTGCACTACAAACAACTCACAGATAGATAATTTTGGTTAATTAATACAAGTAAACTCTAACTAAAAGCAGCAACTAATTAAAACAGCACAGAGGGTATCTCCTGTGCTTGGGGCAGCAGCTGAAGTGGAAGATGATGCTGCCACAAGGCCTCAGGTCTCCCTCCCGCCTGCTCCATACGCTGAACCCCAGGAAGGTTTCCCACAAAGAGACTTTGTGAGCAGCCGCTGCTGCCAGGAGAAGCTGCTGTTTTTCCCTCTCGGCCTGATTATGATTGCAGCAAATTAGAGCAATTTTTCACCAGTGATGCTGTCGGTGCCTTAAGAGCAATGCCGGTCCCGGGGACAGCAGCCTGCAGCACACCGTGATGGCCTTATTCTGGAGCTTGCTGACCCTGCAGCACAGCACACGGTCATTTGTCCACTTCTCTGGGCACCTCAGCTCTGGCACAGCATTTCTGCCGGCCTTTGCAAGGCCCTCAGCTGTGCTGGGTGTGCAGACAGCATTTGGGCTGCCAGGACCACTACAGCTCCCGAGGCTGTAAAACAGTGGAGGTTTTTTTCCTTGAATTCAGTTTTTTGTTACTTAAGGACACACTTGGGTGCCAGCCAGGGCATTCCTTTTTCCTTGCATCTAGGGATGGCGGAGTACTGAAAGGATCAAAACATGAGAGCCAGAATAAATGAAGCCGTGAAGAAAGAGGACCAGAGACCCCCTCCCCTAACACAATTAACCTTTCCAGAGCCAGATAATACTCCCAGATTAAAGGACATCTTGAGATGCAGAAATGTATCCAGGTCATGTGGGAGAGACATACTGAGCAAGGCACCGAGGCAAAGGCAAACATCGCTCCCATGGAGGAGATCGGCATCACCCCATAAGCAGCGCTCAGGCCCCCAGGCACCCCGACCTTCCTTGGGGCTCGCCCAGAGCCCAGACGAAAGGGCTGCCAGCCCCGCGGCACTGCCGCGTTGCTCAGCGCCCGGCTCCTGGCTTCCCCAAATGAGGTCTGACTCTGCTCTCTCGCCCAAGCTCCAGCGAGCCCGGCCGCTGCCGCCAGCCCGCCGGTGCCCGCGGACACCGTGTCCCCGGGACCAGCCCGGGAGTGTCCCGCTGCCTCCGCCCGGGCTGAGCCCGGTCTACCCCCCGGGGCACCCCAGCAGCCTCTCGCACTCCCCGGTTTGCAGGAGGCGTCAGGCCGAGCGGTGAGTGCAGCCGGGGGCACCCCCCGCCCCGCCCCGAGGGCGCCCCCGGCGGTTGCCCCGCGCATCGGCGGGAGGCGGCTCCCGGCGGAGGGGCCGAGTCCCCCCGCCTTTGCTCCCCCTTTTTCTTCCTCCTCCTCCTCCTGCTCCTCCTGCCGCCGCCGCCGCCGTTGCCGGGCTCCGCTCCGCCTCGCCAGCCCCAAGCCCTGTGCCCCGGCCCTGCCGCACCTCCCCGGCTTCCGCAGCCCCGGCCCGGCGGGCGGTGAGTCCTGACCGTCGCTGTGCGACTCGGGCGGGGGGTGGTGGAGGGAGGAAGGGGGAGCCGAGAGGTGCGGGGTCGTCTCCATCTATCGGGGGAGGGCATGGCGCGGCGGGAGGGGGGAATCCGACCGGCCCCGGGGTGCGGCGGGAACCCCCCGGCGGGGGGACCGCGGGCTCGGGGCATCTCCCCGGGTGCTGGGCACCGTCTCCCGGCGATGGAGGATCCCGCTCAGGGCATCCCCTCCGCCACGGTGCAGGGGGCCGCGCTTGGGGCATCCCCCTTCCCCCGCCGGCGAGATGCGGGTCCTGCTTTGGGGCATTCCCCACCTCACGCCAGGGTCTGGGGGTCGCGCTCGGGGCGTTATCCCCGCGGGGCGCTGGGGGTCCGGCCCGAACAGTCTCCAGGAGTGTCGGGGCCGTCCTTGCTGTGCCCTCCCGGGGGCTTGGGCTGCCGGGGGCTGAGCTCCGGGCATCCCGCCCAATGTTGCCTGGGGCCGCGCTTGATGCATCGTCCCAGCGTGCTGGGGAATTCGCCTCTCCCCCCACCTCGCCTCGGGAAGGGGCATCGTATCAGCTGCCCCTTTCCCAGATCACTCAGGGCGGGAGGGGTTCAGGTGTCCCAGGAGCATGACCCGCTTCTGCAGCTTTTCCAGAACATCTCTCCTCCCCAGCAAACCTCGGGGCTGTCAGAGCTGTCTGGGTACAGCTGCACACTAAGCAATCTTGGGTTTGGGGTCTGTCGGGGGGTGGGGTGTGTGCGTGTCCCCAGGCAGTGCTGGCTGTGTGGCTCCTCAGCCACGGTACTACCTTGGAGCCCCCTCCTTTCCTTCGGCTGTAAAATGCACATAAACATCCTTTACCTGGCGGCACCACTTAAAAAGCACTTGATTTCCTGGGAGGAGGCACAGCATTACAGTGCGTTTATACGGCACGATGAGCCTCTTCTATGATGCCCGTGCTCGAGGGAATATCCAGCCCGAGCCATACCTGCTCGGGCATTCGTCTGTACGGCAAAGGCAGCCGCGGTCCTGGCCAACACCGGGGGCAGTCTCACAGGAGCCATTTAGTCTGTCTAGACAAGTATGATGAAAAGCAAAGTGCCTGGAACTGTGAATGATTAGAGCTCGGGTATCTCTCTGCAGCAGCGTTAGGGTTGTTGTAAGGCGCTGGTATGGGTGTTGCTGGGTGCTCTTGGGTCTTCGGTTAGCCAATGCACAGGAAGCAGCCAGCAGATTGTAGAGGTTTGTAAGAGCGAGGGAAGAAGAAAGCAGCCAGCCCTTCATGGGCATGGGAGAAGCTTCTCAGAGAGTTTAACCAGACCAAAATGAACAGGGAAAATCAGAGGCCACTGAAAATGGTGAATAAATGGGTAATGAGGGGCAATAGGGGAAAGGCATCTATGGCCAGTTTACACACAGAGAAGTTCATGAATGTTTGTATGACCCTTAAAGACCAGCAAATAGAAGGCAGTAAAAAAAAAAAAAAAAGGCAGCATTATGTGTGAGCAAGGAATAAATACAATCGTTAGGGCAGGAGACTGAAACTGGGGATAATATACATCCTTAATACATATTCATGTGAAGTGTATGAAGAGAGCAGGTTTGGCATAAAACAAAATCAAGGGGAAAGTGCATGTGTAGGTGTTCTTAAATACTTAGGTAAGGACAAATGCAAGCAGCTGTCTCCATCTTAGCTATTTAATAACCTTTACAAATCTAGCCTTTAATCCCACACACCTTTCTGCATATGAGTTGTCCATCCGACTTGTCCGACAGTCCAAGGACATTAATGAGGCAGATTCATGTGAGGACAGACTTCCAAGGCTGAGCCTTGCAGCAACAACATACCAATTGCAGTTCCAGTATGACAGGTAGTCTCCTCCCAGTAAATGCATGTGTGAATCCCTGAGGGCTTCCACAGTACCAAGAATGACTCATTTTGAGCTGGACCACACAAAGCATCAGTTTCCAAGTCACAAACATATTCTAGAGACATTACACACAAGCATTGTTGGGATCTGGCTGTACATGAGGTCAGAAGGTTTTATCTAGAACACATGCAGACCTGACTCCAGGTTTTGTGGCCATTCAGGGCAAAGCAAACAGTTCCTCATGGGCAGGTGTATGGGGATGGTCAGATCTGGAGTGTGCTTTATCCTCGAGCAGAGGAGATGGGTTCTGAGAACTGCTGAGCATCTTGACATTCCCCTGCAGCTCCTGGGAGTTGCCCCATCTCAGGTCTGGACCTGGCCAAACAGATTTGGGCTGCCCCAATGGCTGAGCTGAGGCAGTAGGCAAAGCCTGGCTCTGTGCACAGGGCTGGGTTTAGTACCTCACAGAAGGAGCTGGACCAGGGAGCGTTTCATCTGGACCAAGGTTGAATGCTCTCACACCTCTGTATCCTCTCTCTGGCCCATCGTGCTGGACTTCCTTCCCCATTGAGAGTCCAGTTTCTCAGTCAAGAAAAATCTCTTTCTATACATGTCAACAAATAAATTGAGGAAATTGCTTTCAGGCTGTCATCTGTGTGACATAGGGAAGGAGAGACTGCTCCAAGAGCAGCTGTAGCAGACACCAACTGCAAATCTCAGGAAAAAAGCTATTAAGCAACTAGGGCATGTGTTGATAATTAGTTAACGCTTGCTATGTTTGCTCTGGGCTTTTAATTTCTGTTGACTGGCTATGAATTTTCTGCACTATCGCTGCTTGTTTACAGTAGGGCACCTTACTTCAGCAATTAATCAGTTTTAAGAGACTCTGCTAATGTCCCTCTGACATCCAAAGAGCCCAGTTAAGTGAGTCAGCCTCTAAATACTTCACAGGAGCTAAGAGGAGAAGGCAACAGAACAAATCTCCTCCTGTGCATCTGCAGCCCGCAACGTATATGAGAGAGCCAGAGCTGGAAATTATTTACAAGTTGACTTATAAAATAAATTTAGAATGACCAGCTTAAAAAAGAAAAGTATATAAAAAATAGAAGCTGTATATTGCTAGGGCCAAATTCCATAAAATACCAAATAAATCCATTATGAGCTGAGTGCCCTTCTCTGCACCCATACGACTCAGATTTTCTGCACACAAGACCTTTTCTGGCTGGTCAGAATATCCCAGATCAACTCTTGCTGTGTGATATTGCCCTGACTTTTGAGGATTACACTGCTCCTGTCAGCCCCAGGCACATCTATCCAAAAAAGCAATGTCAATAGAACAGAAAATAAATGACATATCTGCAAATTCCTCAAAGAATAATTCATAGGTAATTTTCAATTAGAGAGAATAATTTATAGGTGCCTGATTTGCAAAGAGAATAATTTATGACTAACATGAATTGCATCTAAAGCACATCTACAGGTTACTGTAAGGAAGGGAGTATACCATCTGCTCAGCTGTCATGTGCTGAGACTGGATTTTGGGGGTGTTTCTTGTGAAAACACCCATGGTGGGGGGAGGGGGTGGAAATCCACCAAAATCTGTAGTAAGAAGAGATGTGTAATACACCCAATCTGATCTGAACCCTCTGCATGTTACCACAAGCCTGTGTTGCCCTTGGAGCTCCTGGTTCAGAGCATCATTATCTGGGCTGAGAAAGTTGTCCTTGTTCAGCCTGGAGAAGAGAAGGCTCCAGGGGTAATCTTATAGCCCCTTCCAGTCCCTGAAAGGTGCCTATAGGAAAGCTGGGGAAGAACTGTTCATGAGGGCATGGAGCAATAGGATGAGAAGTGATGATTTTAAACTAGAAAAGAGGAGATATGAGGAAAAAGTTCTTCAATATAAGGTTGGTGGATCACTGAACAGGGTGCCCAGAGATGTAGTGGAGGCCCCATCCCTGGAGGTATTCAAGGTCAGGCTTGATGGGGCTCTGAGCAGCCTGATCCAGTGAAGATGTCCCTGCTCACTGCAGGGGGGTTGGACTAGATGCTCTCTAAAGGTCCCTTCCAACCTCACACATTCTGTGATTCTCTGATCATGAGCAGAAAGGCCACAACTGGGTTCCTACAACATCATCACTAGAAAAGCCATCTGCAACTGGGACAAAAAGCCAAGTGCCCAAAATGCTGGGTTACGTGTGCCCCTGCTGCATGGCACGGACATGACGATGAATATTATGACAGATGAATAACAGGAAAGAGAGGGAGGTCTCTGTGAACTGGTTTGAGATTCCCAGTGCAGGCTGGCTCCATCCCTGCCCGGTTAGGGACCCTGTGTCGCTCTGGGCTGTGCAGTGCAAGTGAAGCCCTGTGTATGAGCTTTCAAACCACTAAAGTGTGGTCACAGACATCCTTGGGCATGGTGGATATCACAAAACACCCCAGGTCATAGCTGGGAATGTTTGGAGCTGGGTCAATGTCCCCTTTTAGGAATCCTTGGGAAACAATGCATATCCCATAGCTTTGGGTACTCCATTCCATGAGAGAGCCCTGGGGGACACAGGCTAAGAGACTGTGCCCTCATTGTATCTGCAGACGCATACATCCACTCTTTGCTGCTTCCCATTAAGAAAAACCCATTCATTTTCTAAGCAGCTCCTCCTCCCCCAGACCCACTCACCCCTCATCACCAGGAAGTGCTGACGAAAGTGGCTCCTGCTTCTCAGAAACCTCCTGTGTCAGGATCACTCCCAACTGAGCAAAAAGTCTCTCCATGGTATCCCTGAGAGCAACAGGCAGTGGGGAGCTCGCAGGGTCACATTCATGGTGATTTTAATATTGCAAATAGCTTCCCAGTGAAAGTTCTGTATATGACCAGAAGAATGAGGGTTGTATTGAAAAGTTGTGTGGAACAAGTGACACCTCAGCCTTAGGAAAAGGCAAATCTTCACCCTTGCCCAAGGCAAAACTCCTGAGTCCGGGTGGGGTCAGACTCTCACTTCATCCTCCCAAATCTGGCAGTGTAGAGGTTCGTGGAGCAAAGCACAGAACAACCTCACATGAACTCCTGTTGCCACCTGTAAAAACCAGCAAAAAACAGTGTCTTGGCCGGAACCAGGACAAACAGTCCAGACTTTTCTTGGGCAATAAGAAGAGGAGGCTGAGAGAACACCACAGGTTTTATCTCCAAGCTTTGATTGGACTGGGGCCCTTGTACTGCTTCAGATCCCATCGTGTCATTCACTGTCAGCCTTTAATGCTGGTGAAACAGGGAGCTTGCAAAAAGCAACTGCTTACCTGCTCCCTCTCTGAGCTACGTGCCCTTAGTGCCAAAAGAGATCATAAAAAGCGAGTCTTTTTTGAGGCTGGCTTGTACGTGCACGTATCTTCCCAAGGGTTGGATGTAAAGAACATCAATGTTAATTTTAACAGGCTGCTGCTGCCTTTCTCTCACTGAGCAGATGAGCAGACCCTTCTCTCCACCGCTGAGGAAAGACTTTGGTTCATGTTGGCACTATTTTTTTTCAATATTCAATTTTCATGCTACGTTGCTGCCCTCAAGGGCCACTGAACGTCACTTACCTGGCAGAGCTAGGCTGCAGACCTTCTTAAATTATAGTCTTAGGTCCTCCTAAAAGCATTTCACCTGTTTTTTCCCAGTGATTGAAGGATGCTGTTATAATGATGACAGCCAGCAGCTGATACATTGGCTTACCCACCCAGAGAGCTCATCTGGTTTCTTTTAGTCTAGTATTAACTTGCCTAATAGAAGATTATACTTCCCAGAAACCCTGTGCTTCGTGCATATATACCTGTTTCCATGTGTATATACCTGTGTACAGGTGAGGCACTTCCCTGAGGTGGGCAACTTTGCCCAAAGCACTGCTCCAAAATACTCCAGTTCTGCTGGGCATGATCTCCTACTGGAAAAGGGAATGTCTTCGGAAAAATCCAGACACAAGTTAGCCACGGGGGTTGTATTTTCCTATTTTCTCTTCCCCAAGAAGTCTACTGGAATCTCCATAGGGGCAGAAACTGGGATGGGAAATGGGCGCTGGACTTCTGCAGCTTTGGAAAATGCTGGTCTCAGGAAGGACCCTGGGGGAATATTTCCAGGATGCTCTGACTTAATTTCTTCCTGCTGCAGGCTTCCATTCACTCTTTATTTTCCACTTTACATCATCACCAGCAGCCTTGATGCTAACGTGGTGTGACATGAAGTTATTCATGAAGTGACAGGGTGGCAACAGGCCCACTCATGTTTTGCTAGAAAGGCAGCACCAGCAAACATGGGTCTTGAAAACCAAGTCCTACCTGTGGATGGGTCTGGGCAAACCTTCCACATCCTGCAGCCTGACACCAGTGCTGTGGGCAGCCAGGTGCCCCAGGTCAGTGCCTCAGGGTAATGTTTAAAAGCTGTGAGAGGAAATGTGCAACAGCAAACAGCTGTTCTCACTGGTAAGTCAGGAGTTTAGGCTTCTGATGGATAGATGAATTGATAGATGACAGATAAAGACCAAGATCTTCTTCCTTACCATGGAGCTATGCCTTTGGGAGCCCCAGGGCACAGAGTTTAGCCCAAGTGAAAAGGAGCTCCACCTTCTGACATCACACGAGGGCCAGTGCAGCCAGTTGCACAACACACAGAGGTATTTCCTGTATTAGTGGGACTTCAGGATAGAGCACCTAAACCGAAATAATAAAATGATCTGATATAATCCAGACATCTGGGAGCAATAATGGGGCTCCACATTCTTGAGCACCATCTACTGGTACGTTATCCATGAACCAGTGACATACATGTGGATGCAGAGTACCCTATGATGGTCTAGACAACCTTGAAAGGTCCCTTCCAACCTAACACACTCTGTGATTCATTCTAGGACTCTGTAACAGATAAGCACACAGGGCTCCTGGCCAGCACTATGTGCAGTGTTTATAAGCTCCCAGTCAAACCTTAGGGCTTGGCTCTTGGTTTGCTCTCAGAGGATTTTGCCCATGCAAAGGTTTCCAGGTCTCTCACAAGGCCACGTGCTGACGGCTCTATCCGGCTGTATCCCCTCCCGCAGGCAGCGCCGCAGCCGGTGGGGTGACTCCGCCATGCTGCAGTGCAAACACGCTCAGGAATTCAGCTTCGGGCCCCGGGCTCTGAAGGACGCGCTGATCTCCACCAACCCAGCCCTGCAGGAGCTCTATGCCAAAGCTTTCTCCAGGGCGGAGAAGCTGTTCCTCTCTGAAGCCTACAACCCACAGAGAACGCTCTTCTGCACGCTGCTCATCCGCACGGCTTTCGACTGGCTCCTCAGCCACCCCGATGCCCCCGAGGACTTTGAGACGTTCTATCATGCCATGCTGCGGAGGAAGCAGAACTTCTATCGAAAGCACATTTACCTGCAACCTATAGGTAACGTGGACATCTTCACTGAGCCACCTGGAAAGATACGGGAGGGAGGTGGGTGGTACTGAAGGCTACTAACATCCTCTCCTAAGGACTAACCTGCAAAATAACAATTGCCATAGCAAAGATAAGTGCCATACCAAAGGCTCTGGCATGCTCCCCATCCAGAGTCAGAAGCCACAAAGACAACCATCAGTGGACCTGCCCTGTAAATGGTATGTGTGCTCCTGGGTGAGACCTGCTGTGAATATACGCATGCATACTTACACATGTGTCTCTTATTTAAAACAATGCTGGATAAACCCCAGCATTTCTGGAGCTCCATCCCTGATGGTTCATGAAAAACGAGCTACTCCTTCCCACATTAATGTTTCCGTGCAACTTAGACAGGGGACAACCTTCCTAGCACATCTGCCCTACTAATGAGAAAGCACACTAATACCTCGTGTTACCTCTCAACAAGAGCTCCCTCTTCTCTGTATCTGTGTAGCCATCTCAAAATGTCCACCACCTTCCAGCGTAAGCAATTAACCTCAGACTGAACAGCCCTCGTCACCCCCCACTGCTGCAGCCAGCCCCACAGACCCCCTCAGCCCCTGTGCTTCACCCTGGCTTTAAGGAACTGATAACAGAGCTTCTCTTCTTAGATTTAATTGAAGGGCCTGCTGGGCTCTCACTGCTGGATTCCCTCCAGAGCTGCGTTGAGTCTTTCTTCCTGGGTCTCCGTGTGAAGTGCCTTCCCTCCATCCCCATCTCTTCCATTCACTGCTGCTACCGTCACAGCCGGGACTCAGACAGGGTGCAGCTTCACGCTGGTAAGGACTCGGGAGCGGGCAGGGACATCAGTGTGGCACATGGACAGCCCTGCCTTTGGAAATGCTTGAAATAGCCCTGAGCAGGGAGGGGATGAGGGAGAGATCCTATTCCCATGGAAAAGCCAGAACTCTGATGGGGGGAAACAAGCTTGAAAAACAAAGTGCCCCTCATCACCTTTTCCTCTGCTGTTTGTATTTTTCAGAGCTGTTATGTCTAGGTCCAGCTCTGCAGAGGGGGCAGATGAGGCCCAGGGGAAGGCTCTGTTGATTTGGTGTAGTCCGAGTTCTCCCTCCTCTTGTCCAGAGCCAAAGTAAATTCATGGCCTGGATGGCACGGGTGGGGCACTCTGGCTTCTCACATTAGGAAATTTGGGTTCAAGGGTCACACAACTCCCCAGGGAAATGGGTTTTTCAGCTGCCAAACTGGCGCTGCCCATCACCTGCCTAGAAGAAGCAGTTTGCAGGTACCATGGGCAGCATGTGCTAGGCCCAAACCCAGCACTGCAGCCATGCTCCTGCTCCAGCTCAGACCTGAGGTGCCTGTAGGGAAATTCTTCTACTCCCTGGCACTTACTTCCATGGGTTAGTACTGAATTTGCCTACACCTCTGCCTTTAGCTCTGCTTTTAGTACTGTGCTCGCCCCCATTTCAGAAGTCAGGTCTGGTCATGCTTGGGCTACGCAGGAGCCTCTGAGATACAGAACCCAGCAGCTCTCCCTTGCTGGGGCCACATTGCATCCTTCTTCCCATGAGCAGGGGAAATACCAGCTCTTGGCATGCCTTCTAGGGACACTAGATTTTAATGAACACCTCTTGTATTTGTCCAGATGGGATCTTGAATTTCCTGAAGAACAACAAACCCATGGATGCCCTGTGTGTGCTTGGACTCACTCTGCTTGATCTTTACCCGTGTGAGACCTGGAGCTTCACGTTCAGCAAATTCCTGCCAGGACAAGGTGGGATTGGTGAGCCCTTGATCTAGCGCAGTGTACAAGGCTGTACCAAAAAACCTTTCCTGGGAGACAGTCAAATCTTATCATTAACATTTTATTGGCTCCCTAATAAGTGGCACTAGGATTTTCCTACTTTAAAATTGGGAGAGTCAGGACTCAAAGGTCCTGAGGCACCCTTTGGGAAGCATGCTCAACTGGACTGTGCTATAACAGCTTTCTCTCCATGCTGCTGTGGTGTGAGATAACCATAAAAGAGCTGATGCCTAACTTGCACACACCTCTCTTTACAGAAGTGGGAGTCTGCAGCTTTGCTAGATTTTCTGGCGATTTCCCCCAGGCTGGCTGTAGCAGCTTGAATCCTCTCACACAGAAGGCTTCATGTGAAGTCAGCAAGGAAAGCAGAGACCGGACAGTGCCGTTCAGTGCTCAAGAGATGGTCCAGTGCTGCAAGGTAGGACCAGCAACACCCTGCAACCCACAGTACTTGCCACATAGGATTAACTCTTTCAGGCCCAGGCATAACCCATGTCTCAGCCGAGAGAAGAAGACATGAGACTCTGCTCCCAGAAGACATGGGCAATCATGGCTAAGTCCACACACTTACTGCGGTGCTAAAGAGCTTATAGAGCACTGCGTAGTGCTCTCACTGCCCTTACCACTGGAGCAAACTAAAGCATCAGCTGTATAGTGAGGCTACAGGACTTGCCTTATGTCATGGAGCAACACTGAGGCAAAACCTCTGCTCAGCTGCCAGACTCACGCTTGGGTAATCTGAGCACTTGGCTTGCCAGGGGTGCCCAGGCAGTAGGATCTGTTAGCTCATACACTATTTGGAAGGCCATCAGAATGTGTAGTGGACTTGCGTGTTAACTGATGGCTGGCTGGGAAGGGGTGACTGTGTCTTCCTCAGACGTCAGTGGCTGTAAGGGGAGAAGACCATGTGCCAGACCTGCTTAAGTGGGTGGATAAGAAGGATACCTCAGACAAGCTTGCACATATATTTTTATGCAGATGTCCTTAAACCCCACTCATCTGCAACACACCCTCTTTGTGAGCACTGCCCTCTCTCATCACAGCATCTCCCCCGTGCCCTGGTTTAACATTTCTCCCAAAGCTGGCACACACAGAACGGCCGCACCAACACCTCTGCTGGCATTTCTCTCTGCCTTCCATGGTATTTGCTCAGGATTTTCTAGTCTGAAGTATTCTCCTGAGGTAATTCCAAATGATGTCAGGTGGCAATGGGAGGAGGGGAGGAAAATCTTCCTTCCTCAGCCCTTCTGAAGTTGCCAATTCCCCAGGCAGTCATGCCTAGCCAGCTGACTCCAGTTTAGTCTTTGCTTTGGCACAAATATTAGGAGCATCTGCTCTAGATGGACCCAGATCTGTTATTACCAATATCTTCTTAGAGATTCCTTGTGTGGACTGTGCTGCTCCTTCTCAGATCCCAGACAAGACTGGTTTTCATCCTCAAAAAACCCCAACCAAAACACCTCAAAAAACCAAACACCCCACACTCTGCTCCAAACGTGCTCTCTGCAGGGTCTTCCCACAGCTGCTTATAAAAACCATCCCCCCACCCCTTCCTCCTCTACCACAGAAACACAGACGCTGAGGTACCTGGGAAGAAGGGAGACACATTCCCCTTTCACCTGAAGCTTGCCAGGGCTGAGCGATGAGTTGGCTAGGCTGTCAGGGGATAGGAAGGTGGAAGACAAGGGTCAGGAGCAGCTGGACCACGCACCGCTCAGGTTTCTGCTGTCCCCTCAGGTGACCTGTCACGAGATCTGCCACCTGATGGGGCTGGGGACCTGCCGCTGGCTGCAGTGCATCATGCAGGGCGCGCTGAGCCTGGACGAAGCTCTGCTGCGGCCCCTGGAGCCGTGTCCCATCTGCCTGCGGAAGCTGCAGCACGTCGTGGGCTTCAAACTCATCGAGCGCTACAGGGTGAGAGAGAGCTCCACCCGCCCTTCCTAGAGCGAGGGGTGGTGGAGGTGAAGTGTTGTGCTCACTCTTACTCAGTGGCTTGTCTTCTCCCCAGTCATACCTCCTGCCCGACACACATCGCGTTCAGGGGCAGGGCTTTCCACAGCTGCCTGTTGTAAGGGCTGGGGGCTGTGTTTGCAACAAGGTACATGCAGAGCAAGGCCAGGGATGCGCCTGGGTTCATTGGGCTTGGAACCAGAAACAGAAGCATGGCCAAGGATGTGGGGAGGAAACACACGTGTGGGGTTTTACTGCTTCTCTGCAGCAGTGTCAAGCCCATGTGACTCCATGGCTGGGTCAGTCCGAGAGGTCCCAGAATTGCCCAGGCTACCACAATAAATGCTGGCTTATTTAAACACCCAGCCTGTCAGCACTCAGCTATTGCTTTCTAGAAGAGAACCGTCTTCTGCACTAAGCTTTTCTAGAAACACTTTTGCCTTTGCACCTGCAGTAAATACTGTAATTGGCTCAGCATCCCCCATGGCAGGGAACACAGACCCGAGGAGGATATGCTTGCCAAGCATCCTATCTGCTCCCTTGAGATGGAAAAGCTCAGCTAGGTGTAGTACAAGCCAGTATAAAGGAGTTGTGATAATCTCTGTAAGAGGCTTTGCTGTGGCATTGAGAGAGGAGATATAAATGCCAGCGATGAATTAAATAGTTAAAGGAACCTGACAGATGAGAGCACAAAGCATTTGGAGATGGTATCAGAGCAGGCAGCAAAGCCACTTGCTAAGCACGGTTTGAGAGGCTGGAGCTGGCCAAGTGCAAGTCTGAAGTCACATCTCCCTTTGGAAAACCATCCCAGACCCCCACCTGCCACAACAGCCCCAGATGCTCATAATAAATACAGGAAATACCAGACACAAAGCTGTTCCTTGCCAGGAGCAGGTAATGCTGCTGGAGTCTGCAAGAGACACAGTTATGGGCAGAAGAGCATGTGGGACAGGAAACCAGCCCTCGTGCAGGAGGAAGAGCCCCTCAGTTTATTTATCTGAGCCCCACTCAGAGGCATGCTCCATTTTTTAATCCCAGCTGCTCATTCCAGCCGTGAGTCACCTTGAAAACTTAAAGCAAATAAATTCTTGTGGTGTTTCCCCACCACAGCCAATCTGTCCACCTGCTGCTCCTGCAGCATCCCAGGCTGCTCTGCTTGTAGTGGAGGTTAGCTTGCAGCAACCACGCTGCAGGAGAAGACGGTACTTGAGCTGCTCTGAGAGGCTGAGTTTGCTATGTCCTTGCCACGGTGCAACAGCATCTGCTTTTGGGCTGCTCTGCTGCTGGAGGTGGGGTTTGCCATGGCAGAGGGGTTCGAAAAGCCTCTTGGAGCTCTTTGAGGTGTCAGACAATAGGTTGTGTTCTTAGTGACTTACCTGAGGAGAGCATCTACTTCCAATGCTCCTGCCTGCAGGTATGCTCCAACAGTGCAGGGGTTATCCCTTTCTAATTAAATGAGAATGTAAGAGGCTGCAGTCCTTCAAACCCTTCCCAAACCCCAATCAATACATCACCCAGAGGGAGACACAAGGAAAGAGTTTGGGGTTTTGGTGTCAACCTTGAGTCAATTACCCCCTCCTTTTGCTTTAAATAACCCAGAGAGACTCCTTAACATCCTCATCTCAGCAGCTTTTCCTTGTCTTGGGAACCAGGCTACAGAGCAGTTGTGATTCCTCCCCTGATTCACTGCTCTTGGAAAATTTAAGAGACATCATGAAATCACAGGCCGGTTGCAGCTTTTGGACAGCCTTGCTGTCTCCTGCCCTGGTCCAGCTCCTAGGACAGCTTCTGGTGCTCCCTTTGTTTATAAGCCCCGAGGGAGCGAAGGGCTATCTGAGGTGGGATAAGGCAGGAGGAAAGTTGTCCCTTTACATTTTTTCTTGCCCCAGAGGGAGGGGGCAGGGTGGATTAACTTCACTGAAAGAGACCATTTTATTCCTGTATGAAATTCTTCCCCGAGGCTTCATGCTCAGACTGAAAGGAGAAACAGGGCCCATTTCTCCCACCCACTCAATTTGAGCTCTTTATCCCTTCTGTCACTTGCCTGAAGAGAGAGCAAGAGTGGCAGGAAGGGGGAGGGAGCAGGGGGGCTGCAGGAGAAGGGAGCTCTGTAGGGCTGTAAGTCTTCTGCCCGTTTCCCAAGCACCACAGCTCACCCTGAACCCAGCACAGACAGGGCTGGAACAGCGACCCGAGCACCAGGGGCTACATCTCAAAGCTTCAGCTGTACCCCCTATCCCTAAAGTGCTTGCAGGGCATCACAAAGGCATCAGCTGGCAGCTGCAGAAGTAAGGGTGAAGAAATAGGTCATGAGGGTGTGAAAAAGCTCAAAAAACCTATAACCCCCCCAACACATGCCAACAAGGCAGACAGGTAGATTGCCTTTGATCCAGCAATGACTGGAGTGCTGCGATTCCCTCCCCAAAGCTTAAGGAATGAATGTGCCAGAAGCAGCCCCTTACATGCCCTGCTGCAGCCCTGTGAAAGGAAATTAACTCAGCCATTTTCCTCTCATTAATTCTTTCCTGGAGCCCAGCCTTACCCCTCGTGCATTTCAGCTCAGGAGGGAAGAGCTCTTCTGCCCTTTGGAATAAAACACAGTAGTTAACGTTCCAAAACACAATTCTTCACTGCTATCTCAGGAGCTTGCAGTGACACAGCCTCCTGTGGAAAGGCTCTGGTTTGGCTCTCATAGAGATCACATCCCCAGAGCCAGGAGAGAGTTTGTGCTGGTTTCTCCTACCAGCATCTCCCATCTTTAGTACAGGGAGAGAGAGCACACCTCTGCCCGGGGCAGCTCTGCCACAGGTGCTGATGCCAAGGAAATGGGACAAGAGATAGCCCCTGCTCTGTGGGGGCTGTCTGAGCCCACCTTCTGGCAGAGAGGACCGTAGTGTCTGAAGCTGATCCACTCGAGATGGTTTACCTGACAAACACCAGGAAAGGCGTAATTCTTCTCTCTTGCTCTCTAAAATGAAACCTTTTTTCCTCTCATGACAGAAGCTCTACGCCTGGACACAGACTGTATTGTCCACGTGGCCAAGGCAAGAGTCAGCAGATCTGTCCACTTCAGAGGACATCCTTCCGTTCAGCTCGGACTCTGGGATGTGCTGTGAGAACGACTCCGAGGCCGTGACCTCCTTGTCTGAGCCGCTGACGCCAGACACTTGCAGCCAGGCCCTCTCCATCGGCCAGGAGCTGGACCAGGACGAGCATTCGTGTTCACTGGCAGAGGTGCAGAGCCAGCCCCAGCTTGCTGGATCCACCAAGTCCACAGACATCATTAAAGATTATGAACTGTGGCTGGAGATGTGCATTGCTGCCCTGGAAAGGAACGTCTCCGAGGAGGAACTGGCTCAGGTAGACAAGACTGTGGATGCCCTGGCTAAGTGGGAAATGTTTACAGGACAGCTGCCCGCTATGAAGAAGGACCTACCCTTCGCTAGGGACAGCACTGGGCTACGGAAAGTTCTGGGAGACAAATTTTCCTCCTTGCGGAGGAAACTGAGTTCCAGAAAACTGTCCAAAGGGGAATCGTCCCCTCATCGCTGGCAGTGGGAGGAAAACTAGGCTGGGTCTGCCCTGGGTTGGACCAGCTGTGCCCACCTTACCGCCCCGCTTCTGGCCCCTCTTACTACAAGCTGTTGCTGTCAGAGAAAAACAGCAGCTCTTCCCAGGAATAAAGGGTGTTTTTCTGAGATTGCTAATGTATCTTTGATGTGACCAGTTCTTCTCTAAGGGTTACTCCTGTGCTGGTCTAAATGACAGTGTGACTCCACACGCGTGTCAAGTCCTGTGTAGGCACTTGCATTTTCTTGCTGCATTTCATTTGCACTTAAGTCAGCCAGGAAGAAAGAGGCCCAGGCTAAGAGGCCCAGGCTAAGCACTAGGCATGTTCACACAGAAGCTTGGACCATCTGAACCAACAGATGCAAATTAAACCAGGGCACAGCTCTGCTGCACACAGAGCTCTCATCCTCTCCGTGTTTCACCCTGAAACATGTTTCACCTCTCCACCTCCTTTCCCCCGTACCAAACAGCCATCTTTGCTCGGGGGCTGAGCATGGGAGCCCAACCGAGCTGGACAGACCGATGCTGTGAGTGGGTGATGGAGATGGAGGAGAACAGGACTTTACAGTAAGTAAAGCAGAAAGGTCCTTGGCAGCGCGGCTGCCGTAAAGAACAGCGTTCGTGTGACGCCTGTCTTGGCAGACACTCAAGGGGATCTCCAGAGCCACTTCAGTTCAGACAAAGCCAGGCTTGGAGCCGTGAGCTGTAACTACTCACAGCCCTGGTAGGCTGGCACAGGAGAGAAAACCTTTGACAGTGCTCACACGCTCACTGATTATTAACTTAAAAGTGGAAACTACAGACACATTGCTCTCCTCCCGCCCCGAGAACCTCGCAGCCTGGCCCCTTTCCCTCTTCTTCGTGCTGTAAGTCGCCCAGTGAATAGGAACAGTTGCTGTGCTGGCACTGGGAGCTGCAGCGCCTGTGTCCCACTGCACGGCACACTGCTCCTCACTGGCTATTTATAGACAGAGCCCAAGAGGCCGGCTGGTTTTCAAGCTCTGTGACAGCAGCTTGATGGAAGGCTGACCCTCTCCATCCCCCGGTCACTCAGCCCCCAGCACTGATAACGCAGCTCGCAGCTACGTGGCCACGCTTCAGATTTCTCCCCTCTTAAAATACCAGGCAGTGGGACGGGGTCCAGTCCAGCTGGGAAGAGGGAGGATGCTTCCCTCAGAAGAGTTAACAGCTTTGGCTCTCCTGAGCGCTTGCCCCACGGGCTCTGGGGGCCTCGAACCCTGCAGGAACCCTGCAGCTCGGTTTTGGAGCCCGGAGGGAGGGGAGCAGGGGAAGACTTCTGAGAAAAGCCTGATTTACAGAGAGATTTACACAGGCAGGTGAGTAGAAAAGATGATCTCATAGTAAGTTCGATTGGATTCCGGAAACACAAACGACTTCACATCCGCATGATTCATACGGGGAGAGAAAGGGCGCTCTGGCTCCGGGGCCGATGACGGCAATTCCTGGAAACAGTTTTTCCAGGCTGTGTGCCTGGGCTTGGCGCAGGCGTGGTGCCGCAGAGCCGCCGCTGCCGCCCTCTCCTGGCAGCCTCAAGGGCCACGGGGTCCCCATCCAAGACATTCTTTCCAGCAGCAGCTCTTTTCCAAACAAACCCTGCCTGAGTTACAACTCCCGGTACTGCCCCACACTTGCTCAGTCGGTTCCTTCACCGATTTGCTATTTTAAGCAAGAGGTTACGTCTCCTTCAGCCCTGTTTGCTCTTACACAGTTCAGTGCTGGACCATCGGGCTGAACCTCAGCAGCTTTCCCGAAAGAGGCCCTAAACTCCGGGTAACGACCTTGCCTAAGGGAGAGAGGCAGCTTTCTAGCCCAACAGAAAGACAACACAGAAGAGGGGTGGCACAAACTGGACTGCTGGCAGAAACCACAGAGGGGGAAACTCCTTACATGACGCTTGCGTTTCACTGTTGGTAGGCAGCAGGAGAACCCAGGAGTTCACTGTGCAGAGCTTCAGCAAGTTTGGTGAGCCTTCTGCAGGAAGGCAAGCAGCGAGAGGAGCCGGCCACCCCCTGGGCAGGAAGTGAAGACCCAAAGGGGACTCAGTAGCCTGTGCTGAGCACCCCTGGGCATGGCTCAGGAAGGCAGCACCTTCTCTTCCCTGCCTCATCACCTGCAGGCACCTTGTTTAGATCTTAGGTTTAGATCTAGAGACAACCTCTGCATGTGGCCCAGCTCCTGCCTTCAGGTGATCCCCCCAGAACCAGGTAACCGCTTCCTGGAGGTGTGTGCAACGATCCCCAATACGATGGTACAACATGTTTGGCTGGCTGGGCTCAGAGCACCTCCCAGATCCCACCATCCTGGGGCTGCCCAGAGCACCCTCCACCACCAAAGTAACTCTCAACACACCCTTTCTGCCCTAAGCTCAAGGATACTTGTTTTGAAGCAACTTCTAGAGTCAATAATCCCAAACAGAGCAAAAACCACAATATCTTCTCCCCAGGATAAACGGGCAGAACATTCCACTCCTACTCTTAAAACATGAAGTTGCTGTAATTGAAGGGAGTGGGGGTACAGTGTGATTGTCCAGGAGGAAAAGAACCCAACCAAACATGAAAAAAACCTACAACACCCAACTATTTGCTAGTTAGAGGTGAGGTTGCCCACAACAGCTTGCAGAGGTGAAACCAACACCTTTCACTGACATTGCATTAGCAGTCTCCAGCACCGTCTGATTTAACAGCGGGTGAGACCACTTCTCTCCCCTAGAACTGCTGCTTTTAAGTCTGTTCCTGCTGCACAAGACTGAGGCTTTAAGAGAAAGCTACTTTTTGTAACCCCCCCAAACACTCTCCCCAGAATCTCTTCCTCCCTTAATGCCATGCAGCTTCCCAAGACACTGGTCAGCCTCAGGGAGAACACCAAAAATTTGTTAGCAACAGAATAAACTTCTTCCCAGGCTCATGCAGGATAACGAGATACCAGACTGGAGCTGGAAACCACAGGGATTTAATTTCTCTCCTCCAAGAGCTGTAACAAATACTTAAATATTACTACAACCACCCTACAACTTGCTCACTTCAGACACAGAGCTTTAGCTGTGCATTTTAGACAGGACTCTCCCTGGGGAAATGGCCAGGTATTCCCTTTTATCTTCAGTGTTGGATTACAGAAACTGCAAAAGCAACATCCTAGTAACCTGGAGCTACTGCTGCGGGCTTGTCAGATTAGGAAGTATGTGATCACACCTGGAAATCTTTGATTAGCACATACTGGATCTGCAGTTCCTCTGCCCTCATTTTCAGAGACACAGAACACAGTCAACACATTGTCAGAGACACTGGCAGTACACATTGTTACCTGAGAGTGCTCAGCACCTCCAGGGAAAAAGCCAATCATTCCCTAAAGTGGGCTGTAGCCCAGGACCTAACATTTCCAGTGGTCAGTAGAAAGGACAAACAAGCTCCATGAAGCATTTGGAATTGTGTACCTGCCAGTGTAATAGATTAGGCATTAACACTCCCCACCAGAAACAATTGAGACTTGACACAAAAACCTGCCAGATGTGACCTTTTGAAGTGTGAGCAGGAAAGGTCAATGGCATTCCTGAGAACCAGAGCTCTAGCTGGCAGCATGAGGTGATGCCAGGACGGCAGTGTGGTAAGTCAGGGATACCAATGACTCTCCAAAGGTCAGTGGTTCTGCACAGCCCAGCAAGATACCATGGCTAACAAGGCAGCAAGTCCAACAGAGGGGCCTGGCACAGGAAAAGAAGCAGGTATAGTTCCCATGGCTATTATCAGGCACCCCATAGCAGAGGGGGAATCTCTAACAGGGGTTACCAACCCACCAGGCTGATTTATCTTGTTCTGCTGAGCTTAAAATACACACGCACAAACTCTTTCACTTCTCACCTGTTCTAATGCCAAGGTTACATAGGCTCCACCAGCCTCTGATTCCTGGACACATTCACCAAGAGATACTCAAAGCTGAACTGAAGAGGTGGGAGGTACGTGAAGATTATAGAACAAGACTTCACTGCACAGCAGCTGTACCAGCACGGAGTCTACGGTGTAATTTATTTACAAAGTGTGGCTCTTGTGTAAAAGTTTTGAGCAAAGTTAAAAAAAAGTCACTCTAGACTCTGTGGAAAGAGAAGACCCATGAAGAACAGTATAACAAGTCAAGTTTTAATAGATTTATAAAATTCATATATACAAAACAGTAAACTAAGTCACCAAAGCTATAAAATACACTTTTTACACATCACAATATAATTTTATCTAGTACACAGTTTTCATAAGTTGATACTATTACAGCCAGTAGCTGCTTCTATCGTGGATGCTGTTTTGGTGCTAGAAAGACACTTAAGTGAGCAGTCTGGAACTGTGCTTTTACTTTATGCATTTTTCACCTTCTTTCAGTTTTTGCTGTTTTTGAAGTACTTTCCTGTGAATTGTTAGAAAATTAAGGCTAAAATCAGGCCTTTCTTGCCCAACGCAGTGAACTGGTTTTAAAAAGAGAATGATATTGCATAGTATGTGTGTTACAATGCATAGGCACCAGAGAGCAAGTAAATTGCAGAATAAAAGATAACATTAATTGGCTTCCTAGCTACACGACTGTGTCACGAGATAACTTTGTTTTCTGTCAGTTTGCTTCCATACACATTGATTCCATATACAAGTCATCACAAGAGCAATAAATACTAGCCATTTCGTTAAGTGGAGTCTCCAGAAATAGTTTAACATCTATCATCAATTCAAGCTCATTACACATGCCAGATAACGAAGCCTGTTCACTGGGAAAATGCTCATTATCCTACAGGCAGTTCATGGCTCCAATGCAAAGGGGAGTTTGAACACACGCTTTCAAACCTCAAGCCCACCAAGCTTCCCCAGCTTCTCGTACTACGCAAAGCTCATTCCTCCCCACACCGCCCTTCTCCCTGCTCTCTTCTCTCAGGGTTTGTGCCCAATCACCTGCCCACAAGCTCAGCACAACACATCCATGGGAAGTATTAAGCAGCAAAGCAGCGCTAGTTAGAATCCATTTCTCCCCTCAGGAGATGCTCTCTCAGGTCTACTTAGCCAAGTTTTGCTCTCCATCAGCTGCAGTTTTTATTCAAATAATGGAGAGCCCCTTACCCAGCCACTGCCCTGATGTAATTCTCACGTGCTGGTAAGGAACAAGACGCCCTGTCTGGCCTGAGATCCACATTCCATGTTTTAGCAGGAATTAAGCTTTAGCGCTGGGTTATGAACAGATGAAGAGAGATTTACAATGGAAGGGGGTGCAGCTGCGGCAGGGCCAGCCTGCTGCTGCTGCTAATTCACAGCCAATAGCTCTCTGGAGTCACTCAAAGCTTTTGGGGTCAATGCAGATGGCATTTCACTTCAGTCAGTCTTCAAGCACCATCAGCTTTTGGGATCTGTTAAGAAAATAACCCCCTCTCTTGCTCCCTTCCAACATACTTTGGCTTTTTTTACCAGAATGCCTACCTTGGAAGTCAGTGCTGCTCTTTTTTCTCTCCAACTGTGAATATTTTCATGTTGGACAGAAGACATGGCCTTTGGACATATGCAAAGAACCAGGTTGTGATACAGTTCATCAAGCCAGGCACAGAATCACTAGCACTGACAATCTAGTACCTCCATACTCCCCCACCCAATAAGAAAACAAGCATATCAACACAGACAGACTTCAACACTGCTTTCCAAATGCCATTAGAAAGATAAAAATGTCAAGAATCAAGCTAAACTGTCCAACCAACAAGATGAGCAAAGACATGGCATCACCTGGTTAGCAGAGCAGCAGTTTCAGCTCAAAATATCCTGGCTTTACTCATTTCCATCTATGTAAAAAAAAATTAGCATTAAAGAAGTGCCCACTTCACAGCACAAAGCAGAGTTCACCCCAGCTAATTACTAAACAGGTAATATTGAAAAACACTAGGCCTTGTATTGTCTTGCCAATTACTTCCTCACTAGGCTAGTCAGTCCTCATCTAGAAGTGTGTGGAGTCAGTATTAACTCAGGCCAAGCCTGGCCCAGGCCATGCCAGTCTTTCTGATGCATAAAGGATGTTCCCTAGAAATCAGTTAGGAACTCAATTACAAAAGTAGGCACAGATGTTTTATAGTTGCTACTGAAACACCTTAACTCGCTGCTTTCTCTGTTACAGAATTAACAGTGTACTGAGGTAAAGAGTTGGCAGTGCTACATTAAACCCCCTGACTACACCCTGTGATTTTATGCTAGGAAAAAAATATAGAAGAGAGGCTACTACTGGGAACTGATACAGCTCTGATGAGAGACCGAGATCACGCTTGGCTTACACAACAAGCTGCACTGTGTGGAGGTGTTACTGCATATCACACTTGTGTCTCAAGCTGGCATGCACAGAACTGTCCATCAACCTGATAAGGACTCCTCAAAATCTGATGACACAAGCAGAGTTAAGTCACTACTAGAGAATCAGAGAGGCTTTTTATAGGAATCCTGTAGTTCCATGCAGCAGAAAGTTTGTTGGTTTGTTCCCCCCACCTCCAGGAGAACAGAGGTATATACACATAGAAAAGGCTCTAGACCATCACATTAGTATCTACAAAGATAGCCATCTGAAGGCAGCAAGGAGCTTGTTTTCTCAAATACTATTCCATCAAAGCAGTTATTTGTCATTAAAGCACACTGATAGCTTCTTCAGTCGTTCCATGTCTGTTCTTTTGTTGTATTTGGCTTCACAATTCTTTGCAGATTACAGTAACCAGGGCTGGTGAATACTCTGGGGGATCAGGACAAAGGGATGGGGGACACACAGAGAGGATGGGACACACTAAGTGTGCCATTTCTCATAGCAAAAATGGAATGACATTTCTGCCTGCAGTGCCACATACAGCTCTTCCTTTCACTAAGGGTTTTCTGCCATTAGTTTCTCCACTCTGCTTGGCTGAGGTTCAAGGCTTTAGTCGTCCCAGAAAGCCTTTAAATGGTCATCTTCAGGAGCTTCATGCCTGTAACATGCTTAGGTTTAGGCTTTCCACATAAGTATTTTTAAAAAAACCTGAATATATTCTGAAGTTCAGTCAAATAATCTCTGCTGCTGTATTAAATAAGATCAATTCTTTGTCTCAAGCTGGAAGCATCTTTGAGTTATAAAACTGAGTAGCCAGTAATTTCCATTCCATAATAAAATAATTTTCACCATTAGGAACTATTTCATTCCTTCAAAGTGACAACTGCCTATTAAACATGTCACAGAAAACCAGTATTCCTTTTTAATTCCAATTCACCACGTCACCTAATAGCCATCTAGGACTCGTTCAGAGAGTGACAGCAGTGCAGGCTGAAGGAATGGTACTGACTGACACATTATTAGCTTAGAGCCCGCTGTGGGAACAACAAATAAGCAGCAGTTCGATAACTGACTCCCATTTACTTTGTTTTTCTACTTAAATGGCAAGATGACATAAGTCTCTCCTGAAAGCACATGCTGCAAGCACTTCCTCTCTTTGTCCTTGTGAGACAACCCCTTTGCAACACCCCTTGCTGGTGGCTGACCGGTGGCTGTCAGAGGAGGGGCAGCAAAAGTCTGCTTTTTGGTTTTGTTTTTTTATTTTTAAAGTAGTTATTTAAGGTCTCCATCTGATTATCATCCTGCCTGTGACCCATTTCCTGACTAGGCAAATGAACAATAAGCCTATAAAGTTAACAAAAAAGATGTTCTCTCCAGCTGTGTTTACCTGCAAAAGTTCTCCAGGATGTCAGTTTAAGTTTTTTATTTGTTTCTTGTGAAAGGACTAAGCAACCAACCAAACCAGTCCTGAGACGTCTGTACAACTTGAGGTACCTAAGTTCTACTTTAGTAATTAACTGATTTAGCATAACATGATTTTCTGGCTTTATTATATTCCATCTTACCATGAAAAAAGCCTCAAATCAACCAACCTCAGCTGTAGCAAGAAGCAGAGTATATTTTCAGAGAAAGAAATACAGCTGCCACTTAAAACTCTTTTCCATCCTTTGCAAACTTGAGGAGTGCCTGACTTGTGCAAGATGAGCTTCCTGACCTTGGGTTCCTGGTGTGAACCATCACTATCAGAGGTCAGCAGAACACAGAGCAAAGCTACCAACTTTCATCTATAGCATCATGCTTAGGCTCATTTTATCAACGGTGTGTGTGTGTGTGTAATAAATCAATCATGGGCCTGAAGTGATCAAACTGGTTCCCTAAAGTCTGGTTTAGTGTGCAAAACTGCTGTATCATACAAAAAAAATTACTAGCAAGTTTAAGAGCTCAATGTGAGATCTCACCCTGTTTCTTTTCCAGGTGCAGATTAAGTTTCTTAACATTTATTTTGTTAGCTCTGTTTAGAGTTTTATATCCATAAGTAGACTAAGGATACAAAACCATGGATGAGCATGAAGAAAAAAATGGAAGAGGAAGTTTCATGCTATGCCTCTCAGAACAACAGTAGATTCAGACATAAAACTGAGGTAATTCTTGAGGAAAAATACAGCTGAAAGGGAATGTTTAACTCATTTGAGAAAACAAGCATAATATTAACCCATCTAGAAAACTCAGCAAGAGAACAAAGCTCACAGCAAACCAGGAAATAAAGTCAAGTTAACCTCAAAGCCAGGTCAACCCACAACTGCCTTCTCTTTCCCAGTGTCTTGTGTGAAGTAGAAACTACCACAAAGAATTTAAAGAATATCTGAAAGCTTCAAAAACAACCTTAGTCTTCAGCCAAACAAACAGGCTACCTTAGATAAATGATGAGTAAACGTGTTTGAATCACACTATTGAAAAATTTACGTTTTAAAGCATAATAATCTTAAGAGTTTTCCCCCATATGAGTATTGGAGGCATATAACATTTTTCTCCTTGCAGGTTAAAAATGAATAAATATTTAAAAGACAGAGTTGGTCCTGGCAAAAGTAAGACTCGTTACAGGGAAGCTAATTCCTGTTTAAAGTTTGCTCAAATTTAAATTAGATTTTTCCCATCTGTAACTTTTCATTTGCTTCTTACCTCAATACTGTGTTCGTTACATAGCACTGAAATAGCCACATCATCTCCACTCTGAAGCCTGCACAAAGAGAGCCAAGAGACTGCTACATTAGGAAACTACGCAAAAAATTACAAACATCTGCAAGCTTCAGAGGGAAAGAAAGATTCCAGATTTTATCCAAATTAACATGAAAGGACAACGGAACAGGATTATTTTTGAGCATGTTTCCCCTGGGATTACCAGCTGAAGTAAAGCGTTGCTTGTTTTGACATGCCATTACGGGCTCAAAGGGGGTAAGAACTCCAGGGAATCTGCTGACTTATTTATGGGTACAAGCAGCCCTTCAGATTTGATTCTTGGATAAAAACTATGACAAAAATTGCACAGTAAGCTATGTTGGAAAGTTACCTAAAGGATAACACTGCAGTGTTGATATAAAAGGTAGATCTGTGATTTGTCCATGTACCCCACTGTAGTAGAAAAGATCCGATACGTTTGTATACAAGAAAGGCACCTGATAGTTACACAGACTGAGAGCTAGGAAATTAGTTAACAGTTCATATCAACATCATTCATAGACTCTTGCAATTTTACACACAAACCATTGCCTAAAACGGGCAACTCCAACTTGACTGTACTTAGAATTACATGTGCATTACTTACTACAGGCTAAAGATCCCATTAAGACAATTAAAGGCTAACTTTACAGCAAGACCTTGCTGTCCAAATACATCAGTGCAGCTGTAAAACCAGGATGTCTAGGGTGTTCAGTCTTCCTCTAAGGTCAGCTGTTGGGAACTAATCAAGCAGCTGCTCTACTACCAAAACCTTTGCTTAAGAGTTTAATCAGCTTTCAAACGTTTCAATATAGATAAAGCCCTGTCACACGACATTTTGAACCTCCACAACTACTGCCAACTGCAGGTGTGAGCACAGTGCTGAATTTCCATGGAGTACCTACACCTCACTTGAGCACTCACTGTGTGGGTACATGGCCAGGTCCTCTAGCACAGGCTGCTTCACCAAGGAAATCAGTTTTCCCCATGATGTTTGCCCTTTACCAGTTTACCCTTCACACATAGTGCAAAATAACCCCTTCTCCATATCAGCGAGGCCTTAGCTTCCCATCCAATTTACTCAGACATGGCTTTCCTTATACTTTTGGACTTTTGCCTCAGGAGACTCATGCAAAACCTTCAAAGATGTGCATCCACCTTGCTAAGCGAATTCCAGATCCTTGGCAAAGCTGAACACACACACAAGATCTGGTTACAATTTTAAGGGTTAAGAACATGACTTCCATTAGTGTTCTCCAATGCAGTTACCAACCTTATTAAGATTAGTTTGATTGATTCAGCACCTCCAAACTACAAAAAAGAAAAGGCAGTTTGTTTGATTAGTGTCTCTGAAAAACGAGCATTTAAAACAACGTGTCTTCCATACATGGTTTATCAGAGATTTCTTTTTTCTAAGAAGGCAGAAGGTGGTTGTGCTATTCAGCATTCCAAACTAGGTATAGAACCTACAACAGCCATGTTTCAGTAGTGTTTCTAGTCCAAATGATTCAGTAGCTAATATCAACATTTGACTCCTTCGGCCTATAGCTCCTCTGTTTGGACTGGCTAGTTTACAGCATTCCTGAGCCAAGTAATTAGCATGGGTCCTACACCACATGCAAGGGCCATAAAGAAAGGATAAAAAAACCCACTTTGATCTAACCCTCCAGCAAATTTTAACAGAACATGGGCTGTTCTCCTTCACTGCAACATAATATCCTTCAGATTCTCTTGAAGGATTGTGTCCTTCACGGCGTGAAACACAAAGCGGATGTTCTCAGTGTCTATGGCAGTGGTGAAGTGATGGAAGAGCGGCTTACTGCGGTTCCTCCTCTTCCTGTCGAAGCACTGCACCAGGTAACGCTGAACATCATCTAGCCTGTGAGGGTCGCCTTTGAAGTCCGAGAAATACTTCTTAATGCTGACAGTCTTTACCTTCTCTACAAGAAGGTCCATCTTGTTGAGGAATAGGATAATAGAAACATTGAAGAAAAGCTTGTTATTGACTATCGTCTCAAAGATATTCATGGACTCCACAAGTCTGTTTGTGCGCCTGTCTTCCATGAGAACCTGATCATATTCACTGGAGGAGACCATAAACAAAATCGAAGTTATTCCATCAAAGCACTGGAACCACTTCTGACGCTGAGATCTTTGTCCACCTACATCCACCATCTTGAAAGGTATTTTTTTAATAATGAAATCATGCTCTACTATCCCCTTGGTGGCTTTTCTAGCCAGCAAAATATCTTGTTTGCTGGGGAAGTAATTCTGTAAAAGAAAGGAGAACAAGTATCAAAAAAGTTCTTAGAAAAATGCTGATAGTGCCAGAATATTGATGCAATGAGGAGGAAAAAAAAATCAGCAAGAGATTTTTTTCTGTTATCATATGAAGAACAATTACTCAACTTTAAAATAATGGGCTGTTGACCATTTATTTTAAAACAGGAGTAAACAGCTAGAGAAGATTAAGACATTGGAGAATAAAAATACAGGACTAATACTCTTGAACACACTTATCTTTAAAGCCTCTTGCTTTCAGGATGAAATCTAGTTTTCCCATTATGAAATTCTAAGCCAGCATTACTACTTTTTAGGTAGAGTTCAGTAAAGCAGATCACCAAATCATCACTGATAGGATTTATATTATTTTCTATCTAGCTTTTCACAGCTCATCACTCTTGCAAAGGACATCTTGCAAGCTTCAGTGGAACTACTCCTTTCAGGTTCACAGACTACAAACAGCAAGTACAGCAACATGTTCTACTACAGGTTGTGGCCCAGTCCGCTACAACAGAGAGATCTGTTCTTCAGAAATATGTCACCTCATATTTAGGAAAAGTCGCCTCTGTTCTTTCTCCTCCAAGTCTTCTGACAGATGTTTTCATTACCAATTTTGAATCCTACAAGTACTAGCACAATTTTCGTTCTGCTAAGCTTTCATTCTGCTACATAGCACCAGCCATTAGATCACAAAAACTGAATGAGATCCAGAGACGGCACAGAAGGACTGACAAGAGAAAATACGTGCATAAAGACAACTTCCATGAACAATATTTGTTGTCTGTCAAAAATTAAGCAAATAGAATCCTGCAATCTCCTGAGTTGGAAGGGACACATAGGGATCGAGTCCAGCTCTTGACTCCACATTGGGCCAGCCAAGTCAGAGCACAGGACTGAGCACATCATCCAGAAGCTTCTTGACCTGAGCTCAGTGCTGTGACCCCTTCCCTGGGGAGCCTGTTCCAGTGCTCAACCACCCTCTCAGTACAGAATGTCTTCCTAACATCCAACTTAAGCTTCAGTTTCATAAGGCTGGAGCTTGCTATTTCTGAAGAACACTGTATTCAATTAATGCATTATTATTTAAAAACCTGCACAATAACCCAAAAAGCATTAATCACAGCACACCCAGGCAATGTTTGGTTCAAGAAGACAAAGTGTGTCTTACCAGCTGACCGATCCGATCCAGGTTATCCAAGAAGTATTTGACAGATTCACCCTGTGAAAAAGGAAAGAGATGGGAATTAAGCTTGTTTCTAGTGTAGCTAATCCAATGAAGCACTTTCCAACGTGCACAAAGGTCTAAGAGCAATGTCACAACTGGAAGCTTGGACAACATCCTTCAGGAGCTGAAGTATTACATACCTTAGTTGACAAACTGCTAATAAATGAAGCTGCCATAACATAATGTTGATGTGAAGGTATTGCAGTAAGTTCTTAAAGCAATTCTCTATCACTTCTACAAAAATCAAAAGATGAGTAGAGATTTGATTAAATGCTCAAATCTATCCAGCAAATCTTTACAATGGAAAAGAAGTGCTATTCAAGTCAGCTCTTAAGGTTTTTTCTCCTTGCATAATGAATGCAGTTAACTGACACTGGGTGGGAGTAGAAACGAAACATGTTTATTAGAAGCTGATGTATTTTGTTTAAAATTCGTAACAGTGAACAAAAGCATATCCTAGAGTGGTTGGCATATCTAAGGAAAGTGGAAGATTTAAGTCACCCACAATTTGTGATCATTCACACTAGATTTGCTTGTCGAAAATTAAAGGAACACTCTGAAGGAGTTTCTCTTCTACAGATAGTTTCCCTTTTAAGCTCAAGGATTTTAATAACAGATTTGCTGATCTTGGCATAACTGCTAAAGAGTTTTGTATGAGAAAAACATAAGCAACGTTTATAAAGAAAATTTATTGCGTGAAAATGTGAAGAGGTTCTGGTAGGTGGGGTTTAAAAAATTATTTTAATACAAGCTTGCCTATGCATCTCACAAATCAAGTGTCATTTTGCATTAGTGGATACAATAAGCCCTGCACATACTTTTTATCAGTAATAAAATTGTTCCCACATAAATGCAGACTTTACTTCTGGAGTGAAGCTGTCTTTGGCAGAAGCCCACACTCCTTCAAGTGCTTCTCTTTCATTTCTGCAGTTGAAGATGATCTGTTCAGTAAGGAAGCATTCTTCATTGTTGAGGACACATGTCTTGCAGTTGTAGCCATCTCACAAGAACCATAAAGTGGAGAATCCTGCTACCTTTTAATATTTTAGTCAGCCAAACACATTGTATCTCTCTCAGCAATGATCGAACTGATAGCAGGTAGCCTCCAAATCCCTGATCTGGAGAATGCTCTCATTCTGAACATCATCTCAAATTCCAACAGCAGTATGAATTCTTAAACCATACATTATCCTCCATATCACAAGCTCAAGATAGCAGAATAAAATTATTCCCCTCCAGTACAACTGTAAAGAGACACTGCCACAACAGCTCCTTTTGAAGAACCAGGCTGGAGATCAGAGGATTCAGCGTACTGCAATAGTTTCAGCCTAAGGCACAGACAAAAAAGAGCTGTAACTTATTATCTCCTAACATTAGAACTGGAAATGTCTTTTCATAAAGGAGAGACAACATGCGTATTTGCAAAAAGCTACCCTGTATCACAACAGATTTACAGCTGATCACTACCAGAAAAGATGACTTTTGGGGGGAGAAGTTTCCAAAGAACAATTGCTCCAAGAGCTTCCTTACAATCATGAATTTTCATAAGGTGAAAGTAATTTCCTGTATTTTTTGGCACTCTGCTGGATCAGAAGAGATCTCACAGACCTCATGAATAAGAGAAAAGGTCTTCCTGTACAGCATTAGTCATACTTAGGAGATGGTAGAGCCCAAAAAACGAAAAGGTCACTGAAGCTACAAATAAACCCTTCTCTATCTATTATGCTTTCTCCTACACAATGCCTTTAGATGTGCAGCAAGACTGCAAACAGGCAGGCTTCGATACAGCTTCTCCCTATTTTCTACCCAGTTGCTTTCAGAGTCCTTGCCTTGTCCATATAACCTCCCACGCTGAGAACAGGAAACAGCTGTATGCCTGTAAACTGCTGGGACACACAAGCAAGTTTACCTGATTTACAGCTTCTGCCTCCCCTATTTCCTGCCCCACACAATCAGTTTAGCATTTTGCACATTTATAATAAAGGTAAGAAAACAATCTGATTAATAAAACAAAGAGAAGATATGTTCATTTCTGCAATGGCTTTGGGAATCTAGACTGCTCTGGTTCCTTATACAGCTCTTTGTAACATTGCAATTAATCCAAATAAGTCTGGGAAACTAATTAGTAATTGCAAGACACTGGGATAGCTGGGTAACCAGGTCGGATTGGTGGGAAAGGTGTGAACACCATATGCATGGTTTGACAGATCTGAAGATGTCTGAATAGTCTCTTCTAGCACAGAATTCAAGATACATGTTTCCAGCCAAAACAACAAATCTCTCACAAACTTCAAAGCGTTTGGAGTTAAGAAAAACTCAAAACATTAACACACACACGAACCTGAAGGGAAGAAAAAACCCTACCACACATACACAATCATAAACCCACTCCACACACTCAAAATCCCCTCCTTTGAAGGCCATTCCCCAATTCAGTCCCGTGCCACAGTCAGCGCAAGCGTGACCAGATCCTGCTCCAAAGAGTAACCTTGCTCTACATCTCAGACTGGTTCACAGAGAAGTCAGTTCCTTCTGAGAAGCAAAGGGGAGTATTTCAGTTCACCAAGCAGGCAGCATGGAACAACTGCAGATGGCACTGACTGACTTGATTAATAACTTGTAATGCATTTGAACAAGGAAAATATGCAAACTCCAAGTGTTAGAACTGTTTTGTATTAGTATTTTTAATCAGAACAATTAACTGAACACTCATTCAGCTTTCAATTTTTTCCTTGCCATCCAGGGAAAATACAGAGCAACATTAATTAGATGTAGAAGTCAGATCTATTTAGCTTTATACCAAGCTGCACTTGAATGTAATTTTGAGTTCCATCAATAAATTACTATTTATGCAAAGCTATCTTGTGCTTTGGATATTACACACACATATAGACACATATGTACACATGTATATAAAAATAAAACACACAGAATGTCTGTAGGGTAGGGTTTCCCTTCAAGGCAAATTATTATCACAACAAAAGAGTATCAGCTGCCCCTCATGCCGAGCTATGTTTTTCTCTTGAAGACACTGACCATAAACAAGCTGGTTTTGCTTTTTCAGTGCTGATTCTTTGTGTTTCTCCAAAGTCATTGAACCTTTCCAGTCCATTCAAGAGCTGACTTGAGCACCTCAGAAGCTTTCCTTTTCCAGGTCTTGGCCAGTTTTTTCTGGTTCACTACTATGACTTATTAGCAAAGTGGCAACAAGTATTTGCAATTGATTCATCAGATACTAAAATATCTTATGCACCCCTTCCCCCTCTGTTCTCCTCAATAATAAATCAAGACATAAAACCACTGCCTTCCATCCATACGTTGTATTTTCCAGAACAGCACTGGGGGAGGGAAGAGTGACCTCTGAGTTATGAATTTTTCATAATTCAGTTAATCCTTTTAGTACACCAGAGCATAGTAGAGACCAATACTCTTCCTTAACTTCTTGCTCACCACACAAGCGTTACCACAAATGCTTGGATGATTCATTCTCTCACTGCTAATCTCTTCTCCCTCTGCAATACATATCCTCTGAGTAACAGTTTTGCCAACTGGGACCAAGTGAAGGAATAAGGGATGCTGTTCCCATTGTTCAGTAGGATGAGTCACTGCACATCTGGGAACTGGGGGGATCAAGAAACACAAACAGAAGGACTAAAATGAGCCCACAAGTTCCACAATACAGCATCCCTATTGGGGTTTTTTTTAACTTTTTTTTTAAACTGCCTTATTTGTAGTATAAAGTTTGGTGAAGCCAGAGAAAATAGTACAATTTGCTTAAATCTGACTGGGAAAAGAGAAAGGGAGGACAGATAAAATGTATATGAATATTCCTTCCTGAAATAGGGCTCTAAAACTCTTCTTTTATGTACTGATTATTTTGAATACAGCATTCTCAAGGGGCAAAAGCTGCAAAATTATGAAGTTTTAATTCTGTATATTCATATACACTATGAATGTCATCTTAAAATTAGCTCCAAACAAATCACTATGGGAATAAATAGCTAATTGAATTTAACATCTCTGTCCCTTCAGGGTAGGTTCATGGCACATAAGAAATCTCCCCACAGAAATATTATAACTGATCTGGCATCACTTCCTTTGCCATCGATAGCCTCAGCACAAGCAAGCAGAACACACTTGGGCAGAGCTCCCAAGCAGCATTCATTTCATGAAAATCATTGCACAATAAATTGTATGTAGATTGCTTTAAAATATCCATTGAAACTCAGCAACAAGCAATGTTCTGCAAGGCTAACATTTATCAACTTGTCACTTTAACCTTCAGCAATTACTCAAAGTGACAGTTGGTCAGATCAGAAATGACAGGAAACTGGACAATGGGATGTTTGACTAAAATACAGGCACATTTCTAACTTTTCCGGAAGGAAGAGAGTTCCCCACTCTGAACTAAAAGACTTGAAAGGGGATTCTCTGTTCCAAATTGGCTTTTTTCCTTTCCTTGTCCCAGGGCTTTTGGACATCATATTAATTTGGCCCTTTGTGATCATTCTGTCTAACTGCTAAATTTAGAGCGCACAATTTAAGGTAGACCTGACAGTCTTTGATTGTTTCAGATGACAAATTAAACCACACAGGAAGGAAATGCTATACTTCAAGGAAGTATATAATGCAGACCTAACAAGGATCCCAGAAATACAGCAAAACACAGGGAGAAATGGACACTGTAGCTACCCACCTACCACACACTGCAGCTGAATCCACGAGATGAAAGCAACAGTGATCTGAATACAACAGTGGTGTTGGTATCCCACTCTCCATTCTAGAGTTGTAAAACATTCAGTAGCAAGGCAGAAAAACAGGAAATCCAGGAGAACCCTGAAAGAAGATTGGAAATCTCCCTGCCTTTAATCTCTGACCTCTCAGATACATGAGCACTGGCACGTCTTTACACCCAAAAGTGGCCTTTTTATAAGGTACTGTTGCATTAAGATTGCCAGACACACATACTGACAATGCAATGCCAATGCCAACTTTCAATGCTAATCTGCAAGACAAGTCTTGTGCCAAGACCTTGGTTTTTTTCCAAGTTTCCTGGGGTGTTGATCACCTGTTGATTGCAACGGGTTTGAATGATACAATTCCAGATTTTTTTAAGAGCAAAATAGCCAAAGCAGAGACCTGAGACAAGAGCAAGATTATGAACACAGAAGTAGGACAAAATAAGCAGGAGACTAGCATTTGAAAACGGAGATGTTAGGTCAGCCAAGTTTTTGGGTACTGAGATCTGAACCCAAAACCTCACCAGCAAAGAGACACAGTAAACACTTTTCTTAGTGAGATCTACTGGACACAGCAGCAGTTTAACATCCTGCCACCATAAGACATATATCCTTTGTAAGTGAGCATGCAGACATCGATCCAGTTTCCACACCTTGGCTTTGTCCAAGGACAACAGTAGGTCTTTACAAAACCCAAAGACCCAGAGTTAAAATTATCAAACAATTTCCCCTCCCCAAACTTGCAGCCTCTTCCAAAAATTACTTCTAAGTCTGCACTTCTATTCAGCCTCACTGGTAACAGGGCATGGATTTGCTATAGCCAAAAGTGTGTTCTCTTCTCAGAGACAGCTGATGAATTAAGTATTATTTTCCAGGGAGATAAGCAAGTCTGTGCTTGCGAAGAATTTGCTCAGAAGGATGCTGAAGTAGCCTACATTGTCCTGAAATGCTGTTGCCCATGCTACACTGCAATTCTGTTCCACAGATATTCTACATCCCATCTGGGCACTGAAACTTATTGACACAAGACAAACATTAATTTTTCATTCAATCATCTGTTCCATGGCAGAGACTAAACCACTCCTTATTTAAGCCATACAGAATTCTAACTATTAAAAATCTCTACTGCTATTTAACTTCCTCCTTAACAACAGACTGAGCTACTGGCTCCCATCCAGTGACTTCAGTGCTTATCCAAGTCGCTGCTATCTGTACCCTACAAACATACCAACTAAAAAAGAAACGTTTGGTTCCAAACTTCTTTTAAAAACTTCTTTTTTTCTGCCTAGCCATATAGTGTAGGTATTAAGTGTTAAAAGTCTGAAAATATGATAAAAAAACTCATTATTTGTCAGCTCCATACAAACAGGGAATGTAAAAATCTGTTCGTCCAAGTCAGGATGACTTTATATAAAGTCATCCTGCTTTGATACATGACACACTGGCCTAACTGTATGTTTTACAGCACATAGATAAGAAAAAGGGTATGAAAAACCTGCTTTACTTTTAGCCTAAGACTTCTAGGCTCATCTGAGTTCCAACATGCGTGATATAAATTGTAGATCCCTGTGACAGAGTGAATTTCTAGCATTACAGCTAAGAAACACTCCTAACAGGAGCAGAGGTCTTGTGGCAAAGGGCAGCTCTTACATACATTAACTTGTCCCAGCAATTAAGTACAGCAAGTCTTCCTGAAAGTGCTGCAAGGAAAAAAAACACCCACCACACATTTTCCTGAAATTTTAGGTGTTTCTACATCAACAGGATGCAGAGGAGATAAATTACTCTCAATACTATGTTAACAATTCTGTCCATTTGTCTCAAATATGCACGCTAGCAGCACTGCCTCAAGGAGGAAAGGAATGTTCTTTTAACAGACTGAGGCAGGCTCATCCTACACTATAAGCTTCAAGAAACATTAACACAAATCCCTATTGTTTTGATTTTACTCCTACTTACTGTCTCATCATCACTGCTATTCCTGCTTCACAGATTTGCAAGGACTGGAAGAAAAGCAGGTGCAAACAGCGGAGAAAACAGAAAACTGGCCACCCACAAAACAAAGACACACTGTGCAATACAAAAGGGTTAAGTTCGTGCTGCTTTTTTTTTAATTCTAGAGGCTCACATTTTGGTTACGCTGATTTCACATTTCCTAGCTTTCACTGACTAGCAGCTAGCAAGATTCAAGGAGAAGATGGAAGGACAGATCTACCTGATTTTTGTGGAAGAAACACAGTTATGTTTTAACAATCAAAGTTTGATTATTGTCTCCAACAGCAGCAGTGTGCCCAGCTTGCTAACTCAGCCTGGCATGAGTGGACGACAGAACTAGTCATAAGCATCCCATGAAAGGATTCCTTCCTGTTTCCCTGCCAACTGTCTAAGCAAATAAATACATTGTCCAAAATTGCTGCCAGAACCCTTTCATCTCACACACCGGAGGTTCTCTGTGAAGTTGAACTAACACACACCAGCTCAACTTGTCATTCCAAGCACAGGCTGCTAAAATGCAAAAGAGAAGGCGCCTGAAAGCAGCAATCTTGCCACAGTTAAAAGAAAGTCCTGAGCTGTAAATGGAAGGATGAATCCAAGATACTTGCCAATCCTTAGCAAATTAGCCCATTTATTCTCAGGGGGGCAGCTGCCATGCAAAAATGGTCATTTCCAATTAACACATCAGTATTTAGAAGCAACTGGGTATTTCCACAAATCTCAGCAATGCACAATCACAGAATCCTAGAATCTCCTGAGTTGGAAGGGACCCATAAGGATCATTGAGTCCCACTCCTGGCTCCACACAGGGCCAGCCAAGTCAGAGCAAGGGACTGAGCACATCACATTATGTGACCCTAGTCTAATGCTTTTTTTTTCCCAGCAGCTCAGTATGCAAACCTGAAACTTGCTTTGTTTACAGAAGACATCTGCAGAACTAGAAGATACATTGATAAAAAACAATGCTACCTTATAAATGAATCTAGTCAGTGCTGACTATCTGATCAAGACTAAATCACAAGTTTACCAGTGAGTTTCCCCTTCAAATCTTATCAGATCAAGGGATGGGAAATAAATACCTTAGATCTTATAGACTGAAAAAACAGTGAATGCCAGCCACGAGAGAATGTTGAGCTTGGACTTTGCCATGGCAGGAGTCCAGCTGGAAAGCTAAGCAACTTGACCGCATTTACAACAGGCATAACCTTGAGTATCTTGCAGAAAAATGCTTCCTACTTCACTGCTACATCAAAGCATTTGTTGCAGGGCACCCCAATGCTCCAATGTCTGTGGAAACATCACCTCAGGCATGTTCTAATGAAATTTGTCTATGTCTGTTAAGGTGACTGGTAACTGGAAAGAGTCACTAGTCCCTCACAATTTATTAAAAAAATAATTCTCATTTTGTCTGTATGTACACAATTGATACTTTTCACATGCAACACAGACCTAAGTGAAAGTATTGCAAGATGCAGAGCATTTGAGTCAGCTTTCAGGTGGAAATCCGACTAAGGTAAAATGCAAGTAAGTCTTTGTTGTGCTCAGATGTGCTGTTTAGCAACTTGATTCCTGTAATACCAAGTGTGTAAGCAGTAGAGTGCAGAAAAGAAATATTCCACCTCGCTGACATTACTCTGAAGTTTTACACCATGCCCATTACCTCAGCTCTCAGCAGGCTCAACTACAGAGAACATGAGACCTGGAAGTCTGAGGGATTCCCTAAGCCAGTTTCTGTGTCAAATTTCCCAAAATCATTTGCCCTAGAAGCAAAAAATTATTTTCAGTAACAGCTTGGTATTTGATAACTGTAAGAGATTGATCATCTTTGTAGTGCAAAGCGCCTGGTTACTGCCAGCTGTTACTATGCTTGATCTCCCAGCAGCTTCTCAAATCAGTGGAACATCATGACCATGACCTCTCAGCACTGAGGCTAACTCAACATCTCATGTTCACCCACTTACACTGAGATTGGTACTGCTTTTTACCAAGTCTGACCTTTATGTGTACCTCCACATCTCCCAGATTACTAATGATTGAGTTCCCATAACAAGAACATGTATTTCATTAGCTTTGACCTATCTTTTGCCCAAGAAGCAGTTGCCCTCCCTATAACCTCATCTCTCCTGCTCCAGTGAACCTCAAACCTCCTTTGGTCATTCAAGAGAGACCTCAGTTCCCGTTCACAATCTAGTCAAGTTCTCTGCGATCCAGTTTATAGCAACTGTCTCACAAAACTTTTTATCTATTCACATCCAGTCACGTTATTCCAAATATCTCCCCTACTGAAGGGTGTTTAGGCAGGGGGAAAAGGGGAAGTTCTTCCAAATATGCACTTAAGCTTTAGCACTATTAACACTTTAGTATCAAGATTTCAGCATACCAAGCTTCCATTTAATCTCAGAATTTTCCAAAACATTCAGGACTGCTTTTCCTGCATCTTTCACTTCAATCCATTCTACTGCACACAACTTGCAGTATTACTTTCACCTAAACTAAACTGGAAACTGAACTTTGAAACTAAACCTGGAATGGATTTACTTCAGCTGAGAACTACAGCTCTTCAGGTACTGATTCACTAAAGAATCCCAAGCAAAGACTCACAAGTTGAGATGCAGTTGGTAACTGCATGAACAGATGTATTATTGTGCAACTTGTCCTATTTTCATGTACATTTACATCTGAGGCCTATAACATTCCTCAATCATTATAAAGCTACTATCTTGAAGGTCAGGCTTATTAGAAATGTCTCACCATGGAGGAAAGAAGCCGACAAGTAATGTTGAAGTCTTGTATTAAATGGAAAGCTTTTTATTCACCCTCACATGCATCTGCTTTATACAAATCAAGAGGTGTAAGCATTGGAAAACAAATCTAAAGAAAATAAGTGATACATAAAGCAACCAATTTGAAATAAGTGATTTAGTTTCCATCCTGAAGACCTCATCTACACATGCAAATTAATCACACCTCAGTGGAAGCTGAAGCAGGTTTAACAAAATTCAACGAACTGTTGAGCAGACTAGCCTAAGAAAAACATGCTAATTAAAGCCCTGGTCACATCCTACCCAACTTCAATCCAGCCACATGGGACAGCCATCAGAACTTGCAACCTACAATGTGTGTGCTGGACTAGAAGACAGACAGAAATAGAGAAAATAGTAGGTGGTTCTTTTGCCTCCTGCTCAATAAATCCACACTTAACATCATTACTGATTCAGTACTGTACTCTGACCAGGCTGCAACTAGATGGACCAAAGTCTCAAACACACAGAATTCAGAGATGGAATTAAATGTGAAGGCGTTCCATCAGTAAACCACCTTTTTTAAGTTTGAGATTTTACTGAGTTTTCCAAAGTAAAATTAAGAGAACGTCAAGGAAAGTGAGTCAAATTAAGAGGCTTTGGGGGTGGGGAAGAGAGCAGACCTTCTAAGCACAAACACCAACAGTTTGTTCAGGAGTAAAGCCAAGTGAAGCACAAGTCTGCCACAGTCTGAACTGCAGGAATCTGTGTTGTATACAGAGGAGACATTTGAAAGGTGTCAATAAATTACTTCTCAGAGCAACATGTTTTCCACTTTCTCGAACAGAAAATCTTGCATGATGTTTCCAAGAAGCTTTTCTCCCCTCACCCAAATACTAAGTCAATAATAGAGCAAAACAGGTTTACTCCACAGAGCTGCTTTAAGCATAGCAGCAGACTAATGAGACTGTGGAAACTGTGCTCCCTTCTGCCTTTGTAATGGAAAGCCTTCCCAGCTAGTGCAGGTTCAGAAAAAAGAGAAGCAGAGTAGTGAAATACAGTTGCTCTTCTCATTTGAGGGGACAACAGCTCTGCTCCTTCCCTTGGTGTTGGTTGGTTTGTGGTAGTATGGAAACTTCAGAGGTTCTTCTGGAGCAGTATCATATTCAGATGCATCCTTAAATCAGCTAATCCAGGAAAACCTCTGATGTTGCAAAGCTATAATTTCACATGAAGCCAGGAGTCAAATACAGTGTTTCTTCCCTCCCTCTGTTCACTTACTCCTCTCACTTGTTCGCTCTGACACAAGCTCATCTTTGAGCCATATGCGAAGGGTTTAGATGCTCTTGGAAAACTTGGAAAAGAAATATTTAAAAAACTAAACAGCATCCTCAAGGTACTAAGCATCAGGAAAGACTCAGGAGGAAAAGAACCATTGCTTGGATGAAGGATCAGCAAGATAAAGACATTGTCATCATCCACTGCCAAGCACCAGGCTAAGCTGACTTGTGATCAGTTCTAATGTCTGCTTTTTATTCCTTCACCAACACATCACTACCTCAGCTGTGCTTACAGTCACAGGTTTGTGCTCCTCCTCAGATGAGTTTGTCAACTTACAGCAGAGCTTCTAAAACCAGTTGTGCCAACATAAGCAAGAGCAGAGTGCAAAGCAGAACCCCTTAAACCACTACTTCTTACTGCTCACTGTGATTGCGCTATCTTGCACTACAGCCCAAGTTAAGCACTATCTGTACAGCATATCAAATACAACACTTGATGTTTTAAGACAGAGCAGGTTTGTTAGGGAGACAGCAGGAACAGGAAGATAACACAAGAAAAGTAGGTTAAAATTACAATCTTTCCAGTCACTGCAAAAGGATCAAAATTGGATAGCAGGAATATAACATAGCTGACAGCAAATTATTGCTGCCTAACTATCCTACCTACATTTTCCATTTCAGTTTTCTGCCAGGTCCTGTCTTTTAAAGAACAAAGGCTCATTAAACATAACTCACTGTCAGTGTGACAAGTTAAAAACAATCTCAAATATATGTTCTCCTAAGTATAAAACCCAGAAGATATTTCAGTAGCATTTACCCATAAAAACATATATACTTTCAAATATTTTGCTTATTTGCTCATCTGTGCCTGTTACTTGTTCTTGATCCTACATAGCTTACTATAAACTACAATATTCAGGGGAGCTTGAAAGCATTAATCACCCATTATCCTACTAATTTCAGTGGCCCCTTTGATAAAGTCTAAGCCTTAGCCTCTTACTGTTTTTTCCTCAAGGGAACATTTTAGAGAATTTGGAAAGACACAGATAGCACCTTTCTTCACTGGCCTGATTCTAAGTGAAAAGGACAAGGTCTAATACCAATATGAGAGAAAATTGAATTACTACAAAGGAGGTGCAGAAGGCTGACTTGTAAAACTGCAGCTTTCTGAAGTGCACTGTCAGCACTGCTCTTCTGGAGCACAGTGTGAGCTGTGTCAGGGAGATGGGCTTAACAAAACCATTCACCTCTCCTTTTGCAGTGCCTTTTTTCCTGCCTAATTTCCTGAAACCAGCCATAGGGTCAGAAAAATGCCAATATAGTTCACCAGGAGCAGCAGGAGCCCTCTCTTTTACACTGCTATGCCAGTCCTCGTTGGATCTTGAGGAAGTGCACGTACCTTTAACAGATCAAAAACTCTGAAAACCTGTATTATGGGAACACAAATAAAAATCTCCCTTTCTGCTGTATCTTTAAGATTGAAGGGTTGAAACCAGTCTGACAAGTGGAGCCCTTCCACTACAGACAGCCTTCTTTGACTGTTTAGACTTCAATGTAAACAGATAAATATTATTAACATGTATGTCTCCACACAATGCAAATATTTCCTTAAAACTAGCATAAAGGCAGTCCTCACACTACTATGCTTTTAACCTTAATTTATGAGCTCTCTCCACTTAGACCAAATTTCACTAGGAACACTTTATTAGACTGCCTTAGTCATACAAAGGGCACAGCTTTAAATGTACTTGACTCACTCAGATTTCTGGAATACATTCTCATTATTGGGAATCTCTACGGACATATTAGTTGCCAATTTTGAAATTTCTTGAATTACTGAGGTCCATTAGAAACTTTGTGAACATGGGAATTAAACCAGCATAATCAAAAGCTAAAGGCTGCTTGCTGGGTTGGATTTTTCTCTGCCCAGAACTTTCCTGCACACTAGAAAGGGATAAAGAGATTACTCCAGTGGTTTTTAGCTGTAGTTGGGTACTGGCTTAGACAACCTGAACTGAAAGTTTCCTTCCTTGTTTCTCACAGCATGTGCCAGCATTTCTTGATGGGAATGCAAAGATTAATTACAGCTGTACTTGCTCTGAACAAATCCTTATATTCAATACAGTCCTGCAAGATTTAGAGTAGCACTAATTAGGGCTTACAACAACAATTCGGCAAAGACAGACACACTGAGTATTTTTTCTAATGATTTTATGCATAATAAAATTAAAGCTTCTTTCCAGAAGCCAGGTGGCATTTATTCTAAAGAGCTGGGAGCCAAAAGGACTTTTCCAGTCTAAAAACATTAGATTTTGTGTTTCAGTGTTATTACTGAAGGTAAGATATCGAATTATAACCACTACCACACACAGAGACAGGCAAGGAGGAGTACAGCATTTATTCTGTAATTCTTTTGGGACCCCCAGAGGCAGTTCTCCAATGGGCTCAAGCACCAAGAAGTAAAACCAAAAAAGCCTGTGTCTTACAATATACACACACATGTAAAAAGAAATCTTTCAATCAGAAAAGTGACAATCATTAAGTAAGATGCAAGTTCTCATAATGAATTTTCAGCATGGGAGCTCTATCTATGAAGTTGTCTCTCTCATTCACCTTAACCACACCAAAAATACAGTCAGGATTTATTGGCATCCACGGGCCAAAAGCAAACTCCTACAGGCAGCCTTACACAGTATCATAAAAGTACAAGGCTTTTTAAAGTCCCTCCAAGAACCTACAAGTTAAAAAGCAGGACCACACAGCCTGAATTTCAAACTTTTGGTATCCATAGACAGCAGGGCATTAATGAAGTGCAGTAACACACTGCCCATTTTACAGACTTTAGAGGTGATTTTGTCCTAAGTATCTGATCTTTAAATTATAATAACAACAAAAAAAAGCACAAAAGGAAAAATTGTAGAGAGCTGGGAATTCATTATAGAAAGTAGTAGGACAGCCAGTAGCACAGCTCTTTCTAGTCAGCACCCGTCTCAGGTCCCATATGGTAGGCATATCAATTTCTCGTTACTTATTTATTATGTATGATCTGCTCCTTACTTTCCAACTTATCCTCCCAATTCCATGCAGAATAGATTTCATCCAGCTCTTGCACTTTGTCATAGTCTGAAGCCAAGAGCAATTCACAGCAGGAATCCTTATATTTTTCCACAGAGCACTTAGTACAGAGGGCTTTAATCCTTGGTTGAGAATTCCAGTAGGTACTGGAACAAATCACTATTTTCTAACACTTTTCAATTTGCACTGTTCTGAAAAGGTCATAAGCCATGACCTTCCTGGTGGTTCTTGCTTCTCTGCAATAGCAGAGAGTATTTAAGAGTGGCTAATAACCATTTTACACACTACACAGCTTCCTACGGATAGTTCTGCTTGAAGGAATGGCTTCTGTCATCCAGAGAAGATACTGCACGAGGGGGTTTTGCTAGAAATGAGAATGATTTGCAGTGTAAAATGAGTTATGACCTTTCATTCTCCAAATGGCTTTGATTCCAGCCTACTTTAAAAGCAAGTTCTTCTCACCTCTTGCTCAGTAGCACTTAAAATTGGGATTATCAAGTGAAACAGTCACTTGTGTAGGTGACAGACAATGTGTTATGAAGGCATTCTCAACCCTACCTCCTGCTCCAGCTGAGCCCTGAATTTCCATCTCAGACTCAAGACACTCTAGCGCTGGTACAGCCAAACACCATGCTGCTCACAGAGTTCTGGTGGCAGCAGAAGAACTTATTTAAGCATTTATTTTTAGAATACTGCAAATATAATGGGAGATTGAGAATTTGACTTCTGTAGACGTCAGCTGACAAACTGTACAGTATTAGCCAATAGCCACAGATTCTGTGCAAAGATTTCCATCTGGCTTTTGCATCATGTTACCTCTCAATTTTTAATAAGAGCCAAATTATAACTCGCTCCCGCCTCCTTTAACAAAATGCCACTTGTTTTGGAGTTCTTACTTGACACTTTGATCTGAAAAAAGTTTTCCTATTTGGTCTTAGAAACAGGATTAGAAGGCCAGGGACTCCAACTGTTAATCCTTCCTACTACAAACCTGCACAATACTGCCATATTAAGTTAAAAAAGCAGTTATCTTCTTTTACTGTACAAAGATGAGCCAAACTCTATAACCTGACAGTAAACTTTTGAGGTCTGGGGATTGCAAGGCAGAACTAGAAATAAGAATTTACATCTGGACCTCTGGCATTTAATTGCCACAATACTGCCATAAAGCTTAGGTATTGAACCAAAGAGAAACATCTCCATAATTCACACTTCTATTAGACTCCAGAGCAGAGCAGGATATTATTCAAGCTGCAAAGATAAAGTCTGCAGGTCAATGATCTTCTAAGCTAGTATAACATCCTATGTCAGATTAAGCCACCATTTCAGAATTCTACCATAGCAAAATCATATTACAACAGATTATTGCTGTTATTTACCACTTTTTCATTGTTACAGAAAATTAAGAGAAGGCTTAAGTTATATAGCACTATCATTCCTTAAGTGTAATAGCAAAACTCAAACAGACCCATCTACCATCTGCAGCTTCACAATTAGCTTTAAAATAGTAATAAGAAATGTAAGTGTAAAATTGAAGATACAGATTTTCTGTACTAAAACCAGGGCATTGCAAAAGAGCAAGACTTAGCAAGGCAAACTGGTTTGTAGCATTACTGTCATCCATGGTTTTTACAAAAGTTTTCTGGGTCAATGGTATGTCCCATCCAGATATAGAAGAGAAGAAAATCCACATAACTTCCCCAGCAGTAATTTAGTTTCACAGGAGTTATGCAAAGTAGAAATACCCAAGCAAAGCTCAAAAGTAATTTGGCAGAGAGTTGCCGCCTAGTCCCAATCACAAGCATTAAATGGTAAAAAGATTTCCCATGCTGGTACTTTGAACAGTGTGGCTACTTCCTTTGTACATCTCACTAGCATTGGTCAAGCCCCAGTGGATTTCACTGATGAAAAATGAGTTTCACAGCTCTGAAAAAACAATAAAATCATCTTTACAAAACAAGCAACATCCATGGTCTCTTGTGTAAGCTCATATTGAAACAGAATAGTCTGCAGAAAGAGCAGCTCATTTTTATGATATGGCCAAATGTATAAATAGTTGATTTGACACTCAGTATTTCCTCAAGAGGAAGGACATTAGCAAGTGCATTGTGTCCATACCACACACAAATACTCCTGCATTTCAGTGCTATGACATATATGCCAAAAGAAGAGTAAACTTTTAGAAACATGCTTTTAAGGATAACTGCCTTTGCATCTTAGGCAAATGATCAGTTCAAAACTTTCTACTTAAAGATTCAAGAAAATTCTATTAAAGTGCATTGAAGAACTCTGACAACAAGAGTCCACTGCTGCAGATTTCCTTTAACATGTCTCTTTAAAAAAAAAAAAAAAAAAATCACTTGCTGTTCATGTCAAGTCAGTACTCTGCTGCTGAACCTCTCAAATCCCTTGGTTCGCAGAGGCAGCCAAATGCTGCCACATAACCTCCATATGCCACAGCAGTTGTTATATAGGCTAACTCCCAGTCATCTTACATTACTGCCATACCTACTATTGTCATACCAAAACAAAGACATTTAAGCAACAGTTTGTCTACTCTGAATCAAGAATTAGTGGGAATGACTAGTGCCTCCCCTCGGTACTGCCCAAAACACACAGCTGCCTGCCTATGAGGATTTATGCTCCTTGCATAAGGAAAATGCAGCAATAAAGCTATACTAGTGCAAGATGCAAGCTGTTCACTATACATTCCCAGCACACTGCGTCTGTTCTGTCAGGCATAATTTAACCACTTTGATTTATTTCAAGTGTCTGCTTGGAAGAAAAAAATCCACACAGTTATTTTATAGGGGAGCAACCTGTATCCTATTATAAATAGCCTCAAAAAACCCACACCTAAAAACACCTAAAGAATGGTAAATTTGTATTTAAAAAAAAGGGTTTAAAAAAGATTTTCCAGAGTCTTCCCACACCCAAGGCTTCAGAAGCTTTTAGCATTTGAAGTATTACTGGAAGTGTTCCATGCAATTCCCTGTGCAGAGATCTAAAAATAGCTATGAACACAGTAGTAAGGTTTTGTCTATATTTGCAAGTCCCTTACTTCCCTCTCAGGAACTACTGCTTTCCATTAAAGCTGATATTTATTTTTTTAAACAGGAGCTATTACAACATCAGAAATTCTTTCAGTGGTACAGTGAACACCGATATCGTTATTATTAATAACAACAATAATAGTTCAATAACAACAATTAAATGTAAATCGATACTCTAGTGATGGATCCTGAATACATTATGGTTATATTAAGTATTGTATTAAACCAGATGCCTTTTGCAGCCTCTGTATGAAGATGGTCAGGTGCCTGTTTCACAGTTGCCACAAATGCAAATAAGTGTTAGTGTTCAGAGTAAATCCTGACCAGATGAGAATATGACTTGTATCACAGGTAAAGTTCAGGACCTCTTGAAAGACACAGTCACAGGCTAGAGAGACTTAGTATTTTGAAGGGAAGCAGTAAGAATCACTCAAAGACAGATACTACTTTGACTAGGAGAAGTTAAGATAGAGATTTAAAAACAAAAAAGCCATTACGCATATTTAAAAGAATCCTGATAAAACGATGTCAATTCTGCTTTAAGAATTGCTGAAGCCAGATGATGGCCTTTGCAGATCTGCTCATTGGCAGCTTAAGCTCTGTAACAGTGCTAGTGCACAGTATGTATCTGTTCTGAACATAATGAAAGTATCCTTCTTGCCTGACAAGCCCTGTTTGTCCCATCTTTACCCACAAGGACACTAAGCCTGCCAAGTTGTAAGAAGTCAAAAAAGTAGCTAACCTTGCTTCAGATTTTGTTCTGGATACATTAAACCACAAATTAATTGTTTCTCATTCTTCACTAGGGACCTGGAAGAATAAAGCCCACAAAACCCCCCCAACAAAAACCAAACACACCTCAAAAGCCAGAAAACACCTGACTCAAGCAATGTCTACCTTGACCCCAGTCTCCATGGTTTATGGCATAAACCAAAGCACCATTTACAGGTGTAAAAACAAACCTGCAGATGCATGCACCTGAACTCCTAAATATACCCAAACGTTTGTGATTAGGCTCAAACTGAAGAAGCTTCCACCCTTTCAGCCAAAACACAACTGAAGTCCCAAGGCCCCTTCTCCAAGGAAGCCATTCATAAATAAAATTTGTCTCCACCTTCTGGCAACGAAGAATTAACACCCAGTTCCCCCAACTCTACCACTGGCAAACTCAAAAGAACAGGTGTTACAGAGCATTTTGAGAGACACACAAACGTATTCCTTCTTAACATACAGACAGAAAATAGGGTGGGATAATGAGGGCAAGGGAAAAAAGGGGAAGAATCACATACTGATTACAAAGGAATTCCTATTCTAGTAGTTAAAAAACCAGGACAGAGATGTGACAATGTAACCAAGCATACAATGAAGCTTTTGTCCCCAAACTACTTGGCTTGCATACAAGGAACAGAGGAACTTGGGTTGGTGGGGACAGGCTGGGGCGGGGGAAGAGGTAGAGGCTGATGTTTGTGAAAAGAGAGTGAAATCGGTTAGTCTGCTTTAAGAAAGGCAGTGAAGAAAAAAAGCAAACAAGCACCCTGCTATTGTAGAACCCACCCACTCAGTTCTGAGAGGTTTAAAGACCCAGACAGGGATTTACAGCCAGCACTTCTAGGCACTGCATATGAAGCAGAAAACAGTCAAATGCCCAGAGGCAGCTTCTGTGGTCCCAGAGAAGCAGCTTTCCGATTGTATGAGGTTATGGTCAGAGCTATTTACTTTCAGCAAGTTTGCTGCTGCTGCGTCAGTCATTCAGCGTTACAGACTAGAGCAAGACACTTCTATGTTGCAGTTTTCAGCTCTAGTTAACCAATATACTTTACTTTTTATTCTTAAGCAAAGTCACACAACTTCCTGGAGAAATGTAGAGTTCAAAAGCAGACCAATGTAGTCCTTTAGCTTAGAAGCCACCATAACACTACTAAAAAAACCTGATGTTCAGTTATCTGCAAGACCATAATGAAGAAAATGCAAGTGCTGAGAAAGGTCATAATTTCAAACATTGTCCAGAAACACTCAAAAAGATCATAGTAAAATGATTTGTAAAATCATTAAAAGTAAAAAGTTTTGGTGATGATTTAAAAACTATTATAAAGATGACACATTTCAAACCAAGCATAATCCATTTAATAATCCACTTGTACTAAACCAGAAAATGAGTGCTGATGCAGAGGCTTTATTTAGCCTTAGTTAAAAATCACTTCAGAAAAGATCTATTTTCTCAGGAGTTCACTGTACCTGGCTTCTATTTATTTACTTGAGTCTATATCCAACAGGGGTTTAAAGTAAATGAAGGTATGGATTTATATACAGCATCTGCTTTCTTTAAAAAGTTAAGCAGGATTTTTTTGTTTGTTGGGTTTTTGTTTTGTTTGTTGGTTGGGTGCTTTTGGTTGTTTTTTTTAAAAAAAGTTTTACTGCTGCTAAGCCCCATGTACTCAGGGAATCAGACTTCTGCTGAACCTAGAATCAAGGCATGGAAACTTAATATTTGTTTAGTGAGAAATGCAGAAGTAGCATTTGTATTATATTTTAGGAAGTTTCATTCAGTAAGTGCTTACTGAGGGCATTTACAGTCCCCTGGCAATGCAGCCTGTGCAGTAAAATAGCAGCATCCAGGATTTTCAAGTTGTTAGTGCCACAGAGGCACAGTGGGACCAAGTTACAGAGTGTTTGTGTAGTACACCATGTAATTTCAGTATGGACAAGTTAACAGTTCTGGTGTCTGCAGCAGATCCAACTGACCCAGTAACATTATACAGGTTATATGGATGCCATCCAGAAAGTCTCAGGATAGAACCATATGGTGACATTGAAGATGACAGCATATTCAATGATCACTGGTGTACATGGGTTTTGTGGGGCTTTTTTATGTTTTGGCATTTCCTGTTTAATCCTGCTCTCAAAGCCAGAGAATGCAGAGGTAGGCCTACTAGTCTTGGAATGCTATGCATTCAACAAACCAGACTTTTTTCCAGTTTGATGCAATTTTATTGCAAACAAGCACAGGAATGAACTTCTCATATGACCCAAATCCAAGTCTCCCCCTAAGAACAAATCCCATGCTTGATCATAGCATTTCCCAGAAAAAAACCAACCCAACATAAGAAGATGCTCATGTAATTATTGCTTATTATATTGGATTCTTTTAGTACTTGTCTCATGTTAAATTCAAGTTCCCTGTGGCATGAACCATCTTTTTATGCCATGTTTGAACAGTGCTTAGAACAGCAGAGTCTTAGTCTGTGTCTACGGACACCAAGAATTATGGAACAACTAATCTATCTCCTCTCCTCCCGCCCATCCTCACCCCCTTTCCCAACACTGTAACATGGAAACTGTGACATTTTTAGCCTAAGGAAGTGAGCACAGGATGACTGCATAAACCTATTTTACCTAGTAATTTTATTTATTCTTTAGCCATTTACCAGTCTCAAGATACTTCAGATGCAGATTTCAAAAATGCAGGACAAGTAGGCAGTGGAGACAGACCCAAGGGCTGCAACATGAGTTAACTACAATATTAGACATTACAGAATCCACACAGAGGAGCAGCATGAGGAAAACTATGAGAATTCCCCAAATGAATTTCTTTAGGTTTTTTATAGCTATATCAACTTCCTTTGTGACAGTCTAAAGGAGACCAAAAAGCCATGTTTCTAACTGCTATTAAACTCCCCTAATTAAACACTGATAGCATATTCAGGCACACAGAATTTCACCTCTGTTTTGTTTAGTTTTTTTTTTAAAAAGAAAAGCTGGATGAAGTTTGAGGACAAAACTCTACCTGCAGATTAAAGCATAATTAATATGTTGAAATCAAAGATACATTTATTAAAACAATTAGGATATCATCCCATACAATCTTTCAAGAACTAGTAACAGTGGCACCAAGTTGCACAGGTACCTTGTTTCACTGAACAGAGAAGAGAGAAAAAAAGCTTCTCAATCTTTTACATATGAAGAAAAAGGAGTGGATTACAAACAGCTGTCAGGAGCACATTCCATACCAGAAGTGCAGCTATTTTGGCACATAAGCATGAAAACCTAATAACAAGAAAGCAAGGAAGATAGCACATTTTAAAGCTCACTGTCATCTTTCAGTTGCTTATCCAAGTTTCACTTTCAGACGTCAGGATGAAAAGAAACAGCCAAATAGCAGCAGCCGAACGAGTGTTGCATTCACTTCAAAAGATCTGCATGCAGGAACAGTTTGCCAGTATCAATACAGTGTAAGCTGGCAGGACTGGAAAGTTACAAATTAAGTGTGCCTTCATCAGTGACCTACTATGAACAGACCTACTGAGCTGCTAAAATATTTTTAGTTCAACCAATTACTGCCTTTTTTGGTTTCTCTTGCTCTTCCAGTTTATCCAGTCGTGTGCACTTTTCCACTCCCTCTTACTGCCATGTAGCTTTTCAAGTTGGGCTCCAATTACCACTTGTTTCTGCTACTGAACTGCTCAGATTTAGAATATTACTAGCGATGGCTCATATGATGACCACGTCTTGCATGTAGCAAGCAATCTTTCAACTGAAAAGAGATTACAGCAGGGAAGGTGAACATACTCACCAGCTGATACTCGCTCCGGCGGCTGAAGGCCTCCTTGATTCCCGAATCCCTCCACAGTGCACCCAGTGCAGGTACATACAGCTGGAAGGTGGCAGGCTCTATGGGCATTCCAGCTTTGTTTTCAAAAGCCATCAAAAACATTCCATGCTTCTCATTCTCTGTGTACTGCCAAGGTATCCCCAGTTTGTCCCGTGCATCAACCAGAACTCTGCAGCCCTAAAGAACAAATCAGATAAAGTCAGTGATAAAAAGATTAAAGTATAAAAGACCAAGGACTCAGAGGTACTTGAAGGTTTGGGGGTTTTTGTTGCTGTAGTTTAGGTTTTTTTTTTTTAATGCTCTTCTGGGAAGACTGAGCTTAGAACAGAATTGTACACATTGTTTATTGCAACATCTCCCACAGAAATGATAGCTGCTTACACAAGCAAGCTCCTTCCTAGCCGCAATATATTTCTCCAGGTGAAAAAAAATACTAGCAGCAAGCAACAGTTAGTTGCAACGAGCAATACCACCAATAGATACTAAAAATAAACATCAAACATGTAAGAGAAGTGTCTAGGAGCTAATGGATGATTCAAAAGTAACACAATGTCTGAAACCGTATTCTGCCATCTTTGCCTTTGGGTTTTAGATACCAAACAGGCCACAATAGCTGTCTCAAACATTAGATCAGAAAAGCATTTAAAAAATACTGTTGAAAGAACATACTCTATAGTCTGGTGAAGCAAAGTATATTTAACATCCAAAACTGAGGAAACTTGGTAATGTCCAGTGCTGTATGGATCCACCAACTCATTAAAATATTTAGCTAACAGATGATAACAAAACCAAACTAGCAAGATAGAAAAAGCATGTTGCAATGAAGCACAATACTGATGTGATCTGCTTGGATGCTGTACAGCACAGCTATCCAACTTTGCAGTGTTCTTGGAAACTTGCTGTAAACAAGCATCTTGTCTTGAGATACCTGCATCCAAACAGTTATCTCCAGCAGGAAAGCACAGCAGCGAGAGGGCTGAAGACACTGCATGTGTCTCGAGCTACTGAGGTCAGTAAAGCTGGTGCAGCTTTCTATCTGCACCAGCTTACTTCCTGAATTAGCCACATGTTTGCTAAGGAGTCGTGACAGTAAGTGTGGGCACACCAATTCTGGGGGAAAAAAAAGGAAGCAAAGTGATCTAGTACTCAAATTTAACTCAGGATTATTGAGACTGCTTAATTTCACGTTTTGCAGTTTTTATGAAAACTTAGTTTCTTATTCATGGCAACAAGCCAAACACATTAGGTTAAGTAACTTAGAAACTTCAGTCTTGAAGTTAACTGTACCTATACTAAACAGCTTCAGATGGCACACAGTTATTTCTCAATATTAAGCACCATTTTAGCAGCAGATAGCTCTGGTGGCTTAGCATCCCATGTACCACCTAACTCACAAGTAAAATCTTTGGTCATATTAAACTATACTCAGTGTGTTGATCTTTTGGTTTTACAGTTTATGAAAATAAATACAATAAAGGAAGTTGAAGTTCTGCTTCCACAGTTATTCACATGAACCTCCACATTACTGGACGGATTTTTTTTTGCACACTTTAAGCTATCAAGACTGCACATATTTTCTTACCACTTGAACCTTTCACCTCTCCAGGATGTTAAAGCACTACAGAAGAAAACTAACTTTCCCAATGGAAATTAGGATTGGAGAGGGAAGTGAGAAGCAACTTAGCATGAGTGTCATGGAACAGGAACTCCAAGCGAATCACTGCAGTTGTCACTGTGCAGCAGTGTTCCTGAAGTGCAGTTTCCCCAAAATGTAAATATTTATGATTCTCCAGTGATTGTTACTTTCTTTTTATAAAGTAGAGAATATCTCCACAATACCACAAAAAGCCTAAAGCTGAAGATATTTACAAACTGCTGCTTTAAATTCCAGACATAACTATTTAGTAACTGTCACAGAGACCAAAAGCCAACTGTCATTTCTAGTTACAGAGTTTATCCCCTTATTAACAGGGGATCTCCTTTCCTTGAATGTTGTTAACAAATGTAAGCATGAGGGGGGAAACAACCCCCAATACTTTGAAGGCTCTCTCTCTGACTTGCAGGTGCCTGCACTACTTCTCTACCTCAGACAGGTTTGCAAACCATCACTTGCACAGAATGCCATCCCAGGTAAAAGTCAAAGTCAATGTCAGCTCCCAGCTACCTTCAGTCAAGAGCTTCCAGATTCTTCCAAAGCACTGTGGTAACAAAGCCCGGTGGGGCAGGGCTATTTCTACACATTTAAGGCCAGCTTTGTTTCTGATCAGCAAGAGGGGTTTACGAGCAGAAACAGTTGATTGGAACTGTGTGTTGGCTGGCGATCACCATCTCCCCGCCGCAGGCCCTGCAGAGCTCCCAGCCCACAGAGGCCAGCTTTGACCTTTCACCTGCTTTGGCTCCAGCTCTCCCCCAGCACTCAGCTCCGGCTTTTCCATCTTACAGCTTTCAGACTGATTTAACCCTTACCCATCAGACAGTTACTGCAGTCCCTTCAGAGTGCCTCAAAGGGGCTACAGACCACACCACCGTTCCAGTTTGGATAAAGCAGCACTGAGACTCAGGCTCAGGGCATTTCCCCACACTGTCACTCTGCCTTTTCCTGCTCCCACTGGAGATACAGCATCTCCAGAGACTGTTGTTAAGGAAAGTTCCATCAGTTGTTTGGAGAAAACCACAGACCAGAGTTTCAATCAAGGGCACTGCGACTGCTCCAGTCCCAGAATAGTCACTTATCTGCTAGCTGCTGCTCCTTGGAAATGCAGGTTTGACTCTCCCCGGCCAAGAGAGGGAACTAAAGTTAGACCTCCCAGACCCTATGGGAGCGTATTAGCTACTCTAAGGTTGCTCACAGGGAGTGCACAGCATCAGTGCCTTCTTCCAGACATGCTTGCCACCAAATCACATAGAGAGCCTGATGTGGAACAAAGTGGCAGATTCAGATGAGAGACATACATCAGCATTAGCACTGACAAAACAGACACACACACAGAAGGTCAATTTAAACACTGAATAAAGAACAAAAAACAGGAAACGGGTTAGCAGGAATGCTATCTTACACATGCAAACAGGAACTGCACCTCTCAAAATTAGAACTTGTAGGACATGCACCCTAAAAGGCAGCAGGAGTAAAAGCTTTGCTTAAGAGTGAAGTAGCCAATGTTTCTTCCTCCCAAACCTTAACAGTTAAAAGTATTTGTGACTCAGCAAGATCCACAGCAAAGTGAATCTAAACTTAACATTTCTCCATCTCGGCAAAACAGTTCTATAAATGTTACAAGCAGATGCCAGAGAGATGAGGAGAAACAGAGAAATCACCAAATTTAGACCCCCTTGTATTACTCTCCTTGCATTTTAGAGTTACTGGTAACACTATTTTTTGCAGCCACAATGAGAATTTGCAGGATAAGGTGTCAAGGACTATCAAGTTATCATAGGAAAAGATTCCTTTTTCTGGAAACGCATTCAAAGCACTTTCCATACTTCTTTCCTCCAAAGATGACCATCGTGGGACACAGCCAGAGTGTCACTTTTATCTGTAGTTAAGACTGCTTACAATTTTTAATGTACTGTTGATGCCCAGAGATAATGATTACATTTAGAAGATTACATTTAATTAAAATTCCCACAATTTCCATTTATTAGAGAGTGAACAGTACCATTGGTACAAATAGGAAAAAACTGAACAGCAAGCAAGTCTTATTGCATGTCCAGCACTCCCTCTTGAGCTCTAACAGAGGTGACACCAGATTATTTTCATTGCAGTGTTACTGTCACAGTAAGCCTGCCCAACATGGCTATGAATTTTTCTGATTTGGTGCTACAATTGAAAAATGTCACTTCACTCTTACTCAGAAGACTGAATACTGTTAATTACTATTCTGTTTTCAAATTTGGAATACAGAAGAAAATATGGAAACAACTTTTGATGTGAAATAAGCTTCTGAACAGTTCAACTTACCTAAAGTTTTTGTGCTGAAATCAACGCAGGACCCAGAATAAGCACAGGTAGAAAGAATTAAAATTCACAGGTGAGGATAGTGTCAGGCATTAGAAAGTGGCACAACAGCAGCATACCATTAGGGAGGAAAAATAGGAAGTTGTCTGTTCCTTTCCTAATAGTTTTAAACATATTCAAGTCACTGCATAAACACTTGACATGCACAAAATTTAAATGGAGATACAGTAGAACCAGAAAAGGTTTAACAACAGCGTGACATGCAGTCTAACTCATGGAATGTATCTGACATAGAAAAAAACCACTACAGAAATATAGAAATTCAGAATTTCAAGAGAAGTAACCGAAGTGTGATATATCACAAGTCTACAGAAATTGTGAGCCACTTGGAGAAAAGGAGTAGAAAAAGACTGCTTTTACCCTGCCCCTGCTACACAAGTAGGGGTGGTACAGCAACAGTCACCAAAGAGATGGTTAAACTAAAAGGGGTTTTCCTCTACACACACCCCGCCCCCCTTCAGTGAGACAAGCTCATTTACATAGGATGTTGGCCAAAAGTAGAAATGGGTTCATAAAGCAATCAAGACAAACTGATGGAAGAAAGGTCCAAAGAGGACTATTCGATTACATTCCAGATGCAACTCCTGGCTCAAGAAGTTTCCGAAACCAAAGGCTGCCAATAACTGGAAGAGTATACTAAAATATCACATTGCCTTGTTCTTGTACCCATTTTTGGTTGTGGGTTGTTTTTTTTCCTCCATGTCAGAGACAAAGCGCTAGATCCTTGGCCTGACAGAGCACAGCTGTTAGGCACTAAGAATGTTTGCTACTCACCAGCAGTATGAAGGCTTTATGAGCATTTGTGCAAATGCTCATTAGTAGGACTGCCCCAAATATATATTTTTTTTCCTCCTTCACCTTTGAAAGCATTCTAGCTTTGAAAAAAACCCAACCAACCAGCCTGGGGTTTTTTTTTTTAAATAATGAATGATTTTGTGGTAATTACTAGAAAAGTTATCACCAGCTAATGTCAGTTGAAGCCAGTGATGCTTGCCAATACATGAAGCGTTACAGAATCTAAAGAACAACTTGATTTAAGAATATTTTACATCAGTGGTTATACTACTACATAAACCACAACATTCAAGTTTTAAATTATTCACATACTGCAGTAGTTAAAGAATTTGTTATCCTTAAAATCTCACCCCTTTCACCAGATGGACCAACTCAGAGGCCGAATGAACACATACAGTTAAGCATCAAACACAATAGAAACACTGGGGGAGAACACACACACTCACTCATAAGCAAGGCAGGTTCTTCTCTGCACAAACCAAGACTTAATTAGTCTAGTTAAGCATCTACAGAGAATTTGCAAGACTTCTTAGAGTTTATATACAAATAGAAGAGTCTCCTACAGGGCATTTTCACAAAATTGTTTCAAGGGACTACTATAGGGTATATCACCACAGAGTCACTGTTTACACATGAAATACTGCAGCAGCTACTTCTTCAGCTTTTACCATTAATAGTACACTGCTCAACCTCATACGGAAACCCTACATCTCCAGCATCTGTATCACAGACGTTGTTGAAAGAGAAGTGCTGATCATTGCTGAATAGTTGATCAGGGGACTCCCAAGTCACAGCTAGCAGGCAATACTGTCTTCTCCTATGGCTGTCAACCAACAAGAACATTGCAGGCAACAGGAAAATTCAAACATGTTTCCTACTGTATATTTTTCTTCTTTATTGTTGACAAGGAACTGTCTAACTCTGGGGATCACAACTCACAGAGACCAATATAAAACTGAGCTAGTGCCAAAAGGAGGGCTCCCACCTCAGCAAGATATTTCTAATGCAACTTTTGTGCCAGCAGAACAGTACAAACTACAGGAACACAGGTCCAGCTGGACTGGCAAGTCTAACTGAACCAAAAAACTGCAACAGCTCTGCAATCACTGGTGCCAATACATGAGAGTGAGGGCTGAATCACACAGCCATAGATGGGACTGGATTTTGCAGCAGCAGTGCTCACTGGCAAGTAAAGAAAGATGATAAAATGTAACCTATGCGTATTTTTAGAAAATGTCTCTTACCCTCCTAAAAAAGACACTTTCAAATAAAATTTTTAAAAATAAAGTTGTCAGTGTTTGCAAATATAGTCATGTGCACCTTTTTTAACTGCTGTCTGGAAGGTAAACTACTAGGAAAGTCATAGCAAGACAATCAGAGCTTTACAACATGCTATCATAAAAGCATTAACGCTGTTTGTATTTGACCTGTGTCCTTGGAACCCCATAGTCAAGCAGCAGCCAAGATCCCAATGTCATTAAGGATGAGGTTTCATATTACAGAGCAACCAGTCTAACAACTAGGTACCATCAAAAGGGGAATCTTTCCAGGCGGTGTAGTTCCACCCTCTCCTGTTTGATAGGTTTGTTATTTGTGTGAGCCCAAGCCAACCCAGTGAGCAAACATCACCAAAAACCTCAGTTTCTGTAAACAGGGGTTTCCACCACTGTAAGGCAAGACAGAGACAAGGGTAGGGGTGGCAGTAGCATCAGTTAGCCCAATGAGACAACAAGGCTCATCATTTATGCATCTATTTTCACCATTCAAATATTCCAGTACCATCCAGGTGAGAGCAGAGTAAACAGTAAAGATGATCTACCTTCAGGCCTACATACAAATGAAAAATGGGAACAAAGGGGAAGTGTCATTTACTTAGTCCACAGGAACACAAACATTAAGAAACATTTGGATTAGCTGCTGAATCTCTGAATTGGGAGCAGCAGCAATGTCTGCTTGTCTGGAAACTCTGAAAAGAGTCCTTGTCTTTGACCGAATCCAGAGAAATGACGATAAATGCAGCAGAAGAAAAACGCTCTCACTACAAGCTTTACTTGCAACTAGGCACAAAGTAGAGAGATGATGGCCTCAGAGGTGACAGACAACTGGTGCAGAACCTCAAAAAAAAAGTTTTGAGTTACGTTACCAGGCTTCTCCTTTTCCTCAGACCATCACAATAATGTCTAGTTTGTAATTAGCCTGTGCTCTCAGTGCAGCGGAACCAACATCTGCAGTTCCAAAAGTACCTCCATCAGGTTTTGCAAGACCCTATCATACAGCTGTCATAAATACACTGCCACAGTACCCAGCAGATGTGCTTAGACAGAAGGGAAGGGTAAAGAGAGAGGGGATTTGATACTAGGGCTCCTCACCCTATGAGGGTAGGAAAAAAAAATAATCTATGGAAGCAAAGGAAAACAATTTGGAAACTCCACAGCCTCTGCTTCTCCTTCCAGCTTCTTCTCTTGTTATAAACCCTGCTGAACTTACTCTTTCAAACAACATGTACTAGTTTGCCTTTGCCCCAAGGTTTTCTTGTAAACACTCTTAGTAGCACAATTTGCTAATTTCTTTGCCAACACTGTTTCCAAGTTAATTATAAAAATATATTTGGCTGGTTGAGTATACATATAATATAAGCTCCCAAATTTGGTCACTCAAGTGACTAACTTCTGTCTGGAAAACATCAAAGTATGTGTCTACAGTCTCCAGGGACTAACTCATGTTCTGCAATACTAATGACTACATCACAAGAGCATTGTAAGCTCTATTTTGGAACAACAATGAATATTTATTACTTACTATTGACCATTACTCCCACTATCCACCATGATGAAGACAGACTGCATTCTCCTAGTCCAACCAAGAGACACCCCAAATGCAAAGAGACCACCAGAGCTGATGAAATTTATATTTCAGACAGGGGAAATGCACCAACTGGAAGTCAGTAGGAGTTTCACTGATTAAATGAACCTAGAACTGAAAAAATCAACAGGACTTGTAAGGGTTTTTTTCTTTTCTACATAACTTTGTGAATACTATTTTTCATATTCAAATAGCCACTAAACAGTAAAAGCACACATCAAAACATCAGACTTCAATAGCAACCCTATCACTGACCTCCACCATTAAATTTAGTGGAAAGACTCCTAAATAGCTACAGTTCCTACAGAGTATTCATCTTCTCATTCCTTTCAAAAGAAGCTGTCCCAGCAGAAACCAGACTGACACTGTCCTGTGACACCTACTCAAGTACAACCAGACCTCAGGTCTGAAGTAACAGATTGAATGTCACTATCATCGTGTCCTAACAGGCTACTAAATTAATTAGCATGTGAACCTAAGAAAATGTCAAGTCAATTTAAAGAGTAACTAGAGTCCACACAATGGCAAGATCTAGTCCCCCTTCATTTGTAGGCTATTAGAAGAAACATGCTTGTGTTCCAAATGACCAAGTAATTCGGTCAATTAAACCAAGGAATATTCTTTTTCCACTTCACTACCTTGAGCTGACTGAAACGTGCAACTTGAAAGCAAATTGTCTTGTTCTGTTTTCCAGTAACACAAGGTACATCTACCCTACAGCAGACCATAAACACAACACAAACCCATTCAAGGTATACAGAGTACCTGCAACAACAAAGGAGCAGCCTAGGTTTAAGTATTGATTGCAGAAGTCCAGAGTTGTTCTTAAAAATGGACTTCAGCACAGGCTACTCGTTTTGACCACTTCACTGTTGCTCATAATCAAGCTGTCAAGCAGAAGTGCTCTTGGGTATGTCCACATGTATTGCAACTGCACCCAAAAGTCCCAGAGATATATCCTTAGGGAGTTTCCATGTTCAAAACCTTTGGCTGGTTTTTTCCCCACCCAGAGCCCACAAATGAAGTTACACACCATTTCCTGAGTAGTCCTTTCCTCTGCAATTCCAGGCTTTTCAATTGTTAGTCAATCATCAGAGCTCAGGCCACAGACAACATGAAAACACTCATGGACATACTGAAACCTTGAGCTGGCCTTCCCATTTTCAACACAGAAACTAACAACAAATCTCAATAAACCATACTGCAGTCTTTTAGGAGCTGATTTTTTTCTCTTTTCAGATTGAAGTCTGCCAAACAAGCTGGTGCAAGTACCACACTGGTGCTTGTAGATTTTCTTACGCAGCTAAACTGGGCTTTTTTCAAGCAGCCTGATATTCTCATACTTGAAACAAGAAATCATTTAGAAAAGGAACATCAGGGCCATGATTCATCAAATATCCAAGCTCTTTAACTGTTATCAAAGGAAGCAAGTAGAGTAGCAAGGCCAACCTATCTGTTTTGGAGGTATCAAAAGATTACTCCTTCAGCTACAGTTGCAAGGCATCAAAACACTCACACACCACCACCAGGCATTTCTCAGATTTGAAACTTAAAGTACACTACAGTTTTCTAAGCTTCTCTGTATACCCAAGCCACCTTAAAATTCATGCTGCAGCCGCTAGCTCTGTTCTATCCCCTTTCCTCTTCCAGGTGGGTGTGCAAAAGTCATGCCTGTGTACTCATACCAGAACATTAACACTACTGCTTTTCACTTCGATCATCAAAAAGTTCCAAAAAGTTACTTTGAAACTTAGCCTCGATTAACAAGCAAAACCCTAGTTAACCGATGACTATTTACCTTAAACCAAAGCAAAACTACTGTATTTGAAGACCATCCCACAAATGCCAGAAAAAGCTAGCAAGGCCCTGAACCATCACCTGTACTAAATGGAAAAGTAAATTCAGTATCATAGATCTATTTGGTTTCAGTATTTTGTTTCTAGCTAGGCTTTCCCAAAGTGGGGGATGAGAAATGGAGAAAATAGGAACAGGAAAGAAATCGGCATTGAGAAGATAGCAGAAAGCAAGAAGCTGAACACTCAAAGTGGAAGCTGACACTGATGTCAATTCATACTCAGCACTGTTATTTTCAAAGTGGTTTCAGGTTCTGTTCTCTGAATCAGTTCTTTCATTTTCATAAGCTGCACAGGCTGCCCAAACACTACTGCAACAAGCACTTTAGAAATATTAAGCACTATTGAGAGAATAGTAATCCTCCTCCTTCAGAGAGGAGTTTAGTCATGGTTGGAAAACTAAAATTGACCATTTAATCCCAGAGATTTACACTGCATTTCTAACTCAGATCTCAGTGCTGTGGAAGCTTAACAGACCCATTGTTTAACCATGCTGAGAACTGTGTGGAAAAAGGGGCTAAGGCTGCGGCAGCTGTACTTCACGACGTCAAACACATTTATATGCTATTTGATAGGAACTTTTTAACTTCACATTGTCCATGTCTTGTGTTATAAAAATCAACATTGTATTGTTTCTTGTAAGTTAAATACATGGTGATGTCTGCCTCATTTAATCTTAATGAATGATTACTGCAGTCTGAACTTCCTGAAAAAGGGAAAAGAACCTGTTGTCTCAACACTTTATAGAAAGAATGGAGATTAGGTTCATTTAACAATTTACATTGTCAAAGAAGCAAAATAAGTTTACTTGAAAGATTTCATGGGTTTCCAAAGTTTAATACAAGAAAGTATTACACAATTACCCTAAAATAAATACGCTGACAACATCACTCTGTTCTGAAAGCCCTGTAAACCTGTCTTGGTGTTTCATTTCTTCCTGATGATTATGGCAGAATACCAAGGTGTTATCAGGTTTCTTTCAGATGAGCAAAAAGCAAGCAGAACATCTACTGCCTTCTCCCCACACTCCACTCCCAGACCTCCTTCCCACCAGAAAACTTATTTAGTACCCTTTGTTTTCTCTCCTACCTTGTGCATACTCTTTCCATAGCGACCATTGCCAAGCCATTCCTCAAAACCATTGGGTGAAGAGTAAGCTGTATTCTTATGTACGAGAGCCTTCGATGTCACCCAGAGAAATAAGAGAAGGGTCAGACTGATGCAGTCCACGTACCTAGAAGGGCAGCCTAACCTAACACTCCCAAATGACAAGCTGCAAAGCCAAAAAGGCCATCTGTTGAACAATACTGACTCACTTCACAAACACTTCCAAATTTCAGTTTGATGATTAGGAAGCTTAAAGAGGTGTTCAGCTGGCAACAGTCCAAGAAGTGTTGCTGGAGTCTGGAAATCAGAACACCTGACTGCAACCTTGAGGACCTGGAATCTACTCTAAGTTCTGAAAATTTGCCTACAGTCATCCAGCAAGTGTTTCCAGTGTGAACCCAGGCTCCCCTACTACAAGATGGAGACACTTACTTTCCTTTCTGAAGTGCACTGAATTCTACTGCTACAAGTTCTTCTGCATAGGTAAAATACTACAGTATATAACTAGTATTGCTTAGACAACTTAAAGAGAAAGTAGTCTCCAATTTTTTTTTCCTCACAAATTTCTCACTTAAAAAGGTCAGCTACTACTTTAAAATCAGTAGCAGCATCAAATAAATCACTGGCAGTACCAAAATAGGCATTAAGACCTCTAAAATAAGACTCCCTATTTCTAGATGTACAGACAAAATTTGGTAACGTTCTTTTGCTTACATAACCTCAGTGAAAGAGAAGCTTCTGAGCTTCAACTTTCTTGCAGTTAATCTGTTCCTGAAACACATCCTCCTGAAAATGGACTAAAAAAAGGAAAATAAAGTTAGTCAACAATTTTCCTGTTCGCTAACTGAAGTAAAACCCCTTCATGGATCAACAGCATTCTTAAAAGCAAGAATCATTGTGCGCACACACATTAAAAGCATATAAAGCTTCTATTCAGAACAAAACCGAAGATTCAGAAGTAACTTGTTAACCTTAACCTGCAGCCCCTTTTCCTTTAACTTTCTATGAAATCTCAGAGCCTCACAAATTCATGCCCATATAAGAAAGGCAACAGTCTTATGGAAAATTTAGGCAGGAGAAGTAGCAGCTCTTTTAAAGAGAGATTATGAAGTTAAAGACAGAGATAATCTTAAGTGAGCTTGTTATGCATCTTTAAGTGTTTTCTGAAATAAAATCACTTCTACCTGCACAGGGCATCAAAGTTTGTTTGCCCAGAAGGAAACAGTATGTGTTCAAACTGATTTGCCTTAATTGCCTGTAGGCCCAAGGCTCCATCAGTTGCCCGTATATTGCCCATTCACTACAGAAATGCACCACCAGCACTATAAAGCCTGTACACGCATTGAACAAAAACTTTTTTGCAAAGGTACCAACCCAAAGTTATTCCCAGTTCTGAGCTATGCTTGATAGCATCCCGTACCACCGAAGTTGAAAGGCCTACGCTCTCCTGTTTCTAAAGATGTACCAAGCAACTACCACTCACAGCCCCAACATCCACACAGGGACCCATTTCTTGTCCCATCTCGAGGTACACAGGCTCAGGGCGCTTCACAGAGGCAATGAAACTCCTCCTCATTTTTTCAAATTTTGAAGTTTCTCCAATTCTGACTTAGAGGATGCTCTCGTAATGCTTTTTTTTTTTTTCCAGAGCAGAGGCCACACCTATATCCTCTTTCCTCTGCGTTTCCACAAAGCTTTTCTCAATCCCCTTTGCAGGGAAGTTTCCTCTGAGCCTTTTTTCATCGAGGCCTTATGAGGGATAAGGCTTGAACCCCACAGAGCTTGGCCTCCCGCAGCCCGCCAGGCAGTCGCACAAAAGGTACACGCCTTCCGAAACACCTGCAGCGCTGAAACCCCCTTCCCCAAAGAGCGGGCGCATCCGAGGGGCGGCAGAGCAAGCCGGGGGGTGGGGGGCAGCCACCGCCCCGGCCGAGCTCACGTCCTTTCCCGGCAGCTATTCTGGGCACGGCCCAAACTCTTAAAGCTGAGAGATGTGTCGGCACCCGCCTCCATCCCCGACAGCTTTGGGGAAAGGCGGCTGGAGCCGCTGATCCCCCTTCCCTGGCCCGGGCCCCCTCCCTCCCCTCACCTTGAGGATATTCTCGTAGATGGTGGCCCGGAACTCCAGCAGCGCCTTCTGGTCGAACTCGCGGCCGTGGATGATCCGCATCTGCTTGAGGAAGGTGGACTTGCCGCTCTCTCCGGCGCCCAGCAGCAGGATCTTGACCAGGCGGCGGACAGCCCGCCTCTCCCGGGCCAGCATCGCGTCGATCTCCCGACTCCGCCGCCGCGCCTCTCGCTCGGCATCGCGGCTCCGCTCCTTGCCCTCCCGCCGAGGCTGTTCCCCAGCGCGGCCCGTGGCCTCGGCCGGCAGCAGGCAGCGGCTCAGGGTGCGCACCACGCCGGACATGGCGGCTGCGGGACAGCAGGAGAGCTCACAACGCCCCGGAGACCCCAGCCAGCTCCGCCAGCATCGGGCGGAGGCCACCGACACGCTGGGACCCGAGAGGAGGAGCCGCAGCCGGGGGCTAAGGGCCGGGACCGCCCATTCCCCTTCTCCCGTCTCGGAGACGCTGCGGAGGGAGGGGAGGCGGGGTGCGGCCCGGGGAGGCCGGCCGGCCGGGGGGAGGGGTGGCGGCGGTGGTGGCGGCGGCGGGGCGCGGCCCGCAGGCCCTGCCCGGAGAGGGGGCACCGCCGCCCCGCTCCTCTCCGAGCTGCGGGGGGCGCCGAGGGGTTGGGGAGCGGCAAGAAGACGCCCCCAAGCCCCTCGGCCTAGGTTCTAGCCGGCGGCCGCCTCCAGTCCCGCTGAGGCGCGGCGGGGCGGGGGGACGTAAAGCCCCCAGCCCCTTCAGTCGGGAGCACCGCCACCGCCTGAGGAGGGAGGTGCCCGCCTGGCCCGCCCGCCCCGCCAACGCTGCTTCTCATTGGGGGACAGGAGTGTCGGTCAACGACTTCTTCTTACAATTGGATAAACCGACACGCGGGGCGGGGATAGGCGGGCGACTGGGCTCAAGGCAAAGCAGGGCGGGCAGTGCCGGGAGGGACCGCGCGGGGGCGGGAGCGGAGGCGGGAGCGGAGGCGGAGCTGCCCCGCAGGAGGCGGGGAAGGCACCAATCAGAGGCGAGAGGGCGGGGACGCGAGGGAGGTGGCCTGGCAGGGGCGGGACTTGGGTCCGGCTGTGGGAGGAGGCGTCGCCGCTGCCGCGCGGGGAGTGATGTCACGTCGAGTCCGGGGCCGTTGGCGTGAGGTGGGTGCTGAGGCCCGCTCGGGGTCTGGTTGTCACGGGCCCTTAGGCGTCAGCGGGGATACGGCGCTAGTAATGCCCCGAGGAGACCCAAAGAGCGGGGGTCAGGGCGCAGTGAGCCGGTCAGCTGTCGGGTTGTAGGAGGTACGCTGTGACGTACAGAACACACGTCATCGCTGATGCCATCGGGTGGAAGATGTGCAGTCAGGGCGCCTAAGCATCTGTAGCGCCTTATTAAGCCAGTTTTTAAAGCTCATTTCTGCAGGCCGCAGCCTGAGGCTCAGCTGCCCCAAGGAGTCTCTCCCCATGGCAGCCTCGAGGGGCCCCACGCAGCCAGCTCGGGAGCTGGGCCCGGCGTGCAGCGTGCTGCAGCACCTGGCGGGTTTTCTGCGTGAGATCTGACGCCATGATTGTCGTCAGGTGTCATTCCTTGTAAAGTGCATTGAGCCAGTCTAGTGCTGGGCCGAGGATGAGGCGGGGATTAAAGTGTCAAAGTACACATCTGAGAGGAAATCCCCCTGGTCTCCTGATTAGGTACTGGAGGAAAAAAGAACCCCACGTTTTCAGAAGCAGCTGGTATGTGATCACCAAGCAGTGGTTGGGATCCCAGGCCTCTTGGCTGCAAAATGTGATCATAAAAGACAGGCACGTGTCCTTGGTTCTATGGGATTGTAGGGCCCTTTCTGTATTTCTTATTTTGTCTGTGCTTCAAATTATTTATGCCATAAACATCTAATCCAGCCTCGGCTTCAGATAATTTACCCTGCCCCAGGCCTGTACCAAACACTGGGGCAAGCCTAGGCTAGCACGTACTGGGGCTGAGGGAAACCACTGAAATGACAGGTTTCTACAAAGTTAAGGTTTTAAAGAAGCTTTAAAACGTCCCAAAGGATCAGGGAGTTACAGATGTTGAACAAAACAATTAAACAAAATCTTTTGTGGAAGTGAGAATCCCATGTGAGGACGAATCACGGTGAGATGTTGCTGTCAACATCTCCCCAGAGAGCAGGTCTTTTTCTCCTTAGCGAGAGGAGACACTTAAAAACACCTTGAGGTATTTCAGAAAGCCAGCATGAGAACCGCACAAGACTTTTAGTCGTGAGCCACTTGCTACAGCTCAGAACCCTTCCTGAGAAAGTTCTTTTCTCTTCCAGGATCTTTCCCTCCCATTGCAGTCGGGAGAGAGCAGCAGCTCGTTCCGCGTCTAAAACCCTGCTGTAATTCACCGGTCTCTCCACTGGATGTCATCGCTGCCCCACAAGAAGCCAACCAGCCTGATAGGGTGGAGAAAACGGACCCCGGAGTCCCCCATACTCTGTAGGCTTGATTTTCGGAACAGCTGAGCACTCAGGACTCCCGCTGGAATCCACAGATGCTAAGCTGCCTGAAAATCAGACCCTATGTAACTGTGAAGTGCCCAGATTGGTATTTTCTGATTAGCTCAGTTACTCCTGCCTCACTAGCTTTGTCTGTGCCCTACTTGAAGTCCTCCTCAGAATTCTGAGGTTATAAGTGGTTTTGGCAGAGAATTCAAACAACTCTGAAGTCCAACTCCTGCATTAGGCCTGCTTCATCTGTAAGTGGGAGTGAAATTATGGTATACAATAAACTAATCAAACAAATCAGTTGCCAGACATCCTTAGCTTCCCATGCATTCATCCATGAAAGCAGCTTTCAACTACTCACATCTAATTGTCAGAAGGAAAAGATCCACCCCCTCCTCCCTTCCCTGCAGCACTGTTGTTCCTCATCTGATCACTCAGAAGCTGTTCTAAAACCCAGACAAAAATGGAATTTAGTTTACTCCCACAAATTTGCAGCAGTATGCCCTCTGTTGCTCTGCTGAGGGTTGGGGCACACATGCACGTGATGATCCCTACTGAAGGTTCTGCAGGTGGGATCAGTGTAAGCAATAGGTGCGAGCACCCCAGTAAAAGTGTAACAGGTATTTTCCTCAGTCTCAATGCCTTCCTTTTCCCCATTTCCTTATTTCCTGTCCAGTTCCTTGCTTCAAGATTTCTAGTTCCTCTCCCTTCTTTGGGCTTAGACTGAAATTAAAACATTTTTGATAGAAAATATAATAAAGTAATACCTATGACTTATTTTTCTACTCCTTCTTTTATATTCTCCGTCTCCCAGCTTTACCTTTTTTTCTATTTTTCCTTTTCCCCATCTCTGTTTCTTCCTCCTCTTCTCTTTCTGCTGAGATGAAGAAATACTTGCACAGCTGATTCCATTTCTCCTTCCTTCGTCTCCCATAAATACAGAGAGAGGGAGAGGGAGACTAAAAGGTGAAAGAAAATAGAAGACTGAAGGATAGAAAGAGGCAATGAGGGTAACATTATTTCCCTTGTTGGCTACAAAGCAGCTGAATCATGAGCAGAAAGATGGGGAGCCCTTGAGGGGAAGGCTGAAGCATGAACTTCTGAGGCCTTGGCCTGAAAATAGACAGCAGAAGATTAAAGCTGGAGAGCTGTGTGCCAGTCAGAGCAGTTAGTGAACTGCTTGTATGTGAAGACCTTACTGCAGATGGGAGTGATGTCTGGGCAGCTCAGGTGAACACAGTTAGGGAAAAACCTCAGATCGTGAGTTCCAGTCAGCAGGTCCCATTTTCTGCCTACAGAAAGGCCAGAAGAGGACAAGGCCTCACTGATGAATGCTGGCACAAAGTGTGTTAAATGAGGAGGGCTGAGGTGCCTAACTTTGGTTCATTCCATCTGTTTCAAGCCCCCTGGGCCAAGAAGAGAGAGGATATATGGATTTAGCCCTTGCAAGGATGCAGAGCTATCATTTCAGTCTCCTGAAACTTGCACTTGACTGATGCCAAAGTCTTCCCAAATCCCCACCTGGATGATAGCCCATTCTTTACCCAGTCCACTGTGACCCATAGCTTAAAGACTGTGTTCTCTCCTCTGAAAGTGTATCAATAACATCAGCAGAGGAGGCACAGTGTGAAGGAGGTGCTACTGCTTTGGCTGAGAGTGCAGCAAACGGACTCCTCAGGCACTACAGAACTGAATGTTTGCCCATACCTGGGCCATGGCTGTTGTTTTCCAGAGCACTAACAGACACTGTCACTGCCAGGAAGAATATTTTCCTCAGTGAAACTGGGAAGCAAATAAACAACAAGGAAGATATGTGTACTACTGGCAGTACAGCACCATGCAGCCGTGTCAGAGCTAGCACTAATGGAATTTAAACTTCAGAGTTGAGGCAAGAACCTGGAAATCTTAAGACACCATCAAGAAAAAGTATGCACTAATGGAATCACCTGCCCTGATAAATCATCCACCTCGTCCTCTCTGATTACCGTGCTAGATGAGCAAACAGAGTCAAAATATTGAACTGCTGTTTCCACAGGGCAGAAGTGCTCCTGGCTTAGTCTGACTTATTTAAAGATGTTGGGGCCCTTGAGTTGCTGGTTGTGCATTCTGATAGCAAAGCTGGTAGATCTGAAGAAGATTTATGATCTAAACTCCTTTTGCTTCTACTCAGTTGTTGAGACTGCGACTCTCTTTGCCCGAGGAGGTGCTGGAGTTTATGTGCACTTCAAGCCCTTACCTAAGCTAGTAGTTTTGTCGTGTTAAAAGTGCCATATTCTGCTTAGTGCATTCTCAGAGGTTTTATATGGTTTTTTCAATGGCCTTCCTTCTGCACACTGCCCACAGCAGAATGAAAAAGTAGAGAGAGACACCATGAATAATGTTCCTCTGGGGAGGAAAGAAACAAGAATAGTTCAAATAGATCAACTATTTTCTAGTAACATCATTAAATATATGGAAAACTCCCAGTTCTAATATATACTTTTTTGCTATAGGTATTGCAACCATGGCTGGGTGTTTTCTGCAAGACTTTATGATCCCTATTGTAATATGCTCTTTCTCAGAGATCCCAGGTCTTCAAAGTGATTGCAGTCTTAACTCCCATGAAGCCAAAGAAAACTGAAGTAGTTAGGCATCATCTCTCAAGATAAAAAATCTTCTTAGTAGTGAATTCGTATCTCAGTATTTGATTGTCCCTTCCAACATGACTTTAATATACAGTTGTTTGGGATATGCATCCATTTTTTGATCCAGATTTGTTCAAACATTGAGCTTTTAACTGTTGACATCAAGATTTTAAAAATTGGGTCCAGACAAAGAACTACAGAACCACGAGCAGCCTTGTAATGGTAAGACTGGAAAAGAAATGGATAACTAAATAGTCCTTTCAAATTCTAATTGTTTTATTTCAGTTTATGCTGATTTTTAACTGAATCTTCTTTCCTCTTTGACAGCTCTGTGAGTACAGAGGTTGCAGAATGTTTGGTTCATGCTGTTTGTGAGCTCACAAACATGGATTCTCTTGCAGTGGCCCAGCCCAGCTACCAGTAAGCAGTAAAAATGCCAAATAATGCCAAAGCAAAGGATGCCTTTTTCTTTTATTAAATCTGTTGCCACCATTTTCTTCTTTTCCATGTGGTATTTTCCTCTTCTGTCCCACAGAGGATACATCACTCACATACATAAAATATGTGAGTCTTGACAGATCACGTAGTTAAGTTTCACTATTTTCAGACCGCCTGACAGTAGCCTGTTCTCCTTCATTACACACCAGCCAACGAGTGGATTAGTTTACTTTCAAAACACAAAACCTCCTATTAATCCCCAAACAATAAATTATTGAGAGAAGACAAGCCTGTTGTAACCCAGCCTGTGACTCTTCTGCTTCTTTCATGCATATGAGGCACAATCTGTGTAATTCCAGGCATGTCCTGCCAAGTGTCCTGCAGGTTTGAAGTTCCTGGGGTGAAGTTATTGTGACTGCACACAGGGATGCTGTACATTGGCTCTGAGAGTACAGGAAAGTGAGGTTCTGCTCACAGGTGTTTCCTCAGAGAGGGCAGAAACCAGGCCTGTGGGATCTGAGCAGGGCTATGTCTCAACAGCCCTTGCTCCTGAGTTGTAAATCTGGAGGCACATTCCTAGAGTACAAAGGAACAGAAGAGGCATGTGTTGGCTGGAGCAAGTGTCCTTGCAATAAAGAGAAAGGTTGGCATCTCAGAAACAACTTAAACCCACACATAAGTCCTAGAAGTGTTTATACCTCTGATTTTGAGTACAAAAGACCCAAGGGGTGAGTAGTTTTGTCAATGTAGGTGCATGTTTTGTTCAGCCATCTAAGTTCTAACACCGTTGGAACACAAGTTGAGTGACATTATGAGGGGGAAAAAAGGCACAAATCTATAAAGTGCAAACACAAAACCAAAGAAAAAGGAGCTGCCTTAGAACAGACCCTAACATGTTTGCTGCCAAGCTGTGTCCATTTTTCCTGCATTGACTTTAAAATGCCTGTTCATCTGGTGATGCAGAGCCAAATATCTCCACGGGTAACATGGAACTCCCCAAACTCATAGGAAATTAGCAAGCCTTAATAAAATTTATGCATGGCTTGCTATTGCAGTTCCGCATCTAAAGGGAAAACAGATGTTCTCTTTAGTTATTCTCTTCATGTCCAAAGGAAAGCTGTTGGTTACAGGTTGGGGTGGTGTTTTTTTTTTTTTTTTAAAAGCCTGGTTCTGAAAAGGTTACAAATGATGTAATTTTTACAGTCCTGCTCCAAGGCTCTCTGCTAACCTGAATTGCTGAGGTGATGCTTGCAGATGCCTGTCACCCACTTACCAGCCTCGGATTTCTTAACACCTACACTTTAGGATGAATAAATAGAAGAGAGTCCACAGTATTTGCCTGAGACCATTAATGGGCTGGCAGGCCCAGCTTCCAAGCCCTCTGGCTGAATTCATTGTTGGGTTTCTCAGCCCAGGTTAGTTTCAGAGGGGAGGCAGGATGGATGTGCATCTGGAAAGCTGCTATTAGAGGTGTCACTAAATGGGGCTCTCAAGCCTTCAGCACGAAGCAAGAAAAAAATCTTTGATTCTTCACCTCTTTTACCTGGTTCCCTTCACTCAGCACAGGTTGTGCATTCTGCCCACACCATTTCCCACTCCATCATGTGGGGGAGAGGGGTGCCAGTCTTTTCTCTTTCCATATTTTACACAAATATTTTCAAGATGTTCAAAAACATCAGCACTCCCAGTGAGTGTTTGCCATCCGAAAGAGCTCGCCACTGCAAACACGGATGCATGCAGCCCCATCTATCTGGTATTCATTCTTTACTTTGCTGATGGGTATCAAACACAGAGCCTTTCAAAATGCTAATTCATTGCTTGCTATATTTGTTTGTTTCTACAGCATGTTTATTCATTGCTCCCTGAATGGGGGATCCCAAGCCTTCCTGATTCCACTGCACCTACCATGTGGACACTGATATAAAAGCAGGTCCCTGTCAACAGCAACAAAGAAAATGCCCCCCAAAACCAGCAAGAAGTTAATGCCCTTTCAAAGTATTTATCCCAACAATCCTTTTTATCCCGTGAATATTCATGGTCTTAAAGATAATAAAGGATAAACACTCAATAGCTAATTTAGGAATTATTAGTGTCCAAAAAATGGAGAAGGGAGGGACTGTCATCTAAAGGAACGACAGCAAATGATGCAAAGCCCAGGCAGCAGGAATGCAGAGAAGAGCTGGCAGGAACTAACCAGATGAGTGATCAGCATTTTATTCAGATGGTGTTTCAGCGTCCACCCAGAGGAGATTAAGTATCCTGTCCTCGCCGTGCGGAGAAGGGGAAATAAATCAGGTTTTACCACAAGCAGGGTGGCAGGGAGTTAATTAGGAATGGGAAAAAAAAATATATATTTCAGTTTGCAAAGGAATAAAAAATGAGCAAATGAAGGAACTAAAATACACTGAAAACATGTTGGAGCACACCTGGGAAACGGCGCCAGAGAATCCCGCAACCACAGGGGACTGCACACAACAGGTGATTCAGACAGCTCGGCTAAAAGCTGCAATCCAGTAGCCAAATGCTGTTCCTCTGAGTTGTCATATGAAAGCAGACATTTCCCCTACCCTGTCTCATGTCAGAATCTTTCCAACAACAAAGCACATAAACCCAGCAAGGTTGCCTCAAGAAATAAAAGGACCTTAGGTTTCCTCTCAGAGTAGTTTTTAAAAATCACAGCCCTCATTAAAGGCAACGGGAATCGCTCCACAACTCTTGTGATTTGCCTCCCAGGATTTGTGCAAAACTGGAATGTGACAGATTTTGTTATTAAAACAAGCAAAACTACACAGGAAAATTAGCAGAAGCCACAAGAAGCATAAGGGTGTGGGAGCTACCTTATTGCCCCATGGTCAGGGACTGCCATTAATGATTCAACAGTGAAAATGAAATGAGTGGGACATTCTGACACACACCAGCTATGGATCTGCTCCGTGGTTTATGAGGACATGCTCATGGGCACATTAAAGCATAAGAAACTTTCAAAGACAATGCAGCATTATTTTTTTTTCCTGTTCCAAGCTGAGGTTGGATGTGTCTGGGGCATGTACCTCTGGTCCCAGTGGAGATCGGTTCCACGCCAAGAGCCACAAGTCCCCACCTCAGCCACCTGAATGACAGCACTGTGTTTGAAGACTGGTGAAGGCTTCTGTTTTCCACTGGGTTTACACCGGGGGTACAAGTGGGTTTGAGGGCATATTGCCTTGCAGAAGGCAAAGTCCCACTGCCAGCTGATGGCTGACATCTTACCCCTGTGGCAAATGGCACAGGTCCTGCTGCATGCCATTCCTGATCTGCTGATGTACCCCTTTTGCCAAGAATGCCATAGGTTGCATATCACTGCTCAAGAGGAAAGAATGCATGCCAAAGGATGGGTGAGCATGGCTTCTGGCTCAAGTATTTAATCAATGTTTAAGTGACTTTCTGCCACCAGTGAATATCAACACTCCTTATTTTAGGTAAAAGCTGGGAGTCACATTTCAACACTATATTCAGAGAGCACCAGTATATATCTGAGAGCATCCGAAGCTGCAAGAGCACAGCCCGTGGTCAGTCACCATTCCAGTAATTCAGGAGAGGGCAGGAGAAGGAACGCTGGCTTTGACTGTCTCCATGTTTGTTATTTATACACCGTGTCATTTTGAGCTTGTTGTTTGCTTGTAGCTTTGGGCTGACAGTTCCCTGATTCCAAAGGCAATTCAGCCCCTGACATAAAGCAGAGGAACAATGCACAGTTCCTGTAAAACAACAGTGCTCCCCCCACCCGCTGCTGTCAGAATGCAGGGATTAGATGCAGAATAATGCAGTCCCTGATCAAACCTGCAGCTGTAATTCAACCTCTGGACAGTGCTGATGCCATAAATTTGTGAAGAAAGTGCAGCTCAAGCGATTTGTGAACAAGAGCTGGTGAGTCCAATTGAATTACAGTTGTGGGAGCAGCCGGGATCCCCTCGCAGCGAATCATTACTAATGAGAGCCAGAGAATGATTACTTACAATTTTAATGAAAGTGAATTTTAATTTATAACCTTGGCTAGGGAGGAGGAGGAAGAAACATATGATGAATATTTGTGGGTGACTGGGCAAACGTACAACCAGAAATCCAAAATAAATGGAAGGAGGATACGTTCTCCTGGAAGAGAGAAGATAACATTTTATCTTCAAAAATATATTCATATTTTAGCAAACGGTTGTGATACACTGAAGAAAGTTACTCTATATCCCAGTTCTGATGATGAAAGAGCCGAGAAGGAACATGCTCAATTGTGTTTTCTCCAACCCATTTATGACACTCAGAAGAAGGGGAGCTGTTTAGCTGATTCTCAAACCATCTAGCCCATTGTTTTGGCTTGAAATCAGCCAAATGGTAACTACAAGCAGCACTGACATAAGATATCCAAATAATCCCATGAAACTCTTCCTGAGCACTGAGTGGTTATTCGCTATTGAGAGGAAAAGCAGAATTAACACTAAATACTGAATCAAACAGAATAATGTTTCGTGCTGTTTCCCGTGCTGAGGTACGACTCTGCTAGTTTGATAGCCTTGTTAATATTGCAGAGTTTCTCCTGGGACTACAGCATGCACAGGGAGGTTAAGAAAAGTGGCTTGTGAAGTTCATCTCAGATGTGGAAAGGGGCACAATGGAGAACTTGAGGAAGAAACACAAAGGGGGTGAGTGGGGGAGTACCGGTGGCTCACAGCACAGGCCTCACAACTTTTGCAATTCATAATAGGAATCTGCAATTCCAGGATGGTTAGCAAGGTGTGGGATGTATAGTGCAGGGTCTGAGACTTGAGGCTTGCAGCAAGGGTCACACAAATCAGGCAGAGTACTGGAGAGGTGCTGAAAAATGCTCAGGCTTTTGACTTTACATTTATTTTACAGAAGGTAAATCAATATCTCTTCACCCCAGTGCACTTGTATCATATGGCTTTCTGTTACAAGGTGACCAGGGCTTGAACATGTCTCTTCTGAACTGAAAACAGCTTAATCCAGAGATATTTTTTTCTACAAAATGTCTAAAGTGCTATATTACCTCATGGCACAGGGTGATGGGACCTGACCCAGTATTTCATTCCCCTCTGGAATCAGTGGGTAGAAACTACTACTATTCAAGTAGTAAGCATGCAAATTGAGTGTGAATTCAGTGCTATTTGCATAAATTAAACTATTTTGTTAAGATGAAAAGTATAAAAATGAGATTTGCTATACAAGAGAGGATTTTCAAAGAGACAGAGGAGTTCTACTGGGAGAAACGCTGTAAAAATAGATGGCTAATAGTGAAGGGTCTTTCTTCTCTTCTGTATGTCACAGCATTATTTCACATGGAAGTGTATCATCATGCACACTCAAACTCACCCGGCCGGATTTTGGAAACCGAGCTGTACCACGTCACCACTGGAGGGAGACATCATTCTTTCAAAGAGCTGTAAAACTTCTGCAGCCCTAAACGCACTTCGGTAAGAAAGGTTGAAAAAAATCTTCTTGAGAAATACAGCAACTGAATTTGATCCAGGCTGGACCCAGTGAATCACAGGTTCTCATAACAATAATAATACAGCATGAATGAGGGAGTGCCAGATTAACATCCATACTTGTGGTTCCACTGTGGTCATGAGTGCTCAAATAAACCTTATCCAGGTGCCCGAGTTTGGTCCAGGTTAAATCCACCACTGTTATCTGCATGTTCTCCTCCCTTCTTCCCTCACCTCCTCCCATCGCTAGCAAGCTGTGCTTACAGCAATCCATCTGTGATGTTAAAGGCTCAGCTGATATTTCCTAACCCTTTATCTAACCGTGACCTTAAGTGTGACCAAAACCTGTTCCTGTGGAGGGCATTGCTTTAGCTTTCACTTAACCCCAAGTGGCCTAGTGTCCTATTTTACAATCATTCAATTACTCCTACTGCTGCTGAAAAAACCCAGTGAGAAAATAATTATTTGGTGAAGCTGAAGGTCATCAGCTCCAGGAGGACAGGGAACCATCAGACAAGCTCAAAGTCATACTACTCAGAAGCTGTCAGACAACTGACAAGCGTGTGACTGTACTTTAGAGAGGGACCAGGGCACTCCAACTCAGCATCTTCTGCTCTAAAACCCCAAATCTTCTGTCAGTAAAACAAAAGAAGCTGTTCTTTGAGTAAAAAAAAAAAAGAGAAAAAAGAACAATTCTCCCTGATGCCATGTGGCATGTTCCCAAAGAGGGCGATGCTGCCCAGACTCTGTCTGTTGTGTGGTACCCATAACACACACAGATGTGTGCTTGCACATGCACACACATTCTGCTTAAGGTAGGAAACAGCCAGGCAAAACATGTGATAAGAAAGAAATTCCTGTGTGAGGGACTCTCACATTTCCAGTAACACCAAAGAGCCCACGGAAACTTTCAGCTCAGCTGACTATTTGTGGTTTCTGTTTTCGACTTATTAATGACACATGCTGCCACCTGCTAGCTGCCTCCTCACTCCTGAATTAGGCTAATTATAAAATTAATGTAGAAAAGAAAGCTTTTTTTTTTTTTTCTTTAAATACATCCTCATCACCTCCCCACGCAACTGCATCTCACACCTACAGCTGCAGCCAACCATGGGTTTCCTGTCGTACTCACTGAATGGGGCGATTTCAGAACACACAGAGTTCGAACACTTATACATCTCTAGAGTGAAATCCTGGCTGTGCTGAACACAGGAGCTTCACCACACCTTGTGAGAGGTTTTTTTTTTCCTACAGTTTTTAAGTTGCTTTTGGTTCTCAGTGAGCCTTGTTTATGGAAAGGAAATGAATAATGCTTTCTTAGAGCGTGTGCCATCCTTTGTCTTTTTGTTGACCCATGCATCAACTTCCACAACCACCACCTACCTCCTGACAGTAATCATCTGGTCTTCCCTGGCGATTTGGATGTGCTGGCTGAAGTTTGCAAGATCCAGCATGTGAATCTTAGTCTTCTCTAAGGCGTTAGAGAAGAGCTAGGAGGGAGCAAGAGGGAACATGTATCCTCATCACCATCTTCTCCACGAATTCCACTGCAAGGCAAAACCTACCCTGAAACCAGCAGACTGTCCTTGCCTAAGTGTATGCCTATGCCTGTTATCTGTGCTCTTTCCTCACACCTTCCATCTGCTTTAGCTACAGCAATGGTTCTGGTCAGTGCTGAGAATTTGTAAGATGTCATCTTGGAGATCTAATTTTCAGATGTGCTCAATATCCATGATTCTCATGGATTTCCCTAGGACTCCACCTGCAGGACTTCACACACTGATGGAGTCTAATTATCACAAAATCTCCATACTCTCTTTCATAGCAGAGAAGGTCATGGCTTAGTTGCTGGAAGAACCGACTGTTCTGACTATCATAATAGAAATAGCAAGAGCTAAAAAGAAGAGAAATTCAAATACATACCCCTACTACACAGAGCAGCTCAATCTTCCTGAGGCACACAAAGTAAATAGTAGTAATAAAATGTGATAGGAAAATCAATTGGAACAAATGAAGCACTGTCTGTGCTGTATTCCAGCTTCTCTGTCCCATTGTTACTGCTTTGATTAATAAACAGAAATCTGATAATGAGCAAATCAGCTCAACACCAGGATATGGAGAAGTGCTGCAGATGGGCTACAATGACAAAGCTAAATCTCACCAGCATAACGTTGTCTTTGGGTGATGGGTTGTTGCTGGAGGTTGGTGACAGAAGGACCATTACTACAGTGGAGTCGGCAGGGCTGTTTGGGAGAGAAGCTGCTGTAAGCGCCTGGATTTGATGTTATATTTATAAATGTGCACTTAGAACCAGGCATCAATTTTTCACATTCATTTAATAGAAGCTTACCCCACTGGCTTTCTCTAGGCTGTAAAAATGAAGGCAACAACCAAAAACTGGCCCTTAAACCAGTATTTTAACAATACAGTAATGTTACTTTAAAGAACTCCAACTAGGTCAGAGTCAATACCCAGCTTAGTTCCTTCTGGTGCGTATTAGTCTGGGTGATCCTGCTCTGGCAAGGGGACTGGATGATCTTTCGAGGTCCCTTCCAACCCCTAATGCTCTGTGATTCTGTGGTTCTGTGATTCAGGCAGAACTGAAATGTGACGGAATTGTGTCCACTGATGTCAGGAATAAATCTCTCAGATTAATCATGAGCTTTTCATTATTTCTTACTGTGTTTCTTTCTTTCCAGAACATTCTGGGTGTCCCCAATTCCACAGTGAGAGGTTACTTTGTCTAGCCCCTCCTGAGCACTGCTCTGATGCCTTTGTAAGTGCTATGGTTAGGAGTTACTCTCTGAATACCGGCTTGTGAGCAGGGGACTGAACTTCAGCAAGTTTCAGTGCCTGCTTCTGTTTCCTTGCTGTTTTGCTAGTGCCTTGGTAGATGCAATCACCGCAGGCTGTGCCAGACATCCTTGTTAGTTCCCTGCTTCTTCTGTGAGCAAAAATTATCAGATTCACTGACATTTCAGACAGAGAGACAAGAAGTGTACATAATTGATGTGAGACCACTAGATGCAGTGAATTCAAATCAGCAAAAGGAGGCTGTTCTCCAAAGGATTGGAAATACCCTACGATTGTCATCAAGAAATGGTTCCAAGATCTGACTGCTGACCAAAAGAAGCCTTGTCTACCAACTTGTGAAAAAGGAGTTAATGGGACAGAGAATTAAGAAGAAAACAGCTGGATCTTAGCTGTCAGGTAGAATAATTCTAGATAGCCAAGGTGGCAAAATGACTATTTTGCCAGTGCCCTGAAAAGTTGGGATGGCTGCTGTATCTGAGGCAGGGATAGGGGGAGTGGTAGCTACTACTGTGGTAGCTACTATTGTTCAGACTTCATGTATCCTCTGAAAGCATCAAGGGAAGCAAGCCGCATTCCAGGGCTCTTCCACACTCTGTCCCAGCTACACTACTTTACACTACTTCCCATTTTCCCTGGTGGGAACAGCCTGATCCTGGTCCAAGTCCAGTTCTTCATCCCTGGGATGGCAGCTCCATTCTGCACTACCCCTGGATGAGCCTGGAGCTGAGCAAGCTCAAGTATCCTTTAACAGCCTCTAACCTACAGGCTGCTCTTACCACACTGATGGGGTTGTGTGTGCAGGTGTTTTACTGTCTGGTGGTTTGGTCTTGTTATTTGCCCAGGCATGATGGGGATCCTATGAAAGAGCCACCTCTCCATCTTTGTCTTTCTCTATCTGCAGTTTGGAAAAAAATCAATATTGCTGTTTGTTGCTAAATTGTCAGACAGCTTTTGATGCTAATATCTGATGAAGCAGACATGCTGCTGTAGATATTTACTCGCAAGCGGGTTCTCTATCACCCACCATCTGCTTTTAAAGGGTCTTTTTTTCCCTTTTTTCCAGTGACTAATGGTGCATTTAACCCCGGAGAGCCTCTGATCTGAGCATCAGAAAGTTTCTGCAGCAGAGAAACAGAAAAAAAGGAGGCGGGGGAAGGAGGGTGGATGAGCTTCCTGTTGTTCTAACTTGGCTTACTGGTAGGGTTCTCAAATCAGACTAGAAATCTCACCACTTAAGGCAGTCACCACTCAAATCCTTGGTGCAGCTGCCAGCCTTGCATTATACTCTCATTCAGAGCGGCGTAGTCCGAGGGGAGCCGGCGCTGTGCAGCGGTCAGGGAGCTGGACACCAATGTTGACCTGTGTGGACAAGCCACAACAGCTCTGTCCACTCACTCTATCTCTACAAAGGCATTAACAACACCTTCTTCATAAAGAAGCTTTAGTTCTACAAATGAAAACTGCAGGGAGGGGAGGCCTTCTGTTTGCTCTTGCAGGCTCAGAGATCAAAATTTACACTAGAATGACTTGAGGGAAAGTCTGTGAGAATGGCAGAGGTTCTTCAGTGTTTGGATCCAGGATCATCCTGGGGGGCTAGAGATTTGCAGAAATACTGAGTGTGATTTCTGGGAGCACAGCATAACTCTACAGTACCTCAAAGACAGGGGAGGAAATGTCATACTCTGGTCTTTCAGCAGTGCGTTGGCTGAATTAGGTTTTCTGTTCAGGAAAGAGACAGAATGATGACCCCAGTTCCTGCCAGTACTGTGTGGGCAGAGTCAGTTTAACTCCCACTGTGCCAGGTGGGATGTCCCAGGCAATGGCTGTGCTGCCATCCAAGTGCCAGAGCCAAAGAACCCAACACACTGCTTGAACCCAAATCACCCCGGGATTTGGCCTCTGAAGTCAAAAGGCACATTTCACTGATCCATGGGAGAGCCTCCCTTCCTGCTACAGACAACTCTGGTAAAGCACAAGTTTTTTCAGGGATTACAGTTTCAATTTACACACTGTCCTTAATCTTTTGGTGCACTGGACCACTGCCTTGAGCAGGGCTCTGATGAAGATCTTGGGGCTACAAACCCTGAGTCAGCCCATGCAGCAGAGAGCAAACAAGAACTCTGGAAATTGAGCAAGCAGGAGAAATGGGGAAAAGAAACTAGCTTATAAATAAAGAATCACAATCTCTTGGCTGAAATCTTGTGTACTTTTAATAGTATATAGCACCAAATTGTGCTGCTCTGCTCAGTTCTCAGGACTGAATGAGAGCAGGGGAGGCAGTAACAAAGGGGAATGTGTTTGATCAGCTTCACAGTATCAGCTGGTTAATGCTGAATGGCTTGGAGTACTCAGTTCAAATAGCTGCGACATCCTGGAGTGGTGCTCTCTCTCTCTTCTCTTCTAGAATTTCCAAACCTTAACTGGGTCTTGCCTTCAACATCTCAGCCCTGTGTGCCCATGCAGTGCGGTAACTGGTGTGACGGCTCCAGGGGTCACACAGCCTGAGCTGAAGTCAGTCTACCTGAATGAACAGTGTCTCTCTGACTTCATCCTCACTGCAGACTTTTCAAACCCAAGGCCATGAAAATAGCTTGGCATAAAAGAATACAGAAACCTCTAACAGGTTTACAGGCACTTTTCCAGCTTTGGCAACTATCTCCACTTAAAGTTCGTAGGCAAAAGTCTGCTTTGTGTGTGTTCCTACTCCCCTGCAAATTGTGCTGCCAGAGCTGTCTGTGCTGCAGACAGACCGATTGACAGCTTAGCCTCCAGCCAGAATCCTGATTCAAAGGAATATCAAATTCCGTGTAATAAAGTTTGCATGAAATTTTTACCTGCAACAATTCCCCAATGTGCTGAACTGCATGATACTGACTTATATAATACATCATTTTAGCAGCAGAGTTAAACAAAATGCAAAGCCACCTTCAGTTTGTTTTTTTCCTCGTGATCACAGACATTGCAGTGCTTCTGATAGCTACAACCCATCACTTCCCTTATTTTGCAGGATACAAACATGACAAATTTTTTCTCCAACAAGTATTTCAAGCACTTGATGTTTACATGTGGACTTTTAGAAATATTTCAACTGTAAAAATTTAAAAAAAAAATATTTTCAAAGTGCTTTTAGCTAAAGATTGCAAGTGTGGGAAATAATGCAAAGGAATTATTCAGTATTATTGAAATTCTTCAAATTTTTAAAAAATAAAACTTCAGAATGGAAAGAATTCCACAGACAACTGATCTGGATGAAAACACTTTTCTAACAGAAAAATATTCCATTGAAAAAAATTCCAATTGCATTTTCTAGTGGCCAGTTTTTCAATGACACTTTCGAAAGACCAATCTGCATCTGAAATTCTTTCAACAAGTTCTTGTGAGCTCTTAAAGGAAAGAAGAAGGAGTTTTCCAATAGTTGGCTTTGAAAGGTGGTTATTATCCTACAGCTTACACCTTTTTACAGAAAACTTAGCATACCAAACACAGGGCAAATGATGGACTTTCTGTTAATTCCTTTTTAAACTTAATAGACAAATTGCTGAGAATGTTCTTCAATTAAAAACCTTGAGTGAGTTGGTTTGCAAGTGCACTGATGCAAATGATGCTTACCTCAGGCAGACACACAGAGCTGGTATCCGTATGTGTCTCTGTTGGGCAGCCCAGTCTCCACTCTGGTGCCCACACACAATGTCCAGTTCAAACCTGAGTTTGCAGCTTGAATTTGCCTCTTTATTGGACTAAGTTAGAGAATTTAGCTGAACTTCTGTGGCACTTGCAAGTCCAGTTATTGATCACAGACCTCGCACCAAGTGCTGTCTGACAATGCAAAACCACCCAGGGAATACTCCACCGTAACACTTCTCCCAGCTTTACACTTTGGTGAGTCCAGGCTGAGTCTGCTTTGATTCAGTCGTGATACTGGTTACACCAAACATCTACAACATTTCCAGTCGCCGTGGTGTTTTCTCAATCATTGTTTCCAGTTGTTCAGCCACACACTCTCTGCTGTAGCTGTGCCTGGGGTGGCACTGGTGTATGTGCTGAGGAGCCCAGGTTCGTGTGTGTCACACGTGTGAGTGAGGAGAGAAGCGGGTGGCAGTGTAAAGCAGTGCACACAAGTGACTTCGAATGGGGAATTCTGCAGTGACCTACAGCCCAAGCTCTGCACTTCAAGTCTGCCAGCTCAGGGCCTGGAGTCCTCACCGTTTCCAACACTCTGACATTTGGGAAATTCATGGTCTCTCTTCAGGCCTGTAGATTTCAATATATTTCAAAAGATGCAGAGGTTAATTCCTTCCAGTTCAGATGTCCGTCATTTGGATCCAGATCAGAAGCATCCCCTCTGCTAGTGTAACTGAGAGTGGCCCCCTTTGCTCCACTGCAGTTCTGGGAATGTGCTCTTGTGACAGATTTGTTCGTTGAAGTCTCATCCAGAAGTCAAGGGGGAATATAGTTTTCTGTCCTCCTTCCCCGGAGGGAAAGAGAGATGAGGGTTACACAGGCTACAGCACGCAGCTCTGTCCATGAACTTTGCTTAACAGAGCCTGGTTGCTTTGCATCGCAGGAGCAGACAATTGCAGTGCCTCACGGTGCCTGCAGAGAGGGGAGTTTACATCCGAGATGCACTCAGATGCGAAGAAGAAGAGTCTGTTCTCCCCTCGTTTCACAGAAATAATTAGATCTCTCCTTGTTTTCTGCCTCAATCTCTTGTTCCACCTTTCCCATAAAGTGGGTTAGCTGTCCTAAATTACAGATCAAAAAGCTAAATGCTAAAGGCCAGGCTAGTTCTGCAATTTCTTTCTGTAGCCCATGACAAAGACCCAGACAGTTCAGAGGGCAATTAATCTCATCCTTAGATAACCATCTACGGTACATTAGACAAATAGCTCTTTGGAGGTAATATCTCCATCCAGTGTAAAAGGAACCTCCTTCAGACTCTGGCATACACCTTTCCTATGTCTAAGCTAAGTGAGGTAATTCACATTCACGGGTGTTGTCTGTGTAATGAGAGCTCAGAAATAAAGCTGTGGTGAGAGACCACTGCAGAAACAACCATGACAGTTTGAGATACTTTGTCCTCTCTGCCCCACTGCCCGTCTGTTCCAGCCGTTACACCAGATGTTACTGGTCCCTGTGGCACAGGCAGTGGGACTCAGACGTCCTATGAGCTCTGCCTGGTGAGCAGTCAGCTGGTTTCTCCTGAAGGGATCTGATGCTGACCTGGCTGAACTTTTTGCTGAAGCAGCTGATAAATGTTCTTACAGCCTCTCCCATTGCTCAGCTGTGGCCTCAAAACCACCACAAGCAGGGCAGTAACACACCACAGGCAGCTGTCACACAAGGCTGCGTTGTGAGGACATTAGGAATGAATGCAAAATGCTCCTGAAAGGTTTAGCTTTTCCAACTGATGCTCTCTGATTTCTGCTATAGAGAATCTCTGAAGAATCATCCAATTTGCTCTATAGATACCCAACTGGTTGTTATTCTTTGCCCTGGAGGGAGCCTGTACTTTACAAAGAGATGGCAAAACAGTAGTACCCCCTTGCTTGCACAGTCCAAACAGATGGCATTGGGCAGGTAAAGAGCTATCCTCTGAGCAATGCTAGCTATGAACACTCTTCCAAACATTAATAATTTGAGAAATGCAGCAGCAGATAGTTAGATGCAAAGTGACACAAATGACTTCCAGAAGATACCACTAAAAAAATGATGTGCATGAAAGAGAAGAAAAGCACAGTCACACAAGCCAACATGAACTGACCTGATCCACCTGAGAGACATCCACCACATCAGAAGCTCACTGCAAAGACAACCTAACGGTTAATCTAGTGAGGGCAACCAGGCCAGATGTTTTGCTTGGATTCTGTTTGTCTTTTCATTGCCAGCTGCTGCCCGCCAGCCCGAAGCATCAAGATGGGGAACTTGAGATGAACACAGAAGCCAAAGTAAGGTTGTTATTAAATGCATCTTAAAAATGAGGGATACAGCAAGGAATGAAGGATCTAAGGATAACGGGATATACATCTCTGCATCTGTAGATCAATTTTTATTGTATTCCAGATCAGCAGTTGTGCAAGTCATCATTAGCTGGTCAGTTTTATTGAATCTATTTGGCAGTCTCAATACAGTGCCTAATGTATAGAGGAAAAAAAATTAAAAGACTGGAGAGATTTAGGAGTCAAAGTCCCACTCGTTATCAGTGGAACTTAAACCCTCTGAGGAGTTAAGTGCTTTTGAAAGCGGGATGTGGTCTTCTAAGTTATGTACGCGCTTTTGAAGATATTATCCTACTTGGCTACAGCACAGTGTGGTGCTTGCTGGTCTCCTTGCTGTCAATCATGGCAGAGAGGTCAAAGACTGAGTGGCTTGCAGTGATTACTGGCTTATGAAATTTTCCTTTTCTTCTTCTCAGAACAGTCCCTCCTGTTGAGAGCAGGCATGTTGGCAGGTGATGAAGTTGTAGAGAAATACGGATTTTGGTGGAGAAACAGAGAAACCTGTTGTCTGGAGAAGGCACCATGGTATTTTCCACAAGTACCAAATGTTAAAAATTGAGAGATGTACAAATGAATAGAATGCAGAGGCAGGGATAAACTAAATGAAATGTTGGCAGATCTGGAAAGATCTGCTGTGCCGCTGGGACAGGGGAGTGTATTTTCCTGTAAGTGCCAGGACTACAAAGGAAACCTGCAAAACTGTTAAATAAACCCAGGGTTTAAAAAGTAAGGGAAAAATGAATTTTAATTAATGCCAAGAATAATAGCTACTTTATTCTCTTCTGATTGAAACAGTTATGGAAAAACAGGACTATGGAACTGCTATGGCCATCAGTGGTAGTGTTGCTGTGCTACCAGCTAACCTTCAGCTTCCCTAACTGAGCGCAGCCAGAATCTCACCTCAGGGTGTGTGTGGGGCACACCTCAGTTCCACATCCTTTAGCCCAATGCTTTGTTGATCTTAGATTCTTCTAATCTGGTCTCATCAGGAGTTTTCAATGAAACAAATGAGTTCCGTATATTTAGCATAATAAATTACCCCAAGCTCCTGCTCAAGATCTTTGTCCTTCTCACATGTTTCGCAGTGGCTGTCGCTTAGGAGAGGCCAGTGGGTAGGAGTTGTGGTGGTGGCTGTGGTCTGACCTACATCCCAGATCCCCAGCACCCGAGACACGGGCTGTCCAATGCAGCTCCAGTTCCCTTCCATACATGCGTTCTGCCAGCAAGGGTGCAACAGGAGTGAGCACCGGGCACCTACCCAGAGAAATCCGCGAGCCCCTACTCCACCTGGCTGTGTCCTTGTGTCACCAAAGAGCTCCATTTTATTTAAGGTGTTTTATAGCTGATCGTCATCTATCCAGATGGTTTTACGCTGCTCTTCTCCGATCCTGTCCTTTATTGTTCGGATAAGATCTTCAATACTGCTCCAAGCATCTGCCTCCACAGAGGCATAAAGACACGGCAGCGCTTCCAGTTCTTTCTCCTTCAGACGGCACATACGTAAAAACTCATCTTCAGTCTCTGGCTTTGGCAATAGTTTCCTGTATCAAATGAGCAGACCAAAAATAAATGTCTTACATTTTAAGTTAATCCAGTGGTCCCAGCTGTCCCATCAAGAATTTATTTTTCTACTGAGCATATACAAGCAATAAAAGCAGTGGAGAATACAGCTACTCCACATCTAGCCTCCCACTAAGTCCATGCTGCCCCCAAGGAAAAATATTTGCTATGGGGAAACAATTTAAGAGGACTGAACGTAGGGAGAGAGCAAGTGTTTATGGCCTTTCTTGTTCCAGCTGCCATCACCCTAAGAAACGCTGTGGGAGTGCTGAGCGCAGAGAAAAACCACGTATTCTTCAGTCTCATCCTCTTGAAATGCTTTATGCTATCAGTGCCAGTGAAAGAGGGCTAGATGTGGGGAATTCCCACTTTTCCCTGGTTGTAAGATCCCAGGGAGGAGTCATGGGAGGAAACAGTGCCCGTAGCAGCACCAGACAAAGCAAGGAGAGGTTCATTATTTCTCTCAGTGAGGCCATTATTGGACTTGAGAATTATTCACTGAATAAGATGGAATATCAAATATGCAAAAGGTTTGATATGTTACCTGAACCTCTTGATGTTTTTCTCTGAGACTCTGATAAAGAGAACAATAGGATATATCTTGGCTTTGATTAAATCCTTTGTGCAGCTTATTCCAGCTTCCAGGAGACAATGCTTGTTCTAAAAACAAAGTCATAAGAGCGTCACAAAGGAACATTCACTGCTGTGGAATCTCGAGATAAAGGTCTCCATACCTTATGGGGTCAGCTCAAAAGCTCTCCCTTTACCGTTGTACTGATGTGAAACCTTTTCATCAAATATACATTTAAAGTCCAAACTCCTCCTACTGGTTTAGAACTACTCGGTTAAATAACAGCTGAGCTTAATAGCTTTCTGAAAAGGTTTAAAACAGGAAGGAATTGATCTAAAGATGAAGAGTAGGATAAAATATCAGTTTTACATATATACACAAACACACACGCTCGCTCTTTTTCAGAGGGAACGTCTACTGCAACTACTTGTGAGAGAAAAAACCCAACACTTTAATTCTCCTTTTTTACCACGCTGTGCATCAAATCTACTCTACTTGATATGAGATCTCTGTCTTTGACATTGTTATCTCTGTGCTGTACAGCCCCGTGTCGGTGTTTCAGGCTATCCTTTCTTTTGTCTAGGCCCTTGTATCTCTTACTCTCTTGCACATTCATATATACTTATGATATGAAAAGGAACTCAATAAGGAACAGAGCATTGAAAATGAAAGGATATTTTGCTGCATCAATGTGGGTCATCACAGGGAATGAGAAAGAATATAAAAGGATATGGCTGAGGATGAAAAAGAGAAGGAAAAGCAAGAGCACAAATAAAAGCCATTTGGGAGAATAAATATAAAATCTGAGATTGAAGGTGGGCAAGAGAGAGAACATGCAACTGTAAATTGGCCAGTCTCTTATTCAAGACGAGACACACGTTGCAGACAGATTCACAGGCAGCAGGCTGAGGGGGTGCAGAGCACTCCGAGCACCTTGGCAGCGACAGCCTCGATGTTGGCAGGTACAATACATTCGTATGTGTTCATATTCTTTTCTCTGCTGAAGATGATAGTCTCCGTTCTCTGCCTCCTTAAGAACTCTTCCTTTGTTACAATATCTGCAAAGAGAGGTGGATGGGGACAAAAATCAAGAGTACAACAACACAACACCTAGAAAACGATCTGAGAGTACTTCACATCAGATGTTAGGATGGTTTGGGGAAAGAAGATGAGCAATGAATTGTCTCAACAGCTGCCTCATTTCTTCCATTGAATTCAATTAAAGCCTAATCTGATCACAGCTGAGCATCTCAGCTATATCCTGCATCAATGAGGCCTCAGGCAATTACTACAACACTGTGAAGGCATTAAATTAAAACAGTAAATACAATTCCAGCACCTAATGTTATATCTTAACATTCCAGGGCTGGAGGGTGCTGAGAAGTGCTAAAGAAAAAAAAAAAAAAAAAGATGGTCTCTTCAGTATAGGCTCCTAAAACAAGGATTTAGTGTTCCAACATTTGTGTTTAAAGTTTTGAAAAATTTGGCTTAGGTTGCAATGTGTGATCCTGCCCCCCTCGTGAATTGTAGCTCTACATCAAAGCTTTTGGTTTATGTTGCAAGACAGGGGATATTTATTATAATACTTAACTTTTCAGTTTCTCTGTCTGGATATCTGTAAGGCTGCATACTATGCGGTGGGTATTCAATATTAGTGTAAAAATGAAACGTCAGCTGTGTTTAATGCTGTGTTGTATACAATCCTGCCCTACAGCAATCACAGTGCTGCATATTGCTTTAATAGTAAATACTTAGCATGGAGGAAAATCAGTCTTTCAAGTAGATCAAATGCACAATCTTCACAGCCTTGGATGAGATAGAAACCCAAAGTCGCTCTAGGGAAGATATTCCTCATAATGGCAAGTACTAGAAACGAATTAATCAGAATTTCACATCTCCTGGATATGCAGTATGCAAACGGTATGCAAGCAGAAAGAGCACTCACAGCATTTCAGTCTCTGAGGGGCAGCCTAGCAACCACACAGCGTGCACATGGATGATATTCATAGACACAGAACCTCCTGGCCATGTGTACTGGTTGGCTAAAAAAACCTTCAAATACCTCAGATATTCTGAAAAAGCAGGATTTATACCTACACATAACTCTGATGTGATTTGAAGCACCTCAAGGAACTACCATGTGCACATTCCCCTACATGTGCAGGCATATTTCCTGTACTGAGGGTTAACAGTCATGATCCTCTTTTATCCCATTACCTGGCTTGCATATGTTGAATTCCAGGGCACCTCCAGAGTTGAGAAGCTTCTGTACCAAGGTCTTGGCAAGCATGGTGGGAGTGAAAAGTACGGGGCGCCGGCGGTCACACTGTATTGGTCTCACCAGGCTATAAGGGATCAGACTGAGCCTCTTGCTGATTTCACTTTCAGAATCCGAATCTGAGTGAAGAACAAGACATTTATCTTCTGTTTTCCTCTCCATCAGTATTTGGAGAAAAAGGAGAAGCACATGAACCAGAAATGACATGGTTAGTCATGCTGGTCCTCTCTTTTGACAGTGTTGTCTTTAGTATATGTCTGGTAGTGTGATGTCCAACCTAATAATAACTAATTCAAGTGCCTTTTGCTTTCAAGAGGTTATTTCATGGTTTAACAAGACACTTGCTTGGAGAATCTTTCTGCTGATCAACTTGACTTACTTTGAGTTAAATGTTTTTGGACAAAGAGCAAGAAGGCACCGAGGAACAACCGCCAACCAAACAGAAAGTTTCAGTGTCCTAAACTTGCTCATGAAGAGTTAAGTGTCCCAAGCACTTTAATAAAATCAGTTTTGGTCACAAATGCTGTTGTATTTGTGCGAGTGGACCACAGATGCTAGTAATAGGAAAGACCTATGATGTTTGTCACAGTCATGCTGCTATGTAGGCCTTAATGTAGGCCTTTGTACCAGTGCAATGTGTAAAAAGCTATAACTGTGTTATATCCATACCTTCCAGTTTATCAGGAGACAGCTTCTTTGCTTCAGATGAGGTTCGTGCCAGACCAGAGGGCCAGCCAGTGACTATGCGGACTCGCTCATTACTATTCATACGCTTATATTTGTTTTCAGACCTACTGACAAACTGAAAAGGTGAACAAAGAGATTTGACCCTCATTTCTTAAATTCTTTATTCTCCCGTGCATTCATGAGCCCACTCCTGTTATCTACAAGATCTGAATTACCTATGTCTATCAAAGACAAGACTCCATGGATCTGTTGACTGAATTCTAAGGCTCTTTAAATATCATAGATCTGATTCAGAGCCTCTGTTAATCCCCTTTGGGATTTCTTATTTTGTTCTCTGCTCTTAAGCGGCATTTCTTTTCCTTCACAGAGCTCCCTGCTATCACCAGTACCAGCACTGATGTGTCCACAGCAGACTAACACCCCCACTCTGTATTTGTACAACCGTATCACAGGTTATACACATAAAACTGACCCTTCTTTGCTGTACCACAGGGACTTAAAACCTACCAAATGGTACGTTTTTACACCAAGAAATGGGTTTCATGCTTTCATTTCCCATCCACCCAACTATTCCTCTATCCAAACATTAATTCCTCTTCCTGTGAGTTTGTTAACCCTCAAAACCACCTTCCTTCATGAGACTTTTAGTCCTCCACCCACACAAGTCTCTGTCACACTCAGGATCATTGACCTACAATTAAAGGACTATTTACTGGTGAGAACTCATCTCACAGAGACTTGAAGATTTGGTCAAGCCCAGTGGATTTGTCCTTAGGCTTCAAGCAAAACACATTTCAGCCTCTGACAGCAGGTGTGTTTGATTCACCAGGCTACATCACTGATGGATGGTGCTTAAAAACAAACACCCCACATCACAAGAGCAGTTAGAAAACACGACCTGTTCATCCTTTTCATATGTTAATTCTCTTTTTGATAGGAATAAATTCAGATACAACCTGAGGTGGGGTTTCTGGGGAAATGAGGATAGCCTCAGAATATCTGCTGTTCAGATGCACTATTTCAGACATCACATTGAGGATTTGAACTTCATTACCTGTATTATTTGGCCCAAAAAAAAGCTTGCTCTGGATAGGCGAGGGCTGGCTTTGGGATCGGTCTGGGGGGCAGGCTCCTCTGGCTGCAATGTATTCTAGTAAAAAATAACACAGGAATTTGTCTTCCCTTCCCTCTTTTTTTTTTGTTTGGTTTTGTTGTTTGTGGGTTGCTTGGTTGTTTATTTAAATCACAGCATTCAAAGAACGGAACAAGCAGAAGCAAGTATTTTATATTTCCAATAGAAGGGATAATGATTGATTCATATTTATCCCGAGGAGAATGCTCTAAGCAAACTGTCACCATAGCAGGGCCTATGCTGAGAAACACTGCTTCTGTTAACTGCTACTCCACATTCCTTTCTTCACAGGAGACTGCTCTCCACAGCTTAAGGAGGAGGTGATTTCTGCACCAGGAAATCGCATGCAAAGCTTTTGCTTTCAGTGACATCACTGGCAGCCATCTCTGTCCCTTTGATCAGCACGGACTGGATACAGAAGGAATGTGTGACACTTAACCTTGACTGAAACCAAACACAAGAACTGGCTACAGTGTCTCTGCAGATGTTAGAAACCTGCCTGTCTCCCAAGCATTAAAAATAACCTACTGTTTGGGTGGGAAGGGACCTCAAAGCCCACACCGTGCCACCCCTGCCATGGGCAGGGACACCCCCACTAGCCCAGGGTGCCCAAAGCCCTGTCCAGCCTGGCCTTAAACCCTGCCAGGGATCCAGGGGCAGCCTCAGCTTCTCTGGGCACCCTGTGCCAGGCCCCTCCCCGGGGAGGATTTCTGCCTTACATCTCACCTTATTCTCTTCTCCTGTAGCTGAAGGCCATTCTCCTTGGTCTGGCCCTCCCTGCCCTTGGCACCAGCCCCTCTCCAGCTTTCCCATAGCCCCTTTAGTGACTGGAAGGGGCTCTGAGGTCTCCCCAGAGCCTTCTCTTCTCCTGGCTGAATCACCTCAACTTTCTCAGCCTGTCCATAGCAGAGGTGCTCCAGTCGATGGATCATCTTTGCGGCCAACTCTGGACTCACTCCAATAGCTCCACATCCTCCTTATGTTTGGGACTCTTAACCTGGATGCAGCACTGCAGGTGGGGTCTCACCAGAGCAGAGGGACAGAATCCCCTCCCTCGACACTTTGGATGAAGCCAGGACACGGTTGGCTTTCTGGGTTGCAGGTGTGCACTGCCAGGTCACGTTGAGCTTTTCATCCCCCAACACCCCCAAGTCCTTCTCCTCCGGGCTGCTCTCAATCCTTTTTCCACCCAGCTGCTCTCAATCCTTTCTCTACTCAGCCTGTTGTTGTGCTTAAGATCGCCCCAACCTATATGCAGGACCTTGCATTTGGCCTTGCTGAACTTCATGCAGTCCCACCTCTCCAGCCTGTCCAGGTCCCTCTGGATGGCATCCCTCCAGCATGCTGACTGTATCACACAGCTTGGTGTCACTGGCACACATTCAGAGGTTATGCTCAATCCCACTGCCCATATCTCTGGCAGTCTTTAAGGTGTTTATCAGATGTTAAACGTAATTTATGGTAAATAATATATCAGTAAGTTACTTTTTATTTATGTAAGGTTGGAATTCTTGGATTGAAAAAACATAAAACCAAATTAATTTCACTGAGGGAAAAGAAGAAATCGGCAGGGCTGTTATGGGGAAGACCTGATAATCCCACTTCTCTCCATAGTACGTAGGTTGAAAGAGATGGGTCTTTCTAATATGGGGCAATGATAGGTCTGTGGATTAGACACTTGTTCACAGGAGGAGAGAAATAGTTCTGATTATTGACTCCAAGGACACAGCTTCTTCCTCATGTGGATATAAAGACGCATTAGAGGCTTACAGGCAGAGAAGAATGAAAAGGATTAACTAAGACACCCAACAGATATTAGACTTTTAAAGTGTACTCCCTCATTGCTGGGAGGGGTAATGGTGTGCAGAGCTAGGTCCATCACCAGGGACTGTATTATTAAAAGCAAATGTAAGGTGCCTATTGCCTGGGACAATCAAAGCCTACATAGATTACAACCAGGATTTTTGGTGAAATTAACATAAGGAACAACAGGTAGCAGTGGAGTAACGGGGGTTAAAAAAGACCTTGTTCATAGATACTTACCCGGAGTGCCCGAAGGGTATTATATGAGCTTTCTGTCTCTTCCCTGCTTCCTCGGTGCATCAGACGCTGCAGCTTCACTAAAAGAAGTTGCTGGGCTCTGAAAGAAAGGATGGGATCACACAGATCAAGATATCTGTTAAACCGCTCAGGAGAAGGCTGGACTGAAATGGATCTCTGCCTACAGAAAAGATTAAAAAGAAAGAGCAGCGAGGACTGACTGAACACACAGTAAATGCAGGGACAAGATAATGAGCAGGACTGCAGTGCAGTTAAGGATAACAGAATCTCCATAGCGTATTCTTCCATGCTACTTCTTAAGAAACTCACATTATTCTTTCAGAGAACATCTGGAGGCTCTTTTCTAAACCTTTATAGCTCATATTGCAGTTTAACATCACCAGGCCTTGTATCAAAAATAAGGCACATACCTCTTTCCTAACAGCAGTTATGACTGTCACAGTTTACAGAACCACTGCTCTCAGTCATGGTCGCTCAACCTTCCACTCACCTGCTGTAGCTGGGAATGGTCCCCATCTCCAGGTCCTTTTCTGTGAAGGGATCCACTCTGGCACACAGCCACTCACACTTCCCCTGGTACATGGTGTCAAGAATATGGACAATCTCATCACATTTCACTGACAGGGAGCAGGAGTCCATCTGGCTGGAGATGTTCAGATTCAAGCGGACGTAAAATGAGTCCCCTGAGGTGATCAGCCCCTCTTCCAGCTCCAACAGCAGTTTCCGGTAACCTGCAGCAGTGAAGGAAGGGGTGAAGCATGATGGCTGCTGGTCAAACCCCAGTACTGCTGGGCATCCTCTGGGAGAAGCACACAGCACAAACTTCTGAGGTTCCTCCAAGAGAGGGTTTATACTTGCAGAGTGCTAGTTGCACTAGTTACAACAAGATTATGGACCTGTGCCTTAAAGACGCTGGTGGGGCATCGACTCAGAAACAGCTCATGCTGCTGGTACCAGAATTTGGGACAATGTTTTCACTATAATGACACTTTTAGGGAACTCCATTTTCAGTACTCCACATGTCCTGTGAAACAGAGGACTTCTCAGCAAAGCTGTAGAAGCAGCCACAGCATACCCTGTAAGTACAGCTTGAGTTCTGCCACCAAATTTAATGACAAGCTATTCCCTTTATTATTAGCTCTAATTGGCACTCCCACAATCTATAACATGCTTTATCTGCAGATAAGTGGTGCTCCAAAAAAAAAATTGCAATAGTCTTTGCTACCTTTGAAAACATCAAAGAAAATCAAAGACATCACTTCCTGTGTGATCTATGCAGCTGAAATCCTCTACCAGCATTAAAAAACCCCAAACAACCTGCAAATTTATATACACCAGTAAAAAATGGATTTTGCAATGTAATTTTTGATCCATAACCTGAAATTATCATTACAGGCCATGAACACTAAAATCAAATTCTGTTCATCACACATGCACTCCAGCTGTTAAAGATAAGATAAAGCCACAAAGGTAATAAACAGAGAAACTCCATCAGGTAAATGCTAAATTGACTTCAGCTGGATAAAGATGATTCAGCTCACTACATTGTACTGCAGAAAACTGTACATAAAAATAAGCTCAGTGCGTTTGGTGAGTCATGTCGTTACTGGCCCACCATGTAAATTCTTCAGAGTCCTGTAGTGACAAGCATATGGGGTTTTTTTTGTTCTCAGTCACAAAGCTAAAAGCTGGAGCAGTTACACAGAGTAGCCGTAATTAACATCAGCAGGCACGCTTCTGATTTATACCAATTCAAAGGGTATTCCAGTTCTGTCATCCTCATCCAGACAAGTTAGTGTCAGAGACCCAGGACTATTTGAGATGAAAAATACTTTTGGTCTTACCTTCATGATTTGATTTATACTGGAGTGTTACTGGACCACCACACTTCCGAATTGTCCAGTGAACTTCTTCCTTTGTGCAAGTATCCAAGGGAACGCTCTGATTTTCCCCTTTGATGCAGCCCTCCAACTAGACATGAAAGAAACATTATTCTCCAGTGCAGGTTCCACCTTTGAGTCAATTAGACCATTCTTTTAAAGCAACACAATCTTTTTCTGACTAAACAATGCAGGTCATTTGCTCTCAGGATGCAGATTACTTTCTAATTATTCATTTTTTCCCCCTCTCAAATTAGGAACTCTAGCAGTCAACAGAACTGCGACTCTTTGACAAATCCCATGCTTCCCAGTAGTGTGGGAATATGAATTGTGAGTTTTTCTTCTCCTTGGAGGCATTTTAATTGGAAAATGGTTTGGGAACATTGGGGATGGAAACGAAACCAAGCAAAGAGCAATTTAGCAGAAGCACTGCTAAACTCCTGCTTAGGTGATGCCAGGGACAGCAATGCAGCTGTGCAGCCCTCCTTCCCATTCACACTGCAGCTGTTCGTAACATGGCCAGTCCCAAGGCAAGCCACTCTAAAGAGTGGTTTAGGAGACATCCCACTAAGCCAAGGAGCGTGAACTTCCTTTCAGGTGGGACAGTATTAGGAAGAGGAGAGCAAATCCCATTCAGGTCTTTTCAAAGGGGCTGAGCTATACATCACACCAGTAAAGAACGCATCAGTTGCTCTAATCTCTCCCACTCTTCAGAGCTACTGCAAAGTGCAAGAGCGTGTGCTGGGGGACCGTAAATATGTACCTCCCATACTTTCATAGTCAGTAGCAGGTTTCCTTCTGCGTGAGCTATATGCTTTGTCATTAATACAAGATGACAGAACAAACCAAAGGGAAGTACTGCAGTGAGTTGGTGGACAGACACCCAATACCATTTATGATCATTCCATGCTCACCAGTAGGATTTGGTGTCCCTCCCGCAGGCCGGCTTTCTCTGCGAGCGAGCCCGTCTTGACAGAGCTAATAAAGCTGCCTTTGGCATTGCCCCCAACCAGAGTGATTTCCGAATTGAGACTTTCTCCGTTCAGTGTTACACGCTGGATGGTATGGCAGGAGCTTCTGATGTGACCAACAGAGGTCACAGAGGGGCGAAAAGGTCTGTTCTCATGGAAGGAAGCAACAGTTAGTTATCTCAGCTTTTAGTTACCAGAGTTAAATGCATGCATAATAAATGAGAGACATATAAATAAACTCCCAGTGTTATCAACCACTGGGATCCAAGGACTCTAAAAGAAATCCTTCTTGTTATTGCATAAGTTCTGAAGAAGAGTTTTAAGTGCTCTGGCATGACTAACTCAGATGTATAGTAGTACCTCACCTAGCAACCCATGGCAGCAAGGTAACAAGACCACAAGGATAAATGTCAGCCCCTGGAACATTGTGTCTGCCTTTCAGTTTTTGAAATTTATGCATGAACTCCATTGGTTTTCAGGATAAGAGAGGGCTCCAAAATAATATTATACTTCTGTCCACTTACAGAAGTAAAGGCTTAGCAAAGTATCATGAGATACTTGTGTCAAATAACAACTTGCAACCTCATGTTCCTGCCATTATATCTTCAGCAACTAATAGATAAATGTAGGACCTCTACCATAGTAACCTTTGTTCTCAGTCTCTGTCCCAGGTAGGTAAACTGGCATCTCAAATACCTTTCCAGGGAGAACTTTCTAAATATGGAGGTGACGTGCTCAAGATCATAGGCGTCCAGGCCTTCTGAATGATGAGAAGAAGAGGAAGAGTGCACTGAAGGAGCTCCATGTGACTGCCTGTCATGACTGTCGTCTGCAAAGAGTAACAAGAATGAAAATGAGTCCTAGATGGAGTGAAAAAGATGGAAATGGGATAAATGGATGTTTGATTGATTCCAGCAAAAGTTGAAGGGGGAAATTCCTGATGCAGAAGCATGATTCATGTCCACAGACCATGGCAAGGAATGCCAGTCTTGCTTAGTGGACCTTTCTGATCCCTCTCACAGGACAGCAAGTTGGAAGGCACCTCTGGAGACTGCCTAGTCAAACTGCCTGCTGAGCACAGGGTCAGCTAGAGGAGACTGCTCAGGACTTATCCAGTTGGGGTTTTAGTATGTCCCAGGATGGAGACTAGTCCACCTCTCTGGACAACCCTGTTTCAGAGTTTGACCACCCTCACAGCAAAAAATCTATCCCCTCCTATCCCCATTTAAATGGAATTGCTTGTTCTTTAGTTTGTGCCTATTCTCCTTTCACTGGGTAGTGCTGAGAAGAGTCTGGCTCTGTCTTCTTTAATATTTCCTTCACAATTTGGTGCTTTCCTCATTTTAAGGCTGGAGGTCATCTTACCAACCTGCAAACCTCAGCCAAGCACCCTCCATCTACTCATTCGGTCTAATCCTTCTCCCACTTAGTTCTTCAGGAATAATTGTTTTCTTATCCTCACCACTAGCTCCCCCTTTGTTTTCTTGTTATGAGGAACTGACTCATTTTTTATTAAACCATGTGTCCCATCTTATTTAGACCAAGAGTTTGCTATGTGACAGTACCTGGAGCTGGTGAGGTAATCGCACAGAACTCACAGCTCAACTATATACATGATATCCTCTTGCTTACCATCGAGCTCCAAAGCATCATTTCCAAAGCTGTCATTGTCATCTTCAACCAGGCTGGAATTAAAAACAGAGCTTGAGTTAATGGGGGATAGAGAGAGAAAGCTATTAACTTCCCAACTTTCAGCAGATTTCATTAATTTCTGAAGGAGGAATTTCTGTGAAAAAGAAAGATGTTGGAGGTGTTGCATCAGGCAATGGTGTAGCTGCAAAAAACAAGCAAGTGACATACTTGTGGACCTGCCAAAGAAGTAGGAAGATGGCAAGAAGATAGGATGTGTCACCCAATGTGGGAAGCATGTGAAACAACCAGAAGATTCAGAAGGAGGAATTGCTAACAGCAGTGAGGGAACAAAGATAGTGCTAAAAACAAAGGGAAGCTGCTGAGTGATGGTCTCATATGTGTGACTTACACCACTCCAGCTTCAGCACTGAGATAAATGGTTGCATAATGCCTGCTCTGTGTGTTCAACAGCATGAGGGTTTTTTCCATGATTCATCAAAAATCTTGGGAGCTGAGGTGCAGGAGTAAAGGAGAAATTTACCTACTGGATTTAAGACCCTTGTAGCATTTTATAGTGATACCCTGCACTGTTAATCAGATACCTACAGTAACAGAATGGCAAGGTGTATCACAGAACATTACATGTTGGAAGGGACCTCGAAAGATCACCTATTTCAACCCCCTGTCAGAGCAGGATCACCCAGAGTAATCACAGAGGAACGCATCCAGGAGGGTTTTAATGTCTCCAGAGAAGGAGACTCCCCAGCCTCTCTGGGCAGCCTATCCTGGTGCTTTGTCACCCTCACAGTGAAAAAGTTCCTCCTTACATTCACATGGAACTTCCTCTGCTCCAGCTTGCACCTGCTGCCCCTTGTCCTATCACTGCCATCACTGAGAAGAGCCTGGCTCTGTCCTCCTGGCTTTAAATATTTATAAACATTAATAAGGTCACCCCACAGTCTCCTCCAAGCTAAAGAGGCCCGGCTCCCTCAGCCTCTCGTCATAAGGAAAATCTTCCTCTCCCTTCATCACCTTGGTAGCCCTGTGCTGGGCTCTTTCAAGGAGTTCTGTGTCCTTCTTGAGCTGAGGAGCCCAGAACTGGCCACAATATTCCAGGTGCGGTCTCACCAGGGCAGAGCAGAGCAGGAGAAGGACCTCTCCTGACCAAGCTTTGGCACAGAAACTGGTACGCCCCAGCTTGGGTCCCAGTCCAGCTCCCACTAACACAACCTTTTCTGGTTGGCCTTCAAAACAAATAGTTAAAGTTCACAAAAATTTTGCTCTTATAACTGGATATTGGGGATGTCCAGCCACGGGTTGACCTGGTGCCTCGTTAAAGCATGTCCTCTGGTTGCAAAGCTGTTTACATAACAGCTTGCTGCTTTTCCCATTACGAATGATTTGCAGGTTCCCGGGGCGCTGATGTTCCTCATATTTGGCTTCAGGTGAAGGGTGAATTTTGGTAGCCAGTCTGGGGAGAACCAGCTGTATTTACACCGTGCATAAGCAGGGAAATAACACACCTTTTCTTACATATTCAATTACGAGCTCAGATTTCTTTTTAGGCAAATCCAAATCAGCTGAACTGTGAAGCCTGCAACTCAGCATGTAAACAGAAATTATTTTGGGTTGTGTTTGCAAACAAGTGAAAAAACCTTAGTGGGCTAATTATAAAGTTATATACTACAGTGAACTTTGGGGCATGCTCTTGACTTACTTCAGTGATTATTATCTCAAAAAAGGAAGGCCACAATCAGACCTTGCTCCAGGGTACCTTTTCCTTCCACATGCCCGTGGGAAAGAGTATCTAATATGAGGAAAATTCTCAGGTTTCAGTACAGTTCAGTCTTGCAATGCCTTCACATATGGAACAGGATATAATCAGAGCTGGAGTGAAATAAAGCCACAAGATGAATAATATCCAGGTAATCTTTCCTGCATTCTGCAATATACTGCAAATATTTAAAAGCTCAGGCATGCCAAAGGCTATTCAAGCACCTGAAACATGAAACGTCAAAATCATTAACAAAACCCCCTTGAATTAACACGACACACTTTAAAAAGGGTCTTGGAGGACATTGTAGGAGAAGCTAATGGAGACTAGAATAAACTCTGCCTAAATCCTGAGCAGCCTAGAAAATTGTGTGGGAGAACTAGCTGAGGGTGCCCTCAATGGAAAGCTGTCTGGCAAAGCTTTGCAGAGAGAGAGGGGAAAGCGGTGGTTTGCCAGAGATGAGGTTGTTTTGAAAAGCATTAAAAATCTAAAGAAAGTTTTAACAAGGATTAGATCTAAAAAAACAGATCTAATGAAGATCTAAGCCCTCCACATACATTGCTTTCTTCTAAATTGGTTTGCTGGGACTTTGCTCTTTTCTCCTTCTGTTTGGGACCTTTAGGGAAGGTTTTTCCATCTCTTGATGTTTCTGATACAAACAGTGGTGCTGTTGGAACTGACACCAGAACAGCATGTCCAGGTATTGCATTGCTAGAAACCTTTTAGAAAAGGGGTCAGTGCCATTTCGGGGACTGTGAGGCAGGCAAGGTCTCTCTCCTTCCTGCCACTAACTTCCCGTTTGCCAGCTGCTCCGGTTTCTCTCGCAGGGGAAGTCTGGCTGGGACCCAACAGAAGTGGAAGCTGCAGCAGAAGGAAGCAAAGGGCTTCTCACCATCGCAGTGGTGAGATACAGAGCCCTGAGCCTAACAAAAACCACCTCCCTCCTCCAGTTATCCCCACCATTCCTTGCAGACATTCAAGCATCTCTGCTCTACTTCAGCAGTTCCCGGAGGAGAAGAAGGAGCTCTGAGAGGAGAAAGGACAGGAACACAGGCACAGGCAGCATGGAGTGGAGAAGCCGAGGTGGAGCACATTCTCCATAGCGTTGATGCCTTGTTCTAAAGTGCTGTTTATTATTATGTACATTAAAAAAGTCAGTGCTGCAGTGGTACCACGTGTCATTCATCCCAGCTGAAGTATCAGAGACTCCCAAGTGCTTTGGACAAAATGAGGGATGAAGGTCTGCAGCCCTGAGGAGTGTAGAAAGTCAGTCCTGCTACCTAATATCTCTCCAACCAGAGACAGACATAAGGACACCTACGTCCCCTTTTCCCCTCTTCCTTGTGACAGCAAGTTCTGGGCATATTTCACCAGTGTGGCTACCTACCTGCAATGAGGGGCATCCTCTTTGCAACGTCGGACTATGGAATCATTTCCTGGAGGCTCAGGAGTGGTCGACATGATACTGTCATTGCGGTTCCTCAGAGTTTGCTTAAAAAAACCCAACCCAAAACAAAGCAACAGTAAGGTTATCTGTCTTAAATATGCTATTATTTCTAACTTACAGAAGTTAGAAACCTGCTGGCTTGCCAGTGGTCCTCTGCACTGTGAAACACATGCAACACTAAGAAAAATGGATTCTAGACATGCAGACCCCTACATACAAGAGCACTCATATTCATATATTCCAGTATTCTAACAATATGCACAGTTTGTGTGCTGGCACAGTACCTTGTACTGTGACCACATGCCTGGCTGATTCACTAAAGAGTTTACCCTTGATATGTGGAGTATGTGTTGCACAGCTGACATATAAGAGGGAGAGGATGAAACCCAGAATGGATCTATATATATATAAATAGTAGGAATGAGGAAGAAAAATGCAGATATCCATACATTTGGTTATTAATCTAGAACACTGGTGCCCTGGTTTCAATTGGGATGAAGTTACTTTTCTTCCTAGTAGTGAGTGGGTTTGGTTTTAGTGTGAGTATAATTTGATAGTGCCCTGATGTTTTGCGTCACCACTGGACAGTTACAGTGGCCACACTAAGCCAATGACCTTTCCGTTCCCCAGGCCCTGCCAGGGGCACAAGAAGCTGGGAGAGCACAGCCAGGGCAGCTACCCTGGGCTGGACAATAGGATAATCCCTGTCAGAGAGCATCAGGCTCTGGATGGGACTGGGGAAGAGAGCCAGGTCATGGGATCACTGCTCTGAAACAGACTGGGCGTTGGGGTGGGTTTTATTTTGCGTATGGTGGCCAGTTGCATTTGGGCATCACTTGTTTTATAATATGTTCTTGCTGCTGTTGTTCTCCTCTTCCTTTGTTATCTTACTAAACTGTTTTTATCACAACCCCTGAGGTTCTTCCGTTCTCCTCCCCATTCTCTTGGGGTGGAGGGGTGAGCAAGTGACTGCGTGGGGCTCAGTTACCCACTGGGGTTAAACCACGCCAACTGGAAACTAAACTCTAAATTGTAATACAGTCAAGAAAGTATAAATCATCTAAATATCCAACAGATATTCCAAAGAATATTCCTAATGCAGCTAAGCTTATTAGAAATGGCAGGGAGTTCTTTCCTGGCTATTCTTGGATATAATTTTAATTTCCTGGGGGCAGCATTTTTCACAGTGTTCTAGAAAGATGTTTTGTTCTTTGTTATTAACACTCTGCAAGAGCACTGCCTCTGTCTGCTTGTCCTGCTGTGTGAGTGTTCACATATGTATAATGGAATATCTACCTTGGGAGATTATGGGCATACAGCAAGCAGGGCAGAAATGGTTTGTCTACGGTATACAGAAATTTCCAACTGTGATCTGCACCCCTTTTCTCACTCACTGGTACTTATAGACAGGAAAAGCTTTAGAGAGCTCCAAAACCCCTGAAAATTTTCTTAAATAAATTACAAAGCGGCTTTTAAAGAAAATCTCTTTCTGCTGACAGTAAATGTGAAATGACATAAGAAGACAGCGAGAGGTCATAAAAACCTCTGAAATATCTTTAAATAAACATAAACCAAATCTGTGATTTTGGAAAAGGCTAATAACATAGTTTGAACAAAATGCTGGTAAAAGGATTAAGGGAGCCTCTGACAAGGGCCTTGAATGCGATCACAGCTGGGATGCAGTGAAGTGCTAATACTGGGTTGCGAAAGCTCTGAACTACATTAGGAGAGACTATCATAGACAGGCAAGGGGTATCTGAAGCCTCCTTACAATTTTGCTGACTTCACAGCTGCTGAAAGAGTTACTGATGGAAACAGAGGAGCTCGTGTCTGTGCGGCCATTGCTGGCATCAGCCCCATCTTCATCCTGTGCTCTGATTGCTGTGCTCACAGATGACAGAGAAAAAAACAGACAACAGAGAAAAGTATGTCAGATCACTTTCAAGGCAGAGTCTTTCACAGATTTGCAACACCACTTGGGTTATCTTTCCATTTCAGCTTATCTTGCTTCTCCCACGCTGCCGTAGGGGACTCCAGGAAGCACCCTGTGCCCTGCAGCTCCAGCTCCCTTTCCTTCCCCATCAGTGTCCAGACAAAGAACAGAAATGCACACCACTCCGGACAGCCTCTTGCCAACTTTCTCTTTCAACTCTGTCCTGTATGTTTCTATTAGATCTACAAATACTATTTAGCAAACTAAAGGAGGATTGTTTTGTTGATCCATGTTTTAACTTCATGGTATGAATCTGGTGCCTGCAATATGGTCAACTCACTGAACTACACTTTAATTACAGCAGAAAATTTACAACAGGGACCAAGAAGCTTCAGATCCCTCAGCAGCCCCAGTGTGAATGACTTTGTTGACTCCTTCCCTTTCCAGCACCGCTTGTACTGATGTTGCACATTACCTGATACCACACACACTGTTTAACATGCACTATCTTAAAGCAGGAACCATGTTTCCCAGCGTATTGTGTAAAACACTGAGGGCGCTGCCACATGTAAACAAAGGAAGTGCTGCCTAAGTGTTTGGTTCCAGAACAGCGTTACATAAATAAGAGGAATTAGAAGCTCAGAGAGCAGTGAATTTGGTAGCTTGGCAGCCGGCTGATGGGTGGGTCAAGTTCCTTCCCTCCGAGCTTTGCAGTGCTCTAGATTTAAAATTATTTCCCTTGTGCTGAAGGAAAAAGAAACTCATTAGATGATCACTAGATTAGGGTCTTTTCAGCTTGAAGGGATTTTCTGACAGCAGAAAGAGAAGAGTATAATGACTTTTAGTACAGGTGTTACACTGATGACTTCAACATTTTTGTAAACTGAAAAGAAAATTTAAGTAGGCTAAGGGATGCAATATTGTGTGTCTGTGGAGGTATCCCTGGTTGGAGAGGTCATTCAGATAGGATACTTAACTACTTTTAATTATGACATTGTTCAGTATGAGGAAAAACTGTCTACTTCACTGACTTGTACTTAGTTAAGAATTTCCCTGGTTGGCATATTTGTTAAAACAACTTAAAGAGATTAAGTGAATGAGACAAAGCAGCAGCAAAGGAATAAGGACACGGGTGCTCTTTCTGACCTTGAAACTCTGACGTTTTGCTCATGCTGACAGGGGATTTAGCTCTTGAATTTATCTAAAAGGAAGAGAACAAAAATCAACACAAATGCAGAATACTTGCCACATGCTAAACCAGGTATTTTCATCCTTTTTTTTTCACTGTTACACTGTGACATATTTGCCCCCCTTTAAACTACAAGACCCCAAGTTTAGAAGATATTTAGATATCTAAATACCACCACTGTGAAAGAGACTTAGCTGCCTAACCACTTTGAAAAGTCTGGCCCAAATGCATTGCAATTTCCAGACTTTGCTAAGGAAACAAAGAGACAAAAGGTGAAGTGGGCGCCTTGGGACTGGTTTCAGGCAGCTGTTAATACAACAGGCATCCTTTTGGAGTGCGCGATGGAAAAAATGCAGCTCTATTGCCATAACTAATAATGACAGTCAGAGCTCAGAAAGGTTATGAAGGGCAGGAGAATTCAAATGCAGATGAAAGGAAAGAGAAGCTCAAACCCCTGAATGTTAGATTGTATATTTTTTACAATTCATGAATATCGCATCAGATAATAGCTGTATGAATGCAGCTAGTTGGGGAAATCATGGCCCTAGCTCATGCTACCCCTTACTCTTAAGTGAGAGGAAATTGCCCTAATTTAATTCTAAATTAGGCAGTTAATTTGGCTCTATATTGTGTCCATTTCTTTCTATTATTCCTTCCAGCTGATGTGAGCTTTTCCACTGATGCTTTGTTTTCCATCTTCAGTTCCATGTGTGCTGGACTTGGGGCATTATGTCATTTCCCCCCAACCCGCTGTAAGGAGGGAAAGGATCGATTTATTGACAACACTCTGAGAATGTGAATGAACAGTGGGAGCAAGGAAAATACACAAAACGGCGAGAAGGGGCAGAGAATGGTGTATGAAGCCTGATTATAGGATGCAAATCACCACAGGGCAAGAACTGACAGTTCCCCATCATATACAAACCTGTTCTTGTCTTTACAAGCGCAGCACTTTCAGAGGCCCGAACACAACACATATTACACCTCTTAGTTCAACTATCCCTGTGCTACATCATTCCAGCCTCATATTAAGACACACCTGGATTCCCTTTAGATTCACTCTTCTCTTAAGTGGAGTTGAATCAGTCAAGAAGAATTTGGCGTCTTCTGGAGAATCTTCAGAAGTGGAGGAGTCATCTGCTTCCTGACCATTGGTTTTTGTGCTAGGAGACCCAAAGGTCTGGGAAATGATGGCCGTGGGTAGATTCTGAGGCAAACTCTAAAGATAAGAAGGAAACACTTCAGAGACCAGTTTGGTACATGTCATGACCTCCCTTCGGAGTAATCTGATTGAACTTCATGTGACTCAGAAGTGCTTCAGAAGCTCACGCAGGATGCCCCAGATCCACATTAGTAATTTAGATTGAAATTTGTGGGGATTTCTGTTCACTGGCACACATTCCTCAAAAGTATCTGTAGTTTCTACCCTAGTGTAGAAATTAATTATCTGTCTGCATTTCTTTCCCTTCCTGTCCATGACATGGACAACTTGAACCCCACTCTACTGAGGAACTCACAGCACTGACATTTAGTAGAAGAATATTTTTTTCCAGTTAATTCACAGATGGAATCAATAAAAGTCCCCTCTCCCACACCAAGATGTTTTTAAAAGACCCTTCAAGTCTGTCTTCTTCAGCCCTACCTGGTCATGAAAGTTATTGTCCTTAGAGAGCCGTCGGAGTTTGCACTCCAGGTTAACAATGCAAGCTTCTTTCCGAACCACCTCAATTTGGAGTTCATCATTTCTCTCCTCCAGCTCTCGAATCTGCTTCCTGTATTTATCCTTTTCAATCAGACAATGTGAATACTGGGTCTGAGCCTCATCTCGTGAGCGGAATGCCTGTGGAGAGAAGAAACCTCTTTTGCACCTGGACACCTGACACCTTCTCCTGCTTGTTTTGTTTATACATTGTTTGGAACAGGGACTTCAAATCTAGGAACCATTCACCACTTAACACAGCAGTTAGGACCAGGACGTGCCACAGCAGTACCATTAAAAATTATGATGATGAGTGTGGTTCATTTCCAGCTCTCTCTTGGTTGGTGGCAAAATGCTCCAGAGCACAAACCGGATGACTTGACACTCACATAATGCCTGCAGTAGCTTTACTGGTCCTGCCTGCCAGATGCTACGCTGTGGAAACAACCCAACATTACCCTGTGTTTAATTATTGTAATGCAAATTCTAACAAGTAACCATTTCTTGTAACTGTTTATTTTTTAATGGTATTTTGGGTCCAATTACCCACAGTTCCCTGAAGTGACACAAATGAGATACAGGCTTTTGCTACTAATTTTCCCTACTTTAACTCATTGATACCTGGTCTCGTTCCTTTTCCACCTCTTCTAGCTGTATCATCACGGTGTTCATACGGTGCTTGTACATCTCACAGTCTTTTCCTAGTGTTGAACACTTCAATTCCAGATCTTCTTTCTCTTCAAGATACTGGAAATGACACACTGTTAACCACCACTGCTCTAGGAGGTGTTTTGAGCTGAGATTAGCCTGAGATACTCCATCTTCCATTTCTCACCTTGTCTCTCAAGTCCTCCACATGACGAATCTCCTCCTGGAGATTGAAGATCTTGTTGACCAACTCCTGACGATCTTCTAATGCTTCCTTACGGTCATGTTCCAGGATATCCAAAATGGCTTTGTCTGAATCTGGCAAACTCCGCTTGTCTGCCTGAGGAAAGACATGTTCGAGAGACTGGTGAGGGGAAGAGAGAACAGCATTGCTGGGAGAAAAGTAACAGAGACAGCAACAAGAGGAACAGAAAACCTACATGGTATTGCCATGGGAAGGCAGAAGAGATGGACGTTCGTTCATATTTTAAAATAGTGTCAGAGAAGATGAATAAAAGCTGTCTTGCTCCCAGAATAGTCTGATGAAGGAACTGTTCTACTGTTTTATTGTACAGGCTATAATTTGATCCACTTTGGATGCAGTGACATTCTTCACTCCAAGCCCTACATTCAAACTCTTCTCTATTAATCACCTCTCACTGAGCACAAAAATCACCCTTTGCCAAAGAGCAGGGCCTAAGAAAACATTCAGGGGAATTTTTAAAGATCACAGAGGCTTTGCAGGGCGGTGCTCCACGAATATTAAACATGCCTGGGGTAGCTTGTACTGCTGCTTCATTTTCTATAGTGTCCAGCAATATATTTTCTTTCAGATTTAAAATTAACGAGATTACCAGAGCAGGCTCCAACAAATAAATTGCTGTGCAAAGTTAACCATAAATGGAAGATGAAAAAGGCATAAAATGCAAGTAAGTAATATGAATATTTATTTTTCAAATTCCTAGGCTAAGCTGGACATTTCAGTGACACCCTGGTTACCTAATACTTCTAACTGTGCCCAAGTATTTCTCAAATAAAACTGCCTTTTGTTTATTGATACTTTCACTTAGGAGAATTTCAATCCTATTTTTAGTTCTTTTGTGATTATTTCTCTGTTTTTCTTTAGGTGTTATAAGACCACCTCAGTTAAAATGAGAGATCCTACAAGGAGCAGAACTCCCAGCACCTTCTATACTATGCCATTTTTCAACCTTCAAATTGGATCTGTATGAGAAGGAAGGATCATTAGGCACTGCTAGAGGCTACAGCCAGTTCTGAAACATATTCTATTGATAATTTTTTAAGTGTCACTTTAAAATGCCACAAGCCTCTCCCAGCACTCCCACAGATATCCCAATCCTTGGAGAAACTCTTCAACAGAGTAACACCGTGCTATATTTGCTGCATACCATCCCTTTTCCTCACCTGCCCAAACCAAGGTCAGGGAAGGTCCCTGTGCAGGTTGCAGCATCGTTTTACAGGGTGTTCTGGTAACCAGTGACCACCCAAGTAGATAAACCTTTATTATCCTCTGCTTCATTAGGACCTTTTGGCACAGATACAAAGAGAGACACAGGGACACTGTCAGAAACCTCTGGGCTGGCTATTTAGCACAGCTTTGTGGTGACAGACTGATGCAGAGAAGCACAGCAGGGCTAAAACACGGGGCCGAATGCTCTGCAGTTCAAGGGCTGCGCTCTGCACCGCGAAAGAGCCAATCCCTCGCGTACGGCGTGATTTATTAGAAGACAAATTCTTTTTGGTGGAACTCCTCCTCGTGCATGTGTTTGTACAAGGAGTAGTACAGACAGCTGGGAGCTATATAAACAACCTTCTGTTTGACCAAACTCTGCACTTCAGCTTATTGTAGCTTTGGAAGTAGAGATTTCACCCAAGGCTTCCTGGCATCATTCTAGGAGTATGTGCTGAGTTTGGGGTAAGGGGTGGTGACAGGGGCCATGCTGGTCCCTAGATAAATAGATACTGGTTTCCCTGTTACGTACTCAGCTCTCTGGCCCTTACTGAAAATGTGGGAGCTGTCACAACTTGCTGCTTCTCTGTCCCACTTTCACAGTGCCCTCCACATGCTTCGACCCGGAAGGGTATGCTGTGAGGGGATGTGGGGGCTGTGAGAGGATGTGGGGTCTATGAGAAAGGATGGGAGAAGGGCGTAAGGGGGGCACTGGAGGCAAGGGGAGGTCAAAGCCTGCTGAATCCATCTGTGTAAGCAGCAGAGGTAAGCTGAAGTGCGTGGAATTTTAAAGGTAGCAATCTGCTTTTGTACCTGAATGATGGACTGTAACTCCTGGATTTTAGTCTTCATCATCTCATTTTCCCGCTCCAGCTCCAGAACCTGTTCCTTTTTGGGTCGGTTTTCAATTGCATTTTTCAGCTTCAAAGACTGGTTCCTCTCCAGCTTGCACTCTTCTTCCACCTTGTTCAAGTGATGCTTCAGCTGATCAATCTAGAGCAGCCAGAGAGCAGCGAAAAGGAAAATAGAGGAAAGGAAATAATTCATCCCTAGCTCTGATATTTACTGCTCTGAGAACACTCTCACTTCCAAGTGAAAATCCACTGTCATAGGTGGAAAAAACAGCTTAAACCAAGAATGCTAACAAGCAGCAGGTAATTGGGTGTATGTGTGCGTGTGCTGAATGGCCATAACTGAACTGTTGAACTCTCAAGCAGGAGCCTGCTGCTGCTAGCTACAAGTGGTACAGGCTGGTTGTAAATTTTGATAACATCTGGACTACAAGAAAAGTGGCACATCCTCAATCCTCCAATAAATAAAGAGATGTGAAACAGAACTAACATGTTCTGTGCTGACCGCACGTTGTACTTTTTCACACAGACTATTCGGCTTGGGAAAAACAGGGGTTTTCTGGACAGGAAAGAGGGGTTTGCACAAGGAAGATGTAGTTTCAGACAGAAGGGAGACTGGGAAGAATGTGGTGATGATTACGGCTTGAGGAAAGATAATGGAAGTGCAGGAAGACCCTGGAGATTGAAAAGACACATGAGGATGATGCCCAAGGAGATGCCCAGGTACCTTGGACCATAAGGACTGTGCCAGCAGACAGGACCTTCTGCCCAACATTCCTGCAGCATCAGCCATCTCCCCTCGGGGAAGGGACGCGGAGCCCAAGGCATGGCAGTGCCGAGGTGGGGGTGTGAGCAAACGGTGATGTGAAAGAACAAAGCGGAGTGAAATGTCTGATATCACTGGTTCTAAAATAAACCCCAGTGCCCAGATCTGCTATGGGGAGTTGTTTACTCCATCTCATCTGTGACACACACAGAAACATGAATTTTATGGCTCTTGAAGCATTTGTCTCTTTCATAAATGCCTCGAGCTGTTCCAATGGTCTGTGTGAGACTTTTTGAATAAACTACCAGCAGCTGTACTACAGACCTGGGTAACAGCTCCAAGATATTATTCAGTCTGAAAAGCTAAAATTATGTTTTTTAGCAGACGATTATGTTTTAAAATTTTGGTTTTAAGTATGTTATGTTCTGTTAATCCATTACAAGTATGTAAATTGTCTGCCATTAATACACATCGCTGCTGTTGGTCTTTCTGTACAGCGATGCCTCTAATCATCTGGATAAGCAAAGCAAGCAAGAGCTCCACACCTTCCCCCTGTCAGGGAAGCTCTCATTTTGCCAGATGCCACTGGCATCATCCATGGTTGCTCCTGATTAAAGCAGCCCAGAGCATTTATCTCACCTCTAACTGGAGGTCCCGGCTCCTTATCACAGCCATGCTTTTCTCGTCACTCAGCTGGGCATATCTCATCGCTAGATTGTAGTTCTCATCTTTCACCTTGACCAGCTCATCGTTATAGTTGTTCCTCTCCTCCTTCATCTTGTTGTATCTCTCCTGGAAGGTCAGCAGCTCTATCTTGTTCAGTTTTAGCTGCTTTCGTTCATCCTCCAACTGGCGAGACTTAGCCAGGAGTTCACAGCGCTGCGCATCTTTTGTCTTCACTTGCTGCTGAAGCTTAATGATCTCATTCATTAGGAAATGGGTAAGGCCTTCATGTCCCTCCTCCACTGAAAAGGTTTGAACAGCTTATCAATTTCTAATAAAGTAGCTTTAGACTAAGTAGGATTGGCAGAACTGAAGAAACACATCCCAGAATAAGCACAGAGGTGCGCTCTATGCACCAATACATATACGTTTGTATATGTAACTGGCAACGATACAAATCTTACACAGCACACTATTACCCACATCACACTATATACAGACAGCTTGTCTGGATAGAATTGAAGCCTTTCCATTTGTCTTGTCTCAGTTGAGCTATTTCCAGGCCTGTGGAAATAGCACAACCTTGTAAAATGAATCCATACAATTAACCTGAATGCTTCCAACCTGCTGTTCATGTGTGCATTATGTCCAATGTTGTAGAATGTTTCTTGTCTTGCCATTTCTTGTAATGCCTGTCAATCAAGTTGAAACTCTTCAGCTTCATTCAGACAACTGAGATGTTCCTTTTCTTTATACATTACCTGTTGCTAGCACATTTTGCATTGGAGGGGACTGAGAAACTGCTGAATATTACTACAAGATTAGCTTTTATTTCCATTTCTTGCCTGAAGTATCAAACCTAGTCTTCAAGGTAGTCCTTATCTCAACAGGCTCCTTTGGATCAATTCTACTCACCAACAATAGTGGAAAATCTCCGTGTAGGTTCTTTCCCTGTCACCAGTTTGTAGAGTTCAGGGTAGTAAAACTCCAGGCTCTCTAAGAACACTACATAGCCCCTCTGGCCCTTGGTGTGGAGAATGTCCAGCAGTCGACCTAAGGACAGAGAACAGAGGTGACACATCAGCACGATGAGCAGTATAAGCAAGTATCGTATCCCTGAAGTCAAACCTGCTCACGGGTTGTTTCTGCCACAGCAATGTGCTGTGGGAAAACTGGCTGATTAATTGAGTTGAGCTGAACTCATAAAGTAATGTCACGTATTCTTTATGTTTGCGCCGATCGCTATTCTGAAGGCGTGTGGGGGAATTGGACTCTGGAACAGAAATTTCAGAAGACACGTTATTCAGTGCAGCTCTTAGCAGGCAGGATGGCAGACCCTTCAGTGACAAATCATGAAGCGTGGCAAGACAGCTGAAAGTCTACTCTTGGAACGGCAGCGGCTGCTGCTTGCGGTAACTGAAATATTTGCCAAGGCTTTGATGGGAATATGATCCCCACGAGCTCTGGTCTGCACAGCACTGCAAAGAGTCATTGTTATCAGAAGAGCAGCAGCAGATTCCCCCTTCACATTAACTCTCCTGCAAATGAGATACAGGGTTTCCATGAGATAATCTGCAATTTGATACAGGCTCCCTCCAGGCTGAGCAAAATGCTACTGTTCAGATAGGGATACAGATGTAGCCATTCACAAAATACTTACCTGCTCTGTTAATTTTGGAAGGCAGCATAAGCGAGTTAAGCACCTCATCCTCATCTTGCTCATCGATAACTTTGCACTGCCGTAAGTACGGGGTCAGTTTGGCTGGATTGATGTACCGGCTCAGCACGTGCCGGTTGGACTCGACGTTCTCCCACAAAGCTTCCTCTTCATCTTTCAGTGTCTCCAGGCAGTCATCCATCTCTGGCTCTCCTCCTTAACAAGGGAAACAATTGCCGAATGAACATCACACAGCATGGGTTCTATCCTCTCACTTTTTCGTGCTCCCATGTCACACAGGATGAGCTTAGAATCCCTCTGACTAATGCTGGATTTGCCCTTTATTGAAACTGTTTGAACTCAAGTGCTGCCTGTCCACAGCTCATCTGGAAAGCAACAGTTAGAGAAGTGCTATTTTGAGCCTATGAACTATTGCGCATTGCTCTCCAGTGACGGATCTGTAGCTCAGCTAACTCCATGAAGGTCTCGACAAGTCAGAGAATCCCTCTTCATATTAGAAGCAATGGGAAAGGACACGGGGTGATGCAAGAAAGGCTACGGATGTGCAGAGCTCCGAACAATGACAAATACCTGCTGTAGGCAGCTAAGGCTTTCATTCTCACCTCTCGGCTGTACTCATTTGAACCTGCATTCTTTCCTGTATGCATGTGATGAGTTGGTGCGTGTAAATGACTACACCACAAGAATAATGAACTCAGACGCAAGTAGCTACGTATGTCTGCTTCTACCTTCCACGGCTGTGTATGGATCAACCGATGCGTGGGCACGAACACGAGTACCTGTGAGATCAGACCTTGCCTTTCTCTGCCTGAGTGCTAACTGTGAGCCTTGTATCACTGCAGGCTGGAAATGTTCTTGACTTATGCAAATATTATCACATGATTTCTGAGGGCTTCCTAAGTGATTTCCTGCCAGCTCCCAATTTGTAACCACTTTGTTAGAGAAGACTTTGTTAGAGAAGGTTACAAGACTGGCAACCATGAGGCAAGAATACTTGTACTACAGTTAAGAGTAGAGAAGCTTTGCAAAACCCTTTCATTCTGCATGTTGCAACAAAGCTTTGAAACAAGTCTTATTTTTGCATTCTAACTTTCTCAAGGTCCTGTGATCCAGGCGGCACAAGGAAGATAAGCTTCTGTTTCAAGACTTATTTTACACCATCAGAGACCACGGTATAAGAGGAACCTAGAGTTCTTGGGTCATATAAGAGCTGTGCACAAGGAGACTTTGCTGGCAAGCAGTAACTAAAGACCTCAAAAGCTACACATTGTTTTTCTTGGTCCAGGACAATTGTCTTCACCCTGTAATAATTTCCTCAGCTTCCCACTGGAAGGACTGCAAAGCAGCCTGTGTTACACTGAGCAGCACTGGCCAACACCAGCTATTAATCTGTACAACCAGGGGCTGTAACTGCTCACTTCGGAAAATAAACCCACAAGTGCTAATCTGCTCAATAATGTGTTTGTCGGTGTTCTACTGGAATGAAATTTACCACAAGTACAGAACAGTCCTACAAAAATGAGTGTTCCTTGCTTGATGCTTGCAAAGGCCTTCCCAAATAGTCTGAAATCCTAGTCTGGGGGTCAGTGTTTCTATTAGGAAAATCTGGATGGGCTCCTCATACTGTGGCCAGGTTAGATGAGTATTGCCACAGGTTTTGTTATTCTTCTCTACTCCGGTAGCCCTCCGAGAGTTCTTTGCTTTGTAGTTTCACCTCCTAGGAATCACTTACATAGCATTTACTCTGTTGACTGCACATAGATTTTAATACTCCAGGGACTCTCTTAAATGAGCCGGGAGAGCCAACTGTCCTCAGAGGGCAAGGAAGACCAGATCTACTCTACAGCATACAAAATGACGGGGTCACGGCTGTAGCTATGGGGAAATCTTTGGTCTTATGAACTTCTCATGAGCTGGATGAAATTCTTACTGGATGCCAGTATTAATTTTTACATGTGGTAAAGATGACAGCGCAGTAACAAATAGTCTAAAGGTAAAACAACAGAACGAGCTTCATAAAGTAGGCAGCAGTGGGAGGAAAGCTAGAGGTGAAATAGCTTCATCTGAAGTACACATACATTCTCATGAACCTTACTCTCCACCACTTACTCTGGAAATAACTGTATTTCACTTCAAAGGTGAATTTAACAAACACTGGATAATTGGAAAAGCTGAACTTTTGGGAGTAGAAGGCAGTAAAGCAGAAGGTCACACAGTACCTTGGTTATCTTACAGCCACAGCTATCTATAGCATCTGAAAAAAGGCATGTTTAAGGCCCTTTAGTTTTGGGAAGTGTACTGGGAAGCTCACAGATGGACCTCAGAGTGCAAAAGAAGCACTTGCCTCAATTTCATAAAATGCAAGATATCTTGTAATCTGCTGCACTGAACCAGAAATTATTACACACCGTCAGCAGTTCCCTCAGGACATTAGTAAGGGATTTCTCCATTAAATGATTCAAAGAAGAGTTCACTCATCGGTGCGATTCTCAACATTCACCTGACATTAAAAATACCTTTATCAAATACTCCCTCGCGTAGGGGGGCAATATGTCCATACTATTATTTTGGGGACATAATGTTTAATGGGGAAGTCATAAGTATATTGCAGGAGTGGCTAAGAATTTTTAAAGGTGATCTCTGGTAGCAAACTCTTGTTAGACACAGTCAATTACCAGGAGTAAGCCCTTAGAAACAACATTTAGCGGAGCAATCCCTCATTGCTGTGTAGGAATCTCAGAGTCTTTGTTTTGCTTCCCCCTGCAGAGATGCCCAACCAGAAGCAGAGCTAAGCTCTCCTCCAGCACACCATGCGGTTGCCCATCTCCGCTCAGGAACTGATGCTGCGTCACGGGTAGCAAGTGTCGCTTTGATTTGGTATTTAACGTATTGCTGACTAAGAAATACAGTGCTCGTGACTGGGTGAAATGTTGGTGTGCCGGCCAAGAGCCAGATGTGACAACTGAAACTCAGTGGGAAAGCAATAAAAGTGTCGTGTTAGTGGCTTTAATTTTAAAACATCTTCAGCACCGCGTGCATCTTCTAGGTATTTAAGAGGACTCACTCCCTGCTTCTGTCCTTCCTTCCTGTGTTATTACAGAAAAGTTGTTTTCACTTATAAAATTCAAAATGACAGACCTAAAAAAGCTTTCAAATGTGTTATCGCTTATTTAATCTGATCTTCATTATTACCATCATCTAGTTTCTGATTCCAGCACCTCTTGAGTTGTAACCTAACACATTCAGAAGTTGTGATATGTCAGAAATACTACGGCATCCATTACAAACCACAGGTGTGAAGTCACAGGCTTGGACTGGCTTCAACGGACATTAAGCAAAAAAGAAGTAAGAATCAGCACAGCAGTTAAAAAATTGTTCCCCTGCTGCTCCTTTCAGTGTTTGGTATACAACATAGCTTTTAACTGCAGGAGATCTTAATCCAGTAATAATCTCAGCTAGTCCCATCTATTTCAAAGGTCTCTGTAGATGTGGGCAAATAAAAGAGAATCCCTTTTTACATTAAAAGAAACACTCTACTCCCCCCATCTCCTTTTCTCTCTCGGGGACTATCCTTCTCTCAGCTGTTACACACAAATGAATCTTCCTCTGTGTTTGCTATTTTTTTGTTGTATTTTTCAGCTGAACAAATCACCTCGCAGTTGAAGCTGTTCTCCGCTCTCCCTCGGACTCCATGCTTTCATATGTCAGTGACACTCTCCACTGATCAAGGGAATAAAGCCTGCGGGCTTCAGAGCCAGGGGTTCTAGAAAGTGCCCATCATCAGCTCACGTCCAATCTTTGTGGTTTTGTCATTGGTTTCGTGGCGGTGCAGAAATTAACCCTTCAGCCATTTAATTATTCTCATCCCCGTGTTCTGAATTCCCATCAGCCTGCTGACACTGAGAAATCGCCGCGTAGCAGGCTGCCAACGCGGGCTTCAGCCAGGCTTTCTGGTATCTCCTTCATGAAATATGATCCCAAAAAAAGGGCATTGTCCTCATACTGAGAAGCAGGAGGGATTTTATGTTGGAAGAGGTGATCTGTTTTGTCTCGGACTTCAGCGTTTGTCACAGATGCTCAGAGATGCTGGCAGCATTCAGACAGATACCACAACACACAAAATGTTTGTGCAAATTACAAGCTAATAAGGATGGCAGTTTATGTTTAATGCTAAATATGTGTGTATATAAAGCTGGGAAGGACTACATTTACATTTTCACACTTTAGAGCAAAAATAAAGTTGCAAATAGCAATTTAAAACAGTGCATATAATTATCCTCAACATTTCATGAGTGTTTTAGTACATCCTCTTTCTGGGCGTGTCTGTAGATCTCATGGGGCAATACCCTTTCTCCCCCCAGTCTGTGTAGCACCTTGCAGGATCAAGTGTAGCAACAGGGTGATTTTCTCAAAAGCTGTGTGTATGGACATGTGCAGAATGGCAATATCAGAGAACCACAAAACCACAAAGGGATTTTGAGCTGGTTTTAATTTTAGAGGAAAGTCACAGTTCAAAGCACGAAAAGGAAACCATATTCCTTCTGCTCTGTTTGCTCTCCTGGCTTTCTGAAACGCTGAACACCAGTGGTTTCCAGTTCCAATGGCTGTGATGCTGGATGTTCCATGGTACTGAAGACCACCATTAAAGGGCTTGAACATCAATTAAGACTAAATTTGCTTACCTATACTTGCAATTTTTTCCATGCAGGTGCCTAAATCTGGACTCCAGAAGGAGTCTTCATCTGCCTTTAGGAATCTGCACATCATACTCATTCTTCCTACCTCAGTGACCCCACCTGAAAACACAGCTGGTAAGAAGTACCTCTGTGACAAGGCAGGACTCATGGATTGGTGACTGCAAAGCACTTGGAACCACCAAGATGGGAAAGCCCATGGCAAACATTTATTCGTGCAGTTTTATTACTGCAGATCTTGCAGGCCTTAGAACACCTTCCGAAGCCAGCAGTGCTGTCAGACAGACTGGGCTGTATTTCTGGCTTAGGTCCCAGTGTCTGCATGTGGGAAGAACCATTCTGCACACATCGGAACCCCCTCTTTATATGAAAGAGTCAACCAGCTTACTCAATGTTTCAGTTCCAAGAAAACATAAGAGGAAGATAAAGAGACACCGAAGTAATAGAAGAGCAGGAAGCCTTAAACACAAACCAGGGTGATTTTAGTGCAAATGTATCCTGTTCGGTTACATTGAGTCAATATTCATGTTACACACAACCTACAAAAAACCCCAAACCCAACCTCTGGTAGACTTGTAAAGCTTCGGTGAGGTAAAGCTAGATCTTCTGTGAAGCCAGATGATTGCCACAGTCATAAATACTACTCCTATTTTCTGAAAGGAAGGGAGCCAGAGATAATCAAAGCAAACTCCTTAACTGGTTCAAAGGGTTCTAGAGGCATATTCGTCTTGCTTATACAAGTAGAAAAGGGAAAGAAAATTCCCCTCATTTTCAGAACTATTAGCTCAACAACAGCCAAGTGAGAGAAAAAGAAATTAAGACTTCTATCATTAGTCTTCTTCAGTATCTCTGCTCTATGGGAAACAAAAGAAAGCAATTGAACAATTCAGAGATTTGTCTCTAATCACTATTCCTGTCCTAACAGAAAGGGGCCAGAAGAATTAATACAAAGGAAGTCTCTTTAATTATCTCTCCTTTGCCTTTATTTACTCTTCTAAGAACAGATCCATATAAAACTCCATCTCGGAAAAAAAGAGAGGGTAATGCATAGGTAAAGCACGGCTCAATTAGAAGTATTGGTAGTCCAGCCAATGGTTAGCTTAGTGTCACCTAAACCAGGGAGCACTGTATGCAACAGATACACAAGTCCCTCAATGCTACAGGGTGCTATGGTGCTATGGCTGCACAGTCCTTGCACTGAATGCCACACTTATCACACATTTAGCTTTTGTCTGCTTTTGAAATGACACATAAATCTCTATAAAATACATCACTTTCTGGAGGAAAAAACTATTTATGCATTAAGGATATTGTTTTGCCCAGTGAAATATAGTTGCAAAAGATCTTAATCAGTGCGGTAATAATTAATAGGATCCTGTAATTATCTCTCTCATAAAAGGCCGAGCTGTCTGCTTTCCCGCTTTGCACTCCATCTGGTGAGAGTATCTAAAGTCCATGTCTTCCTCTAGCCTGCCAGCTTTAGAGCTTCAGAGCTTGTATCATTTTACACAGGAAGGAAATGACTAATTTTGTCTCAATAGCAAACCGACAGCAGATTGTGCTACCTCAAATGTGCAACATCCAATCAGATTGGGTTGTAGAACGTATAATACCAATAATAAACAAAGAAGATGGAAAAATCCTCCTCTACAAATAGCTTAAATGATGTTTTGACGACTCTGCCATTTTTCTGTGTGTCGCCTTTTTCTACATATGGTGAAGATGCTTCTAGCTACCTCAGTAACATACCACCCCAGTGCTACAGAGAAAGGAGCTAATTTAGAAGGTGGATTCTTTTCACAAATTGGAATTAGGCATCTAGTTTAACTTTGAAACCTAGCTCCTCTATAGTGAATGGAAAATGGTCTGTTCAAAACCTCATCTCACCATTTCATATTTCGACTTTCTTTAGCATGCCTCTAAAGATGGGGTTCTAGTCACAACTAGTTGCTGAGTTTCCTTCTAGGGTCAATGGAGAGAGATTTGTCCCTTCAGGTGGCAATGACTACACCAGGGATTAGATGGATATTATTATATTACCTTTTCCCATATTGTTTAAGAATCTGATACTCAGATTTCAGAAACTGTTAGTACTATCATTAATAAATGGCAATATATGTGAAGGTAAAGGGGAAAGGTGAGCACTGAAAGATGGAAAAAAAATTGAAGAGAAGGACGAGATTTGGGGCTGAAAAATGGTGAAGTCAAAGGAAGAGGAAATATAAAAAGGGAACAAGAAAAGAAAAAGAAAGCTATAGAAAGGGGAACTCAGTAGAATGAAAGTGAAGAACAGAAGTGACGTAGCAATGAGAACAGGAAAGGCCTTAGTAAAGGAATATGGAAAGGATGTGGAATGTGAAGCAAATAAAGGGATAAATAGGGAAAGTCATGCCACACATCACAGAACCTCAAACTGGTCTGGGTGGGAGGGGACTTCAAAGCGCACCCCGTGTCACCCCTGCCACAGGCAGGGACACCCTCCACTAGCCCAGAGTGCCCAAAGCCCCATCCAGCCCAGCCTTGAACCCTGCCAGGGATCCAGGGGCAGCGCCAGCTTCTCTGGGCACCCTGTGCCATGGCCTCCTCCCTCCCCAGGGAGGATTTCTGCCTCACCTCTCATCTCAGTCTCCCCTCCTGCAGCTGAAGGCCATTCTCCTTGGCCTGTCCCTCACAAACCCTCTCCAGCTTTTCTGGAGCCCCTTTAGGGACTGGAAGGGGCTCTAAGGTCTCCATGGAGACTCCTCTTCTCCAGGCTGAACCACCCCAACTCTCTCAGCCTGTCTTCACAGGAGAGGTGCTCCAGCTCTCAGATCCTGACACACTAAAAATTAGCGTTAGTTCTGAGCATGCAAATCAAGATAATGGCACAATAATTTAAATAAATAATTTACCACAGGAATTCAGTGCATCTATTTTAAAGGATTTGCAAAGTAGCAGTGGAGAGCTGAAAGCCTGACATTTAATAAATGCTTTAATCTACACATCCTCCATGCTGTTATGCATGATGATGAGGCGGACAACAGAAATCACTGCACTAACGTAGTACAAATATGTTTATATATATGGGCATTTTTTCTTGAGTGCAGCATTAGCTACTGACATGAGCATTTCCTTTCAACTAATGTGTGCTAAAAGCCAAGATCTAAAAAAGAAGCTGTCATCCGTAGGCTGCCAAGGGCTCATGAGAATGCTGGTCCAACAAATGCTTCAGAAGTTGTTGCTAGGTCCCAGGTCAATTTTTTCTTTAGACTGACTCACTCTGTTTTTACCACTGCTAATGAGATTCTCACTTGCTTAGGAGGAGGAGGTGGCACAACTGGGGGCAAGCACATAGTACTGTGTGAATAGGAGGAGTCTTGAATTAAAAATTGAAGCTGTCCAAACATGCAAATGGGTTTGATGTTCAAAGGTTAGGTCCCAGTAAATGTGTGCTCCCATTACAAAGACCAGCACGTTCTTTAGCACAGAGAGCTGGTGTTCGGAAGGGATTTGCATAGACTGAGCTACATAAGAACCTGGGAAGGACAAAGATTCATTAGCTGATGATACACACATCTGAAACTCTCATAACCCATAGCCTAATTCTCATTGGTGTTATTAACACTTCCATTAATACAATGAGTCACATAAAACAGGAAAAGAAACAAGTGTAACTCTGCCATACAGAACTGCTGTGCAGTCTGTTTGTTTTTAAAAGTACACAGGCTACAAACCCCTGTGTTACACAGGATTAGGAAATTAAGGAAAAATACACAGAAAAGAACATCTTACACTCAGTCATACAATGATTCCCTGTGATACTCCCATCCCCAAACAAAGGATAAAGCAGAACCCATTCGATGGGAGGGCTGCCCTCCAGTTTAACAGTCTCCAAATTCGGCGATGACTGACAGCAAACGTGTAGGCCATTCTTACAACAGAAAAGGTTATAACTCCAGTCTTGAATACTGTCAGGTAATCTCACTGTAATGCACCATGGCTCGAGAAAGTTTGAAAATAGTATTTCATATAGCAAGCTTGATAACATGACAGGAAAATAAGACAGAACCCTGTAGTAAGAATCCTACAGTTAGTGGAAACACACAAACTACAAAGAAAGAACAAATAAGAAGCCAACTCTCATAACCCTTGTATAAAGATCAACCTTAACAAAGAGCACTACTCCAAACACACAAAAAATAACCCACATGCAGACTGTTTACTGTATTGTAACAGCAGCGTGCTTCGGTTGGGATGAGACTACGGTTCAGTTACATGCACGATGCAGATATAACAGCTCCCCCCAGCTCTGCCAAGTCCTACCCGTCCGTGTTAGGCTCTTCATTGCTAACAATACCTTCTGCTGGAGCAAACATCACCCAGTCTCCTAAGGGTGATGACTGCTACGATTCACATTTACATTTTGTTCACTTTATGTAAACCCACAACTTCATGTAGATAGACCAGATATCTAGACCTTACTCCATCTGTGCCCACTCTGTAACTATAACTTTAAAACAGACCCTAATTTTAAAGAACGGGCTGCTGCCTTGCACATTCTAGGTTGACTGTGGGTTGAGGAGCAACATTTGTGCCCTACATAACAAATACCTGTAGCTTTTCCACCTCAAAGTCACTGGAAGAAGTCAGCTTCTCTTCTAGTTGTGGAGTGCCATACCAATGGTATCCTTACAAGCTTCCTTAAAACTGCACAAAGGTCTGAGGCAGCAGAACACAACGCACACAAAAGACAACTGGATGCCATTTGATGAGAAAAAGTATACAGCACATCACAAGCCTGGTATAGGAAGGAGAAAACCTCACCAGGAATCAGGAGGAGCTCGCTATTTTACGGCTGCAAATTAGGATTCTCCTTTCACATGGAATGGTTGTACTTGTTTTATGAATCGATTTTTCCCACTTATGCTTTCTGGTCACCTCCTCTTCTTCTTGCTCCGTGTTCTCTCTGTCCTCTTGTACCAGTGTTGTGGGACTGTGCCTCATAGCTCCGGAAACACACCCACCTCCTCTCTCTCAAACTTACTGGCTATATATAGTAGATAGAAAGGTGCTGGGGGCTGCCTTACTTCCCTTTTCTTCTGAACAGAGGTTGTGGGTAACTTTCAAATATGACACCACTGCAGAGGAAAGTCTCAGAGGAAGTGTTCTCATAGCCACAGAGAGCTGTGCGCTCTGGATGGAGCAGGAGAGACCTGAGCAGCACCTCCAGAAGGTTCTCCTTTCCTGCAGACACCATGGCTGGTTCCTTATCAATTCTGCATCACCACTGTATAAGGCCTGCAGGGAAGAGCAGGAAAGCAACAGAGAGAACATTCCCTCCGCATCCTGCAGGAGGGCTCCTTTCTGTCCCTGCTACAGCAGCCCAAACCAAAAATTGATTCTTCACTTAATGGGACCATGAGTGGTAACTTCTCTATGACCTTGCCTTGCTGTCTTGGGGAAGACATCATATCAAATACTGGGCAATTCTGCATTTCCTACCTTCAATGCATTGCAAGGAGGAATTAAGTATCTTCTATTGCTTTTCCATAACTAAGCCAATTGCTCTGATGATCTGGAATAAAATGCTGTAAAGCATCTATGTGGAAAACTTATCCCAGAAGAATTAACTAACCATTGGAAAAGACAAAATTCTGTTCTCCTCAGGAAACTCTGGCCAGGTCAGAGGATGGTTAACATGTATTTTTTTGAAAAGATCAAAGGAGCAAAGTACTAAAATAGCAGAAACTCTGCCTGTCTGTCTTCACTTGAGTGTGGTTCTCGAGAATGAGTCAACAGAAGGAGAAGTATGAGAATTTTACTGAGTTCTCTGCTGACTGTGGAAATAAATATTTGTGAAAACCATAAACGATGCCAGAATTATACTCCATCTGTGAGCAGCCCAGTCTTTAAGCACAGGCAGCTGTTGCTAAAACAGCATCTACAAACAATATTATAAAAGCAAGATCTGCAGGACTACATGCACCCAAGTCCTGATCTTTAGGAGAAGGTGTATAACATCTTCTGTTACGTCGTCTGAAGATGTGTAACAGTACAAGGGGTGGTAAGGCATCACAGCCAGGTACAAGTCAGGGAAAGTTTTGTTTTATTCTTCTATCTTCTGCCCTGCAACACAATTCTGGAGTGCTACCTGCATTACCTGTGCCTCACAGTATAAAGTGACATAAGCTAACAACAAAAGCATTTGCAGAATGTGCAGAAAAGCATTTGTTCTCAATGCTGCCTTGTATTTGTGTATGAAGTAAGGTTACATGCAATATGAGCACCAGTAACTGGCTCCCACACATGAGGATTGATTTCCCCTATTTCTCATTCCTACTCAAGGGCACAGCTCGTAATTAGGGTCAGATTTTCAAAGAGCGTAGGTGGCGTTTAGGCATCAAAATAAATGGCCAGATTTTTGCAAGGCTTCTCCCGGAGTGCGGGATAAGATAGTGTTATGAATCACAGGGCTGCAGACTGTTAAGCACTTTTAAAAACCAGGTCTTTCTTACATGCTGAAATTGAAGCCGAGTTCTTTCAAAACTCTTTCCTCAACTGGAGCATTCTTCAAATGCTAAGTATTTGAAAAATGGGCCTTTAAAGCTTTGTGAGGTGCTAATTTTTACATGAATAAGAATCTGCTCTATATAGCACCCATAAATCTGTCTGGCAGCAGTATTTAAGTAGTTCTGATTTTCTCCAGTAGTACACATCCCACAGGGAAGAGGGCAGACGTGTGCTGGTGCCTACCTGCTGCAATTCTAACCCTTCTGAAGTAAGTATTTTGCTGTCTCGCAGGCGATGGTAAACACTGCTGATGCATCAATCTCCTTTCAACATATCCTCTCCAACTACAGTGGACATTTAAAGAAGTAGGTGACATTTTAAGCTTTGAACCCTCTGAGACATAATAAAAGGGCTCTTTCTACATGACTAACAATGTTTCTTTCTATGAGGAACAAAACCAAAATTATTTTTCTCATGCTCCAAAATTAACACAGTGTAAAAACTACATGAGGTTTTAGATTAGACTTTCCTTCCATCATTATTTGCTCTATTTATCTTTTTTTTTTCAAAGCTGGTAAGTTCAGCCTTGCAGAATCCATACTGCTGACTCAGCTAACTGAGCCAAAACTCATAAAAATCTATTTTAAAAAGGTCCAATGATTTTATTTTCTAATCGTAAATATGAAATTTAATTAGCATCTCATTGCTAACGAAGTCACCATGGAAGGCGAGACTGAGGAATTAGGCACAGGGATGGAACGTCAAGCGTAAAACAAAACAAGTGTTGTGCAGGAGCCAGTTTAACTCCTGCTTTCCCCTGCTCAGGTTTCAGATCTTTCATGAATTTTGCGCTGTGTTCACAGGTTTCCTTCTTTGATGGCAAGGCCCTTCTTATCTTCTATAGCAGTAATTACTCTAGCAAGATACAGCCTCATGAGAATTACAAAATATCACCAGATAAGGTTCACTCTGGATTAGAAACACAAGCAAGAGAAAGCAGGTTGGATCTGAATCCAACATCCCGTTTTGTCACAAGCCACCCAGGTCAGTGCCTCAAATCCTGCAAAAGCAATCCACTCACCCACTGAGGAAAGAACTCATTCTCCAGGGTACTGCAAACATCCGAGAGATTAAAGGATTTGTTTTAAGGGAAGTATATGGAGAGTTTAAAAAGCTTCTTTAAAATAGGAAGTGTGTCCAGCCTTTTCATTATTAGCATTCCTAGAAGGTGCGTCCTAGGGTGACATCAGCGCTGATGTTGGCATTGCTGGGTGGAATTCTGTCTACCGTCTTGTTTCTGGAGTTCTTAAGAGGACAGGAGCCCTTGATGTGTCTTTGCCTACCCATGCCTGTACGAGAGGGCTACATGAGTACAGTTCCCTGCACAGAAACACAGGCGTTACCTGGGGTGAAGGCAGGGACTGCCTTCTTCTACTGGTGCTCCACGAGGTGCCTCAGTGAGGGAGCACAAAATACTGAGCTTCACGGGAGAGAGGGCTCTGTAAGAAGTGGGCAAGTACCATGGGAGAGCTCTGAGAGGGCTGCTGAACTACGGTAACCACAAGCTGTACTTTCTCCTTATAGTCACACTGAAATTGTTCACAGCAATTAGTGTGGGAGGAACTGTTTACAGGACCTGTCCTGAGCATGAGCAATCATTAATAATTCCTGGATTGCTAGAAAAGCTTTTGGAGCAATGCTGTGTGAGTGTGCCTCGTGGCTGTTCTCAATGGCAACATTCTCCAGGGTATAAAGTGATTGATTAGCGCTGGCCCTGGTTACATATGGGTGGTCAACTTTTTATTCTTGTATACACCCCAATGTGAGTTGAAGCTGGAAACATCCAAGAACGTGGCCACACCATTGTAAAACATCACTGCTTTGCAATGTGACCAAAGCAACTCTCCTTCATCATCAGCACTGGAAAGCAGAAGTTGCACATCAAAGCAACATTCTGTGTAGCAAGGTAGGAGCAACTCACAGACAGTGAAGTTTTCTTGGATGCTGTCAGACATAATTTTCTCTTGATTACATCATAATGCTTTAAAAGCACAGTTTTCAGGGCAGCAACCACTGAGGACAGCAGTATTTTCACATCAGTTGTAAGGATCTGCAGAGACAGTGAGTAAATGATGGTCATGACCCACCTTGCCCGGACCAAAGGCACAAGTCTGCAGATGATCTGCTGTCCTGCCATTCCTAGAGCATCTCCCCCTTCTCTTATCTGAAATCCTCCTAGCATAAGCAACAGTCTATACCCCTGATGAAAACCCCTAAGAAGTCTTTTGAGGAACAGTTAATTTCTAGATTCTGCCTTCACTTTCCTGCTTGCATACAGCAGGGAAAGTGTCAGCTCCAAGAGAGTGAAAATATGGAATGAGAACCGTATACCTAATGTTGAGATCCTGACAGTTTCTTCCCCTAGAATTACCCCTTTCTGTCCTAGGATACATGCCTGCTTGGAAGTAAGCCCACTGTCAGAAGGAAGACTCTTATTTCACCTTTCTAGTATCCATGAGATTGTCTTTTTAAAATATCTTTTAGAAAAAATGATTAAAAAATTGCAAAAAGAGCCCAAATTATAGTATCACTTTCAAGAGTGATAAAAACATCCAGGAGCCTATGTTTTCCTTAACAGATAGGAGATGAAGGACTCAATTCTGACAACTTTTGGAGTTTTAGAAACCAGAGGAGTCCTTAGCCTAACCCTGGCTCTTCCTTCCTGCTTCTCAGTGTGGGGAGGTGGTCCAGCAGAAAAGATTTAATTGAGCTGGATCAGTTTCTTCATCCAGCTCACCACATTACCCTGCCAATGTTGGGAATGACAGGGCACACAAAAGGGAGTGCAACTACCTCCTTCAAACAACTGATTTGCCCAGTCCAGGTATAGTCCAGGTATCTTCAGCAGAGTGGTGATGCCAGTCTTGGAAATCAGACTTATCCCAGGTCAAATTTGTGGAAGAACTCTGTTTCTTTCTCATATTTATGATGCCACTCACCCTAGCAAGGAAAAAAAGGAATTAAGTTTCTCATCCCGCAGTCGGAGGATGTGAAATGGCCACTTCTGGTAAAGCCTATATATGGATTGCTGGTCTGGGCAGCAGACAGCTGCATGTCTCCCCTTGGGCTTGCGTAAGGCCAGACTCAAAGCAGAACAAATTTCTGGTCCAAGACTACGGCGTTCGCTGCCTCCACGTGAGGGGTGGAGGATGATGGGGAGTAGCTCACTCATAGACACGCAGGGTGTAATATACCACATCAGGATGTGGCATCACCCAGCCCACAGAACCTGGTGCTCTGTTCTGGCTCCTTACAGTGCCTCTACATGCACAGCACAACCACGTGAACTACCTGTACTACCACAGCCAGCTGCGTGTGTTAAGCACACACACAGAGAGGAGAACTGGAAGAAAACATGGCTTTGACAGTGAGGTCTAGAAACCCTGCTAAAGCAAAATGGCCTATCTCTGTTTTCCCTCTGAGGTTTTACTTTTTTCTTTCACTGTGCTTGATGCATTGCTTCATTTCCCTCAGGATCAGTCACAAACCGGCGGTGTGCTGTACAGAGAGACGTTCTGTAGTTATCTGCACTCACCTGATGAAACTACTGAACGCAGGATGGTGATCAGAATCGGAGAGGAAGAGGAAAGGAGATATTAAGTAAGATGAGCGAGGCAAGTCAGAGGGGTCAGACTGAGGCAGAGAGGCCTTGGGATGTCCCGTGAGAGCCAAACTAACAGTAACAAACCACCCTCTGCCTCTTCTCTTTCCTCACAGTGCTTGGATGCTCAACTTATCTTTAGTATTCCAGACCCTTTGTGCAGACACTGTACTTGGATCTGTGCTGATGGCATTAGCTACTTAATAGGTTTGCTTCCAATCTTTCTAATACTATCCTGTTCAAACAGCTTTGGATTTATGCACTGCTGTCAGGTTATAACGATGCAATTGCAATGACTTTGCATTTTTCTGCAGTGTAGAAAGCTCTGCAAAGCATCCTGTCATTAAATCCACAGCCTTCAAAGCAGCATTCAAATTCTGACGGCTTCTGCCCCCAGACCCAGCGTTTTCCAATTGTTCTTCGCAGGTGAAAAAGTTCAGTCCTTCCTGATACCGTATTCTCACATGGCTTCTGAAGTAACTATCGAGCGAGACACTGCTCTCCCAGGTGTGCAACCCTAGTTGTTCAGTGATTCAGCGAACGTGTTGCTGTCAATAGCATTTAATCCAGCAAAACTGCTGGGATACTGCTCTCACAATGGATAAGGGCAAGACACAAAGCCACCATTCTCTAGTCTAACACTCCAGATGAAAATGCCCAACAGTTCCTTCAGACCACAGGCTTGCAGATTAAAAAAACCAGTGTTTCCAGCCTTACAGGAAATGTACCACTCATTCACTTGTAACAACTAAAGCAGAAGACAAACACAGTCTTTTCTGTCCAGATGCAAAAGAAATGTTTTTTCATACTGCATTGATACCTTTCATGGTATAAATTGCAAAAAATGGGGGAATAAAAGACAGAAGGAAATTAGATTTCTGCAATAAATCATATTGCTATTGGGTCTTCCTAAAAAACATATAATACAAGAATGTGTTACTGGAAGAGTGAAACACCCCCAAAAATCTTCTTAAACAATGAAATATTGAGACATATTCTATTTTAATTTGTTTTGACAGGAACTGTGAAGAAAGACTAGCAGTGTACTAGCAGAGGAGTCTCAAGTTAAGCTTGCTTTTTTTACTAGGAGAAAAGCCACTCAACAATAGTAAAGAAGGAATTCTGAAATTTTATGGAATTTTGTATTTTCAGTCAGAGCAAGTCATTAATGGAATGAGCTTGATGATCTCACTAACTGCAACATTATAAACTATGAGAAACATATGGAATGGCAACTACCTTGACATGGTGCTCAGGGACATGGTTTAGTGCTAGACTTGGCAGTGTTAGGTTTCGGAATGGTTGGACTCAATGGTCTTAAGGGTCTTTTCCAACCTAAATTATCCAATGATTCAGAAAAAGCCAAGAAACTGCTGCTGGGCAGACACCGTGACTTGTCTTTGTAAAAGACAGAGATGCACCAGTGGAGTTTGGAGAGGATCCATGCAAAATTACAACCAAGGAGGAAACATTCTTTGAAACAGAGACTCCATGCAACAGACTTGATTGGTCAGAGAAAGGTAAATGTCATTTATTTTAATTGAGATGTTAAAAGCCAAATGCCTTCAAATGATCTTACAAATATGAAAACCCTTCAGTTCATGATCAGGGAGAAAAGGTTCAAGCACCAGCTGCAATGTAGTCCAGAAATATTTGGTGTAATCTTTAGAAAAAGAGTTGAAGCAACCTTGGGGTGTTTTCCCAGCTTGCTCAGGATTCAGAATTCACAGAAGGAAACATTTGAAAGGTGTCTTTACTGGTGCTTCAAACCCCAGAGGAACTTACTTTTGTGCTCAAACTTATTAAACGTGTGTAATAACCTATTGAGCATACCCACACCGATTTCAAGTATGGGCACAGCTAGATTAGAAATGTTTATACACATATAGAGCTGCAAAAAATTAAGTGGAAACAATCCATTAACTGCTAATAATAACTACATATGTACTGCCACAGCATACAGTTTTTCTGCATTCAAATGGAAAAAAAACCCCCATCCTTATCCCATTTTAAACAGAAGACTTATGTTAAATTTACTCTTCAGCTCCTCAGTTACAACCTGAGGAAGATTTACCAGCAAACAGGAGGTCAGTGTGAATCCTCACATTGGTTGCACCGAGGCTCTATTTGCTCCCCAAACTACAAAAACCAGGGCTGACCACCAGACCTGGGCAAATAACAAGAATCTCCTGTGTAAGGCCAAACTGGCCTCAAGGACCTGAACAAATATATCACTAATACTACACAATGTTACTTTACACAGACAAATTCACCGAGGCAACAATGACTCCAAAAAACACCACATCCACAGCTGTATGTACACCCATCCACTTGACAAAAACAGAATGTTACAGCATTTCGTTTGACATTTCTGATAGATTTCCAGTGAGATTTGGCAAATTTCTTTCCTCCTGAGTTGCTAAACAGATTCACTGGAGTAAGTAGATAACATGAGAAGGTAATGACAGGACCAAAGATAAAACAGGCTTCGCAGGAGTAACGTAACAAGAATATTCTCTTTGCTACCTTCAGCAGCGATAGCAGACAATGCAGAACACATTGCCAACTTTTGGTGCTTTCATGAGCTATGGAAAAAAACACCCTGTGTGTTTGCCTTTTGTATAAAAATGTACAAAGGCCTTACCTGCTGGTAAAATGTTAAATGCACTCCCTGTAGATCATTAAGCATGTGAATTCATGGTACTCACAAACTATCACCATTCCTAGAGCTCAAATATTTGGCAGAAGATTATGAAAGAAGAGAGGTATCTAAAATCAAAGTTCAGAAAAGACCTTTATGTTTAACTAAAGTCAGCGTGAAAACCTCCAGCCAAGGAGAAATCCCCTGCCCACAGCTGGGACACACCACGACGGGTATCTGGCAGATCTGTTTCATCACATCGCACTTTATACAGACGGGCACTGTATTCTCCTTTTTCCTGAGAGGAGCAAAAGTGAGAGGGTGATATAGGGAGAGAATATTGACTAAAGAAGTAGAGAGAAAGAAGCTTTTATCACTCGTTGGATGTGTGCCACAGAGACCAATTATATACATTTGACAGCAACCATTATAATTCCAGAGTCCTTGAACAAATCACAAGCAGAAAGGTTACCTTCCTGAAAATGCTCATTGCCATTAAATAACTGACCCAGACTAGAGGGTGAAGGCAGCTCTTCTGAGAGAGTCTGGGGGAAGGGAGGAGATGAAGAGCCTTATTACATGCACACCTGAGAAAACCTCATCATTTGTTCTGAAAAAGGATTTGCAGATTCACTGCAGATATTGTATTCTCAGCAAAGCGGACAGTGTTCTGAGAATGCAAATCCTACCCACAGGGGTGGCAAAACAGCCAAGACAAAAATAATTTCTTGCTGATATGAGTGGCAAAGTGCAACTAACCTTAGTGAGGTTTATGGATTTACCCTGCACTTTGAAAGTCGCAAGGCCTGGTCCCACATTCCTTTTTGCTTTTAAGGTTAGGTCGCTATGGAGGCTGCTTATAAAGAAAGCTGCCATAGGTCAGACTCCACCATCAGTTACACAACCTTAGCGATCACATCTAAGGAAAACATTTGTATTTCATGAAATATGCATTTCATTATCAAAGAGAGAGATGAAACATCTGCTAAAAAGTGGGTAGCTTGTTCTCTCTCAATAATATAGGCATAATATTGGCAGAAATAAGGATCTCCATAAATTTCATCCTCTGTGAGCAATCATTCCATATATCTGATTAAAAATTTCACCAAGTAGCAGTATATAAACCAAGGTCATTTGGTATATTGCATCCAGATTCCTTCAGCTTATCCCAGTTATTTGAGATGCATCCTTCCAGAGAAGGTTCACATTGCCTTTAATTTAACAGATACATGCAGTCGGATGCTTCTCTTTTAGCTCGTGTTCAAAGTTTATTTTTCTCTTAATTCAGAGTTAAATCTAATTGGAAGCAACTATTCCCACAAGAACAAGGAGTCCAACGTGTGGCTCTGAACTGCTGCTCTGGGGTTGGCCCTCTCAACCTAGCAACTGGCTGGGTAGGGCGAGAAGTTTCCAGGCTCTTTCAGGCTGAAATGTCTTCTTCGCCAGACACACAGCTCAAGAAACTAGACACACAGAGAGATATTTCTGGCTCCAGATCCCCTTGCAACTGTCCAAATCCAACTTTGACAATGCTCATTTTCAACTCAACATACAGCAAACTATCATGGTGAAAAAGGAGGGAGGGATAAAGAGAGAAAGAAAGATGTCTCAGCAAACTGTTTCTGGGAGACATCGAAGCTTTACATAAAGAACCAGTGATAGGGGCACAGAACACTACAAAACCAATGCACAATCATCAAAAAAGTTTTGCAGAATGACTAAAAGCAACACAAGTACTTTTCATATCACAAAATGAGTTGTAACACAGTAAGAAAGCATCGTGTTAGACTTGTATGTATAAAATTAACATCTCCTATTGTCCCAGGCTTGTGGACTTTTTGGAGATCCAAAAGACTCTCTCTTTTCATAGATCCAAAAGATATTTTAATGTACATGCTTCTGTATTCAGCAGAGAATGGCCACAGCTCAAAGGCCACAGAAAGGATATATTATAATTGCAAACAGAAAAGGTAAGCTCCTTTCACTCATAAGGAGATGGACAATTTGAGAGAGCAGGACAGCTCACTAAGAGAATTCTCCCACATAATAATTCTCCTATTAATTCAGCTGAATTTAATAAGTGAACCTTATTCCATCCCCAAAAGCCCACACAAAAACATCCCTGGAAATGAATCTTCAGCCTCAAATGTCCTGCTTAAGAAGGTGAGGCTGAACAGCTCACCTTCAGGTCATGTCTGGTTTAAAGCTTACAAATGTAAACAAGGAACAATATCAGATGTTCTCAGATGCAGTTTTTAGCCATGCCTGGTCTTGGTGGATCACTAATATATCTGGTATAAAAGAAATGAGCTGTTTTCAGACAAAAATGATGCCAGTGTCAGACCAGAAGTTCTGCCATGGGGCAGGAAGTTTAAAACTTAATAAAGTTTAGTAAAAAGGCTTACAATTAACTAGAGCTATTTTTACAGTTTTCCAAAGACATTTTGGATTGTGCTTTCCCATTTTTTCATCTACCTTCAGTCCCATCACTAAGCTCTCACACTGCCACAGACTGCATATTATGCAAAGGAAAGAGGAGCTGGGAGACTGCAATAGTCCCTCCAGTTCCCCTACAGGTACTCAGCAGGGATGCTCAGGCAGCACAGCGTAAGACCATCTGCATCAGTAGTTCCTCCCAATATGAATGCAACATCAAGATAAAAACAGAGAGAGAAACCTGGTGGAGAGTTGTGGTAAGGACTTAGGAAGGAGTGGGATGATAGAGAAGGGATAGGACACATAAAGTCGGGGCAGGATGTATTTCTGAGGGCAGAGGAAGCTATTGTGTGCTATAGGTGTCAGAAGAGTCTGTTGGAGACACAAAGAAAGAGAGAGACAGGATGATAGCAGTTATTTGATGTACATGACTAAATATGAGCCTGAGAATTGGAAGGAAGCTGTGCAAGTATAAAAGTTGTGTATATTGTGATGCATGCCCACACCTGTAAATATGTGAATTGTGCACATGTAGATGAAAGGGGCACAAGGAAAGCTGCATGTGTGTGCAAGAACACTCCAGTGGAGAGGCAACACCACTGTGTGTGCAAAATTAACTCTGCAGGGCAGCAGTGCATGCTGTGTGCATGAGAAAGCAGATGGAGCAGGCAGGAGGAGTGCATGTGAGATACTAGAGGAGCAACGGGAAAGGGGAACACAAGAAAGAGAAGGAACTTACAGAGGGGAAGGAGAGAAAGATTAAGAACATGGGGGAGGATGTACAGTCTATTGCACAGGCAAGAAAGTGAAGGCGGAGGGAAAGGAAAGGAATGAACAAGGGGAACATTTGTCACAGAAAATATGCTTGATGAAAAATAGGCATAAAAAGATGGTGGAAAAAACAGTAGGAGAAACTTTAGGGTCGAGAAAAGAATAAAAGAAGTGAGAAGAACAAATTTAAAGAAAAAAAAGAAGAAAGACCTTGTTAGATAACAGAAAGCATGAAAACCCAAGGGAAGAGATGTAAATAAAAGGCTAGGGCACACCGCACCATAGGTAGAACCAGAAATTCCCTGGAGACTGGTGCTGATGACGAGTCCTTTCATCTCCCCTCTCTAGACCTCCATTTCAACTTTCCTCCCCAGTGCACACTTTTTCTAAGAACACGTCTCCACCTCCAGCTACCGCCTGTTTACCTCACTGAACCCTGAGCTCCCCGTATCGGTACGCGCAGAGTACAAGATGACCTATTGAGGGCAAGGAAGGCGCCAATGCAATTGTTTTCAAAGAAACAGACTCTTGGAAACGAAGGCAAAAAAGGTGAAAGTGGAACTTGCAGTGATTCAAGTCAAGTGCTGTCCTAGCAGTGAGGTAGAGCTGATCTGACAGCTGCTGTCCTTACCTTGGGTGCTCATGAGTGACCGGGTTGTCTCGCTGCAGCTGCTGCAGGCTGAAGCTCTCTACGTTGCCTCCATGCAATTGTCAGTGCCTCTCCAGGAGTCTTGGAGAGGTTATTTGTGCTCTGCAGCTGTTGAAAAGTAAAGGAAACACAAGGAGCAAATCACCCCCTGGTCCCTAAAGTGCCAAAAGTTAGGGAGAGTCAGGAATGAAGGAAGCAAATGCACCAGTGTCAGAATGAACAAAGAGCGACACAGTAAGTAAGAAAAAGTGTGTCAGTGGCTGGGAGGGGCGGAGAAGGAAAATGCAAAGTTCTGACAGGAAACCAGACTATAAATCTGCTTTCGGGTTTAAAAGAATACGTTTCTGCTCCCCAGCGATACAGCCTGTTTGCAAATGACTCTGCACGCAGGTGACAGCAGAGCCCTGTGGTACCACTGTAGGCAAATAAAGGGGCAAGTTTGCCCCGTCCCCGGACAGGACGGTGGGCAGAGCGGGCAGCAGCACAAACGACGGGCTCAGAGAGAGTCGGCCGTCTCCACAGCCTCACGTCCTGCTCTCCAGACTTTTAGTGGATGTTTTCCTCAGGCAAACAGGGACATGCTGAATGCCAGCCTTACTGGTGCTGTGCCTCCCCGACCACAATGCAGCAGCCCTCACTTCTCAGTGAAGGCGCCTGCTAGAAAGCAGCAAGAGAGAAAAGGAGATAGAAAAGACTGAATAAAGTAGAGTTTTAAAAACAACAGTTCCAGGCAGAAGGAGTTTTGGGTTTTCCCAAGGTTTGAAAGACTTTTCAAAACACCTCACTTATTAATAGCTGCTTTTTAAAAAAAAAAAATAAAAAAATAATAGTAGTCCACAAGGTTTACTTTATGCAAGAACTGGATTGTTTTACAGCTGAATGATATCTTAATATATTTTCCAAAGGGTGTCTCTGCTGACTTAAAGAAGCCACAGAATCTTGTACTGCTTTAATGCAGGACTCCAGGCTCGGAGGCCACACATGCAAATCCAACTGCTGGTGGGTCCCACTGAGGACTTTTACCTTCTAGGCTACAACTATAGGCTCCCTGCACAGGCAAGGCAATGAGAGCAAAGTTGTTCTTTGCTCTTACTCTTCTCCATGTCCTGCTGCTAGATCTTAAGCCCAGATTGCTTGAGTGATGTTGCACTGGTTCTTGTTCTGCTATTGCCTTTTCGACCTCCAAGGGAAAACAAGTCACAAATGCTGCTCTACTTCCAGTCGCTCTCTAGGCTTTACCCTTTGCACAGGGGAAGCAAACGAAGCCCCTTAAAGGAAGAATCACATGTGGGGAACAGGGGTGTCAGTATATGTGTGTGAGGGTGGCTGTGGCTTGGAGAAAGCAACTAAGTATGTATGAGCATCGGTGGTTTTGTCTCATGAGAGAAACCACCACAAAGCAAAGCAGAAATGTTAGGAATAATAAGTGTAAGTGATCGGTGATAGATAGTTAAGGAACGTGGGAAGGGAAAAATCATTATTATAGTCATGGAGTGAGAGAATGAGAGAGGAAAAAATAATTGTTAGAGAATAAAGGAAAACATAATGAATGGAAAGTAAGTATAAAAGTACAGTGGAAAAACTATCAAAGGATACAGCAGCGTCAAAGACAACAGACTGGAGGAAGTGAGATGATAAAGTGAAAAGAAGAAATGTAAGGGAGAAAATATATGGCTCAAAGTGTCATTACAATAGTACCCAAAACTGTTCTTACCAAACTGAAAACCTGAGGCCCATGAAAACTGTGAGGGAGCAGAATATATTCCAGGCAGCAGAATGCGTGGGGTGGGTCTGCTCTAATTCTCCCTTATCATTGCTGTCATTTCACATGTTGGCACTGGTACCTGGTGTGTTGATGGCCCAAGTGGAGCTGTAAGGACAATGCTGGAAGGGATCCCAGTTCTCTAAATCAAGAGCTCAAAGACTAAGTGAAGTAGGAATTTCTCTCTCTCCCACTGAGCAACAGCAGAACATGCTATGCCCCGACAGAATTTTTTCTAGCAAGCACTATGCTGTTACATGCTCCCTATATCCTTGTGCAACCTTATCAAAATTCATCTTTGAACAAACTTGTGACTGCATGTGCCAGGGCATAGGAAAGCTTCCTGCTGTGAGCACCCAAAACTGTCCACATCAACTACACGGGGTGGGGTGGGGAGGGGCTCTGCAGGGGAAAAGCCAGCAGGACTTTGGAGAAAAACTGTGAAATAGAGCTCTAAGAATTGTGACCTACAATTATTCCATCAAAACCAATGTAAGTTATTTCTGAGCCAAGCTTTCTACTCCTTTCACAGAGGAAGCTGGTTTGTGCAAGCAACAGAGGAACCATTTTAGACACAACCAGAGAAATGCACTCTGCTGGCAGGAGGCTTTCTGTCTTCACTTTGATTTAAAAACCTCAGATCTTCCACACAGTTCCTAACCTGATAGAAAAACAGGCAAGAAATTCAAGTCCAAACTCACCAAGTCTCGTTACAGCTTTCTCCTCCTGTCCTTTCTTCCCCAAATGGGATATCGGGCAGTAGACTACAGAACTGCGCTCCAGAGGCAAGCAAGGCACTAGATATCATTTGTTCCTGTTTCTGCTTTTTTGCTTACTGATGTAGATTACAAACAGCTTTCAAAAAGTACAATAACTGTTTTAAAGAAGATCCCACATTTCCCTGGGCCTCACATGACACCTCAGAGATGAAGCAGTTGTCCAGTGGAGCCTGAGCAGCTGTAACGAATCTTTTCACCGAATCCCAAAGGTCCTGAAATTCTCTGAATCATTAAGACTTTTCTGGCAAACTGAGATGAGCTGAGTGGGATCCACTCATCAATCACAAAGCCACGTGTAACTGAGTATCAACTTTCTTTTATAAGAATTTACAAGCTTAATCAGAGTTCTCAGTTTTAAAAAATTCTCTCAAGGTATAAAAACATGATGGTTGAGGTTGTAGTTCCTTGAGGTTGGTAGACTGAAGCAAGGTGTTTCACACAATGTAAGTGTAGAAAATAATGATGTTCTGTTAGGCAACTAGAAAATTCAAGAGAATCCAGATGTTCCACCTAAAATACAGGTGTATGGCAACGGGGGTTCCTGATCCAAACACAGGGTCAAGGAACCTCAGCTGGTAGCTACACCTCTATTAGAGAGCTGCAGCAGTGGAGGCATATATACAAAGTTGAACAATGGAAAGACATCTAAATAAGCACTGAAAACATGGTCTTGAGAAAAAGTCTACAAAGAGCTTTGTTAAGCAGTCTGGTTGGAAAAAAGAACACTTAGAAGTCTGACTGAACAATATTTTGTTAATTTTTATCCATGCCCTTCAGGGAAGCAAGAATTTTGTGCCTCTCTCTCTTTTTTGAGGGTACCAAAAATCCACTGGAACTTTGAGTTAAGCTAGCTGCCCAGTAACAGTATTTTACTTCTACTCTATTTTTTTATTATGGCTTCTCAGTCTCCTTTCAATAAACTGATACATGCAATAATAAATTGCACCTCTGTCTGCAAAGAAACTGCCCTCTCATGGATGTCACCTGGCAGGACTCACCTGGTCTGTTTGCTGTCTCCGTGTTTCAAAGAGACTTCAGGGAAAGCGAGAGCATGTGTGGATCTTCCAATTGCTCTAATTCTGCATGATCTGAGCCCTGTTGGGAAAACCTGAATAGCAAGTGCATCTCTAGCCCTTTGATGGTGCTGTGCCTTCCCCTCTGCCTGGCTCTTACTTTTGGATCCCTTCTTAAAAAGCCAGCAAAATGTCAAGGTTATTCTATTCCATTAGGGTGATCAGTGAGGAAGACTCGTCATCTCAGAAATTCCTCCACATTTGTGCTGGCCTCCTAAGTATTTGGCTCATAGTGACTTTCATATGCTAACACTGGTATTGGGGTCTATGGGGAAAGCTTCTCTTTCTCTCTGTCCCATTACATAAAATTTGTTTATCCAGCAGAAGGTTCTCCTTGCACACCATGACCTCCTACAGAATGCCTTTTCACAGGGCTCATTCATCACCATGCAGCAGAGCAGGCCATAACTACAAAATGAACCTGCTAGAGAGCTTTAAATAGTTGCAGACTGAAGAGCTGGAAAAAACATCAGCATTTGGAAGCAGAGAAATGCCAAACTGTCCGGCTCTTAATCTGCTGCTCCTTTTCTTCTATTCCCCTCTCCTCCCAAGAGAGCCATCCCAGCCCATGAGGAGACTGCCCTTGACTCCTTGTCAGTGTAACAGTCCTGAAAATCCCTGGGTACCAGAAAGGCATTTCACAAACTAGTGATTTGAGAATTAATATATTGCATTTCTCCTGCATGCCTGAGCACAGCAGCATCATATATATTGCTAACACAACCCCTCCAACTCCTGAGCGAAAGAAACAGAAGTATTAAATATTTTTGGTGTTTTACATATTTTATATTATCAGCCTTGCTCAACTGTCCTTAGAGACTATCATTCTTACTTAGAGATGCTCACAATTTATCATTTTTCTCTGGAGATCTGACTTCCAGAACAGAAGTATTTCCCTGTTCAATTCACCAGCCTGTGGATAAGCAGCTGTTAGCGTTCATCTGCCTTTTCTAGGCATTAACATAAAAAATGCCCCTTGATCTTAAAAAGTGACACACAGCAGGGTTTCTTCAACACCTTTGGGGGTAATGGTTTAAATCCAGTAGGGAAATGTTCTCATCTATAGGTTTATGATACACACTTAAACAGTGTTTCAATCGCCTGAACTATGAAATAAGATGACAGCCAAACATCTATCAGCAGGGAACAGACACCATGAAATTCTCTCTTTTATTTGACAGCGTTGGGGCTTACGTGCTTTTGCACAAAACGTACCGTATCCATTGAACTGACAGTATTATGGGATTTATCTGTCTGTGTCAGCTGTTAGCATATTCTCCCTCTTTTTTATGGAAAAAGTTAGGTTCAAATCCATTCCAGGGGCTGGGTCCACAACCTGTGGCAGAGTCTGGCTATTTTGTTCAGCTAGGGTGCTTAGGAAAGTACCTTGCCAAAAGAACTGTCCTCCTCTGCAGTGAGGTGCCCAGGTCTGTTTTGCCTCTTCTTGCAGCCAGAGGAAGGATGCTCCAGAACCTGTGAGGCTCCTTCCAGAAAAGTCAGAGTTAATTAGTGATTACTCCAGCCATTCTCTTTTCATTACACATATATAATTCATCAAAACTGGGTAGGAGCCATAGCTCAGGTCCTTATGCTGTTCCTTATGCTCTCAATTATATGTTCACAGGGTTTAAAAACCAAGGATCTTTAAACTTTGCAGACAAATTATTTAGTTTCACAGCAACCAAATAGTTCGATATTCACATCCACACTCAACAGATGAAGTACTGGGGAGATTAGAAAGGAATATCTACTGCCCCTTAAAAGTGACAAAAATACAGGTTTTTCACATAGTTGAGTTTTTAAAAAATTCTTATGGACTATTAAAAAAATTCAAAATTTAAAAAAATCACGGTAAATACATATAAAATAACAACTTTTGTTAAAATAAAGGGGGACAGGAGGGGATCTAATCACTATTATTGCAAAAACTTCAAGAGTTCAAATCATTGTTGCTAGAAAATATACTTAAAAAAAGAATTTTAGTTCAACAACTTCTGCTCTGTTCTAAATAAATTAATCAGTCCCATATCTAATCTTTTACTTAAAACACAAGGTCATCTTTCCCCACTTAAGCAATAGGAGCACTGTCAATATGCATTTTGATTATCAGACTGTGAAGGATTTAACATATCTGGTATCTGAAGGATAATCTATCAAACATGGTATTTAGCAGATGCAAGGAGAGCCAAGTTACTTAGTCTTGCTTGTTTGTTTCAAATGGGAAGGTTTCTTGTCTTCTTTATAGGTCAACATTTATTCTAATTAAAAATGATGCATATTTTTGATAGAGACAAATTGAAAACAACTGCAGAGTTTTAATGGCTTGCTTTCTTCAACACTTTCTCCCTTTTTATTCAGTACAGCTTCTTTAAAAGGTCAGAAGGAGGAAAACTTATGCTAAGCTATGCTCTGAGAGATAACACACCTCACCAAAAATAATATTATAGTTAATTAATAATTAAATGACGCAATATCTAAACTGAATTCTACATCAATCTGCATAGTCTGGATGGTAAAGGGGCATTTTCCATAGCTTACATACCCAATGAATGCAGCACGGACCTGGAAGCTAAGGACTGATTAACTTTCATTTCAGGTCTTCTGCAGACATTGTGTGTGATTCACATTATCTAAAAGTGCTTCACTTTCTTCATCTGCAAAGAGAACCGTGACATCTCTGAACTTGAAACTGAGACGTGTCAAATAAATGAGATGTGTCAAAACCAGAACATGAAACCCCATCTGAGGGTATCGTAAGTAAATGTTAGAAAAACAAGAATTATGGTATTGAGTCAAACCAACCACCCGTCTCTGGCAGAGAACAGAATCTCTGTCTTGCCAAGGTTGGAAGCTGAACCCATCCTTATGGAAGCACACCTCCTTTCTTGCAAAGAAACCACTGCAGGAACACCAGTCTGTTCATCACAGAGCAGACAGGGATAAGGGAATGAAACAGGAATTTGGGAAAAGGGCTGAGTCAGTAATTCGATGGAAAAGTTATCAGAGACCAGAGGCCAGGCTGAGATACCACCATGTTGCTAAGCCTTATTACTCCCTGCTGTTTCTTCAAAACAGAACAAGATTCACCAGCATCACATGCATGGGTGTCCTGCCAAAACAGTGATGGGTCATTTCTGGAAGCAGGTTTGGGAGGCAGGTTATGAACACATGATGTGTTCCAAGCAAGAGGTAGGGATGCCACTGGAGTGGGAGCAGTGGAGCCATGGAAAAGGGGGCAGAAGCAGCAGTCGGGGAGAGCTCGAGTGGTTTGTAACAGCCTGTGAGACTGAGCTTGCCTGCACGGGTAAAGCCCAGCCTCCAGCTTGTGAAATTCCTGATGTTACACTTGATCAGTGTGTGTGATTTCCCTGTGACTTGTTACTTATAAATTACTTTTTCATCTTTGGATGTATTTGTTCTTCCAAGCTCTCATGTTCATTTTGCTTTTAACTGTGTAGCTCCCAGGGGATGGATGCTAAGCACTCTTGTAGCAGAGCTCTTAAAATGCATATAAATAGTGGTCATATATCACCGAAGATTTTACATATGTGAGATTAAACATAGCCATAAAACTATATGACTGCTATTTATTGATCCATAAATGAATACCTGGTTTTGAATTACTAATACTTCTCTTGGAAACAATGGTATAGATTCCTGAAAGCTATGCTTTCTCACTACATGACAGCTCTGTGTTAGAATATTAAATACTTTTACATCTATATATAGGACTTTCATTTCACTTCATTCCAATACTCATATACCCACACACATTACAGGCCATAAACTTGGTAATAAACAGTAATTCACTTGTCATTCATGGAGTTACTTCTGATTCGCCTGATGTACTAGAATGCAGAAACCACATGTCAAAATAAGTAATGGAAATTAAGTAAATTTCAGCATACATAGACTGAGTCTGGGCTTTTGTCTGTAGACCCAAATTGCCACGATTGTAGTAATTTTCATAAATTTATTACATTAATAGCTAATGATCTCTAATAAAACTGAATTCCCGTTTTATGAGACATTGCACCAATTACCTGGTTCAATGTATAAATTACTTGATTCTGGTGTAGAACACACAAGGCAAGTGCTGAGTTTATCAAATCCTATTCATTATTTTGTGTATGTAGGAGGGAAAGAATTTAGAGGCGAGCATAGTCCCTTCAAATAAGAGTTTAATCTGAAAAAAAAAAATTCTCTAAAATCTACAACACTGTGGTGTCCTTTAAGAGTCTACAAAGTTTTGGATGAAACAAAGAAACAATATTTCTTGTTTCCAAAAAGATATCAAATCATGCCTTTATGTTATTTTAGCTCACCAAAATACAAAGAACTGCTTAGAAACTTTGAGGCTTAAATTTTCAGTGAGCAATGAGAGAGACATAAATTTGAGAACATAAATTTTAAGAAACCCCAGTGACTCCTAAATTGGACTTTTGGTGGGACAAAGAAGCAATAATCTTGAGTATTGACAGAAAGAGGGAATTACCACTTAACATCGGGATTTAGGGAACTGTATATTCCCCTTGCAACCACTGCATCAAGTTCTTACCCATACATGGGGAAAGAAAGTATACTCTATATTCTATCATGAGTGCATTGAGATCTTTCTCTATTCCACTATAATTGATGAATTTAACTCTTAGGTTAATCCTGGAAAATTCTCCACAGTAAACCAGTTCTTTCTCAGAGTATACCACTGTACTGTCTTTTACTAATTACATACCTGTTGTTAGAGAATTGCTCTCCTTTCTTCTGAGCAGAAGTCATGCATGTCTTACACCACAGGTGGTTGTATTCATTTTTTTAATGAAAAATGGTGTGTGTGGGAGTGTATTTGCTTTCATTGTATTTAACAGCTCACGAATAGTTCATTCAAGTTTTTTTTTAGCATCTTGCACTTAATAAACAAGATGGAAAATTTCCTTTGAGAATGGTCAGCAATCCATTTCTAGCTGTGCCAGCTTCCCAGGGAAAAAGCCAAGTGTTTGAACAATACTGTGGTTTGGATCTTGAGAGACTAACAAATTGATGATAGGTTGTCATGAAGGCTGAGAGCTAAGGTACTCAGAAAACTATCGGTCTTACACTGACACGTCAGGGAATTGGTTTCCTAGTAAGTGTTCTCTGAAATCTTTGTCCTCTTCTGTTCTTACAGAGCCTGACTGGCTGAATGTAAGATGTGCATAAAATGTTGAAAGGAGGAGTTGAAACCAAGAATCTGATTTTCCCCTGGCTTTTAGTTTTAGAAATGTTCTTTTTATATAAAAATTGATTTCAGTAATAGTACATTCTTAAATTAAGTATATATTACTTTCAATATGTGAATGATTTCAAAAGTAAGCAAAGAAAAGCAGCTAGGTGCCTGAGGCAATTAAACAGAAGCAGTTTTGTGCTGGTTTTGTGACTGGGGGTTTAGAGTCCAGCAGAGCTCAAGCACATCGGGGTCCCCTTTCAGGAAGCACAACGCTACAGAAAAACATGAAGTCCTCGCCCAGATCTTTGACCATGTGCAGGCAAGAGGAGTGGAAGGCTGAAACAGGAAGGAAACAAGAAGGCTTCCATTTCTAACAGCCTGGAAACCTTTACACTAAAGTTGCCTTGAGTTCTGCCTGCTGGAGACGCGAGTCAGACTGATGGCAGAATTGTGACCAGCTTCTGAAACTGAAACAAACTGCTGCACAGCTCCTGAACAGGCATCAGCAGATGCCCTTGCCTGAGACCCAGAATCAAACACTGGTTTAGTATATGGCTGTATCTGAGTCTAGCCAGGTATTTCTGGTCATTCCTTAGTGTGTGACTGGACTTGAACATTCGTAGCTTAAAGTTACTACTCACTGGGGGACTCCTATCACATTTAAAAGTTGCATATTTACTTTCAAATGTGGTGTAGTATAAGCAAATTTAACTTGAATATATAATATCCCACTGTCATAGTGAGTAACAGTGAGCACATGTAAAAAATTCTCTGCAGAGAGTAACAAAGAAACAGACTGCAGTTCTGTGTAACCCAATGAAAGATGAGAAAGAGTGTAGGTAATCTTCCACAGTGGGGTATAATTCCATTTACCTGCTAATACAGAAGATCTAGAAAATGCTTCACATTTGGATGCAGAAACATAACTAGGTAGCAATGTAATAAACAGGCAGGAGAGGAATGGTGAAGATAGGTACATAAGTATCAGAAAACTTAATTGAACTCTTTGCAAGGAGAGATGTTTGCAAGGACAGATGTACAAGGTGTGAGTAGTCAGATGTGCAAGGTGTGAGTAGTCAGCAAAGGAAGATCTGCTGTCCAAAAGCTATAGCTGTCCATAGTTCCTTATAGACAAGGAAAAAAAATAACTAATGGGAAAGGAAGAGCAGTGAAATCATCTGGTAACTATTTCATACATACAGAACATAGTCCTGGTCCAAAGACTACACAGCAGTCACTGGCCTAAGACCTGCATGAGAAATACTCAGGTACTTGATGGCTTCATAGAGAAGAATAGAGATGACAGCACAGAAGAAAAGAAAGGTCTAAATATGGAATCTGCAGGGAGTCAAAAAATCGTGCATGAATATTGCACTTGAGATGATGAAAGTGAAAGGGCAGAACAGAAACCCAAACTTTGGAGACAGAACATTGGTGGAACGGGCTGCTGAACAGGCATAGAAGACTCAGTAATGATGAAAGTACAAATCTGCTGTCAGTGGGGGAGATTTTGCACCGAGTTGTTGAAGCAGATCAGGAGTTCGTTTACATTTCTAAAGACAGAGGTAGAGTTCTGCTTTCAGCAAGAACCAAGAAATAGATATTTGCTATAAATAGCACTGTATGCTTCTATGAGCTCCTTGCCCAAGGTTCTCAACAGGTACTAATTTTCCCCAAAGCAAGCAGCTCAGTAATATTGACCTACACAAGCAGAAAAAAAACAGGACTTGAAATTTTACAGAACAGACACAAACACCCTCACAACAGCCAAAGAAGAAGTGCCCTTGTAAGACATGGGGCTACTTGATCCCTATTACATTAAAATCAAGGTCCAACCTTTTTTTTCCATACAGGACACCACTGTGGATGCCTCATGTAAAAGAAACAAAACCAGTGTGAAAATAAGTAAATAAAGGCCTAGTAAAGATGAAGTAACATGAAAGAAAAAGTGAAGAGAAAAATTAAATTGATGATGTAAAGCTTTCAGCAGAGGCTTTCGCTTTGCTGAGTGTAGTCCAAACTGACAGCCCTGGCTGGAAGCTAAAGCTCAAGTGTTCAGAGGAGAGGAGGAGAGCTCACTTTTATTTTTTGCTGAGTTGAAAAGTGTCACTTTTCATTTTGCTTTTATAGTTGCTGGAGACCATTACTGCTCACCCCATATAGGCTTTCCCTGCCCTGGAGAAAGTAAATGACATCTGAAAATGCAGTAACTGTGTGGTTTATTGGCCCATTACATGGTACCTCCACAAAACTACTGCAGGCTTATCTGGAACATTTTAGCTTTCCATCAGTTGGATGAATCAGTGTATGGGACAGCTACCTTTGTTTATATAAATCTCAACAAATTTACAATAGGTAAAAGCAGAAACACAATGTCTGCTATGACAAGCCTAGAGGAAAGCATCATCATCACAGGAGACCTTGTAGGATCTTGCTGTCCTAGAATAGAGGAGGGGTGACCTTGAAGAGAGAAAGGGTGATAGGGAGGAGTATCAGGGTATGTAGTGGAATGTGTACATGGAATAGTTACTGGGAGAATCTTATTGCTGGAAATATACATCTATATTAGCCGAATTCAGAATGTCTCCATATGCTGTGAGTGGGTGATGGTAACGTGCAAGGAAGGATTCGTTCTGGCACAACCCTGAGGGCAGAGAACAGGGCACTACACAAGCCAACTGCTTTGGTTACAGGATTTAAATTAACCCAGTGGGAGAATTTTGATGGAGGAGACACCTTTGGGTATGATGGCACACCTCTCTCTTTCTAATGAATACTCACATGCTTGTGGAAGGGAAAAGGAGGAAGAGGAGGCAGCACCCAGCTGTGCTGCTGGAACGGTCAGAAGTGAAGGGTAACTAACTCTGTCATGGTGTGAAAAAGAGTAAGAGAAAATAAGAATAAGCACTGCCTGTAGATTCAGTGACTGGATGATACCAGGGCTGTAAAATCAGAGATTGTAGGATCAATGCATGACCACAACCTGCTGCTCTGCAGTTATCTGTAATTGAGGTTGCTGGCAATTGTCCCTGCAAGCGAGTCGTACCAACCCTCCCCACCAGATATCTTACATTACCCTCACATGGATACAGAGCAGGTCATCTTAGACATCAGCTTTTCTATTCAGATAGTTAATTACTTCAAACATACAAAATGTACTAAAAAAAAAACCCAGAAAATTTAAACTGAATGATTTTAGAGTTTACAAACTCATAGAGACTAGCAGAGTCAGAATCAACAGTGAACTTCATGTTCTGGAAAAAATGAAAGGTGGATTAACACATACCTCTACTCATTTTGTTTGCATTTATTATAGATTAAACTATTCTACTTGCCTCTTTTTGAGATTTTTTCCCCTCCCCACCTGCCCTACGCTTTTCCTGCTTCTTTGCATGAGAAGTGACCACTCCGCTCCTTAGTTCCCATGAAAATCTTCTGAAAGAGATTGGGGTTATTTAAGGAAACTGCCTCCAAATTCAGGTCCTTATTTGTTTCCCAATGCCAACTTCAGAGAACAGGCAATGACCGAAAATGCAAAACAAGAGAACATACACACTTTGCCATCGCAAACTTCTTATTCCTGTGCTCTCATCCCCCAGCAACTGATGGTGCTTCTTGTCTCTGTTCAGTCATCCCAAAACCCAGCAGCACAACTGTCTCTGCTGCCTTGTTATCACTCCCTTGGTTCTGCCATCTGCACATGTGACACTGGTTTATTCAGCTGATGGGATGCCTCCTCGTTTGGGCCAGGAGGGCCAGCAGCAGTTCTCCTTTCATGAGCAAACACTCACATCACCCCTAGCACAGGGCCCTCAGCTCTTATTTGCACCTGATTTCCCTTTTCTATCTGCCAGTGGGAATTGAAACAAGCATCCAGATTACAAAGCCTGTGAGGGCACTTGTTTCCATACCACAATCCATACCACTTCCCCCATCCTGTCCCCCTCACCATGCAGTGGCCACTGCCCCCTGTACCCACCGGGTGTGACAGCTGTACCGTGCTCCTCTCTTTCAAAGACTTCATTACTTTTACAAAATATGTTGCAGCACATTTACCAACGCACTGTGAAGTATTATAAATAATTAAAACTAAACCATTCGTGTCAGAAATAAATGAACAAAGCCCATTTTGCAATGCAGCATCCCCGATTTATTTTTATTGCATTCATTTAGAGCATTTGTTAATTCACAAAACCCAGCAGTCCACACAGGCTGGGTCTCCAAAACATTAGCAAATGCTAGTGAGGCTGTGTCTTCTCTTTAGGCTCATAAAGGAACAGATCACTTTGGGTCAATAAAAACCAAACCGAGTACACAAATTAACAACCAACTGCTTCTGTATTGCACATTCTGTGATTTGCAAGTGTATGCTATTCTGAATGTCTCTTTTCAAGAACCTCATCTACACAGGGGTACAAAATATGCAGAAACACACTTCTATTAGAAATAGTTTTAAATACAGCTATGGCTAATGCCTACACCATGAGAGACTGATACAACCTTGGCAGCTCCCTGACTCCCAGAGTGCTTGTTTGTGAGCATGGTAAATAACACTGCTTCTTTTTCAAGTTTCTGTTTCAGGAGGTGAGGGTTTCTTTTGGGGGCCTAGACTCTGGCAGTGATCAGACAAGCTTCTGATCAGTGCTGTTGTCATTGTATCACAGATATGTTTCACAAGAAGGTTGTGATCAAATATAGGAGAGGGTAGATAAGTGCATTGCCTCAGAACTACTGCCAATAATACAAAGATAGACTGTCAAGAAACCGACTTTTTTCCCTTCATCTCATTTTCAAAGGGATTCTGGGTGGAGGCACGTGCAAACCTATAGCCACATTCCTATACTAAACAGTGAAACAATTCCTCAAAATTAATGAATCATCGTGAGTTTAAAAACTATTTTAGAATAAATATACAGTCACTTGTGGCAAACTGAATCCTGGGGTAATCTCGGACCCAATTCTATCCATTCCATCACAAACCCAGGTTCCTCTCTACAGCACAGTCCCTCATAGCAATGACTCCTGTAACAGAAAGAGCTCCTGGGTTTCTTTACTGGAAGAATGCCCAACAATGCTGGAAAGCACAAACTTATGCGAGGACCACAAGAAAGCTGAATGCTCATCTCTTAAGTGTCCTCTCTTACTATTCTGCCAAAAAAAAATCACACTCTATGCATGTGTTTTTTAATACTATGATTAAATTAATTCATACCATTTCAATATTAATTATCCTACAAAATTTTGCAACTACTGCAGAGTTATCTTTGGTAAATTTTCATAGGTTTATTGATTGCATGTCAATATTTTAGTCACAAACAGTTTCACAGATGGAATATTTTAAACGTTTCCTAAGGTTTCTATGAGCTTCTCTGGGCTATTTTTAATTCCTATTTAAAGAGGAAATACATTCTCAGAAGTTAAAGTAGATATGAACAGGCAAGAAAGAAAAGGCTTTGCTTCTGTTCTGTTCTGTTCCATACTATTCTACACTGTTTTGCTCCTTCCCTATGCTTTTCCTAACACAAAGAGCAGAGGTTTGTAGACCCAAGTCACTGCATTTTTCTGGTAATTTCCTAATTCATGAAACTGCAGTGTGCCCTTACCTGCATTCCAAGTGCTCCACAGAAACAGGCAGATTTAATCTTGCTAGTTATCCTGGCAAACCTATAAAAATGAACAGGATGCAAAATTAGGTGCCATACCCTTTAATTCTGAAAACAACTTACTATCATGCAGGAAGTTTCACCTCACAAATACCTCCATGATACTTGGGCAAATTACCAACTACAAGGTCCCCAAGAGTGGATATTTGCACGTGTAGCCCTACTACCTGCCAAGTGTACCCAATCTTGCATAAGAAGGACTTGAAGAAAAAAGTATTCCTTGCTCACATGAGAAGAAATGCTCCATTGAGTGGGGGTTTTCTGCTATGCAGTGGGGTGCTTTACACAAGGACATCCTAAGCATTGAGAATTTGATGAGTTAAGGTGGAAGGAGACTGGAGGAAGCAGATCACCTGCTCCAATTCATAGTGAGATATTAACTTCTGCATAGCCTCCATAGTGAAAGTCTTCATGGGAGAGCAGCTGAGCTCACTTGAATCCTTCAGTGGGATGTGCCTGTGTCCACACCTCCACAAACAGGACTTGATACAGTTCTCAGATGCCAGAAATCAATTTCCCTTGTGTTCAATAGGATGGGAGCATGGATTTACTGAACATGGAGTCTGGCTTCTCCCAGAAGGTAATACTCTCAAGGTCTGAACTTATGCACATAGTTATTATTCTACTCCAATCATCTTTATGCATGAACTGGATTTATTTTATTTTTCTAAGCCATTATTTAATACAATAGGCAGTGCAGAAACTAAGAAGCTAATGCAATCACTTCTGCTGTGTACTGCACGTTTATCTGGCTGAAAATGCAAAAATGTCAGAACACATGAAGTATATCAGAAGTGTCACCAGGGCTGCTTGGCATGCAGAAGAACACCAGAGAAGTTATTTTATTTAAAATTAAAAAAAAAAATTACTCCAAATTACATTTCTCCTACAATACCTCCAGCTAGTTAAAAAAGAAAAAAAAAATCAGCCTGATTTTGTAGATATTTAGAAGGAACACAAACCAAATGATTAACAAGACTCGGATGCAGATGGAGATGTACGCACAGTGGCTTGAACCTAAGCCAGCTTGTCATACCTGAGTTTTTCACCAACTTTGGACAGTTAAGATGCCTCCCAGTTCTTACCAGAGAAACAGCCCCAATACCTTTTCCTGACTTAACTAATGCTGCAGAGTGAAATCTTCTCAAAGTACTTGTTTTTCAAGAAATGGTACTCATTTGTACCCCTGAATGCCCCTCATATCTGGTATTGCTTCCTTTCTACTTTACAGATAATTTTCATCAGAAGGAAGTGGCTACAGAAAGACCTGCTGTGGCCACCTGAGTACATGTGAACTTTGTCAGGGATTGCAGTGCCATTTTGGTCTTGGGGAGACATAGTCACATTACTGTGATTGATAGTTAAATGATGCAACAATGTTTGATCCAGTAACAGGTAAAGCAGAATATGTGACTGTCCATCTTCAGCTGGAGAACTGGCTCCACCAGCAAGCGGGCACAGAGTCAGTTGGTGCACACTGTTGTGGCAGGGCTTACCAGTGCCCTTTCAGCACAGCTAAAATCCCATTTACTAGCAGATACAAGGGTTGAAAAGGAGAGCTCCCCAATCAGGATGGTGAACAAGAGCTACCCAGCATCATCTTGGGCTGCAGGAGACACTGACCACTGAGTTACACTGAGACGTCAGTCTGAGATATTTATTCAAGAATGCCTTGGCCATTAAAGCAACAGGCAGCAGTGTATTAACATAATCACCACAACAATGCCGACTCTTCATTACTGAAGAGCCACTATTTAAACCATCCCCTTTTTCTGTTAAAACATTAACAAAAATCTCCATTAAGTAATCTGCATTTCACAAATGGCAGTGACCTAGGGCTGCTGCTGCTACAAGCATAACTTGCTTAGGGCAACAGGCTCTTATCAGCCATCAGTTTGCAGCAAATGAACATCTATCTGATTTTTTTATTTTATTGTATTGCATTGTATTTCTGTAAATGGTGCTTGAAATTAACATTTTTGCTCTGGTTTTTTTCACTCTTTTTTGATCATTAATGTAGCAAATTATACCAGCAAAATGAGTATACCACTTTCATCTGTGTCCTAAAAACCTATTAACTTTAAGTGTCTGAGTAGAAACTGTAGTCTTTTGAGGTTGACTCTTATTTCTAAGGTCATACTTGGGCCTACTGACCTAAACCAAACTGACTCCAACTCAAATATTCAGAAGAAGAATCCTGTCAAATTAAAAGCATAAAGAGGGAAAAGAGCCTAGATACATGGTTACATAATCAAAGCTAAAATAATCTATAACTCATCAAAGAGTTTCAGTGACATCCCCAGGCTATCCTCCTGTGAGGTCCCTATTGTATTCTTCAGATTTTAAAAAACCTCATAAGTTGAGGTATTCAGCAAGCTGCTGGATATAATTTATCTTGCTTTAATTTATTAGAATGTGTCTCTATATCACTGTTCTTATTTTAACAAAGAGGGTTTTAAACTGGTAAGTCTAAATGTATATTTAATTTATTTCACCCAGTAAAGAATCCTTGAGAAAATCAATTTCCATTTACAAAGGTATCCCAGCAGGTTGGAAGTCCCATTACTGCAGTACTGTACCTCTTACATCCAGGTTTATGTGACATATGGTATCATTTCTTCTCCATGATTCTATTACTTTTGGAAAACTATGTTAAAACATCATTATAAATGTCACTTAAACCGACAAAAGCTGTGAAAATAAAAGTTAGTGCTCATCACTGGCAGTTTGGGTTGCATACCTGATGATTGATGCATACATTTTCATATTTCTGCCATCATATGACCAAGAAAACTTCATATACTTCATCCTCCTGTCTACCAATGTATTACAAACAGTACTATTTCTAACCTGCTAAGGCATGAAGTGGTTCCATACCACTGCTTTTTTATTTAATCAGAAATGCTCACACACACACAAAAATATTTCCTGGTGTATAGTTAACTTCTTAATCAAATTACACTACTCAAAAGTCTGTAGTGAGTATCCTAATGCTAAACTACTGGCAGATTTAAAATCTGCTGTTTTTCAAAGTATGTGATCTCATAACATGTGCTCCATCCTCACAGAGAGCTGGGAATCATCTTTTTAAAAGATCTTTGCTTAAATGCTATGGCATAGACTGAAACCATTAGTTAGTGTGACTAGTTGTCATGTATATTGGAAGACTTGTAAACACACTTTGGATTCCCACACTCATAAGCTCTGCACCTGCTGAAATTGTTCCTCTGGACCACACATAACCCAGACCCCAGGACTGATAAACACTGGGTCAGCTGTGGAGTTACCAGTGCTCTAGTGCTACTGCAACTGATAACTGCTTCCTCAATAACATACTCTAGACACACCCAAGTCCATTGACTTTCACTCCTCTTCAAATATTTCTGAGGAGATTTGATATTCTTGTGGATGACATTTTGCAATCAATGAGCAGGGCAGTGGGCTGAATGCTGATTCAGGGGTATAATGGCACATGCAGGAATTACGAGGGCTTTTTCTGGAGCTGTAATGTGCACAGCACTACGGTGCATAATGCTCCATTCCCCAGGCTAGCATAAGGAAAACTGGGTTGTAAAACTAACCACCTCATAGCCCAAGAATGGCACAGCTGAGGTTGCCTTTGCAGCCTTGACTCATGTGAAGGTGTGTAGTTCCCTTCATTCACAGTAGTACAGGTTTCAAAGGCGATCAAAGGAATCAGATGCTCCAGTCTCGCTGCAGTTCTGAAGAACACAGCTCTGTAGGTCTTTTAGAAACCTTTGAAAAGTATCATTTACTGTGTTTAATTGTAAAGACAGCCCTTCTGTCTCACTCGAGGATAGATGGTGCTTACTAAAGTCGTGTCTGTGTAAAAATAATCAAGTTCTTAAATTTGAGTATATCCTATATAACCCCATTTCTTTAGCAGGCACATAATGAATCTCTGATCTGCTGACGTGTGATGTTTACCTTAAAATAAGATCTAAAAGCAGAAGAGAAAAATGCCCCATATCTAAGTACTTTCTTTTCTGAACTGCAAGAGGACTCAGAAGTGAAAAGAGTAGGAAGACAAAAACTTATGATCCTTAAGAATGCACATAATGACCAAAGGCAAAAAGAACAAAGATTTCCAAATGTGGGAATAAAGCTTCCTCCTAGTTATTTACATAATTAGTATGTAGACCACACAACAGACATGCCTAAGGTCAGCCTAAACACCTTTTCATTTGCTCAAGCAAAGCAACTGACATTTGGAAAAAGGAAATCACAGTTAAGACAGTGACAGCAGCCATTCCAGTCCATGGATATTCATCTACCTATGTGACAGGAGGCTTTCAATTTTTATAACCTGGACCTGTGTCAGGTGACTGGTATTGGAAAATAGATGGCAATTTGTTCCTAACACTCCTTTGTTGCACATTTTTTTACAAGGTTTTAACCTCCAGCAACTCTGGGATTTGAAAGGAGGAGGTATCTCTTATACTATATCCCTACATCCCACATCAGACTAGGAGTAAACTCCAGCAAGCCATTAGCTGTGTATAAATCAATAAAAAACAAACAAACAAAAATAAATCCCAGAGGCCAAACATGTAAGATCAGAATTTCCAAGCACTTGTCTGATTTATAGACTCTCTCTGCTAATTCTAACCCCAAACCTGTTATCAGCCCTCAAGCAGTGCATCAGGAATGCCACACAGCCACTAGTCTTTATCCTTATCTTCATCACCACTTCTCCTCTGCCACTTCAACATAGTACAGAAAAAGCAACAACTACTCTACTAGTGGATATCACTGCAGGAATTTTTGCTCATTATTTAAATATTATTTACCTGATTGCTTGCATGCATATTTGTTGTTCCTAGTACAGTTGTCTTTTTCATGCATGATCCTTTAATAAGCTGTTGTTAGCAGTGCCCAGAGCAGCTACAGCAGGCAAAATACAAACCATACCGAAACCACGAGGCACCTGTGTGTCTGCACACACCTGTACACATGCAGACAACAAACAGCAAAGAGGGAAGCACTTTTATAGCGTGTCCTGTTGAAAGACTTGTCCTGTTGTGAGACAGGAGAAGACGATGTTGTCCCATTAATTACTACACAGACCCATATAACAGTTCAGTAATACACCAACACTACATCCAGAAGCAAAAAACCTGTTGTATGAAACTACTATGAGTTGAAATGAACATGCAGAGGAGGAGTTGCACGAGGCTGACCTCTTATGATACAGCATAAGAGCATGGTTTTCCTCTACAGATCTCTTTGAATAGTCATGAGAGGTTCAGGCTTCTTGTGAGCAGTCATAGAGCTTTAAAAATCAGTATTTTTGTAACGTGTTGGCGGTGATAGCATCTGTGGAACAATGCCATGGCATATGCCACAGAAATGTATCACTGAAATGAAGCCTCCTTTTTTCCATGCAGGAAAAAAAAATGTGAGACACAAATATTTCCTATTTAGAACTGCATATGTTCAAACCAGGCAGTTCTTAACCCTGCGTTCTGCACAGGCATCTCCTGCTCTGCCTGCGGAGCTGCTGCAGTCCATCCGCATGGTGCCTGAGCCCACATCCTCAGCATGCACAGCGAGCACGGAGGGGATTTCACCTCTTAGAAGGAGCAGACAAAGTTAATCCCTGCTCTCATTCTACTGACTGCAGAACACTTACATCAGAAATAGAGTTGGTTCTGTCTGTATAACATTCTTCATCACAATATCCCCTAAAATATCCATTGGCAGATCTCAATGAAAGGAAAAAAAACCAACCCAAAGGTTGTCACATTTCTTTTGGCACTGAGGTACCTTCATGCTGCTAGAGAATTTCTCAGGGCGGTGATCATCATAATTAGCATGCTATTAAGTAATACAGCAAAAATCACCTTTGCCCTAATATCTGGGTCTCCAAGATCTTATCTTTTGATAGGAAGAAACCAAACTCAATGTTCTCAGCTGTGCTCTGCTGTAAAACACCAGAAGCCGGCACTGTGTGACAACTGCTTTTCACTAGAAAGCTGGTTTTCCGTGGCTGGAACATTCAGAGTATTTTTAGCACATGGGCTGTCGAGTCCCTATCAGATTCAGTGTTCTGCTGGCCATGTGCAGGGAGAAAGGCCTGGAGGGAAAGTTTGTGAAGCAAAGGTGCAGAAGTGTGAAGAGAGATTTAACTAAAATGTGAGGGGGTGGGAGAGGGCAAGAGCTCCTTCCCTGACCTTCCCTCCTGCTGTTGTCCCAGGTTCTGTAAATATTAGCTATGCAAACTGGAATAATGGCACAATTGTCTGAGAGGATGACAAGGGACAGCTAAGAACTGGGTCAGGATTGATCACTATTTGCATACCAACCAGCTAATGTTCCTTCTTTTCTCACACAAATATAGTAGAAGGTAACATTTCTCACTTTTAGAATAAAAAGCTTCAACTGTTTTTCACACAATGGTTTATGTTGTATTTTTAGAATATTTGTTTAGTTCTCAGGAGCTCTACTAAAATTCCTTAATCATGATTTGAAACTCATCAAAATTCCAGCTTCATCAACTCTGCTAAGTTACGTTAAGCAGTACAGCTCACCTTCCCAGTAAACCAGTATGCTTAGTGCGTTTCTTTCTGGTTCCAGAGTACTTGCTCATATTTCAGTCCTAAAATCTTAACTCATATTTTTCAATATACTCTGGGACTGACATTTGCAGCTTGCCTGCTATTCAAGCCACAGGCCTTTTGCTCACACACCAAAATCCAAATACATGGCACTCCTGCAGATTCCCTCTTTGGTCATCATTAGATCAGAGCTTGAATTCCACCCTGTTTCTGTGCGTGGCAGATTTATGGTAGAAGTTGCCAGAATCATTCCTCTTTCTCAAGTTCATAGTATACGTCACTGCTGGACCGTTACCCCTTTTAGAGAGGCTACTTGCAGTAAGGAAATTGAAGAGAGGAGCAGCTAGATGGAAACTTTTATCATTTGGACACTGTTCTTGTCCTTATTGATCCTTCCCTTAGTTCAGCCTGTACCCCCTTAGTAACAATAACACTACTTATTTCTAATAAAGGCAGAAACATCAGAGAGACTATGAATTGTGAATTAGATAAACATCTCTTCTCAGATACTTTCTTCACATACTTTAATATTTCAAAGAATTCCTTCTAAATCTTTTAAGAGCTTTAAATTAGTAGCTGTAACCTGATCCTAAATTAAAAATCTTCCCTTACCAATGAAAAGCAATGCCAAGTTATTTGTATTCTTCTTGTTTGTTTACACTCCCCATCAAGATATTCCCTGGAAATGGATTCTTATTGCCAAAAGAATATGAAATCATAACACAACACCCATGCTAACTAATCTTGTATCATACCTCCAACAAGCACCTGCAACACCACTCATTTCTTGTCAGGCACAAACATCCACCCAAACCCATGAACTTTTAAATATAAACAAATATCCCAAAGTCCATATCAGCAGAGCACTTAATTTTCACATCAGAATGCAGATAGGTGAGAGTGTGTGTGCAAACATATCCAAAAGGAATTTCAGATGATGTGAAACCTTAAATGATGAGCTCTGATCAAATGCAGGAATCAGAGTAACTCGAGCTTCTCTCTCCAGACAAAATGGAAACTCAAAGTCACAGTCATGCACATAGGGTAAGTGATATTTATATATATATTTATTTTTTTAATACAGTAGCCTACAGGTCACATCTGGGTTTCACGCCATTGCTCCAGATGCCTTATGGCCTTATAATACATAATAGCTGCCTAAAAGTAAGCCAGAGAAAGGCTACAGCAATTCTGGCATAACAAAGGGGGGAAAAAGAAAAGAAGAATGTGCACACTGACCTTCCTCATGACAACCAGCCTCCTCCCCTAGATTTTTTGATAAACTTAAGGGTTCTGGACTTCTTTCTTTCCAGTGAAAATGGATGTTCTACTAGACATTCCAGGAATACACACACTTGGCCAAAGGGTTTCACAAATACAAGTAAAACATTATTCCATGGTAATTTCTCAATTTCTTCACCTCAGAAATTGTTCCACACTTTAGGAACATTAAACCCTGGGTAACAACCTTATGTAATGCCACAGCTACATTTTTCTACGTTTATGTAACTCCCATGGCACAGCCATACCAAAACCAAACTAACTGGAGAAGATGTAAGTAATTCAGTTCTTTGGTTTTTAAACAACAAAATCAAGAGCCCTTTTCTAAGCATCCACAGGTCCCCACAGGTATACATCCATCTAACTCACATTACTTTCACTGCAAGTTGTGCACCCGGGCACACCTGAGAATTCAACTAATGCAGCAATGAAACCCATACAAGTGGTGTAAGGCTCCTGGAGACATCACTTTGCTAATGCTCTGAGAAGAAAGATGCAAAAAGCTCATTGGTTTCCAGTTGACATAATATTTACAGTGCCTCGTGTCTAAATGCCATTTTATTGCATTGTCCCTGGTTTATTCCCTATAAATTAAAAGATGTGTAATTAATTAGTTGCACTTTGGGTTCCACAGCCCATTTCATGGCATGCCCTGCCAAACCCACAGCCCAAGTGTGCCACCTAATGGCCCCGGAGTAAGGAATGTGTTATTACTATGAGTTCCGCAGAGAGAAGCTGAAGAAAGCATAGCTTCATCTGTTGAGGTGGAAGAGGAGTTTTATCGTTACTTTTCTGGAAGACCACCCCACTACATTTCACTAGCAATTCTGAAAACCTGATGAAATAATTCCTTTAAGGCACTCCAGAATTTGTAGATAAGCAAGCATTTGAATGCAATCTGGAGGTTAAAGAATTCTGTGTAGCTAAATCCTCATAGGTTACAAGCTGCCCCAAAACTTTGACATCCTGGTTGCCTTTGTTTACTCCAAATCTCTGTGCCAAATGACTGCAGTTTCAAATGAAGTCGTCGTGAGTGGCAGCAGTAGATCCATTCTGCTAAATGAACGTGTTATTACTTTTATCTGTTAAAGTACTTGCACAGGGCAAGCTCAATTTAGCTGATATCATCTCCTTAACAATGCAGTCCTGTAGTCAAGATAGGTGTGTGTCTTAAGAAGCATCAGGAAAAAAACCCAATGCATGCAGGAGTTGAGGAATAACATTTGCCATGGTGATACATAGGAACTCAAAGATAATATCTTTGTGTTGTAAAATAAATATCACACTAATGAACTTAGTTGTCAAGAAGAGTTCTTAAAAATATTATCTTCTAAAAATGCTGTAAAGGAATATAACAGAGACATAGAGATGCAATTTATTTTATACAATGGTTAATATTGGGAAGCATAACTACTTTATAATCACTTACAAAAGTAAGCATTACAAATGTGGTGCAGGGGTTATAGGTTAAGGAAATGAGTCACCTATTTGGTTACATACTCAGAAATAGAATGCTAGGAAGGAGATTTGGGATTTACATTTACACTGCAATTTAGAATAACTTTCTGACAATCCCTGTTTTCTACCACTTGAAAAAAGAAAATACTTACATTTGAATGGGATTCATGATTTATTACAAACACAGTGTGCTAGCAGATGAACAAGGGATGGAAAATACTTCTCAATGTTCAAATTATTTTCACATGTACTCAGCGCTTCCTTTTCATTATCAGTAATTAATAATTTAAAATCTAAATCTAAATACTGCCAGATGCAAAACTGTATGGCAAGACATACAGTCTTGTATGTCATATATATATAAACATATATGTTTATATTATTTATTTTTAAATAACTTGTAATAATTCCCCTTTTCTTTCCAAACATGCCTGAATACTGTGCCTTTCTTTCCAAGATTTACTTCACCACCCTGCTTACTTTAGGCAGGATGAACTACACACACCTTTTGATTCTGATAAATCCATCAGGAAAAAAAATTTAAAATCACTCCAGGTCTAATAATACCCACTTATTTTAAAATCTCACTGGTGAAAAAGATGCTCAGATTTCAGATACAACGGCCTTGCTCTATTTATTCTGAAATTCTGGAAAGAGATGATATTGTTACCATTTGATAAGAGAATTTAAAAAGCTTAAGCCTGAAAGAAAAAAAAAAAAAAGTATCTTTCTTACTGGTGTATTTAGAAAACTCACAATACAGAGCTAAATTCATGCATCCCTCACCAAATTAGACACTTGTTTACAGTCCCTGTTCAAGAAACAAGTGGTACATTGCTCCAGCCACTGCACGCTGAGGTTCCAAACTCCGGTGGAAAGAGCTACTACAGAACACGTCACTTCTGTGACTGGTGCCAAACAGACAGGACCTTACCTCACAGCGTGTCATCTCAAGGCTACTAGTAAAACTACAAAATGAACACAGAGATAGAAGCTAGCCAAGAAGAATTAAGGAAGCCATGTCCAAGGCGTTCCTAGGGAAGTGAAGTGGCAGAAAGTATGGTTCTTACTCGTGTCTCACACTGGGGCTGTTCTACAGCTGACTGCATAGAGACTGGGAATGTCTGCAGTTCATGGAGTGATAAAACTACTGCCTTTGTTGTGAAAAGAACACTGCATCCTCCTTCCCATCCCATTCTTCACTTGCTGTGTTGTGCAATTTGTGTATTTTACTAACAAATGGAAGGCAGATTTATCCCATCTCACTTCAACCAGCATCATCCAAAGGGCTTTGTTTTAGTGGGAAGTTCTTCCTCTGCAGGTGCTGGTACAAAGAAGGAATCAGCTGATGTTTGTAGACACAACCTTTCCCACACTTTGGAGATAAACCTCCTTAATGTATGGCTCTCCTGGTGTGTGCATATATCTTAAGACTGCAGTTCTGTATAAATGTTTAAATTAAATCAGTGGCAGCTTTCTCTAGTGACAAAATAGACACGAAACTTGCAAAGAAAAGAAAAAATGCTTTTACTGAACGCTACTGAAACCTGCATGAGGTTTTTATGGAAATTTCTCACACCACTCCCTCTCTCATTTCCTGTTGCCATATAAATTATTCGCCAGCAAAACCCTCATTCTGAACAAGAAATGAAAAAATTAAATAAGGAGCAGATCTACAGATATGTATGGGCTCTGCAAGAGTTACATTTTTTTTTCTTTTAGTTGAAATAGGTATTCACTTTTTAGCAAGCCAGCCTGCCACACTGGGATGAGAGGAGGGGATTGCAAAACTTGCAAAGAGATAAAACTGCTTGAGAGGCTGGAATTTGATTTTCTTATCAGGCTTAAAGTTACCTGATGCAAAGCAGAGTGCAAACACTGAGCGTTCGTATTTTAAGCATGCAGAGAAGTGGTAATTGCATCGTGATGGCTCTGAGTTCATGGCAAAATAAGTCACTAAAACAGGCAAATAATTCAATTTTGACATATCTGCCAAGGTAGGGGAATGGGCCAGGTGTCTTCCTGTCAACAGCAAGTAGGTAGTAGATTTTCCTCTATCCCTATCATGTTCCAAAGATCTTGAAGTCAAAGAATCTTGTTATCTGAATAATCCAGTTTTAGCTCAGCAGAACAGAATTTGCAATTACAGAATGTTGCTGTAAACTTTCACATTACTTGAAATGTCAATATTACTCATCTCAATGTGACCTGTAAGCTCAAAAACCATTTCCAAAAGAAGGATCTCAGCATTTTAGAGTGAACCCTGCTTCACCACATGTGCTTGTTGAGCCTGCCGATCCTCCAAGAGTATTCTTCCTGGTGGGGGCAATCCTGAGCATCTCAGTTTGATAGCAGAATAGTTTCTACCAAAAGAGAAGGAAACTTGAAAACGTTTTTCATTCTCATAATGATATTGCAGTCATAAAGCTGTACCATGGCCACACCTACACTGCTCTGTCAGTAGCCAGTGTTAGCAAAGAGCAGGTTAAGAATAACAGCAAAAGCCCTGTTCCCACTGACTTGTAAGAACATTCTGCTGTCAACTCAGGGAAAAGCCTGCTGAGATCCATGAATAAAATCAAACGTGTCCTCATGTTTGAAATGCTCCCAATTTGCAGCATGAAAAGGTTGCAGTCCTACAGTAAGTTCTTCTAAGCCTAAGACCCCTTTGTGGTATGAGACAGATCAGCTGCAGAAGGCTGGTGTGTGCTCAGGAAAGGCAGTAACTTCTTTGCCCATCAATAGTGGATGGTGCCTGTAGAGCAGGGGAAATACTGGGCAGCAAGTAGCAAGGACCAGCCTGGGATCCTGAATGCTCCCAATACCCAGGGGCTGCAAGGACACTGCATCCAGCCCAACCAACTCTGGTCCAGCTGCTCCACTGGGCTCACCTCTCCATTCCTCCAGTCTAGCATCAATCAAAGTCTAGGGATGGCTGTCAATGTTACTTTCTGGAGAGCCACAGGTGTGAATCCTGAGCAGCAGCCATGCATGTTAAGATGTTACTGGATGATCACTAAAGGAAAGGGAATAGTTCTCAAACAGGTGATGTTGGCTGGGCAAGCAGAAAGCTCCTCTTTGAGAAACACAAGCCTGATGCATCCTGACAGTTTACTCTAGTTAAGGAAAAAAAGAGAAAGGGCAATTAGTTCTTGATCCTTCCAATGTGATTCCCCAAAATAGGCTATATCACAAAACAAATACAAGCATAGTATTTTTATCCATGTGCTGAAAAAGAACATATAATAGTGTTTTGTACTGCTGTTTTAATATTGATGACTTCTTCCATGGTATATGTGGGGAAATTGATGTCTTCAAAGGATAACTGTCTCAACATTATGAAAGATTTGAGGGGGGCAGGTTCTGTCCATAGTACTTTCAGACAAGTCAATTTAAGTCAATAGCATTGCATAAATGTAACTCTGGGTAGAATTTGTAATTTATATATGATCATATATACTGCTGGAGTCTGCAGCTGTGCTGTGCTGATATTTAGCTTCTCTATTGTGAGCCTCTGACTCCAGTATGAATAAATATACCAATGACAGAATGCAGAAGCAGGGTAAATCTCAGGGGGACTGCAAATGGATTTTCTTGTTTGGTGCTTCTTTTTTTCCCTAATCATTCCTATCTACTTTATTTGGAACAAAGGAATTTTGGGGAGGAGGAATACAGAAGAACCTGATGAAAATACCATCTAGGTATTTCTGATTTGGAATTTTTAAGCAGCCTGATGCAAGGTAATTAAACTTACCTCACACTAACAAATTCTGTTTGTGAAGAGCAGATGTGAGTAAGTTTGTGGTAGAAACAAAAGAAAACAATTATAAAGATTTTGGTCTTCTGGAATTTCTAGAGATAGGTCCCCATCTTTCTTCTCCAGGCTGATGGGAACAGGGAATACTGGTGACCTTCTCAATTCTGATCATTATCCTTCAGTCTGATTGTTAGCCAATTTGTGCATGGAGAGGGAAAATGTAGGACATGTCTCAATGGTGAAGTGCAGACAATCATGGTCTGAGTATCCTTTGTTCTCAAGTCTGCCTGGACAATGAGCCAGCTGTGATCCAGAGGCACCCAGACATGCTGGGGTGGGGGTGTTTCTGCTATTCCCAGGCTCCCATCTACTCACACTTCTTTGGTGAAATAACACAGTGTCTGTGCTGCGCCGAGTCAGAATGTGTCTAGAGCAGATGCAAGAGCTATCCATGTCTAGTGATGACTGGAGCCTCAAAACCATCAGCTTATAATGGGTCAAAGAAGGAGAGGCTGCTTTAAGTTTAAGTAAAATATTTTTCTTCTCATGTGAAAAGGATTTTAAAATCCAAGGCAAGTTCTCTTGGATTCATACCATTGTACACAGCTTCAGAACAGAAAGGGTGAATGAGAGTGGAAATTCAATATTACCTGGACTGCATTAGCAAATGTATGATTTACCTTCTGATCAATGAAAGAACAATGAGTTTGGTCAGAAAGCCCTGACTTTCACAACCAGCATGGAATGAAAAAAAGAGGTAGGGTTTTGGGTTTGTTTTTTTTTACTTCAGCCAAGACAGTCTTGCTAGGTCAGAGCTACAGCTTCACTGATAAATCAAGAGGCACAGAATTCAGGATGAAGTGCAAATCAAGCTTCACTAAAGGAAAAAAAAAAAAAGAATGTCTGAACTGAGAACTGAAAACTCCACATCCAATAAAACTAAGTCAGATCCCTCTTTTTCACCAGTGAATTTAAATGCTGGTCCAAACTGCAAAACTATAATTCTGAGTACAGAATTTTGGAAATAAAGACATAGGCAAAAAGTATTTTGCAGCTTCCTTTAAATGAATCCTTTAAATGATTTTGTCTTCCAGGGCAGCATTAAACTCTCATGGTGCTTAACCAAAACCAAGGGATTACTCTCCACTATTATCCCATAGCAAACAGAATAGGTTAATAGCTGTCATTGCCATTTCTGAATAGAGTACTGTATCATTATGCATTGTTAGAGCTGACAGGCGCACATCCCCGTTACAGCATTTCTATAACCTCACACAAGAAGAGCTGTGATGTTTTGCAAGATGTTTTGATATTTGCAGACCTTAAAACTTTACTAAAGGCAGTGTTTAGGTTACGCAGGGAAAAGGAGAGTGAACACAGAAGTGTTTTTCTTCATTCTATTTTAACGTTGTTTCCTGCACAACTCTTGCAACTTTTTTGACATATGAGAAATGCCTGGAGGAGGCCAGTCTGTCAGCAAAACAGCCAGGAAGAAATTTATTTATGGATAGAACACAGATATAGTTAAAAAAGAAAATAAAAATACTCCCCTTTGAGAGGAGATGGAAAAGCAGCTATAGACTAACAAGCCTTTCTTGATCTTTCCTCCTTACTTGAACAAAACTGTCCCAAAGAAGTCAGACTCCCAACGCTCAGCAGAATTGGAAATTGCCAGACAGCGTCTCCCAAAGATTCCTACAAAATAATCTATGCTTGCTAGGGACTATTTCCCACCTTTCTCCCATGCAATATAGTAGTTCCCACATAGAACAGATTCCTATTTACTGGAGGCCTGTGAACTCAATCAAACTCTGCTACCAACTCCAAGCACAGACTTTAATTCCTGTGTCAGACCTTATCCCAGAATTACCAATCAGTGCCATAAATAACAGCTATTCTTGTTTTCAATTTCTTACAAACATTTTTGAAAGACTGGAATTCTTCTCTTCTGCCTAAATGTACTGCCAGGGTTTCCTTCCTCTCCCCTGCAAAAAAAAAACAAAACCAAAACCAAAACAAGAGTGAAGGAATCACAGAACAAATACAATATGGATGGCAAAGGTATTGGATGAGGCATCAAAATGTTATGACCACAGTTACACTTCCTTTCTCTGGCTAAAACAAGCCTTGGACAACAAACCCATCTCTCTGCAATCTTATACCATGCCATGAAACTAAATTTTCCTATTGCACACTGTGATTCCTGCATAGCTCCTAGGGCAGTACACAGAAACTCTCCTGATTTTCAGCTCCACTGCACTGTTTCAGCTTAGGACAAAGAATACCTTCACAATACCTGACCCAGGTGCATGATTTCCATGAGGGGCTGTAACTTCCCTCACTGTGCCTCTAGAGGAAAACCATGACACACGGCAATGCAAAACTTATTTATAATATATTTGGGCAGGTTAATTATTGGTATTGTCACGTGAGGGCCAATGTCCCAATTGGAACTGCACCTTTTGACAACAGTATCACTGTATCTAGAACCTGTTTGGGAGTATGGGCAGCTTTGCTGCAAGGAAATGAATTCTCATACATTCTTTTTCTCAATCTTTCTTAGTCATTCACACCATATAAATGCTTTTGCTTTCACACGTATCTCTTGTAGCATACTAATTAAATGTTTCAAAAGGCTTTATCCATGGTTAAGTGAAGATAAAATTTTAATGATTTAATTAGCAAGCTCTAGGAAAAAAAGCCCAGCGCACCAACAAACGAACAAAGACGGGTGCTTTTAGTGTCTCTTGCTCTCATGTTACATTAGAACCACAGGAAGATGCACTGTTCAGCATCACTTCTCCTGGTATACTCAGCAACAGAGAACATGGTCCCCACCATGCTAGAAGGAAAGTGGGGGATACAGCAGTTGAATAAATGATGCCAGTTCTTAGCTGCATTTTGGGAATGGTGCTTCCCCAAAGAAGGAAGGCAGAAATACGGGGGGAAAATTTGACCCGCAATGCTTGACAGAAACTGGGGAAAAACCCAAAACCCAAAAGCTGTTTTCTGAAGGATGAATTGAAAATGGCTTCACTTTCAATATTTGCTCACAACTTTGTGTTTCTCTTGTCACTTGGCTGCTTGACTCTCCCAGACCTCTTAATTTAGGGTTTGGTAAAGGTAAAATTCTGTTCGTCTGTATTATTCTTTTGAGAAGAAAATGCTACTTGCTCTGTTTGAATAGCTCCTTACCACAATTTGGAATGTATTCTTTTGCCTTTCTCTCCACCAAGATTAGCCTATTATGAAAATCACTGCCCAGACGCTATATATCATTGACACAGAGCACTGTGTAAAGGCAGTCTGAGCCTGCCTCTGGGATGCAGCCATTGTAATCTCACCACTTGGCTCCCCCCGCTCCCAAATGTGAAGAAGTTGTAACATTCCATTTCATAGGACGTTTCAGATGACGCACTGTGCTCTATGACATATACTGAATACCAAAACCTAGCATGTAAGGAGATGAAAGGGAGTCTGGGTTGTTCAGTCTTCATTCATTCATTCAAAGAAGTTAAATATATCAATAGGCAGCTTTACTCCCTCAGCACGATTCAGAAGGATCAACGGTACATGCTAGCTCCTGCTTTAAGAATTAGAGGAGACGAGGCCAGAGCAGAAGGAGGGCACAGAAAACATGTATTTAGCTGCAATTAAAATTCCAGTCCATTGTAACATAATCATTGTTTTAGTTCACAAAATTTGCAGTTGGCAGCGATCTCACTCTGTCAGCCATCACTGAGCCTGCTCTGGAAAGACCAAGAGCTGTGTTCACAATCAGCTCTTGGCAAAAGTGGTCGCCATGCAGTCACTCAAAGCAATGTGATATCTATATTCTCATCTCATTATCATTATTCTTCTCAGCCAGGATCCCCAGTAAGAAGATATAGCTGGCCAAGTTCTTCGGAAGGCTGTGAAAGCTGTGAGCTACATGCAAAAGGTGGGTACATAACAAATGTGCCATGCAGAGGGTAAGCAACTGGTAAGGGATGCAGTGAAGAAACTGAGGAATGGATATTAGGCATAGAAATGCTGCTCAGCATGCAACCCCAGCACTTCTTGGTAGTGTTCTTGCTTATTCAGACTATAGAATCTTATATACTCAGAATATGCACTGCTCAAGCCTTTAATCTGCAAATTCCCTGAAGAAAGGATTTACTTTTATATGCAGTAGTCAACCTGCTGTAAATCACTGTATCAATGACAAGCAATAAAAGGGTGAAAGCACGGGTGGCTGAGGAACTTGGAGAGACGGGATGCAGGGTTGGACTCGTGGATATAGAGAAACACTTGAGCTCAGCTCCAACTCAGAATTCTGATTTTGTTTTTCAATCCTTTGTTAAGAAATTATGTGAGCTGTACAAATCAAAGTCCCATTCACTGGACATCTTCATGCTGCTCATTTCTGCACAATATGCTCTTGATGCTATTTCACTTCCTTCATGTAAATCTAACCAAAGTTGACCTATGTTGTTGCAAAACACTCTTTGTGGTTAACAAAAGCAGATTTGGAGGATAGAAAAGAGGAGCAGAGCATCTGAACTATTCACTCATTAAAAAGCACCATCCATTCACAGTTGGTATTTTAGAGTCGATGTATTTTGTTTTGCTGTCTCTGAAAAAAAAAAAAAAAAGAAAAAGAAGGGAGAGTGCAAGGAAATCAAGAGTTTCAAACCTTGAGCTACACTGAAAGCAGATAGGGAGAATTCAACCCCATTCACGTTTAAAAAACAAGTGCAAACATACACAACACAAAACCTACTTACATCCCTTACATTTAGGCTTTAGAGATTTCCAGTCCTTAACTATAATATTTTGAAATAATCACAATGTATAGCACACCCCCAAATGTTAAGTGTAAGGACATCAGTCTTGTCATGTCCTCATCTTTTTCATATTTCACAGTGAAAAGAAGGGATGGTGATACAAGGTGTATTTACTGACATAAGGGTTTTCCACACTTCCCACTGCTACAGAATGCAGTTATTTTCCTGGTGAAACTATGGAGCACTATCTTCTTCTTTCATCAACACTAACACCACAGGAAAACTTGCCCTATTAGTATATTATTAATGCTTTGTTTAAAATTTGGTTAGTTTATCATAGGTTTCTAATAAGCAAAGGTTTTTCCAAAGTCAGCTGTTGTTGCCTAGCATCTTTGCAAATTCACCTCCAAAGGTTTTCAAAAGCTCTTTGATAAAGAGTAATTAAGGTAGGAGGAGCCACAGTTGGCTGTGTTTGGGATCTCCTCATTTTCCCTGGAAACAAATGGTTGAAAACACTGTGAAATTAGTTTCAACTCTTTTTCAAACAGAAAACCGTCATCAGTGAGTCAGCCTTCCACAGGCACAGCCAAGACAGAGAAGTTCCAGCTCAGAACTACCAGTGTAGTTTGCTGTTTAGATGATCAAGCTGCTAAAACCAGCTGGGCAGAAGCAAGTCTTCCGAATTCAGCAGTACCTCAAAATCTTCTTCTAGAGATTCTCACATTGGTATGGCTGTAATAAAAAGTCTATCAGTGTTTCAATTATAAGCCTTGCTTAATTTAACTGTAAAAACTTGCTGGAGGCAGAGATTTGTAATATAAATTTTTAGCCTGACAGCAATTTCCACTTTACACATTTTGAAAACAAATGTGGCAATGTTTCAGTTAGTGGAGAACAAATAACATCTTAGAAGCCTATCTGGTACAGGAGTTGAGAAAAAGAGGATTTGCACATTTTAAAGCTGATAAATTCCTATTACTATCAATGCTGACATGTGCTTGGTTAATTCATACTTTACTAGAAACTGCCATCAAGTCAAGAAATGTAGAAAGGCTGCAAATGTTTCATAAGCATTCATCATGAGAAATCCGGTTTGATTGCCTTGACCAGTCTAAACTGGGCAAATTTAGAACATATTACAGAAACCTGGACTTACTGTTTCTTTCTCAGGCACTTGCCAGATTGAGATGGTGATCTAAACCATCTCCTCATTCAACAGGATGAGGCACATAGCCATAGTTTCAGCTGTCCAGAATGAAACATGTATCTGCAAAAAAAGGACAGCTTCTCTGTGCAGGAGAAGGGCTGGGTTTTCCCAGGATTTAGCATGGGATCACAGAATCACCATTAAACCTCCTCAATTCCATTCCATGAGCAAGGTACAAATCCTCCTTTGGCTTTTGCACACAGAAACTCTGCAGAACAGCATGTGTTCAGTATGGGTTTTTTTAAAGGAAAAAGGATGCACCCATGTATGATCATTAAAAATAATTTAAATCCATTACTGATTTTTTTAAAGATGATATGGGGGGAAGACAACAAATTACTGCTGGAAGTTATAATGACCTACTGTATTTCTGTAACAGACTGATGTGTTATCATGATGGAAATGGCACAAGAATTTGAATAAACTGGATTAGAACTAAAACTGTCCCTCCCTCAGTCGGTAGGCAAAATCCAGTCTTAGGTAAGTGGGCTTTCTTTCCTTCTCCTGTGCAGGCAAAGGCAAGAGTTATAGTCTATTTAAAATGTAAACTATATAACTTTATATAGCTATAAACCTTATTTTATATAGAAGTCAGGACAAACTTGCTCTCCCTTCTAAACCGTTCCAAGTCCAGTCCCACAGATTGAAACCTCAAAGCATCTCTTTGAACAGAATCACTTTCAGAACAGGATACAGGTTGCAATTCCCTGTGTATTATCTTCAACAAGCCTAATTTGGATTCAGTATCCATGAGTCTGTCCTTTGGAGGCTGTGATCATTAATATATCGATTGCACCATACGGGCCTGATAAAGCAAAGTACTGCTCCTTCTTTGCAATAGGATCATTTTGTAACGCAAGAAATCAAGTATTTACTAGCAAGCTTATCTACCTTGATCTCACCATTCCTCTTAGTTCCTTTGGGAGCTGGGCTTCTTTAGACACCTTAAGACAGCTGCTGTGTTAGCTTATCCTTCTAGAGGTTTTAACAATCAATCTTGTGCTTCTTTCAGTGAAATGCATTTTAATTGTTCACCAGCCTTTAGATTTTACACCATGCCAGAGTAGGGTTTAATTTTGTTGAAGCAATCACAGGAGGACCTTCCCAATAAAGAGCCCAACAATTATTCTATTAAAGATAGTTGCTGTGGTTTTAAGGTGGTATCTTACCCTTAGGAATTCTGCCCAGTCTCCATGCTTTCCTCCCCAAAACCCTCTCCAACTTAGCTCTGTATAGTCAAGAAAACACAACCACCACAAACACTCCTGTTTCATATACTGAATCTGACATGTGCGAAGTAAACTGCTTAATCTTCTTTTTCATTTGGGTTACATCATTTCCTTCAGGCCTTGAAAAATTATTTATAACATACAAGATATCTAAATTTTGAAGAGACATAAGAAAGAATTACCAGCAAAATTTATACTTTTTTTAAAGGCAAAATTCTCTTTGTACCACAGCCTAACTTAGCATGCGCTGAACAGTCACTCCTAATACCTGATAAGTAATTTAGTTAGCAAAAGATCAGAACTTGGATATAGGATATCATACTGCACCTGCCTATGATTAACCAATGATACAGTTGAAAAACCCCAACCTCTTCACAGACTTTTTCCTGTGAAAAAGGTTTGTAGATTTCAGTAGATCACTTTATAATGAACAAAAAAAACAAAGAATTGCACCAATTGCTCTGAGATAATGAATAAGAAGATCTGGCTGTGGGTGTTCTGTTGGTTTGAGGTTTTTACCTTGCAGACATCCATTTGTTTAGTTCCATGTGTGTCTTATAATTTTTTCTGTAGATTTGTCAGTTGTTGGTTTTCAAACATTCACAACAGAAGAAGTGACAGTTCTAGATGTAAAACATGAGGCCAAAACCAGCCAAAGGCACCAGAACCCCAGACATATGGCAGAGGTCCACAAAGCTCTGGAAGGGCAACCGCATGTGATGCAAAGCATGTCTCTGCGTGATTCCAGAGAGCACGCCGTGTGTACACAGTTCCAGGCACACCCATATGCATTTGTCCACAGAACAGGCTCTAATGAATCCTGATCAGCAGTTATGCCTGCTCCCTGTGCAATTAGGGCTTTTTTGTGTGTGTGTTTTTCACTGCCCAGGACTGTCATCTAGAATCCTATAGATTACTGCTTTCCATTTCCCCTCCAGTACTGTAATTTCTGCCAAACTGCCCTAATGCCAGAGAACAGAGTTGCAAAATGATTTAAAAAAAAAATAAATTAACAAACTCATCATGTTTGATTTGAACGGCTTTCTGTGTTCATTATGTGATACGTGTTTCTCTCTCAGGCTTTGTTGAACTGTTTGCCTTAAGTATGGCCCTACAATCTCCACTTCACAATTGAAAGCCTGTTTGCAATTATTTTCATGAAATTAGAAAAATGGTATGAATTTCCCTAACAACTTAACGGATTTCAATTCTCAATTTGCCAAGTGAACTTTTATTTATTCCTTAGCAGGTTTACAGATGAACTTTTTTGTAACCTACAGTAGCTGGGAAATGTGCATGTTGTATACAGATTGAAAGCAAAACATCTTGAGTCAGTCAATAAGAAATCCACTGAATCCACTGTGCTGTCTTTTAACCACCCCCTGGGAAAAAGCAAGGTTTTGCTGGATGCTCTGAAGCTTAACACACTTGGGCTCTGATGGACTGAGGAAATATATTGATTGCTCCTCAATGGAGACTGCTTCAGTCTCCAATTCCTGATAAACACATTTGTGCTTCTCAGGTCATTTGAAAGGAGTCGATATGACTTAAAGAAAGATGGTCTCTAAATTATCTTGGATTAACACCACCACAAACGATGTACAGCTTAAATTGTACCCAGGAACCAATTGGAAGCCAATTAGATCTAAAAAGAACAAAGATGATTTGTTCCACTAAGAAACAAGAGAGCAGCCAAGAGTTCCAAGTGATCTTGTAGCATCACTCCCACACAGAGTACACATCAACCATCAACTCTGGAAACAGCAAAGACATGGATAACTGCAGTGGGGACTCCTGGCTCTAAAACTCGGGCAAAGAAAACACAGAATGTGACAAGGCAGCACAATATTTCAAATATTGAATGTTTTAAAATATTTATTCTGCAAAAGTTATTAAAAGTTTTATTAAAACAAGCCACAATTTCTAGGAAATTCAATTTTCCTATGAACAGAATCATCCTGGAGCATAAATTCATTCATTACAGCACAAGTTCTACTTTGTATGAAAATCTCAATGCAACTTAACTGCCAATGTACTACTGATAGCTCTGTAATACATGCCTTTATAAAGCATTGTTCAAGATCTTTTACATTAAATATTTATTACTCCTAAATCACTCCTGCCTGAAAAATACCAGATATTCACCATTTTGGAAATCATGCCCATGCACATCTAAATATAGATGTAGGATGTTCTTGATCACTAGAGCATCAGAGAATTATTCTCAGCCGAGAGGGTAAATCCTAACACTCCTCAGAGTAGTCCTAATTCACCACCCTGCATGGTGCTTTGAGATCTTTGGATGAAAAGCATTACAAATCTATTTCCAAGATCTTTTCCAAAAATCTAGGAATATTTAAAAGCTCTATAAACCCCTTTCTTCTTTAATAGGTCTTATAGCGCGCTCGCAGAAGAATGTATATGTCATTTGCTTTTATATACTGGCAATTGGAATTCTGTCAACCAGACTTCTTCTGCCTTAACCTACTCCTGGTTCTATTTTTGTTTTTCTGTGTCACAATTTCCTCTTACTGATGGATGCTGTAGCTACAATAAATGATGTGTAGTTTTAATGAAAATAAGCTCACTTGTAGCTTGCTGGTATTATCTTCACTTTATTAGTTTCTGTACATAGGCTGTTCCTTTTTAATTATATAAAACTTGTCTAAAAGATAGTAAATGCTGAAAAATGAAATACAAGTACATGTATGAGCCTGAAGCCAGAGAAAAAGGGTGAAATAACAGCTAGGCAGTCTTCCAGCAATGTCACAGTAAAAGTAGGCTCTGGCTTTTGTTGCATATTTGATCTGTCCAGAGCTTTTCCATTTATCAGAACAGCTGCTTTACTGCTATAGTGCACAATTATTTCAATAATGGTGCATTCATCCTAACCCTATTAAATAAACAAAACAAAAATGTTCTTGTGACTGCAAAGGCTTTAGTTGGTTTTTTTTTTTTTTAAAAAAAAAAAGGTTTTCTGTACATTGAGACTAGCAGGACTGCTTTTTAGTGGGGAAAAAAGCATGTCTGTTTTGAAAGGGTCCAATTAGCAAGTCTCAGGACGCTCAGCTTACAGTGCTGAGTGAAATTGGAGCTGGACTTCTGCAAAACAAAACTCCAGCACATTTCTCACTGGATAGAAAATGTAGTCAGCTGAAAAGCAGGAAATTAGAGGAACAAAGAAAAAAAAAGGAAGTGGATGATAAAACCCATTCTCCCCACATGTTTTCATTTATAGTGTGTCATGAAAGCCTACTTAGAGCTTTTATTTACTCTTAAGCTAGACACTGGAGTTTTCCCTGAACATTCATCATCCTCACTAGAAACAGTATTGCTATTTTCGCACACAGACAGAAATATTTCTTTTTGATTTTTATGAAATTGTATTTTTTTAAATATTGGAAGTGATGCACAGGTTGATGAGTACTCTGGGGACTTCAGAGCACATAGAATTATTTTGTTCTCATGCAAAGGAGAGCAAGAAGAGGAAAACATGCAAGTCTAATATAGATATGAAAACAGTCAAATCAGTGCCAAAGAAAGGAAATCACATCCCTAACTCTAGTATTGCAACTTCCATAGTTAGACTAGGTAACCCAAGCCAAGCTTATGCACAAGTTTTCAGTGGAACAACAGACACAGATTCTCAGATCCATGGGATGACCTTTGAAGGTCCCTTCCAACCTAAACTATACTATTATTCTATAATACTATTAACCAAAATAGAGATATTAATCTCCACTTTCATATTAATAATCTTCCTACTACCAAGGCAAAGTTTACGGGATGTCTTTCTGCCATATCAAGCAATAAGGACCAAGGAAAAGAGCACAGAAGAGTGCCTTCCAACAGCAAAATCCCTCCCAGCTCCACAGTGTGGGACGGACAAGGTACAGATGCCGTTCAGCTGGAGAGAAGGCTGGACTCCTGGCTGACCCAGGTGTTCCCAGTAGCCTTCTACTCTACACTGCAGCTGTGTAGCAATAAATCAAAAGCACAGTCATTCCATTCATTGCACTGATCTCTCTACCTGGTGCCAAATTCTCCTCCTTTTTCCAATGAAGGCAGGTGATCGTTCAGCAACAGATCTCAGACATGCTGTGTTTTGTTCTGCTTTTATCTTTTTTGTCTCATTTTAAATGGGGCACTGCTTTCTGATAAGTGTTGGACAGAGTTGTTCTTGCGCTAACAGAAGGGAAGGTAGGGCAGAAAAGTCATCTGATTTCAAATGCATACACATCCACGTAGAGGACAAGTTAAGTGTATAGAGTCATAGATACTTAGTTATATCTATAAATATACATGTATTATATATGCCAAACATAGGGTGTGTCTTTATAGATTGTACATGGATGCATAGACGTGTATCTATGAATATGCACTCACACACAACTCATATAGTGGGGAATGTGAGAGTTCATACAGACATTTAAGTGGAACTGTTCTCCCATATAATGTTAAAACCCAAACTAATAAGGATCTACCAACGTGTTTCCTGGTTCAGAGCAGCAAATCACAAAACACGTCTACATATTATATGTAGCACAGTGACACAGTTAAAACACCAATTTCAATTATAAGCTTGTTTACTGCTGTCGACCCCTCTAACCATTTCAGCAGCATCTAATATATCCTGAGATCTTTAAATAGGTTACAATCAAAACACATTGCAAAAAAGCAATCAGAAGATTGTGTATGAACAAAGAGCGGCTAGGCAACAACAAGCCATAAATACCAAGCAGAGCTGCAGCCATGGGCTGCCTTGGTGCCTGGGCAAATGGATGCACAGTGGAGAAACCCCCCAGGGAGCCTTTGGTAAATTATGTCCCCAAGGGATGTTCTCCAAGACAGCACAAAAACCACTGAGCAACCTAAGCACCTTGATGAGGTTGTCATATGGAAGGTATTATAAAAGTGAAAAGCAGTATTGTTGTTACCACTGGTACTGGCAGCTGTGCAAACACAAGGAACCATCTGCTGTTTTATAAGTGCATGGGTGATCTGGGACAACAATGGGCTAAAAACATGATCTTCCTAAGCAAGTGAAGTTGGCTTAGTTTCTAACGTTTCTGTCAACAAACCCGTGGGCCAGGGTTATACACTTGAGACATTCCCAACTTAGTTTCTGCCTGTAGGTGTTACAGCAATGTGTTTTGTGGCCATAGTATTTAAGCCCTCAGGACAATGATTGCGATTCACAGATCACAGGGGATGATGTGCTCAGACATGACTGTGGTAGATGATGACCACCTCCACAACAACCACTAGGCAAGACAATGCACATGAATAAAAAACCAACCAGCATGTTTTTGCAGCCTAATCCACAATGGTATCCTATCTAAAATTCATACACCGCTTTGGGGGGTTTCTGCATTGCTTGCACTATGTGTCATGTCAAACTACACTGTATTAAAAACATGACATGGTCTTAGAGCACAATGTCACCGTTTCTGCAACAAATACACAGTTATCTGGAGCCGACTAATCACTGCCAACTCACACAGAGGAAAAAATGGTTCCTGAGGAAGAAAAGCAGCTCAGCAACATACAGGAAATGGAGGTTGGGGTTGGTCATTACATCGAGCAAGAAGCTATTTAAGTATTATTATTTCTTGTCTTGTGGAGGTTGCAGCAAACACTGCCTATTTATTCTTGAAAACAGATGAAAATTGTGGTACATAATGGAAAAATCACATCATAGAAAGGAAGGAAAACTAGAGGTAGAAATTGATTTATAGATCTCAGAAAGCTAAAAATCATGGCTTAATACTGGGACTTGCTACCTCCATGAAGCTTCACATTTCCAAAGAACAGTACAAACACTGCCTAATTGATCCTCATGAATAATTTACCACTGGAAATGACACTATAACCCTTGCCCTTTCAGTGCATCACTGCATCTCCTGCCTTATTTTTAAACTGTGGATTCTGCAAGGCATACACATGAGCGTGTTTTACTCATTTCACAGAATTTCAGTTGAGGAATAATTCACCACAGCTTGGTTGAAGCTGCTTATCTTATCACAAACTACTTGTTGATTCCTCCCCATGATGAAGCGTACAGCCCACATAAGCAAATTAAATGCTTATCTAACTGCCTTAAATATGCTACTTTTGCATGTGCACTTTATCAGGATAAGTATATGATCCATAAAATCCACAACATCCTTCAATTTTTAGAAAAGCAATTCCCCAATAAAACATTGGGAACTTCTTAGTATCATTAGTGATTTTTCATGGCAACACATGGAAATCATTGCTACAACAAATCATTTGCTACATGAAGTCATTGCTACAAAAAATCAGAGGCCACAATTTAAGTAGAAATCAAATAAGGGATTGGATATTTACACAGAAACACCCATAATTACATCAGATATAATAAAACTAATTAGCAGGGATACAAACCCCCATGCTTCAGAACTTAAGCCAAATTTGTGCCTCTTAAGACACCACCTTGCATGGTTTTTTTTCTTCCAGTCACCAATATGGTTTATGCTTGCAAATGTCAGACAGGCTACAGCCTCAAATCAACCACCAGTTTAATGTGTCACAGCGATTCTTAGCACCTTAAGATTGTAGAGGAGATTTTGCAATATTCACTGCAAACACCCAAATGAACAAGAATCAAGTGGTAGCACAGTAGCTACTTTGTTTTAAATGAATGTGCAATAGCATCAACAGGGTTAGTAATTTAATTGAATTTCTAATCTGATTTTTTTATTATTAAATTTGACAATGGTCTGCAACACACTAAATTAACTTTTGCTTAATTGGTACCTAAAATGTAATAATCATGTTACCAGACAACTTTTTATATGATAATCATTAAATGTACTTTAGTGTACTGTATATTTTTTGAGCTACATGTATATTTTAATAATGCCGAGTGAAAAATTTATAGGAAGCCTTTTTGCATCTTTTCAAGCATGAAACTGCCTTGCTACAGATGAAGGACTAATCTGCAGGAGTGCATAATGCTATGATGGCTCCAGAATTATGCAGATAACAGTGCACTCTATAAACCAAGGAGGAAAAAAAAAAAAGAGGTGCGTTCTACCTTATGTTCATATAGATTGCAGATTTTTCCATTAAACTAAAAAATTCCTTGATGTCTGTCTTCCTCCCTCCTCCCTTCCTTCATATGCAATGGCACAACATGATTTCACACACACACAGTTTCCTGAACTATAAACTTTTTCCACCTGCAAAGTAAATTATAAATTATAGCCTCTAGAGGCTAACTACTGATATTCTCTCAACACACATGGCCAATAACAACATAGAGCTTCACAGCTAAGAAGTGAGCCTGTAATTTAATCATAGGGTCCCACTGCCATTTATAAATTACCCCAGCTTTTATGATGTCAGCATTGCACCTTCTTTTGAGGCACAGAACAGTATTCAAATATAAAACTTGCATTATTCTGAATGCACAAGGACTGTAAGGCAGTGTTCACATAAACATTAACCCAACAGGAATATATTCTTTCTGGGTATCCACATAAACATTAACCCAAAGGGAATATATTCTTTCTGGTCAGGGTTGCTGATGCAGTTCACCAGGCTGAGACATGTTTCCTGAAGGGCAGAAAGTCAGGTAGACTTCAGTTATACTTAAAGACGAAGGTCTAACAGAGACCAGACAAAATTCATCTTAGATCAAAAGTCACATTTCTCTTCTTGCTCTTTCAACATCTTGCAATTCATACTGGGAAAAAAAGGGTGCCTGAGTTCTAGCTAGCCTTGTAACGTAATCCAGCTCAACCTCATGAAGCAGTGTTTTCATGTGACACATTTAATATCCAGCATAAAAATTACAGTTGGAAAATCATATGCCCACGAGTTCAGGAAAAGCCTAAAGCAGACCAATGGAAGAGAATTAGGTCAACAAGGAAAAAAAGAAAAATAGTGAAAAGAGGCAAGGGGGAAGAAGAAAAAGAAAAGTGATTTCCACTGCTGTGGATTTTTTTTACATAGGAAGTCTTCAAATAGTTCAAGTTCCAAGTGTGATAGATTGTATTGTGTGTATAACATCAGCTTCCTTGCTAACACATCATGGCATTGCCAACTGACACCATAGAGCTACTGTGGAGGGCTAGGATTTCAAAAGATTTTCAGAGACTGTGATATGCCTATTACAGTTTCTACAGAATGTGATTTTTATTTTTTTATAAATATTAGGCTTGCTAGACTGCCACCATAATAATCGTTCTTCTAATGAGAAACCTCTAGTGTGAGTATTTATAGGACCTTGCTATGTGAACAACATGACTTAGTCTTTTAACAGTTAGAAGGGATGAAAAAAGATGGCACTTGGCACAGTTTGATAGTTTCACTGTTTCCTTTAGGAGTTCACACTGACACCCTACTGCTCTTCAGGGAATTTTTTTCCAGGTCAATTCCAACATAACACTTCCACAGCAGCAGAATTAGCATTGTCTGTCTCTCACCCTCCCTTTCTCAGTGACCTTGCACACTTAAGATAAAAATCTGTGAAATCTATAGAAAGGAGGACTACACTGAGAACTGTGATCACCAGAGCTTTAAAAAATGTTTCCCTGAATATGAAATGATTCTTACTTCAGATTAATATCCAAAGAGAATGTATGATGAATGGATATTATGACTCTTGCAACTGAGAAACTGAAGTGTAACTGAAAAAAAATATAATCAAGTTAACTCCACAGGGCTACTTGCATTGTGTCAGGAGCAATGGGGTACCACAGCCTCACCCCAGGAAGTATCTCAGAAGGGAAAAGCATTAGTCAAACTTTAGACTCAGCTCCATCCATCTTGGATGTCTTTGAGGGGACTGAACAGCTGACCTACTGAACTGTAATGGGAAATACATATCTCTGCTTAATTTTTTCCAGGGGTATCTATTCAAGGGTCTCATATTCAGTCCTAAATTTGAAGACAGTCAGGATATATATTTTGCATTTATATATCTCAGGTATTCCACATAAGGAGAAAAAATTTGTACCTGAATTAAGATAAAACTGATTCTAAATAGCTTAGTCTTCACTCACTGCCTGCCACATAGATGCAAAATGGATTGTAAAATGCTGCTCCAAAGATTCCATCAGATCCTACTGATTGTCTCTCTCTGCAGATTTATATATCTCTATATCTATAGATTATACAACTTATATAGGTATCTACCTATTAATATATATATATCTACCACACATAGGTTTGAATGACTACAAAACCAAAAGGTAACATCTCTGTAGAATTAGTAATTTTCTGCAAATATTATTCCTGCTGCAGTTCCTGTGCTCTTCAGAAGTTACTCAGTTCATATGTACACTCAGACATGCATAGCTGATAGGAACATGGGAGAAAAAAGCTTTGTTTATCAAAATGAACCTCATTTTGAACCAGAATCATTAAGTACAATTCCCACTTCTGGTATATCAAAGACACAAATCGCTGCATTTCAAAGGTTCAAAAACACCCAGTAAAGGTCTTTCAGCTTCATGTCTAAAGCAATCATAAAATATCTCAAGTTGGAAGGGACCCATGAGGATCAAATCCAACTCCTTGCCTCTCGCAGGGTTATTAAAACTGAACCGTATGACCAAGAGCATCATCCAGATGCTCCTTGAACTCTGACATCACTCCTCTTCCTTCACTGCCATATTTTTGATTTTGTGTGAACTACTATTTTTATTTTCTTCCAGGCCAATGCAGAAACAAGTCAAAACCCACTGCTTACATTCTAATCTAATGCCAGCTGTTTTCATGTAGACTGGCTGTCAGCCAGCTTCCTGATGGATCCTTCTGTGGTTTGTATGAACAGAGGTCACAGACTGAAGTCCCGGGGAACAGAACAAATACTTCAATATATGCTTAATAATATAGCTCCAAGATAATTGAGCAAGCATTTCTTTCAATGTTCCTCCAAGACAATACAGGTGAGCTGGCCTGAGTACAAATTCTGAGGTTCGAAGGGGAATGCTGTAGGTTGAGGTTTTTCCTCAATTCTGAATCCCTGTGTCTGTTAGTAGTAAAATCCCTCTATTATTTTCTTTAGGTATGTGGAAAAGAGTTTTTGAGTCTCTGATATTTACAGCATATTTTAACAACATTCTCTCACTTCTTTCCTGATTTAATCTTTTTGCCTCAAAATGTCTATTTGAAGGATGCAGAATGAACAGTGGAAACATTCAATCCAGCCTGTGTACAAAGATTAATTGACTTTGTACCACCAACACTAACAGGTTGATGTCACTAAAACCAATAAATTCCATCCAACAGTTGGACCCCAGCCATAGAAAAGTGTTATGAAAATAAATTACATATTATATGTCATTCATGTATCAGGGTAGGAAGAACCAACCACTGTTTTCCACTCCGTGGAATGTCCAAGTCTAATCAGACTCCAAGAGACTTTCTATTCCAGGAAGGGCATGAGACTATCAGGAGATTGTCAGTGCATGAGAAAACTGGACAATGTGGTCAAAACAGGCAACTTATCCATGTCTTCAAGTTTATAAGAAGTATGTCTGTAGGCATATTCTCTCTTTCCTTAAGTCCCATCGACCTGCTTTTCACACAAACTTAGGAAGCCAGCCATTGCCTTAATTATACAAATAAAGAATCCATTGGGTTTGTTTCCTTGATTAGCTGAGGTCAGTGGGAGCACAAGGATAAACCAAGTTAAAACTAAGCCTTAAAAATTGCAATGGATTCCATCCTTATACATAAAAAGCGTAATGAGTAACTATCTCTTGGGATATCGTTACTATAATATATGCTTTCAAAAAATACCACTGAAAGGGGCATGTAGATTTACTTTCTACAGCTGGATTTTTCAAACCTGAGTGGTATATAAATCCACTAAATATTCTCAGGTTTGCTCTTTCTAAAGCATGGAGCCATTCCATTCCACCACATCTGAGCCATTTACTTACTGTATCATTGTACATGGCCATTTTTTTGTCAGTAAATTTTTTAAAAGATGATTGTGAGCACCAAATTATGGCCAAAAGAACACCTAAGTCATTTGAGTTGCACACAAACACTACTTTATATATTGAGTTTATGCCACATGTCTCCTCATCCCTATAGCCACACACTGGAGGGTCAGAGGAGATACACCTGGTGTTTGCTTACTCTACTGTATCATCTGAATGAGCTGCTTAAGCTTCACTAGTAAAGAAATGAAGTAATTTTACATGAGGAGGCCAAAACATCCAAATAGTCGAACTTTTGGGTTTTTTTTTTTTGTTTGTGGTGCTGTTTTTTAACTTGGAAAAAATGTTCACGCTTGATGATCCTAAATGTCTTCCATCTCTTTGCAATGAAATCACCCCAAGATATAAATAAACCATTCTAAATAAAGTTCAGACTGACTGCAGCATTAGCTATGTCTACTAATGTATGTGACTGTCAGCCAAAATAAATTAACCTCCAATAGAAGTCATTTTCATAAAATTAATTATTCCAATGTCAGCTAAAAGAGACAGGTGCACTCTCACTATTCTTTCACCTCAACTTTTCAAGGAACTTCTCGGATACTTTGCAGTTAGAAAACCTTAAGAATAGGTCTATATTTGCAGACTTTTTTGTTGTTGTTGCTCTTTCAAGGCTATGAGTTGAGTTTTTTTAGTCAACTAAAGGATCTAGCAAGAAAAATAAAGGATTACTGAGCGATTTATATATAGTGGAATTTGCTATAAAAATGTAAAAGGGAACTCAACGACAGAATGAATGACATCGAGCCTTGTGCACCAGAACGTGCACTGAGATACTGGCAAGCACCTGTCAATCACTTCAGACTTTTGGCTTTTGCCACTCTCCTGAAAATTTGCCCAAATTTAGTTGCTGTAAATCTTTGAAAAATGAACTTGTATAGCTTCCTGGAGACTTAGATTTTGACTGCCAATGTCTGCAAGATCGAATCCATACTGAGAATGGAATAGTTCAGCTGGAAGCGACCTATGATGATCATCTAGTCCAACTGCTGTATTAAACACTCTAGAGTCAAACCTAATCAGACTTCCCAACACAGTTGCAGCTCTTGGTGGCTTTGGTCTATCTGCCTCCAAGTTCAGGCACAAATGCTTATTCAGAGCTTGCATGGGAATTCTTGCATACTAAGTTACTGGGCTATGCAGACATACTCTAAGCAAGTGCAAATACTCCTCTGCGCTGAACACAACATGAAGCCCATGGGAAAAACAGCAGGCACATAGCTGAAGTCCATATTTTGTAAAGCATGGAGCAAGCATATGAATTAACTATTAATTATAGAGAAGCTGGCCACAGTTTCATAGTTAAGATGGAGTTGTATCTTATATTTCTAAAAAGGATTCCAAGTGAATTCTAAAATCCGCAAGTAAACTCATTTGTTATTTTCTGAGGTAAAACTGAATAAAATCAATTAAAAATTGAGTTCTGCATTAAAATGTAACATAGACTGTTCACATATATAGCTAAGTTTCAGGTAAAGCTTCAAACTTTTAGGGAGGAATTTGAAATATCATGTCCAGCACTGTAAACCTCAGCATTAATGACAGCACAGATGAGACCCAATAGCAATCCAAACATCCAAACATGTCAAGACCTGGATACACATTGTTAAGGCACCGAAACAGTCTCAACTATGGTGCTGCAGCAGTGACAGACAGATGCAGGAGACAGCTGAGAACCACACAGAAGTACCTGAGCTGGTGCTGATCCAAGCTGGAGCCACATGGAGCAACGCATCACTGGGAGAGACAACTTCAGGTCCTCAGCTGCTTCTGCTTCCAGAGCTTTCCTGGCCTTTCCTGCTATACTGTGGTCCCTGTTCCTCATTTGATGTCATTGTGTAGGCATGCCCTGAAGTGGAAGAAAGTATATTTGAAAAAGAAAGAAAAAGAGTATGCTTACAACTCAGGTTTATCTCAACTAGTGCTGCAAAGTTATTTTCATTGTAATTATGTACTTGATAAAGAGGCTCTTAACTACTTGAATTTTGCTAGGGTGATAACATACTTTTCTTGCTACATAGCACTCTGGAAATGGCTTCAAAGCTCCAGATATATTTTCCTCTTTGTTGGCATCATAAGTTTCACTGAGTGGGCATTGCTGACCGACTATTCTTCTAACTCAGCTTCCCTGCCTCATAGATCAATTTAAGTCCAAAATTACTAACGTGATTTTCTAGGTTGGCAATTCTTGGTTTGGAATAAGTATTACATTTTCCTAAAATAAATATACACCTTTGTGTGTATTTTAAGGATGCTAATATGTATTCTCAAAATTATTTCCTTCCTGGTTTAGTGTTTTGGAGGGGGAGGGGAGGAGGGGGGAAGGGTGCCTGTGTGTTTACAAAAATGGCTTGATTAGCATAAGGACAGTTGTGAAGAGGTTTGACCTAAGAGTAATTTGTATATAAGAACACACATTAAACATAAGGGTAGGGAAAAATCGTAATGCTTTAGGCGAGGCTTTGCTAGGGAATAAAGATCCATCTCCTTCTGCAGAGAAATACAATAGTTCCTTAACATCACAACATTCCAAGAGAGAATTGGAGCATATACTATTCAATTTTACAAAACTGTTGAATTGTGCACTTGAGACAGTAAATATGGACAGCATGATAGACAGACTTTTTACTCCAGTCAAACTATTCTGTGTTGATATTCTGTGTCCGTGATGTATCCAAATAGCTGCCCTGGGGCAAGACCCCAGTGCAATCAAGCTGTCAGGTTTAACACAGATACTCTATGAAAATAACTTTAATAAATAAATTAAAGATCATGGCTACTTGCAAAGTAGGCTATTCACTATTTTACAGGCAGTTCAGGCATTTTTTATCTCTAAAAGAGCAAGTTGCCATCAGATATTTAGAGAGTTAGTTTAATCACCAGCAGGATAAACAAAACAATGTTCCCTAGCCTGTAAATCCCTCTCCTGTCTATGTCTTAACAAATTTAAGGCAGAATGAACTAGCTGTACTGGCAGCATGCTAAATGGAGTATGAGTCCTGACAATTTGTGGGACTAAACCACTCTGTTCAAACAAAACTCAGAATACAGCTTTGGGTTTACTTCATGCACCTGCCTGCTTTATTATTTTGAGAATAAAAAACAAGGCTTTGGGAAATGAGTGTCTAGCTTAGAAAAGCATAAGTTGCAAGCCACAAAAATATGCCTTATTTTAAAGCATCTACATGCTCTTAATACATGTGCATCCCAAAGGATCAAACCAAAAATATATTATTTCCGTATATAACATTTCAGCTCCAAGTACATTGTATCAGCTTAGGCAGTAAAGTCTTTTTCCTAAACATGACGTCAGCTTCCCAAAACACATGTCTTTCTCAAAGCACCAAGGAAATCTGTGCAATCCTGTTGGTTTAATGGACAGGAATTGTACAAAGCTTTCAGACTTTTGAACGTTACAGGAACTACAAAATTAGAGATGTAACAATTGCAGGCATTCCTAACAAAAAAAGCTATACACTACTTTTCTCCAAATTCATTTTGGTTGGTCACTCTTCTCAATGCTAAAAATCAATAGGTACTTGATATAAAAGTCACATCCATTCCTCTCCACAGACTGCAAACCATGGCTTATATTTGATAATAAAGACTAATACAAAACCTTATTTCCTCTTCTGTGAGATACTGTCAAAACATTTTAATTCTAGGCTTGAACACAGCTTGCTAAATAACCTGCATTTGTTTTTTTCTTGTTCTGGGATTAGAATAGTCTATGTTAAGATGACAGTCTAGCAATTAAGTCATTACTCAACATCAATCAGATTGCAAGAATCAGTTCCTTAGTATGTCTGACTGGGGCTTGAATTTGAATGAAGGGGAATAAAAGAAGCAACAGTTCAACAAAAGTGCTGAACACATACTTAACTTCAAACTTGTTCTTAATTACTGTGTGGCACATAGGCCACCAAACATATAAGCAAGTCTTATTCTGCAGCATTATTCACTTTACAAATGAGTGCCCTATACAAATCTAATTACAGTAAGAAGCATAGTAAAACGTGGGCAATATAAGTTTAATTAAACCAAGTCTCTAATGATGTCATCAGCAGACCAGTTTGTGCTTTGTAAATAGCAATTACTCCAGAACTGAAGAAGTATTAACTTAATTCTATTTATCTGCTCCCTGGTATAAGCAGGAGAGCTTTAACACGTGTGTTATGGTCCACTGTGATTTTGAACATCACAAACACAGTAGGGTTAATGTAGCTGAGAATCAATACATAGCAAAGTTTTAACTGTGACATTAGTGTTGAAGGAAGAGCGCACCTGAAGAACAGCAAATTGTTACCTGATGGGCAAACATTAAGGGGTTCTTATTACATGCAAAATCCTAACTAAAGACTGTATTCAAAACAGTCACAGTCATTGCAGTGCTTACCTCAAGCTTTAATTTTCAGAAACCAGTAAAACCCATAACTGCATGCTAGGTGCTTTAACTATTTATTCAGTGCACAGAAGGAAACCGAGTACCTCAACATGAATTTTGGACAGGCAGTAAGTTGAAAAAGTAATCACCAAAGCTTGCCAGCTGAAAATATTAAAGATACATGTGTGTTTTAGATTTAATTTCTTTTCAGGTTTTAAACTTCTAATTGCAGATTCCAGAATGTTTAGCTTGGTTTAAGATTGATAGCCTACAATATTTCCCAAGCTTTTCTGGAGGGGGAGGGAGGGGGAGCACAACAGGTACCCCTGTTTTTCTTTCAAAAGAATGAAGTCTTGTAAAAATTTGTCAGTGTAATGCAACAGGAATAGATCAATAAAATGAAACTGAGGGCCCATCATCTATGGGTCTTTCACAGGTATTTACTTCAGCCTTGTTCTTGTCTGATCCAATGAACTGAACACTTGAGCAACTCTTTTTGCTTAGTTTTATCCAAAATAAACCCTGCTCACATGAACTAACACAACTCCAGAATGCAAACCAAACCACACTAAATATGGACAGTCAGGAGATTTACTTCAAAATCCCCACTCCTGATTCAAGTTAAAATGTTACTTGACAAAGACACTGATGCCACCACAAAATAATGGGTGAAGCATCTACAGAGGGGTTATCCTGAAGAAATCCAAAGCTTTTAAGGTTCCATAAGGTTTTGGGAGCGGCTTTCTTTGCTGTTGAATCTGAAGACCTTTATAAGAAAGGTTCAACAATGTGAGGGAGAAAGAGAGGGTAAAATGGAGCTTGGCTATAAAGCATGTAACCAGGAAAACAAGTTCACAAAGAATTTAGTAGCTTGGAGGCCTACAAATATCTGAAGCTACACTTTTTAGTTACTTCATGTTTGTGTGTATTTATACCTCCTCATTAGCTGCATCACTTCTTTGAAAGTTACAGAGCAAAACCTGCCTTTTCATCACACCATTTTTATGCTGGTGAGACTGCACTGAATTTAGTGGAATTGTTGGCAAATAAAATGGAGAATAAAGTCCACAGGGTAAAATCCTGGGCAGGCTGGTTTGAACGAGTTTTCCAGAACACTTGAAATCCCTATAAATTGCTTGACAGAATTTAAATTCAATCATACATGGAAAAATAAAGAGAGCCCAGTTTGTTCTACTTTGGTCACATTGTAAATATGGAGTAACTGATTTCACAGGGACCAGTTGCAGAAGGAACAACTCAAAAGCACACAGAATAGCAGAATTCTTATTAATGGCTATTACTCTTAAAACTATCGATTCCAAATGTTTAAACACATTGAGGAACAGCTATGGATGAAAACTTGCTGATGTTCTATATGTGTGTGAATATATGTGCAAGCTTTACACTTTGTTAATTTTGCATCTAATTAATGCAAAACTTGCAAACCCATATTTTATAATTAAAGTTCTTTGTCATTAGAGGCACACTGCTAAGACACTTCACAAATATGTCCAATTTCATCTGTAAAGAATGACAGACTATAAACAGCACATTAAGCAATTTGAAAATCATTTGGGAAAAAACTCAAAACTTAATTACAGAGTTCAAATTATTGAAATTGCTCATGCCAGTGTTAAAAAAAAAAAGAAACAAAAAACTCGAAACTCTCCAATAGAAATTATTGACCCATTCCTGTAGAGCTAATCTAAGAAATACAATTTGTCTTCAGGCTTTTCTTAAGAAAGTAATAATTTAAAACTGTGCTGGTCCCCAATAAGTAAGGTTCCCAGACAGTTTTGATCCATTGATGAATTCTTCCTAATACATTCCCTGAGGTACAGTTTTCCTAAATCTGTTAGACATTTACAGTCTTTCAGGATGTGCTGCCTGAGAAGCTCTATCACACTGTATTAACTTGACAAGGTAATGCAGCGCTATCTTTTATTTTCATAGAAAGAACTATGTTTGACCTTGGAACTACTAACAACATTTTATTACCCCTAGCCTTACTAGAGGGACATTCTGATATATTACTGCGAATTACTACACTAGACATACAACACACATAAGATGCATGTAGAAAGTTACAGCGGGGGTTATTCAGGAAAAGATTCTCAATCTATTAAAAATCATATTGTTTCTATCTAATACCCAGTTCTCCAAAGAAAGGCAAAACAACCCAAAAGCACTCCATAATGATCCAGCCATTTATGAAACACAGTTAACAGAAGGAAAAACAATTCCCATTTGCTGCTTAGCAGCTTTTCATGCTGTCCCCATCAGCACGGAATCATGGTGCCAACTCCCCTTGCAATCATAAATGATCTCAAACCTTAGGTACAATTACTCTTCTTCCAGTATACAAATTCAGGCATTCGTGGTGATAAAAGGAACTGCGGGCCCTCCACCCTTACTCTGTGACAGCCTCTGGAAGAGTACCTTCATTGTTACCACACTGATAAAAACATCACTGTTACACTGGGCACAGTTGTAAACTCTCCTATGCAACAGATTTTGTGAGTTTATGCATCACAGTAAGCTTCCAGGAATAAGAGTTATTTGTGCATTAATCTTCATCTTAATAACCCCTTTACTCCAAATAAATTAGCTATACTTAGCTGTGTCATAAGACGATATACTGCAATGTGCTAGAAGGAAAGCTTCTCTTTCATTTGTCTTTTTTGGAATTACTCTCCACATAAATGTTTATCAGGGGGCCAGACAAAGTGTGACTAGTCAGCACAGGAGTACAGCTAAAACAAGGGGGCTTTTGATTAACTTTTTCATGTTCTTCTAGGGATGTATTTATATGTATTAGTTAAAAATATATATTAATCTAACTAAAAATAGGATAATTTAAAATGCTTTGTAATTAAAAAATCCTGCATCCGTAGTATTTTAAGCAGCAGCTTAAGATGTATTGCTCTTTCTTTTTCAGAGTTTTTATAGCCACCTACATAACAGCATTTTTTTAGGATCCATTTTAATGAGTTTTTGCCAAACTAATGACCCTTAAGTGACTGTAAGCCCCTGTTACGTGCTAGAGAGATGAACCAGTAACAGTAAACAACGCATAGTGTATCCAACCATAACACCAAGTTCTGCTCTAGATGACATTCACTGAAACTAGGGGTGTCTGCTTAACTTAAATCCTGCAGAGATATTCATCTGCTGGATGATAAGCACGCATATATTACAGCTGTAATACATCGGATTTGCCCCTTGCCTGAAGTTGAGTATATACACTAAGTCCTTGGAGTATTAAGGTTTTATTTTGGATTTATATCATTATGACAAAGGGCAGAATTAGTCTCAGTATTATTTAGGACAGATGTATATAGTCAAAGTAGAAAGGCCACAGCTATGAAAGCTTTTCTTGATCTATTGCAACTCCCTAAGACTTCAAACACCAATAGTAGGATTCAGACTCAGATTAAAGCTACTCATTTGGTAAAAATTAATTATCATTGAATGAAAGAACTATAAGAGCATAAGGTTTTGAGGTTTTCCAACATCCAACGCCAATTTATTTTTTATTAATCTATGTTTGTGGAAATCCCCTTTTGAAAGGTTGAAGCCTGGAGTTAAGAAAATCAAGATGCAGGCACTATTCAAATACAACAAAGCAAAGAGAAGAGAAGAGAAACATAAGACTCCAAATTAACTTTTTTTTGCAATGTATTTTACAGATTAACTGGAATATATATTTTTTTAAAGATTGAATTGTAACTGTCCTTCCTTGCTGACTTTGTTCTCGTTCCCTAAGCAACTATCTTCTTTTTCTCTTGACAATTATCTCAATATTTGGAACTTTACAGTGCCTTTGTTTTCATTCTTTGTTGCACATTAGAGTAATTATTTGGGTGCTACTGTGATCAACAAGGATCACTGAATTGAGGTGAACGTGAGCACAACCTACCCCTGTGCAACAGTAACTTCCTTCCCTTTCTTGAGACTCCCAGAAGCTGCTGGTTAAGGTCCCACTGGTAAGGTCAGAGAAGGTTACCTCCAACTTGGGAGGTAACCATTTCTTTAAGGTTTTATAAAGCAATGTTGGTATTTACCACAAACTCTCACTAACTTTTACAGTTAAAAACTGTACACAAACATTTTTTTTGAGTTAGAATATTAACACAATCAATAATTTTTTGGTGAACATTGAGAAATATCTAATGAGGAATAATAAAGATTCCATCTACAGGTTATTTTCTGAATAAACAATGTCTTCTGAAGGCAGGGAAGCCATTGCATTTCTAGGCAAAGTATTTCAAGACCAGTTACCAACTGGAATGGCCCAAGTGGTAGATCAGGAAAGCTAAACTGGTGAACACCAACAATAAATTAAACAGATTAAACTCGGTGTAGATTATTTAACTTCAGATGTTAAAATCCCTTAGATCCTGAACTCCAGCATAGTGGAGTTCACTTTGGTCAGGAATGATGGTATCCACAAAGGGATTTATCATTCTTCAATTAACGTTCTCTAATTCCACAGTCAGTTGCCTCAGCTGAGCTTTTCTAACTGTCACCATATAGATGCAAATTCATGGTTGACAACCCCTACTCTTATTTGTAGTGTGAAATAATTTAGCATCACTTTTCAACTGTGGGCTTTTTTTCCCCCCTTTCCCTAAGCATGCTTTTCCTGACAGATTAAAGATCTATCAGGAAGACAGATCTTTCCCAGGAAGGCTCCTGAATAACGGCAGGCTGACAAAGTTCCCCCATATACACAGTTCTTCCACACCTTTCAACCAGATGATGGTTTTCTGAAGTTTGTTTCAGTTTATCATTCTAATCTAAAAGACTGAATGTCAGATAACATGCTTTTTTTTTAAAAACCATAATCATGCAAGACATTGTGACCAAATGACAGTGCTTGAGTCAAAGTACATTACATCAAACAATGGGAGATTATCAGTCAACCTTGCAATCTCATCAGAAGCATCAGCATGCTTGTTCAATATCTGTTTTCCATAAAAATCATATCAATCAGCACTGATTGTTAATTTTGTTTCTACTGTTTCCATCTTAACCAGCCTTTCAGTGCATGAGAACTGATCTTCAATTAATGTGTCTGGGATTACTTGTGGCATCGTGTTTAACCTTAAAATACTGACACAACATTGGGTTTTCTTTCCATTCATCTGGAGTTTTTAATGGCAGTTTGAGGTTCATTAAAATGAACACTGGTAGTTCACACAACTTCTTTGGTAATTCTTTTAAGAATCCCTGGTATATCCAGACATTGTATTACATTACATTTTATTATCCAAGCATTATTACTTGATGGTATTTTGCATTCTTCCTTGTGACTCTTACAAAGTAATAATTTTGACTAACAAGGAAATACATTGCTACTTCTTGCCAAACACAGCAGAGAAATACACCAGATTTGTGTCTGTAAGGGGTAACATGTGCACTGCCTTCCTTCAATTTTCTTAGCCCTAATTATTAATATGTAGTCTTTTATAGGTTTTTAAGGTTATAAACTTCATAAATTAGTTGAGTTGTGAGTGAATGAATGCAAGTTACAACTCAATATCAAAGTTTCACCCTTATCTGCATAATTGCTGTCCTTGGGAGGGGACTTTTTAAAGCTCCTTTGTAAGACTAATGAAATGCAGTGATGTACGTTCTCAAGAAAACAAAGTAGCTCTTATTCTAATCTATCACAGCATCTGACCTGGAATCCACTATAGTTCAGGGGAAAAAAATTAATTTCCATGTTTTTTTTACCTTACCAGTATAAACCAGAAGTAATGACGTCAAAATCTGTAGAGTTGCATCAGTTCAACTAACGTGTTACATCAGACCTAAGTTCTATTTCTTTGTAGCAATCCAGAATTATTTCACTGTTAAGGTAAGAGGAGTCCTGCCCTGATTACTGTGTGCTTTATATAGCACGTCATCTCACCTTGTGGTTTGTACTTACATTTTCCTCTTGTACCTATGAGAGCGCTGGGGAGCTGCTCCCAAAGGAAGGTCATATTATAGTTATCTTGGAATACTTAAAAACTGATGGTATGCATACAAAATCAGGAATGAGATCAGATTTAAATATTATTGTGAAGAATTACAGATCTATTAATGTAGAAAAGGCAAACAGTAGCATTACTGTACTGCAAATGCCACTCAGTTTGAATTTCATTAAGTTTTCCATATCCCAACTCAGAACTAACAGAAGAATCTCCAATCTCTTGCTGTCCCAAACCCTCACATAAAGAGAGTCAAATGTACATATAAACCAGCTACAAGAGTTATATCATATTATAACATTATTTTAAAAGTGTATTTACATTCATTCCATATAAGCACGGTGGGTTTTCTCCATTACAGTGAATTATTTACATCAGAAGTGTTGATTCATGAAACTTGGGTTTCATCAAACTTGACCTATGTGAAATGCATGCATCTGATGGAGTTCTCTGAACTATTGATTTTTTTTGCATCCATCTGTCTCGCCCTCACTCTGTTCTGAGTACTCTCTGAAGAGTAATGCTGGCATCTGATTTAAGTATAAGCATTCCAAATTACTGCATAGATGCACTACAGAGCAGTTAAGAATAACCAGTGGTTTCTATGTAAATAGCCACAAAGCTTTGCTACTGTCTTTAAAATGTAAATTTCCTTAATAAAGATTATTTTATTTTTATTCCAATATTTCTCCTTTACTTCTGCTATCACAGTCAAAGCTATAATAATATTCTGCTGCTGTTTAAATTTACCACCAGTGTGAATTCCTTTGTTGTGGGTGGGTTTTTTAAGAAAGACTCATTTCATACTGTGTTTACTACTGAAAAGTGAGGGTTTTTTTAAAAAAAAAAAACTTAAGTAAAAAAACCCTACTAGACATTTAAATATATTTTCACAGCTTTCCCCAAAAATGGTGCAAGGGTGTCACCCAAGCAGATCACTTAGAAAATATTTCAGATTAGCTTTTTAAAATAACATTTAATTGCTATGGAAATTATGATAAAATTTCAGTAATTAGCATGCATTCTTCCCTTCTGAGCACAGAACTGCAGTAACAACCTTGAGCTAAAGCTGCAGAATGGTAAAATGTACTGTCTGTGTCCACAGCCTGGATTTCCACAAAATTAATTTCTGTTAGTAGAATCATGATAAGAGACCTGTGGAAAAGCAAGCTCTTCAGTGTTAATCTAGACCCTTGTCCTACCTTGAACAGATTCAAAGATACAGTTGCTTCTGATCATCTTAAAAAAAAAAAAAAAAGCAAAGGAAGAATCACAGCACTGAGAAGAACCAGTCTTGGAAAGCAGTGAACACTGATTAGGTGCCAGCTGAATTACAGACAGTCAGTCAAGAGATGGTGAGCTGACATACACAAGGATGCAGCCAAGGAGAACAGTGGTGACAAATAAATTATTTTAGCTGCTAAAGATAAGAACCTGCTGGTGAAGATCCTCTGCACCAAATAACTGCAGAGAAAATTCCAGCTGTTTTGGGACAACTTTAATTTTATGCCACAATAGTAGTGCTTGTAAAAACCAGCTGGCACGCTGGTTTACTCACGTTAATCCTCTCACCTCATCTCCCTGAGCTGATACAGTCAGGTCCATTCTTTGGTTTTACAAACCAGAGTTATGGGATTAAGCCTGACATCTCAACTTCAGTCATCAATAAATCTGGAAAATTCTTGGATGCACAAGTGTGCAGGCCCAAAAGACTAACAAACCCAAAATGACATTGAAAGACAAGGACCAGCATCATTATGGCTGAAAACTCTCTGCTGAAGTCCCCACAGCAGCAGATTCCTCTGGATTTTATTCTTAACTTAAACCACTACACTTTCATACCCTATGGAGTAAAAAAGAGAGTTCTAACAGAGGTGGCCAACGCTGCAACCACTGTAAACACCTTCCATGTATTCTTTTAAGCTTACTTTCTCATTTCACGACCCGTTTATTTTATATGATGGGCAAATTGTAGACTATGACAGCAGTAATATAGCTAAGATGTTCAGTTATATCCCCTTTAGTAAGTGTGACTGCTCAAGGCCTTGTGGTAATTGTTCTCATCCTCCTTCTTGTTATCTGTTTATCACATTGCAGTAAATGGGATTTTTCTTTTAAGGTTATTCCATTAGAATCACATTGATCAATTCAGAAAAATGCAGGATTGTAATAATGAACTCACCACATCTATTACTTTGTGTTTCTCAATTAATCACGGTGTCTCAAGAATAGGCTATTTTTGGAAGATGATCTCCATGTAAACATTTAACACTGTTCTTCACAGTGATAATGTAATCCCATCACAAAATGTTCAACAGATGTCTTTGCTTACTTGAGACAAGGTGTTTATCTGGCATCTGAAAATAACCCATGCACTTGATAAAAACACAATCTTCTACAACACTGTTAAGGGAAACAAGAACATTGTCTTCATAATACCTTTGTGAATAAACATATGGAAAACAATAATCAGCTCACTAACCATTGAACCATTACCTCTCTGGATAAAACCATGGTGATGTTACAGCATCTCAGTGAAAGAAGATCAGGATAACCAACAGAAATCACACTGGATCTTGCCTGGTATACCATGACTTCAGGGGTTGGGGTTTTTGCCGGGGGGTTTATTTTTTGGTTTTATTATCAAAGTTACCACTTTGAAAAATGAAGAACTCCATGGAATCTAACCTCAAAGTGCTTAACATCTTATGTTCTATCTGAACCATGCCATGCAGAAACAGCACATTTTAACATTGTGGGTGTGTTTTGGTTCAGTTCTGAGGGAGGAGAAAAACAAAAACCCACCTACCACCACACTCCCTACAGTTGGAAAGTCTTCTGCCCAGTGTGATCAAGTGCAAATCCATGCATTAATGCATTTCCTTAGTAATACTTGGTAGCAATGGAGTAGATTTCATTTGTACTTATGGTTTCAGGTTCTGATTTATTTTATTTTTTTTTTTACTCATCAACTAGAAGGTTGAGAAAGTTACCAAACGGCACTCGTAAGTATAAAGGTGAGGTGCAACTGAAAGACTTACTCTTTGTCCAAAGTCCTCCCTAGTATTTATGGGCAATTTCAGACATTCCTCAAAGCACTCAGGTCACTTGCACCTGGGGCATCATCTGAATCATGAAAGGGCAATCCCTGCAACCCATGGCCGGAGAGCCAGGCTGGCTGGTGTTTGAAGGCACAGACTTGTAAAGTAAGATCTCTCTCTACACTCTAGCCAAACTTGTCTGGAGTAGAATCATTACGGCCCCTGTAGTCTTGCTCTAGGAAGCTCTAAGAATGTTTTCAAACGTCTACATTTCAAACACGCAGAACCTGTTGTCTTGATCCTTTATGTTACTTCGCTAACTCTCCACTCCATAAAACACAGCAGGGCAACGTGGCTGGGTCATTGTGAATTTCTTCTGATCGCTAAATAGGAAAGGCTATTGTTATATTGGGATAATACAGAAGATGGGATCATTCAGAAACTACACTACCCCCTTCTCCTGACTGTACAGATATTGTCCACATCTGCTTAACTGTGTTTGAACATAAACACAGCTGTGTTACAGCTCTGGAAGGACAGCTCTTGGACTCACAAAAGCCGACAAATGAACACTTCTATCTACTTGCTCTGCCCTCAACTTTTACCACTGTGCCTTAGAACTGCACCTTGTCTGCTCCCGGACTCCTAAATGCAATCACATTAAGCAGCAAGCAAAGGAATTTAACAACAAATTTCTAGCATGTCTGAATTTAAAATCAGACCTAAGAGGTATATAAATCTAATTCTAATTTCTTTTATGTAAATTCAAACCACACAGTGAAAACAAAAAATCAGTCATTCTGTTTGTTTTGGGGCTTTATAACTGACACCATATTAAGTTATTTAAGCCCAGTAAAATTTAATGGGAGTTATTCTTGTTCTTGCAACAGCATTCACTGCAGAAGATACTTCCAGAAGTGTGGTGAAGTCATTGTTTAATGTCTCCCCTGAGACTTCCAGCTATGTAATGTGATATTTTTTCTTCTCTTCCAATGTTTATAATGGATGTAGAAGCCTATTTACACCGTAAAAGCAAAGCAGCTGGCTAGTGACCCTTGGGAATATACCCTTGTTAAGGAAGATTTTAGTCCCCTCCCAATAGTTTACTGCATTCAGGTTGATTTAGTATGCAGGAAAAAAAAATCCCATTTGAGAGCAAGTTACTTTCTACTCACATACTCATTGTTTTCTAAAGCTCTGTCTCTCTTGGGAGAAAAGGAAAGGCAATATAAAAATCTTCTGGGACAACCATGCGGCAGTCAATGCAATTGCTTGCCTTGAGTTTTGCACTTTGTTTCTGAGTGAAAGAAAATGGGAGTGTAGGAACAAACTACAAGCCAGTGTTTCCAGGGTACCCACATGATCTATCCAAGGAGTTAGAAATACTAAATATTACAGTAAGATCTTCATCATGAGCAAAAGAACAATAAGTTTTTAGGCTGTGATAGTATATCATGATTCTGCCTGTTACAATGTATGTCTCTCCATTTAATTTTCCAAGTTTTTCCTAAGAGTTTTCTCTTTTTCAGGTAAATTGTTCAGGTAGAGTAAGTAATCATCCAAGAAAGTGCACTGGTGGAAAATACCACATAATAAAAAATTCATTGGTGGGGATTTTTAAGAAAAAATGTGATAGAAGATTGAATGCAAGATAATGACTTGGCTTACAGGACTAATAATAGGCAAACCATAACAATTACCTGGTATAATCTACATCCCAGCTGGGCACTAACCTTTAATGCCTGCAAGTTCCAGAGACTGCATCTAGAGCAAAACAACTTGCCACATCTCTAAAAAAAGCATGTAGAATTATTTGTACATGAGAATGCTCTCTCTAAAGGAGTTCAGCTAACTCCAAATGCTACAAAGCTATGTCCTCAAAGATATAAAGCCCTGCAAAAGGAAACTAAGAATTAAGGTTGTACAAGATTGGCAAGTTTTTCCTCTGAAGTAGCTCCAGGATTGCATCTTCTTGGCTAGAAATCTCCTTCCATTATGTGGCTTATCCTGCACAGTGGTTCCTTCTCTTCCTTTCTCTGCTGTCTCACTGTCTCTGCATTTACATAAATAGAATATCCCACCACTCTGTATCAATTATACAAAAGTCTGCAGCCCTCAGAAGACTTATCACATTTATACCTCACCAGAGAGCACAACAGGCATTAGAGAAAAGCTCCTTCACCTTGCTTTTTTCTGCTTCTGAATGAAAATAACTACCTTGTTGCTTCTTTTCCTGTGCTTACATTTTAAATTCCTGAGAACCCATCCCCTCCTTTTTTCTGTGACTATTAGAGTTGGATTTGCTGTTTCTGCTTTCTCAGGTGGGAGGGCTGTTCTCCTACAAGTCTTCTTCCTGCGTGTTTAATGGTTTAGTTCCTCATGTGTTATGTGCAGGCAGGAGAGTGGAGAAGCAATACAGAGCAGAGGCAGATAAAATGGTGACATCCTTTTGCTAGTCTAGATACGACTTCTGATATATTTTTTTTCGTGTTTGAACACTTTTAAGTGCAGCTATTGTAGCCAAGGCAAACAGAGAAATGACAACCCACAAATGTTGTCCTCTGTGACATGCTGAAGGGACACCGTCATCATTAAAAATAAGGAATTCAACTGAAAATATTTCACCTAGGACGCAGAGCAGCCAACTCTAAGGGACACTACTGTATTTAAATAAATTTTCAACAGCAAGGCCTGAATGATGGAAGCACCCTGGCTTCCTATTCAAGCTGAGCACCTCTAAAGGGCTACAATGAAAATGTATTAATTCCAAGAGGAAACAAGCTTTCATTAAAATCAGGGGAGGTAACATCAGTTACTATTTCCCTCCTGTAGCAACTTGGGTTTAAAACCTCAGGGGTCTGACAATGGCTCTTTCAGCAGACTTGGGACATTACTAACCAGTGCAAACTGTCTCCCATAGAGCTGACAAGGAAGTCCCCAGTGCTTTCCCAGAGATCAAACTCCAGGTGAAACTTGAAACTCAAGTTTCCCTCTGCAGCCCAGCGCTCCTTCATCAACAGCAGTCAGGAAAACCAGCCGCCAAACACACAGCGGAAGAGGCTTCCCATCTCCAGTTGAGATCAACCCCACCCAGAATTACTAATGAAATAAATTAAAGCTTTCTTCATACTGCCATGGATTAATCACTGCAAGGGGAGCGACTGATTGTTACTTCCTCGAGGTCAGTTCCCAACAAAACAATCCAGGTTCACCTTGCATTGTTCTCAGAGGGGACACATTGAAGGGAAAGTCGCGGGCGCTGGGCCCTGGTGCCTGCAGATAGGTATTCACAGGCTCTGCACACAAAAAAGGAAAGCATGACGTGAGAGACACGCCAGAACCGCTATTCACACTCTGCTGACCACGGGAGGAGGCGGCTGTTGAAGCACGGCTCGTGTCTGTCAGTCACCAGGAAAAGGTGACGGAACAGGAGAAGAATTTGAGCCCAGTAAGTTCTTGAGCCTGGGAGCAACAGGCTTGCACGCACGGGGAAGTGGGAAGGGCAGAAAATGGGTGTCACAAACCTCAATAATCTGTTAGGTACCAGGAGAAGCACGCACCGGCTTAGGTGAGAAGCTGGCAGGAGACAGATGTGTGGGATACCCAGGGAGAGCCAAGAGGAAGAGCCAAGCAGAAGCTGGTGTGGATACGATGGCTCAGATAGGAGAAGGGAACTGAGGCACACGTGTTACACACTGGGGCAGTCGCTGCCATGGAACTAGCAAGTGCTGCTCACCTGCGCTGGGTGCACAGTAACACAGGCCTGGGAGAAAGGTGCTTTCTCGAGTAACGCACCTGGGCTAGGCACCCAGGCCACCAGTCGGTAACGCTACCAAGAAAGATGACCTTGCATTCGCTGAGATAATTCACTGTGCTCTCCTGCGCGGCGTTGTCGTGAGAGACGGGCTGTGGAGAGGGGGAAGGAGCAGGAGCCGGCTGCCAGCCTCCAGCTCAGGCGCTCGCTCTACTCCTTGCGTAGAACCAAGCCGAGCTCGGAAACTCCGCCGAGCTGCCGGCGCAGCTCCGCTGAGCGCAGCGCAGGGGCTTGTCTCGCACCTCCGGGCGCCCCGGCGCCGCCACGTACCTGCTGCGTTCCTCCCCCGCTGGCAAAAAGCGCCGCTGCCGGGCTCGAACAAGCCGAGGCAGCCGCCGCAGCCGCCCCTGGCGTGCCCCCTGCCCGCAGCAGGCGCCGGAGAGGAACGGGGCGGCAGCACCGGCGCCTCGCGAGGCTAGGGGCGCCGCGACCGCGGCAGAACGTGGCTCACGGCGCGCACGCGCGCGCGGTCGCTTAGCGCGGGGCCGCGGAAGCCCGTCGCGCGCACGCGCGCGGCCGCTAGCGGGCGCGGGGCCCCGCGGGATGAACTGCTTTCGGCGGGGCACGCGCGCGGCCGTTATGAATGCGCGCGGGGACGGAAGCACGTCCCTCCCGCCTTGCGCGGCCGCGGTTCCTGCGCCCTCTGCCCCCCGCCTCCGGCCCCGCGCGCGCCTGCTTGCTGCCCAATCAGCGGCCTGTCTGGAGGCGGTGCTGCCGGAGGGCGGGGTGGGGGAGGAAGCGGCGCGGTGGGGGAACCGCGCTGGCGGTGACGGCGGGCAGGTCCCGCGCTGGCGGCGGGGCGGTGTGTGCACACACACGCGCGCGCGCGCGCGGGCGTGGGGGGGGGGGTGGGGGGGGGGGGGGCTCCTCCTCGGCGTCCGCAGAGAGCCGGTGGGAAACCAGTCCTGAAATACAGCCCCCACCCCATCCTGATAGTTCCCCACACGCACTCCCATTCAGTAGCTTCCTCCTCAGCTCCGTGGAGGATGTACCCCCCCCCCCCCCAGACACAGCCCCGTTGAGGTGTAGGTCAGGGGAAGGTGGGATGAGGGGCGGGGGGCTGGGAGTGGTGCGAGGAAGGCGGGAGTTCAGGCGGCCGGGGCGGGGAGCGTGTCTGCCGGTTTCAGGGAGGTGAGAGGGGAGCGAGGACGCGGAGCGGGGACGGCGAGGTGAGAGCCCGGGAGGGATGGCGGGGGAAGTGCGAGCCGGCTGCCAGCCGAGGGTTAAAACCGCGCTTGTGCTGAAGGAGGCGAGAAAAGTTCAGGCTGTCTTTCGGGGCCGGGCGGGGGAGGGGGTGAGAGAGCTGAGAAGATTTTAGTTTGACCAACTTCGCGCTTAGGTGCTTTGTTTTTGACTTGCCTTTTTCACTTGCGTTTATCCCGGGTGTACTTCTTTTATAACTACTCGTATTCTTTCTTTCTAAGGGGGGATGGTGGGGTGGGGGTGGGAGAGGGAATCTCCCACGAAACTTTTTCCCTTTACGGAAGGCGGGACTGAAACAATACCCGATGCATTGTGTAAACGTAAAGCCTCCAGCGCTCCCCCGACACCCCCCTCCCTCCCCCCTTTTTTTTTTCCTCGGTACGGTTTCATTGCCGCCGCCGCCGCCGCTCTGATAGCGCTTTCCCTCTTGTGTTTACAGCTCCTGTAAGGGAGAGACGCTCAGAGGAAGAACCGGGATCCCTGGGCTGCATAAACAAGGAAAGCAGGAGTCCATCTAAGCAAAGCTGGGAGGATTTCACCTTGTTGCTGTTTGTTTCGGGAGATTTTCCCTTCCCCCCGCCCCGGACACTATCCAGCTGAGGGTTTGTGTCGTTGCTGCGTCCGTAGCCGGCCAGAGGAAAACCGCTTTACATGTTAGAGGTGATTTTTTGCCGTGGTCTCCCTGCAAGAAAAAGATCAGCACCAATCTTGGAGGAGGAGGGAGGTGTGATCAACTGAGGCTTTCCCTACCTCCGGCTGAACGTGAGAGTTCAAGTGACACCGCCGCTGGCCTGACTGCACAGCGAGCTGGAATCACAGCCAGAGCTGCTCAATTTACCTGCTCGAGGACCCTTCGAACCCTCCTATTGACGGTAGAGATTTGTATCCAAAGGAAAATCGGATTAATATAAACTATGCAGAGCTTTGCGGGGATATCTGGAGACTACCCTGTCTGCATGGCTAATCTTGAAATTGTCTGAAATAAATCCTTAGCGCAAGGAATAGCGAGGCACTTTCAATTAGGATTTTTTTTTTTTTTTTTTTTTTTTTCTCTTTCCCCTCTACAAGAATTTAACACTTCCATCGCAAGATTTTTACATGAGAATGGGACACACGCTGGAGAACTCACTACGCTTCATAAAAACCACAGAGGTACCAGTTTCCATCATTGTTGCGGTATGAAAGGTACTCTTGGATTGTCTGCTGGTGGCTAAGATGGATCAGTCTTTCTCTGTTTCTGTTAGCGATGTGCTGAAGGATCCGGATTTACTGAAATACTGACGCCAATAAACTTACTCCCTCTCTGTTGAAGGCATTGGATGTGACAGTGCAGAGAAACATGTGTTTCCCATTTCTGACTGGTTGTTTTGCTGCAATCAATACCTCCACAAGAAACGTTGACTTAGGTGGCGATTATCATACCGGGAGGCACAGGGAGTGCTGCTTTCGGGCTGCATGCAAAGTGAACACAAATCAAAGAGCGTGCCGTTCCTGTGAAGTGGGGGCTTCTCCTCCCCCCAAACTTAGGGGCAAAAGCAGCGGACGATGTTCCCGACCCACCAAAGAGAGCCCGGCCTCGGGGTGCGGAATGAGCAATGACCAAAGCGCTGTCAGGAGTGGCAGGCAGTCGGATCGGATGGGGATCAGTGAGGCAATAACGGTTGGAAGAAAGGTGGATCGCGAAATCACTGCCCGAAGGAATAGCAGGCGAGGCGGAATGATGATGAAGTTAAACTTCTGTTTCATCTTCTGTCGGGGATGGTGGGCGTTTCTGTTGCTTCAGCTCCACATGTTGCAAGCACTGGCACAAGGTAGGGCTAGAGACATTTTTGTTTATAGAAATGCTGCATCTGCCTCCTAAGAGGAGGGGAATCGCGCTCGGGTACAGAGAAACCCTTTTGCTTTATCCTTATCAGAGGTAAACTGCGGAATTTGCACTGAGCTGATTTGGTGTAGGAACGGTCGTTTCTTACACACAATCATTTCTTTATGGAACAAGGATTTGCAAACTACCTACATGCTTCTTTCCCTTTCTCATCCTACCATTCCCCTCTCCCCGCCTCCCGGGGAGAATCAATAGCCTGCTTTTTCTGTTTACTTATGTGCATCAGTACGTTTCTGTTCTTTTAGGCAGCGAAAGAGTTAACCGCTGGTTTTGTGTGTGTGTGTGTGTGTGTTTAAAAACACTGTGCACTGAGATAAGTTATTAGGAGAAGGGGACTCATAAATCCTCCGACTAGAACTAAATCAGGCATGTAAAAGGAATTCTTTAAACATATGAGTACTACTCTATGTGAACCTCGGTTCGAGCATTGTTCATTTCTTTTGGATTGCCAAGTAACATTTACCCGAGACAAAAACTGCAATTGATTCGTATCTGAGCATTTCTACATCAGAGATCCTTGCAGTCAAATGAGTCACTTGTAAACGAAGGGTCAGAATCGACCAATAGACTTTAAATATCAAGTGTCAGTCACTTTGCATGTAAATTCCCTTCTCAAAAAATTGCCAAATGTAGCCTAATTCTTAATAATCCTTTGACAGAGTAAACAATAAATGGCAGGCAGAAGCATTACAGTTGGCTGCGCCAAATAACATGCTGAACAAACGCAGCTTTCACTTTCTTTGCTGGGTTGAGTTTTATTGCTGTGTGCATTGTCTGGCTGAAGTGGTATGTGTTGTACAATGCAGAACTGTATCTGTGGGACGAGGAGTTAGTTATTAAAAGCGGAAGTTAATGCTCTATAAAGGGGAATGGGCTTTGTGATTTAGGTCTTTGTTTTCAAGTATTTCATAGGGAACAACGGTGCATTCAGTTTTAATAACTGGATGGGCTTGTGTGTTGAGGAAGAGGGGTTATAAGCCAAGTCTGCTGTAGTTTGTCTGCTCAGGGTTTACTACTGCATCCTCGGAAAGTTTGGAGCCGCAGGATACAGAAGAGTTTTAATCCACTGTTTAATAATGGGCTCCACCCTCATAAACCTCTTTCAGTGCTTTGTTTTTGCCGTCATTGCTATTCCCAAACTATTTATGCTGAGGCCTGCAAGCCCTAACAGGGTATTGTTATTCTGAAACAAGGCATACCTGAAATGATTCTCCCTGAAAAATCACATCACTTTTTTTTTTCTTTTCATAGTTGTTGATAGATGCCAACATGATGCTTCATTTTGGAAGACAAATGCTGATGATTCTTGCTGTTTACATTAAAAATGAAAAAAATTATCATAGAAGGCAGTTTTTAGTGCCAGTGACTCAGGAATTAATTTAGACACCGTGCAAAACAGTTTTCTGTAGTTCAGTAATAAACTAGCTATCTTAGTGGGTTGAAAAGTGAATTGAAACTTTTTTTTTAGCACATAGTATAGAATACTTTGCTGATAGTATATTTTGCTGATAATATATTCTGTTTACTAAGCAATTGCAGTGGTATCAGTTTCAGGTAATAAATATTTTTGGGAGTTATGTAGTGTTTACAAACTATCCTAAAGAAAAGTCCTAACACCAAGTTAGTTTCACCTGTCCGTATTTAAGACGGGAAGGGGAAGCAAAGTAATAAGATATTTCAGAGAGATATTGGTGCAGATAAGGGGTATGAAGTTTAGAAGACATTAAACAATGAAAGCTAAAAAAAGGATTATATAGTGCAGAAACAAAATAGGTTTTTATTTTTTTTATAATGCAGAAAAAGCAAATTACAATTAGTCCTGTAAAAATTCTTTGTCACACAAAAGCCAGCATGGAGGTCTTAATGCACAGGGCTTCTATTACGTCTTCACAGAATTTGTATTCACTTACAACTTACAGTTCTTTTGGCACTCTGACTTCTAATGGATTCTAATACATTCATCATTTTTATGCAAAAATTTACTTTAGAGAGAAGATGACAATTTTTATAAAAGTCCCTTCATGAAAATGGGTATTCTGCTGTAGGCACAAAAAGTTTTTAATGGAATGATGTGGTCATATGCATGAGAGAATTACATGACTCCAATCCTTTTATGTGATAAAAAAATGAACATTCAAAATATATGGGCCATGGCTATTTTGAATGAATCATAATACCATGCCATAACCAGCTAATGTTTCTATAATAACTGTTTCAACATTAAAGAAATAAGAAATACTTTAGGCATACTGAAATGCAGGTTCTTAGTTCATAGGAAACAGATTAGATAAAGTTGTTGAGATTAAGTACCTTATAGTGTAAGGTGAATGGAAGAAAAGGTTTTCAACTGCAACAGGTTGGTTGAGTATTCTCTAAACTTGAATGATCATCATGTAAAAGCGGGTCTAGAGGCGAACTGTAGATAAACCCACTTGTAAATTAATTTTGTACTTAGTTCTTCAGCTCTTCTGTCTTCTGGTAGTTGTGTCACACAATTGCACATAACAGTCTGTTTGATTTCCTTTTCAAAGTTAATTTAATTATTACAAAACGTAAGAGTGGCTTATTGTACTGAATAATAATAAACCATTCTTTTAGAATGTTAGTGTTTTTAGTGCAATCCTTGTTACAGGAGTGAATTTCTGGGTGGAAGAAGGGTATATTGACAAAGGCTGTGGCCTATCCCATGGACACAGGCTAGAGTGGTACTCCTGCTTCTGGAATGGCTGCAGATCTACGTGGAGGTCCTTCTGCTATGGGTGTGTCTCACCCAGTTTACCACACTGGGCCATCTGTGAATGGGAAGCTTGTCTAGAAAATTACCCTCTGGAGTCTGGAAACTGCTGTGTTTTTTTTTGCTTACTCAGTCCTTTATGCCTGCTAGCCTCTACCATGATGCCTCTTCTCATGGCATTCTTGCTAAATTTGAGTATTAGCTGCTAGTTAGCCTCAAGTCATTGTGTGTCATCAAATAGTGATGAGATGCTAATTGATAATCACTGTAATTATCAAATTAGAATTGGCAAGGTGATGGCAGAAGTGAATCCTTTCGACTCAGTAACTACTGTACTTAGAAGAGCATTATCCTGCAGTGACCCTTAGCTCAGTGGACTAGCATGCCCAGGTGTAGTCCTCTTGAATACATGGAGCTCCTTGTGGGATTGGAATCTATTAGTTATGTATGAGATTAACAAACACTGATGCCTACTGAGGTACAAAATGTATACTAAAACACTAGAATATTTGTATGGAAATAGAAAAATTCTGCTTATTTAAATAGGTTGGAAGTTGCTAGAGGCTACTCTACATGCACCTTAATGGATTTAAGTACATTCCCAATCTCTTTTGTTGAAGAGTGAAAGAATACTTCCAAACATACTTCTTCGGATTGATGGCTGTTGTTCAGAATGATTATAAAATAGATAAAAGGAGTGCAAAGCTTTAAGCTTCTCTGGCAAGAGATGGGTATCTTTAAATATTAAGAAAGAGAAGCTTGCCTGATTTTTCTTAGTTTTACAGCAATGGAAGTGTAATCTTTCTATGCTACTTGATCAGATCTGTAATTCAGAATTCTCCATGTACCTGAAGGTGCATTTAAAGTGATATTGATATCTATTACACTTTGAAAGAAGCCATGACATGGAAGATAGAAGAAAGTATTTCTGGGGCCCAACTCTTAATTCAAATATTTGATCTGGTGTAACTTATAAATATGCTAAGTGTAGGAAGTGTTTTCAAACAAATTTCAAACTGCATTAGATGCAGAGATGATAAGCAACTTGCATAGTGTATTTAGCTGTTGGAAGGATAGAGAGACGGTTAAATGTGAGGGCAATACTTATTGGAGAGTGAAAAGCGTTCTGGATTAAATGCAGAACGATGCATTCCTAATTCCAAAAGATTCTGTTATTGTTTATTGGAAACTCATTAGTTTGTATTGAATTTACCTCTTGTGTTCCTTTTCTTTAGATGAACATTTTAACTATGTGCCAGTTTTTAAACAGGTGAATTCTTTGTGTTTATAATTATAATAATTGAAAAATTGATTTGGAGGAGCAGATACAAACCTGGTCCAAATAGAAATGGGGTGGAAAGCGTGTGCTTTTTTTGTGGTTATATCACGTGACTTCTAACTCTGCTGTAGTGTATCTTGTGTTTGGTTTAGATGCTTACCTATAGCTGAAAAATGACTTAGCCTGAAGACTTCTCAAAACAAGTTCAGAGACATATGTATACATACCTAGTAAGGTGTTTAAGTACAGTGTTTCAGATCGTTTCTTGAGAGTGCAGTGCAATAGTACTCTTAGAGGTGAAGGAAGACCATGTGTAATTGGTGTTTAGCAACGTTGTTTTCCATTACAAGAGGATGCTCAGATCAGGAACAATACTGAGACAGAGGATGTGGTTCAGTCTCAGATTTATGCTGCATGACTTTCACATCACTTAAGATTGGAAAGGAATCTGTCCCCATGGCTCAGAGTCCTTGAAAGGTTGTTCTGGAAGGTTCTGCCAGCTCTGTGCATAATCATGTATTTTGAATAGCAAAGACAAATATTATCTGATATTTTAAAGACTGATTAAACAAACCAGTGAAATTTTCATAAACGGTCTTCAGGTGATTTATTAGGAATTTGTTAAGTGAAGGACTTGAGCTTCTGTGTGCCTTGAAAGGGTTTTTTTGGGTTGATGTTTTATTGTTCTTACCAGCACAGATGTAAATGAATTTTCATTTTAATGAATTCAGCAACTTCGTATACAGCTTTACCTGAACACCACGTTCTGAATGAACTAGTTATTGGGTTCACTTAGACTTCTTTGCTGTAATGAGTCTGTGGGCAGACTAGAGGCAATTGGGATCCTCTCGTGGAGCAAAATCTTGTTCATGTTGTGTTCATTGCAGAAATGGACCTTTCTTCCTCCCTGTACATATATGCATACAAAATATGTATTAAAATAGTTTTTAACCACCAAATTGATGACTTGTTGGTCTTTCCAAGTTGTTTTCTATGTACCAGTACAATTTTTACAGTATTTGTACAGAGATTAGAGAATGCCAGAACTAAGGTAGCTTGTGCATCTTTAATCTGAATCCTTTATGCATGTGCATTGTTTACATTGATACGTGTTACTTTACTGGGTACATTAGTCAGAACTAATCAGAATACTGCTCACTGAGCAGTTTTGCAGTGTTTTGTTTCCTTGTCAGTGCTTGGGTCCATCTTTCAGTTACTGCAAATCTTTTAAATTCAACACAAGAAGACTTTTGTATGGACTAAAGGAAGAACTGTTAGCAGCTATAGTGTGGCATTGGATTAGACTGCTTACAGTTATTACAGCTGGAAAGCAGGTGATTGGTGAGACTTGGCTTCTATTTCTGCGATCCCGTGAGTATTTTCCAGTGAATACAGACTCTTCACACCATGTGCCTCAGAGATGACTCTTCACCACCCATATAGCTCATGCAGAACAAAAGTATAAATCCATGAAAGGTCTGTTCCTGACGAAGTTGGAGTTTCTGGAGGCTTTTCTGTCAGTGCTGATATTGATTTTATTACAGACTATTTCAGACAGTTTCATGATTTTCATCCCCTGGGACTCTTCTGATAAGTGGACTCGTATGTAGCCTAGTTAAAATTATTAAACTGGAGATGTGAGTAGTTGGCATGCTTTCTTAAGGGAGTGTACTGTCATCTTTGTTGGTTATAAATAGGTTTTAAATAGATTTTTTAATTGTGGGGTTAGTTTTAATGTAACTAAGACTTTCTGATTCTTTTATGGGTGACTTGGTCTTTGAAATGGCACTGACCTGGAACTTCATCAGGTTCTATAGTAACTGGCTAGTGTAGCACTTGCAGGATTGAGATGGAGTTACATGGCTGAGAAGGGAAGAACCTTTTATTTTCATGTGCATACTAACATAATTACTGTTAAAACTTATACGGCAGTTTTTGTGAGATCTATTCAGTACACAAATTCTTGGCTTCTAGACATACAGGGTACTTGTATACTGTGTCTGGAGCATTAGTATTTTTGGTTTACTAAGAGTAATTTTTTGTTCTGCCCTTTCTATGACAAATAAATGATCTATTACCAGAATATAAACTAGTCTGTTGCTAATCATATTTTTTATCTGTGAAATTTCTCTGAGGTGTAATACAAATGGCACCCTCACTAACATTAAAAATGTAGATCTAGGCTTTTTAAGGGAAGTGTGTTTAAAGTTAATTTTCAGCTGCTTAGCTCCCTGAACTAGCTCAAACTGGGATCACACAAGCATCAGGGACAATGCAAAGAAGTGATGGGAATGCATGGTCAGAGGGCACAACCTTGGCAGCCATCACTAAGATCAGTTTAAATTGTTAGTTTTCAGACACTGGCAAAACAGGAGGGAATGTACTCTGTCTAACTTCTTACAGACATGTGTAGGCCATGGTTCCTGGGTAAAAAATAGAAATGTTAGTGCCTTAAAGGGGTGGCTTAGAAGATATAGCTTAGGACTTCTTCTCTGAAAGACCCTTTCAGTGAGCTTCTCCTTCCATTAGATGAAGTCCTCCTAAAGACAGTCTTCCTAACCTAAGCTCGTAAGGTAAGTGCTAGAGTTAGGTAAAATGAGTATTGCTCTTGATCCCTTTATATTTCAATTCTCAAAACCAATAGAGGGAATAATATTTTGTTCTTACAAAAAGAAACTTTGTAAATGAAGTTGCAAATCCCACAGGTATTTATTTTGAACAGTTGTATATAATATGCGGTTTCAGCAGATGAAAATAGTGATATGAGCTCTAACAACTCTGCTAAAAGGAAGTTTTCAGTAACACTTTATGCAAAACACGTAAGTGGATTGTACAGTCTTATGGCACACTATCCAGATAACTTTAGTAGTGTCATTTTTGATAAATGATAAAGCATTTGTGGTTTTTAAGCAGATAACTTGAATCTTTAATCCTGTTTTTCACATTTCCATGCTCTATTGCGGCAGCCTGAAGAGAAACTTGATTCTGGTAGATAAATCATTGTCCCTTAGGTCTCTTTAAACCACTTTATGGTCTTTCAAGCCATAAGCCATATATTTTTCTAATAAACTCCTAGGTCTAACAAGTTATCTAAAAAATAATTTGTTGGGTATAGTCTTCTTGAACCAGAAAGTAGAGAATAATGATACATAGCTCCAGTACATGTTGCTAAAATGGTCCCATATTGATTCCAGGCTGAAATTGAAGTTTGTAACTTATTATAACACAAAGAATCAGAAGATCTGATAGACACTGCTTTCATCCTCAGATTCAGATTTGTCTAACTTTGCATGTTTATTACTTGTCGCTTTGATACCTGGTTTTGGCATTGAGTTCATAGGAAATCTACTCAGTAGCAATGCTACCTATTAAGGGAAGGTACTAAGAAAATAATGAAACTATAATACAACTATTAAAAACCTTTAGACATTTAGAAAAAATGCATTTATTATACTGGAACTGTTAGCTCACCTAACATTTGTGTAAAATCCAGACTCAGTGCAAGACAGTTGTTGCTATTGTCCTTCATACGGGGAGGTCCCTTGTTTCTTATTTTTCTATCCATCACAAAGTGCAAGGGATATTAATGACTAAACACTTCTGAAATAACTAAATGGTTTGTGGTGCCTAGATAAGAAATACATGGTGCTATGGCATACTTGCAATTCAAAGATAATACATGTATTGTAAAGTTGAACACATGGCAAGGGACACACTGCTGTCCTGTCAAAGTGGATGGAAGGAGATAAGGGGAACTCTCAGTATTTCTAGATGTGTGTACTGATCAGTGTAACTTTAAGCCATCTTGGGTCTGTGCATGTAGAGGTACAACTAACTTTTCAGGACTGTTTTCTTTCCTTCAGTATCAAAGCATTGAATAAACCCTGATTCTGACCTATCATAGCAATATAATGTGTGCAAAACACTATATTTAGGAGAAGCTGTCCATGAACAAATATGTCCTTTAAAGTCTGCAAGCAGTCTTTTTTCCTATGATGCAAAAACACCGCCACCTTTTACAGTGGCTCAGTTGATAATGCACTGGAAATACTGCTGTCACATGATGAAGACTGTCTCATTGTCTGCATGTATGCCCATCTGTATGTCTCTCTGCTGCCCTGATTTGCTTTATCTTTTTGTCCCAGGTTCCCAGCCTCTACCATAACGTGCTTCTGGTCTCTGCTTATTGCTCCCAGATGATATTGTAATACAAATAACGCCTACTGCTAGTAAAAAGATGAGGTGATTGTTTAAAACCTTTGATTCTATGTGGGAAATGTAGAACAGATTCCTCAGTTATCCTCTAACTGGACACAGAGTAGCTTTTCTAGGCCACTCCTATTATCTGAAGCAGGGCTTTTATTGTGCTGGAAGACCTCGCTCATAACAGATAATCAGAAAGATTGTTTAATGGCAGATTATCCTAGGCATTGTTTTCAAAAATGTTAGATAAGGCTAAGGAGACAAGAGATCAAGAGGAGTTAACTCCTGTGTTTATCCTTTTGCTATTTTTATTGCCACAAAGAAGTCATTTATTTCTGAAGAGGGAGTAACTGAAGTTACTTTTAAAAAACATTTTAATACATGACACTTCAAACACCAGATTTTAAAGTTAATGCTGGTGACTGATTTCCCATTACGTGTTCTTTTACAAACATAAATAGTTACTTCTTTATCATGAGCAACATCAGAAGTGTCTTAAATGGAGAAAAAATATGTGGATTATTGTTAATTTCCTTTATCTGCATATGCTATCATAATTTTAAAAAATATATTTGAAAATAAATTAATATTCTTTGTAGTTACCTTAAACTCTTTTTTAATTGTGCCACAAAATTGCTTTAAAGAACTACTGAGAAGTCTCTGTTTTTTCTTTTGTTTTGGGTTTTATTCCCTCTTGAAAAAGAGTACATATTTTATATAATAACTTCTTGAAATTTGTAGAATTGAGAGAAGGTGTTTGCTGTTTGCAGAGCCTACTCATGCTAGTGTCGTTATCCATAAAACAAGGCTAAAATTTCACCTTAAAGCATTTTTGTTCATGGAAATGGGGGACTAGGTTAATTGATTCTACCCTATTCAATTAATAAAGTGGTGTTGTTTAATGAAGTAATTGCAGAAAAATTTCAGGTGACTCAGGCTAAATCTCCCGTTTATCTACAAGTTTGAAGTAGCAATGAATACCAGAGCAAGGTAGATTTCATACCTGTCTGTTTTGAAAACTTACCTTGAAGTCATTCATGTGATACCTAATAATTTTATTTCAAGATCCTCTATACCAGGGCTGACAGCAATCTTTCTCAGATTTAATTAATTTCATTGTTTATGATTTATTATTAGCATTTAATGAGTCAAATATTTATGCATATTTTTCTGAATCTTCAGTTAAGAATTCTGAGTTAATGAGAGTAATGTCAAACTCAAAGTTTTAAGTGCTTGTAATTCAACGTTACATTCACTATGTAAATGTATCATAATTAAAATGATGCCTTGTCAATCCCATTCAGGTTTCTCATGAGAATAATTTTCAGCTTTTGTATACTTGATATAGTTATGTCTTCTACCACCCAAAACCTGAACAGACACATTTATGATATCCTGGCTTCAGTAAAAATCCAGTGTTAACTGTTGTGCCTCTTAAAATTTGAAAAGTGCATATCTTAGAAATTCTATTACAGAAATCCAGGTAAGATCTAAAACTTAAGTTTTTGAGATTTAAAAATTGTCAAGCTCCACTATAAAAAACAAAAATAATGGTGTTTCCAGTGGGAAAATATAAGAAGGGTCTGCCATTAGACCACCCTAATCTCATGGGCAGAGAGAACAATCCAGAATAGAAGCTTGATGCCTGTAAAATAGCTTTCAGCAACAAATGTGGTATCGCCTTCACCCTAAATGCTCTTTGACTGAACAGAGATATAAAACTTTTCTCAATATATTTATACATTTTACATTATGCTGAATACATCTGTTTTAATATTTCCTTTCTGTAGGCAATTTGCTCTTTAAGTTGGCAGTCAGTGAGAAGAGACATTAACACAACTAAAACAAAGGCAAATGAAACTAAAACAGGTCAGTAGACAAAGCTTTAGGGAGACTGAGGTTTAGAAATGACCTCAGCAATAGTGGTGGCTGAGTCCAAATGGGCTCAACAAAGGAAGAATATTCTTTAGTCTAGGTTCTACTTTCACTAAGAATTCTTTTTTCATTGCCCTTTAAATTCTTAGTTTCATGGTGATAGATAATAAATTAAGGATTAAATCAAAGATCAGTAAGTAGGAGTTATTTTTCTACAAATGACAATATACAAAAGCTTTCATCCATTGGCAAGTAATAAAAGGACGTGAATTATGAGCATGAATTGATGGCAGGTGAATTAGGAGGTGATATTTTTAATCTTCTAATTTTATTTTGTAGCTCAGGGACCTCAGTGCCAGTGTAAACTCTTCAGCTTGGGGTGAACCTCCCTGCTATGATGTATTCTGATCTCAGCTAAAGTTACATCCTCAGAAGTTTTCAATCATTATATGCTTGTGCAGATGGTTAGTAACAAAAAGCTTAGTTCCTCTTGATCACTGTGCTGACTTGGCAAAGCAAAGGGAAGAGTAACCGTCCGCTTGTGCTTCTGCAGTCTGGTCAAAAAGAGTTATTAGATTAATAAATGATCACAGATACTATCTAATAGCTGTCCTGATAGTTTAATACAAAGTTTTCATACTGTGTATAAGAAATAAATTGCTGAGTTACTTTTGATTTCGGCACTTGCATGTGAACAAACGTTGTTACATACAAGAACAATTCTTACAAGAGCTGTTAGTGTTCTAAATGTTCTATTGTTCTATTAGACCTGCTGGACATTGTAACTACTGATCAACCAGCTTTTGTGCAAACGTTCACTATAGTGAAGTGTTTAGCTGTCACTTTATTAGAATTAATGGCATAACTACACATGTTTACTTAAAATTCATTGCAGCATGAAGAGATTAGGCATTGATGCTTTGGGAAATCATGGCATATCGTGTGTTTTTTATAACCAATTAGTGAGTGTTGGTCTTGGGCACGTGCAGTGCATCTAGCTGTCACTCACACTTGAGTTGAATTGAATTGACATCCACATCTTTGTGTTTACCAAAAGAGTTCTGTTGAAACTATTAACATGTGCAAAGACAGCTGATACTACCTAACTTGGGAAAGAAAGAAATAAAATGCTTGTGGTTGGTTGTTTTAATAGAAGACCAGATTCAGTGCTGTTCTAAGGACATGTGTGCCTTGACTGAAAGAACTCCCCAAACTCCAGTTCTGGAGTTGCCAGATACAGATTTCTCATAATTGAGTCAGATCTTATATACTGTGTGACAGGCAAATGTTGATTTCATACATATTTGCAGCTCCCAGTTACTTTTCCAGACATCCGACAGTCTCAGCTGCCTTGGAATTCTGGAGAAGTGTCTACAGGCTGAATAAACTGTGTGCAAATAAAACACAAGACTTAGCTATTCACAGCTCACTCAAAATGGACTGTTCATATGAAGGACTGGTCATAGTGATTGATGTATTGGGGATTTTTGAAGGCTTCTGTGTGTTCAAGCCCTCAGAAATCATCTTAGTTATGCTGGTAAGAAGTTGTTTTTTTAAATAGTTTTGTAGAGAGAGTATTATATCAACATAGAAAGGCATTTAAAATGAATATTACTTTTAGGCATATTAGTGCTTTGCATAATTATATTTTACAAAATTGCATTTAATGCCTCTGCTCTGTTTTTAATAGTTCTTTTTTAACAGGTTATTTTAACATATCTGAAAGAATGTTTTATGTTGTTTGGCATTGAGTCAAATAATTACACCCTTACAGCGTTCAGAACTGTGACCCTCGGGGCACAGTGTAAGAAGGAAAATATTCTCCTTGCAATAATTTCCACCCTTAGTTCCTTTTTCCTCCACTCAGTTTCCTTCACCTGCTCCTCTTAATTCTGCTGGCAGAAGCAATGGGGTGATAAAGAAAAAAGCCATGGAAGTAAGCTACAGAAGTAGTACCCATAGTGCCAGCCTTAACTAAGGCCACGTAACAACATCTCAGTTGTTAGAATGCTCATTTTAGGGCCTCTGCCTTCCTGTTATGAGGATTAATCGTTCCTATTTCTTGTACATTTATAAAAATTAATTAAAAATGCTTCTGATACTTTAAGGCAAAACCTTCAGCTTTGTACAGTGTTTGAGTTTTCAAAAAACTCATTCTGCTATGTGCAGTCAATCCATATTTAATTATATAGAACTTTCAAGCTTCTTCCCCTCCCAAAATTATCAGGCCCTTTATTTTCTTTGTATTAGAGAAAAAATAGATTATATTTTAAGAATGTTAGCTTCACATTTAGATCAGTTGTTGTTATTATACACTATATTCCTTCATAATCTTTCTTAGTTGTCTAAATATATGTGAAAAAAAATGATACAGAAGTAATTAAAATGTTATGACCCTAATAAACATTAAGATGCTGTTCTTGAACCAAATGGTATACAACAGGGTGGACAACTTCTGTTTCAGATAGAGACATTAATGTCAATATATTTTGATAAATGTGATGTTGTGATTTATTGGAGGGGATGTAAGATACATTTTTGTGATTTAAATGTGTATATTGCTGAATTTCAGATTTCTAAGCATAATTTGTGTTTATGACTGCATGTAAATGGAGTTTCATTTTGTACTTTGGATATTGACTATGAAATTGCATGATCTTAAACAGAGATCTCAAATCTCAGTGCAGATAAATATCCGCATTGTATATCTGCACTGTGAAATGTAATAATGTTAGAGTCAAAACACTTGTGGTTATTCAGTTAGTTGTGCTTTTTCATGTCACTGTGTGTGCAGCAATTCTGTGGGAAACAAAAAGCTTTGCTCTTTTAGACATACTATCTTTGAAGAAACAGCTGAGGGCAACAGGTTTCAAGCTCTTTGAAACCTTGGCTCTTTGAGTCCTTGGTAAAGGATGGTCTATCAGTACTACTGGTCATTTATTAAGTGTGCTTTAAAATTTGTAGGGGAAAAAAATGAAGTGCATTATTACATATTCAGGTAGCACAGAAGGGTCTTTTTTTCCTCTTTTCCTTATATAGGATATCTATATTTTAGAACTTGCAAAAGTTATTAAACTAATTACAATGAATCCTTTTGGTAGGAGGAAACTAATCACCACCTGAAGTAATATTATAAAAAGGAAGGTTAATATTTGTATGGCTTGGTTGAACATGATAACTACTGTAATTTACTAATAATGTGACATATAGAAGTAGGTGACTGTAGTTTTAGCCTATAGTCAGGAAAGCTCACATGTAAAAACATTCTCCAACATGGTGATTTTTACTTTAAAATGTTTTGGAGGGTTATGTATTAAAAAAATCTTACAATTTTTCCTAAGCCATTTAAAAGCTTCATTTGTGTTGGGATGGTTTTAAAACTTCTTTTTTTTTTTAGCAAAGGAATGAATGTATACAGTAGAGATTACTAATAAGTATTACTGAAGTTATACAGATTAATTCCAATGAAGTTCTTTAATGTCAGTGTGTAAATTGCTCTCCTCTTCTTACTGTCACTCTGATCTAATTATTTTGCACATAAGTAAACGTGGGGGATTTTGTGTGTGAAAAAGGATGTGCTTCAGCAGGTTTCAGGAACTGAAAAATTAAGCTATCCACTTACTGAGATTGGCAATGGAAGTAATATCCTTTCTGGGTAAAAAGTCAGTTTAAATGTAAAGACTGTATGATGCAAATACTTGTCATTTGGGTTATATAGTTTTCAAAACCACTCATAATAAAGCCAAGGATGCCCGTGTTTTTTGGTTTTATGGGGTGGGTTTTTTGAGCTTTGTTGAAAATAAATAGAATCAGGTTGCTAAGAGCAAAACTGTGAAAGGTTTTTTTCAAACAGATATATTTTCTGAACCAGGAGAAGGCAAAACATGAGACTCTGTCTTCTTGTGTATAGTAAGCAAAACTAATTTTGACTAATGTTGCTTCATAAGGTGCACAGAGCAGTTTGATGGCTCAACAAGTTCGTAAAAGCCTCGATCCTCAGTCTGGAGCACGTGCGAGATGTTTAATACAATTAGATAATTTCCCAAGTCTTAAATCTTAAATGTAGTTGCTTATGAAGATATTCTAGGCAGAAACAGTAATACTGAATTGTGAGTTGTATTTTACTGTGCTTGGCAATTCCAGATGTAGAATCATCAGAAGGCTGTATTTCATTCTAAGCTCTGTCCTTGCTTTCACTAGATCCAGAGGAACTATATGTGTTCTCAGTAACTCAAATAGAGATTTGTCCTGCGTTTAGGTGTTTCAGAATACAATTAAGTTAAACCAAAGGATTGCCTCTAATTGCTATGATTTCAAAAATCATGGATAGAATGCAAGATGCCTTCTTTCCTTATGCACCTGTCATCTTTCTGTAGAAACTCTATCCCATAAAAAGCAGCATCCCATATTCCCAGAGGTTTCCCTTACCCCTGCTCCTTTTTTGGTCTGCCTTTAGTTGTTTTTTTTGGAGACTGTTGCTGTGTGTGGTTTTTCTCTTTCTAGCTAGGTCAGGGACTTGTAGTAGCAGAAGGGTTGTCCTCTGTGGAGGACAACAGAGATACTGCATAAATGGCTTTTTCTATACTGGAAGCTGAAGGATCTTTCTTGAGTTCTTATCAATAAATTCCTGATACTGTCCATCTGGGCAGAATATAGAATATATATCTCACAAACTGTAAGTTAAAGGGGAAAAAAGTTCAACAGGAAAACCAGCTGAAAGCAGTTGGCTCTTGGAGAGGGTTTTCTTGGAGGGACAATCTCTGGGGTCCCCAGGGGGTAGAGCTCTGCTGTAGTCCTGAAACTTCTGCAGTTATGTCTCTCACCCTTCAGTGGCTCAGGTTCCAGTTAGTCTAGCCTGTTTACCAAAATGAACATCAAAACTTTGGGTCTGCATGTAAGCCACAAACTTTTGTACCTTAAACAAGGCTTACAGTAGTGTTACTCAGGTATGGCATATTCCTTGCTTTTTTGAAAAAAACATATCATCTCCTGGATTCCTGCTGATCTGTGTTGTTTATAAGACTGGAGTTAGGTGTAAGAGCTTCATTTGATTAGTATGATTAGAGTGGCAGAAGTATCCTTTGTCGTTTGTCTTCCTTAGTGTCTTGATAGCTAGTGGATCATCTTGGATCCTAATTGTCTTTATGAATGGTCCAAGTAATTGTTTATTAAGTTCTAAACAATTAATCCATGCAGACTATCTCAAGACAAAATAATCTGAGCAAGTGCTGGTGAAGCCAGCAATATCAATATTGCATTACTGCAAATATCATTAATTTATTCATTTTTTTGTATCAGTTTCACAATATGACATAGCTTAAGGGAAGAAAAATAGCACTTAATATCATATTTCTCTATTACTGAACAGCTATTTAGGGAAATTAAAGTACTTTCTTTGCTATCAACAGTAGGTTGAGAGAACTGTGCCACAAAAATACTCTTGTAGCTGTACTGCTTACTTCCTAGAAACTGCCTTATTAATTCTATTACAGATTATTAGTAGTGCATCATAAAGTGTGTGTGAAGACAAGATTGCTCTCAGTCTAACTGAATTAAATTATAAAGACAGAAGAACAAAATCTTTGATGATGGTTTGATCAGAGTGTACTAGAGACTATTCTATTGACTAGTTCATATAACAATGTTAATTTAAATATCTGCTGCTCTCAGCTTTGGATTCGTTAAATGAATGTCACGATCACAGGAAAAATTTGCCTTGTTATCAAAAGGCATTTTATAAATTGGGGGGGGGGGATACTTTTTATTATTAATCAAAAGTTATTTTTAGCCAGTTTTCACAGTTTGAAAACTTTGTCAGAGAATTGTAACTATTTTTTGTGAGGATTCTTCTATAGCAAATTATGTTCCTACTAGGCAAAATATATATTTAACTAGCATACAGTTTCCTCTGGCAAGCTATATTGATGTTAAATTAGGTTAGCTAAATTATATATTATCACCAAAGGCAATATAACAAAATACATGTGGAATATATTGAAGTACATGTTAGACCATCAACTTCATAAAGAACCATGTCTCCAGGAGGTAGACAAATACTATTCTGACTTTATTGCTGCTTTGAGAGTTAATGACCATAATAAAGGTAAGTATAGCTTGCTAATTATCCATTAGTTTTGTTTTTAATAAAATTTTAATTTGCATTCTTGGTCTTCTGCTGAAAACACATGCTTTTAATTGTTCATTTTCTATTTAGCATTTCTTTTCAGAGTTTTAAATGGGATTTTATAAACTTTTTAAGAGTGCTGGTTTAAAAAGTTTGTCTAAAAGAATTGAAGTATCCAATTAGAAATGTGCAAAAGTAAGCTCATACAAAACCCACTGTCTTTTAGTTAGAAACATAGAGATACACATTCAGTTCTTGAAATGATTTGGGCCATTATGACTGTTACCAAATTGACAACTTCCCTGTCCTGTCTTGGATGAAATGCATTATTGCTTAGACTCCAGCATTATGGTTTGGAAGGATAAATTATTGATTGTTGACATTTTGCACATTATCAGAAGTTTCTCTGATATCTTTCCTACCGGATGGGATTTCATGTCTTTGATCTTGTAAAATTAAAGGAGAAAAGCATACTTTAATTTTTTTTGAAAAATAAAAAAAGGCTTTTACAAATAAAAAGATATTTTTCATATTTGCATTTCTTAAAATGCATTTTTTTGGTCTTATAAATATGCTAATCTTTATAAGCTGCTTCTGGTATGACATATGGTATATAATTTTGTTTCACTTCCTTGACATCAACCTAGTTACTGTTACATAGAGATGTACAATTGGCAGGGAAAATTAGTATGTTCAGTGGCATGATACTTACAAGACTTTTGAGAAGCATCAGGGGTATTCATCTGTACTGTAAGTAGACAGCTGTTTGAAGAGGACTTGTAGATCCTATTAATTGTATGTTTGTTCCTTTTGAGATAGTGCTTCTTTTGGGCCTGTTTGGTCTGATGGAAAAACTGCAAATAAATGCTTGCAAATAAAACAGCAATGCTCAGTTAAACATATGTTTGTGTTGTAAATATATTTCTTAAAAGATATTAGAATTAACACTGGAGCAGTGTTGAGAAAGAAAAAAAATTGCAAAACAAGTTTCAAAGATCACTTGAAATTGCTCTTCAATCTATCAATCAAGTCTTAGCTGCATGTAAGTACAATATTGGCTTAGGAAATGAAGCAAAATGAGATGATACATTCAAATTTTGTAGTTTTTTGCTAGTATAAAGCCAATGAATAAAAACTTTTAGGAACTAGTTAATTTTGCCATGTGCTGCTATTTTTTGGCTATATTTCTACTTTGAAACTTAGTGTATTCTGTCTGTTGATGTGCTTCTCTTCCCCATTTTGCAGGGCTCTGCAGAGATAACATTTTTAGATTGAAAAGCTAAATCAGGTGACTTGGAATAATCTAGCAGTAATAGTGCAGAGCTTCATGCAGGTACAGTCATTGATACAGGCTAATGTGGGGAGTTCCATGGTCTTGTCCCTATCCTCAGGAACATGTGTTCAATTAAAATAGAGGAAGAAAATATAAACACTATTAGGGGCAGGTATAGGGACCCAAGGTTTCTCCTACTCAAGAATTTCCTGCCCAGTGTGCAGTCAGGATCCCTCCTGTGTGCTTATGCTTTTGTCTTTTACTTTTTGACCACTGAACCTTCTCTGTGTATTAGTATGTACAAGGGACAGCTTCAACTGGATAATGGAAAATATTTCCAGCCTTGTCCTGTAGTGTCATGTTATAGGCACTTCTCAGGGAATGGGATACAAGCATTTCAGATTCAAACTCTTTGTTCTGAGGGACGGGACTGATAAGGTTCTTCTCCAACCTAAGTGATTCTATGAACTCACATTTCATACCCTGGAGAGAAGGTTACTGGAAAAGCAGTGTGACTAGTTTCTGTGCTGAGAGACAACTGCAGAATGTAATAGCATGTCTCTGTTGGTAAACAAAATGGACCAGGTCTGTTGTACGCACTGAAGCCATTTGGCATGGTAGAAAGAACCATATGTTGCATAGAACACTATATGATATATATATATAAAATACAATAGAATCCATATGGTAAATTGTTTTACCAACCAAAACAAGGTGGGTGCATCCAATCTGTGTGCTAGAAATAGCTCCTCATAGACACAGTAGACTGAGAGCATGTCCAGACAGAGCCTGGGAGACTACTAACTGGTGTATTACTAAAGCCATGACAAGGACTATGTTAGCAGCATGTCAGTATGGATGATCACAGGACAATGCCTGTATGTTTATTAGCATGGTTGTAGCTTTGATGCAAGAAAGATTTTCAGGCATTTGTGTATAAGCAAATGATTCAGCATTGTTGACAAGAGAAGTAGGATTTCAATCCTTTGTTAGCCTTTAGCTAACTGATAATAACAAACATTTCCAAGAATTAAGTCATTATTCTTGGTTTTGGAAGGTTGGTTTGCTTATGATTTTCATTTAGTTGAATTCTATCCCCAAATCATTGAGCAATGATTCTATACAATTTCATTAAAACTAATGAAACGAATACTCTGCTTATAGGCCAAATTCAGTGTGGTACTTCAGCAAAAGCTTAATTTCAAATGCATGAGAAGTGGTATTATTGAAAAGTCAAGCGTGCTTTATCTTATTGAAGTTGGGTCATCATTTGTCTTAAAAAAGTCCCACTCATTTGACATCTTTCATAATGAAAAGTTTCTATAATTATTCTTGGTCAATAGAAAACATCATGTTAATCTTGCTTGGCTTTGTTTGCTCTAGAATTTGTTTTGAGACTTTGAGTATGTAGAATTTCTTGTACTTTTGGGTCATTAAATATTTATGAAAGAACTGGCAGGAGTATCACTGAAGTTCTATCGTGTTTTGGCTCCATAGTAAGGCAGTCTTTTTTTTTTTTTTTTTTTTTTTTTTGTAGTAACATCTCTTCTCTCATTTTATCTTAACACAAAGTGATCTCCATTTAGTAAGATACAAGCTTCAGCTAATCAGAATTAGCAGCTATCTAGAGTAATAGATTGATAAGGTGTAGCTGTGGTTGATCTGTACACCCCCCTCTCAATCTACATGAACATCGGGTGTGCTATCTGTCAGGGCCTGCAGGATGTTAAATCTTAATTTCCCTGACCAGTCTCACCACTGTCCTCCACCCATGCTCTCTGCCTTTGGACCCAGGAGCTCCATTTAAGCTTTGAGATGCATGTTTAATCCTTGCTTGAGCTCTGTTATGGATGTATCTGCTTCCAGCCTTGCCTCCTGGATACACCTCTGGCCTGTGTGGTAGGTGGCTTCTCTCCCAGATGGGACTAGACTTGTGTCTAGTGCTGTCTCTGTTTCTTTTTTGTTCTGACTGGTCTTCCTGGGTGTGACCATCTGTCTTGTCTGTCAGTGGATTGCCTTACCAGCACCACTTGCTGGGTTCGTGAGCTGTGGGACTGCACCCCAGTTGTGGAGGGAACCCCACAACTGGAGTCATGCTTGGCTCCTGATTTGCTCTCCATGTGGGAACACACAGCCCTGGCTGTTCCTTGATACTGCTATGCATTCAGAATCCTGTTCCAGGATGAGTGCTATGGTAAAGAGACCTTCTTGGTATTGGCAGCCAATGCTCTTATTCCCGCCCTTTTTCATCAGTGGCGGGAGCAGCAAGCACAGTGCTCTGGCTCAGGTATAGTTTCCTAGCACCAGTGCATCTCCTCACAACCACTTCTGAGCCCCTTGTCTGTCAGGTTATCATGCCTGCCTTGCCTTGTTGAAATCACAGTCTTCCAGTTTAACTTCCTCACCATAGCCAAAAGCCTATGAGCTTTTTACGATCATCTGCTGCTTCATGACTGAATTAAACATGCTTAATTTTGAGTGTGTTTTTAAAAGATAAATTAACTAAAATGCAATGATGCAGTGCTGCAATTCACCAATTCCAAGAGGAAAAAAGGCAGAGGGGCCAGAAGGGGATTCAAGGGTGCAACAGTATATTCTCCTGGACTATAGCAGGATCAATCAAACCAACACAATTTCTGACAGATATTTATTTAATCTGTTTTCTAAGCCCTTCAGAAAGGGAGATTCCAGAGATTCCATTGTCAGTTAAATAGTGAAGAGATTATCTGAGCTGTAAGGACAGAATTTTCTTGAGTTCAGAGTCTAATTGCTTTTGCTGCTACCAGTACTCCAGATTGCTAAAGTAGATGGTATTTCAGACACCTGCTGTACATAATCCTTTTCTGTTTCATAGTTTTGATCAGCCTATGCTTCTTGCAGTGAAATTTGAAGAGAGCTGTCTTTTGTTGACAAAGTAATGATGATTATTACATTTCGCTGAATCAGTAAACTAATATCCAAACTCTGTCCTCAATGGGTTACTCAGCCAGGTTTTGGGAAACCACTTGGAAAGGTGTAAGAGTGTGGGGAAGAGTTCAAAATTAGGACATTCATTTAAAAAACCCACAAAACCACCACTAACACCACCACCACCAAAAAAAAAAACCAACCCACCTACAAAGGAACGATTTCCAGTAGGCATTTGCACACTGGAGCATTCAGTCAGAGATGACGGTGAAGTTTTATGCTCCTTTCAGACTTGACTCTTTCCAGTCTGATGTCATCTCAGTATACTCTCTTGTTTTTGGGCCGGTCACCTTTCAGGGATATCATTCAGAATCCTTTTTTTCTGAACTCATTTGCTAAGCATCAAACATTCTTGGGGGCTGTTCAGCTGGGGAGGAAACAATGTTAACTTATTCCTTAAGGTAAAATTGAGATGTAAAATTCCAGTTTTCTAATCCTGAACTGTATCTTCCTCCTTGCTTTGTGGTAGTTGCATTAAGTATTGCCTTCTACAAGACTGAATGCATTCAGCCTGGCTATGAAGTAAATATATTTCAGTGTAGAGAATGTATAAGATTTCTGTGTTTAATGAAATATTGTGTGGTTCAAGTAAAAATACATTGGTTTTTTACTTGTAGGGCTTGTTTTTTTGTTCATTGTTGTTTTGTTTTTCCCTAGGGAAATGCTAAATATATTTAATTTGGAAGAAATCTGTATTTATCTGCAGGGAGAGGGGTGGAAAAAAGGTATCAGAGTGGGGTTTGACAAAATGAAATGGAGGAAAAGATCATAAGGTTAGTCTTTTAGAATGGGATTAGATTTTTAAAAAATTTATTATATGGGATACTTTTGCCAAAGAACGTTCTTAGGAGAAGGACTAAGGTCTGCATTTCATGAGAAGCCAGAAGATCAGGACCCAAATTAAGATGTTTGGAGTCCTAAATTCTTGAAAATACTCAAGAGCAGGAGGAAAACACGTGGGGACAGAAATGTAAGATAATTGTTTACATGTTCATGTCTCATACAGTTTTCAGGGTAACTTTTAAATTCTAGAGTTAGCCGGCTGTGCATCAGAACGGGTACAGGCTTGGAGCTCCGAACAAGAACGGTGCTAGAGCATCGGCTGCTGGTGGGGGATCTGCACCATCCCAGTGGTGCTCGGGGTCCCCTCAAAGGCAGAGTTACGCCAGAGGCATCAGCAAGTTCTGAAACTGCTGGAAGAAAATGAACAGCCATGCTGGAGCTTGACCAGTTGAAGGGCTGCTGAAGGGTGTGTAAGTCACACGTCGCGAGGCAGCAGCGCGGTGGGCGCTCAAAGGGGGAAAGCCCCCCGGCCTGGGTTCGGCTGGGACAGAGTTCGTTTCCTCTCTAGGAGCCCGCGTGGGCTGCGTTCGGCATGGAGGGGCCGCCGAGCGGCCCTGGCCGCAGGAGACACCACCGCGTGAGACGCCGCAGAGTCGGCAGAGGGCGCCAGAGGGCAAGGCGGGCGGCGGCTGCGGCTGCCCGCGAGCTGCGGCCCCGCCGCGCGCCTGGAGCCCGACCCCGGCGGGCGGCGTCGTGTCACGGCGCTGGGCCTGCAGCCCGCCAGCCCCGGTCGTCCTTCCCGAGCGAAGTGCATGTTACTTACCCGCGCTTGTCTGGGCTAGTTCGGCATCTCTGCTAGCCCACTTGAAGGACTATATAGTAGAGGCTAGTTTGGCCAAGCCCAGATGACCGCAGAAGCCTTTTAGGTGCTTCCAGGGGAGTGTTTGCATTAATAACTACACGGTGTACAGCAAAAACACTTTAAGACATGTTGTGTGAGGCTGTGTGTGTTCATAGTTAGGTAAATAAATGGTTTTATGGAGTGTAATGTGTGAGAGATCGTGAAAGAGAGCTCTGAAGACAGTGTCCCAACTGTTTTTCTAGTTGTGAAATGGATTTTTCTTCTCCCTTCAAGAGCAGTACAGACTAATAACAAAAAAAAAAAGAGCAAAATTATCATAATCCCTTTGATTTTTGTCATAAAGCCACGTTTGATTTGTGAGGAGAGATGTTTAACCTCTTGAAGGATTTGATGAGCTAAGGATTATAGAAAGCCTGTTTTGATGGCTAATAACTTGTTGGCTCTCCAGTTATCATCTTGAAAGAAAATTATCCAAGAAAATGATCTTTATGTTTTGAGGAAGGCTGTATTTCATGCAAGACACTCTTACTGCATTCAAGATACAGATGAAGTTCCAGTAACCTTAACAGGGTCAGGGTTTTACTGGAACTTGCCTCTTGTATTATCCTTCGTAGATCTCTTAGCTGTCTGGAAGAAGCAAGGAAGGATATACAGCGCAGTTTATTTACCTGCCTTGTGGTGTAAAAATGAGCAACCCTGCTGTTATACTTGGAACATTTAGTGTAGAAAAAGATTGTGCTCTAGGTGGACATCAAAGCTGTAATTTTAAGAGAACCATCCCTGAGAAACTATGCATAGTGTGCCTGTTTTTCTAAATACCCTGTGTTTCTTAAATATTCAAGTAGTATCCAGTCTGATTACCTGCCTCCTGCCTTGTAATACAATTTATCATTTTTTGGATGTTCAATGAAATGGTTGAGTAGAAATCTCAAGTGCCTCACCCCTTTTTTCTTTTCTCCTATGCCCACACAATTTATGAGTGTTTTTCCTTTCTGGTAAATGGAATCTGATGCACTGAACTAGGTACTTGTACTAGATGATCCACCTTAGCATTCCAGCTACTGGAAGATGAAAGATACTTTGTTGTTGGTTTGTTTTTTTAACAACAGTAGTAGAGTAATCACATAGCTTTTGTGGATAAGAAAGCTGAATTATTTAGCCTGCTGGCAGGACCCTCCCCAACAAGAAGACTTGTCCTGGTTTATATATATAATTGACAGTTTAGTTTGCCTTTACCTTGGTAGGGGGGAATTTTTCTTGAGGTCCTCAAGGTCTGAATTTTAAAGTTTGGTGGAGTTTGCTTTGGTGTTTTGTTTGTTTAGTTTTTTACTTCTAACTTTATTAAAATAATGTTTTGGTGTTTGATAATTCCAGTTTCTTTCTTTTCAATGTAGAAAACTTCCACATTCTTGAAATAATTTTTTTTATAATGTAATTCTTGGTATATTTGCCTCTAAAAAAGTACTTAAGAATGTACTGTGGATTGACTTATGACTTTTGCAGGGATGTAACATCATCCCTTTGGTGATTAGCTTAAGGAAGCATTGCTGGATAGGTATCTACTCCCCAGTCAACACGTATGTAAGCCAGTGCATATATAGCTTACATAGAGTTAAGTGACTTGTCAGGATAACCAGCCAGCATGAAATAACTTTGCTTCATTTGTATGGAAACATTTTAATCAACATAATGACAGCTAGTAGCTCTTATAAGATTTGCATTTTTATGAAAAAAATTGGAACTTATATTTCAAACTATAATATATGGACTATTTAAGCAAACTTGCTTTTAATTTTTAAGAAGAAAATTGCATTTAGCCTCAAAAGCATTCTGTAAAAGAGTGTTTTTAATAAATTTTTTAAGTAACAGCATCACAGTGCTTATGAAGCTCCTTGCTTTCAATAGGAATTTTGTTGGTAACAAACCTGAGGATTTTTTCCTCAGTGCCAAGAGAGAAAAGAGAAAGCAAGCCTGGTTTTGCAGTCAAGTTTTTAATACCTCCTTTTGCTTTATACCTCCTTGACATATCAAGTGATAGAGATCTTCTAAACTTTCCAGTCAGTCAGAATGTCTTGAAAAGCAGTGAAGGTGGGTTTGGCTTTTTGATGATATAGTAATTGGAACGTTATATTATACTGTAATAAAAAACCATGTAGTTGTTTAATAAGCTTGCTGTGTTTTGCTATGTTTAACCTATATTGTTTCTCCAATATACCTGTGCAGCAAAAGGTGATTTCAGTCATACATAGCAAAATTCATTCTGTACATCTCTGTATTTGATAACTTAGTATGTAGTATATAGCGTCATTTCTATGTCGTGAATCTTGGCTAGTCCCTAAATAAAAGAAAGTAGAAAAAGTATCTGTATGAGAATTGATACGTTAAGGCCACTCTTCTCATAGCTATATATAAAATGGTCAGGCCTATTTTCAGTGTGTGTGTGTGTGTCATTTAGTGCAAGTCAAGCAGTTTGTTTATTTTTAGAGCTTAGGCATGTATTTTATATCCAGCTGTAAATGTTATTAAAAGGACTGGTGATGTTAGAGCTGTATGTATGGAGATTTTGTCTCCTTGGTAGACAAATCACTGTTGCAGTGTGGGTAAGCTGGTTTTGGTCCACGTTTCATTTTACAACTCAAAAAATTCTCATAATATATAAACCTTGTGATAACCTTCACAGTTTGTGTGGTTTCTATTTGAGTCAGATTTCTCCAAGTTTTACTTGACTTGTCAGTGATACCATGCCTTTCATTGCTGCTTATTAGAATTCCAAAAAATTATCTAAAGTCTACAGTTTCCCAGCCTCCGTATTCTCAGCTTTTACTTCTGAATTAGAAAGTGAGAACTGGCTTTGGAGCTGTTTTCAGGAAAGCAACTTATGGCAGCATGACTTTGATGTTTTTGGAATGTTACTGAATTCTTCTAGCCACCTGAATAAAGAGAGGATTACTGATAGATATCTGGTATTCATGATGCTGAGATATATGTACTGGCATTCTGAATTATAATTTTTGCAGTCCTGAAGCTGACTGCCACACCTATGGAAGTTCAGGGTAAGATTTTATCTGCCTTGCTTACCCTCCCCCCTCTAAATACTGTGTCTCTGCTGACAGTGTTCTATCGAATTCAGCATCTCAGATGTGTGTAATGCTCTGCCTTTTTTATCATATCTTCTTTTAGTATTATATTGGTGTGAGACCACTGAATAATTTGGCATGAACCAACACTTTTTTCTTGAAATTTAACAAAGTGTTCTCTACCAATTAAGAGGCTGTAAAATAGGATGCTTTTGAATTTGGAGCTGTGACAGATAGCAAAGCATTGTTTAGTGAAGAATTAAGATTTAGCTGTTCCAGAGATTCCCCCCCTACCCCCCTCCTAAAAAGTATGTATTTTAAATCCAAACAATTTGGGTGGGTTTTTTTTGTGTTGTCATCTAGTCAGTTGAGTTTTTTCTTTTGGGTTTTTCATGGTATGAGATGAAGGTTTTTTGTTTTGTTAAACTTATAAGCTTCTGATCTTTTATGTACTGGACACTGAAAGTGAAGCTGACAGTATTAATGAAGTACAAAAGCTAATTTACTATATTTTGTCTGAATTTAGCCTGGTATCCACTGAAGTGAAGAATTAATCTGGGATATATGATGATATATAATAGTGTTGCACTTGGGAGCAGTGCAGTTACATTTCTCTTATTTAATTATCATGTCAAAGAGAGGAGAGTGGTCTCCCTTCTCATATGGTGTGGGAAGGTTATATCTTGAATTTTTCATGCGTACAAATCTGAGCATATTGCTGCTGCAGGATTGAGAAATCAGAGGACAGAGCACATGCAGTGTTGGAGCAGGAAAATTAAATATTTCAGTACTAAAATTTCTCCTTGCTGTTTGAAGGTGGAGAGGAGCAGATAAGTGTGCTGCAATAGGAAGGATGCAGAGGTGAAGCTGAGAAGAAATGGTCTGAGATAGCATAATAGATTGTAATTAAAAGAGGGGGAAAGATAAGGAAAGGTTTGGTCCTAGAATATTTTTCATAGTGTGTGGTAAGTTTGCACTAACAGTGAGTATCCTTCCCAAACTGGATGGGGAGAGTGTGTTGGAATAAATATGAGACAAAATGTCCATGGTAGAAATTTATTGGCTGAAACCTGCTTTTTGTACTCAATGTGCCTGCAATTGGTAGTTGTAAGGGTTGGGCTTTTTATGTAAAAGCTGTTGCCAGTTTTTGGGAAAAAAAGATATCTTCAGTTTGAGGAATGCAATCAGACAAGCTTTTTTCCTTAAACTGGTGTTTCCCAACACTGTTCCAGAGCTCAGGTGGACAGATCTCTATCTCTGTTGAGGCTCCTCAAACAAAAACGCTATGCTGTCTATCTCTTTTATTTGTTCTGCTAAATCCTGCTTGAAATATACATTATTTGCATGGCAAAGAAATAAAAGGGAAAAACAGTTTTCCTGCTGCTTTTTACTCCCCACCCCCAGTTGCCCCCTATTTCAATTTAAGGCTTAATCTCCATGTGATATTTGTCATTCTTGTTTGACTAATCACTGAAGAAACATGAAGGTGTTTGCAACTTTCAAATTGCAAGACAGTCTTGAAGAAAAATGGGACAATGGATTATTTGTTCTCTTAGGTCTCAAATGTTGATACATATGTTTATATCAGTAGTTCTTAACTATCTCATGGAGTTAATCAGTATATTGAAGACATGGTGGTTTGACAGAGCTGGAATAGAAGCTAAGCCTGTCCCAGCTGTAAGGAGTAAAATCTTTCCTTAGCCCATTTATTTAAGGAGGTTGATGTGCATATGCTACTTAAAGAAATCTTTGCAGATACACGTAGTTTAAATGGTCATTGCAAAAGTTCTTGACTCATTGCAGTTGTATGTGTAAAATAAAAAAGAAGTCATAGGTACAAGAGGGAAATAGCCACAGAAACAATTTGGCTATATCCCTGGCAAAAAGTTATTTGAAAAAGAAGCTAATTTCCATTAGAGATGGAGATGCTGTGGAGGGAAATTGCTGCTTCCAACTTCTTTCTGTTCTGTTCAAGGAAAAGGTATTTGGTATATATACCTTACGAATAGAAAAATTTCTTCACAAACATCATATCTGACTCCTCTTTCTGGCAGGGTCATGTAACTGTCAAGAACAGGCAAGGAGAGTTTCCCAGCCACACAGGCAAAGGAAACAGCAATATATTCTCTGGGATTTAAATGAGTGCCCATGTTGAAAGACAATAAATTTGTGGCAATCTAATAAGTATCTTGGTTCCCTCTGACTGGCAGTGCTTATGATGGCATAGCTTGATTGAGATCTTCAGAAGACAAAGGAGTTGATTAGATCAAATATGTCCAAATATTCATTGCTACTTAAGAAAACCTTTCCCATCCCTTCTCTCAAAAAACCCTAAAGCCTCAACTGAAAGGTGAAGACTAAATAATAAAACCAAAGACATTTCTTTCAAGATGTTTAGAAACATGTGTGTAATTAAGTATCCTCTAACCTCTCTTGAGTTGGTGTGAGGAGTTAATTGTAGTGTTTGGAAAACCTAATGACACCAATTGTTTTAAGTTATTTACTCAGGAACAGAGTTTTCAGATAATCACTCCATAACACACTTTGTGCTTTTAATTGAATTAATTGTTACACACCAAAATTAGTATTAAAATATGATATTTGTATCACTTGTTCCTTGGGAGCATTCATAGTAGTACTGGTAGTAATCAAGCAAACTGGAACAATTGGAGAAGAGGAGGCTGAGAGGAGACCTCATGGTGGTCTGTGGCTTTCTGTCAAAGGGAGCAAAGGGGCAGGCACCGATCTCCTCTCTTTGGGGACCAGTGATAGAACCAGAGGGAACAGCATGAAGCTGCGACAGGGGAGGTTTAGGTTGGATGTGAGGAAGAGGTTCTGTACTGAGAGGGTGGTCAGGTGCTGGCGCAGGCTCCCCAGGGAAGGGGTCACAGCCCCAAGCTGGGCTGAGGTCAAGAAGTGTCTGGATGATGTGCTCAGTCCCATGCTCTGACTTGGCTGGGCTGTGTGGAGCCAGGAGTTGGACTCGATGGTCCTTATGAATCCCTTCTGACTCAGGAGATACTAGGATTCTATGAACTGCATTAATCAAGTCTTTTTAATGTAATTGCTCTATATCATGTGTGAAATTGCAAAATTTGCTACTCCAAAAAAATAGTATGCAATAGGAAAGTAGAGAATAACATAAGAACTTCAAACCAAAACTAAAGCTTCATTTTTTTTGTATGGCTTCCAAAGGTGTTGCTTGAGAGCCTTGTTATTAGCTATAAGTAAATCAGTTTCCTTAGAGCATGAGTTTTGTGAAATGTTTGTTTTTCAACATGGGAATTATCAGACAGGGCTGGATTCCAGACAGCTGGGCAGATGGTTCCTTCTTTTCAAATTGGGTTGTGCCAACAAAGAGAGACAGCTATACAAATGTTAACCCCTAAGGGATAGAGAAATCTCTGTCAATCTTCTTCCCCCTGCCCTCAACTGTTTAAAAGAAAAGCAAAATAGTAATTCTGATATAATTACTGGAAAATATTCTGTTTTGAAAACTTAAGGTTCCAAAGTTTGTCTTTTCAAAAGTACCCATGTTTAGAGATATAATGCAGTTGATTAGCTGGTGTTTAACATGTGGTTGTGTAGATAATGAAGCATAAAACCCACAAATTTGCCTCAGGTTAAGTATGTATCCACTGCAGCATGGTGAAGATGCTAATATGTATTTAAGAGAACTGGTTAGTAACTTGCTGTAAATAGATTTTCTGATGTTTGAATTCATTTGCTTTATATACTTGAACAGGATTGAAAGGTTGAAATCCCTTGCCTAAAAATCACTAATGAAAGAAATAGACCTAAAACCTTAGGATCTTGGAAAAAGAACTTTGAGTTGCACAAATTGCCCCTGAGTGTCAGGATTTATTTTTCTTTGTAAGGTAGTAAATTAAACCCAAAACTTTATTTCTCTGAACCTTTACAATAAATTTTGGATATAATTCTGTGCCCATTCAAATGAATATTATCATTTTTTATGGTTTTGAATATAAGAAAGCAGCTTTCTTTTTATCTGGATTTTTAGGTGGGCTTTTATTTAGATAATAGAGGCTTGACTAGCAGGTATAGAAGGGACATTTGATTTTTTTTTTTGAGAAAGAGCAAATCTGAGATACTGCAGACAGTATAAGCAGTTATTGTTTGTCTTTATTTCTGAAATAGGATAAGAGAGGAAAATGATTCAGAAAGGTTGCAGAATTTACTAGGGTTTTGTGTACAGCAGTTGAAAATTAAATAGGTACCACTTGGTCCTGTTCTTTTTGACGTGCACTCATTTTGGTTGGAAATGAGGTGTCTGCAGTGAACTTGGAATGTTCCAATGAGCCTTTACCTTACGTAAAGAAAAGTATCCTTTGTACATAGAATAGATTGCTTTAAAAAAATAATTCTTGGTTTATTGTTTAGAAGGATAGTTTTTGAATAAATGACTATGTGTTTGTAAATGCACGTTTTAGTGACCTTTTTGGGTACTTTGCCCATCACTTCCAGTACAAAATTTCTTCAGGATAAGATTGCTCATGAGTGAGGAACAAGCCACTGTACATGGCTAGACTTAAAAAAACCCCCTAAATTCTACTTGCTGTCATAAGGAGATAAATCACCCATCATTTTCTAATTTTTGATTTCTCTATTTTGAGAGTAACCTTGATATTTTGTTGCATACTTCCATTTTTTAGTCTCTCTCTAGTCTCAATATTGTTCTATCTGGGATATTTCATAATGTTTATAAATCTGAATTTTATGCAACTATACCTGTACATTTTTGAGATCATGGGATAACTTACTGCATCACAAGGAGTACCTTCATGCTTGTGGTTCTTCTCTATGCATATATTAATTTTGTCTCCTTAGCCACCTATTTGTTAATATTGGACAGTGAATATCGGCTTGGAAAGCACCAGGTATAAATATATATATATATATATTTTTTTTTCTCCATTGAAATAAAGTTTGGGAAGTCAGAATAAAATGCAAAATAAGTTGGATGGTGTTGCAGTCACACTTCCTTGGTTTTCAATTCATTTGAGTAGGTATCAGTCCTATAACCAGACAACTGGCAGAGTAATAAGAGTTGCATATATTAACCTATTTGGTTTCTATTCTTCATGTATCTTCTATAGCAATTTCAGATTTTTGAAAGATAGTCTTTGCAGGATAGGTAAGTTATTTTTTATTCATACACTCATGTCATGCCTTTTGATATATAGAATCTATGATTCTATAAATAAATTTCTTTAGGGTTGGAAAAGACCTTTAAGATCAAGTCCAGCCGTCTGTCCAGTACCACCATGTCAACTAAACCATGTCTTGGAGTGCTACATCTACATGCTTTTTGAACACCTCCAGGGATGGTGACTCCACCACCTGTCTGGGCAGCCTGTTCCAATTCTGTCTACTTGTTCAGTGAAGAATTTTTTCCTAATATCCAATCTAAACCTCCCCTGACACAACTTGAGACCATTTCCTCTTGTCCTGTTGCTAGTTCCTTGGGGGTGAAGACCAACCACCACGTCACTACAGCCTCCTTTCAGGTAGCTGTAGAGAGTGATAAGGTCTCTCCTCAGCATCCACTTCTCCAGGCTGAACAACCCCAGTTCCTTCAGCTGCTCCTCGTAAGACTTGTGCTTCAAACCTTTTAATAGCTTCATTGCCCTTCTCTGGACCTGCTTCACCTTTTCAGCTGTTTCTAATCTAAACTTAAGCCCTGGACTTTTCATCATCAGCATATTTTTTTGTTTTAAGGAAGTTGATGCTTTATTTGGTTTCAGCTTTCAATTAACTGAGAGTGTAAATCTTTGACTTACGTTGCTTGAAGTCAGTTTGGGGACCGTTTTTTGATTCAAACAGGTGAGAAAGACTGTAGCTGTTGTGAAGCTTACAAAGTACCTGCAGCTAGCTCTTCAAGGTTATTTCACAGAAAAAAGCTAAATTTGAAATGCTAAAAAAGATTAACATAAATGTTATTTACTGTTAGTGTGAGGGAGGAGAGTTTATTGTCTAATTAAAAAATTATTTGGATGCAAGCCTAAATTACATTATATATGTATGCAATGAAGTTTTCTTGAAGGACAATTTTTTAAAATCTAGTTATTAAAACCTGATTTACCAAAAATATGAACAGTACAGAACTTAGAAGGGAATTTTCTTCTTTTATCATTATGTTTGTTAGTTTATACATCATGATTAGTAGTACCTAGATTTAATGCTTCATGTGGATTCTATTTCTCTTCCTTTTGCTGGTTTTTGGGTTTCTGGGTTCTGCTAGCCTCACCAGCAGAGTAATATAGTGCTAACTAAGAATTACCAGTATATTAATTATAATGAAGCAACAACTGAAGATGGCAGGGGTCAAATATGAAATCTAGCCAGTTATTTAAATATTAAACCCATTTTATTTCAGCTCTTCTGCAGTTCTTGCTTTACGCCTCCTCTTTAACTCCTCTGCTATCAAGGCAAGAGAGTTAATCTTGTAGATTTTGGGTGGTTTAAATGTCCTGGATGTATTGTGTGCTGTGTAACCCCAGGATTGTGCAGCCAGCTCTGGGGTAATCTGAATTCCTGATCTTTGAAGAAAGTGAACAAGTGCAGACTCCTGAGGTTTGGGTTCACTAGGAACTTGCCCCTGTTCCATCTTTGCATTTACTCCTATAACAGAGTAATTTTCTTTTCTTTCTTAGTCTGAGTGATGCCAATTCCCGTCAGAACTTTATATAAACTTCAGTAAAATCTTTCCAATATTTTCATCCTTTGCTAAGCACAAATGAAGCACCTATGTCATCTACACCTGCAACAGCTGCATCCTCAATGCCCTTTCAGTTATTTTACCTTGATAAACTAGCTTTTTTAACCAGATTTTATATATATATATATATATTTTAAAAAGTGGGGAGTGTTCTGCTCAAAAAAACCCCAAACTTGGAAGATTTACTTATATAGTATCAGAATGGATCAGAGAAGTAGGAGAAACTCTGCATAGCTCTGATACTGTGCAAATGCTCTATAGCCATCCCACTTCCTCCTGCTCTTGCTGCAGTGTCTAATACTCCTGGTATAGTACAAAGAGTAGGAGGAGAAAAGGACACATAGGGACAGCAAATCACCTTTTCATATGCTTTTCTTGACTACAGTAAAAGAAAAAATTGCCCCAGAAAATGACATGTGTCTTACATTGAGGTAAATGTGATTGGTGTTTTTTTTACACTAACCACAGCAGTTACTGTACCTTTTTTTATTTGCATATTTTTAATTTACTTTAGTAGAAAATGAATCCTTAGAGTTCCATCAGCTCATTTCCAATTTTATTTGGTTATGTTAGTTATAACTGTGTTTACATTTAATGTAAAACACATTATAAATACTAATAGATTTGTTCTGCTAGCAAATATTTCAAGTAAATATATCATTTCTTGAATATACAGAAAGAACTGTGCCTTATCCCATTCAGAATACTGGAGTAACTTGTGACTATGAATAAAACAGAATGTAATGTAATATCAAATGTTGTAGATTATTGTTTTCAGATAGCCTTGCAGTCTTAAATGACTTCAACAATCAGCGAATCTTTTCTTATTTTGGACACTCCTGTGTGACTGTTTGTATGTATTTATTTAAACAGCCAACCTGACATTATTTGTGGCCTACCCACTCATTTTTTATTGCACAAATTACTTCTGCAACTGCTTGTCAGCATGCTATGATAGCATACTCTGGAGCTGACTTCACTCACAGTAGTAGAAACCAGACGCCTGGCTTCTCTGTTCCTCCTGGGTTTACATCCATGTTCATGTCCTGCTTCCACTGGGGTTTTCATGTGGCAATGCTGAAATATAGGAAACATTTAATTGCTGTTGGACTTGAGTTTAGGGAAAGAACTTGTAGCAGGGTATTATGTACAAATTTGTCTTGGCACTGCTTTTTTATACCTAGAAGAATAATTTTGATACCTTTAGCAATTCCTTAGTATATTGTATTTGAAAGAACCAGTGAGCATCTTCTTTCTAGATTATTTTTGTAGGCTCATACCAAGAGTCTCTCAATTTGGAATTCTTTGATCTAAAATATTAAGAAGAAAGCTATCTGTGGACTTAGTGTATTGTTAGTCCTAAGTTTTGTTGTTTAGCTACCTACAAAGCTTTGGCTGGAATTAGGAGAAAGGTGGTGGACTCTGTTGGTTTGTTTTTCTTAAGATCCAGGAAAAGGAGATCTCTGTTTTTCTTCAGAATTGGGGAAAATCATTCCCTGATGTTGTGAATGCCTGTATCTGGTTGGGTAATTGGGGAACTTTTCAGTTAATGCTGGTTTCTCATGTTCTGGAGACCCTGCTCTCAGGGCTTCATATAAAGAAATAGAATACTCTTCTTGAGTTACTCTGCTGCAGTTCCCAATCCACTTACCAATCATTTGGAAATGAGAACAGTTTTTCTTTGAGATCCTTAGTTAAAAATAAACAATAGGATATATGCTAGGAATGAAATCACATTGTTTGGATACATGTGTATGTCTTCTTTTTTTTTTAATAAAGGTCAGGTATTGTGGCAGCAATTGAAGGTTAATTGTATTATGAAGTAGAACATATATCTATTTTTTCACATCTGAACACAATGTGGAATTAGGACTGTTGCTTAGAAAAGCTTTTACTATACTTCTGAATGAGAGAAAATGTAGTTTGTGATGACTGGACAAATGAGTTAGCAGAAAAGCTAAAAAAGCCAAACCCCTTATCCTCCAGGAAGAAGGCTTCACCTTCAACCAAGCCAGTGTGATGTCTTTCAGCTAACTCTGTAACAGGCAATGTATAATGAAAGATTTCTCTAGTACCTTTATTTTTCTGTAACCAGGTTGTCAAATAGATGTTTTTTCCTTTCTATGCATAATTTAGTATTTGTATCTACTTTTTTTCTGTGCTAGCTGATTTAGGACTCTTGGAATTTCTAGAGATGATGAGCTCACTTCTTTGCTGTTGAAAGACCAAATCTTGATAAATGTAAACTGAGCTCCTTTTTTTTTTTTTTTTTGGATGAAAAAAGAGAACTGAAAAGTAAAAAAACATTGTTTCTCACTGTGTACAAATAGCAACCCTTTGGGCAAGGGAAAGGAGAGTTCTTGTCCTAGAGTGGTTTTCATACAATATATCTAAAAATAGGGGTCTTGAAGAAGAATGGTGTTGACTCAAGACTCAGCTAAATTTTAAGAATAATACTTGTTTTCATTTGATGTTAGCATAAGTTCATGGAAGTTGTAATCTGCAATGTATATATGCAAATTTTGTTTAATTTATCAGACTGGGCAGCTGTGGTTTGCTTTCTCAAGGATGCAGTATCTTAAACATCAGATATCTTAAACATTGGTTAGCCCACCCAAAAAATCATGAATTTTTTTACTTGAGGATGTTGATTTTTCACTTTTGCCATGGGCTTGATTTTTCTCTTTCTTTTTTTTTTTTCCTTCCCTTTTTTCTTCTTAACTTTCAGTGAGGGAGTAGAAAGTACAGAAATCCAGATAGTTTCCCAATTAATGAGATTTTCTTTGGCAAGGCAAGACTTACTGTTGTGTGCAAATGTCATCTTGTGCTAAACTTCTAGAGTTTTAACATTGTAGAGAGAGAAATGCTTTTGGGGTGAAAATTTTCCTACTTCTACCCGTATTCTGAAATGTTAATGGTAAAAGTAAGGTCATTTCTGAGGAGCTGTTGACCTCTTAAAAATACAGCTGCTTGGGGAAAAAAGAAATCCAATGAAAACATCTTGTGGAGAAGCTAGGCACAGAAAATGCCACTGGAGTAAGTGAAAATGTCAGTTCTAATAGTGCTTTGGTTTTGCTGGCTCTAGGTCCATGTGCTTGCTTCTAAAGTTCTATGGTGAAGCTGGATGCATGGGGTGAGGAAGTGAATGTTGCTCTGAGGTATTCCTTGGATGAATAGCTTGTGGTAATGTTCTTTGATTAAAAAAAATATCAGTTATCTATGCAGTGTTCTGATTTGTTCCTAAACAATGGATCAGAATGCTGCATGTTGCCCTTCTTTGGGTGTTTCATCAGACTTCTGCTTTGAAAAAATTAATGTTGTTATTAAGGGTGTGAGCAGTCTAGCTAAAGAAAAAGCTAAAAAGGAGAGAATGCGAATCAGAAGCTTAGAGAAGGTTCATAATGTGTAATTAGAGAGAACTTCCTCCCTCTTCTTTGAAAAGCTCCTTATTTATTTGAGTGAAGTATTGCAAAATTGTCGTGGTTTAACCCCAGCAGGTAACTGTGCACCATGAAGCCTCCCACTCACCCTTCTACCCCATGGGGGTGGGGAGAAGAGTGGAAAAAAACCCTCAGGGATGTACATAAATGCAGTTTAATAGGATAACAAAGGAAGAATAAAACAATAACAGTAATAATCAAGCAAAACAAGTGATACACAAATAAAATTGTTCACCATATGCAGAATAAAACCAAACGTGATGCCCAGTCTGTTTCGGAGCAGCAATCCCATCCCATCTCGCTTCCCCAATCCCAGAGCCTGACACTCTCTGGCAGGGAATACCCCATTGTCTAGCCCAGACCAGCTATCCTGGCTGTGCTCTCCCAGCTCCTCATGCCCCTGGTAGGGCCCCGGGGAGCTGAAAGGTCCTTGGCTTAGTGTGGCCACTGCAACTGCCCAGTGACAACTCAAAACCTCAGCATGCTATCAACATTATTCTCACACTAAAACCAAAGCACAGCACTATCCCTGCTCCTAGGAAGAAAAGTAACCCTGTCTTAGCGAAAAGCAGGACATTAATTAATATTTTTGAGTATCACAGATTTCAAAATGAAAAAAAATTGGTTTATTCAAGTGACAAAATTAGATTGTTAAATCTTAGCAAAAGATACAATGATATTTGGGGAGAGAAAGATTTCTTCTGAAAAGTGCAATCTGACAAGAAAATTAATTCATCCCTGAGAAGGAATCATGAGACTTTGGCAGCAAAGTGTCTGAAAAAAGGGAGATCTTGAAGACACTTCATTTGCAGGCAGTGAATCTATTCACCTAGGCTGAGTGCTTTGTTCTTGCAATCAGAGCAATCCTTAGCAGCAGCAAAGTAGAAAGGAGAAATTCACCAAGTAGGGAACAATCTTGCTAGTCAAAGTCATTTTCCTTTCTGAAGTGTTTGAGTGTACAATCAGGGAGAGAATAGTCCAAGAAATATATTTTTGATCAATAGAAACATGGGAAAGCTGCCTAGAAAATTCTATACCTGTTTCTCCCACTTTTACCTCCCTTCTATTAGATCACAGAAGGCAGGCATAAATTCTCAATCACAGGATTTCATGAAACTTGTTTGTGCCAGGTAGAAGCTCAGAACCTCTGTAGATAGATGTGAAAGCATCTTTGGTCAACAGGGAATTCCAGGTGTAAAGGAGTGTCTTGACTCTATAAATGGTCATCTCTCACCTGATTTTTAGGACTTGTGAATTCTGCTAGCCTCTAAACATAAAGTAAATCAATGTGTTGTTGAAAGGGATAGTGTTATGGAGATGTCTTGGGATTGACAGGGACAGTAATGCTTTGTTGAAGTCCTCTGATGTTAGGTGGATGTGATTATTTGTAGGGTGGTACCAAACAAGGAATAAACATTTTCTACATGTGAATAAGTAATTTAGTTACATGTTGATGTAAATGTGTTGTGATTCTGGCCAGGTCAGAGTTAACTTACCCAAGGAGCCAGCACAGGTGAGCTGAGTTATCCTGGGCTGTTTCCACACCACCTGACATTGCTCCCCCATAAAAGGGGCTGGTTGGGGAGGGATGTGCCTGGGTGTCTCCAGTGCAGTCTGAGTGCAGGTTTGTCCTTGCATTGTGGGTACTCTGTTGGTAAGTTACTCTGGGTTATCATGGAGTGTACATGAAATGTGCTGTAGCATGTTATTGTTCTCCTTTCAGGGTGATTTTGTCAGTAAAGTGTCCTTATCCCAACCCCCAGAGCTTCTGCCTGTTGCCCCTATGGGAGTGAGTGAGCGGCGTTTGGTGCTCGGCTACTGCTTGGGGCTGAACCACCACAAAATTAAATGAAAATGTATGTCCTGAAGTGGTTTAAAGATGCAAGAAAGGGGACCAACATTTGAGTTTTGTACAATTGCAGTAAATAAATTGGTAGAAGTGTTTGTTCTGGAGTGAAGTAGTTAAGGATTCATATGAAGTTGCTGATTGCTACCTGCTGGCACTGTAATTTGTATTCTAAGATAATAATGAAATAGGCTTTCTGCCTTATATATATGAATATATATATAAATGAATGAATTTATTCAACTTCTACAAGGACAGTGAAGGGGCCATGATAGCATTGATCCAGGGACCTCAGAAGTTTACATAAAATTTAGTTGGCAATATGTAATTAAAAAATGGATCTTAGGCCTAGAATCAAGCAGCAGGGGAGAGAAAAATCATGTTTCATAGGCAAAAGAGTTTGCTTTAAAATCTAGAGTGAGTGTTTTCCCTCAACTTAGCACTCATTTTTCCTCATTCATAGTCATAACTCAATAATACTGTGATAAAAGAATGTATGTTAAACATACTATTGAGTTACTGCTGTGTATGATATACTGATGCTCAAAACACCATCAGTCTTCAAAAGAAGGCTCTGGTACTACTCTATCAGAAAGTTGTTTTATGTATTTTATATAAAGGTATTTTGCGTATTTTTTTTTCTTTTTCTGAATCTTAAGAGATGGAAGATGAAATTCTTTTTGACCCTTGCACAGAGATTAATTGCTGCTTAGCAAGTATTCTACATGATGGTATGTGGAAAACATAAGTAAAAATCACTGTGTTGTAGATGTCAGTGTTATGAATATGCATTTTTTTAAGTGAACAAGGGTAGAAGGCAGAAGACATGGTGAGGATCAGATCTGGTAATGTTTGTACCACAAATAAAAAGCAGGTAATGAAATGAGCAGGTCTAGGCAAACTATGAAAGGTCATGGGATAAACTGAAGTTCAGGATATATTACCTTTCAGCAAAACATTTCACAGAGTGTTTACTTGAAGAAAATTTTCCTTGTTCAATTTGTAGCATAGTAAAGTTATTAAATATTAACGGCATCACTCTAATTTGTGACTCCTTACCTGTAAACTGATTCTCTAAGTCAGTTCATTAGTTTGAACTATGTACTTAGAGAATGATCCTTAGAGGTACATCAGATTACAGTGTTGATTTTAATCACTTAAAAAAATGTGGAAGGAGTATGTATTCTTAAGTTTGAAAAAAACCTGAGGCCAATATCATATTGTGATTTTTATCATCTTAACCTTTAAATCAACAATATACCCAATGAAACATAAGAAAACAATCTTTGACCTTTCTGTATTCTGTTAGTCTTATTTTGAGGCTTAGAAATCAACATACCACTGTATCAAAATTAATTGTATTATATTGGTTTGTCTGATCAACTAAAATCTCATAGCCAGAAAGCTGTAAAATGCAATTTAGTCCTTTTTAATTAAAAAAAAAATGTGGCCAACAATACTACTTTATTCCATTGAATAAAATACTTATAGTAAATCATTAACCCTTTATTTTCTCAGGCAAATGTCTGTATAATTGGTGCTTAAATATTATAGTGACATTTTTTTTACTGTTATGTAGTAATACCCCAATCCTTTTTTTAATATCTGTAAAGTAAAGAAAGTGTTATCAGAAATTAAGTTATAGATTATATGTTATTAAAAACAATAAAAAAGTATTCTTTCCTGAAATACTTTTCCAGTGAGGTCTGTCTCCATGATGAATTTAAGATATTTTTTTTTTAGAGAATCTTGAAAAAATGGTACTTTATGCAAAAGCAACATCTCAACTGGTTTTTTCTCTTGCAGAATTTTTCTCCAGTTTTATAGTATCAGATCCTCCCTTTCAAATCTTTAAAACAAACAAAAGAAAGCCTCCCTGCCCCCCATTTGTACTAGTCTCTTCAGCCTGTAATATGATGCTTTTAAGTGAAGTTGTGAAGTGATGTGGCTGCCCTCCTTTGCCCTTCAGCTGATTGAAAATATTTACACCATGTTTTTCAGCTGGAGTGTGTGAAATGCTCAGTTTTCAACTGCTAGAAGCTAATTCAGATTGTATAAATAATGCCTCGTGATTTGGACAGATATCTGTATGCATCAGTGTGTGCTTCTGAGAAGTTTAGGGTGTGTTCTTTTCTGAACCCTTACTAACAGACAGTGATAGCCTTCACCTGGTATTTGCTGTACTGAGTAATTCTGGCCTTTTGGGCTGCCTGGATATGTGAAAACAGAAGTAACTTGTTGCATGTTTTGGTATTAAGTATTGACACGTTCACCTACTCAGCTGTTTTTTGACTAGGGAATTTTGTTTTCTTTCACATTGAGCTCTTGACAGAACTACTGCTCTCTTGTGTTTCAATATTTGTTTCTGTTCAGTTGCAGAACGTTACAGAAAACATCACAGTTGTTCTTGATGCGTGGTAAAATCTTGCCAATGTTTTGAAACATTTGCCCCAAATTTGCATGTTACATCAGAGATTATTTTAGCCACAGTTTAGTCTGTGGAATAAGATTCTAGCTTAATTTTATAGTTGTCCCAACAATTTCAATCTAAATTTCTATTGTCCCTACAATTTCAAGGGATTAGATACCACAGCAATGGTACTGTGTAGTACTAGCAGGATATCTGGGACACAAGGGAGCAAGAGGAAGTGAGAAAGTCATCGAGAGAGGAACAGGTGATGATTGATTAAAGTAGTTGCCCCTGTTGTGGTTTTAATTCTCTGTTTGTATGAGTGAGCCTGGTGCTCAAGTTACAGAGTAGGGAGCAGACTGTGGTGTAGCACCCTGACTCAGAGGACGGTCACTCTGGGCAAAACTTTTATGCACTCACTTTCTGTCACACAGGAGTGAGTGTACTGATTTTTATGTGCTCTTCCTTTAGAGTAGGTAAACCGTATTTTATTCTTTCCTGTTTCTAGATTATTCTAGTTCTAATGGGAACTATTTAATTTTCCACAGAAAATCTGTGTAGTTCTGTTACTTTCATTGTCTTGAAGTTGTTTAATGGAATCAAAGTAGCCTGTGCCACCATATTGCCACTTGGTTAGCAAGACTAAAACTAACATAGGGTTCTTCTGTGCTCCATGGTCATGCTTTATTTTCTGAATTAGTGATTCCTAATCCTCTTTGGGACATACTATGAAAAGAAGCAGCCACACCATAATCTCATGTACTTTAAGACCAGCTTTCTAAAAGGGTGGTATTTAACATTTCTGAGTAGTCAGGGTAATTCTGTAAATAAATATCAGGTGGTTGTGTTTTACCTGAGTTGATCTATGCCTAGCAGTGAAGCTACATTTGGTGTGCTCTTTAAACTTTGTATTAATCTTTCTAACACCCATCAGTTCTGGCAGGAAGTCCCATTACAGCATCTGTGTAATGCTCTTTGTGTAATATTGAATTTTATACTGAATGTAGCTACATTTCTAATAGATCCCAAAGGCAGGATTTTGCTACAAGGTTGCTATATTCATAAGTAAATGGGGAAAAAAAATAGTAAATATAAACCTGATAGAAACTAATAGGAAGGAAACACCAAAAACTCATGTTTAGTTTTATGGCTGTTTCCAGTCTTTCAATGTGATCTCATTGATTTCTCACAAATTAGTATCTTCTGCTAGAGAACTAGATGTCATCTTCACATAATTATGTATGCTGCTTCTTAATTCTTTCTGGAAACAACGTTAACTACAAGATTTAGTTCTTAAGTTTTACTATATAGTGTACTAAATTATATATTCATAGAGATATTAAATTTAGATGAACATCCTCTCTGGGTTCCTTTACCCCTGTTTATACATACTGACTGCTCTAGGGCCTTGAAGGAACTTAATTCAGCTCTTGAGCAGGTACTAATTCTCAGAAAACAATCTGGCAGGTGAGCATAAATTTAATTTACTATATTAACTGCAGAGGGTAAAAGTCTTGCTGGTGTAAATATATTGCTACACATGATCAGGATTCTTTGGCTTGCTTTCCTCTTTCTCTTCCTGGATATTTTTTTTCCCTGGAGAGATACCTACCTAAGTATATGGAAAAGTGCACACACATGTACACATGTTTATGTGTGTATGTATGTGTGTATATCTCTTGTGTTTGCCCAGTAATTCTGGATGCAGACAGCTTGGGAATCAGAGCTGGACTGCTGCATACTAAACAGTTCCAGGCATGTTTACTCATTGAAAAAGATAAATTTACTTTTGGACACCACTAGACATTTTGTCCAACTTCAGTATTTGCTATATAGAAAGTTCAATATTTTAGAAAACTATTTTATGGACTTCTGCCTATATATCATGCATACTGAGCAAGTTCAGAATTTCAAGGAAACTTTCACATTATTGTGTATGTTTTGTGCATTGCATGGTCGAATCTTCTTAATCTGCATTCCAGACAGATAGCATAACTGAGTCAGCAGTGTTCTGTAATTTACCTGTATGGCCCACATTCTGGATATCTTAAATTGTTAATCCAGGTACAAGTTTACTATGAGTCATGGAAGGCTTCTGTAGAGACCCAGTATAATTGTCTTAACTGTGAACCCGTACTTCTGTGGAAATGTTGGGTCTGAGCCTTCAACTAGACAAATGAGTAAACACATGATGCATAAACACTAAAATCAGGTCTGGAGGAAAAGCCCCATAATTTGAAGGCTTCTTGGTTTATGGTTTGTTTCTTACATTTCTGCAGTGACCCCTGATTTATTGCTGCTCTTTGAAGCCCATTTTTGATAGTAACAATTTCAAATGGTCCTAATCAACCATAATCTAAAATGTCCCATGTTTTGAACATTTGTTTGCAACTATTCTATTAAGTATGTGGGATTTTTTGAGGATAGTGTTTTTATTACTGAAGTGAAATAATCCTATAAGCCACCGTTAGAGCTGCACAAGTTTTTTGTAAGAAATGAATGGAAATATACAGTAAAACCATGATAAAATATGTGAATATCTTTGTAGAGTTTGGCACAGTTTTGGCCTTCAAGATATTAAAATACTGTGTTTCATGTTCCTGCTTTCATAGCAAATTCTAATATTCTGTAATTATTTTTTATTACTTAAATATTAGCATTAGCTGAAAATGTCAATCCACTCTAGAAAGTACAAAAGATGAACAGTATTGTGATAAGAGTGATTTTGGTCAAGGACAGAAACTTGGAGAAAGCTTTCTGTACGTTGTAAAGAATTCCATATAATAATTCAGGAGGGGTGAGAAGTGGGGTATGGCTATGCAAGGCAGAAGAATAGGAAATAAATGTTAAAAGGTGAGATGTCTTTGAGAAAACTTCTCTTCTAGAACTCCTTTGTTGTTCACATGATGCACATAGAGGTGTTTTGAGAGGGATGACAATGTATTTTTCTTTAGTAGTAAGACCAAATGGCAGTAATAGTGAATTTTTAATCTGGGGGGAAAGACCAATTTGAATATTGGAAGCTTGAAATGTAGAATTTCTGGAATGTTTGTCAGTGTTTTAAGCAGTAATTTTACAGTCAGATGGATTCAGCATTAATGTTTGCTTGTGATACTACTATCCATTCTGCTTATGCCTACCCTTACTCGCCTTGTACCTTTAGATGTGTTGCTATAGCTATTTCTGGGAGTATGCCCTGAACTGAATCAGGAAGCTGATTTGATTTAATCATTCCCTCATTTCTCTCTCTTTTTTCTTTCCCAACCTGGATTAGTTCCCTAGTCACATTCACAATGCAGCCCTACAAACACTTGTGCAGTACAAGTGAAGGGCAGAATGGGGACAAGGATGAGTAGTAGAGTAGGAGGAATGGAAAACCCTTAAGTCAGCATTGTGACTGAGGAAAAGGTATGTGGAACCTTCCCCTTATTTGAAATCCCACAGGTTCTTTTAGTAATTACATGTTCTGTGAGCTAATTCACAGGACTGCAGTACATTTAGTGTAAAACAGGTATTACCAATGAGTAAGATTAACAGCAGTTTTTTCATACAGTCATTCTGGTCAAGTGTGGAAGCTGCTAAGCATAGGGCAATATTTATCAAAAAAAGAAAGAAAACTTTTAAAAATTATTACAGCAGTGATTAAGAAAACCTTACAATAGCTTAAACTAATTTTTCCTTGAGATTTTTATGGAGATTCACAGAACTGTTTTTCACTTCAAAAAAATGGTTTGAACATTGGAAAAGCCCTTAAAACTGTCAGTCTCTGATAATTTAATATACACAAGAGCAAAATCTTTTGTCATAATTAAATATTAGCTGTAACTCAGAGGAGTTTGACATAACACAGTGGCCATATTGTTAATGCCCTTAAAATTAGGCTGCTTGTGCTTTCTGTACATCATCTGCCTAAAAGCCAAATCTAATATTAATTTGAGAGGTAGGAAAGCCTATATTAAATACTTGGTAGATTTCCCATTGTTTATATGAATTCTTGAAGTTTTGTATTATAATTTTCCTGAAGTAAGGTGGACAGATCTGTGGAAAAAAATATCAGGAAGTTGTTATTGAGTTGTGACAAAGAGGATATAAAGGTCATATATAAAAATATTTTATTTCTTCAAATAAAACAAGAATATGCCCTGTGAAAGGAGAGTAGTTTGAAGTGTTATTTTCATCATGGGAATAGTCCATGATGATGATGATTCTGATATCTAAAAGAGTCAGTATTTTTATTCTCAAGCCATTTCTTTCCCTTGTGTTCTGATCATTAACTACAGAAGTTAGAAGGTTCAAAGCTTAAATCCACAACAATCTGTTCAATGAATTATGTTGGACACTGAAGAACTATAAAGTAAACTCGACCAACAATGGGAAACTTAGGAGTCCAAAGTATCAGCTCTACTCTTAAGAAAAGTGCTCATCCCCTGCCCTCCTTCCCCTGAGTGCCCAGAGGAGGCACAGAATGCATGTGCTGGGAAGCTTTCATTTCAGGAAAACCTTCCTAGGGTGCTATTTATAATAGAGCAACATTTTCTTTTGGTTATGATGTTTGCACAGAGCATAATGTAGAGTACCTTTGTGATTGTATTCTTAGTTTGATAAAGTCTGACGACCCAACTCAAGCAGAGTTATTACAGGTAGTACAGATAGAGAGGGATCAGGATTCTGTAGCTGAAGAATCCTTCTGTGTGTAAATTGTGCTCGCTGAAGATGCTCTTAGAACCAGATAATATGTGATTACAGTTTAGGAATGGCAAATTGAATGGTGAAATCCAAAATGGGAGACAAAAGTGACTGTTCATAGGACATTTGGGGTTTTTTATAGACTCAGAAGGACTATTGCCCAGTTCACAGTATTATTTAAATTTGTACTTAAGACCAGCTTTGGAATTATAGAGGAGCTAAAGGCACATAAACCTTCCAAATTAGTCCCTGCTTTCCTTTTCCTTGCCCTTCAGCACTGTTCCTACTGTAGTATTGTGGCTACTTTCCAGCTTCACAACCCTACCTGTTTGAGGAAGCAAAAACAGATGTGCCAGAGCTTCTGGAGTGTGTATCACACCCCTTAGCAGAGTGCTGTGCTGAAGGTCTGTTCCTGGCACGTGCCTCAGAGTCACCCATAACAATGTGTATAAAGCTGCATTTGCACTGGGACTGTGTCTAATGATGCCTGTGTGCTGGAGAAATCATTTAGGTTTTAAGCACTTTATGAAAAGCTTTGCTTAATGGAAGGACTTAAAGTATGCACTTAAGTGCTGTTGAATTTGCATCTAAAAAGTCTAAATCTGGGTCTAAAAAGAGCTCCGTGGAATTTTTTAGTATGTTCTTTGCCTATAATAATTTGTTCTATGTTTTTACACAGTGGGGCAAAGTCCCTTGTCTGTGGTGAGTTGTGTGTGCAATGACCATAGAGTTACAGAGAGAATGAGGAAAATGGATCTCCTCAGGTATAGAAAGCAAAAGTTCTGTTTTCATTTATATCTCTGTGAGGCATTGAACTACTTAAATACTTGTTCTCATGTATTTATATCGAATCATTAAAACTGTTATTTTTAAAGAAACTGGTGAACAGTTATTTTAAGTTCTCATAAATCATTTTTATAAAATACTAATGAAACTGATTTTGGTTGCTATTTGAGGTAAATATTTGACTATTCTTTGTTTATCTGTCAAAGATGGAAAGCTAGTGTCTGAATCTGCTTTGCACCTACAAGAAACAGGTGAAGAGTAATAATAAATCAGTTTGTAGGGTTTTTTTAATGGTTGAACTTGCATGTACCTCACATAACTGAAAATAGCTACCTAGTAGGTAAGTCAGTGGAAAATTGACTGTTATCCCTGTGCAGTTTCAGTGCAAACTTCAGGACATCCTTAATTATGGAGTCACATAATATTTGCCATCAGATCCATTTGTCAACTCCATTTGCTGTCTGAAGTTACAGATGTCAGAAATTTGTACGTGTCATCAATTCATTTGTCATAGTTGTTGTATGTTAACATTAAAATCAAGTTAGCTAATGTTGACATCTAAATTGCCATCTTTAGGTTTCAGAGTCAATAACAGATTTCAATTAATTTTGTACTGATCTGAGATGTTGTGTCAGGGTGATGCAGATATAAGGAAGTCAACACTGGTTTACACTTGCTTCGCTTGTTGGTCTCCTTCAGAGATAAGTCATGATGGGAACTGTGAAACAAAGGTTTTCCAAATGTAATTTCTGTAAGTGAAGGTTTATGTTGATGCTGGAAAGATAAGATAGCTCTTCAAATTATGATGTGAGGGTGGATTTTGATTTTTTTTTTTAAAAAAGTGAGGAAGAAGAAACAATTTTACCTTTAAGCTGTAACTGTAAATTTACCAAATTGTTACTCATTAGTGAGCATGTAGCTGTTTAGACAGATTATGTAAGCAAGAAAGCGAACAGGCACCATTGCATGTTTCTTAGTTCTTAAATGTAGATTTAAGATTGTTGGCAGACCATTACTTGAATTCATGTCTCAGTACAAGATACTGTTTTAGTTAGGATTCAGGGTATTACAAAAGCCTGTTTTCAGTCATGATGATTTGAACATATGTTTTATTGCTCAAACAGGAAAAGCAAAACAAATTTAGTAACTTGTATCCATGATTCATAATGTGCTCTGCTGAAATTTAACACAAAATGGAGCTTTATGGTTGTGCTTTTTTTTTTTGTTCTTTGTACCTAAAGTATTAAGTCAGCAACTGGAAGAAAGGCACCAGAATGGTGAGAGATTGAGAAGTGGTTTTGCAGACTGAAAGCCAGCTCATTCTTGTTACTGTTAGCACATGGCAGATCGATAACTACAGTATCAACCATCACACACTCAGTGCAGTCTGAATTTGACCAATTCCACCATGTCTGAGTCCTTTAAATGTTCAGGTAATTATCACAGATTATTTTGATCAGAAACAAATAATGAAAGCTATGCTAGAACTTGGAAAGAAAAGGTTTAGTGTGGCTAACCTGCTAATCTTTCTTCCAAGTGTAATAAAGTTGAGCTTTCGGTTTCACTGTTCAAGAATGTACAGACAAATCAATAGATTTGTTGTACTGTGCCTTTCTGAAGAATAATGAGGTCAGAAGTTTGCAGAACATCATGGTTTCTTTTGTGTTTGTGTTCTGAATATAATTCTGCCAAAGTTAGTTATATAAAGCTGTTCAGAATTCCTAAAAGAAATGCGTGTTTGGGGATGGGGTGGAAAAAAGCAACCAGGAAACATACAGATTAGCTCTGATGAAAACTGGTAGTAAACTGTATTTAAACTTAAAAAATTATATATATATATGTATTTGTGAAGTTGCCGTAAGTTTTATCTTCTGCTGGAAGCCCAGCTGTTCTTTTGTCATCACTGAGTGCTTCATAGTGTTCACAGAGCCTGTGTTTGTTCTGTTACCCAGTGCTGGGCAGCTTCTGTAGTAAAGAAACTTGGGCATCAGTGTGGTACCCAGTTTACAAGGGTAGCAACTGGCTAGGTGACTTGCTCCCTTACGTTCTGGCTGCTGGTGTAGCCACACAGATTCGGAATGGATGTGGGATCCACTTGACTGTAACCCCACTTGTATAAAAGCTGATCTCACTGCTGCTTTTCCTTTGTATACCATCTGCTTTTGAACTGTTTTTAATGGCAAAAAAAGACCCCAACCTACAATTTCATGTGTAGTCTGCAAAACATGTTAGCATTAGAGGGGGCAGGTTGGCCATCTCATCCCAAGTCTCTTTTTCTACTTCATAATATGCTTACTTTCCTACCATACAAGAAGCTTCTGTTATTAATCCTGGAATATTGTATGGTCAAAAAGTGGATGGGGAATTGTCTGGAAGTGTTGTGAATGAGGTATGATACTTATTTTAAAAATAAAGTAAGTAATGAGGGATGTAGTAAGAGACTCTTAAGTGGGATTTACGTTCTTTGTATCTGTCAAGGTCCATCTCTGCTAGCAACACAAATGCTTGTAGCAGACAGCTGAGGGAGGCAAAAATAATTTGAAAATTGCAGCTACAGTAAGCCAACACATAACTTTAAGTAGAAACTTGTTAGTTTTAGTCACACCAGTTCCCTCAGACATATCTACATGCCACTGCAATTTCCACAAACAACTATAAACAGGGGAAGACAATCCATGGATAATCACGATTTCTGTTTTCAAATGCTCCTTGTTGGTATAGAATTCTGCTGCATATGTACAGCCAGCTCAGAGAAAGACACCTAATACTCCCTGGGCTCTTGGTGTACTATGGTGGATCAATGTCTATTAGACATGCCTTTTTATGGAGTAAGACAGCTTGGTTCTACTGCCGTGACATTGCTCCTATTGTTTTATAGCAAATCTGTTGGTCTCTGTAGAAGCAAACTAATGTTTTCTGCCCTTCTTTTGCATTCTGATTTGTCTTTAGAATGGGATGTCACTTTAGGGAAGAAAAACCCTTTTTTTTAAAAGCTAAATTTTATAGAAATATTTACAACAATTGGTAAAAAACCCAAAACAAAACCCCACAACCCCCCCACACACGTGTTCTGGTTCCTCACAAAGAAAGAAAAAAATAAACCCCAAATAAAGTGCACTGTTGCTGGGTGTCACGTGGGTGTTTATCAGGAAGCTTGTGTTTTTCCAAACTGCATACTTGGAAAATATTCTGCTCAGTAACCTGGAAAGAAAAAAAAAAAATACATTTTTCTATGGATAATGTGTGGAATTAGTGAAAAATACATATTTTGTGTACATATGCAGTAGCAACTGGGTAGGACTCAGGCAATTTTGTGGAGGGAGAAGGAAGGAGAGCACAGAAGTAAGAGGTGTACTGGTCAGATAAAATAGTCAAGCCCAAATAGAGTGAATCAGAAAGAGCTATTAACATTTGAATGGATTTATACAGGGAAGACAGTTACCAGACATTAACTTTTAGTTATTGTCAGCCAGCAGTGGGAATTGAATGTGAATTCACTGTGATTGGATTCAAGGAATAAAAAAGGAACTGATATGTCAGAAAATCCTGTTTAAGTACTTGTCCTTCCAGTCCAGCGAAAGAAATGAAATCCAGGAGAGCCTGTGAGGGCAGTACTCCTAATACAATACAAATTCAGTTTTCCAGTCTGTAAGAACACTAAAATACTGCGCTTTATTTGACAGATCACATGGGCTGGTTTGAAAAAATGTCCTGAGATGGGTAAATCCTTGATCAGAATTCAAATTCTTTTCTACGTGCCTGAAAATCCAGAAAGGGACCACTACAGATAAAACTTGAACTTGGAGAGCCCTGAGTTCTCTTAAAAACATATATAGACATAGATACCACGTTTGGTGCTGTATGCTCCTGGCACTTACACTGTACAAACTGTGTGAGGCACAGAGCTGATGCTTTCACCCCTTCCCACTGTCCTGCAGTGATACGGTGGGGAAAAAGAGGTTCCACACATGCTCTCTATTGTTATCATCATAGAAGCCTACAATTCCAGCTTTGCACAGGGGGGCAAAAGAAATAGAAAAAAAGATATTTTTTTTTCTATAATTGTGAAAGTAGTCATTTCACTTTTCCAGACACTTCACAAGGTTAGGATGCTGCTAGTCTGTGTCAGAGGAAAAGAGAGATCTGTCAGTTGGTGAAGAAAATAATGGGTAAAAAAAAGTAAAAATTGCATTGCATGCTATAATGTGTCTTTATACTTGTGTTAGAAGAAAGTTAGCTTGTATCTAATTAGAAGTTAACATAGCAATAATTTTGTAAGGCAAGCATGTGCACGCAATGAGCTGATGTCTCAGGAAGGAAATGACAAGTGCAGAAGAGCATAAATCAACCTCTAGCTGAAATCTCTTGTATTTCAACAGCTCGTGAAGACTCTGTAAAGATTTTTAACCCTCAACTAGTTCTTAGTTTTCAGATTTTTCTAAGAGGGTGTTTGTAGTCTCGGAAGTCATGAACTGGCTTACAAGTAATTCAAGATTAAACTTGTAAAAGCTGATATTACATGCAGGTGATCTGCTTGAAGTACAGGATTTATCCTTGACTGAAGTCAAGTGAGTAACAGCTCTGTGCTGATGTAGTGGACAAAGGAGAACTTGCCTGCTAGTAGCAGAAAAAAGTATTCACTAATGTAAAAATGATATATGTCCAAGTTTTAAATTATGCTCTCAGTGAATGTTTCAGTATTTGTCTTTTCAATTACTTCTCTATTAAGTCCATAATTCTTGAACTCAGAATGTAAATTGAATAAAATTTTTGAACTTAGATTTTAAACAAGCAGAGCTAAGGGGGACTAGCTAGAGAGTATTTACTTATTTGTTTGATTAATTGCCAGGACTGGGGTGCTAAAGGGCATCACAGTGCAGGTGGTTTTGATGCCTTTATGTTCTTTCTGTGCTTTTATTTGGAACACATTAGTTCCTGTTAAAGCAGTAATCTTATTTTTGGATGCAGCTGAAATTCTTTCTTCTTAGTGAACCCCTCCTGTGTGTTTTCTGCCTGTTTCTTTTAGTGTTTTAATTTTATTACAATTCTTGACAACCTGATGTTTATCTTGTGTTTGCTCAGGCTTCAAATGCTGTTTAAAACAATAGGTTTATTTAGTTTGAGAATATATTTTATCTTTCATGCTAGTGATTGTGTGGGATGAGAATGTGGAAGCTTTGAGGACCTTTACAGGTCATGCACTTGCAGTATCTGTTGTCTTCCAATTCATATACAGAAGTTCATGCCAGTTGTGTGGCTTACAAGCAATTCCAGTGGAAAAGGTGAGTCTCTGGAAGAGCTTGCCAGGATTCATTTTTCCAAGTACTCTTGTTTTCACTCATGTTCTCTTGTTTTAAAATCCTTATTGGAGATAACATATGAAGGCCATTTGATACAAGTACTGGGTGGGGTTGTGTTTTTGCTTTTCCACTCCATTTTATATTCACTAACAAACTATTCTAATAGATTGATAAGATCCTAAAGCCTGTAAGCCCTTTTATCCCCCTTTCTCTTCTGTTTCTTTTTTGATCAATGCTAAATGAGTAAACACATTATTTGTGTCATAGGGTAGAATCTGTCTTTTCAAAAATGAGGAAGACCTGCATTTCTGGCTGGATCTTTAAATTTATTTTTACTGCACCTTCGTTTCATTTTTACCTGAAACTAGCAGAAGATTCTCCATGCAGATTTTCTTTGGCACAGATTTAGGGTTGTGGCTGCCAAGATTCCTGATGAAGTAGATGGAGAGCTGCTCTTGCCATCATCACACAGTTAACTGGACCTTAGTGTTAGTGGTAGTCTGCAGCTAGTGTCTCTAAGGACATGGGCTGAGTTTCATACAAAAATGTTGCTTTCCTGTTTAAGCAACTTGAAAAAACACTCAGCCTGTGAAAACACCTTGGGGAAACTCTTCATTTGAGAATCTTGATTGCTAGCAAAGATTGATTGGTTGATATGGCCTTACATTTGTGTTTTGCCTACCATAAACCATGTAAAGATGTATATTTTTCCTCAAAATAGTCTTTATTTTTCTTTGAGTGTGAAAGAAAATTATAACTGCTTGGGGTCCAACATATATTACATTGAATTAAAAATACTTAATATTAATGGTGAACCAGTCTAAATGCTTTCCTCTTTGTTACTGGGCCACAAAAAGCTATAATCAGAACAAACATGCTGTAAAAGCAAACTCTTGTTGAAAAGAATTCCTTTCAGTTCAGAGGGAAGCCTCTGAATCAGTAATTGTATTACTGAGCAATTATAGGGAAATCCCTTTTTGTTTAAAATGGCTTATAAGCTCCAGCTAATCCTTCAATGGTCTGTGGAAATAAACTGAGGCAAAAAAAAACCACAAAGCGGTTCAACCAAAACTAGAGCTTAATAACAGAACTGAAAATGAACTCAGAATTCATGGTCTTGGTCTCTAGTAAGACTCCGTCTGGCCTTGTGTACCATTCTTCTCTCTTAAATCAATCCTTGATGAATAGTATTTGATGCATGTTACTAACAGGATGAATGGAGAAAGATATGAAAACTATGGAAATGAGTGTACTTTGTTGCTCAAGTGTGTCTTGTTTGAGTTTTTGGTTAAGTAGGTGGTTTGCTTGTTAGATTGGAAAGGCACTGCCAGTGATGTCATAGAATTTTTTTATAAATCACTTTAGAGGGTACTATTTTGCCTAAAATAACTTAAATAGGAGCATTTCAAAGAATTTGTGTGTAACACCTCTGCATTTTCACAACTAAGATTCCACACAGAGTTCTCAAGTGTATCTAATTTACTTATACTGTAGGTCATTGTGCTTGGGTGTGGGCACCTCTCAGCAGTGTCCACCAGCCTTCCTTCCCCCAAACTGGTAAATTGAAATATTGCTCAGCTGAAGATACCTTGTTAGGAACAGAAACCACATTATTTAGATAAAAATTTCAGACAGGAAATGACTGAAGTTCTTCTACTATAAAAGTGTCAGAAAATTAATGATTGCAGACTTATTATGAGAGAAGTTAATCTCATAGTCTGTTCAATGCAGATTAACAGGCATATGATATAAAAATCTAGAAAATCTACTTTCTATGTAGTCATGAATTAGTCTCAAAAATGCTCCATGCACCTCTAGTGCTCATTAAGAGAGATCTTAAGTGATTCTGCCATCTCAGTTTTAGTATTGAGGGGTGTTATAACTTGGTCATGGGAGTTCACCTTGTGTATTTGGTTTTGTTTGTATTTAACTTTTCACTGACTTTCATTATGGTTGCATGATTCTCTTCTTAAAGCATTAAATTAGAGCTGAAGTGAGAATAAATAGCAAGAACCTGAAACACTTCACTTCTCTTGAAAATACAGGAAGCTTGAAATAATGATGGGAGACCTCTTACTGGGTTGCTCTGCAGCTGTGAAGGGAGAAGAGACCGTCTAAGCCTTCAGAATTGGTGTATAAACTTGCTGGCATAAATATGGCCAGCATCCTGGCAGCTTTCATGCAGGCTGTATTGGGCAGTTAAGGATGATCATGAATACAGCGAAAAGTGATGTTTTTGAAATCTGTTGCACTCCATCTGACAGCTGGCTCAATGTTGCCTCTCAAATGCTGTAACTTGAGTGACACTATGCAGTGGTCAGAAAACTGTAACTGTTCCCCACTCAACCTCTCAGTTTGCCATGCTCCCCTGAGACTGGAGAGGCTGGCCAGTGATGTTTAACTTGCTATGACATTTAAAAAGCAATATTAAAAACTGATGCTTATGATTGACCTTGTGGAAGAAGACTGATGTATATTTCATGGTCTTTAATAACCTAATGAAAAAATGAAATTACCTCTTAAGCCCTGTGCTGTTTTATGTATTTGCTTTTCCAAGCAAAGGAAGCAGCTTTCTATAGCCTCCTCTGGAAGCTTAGTGCTTGGGGTACTTTAGATATGCAGCTTACTGAGTAGAAAGCATCATCCTGAGGAAACTGACAGTGCTGATAGGTGATCTTTGATCCTTTTCTCTCTAAGCGCTACAAGATGTTCTGCTAAAGCATATGCCTCTCTTTCCATAGAGCCAGGTGTTCTGCATTCCATTGCTATTTGATTTTTCTGCTCAGCTTCCACACATAATGCTGCCCATTTCTTAAAAATAATATAAATAAAACATTGGTTTCTTAAATTCTCTTTGTTTCATGGTAACAGATTTTAATTACTTTTTTATCCCCCAAAAATTCTCTGTCATATTGCCCTCTCTTCATATCCTCTTTCTTTCTGGAAAACAGGGCACTTCAGGAAATTGGTATCTGAGGAAAAGCATGGCAATAGAGATGGTTGAAGGCAGATAAAAGGAATTCCTGCCCCTGGTCTGGCTGCTCTATAACTCACTGTCATTTCATTTTCCCAAAGACTGCTTGTTTGAGAGTCTTTGTGTTTTAAAAGAATAAAAATTTTAAAAATAAAAAGCTAAATCTTGTATGTGCCTGCCTTCCAGGCAGTGTGCAATGCCCATTTCTTCTTGATGGAGTTGTGTTTGGGGTATTGCTTTTCCAGAAAGAGACTCCCATCTCATGTCTTAGTTTGCTTCTGCCAGAAATACTGTTGGCAGTTTACAGTCTCTGGCTCATTAATAATTCTAGGCAACACTTTAAATCTAAAAGATTAAGATACCCAGTCTATAACTTCTCCTTCTCAGTTTGGTTTATGTGATGTTTCCTATTTACCTTTTATTGGAAATAGTTTTTGCAAGTGGTTGCTTGTTAAGTAGCAATGAATTCTGGAGTATAAGATGACTGAGGGACTTAGCAAGGCTAACTTACCCATTTGTTCTTGATTGGTTTTTTTCCCCTCCTTCTCATGTGTTCTCTTCTCTAGTACTTTGACATGCCATACTGAGAACAGACATTCTATATTTCCAGTAGGAAAAGAAGTAGTTGGATTGGTGGAAAAGAATGGATTTTCCTTCTCCCCCTACTTCCCCCCCCCCAAAGGAGAGTAAGAGGAAAACTCCAGTGGCACAGGTTGCATGCATAATGTTAATAATGAAAAATCCTGTTTCTTTGGGGTGTTTTGTCAGTTTAAATTATATGTATCATATTTCTGTGCTTTCTTGGTATTGAAAGAACTCATATAAAAAAGGTAGCTCAATTGGCAAGAGAGTTCAGCTCTGGCTTTACAAGCAAATGAAGGGGAAGTTCAATTAAAAACTTTGTTTAATAAGTTGGTAATGTGGTATTAGTTTTCTCATTTGTATTGGATTTAGATGAGAGAAATTATTACTGGCAAAAAAGGTTTTTATCCTTTGTAGAACTTGCATTTATTAAAAAATACCAGCACTGCAATGGTTTCTAACATTGCTAATATAGAAAGGAAAGCAGCTCTAGGTAGAGAGGTGTGTGTCCTCAAGTTTAATTTTATTACAGTTAGTGTAGCTGCTTTTATTTTACATCAACTACTTCTGGTTTGAGATCTTTCCATTTGTTTTTGGTAAGACCAGATAGGCTAAGTTTATGTTTGAAGTCCTAATTAAAATTTTTGTGCCTCGTGGTTCTGGCAGGGTTTTGGCATCGTTAAACCTGCGATGGTTTATATCAGTGCAGTTGTACTTTCATGTTAAGAAATTAATCAAGTATTTTTGGATTTAAGAGAATTTCTCACTCAGTTAAAAACCATCATGGCAGTATACTATGAATACCTTACAGGATTTGCATCTTGTTTTACAGAGAAGTGTGATTTCATTTAGGATTGAATTTAACTCCTGCCCTGGGATGAGCTATATTTTGCTCTCTGTTGTCCTTCCACAGTTCCTCTCATAGAAGGTCTAAAGATAAATTTTGTTAAACATATTGTGACTACTCCTTTAAAATCCTGTGATTTTAAAAAAGTTTTCTTTGCAAGTGTGTTGGAGGAGGTGAAATTTAGAAAGTTAGTAGGAACATTTAGTCAAATTGATCATATGACTTTAACTTTTAGAACAAGGCACTGATTGTGATCAGCTATAACTGAGTTAGGGTCATCACTCACAGAGGGAATGTGTAGTACTGGTTCATGACACCACTGGTGTGGTGTACTCTGTATGCAGTTTGGTGTCATAACTTTCTTACAGTACCAGTGCTGTATCATTTCCATTTATACGTAACTGGGATATTTTAGAATGACATTTAATATCACATCATACCAGCAAGCTTGTATAACTGATTTTTTTATTTTTATTTTTTAATGTGGGCAAAGGACTATGCTAATCTGTCTTCTTTCTGTTGTGGGTTAGGGCTGCATGTGATTCCTGCTTTTCAGCACAGATTCACATCCTAGCTTCTCATGTCTATCTTTGAATTTTTGAGTCCTGTTTATGACACTGATACTCAAAGTGTGTTTTGATATTTGAAGATGTGGCTTCTATATATAATCAAATAAAAATTGGCTTCCAAAATTTCCATCAGCGAAGAAGCAGAGTAGAACTGACCTATTTATATTTAATCATTATAATCTAAAAGATAGCCCGAAAAATATTGCTTTAAATTACTGTAGTGGTATGTGTTGAGTGTCCTGAATACAAACAGGGATATGAGGGGCATTGACAATATAGATTACCTTTAAGCAAAACTTTTTGTATCTACAGCATGCTGGGTGGGTGCTACTTCTCAGTGACAACTGTAGGCAGCGTCATTGTTAATTATGAAATACTTTATGGTCATTTTTTTGGTGATATCCTTAAATCAGCTTTCTTGCCGTAGAAATAGTCTGTGCAGTCAGTTCCTGAGGAGGGAATAAAACATCTCCAGGAGGGAAGTAAACATGCAAACTGATTCCTGTTAGTTTTGTTCTCTGAGCTTGGAACAGAAATAGACTTCTGTGGGCTAGAGGAAACTTCAGCTTATGTTGCTCCTTCTCAAAACTTTAAGCCTCCCACTTCGAATCACTGAGTTTACTTCGAATGGTCATCAGAACTGATTCCTCTCCATCACTTTGCAGATGTTTTTGAATGTGCACCATGTGCTCTGTTAATCAACTGGAAATGTAAGTGGTGGCAAAGAATGTGTTTTCTGAAGTAAGTTATCTCCTCCTGAGCAACAGGGGTAAAGTTGAAAACTTGAATAGCAACAAAAAATATTTTATTTCAGTGTACTTAATTTCTCAAACTTCCCATTTTAAAAGAAAAAAATCTCTGTGACTGATCTTTGTTTCTGTTTGTGGGGTACATCTGTTTGAGATGTGAGTCACAGAGGTATATTTCTGAAATTTGCTTGTAAAGTACTGTAATTAATACAAAATATCTAGGAATGCTGTTCACAGGAAAACATTATGTATGTAATCGGGATAGTTGAGACGTAGCCAGCTGTTCATGGTACAGATGATCATGTCTATTGCAAGTTCTGGAGTTTAGATGCAATTGCTTTTGATCTTTAATATCCAATCTTGGATGGAGAAACTCCATAGTTATCAGCTAGATAGGAAAGCACATGAGAGTACAGAGGTATACCCTTTTGAAACAGATTTATTGTGAGGCAGAGCATCTTTTGAATCCTGTTCTAGGATTAGCTGAAAAAAGCAAGGAGTTGTATGGGAGTGTAGAAGTCAGAATCAACCTAATAATTCATGATGCAGCAATAAAAACAAACCCAGGTACGCGGAGGAGGACAGGTGCAGGTCCTGAGATTGGTTGACTTGTGTTACTCATTATTATGGTAGGAGAGAATGGAAACAGAAAAAGCAGAGACAAATGTATGTTGGGGTTTTTACTCCTCCTAGTATAGCAAAACAGCTTCAACCTAGTTTTTGGAGATGATTTTTTGTGGTTATAAGGTTAAAAAGATTTATTTTGAAATGAAAGCTTTAGAATCTGTAGAAAATACTTCATCTTTCAAAGTACAATTTGGGGGTCAAGTCATGCATTTGGAGCATGAAAATACTTGCTAGCAGGTGTAATTCTTACACCAGTAACCCTACTTTAATTCTGCTTTGACTTTATCACTGCCATTCATATTTGGAACTGTTGTACATTTCTGTCATGTCAAAAATAGATGAGACTAGTTTTGCAGTTTTTGTGGGAATAGCTGATCTATTTTTCAGAAAATAATGCTGATTGTTGTTAATCAACTTGTCAGAACGGAATAGTTTTCTTCTTTATCAAAGTGAAGAAAATTGGGATACTAAATAACAGTCTGTGTGGAACTAGGACACTCTGTTTGGAGACATAGCTCCAGACACTGTAGAGGATTTTTTTGACAGATAAGCTGTGTGCTTAAAGAGATAAATGTTAATCTAATACATTGGAAAACAGACAGATTACAGTGTCCTGCGATGCATTCAAATAACAAGACTAAGTTCTGTGCACCAGCTAAGTCTGCTTCATAAAACTCCACAAACTTACTGTGACGACCATGGCAGCAGCTGGTAAACTCTGTCACTCAGAGACTCTTGATCCAAACACTAGTACAGAGCAAGCAAGAGCTCAACTAACATTTTTAATATAGAGAATTTTTTTTTTTTGATTGGATTGTAAAGCTTTGGAAGAAGATCAACAGAGTGCCTCTGTGATCTTTTTTTCTCAGGCAGGCTTCTTGGTCCCTTTCTTTTTCATGTTTCCAGAATAACTATCATCTATCCTTAATATGTCCAGAATACTGATACTTGATATAGCTCTATAAGCTGGATGTTTGTATCTTATCCAAGATGTGATTCCTTCAGTAAAAAGTGCATGCTAGTGCATGTGCTGAGTATAATACACGTGGCAAACTCCAACTTTTAAAGTGGTAGTTTAACACTGTATTGCCTCAGGCACAGATGATGGGACATATTAAAGAATGATGGCGATTCGAAGAAGAATTATAGAAGCTTCAAGGTGTGAGAGCTGTTCTTGTCATAATAAGACATGTTCTTTTATCGTTAAAGCCAAGATAAGGAACAGTGAAAATGAACTCGTTCAATCAAGTCATTGGGTTCTCTGGAATTATTCTTAAATGTTATTAACTGAATATAGGTTTGGAGATTACTCTTCTCTAAGAGTTTTGTAGTGCCTAATACATAATAAAATGTATTTTAACCTTCAAATATATATATCCCTGACTACAAAAGAAGGTTTCGGGTAGAACTTGGAGGAGGAGGGAAAAGAAAGTGACAGTTTCCAACAGCAATACTAAAATAATAATAGTATTTTAAACTGTGGAAGCAAACCCTGGTATGTTGTTTAGTATTAGCTATGTGACAATTGATATGTCTAAGAGAACACATGCAGGTTCTTGCGTAGTCATTTGTCCTTAATATTCTTTCCCCAGAATTTGTGTGGGATGTGTTTGTGGTAGTACAATACTGCAGGTACTGCAGTGGTACATCACTTACCTGAACTAGCAAGACCTGCTGAAAAGCTGTGCTGCCTTAATCTGTGTAGTTCCAAGCTGGAACTGGTTTTTGCTTGGCCAGCACATGGGTGTAATACCTTTCCATGCAGAGAGATAGCCTCTGCAGTCAACTGAATGTTCTAGGATGTTTCCTGGATGTGAGGGAAAATAAAGATCCGTGTTAAAATGTGTTGCCTAGTAGAATATTAGATGTAAGTCAATGAGATCAGTCTGGACTATAACAATAAAATGATAGGTAGAATTGATATGGTCACTGATTTTGTCCTGTTCTAAACTAGATCCATTGATCTAGAAACATACAAGTCTCTTGGAAGTAATAACAGATGGTTTTGTCTAATACAAGAACGTATCATGATCTTGTGAAGATTCCCTGCTAAATTACATAGAATGAGTTGAGTTCATTTGAGCCCCTGGAAACAGTAATATATTTGAAGCAGCAGGTTTTAGATTTTTTTTCCAAAGACTTTTGGGCAAAAGGCAGCTGTGGAAGCAGTTGTGTGCTTGTGTTCCTCACCGAGAATTTTCTATTCTCTGTCTGAACTTCCTTACACCTTTACAGCTTGACACCGCCGGTAGCAAGGAAACAGTCAACTTGTAAGTGCCGTTTCAAAGCTGCACTGCTTCTGCAAAGGTGCTACTAAACTGCTACCAAGAGAGTAGAAAGATTGCTTGTCTGTTTGGCTGTTACCTTGAAAGGCAGATTTCAGATGCTAATGGTGTGGTTTTATTCCTTTCAACCCAGCATGATAGAGGGTGTGGTGAAACTGTTCCATAGGTACTGAACCTTTCTTGTACTGTGTAGTATCTGAAACCTCCTGTATAAAATAGCTGACAAAATGAGACTTACCTGCTCTGCTCTTGCATCAGTAGGAGGCTGGTAGCCTGTGCACTTCTCCCTTGCTAGAAACTGATCCCTTCCTAGGTTTTGTCATCCCCAGGGGACATGGTGCTGGACTCAGTTACTTCAAGTGAGCTTACTTCCGTGTCTGTCTTATAAGACAAACGCAGCAGGTGCTCTGAGGATATGTATTAAATGCTAAAAAACCCTCCTTTGAAAGCTGAAAAGAAAGATAGAGATGTTCTGCCTTTTGGTTCTGCTTGAAGATGTGATAAGAGTCTGTATGGCTTTTGGTTTTGTTTTTAACTGCTGATCTCATAGGATATTCTGCAGCTATTTTTTTTTTATTTAATAAAATGTAGTCACTTTGGGAAATGAGAGCTTGGTCAATCTTCGGGATACTGTTTCTCATCTTTTCTGGAATAATAAATAGATGAAAACACAAAATACAGCTTTTTTGTTGTTTTTTTAAATACAGGGCAGTTAGAACAGATACAAACATTAGTAGCACTTTTTAAACTGACTGTGCAGCATCTTAGAAGCAAACATTGCAGAGCTAAATTAAAATATTCATCTACATATATGCCTGTCTAAATTTAACACTGAAATAAAGATAGCAGTTGCCCAAGTAAGTGACTGGATTTTCAAGATGCTGCACACTGAGAATTCACCTTGGCTGAAGTGCTGAACTGAAATCAGACATTTCCACTTCTGCATTTCCTCATCTTACGTACATACTTCACTTTAAGATGATCCCTCTCAGATAATCAAAATACTTACAGAAGTATTTGGAGGAGTGGAGGTATATTTTGATATAGTTTCTTGAGCTTGGGCACAAATGTTTGAAAATCCTGGCTGGGTTATTATCAACAGACAAACAACCTAAGCACAGGTTACAAATTCTGGTTTATTTCTAGTTACCTGGGTGTTTAATGAGCACCAACACTGGGCATTATTGTACCCATTTTTTTCTAAACTTTGCTGTGTGATTTAAAGTACTAATTGATGTCCAAAATGTTCATAGTAATATATTAGAACTTATAAGGACCTTAGAAAGGTAAATGCTTCTCCATGTAGCTTTTGATTCTGCTGGTAGCATAAAAATGATGTTCACATCTCTTGAACGACTCCTGTTTGCATTTATGGTGAAATAAACCAGAGGTGAATGCTATTGTGCCACTTATCTACAAAATGTTTGGTGAGCATTTCTAATCTGTAGATTCATAGTTCCCATTTCTACCTGTAAAAGCTTATTTGCAGAGAATATTGAATCAAACTGGTAGAGCGTAGAGATTTTCTTGTCCCACAGATAAAGATCTCTATGTAGCCATCACCAGCATTTCATCTTAGGACATAAATCAGAGAAATACTCAATATACTGAACAAATTTAAAAGATGAGAGAAAATCTGTATGGCGCTCCAATTTGATCTTTACCAAATGATGTATGTTAGCAAATAAAACATACTGATATTACTTCATGCAACTACCTTGGAAAAATGGTTTTGACTTAAAAATATTAGTTTCTGTCACAAATTGCATTTCTTTTTCCTGCAGGTAGAACTCAGGCTGCCAACAATGTTCTAGTAAAAGTTAAAATTACTTCTGTGGTGACAGCAAGTGAAAGAGTTCATAATCTTGCCCTTTTTAAAGATTCAAAGTTTGAATTTTAACAATGTGTAGAATAGCCTTTTGAAGTGACAAAGCTCCAGTTCTTTGCCTGGTGTAATTTTCAGGAGAACGTTGGACTACAGCATGTGGTTTCAAAGATACAGCTAGATTTTCCACGTGTATCATGGAACAGGCCATCATGGTACAAATGCTCTCGTGGCTCTCTGCTTGCTTCATTCCTGCAGCATTATGTTTCCCTATTAGAGGAGTCAAGTGACTTTTTTTGGGGGGGATCAGAGGGGGTAGTTTTAGCTTCTTCAGACAATGTATGTATATTTGGAGCAAATATGTCAATATTTATGCTTTCTCAAGGCATTGTATGTTAATGATACTGTATAAAGAATCTCATTATTTATTCTTGAATGAAAATACTTGTGGTATGTTTTATTGCCAAAAAGATTCATGGTAAGTGACCCTGTCTGAACACTGACAAATAGTATCTAAGAAATTATTACTTGGACTTGTGCATCCATCCTAGACTGGAAAAGCTTATCTTTTGAATACATTATTTTAAACTTACTTTGATTTTTAGAATGAGGATTAATATAGTTGTATATATTTTCATTTCATTGTCAGTATGCTAGATAAAACCAAGATATTCTTTCTTAGCCTGAATACCATCATTGAATACCACAGAGACTGAGGAATGTTCACAGGCTATTTTCTTTTATTAAGTGGCTGCAGATTTATTTAAATTGATTTAAAGTCATCTCTAATTATAGGTAATCATAAAGCAAACAATGATAAGGAAATGGTAGTGTTTGGTGTTGAATTATCAATCATTCTTTTCTAGTGAATTGTAATTAGATTACCAACTGTTCTTTCAGAGAAAATACTTTGTAATAGGAATAAACATCTATAAAATTACATGTTTATTTTCCTGTGTTTCTAGCTGTCCTTCACAGGTTTCTAGATCTGTAGACTGCTATACTGAGTGCTATATTATTTAAAGCCAACGTAAAGCAGGCTACTAGGAAATTAAAAGCTACTAAACATTTAGTACGTTAATTGTACCTGTCAATCTCAAAAGAATTTGGAAGTCTTTCTCATGTTTTTGAGGCTGATTATTTACTGAAAGCAGGTAGGAAGCCTGGAATTGTAATTGTGCCCTGCCATGATGAAGAAAATTACAGATATTTTTGTAGTTTCTATACTTTTTGCTGCATTCAGGCTTTCAGTTACTAAAGCAAATAAAAAGAACTGTCCCCAGGAATTATCACTCCCCTTCACCTTGCCTCTAAAGACCCCCAAACCTGAAACAAACAAGTCCAAACAAACAACAAACCCCACCAAACTTGGTCAGATGTCCCTTTTGAATATTTTTGGTGCTATAAGAGATCATGGGTGGGTAACTGATTGTCCTGTGTGGCCCACAGAACTTCATGGTAAATATTTTATTGAATAAAGCTTTGTATTACAAACAGACTAGTCTGGTTGTAATTATCAAGCTAAAATCAATATCACTTTTCCAGACTGGCACTTCATGTGTAAGGGTATTCTTAAATACAGTAGTGTAATCAATAAACAACCGGACATTTTCCATTTTCAGTAATTAACTCTATTCAGTATTTTTTCAAGGAACCTTCTACATTCAATGCTATTAATAAGAGTTCTACTTCTTCCCATCATACTTACTAAATGGAGCCAAAAAGCCTGGACAAAATTATGTTCACATTTTGAATACACTTTGTCTTCCACTTTTCCTCTATTATTTCCTTTGGTGGCAACGACATCCGTCATCACTGGAGTGGGATTGGTAGCTTGGTAGCTTTTCTTTTTAAAAAGATAAATATCAAATGAATTTTTGGACAGGAACTGGAGAACCTTCTTCTCCACGGTGAAAGAAAGCCCTGTTTATTAATGTTCCCACTGAAGATCAAGTTTATTAACCTTTGTCCTGCTGAAAGCACACACAAAATGTTTGCGTATGCGTTTCATGCATATTAGGTAATATACACTCCTAAGCATTAATTTAGCTGGTGTTCTGGGAGTGACTGTTCAAAAGGTTAAGGCATAGCTACTTTATGATATTGAAGTCAACAATATATACTCTTTTTAATTTCCCTGTGTCAGCAGATCTGACTTTTTCAGGAATTTTCCAAGTGTTGCAGCTAGTGCTTCTAGCACAGCCTGAAACCTTTCTTAAGGGAGCTGCTGTTGGGTAGTTGAGGAAATCCCATCCAGTCTGAACGCTTTCTTCAGACTGCACAACAAATCCAGCTTTCCTGGCCTCTTCCCATACAGTGTTTTTTCCAATTTCCCACTGTTTTGGTCGTGCTCTATTTGATTATATCACCTTTGTTAATGCCTTTTGTGTACGAGGGGATGGGAAGCTGGGTGTCACACTCCAAATATCTTCCAGGTGCGTCTGGCTGGAGAGCAATAATCTCATCCCTTGACCTTCTAATTACACACTGAATAGTAGCCAATTTTTTCTTGTTACTTCTCCCCAAAAGGCAAGGCAGGCAGCAAAAAGCTTGTATGGAAGAATGAAACATTTTTTACTTTCCACTGGCGTAAACAGGACTAAAGTTAACAGGTTTTAACTATGTTGTAATAGCCTCATATTCTTGATGAATAGGCACAGCAGGATGCCTTTTCTGCCTTGATAAAGGGTGCATCTGTCATCATTATTGGCATGATTGTTTAAGAACTAAATTAAAAACTTGACTTCATTTTAGCTTCTAAGAGAACAGTGCATCAATGCTGGAGATATTTTGCTCTGTATAAAAAATATTTATAAATATTTTGATATAAGACAACTGAAAATAACTTCTTGCTTGGAACTTTATACCAGTGAACGTTGTCATTGTTCTGGTTATTTTGTTTTAAACAGAATTTTTTAAAAAACCAACAAAGCAAAACCAAAAAAACCAAACTCTTTATGAAAGACCAAGTAACCAGTGTGGCAGAGCTTTTCTGGCAGATAGAGCTGGCAGTGCACAGCTTCTTTGATCAATACCTTACAGAGGGTAAAAATAAGTTTCCAGATTTTGTGTGAGGCAATGATGCTGCTCTGCTGAGAAAAGATACAGAACTTTATGTTAAGTAGCAGTGCTTTTCTCTTCCAAGAGTACTTTTCAAATTAGAAAAGGATGTTCTGTTACTTGGCAGGGTGGTTGAAATTACACAGTTCATAAAGAAAACATATATTTTGAGACACTGTGTATATTCTGAGTTCAAATCTCAGGAACAATTTCAGTATATGAGAAGTAACTAACACTGTCTGGGTTTGAGCAGGGACAGAGATAATTCTCCTCCTAGCAGCTGCACAGTGCTGTGCTTGGGACTTTGGATGACAATAATGTGGGGAACGCACTGATGTTTTAGCTGTTGCTGAGCAGTCAAGGACTTCTCAGGGTCTCATAGTGGCCAGCCAACAAGAAGGCAGGGAGCGCCCAAGGAGCTGGGAGGGGACACAGTCAGGAGAGGTGACCCAAACAGCCAAAGGGATATTCCATACCGTATGATGTCTTGCTCTGTATATATAACTATTATTATCATCATCATCATAATTTTCATTTTCTCTTCTAATAAACTGTCTTGATTTCAAACCAAGGTATTTGGGGTTTTTTAAATTTTTTTGAACTTTTTTCTCTTTTCAATTCTCTCCCCCATCCCACTGGGAGCAGGAGGACTGAGCAAATGGCTGTGGTGGTTTTAACTGGTGGCCAGGTTAAACCAGGAGAAGTACTAATAAAGTATGTATTTTTATCTGATTGAGTAATATTTTATATATATATTAATAGAATCATAGAATGTGTGATGTTGTAAGGGACCTTTAGAGGTCATCTAGTCCAACACCCCTGCAGTGAACAGGGACACCTTCACTAGATCAGGTTGCTCAGAGCATCTTCAGGAATGGGGCCTCCACTACATCTTTGGGCAACCTGTTCCAGTGATCCACCACCCTCATATTGAAGATTTTTTTTCCTAATATCAAGTCCAAATCCATTGAAATATATTGCTGACAAGAAAATTGGTTACAAATTTACCCTAATCTTTCACTTAATTTTTCTCATCAGTCTTTTTGAGTATATTTGTTCAGTCCCATTTAACCACAAACTAAAAAAAATGTGGTACTTCCAAGAGCTGGTAAAAAGAATTATTGATGCATTGTATATGTACTGTATCTGATAAAAGATATTCTTCCCTAATGAGTGGATAGAGGAAAAGAAAAAGGAATGAAACCACATTACCTGAACATTACTTCCAATTTAATATTTGTTTAAAAATGGTAAATTATCCTAAACTGGATGCCAGTGAAGTGTATTCATAAATGTTTTAACATATACCAGTGACCGTGTTTAATGGAGTACTTAATGATATACCTCAGCAGTATTGTCAAACTAGCCAGCCTTTGATAAAATACTGTTCTGGAAATGGTTTGCTTTATGGACTAAGGCACTTTGGTTGATGGCTTCTATATACAGTGTAAGCTCATTTTTGGTTATGGTTGTGGAAATAAGTTTATTACAACTATTTTCAAAGTCTTTCCAAAAATGCTGTATATAAATTTTGTATGTAATTTTTATTTTTAAATGGGCATCAAAGCATCAAAAGCATGATTTTTCTTCAATATTAGTGGGAAATGACTGTGGCTTTGAAGGAATATTTATACAACATTTTACTTGAAAGGATTATGCTGTAAAAAATGCTTTGCTCAGAGCTGAGAAGGTCTCTCTTGATTTTGTTTGGTTATCTTTTGATTTATCTGCTTGACCTTGTGCTTGGGATGGTAGACACATGAAGTGTAGTTAAGCGACCTAAATCCTTCTGTTATCATTTTTGGAACTTCTGTAGGCAATGGTGAAGTATTCCCCTTTTATTTTCATTCACTTAATATTACATCTCTAAACTCAGTTTAGTAAACCCATCTGTCTTGCTTCTTGTGTGTGTACAATGTCACTAGCATCTTTCAGATTTTCCTCCTGAAGTAGGGATCTGTATTTGGCTGCCAGTCCCTCATCCCTCATAACATTCCTTACCCATGCTGGTTGCTCCTGTCTGTGCTTTGACAATAGACTTGCTGCAGTTCTATACCTTGGATATAGCATTGCCCTTAAGTCCTCACATATCTATTCAGGAACCTGTGTGAGTTTCCTCATGGCTTTTGCAAAAACATGCCCTTTGGCTCCAAGGCATTCAAGCTACTTCCCAAGAGCCAGGTTCTCAACTGCTAGCCCATCTGGCAAGTAAAATTATAAACAAAAGGGCTGTAGATAGGTTGGGGTTCTTTTGGATGAACTGTGTTGTGTTTGTTAATAACACAGAAGCACTGGGGACATGAGGGTGTGAAGGTGTGCAAGTACAGCTGATGTCAGGTGGAGCTGTGTCTGTGTAACACCTGTTTGATGGTTGCCTCTGTGTCCTCATAATGAGATGGCTCCAGAATAAGGCCAGTTAAGCTGTGTGCAAGGAAATCCTAAAGGAACTGTAAAAACAGAGTGCTTCCAATATTTCCTTTGCTTTCTGAAAAGCACTGGTTTAGTCAGCTAACATGATACTTGTTAAGGAATGTATTTGAGTTGTTATAATGCTAAGTTAGCTGAATATATCTTAATACAATTTACCTGTATCCATTAATAAAGTCTTAAACATCCTTATGAGTACTTCTGTTACCTGTACAACCAGCTTCTAAGGATGTACTTAACTGAATTTGTCAGATGAGATTTAAAACTTTTATAATGTATGCAGAATATGTGTAATAGGTTTTGCTTTGGAATATGGTAACCAAGGGACATTTTAATTCCTCGAGATAACCCGGTGTATATAATATTTCTGTCTCAAACTGGTGATAGACTCTTTGGTTTCTCTCTCTCCTACCAACCAAGAAAAAGATGAGAAGTGCAGAAAATGAGTATTTTACAGTAGGTACTCTATTTGCATATATTTCCTACATATAGGAGCATAAAGTTTTGAAATGTGTAGGTAGATAGGATATTTGCAGAAATAAATACAGTAAATGCTTTTTAATGGCTTAATATAAATATGATGTACCTGACTTAGTACTGTAGTGTCCACATTTCTTTTGCATGAATGTTAAATTTGGGGTTACTCTGGGGATGAGAGAGAATTTATTGGGATACAGAAATAAGGTAATATTTGTAATTTATGTTGCTGGCAAGACTAAAATGAGAGGGATGATGCAAAGAATTCCTGAGGTTTTTAAAGCATTCTTAGTCTTGGAGGTTTCTAATAAAATCAAGGAAGATTTTACTTAAGAATTTTTCAGAAATAAGAAATTCTCATGGAATTTGGCTATGACAAGTGGAATTCACAGCAAATACTCATTTGTATAGACAAGGCAGATGGAAAGAGTATTTTAAACAGATTATTCTTTTCTTTGATACTCTGTATTAATAACTTATGCCCCATCCTTTTGGCTAGTGGGATGGAGTTAACTTTCTTCATAACAGACCATATGGTGCTGTGCTTTGCATTTGTGATTAGACCAGTGTTGATAACACCAGTGTTTTGGCTGTTGCTCAGCAGTGCTTGCCTGGTGTTAAGGCTTTCTCTTACTCTATAGGCTGGGGATGCAGCCAGGGTAGCTGACCCGAATTGGCCAATGGGACACTCTACCCCACCAAATGTCATGCTCAACAATTGGGGAAAAACCCAACCAAAAACAACCCCCCAAAACCCCAACGTGAAGGATCTAGTCTTTCAAGGTGGTTAGTTGTTGCTTAGAGACTGAGGGGCATCAGTCTGCTTGTGGGTGGTGATGAGTTGGTGTCTTTGCATCACTTATTTGTTCCCCATCCCCATCATCTTTTCTTACTTCTGTATTTATTTTTACCTATGAGTTTTCTTGCTTTTGCTTTATTCTCTCCCTCATCCTGTGGTGAGGGGAGTGAGTAGGTGCTTAGCTGCTGGCTGGGTTTTACTCACCAGAAAGAGTTATTCCATAGCCTTCAGTAAGATCAGACAAAAAAGAAAGTACTCTTTGATTTTTATAAACAAAATAAGTAAACATCAGAAGGGTCACGGATAATATGTTTAGTCTGCTATCTAGTTGGCTGCACTTCTCCCAGTGGAGATGCACAGGTCTTCAGCTGTTGGGGTTTGGCTTGGTCTAAAACAGAAATGTGTGTGTTTTTCATAGGTTATAAGATTTTTCTCTTTTCCTAGGAAGTGGGATGTAAATATCATCATTCCAGTGTACAAGGAGAGGGAAAAACCTGATGTCAGTGTTATGGACATTAGATATTATTAGCTTTATTGGTGTTGAAGTAAATGGTGTGTAAAGCTGCTTTGTTTTGACGAGACCTTTGCCTTAAGAAACTCTCCTTAGTTCTGTGATGAACAGCTGGCTTTGCCTGGTTTGTATTCTGCAGTTGATCGGTGCTTTGTATTGTTTCCCTTTGTTAACAAGTAGGTAAATATCTCCAAATCAAAAGCTTGGTGCTGAGTTCATTGATCTTTGGGAAGCCTTTGATTCCTGACAAAGGGATCTTTCTAGCTACAAGATGTTTGAAGGAAAAACTCAAGTGACTCTGAAGTGTGTCTCATCGTGCAGCTCAGGGTAGCATACCATTATGATTTAAATTTAATTTCTTAACCAAAACGGTTTTTGAAGAAAGGAGGGTGTATTTTGTTTCCATTTTTGGAAACAGCACCATTAATATACAATATTGAAAGTATCAGAAATTCTAGGTTTAAGTATTTTATGTGCTATGGTACTTATGGGTTACTCCCTGTTCTGTGCTGAGTCTCTCTGACTTCCAGACTTGTGCCCTTGTGTGCTGAATTAATTAGGCTGTACATAAGAACACATCGTTAAACTCAAGTGGCTCTTCTGTCTGGTGGTCATAAGGTAATGTAAAATAGGAATATAGGCTTGGTTAAGTATATATTTTATATATCAGTATAAGGCTAGCATTACTACAGTTGATCTTACGTAAGGTGTAGCAGTGATTCAGGAGAGTATTTGTTATGATACTAAAAAGAACAAGAAACAACCTCACCTTTTATGAATGTGTATGTATCCTAGAAATACACCATTTATCCAGCAGATCAGAGCATTATTTAATATCTTTCTTTCTCATAATTCATAAAAGTGCTGAAACTGGAGGCAGTTGTGACTTGCAGGGTTCTAGGCTGTGGGTGACAGTGAAGTGAAAAAGGAATTGCTTCGTCCTTTAGTCCTGCTATTACTCATCCTGCACATTTAGCAGTGGCTGGAATAAAGAGGGAATAAGCTGTTCAAGACAAAATAATAGTGCTGGCCAAGAGGACATTTGTGGGACCTGTGAGCCGTAGTCCCAGCTCACAAAAAGTGTCACAGACAGACACGGTCTGAGCACAGGCTGACCTTTGGTCTGAACTCTTCTGGCAGTGCTATGTTCTCCACGAGTCTTGCTTTTTATAGATGTTAAAGTTAACAAATGTTAACCTTAAATAAGCTGAGGGGTTCCAACTTGGTGCAAATGAATTATTGGACAGTTTCACTGATGAGGGCTATTATGACCCCTTAGACTTGTGGTTAGTCAGTACTTAGCAAAATTTATTTATGGAGCTTAATTTCATTGAACTGCCTTGGGTTGGTTTTTTCCTGCTTTTTTTTTCCCCGCTCTGTGAATTATTAAGCTTTGATAGTTTCTTTTGTATTAGTAGAGTGGCATATATTAATGCTTGAGCATACTCATTGACAAACACATGGTGACAGATTAAAATGTGCTTTTGCCATTCTAGTTTTTAAAATCTGTATTTTCCTGAAGTAAATATCTGACACATTTACTAGACCAGGGATTCTTGGCTGTTCTTGTTCCTTTCAGAAATGACATCTGAGTTGCTGCTTAGGATGTACTTTTGTGCTTGCCTTTTTCTGGACCCCGTGAAGTATTCCCTACACACAGACTGAAAGCTGCTGTATGGGGGTTTTTTTTGGGGGGGGAGAGGGGGACCTCAGGAGTTGAGTGATATTTTAGAGGAACGCTTGCTGGAGATGGAGCAAAAGAGGGATAAGTTTCAAAAAGGGATTAGTCAAGCAAGTTAAGATGTCTATGGTCCAAGGACTGAATAATTTTTGCTTACCTACGTTTTGAAATGCATATTGCTATGACAAGATGACTTTATGGCTCAACTCTTAAAATATTAAGATGGTTTGATTAAAACTTAAAAGGAAGTAACTGGGAAGTCAAACTACTGTCAGATACATTACAGTGTAACAAACTTAACAATGTTGCTCTGAGCTTTCAAAACCACAGGTTATCATATTTTACATGGTTGGAGCAATTTTAGAACAAAACATCATGTAAAAACTCCTGAGTTGTTTCATTTTGTAGCCTGCCTAAAATAATGGCAGAGAATTTTCCAAGGGTGGGACAGTAAATTCAACTCCCATGCTGTATTAAGCTTCCTTCCTTTGATTTACTTTATTCCTGATTTATTTGTGCTCATCTGAGAGGGCCTGTGAGCTGAACACTGACTCAGAGATAATGACACAGCAAAAATCACAGTAACTTACCAAAATGCATTTTTTTGTTTTTCAACATAAATAAAACAAGTTAATCTGAGGGGAGAAAGTGTATGTCCTCAACTTTGGAGTTCACTCACTAGCAGCCTGTCATCCTACTTCCCAAAAATATTTTTTTGTCCTCTTTAAAGGATTTTTTTCCTTTTCTCTGTTGTATTGGTGGTGAGGGCAAGAGCTAATTTTCCTTCAGTTGACAGTGGCCCTAGCACCTGCCACAAGTATGGAGTACTGGAAGTTAAATCAAGCTCAGTTTCCTGGGAGATAGTAAGTCCTTGTATTATGCTAAGGAGGATGAGTAATGGGATGTGCTATCAGAAGGAGATTATGAATTGGTATGTTGAAATAAGATACTGAAAGCTTCTTGTATGTCTTCCCTATTCCCTCGGCCCAGTAAGGATTGCTGTCCTGCTGAGGTCTGTGACATCCTTTCCTTCAAGGCTGAGTCCAGTATTACAGTGTAGAAGGAACACATCAAGCTGGAAGAGACAAGGAACTTCTGTGCTTTTCCTTGCTGGTTTGATTGTTATTTGCTTGATTTGGGAATTCTCTTGGTTAGCTGTGGCTAATTTTTTTCTTCTTTCTTTCTATACTCATTTGACTGATTGTGGTTAAAGATGGTCTGAAACCTGTCTATCCTGTGACAGTTATTTAATGAGAGAATTTTTGTATCCACTTTTTTCTTAATCTTGATACAAACCATTTTTCCTCCTGAGCAAATGGAAGTGCACAAGAAATCTCTTACTCTTTCATGTTCACTCTCTAATGTGCTCGTCTATCACACTTGCTGTCTCTGTCTTGTGAGTTGAGTTCATATTCAAGATGTGATGTAGTGAGGTGGAGGCCATCAATTCGGGTGGAGAAGGGGCTATGTGACTGACTGGTTCATACTGAGCTATGAAAAAGTCGTATTGTGGATTAATGACTAGACTGTAGAGCACAGAAGGAGGACAGATGACACAGGACTTGAGGCACGTAATTAGTAGAAAGCACTGTGACTTGGAAGGGGGATGCCCTACAGCAAACACACAATGGCAGTCCAGCAGCTGGAGAAAGCAGAGGCACATGCACACATTCTATTATTTGAAACTGGCAGTCTCCAGAACCAGACGAAAGGTAAAAGATTCTGCTGGCTGCCATGTGTGTTCTGTGAAACTTCAGGATAGTCCAAGGTAACTTTCTTGACTGTCACAGCTCTGAAGTTCACAGCATCCAGTCTGTCAAAGAACAAGTGTTGTGCTCCCTGAGGCAGCTGCAGCTAGGGAACAGTATTTGGAAGGTAAAATAAAGATCAGTGATGTCCTTGCTGAACTTGAGAATGCTTGTTAAGCACCTGCTTTAATGTCTCTCTTACCTAGCTGGTGAATGAATGAGGATGCAAACTGTCCTGGAGAACTAGTCTTAACTTTCAATATTAAAAGGAGAACAACAAAGTCAACCTGCACAGGTAGAGGTTTGTTTTGCTCAAAACATTGGTTTCTTGGTAAAAACCTTTCAAATGGGGAGGCCCCACTGCTTTCCTGGTGCTGTAGTGCATAGCCAGTGAATATTCTGTGAAACAGCACAGACAGCAGACATTATCTTGCTTTTCATCTTGGATATAAGAAATATTTTAGAAGGGAAACACTGAAGAGAAGGTATTTCCTTTCAGAACTCAGTAGCACCTAGATTTTTCAGTCTGCCCTAACAGCTGTAGAGTTTGTGCTTTGTGGGTCATACTTGAGATTGAATGCTGCTCCAGTAATGAGGTTAATATTGCCATTAAAATGAACTCTGAAGCATGATGTTTACTTCGGGTCTGCTCTGAAATGTGGGAAGGCATTTATGATGTATTAAAAGGAAATCCTAGAAACTGTATGATGATTCAGAAATAATTGCAGAACTACCACCATTTATAACACACCACTTACAAGTAGGGCATTTCTTTAAACTTTTTCCCTCCTCCTGTCCTCTCTACGTGGCGCCAGACTTGGATTGTCCTCCGTCACTAATACAACAGAGTAAGATGCAATGCAACATTCCAAAACCCCTCCCATCATGTCCTTATTTCCAACTTCAGGCAGGCAAAGATGAATTGTGTCCCAGGTCCTACAAGCAGAACTCAGGAACTTCTACATGCTTTGACTGGAAAAGCACAGCCCAAAACCATGTATTTTAAAGCCTCTATAGTAAGCTACATTACTAAGTTATTTACATTACCATGTAACAGACAAAGTTACATTGCTATGTAACACAGAGATTTGTTACATAGGAACATAAATAACACGGTAATGTGTAAATTTCTACATTACTTAGTAACAAAGTAGTGTTATTTATGTTACTATGTAACACTTATGTTATTATGTACATAAACAACATAGTGCTTATGTAACTATGTAACATAACCCCTCTGCTTGTCCACACAGTGAGGAGGCGAGCCAGCCTCTGTCACCTTCCTTCAGGGCTGCGATCCCTGACCCATTCTCATTTAAGTGCAGCCAGAAAGGAAACCTGGCCCTCTGGTTAAGCTCCCATACCTAAGGATTTGACTGTGACAGTCAAGTCTTCAGTTTTATCTGAAGACCAGAGTATACAGGAGCCATCTAAGCTGTTTACAGGGTTGAAATTCGACAAGCTTTGTTCATCTCTAAAACTTGTGTGGGCAATGGAATGAAGGGAGGAACCACTGTTTTAAAGTCCTTGAGGTAAGCTTAGGATGTTGTAACTACCCTGTTGTAATAGGGTAGTTCTTAAAATTTAGGGTTGATGTGAAGAACTGCAATCTCATCAAGTGCATTTTGGCCCATATATAAAACAGTCTAAAAATTCCCAGGTATTCTTAGTAAGTGCTTTGCTTTTGTTTTCATTTGAAACCCATGGTACGGTGAGGGTTTCAAGGAGATGTGTCAGGGATCTTGTAGAGTTGTCTCCTCCCCTTTATTGTTTTAAATTTGGGTATGACTTCAGTGTGTTAAAAGTAATTCTGGTGTTTCAATGAAACCCTTCACAATGCATCCAAACAGGAAAAGGGTGGCGGGGGAGGAACCTCTGAAAGTGTGCATATGACTGCACGCTTGTGGTGGTGATCTTGAAGGTTTAATGTCACCTCTCAACATGACAGAGCTTTAGAATAAATCATAGGCATGTGTGTTACATGAACTCACTTGGGGGAAAAGAACTGCATTTAAAAAAAAGAAAGAAAACTTGCAGAATATTTCAGTTAAGGAATGAATTTAACAATATGCAATGCAGGGAAAGCAAACAAGCTTTGTAAGGAGAATCTCAATGTCACTTTGTTGTTGTTGGCTTCAATGTGAAGGGCATGGACTCACTCTTGCGTTCTGCGTGCCTGGTTGTGCTGCACTGGTTCCCTTGTTCCGTCTGGAAATGATGTTTTTGTAGAAAAAGCTTTTGGCAGTTGTCCATGCTCAGCCCAACTCCGTGGCACATGCAGAATTGATTCAGAATTACTGTGTGTGACCAGGCCATTAATGATTACAATTGCCATTGGCTTGGTAAGTTGGAGCTACACAGAAAATAATGACACAAGCATTGCATGAATGCTCCCATGGAAATCCTGGGTGGATATGTAGGTAACCAACTCATGTGAGCCTCCTAAGCCGTATGGATGACTCGGGGAAGAATAAGACCCATTTGGGTTCTGACAGCAGTTATGCAATTAGAATTAGTTTGCTAGGTTCCCATTATACTACAAACAAATGATTTTAATTGATTCTTATGAAGCACTGTATATTTTTTTAATTGTTTATATTAAATGCATAGTGAGGTTAATCATCTGCTCAGTTGATTTCTTAATATCCTGAGGGATTTTTTTGCTGCTGTTCTTAAAATATTTGCTTAAGCAAGAGTGCTAGAAATAAGAAACAAAAGCCATTTTATCTTAAAGAGGAACAGTGCAGTGATTTGAATTTTGCATGTTTCTTGTTCTTTTTTTTAGTAGTTGCTACTTTTATGAGCACGTTTCTTTATTTTAGAAAAATTCCTGACAAATACAGCTGAATTTCACAGTTCATGGTTAAATCCTGGGTAGTGCATTAAACTCTCTTGGTTTGGGTTTCTTTTCTTTAAATTAATGGTCAAGATTTTTTTTCTCCCCATCTCCATTGACCTTTTTTGAAGATTTTTATACTCTGTTCTGCTGCCTGATTACTTAGGGATTCACTGAGCAGCTTCCTTGAAGGCTATTCTTCCTGCTAGACATTGCTGTGAAAATGCATCTGTCTGAGCAAGACCTCTTTGATCTTGAGAAAGCTTTATAAAGATAGGTTAAGAAGAAAGCTATCAGGCATTTTTTCCCAATATACTGATTTCAAGTTAGATAAAATTGAGGGTGGGGGTGGTTGTTTGCTTTTAGGGAATTGCATAGTAGGGGTTGGGTTTTTTTTTTAAACAAAAACCTAAAAATAAGTGAATGTGTATGGTGCTCTTTGTAAAGAAAACCCCTGCAAAAATCCCAGACCAGCTTCAATGGAACATTTTATGTTCGTTAAAATCCAGAGGGGTGAAGAATCCAGTACCCTCTGGACAAAAATATGTTTAAAAAGATTTACAAAAAGCTTGATTCCAATGAAGTAATAAAATGGAATATGCCTGTGTAATCTGAGCTTGACTTTATACTGAGGTGCTGATATTCACACAATTCAAAATTGACTCTTGCAAGTTAAAACAGTTTGCTGTGCTTGCAGACTATATTATAATACAAAACATTAACATGATGCATTAATTGGCAGCTGTGTGCCTCCAGTGCCCTTAATCTAAAAATGTGCATTAACATTTTTTTTCTTTGAGACCACATATTTACCCTGAAATTTTAAATAATCAGTGTGCCTGTTTCAGACCCCTTAAATAGGTCGCTTTGAATTAAGTACCCTAACCAGCTGTATGCAGGGAGAAGAGGCAGAAATGCATTGTGATTTCTGAGTGTGATTGACTTACCTGTTTGCACAATATAAGTATTATTCTTTCATTTTAAAAATACCCAAATTTTATTACAGCCTAGGTACTTAGGATGTATTTTCCCGTTGTTCCACTGTAGCTGCTTCCAATCAGGTACCAGTTGTGCATTTCCCTGGACCTCCAGTGGTGCTGGTCTGAGACACTTTGGTCTGTGTAAGCTGAACTGTTACTTCAGATTTTCTTCATGCCTTGTTTATCACACTTTCTTCATTGTTGCTTTTTAGTTTCATTTAAGTGGTCACAATATCAGGTGCTACTCTGCCTCAAAACCATGAATGAGTCCAATTCTTCTTGACTGTAAAGAGAGGTAGGAGAACATTGTTTAAAATTTACCGAAAGGGCTAGCTTAAGAGACTGCATGAAATCAGTTATACAGTGCTCATGGACCATGCCACTTCATCTTGTTCTTATCTGAGTCTAATGTATCAATTTGAGCTTTCTCATCTTCCAGCAGAAGGCCTTAGACAAGTAGTTGTAGGCTGTTTTCCTTGGTGGCAAAACAGTCTTGTTAGGGAAACTCTTAGGGAGCTCTAAAATGCTTTCTGTCTGTTTTCCTGACAAAACCAGTGTAATTTAATCTGTGGAATTCATCAACTCGCTTATCAATCCCTCTAAATTATTAATAAAACCAGTGCTTTGTTTAATTTCAGAGGTTGAGTTACATTCTGCATTTTGAGGAACAGCTATGGAGATTTTGTAAAGGAAATAGCGTTCATATTTTCCTTTAATTTCTCTGATTTTGTTATAATACAACTGCAAGTTAGGGAAATTTGGTTATTATTACCCACTGAAAGGAGTTTTTCATACTCCTAATGTATTACAGGTTTTATTGTCCTTAGTGTTACTAATTAGTTAACAAAACTATTTTGATTTTTGTGTGTAAGTGCTTATTAATTATTTTATCATGAGAAAAGTGAGTGGGGTCCAAGTGCCCTATTAATTCAGTTCAGCCTGAAAAAAAATTCTTATAATTAGTTTTGCAGGAGGATTGGGTGAAATTAGCTACTAATGAGAGGATAAGTATAGTAATCTTTTCATGATATAAAACTGTGATTGTCAGTAGGTAGTAATAGGAAACGAGAGTATATTTCAATGGGACCTTACTTCGTTGTGTGAAATCATTAACATCATCTGATATTGTAAATTGGGTTATTTCACACCTGTATTGCTGCCTGCTAACCCTCTAGTCACAGATACTGATAAGTTTTTCCTAATTAGAGAGTCATTAATGAAGCAAAAAAAATATGAGCAATCAATTATGGCTTGTTTTAGTAATCCAAACAAAAACTTAATTGCATAAATTTGTCCTGTACTTTCAAGTTTTGACAGTGTATTTGTGAAACATGGCAAGAATGTCAACACTCTGTAAGTAGCAGGTGTGACCTATACAAGTTTTTCTCATGTTCAGTTGCAAATTGCTGAACTTGTGATGTGCAGCAAGAGATTAATGGCTTGTTAAAACCCACTTTTTTTCTTTAAACAACAACCTCACATTTCCTGTTCTGGTTTGTTCTATTTGCATCATCCATTTGACGAGCTTTATGAGAGAGAAATGACATCCTTTTTATCATGTACAAGGTAAAACAATACTATGTAAACACAGTGAAGCATTTGTACATGTGTGTACACACGTGCACAAACGTCTTGTTCTTACACGTCTGAAATGCACAGCTTGTGTGTTCTTGATCATAGAATTGTAGGGGTTGGAAGGGACCTCGAGAGATCATCGGGTCCAACCCCCTGCCAAAGCAGGTTCCCTAGGACATTTCACTCAGACAGGTGTCCAGATGGATCTGGAATCTCTCCAGAGAAGGAGACTCCACACCCCCTGGGTAGCCTGTCCCAGGGCTCCCTCACCCTCACTGGGGAAAAGTTTCTCTGCATGTTGGTGTGGAACTTCCTGTGCTCCAAGATCCTTTTCTGTCTACATCTCTATGGCAAAATAACATTTGATGCTGATTGCCTCTTATTTATATTTCTTTAAATTCTACATGGTAAATAATAATAAAAGTTACCATTCCAAGAAATGGAATTATGATCAGTTCTTTTTAGCTCTATTAGCTGTGCAGTGGTAACTCAGCTGAAGCGTACCTCTCTGTACAAATAATGCTCTATTATTTCTCCTAGCTAGTACTGTAATGGGGTTTCTTCATGGTATATGTTGCTTTTATAAAGCCACTGTTAAAAAGCTTGCAACTGCTAACATTTCATGCAAAGTAGGAGAAAGATTGTCCATGGGTAGGACCATGTTCAGAATAATGGGAAGCTTTGGGGATGTAGGAGACATCTATGCAGTAGCTTTTAAGATGCTGCTTGTAGTAGAGTGTTTGGCATCTGGCATTGGGTGTAGGAGCTGTTTGAAGGAAAAGGTAGAATAAGGATTTGTAGCTAGAGGAGGATTCACAGTGCAGTATTTCTAGCCATATACTTTTTTTTGTCTGCTAACAATCGGATTCAGCCCACTATTATGCCAAGATAATAATGCCAGCCTCCTCAAATTAAAATAGCCTTTCTGATGATGAATAAATGTGATACGAGAGAAAGTTGCTGTGAATATATTACTAGATATTAAGTTGGATGAATTTGTAATTGTACTTTTTCAATTTATCTCAGAGATGAAAATGAATAACTTCTGTATCACATTACAAATAAGTGTGACTGTGATGTGAGTACACTCAGGAATGTGAAGAGGAATGCTCAGAAAATTCTGGATATACAGTCACAAATGCATGTTAATAATTTTTCTAATAAGTTCTTGTCCCTCTATTTTTTTGTTGAAAAGCCTTGCAGTAAGGCTTGCATATATAGTCTTTGTGTGTGTGTGTATATGTGTACCAAAAAATGTATTTTGAGGTCATGACACACTGGTATTATTACTAACATCTGGAAGGGATTTATACAGCATGACAACACTGTACTGTAGTAGAATTATCAACCTTAATTTGTTATTAACTGATTAAGACACAAGGGAGGAAAACGTTCTTATCATTACACATTTTTCAGCGCAGGATTTCACGCTGAATAGCTCAGGTAAGAATGAGACAGCTTGTTCTGAGGTGAATGCCCAGAGCTGTCACGGGACATTGGAGGTGTCCTTGAGAAAGTGTCTTGGGCATCAGTCCTTCACTTTAAAAACATCTCTTTCCCAAACAGTCCTGTATGCTTTGTGTGTGCTAGGTATCATCACTGGAACCCCTGACGGGAGTTGGTTTGGGGGTTAGTTTCTTTGAAGATCTACTAGATATGCTTTCTGTTCAAAGAATTGTTGCAGTTCTGCCTTGCCCTCAGTTTGAAGCAACAAATTCTGAAAATTCATACCTAAATATCTAGTAGCATTTCACTAAGCATTTCATAGTTTCATGATTTTTATTGTTAAGCAACTCTTTCTTGAAAGAAAAGATAGGGAAAATTCTAGAAGAGGAACTTCTTTAATAAACTTCATTATTTGTTTTATAAAGTATAAGCTGATGAAGATGGAGTATAAGCCATGAATACTGAAAATTAGACATTGATCTGTTCTTTAGACAGAGATGCACAGCAGAAGCTTTTTCAAAAGTAAAAAGTCACATAAAATTGGTTCTTTCATGAATATTGCTTAGCAGGGAGCTTGAAAAACATTCTTCCATTAAAGCTATTTATATCCATAGGGTACAAAGCAACAAAAGGTTAACATAATATACTTAATTACTTACTGGATGGTTTTCTGTAAATGCTGAGGGTTTTTTTTTTCTATTTGTATTGAAGGAATGATCAAGAATGATATATTATGCATTTCGTTTTTGTTTGTATTTTTACTGCTAATATTTGGGTTCAGGCTCCAATTAGCTGTGAAATCTGCCTTCAATGAAATTACCACAAGCATAGTGTGGGCTTGTCAGTAGCTGCTTAATTCTATAGCTACTAGGCTGCCTTAGCTAGGTTTAGTAACCGAGATACTAAATGTCTCTTAAAGGGACTAGGAATAATTTAGGTTAATATTCCTCCTCATCAAATGGCAATTAGAGGAAAGAATAATGATTCTGTTTACTTTGCCCTGTTCACCCTTATCTTTCTGAGGACAGCTGTCTCTCTAGCTGAGGCGTTTAGAGGTGTGTTTGCTGCTTTCTTGTATTATCACATCCCAATGCGAAAATAATTACTGTATTACTATTTTTGTAGTCATTTACTTGCTTAGTTGGGTCTAAAGGAACTGTTGTTGTAGGTTGTCCTGTCTTCTTTGCCATTTAGGAAGGACCTCTTGTAGATCCTAACTCCTAATTTGTTCCTGAACATCAACAAAATATCACAAGTATCTATCCCTACAGAACAGAAATGTCTCTGTGCTATTAAGGCTCCCTGTTGTACTTCTCAAGCTCTCTACCCCACTTACAGCCTGGCATCCCTTTCTGCCAGAAAGGTAACCATTCAGAAGAGCTGTTGCTGTTAAAAATGCATCCCACAAAAAAACCAAACCAAAATAACACCCCCAAAGGCCCCCACCTAAACCCAGCATAGGAAGGTCTTCAGAAGCAGCTAGACCCAAACACAGCTGCCAGCCATTCAAAGAAACATCACACTGTTGTTCTCTGCAGATTGAGCCAAAATGAAGCAGTATTTAAAGTGGGGCTGGGCAGTGTATTTTCCAGTAATGCTCTGTTGAAGTTACAGAGGTGACTGATGAATAAATACCACAGAGTGAGTAGCAAAGACGTCCTGTATATTTAGTTTACCAAATACACATGGAAGGTAAGATAAGGATATACCCATGTTACAGTTAGGATCTGACCAGTGGCACAGGCTGTAAAGATGTTTGGGTCCAGTTTTCAAGTAGCTAACTTAAACCAGCAGTATTTATCCATAAAGAGCTATAGCAGCCCAATATTCTGTGCAAGATAGGCACTAGAGCACTTCATCAAGTTCTTTGACAGGTTTTCCAAGTCACAGCAGTTTTGTACTCCTGCAGATCTGTGGTTATTGGTACCTAAGCTTGCAAGTTAAATGCTGTAGTGTCCTTCGGCGTTCTGATTGCAGCTTGGGAATTGTCTCTCACACTGCACAACTGAGAGGCAGAATATGGAGTATTCCCTTCCGTAACGTTGGAAGCAGAGTGTCCTCCCCAGATACATGGTGCTTCAACACTGGGTGCTGTGCTTTGCCCACCTAAACTTGTCTGGCTGAGATGGAGCTGCTTGTGTTGTCCTGCACCCTTGTTGAAATGTCAAGATCTCATCAGTCTTTTAATAGGATTAAGTTGCTGATTTATCAAGCAGTGTTTCAGGATTGCACCTGCTGAGTGTAAGGGAATAAGGTTATTGACTCTAGAAAATACTCTGTTCTTTTTCATTTCTGTCTCCCCTGCATATCTTGTGTAGCTCTAACCTCTCCATTTAATAAAACTTAAACTATCTTTTGTGTACAAACCTCATCTCTCCACCTGTGAATGAGGACTAAAGCATTTCTCTTTGTTCATATATCACAGAAAGTATTTTTTTCTTAAATTCCTGCTTCACTTCTCAGTCCTGTGGAGAGAACTATATTAGGAAAGCAACGTGGAAAAGAATAGTGGTTCCCCTCTGAAAAGCTTTTTGTGGTTAATACCTACTGAGGACCTGAAATAGTTTTCAGATTTTTTTCTGAATATAAACTGAAGTAAAAGTAAAACATTTTATCTTTTAGTTACATGCTGTATCTTAATGCTGACAAGTTGTTTAGTACTTAATATTCTCCAACCATTATGCAGTCCCTTCTCCTGGGGGCAGGAGGGAGGGGAGAGTAGCAATTCGTTGTTATTATTCTTTTGGGGTTTTTTTAACATGCAGGAAGGGGAGAACAAATTAAACAATGTGTTTTCATCAGGGTCAATGGAACTAGTCAGTGGTAACTATACAGAAATAGTAATCAAGATTGTTATGCCTTCTGCTTCTACTTATTTATATTCTGCTAATTGTATATACAAACCTAATTCTATATCCAAAACTAGCGCTTGGCAATAAGCAGTCAATAGATGGTCTAATGTCACACTAAGCTAAGGGACTGGGAGAGACACAGGCAAGGACTTCAGATGTTGGGTTATCAAACCCAGGTGCTCTGGAATTCTACAGAAGTTCAGTGATAAAAGGGCTTTAGGTTTTTGCCAGTTCATTGAGGAGCTCTGCCTACCCCATACTACTTTTAATGCAGTATGAATAAGATGGCATAGATGTATTAATGCTTTAGAAGGTATTTTGTTGACTGCCAGAGAGCTTGAACACATTCTGGCTTACTTGGATGACTTCAAATCAAAGCTTAAAATATCTCAAGCTTTGAAATGAAGTGGAATGAAAAATATCACTGGTCTAATTCACATTATTTAGTACAAAAATGAGCAACTCTCTGAGGCTTAAGCAAAGTGTGTCTGTAATTCTTCCCAACAAGTCAAAAAAGATGTGTAAGTCTCTCTACACTTTAGGAAGTAAAATGTAGATAATATGTTTTCTAATTAATAAAGGAGATTTATTATCCAGAAAATCAGATTGCCTTGTCAGTGTTCTTCTGTGGGGAGTTCACAAGTAGGCCCTCAGAAGGTGTTTTGCTGAAGACCATGTTATTGTCTTGTCAAGGAAGAAACCAGCTAAACATGGAATAAGATATTAATAATTTTAACTGTGAGATTAGGATGTGCATTGAAGAGCTCGCACACTTATTCTAGAACTGCCTGGTTTACGTGTCTTAAAGTTTAACAGCCAGGTTTTATTGTCTATTGTGAATCTCATAAATTTGTGGTATCTGAAAATCTGGGAAACGTCTTGTTGCAAACACAGTCCATATTGAAGGTGCCTGCTTTGCTATTAAAACCGTATTGTTCACTGAATATATGGTAATTGGTAACATACATAAAACATTCTCTATTAGCTAAGCCAAGAAATACTTTTGTATTTTGAGCAGGAATATTACAGCCATATACTTAACGAAGTGCAGCTCTAATTTTTTTCACATGCGGTGAGAACATTTATTAATGTCAGAGGATATATAGTTCTAACCTTTTGTTTTCATTGTTTCTTTTGTTCTTTGAAGTAATGAAAAAATAACATGAATGGAAAACAGTTTTATTGAGTAATACACTGTATGTAAATGGCGGGTTAAATGTCTCATTCAAATAATACTTGAATTTTTTAAAGTGTTTCTATACTAAATTATTTATCAGTACTCAGGTTATTAAACAACACAGTTACTTATTCTAAACTGTATCTTAGTGAGGTAAAAAAAACCAGATCCATCACTTCCTTTTCAGTTGAATCATATCAGTTCTGTTACTTTGCTTCCCTAAAACTGTAATTAAAATGAAGGTGAGGTCATCTATGGGAGGGGGAAGGGGGGATGGGGGGAGGAAAGAAAGAGAAAGAGCAGCAGGTTTTAATCTTTTCATTTTAATTTGGCATATATAACCAAAACTGACATTTAATCACCAAAGAAAGACCTGTGGGTATTTTCAAACCTTGATTGAACAGTTTGGTTTAGCACTTGGTTTTAAAGGTGTTTAACTTTCTCTGAATTTTTTTCCTCGTAGTGAGACAGTTCGTGTCTCGCCATCTACACTGTAGCAGTGCTGATAAAGTCATGTAGCTTGGTAATCACTGCTATTCTGGAGTGACTTCTGGAGCAGCAGGAGAGATTATTTTACAAGTGGCGGTACAATACCAGTCATGATATAGCAGGAACTTGCAATTTCTGTCCCCTTCAAAGAGATGACATTTAATTATGGTAATAACTTTACTGATAGCTGATACACAGTATGGTGTGCATTAAAATGATTGTCTGTGAGAAATTACATCAAAAACGTTGTTTGAAAATACAAGGAAAGCAAATACCTCCCCAAGGGAGAAAAATCCTTAGAAATTTCTAGTGACTAAAGGGGTAATGCAGCAGTTTTATTTCTTGGCTCTTTCCGCAAAGGTGGTAAAAGATAATTTGACAAATGCTGTCAAATGTGGTAACCTCATCTAATTCCTTCACTGCACATCTTAATCCCTGATGCACTCTCCTCAAATAGCTGGGCTTTGAGTATGGGGAGTTTTTGATGTGACGCCTTTGCCGCAGTTTCCCACTGACAGATGCAGTGACCTTATCATACAGACAGCTCTATCGGGTGTGACAGGCTAGCCATCTGGCTTGTATTGATCATAATTGATTTAAAGAAAGTGATCCTCCAAAGCTTGGTGCTGTTAAACCCCACAGCTAAATAGACGTTTTCTTTGGAGACTTTAACCTTTAGGGTGGTTTTTCTCTCTCATTTCAATCTGATTTGTAAAACATAAATTGAAAATGTGTCTTCTGGTGGTAAAATACTATTGTCTGTCTAAAACATAGCCTTTAATATCCATGGCAGCTCAAGTTCCAGAAAGACAAGAACAGAACCAGAGTTGATTGTGGTTGACATCACAAGTAACCGTTTGTTGGTCCTGAAGAGCAACAGGATCTTTTCAACAATCTTCAAACTAAGGAGAAATATTTTTATAATGTTCTCTAGCTGTGACTGGTTTCATGTAAATATTGAATGCATATAGATATACAATGCCTGCAATGTAAGGGTACCTTGTGATGTTTCCATAGCTGTAGCTAACAGGCAGGAATTGACTGCATTTTCCTCTGTATTTCTTCCATTTATTTTTTCAAACCAGAAGTAAATAAATTTTTTTTAGTTGTAATGTTCTTTATATTTACAATATATTTGACATTTAAGCTTGATAATTCATTTAATCTTTTACATTTGTAATTTAAATGTTACTTAACATTCCATTAAAAAGGTATTGCTTCTAATAAGGTATAAATCCTACGCTGGAAATTCTGCAGCATATGCGGTACCAAGACAGCCAGGGAGAGCCCTGTGATGCTGAATATATAAATTCTGTTCTAAAATACACCTAAGCAGTAAATAAGAACGGCTTCAGTGAGAACTAAAAATCTGCTGTCTCCAGGGACTGCTACTCTGGTGCAGCGATGCTGTACGAGAGCTTTGCCAAAGCACCAGAAGAACGGGGGTGTCTCACTGAGGTAGCTGAGCAGCCAGCACGGCTCGAGTACTGAATGGGTGTGGGGCTGGGCTGTGTTTTCATTCCTAAGGAGGAATTCTCAATTTCACCAGGAGGAGAGTTCTAAGGAAACAGGTGGTTTTTTTGCTCTTTGTACTTCTTTAGAGGATGAAGCAGTTTAACCATCCGTGTGTGTGTCAATACAGCACTTTTCAAAAATTCCAAAGGGAAGACTCTCAGAATAAACTAGGGAAGACCCAACTCTCCTTCTCTTGAAAATCTGTGAGAACTGGAGAGGAACTAGAGGTATGTGATAGTGGTGTGTCATAAGACTGTTGAAAAGGGAGGATTTTTGTCTCAAACATCTTAAAGCAGAATAGGATAATACCATGTGTCATTTGTCTTAATAGTGTTTTGTGTGGGGTCTCAATGGAGAGAATGCAGCACACAAACCACTGCATAATGCACGTGTATATGAAGTGAATTATATGTTTTAAAGGAGTCATTAGTCAGCTGTAAGGTGGAAACAGTTGGGTTGGATAAGGACTGGATGGCTCTAGGTGGATGCAAACAGAAATGAAGTAAGTGTCGATGGCACCCTAGATTCAAGGAGAATCCAAAGCCATAGGGGACTCACTGATAAACCATACAGATCACGGGACCCTTTGCAGATCCAGTCTGTTTCAGAAGGGAGGGAGTTTGGGGAGCGTCCCAGTTAAGCAACCTGGATGCCTAGCTTCAGGTAAAGCTGTTACAGAGTTACTCTTGAACACTGGGTCAAATAACTGGAGAGTATATTGAGAATTTTCAGTAAAGTAGTTAAGAGAGTAGTATTTGTGTGTTACTATGCTGTGGGTGAATCAGGGTGGAGGTGACAAAACACCCTCTAGTCTGAAGGAGATGAATCTGAGTACATCAGTGCTTGCAGTCCTGAGAGACTTGTCCTGAGTTTCAGATAAAGGCTGAATTGCTCAACACCTCAAACATTAACTCACTGGGATACCACCCTCTCACAAAGAGCCCCTCACCCCATGGTTTATTTAATGGGTATCAATTTCTAGGGTTTAACTTTTCAGTCTTCTCAAAACTGATGACACGGTCTTTTACTGCTGCTTAGTGTGTTTCTTGGGAAACAGAGTTACCTGGGAGGTTTCTGAAAGTACTGTTTAGCTTAACCAGTATGAAAATGGAGTGAAAAGTCCTGAAGGACATCATTTTGAGAGCTGTCTCAAGGCTTCTCAAAACTGTGGGCGAAACATGCTTGTGCAAAACCAGAAGTGCTCTGCAAGAGTAAGGTGACTGATAGGAGGTAGGCGATCCCAATGGAGTTCTAGAGTGGGTGTGAGGAATCAGGTGGGATATTAAATGCTGTCAAAAGAAAGGAAACATGGGAAATACAGAATCAGGCTATGGAAATAGTGAGACCAGATTATTGCACTGCTGATGTTTATCAGTGTTTAGAAAAGTATGGATTGTTGCACAGTTGGCTGTTGCCTCTTGCACAGGCAAGTGGTCCATGGTATCTCACGCTGAAAATACAATACTTTCCCTCGAGCGGTCAGTTGCTAAATGCCACTTACTGATTTTTCTGGGGCCAAATGTCACCTCTGATTGTAATCCTGGTGTACAGTACTATAGCTTTGCCAAAAAAAGGTGCAAGGCTCTTGATGGTGTCAATGTATGTTCACAGGAAAAGTGTAGACGTCTGAAAATTTTGAAAGGAGATAACTGAAGTTTGCATACTGTAGTGTCAGGAAGGGATAGTATGAAAGGGAATGATGTCAGAACATATCCAGAGTAAAACTTGCAATTAAAAACACAAGAATAACTGCAAACCAGATGGAACTAGTATTAGTTCCTGAATTGGCTTGGATGGCTAGAAGAAAAGCACTTCTTTAACTTCAGTGAGAAAGGATTTAAGAAAGGAGATTATTTAAAGCATGAAAGGCACAGAATTAATGGTGATACAAAAGTAGACCAGATAGCAGACTCCTTGTAAATCTGTTAATGGTTTGGATTTACTTTTTTTGGGAAATGAAGAAGTGAGACCTGAGGAAAATATAGCTCTGGGAAAGAGAAATGAGAGTAGTTAAGATGTCCACTTTGTGAGGAAGATTATACATGCCTCCTTGTGGAAATTACTGACATTACTCATTTGTCTCAATGGAGTTAATGAGCTTGTAGGAAGTCACTCTTATTGTCCTCAGTGTCTGATAATTGCCTGTACTCAAGGTTCTCTAGCTCTTGTAAAGCTTGGAATTAATCCCCCCATGTGGTGACACTCTGTTTTGATTTTGCTGTTATCAGATTAACCATTACATTGGCTATTGAAAAGAGGAAAAAAGTTTTCTTGGGATTCTCTTGCAGAAGAGCATTCCTGGTCACAGTGACTGGCTGATTTAAACTGATATGAGAGTCACATAGGTTATCCAGTGGTAGCATTGAATTCCAATTAGCCTAAGAGGAAGAGGGTGGAGATTCTCTAGACTGGTCTAAAATGTTTGTTTTACATAGGTTTTCCATGTCCAGATATAAAGGTCAGGGAAAGATGCATCTCTCACTGAAATAGGCCACATAATCGCCATAAGTAAAGGTAAGAGTTTTACTCTTCCCTAAAGTGAGATGCTTACTTGCTTCTAATGTGCAAGGATAAAGGCATCAAAGTCTCTTGAAGATCTTATTGAATCAAAGTTTGGAAAACTATAGCTCTGGGAAGACGGTATTTTTCAATTACCGTTGATCCATCTAATATTTGCCTTGTAAATCAGATGTTTTCATATTGATTGGGAGTACTTCTCAGAGAAGTCTATATTAGAAATTTAAGTTATTGTCATATTTTGATCAATGTAACCATATTGATCTAAAGGAGCTTCGCTTGTTTGAAAATTAGCATTGCAGTTTGCAATGACCTCAGAGAAACTGCAGTAATTTGAATCATTGAATCACCTTGATTTGAAGCAAAACCCTGAGATCCCAGAGCACTTTGTAGGATTCTCCAAAGTCACGCTGTACCAGGCATTTCAAGAGCTGTTCTATTTAATTGTCTGACTCTGGCTGAATTTCAGACAGAAGCTGACTCTGTACGTGTGTTCCAGGCTTGATATAACAGGTGGGTCTTGTCATCCTGCTGATCTGATTATTTGTGGAAAGCGACTGCCTAATTGTTTGGAAGTAGAAAATTAACAGTAAAGAGAGCCCGTTCCTGTCAGCCTTCCCACTCTTCAATTTTGATTCCCAGGATTTTGTGTTTTGTAGCCAACTTTTTCTCCCAGATTCAATATTGTACTTATCTTAAAAATTATTGGCTTTTACTTCTCATATAGAATACACTGTGAAGTACTTCAAAACTTGTAAGAGTGAAAATTATTAGTGAAAAGCTAATGCTTTTTGAGATCACATCCTTTTAAAATGGCTTTTAGTAACTTCAAATGTGTGCTATTCTAAATGCTATGCATCTTGTTTTTGAAAAGACATTTACTGGGGTTTAGAGTTCATTTTTAGAGATAAGTATTGATAATGTTTAATGAAGATTACACTGACTCACTAAATGTGCATTTACTTTGATTTGGTAAGTAGTCTTGGAAACTGGTGTGTGTCTGACTTTCTTCAAAGACATGGAGATCCCTGTGTATTGTCTTTGCTGATTTGGGATCTCTGACTCCCCAGTTTTGAAATATAGCCATAGAACCGCAGAATGGTTTGGGTTGGAGGGAACCTTAAAGATCACCTAGATATACATTCCCCCACCATGGCCAGGAACCCCTCCACTAGCACAGGCTCTTTCAGGAAGAGGCCTCATCACAGGTGTGGGGGTGTATATTATTTTTCAGTTCACATTATCCTGTCCAGCAGAGTGTTATGATATTTTTTTGAGCCACAAGTAGCATGAGGTGTCCTCAAAACTAGGAAGTTCTTGGTACTGTGTTGTATTTAAGACTCTCAGGTTTGTTGGAGAGCATGTGTTGACCAGGAATTGAAAGTTCTAGGTACAGGTCTTTGGTTTGTTTCTTCTTTTTAAAATAAACTTTGATGTATGAAACACAAAGTACATAGATTGTTTAAAAAAGCCCCACACATAGCCTGCACTGTAATGCCAATATTGTTAGTGGTGTTGAATGCATTGTTTTAGACATTGGTGGCATTGTTTCACCTCCTGTGTTGGATTTCTGGTAATTAAAATTACATAGCATTGTTGGGAAGCTTACTGCAATCACGTCCTCACTTGCAAGTGATGAATGAATATAAACTAAAAATATTTAAATGATACGTAATTGCTGGGTTCTTGACTCAACAATTTAGTTAGCTCTAGGGAGAGGGAGTGAAAAAGGAAAAATATTCATTAGGGCTTAGGGATTCAGCCTGGTGTATTAGAAGGAATTGGATTATTCGGTTTACAGTGTTCTTAACAGATTCAATTTCAGCCAGAGATAATTGAAGTGTCGTCAAAGCTGTGTGCATCACTAAAACATACAGAAAGACGTACTCCCATGGGTTCAGTAAAGCAATATAGAACAATGTGGGGTAGCTTTTCAGAGATTTAACTGCCGTTACATTGAGGCTGCTTTTAAAGTATATTACAGCAAACTTAGATGAATGTCTTCCTGTGTAGTTTGCAGAGGATGAATATGTGTAGATTGTTTTCTTTCAGTGTGGAAGGAATCTGTTAATAAATTATTATTAAATCTAATGCCAATGCTTGTGACTTTAGCAAAACTTCATCCATGTCTCTGATCAGTATATTCTTCTCACACCTTCTCTCTTAACATTATCTACAACGGTAGATTTGGATTTTAAAGCTACTTTTAACACAGTGAATGATGCCATGTGTAAAAAATGTAGCTTAGATACTGGTTTTTGCTAGATCAAAATGTATGGTTATTGAGAAAGATCTGCTACTGAACCCTACAGTGTACCACCTTCTGCCCAGGGGATCTTCTGAGTTCCACCAGCCTACTGCCCCTATCCCTGCTGTAAATCCTGTACTGCCCTGGACACGTACTTTGGGGGCGGTTCTTGTCAGCCAGCCAGATTCTATTGTCGTCTCATAACAGATAAACTCCTTTCATGATGCACTACTAAATGGACTTAATCATATTTACTTAAGCTTATATTCTGGTGAAGTTTGCAGAGGACTGGCTGGCTGAACTTGTAGCAAAAAACATCAGGAATGGAAAATCCATGAGATCAAGGTGAAATTAGGGTACAGCAAGGAGCTGACATTTTATGACCTGATGTCAGGATACTGATGATCAAGGCCCAGCTGATGTGAGTGCAGAAAAATAATACCACTTGTTCATGAGCTGTTCTTGCAGAAATCACAAGAATTTTGGAGGAGATGGATGCAGGAAAAGGTGTGATGTAAGCGAAATGGAAGTACTAAGATGTTTAAACAAGTTTTGAATAAGTCATCTACTCATTTGGATGCTTGCTTAGCCCATGAAGTTTCTTTCTGGATAGTTGTCTGTATGTTGCAAGTGTTTGGGTTAAATGTGGTGGGTTTTTTCTCCCCCATATTTTGTGGGGTTTTAGTTGGATTTCACTCTTCTGTGTTTAAAACAAACATAATGCAAGTAGTTCTTGTGAAAGTAACTTCGGGTTTTTCTAGTGCTTTGAGCTTGCTTCAGAGCATAAATACTACTTGTGAATCCTAAACATCTTGTATCTGACATTCCCACTGTGTTTCTGTTTGATGGACATCAACAGGGTTTTAGCAAAACATTGATTATAATATTATTTAGCATTTTTTAGTGATGCCTACTAAGTTTTTTACCAAAACGTTTTATCGTCCCTAGAATTGAAGCTCTTAATGTATTTTATGCATAAAAAGATATCAGGAAAAGCTTTTTGATATCAAGTCATAAAATAATCCACTAGGATCATTTCATAACCATTTAAAAAAGGCTTTCATAATACAACAGGCTGTTGCTTTTAGAAGGTTCCTTAAACACTGTTCGTCTAGATAGAGAAGGTCAGGGGAAAAAAGCAATTGGAAGTGTTAAAGGCAGCACTGGCACAAGAGAAGTGCAGTAAGTAATATCACAGTACATATTGCATCTCTGAGTACAAAAACCTGGAGTGTTAGTTTAAGAGATATTTTCTTTATCATCTTTTATTTTTTAAATTATAGAAGTAGGTGAGTTTATTACTGCAGAAGCTAGACTGATTTAAATGATTGTAGTTAATTCTGTGTGAGCGTGACAAGGTAAAGGCAATAAGAAATGGATTCACAAGATAAAACTTGGTGCTTTGTACTGTTTTCAATTCAGTGATTTCAAAGCACTTTACCAGGATTAATATTATAAGCCTCCACACAATTCCGAGGAGGAAGTTAAGCATTATTCACATTTTAGAGGTGGGTAAATGAAATCCAGAGAGGTTATAACCTGTATAAAGTCACACAGAGGCACCAGCCTCTGGAGAGCAAGAAACAGACACAGAAATTTTTGCATCTTGCTACCTGCTGTTACCATGTGAGTAAAAGATAACCTGGAAGATAGGGCAAAACCCTCTGAGACTCCATAGTTTAAGTCACTTTTAACCCATTGAATGGATTTGTAAGCAAGAAGCAGCAGTTATTTCATGCAGGTCTTTAATTCTTAGTGAGTTATGTCGCATCTGACCTTCAGTTAAGTTGTTTTCTGTGTGGCAGAGTGTTCATATTATTGAATCACATCTCTAAAGATAAGACTGCAAATACAGGAGTATTCTGGTTCACTGGCACTTAGGTGAAATGTCATTTCTTCTTCTGGTGCTTTGCTCTGTAAGGAACAGTGAGCTAGGAGATGAAAAAGCCCCTTTCTAACTCTTCCCATTAAACATGATGCATCTCAAAATTTTAGTTCAATGTGGGGACAAAAGACAAAAATGATGGAGAAACTAGGATGGTTTCTACCTCTTGTAAAATGCAAAATGATGAAGAATGTCTGTACCCCAATGGCTAAATACAGTGCTTGGCCTAATCAAACTGTAGGGTTTGGCAAGAAGGGTTTGAGTGGCGGGTGTTGTTTCTATACTTGACACGAATTACCTGGTTTCCTGAATGTAGTGGTTTGCTGCATGCTGATGATGCAGATTTCTGGCTGTAACAGAACATTGGGGGAACATTGTCTTCCCCCAATGCAGGGAGTTGGAGATGATGCATTGATGTCATACTGTGGTATTCATATAGGTACAGCATGATGATATTCTTTGGGCTATGTGTTTGAAAAATTAAAATTCAGCTATGCATGAGAATGCATACTGTTATTAATGAACATACTTCTATTGTAATTAGTGATGCTCTTCAGGCATTGATTCATCTGCTAGATTACTGTAGCTTCATAGCTTTTCCTAGTCTCTAGCAAAGCCAAATAAATGGGATTGAAGCCTGAGGTATTTTGGACAAGGTAGGATCGTGTTTGGAGAAATGGAAAAAAACCAGACATGACCTTTGAAAGTACTCACATGAAGGAATTAATGCTTTCTAAATATCTCCTAATTTGCATTTCTTGTTACAGGCTCGTTATTCATCAGAAATGTTTGATGCTGTGTGGTATTGCTTTCAAAACTGAAATATACAGAAGCAGCTGAAACGAAATAATGATAATAATGAAAAAGTGCTTTGCTCTAGCGAAGTGAACCTTTTGCAAATGGCATGGCACTTCCTTGGTTACCTTTGTGTTTCAGGATGGATAGTGTGTTGTTCCTTGTAGCTGGCAAGAACAAAAATGCCTGCATTAGAACACTTTCCTCTGTTCTCCATAAGGATTCTTCTTGTGCCCTATCTTTTTATTGATATTCCTGTCTTTAGTTACAAGGATCTGCTCACTGAGGATTCAGTTCAGCGAAGTGCTTAGTACTTGCTGAAGTTAAAACACAAGCTGTCCAACTGACCGTAAAGGAACTGCTTATTGGGCTTTTCAAACTGTTGCCTAATTGGCCAGGCACAATACCCGGTGAGAAATGAGCTCTTGCTGGTACAGAGCTTCAAGGGGTACAACTGCAGCTTCTGTAATTACGGTGCCACCTTGGATAGGAACACCTTGAAGGCAAGTGTTTTGCTTGAAGTCAGGGTGCATGAGCATTGTGATAGTCAGGTGGGGGCAGGAAGAGGGGGTAGGCTGCCCTTGAGAGATGACGAACCTGTTTCTGTGGACAAAATTACAACATCTTTAGGTGGCAGAACATTCTCTTGCTCAATGTCATTCATATAAAAGGCATTCTGATGAGAAGAAAAGCATGCTAAATGAAGTATACAAAGTCTTGAGCCTTGATTACCAACTCTTGCACTTTTCTGGCTGTTGATACCCAGGTTTACAAAGCCATGTATTTGATCAATAGCCTCTGACAGCCATTAAACTCCAATCCATCACTAGTAGCAAATAACATCGGAGGGTGCACTAACAGTGGATAGCAGCTGCTGCTTTTGGAGATCTCTGTTTCTGAAGTGACACTGATGTCTGTGGTACCCCAGCTCCAGCACTATGTCTGAGTTCAGCTAGGGCTTCTCACAAGTTTTTCCACAGGATGAATTGAAACACCAAGCTTACACTCGGCTGGTGTGTTACTGTGTGCCTCCTCTTTTTGTGTACGTGCTGATGAATCCACATACCTCACCCATGGGAGCACTACAGCTACTGAATAACAAACTGAGGGGAAAAGGTGATACTTTCAGCTGTTGTGTACAAATCTGCTGTGACTTGTCCTTACATTTGACTTGAGACAATGTACTATTGTGTGCTTACATTCACTGTGACTATAGCTTTTTGCATATTTTTGTTGCATATTTTTCTAATGATATAAAAGCTACTGCCCAGCTAATTCTTGCTGTTTGGTTAGTGATTAGTGACATTTTTTGAGAGAGGTAGGATTAAGAATATTTGCCTCTGTCCATGGGGTCAGTGATTCACACTTAAAGCTTGTCTCTTCCACTGGCACTTCAACTGTATTTTTTTGGTACTAACTTATTGCAGCTAGTCATTCCTAACTTGGCTATCATAAATGGCCTGAGTTTTAGCTACTCTGAATTGGCAGAAAAGTGTTCTACATCATGAAATAAGAAGGCTTTTTGGTGAGTTGACCAGTCCAGCAGCTGGGATGGGGGTGAGTGATTTCCCTGCGTTATAACTCAGCAGCACTATTCCACAAGCCTTGCTTCAGAACTTGTAATGCTCTTTTTAAAATACGGGCTCTGATAGAATAGGATTAGTTTCAATCATGATGTGGTAAATTTATCCTTGGGGATATCAGGAAGGAGGAGTTCCATCAACAAGTGTCTGCCTTTCTGTCAAGATCTGATTAGTTGTGAAATTACAAGTAGCGTTTTAGACATGGTTACAGTAAAGGTTACAGGCACTCTTTGGATCTGAAATTTCATTTTAGAGCAAAAGGTCCCCAAGGGCTGGTTTAATTTATTTAATTAGATTGTACAAGACTTGGGTAATAGTTTTAGATCAAACTATAAAAACCAACTTCCAGGCGAATTTGTAATATAATTCAAAGTGGTAAATTGCTAAACACTTCAACAGTTTTGCTTTATAGCACAGAATGATACAGGGGTATGGATTGCAGTGATATACTACGAGTTTAAGCCTTATATTAAAATCATAAATAATAAACTAGGAAAAGAAACTTGCTTAATTGTGATGGCAGCATATCTTCCTTGAAAAGGTAGTGCTACAGAAGTGAATTAAACTGACCTAGGAAGCCCCCCGGCCCTTTTAAGCATTCCTTAACGCCCCTTGGTAATTTGAGTGGGAAAGATGTGCAATAAATCTACTATTTTCATAAAATAATTCTATTTCCAAGGGATCTCTGCCTGTAGTGCAGAAAGAATTGTGTCATTAGTTCTGTGTATTTCCTTATTAGGTGTGTCATTGTGATGGGTGAAACTCTCTCACACTTTCCAACTCCCCTCACTGTATACTTTGAGGGAAACTTGGTTTCATTCTTCCTGCTTTCACTTGAAACTTTTATATCTGTTTTCCTAGACAGGATGTCTTGGTTATTTTTGCTAGCTGTTTCACTACCACATACCCAACAGCATTGGGCAGCTGCAAGCTCTTTAGCTTTCAGAGCTGTGATTAGCAACATGATGAAAATGACTCCAAGCATGACCAATGCAAAACATTAATTACCTTTTTCTCTACAGGTACAAAGTGTACACAGCATGAACCAGAAGGCATAAAAAAATGTACAGGTCCAGACCTTTTTTAGATCATAATCTCTGTTTTGGTTTTTTTTGCCAGCTCTTTTGATTTACCCTTAAGCAAATTCTTTTCAACTCTCTTGCTGGAAGTATTAAACCACTTGGTCCAGGCATGCCATTCCCTGTGTGTTGCCTTTCTAATCAGTCAACTTTGACTGTCACTCGCAGCATCATGTCTCATTACTAATACAGTCTCAAGGCCAAGGCTCCACCGATCGTAGTCATTTCTAAAACTTGACAAAGGAGATGTATTGTGAGGGTGGAGGCTGGTGATAAATCTGAACTGTTGTATCTGGTGTTTGCAAGTCTGCCTTTTTTTCTCTCAGTTACTGTTTTAAAATTTCACATTAAATCTTTGGATCCACAAGTATATGCTGCATCCATCAGAAGTTTTTTCCAATTCATCTTGCATGGCCTTATAGCTTCCTTTTATAATTTTTAACAGATAGACCAGCAATATCATTGATGACATCCTTTAAATAAAGGCACTAGGACACTTTGCCGTCACTGTTCCTGAGATCAATATCCCTCTGAAACATAGTGCACTTTCTTCTGTTTCATATTTAAAGGGCAGTTGTGTTTGTTTTTGCATTGATGTGCTACTTTTTCCTGCTCTCTGTCCTGCTCATTTCATCTATTTGGCAACGCAGCAGTGTTAGGTTTTGCTCAGCTAAGGCAACAGTTATGACTCAGCGAAGAGCTGTCTTCCTAGTGAGATCTCCCACTTCAAATTATTCCACCTAAATAAGCTATAAGGATATTGAATTTTACTATTCAGATTCACATGATAGATGAACTTTATGTTCAATTTAATGGAAAAGGTTAAAAATGAAAGAAAAGAGTCAAAGATGGAGGAATATTGCCAAACTTAGTTTTCTCCATGGCACCTGTCAATGTGATACAGCAAATTTTGATGTGGATATATAAATTATTACAGCAGAAATAATGGTAACTATAGAGCTACAGTAACTTCTTTAAGGTAAAATAGGGACATGTCTCTTCTGTTGAAGGGCAGTGCGGAACTGATGTGGTACTACCTGCTCCCTGGCTTCTGAGCTTATCAGACAGTCTTCAAATTATCTCTTAGTTCTTTTGGCCATTTAGTACAAAACCCACTCCCTATTAATGGAAAAGGTTGTTTTGTGGATTCTCTATGTTCCCTGCATCAAGCAGCATTTGCAATACTGCTTGCACAAGCCAGATAGAGCTGCCTTGTGCTTAAATTTTGTGGTATTGTGGCAGATGATAAAATCAGGTTTATAAAATTCTTAAACCACTGTACTAAACCTGGAATGGGAGAAGCTTTTTGTTGCTCACAGATGCAATTCAAATCTGCAGGTGGCTCACCTGTTTTCAAATATCTATATTTAAATAATCTTCTTGAAACACTTGATTAGTCTTGCAGTGTTCTGTTTAACATCAAAGATTCAGTCAATGGTCATAATTATTATTTGGGCTGAAGTCTCTTTTCATTGTAAAAGAAGCATTAAGTGGTGGTTCAGTGGTCTGTTAGATAATATATATTTCCAAATCAATGTAAAATACTGCATGTATGGGGTATTTTGAAATGGGTTTGGTTTTTGGGGTGTTTTGCTTGTTGTGGGGGTTTCTTTGTCCTTACAAAGTTCTTAATGAGGTTGTGGGTATTTTGGGGGCTGGAGGCAGTGATACCCAGACTGTGGCTTATTAAATTCACCACACAAGGCTTTGTCTTATTTCTTTTCTATCATTTGAACTTTAATGTTCCTTTTCTTACTAGCCTTCTCTATCCTGCTGTGTAACCTTACTGCCTTACTGGCCCTTTATTACAAGCTTTCTTATTCTAGGCAGTTTTCCCTTCTGAAACAAAATAATGCCATAGTCATTTTGTCATTTTTTTTGATATTAGACTTCTGAAATCTGGTGTAAAGTAGATGTTTGTATGGAAGGAGAAATATCCAAACTGTGAAAATAATTCCATGCTACAGTATGAAAGTTTAGGAAATGCCTTGACATGAATGTAGAAGTTTGAATAATAATAACACTGAGAAAGTTTGAAGCTTAGAAGTAGCTTGTTAGGTGAGTATTGCTTGTGAAGTCTTGCAGACTATGGTTAACTGTTAGCAGATAGTTGATTATTATAAAGATAAAAGTTTTCATAGGAGCTAATTTGAAAGAGCTGGTAAAGTTGGTAGTTCAGTTAGTCAGTTGTAGCTAAATAACTGGATTTGGTCAATAATGACCTAGAGACAGGAAAATATTTTAATTAGCCTTTGTCTAAGGTAAAAGCCTTACTCTTCATTCTCTGTAAGGCAGTTTAGAGGACCCAAATGACTGCTTCCAGGAAATGCAATATCAGCAGTTATCTTCTGTTTGACGTGCTTCTGATGAAACAGGGTACTGGTACTAACTGGCCCAACAGTAAGTAGAAAGCTCCTGCTCCTGATTTCTGTAGCCTGATGAAGTGTCAGTGAGGGGGACGGAGGGTTGAGACAGAGTGAACTGTGCCTTTGATGAAGACAGACACTATAGGGATGGGGAGGGACCTGGTGTTATGTGTGGGACTGGATTAGTGGTGCTTGGGGAGTCATGAATGAAAGGGAAAACCTTGGGGTTATTGGACTTTGAAAACAGGGGAGATTTTGCAGACATAGGCATGTCCACAGAAAATGGGACTCTATTAATTCCCTGGCTGACAGAACAATGTGCTTGCTTTACAGTCCTTCTCAGCATTGTACGTGAGGTAGAGGAAGATGTGTTTGCCACTGTGCTGTTTTGCTCTCTATAATTTATATCAGGATTTTTTTGTTTGCTCTAATGAATGAACTCCAGCTGTTGGATTCCATATGGGAAGTGAAGCCAGCATAGCTCTTCCTGACAACTTGTGCCTGTGCTGTGAAAGCTGAGAATGAATCAGCATGAGAGATCTGGGAACGATCATCTAACACAAAACAGATGACTGTCTTCTATTATTTGGATGGCAAGGAGAGATAAGAGGGAGGAAAGTTTTCAAGCAGGGTTAAAGAAATGAACTTTTTATATCAGTGCAGCTTGTGGTTCTGATTTGGAAACAATTTGCAGTCACTTTGGAAATTCTATCTTCAGGGGTGGATAGGGAGGTGTGACCCACAGAGCAGGCGGTAGTCACAGTACCTTCCAGTGGCTATGGTAGCTATGGGGAAAAGGGAAAATGAATTTTAAAAGGGGGGAAGAAGCCAAACACTGCCTCTTGCCCCAAGTCTGCCACCTTCTGTTGTCACCGTAATTAAAGCATTTATTAAAGGATACCTGTCTATATCACCTGAACAGACTGCAGTTGAATGAGTCAACCTTATTTGGATTTTGAATTTCTCTGCAAAATTCTGAGTGTCAGGTTAAAGCAAGAAAAACTTGTGTAGTGAACTGTGTATTTGAGGAGAATTAGAGAATCAAAATTCTTGTGAAAATTTTCTGTGACACTCCTATTAGCTTGTTGTATCTTCAGTATTTCAGTCAACGTTCCTTTAGGAACTCAGGTTTCATTTCTTGATCTTTTTTCATGTCAGACTGGAGTGCCTCCTTTGGGACACAGGTTGCTTCTGATTGTTCTTGTTGTTTTCCATCCCTCCTCTGATCCTGAGCTAACCTGACTTCACCCAGCAGATTTCCCAGTTACCCCCCTCCCTGTGCTTTCCTTGTATTGAGCGTACACAGTGTCTCTGCTGATCTCCTTCTCTGCAGTTTCCTTTGATGGAGCTGATTTTCCTACAGCTCACCCCCGTGTCCTCCAGAAGCATGGCTATCTTTTAACCACCTTCTGGTTTACTACTGCTTTCTTTCAGGCAGTGGCAGTACTACATGTTGTAGACTGTGTTGATCTGTGCTGTTTTATCTCTTTATGAATTCACATAAAACCTCAACTCTTGATAATAAACAGATTCATAACGTGTTCACTGAGATGCATATGGATATAGATATATATGTAGGGAACTTCTAATCATTGAGCCAATAAAGAGAAGGATGACTTGCTACACTGTACATCTTCCCCTCAAATCCCTTGTTTAGATTAACAAAAATAATCTCATTTCCCATGAAAAGAAATTATTAATTTTAATGAGATTTAATGGTGACTGGAATGTCTAATTTTTTGAGAGAAAAGCAGTGTTTGGTAATGAAACTGAGCAAGTGTTAAGAGAAGTGAAAACACTACCCATGTGTCTTGTTACATGTACCTAGTACCATCATGATCATGTAGCTACTCCAATTTTGCCTAAATATGTTTACATTTTACAGGGCATATTTGGCTGCAGAAAACTTGTTCTTAATTGCTCAAATTATGAGTTAAAATATTTTATGCTGAACCAAGCTTGAGGGTATCTGAAGGCACAGTGGCACTACAAAAAGCATGTTTGAGTTAAATAGATCAGAATGAAGCTGTGGAACCACTGATGCAGTATTCTTTCAGTGAACAATGAGAAGGAAATGTTGTTTTGAATGGCTTCTTGATTCAGATTTTCAGATTTTAACAGTATAGTTTCACAATCCAGCCAGCTTGAAATGAGTTGCATCCCCCTGAGGGAAGAAGGGAGAGAAGAAATGTGATCCCTTGAGGTTTGTATCCTACAGGATACACAAGATGTAACCATAACTTGTCACATTTTCAGAAATCATTTGTCAATAGGCCGATGCCACAAACTGTCTCCTCCGAGTGGGTTTTATGAAAGAAATGAACTAGCATGTGTCCTCCTGCAATAGTTACTGTGAAGACAATTAATTCAGTCTACTCATGTGAAATGCAGTCTTAAATTAAAAGAGATTTCTCATGTGCCTGCTGGTTTTAGAGTCAAAGATCAGTTGTGCCAGTATCTTGCCCCACCCCGAGACCGAGAAACACACTGTATTTATAAGCTGTGGTCCTTTTCTCTCTCTCTGCCTGTTGGATACATTTTGCATTTGTTTACTGTAAGGAGATGAGGAACACTTGGTTTTAGGTTTCCAGCAGAAGTTTGTCATTCCAAAGAATACACAAATAGCTCAACTTCCTTGACTTCCAGAGTCCTGGCGTTTTTCTGTGCTTCAGTAGCTTTTTCTTGTTCCACATCTCTTTACAGAAAGGTATTTATCTTCTCAATGTGGCTGGTGAAATATAAGGATTGGTTTCAGTTTTAAATCTCCTGAGAGCGTTTAGAAATCTCAAATTCTCTTCTACAGTATTAAACAAATTTTCATGCTAAAGTCCACAGATTGCATCCGATTTGGCTTCCAAATAGTATATAGCTGCCAGAATAGCATTAATTTAGTATTTCCTTTCAACCTTGGTGTGTGGTAGAAGCACTCATTAGAAGTAAAAGCCTGGAAGTTGAGCAGTAGCTGCCATGGATTTTTGTCCTTTATCTAAAATATTGATATCCTATTCTAAGGCTCAAAAAACCCCTCTGTTACGGATGTGGATGTTCTTGTGACACGGGAACAGCTGTTATGAGACAATGATTTCTGGGGAACAGTTGTAGTAAACGAAGGAATTAATGAAGATCTTCAGAAAGTCAGTATGGAAACCTCAGGTCAGAATTGCGCAGTAGTTTCTGAATCCTGTGAACTGGATACAAAATGCCCTTTCACTGAATAGGGTTTATTCCTGCTGCTAAGCTTATGTCAACACAGCAAATCTAATCCTTCACTATTATGCATTGTTTTAAAGAAAACCAGCATTTTTCCCAGGAATAAGTCTTTCCAAACTTTCAAATTGCAAAGAAAAATAGGATTAATTACCTTGGAACAAGTGTATACCATTAGTCATGTGATGTGTGATGTTCTGCTTTTGTACTGGTTCCTTCTCAGATTCTTTTCCACTGTGTAATTTTTATATGTGGTTCTCTTTCCATTTCTGGTAATACTGGACATTCTGACGGGAATTCAGGAAACCTGAAATTTCTTATTTTTTCCCAAGAATTCCAGGGTGCTGAGTGGAAACCACGTGTTGCTAAAATCAAATAAACCTTGCTTTGTACGTTTAAGAAATACTGTGTGCATAATATAAACAAGACACTTATTGTTCTCTGCCAACTACACAAGCAAAGCACAAGGTAACGGTCCCTCGTCCATAGATTTAATCTCTCTTCAGTTCAAAGCTTTGTAAGTAAAAGCAACCATCTGTACAGGACAGCTGTTGAAATCCCTGTCTTACAAGCATTGTATTGGTGCCAAAGTGAAGCTTCTTGCCCTAATATCATTGTGCCCTCATTAAAAATAAGCGGCCCAAACCCATTCTGTGTTATCCTTGAAATCCATTAAACAGTACAGTAATTCCTCTTACAAGAATAGCCCTCTGTAGCGGGTCTGACGTAGAGCCTCAATGTATAGGGTTCATTGTATTTTCTACCAGTGTATGCTTAATAAGGAGTTGGGCTTTTTTTTTTCTACACTTAAATCAGTTTGTGAACATTGTTTTTTCTCATTTAAGTCTGCTAGCTATGTGTTCATTCAATTTATGGGCAAATCATCAAATTACACGATTCAAGTGACTGGGGTCTTTTGTCTCTTAATATCTTTGTTCTCTCTATGAAATTTAGCTGGAGGGGGAGAAATTAACATAAAATAAACCCCTAAACAAACATACATGAGGGCATGTATTTATTAAATAATTATTTTCACTAACTATGTGAAAAAGCCTTGTCCAGGTGTTACCATAAAGATCAAAAACAGAACATGAATGATGTACAACAGCCCAGAATTGTTTATAATATATTTGATCTGTATTCATTTCAAAGGCACAAGAATAAGGTTCAGATGCAATAAAGAATTTTTAAGGGAATTTTTTTCAATTACTTAATGATACAGATGATTTTTAAATACCTAATGTGGTGGGGGAAACCTGCTAGGACTGTACATTTGATTTTTCTCTTTTGCAGTTCTATTCTTACGTCCTTTTCTGTAGTATTCTTGCCTTCTCAAGTATCTGTCTTTGAAATCAATTTTAGATGTCAGGAAAAAAGTTAAAGATGTTGGCACTAGTTGTCACAGATCAGACTAGGGTGTCTCATTAAACTGAGCAAAGAGAGAGTGCAAATCACCTTGAATTTTCAGATTGGTTGGTCTTTAATGTTAAACTTAATGTGATTGATGCCTTGCGGAGTAATATGTGATAATATTTACTGAAACTTCTCTTAAATATTTAAAGATATAGTTTGGTGTCTGCATGGTACGACTGATTTTGGTTTCCTGTGTTCTTTCTTGGCTTGTGGCCTCTAAAAGTGAACTTTCAGAACAAATGTAGAACAAGTCAGGCATGCCCCTGTTGTGTTGATAATATCAACTTGACAAATGTATTCTGAATTTTGCCTGCAGCCATTAAAATGGAAAGCAAAGTCGGAAGTGTTTTATGGGAGGGATTTTTATTTTTTCTTTATTGCTTGTACCAGCAAGTATTGTGCTGATTTTGTCAAAGGAAAACATAATTTTTATAAAGCACTTGGCCTATTGACTCCCAACTAGAACAATATATTTTAGTCCATCATCGTGTTATTTTTACAGCTTCATTCTATTATTTGCAATCATTGCACTTTTTTCTGTTTACTTCTAAGCTGCTATAAAAGAAAGGCCAAAAGTCTAATCTAAATATTACGTTACTGCTAATTTAGGCTGACTGTTTATTAATAGAATTTGTTTTCTATATGTAGTAAAGAGAAATAACAGAGGTTGTTGAACTTTGCATGCACAATGTTCATGATGGGATTGCATGTGCAGCGTCAACTCTGATTGTGCTTTTTTGATACCATTTTTATCAATTTTTTTCTTTTATAACTGTATTGTGAGGTACATTGTGAATATGAAGTAGTAGTATAGAAATCTCAGCTCTTGTCAGATACAGTGTGTCAGCAAAAAAGTATGTGAGTAGGGAAGTGACTTAAGTAATTTAACCATGGGTTACTTTAATTTAGAAATTATCATTTTTGTTGTGAGGCTGCTGGATTGGCCTTTGTCCAATAAATGTTTCCTGTAGCCATGGAACATGTTAATTTAATGTGTTTTCACATTAAAAAGGTGTCAAAATAACTACCTGTTGAGTATTGCTAAACAAAGAGGAAAAACAACCAATTTGCTTCTTAATGAGGCAATAATAATGTGCTAGCATTTCAGTCTATTTACTTTCAAGTCAGACAGGGTTTCTGGTTGAACATCTATTTCAGAAGATCTGCTCTGTAAAAAAGCCTTTTCAAATCCAAACTAATAAAAGACACAGACTACATCAATGAAAACTCTGATTGCAAAAACACACATAGATAGGAGTATTTATGTCATAACCCCTTAAAATAATAACTGTAGGGTGTTTAGAATATACCACAGAAAGTTAAATAATATTTGGGCCAATCTGTTCTCTATATTTTTCTGCAATCCTGATGGTAATTCATTTAAGAATAAGAGCAGAAACATTGCATGCACTTTTTACTTTCTTTTTCTGTTCTTCACATCATGGCATGGAGTTAAAGAACAGAAGTGCCAAGGAGGCTGCCTGCAAGCTTCACTTGTTGGGGCCACTTTGGGTTCCGCTGTGCCAGGATTCATGCCCTCTGCCTTGTGATTAGATCCTGGAAAACAAAGTTTGCGATAAGTAATGTATCCGAGTACACTACAGGGTTATAGGTGTGTTCTGGTTCTGTGATAGTTAACTGACAAAGCCACAGATTTGTATGGATTAAACAAATATCTACAGGCTCTCCTATGGTTTGCAAAGCCCCTTTTGATACTGAAGAAACCATTTCCCAGGTATTTCTGGAGGACTCTGTAATTTGTACAGGTTGTTTCTGTTGTTAGAAGTAGAATGTTTTCCTATGTGCTTCAGATAAATATTTTTATGGCAAAGCTTTGGGTTGGAAGAACAGAAAGCGCCTGTTGCTGTGTTGTCCTGTAGCTCAATTTGTGAGGATTTGCAGAGTGGAAGAGGGAGAGCGGGAAGTATTCTTGGGAGTCTGGAACCTCACATGGCCCAGGCTGTTTTCCAGCTGGGTTGGCATTAAGTGCCTGGTGAAAGGTGAGGCTGACTCTGTTGATCTGGTCTCACCCATTGCTTTCCTAAAACAAGTTATCGCTCATGTTAAACAAAGAACTGCTCTTTGTTTAAAAATAACTTGAAGTTGCCAGTCCTTTCAGAGAATGTAATTATTTCCTCTGGGGGACAAAAGAATAACATGCCTTATCTACTCAAGGAAAGCACTGAGATGCCCTTTCCTTTCTTTGTCCTGCAATAGTCTGCTTTTTTTAGGGAGAACATTCCTGCTATCAACATTTTCCTCTGGCGGAGCCTGGTGAAAACAACTTCACTCTGCCTTGTCCTGTGGCGCACGCCTGGCGAATGTGTAATACCTCAACTATATTTGTCCCTTTCTCCCACGGAGTTTAATAAAGGAAATTATTTTGATTAATAGCTTTTAGATTTAACAAACAACACTGTTTTGGGTTATACATCCATCTGGTCCACTTTCTAAATTGTCAGCTTGATGATGTATGTGAATGTATACAGCAGAAACAGATGACTGGAGGGACTTGTGAAATCCTGCAGAGAATTCAGTCAGCAGATTGTTTCCCCCAGTGAGCAATTGTACAGAACTTGTAAACCTGCCCAGGGCTTACCTCTTACGCCATGCAGGAGCTCTTGTGAACTGAGGTTCAGGCTTATTCCTTATTCCTTTTGAATGTACATCTTCATTAATGTCAGGTCGTCTGGGTTCAAAGCAAGGGGTGTAGGTTTGCTCTTCATTTGTTAACTCTGCTAAGCAGGGTTTAGCAGGACTGTCCAGATTTATTTGACTAGGCTCCAACAGAAATGATCAGGTGCTTCTGAGGTGGATTGTGTTGAGAGTAGGATTGTGATACAGTATAATAAGTGTGATGTGGGAATCGGGTGGTTGCTCTCTTCTCTGGCAATTTGTATGTTATGCACCAGTGAGAAGGGGCAAAGCTTTATGTTTTAGTTCTGCAAGTGTTCTGAGTTGTCTCTCTCAGTCCATAGACTGCCTTCTGACTGTCTTTTGACTCTGTTACATGTTGGACAGAAAGGTTACATGGATAATACCTCTTTAAGGTGACTGAGGGCATGAACAAACTTCTGGCTCCATTTAAAGGGATTGATCTGATTTTTCCTTTTTTTTTTTTTTTTTTTACCCATGATCCTTTTAACAGTTTAGAAGAATGATTTTTGGGAAGGGAAATCTGTTGTCTGGTTGTTTGAAACAAAATACTCAAACTCTGCATTAATTGACAGTCTCATTAAAGGAACTGCACTGTCCTCCAAGACTTGCCCTAGCTAGTAAACTGAGTGCTTTCCTCTTTTTTTATTTGGCTTTAAAAATTTTGGTTAAATAGAATTTAATCTTTTTCCAGCTGGGTTTGAGGGAAAATTTATTAATTGTCCTTTTTTCTTTGACTTAGATTTACTGCTCTTTAAGTAATTCCTTTTTGTTAATTGTTTCATATACATACTCGCCTGACTAGTAGACAGCAGTCAGTACTTGTTGTGCCTGTTATGTTGTCCTGACTAACAGAGCTAATGAAGTAGCATCTACTTGTGCTTAATTTCACATTGTGGTGATATGACACAGAGGTGTCTTTTGATTTTCTAGTCTGATAAACTGCCCTAAAATATAGTGATGACGTGAATTGCTTCCAAAGAATAACACCTCAAGCTTACTTTCCTTCACCTTTTGTAGCTTTAAAAAGCTCTTGCTGATCATATATTTTTATGTTAATTGACTTTTTTGTCTCTTCTGTGATTTGGATGTAATATATTTCTGTCCTGAGAACTCTATCTATACCAGAAGGAAACAAGTTTCCCTTACATTTCAGTGTGTAATTATACATGCTTCTGATAATTGGTTTTAACCTATATTTAATTGATTTGCTCTTATTGCATACAGAGTAATGGGGTTTCGGTTCTTTGAGTTTCCTAATTTTAACATATTTAATGTTTTTCAAATGGCATAAACAAATAATTAATATTTTCAATGCTGGATATGCCTTCAAAATGTTTGGCTCTCAAAATGACTTTTAACTGTACTTTCTTTTATTGCAGATCAAAGTGCAGTGAATGCAGTCTTTGATTTACAATCAAAATTTTACTTGTATAACCTTACAATTTTAAGCATGTTAGCTGTAGCATGTTTGCAAATGATGAAGTGGTTATGAACTATGTTTTTTTTATCACCTTATTGTGTGTTTAGATAGAGGTACTGTGCTGAACACAGGAATGTGGTACTTGAGTACAAATACACTTAGAACTCAGGAGGTGCTAGACCTTCAGGATGCATGCAGTTAAGTAAGAGTTCAGTACAGGAGCAATCTGCTTACCATAGCTTTGGGTCTTGGCTTTAAAAACAAAAAACAAGACCAAATCCCCCCAAACAAACAAGCAAAAAAGACCAAAACCCTCAAACTTATAAAAACCCAGAACAAGAAGAAATCTCACAAACCTTAATAGAGTTAGGACGTTATTTTCAAAACACTATTTAAGTTCCCTCTCTGCCTAACTGCGGTTTAACCCTGTCTGACTTACAAATAAATCTTTTATTTTTCCTTTACATATCCTTTTGATGTTTGTCATCCATCAATGTTACCAAGAACAGTAAAAGCATTGATCTATTGCTACACTTGGCAAGTTAAATAACGCTTTATGTAAGAAGTATTGATTTATAAAATCCAGTACATGTAATTAACATTAGAACTGTCAAAAGTTGAAAACAGTATTAACTTGCTGCTTATTTATAACCCAAAGAAAATTAAATAAAATATCCAGATTAATAAACTAACTCCTTTTTTTTGCCTTCAGATATGTCAAGCTGAGTTATATTTCCAACTTCTGACAAGAAGAAATTATGTGTTTCGTCAGTACTACTGGAAATAATTCTATAGTCTCCAGATACGTGTGTTATCCCTGAGGTGATGCAAGGATTCCACTTGGATAGCTCTGAAAGAATCACAGAATTGTAGGGGTTGGAAGGGACCTCGAGAGATCACTGGGTCCAACCCCCTGCCAAAGCAGGCTCCCTAGCTCTCATTGCACAGGAAAGGCTTTAGTGTGAACGACATAGAAATAAGTGATGATATTAGGGAAAATTAAGGTAGCCAATTTATCTCAGACTTTCAAAGAGCCTTTGATCTGGCCCTTGATACACCGTGCAAAGGTGTATCTCCTGGTTTGCATGTAAGGAGCGTGATTCAGTTGTCTACACAAATCACACCGCGAGAGTCTGAGAGCTCTGCAAGGATCGCTCTGTGCTTTGTTACTGACTCAAGAACTAACCAGGATCCTGTTCCTGGGTTTGCTTAAGAAGATGGGAATATTTGAGTCGAGTTCTGTGACCTTTGGACTCTGCTTTGGTTGCTATTTTGTCCTAACTCTGCATCAGATATGGATATGAACAATCCCGTGTGTGTTCAGTTTAGAGTACGATCATGTGCCTGCTGCCCTTGGATCAATAGCAGTGTTGTGTTCCTTTGCATTGACTCCTTGAGGCAGGTCTTACCCTGTTGATACACCTATTTACGTTTATTGAGTTTAAAGGGCCAAAAAGGAAAATTACAAGTTACATGTAAACAAAATAACAATAGTGGTAAGGAGTGGCTGTTGTTTTCTAACAAAAGTTTCTGCATGAATCATTTCCCCTTTGGTCCCCTTCATCAAAAGATATCTTTTGTGGATATTCATAGTTGCTTTGCTATTTAGAAATAATTCTCTCCTTGAAATAATAAACAGGTGGCTGTACATGGCTTTCAAGCCTGGCGGTGCCTTTGCTGTGCCATTGTTTCCTCCCACTGCACTTGTGTTTCAGTTCTGGTGCACTCATCAACTGTTTACCCTTTTGATTTAATTTATCTTGTACAGAATAACCTACTGAGGATGCCTCTTATACCAAGGACAAACTTGTGGAAAGCAGATTTATGTTTTTATCTTTTCTGTTCTGTTAAATGTTCTGTAGGGTTTCATCCTGCCTTCATCCTGGTGTCAGGTGGACTATTAGTGGAGATATATATATATATCTCTATGGAGATATCAGTGGGATCAGGCTGTTCTTACAGTGGTTGGAGATTGTAGATTATAGATTATGTACCAGCACCAGTGGCTTCCTTTGCTGTTAAGATAATGAAGGAAGACCTGCTATGTTTGGATTCACTTTGTGTAAGGCGGTTTTGCTTTCCACCTGCTGTGTGCTGAGACTTAAACAGTAGCTTATTTCCTTGAGAGCTCCACGAGTCTCTGTAAACATCACTAGATAGGAAAAGACTATGAAAAGCATGGAGGCCGTGCTTTGATACAAATTCAGCCTGGGGAGGTTGTAGGTTTCTTTGGAAACTTTGTTTTTGGTTTTCATTGTTAATAGGTTCTCTTTTATTTGCTTACTTTGTATGATCTTGTGACTTTTTTTTTTTGCTCGGTATATTTGTAACTTTTAAAAATATATCATCATGAATATTTCCAAAAATAATTCTGCAGGCTTTTTGGAGGATAAACTACAGTAAGCATAACTGAAGAACATCACCTGCACCTTCTTGATTTCTAATCTTACAGTAAATATTCTATGAATCCATGAAACTGTGAATTGTAATTGCTTTCTGATATACAAAACCCCAATTTCCGCCCCCTCCAACTCAACTGAAATATTACAGGAGGTCAGAAAGTGAAATTAAACACGAAGTGTAGAAATTAAACTAGAAGAGGAAACCTTAGTGGGACTTGAGGTTAATGCATCAGGAGTTGCTTGAGGCTCACTTAAAATGGTATCAGTTCATTTTTTTCTCCTCGGCTGATCTGCTAGAGAAATCAATTTTAAGACACAAATGATATAATTGCATGCAGGAAAATCTTTCTCAGGGTATTTGGAGATAACCAAGAGAATTTTAGGTAGAATTTTAAATGGAGTGATGTTACTGACCACTGTCATCTTTTCTGTGAGAGTTGAGGTTGCCTAAAACCTTTTTGTGTTTCTGCAGACCTTCCTCCTTGCAGTTCTGTTTTGAGCATTTCTAATAAAACTCAAGGAATCTCTTGTCAAAAGGGAATTCTTCTTCAAGAAGGGATCCTGTAGTGACTGAATAAATAGTTTTTAAGTAGATGGCAGTGTTAGGAAGTAGAGGTTATGAATGTCAGGAGTGGGTTAAGCAACGGTAATAGTAAGATTTTCTTTTATATTGTAAAAAAAGTGGCTCTAGGTTTTTTCTGTTGTCTCAGCATAATGTGCTATCCTGGTTCAACTGAGATAAAGTTACTTTTCTTCCTAGGAGCAGGGATAGTGCTGTGCTTTGGTTTTAGTGTGAGAGCAATGTTGATAGCACCCTGACATTTTTAGCTGTCACTGGGCAGTTGCAGTAGCCACACTAAATCAAGGACCAGGGTCCTGCTGGGGCACGAGGAGCTGGGAGAGCACAGCCAGGGCAGCTGGCCCCAGCTGGACAAGGGACTATTCCTTGCCAGAGAGCATCAGGCTCCGGATGGGACTGGGAAAGTGAGCCGGGACATGGGATTGCTGCTCCGAAACAGACTGGGCATCAGGTTTGGTTTTATTCTGCATTTGGTGAGCAATTGCATTTGGGAATCACTTGGGGTTTTTGTATTATTAGTGTTACTATTATAATCTTCCTATGTTATCCTATTAAATTGTTTATCTCCATGGCTGAGGTTTTTTCCACTCTCCTCCCCATCCCCTTGGAGGGGAAGAATTGAGCGAGCAGCTGCCTGGTGCTCAGTTACTCACTGAGGTTAAACCACAACACATGTAAATCCGTTTTTGTAGTTCACCTAAAGCTGTTTGTAGGGACAAATGGAAGAAGTAGAAGGGGTATAACAGGAAATATTTGTGCCTTAAAAAAGTAGAAAGTTGGATATATTAAACCAGCTTTTACTGTAGTAAGTAATTTCATGGTGTGTGTCTTAAGTGTAGAAGTTTCCAAGGAAATTAATTATTGTGTTTGTTCCATTAATCAACACTACATATGTGTCAAGGTTTGAGAAAAGCATTTGATCTATTTGCATAAAGAAATGAGGAACTTGGAAGCAAAATGGGACCTGCAGTGCCATGTAGGTAATTCTAAAATAGAGACCTGATGCTTCAATAAAATGAAAAAAAAAAATATTTTAAATTAAATCTCTTAAGTATCAGTGTGAAATGCTCATTCTGGCCACTTGGGACTCCTGTACTGTCAAACTGTTGAAAGCTAATCATAACTATACATTAAAGAATGTCTAGGTTTCCTCTTGGGATAGCATGCAACAGATATGCAATCTTAAGTTCAATATTTCTTCCATCCAAATCAAATATATGATTGGCAATTACCCAATAACTGACTTGCCAATTAGTTACTTGACCTATTCAAGATGAAAAGAGTTACCCATTGAAATCTTGTCTCCCAATGACTGTGCATTTAAAAGAAATAAATGTCACTTATTGGAGAAATATGTAGGTTTCCTTTCAGAACTTGCTGAGTCCTAAAACAATTTAATTCTATCCCCAATTAAACCTTTAAAAGCACTATCCATCAACCTCAGCTGATGCTGTATTTGCATTTAGAGATTACAGCAGAAGCATTCAACAAGCAGGTTATCTTCTTTATCTATAGGAGGACAAAGATGGGTAGCGTGGGCTCATTTACTTTTGAAATTGAGGAAGAAAGACTGATTTAATGCATTTGCTTTGATATTCAGGTCTAAAATCAGATATCATCTTTTGATAAAAGTTCAGGAAAACCACTTTAAGGGAATGCTTTATACCATTGTGTGAAAACTCGTAGCTACGGCAGTATATTTGAAAAACAACCTGATATTTTAATGAAATATTCTCCATGATGCATCAGTCCTTTCAAATCCAGGCTTAGAATGAGATGGTAAAATGCAATTTAAATTTAATTGTTGTACTTGGTGATTTATGTCACACTTTCAACTAAGAAAATTTGAATCTCAAATATCCAATATTTGGGGTAGAATAGAATTCCTGCAAATCAATACAGTTAAAGTGACTGAATGCTCTAATGTATGTTTGACGTTGTTGACAGTTTATGAATAGATCATACACTGACTTTCATGGCATCTCACCGATGCATCCTGGAAGGCTTGAATTTAAAAGAAGATTGATTCAAATATATCTAAGTCCAATCTCACTTCCTGGTACGTTTCCCAAGATTTACTATGTAGTAATTCCAAATTCTTAAGCCATATCAGCTATTGAAGTTCATTTCCACAAGAGAATACAACTTGTATCCAGAGCTAGCACAAGTATGCATGCCTGTCGGGGGAAACAAAGATAATAAGATTCAAAGGTCCTTTTCAAAAGGAAAAAGAGAAGAATCTTTTCCACATCCAGGATGGGAATAAGAAGAAAACGGCCCTGGTTCCCAGAAGGTTGCAGTTATCAGCTGTCAATCAGTGCAGGGCAGCTCATACTCAATTCTGTGCTCAGTCTGACGCATCAGCTTGTGAACGTCACAGCTGAACTTGAATATTTGCTTGATGGGATTCTGCTGTCCATAATTGTACTTTAGATAACTGAAAAGATTCTTCCTGCCTTTAGTTTGGGCTTCCTGACTATAGCTTCCTTTTTAATTTACCTATACTTTTGCGGTCTGCTTTCAGTCCCCTCGATGGAGCTTCTCAAATACTGTGTTATGGTAGTTTATCATTAACCTACCTGAAGGTGGCTCACATCCCTTTTCCTTGGAAACAATGAGAACAAAAGCATTTTGATATTGTTGCTCTTCTAGAATTACTGTTCAACTCTATGTGTAATTTATTTATCTAGTCTCATTTTCCTGGAAAATTCCTCAGAGACATTCAGTTCTTTATCTTTCTGTCAGTCGATTGTAGCTTTAGACATGCACGTGAAGAAAGGGTGATGGGCATCATGCTTCGACTAGAGACTAATAAGCTAAAATCAATAATAGGTGTGTGTTTTAATAAATCAATTGTATTTTTGTTTGTTGAAAAATGTATCTCAGTCATCATTTATTTGCAGTATCATATCTGTTGGGTGGACTGAAGTGATGGAAAGACAGCTGCTCAAATGGTAGTAGTGATTGAGCTGCGTTCACTCCGACTCACTGATCTATGAGCAGGTTAATCTACTTTTAATACTCAGCATTGGCTCACCTAAAGATGACTTAAAAGTAGAGATACTTAACAGAGACAAATACCAGTGACACTGAGGGTCTCTTAATCTGTTCTCTGTATTGGCTATACTATTATTCCTCTGAGGATGCTCAGGACTTCAGTAACTGGTTTTCTCAGATGTGAGCATGTGATTTTACCTGTAACTCTTGATATGTGACATTTCTGGAAATTTTAACAGGGTTGTTGCAGTGCTTTTCACTGAGAAAGGCCATGTGGTACTTCTCTGAGGATGGGAACTTTCTCAGTAGGGTAGAGGTGTTCAAGATCAAATTGCATTTTTAATTCAAATACATGAATTCTTGAGGGGTAGGACTTCAGGACTGCTTTCAAGATCTTGTAGCACCTTGTAGTAATTGAAAGATCTGTTTAATCTGACTTTGGTTTCTGTATTTTACAAATCTAAGCTGTCGGAGTGCTACAAATCATTAACAAAACTTTGTTGATGTCTCTATTAGAGGGGATGTTTGTGCTCTCTGAGATGGTACTCTGAACTGTCTGAAGTCATGTTCACTCACACTATCCGTATGAGGTTCGGTTCCCTTGGTTAAACTAATGAGTAGCATCTCTTTGAATTTCTGTTTTCATTCCTTTTGGTACAGAGCCATACAGTCAGCCTTCTCCTCTTGCAGACTCTGCTTGTAAGTTTGTGCCTAAACATTGATTTTTGGGGAGAACAGACTGAGTGAGCTCTAGGCTTTTCTGTGGTACATCTCATCTGCTAGGGCTAGGGAGAAGTCCAGAGCAGATAACGGTTGCATACAGCACCATTTTTATATTTAAATGCCAGGATTAATCCAAGGAGAAGTGTATGGGCATTGTTTGAACTAGCTCCTGAAACTGTATTTTGAGATAAAATCCATTGAAGCTTTGCATGCACCAATGAAAGAGAATAGACAGGCTAACCTGGCAGTACCATGGGACTTGCTGTTTAGTGATGTACAAAAGCAAGTCAGATGTATTTTGGAGCAAATTCCCAGATAATATTGGCATATTCAATCCTTTTTTTTTCTTAATATTTACATAAAAATGAGTTTTCACCATTGTTTTAAGGATACTGGTCAGGATGTTAGTGAATTAGGTAAGCAGATTACAGAAAAAGTATAGAAGCTGTATTTCTGTGCCAGCAGATTGGTACCTTAACGTTTCTTGTCTGTGCAACTCAGACAAATTTTTAATTGCTGTTATTGTTGTTATTGTTATGATAGTTATTATTATTTTTAAATCAGTGTGACCTGAAGAGCCAGGCAGGCTGGCAGTATTAACACATTATGCATTTAGAAGAAAGCCACAGTCTATAGTATGAATACTTGATTTGAATTTTTTATTTGTATGCAGAAACCTGGTTTAGCTAAGCATTCTAGTATTTTTTTTTCCCCTGTTTGTTTTGAGTAGTTTTTTTGCTCCATCCTTCAAGAGAATAAAACATGAAATGCTCTCATGGCCTCTAAACACTTGATTTGCCAAGGTTATCCTAACAGCAAGCCTTTCTTGTATTTTATTAATAAAGTGCAAGTGTCTAATACCTATTAAATGACCCCCTTGTATCTTCCTTTCCTTAGCTAGTTCCTCTTTTCCTACATTTTCTGTTTATTTTTCTTGCCAATTCTCCTGTTTCCATGGGATGCTCTGTAACAACAAACCTTGTCCTTGCAGGTCCAGTATAAGTCTGGTTTCCATTGCAGGTTAAGATGTAAAGCTTCGGGTGCAGCACTGTTGTGCCTGCCTGTCTGAGGGGTGACAGCACCGTGCCACAGATATGCCAAAGTCATCAAAGCTTTACTGCTGCCTCTTTTCATGGAATCCTTACTCAGTATTTTATTTTCATTTCTGCTTTCAGTGAATATTTAGTGAGCTCTGATTACATAATTGAATTTGATAAACTGATGGTATGTGATTGATGAGAAAGTCAGGGATGAAAGATTAGAAGATAAAATTACTTCAAGGGTTTAAGTAAATCTTTCAGAGACCTGTGGTAATTCATAAAGCATGCTATATTCTTTTTAAAATATTCCCAGAGGTCTATTAAATTTTAGCTTCTACCGGAATTGGATTGAATTTTGAGAATCATTTTCATGTAATACCAGCTTGATTGTGATATTTTAAATGGGAGATAGCTGAGTGGGTTGCAGCATCACTGGGAAGGGCTGAGTGACAGACTTGTGGGCAGCACTCAGTCTTGCAAATCAGTCTTTTGGTCTTGGAAAGATGTAAGTTAGAGGGAGTAAGCGGATAATTCAGAATGAAGTAATGAAGGCTGTTATGCTGCTTGAGTCTTTAAATCACTGAAAAACAGGATCAACAAATTACTCTGGTAGAGGTTTGTAGTGCAGATCCCAGTTTCGGTGTAATCCCCCCTGAATGGCTCAGCTTCCCTCAGGAAGGAGTAATGTAACAAGCTCATTTCATGGGCCTCTCTACCGACAGGTTAATATAATTGTTTTCAGGGGACTTGGCACTAATTATTTCAATTTACCAGTTGGGTTCTGTATTGAGGACTCAGACTCTAGTCACAATCCCTTCCCTAGATACCAGCACAGCTTCCTGCCACAGCTTTTTCATCTCCAGAGGGACCCTGGCACCTTTAATCTTGCACGGGTTGAATGTCTGTCTCATAACTCCTTTGGGAGACTCCCCAAAGTACACACGATGCCTCTGAAAGGATTTAACGTTTCCTCACTTGGTTAGAAATATCCTTGTAAAAAAATAGCTTTTTTGATCTGGGTAAAATATCTGTATTTCACACCAACATCATGTAACTCTAACTTAAATTAACTCTATAAAGTTTAAAAATACTGGCTCATTTCACTAGTTATGAGAAAATGGGAATTGAGATAAGGCTTTTTCACAATATTTATAAACAAGAAAGCAGTTTTTCAGAATATAATCTCAGTTGTGTAGCGAGTGAGTGCAGAAAGCATCCTTAGCTTGCCTGGGACTGTCTGTCAGCTTGGAACTATTCCTGTTTTCTCATATGTTGAATTTTCATAGCTTCCTGTACATCCAATTTAAAGAAAATATTACTAATCTGCAGTAGCCATTAATCAGTTCATTTGAAAAACAATTTTTTTTAAAAATGCTACAAGTCAGTAAAGTACCTCATCTCAAAATACATTTTTTTTATTCCATTTGTTGGGCTGGATCTTGTGTAATAATTTCTAAGTATTGCTTTAAGATGATGGGCTTTTTTTCTGCAGAAATCACTGTATCTCCCTGAAGTCGAATTCTAAAAACTAGGGGAACAATTTGTCCATGCAAATCATCAAATGTGTATGCAGCTGACGCTAAGTTTTACAGGCGATTGTAGCAAATGGTTTGGCAAGAGTCAGCCTGTGACTCCCTGACCAGCTCCCCTGAAGCGCGGCTGCTGCCCTGGGACTGTAGCGTTAGGCTGATAACGGGTCTGTGCTCTGCTAAGTAATACCAATTCCCTGATAAGAGCCACAGCAAAAGATAAGGGCTTAGAGAGGGTGACATCACTGGGGCAAGCTGTGTACCCACCACCGTCCCAATCTTCGGTGGAACACGAAGGCACCTTGAAAGCCACCGACACCCCTTGCCTTGAGCTCATTCTTCTCCCTAGTGTGTGCTGGTTGTCTTTTGGCTACCAACTATTAAAGATCATAGTACGTGACTATGGTATGTGTGTGGGTTAAAAAATTTCAGACAGCTTTGAATAGTTCATGAGGTCCTATCATAAATTGTAAAAGATAGCTTAAACTCTTAACATAGCAAGCATAAAGCCACCTGAGCTTAATCTAAAGCAAGTTTTAAAAGAAGGGTTAGTAATTTGCCTGAATAGTTAGTTACCCTGGGACAACATTTGCCTATCTTTTCTTTTTTGGTTGTATTTTCTATAGAAAATACACGTGCACACATTGCACTCCTAAAAAGCAGAGTGCAGTAACTTTCTACCTATTAAATATTATTCTTATGCTTTGTATTAAATCATTTTTTGTATGTAGCTGTGTATCACAGAAGGTGTTTGTAAGCTGCTAAGACTAGGTCTGTAGTTCCTACATAATTGCAAGTAGAAATGTGATGAGTGAAGTGTGAAAGCCTTCCTCTTCCAGGGGTGATGGGGCGGGTCTGCAACCAGCGTCAACTTGTGATAAATCTATATTTGAGTGGAGCTTTGGGGATTTACCAGTTGAGAATTCAGCTCCTTGGAGTATTTTGAGTATTAGTGATCCATGGGAAGAACAAGAGTTTGAGACTCCATATGACCCTTGAACATTATTGAAGTACTCTAATTTAAAATCTGTTAGTGGTTGCAGGTAACATAATTTAACACATTTTGGTTGGCAATAATGTTGAAAAACAAATTAATCTTGCAATTTTGTGAGGTATTTTTTTCTAAGCGCTTTTTTTTTTTTTTTTATCAAAATTCTTCATTTACTCCGGAACTTCTCCTGCTGTGATAATCATTTCTATCCAAGATTACTCTTCTGGTTTCTATTCAAGACATAAAAAACACTTGAGTGGATTTAATCCCTACAGAGGAGAAGGGGGAAAAGGAAAAAACCCAAAAGGGCTGTACACTGCCTGCCACAGTAGACAATGCTGAAATTCTGATATGTATAAGTAGTAAACATGGACAAAAGCTTGTCTGAGTGGGCACTTCTAAGAAAGTACCAAGGACTAAGGTTATCAAGATCTTGTGAATTCTGTGTCTAAAGATGAAGCTGAGTTACAACTACTCAGTCACGTTGTGTCTTGTCTTATGTTTGACATTTTGAGAAGAAATGAGCTCAATATTGGTGGCTTATGCTGTACTCCAATACTTAAGCCTTTTTTCTCTTTGTATTTCAGATGATGTTGCACCCTACTTCAAGACTGAACCAGGCTTGCCCCAGATACACTTGGAAGGGAATCGACTCGTACTTACGTGCCTTGCTGAAGGCAGCTGGCCCTTGGAATTTAAATGGTTACACAATGACAGTGAAATAACCACCTACTCCAGTGAATATAAGTAAATAAAAACTATATAATAATCTTCTCTAAGTGTAATTGCAAAAGAACTCCTGAATAAACAGTGGCCACCAAAAACCCCAATCCCTCAAAAACACCTTTGCAGATCCTGATACACAGACATAGCTTTTTAGCATGAAAGAAGACAGGTTGTTTGTAAACAAATAAGATATCTATGAGAGAATGTCCTTTGCAAAAAAAATATATTTATTATTATGTGTTTTGCTTACACATACTTGTACTAAAGAGCAGGCAGGTTCCTTAGCTAAATGTTAAATATGGAATGCTACCTCTCCTTGAACAAAGCTAAGCTCAATGTTCTTTTCAATATCATCCAGAAGAACAGTCTATCTTAAACTGTGCATGAAACTTTTGGTTTCACTTTTGACAATGTGAAAATTAATCTTATAGTTGAAACTGTTCTCCTGTGATTGTGTTCTTTGGTCTCTGAACCTCACTGACTCCCTCCCTGTTCCCCAAGACATCCCATAAGCAAGAGAAAAAAACTGCTGTGGCTAATGGGACGTATGCTTTTGATAATAGGCAGCAGATGGCTGGCCAAATATCCCAGTGTAGAACAGCCAAGTTTTGTCTGCTTTTCTTCAATGGGTGTATTAACTGGATCTCCCCTGTGCAACTGGCAATTTCTATAACCTTATAGAAATTTCACAGTTATGCAACATATTTGTTGCTTTCAAATTTTGTTGAAGTTACCTAATGAATTCAGAAGCTAGAAGGGGTGTGCATGTGACAGGTGGAGCACTTGTACTTCTGTAATTACATTGCTTAAAGTAGGGAAAAGTTGTGCTCCATTACTGTAGACAAAAATCACAGTATAGGTTAGTATAAAAATGCAAATAATGATATAAAGGTTTATATTTTTACAGAGTGTAGGCCATAATTAACTTTTCTCAGAGATTTCCCAAACTAATGTAACATTAATTCTATTTACTGTATTTTTTACATTTACAGAATAGCATAGAGGAAAAAACCAACCTCTTAAACAGCGTTTTAAACCTCTTATGGGTCATTTAGTGCATATCCAGCAACTGTTTCCAACCAAGCATACAGTTTTTTGTGAACTTTCCTAGAACCAAAGGTTTCTGATTTAGTTGAGACCACTTAGTCCTGAGTAATTGCATCTATTAATTGTTGCTGTTTTCAAGCCTTGAGATATGCTGATACCTCAGAACGAACCACACACACATAATGGAGTGTCGTTCAATTGATAGAAGAGATTTGTGAATACCTTCTAGAAAACAAAAAAATCTCTAATAACACAATCACAGGAGGTTTGAGTGTCACTTGGTGTAAATGCCACTTGTTTTGATCAACAACGGCCGAGTCCGTTGTAGTTTCTCAGGAGAAGGAGCTGGCAGCAGCTCTACAAAGGGATGGTGTGGGAGGACAAAGCACACTGATGTAGACTGAACAAAACTCAAAGGTTAGAACTCAAGCTTTGAAGCTGTGTTAGGCACCCAGGGACTTATATTTCATGATGCTAGGAGAAACTCTAATAAGGATGTGTGACACTCTGAAGCTCATTAGAATGCTGTGCTATTTCTTAAATAAGTGCATGTCCTGTTGCAAAATCGTGATTTCACTGTGAGTTGCAGGGTAAGTTAGAACCAGTGTACTGGAACAGCTTTCCCAAGCTCTGTGTGTACATATCTGTATACAGGGTCCTGTCTCTTACCATGGGACTTAATTTAGCCTAGTGAACATCAGGTCATGATACCAGAAATATTTATGAATTTTGCTGCTTCTTGTTTGTTTGTTTCTAATTAAAACATCTGCTGCAGAGATGATTGAGAACATAGGAAACCACTAGTTTATAGCAACAAAATAACATACATAGAAAATAATAATTTAGAAGTTGCAGCCCTACTAGTTCTGCCATACCACAGTCAGACATAAGCCAAATGGGATTTTGTTTCTATAGAAATGCAAAGCTTTAAGCTTCCAAAAAGGATTATATGGCATAGGTGCATTAGGATGAATGAAAGCAAGGAAAAGATATGCTTAGACATAAAAATTCCAGTTGCAAAATTTAAGCTTTGACCCCATAATAGTTTGCTCTGCAGTTCTCCTGGGTAAATACTCTGTTTAAATGTATGAATCTTTCCTGGGGAAGTGACTTCTGCTGCAATTTGAGTCATCAATCAAAGATTTTTGGTAATTGATATTACTTAGTGTGTCTCAGTTAAAGTAATGTCTATATTGTAATGGGCTGAAAATATTCAAAGCATATTATAACACACCAAGTGAGTAAAGAACTAATTGGAGTCTTTGCGTTTTGACACTGGTGACCCTGAATGAACAGCTTTTCTTTGTATAACGATGCTGATGATGTGCAGAGCCTGGCTTTTATAGTGACTGTGCATATACTAGTTTGAATTAAGAATTTATAAAACAACCTTATAAATTCTTTGTGATCTGAGACACGTAACGAAAACAAATCAATATTGCTGACTGTGATAGCAATTTTGGTTGTGTTTAGAAGTTAAGAGTCTTTAGAGTTCAGGCAGTGAGGTTGACTTTGTTGGTTTTCATTGGGTATGTTTTTCTTTGGTTTGTTTTGAATTAAGTTCTGGTCCATGTGTGTCTTCCATATTTGCTTTTGTGGCCTGAAGGTATTACTTTATTTTGAATTCAAGCCACTAAGGTTACGTCTATGCTTGATGCTTTCTGTCTTTCTGTGGAAACTTCCTAAACAGTCAGTTTCTGCTTGGCCGTACCATTCAAAATAGAGAAAGTCTGATTTTTCAGACTTTCACAGATCCCCAAAAACCCCCAAAGTACTTTCACAGATCCCCAAAAACCTTAAGTAGCTTCCTGGCATCTATACAACCAGAAGACCTTCTGTTGTGAAAAAAAGTGTAGACAAAATTAAAGCAAAATCATGTCTTGTCATGGTAAAAAATTGTATTAACCTTTGATATAAATTTATTCTGTGGAAGAACATCTTATTTTGAATTTAGAAAGCACTAAATTCTTCTTTCATATCAGAAAATAGGTAGAATGGTGGAAGCCTAGCACAAAAAGCAGTACTTTGACCATTAGGTCAATAGAAAAGTTTATTTTAAAAAAAAACAAATCAGCCATTCAAGATGTATAAAGGCTGTTTAAAATTGTAAATACAGAATTAGAAATTCCATGAATATCTATGTATTTCTTTCTCAGGTTTGTAATTTTCAAGTTAGTCACAAATAATGTAATCATCACAATGTGCTGTGTCTCCTTTTTAGTTTTAATTCTTCCATCCTTTCTTGCCATACCTGCATATTGTTACCCAGGAGGTCCACTGAGAAGCCAACTGCTGAGTTGGTTTGGACTCCCTTGGGGTTTCCAAGGTAGATGGGTTTTCACTGTAAGCTTGACAAGATTTTCTTTTCTTCAGGCAATATATTAAGAATGTTTCCTGATGAAACATTAATAAGCCAGAAAGGAAAACCGAAGTAGGACGCTTCTGATCTAATTGATTTGTTTTGTCTTAGCTGTAGAAACAACCAACTCTGCATTCCTGTCTTAGCACAGATGAATACCAGAGAGAAACCTTTAATTTTGGCTCTATTTAATAGACAAAGGAATAAATGTTAGCTGAGTACAATACTAAATTTTTATGGGAGGAAGAAAAGCTGGTTAAGCTGTAAACTATTTTGTAAAATGAACTGTAAAAATGAATTGTCAATATTTATTTGTCAGAATCTTTTGTGCGTGTGTAGTAATGATGTTTTGCAACATTCATCTGCCTGGCAAAGAAGGAAATTATTCTGTAAGGACCTAGGGAAGCCTTAATGTCCTATTGATCTCCCTCTTATGCCTTGTGTTTTCACCTGTTCTCTCACTCTCCTATGGCATACTTACCAGGCAAGAGGTTACATGGATAAATCGGAGTTATTTACCCACTGGCCAGCAAGTATTTGTGTGCAGATTGTTGGGCTTACTGTCAGTCCCAAATGTAGTGCTGTTTCGAGTCTTCCTTATCTTCCCAGTGCGAATTGCTGTAATCCCTGGAGGAAACTTGCAGGTTGCTCCACAGGAGGCCAGGAGGAGCCAGTTTAGCACACTGGCTGCTGACAGCACAAGTGCCTCATGACTCTTATACTTAGGGCACCTGGGTCTCCTAGGAATCACCAGAGATGGCTAAAATTTGTCCGTGGTTGGGCTCTATTTTAATTCACTCTATTTGGTTGTCTGACCTATTTGCTACAGTGGATTTGATTGTAATTATAATGAAGTGATTATAGTCTTAATTTATCACTTAAACTAGATTTCTTCTACCTCCTTCAGTTTCTTTGCTATCTGGTCCTGTTCAGATGTTAAGCTCTGTACGTGGATGTGTATAGTATGTGTGAGTATGAGGAGAGATGCTTGCCTTTAGTGGAATTAAATTTTGAAGATTAAAATTCAGCAGTTTTATTTTTCCTTATCTTTTCATAAAGACTTTCATTAATCCTACCCTCATATCTCCAGAAGGTGACCGGGGGAAATATGTGCTTTGATTAATGTTTGTTTAATGCAGGATTATCTATATTATTCATGTGTTTTATTCACATTAAAACTGTGCCTATCAGCTCATTTTCATGTTGAGTAATCAGATATAGTCGAATGAGGAAGGTGGGCATTAGTGGGCTAAGTGACACTTTAAGTATAGTGAAGGACAGAGCGAACACAGCACAGTACACTGTGGCTTTCCTGGTGTTCTTCTGAGCCACAGTGGTGTCACAGTGCAGTAAACATCTTTTTCCCTTTTGGACCACTGTGGTATTTCTTGCAATTCTTCTTAATGCCTACATTTAGATTGTAGCCTTTTCCTGCCACCTCTGAACAGAATAGGAGGCATCTTTGCCTTATGTGGATGAGTGTGGTTAAAATGAAGGAAAACATTTAAGCCTGTATTTCAAGGGGGCTTGTGGAGAACTAATTGATATTTACCAAATGTGGGTCTTAAGACTGAAAGATATTTTCCAAGTGTCAAGTATTTTTTACTTCTATATAGTACAAACAGTATTGTACCCAAAGACCAGAGGTTAGATGAGAATGAAGTTCTAGTGAAAACCTATAATAAGTGTTGGAGAAATAAAAGATGCCACATAAAGTAGCATTGACCTGCATTTAGGAAGAAGCGTGCTCTAACTCTGCATTTTGTCTCACAGGTACATCATCCCAGCTTTGCAGAGGTCTGATGCTGGCTTGTATCAGTGTGTCGTGCGAAACAGGATGGGGGCATTGCTGCAAAGAAGGTCTGAGGTTCAAGTGGCATGTAAGTTTGGACAGAAGTTATTCCGTGACCTGTTGGCTAACTGATTCTTCTTGTGGCTAAAAAGCCAGCATACCAGTAACATTTGCTAGTCTGGAAAGTTTTTAGATATCATATTCAATAAATTTTAAAATAATTACTGCTTCACAAGAAGTTTCACACTCACTCCAGTTATCTTCTGGGAACCAGTTAAAAGCAGCAAAATGTTAAGTCTTTGGAGCAAGCTTTGAGCCATTCAAAGCCATCAAGCGGAGATCCTTTGGAGGCAGCTGTAGCATGAGAGAGCTGTTACACCTTTCCCTCAATACCAGGGATTAAGGAAGGGATGCAGCACAAAACAAATAGTCAATCAGAACAAAACAAAACAAGCCCAGAGGGCAGCGGAGGATGTCTGAAAGAAAACAATATGTTGAAGAATTCCAAGGAACTGATTCAAGTTCATCAGTGTGTCATAAGGGAAATTACATGGAATTTCTGTGTTTTGGTATCATGCTCAGGTGGTTACTGTAATACAGTAAATTCTGTTATGGTATATATAGTGTCAGTAGTACCAGAAATGTGATGTTTGATCTCTCAGTGGCATTGTTGGGAGCTAACGTAAAAATCCACAGCTGCTAAAGTGGGGTTTTCCCTTCCTGCCCTCTATCAGCCCTTATGTCCCTATGTATACTCCTCTTACTAATCTTGTGCTCACTCTGATACATGCCAGACCCTTACAAGTGCTTTTCTGATGGTTCTTCTAGTGATTTAGTGAGTTATCTCAGGTCACAGAGGATCTAGTGAAAGCTGGTGTGAGCGAGTGTAACTCTTGAGTGGAGTGGGGGACCTCCAACAAGGCAAGCAGGGGAAGGTGAGGTGAGCTGCTACTCTTCCTGTAGCAGTGAGCCCTTATATCAGTCTAGATGCCTCTGGAGTTGCAGCCAGTGTGGTTTCAGGGGATGCAGCCTTTGGTAGCAGTACCAGGGAAACGTGCCCATTTTCTCCTCCATCCCACTAATTTTTCCTGCTCTTGTATTGCACATAGCATACTATCCTTTTAGTCTTGGTAGGAAACTTGTCTGTGCAGCTGTGGATGGGGAAACTTTTCCAAAATTTAAAACAAAAAGACAACAATCATTTTGTAGAGTTTGTTAAACTGGTTCTTTCCCACTGTCTGATTGCCTTCACAGCTGTACAGGCACTTGTATGGGTGTCGTGGAGGAGCAATTCCCGAGGAAGTACTTGTGGGAATGATAGTGACCAGGAGGCACAGGAATACGTTACCTTGATACTGCTGCTAAAGATTTTGTCTCTTGAAAAGACAGCTTTATTCCCCTCTGAATGAGGGAAAGATTTGCAGTGAAGGGTTTTGTTTCTCCAGGCTTTTTGTGTGTGCCTTTGGTTGCTCTCCAGAAAGGAAAGAGTCTAACTATTTGCTTTTCTTTGGTTTTAATTTTTTCCCCTATTTGTAGTTCTGCATTGCTGAACAGGGCTGAAAAGTGCTCTTTGAAGACTCCTCTACGTGTGTTAAACTGTATTGAACATTTATTTATTTTCACTCATAGAGATGTTGAGACATAGCATAGCAAATCTTTTATGACTTGGGAGACCTTTGGTATTGAACCTGTAGTGACATACACAGTTTTTGTAGTGAAACTTGTCAGTCTGACTCATTCCTACAAATTAAAGTCTTCTACAAGTTTTAAATATCCTCTGCATAGGGTGGCTCCTTATACCATGTGATTGTTTTCTGTATTTGAATGATTTTTTATTTAAATTAATTGATTTAAGCTGGGTGGATATAATGCAGGACATTTTTGTTATTGAGACTGTAGCAGAGAGTAGCATTCTGAGTGGCATGGGGTTACAGGGAACTGTCTATTGGCTCTTCAGCTAGGAGGGGTTCACAGGAACTTAGGTATTTTTGCTGCTGAATAGAGGAAGTTTCACAGTGCGCTTAAACTAAAGACTTTTAGTGGAAAAATTGAAAGGCACAACTATAATGTGCACTGAGAAAGTTCTGAGGTATTTTCCATGTCCCAGATCTCCAAAGTAGCAGGGAACTTGTTAAATAATTAAAAAAAATATATTCTCAACACATGCTAACATATTACTCAACTGAAGGGGAACAGATATTTGTGAGAACTACTGAGTAAATCTTAATTACAGAATGGGCTTAAAAACTCTTGGGTTGTGAAGACTAAAATAATCATATGACAGCGAAGTTAATTAGATCCACCTACGCGGTTTGAAACTTCTTTTCAAGTAGATGATCTGATTACAGTTGTAAGAAATATGGAGCAACAGAGGAAGTACAATGCTGATTATGTCTGAATAAATAACTTGAAAAATCACAAAGATGATTAAAGCTTCTTTAAAATACCATGTGTTTTTAATTTCTGCTCTTGTTCTGTCTCTTCTCATCTCCTGCCATCCACAAACCTGAGAGTAGTCTTCTTTGCTTCGGTGTTCTTTGCATCCTTCTCTGCAGCAGAGAACTTGTAAAGAACCCTGTGGTCCTTAAAAAACAAACACCACAACAGAATTCAGTGGCAGAAACCAGGATAGTTCTCTGTGTGTGTGTCAGCTTCTTAGTGTAAAGGAAATTAAAATGCAAAGAAGTTCTTTGGAGGGTGAATAAGTAGGAGCCTACAGCCCTGTTTATTTTAATGGCTAAGAATGGGATGCAAAAGGAAAATAGAAAACCACCCAAAAAAAAAAAAAAACTCCAAGAAGAAAATGTTTGCTGAATTTTTACAAGGACTCCATAGATACGTAAACTTAGCTATGAAATAAAACTATCAGATGTTCTGCAACTGTAGTTTTCTCTCTTCCATTCAAATTTTCATTAAAAAAAAAGATAAAATTCTATACACCATTTGCATTCCTTTGCATTGCACAGGAATTTCTTGTATATTATGCCAGAATTTCTTTAAAAGAAACCCCAAGCATCCCTCCATTAAACTGCAGCTCTCAGTTAACAATACTCAGTCATTGCTGAGGGATGTTGAGGCCGTGCTGGAACGCTGACTGATGCCCGGCCTCTGAGCACTACAGCACTTGGGTTTGCCTTATGCCTTAGGGCTGTCCAAATCTGACTTGATCAAAACTGTCTTGTGCTCTGTAGTGTCATATTGACTAATTGTAAGAATGACTATTGTAAAACACAGTTATTTCTCTGTCCCCTGAAAGGAAATGGGGAGAGACACAAGAATTTCTAGGACTCTTAGTGGAATCTTTTTTCTTTGCAGACATGGGAAATTTCATGGACACAAACCAGAGAAAAACTGTGACTGAAGGACAAGCTGCAGTTCTGAACCTCCTACAGATATTGAGCTACCCAAGACCCCAAGTGACGTGGTTTAGAGATGGGCACAAGATTATACCAAGCAGCAGAATGTAAGTCACTTCAAAGCTCAAAATCCCTCCACCCTAAAATATGATTGATTATATTTGATAACACAACTTACATTTTAAGTACACTAATTAAGGTTTAAAGAGACTAAAGTAGCCTTGTTCATACTAAGTTTGAGATAAATGACTATTTTAAGACCGTCTCTGAACTTCCTTAGCAGTTTGACAAAATAATTCATGTGGTTTTAATGGGCCTGGTGCAGCATAAGGGACGAGATATGTGGAATGTCTGCACTTCCTTCACGCTATTCATTTTCATGATACATTTTGGAAAAGTAAATGCTCATCTCTCAATTACGTTTACTTGAGTGGACTGACTTAATGAATACTGAGATTTGTCTTTTTTAATATATGAGTCTGATTTATTTTTTTTTAACATGGTTATGCTTAATAGACTTTCCCTCATGATAAAATTCTAAATATTGCTTATTTTTTCCTTATCTTTTTAGCCTACAGTGACAGTTTTATTTCTTTTTGACTAATTAGCAGCTCACCCACTAATGGCACACTACTTGCACTTTGATTAGTTATTATCTCAAGTTGTGCTCATTTATCCTTTCCTGAAACAGTTAGGAAACCATCCTGTGTTTTTACCTGCACAGTTAGTTTTATTTAGAGACTAAAGGGGGTTAGCTGTAACATTAAAAAATGTAGATTAAAGTATTTTTTTATTTACTTGCTGTATTTATTAGGAAACAGTCGAAATGCCAAGAATGATGTTGGTGGTTGTTTTTATCTGTGTATTACATTTTCATGTGTTCAAAGGGATAGATGTGCTAGTGACTGATGGTAAACAGGGTATTGCTGGGTTTCAGAAGGGGTGGTGAGTCTTCAGAGTTTATATTAGAAAGGGAAAAATATTCTTGGATTTTAATTTTATTAATCTCTACTGTATATTTTACTTCTGCTTATATGCATTTTTAAACCTGAAAGCTAGTATTACAGGCTCTTTGAAACTGTTAAAATTAGTATTGCAGGGATGTGAGGCAACTATGTAATAATTTATGAATAATTTAATAGTAATTTGATGGGAAACAAGCTGGAAGATGAAACAATGGGTTTCTGGGCAATCTCTTGAAGAGAGCTAAGTGACAAATCCTGAGTTATTAACCATTAAGAATCTACTTCCTCCACTCCTGCTGCATTACAAATTTTCTTTTGTCAATGCTGAGAATACACAAATCAAAAATTTGCAGATGGTGAAAAAGCCTTGTTACCCAGGTATCTGACAGATTCTTGGGAACTGTTGTGAGGGAGCAGAGCAGACTGACCTAGGCAAAAAGGCAGTGTTAGAAAATGAGATTGGTGTGAGTTTTCTTACAGTTTTGCAAAATTGCATGTGTTGTGCATTTGTTAATGTAAAATCCTGATTTCCATATGCTGTGCTTTACTCCTGCCCTGTTGGGATTGCCAGGGTAAAATCTTTTGTTATTTGTATGTAGCATTACAGTAATGCTTACAAATGGGGGAACTGTAAAACTCTGTTCTATAGCAGGGGTCAAACATACCTAACGGTTTCTGTGCATGTTTTATTTTCCTAGTCAGAAATTTTGGGCTGAAAGGAACTTGAAGGCATGTAGGAATTCCTGTGTAGGAATTCCTTTGTAGGAATTCCTAAACACTTTTGCAGTAGAAGTAGATATGCTGCAAGTGTGAACCTCCTTGGAAGTTTGATGTATGTGGCACAGTAAGCCTGATAAGTTCAGGAAGTGACAGATTTATGGTACACTTACCAATCATCTGTGCACTCTGTGTGCAGTATGTCTGCTGCTCCCTCAAAGTATTGGAAAAACCATATAGCATCCACTCACATATCGCTGTCTGTGAAATTCTGGAAGTAAATATGGCAGCCCTAAAAATACAGAAAGTCTGAGACAGGGAGAAGCTGCTTATAAAACTGTGAGAATGTAAAAATATCTTATGGGGCCTCTGTTTCTGTAGAGCAAGTTGTGCATTTCCCGTCGTGTTTTCTGTACACAAAGAGTTGTAGCAGTTAAACTGATCAGTTTAGCAGGTGATCTGGTTAGATTGATGCATCAATCTCCAGCTAAACTGATCAGTTAAATAGATACAGCCACCTTGTATGGATGCTCTTTAAACAGATTGAAAATACTTTATATTGCTAAATCAATGTAAAGCTTTTTTAATCCTTTTAAACAAGATAACAATTATTTGGCCAGATCAATCAGCTAGTCTGTCAGCTATAATAATGATTGTTAAGAGTGACATCGCTGCAGTGTATGCAGACTGAGGACATAAGCAGTGTTAACAGTGAGCACTGGAGTGGTAGTTATGGTACCCAATAATTTCTCATCAATGCCTGTTGAATACAGATGAAGTTGGCATTGCCCAACTTTTTATCTGTAGCAACTTTTAAGAAAACAGTTAATTTAAATAGTTGATCAAGCGAACTCTTACTCCTGCAAAGCCTTAACGTCCACATACTCACCGCTGCATTGTGTTTGTGCAATACTAATGATCCTGATGCTTGTTTACGCAGGACTACTGTAGAGTGAATGAATGAATTCCTTTCACTGATGTGGAAACAGCGTGCTGAGTTGTCTTTATGTAAGAAATATGAAAGATCAAAAGTAAGCAGTAGTTTTGAGAAGAAAAAAAATATTTCTTAAGATCTTTCAAGGAATGTCATTTAATTGACTCTGTGGTAGGGTTTACGTGGCAGGTTTAAGGTAGTAACTACGGATGTCTCTCACTGTTTATCAGTATTCAGAACTTTCATGGGGAGGAGTCCTGCCAGCTATTCAGCACTCCAACAGTGTATTTCTGGGGAACCAAGGTAGCAGGATTGCTGAATTATCAAACATATCTGGTATCACTGTATGTGTTATTTTAAAGATCCTTTATAATATGTCAAATAAGGCTGGCAATTTGTTCTGTGCTTTCTAATAATTATTTAAAGGTGTTAACACAGTTGCAAGTTCTAACATCATACAATCATAGAACAGTTTAGGTTGGAAGCGAAACTGGAAAGTTCATTTAATTCAATCCCCTCTGCAGTGAGCACAGGGACATCTTCAGCTAGATCAGGTTGTTCTCAGTGCTTTCCAACCTGACCATGAATATTTCCAGGAAGGAGGCGTCCACAACTTCTCTGGGCAACCTGTATCAGTGTCTCATCACCTTCATAGTGAAGAATTTCCTTTCCTAATACCTAACCTACATCTCCCCTCCTTCAGCTTAGACCCATTCCTCCTTGGCCTGTTCCTCCCTGTCCTTGGTACCAGCCCCTCTCAAGCTTTCCTGGAGCTCTTCTAGGCACTGGAAGTTGTTCTAAGGTCTCCCTGGAACCTTCTCTTCTCCCAGCTGAAACACCCCAACTCTCTCAGACTGTTTCCGTAGCAGAGGTACTCTAGCCCTTGCATCATGTTCATGGCCATGTCTGGACTTGCTCCAACATATCCACATCTTTCTTATGTTGGGGACCCCAGAGCTGGACACAGGACTGCAGGGAGGCTCTTACCATAGCAGATATTCTTGAATTCTGATGACCAGGTGTAACAAACCTGTAATTTCCTCTTTCTCTTACCAATCATTAAGCTGGAAAGTGCTAATTTTTTAGGCTAGGAAAAAAATACAGAAATTGAGTGGTTAGCTTTTGTTTCACCTTTCTTTATTCAAAGTGGTAATCCTACTCTGTGAGTATGTATGGCTGTGATAGTTTCTGAGAGAAAGTTTTCTTTGAGCCATAGGCAATTTTTTTCAAACTGTTCATTCTGTTTAATTTAACCAGTAGTGTAATTCATGGTGGAATTTTGCAGCAAATAACTATGTATTAATTCCCATTTTAATGGTGTTGGTGCTGTAATATTTCATTAAAGCCCCCAGATAAAAACAAGAATAGCATGACAAGTTCCCTCTAAATGAGTGGGCATGGAAAGTCAACAAATCCCTGTATAATATATGAATGCGAAGCAAATGGCCTGCGTATACTCTTGGGGTGGTTGTTGTAGTTTATGACTTAAGGCAACTAACAAATCTGCAGCAGAGCTAGTGCAAGATGATGGTATGTATTTAATAATTTAAGTTTTAAAATTTTCCCTCCCCTCCCCCCTTCCCCTTTGCACAGTGGGCATGTAAATTCATTTTGGCCTTTATGCATTATGTGTCACCAAAACCTCAGCTTGATATTTGAAAGGGGTGTTACTAGATCATTAGAATGAAGCTGTGACCAGGTTAGAAAAGGATGAAGTGGGGAAGCAGAGAGAAGATCAACAACGAGAGGAAATAAGCATATTCTTACCTTAGATTAAAGTTCTCAAGAAGTTTTGGAAAAAAGTTCAGGTTACACCTGCACAGATTAATGTTTTCCAAACACACCAGTAGACTAATGTGGAATTACAGCTGCACTGTTATCCTGGGCCTTGACTGATGGGATGATTTCTCCTGTTTCCCCTCACATCTCTCAGAAAACAATAGCCTCTCTAAAGGTAACTGCATCAAAAGAAATTGCTACTCTGAGATGTCAAGTCTTCAGCTGCCTTGCCTGGGTGTACTTCATCAGACTTAAAAGCAGAGTGCATTTAACTTCCTTTACAGGAGGCATGTACAGTACCTTGGAGAGGCACAAAGGACAGTAGCACCGTCAAGGTCCACAATTGCCTTTCAGTTGTTGTATTGAGAAATTAAATTCTTAGTACTCTTAGAGGGTTTTTTTACCTTTTTTAACAGAAGGACTTTTTCACTGAAAAGGTTCACTCAAGCCATCAGTTCATTTATTGCTGGTTGCTTCTTTAAGAAGGAAACTTCTACTGTAAAGACATTATTACTGTCCCTGTATTACAGTGAAATTATTTTTTCTGCTAGTAAGCTGCAGTTAGATGAATATTAACTCATGTCTTTTGTTAGTGGAATTATGTCTGACACAAATCAAGAGAGTTCATTTTTTGCCATAAAAAGGCACTCCTGGGTTGTCCCTTTCAGCGGGGTGGACATTCTGTCATATAGTTAACTGTTAATGAGCCAAAACACTTCACAAATGCACTTCATCCCAGTAGACAGGGAAGATGAATTGCATTGCCTTTAGGTATACATGAGTTTAATATCTTTTTTTTTTTTTTCCTGTAAGAACAATTCATTATGCATTTGATTGTGTGTGGTCATTGCTGACTCATAGAGACTGAATTTGCTTGAAAGATTGTGGAATGAAAATACGTTAGGCACAAGCAACTGTCAGATGTGACTCGCTGTGGTTTGTAACACTCATAATATCTTGCAAATAAGCTAAGGTGGTGCACATTAACTAGTTATTTCTTAAGGTAAAATTGCAAATATATTAATGACAGTCTCAGAAAAACAATAAAAAGTAGCTGTAGCTAAGCAGGCTTTAAAAGATCAGAAAAATTAAAGCATCTACAGATACATCAGCCTTTGACCTGATACTAGCATTAGATTAGGTTTTGCCTTGATGATAGCAGCTCACTTAATGTGCCATGTATATATTCTTCACTTTAAAACAAACACCATTTCATTTTTATATGAGCAGCTCCAGAGCCAGCAATGCATTTCTCTACGAACACTAGCCTGTCATACAACTTAATGTTAGTTGCACGTAATTACTTTTCACATACACCGGATAATAATTTAATTAAAATCGAGATGCTTAGCATTAGTGAATAATAAATTCAGAAACTGTCAACTCTGCAGTGTATTAGCTGAGCAATGCTTTTCTTTCTTGTTTAAAAAAGAAGGTTTTGGATCTTTTAAGTCTGGTAACATTATGGAGTGACACCTCTCAGCAGTAGGAGACATGACAAAAAGCCTAAAAGCTGCTTTTATCTGTCTGCACCTTTTACAAGCTCCGTGTTAATTTTCAAGTCAGTACTGAGAAAGAACATTGTTTTGTAGAATTAAGTTCTTTCTTTAAACAGAAATTTCTTAGTACCCTGTTACTCATTTTTTTAGCCAGACTTCTGCATTGAGTAATTTTGCTTTGAAGGACCAGGCAACAGCAGGAATCATCTTACATAAAATGTTGCTGTTATCCCCAAGGCCCACGTGCATATGAAAGACTGTAGGGAAATCTCCCATCATCTCAGGTTCTCTGTTTGAGTATCCTGGATGCTGTCAGTGGACTGTTTTGAGTATTATTGTCTACTGTGCTCAGCAGAGGAAAACGTTAACACCTCAGGGTAAGTGAATCCCAGGATTATTTTCTAAAGCTGTTTAACTTGTCTAGATTCAACCTTGCTCTTTTTCTCTCTGCTTTAATTTGTTTGCCACCAGTTTTAAACATATGTTTCAGAAAGTAATTCAATCAGACCTCTTCACTTTCAGGGTGTAATCTCATGTGTTGGTTAGATGAAGGCAGAGGAAGACAGAGTCATATTTGGGGACCATGAATGTGCCAAGTGTAGGAGCAACACAGCCCATCATGGGATGGGAAAGGGAGAGTAGAAAAGCTTGCTGCCAAAAGCCTGTTAGCAAGGCTCATTTGGAAGTGGATTCCTCCCGAGAGAGATGTGCTGACTGATGAGATGCAAGGCACATTTTGGGATTTGACCAATATGTTTCATTACAAATTTGGACCACAAACCACAGAGGGTTTTTTAATATCTATTTTTTTCATAAGCCAGGGGAAGTTGCTGCCGTTATGCTAGCACTGTAGAATCCACATTTTGTGCTAGAAAAAGTGGATGTTTGGAACTAATGTTGTGTTTTAATGGGCCTCAGCTGCTCATGGTATCTTTCAGCACAATCTTTAACAGCTGAAAAATCTGACTCTTGGATATTGTTTTTCCTGAGATTACTAGGTTTAAAGAACCAAATAATTTGATGTGCCACACATTTATTAATCACAGATTTAGAATTGGCAGAACAAAAGGACTATCACTAGAAGGAAACCTCTTAGCTTTTTAAGGATGACTGACTTATTGCAGCTTGCAGTAGAAATTGATTTGTGATTTTGTGGCTTTCTTGGGGGTAAATGTACTTTGAGACAGAAAATATGGACTATGAAAAAAAGTGTTAACAGCATTACTCCTTGAAAGTGAACTCTTCACTATTTTTTTAAAACCATATGTAATTAAGAGGTGGGTAAATATGAAGACTTAGCTGTCATTGTACTTTGGGGCTCACTTCCTGCATCTGCTGCCTTTCCTAATCAGAACTAATGATGATATTAGGGACAAATCATAAGTTATAATCCTGTAACAACTAATGTGCCTTTGTAGAAAAACATTTTCCTTTCCATCTTTGAACTACTCTGTCTACAAAAGGAGAAAATTTAATATGCAGCCAAGATAAGACTATTTAAAAGTGTTGCAGTCATTCTTAAGAGCAAATAGGCAAGAGAAAATGATTGCTTTATGCTTAAAAAGTGGTGATTGTTCACAAATCCCTGGGAACAAGTTATCTCTTCAGACCCCTCACATATCTCTATTTTTATGGAAATAGATGCAAAATACTTGTGACTTATCAAATATAGCAGAAGGTAATGTCTTATGTTTACCAATTAACTTTTATTAATCAAAGCTGAAGTAAAATGTATCTGTCAGTACTTTTGGCTGTTCCTACAAAGGATTATTAAATACTTTTCTCTGTGGAAACGGACAAATGCTGTCCTACCTCCTGATTCTAGTGGATTTTTATATGCTATGCAAAGGTGTTAAGACATACAAGTTTGTAATTTCATAATACAGATTTATGCAGGATGACTTTGAAGTCTATCATTTTGGCACATTTACTTTCTTGTTGCAAACTGTTGTGTGATTCAGGAAGAAAAAAAAAACACAGAACTTTGCACTCTGGGGATGTATTGTGGCTTTTGTGGTTGATTTGCATCAAGTCTACTTTGTTAACAGTATTCAACTTGAATTTAAAGAATTTGGTACATGGAAGGAAATGTGAAGCAGACCTTACGTTAATTAATGCTGCAGAGAAAGGAAGAAGCTGGCAGCCTGCTTGTGGCTTATCTCTGATCCTTAGTTGTGAGTGAAATCTTTAGCTGTTTTGTGCTTGGCCTTCATCTAACAGATTCCAAATGAATTTAAATAAATTGTACATGCCCTGTCTGAGGTTTCATGGGTCTATCTGATCTGTTTGAGAAGGTGTTTTTTGGCTCTCGAGAAACTTTGTAAAGGTATCTTGCAATTAGAAGTGAGAAAAAACAGTCTGTTTGTCTGACTCATGTTAACACTACCTTGTATTTCACAATATATGCCTGTGGCTATTGTTATACATTGCAAAAATGTGTTGGTTTACATGTCAGGACTGATTCTAGACAGAGACGAACAAGGCATCTCTTTACTGGGTGACCGCAGTCATCACTTGCTTGTTCAGCTTTGTTGTCTTTCCTTTTCTCTCTGAACTCCTGTCAATAGAATGAGGAAAGAGTAGAATATACCAGCCTACTTTATATCATTGTGGTGGTGAGGAGAAAGAATAAGAAAGGGAAATGCTGGAGGAATTTTCCTCCCTTTTCAACTGATTGATAGGTGGAAATTCAGAAAACCATACTTGGGTCAAGACAGGCATGTGTGTGAAGATGGTGGATACAGAGAGAGGTGGATTGTGTTGTTCAGCCCTGATGGAGGAAGGAAAACAGGTTGGATGAGGAGGAGTTGGAAGACTGTGGTCTGGGACTGGTGATCTTCAGCTTTCACTCGCATGGCAGAAGGATAGACAGTGTCCTGAGACCGTGGCTCATGTTTCTGTCACCATTGTAGTGTGAAACCCCATAGGAACAAAAGCCAACCTCCCCCAAGAGATCAGAGAAGCCCCCATGTCTGTTCCATGAGCTGTCTCGCTCTTCTTGAATTTCTTCCCCACAAAATCCTCTCAATCCAGACTCCCAGTACAATCCCTATATTGCCACTGATCCCTCCCAGATAAGTGTCACCTCTGGACTTACCCTCCGATCACTGGAAAACAGACTATTGCCATCATTTTGTAGTGGCTTATTTGTAGGATTGGAACCTAATGTGTAATTTGCAAATAAATTCATAGCTCAAAAAGCAGGGTGAGTATCTAGCTATTCCCACCTTATGTGCTCTTAGCTACTTGAATTCACAAAATAGAGGTATAAAGGAGACCTCATTTAGAAGAAGCGCTTGAAAGCACTGAAGCTAGGATCTGCACAACAACGTTTTATGTATTTTTCTCCAAAACCTCAAAGGCTAGAGTTTTCCTAGATTCTGCTGAATGATTTCTTAAGAAACTGCATTTGCTGTTGTCATTCACCAACCAATACCATTTGCAAGGATTTTAACAACTCTGTTGCTGTCTGCCAGCTGCCATGCGTTCTTTTCCTACTCCAGGCATAATACCTCTTCACTGGAGGAAGAGTGCAATACTTTTGTAATAATCACCAGCTGAAACCACTGATTATTTTAAAACATCAAATCTCATTTTTGGCAATCCATCACCTGTTTCCATGGGAACTGAAACTGGCCTTAGCAGCAACAAGAAGCGGTTTATTGGGATACTTACACATTTCAATGGCTGTTGTTATAGCGGTGTTTTTTGTTTACCCAACAGATATTGCAGCCACAAACTCAAAGTACACTTTTAAAATTCCATGTTGGTTTCATTTTAATTTGTTTCTATTTTTATTCATATTTTTCACAAGTTAGCAGAAATGTTATGATCAAGGAGAGAGAAAATGTCAATAGTAATCTCTGATGTATGCAGTCAATATTAGATGTTTCCATCAAGTCTCCTTGCTGTTCTTTTAACTAGGACTCCGATAGAATGGAAAAATGACCTGCTTTGAGGGGGCAAAACATAGGTGGAGGCTCCCACTTTTAATGCTGTCAGTGATAGTATTGTCCCTTGGTGACCTATCTCTGAGTTTCTGCTTTCCAAGGTCTTATTTCCTCCATTTGTTTTTCTGTTCTAAATCTAAGGTGTGTGGAGGTTACTGGGAGCACCTGGAAAACCCTCAGCTCTTGCTCCTTTCTGTGGTTGGTGCTTTCACCTGAACTCATCTTAGATCATGCAATTCACTGTTGCAATATTTATTGCAAAATCCACTTTCTAAATTAAATACCTATCTTTGTCGTTTGTTTATCAATAATTTATTCACATTTAGTGTAATTATGAGCAAATCAAGCCATGTTTTCAGAGACCGATTTGTCTACATACCTACATGTAGTTAAAACCATGCTGCAGCAAGGGGGATGTTAAAGGCCTGATAGGGAATGGCTAAGGGTGCATAGCAAGAGAGGAGAATAGTGTGCAACTGCTGTTCTGGGTCCTGCACTTGGTGTTGACTGGACCCAATTTCAACAGCATTAGTCAAAGAGTAAATTATGTTTTAAGAAACCTTTCAGTAAGTAGCAGAAGTGAAAATACCTTGAAGAGATCCTGCAAATAGGCCTTTATTGTATGTTGATGACTTAAAAATTCCAGTACAAGAAATAAGCTAATATGTAACTGATAATTTAATAAAAACAGGGAGTTATCAAAATCTTTTTGTTTTGATGAAATAAAGAGAAGTGGCTGGTTAGTGTTTTAATGCCTGATAGCTTCTAATCCATAGCTGTCAGTGTTAATTCCACTAAATAAAAAAGTTTATGGTGCTGAAGGTTCACTAATCAAGATTCATAAAGGTAAAATTTCAGTTGGCATCCTCTTGTCTCTTTGGGAAACACTTTTATTCAGGAAGAAATTCCAGAGTAGAAAACAATACTAAGCATGAAATGAAACGACAAGTGTGTAAAATATACCTTGCTTTCTCTCATGCAGCCTACAGAAATAATACTGGATGAATAAAGAGTATGAACATCATTCTTGATGTCTTTAATTATTTATATCCAAGTATTTAATCAGTAGGAAAATTTCTGATTGAGGGCAACTTTTAGAGTTCTCCTTTCTTGGGGTGGTCTCCAGGACTGCAGTCGTCCTCTTCAAAGCCTGCTGCATCCACTGGGATATTCACTTAATCCATTCTATTACTTCTATGTGGGAATTATAATAATTTCTATAGGAAAATACTCCAGTTCATCAAATGCAATCCTCTTGTATTCTTTTAATAGCACAGATTGGTTTAAACCAAAAAGAAAGATGGCACATTGTATTTGCTGCATTTTTGATAAGTAATTTAAGTAATATAAAGAGCATATGAATGGTGTAGAATAGTCAAACACCATGGCAAGAGGTCTGAGCTGCCCAGTTAGAAGCCACACGATTTGCTAATACTTGAAATTTTTTCGTTCCCTAATACTTCCTCTATGTCTCTGAAATAACATAATAATAAAAGCTTCCTAACATCAAAGGACTTTGCAAAGGGTTGCATTTTTTACTCACGTGTGGACCGTGGGGGGAAAAAAGAGGTCCATTGGGTCCTTACTCACATGCAAATGTCGAATATCTTCTTTTATTAAGCTGCAAAAGGGATTTACCAGACTTATGAAAAGAACTCTGAACTTGCGGTTTATAAATGCTAATATAAAATCTAGTATTTTAATAAGTTTTTTAAATTTACATTTTTAAGTATGGTGCATTGGGTGAGCTTTGAAGGTACACCCTCTCGCTTCGACACTTACTTTCTGTTCCAACAGTTCCCTACTCCTTTAATATAGTCACACTTAAGAAGCTCTTTGTACTTTAATCTTTTAACTAGCATAAATTATGTTGCTTTGTGCTATGCTAGCCCCAAATGGAGGTAAGGTATGCAGAGGCCGGGGAGGGAAATAGTCTGTAGAGCAGTCAGGTTCTAGCGGCAAGGCACAGCTTCGCGCAGTGAAGAACCCCGGTGATGCGAGTCAGCCTCAGTTCTGTGCTGTCAGTGGTGTTGTAACTTCAGTGAGAAGAATCAGTGGTAACGAAGAGAATGACAATGGAAACCTTGCTAGAATAGCTCAAACCAGAACAAACATGAAGAGAAGGTTTAGCTGCCTGCTAATTTGTATTAGTGTTGTTCTAAGCCAGCTTGGTGTGTGAATGGCTTATGCTCTTCTTTCCAAAGGCCCACAGTGTTTTACATTATTTAATGCTTGTTTTTCCTTTCAACCTTCCATGAGGAGATAAACACTGCTTTGTGTCCTGCAGTTTTGCAATATTACAATTTAATCATTCACCATTAGCCAATTATGAAAACATCAGGATTGTCCAGAATTAACTTTGCCGATCTCTGAATTGACCCTCTGTATGTCATGTTTGTGTTTACCTCAGTCAGTATTTGAATCTCATTACTTTGCATCTCTTTCTATCATTTTCTTAAATTAAAAGTTCTGATGTAGCATTGTGTAGTTCTCCTTCATCCACTCCTTTGTTGATAGAACTTAAGGAAATTAATAAAGGTATAGTAGAAGTTAATTTCATTTTTTATTGTGAAAACTAACATTCTTAGGGAAATTTTTGTGATATTCTAGGGATGCTTAAACATTTGAATCATTTTGCTTACTGTGCTAACAAGAAGATCCTTATGTAGTGTTATAATGGAACAGTGCTAAACTTTAAGCCCATGATGAACTTACTGCATTTATTTGAAGAAATATTGATGGAATATGATGAGTATTTGAAGATTCAAAACGCATAGTTTAGTTAAGCATTGTTTAATTTAATAAACAGTTTTTACAGATCTCTTTACTTCCCTTCAAGGTTCTAAGATGAAAATAATTGCATTATAAATATCAACTGCTTAAAACTGAAATTAATTTCATAAAATTCAGGCCACTGCTTCTACATTAAGAAGATTTATTTCTGTAATGACATCTCTGTAGAGTTGTCAAAGATTTGAGAGACTGAAACTATGTACCTGTGTTTTTTAGGTAATGTTTCTAAGTATGTCTTTTAATGATCAAGCTATTTTCCCACTTCACTGAGCAGGAGTGAATGGGATCACTTGAAATCTCTACTTTAATTCCCATAAATTATAATGTGGACACCTGCCCATCAGGTGGTGCTGTTAAAAGTGAAGATAGTATTAGGTGCCTTAAATAATGACAAGAAATATTATAATGCCATTACAGATATCTATTTGCATATACTTATATAGAATTATCAGCTATAATTGATCACATCTGTACAGGATACAGAAACAGAAGTATTCCAGAGAATGACAAGGAAAATGGCCCAATATTTTTCGAACATGGAAAGATAATTGTACAACATCTTGTACTTTGTGCATCTTAGTTATCTTCCTGGCATCTGGAAGAGAATTTGCAGCTGTTTGCAAGGGCATTAGAAAAGCTTTATTGGGCACAGTATTAGAACCATGAAAGACATAATGGAAATGTCTGGAGTTTGGTTTTGTTTGGGGGTTTTACCATCAGATCTGTCAGTTAGATGTTCCTTAGATTTACACAAACAATGATTTGTGTGTTTGAACTGAAGCTTTGGAATGTTGCAGCTCCTGGAAGTTTTTCCAGTGAAGTGCAGGTATCCACCTCCTCTTCATTTGTTTTGTTCTGTGTTACTGTTACCACTTAGCTTTAGGAAAGCTACAATTACGGTAAAGGTAATGAAAACTCATGCTTCAGGGTATATGCTAATACTTACAAATCTACTTCACATTCCCTGAGATTAATTAGTTAACATGTGTGCAACATTTAGAACATAAGTAATATTAGAGTTGGACCATAAACAGCTACAGGCTGATTGTCTGTGGAGTTCAAGGGTTAATTTCTTCCATATATACAGTACAAATTCCAACAACATTAGTATTTTTTATCATCTCTATTACTGATAGATCGTTTGTCACAGAAGTGTCACATATGCTACTTTTAGTATGTTTAAAACCCAACTAGTTCTGGTTAATTTTTTCATTATGGAATAACTTGAAGTGCCAGCTTGGCCATGTCCACATGTAAGTTTGTAGCCTGCTGCTGAACTCTGGGAACCTGAAATCCTATGGTCACACTTAATCTTCATGCTAGGAACCTTCAAATAGCAGCCTAGACTGAGGGTGCTGGCCCTTAGCTTTTTGCAGGAATGCTCTTATGTCCATCAAGAGATCAAAATTGGTTTAAGATGTCTGCTGCAAAATTTTCAGAGCCTGGAAAGGAGCATTTATGTTAGGAAGAGTAGAAGCAAAGCCGGAATATATACACAGAGTAAAAGAGTAGGAGTTCACAGGTGAAGTTTTGAATAGTTATGGTTGACTGGTGGTAGGAAATCAACACTGACCAGTTTTCCCTCTATGCTCATTCAGTGGGGAAAGGTTATTCTCAATACACATAGTAAATAAAGACAGAACAAGAAGGAATACATTGAAAAACCTGTTCAGGGACCATAACCTTTACTGAACTTAGAGGAAGGGTGGGCTGTTGTAATGGATTGGTTTAGTTTTTCCTCCTCAGAAGGTGCTCAGAACTCAGCTATGTAAATTACTCTCTCTGCATTTGCACTTGAAAAAAAACTACATTCATATGAAATTTGCACCCCATATTATTTTAATTAGTAAACAGTTCAGAATTAGATTTGTAATTATAAATTGGCATCAAATTTAAGTGTGCTGAAACAAACATTTCTCTATAAAGCTTATTTTCTGAGGCTGAAATGGTTGATACTTGCATTGCATGTTGTGCTTGTTTGTTTTATTATTTTTCCTGGAACTGTTTGCTGTCATTTGCAAACAAGAGAGATCAGTCTGTTATTTACTGAGGCTGAGTAAAAACAGCGTATTATCCAGTTAGCAGAGACAGTACACAGAGTAAGCAGATCAGGAAAATGTATTTCAATGCCAGCTTCATTAAGTCGATAATCATCTCAATATATTCCACTACAACTTCAACAATTAGTAGCCATAGTTTTCTTTTCGTGATTATCTTTAATCAATGGTACAAAAATATCCCCAAGAAGAATTCCATGGTAATTCAAAGCTTCCAGAAAATTCTTATTGCATGTGGAGCATTGCAGCAGTAGGAGACATAGGACAGAAACATGCCCATTAGTTCTAGATCCTGAATGGTGGAATTCATCACAAGTGATGTAACAGCAGCTCGCCTCTGAGGAAACACACCTTAATTTCTGTCATAAACCATATGCTTATTCCCTATATAGTCTTGTTTTGAGATGCCTCAACAGTAGGCCATGGCCACATGCAGAGAGCATCAGTGACGTTGGTGCCCCAGTTAGTTTGGTGTCAGAGTTTAATATTCTGTGACTGTGCTCATCTCCCCTGGCAAGACCATGAGGAATTGCTGCTGTTCTTGAGAAGCGGTTAATAAATTACTGACTTTGCTCACATGCTGATTTTTAAGCTGGGGTTTCATTTTTAGCTTCTGCCATTTTAATCCAAGCTTCTGAAGGCATTTTTAATGAAACTTCTTCAGAATTTTCAACAATAGATTTATTTTTTTTTAAAAGATCAGTACATTAATTTACAGAACATGGGAGTAAACAGTGTCTTTGCAAAATCACCATGGAAGAAATATCCCCAGTAAAGTCCCCCTGAAGTCGAAGACAGTGAGGAAAACCTGCAGCCGGCTCCTCCACAGCTCCTCTAGATGCCTGTGAACACAGCCCTTCCCTTGGCTGACTCACCCTGTGGTCATGGGGCTGCCAGCAGCTCTGGAAATTTATTGACTGACTCTACTGGGTAGATGACTCGGTCAATCAGTGTTCTCCACTACTAGAAAAGCTTGTCCTGGGCTTAAAGGAATTTAAACAGGTGAAATGGCCAGAAGGAAAGGGAACAGGCAGTGCCTGCACAGCAGTGCTATCATTCTAACCTGGATGTGGGTTATCGTGATAAATTATTTCATGTTATTTAAACCTCTTTTTTTCCCCTCTTTTTGTTCCTTTCAGGAACTGTTTTCCATAGTGCTCATGAATCTTGGTTAGAGATCACTTGGTGTTCAGAGAAGCGTTTCTGCCAGGAGTCTACCAATGTGAAATCGGGACTGCTTGGGCCATCTTTCACAATTTTCATAGACTGAGGACAGGCCAGTAATGTGATATATATGCCTACCCTCAGTGTTTAAGGCAAGTAGCCTCTTACCACACAGAATGTAGAAGGTTTTGAAGGAAGGTAATACTTCCCTGAGGATCAACCTTCCTCCTCAAAAGCAGACTGAATTTTGGCCTTTTGAAGCCCTTGTCATGTACAAAGAAAAAAGAAATAATGAACACTATAATTATGTGAGTAGATATTTGGAAACTTAATGAAGCAATACTCCAATGTGTGAGGAAGTCTTTTTTTTTTTTTTTAGAAGACTTTTGTTTTATAAAGTATTTTCAAAACACTTTATATGAAAATATTTTTGGCTAATGTGTTTCAGTCTAACACTGTAGTTTTATTCTGAACACAGTCAATGGGCTCTGATGGTATCGCTTAAGAAGAGAGTATTGTGTTGCTGGATCAGTGACAGTGGAGATGAGACAGGCTAATAAACATTCTTGGGAGTGTTCCTGGATGCTATGGTGTACTAAATACAGCTTGCTGAAGTCAGTATGGTATCTCATGGGAAACACTCTTGGCTTTCTAGTTGCAATGTTAAACATCCCTTGTTTTGAGGAATCTGGGTATTTAGAACAATAACTTACAAGGATATGTGTTTCAAAAGCAAAATTTAACAATCCAAATCATGTATTTACTTTGCTCCTGTCTGGACATGAAACACCTATTGCCTTTTATTTAGCACAGAGTGTCTCAAAATTGAAGACCAAAAAATGTCTAAGTGTACGCGGTTGTACATAGACACTAGGCTGGTTTGAGTAATCTTCAGTGCTGATTGAAGCTACATGAGCATCTTTCATTCGTTCAACATGGCTATTCAAGGTATATTACTATTTTTAGCTAACTTTTATTGATTTTAAGTAAATGCTTATGTGAGATAAAGCGTTACATTTTGTAATGTGTCATAAAATTCGCTGAGCATCATCTTGATTGATTCACACCCAGTATGAAATGGGTGAGCATTTCCTTGACAATTTCGTGTTTTTCTGATCATGTCTTTTAATTATCTCTTCATAATGTATTAGACAGGTTTTTCCTCACTGTGGTGAGCTGAAAGGCTCATGGACTATAAGAAGCTTCAGTTTTTTCCTGTGCTCCCTGCTGCTTTGTGTATTCTGTCACTGGCATATTCACTTAATTATATGACAGGCAATAACTGCTCTCTGAGGGAGTAAAAACAACTGTTGAATTCCTTTTTAAATTATATCATATTGCTCTGTTCAAAACCTCTTTTAAATAAATGTTGAGGATAGAACTATTGATGTGGTTTTTAAACTTTAAATTTCAGTTAGTTCAGATCATTTTAAATAGTCCTTCAGCAAGAATAAATCAGTTTTTATAACTTATAACTTTCAATTACGGTCTGCAGAGAGAATAACAGTGTGTTTCAAGGAGCTGTAAAGTATAACAACAAGGAAAGGTTCCTGCTTCATTTGTGAAGGCTTGAAGCTCCTGTGGAACCTAACAAGAATTTTTCGTGAGGAAGCACATCCCAGAGGGATCCTTGAGTGTGTCAGTCTAGGTGTGGCTTTGATCTACTCTTTGAACTTTCACTTAGGGAACTTACTGGTAAACCTTATGAAGGGATGATGCTGACCTACTTTGCTGTATTTCAACTGTTCGATAAAAATGGACTGAGAATCACAAACTGTTGGAGTCTTCACTCATGTGCCACTGAATTGCGTGAAAAGATGTTTCCTCAGTATGAACTGGTGGCTCTGATGAAAGATTTTGGACTGATAACTGGCTCTGTTGCAAGGCATTGGATGATGCAAAAGCTTTAAAGTGTCTCAGGAAGAAATTCAAACTGAGTCAGTTATGGATCCATTGTTAGAATTGAAATAGAAATGCTTATTTAGAAAAGCGTAAGTGTTCTATGTTTAGAACAAATACAGCAGAATTAGATAGATAGATAGGTGGAGCCCACACAGCAGCGTGGATGAAATAGAAGGCTTACCTGGTAATGTATTCCATGTGTGTAAAAGGATCCAGCTCATTGGTCCTTATCTGTGAATGTTAGTTTTTAATAAATCTTTCAGAGCCTGGTAAAATCCAAAGCCCTCTCTGACTGCCAGTGTAACTCCAGTTGTTAAAAAAAACAAGAAGAATGACTCGAATAGCAATCTCGTTAGTGGACATCAGTCCTGGGCAGAGGAGCTGAATGGCTCAGTTGGCACTGTAGCAGCAAAAAATGGTAAATGCACCCTACTTTAATTCTTTAGAGTGTCATTTACTGATTTGTTTCTGCCAGGGCTTTGTTTCTATGTATGCAGATTCAGCTAATAAGAGACTTCGGAAATAATGTGGAAAGGCTACATTAATTTTTCTCTCCTCTATTTCTGACCCTCTTGCCTGATGTTGGCACTCACTGAAACAGCTGGTAGCTGCAGGGAATGCAGCACATGTTGCTGTCACTGCATGTTTTTTTCCCCTGGACAAGGGCTGTACCAGGTAAATGACCTCCCCTTAAATCTCCTTTGGACCAACTCCAAGACAATGGGTGCTAGGAGACAAAAAAACAGTAACCACATTCATCTTTTGCTGCTTATTATGTAGGTTTTCCTCTGACCAGTAAGAAAACATGATTCTTGAAACTATAGTATGTGAATTTGTTGGTTCCATCATTGCTTCCTTGTGAACGGAAATGAGAAGGCAACAGTTTGAAAATGTCTGAAATGTTTAGTATTAATATGCTCTGAAACATCTGTTTCTTCTGTTCTCTGGCCTCCTCTGTAGTGTCAAACACTTCAGTAACTATTTTTCTATTATGTTAATGTCATATTCTATGATCTGAGGATTTTTTCTTTTTAATAAAACCTTTACATCTTTTCTTTTTTACATAGATACAAAGGCAGATCAATGAAACTTAGAAAAAGTTGCTAAATTGGCATATGCAACATTAATTCCAGGATATCTGTCTTACAGATTGACCTGATATTTTCCATTTTAAAAAAACAAAAAAAAAAAAAAAAAGGCAAAAATAACAAAAAGATGTGTAAAGGATAATATTTTCTTGGGTGAAATCCCATTGACATTGTCAGGCAAACAAATTTAGTGAAGACAAAGATGAGAAAATATCCTTTCAACTGACTTCAATGAAGTGGTAGAGATCAGAAAAACAAAGTCCTGAACAGTAGAAATACGAAGAATTTCCTAATATAGAATATAATTATTTTTCCTTCATTCCTTTTACCTTTCTTTTCCCACTACTCCAGGACCCAAGTTGCTGTTCTAAAGATTCTCATCCTCTGCACTTTTGTCTGGCTGAGGCTGTTTGTGAAACTGCAGAAGTTACAGTCATTTTGACCCTTTGGTTTCACAGATCTTACTCCGCTTCTCTGAATGATGAGTTGGGACCTTTGCTACGTATTTCAGAAATATCTATAAACTGGATGGACAAGGGATCCATCTCCCCATTCACTCAGGAATTACCACATTGTTTTGTGCATTACAGCCCTAATTGGTAAAAAGGGGCCAGATCTCCACCTCTGCATCTCTGTTGGAATTGTCCTTGCAATATAGATTATGAGGGGGAAGTTTTGTACACGAGCTTGAATGATGCAACATAAAAGACTGAAGAAAAACACATGGAAAATGATATAGGGAGATCCAGTCATTCTACTTTCTCCAAATTTGCAAATGATGGACTTCCACTGAGCACTAACTTCTAAGGCACTGTCTCTTATGCTCAGTATAATCCAAAATAATTGTGCATATAATTAGCATTCAATTAGCATGAGTTACATTTCTCTAACTGCTGCTAACTTTTAATCTCCATTTACAGATTGTCCGAACTTGATGATAATATCTGTCTTTTATGGTGTCTAATTGGCTTTTAGAAAAGATAAATTAGGTTTTCCATTAGAACATAAGAAATGCCCTATTGGCTCAGGCTAATGGTTCATCAAGCCCAGTTTGCTGTCTTGCCATGAGCGAAATGAGATGCTCTTTAGGGAGAGCATCCAGCTGTTTTCCCTTGGTCTCCTCCAGCATCCGGAATTTCTGGAATAGGGATGCTGGAGGGTTCATTCCTGTCCAGTTCTTTTTGTATCTAGTTACAGACTTGCTGTCCATGAGTTTGTCTGATCCTCTTTTGAAGCTGCCAATTTTGTCTGCTTCCATAAATTTAGTATTATTTTGCTGTTAGTAAACTTTATTAAAATTGTAATATGACTTTATGTAATTGTAAGCAGGATTTCTTTAGCACTCCATAAGGAATATTACAAACCAAAGGGTTGTATATACCCTGTGCATTACAAAGCAGGAAGGTAGCATATTCTCAACATAATTATTTTTTTTCCTCTAAAAATTCAGACCTAGTAAAAAAAAAGGAAGAAAATTTAATATAAACAGTGGGCCATTTTATTGTGACAGCGCAGATCTAGGTAAATGTCTTTCCTATTTAATATTTGTAGAAATTGTCTAGGAAAGATAATAAACCTAATGTGGTAACATTCATAGATTATACTAAATTTGATGGAATGCTAAAGGACTGAAGCAAACACCTGGAGATACTAGAGAAGGTAAATGCAGGCTGAGGTTTTCTTGCAAAAATGGAAGCTCTTTCAAAAAAGGAGGAAAAAAAAAACCCCAACTTGGCCAGATATTTAATGATCTTTCTCTGGCAGAGGAAGAGTGTTTGAGTCCAGGAGTTCTGGAAGGAAAAAAAAAAAGTAAAAACTTTTTGTATGATCTTTCAGGGTATTCATCTGACTCTAAACTTGATTCAGAAAGAGGGCGATGTATGTTTCTCTTATTTCTTTCATCCTATCTTCTAGGCTGTTTCATAAAGGACTAAGTTAGAAAAGGTTTTCTGGGTGTTATGCAGACAGCATCTCCTAACAGATACAGCTGTGTGTTAGTAGTAGGGAATGCTTATAACTGTCCCCTGAAATAAGTTGTCCTTTAATCACTAAAACCCAACCTTTTTTTAGGGTTAGGTTTCACCCATCCCTATACAGATACTACTGATATAACTACTTCTACATCATGGTTTTTGCTGATACAGAAATGCCTTTAAATCTCTAACTGAATTTACTGTGTTGGCAAAAATGCTAAGCCTTTACTAATACCAGTGGAAGAAATTTCTTGAACTTTCTTCCTCTACTGTACACTGGCTGAAGCATTTTCACAATCTGTTCTATCATCACTGCGTTGAGCTGATTAAGGATTAATGTTTTATAAAGGCACTCAGGAGTGGGATTAGCTATGCATCAATCCATAGCAATAACTCATGAATCATCAAAAAAGGCACTGAATAGCCATGGTTAGCATGGAATATTTTCTTGGGTTAAAACACAGTTCATCAGCTTCTTCCTCTGTTGAAGAGGTTCCAAACTCTAGCAGTTGCCTGGGTTATTTGGATGTCAGTTATGGAAGTATTGACTGTTGAAACTTCCTTTTTCAGTTGTGGGAGAAGAGATGACAATAGAAAGCTAAATGAAATGCCTCTTTTCTTATGAGGAGTTTATTGAATGCTCTAATATTTCCATGCCTGATGATTATCTTCTATGGTAAACAGCAGAGAAATCTAAGATATTATTAGGTAAATATTCTGGGCAACGATATTATATTTACCTTTTCTTTTTTTTAGGACCTACTGAATTACAGATTCATTAAAAGCAGAGCTTGTAATTGCAATTAAGTATCTGAAATTACAGCAGTCAAAATCCAATTTCATAAAACATTAAATTAAGTCTGCTTTAGAATGTACTTACACAACATTAAGAAAGGGAGTGGAATGAACTATAAATTTTCTGGTTTTACTTCCTAACCAGAATACTACAATAAAATAGATTTACAAAATCTCATACAAAATATTCCATAGCATGAGCTTGCATGACATCAAACACCTGTGTCCTCGCTACTTGTTCCTGTGAGTAGCAGCTTATGCTAGCAATGAAGATGTGAAAGGTTATGATTACCAAATCCCAGTATGAAAAAGACTTTAGATCCAAAAGACATTTAGCAGAAAAGAATCTGTACTGATCAGCATCTGGAGACAAGGAGGGTCCTGCAGGAGTATGTTAGCTGCAAAATAAAAGCAAAGAGGATAGTAAATGCAGATTATAAATAAACAATAAGATTAGATAAGACATTTCAGCTGTAAGCTCTTCTTAGGGCTATGAGAAAATATATTCTGGTTTTTTCCACAGCCTGAAGATGGTCTTATAACCCAAGTGTCACCTCTTATTTGGCTTCCTCTGCTAGTGCAAATTAACCCTTCACTCAGTGTTTTTACACTCTATACTGATGCTTTATTTCTGCCCTTCTCAAAATCTCCGATATCTTGTTTGTCCTTACAGTTGATCTATGTAAAATCATTATTTAATAAGAAACAAATATTAATTGTATGATCAAACCCAAAGAAATCCCAAGTTTAAAAAACAGATGTAACATTTCCAGTGAATTTTTATGGTATTGGGGTTTTTTATGTTTATATAAGTCTTATTTCTTGTTTTCTGATAGAACCATCCAATCAATATCCTAGAGATTTTCTGAATCTGTGAGTAGAATACAAGTACTGTTTGTTAAAAGCTTTATAACCTCTTTCCTATTGAAGGGTCATTAAAGAGGTTTCCTCTTTTGACTAACGTTCCAGGGAATGTGTTTTTTAAGCTTTAGAAGAGCGACATGGCTGTGATAAGGAACTGGAACGGGTCCTTTTCTGTGGTTACAGAGACGCTGATGCCCCTTCTATTGAAAGGGCATTGATTTTTTCATTTTGGCTTGCATCACAAATACACATTGAGAAAAAGTACCACTCAATGATTGTTTGCATGGCAAAAGGGAGTTCAGATGCTTTTCATTTAAAAGGGAATCTTGTTGCTGCATTGATTTTATCTGACTGCTGTTTGTTTCCGTGAACAGATCTAATGTGTAATCAGAATCACTAAACAGGGAACACAGTAAATCGTGTGTTGTTTTACAGTAGCAGAAAGGGTAATATCTGTTTTTAGAACTGTAAGGCAAAATGTGGCTTTAATTTATGCCAATAGCCATTGAAAAAGTTAAACAGTTAACTAGTCTTGTGACTAGGAAAAGAAAACTCTGAAATATCTTCCCATTTTTTCCCTTAAAGCACTGCATGCAGAAGATTTGTACGCCGCCTTTTCATGTCAAAAATGTCTGATAAATTAGGGAAAATTTTCATCTAAATACTTTAATCATTGTAAGTGTTTGCATTATAGTCAGATTCAAATTGTCACACAGTATTATACTACTGAGAAAAATACCCAGACCTTCCAATAAAAATCTTTAGCAATTTGCCACTTCAACTGATTTTTCATGATTTTTTTTTAATGTCTTGGGAAGAATTGTGACTTATTAAATAACACGTTCTTCCTGTTGCACCAAAAATGGTAGGTCTGCCTTTGTTGAGAGCAACACTATTCCTACTCAGGAATCCAGAGAGTAGCTAGCTGCTACGGATGCAATAAGTGCTCTAAATTAGTTGTCATTTGGTGTCTTCTAATACAGGAAAGTCCTTGAAGGAGAGTGTCACAGGAATAAAGGAATAAAGAACTGAAAGTAAGCAACCACTTAAGTGAGATGAGAGATGTATTTCTCTCCCAGTTAAACAGATGAAAACCTGTTTACGAGGCTTCATTGGCATTTAAGGAGAAAAGCCCAGAATTAGTATGAAAGATGATGTGTTAGAAAGCCTTAAAGAAATGGAAAATACTGAAAAGTGCAATGAGAAATACTAGGATTAATTTCTAGTGCTGATCATTTTTTTAAATAGTCTCCACATTTTCTTTCAGCTTTGTGATATTAATCCCTCTTACTTCCTTATTGATCCTTACATGTCTGTTTTCCTTTATTTGGTTTTCCTTGATCTTCCACATATTTTATCTTCATCTTCCTCTGCCCATTTTTTAATCGTGATCCATGAGGTGGCCTTTGTTTTAGTAGGTCTTCCCGTGTATTAGATCATATTTGCAGTAATCAGCTCAGAAGAAATGGCCAAGACCTCTGCTCTGCAGGGAGTTCCCTGGCATATTTTTGTTTGGCTGTAGAACTTTGTAAAGATTTTTTGCTTTCCTGAGCTGCTTTTTTCCCAGGTAAGTTGAAAGAGCAACAGAGTATCTTTATAAGACTCCTCATCAATGTGATACTGGACTAGTGATGTTCCAGCTTTCCTGTCAGACACCCCATTTCCCCCAAATGTGCTTTGATCCATAGAGCTGCATCCTTCAAAGTTTGCACTGAGCTGGTCCATAGCAGAAAAGCAGCTGTGAGCTTTCTGAAGACCAAGTTAATAACAGCTACACAATGTAAGCTTTTATTTATTTTTTTTTTATCTTTTAAAAAAAAGCAATATCTTTCCTGAAACTTCTCTTCTGTGGTCATGTCGTTCAATTTGTTGCTGATCTTGTTAACTCACTGACAACACAGATGCAAAAGCATCTCAAAACTCTGTAGTTGAGGAATTGCTCGAGATAGCGTGTGTGGCCAGAGATACAGGGCAGACCTCCAGAAACCTTCCCTCAAGAGCTGTTTGTTTAACTGCATTTCACATTGCAAACAGATTAACACCGTGACATAAACAAGGGCTGCTAGTCTTCCAGTGGCTTCTCCGCACCCTTCGGGATGCCCCATTCCATGACCTAATTTGCCCTCCGTTTATTGCTGGTTCCCTAACAGAGTCACCAGTGCCCAGAGTTCTGCTCATCAGTTTGCCTGGATGCCAGAACCAGCAGCATTCTGATGCAGTGCTCTCTGGCTTTTGAAAAGCTTTCATCTCAGTATCTTGCCAGCCTGAGTCCAATACTGTGAACACACTTCCCTTCCAGAGGAAGAACAAAACCAGGACTGCATGAGAAGGGCTGTGCTTGCTAGAAAGCTTCAAATAGAAGCTAAAGGTGGTTGTAAAATTTATTAACTACACATTTGTTCTGTATTTGTGTTTATGAGCAGCATTTGATATGTTTGGGAAACAGAACCCCTCTTAAAAGCAGCCAGAAATGTGTTCTGAAACAGGCCAACGCGTAGAAGATTTTAGCAGGTGTTACAGGATGTGCATAAGCTGTAAGTGAAGGCAACCATTTTCTGTAAGTTTAGAGGTCAGTGTGGCACAATCTCCTTGATTTAAATTTTATCAGCTCCTAAGAGTACTTACTGTTTAGAGAATTTCTTCCCTCATACTCATTTTCTGATGGTTAATGTGATGAAATGAAAAGAAGCTTACAGTTGTCATGATGACAGGTTTGCTTTATCCTTTGCATATTCTGATATGTTCAGTCACGATTCTGTTGTGCTCAAACCCAATATGTTTTAATTTACTTTGTAACTGAGATTCACCTTCCTCTGCCATCTTCACAAAGGGCTTTATGTAGATAAATTTCACATCTTGCAGTCAACCTGTCATCTCATACAATAAGATGATAGAAATCACAAGTATATAAATATCACTTGAAAACTGTGTCTTTTAGCTGTTCTGAATAAAAGATTGTGGAGATAAAATACCTCTACTAAGAAGTTTTACTAAGTATTTGTTAAATAGGCTTGTAAGAGGAAGAGACAGCTGCAGGGATTGCAGGCAGGTTAAGGACAGAGCCCTGACGTGGATTCTGAGGAGAATGATGATGCGTGTGAACTGGATGGTGTGATGAATACCTCTCTCTCACAATAATTCTCAAGTTGTAGTAACATCTAACAGGAGAATAACTGATAATAGCATGGGGCTGGAGTAACCTTGAATAGATTTTTATGCTGTCTTGAGGGTCTATTCATGACTGAGATACTTTTTAACATGAGAAGAGAAAGCTGGTTCAGAATACAGCTTGCATTAAACAGGACTCCAAAACCACAGTGGTCAACTATATCAGTTATTCATTTATGCCTTTAGTCCTTGTTGTCCTCGTGTCACCAGCCTAACGGTGACAAATAGTGTGACTTGATGGAAGTTAATGCTTTCCATGATGTGGCCAGAAATATATAATTTGCCCCTTCTTTTGGAGTGTTCTGATACCGATTTTCTTCAGAAGATACTATTGATAAGCTTGGAGTAGAACTTGAGTGATTTTGTAATGTGAACTACAAGTTCCTGACTTTTTGTAAACTTTAAATACTAGTTAATTTGACCCTAATCAGTTGTTGTAATTAAGGCAGATATTTGTGTTAGTTTTCCTTTAACAGCACTCATAACCCATGGGAAAGACGGTAGTTTTTTGTCACAAGCTCATTGTCATTCAGTATAAGGAAAAAAAAATATTAGTTTTTTACTGGTTATTTTTGGTGGGTAGTAGTTGATGAGGCTGTGTTCATTGCACGCTATTTACATCTTGCAGAAACACTTTGGTTTTTGCTCCAGGTACTTCAGTTCCAGTCCAGTTCTAAGATTAATGCTTCCTAGTTTTAAGCAATCCTAGAGCACCTACGGATCTTTATCTGGTGGCTGTTTGCTGTAGGTCACTCCGGTGAGGTATTGAATGCTTTCAACTATGCCTAGAAGTTGAGGAAGCTTAGTGGTTTCCCATGTAGAACCTTTTATTAATCAGGTTAATAGAAGAAAAATAATGTTCATAGAGTTACTTTAGCTGACTAAAGGGTAACAGTGCAGGTCATTAGTAATGATGTCAGATAATGAAAAAATATGTTCTGTATGTGAAAGCTTCTATCAACAATAGGTCAGTATGTTATAGTAGTTAGTATATTATAGCAGTTACATCTAGTAACCAATAATAAAATCAGCAGTAGCAAAATTGACTGAAGTAATGGGGTAATGTTCCGTCAACCAAGTCTCACAGGAAATCTCCCCTTCCTTCTTCCTTGTCCTTCTAAAATCAGGACTTGTATATGGGAGGGACAGTTGGCCAGAATAATTATTCTCTCTTAAAATAGGAATGTTTTTATTTGTTGTTTTTATTTGTTGTTTTTATGAAATATCTGTGACACTGAAGTTTACATCTGACCTTTTTTTTGAGTAATTTTTCCAAGCAAACCTGACTCTTTGGAGGAAAACAGATACTTCAATGTCCTGCACAGACAGAAGAGAGCAAACACTGACTACTCAAAAAATATAACAGGGTCACTTAGGACTCAGACTTATGGTCACTTTTAAGAGGTTGATGCAATTTAAGAAGTTACTATGCCGTTTGGTATCGGTGTCCCTGTGCAGCTAGAGGCTGCCATTCTAGAGCAGAGCTGGCTGTAAGAACATTCCCCAAGTGCCTAAGGGCAAAGTCTGCTGTCCTGGTTTTAAACCACAGGGAAAGATTGGAGCTAATAAGTTGGAATCGTCATTGTACAAGTAGAGAGCTGACCTGTGGTTTAATAACCTCTGCCTGGGAGGCAGGGAAGGAGAAGTGTTCAACCTAGCTTCGGAGGGACCATCACACTCCCAAGTACTTGCCAACCGCACTAAATGAGCACAGGAGCATCTCTAGCATGTAGTATTTTGCATCCTCTTATTGCTGCCTGTAGCTGTTTGGCTCCATTTTTAACTTCAGGTGACTTGTGTATGTTCTAGCATTCTCTTATAAACTCAATTCCCATCCTGATTCCATATCAACAGCAGCAAGAAAAAAATAGCAGTAAATTCTTAGTTTTGTTAGCAAGTAACTCTGAGCAGATTGCTCAGCTCACGAGGATGTTCAAGCCAGAGGCCTTTTTTAACAAGTGAAAGGATAGAATGAAAACAGTCTCTGAGCTAGGAAAACAATTCAGTTGATGCTTTGCAATAGTCTTCACAAATTTACCTGCCTGTTAAAAGACCGTTTCATTCAAATATGATTTGGATTAATCCTGCTACTTGTTGTAAAGACCCAGCAAGTGTGTCTAGCATAGGTTTACAGGAAAAACTGAATTAAAGAATAAAATTTAGAAATTATGGAAGCCTAATGTCATTCTCTGCTACTGGTGGAATCCCTTCTATACTTTCTAAGTCTTGGACCTGCCACAGTGATTGAGGGAACCTATGCATACCTATCTGACACGTAGAAGAATATCATCTAAGCAGCCATCAGTTCTCCAGTACTTGGTCTCTTGCTATTTATTTCCAGCTTCCCTGGTCTTGTTGACAGTGACTCAAGTTATGAGTCAGTTGCCTGAAGGTAGTGTCTAGTGCCATTTTAGACAATCTGCACTGTCCCACTTGCCTCCAGCCCCAGAACGACATAGGTCTCCTTTATGGCTTGTATGCCTTGTGTCGTGTGTACTCTACCATGTGGAGTGTCGTATCCCAAGTCACCTCTCCTGGCACTAGATGCCTGGTTTGAGGCAAGTGATTCAGATCTCGGGAGGAAATAAATCTAAAAATATATTAAGAACTCTAAATCCAGGTGTTTGCATGTATATGTAGAAACGTAACGTCCTGTTAGAGGTGGTGAATATGTATTCTGTTACCAAGCTGACTTGAACAAGTGAGCAATTAAGAAGATAATTAGAGAAGAGGATGAGAACCAATAGTGAGGGTACTAACTTCATTAATCGGGCATTTAATTTGCCTCTTCATATGTTCGTGTCCTGTGTTACAACCAGTTTATACACTTGCACATCTCACAAGGAACAGGAGGAGGTAGATCTAAGGACTTAAAGTAAATCTGAGTGGGTACATTTTATACTGTTACATGTAACCTGTGATTTGTGCCTAAAGATGGTAAACTTGCCTAAGGAAGGAATGTGCATCTCCTGGTATAGGGTTCATACTGAATCGAATTTTTAAAGCATCCTGTGGCCTCACAGCATAGAAAGAAAGAGAAGCCTGATCTGACACATATATGTGTATATTAATAACATTAAGATAAGGAGTTGTTATCACACCAGCCATCCATTTCTCATTCAAATCAATAAATTGTATTATGTGACTAGACTAAGCCTTCATCCAACTTCTTACGTTTAAAGAGAAGTTTTACAAGGTGGGGCTTCATTTCAGGATTTTCTCTGGTTTAGACAAGAACCTGATATCCTTATGGATTGGGAGGGTAGGAAAGAGCAAGAGACAGAATGGAAGTGTTTGCTGATTTTCTTTCAGAATAGGGAATATTGTTTTCATGATACAAAGTAGAAACAGCTTAATAAACAATAATTTTCCTTACGAATTACATGTCATTGTAAGCAGTGATTATAGGTAAAAAAGGCTGGAGCAAGTTGGTACTGATTATTTGTGATGCCTTTAAAATATTTTGGATGTTGCTTTTGGAGAGAAGAGGGCATCATCATAAGACTGCCTGCATCCTACGCTGCAGCAGTGTGCAACAGGCATCTTAAGGCATAGGTAGGGATAAATGTCGAACGTCCCAGTATTCATCGGCATCTGAAATAACCTTTATTTCTTCATTTCAGTGCTAATGCCAGAGCTGCATCAGGAATACTGAGAAATGTTAGATGGTTTTGCTTTATTTCCTGGCATAATTGCAATGTACAGAAAGGATTGACACCTCCCTTTCACCCATGTTCTTCCATGGGTGGGTCTGTGTGTGTATTCATTTTGGTGGTACAGAGAAGCTGTAGTTTCTTTATCACTTGCAGTTCGTATTCTCTGAATGCAAAAAACAACAAATACAATGTTTACAAGTAAGTTGCTTAATTAATTTAAATAGATGCATTTCAAATTGACCTTATGAGACAATGTGCTGGTAGCAATTAAAATGAAATTGCTACATTGTTTTCCTTCCATCTTCTGTAGACATTTAACAGCTTTATATTCCTATGTTTCTTTAGCGTGGAAACCTCTTGGCACTGGTGACACTGGGATCCTGTCATGGGATTTATTGTTGTGGAAGTGAGAAAACAAACAAAACATAATGCAGAACAGAAAAATGGTGAAGGAGAATGTTTTATAGGCCTCAGTTTTACCATTCTGCACCTCAGGCCTTAGTCAGATGGTGTCATGTAAAGCTCTGGTACAGAAGGTTAAAAAGAGGTTACAATCTAAGAGTAGTGAGGTTTTTGCAACAAAGTTGATAAATAAAATACCTCTCTCAGCACAGATGGTGATTTCATGCACTCTACAATTAAGAATCACCTTGTTGGACCAGCTCTCCTATAAAAAATTATGCAGGGCAGTTTGAGAGATATCAGATGCTTTGTGAGAAGGAAGTGCTGAATTCAAGTGCAAACCCTCTAGATGGACAGTGAGAGCTGTGAAGAGGGTGTCATGCCCCTCAAGTGAGCAAAGAACTTGTGTGGTGTTCATCTGCCTTTGTCGAGGCAGTTTCAGAGCGGCGTAAGGAATGGAGCAGCTTTGGGAGAGCAGTTGTGCTGCCATAAATGAACTCAGCCCTTTCAGCTAGAATAAACAGCCTCCATCTTCCTGCGAAATGATCTCATCGTCCATCGTACCGAAGCTGCACAGTACCTGGATGCCACGGTGGCAGGTAGTGCCGGTAGCCAAGCAGTGCAGTGCCCCAAGTAACACCGGCTCTGTATTCCTGGCAGCGCCTGCAGCTCCCCCGGGTCTCTGTGAGCCATTGCACTGGCCTGACACACAGGCTGTGAGTCAGTGACAACCAGCTGAAATTCAAGGCAGTGATTCTGAGTAGCTTGGTCTTTACTGGAGCTGACAGTTCTGTTTTGCTGGGTTTCCCACCCCCCACCCTCCACGCCCAGTTCTAAACAAGAGCAGAAATCCTAAAAACTATGATATCTTCTTATTTATTTCTTGTCTTTTAAGTTTTACAGTTAACTTATGTGTTAATTCTTTAAAGAAGCGTATTTATTCCAGGTTGCTGTTTAAGGTCACCACAGTATAATGTAGATACATAGAAGCAGCTGTGTTAAATTCCAAATACCTTTAATCTGTAATGTAATTAGTTTGATTAAGACTGGTTATCTCTGTTAATTAGCATATCTATTAGAAGCATTGAATGAAGTGCTTTTCATGATCACAAACCAGTTCTTTATGAATTTAGAAATTCTTTCGTTGTGTCTGTTGCCGAGTTAACTGGAAAAAGATCAAATCTCCTCAAAGATGTGAGACGCTGTCACTGTGGAGTAAGCAGTTCTCCCAGAAGAACTGGCAAATGATGAAAAGATGAAGGAATGGGATTTGTTTAGTTTTAGAAGATTAGGAAGGAACATGATGACATTTTCTAGCACATATCAGATTATTAAATGGATGATGATCAGTTTTTCTGTATAGCTGCTGGAGAAAGGAGATAGAACAAGGAAAAAAATCATAATTTATTGTAAGGAAGATTTAAGTTAAGTAGATTTTTTTATTCTAACTGAAAAAAATATGGGCACAAATACTTCTCTGTGAGAAGAGCTTTTGACATATCCTTTACAGGTAATTTTTGTAAGTATGATAAGACAAATTTCTCTTTGGAATAATCTAGGTATTGCTGTCGTGTTGTAAACTGGAGGATTTATCTAGATGGTCTCTTGGTTGCTCTAGAAATAGCTGGTTCTGTGATTCATGGCTTTGTGATTTAGAGGAACGGGTTATTATTCATAGGCAGTTCTTCTGTCAAAAGGTTGGGACGGGAAATTTAAGAAGGTGGTTGCTTCCCCAAACTGATGAGCTTCTGAAGTTATGAATTTAGTTATTTCTAATGAATAAAAGGCCCAACAAGTCAACTAAAAGGAGAACAAGAAGCTATTTTTATATAGGAATCTATATATACCATGGCCATAATTAAGTAAATGTGCATCAAACAAATTATATATGTTGTTATTTTGGTTTCAAGAAAAATGGACAAGCTGGGAATGCTTAGCAAAAAGCAATGTGGGAAGGTACTTTGTATGTTATTGCTTCAGGAATTTAGCATGTATAGAAAGTTTTTTTTTTTCCCCACAATATTATTGAAAGAGCTTATGAGGTGCTTTACAAGTTTCTCATAGTTGAAAGGCTCAGATTGACTCTGCTAACTTACCTCCTGTGAGACTTATTCTATACTGCATAGGGTAGTAAATTTTTACAATCAATTTACTTAATTAATTTAGTAGATCAATTTATTTTTTTTCTGTGATGTATTTCTCCAAGGGCTTTAAATTTCTCTTTTTTTTTTCTTTTCTGACTACATTTTTTTTCATAAAGCTTTCATGACTTTCACTTTGATATTTATTTACTGAATGTACAGACTTATCACTTTAATACATTATTCCTTTGTGGTTCTAATGGATTAAATTAAAAATACATGTTAAATGTGTTGCAAGTTGCATGCCTATTAGTATTGCCCATCAGGGGCTCAGGGAATTTTATGGCTGCATTTGAGTCGTGAGTCCATGTTCAGAAAATCTCAAAGACTGGGGGCAGGAAGTCACTTGATGTGTATGTTTCCTTAAATATTTTTCCTCCCATTTAATTCCAAGTCTGAAAATATGTACAGCTGCATTTTAAAGTTCCATCATCACTGTTTTCCCTACATAAGCTTTTAGTTTTCCAACTGTGTGGCACCCTTAGGAGGAGGAGGAAGTCAAATGAGCTCCTTCCATGTGATTCATGATACCTTACACACAGTAACACTGACACAAACTCCTGTGTTTTTACGTTTCTCTCTGAATGAAAGTGATGCAGTGTTTTGTTGAAGAAATAAGAATAAAATTATTTCTTTGCAGTTATCCATTCAGTATAGATTGAGCTTAGTAAGTCCACTACATTCCTTGCAATTTCTTTAGCTTAATGCATTTAAACCCATGTCTATTTTAAGTAATGTGTTTTATCATTTCATTCTCAGTGTCTGTCCTTTCCACAACATGCCAGTGCTCGCTCTTCTTTTCTCTCCCTTCCACTTCTTCCCTCCCTTCTTCCTTCAGGCCTCCTTTTTATATCTCTTGTAAATTTAATTTTTTTTTATGATACCCAGGACTTTAAAGAAGTTTATTTGCTTGCTTGGAGATCAAAACATGTTTTTAATTCTTGCTTACTACCTCAACAATTTTGCATCTTTTTTTTTTCCAGTTGTGGTCAGGAGTATTAATCCATATTTTTTAACTGCTGTGCTTAGCAATTACTTTCTTGAAGGTACTAAGAAGATTTGTTTTAATTAACAGACTAGATTAACTAAGTGCATGGCTGAACATCTTTTTCCTCATTTAAGACAGGTGGTTTTCATGACTTCCTCACCCTGCCTGCCCAAAATCATCAGGGCATCATCCAAGAAAAAACTTGATAGTTGGCCAAGCCTGCCTTGTTTTGAACTTGGGTATGATAGATAGTGGCTTCCATATAACATTAGCTTAAAACATTAAAGGCTTGAGGAGCGTTTCAGTCAGCATCCGTATTTCAACTGATAGATGCCCGAGCTAGCTGCCAAAGTGTGTTATTTAGGCAAAACCTTTTTATCTGCCTCCATCGATAGAGTAAGATGGATTTCTCTGTTGTGTATGTCTTCAGAAGTTTGGAGAGTTACGGTTTGTGTCTTGAAATTCTGAACCACTTGAAAAAAACAGTTGTTTTAGGGAATCCAGTCACAGGTGTCTGTGCAGGAAAGGTGAGGTCAGGCTTTTGTCTAAAGTGACGTTGTCAAAACCTTCCTGGCCCAGGACAAGAACAAGATGAGCCTCCAGCATCTCAATGCAGAAATGTTGCTTTATAAATAAAACCTCATTGCTACAAAACCAAAAAAAGCAGTTTGCATAAAATAAACCCTCTTCTATAACAATCTCTCTGTACATATCATGTTTACTGAAAAAGTTCCTAGGAAAGTTTAGGCAAGCATGTGTCTGAAAAACATTTGTTTCTTTTGGAAAGCCATCTGTTGTGAGAGATGGAAAGAAAATCCAGAACAAAAAATCTGATTTAACTGGATTTAGCTACTTTTTGGAGGTAACTACAAGCGTTTCTCTGAATTGGATGGTGCTGGCAGCTCGTGGTATTTGTAACTGAGGGGGTGGATGTGGCGTTTTTTGCTTCCTCGGGCAAACTTTGTTCTACTTTTCTGTCAAAATAATTTTAAACCCACATCAGGTAATTTAGCACAGATTAATCTTTCCTTTCTATTTAGGAATCTAGCAGAGCACTGTAAGTAGTGAGGAAGAAAAGCTTTTAGAACTGAGACTAGAAATGCTAGTTTATTATAGAGTGAATCATTTTATTTGGGTGTGAGGTGCATTCCACCAGCCCTTTCTCTGCAGTCCTCAGAGGGAACCTCATGGAACTTCTTTTGCCAGGAGGCCGACATACAGGAATAAACCAATTCTTTTCCACTCCGTTCCTCCCCTCGCTTGCTTCTCACCAAAAAAGTTTGGTTATGCAGAGATCACTAGCAGTTATATCAGCATGACCTGGTATCCAGGCAACCCAAAACCTTGTCAGCGGTAACAATACACAGTGAATAACTCTGGGATGATGAAAGCGGGAGAGTCTCGTTTGACAAGATAGCACCTGTTTCACTCTGAACAGCCAGTGTTGAAATAATGATGGCATTAGTCAGGGGAATACAAGAGGTTCAAAAGGGGTTTTGTGACTTTGAAAGTGAATTGCGGCACAGGGAGCCGTCACCAGCTTCCTCTTCAGAGATGGGTTGCTATGTCTCCTATTTATTTGGTAGCCAGTTTTTATGATTTTATTGCTCCTAATCTCTTTCTCCTCTCGGCTACAGCAAGTTGCAGACATGCGGAGGCTTACGTCTCCCACGTAAACAGAGTCTGTTCTGTACCGAACGTATCTAACAAGGTGATTTATAATAGGCTGTGTGAAAACTGTGGTGTGTAATGAGAAAGTAATGACATTGTTGGCCATGATTTTTTAGGTAGGACTCTTCCCCAGGTGTGCCCACAGCACTTGAGTGGTCTCATTTACCTGGCACATTGTCTTCAGTCCTGCTGAGTATTACCGCTTACATTGGGGGTCGGTAAATCCATAATCTTCTGGACAGCAGAAATGCACAAGGGGTGAGAGAATTATCTGTCAGTACAAAGGTGGAACATGTACAGAGGGAACTGAAATGATTCAGAAGACTGAGATTTGGAGAAGTGTTGTGGAAACATGAAAGCAATGTACAGCAGAAGAAACAAGATGATGGGGAAATTCTAGAGACAACTCAGTGGGGAGGAGAAATACGTAAAACTGAAATATTCAGACAGTGGAACAAAGCAGGAATGGTACGGTGCAGTGGGAAATGATATGAAAATGAACTGACCAGGCAGCAGCAATATTATCTGAATGGAATTTAGGGAGATTGAATGGCCCATGAAAGAGGTTTGATGGCTTACTGGTGTGGGAGCCAGTCATCTATCCTCTTGTCATTCACTGAAGCCTCATCAAGGCTCTCAGTGACCAAAATCATGTACGTATGTGTCAGCTTGGCAAACTGTAAGAGATGAGTTTATGATGTGGGATGTCTCCAGCAGATAATCCTAAAGAAGATTACGTTTTAACTCTTACTAACAGCTGTAGACATGTAGGAAATAAACCAGTAGCAAAAAGCGCTGTATTCCATCCTGACGTAATCTGTCTAATTACTTTCTAGATAAAAATAAATCAGGCCAAAGGAGGTAGTGTACTGAATTGCAGAATAAATGTAGATACATTGAACAGAAAAAGAGAGGTAGCAAGCTACCATCTCTTTCCACTTCCCTTTAATGTGTTTCTTCCGTGAAAGCACTGAATAAGGAGAAACTGTTTTATCTACAAAACTGGAAACTTAAGTAAATTCATTTGCATTTGCAGTGAAACAGATGAATGTTCCAACTGGGTTTTACAATGGAAAGAACACTGAGAAGTGATAACAATCTTCACTGCCATTATCGTCCCTCCAACTTCTTTCTTCCCCTCCTGTTGCCTGTCGTATCCATTTGGTTTCACCCAGTTCCACATCCTTCTGTCTCTGGCGCTGTCTGCTCTTGGCCTACAGAATCCCTCTGGAAGCTCCTGGCTGATTTCAACGAAAGTTGACAGAGGGAGAGATGCCTTGAATTCTAAAAAGTTTTAATGCTAATGTGAGGCTGGATGGAAGCAAGAGACCAATAATGCACCCAGAGTGAGAAAAGCTACAGTCCTTTTTAGACATTAGAGAATCCAAGTGGGAGCTCAGCCTGATGGTACAACCTGAGATGAGACAAGGCTTTCTTAGGTCCTTGCTTATGGAGCTGATTAAACCCTTTTAACTGCTACCTAGGCTTGGACTATTCTATTTTAAGGTAGTTTCTTTTTTTCCTCTGTACATCCTAAGTGAAAGCTGTCTTTCATCAAACGGTGAAAAAAATGGAGATTTTTGAAAGCTAGATATTAGAGTGGTCAAAAAATTAGACACCAGCAGCCCAGAAGGCTCAGGAGGGTGAACAAAAGCAGCTGAAATAGTCTGGCAGCAATATATCAGGATCTGAATGGAGTTTGGAACAAAATGATCAAGCAGCTACACATAAGCATGAAAGTTTGTGGTCCTGTTGGGTTTTGAAAGTTTGTGTCGTGTTCTACTGTTAGAGAAAGAAACAACCTGGGGTATATGTCATGTTTCAGCATTGTCACAGGAAGTACAGTAATAAAACTCACCTATTAAGGGCCTGGAGCATCTCCCCTGTGAGGAAAGCTGAATGAACTGGGTCTGTTCAGCCTTGAGAAAAGAAGACTGGGAGGGGATCTGATCAATGTTTATAAATATCTGAAGTGTGGGAGACAGAGGGAAATGGCCAGCCTCTTCTCAGTATCTGTGGGGACAGGACAAGGGGCGATGGCCTCAAGTTGGAGCATAGGAAATTCTGCACTAATATGTAGAAGAGCTTTTTCACAGTGAGGGTGACAGAGCCCTGGGACAGGCTGCCCAGGGGGGTGTGGAGTTTCCTTCTCTGGAGATATTCCAGACCCATCTGGACACTGACCTGTGTGACCTGTCCTAGGGACCCTGCTTTGGCAGGGGGTTGGACCTGATGAGCTCTGGAGGTCCCTTCCAACCCCTACGATTCTGTTAGTCTGTGGTATTGTCTCACTCTCTTCTATCTCAGGGTACAAACAGTCAGTGCAACGGGCAGGAGGGGTGTGCTTGGTGTTTTTGTTTGGGAGCATCTCTGGACTTTGTGTAGCATTTCTCATTTTCAAGACAGGAATGAAAGGTTGTGGTAATCGTTTAGTTTGGAGGATTAAAGGTGAGCTCCCTTAACAGTGGAGTTCTCTTTGGATTAGAAAAAAATGTGTTTTCTTGCAGCAATTTTTTCGTATTGCCCTGTCAGTGACTAAAGGAAGCTTTAGAAATCCATTTGCCACGCAGATACAAGGATAATGAGTGATAAAACACTCCAAACTTGAAAGGAGTTAAAATATAAGTGCAAAACGACAATGTAGCATTTAATATCCTAAACTTTTAGGAGGAGTAAATGGATAGATATGAAATTGTTCCTTTGGAACTTTGTGATACCCTAAATCTCAGTTTTGTACTCATTGATATTGAAGGTTTCTTAAACTGAGCAAATTGTAAAGATTGACTTTTCTCCTGGAGGGATTGGATTATATTTGTCTGCTGTTTGGAGCTGAAAAACACTGAACAATTTCAGGGATAAGCAAGGAGAGGGGATTTTATAGATGAGTTTGCAAGCTCTTCTGTCTTTAGTGGACTCAGTGGAGCCACAGGAACACAATTCTTTTCGGTGTTGTGAGCTTCAAGAGTAGCTTAGTATCCAGCCAGCTTTATGAATCTGCATTAAATTTTTTCAGGTCGAGACAATGTAGAAGTCTTACAGTGAAAAAAGAATTAATTTAATCTATTTTAAAAATGGAAGTCTTGCTAAAGAATCTGTGTTATTAATAAAATGGTCTTTAGTATGATCATTGAATGTATGGTATGTAACAAAAAGAAATACCACATTAAGATTTTTTACTACATTTTTCCTTGCTTCCTTTAATAATAATAATAATAAAAGGATAATTCCTTTTTTGTTTTTAAGAGGAATCCCCTGTTTCCACCAAGCTGGAACTGGGTCAGTCTTCCTGACAGTATTGATCAAATGACAGATGTCTGAATTTCATTCATTCAAAGGAATACAGTGTTCTGACACATTAATGTGGCGATCTTTGCTCTATTGAAATGATTAAATTATTTTCAATTAGACGTTGATCAGCTGTTGAGTTTTGGGGGTTTTCTACCCGTTTGCTTGCTAGACGTGGGATGGCTGCAACAATTTTTAGTTTTCAGCCTTTATGCTTAGGACTGGATTCTCAAACTTTATGATGTAATTCCATTTATAGTAGTATAAAAATTGAATATCTCTTTAAGCTCAGGAGAAGGACATTTTTGTCCTTTTTTTTTTTTTTACAGTATTTTAGGATGTAATGGTATTTTTTCATGATTTTCTTACAAAATTATAACAATCAAATGTGAAATCCAGAGGAGAAAACCTTGAAGTAAACCTTTGTTGCTCATTTTCTGTAGGCCAAAGGAAAAAAATATTCATTGACAATTAATAGAACAATTAATTGACAAGTAAGAACTTAATGTCATTAAACTATGTAGGGTTTTTTTGAGAATTACTTCGCGTTCTTTAGGTGTTTGGTTCCTCTTAGGCTTCTAATGCCTATACAAAAGATAGAACACTGTATGTTCAGAGATTGACATCACTGACAAATCGCCACATTTTTCAGTGACAGAGGAAACGCTCAGTCTGTGAAGGCTGGTGTCTCACATTGTATGAACAAGCTAACCAGAACTTTCCATTATACAGAAAATACTGTCAGTGTGTAATAAGATCAGCTTTACCTCTGTAGTATTTCACATACATCGGTAATATAAAATATGCAAACTAATTTTTCATCCATCTCAGTTTGAATGCTTTGTGAATTCACGCTTCAGTAATCTGATCTATCTTAGACATACAGTCCAAATATCATTACCTGCAAACGGCATGTCCTCACGTTCCTTGGATGTTTTATTTTAAAGATTTGAGATTAGAGAGCTGGTGCTGCGGGGATGAAGAAAAATGTTTTTTTGAAATGCAAACAGCTTGTCCCAGTGCAGCTGATGAAAGCTTTTTTTCAGAATCAGTTCTTTCTGCAAACTGCCTTCACCTAATTCATAATGAGAAAAGACTGGAAATGTCTGACCCAGGAGTTTAACTATGCTTTCTTCTAGTTCCCTTTTGCCCAAAAATACCCCCCAAAAAAAGTTATCAGGTCTTTAAATGTGATCATTGAATTTTGCAAGTTGGCTGTTGCTTCCCGTTGGCAACATTGTAGGAGGGAGAATTATTTCTCTATATTCTGGGCCTCTGTCCCAGTTTAGACTGATTTTTTTGAAGTTCAAAATTTGGTGCGGAAGAGCTAGAAGCAGCTTGGGCAGTACAGAGTGCAGGGTGGTGTTTTGTTGTTAAATGGTCACAAATCAAATGTAGATCACAAAGAGGAGCACCTTTTCCTTAGCTTGTGCTCTGAAAGGCGAGATACTGGGGTAGGAAGAGGAACTGATGTCAGAATTGTGAACATTGAGGAAGCTCATCTAAGTATGATCGTGACTTCTCAGGAGATAGAAGCCAGAGCTTAAACATTTTTCTAGAGCTTTACTTGGAGGACTAATAAGTCATTTCACATGTGATGTATGTAACTTTATTGGGTTTTTAGTTGAATAATGCACAGAACTTTACAAACGCAGTCACCATATTTTTCTGTTCTCGTAAATCTTTGTGTTGATGCTGTATGTCAGAGTCCTTCCGTGCACACCAGTGACTTCATTGTAAGGAAAATACCACTTAATATTCTGAGTGTGCTTATTAACCCAAGTGCTCATTGTAATATTGCGATCTGCCTTGAAATCTGTACATAGGCAAGAATGGTGGCCACTTGTTCCTTCATTCCCCATCTGTAAAATCGTGTGTGAGTAAAGGGAGGTATTTATTCAATATGCTTTTCTCTGCTGACAAAATATCCCTGAATGTGTAAACAGGAACTCTTGAGGCGGTAGTGTCATATCTACAAATATTTATTTTAACCTTTAAAATCCTTTTCTTCTTATCCTTAAAGGCTTTTTGAAAATACATTGTAGTCTTCAGTAGTACGTTCTGATGAGCTGTCAGTTAAAAGCTGGTTTGTGTCTTTTACCTTTCCACCCAGTTCTAAATAAATTATACTCCTTTAGTGATAGTGTGAATTTATTCAGAAGCTATCTCTGAAGAGTAAGACTAAGTAAATCTTTTATTTTTTTACCTTTCTTGAACATGTGCATCTGACCCTTGTAATTTAGTTGACTATTGATTCTCTCTTCTCTTTTGTTATCTGTATGTATTATTCACACAGTGAATAAATCTCTGCCTATACATTAATATTATTCATAATTAAACTCTAGGGAGTTGATGAAACTAAGGATGTCTAAATAGACGTGTTTTTCCCCAGCTAATATTTTCTTCCTGATTGACAGTGATGTGATCACTGGAAGGATGCTGATTACAGGAGCAGAAAAAAGCACAAAGCAAAAGGCACTTTGGAAGGTATATAGCAACGTCAGTAGGCAAGTCACTTTAAGTTACTCTTTCCTAGGATTTCAAACTGCTAAAGTAAGCATTCTCCAGAGACTGACTGGGCTTGTTTAGAAATCTTCTTGAGTGCTAAGCTTTGCAGAGAGGTCACACAAAATATAATCTGAATTTAAAAAGGGCTGGAATATAAACTGAGCCTGCTGTGTTGTTTGTGGAACAATGGGACTGGTTGGGAATGAGACATAGGGTGACAAGTGGTGTTTATGACTGAAAAACATGTGTTTCATGGTTTGTTTTGGAGTTTTTTTTAATTTGCACTTAGGAACAGAAACTACATGCAGGAGCAGTAAAGCCATTAGGACACACTGTTTTCCAAATTCTATTCATTTTATCTGCTGTTGTAAATATCAAAGAAGAAAAAGGGAAATTTGGACCCATCGTGATGATTAGTAATTGGAGGAAGGCCATTTGCTTTTAAATATCAAGCTTAGATATCCAGTTATATGTACCAAACATTGGCATTCCGGGTAATTATTGTTATTTGTATTTAATAAAAAACATACTGAGACATAAAATGTGCAAAGTACAGTTGTTATGTCCCAACATATTTTTATATATCAATATTACACATACATAAACATATGTTTCAGTTGTGTACCAGTATGGCTCAGTCTTCTCATCCAGTGACTGAAAGCTAAAATTCCATCCCAAGATCTCCCCCTGTTATTTCACCTATTATTGACTTTCTTCTCAAGGCTCAAAGTCCAGATGGAAAGAACTAAATGTTCTGAATACCAGGTTCAAGATTTCTGTCCAGATTTAGTTGTGAAGCTGTTTGGGACAGACCGAGGATGTGTGTTCTTAGGTCTGAGATCTTTCCTACCTGCTGGTTTTGCCTATGAGGCAAGCATTGCATTCTCATCTTAGCTTAACATTCCCCTCAGATCGCGGACCCGCTGCTGGAGCTACGTATTTAAAACCAGAACCTTTAACAGGCACAGTGACATATGTGTGTGCATCTCATATCCTTACTACAGCATGAATTATATTTGTCTGGGATTAAAGGCATTAAAGGCTAATTTTGCTGTGTCCCACACATACATTCTTTATTGCAAATTGCTTCATACCATAATCTTCAGAACACAATTACGCGTGACACTGGCAGCAGAATGATCTTACCATTGCAACGTCGCCATGCCTTTGGAGTAAGTGCAGCTTTTACCTTCAAATGCTCAGTCATTATTAAAAGGACCTGGGGACATGATATAAAAATGGAAATTTGATTAATTAAGGTTTGAGAGGTGAGGCAATTCTTTCTGATCATATATGTCCTCTCCTGCACTTGATTCACACGCTGTCTTAAAAAAGAATTGTATCTGCAGTATAAAGAGTGAACGTGAAAGCCAGGTGGAATTGGAAATGTGTGGCTTGCCTTCCCTCAGGACTTTGATTTCAGAAGAAGGACGACTCTTCCACGTCAGAGTGAGGCCAAGATGACAGAACATTACTGTCTGAATCCCTCTTTAGCAGATACTTGTAATTTTATTAACCATTTTTTCCCAGTTGTAAATACTATCATTGTCAAAGCAGCTGGAAGTGAGAAGAGTACCAGAGGAAATATAATATCTTTTGGAGTGCAAACAGAAAAGCTGTTACTCAGAAACTCTAGAGAATACAGGTTTGTATCGTATAACAGGATTACTCTATATTAACTGAAGTGTAGACACCACTTGGAAGCAGGACTCTACAGAGCAAATAAAATGTCATAAAAAGAAACTGCTTTAAAATTCTTCAAAGGAAAGAGCTTTAGGGTAAAAAATAATAGTAATATAGAGAAATAATTTATTCATCAACAATGGAATTGTTTTCCTTATTTCTTCATCGAGACCTGCCTATCAGTGTGTTTTGACAGCATGTTTGAATAGAAAAATTACATTGCTGGGTAATAGGATGTCAGTTCAGGGTACAAAGCACAATATACTTCCAGTGAGATATAGTCTTGTCTCACAAAACTTAGTGTCAACAAAAAATAATACATCAGTGTTGAAGACTGTGTACGTGTAATTAAAGTTCCGTGCTTTTGTGGTGTTATCTTGCACATATAATTTGTTCCTCAGCTTCATCATGAGTAGCTTTCAGTTTCCTGAAAAAAATCACAATAAAAACTGTTTTCTCCTTGCATGAACGAGTAAGGATTTCACATTCAGGAATCCAGCTGCCTTGAAAATAGATTTCCTAGTGCTGATATGTCTTGTACCATTGATACAGTTATCTGTGAAGCAGTGAATACACTGCTATGCATGCATATTCTGTGCGTTATCTGTTTTGTTATGCAATACAAACCTAGAGCATACTGAGATTCTCTTCTTGATGCTTAACTACCATAGTAATGACTGTGGTGGTGGCTGTCATAGTCATTCTTCTGGCAAAATTACACAATTGATAAGAAATCCCAGTGATATAAAGCTGCTGTTCTAATAGTGACTATAATGAGGAGAGATAAAAGGGACTAAGCACAGTCCTTAGAGTTTTGTTCACTAATTTGGTTGAAATAACATGGGGAATGTTATAGGAAATGCCTATAAGCAGCATACAGTAAAATGTAAGTGAGAAATAACGTACATTTGAAAATATAATTTGAATACATGCAAAGTAATGGGCTTTAATATTAAAATTACTGAAAGGTCTGACTGTAGCCAGTGCTGTCAAAGTGTGAGTTTTCTGCTTGGGACTGGGATGTGAAGAATTATCAGGAGTGGTGAAATGATGTCTTGGTGGTCATGCTAGTGTTGTTTGCGGCACACTTTGCAGTTGGTGACATTGCACAGCTGTAAGTGAGGGGGTTTAGGTATCAATCGAGTGGTCATTGCTGGGGAGGATGAAACAGAGGCAAAAAAAAGAGCTCAACTTCATTTTCAGCTTAATTTTGATTCTTTTTTTTTTTTTTTGTTCACAGTCATGAAAGACATGTCTTTTCCATTCCAAACAGAGCAGATGTCATCAGAGTGTAGTTGACAGATATATGTGATACATGTTTGGTTTGCAGTGCTGACAGATATGTTTGCCATATCTTCTAGCATCCTTTTTAGATTAGAATAGCATTTTATATAAAAATAATGAGTTTATAATTATATAACATAAACAGAATAAGATTGAAGGGTCCATTGGGTTTCATTACTTCAAAGTGCTGCAATGCTTGCACATTATAGACAAAATTTTACCACTAAAAACAATTCACAGGAGACATTAGCAGGCAGGAATACAAAGCAGCTAAACGCTTTTAGGTTAAGGTTTCTGTTTTGTAGGCTTAACTTCCTTGACACTGCAGGCTTTGGCATCCCTTTTGAAGAGGTATTTCTTGTACATGACACTTTAATAGAATACCTTGGTGTAATATTAAATTAACAAATTATTAATGTTTCTCCCTCCTCCCTTTCTTTTCTATTCTTCTGCCTGAAGTTATCCTGGATATTGACTTTTATAAAATAAACATCCAATCTGTCTTGCGATGTGGTTTGACATCCACTGGTGAAATAGATTTTGAACAGAAAAAGTACAGATGTTCAGTCTGCCAGCTTGTCCATCTTAGGTCAGAGCAGTGAACTGCATTAGGACTGCAGTTCTTTAAAATGATCCTGTAATAAATCCCTGCTCTTGTGTAGTCAAATCTGTCTTCTGTGTTATCGTCTCCGGGATGATAAATGATCAGGAGGGGCAAAAAGTGGGGATAACATCAACTGCTTTTGTAGGTATCAAAACTGGTGTGCATCTGGTGATTTTGATGGTTTCAGTGCAGTATACTAAATTTTTTTGTTCAAGCTAGCCTCTAGAAGCTGCAACTCTTATTCCTGTTCTGGAAGAGTATTACACAGTACTGGCAATTTTGAAAACACCTCAGTAGTATCTCTCAGATGGGTAAAGTATAGTCACTTGGTAGTAGTGTTTGTTTGTCTTGGAATTCACTAAGTATTTGATGCCTGGGAACTCAATAATAGCTCTTAGTCTGTGCTAGAAGGTGATTGCTCTAACACTCCTGAGAGATAATGTGTAAAAATAAATAAAAACACAGGTTGGGGTTGTTGGCTTTTTTTTTTTCCCCGTATGAAACCTCCTTGCTCCTGTAGTTTTCAAAATGGGCTGCTTTGCAGTGTTGCTCGAGATTTTTTCCTTATCATGCTATCAAATAGGGTGATGACTTTTTATCACACATCATCAAAATACCACATTCCACTGACATAATTCATCAGTGAGAGCTGTTCGGCAGGTTCAGTACAAAAAGAACTTTTTAAGTAGACAGAGTTGATGTCAAAAGCCATCTCACATTTATCTGCTGTGTAGAGAAGAAAGGTTTTTCCCTTAAGCATCTGGACTTTTCTCCTTCTTTTAGGTGGATTTTTTTTTCCTTTTTTTCCCCCTAACCTAGTTAATTGCACACTGTTTTTATTACTTAGAATTGGAAATTTTATAGTGGCTATTGGAGTTTCTGATACTCCTTCCCAAGATGTCTTAGACTTCCAGTCTTGCTGGATTGCTTATTTAAAGAATTTAGATCTCTAGATGCTGTTTTAGTTTCTGAAATGAAATTTTAATTAAATGGCCATATAATGTATTGAAGATTATGATATGAAACAATAAGATGTGATTTTTAACACAAAGTAGGGAATAGTAGATTGTTGTACTTCAGGTTCCCCAGGATCTAGGCAAAGGGGGCAGTGCCAGAACTTCAGCAACTGCACTCTCATGTCTAAGTATTCTGGATCTGTACGGTGTCAGCATGTGTTTAAGAAGAAAAATCAATGTTTTTTTAATTAAAAATGTGAAGTATATAATCTTTGAGTCTAAGATGTGCTTGAAATATCTGAAGTTTATGCAGCTTATTTGTTCATTCATTGCAGTGCATTGGAACGTATCTTTGATAAGCAGATACTTTGAAACCACAATCCTTTGAATACTCCTTTCTCAGTCAAAGGTTTTGATTTTAATAGAGCTGCAGTAAGGGTGCAGAACATAGCCCCTTGTTTCTTACATATGATACAATCATCATCAGGTTTGGTTCTTGATTTCCTTTAAAGTCAGGAATTGTAACATCTGTCTTTAATTATCTGACAATGTTCTCAGAATTCCTGTCAAATTCTGCTATAAAGCAATGATAGTTTATAATCAATTTTGGATAAAATAATGTTTACTCAGTTTCCTTTGCAGTATCTTCTTCCCCTTCATTGCCTATAATAAGTCACTTTCTCTTTTTGCACCTTGTCTTTGGAGATGTAATTTACATACATGCTAGTGAGTGCCTGCTATCTGTGAAGTGCATACAGTGGGATGTTATATGAATGGCTGTGGTGAGCAGGGTAGGGACTGTAGAGTAATGCTCCTTCTGAACCCTACTAGGAAGCTGAAGGATGATCTAGGAAGCCTGGCAGCAATTTAGGTAAGTTCATCTGCTGTGCCTCAGGCAAAGACTGATGAATGAAATGGCACAGTACCTAAGCAGCTTCAGAATCTGCTGAGTGAGGCTGTTTATGGCAGATACATTGCGTATTTGGACGTTAATTGTCTGCAGTAACAGTTCACTGGAAAGTTCTTTGCTTCTGTAATTCTAAGGCATAAATACATATGCAAAAAAAAGCCCAAATCTGTTCATGTCTTTCCATATAGAGCAGGAGGGTATAGGTGAAATGATGCTTCCTATCCCTAGTTTCGCAGCCTTGTCCTTTTCTATTATAGGACATTTATCTATACTTCCAGTTCCAGTCTAACCAATTCAAGCAGGAATGCCTGCTTTTCAGACATGTTCAGAGGACAGATAAGCCTTTGGAGCTTCCTGGCAGGATTGTTCTGGCACATTCACTTTCAAAAGAAAAGTAACAAAGAAAATAAAAGTTAGAAGAGTATGGAAGGCTGGACTTACAGCAGTTCATTGCTTGTGTCCCTTAAAAGCAACAGCTTAAAGGCCTGGCAGCTGAGGGAACTGTGAGGATTTATTCTGACTAACTCTGCATCTATAAGAAATAGTTCCTGAATTTGTAGCAGTATGAGCTTTTCCAGAGGCAGGGTGAGCTGATTCAGCAGTGAGCTTAATCCTGCATTTAAACTGAAGAGAGAATTTACTTCCAGTTATTGGGGAAATGATGAGAATCTCTACACTCCATACTTTTGAAGTATCTAATTAAAAAGGGGGAAAGGCAGATAGCTTGATTTTGTTACAGTAATAACATTCTGGCTTGTCTGTAAGACCAGCTATGTGTTTGCCTTCCATCTGCATGCTCTGATCAATATCTGTAAGCCAAAGCAGTTACTTGAGTCTCTGCAGAAATCCCCTCTCATGCCTGATATTTCTGCTTCCAGTCCTGAAATTGAATTCCTCTCAGCACCTCCAATAACGATCGCAGTGGCTGCATGTGGATACGGGTGGTCTTTTGCCTCTTTTGCCTCTTTCTGTTGGGATTTAGGACTTTTCTTTTGGAGACTGACTTCTACAGCATTTCCAATTTGTTGTATTTGCATCGAAAAGTCCTATTTAAATCCTCATTTAGTTCCCTGGTTTTCATATACCGCTACATCTTCCCTTTTTGCTAGCGGAAAACAAGTTGCTATATGCTTGTGATGCTGATTTTTGAGAAGAAGATACTGGGTGGAGATTTGGGGAATGTTTCAATGTTTTTATAAGCTGAGAGACAAACACAGAGATGTTTGCTTGTAGCTGCAGACGTGTTTAATGCCAGGTAGGAAGGGTGTTTGTCCCAAACTCCTGTAGTCCAACATTTGCAGCAATCATTTCCACAATTAAAAAAATCCTCAGAAATTCTTCTGAAAAAGAGTAAAAGTTGAAGCAGAGAGAGCAAAGTAAGTGTAAAATGAATACATTAGGGCTTTTCCTGGGGAAATATGTATTTCTAAAGAAAACACTAAATGATGGGCCCGTGGGCTTGTCAGGCTTGAGATCTATTTATGACACTCTTTGAATCTTCTGGATTTTGCCTGTCTATTGAGGGGTTAAATGAAGCTGGGCCAGTGCTGGTTAGCAGAACCAAAATTTGGCTTTAATCATAGATGATGTAATTGGTATTTTCCCTATTTGACAAGAAAAGTATTGCAATTTTCCATTTTCTGTCTGTTTTCACTGAAGGATTAGATTAATTCTATGACCATATGTAGAATGCAGAGATACATGTATGGCTATCAGTTTTTATGTATAATATTTCCTCACTCTGATTTTGAGAATAATTATGACCGTTAGATGCTAAGCCAAGGTTCATGATTCAGGAGTAAAATACTTACTCTTCCATATTAGAGAAAACCAGAAAAGAGACTTTCCCTGGACTACTCTGTAGCGAACAGGTTAATTCCTTTCCCATGAAAAATTCCCAGTGATGGCTCCTTTGTGAACTTGGTGACAGCGTTGTGTCAGGAGCTGGGTGAGAACACTCTGACCTTGGGTTTTCTAGTGAAATATGTATCTTTAATCAGGAGTAATGGCTCTTTTGAGGCAAAAGTTTGCAGAGGTGTAATTTTTTCTAGATGGGGCTTCACTCTCATTGGGTGTAGTAACTCCTGCAGTATCCACAGAGTCAGCTTTGGATGGAGCAGGCAATTAACCTTGAGATTTCTAATAATTCTGCTATACTGTGATATTTATTAAAGCCAATATGTATTGCAAAATGCTACTGCAGTATCATAGCTAAATTTAGACTTATCTAATGCAACCTGTTTTTCTTCTGCCTATTTCATGTGTGTGACTTAAAAATAATATCTTTCCATTTACCCCCATTAACACTGCATTTTCTTAATTCTGAGTTAAACCAGCCTGTGGTTTTTAAATCAGAATGCTTTGCTTGTATATTGGTGCTAAAAATAAACTTAAAAGGGGAACAACAGAACAGCAGCATTGACTGTATTAAGCTAAGTAATTTTAAAGAATAAATGCATAAGAAAACTCCTTATTCAAGCCCTTCCAGAAAATGAACTATTTAAATTTATTTCCCACAGTAAGAATCTTTGAGTACTATCTTTTCAGCAGCTCGATTGCAAACACCAGAAAGTGAATTGGAATGCTTCCACTTATGAAAACTAAGAACAGGCTTATCACATGAGATGCTTTCTGTGGAATGCAAATGTTTACCATACATCATTTGAATTTTTCTCATCTGTGAAATACTTCATTGAAAGTTAAAAAACACTCATGCAAAACCTTCTTTCTGAAAACATCTAGAAGGACAAAGCAAGCAGTGTGGATGATGGCCAGATGCCATCACTATTCAGGAGAAGTCAAACTGCAAAGACTGCAGTAAACAAAGTTATCGTGCAACCATTTCTACTATCAGCACTATCTAATCCGTGGAAAGTTTTACAAGTTTTACAACAGCTAGTTAGCTACTGTATACATTCATATTACTGCTCTTCGTTGCATGGATTTAGAATTGCTTAATTGGTTCATCGTCTCCATAAAGCAAGCAGCTAATGAAGATTTTCTTATCTCACGGAGCCAGTGCTTTTGAAAAAGAAGGATCCCAATTTGGTCTGTCCTGATGCTTTGAAGTTCTGAGTAGCAATGGTATGCTGCATGGTGACAAACGGATATTTTAGGTGACTATCAATTTTTTTTCATTAGACTTGGAGGCATAAAAGAGGCTGGAATGAAGCAACAAGTTGGAGCTCTTAGTTTCAGAATTGGGGGAAGGAGACAAATCAAATGTATGGCTCGGTGGAAAAAAATAGGGTTTTTTCTATATTTTTAATCAAATGGATTTCATATCAGTGTACTGCATAATCTAAGAATTAGTTCTCCCTTTCTACATCTACTTCCTGGCAAACCCTGATAACAGAGATATTTTGAGAGCACTACATTCTCAAATTAGCTGATTTTTTTTTTTAGAGTTCCAAAATACCATTTATGCAATTTAGTCAGGTATAAGAAAATGTTTTACAGAAACAAACACTGAAGATACATAATTGAAAGTGCAGTATTCTAAAGTTGCATGTTGTAGGAAGGATAATGATGCCATTACTTTGTCAAAGGTATGATTAGAAAAATTGCTTTTCCATTCTATTTCCTTTTTGTTTACAAATATATTTACAAGGAGAGGGTATAGGTGCTCATAAATGCACAAATATGTTGTACAATTCTTGTACTTCTTAAGGAAATGCTTAGCATTGTTAAACTTTTATGAATGGTACACACACTGCAGCAGGTAATACATATTTTATGAACAGTACACACATTACTGAGTAATATGCAAAATATTCTGCAATTATCTGCAAGCATTTAAATATCAAGTGATAGAAGGCCAAGTATTGGGCCAACCTCAAATACTACTAGTATTACTGTAAGAAAATCTGAAACAACTCGTCGTGTTGCAAAACCCTATCCACCAAACAAAAATGCCACTTTTGTGACCCCAGATAGCAGAGTTGACCGGGACTTTTTGCAATTAAGATTGCTTTCCACTGCCACACTCAGCATCCTTTCCTTAACCCAGAAGAGTTCCCATTCTTGGCCCCAGTGCACTTGCAACTTTCTTGAAAGTCATGTGAAGAAACTCTACAAAAGACTAGATTGGTGTAAATGACCTTTTTATAGGTGTTGCCCAGGCACTGTGTGGGGCTGTGTTGCTCCTATGCTACTTCCTTTTGCTGAGGTACTTCTCTACATATAGCTGTAGCAGAGGTTGGTGAAGGTTTTAACAGTTTTCAGAACTCCAAAGGAGAACATCAACTGGGTATTTTTAGTTTCAGAGCAAGAAAATGATGGTCAAGGAACCCCAGGCAATGCTATGAAGCACTTTTTGTCATGTTCTCCTCTTGTATTGCAACTGTAGAAAGCAGTCACAAATTCTCTTCATTTTTCTCTCTCCTTGCCCACACCTTCTAGACCAGGGGAAGAGGGTCTGGCTTCCAGACACGGGCTTGGTGTGTTCTGATCTGCTGGCATCACCCAAGGCATGCAGAAAATTCACTGAGTTTAACATTCTTCATTCCCTCTGTCCTGATCTGGGACGTTAGGAAGCATGGGATGAAGGAGTTTCATGGTTTTAGCAGCTCTACTCCGGTATCTAAATTCCTTTCTCAAGAGCACCCAGGGTCAGAGGTTTACCTTGGGGATTCTCTGGATTGACTGGACTCATCTGGATAGAGAACTGTGAACAGATGCAGCAAAGAACAAGCAGCAAATGCTCAGAGCCCACTTCACTGGATTGCTCACAGACACAAAAGCCACAAAGGCAGGGGCAGCCTTATCAAACATGCTTTAGCTTCAGCTTAAAAAACATCAGACGTGTTGGGAGGCTTAATTTAGTTCATATTAATTTTCTTTTTAGCTCAATCTCTTTTCAAAGCCACAAACCATATCCTGAGGATCAGAAGTACTCTCCACCTAGCTAGGATAGAGCATAAGTAATATTTAAAACCATGAAAGCAAGCAACATTTCATCTGTATTACACATATAACTAGTTGTCTTACTTGATGTCATACCTTAAATGTTTCTTAATTAACTGGCCAGGTGAAGTTTATCTAGGTTATGTAGAGAACCTACCGAACAGCTTTGGAACTGTCAGCAGTTATCCCAGGGAATGAATGCAGAACGCGAGCTTGGGATGCAAAACACCAGGAAATGTCAGGCCTATTTTTAGGAAGGGGAAAAGAAACCTGGAAATTAAATGTCAGTCAGCTTACTTCTCATTCTTGGGAAAAATACTGTAAGAAGCAACCAAAGAAATGTGTTCTGATCTCCTAAACAAAAAAGAAAGGTCATTTGACAACCAATATACGTATGTGTCAGAAATGGATTGTGCTGAACTCTTCTGAGGTTTGGTAATGGGCTCAGTAGATGTGAGTGGAGCAGCAGATGTCACGCATCTTAATTTCGGCAAGGCTTTTGGTACTGTCTCAGAAGGTGTAAGAAAGTCTGGTGTGCCAGAAGTTACTGCATGACTGGAAGGTTAGTGTGTGGAAAAAGTCAAATTTTAAGCACAGCCATTAGCAATCTTACAGCAGCTAAAACTGTTGACAAAATTAAATAAGCTGTTTTAAAATGTCAGGGTTTTTTAGTATAAAACCCAGGTACATCAAGCTGCAGTGATTTCCATTCAGGTAAGGATGCAATGCACAGAGTATAATAAATCCATTGCCAATATTTACTGTACCAAAGCATATGAGAAAAATCTAGTAATTTTTCAGCTATATCTTCATACCACACTGAAAACTGTATGTCTGGCCCGTTATACTACGTTGCATACTAAAATCTGTCTTCTTTGTGTGGTTAGTGCCTGCATAGTTTATACAAAAGTAGGTTAGTAGAAACTACCATATTTCATGCCAACACTTAGTGAATCATGCTTCCTCCTATTTCTTATTGTAGAAATCTGTCTCCTGCTTGTTACTACTGAAGAACGTTTGTGTGTAACCAGAGTTTTTTAGACTTCTTAGAGACCTACTGGAACCAGTGTGTTCGGAGGTAGCTTTTCATCTGTAATTCTTACAGGAGATAATACAGAACACAGCCACAGCTGACCACTCGAAGGTTGCACTTTATTTTCATGAGGTCAAGCTTGTGTATTAGTGTTTCAAAAAGTACTGAAAATTGACATGCAGTGGCTGTAAGCATGTACAGTTTCCAAAGCTTTGAGAGTTAAATTTGCAGAAGACTCATACAATGTTGTCCATCTATTTCAGCTTCAGATTGATCCTTAGGAAAAAATTACGTGTAATTTCTTCATAATACATGAAAAATACCTGTATTTTAAGGACATTAAGGGCTCTGAGAAAGCATATAATCATTACATATTCAGTGTACAACGTTTAATGTGCACAACATTGAATATGCCAAAGAACAATGCCATAATTATAGCTCCTGTAATAATTACATTTTATTGTGGCTTCCTTACTCTTTTTATCCCACAGTTGGTATAAGTTTTTAAGCAGATGCCTTGGTTTTGCCCCTTGCAGCTTATAGGCAGATCACTACTGTGTCAATTCTGCAGTCATTGTCAGCTATTCAGCAATCTCATTTTTCCTTTACTGTTTTGGGAGGGATGAAATGCAAAGTTTTTAACCTTCCCCTTCCCTGCTCCTTATTAGGCTGTTGGAAGCAAAGCTTAAAGCTTAAATACGAGTGCAGGCATATCCTCCACAGTTATACATTTTTCTTCTCCCTAGAGCTCTTGAAGCAACTGACTATTTAAAGAATGAAACACAGTCACTGTGAGGACACAAATAAGAAGACTAGAGCAAAATATCATTTGAGTGGTGTCTTTTTTAATTAACTGTACCTTCGATTCTATAACTCAAACCTCCAAAAAGAAACTTATCTTGTATATATAGAATGTAGTACAGATCTATCTTTATAGATACAGAATATCTACAGATGTGATCTATTGATGGAGTTATTTTCCTGTATATCTATTCTATATATACAGAATACAGAGACAGTTATATAGAGAGACTATATATCTTTATATATAAGGGTAGAAGTTTATGGGGAGCCATACCCAGACGTAAAAAAATTGTTAGCATGGATTTCAGTTCTGGATCTTTCTGCTCTGAGATGATGGGAGCACTGGAATTTGTCATGAAAAGACAAATTATTATTGACAAGACTCAATGCAGTGCTGTGCAAAGTAGTACATCTACAAAGAAATAAATGGGATCTGACACTGTGTGGACATCTTTACACAGGTTCCTCCCCAAAGACTGAAGCTCATGCAGTATTGTTTGTTCTGTTTGTCCACGTCTGCGTCTGCTTGGTGCCTGCAAAATATTTTTTGAGTCTGTGGTACAAAATCAACCCCACTTAGCAGAGGATACAGATAGAGGTTCCCACATTTTTTGTGGGAACTGGATGCTGAGCTAGAGGAAAGAGCCCTGAAGTGGTATCTGTGGCTGGAAAGGCAGCTGCCAGCTGGACTACGCTGCATTCAGCAGCTTGCAGGCATTTTCAACTGAGCCACAGGTGCTGCAACCTGCTCAGCCACAGTCAGGGGAGGTGGAAGCAGGAAGCGCTCAGAGGGTTTGGGCTGACAGCTGGAAAACCAGAGGGCTGCTTGGAGGGAGAACTGAAGGCAGTGGAAAACCTTCCAAGGTGTTTTATGGTAGAAGGTAGCAAAGGAGGCAGGCGTTGTAGTGTCAGATGTTCAAGAAGGTAAAGGTTCTCCTCAGTTTTTTAATTTTCTTTTTTTGTGGTGGTGGTTTTAAGATTTAGGGACATAAGATGCAACTTGTGTGAGAGAGAAAATGCCATGTTAGTTCTGAAACTCAAAATGGAGCCTGTGTCTTCCTAGTGTGAGGTGCTGCTTTGCAGTGCAGACTCTGCTGGCACCTGTGCGGTGCAATAGAGCAGCGGGTGTTTAACACTGGCTGGTTGGTTTCCACACCATCGTACCCTGTCAGGTAAATTCAGTTGAACAACAGACACATAAGTTAGCATTAGTTGTTTTGACAAGTAGAAGCTTGGAGAAAATAGTAAGAATGTGGCAATGTTAGACATGTAGATTTACTATTCTGCTTCAGAAAATGTTTTATGTCCTATTTTCGTTAAAGCACGTTCTTTGTTGAAAGCAGTCCCAAGGACCTGTTTTAAATCCGCGTTAAGTGATTGAAATATGTTTTAAAGCAATGAAGTATTGAAATTAGGAGCTTTGGGGTTTGCTCATCTATCTTCACGTGTTCCTTTGCTTATTGCTGCAGGATCCTGCAAGAGGGTTCACTGGCAGCTTGTCTCAGGGTTGGGATGTGTGACATTGAGCGTCGTGGGCTGTATGTTCAGAGAGTCCCTGCTGTGTTACAGGCAGAAGTGTGTGCAGTGGAAGATGGTGATGGGGTGGACAAGTAGCGTTACAGGTGGCTCAGCCACCTCAGTTAAATTCTGTCTGGTTTGCATGGCAAAAAGAGAATTGCATTTCTTTATGTTAATGTTGCTGTGCTACAGAGATTACCAACAAATTTTATTTTGATACATCCACGAGGTGTCAGAGATTCTGCAATAGGAATGTAGAAGCATTAATGAAGCATTTGACTTTAGTGGAGAGTTTTTCCCTTCTGTTTTCGGTGCTGTTGGAATGATGAGTTTCTTGAAGCTGACAGCCTCTCTGCCGCTTTAGGAGCGAAGCCATTAAGTAAGCGGTGTCGGTGCTGCTTCTGCTCCTGGGAGGTAACTTGTGTTCCCTTCTCAAATATTCCTTTGCAGTTGTCGCTATGCAGTGAAGAATAAAGAAAGAGGGAGGAAGAGGTACGTGTTGGATTCCTGACCTTTTGGGTGAAGCCATCTGAACTGAGAATGCTGAAATTATCTGTAGAGCAGTATCATTAGGTCTTAAAACTCGATTCTATGATTATAACAATCCCTACCTTCGTGTAGGCACTACTGGCTCGTTTGAGGCACGGGGGAAAAGAGTTTAAAGTATCTACTTCAAAAACTCAGGCTGTTGAATGAGCTGAAGTAGGAACTTCAGTACTTCAGTTAACGGAGGGATCAATCAAGAAACAGCTCCAAGATATCTCCCGAGATGCAAATCTGTGTGTTTTAGTGTGGATGTGTCTCCTCTCTTCTGCTCGTTCTCATGCAGAAGTACTCAATTAGAATGAAGCCATGCCATGACTTTCTCTTTCCCAGTGGTGACTCTAACTTTTCAGTGTATTGAGCTGAAGTGTAGACTTAGGTTTATGGAGTAACTGTGAGCCTGCAATCCTGCTTAATTGTTTTTAGCTTTAAGAAGAGTTACAATCCCTGGGTTCAGCTTCTGTTCTGGGTTAAATATTAAGCACTTGCACATTGTGCTTTTGCTACCTCAAAACAAGGCTGCTATGTGAGCTTATTTCTGCCCTTTGTGTAAAGATTCTTATCAGCAAATGAGAATTTGTCTTATTAAGTGCTACAAACCTGCAAGAAGCTGTCTTTCTGTTCTAATTATTAACTAGCTAACAAGACTTGTTGCAGATAGTAATTTTTTGTTTGATGTGATTCAGGAAGAGCTGCAAGATAACCAAATAAATGTGGCAGCTATTTGTTTGGGGGTTAAGAATATAAGGAAGAAAGCAAGAAGTCAAGCTAACTGTCCTGTGCAACTGTCTTGTTCTGTATCTCCTGATCATTAGCTCTGTTTTCTGTGTTTCATTCTGAAGTCTGTGTGTCACTCTCACTGGCCTCTTTGCTGTGGCTCTCGTATGATCCTTTTTTGCCATTCTTTAGCACTGTATTTTCATTTTAGGAGAGAAAAGGTTAATTCTAACATTTCCTGTAGCCTGCAAGGTTTATTTGAGCGTTGTTTCTGTTTTCCATCTTCTGAGTTTGGTAACGACAAGATTAAGAACTTGGAAGTTAAAAAACACAGACGTCCATCTAATTAAAGGGATTGGCTGTCGGGGTTGTATTTTTCTTTCTCATTAGCATTCTGTTTTCTTTCCCTATCTCCCCATTCCCTATGCACTCAGCTTGTAATAAAAGGTGGTTCTTGAATGTAAAGAAGTGTTTTAATGCACCTGGGAAAAACATGTCCAGAAAGGAATTGAATTTGTTTCTATCTAACCTAGGTAAGATATAATGGAATATTTCATTGTTTATCTTTACAGTAATAATCAAAGTATCCTTTCAAAACTCGTAAGGATTATTTAAGGAGAAAATTCAGTAAATGTATTTATTTGCTTGTTTTCAATGGAAAAAACAATCTTCTATTTTAAGTTTATACCCCTGCAGCCAAGTGATAAGGGCATTTTAATGTTTTCCTGCATCTATCTTTCCATTTTAATGTGTAGCAGGATTAGGGGATAGCTGATGCTGCCGTTACGTAAATGTGAGCAAGTAGAGATCCTCATTACAGGGCAAAGTGGATAAAAAGAGTCAGTAGCTGAAGGTGATGGAACTGTTGTGTCTACTGTCCATTAACTCGGTAATAGCACCTCTTCTCCAGATGAGGGGAATCACAGGGAGCAGCATTTTGCTGCGTTGCAGTAGCAAATCCCTAAAACCTCTGCAGCAGAAATGTCTGCAAGGAAGGAGATAAATATGGGAAGACAGATTGCAGAAAAGACTTTGGGGGCATCAGAGGTTTTCTGTTCTGGTCTAACTATTATGTAGAATTACTTGCATCGGCAAGATGTTGAGCATTCTGTTCACAACCCCGGGAATATAAGCTGGGCTGGTAATGCGCATGCGTCTTCTCTAGGATTTGTGAGTTCTTTTGCTGTGTAACTCATAGCTAAGTGTTTCTTCAGCACTGAAAATAAAAATGCTCTGCAAAGCGTATTGTAGCCATAAAATCAAAGAAACCAAACTGCATCTACTGACACTTCAGGGTTTCATTTGCCTGCTCAATAGGCATAGTGTTTATGGATCATCCAGCACATGTAAACAAGGCAGTCTCTCAGATGTGAACCCTCTATTGCTCTTCATTAGAGGGAACGTGTGGTGCTTATAGCTTTGGTATCAGAAGGGAGTTGAAATTCTTCTCCTTCTATGTTACCTCTGGGACTATTTCTAAAGTAGAAGTTGCTGTCATTCTACCAGAGACTGGCAAGATTTACTACATAAGCTTTGGCCTCCTGACTTCCTTAAGCTTTACAACCAGAAGGCCTGAATATATGTCACTGCTCCACCGCCAAGAAATTTGTGTCATTAGACTCAGAAGTCAAATAAGCAGTAAGTCATGCAAACACGCCCGTCTATTGATTTCAAGTGATTTACAAATAAGAAGAGCTGATAGGTTACCTATCTTCCTGGTTTTGGCAACATCACCCAAGTTGAAAGCAAAATAATCTAGATGGTCTGTTGCTCCTTTAATCATGTGCTATTTACATTTTAGTTGCCCACTGAAGTGCTTGTCATCGGGTTTGCAGTCAAGGGCTGCAAGTGGGTTTCAAATACAATGTACAAAGGGATCCCAAAAGGGAGCTATACTTCTGAATGTCTAAAGGTTGTCTTTCAGCCTACTTTAAAGATGTTGCTATTCACATTGAGGTTGCATAGATTTTAATATCGGTAATACTACTTTGAGAAAGTGATGATCACGTGGTTCAGTTAGATACAATTGCATTTATCTTCCCAGTCTCTTACATAAACCCTCTCATAACTTCACTTTCCACCTTTTAGGCTCCCGTAGCTTTGCTATGCAACAGGTTCAAGTCAGTTTGCCTCATCTATCAGAAAGAGCTATTTCTCTTTCTCTCTCTGAAAGATTTTCAGCTTGGTTTTTTTTGACTAGTAATGTATAGCACAGACCTCACTGACCAGATAAACCTCTATTGATAGAGCAGTATTTCCCAGTTGTTTACTGTGCTCTCTTTCCCACAATATTGACAGGAAATCATGTTTGGATGGAAACAGTAAGGCCAAATGCTGCTGTGATCATACACAGCTTTCTTTTTATTCCAGTTTCCAGTGTTTGTCTTTATACACACGTTTAACATATGGTTGATTGTATCCAACCTGGCTTTGCTTTTATGTCACTGCATGGCCTATTTATGACAGAAATAGGGAGTCGCTGCTTCCTTTTAAGTTTCTGCCTGTTTGGGTTTTTTAACCAGTGTTTTCTTTATGTTTTATTGTCACTAACTTGAAGTGCTTTGAAATATTTATTAATGGCGTTAAAAAAAAAGCTGCAATTGCCTGACTCAAAACTTCTTTCACTGTATTATTTTCAATAATCATCAGGATTTTACAATCTGCATTAGACCTGTCTGTTACTAAATGTATCTGTGCTCAGTATGAGAGGATTCTGCTGAAGGGAGGAGTGCAATGCCATGAGTTATGAGAAGACTGGTGTTTGGAAAGCAATGCTCACCTGCCCGGTGTGCGTAATTCAGAGGATGCTAAAGCAGTCAAAAATCAAGAAGCAAAAAAAGTCGTAACAAAATGCCTGACAGTCAAACTGAAGCGCAAGGGGGGAAAGTAAAGAGTATTAAGATTTAGCACTTACATAATCCTCTACATCTTTTGAGTGCTAGAGGTATTAACTATTTAAGCCTCCAGATAAATTTTTCAGCATAAAAAGAAATACATACATGTGTTATCCTTTTCCTCTCTTGGCAAAGCATACAAGACCAAAAGGCTAAACAACTCACCCAAGGCTACGTATCCCTGGTAAAACCTGCATATACTTGGCTCTGGGTCAAGCTCAATTTGTGTTGTGTAGCAATGCTATATGTCTTAATGGTGTGTGAGTAGAAATAACTACACAAAATCCCTATATGGATGTGGGCAGCAAACTGAAGATACTACATAAAAACATTTTACAATGAATTTGCAGCAGTAACACAAATGCAAGCCTTGCCAAACTGCTGCACTGTATATAGATAGTGTTACCTAAATAGCCACTAAATCTTTACTTATCTTCATAGCAAAGCTTGTCTAAGCCAACTGCTCTGTTGGTGCCCAGTTCTGCTGTTCTCAGTACCCTCTGCAGCAGCAGAGCTTGACGCTTGGGACACTGCCTACTTTTTCCCATAGCCCTGCTCCTTGTTTCAAAATTTGATACTATTAAAAGAAGTAATGAGTCTAAAAACTAATAGACTACTACACTGTTAGTTCTGGAGTGTAACATTCCCTACTATTTCTCAAAGGAGGAGTACTAAGTTATGGCAGTACAAATTTTCCTATTCCTTGAAGCATTCCCATGTATTTCAACATGTATTTTGGGCCACTTAAGGGAGTTGAGCAGCCAGTTAGGTACTTGTGTGAAGTTTGGGTGTAGTGTTTGTATGATGCTTGCACCTGAAGACAAAGCCTGCACTTCATGTGATAATAACCAACCATTGCAGGCGCTGTCCTCTTGAGGCCTGCTGCATGTGTGGGGCTGTTTCATCTTCACAGGTAGGCAGCTGCCATTAGGTTTTGTGGTTATGACCAGATGATTTCTGTCAACGTTCTGTGTACTTGGTATATTGGTTTAAAATATCCTGGTGTGCATGTATTGAGCTGCTTAAGGACTTGTTTCAAGTGAGAAAACTCATCAAACGTGTTAAGAGATTTGTGTTGATCTGTCCAAGGTTTGAAATGTTATCTCCAAACTGTGTGGAGTCCCTGAGACTTCGTGTGTTTACACACACCAGCTGCACCAAATCTTGTCCTCAACTACACCTGTGTGAAATTGGAGATGGCTTCAAAGGAGGTGTGTGTGGAATGAGGAACAAAATGGCAGAGGTGGTGCTGAGGGAGATTCAGGAACAGGAATAAACAACAGTTGGGAGCATGAGAGTAGGCACTGTTGTGGCATGTCTAAATATATCTGTTACATATGGTGTTAAGTAGTTGAAGTTTTCTTCTTTGTCACTGCCATATAATCAATTATGTCTTCAGTGCATTGCCCTGTGACAACACTCTGCTGCTGCTCATGTGTTGTAGAGTTGGTGCAGTTCCCAGCCGTGCCTCGTATACTGCAGAGGAAACACAAACCTATCTCAGGGAAGTAACCGTATGGCCACAAAATTCCACGGGAAGCCCTTTAATCCATGACTACAAGCCACAATACCCCGTGCCATTATGCTGACGTGTTTTATCAGAAGTGAAGATATAATTTAATAGCAGAAGTTTTCTTTGCACAGTGAAGGAAAAGGGAAAAAAATCAGTGTTTAAAAAACACACAGCACCTTGAATAATAAATTCAGCAGAAATATCATCAAGTGGAGCAATATTCATGTCTGTCTGTATCTGAAAATTGAACTATAAAATCCCAAATGATTACAAATAGTCCTTGTGCTTGCTATCAGTGAAGTCAGCCAGCTGTGTAGATCAACAACCTATGATACTTTTTAACTGCAATGTTTTGTTTAAATAACCCATTTAGATTTTTTTTTTAAAAAGAAATCCACTATTCTTCTTTCTCCTGGTTGCTAGCTACGACCATAGCAACAGATAGTGATGTCTCAAGTGGAGTTCAATGTGTTGATTATACGATAAACTAGAAAGAGAAGAAAATAGATACTCTGTTTACAAATATCTTGAATGCAGTAAGAGTTTTGTAAGAGGAGGAGACTGGAGAAAATTGACTTATTTTATTCCAAGTCTTTGGTTTCTCTTCTTGACTGAGATGTATATTTTGTCCTGAAAGTCTGGATTTTTCTTTTAGTTTGAGAGCTGCTGTTGCAGCACGTCCAGGCAGTCATCAGCATGGGTCAGTAAGATAACACCCAAGAGCTGGGATTTAAGCACACATAGGTACTTACATTGGCTGTACGAAGTCTTGTTTTTTAAAATGTAATAATTTTAAAAAAAAACCAAAACCCAAAGGAGTAGAGTGGTATTATAATAAGTTTGATATATAAGTATATATAAAAAAAATTAATATAAATACTTAAATAACAATTGAAGCTGCTGAAAACTTGGGGGAAGAAAAGGAATGTTTTAACACTTATGCTTATTATTCTTTAGTTTATTACTGTAATTAATTGCTCGCTTCTGGATTGGTAACGTTGTCTCTCACTTGGGTTATGTGGTTTCTTTTAATTTCAAGACCAGTAATTGCTTGATATGAGTAAGATTTTAAATATATATCTGGGATAATGCATCTGAGCACCCTTTCTGGAAGCCTCTATCTCTGAAAACTAAAATAAGCTTTTCTGAGGGCGAACTGCTAAGATTTTTATAACAAGACTCAATATTTGATGTCTCTGCTTAAAACTGAGGTACTTTCTCCTAATAGTCCTGTATGTATACGAAGATACTTATAATGTCTTTTTGGTTTGTTCAGTATTCTCCTGCACATCACATTTTCTACATTTACTCTTTGAGGTTAGACGGTTAAAGGAGGAGGGAATGGATGGTTCTGATATAACTTTGGAGTTTTTTGGTTTTTCTTGACTAGCTCACATGTTTAAATCCAATGCTTGAGCAGGTCTGCTGGATTTGGAATTCTGCCCTCCAGACTCTTCGGGACTTTATCTTCAGATTTAGGAAGTGAAACTTATATTCAGTCAACAAACAGCAATGGAAAAATTAAATAATGCCCGGTCAAAGACAGACTCTGTGGGTTTCTACCCAATACAGCTTTCCAGTCAGGTAGTGGATCACTGATGACTTGTCAAGTATGGTTTTCCACCCACATCTGCTCCAGTCTTACTCTTGCTTTACACACAACAGGTTTTGTGTAATGTGTTCATGAACAAATGCAGGGAATAGTGTCTACAGCCTGACATAGCAAGCTCCAAAGCTATTTCCGGAGAACAGGGAAGTCAGGGTTAAAACATGGGAAATCTGCAGCTTCCCTCATTTTCTTCTGGAAATGTATCTCCTAAACCTGTCAATAGCTACTCTTCCTTTATTGCCAAGCAGAGGTTGAAAACTATTTGTGAAATTAGGACTGTCCTGGTTATTTCTGTGTAGCCTTGGGAAGCTCCCATGACTAGACATCCCAGTGGCTTCCCAGAAGCATGTCATGTCATGGCTAGAGAAGCGGTACAATCAGCTAGCATTGATTGTAAAATCAATGCATTAATTTGTGTACTTATACTTAATATTCAGCAGCTGCTTAGGTATACGGTTGTTATTAGTAGACGGGTGGATTGTGGTAACAATATACCTGGAACCTGAATTATATTTTGTGAATCTGGCATCCAGTCCCAGCCCTCAGTGCTTTGTTGCTATGGTCATGTTGCTCTGAAGCACATACACTAATCTCTGCTTGAGTCCTGAAAAACATGGAGTGTTTGCAGAAGACGTGTATTTAAATAATTTAGATTAATAATTCCCCATCAGAATTAGAAGACACATGGGTGGTGAAACGCTCGCTCCGTTAAGCCATGCGTGCGCTACTCCGAGTCAGGATTTCACTTGAACAGCTGTGGTTTTAACTGCAGCGTATCTGTATGTTTTTCCAAAAGGGGAAATCCATGGGGGAAGTCTTCCAGTAATTATGTTGTTACTACTCCATAATCTCTCCCTTTTCTATTAACATCACCGTTACTGTGTGTGTCTGGCTCATGGAGAACGATCGGCGCTGACTCTGTAATGTGGACAGAAGTTTTTAAAAGGGGAACAGTGGTCTTGTAGTAAAAAATATCTTGTAAAGAGGGACTGATATTTGTATTAGCTGGAGATAATATTGGAAAAGAGGCTTTATGAAGGTCTTTGTATGAAAATATTGCACACTGGTTCATGAGCAGATGGCAGCCTTCTAAGAGAAAGCCTAATCAGGTTACTCTATGATTTTCATTTTATTATGTTTTTATAACCTAGTATTATCTATTTATTGTGTAATCTGGTAGACTAATAACCGAACAAATATCTGACTTGTGGGAATTACCCAGTCATACAGTAGATTTTTTGGTATTTTCACATATAAACGTTATTAATGAAAATCCACCTATTTAAGGTACTGCAGAGTTCATTTGACACATTTTAATAAATGATGCAATTTTCAGCACAGGAAAAAATTATTTAACTCCAAAACCTTTGTCTTAAATGCCTTAATAATGGTATCCCCTTTGGAAAATTCTCTTTACCTCTAAAGGCCTGATTCATGTTCCACTGAATAACTTCCATAAGCTTTAGATCAAACTCAGGGGTTACTTGCACCAGACCTTTTACAGTATTTGGACAAATTGCAGGACTGCAGTTAACATTCCCTGAGTGTATCTAAGAGCTAACTTCTTGCTGAAACAAAGGGAAGTGATAAAAATCTCATTTGGTGGCCGTTTACATGTTCAGACCAGTAGAAGAACTGACTATATAAAGACTTGTCTCCATAATTGCTGCTTTTTTCCCTTTGACAAGGCAGCAGGTCATAAACATAACTTGGGGTAAACATAGCCCAAATCACATTCACTTTCACATCAACCTGTTCTCATCTCTGGCTGCTTTTGGGGTGACTCCTTGTAGGACATCATAATACCGAATCTACCTTACAGCTGCCTACTGCTCGCAGATGTGTTTGTTCTCTGGCTGCCGGTCCCTACAGGCTTCCACTAAGCTCCAGAGAAATTTTTTTAAGTTCCCCTATTTTAATGTGTGGTTTAAAATATTCCTTTCCCTATGCTTAAGGAATCCCAGAGGATCAGTCTGCTTAGTTTACTTGCTGGTCACTTCCATCCTGAAAATGTTAAATTGAGTCCATATTGCTTTAAAAAACCCTAATATTTATACTTTCCATTAATTCTGTGCTGGAAATGAATTCCTGGCAGGTCCACTCCATCTGTTGCAGTCATCTTCCTCAAATGTCCTGGTAAACTGAGCAGCCGGGAATCGGATTTTCCTTGGAACATTAGAGTGGTGCTGTCATAATTTAAAAGTTATATCAGACAATGAAAACAAACAATAAACCCAGGAAAACATGGTAAGCCAATTTTAGGGTGCTCTGTGCAGCTGTTATGCAAAAAGTGGCTGTGACCCTGGTAAGGGCTGGGGCATGAATCTTCAGATGGTTTAGAAGCATTGGAATTAATGAGTCCTTAATACGTAACTAATTGATTTTCGTGATGCACAAGGCTCATACTTGATCTAAATAAAGCTCCCAGAGTCTGCAGCCTGTGAAGGCTCATGACTTGTTCTCTACCTGTCTTTAGTCAATGAAATTGAAACATGCCGTTTTCCTCAGAATTATTAAGATATCAATAACTCATTTTGGGATCTTTAACTTTAATTTGACTCTGTAATTGATGACCCCAAAGAATTGTCTTCAGTAGGTTTTTTGTCTTCTAATTCTTTTCACACTCTTTTCAGCATGGCCTTTATGTTTAGCCCTTCTGTACTGATCATTTTAGACTCAAATGCACTTAAGTTCATTTAATCTTTAAAATTTACATACATTTCATGTCCAAATGTTACATTTTTCTCACATTCCTATAAATATTTGTGTATTATTTAAAAAAAATAATTTCAAATCGTTTTAAGAAATACATCTTATAATTCCAGTTGCTCCTGATGTCAATAGAATTACTATGATGGCTTAATTCTCAGAACTTCCAGCCAGTTTAACACAGAGAGTAGCAGTTTGTATCTCACTGGTACTCAGGGATCACCTTCAAAACTGGGTATGGTTGCACTGGTATCAAAGCAGTCTGAAATATATTTCAGTATTTTCAAACATCTTTCTAAGGCTTCTGTCTTTAGAACTAAAGTAGCAATGAATGTAGAAGTCATTGCCTTTAATATTCAATTATTATGCTGCATTGGAATTTTATCTGTATTTGCTTTATCAAATATCACATTAATTGCATTTTATATCCCCACTCTGTAAATCTATCACAGGATTTTTTGATTAATTTTCTAAGTCAATTAGGCTAGTACAGGTTAATTGAATAAGGGAAAAATTCTTACTCTCATTTTGGTTTTTTAACAGTTTTTATCATAAAAACTGTCAATAAACGTAAAATAAACGGGATCATTAACTGATGTGCAGTCAAAGCTGAAAATATAGCCTTATATATTTTTTCAGGAGGTTGGCATTTATTGGTATTTACTGATAGCTTTATCGAAGCTCAGTGTTCTGAAAATGGAAGTGGTCTGAACAAAGCACACTGGCATTTTCAACATCCCTTCCTATGTATACAAAATAGTATGCTGCAGGAGGAATGTGTGATTTTCCCTACTGCTTTAAATGCTTTTCCAAAAGCAAAATAGTTGTGAATCATTAATGTTAAACACACTGTGCTGAAAGAGGAGGAAGAAATGCCTGAGTGTTCATTATTGATTGATTAGTGCTAAGCCAAAGTATTCGTACACTGACTCTTTTCGAGGCCTGTTGATGTATGAACGTGTTTCATCCAATATAATAATTTTATATGTTGTTTCAACCTCATGCTCAAGGATATGACTAATAGCACAGCTGAACTCAGTGGGGCTTCTCATCAAGTAATATAAGTGAAGGTAGGAGTTTCTTGCTCCCGGTCTTGCATTCAGATTTCCTGTGCCTGTCCCAGTCTGCATTAGTGTCAGCGCTCTGCTCACCGGGCTTTCTCTGGAACTTTACGTGTTCTATTCTTACCTGGTTTTTTGGCCTCCTGTGTCCTGTTCAGTTAAGCCCTTCAATTTTTACATGTTGTCTCTAGATTAAACCTTTATTTTCTATAGTCGAGAAAAGACCTAGTACATGTAAAATGCGAAGAAACCAACCCTGTTGCGGTGCCAAGGGGTAACGCTCCCTGCGAGGGAGTTTATAGAGACATCGTTATGTAACAGCCTTAAGCAAGAATAAACTTGTGTTATACGGTGACATTTATTGACTCCTTCAGGCCTCCACCAGTGCTAACTACAGGGTTGTGTGTTCCTACCTGCTCTAGGTTAAATAAAAACTTCCCTCCCTACCTACACACAGATCATCTGTGTATATCAATTAAGCTCTGACTTGCTGATTCTCTTGTCTGTGATGATGTGATAATTAGTGATGCCATAAATGCAGAAAGTTTACCTTCTGAGGTGCTGCTGCCTTTTATTTGTTTTTACTACTTTTCCTACTGAACTAGGTGGTGTTATTCCCTGAGTGCCAGTCTTTAATAGACATGCTTTCACTTGCTGAGGAGCTTTTCAATAAAGCTGACTTTGCAGCGTACTGATGTTTGCCAGGACTGTCCTCAGCCCCTAACGATGCAATTTGCAGGCTATCGGTCTCTGTTGTCATTTGCCATCTCTTGTGTAACTTCTTATTGCCATTTAAACTGTTCTAGTTTCATATGTTGTAGCTTTCTGCATGTCACCGTGCACAATCTAAAGAGGGAGAAGGCCTAGAGGCATTAAAGATCTTAAGTATTATGTGTGAATGTGCTTGAAATCAGGCTGGGTTTGATTCCCCAACATCTTGATTTAGATGACAAAAGAACATCATATCAGTCTGTCAAGTCTGTTGTACAGTTTTTGCCTAGTGGATACCATTCCTCTGTTTTCAAGGTGCTTTTTCTCTTTCCTAAATAGAGCCATCACACTGGAGAACCAACTGGTCATTCTTACAACATCAGTGACGGATGCAGGAGGCTACTATGTCCAGGCGGTCAATGAAAAGAATGGGGAGAACAAGACAAGTCCATTTATTCATCTCAGCGTATCAAGTAAGTATCCAAATTCTGGATAATATGCTATCGTGCTGAGGTTGCAGGCAGTATCCACAAAACTCTGCTGTAATAAAAAGGGCCTTGCACACAAAGGATTGGATCTTTCAAGAAGCTTAACTTTTCCTGCTTGGTTTGGAGCATGTTGAACTCCTTGTGCAATTAGAGGGACCAAAGAGAGTATATGGCCTGTACAAATCATCCTCAGAGCCTTTTGTCTGTTGGTTTATTTTGTGCAAGGCAGGTACACAATGATATCCCTCGCTGTTTGTTGTTGAAGTTGTGATCATAATTTCTTTTTAATGCAGGGGGTTATAATGTATTGTTTTCCATTGTGCGTAAGTAAACAAGTCACTCTTCCGCATGCAATTTTATTAATGAGTCTATTCCCAGTCTATGGCATTATTTTTACCTGGAGTTATCACAGAGTCCCAGGGAACATGAATTTCATTGTTATTACTTATTATTTTACATTGTGCAATTGTATTAACACCTCCCGTTACAGAGGGGTTCCACGAGGAGGTTTTACAGCAAAGGGAGGGAAAAGCGGCAGAGCAATGGGGTCAGAAAGATGACAGCAAAAATATGCACACATAAACTATTGTACAACATTTAGTAAATGTGTTTGTGTGAAAAATTAGTATTCCAACCCTGTGGAATGGTTTGACTCCTTTACTGAGGGCATTCAGTAAAGGTGTTCTTCATGTAGCAGTGAGACTGGGAGTATGTCAGCCTGCTGAGTGAATGTGGCGGTTTCTATTTTTCATTGTAGAGACAAGGGAGAGATGACTGGGTAAATTGTTGATGATGCTGGTAGCTTTGCTGACAAGCCGCTCTGATGGTTTGGGCTTCTAGAAGACGCAAGACTCTCAGCTCTAGATCAATCGCGTGATCAGATGCCCGCGATCTCTTGATCTTGGATACCGTTAGATTTGAGACAGTCCCTACGGCTCGTTTCCTGACAATAGCAAAACTTAGGAGTCTGACTGTCTGGGCAGAAAATCTGGCTACCTGCTTTTGGAAACACGTTTTATGCTTGTCAGAAGTTCATAAAAAACATCATTTTCCTCAGGAATGTGAATTTATAAGAAAATATGATTTCCCTGCTAAAATTCCTAATCAGATTTCAAGAACAGCTGTCCTCACACAAACAATGGAAGTCTTGTAGTAGGATCAAGGGTGACCGAGGGCAAGAGCTCTGTGGTGGAACAGGCAGCAGAAGAAAGCAACCTGTGTTTTCTTCCAGCTATGTTTATAAATTAAACGAACTTCTCAGGGTTGTGTGTGTATCTGTCTGAAGTGGAAATAATATTTCAAATCCACTTGTGAATTCTGGCTGTACTGTGGCATGTAGATTGTAAACATTATTATTTCTGACAGTATAAAGAGGTTTGTTAACACTTTAGTAATTTCATTTTTTAAGCAAATTTGTATTGTTTGTATTACGTGACCAATAATGTACTTCCCACTTTAATTTCATATCTTAATTAATGCTAGAAATAGTCTGTGATCATGCATGCATAACAAGTGCTATGCAAAACAGAAGGTAATACGGGCATATGGAAAAGAAAACACTTCAAAATGCATACAGACTTGATACCGTGAATGCAAAGTCTGCCTGGAATGCTAAAAATAGGAAAGATTAAACAGATAAAAGAAAATGGATTTGCTTGTTAAAATGAATATTAACCAATGAGGTTTTTAAATTGTCTTCTTGATATCCAGGATTATGAATGTTATATGTGAGTTTTGAAGAAAGGCACACTGTCCAAAAGGCATTACAGCATCTGTAAAGAAAATGAGATTAGTGTGGTTATTCTGAACTTTGATCTGAGGAAGAAACATATGATACATTTGGTACAAGTGAATAGATTTTTTTCGTCCAGGAATAGAAAATAATAAGCAAAAATAGAGTCCTGAAACAATATGCAGAGAATGGTTCCAGAAAAATGAGTATTTTGGAAGAGTAACAAAGAATTCCAGCAAATGTTTGGAAACATATTCTTAAAGGTACATCCAGGTGTGGAAGGTGTCACTGAATCATCACTGGCTGAATCTTTATCAGATGTTGAGTGATGACATGTGTCATTTTTCATTAGGACATATTTAAGACTTAAAAACAGTTTAATCAAAATCAAATAAACCACAAGTAAAGTGGAATATCCAGTCTCTGTGTGAGCAGACTATATATTAATTATTAAGTACAAGCTTGCTACATGACTCAGCATGCATATCACCACTTTCATTGAGGGCAAAAGGAAAAAAAAAAAAGGATGATGGCAGTCATCCACTGACAACAGTGTTAGAGATGCATAGCTTGTTATTCCTTGAAGGATATTGGTGTCAGACCTGCTCCAGCCTGTAGAAAAGCACGTTTGCAGAATAAGGTGAAGAGCTGAGAAAGCTGTAAGCTGTCCTGTTCTGGTCTGAAATGCAGTAGGAAAGCGGTATAGCCCTGAGCTATGGGGCCTTACATTGCAGCTTAAAGTTAATACCTTGAATTGTGGCTAAAAGCAAGTGGAGTTTGAGCAACATCTGGAAAATATACTAAACTGTCTTTCAGTTACTGTGTTTGATACATGTTGAATACAAAGATTTGAGGGTGTTCCACATGTTTCAAAATACATTCTAAAGGTCCCCATCAGAATGGAGTCTCTAGCAGGGCTCTGAGCATTAAAGGTAAAGATATTTCATTTCTTGTCAGTCTGACTTATAGCTCATTGAGCTCTGGGCAGTGTGAAGTCATACATGTACCCATCGCTTCTTGATTTCAAAAGTAGTGCATTTCAGAAGTTTAGAAGAAAGCCTTCTTCCTTGTCGATGTGGCTGCTGCTGTGCCTGGGTTTGCTTGCTCTCTATGTCCAGAGGCTGGTCACCCACTGAAGAAGAAGAAGTGAGGAAGCCTGGGTGTAAGAAAATCCTTAGGTCTTTAGGATGCCTTGGCATTTTCAGATAGCTACCCAGTGTGTGCTACCATGATGATTTGTCCCTTAAACACGGTTTGCACTGAAGATGCATTAGCCAATACATATGGTCACACTAGAAGATGCAAACATTGAGCTGTATTTTTCCTAACCCAAATCCCTAGTTTGGTCAAACCTCAGTGTTCTGCATGCCTGCCCTCTAAATGTGCATGTGGTTTAGTTTGAAAGTCCAGGTCCCAGGAGGAGGTCCAGTCTGACTGTGCTTGAAAACAGTGGTCATTTCTTTCAAGTGGACATGTTTCCACTGATTTCAAGAGGATTAGATCATCTCTGAGGTGACAGGCTCTGGTGAAATAAAAATGATGTCCAACAGGCAGCTTATTAGGAATAACGTCACATCTGAAAGTAGTATGAGAGGTCATAAATTAGTCCTAAATTTAACTTGTCTTCAAATCAGTTGAACTGTATTATACACTAAGCTAATGATTTTTTTATTTTATTTTTTTACCGTATGTCCCAGCTTTCATGTAAATAACAAGATTTTGGCTAGGAAAATTGGAAAGTCTGAAAGTCAACAGTTTGGCAACAGAAATAGTTACAAAACTCAGTTTGCTTTTTGACTCAAATACATCACTTACTCCCTGTTGAAAATTCCCTATTACAGTTTTGGAGAATTTCAGTATTAACTCCATTGCTGGAACTTCCCAACTTTACTAGAGGTGTGAGAGTTACCATTTGACTGAACTGTCACAAGTTTCTTAGTCATAAATACTACTTTTCAATAAGAACAAGTGGCAAATCCCTAAGGTCCTTTCCTGGTTCTGTCTATTCAACAACAGATTTGATGATAATAGCTTATCCTTAATACTTCAGGCTTTTTCTTTTGTGTCCATTCTCCCGCAGATAGACACACTGCAGCCCAGATGGTCAGATGTCTTCCTAAAGACTCTGCCTGGTTGAGGGAATAAAATGCCATGTTTCTCATCTTTCCACTGCTGGAAGGACACTTAAAGATCTCAGTGTTCATTACAGTAAGGCCATCATCAAACTCTCATTTCCTCGATGGCCACACTCTGTGTATCAGCTAAATTTTCCTGAAACATTGTCTCCAAGCCTACAGCTAGGAGGGAACTTAAATAAAAAGACTGACACATGGTACATTGCTGTGGGCTGTGCCACATATTTGTGAAAGTGTTTCTCAGGGGTAGGGGGAACAGGGGGTGACAAGAGCTTCTTAATGAAACGGTAAGAATTTCCAGTATAGAAGTCAAGAGTTTAATAAGTGATGTTTTTTAGTGGGGGGAAAACGAGATTCAGAGGGAGCTTTTTATTACTGTAAGGAGCTGGCTGAGGTATTCACCACAATGTACGCAATGTGTGTCCTTGTTACTTTATTACATGACAAAATGACAAGACTCTGATGCCACTTTAGAAGAAGTTTGAAAAGCCCTGCTGAGATTTTTCTATTATTAACTTCAGTGCAATGCTGTAGATGTGAGCTGCGCTGGCCCAGTCTTAGAAAGTTTTAACAGCATGCACTGCTATTTCAGACCTTAGTCAAAGTATTTTATGAAGGATTGGAGAAAGTGTCCCCCAGTAAGTGATTTAAATGGCAAGTTTGCAGAAGGTGGGTATGCATAAGCTGTTCTGACAGCTTAGGTACTCCTGCTTCAATTGGTTTTGCAGCGCTAATCATCTGGAACTGCAATTCAGGGCCTTGCTTCTGGACCTTCCTGTTAAGCTGTGAAATATTGAGATGCATGTCGCTTCAATAGATTTATTAGTAAATTAGATAGTCTCAAGACCTATTCATAACACTAGGAGATACAGAGTGTTCTGCAGACTGACGTCTTTTTTCTGATGCAGGCTTTGTAAAAACAGAAAACAAGATTGATGAAAATTTTTAAAACCTTGCCAGCCAGCATTTCTGAAGAGTCAAAGATAATAAAGCCAATTATCATTTAACGAAGATAAATTTTTCCCTTGAGCATTGGCAATGCTTACCAAAAAAGTAAAATAAGTTTAAAAAAAAAAAAAAGTTGGGGACTGAAAATTAAACTCCTGGCTTGGTTGCGTTGCAATTAATTTAAAATACAGAGGTGCCATGTTGTTCTGCCCAGCTTCCACTCTCTACACGAAGAATTTTATTCTGTTACAGCAGACACTGACTTGAGGCTAAATAGACCCTATTTGGCCAGTCGGCGCCTATTCTGTTCTTTAATTTAATGTATCAAAACATAATTTCTATAGAAGGGAAGAGTCCAATTTCAGACTCTCAGAGTACTGATCTTGCACTGAAAGTTTTTGTTTGTTTTCCCATTATAAAGAAAGGTTCTCCTGATAGCACAAGATGTTTAGATCACTTTCATTGTCTGTAAAAATGAAATATTCCTTACATTGTTAGAAAAGAAAGTGAGGGGAAAAAATGCCATATTACTGTCAGTGTCTTGGGTAGAGTATTACTTTTGACATCCTTCTGTCAGGTTTGTTAAGTTTTCAGAAGATTCTGAGCAGACGTTTCCGTCTCCGGAAGAGACCGTTCCACTAACATAATTTTTCATATTAACTATCAAGTTTTGTTCAAGTCAGCAGATGTTGAGGATCCTTCATGGATATGTTTGAAGCACAGTGCTGCATGAATTTTTCATAGCTAGTTGCAGCTTTCAGGTGTAGGCAGGAAAAACACTGGGAATGGGCTGGTGCCCCCAGGGAATAGATATTTCTATTCTGAGGTCAAATTCACGCAAGCTCTATAAACTTGTCAAAATGGTTTTAGTTCATGCCAGGGGAATTTATCTCGCTTAGCTTCTCTGGGTCAGTCCTGTTGAGGTGAAATTAGTACTTCAATGATGCTTTTTTTCCTTTTTTTTTGGTTGGTGGGAGAAGCAGCAAGATGGGATGCAATGAAATCGCAGTTCTGGGCCATGACTGTGCATGATTGCCTGAGGCCCTGGCCAAACACCAGGGCAGTGCAAGGTGCTCAGCTCTCTGTCTGCTGGGTTGATGTGAGGACATTTCTTTCCTCTCCCATTTTCCATACAGGTTTTGATTTCTCTTTGTGAAGCAGAATTTCCAGGAAAGGTACCAGAGTGCTTGTGCCTGGTGCTTTGATGGTCACTTAACATTCTTTTGTTATCCAAAATGATAATTTGAAGGAGACCGTGGAAGTCTTCTGGATTTAAAACTGTGTAAATGCCATCTTTAATACCCTGGTAAAACACTGTCTGTCCTAATGCTTTTTCTTCCGTTGTAGCTCTGATACTAAAGGGCATAGATTTTTAAATGGGGATCTTTGTTTCTTATTATTTTGAGAACAGATTGAGTACAACTTTACCATGCTTTGGGGGTTTTATATGTATGTATATATTTCAGTCAAATGCATTTTAGTAAAAACTGTAACTCTAACAAAAAGGACTAAATTGAGTTAAAGATTTGGTTTTTATATATTGGAACAAATGCTAGTTTAAGCTTTATCCAGAGCTAGGAATTACAGTAGAGGCTGATATTCTGAATGGTTTCCCCTATTATCTGTTGCAAAAGGGATACTGTAGTGCATTGTAGAATCATTTTATATTCATTGCAAAGAAATAACAGATGATGTTCAGGATTTATCAGCATTCTTGGAGTCTAGATTTCATTGTTGGTTGGTTTTATTTTTAAGCTTCAGACAGATCTTTTCCGTAATTCTCTACCTTTCTTCTCCATAAAGGAAAACTTTCCTCACTTTTAACTGTATTGATATAGAGGGAAACCTGTGGTTAAAATGATGGATGGCTAAACTGCAGGAATAATGATGAGAAACCTCTGTGGCAGCCTGAGCTTTTCCTTAGATTTACCCAAATATTCTGTCAGTGTTCTTTGTGATAAATAGCAAAACTATTGGTTGGTCTCCTATTTCTTCTTTCTTCAGACCATTTTGGATAATGTTTGCTGCCACACATGCTGCCCTTTTGCATCTCCTGTGGTCTGTCCCAGACAACTAGTGTCTCCTCTGCTCGTAGCTTTTGCAGTGGAATGATAATAAAATAAACTTCCTGTAAGATTTTTTTTTTCCATATTACTATTGAGGAGAACTTAAAAAGCCAAAATCAATATAAAACATATTTAAAAATCTAGCACTTAATCTTCGTTGTGTTGCATCAACAGATGTAATAAAGCTTTAAGTACATGGCTTATGGATAGAATAGTTACTTCCTTTTCTCCCAACTGCGACAGTACAACTGTGGCGTGATGGGGACCTGTTGTTAGCTGGGGACACACACCCGAGCTGAGCCTGTGTTCCTTCAGCATATGTACATGCATTATGCATTCTGCTCAGCAAAAATGGCAAATGCTAAAGTTGCTGTAATCTAACTTATTAATTTAACATAGCTTCTTGTTACGCCTGTCTGTTTATAAGGTTTGGTGTTTTGTTTCTGTAAGAGGTCTGGAATGCACACACTGGAAAATCTGGATTGTCTCCTAAACCCCTTATTTATATCTGACACATGCAATTAATCTCTCCCTATCTCTAATCACTTTTGCTATTACATTCATCGGAGTGATTTGTATCCTTTCTCTGTCACTGCTCTGTAATTGATATGTGGAGATAAGAGATTCTTAGAGGACACAAACAAGGAAAAGAGAAAATTGAATTTACCTTGCAACCGTTTTATAAAATGTGACATACATCAATTATACATGCCATCCAGGAAAATGCCATCTTGAACAAACTGTGATGATTTGTTGGAAGACCAACATAAGAGAAATGCCAGAACACTTTCCTGGACAGGAAAGCATTGCTAGTTGAACAGACAGACTTCGATCTCACTGATTCACCAACATTTCTTTTTAAATAATCCTGCAGAATTTACTAAAAAGTATCATTTTTGATCAGTGTTTTCCTTCAGTCAGTCTTGTACTAATACTCTAGTGTGGAATAAGATGAAAGGAAGCTGCTGAAATAAACATTGTTTTGATCAGACATAAAAAGATGATGTTGGTTACTCAAGACTGAATCATCTTTCATGGGCAAAATGGTCACGTTGATAGTACAGTCTGATTCCAACACAGTCTGCCATGAAAGTATTTCTCTTTATTATTTCATTGCAGAGAAGTGAGCTAACTTTCTCACCCTTGTTTAAATACCTTGTGATTGTGATTAGTTCTGATTGGAGACATGAGAGTAGTAGTACCTGTCCACATTTGGAAGTTTAAATAGTACTTGGGATCTTTGAAAAGCTTTTTAATATGTATTTATAATATTTAAAAATTAATACCTGGTACTTAGATATGATAAATAATATTATAACAGTAACAGAAATAGTAAAACTTGGGAGATTTACTTAAGCTGAGCTGCATCCCATGTTGGCCACTCCTGGGACCATCGGGCTGGCAAACAGCTTTTCCCTTAGCAGTGTTTTTGTGCGTCCCCAAGAGAACCCACACTTTCTAAAAACGTCCAGAGGAGACAGTAGTCTAGTGATTTGTAGGGATTTCTAAGGGGCTTTGCTTTTCAGTTTATTTAAGTATCATAATTCTGAAAGTTTAAAAAGAATAGCTACTGGAGACTTGCATATCAATTTACCCCTTTTGAAGATTACCTTTTGATCTCTTCAGAGTCCCGTTCCGCTGTGCCAGGCTCCTGGAGTATTCTAAGTAGCTGACTTGAAATCTTTCATTTTGTTTCCCATCTTTACACAGTTGGATGTATTTAAGATATAATTTTAATGTATTTAAAGTGGCTAAACCCTACTGAAGGTGCTTTTTACAAAAAAAAACCCTAAGAATCTGTAAATTCCTGAAGGGAGCTTTAGCTTAAACGTGCTATTCAAAAGGAAAAAGAAAAATTTACAAGTCACATTTAGAGAAAAATATTCAGGTAATACACACCCATGACAGCTTTGCACTGTTCTGAGCCTGATTGTCCTGGCTTGTCTGTGAAAAAGAGGGTAAAAAGATACAGAGCTCTTGCTTAAGAAAATAGGAAAAATCTTATTTCTTATGAACTGGATAAACTTACAGAATGTAGGGATTTCTTTATTCATAGGAGTAGGAGTCACTTTTCAGTTTGGAAAATAAGTAATATAGGGACTTTTGATGACATTGTTTAAATTGCTGTGGCGTCCCACAAGCTTAAAATGTCTTGTATAGATAACTCTATGTATGATGCCTTAATATCTTATATACATAGCTAAATAAACTATGCAGATAAAGAATCATAGATATGTTCAAAACAGATTTTTAACAGAATAACTCTTGCTCTTACTTGGTTACTGCAAAAGCCTCAGTAGGTCCTAAAGTTTGTATGACGCATGCGAGAGGTCTGCATGGCAGAACCCACCCCAGTGTAGGTACCAAAATTCATCTCCATCTCAGGCTTCCACAAACACATGGTTGCTTGAGGGTTTAATTTTTGAAACAAATCACATTAAAGATGGTTTTAATTTCTTCTCAATATACGTCACAGAACAGGCAAATTGAAAAAGAACAGAAAGCCCTCACATGTCTCTGTCATCATTATGCCAGACAGATGTGATTTGCCTAAGTAAGGACAAAAGTGCACAAAATAGCCAGCATACAAAAAAATATTAAAAACTTGTGATTATAGGTGCAACAGAAGTATTGGAGAGTCAGGACATGCTAGATGCAAGGTCATCTGTAAAACTTTAAAACTTCCTTGGTGTACAGACACACTATGCAAAGGGATTTAATTTGATTGTTGCCACTGTTTTGTTCAGGAGAGAAGCTGAAGGCTGCTTATTGACACACTGTCTGATTAGGTTTGGCTTGTTTAAATCAGCTAAACGATTTTGCTCCAAATTTTAACAAAAAAAAAAGCTTACTACTGAAAACTTTTTTAGAGTTTAATAAGGACTTGCTATGAATTTTAAAGTGAAATAGAGTAATTGGGCCTTCCTACCCCACTTGTAATTGGAAGAGTTACTCAGACCCAACTGTAACCTGGGCTACATGTGGTTGTTGCATGAGAGATGTAAATTGCTGATCAAGAATGTTTGTTATCCTTCAGTTTTGTACTACTCTGTTTCAGATGTTGTCATTTACATCTGGGGAGTTAGTAGACCTTGGAGTAATCCAAGTTCTGATTCTCTTGTTCCCTGCAGGCTCTGCTGTAAGGCAATAGAAATGCTGATTTCTTTTCATGTGCAGGCTGTTGCCTACATTTCAATTCCCTGAAAAATAATCTGTAATCCAAAACTGCCTTTTTATGGTGGATATATCTGTATCTTTTTAGCTATGGGATGTGGGAACAAAGTTCAACTCCTGCGATCTGGGAGAACTTTGCTGTTCTGTTGTGGATCTATAAAGGACTATAAGCTTCCTGTGATAAAAATGAAGGGACCCAGCATCTGGGAAGATGCTCACTATGTCGCTGTGTAAAATTGTCATTAAAGTTTTGTCCAGCTATATTTGCTGTTAAATATATTCACAAGCTGAGAAGAAGTAGCTTACTACTGTTGTGTGTAGTAAAAATACCGCAGTGGACAGTCTGCTGCATGAAGAAGAGAAGGCAAGAGCATTGTGCATGGGGAGGTTGGGTTTTTTTATTCCCCACTTGTCCCTCACGTACTAAGTACAGGGATAAAAAGAAAAACTTCTCTATTTACTCCATGTTGGCTGTATTTCAATCTGCTCTGCAAAGCAGTGTGCTTGTAAATGTGACTTAGTAAAGAGAGCAAAAGCTTGAAAAGCCAGTGATGGTGTGTCTTCCACAGCACCCAGTGCTGCCTTTGCCTATCCTTGTGGGTTTATCAGATCACTCTGAGTGATACTGTCACAGCTATTAAAGAAAGTAATTGGTAGTGAGTGATTAAAATTGCAGATGGCCTTTTCAAGGTGATTATGAATATTAAATCAGGTCTGTAAAAGCTAGCTAAAAAGGCCCATGAAAGTGGAAAGTGAATATGCTGAGGATAATTGCATAAAAAGAGGATCTCACAAGCACGCTGCGCATAACCAACCCCCTCCCAACCAATCAATCAGTCATCCAAAAAAACCCCAAGAAGCAAAATATTTCAAGTGGACCTATTGTATCCAAGGAGGTGGAAATAAATATCTGCCTTTTTAGGCTGTGAATCCCTCCATGCAGAGATCTTTCTGCATCCTGCTCCTCTTTATGTCTAATGCTACCTCTGGCCTGTCGCTGTCAGCGCGGAGCGGTGGTAGGTCTGCGCAGTCCCCTGTGTCGTGCCATGCTGCGTCATTAACACTGATCTTTCCCTGTTCTCTTCCAATCGTAAGTGATTGTGACAAATGTTCCTTTCTGCATCACCCTGGAAAAAGGCCAAGAATTACCACGGAGCAGCTTAATTTCATTTGCTGAACTTTCTCTGACAAAGCAAAGGTTATCTGGGAATCTGTTCTTTTTTTAACTGAAGAATCTAAGGTTCATTTTTTTTCCACAATTTAAAATGGAAACTTGAGATGCAAACAAAGATAAAGGCAGGGAAAACGAGTAGATAAACAGCTTGGTTTTGAGCCCTGCTTACTCACATTTATATTTTAATATAAGTGCAGAAAACTTCCACGTACATCTAAAAAGCCTGTGAACTTCGAGCCCGAGGGACTGTTTTCTTGTTCATATTGTGCTTACAGACTCATCGCTTTCTGACTGATTTCATGCTTTCAAACAGCAGCATTTTGTATGGTTGCTTATACTTCATCACGCTGTTGTATTGATCTCAAACTTCATGCTGACCTATCTAATCTGCTCTTGAACTGTAAAACGCCATGGGATTTATTGGGAAGATTTAGATAAATTTATTTTACATTATTGTTTATTACCTTTGGTGTGACAGGAATAATTTGTGTAATCATTTAAGGAGCTTTTTCCCCTTCAGACAATATTTCTGCTTACCTGAGTTTTGTGGTTATTGTTAGGTTAGCTGGTTCGTTGCATATTGATTCTTCATCTAAATAAATATTATTGCACTTACAGATATTCCCCTGGTAAATTTGAGTGAGAATTCTGCTTAGTCCACTACAGTAACACTTCTGTCTCACCATTTTGGCTTAGGAGCTGGTCTGTTGCCTGCTTGACAAAAACATTTGTACCATGCAAGTATTTTAAAAGGCTATTCTAAAAAAAATACTCCACTGTTTATTATTGCTTCATTGCTCATCGATGCAGCTGGTGTGTTTCTAAGGGATAGGTGGTCTAAGCAGATGCCTAGCACTTCCCTTTAAACTGTGGAAAGACAAGTTCCACCTTGTAATGCAAATAGACAATACCCGAGAAGTTCTGAGGAATTAAAAAAATAAGAGGAGGATTTTTATCCTATTGAAAGAAGCAAGGAATTAGAACATGACAGTATTATGTTCCCCACCCCCCAGGACACCATATAAATTTAAAGTCTTAAAGAAATGTCTTGTATGAAATACAAGCACAATAAACGTGGCAACCTGTTTAAAATCAAAAGTGTCTTGAAAGAATTTGTATTAATTGTTGTGTCTTTGCTTTTCAGAAAGGACTGTTGATTAGTTTTCTTATGTGATTGGTATGATGTGTGACAACTTTGAGGGCCTGGGATCCTTTTAAAACTGCGTAGTATTGGCCACGGCATCTGCAAGCACGAAGACTTGCACTGGATGCGATGGGGAGAAGACTGCCTTTGATTAAACGGTGGCTGACAGATCTGATATGTTTCTTGATGAAGAGGGCAATTTGCACTTCATAGCCTAATGAGGAGAAATATTATGGAGTCTGGCAGACCTTTCTGGACTTGATAGTGACTGCTCAAGTTCTGTCTGGAGTCTAACGCAGAATTTATTTGGAAAGAATGAATTTGGAATTGTCACACCCTTTTCTTGTAGCTTGTAATGGCGCTGATACCTTGCCATTACCAGAGACACAGAAATAGTCTGCTGGGCTAATTGCTGAGGGCTTTTTTTTGTGGCTTAAAGATGGAAAAAGCAGTGTAATTTTACAATTTCACAGATGATTATTTTTTTTTACAAGACTTTTACAAATGCTTTCAAAGGGTGTTTGTAATGGAAGAAGTGATACACTTTTAATAGTGTGGCAGTATGAGACACCTCAGCATATGTGCTCGCCAAGGAGAGGGATGAAATACCATGGTTTATCAGGAGTTTATGGTGAGCAGATGCAGGTAGATAGTGTTTTTCTTGGTTCATTCTTTCACTGCACATACCAGAGGAGGTGCATTTAATTTTGTCAAAATATTTCCAAGTTATGAAAATTAAAACATACAAGTTCTGAGTTGTTTGTGAATAGTGACCAGGCTGTTTACCTGAAGCCTTCACAAGCACTGTTTCTTTAAGGCAACTCCTTTCCATAGCTGTATTTTGCTACTTTTAAAGCAATAATGCTATTTTCTGGAAAAGGATGCTGGCTGATTAAAGTAGAGTTTTATGAAGTCAGCTGACAGGACTCCATTGCAATCTTTAAAACACTGGATTTAACGAGTCCATTATCCTGGTTCAGTTTTGTGTGGATCAGGTACTTCATTTCAGTTTCATTTCATAATGTCACAAGCAACCTTGATGACTTTCTTAGTGTCTTAATACAGTATTTGCACGCGCTTCATGATGCAGTATATCAGTGGAACAGGAAGCACAAAACTCATTTGTGTGTTAATGCTAAAGATAATACATTTGTCATAAACGCTTATCCTTAACTGGAGGGGGGTGGTGTTGTAGTTTGTAAATATTCATAAGATGTGAATATGATTTACCTAACTAATAGTTGTGATGTAGAAGTTTGTCAGTCCTTTCTATTAATAAGAATTTTCCAAAGAAAATTTAACCTTCGCGGTGCAGCATGAGCAATGTGATTTACAGGAGGTTTTGGGAATGAGTGCAAGCAGCAAACCTGCCTGGCTCTGGAAGAAATGGTCTCTAGAAAACCACTGCTCTGCAGTTTAGCTCACTGTAGCATCCTAGTATGGTTTTCAGACATAGGTATTAAAAGAAAGCAGGGTGGGGGGGATACAGTTATTATAAACCATGTGTTTTGTGAAGAATAGGATGTGTTGTGAATTCTGTCAGCTTTTGAAATCTATGGCAGAAGGTCCCCTGTTTCTTTTTTATGGGTACAGTGGTGTGTTTTAAGTGGTCTCCTCATCCCTAACTGTAGTGGGCTTGTGGTTAGAATGAGGGAAAGGTGAGCTGAATTGAACAATCAATTCAAAAGGAAGAGAGGCTTGCATCAAAGTTGTCTTACACTTACTCTGTCTTCTGCAAATTCAGCAATATGAAAGGAGGGAGCTTGTCTTCAGAGGCAGCCCTTAAGAACAATGTAAGATATCTGTCCTTTTCATCCTGGATCGCCACGGGAACTTTAAAATCTGTATTCCAGAATGGAATCCTGGGTATTAGTCTGCAGAAACTTGCAGAGTTCACCAAAACTGCATGATGGGTATAAAATCTCCATGAAAAGTGCCAATCCTGATTCAGGAAAGGCATGCACTGAATCCCAAACACATAGGGTTTGAATCTGTCGCTTCCATCAGGTTGTAGGCCGTGGTTTTATGAGCTTCACAGAAGATTGGGATGGTTATTTTTCTTTTTCTTTAAAGAATGTATCTCATGCAATCCATTCAGAAATTGCAACGTAAGCTCAGGAAACAGTAAGAATCCTCTGTCAGTTGCAGCAGGTTACTATTGTAAGTAATTCTCATTTTCCTCTGATTTTACCAGCAAGTTTTGAAAACCACATAACTGAATTTCTTATGGAGTTAGGGATTTATGGGAATGTGATTCTCATTCACAAGGGGAGTGTGTATGTGAATGCTTTTTTACAATATGCCACCATGATCCTGAAGTAATTCAGAGATTGATTTGTAAAACATTCTGAATCAATTAAGGCTTTAATCAGCAAGCGGCAAACTTCAGATGGCTCGTGGACTAATTTTACCATCTCCCATCAACATGAACCTAAGCTGGAAAAAGAAAACAATTAAGGGGATGTAATTATCTGTCCTGATTACTGAATTAGAAGAGTTTGTGTTTATTCCGTCGCTATGTAAAAGGAGAAATCTGCCTTGAAAAAAGATTTGAGGCAACTACTAATTTGCCAAGGGTTTGCATGGTGTGATGTAGGCGTTTGCTAGGGCAGTTTTGGAAGAGGTTTGTAACCAAGAACTGTCATACAAGTACTGTGCATCGAGCTTTGGGGCTGTTGCCTCACAGCTCTGTAGTGCTCTATGCAAGATCTAGTACTGAGAGTATTTTTCCTCACTGGGCTTAAAATGAGTTTGGTCTTTCAAGGCAGAGTGTCTTCTGCAGCTGTTTGTCCAAGTGTGTATTGGGTGTTTGTCTCACGATTAGGGGTAAATCGTGCAATTTCTAGAATTAATGTGTAAGTTCCCATGCTATGAGAGCCTTTCTAGAAAGCAGGGGGGAAAAGCACCTCTGCATGATCAAATTACTAGTCTACTTATCCCCTAGTGGTGTCTTCCTGCTACCAAGCGGAATTACTTTAAGTTATTGTATTTTGCTTGATTTCAAATGAGAAGAACCTATAGAAATATACCAAACTTGTCACATATTTCTTTCTCAAACCAGACTTTTAGGTTTGGTAGGTTTTTGATTTCCAGCTTAGCAGAGCTAAATACAGATTTGTGACAGACCTTTACTTACCCGTTATATCGTCCCTGGTCTGATCAGAATCCACAAATTGCATAAAACCTCTCATAAACCCCAGCTTACAGCACTAGTGCAGTTTCTCTTTGAATATTTAGCAGAATGCTAATCCTGACATATTTAGCTGCTGCGCTGAAGGATCGTTGCTGCATTCTCTGCAAAGTTCAGACTAAATGCCCAGAACTCTGGTGAGTTATAGGTCAATTAAAGTAATTGGAAGGAAACGTAAACAAGAAACCTTAGTAGTACCCAACAGGAGTGATACCTCTATTTTTTTTATTAATGAGCAGTAAACAAGCCTGTCACCAATCACTGATTTTGATAAATGTGCCATATAACTTACCCCTGTAAATGGTATCATTTTTACATAGTGTATGTGTCTCTTGATAGTAGTGGGTTGATTAAATACTGTTGAACAAAATTTTCAGTCGAATGAGATTAAAACTGTCTCCTTAAGAAAACTGAACTTTGTTTAAGCTGCAAGAGATAAGGTTGCCTCATCCGCATTTGCTTTACAGAAGGCTGATTTTATAGTGTTGGTGATACTCAAGTAATGGCTTAGTATATTTTCAAACTTAAGTTATGAAATAAACTGGTAGTACAGCCACTGTACAAATATAAATTGCATCCTATCTGCTAGAACACACCAGTATAAAGGACTAGCTAGGCTCTCATTTACACAGTATTGCGTAAATTAGAGTTTAATAGTATTGTAATTTATGCAGATTTAATAAATATATTTGACTTTTGGAGCAGTAAAAAGGGTTATGGCATTATCATAAAGGTAATTATTACTGGTGTTGTCTGCTGTATTTCATTTTTAAATTAAGAAAATCCATAATGATAGGTGTGTTTGAGGGAAATATATGATGCTCCCTAAGGACCCTGCGTGTTAATACTCTTAATTCAGTCCTGTATGTTATTTAGAGCTGCTGGGTTATGTTGCATCTGGCAGGATCCTCCATGAACACCACCTTCCTCTTCCAGAGACAAGAAATAACTGTTCTTACAATATTTCCCTTTGTTACCTTGTCTGGTGAGATGAATAAGCAACATTTTTGCAAGGAAAACTCTTTGGAAACATTCAGGTTGCCAAAGCCAGCCCAGTCCAGGACAGAAGGGAGAAATGATGCTTTTCTGAAGAGTGGGATTTTCTGTAGAGTCAGGTATTTCTGCAGTTAGCAGAAATAACAGTTTGCTTTACTGTAGCTGTACAAGCTTACAGAGTGCAGCAGGACAGATAATGATCAGCGTCAGGTTTCCTTGCACAGCTTCACAAAAATCTCACAGAGCACTTGTTTAAAACTGGGAATTTGTTGCATTCGTGGAATGCTGTGTGGAGTACTAAAAATGTGAAGATTAGGCCATGGCCATATCTCCAGGATTACAGAAACACATTCCACAAAAGATGACTTTTGTGATTAGGAGACTGGAGAGAACAACAAATCACAGAGTAAAATAGGAGTTCCAAAACAAAGGTATACACTTATCTGCAAGAATGTACAAGACTGTGTAATTTAAAATATTTTAAACTCCTCTAAGGCTTTAAGTGCTATTGACAAGTTGTGTATTCAGTTACTGTGCAGCCTGCAGCCTATTTGGATAGAGATTTCTAGACATATTTGAAGGACTGAGCAAGTTTCAGATTGATCTTGGACCACTCGAAACATGCCGGTTGTGTGTTTCTTTAGCTGTTGACTTGGCAGTCTTACTAATCACACCTATCTTCGCGATACTCCAGAAATTCCTCTTCCTTCCCATAGCTTTCCCTTATCGTGAGATTCTCAAATTATTCGTGGAAAGGATCTATTGGAGATCAACCACAGTAGCATTTCACACAGACTGGAGTGTGGAAGGAGCAGGCATTGGTGTAAGAGCAGGAAACTTTCAGACCATGTGTATTTCGAGGAAGAGAGTAAACCTCAATAAGCAGTGAGCTGGTGGGAGGTAGGGGTCTTCTCTTCTGTCAGAGCTAGCTTCCTCACCTGTGTTGATGGACAGACAGCATTTTGGACAAGTGTCATATCAAGAGATGAAAGAACAAGTTTCTTAGAGAAACAAGCTTAGAAAGGCTGCTTTTCTAATGACTTGGGGAAAAGGGCAGTCTGCAGTTAGTCTGCTCCTCTAGTAACCAAAGGGCAAATAAATGCTAAATCTGATTTGCCCTGGAGACAACAAGCAGATTATTGAGAATGAGGAGCATATGCAGAGTTACTACCTCACCTGGTGAAATAGTATAAGCAGTAAGGGGGGGTTTCTTACCTCAACTATCACAAGGTTCCTTTATTTACTAGCTGGGTCATGATGTACGTTAACAGACATCTTGTCGACAGGAAATCCAGATGGTCTCCCTTCTCTTTGCTCTCTTCTACTAGATGCAAAAGGTCAGAAGAAAAGCAGCAACGGGAATTCTTGCTGCCAGCACAAGATGCTCTTGACTCTGTCTGCATCAGTACCACCGACTTTAATTTCCTTTACACTGAACTAAGGTTAGGCTCACTTAAAGGTCATTCTCTGTGCAATAGGGTTTGGTTTGTTTTGCCGTCGGTTTTATTTATTGAAGCGGCATCTTTCCTCAGATGCAAAGTTGTTTTCCCTTCTATTACCTCCCCTCTTAAGTTGCTTTTGAAAGGTGTTTCATTACTTGCTAAGCTCTGAAGTGATTTTTCTGATAGTGATAATATCAGCTTGCAAAATCTTTGAGCTGGGAGCATTTTTATCTTAGAACTGCAATAATGTTGGTTGCATAGAGAGATGGTGACATTTGGAATTGACCCTGCCCTTATTAACTCCAGTTTTAACAGAATCCTGAAATTCTCCTGTTATCTTTCTGCCAGCTGCCCCACATTCTGGAGATAAACTTCACCATGCATTGGACATGACCAGTGCTCTCATCATACTGTTTTTGTTGGAAGTACAAATGTTTTATTATCTAATGTCAGAAAAATGATTTTTTTAATCTGTCACTTCCGTTTGGATGAGGTTTTTGGCTTCAAAAATACACAGGTATAGAATTTCAGTCTAAAACTGACTAGAACTTCCTACATCATAACAGTGATAACTTCTGCTGTAGAAGAAAACATGCTGGTAAAAGGCAAACTGTTCTTCTCAACATCCATTTTCAAACTTGGTGAGACAGTGAGAAGTCATAGTTTGTCTCATGCTACCTTTGGTACCTGAGTGCTCCATAACTGTGCAAGAAGATGTCCTTCCAAAGAGACCACGCCCAGAGCTAGGCATTTCTCTGAAGTTTTGAGGTTGGAGATCTTGAACTGCCTTTAAAAATAGACATAGAGAAAGTTCTCTGCTGTCTCCTTCCTGTTTCCTGACCCCTAAAACATGTGAATTTTTTGTTGGTTTTTTGCGTCATACCAGGTGTTTTCCAGGTTAAAATGGGTAAGTAGAAGTAAAAGAAATTCAAGTGTGGGTTTTTCATGCAGCAAAATCATCTGGGAAAAAACTGGGACCAACAGAATATGACAGATTTAGGATTAAAGATGGGTTGGTTTATTGGATGACAGAGTTCTTATCTGGGCAGGCGTGGGAGGATTTTGTTAGATATTGGTCTCATTATGTAATTCACTAAACGTGTTCATAGCTCCAGATGGCCGGATTTAAAAATAAAATTAATAAATTATCTTTACACACTTTTAAAGTCTCCTGTTAATAGTCAGGTATATCCAAAACATTATGTAGAGAAGAATTGATGGGCTGCTATGAAGTAAAGGGAAATAAATTATTATTAAGGGTTCTCCTTGCTTTATAAAACACTGCAGAAGCTTTGAGTCCACAATAATTGCCAAATATTTTGTATGTTTTTGTAAAAAGTAGTTTGTTTGGTGCTAAATGGTGTTGGTGGTGTTCTGCTTTCAGATATAAAAATAAAGTACCCTGAAAACTGTATCTGGTGGGGAAAATATGCCCTTGTATGAAAACGATGTCCGGTGATATGAAAGAGCCTTGTAAAGAGGATAAGTTTGGCTTAGACATCATGGTATTAAAAATTAGAACCCATGCATGTTTGTCATCTTTTATGTTTTAACAAACATTATGTGCTGGTGAGAAGCCTGGATGCTCTCCTCAGGTCACCCATCCTGAAAACATTTCAGTAGAATATAAGAATGTCTCTGTATGCTCAGAGGGAACAAAAGCCGACTTCTCCTCCCACTTCAGTCCAAGGATGACACTTCGTCTCTTCATCCTCAGGGCCAATACTCCTTAATTAAAAAAAATATCCCCATGCAAATCTTTGTTCTGAACCCAAATGCCCATAAATGAGATTTGTCTGTGTAAGCTGTAAGCACAAAACATTGAATAGAGCTCATAATAATCTCAGCAAAAGTTTTAAAAGGAGTGGTCCTTTGTTCCCATGTCACAGCAGAGAGCTATGACTTCTGTGACTTCCAACCAGTTGGATCTGTCTCTTTTACCACAGGTTTTCCTGTTGCTGAGTGATTATCCACTTGTTTTTCTTTGCCTTTGCCAGAGCCAGGCTCTGAGAGCAGAGACAAAGGTGGGAAGAAGCATGAAGGCTGTGTGTCAGGAAGGCGCTTTGTGCCGGAGCCTTGGAAAGCTGGCTGAGTATATCCCTACATTGGAAAAGGACCTTCCGTTCCCTGTTTCACTGCTCGGTACTATTCTGCCCCTGGTCACTGGCTTAGCTGCCTTGTTTGGTCCATAGGTTTCCCAACGTCTTTTATGTTGATGGTTAATGTAGTGTGTTTCCTCCTCTTCCTCCCCCTTCCCCTGGTTTAAAACAAACGATACCGTGCTCCTCTCGCTTTTACAAAGTTACAGCCTGAGATGGAGCAGAGTGGTGATCTGATTAAAGTGATTAAAACTATATACAGAATGCATAATTAACCTTTGCCCTGGCTGTCACAGGGAGCTGATGCATGGAGCTGATACTGTATCTCTCCATGGCAGCAGGCGTATGCTACATGACTTTTTTTTTTTTTTTTTTTTTTTTTTTCTAGAGAACTTTAATCGCTTGAGATAAAGAGCCAGGAGAGAGAGATCAGGGCTGTATTAATCCTCTCAATGGCTTTATAATTTCCTCACTATTCTGCTGCTGGTAATCAAGAAAAATAATGCTGGCTTAATCCTGGATGCCAAGGTCAATCATCCCTGAGCCTTTTGATAGTAAGGATGTCATTATGAAAAGATTTTTAATGAACGTAATTTTCCGTGCGCACTCTGAGCCCCAACATGTGTGTGATTTCTTGTTCCTGGTGGAAGAATATTTCTTGGTTGGAATAATAATTGGCCCATTTTGATCATTTCCGAACAGCTGGTTAAGGTGGCAGGATGGCCATAGCAGGAAAAAAGCTATTTTGGAAAATGCCGGGGGGAGAAAGAGTGCCACCAGTGAGCCAGGGCTTGTACAACAGCAACAGAGAGGCTCTTCCCGGGGATGAGCAGGAGGGCAGGAGGGTTGTAATGAGTAATGGTGAAAACATATGCTTGTTCTCATTAGGTCTTGATGTGCCAGGCAGATGTACAAGCTGGACAGAGGCAGCTGCACCCCAGAATATGTTTTCTGGTGTGACTTCAGTCTGCCACAATTCTAGTTCTCAAAAAAAAAAAGCTTCCAAAATACCTTTTTTGCTGTTTCTGAACTAAGGTAAAAACGCTTTTTAGCTGTTTTTTGAAAGCTGATGTTCTGAACACCTTAGAAAGCCGACTCTGTAAATAATGCTGCTTACCATCACATTTAACTTAATTCTGCAATGCTTTCAAGATTAGAAATGGTGAAAGATATGTCTGTCACTGAGACTGAAGTCTAAAAGTGCTAAAAAGGCAGAGCTGACACTCGTACAAAAGTTGATGTTAATAGTAGGCTCATCTCCTGAGAAAACGTATCAGCTGTGTTTGTGTTTGAAGGAAAAAGTGTTGGGGAATTTTCAATTTTGTCCCTATAGCCAGCATTTCAGCTATTCCTACGAGGTTAGTCTGTGTTCTTGCTTCTCACATTCATGGTTGATAACATCTAAAAGTTGAAAAATGTGCACAGGATATTAACACTTCTGCCTACTGCAAACCAAACCCTTCTAGAAGCGTGTGAGGAATTGCTAACTTTTGACTTTGTTTTCTGTTACGGTGCAATCCATGGCATCCCAGCCATGAAGCCTCCCCTTTAAAGCCAATTGGAGTTTAAAAAAGCAACCAAACGCCACCAAAAAACCTCAGCAACAAACCACAAGCAGAAACAAAGCACCACTGGGTACTCCATCACAGGTATCTCCTGCATGCCAGTCCTCATTGCTAGCTTCTTGCAGAAAATTATTAAATGCCACTAAAACAAATACCCACTAAAGCAGAACAGAATAAAATCCATGTTAAGATTTTTGACTTAATCTACTAAAAGCCAAGAACTGAAAAGGAAAAGGTTTTTTATTCCACAGTTCATTATGTTTAGTGCTCTTGTGTGAGGGTGGTCCTGCCTGCCGCAGTACCTGGGCACACCGGCACTTAGCAGGCACCGAGATACTTAGCCATGTCTTTAGAGTACAAGCTTTCCAGGTATAGCTCACAAACCTTTTATTTCTGAATAAAAAGATCTTAGATTTTTATGACATTGCATTATTTAACTGTCTCTTAGTAGCATGAAAAAGAAATAAATCATTATTCAAAGTACTCTTTGGGATTCAACCACTGGGTTCAGATAAAGTGCTGCTGAGGAACTTAGATTTCAAGACATAACATACATTGTTCTGTCTCCTCGGTGGAAGCTTTTGGGTTGTTTCATAACACTTCTTTTATCCAGGGGGAAGATATATTATGTGTTCTACATCTTTCTTTCTTTTTTTAATATCTTTTTGGGTATTTTTGTCTGGGAGAGAAGATGGCATTTTCCAGCAGCAGGACCAAAACCAAAAAGCCCTCATGTTTTTTGAGTCATATTTTGTTGTGATGAAAAAAAAAAAAGTAGTTATTTTGCACCATATACTTCAAATGCAGGTTTTTGTGAGTAAATAGTATTTAAAATTAACCCAATTACATAAGTAGCTGAAATATTTACAGTGCCTGACTGTGGCTGAAAGGTAGCCCTTTTGTTTTTTAAATAATGTGCTTTTCACTATCCATATCCTTCTGCACAGGATATTGGAAATCATTATTCTTTTTTCCACATATGCATGTTTTTAAAATCAGTTTTGCAAAATGAAATGGATGTTAGCACTCCTTAACTTCTTCTATATGGTATAAAGTTGAAGCCCCAAACAGCATGCTATCCACATTTGATTTGCTAGTTTCTTGTAGCAGCACTTTGAAGTATAAAAGCTGTACAAGTCCTGAACTCCAAAATCATTTCCATTGAAATGTAAAACTTCTGCAGAATAGAAACTACAGCTGCTTAGTCAGGTGTCACAATATTGATAAATGACATAAAGGGACCTAATTATTGTTTGAGAGGGGGGAAAAAGTATGTTCTTTTATCCAAATTTCTCTGCTTAGTTATTCTCACTGTCTTTCCCATTGGGAAGCAAATACAACTGAAAATCAGGCTACTGGTTTAGATCCCTACCTCCAGGAGGAGTTTTGCTTTAGGCCATCTACGCTGGGTGCTTGTTAATTCCCCAGAAGTGCCGGGGCCCAAGGCTATCATTGCTAATCTAATTGATTTGTTTTGTTATTAAACCAAACAAAAATGTGTTACTGTTTTCCCATGGAGTTCTCATTGCTTCTGAGAAGCGCGAAGACAAGCTGTCTGAACATGGCACTGGGGCAGGCAGGGATTCCTCAATAATTAATAGAGGCTCAGGCAAGCACTGAGGTTTCCTCTTCTTGTTTTCAGCCTGGAATCTGGGTTATAATGAAGAAATAATGTTCCTGGAAGGGGGGAACACTGTGGTAAGGTAATGCTCTTGGCTAGATAATTTTGAGGAAAAGAGGTGTTTCTGAAATACAAAAAAATTGGTTCTAGAGGTATTAAACTGAGTATTAAATTGTGTGAGTGACATAGCCCTCTGTATTTGGTCTGATAATTTTGGATGCTAACTGATTAGTAATTAAGTCTGTTGTTGCTGTCTTGCCGGAACTAGGATGGCTAAAAAGAGCTGTGTTAATGCTTTGCTTCACTCAGGTGGAGGAGGGGAAACAGGAAAAATAAAGTTTGCTCTGCAGTGTTTTACATGGGGATGTATTCTTACAAGCAGTCAGGTTTCTAAGTGTTTGCAGCTCTCTCTTTAATTTCCAGTAGTGAATATAGGTCATACATCCACAGCCTGGTGATCGGGGAGGAATTAATAATCACAGTATCACAGGTCAGATGAGGCTGGAAGGCTCCTCTGGAGTCCAAGCCCCTGCTAAAGCAGGTCACCTAAAGCAGGTTGCTAAGGGCCATGTCCAGTTGGGTTTTGAGCATCTCTAAGGATGGAGAGGCCACCACCTCTCTGGGCCACCTTTCTCGGTGTTTGATCCCTCTTTCAGTAAAAAGAGAAAAATAAAATTTCTTACATTTAAGCAGAATTTCTTGTTTCTCAAGTTGTGCCCGTTCCCTCTTTCTTTATCATGGGACACCACTGAGAAGATAATATCAGTTTACAGTTGTTTTCTGCACAGTTTGTTATGAAGACAGTGGGTGAAGCTCCCGTTTGGAGCAGACAGAAGCCAACACGGAGTTTGTTTTCTTATTGTCATCACATGCTGGAGTCTGTTCTCCTGTAGCCCGGATGTTGTTGGCAACATTCAGCACTAAAAGCAAAAAAGAAACATAATGAGCTGTGCCCTGCAGAGTAGTTCTGTTGGGTAATTGCACTAATAGACACTGTGGATTTTACAAAGGCTTTTGCGGATGAAAATATAGGGCACATTAGTGAATAAATCAATGGCAATACATTAATAGACTATGGCTCTGTTCTCTACTCAGTCAGTGAAACTACTTGATAATGACATTTTGTTCAGTATATCATTTCAAAACAATAGCAGTTTCATCACAGTGTAGTGACTTTGATAAAACGGTGCATAAATGGAAGGGCTGAAGTTTGACTTTTGATGGAATTTGGGGATTTCAGTATTTGCAGAGAAGATTCCATTAATAATGAATATCCCAACAGCAGCATAACATTTGGATGTTTGCCATGCGAGGTCTTCAGCAGCACAAAATAGATGTTCTAAAGCTTGGGAAGCTGCAACAGTAATAATGTGAGGGTATCTTTTTTTACCGTTATAACTTTGTGTGTCTGCTGCGAAGTAATTTGAGTTCAATTTACCCGTCAGCGTGTGAGTAAGTAAAACTGGGGTAGATCTGAAAGATGAAGCAATTAAAGTACTAATATTTTCTTTGAATTTAAATAGCACTTATCAGCCAAAGATCCCAAAGCAATTTACTGTTATTAATAATAAGGCTTGATTCATATCTAATGCTTTTCATCAGTATTCCTCAAAAGTCTTTACCAAGGTGCATGTCATTAATTCCGATATCAGAATGAGGAAGCTGATGCACAGAAAGATAAAAGTGATTAGCCTAAGACCACTTAGAATCAGGGGCAGAAACAAGGTTAAAAATTGTGTTTTGCAATTCCCAGTCCCATGCCCTGCTCACTTAACAGATTTGACTCCTATATACAACACAAAGACTTTTTAAGACCTGTGTCAAATAATTTCTATTAAAATACCCCAGTACCTGTCATCGATAGAGGACAATGTTGTAATAAAGGAGAAAGGAAGAAAAACTTAACAGATCAAAGTTGATCCGCGTTGTTCTGTTGATTATCAGCAGTGATTGTGACTTCATCTGGATAATATACTTGAAGACTAGATGTACCAACCCTGTTAGAACAGTGATGTCTGCACATTTAATGTATTACCTTGCTGGTTTTGTGTTCCTGTCTTGAAGAACATTGGAAGGAATAATCCTCCTCTTCCCCGATTCAGTAGCCCCTGGCATATGATGCAGTGTTCTTATAGAAATGGTTAATCAGAGGGTCAAATTCTTATAAAATAAATTTGTAAATAAAGGTGAAATTAATGGTGTTCACAGATTTCAGTTCAGACAAAGTATTTTATCATGGACATTAAGTCAACTGTGAGTACTATATTCAGCATGCTGTCCTCAAGAATCCACAACCTGATCTGAGAGAGAGAGGAAAAAAACCAGATCTTGCTTTATTTCCTCTTACCAGAAAGAAATAATGTACGTACAGATCTTAGTCACTTGGTTTTCAAGCTGGGGACAGCTATTTTTGGTAACATAGAAATTATACTCTTTCCTCAGTGTTTTGCTGGTAATGAGAATGTGTAGTAGAATACCTATATTTTCAGGGAGTATTTGAATCAACTAATTTTTTCAGTGTACTTTGCTCATTTTTTCTGTTGCTGGACTGCATTGACTGGTACCAACCAATTATGGGAGAAATAGTTATTTTTCAGTTCATCGCTGCGCTATTTACTTGCAAGAGACAGCTAGCACACATGAAGCATTTTGGCAGAATCTAAACACTACGTTGGAAATTATAGGGCAGAGAACATAAACCAGAAGAATAAAATGCTGGAAATTACCTAATGATTAAAGAAAAGCATCGGTGACCAGAGTTTTTACGGGTGCAGTCCCCATCAATGTTAATGGGAATTGTTGATATAAAACCCATCTCTGTACTCCACCCTCCTATTCTCCATACACACATCACCCAAAGTTGAAATTGCAAAAAAAAAGTATAAATTATTGGGGAAAGAACAACTTATATGTGCTGTCGAAGTGTCTGTGTTTTGATTTGCAAGCAATTTTTTGGTTTTTTTAAGAAATGTTGCAAATGTTAACACTTTGAGCTCCAGATTATGCAGATAAGTGACCCATTTTAATAAGTTATGATAAAGAAGTGACAACATATTGTACGATAGCAGTGTTAACATTGACCCTTTTGGGCAAGAGGTCACTCTCTGTCTTTTCAGTGTTGACCCTGGCTGGTCTGGTCTGATTATGGAAGCTGATATTGCCCTGTGGGGCCAAGCTTCATCTTCCAGCAGAATTCCTATTCTCCCCTTGTTCTTCTGTAGGATTCACTGATCCACACAGAATGACAGTTCTCTGCTGTAGCCTTTTGCTAGGGAAAACGTAGAGATGTCCTGCTCACACTTCTTCCTTAAACCAGCGTTGGTACCAGTGGGGCCAAGTGCTCCAGTACAGCACATAGCATGAGGGCTGTGGGTGCCTTGGTCACAGGGGGTCATTGTTGAGAATCCCTCACATTTAGTGTGATGATAATACCATAGTACTATTTATCATTATTTCAAACTTTGAAGGCTCTCACAGCAGTGGGGCGAGTTACCAGAGACCAGGATGATGTTCTGGGTACAAGTGTGCAAATAACTCCCTGTGGGGACTGTGCTTTGAGATGATGCTTCTGAACATGTTGTTCACATACAGGTTATATACCAGGCAAATATAAGAATGGAAAGAATAAAAGGTGAGAAAACATCACTGAAAACTAGGCTGAAAACTGCCTGAAGGGTTTGTTGATGTAAGGAGGGCAGCAAGGAACTGATTCTCATCTTTTCTCGTACCAGTTTAACTTGATTGCCCTTATTTGAGTTACTTTCTCATTTGATAGATAATGTTTTTGAACTAGCCGTAGTTTGAGGTCTGGAAATTGCAGGGAAAGGTAGCCTTTGAAGCTGTGTCTCCTCTAATACTGAGGATGAGAATCAGCGTCAGGATGTGATTCTGTTAGGTGACCGTGGATAAGTGCAGGTCACCATTTCCTTTTTTTCTTTTTTTTTTTTTTTTGACTGAAGTGTCCTGGACTCCCTGACATTTTCTATGAAATTCTGACAATTTCATCCCATTCCTTGTAAAACTAACTACATTGGAGTAATGGTATACAATTAAGTGAAAGATTAGAGGAAAGGGATTGCTGGAGGAGAGCTTTTCTTTTCCTGCTTCTGAGGTATTTTTATTCCACAACTGTGCTTAAGAAACAAGAGAAGTCTCTCTGCTAGTTGTATACCTAGAGTGGAGTCATCTTTGTTAGAAACTCTGACAACTGGTGTTCCTTCCCAGGTGTTGCCCTTGTCCCTCGCCAATCCATCACCGATGCAAAGAGTTTGTTCCTAATTGACATGCTAACATGTATCCTGGATGGATTTAATTTGGTAGGGTTTTGGTTAGCATTTTGAATCTACAGCAGCTTGTTTGAGTGTATATTGCACTTCTCCTCACAGAGCATAACAAATGCATGGCTATTAAGCCGGGGTGGTTTCTAAACAGAAAGATGTAGTATGTGTGTTTGGGCACTGGGGAGAAACATAATGCTTGGGGATTCTCAAATCAGAGAAGCAGCAAGTCCTTGCAGGTTGCTGTGACAGGCTCTGCAGCTGACAAGAACACCAGTTCCAATGAAACCTTGCCACCATCATTTGTGGAAATCCTGATTACAAATTTCTACACGAAGCCCTTGCTGTGAACATTCATAGATTAAACTAGACAGCTCCTTTTCGAGTTTTACTTCATCTTTGCTGTGTTTGCTCCTGGGGCCATCTACAGCACATTTTCTGAGATTTAGAGAAAGAGTGAAAAATTACAGTGCATGTAGTGCCATAGGAACATTCTTCAAGATACTGATTTTTATGAAAAAGGAGAGAGGATGGATTGAACTCCAGTCTAGTTATAATTGTAACCACAATATTTTTCAAACTAAAGGCTATTGATTGTGTCCTTGAACCAGTGGTGATTGTTTTTATGAAGCTTTATGTTAGCCATTAAAACTATTTTAATATTTCTTGGTCTAATTAGATTCTTCTATAGATGGCAATTAAGCAAGAGGTTTTCAGTCAGTTATATTGATGTTAGATCAAAGTCTTGCAACAGTGCTGAAGTTAAATGCTGTCAGCAGTGCTAATCTAAAAACTATGTGCATTATTTATTGTGTGGTTTGCGTATCACTTGTAATCCAGAATTGCCCTAATTGTGCTACAAGATTACATGTAGGGAGCATTTTGCTTTCTGTTCTGTACAGTACAGGTATTTCTGTAATTATCTTTTCAGTGTCATGTTTCATAACAAATTGCACAATAGTTTAAGGGGTGAAGTAAAAAAGGATTCTGCATCTCACTGAACTTTCATGTGGACTTTTAACTAGCTGCATAATATGTACTGATTGTTAATTCTAGAGCAAGTAATCTTGTGGAAAATACAATCAGAGTTATATCATGAGATGCAATTTGCTGTCTTGAATTGTACTTCCTGGATCCCAAAATATCCAGGCTATGGATTCAGTACTCATTCTGAAAAAAATTTGGATCTCTGTGTGTACCTGTGCTATACAGTTCTGCTGGATTTTCTACAGGGCAGTTAGATGGAAACCGGTAAGATTTATTATATCTTCACTGTTCTTATTGAAAGGTTTTATTTAGATCGAAAGTTTCTGAAATGCTGTCTTTCATGGTACCTATCCAAATCTTTTCAAATAACTTCACAGTATTTTAAAATGTTGAACTAGGTCTTTTTCATATTTGTGACTGGTATTATAAAGTAAAGTATGTACTGAACTAGTCTGTGAACAGAGAAACTTGTTGGTTTGGTTTTTTGTTAAAGTCAAAATAAAGGTAATGTTTAGGGCATTTTTAGAAGTATTAAGGTAGAAAAGAAATGTCAGGCATTTATGATTGCTAGCCAAACCCCCAAAGTTAGCTGGTTGAAACAGTGACCTGAGTTGGTTGTGAGAGTGAGAAGCAGATTCTCTTCCCTCCCAGGGTACATCAATCGGAAGTTGTGGCTTCAGATTCATACTGAGAATAAAAATGTGTAAGACACTTCTGAGCACCTCAGGGAGAAAATCTCATCTACACATCAGTATACTGTCAACTCTGAGAGCATCAGGTGCCAGACACAGGGCCGTAACAGTGGCGAGGGAAGCGTATTCTTTTATGCTTCAATGGAAGAATGGGGAAAGTGTGGTTTAATCACAAAAACAGTCTGCACACCCTGTAATTTAAATGATGATAACTAAATATTGAAGAGCCTTTTTTGATCAAGGACGTGGTTTTTGATGTTGACAGTAACCTTTTTAAATTAACTTTCACCTAAAGAGCTTAGGGGCTTAGAAAAGCATTGGATGCTGTATTGGTAACTCAAAACATATCTTTATTCAGCATAATGAGAGTTTGGCTATCTCACTGTGTGTTTGTCCACTGTATTAAGTTGTGCACCTTTTCATGCCTGATAATCAAAATGCTGATTCTTCTTATATTCTGAGATGTAATTTTTTTTTTTTCATATTCCATCGTATTTACTGTTAATAGGGGGTGACATTAACCCTGCTCTTTTACTTAGATATCCCTCAGATGTACATCCCAAACTCTGTATTGTACCTCATGCGAGCTAGAAGGTAAAATTTGTCACTTCACCGAAGTGACAGATAATAGGATGAGGGGGAATGGCCTCAAGCTGCACTAGGGCAGGTTCAGATCAGACATTAGGAAAAAGTTCTTCTCTGAAAGGGTTACCAGTCACTGGAACAGTCTACCCAGGAAGGAGGTTGAGTCACCAACCCTGGGTGTGTTTTAAAAAAGGGTAGATGAGGTGCTTAGGGATATGCTTTAGTAGAGGACAGGTATGGTTGGACTCTATGATCTCAAAGGTCTTTTCCAACTTAGTGACTTTGTGATTCTTTGAAAACAAAGTAAGGCAGGAGATTTGGTTAAGATGAACACAAGGCATTTGGAAGCTGAAAAGGTATCCAAAACTGTTGGTTTTTTTGAAAAGCAGCAGTGGAAGAACTATTCCTCTTTGTGTCATAGGAAACACCACGCATGCTACGTGCCTGGCTCCTTGGCACTGTGCTGCGTCAGCAGGTTTCTGTGGAGTGCACAGCACTCTGTTCAGCAAACCATGTGTAGAATTGCAGGATTAGGGTTTTTTTACATTTTTAAAGACAAAGCAAAAAACAGCTATTGCTACTTTACTCCGCAACAATAGTGTCTCATCATCAGCTCTTATAAAAAAAAAAGTGGTTTTCAAGTGGAGTTACAGCCACCCAGATTGTTCTCAGCCTGCAGAGGCCTTGCCTGTCTTCTAGTGAACTGACTTTACGTGCAGTATGTGGGTATATTATAAAGCCAGTTGGTGCCATTAAAATACAGGGCTATAGGAATGAAAACTTTGGATGGCTTAATTTATTTCAATGTGGTTTTCACCTCTCATGCTTTGTTTGCTGGTTGTTTTTGCATCCATTTCAAAATTCAGGTCTTGTGTTTCCGCTTTTTCCAGGGACTTTCTTCTGTAAAGCTTTTCTCCTCTTCTTGGGTTTTTTAGTACTCAAATACCAAAATAATAAAGAGGAATTTTGTCAGCTTCTTTGTACTTTAAGTACACAACTTACCTAAGATCGTTAATTTTATTAGTTTTATGCAAAACTTAATAGTTCAGATGTTCATTTTACCGGATCTTTTGCTATTAGTGCTTAGCACTGGTTCAAATAAGAAAAGGAGTGGTAATCTCTCTGTTGCTTTAGCACATATCTTCCTTGAAATCTTTACCACTTCTGCTGCTTTGTCACCATCCTTGCTTGATTTCTTATCAATCTAATCACTCCTTTAGAAAGCTCCTACCTCATCCCTATTTCAGCTTTCTTGGGGTATGTTTTTTGTCCTTCCTCTTAATCTCTTTGATATTTATCAACCATTTCTCATCCACTTTTGAAAACTCAGATTGATTTTGCCATAGCATTTCTTACAGATCCTGCCACACCTCTTCCTCTCATTCTTTTCCGATTCCCCAGAGAATGTAAACATGCTGCTTGTCCCAAAGGATGTCATTGCCTAGAAATTATTTACTCTGTCATCTTTCTAAATCCCTCATATTTATGTTGTGTCTATTATTTACAAATTCCTCTTACTTTTAATAGTCCTGTGATAATACAGCTTTTCCAATAAATCTAAAACTCTTTTCCCAAACACTTAACAACTTGTATGTCAATTATTACAATGCATTTTTTTCAGGTCTAAAGACTAAGAAAGCTAATCTTGGCTATTTCTTTGACTTTAACACTCATGTTTTGTGTCCTAGAGTTTGCCTCCTCCTTCCATGACCTTTTCCATCCCAGAGGCAGCAAGGAGACACCAGCTTCTGGCTCCAGTCAGTCGTTTGCCAGCCTGGTACCTTCTTGTTCTGTATTCAGAGAGTCCCACCTGTGCCATTTCCCATGCTGTTCCTGATTTATACTCAAGAAAAAACCCTAAATCCTGTGAATCTGCCTCATTAGTACGACAAAATGCCTTCTGGAAGTGTTTCTGTGCCTACAAGAAACTTTGAGCATGATCCAGCAAGTTAATATGCTGTCAAACAGAGTAGAGTAACTTCCTTCTGCTTTCTTGTTTGGTTGTATCATTTTTGGGAGGAGGACTTCTGTCTTATCCTTGCACTGTAAGATCTTGGAGACAGTGACAATCTGTTTCATTTTGTTCAATGAACTGTTATTCTGTGAAGTCCTGGTCCGTGACCTTGACAAGTCTCCATTCCAGTTTGAGTCTGTTCTGTGCCTTGGGCTGGAATTTCCATTATTTGGGGAGCACAACTAAGAACATGCCTCATCTAGATACAGCTTACTTTCTCTCAAATCCCTAAATCATTTAATTGCCCATTCTCTGCAAATCACAGCGATACAATTTCCTGGTCATTTTTAGGTTTGTGATTTACATGAAGCTTCATCTACCTTTGCATTCACCCATTCTTAAATCCTTTAATTCTCTGTTTAATCTAGTGCCCAGGAAAGGCTAGGTGTGATACTTAATGCTTTGAATTTTGCTTATCATGGATTGTGTAGCTTCTAGTGCAGACCTGATTTTTTTCAAAGATTTCTTGCATTTGCTTTCTAAAATATTTTCTGATGTTTTATCTGATGGAACATTATGTAAAAAATATGACTTGAATAGATTATATACAGAAGTAAAGAGAAAATATGAGGCTATGACAGACTGCAAACAGAACTTTGCCAATTTAACTGAATTTTAACAGTTCTATAACTCAAGAAATGCTTTGCATCTCAGAACTGAAAGGTTTTGAATAGCTCCATAACAGGATCTAATTGCTCCAGCTATTTATAAAAAAGAGAAATTGTAAAACATAGAGGTTCAAAAGCTAGCTATTGCACATGCCCAACAATCTTTTTCAACAATAATTTCATAATGATTTTTAGCTTGAGGACTTTGTGCTGTGCATTTGTAGCAGCCAAATTGACACGATGGAGTGTAATAGCTCCAAAGCAGCTATTACAGTCTGTTGGGTAATTAAAAGCTAAATGGAACGTTGAGAAAAGATCCGTACAGTTGGATTGGCTAATTTCTTCACTTTTGTAGAATTTAAGCCACTCAAGATGATGTTATCATTTTTTTAAAAGAGAGTTTATATTGTTTAAACCACCATGAAACCCAATTCAGCCTCAATATGGTAAGGAAGATGTCAAGCTTTATTGATTTTATAAATTTTATATATATTTTTTCATCTCATTAAATACTTTCATACTTTTATTATCCACTGAAATTCCTAAGAAACAGGACAACACATCTTGTTTGCCTTTACTAGTGCTACAGGGACTCAGCAAACTTCTTAGACATTTGTTTGGCATACGTTCCTAGACCTTTATGCTCCCATAGTTGGGAACGTTCCAGAGTATAGCTCAGACTAGGATGAGAACAGGAGAGGTGGATGTGGCACCCTTGCTGCCACTTGCTTTTGTTTTGCTCAGTTTAGCTGCAGATTACTGTAGCACTTAACAGGGAGGATATTGTAGAGTTGTTTCCATTGATATTAGAGCATGTCTTTTGATGGCAGATTTCTTAATCTGAACCCATATGAAAGTATGCAATAATTTGATCTGACCTGCTGTGAATAACATGGAGTTATATTTTGCTGAGCTATTTTATATTGAAAACTACACCAAAGGACTTTGAGCAATTAATTGGAAATGCATCATAGGAGCAGATCTTGAAACAAAAGACACCATAGTACATCTGAGGGCCCTCCAATGGCAGGAAAGGAATTACATGAGATTTGTGCTACAGATTCCACTGTTGGAAAGACTTTGTCTGATTTTACCTTTTATTTAGGTAGATTCAGGTATAGGTTTAAACTTCCTCAGTTCTCAATTAAGATATTGAAACAGACTATAGTTTCAATTTACAAAAATCAGTTCTAAAAGATTGAGGTATGTTAGAAGTTAATTCTCCAGCTGCTCTTTTTGATCAGGAAAGCACAAATGTACATAATAAAACTTGTATTGCAAACACTTCCCTTTTAGAAAGGGCTGTCTGAAGGGATGAATGAAAGTGAATCACAGCACCAGTCGTGAAAATTGATCTTAATGTTATCACAGGTACAGTTACTACCTTATGTGTCCTGAAGCTTGTTGTCAAATTAGTGAAAGTCTCCTAAAGAAAAGGAGGAGGGAGGGGTATTTTGAAGCGCCACAGAGCAGGTTAAAATGCATTTCTGTTTTGTTCAGCCAGATGATATTTTCCTAGCCACAATATTATGGTTTAATATGATCTCTGAAATGTGGTTTCATAGATGTATATGTGTTCATATATATGGTTAATATAATTGTAACAGCAATTCTCAAACTCTTTTGGCCATAGGAGAACAAATAACTGCCATAGGCAGGTCTAGTCTCTTTGAACTCTATCTTGACTTCATTTTTATTTCTTGTAACCTGCGAACTTTTCGTTGGAAGTTAGATTTTTACCTGAAGATAAGACCTGTGGTCTCATGCCCTGCCTTTAACGATTCTGCGGTCTTCATTTCAAAGGTGACCCTTTCTGCAGCAGGTAGTCTTGTGGGTCTTCACCAGCTTTTCCCTGTGGGAACTCTTCTCCAGTGAAGAGCTGTGATTTTTAGTCTGAAAACTCCAAGCAAGTACTAGTGCTCATCAGCTTACTCTCATGTTCTGGAAAAATCTCATTTCTGTCAGCCATAACTAATTCAGCAAGCTTTTCCTTCACTTCTGAACAACAGCTTTTTTCTAAAAGAGGGACTTAATATGACTGAATTTAAATACAGATATAGATATACACTAAATAACAAGATACAATAAATTATTTTGCCTCCTGAATTTAAATAAATCAGTACAAAAATATACTGGTCCATTAAACCTGCATTTAGTAGTGCAGTTCCTGTATGGAGACAAAGAGCAAATCTTAGCTTCTGTACAGGGATGTGTGTCTGCACATGAGGATCAGTATAATTTTGTAAATGCAGGTTTGAAAATCTGTCTTTTAATTTGGAATTAGAAATGTACTTCCAAGATTTCCTTTCCTGTCTTAGACACTGAAATAATGACTACATTAAACATTTTGTTAGTACGCAGGTGACCAGATGTGGTAGGTAAGTTGGTGGTCAGGCCTGCATTGGTTGTCTTTGGGGGTTTACAAGCCCAAATATTCAAGGAAGTTTCCTAAGGAGGTGGGTTTCCCTGAGATGAGGATCGATTGTGTTTGAGGCTTAAAAGTGTAGTGTATCTGCAACATGAGAATGCCTTTGCACTGTAAATTTTCTGAAGGAGAGCCCCAAAATACCAGCAAATACTCTACACATATTGAATTGTGAAGTCTTCATTCTATTCCATCCTAAATCTTAACTTCTTTAGAGATAAAGACTGGGGAGGGGGGGGGCGGGGTTAAGGTTGTTTTTTAAGATTCTGCTTAGGGTTGCTTGCTTGTAATTGTTTTTAAAATAACATTAGGTTATATGCTTACCTTAAATCTCCTTCCAATGCGCAACTGTTCCTACAGCTTTACTTCTAACTAAGCAATTCTTGCAGGCTGTTGTCAGTTCATTTTGTGGACCTGTCTGTCTCAGCTCTACCTGGTGGAGAGCCTCGTCATTTCTTTTTTTATTGTTTCCAGGGTTCCCCTGAGACACGCTCACCCTTGTAATCCAGCAGCAAGTGTTTTGCAGCTCCATCAGAGCTTCCACAGAACAAGCTGTTTCTGTTTTATTAGACTTTATTAAGCTACGCATGTTTGCTGATCCATAGGTTGGACACTATGTTGATGCTGCCAGAACTGTACTTGACAGGTATTTTTCAACCTGTCTAGAGTTAGCTTGGTTTTAGTATCGTTTCAGACAGCTGTTGTAGCAAAAATTACGCTGCAACACAGGCTACTGGTTAGACAATCCATATTTCAGGATGTAACAACGTTAGGTGTGCATTCAAACTTGTTAAAACTCTCTTTGGCCGTAACTACATTTAAAAATGGTTTCAGTCACAGTTACAAGCCCCAGAGGGAACAGGGCTTTGCTGTGTCTCCCCTCCAGGACAGCACACACTACCTGCTTCCCAAGTTCTTCCTAGCCTGCAGAATAAATGGTGAATTAATCTTCTGTGACTGAGAGAAACTTATGGTACATGAAATTTAGAATGCTGTCCAGACCCTTTCAAAGAGGCTTCCATCTCTTTCAGACCTCAGGCTCTAGAAAATTGAACCAAAAGAATATATGTTGTACCTCTGACAGAATTCCTGTTGTTAACTATTTCTCATCCTTTAATTTCTCTGAGTCAATAGCCTGGTGCTGATGCAGTCCAATATGTTGTTCAGAAACCCACTCGGAGCTGCCGAGACAGTCACCTTCACCAGTCGGGCTGTGACCTTGCATGCACACTTCTCTGAAACTTCTGTTCCAGCAAGGGCTACATCCCTCCATCTGCATTATTTTCCCTTCCCTGACTTGAGTCCTTGACAAAGCTTTTTGTTTTGATGGGGAAGGACAATCTCGCATCTTGCCACCGAGTAACTTGCTTGTCTAATTCTTCAGTCTCACTAATTGCTACAGTTGTAATTTCAAATCTGACTGGTGGTATCAGAAGGCCAACTGCATGCTGTTAGGTGGGTCAGGACCTGCAAATTCCAGCATCTTAATTTGACCTTTGGCAATTGACTCGGTTCAGTTTTATTCCCCGTCTTTTCTCCTTAATTGCAGCTGCAGCTCTGTGTCTAGCTGCTGTTACAAGAACTGAATTAGAAAAATGGAAGAAGTTATTCCGTGGTGCTTTGGCTCTAGAAGTAGCTATTTAACCCTGTGATTTTGTGAGAGCCATGCACGAAATCTGTGCCTTTGATGTCTCTTCTGTCGTATGCGCTTACAATGCTGAGAAAGAACGCTCTCAAAATGATGATAAAGGGAAAGCTTCAGAATTGTGATAATTTTGACACATCATTACTATGATTGACATGATAAATAAGTCAGGTCATAAGGAATAATGCAGTTCTAAATCCCCAACCACATAAGCTTGCTGAGAGGGAAAAAAGGGTCTATTAAATTTTCTGTATAGAGATTGCAGTCAGTGGTGCATAAACAATACATTCTATAGCAACCTGTTCATTGCTCAAGTTGTTATTGGCAGGCACTGTGGCATTTCTACAGTCATTAAAAGAAGCTATCACTATTAATCTCCAGTCTGAAGGCAGACAGGTTTAACCTGAAGCTGATCATCAAATAATGGTAATATATATTTGTGCTATGCTGAACGTGCCCTTTCATTCTTGGGAGCCTTCCTGTAATGTTATGAGAAGGGTTTAGGATTCTAGCCTTCATTACAAAAGTTAGTAAGTTAATAATATGTCTTTTAAAGATACTTTCTCTCCCCAGCTCCCCCCAACCCAAACCAGGGCTATTCATGATTCATGAAGGTGAGGAGTTTTTATGAAACCTGGCAGCTCATCCTATGCATCCCCAGCACTTGGGGTATTGCTTACTCTCTGATTTTCTTTGTCCTTGGCCAAGTAAAAAACCTCACCCTAATGGTGTTCAAATGTGCACAGAGGTACACGTGTATCTGTTTAGAGGCAGCTTGAAGTGAACTCTGTCCCTGAGCAGAGGAACAACTTGGTGGGCCAGAAGACTGTCTGGAGAGAACAGGAGGGCATCTAGATCAAATTAATGTTCCTCCATTAGAAGAAATAGGTTTTTTAATGAATTGCTGAATCAAGTCTTCACAGATATGTCAGAGAGTAATGTGCTAACTAGTAACGTATCCCTCTTCTTTCCCATGGCCTAAAGAACTTACCTCACCCTACAAATGCATCTGTAGGTGCAAGACACCTGGGAAAGGGCAGCTGTAGGGATGAATTCATCAAGTTGCTTCCTTAGAAAGTAGTCCCTGAAAGAGCTGACAGAATAAAAACATTTTGATTGCCCTTCTCTTTTTCTTCCTCTTCCTCAAGGAAAATTGTATTTTGCTCTGGGAAATACAAGAATCTGTCGCCACAGACTAATGGGAAGCTGTGATTCATAAAGGTTACAAAGAGAAAATTCAATTTATTTTTCATTCTTTCTAAAGAGAAAGTCATATCCCTTCTCAAATATCCCTTAACATCCTCTCAGAAATGGGATGACATCTGTCCTTTAAGCTCTGTAAGTACTCTTGTCCCAGTTCCAACTTTTGGTTGTGGTAATCAAGTGATTAGGGAGAAGCAAACTCATTCCAAGTTATGTGTTCAGAAGCCATTTTTATGTGCAAATAAAAAAAAATTGAATTCCTATCCAGGAGACATCCCTAATATAAATTATCTTTGAAGCATCTACTGTCACTAGTACATGTAGTTCACAGGAGAGACGCTGGCAGCACTGTCCACCTAGCCTGTTATTATCCAGTGTGCTCAGCCAGCTTTTGACAGCAATACACTCAAAAGATAAGCAGAGCAACAGTGGTTTACCCAGCACCTCATTTAACCCTTTTGGTGTGTTGTCTGTCATCGATCATAATGACAGACAGAGGCTGAAAAATAAATTTAAAGTTAATAATTTTGAGCCTGATCACTTTTAATTTTTCAGTTTTCAGAAGGATGCTCTTTGAGGCTGAAGATGTTGCTCACCAGTGGCTACCAAGGGTCAGGCTGTTTCAGGGGGTCCCGTAGTGGTTACTTATTTTGATGTATTTGTTTTGGTGCTACTGTATTTCCTTTCATGACCTGTGCATATCTTTTTAAGTTTCTAATCCAGGTGGTTACAGGTGGGGGCTACATCTGAGCAATAAATTAATGAGGCCTCAGATTTTAAGAAATAGGTTATCCTGCCTTGCTACCAGGTACAAGTGTCAAACCCTGAGCGTACTGTTTGAGTGCTGCTGCCAGGGAGCAGCAAGGGCAAGCTGGTCTGCAAGAGCGTCAGGAGCTGAGGGTGACACAGGGCAGTGTCCCTTCATGACAAGGGACATGGTCCTACCCTGGCTGAAGAAGAGCAATGCCCAATCATCCAGTCATCACAAGACAAATCCATGAAGACTGAAGCCAGGAGGTCAGGTTCACGAGGTAAAAGGCTGGGCGTAAGCACACCTACAGCATAGCTCAGGCCAGCACCAAGCTCCCGAGTTAAATGCAGCTCCTCTGTCAGTGGGGGAGGCTCCGGATGAGGCTTGTCACACAGCGCTTTCTCACGCAGCTCTCACGAGTTAGCTGTTCTCCCAGCAGCCTGATCCAAGGTTATGCAGCTGCACTGTGTCAGAGCTGACCTTGACCAGAGGCAGTGATACCCAGGAGGGAGGAAGAGACTGCAGAGCCCGCTGGCGTACCCTGGGCCCAAGTGCCGCTGGCCTTTTGGCAGCACTGGCCCACATTCCAGCTGGGGATGATGCTCTTCCAACTGCTCTCTAGAATTAAATAGCAGCTAGGAGTTGATTTTGAGTATTTGACACTGACTGTGCCTTTGCTCATAGGAGAAATGGGAAGGCAAAGGAGATGCTGCATATTTGGGAGGACTCAAATCAGAGCTTGAGACCTCCTGCCCCGGGCCCCTTTACTGGCTCGACTCGGGCCAGGGCAGGCTCACTAACATCAGAATTACATGCCAACTGAACCCATGTTCTGGGGTGTTCAGCTGTTTTCATTGTGGCTTTTTTTATTTTTAAATATGATCAATATATGCCTTTGATCTCTTTGAAAAAGTACAGTATAGAGATATGGCAGAAAATTACTGTAGAGACCAAGGACTGGGCAAGCAGATTTTTAGCACTAGAATGTAACCTGCTGTTTGAATGGCCTTAACATACGCTATGATCTACGATTTAGACATTCATTTGTAGTGCTTGCAATAGCTAAAGCTCAGTTAAATTGGTGTGATGACATGTGCCAGAGACTGCAGGCAGCTTGAAACAATAACTGTAAGAAATGCAAATTGCCTGTTTTATTCTCTTACTGCTGTTGCCTGTGATGAAACTTGGGATAATGCAGTGGCTTTTCCCCCTGTCCTGTCTGCTGTTGACCAGAAGATGCTATGAGTGACTGTCCACTGTTGTCTGAAAATTGCAGTAGAATTTAATTTAGATTGTCATATCACATTAACAAATCTTCCAGCTGAGAACTGACCTGCAAAGGGAGTGTGAGAAGGGGAGACAGCTTCAGAACTTGCAAGATCCCCAGGGACACTGTATAGCATCATCTTCTTCCAGTTGGAGCCTGGAAAGAAAGAAAGTATTCCATCCTCTATTTGAGTGTAGCCTAAAATGTTCAAAGGTCGTAATAACCAGGTCAGCCTCGTGCCTGCTGTAGCCTCATTTCAGTAATGTTTGTCCTTGCCTCATTTCCGCCGCACGTAAAATGGAGATAATGGTTCCTACATCTTCTGTAGAGGTCTCTGGTGTGCTGGTAGAAGCAGTTATTATTTTTCAAGAGCACTTTCTGCTTCTTATGCTTTCCAGTGGTAATAAATTTTACTTTTTAATGGTAGGAGTAAAGGTTTTGTGCAGAATTAAATCAGCTTTTTTAAGTGTTCCTCTCTCCCTCTTTGATGGGTTTTTACATTTTATGCATTTGCATGCGTAGAGAGGAATCAGAAACAACAGAAAAAAAATTCTGGCATTTAAGAGCATTTATTTTAAAGCAGTTTTGGTTACTCTAGTTCTCCTGTATGAGGTAAGAAGCATAGGTTTGTTTAGAAGAGGCTATTTTTGTTCACGTTGCTTTAGTTATACTATTAATTACTGTGAACTAATACCTGTGATTCAGTCTAAAATATGGTTTTATGCCCATCCTTCCTGTGTGAAGAGAAGGCTCAATGTACCACTTTCAGAGACAACTTTTAAGGGATTTGGAGCAGATTCTTAATGTCTATAAGAAATCTGGTCAGTTTTATGCTGCCCATGGTTACAAACCTCAAATGAGTGACTAGCCAAAAAATTGGAAATTCAGAGAGGCACTTAAAAGCTCCCATTTCCAGACACTTTGATATACATTGAAGGTGAAGCTTGTGACTTTTTCCATTTATGTTATTTAAAAACAAACACCAAAAAACCCACCCAAAACCCACAAAAAACCCAACCCCAAACTCCACCACAAAAGTCAAAACCAAAGCCTCTCCCACACTTTGTGCATCAATTGCTGGATTGAAGCTGAGTGTGAAGCAATGAAAACATAAACCCAAGGCGTTTTCCATGTTGTGTGAAATAAATTGCTTTATTAAATGTATAAAATCCTTGGTAGATGTGTTATAAGTCCCTGCCCTGGGTGTATACCACAGGAGAACACTGAATTACAGAGCCCCAGAACACTGCAGTCATGTAGACTGGAAATGGTACTGGTAGCAATAACTGCTCAGCCCAGTTTCCACTGGGAAGTGCAGTCTTGCCTGTATCCCTTCCAGGAACCCTTCTGGGGCACAGTAAATGCTTGAGTGTGAAGAGCTCTGTTCATAAGTTATGGTGGACTCTGTTACAAAGCTGCATTAAAGCATTTTGCTGCAAACCCAAGTAATCCTTTTCTTTTTCAAAAGAGCTAAGTAAAAATGCATCAATTTTTATTTTCTTTCAGCAAGTTCAATAGCTCAAGATTATTACTATTTTTAAGAGTGAGAGAGAAATGTCAAAAATGCTTCAGTTGTACTTTTTTTTTATATATCACCAGGTTTGGGTTTTTTTGGCTGTTGGAGTTTTTTTTGCTTTGTTGTTTGAAGTTACAATCTTTGGAGGCAGTAGGAGGGAGAGATTATGGTTCATTTTGAAAAGCTGCTTGTGTTTTCTGAGTTTTCTCAAAGATAGTTCGGTATACAATACATTTTGTTGTCTTAAACTTGGTCTGTGTTGCAAAATTCTTTGGCTCCTGAATAGTCAAATCATAGAATCCTAGAATCTCCTGAGTCTGAACGGACCATAAGAACCATTGAGTCCAACTCCTGGCTCCACACAGGCCCAGCCAAGTCAGACCATGGGACTGAGCACATCATCCAGACACTTCTTGACCTCAGCCCAGCTCGGCACTGTGGCCCCTTTCTTGGGGAGCCTGTGCCAGTGCCTGACCACCCTCTCAGTACAGAACCTCTTCCTCACATCCAACCCAAACCTGCCCTGTCCCAGCTTCATGCTGTTCCCTCGGGTTCTATCCCTGGTCCCCAAAGAGAGGAGATTGGTGTCTGCCCCTTCACTCCCCCTCATCAGGAAGCCACAGACCACCATGAGGTCTCCCCTCAGCCTCCTCTTCTCCAGGCTGAACAAACTGAGGGACTTCAGCCTCTCCTCATAACACTTCCCCTCCGGACCCTTCACCATCTTCTTGTCCCTTCTTCTTGGACACCAAGAAAGCAGGTTTATCTTGTACAATCTGGCAGAGTTTACTCCAATTACACCTGAAAGAAGGGAAAGGGGAGATGAGAGAAATCAATTATATGACACTCCATAGGGTGTTTTCAGTACCCCCTATGCCACCACTTATTTTTTATTTTACCTGTGACTTATCCATGTAGTATTTTCTTTCCCTGCAGGTAGGTAAGGAAGCACTGAGTTTGCTGAACTCATACCACAGTCAGAAAAACTGGGCAGGAGTAAGGAAGTAGAACAAGGCAAAGCTGTCTCAGCATCGTAGGCTCATGGGCATCCCTATGGAATTCAGGTTCCTGGTGCTAGCTACAGCCTGGCTCATCACACCCTGGCTTTCAGGCTTGGTTTAGCCACTTGGTACAATTTTAATCCACATCTAACTGCATTTTATGTGTGCGTATAAGTGATTGATCCTTCTCCATCCTATGTATGCAAGTTGGTTTAGGAGATTCTATGTGTATGAGAGAAAGCAAGCAGCAGTGGTTTGTTGTCAAGTGGACCCTGCAATGCTTTCTTGCTGGTTTAGTTGTTCTGACGTTCAATAGTTCCGCACTACCACAGCCCATTACCATCCCGATAGCAGATTCATATTGTTAAGTGTTACTGTCGGGGCAAATCTGAATTAAATGGGTTGATTAGATCTAAACAATGTTGCTGTGTTCTGCCTAATCACATGTTGCCAATTAATTTCAAACTGATAACCCAAGGACATTTTGGGAAGTGACAGTATGTTTTAAACCTAGGGGTAAATTTATTTATTTTTTGAACAAAACTACTAGATGTCACTTGTCTCAAAAATACATACATTCAGGTTTTGGGCAACAGTACCTAATGTGCCATTTTCTCATTTTATCTATCAAATTAATTTTATCTATCATCTATTCCCCCTAATTTTCCTTATTAACTGTAACACTGTTGTGACATCCTCGTCTCATATCACGATGACAGAAATTTTAACCAAGCAGCAGTGTGCAATGCAAAGTTTTGGGTGAGCTGGGAGACAAGAACACCCTGTGGAAATAAGCTTCTGTTCCTCACTACCAAAGCAACGTGTCCTTGTGGTATGCATGAGAAGCTGTTTACCATCCCTACAGCTGCAAACAGTGACCCAGCCTTTTCTGAGAGGGGAAGAAGTCAATGTGAGATCGAAAAGACATCGGACTCTTAAACTCCTCTCTTATCTGGGAGCAGCAGATAGGAAATCATAAGAACGTTAATGCAAACAGCATTTGTATCGGCCAAGTAAGGTACGGCTAACAATTTATTTTTAACAATGCTGACACTACCCATACTGCAGAAATACTAACAAAGAGCCTTGAGTAATAACTTCCCCTTAGATTTCTTTTTACAGTACTCACAGCATTCTCTGAGCGTGCATTTATGTCCTGTGTATAAATAGGCAGATACAAAACCCTATTCCATCTTCCGGAGAAGAGAGACGCTGGTTTATTCTCACTTCAGAAAATTAAATGCTTATCCATCTGTGGAATTATTTTTGAATGAATAAGTTTGTAGACTTTCTTTAGCTGCGTTATTGTTTGCTCTTTTGGAACATTCTTTGCTTTCACTGTTGTTTTCTTCTTGCTACAGAGGAAATACAGCAATGTGTATTTTTCTCCCTGCTGAGGTCTGAAGCAACCTTATATTATAAAATAACCAAAGATTGATAATCACAAAGGCTGTAAAGGGAAAGTCTCACTTTATTTAGAAGAACATCTGTGCTATAAAGAGGAAGAAAAATTCTTTCTTTTGATAGAAAAATATTTCTTTGGATTTTGAGCTCTGCTGTGTGAGTGATTTTGCCCTGCTCCTGTGTTTTGCAGTACCCTAAATGTATAAATGAAATTCTCTTTGCTTCTGAATCTCTGTGACCTGAACAACTCTACTTTTATTAAGGATTGTATCCCTTTATAAAAGAAAGGGAGGAAAGTAGCGTGATATGGTCAGGGGGATGGAGAACCATATGGAGTGGACCTGAGGCCCCTGATAACCTATTTCTCAAAATATTATTTTGACAAGTCATTCCATATGTTTGGTTGAGTTAGCTGTTGGAAGAAGGCTGTGGGGTATCTTCTTGTTTTTCAGATCTGTTCTCTTTATGTAAAGACTTGGAAGTAGCAGACCTTTGGGAGCAAGGTAGCAATCTGGATCCCAAAACATGTTTCTCATGTGTGTGTATATATATATATATAGAAATAGAATGCAGCAAGAGTTGACCTTGAGCTTAAAATGCAGCTCAGTGAGTGCACCTTGGTTTGAATAGTAGTTCAGCAACAAAGATGAACTCTGCCTGTTTAGTTCAACTTTATAAATATCCGTAAAAGTGCTCTCCTTTAAGCCTTCATAAATTGTTCTCTGCCTGCAGGGTCTGAGGACAGGCTTTTACATTGGGTTGGGGTTTATTTAATTTTTTTTTTCTTTTAAAGTTCAAATTCTGTTTATGTGTAGCAAATGTTAATCCCTGTTTTTAGAGCAGATTGTGGAGAAAGCTTTGTTTATCCATGAGCTGCACGAATGTACTTGCATGGCTTTAACTGAGTGTCCCCTGCGTACTCCTTTTAGGTGACGATGGCTGATTTGGTGGCCTGTACCCATTTGCTGGCACCAGATGCCTGTGACACAGAAGCCTTTCCCTTTCCTTGTGAAGAACAACCCAAGCGTGGAACACTTACAGATTCCTCTTTTTGCTTATTCTCAGTGAGGACAGGTTTAAATTCTTTGATCTAATCTTTTGGGAAGATCAAAGATCTTTAAACAAGCAGCCAGGCACAGTAGATATCCAGACCTAAGGAAATCCCTGAAATCCAATAATATTTATTATCTTCATGTATCTGCCAGGTTAATAGCATTCTCCTGGATCTAAGTTGATGCTAGAAAGGTCCAGCTTTTTTAAAATGTGGAGCCTAACTGAAATTTGCTGTTAATTTTAGCTTCATTAGGACTCTTTCTCAGGTGATCAGTATAAATTTGCAAGTATCATCTTTCAGTGTGCGGCACCACAATGTCACCTTCATTTTAAAAGAGGATACAAAGAAACAGATCTTAGAAACTCACATATCATCAGTTGTATGTATTTGTTTTACACTCTACAGAGCATACTTATTCTTAAATCTTCCCATAAAAAAAATTCTTGAAGACATTTCTTAAATAATTTCCCCTGTAGTGACTGGAGATGCTTTATATAAGTCTGGAGAAGGATAGATGAGAATGGTTTGGGGTTTTTTTTTCCTTTTTTTTTTTTTCTTCTTTGCTACCACCCTTTTATTTTTAAGTAGAAGAGGGTTTAAGCTTGTTACAAGTAGGAGAAGCGACTAGGTTGTCAATTACATGATTTAATTTGTGCCAAAGTAAGGAGTTAAGAAAAGCATTTATAAAACAAAACCAAAAATGAAGCCACTTATGAAGATACATTTGAAAATAGAGGGCAGCATTTTATTGTCTCCCATTTCTCTTTCTTTCCTGCTGCTTGACAGTAAACCAGAATCTGCTGGTGAGAACTGCAGCAGCTCTCTGTTTCGTGTCACCCAGCCGTGTCCCCAGCTCAGCTTTCCTGTTTCATTTATTTCCTCAGCCCTACTCTCCCCACTGAATTTTGCATTTCTGGACACCATGATTAACTGACAGTTCTAGTTTATTTAACATCCAATTACTGATGTGTTGTATATTCCCTTAATTTATCTTTATTAAGAAAGCAAGCTGTAAATATCCAGATAGGTGCAGTGCCAAGGTTATAAGACCATAAAAGTTCATTTTTGTCCTCAGGAGCAAGTGACTCTTGTGGTGTGCTGCAGAAACCCATGCAACCATGGGCAGATCCCTCAGACTCGTTTCCTCTTCCTAAATGCACGCCTGTTTATATTTAAAAGGATGCTTCTCTTATGATGCACTAAAGCACATCATAAAAATATACAGCCTCTTAAAAATCATTTCCACTGATGAGTTATTTTAAAATCTTTTTAATCATAGGCATATTTGGAATTATACTGCTAAAATCCCAAGGTTGGGGATGCTGGCTACACAGGCACTGCTTGCCCTGCTGTCTGGCTGCAGCGGCTGCTCTTACCTGTTGCCTCTCGCATCGTTTGAAGATGACTCTGAGGCTAATAGATTCCACTGCTAGACCATGGATATTTTTCCCCCCTCTTTTAACTGCTGTTGAATAAGATTACACACTCTATCCACTTATATAGCTGATATTAAAGCTATCTGGTGAATTGAAAAGCCACCTGAGTGTTCTTTAGCTAGAATAGCTTGAGGCTATATATTTTTTTCATGTTAAAAGCTCTAATGATGTGCTGGATAATAAGTTTCTAGGCAGAAAGAAACCCCTCACTGTGCATGGGGGAAGGTCAGGTCAGTGACAGAGACTGAACTTCCAAATTGCTCTTTTTGCACGAGGAGTTGTGAGAAGGGAATTTCAGAGTGTTGGAGCAGAAATTTGGTCCGCTTTTGAATTTAGCTGCTGAATCATCACAGGGAGCTGTGTAACTAAGCAGTGGCTTAATTTCCTTAAAGCTACATGAGACAACACTAGGAATTTATTTTTGAAGTAGTCCTGAAATACAAAGTGTGTTTTTAGACCTCAGGTAGCAGAAAAGTCAGGGAACAATGCTGTTTTGTGGAGGGCTCACCCCAAATAGCAGTTCCTGGGTCATGTGCACTTAATGGCTTGTAGAAAAAGGGCAAAAGCAGGAAAAAAACCCCAAGTCTTTCATCTCTGTCCCGGTCTACAGAACAGAGCTGGTGAGTGACAAGCTGGAGAGACTGTGACACCATGAATCGCCCTGGCCATGGTGCCTCTCTCCTTGGTGTTCACAGGAATACATTTTCTGTTGGTAAATCAACTATTCACCCCTGTCTTTCCTTATGCCCAGAAATAGACCCTAAAAACTCTCTAGAAGGTTTTAGAAGCTTCTCAACCTGTATTTTAGACCCCATTTTATCTAATAAAATATATAAAGCTCCTCTTTGCTGTAGTAGCTCCACACAGGAGGGTATAAGTCATCTTGTGGATACAGTTGAGTTCCCCATTAATCTTTCCTTAGGGCTAAAACAAACAGCTCTTGCAGTCTGTGTGAAAGTCCTTACAAAGGGGAAAAGAAGCTGTTACAAACATGTCTGTTATTTGTTTAAACATTTGGAAATATTTATAGTGTGGTGCTAGCTGTGGGTTTTCTTTTTACCCTTGCTCCTATTCTTTTGTTTGTATACATTTCAGTGAATCCTTTCAAACTTGTCAGACAAGAAAAGTTTGGCTTTTTGAGCTAAGTAAAATTAAGACTGTGAAGGAGTATGATTGTTTTCTATAAACACTTTAGGACCAAACCTCACAGAGGGAGAAAACAGTTATTTAAGCTAAAGGACAGCTTTGGCAGAAGAACAAATGGGCTACATTGGCCATGAATACATTTAAGCTGGAAATTAGGAGAGGTTTTAACAGGTTAAACAACAAAGCTCCAGGAAATTTTCCAACCAGAAAAGCAGCATTAAGATAACTCAATATTTCACCCCATTCAGAAAGGGGGTTGCCTGATGGGATGTCAGGGTACCAACCCAGAAGGAACTTCCTAGTTCTCTCCCCCAAACACTGTCAGCAGGAAGCTCCACACACATCAATTTTTTTGTTGCCCACGTTTTATGTAATGAATATATTGGTTCCCATTTTCTCCTGTAAGGCTCTGTCTCTGCAGTATATTACATATGTACTTAAATTAGCAGTGTGAGTGTTTTCATTCTCTTCAAACTGACCAGCAGGTACCTGAAGTGCATTTTGAACTGTGTGCAGAAATGCAAGCTTGACTGAGTAAATTGCATGTTTTCTAACTTTATTTCTTTGAAAAACTTTATTATTCCAAGTGAAATGCATCAGAAGTAGCGTTGTCACATACCTGGTGTGTCACACAGGCCCAGAAGAGGTGGATAAGAAGGGAGCCATGCAGGATTTCCATCACTCATGAAACCTTTTCTAAGTGCTTCTCCATACCATATCCCTCCTTATACACTGGGTATTTAATTTGTGATCTGCTTGCTGTACTTTTTCCTGGGGTTTATTATTTTATTCACTTTTTTTTTATTTTACTTGCAGTGGAAATGAATCATGTCCTTGATCTGACGTGGACAAAGCGTAGTCACATTGACAAGAGTATATTGAGTCAATAAATATAGCTGACCTAGATCATTCATTCATTTTGCTTGTATTGTGTTTTGTAAACCTTTTTCATATCTGGTGTTTTATTCATATGTCATGATGTCTGATGTCTGGATCAGGATGAGGACCGTATATATAAGAATTCACTCGCTGTGATTGATTCAAATAAGTAGGCCATTTTCCCTTTAAATTTGATCTGCAAAGCTAAGTTTTTATGTTGTTTCTTATTTACCTTTTTGAGTGTAGAGTCTAGTTTCAAAAAGGTGCAAGACCAGAAATTATGTTAACATGTCCATGTTTGAGGAGTCTGAAGATACCCTTGGGTACTGAAAACTTATAAATCATCATACACCAATTGCATGTCATTAGATTGCTATTTATTTTATAAATACATACTTTTGACTCAAAAAGCCTCCATCTAGAGTTTTAAAGTTGTTCATCAAGCTAAACAAATACGAGTAAGATTTCTCACAGGAAAGTTGCTGTTATTCTCCTTTACGTCTAGAAATCTGAGCAGAGACCTGTTCAGCACACAGTGGTGCACAGCAGCATCACACCTTTCCCTTCTCTTGAAAATGAGTACAGTCCCTGCTGGAATGAAAGTGAAAAAATGAAGCTTTTATTATCTTAACGCTTTTTTTATTGTAGAACCTGTTCATAATCACTCCAACATATAGACAAGCCACGTTCTAGGGTAGTTTTATGATTGGGAAATACACTTTTTTCCAGTATTTGCATAATGCTCCTCTCTCATGCCCGGAGGTGGTTTTCACTGTTTGCTAGACTGTTGATCAGGCTCCAATTCCTGTTCTCCATCTTTTACTGCAGAGAGGAAGGGAAATTAATCTATTATTGATTGGGATCCAATTCCTGTTGTGTATCTTGTACTGGAAAGAGAAAGGGGCATTAATCTGTTGTGGGTTGATAATCCAAATCACCTGCAGATTGTACCTGGAAAAAGTGAAATGTATTCCATTAGTTTGTATTTGTACATCTTTTTTATTTCCCTCAAGCAATTTTCAGATGCTGTGTGATTCCCATTTCTCCTCTTTATTCATATTCCATGTTACAGAGAGATTGTACATTCTTGGTGCCACAATGTTGAACCATTTCTATGGAATATTTTTGTGATTTATATTGGGCTCTTATCTCCTATCCTTCGTTTTTTCTAATATAGGTATCCATAATTTGGTAACATGAAGCTTTGAGAGTATCCTGCACAGTAATTGCAAAGGCATTTCTGCATACTGTGCAAGTCTGAACGTCTGTAGGAAGTTTATGGTGAAGGTTTCCTAATCTTTTTCTCCCAGAAAAACTTATAAATGGTTTCAAAGTTCTGTTAAAGCATTCAATTTCTCCATTAGCTGCAGGGTAGTCTACTGGTGATCTTTTCTGTGAAGTATTTTCCTCCCATAGATAGATTTCATACTATGAAAAAGTAAATCCACTTTTAGATACTAGTTCTTTTGTGATTCCTCCATCATTGGAAACGGGACACCGAGAATTGTTTGCTGTAGTAACTATCACTAAGGGTAGGAGTGACAACCAGTCAACATTGCATCCCAGTCCCTGCCCCATACCAATTACATTAGGGTGATCTGAGGGATTATTTGGGCAACCCTACCTCCTCCTCCTCATGGTCACCTTGTTTGTGTTAAGTGTCTTCAGAGGGTTGAGACTTACAAGCAAGGCCCAAAACCATGATTTGTTTTACTCCAGCCTGAACTAATACTTTCTCTCACTTTTATTAAGGCTTCTTTGCACCATCCCTTTGAGATCAATTTGAGCATCGTGGAGTAATACACTTTATATTCTGCACTGCAAACATGGATATGGATAAACTTTGCATGCTGTAATGTAAATCTAGGAGATAGCCTAATGTTTATACATTCCTGAAGGGGAAAACACCTTTTCTATCTTCACTCATATGGTCTGAGTGCAATATCATCTCTGTTGGGAAAATTAAGTACCCAAGTGACTTCAAAAATGCTTGTCATCTTTATAAATTATAATATTTAAAATTCACTGTACCTTCTGTGGACGTATAAGAGATAAAAACACTGTCTTTTCAGAGATGGTAGGACAGTCTACGTATTTCTTCCCTTTAAAGAACAGATTAGAAATTCTGCAGCTCGTTGGTGGTAAAAAATTAGTGTTAAAGATCACCTGTTTCAGGTGATCTTACCACCTGTTTCAGGTTACCTTCTTGGTCAGATGGGAGGAGAGAAGGGGGAAGAGCAGAGTGTGATCCAAGATCAGCATTGCGCACTGGTGATAAAAACAGATAGACCATGCAAGAGGTGTGCACTCTTATTTCCTCTCTTCCCTCAATATATCTCTGCTTTGTGCAGAACTGCCAGTCTTGAATTCCACAGATGGGAGAGGGGTTTATGTTTAGAGGGACAGAAAAACCCCCATCTTCTTTTTGCCTTTTTTTTTTTTTTTTTTTTTTTGCTCCTCACCCCCTTTTTATTTTTATTTAAAAAACAAAAAGTCTACTATGGTAAAAGCAATACTGATGCCATTTTACCTTGATGTTTTGGGTGGTAAATGGCAGCTCACCAACTGTTTCTAAGCAGCCTGGGATGGGAACCACAGAAACAGCTCCCAGATGAGCTTCCTCCACCCAAGAGCCAGTCTTTGGCTTACAATAATCAAGCTGCAAAGACTGGTTGGGGCTGGTCCTGGAGGCACTTCAGTTACTACACTCTAGTAGATACTAGTTATAATTAAGACGGTGTCTACTGGCAAGGTTTAGAAGCCAAGGGAGGGCTGGAAATACTGAGAGCACTGTGGCTAAAACAGGCATGATGTAAAATGAAGCAGAGCATGCTCTTTTGGGTAGAAAAGTCTCTATTTGGATTAGGACTCTCCTGTGGCAGTCCTTCTGTCCAGTCATCTCTTAAGGACTAGAATCAGGGTCTTTCAGCCTTGTCTCCACAGCTTCCTACAAGTTCCCTTTAGGCTTGGTGTGTCTAATGGTGAGGCATCCCTCAGCTACAGTCCTAGGGTCACTGGGTTTCCCTAAGCTTGTTTCTCTTTCTTAGAGGAGGGAAGCTGCTCAGAAAGGAGATGGAAAGGAAATGAGATCTTTTCAGAAAACACAGAATATGGTGGCAACTGTGGTCCTCTATTAGCAACCTCTGTAACTGTATTCTCATATGCATTTGAATTGCTCTCCCATTTCAATGTCTTTAATAAATACATCCTATTAATGGAGGTGAATCAGAGAGACTGATGCTCAGTCATTGAAATAAAGGATACATGGGAAATTGAGCAGTTCTTAAATAATGTGACACATCTGTAGGGGACCATGGGATGGCAGGGAGGGGACATGGCCACTGATGAATGCAGAGAAGCTGCATGAGTGAGGCAGGGAAGGAAGAGCTGATGAAAACAAGAGAGACCTAGAAAACTGGCACAAGCAAAATTCTGACAAAGTAAAAAAGAAACTGTGAAGATGAGAGAAAAAAATTCAATTGTTTTCTAGAAAGTAGTTTCAAAGAAAATATCTGTTTACTAACAGTGACATTCTGCATTGTGTTTTAGTGTAGCACCAGTCAAGTAAAATCATGTCAGAGCACTGCATTAGGAGGTAGGAGAGGGATGGAGTGGCTTTATTGACAGCCAGGATAAGTAGCTTGGAAAGTCTGGGTAGTTTTTCATTATCTGATTGTTTGAATAGCTCTCTGCCTTCCACAGCCAGACCAAAGTCTGATTTGCTGCGTCACATCATCAAAACAAAATCACCGAGTGACTCCTTATTTAGATGAGGAGCCTGGATGCCCTGACATTCCAACCTCTTACTAAAGGATGAAATTCTGAAAGGATGGGGTGGATGCACAGACCCCACGTTACAGCCCTGTGAAGATTTTTTCACTCTCAAATAAAACTAAACTCCTGCTTTGATATTTTGAGCAGCCACAAAGCAAACCTGGGAACCACCCCCTGCAAAAAGGACCATGGGAATGTCCCTGTTGAGTTTTGTTTGGCAGGATTGGGCCAGAGTGAATTATGGCAAGTACTTTCTTTGTGCTGCAAAGGGAAACTTAAACTGCCTTTGAATCTGAAATAGGAACGTGCATGCTGTGTTGGCACTGTTTAGGTAACGCTTTGATATGTTGTGCTTTGTATATGTTTGTTGTATCTGCAGCTGACCTTTGTAGGCATATTACTTAGGGTAACAGCCCTGAGCTTTTTGATGAGCCCCGTGGATCACATCTGGTTTGGTTCACCCACTCAAAATCTGTAGCTACTTTTAATACATTTGCTTCAGGGATGGCACAAAATGAAAATAAGCACATACTTTCTTCAGGGTCTTGCCACATCTAGTAAGAAAGTACAAGAAGTCTTTACATTTCCCTGGTTGCAGGCGGAGTAACGTGCACTTCTATTTCCTGTGCTTATCTGCTCACTGAACAAAGAGCTGTTCACATATGGTGAACTAAAAGGTTACCACAAAACTGTCTTCTCTTCTTCAGCTGGTTTTGGTGGGGTTGAATCATTCTTCACGGAGCTGGTAACTCAAACAACTGGTTTCCATATTTCTAGATGGAGAAGAGAAATTATTATTGCTAAATTAGTAATTTGTTTATTGATCTTTTAGCATTTATTGTTGTAAACATTCATCTTGAGTAGAATTAGTGGTGAGCAGTAATGCTGAGGTTATTTCTTCTCATCAGTAACAAGTTACTAATCTGATCATTGCTTCTTTTCATTTTTTACAATTATCGATTACTATCTAGAAAATTCCTGCCATGAATATCTAGAAGACCACTGTGGAAATCTTAGAAAGTAGGTTTTCTATCTGTTAGCATCCTATTTCCAGGAATGTTGTTGAGCAGAGGTAAAATCTAGTAAAAGCATGAGATCCCATGCAGATTTTTGGAGATTCCATGTGAATTGCATATATATGCAGTGTCAGGTCAACAGAGTGTATTTATGGGAAGAAATAAATATGTGCTTACAAATTCCTGAAGTACTATTCTTAAATGCTTGAATTTATTTAGATTTTTGAATGGGGTTCCTAACATTTTAAAATTATACTACAAGCTTTCACCTCCCATAGCACACTACGTGCTAGCACTTGCAAACACATCAAAAGGTAAAAATTTTGTCATTCATTGATTCAGAGTTGTGCCGGCCTTGTGATCTGTCTGAGCCCCATTACCAAAACCTCTGTCAGCCCAACAAGTGAAATGGAAAGTCAGACGGCTTTAGGCATGCAGGGTGTGAGATAAGCAAAGTGTCTTCTATCCATTTTCTGTTCTTTGGGGAATTATCTTAAACGTCAGGCTTCGTGCCTTGGCATTGCCAGTTTCCCATTCTGTTTCATGGGCACGGGTTAGCCGCCTTTGCAGAAAGCACTTGATGAACTGGCTTGCTTTTCCAACAGTTTAGTTTTGTTTTCATTACTTTTCTCTATAATTTGTTTATTGGATTCTGTATCTTTAGAAAATTTTATTACTCTCTTATTCAAGCTAAAAAATAGCTAATTTTTCTTTCCCAAATGAGTTGCTTGAAGCAAAATACCTATGAATACATGGGTATTTTAATTCACTTACTAAATGTATACAGAGAAAATTTACAAGCAGCCTTTTTACCATTTTTTAAGTGTCTGCTGACTGTTGCATAAGCTAAATTATTTACAGTATGATGCCTCACAAAAGAGCAGCAGATTTGGGTTATTTACTTTCCTGATAAGAAAAAGGGATTGAAGTTGCTGTGATATGCTGCTTTGTTAATTTTATATTTGTTCCCCAGTGTGTAAAATCTTTTTAAAGAACTAACATGAGTATTGGCAGACTCTTTTGAAATGGTATGGAAGTGGTAAGATTAAACAAAACATGAAAAGGTTTTAAAAATATAAGTCAGCAAGTGTTTGATAAAAATAAAAGTGCTCAACAATGGAAAACCTTTAGGATGCTTAATTTATTTGCTCTCTGTTTGAGAATGGCCCCTGCACTCCATCTGGGAGTAGCTCTTGCAAGTTCTGTGATACCAAGCTGGGTATATTGAAACAGTCTGTTTGTACAGTATAATGAAAGCCATCGAAGACGATCGTGCTGAAGATCTCCCCTTAATGAGGAGATTAAAATCCACAGTGAGGTTGAGGAGTGAAATTTGCAGCTGTGTTGCTTGACAAGATCCTTTGCCTGGAAGGTGGCAGCCCTCACAGTCGGCAGATGTACAGGTCTTCACAGGGTTTCTTTCTGCCCGCACAGGTGCCATAGACCCGTCTGACACCGTGGCTCCTGTCATTGTCATCCCTCCCCAGAACACCAGCGTCGTAGCAGGGAGCAGCGAAGTCACGTTGGAGTGTGTGGCCAGTGCAAGGTATCACAAAAGCAGCAGGGTTTTAGGAACTAATTCTAATTCACTGTCCTTTCTGGGAAGGACGTAGGAAGTTGTTTTCATTTTATTATTATTTTAATGATTGAAGCAGGATGCGACACGTAGCTTGCACTTCAGAGTAACCTTACGAATAATCTCGTTTGTCCAACATTACTGAATTAAACATATTGATTTTTTTTTTTTTCTGGACAAATAAGGATGGTAGGGAGAGTTTCTCTCCCGTCTGTTCCTCACACAGTAAGGAAATGAAGCATGGTGGGGTTCAATCAGGAGACACTATCTTAGGGAAGATGTCCAGGGTTAATAATATTTCAGCTGCATTGCTTATTGACATGAAAGGTGATATTGTTGAACAGTCTGCGCTTCCTAGTAAATAAATTAGTGAAGGTCTCCTATGAAGTAATTTATTACAGATGCTCTCATTTTACACTAATTATTGTTCAGTGCACAGTAATTCAGAGTGCACAGCATTCCTCCTGTGTTTCCATCTAGTTGGCCTTGAACATCATTGAATTCCAGCGGAAGTGAACAGTTGAGGTCCTTGGATGATACGAAGTCCAACTGATTCACTTTCACCTCTGAGGGCAGAGGTGTTCTTGATACGGTTAATGTTGTTTTTGTAATTGAGTTGTAATGAAAGCATTTCCCATGCAGCTGATCCCCGTAGCAGTATTTACTCCTTTTGCTTAGAGAAATAAAATTGTTAGCATTTAAGTTCTATCGCTCTATCAATTAGCCGTACTTGGGTAACGCTTCTTGAGTAGTCTGTAGTCTTGATGTGTAGAAGTTATATATACAGTTGCTTCTTAATAATGAATGTCAGGGACAGAGGAAGACTTAGAGAAGTTTTAAAATGTGTTGCACAGTTATTCAGTAATATACATGTTTAATTCTTGTATTTCCTTTTTTTTTTTTTTAACCTTGGCAGACCTCTTGAGAAACTAAGTGTGACTTGGAAGAGAAACGGAGTGAAAATAACCAGTGGCATTAGCAATTTTGGGAGACGACTCACTATCACCAACCCAACTGCTGTGGATGTGGGGATGTACTTCTGTGAGGCAAAATTGAGAGACAGCACAGCAGAACCAGCAAGAGCGAAAGCCTTCCTTTCTGTAATGGGTAATTCTCAAGGCAATGTGTTTTTTAGTAAAACAGGCTCTGGACTGAGGTATAATAGGAAATAAAATTGATATTTTAATATTTCATTGACCTTACATTTGAACCTTTCTTTGGGAACAGAACAAAGGAGGTACGAGAGGGTTATCGTCCAAATTAATTCAGCCAGTCTTCCCCATGAATATAAATTCATCGAATAGATTTTTTTCCTTTTTCTTAAACTGTGATGTGATTCTGAATCCCCTGTGAAACTATACATTTAATCAGGAGTGGGGAAAATACTGTAGTTATACTGTAATCGGGCAGCTTCCGCATCTTGGCTTTTAGACGCATTAAATCCTGATTAACTCCCAGCTTGCTTACATCTAGTTTAATATGTCAAGTGTCCGTATTTCCAGAAGAAGCCTTTTAGGAGCACTTCTGTGCATTGTCTGCTGCAAGGGCCAAGGACATTCCAGAGTACATGGGCATGCAGATACCGTTACTGGTGTAGTAAAAGAGAGAAGACAATACCATTAGAATCGGTGCTACGTGCTAGACCTTTGATTCCAAGGGAAAATTTAAGCTTAATATTTTTAAAGGGACACTGATGTTCTTTCACTGGCCTGTTTCCCCCATCACCTCTGTGTGGGAGTTTCCCTGCAGCAAGTAGGCTGTTTGGAAGTGGTACTTACTGGGTTTGCTGTGTCCTGATAGAACAACACAAACTAGTGCGCTGACCCACGGCGTGGAGGTTTTTAGGTCTTTTAGAGTAAAAGAGACATTTTAGAACAAGATACATTTAGATGTTTTAAGCCAGGGCTTATTGTGTAAAGTCTAGCTTTTATGTCTTAGTCCCAGTAATAACGATGCAAGTGTCCTGGAGAGGTTATTGCTCTGGCAATGATACAAGTCTCAGTGTTGATCAGAATTCATGCACATGCATTTCTGTAGTGCATTGCAGAGGGAATTCAGCACGCAATTCTCTACACTCTTTTAACCTTCTGAAAATACAGTTTTAAAGACTCTGCTGTATGGTCTATATTCTACTAAAACAATTTATAGTGGCTCATGCTAAATGAGAAAACAGCCCTGCTCTCTACAAAGCTCTGCTCCAGGTTCATTTGTAGTGCTGTGTCTCTATTATATTTATTACCTACTGGATGAAGTTTGGTTCTAGTCTTTTCCTTTGTACTCTGTTTCTTAGAATTATTACCTTGCAGCTTCCCTTCCCTTTAAGGAGCAGAGATGGATCTCACTTATTTATGGTTTTGGTTTAAACTCTTCCTTATTCATAAGATTTTATTGTAACTAGTTTAACTTTGCTGCTATGCTGTCAGACCCAGCCTAATGCAATACTTAAAGCAGCCTCTTGGTTAATGTAAAAGATTCTTAAATACAGTTACAATAAAACTGAGAAACAATCATTGGGGAATCATATTAAACTAGCAGTGCTTGCCTGCCTTTAGTAGCTCATCTGCTCTCTTATTTTTAAATGTTTTATTTATTTCTTATCCTGTTTTAGGGGGCTGTCAGGGAATGAAGTTATGAAAAGGCCTGTAGATAAGAACAAGCAGATGAAAGAAAGCAGAAACAAATTGGTTACCAATTACTTTTATTTCCTTCTGATGGAACAAGACACTTCAGTTGCAGGTGTTTACTCAATGTGTCAGCAAAGCCTGATAGATTTCTTTATTTATGAGTTTCTTGAACTGCAGGGTGGATCTCTAATTCTAAACAGGAAACCAAATCAAAGGATTAGTCGTTACTGCATAACTCGTATTCAGCCTTAGAATTCTTGGGTGGATCTGGCCAGTGCTTAATTAGTCGAGTGACGAGCTGTAGAGGAAAGCGCAGACAAGCTTCAAACCTCAGGTTGTTTGTGGTGTATCCCGCACAGTCGATTGGAGTAGCACTTGCAGAGGATCAAGTATGCTTGTCCATTTGCATGCATAAAATATTTGTGGAGTGCACACGTTGATAGTGACCTGATAATGAGCTCTACTTCTTGGGAGAATAACACAGTGTGGACTTAATAACAGGTCTTGACTAACAGAAAAAGGAAATTGTGTTAATAGAAGAGGTTTGTTTTCAAAACGGTTGGGGTAAATCTAATGCAGACCCTCAGTGGTATGGTGATGAGAGCTTTTGTGGATTAATGGAGAAAAATATTTTGCTATTAACAGGTAGAATAGGGAGAGCGATAAAAAGATGTGTTAAAGATACCACAAATACGGAGTTAATGGAAACCTTTTTACAAATATATCAGTCCTTGCCTTTCCCAGCTAAGGGAAAGTTGCACAGTCTGGGTCTGGGCTCGGATGGGGACAAGAGCTTTATTAGAAGGCAGTGGAACATAGTACGAAGGTAGGTACTGAGTTCCAATTATTATTTGTGACCCACAATATTACCTCTGAATTTTTTTCTGAATATTTCTGAGAGTACATCTCAGGTTGTAAATTAAAATCACAATAATACTTGAAAAATCTGAATGTCTAATGTAATAAAGTAGTCCTGCATAAGTAAAAAGAAAATCCTCTAGTCTTGTGCTGCACTGCAATTTTCTTCTGAATGTGGCAAAGAGCTTTCTGACATCTTCATATTGTTCCTGCAAAGATAAACTGAGGTGGTTCCAAACCTTGGTTTTATTAGCTGCAGTTGTTATAAATTTTTAAAGTGTAGCATGTTCCTCAGTTGGCAGAGTAACAGTTTGGGAAAGATTTGTTGCAGATTAGATAAGAGCACATTTGTTTTACCACTAACAGTTTGAAGATTAAGTAATTTAAGGAGTCTTCTCATGAGCAAACCAATTTGAAAACTGAGCTAATCTTATATTCTTTTGCTCCAGTTCTGCGAGTTCCGTTAGCAACAAATTGCAATGGTCGTTCTTTAAGTGATTGTTCTATGGGAAATTATGAATTTTAGGAGCTCAAGAGAGTGAGGAATGGAACCCTTCTGCTATGTGAAATCCATACCACTCTTTACACCTGATGTGGTAAGAAAGTAAAAACTGAACAAGCCAAGGAGGAAACTAGCTAAAGAGTGGCCTGGTGTGGTGAGGTGCTGAAGTTCTGTTGGCCAGGCCAGAGTAACAGAACAGAATGAAGCAGAATGGCAGCAGAGGGCTTTCCTTCTTTTTGGAGCTGTTATATGCCCAGAACTACTACATTAATTTTCATTAATATTATTAATTAATATTATTTCTGACTTTCTGTTTCCTAGAGCAAATTTTTACATTGCAGCTGGATAGATTTCTTTCTGAAATAGGATGATCAGGGGCTGTTGCAGTTAAGTCACTCTCATAAATGCTACTCAGGGTATCAGGTATGAAGCACGAAGCTTCATGGGATTGTGGGGTTCAGAAAAAATGTAACATGAGTATAGGGGGCCCACCATGCTCCACCCCTCGATGAACCATAGGCCTCTGTGTCCTGTAGAAGGGCTGCCTTTGTGCATTGCTCACTGTTGGTGAATTCGCATTGACTGGAGATAGAGCAACCAGAACAGAAGTTGTTTTCCTTTGCAGCTAGCCTCCCTGATACCTTCTGATGAGAAGAATAGCTGTCATGGTTTTACCTTACATACTTTGAAACACTGCAAGTGCTGTCTTGCAAGCAGAAGAAGGAATTTTCCCACAATTATTGTGTTCATGTATTGTGCTTATGAAAAGATCACAGTTAACTCTGTTCATGCACCGTGTGTAAGAAATGAGAAAGAGTTTTGAGAAAAATTTTAACATGAAATGTCTTTGGGCTTGTCGAAAATACAGTTTGGGATCAAATCCAAGAAATGTTGACAATTTTTGATTTGTTGAGCCTCAGAGGTTGTTGAGATGGACACAGACCTGTCACCTTGGTGCCAGATGCACACAGGATGCATTCTGCGAGGAGGTAATGGGACTTCTGGGAAGTCCAGCTCTGTCTCTGGCTTTCAGGAGAAATTCACCCTTCTCTCAGTTCTGCAAATACGAGATGTGCTCCGGGTGCTGCTGCCCTTAGAACACAGACTGCAGCCTGCAGTAGGGATTGTAGCAGGAAGCTAAGTGTACCTTTTAGTCTCTTTCTGTCTTAACCTGGTACTCACGCAAGGAGAACCCTCACTTCAAGGAACCTGTTATACCTCCAAATACAATGTGGCTTCTCTCCCAGCATGGGCAGTCTGATCTGCTGCCTGGAGTTGTGGACTGTACATACAAGGGGCTCTCAAGTTTCCAGTTCCCTTTCTTTTCAGGATAGATATTTGCCAAATAAATTAGTTTATGGTAATGCTAGAGAAAGGCTTCCATGTTTAAAGCTTGATTTTCCCCTTAACTATGCAGGCCTGAGTTTCAGAGTGATGCAGAAATTTCAGCTTTGGAGGAGCCCCTGGGGCTTTCTCTGTTCTTTTTGACTTTCATGTGTGTATCTAGGATTAGGTCACACATCTCCAATGCAGCTTGAAGGGTATGTAATGGATGCTGACTGCTATCTTTTGAATGTTAAAATCAGTGACCATGTAACTCTGTGTGGGGGAAGTTAGAACAGTATCAAATTTTGCAGACTCCCAGGGGCTTTGCAGAGAGGCTATCTTTCCAGTGATGTCTGTAGTGCAAAGAAACCCTGAAACCCTCAACAACTATTAAAAGCACACATTTATATTCAAATATTCTTTTCCCCCTTTGCTTGTTCTTGACCTTTTAGTTAAGATCAGTCAAACACCAATACAATATCCGAACAATACAGTATCTGTTTCTTTCAGCATGATATGTGACATGACCCCTCTCGTTGCACAGCATGCTGCACTGCCAGCAGGATGAACCCAGTGTAATGGGTCCTTTCCTATTCCAACTATTGTCAGTCTATAATTAAAAAAAAAAAAAAATTAAATGTTTGACCTGATACCACCAGACTAGTGTCGTTTCTAGAAATTGCCATGTCTGGGGGCTTGTGTCTGGCATGTTATATAGTTGGGAAGACATTGTAATTTCACCGTACATATTAAATTTCAACACATGATTATTGCCTACAACAATAAATGTTCAAATTCATACTGTGTGATTCAAACCAAGCCTTATAAATATGCAATGGAGTCATATATACAGCCAGCCAGAACGTCCCTTCAGAATGCCATCTGACCCCTATAAATATTGCTGCATTTTTATGGCCTCTTTCTGATAGTTATTCACCAGGTGGAGTGCAGCACCCAAATCGAGATACCCTGAATTTTTCACTTGCAATTTTTGCTGTACCTGAAGGCCTTCAGGCACACACCTGTTGTGCAGATGTGTGCCAGGACTCTGAGGAGCCCAGCTTTCAGTTGTCTAGCACTGACAGCTAGAGAAGTTTCTTCCACAGCTGGAGTTCTGTTGAAGCCATGGACCTTCACTCCTAATGACCTTTTGAGCATAGACACATGCCTGTGGAAAAGAAGCACAGCTTCCATGGAGATCATGGTGCCATGTCCTTCAAAGCCCTAAAATTACATCTACACAAATACCACTATGGTTCATATTTTTTATCTCCAAGACTAATTTTCCATGTATGTTAGAGTTGGGATGCCACATCACTGTTGTGTGTTACTCTAGATCTTCAAGAATTCATGTATGAATTAGTCTTGTCTTCCCATCCAGGCTTATCTTCAACTCTAGGCAGTGGAAGCAGGTAGTTAATAATCAGTAAATTGTAGAGTTGCTTCTGGAAGATTGGCCCTTCTACGGGTAATTGTTGCCTCAGTCTCTTGACCACTCTATGCCAACTGCAGCATTTGGCTTCCAGCTGCTGGAACAGCTGTGCCGATCGAGCTCGGCAGACTTGAGTGTTGAAGATAGAACTGCAAATTTATCACGTGTGTGAATATAGTGCTGATATAGGAGAAAGTTTGAAAGCTGGTAGCTACAGGTTGCCAAGTGTAGAAATTTGGTCATTAACATCAGAGGGCCCTATAAAATGGAGGGTGGAAGATGGGCAGTCAAGGACGCCCTGAAAGAAGGATAATACACTTGGACCTCACTGCCTGAATGTGTGGGTATGTGTCTGGATGCTGCTTTTGGCCATGGTTCCCCTCTCCCTCACCTCACAATCAAATTCAATTGCCATACAATGAAAGATGGACAGACAGATACAAAGAAAAGTAGGGACACTAGGCGAAATGATTGGAAATTAAAAAGACAAAATTCTAGAAATTGGAGCTCAAGGGGAACATCAGGCAAGACTTGGAGGATGGCATGAGAAGCTAGAGTGTAGCCAGAGTGAAAACATGGACTTAAATGAATTGCAGGGGACTCAGCAACTTAGCTGATCAAACGTGTCAAACACAAAGTGCCATCAGTGAATTTCAATTAAATGTTCAGCTTTCCAATTTGTTGTTTAGATTAACACATGAGATCATATGCAATAAATCACAACTTATTATGCATGTTTATTAATGACTTTATATTTAGGCAGTGAGGATCAATAATGTTAACACATGTATATTATTAGAATATAATAAATCAGGTAGCTTGTTTTATTGGTTTTGCTGGGTAAATGAGTATTCCAGGCTATTTTGCAACCTCACCTCCTCCTCTGCACAGGATTTTGAAAACTAATATTGATTGACTTCATTTGGAATGAACACAGAGTTGTAATGTCCATTGGTGCTCAGATGAGACCCCAGTTCTGTATACTCAAGCAAGTATTTTATTATAGTGAGAGGGAGTGCTGGGAAAGGAGGGTTGTATTCTAATCCAGCACTTACTGATGTGTACCTGGTGGTATGTCATGTCGTCCCTTTGAAATGGTAGCAACGCTTGCTCTACTGGTAGTGGGAGAAACAAGATTTTGCAGGATAAAATTATGTGATTCTGGTTTTATTTATGAAAAACACTAATGTCCCATCAATAATAGAGAAGACATGTTTGGTTTTTCAGACATGTTGAAGAAATTTGAGAGGTCAGTGCAGATGACCTTGGATCTTCTTGTAGCTTACCATGTTTTTTTCAACTAAAATGAAAATATAAGTAACTTATTTTCAGGGGCTGCTTATATTGTCTCCTCTGTGTTTTCTAAAACTTACCAGGGGGGTTGTTTATGCTACAATAGAACACTAGTTATAATCAAATAAAATGCTTCTAGAAACAGTATTCAGATGATAATTGCATTGAGCAGACTATGACAGTTTTCAGTTACCATGATAATTACTGCAACCTTAATGCCTGTGGGACTTTGACATGATGCTCTTCAATTTTATGCTGCATAGAAGAGTTACATGACAGCATAGTCTACAATGTCTGGAATCTTGTCTTTGTTTAATTAAAAGTCTAATATCTTTAGTCCTAATGATAAAGTGTGGATTTTTATGATTATTACTATAACTTCAATTAAAGCATTAAATCTGTTTGCTTTTCTGAAATAAAATAGTTGAGAAGTTTTGGGGTTTTTTTTAATTATGCTGCACTTGTCATCTGATATTGGCCTTCTGACATGTTATGGCACTTTATTTGACATGCTTCATGCCTTCACGAGGTGGAATTTAGTTTAGATACTGAAGCAAACTATCCTATAAAATACTATGTTGTAAATACAAACCTTTATAAACCTCTTGGGAGGGCCCTTCTGAGCAGAGAATTAAGATGTTCCATGATTCAGACCTATAAAATGAAAAGTAACCCATGCTCTGAGCATTAATTTGCAGTGCAAATGCCTAAATCTTACCTTACATTGACTTGACTCTTTGGAATTCATACTCAATGTAGCAAAAAATTGTTAGGTTTTTTATGAGGCTTTTACTACCAAAAAATAGTGCCTCCATATAGAGGCAAACTCAGGCAAGCTAGTCTGTCTGTAATACACTGTATTGAATGCAACACGCGTGGAGAGATTGTGATGGATGCCTTTAAATCAGCACCTATTTTTGGTTTTCCTGTGGCTTTGTTTGTTTACTTTTGTTTGCTTTCCCCTTTCTAAAGAGCCACCACACTTCACAGCTGAGCCTGAGCACGTGATATTGGCTGAAGTGGAGAAAGACGTGGACATCCTGTGCCAGGCAATGGGTAAGTGCTCAGGAGTCTTCAAACCTGCACAAATGATGTATGTATCACCAGTACTGAGGAAAGCATCTTATACAAACTCACAATGATTTGAAGGCTCTGCATTATTGCAAATTATAGCAGATCTCAGGTATCAGGGTGTCCTGGTTTCAGTCAGGATAGAGTTAACTTCATTTGTAGCAGCTGATGGAATGCTGTGTTTGGGAGTTACAATGAAAGCAGTGCTGAGAACACCCTGATGTTCTCAGTTGCAGTCAGACAGTCAAGGACTTTCTCAGCTTCTTTGTATTTCTCTCTTCATGAGAAAGGAGGGGCGAAGCCAGGACAGGTGACCCAGATGGGCCAAAGAGAGTATTCCATGCCAATGACGTCCTGCCCAGGATAACGGGGGGCTGAGGGGAGGAAGAAGAGGGGCGGTGGCGGGACGCGTGCTGCCTGGGGGGACGGTCGGGTTGCGGGACAGCTCTGGGTGGTCCGGCCTGAGTTGTGTGGGTCGGGGAGAAACTGCGTTGGGGATCAAGAGTTTCATATTCTTTTGCTCTAAAGTCCTGTTAGCATTGGGATATTTGATCTTTCTGTTCTCTTAGTAAACTCTCCTTATCCCAACCCACGGGCCTCTTAGTTTCTTGGGTTTGGAGTTATTTCCCCTTCCTTTTCCCTTCCCTTGTTTCCCCCTTTTCCCTCTTCCCCTGCTCTTGTACTTTAAGGAGCAGGCAGCTGCGTGGATCTCAGTCCACAGTGGGGGGGAAACCACGACACAGGGAAAGGGATACCCTTTGCCCTGGGAAAATCGGGCAGTTCTTGTGGTTTTTGACATAATCCCACTGGCACCTTTGTGTTTGTTGAGCAGGGCAAGTCCTGCTCCCTCCCTCCCCTCTGGTAAACCTGCCCTTGCTTCACAGTGGTCGCTGTTTAAGAGATGTTAGTGTCTTGAGCCAGGAAATTACCCGAGGTGAATGTATGGTTATGATGATTATGGAACCCATCATCTGCAGTGCAATCAGTCAGTATTGGCAACTATTCTTTTTTTCTTTTTTTTTTTTTCCAAAAATTACAGAACTTTTATACTGAATAGAAATGTCACTAACTCTGATGTTTGAATGTGGTTAAGAATTACGCAGGAGGATTATTAAAGGCAGTTTTTAATTGGCAGGTATTTAAATAAGTAACACAAAAAGCTTCAGATGTTTAGAATTACACTTAAAACAGAACTGTTTTTAAGATTTGGTGCCAGGGAACTGGAAGCACCACGTATTTTAGCGCTCTAGAAAGATTGGAGGCATCATAATCCCATGTAGAGCAGGTCTGTCTCTGTCACAGAATTGCTGTGTGGCTTTGTCAAGCGACTGAACTTTCTGTTGTCTCATTTTCCCTGATGCAGAGTTTAACAAGTAGTACACATAAAAATCATGTAGGTAAAAAACACACAACCTTGACTAAAAAACCACCCAAAATTCACCAGCAGCTTGTTTCAGTGGGCTCTTTCTCCAGACCAGAAGTAATAAAGATGTTCTCTACTGCATTATTATATTGTTTCCACTGATGTAAGCAAGTTTTAATGTTCTGTGTGGGAAAGAGTCAACACTGCTCTTCTAGAGGCAAGCTTTGCAAATATGCTAGGGTGATAAGCAAGCCTGTGTGTGAGGATGCTCCGGTTGATTTAGCATTTCAGAAACCTTTGATGAGGTCTCTTACCAAAAGGCTTTTATAAAGATGAAGCTGTTAGGTTATAAGAGACAAGATCTTCTGGTTAATTAATAGCTTTTTTAACAAAGCACAGCAGGACCTGTTGTCAGCAGAGTTCCCCAGGAATCTCTGCTGGAATCCATGCAGTTCAACATACTCATAAATGCCCTGGAAAAGAGTGTGAATAGTAAGATGATAATATTTACTGATTATATAAAATTATTCAAGATACTCAACATTAAACTGACTGCAAAACTGTCGCAGAAGGTTCTGATGATTTGAACTCACTGGACAATGAACTGGCAGATGAAATTATTGACAGAGATGAAATTGCTATGCAGAAAAGGTATGTCTTCTGCAAACATCAGTTCCGTGCCAAGCCATGGTTCAAAATGTTAGGTACTGGCAAGAAAGAAGTAGAGAAAAAATAAGAGAACACCACAATACAAATCCACAGGGCAGCAGCTGCATAACAAATACTTCCCACAATTCTAATCACTGTTGGAGACAGGGATGTAGAAAAAACAAAAAAGATATGAAAATGTAGGAGTGGTATCATTAGAGGTCTACCATGGGTTTTGAATGATGAAATATTAAAGTGACTAAATCACTTTGGAAAAGCGATGACTGAAGGGTGGGTGCCACTGGGAGATGGGAGTAGAAGATGATAATCCTGTCTTGGTTAGTGCAAGAAGCAGAAGACACACCCAGCTAACTTTTCAGTGAAGAGATGTACAATACAGGAAAGAGAGTAAATTTTCAGAGAAAGTAGGCTGCAGAGGTTGTTGGTCCAGGCAGTGGTTAAGATCAGAAACAAAATTTGCTTAGGGAAAAAAAAAAACCAACCAAGAAAATGTATGGAAGAAAAATCCAGTAAGGACTATTAGACAGAGCTGTGTGTTTGCAACCTCTGGCTCCGGAAATAGCTAAAGCACAGATTACTGAAGCTGAGAAGGTGGAAATAGCATTTTGTCCTTGGGCTGTTCTTACATTTTGTGCCTGAGCATCCAAGACAAGACAATTTCAAAGGAAGGAAAAGTGACTAGAGAGACATTTATTCTGGCATTGTGCCACCAACTTTATCTTTCAGCATGTGGTATGACAAATGTATCTGCAATTCTTTATCTGAGTAGATTTTTCAAGTAGCAGAATTAAAAGTATGTGTTATGCTATTAGAGAAATTGAGATACAAAGCCATTCTGAGATTATTTTTTAAAATTATTTTTCAGTCCCATATAAGTCTTTGAGATGTATCTGAGCTATCTCACTGGCACTATTGTCTCAAATGTTTTTCATGTAATGAAAAAAACTCCCAAAAAACTAACCACCCAAAACCTGGAGGAATCAGGGAGAGAAGAGGCTGGCTTCTAACTCATCCTTCTATCCTAATGCTTCCCCTGGGCAGTTCAGCTCCCCAGGAGATTAATAGGGCACCCATAACCATTTTCAGTAGATGAGGTATTACTGGAGACATGGGAACCCTTACTGGAGGAAATAATTTATTCCTGCTGAACTCTTCTAGCATACATCTGATCTGCTGATGGATGTGGTGCAGGAGCATGGAAACCCGTCTCTGTGGGGACTATTTTGCAGAGTACCTATAACACAGACTTGTAAGGGGCAGTTACTAGTATTAAACAGAGAAGAGTTTTGATCCATTATTACACAAATCTGGCAATTGCCAGCATTTAAAAAGAGGGTAACCGAAGGTTGCTGTCTCCCTGCTCCAAGCTGGGAGCTAGAATAAAGCATCAGAGGAACTGCAAAGCTGCCCTGTACCTCCGCTACAAATAGGAAGACAGATTGTATTTCCCCCAGCCCCATCAAGTGCTGTGCACAAAGCCCATTTACCAAGTCTTGGTGCATTTGGAATGTGTGAGAGACAGATTAATTTCACAGTATAAGCAGAGATTAACTGTAAATAAAATTGCAACTTGCACAGACTAGCTTTATACTTCCCTGTAATGGAGTTTCAGTGTATCAGACTGCACAGTAACCATGCTCTGCTGTATATCTTTCAGCAGGGGCTGATGCTGCCTGCATTTTCAATGGGTTTCCTTTAAATGCTTTTTCTTATTTGCTTATAGAAAGTTTAGAGCTGCAGGCAGCGGTGGTGGTGTCTAGGGAGCACAGTTAATTGGACTTTAGTTCTACCTGTTTAGACAAGTAGATGGAAAGATGCTTTTGGGATTCCCCAGTAGCCCACTGGGATCTAGAGAAGGCTATAAAAAATAAATAACAAAAATGACACAGTGAATATTTGGAGTCTTTTATCCAGGTTCGTAAGTAATTTAAATTTGGCAAAGAGTCAAGCATCTGTTCCACAGATGGGGAAACTGAGCCTCAGATTGCATACATTATTTGCCCAAGGTTACAGAGAAAGTAGCAAAGCCAGCACCGGAGTCTCAGCTTCCCACCTTCCCTTCTCCTCCAGAACACTAGATTAGCTCGCCTATGAAAAATGAAGAGCGCTGCCTACATGCTGAGAAATAAGCTTATTTTATTTATTATTACTGGTCTTTTAGGCCACTCTGTAATCTCAAACGGTAAGGTAGGACTGATGCTGCTCAGAAAGGTAAATCCAGAAGGTCTTTAAAGAGTTTTCTTCGGTTCATAATTTTTTCAGCAGAAGTTTTTAGAGAGGAAAAGAAGCAAAATTCCTTTGGGGGTGTGGGGAGAGGAAAGGCTGTGAGGTAGAAGCAGGGGAGAAGAAAAGAAGCTGGTTTTAACCATTTTTATAGCCAAAGAGGTAGGAAAAAGATAAAAGAAAATGTGTATAACTTGGAAGACAAATCTCTCTGGGAAGATCACTAAAGCCCAAATGAATGCTGCTGACAGGCATCAGAGTGCTTAGATAAGATCCTATTATTCAGACTCATAACTTTGAGTAGAGGAAGATATCCGTAACTGAAAAGTAGAAAAATAGAGATGGTAATATTCCGTTTGTCAGCTGAGTTGGTGATAGGGAGGTGTATCTCACAGTGATTATAGGATTAGAAGGTTTGCTAATACTGTTAGTAGAATGGGATTTATGGAATGACACCAGTGTTAAAGGTTTGAGTGTACTGAATGCAGGATTTCATTATTTCCTAGGTGCCTATCAAGTCTAATGTGTGGGAAAATGGAGTTGCTATTATTTAAACATTTCCAGGCTTCTCAGCATCAGGAGAACTATTCCATTTTGCATCATCTGTTTCTTCATTACTCAGTGATAATTTGTATTTGCCCAGGAGGATTTTCAAGAGATGAATAACACTCTCACCGAGAATTCTGAGCATTGAAATTTACGCTAATTCTGTATATGGGCTGTTGTATGAAATTTAAATTATGCCTATTGGAAGCTACTACACTACGTCTATTCTCTATCACACAATGCACTCTACATAGTGGATTTCTTCCCGAGATGATTGCCTTCTAGATTATGAGTACATTTTATTTTATCAGCAGAACAAAAGCATCAGAGGTGATTGTAGTAAATGATACATGTTTATAAAAGTAACAGCAGCAATTGAATGTTGTTTCTCAATCATTCCATACGTTTTTGTGAGTTCTTTCCAGGAGTTAATATAGCTTTTGTCTATATAAAGAGAGTAAGTACACTGAGAGAAGATATGAATGGAAGTATAATACAGCAGTATTTAACTTGAGGATTTTTAAAATTATAATGATGATAATATAGATCTTCCCATAGTGCTTTTGCTCTGAGAGCCTTAAGTCATTGCCAACATTGCAGTGAAATTCATTGTCTGCAGATGCTTAATTCATCAGTGACACCCCATCCTTAATGCTCCCATCGTGCCCTGCTTTTCTCTATTCAGGCAGATTCCTCTCACCCTTGAATTTAAGTCCATAGTTCCTTACCTTATTATAAGGGAATGTGAACCTCTGAGGTTTTAAGTGATACGTGTTCAGAAACATCTACTGATTATGAGAAAGCTGTATTTGGGGCTGAGATAACCTAAATCGGCTTGATACACTTGTGATCCTGTGATTATCCTATCACATAAAATATCTGCTTCACTTCAGATAGGGCCCACAGCATTTGGTCAGTTAGGGATTTCTGTCATATAAAGATAAAACATTGTCTGATATGAGGGGCGGGACAAGAACATTCGTGTACGACTGTTCTAGGCAACTGGTATCTCTAAAAGAAGCAAGAATCCTACACTGTTTGTATATACTGAACTTCATCCCAGCTGCCTGGGATATGACTGCAGAAAAATGTGTGTGAAGTAACTGTCAGTGTTTGTGGAACAAGCACATGAAAGAAAACAAGAATATTTGGGGCTGTTACATCTAGGGTAGGATTTTTGTTTCTTCTGATGTCTGCATTTTTCAAATAACAGGTTAAGCTTGAGAATGAATAAAAATACTAATAATTTAAAGCTATCCCATTGTTGGCAACATGCTGTTTGTGCATCAGCTCAAACTAAGCTGCCAAATTAGAACTCAAATACAGCCGTGTGAGCAGTTCATTTTTTTTTTTATGTGTAATTTGCCATTTCCTTTTTATTTTGACATCTTAGCTACAGTCGCACAGAAGAATCTTATTTGAGATGGAACAGTCTTACAGACTTACTGCTTTGCCACACGGCTGCTCTTTAAGTAGCATGATTCTCGCTTCCAACATGAAATTGCTGTAAATCTTATTTTGTAGTAGCATGAAATATGATTGGGTGAAGAAAGTAATTTGATAACATGTTTTCTCAACATTTCCCCTTTCGCTGTTTGCTGGTTTGATTCCCACATGTTCTGCCGTGTGTTATTACCATTGATAATGTAAGATGAAGCCTCCATTTATCAAAAGCAGCTTGTAAAAATATAACTAATTGGTGTGGAGGGATGGGAAATCAGGGATATGTCCAGAACAGCGCTGGGTATTTTGACTACCAAAAACATGTTTTGCAAGGACTGATAGAGAAATTCTTCTTTGTTTTATAGGTGTTCCCATTCCCACCTTGGTCTGGTATAAGGACTCTGTTCCCCTCAGCAAGCTGGAAAACCCTCGCTACAAAGTCCTACTGAGTGGAGGGCTGCGGATCCACAGGCTGCGTCCTCAGGATGCTGGAATCTTCCAGTGTTTTGCTAGTAATAAAGCTGGGGAGATACAGACTTACACCTACCTGGATGTGACTAGTGAGTAACAAGTCATGATACGAGATCAATGAGTTGTCATTTCTGTAGGTGACCATCGGATTTCTCTGCCACTCTGTGCTTGTTTATTTTGACTCACAGAACCTTGATTTTCATCAAGTATAGCTGCCCTAGCCCTAAGATACCCCAAAATGCCTTCTGTGGCCTGAATACAATCTGCTGAAGCCTATAGAAAAACTTTTCCATGACATTAGGGTCTTGAGGTGAACTCTCCTATTTCATGCTACAAAAGGAAAACTTAATGAAAAGGAAAAAAAAAAAAGGTTAATTGTGAAATACTTCCATCTTTCCTTTATACTTGAATAATTTAATTCTACTTTAATGTAATTCTGCTCTGAATTTGAGGTACTGCTTCATGATTGTGCATGGTACCATTTTATCAACATTTTGTCTACAGCTACATTTAATAGAGAAAAGAAAGTTCAAGGGGTTTTGGGGTTGGGGTTTTTTTTTTGCCAAAAAAGTCTGATTAAATGCCTTTCTAAATTAAGTGCTCCCTTCTCCATGGAAGAATTACAAATTGTAGTAGAGTCCTTTAAAAGCGATTATTAACAGGCATTTCTGCAATACTGTAACTCTTCTTCAGGAAGCTGATTTTTTTTAGCCCAAACAGCCCAGAATTCCTACTGGCTTCAGAAAATAGATCAGGCCCAGTTCAATATATATCTAGGAAACTGCAGAAAAAATGTAATAAAATGCAACTGGGGGAAAATAAGAAAGAAGGAGACTTGGAAAATGTCTTGGATGAGACTCAGGTGCTAAATTCTTTTGGCTGACATTTAAGTCTCAAAGTTAATGCCTTTCTCAAGTTGCTTTTCATCTTAAAGTACTCTGTTATGAAGATGAAAGGAAATAGTTTTGTTTATCTAGATTTCTCAACTTCCCCCCAAACACTCATTGTGAGCTTTATCTTCCTTTTTCTGTAAGCCACCTTACTTGTACATGTACAAGCACCGATAGATTTTTATTTTCCGTGTAGGTAATAAACCGAATTAGGCAATTCCTAAGAGATGAATAATGAAAGGTTACAGTCACTGCTGAAAGGTTTTCATGCATTATTGTCATGTCCTTCTCGATGATCAGCTCTATAAAAGTGGATGTGAAGTAGTCCATGGTAATAGGTAAAGGAACTTTCTGATAGCTGATGCATTGAATTTTCAAAATTTTTGATTCTAGACATTATACCAGCATTTATACAGCCTCCAGAGGATACCACCGTTACAGAGGGGATGAGTGCAGTGCTAACCTGTGAAGTGTCAGGGGCTCCAAAACCTGCCATCTCATGGAAGAAAGGTAGCCGGTTATTAAATCGTTGTGGAAAAGCTGGGATCAAATGGTTTCTTGTCCATTCCTCTTGCTGAGATTCTGTAGATCCATTTAGCACATACTGCTTCATTTCTCTGGCTCTTCAGGCAGAGGGTTTGTCATGGGGCTGTCGTGGGCCAGAGGCTCGGATAGGTTCTAATAGTCTTTTGGAAGAACCAGGATTGCAGTGATTAATCCGTGCGGTCTGTGTGACACTAATCACTCTGCTTTTCCCTTCTGTATTTCAGGAGACCGGATCTTAGCCAGTGGCTCAGTTCAGATTCCTCGGTTCATTCTTCTTGAATCTGGAGGGCTCCAGATAACACCCGTGTTCCTTCAGGATGCTGGCAATTATACTTGCTGTGCAGTCAACTCTGAAGGAGCTCTGAATGCTTTTGTGATGCTGACAGTGTGGAGTAAGGATAATGCTTTGTTTAAAGTCTAAGTTTAATCAAGTCTTAATCAGTTTTCGTTGTATGCTCAGGAAATTTTCATAAGTAATTATGCTTTTCTAGTTAATAGAGATACTTGTGTGATTTAATAGGAATAATGTATCTATTTTAGGAAACCTATCTCAAATATCCTTTTTGTTTGTAAAATTATGCATATAAACGTTTATATTTTGTGGAAGGAAGGGAATTAAAATAGAGTTTCAATCACAATTACAGTTTTGCTTGGGTACTGCTGTGGTGAATCTGCACATCAGACCTTTTAACTTGCAGATTTGGCTATGGACAGTGGGTTTCTGCCTCGAGGACTCTGCAGGCAGTGTAGACCAGCCCATGCTGGTACCAAGGCTGTGGCCACAGTTAACAATGGGTATCATTTTCCTCATACCTTTGTATTTCTTTGTGGCCCTGGGCACTGTTGGAAGCCAAACCAAAGTACAGCAGACTTCAGCTGGTCTCTCATGCTACAGATTGGCACGGCACAGGGCAGCCCATGAAATGATTTTGTCCTTCCCCTTTTGCTCTTGATCTCTAATTTTTTTATTTGTTTCTTCTTTTGGGGAAGAGAGTCTGATCCAACAGTTTGCCCTGTGTTACTCCTGAGTTAAAATACTGGTTTTAGCTACTATAGGTAGGAAATAATGATCCCTGAGTTGGGACTAAAAATAAATAAGAACAATGAAGATTAGGGTAAATACAGAAGTGTTGTAGCCCTCTCTCCTTTCCCATTTTGATTATGCTGATGATGTGTGGTGCATATTTGGCATTTATTAATCCCCAAACTGTGCAAGTTAAATCAGCAAAACTTTTTCTTTTGAGCTTGGGAATACCTGAAAACAGCACTGGCAGTAAATTTAATGGGCTTGTGCCATATGGCCATCGTCTTTATATTTTTTTGACAATATACTGTTGGTAAGCACATCAGGATGTTGTAAACTGAATGATATCCAGGAAATCCTTCCATTAATTCTCAAAGGCATGGTTCTTATTTGTATTAAAGATAGTTCCTGTTCATTGTGCTGCATTGGAAGGAGGAAAAGTGCAAATAACCTCATATTTTTATAACAGCAGCACCATATAAAGCTAGAAGGCATACACAGGTACATCAGGAATAATGCTAGAAATTCCATGCCGTTAGAGTTAGCTTTTGCTTTTGCTGATGATTCCTTCTTGTGCGTGTATGGGAGATCTCAGAGGACACTGATTATCTCTGTAGGGATTTGGGACTGATTAACATTACCCACATATCTTCTGTACTCATCCTAGTAGTCTACCTGCCTCAGCTGATGCTATCTGCTGCTGCTGTGTGTTAAGCATAATAGAGATCTTTCACACCAGATCTGGTTGCTGTAGTTACAGCAATTATTGTGTTCTGGGTCTCCAGGAGGTGCTTGAATAAAGATGTTCTGAAACATATGAGTAAACAGTATATCTTATATGGAAAATTCAGGCTACCAGAAGCTCCTCCTCATTAGCCTCTTTCCTGGACCTGGTGAGATTGTCGGGTGACATTGAAGTTTTTCTCTTTCTGGATATTTTTCAAGCATCTTCTTTGCACAGATTTTTCTTTGTGTTTGTTTTCCCTGCTCTGAACAGTGTGACTTGTTTCCAGTGTATGTTTGGATTCATTTATAAAGCGTTACGAACATATGAGCTGCTTTGTGGCTTTAGGGACTTGCTGTAGATGCTTACCACAAGACCAGTGAGAGTTAGTACAGCTTTAGCACTCTTCCTACTCAGATCAGTGCCAACTCGGACTCATGGCCTCTGCTGCTTTTGCTTCTCTGCACCCCACAGCGTACCACCTCTTCTTGACACAATGACATTAGAGGGAGGGAAGCCTTCACAGCACAGGCTTGAAGAGGAATGGCCTGCTTGCTTTGAATGACAAATGTTCAGTTGCCTGCTCTCCGAGTGAATACCCAAGTTAAAATGCTGTAATTTCACCTGAACTATGGCTTGTGCTCCTTTCAGATCGCACTTTCATTGTTCACCCTCCTGAGGATAGCACTGTGATCAAAGGAACCACAGCCACTCTGCGATGTGAAGCGACTCATGATCCTAGAATTTCAATCAGGTTGGTGGTGTCAGTTCTTGTTTGTGTGGTTTATCCTAGCTTAATTTTATAAGCTATATGAATAGCATTAGGCAAAAGTTTCAGGACCCCAGATTTGAACACCAGACCCCTGATTACTGCATTATAAGGTTGTACACTGTATCATTAATCATATAAATCCCATCTTCCATTTCAGCCTTATGTATTATTTACAATGAGCTATGTTCCACTTCATGACTTCAATATAGCCTTCCATGATTTTACTGTCAAGGTTAATACACTATCAATAAAACCAACTTGTCAGAAGCTGATACTTAATGAGAGTAAAAGCCAAAGAGAAGGAATAGGATTTCAGAAGTGTTTACATTGGGGTGCAGGAAAGCAACATGAGATGTCCATGCTCTTGGGAGCACCTCAGTAACTAGGAGCTATATTCTGCTTTACCTGTGTAAAGGAAAACAGAATTTGTCTGTAAAATGGTATCATTTGTGCTAGAGCATTTTGAGGAAGCTCACCTTTTTTAAAATAAATTTACCATGAAAATTCAGGTAGCGTGAAAGCAACCGAAATGAAAGGCAATGCAGGGAACAGCTTGGAGGGGGCTAAAAGGGTGAACTGCAGAAAGGCCTTTGGAAAGAGAAATACCAGTGTACAAATCTCATGTAGAGATGCTTAATTGTAAAACCATGGGCCATACACATCTCTGATGTGTTGCTATATGCATGTCTTAATGGATGAGCTCCAGTGACCTTAGATGTAATTACATTTCTCATTTTGATCACTGATCTAAAACTAGAATTTGTAAAAGTCTCTGCTCCTGACAGTAACTGTGGGAGCATGCCATTTTTAACGTGTGGTTCCAGAAGCTGCTCTCTTGTTGCACAGTTCAGATAAATCTGGTTTGGAGGTCTTGTGAGTAACTGTTAACAAATATTCTAATACTCAGGTATGTTTGGAAGAAGGACAGTGTTGTAATAAATCCATCCAGCAGTTCCAGGATCACAGTAGAGAAAGATGGAACCCTCCTCATCAGCCAGACATGGTCAGGTGACATTGGAGACTACACCTGTGAGGTCATTTCTTCTGGAGGAAACGACTCCAGAATGGCTCGACTGGAAGTGATGTGAGTGTTCTATCTTAAATATACACTATGCTTGGTTTCAGGTTCCCTTGGGCATTTTTCTAGCATTTCATTCCAGGTGGTCTGTAAGTTTGAAGTTAGGTGTGGGTTAGGGGAAATAAAGCCTGGTTCATTCCTAACTAAAGTGCCTTGAAAAGTACTACATTTTATGTGCTGCCACACTACTTGGGCTTCCAAGTAACTGCTCAGGGGGTAACAATTAAGAGATGATAGTCTGCTAGAAGCCACTATGTCTGCTTTGCTTTATTTCTAAGGACCTTTAAAATAAAAACCAGTGTAGTTCAGTTCTGAAAAAAAAGATGATAGAAATGTCATTATGGGGTTCCATATTTTCTGTTCCATCATTCCACTGGGGTCAGGTGTGCTTCTGCTTTATTATCATCACTAAAAGCAGAAACTTTGGTACATGTGTGGAGCAGATCAAATGAATAAAAGGTAATGTTTTATGTAGACCTTTTTTGTAATTTATTTATTTGAGTACTGCCGCATGCTTCAATTTAACTAAAATTGCATCTGTTTCTGCTGGTCATGCCTGATCTCTCTGAGAAGACGGCAACTTCTGCTGTTGGCAGTGTAATGAGTTCACCTCTGAGATTTGCTGTGCAGAGGGCTGTTTGATACAGCATTATTCTGACAGTGCCAAGGCTACATCAGATGCCCATTTTCAGAGAGCAGTCATACATTCTTTCTCTAATTAAGCACTCCTCAGCTCTCCTCCCGGAGTGCATTTTAGTGCTGTTTTGCATCCAAGAGCAGAAGACAATTCAAAATATATTGCTACTCTATAGCCATACTTTCTTTTCTCTGAGGCAGTTTTTGAATGGAGGGCAGAAAATGATGGAGTAAAGACTGAAAAGAATGTGAAAACTTGGACTTTGAAGCAAAGTTATATATATCTACTAAATACTTCATCAGTCTGACCATTTCTTAGTCCTGAGTAGCAAAAGATGCCCTATGCCACCTAGTACAGAACAGCAGATGTAGTCACTTGCAGTTCCCCATTGACCAATGAGGAACAGTTTTATATTCCATAAAACTCAGGCTAGAAGCCAGCTGGGAGAGGCATATCTTGTGTCCATTGCTGAGGCTGTGTTTCTTGTACCCCAGCTTGTTCCAGTTGTGTTGACTGGCTCTCCATGCACTGGGACTGGCTCTAATCCTGTAGCTCCGCTTCCTCCCATGTTCAGTGGCTGATCACCTATCACCTGTTTTTCCTGGAAGAATTAAAGAAACGTATCAAACCTACTCTTTCAGAGGACTCCAGTAACTGCTAAGTCACTCAATCATACCTTGAATTGTGACATTTTATTTCAAAGTAGTGCTGCAGGTAGTGCAATAATGCCGGAAACCGTTGCATTCCTTTGCAGCTTTCATCATTATCGTTTGGCTCAGCAGCACAATTCTATGAGAAATAGAGATACATGATACAACAGAAGTGAAATGAAGAAGAAAATATGTGGAAAGGAAATGTCTAAAATAAAGCTTAAATTAAATTCTAGTTCATATGCGAATGACAGATCTGTAACATTCCCTATTCTCCCAGGTAATTCTCTTGTGCAGAGCATTAACAAACAGGGCATGTACATTCCCATCGATGAGCACTTACACTTCAGTGCCTTGAGTAGCACTAATCTCAGACAAATGTTGAGAGGAGGTCTCTCAACCAATTATGGACTGGAGCAGTCTACCAACAGATAATATGGCAGCTTACCTAGCTGTATCTGACAACTCCAATTGTCTCCCCAATTTTTTTCCCCCAGGAACCAGTATGTCCCTCCTCTATCTCTAAGCACATCAAGAGAAATTTCTGAAGGCACAAATAAATTTGTTACTGATTTCTATTCAAACTGACTCAATTCAAAACCATTGACCTTCAGGGTGCACTTCAGTTATTTAATCTCTGAGTGGTCTGGTTTCCTAATCTGTGGAAAGAAGGAAAGAAAACTATTTCTTCCTTTGTCTTCCCTTGTTGGAAGACAGGCTTGGGGGACAGGGTACTGTTTCTGGCTAGAAGAACGTATGCTGATTGCACAGCATGGTATACATAGGTAGTACAAGCAGGATGGATCATTTCTCTCAGCATGTCTGTGCAGAAATAAAATATTTGAAAAAGAAAGCCAGAAAACTAATGAAGAACTTGCTAAAGTGCAGCCAAAGGTTACTTTGCTCATCAATTTTGCACTGATGGTACTTTGGCACAGAATCTAATTGCTAGTCAAGATACTCTATTCATTCATTTGTCTTCCCTCTAAATATGTTTATTCTTCATGTACATCACTTGATTTGATTTGCACAAGGTAAAACATTTGTGAGTGATTTTCCCCTTCTGCAAGAGATAGACTTTAATTTTTTACTCACTACTTTTTTTCCCTAGCAGAGCTTCTTGACTGCAAATACAGAAACATTGGCAGGTCTTTTGATGATGAGTTTGTGCTTCTCTTGTATTTCTTCAAGCCATAGGATTTGATCCTGAAAGTAATTGCATGTTATGAAACATCCCAGGTTCATTTAGCTTACTTTTATAGTCCTGTAAATACCATACTGAAATACATATAGAAGAGAAAGCGCTTGTTCCTAAAGCTGTATAAGCTGAGTTATCTCAGTGTATCACTCACGTGATGGAAACTGTGCTGATTCCAGCTCAAAGTATCCTGAGGGTTCTCAGTGCATATAAAATATGCAGAATTACCACTGTCTTTGCCTGATGATACCTGCTGCTCAATATCAGCCTGTCTGCAGTCTATACTAAAGAGTGTCTTTGTTGTATGAATGTGACTGAAGAGTATGGTAATGCTGCATTGTTGGAAAATCAAAGCCCTGTACAAGCCTCTGTTATGTCACAACATAGAGTAAAATCTTTTAGGCTCTTCCTCTATGCAAAAATATGGGGAGGACAATGTAATACAAAAATAGACAATTTATTCCTGGCAGCATGTTCATCTTCTTTCAGTTCTCTTTCACCAGAGAAAGAACTATTATTGTTCTGTCTTCTTCAAAAGCAGGAGAGTGGAGCTAACCACTTATAATAAAACCCAGTGGGTTGCCAAGAATGCACAGTATTGCCTTTGTCAATCATTTATACATAGATTTGATATCCTTTTTACTAAAGTATTTGTAATTGCTACTTCTCCCAGTTTCTTCCCAACATATCCCATAAAAAATATCTGGATTACTAAAAATCAGTAAGACCAATGCAATCGAAATCGTGTCTCATTACAAGCTTATCTTCATTTGGATCCCTTATCCATTGGTTCCAATATCCCATCTCTTTTCCTTTCTGCAGGGAGTGAAAACAGGAAGGATGTCAAACTTAAATATATTATTCCTTCCTCACTAGAAGGAAAGCTCCTATTTATTTTTCCAAGCTCTCTATTGAGATGTCATCCAAGAAGTAAGGTTCACTGCTGAGTGTAAGTGCACTTGATACTCAAAAGAGAAATACCACCTGGAAGTACACTCAGAAATACAATTGTGTCTGTTCATCGTTGAAGGTGTATCAAAAACTGAGGTGTTTTTAGCAAAAAGAAAGCATAAAATTTGAAAGCCTTTCCCAAGCTGTCTGTTGATTTGAGCTTGTGGTGACCACCAAAATGACATGGGAAATAATCCTGAGCACTCTAGGACTTGGCAAGCCTTTAATTTCAAAAAATCCACCTCATTATAGGCCTACAAGAGACAAAAAGCCTCAAAACTCATGGATTTCTTGCAAGAATCTTTCCTATGTTTAGAAATTGGAGAGGATTATTTCGCAAGAGAAACTGGAAAGTCCTGAGCAACAGATGACATGTTTCTTAATTTAAAACATTATAAACTTTTATGAGCAAAGCCATCAGGGCTGAGTGCTTTGTTAGGCTTCCTACCTCAAGTTCTTACCATGTTATCGGGGCTAGCAGATGAACCACCTGCTCCCAAGTAAAACTTGTATGCTGGACCTGATTTAGGAAATCATTTATGAAATAGGAATGGGGCTTTTTATAAACTGACAAGAAAACTTATTTAATCTCCCTTTCCTTTTTAGTAATCCCCTCTTCAGTCACAGTCTCTCTAATTACCTGCTGTTGGACCATTTTTCTCAGAAATCTCTCCAAACCATGTCTGGTTTATTTCCCTCAGCAAATAGTCTGCTTTTAGCTAATGTTATAAAACACTCTATGTGTTTGCAGAGTGAATTTTTCAGCTGCCCTCTGGCAGTGATGAGCAGACTCAAAACATTAGGGTTTCTGTTTTGAACATGTATCATCTGCAACTAGCTAATATTTCTCTCCTAGATTGTCACAATGACTTCACGTTCTCTTCTTGCAAATCTGCTATTTTAATTGCTTTGTCAGAAACCCCTCAGGTCATCTTGGTGGCCATGCCATTAACCCAGGGCTTATCTATCAATTACAGATTTAAAAGTGTCTATATACATATTTTGTTATCATACCAAATAAGTTATGGAAAACTTGCCTCCATGCAACTCTTCAGCATTAGAGGAGTGAGGTCTTAAGATATTGTATATTGAAAAGCCTCCATATATTTCCTTTTGGGGGCTTCAGTGAATAAAAACCAGAAAAATGATAACACTGGAATTAAACTTCCAGCATCTGATCAAGGGCCATTCTGTGCCCTATGTGCTGTTGTGCTAATTCACTTTCTTGGTGTATCAGAAGTTGAGCAGGGCTGAAACTACCATTCTTTGCAATGACTTCTTGGATGTTAGCAGCATGGAAAAGTAATTCTCTTAGAGGAAAAAAAAGCAGCAATGATCCCTTTTGGGAATGTAAATATTCATGATGCTGGTACAGGTCTCATTTGTCATCCCTTCCACACAGTATGTGGTAGCAAATGAGAAGGGGACAAAGTGTAAGTGCTTGCTAAAAGTAAGAATTACTATTTATTAATCTCTGCTTTTGTATACTACAAGGAGAGAAGTGCACTCCTGTGCTGAAATGTCTTTGTAGTTTAAAATATTTATTTCTGTCCAGGTGTGCTTCTTAGGCACTTGTTATGTCTGCCTTGAGGGATTTAAATCTGTAAGCACCATCTGTTGCTGTTCAGTATGGACACATATGGCTAAAGAATATGATATTGGTGGAGATGGTATGGCTGTTGCAGATCATGCTACTCAATCTCTGTCTGAACAGAAAGTGCCCATTTCCTTCACAATGCTAATTACCACTTTTTGTCAAGCTAAGAGAATAAGCAACTAAAACCAAATCCTAAGGGGAAAAAAATGTTTGCACTCAGTTTGTGCTTTCAAAACCATAAGAAAGGGAGTGTCCCCTGTTCTCCAGAAGTCATCTGAGACTTGCACCCTAAGAAAAAGAGATTGAGCGGTAAAGTCTTAGTTGTGCAGCCTCTGTCCTCAAACGAGCTGTTAATTCATTCCTTCTAAACATACCAGGAAACAAGATTAACTAGGAAATGCACACTGTAGAAATATCCTTAATATAATCCAGGAGTGTTTGTTTAGTTCCCAGAAAAGGAGTGACATGGAGAGAAGTTTGCTGGGAGCTCCCCCTCAGCCACCCCTCTACACTTCCTGCGTGAGCATCATCCACTGGCAGAAGCTGAAGCCACAGCCCTTTGCTGAGCTCTTCGCCACAGGGCCTGGTGTAAATGAGGAGAGGACTGAGCCTTCCTGGAGCCATGTCACAACAAGACACTCTCTTTCCTTCAGTAATTTCCTTTGCCAGCTTCATCACAAAAACACTATCCCAAACAGTTTGCTTAGGACATAAACCTCCACTTACAATTTATCATTAATGTTCATGATAATGAAATATTTCTTTCCAAATTAAGCAGCACACCTCGTAGTCCCGGGTAGCTGTCCGTTATCTTAAACCCCCACTCCACACTCTTCAAACCAGAGGATTATTCTGCCATTGTGCTTGCAGGACGGCTGTTCTTCCACTCTGTTTCCAGGTCCCTTTCTTCCCAAAATTTCTTTACCCAAAATTTTGCAGTGTTGAAAAACATGCTTCTCTTGGGGCCTCACAAACTCCTTCCTGTGCCTGATGTTTCTTCTTGCCTAAATCTGAGGTGTCCTAGCTGTCTGAACATCAGGAGCTTGGAGCATGGCCTAAGTGAGAATACAGTCAGCCTAAACACCTCAGAATCAAGGTGTGGAGTGAGTGACTTAATGAAGTTAAGATTTGAATCACACCCTGAGGTGCCATTCCCAGTTTACTACAGAAAGACCCTGGGGTGACCATGCTGCTAATTTAGTTAGGTGTTTAAAAGTCAGATGAGACTTTGAGTATTGGGTTTGGTCTGAGGAAGCATCAACCCTTCTGGCCTGCCGAGAGGAGGCAGGTGAGTGTCTTCCACTCCTCTCTTCTCACTGTCAGTGCGTTTTTCTTGCTGCTCCTTGACTCTTCCAACAACCTTTTTTTTTTTGTCTGGTTTTTTTGGTGTTACCTTCACAGCATGTGGCCATCATAAACATGTAAACAAAGGCATACACAGTTTTAACAGAAAAATAATAAAACTATTGTCTGTCTCTCCTTATGCTCCACAATGTTCCAGTACAAACCAAAACCCAGGACATCTTTATTGTTCTGGCTTAAAGCCAGAGTCTGTATTTACTTTTCTGAGCAGCTGAGGAGTTGCGGTTTTTGAAGAACTAAGCCTTCAGTAGCATGATGCATTACAACCAGAAATTACTATATTTTTAAATTAAGCATGTGAAGTACCCTTGTGACTTTCTGCTCTGGTTGCTCCAAGGGAGGGTTACCCTCCACCGTCCCAGGGAGCAGCAGTAGATTGAATGAGTGAAAACTGGTCCTCCTTGCTTTTTCTTCAGTGTCTGAGGTCCTTGTTCTCCTTAGGAACTGGGGTGATGAGGAGCAGAAATCAGCTCAAATATAATGGCTGAAGGGCTCCTATCACTTAATACAGATCAGCGTTTAAGGGATGTAGCAGAATTTTGTTTTCTCTCTGATTTTAAGGCAATGAGTACAAATGAAATGTTTTTCCACAAATGGCCTTTATGTGGAGAAATTACCCATTTTAACTGAGCTGCTGTTTTATTTTTTGTTTTTAATGTTTCATTTTGTATTTCCATGGGATTTCTGCAGGCATTTTCACTACATTTTCTAGTTGGGTGCTTCCAAAAAAATTCTTATTATAGGAAGGAGAGATTCTACCCATGACAGGATAAGCCTGAATCCGCAAGTAAATCAAGCTGTTCTGTAGCCTAAGAATACATATGGTAATTTTGATTAGTAGCTCTATATGGATAGTGTCAATGTCTTCTGCTTCCTTGAGTATGAAAAATTCCATGTTAAATCATATCTCCCATATGTTTTACTGTTTATATGTATTACTGCTGTCACATTGCTAGGACATCATCGTAAGAAGGGGAAAAAAGTGAGAGGGGAAATTTATTCACCAACTTGTCTCAATCAAAAACAGTATGAAGATTGGCTCTTTTCCACATTTAGTAACATTTCTATTAGCTGTTCTAAACATCAGCCTTGGGACTTCCAGTGTGATTTTTTTTTTTCAAAATAAGATAAGATTCTGAAGAATTAAGAGAAGTCTTTTATTTATTTAATTGTACAATAGCTGCTGGTAGTTTTATATCTATCATCATACAAATCTGGTGTCATGTGCCTTTAACTGCCTGTAAGACTGTAGCTGAATGAAATGTAGATTGATTTTTCTGTGATGTTTTTTCTTCTATTCTCTTTTCCTTCACAGTGAGCTGCCTCATTCCCCTCAGAATCTCCTGGCCACTCTAAATTCCTCCTACAGCCGCAGTGTGATGCTCTCCTGGGTGCGCCCCTTTGATGGAAATAGCCCTGTTCTCTACTACATGGTCGAGCTCTCTGAGAACAGTGAGTAAAGTCAAATATGTTTCAACCTCATGTTCTTCTTAATTATTCAGCCTTCTTTCAGACTTCCCTTTTACCAGGGCTACCAGCAAAATGGTGCTGTTGTTTGCTAAATGAGAGAGAGTGTGCACAATTTGGAAGCCCTGGGTTTTACACTCAAGTATTCACACACTGAAAGAGTTAAACAAGAAAAAGAAGTCTGGGGTAGTGGAATTGTTAGTGAGGAAAGCCTTGGTTCCACCTCCAGCACTGCCAGTCAGACTTGAGGCACAGCAGCTCATTCCTGAGTGCTTCAATTCAATATCCATAAAATAGCAGTAGTCATATTTTATTTCTTCCCATGGTTGTCTTTTGCTCTGGTTTCATAGGTATTTTGATGCATTCAGAGCCCCAGTTTCACCCAAAATTTCAGGCAGTATGATAGTACAAGGAACTGATAGTCCATCAAAGGTACAAACTTGGATGTCATAGGCGCTACTATCTTACCTGTATATGGGTTCATATATTTTCTTCACTTTCCTGAGGTTATCATTTTACACCCTTATTTTAGGAAGGTGGTGAGGGTGCTTAAATGTAAGATAACTAAATATGTAGCTTTGTGGGTCACAAACCCTGGTCACTGTGAATTACCTCTTCTCAGAATTTTGTCACGCTGTAGGTCTGGTCCTCTGGCTCTCAGTTTGCAAGGTTATTCAGGGACATTGCTAATGCCTCTTTAGGAGTTGATGGAAAGATGAGGTTATATGGAAATCGGTCACCTTGGCAATACTTTCTAATCTCTATCACCCTAGGAGCTAGAAATCCAAGCCTAACAATTGATTCTTGATGAAAAAATTAAGAGCATCACTTTTTCTGACATGTGAAAATTAGCCACTGCATAACTGAATGAGAAGCAGTCCTGATTTCTGATTATCTAGAGAGTAGCAGTTTGTTTTGCAACACAGAGCATGAGATGAAACTTGAGCTTCAGATCACATACAACCCTTCAGCTTTGCAGGCTGGAGTGCATAGTTTTCAACGTGGAGGTCCCAGAACTGATGATCTTGACATCTGTTAAGCAAAGTGCAGTTTTCTAATCCTAGCAGAAATCCCAAGCCATGCCCAGGACTGCTGTCCTTAAAACAGTTCTTTTGAGCAAAGGCTCCTGATCTTTTTGTAATAAATATCTCAGAAAATTCAGTGTGCTGCACTCACACCCTCCTCTACCTTCTTATCATCACTTTCAGCTTTATTTTCACTCTTCTTTCCTTCCCCTGCTAAGGATTACGGGCCAGGAACTGCCTTTTTGCTGTTCCTTACCTGTCCTTTCACCCAAGGTTACCTTTGTGTTTCATGTTTCCCAGTGGCTTGGACAACAACAAGCTAATAAACTCCCAGTCCAGGATCATGATGCAAAGGTTCTGGAGCTGTATTTACATAGAGACAGCACAGAGCTGACAGAACGTATGCACTTGGGTCCTACCCTGAGCTGCATTGATTGGGAAGAGTCACCAAGAGGGGAAGCATCTCAGTGACAGGAGAAGCTTGAAAGGTCTTCAAGTGCCTTTTTAGCAAGGATGCTTTGCAGTTGTTCTGTTATAGGAGTGGAGTAAATGTGCCATCATTTTGAAAATGCTGTAATTCATTCACTGAAATTTGTAGAAGACTCAGCAAAACTCAACAACAGCTCTCCAGAAATCATGCAGACAGTCCCTCAGAACTTCACAGGATCCTGTGAACCCTTGCTCACTCCATGATAGATCCAATAATTTTGGCTGATGGCATTGCAATCTACCACTGAGAGAGTGTCATAATCACAAATCACTTCAGCAAGCTGGCAGCTGCAAAAACCAAACACAGGTCAGGTTTATTGTGAATTGAGCATTAATTCCCAGAAATATTCTAGACCTTCCTTTCTTTTCAGTTTTTCATCTTTATCTTTATTTACTCTGCTTTTATGTACAATATGTAAATGGTTGCTCATAGAAATAGAACAGAGAGGCATCTAAGCTGTTTGCTGTTGCTCTCTTCTCTCATTTCACATATTTTTGCTCAGCTTTACTGATGTCAAGAGAGTAAGTAGTGGAACAACATCAGCAGTGACTTTGGTTTGAAAAGTTGACTTTAATGTCTGCATATTGTCGCTGTCTTGTTTTGGTTTCTATTTTCTTCAAGTGCTTGTTTTTTAGAGTTATTTTGATCTCAGTAGTGTGTGGTTAATATTTAGTTTCCACAGACCTCCTACTCCTTTGGAAAGCCCCACATTTCCTTTGTTCCTTCCCCCGTCCCAAGCGATGTATGTGAATGTGAAGCTGACATTTGATCTTGTGTAGGTAGAATTTGTCTGAAACGACTATGCAGAATCTCTCTCTCCTTTTCAAAGAGAATTTCCTTTCAGGTTATCTGTCGCTCCTGTTTGTGACACAGAAAGAGCAAGTGCTGAGGAGTCGGCGTACGCCCTCCCTGAGCTCATGTGCTTGTGTGTGGAGCTCTTTCGCTGTCAGCAGCACTGCAATGTGCTTAACATCCAGATCCCCGTTTGCTTTCACGCCTGCAAAGGTCAGGGAGGGACATCAGAATTACCATTTATATTCCAGTTAGCAACGCCACCCAGGAGAGTTTGTTCTTAGTTCTGTGGAGTTTTCCTCCGTGGGTTTTGCTTTGCCATTGCACGTGCCACACTGTAGCGTGGTTTTGTTCAGGTTTTTAGGTGTTTTGCTTTGAATCATTTTCTAATAGCTTCAGGATCCATTGTGTGTGTTGAAGCACATATCAGAAACGAATCCGTAATAACGGTATCTGTTGCAGAGAAATAGCTGAAGAGGGTTCAAAATAATGAGTGTAAATTTCAGGGGACTAATTACTAGCTGCATTAGAGAGAGGCGTGTCACTCCACCTGGCATGGATTAGAACTCCTTTTCATTAGTATCAATTCAGTAAAGAGATATAAAAACCTGATTTTAATTAGAGGAAAAAAACAGTGGCAGACCATGCACATAAATTGCTGGAAATATGAACGACTCTAGTCACCTAATTTTTAAAATGAATGTATTTGGCACAATGCAATAATTCTCAAATTACAAGTATTCACAGTAGACTGTATCTGTGGGTGACTTGAGACATATGGCCTTAAACATTTGGGGGCAAATTTATAATCTAATTTGAAAAGCACAGTTCCAGGGAAACACAGTCATTAAGTATCCCTGCCCACACAGATCCAGGAATATGAACCTTAATTTGAAATAGCATTTTCAAATAAATAGTACGAAGCATTGCTGTCGTTTGCACTAATATAATTTTTAGTTGTTTCATGACCTGTTTAGCCCCTGTTGTGATATACTTAGGAATTCCAATGAAATATCTTGATGGAGTTAGAAGGGGATATGCTTATTTTATTCCAAAGAAGTTTAGATTTCAGAGATTAATCAAAAAATATTCTGAATAGTCTTTTAACTGAAGAAATTAATTAATACTTAAAGAATTCTGCTGAGTACCATTAAGATAAAAGCCCATTTTTGTTTTATTGTATTCTGGGATATCTGTGCTCTGTGATGTAATAATATAGCTCAGATTCATCATGTTGTACCAATGAGATGATAAAAGCTCCTATGAAAAGAATCTATAGATACCTAACTTAAAGGCTCTGAATTGTCTTCCTGAATTTCATCGGAATATTCAAATGATAAAAAATTAACCCATGGAAAAATCTTTTCAAATATCAAACTGTGGTGTTCATTACACTTGTGACTCTGATTTATATATGATCATATTAAAAGATACTTCTTCTCAGGCCATCAGTAGACCTTGTTGAAGTCTCACCAAACAAAGGATGAACCATTTAACTTTTCTTTGAACTTTTTGCAATATCATGTTGTCATGAAGATTTGAAAGATGAACTCTGTAAACTCCAGCAGTATGGTCAAATTCCAGTACTACCATCTATGCAGAGTCCCCTGGAGAAGGGAAGAGATGGAAGTGTACTCCAACCCTGCAAAAATCAGCTGTCTGCAATAGATCTAGTCTGTAGTATGAAATTTGACATGAATTTTGAGGAATGTGAAATTAGTGCATGAATTATAAGGTAGATAGGGAAATACAGAAAAAAAAACCCTCTTGTTGAGTATCCAGTGTCATTAAACATATCACAAGTGCATCCAAAAATTCTTGACAGAACAAAAGTGATTTGTAAAACCCCTCAAATCACACTGTAGACTAGAGAGTAGCCTTGTGAGAGTCTTCGTTTCTAATAAATTAACTTGGAGAGGCAATCAGAGTTAATTCAAAATACCCCAAATCCTTAAGCCCATAGACAGCTAAACATGGAATTTTTCAGACAGTAGCAATTACAGTGGAAGAGCAAGCAAGCAAAGCCCAGAGTACATTCTGGGCAGCTTAAGTTAAATGAAGGATTAGCAGTCTGTTCAATCTAACAGAGGCTTATTTAATAGTTTGACCTGGCAAGTCTTTTGTCACCGTGGAGCTTCTCCAGGCTTCCTAGGACAGAGAAGTGACAATCATCCCTGGAGGAGAAGAGAGTTGGTGTTGAAAATTTTATGGCATGTTTTGGATGTCAGAATTGCTCTTCTCTACGGTAAAAGAAGCTTCTGTACAATTCTGGGGTTTGTTGTGTATTTAAGGAGGGAGAACAGGCTTCTGAAATGTTTAGTTCATTGATTGTCAAAAAAAAAAGACTTGACATTTAAATTTTAAAGATACTCTCCACACTCACTGTATCCACTGCTCCATGAGTGAGCAAATCCTCCCCAAACCACTTTCCTTTACAAATCAGAGTGCCCAGGAGATGAATAGGCTTCGTTTATATTAGTTTTCAGTTTAATCTCTCTTCCTGCCAGATCTTTTATCTTCCACCAGGAGAGGAAAAAGAATAAATAAAGTATTCTACAGATGCAGCATATAAACAGAGCAAAGCCCCAAGGTGCTGAAGAGATTAATAGGCCCTGTTGTTGAATCAAACTGCTCACTACATTGAGCTGCTTGGGTTAAGCACTCTCAGGTGGTGTTTACACTAGCAGTAAACAAATGAAATGTTTTAAGAAATGGACCACTACCCAAGTAGCTCATACAAGGGTATTTCACTCTCTTGTTGGTGCCTTCTCTTCCGTTTTCCTCAGGAAGCTGCTTCAGGCAATGTACTAACTCAGCCATACCTTAACTTTGGCTCGCCTTGATTTGTTGTTGTGCATTCTGGCTGTAACAAGGTGAACAGTTGTTTGTGAAGTCTCAAGAGAGGCTTGATAAAATTCAGAAGGAACTAGAGTGCAAAAAACTCCTAACCAGTGCTTTTCTAGATAGCATAGGTGTGTGCTATCTCTAAGGTCTTTCTAAAAGAAGTTCAAAGTTCAGCTAAGAAGAAATTCCATCAAGATCTTGCAGCCAAAGTGACTGTTCATAAATCATCAACAACTGGCAAGGACAGAATTTGACTGCTGTGCAAATGTCCTTCTCCAGCATTCCCAGTATTCTGCTGTGTCAGTTTTCCTGTTAAAAAAGACTTTGTTCTCTGAAAGACATTACTGGAATAAATATATTTTGAGTCATTCGAAAATGCAGTGTTTATAGCCCAACTGGCATCACACCCAAGAGGACTCGCTAAGGAATCTGCCAGAAAAGCACTAAATTAGTGGTTTACATCTTGGTGTGAAGTTTAGCAGCCTTCCTCATTTGGGACATCTCATCTTCATTTTCAGGCAGACATCTAGGTGACCTGCCAGGAGCTGCAATGCACTTCTGATGAGCAACATGCACAGATATGTTGCCAAAATCTACAGCTAGCTCCTCAGTAATTTCCAGAAGTGTTGGTAATTTCGAGCAGGGAGCATGAAAACAGCTGGTATTATTTAAAAACTGAACAAATCTTTAAATTGGCTGATTCCATTGCTGTACTGTTGCAACACAGACCAAATGTCACCTCTCTCTGACTATTCTGGTCATGACTTCAGGGAGAGTATGTGACATCAGGTTATGAAAAAAAAAGAAGTCAGGGTATTTAATTTTCAACATGTTTCATTTCTGACCTCTTTGAAAACTTGAAAATGTAATTTGGGCATCACAGGAGCTCAGTATGTCACGTATGTGAACTGACAACGAGGGGTTTATAGTGCCAGGGGTGTTCATACCAGTGAATCTTCCTAGGAAATTATTAGACCAAATGACTTATACTATCTCTAGAAAAAAAAATGCAGACATGTAGAATCCACAGCAGAAGCTTTCTCAGGTCTTACAGCAAAGGCCTATTTGGCAGAGAGAGTCACGCTTCTACACCTGCTTGCAAGCTGGGTAGGAAGATATTCCAAACTGACTGTGAATTTCATTACAGTCCTTCCACCAGAGCCACTCACGGGTGTGGTGTCGTAATGGCCTGCCAAACAGATGGGTTGTGAAATACACAGCCCATCTGTCTTTATCATGCTTGTTTCCTCTTTTATTAAAATGTTAATGAATATAGTTTTTATTTATTATGCCATGACATGTGCAGCATCACTTTCCAGTAGACAAATGTGCAATCTGCATAACCGTGTGGGCTGACAGGAAGGCTTCTTCTGCTGAAAAGAAACTTCTTCCCAAAGTTCCTCTGAGGAAAACAAGCACAAAGAGCTCTGAGCAGCCAGAGGTGTTTTCTCACTTCTGCAGGGCTTTTAACAAGCACTTTCATCTTTTTTTCACATGTAAATTATTCCAACAGATTCTCCCTGGAAGGTTCACCTATCAAATCTTGACCCAAAGATGACCAGTGTCACTGTGAGTGGACTAACTCCAGCCAGAACCTACCAGTTTCGGGTGTGTGCGGTTAACCAGGTGGGAAAGGGCCAGTACAGCTCTGAGACCAGCAGGTACAGTGAAAAATAAATGCCTGTGTACTATAAGGTGCAATAACCCAGAATTATTGTGAGGAAAAAACCTGCTGAATGTTTGTGAATGACTAAAATAAAGTTATCTTTTGCACAATAATTGGGGAAGGGAGCAGTTAGCATTAGCCAGGCCTCTGGGGAGTGCTCTGCAGCTGTCAGTAATTGGTGATAATGGCAATTAGGTGATGCTGGATATCAGCACAGGATGGGAGAGGTGCCCTCATGTTTCCAGAGCAGAAACAAGCAGAATCTTGGAAATATTTTATTTTTGTTCTTGTGCTAAGCCACAGCAGTTAGCCTGGGAAGGAGTACAGCATTCACCCAATCACTGCAATGTCACTTCTGGAATTCTCCCAGATGCGACATAGAAGGATGGCTTCATCAAATTTAGTTTCCAATGCATCCCCCTTCTTCTGCGAACCAAAGCTTGCTGTGAGCTTGAATTGCAGAACAGCTGAATTCTAAATGGCTTTTTCAAAATGTAGGAGTTTGATATGAAAAATATTGAAAGAGCTGAAAGAAACAATTTGGAAGGAGTCACAGACACTGGACCTGAGCTCTAACTCATTCAGGCTTGTAATCTTTTTAAAGAGTTGTAGCAGCCTGGGTGATTCAGAGAGAATAAGGTTACCTCAGCTGTCTGTCTTGTTGCTTGCTTAACTGATTTCCTATTATGTTGATTTGTTGTAACTATTTCATGCATGTCTTCAGCAGTTTGATCAGTGTTATATTTCTTTCTAGTCGTCAGACTTTGATAAAAGAAACTGGTACACATGAAGTGGATGCATGAAATAGAAATGTTATCTACCATTTATTTTAACGCCCACCTCTGTCACATTCTTTTGTACTTAGGCTGATGCTACCTGAGGAGCCCCCAGTGCCCCACCTAAAAACATAGTAGCCAGTGGGCGCACCAATCAGTCTATCATGGTCCAGTGGCAACCCCCTCCCGAGAGTGAACACAATGGAGTTCTTCATGGGTACATCCTAAGGTAAGTCATTTCCTACCCTGGAGATAGATCTGTGTGCACATGAGGGAATTCAGAAGGGTGTGACTTAATGGATTAAGAACTATTTCTAATTCCATTAGCTATATTAGTTATTATTTACAAATGCTGTGGCTGTCCTGGTTTATTATGGATGAGAAAACACCTCTGCTCAAACAGCCACAGAGGTGCAGGTACCTAAATTCTAGCTGTCTCTGGTAGAAAGTCAGTGAGCTGAGGTCTCCATTAGCTACTCAGATGAACTGCCTAAGTGGACTCAGTCTCTGTTGAGCCTCTCAACATCCAGATAGCTTTTTCCCATTTTCACTGTGAAGCAAAGCACAAAGTAGTTGAAGCTTTCACATGGGTAGTTGGTACAGTGCAGCCTATGTATTCCAGATGTATATTTGCTTATTACAATCTCAGCTTCCTGCTAGAAAACTTAATTAAACTTATCAAAGACACAACAGGACTCCTGCAGTATGGAGGAGCAAGAACAGAATCAGTAAACTTCAGGTTTGTGCCAAAACAAAATGGAGGGAGGGAATGACAGGCCAGGTGCTTCATGGCATTGCTTCACAACAGACCTTGATTTGGGTTTGAAAATCAGTCAATTCTATCAGCTCTATCTGTATTTATTAATGAGAAACACATTCAGAGAGGTAACTGGGGGTCCCGAGTACATCCAGTCTTTCTGTTTACACAGGACTTATTGTGTTGGAAAGGGTATGGCTCCACTGAGATTTTTCAGAGCATTTCCTATTTGTAAGTTTTTGGGACTCAGTTATTCACCCCTACCCAATTCAACTACAGCTTACTTGCTCATTTGGCATCCTATGTGTCCTCCAGTGCTCGCAGCCAGCTAGGGCCACACCTTTAGTAAGGGAGGCATGATCTAAATTAGAGTTTTTGTGGGGAAACTCCCAAGCATTGGACTATCTCTGATGTATTTCCAAGGGATGGTTACAGCCTGTTGTAGGCAGGTGGTTGACATTTTTAATACAGTGTCCTCCGGACCTGCTAAAAGATAACGAAATGCTGCAGTTTAAATGCCAACATCCTGTTCATGCTGTGCTCCTACTTTTGCTGGCTTGGATGGAAATGCTTTTGTGATGTGAAGAGTATTGGTGAGCTCCCAAAATAGTGCTGGAAAGTTCCTTCTCTCTGTAGGCAGAGCTGAAGTCTGTTAATCCCCCTGTCACCTGCACAGGGCCTATTACAGCAGTGAGCCACTGGTGCAAGTGCCTGCAGTTTTAAGAGCTGGACTCAGTTTGAAAGCTGTGCCAGTTATCAGTGACAGGTGGGAAAAGGTGGTTTAACTTCTGCCTATAGCTAGATTTTTGTCAGGAGCCTTGGTGCCTCTTTGCACAGTGTACAAGTGGTGTTTGCACAGTTCTTTCCTTCAAACTGGGCTACTGATTCCTCAGCTATTCCCAATGAGTCTTACCCACTCTCAGCATGAAGTCCTTTGAGAAAGCAATCCCATAGCCTCCTGCTTTTGGCAATCTGTTCTGTTTTCTGCATATAGCATTTTCAATAATGTTTAACTTAAATATTTTTAATATTTAATCAGTTAATCAGTGTAATTGATCCCTGTCCTCACTGTAACATCTCTTTCCTTTTTAATAGAGAGTGATCATATTCATTATGCTCAATCTGTGAGCATTTTTGATGTCTATATGCTTTGTCTTGACTACAGAGCAGAGAAACAATTTATTCAACAGGAAGTTAAGATTATCATGTAAAAGCACAACTGTCCCAGGTAATAAACCAGGCTGTTCTTCCAAGTTAAATTGTGTGGTGACAGCAGTGTGCACTGAAGAAAAGCCTTCCTGCACTGATTTCTGTAGAACTAGGGTATAAAAAAATTAAACCCACAGTGCATCACAGAGACCAAATGCTCAAGACATGCAAGATACTAAATTGATGGAACACCTGATCTTTAAAAGTGAAGGTGCACTGCACAAGTCGTACGGAGTATACATCAAAGTCCATGGTGAGAAAAATCATGAAGACATGACATTTCTGAACTGGTCTCCTTCCTTTGCCCTTTTTCTCACTGGCAGTGTTGCATTTAGAGCTCTGCCATGCTAACAGCATAATAGATTAAATCACAGGAGCGCTCTACACCTTGTGTGCTAGGTGTGAGACACAACATTGCTGCACTAAGAACTGACTTTGCCAGGAACCACACACCTTTCACAGGAGACAAAAGAAAAAGGTAGAAATTGCATAAAGTAGAAAAAAGATCCAGGCATTCAATAAACACAGCTGAGGGCTGATATTTCTTTATTTCCATTTATATTTCATGAAGGGAATCACACCAGTGTAGCATTACAATTATTAAGTATGCCAAAATATGGTCAGGCAAGCAGCCTCTCAGCAGAAAATAGAGGGGTTGTCAGTGATTAGGATCTGATCTCTTTACAAGAAGACTTTAGAATAAAATCTGTGGCTGCAATACACAGAGTTGCCTAGTTGTAGAGATTGCACCAATTTAACTTAGATGAATTTAAAATCAGACTGTAAGATGTCAATGAAATCTGTCTGTGTCAATAAGCTTTTGGTGATTACTGTGAAGCCAAAGATGAGTAAGAGAGCATAAAGGTTGTGTGATGAATAAAAATACAAATGTTTGTCTTTTCCATGGAATAGTAATGCCTTGTGCCCTTTGCTTAGCCTCTGTTTGGTGAGTTTTTTTTTTTTTTTTTTTTTTTTGTAAATGAGCATATTGTAAGCATCCATTGTATCATTTTCCTAATGGAAGGAAAACACACAGTGTTATTCCCATTCAGAGGTTTACCAGGTTGGTTTGTTTTCTGTAATTTGTTATTTTTCCTTAGTTTCTTGGCCTAAAGAGACACATCAAAGGGGGTCTGTTTTCTGCAATACAGTTTTTACATGGGAAAATATATTCAGTGTTGCAGCTTCCCATGTCTCAGGAGAAGATTTGTCAGGATGTTTACCAAATACTCATCCATATTTGGTACAGTCCTTCTCCCAGATTCTAATGCTTAACCAATCCTTCAGTCTCAATGATATTCCATCCTTATGTTAATCATGCTGTGAAGTAAATCCTGGTGGAAGCATGTGGTGGCGATGCCTTAAGACTCTAGAAGGTCTGAGCCCTCTGAGCTCTTCCTTTTCAGATTTCAGAGCAAAAGGAAAAAAAACAACATTTCTCAAGATGATTTACAGCAGCACCCTGATAAAAATCACATCTGGGCTATTTTTTCTACTAAATCACAGCTTTTACTAGACAAGCCACATTTAAAAAGCTGTAATTTTTCTGCAACAGTAAAACAGGATAAAATACCCGTTTTGTTTAGCCGTGAGCATGTAATCTTGGTGAGATCAGATTACAAATGCTTTAACAGTCAAAAGTTATATGGTCTTATCAGAAGTTAGTCTGCTCCTTCAGATTCTTTTTCATTATTCTTTATATAATTCTGCTGTAAAAATTTGCATATTGCCTCTTCACAAAGGAAGCTCTTTTGCTACTCAGGATATTTCCTATAAATGATACCACCTAATTAACTAGCAGTTTTTTCTTTCCATATGGTAGGTATCGCCTGGCTGGCCTCCCTGGAGAATACCAGTATAAGAACATCACCAGTGCAGAAATTAACTACTGCTTAGTGAAAGACCTGATCATTTGGACCCAGTATGAAATCCAGGTGGCATCTTACAATGGAGCTGGGCTGGGAGCGTTCAGCAGACCTGTGACAGAGTATACTTTACAAGGAGGTGAGCACATCAGACCAATATATCCTTTGCAGACACAGTTTATAGTCTAGCTTCCTAAGGAGGAGATGCACTCTTGCATAGTAGAATAACTTATAAAATAAATAGTCATTTCAGTCAAATTTGATAGCGTGGGGTAGGAAGCATATACAAATTTCAAATGCCTAAGTAGAGACAAGACTCTGTTGCTGTCTCCCTTGCAGAAAAAACTGTGAGTGAATTAAAAAATTATCCAATCACTACAATATCATGTTGACACGCTACCACACTTGCAGGTCAGAGTCAACCACAGCACAAGGAATAAATAGAAATGCTGAAGTGAGATGGCGTCCTGTGGAATGAATTTATACAACGTGTGACAGACAAGGGTTGAGGTTACTCTGCTAGGAGAGTCAGAGAGAATATGGCAGGGAATTGGGTTTATTATTGTCAAGATATGCAGTATGCCACATGTGCAATGCAGGAGACAAAGCTGTATTACTTCTGATAATCACAGAACACTTTGTTTTAGAAATATGGAATAAATTGTAAGGGAAGTGTAGGGAGAGAAATACTGCCTGTGGAGAAAGAGTGGTTTGTAGCATTTCAGGAATGGTGCAGACATTTGCAAAGAGGAAGATAAAATGATCTTTAAAGCTCTGATTTCTATTCTACAGCTACTCCACTCCTTTCTGGTAAGTGCTTTAAGAAGAGTATAAATTACATCAACAAAAGGATATGTAATTACTTTTTACAACCAGTGTAAGGCATGTTTACACCTCTAGATTGGTATAAAAATCTGTAGGATAATTAAGTACCAGGCCCTTAAAGCCTTCATATATTCCCATAATTGCAGGGTTGTGCTGGATTCTGAGCACTGGACAGTACATGGTCTCTACTTTATTGGTGATAAAACAATTAAACTATTTTAAAAACTTGTATTTTTACAGTACTTCAGTTAATTTAAAATCAGTGAAGAATATATAGTTGTTTGTTAGCAGTTACTAGGAGTGCACTGGAACATGATTAGATATAGTTTTAGGTGTAGGGAGATCTTTAAGACAAGATTGTTCATATGCAACACTAATTAACCACGACAATTAAAGAAGGAAGATACCAATAGCTTATCTTAGGACGTGTAAAGCCTCAGAATTTAGAGGAGTCTAGACGCACTCAACCTCTTTCTAGAAGTATTTATAGCAGACCTTGAAATGCTTTTCTTAAAAGTCTTCTCCTTGCAGCCAGGATTAATGTTTTGTATCCCACTAAAGACTGAATCTCTGCTGAGATTTGGACTGCACACAGAATTTGAATCTCTGTAGTGAATATGCTTGTAATTCATTACTTTGTTTATTTGCACATTTGAAGCTATCATAGCACCTTAACCTTCCATCTATTTAGCTTCGGGTTTGGCCTTCACACTCTTTTCCTTAAATCCTGCAATTGACTCTAATTTCCCTTGATATTATGTGCTGTTATTATCATCCTTTATTGATTGGCTGTCTGTTGTCATTTATAAGGATATAAATCCTCCATTATAAATTAAGTGTAGTCAGTCCTGCATTCATATTAATCAGCAAATGTTTAGCCTGCAGAACAACCTTCAATGGCCTGTTTGTCTTTATGTAGTTCCTGAATGCCCGACAGCATGTAGACAGAGAAGAAAAATTAGGTATTTATTATCTATTTTATATCAGTATTTAATAAAAGCTGTAAATAACTACTCTGTGGATCTCCTAATGAATCCCTTTCTGTGTTACTGTGCAAGTCACCAAAGGCGTACAGTCTGATCTGAAAAGAATTTTCAGATCATTTTACATTTGAAGTTGAAAAGAAGGGAGAGTGATTAGTATCAGTATCGTTTGAAACTGGATTAATGTCACTTATCCATATGTGGTGCTCTATGGCCTACAACCCTGTTCCTTCATCTGTCTTGTAGTTTGAAAATGACAGGAAAAGCCAATGGCTGTTTCCTGCTTTGGAATGTCCTTCCTAAACCAAACCAGTGGGAGTAAGAAAAAGCCAAGTGTAAAACTGCCTTGTAAATCATATTCTGATTTTAATATGAACGGAGATAAATGTCAAAGACACACACTCCCATCCATCCCCCTCTCCTTCTACCACTGCTGCCGCCTCTACTCTGACATGCATTAAATGATGTGAGCTGTGCTGGCAAGAACCTGTCTGTCTGCAGATGAAAAATACCTGAAATACTTCATATTAATCAAGCGTGCTACACAGTCAAAGCCTGGCAGGAAATGAACACTGGGAGCAGATCAACCCATTGGCAGGAGCAGGTCAGCACATTGGCATCTCCATCATACAGAATATTGACTGGCTATATAAGCTGTGGATTGATACCAGAACCTAGTCTATTAATCCCTTATTAGTCCTCAGGCATCGCTTTAGCCACTGACAACTAATAGGTTACTCAAGGCTCTTTGAAAATCACCAACTTCTAGAATGTAGCCAAACTTGAAAGATGGTGAAAGATCTACATTTGGAGAGAAACTAGCACATAATGTCAGTTAGATAAAATATCAGAAAGACTTACTTGCAAAGCACTGAACACCCTAGCACTAGGGTCAGACAGTTTGACTGCATCTAAATCTTGAAAGTCTTTTCAGAGTGATATTCAGCCTAATCCTTTGATGCTCTGTATATATAGGTCTTTCTTCATCAGACTTTCTCCAGTTGTTCCTTACTTTGATGTTACTTTTCTTGGGGATTTGTGCCAGCCTTCTGCATAGAGCAATTTTTACTTAGTTAAGCAGTGTCCTGCAGGACTCTTCATTGCCATACGAAAAACTGAAGTTTCCTAATACCCTTTCAGATAAGAAAAGCTTTGTGAGATGTATCAACATTTCTGGATGGTGGCGATGTCTCTGGTCTGTACTATTGGACGTGTTTATAACCTTTTCCTGCAGGTTGATTTGTGAAAGCAGAAGCTTCCATTCTTGACTTTGAATCTAGCCCTTTTATCTTGCACAAATACTTCTGAACTTCCCTCTCTTTGAAAAACTCCCACTGCTCCTTAGATTTAGGCAAGGAAAGGTTTGTAAGTAGAGATGTATCTTTCGCTAGGCTCTTTGCATTGACATTAACCTGCTTTTGTTTCTACTTTAAGTGCTGGGTCTTTCTTTTGATGCATATCCCAAAAGCCTGTCTGATGTCCTAAAGTCTCAACATGCAGTTCGAATTTGTTTTATTTTCCCTTCAGTGCTGTGCATAGACACCTTGAAAGGCCATGAAAGTCTGAGCAAAAGACCCTTCCTGAATAAAAAAGTAGGAGAGTCTCTGGAATAGTTAGTATTGATGGTGTGAAGAGAGGGTAAGCAAGATTAATCCATTCAGCCAGGTCCAAAGCGATTTCTTCCTAGGCACTAGCAGATGAATCAGAGAAATTTATATGAAGAGATTCTTCTTATAAAGTAAAGAGCTGGAGAAAACCCAGTTAACTGAAAATTTCCTACTTTGTTGGAAATAACCTTGAAAAAGGAACCTCTGAATAAGGAGTGTCCTCAGCAACCATTCAATTTTATGTCAATGAAAAGAGATTTTTCCTTAGTTTTCACTTAGGCTTTCTCAGCAAAAACATTGTAAAGATCCTCATTCACTTCCTTTGGGGAGCCTACCCAACAGCCTTGGAGCTTCCGTGGCCATTTTGGGCCAAGCTGCTCCTGTGTGGACAAAGGTTAAAGTGGTTCTGGATGGATTTTGTGTGTCTCAGTTTTCTCGCTGTTAGGTGTTACTTGCCTTCTATTGCTTGATTTTTTTTAAAAAAAATATTTCATAATATCTTCTTAATGTCTTCATTTTTCAGTTTTGAATTTAATTTTTTATATTTCATAGTGTTTTTTAATAAAGATTGTGAAATTAGCATTTGCCCCGGTATCAGGCCTCTGGCCGCTAGCTCTTAATGAAGTAAAATTTTCTCCTTGTGAGAGGCATGCAAGGAAGAAAGAGAAGACATTTCCCAGCTGCAAGAAGGAAAACCCATCAGTTAGTGCCAAATCTCACACTATTGAATTTCCAATATTGGCATGTGTTGAATCGCGGAGACCACTTGCTCTGCACATCTGCTGCAGTTCATAGCACATTAAAGTTCAAGCAAGTACATTAAAAGAATGACCAAATCTTCATACAGAGAAAAAACTGCAGTTCCTCAAGTCTGCGTTTTTAAACATGGAAGCTGCCACCTCAAAGGTCAGGAGCTCCAGAGCAGTAGGAGACTTTTCTACAAGCCTCTGCTGAAGATCTGTATTAAAGACCAGTAGTCTGGCTGTCAGAATCTCTGTGGGGTTTACATGCTATTTGCACATAGCTAGAGACAGAATAATTACATGTACACATGCTTAACCTTAATGCCTTCTCTTCTCTCAATTATCTCGTCAGCCAAACCCTTTTAATGGCTTTTATCTAGAGTGCTTCCATGACCTTTCCTACTTAGAATGCTGTGCATTAATTTGCAGTCCCGGGGGCTGAGCTCTTTGCAGATTTCCAACCACATGAACTTTATTGGGAAGAAAGTAACGGTTGGTTTTGTCTAACCAATTTGGTCTGTAATTCCAAGATCCAGAAGGGTCTCCACTGCGAGACAGTTTAGGAATACTTTCCAACATGATGAACAACAGGTTTAAAAACCTAAGCATGTAAATACTTGGAGATTACTCTTGAAACACATATTTGACATCGGCAGATTCTGTACCTCTTGTCCACAAGAAACTTGCAGGAAGAGGATAAAAATCTACCACTAAATTAGAAAATCCTTTATGTGGACAGTCACAGTTTCAGTAAGTTAGTAACCATGATCTTGGAAAAGTATTTGAGTTTTGAAGTGAACAGAGGTCAATTCTGATTTAGCTTCAGTCAGACTTCTTTTCTTTTTTAAATGCAAAACTTGATCAGATACCCAAGGAAGCCTTTAATATCAGGACATAAAAGGAGAACTTGATACTGGCACTTTGAAGTAAATTTGAGATTATAATGCCAATATTTTACTGATTAAAAATATAAAAATGTATTATATTAGTCTTCTGCAGTATAATTAGGCTTATGCATATCAGATGGACCACATTCTTTCCATCTTTTAACTGCATTCATTGAGATAGATGTTGATTTTTCAATAAGGATGTCCAGAGAGGAATTGTAATATAAATCATGATTTCAAACATTCTGAAGGTTTTACATTTTGTGTTCATAGTTTTAACCATTTTTCTTACTATAACAGGTACTTTTTGAGCTATGATGGCTTATCTTTGTTTCACGAAATTGTATCCTAATGAAAGAAAAAAAAATCTTTTAAAAGAAGAAATAACTGATGCCTTAATGCCTTTGGTTATCTATATTTCTAAAACTGTCATTTTACGGGGGCGTGATGTCAGGTGGTGTGGAAAACAGAGCGGGTCACCTGTGCTGGCTGCTTGGGGACATAAACTCTGTCCTAGCTGGAAGTGGAACACTATCCTCAAGTGCATTCCTGGATTATTTTGAAGACAGTAAGGAGTGCAGATGAAAACTTGGACCTTGCTGACGCGGGTTTTTTTCCCCTTTCAAAAAAATTGCAATATTTTGAATTGTATCTAAAAGACTCACTCATTGTACAGCATCTGTGGGATCCTCCACTAAGGAAAATAACACCCACAGAAACACAGCAGCAGTGTGCATGTTAATCGTGTTTTGGGAAAATGATAAAGGCAGTGGGAGTGTCCTGCTGGGACTGGCTGTACTCTTAACTCTCAGGTCACCCATATATGTGGAAGAACTTTTTCAAAATAAGGGTGACATTGCCCTGGGACATGACTGCCATGGGGGGTGTGGAGTCTCCTTCTCTGGAGCTATTCAAGACCCTTCTGGACACTGACCTGTGTAACCTGTCCTAGGGACCCTGCTTTGGCAGGGGGATTGGACTCGATCATCTCTTGAGGTCCCTTCCAACCCCTATGGTTCTGTGATCTGTTTCTTATCCTCTGGGAAAAGCTGCCTCTTCTACCACTGCCCAAGTTCTGCATTTACTCAAGCGTAGCTTTCACATGGGTTTTATATAGATTTTCTGTACAATAATTGTGTTACAAAATGAACGTGGCACATATAAATAGAGTTGTAACGTAGCAGTTCAGCAGGAGGAAGAGGAATGACTGAAAAGGGTGATGGCTTGGTTGATTTAGCCTTCATGGCAGAAGGAGACTATCAATGATATCCACGTGACAACTTTCTGATAGCAAACTAACTTGAAGGCTTCTCATCAAATTTTTTTCACAGTGACATATCTCTGGCAGTTACAATATCTGAATACACAAATATGCAGGAAAATAAGAAATTTTATTTTTAAAAAAAGCTTATTCACGTTAACTATTAATTATGCAAAGTATTGCACACAAAAGCAAATTGAAATTCATCTTGTGACTCTTATAACAAACAGTTTCATCAAAGATGATGAATAAGAAAAAATACATTTAGAAGGGGAATGTAGCCAAAGTGGCTTCTTATGACTGTAGAGTGACTTTAATGTATGTGACTGTATATCAGGATGATTTGGTGAATCTCTTAACTACAAAAACTTTATGATGTCTACAGGTCATTAAGATAATATTCTAACCTTCCAAAAGCATATAGGGAATTATGATACATGGCAGCAAGTAGGGCCCAGATTCTAATGAAAATTTAGAGCAGTATCAGATAAATTCTGGTTTTTAGAACTCAATAATTATGCATAGTTCATAAATGGTGACATCAGGTTTTAAATTAGGCAAGAAAATTCTGAGTAATATGCAGTTTCTGAGGTTAAAAAAATGTGCAGAGCACATGTGCATGTCCCTTTTCAAGCCATGATAGACACTGGGGAGTTTTAGTGACACAGGGCATGAAAGTGGATGTTCTTGTCATTTCAGACCTGACATCTTTGAGCATTTCTCCACTTCTCTGTGTTGATATTTCTAGGTTGTGGACGTCTTTGATAAGGATACACTGTCCTTCCTCTGTTGGCTGCAGTCTCACCATGGCTTGTACACCAGTTAAGAATAATGAATGTCCCCTTATGTCTTTCTCAAACAAACGTATCTTTAGGTGGTAAAAAGGAACGCTTTTACATTTTTGAACTTAATACCTTGATTTCTTTGCCATACAGAGACTCATCTTCCAAAAGTACTTTGAAGCTTTAAAAGTTTGTGACCTGTTTTTGAAAAGTATGGAGCAAACCACCATTTCTCAGTGGGAATTGTGGATACTTTTTAGAATCATAGGTCACTGGGCTTTGGTAGAAATTTTCCCTTGGAAGCAGAAGGAACAAAGCTTTCCAGGCTTCAAAATGCCTTGTGGATAGTTCCTCTTTCATAGAATACAAATGCACATGCCTGTCAATAGTAATATTTGTGAAACTTTATTAAACTTATTTTATACAATTCAAAGTCCATTTTATTAATACTCGGATAGCAGTTTTCTCTTTAAATTTGCTATAGGCTTGGTAATGTCATTAGAATTGACCTGTCTATTATTGTTTCCTCTGAGAACTATAGAAAGGACAGCCTAAAGCAGTAAGTTGAAGAAATTGTCTGGAAGGTATTTAAAGAGAAGTAATATTAAATGGAAAAATATTTAGGTGTTATTTTTGTCATCTGAAGGCAGTATGCCTTTATGTTCCTTGCTTTCTTTTGTATTGAGAAAACATCTGTCTAATTAAATACTTGGCATAAAATGTTTATGCAACTTTTAGTAGATTAGAGGATGTATTGGCCCAGAATGTATGTAATCAATTCAATATACATGAATGAATATCATATCAAGATAAAACAAGAACGTCTCCTATTCCCAAGAAAAATCTTAATTGCATGTGATATGACTGGTCCTAATTCTTTAAACAGCAGTAAATAATAAACAGATGCTGTTGCCAGATTATAATTTACAATTACAGTTTTAATTGTGCAAACTCCATGTTTGCTTGTCTGATCTGGGGAATTGTACAGCATTAAAAGACTTAAGAAATTTCTTTATGAAACTGTTCATTCTCTGTGCAGTCGTGGATAATTGAAAGAGATGTGTTCACCTGTCATTACCTAGCTTCTGTCCCAAGTCTTCATGAGAAACCCATCTGTGGAATAACAAGCTACAGAAATCATTTCATCTGCTCCCCTTGAAAGAATCTCCAACTCAGAAAGACAAATTAACCCACTTACCCTTCTTTCCAAACCATTACTGGTTACTGTTTCACAAGTGCATCTTCCTCTCAGGGTTATTATTATTTTGTGGCTCAGAAGTGGCAATCAATGGGTGTTGTGTTCATCCTTCTCTTGTGTCCCTTCATCCCTCCTCTGTTCTGTTTCATTTTGTTTCTCTCTCTGCTGACTGGGAGCAGTGCCTACAGCTCCACCACAGAATGTGCAAGTTGAGGCAGTGAACTCCACAACCATCCAGTTCTTCTGGAACCCTCCACCCCAACAGTTCATCAATGGCATTAACCAAGGATACAAGGTAAATAGAAACAAGGTTTCTGCAACTTCAAATAATATTTGCCTTAGTGCTTCTGGTCTATAACAATTAGAAATTGACTCTAGTAATCTGTGAATCTCCAAAAATGACCGTATATTTTCAGGGGTATCTTATACAAGAGTAAAATGGTGAGAACTGAGCAGTTGTGGCTCCTAAAAAAAAACATTTGCTAATTTATGTAAGTTCTGGAAAAGGAATACCTGATGGGTTAGAAGTTCTAATACCTTTGTCATTTACCTGAAGAATTTCCACAGACAAAAAGCAGTTCAATGTCAAACAGTTTGGAAAGTCAGCACAGGAGATATGTAGCTGTGCCACTTCAAAATCAACCTTGAGATTTCTATTTACTCTAGTGCAAAATTCCCATTCATTTCATTAGGAACCCAGACATCACACTAAATATTTATCTTAACTTTCCCACTGTGATGATTTTGGAGATAGAAGAATGTAAAATTTATTAATCATGCTTGATGACACAGAGTTAGCATGATAAGTCCCTGTCGATGGGACAACTCCAATATCTATTACAGTACGCAGAGCAGAGAGTGCTTAACAGAGCACTTGTTGGTACTTTGACCAGTGGAGTGTATGCTAAGAAGGTAGCTGGAGTGGTTTATTTCTGTCTCCCAGGAAGGACTGCTTAATAGAAACTCCTTCAGTGGTTCAGCAGTAGCAGCATATTAAATGAAGATTTTAAAAACATTAATGGAAAGAACAAAGAGTAATCTTGTAGGAATCACAGGGCAGGAAAAGGGAAGACAGGTATCTTTTATGAGCAGGGAGGAGGAAGGTCATTTTAGGTGTTGGGTCAGCTGAGAATGAAGTAGAGTTCAGAATGGAAGCTGTAAATTGAGGGATTGTAGGTGGAGTTTAGAAGTTTTGGAAGGCTTGAGCCTTCTCTGAGAATTTCTCAAAGTGATGGGGAAACTGAGACAGAGGTATGCATGGAAGTTTTAGTGGTTTTCCCGTGTACAAAAAATGCTGCTCAAAAAAGCAGTGCTGATTTCACACTTGTGCTGCTGAAGTGCTATATACATGTAGACGGGTATATCTGTTTTTCCCAGAGATAGAATCAGCTCTAAAGACTTGGTGACTGACAGAGCTGCAGGAGTATATCCTCCAACCTCAATACAGAATTAGTATTTGGCTTCTGTTCAGACTCTGGAGAATAAAAGCACTTTTTGGGCTCAGTGGACTGCAGTGCACTCTAATTTTCTGGTGCAAGTCCAAGCATGGTGAGCTCAGTTGGATTTGCAGAAGTCATATTTCAGATTTTCAGATTCAGAGTTGCAGTCAAAAGATCCTTTGTCTCATCACATAGCTGCTTCTAATTTATGTTTTGGTTTCTTTAGCAATGGTATGAAATAACTAAGATCTCAATTTGTATCTGTCAGTGGACAGTGACAACTTTTTAAATTATCAAAATTTCTCTTTCCTTGGGTTTCTTTGATTGCCATAGATTCCTGCTTCTCAAAGGGATTGTGAATTGCAGTACCGTGTGAGAATATTTCTGTCAGTAACTTCTATAGCATAGGGTTTTGTATGATTTATAAATCACTAGTAGTCAAAGCAAGGCCTTTGCTTTTCTTGAGGATTAAACCCATTTTTTCCTTTAACTGATGGAATTGTTCACTTTTATTTGCTGCACATGTTTCCTGAGGACTGTGCAATGAAATGTACTCAAAAAAGAGAAGTTCTCTCCTCCAAAGTTATAAATGCCAATTGTAATCCACAAAGGTGATTTAGAAAAGAAAATAAAACTTACCATTCCATCAGCCATTTTCCATTTTTATCGCGTTGAAATTGATTTCAAGAAGTTGTAAAGTGCACCTTTTCAAATACAAAATACTCCTAACAAAATTACTCCTTACAGTCCTCTAACTGTGCTTTCTGATTATCAGGAACTGTAGGCATTGGCTAAATGCATTAAATACAACTCATTAATTTCAGGCATCTATTCATGTTTTCGGCTGAAATAAATACAAGTGGCATGGCTAGGTCAGTGGGATGCTGAGGGGCTGTGGGAGAGGAAGGAGAGTTTCCCCCTCCTCTCTCTCCCCCATATCCCACTAACCTCCATAGGCAGTGGGATCTAAAGAAACCCCAAAATAAGGTAAAGCATTTATCTCAGTGTAGCACTGAAGGTACTTTTCTTCCTTCAGCATCCTTTGTGTAGCAAAGACTGTTCAGAGCAGCCCAGGGAGAGACAAAGGACTTGTCATACAAACAGTAATTCCCAATAATTCTGGCATTTTGTTCAGTAGCAAACATTGTGATACCTTCATGGTATCAGTGTATCCACCACCACTAGTGAGTATTATACACACCCCTCCACTGTTATCTCTGTAACTGTTTTATATCCATCTGTTCAGTGTCAGAGCTGACAGCAGTTTACCAGTATTGCTTGGGTTTTTTTGCAATTGGATTAAGATGGGTTTGGCAGACAAACATACATTGATTATAGACAGACACAACTTCTAATAAGAGCTCTTCCATGTTTAAATTTTCTAGCTTCTAGCATGGCCAGTGGATGCTCCAGAGAGTGTGACTGTGGTCACCATTGCTCCAGATTTTCATGGTGTTCATAGTGGCTGCATCACCAACTTGAAGAAATACACTACTTACTATACATCGGTTCTATGTTTCACCACCCCTGGCGATGGACCACGAAGCACACCTCAGCTCCTGCGCACCCTTGAAGACAGTAAGTAGTCAGCACTGGTAGAGAATCTGAATGCTCAGATTTTTCCTTGCCTGGCTGTGAAAGCCAGAATTTTCAAATATAGGCACTTAAACTTGCATCTCAGGTTCACCATCATCCTTTGTCAGGTTACCTTATATCAAACAATTACCTCAGCCAGTTGTCCACTTGTGTTGTTCTAGTCTGTGGCAAATGAAATGCGTTTAATATTTTTTCTTTATGGACTAAACCTGGACAAATTTGTTAATATTGGTCAGAAGCCCAAAGGTTCATACTCTGATTCAGCTAACACACAACACACTGAGGGCTGTGAACCCTTATGCTCTTAAATCCATGTTCAGGCATCTATATAAATACGAATTGATCTTCTTAGGAACTGAGAAATAGAACTTCTTCTGGAGGCCAATGATTAATTATTATTGTTTCCTTCTGTTAATCAATATATTGAAAATGTCTTTATCTATATTGTATCACAAAAGTTTATATAAAACAACCAGGATTATAACAGTGCTGTAACTTTCATTTTGCAAAACTGCAGTCAGATTCCTAGGATGACACAAGATGAACTGGATAGTTTAGCATATAAATTCTTTCCTGCATTAGAAAATGGCTTCTGTGGCCCCTTGGATGTGTTTGCTCAGGACATATTTGGGACTAACAAGTCTGGCTTGTGTGGGATGCAGGTAACAGTTAAATTAGAGAGTGTCCACAGTGATCTTGGCTTTGGCCAGCACTTCAGTATCTTCCTGTCACAGAGCATCATAAACACTGCTGCACATTTTCAGATCTAAATCAGGACTAAAAATAAGTCTAATAGATCCATTAAGGTATTGTTTTTTAGAAATACTACTTTGCCTTAATAGGGATCTTTTAGGTTAGTCAGTGTTCCCGTAAAGAAAAATCTGATTATCATTAACATTCACAGAAGTGAGGCTCAAAGTCCTAATCCAATTTTTCATGAGATACTCTTGAAAGATGATGAAGGAAATTAGGTACTTTCCCATGGATTTTCCTTTTGTGGTTAGTCCCCTCTATATGCTAGTCCTCTGCCCCAAAAGCAGATCGTAGACTTAGAGTAGATCACAAAGATGGCACTTTAACTACCTGAGCTGTGTGAACTATTAATGCAAACTCATACAGTCTGGGGTTAAAGCAAAAGGTGTGGAGGAAAGAGAAACATGCATTAGGTTCTTTTGTGTGGTAGTAACTTTTTTTTTTCCTGGTTTCCTAAGGAAGTGAAGATTTGGGTAGTGATGGTTTGTAAATGTATTCAGTTGTCTGTCTTAGGTCCATCTGTCGTTCTCTCTCCAACAACATTTGTACCCTGTCATTAATTTCAGTGTGTACGGAAGAGTAGGAAACCAAAGATATGAGACAACTCTAAGATTTCATGAAAATTTATCAGCTGGAAAGAGGAAAAAGACTAATAATATCTGCTGAAGGCTTCAGAAATGATCTTAAAGACTTCATACAGAGGGGCAGAAAGTGCATAATCAAGGCCTTGGGAGTGTCTCAGGGAAGTTTGGGGTCACATGCCATTTTAAAGACAAGAGAATTCCACCATGAAGCATAAAACAAGAGAAAGCAAGGCCGGTATTTTATAAAGAATTTAAAATGTTTCCTGGTGTACGCAGCTGTAAGCAACAACAGCGCTTCAGCAGTGGAGATGAGCAGGATTATTTTTTCTTTTTGATCCCTCAGAATTGGTTTCCCTGGTTTTCACAGTGACTGAGAAGTTAAGTGCAGGATGGTGTAATGCATCTTTTGCGGAGAACTCGTTGAATCCGAGTTGATTCGGGATTTATGTGGTGGGAAAAAAGATTTGAAAGGACTGTCATTCATGTTCTCAGGTGATAATTTTCTGTCTGTATAGCAAAGTTCAGCAATCCTTTAGAAAAAAAAATAGTGCAAACAGATCTATTTGCTGATGAACTACAGGTCAAATAAAATCTGACATCCAGTCAGAAGCAATGTGTCCTGGCTTGGAGCAGTAACCTGCACCTGGTTTTCATTATGACATTAAAATTGGACTGCAACTGCAGGAGCTAATTGAAGCAAAGCTTTGGAAGTATGTGGATTGCATGTCTGCAGATACATGGTCCCAAATAGTGCATAATTGCTGTGCTCTTGTTGGGTATTCCTCAGATCACTACCAGATCAGCGTTCTTTCTGTTCTGTGATATCTAGTGGTCCAAGCATTATGGATTTGGAAATTTTCCTCCCTAGGATTGCAGAATTGCAAATGTGGTTGTAGCCAACCTATTGGCAGGCTGCTTTTTTTTTTTTTTTTTTTGCTTTGTTTTGTTTAATCATAGCTGGAGGGGAATGAGAAACTGGACTAAAGTGAAGAGGAAACAAAATATGAAATTGCAGACGAGAAATTGCCAACTGATGTCAGTGGAGCTGGAGGACACTCGGGCAGGGATCCAATGTCAGAAGCACAGTGAATATAAAGTGAACAAAAACTCCTTTTTCCAGTACATCGATTGAAGACAGAACAGCAGTTGGATCAAAAATCAGTCAGGATGTCTTCCTTGAAGATCAAAATTGAGGGAGGATGGCATATTCTTGACAGTCATTCCATTTTATGCTCTTTCATTGCACACTAGGGAGCTGAAATTTTTAAGAGCTCTTGAGCTACATCATAAAAATCCTTTAAAAGTTTCACACACTTGTATTCATTTTACAGAAGACAGTTGCCATTATGTTGGACATTTTTAGAGTTGTTTTGAGAGAATCTATCCAAGCAGTGACTTGGTGACTCTGTCCTTGCTTCGACCTTGTGTAGCCAAAAGGCTCTTTCCAGGTGAGAGGTGTGCTGGCAGCATTGCAACAGACCCAGGGCCAGATAATCTACACACAGCAGCACAGGTAAACGCCACACACCGTTGTTGAGGGAGAAAGGCAAATGCAGTCGCTTCCAGGATTGCCAGCTTGATTGTTCTAATTAGATTAGATCAAGAAGAGAGGCAGAGAACAACTTGCGTGTAAGTCTCCTGCTGCCACTCTCTTTAGTTCTCTGCACAGTTAGGATGATGACTGGATAAAATAATTTATGTGATGATAGCCAGAGTGCTTCTTAACACCTTGCGTTCTCCCCTCTCCCCTGCAGCTTTCATTGATGTTTCCAGCAGACTTCCCTTGGCCCTGGCTCCGTGTTTTATTTCTTCAGCCCTAACCTTGCCACATGAATCAGATCAAAAGTATGTGGGGTTCTCCTGTTAACAGATTTCCTTTTCTGATTGCCAGAGCCAGGAGCGGTGGGACATCTGAGTTTCACTGAGATTCTGGACACGTCTCTCAAGGTCAGCTGGCAAGAACCTGTAGAGAAAAATGGCATCATTACAGGCAAGTATCAGCTGCTATCTGCTGCCTTTTTTCTTTTTTTTTTTTTTGGTGTGTATGGGGTGGAATGTATCATTGAAGTGAAACCATGTTTGTGTAATAGCAAATTTAGGGAGAACTGGCTCCTGTAAGCACAGGTTTCCTGGTCCCTCTTTTGGGTAATTGAAATGTCAGCTAGGGCACAATATAGAAAGTACAGGTCCAATTACTGGCAGCTCATGATTGTGGTCACTGAAAAGACAGGCTGTGTTAGAAATCAGCTCCCCATGGAGTTTCTGGTCTTGTTAAATCTTCTGTGGCCTCCACCTGTGTTCCTAAATTTCTGAAACTTTTTGAGACTGTGTTTGGCCTGTGCCCCAAAGGTGGGGGTTCCTACATGGAGTTTACAGCTGCGAAATCTGGATTGGCATTGCTAAGATTTGCAATCAAGACCAAGCCTGAAATCAGCAGTATCCTTCATCTGTGATCAAGTGGTCTGGCTGTGGACTGCGTGACAGAATTTGCATGTCATTACTTAATCTTGTATAAACCATCACAAGGGTTCAGAACTCTCTTGTTTCTCTTTGATGAGTTTGCCATTTGACAAGCTATTTATCTATTTACTATATGCCAGTGGAGACCCAACATCAGCAACTTCATTATTTTTCATAAAGGAAGCTATAAATAGTTGAGGAAAAACTGTAGTTCTTATCAACAGAGGCAATATTGTTTTCAGATGGGAAACTATTACAGCAGCACAGGATGGACATTCCATTTAACAAAGGCTTTCAAGGTTTTGAAGTGCATGAAAGCTCCCAAATTTTAAATTGCATAGTTGGGAAGGGAGGAGAGCATTTTACATGGAGCAAAATATTTTGGTTTTGGGAGCATTGACATCAAAATGTTTAATTTTTATTTTTTTATAGTGTATGATAATTTCTGAAAGCAAAATACATTTTAAGAGTTTATAAAAGTAATCTGATTTTCTGGCCCCTGAACATTGAAATGTTATATCAGACCAATTTCCCAGAGCATTTAAACTTTGTCAGGTCCAATTATTTTGATAGGACTTGCATTTGTCAGTGTTTTCTCTGGGTCTGTGACATGCACCATTTGCACGTGTGTCTTCTCTGCTCCTTATAGTACATGTGGAGTCCTTTAGCAGATCACCATATGCCTATGTACCACAGTAACCTTCCTGAAATATGCGTTGATTTAAGTGGTTCTAGAACAGAAACTAATGACTGTTGAAAGCAGAACAGTATTGATTCAGTGAAGATGGCCAAAGCCTTCAAGCACGAGTGCTTAAATTTAGGTAGCTAAATCCAAGCCTAGCTATCTAAATAAGATGATGTAATACTCATCCTTGTTAAGCATGAGTTAGCAGCATTCTGCTTAGTGTTGCAGAATTGCTTTGCTAGAAACAAGCTGCTGCCTCCCAGAATGGGTTGAAACCTGGAGGGGCACAATGATGGACCATGTTATATTTGGGACAAATCGTTTCACAAAGAAATAACTCAAGAAGGTCTGTCATTCATAAAGAAACACCGGTGTAAAAATACCCAGCAAAGTTTATAAGGAAAATGTCTTTAAGGATGCAAATTGCATTTGGGGAAGAAGAAAAGAATAGCAAAATTATTCATGCCCTGAGTACCTCAGAGGATTACAGAGGGCTGCTCAGAGATCGGAGTGCTTAGGGAGGCAATCATTCATCATTTCTGCTCATTGATATCTTTGCTGGACTTTCTGTTCCATGCACCCAGGCTGGGAGAAGGAAAGCACGGAGGGTGGTGCCCAGCAGCCAGCCTGCTCTGGGAAATTGCCCATTACTCTTGCTGTAAATTTCAGTATCTTCCTCGTTCTCTCAGCAAACGTTGATTTATGAGGACCTGGATGTAGATGGACAGTTTGTGATTGGGTGTACTGCTCTCTTGTAGAGAATTTACTCCAGATCAACAGAAAATTATTTCTGAAACTCCTCTGGTCATTAGTTTCCGTTAGGCAGCATTTTGTGGAGAGGGTGTAGTGCCAAAGCATACAGGAAGGCTCTGTGGCACCTCTCCTATTCCCACTTCCACTGAAGCCAGAGGAAGCACTCTCAGCCCAGGCTGGCTGGACTCCCCCATGCACATTTCTGGCAGTGATCAGGTCTGTAAAGCAGAGAGTGCATTTTTACCAACCACATGTCCTAAAGTTCTGCCCATCTGTCAGTCATTGTGGCTTAAGTGCTACTTGGGGGTACAGTGGAAGTTGTTTCTTTCCTTCAGCATTTTTTCATCTGTTTTTGTTACGCATGATTACACTTGGCTTTGTGTCTGCTCAGTATGTATGGATGTGTTTTCTGTTTGCTTTTTGTTTATATGACTGGAATTTAACTATACTTTCGGGAGTGAAATATCCAGCAGTAAATGCTGCCTCTTTGCCTTTTCTTCAATTTGCATGTGAACTCAGGATATTTTTCCTGGTGAACATTTTTTCAGTAAATAAATACATAGACTGTGTGCCTAATGAGTAGGAAAGCTGAGTCTCATCCCTATAGATGAGAAAACATAAAATGTTCAAAGAATAATCACCAACATTCAATATATATCCAAAGCTTATCTGGGTGGGAGAGAAGATATCTCATCGCTTCATGCCTGGTGAATGGAGAATGAAGCTTTCTGTTGTTCATAAGCAACAAACGGATAGGGAGAACATTAAAAGTCCTCTGCTTATCTTCTGTTATTTATTGCTTTGAGCAACCCATTTTGTTTTATTCTGAGGTGATACTTCTTGATTCCCTCTGCTAGTCCATGCGTAGGGATCAAAGTGGGTATAGCAGGGTCATCGGCAGCTCTTGGGCAGACAGATGAGCTGTGGCACGGCCCTTGTCCAGCCTCTGCCCTGTCCATGGCTGTGCACAGGCATTCTGTGTTCTTGTGTCCTCTGTTGGGAAGTGAGGAGAGGCACGATTGCACTTTGTTTGGACTTGTTCCCATTCATCTCATGAATCCACAGATTTTGGAAGGAAGGGATGTTTGTGATGGTTGCTCTGTTTGCAACTTCTCCATGGCTTTTCACTGAGCATCCAGGAGAGTGGACAGTCACCCCCCATCTTTCTCTTCTCCCTCTGTTAATAAATGAAAAAGAGCTCTTGAGATTTGTCCAGTCTTCGTACCGATTGTAATTTTGCCTCTGCTACATAAACTTTGATCACTGGTAAATGATTCTCTAGATTTTTCAGAGAGCATCAAAATACCACCATGTACCTGAGTTGTTGGTAAACTATTGACTGGCTTAATTTCTACTTGGACACTTCCTGGCTCCAGATGAGCATTCAGGAGTTTTCCCCTTTGCCTAGGCTGTGCTTAGTCAGAGGAACGCTTGCAGTATAGCTGGAACGGTTGAAGTATCACCTCTCTCTATCACTGCCCCCTCACCTGAAACATAATTAGTGGTGATGTGAGCACTCTGAGCCTGTTTTCATGTAAAAATAAGTTAATGGGAATCTGTCAGCAATGGCAGCTAGCACCAGAGGAAAGATAACATCTCACACCTCTCAAACTCTCACAAATACTTGTCTTGCCATGCTTTTAATTCATGAGATGGTATTTCCCTGTTGATCAGTACCATAAGGTATGTTGCTACATCAATTTGTATATGTTAATCAGCTTATCATGCTTGCAAAAAAAAAAAAAAAAGAAGAAGAAGAAGAAACCCTCAATCTCCCCAACTGGTCTGAAATCCTCATTTTAGATGATAGGAACAGGAACCCAGTAGGGAGTTTCTCTAGCCAGCTTGCGTTGTACATGGTTCACTCAGTGGGGTTCCTTTCTGTTAGTCCTTTTCACTCACTTCCATTTCACAGGCATTCAAGAGCTATGTGTATTTCTTCACACACCCCCCTTCACCCCCCCGAGTCAAATCACAAAGAAAGCTGCAATCAAGCAAACTTTTCAGACACACTCTCTGGAGCCTGGCACAGTAAGGTTCAAATGGGTTCAAACGAGAATAAAGTGGAACTGGGCAGGAGGAGGACAAGCAGATTTGGAGGTAAAATTGAGCAAATCAGACAGTAGAAAGTTTCAAAAGTTCTTGGAAGGCAAATGGTTATAAAAAGGAAAGCCTGGTTATGATAGAGGAATAATATGGAGGTCAGGGTGAGAGCAGTTTTGGACAATACATTGGCTGCACTATGGGTTTGAAAGAAAGGATAATGATTCACCCTGCTAAAGGATTTGTGTGAAGAACAAGCAGTGGGGAGTAGAGGTTTTTCAGTTCCTAGAAGATTCCCACAATGTTCCTGCCTGATTGTTATTGTCGGATTTGTAAGTATTTCTAGACATGCAGCAGTGAAGGTTACTTCAGCCTGGAAAGGGACTAGCCCTACTAAGCACATATAGATTTTTAATTAGATATTCCAGCTGGTGAGAAGATGTTATATTTTCCGTTTTCCTATTTGGTTTGTAGGGTTCACAAAATTATAGTCCACCCTTTTACAAGATTATCCCCAGGTTTCCTAGCAATTTCATAGCAAGCACTGTGTAATCATAGAGAAAGAGGCAGACTGTTGAGACTCCTTGTCCTCCCCCATCTGTAATCCGATGGGCAGATGATACCCCAAGGGGTACCTACAGCAACTGCTTATCAGAAATAACAGCATTAGAAAAATACTAGTGTATTTTTTGCCAGTGTTTGCCTCAACTTTTTTTTCTGCTTATAAAAGGTGACCATAATGGAGTAGAGATGGAAACAAGTCATACCACCATTGACTACAAGCAAATCTTGCAGAAGCTGGAATTAACCAGTCTCTGGGTTATTGTATAACTGTGCTTTAGGAGAAAATCCAGAGCCCACCACTGCTGCAGCCCCCTGACTTCTGTGCCACTGTTTTTCAGGGTACCAGATCTCCTGGGAGGTGTATGGCAGGAATGAATCTCGCCTTGCCCGCGCACTGCCCAACACGACCCTGGAGTACAAGATCACGGGGCTGTCGTCTCTCACCACCTACACAATCGAGGTGGCAGCTGTGACCGCAAAGGGGAGTGGATGGGTCACATCCTCCACCATCTCTTCTGGTGTGCCCCCAGGTTGGTGAAAATGCATGAAACAAATTAAAATGGGTGGATTCTTCGTGTTTCTTTGTTCCAAGGACCACAAACTATTGTGGTTCAGTAACAATAAAACTGGCTTTATTTCTAAAGCACAGGAATTCTTTACCACATAATTTAAGTTTTAGAAGAGATTAAAATGTTACCATGACCACACTCACATTCTGAAAATACTGGAAGGCTGAGGATGTTTGATACACGTACAAAAGAAGTTGTAGGGATAGCAGAAGGAACAAAGTAATGAAGTGGACACAATACAGAATCTCTTGACATTTACAAAGTAACATAAGAATGAAGCCTGAATCAATTCAAAAATTTTTGCTTTGGTGGAAGAACAGAGTCTGAATGCTGCTACAAGGGAAAGTTTTTTCCATTTATAAGTCATATAGCTTATGTCACCTATGAGAGGACATTTCTCTAAGGAAACTAAAATCTTATTTACAAGATTTGGGAGTTGTAGCCTGAAAAAGATTTGAGAGGAGATTTGCATTGTCAGAGTACCATTTGGGCACCTGCGTGTTTCACCTTTCTGCATTTTATTTTTAAAACTTATCCAGTATAAAAAGCAAACTAAAAAGCTGATTCTTACCTCACACAAGCAGTTTTAGTTAATTTATATGTTATACAAGTAGAATTTTCCAAAGTGGAACAGTTAGTGTACATCACTGATTATGATCCATTTTTTTCCCTTTTTCTGCTATTTTTGAACTTTTCTGTGTGTCTTGAAATATTCTTGCCTTTCTTTTCCCTAATCATAGGTAATTGTGACAAGCTGCAGACTAGATCAATGCCATGCTCCCTGTTGTTAGCCAGATAACAGCATTATCCTACTTGGTCAGGGTTAGTTTATTGATCATAGTTCCCACAAATGTGAAGTAAGAATCAAGAATTATTGTATATTTGTACATACATGAAATACATGCCAAAAAGCCACCCATTTTCTGCCTGTTGCATTTGCACATAGTACAACATTATGAATGATTACTGATTGCAACACTGATTTTCATTACTTCAAAATGCAGGTACTATTGGGAATTTATTCTAAACAATCTATATTTAATCTCTTTCCTTGCTTTTGCTGATAATTCCAATAATATTAAAAATGTAAATGTTGCTGTGAGCTTGCCTAACTTAAAGCAAAGATCTCACTGGGGCTCCAGACTTTTCCCCATGGAAGGTTGCCTTCTTAATTTGCAACGAAAGCTTCATCCACTTTGTTCAGGCATCTGTTGTGTGTCAGTATAAGAATCACAAAACCTTTCCCCTACATTACCCCGAAATCTGAGTCTTTTTCTGTTGTTTAACGTATTAAAGTTGTATGAAGTTTAAGAAGTAAAAGTTGTTGTCACTTTAATTCTGGAGAAACAGGAGGACAGTGGAGTTAAGAGACTTGGCAACTGGAAGATCTGGAGCTCGGAAATATTGATGACCCACCACACTGTCGGTTATGCAACTCTCTAAAATAGTAGCTGTATATCTGTAGATGGGCTCTTCTTTTTTTTTTTTTCTCATTTAATCTGTGAAAATGTGGTGCATGCTGAGAGCATCAGAACAGTAATGCTGTATGTAATACTTGGCCAAAAAGCAAAATACAAAACCACAGCTATTCATGCTGCTATAACTGTTACCAAGGTGTTTTTTGTGCTGAAACACTGAATGTTGGCCTGTACTACTGGGCCTCAGGCACAGTGTTTCCACCTCTCATTTCCATTTACATTTCTATTTCTTCAGAACTTCCAGGTGCTCCATCCAACCTGGTGATTTCCAACATCAGCCCTCGCTCAGCCACCCTTCAGTTCCGGCCAGGGTATGATGGCAAAACCTCCATCTCCAAGTGGATAGTAGAAGGCCAGGTATGTCCCTGATGGAAAAAAGCTCTTACTGAAGTTTCAGAGGGGTTAGAAAGGGTCTAAATAGTGAATTGCTGTTTGGATTACAGTGTTTGTTTAACTTGAGATCAAAGCTCTCCAGCAAATGACCTGGTGGTATCTAAGGAGTTCCTGGGAAGGTTGGAATGCAAGGGAGCTTGGAGGGCTTAGCTGAGAAATGTCTGTGCTATAGCCAGTGAGAAAAGGGTCGCATGAATGCTGTAACTTCTGCTCACAGGAACAAAAGAAAACCAGCATATTATATAAATATGTGTGTGTGAGAATGTTTACCCTTTAAATAATTTACATGGATATTTATAAAACAGCTTTGCTTGTGTTCAGAAGAACACCAGATGCATTATAAGCAATACATACAGCAGAGTTTAAGTCCATTTATCTAAAAAAGGATTTGAAACCTGTTTTTAGGTTCTGTTAGGTGTATTTTCAAACCAGATGCAAACCCAGAATTATTGTCTCATAGAGTCAGAAGTATAGGACAAATTGCACTGAGCAGTAAAGACACCGTTATTCATGAGACTGAGTGTGTTTTTCTGTCTTGTAATGGAATGTACCAAGATTTTCTATCCAGGCCTCTAGATAGGAATAGGATGAAATCTCTTCTTCATCAGCTTTAAACAATATCCCTCTTTCTGCTGTCATCATGCCTTGGAGGAGTTATATATTCCTCGTTTGTTCTCCTGACAGATGAGCTTTGCTTTTTTCCTTTCCACCCACAGATCTTTATAAATAATATAATCTGTTTTTAAGACCAAATGTTGGACTTCTTAAATCACCGTCACCACTTAGACAAGTTGATACAATCACTTCACTTGATAATGAGATTGTTGTGAACAAGTTGGTACATTTTGTACCGTTAACATACACTTTGCATATTACAGAATTAAACACTGAAATCCTATAATATGGTGGCTTGGCACATTCTGAGAAGCAATTTTGTTCTGGAGCACCACATTGGTGTTGCTAAGAATTTGTTAAATCTGTTAGTTGCAGAACACCAGAGAGGTGAAATAAACTTGAATGCTTTAAAAGTGCTGTAATAATTACCATGACGTTCACCTGCATCCTCAGAGAGCCCCAGGTACAAACAGTCTTGGTCTTGGTTTTCAGGGAGGGAAAGGGAAGATCTTTCTGGTTCACCAACCCCCATGAACATCTCATGCATTGCTAGAAATGTCAAGGGGTTGGTGGTTCTGTCAGATCCTGGATCCAGGAATATTTATTCTATTTGGAGAAGGAGCACAGCCAAAGTCTTTGCGGAGTCTCAGAAATACTTTTTACCCCAGTTACCCTGCAAGTTCCCTCTGCACCATACTTCACTGTTCAGCTTTGGCACAACAAGAATTGCTGTTCTAAGTGGATTTAATTAGGAAAAAAATGAAAATTTCTTGCTCACATGATTTACAAAAATCTTTTCAGGTATGTAGAGAAATTGGGGACTCCTTCAGGATATAGAAAATCCTGTTTTCAGGATGACAGCTGCATATAATCCTTTCTTTCACAGCCCCTTTCTGCCAGCACTCCACTCAAACTCTCATTCTCTCTTCAAGTGCAATTTCACAGCATCCTCAGCCAATCTAAACCAGAGCCCTCACTGTCCTGCTCCCATTCTCTCTCCTCATCCCCATCATTCTTACCAAGACTTCTTACTCCTGCATTCTGCATGTACCAATTCTGGCATGATCACACGTGGAGCTGCTACAAGACTTGATCCAGCCAAGAACAAATGAGTTTCAGAGAGGTCATCTCGCTGCATGGGCTGTGTGTGATCAGAAGAGTAACACTGAGAGGGGAGGGCATGAGAACATGGTAGTGGGAACAGAGGTGAGGGCAGGAATGTCTCCATCCTGACGTAGATCTAGACTGCTGTGACCTGCCCTCTGGACTTCACAGGTTTTTCTGCCTACCTTTTAAAGCCACACAAGGTGTGTCACTCGTGAACCCCACTGTTCACTTACACCTTTCATGTCATCTGTTCTAAGCTCTGATATGTCTTTGCTGGGATGCAGACTTCTGGTGCTACATCTGTATTTTAGTATAGACTACCACAATTGTTCCTTAGGGCTGTGTTAGATAGAAGGGGAGTAAGCAGAACCTACAATAGTATTTTCTAAACAGAAATGTAGGGAGAATATTTTCCTTCTGGGTCTTTCATCCACTGGCCCACGTACAGCTTTCACCAGCCCTGTTAAGTGCTTCATGTCTTCACGTTAAACAAGAAGCCATTTAAGGCATGCATTTGCATATGGCAATTTTAAAACAGGTGGTATTGCAGAGTGTTAGGATCACACTTAACTATAAAAACCTGATCTATAAGTTCTAGTGTAATTTCAGTGAATCAGTTGAAGTGGAGAATAAAGATTCTGTCCAAACAGGTACAGGGACAACAGCTCAATCCATTCACAAATCTTTTTGCACATGAGGCTTTCTGAAAGTTCACAGCAAGGTGCAGAGGAGCTGAAAACAGCTAATATAGTAGCTTGGGAAAAGATGTGTTGCTGTTTACCAAGACCTTGTACAGCATGACCTCTCCTGGAAGGAAGAGAGCTTGGTCAGTTCCCTGCACAGGTCTGTTTCCTCTGGGCTGTTCTGCTGTCTGTGGGTTCATGATGAAGCATGACCAACAAACCCATGGTGCTGTCATGATCATCATTTGTGTCCTCCCCCTGTGTACAGCTGGCTGATAGCTTTGCACTGGATATCCTTTACATAGCATTTGTTTTCCACCTCTGCTGGGAATATACCCTTTGCTCTGAGCATCTGAGTCCTTACAGACAAACTGTTTCATACTCACATAAACAAGCTGCCACAAACCTGCTTTTTCTTCTTTGTTCCTTTATGTGGCACAAAGCTTCCTTGATAAGGGATGGTCTAGAAAATGTTCCCAGTATCCCATTTTGGCTATGTGCCATTTTTGAAGCCTGGATACTTCATGAACAATTTAGATGAAAAACACAGCTGGGAATTCCAGCTGATGTGAAATTTTGTACATCTGGCCTTGGCTTCTGCTTTTTCTGCTGGGGTGTAAATTCACAGGAGCCACTGTGGAACCAATCCTCAGTTATATCAGTGAACATGAGAGGAGAATCACATCTTTAAAATTTTAGGGTTGGTAGATATTGAAATATCAAGTGTTAAAAATCCCAATTCTGCATTTCTACTGGAGAAACATTCCATACTTCTGAAGGGATTTCTTAAAAATCACTGAGCTGTTTCTTTTCCATCTTCCCATCCAGGCTCAGAGGACTGGAGGACACTAATCTACTATTCCAAACAGAGAACTGCAGAAGAGTACCAATGCCGTTTAAAAACTCTCTCTAATGTTGTTTTTCCATTACCTATAGTATAATCTGAAGAGAAGAGGGTCTAGTGTATTATAAAGCTTCTGCTGACACTTGTTCAGAAGGACCAGCAGTAACTGTCTTGTGACATTGACACTCACAGGTAGCGTGTTTATCCCCAAAGAATTTCAGTAAATCCTTCCAATCCTCCTGCACTCTCAGACACAGTTAGAGTATATGTTGTAAACATATTTTTCTTGGAATCTGCAACCAAGAATGGCACCAAATCCCTGCTGTTGTTCACATGGGTTTGTGTTTGCACTCTCTACCTGCTGCAATCCAGTGTCAGGTTATCTTTCTCATGCTAGATTTTTCCTGGGGTTTTGTCAGGAGAAGTATATAAACAGCAGCATCACGGCTGTGCCTTGGTAGGTGCTCAACATCAAGCTTTCCAGTGGCTGATTAGAAAAGCTGGGTTAACTTCTGCCACTGAGTGTGGTGTGTTTGGTGATTAATGTTATTGTGCAGACAGCAGAAGACCCATGGAACGGCTGAAGGCCACTTATGAAGAGGTATTGCAAGTCACAGAGTCATGTGCATGTGGGCTAATATAGAGAGATTTTGCTGAAGCTTTTCTGCTGGTTTTTAGCAAGATTTTGTAGGAATATCATGGTGAGTGGTAACAGAGTTTCAAAGTAGTAAAACCTTTAAAGCATTACCACTGTATTCGCTTGTAAAGCTGTGAGCTGGGAAAGACATCGTAACTTTAGCCATGAATTTATCTGGTTCTGTGGGTTAAGTCAGTGACCCAGATAGAATTCATCCATTGTACGAGGTGATTCTCTTGGTGTCGTCGTTACTTCAGAGCTGGTAAATAAAGTGTCTGAAACTCTGACAATTTTATGCCTTTGCTAATCTTTAAATCAAAAATGGCTGAATCGATTTAAGGATTTTGTAAGAAAAAAAATTGCACCCGGGCTGACATCCTGTGAACTGAATTTCTCCCAAAGCGATTTCAAATGTGAGTTATGGACCTCTATAATGAAAACTCTGACATATCTTGAACTATAGTAGAACACAGGGTACCTCTATAACGTGCAGAAACATTGTGTTTGCCTTTCCTGCCGTTAGTACTTTGTAACTGTTCAAAATTTTGGAAGCATTACTGTCTTGTACAAAAGATCACAGCGAGATATTTTTTCATTCCACATTTTAATTATTTTTGGGTCCTTTTAAGTCAAAATTCTGCAACTTTGCTCCTGTACTGCAATTCCATCAGAGTCACTTTATAAAATATGTCATGTTTTCCTTTTTAGAAATGAAGAAATTAATGCATAGGGAAGTAAAGGGTTCTGACATCACTTCCAGTATTGTTTTATACTGTCTCATTTCTGTAATGATAAATGAATGTGTCCTTTTATTGAATACAATCCCTTGGGAAGAGCTGAGAGACGGGAATGAACATGTGTTAACTTGTGATGGGTGATGGTTATTGAGAATCGTATGAAGGTCTCAGTGGACATAGGGGGTTTATTGTGACGTCCCAGGGCCTCCTGAGATTGTGGTCCTGTTGTATGGAGAACTGCTCAGATGCAGAGGGTGTTTCTTAAGGAGTTTTTATGCCGACGGTAACAGAAAAGCAGTTGGTGTTTTCATCTGCCTCCTAACACAACACAGACATAAATATGTGTGCATCTGTCAACAAACATAATCCTTTTCTGAAGTTGGGATGCACTGCTATCCAGAAAACACCTACAAGAAAGAAGCATCTAAATGAACTTATTTTATGCGGAGCAGCTCATAGTGGACTCTCTTGCCCCTCAAAGGACTCTTTTATCCTTACCACTGCCCGTAGTTCTTTTTGCCCTGTGGGAATCCCTTTGTACTCTGATTCATGAAACTGGTAAGTTTCCTCTGATCTGACATCAGAGTGTTTCAGCAAAAATAATTTCCTTTTCCTTCAAGACCCTGAAACTTGGAATCTACTATAGAAGTTCATCACTGAATGTTCTCTTCCAAGATTCATTTCTGAGATTACTGCTAAATAAATTAAACTTGTTTTGAGTAACGTTGTCCTGGAGTTGCTTGGCCACATGAGTCAGAGGTCATGCAGAAATCCTCAGGCTGGTCACCAAGCCACCTTACAGCCATCCAGCCTTCAGTCTCTTACTTCAGAAAATCTCCCAACAAAAGCAGCACACATACATACTGCTGGTTTTTGTAGAAGATCTAACCCTTTAGGTTAGTTTCCCAAATGCTGGCATCAGATCCTGGGAACGTTACAAGTATTATTCTAACTAAATCAAGTTACAGGTCTGTTTTTCTTAAAATCTTTTGCTGAATCACAGAACTACACCTGCAGTTGATTTTTTTGCTGCTCTCTGTTGCTACTTTTGGCAGAAAATTAGTCTGAAAGCGGAACTGTGCACTGCTTCTTTGCCCAGGGCCCCCTCACCTCCCAGTACAGGTACTGGCCACCTGTTTACCAGCTGGCTCCAGAGCCTGGGAACAACCAATATGCCAGGCTTGCTTGGCATCTGCACCACCCATCCTTCCTACCAGAGAGAACACTCCCAACCAGAAAGCTGTCTGCTGAGATAGCTTTCCAGGGGCTTGCCATAGCCCATGGGCACACAGAAGCTTTTTCTGCTTCTCAATCAGTAAAAGATCCTTAATATTTCCACCTTTGCAGCCAGCTGGTAAATGCATAAATGTCTAGCTGCAAAACAGGCGGGGGAGGGGGCGGTTGGACACCTCTCAAGCTTGAGTCAATGTCAATTGTTCACAGCCCTGTGGGCCTCTGGGTCTGAACCATGTGGTCCTTAATGTGTATTAATGACCTGCCTGCTGCTGCATAACGATTGAAACCTGTGGTCTCTCTTTTTTTTTCTTTTTTTTTTTTTTGCTATGCAAGAAATATTTTAGAAAGCTCTTACTGTTCTTAGAATTCTTAGAATACAAAAAGATGACTAACTACTGGAGATTATATACAGCCTCCAAAGCACTGTGGATTGTGGCTATACAATTACTGCAGCACTTTGAGGCAATGCTGTTAAGAGCAAGGAGTTTTGCAAAAATAAGCATTTACTATAGGGTTTTTACTGTCTTAATCCAAAATTCTTTTAATAAAATGTGTTCTGTTTTCTTGACTGAAGTCAACCCTCTCTTCCTTTCTTTGTTCAAGTAAGGTTGTGTTTCTTAAATTCTCTTTATCACCTCTTTATTTCCTAGGTTCAGTTTAGGGCTGTTCTCTTGTCATACAGACCTGTCCCAGCTTGCTTCCTTTAAGCTTCTGCATCCATGGACTTTACTTAAAATGGACCTCATTTGGGACTGGGAATTTTAAAAGGCCCTTAATCTCCACTGACATCTATTTTATATGTTGTTTGGTGTGTGGCAGTGTCCTTGCTAACCAACAACACTGAAAGACCTATCAAGACTTGTGCAACCACCACCCTCCATGAAAGCTGTCCTCTGCTAGGAAGATCACAGAGGCTTCTTTTCACAGTGCAATGCAGAATTTATTTCTTTGGCCTAATTTTCCTTGTGTCATTTCTTCATGCACAAACATAAATATGCAGCACATCAACTCCTGGGTGAGCGAAGAACTAAAACATCTATAAATAAATCAGGCTGCTTCTCCTGAAGGGGAAAAAAAAGTGAATGAAACCTAATTTTCTATTTGAAGTACTTGGGATATGCAAGATACTTTGGTCTACATTGCCTATAGAGTGTTTTGACAGAGTCTATGGCTGTAACTAGTATATAGGGCTCGTGAGGGATCTGTTTAAAAAAGATTAAAGGAAATAGCTCTTTACACAGTGGGTCATGAGCTTCTGGAATTTGTTGCCACAGCAGTCTGTGGGAGTAGATAGTGTCAGTAGGTTAAAAAAGGATTAGGCATCTTCGTGGATATTAAGTCTGTAAATAGACGCTGAAGGGAATAGCTGCCTACATGGCCTCTGATATCCCTCAGCCCGTGATTCTGGCTACCAGGGTAGGGTGAGGGAACTGGACTGCAGGTGCTGCCCTTTGCAGTAGGGTTGAAGGACCAGAGTAAAAGTGCAGAGTGCTAGAGAATTATATCAGCGAGTCTTGTCTAAGGTCCCCTGTGTTTCAGTACTTGAGAATCTCCAAAGTGAGGGTATGGTGTGTATCTGCCACCTCTTTTCTTTGTCCTCCTTCACAACGTCACCACGGCTCTTAGGTGCTCAACCCTGCCTACTGATGGTGCCATCTTCCAGGGTCCCAGGTCAGACTCTTGTCTTCCTATCGTGCCTTGTTGACTTCATTATAAGTCCTGATTCATCTTCAGTCTATCTCCAAAAAGCTGTATGGAGAGTAATGTTTTCAATTCTCATCACCACTTTGTCCCTCCTAACACTGCTGTACCCAAGAGACTGTGTGGGCAACATGTTCTGATTAGTTGATGCAAATACAGTTGGACTCAGTGATCTCAAAGGTCTTTTCCAACCTAGTGTTTCTATGATTGCATGTGGAAAAGCCTGGTCTAAATGTGATTCAGCAGATGAGGCTAAACCACTTTTGTTCTTTGACTTTGTTCTTCTTTCTCTATCTTCATTTCCATGCCATTTTGCCTCCGTCGAGACTCGCTCAGTACGCATCAGTTCTTGCAAGTTAATATCAAGCCTATTTTTCATTTTGTTATATTACTACTTCATACTTTTGTATTGTGGCAGTGAGATTCAATGGGGTATTAGTGCTCTCATTGTGTTTTTCTGGAACAGATCTTATCAGAGGATCCCAGTGAAGTCCCAGCACGTACAAGGAAATTTGCCTAAGTTGGCTGTGTTTTCACTTTACACATAACTGGTGTCTTGTCATATAAGAATGAATCTTAACTGGATAATATGTATTTAAAAGCATTTGTCCTCCCACTGCTGTGATGACACTCACTGAAGAAGAAATTATATATATAATTATATGTAACACTATAAGCATAGTCTGCTTTGTATTCCTTCTTCCCTTTCCTATGTGCAGGTTGGTGTTCTGGGTGATGAGGAAGAGTGGGTGAGTCTTCGTGAGGTAGAGAATGAACCTGATGCTCAGATGCTGGAGGTTCCAAACCTTACTCCTTACACTCATTACAGGTAAGAACAGCAGGTGATTAGCTGTAGCATGAAAAAAAAGAGTAAATAGCAGCATGGAACAGCTTTCCTAATCAGAAACAGCTGTCTGTGTTTTATAATCTGAACAAAAAGAAAAAGGTTTGCTGTTTTAATAGATTATATGTAAAATTACTCATCAGGTATTGTTAATTGTATTTTGCATATGATAAGAGTTCCTTCATGAAAAAGGAAATGCAAGTGCACAGTGAAATGCCTGAGTAACGGTGGCTTCCCTTGTCTGAAGGGTGCACCAGTGTAGCATCAGTCAGTGACAAATCAATTGTAGTTAAACTGGTGCAAACTTGTAATTACATATTTACATCAATTTAAACATCATTTTATCGATTTAGCTTAATTTGGTAACATCAGTTAGATGAAACCTTTGTTTATAAGAATTTACTGTTTGCCAAGTTAAGCTTAATAAATATATGCAATGCTTAAACTGATTGAAGTGAATCTACATCATGGGTGCACCCCAGTTAAACGAGATTGATTTTTAGATCAATTCAATTCAAGTGATGCGTTGCTTCAGTATAGACAAGATTTGAGAATTTGAGGTACTCAATCCTAATGAAAAATACTTCCATGAAATAGCTTGCTAATGTAAAGGCCAGTTGCAAGGAGATACAGTGGCAAGTGTTAAATCAGCTAACTACTAACTTGTCCATTTTGTGCTGGCTGAAGGGCCTATTAGCTCATCCAGGTACTGTTGTGAGCTAGTAGTAGGTGCAACCAAGTAAAGCTCATATAATTTACAACCAATTCAGTGCTGGTCTGCTAATTTTCTTCCCTTCATCAGAAGCCTAGGAACATACTGAATTTCTCACACTGAAGTGTTTTACACCTCATCCTCGAGAGCTAAACGTTTCACTAAAAGCTCTTTCAAAATTTTGGGGCCGAAGGTGAGATTTCTAGTGCAGAGGCTTAAGGAAATTATCTTTTGGGTTGAGAAGATTTTATTCTCATACATGTGGATCCTTAATGCTGAAAAGGCAGAAGCTAATGGTAAAGTGCAGGTTGCACCATGTTCAGCGTTCATGCAAAATAAATACTTGCACACCTAGCTGGTATATGGAGAAGTGATTTGGGGATAAAAAAACCAGAGAGGGAGTATATGAGGATTTGGGGGCTGTTGGGTTTTTTTTTTTGCTATTGTTAAACTTTCTGATTTATTTTCTGCTACATCTCATTTCTCTCTGAAACCAGTTAAATTCTGGCCTGATCCCAGTTATGTTAGGATCTTTCACACTTGCTGTTCTCTGATTTTTTTCATCGTAGTTTGTACACTGAAGCAGCTCCTTGAATTTTGACTAGGTTTGGGGGTTTTTTCTCTCATGCATTCACAGATAACAGGGGTTTTTTGTTTTATTTCAGTGTAGAGCAATTTTATATAATTTTTTGAAATCTAGAAAGCTGTTGCCAAATGGATTTATGGTCCTCTGGTCAGCTTTAGTCATTGCCACTGAAGAAATACATCAGAGCTAATTATCAGACCACATCTTTAGCAGCCAGCTTCTTTTCTATATTATGTGCCAATGCTTGAGAGTGAAACCAAGGACAATATTTGTTTAATGTGTTTCCTTTAATGCATTTTCTAGGAAGATGAGAGCAGATAAATAAACCCTGCTATGGTGACTGGCTCAACCTTTTCCCAAGCTCGGTCGTTAGGTCCACAGATTAAGTGTTTAGTATGAACAGGTCACATATTTATGTGCAAGCACGGGGTACCTCTAATGGCTTCTGATGTGTGAGGGTATCTGAAATGTACAGCACGTCTTAATTATTTTGTGTTTCCTGAAAAAGAGATTTCCCTAAATCTTTTGTGACCCAGTAGGTATTTCTATTGTAGAAGAGATGGTTTTGAGCAGACTTAAAGATGCATATCCATATTAAATAACTTAATCTTTCTTGTGCAGGAAGGCTGGAAATGCAGCACAGGGATAAATCAGCTTCTTTCAAGCAGTAATTGAGGGGAAATGTTATCACTAGTATATTTTTTATATTGACAGGGAATGAGAATATCTGAAGTTTGATATTTTAATACCTTTCTGAATGTATTGTACAAGCATCGCAAGAGAAAATCACTTACTGCTAGCATAAGCTCATCAGGCTTGGTATAATTAACATAAATTTCTCACACAAATGCCTAAGTTTCTAATAGACCCTAAGCTAATCTCATTTTCATTTTTTTTTTAATACCTGAGAGGATCTGAAAGCAGTTACCATAAAGCATTCAGCAGCAAATACAAAGGGGACCTGCATGCAACGACCTTAGTGGAACATTTTGAAAGACCTAATTTGTATTTTTCCATCTTTTTCCTGTTCTGGAAAGAGAGGTACCATTCATTGAGCTGTTACAACCTGCACTGCATCATTCCTCTGCTCCAGGTTCCGGATGCGGCAGGTGAACGTGGTGGGTCCCAGCCCTCTCAGCCAGCCCTCCCGTGTCATCCAGACGCTGCAGGCTCCACCAGATGTTGCCCCTGGGAGCGTCACTGTGCGCACGGCCAGCGAGACCAGCTTGTGGCTACGATGGGTGGTGAGCTGGCGAGGGGGAACAGGGCAGGAGGGGAGCCAAGTGCCGGTGCTTGGGGTGCGGCTGCTTCCCCAGGGGAGCAGGCCAGCACTCAGGAATGCCTTTACCTTGCGTTCAGTGTAAGGGGTAACAGCAAAATTATTTCCTTTTTCAGAATAGTCGGAAATCTGAGACTTACCTTAAGTGCCTTATTAATCACTTAAATTGCCTACTGCCACTACTTCTGCCACTTCGTCAGGGGAATATATGCCTGTGTGTAAAACCTTGGCTTTTGAGACTCTCCAGTTCCACAGTCTGGGTCAACATGTGGGACAGGAGTATAATACTTGAGCCAATTTGCTTTTTCTGAGGGCTCATTGGTTTGCTCTTTACAAAGCAGTCCCCGGAAGGTGCACAGCGGCCGTTGGCAATTGTCCTGTGGGTACTGAACTGCTGTAGTTCAAAGACAAAGTTTGCATGTCACAGTCCTGTAAGAAAGGTTATATTTATGTGGAAAGATATGGAGTTACACAATAAAACATAGAAAGAAGTGAGTGATTGCGAAGATGCAGTGATTGATGACATTGTTGTGCCCCTTTGACTGCCTCAGTTACCTGCAGAGTTGCCACATTGGGATTTACTTGGCAATTAACCTGCTCCAGAATGGTTTTTCTTCTCGCCTGTTAGGCAGAATTTTCCACTGGGGTTACTGTTGTGTGAAGTTGATGAAGCACAGGTTTCCTTTTGCCCAAATGTTAGCTTTTCCATGCATAAACTCATTGTGACTGGAAGTCAAAATCAGGCTACAAACAAGAAAGTTTTCCTTCCCATCAGAAAGGAATTACTCCCTTTTCTCAGTGGGGTGCTGCACCTAATTCTGAACTGTGAAAGACCAAAAAATCAAACTTGAAGGCATCACCTCAGTATCCAAAGAAAAGCCATTGCACTTCATTTGCCAGGACCCACATAACTCACTTGAGGTTGTACTATGCAAATGACATGCCCCCTTTGAAACTATATCCAGACTTGAATATCTTACACCAAAATTAACTCAGGGTTGTTTTAAGAGACTTTAAAACCTTTTCAAGATTGTGTTTCTTTGCTGTGCTACCTGGAAGCCTGCTTTTCATGAGTCAAACTGTGCAGGGTTCAGGAGGAGCGACAGCCACAGCTAAAAATGACCTAATACACCTTTTTCATTCTTAATAACATCAATATTTGAAAGCGTTTAATCCCTTTTTTTATTTTTTTCCCAAGACCTGCAGGTGAATCTGTGTCCCCCTGGGAACTGGGAATTCCTTCCTTCCAATAGAATAAGGGTCACAGATCTAGCCCTGCTTGCCTGCAGGATACAGTCTTCTAAGCTGTGAAATGTTAATGTGTATCAAACTTTCCCAGTGACTCAGAACTGAATCTCAGCCATCCATGGCATCATCTAGTTAGTTTTAAGGGGAAAAACTCTAAACTTCATGAAGTAGGCTAATTATTTCATATTTTAATCTCTGAAATTGCTTGGGGAGTTAGAATACTAGAATAAATCTCTGGTGATAAATGAGTAGGCAGAGAGTCAGTAAAAAAAGTAAAAAATGTACGATAAATGAATTTGTCACATGCTTCAGCAATTTATCATTCATTTCCATAATTAATCACAAAGCTCTGAAATATATTGTGCTGATATAATTTCTGTTGATACACCCACAGCAAATGGCATAGTTCCGTGAGCATATCTGGTGGGTTCAAAATTAAGGTAAAAATTAAAAGACATTTTCAAGCAAGACAGATCATGTAACATAAATAAACCTAAAAATAACCTCCTGAGCATTTTTCCCTTCCTTTGGCCTTATATAAGTTCAGGCAGCCTTGGTATATAGTTTGGAAAGTCCTGGTGATGTGTTTTGTCCAGCAATATTGTGCTTTTCTTTCTATCACTTTCCAGCCCCTCCCCGACACACAGTATAATGGCAACCCAGAGTCAGTGGGTTACAGGATAAAGTTCTGGCGTGTGGATCTGCAGTCTTCCCCCCTGATGAAGGTTATTAATGATCGATTGGAGAGAGAGTACACGATTGAAGATCTGGAGGAATGGACAGAGTATGAACTGCAGATCCAGGCTTTCAATGCCATTGGGGCAGGACCATGGAGCGAAGTAGTGAGAGGCCGTACACGGGAGTCCGGTGAGTCAGAGCATCATGTCTGCTGTGAAGGAGACATCTGAGAACTTCAGCATTTTCCACCCTTTTGTTCAGTTGTGTTGGTGGGTTTGGGGGTTGGTTTTTTGCTTGTTGAGTCATTAAATATAAAATGAAAGAAGAAAACCCACAATCTGTACTGAAAGCAAAAAGGCATAGAGATATTTGAAGGATTAGTTTATTTTATTCCTACCCTGCCTTCATGCATAAATCTGCAGGTTACTTATGTAAAACAAAGTAAACAGCCTTTCCCCATTCCTACCCCGGTTTTGCAGCAGTGCAGACAACACAACAAGCAGTTTGCATACAGCCCTCTCTGGCTGAGCAAGACTCTTGTGCTTCCTCTCTCTCTCCAGTACCCCATTGCCCCTCATCCTCCCCCTTTCCCTCTCTTCTTCTAGGCTGGGGCAGATTTTCTCACAGCCATGGTTATCTGAAATTTTATTTCAAGTACCAAATATTTCTAAAAGAGAGGAAGTTATTTTAAAGAACTGATTACCCATATAGAAATGAAATAATTAGCTGAGCTTTTGATGACACATTTTCAGAGCTGCCTTCTAAAACTGTTGGTACAAGGCTATATAAACATAACCTGCGTATAGACATAACCTGCTTATAGACTAGAGCACAAGTACGGCATTGTCTGGCTGAATTGGCCGTACTAACATAGACTTCAAATACCAGAAGCAAACTCTCAATCTCAGGCAACAGTACATTATTGTTTGCTTAATAGAAATAGTAAAGACGGATGTTGAAAAGCTACTCTCTCGCTGTTAAATTCCACCAAACCTATTTCCAAACCTACCCTTCCTGCACCTGATAAATTAAAATGTATATTGCAGGTGAATAACAAAATGGAGGACTTAAATGGTTTAAAAGTGTAATAATAAAATGTCTTTGTGACCTGTGTTTATGCAAGTTTCCCCACTGACATTTTTTCTTCTTTTTTTTTTTCCTATACCTCCTAATTTAAAATGTTTTGGAATTTAATTCCACACATACCCTACACTTAGAGCCACCCAATGCACACGTCTGTGTACTCTGTACCATGCAGCATTCCTTGGCGTGAAGCAGGGATGTGCTCTATGCAGCAGCATTTGGTCTGCTGGTTCAGATAACTATCATTTGAACTAACCAAGGAGACGGCTAAACAAAGCCATCCCCCTCCATTTAAGTTTTTGGGTAGCAGTAATTGGAAAGCTATTGCTGGAGGTATTTTAAACAAGGCATGCTTGTGCTGGAGTTAGAGATAGCATGACCCAGACAAAATAGTTCTGAAGTGTTCTGTATCATAATAAAAAGATACCGCATTCTCCACTTTCTCCTTTCTGCTGCTCTTCAAACACTTCTTTTGAAATGTAGTAAATACTAAGATTAAGTGATTTCATAAAACCTTAGGATTACAGTGCTCTTGCTCAGCATCTAAAGATCAGAGGTTATGTGTGTATTTGGCATTTTCTCTTGCCGTATTAAAAGAAGGTTGACTTGAAACTGATTGTAGGAGGAACACAGAAACTGGGATCAAAATAACACAAAGCTGTGATCTAGGCCATAAGGACTCATTTGTTTTTTTTCATGTGTTTTCTTTGATACTAACATCTGATTTCTTGAATAGAGCAAGTCAGGGCTCAGACTTTTGGCTGTATCTTCTTAGATTTAGACTATACAAGAAGCGCTGGCATAGTGGCAAGCTGCATTAGAGAACTTCAGGGAATCCGCAATTAACCCATATGCACAGTCAAATGAGGGGGGAATATAAAGCTGAGAGAAAGGTCAAAGCATTTTTAGCTCTGTGTTCTAAATTATAAGAAAAATTGTATTTTATCACTTATGTTTTCAAAGTACTTCAAAGGCAGGTGTCCTAAATAAATCTTTATCCACTTAGTAGATGCAGAGTCTTAAGGAAGCTGGTTTTGCCTGGTGCTGCAGATTGTAAACATCCCTCACAGCTGCACAGAGGTGGCTTGGCCAAGACCATGTGGTGGTTCAATGGCAGAACTCATGGTTCTCTGCTTTACACCACCCAGGGAGCCTAAGAAGTTAGAACCCAGGCACTAAATCAGCTCATGGTATCTAGTGACAGTGCAGCCACTGGAGTCCAAAATCTTTATTGAAAATAAAGCTGTACTTGAGCATTTTGGTTTATTCTAGGATGTTTGATCATATCACTAATAGCTGAGCACACATGCTAACAATAAAGGAGCATGCCATGACAGGTACTCTCTTGTTTCTGAAGCTCTTGAATCTAAAACATCGTGAAACCAAAGAAATTATGAGAAGTTAAATAATAATGCTGTAGGTTTTGGTAACCCAGGCTTGAAAAACAATTGGGAACCCCTGAAATAGAAATCTGGGATAGGGATCCAAGCAGCTGAAGATGGAGGGGCATGAATTAGGATTTTTTTGGCTGGACAGGTTTTATCAATCCAAAACCTTTTTATAATGTTAGAAATTAAATATCTCATTAAATTTTACAGTGTAAAATAACTGCAGAGTAACCAGCTCAGTTTCCACTCAATAAATTGACAATGATGGTAGGTGCAATATAGAGAAAGGAAGAAAATATGAAGACCTCTAATGTATTAGAACAACCTTGACAGGGCTTCTTCCTTTTAGATAGAAACCTTTATTTTCAAACAGTTCATATCAAATACACCTAACCCAGGGCCTTGGTATTTTTTGGGCTCCTAATATTCAGCTACATTAATGTGTATACTTGTCTTAAATAATCAACTGCTATAGAAGCGTGGCCATATATCTATGGCAAGGATCAATCTCCTGATGTTTCAGAGGCTGACCTTCATGAAGCAGTTACTGTGGCGTGATAAAGCATCGCTTGATAATTCAGATGTGGTCCAATGTCACTGCAGGGATTTGTCAGTTTAAACAAACTGAGACTTTGGCCTGAGACTTTGTGTAATGCAGCTATGCTACTTTTGCCATGAACCTTGCTCTAAATTTGCACTTTTTAATTGCCATCAGATGTCCAATATGCCAGCTTAATTTTTACTATCAAAAAATAGTGATGGATGTTCAGCTAAAATGAGCTGCAGAAGTGGAGAGAACTACTGCACCCCCTGTCTAGTTTTCTTAGAAAGAGAGAATGTAGGCTAGCTTATTAAAAGCTGCTTTTGGCCTAGTTAGAGACATGAAACAGCATCATTTGCTATATATCAAATATGGCTATGTCAGATGTAGAAAGAGGATGCATGGTCTTAGATGCCAACACAGATAACCTTAAAAACTTGAGCTCTTCTTGAAGTTGCATTGCAAAGTGCCAGTAACTCTGTAATTTCCTACGTTTGATTTTCTAAAGTACAGCATGCAGCTGGCAGTTTGCTGGATGAGCTCATCATTTAGTTTCAGTATTTCCGGTTCATTTCATTAAAGCTCTGAGAATTTTTTGGACACTCTTGCTTGGCTTGTGCACTCTTCTTGTGGGTTACTAATGAGAACTCGGCTTTGGAGCTTATAACAAAGTCTTCGGTGCAATAGTTAAGGAAACCAGCATTAGAGAAAGGAGCTTGCAGAAGAAGGAGGGATCTATATGCCTCACTCAAGCCTCTAATTAGTCTTATCAAACTATAATTTCTTGGAATCAGGATACCCTGAGAGGAGAGGGGTCAGAGAAATGAAGGTTATCTTTCAATGAATTTTAAAGGGTCGATCAAACTCTGTTACTAGATAAAAGACTGGCAAGGGTAAGATCCATAAGATCACCTGCAGGTCCTCAATTCGTACATCCACACTAGAAAACGATTCTCAACACTAGCATGAGAACTGGAAAATTAAAGTGCACTCAAGGAACACAGGTATTTTTGCCATTTAGGCATTGGGCTTAAATTCCTTTCCAGCAAGTGAGGACATGGCTGTCACTGGGAATTAAGAGGAGTCTGGGCTAATAAATCTTCAGAGAGACCATTCTCTCCTTCGTTAGGTTTCGCATACCCCTGCCAGCAGCATGATCGTACACACACCTCAAGGCACTCATGCACACAGAGCCAGCCCGGGCACAACCTCCGCCTTTTGTGTATTCAGGAAATCTCATGGCTGCCCATCAAAGAGGGAAAAGAATATTTGTAAAATAAAGAAACTTCTTCTGTCTTGAAAGGCTTTAAACCAGATAAAATAAAAATAAATCTGGCTGGAAAGGGCTTCTTTCCTCTACACACTCTTGTTTCCTGCGACCCACCTCCACCCTTTCTCTCTCCAGAAGTGATTCATGTGGGAGTAGCTCTTTGTGAAGATCTACAGATAAAGTTATGGCAGCTATCCAAAGACATTCATGGCTCCTGGCAATCTATTTTCCTTTAACATAATTATATCCTTGTGGGGGATAAATCTAGGAGAAGATTTTTTTTTATAAAAAAAGAAAAGGCACTTCAGCGTTGGAGGGGGAAAAAAATTGGATTTTAGTCTGCTGCAGTGTTGTGAGATGATGCTCTGTTTCTCATGTCCCAAATAATTGGTAACAGGGAAATTGTTTCAGAAATTACTATCTCTGCGGTTAACCTTGAGTGCACAAGGGTGGGGGGCGGTGCATTGGGTTTTTTTCAATTTATATTAATTCTGGTGTCATACTCATTATCTTGTTCACGTTGCTAGGAGCTTCAGGAGCTCGCCTTCAAAACAGCAGATCTGTTCTTTCATTCGGACAGCCAGGAAAGCATCACTTTTGGCAGAGATTTGTGCTCCTTTTTGCAATATATTCAGTACCTAATCAAGCCTTACTGTCTATAAGTGCTTGTGTAATACGACTTAGTGAATGTTCTGTGGAAGTCTGACAGGTGTATCATGCTTTAGGAAAGGGTTTACCCTTCAGATGTTGGAAATGCCACAGGAAAAAGGCATGCAAAGGGGCAGCAAAAAATATGAACTCTTAAAAATAGCCTCAAATTCTGCTTGCATAACGTGGCATGCTATTAAGCCTGCCTACAAAAGCTTGCAGTTGTGTGGTTGTTCTGGAGCAGTTACAGTTTTAATGGCATGAGAAAATGCAAGTTTGCTCTTCTCTCAAGTCAGAGAAAATTACAGTGTTCCCATGCCATCAGTTCTAATGATGTTTCTAGTTTCCTAAGTGCCAATTTTGTAACATAAATGAAATAGGCATATCTTTCATTTACACCTTATCTGTCCCTGAAAATACACCTTGTATTAATGTATCCATCTATAATTGATGTATTGCAAATGTTGAGCACTATCACATAATCAAAAGGTTTAGAGGTTAAAGAACTTCTTACTGAACTGGGAATGCAATCCAGTGGTTGAAATTATTACTAACAGTAGACAAGAAGCTATAATTTCCTTTCAGATAATATAGGAAGCCAGGGTAGCATAAAACTTCTTGTTAGAACAGATTGTACCATAAGATAAACTCCCATTCATAAAGATTTCTAGCTTTTGGCATAGGGAAAGAAAATGTATAGGAAAGAAATAGTAGGAGATAGACTTCTGTAGAAGTCCAGCATCTGAAGCATGACTCTAATTACTGCAGGTGTGTAGAACCTACAACCTATTCATGTCTGTCTGTATTTCCCATCTATCTGAGGGTAGTGATTACTATTTATTGTTTAGCTCTTTACAAACGTTATGACTTCTGACATGAACTGGTAAGGGATTGTGAAGCAGGCTGAAATGTAAGGAAGCTGTAGAATGATTACAAAAGAAGACAGAATTGTCTAGAACCTGTTCCAGTCCTTTTGCGTTTGGATGCTCTTTGAAGGGATCCTGGAACACTCCCAAGCAGATAGGGGGATGGAGCAAAATGACCTAGTATGCCTTAACAATTTCTGCTTTTCGGTGCTGCTATGTGATTCCAGTTCCCTCTGCTCCTCCTGAGAATGTCTCTGCTGAAGCTGTGAGTTCAACCCAGATCCTTCTGACATGGACCGCAGTCCCTGAGTCTGAGCAGAACGGTCTTGTCCTAGGTTACAAGGTATGCAGCTGGAGTTTCATGCTTACTTAAATTTTAATGCATTACCTGAATATGTTTTTGCATTTGTTATTTATTATTCATCTGCTGGATATTTGTCTTATTCCAAAGGCAGCTGGAGAAGATAATGGAAGGCTTTTTGAAAGTGGTGATTGGTTAATATAATCCCATCTTTTGTGAAAAGAAGGCATCTAAAATGTGTACCCCTTTTTTCAGTCCTCATGTAACAAACTTTTTCTTTCTGTATTTCATATATATCTATTCTGCAGATACTTTTCAAAGCAAGAGATTTAGACTCTGAACCAAAGAGCCAAATAGTAAGAGGTAACCACACTCAGTCTTTCCTGCTGTCTGGCTTGCGGAAATACGTGCTCTATGAGATCCAGGTATTGGCATTCACCCGTATCGGAGATGGAGTCCCCAGCTCTCCTGCAGTTATAGAAAGAACCAAGGATGATGGTAAGCTTGCAGACTAACAAAATAAGTATCTTGTTTAATCCAGCCTATTAACACCACTTCCTTTTGGTGATGTGGGTGTAGACTAATACCGTAAAGGTATTTATATTTAATTATTTCTCAACTATGAATCTGAAGGACATAATCCCTACCTAGTGTAACTCAGCATTATTCCATTGGTCATGGGCTATGGATTTGGCAAAGCCACAGAAAACCAGAGTCCCCAGTTTCTGCTTTCTCCTCAGCTGATGAAGTCAGAAAAAAAAGTTTTAATTGTCCTTGGAAGCTCAGTGTAGACAATTTATAAGAAGACAACTCTTACAGTCTGGTTATATATTCCTACTGAAGTTCAATCGTGTTTTTTTAAAAAACAAGTAGACCACTGCAATTGAAATTGATAAATCTCAGATTGGACTGAAAGAGAGAAACAGGATTTGCAGCCTCAGTTATCCATTGTCAGTTTGTTCCCAAAAGAGTAAGACACTGACCCTGGAAGATGATGATGATACCAGCTTCCTTTTGCAACTGCCTCTAGTGATTCCTGTGAGCTCAAGGACTCTCAAGTTTGATGTGTTAAGGAACCCAGGCGAGCCCCTCACCCCATGCAAGGTCAACCTGTTGGTGTGGTGGTGGCATTCCTGCTGAAGGAACTTCATAAAAATTTAGTTCAACCTTTCAAATACATTGCAGATGCTAAAGTTACTTTTAGTTTCATTACCTTTTCAGTATTAAATGAAGGTTAATATCAGTGTGAGAGGCTTCTGTTTATTACTCCCAATGAAGATTAAAAAAAGTCTCTCTTTTTTTCATCAAAATCTTTTCAATAGTAATGGAATAAACATTGGTTTCTACAAGCAGCTTCATTAAGGTAATTTGGTTGGGCTGAAAGCACATTCAGACTTGTGGCTTAAGTAATTTTCTATGGAGTGCAGGGAAGAAGTAAGAGCATATGGGGACAGGAACAGGGACAGCACCTCCCTGCCATCCTTTTAGCCGTTTTCTCAGCACATTGTCTTCATGGGGACTAGTTTTTTCTTCGAAAGGAAACAAAGAGAAATTACTGTTAGCAGAACTCTGCAGGGAGAGAAAAGGCTCTTACTGAAATGTACATATTGGACTATAATGAGAAATGCTTAAAACTGTTTGTTTTAGATAACCCCATTATAGCAGTTCCCTCCTTAAGTGCATGTTGGCAAATGATACAAATTGTTCTTCCATCTCCATACCCCTGACATAAATATGTTGTGTCTCCTCTGGGCTCAACTTAATTAAAAGTATCATCAGGGGTAATGCAGGTGAAATTTGTGCTGAAGGGGAAATTTTGCAGCTGCTAATGTACAAATTAGCATCTCCTCACCTCATGAACCTGGGATGGTCAGTGCAACCACCAGCCGTCTCTATTAATGTGCATCTCACCTGTCTCAGGTTCTCCTGCTCAGACCTAAGTGTTTAAAATGCACGTGTAAAATCGAAAGGCAGTTCAAAGCTGTTGCTGATGACACAAAGAGGAAATATTATTCAATTCCAACAGGTATGGAACAGATTAAGCTGACACATAACGGCAGCTCAGTGACTGGCTTCATAGCATGTAATCAATTCTCTAACGGTGACGTGGCCGGCTCACAGGGACTCCTCACAGAGACGCTGCTGGGTGATAACTCCAGCAAAGGTCAGAGCTCCTTTGTCAGGGCATCCTGCTGAACACGTTCACAGGTGCAGTAAAATACTGTAGCATGCACTGGTCCTGTGTCACACAGTGTCCATGGGTGCTGGCGGCATTTGGCCATGGACAGGATCGCTCAGGGTAAATGCGTTTATGTACATACATAAGCACTCCTAACCACCTCTTTATTATTGGTGAGATACAACTTGGGCTGTCTTCTCTGTGAGGGGAGCAGAAAACTTGTGATTCCTCTGCTACCATGATCTCTGTTTTGCTTTCCAGCCCCCGGGCCGCCCGTGAGGCTGGTGTTCCCCGAGGTGAGGCTGACATCTGTGCGGATTGTTTGGCAGCCGCCGGAGGAGCCCAATGGAATTATTCTGGGTAAGAGGGAGCAGCAAACCCAGAGCTGGGAAGAGAGGGCTGGAGACCAGAGGAAGCTGGGTTTTCCTTCCCCTTGCAAGCCAGATTAGAAACCACACATAAGAGACATTTCAGTTTCATGTGATCTTCCATTGTATTTCTTCCTTTGGATGATGCTGTCTGACAGGTCGCAAGGAGTTATCTCATATTTGGCTTTTCATCTAGGGAAATAGAGGCAGGGAAGTGCAACAGGAGTTTGTGGAAAACTTTCTTACCTTCCTGTTCTCATAACTCTTGGGTTCCCTTTGCAATGCATATGCCAGTTGGTACTTAGACTTTACATGTGAAGACTTTTACAATGTAAAAATCCATTCTTACCTCTAAAATTTAAGTGACTAATAGCTACCCAGCAATTCTGTGTCCTCTGCTAAATGTTTCACAGTTGTTCTAGCTGGTGAGTAAAGACTTATCTCTCAATTCTGAAAACAGAAATAAAAGCTTTTGGGTTTTGTTTAGTTTTCAGTCTGCCAGGTCTTTCTGCTTCCAGTTTCACTGCCACCATCCAGGCTTAGCATGTAGTCTTTTAGCAATGTTTCCTGAAGCTTTCATTGCTGGGTGGAGGGTGCCTACTTCAAATGCTACTGAGTTGGCGGCATCCCCTTAAGTAAGGGACAGGGCTTGCATTGTGTTTAAATCTTGAGTCAAGAACTCAAAGTGTTTGCTCAGGTGTGTTCTTTTCCAAAGTGATTCTGACACCTGAAAATGCAGGAAAATCATCAAATGGGATCCAAAGGCAGTCGCTGTAGGGATTTTTTGAGCATGAGCAAGAGTCTGCGTGAAGCTTGGCAGCAGTTAGCAGTCAGAGGCAAATCCACACAGGGTTTCTCTGCAGCTCAAGGAAGGTTGTCTTGTGGGTTTGATTTGTTGCTCTTTTTAAGGAACTTTGTGTCCTAGAACTTGCTCTCAGTAGAGATTGGGATTTGAATCACAGAATGTGGTTAAGGAGAAAAAAAAATCATTTGATAGAAATGATGAGAAAGTACAGAAGAGATTTTGCTCTCCCAACTGTGTTCCAATGTCTCATGTTGCTGCACTTTGTCAGCTGTATTTGCTGAAGTTGCAAGCTCGGTGGAGTAGGAGCTCTCTTTTATTTTGTCTCTGCAGAGTGCTCTGTGCAATGCAGCCCCTTCTCAATTGGTTCTAACTCATTGCAGCTATGTTGATGATAAAATCATACAAATGCAGGGTTGGAAGTGGAGGGGAAGGGTGTCCTGAAAAGAAGGGTTGCTATGGTTGGCTTGTAGACTGTTGTCTCCATGCCTTGCGTAGTCCATTCACATAGCAGGATGGTTCATACTGTCCTGACAACACTGATGTTGTAACTAAGTAGGTCTGTGACCTGCTATTCATTCCTGCCCTTTTTCTGCAGTACATTTCTAGATCAGTCAGTCCCTCTTTTTTATGTACATTAAGCTATTTTCTTTGTAAGTGTGATAATTTGCAGGTGCCTTTGTTGAATTTCATCTTACTGATTCCAAACCATCTCTCCTCATTATCAAGATCACTTTAAATTACACTCTTGTGCTCCAAAGGGCTCGCAGCCACTCACAATTTGGTTTTATTTTTAAGGTTAGCAAGTAGACTGGCAATTCTATCAGCCAGGTCATTAATGAAAATATTGAACAGAACTAGACTCATGACTTATTCTCAGGAGACCTAACCTAATATGTTCTCCGAGTTTGTTAGCAAACTACTGATAACAACATTTTACTTTTTTTTTTTTAAGTGTCCAATTCAAAATGTGTAGTATTTTTCTTAAGATTCTGTTTCACTTGTTTGCTTTTGACAGGGCTGTGTGCAACGATATTAAAGCCTCACTTAAAGTCAATGTGGATCATATCCACTCTTCCCACCTGGCCAATTACACTGTCAAAATGGAAAATAGATTATTTGATATTTATTATTTGCTCCAGACAAATACATATTGGCTGTTCTTGGCACTTTATTATCTTCATGGATGCTTACATATTGACTCTTTTTTTTTTTCAAGGATCTTTCTGGGTATTGAACTTTAGCTTGATTTGTCCATAATTCCTCTGTTTTTTCTTTCCCTGTTTTAAAAAATAGGGTACTTACTCTGTTTGCCCTTCTGTAATATTCTGGAATGTCACCTGTCCTCCACAAGTTCTTGAAGATAATGACTAATTATTCAGAGATGGCTCCAGCTAGCTATATAAGCACTGCAGGGCAAATTTCATCAGGCTTTTCTGACTTGATTACATTTAACTTAACTAAATATTCGTTAACTTGTTCTCTATTCCAGCCTACATCCCTACTTATATTGTTGTCACTTTTAATTTGTCTTAGGTATCTAGCTAGCATCAACTTTTTTGTGTGTGAAAAAATGAAGCAATGGAGGTATCAGCCTCCCGTTCTTTTCTGTCTACCCTGTCTTGTGCTCATCTTTTCTTCCCAGTAGTTGACCTGTTCTCCTTCCATCTCTCAAATTCCTAATGTATTTATAAAATTTTTCTCACTGCCATTGATGCCCTTTAAGCTCTAATTCACTTTGCACTTTAGCCGTGCTGATATTGTCTCTACTGCTTGTGCTGTCTATTTATACACCCTCTTAGACATGTGTCCTGTTTCAACCTTTGTCCAATTCAGTTTTGATTTTCAGGTCATTAGTGAGCTCTGAATGCAAACACATTGGCCTCTTAACATCTTTTGTCTGTGCTGGGATAGTTGTACCTTTTTTTTGTCCCTTTTAAAACTGTCAGCTAACCTGAATTCTTTTTACCTTAGAATTTCTTCCCAGGGGGACATTACCTGCCAGTTCCCCCAGTCCACCTCTTTGAAGTCCATTGTCTTTATTCAACAGTTCTCACTCTTCTTTTTTTTTTTCCCCTCCTTTTTTTCCCCCCTTTTTTTTTTTAATAGTAGAAACATGGTGGTTCAGGGAGGAAGAGTTAGCTGCCAATATCAGAGAGAAAAAGTAAAAATTGTTCATGCTGGGTGCTTCTGTGATCTTTCCTATGAAGTTGGGAGTGCTTCAAAAATAGATAAAAAACAATGTATAGCATTCTAAGTAATAGTTGCAAGTTGTGGGGTTTTTTTTCCTGTACACCTTCTAAGTCTCATTACTGTAATGAACTTTCAAAACACCCCTGTCACCACTACAGCCAAGTGCACTGAAGTAGAATTCTTGGAAATAAATAAGTTAACATAATTTTACACTGTGCCCTTCTATTCACTAGTGAGGTTGGAAAGGAAAAACACTTGCTCTGCAAGAGCAACTCATATTCAGAGCCTTTGAACTAATGTTCCTGCTCTGCTGGCTTTGTCCTCTGAGTATACAAGCACCTTTGCAGCTAACATTTTTGTAATCTATATCAAAACATGTTCTAGCATTTCAGAGAGAGATTAGAAGGATGAAACACTGGCAGGCACCAAGAGGGAAAACCACTTGTTTGTTTGTTTAAATATTTTACTGTGGAAGACTGCTAGATATTTCCATGTCTCCTTTTGGGAATGTTGTGCGAACCATCTGAGGCTTCGCTCAGTCTTCTTCTCTGCACTCAGCTCAGCTAGCACCCAACATAACTCCTTCAAATACTATTAAAGAAAACTCATGTGTTAATGTGCGTATGTGCACTTCTAGCTCTGAGCTTTCCCTGAAAATGAGAGCTCATCCGACATCCTTCCAGGCCCTGGTTAGTATTCCTCATGGTATTCTTGTATTTAGCGTTTACCTGAAGCTTATTGCAAAAGAGTCTAAGAACTCCACTGAGAATTAGAATCAAAATTGGATGTAATCCATGTTTGCAAATTCATATTTTGATCCTAGACTGCGTTTGCACACCCGCTGGCCCTTAAACAGATAAGCAGTAAAATCAACAAACTGGATTGCTGCTCCAGTAGGCAGACCATAACCTCCCAATATCATTTGGCTTTCCCTAAGTTCTGTGACAAATTAATAAGTGTTTGTATCTCTGCCGCACCGTGGCCTGCGTGAACGGGCGATGTCAGTTCTGAAGGGCTTTGTATGGTGATGAGCTTGAAAGCTTTTTGATATTCATGGCGTGTTGTCATCTTCCTGCCTGTTTGCTTTGGGGAATCCACTGGTGGTGTTGCAATGACCTAACACTGAACAGGCGGTTCAGACTGTTGCCATTTATTGAGTTCAGGCAGCGTAGCTCCTGGAACCGCCCGCAGTTGTGCAAAAAATATTTACAAAGATGCTAATGTAAAAATAAGCTTCGTTTCAATGAATAAATAAACTCCTGAAGAGTTGATCTTTCAGAGCTTTTTTTTATGCTGCCTTGGCCCGGTGAAGCGCAGAACTCGCAATCGCAGAAGAGATTTGGGACCTAATGATATATGGGGAGCAAAAAAAAAAAAAGAAAAATTAAGAAAACAGTGTGAATTCTTATTGATCATCCAGGTACTTCTTATTCTGGAAGATATTCATTTCCAAAAAAAGGTTGCTCTGATCACCTTTTAAAAATTTTACTTTCATTCGTAACATTTGATTATTTTAAATTTTTTTTTTTTTAAATCTAAGGCATCTGCCACACCTTATTGTCATGTTTTAGTAAGGGAAAGCAGCTTCCTTATATCTCCACTGCAGCGATTGCAGTTATTGCCTCTTATAGCCCTGGAGCATACATTAATTTTTTTTGAATACTTTCCATTTACCTCTATTGATTTGCCTCGTTTGATTTCACTTAACATTTCCTGTCGTCTCCTATCCCTTGTTGCTGAAATTCATCAACTTAATAATATATCTTTTTGATATTAATAAAATATCTTTTTGATCTTGCGTTAGCCCTAATTATTATCCAAGCTGTGGTTTAAATACTGCCTCTTCTGTGTCACTGGGAAAAAAGACAAGTGATGCTTTTTATGTCAGCATGTATCCTGCCTGTCCCAAACTCTCTAGTAGGAGGTGATATAAGGAATCAAAATTAAGATATGAGGCATATCTCAGGTGGTTTTTTGGTAGCAATAAGTGAGCTGAATTCAGGTGCAGAATTTGGATGTGTACCTTTGAATCAGAGCAAGGGAAGTGCTGAGTTCCTGAGGAAATATGTAAAGGTGACGGCTCTGGTTGTGTAAACTCTGCCTGAGAGAGGCAGGAAAACAGATATTTACCCAGACTGTCAGCCAACTCGACAGATGTAGGAGAGGACAGAGAGAGCTGATACTGTTTTTCACAGGGATGCATTGAAAGGCAGTTTGCAGAGCCTGTCAGGAAAGGCAGCTTGTGACAAGTGATTTCTTCTTTCTCATGGCTAAATTAGTTTTTACACTAGCCAGAAATCCACTCTTCTGTAAGTTATTACAATGGCCTAGATATGTATGGGTTCCTTTGCCTAATCTGAGCATGTTTGTAATTGGCTTTCCAGCATGAGTACCATCATTTAGCAGTAAATAGTTATCTTTCTGTTCCCTCCTTACATTTTACTGTGCTTTATATTTTACAAAGGTCTGGAAAAGAGAGGAAATTGCTCGACAAGGGTATGTCCCAGATATCATACTTATCTTTTAATAACGAGATAAGTCAACTTTTCTATTCTTTTAATATTCTCTGTTTCCCTTCAGGTCTTATTCTTTATGTCTTATGTCCCTTTATCAAACTTCTCTAGCCATCTGAGTTGCTTCTTCCTTCATCTTTGTTGCTGCTGCTGTATAAAATCCAGCGGTGTGTTTCTTTGACTATTTCCCCTCCTTATTGAGATCCTGCACCAGGGTTTTCAGTCCCACGCCCTTCAGCTCTGTATAAACAAAAAAGATTGTATTATATCCATTCTTTCTCCTTTATCCATTCCTGTCTTTCTGCAGACTTTAAAAAGTACAGAAAAACTTCGTTGAAATACATTGGGCCGGTAATGGGAGAGCTGGTGCCGTGGTCAAAAGGAGCTGATTTGTGGGTGGGAAAAACATAACTCGCTGGGATCGAAGCATGTGCAGCAGCTCTGAAAGCCAGGGCAATTTTTATTTAGCAGTCAAATGCTCTTCACCCAGCTCTGAAAACGTTACTGTAGGAATATCCCAGACAGACCCACTGCCACGGTGTGTGAGGGTGCCCAAGGCAGCAGGACTTGAGCCCGTTTGGGTGCCAAGAGCCTTTCACTGCCAGTGTCCATTTTCAGAGATGGGTGCCCAGAGTGCATGAAGGCCCTCAAATGAATTGGGTCTGTATCCAAACCTGTTTGCAAGCACAGTATGTGGGAGCTCAGGCCAAAGCCATGGGTGCTCAGAAGAGCCACGTCACTCTCCAAGGTGTCTGGTCCACCCGGTTTGTTCCACATGAGGCAGCCGTGGCTGTCATGCCACATCCCCTAGCAGTAAAAAGGACACGGGGATACTGGGGCAGCAGCAGCAGCACTGTGAGAGTCACCACACCAAAATTAATACCATCTGCATGCCAATTAAATTCCCGTGTTCATGACAGCATGCACCACACACAAGTATGGCATTCACTCAAAGAGTGCAGGGACTCTGTGTTGTTCTGTGAGTGGGCACGTGGCAATTGTTGCATATTCATGGGAAACAAACATCATTGATTTTGTCTAATAGCCACAGGTAAGATAAAAACCTCAGTTTTCATACACTGACCTACACAAATGAAGCACACAGGTTTGGCTCCCCTTGGTCTTGTTACAGCCAAAATGTGGTGGGAATTCAAACTCTAGCTGGGATATTAATTCCAAGAGAAAGAGATGGTCTCAGGTGCTGTGGACCCCTTTGTCATTCAGAAGATGAGCAGAGGGTTGGCAGGATCATGTCATGACTGTTTTGTTTTAAGCTGGTTTGATTTGGATTTGTTGGCTGCCCTCTGCCCTGTGTAACTCCATGAAGCGTTTAATCATGCAACTGTATTCAGTTTGGGCAGTAAAGCCCCACACCAGTTCGAGTATTAATTGATTTTGGAAGTCAGCAGCTGGACTGAAAGTTACAGTCAAGCTCCAGAAGTGAGAGCCTGATTCAATTGCTGGGTTTATAGAACGGATTTGAACATTTGGCAGATCCTCTTCGGGGGACAGTTGTTGCTAGTGGTGCGTGCAAACTCTGGAAGCCCTCCTTTGCACAGTTGGATCATTAATAATAGAGGCTAAACTGTGAGCTCCTAATTGTCAGCCAGGTTGGAATGGGGGTTATCACTTACAGGCATCAGCAAAATTGATTATTAAGTGCCGCATGGTTGAAGCAGGACCTCACAGTTTGCAGGCTTCTTCCTTGGGCTGTGAGCAGGGGCAGCAACATTGAATTACAGCAGAAAGATGTTTTTATTGGCAGTTCTGGCACTTGCCATACAGTTAGCGGGGAGTGGGAAAGCTGAGAAAAAGGGAAGTGCAAAAAGCAGGAGCAAAGCCTTTCTTTGGGTGGTGTGAAGGCTGCACAGTTTGGGCAATCCAGCTGTTCTGCAGCTGAAAAATCTTTAGTTTGACCCCATGCTGAAACTGTGAGAGGGCCAAACAGCATGTGAGCGTGTGTGCATCCGTACACTCCTGTGTGCTTGAGTGGAAAGCTGAAACAGAGTGTTGTCTTGAACTGGCTCAACCAGGTGAGTTCCCTTTGACATGCTGAAAAGGTACCGGTGCGCTCGGGAAAGATTAAACTGGGTTTGTATCTTTTTGGTGTAAGAGAAGGAAAGTGAGATCATATTAATGATCAATAATATTCAGTTGTCATTTCCTCGTAAGGTACAGCTCCTCATGGTGGGAGGGCTTCATACAGCAGAGCTTTTATAGCACTAAAGGAAGCAAATTACTTTGTTTTGGTCTCAGGTAAACAAATAATTGTTATAAACTAATAATTTCTGTGTTCTTTTGTCTCTGGTAGGAAAAAAACCCAACACCCTAACCCTTTTTCCCCTCTCTTGCTGATGCTGTGATTTCAGGTTATCAGATTGCCTACCGTCTGGCCAGCAGCAGCCCTAACAAGTTCACCACGGTGGAGGTTGGCTCGACTGTCAGGCAGTTCACTGCTACAGATCTCACCCCTGAGTCAGCATACATCTTTCGGACATCTGCCAAAACCAGGCAGGGCTGGGGGAGCCTCTGGAAGCCACAGTGATCACAACAGAAAAAAGAGGTAATGCTTGCAGCTACAGGTTGCGGTGCTTTGTGTTGCATGCCTTGGAGCCTGTGCTGCACTTAGGGGAATTTTAATAACAGGCTACAGCCTGTACACCTCCTCCTTCTTACCCCATAAACCTGCCCCAAACCATAGCAACATCATGATTTGAGAAACCTGGTGAGCAAGACAGACTTTTATGAGACACAGTTCTTCTAATCTGCCTGGCTGTTGGAGATTGATTTTTCCATCAACTGCTATATTGGCCATATGCAGCCTCCTTCTGCAGGCAGAGCTTTTTTTCAGCTCTCTCGTTTTCTAGAAAGTTTGCAATCTTAAGAAAGTAAGTGATGGATGAATTATATTGATTAGGGAACGCAAAATGAGAGGTGGTGATGTTGCAGGATTTCTCCACATGGTTTCTCCATCGTACCTCAGTCCTGACCTAATGTGTTAGTAATTAATCTGGCCTTTTGCTGCCGCACACTCGAGCAGAGCGTTTGCATCTGGATTGCCCAGAATTTTTCTGCTCCTTGCATTAGCCATAAAATGGTTGTTTGCATTCTAAATCCCCAACCAAATTCAGTTCTGTAGGGAAGCTACTTGAAGAAAGCGGGAGTTACATGTGTATAAATGAAACCAGATGCTTAGATAGCAAACATATCAAAATGTGGAAGACACATAAGGTATTATAGAATTTACTCTGCATCATTGCTTATTTCCAATGCTTTGGCTCAAGTAACTGCTCAGTTCTCCACTCTTAGAAGAGATCTCTAGAGCTATGAGTTAGAAAAAATATATTATTCTACTGGTGCATGAAAATCATATTTTTGTTTCAGAGTTAAAAGACAATATCTTGGTGAAGAATAGGAGTGTGGGTTTTCCTCTAGTCTTGGACAATATCCTGTGGCCCCACTGCAAAGCATGTGTCTGGCCTGATGAAATGGAAGAATCAAAACTAGCCAGGGTGACTTTACCAGCATCACTCCTTTGTGCATCACTGGATTTTGTGCCACGTGCCACTGTGGCCCATTGTGCTGACTGGATATTATCTTTAAGAAAACTTCTCCCTCAAAAATTAGAACCTTATAAAAAAATACAGTTCAGAGAGCAGCATGCATCGGGTAACTAGGGCAGACATTCATAGACATCCTTGACTATTGTTAGCACGAGCCTAGTCTTGCCTGTTGCCTGAGTCTTGCACTATAATACAGCCAATTATATTTACTTTTAGCTCTTAAAATGAGCCTACTAAGCAACCTCTCCTTTTAAGTCCTTTCTACACTTTGCAAATCATTTAGTGCAGGAGCAGGGATTTCCCATGATCTTTGCCCACAATGTGTTCTTTATTATTTCCCTGTAACGATCCTAAAAAGAGAGGACACTGGCCTGCTGTGCAGCCACCAGCAGTGAGGACTGGTGGGGTGCATTTCAACTACTTTCTGGCCTGCCTGGTTGGTGTTAAAATTCCCACTGGTATAGTTCTCCAGGTCAGGTGCAGCCTTCCGAGTGCCTAACAGTGCAGTCCTCAGAGAAAGAACCTCTAGGGCTATATTAGGAAACTTAAAGTGCCTCTACTAAAGATACTGTCCATCAAAGAGATTTATCAGCTCAAGGTTTCTTCCATCCCTGTCTGATTGCTGTCAAAGTGGAAGGTTAAAGTCCAAAATCTGGAATTTCTAAAAAACCCCAACATGCCAAATAAGTGAATACTCAAAGCTCAGGGCCTCTCCTTTTCAATAAAATGAGCTCAGATTTCCCAGGCTGTGCACAAGCTGTTGCTGGATACACAATAGCTCAAGGCAGAACTCCCAGCTCCGCTGCAGGAACAATGATCCCTCGTTGCTATCGATGCTTTAGGGTTATCTTGAATAGGCAAGGCAGTGTAAAATGAACCCTTTCTCTCTTTGACAGATGACTCTGCTGTGTCTCTATGTTTTCTGTGGAACCAAGTCCCAAGGCACTGTGAGAGTTAGCTGATGTGATCCCCTATGTAAAATGTAGGGACAAAAATGTGTAATCTCACATCAGCAAGATTGATAGGAGGAGTGATAAAGATTTTTGTCCAGTGCCACAAACAAACAACAAACTTGAAAATTGTATACATGACAATAAATACTCGAGGGTAAAAAGATATTTAATTTCCATTAATAAAAAGTCATTTAATATCCTCATAGTCCTTTACACTGAGATAGGCAATGGGCACAAAAAAATCCCTTGAAATTTCACAACATTGTTCGTTCTTGTGCTTTTAAATTCCTTGCTTAATCCCAATATAAATCTTCACACTTTACCTGTGAGATTTACAGATCCCAAGCTGTATTGTAGCTGTATTCTCCAGAGGTTCCTATGTAGTGTTTTAAGTCTATCTTGGGGTGTGGTACCCTTCAGTACAGCCAACACCAGTGATCAGGGCAGAACCAAGTCAGAAAATGTAAACGTGTGAGAATATAAGTGTTCCCCTGAGTCATAACGACTCGTCCTTCCATTCCTGCACAAACAGCTCACCTTAGCATTTGCTTGTGGCTAAACTCCCATAAATGAAGTCTTTATACTAATGGGTTTGTACAAACAGTCAGGAAGTATCTCATATAATACAGGAGATTTTAAGATGTCCCATTAGCAGCGGAAGGAAAACCCAATGATGGGAGACTGACTGCAAGATCTGACCTGCCCAAAACTGTGAGCTGGTTAAAGCTTATCGGCAGCGAGTATTAAATCCCCGCATGACACTTACTTCCTCTGATAGAATAACCCCAAATACCTGCCTCAGCCTGTCAGTGTCAGGCATTGACCTTTTGCATTGTACTCCAGCTTGCAGGCCGCTGGCACCGAGGGCTTCCTCCAGCTAATAGCTTACAAATCTTTGGGCACTGATGTCAGCAAGAGTATGCTGCAGAGAAATGCCAAAATGTATAGGAAATGGTTTTAGGGGATGGCAGGGAAACGAAGTGCTCTCTGTACAGAGCTGGAGGGATCGGGCAGGCGGAGGTGTGTTTATGGAAACAAGTGCTGATGAAGTTGAATTGAATTGCTTCTCAAAAGCAAGTCACTGCAGTGTCTCCAATCAATTTCTGCTTTATTACATGCCACACATTTTAATCAGAATCAATAATCTTCATGATAAACAATTAAACAATTATTCCTCACTCTATAGAGTTTCTCTATTGAAATCGATGGAGTGCGGAGACACAGTGACGGGAAAGGAGATCTATATTCAAACTGTGGGGACTGGCATGCTTACACCTGCATTACCATTCCCTGCCCCATCGAAACGGTGTACGGTTAATTACTCTGGAGACATCTTCCTCAGCATTGGCACTGGCTGGTTTGACTTTCCAGGGTCAAGGGTAGTGGGTATGAGAGAAGAGAGGGGAGGTCTGGAAGTGAACTGCAGCAGGTTCTCACACTCCAGCACTGCACTATCTCCAAGCTGGGGGTTGGAAACAGCAGCAGGAGCTGCTGATGGTTCCTAGTTCCCTGCCAGAGAGAGCTGGTGCAGGAATTCAGTATCAGCTGTAAGTCGTGCACTTGGACTCTGCTACACACCAGCCTGTTCCAGCTACATCTGTTCCTTCTCTTCATGGCTCGACTGGGTCGCAGCTGGTGGAAGAGGATGCTATGTGGCATAGAGAGAATCTAGTCCCATGGTACCAAGTAATAAGCACAGGTTAAAAAGTGAAATAGTTTACAGGCAAATTCACAGCTGTTTCACTGAAGACTGCCTTGGTTTTCTTGGCTGCTGGTTGTAGTGACTCTTCCTTAACCTGCCAGGCTGAGATATGCTCAAGTTTGAGGTCTGTTGCTAGGAAAGTGTGTATTCAGTGGTGACCTTTTATGTGGGGGGATAAAAATCAGCTTTACTGCTGCTTTTTGCACTAGAAGTTTAAGGAATGGGATGACTTGTATACTTCATGGGGCAAATCCAGGCGTTCAATCTCCTGTGGTATTACCACTATGAAAATCTGATCAGGCTGTCACATTTTATGTTATCTTGAGTTTCCTCTCAAAGCAGTACCAAATTGCGGTGTAATTGCAGATCGACCAGCACCTCCCAGGCAGCTGATGACCCCCCAGAGTGATGTGTCGTCACGGAGTCTGCTCTTGAAGTGGGTCCCTGGAAGCGATGGGTCTTCACCAATACGATATTTTACAGTACAAGTACGAGAACTGCCAAATGGAGACTGGCAAACCTACTCCTCCTCCATCAGCCATGAGGCAACATCCTGCATTATTGAAAGGTACCAGATAATCCCAAGCAGGCACAGAAAATCCCACGCTTCTACTCCCAACAGTTAGGAAGCCAAAGCAAGCATCACTCAGCTTCACAGTCTTTTTGGGGGAGAGAGGTTAAGTGAGGTCACTGCTCCCATTTCAGAGGTGGCATTATGAACAGCGGTTGAGAGATTTGCTGAAGGTCACGCAATAAATCTAATTAAAGTTGGATTGCAGTGCATCTTTTTGAAGTCCTTCCTGAAAGCTCAGCATGGTAGATAACACAACTCAGGCTAAACCATATGTAGCCACACACCGTTCTGTAAAATACAACTAGTTAAAAATCTTTTCAGTAGTGACTGATGTTAAAATCCACTCTCAATGCTGCATTGCAATTATCTCTATATAAGCTTTTCCAGATGAAATGGGGACCATTTTTATCTGTATTTTCCATACTGAAGTTTATAGATAGCATCAGAATGTTTAAACTTTGTTATTCAGGCTTCATTATATCCTCAGCGATGCTGTTGTAATTAAAGTCCTTGTAACATCTGCAAAAGCAATTGAATGTCTATGAGAAGGTGCTTGTTTTGCAGTCCATTTTCTCTATTGACCAGCTAGTACAAATCAGATTATTTCTAAAAGGCCGTGAGCTTTTGGAGAATCAAGTATCTGAAGCATTCAGAGGCAGGTTTTTCAGGCCTCGTATAAAAACCTCGATGGCTGTTATATGGCAGCTCACTGGTCATGTGCCAGAAGACACAGATACATTGCTATCCTTTTCTCTTAACTGTGCAGAAAAAGAAAACTTGACAATTACATTACAAATATAGGTCTGATTTGTTGACCTTGGAGGTGTTACGCCCACCCTGATTCATACCTTGTAGCTACCACAGTCAAAACCTCTAAAAATCAAGGAAAACATCATTTAGACTTGACGTTGGTACTAGTAGACACAAAAGATCAAGAAAGATAATTCAAATTATTCAGGTTGGTTTAGGTAAGTAATGGACTTCTAATAGGGTGGCACAACTGGAAAAGGTTTCTCCCCTCCGCCCCCCCCCCAACCCTTGCTTAAAAGCTTTTTCCTGTGAAAGTCCAAAGAGCAGTATATGCACCCTGCAAAAGTGCTGCCCATCAGAATGCATTATCCCTTGATGTTTTACTATTCCTTACAAGTTACTTTACTTGGGTTTGTAGTCAGTGTTACATCTGCCAGCTGATGGCTAGACACTACCAATTAATTAGCTAAATCCCCCATAACTTACAGCTCTACCTTTCTAGCCTCTGCATGTGACTGGGAAAGCAGCCTCCCCCACACCTTCTCCCTGCCAAGCCAAGACAGAGGAGTCTTTGCGAAGGTTATGTCAGCTGGAAATCACTCTTTGCATATCTTAAAGCACTGCGTAGATAAAAGAGCTGCAGGGAACCTGTTGTTACTGTCTTTATTAAATAATCCAGGTAATAGCATTAATTTGAAATTCAGTAGGAATAAAAGGCATTGATCATATCCTCTAGACCATACCATTAGTCAGAAGGCTGGTGCTCTAAATTCCAGTGCCTGCAGTGCACTGGCTGACCCTGGGCACCTTCCCTGCCTCCTCTCTGCCTGTCATCCCCATCCAAGCAGGGAGGATGAGCTGCCCTACAGAGTTTGAGACTATCCCAGGCAAAGCACCTCGAAAGGCAGGTTTTGCATAGCCATGCAGAACTCAGAGAGCAGCACATCTTGTCCTGTCCAGCAAGCCCCAGCCACAGGCTGCTCTGTGAGCTGCACTTCATGGCTGTCTTCTGGAGCCAGATTCAGCTATGAATCCATGAGTGTATTCAGGAACTCAGGCCAGTGGAAGTCTGACGAGATGCTGAGGGCAGCAAGATGCCAATGTCCCCATGTCCTGAGGAAGGTGGGGCAGGCTGCAAAGAAAAGGCAATGTGGAGAAGAGATAAAAACCACTCAGTGACTGGATGCCAAGAGGCAGGTTCTCTGTTGAGGCTTGTTCAGAGGCAACTTGTGATGGTATGAGGATATTTCATCCCTCAGCCTTATTTTTTGCATTCCACAGCTTGAACCCATTCACCTCTTACAAACTGCGAGTGAAAGCAACCAATGACATCGGAGACAGTGACTTCAGTGCAGAGACTGAGGCAGTCACAACTCTGCAGGATGGTAAGTGAGGAGGAGAGGCACGCTGGGACATGGATGCTCCCCAGTGCTCCTGGGTTTGCTGGGCCTGCTGCTGTATGTTCTCCACTGGGACTGTTCAGTGAAAATTCAACAGCCAATGCAGTTTTGTTCATAGGAGATTGATACAGGTAGTAATGAGATGTGGCTGAATTAATAACAGACAGCCTTAAGTGTCCTGCTGTGCCCTCTGATAATGAATCATACTTTCAGGAGTCTCAAAATGGAATTAAACTCCATTTGATTGGCTTCCAAATTCTGCACTAACCATTATCTTTGCAGAAATTGAATAATTTACACGAGATCATTAAAAATAAATGTAGAACCATGCATACATTTGAAAAAGTTTCTTCAATTGTTTTCACTCACAATCTACATCACTCTGCAATATGGCAAAATTGCTGAGGTATAAGTAAGAAAGAGTATGAAGCTCCTGGAAACATGAGCATTTAATCCTGCAGATCAGGGCTAATAAACTGTGAATGACATTGACAAGGCTTTTATTTTTAGCCTTAGAGATCAGCTTCTAATTCCTTGATTGTATAAAGTCAATGCCTGAATGCAGAAGTAGCTCTCATGTCTTGAACGGAGAAAGGAACACTGCAAAGTCTGAAAAAGCATTAGTATTTTCCCTTAGCCTGGCGGTACTGGGATAGGCATATATACAGTGCTAGGAATTAGCCAGTAATTTATATAGCTCAAGGAATGACTAAATAAATATGACCTTGAGATAAAAAAATAGCAAACAGTTTGCAAAGGAATGTTTAAAGAATGCGATCTTGAAATCAGAAAACCGGAGGACAGGGCTCAGGAGTATCCTAAGTTAAACAAGAAGCCACGTAATACTCAAATAACATGGCTAACAACCTTTTAAAGACATCCTGGCTCTTCACCTTCCTGAACAGGGGCTGCTATATCAGCGCAGGCTGCAACCGGTACTAATGAGGCAGCACTGACTCACTGTTTTGGAATTTAAAAGTTAATTTTCAATTCTCTTTGAATTTAGCTACAGTGAATCCAGAGTTGTGCTTGGCCTCCTCACAATACAGCAGGGAAAGGCTGTGAAAGCTTCTCACCTCCTTAACAAACGGAACATTTATTCTGCTGAGCAAACCTGGTGCTGCCACTAGAGCATTGCACTGTGGAGAGCTGTCAGCTCCTGATAAGCCTTCACTTCTTTTATTTGAGCTGCTATAGTGTGGGTGTGTATGTGCTATAGGCCATGGGCACAGGAATGGGTTAACTCACCATAAATCAAGCTTTCCTAACTAAAATAACCTATGACTACATGACACAGACTCCTAAAAACAAGGAGGTGAGCTTGCCCCAACTATGGCAAAAATATCATGGAATATTTTGGGAGCAGCTTGGGGGTGCGTGCACAGCTGGTTTAACTTCCTTTCAGATGTGTATCCAGTTGTTTGCAAGCAGCTGGCACGCTGCAGCTTCCTTCAGATTTGTGGTCTCAGGTTTTCTTTTAATCCTGCTCAAGTTGCCAAGGCCACGGGTAGAGCAAGGGCCGTACCAGAAGTGGCTGGCTTCTGCCTGGGTTGCAATGTTCATCTTTGCCTTTGAGACCCATCACGCAGTAACTGGGATAGAAGATTTTCTTCAGTAGCAGAGAAAGAGGATGTGATGAATAGGCTGCCTGCTTCCCACCCTCTTTCTATAACTGCTCTGGTTAACTTTTTTTCTGCTTTAGTTCCAGGTGAACCACCGAGTTCTGTGTTAGTAACTCCCCACACGACTTCATCTGTCCTTGTGCAGTGGCAGGTAGGTAAAATGAAAAATGTTGATGTTTCTGGAACAATTTTTTTGTTTCTTTGACTTTTTGACCTTAATGGTACATTGTCAGGGAAGTTTTCCTGAGCTGAAAATATTGTAGTAAAGTTGAAGGACTGCAGCTACTTCCTCACATCCTGATCTAGGCACGTATTTTAGTGATGGATGGAAATTTCTAGCAGTTGCCTTTACTTTGTGCCCCATGAGGAAGGCTTGGGAGGTAAAGGAGTTTCTGTAGCGATGCCCAAGATTGTTGTACAGATTCTCCTGTCCTTTCATTGATATCCACAGACATGCATCTTTACATGGAAAACGTTCAGCAGAGCGCAGCGCTGGTTAGGATCAGGTAATCAAAAGCTCGCTTTCATTCACATCACATACAGCCTCCTTCAGCTGCTGAAATAATCAGAAGCATGTGCTGTGCCTGAAATCCTCCTCATACCTTTGAGGAACTTGCTCTTTTTGGCTCTTTGAGGGCTAAAAATTGAGATTTCTTCAGAGAAAAGAAAGGAAGTTTGAGCTCTCCGTAATACCCCTGCGTTGGATGTGAAAGTATTTGTGCCAACTCTGCGTTTTATATAAGCATTTCCTCTGCCTTCCTTTATCTTTCAATACTGGCCACCTGGGAGATGCTGGAACATTTTGTGACCCAGTGCCTGAGGCTTCTTTTTGCGGAGTGAGCATTAATAGAGAGAACCCAGTGGGGTACTGCACGTTATCCGTAACCTATCCTGGAAAGCCTCTGCTCACCCTGCTCCCGAGACAATGTCCCACACACATAATAAGGATAACTTTGGACAGATTGCATTATAGTGACAAATGTACATACACATTTACAGTACAGATGGGGCTCCTTGCATTTTTGGAAAAAAAAAATATATGTATGAGGGTCTGTTTATTGCTATGCTGCAGCACTTTAAAAATATGCCTGGCTGTACTGCTGGGTTGCTGGCCTGAGTTCACGCAGCATAATACTAAGCAACATCATTGCTTACACCATGTTGAACAAATAGAAGACATGTTGAACGGTTTTAACCAAAGGAATTATGGAGAGATGTAAATCTACCGCCCCTCTTACAAGTAAAGCCCACAGTGAAGAAAACAAGGTACTCAAAGAGAGGACAAAGAGGATGTGAGGCATGATGTACCGCAGAAATAAATATTCCCTCAATTGACTGATTATTGGTGTGTAGTTAATGTGAAATAGGTGGTTGTTTAGGTAATTGGATGCTTTTTATTTCATGAAAATGAAATGGGGTTGTTGTGCCAGAGCCATCTCAAGGGAGTTGTGGGCGATTATATGTCATTACTATATGTATATTAATAGGTCCTGGTAATTCAGCCGTACTATATTTTTCAAATAAACAAAAATCTTCAAGCCTCACAATAGCCTCCAATTAAGAGGAAGTTTCACAGCAGTGTCTAAGAAATAATGTAAACTGAAAACAGCAGTCAAGCTAAATGGGAGAGTAGATTTCCAAGCAAAGCTAAATTTTTAACTTTGAGCTGTTTTAATAATTCACAAAACAAACTCTAGATGCACTATCTGTGCTTTCAGCTGCTTGGTCCAATCAGTCCATTATTTTTAAATTTGAAGTAAGAAGAAAATAAGTAATTTCCATTGAGGTCTGTTGTATCAATAATGCAAGGTTATTTCAAATGTTCTGGAGGATGTGTACAGTTAACATCAGGATCATGCACTGTTCTGCTTCGAACTTACGTTTTAGTCTCTTTTTTTTTATTTTTAAACAGCACCAAAATGTTTCTCTTACTTCTGTACAACATTATGGGCTGCCACTCATAATCATTTTACCTATTTCAGCAGATCCCTCAGGCCTTCCTACAAAATCCTAAATAATCCATTACATCAAAAGCAGAGTTTTGTCCATGAAAGACAGATAGGAAAGGGAAGACCTGACCTTTTAGCAGAGTACCCTTTTCAGGAAAGAATCATCATTTCCATGGCAAGGAGAAAGACAGTTTTCAAGCCATTTATTTTCTGAGCTCTCCTGTCCTAAATTTCAAGGAAGAAAAAAACATGCAGAAACACATGAAAGCATAAGAAAACAATCCTTGCTATCAACAAATCACTGTTGTACCACAATGAGGAATTAAACTTTATCTGTTAGGTAGCTGTATGGCAGGGTAGGGAGTAACAGTTTCTTTTTCAGCTTCAGTAGTGTTTTCCTTTTAGGAATCTGTAGGATATTTTATTTATAGTTAAAATAGGGAAAGGCATTGAATTTTTCCAAGAACACCTTCCTTCTAGATAATAATAAAGTGAAATGCAAATCCATGTAATGTTCACAGGGTTTTTTTTCATCATGTGAAGCTTATTTCCATGCCAGATAGGCTGTGTTCTCTTTCTCCTCCTTTGTGGTGACACACTCAAGATGTATCTTGGTGGGACAGTCCCTCCCTCTACCCTGTCTCTGAGGAAGGCAATCCTCATGCTTTGCATTGTGACTCCTCCCTGCCAAGACAGAGGCAAGTGAAGCAACTTCAGTGTAATATAGAAAACAAAAGAGTAAAGTCAGAAGATTGGAGGGGCTGGGGAAAGATCATGATAGATGTATTAGTAATTGCCAGTAAACCATATCTCATCTTCTTCATCTTGCAGAGGAGAACATTTCAGCTGGTCCACAAGCAATGGTGTCATTCGACAGCCGTGGAGAAGGCTGTCACTTAACTTGGTGTATTTGCTCAGTCCCTTGAACCAGGGGATCAGTCTGAGACTGGGAGAGGCTGTTGTACAAGAGGTTGATTTGTTTGCCTTGTAAAATGAAGTCTGAGCGGAAATATGATTGCCCTTCTTAAAATACACCACAGGAGTAAACACCCCAAAGGGAGAAGAACAATTTAACCCAAAAGGCAATGTTAGCACAGGAACAAGTGCTTATAAACTAGCTGTGAATTATTTAGATTAGAAATTAAATGAAGGTTTCTAACTGCCCAAGTAGTGAGGTTTGGAAAAGCTTTCCAATAGGAATACTGGGAAGCAGAAAAAATAGCTTATTTGCTGGTGTAACTTGCTCTGTTTGTGAAAAGAATTTTAAGTTGTTGTTTTCTGCAGTCTTGAGGGTCTAGTCCTGATGATTCTCGAGGTCCCTCATGATCTTGTGTTGCTAGATCATTCTGAAATGCAAATGCTAAATAATAGTGATAGGTGGTCAGAGCTTCTCCAATGGATGGAGCACAATAATGAGCATGAAACAATGATGAATGAGGCTCTCCAACCATGCAGAGCAAGTACAGAAAGACCTTGGGATTATCTGAATTGCTTTCAGCAGGCTCTGGGCAGGACAACTGCAAAAGAAGGCAGCTTCTTGCTGGAGCAGTTTCTGCTCCTTTTCCTGGTATCTGTGTAGCGTGTTTAAACTCTGGTTTACATAATTTCCCTTTTTTTGCTTCCATAAACTGCAGTCTTTCTACTTCATTCCTTCAGCCCTCACCCAAAGCCAAGTCCCTTGCATGAGGCAGGACAGCCCTCTCTCTTCTCTTGCCATCATAATGAAGCAATGGAAAATTCTTGTCATTTCTGGAAGCAGAATATAGGTTATTACCAAATATCTTCCTCCTTTCCTGTAAAAATATTCTCACTTTCTTCATTAAAATGACATGTGGTGTTACCTTCTGTTGTGAGAGCGCTTCACACCAGCGGTTAATTTTTCCACAATGGACAGAAGGTTTTTCCTTAGTAGAGTTCCTGAGACTGCTAGGGATTTTTCTGGATTAAAGGCGAGATCATCATTAAAATCCTTTTCATCTATACTTTCAGCCCCTTAAATTTCAGTACAAGAATCTTTAGAAGATAAATGGCTCAGGGCATCTTTTCTTCTCTGCAGTTCTTAGCCTGTATTAGACTCATGAAAGTAATTTTTTTCCCAAACACGAAGAATCCCTCTGCTTGTCTTTCTTTAAGCAAGCCATTCAGACAAAAGTCTCCTTTTCGGTGTACTGGCTGTGTCTCTGTATCTGAAGGAAGATGTGAGGGGCTGCTGAAGAATCCTTGCTGAGGCAATATGTCTTTGAGCACCTTCCAACATGTTGCAGAGGGACAAAAACCAGCCCAATGGCCATATATACTGTACTGCTCCAAGCTGTTGAAGAAGAGACCTGGGCTCGCCTGTGGGACTGGACCGATGCAACACACCAGACAGCATCATACCACAACTCCTCTCTAAATGCTGTTAGACCTATTTTCATCTTCCTAATTAAAGCCAGAATGCACCGATGCTTTGTTATCATCTCATCAGTCTGTCAGTAAAATAACGCCAACTGAAGAAGGCTCTGTGAACAGTTCCCAAAGACGAAGAGCACAGAAAACATTCTGCCTTCAACAAAACAGTTTTCATCTCAGAAGTGAAATACTGGTTTGCTATGCCACCGTTGGTGGCCAGCAGCATGCATTTTCAGGGGTATGTTGGTTTATATCCTTCTGGGTCCAGTTGCTGTGGACCCAGAAGGAAAGGCGGCTAGCTCTTAGCGTTGCGCATCGCGTGTTGATTTTTAAGGGCCTTTAGTAATTGCTGCATCTGAGAAAACATCAAAGTTACCTTGGACTTGTGTTTGTCAAAGTACACAGCCTGTGCATAATTTAATGGCTATACTGACCAGAAAGCAGGGTCCCTTCATGGTGTCAGGTCCTGCCCATTGTGACGGATCTCTGTTGCAATGAATGTTTCACCAAGCCTGTTCTTAATGTCAATGTTTTTCAGCCACCCAAAGTTGAGAGTCTCAACGGCTTGCTGTTGGGATACCGGATCTACTACCGGGAGCTGGATTATGATACCGCATCTGGAACAGAATCCAAAACCATCCAGAACCCTTCAGCTTTAAGAGCAGAGCTCACACGTAAGCCTGTGTTTTAGACCCTGTATTATCCCAGGATGGTTGTTGTAGCAGGCACTGTATGCCTTCTTGCCCTGTGGAAATAACATGCAATTGTGTCTAGGAGTGCTGGGGATAATTCAGCTTTTACACAATCAGAGTAAAGATGCTGAAAGATGCTAATAACTCTGGTCAGCATTGCTTGTAATGATACATGCTAATCTATGCCAGCATGCTTGAATTGATGTTGTCTCCCCCATGTATCATCTGATTTCCTGCTTTCTGCTACCTCCATTTCGTGATTACCCTGGTATACTTCATTCTGTCATCACACAAAAAAGAGAGGGACTTCATTTTCCTCAGCTGGGAACATTTTTACGTGTTTCTTTCTTGCTGTTTTGTGGTAGTTCATATAATTGACATTTTGGTTTTCTTTTTGCAGTATAAAAAAACAAACGAGGAGAAATTATAAATAGAATTTTTACAATTTCAAAACACTTGCACCTATTTTGGAAGAAAACAGGAAAATTGAGCAAGAATTTTAAGGTGCATGTTTGTCATGCTAGTCACTGGCGGGTTTGGCTCACATGGAAGGAAGGTGGAGAGGGAGAGAAATAATAGAAGAATGAAAAGGATTTTTAGACAGAGGCTAGAAAGGAAATCAGAAGGAAGAATAGGCAGAATAAGATGATGGGAGGCAAAGATGTGAGCACTGGGTAGCCTGACATACGGTCCAGCAATGAGACATGCTAACGGAGGGACCAGCTTTTGTCCTGTTTGATGTCAGTGGAATATTCAGAATAAGATAATACTCACTGAAAGAGCAGCAGAATAGGGTTGAGTGAGACTATTTTAATATCTTACATCATCCTCCATGTTTCTCTGAACCTGTAAAAGTTTCCTACAAAAGAAAGAGTGATTTGGAGGAATGTGTCGAAGGAGTGAATGTTTTAGATATGACATAAGTACCTAACTCTGACCTCACTTATATCATCATATGAATGAGATACGAGACTGAATCAACTGTCCAGAGACGTAACCAGGACAGAGTAGAGATGTAAAGCTCCTATAGGGTAGGGCATGCACAAGGAACAAAAGCAGAATGTACAGCTATGTATCGTCATAAAACATTGACTTTGGATACTCTCTGGTCTCATGAGGCAGGGAGCTGTAAAACCTACTGGCTTCCTCTCTTCCCTCTTCTTGGCTGGCCGTGCAGCTATGTTCCTAACAGCTGTATAGTAGCAAAAAAGCATGCTGTACCTCTTCAGGGAATCAACAGAGGAAAAAGGGGTGGAGACAAGTGTATCTGAAGAGAAGTATCCCACTTTCTCCTTATAATATGATATTTGTCACCCTAGTACACCTCTGTTCCTCACTGACCTGTTCCATGCTGGTTTAGCATATTATTATGATTTGCTCACAGTAGGAATGTTGAATTCTATAAGTGGAACTGAGAAATCTAACACACATTTAAAGAAACAGGGCCTGTCCTTTTGTAAGTGTTTGCTTCTATGGCATGTGTTCCAGGTCCTTACCCTGCAGCTCTTCAGGTTTTGAATTTTGCTTGTTGAGAAACAAGAACGAATACAGTGTGAAGAGTTTCCCCCTCAGAAATTTTCCTTTTTACTCATTTGTTCTATTTAATCTAGGAGTCAGAACATTTCTGTGTTGTGTATTTGTGAGAATTTCTGTTTGAGGGGGAAATGAAGCAGCCTCATGTGAGTGAGATGCTTTTGATGTGTTACGAGAGAGTGATGTGATTTTACTGCCCTTCAAGGTATAGTCCTAAAGCTCAAACTGTGGATGTGTGTGCTGCATCATTTGCCTCTGTCTCTGCTGTACATCATTTGCAGTAACTACTTCCTTGCACTGTAACAAGCTTTCTGCTTTGCTTACTCTGAATAGCCCAAAGCAGCTTCAAGACAGTGAACAGCAGCTCTGCATTAACGACGTATGAATTAACACGTAAGTGCACATTGCCTTTAGATGAGATTCTTTGTAATGGTTCAAAATACACTATAGGAAAACTCCTATAGCTCTCCTCAGTGGATCTAGCAGAAATCAACACAGATTAATGAATCTGCTTTCTTGAGTTTCTTTTTCTTTAAGCCTTTGCTTTCCCTATATCAAGAGATGTTGATGATGCAAGTAGGTAGCTGTTGTAAAAATGTGGCTGCTGGGAAGGTAAAACATTATTGACTGTAACCAGCCAGTATTGCTGATGCTAGATGAATTTTGATTCACTTGTGTGCTGGTTTTGGCTGGAATAGACTTAATTTTGTTCACAGTAGCTATTAGGGGTCTGTGGTTTGTATTTGTGCTTAAAAGCATTGATAATGGAGAGATGTTTTTGTTATTGCTGAGCAGTGCTTACACAGAGCCAAGGCCTTTTCTGCTTCTCACCTCACCCCACCAGTGAGTAGGTTGGGGGTGCACAAGGAGTTGGGAGGGGACACAGTTGGGACAGCTGACTCTAGTGACCAAAGGGATATCCCATGCCATATGGCATCATGCTCAGCATGTAAAACTGGGGGAAGAAGGAGGAAGGGAAGGGGTGTTCAGAGTGATGGCATTTGTCTTCCAGAGTCACTGTTACCTGTGATGGAGCCCTGCTTTCCTGGGGATGACTGAACACCTGCCTGCCCATGGGCAGTGGGGAATGAATTCCTTGTTTTGTTTAGCTTGCATGCACAGTTTTTGTTTTACCTGTTCAACTGTCTTTAGCTCAGCCCATGAGTTTTCTCACTTAGACCCTTCTGATTCTCTCCCCCATCCCACTGTGAGGGGAGTGAGCAAGTGGCTGTGTGGTGCTTAGCTGCCAGCTGGGGCTAAGCCATGACAGCTTGCTACATACTCTGCAGTCCGTCTGAGTTTAGCTGTATCACATCATTAGCCCTATGATTCAAGCATTGCGATGCTCAGGCATTCCATGGAGTAGGAGGCCAGTTTAGAGAGAGACCAATGAATATATGTGCATCTCCAGAGGTGTTTTCAATTGGAAATGAATAAAATAGCATTCGACAGAGTTAAAAGGCAAGTTGCTTTGTGGTGATGATGGTTCACTAGATAGGTTTTGCCCAAGGCTTTTGAGTCACAGATTGTGATGGGCTAAAAAAAAAATGAAGCCCTATCCCCACTGAAACTTGCATGCATGAACTCTCATGTGTTCCATTTTCTTCCACATCCAGTTAACACTAAAATCTCCCTTATGGCTCTTCATGGCAGCAATTAAAGTTTCCCTGTACAAGCTGCCCAGTACTATACCCTGTATATCTTACTGTCTCTTGTTTGTTTACAAACTTAGCATCATTACTGCTGATTTGCTCCCTTCCTGTTCTCCAGCCTGCCTGAGTTTAGTGGTACCACGCTGAAAAAGTTCATGTTGAATCGGATACCGTTTGCAATTGCACCCGAGATCAGGGAACGATGCTGGGCTCTGAGTCAGATAGAGGGGCACAACAGTTGTAAACACTTCCATGAAGCTGAAACTAGATGAACCTCTACAATTAGGCTTATCGAACCTTACCAGATCGATGGCCTACTGTCAGCCATAGAGTTGAAGGTACTATGTGATTCCTGGACAGCAGAAAAAATGATTGACAAAGGGAAAAATTTGGACCCCCTGGCCATGCATGTCTTAATCAATTCAGTGCTCATTTACATACAGCAATTTATATTATTGATCATTCTCTGATTTCACTGTTGAATATTTTAGATGATAAATATTTCTGTTAGGATTGATTCTTTCACCCTGAAAATGCAAAAATCTAAAACTGCTCAGGCACTGCCTCCCCTAATGACGTTGACATGATTCTATTCCACCCTCATTTGCATCTGTTAATTAACCTCATAGCACTGGGTTTTCAAGTTGGGTTGTTTTTTTTTCACTGCTCTCATTCTCCTACCTCATCTGTCAGAGTAGTTTCTATATGTCAGCAAAGAAATTGGTTGCCTGGTGGCCACAAATGGACTCCAGACTCTCTTTGTGATTGATATTCAGGCTGTGGTCACTCGGAAGGAGCAAGATAGCCAAGCATCCCTTCCATTGTAACTCCCGATTCCCCACTGCAGATCATCTGCCCTCTGCTCAGCAGTGACATGCTCGAGCAGGGCAGTTGCTAAATGACTCCTCAGATAGAATTTCCAAGAATTAGGCAAAGGCTTGAAGCCATGTTCTTTCCTACCAGTAGAGATGAAAAAGAGCCATATGTCAAAATTTCAGAACAAAGTCCTGCCTTTTTCTGTCATTAAGAATGACCTAGAGATACTCCTCTAGCTAGTTTACCCTTCAGGAATAATTCCTTTTACTGAAGCAACATTGTGAGGAAACACTGGAAAATCCTGCCATTTCCTCTCAACAATCTTTCATAATTATGCAAATCCTGCTGTGATGTGGGAGTTAAGGAAGGATGGAATTAGACATTGCACAACTGTACTTTCTAATGCTGTGCTTCACAAGAGAGAAGTCCGGTGATAAAAAGGTGATGGAACCTAAAAACTATCTGCAATATGGCATAAATATTTATATATAATATATTATTTTACTTTTTCAGAGTTGAAGAAATACAAGAGATATGAAGTGCTAATGACAGCATATAATATAATTGGCGAGAGCCCAACCAGCACACCAGTGGAAGTCTTTGTGGGTGAAGCAGGTAGGTAAAACAAAAATTAGTTGCTGTTTTTTAAAAGTACCAACATGATTTAGTATTCTCTAAATAATATTTGTCCAGGAAAGGGATCATTTGAAAAAATCCCCAGTTGTGATCACTAACAGCTTTTTTTGTAGCCTCCTCTCCTGGAATATGTTGGCACTGACAGGTTCTTGCCATTTGAAAGCCAGTTGGTCTATACGTATAAAGGGAGGAAGGGCATTTGAAAGGAAGAAAAGAGTTTTTGGAGTTGCAGGAAGATGACTGTTCATACCAAATTAGCTTGAGGGGAAAAATTGACTCAAGTTAAAGAAGTGAAAAGTGGAGCACAGGAAAGCCACAAGGGAAAAGCAACAAAACTGCAAAACAAGGGAGACTTTGGAAGCTGGTTCTTATGGTTTGTAGCTCTCTGTGTAGAGAACTTGCCTGTGCACTGCACCTTTCGCTATTTTTATGCTCTTGAAGGTAAGAAGACGCTGTGTGCAGTTTAAGGTTGGTTTTGGAAGCCCAGGTTACTCTGAGGACCACGCAGACTCTCTAGCTGCATCCATCCCCTGCAGAAGCTGAGGGACAGCAGCACCATTCATGCCTTTACTTACTAGTTCACAAATCCAGGCTGTGTTTGTGAAATGTAACTTGCTGATCATTTTAAAATCCCTTCATTGGAAGGCTGCAAGTGGAAATTAGGGTGAGAGTGTTAACCAGACACTTCTGTGAATGCTTTGTGAAACAGGTAACCCGCAGCCAAGTCTGATGTTCTCAGTAACTCTAGCTGAGGAGCACAGGATTGAAATAGCTGATGTCTCCCTCACAGCCACAATGGCAGTGCAGTATTTATGGTGACCCCAGCTGGAGAGAGGCTGGTGCCGAAATAGTTGTTAGTTATGGTATCAATTTCTGCAGCAGCATCTTTTGAGGCTTAGAACAAGAACAGACGACACGCACCCTCCTGGTGTTCAGTCCACCACCATGAACAAATCTGATTACGGTTTTGTTCTTCTGTCTCAAGGCTAGGATGTAGAAGCTATCAAACCCAGCACTAATTCATTTTATTATTATTCATTAAATACTCTATTGCTCAAAACTAAGCAAAGCACTTCTTTTTTCGAATGCTATTGCCCTTTTTTTTTTCAACTCTACTTAACCTTTTCATTTCAAATATAGTGCAACATTCGCTATCTTTCTCTGAAAACATCATAAATTAATCAGAGCAACATGGTTCTGGAGAGACAGCTGGCAATATTTACATTTTTTTTTCTATTTTCCTGCTGCTCCAACTTACTTCTGCAACTACAGCAAAGAAAACCCCAAGTGAAGCCAACTGTATCTGGCTTCAAACTACATTTTCGTTTCAGAGCTAAATGTCTCACTGCAGCAAATGGAGCCAGCAGATGCATTTATACACATGTACATGGCACAGAAAATCAGCTGGGGAAAACAAGGAAATGCTGTTATATCATGTCTTTTAATCCCATAGTCCAGGTCTTCATTATTGTAACTCAAACAGGGAACAGGGCAGTGGAAGAAGCCAAACTTAAGAAGAAAAAGAGATCCAGGAGACCTTCTTTCACAGGCAGGCGAGGCTGGTATACCATGACTCAGATGGTTTTTTAGAGATACTGGATTTACCTCTGGTTAGGGACAATCCAGGTTCATGCAGTAGAAATGATGAACGTAGGATCTTCCTGCCGATTTTCATTCTTGTTGTGTGAAGTTATTATGCTTTGTTATATAACTACCTCTTCCACCTCCAGAACTGGCTGTGATTTATCCTGTGAGTAAAGTGATTGGAGCTGGTATTGCAATTTAAGTTTTAAATTGATTTGTGACACCTTTGAGTTAAAGTGTGTGGGGGAAATACAAGTTTTTGTTGTTGTTATTTGCTTGATGTTCTTACCCATGGTAAAAACAGTTAAGAAGCAGGCTGGAAAAAAATGGGTCCGCTTAGCTTCAACAATGGGGTGTCTGTGTTAAACCAGAGAAAACCTTCCCAATAAACAACAAATCCTGGCAACACGGGCAGAGCACTGAACACAAAATGTCTGAAGGGGACCAGTCCTCATCTGAAGGCCCCAGAAAACTTAGGTCTCAGTACTTGTTAAACAGTCCTCCGTTCTGCTGTAAGGGCTGCAGTAACTCTGGTGGATGCGAGAGCATTCCACTCACAGCTGTAAAAAGAAATATACAGGCTGTGCCTTGGGGAAAATGTGTGGGGTTTCGGCCAGTTCAGTGAATATACCCATTTCTGTGCAGCCCTGGTGGGTGTTTCAAACAGTGTGAGGCACCAGGAGGTCATACTGACAGATGATGTGCTGCTCAGCTTCCATGTCTGGTGCAGCCAGATGAGCAGTGCATAAGGAGGAGTGTCTGTAAATCCCTCCTTTCATCTTGCACTCTTCCCTGTTAGATTTGGAGAATTTCCTATGATTGTGTCTCGATTTTTACAATAAAAGTTAAGTAAGCAATGGAGCCCATTGACAAACTTGGCAGGGGCAAAAAGGGCCGTTAAGACCAGCCTTCCAGCAGTTTTGCCAATCAAATGAGTGAAAAGCACGTGAACGGGGAGAGCCCTGGAGCACTGTTGAGCTGGAGCCCAGCCGACAGCCTCCTCGGACAGACCAGGCCCTTGGCTCTCACTTGGCTCTGAGTGATGGGCACAGGGCACGGGGAAGTTCTGGGAGAACAATCTGCTGGTAGGCAACAAGCCTGAAACAAGTAGGAGACCTCTGTATTCTGACTTGCCTGGGGAATAAGGGAGCAGGATGCCAGTGTCTTGGGGGTTTTTCCTCTACAGGTGGAGCATCTTGTTACAGTATCCCATAACATCAAAACCCCAGCAAAAGCTCTGTTTGAGTTCTGCCTGGATGTTTGCAAAACTCACTGATGTGAGGAGCAATTCTTCCTCATGCCAGGAGAGCGGGCTGGGAGTCCTCGCGATCAGCCTAGCCAGGAAGGATGCTCTGCCTGTTCGGTCTGAACTGAGCCAGCATCCTTCCCCCACCTGCCTCAAGCATCTGGATCCCTCTCCTCCGCAGACCAGACCATCCTCATAACGCTGCCTTTTTAGAGCTGGCTCCAGCTCTGCCCTGCTCATTAGAGAAGCAAGTGCATCTCCCGACAAATGACAGAAAAATTGAAAGCTGCCACTTGCAGAAATTAGGAAGGGAGTCGCAGCCCCGTCGGCAAACCTCCTTCTCGCCTTGTTAATTCATTTAACAGTTCAGCTGTCAGGGATGCCGGCTTTGATTGGGAAGGCAGTGAGTGTTCAGCGAGAGGCTGGGTAGTGATATTCATCCCAGCCCTAAATGCAGCTGCTACCAGAGGTGCTGTTCTGCTAGACTGAAATTAAGACTCTGTTAGAGCAGCCACTATATCAAGAGCATTATTCTACCAGGTCACTGTCACTATCTGATTGTCTGGTGGGCTCTGGAGTTCAGGTGACTCCACTACCTGCATTTTAATTAAACAGAAATCACAGGTTTGGGGCAGGCGTGCTTCACCTAATTTGGGAAGGTGAATAAAATGGAAGGCGGCAATACAAATCCTGTGCTAACGAGCTTGCAGCCTCGGTGTTTCTCCCATATACTGCAAAGCTGTTCTGGATGAAAAATAATGGAATTCATAATTTCTTCCAGCAGCTGCTGCTGGAGGAGAGTGCGTGTGTGTGTGTGTGGAGAGGAGGGAGCAGAAGGGGTGAAATGCACCCAGAGACACTAGCTTTTAAGCAGTTCTAAATCCATTTGTGTGAAGAGGGGAGTGATGTGTGTCATTATAACTCATGGTGACGTTGGTGGCCTTCAGAATTCATAAGAATGATGAAGCTAGTTTGTTGTTGTTGTTGTTGTTCTTTTTAATACTGATCTCTGAGAGCTGTTTCTGCAGTTGGAGAGAGGAGTGCAAAGAGCTGGAAGACAGAGACTTCTAAGAAGTCCTTCGTTGAAATGCTGCTGTGGTTGCCAGCATCGTCTTTTACAAAAGCAGGTTTCCTGGCCACATGAGTCTTTTCAAAGTGAAACTGCCCCTTGCAGAGGAACGGGAGCAGGACAGGATGATGACTGCTTCTTACCTCTCTTTTCTTTCCATCCTCAAAAGCTTAAATTTACCTCTTGGTGTGAAGCTTGCAGATGCCAAAGCAATTTTCCCGCTGTAACCTGCAGCTATTTTCATCTGCCCTCTGCCTGCATCTTCACAGGTGTTCCAGGAGTTCCCAACTTTTGTTTTGTCCAGCTGTAGGTGACACGTGGAGGGAAGCTCTGCTCTGCCAGTAACTCAGATCTGCCTTGCCATCTCCAGCAGTTTCCAGGCAAGGAGAAGAAACCACCTGGAAAGCTCAGAGACCAAAAATAGCTGTTTAGGTTTGGCAAAAAGAAGACAAAATACAGAGAAGACACCATGCTAAGGAGAAAGAAGGCTCATAAAGAAGCAAAGACTTGACTCTAGGCACCTGGCTCCCCTTCATATGCTGCTTCTAGCACAGAGCTCTGGGCCCTTCTTACCTGGTTATCTGTGTTTGGGCAACAGTCCTTTGTCTCTCACACAAATGCCAGAGAAGGTTCTCGGAACAAGGCAGTTTGTCCCTGAGTGCTTCCATCCGCCTCTGCAGGCCTCACTCTTTTCATATGTTCATACAAAGTACATGGTGTCACCTCCTCATCGGAGGTCATTTTCTGGAGAAGGGAGTCACTTGGCATTACCTCAGGCTCCCTTTCCTCTTCTAGCACAGAATCTTTATCTCCTTCCCTGCCCCAAACGTAGCTGAGAAGATGCTGTGCAAAGAAGTCCCCTGTGCCTCCTTGTTAACAGCCTACAAGAGGAATGACAACATTTCAGCGCATTAGAGCTGGCAGCTTCGATCAGTCTTCTGTGGCCCCCTTGGCTGTTTTCTCCTATCTGTTTGGGACACGTGGGCCGTGTCTCTCGGTGACTGACTGTGCGTATGCAGATAGGGAGCGCGTTGCTGCTGGCGCAGCTAGAAGAACTGGGTGGGCATTTCCATCCCAGACGCCACTGGAGGAGGGAAGAGAAGGATTATCATGGCCATTTCACATTTCACGGTCTAAGACCTGTCAGCCTAGGGACAGTATCTTCCCTTGATAAACAAAAGGAGATGGAGGGAAGCTATTGGAAAGTAGTATAATAAATAAATTATTGATTTCACTCGCTCAAACTTTAAACAAAGGGATTGGCTTTTCTTGGCAGCTTAAAAGCACCAAGCCTTTGAGATGCCGAGGTATTTGCCTTTTCATTGTTGATGCTTCTGAACATCAGGGTAAGGCTACTATTGGGGGATGGCAGGGTGTCTGATACCTTGGTTTTCCTCCTCCCCACCCTTACATTTAAAGAATCTACAGAGTTGTTAAATGTCATGAATGAGCTGTCCTGGGAATGCCCTGCTCCAGGAGTGACACTGGGTTTTCATCCTGTCCCCGGTCCCTTTCTTCCTAGGAAAGAGATCTCCTCTCAGCTCACAGATTAAGATCCAAGTCGTGTTCTCCACCAATGCACTAAAAGAGAGATTAAAATCAGAGCAGAGAAAGAAAGGAGAAACTATAGGAAAATGCGGAGGGGGAAAAAATGTTCTGAGACATTTCCTATTTAGACTGGGAAAGAAACTTCTTTTCAGTTTCTCTTGCATGACTGGAAACTATTACGCCTGTATCCCAACAGCATTCTGATCCTGAGAGTTGGAGAAACCACTGGGTACATCCTGTCAGTATTTCTTGGTGGATTTTAAACTCCTCCAGACTCAGTCTGTACAAGGTTTCCACTTGGGGCTTGTCTGCAGCAAGTCCAATTTGGATTTGTTGTTCCCATCAATGCAGCTCCACTGGTGGTAATAGCAGTATAGATAGCGCTCGGCTGCATTATCTAATCCGGCGGGGCTGTGACAGGATAGTAAAAAATAACAAACTAAAGTGTGCCTACATTAGAGCATTAGTCATTGCTTGTGTTTCTGGTATTGCTGCACTGCTGGGGAATTATGGATATGAATTTTCCATATAAACCTTGGCTCCCTTTCCTACTCAAACTGGCTATTTTTCAAGGGTAGTTTTACATTCGTAATCTGTTTACTGATGAGCACAAAGGTTTCATAATTAAACTTCCAAAATTTGGTAGCTCAGCTCAGTAGCTGCTCTGTGATGGTAAAACAGAAAGTAACCGTGCCAGTGAGTCTGTGGGAGAAGTGTCCTTAATGTCAACATGTCAAAAAGACATCCCTGCAGCTCTCTGGAGACTGAAATCTAATGTCAAGGCAGAAGGAAGCAAAGCCTAAGTGAGAATCGTACTGCTGTCAAAGCAAGTTATTCTACCATAGGAAAAGGAATTTTAAGAGAATGCACTGGAAAGCAGTGTCCAGATTGAGACATAGATTTGATGGGCTTATTTGACATCTTTAATTCTCCATTGACAATCCAGAAGCTCCCTAAAATGATTTGCAATGTTTTCTTCCTGCAAGTAAAAGCTGAATGTGTGCCTCATTAACAGCTCATTAAGTTGTTAATATTGGTCATAAGCAGCCTTTGGTACAGCACAATGCTTTATACAGTGCTGCAGCTCCTGCTTAGCTCTGGTTTAATTGCCTCTTTTTATCAAGTCTTCATGTAGGAAAGATGTTTCTGTCTAAGCAAAAATGTCATCAATTTTTGATCAGCTGAGCTTGCTTATCTCTGCCACTGCTACTGTTGGTGTGGCTGGTGTTGGGCAGCAATTGCCACGCGACATTTTGCCCAGGTGATGAACTTCCACCTTGCTAACCCAATGATTTGATGAAGATTTTCAGTGCTGCCTGTAGCCCAGGATAGGCAGACTGTCCATACTCAGACTCATCACTGGGACTCCTGCTTTTGGCCTGTAGTTGATGTGAGGAGCAGTGGGAGGGGTAGGAGGAATTAGCTGTTCTGCTGCAGTGTTATATGGCCTGTGAAGAACCGAGTGCAGGGACATCCCTGCACAGTGCACAGAGGGTGGAGGGATGAGAAGCCTGATCGTGTATGCAGAGCCTTACTGAACTAACAGCAGAACTACTCCATTAAAAGCAAAAGAATTAACCTTCCTTTCAAAAAAATGAGCAATCAGTAGTAAAGTAAAACGGACCATAAATTGCTCTGGTAAAGAAGTGGGGAAGCCCCTGCCTGATAAATCACATTCAAGCAGACTCAGGCTGGAGTTTGAGTATTTTTAATGAAAATCTGCAGCCAAATTCCTATTTTCTCTAATTGTGCAGTCCTGCTCTGCTTGTTTCCAGTCATCCTGGGATATGTGAGCAAAACGTAAGTATTTTCATATGGGTCTCAACTCCCGTGGCTTTGCCTCCTCTGTACAGCTTTGCTGTGAAGACAGCTGTAGAGAAACACAGTTGGTTTTCTTTTCTGACATCTGTTTGCTGTATCCATCGTCAATCATGGAACTGGAGGCATTTCAGGTTGCCTGTTGTAGAGCAAAACCAAAAAGAAGTTGCTATTTTTTCTTATGAAACCATGAATTAGCAATGTTCTGAAACGTTTTGGCCACAGCAAGCCAAACACCAAGATGATATGGGGGTATAGGACCAGAGTGATGAACTTAGGGATGCTATTACTGCAAAATCAACAAAGAAAGAGAAAATTCTCACTCAAGAGTTGAGAAAATGTAAATTTAATCTCTCTCTCCCAGGAGTATGAAATCACAGTCCTTCTCCATGAGCTCCCTGGGGTTCCCTGGCCATTGCAATCAGAAAATCTGAAATTAATCCCTCATAGGGGTCAGGTGCCCAAACTTCCATCAAAGGCTACAGCAAAAGGTTATCACCGTGGCAGATCTCTCCTGCTCAGTTTGACTTTTCCCCTGATACAGCTTTTAACGTTTGGTATATGGCAAACCCAGTGGAGATTCACCCTAATTATTTGATACGCTCTCTTGACTTTAGTGGAGCATAAGGAGTTGTCGGTGCTTATTAGGCTTTGGTAGGTGCTGCTGTTAGCGTTAGTGAACATTAAGTGGGTGCTTCTGTCGGCTGCCATGAACTTGTGGTATTATGATACTAGAGTGTGGAATTAACAAATTATAATGAGTGGAACATGACTATAAATGGGAGAGGAGGAGTCCTGGGAACCAGAGAGCCTGGAGAAATAGTCTGAAGTAGGTAATTTTCCCTCTGTCTAATAGGGAGGCTTTTTTCTGAGAGTTGTGAGTGGTACTTTCCCACCTGGTGCTGCTCCCTTTCCTCCCGGTGCACACGAGGGAGGATCAGGTCAGAGTGTCAACTCAGCGGTTCTTCACCACCCCTCGCACCCTTGAACAACCTTCAGTACCTCCTGGGGAGTAGGGGGTGCGAATCTTGTGCTCATCAGAGCTGACACGGCTCTCAGTTACTCAACTCTCACACTGGGTTAGCTCTACTAGCTTTAGTGGAGCTACCCCTCGTTTGCATTGATGTAAGCAAGAGGGGATTTGAGCTTGTAGGTTTATGCCTGTGTGCTTGTTTGCGCATAGCTAATGTTTGTCAGACTCTTGCTGTTCCTGTTCGTGGGTCCGTCTCTGCTGACTGATGGGCTGCCTTGCCTGTGTGTGATCATATCCTTGTTGACACAGAAGAAATAGAAGACGAAGCTCATTTTATTGTGTTTTCCCCCTTCTTGTTTTAACCACCTGTGTGCCCTTTCCAGAGTCAGCCTGGCAGTTCTGTACGGGCTGTAGTTGCGGGCCAGACGTTCTCAGTCCCTTGATGGATAAACTCAGTATACAGTGTGATAGCCTATTTTAGGTTTGTATTAACTAAGTAGAACTGTGGGCTTCAGCAAAAGAAAAGCGTGTAGTTTTTGTTTCCAGGCTCTAACTATTTCACAGTACTGCTCCATGAGATTTGCCTTGGTGGTAGACTTTGTGGTGCAGTCACAGTAAGTTTTTCTGCATCACTCAGATCGTTTCTGTCCCATCCTGGGTTGCACATGGCTCATTGGGAAATCTGAACCTCATATTAAAAGATTAGTAGTCGCAGCAACAGTGTTTTTCACCACCACTAAAAACAATGGAGAGGGACAGGATGAGAATTACTTCTGCTTGAGTCACTTGCCAGTTTATGAAGGTTCTTCATGAATAAGTCATATCCGTAGAGTTTTCCTCAGAACATGATTGCCTCCTCAGTTCAAAAAAATAGCATTGGCAGATAACCTCCTATGCTCTGGGTCCATGGAAAGGATACTCCGCTTCTGGTCCTTGTTTCATTTCAATGTTTTTTCCAGTATGTGCAGTGAATGTCATCTCTCTCCTGTTTCCTCCTTCCACCCCCGCCTCCCTCTCCTATCTCTGCAGATGGCTGAAGACATGCCTAGTCAGTGTTGGGAAGCTTCCCAGTGCTAAGCAAAGAAGCTGGGGATGTTACATTTGGGTATCGTTTGCAGCTGCTTTTATTTACGCTTTTTCATTACTTTAATACCCTTAAAAATGTGATGTGGCAAAACACGGCTACTGTACTGTGTACAGGGAGGGGGCCAAATGTTTGTCTACCCAGATAATATGGCACAGAGTAAAGCAATGCTATATTCCCAAAGTCCCCATCCTGACAGCTATTCTCTATCTCCTCTCCACCTCTTCCTCTCCACCAAAGTAGGCTTTCTTGTTTATCTTTCTATTTTTGCATCGATTACATTGTGCTCCCTCTTCATCAGTACTCAGGAGGGTGAAAGAGATGTTGTTCTCGTATTGACTTCCGTTGGTCTCTTGTACACTAGGAAATGTTTCTATTTCTCTTACACTGATCTGTGCAGCCACGTAAATCAACACATGTATCAACAGCCCTGGGGGGTAAAAAAGGATAATTCCCTATTAAAACCTGTCTGTTTCCAGCTGGTTTACACACACACATCCCTGGTAGGAGGTTGGGCTTCTCAAAGATGGGGGGAGACCAGGCTGCTGGTCTCTGAGACTCATTTCAAGTTGCAGAGTGACATGAGCCTGCTGTATTTAATAACTGGCAGAGCACTAGGGTTTGGGGCCAAATTGTCGTGATGCCTGAATCAGGGGGCTGGAGCGCTCGGGTCCCATATCAGCAGGTGGAGTTGCATTGGAAGGGTCATTGCATCAGACCCATAGGTTTTGTATGAGGGTCTGACTGTCCTGTAGCTGAGAGACATCTGAGTAACCCCCAAAAGCACAGTCTCTGCATGTACTTCCATCTCAAAATGCAGCCTAGCTTAAAACAGCCAGAAATTGGTGGGAAGCATCTTTTACATTCTAAATATAGCTCGTGCCGCTTTGTCACAGCGGAAAGCAGCTTTGCAGTAGCTGTTTTTGAAGAACAATTAACTAATTGTTATTGAACTAATCAGCATCGCTCACGCAGCATTCCTGATGGCACGGAGGTACTGCTGCACAGGGGAGGAACCATTCCTCTCTCCCACCTCCCTTTTGCAGACACTGTAAGAAAAATGGCCAATAAACACTGAGTGTTTTTCTCTCTTGCTGCTTTGCCTTGGTGGAAGGAGTGACTGCAAACATCTGCGGATCACCTCTCTCTCTTTTCTTGAGAGTTCCTTCTCTAAGCCTGTGCTGCAAGGAAACCTCTTGTGGTTTGCTTTGCCCATTGTGCAGATCAGTCTTGCTGTTTTATCTCATGACCTTCTGTTTGTTTTGTTGCATTTGGCTTTTATAATCCACTTAACTGTTGCTTATCTATGCCATAACTTGAGGGCAGTGGCTGCAATGGGAGAAGAAACAATCTGTTCTCCGTGCCGCTGCAGGGACCCAACTCCAATACGGCAAGGATGGTGGAGGCTAGACGTTAAAAAATAATAACCTGAGTTACTTTAAGGGAAATTAAAATAGGGATACACTGGCAGAGATGATGTGGGGACAGCGGGGAAACCTGCAGAGAGGTCAGTGGTCAAGATTACACAAGCATCCAACCTGTCAAGCTGATCACAGCGGGGTGCAGGAGCATGGCTTGTCTGAGCCCTCTCCAAATCCATACCGGCTCTGTTTCCTGTGACCCTGTGTGCCAGAAACCAGGGTGCAAGCTTTGGTGGTGCCATGTGTGTGTGCCTTAGTTGTCAGCAATGCTGCATCGAGTATCGCTGTGTCTTCTCCCCCTCGTTACCCACTCTGTAGGTAAGATTACAGCCAATATATCAGAACATGCAGCAGCCACCCCTTGGTTACGTGTAGACTTACAGATTAGAGGCTTTCTAGGCCTGGAGCTGTCTTTCTTCTGTGTTTATGCAACCCGTTGTGCAATGAGAGCCTGGCCTCTAGGTGCTAACACCAAAATGCAAATATATCGATTACTAGGGAATGAAAGCAGGCATGCTGACAGAAGCGGGCTTTGATGAACTGGGGGGAAAACACTTGCTTAGATAGAAAAGGATCAGAGGTCTTTACAAAACAGACATTTGCTAGGGAATGTTTGGAACTGTGGGATCAAGCTGATGCACAGAAAATCTTCAGTCTCTGCCACTGCATTTTTCTCCTCGTTTTTTGCCTGTATGTTTATTTAAATGGCTTGAGTTGTGGGGAATCTTGTCCCAGGCTTGTCTGTGAAATTTCCTGACATAATACTGGCATTATAGAAACAATTAGAAAATCAGTAGAGGGGAAATCCTTTACTACTCAGAAATTGGAGCAGATGTAAGAGCAGCAAGGAGTGCTTCATAAAAACAGTTATTAAGTTTACCCAATGAATCACAAGGATTTGTAGCCTACCTTTGCTACAGAGCATCGTGGCAACTGTCACTAAGAAAAAGAACAGTGGTTTCTTATTGATGAAAAGCTCTCGGAGACACACAGCCAAGAGAGCAAATATCCCAAGCAAGAAGTGAGAAAAACTAAGGTGAACCTTCTGCAGTGTGTGGAGCTCCAGCACAGACAGGCTGCAGGGGAATCAAGGCACCTTCTCTGGAAAGGTTATCAGCATCTGCAAGCTCAAATGGACTGCAGCGTGAGCAGATGAGGACAGTGGTATGTTTAAATGTGGATTTAGATGTGTAAGTTTATTCATGGGCTCATTTTGACTCTCTTACTGCATTTCCAGATAGATTTGTTGCCTTTACACCATCCTGCCTTCATCATCCTGGTCCGTAGTTGTTCTCCTTATTTACTAATTACTATACAACATGCTCAGCCTTTCTCCTTCCTCCTTAGCTGAGAGACTTCAAGGAGACAATCTCAAAGGTGAATTGAAATCAGATGAGAAAAAGAAATGTTTACAAATATCTGCATGAGACTCCAAGGCGGGATACGTGCACAGAATTAAACTTCATGAAAGCATACATGTTTTTGTCAGGGAAAACGAAATGCTTTCCACCTGCCAGGAGCTGAGCTCGGACCCTCGGGGGTCTGTGTCACTCCTGCAATGGTTGATAATGTCACTAACACCTAAAGCAGTGCGAGGTGTGCAGCTTTAACCTTGCTTTTTAAGTATTCGTGATTTCAACAGCCATGAAAACAATTCAGAGCTCAGTAATCTTGAACTACATTCCTAGAAGGTAAAAGGCTTTTGAAATCACCTTTAAAATGCACTTGCTTATATTGGCACGGGCTGTCCACACGTTCAGGGAATGGTTTTGGGTTTCAAACAGGTAGAATCTTCAGGGATGTGTTTCCTCCCTTTTGAAGTATTCCGTTTCACCCTTAATGTAATGTGCTGTCTGCAGAGAGCCACATCAAGCATCCGCAGTGCTTTTCTGCTGTCCCTTGCTGTCAACGAGAAATCTGTGCTTAGAAGAGGAGGGACACATCAGCCTTTGAAAGTTGAACAGAGGGACAGATTTACAGGGCACAAAACCAAACAATTTGCATTTCGCCAAGGCTCTGGGGCAGCGAAGAGAAACGTCTTTTTCCACATCGCCTTTTTTTGGCCTTTTTACTTTCCCTCCCATCAGATTTTCCCTCACCGTGCCAGCAAAAGCACAGCAGCTCCAGCAGTGAGAGTGTCAGTGGAGCCTGATCACTGGCAGTTTTTAACCATTGTGTTTCTTAGACATGCTCCAGAAAGGGTTTGAGGAAAAGTGGTGTTTTTCTGGCAGCAGGCTGCACACACCGCTTCTTCTAATGGTCACATCTTGGAAGCAGCAATTGTTGCAGGCTGACACAGAGGATCCAAAGAAAAATGCTACTGTAGATGCTACTTCAGACCTGGGTATTGAGAGCACTTTGAAGCTGTCAGCTCAGGACAGACAGCAGTGTCACTACCTAGAAAGCAAACACATTGCTAAAGTGATCCATTTTATTCTGTGATTGTACATATTCCTGTTTCCCTGAGCATGTCATCAGCTGCAAATCTCCAAGCTGTATTTTCAGGTTTAGTACTGTGTGATCAGTTTGGCCTTGCACACTGATGTGTGCTGTGGAAGGCTCCAAATCCAGAGATTTTAGGTCCTTGAGAGAACAGCTGAACACAGCCAGCCCAGCTGGCTGCAGAGCTGCTCCCTTCGCTTCTCCTCAGAGCACGAGGCAGCGGTTAGATGAGCGCATCCCTGGGAACAAGCTCTGTGTTACTGATGGTCACTGTCACCTCCTGCGTTTGCTCCATCCAGCATAAAGGAAACAAAAATTATAATAAACAAATAGTTTTAACCAAGTGCTGGGATAAAGGCTATTTTCAATTTTGCCTTTCATGTTTTAATTGTACAGCAATAATTTTGCAATAGAGTTGCCGATGGCAAACATGCAAAAGGCATTAACTTTATTTATGTTTTGGATTATTAATGTGGCTGTTAAAATTCCTCCAGTTAGTTTTGATTGAATTGTTTTTTTGTGCGATTCTGTCGTTTAATGGAGCGGTAAATAAGAATTTCTGATAATGAGCCCAAGCATCTGTCACAACAACCTGGCGCTGGTTATTAACATTTCCATTAACGGCAGGGTGGGCAGTGATAATATGGAAACCACACAGTTAGAACAAAATAAATAGTTGGTGTCAGGCTGAGTGGGTGTTAATTACTATTTTATTTTACAACTTGAGAGGGAGGGAGTATTGGTAGAAAAGTGTGACTTATGAAGGTCATTCTCTCTAAAGAAAGAAGTCTCAGGAGAAACAGATAACTGGGGCTATCTACCTCGAGTAGTGAATGTTTTATGGCTTCTATTTATGGCCCGTAAAGGGACAGAGAGAAGAGAGCAGCTTTCTCAGGTGATCTGGGTGAAGGCTGCAGCACCGTGAGCGCAGAGAAAGGAGAAGCACAGCCTTTGCCCTGCCTTTCTCTTCCTCCTTCTGGAGTTTGAACAGGACATGCTTCGGCACCTTTTCTGTAAACAGAACTTGTGCCAGTTTGTTAAGACCTGCCGGAGGCAGAGACAGCAGGTCAGGAAAGCAGAGCATCCTTGCTAGCCGCTGGGGAAGAAAACCCACCTGCACCAAGTTGGATCCTGACAAAGGGAAGGATGGTGTGACCCAGGTGCATTCCAAGATTAGTTTTCTAGCACAGCACAATGCAAAGAAGAAATGCCATCAGGAGCATGTATATGTGAAGGTATAATCAAAGCAGTGCGAACAAGTAGCAAACTGAAAGTCATTTTGTCATACATAAAATATTAATAGAATTGATTAGCGTCTGACAGCTTTTGGAGGCAATGTTAGACAGCACTTTGGCCCTGAGTCTTGGAGCATTGCAAACAGGCTGAGAAAGGCTTGACGCTGAGTGTGAGGCCGGGCTCACAGTGATGAGGGGGCTGACATGCTCCCAGTGACTTCCAGTTGTAGTCAGTGAGGAGCGCAGTGTCACTGCCCTAAACATATCTAGAGGATGAAGATTAAATTCTCCTTTATTTTTCCAAAGCTGCTGACAGGACAGAGTGGATTCAGTGTCTAACCCAGTGTATGTGGTGGGACAGAGCAGAGTCTGGGCTGCTCCTTGGTCCACATGTGCTGAGACTTCTCTGTGATACAGATTACCTCCAGGGCTGACTCTATGAGCTGACTTGTGGCATAAGCAGAGTCTGCCCCGGGTCTTTCTGCAAATAGAAAATTGCAACCTGGATATGAACTAGTTCTGCTTGTCACTATTAATTCTTCTGCCCTCCTCTCTCTCTAGCACCGGCGCTGGCCCCACAGAACATCCAAGTAAACTCCCTTTCTGCAAGCCAGCTGGAACTCACCTGGGACCCCCCTCCTGCCGACAGCCAAAATGGGAATATTCAAGGCTACAAGGCAATCCTCCTATTTCTGCTGGTTTCATTTATCTTGCTTGGCATTGCTATTACTTGTGAGATAGCTCTACAAACTACAGTTGCCCTCGCTGCATAAGGCAAATTAAAACAGCGTTCAGACTGCAGTACAGAAATGGCACTAAGTCCCAAAATCAAAAGAAAGAGAATGAGATGAGGAGGTTGGGGGGGCGGGGGGGTGAGTAAGAAAGGGAGAAGTATGTTGCTATTTGTGGAGGAGGAGAGTGTGGGGGAACAGTTTGTGCAGATAAGGAGGCAGCTCCACTTATGCAGGCAACATATCTGCTCCAAAAAGCAAAAGTCACATAAGAGCTAGGGGCAAGGAATGTATTTGAGAAAATTAACTGAGCTTTCTATCTGTCAAATGTTGCAAGCCATTAGGAAAAACACAGCTTTCTACTAGCTAGAAGCGTGAGCCAGGTCAGATTTTGGAAGAATTGTTTCATTTCCTTAACTTTAGTAAAATTAAATCATAATATTAATTGCATTTGGTTCAGAGGAGATGAGCACGTTGCAGAGGCACAATGTTTAACTTCTCCAGCATGAGAACGGACCCTCAGAGGGTGGAAATGGGCAAGTCTACAAACACTGGAGTTTGGCTTGCATTCAGCGTCTGGCTCTGCCTCTCTCCATGAATTTAGGTCCATAAGCAAAGAAAAGCCAAGCCAGTGTGAATAATCTGGCATCCCTTCTTGGCAGGAACAGGCATCCTTATATATCAATTCATGTTCTTTTCCTTTTGTACATATATAGATGGCTCTAGCAGCTATGCTCATAGAGCCAAGGTGGAGTCTTGCCTTGGCTCATTCTCTCAACTTTCTGGCTTGCTTTGGCCTGTTGTAATGCTCTCGCTGCCAGGCCTGTCCAATAAGTAGGGCTGGCACCACTTTTCCTCTTGGAAACGACTTCTCTGAATCCTGATTTTTATGGCATCAGGGTAAAAATTATGTAAGGAAAGAATGGGGGAAAGTACCTCAAGGAACTTTAAGGAAAGTCTTTATTACCCTCTTCAGGAAGGCTTTAGCTTGGCTGTCCTATGAACACGGATGGTGAAACCATTGTGTGTATATGGAGGTGAATTATGGACCATGGTATCAGGATGCCAGTGCTGACAGGCAGCTAGCATTTCAGGGAGAATTTAAAAACTGACCTCTCATCACTGAACTCTGGCAGCTCGTATCTGCTGTCGTTAGGCCATATTCTTCAGCCTGTGCTCTATTTTTGAGTGATGTACTGAGCTACATGGTCGCTGGACTTGGGGGAATTTGGCAAAGGAAAAGATTGGGCACGGGGTGAAAAGCATTAGTATCTCATTCAAGAGGAGTCCAGAGCAAAACCACACCATCTTCCCGTTCTTTTATAGCTGCAGCACCCAGATATTTTCTAGGTGTAGGATATACTAAAACATCTCACTGCCTCAACAGATTTATTACTGGGAGAGTGACATCCAAAATGACACCGAGAAAGTGAAAGTCCTTTTCCTCCCGGAGACAACTGTGCGGCTCAAAAACCTGACCAGCCACACGCGGTACATGGTCTCCATCTCCGCTTTCAACGCGGCCGGGGACGGCCCCAGGAGCAGCCCCTCGCAGGGCAGGACGCACCAGGCTGGTACGGAACCGTTGTCTTGTCTTGGAGCACAGGCTTGGTGATGGCTGGCACGTAACCGGCAGTGTCTGAGGAAGATGGGTGGATGCAGGAGGGCTCTGGTGTTTTAGCTTTGGGATGTGTCATTACGCTGTAACAGCCTTGAAGGGGTAAAAAGGGATTGAGTAAGTGGATCGTGTAGGAACAGGAGCAATAACGGTGAAAACAAGAATGGACTGGCAGAAGGAGCTGTCCTTTCACAGGGTTTTTGGCCTCTGCTGTCATACCTGATGAAGGGACTTGTCTCCAGTGCCTGCAGCTTACCCGCACAGACCTGTGAGAGGATGACTGTGCTTTTTATAGCTCCACCAGTCAGACCGGGAGGTCTCTGTGCTGGACGTGACCCTGTCGGGAGCACTCCAGCACAGGGCAGTGGCAATGCCCTGGGTGGTGGCTGTGAAGAGGAGACGTGCATGTGAGCTGTATGGTGACATAGTGCCATTCTGAGGGTCCTTTCCTTCTGCCTCCAACAAGGAGGTTGCTTGCTTTAGAGGTTTGGCTTTACAACTCCGTGGCTGCTTTTCTTAGGAGGGGCTGAATTTCTGATTGATCACCGGACGTTTGGATGCATTTGACAAATCTCATTCTCAGCTTGTTTCCTTTAGATTTAGGCTGGGCAAATAAACCAGTGCTTTATTTTATATATGTATATCCGATTGACTGCTGCTGCAATTTAATCTATTTGTAATCCTTTCAGCACCCAGTGCTCCCAGCTTCTTGGCGTTCTCTGAAATCACTTGCACTACACTCAATGTGTCGTGGGGCGAGCCGACAGCAGCAAATGGAGTCCTGCAGGGTTATCGAGTAGTCTATGAGCCTTTGGCTCCCGTCCAGGGTAAGAAAGACCTCCAATCATACATATTCATGGAGAAATGACAGAAAAGCGCTGTAGCATCTTTTATCTCTGCCCAATTTCCTACTTGCTCTCTGCCGTTTTCCAAGAGAAGCCAGGTGGCAGAGGGTAAGTAAAACAATTCTGCTTTTGCCAAAACTGTTCAGCAAACTATAGTATTGTGGAATATAGCTTTTGTCTGTCCTCTCTCATTTTCTTGCACAAACTGTATTCTGTGTGATTTGAGAAGTCGTTTTGCTGCCGTTGTTACCTGGTATAGGCGAAGAGGAAATTCAGCCTGAGAGTGCCTGATTGTCTCCCTGCATTGCACTTAGAAATTGCTGAGTAGGCTCCATCCCAGAATAGTCATCAGACACATTTGTGTTGCTTATCACATCATGTGTCACTTCTGTTATCACAAAGATTGCCCGGGCATCAAATGTGCTAGTCATCACTGGTACCACTGCCACTTTTGACAGGGGAGAATAACTGTGATAGAGATTCAGTTGTGGCTGTTTACGTGGAGTTTTCAAGCGGCATTTTTAACCCAGCACTAGATTTAAGCTAAACCACAACAGTGTGGTGGCCACAAACGTTTCATTAATTTGGAGAGGTACTGCAACAGAGGATTTGGCAATTTCTCCCAACACAGATGTAAATTCATTCCAGAGGTGAATTAGAAAAGATTGCAAAGTTTGTGGACGGTCTTATTAATATTTTTATGTTCCTGGTAGATCGCCAATAGTTCAATAGGATGTCCAACCTTGGCAGTGTGACAGCAGGGAGAGCCATTTCAGCCATCGCCAATCCATTTTAAACTCTTTTCCAAAGAAATAAGGATATCAATCACTTGTATTTGCTTTTTCCATAAGGAATAAAGATCTGTATTGTCTGAATATCCATGTCTCATGCACTGAGAAAGTTATATTCAGGAATGAAAACATGAGAATAAAAGCATTTTCAGCCTTTACAGCTGGCAGGTCTGAACACAAAGACCTAATGCAGAAAGCATTTCTAATTCTGACCGAGCAATGTACACAGGGTATGCAGGAGGTTTGGGCTGTGTTGGGGCATTTCCTGCCTTTTATTCATTCCTACACAAGGTTTAAGAATACGGTTTTTTCTTCCCTGAAAATATGGAAGTGTCAGATCATGTTTTCTCTGCATACATTTGACTTAACATCCTCAGAATCTTTTTCATTTCTTCTTTTCCCCACCTCTGCCTCTGCTATCTCCAAACTCCAGTTTGTCTCTCCTTCCCCTGTAGAAGATTTCTGATGTGAGCAGGGAGGTTATGGAGAGCTTTTCCTCAGATTCTAAATTTTTGCCTAAATTTATTTTCCTGTTTCTACCCATTTGCTCCTGTGCCAACATTTTTCTTTCAGCAAACATATTTATTCTCCTGCCATGGTAAGTAATCCCTCCCTCGAAGTCATCATTTTCCTCTGTTAGAAAAGCCATACTCCTTTACTTAGAGAGCAAAGTAAAGCTGAACTCATCTGAAAATGGAGCATGTAATGATGCTGAATGCAGGCAGCAAAGTTTGTGGGACCAGCAGACACCAGACCCCACGATCCCAGAGGGTCCTTCCAGCCCCAGGTCTCACATTCCTCCCTGCCAGCACTATAAGAACAACAACATGGATGGACCAAGACTCCCTGCAGCTTTTTTCCCCCCTGTGACTTCACATCCATTCATGATGAGCATCCTTGCTGTTGTGACACCTCCTGCCTTCCCACCCACAAGCCACCACTTAAAACCTGTGTGTTTTGCAGAACTTTCTAACTGTGCTCTGTTCTTTAGCACATTCTCCTCCCTGTTTGACCTTTTATTGTTTAAGCTTTATAGTGTTATGTTTTACACAATCATAGACAACAAAATTGCCCTGGAGCCTTTTTTAACAGTTCCCTTTTTTTGGAACAGAACTTCCAAATGACAAATGCTTCCTGATTTGTCGTGGAGAAATGAAATAGCACACCTAGGGAAGGAAGGAGCACTTTTACTGCTTCCTCGTTAACCACAGAAAGATTCCCTGTGTTATAAATTGTATCTGGGAGAAAACTTTGAACTGAAATTGCTTGGACATTATTCTTTATTTAACAGATACAACCTGAAAGCATCATCTTGATTTGCATAAAATAAGCATCTGGATTGAAAAACATCTTCCTTCTGCTTTTTTCTAGAAAGATAAACTAGCAAGCAGCCTTGTCTAGTGGGAATAGTGTTCTCCTACTTCCTATCATCTTGGGTTGAAATGTGTTATGTACACCTACAGAACCAGAAAAATGCCAAAAGGACTCTGTAAATTTGAACTTTCAGTTCTGTAAAATGTTGGATAAATCAAATTCTTTCTGTTGACTTCAAAAATTTCAGTGCAAACTAGATTTTTTTGGTTTTCAAAGCGCTCATTGCCACTCTGCCCTCTGTGCAGAGCCTAAACATGAAGCCAGCTATGTATGAACTTTGATGAAAGAAACAGCACTGCTTTTAATTCATCCCTGTAAGAAAAACTATTAGAGAGTGAGAAGAGTGAAACACAAGTCATGACATCGGCTTTGCCCAAGCTAATAGTGCTTTGATTGCATCCCCGATTGCAGTGGCACTCTCACCCAGAAATTAACTGTGAGATATTTGTCCTTCATTTGGTAATAGTGAAAATGACAGGAGGACATGAAAGGAAAGAACCTGTCCTGCCCTTGTTTCCTCCTCCAGGCAATGTTGCAGGTTACTTGGCAAAGGAGCAGTTGAGAAACGCTTGCTTAGGAATCAATCTGCAACATTCAGTCCTCTTCATTTACCTCCTCCTTTCTTCCCAGAGTAATTAGGGAAGTTGCGTGTAGTCTCTTGGTAATTTCCCAGTTGTGTTGTAAGGTTTTTTCTTGTCAGTACCCACTTATCAAGCTTAAACTCTAATTATACTTATCAGTGCTGAAAATTGGCTATTATCACTACTTAAACTCCTGCTAATTGTAAGAAATACTTTCTTAGCAAACTGTTAGATAATTTCACTTACCATCTAGATGTAATAAGCTCCACTTGATTTCTTTTTTTGCATTGTAACCTTCTCTTATTTTATTATTTTTTTTTGCCTGGGTGGCTGTCCCAGGGGTGAGTAAGGTGGTGACTGTGGTCATTAAAGGGAACTGGCAACGCTGGTTGAAGGTCCGAGATCTCACCAAGGGCATGACTTATTTATTCAGAGTGCAAGCCCGAACCATCGCCTATGGACCTGAGCTGCAAGCCAATGTCACAGCTGGGCCAGCAGAAGGTAAGTGGAACTGTAAAGCCATGTCACAAGCCAGATCAGTTATAGAAACGTGGTCTGACAGCAGGGAATAGTGCACTCAGGGTTTCACATGAATTTCCAAGCCAAGGAGAAGTTGAGTTGCAGGAACTCAGGACATGATTCAGTGGGTTTAGCAACTGGCCATGAAAAACATGTTTCCTATTTTTTCTGAAATCTCAAAGTCTGATGTGAATAAGCAAACCATTGTTGAATAAATTGTAACACAAATGGGCTAGCCAGGGATTTCAGAGCTGCAACTGCTTTGAGTCAGAGCTGTGGAATGACTCTGCCGAAACCATTAGAGGTTTCTGGATGTAAAACCAGGAAGAACTTAGAATTAATCTCTCCTGACACTTAGGCTTATGCGCTGGGATTGGTCTATGAATTTCCTGACATGTCAAGAGGGGCAACAGGCTGAACATCAGCATTCCCAGCTCAGTTCAGTGTCTATACCAGAAGAGTTGGGTTTCTTACTTGATCAGCAATTTTGACAAACAGATATTCTAACAAGGCAATAGCCCTCCAGTGATACCAGCCTGTCCAGTAAATCATAAAACAATGACTGCAGTTGTCACAGTTCTGAATTTTGCTTCTTTTCCATCTCAGGGATACATTTTCTCTCTCAAGCAGAACGACATGTGCCAGTTCCACCCTTTTGGGTGCCAGCAAACTTTCCTTTTACCACAATACGTCCCTTAGCCGTTATCTGGGGCAGCAGCGCTGTGGATCCACAGTCTGATTCTTGTGCCCCAGACAGTGTAAAGCAGGAATCTAAACGTGGCCGTGGCATCCTCCCAAGTGAGTGGGCACGCAGCTGTCCTCACAAACCTCCTCCTGAAACTCAGAGGCTGGTTTCACCTCTGAAGACAGAAATAGCAGTGGCAATGTGCAAACACTGCAGATATGCTAATAGTTAAAATGAGAGTGTTTTTTCTCTTTCCTCCTTAACACAGGTACCTGTAAAACCCAGCCATCAATGTGTAACTGCTGGTACTACAGGTAGTGAAATAGTTATGTCAATAGCCCGTTGAGCTGGTTTATGTTGCATATACACTGACCAATACTTCTAGATATCTTTTTCCCCTATATCAGCAGAAGAAATAAATGCTGCAGTCTGTCTCTGATACCACCACCATTTGCTATTCTCGTTTCATCCTTCAGGGTCTCCTGGCTCCCCTCAGGAATTTCTGGTGACAAAATCTGCTTCTGGGCTGATGCTACAATGGACTGAGGGAGATTCAGGAGAAAAACCCACAACTGGCTACATTATAGAGGCGCGACCCTCAGGTAAGCCAAGAGAGCTTGATGTCATGAGTTCCCTTTCTCTAATCCATCCTGTGATGGAGTGGTTGTCTGTCGTTCCAGTGAGGTAATGGTACTTTGTGAGAGAACACGATCACCAGCCAGTACTAAACCATTGCTTGTTTATTATGTGGTTTAGCAGATTTTCTCCGGTTTAGGAATAGTCACAGAAAATTACTCTGAGTGCCCTGGCTTTCACTGTGCTCCATCACTGGTAAATCATCCCACTGATGAGCTAATATAGTTAATAATTAAAACTCACTTAAACGCTTACAGCGTCTTTCATGCGCAAGGACTAAGAAGTACTTGCAAATGGTATTTTGAGGACCACAGATAGAGAAATCTGCCGCCTTCTGCACCAGAACACAGCAGCTAATTACTGTTTTACACTTAATAACAGGGCCAGGACGTTAGCACCACAAACACATTGCTTTCCCAGTTTGTTCTGCAGGGAGTGCACTGAGGGGAAAAGGAATCCTCTCATCACTGCAGGGGGGTTGGTGCTTTCCCAGAACTCCTTTGCTTCTGGGATTTGCATCTTACTGAAGCTGCTTTCTGATTTTTTTCAGACTATTTCCCCAGCTGAGCAAGGTCATTTTAAAAGTAGGTATATGCTCCAGTCTGTCCATAGCCTTTCCCACCTTGGTTCCCCTTGCAGATTCAGTAAGCACACACTTCATGGTAACCAAGTCATTAAGAAAAACTGGGGAGAGCTGCCAGACCCCTGTGTAATCTCACTTGATAATTTCCCTCCACTCTTATGGTGAATGTTGATAACCATTTACCAAGTACAGTTTTCCAGCTGAAGATGCATCTACCAGATACTCCTTTCACATAGGCCGTATTTGAATGTCATGATGTCAAAAGCTTTGCTAAAGTCAGGATAGATGATGTCTGCTCTTTCTCCTCTATTGACAAGGTCTGCTACCCTGTCACTGAAGGAAATTAGACATGATTTATACTTGACATAACCGTGTTGCCTGCTTGTTCTTTCCTTTTTTACTTCTAGGTGCTTGCACGTTGCTTGATTATGTATTGATTAAATGAATGCTTATCTCTTTGATTGCATAAAGGATCCTGTTTCTTGGATGTGTCTTGAATATAAGGGTGCATTTAAAACCGGTTATTTTAATTATATTTAACCAGACCAGTAACAAAATTGTTGTCTGCTTTCTGTGGTCATCACTGAAGATGCAGATTTCTATACCTGCATCTGACAGAATTTGTCTGCAGTGAGGTAGTGCTGCGACCCTAAACTTTCTTCCTGCTTTCTGTCATTTAACTTGACAATTGTTTTCAAAACAAAATCAAGGGAAGTGTGCGCCTTCTCAAAGCACTGGAGTTTCCCAGAACAATCAAGATTATATTTTTTTTAATTAGAGGCATGACACTGCTGTGTTTCCATTTAACTTACCTTGGCTTATTGATTTCTGCCCTTATTTCTGTATAGGCAGGAAACACTCTGTCTTATTTGAACAGCATTGTTTAGATAGCATGTTCACTGAAGTTCACTTACCAGTTTACGTTTTCCCAAAAGGAGTTTTTTGAGTAACAGTATTTTAGAGAGAAACCTGCAGCCCACGTGCAGATTGTCTGCAAGCTGGAAATTCAACTTGTGTGAGAGGTGACATTGCAAACTCATCTGACGTTCCCGGGCTTGTCACACCGTTGGATGTGAACACACATTTTACAGTTCATGGCTAAGGATGTAGGATTTGTGGCCCACTCTTATTGAGTAGGAAGAAAATAGTGCCTCCAAGGCAGGTCTGAGCTGCATTAACCCTGGGTCACTTCTGCTGGCCCCTCTCCACTGATCCTGGAAACACACAGAAGAGGTCTTATTCTCCTGTTCTTGCAACCTGACGTTGAGGCATTTAATTCCTCTTCAGATTATTTTAATCCTATTCATGCTGCTGTAGCAAATGAATTAGGCATTTGTATGCTGGATTCTCATCCTTCGTTTTGGTTGCAGCTGTAGGAAGCGTGAAATGTGATCCAGAAGAGGAGACAGGCTAATTGGAATGTTTGCTTATTTCACCAGAGCATCGGCTTCCTTTCTGTGCCTCTTTTCTTCCTCATCTCTGCATGGAGGAGTTTGAAATCTGAATTACGAGCTTAACAAAAGCAGGGAACTAATTCCTCCTGTCAGGGCTGGTCATTCAGAGCAGCTTCTGTTTTAATATTATTCTAAGAGTTTGCTTCTGCGTGTTGATTTATATGGGTAGTAGAGCGTGGATTGGAGCAACCTTTGTTTTTAAGGAGTTGTTGTCTAAGAGAAGAGCAGCTGACTTGTGCCCTTCACATAAAATCAAGGAAGGAAAAGATATTCATCCTTCTGAGATCAAAAAAGGGGCATTGAACAGACAGATGAAAAGCTTTAGCTTGTTGCCAATATTTAAATGCAATACCACTACCTTAGTGTTTCACATCTCAAGTGTCATCTATTATAGGCCTCATTACCTCAAACATTAAATGCTGTATCATCTCATTTTCCCTGCTGTAGCTCCCTGCCAAGACTCTTCCATCAGAGTAGGAGGGTGGCTTTCTGTCAGAAACAGCAAACCCTACCCCCTTTTGTCACTTCCCTTTGAATTTTTCAGTGTCCCGCTGTGTCTCCCAAGGGCTCTGGCTGCCCTGCTGGGTTTAGCAATGGTGGCAGCAGGCAGCTGAGATTGTTCATTTGATCTCCCCATTTCTCTCCTGGATTTATGGAAGGTGACCAGGCTGACTACCTCCTCTGCATTTTGAATATGCCTAGCCACGGGGATGGAGCAGACGAACCGATATTTTTTCCAGAGTGATTTGTGCTAGAGGAAGACATTACAGAAACAGAAGTGTTTTTCTTTTCCTTCAGCTTCTCTGTCCCTAGAGAAATGGATTCCAGTTTAGCTCCTTGTGCATTACAAGAAATGCAATTAAGCAGCCTCTGTCACTGCCATCATAAGCACTCCCTAGACATCAACTAAGCTGGCTAAGGAATGGACATCAGATTGTGTCCTCCGTTTTTTACTTACAGAGGAAAAGACACAAATGGCACAACGATGGTGAGGTTCTCAGTGCTGCTGGAAGGAGTGAAGAAGCTGGTTTCACTCCTTTTCCCAATCCCATGCCACATTCAAGGCTTCTCTCTCTACACTGTCCTTTAATGGCATGCATGTGACAGTCCCACACAGACCTCCCTCCCTAGTTGTCCCCTGTCCAAAAAGGGGTGTTTCTGCCCAAGGGACCCACGCTTCCAGGAGAACACATGCATATGTAGCTGCCAGCATGAGACTGTCGTGTGTGTGTTGGCCTGCCAGTCGTCTTCAGCTTCAGGGCAACCACGTAGGTTTTCGGTCAGTCTGCTTCATGGCTTGTGTTGCCTCAGAGCAGCCTCCCACCTAGGACAAGCCAACAGATTTCCTCTTCTGCTTCCTCTCACCATCATGCATTTGGGAATTTCTTTGCTTTTCCTAGCAGGGACGACAAGCCCAGTGGGAGAGAATTATATCTTAACATGTTTCTAATAATAATATTTCTAGGGCTCTGGCTGGCATGAACAGGCCGGTTAAACCACAGATCAGCCATAGAATGTGAGTTTAGAACAGAGACAAGTAAAGAAAGTGTTTTCTTTCGCTCCCCCAGATGATCAGTTCCATAAAGGCAGCAGATGTTTTGGAGAAGAACCCAACTACTTTGGGAGGGGCTTGTCCTTCCCATAAATGCTGATTTTTCACTTCCAACACCCCAAGGGCAGATCTCACTTTAGTTTCCTTTCTGGTGTCTCGAGTAATGTTTTTATGTTTTTCTTCCTTTTCTATTTATTTTAAACAAATGAGGGAGTGCAGTGTCAAACATGGACACAAACCAGCAGAAGTCAGTAAATTCAAAGTGAAGGGTGCAGCTGCATTGCCGGCATCTGCCATGGGGCCTTTGGTTCGCTTCTGCTGGCGAACGACATGCCAAGGCTGACAGTTTGTCAGCCTTCACTTCCCATTCTTGTCCTTTCATTAGTTTGCATGATAATCCAGCCCTTTGCCTCGGACAAATACATCCCCATTTTAATTTTGTCCTCTGTAGGAGGAACGCTACCCGTGTTCAGATGGTCCTTAACTCTCAGCTGCTTCTCCCCTCATAAACCTCCTAATGTGTAATTAGGAGGAAGTTTTACAGCACGGCTCTCCTCTTACTCTGAGAGAGGAAGGCTGGTGTTTCAGACCTGACTGACTGACAGCTTTCCATGTCCCAAGCTGCAGCCCGACAGTTGTTAGTGGCCTGAGCTAGCAGAGCTGGGAGCCTCTGTTACTAACTGATGGTTTTATTCAGCGTGGAGACCTCAATTAATTGCCTGTGAAGCCAGGCTGGCCTGTGGGCACTGTGTACGGCTGCAACCTGCCATGCTGCTCCTTGATGACACAGCCAGCGCCTGGCCGGGAAGGTCACTGGGATGGGCTGGACATGGTGTTAGGTCAGGGGTGGTTTCACCTTTCCCCGTCTTTCAGATCTTCTCCCCAAAGATCTTCCAGATCTTCTGCCTCTCTCACAAATCGGACAGAGGAATCAAGGCTGGGGAATAAGAACCAAGTCCCTCATCAGCAGGAAATAGGGCTGGGGCAGAAGTGTTTCTTTCCAGGGACAGGGAGCAAAGAAAAAAATCATTTTTTTGAGGGCCCTTCCCTTTTCTATCACACTTTTAGGCCTTTTTTAAAAAGGCAACTGCCTGAGGAAAGATGTTATGGAAGGAGAAGCATTTGTGAGCTGCTCACATGCTGCCGGCCATGCTGCCTCTCAGTCAATAACCAGGAGAGGCTGGGGCTGGCTGAGCCTTGCACCTCTCCACCAGAGTCCAGCCTTGGAAACTTGACCTTTCTTGGTGGTTTCTGTGAGTTAATACCCAGTTGATATCTCAACCATGGCATGTGCATCTTTCCACCCTAAACTGAGTGGGAAATACTGTATACAGTGTATTAATGATTTTCTACTGAACTTAAAGGCCAGTGTTTGCTATCACAGGTGACCTTCTAATGAATTCTCTTTCAGCTGAACTTCTAACATTTAGAGCAAACCTCGTTTTGAGAGACTGGGGAAGAGATGTAGTGAATGAATTCACAAGTGTGTGGTCAATATTTAATCCCAACATTCACCACTGAAATAGTTTGGATATATCTGATTGTGATCTTTGTCTACAAATGAATATTCCAGATGGAGAGAAGATAAATTAATTGAGGCTCTGGAATAAAAAAACCCTTCTTGCCAGAGCTTGGAAAGCCCCCGACTATCATGTGCATAGTGGCTTGGGGTCATCAATGGGGACACATAAGGATGACCCCCTTCCCAGGCTGCTCCCCCACTGATTTCTGACCACTGCAGCTATATCAGCACCTCTCTCAGATCCCAAGGATCACATGCTGGGTCCCATCTTGGCCAAGCCCTGTTTCCTGCCCCAGAAAAAGATGTTTGGACAAAGATTTTTTTCAATGAATCAAAGCGGGATGGGACAGAGAAGACGGATATGGTGACCAGGCAGAGCATCTCTGAGTCCCTGTGGACAGGAAACCCTCTGAAGAAACATCCACCAGAAGTCTTTGCTGCCCCACACCGTCATCACCATAGCCAAGGGGAAGGAGAGGTGGAAATGCAATGCAAATGCAACATTGACTTCCCAAGGGTAGTTTTCCCAGCTTCTTTTAAGCTTTAGAGAGTGGTTAAATTTACATTTCTTGGGCTGTGGGATATTTTGCACCATGCACCCTGACAGGTTTGAGAAAGTGAGTGAGAAGGTGTGTGTGTGAACAGTTGTCTTTGTTGTAAGGAGTGTTGAACATTCATTTTTATTGTTGCCTTTTCTTCCCCCATTTAAGTGGCTTTCAATGCAAACAAATTGCTTTTCAGACAATTCACAATGGGCTCAAATTCTCTTATTGCTGTTTACAAATGTGTTTATGAAAGCTCAGGCAATTCCAGCAATTATGGCAATATTTTATAGTCTGAGATGCATCTTCTTAGTATCGGTGGTTGCAACAATCTAACTTTGAAAATGCATCCCTCACTCCACCCTAAATCCCAAGCTCCCTTTTTATTATATTCTAAGTTTACGTTGTAGAAATAATCTTGCCTTCTATTGCCCTGTAAAAGGGAAGTCAATATTTTATCTCTTGTTTTATGGCCATTGTAATATCCAACTAATACATAACAATGGTACATTATGATAACTTCATTATACTCTGATCATGCTGGTGAATAATGTATCGGTCTGAATTTTAAGCATGACAGAAAAATTACCTATTTTTATTGTTCTTCTGTATTTCTCAAATGTAGTCGGCACAATACATTCCAGCCCGCTTTCTGCATCCGCTGAGACTGCCAATCCTCATGCTCAGAAAAGATGTAGTTTGGGGGTTGTTAGTCATTGTGTGTGTTGCTAGACGTGCAGCATGGTACAAATTACCAAGCCAATATTTACTGATGCCAAAGTTAAAACATTCACATGGAAATGCACCTGCAGTGTTAATCAATCCATCTTTCCTGCTATTCCCCATTGCACAGGAGTAGGATAAGGGCCAAATTTTGCTCTGTTACACCAGCGTAGCTCTGGAATTGCTGTGGTGACTTCAATTAGTTTACAGTCAGGTAAATGCAAAAGCAAATGAGAACAGATTCCAGCCTTACATTGCAGCAGCAGAACAAGTCATTGAGTGTAGTGCTGCTGGCTCCTGCTTTATTGTTACCTTGATAACACCTCAAGCTACAGAAGTCATGCTGATGCTCAAATCTCACAGTGCAGAGGGCTTGCTTTCAAAGCAGGCAGCTCCTGTGCTGGAGTCGTATCTATGCAGAGGTTATCATCGTGTTCCCATTGCTGTGGGACATGCAGAGAAAAATAGACATTGCTCAAACAGCTGTGATAACTAAAAGCCCAGTGGGATACTTGTGAGGTCAGATCTATAAGGACTGCGCTGGCGGAGAATTTGGCCCCATGCATAGACAGTAACTCCATTTTGTGAGCAAAACGGCTGGGCACCAATTGTTACCTTAAAGACGTCTGCTTAGATTAATGGTCAACGCCTGCACTCAAAATAATTGACTGACATTTTTAATTATAGTTGGTATTGTTCTTACTGATAACACCGTCCATCTTGTTGAAGGTTCCTTCCAATGTAGTCAAGTGAGTATGAGATTTCAGGTATAGATCAAGGACCAAAATGGTGCCTGGTCAGGTCATGCGCCAGGATCAGTGCCAGTATGGCTGTTGAGAACAGAGATTCCCCTACTGAAACGCTCTAATCAGAATGGCATCGTGTTTCTAACAACTTCCAGAGGTTTATAATGCAAAGAAAGCCTCATTCCTTTTTAAAAAGAAAGTGTGGTGCCAGCTGCCTCTCTCTGCAGGCTGTGCCACACTGCAGGCCGGCACATGCAAGGGACATAGCGCTATTGATATTGTGAAGCAACCAGCACTCCAGTGACACCAGTCCACCAGGTCCCAGTTCATGCAATGCCACAGTACTTCTCACCAAGACCCAAACGCTGTGGCAGGGTGCATGATCATGGTGAGGTCAGTCTTGCAATGTAAAAAGCAGGCAAACCCTGATTAGGGTTCGTTAATGTAGGAGGCTGCTTTGGGTTTACTTGCTCTGTCGAATAACAGGAGTGCTGATGAGGTGACCTTACCTGACTTTGGGGGGACCCAGCTGTGTGGCAGCTGCTCCAGCCAGCTCAGGTCACTATGGGTGCTGCTGCGAATTTGAGAGGAGGCCTCTTCCATCTGGGCTCTTGTAAGACCCCATCAAGAGTAAATGCCTTTACAGATGGAGCCTTGCAGGGCATTCTGACTTGTGTGTGCATATCACCAAGCAGCCTTCAGGTAAGCATGTGGTTGCAACACACAATTAATGATGATGTTTCTCAGTGAGCAGAAGGAAGTGCCAAGCCACACAGTTCATGCCATTTCTCTCCTTGCTGCTTTCCTAGATGAAGGACTGTGGGATATGTTTGTGAAGGACATCCCTCGCAGTGCTACCTCCTACACAGTCGGCCTGGACAAACTCAAACAGGGTGTCACCTATGAATTTCGAGTGGTGGCTGTCAATGAATTTGGCTATGGAGAGCCAAGTGTTCCCTCTGTGGCTGTATCAGGTAATCATGCTTTATTTCTTTTAATATCTTTTCCAATGGAATTTCTTGGGCTGGGAGGGAGAGGGAAAAATAAACAACCGAGATGCTCTAGTTGCAAGAAATAAATCAAGTGCAGCTTGCTTCCACTTGTTTCAGGCTAACACCAGAGGTATATAGTGGTGAATGAAGGGTTGTTATTACAGTATGCTTCAGTCTCAAGAGGGAAAATGCATGTGTGCCATTTTTAAGTTTGACAAAGAGCCTCCTCAGGAATTTCATAAGTGTTTGTATGTAGCATCTCTTGCCTTCGGACTAATTTACACAGTCTACAACTTGTTTCCTTTTCCTCCTTTCCTAATCTGTAGTTTTGTTTACTCTGCTTCCTTCTTTTTTTTCCCAGGGTTCTCTGATATACATGTCCTGTGTTATTTTGTCTCAAAAATACATAAGTGTAGTTTCATAAAATTGTTCCTGATATGCTCTGCGCTGGCAGTTCCAGTATGATGTGATGCCTCCAGTCCCCCTTCATTAGAACAGCTCATTGATTATGCTCTCGAGCTCTTCCCACCCTCCCTGCTCTCTTCTGCTTATTCCCAGTAAACAGGGCTATGGCTGGAACAGATCCCTAGACAAATCCCTTTGAGCATCCCGGCAGTCTGTTTTTCTGAAGGAACTTCAATACCTGAAGAAGCAAATTCTACTCATCTTGCCATGCCTGGGCAGCTCAGGTTCAATGGTCTGTTGTGCAATAGGAGAGCCTGCCCTCATGAAAGCTTTGCTCAGGTCCCCTGTTACCCTTGCAGAGGCAGCTGTACTCCAGGTTGCTTCTGAGCAATAGGTTTCATCCTTGCTGTGTCAGCAGAGACAGACAAGCGGAATAAAAGAAACTGATAAAGCGGCTTTGTGATTCAAAGTTCCAGAGAGTCCTGAGAACCTGGCAATGCTCCAGTATCTGGAGTGGCTTTTATCTCTTTGCTCCTCCAGTGAAAAGCATAAACACCATTCAACAGTTACCCAGCAGGCAAGAGTAGTAAATGCTGCTATCGCCATCACGGCTGCGTTTGCCCTTACACAATTAACCACTTAGCCTGTGAGAGCTGTCTATGGATTTCAGTGTGAGTGCTACCCTTGCTTTTCTCCTTCAGGACAAGGGCATAGACAACCCACTTCAAACACCAAGAGTCAGTGTTTTTCCTATCTGTGGTTTCACAGAGGCTATAACACAATGTAAAGGGTCAGTAATCATGTCAGTCTTTCCTTTCCTGGAAGACATTATTTCTCTGAAGCTGGGCATGCAGCTCCTTGTGATGCTTTTTACAAATAAACCGCTTGTTTGTAAGTTCTCCACTTGAACAGAACTATTTAATTCACCTCCTTTTGATGCTTCAGTGTTCATCTCAAATTGCTGCATGAAAGCAAGAGGTTTCTGTTGAGATTCACAGTTGTAAAAGTATAAAGCATTTTAGGCTGGCCACTTCAGCTAGCACAGGGAGGTATAAATTGCACTGAATCTGTTCAGCCCAGCATGGCTTGTGCAGTTTGCCCTCAGGACTTTATTGGCCTGGACTGGCCTCCTAGCAAAGAAAGGCCATGGCTACTTTTCACTGCTGCAGAACACCCAGTGATCTGGAACAAATTTGAGCTCATATCACCGTGCTTACAATAGGCTTGTGCTTAGATCCAGAGCTTGGGATAGTTGGGGAAAGAGAGTGCCTGGGTTCAGCGATAACAAAGGGTTTGGCTGAAGTTGGTCTCCTGGCATCATCTGTTCCTGCCAGGTGTTCTCCTACCTTATGGACTACAGGGAAATTATGTACAACTGCTGACTTGGGCTCCAGTGGCAGCATCTTTCTTTTTCACAAGCTGAGGGATGCTGACAAAGAGAATATCACCACAAGAAAATAACAATAGTTATTACTTTAAACCCAGGCTGGCAAGATAACTCTAGAAAGGGGAAGTTAGTATCATTTTGCGTCTCCAATTGAGATCAAGTGGAGTGAAATGACTTGAGATTGCACAAAATCCAGGCAACTGAATCAACACCCATGTGCTGCACATCAGGCTTGGCTAAGGTGATGGGGAAAAGATTGAGAGTAGCAGTGAAAGTTGGAAGTGGGAGTTAATGGAGGTACAGAAAGACACTGAACCGAGTGTACTTTGTTCCCTAGCATGAGCCATGTTTTCAAAGAGCCACTGAGCAGCATTTTGGTGAGACAAGCCTCTTGAAAAGTGGAATAATCATGGGTCATGATGGCTATATTAGTGGTTCCTTTGACCCAGGCAGTACTAAGCATGCCCCAGTAGTCAAGAAATGTAGGGGTGCAGAGCTGTGGGAAGAAAACCTTCCTCTCTCCATCTGGTGATAACTTCTGAAGCACTGCTCTGGGAATGTGAAAGATGTTTGTGGAGATCTTGGAGCCTTGATACGCTCCTGTTCTCTTTGCCATCTTAGGAATGTCAGCAAGCAGTCTGACTGCAGAGTAGACTATGCTACCTCCTTTGAAAACCCCTCGCCCCTGAACACTGCTATAAATGCATCGTTCACTGTGGAGAAGAGACCGTTTTGAAGACATGAAAGAGGAGTTGTTATTTGGTTTTTTTGCTGTTTCAGCACAAACAGAAGCCCCTTTCTATGAGGAGTGGTGGTTTCTGCTGGTGATGGCGCTCTCAAGTCTGATCCTCATCCTCCTGGTGGTGTTTGCATTGGTCCTGCATGGCCAGAGCAAGAAGTACAAGAACTGCAGTACAGGTAAGACATCAGCGCTGTGCTGTGTACACATTCTGAAGAGCTGTGGGAGTTAGAAATGTCTTTTCCTTTGAACCCTTGATTTTGTCAGCAGGGAATCTGTAGGTATTTTTTTTTTGGCAGAAGACTCAGATCTTTTTGCCACCTGGTTTGGTAGAAACAGCTTTTGCCCATGGCCATACTGGACAAAGAGCAGTTGATCTTACCAGGTTTTGCATGCCAAACATGGGACAGCACCTTGGAAGTCCCAGGAACTGTAGCGAAGGCCAAGGAGTCTGGGTCAAATGCTTGGCAGAAGACCAGGATGGGGAGAAGGAGAAAGATCCTGTTTTTCCATGACTGTAACCAACGCAAATATTCTAGGTCTGCATGTGTGAAGACTCTATCTCAATTCCTTTGTATTAAATAGAGTGCCCTGCACCTCACATTCATGGTCTAAGCCAAGCTGCAATTGCTGGGCTGGGGGCCAAGCAGCTAAGGAGGTGTCTTGGTTATCTGGATCTCTAAGGCTTTAATGCATAATGAGCATCAAGCTTTGAATTTGCCTTAAGTTGTGACTTTTACCAGTCTTCTTTCTGAAAGGAAACTAGAGCTACCTGCTCTGAAACTAGGAATGTTAAAATAGTCCCCTTGTAAAATGGCTACTTCTTGAGCTCTGAATATTGTTTTTGACTTTTCTTCTTTTTCCATGTTCAAGTCCTGGAAGGGTTGTTCACATGTGTATCTCTCTGATAGCCTCCTCCACCTCCAGCAAGAAACTGCTGTGATGCCAGGAGGTGTCAAAAAAGACACATTAATGAGTAGGATCAGGTGGATGGGTCTTTGCACTACCCGCTCTTAGGGATTAATGTAATGAAGGAGTCTTCCAGGCAGTAGTTAGTAATTCAGTCCCAAAGCAAAGATCTTTTCTTTCTTTATAATTCACTTCTAACAAGTGTTAGAAAATCAGATTTCAGTCCCAGGAGATACAAGATGTATGAATACTCTGGCATTTTACCAAGTTAATACTATTACCTATTTGTATGCCTAGCTCATAGGACATCTCTCATCTTCTTAGTTTTGCTGGATGTTTGGGGGACAGACATGAAAAGACAGGTCTGACCCATGCTGTCAGATACCAGTGTTCACACTGAGCCTTAACGTAGTGCTGGAATTGAAGCTGGGGATAAAGCACCTGTCTGCTGCAAAGTGGCAATATGCAACTGGTCCTTCTCCCAGGACGGGTGCTGAGTTCACACCCTTGGGATTACAAAGAAAGAGCATGGGAGAGAATAAGCTCTTGCTGTATTTGATCACAAGAAATAATATACTTTGCTGTATTTTCCCTCTTCTTCTAGTCCCCTGTCCTTTTCCTTGCCTTACATTGTCTGAGGATTTCTCACATCTATATCTTACCCTTGTTACAGCTCTGACACATTCTTCCCATTTGGTATCCATTTGCCCTTTCTCTTGCTTTCTTTCCTGCCTTTATTTTTTTCTCCTTCTCCTCTTTTTCTGCCTTTTCTAGTTTTACTTTCTCTTGCTTTGCTTCAGTCAGCATGAATGGGATTCACAGCACCTGATTTAGGACATCTTCAAGTGGCCATCTGAATTCATCACCTGCTTTCTATTTATAGTCAAAAGATAAGAATAAGCACTTTTGGAGCACAGATCATCTGTGCTATTTTAGATACTTACCTCCAAATGAAATGCATCCACCCACGACCCCTAGTTTCCCCTCTTTTGGCTCCTTCTGCCCATTCACACTCCTGATGAGCTCCTCCTTCACTCTGACTGTACTCTTTGCCAGTGAGAAAGGTAAAGAGATTTTCAAATGATTAATGATGTCATAAAACGCAAAGAAGGAAAAGTTAGCTCTTACAGGTGTTTTGGGGGTAAAAGTGCCTTTGTTTCAGCTGAATCTGTCGTTGCTTGACTCCAGGTAAAACTATCTCCAACGTGGAAGAGTCAGTCACCCTGGATAATGGAGGCTTCACTGCTCTGGAGCTCAACAGCAGACACCTGAACATCAAGAGCACCTTCTCTAAGAAGAATGGAACCAGGTAAGAAGCTGGGAACACCATGCACGTGGAAATGGCTTTTGTCTAGCTTCAAGCAACTGTTAAACAGGCAAAGGAGAGAGCCTCTTGTCTGGGGAATCTAGGGATGACTTCAGTGCCCACATCACTGCCCCATGCTGTGATTCTGACTTCTGAGCATGATTTAATTGTGTTCTTTTGGAGAAATTACAACATCCTATACACTCAGCCTTTATATTTCCTAGGTCTCCTCCTCGCCCAAGCCCAGGGGGGCTGCACTACTCTGATGAGGATATCTGCAACAAGTACAATGGAGCTGTGCTGACTGAGGGCTTGGGCCTGAATGAGAAGCCCTTAGAAGTGTCAGAGTCAGAGGTAAGGGTCTCCCTTTGCCTTGCAAATGTTGCCCAGTCACTGCAGATGTTCCTTTCCCCTCTGAATCCTGGAAAATCTTTGAAGCCCCAATCCCATACCTGCATTATACTGTGTTGTCAATGTTTGTCTGTCTTAGAGACTAAAATGCCCAGTTCACCAGGCTGTTCACATCATATCTTAAAATTAAAATGTCAGAGGAAAGAATGACAAGCAGGACCCAGCCAGGGCACGCTCCAGACCTGGCGCTGTCAGATATTCACAGTTTTCCAGTGTTACATAGAAATGCTAGTACAATCCATCAGCTGGTGTGTGCTGACCTCTCTGGAAGGGGCTGCACATCCCCTTCTGCCTGTGGGCTACAAACTTGGAGCTCTTTGGAGAAAATGTATATATGCTGCAAAATAACCAGTGGGCTGCAGCTGCTGTCTGGGTGAGGTTGAAGGTGGGACATGCTTTGGATCATTGCACTGGATGAAGTATGGGATGTGGTTTGAAGTTTTCACAGTGCCTTTTCTAGAAACCTACAGCAAATTGCAAGATTCAGAAGACTGGTCTTGTGTAGTGATTGCTGCTGTCTCTGTTACCGAGGGAGCAAGTTGGGGCAACAGTAACCTGCCAGGGAGCACCTAACTATGGCCACAAGAGCCCAGCATTCAGGTTTCTCAATACCCCAGTCCTCAGCCTTAGTCTAACTCAGGTGGAGACTTCTGCTTGGGTTGCCTTTAGACTGTTTACCAGGGAAGGTAGGTGTATGCCAGCATTATCCACCTGGCAGTGCTCCATCTGGTGTCTCACATCCCCTTTAAGAAGAAAGAAAGTCCTTGTGGTCTGCACAAGCCCAACAGTGGTCAGGGTGAAAAGACAGACTTTAAGGGACATCCAGAAAGGTAAATCTGCCTCTAAAGCTGTGTGTTGTCAGCTGAGATCCTGACAAACCTTATCTGACAGCACAAGAAGCGAGCAGTGGGCCAAACCACTCTAAACCTGACCCTTCTAGCAAGAATAAATCAAAAGCAGCAAGTAGTGAAAGAAGATGACGGTTTTCATCTGTAGCTTTTCTGCACCTGCAGCTACAGCTGCTTTTCCTGGCTACCTAGCTCTCACCTCCTGCTAATTACCAGGGACAGCCTGCTGCTTCGTACTGCCCTGTGGCCGACCTGCCGCACGGGCGGCTTTCCTTGGTGCAGCTCAAGCTGCTGTCTATGCAATGCACAAGCGTTACCCTCCAGATTAAACCCATAGTGCTTTGGTCATGTCACTGTAACAACCCAGCATTAAACCTGTCATTAAAACAGTTTGCTGAGCATGATCACGAATTTAGCACTGGCACCTTTTGACATTAATTTCAATGCCCCGTGTGGTATTTCCTGGTAATGCTCAAAAGTCTCCTCACAGGGTGTCATTCCTGCCTTCACTGTGTGCTCTGTTTGTACAGCATAGAAGGAAATGATTTATTTTTTTTTTCCCAGGCTATTATTAATATTATTTATTTACTGTGTGTTGCAGTTGAGCCTCAAGGCCTCAATTGAGATGCTAGTGTTTTTGGGAATCTGTGTGTGCAAGGGAGTATGTGAACAAAATGTGCCTCCTGTTTTTACCCTGGGGCTTAGATATGCAGCCCTTCTGTATAATGTCTTTGATGCTTGTTGGTTTTTTTGTGGTGGGGAGTGCTTTTAGGCATGAAATGTTAATAGGCTCCCAGTAGAGGTAGCAATAGGAGATGCTGCCTTTTGATCAGCCGGAAAATGCTGTTTACGCTGGCTGGTACAGAGAGGAGGTGAGGCTGGGTTGGGGCAGAGGTGGGTATAGATGTTTGACCACTTGCTTTTCAAGTATTCATGTACCTATTAGCTCTTCCTATTTGTCTTTTCTGTTCTTGTCTTTTCTGTTCTCAAAGGAGATCTTAACAGACATCTCTGTTTTCCAAGAACTTCAGAATTTCCATCTCTCTTAGCAGGCAGGAATGTTTCCCATTATATGAAGAGTTAAAGTATAAAATATCTTTTTATACAAGAGCTCTACGCAGGTTTGATTCTCTGCAGCAAAGGGGATGCTGATGCTGTTTTCCTCTAATACATCTTTGCATGGATCTCAAATTCTTTTTCATACGACGCACACAAAGGCAGGCAGGGCCAAAACCTGTGCTTTTGCTTTCAACCCACATGTCATCTTGTTGCTGCTTAGTCTTAGCCCTGTTGCCTGAGGTGTCGAGATTTTCTATGGAAAAGAAGGAAGCTCGCCGGCTTCGAGTCTCATGTGGTTTACTGAACATGAAGAAGTCTGAGAGAAACTCTCGGGCTGAGTGACTGCACTACACTGCAGCACGGCTGCCCGGGAGCCTTCCTCCAGGCCCCTCTGATGAGGGGAGCAAGAGAGAAACAAACAGAAAATCAAGCAGACCAAGCGGTACCCTGAATATTCATAAATCAAGTGGGTAACTTACTCCATGCCACGAAAGCCAAGCACCGGTGCCGTTAATGAGGTTAAAGTAGTTTAATTGGCAGGTATGGAGCATAAGAGTGCTAAGAGTGTAATTTCTAAATGATTAATAATAATAGGCCTTTAGATGATAATGAGTCAAGTGGACGGGGCTCTAGATGGATAATCTGAAGAAATCTGATGTTCACCATGTACTGAAGTTTGACGATAGATCTGCAATGTCATCTGGCCATGGAAGAGCAGTTTTACGGGAGAGCAGGAGAGGGTGGTGTTTGTTCTCAGGTATCCTTGTGGTCTCCCAGAAACAGTTTTCCAGAGATAATATTCTCACAGACCACACATGCTATCAGTCAGTGCTGATGGTGGTGATGCTCTGGTCTTCCCGGCTGCTCTCTCCAGTCTAATTGACTTTCACTTTCTCACCTCTGTAGGAAGAGATTATAAATTTCCACTTAGCACTTAATAGGGAATATGTTTTAACTTGCTTCCGATAAAGCTCTCCACTGAGTTTGACACGTTGGGCACCGTGTGGAAACGAGCTGCGGGTGACACTTCAAATAAGCAAAGGTTCCCGTACCCGGTGAAATCTGTTTGCCTGCTAGGTTACCTTGTCTCTTTTACTGCACATTCAGTACATGTCAACCAAAAGAAACTGCTGCCATCTACGTTTTTAGAAATAATCTCATTAGGTTGTTTCTTACACAGTCACTCTTGGGGGGGGGGTGGAAAGAAGGAAGAAAATAATTGGAACTATTTTCAAATTTCCCACTCTTGGAGATGGCCAACTCTGGCTGCTGCCTTGCCTCTGAACAGCACTCGTGCATTTCGTGCTATCAGTGGAATAATTAAATAGCCTCTCGTTGTCTGCGTTTGTTGTTTCATAGGCATCCATGCCCCTTCGGTTGACAGTCTGTAATGTCACCGCACACCCAATCATGCCCCAGCCTATGGAGGTTTCCAAGGTAACAAAGCCACAGTCGCAGGGAAGGAAGAAAACTGAAAACAAAGCAAAAAAGCCCTGCAGCATTTCTATTTACTCAATAGTTTAAAAACCACTAAAAAGTAATCCTCGAGTATAAGCTGTCTGTATTGTCATGCAAAACAGGTTTATCTTGCTATTCCTTGATTTTCATCAGGGCACAGAGGGATGTGGGACGCAATTTAAAGGATTCCTTGCGGGTAAGGGTGATTATTAGTACCTTGATCAGAGCAGACCTTAGAAAATACTTCAGAAACATGGATGGAATAGTCAGTTCCTGCCTCTTCTGAAGGAAACACAAAGAAAACACGTTGCATCAACACTAACAGGCAGGATATCCTTTCCAGCATCGCTAATGACGGTGAAAGGCTGTAGTGCAGCTATATATGTTTAACAAAGGTTGCTGCCGAATGGCTCTGGCCTTCTTTACACTGAATTAGAGTAGCCTTTCAGTTGATATAATGGACTAATTAGTGAACAGATTATCAGGGGTTAGTATCATTTAAATTCCCTCTTTCTGTTCATGGCAAATCCAAGTGGCACTGTATTTCAGATGGCAGCAGCCCGTGTAAAACTGTTTCCAGCCTTTCTCCTTTTTATTATGTTGACTTCTGGCAATCTCAAGGAACTTGGCTTAGGTACAGAAATTATATTAGTTTTGTGGGTGAGTGTTTTTCTGCTAGCAATGGACAGGAATCAGTATTGTAATACCTATGAAGTCAGTCTTTTGGATACAGCTTCTCAGCATTTCTTCTTAGTTCTCTTTGTATATGTCTGTGGGAACATCAGGAAAAGCAGTAAGGAGGCACTAGAAGTTTGTGGGGTTTCTTCTTCTTATGACACTTCAGCTCAGCTGTGATCCATCTTTTCAGCAAGCTCGTGTTTCTTCAGAGGTTGTCTGAACGTGTCCAAGTCAGTAAGACTCGGTAAACGGATTGGGGAAGGAGTCAGAAGACATGGCATGGGCAGTGGTAGAGTTGTGCCTTCAGTGGAGAAAGCACATCCGTGATTGCTAGAGGAGTTCACACCTTTAGGTGCTGCCTCTGGTGAGTGATCCATAACCACCTGCTTCTGCTCAGGAAGTAAAGACTTTTATTCTGGATGCCCACATCATCACCCAGTTTCCCAGGCAGTTTTTACCTGAACGGTAGAGAATGGAGCTGCAGCAGAATGTTTGGAAATAGAGAAAGGTGCAAAGTGTAGCACCTTGATTCTCAATAAGAGCAGAGAAAATCTGGGTTTAGAGATTGCTTGGGCTTCAGGTAAACTCTTGTTTCTGCTGCTGAGGACCAGGCTGCCTGAGCTATTGCTGCCTGCTGTCATGCTTTGCCATGGTGGCACATCTGCAGTCATCAGGGGCACTCTTGTTGGAGCCCCTTAGGAAAACAGACAGGGCAGCGCTGGCAGGATGTTCCATGCAGCCATGCCAAGACTCTGGAGCTGTTCTCTGCACCCACTGGCTGTGAAGGGGTTCAAATCTGGGGATATTCCCAGCACACTGCAAAACCCACCCAATTGAGGAAGGTCTTTGGAGTGTTGGGCTGTTGGCTTCCTGAGCCTGGCAGTCATTGCAAAGGAGCATTTTTCTAGTAGAGACTTGCTGAATCCCTCCTGGAATCAATATGAAATGTAGGGAGGGTTTTGTTGTAATATTAATTTCATGTCAGAGCACCTGAAGCTTTGCATTCTTAAAATAATCAAGTGGTACATAACTCTGACAGAGCAAGAGCACGGGCAATAGTTGAGGGGAAATCTTGCAATGCTGCAAAGAGCTGTTTTGCTCTGAGTTTTGGAAAAACTCTGGGAAAAATTTCTTGGCTCTGTCCATCACCGTCTATACTGGAAAATAAGCATGAAATAGTATTGAAGCAGCTACCTAAGCAAAGAAGTGGGATGATGGATACGGTGCCCTTTTCAAACAATGGTTCGCAAGGCATTTGAGGATTGTTCTTTGGCGGCCATTAAAAAGGAGCTTTAGAGGAGGAGAGACTAGTTGTGTGGCAGGCAGGATCAAGAAGGATGTGTTTGCTGTGTGGTGTTGTAGATCAGAATGATACCAACCTTTTGAAACTAATTGCAGCAACTAACAGTTATGAGCAGCACTTGCCCATCTCTCTCTCGTATGTCTTAGGCAGCTTCTTCTTTGATATTTAATTGCCTTTAGAATCAGCTCTGCAGATTTTTTGAGGGGAGGGGGGTAAAAGCCTTAGCATGCTTAAAACAGAGGTTTTGGTCCAGACATGACATATGGGAATGGCTGGGTAAATGTTTGTATGCTGTATGGGATGTGGCTGTTATTGGTGGGAACATCAGTGGGAACAGAAGGAAAATGTACACTTGGATCCCATGGCCAAGGTTTTGCCGTGGTCTCAGTACTCAGAGGAGATGTATGAGGCCCCTGTGATTCCTCCAGCTGTATCACAGCAGCAGGGCTTCAGAGGAGGGGCAGATGCACAAAGCTTATCTGGCTTATCTGGTTACATCTCAATACAGCTCCTGCTTAATATTGATGGGAGCTTTGAAGCTACCCAGGCACTGGGCATGAATGTTTTAAGGGGTAAGATCCGCTCTGAACACAGGGCTGTGCCTGAGCCATCCCAAGATCACAACCCCTCCTGCCTGGTAGTTCTTCTTTTCCAGATTTTGCATTCTCTTTCTTCTGTCACTGCTGGTTGTGCACCTTGCTGTACCACCAGTCATATACAGAGTTGCCATGAAAAAATATATTTTACCTAATTCCTTTCCAGTGCTATAACTAATTTTCAGTGCTTAATGGGCCTCACAAGCCAAACTGGGAGTACTTGTCCGGTGGCCTGGTCTGACCACCACAAACAGCAGCGCATCTGGCTGACCTCAGTGCCTTTGCAGGCAAGACATTCCTTCTGTCCTTGCATCAGAAGAGAGATTCTCAACTGCAGTCGTAATTGCAGGCTTGTTGATTATGCGATTGAAAGCTGTTGGCTTCCCTATGACGTCCCTACACTTCCCTGCCTCTTGTCTCAAAATAAGACCTCCTTGCTCCCGCTGCAGCATTCTGCAGTGAATTGGAAGGGATTTCTCTGCATCTGTCATTGCCAGTATTTATCAGGGGACTCTCCCTCTAGCAGCAAAGCCTGGCTGAACCAGAGCACGGTGCTTTTCTGCAGTCCAGCATGTATTACACTTGGACAACAAGCCATCCCACCCTAACATTGCAGCTTTTGTCAGCTGGAGATATTAAACCTGTCTCTGATTTCTTCTAGAGTGGAACAGGCTAAATCATAGATGCTAATGGCTGATTTGATTTAATTAATGATTTTTTTCCCCCTCCCCGATGCCCCAGGCCACTGACTCGGATTACGAAGACGAGGTGCCAAAGCACTCCTTTGTGAACCACTACATGAGCGACCCCACGTACTACAACTCCTGGAAGCGGCAGCAGAAAGGAGTGAAGCACCCAACATCCTACAGATACGAGGAGTGCGCCGCCAGCGAGACAGAACCCTATTTCCAGACTGTCATCACGACACAGAGCTCAGGAGGGGTGTACACCCCAACGGGACAGCCCGCGCCCGGCTCCCGGACTCCCGTGACAGGGTTCTCCTCCTTCGTCTGAGACGGGGGGCTGGAGGATACAGCCGAACCACCGGCAGCACTCGGAGGGACCCGTCGCAGTGACTGTGTGTGTGCGTGACCAGTGTGGTGACCTGTGGGTAACTTCTCTATCAGGGTAGAAACGGATGGGAACACGAACAAGGCTGGTGGGGGTTTTTTTTTCTGAAGACAATCAACTCTAAAAACATGGAGCTGAACTAGTTGAACCTTTGTTTAAAAAAAAGGAATTCTGAAAAGTGATGATTTTAACCACTTGTGAATAGTAGGGGTTTTTTAACCGCTTTTTGTAACACTGCTTCAGGAAGCAGCTCCCGTGCCCTTCTCTTCCCTCTTTCTTTCTTGCCCCTCCTCCTGCCCCCCCATTCCCACACAAGGAGGTGAATTCCCTAGATGCAACGAGTGACTTTGTGATGTGATTTGAAGAGAAAACATAAAACCTCCCAGGCTCCTTTTTCTTTTTCTCTGTTCTTTGGGTTTGGTTTTTTTCATTTTAATTTTTCCCTGTCATCGAGGCCAAGTAGGAAAAAATAGAAAAGGGACAATTTTTTACATCAAAAGCAGACACCTCCTCTCTCCTTTCCTCATTGCTGCTCCTCACGTTAGGAGCACCAGCCGATCAACGTAGGCTCAGATGTGTCACCGTGTCTGCTCTAGGCTCACTACTGGTGTGTTTGTACCAAATTGCTGACCTGCTTTTCTTTCTTGTTCAAATGGGACCTGCTCCATTCTTTAAATATTCCAGCTCCAGGGCCTTTAGAAGAGAAGATGGCTCAAAAGAGCATTGTAGGCAGCAGTGGGTGAAGCAAGTGGGAAGAATTCAGATGCAAGGTCAGTTTATTTTTGGTGTGGCTCTAATTCTCCCTCGTGGACTGCATGTGCCATTTGAACCAGACACTTTTTTAAAAAGTCAAAGGACACAACCCAGCAAGCTGGAAGAATCTTTCAATTAAGATTGCAGTGACAGGCTAGAGAGCTTACTAATTGATGAGGGCTTTGATCATCAAAGTCATCCTAACCCTTCAATAGAAGTTGACCATCCTTTCTCACCCAGACTCTGTGGTGCTGCTTACTGGTCTGTAAAAAGGAACATGGAAGCTGCGTTGGTTTATTTTTTTTAGCACAATGACACATCACACAGACTGGGTGAGTTGTGGTGTCCACAGGTGCCTTTTATTGATTCTTCAGCTTCATATCTAGGAGAAGCAACAAAGTTTCTCCAAATAACACTAACCAGGTTTTTTCAGGCATTAGGGTCATGAATTACCTTGTGCACATTTACAGGCTGCTTTGTGCACCTGAAGCTACAGCCTTTGGAAAGCAGAGAGGGAATTTATGGTTAATTTTCCATCCTTTTGTATAGCTCCCTTTTCGTTTTCTTCTTTTCTGTCCTTTTCCTGAGTCTGTTGTGTTTAGCAGCAACTTGTTTGCTCACAAGGAAGTTGTGAGGGGTTTAAAGAATCCAAGTTCAGCTCTTGGACTTAGCTAGGATCCACCAGACTGTTCACCACAAGTGTTGGAAAGGTGAGTTTGGAGGTTGGCAAGTCTTTGCCAGTCTGGTGTCTGGTATTTCCTCCCAGGTCAGACAGAAAAATCGGTATCCTGAGGTTTTCTAACATTCCATCAGGGCAGGTGTGGGCACTGTTACTACTACAGATTGTCCTCGTCCTCTCTGAAGGCTTGTGGGACAGCTGTGGCACTCCGGGGTGGTGTCCTCAAGGCAGGTTGTTGACATCATTATGGTGCTGATCACGGTGGCTGCCTGTTCCTACCCACGGGGGCAGTTAGAAGTAGTCTCGTGGCAACTCACCTGAAGAGGTGAGGTCCAAGGGCAGGCTCAGCCTTGCTGTCCCCTTTCAGTGCCTCTCGGGCAGGGCAAACGATCTCAGAACTGCTTTTACTCTTTGCACTGCTGCTCTCGGTGCGTACGGATTCTGGATAGCTTTGGCACTGGATTGCTGTTTTTCTCCAAAGGCTCCAGAAAGAAAAAGTTCAAAACCAAAAACTCCAGTGGGTGTGTTTAAGGGCTTTTGAGTTTGGGATAATGATCCACAGCTCATTAGATGCCAAGGGATGTGCAAAGACACAGGCTTGAGCCAAAACCCTGCGAGCCATCCCCCTCTCTGCACCTGGAAAGGATGTGTGTGGGATGGAGAAGGGGCTCCAGAGGGGATGGCATGGAGTTTATTGTGAAAAAGAATGCAAAGCAGACAAACCCCCACTGCCTTCTGTGCACTTTGACTGTTCTCTTAAGCCATATGGATTTTGCTTTAATTACTGAACTGACAAAAACTTGTTTGCAGTCTGACTTTTTTGTTTCTTAGTCAAAATGATCTGTGTGACTTTCTCCTTTGTTATTTCCTGCATCAGATGGCTTATTTTAACCACCTCAGTTTATATACATGTGACATAGCGATGTGATTGCTGTTGGAGTTTTAATGGTGCTTATCCAACAGGTATGAGAGGTAGTGCTACGAGGAGCCTTTCAGGGACCACTAAGGGCTGAGGGAGGTAGGTTAGTACAAAGTAGGCCAAACCCCAAAGAGCTTGCTTTGAAGGGAAGTGTAGGAAGTGTAGCTCCAAATCTCCTGAATATTTCCAGACCTGAACTGGTGTCATTACACCCCAGGGCTGAGCAGGAAAAAAAAAAAAGCAAGGAAACCATGGGGAATGAAGGAAATGGACTCTGTGGCCACTCCTCCACTGAAGGACAGCATGGGTGACAGCACCATCTGCACCAAGCGAGGAGAAGAGACTATTCTTTTTCTCCCAGAGCCATCCCTGACTAAAAAGCCTGCACTTGCCAAGGGCTGCCCAGTTGGCTGTACAGCCCTATCTCTGACCGCTGCCGAAATAACAGGTTAGGTGTGATTGCTTCAGGACCTGAGCAAAGATATTTCTGTTCCATTCCAGTCCTCACCACCCTCACTCTGTGCTTTGTTTTGCTGAGGAGTCGGCTGTTCTTACACATGGGTTTGTTTTACTTGGGTGTTTGCAGAGCGGGGAAGTGCCCGGCTCACCCCTAAGCTGAGCGTATGATACGTGTTCTCTGCCCAGGGTCCCATATAGCTACGTGCATGATGCCTGTGCCTTCTTGTTAGCATGCTGTACTTGTAAGATATGATTAATGGGTAGGTTTTATTTACCTCAGATATCAGGTAAATTGTTCTATCTGGAAGGAAACACTCCCATCAGTTAGCAAGAAAGCTCTCTTTCATAGCTGTAATCTTTGGGAATCACAGCCTTGAAATACGACTTGTAAACAGTAGTTGTCATGTTACAGTAACTTCACCCACCAAATCCACTTCTGTTTCCATCTTCCTGTTTAGAACAGTCTTGAAAAATGAAGGCTTATATTTAAAATGCCTTCTTAGGATATTTTATTTGTATTTATTTATTTACTTTCCCATGTTTCTCAGGTCTCTTGGTGGCTGTTACTAAAAAATAAAAACAACTTCATGAAATGACCAAGGGAGGCATTTTAGGGAACACTTTAATAGACGCTCGTTTTTCACGCAGTAGCCATGGAAATACCCACATTCCTGCAGGAAAGAAGTGCCCAAGTCTTCACTCCCCTGCCAGGGCTGAGGTGACACCAACCACCACCACCATCGATGCTCCCGGCACTCCCACCAGCACTGAACCTCAGGATGTCCCTACCCCAAACCACGTGAGGGAAAGAGCTGGTGTGTTTGAATCCCCAAAAAGTTCGTGGTGTCCCCCACCACACCCCCACACCCTTGGGTGGGGTATTTTCCATTCCCACCTCCAGCGCTGCTCGGGTGCGAGCGGCAGCAGTGAGAAGGGACAGGAGAGGGCACTGTTTTACCTTCATCAGTGGCAAGGGCTTCCTCCATCAGGGAGAAAACCCTTCGTGGGGAGGGTGGGGAGAAGTGAGAGCACAGAAAGCAAAGGGTTTCATCAGCATTTCCTAAAGGAATCACGCTGTAGCCAGCCATGCAGCTTTGGAAGCAGCTGGCATTACTGGAGAGGAGGGAAAAAAACCACCCAGAAAACGAATCCATTACCCAAAAGGGCTTTTCTTCCCCTCTTCAGTGTGAGTGTTAAAACCAGTGATGCTTTGCAGATGGGCCAGTATCTCATTTTTCCTGCTTATACCCAGGTCTCTGCCAGAAGCCGCTGTAGCAATTGTTTAGAATAAATATCCAAGGCTGTCTTGACATGAGGCTACATTTATTATCCTTGTCATTGCTTCCCTCAAGAAATCCATTGGGTTATCCAAAGATTATCCAATCTGCTCTCCAAAAAGGGAGGCAAAATGCCTGTTTTTACACAGAGTGCCGGTGTCTTCTCCCACTTGCTGTTTTCAGAGAGCAGGGCCACTTCTTTCAGAAAAATTCTTTCAGAAAAGGCACTTGTCTACAAACTTTAAAAAATAATAAATAAGGCGAAATACAAGACAGATAACCTTTGGCAGGGCTATTAGAAATCTTGACAGCCCAGAAACCCGTGACATGTAAGACTGAAGATGATCCCAAAACCTATCTTTAGTGGTCTCCTTTATCAGTAGCCGCCAAAAGGGCACATGCGATGCGGGGTTATGTTGGAGAGGAAAAGCCATCGCAGAACAGGTGCTAGATGGGCAGGCTGTGCTGCAAATGGCTTCACTCGACCTGGAGTTCCTGCTAGTTCCATCACATCTCTTAAGTTATTTTTCATAGGGTTTTTGCCAGCATGTGTGTGGAGTCCCTACAACATCGTGGCATTGCTGGGGGTCAAGGAGGGGGAGAGGTCTGTCCTTGTGGTGTTTGCACAAAGCCACACACGCATCACGATGTGGTTGCACGGTATCTATTGACATCTCTTCATGGAAAAGCCACCTTGAATTAGAAACACGCTCACCCCAAGACTGAGCACACTGGGCTGGGCACAGGCCTTCAATGGCCTCGCCTGACAAGTCCCCTCAGTTCTTTGTTATTTCTGTATTCCGTTTCTTCTCCCCCACATCGCCCCTCCAGGCCCTCCCAGGCAAAGTTGGCTTGTGCTGTGGGAAGGTGTGAAGTTCGCTGTCCCTGGTAGTAGAGAGCCACAACCAATAAGCACACATGTGACACGTGGGACAGGTGAGATGTTTGGAAAAAGAAGGGAAATACCACTGGGACTTGATACACGGGCTCTGACTCGGAGTTTTATCTTCCCAAAGCTGCCACCTGCCTACTTCAAATGGTCTTAGAGCCACAAGACTTGGCAGGAAATCCATCATTTTGATGCTGTTTGATCACTGTGCACTTTCTTGGGGCTTGAACTGCTGGATATAGAGACTGGAATGGGGCTGCAGAGCTTTATATCCACGTGTTTTCCCATTTATGTCCTATTCTCCAAATCTAGGAATATGAACCCTTTCTGGGTTGGTGGTGGTGGTGTTCTACAGGTGGGACACCTGGGAAGTGCCTGGGAAGTGCCACCAGTGCTCACCCTTTGGTGTTGTTAAGCTCCCAGGCAGTGCTGGGATCTGTCACAGTGCAATGGGAGCTCTCGGGTTGCAGAAACATGCAAGAACGTGGTATGATGGTGAGTTTGTAGCTGGTGGCTTTGCTACTCTTGGGATGCAGTCCTCCCTCTGGTTTGGTATCTGCCATCAGTTTAGGGGTAGGACCACCTTATACAGCTGTGTTTGAGTTTCCCTTCGGTGTACTACAGTTATCAGATGTTGCTTTTACTTCAGTGTCTCCTCGGGGATTTGCCCTGGATTTTTGTTCCACACCTCTTGTTAGCCTCACCTTCACCACTCCACGATTTTATATGAGAAAGTTACTTCTTCTTTTGCAAACTTGCTTCTAATTAAAAGAACCCTTTTGGAAACGTGCGTGTCCTTGGTACATTTATTGGGGTGGGTGCATGTGGGTATTTTCCAGCCTCTTCTACTGTTTTTGGCTTTGAATAACTTTCTGGGTGCCTTGCCAGCATGCTCATGAGTTAACAGGTCAGGGTGGTGAAAACGTAACACAGGATGAAATCCCCTGCTCTTAGTTCTGGACTGTCAAATCTTATAATCTGCTGCTCTTCAGCTGCAATGACATTCTCAAATAGTTCCCACCCAAAATTTGATCAGCCTTAAATATTTTGTTATTTTTGTGGTGATAAACTTCCTCCAGGTCCTTAATGTGGGCGAGTCAAAGCCCATTCAGAAATGGAAACCCACCGGGCACTGTTTCATCTCCTCACAAATAATGTTTGTCCTCTCCTGCAGCGTTGTAGAGGTGACAATCGCTTCCCAGAAACGTGCTGGTGTTAGGAAGGCTGGACCAGATCCCGAGGGGTGGAAACCAGGACAGCCCTGTTAATTCCAGGGTGGTTGTTGACACTTTTCACCAGCTGAGCATCTGGCTGAGAGAAGTGATGAACACAGTCAGGTTGGCTACAGGTCTGCTGGGAGAAATGAGGACAAGAAATCAGTGTTTTCCAAGTCAGGGGTGGGAGAGGGGGAGAAGTCAAACTGCTAACTCGTATTTTCCTGCTCCTGAAAGGGATATTGTAAATAACACAGCGTTGTATAAATACAGGCAGCCCTCTGCAGCAGGTCACTTGTAATAACCCAGAGGTATCAGTGTACCCATTCTGAAGATGAACATCCTCACGCCATAGCACTCTGTGGACGAGACATTATTCTGCACGATTGCCATACGATGCAGAAATGCTTTCCTGAGCTCGTTCGGCACCGAAGTGTATCATCCTCCTGCTTCCAGCCCTTATGCTTCTCAGGACACTTTTCCATCACACATGTTTTTGTGGTTGAGAGTAGAGCGTGGGCATAAACTTGGGAGTGGATGGGAAATCTGCCATGGCATTTGTAGCCTAAACAATCCTGGAGCAAACAGACTGGCTTCCTACCCTGCCCCGAACAGCATGAGCAGTGCCTTGGCTCAATCAAGTAACTCTGGGCTTCCATTGCTGACTCCTTTTCTGCTATTTGTCCCATTTGTTTCCTCTTCTTCCCTCTGAGTTTTTGCTCCAAGGATATTTATTTTTCTTCTTGCTCCTTCTTATTTATTTAATTTTTTTAAGCCTGCCTCCTGGCCTCTTGCCTCACCAATTATTTTCATTTCAAACCTGCATTTCCCACAAAATCAAAAGGAATTGTATCTAAACATGTGCTTTTTCTTGGGTTTTCATCCACTTCCACTGTGCCACAAGAACTGGAGTGAGTCCTTTTGCTTTGCTCTTTTGTTTTCTTGGAAATACAGGGCACACCTCTCTAAGCAAAGGCAATGTGGCCACTGGCTTCCCAGGCCAGAAGAGACCTTCGGTAGATAAGCAGCTGGCATGTTCATCCCAGATCGTTAAGGAGAGAGGCTAACCCTAAATCAGATGAGTCTGCTGTGTGAAGCCGTTCTGCAAAGTTACACAAGGCAAATTCCTTGTGGAATCATTGGCACAGTCAGAGAACCTGCACCGATGCATGGAGAAGTTAGGAAGCTGCAGTGCGTGACAGTGACAGTGACGGGGCTGAGGAGGAAGCAGCCAACACCCACGACACCATTCAAAGGTACTTGCCCACATTGTGCAACTTTTAGGGCTTTAGTGCCAATTTGGTTGGGACACAGCCCTGACAGAGCAGCAGTGCACAGCGGTGACGCCGTGGGCTCCTTGTTCTTCAGCCTGACCCATGGTAACCCGAGCTCATGAGGACACTTGCACTTTGGACACTAAACAGCCGGTGCAGATAAGGCTGAAAGGCAAGCCTGAAAAAAACCTATCCGTGTGTGATACAGCCTGGGGCCTCATGCCAACAGTGATAAAATGCCTTACAAACACAGGTGACCTCACCACAGCCCTGTCAGATTGGGGAGGATTAATGTCCCTCCTTTGGTGAGAGGAAATGGAGGCACAGGCCAGCTTTGCCGGTGGGACCAAGCCACGGCTTGTGTGACTGGTGTCCATGTGCCCGAGTGGCCTCGATTGCAAATGTCCTCAGCACGGGGCAAAGAAAACACATCTTTCTTGTGGAACAGCAGGATGAGTTAATTTTGGGTCTCTATAAATTGTCTGTTTTCCAGCACTATCATTCATACCCTACCAGGGGAACATGACTGACCTAATTAGGCTTTCATTCCAAGAGTACAAGACTCAACTTGTAAATACAAACTTTTTTATTATTATTTTGGGTTATTTTTTATTTATGTACAAGTGCATCTGATTGGTATAAACACCCTGGGGTGGAGGGCAGGGGAGGAGTGATTTGCAGTCATCAGAGAAGCCAAACTCAGAAAACTTGGGATGAAGCAGGGCAAGTTTTCAGATTGATTTATGAGACCGTGACGTAATCTGCTGGGAGACTGTATCCTCAGGGATTAAGCCTCATGTAACCTGATGGAAATGCAGAAATGTTTTACCTCTCACCATGGAAAGGGGACTGGCAGAGGAAAGATTTGGCATTTCAGTCCTCCATCCAGCAAAAACCATCCAGGGTGAGGGATGAAGACACTTTTCATTGATCCATAGCTGCCTCCGCACCAGAGAAGAAATCAGAGAGGTGAGAAAAGATGCCTGCTTTGCCCAAAGCCCATTTTATGAAGCAAGCAAGGGTTAATCCAGCCAGGCAAATGCATGGCTTTAGTTGCTATAGAGAATCCTCCCTGGCGAGGTTGTGTGAGAAGCCTCCAGCCCTACCTGGTGTGTTTCTGGGAAGGTACTGTGCCCGGACATGCTCAGAGGTGGCTCACATCCAGCAATGCCAAATGAATCACAGACCAAACACTTCATCCCTGCTCTTAGTCCATGAGCAGGATGTGCCCCAGAAAAGACAACAGCAGAGATGGAAGCAACGAGCTAAACCGTGCCCTTGGGCAGTGATGTCACTCCAAGCATCATGGGGGATGGCCCAGCAGAGATCCTGGCTCTAAAACATGCATTACACCCATGGGGCTGTTTTTAACGTGTGTCCTCATGAGATATGGTGGGTTTGGAGTTAAGGAGATTGTGCTAGAAAGGGCTCTGTGTCTCATGTTTACAGCTGATGTCTGCAGGGTCATCCTGTGGTTTCTGCTTCTTTTTTTTTCTGGCCTGGCTTCTGCTTTGGAAGTGGAGTGGCAGAAATTGAGGCCACTGCAAATGTGGCAATGCTGCTGCGCTTTCTGGAAAGCACTGGCTGCTACTTCAAGTGAGGCTCAGCTACCAGCTGGGAGCTGTGAAAGGACAGAGAGGTTTACTGGTAGAGTGTGAGACTAGCAAGGGAGAGGCTGCCCTTGGAGGAGCTGGTGTCCGAGTGCATGGGGAGCGTTGTCTGTAATTGGGTTGATGCTCTAATGCTGGCTGTGCCTTACAATTTTCTGTCCTTGCTCAGAAATTACAGAGGAGTGAAAGGGAGATGGGTTTCAGCTGCTGACGCTTCAGGAGCATTCAGCAGCATTACAGGATGAAAGGAGCAACGTGGTGGGTTTCGCTCTGCAGAGGTCCAGAAATACCCAGCCGTGAATCTGCGGGGCTTGGGGCTTGGTGAGAAGGAAGGCAGGGATCAGTGCCAGCCCTGGGTCACTCCCCAGCTGCTGGAGCTTTTGAGGAAGTCGTACATCTGGTGCTTCCCAATTTAGTCCTTTCAAGAGGCTTGTTTGAGAGCAAGGTTTGTAAGGAAGAGCCCAAAATAAACAGCTCGTGATCCTGTTTGCAGGGCGAGAGGAGCATAAGAAGAGAATTGTGGGATGGGACAATCAGTGAATAAAAGCCTGTCTTTCAACAAGGCTGGAGTTTGCTGTGTCCCTTAGAAGCCTGTTGTGTGTTACAGTGTGGTTTTTTTCCACAGCATGTGGAAGAAAGAAAAAACTTTGGGTCTACAACAGAGCTGCTAAAAAAAAAAGCCTGAGATGCAGCAGAGCAGGTGTCTCCTGGGGGTGGTGTTCTACCTGGGGGGAGGCTGTGTCCATGCAAGACCCCTCTCCCCTTTGCTTCTTTTAGTCCCACCACCCAAAGAGTGGTAAAATCTCCTCTCCTCCAGGGAAGGCTTTGTAGTTCAGGAGATTTTAACAAACAGAAGAAGTCATCATCTGTGAGTGTTGCTCTTCTGAAGTTCTGCAGGTTTAATATCATCTACGCCCCATTAAATCAGTCATCGCTTCCCCGCTTGCTTTAAGATGTGTTGTCTCACTTTTACAGCTATGACACTACCAGTGACCACAGCCAGATATCACAGCTCGAATCACCTTCTCTTTGTATTAAACATGGTGACCATCAGCTTTTGAATCCCCACAGATCTGCTTTGCCCAGGCCAACTGTCCCCTTGCTGTGGAGAGGAGCGGAGCGCAGGGTGCTGGGCGCAGCAGGAGGGTGCTGAGCACAGCAGGAAGGTGCTGAGCACAGTAGGAGGGTGCTGAGCACAGTAGGAGGGTGCTGTGCTCTGGGATGACGGTAGCACAAACTCCGGGCAAGCAGCCAAAGTGTGAAAGCCAAGCACCTTTCCACTGCTGCGACAAGGAGTGGTAGATAGCATGTGAGTTAATGTGGAACCAGGATTGTTGCTGGGGTGGGGTGGCAGGAATAAGCATGCTAGGAGCCACCACAGTGACCATGTGGCGGCTAGTGGACAAGTGTGGGGGCGCTTGGGGCTGTGGCTTCAGTAGCATCCAGGACCACTACAGGAGACCCCTCCTTGGGGAAGCAGGGGTCACGCTGAGTTGCTCCTCTCTACTATAAGCATATATAGTCTTTTTACAGCACTGAGCATTTCAGCAGGGCCCCTACACACGATGTCAGAGGGGTTAAGGCCACGTCTGCTCATGATCTGGAGGAGGAGGTTGCATTTGGACAGCTCTGGGCCTTCCATGTACAGATAATTAACCCTGGAAACCTCTCTAGAGCTCTGAACCATCCCTATGTCCTGATATGTCACAGTGCTGTAGTCCACTGCCTGAAGAGGCACCTGGCCAGTGATGGGATGTTACCAAGGAGGGGATAACAGCACTCTCAGAGACAGTTCCTATTAAACAAGGTACTACCTGAAATGAAAGAGGGGAAAAAAGTGACTATTTAATGGAACAGCTAAAATTAGAAGAAGTATTGATGTCTACTCACAGCCTGTTGCTGCTGCTGCTGTTATTTTTCATCTGTTTTAGCACACACACTGCATGAGCATGGGGCACCCATCACTCCCTCTCTCAGCATCACAGGATGTTTTCCCTGGGTCTCCAGCCTTGCACAGGCGAGAGCTGTGCAGGGATCCCAGCCCAAACTTGGGCAACCTTCTCCCTTTCTCTCAGACAAGGTGCTGGGGTGCCATGGCAGCCTCACCCACAGCCGTGCTGTGTGGTTTGCTTGCCCACAATGCCAAAACCTTTTAAGTGTTGCCAGGAAACACGACCTGGAGAGTCTCCCCCTCCACTGTATCCCTCCTGAGTGGCATTTCAGCGGTGTTCACGTGGAAAAAGCAAACCTCTGTAAGTACACGGTGCAAAGGGCTGTGTAGCTATAACAGCATAACCTTAATTTTGTGCAAAATTATGCAAAGAGGAGTGTTCAGGATTGCCCCACCTGTGTCTCTGACCCACAGTGGCAACTTTGGTGGAAGGTGGAAATGTTATCAGCTGTGATTTTTCTCATACCAGTGGAACCAGGGAGACAAGGGCGCTCTGAGGTACATACAAAACCAAACCAAAAATGAGGTAAAGAAGGAGTTTGCAGAAGTTCACTGGCTGCACGCATACCCAGAGGATGTGGCTTCAAACCTATTTCGGACAAACAAGCAATTTCTTTGTGTGCAAAGGTCCTTCATAGTTTATTCACTGGAGGTGGGGGGAATAGCTGACATCCTCATTCTCCTCCGAAGTCTGGCTTTGCCTTGGTTTCTCTCTGAGAGGGGGAAAATACCAAACCACAGCTCACCTCCTGCTGAGAAATCCCAATGGCTGCTAGCAGAGGTCATTGGAAATCCAAGGAGAAGACCCCATGAAATGGAGAACGAGGTTCCTGCCACAGCGCACGGCCGGGGTTCAGCTCTTCAGCGCAGCCTGGGGAAGCAGGAATCAGGCAACGCCTTCATGAACCAGCTCATTGATTACTGACAGCCGCTGATTACATGAATCATCAAGCAGAACGCAGCCAGTGAAGCTGGGGATGTCTGAGATAGCGTCCTACTAAAAATGGCAACGCTGCAGCTCAGCTCTTCTGCATGGGTGTGGAGGTGACCCCTGGACCTGCTGGTGGCTTGACACCCTCTGCATGTGTTTTATGAGGCAAAATAAATGCTTGGGCAGAGGCAAAAGCCGGTGCTGGGCTGTCATTATCTGCCTACACTGGCAAATAACTGCAGAAGCACTTGGGTTTCTTCAGGGCTGAGCATGTCCAAGGCAGAAGAGCGATTCCTGCTGCAGGGGAACATGATGTGCATGTGGGGTCCCCACTGAGCCTGAGGTACAGAGGGTTCTGCCTGGGGTAACGGACCCCCAAGAGTCCTGGACTGTTCCTCAGCAGGCCTGTCTCCTCCAGCCCCTTCCCTCCCAGACCCTAAATAGGAGCTGCAGGAGGACAGGATAAATAAGGATGGGAGGGGGAAGCACAAGGGAAGATACATGGTGATCTGTGCAGCCAGATCCCTCCAGGAAGGGGCAGGGAAAGGCAGGGCAGGGAGTGGGAGAGAACTGAAAGTAACAGTGCCTTGACTCTGCTGTTTACACCCCGCAGTAGAAGTGATAAATCCAGTAAAACCACTCCCAGACAGCGGTGTGTGGTTCAGCAGCCTGCCAAACCCCTGCACACCCACAGCCTTGGAGCGAGAGGCACCGAGGGCTTATGAAAGTTGATGCCCTTTGCTATCTTTTCCCCTCATAAAAACTGTCCCTTCAGCAGGTTCAGATCTGCAGATGTGTTGGTCTGGGTATCTTATTGACACCCCAGTCGAGGACGACCTGCCCAAGGGTTAAAGTTTGAGCACCCGAGCAAACCAGACAACTCCTCCTTCCCTGCCTCGTGACCACGCAGCAGCGAAGGGCCACGGAAGCAAAACCGGTATAGGCTGTGGCTTTGTGGGAGACTGCTGCTCGCAGGGAAGGCTGGGACACTCCATGGATCTCCTGCCAAACTTTTCTTCTGTCACTTGGCTGCTCCTCATCGTTTTCCTCAGCCTCGTGGTCCTGTAAGTAGAGGCTGGTGCCCCAGGGTGACAGGGCTGGAGGTGGGGCCAGGGCTGTCACCCTCGCTATGAAGTGCTCAAGTACATTAATTTGTGTTAAAAAAAACACCTTCCTCCTCACTCCCCTGTGCTACAGCGGAGGCAGAGTTGATAAAGGGGGCTCCCCATACCCTGCCCGTGCCAGCCAGAAGGGAAGGAGGAAGCAGGGCTGGGTTCTGGGATGGGGTGGGGGAGGGAAATAAAAAGGAACTCCTTGATTTTTTTTGCCTTTTCTCAGCAGATCCAAAGGAGAAGGGACTCGTGTGGTTTTTAACTACAGCGAGCTGCGGTTAGCTGCGAAGGGACACGCAGAGTGCCCTTGGCTGGGCTGGGCTCCGGCAGCAGGGCAGCGGGTGGTGGTTATTTTTGCCCATGGGCTGGTGCCAGCAGAAGCCCCCGTCTGAACTGTTATGTTGGGAAAATTGCCCTTTGCTTATGTCGCTCAGGGGAGCTGTGGAGAGCTATACACTAATTCTTGCTGTTACAATTTACGTCCCCGCTCAGCTGCTGTGCCGCTGCGGCTCCGTCACCTGAGCATCACTGCAGGTCTTTGCAAAGACAAACACAAGGGCGGGCAGGTCTCAGTTTGGGAATTTAATCCCTCTGAAACCTGAGTCACAGATCTCTGATCTGGGGAACACAATGAGGCCCCTGAGCCGAAGGATTTAGGTAGGCTGTGTTTGCCCAGGCTGGGCTACAGCTGCTTTCAGCCCTTGTCTGTACCAAAATGTACCCCAAATTGCCTTGTGTCCCACATGATCCTGTATTTATTGCAGGAAGAGAGTATCCTCCACAGCTCTGTTGCTGGTGGTCCGTATTTTCATCTTTCTCTGGATGTCAGGAGACAGCCCTTTCAGCTGTTCGCTGTGCTCAGGATGAAGCAGCTTCTCTCATTGCATAAATGCATCTCATGTGCTCTTTGCTTGGCAGCTATGGGTTATGGCCCTTCCGGACCTTCAAGAAGCTGGGTATTCCTGGGCCCCAGCCTCTGCCGTTTTTGGGAACATTCTTGGAGTACCGGCACGTGAGTATTGGCAGCCATTGCTCCATAGCTGCCTTGGATTCTTACTTGTATCTGGTCCTGTTTTACCCATCCTTGGGGCATCTCTTTCTTCTACCCTCGCTTCAGTCAGGTGAAGATGATGCTTTCAGGTAGGAAGCTCTTTGGATGCCCAGAGAGCAGAAGAATTACCTTTAGAATCTGGTTGACCTGAGTGAGGTGTGCTGCGTTTTTCAGCTACTCTGCAATTTAAGTTATTAGTTTCTCCATGGATTTCTACCTGCTCCCCAGCAGCTGAAGTTCTATTGGAAATAAAGAAAAAAAAAAACTGGAGAGATGCCCAAGATATTGATAATTTCTGGGAACTGCATGTTTCTTTGTGGCATCCCATGAAGAGGCTGAATTAGCCCCAGCAATGCCCCATCTGGCCGCTTGCTGTTGGCCCAGTCTGAGACTGAGCCAGGCAAATAGATTTCTAAATAAAACTCAAATATTAGCAAGTTAGCAAGTAACTGTGTAGTAGCTGGTCCCAGGTATCTGCAAACACAGAACAAAATATATTCACTTCAACACAAGATGTGTTGTAGCTTGTGTTTGGTGGGCGTGTGGTCTCTTACTAATGGTTTAGTTGATGCATGGTGAGCGTTATGTGTCCCACAAGTTTCATCCTTACATGTAGTACTGGTTAAAACCTTAATGGAAACAAAGCAAAAACAAGAAAAGCCATCATCGCTCTGGTTCAATGGCTGCAGTGGAAGATCTCATGAGGACAAGGCAGTAACAGCTTTAACTTGTTGAGCAGAAGATGAAAGGACACCCTGGGATCTAGCTCTGCCTGCTAACTCTGCTAACACTATAGCTGTGGACCCTGCTGTACCTTCTCTTCATTACATTTTTAGCTCAGGTTGGCTAGTGGAAGTTCAAAATGCTTCTTTTTCCCCCTCCCTGCTCTCTTTTTTCCCCCTGGTGCAAATGTCTCCTAAGTGTCTGCACGACTCTGAAGAGCTAGCACACACCCCACAACCTCTGCCGCTTACAATGGGTCTGTGGGATGCCCCACGCTGCTGGCTGTGACCTGCTTTGATCGCTCTTCACTGGCAAACTGTTCATTTCTCCTTTCTTCTTTTGCAGGGAGTCCTGAATTTTGATCAGATGTGCTTTGAAAAATACGGTAAAATCTGGGGGTGAGTTTCTGTCTGCAGAACAAAACTGCCTGTTTTGGGGTGCTCCACAACCCCAAAAATAGGATGGCAGAAGATACATTGCCACCATGTCTGTAATCCCAGCAGTGACAGATTGGGAAAGTCCAGGTTCACCGCTGGAGACATCCCCAGTCATCTCTCTCTCCCAGGCTTCTCTCCTGCTGGGATTTCAGTACAGCACAGGGATGATGGCAGCCAGTTTGGAGGGGTGTTTGGTTGCATCAGCTTTGAAAATAACCTTTTTTTTCTTTTTTTTCCCTGTTTGGGAGCATTAAAAACTAAACAGCCATGTTAGTGACCTTGGGGCCGGGTAGGCTCGCACCACAGAGAGCCCAGTTTGCTGCCCCTCGTCCTCCAACACCCGCCAAATCAGCACGGCCATCCCTTTATCTCTCAGCTCCAGATGCATGACTGAGGGAAGGCACCAATCGTTTCCCAACCCCACAGCCTGCCCAGAAAAACTCCACTGCTTGGTGTCAAACCGAGCCTCGACGCCTTTGAAGCTGCTTTTCTGTCTGTCTTGAGCAGAAAGCGAGCTGCAGGCTGCCACGGTGTTTTTCATCTCGCTCCCTGCTGCTCCCAGAGCCGGGCCATGAGCTACCTTTCAACCTGCCTCCCCCTCCCCACACAGCTCTGGGTTTGTGCAGGGCCTCTTATCGTGCTTCTCTGGAGAACCACTCAAACCGAAGCAAAATTGTTGCTCAAAAAAAAGAAAACAAAATAAAATCCGAGGAGGTTTCATGAAACCTAGTGCTTTTTGGGTTTGTTGGTTTGGGGTTTTTTTTTTCTTTCTCCAAAAGATTAAATGTTCTCAAGCCTCTTGAAGGCAGCCACTTCCCTCGGCTGTGGCCCAAGGCTCCCTGCCCTTTAGTCCACACTGTGGCTTTTAAGTTTTTCTGTCTCTGTTGATTGGAAAATGGAGGAGACGGGTGAGTTTTTCCCCTCTCATTGCCTCATAGGCCAGGCAGAGAGATCTCTTTACCCCCAGGTAGGCTACTCAGTGTGGATTTATTGACTCCCGCTACCAGTTGTGGAAACAGAACTCAGAGAGCCTGAGCACAAGGGATCAATGTCATGGCAAAAGCTGCCTTTTATCTAAACCCACACTGCTCTGGCAACTCACAAATACCGTAGATGACTGCTAGAAATGCTCACGCTGTCTGTGTTTGGCACTTTCTTTCCCTTTCTCCTGTTTTACTACATAATAAAACAGTTTCAGCCTCATCCTTTCAGCTGTTTTGTCAGAGGGGACTCAGCTGGCCCGAACCCTTTGGGCTCCAGCAGTCGATGTGTGCAGCTCTGGCCGCAGACAGAGCAGTCTGATTTTGCTCCAACTGACCGTGAGCGATGGACTGACTGTGGGTTTCTCTTGGCTTAGGATTTTTGATGGCAGGCAGCCCGTGCTGGCTATTTTGGACCCCGTTCTCATCAAAAACATCCTGGTGAAGGAGTGTTACACTATTTTTACCAATCGACGGGTAGGTATCTGGTCCCATGCATAGCTCTCCAGTACAGAGAGCAGGCAGCAAGAAAGAGTTTCTTCTTGATTTCTATTATCCTTCTCTGAGCCTTTCAGCTAGCAGTTGCTCTTTCTTGTGCACCAGTTTATTGGTGGTACCAACAGCTAAACTCTGCTAGGGAGGTGTAGTGGCCATTCTGGCTGGGACATCAGCCTGGATGAGCCCTAGAGCTGATGCAGTTTATGAATCCTACACTTTTGTTTCCATTTCTGTTGTTTGCTGGTTGAGGTAGAGCTGATATGACATCAGGGGCCAAGTCAACATCCTGTGGTGGGTGTTTTCTGCATTTCTGCATGTGGAAAGGGGCGGGAAACCTTCACCCATCTCCCTGTATAACCGTGTCACTTTTGCTGTAATGTTCTCCCTGTGCAGAACTTCGGTCTGAATGGGATCCTGGAGTCAGCCCTCAACATAGCTGAAGATGAGAAGTGGAAAAGGATTCGTACAGTTCTGTCTCCAACCTTCACCAGTGGGAAGCTGAAGGAGGTAAAGCAGAGGCCACTGGTATTTTACATTAATAGCTGGAGGAGGACTGGGATGTTTATGAGTACAGACCTTCCCCTCAAATGGGGAAGATGCCCCATTTATCAAGGCCTCATCCATTATGATGTTGGTCATTAGGTGCAGTCAGAAAGACGGTGGCTGTCCACCATCATGGGAAGGGAGCCAGGAGGAGGGGATGAAATGGCATGGTACTGCAAGCTGAGGCCATTGGCCCTATGACCTGTGTTTTCTTCTTGCTATGTGCATCACTCAGACCATGGGAGCTCCTTTTCCATGTGTGCAATATCCATATTCACTCCCAGCTGGAAGCTACATGTGGAGTTTGGGAGGAAAACCTTGCTCAATCATAGTCCTGTGAGCTGGTTATGAAAATAACAGAAAGCAATGACTGAGGCTTGGAAATGGCACCTTCCCTTGCCTGCCCATCCTCTACAAGCTAAAGACTTGGCAGGTTGCAGGTGGCAGAGCAGAATTGCCTAGCCTTGTTTGGAGGAGGTGAAAAAGTCAGCAGTGCCTTTTGCTTTGTTTGCATTTCAGATGTTCCCCATCATTAATCACTATGGCAAAAAATTAGTGATAAACATTGAGAAGAAAGTGGCTAATGATGAGTTCGTGACTGTGAAGGAGTGAGTAACTGTGTGGGGCTGACAGAGCAGAGTTTGTATTCAGTGTGGGCAAGAGAACATTCTGGAAAGCCTTTTCCAGGCTGTAGCATAGATCCCTTCTCAGCTATGGTGGCAAATTCCTTGGTGGTCACAGACATGGTATGTTCCTCAGTGGTGGGCTTGCAGTGTTCTGCTCTGCTCTGCTCAGAGTAACTATGCTCTGTTCCCTGCTTCATTTTCTTGGAGATGTATTTCAAAGAAGGTGTAGGGCCTGTTCCAGATGCCCCTCTACATGTGGTATTGCTTGTTGTCATTTTTACACTCTCTTTTACAGGTGGAAATCAGAATACATTCGCTGTTACCCCAGACTGTAGTTCAGTGCTTTCTAACTACAGTCTAGGGGGTTGACACTGAGAAAAATTGGGGGATGACTGGGGAAATGTAACGGTGGTTACTGCCAAATCAGGACAGGACCTACTATGCATTCAGTCCTTGATAAAAAGAGATTCCCTCTCTCCAGGATTGTTCCTAGATGGGCTTCTATGCATTAGTCTGTTTGAGTTGATCTCATTCACTGTCTTCTTCTCTACCTAGCATTTTTGGAGCCTACAGCATGGATGTGGTGGCCAGCACTTCTTTCAGTGTGAATATTGACTCCATCAGCAACCCCAATGACCCCTTTGTCACCAACATTAAGAAATTTCTCAAATTCAGTTTCCTAAACCCCATGTTTGTGTTCTTAGGTATGACATACCTCCTCTCGTACAGCCCTGAATCGATGTCAGAAGTGGTGATGGCTTGCTTTTTCTGGTAGCTCCTTTAGTAGCTTTGAGTCCTTGTTGCCATACAGAAGATGCTCAGCACTTTGCAGGATTAGATTCACCCTAGAAAATCTGTAGAAATAGTTCCCCAGGGAAGCCAGGATTCATAGCACCCATAGCACCCTCCAACAAGCAGACCCCCTGTTTGCAGAGATGTGATGGACAGCTGCTCTGTCACAGAGACCTGTGCTTATGGTGGCAGATTCTCCAGTGCTATTGCAGGCCAGCCATGGTTAGGTTAAAAGAGAGCTGAAGGCAACAAAAAGCAATTTTGGGGATTAGAGTCCAGGCATACCCCCTCTTTTCCATGCTTTGTGACACGTTTTAATGTCTTGGGCCTCTTTGAGCTAAAAGGGGTTGTTCTTTTATATCCTTTTAGTGTTGTTCCCCTTTGTTATCCCTGTGCTGGAAAAGATGAATGTGACTCTCTTACCCTCAAACGTCATGGATTTCTTCAATGGTGTCTTCATAAAAATGAAGAAGGAAAGAGAAAAGGGCAACAGCACGGTGAGTCCAGCCCAGATGGCCTTTTCTCTTCACTGTGCTGTCCTCCTGAGTGCAGGAGGGACCTGGTGGCTCTTCAAAAGCTGTGGTATATCATCTACTGTCCATAACAGCTCCCAGCTCATTAAACCTGGGGAGGGACAGAAACATCCCCTACCCAGGCTTCCATGTGAAGAAAGTATCTGTGTTTATAGAGGGTGTCCAGTCTGTCAAAGTGCCCTGAAGCCATGAGCCTGCTGCTGGGGTTGTGAATGGAGTGGGCATCTCAGCAAGGAGCTTGTGCTGGACAAGGTTTGGTACCTGCCCATCCAGATGGTCTCTGACTGCCTCTGTTTCTCCCCAGAACCGGGTTGATTTCCTGCAACTCATGGTTGACTCGCAGAGCTCACATGACAGCTCCAAGTCTGCTGAGACCGACTCGTACAAATGTATGTCTTGAGATCTGCCTTCCTCCCAGCAGCTCCTCGCCCGGTTAAAGGAAGGAAGTGGGAGAAGACTTTATTCATGAGTCCCAGATGCAAGGTCTAGCTAGCTGGGCCGTAGTGGTGCTTACCACCTACCAGCCATATTTTATTATATCCCATTTCCTGGGATAAATCCTGAGGTCTGTTTGTGGAACAGACAGCAAACAGAGTGAATATCTCCTCACCCCTGTTCTTATTTTATCCTCTCTGAAGGCCAGCGATGTTGGCTGTATAGCATAAAGTACACGGAGCACATATGCTGCACATACCTTGCTCACCTGTGAGCTCATCCCTGTTCCTTATCCTAGGCAAACTCTTAGGCTTAGAAAATAATGGCTCGGCCAAGGCGTAGCCACGTTCCATCAGCCTCAGTCATGGCAGGATGCTTAAAAACCTTTGAGGTGCCAGGATGAGGTATTTGTATGGCACCCTGCACCACGGGCTGTGTCCTGGCAGCACCTGGGCACTACTGCAGTACCAGCGCTGAATCCTGTATTGTCCTTATTGCCTTACAGGGCTACTAATCCCTCAGCAGCTTGAGGCTCACCTCACAGCTTAGAGGAGCTGCTGGATATCCCTTTGTCTCTAACTTCTGGCATGTGCCCATATAATGTTATGAACAGCATTACCTAGACTGATGAGTAGGATCCTGAATTCCCGAGGGTTAATCACTGAGGTTTCAGCTTCTTGAATGTGCCTTTGTGCCTTTTTTCAGCATTAAGTGATGAGGAGATTCTGGCCCAGGCTCTTATCTTTGTCTTTGCCGGGTATGAGACCACCAGCTCCACCCTCAGCTACATAGCATACAACCTGGCCACCCACCCTGACGTGCAGCAGCGGCTTCAGGATGAGATTGATGCAAATCTGCCCAACAAGGTAAAGGAGGGAGGGGAGCTGCTGGGTGTTCCCACCTGTGCCTTGCGGACCCTGAGCTAAAAGCCAGGTTGGAAACAAGAGTGGAGGACGTGCTGGCACTGAGATTTCCCCTCCTCTGGTCTCTGATGCCTCAAGGGGAAGTGCTAAGGGGAGCTTGTGGTGGTGTTTGAAGTCCTGTGTTTGTAGCCATCCTGATTCCCTTCCCCAGGCTCCTCCCACGTACAACACCATCATGCAGATGGAGTATCTCGATATGGTGGTGAATGAATCCCTCCGGCTCTTCCCCCCTGGGGGCCGGATCGAGAGGGTCTGCAAGAAGACGGTGGAGATCAACGGTGTGACTATTCCCAAGGGGCATGGTGGTGATGATCCCAGCCTACGTGCTGCATCGTGACCCGGAGTACTGGCCAGAGCCGGACGAGTTCAGGCCTGAGAGGTGAGGGGCAGGCAGGTGGAATAGCTGCACACTCAACTTCAGCCCCAGGAGTGGAAATGGCAGCAAAAGTGGAGAATGCATGATTATAACATTTAAATTAGGCATTTATCATTGTCTGACATCTAGTCCCAGCATTACCGTGAGGGGAGTTTTATGATCTACATCCATAAACTGTGCATGGAATTTAATTAACTGCATTGAAGGGAGCAACAGTGAGAGCAGCTCCCAGCAGCTGTAACACTGAGGGGTTTATGGCCAGATATTAAAACAAGAGCCATTGGGTGACTGGCACAATGCCGTGCAAATCAGCAGTGGAAGGGCAAAGATGACTAGGAAGTAAAACTTAATTTTTCAACTCGAGTTATGAAACAATCCTTGCTTAGGAGTCTGTGTCAGACCCTGTGAAATGAGGCAATAGCCCCAGACAGTCCTGGGAGACCATGGGCCTGCTGGTCTCCAAGTGGCCACAAAGACCTTGAGGGCTGGCCCAGAGAGGACAGGATCAGACCTGTGCCCTTGTGCCAGGAGTTGAAATGCCCCTGCAAGCCAGCCCTGGTGTAGAGATGTGGTGACCTTCAGAACAAAATGTGGCACGAGTATCAGGCAGAAGTTAGGGAGAGAGATGGGTACTACTGGAATCCCCCATGGACCCCTACAGTCACCTTGTGTTGAATGCAGAAGGAACCACCCAAAGGGGTGGCAATGGACATGTTACATCAGTTACTCCAGTAGCTCCAACCTTGCTCTGGGTGACAAACTAGGCATGAGTAACTGGACAGGAGCTCTTTAGTGATTGCTTCTCTTGCTGGGAGTTCATCAGAGGGACGTGCTGGTGTCTCAGTAGTGAGATACTTCACTGCTGATTTAGCATGGCTGGGGTTTGTACCTAGACCTCATGCACCGTGAATGAAAAGCTTTCTGACATGAAAACTAACTGATCACTAAGAAGTATTACTGAAAATGCTCAGTGGCAAATTTCTCTGTGAAGCTGATTGTTCTTCCCTGTTTTTCATGATGAGGAGAGGAATGGCTGGCATGTCTCAAAAGCAACCCTGCCTTTAGTCACGCAGGGGGAGAACATCTTTGTGTTCACTCAGTCCTTTGATCTAAAGGAAAGACGTGAAGCTGTAGACCTGTGTGGTTTAGGGTTTGAAATCTGGGTTCAGTGTTTGAGCTGCGAGGGAGTTCTGAAAAAAAAAAGTGGTTATGAAATCCATTAGCATATTTCAGGTATTCCCTGTTCACCTGATGTACCTGGAGATGCACAACCAACTCCAAGCAGTAGAATAAAAGCAGAGGTATAAAGTAGCTATTGAGGCAGGAATAAGGGGCTTAGCTGGGTTCTTCTAATACGCACAGGAACACTAAAAGCTTTTGCAAATACTTTCTATTCTCAAAACACACAAATTCTCCTTATATTAAAGCTATATTAATTAATTGTCTCTTAAGCTAGATCACTGAATCACTTTCCAAACCCCTCATCACTTCAGATCTGAGAGCTGATGATGCATCCAGGAACAGTAGCTCTTTCTAACTTGATGTTTTTGTTGTGATCAGGTTCAGTAAAGACAGCAAAGAGTCCATTGAGCCCTACGCCTTCCTGCCATTTGGGGCTGGCCCCAGGAACTGCATAGGAATGAGGTTTGCTTTCCTCACCATGAAAGTGGCTGTGGTTGTCCTGTTGCAAAACTTCTCATTCAGAACCTGCAAAGACACTCCGGTGAGTTTATGGGGTGGTGTGTTTACTTATCTGCCCTTTAGTCCCACTGAGACAGTCCTGCATCCTCTCTTTTGCCTACATCTCAGGACAAACAGGGAACTGTCTCTCATACATGTTAAATCCTTCGCTTCCCCAAGGAATTCAGACACTGCTACCTTCAGGACCACTGAACCTTGTCTGCACACTTCAGTTTTACTGCTTCACAGAGAGATCAGGGAGGACTATTTCACTGTGGATTAGAGAGACATATGGGAATAACCGTATTTAAATTTTCTCTGTTAATTTAAATGGTTCACCACAAGTTACTGATACATTTTTTTAAGCCTCGACAGAGGCAAATTTAATGTTGGTGGAATAAGTCAGGCTGAAATCCCTGAAGTCCTCTGCCTCTCTTTATGTGCACCAAAGTCACTGGGTCCTCGCTCCCCCTGGTGCACTGGTGGTGTACCTCAACCCAGCTCAGGAAGGCCTTGCTCCAGAGAGAAGAAAGGGAATGTCCCCGCCCCCCAGCCCTCCCAGCCTGCTCCAAAGCCATGCTTCACAACACAGTCATGGCTATTCTCTGTGAGAGAACTCAGGACACCAAAACACATCCCTTACAGGCTACCAGGCAGCCTCCAAATGGTCACAATTCCTAAGCAAGCACCACCTGAGCTAAACGTGAATTAGTGAGCCTTTGCTTGTAGGCCATGCAGGATCCCACCAGGTTTTGATGTTGCCCACGACCCCCCTGAATGCTGGCTGTGGTACTGGTGGGAAAGACCCTGCAAGGATGGGGCTGTTTGACATAAAGTAAACGTGATGGCTGTAGGAAATTGTATGTCAAGCAAGGCCTCTGGAAAACATGGCAGCTCCCTGTGACTCAGAGGCCGGTAGCACCGTGTTTGGTGTCAGCTCCCAGCTGGGGCCCGGCTCTGCAGTGACTGCTGCAAAAGGCGCTGATGTTAACACCTTTCATTTGCCAGGCAAGCTTGGGAAACCAGAGCAGAGGGGGCAGTGAGTGTGTTCGAAGGACATTTGTTGTAAGAAACAGAAAAATCCTTATTAAATTATTACTTGGCACGGGTGCTCAGCTGGAATCTCTGCAGATTCAGATTGCAACTCAACTAGTAACCTGGAGGTGAAAGACTGTAATAGTCCATTAACAATGCAGTGACCTATCCACCCTCCCTCAAGTCTAATGACATTTTTCTAGTCCTCTGCAATCCATAAAATTGATTCTTTTTATAACTGCCTTTAATTAAAAGGAGACAAGTTAAATATGTATTGTATTATTGGTGCCCATAGGTTTATGAGGCTCTTTCGGCCCTTTTTTTTCTACAGAGGATGTCATGTACATCAGATGAGAGTGTGTGGGGGGAAATTCATGCTGGAACATCCCTGTGGAATATGTATGTGGAAGTTGCAGCCTCCTCTCACTCCTCCACTGATGGCACATTGGGCTCCAAGCCATGTTGCTTAAATTTCCTGAAACAAATCTTACTGGGATACGGGGATTTTAATGTCACTTGCAGACTGGGGGTGTGTTGCCCTTGTCCTGATGGGGAGAAGGAGAGCTGGCATGCGAGCATCATCGAGCTGATGGAGGACAATGAGTAAAACACTTCCCTCTCCTGCAAGATGCCTCCTTCCAACGCCAGTTTAAAAATGTTCTTTCTACTGAGATTTCCAGCCCACCCCAAGGGAGCCCATTGCTTTTCTGTGAGAGGATGCGTTTTCCTTGGTACTCAGTCTGAGCAGCAATCTTAGCTCCGTTCTTCCCAGAGAGCTTATTGCTCCTCCAGCTCCCATTACGATCTAGCTCCCGTTCACGCTGACACACTTCAGCATTAAACAAAAATGGCACTGCATGCCCCTCCTAAGCTGCTGGTCCCTGGGTGGGTTTTCGGCTGCTTTTCCCTCCATGTGCAGCCCATTGATCAGTGCGCCAAGTTCTTCCCACCGTGCCATGTGAAAGCCAGAATTCAGTAATCAGTTTACTCAGGAGCTGAAGGCTATCAAACCCCAGGCCATAGCTGGTTTGCATGAGCAATAGTGATAATCCTGCTGTAACTACACATGTACATTAGGAAATGTGTTGAAAACAAGGGGTGGCTGGGTTATATGGGGGGTGTCAGGGGGCTGTCAGCATCATAACTCTCCTTCATCCCAGCTTACATGGCTGAATGGGGTTTTTCATTTGTTTGTTTGTTTTTCTCTTGCTGAAGATCCCGCTGGTCCTGGACACAAAAGGCTTCATGCAACCTAAGGACCCCATCGTCCTGAAGATGGTTCCCAGAGTGGAGAAGTGAGCAGTTCAGAGACACTCATTTGATGGTGCCTCCTCCAGCCCTCGAGATGAGACCCGGATTGATGTGTGCGCTGCAGAAATGTCAGCGGTGCAACCCCCCAATTTCACAACAGGGCATAAGAGATTTGGCCCAGTGTAATTACATGAGCATTATCCTAATGAACAGGAGCCCCAGATCCGGCTGTCCCCAATCACAATAGGCATTTTGCAAGGCCATTTGCACTCGAGTTATTTGGGCATTTTTTTCTCTCCCTCTGAAGAGGCACTTTTCTAAGCAATTTGATTCCAGACACTGTCAGTCTCTTCTGGCAGTATAATTTAAATCAAGATAGGGAGAGCAAATTGCATATAGTTAAGTAATGCTGCCATGTTCCTACTGCCTGCTGGGTGACTGCATGTCTTCTAGTTTTATTCTCCTGGGAATGCAGAGTTGTCCAGGGCTATTTCCTCAGCTTCGTGCTATGATCCTGACAAGTGTTAAAGTGGTCACATTCTTGCAGGAATGAACGCCTGCAGCAAATTTTCTGATGCTGATTTATTTAGATTTTCTTTTGATTTTAGATGGCTTTTGCACTATTCAGATTGCAGATGAGTTAACTGGAGGAGCCCAGAGAGAAGCAGTTGCCTCTAATGACCAAGGAGTTGCAGAATGGGAGAGACGTGCCCCACATGTGTTTCCTGATGGTTTGCTTACTCTCCCATGCAGGAATCTCCCATGGAAGGGAATGTCAACACAGGCACTATCTCTACTACTGCAGTGACACCTTTTAGTGTTTGATTTGTATTAGGCCCTTGTAAGACCAACGTAACTGAATTAAGATCGGTGGGGGGTGCAGCACGGGGAGCCATCAGATGTTCTGGAGAACCCCAGTCTGGAAGAAAGGTGGTGGCTTTCTTTGGCTATTGAGAGCTGAAAAGGCTTTCTAGACTTTGTCCTCTGTATAGGTTCTACAAGACCTCTATGCTCACGTTTCACTTTATGCCTTCAGAAACTGCTACCGGAAGGCTAACTGCAATGAAGAACTCACTCACCCCTTCTGTAACCAACTGATGCCAGTCTCTGATTCTGTAACTTCCTCTACACATATGTAAATCCATCTGTAGGTCTCATAAGCCATTGGCAAGACAACAATGGGGTCTCATCACCTCTCCCAGCTGGGCTTCATCACTTCTTTGGTAGGATCCTCAAAGGATCCCTCTGCCTCAAAAATCAGTGCCACGGATTGGAGAGAGAAGTCCTCTTTTGCTGTTTCCTGTCGCATTGTAGCCCCACAAATGACTGAGGGTGTGTTCTTCCTAGTCTCAGCTAACTTATCTCTTTTCTGTGAAAGCAGAGGGTTTTGATTCCAGCATCTGCTCCATGCTGCACCCAGCTGACCTCACGCAGGGTGCACAGTGGTCTCCATGCTCTTGCCTAGACACCACATGCACATCCCAGTCCAAAATAAATGGCTGAGCCAGAGCCATTGATGGTGTGGGGTGTTTTCCATTGCAAAATTGGGCTGAGGAACTTGAGTCACTAGACAGAAGATTTATATTTATTTTTTTATCCTTAGATAGACATGATATATTATTTTTCTATTTTCTTTCTATATTTTTGAGAAATCAGTGAAAAGCCCCAAAAGACACATAATAACCTTTCTGCAGCAGATTAAATGCCCCACTGAGAGACACCCTTGCCTGGAAGCGCAAAGGGAAGCATAAGGCTGCTTCTCTAGAGAGTCACCGATGAGCTGGGCAAGAGGGTTAGGAAATTCCCAGCAGCTCAGGCAGCCACAGCTTCCCCTTCTGCCTCCATAACCTGCAGCTCCCTGCTGCCACCAGCATACAAAAGCCAAGAGGTTTGTTTTCAGCAGTTCCTGTCCCCTTTTTAAAGCCGTGGCACCGTGTTTGGCTGTGATGGCACTTCTCAGGGGAGAGCAACGAAATACAGAAGCAGTCAGACCCCTGGAGAACAAGCAGCCAAAAAGTGACTGCACCATCACAGCGGATCACAAAAAGGGGCATGGAGAATCCTCAGGTCTCTGCCTTGAGAGGTGACCCAGAAGATGAGGGTGACAAAGCTACACACAGTGTCGGGGGTCAGGGATGAATTAATAACCTGGCTAGAGTGAAGGCTGTAGCTTGCCTGGTGGCAGCAAGGGAAGGGTTTTTGCCTCCTCACTCCAACGCCTGTGTTGGAATTAATCACTCACAGACAAATGTCAACACTACGGAAAACATCCTTCAGGATAATCTCTCTCACAAAGCTGCTTAACATTTGGTAATAGACAGTTCACTTGCAGGTGTCAAAGGATTTCAGCCCCTCTCATCTCTGTTCAAAGGCATCTTCATCTGCTGGCACCCCATGCTGATGGAGCTGGTGAGCAGGCTGCTGCGACCGGCAGCACTGACATACCCACAGAGATCGACCGGTGAGCACACAGCACAGCTTTAACTCCCAGCACCTGTGCAGGGCTCTGAGAAGGGACAGAAAATGTGGAGGTGTGCCAGATTTTGTTTTCATTTTGCTGAGCAGCTTAAGAGCAGTAAGTGTGTGCCTTCATCAGTTCCCATTTGTCTTGGAGGGAGGTTTGCCATTAGATTTTGGCTTTGTGGAGGGGTTGGGTGGGACCTTGCAGTGAGGAATGGCTCAGATGCTGTGAGCTTTCTGGTAGGCACAGTACATGGGACTGTCTGTCTTGGCTTTATTCTTGACCCAGCAGTGATTTGGGGGGTGTTCTGTGTCAATCCTTCCTGGTCCAATTTCCAGAGGTAATGAGCATGTACCACTCCCCTGTAACCAGAGGGAAACACAGCTATGCTCTTCAACAGCCCTGTGCCTCAGTTTACCTGCACATTCAATTGATGTTAAAGTTATTTACAGTTTGGCAATAGTGAACGTCGGCGTCCATCCAGCTTATGTCATGCTTTGCTTCAGATCACAGCAAGGTCACAGCGTAAGCAAGTGGGTTTCCTTTTGGGTCACACTAAAGCAGCTGTGAGTCTGGAGCTTACTAATATGCTCCAGCTGATGACAACTTGAAGCAAGTCCTCCAGTCCCTGTAAAAAAACATACAGGATGAATATTGGACCTTCAGCATCAATTGTGTTGCACATCCCTCTTGTACCACAGCAGCTGCAAACAGAGTTTTGGCTTAGCAATGGCTCCTCCTGTAAGGATAGTCCACCATCAAGTTGCATCATTCAAATTTGGCCCCGTCCACTTGTGCTTCAATTATTTAGGCTTGTTTCAAGCAACAGCACCCACTTGCCCTTAACATGGTGCTCACTCATTGAAGCAGTATGGCTGCTGGGCTTAATATGTGCTTGAGTGCTTCGCTGGCTCGTGGTCCTCACCATCACTGTGTGAGCTGGTGAGGGAAGGTCCCTGGGCCAGTCCCAGACCACCAGGGTGGTCATGCCTGCCACAATTTGCAAGACTCTTGGAGCTTTCCTGACCCTGATCCTGACCCAGGCTAGCATGGAGGTTGTTGGTACTATTGCTGCTCATGCTGTACCGGATCCGCTGCTGAAGAGGGAGGGGCCTCCAGACACCCTTATTGAATGCTGGATTCAGTTAAAATCAATGGAATAATCAGCCCACAGAATCTGCCCAAAGATCAGGAAGCAGCGATTTTATTTTTTTTTTCCTGTAGCAGCTTTGGTCCTGAGCTCTTGTTTTAGTATGAGGATGGCAAGCAGCAGCCCTTGAGCAGGTAGGTTGTGAAAGTGTTATGACTGCTGGTATTAAGCTGACAGGCTAATGCAGCAAGTGCATAACAAGGTCTTCTAAACCAGAGAGGTGAATTCTTTGCAGCATTCATTTCTTGGACAACTCAAAAAACAAGCAGGTGATGGACACGGTGCAGGCTAGGGTGGCATCCTGCAAGGCCAAATGTAGAGGAGACTCAAAGAGAAGCCCACCAGCGTGGAGGAGGTAAAAGATGCCAGGAGGGGTGCCAGACCATGGGGCAGGACCAGGTTGAAACTCCCCTTTTCTCAGCCCATTCCACCCCTCAGCCCCAAAGTTCACCCCGCTCCCTCCCCATCTCCCCATCTGTCTGCTGCAGACACACCTCTGTGGCTCCTCACTCCTGCCTCTGCCAGCAGCAGTCGTCTGCGGTGTCAAAGGACACAACGCTGCTTGGAACAGGAGGACCTGTCTTTACCCCTCTAATCATTCAGGCACACGTACGCTGTCAGCTGGACACACGACATACTGTGGACTGAGTTTGCAGAAACACTTTGATCTTTCATTTTTAAGCCCAGCAATTCAATCCCCCACAGAGCCAAGGTAAACGGCTGCGATGCTGCTTCGGTGGATTCAAGGTTGCAAGTCAAACAGCAGTCATTTAACCACTCTTTTAAAGTTCATATCATTTGAATGTCATATGTCAAACTGATGCTACTCCCACTGAAGGCAAATAGATGTTTATTCCCCTTGCAGCTGGCCAGCAGCCTGACATTCATTATTGAAGCCTTGCAGCTGCCAGGGATTGAAGCTACCTGTAAGAGTGCATCTATCAAAGCCTTCCACCTCTTAAGGGTTATTCCCTGTAATATCAGCTGATACTTTTTTGTTCAGGCTCATTTTACAGCTGCCATAGGTCTGCATTGTTTTTCCCTATGCCCGGGCAAGGTCAGACACTGGGGTTTTGCTCATTCTCTCCAAAATTGTGTCATTATCTCATTTTTCCTGGCTTCTCCTGGGTTCAGACTCACCATCACTGTGTATCAGCCCCTGAGGTTTATGGTGTGAACATTCCTCTGCTTGGTCTTACATCTGTGGACAGTGGCCAGCCCCACAGGACCATGGTGCTGCTGGCCCAGCCGTGGCATCTTGATGCAGCTCCAGCCCTCCTTGGGCATTGCAAATTCTTTTTCTGGGGAGTAAGTTCATGCATGAAATGCCTGATGTTTTTGTAGCTTATAAAAATGTTCAGTTGGCTGCAGAAGAGTTTACAGAAAAAAAAAAAAAAAAAAAAGACAGACAACAGAGATGATCAGATTAGTTTGCCTTTAGACATCGCCCTGAACATCACAGAGCAATTTACACCTGTACCAAGAGCCTGCACGTTATATTGAATCGGACCTGGAGCATTTTACAGCCACTTTGCACAAGCATAAATGATAACATAAGGTGCAAAGGAAACAGCCAGCCAGACAATTACAGAGCATCTTCACACGCCTTATTAATCCTCATTACAGCCCTCTGTGCTGAGATTCAGCATCTTCCCTTCCCGACAAGGACCGGGGGAAGCTACGGAGCCAATTTAGCCACCTGCCAAACTTGCAGTGTCTGACTGCTGGTATCGACGTGTCCTTGGTCCTGGTGAGCTGGATGCTCCTTGCCAGTGTCTGAGATGCATCTTGCTAAATTTCTGTGGCAGTGAGCACAGCTGCCTCCTGCACTACGTGGGATGTTATGCTTGACTTTCATTTGGGTTTTTTGGTGGGTTTGGGGGTTTTTTTCCCCCCTATGTTTGCCTCCATATGTATCTCAGTGATGTTCATCTGAAAGACCATGAGCCCAGTCCCTTGCCTGTGCTGAAACCTCCATGAAGCAGGTCTGGATGCTGTGTGTGCACACAAGGTCATGAGCCCCAGGACTCAAAGAACTGGGTTAAAAGAAGAGGATAACAATATCCTAAAATTCAGGATATTGTTATCCTCTTCTTTTAACCCAGTTAAACTGGTCTCAAAGCTAGAGGCTGGAAGCACCACCCGCACGTGCCTGAGCTGTGCTTGTGCACTCAGGTTAATGACCCAATATACAGCTGCCAGCATCGCTCTGTATCTACAGTAACATTTCACGAGCGGTATGATGGTTAGTCATAGCTCTCACATTTATGTCTAATACTGAAACTCCTTAAAAGAGAGCAACTACCTGGTGTTTCTTGGTACTCACAGAGCTCTGGCCCTGTTTCCCTCTTGGAACTTCCTGCTTAAAAGCATGTAGACCTGAACTTTTCCCACTGAAAATGACAAGAAAGGCCTGGCAAGTGTTGAGCTACGCAGGCAGGAGACAGCCTGAATAGTTAGACTGGTTGTACGAGGTTGGGAGATTGGCTGTGTAATGTTCTTTCTGGGAATCTTATTAATGTTATCTTATTATTTCATAATAGATATAACCCATGTGCTAGTGCTGGCAGGCTGTAATTGGGCCTTGCCAGGGAATTACTCATATTTTTCATTCTTGAAGGAATGAAGAGCGTATTCGGTTATGCTAACGACCTCATTTGTGTGGATTCCATTCACTTGATATGTCTCGCTTGTGAAGTATTACAGCTAGAGCGGAGATTTCTCACTCAAAGTAAGCGTTGGGGTGTCTCGAAGCAGATGCTCTCCACTCCAGATGCCGAACGCATGCCTCCACTGTGTTTGCCTCTCCTTCAGCAGCCACAGACTCGCCCAAAGGTGTTTGGTTTTTTTCCTGGTGGTGATGCACATCTTTCCCTCTCCGTGTCCCAGGGTGCTGTGGGAGATGTGGAGCTCTTTGAAACAGGGTGGGGGGAATTATTCACTATCTACTGCTGCTTTATAAACCCTTTCTGCCTATTCAGTAACCTTTTTTGGGCCTTGGGCCTTTTGGGGTGGCTTGTAAAATGCTACAAGAGGTACAGTGTCTACCCAGGTTCTTAGCTGAGAGGTTTTATAACTCTCCACAGGATACAAATGATAGTTTCAGCCACGGAGAACCTTCCTCCCCATACTTACAATTACTCTCCTTTGTGTGCGTATCAAAGCACGAGCAACATATCCTCGTCAATAAAAGCCCTTTCTAATTCTTTTTATCCTCCCCAGGGGAGTTCTCAGAGCCCTGTGGAACCTCCAGCAGCCCTTTAATTCCTCCCGCCATGGTCCTCGCCGCTGCTTGGGGCCTGTTGTTGTAGCAGCCGCGCTGGCTGTGAAAAATGCGGCTCCTTAATCGAGCAGAGCGGTGGCTGCTGAATGACACAAAGCATTACCTGCCCACGGGGACCCAGCGCGCTGCCTGGTTCTGCAGAGTTATCAAAAATGTTTCCATGCATTTGTTTGTAAAACGTCTTTATCCAGCCAGGAGAGATGTCCCTTGAAGTCAACTAACCAAATAAATAAATAACAGTCAAAGACAATACAGGGGGGAAGGGGTGTGTGGGGGGAAGTTTCTAGAGGGAAATAAGTGATGGATTGAAAGAGATTTGAGGCTGTTGTGTTGTACAACTTGGCGCATGATGTGACAGGAGAGAGCACTCACCGCGCTGCTTCCTGGTCTTCCATTTTAAATGAAGTCCTAAAAATGCTGATTTAAAAGGGTTGAAGAAACAAAATAAAATAGCCTGATGTATACTGTGAACATTTTTAAGACCTTCCAGATTTATTTGGTTTTTTTCATAATACATCTGCTGGTAGCTGTGTCAAAATAAAGCTCTTCGATGAAGGCGCAGGAGGGACGCTGGAGCTACCAGAAGTTTTTCGGTATGTTCATGCACAGATCTGAGCACAGAGAGGAATGATTTCACTCTTCACATGTAGTAATATCAAATGCCAGGAATCCTGACATGGACTTTGTCTTTGCTTTCCAAGAGCATCCCTGAGTGGTCCGTGGAGACTGGAGGGAAATTTTGATTAATACCACTGTTAATGAAAATAAACACGGGCTAAAATTCCAAGCACCGTGATTGCTTCTCAAAGCGTCCAGGGATAGCAGCAGATGCAATAGAGCAGAAATCCACTTTGGCTGCCAAGGGATAATGTTTCCTACTTCAGACCCAAGCCTGGGGGCAGAACATACCACCCATAGCAGAGCAGCCCATGACCTTGAAGCTTTCCTATGTTTGAAAAGCCATCTCAGAAACGCAGCAGAGCTAAATGTTCCCAAGGGCAGATTCCCAGCCCCTGCAAATGGTCTAATATCATCTACTGGTCTGCATGGGACCTGGATCCTGTTCACGTGTATGTTCATTGGCTTTTTCCATCTGTGTATTTCTCTCATTGATTTGGCCAAAGGAATTACAGGACTGAAAGAAAATTAATAGTTCCCTGCCTGGCCAGCTTCTTATTTTGGTTCATTCCATTCTTGTCACTTTGAGTGAACTAAATAATTAATCGTGTTACTGAAAATAATTAGGGCTAATATCACACAGATTACACTAGCCAGTTCTAACAATAATGTTGGTAACAACATCTAAATAACTTGATATTTAATTACAGTCTGGATTGTTTAGTGATGTACAGGTTTGGGGCTTTCTCTCACTCCAAATTTTGGCCAGCCACATTGATTAAATGAGAACTTTTTATAGCTAGTGTTCAAATTATCAAATACTTGCCTAAAGCAATCCCATTGATCAAGTGTATCATTTGTAATACAAATGTTTTTATTAGGAGGCTTTGTTCAAGATAAATGAAGGATCAAATTAACTGGAGATTGGATTGAGTAGAAAATGCTGCAGCTGGATAATTTCAAGCACTGAGGCTGAACATTTCTTTCAAATGACGAGAAGTCATCAACTAAGTCTTAATATAAAACACGCACACGCAGAGACATCTTTGTATTGATTCTTTTCATTGCCATGGGATGCATTATACAAAACACATTCAGGGTCTGTAGGACGGGCTACAAACCCATGACCCTGCTGCAGCTAAAGAAGCAGTCTGAGTTTTTATTCTGGCCAAAATTAGGTGTGCTATCAAAATACCACCATGCACTGAAACCCTCATTTTTTCCAGCTATGTTCTGCTGCCTCTGTTACCACCCAGTAAAACTCCTTTTGCTGCTCTGCTCTTAAACCAAACACCCCTTTGCATCTAAAACTGGATAATATTTTTTCTCTTTTTAGGAAGGAGAACCACTGGAAGAGAGCCAGCACGAATATTTAACTATTCTAGCATTCCTGGTAGCACAGCAGGGTCTGGAGGTGATTGAGAGTTTATCCGTGACCAGCCAGTGGAAAATGACCACGTGAGTGAAATGCTGTTACTTTACATATATATATATATGTGTATATATATATGTATATATATATATAAAATTGCTTTTGTTTTTTAATACAGTCCAAATTAGGAAAGCTGTTTGGGATTACATTCTTTTTTGGTAGTCATGTAGAGCTGAAGATATTAAGTAGTTCCGTTCTCTACATCCTGCTCCCAGAGCAACATGTAAAGTGTTTGCTGATACCGGAATTACAGATGTTAGAAGAGCTGCTATAAAATCTCCCAAGATTTACATCTCCTCCGTGAGGTTTCTCCACAGGCTGGCTTCACAGGGAGAGGTTTTACAGGCTTTCAGGATCCTTTTGAATGCATCTCCAGAGACTTTTGCAATAATCAGAGGAAATCCCTTGAAGCCCATCAGATAAACTGCACAGTTAGAAGAGAGCATGGAGGTCAGGCAGTCCCAATGGACAAACTATTTTTGGCTTTTTCAGGGACATGAGGCCAAGTTTCCAATTCATGCTGAGCGCTGGCTTCATGAAGACATCCAGATGCTTTCAGCCTCACCTCAGCTCCAGTTTGGTCTAGCTTACAGCATGAAAATCAATGTAAATCTCCTAAAATGGCAGGGTTTCTTCCTAATTTGGAGTAGAGAGGAATGTTCTGCTCTTCTACCTGGATCTAACTGCTCCTGATGTCTGTCCCAGTGCTCCATTGATGTGCCGGTCAGGTGCTCCAGCAGCGAATACACAGCACAGCTTTTAGGGAGAATTATTACTTTATTCATTAGTGCAGTGAAAGAAGTAATGAGCTCAGGTGGAATTAAAGGTGGAAATGAAAAACAGAGACTTGTTTTTCTTAGATATCATTTGTGGGCACTTCAACTGCATGTGTATGTACATATTTATATGTAGGAAAATAACATGTGTGTGTAACATATATATGACAGATATGCAAAGGATTATGTGTGTATGTTTATGTGTGTGTTTGCTGTTACATCCATATTTTGGAGCTGCTGGCTCTGGGTTGTGAGGGCTTGTATTTTGCTTTAATGCTGTGGCCAATAATAGCTTATTGCCCTCATCGTAAGGTTTAAAATGTGTGACCATTATATTTGCTGAGGGAGGCTTACACTTCACTTTGGAAACCTGCAGTGCATTGGTGAGAGGTGTGTTTTCTCCAGAAGAGCTACAGCTATTGTAATAAAAAACAAGAAACAATCAAATTTATGAGTTATATTTAAAGAGATGGGGAGTAAGAGAAAATTAACCCCTTTGTGCTGTAGCCAAGACTGCAGCACAAGGACATCGCTGCCACCTGCCCAGGGAAGTGAGGAATGAAAGCAACACCATGTATTGATAATGGGTAACTTGCTATGAGTCAAGCAATTTAATTTCTATAGGGAACCCAGTGATTGAAAGCAGCACTAATGCTGATTAATCCCCCTCCCTCTTTTCTGACTCCTCATTCCTTGCTGCTCGGTGCTCTTTCTTTCTTCCTTTCAGCTGATTTCCACTGTAGGTGTATGTCAAGACACCTCATGCTACATGCACTGAATACATGGTTGCCTGACTTAGCCAGTTCTGCAGTTTATACCTCTGTGCTAATTCTGCAACAACTTAGTTAATTTAATTACTGTTTTAGGAATTTGCCACAAGAAAATATAGATTTTTCACCAGACTTTTGGGGTTGGGTTTTTTTAGGTGAGATTTCACAGCGCAGCATCCAGGTTCCTAGGGAGGTTCACAGAGGACAGGGTCTGGTGGGATATAGACTCTGGTCCCAGGTATTTTGGACAGATGACCTCAAAGGGGAGCTTATCATGCTCCTCATAACTGTCCTCATCTCAGGAAAGCTGACCCAGCTTGATTCCGCCAAGAATTTTTGTTTCAGTTTGGTTTAGTCAATAATTTGATTTCAGGGAGAGAAAAGCATGATCCAGGTTTAGAAATTACTCGTGTTTGGCCACCAAACCAATATAACAGCTCTTCAACAGCCAAGTGGCAGGTGACAGGATGAGGAGGAATGGACCCAAGCTGCTCCAGGGTGGATTCATATTAGACATTAGGAAAAAGTTCTTCACCAAAAGTGTTATTGGGCACTGGAACAGGCTGCCCAGGGAGGGGGTTGAGTCACCAACCCTGGATGTATTTAACAGATGGGTAGATGAGGTGCTTAGGGATATGGTTTAGTAGAGGACAGGTACAGCTGGACTCTGTGATCTCAAAGGTTATTTCCAACCTTGTGATTCTGTGAACTCTTTTCTGTGTTGGGAAATCTCAGTTCAGTTCAAGGGCCCACTTCTGTCTCCAGCATCTCCTAGAAAATCCATGGAAGTGAGTCATGGGTTGTTTCATCCACCAAGACCTTTACTGATGGCTGCTGTTGCAAAAAGAGATTTCCTCATCTGGGGCAGCAGCTGGACTGGTTGAAACTGGCTGTGAAAGCAGCGGACGTCTGGGAGACAGGCTCATACAACACGATTTCAGTCAGGAATGCATCTGAGGATGGAGCTTGGCAGCGAAAGCCAAGAAGGGGGAAAGTGTGCAGAAGTTGCAGGAACAAAATCCTGATTTTTCTCATATTGTTTTCAAAAGGAGGGTGACGTTTCTGAGAGAAGTCCCAGTATTTTCAGTTCATGGCTTGCTTTCCTGAGTGTCAGACAGGACTGCCCAACAGGCATAGTGGTGACCTTTAATTCATTGGTTTTGAGAAGTGTTCCCAGCTGCAAAGGAGGCCAGGCTTTACATGCTGGTAAGAGCAAGCACTGCTCATCTGACCATATGTGTCCACATGCAATAATAATGATAAGAAGTCATAGTAGTGGTGGTAATAATAGTAGTAGTGGAAGTATAGGAGAGCTAACAGGATAGAACACTGAAAAAACATATGGTTTGGGGCAAAACAGTTCTGACTTCTGCCTGAGGTTATGCACATGAACTCTACCTGGTCAAAGAAACACAGTAAAACTATGGTCAACTGGTGTCAAAGAGGAGAGCCTTTACTTAGCCAAGAGATTGTGAACGCTGGCACAGAAGAGTGGTGACTGAGGGTCAGTCAAGTTGCACTGGAGGCCAACAGACCCCAGGCTTGGTTGGTGCTATCAAGAGCAGAATTACCTCAGCACCACTGAGGATGATCTTTACACCTGACTTCAGCTCAAACAGGCTCAGGGATTTCATTATTCAGCATCCACTCCACTGAAAATGTGTGCGGAGATTAAACATGACAAGGAATTTGCTTCCAAGAGACTGATATTTTTGGATGGATTAAGAAATATAAGTACCCTCCTCTCTCTGTAGAGTGAGGCAGGCTGGCTCTGCCTCAGCTCTGGTCTCTTCCAGGTGGGTCAGTGCCATGGAGAGAACAGAAAATGGTATCACAGCCACCGTAGCTTTTGGGATTTATTTCTCTGTTTTTCCTACAAACCCCTCAATTCAAACTCTGAAATAAAACAAGTTCACCAAATGCCATCTCAAGAATATCCATCTGCACCCATCCAGGTGAGGAATGACTTGTCAGGCGATACTACAGCTAGTGTTCGCCTGTTACAAACCATCGCCTGTCGGCATTCACACCCTGGTAGACAAACTGAACTTCACCTTGATTTCCTCTCCCCAGATAACACAGATTAACTGGGAGCTGTGCCATTTATTTTTTGCTTTGTTTTCTTTGAAGGTGTGCAGAAGCAGCAATCCTACAGAAGAGATACAGATTCTGTCTGAGAAAACCCTGCCCTCCTAGTAAGCAACTCAGAGCAACGTATGGCTGGAACAGAGACACAAGAGGTACCAGTGACTTCTGTAAGACTTTGAGCTCAGTAAATGTAAATGCTTGTGGTGTTATGCTGTTTTAATACTGTCTTCATGTGTCCCAACGAGCATCTCCTCCAGGATTATAGTCTCCATCGGTCTCCACGTTCAGCCTGGCACGGTTGGCTGAGATACTTCTTGGAGTGACTCTGGGAGATCCCTGAGCATCTGCTGTGTGCATGGCAAGGACAGCCAGCCCGCAGCTCAGGGAGGTAAGGATGGAGCTGGTGACTTCATATCCTGGAAAAAAACCCCGTTTGTTTTACACTGTGCTTGGTAGGTATCGCTGTGCTCAGAGCACCAGTGAGAGGAGATTCTTCTCTCTCACTCTATCCAGAGAAAGAGAAGTAGGGAATGGAGGCTGTGATGAGATAAATGGTTATTATGAGGTATAGGCATTTTTAATTAGCTCCTGCAGACTGCACCACACTACTAATGAGCTCTTGCCAAGTTTCCTGTGATTCTTCTTTACTTTTTTCTAACTCTGTAATTGTAACAATATAATCATTTTCCATAATAACCATGATAAAACCCAGATAATCCTTCTGTAACTCCTGCATAAGCTTCACATAATTAAATCAGTTGGTGAAACATTCTTGGTGGAAGGGATGGATGAATGCAGCACAGCTCTGTTACCCAATGAAAAGGAAGATGAGGGAAGCATATTCCCCATAACTTCCTCCCCCAGAGTGGGATAAATCCAACCCCTGGATTTATATATAACTGGAGTAGGGTTTAAAAGGCAAACAGTTGTGTTGGGAGCTCAAATTAGCTCATCGTTGCCAAAGCTGAGGCCAGAATATTCCCAAACCAGTAAATTTGCTCCTGAGGGAAGAGCTTGTTTTGTGTTAGGTGGGTTAGGCGCTGGGCTCCCAAAGAGAGAGGTGTTCCCAGGTGGGAGGGGAGGTGTGAGAAGGGATGAGGGGAAGAGACATCACAGGAATCCTGCTTTCATCTGTCCTTTAAAAGAAGGGGGAGTGTCTCTCAACAGTGCTGAAAAACGCAATTTGGATAAATAGCTGGCGGCTCCTGTGAAGAGTTTATCCAGCCTGTTATCTTCCACCTGATTGATGTACCCCAGGTGGTGTCATACGTACTTGTTCTTTTCCTTGCTTTAGTTAGGAGACATGTCTGTCTATAATTACTGCTCTTACAAGAATCTCTCCTGCAGACATATGTCCACATTGCCAAGGAGCAGCCGCGCTCTCTGCACTCCAGTTAAGTGAACAATTGCAGATCTGCTGCCCTCCCTCCAGGACTCTGGTGATGATGAAGCCTTTTGTGGTGCTGCTTTTAGATGAGGACCTAGCTTCTTATTTCCTGACTCCTGTTTAAGCCTGTAGAGTTTATTGTCAGCTGCAAGCAACTTGGCAGGGAAAGGCAGCAGCCACCCACAGCAGTGCCGCAGACTGATTCCTGCAAAGATTTCTGAGCATAGGTGTTTGAGAGGGAAACCACCCTGGACAGTCCTACCACACATTCCCAACTCACAACATGGATGTGATTAATGTTTATCAATATCTGAAGTGTGGGACACAGAAGGAAATGGCCAGCCTCTTCTCAGTGATCCGTGGAGAGAGGGGCGAAGGCTTCAAGTTGAAGCACAGGAAGTTCCACACCAATCTGCAGAACTTCTTCATGGTGAGGGTGACAGAGCCCTGGGACAGGCTGCCCAAGGGGGTGTGGAGTTTCCTTCTCTGGAGAGATTCAAGACCTGTCTGGACACTGACCTGTGTGACCTGTCCTAGGGAACCTGCTTTGGCAGGGGGTTGGACCTGGTGAGCTCTGGAGGTCCCTTCCAACCCCCACAATTCTGTTAGTCTGTGAATTTCAGAGTCAACAGAGACAAGTGACTTTCCAAACTCCCCATCATACATGCTGCAGCATGGCCCCAGTAATGCAGCAAGCCTCAGCTCAGGACAGTGCAGTGGTCAAATGTGGATTTGTGAAACAAACCTGCTCCTGCTTGCTGACAGCCCCATGTGCTCGCAAGTACCAAGATGTGTGTGCAGATGGTTCAGGGTTAGTTGTGGTGATGCAGAGGACAAGGGACACTGGCTGCTGGCTCCTTCTTGCACTCTCCTGGGGCCAGTGACCTTCTGCTGGGTTTCAGATCAGCATTTCATACCCATTAGGAACTGACACTGATTGGGATGTTTTGTTTCTTCCTCTTCTCCTACACACCCACATGAGTCATTAAGCAACACTTCAACTCCTCTGCTTTGTGTCTCTGCATCCCATCACCTGTAATGGCTTCATTCATCAGCCTGCCCTTCATTTTGATAATACTTCTGTGTGTACTGTGAGTTTTTCGGTCTGTGTGCCCTGCATGTGGTGTGCTGTGATGTCCATGACCTGCTAGCACAGAGTCCAGCAGCACAAGGCAGTCTTTCATGCCTTCTTCTCCAGCTCTTGTTTGCTGGGTGCTTCCACACTCAGACTTCCCTTGTTCCACTGTGATCTCCTCATATCTGAGCATCTTTCTTGCACCTTTGCTTTAATAGCCAACCACAAGAAGAGTTTCAGAGATTTTGAGGAGGATGTTCACATTCACTCCTTTGAGGGAAGGACTAAGGAAAGGACATACAACTAGAAGACAGTGAAATGAGTTGTGAAATGGATACAATGCCCTGAGAACAAAAGTCCATTTCATTAAGAGACAGGAAAATCCTAACCTCGACAGAAAACTCTGACAGTGTTTGGACATGTTCTGGTTGGTAGAGCATCCAGATTTTACTGTTCGCAAATTGGGCTCTTAACTGAACCAGGTGCTGAACAAGTGCTTTCCACAGGTCACTGAGTCCAACTTTATTCTAAATAGCACCAGCCCCAGGCCAAATTCACTCCTGAAATAAATGGACTCATCTCTCACTTACAAAGCCACATGCCCTGGCATGGTGCATCTTCTGCGGTAGCCTGCGGCATCAGGAAACGCACAGCAGGCTGATTTCTTCTTCAGCTCTCCTGCAGGCAATGCAGCTACACAGTGGGCCTCGTACGGGTTACTACCTTTCTGCTCCAGTTATTGCTGCAGTTTATGAAAGCCTGCAGCAAAAATGTTGTACTCGTGTTAAGGAGAGGTGAAAGGACAGAGGAAGCCCAGCATGAAAAAACTCAGAGTGGTGGATGGTCTTTGCTTTGTTTGACCGTCTTGAATTTCCCTACACCTGTGGCATCCCCTGCCATCAGAGCCACTGCCAAACCACTGCTCCATTACAGACTTTCCTACCTGCCATCTATTAGTTGGACCTAATTTTGATCTTGCAGGTGCTGATTCCACTCTGCTGACTCCTGAAGTCTATCTCTTCCCTAGCTGAACTCGAGCAGCAAGAGAAGCCTGGGTAGGGATGATCACAGAGATCCTGCCCAACCTGAAAGCTGAAGTCTAACTTTAATATTTTTTTCCCCTTTTGCTGCTAAGAGGAAAATGGGGGGAAAAAAGTACTTCAAAATGTACTAGTTACTGACTCCTTACCCTGACACAGGGGTACCTGGGGTTGCTCATTTTCTCAGTGCCCATTCTGAAATGCTAGTGTCACATGTGGGCTGCCAGAGCCAAACACACTGGGGAAAAAGGGTAGCAAAGATAACAAAGATTTAGTGTTTAAGGCTTGAAATCAGCTTTTATATTTTCTGGTTCCTACCTGTGCACCAAGTTTAGAAATACTCATACCTCAACTAGACAGGCCCTAAGCTGTCAGGCAGAGCTTTCCTCCTGTTGAGGATGGAAGAGGATCTCCTGCACTGTCAGTGAGGGCAGACATGAACCTGCCCAGACACTGAAAGTTCTTAATGCCCCTGACCAGCTTCACCTGGGCTCTCTACCCCTCCCATGGGCCCAGAGCCCATTTAAGCTCAGCCTGAGACCATCAGTCCTGCCCCTAAGCTCAGCTAAAGAAGTGCAGGTCTCCAGCACATGCACCTACCTGAGCATGGATGCCCATTGCCTGCCTGAAGAAGGTGGCCTTTCTACCAAAGGCCAGCATGTAAGGCCTTGCTTTTTTTAAGAATTAAAAATGGTGGGTTAGTGACTTGTGCTTTGTAGGGGTGAGGTTATTGTGAGTGGTAAAGAGCAGGAGTGGGGTGCTTGTGGTGGTGCCTAGGAAAGGATGGGGACAGCCTGGTCCAGCCATCCCTGTCCCCTTCCCAGTTTTGGCCCTATGCCTGAGTACTCCAGTCATTGGCTTGTGATGTAAATAAGCTCTCCTCAGCCTGCTATGCAGGCTTTGTGCAGAGCAGACTACATCAGAAACCTGTCTCCTTCAGGATCTGATGGCTTTGGATGTGAACAAGTGCATGACCCTGGTACCTCCAAGCAGAGGCCTGGGAATCAGTGTAATTCCCTTATACACAGAGGTTCTTCCTTTCCTGTTTACTTCAGAATGTTTTTCATTATGTTCTTATGATGTTTTAGGGCTGGAAATGCCACAAATATAAATCAGGACCTGTCATTCACAGGCATCACATTATTATACATTAATATGTGCTTTCTGCTAAAATATCACACATTCAGTTGTGAGTCTTGGCTATTAACAGAAGCTTATTGCAATAATTTTCCTTTTTTTTTTTATTTACCCACATGAAATACTGTGTTTAATGATGAATTGGTTTCTGACTGAAGGAATCAGGCCATTTGGAAAGTCACAGCCTGCATGGCCTCTGTGCTCTGACTTAGCAATTTAGTTGCTTCTATTCCCCTGGGTTTTACCTCTTTTTCTGCTGGTGAAGGTAGCAAGGGAGCACAGAAAGCCTCTTCTCTACTTCTGTTTCATGGCTAATGCAAGAGCAGAGTCCAGTATTCCCCTTAGACTGAAAATCTGGGGGGAGTAAAGAACAAAACATGAAAGGAATCTGTAATTCTGGAAAGATTCGAGGGTTTTCCTGGGGAGGCTGAGAGCAGGCAGTCCTCCCTTGTTCTCCTCCCCTGTCACCATCAGCATTGGACAGCTGTAAAATGCATCTTGAGAAATGAAGGCATAGAGAGGGGTAGGTCTCGTTATCCCGGGCTGTCTGGTAGGAATCAGAAGGGAGGTATGTAACCAAATGATATTTTTCAGCTGCGAGCCTCCAGCTGCATGACATTTCCAATTACCCGAGCACATGCATATGGATGCGCAGACCCCCGCGGCGCCGGCACACTCTGTTTCTGCAGCGATGGAGGGCCCAGCCGAGACAGCCCGGCATGGCCCTGCCGCCATCCCGCTCCTGTGGATGGGCACAGGCACCTCACAAAGCCTGATTTAACAGAGAGCAAAACTTTGTCCTTGAGATCCCTGTACGCCATCAGGCCCTGTGACGTTCAGCAGCTTTTTGAAGCGTAGTTAAAGCCACAATGAGAGCAAAGTTACCTATTTCCCATGGAGCTTTTCCCTGCCCCTGATGCTTTAGCGCAGGGCAGTGGGCAATTAACTGAATCCCAGGCAGGCAAGTTTGCACATCCCATAAAACTGTGCATGGGCTTCCTGAGGGGCATGAGCAAGGCTGCTGCTCTTTCTTCAGGAGGATTATTAATGATTGTGAACTTAGCCGTCTGCTGGGGTAAAAGCTGTTACACCCACACAGCTTCAATGAGTCAGATCCCAGGTAGCCAGTGCAGGTGGCAATCTGACTGAAGAGTTGGGGGCAAGTAACAAGTTATACTGGTCACCCCTTGTCGGTGACAGGAGAGAGAGCTTTGAAGAATGCTTGTCTGTCTTCCAGATTTTCAGGAATAGCTGCTGCATCTCTGCTTTCTGAACTTTACAGTAAGGTCTGCTATCAGATATGAAAAATATATTAGATATTTTTTTCCATAAGCTTCATTTATACTCATCAGAGTGCTACAAGTAATAATACCAGGAAATAGATTTGCAGGCAGAAGTATGATTTTTAAGTTAACGATGTTCATTTAATTTCAGCTCTTGTCTCCTAGATGTGCCTCCTCCTAATTCTCTAAATAGCTCCTCTGCCTCTTTGATGTTTACACCCTTCAAATGCATAAAGACAGTTCTCTACAATTCCTCATTTTGCCAAGCAATACATACTTAGTGCTTTTCATCTCTCTCCATAAATCAATCCCTTTCCTCCAACAGGAGCTAGAATAGGATTTTTTTTCCTTATTAGATTTGTACTGAGAATTTCTTTTCAGAAACAGATAAATGATACAGGGTTTTTTCATGACAAAGCATCCTATCATACATTATTAGCAAACACTTCCACAGTAGAACAGGAATAAAAATAGAAAGTGGGCTATAAAAAAGAATGTATAGCAGGATGGCATCTAATCTCACAGCATGGTACTAAAAGTAGAGCAGTTCCTTCACATTTCTTTGCTGATCTTCAAGGAAAGATCCAGGAGGCCTAAGAAGTGTTTAGCATCTTTTACTTAAGGATTTCGTTAAATTCTACGTGATCTTTGACAACAAGTTAATGAATTTTCTCCTTACTCAAAAAGCCCACCTACCGCTCATGATGTGTTTGAAGTGGCAGATCTTCTCTAGCTGGCTTAGCTGCTGCTCTGCGCCTTGCTGCCCCTCTCCCCTGTGTGTAGCCATGCACACCCTCTTCCACAAAATACCAACTGAGAAACCACCTGAGTTAGAAATTCTTTGGGATCTCGCTTGCCTCAAAACCAGATTTTATTTTTTTTTTAATTACTGATTTTCAGTGAAAGCTATCAGACATGAGCTGCTTGGGGTTAGCTGCTTGGCAGGCCAGGTTAACAAGTATATAATGAGCATTTAAGACTGCTTCTTCTGTTGGAGCCTTCCTGAGGATCATGCCCTCTGACTTGGGTGGTTGGCTGCGCATTAGAAGCTGCAGGGAGATAAGGCTTGCCTGGGAAAAATATTCACCCTTGGATTTCCCATATTTCTGAAAGCAATTTTGGTTGAAGTCCAGCAAACCCTGCAAAAATGGATTTAAAATGAAATTACAAATGAAAGATGAATACTCAAATGGACAACAATTTCAGCAGCTATTTGTCAGGAAAAGCTTAGGACTTTGGAGATTAGTCTGCCTGGGCAATTACTGCCCTGGTACAGAGGTACACACAGGCTGCGCTCAGACGCGTGTTCAGCCGAGTGCCATTTGGCCTGATGTTCATTCCTGCATTGTTCTTTCTGCTATGAATATGAAGAGTGAGGAAAGGAGAGGCTGATCGATGGGTTTATTTTCCTCACTTGTGGCTTCAGGGGTGAGTTAGAGAAAGGGAGCGTTCCCCTGGGGCCAGACCGCCAGCTGGGCCTCAAAGCCTACCTGGAGCCAATACAGAGATGGGCGGAGGCAAGGCCTAAACCCCAAGCATTTTGGAGTTTATTAAGTAAATGTGGCAAATAATAAGCTGTGCAGCTGCAGCACATTCAGGGAGGGAGCCTGGAGGTAACTTCTATGATCTTGCAAAGGAGCAGGTGCTCCAAAAGAAACCAATATCTGAAACTTCTAGCAAAATGCCAAAGATCTCTAGAGCTGCTGCCAGCAAGCAGAGAGAAGGCAGAAAACCCAACACAAAGCCAACACGGCTTTGTAATAAACAGACCAAAGCAATGCCAGAAGTTGTGTACTGGGTTTTGTGATCGTGCATTTCAATTTCTTATTGTTCTTGCTGTCCTTAGCACTGGGTTAGCACAGCAGTGGGTCCCACCACTTCCCTGTGATGGCTCCTTGTTGGATGCCATTGGTACCATTACAGCTTTCTGCCTTTTGAAGCACTGCGTGAACTTCATCGCTTCCACATGAGGACCTGCTGAGTCCCTCTGAAGGTGGGTGCTTTGGCATTTTGAAGTTTTCCTCTTGCTAGCTTAAAACAGTGTTTGAAAATGTTTGACTTGGGATGGTGATTACTGCCTTCCAGGGCTGGATCTGTTGTCCATTATTGTTTCAGATCAAGGCCTTTGCAACAGCAATGGCAGCAAAAAACTTCTTGCACTGGACACTCTCAAGGATGGTTTTACTTCTTGATGATACTCTCTGCATAAACCTAACTGCTGGTAAAAGCTGAGACCCGAAGCTGTGAAGGCCATTTCTGAATATATGTATCATGTTCACCTGCCTGTCAGAGCCATCTCTTCAGGGTTAGCAACACAGCTTGGGGACACATGTGTGCAAGGGTGGGATTTCCAGGTCCCAGGACTGAAAGTACTTGGACACTAACGTGGAGATGAAACTGAATTGCCAGCACTTTATAGTCCTCAGTGTAGTTAACAGTGCAAATATCCACTTTCCATCTTAGAAAAATGGTTTTGTACCAACTTAATAAAAAAATAATGCTGTCTTAATAATCAATAACTAAACGTGACCCCCCTCAGCCAACTGAGACTTTATAAGCTCTAAGGTCAATGTTCCAAAAATGTGTAACATCTTTTGATCTATTTTAATTGTCTTTCCTGATACGTGCTTTAATGTCACTGCTGCTCTGTGGGGAGGCTGAGAACTGCTCAGTTTTGTCATTCCTCCAGAAAACAGATTTCTGTATCTGCAAATGCTGGTGTTGCACAGAAGAAAACAAACAAATAAAAGCCTACAGGAAACCCACAAAGCCCAACCAAACAGAGAACAGCTTGGAGGTGGTGGTGGTGAGAAGGCTTTTTAAATTCAGGTTGTGGATTAGTGAAGAGCCAGAGCTGACCAATTTTCTTGAAGCCACACCAATGTTTTTGTGTTTGTTGCTGGTAAAAGTAGTTGCCTACTTTGGTGGTGCAGAGCAGATAAATGCAGCATGCCTTGGTCTGGGCACTACAGTCTTCACTCCAGACAGCCCACAGGGCAATATCAGGCCTGGTATGGGAGGGTGCTTCCCTCTGCCCTTCTTGTGTATATGCATACATATGTCTGCGTGTATATATACATACACATGTGCTTGCTAAGTCTGTCCTAGCACAAGCTGTCAGTGTTGGCTGCACGTTCTGTTTCTTAGGGCAACATTGACTGTGAACTCCCCAAAGAAAAGACTGTCTTTCTGAGGTTCCAACATGCCCGGTCCTCCAGGGCTTTCATTCCCTGACTGGCTTTTAATGTAATGTAAAGAACAGAAATAATATCTTCCATTAAAACTTTGTTAGGTAGCTCTTCTACTTGAGAGAGCTGTTTCCCTCGCTCCGAGCCAAATGAATCCCAGGCACGGAAAGCTAAATACAAGCATTCAAGAGGGGAACAGAGAAATCTTTTTCAGGACCACAGGTGGCATCTAAAACCAGGAGTGGTGGGTTCAGTGACCTATCTGAGACAATGTAGGTAGCTCAGTATGGAGTCCTGGGCCAGAGCTACATGTGACAGGCCATGAGAGCGCAACGGCCCACATGGAAAAACGCTTTGTTTCCTGGCAAGGGGAATCTACGAAAGCATGTCCCTCACTTTTATGTCCTGTTGATTTCTACTGGAGTCTGTTATAATTATTGGGAGCATCAGACATCGGCTTTCTTCCATGGATGTTGCTAAGGCTACTGGTGGGCTGATTGATGTGTGGTTACACCAGAGAGTAGCCTGAATGGCAGCAACTGACCTTCTTAGGAGCATCTGTGTTTCTCCTCACCTTCCCTATGGCTTTTGTCATGACCTTTGAATACAGATCGATTCCAGATTAGTGTTTGTTAACAATAAATACCCTAATATTAGGATACAAATAGACAAGTTCTGAAAAGGTTAGACAAGCTTGGGGCAAGTTAGTGTAAGCCCCTGCTCACCACGCTGGCAGTTGGTCTGTGTGGTCTAGTTTCCAGAAGTATTTTTCCAATCCTGTTACCTGTGATTCCAGAGCAAAACCATCTGGAGAGCCCCAGGGTGGGGAAACTGTGGTATGGCAACTCTGCCTTCTCAGTTGGGCTGCACAAAACCCTGGCATAGTCCAGGAGATGGATTATAACTTGGTTTTTTTGGGTGCTCCACGGTGTGCTGATGGAACTAGTCCTTTGCCAAGCAAAGACTGGTAAATACATCCAGATGTACTGGACTGGCTTTGGTACATAAGTGGCAGGCAAGGGTTTTTATTTTCCCTTCAACAGTTATATTGTCCTCCCCACTCCATTTGCAAAATTCTGGCTGCACAAATATATCAGAGTATGCTTATATATTATACATATGATATGGAAAGGCTACATAACAAAATAAACTTCTGTCTAGGCATATTCCCCAGCTGTGTAGGAAAGCCCATAGAGAATGTTACTGATCATCAACCATGAACTGGTTAAAGACTTTGATCCATGGCATCATTTTGTGCTTCTTTGCAACATCTTCAAATGTTTGATAACAAAAAAAGAAACCTGAGGGGGAAAATGAGCTGTGCCATGGGTGATATAAAACTGCATCAGTACCTATGAAATGCCCTAGCAATACAAGAGAAGTGAAGTAATGAACAGAAATGCTCAGTTAGAGCTTTTCCCATATCTTACGTTAATCATTAGGGTAGAGCTGAAATTAGCTTTAATTGATATTAAGGGCTGAAAAACTGAATCCTCTGGAGAATGAGTCTCTTTAACCTTTAATGATGCAGTAAATAAAATACCCTGTCAACATTTATGCAACAGTAAGGGGTTTTGAAATTCCATGTCTGTATGGTGAGCGATTCAATATGCCTAATTCTCTCCATTACAGCAGATAAAGGTGATGTCAGTGCACAAATTCAGCTACAAGTTTTCCATGTTTCCCAGCTATCTCTCATACCCTGGAAATTCCCCATGCTGGCCAGTTACTATTTCTAGGGAGATGGAGAGGGGAAGGAAGGACTGAGAAGTAAACAAATTCTGCATGCTGACTTTTTCATTTGTGCAATTTCTAACTTGCAGGCACCTTGTGCCAGGGCATCAATAGAGAAACCGTGCCTCTGTAGAGAGCAAAGTAAAAGGAGCAATGCTGCCTGTTCTTCCTTTCAGGTGAAATATGCCTGGAAATGTTTCATTTTCCACTTTAAAGGCAAGGTGCAATTGCAAAAGACTTCAATACTTTAGGGACACTTGGTTTAGTAATAGTCAGGCCGTTCTTCTATCTGTCAGGGCTCAGCCTGGTATTGAAACAGCTAATAACTGACTTGGTGAAGCACATGAAATATTCCTCTGCTGTATGCAGGAAACCTGTTTTTCATAAAAATCCATTTGATGCCCACAATCAGCTGGACATATTATATCATTTAGGTAAGTTACTGTCACATCGATGGCTACTTCGCTGTGGCTAACTATAAACCAGAAAACAAATCTCCTCACTTACAACCACCTTTGTCTTTCATCAGGGCTGATGCAATAACAGTTCTCATATCACAGGTTATATATCTCCTTTGGAAAGCTCCCAGCAAGCCTTTCTGTATTGAGGGGAGAGTATTTCTGCATACTTAGAGAGGTCTTCCCAAGTGATCAGCCAGTGCTGGTGTTGTACTAGGGTGTGAGTGTGAAGAGTGGTGGAGGCAACCCTTTGACAACAACTTCTCTGAGACACAGTTGAAAAAAAACTTTGAGAAGCCCTTTCTTTTTTTAAATGCTGCTGTAACATTGATTTTCTTCATACCCCTTTCCCCCTTAGGTTTGGTAGGATTTTAAGGGGAGGAAGTGAGACAGAAGTATTCCCCAAATAAACTTCTCAGTTGCTCTGTGTTTGGATGCTCTTTCCTTTGACAAAAACCTAGCTGTCTTGGGACAATGTAATGCCATAGGCCTGCCAAGTATGTGTTGAAACAGTTCAAGGAATCAGCAAGGTCTAGATAAAGCAAATATGTTTTAGGAGTGAAAACATTTGAAAGTCGAGTTAAACAGTGATATGTCTGGTGTAAAGAGGAAATGATCAAACCAGTGAAAACAAATCTGACAAATGACCAGGACCAGCATAATCCTGGCCAAGTCCTAACCGTTTCTGAGGGGTGACCAGCAAGGCAATGGAAAGTACTAGAAATGATGGAGGCAGCCTTTAAGCAAAATAATTTTATGGAGTTAAGACACAGAGGATCTAATTCTTCTAGAAGACTCATTACCATGATTTTGTTACACATTATTTATGGGCTGTTATGATAGTCCTGGCAGGTCATAATTGGCTGAAGCTGGAGAATTAGTCACATTTTTCACATTTGGAAGAATGATCTGTACAGTTACACTAATGACTTCATTCCTGGAGATGCCACGCGTTGGGCAGGGACTGTCTGTCTTGGGATATGGCTGGGTTAACTCTTTCGGGTTCTGAGCACCACACAAAAGCACTTGAATTTGTTCATGAGAGACCAAAATGACTTTTCATTGCATCAAAGCTTCAGTTTGACCTGTGACTTGCTGCTTTCACAAGGGTTTCCCTTTTCTTCCCCTTCCTTGAACTCATAGTTCCCTGTGCCTGGCACTATTTGTCTGGGGAGGAAATGCATTTTTTAACTAGTCTGTCCATGCAGGAAAATTGTGCTCTCCCCATCTGAGCTGGCTACTGCAGCATGGCAACTGTAAGACAGGTCCAGCCCTTTCCAGTGAAGGCTTTGAACCCTCAGTAAGAGATGAGCAACAGTTTAAACAGAGGAAGAGCCTCACTGGCAGCACTCCTAACAACGCCTTTCTGTGTACTTAGCGAAACCCAAACAATTTTTCACAGATGATGAATCAGAAGGGAGCACTATAATTGTTTTATCTGCCTTTTGGGGCAGTGCAAGCTGCTAACTCTTGAATTACAGCATGGTGAATGTTGCTGTATTTTCCTCGAAAATGGGCAGCTTTGATTTGGGAGTTTCCAGTGATCAGGAATCCACTGCCCTGTTGGCTGACCACTCCCTAATTCTTTAACTGAAATTGTTGTTACAAAATGGATGTGAATTCTTGAATAAATTTGTACTATGTTGGATTCCAGCATTTAGATCATGTTGTGGTTTCTGTCTCCTAAACTAAAGAGAAAAGTATGTGGCCACAGGAGAAAACTATAGACTGTTATTTGGACAATCTAGCCTTGGATTGAAGGATACTGGGAGAAAGTCAAGAGATTACTTGATCTGGTTTACAGCTCTTCTAAAAACCTTTCCCATTCCACTAGTAACCTTCTTGGTTTGTAGGTGTCAGGGCTGGTACAATATACAGGGGTGAACTGGAGTGTGAAATTCAGATCCAGGTGAACTTCCCACCTGCTTTGATATTCCCTGTTTTATATGGTCAGGGATGGCCTAAGACCTTCAAAAGCAGCATGCTGATGGCAGAAACAGCCCATAGGGCACAGGCCATGGGCTGCTCTGCAGCAGTCCAAGAGCAAAGCAGCTCGCAGCAGGCTAACATGCCCTGATGAGTGAGCATACACCCCATCCCTGGCTCTGGCGGGAGGCAAAGCTCAACAACAAGCCATGGCCAGATAACTTCTCCAGGAGCAGTGGACCTCCCACAGGGCTGCTGACACCTCCTGTGGGCTGCTCCTGCTGCTCTCTGCAGTCTGTCTTCTGTTGCTTCTGTGCAGAAGATGGTTGGCCAGTGCTGAACTGAAGGCAACCTCTTAATCAAACTAAGAGGTGGGAGTTATAGTGTTTGTAAAATACTGTACAAATGGGAGGGTTTGATCACATTAAATGAAGGATCAGATTCATTAAATTAAGTGGAAAGCAATGTACATGGATAATTTCAAGGGTTGAGGCTGAATAAGGTTTTTAAATAGGAAGTGATCAGCCGCTATACACAACACAGAGCAGCTCTCAAACATTTTTAATGACAGTATTTGTACACACTTTAGTTTAATTAACACATGGCACAGGAGAGGTTTGGTAACTAGGATATAGTCTCACACCAGTCAGCTCAATTATAACACACAAAATTTCAAGCATCGATACACTGAGAACGTCACCCTTCCCTGCCCAGCAAGGTCTGGCAATCTGAATTTCCATCACACCTTGTTTCTGTTGGATTTGACAGTAATTCCTTCTCCACAGATGGAGAAGTCCCCTTAGAAGTGAGTGGATGATCAGCTTCTCATTTGGATTTATTTCTTGTTTTCTGCAATCAAAATTAAGGGGACTGTATATTGTCACTGACCAGTGAGCCACATTACATTTCTGACAGCTATGTTTATTAGTAAATATGTAGTAATTGCTTGCAGAATTAACTAGAGCTGCTCTTCTGTGTCTGTACATGCAGGAGCGATCCCCTGCAATGTGTGATCCCTTTGTTAGCACAGCACTTATTAGGTGCTGGAGACTGGTTGCAGATGCAGCTGGGTTTTATGCCTTCACAGCTGTGGAGTTGGTCCGGGGGACTAGCTTCAGAATAATTGGTTTCTCTGGTGTCAAGAGTCCCATCGATTTCACCTTGAGAGGGATCTGCAACAAGAGGAGGGAAAACATGCTTGGAGATAGACAAACTAAACAAGTGGACATTAAAAGAAAGAAGCTTGGCCATGCTTTGGACATAACTTCATCAAGTACGTCTCCTCCAGTAAGTGCAAAGCATCTAGTGTTAGCACCCAGGGGGAGAACCTAGGCACCCAGCCCTTCACATGGGGGTTTCAAAAGGTACCATGCTCCTCACCTGAGTTTCTTTGCAGACCTGGAAGGTGAAATGTTGCAATAAGGCGGCGATGGCAACTTTCAGAGTCAGGAGAGCAAACCGCATCCCGATGCAGTTCCTGGGACCAGCCCCAAAGGGCAGGTACGTGTACTGGTCTATAGTGTCTTTGTTTTCCTTACTGAACCTGGATAATGACATGGTTGGGGAAAAGAAATGAAGGTGGCAAAAACCCACGAAGCTGCATATCTGCATCACTTAGACATCTCTTGCTGGTGCCCTATAGAGGCTCATTTGGCTTTTCACTAAGGTATTGGCATACACCAGCAACTATGCTGTCACAACCCTGGTCATGGACGGGGCTTTGAGTTCAGTTCTGTCCATTCAGACTAGTAAAAGTTGAAAACCATGGGGAAATCTACATGCTCTTCCAAAAATCTCCCTGATTTTTCCCATCTGTTGTAATTAGTAAGAGAGAAACTAGGAGTTGTCTTTGTTAGGAGCAGCCTACATCTTTGGTCCTGAAGGGAGTGAGAGCTAGATGACAATAATAAAAATAACCAAGGAGGGAAAAGTTATCACTTCCTTGGGAAAACAAAAAGAGAGGAAAGGTGCCTCTGGTATGTTTTGTGGCAAAGCCTGTGTGAAGGAAGCAGGTTGAGCAATGAAGAGCCTACAGAGAGATGGCTAGCAGGTACCAAAACTCGCCGGCTACCCGCTCTGTCAGTAAGATCCAAAACTGTGTGCAAGACGCTGTGAGGTATCAGTGTTGTTCCCCCAACAAGATTACATGGTTTGAAACCAGCACAAAGCTTGTTTTCTTCTTAAAACAACATTCCCATGAGCCCGCAATTTCCCATCAGTGTCGTTTGTAAAAAGAAAGGAAGAACACAATTAGACAGCTAATCAAAGATTAATACTTAATTACTACATGAGGAAAAAGCAGTGTGATATTTCTCTCCTTTTGTTATGTTTTACGTACCTTTCTGGTCTGAATTCATCTGGGTTTGGCCAGTACTCTGGGTTGCGGTGCAGGGTATGGGGTGGGATAATAACCACAGCTCCCTTGGGAATGGTCACTCCATTTATTTCTACATCTTTCTTGCAGGCTCTCTCAAGCCGTCCTCCAAGGGGGTAGAGCCGAAGGGTCTCATTCACTGCCATGTCAAGATACTCCAGTTGCATCATCGTTTCGTATGTGAGAGGAGCCTGTAGAACAACAGGAGAAAGGTGACCAGGTATGTTGGCGTGAGGATTGGATTGTCCTAAAATGACTGATGAGACCAGAGCATCCCAAACCCCTGCTGCCCCAATCGTGTCTCCAGAGTCACTGAAGACTAAAATGCAAGGTAGAAATTGTGTAGCAAGTTTCATTTTCTACCCCTGAGTGATGGAAATGCCTGGAAATCCCTGTCTACTTGTGCGTGGGTGCAGAGTATGGCAAGTGGACTTGTGCAGTGGGGTGACCTGTGAGGTCTCAGCTGCCAAAAGAAAATGCTTCTGTGTTGAATTGTCTTAGTGTGTGTCTCTTGGAATTTTGGAAGATGCCAGGAGGAGGTTGGTTAGGAGCTAAAGATTTCTCATTGTCTTGACCAAACAAGGGCAGCAGGGTCAGAGGGTCTTCACCATCGCTCAATGTCCCTTTACCTTGTTGGGTAAAACAGTGTCAATTTCCTCCAGCAGTTTTTGCTGTACATCAGGATGTGTGGCCAGTTCATACGCCAGGTAACAAAGCGTGTTGCTGGTGGGCTCGTAGCCAGCGAAAATGAAGATGAATGCCTGTGACAGGATCTCTATGTTGGTCAGGGCTGTGAGGAGAGAGGACGGAGACAATGAGCAGAACTGGTGTTGGTTGATGATCTCAGCAAGGGACATATTGGGTGTGTCTGAGTCAGGTTTGTTTCGGTTGTTTTCTGATAACGCATTTATAGCTACTCTGCTATCTGTCTGGAAAATGTCATTTGATAGAGGAGCCAGATGGTTTCCCAGTCATAAATCACTGGCACAGCAGGCCTGCTCCTTGGCAAAGGGCCTGGGACATTCCCCTTAGCCCTGGTGCTGGCAACAAGGGATAGAGACCTTTGCCTGGAGCTGGTCAGTAGAAATGCTGGTGACCTGTCAAGCCTTTCTTTGGGAAACAGCTCCCCATACTTCCAACACTCCCACGGCCCCTGTTCCTGTGATGAATATTTAGATGTTGTTACCTTTATTTGCTTCGTTGGTTCCATTACCAGCTAACTTCTGGGATTCAATCATCAGCTGCAGAAAATCTACTCTGCCCTAAGAAGAAAAGCAGGAGAGTTTCTCTGGTGAGGGGTCCCTCAGGGAGGGCTCAGGTCAGCAGATTTCATAGCCTAAGAGCAATTTTTAAGCTGAAAGCATCCCTTGTTGTAAAACACATCACTTCCATTTCATTTTTGAAACCCATCCGTCCTTCTCATTGGGTGGGAGAACAGTGTCTCGAATGAATTTTGGGAAAGGGATCCAGGCTCTAAAAGGGAGAATTTTTGCCAGAAAACACTTTCAGTTTTTGAAAGTGAGAGGTACAACCCTGAAAGGTGGAATTGCTGCTCTTGAGCTATTTACTCTGTTCTCTCCCATTCTCTGCCTAATCTTCTTCACGGAGTCTCTTATTTTGACTTATCACAAGTTCTGCAAACCCATGCTTAATGCAATTCTACTAAGCCTTTATCTGGATTTTGCTTCAGATCACAAACATGTGAATCCACTTCTTTCTGTGCCAGGACTGGTCAGGTAAAGCTTTTCTGAGAGTAAAAAAATCGGGTGTTTACACTTAAGCAGATTCAGGGTTTTGCTTTGGCTTCGCCTTTGATATCATCAGCCTTTCCCATCAATGTATTTTCTAGCACAAAGGCTGGCAAATTTGTGCTCACTTACCTTCTGAATGTCCTTTTCACGGTCCTCCTTAATTTTGGCAAGAGATCTCATGAAGAAATCTACAGCACTTCTGGGGAAGAAGCTTACATTCATCTTGGCCAACAGAGGAGTAATGAATGGGCATACAACTGAAAAACAAATTGAGGATGAAATCATACACTGCAAACAGACTCCACCTCGTATAAGATAGCTATGGATGTTATTGAGGAAATAATGATGCTTCCTCACCTGGACAAAGCCTGGCTTTTACCTGTTTTTCTTTTACCTGTTTGGTCTTTCTCAGGACAGTTTATTTTGATGCAACCACCTCCTAAGTTCCCATTAACTAGGGACTGAGCTGGGTATAATCTTTGCTTTAAGAGATGACCAAAGCATACACCACCTTCTCTTTCTAAGGGCTGCTTTCTAAGGACAGGTGACTTCTGTGCATTGCACAGTGCCACAAAAAGAATGTAACTTGGAAGAGAAATACTATAAATCCTGATTTTTTTGTTTTTTCAGCCCAAGCTAATCACTGCCCTGCTATGCTCACACAAACATTTTCAAGTCCCTTTCAGAGCTTTTCCTTTATCATAGAGACTCAGTTTTGAGCTTGTGTGTAGATTCATAAGATCAGCTGCATTTCTCTCTGTTTTAGCATGGTACCTAACCCTGATGTAAGGTTGCAAGTGATTTAAGGTCCATTGTGCTGCAAGGAAATCCCATCTAACTGCAGTCCCTGCTCAGTGCTCTCTTCCAGCAAATGCATTTCAAAGAGCACTGCTCTCCTCAAGCTTCACAGCTGAACTTGCCTTTCAACCCTAGATTCATTTCCCACCACTAAGTTGGATATTGGCTGGGATTTTCATGTTACTTGCACTGTGGATGCCAAAGGTGAAGGCAGGTTTTACCCATCTCATTCTCAGAGTTGTAGCATGAAGCTAACAATGAGGAAATGACAAGACAAGAGCCATTAGGTCTTCCAACCTAGCTAAGGAAGTTATCCAAGCAATAGTTGATAAGTTAACATATAGGATGCACTGGTCTGATATGCCTGCTGAAGTTGCTTTTAGTACTACTCTGACACCAGAATGACATTTTCAACAAAAAAAAAAAAAGTCATTTACATGATAAGATGAAGAGTGGGTCAAAAAAGTCAAACTTGACCAACTTCTGCATCTCTCTGACAAAGGGGTCTTTGGGGTTGTTCATGGAGTCAATGTTCACACCGAACGAAGTGCTGGTGACAACATCCATGCTGTAGCTTCCAAAGATGCTGAAAAAAAGATGAAAAAGATAGACTGTGGTTAAATATTTGGAGCGAGTGAATATACCTTTTCCTAATGCTTATGTGACATTCAAATATAAATTCTCAGAAGACCTCCTGCCCTGGTTTTGAAAAGGAAATTGGATATATGGTAACCAAAAGGCACTTATAGTGAAAGGGACAGGGGTTTTTTTTGAGTGGTGTTTTCAAGCCTGCATGGGTTTTCAAATCGGACAGCTTTTTCTGAGGATTTTAAAACAGCATGTAGCTACATGAGCAGGTTAGTGCAAGGACAGCATGAGGCTGTCAAGCATTTTAGCTTCTTGGGGAGGGTTGGTAACACACGCTGCTTCAAACTTGCCATAAAAATGGTCTTGTTCAACCCAGCACAGGTACCTGTAGTGGTACAAAGTGTCCAAACCCTTGCCTTACAGGGTTTTGGGTAGGGGAGATCTTTGCTGCTGTGTGACTAATGGTGTGCAGCTGCTGTTTCCACAGCTCCGCTTTGAAACTGGGGGGAAATGCATAGGTTGCAGAGCCCATATGGAGGGCACAGATGAGGATGACCCACACAGGGCCACACTACAGTCTCCCTCCTCACCCCGCCCTGCAATGGGGGCAAGTGATGGACAAGCATCCCACAGTGCCACAGGTGGGGCTGGAACACCAGCAAACCCAGTGTCCTGTAGTATAAGGAGGTGGTGTGCAGAGATTGTGAGCATATGTGGGGAAAATCTGTGGATCCAGAAAGCTGTGCTGGAGCATTTTCCACTGAGAAGCCTTCAAAAGGGAATTGGCAGGGGGTCTCTGTCTTTAGGAAGTTTCCTAACCATCCTAGTTTAAATCTTCTCTTTCAAATTTTGAGCTGTTCAGAGGTCTGGTTTACCCAGCAAGCAGTCTGCATTGCTAGTAATGAATGAACCACAGCACTTTCTAACAAGGCTGGCTGCTTAGCCTGCTGCTCCTAGCAGCTACTTACTCCTTTACAGACAGAGCGCTGTCCTTTTCCACTCGCTTTCGAACATTTTTCACCAGAATTTCCCCATAGTGCTTCATTATAGGAAACATCTGTAACACAAACCAGAGATGGCCACTTAAGAGCAGTACATTTTACTCCTTTAAGACAGGCTTATGAAGACTACAGGGATTTTCATGAATATTTACAAATAAGATCTTTCTGCTAAGTTTTTATTTTAAGCCTTTTTATTTTTTTTTGTTTTAAATTAGGCATAAATTAAACAGGGCAGCCTAGTTGCCAGGCTCTGACTAAAGAAATTGGACCCCTGTGACAATCTCAGCCTGGAATCACTGTCTACTGACATTCTGATTTACTTTGTACCAGCTCTTCTGTGTTTTACCTCCTTTAGTTTCCCACTGGTGAAGGTTGGAGAGAGCACAGTACGAATCCTTTTCCACTGTTCGTCTTCAGCTAATGAGACAGCGTTTTTCAGCACCCCTGCTAGATCTGTTTTCTGGAGGGGAAAAAGGAAACATGTTAACCCCCGAAAAGATAGCAGCTTCAGTGCAAGGATAGGAATGTGGTGTGTAGCCCTGCCCAGGCTATTTCAGGGACATTACTACTGGTAGCAGGAGAAGGCCATACAAACAGCTTCTCTCAGGACAGCACATACATAAATGATCTCCTTTCCTGCAGCAAACCAGCTGGCAGAGGCCATCTCCATCTCCAGAATAAGTATCCCAACATACCATATGTACATGTGCACCCACACCAAACTGTGCCACCCCACAGTCTGCATCCCAGTTGGTGGCACGCGTGCCAGCTCTGGACCTGTACGCATCCCACACGCTCCTACACACCCAGGTTCATACATATGTGTGTGAGAGCAGAGGTGGTCTGATGCAGAGCAGCTTCCCTGCCAGCCTGGGCACGCAGCCCCGGTCTTGTAAGACAGGGGAACAGTGACATGCAGTGGCCATTTCCAGCAATCCCCATAGCGCAGTCACTGCTCCCCAGTGGGAGCCCTTCTGCGTGCTCATCTCATCCTGTCCTTCAATTCTGGACTCCACAATACATCACGATACTTCTGTTCTTACCCTCCGGTTGGTAAAGGTGGAGTAACACTCTTTAACCAGCACGGTTTTAATGATCTGGGGGTCCGTGACAACCACTGCAGGTTGCCTGCCATCATAAATCCTGGGGAGGAGGAGAAGAGGAGACAGATAAACAACCCCAGGTAGTTAAGTGCAAGGCTTGGCTGATGTCTATGAAACCAAATGTATTAAATGCTCTGCCATCACCGGCTGTGCTGCTCTGCAGATGCACCAGTACACACATGTCAAAATTAGAGATGGAAAAGGACTCCCAGGCCTTCTCCCATCTGGTTTTGTAAATGATAAAGGGGGCTAAGCACCTTCCAAAGTCACTGGGAAATGAGCAGGGCTCAGTCCCTCAAAGGACCAGATACTAAATGAAGCAAGTGTCTTCCCTTTCTCCCCTAGCTCGCTGTGTTTTTCCAGGCACTTAAACACATTACAGTATTAGAAGGAAACTTGTTCGACCCTTTTCAGGCTCTCGAATTGGGTGTCTGGAGACTTGGGCTGGCAGCACTGAAATATCCTTGGAGATGAAACTTGATCCTTGTTTTTGTCTTTCTAAGCTGCCAGTTCTGAGTTGTTTCCTGGAACAGATGTCAATTAGGTGGATTTAAGCACTTTGCCCGTTTATGTAAAGATACCTTTTCCCAGGCTCCATTTTTCAAAGCCACTGCAGGGACCAATGGACACATTATAGGGGATATGTGCATGTTTGTAGCCCAGGTTATAACAGCAGCAATAAAGGCCATGGGAGATGTCAAGAGCAGAGCAACAGCAGCTGTCTTGTACCTGCCCACGGCAGGCACAAAGAAGTTGGCAGATTTTGGATCTGCTTCATCTCTCAGTGTTGGGAGTCACTCACATTCCTCTGCTGTTGGTAAACCAGAGGAACTTGACCTCCCAGTGCAGATTCAACCTTAAATAAATAGTAGTTTTGCTGCAGATTTTGTTAGGAGTGGGTGAGGCCCTTTTGTTATTGGCTTTAAAATGGTTTTCACAGCACAGATCAAAGCAATTTCCATATAGTATGATGGCAACACAGCCCTGCCTTCATTGGGATGTAATGTAAGCCACCACGAGCACCCCTATCACTGCACCTGTCCTGCTGTGAAAGGTGGAGATAGAGAGAAGAGAGTTTTCCTAATGATTTTTTTTTCCTCCCCTTTGTGTGGATTCTGGCTCTACCTTACAAAGTGATCAGTGGTGCATACTCACCCCCAGACTTTCCCATATTTCTTGAAGCATTCATTGTCAAAGTCCAAGAAACCCTGTGGGAAGCAATATAAAAATAATCTCAGAGAGGATGCAGTGGAGATGGTGGGCTGGGAGGAATATCTGTAAACTGATGTTCAGACTGCCTTCTGAGTTCTCATCTCCAAAAACGTTGTGAAGGACAGCAGAAACGTGTATTATATGTGTGAATGAGTAGTTTGCCAGGACCTGGCAAAGGGTTGCTATAAATCAGTGCCCCCATGAGTGATTGTTTGGTGATGCTGTAAAGGCAGGACCCTATCCTCTGCATTGCTGAGCCCTTATCCCATGCTGGTGCCTTTGCACAACCCATGTGTTAGACCAGAGCTTGGCATTTGGAGATAACTTCTCTTCTCCAGGTATCTGTTGAGCTTCAGCTGTATGAGAAAAGGCAGATATTTGTGGAGGCAGGAAGGCTTCAGTCACTTACTTTGCGATATTCCAGGCATGTCCCAAAGAAAGGCAGAGGTGTCGGCCCAGGAATGCCCAACTTCTTGAACAAACCAAATGGCCAGATCCCATATCTGTGAGACAGAAAAGGCAAGTGAGTTCTCCATCACCCCATGGCATTGGGGCTGCCAGCCCTCCTGAGCCTGGACCTTGGCTCTGAGTAGGTTGATCCAGCAGCTGGAAAAAAAGTGGCCCAAAAGAAAACCACCCTGTAAAGACTACTTACTAAACATGGTAAGGGACGCTGCTGCCACAGGCAGCTTCAGTGAGGTCACTGGAAGAGAGCTGCCTCCTAAAGGTATAGGTGCTCTGGTGGAAACAGGACCTTAAAGCCTTAAGCAAAAGCCGAAAGAGGAGCTCAATGCCAACAAAAGAAGAGGCAGAAAAGGGAGCTGGAAGAAGAACACCAAGCTTACAAGTTTTTATTGAAGAGATATCAAAGCAGTGCCAGAAGTGATGTCCCAAACAGGCTTTTTGTCAAGCTGCACTTTAATTTCATTTATTGTTCTCCCTCCCCTTAGCCTGGCGTTAGCTCAGTGGTGCGTCAGGAAATCTTGTCTTGATGGTTTTCTGTTTAGATTTTATTGACAGCTTTGCAGATTTCTTCCCTCTGAAGCACCCTTTTTGGCAGCTGTAAAGTTATTACTTCTACCTCGGGGCCTTCTGTTTCTCAACAAGGGCCTGGGCTGCAGCCCTTTGAAGCTTGTCTTTGGCTGTGTTGAAAAAGCTCCTCAAAATATTTGTTTTCAGTTAGTAGCTGCAGCTTCCCAAGTGAGCAGTTTGTTGCAGAAGGGATGTAGAACTGTGAAGGCTGGGCAGTGGGATGTCATCAGAGATCCTCTTTGCCCCATGTGGCAGTAGCCATTCAGCCAGCATCTTGAGGATGCTGTCCTGAAAAGCCAGTCAAGGCTGAGATTTGGGGGAAGGGGGTTTCCCTTGCAATAGTAATACTTTTCTAAATCTGAGAGACCCCAAATGAGATCAATCTCTAGCACAGGTTCTACCAGAGCACAGAAGCAGACCTCATCTGATGAGCAGCAACGAGCAAGGGAATGGGGTGTTTGCAAGCGTAGAAAGGTTTCACAGAGCTCAGTTTGTCAATGTTTAACCTTTTCTGTCAAAGGTTGATTCAGTGCTAGGTATAAAATGCTTGTGGATTCTCATTTGTAATGTTTATGGGTAGCTGGGGCTGCCAGAGGAGCAGGAAATGCCAGGCTGGGGTGGTTACAAAGCCCAGAAATGCTGTAAGAACATAGGCTGGGCTTAATCCATTTGAAACATGGCCAGAAAAACAGTCTAATGATCTTACAACTGTGACACTGTTTTCTGCAGGCTGAGAAGGACCATTCAGTGTGAAGCCTGAGAATAATCATTACTTCTTCTCACCATGCAAGTGAACCAGAAATGCCTGATGTTCCTTCATGTGTGAACGGGAACATCATTGCCCTAGATGGACAAGAAGCATCTGAACAACCTCCCTGTGTTAATGGGCAGTGAAATTTCTATTTTAGTTCAGACATCAGAGCACAGAGATCTGGGCTTCATCCCTTTTTGCCACAGCAAAATTGCAAGTGGGAATCTGATAACCAGCAGCCTCAGATGGCCACACTTACTGAAGTATGAGGGCCTGGCTCAGTTAATGAGGGTGGGGTTTTTGGTTGGTTTGTTTAGGGTTGTTTTTTTTTTCCTAAGAGTCTGCCCCAAACAGGCTTTTGAGTGCCCCAAATCACAGGAAAGTGAAAGGGTTTTAAAAACAGTGCTAAAAGTTCCAGCGCTTACTGAACTGCCTCGGTTGGAGCATTGCCAGGGCAGACAAATGGATTGTGCTCGTGTGGACCACATTAATCATTAAGGTTTATGGCTAGCAACATGCTGTCTCTGCCTAAGGGCTTGTCAACACTACAAAGTTTGTCAGACCAGCCTTGTTGGCAGGGGCTGGCAGCAGAGATGCTCTATGTCCCAGCAGAAGGGGGCTTTCAGCCAGCCCTGACACGCTGCAGTGCAGAACAGCATCAGCAGGGCAGACAAAAGTATTTTCTCACTAGCCTGGCTCCTCTGAAGCAGCGAGGTACCCTTCTGCCTGATGGAGCTTGTCAGAAAAGGCAGGAGTGGAGACCTGACCTGTCTCTGGGCTTTGCTTCTTCCCACAGCAAGGGTGGGCTGTAGGAATGGGCATGGGACGCTTTCACTGTGGCAAATCTAACTGCTGCCAATCATCCCTCCAGGTCCAGGTTCTCACGCATGGAGCATCTTACCAGGACACCACAGAAAGAGCAAAGGACAGAACAGATTCTAAAAATACTCTTTCTCTGGTGCCTCTCTTCTGCTCTCCACCTTTGCAGGTTGAGCAGGAAGGTCTTCTACTGCCTGCTCCTCTCCATAGGGCAACCTCAGTCAGAGAGAGACAGCCTGTTTTCTGTGGAAGATACCATAACAGAAGCCTGCTGGTAACCAATGCTGGGCACTATTATTATTTGATTATTGCATTGGCACTTAGCAGCAAGATCATAACAATACATGGGAATGCTCCAAACCTTGGAGCAAGATCATGCGTCTATATGGTCTTTAGACTCCTCTGCTACTTCTCAGACCCTCACTAGAGTCACATCTACCTGTTAGCTCCTAGGCAGACTAGTTGCATGAACATGAACCGCAGCAAGAACAGGAAAGTGGCATGAGCAAAGAACCGATAATGAATAGTTTACTCACGCTAACAGGAGGGCACCAAAAATGAGCAAAAGGGCCCAGGTCTCTGGAGAGAAGAAGGGAAGAAGGTTCATTTTGGCTCTTCTCTGGTTGGCTTTGAGTTGTGTCTTGATGTGTTTGTCTCAGGTCTGTGGGAAATAAGAGCATTTCACTGTGCGCAATCTTTTGCGTCCAATCATATGATTTAGGGGCTGTCCTTCTGTCACAAAGGAGGAGGAGTAGAAGGCAAAGGTAGCAAAGTATGCTAATCTGAAAAACCCAATCCATGTGATAGTCAGTTTGGTCAGACTTTTATCTAAGGTTCAAACTACTTAATGTGTATGTTAGCGGGCGTTTCAGCTGCTTTCTCTGCTGTAATAGGAAGTAATAACTGGCTTTTTATTGAGTAACACTCCTGGGTTCCTACACAAAAATAAATAAAACCCAGTTGCAATGAAAAGGTAAACCCCAAAGCAGGTGTCAGGGCTGGTTTACGAAAGGGAAAGAGAAGTGAAAAGGTTATTCACACACTGAATGACAAGATCTTTTCTGGCAGCTGAATTAACTTTGGCAGAATATAGGATTTTGGTTAAAATATCTTCTTTTCTGTATGTGTTGTGAAGAGTGAGTGCTGCTGGCATCTGCCTGTGGTGGGTCAGAAACAGCTTCTAAGGCAGGCAGGAGTTTGCCACCTGTAAAGGCTGTAGAAGCCCACCTCATTTGCTGGCTCATGGGCAGGAGCTTTGTAAAAGAAATACTGTCATTCCACAACTGCTAGTAGTTAAATTGCCACTGTTTCCAAAAAACAGTGCAGGAAAGAAATAGCATCTTAGTATGGAAGTGCTAAGAGAAGAATATGATGGTGGGGATGCTTGGGCTGCTTGGCTGGTGTTTGTTGGTGTCTGTAATGTTAGGGCAGGAAGCTGTGGTTTGCACAGATGTGTACTACAGCATCTTTAGAGATTCACTCAGAACTCTAAAATGAGCAATCCCCTCCCTGTTGGGGGAGCTGCCATCTTCAAAAGGGAGTATACTGACTGCACAGGGTGCAAATAAGTGGGCACTATAAATATTAATCTCATAAAGCACCTCATGTCTCCCAGGGTATAGCCGTGATTGATGCTGGGTTGACTGATAGGTGGACACAGTCCACACGGTGATACAAGACACTTTGTGAGAGTCATCATCTGACTTAGCAGCATTTGTATCTTGTTTCACCTTTGCCTGGCTTTTGCTCTGACCTTCAGAGACAACTGAGTTGCAGATTAGTTTGTAATAAACGCAGTCTGCTTTAGTTTGACATGTACAGGCAAGTTCATGACATAGTTATACGAGCCTGTGTCGGATTCTACCTTGCTTGATTCAGAGATGTTGAAAGAGTATCTGATTAAATAGCTGCTTTCCCATTCTGGAGCTTGACGCAGCAGTGATTGTCCTTCCAGGATTCCCCTTTGCACATTTTGACACAGCCTTGAAATTTGAACTCTCCTGGGCACCAAGCGTTCCTGACTCACCATGTTGGGAAACAGGTTAATTCAGTTTATTCATGAGATAGGATTGCTGTAGGGCTATCCGTTCTCAGTAAGGCTCAGTCCTTGCCCTCTTGGGTTCATTTTTAAAGGTAAGAACAAGCTCTGGAAAAAACTTGTTAAAAAAAAAAGGCCTGATAGGTGCAAAGTCTTGCTGCTGGTTTCACACTGCAGTCTTATGATCCCTGCCAAATGGACTGTGCCTATTGACTTCAAACAAACAGAAAAACCTCACCACCCCCTAAAGAAAGCTGATAGCTTAAAAAACCCTCAAAACCCCACAAAACAAAAAACAAACCCACCACCTCATAGGATTTATCCATGCCAGAGGAAAAGCAGTGACCCAGGAATGGATGACCAATTATCACATCACATGTAAGTCCAGTTCAAAGCTGGCTTTATGGCCTAACTTGCCCTGTATTAATACTGTGAACCTCCTGCTCTAGGCTGTGGTGTACCTAAACCGTTATGGGGTATGGCAAGCCAGCTGGGAGGTCATGTTTAAGAGGTCTTCTTCAGAGATCTCCTTCAGAGGAGACCCCAGGGAAGGCTTCTCCTCCTGCCCTCTGTCTCTTGGAAGGAGTAGAAACATCAGCTTCTTGGCATCACCTTCAGCCAAGTCAGAACCACATCTTACAGAAGTGATGGGAAGGAGAACTGCATGGCCAAGCCCCAGCTTTCCCTCTCCCTTCCCAGATGAGGTTTCTGCCCCCGGGTGCAGCTGAACTGAGCCATCACGATTGTCCCTCCCCTCTATACAAGTCCTTTACATGTGTCTTATTCCTTTCATCAGAGACAGATGATTAGGTGTGTGAGAAGGTGCAAGCCCAGATGGAGGTGGGAACCTGTGGGAACACCCTGCTAGTGACACATGACATGCAGCACACGGTTTACATGCAGTGCTCCCCCTCATCATTTAAGCTGCTGCACTGCGTGCTACCTCCTGTGTTGCCACCATGCTCCCAGGACAGCCACAAGCTGAGCATGAGGGGTTTAAAAAGCCAGAGTTTGCAGCAAATTCGGAGAACTGAGCTGCTTTTCCATTTCTAATGCCCCTAAGTAGCTCAGATTAATGGATTAATGGCTTTCAGGGAAGCAAAATAACACCACGTTGTTATTTGCAGTGTAATGAAAGGAGTGCTCCTAATCCAGGTTGTGAACAAGGTGTGATGAACAGGAGGGATTTCTTGTATAATAATGACTAGGGGCTAGGCAGGAATATGGAAGAACGTGTACTACTTCCATAAGCAGTAAAAACAGATGATGTAGGGTTAGAAAAACACTGTGGAATAGCAATTATGGCTGAGGCACGGGCATGGAAAAGAACAGTTCAGAAGGGAAAGAGCTGCTGGGGCGTGGGGGGAAAGCCACAGTGGGTAACGTGTTTGTGATGAAAAGGACTGCACAGGCATAAGGACTGCCAGGTTGGAGAAGCCTGAATCCTTAGGTCTAACTCACTTTTGTGAGTACAGTCATGAGAAACGTTGTCCTGAGGTACTTTGAGGAATTTGGTTTAGATTCCCATGGCTGAACCGGTTGTGGCAGAGCCTCTGTGGTGCTACTTGGGATATAAACATCGCTGGGGAGGTGTATCATGGAGTACTTTAAACTCTCTAGATAGAGATCACAAAAAATGCTCCCAGTCATGCAGAGCTCAGATAATTTCTGTATGGGAGGCAGCAGATCTCTGCACTGGAGAAACACCAAACTGGCAAGCAGTGGAACTGGTTTGGTTTCAGTGTTGATAAGCAATTTAAGATATTCTAGAATATCTTTGTTAGGAGCAAACTTAACCCTGGGCTGGGTGAAATGCATTCCTTTAGTGTAACATAAGTAGAAGTACAAACAAAAATAAGCTTATAATTAAGGTTCTCTTTTCCAGGTGGACAAATTAATGAAACAAACCAGTGGAAGATCTCAGGGCCTTTAGTGTGGACTGTGTCTGACCTCATTTTCAAGCAGGTGCTAATATTATCAACCACTTGTATGCCAAGAGCCTTGTAGAAGCAGACGTTACACACAAAGGGCTGAGCAGCTACATTAAATATTTTGCTCAGAATAAACTGACTAGATAGGAGGTGGAGAGGAAGAAAATCTCATTGACTTTGTAATTGAAAGCGTATAATTATATGTTCTGGCCATAAGATCTTCTGGGATGGGAGCTTGGTTCTGTGCCTGAGCTGGACCAGCCCGGTGCTTGAACATACCAGCTCACTGGGACCAAATTAGGGGCTATGGGCAAGGAGGGGTCCAACATATTGGTGAGACTTCTCACCCCCTTGGAGACATGCCCCCCAAACCCTTTGTTTATTTAGTTTAGCTAAATGATAGCCCGGCTGGAAGGTGGTTGCTATGAGATAAATGCCAGGTAGAAGAGCTATTTAATCAAATTAGGATGTTGGCACAGGGACAAATGGGTATAACCCAGCCATGAATAAATCCTAGGCTGGAAATGAACAGAGTCCCGGCCTGGAAAGCTCAGGAGTCTTCCCATCATGTGTTTAAAAGAAAGAAGAAAAAAAAAACCACCTCAGAAAATGTAAAGTGGGGCTAGCTAAGGGAGCTGCTGGTGGGAGGAGGGAGCAGTACATTACACTTCTTACCAACTCTCTTCTTCCAGAGCAGTGTGAGGAGTTCCCTTTCTGCATAGGTGGAAGGTGTGGGGAAGAGACTATTTTCCCTGATACACAGTGGTTTAGTTACCCACAGGAAAATACTTCATAATGAAGGCTACATCTTGTTGTCAGTGGTTAAAACATTGATATGCTGCCGCTGGATAAAAAAAATCAATGTATTTGGAGGGGTCTCTAACGATACTTTATGTAGTTCTGTGCATAGACAACTGATCCCCTCCCGCACGTAGATTTCCTTGGGATTTAAAAAGCTCACAAAAAACCTCAACAAAAAAGTAATTAATTCCCCTGGATGTTTTGTTCCATATACCAAGCTTTGGAACTACACAGAAACTAGGACATTTTTCTGATGTTTTTTCAGTTAAAGTAATATCCCTGATACATACCAGTCTTCCTTCATAATCTTTACAGTATATCATTATATTCCTTTTCATGTGAAGAAATGACAGCTACAAAAGCGTCATGATATATGGATAGCTAATTAACTCCCAGCACTGCTTTCTTTTCCCCAATCCACTACAAATGGCTGTTTGAGGTTCTCCCACTTTAACCTCATAAAAGGGGTTAAGAAAAAATAAAGTATCCTGCGAGCCTTGCCCATGACTTCTTAAACGTTATGCCATGAAAGACAAGGTTGCATCCCACAAGGGAGCAGCAGCAACAATTCTGGACAAATATAAAGTAGAAGAGATATATTTCCAGGAGAAGGTGTCCTCTCCTGGGTATTTGAGGAAGGTTACTTCAGTGGGACAGCTGCGTGCGAATGCTGCTTTGGTATGCCATTGTTTCAGCAAAGTCATTCCAAGAAATGTCCACTTGTGTCATTGCCCAAGCAGACTTCTGCAATCGCTAAGCCACAGCCTGGTGAAGTCACCACACTTGACTCATTCAGAGCAATGGATCCTTTAAAGAGTGACAAATCAAATCGTTCATCCGGAGCATAAGGATGTTGTTATGCAAAGCAGGGCAGAAGATTGTGCCTAAAGCAGGAATAACGTAACGTCTCCAGTCATTGCTCCTGCCTCTGCTGCAGCTGTCCATGGGCTGACCTGCTCTGACTATATCTCAGCAGGTTCAGCTCCACTGTGGTTGTAGTGATGCTGGTTAGTAAGGATCATGAGACTCAAGTATTTGCAATAAGAGAAACTAGAATCCTTTCTCAGAATGCTTTTAGATCATAAATCACTTGTTTTACCAGTGTCTGTCCTGGGGGTAGAGGTCTTGCTTTCTTCATCACTCTTGATGGACTGTGGTAGCAGAGGGCACCTCTCATGATGAAGATGCATAAATGTTTGATGTCAGGGCTGTTGTGCACAGAGATTCATGGAAAGGGCTGTACCCATTATAAAGATGGTGGGGGAGTTAATGCATTTCACCTAAATATGAGTGTTTACAAATCGCTACTTCCTCATCCCCACCCTGGTCAGCTACCTGATCTCCTCTCTAGCTACCTGTAATGCCAGAAAAGGATTATCTCAAGGTTATATTCATATCACATGTCAGTGCATCCTGATATATTCTTTTTCTCTTCTGTTTCTTCTGTTTTCTAAATAGCATTTCCTCAGGGTCTAAAGTTTCAGCTTTAAGTCAGGCCTTTTTTTTTTTTTTGGTTAAAAGTAAATGGGATTATTTTGAGAACCAGTCCCTAAAATTATCTTACGTGAGCAAAATACGTGGGCATCTAGGTCAGCTCAGCAATAGAGGCTGTTGTTTGAAACACTCTGTAGCAAGTCCTTTTTAGAATGCAGTTGTGGTAAGATAGTTATGCTCTGTATTAAGAAAAAAAAAAGGTATTAAACAAGTTGTGTCATCTCCATTGCAGATTGGAAATCAGACTGAGAAGTCAAATGAGTTTTTCAGTTCTCAGTAGCATTTACCCCTGGGTCCAAGGGTTCCTGGAACTGGCTTATCTGAACTCAGGAGCCCATGAGAGGAAATTAGTTGGGATGACACGAGTTCTGATCTCGGGTCTGCGTGACACTATTCGAATTGTTTGAGCCTTCTGTGCTTTTACACAATTTTGCACCCCTCTAGTTTGTGATTTATCCATACCAGCTCCCCAGCCCTGGCAGGAGGCACCTCGGCTGTACACAGAATCTCTTGGCTTGGCCAATGAGGCTATCTCCAGCCCCAGAGCCCAAAATCTTGCAGGTACTTTGAGGAGTGGAGAGCTTATCTCCACAACGAGGACACTTGTGCTGCTCCCAGCTTTGTAGCCTGCTCCTGCTGCTCTTTTAATTTAGAGGGAAGTGTATTTTGGAAAATAGCTCAGCGTGCTACCACCGGAGAGCTGCGGTGCCTTCGTTGCCTCCGGCTGCGGTTCCAAGCTGGCTGGTACGGATGCCTCGGAGGTGAATTCAGGTGCAAATCTGACAAGACATGTATAAATGGCAAGGACAGAAATAGCAGCTTTAAAACATGATTATTCCCTTAGGTTGATGTTCCTGCCCAGCAGCACGGGGGGTTCTCAAGGAAAAAGCAGCAGTAGGGGAAGAGGTTTCAGAACCTTTTGCTGAAGTTTTGCAGCCTCATCCTTCCATCCTTACACACGCAAGAAATCCTTCCATCTGTGACCTGAGTTACCAGTGCTGAGTGAAGAGTGAGAATCAGACCCTAATTAAGAGATACTGATCATTACAAACAGTCTGGCCGGTGGCTCTAGTCCACCTCTGTGCTGATTCATGTATTTCATGAAGAATTGCAGGAACAGTGTGAAGTTCAGCAGCTCTCAGAGCTGATGCTGAATGTCCTGCCCCATCATCCCTTCACTGAGATGGTTATCAGTGGCCACTGTGCTGTTAAATTTCCACATTAACTGAGGGAAGGGCCCTTTGGATGCCCCACCATACCCTTTCCTCTCATATTCCAACACTAGCGGCAATTCCTAATCTTCCCAATAACCTTCAAGTTCCCCAAGCCTAAATGTACAACAAAGACAGACCTTTAAAGCTTTGGACAGAGACCCAAATTGAAGGGCACTGTGATAAATTCTGGCAGCAGTTTGACATGATAGGAAATTCATTCCTCCCACATAAATTATTTTCTGCACTTTTCAGGCTTTAGCCTTTTACTGTGCATTTTCAGCAATAAACAGTGAAATATGACATTATTTACTTGTGAAGCACTAATAATGCATACACCCCATAAAACCCGATGATGCTCTGGAGAGCTCGCAGTCACCAGCATAAACACAGGGAAGACAGAATGTGCTGGAGACCCCGTGCAGGGATGGATACACGTGCCCCAGCTGCTTCCCTGCTTTATGCCTCCCTGAAGCATCACTTATTGCAGGCAGCCCAATTTATTCCCTGCTGACTTAGCTCCCCAAGCACAGGGGTTGCCCCCTCCTACAAGGTTCACCTCCCCTGATTTTATAAACAACCCTGAGCTATTCTGTTGCTTCCTGACCCAGCTTGTTTAGTGACACGTCCCTGCTGAGCTCAGCTCCGCCAGGCTGTGAGATGGGTAAAACCTGAGCCTTGCTAAACCCCACAGCTGGGGTGGCAGTGCTGGGGCACAGTTAGCTTGGCATTGCTGGCTGCAGGGGCAAAGTATTGGAAGTGATGTGTGGGAATGCCATGCTGAAGTCCAGCTGCTTTAACTTTCCTGTGTGATTTTGGTGGGTTTTTTTCTTGAGGCCTTTCATGATGCTGTGGTTTGACTTTATGCTCCTGAGCTTTGTGTTTAGCTTAGCCTGGCTTCGCGTGTTCCATCCTCATACCCACGCCATGTCCTTGGCTCTGCAGACTGGGAGCTAGATGGATCTGCAGCAGTTTCCTCCTCCTGGAGAAGAGGTTCAAGGGATGCTTCTGTGGCATCCCAGCAGTACCATTTCTTTCATTATGCCAAGCCAGGGAAGTTTCAGATGACAGTAAGGGTGAAGCCTGAGATGTTCCTGGGTGGTAATGACCCTCTGACTGCAGAGGGATTCCTGCAAAAACCCCGGTAAGGACTTGGGTTAATTGTGCAGGGTAGCCAGGCCATCCTTTGTCATCCCTTTGGGCTTCAGTAGCTTGAGGAGCGTGATTTGCTTATCGAACCCTCAAAATGCCTGAGACACGAGCCCTTGGCAGCATGGTTAGCCTGTCTGCGAGCAGGGAGGAGGAACCTGGCCTCCTCCAAAGAAAATACAAAGCGGCTTTGGCCATATCTATTATCATTATTGGAGCTGTCAGCTGAGATTCAATACAGAGCTTTAGATAGATGGATCGAGGCCAGCTTCCACACTGACTTACCACAGCAGCGAAGGAGCCAGCTCCCGTCTCATTTGTGCTCATTTAATCCCATTGATTTCACTGGAGCTAAGGGTGAGGAGGAAGGCAGCAGCAGGCTCTGCAGACCACAGCTCAGGGCACCGGCTTGGTTCAATCCCCTCATCCTCCCTGCACTATCCCCAGGAGACAACAGGGGGATTTGGGACCCAAGTGCAAACCCCTGGACCAATGTGCAGGGATGTGCTCTTCCAGCATAAAAGATTTTGCCCTAAATCAGGTCATTGAGAGGCTGGACTGTAACCCTCTCATTTTCTGACTCCCATTATTCTCCCTCTGCGGTACATTCCCACAGTTTAAGTGTTTCGCTCCATCTTAAGGTTGTACTGAAAAAGGGACACTTCTCACTGTTTTAGGAGAATTTAAGCCAGTGTTTCTCTGTTTTCCAGCCCATTCCACAGAGCAGTCAGTCTCAAAGCAGCAGGGCCATGCCCCTTCTCCTGTCCATTACAAAAATACCATGTCAGAAAGTAGATCCCTGTGGGGTTGCTGCTTTACCCTCGAGTACCTCAGTGCAGGTACTTAGTCTCTTCTACAGTAGAGGTAGTTAGTCTCTTCTAGTGCTACAGCTAGACTTTGTTGTCCAGATTAATTAAAGTGCTAGAAAAGCTGTGAATGTGATTACCTCTTCTTATCTTGTTCCAAAGTCCACGCAATATCTGCAGTGTTTCAAAGTTATATATGTTTTTTAAAAAATCAATAGCAGTGGAGCTCTCATTATACCAACCTACAAATAAAGCTGTGTGAGAAGCAGAGAAGGAAAAACATTGGTGTGGAAACAGGCTTGGCCTTTACATTTCTAGGTGGATTTTGCCTCCAAGAAAGACTACTGAAAATACCAAAAATTAGCAACACAAAACAAACCTCTCTAACACACCATTGTCACTGTCTGTGGGCAAGGCTTTAAAAAGACTGTTGTCCGATCAGGTACTTGGGGTGAAAGTGGTGTTGGATTTTGGCTTGACCCCCAAACCCCAGCCTAGAATGCTTCTGTGCCTTTTCCTCCATGGACAAGGACAGTTTAATAGCAGGTCCTCACAGAGGACTTGCTAGGCCCTCAAGAGATACGAACAGGTCTGCTCTTTGGCCCCAAGAGCTGAACGCAGATAACCTCAAACCTCCCTTCTCCCAAGACACGTGGCTCCCAAAGTGATCACCGCTATTCAGATCACTCTCATTGACTGAAGTGCAGCATCTGAGGTGAGGGGATTCTTTATACCTGAGAAGGATGCTTTCTCCCATCCATCTCACAGGGAACTCCCCATCACTCCACTTGTGCCTCCATTGCTGCCACCACCAGCCAGAGCCTGGGACAGAGGAACGCAGCTTTATTTCAGCCAAGGGCTGTGCTGATTTGGTGCTTGTGCTGGGTCAGCACCGGGATGTTGGGTTCAAGCACTGCCTCTGCCATCACTTCTCTTCCAAAAGCCACCACTACAGGAGTGTCAGCTCCAGGGCTGTCATGCACTGCCATCTGCAAGCAGCAAGGTCAACAGAGTTGCTGGTGCCCTTTTAGCCTCCTGTGATAAACACAGAGTCAGAAAGGTTTTATAACACAGCTCAGAACAGGATCTGCCCTTTGTTATCCAAACGAGGTCAAATTTGTGCCAGCACATAGCTATGAGTCACGGCAGGTTTCGATTGGGATTTCTGATTCCTGAACAAGGACTGATGAGGCTCACCAATAGCTCCCATTAATCTTCTTCCTCATGAGCTCTGCATGGCTGCAGTTGAAGAGGTTTTGTGTTTGCTCTCACTCCTTTGCACAAGAGGTGACAGAGCAACAGGTCTGACAGCCAGGACACAGGTGTGAAGGATCTCATCTGGGTTTCAGGCCAGGGATTTCATGGCAGTCCATTGTGATGTCCCAGCAGTGTAGAGGGAGGTCTCTGTCTGTGTTCATGAGATGTGGTGGCTCAGGGCAGCTTCTCCAGAGATGAGGGGAGCTGATTCTCACCGTGGGGCCAGGGCACCCCATCCCCAGAGAATTTCCCAGTGCGACAGCAGTGCAAATGACTGCTCACTGTGCTGATGCCAGTGTCTGTAAGCAGCAAAGCTTGTGAGGCTTCCTGCTCAATGTTGTGTGGTTTAGGTCTCTGCTTGGTATTTTGGGAAGCTTTCAGACCAATTAATCTCTAATGATCACCTCTCAGCAATTTGCAGAGTGGCTTTGCTTTTGCCTTTGTTGCAGACCAGCCATGTGCCTGTGTGTGAACTGCCTTAAACACACCCAGGACAAGACAAACATTAATCTCCCAGCTCCTCCACTCTCCTCCCTGGACCACACTCTGCCCAAGAGAGGAGAAACCAACAGCCCTGGGTTAACAGTCCCGGGAAGACAAGGGAATTACTTTTCTATTGAACCTTTCATTCTCCAGATATCAAAACACTTTGTGAAGTCAGGGCCTGTGGGGAGGCAGAGCTGCTATTTATGTGATCAATAAAAAGTTTTACACAGAGCCTTGGATGCTCACAAAAATGGGAAAGAATGTAGCTGAAACAACTCTTCACATGAAAACAAGATGTTTATTGGTATTGAAACACCCTGCTAGGCTGAAATCAGATGCCGAGCGATGTGAGCTCAGGCCAGGATGGTTCTCACTGGGGAGGGGAGAGGAGCAGGCTGGTTTTTTGCGTAGGGCTAGCCAAGATTTCCCTGTCATTATCTGTAATAATAGAAGGAAAAAATGCACAGCATGGTGAGATGATTAAGGTCAGAGCCAAGGGGGATGGAGCCAAGGGGGACAGAGCCAATAACATTTTATATATCTTCCTGCCATGTGAATTCTTCACACCTTGAACTACTTTTTTTTTTTTTTTCTCTTTTTTTTCCCTTTTTTCTTTTTTTTTTGAGGCAAGAGCAAATAAAAAGCCCTAATGGGTTAGAAACCACGTAAGCAATCTCCCACTGAGGCGGATTCCCCACAGGCTCCTTGCATCAAAGGAAAGGTAGCAAAATAGGGCGACCAAATGCTCTGTAGCAGTGAAAACAATTTATCTGCTGCCCACTCTGCCCCAGGTCCAGGGCAGGTCACATCACCTGCAAGGGCTGTCGGACTCATGGAGGGCTGTGGCAGCCACCTGGGCTGGGGTGAAGAGGATATTTCAGGGCAGTACACCAGGCAGCACAGCCCATGCCTTTGCTCCACGTTCCTCCATCCCCACCCCTTGGCGTGCAAACACACGTCCACCGCACCCGCTTCCGCCCTGCTTCCTCCTGTGCCACCTCCATGCTCAGTGCAGAGCTTTCACACTTGCTGTGACTCCTCTCTCGCTGTGTTTCAATTCTGGTTTTTGGCTGGGAGCTGCAGAAACACTCTTCCTCCTGTCTGCCCCTTCAGCAGGAGGGATAACTTCATCCCACTAGCGATGTCTTCCTTTCCTCACTCCTCCTTACCGACCTCAGCAATGTCCAATTAGCAAATCTGAGCTTCCTCCATGCAGCAGTTATTACTTCCACCTCATTTCAAGTTTACTGCTCTGATGGGTTTTCTTGTGGTTTTTCCAGCAGTTGGTAGTGCTGCTCTGTAACAGTGGGCTCGGCATCCCATAATGAGTGTGACCCACAGTGCTACGTCCTGGGAGATGAGACACGGTGGGAAAACACAGGCTGTCCCCAGTGCTTCCTGGAAGATAAAATCAACTGGACTTTCAAAGCAGTCTGGAGGGGGCAAACACTGGTTATTGCACACAAACGGAGCCCACAGAAAGTGCAGTGCTTAAACCTTATGCTCTGGGTAGGAAGCCCTGCAGACAGCACAGAAAATAGCAGTGACACAGCGCACAAGTTTCTCAGGGGCTCTGAAAGTTGGAACAAGGACTTGATGCAGGATGCACTCAAGGCTTTTGGCAAAGGCTCATCCTTACTCTCAGTCCCACTCTCAGCTGGTGCATTTGCTCTGCAGGGTGGGCAATGCAGCTCAGGGTGTCCTGCACCCACCAGCCCAGGACCACATCTGACCTGTGCTTCTCTCCAGAGACCCCATGCAAGACAAAACATGGAGTTGTGCTTAATTTCCTGCATTACCCTAGCCACAAGCAGTGCTGCTGGTAACAACCTCTAAAAGGATACCGGGAAGGAGCATTAGGATGTAATAAGTCTTATTTACAGCTCAGAGAATCTGCATTTTAGAGCGAGGCACCATGCTTAAAAATCAGGAGAGACAAAGGGGCACCTTGCAAAAGTGAGTGTTGCCTGGGCAACATCAGCATCTGCATCCCCGCATTTCCCCAGCCCCGCACTTAGCAAACACCCTCACCGTTGTGCTTCCGTGCACGCTCAGGCTTACACCTTGCTCCCTCTCACTCACGTCTGCATCTGCTTCTCCAAGGTGCACGCACAGGGATTGGCACAAGAAGTCTGCATATGCCACTGGCAAGAAATGAATCTTCCTTCAGTCTTCCAGCTTGCCTTGCCTGCAAAGTCCCAGGTCTGTGCTTCACTCCACGCACACGCCTTCAGATGGAGCGGGGCACGGATTTGCTTTCCCTGTTTGGAGCTAAACCATAGATCCTGTGTATCTGGCTGTGTCTTAGCTCAAAGTTACATCTATGTAGCAGTTAGGCTTGAGGACAGATGCTTTTTTTTTTCCCCCATGCTTTTTTTTTTTTTAACACTGTAAAAGAAAAACACACTCATCTTCCAGAGTTGGGAGTTCTCTTGACAGCAGAACAGTGTGATGGATGTGCCAGGGCATCATTTCATCAGAATATCAAGCCATGAGGTTGGCTACTGCCATTCATTCTTGTCATTTGAATCCTCTTGATGTGTAAGATCACATTAAAATCCTGTAAGAGAAAAGTGCTGCATATCTCCTTGTCAGAGACAGCTACATCAGTTCATCCATCCAGCCCTGGGACAGTGCAGGTGGAGGGGAGCTGTTTGTTGGACCATTCATTGAAGGTGACTAAATAGTGGGGAAAAAGGTGACAAAAGAAAAATATTTAAAAAATCTGCAGGTTCCTAATCCAAATCCAGTTCCATTTTCCAAAGGGAAAGATGGACAACTATCACAGCATTTATTGTTTGCTGCTTTCTCCACCCCAACAATTAAAGAAGTCAGGGTTTTCCTTTCATCTTGCCAATGGCAAAAGGAATTTGTCTTTCTTCTGCCTTTTACTCTGCTTTTTTTTAATTTCTTGACATCTTGAGCAGTGGGCTGGTGGCCAGATTTCTGAAGGTGTTTAAACATCAACAGATGCAGCTGGATACCTGGAGGGATTTTTCAAAAGCATCTTGCTGTAATTGTTTATGATATTCTTCGCTTCCCATCATGATCTCTTTGGTAGCAGCCCTATTCCTGCCAGCTTTGTATCTCCTATTGCAGAACTGAGTTGGATTTTGCTTCTTTTCTTACTCTTCTGTGCTGTTGCATCATGGCCAAATTTGCCAGTGGATTTTGAGCATCTGTGTGTTTGCTGAGGAGCATCAGTTACCTGCAGAAAACCTCCTTGTCGCTTTTTCCCACTGTAAATTCTGGGGAACACATTCATGGTAAAAATTAAAGTGAAATTCGCAGGTAAATTTGTAGAAAGTAGCAATCTGAGGTCGGTCTCCTCTGCTGGGACAAGCTGGCGGAGCCATGGCAGCCCAAGGCTGTGATTAAAGAGGGAAGGGCCCTGCAATTTCCATCCTGCACTGCCATCTATAGCGCAGTGCTGCGCATGGCAAACAGCACTGCAAAAATCAAACCAGAAACAAAACAACCCCAAAAACCCCCAACTGAGGCACCAGGCTGGGAGAAACTGGAGTGCAAGGAATTAAACTGGAAGTTCAGGAACCCTGGCCTGTGTTGGGTTGGGTTGGATGGAGCACAGGGTGTGAGTCCCACCCACTGCTCTGTCTGGGTGTCTCTAATTTTGGGGGGTTTGCAACACAATTTCACTCCCTCCAAATCAATACAGAAATGGCCAGCTTTCTCCAGGGGACAGCTCAAGATACACTAAAGCAGAGGCGTGAAACCAAAACCCATTTTGACTCTGATGAGCAGAGGGAATTTCTTTTATTTCTGATTTTTAAAGCAGATGTTGCTTTCATGCTCTGAAACCTCCGAAACAGATGAATGGATTTTCTTCAAACTCCTCACACATACAAAAATTCACCTTTGGGCTGTGACAAGCTTAAGAAATTGCACTGTGATGGACATTTCCCCCCCCCTTCCCTTCCTTCTTTTTTTTTTTTTTTTTTTTTGATTTGGAAAGTTAAAAGGATCCTAAAATAGAAGCTGAGAATTGGATTAAACATCCCTCTGTTAACTCTTAGCACTGCTCCAAGTCTGCAATTATCATTTCTTAAGGTGCCTGGCTCCCATCCCTCTTACACTTCTAGCTGCCACATTTTTTTATTAAAATAACTGTTAAAATAACCCCAAGGACCAGCTCCTCTCTGGCACAGTCAGAAGAGGGAGCTTTGCTGAGAAAAATAAGAGAAACCCCAAGTTTGGCCCAGTTTCACGTGCCTCTAAAACTGACCTGTGAATTTGGGAAAGGAGATGGAGATTGCAGAATCTGGGGAGCCCTAAATCAGGAGAACTCCCACTGTCTCCCCTGTGTTCCTCATGACACACCAGCATCCTTTGGCAGGAGGGGCACATGAACTTTGCAGTGGTGTCAAGTGTTTCAGCCTGGACCATTTGGTGTTGAAATCTGTATCACAAGCCCCGTGATGCTAACAGAGCAGAAAAGCAGCACAGTCAGTTACCAGCCAGGAATGGATAAATACCTCACAGGCAGGTTTCCTGATCTAAATCTAGCTAGAAAGGGGCACAAGAAATAAAAGATGTACTTATATCATATACACCCCCCGTGTAGTTATCAAAGAAACCCTGTCACACTACAGAAATCTGAGGTTTGGTCCCATCAGTTCTCTGGTTTTCAGTATCAAACTTGAGAGCAGCTTCCAGCAGAAAGGTCTCATGGGATGTCCGATCCAAACAACAGCCTCATGGAAATGTTCATTAATGGTCTTGGGAAATGCATACCTAGCTTATTACAATCCCTTCTGGTATCATACGGGAGCGTCTAGGAGCGCTGGAGCCTTGGGAAATGTTTTCATTGGCAAAGGATGGGCCAAGACCATCAGATTCTGCTCTCCCTGGTAATCTGCAGTGACGCCCTACCCCCTGCTTTGCACTGATGAGCTGTCTTGCATGAGTAACTACTCCCAGTCTGAGCGCAGAGCAGACGAAGCCCTGTGTGGGTACGAGAGGAAAGCACAGAGGGTGGGTTTTGCCAGTCTCCAAATAAGGGGCTTCAGCCCCCCACATGTGCTGGAGATTGCTGGGGTGCCATTTGTGACCTCTGGAAAGGGTTTGGTGAGAGCAACCGTTCGCAGGAGGAGCTGGACAGGCTCTGTGCAGATGGATGTGTTAGCTTGGTCACTAGCTGCTTTAACAGAAATTTATCTGCTAAATCAAGCACTGGGAAACAAATGACACACTCAGCTTGGCTGGACGGCCAGCCTCTGGCACTGACAGCTCTTCTCAGCAGAGGCACGTCCATCTCCCACGGGACCTGCTGCCAGGATTTCCCTCTAGCAAAGCTGGACAGACAGAGTGAACATCAGAGTCATAAGGGCAGCTTCAGCACGTGGGTGCTGTGGTTGCTGCCAAAGTGTGTGTATTTTCCAGGTTTTACAGTAAGGCAAGTACAGCATGGGGCTGCCTGCCGGAGCCTTGGCTTGGAGGGGAAGCAAAGCACAGGGCTTGCCCGGGGAAGGGCTGGAGCCCACTTGGCTAAAACCCTTTGGGCAAGCCAAGAAGTTCCTGGAGGGCTGAGATGCAGATTTGTGTGGTCTCATGAAGGGCAGCATCTCCCACTCTTGAGCTGGAGGCAGGAAGGGGTAAACCAGAAGCTCACCTCAGCCTCTTAGCTAACGGAATCAGCAGTAAACCTCCCCTCTTTACATCTCCAGTAATTCCTGCCCTTGTTCTTGCAAGCCTAGTTCAATTTTCTTTTTATTCTTGTGCATGTATCTGCAAATAGCCGATTACTCCTGTTAGACCCTGCCAATAAATCGTATACTTTTTATTTGTTTCCCTTCCTGCCAGAGTCGGTTTGCATGAAGTACTGCTGCAGGGTGCAGAAAGGCTTGAGGCAATGGCTTGGTGGCCACGTAAAACAAGTTATTACTGAGCATGGCCCCTCTTTCTTGCAAAAGGAGCCCATGGAAGATGCAAGCAGCTGGAATATGGGTGTTTTCATGGCCATAAAAATATCATTTTACTTTTATTGCTGTTGAAAAGCCCTGCATAGGTGCGTTTCTCATCCAGCTGATTAATATGAGGTTAGAGGCCACCACACCGACACTCGCACAGATATGTACCTTTGTGCCTGTGGAAGCAGTGTATCTCAACCTCTTTCCAAAAGAAAATCAAAGGCAAAGTGTTGCTAGCACGGAGACACAAAGAATACCCTCTCCTTTTCATCTGAGACTCCGGCGCAGGCTCGCTACACCCACTTAAGCTCCTTTCAGCTCCCAACATGCCTCCAGGTTGCCTAGCAATCCTAACAATATTTTATGAGGCCTTATTCCAGAGGCACATTTTGCTAATGCCGGATTTTAGCTAGAAGCTCCAGGAGAAGCACGGAGGAAGCCTGAGATAGCATCATTCCAATTTATTACAGCCAGGATACAAGGAAAAAACAGAAAATATCAAATTATTGTGATGAGCATTTAGCAGTGAGGTCTTGCATCATACCCCATGGGTGCTGCCAGGGGTGGTCTCCATGCCATCAGCCAGCTGTAGCACCACAACCGCATATCAGTGAATGTGGCTCCAAACAGGCATCTCCAAAAGGGACTGGCTGCCAGCAGCCAGGTTTCGAAGCAAACCCCTAATGGAAAGAAATGATGAGGGAAAGCTACTTGTTGCTGATTGTGACAGAAAGGATTTGGTACAACCAGCTGCTGCCATCCTGATACTGGGTGCTTCCAAGGAAGGCTCCTTCCACCAGCAGGGTCATGCTCCAGTGTGTCTGATGCTGGGGATTAAATGGGCTGAAGGGACCATGGGCTCCAACACAGCTTGGAGAGTCGGGGGGAGCTGCAACCGCCACCAGTCCCCCACTGCTTAGGCTGGTCACCCCAAAAGTCCCTCAGCATGTGCACAACTCCCTGAAATGAGCAGGTTCAGGGCTGTGTGCTCCCAGCCTGCACTTGGCAAGGCGATGCACTGAACTGGCACTGCCTGGATGGGACCCCCATGTAAGAGTCATACCGGCTGGGCCGTGGCTCTGCAGAGAGCAGTCCCACACAGGTGGCTGGTTCACATCTTTGTGCACCGGCAGATTCAGATGCTGAGTGGGGAAGAATGGGACCAGGTCTGCTGGTGGAGCAGTGGGCAGGTGGAAGGAGGCTGGTGAGAGATGACAGCCACCAAATTACTTTCCACTCTGAGCCATACAGAAAATAAAGGTCCCAAAAATGCATAAATCTTTTTCTAAAATTATTCTCTTGGTTTCTCCCTCTCTCGCCCCAAACAAACATATAACCCAGGCATAACCGAGACCTTGAGGTTAGAGTCAATGTTTCCAAAGGCTGCAGAGTTCCTATTTTTATCTTTTATCTTTTAGTTTGGCCAATGCAAACTTTGTCCAAGACCCAGACTTCCTCTAAGATACTTTTAATGTTTAGGGGTTTTAAGTCCTACCTTTAAAAAGAAAAATAACACCCTTAATGTCATCTAATATTACTCCATAATAGTAATCCCTTGCTAACATAAACTGAATTCGATTCAACCATTAAACTCTTACATGATGGTTATTTTGTTGATGAAGAATGGCCTTTGGTTAAATTTAGCAACTGTTTCATTTCAGTAAAACATCTATTTATAAAAAAATCAATAGACATTTTTTCATGCCTTCTTATCCCTCTTTCCCTTTTATTTTTTCAATATGCAGGGGGCACATGTTCTTCTCTGAGCAGGTAAGCACACCCCCTCCTGCCTGTAAAGTAAGCACATTAGAAGCACACTAGCATGAGGGAACTGGGAAGTGAAAATTACTCTAAACAAAAGTGAGACCCACTTCATTGATTTTTTTCACTGGCCAAGCTGAAGGACAAGTAAATTGGATTTTTAAAATCCTTTCACTTTTAATACTGTACAGTATTACTAGTAATGAAAGTAAGTAAAACTCTTTATAGCAGGTATTTTTCTAAAGTTGACGGTGTGCCCTTAAAGTGACACACAATGATTGTGACTCTGGTGTTTTCCAGCCCTTGTCACACTACCATATCTAACTAATGCAACCAGCTGGGAAGGGCAGCAAAGAATGGGGAAAGGAAAGAGTTTCACCCCTAATCCAGGATTTTATTGGGAACCAGTGTTTGTGCTGGAAATACAATCAAAGGTTTGCTCTGTGCTTTAGCTGTGTCTGCAAAACAGTGGGACATTTGCAGCAGAGTCCATCCCTCAGCATGTGCTCCCTGCTGAGATGCTCCAGCAATCCCAAGGGATTCTCAGGACCCACTAAAAGCAAGTATGTTTTACAACTGCCTTCTCCAATCCCTACTTCAAGGATAACCTGTAGACATCCAAACCCAAGAACAGGTCACAGATACTTCAAATTTCGTCTACTGGGATGCTACAGCAGCTGAAGTCCAGGGCTGTTCCCATGTGCGTTCCCAGACATCTTGGTTGGACCTGTGTTGAGGTTCTGCCTTCCAGTCCCCTGTCCCTTATTTGAGACAGGCCAAAGGCACGCACAGACCAGCCACCACATGCCTTCCTCTAGGTCTAACCCAGCTGGGAGGGTATCCAGCCTGCACGTTCATCCCTGGGGTGCTCTGAGCCAGAGACCTGAGCAGGGTGAGAAAGGCTGAATCCAGACCTTTTCCTTCTCCCTTTTTCCTGGCACAGCTTGGCTTGGTGACCTTTTTTTCCCATTTGGAAGAAAAGTTTTTGGTATCCAGCAGGTTGATAGGCAATAGCTGGTTGAAAGAGAAAAGGAGGCTTCTCATTTCTGGAGGTGGAAGTTGTTGTAGAAGCAGTCGAATGCAGCCATCCCTAATGCCTGGGATAATGCAAGGTCCAGGCTGCTGGCTCAGGTGTTCACGACACAGAGGTGATGTGGCAAGGAGGCCAGTTACTCACACAACCTACTGTGGGTTATGGATCGGATTCCAGATTGCACAGACCTTCCCTCTGTGGTTTCTGCCTGTGAAATTATAGGAAGGAAGTTGGGATCAAGTGTGACCACTGTGGTTTTGGCTGCATGTTACGCTGGCTGTACGTTATGATAGATATATCATCCTAGGTGTGAATCATGATATAAAGTTCAGGATAGTAAACACAGGTCCTGTGGGGTTTGTTGAAATGTTTTGTAATAACACAGGGTAAATTCTGTAGCTTTACTGTCTCTGGCAGTTTCTCAGGCATGCTGTAAAGCAAGATATTTAACATCAGCTGATTCTGACTCTCCAGAAAAAGCATAGAGCTTGTTTTCAGCAGCAACAGGCAGTATATGCTACAGTTGCTCATAAAAATCCAAAATAATATTCGTTTTGGGCTGAAATGCTTCATGTTTGATATCAGATATGGTTCAGTTGTTTTTAGCTGTTGAAAAGTATGTGGGGTTTTTTTTTTTGGTCTCCCTTTGTATCGATGGAAAGTGAGAAAATGAGATCATTCAAAAATGACTAAAGCAAATCATTCAGACCTGGCTTGCATTATGTATTTTACCGAGGTCTAAGTTTCAAGCCAAATTGAAAGAAAGTTAGCTGAGTGGGTTTAAAGCTCAAAGCACACACACCAGTGTAAATTTTATGAATTATTTTAACTGCAACCCATGAAATGGTATTGCTTTTGTAAAATTACTTCGACAACAAATGGTCTTGTTCAAGGCTTTCCAAAAATGGGCTATCATACATCAGGCAGTCTCTGGCATGGATTCGAGAACAGCGACGGCATTTCTGCATGGAGAATGAGAGGATCATATAATATCTTAGGGAATGGCAGAGTCTGGGCATCAGATGTTCCTAGGTCTTTATTGTATTTCAGAGAACTTCCTGTGAAAATATATTCTTGGGAAGTGTGATTTGAAAAAAGTCCCCGTGAAACCTAAACAAACTGTGCTAGAAACATTTCCAGCACACTGGAGTTTACAGTAAACAGGATCACAGCTGATTTAAAAATGAAAAAAATTCATTACTGTAGAAAGAACAATCTTTCCAGGCTGTGCTGCTCCAGGGAGGGAGCTAACAGATGCAGCATCTCATTAAGCCCCGTTTCAACCGGCACCAAGGCTGCTGCTCAGCACCCAGCATGAAGCACACAGCACCTTGCGGGAGGCAGCCCTGACCAGGCAGGGTGTAAGCGGTGCCTGACTTGCACTACGTCCCGCTGTCTGCAGGGCTTTTTGGGTCTCCAGTACTCCTCCCTTCAGCACCATTAGGAAAAAAAATGTTGGGTTTGCATCCTTTGTGGGCTCTTGGATGCTCCCACTACATTTCTGACTCACTGGTGGTGTTTTCTCCTACCTTCTGCTGAATAAACACTGTGCAGGAAAAGAAAGAATTCCTCTATCACTGTATCACCTCCTCCACAGGCAAACCCTTTCTCCTCAGGCCATCTGGATTAGAACCTGGATCAGAGTTGCTGTGAAAGATTTGTAAAGCTTTTCTGATTGAGGAAGGGTATTTAGGGGTGTCCCAGATGCTGGGATCCCCGGATCCTCAGGTCACAACCACAGTGCCACTGTGAACCTCGTAGGTGTCCTCCTCAGCAAAGATCTGTGTCATGCGTGCAGCCTCTGCAGGCAGATGGATTTATATGGGCTGCCCCAGGTCAGGGCCAAGGGACATCACTGGATAGAAGTAAGGTTTGGGATTAAAAGCACACAAAACAGGTAGAAAGCCCATGGGAGGCTGGGTTAGACACTGTGTGTGTGTTTGTGAGACAGATACTATGATGCTCCTGAATGTACTTCAAAACAATGAATTTTATTTAACTTCTTGCAGCCACTTGGTTAAAAAGAAAATCCTACCCAAGCATGTAAGTGCAAACCCCTTTTCTCTCCTGTCACAGAGCTGTGATTTCCCTGAGACAAAAAGCAGAATTAAAACTCACCCAGCTGGAGAAAGAAGTGAGGCTGCTCCCGAGCGCAGGTGCATCTGGGGAAGTAGCGCCGCAGATAGAGGACACGTCACTCATCACTTGCATTGCTTCAAATCAGTGTGGACAAAACCCACAAAGGCATTTAAAACCTGCTTGATGTGTGACAGAAGGGAAAGGGAAAAGGGTTGTGGAAAGCTGGGAAGGAATCTAAGGCAACACTGCCCTCCTCTTTTGTATTTAATCTAAGTATTTGCATGATGTGGGTCCTGAAGTCCCAGCTCAGGATGCACACCTCACACCCTATCACCCTTAACCCCATCAGATTGGTACCAAGCTCAGGAGAAACACCAGACTGGGTGAGCAGCAGCCTCTTTTCCTTGGAGTAATTGCTTTCCTTCACTCTTTTCCTCCTCCTTCCCCAGGTCAGGGCTGTGCGCATTAGGCTAGCTTTCATTGTCAGCATCAATACGTTGTCTGGCTGCTGGGTAAATACATCAAGCGGCTCACGCCCAGCGTGCAGCTCACATCGTTTCTTTCTGTCAAAGCTGCTTTTCGATTATGCTTTGGTCTGGGGGTAGAACAGATTTCCTGCGGTGTCGGAGCCAGGCAGCTTCTTTGCTGAATTGAGGCTTGATAAATACGTATTCGGTCTCGTGCATCAGGATAGCGAGCAACAGCCGCATGAAGTGCTTTAGAAATGCAACATTTCACTCACAGACAGTAAGTGTTTTTAAGCAGACGCCAGTCAGCAGATAAACGCAGAAATGTACCCTTTTATCACTGTTTTTGCAAGATTTGTGTTTGCCCAATGCGGTGGTATCTGGGTGACCATAACAACCCATTACATTCATCTGCCCACAACTGATAGCGCAAAACGGATTCCTGCCGTATATCGCTGTATTGAGACAGTCAGCGATGACACACTGCCAAACAAATATTTGACAAAGGACAGCCGGGCTGTGCACCACTCTCTGAGTTACACTGACTCTGTCCCAAGCCACTTCCTGCTCTCACTGGGCCCTTCCCAGCTGCTTTGTTTGAGTGTTTAGTGATGGTTCACATTGCACAGTTATGGTGGACCAGGGCAGCATCTTGAAATGGGTCGAGGTGTCTCTACAAAGAGCCAGAAGGTATTATTCCTGCATGTGCACGGGCAGTCATGCTTGTGCAGGGTCTCAGCATCACACCATGCTAGTGCCTGGGCATGGTCCTGGCTGGAGCAAGCCCACAGCTTGCCAGTTTGGATGGCCAGGGATAGCCAAGGTGCTGCTCCCACATTCAAGTGCTGCACCAGTGCCTGGGCACGTTGTAGGGTGGCACAAGGGGTGGCTCCTGCCTGGGCTGCACCCCACATCAGCACCCTGCAGCTCACAGTACCTGGCTGGCAGCTCCCGACCATCTGCATATTTTTGTGGGCAACTTACAGAGTCAGGACGTTTGGCCACACCTGCAGAGGTATCCGTCTAACCCTGACAAGGAAAATGAACCACTTTAAAGTCAATCCAGCCATATGGGATGAGATTAATTTAATTCAAACAGTTTTGAGTGCATTTCCATCAGGCATTTATACTGGGGCAGCTGGCTTGACTTTAAGCAGGATTAGTTGACTGGAGGAGTGCAAAGCATTTCCTTGTCTGAAGGGCCCTTGGTTTGATGCTCTTGCGGGGTGGATTAGAGCCGAGCAGAGTGTTGGACGCTGCTGAGCAGAGCACTCTGTTCCTCACAGCACAAGGAGCTTAGGGAACCGCTGCCGCAGGCGGACGGGCTGGTGAGACATGTAGCTAAGCACAACCCATCAGGCAGCTCAGAGGAATCCTGTTTCTGTACACCACTTGATCGCATTTTGCATGAAGCTGGGGTTTATCTCAGTGGCAGCGCTGGCTTAAGCAGATTCTACTCAGAAGAAATTTCCAGGCAGAAAGAAAAAGACTTCTTAGAAGAATCCCACCAATTCATGCAGGGGGAGTGTCCCAGTGACTGCAGAGTGACCATGACACATGCAAACATGTCCAGCTCCATGGTCCTGGAGCAGTGAGGCTGCACTGGGTCTGCCCCAAGCACTCAGGAAGCCTCTGAGCAGCTCAGGGATCTCACAGCTGGCCCCACGTGTCAGCCCTCAGGTTATTCCCTGACTGGAGCTGCAGAAATCCGTAGCCTGTATCCACTGTGGGAGAGGTAATGGGGCCCAGCCCTGGCAGCGACACACCTCTTGGCCCCACATCAGACGGGTCCACAGGGCTGCCTGCAACTCCTGCAGCTAGAACCAGCGCCCTACTCCTGCCCGTGCCAGGGTTGGCTCCTGCCTTGTCAGCCGGCCTGCCCGCAACTCGTTTTCCCATGCAGCTGTAGAAACATGACTGGTAATGGCCTCATCCTATTTTTGATCTTTTCTGGGCCCTTCTGGTCAAATGACACAAATCTGAGGTTTAGAAAAGCATTAGACATGAACTAAAATCTCTCCAGACCTGCTCTATTTTTTGATGGGTCGAATGCTGCTCTGATACCAGGTCTCAGCTTGCCTGCTCTCACACACCTGCCTACCAGCTTGGATCCATTTTTAAGCCCACTTAACAGCACTCTCATCCTGGTGTGAACGGGCAAAAGGCATGAGGCAGCTCTCCCATCAGGCAGCGTGCGACTCTGGCTCGCACCTACCAGATGGCCACATTTTACTTTCTGGCCATGAGCATTTGCTGCTGCTGAGCAATGTGGGGTGGAAGAGGAGCTCAGGCAGATGGGTACAAGCAGAGCAGCCCTCTACCAGGGCCCAGGTTATGCCGCTGCTGTGTGCCATGACCCAGTTCATTTGCTCCTCACTGTCTTGAGAGCGCTATTTCAGCTGTAATTTAATTTCAGGACTCTAGCTAGGATGGCCTCTTCTTGTGACCACCTCCATTCTCCCCATCTACCTGGGAATGCCTTTTGTCCCTCTCCTGCACTGGGGACTGCAACCTTTTGCTGTGACCAGCTTGCTGAGTCTCGCTGGGGAGCAGACACTGCCGTGTAAGAAGTTATATTGGTGTTTTCTTAGATAGTACTTTTTCTTTCTTCCTCTTGGTTGGTATTGAACTGTAGTGGCAAAGAGCACTCTTACTGAAGATGATGTCTCGGGCGAGGTGTCTAACTCAGGTCCCGACTGCTCAGCAGTCATTAAACATCTCAGGGAGAGATGTTCCAGGAACAGGGATGTTAACCTTGTGGTCCTGGACCGATTCCAGCTCATTTAATTACAGTCTTCATCGCTGAAATCTGCTCTGCACTTTTGACCGGCTATGGGATTTTTTCCCCCATCTCCTCTCCGCTGCTGAGCAGCCGTGCTACGAGCTGCCCCGCTCCCCACGCGAGCTGAAGCAATGAGCAATTACCGCTGCTCCGTCTCCCAGGATTCTCAAGTTCATTGTATCTTCTGGTTATTCCATGCTGGGTTCTACAAAGAATCACCAGCTCACTTGCACAGAAAAGTTTTACCAGTTTAATCTGGAGCATCTAACCAGTACAGAAGTATACACAACCCACAGACGTGCCGTTACTGCAAAGTACGTGACCTTTGTCATTCATATGAGGAACGTGTAGTATAAATAACTCTGGTGGAAAAAATATAATCTAAAGAGGTATTTGAAGTAAGAAATAACGTAATGAAAGCTAAACAGCCTACACAACCTCACTTATAATGAAAAATATAGGGGTATAAAGCTATATAAAACCACAAATACATATATGACTCTGTGTGTGTGTGTATATATATATATATATAAAGCCTCTATTATTCTAAAAGTGTATCGAACTGGTTTAAATTCACACCTGGTGTATCTGGGGTGAATCCCCCTCCTTCCGCAGAGCTTTTGCAAGCAGTCTGAGGATATTAAAACCACGCTGGGATTAAGCCCCCGCACAGCACCGCAGCGAGCCGCGGGTGCCATGCCATGGAAAGGCAAGGGACCGAAGCCCGGGAGCCCCGTACCTCCTCCCTCCCATCCCCGCCGCGGGGTAGATGTGCCCCTGCCCCACAGACAGCCCCGAGCGGGGAGGGTTTTGGGGTTGGGGCACATCACCGGCGCAGCGGTGTGGTTTCCGGGCCGGTTCAAGCCACGCACCCGGCAGAAAGCGGTCTCTCTTGCCAGGGGCAGGGCCGCGGTGGCGGGAGGCCCGTGCGAGAGGGTCGCTCCCTCAAGCACCTGCCCGAGGAACGGACCCAACGCTCACCGCCCAGCGCACCCGCCCGCCCGCGCCTGCAGGCGGCGCCGCACCCCCGCCGAGCCCAGCGCTGCCAGCCCCCGCCCCGCCTCATAAATCGCGGCGGGGCGGCCGGGCCCTCTGGTGCTGCCAGGGAGGCAGGGGAAGGCGGCGGCGGGCTCCGCTACCGCCCCGCCCCGCTCCCCCCTCCCACCCCGGCTCCGCCCCGGAGGCCGGCACGCTGGCTCGCTCCCTGCCTGGGAACATGGCCGAAGTCGGGGAGGACAGCAGCGGGGCGCGGGCTCTGCTGGCGCTGCGCTCGGCGCCCTGCAGCCCCGCCGCGGCGCCCCCTCCCGGGCCGCCGCCCCCGGCCGCGCCGCCCGCCGCCGCCTCCGCCGGCCCGGTGCTGGCGCGGCTGCAGGGCCGCGAGTTCGAGTTCCTCATGCGGCAGCCGGCCGTCACCATAGGCCGCAACTCCTCGCAGGGCTCGGTGGACGTCAACATGGGGCACTCCAGCTTCATCTCCCGGCGGCACCTGCAGCTCAGCTTCCAGGAGCCCCACTTCTACCTGCGCTGCCTCGGCAAGAACGGCGTCTTCGTGGACGGCGCCTTCCAGCGCCGCGGCGGCCCGGCCCTGCAGCTCCCGCCGCAGTGAGTGCCGCCGACGCGGGCCGGACCGGGGGCGCGGGGGCGGCGGCTCCACAAGGAGGCGGCGGGGGCCTGTGGGGCAGGGCCCGCTCCGGAGGGAGAGGGAGAGCCCGCGGCCTGCGGGAATGGACACGGGGAAAGGGCCTGAGGGGGCTGAGGAGGGACCCCTCCGCCCCGGGGAGGGGACGTGGGTTTGTGTGGAGAGGGTCTGAGTGGACAGAGAGGGGCCTCTGAGGAGGAGGGGGACGGTGAGGGATCCATCTGTCCCGCTGAGGAGACAGTGAGGTGCCTCCACCCCACGGAGGGCATGTGGGCCTGCCAGGAGGTGATGGTGAGGGCCCACCTCTGATGAAGGTGTTAGTGAGGGATGCCCTTCCCCACAGAAGACCTGAGGAGATGGTGAGGGACTGTCACTGAAGGCCTCCCAAGACCCCAGAGGTTCCCAGGGGATGGTGAGGAGCTGCTCACTTGAAGTTGGTCACAGTGCAGGGACACTGACCCTTACCCAGGGGAGAGCCTGAGGTGGTGGTGAGGGATTCTTTGTGGTGACCAGCATCAACAAGGGATGTCCTCATCTGCCTGGCCTTGCTGCTGTCTGTGACCAAGAAAGGGAACGATGTTTGTCAGGGATGGGGCAGCTCCCCCTGGGGGAGCCATGTTTGGGGAAGAAGCATGTGCCTCTTGCTGCAGGATGCTCCTACAGCAGGCTGTCCCTCATGGTCATCATCTTCCATGCTTGCCTGCCACCAGGCTCATGCTCAACTGGTGGCCATTAGGAGGTTTCCAAAAGATAAAGTGAGAGAAGGAAAACTCTTGAGAGTGGACTAAAACTTGCTAGACCCAGGGCTTGCCTTTCCTGGAAAAGACTTAGTGGAAAAAAGTTGGGAAAACATTTCAACAGAGTGCTTATTTTAGGGTTGGCAAGTTGGGTGGTGTTCCTGCTGTCGCTCTGGGGCAACAGAAAATAGGGAGTTGGGCCAAGCCAGAGGTAATGTTGCTCACTAGGACCCCAAAAATGCAGACATGCAAGGTGTCCATGCCCCATTGAGGAAGGGGAGAGGGGTGCAGAAGGGTTTTCTGTGCTAGCAGGGAGGTGGTTATCTGTGCTATGTTTCAGATAAACTCTCTTGCAGAAAGGAGAGTGAGGTTGATGTTAATCTATTTCTTCCTCTGAAAGCATTGTTTATGGTTGCTGAGCACTGTCCAGTGGGCTGTAGTGCTTCACCCCAAGGGCATCAGTGTGGTAGCTGTGTATGATGTAATTCCTGTGTGCATCGCTACAGGTTGTAGCAGACAGACTGTGTCTAATGCCATCTCAGAGTGAAAGCATGTCGTAAAGGCAGGAGGCTGGGTTTTTATGATGCTTTGCTAGGCTTTCTGTTGTTTGTATAAAACATCTGTTTGCATCTGGCAGTTTTTGGCTTCGGTACCATTTACCTCCAGCACCAGGGTCCTGGAGTTATCCTTCTCTCGTCAGCCTGTTGCTTAGGGGAGGGTTTTTTAATTACTCATTTCCTCTGCAGGCTGCTTCATTTTGTACTTAGTAATTTACTTATAACTCCCTAGCTGTTAGCTCTCTGAGGTGTTTTGGTTTGTAATGTGTTTCACTTTCTGAGAGAGATGTCCTTTAGTGTCTGTTTAATTAATCTTACTTTGTAAAACAAGACCACCCGAAGCCCAGGGCATTTCTGTTGTCACTCCCTCGGGCTCTGGCTTTATCTGTGTGAGCTCTCTCCTCCCTGCCATTCTGTTTCTTCAGTTGGTTAATCATAAGCATTGTGCTTAAAAACTCTCTTTAAGCAGCCACTTGGTTGCTTATTTCTCTTCCATTTGCTTGTAACTCCTGGAGTGGGAATGGCAGTTTTCCTTCCTCATCACTTTAAAGGGAGGAGTTCAATGTACAGTTATGAACTCTGCACAATGAGGCATCCTCTTGGCTTGGCTGCTGTTTGAGCTACATAAATAAACTTGATGCTCCTCCCTTTCTGACTTCTGGAGTAGGAAAATGTTTTGCATCGATCTGAAGGAATTTGCCCCCTTGCTTCTAACAGGTAAACAACTCCTTGCCTTCTGCTGGCCGGCCAAGGGTTTGTAACACAGGGCAGGGAAAAAAAATCCTGTGGAAGCTTGGTATATTGAGTCTTGATTGAGATCTTAACTGTTTTCTCCACTTTTATCTCTACTCCTTGAAAATCACACGCACACACGTGCACATGCATACACAAACCTCTCCCCTCAATGAACAACAAAACACTGGTTGCTCCAACTTCTCCATGCCTACTGCTAGCCAAGTAATATTGTCCAAAGTAGGGCAAACTGAAGATAGGTCTTAGTACAAAGACTTCAGAGTACAAACTAATTTTTTTCAAGTATTACTTTACAGTAGCACTACTGTCCTTTGTGATCCAGCCACCCCTTTTCTATGTCCCAGCAGGATACAGAGTCCAAGTTAAATTTCAAGAATCAATGGATGTTCCATTCGGTGATTTAGATAGGAGGCCCTTGTCACATGGGGAGCCCTAGCCTTTGAAGAACCAGTTGTTTAAATAGTTGTCCCCATTTTTTCCCCACCAGTAAAGGATCACAAACGTATGCACAGTCCTGCTTATTCTTGATCAGTGCAGTTGCTGCTTCTATTACAAGAAAAGGAAATGCTTGTGCATCATGAGATCATGAATGGAAGCAGAGCCTTCCAGGAAAAAAAGTCTCTTTCAGATGCAATTCTTACTACCTGTTAAAAAAATAAAACCTAAAATTCCTGGACTCATAGATTCTATTTCTGAGGTTTCTTCTCACTTCACTTTTTTCCATCTAAAACTTACCTGTTACAAGCCCTTGTCGAAGTTTAGAACTAATCATTCCTAAAATTTACAGAAGCCTTTGTCAGGAAGGTTGGGGGAGGGAGGGAAGAGGAAGAGTTTCTGGGGCCCTTCTTGAAGACTGCACACACCTCCTAACACAATAGACCTGTTGAAATTCAGGGGCCTTTGCACAGTTTTGTATCACTTCCTCCATCGACACCGTGTGTCTGTCTAATTCGCTGTAACCGGAGTTTTGCTGCTGGGCGGGACTATCGTGTTTCACAGCTGTGTTGTTATGGAAGATTATATTTCACAGCCATGATGACATAACCATGAAGTGTAATTAAACAATTGTGGCCAACAAGAAGGGCATTTCCTAGAGGTTAATGACAGTTAGAAACAAAGGGGGTGGAAGAGTGGAGGGCCTGCAGTACCGCCGAGGACCCCTTAATCTATCTGATTATCCTGAGCGCTGAGCCACAGTAGGCGTTACCAGTATAAATCAAGATGAAATTGTGGAAGTACTTCCATCAAAAATAAGTGATTTAAATCAAATTAAGGATTGGTAGAAACTTTTTTTAGCTGTGCCCATGGAAGCTGGAAATCTGTGGATGAGTATCTGGGTATTATTTTATTAAAAGAGAAACTGAAAAGTAGGATATGCACTAGATTCTTAGAGCTAGTGATACAAGCAAAAACGTAAGATGCTGCAGGGACCATTGGCTGGTGTACTTTTTCCTGCTGAAGACAATTTTTTTTTCAAATTTACAGTGTAATAGGTGTTTACAGGATCAGCTCCATGCTGAATTATTAACTGTATCTTCAAAATTGACCCAATTTTTAAAAGAAGTGACGGAGACTTCCAGTAACGAAAATAAGCATTTCCACACACCTAGCCCCTAAACCACCACCCCCCCGCCCCAGAACTGAAGGACCTGAAACAGAAGTTGAAAGTTAAGCTTGCTAAACCAAATTTTAAGCAGCTATGGGTCAGATTTTCAAATGCTCCTAAGTACAAAAGTTCTATTGACTAAAACCTGCAAATGTTGATCGAGCGTAGCCTGATAACAGCACTTGAGCTTTCTATACTGGGAGCTCAATAGATTGGAAAATGGTGCTTGTCTGTGGGATATTTGCTTATTGCTTCCATAACTGGTTTGTATTTTTGCAGTAGCCTCATTAATGGAGCCTGAAGGTTGTGGTTTTTGTGGATACTTTCGGTATGAGATTTCTAAGAATAAAAATAAATTCTAAAACCTGTAGTTCTTTTAACATTTAGGAAATAGAAGGGAGAAATAAATGGAGGAGACTTTTGTTTGAGCATAAAATATGAGAGAAGTAAATACATGGATGTATGGAATTAAATTAAAACATGGAGTTAAAATAAAAGAAATTATTTATACAAGACCCATTATAAATTGAAAACTTACTGTGCATGTGAAATTTTATTAAGAGCATGCTGCTTTATTTATAATGGGATTTTCCTCAATACTTAATAAACTTGACAAAAATAAATAGTCCAATACTCTGAGTGCATATCAAGGTGCTGATCCTGCAGAATTTTATGCATTCATTAATCTTTGTGTTGTGAGTGCACAGGTTCACTTCAGCATTCAGGTGGGTGGTGGGGGTGTCTCTGCAATTGGGGATTAGTAACCAAGCAGAAAATTGAGAGCTGGATCCAGCAGCCTTTTCATTTCCCTTTCTAAGGGAGCCTGTACAGTCTGTTAGCCAGTAACTTGATGCACTAATTGAAGGGTTTTTTTTAAAAATGGACCTAATCTAGAAAAACAGAGATAGAGGCAACGTATCACAGCGTTTTGGTGACCTCACTAACCACTGGGCCTCCATTCTTGTGGTTAGAACGATGCCGTCATGGTGTGTATGAGTGCGGGTACCCTTATATGTCGGGGGGAACTGCAAGCTCTGCATACGCCTGCTAAGGAAATGCTCTGACCACATAACCATGAGTACAGAAGTAGTTGTTTTTGAAATACTGCCTATGTGTGGTGGTGCTAGTAACTCCTCGTGTAGTTTTAGTTCTTGAAAATTGCGTAATCAGTGTTCGCAGCCCTTTTTTTTTTGTTCTTTGTTTGAAATGCATTGTTCACTCCAACTTGTGGATGGTGGTTTTACTCTCACTAGCAACTCTTTAAAGATTTGCTGCCTTAGAGCTTCGTCTTCTATTTTTCATGCTTTTATTTGATCTCAAAGACTGTCTTTGAGAATGGGGGGGGTTTGTTGCACAGCAAGATGGTGATAAAGGATTACTTGATTTTAATTATGGAATTTATGTCAAGTAGTAATTTTTGGCTAAGCAGCTCGATTTGTCATGGGTTATATTAAATGTTTAGGGAACGTTTCTCATTACGTGGAACTACTGCATGATTTGTGGGCTCAAAAATAGCAGTGCTGTAAGTAAGGTTGTAAGCATAAACTAACACTATGGAAACCTGGGTGTATGTTCTCTAGTGTATTCTTTTAAACAGAGCTTGGTTCAGTTTAGCTGCTGTGTTGATTATGAAAAGATTAATCCAACCAGAACATGCCACACATGTTTTATATGTTCTTGTGCAGAGTCCCAGCTACAAAGGTGTTGTGCTGGTGTAACTGTTTTTGTGTTAACAAACTCCCAATAGTGACATGTCTGTTTAGCTGACTGTGGGATTCTTCCAGCTGGTACTGTCATGCTTTTATATAAATCTAGTGGATGAATGAGAGTGAGTTTCTGCTTTTAGAAAAACAGGGATAAAAATTATGAAATCTGTTGTTATTCATCTCTCAGCTGTTTTGGTGCCAGCTGTGTGAGCATCCTCACTGCAAAGTGTCTGGTTTGACTTCTGGTTACAAATCAAAATAATGCTTTTTGGGTTGGTTTTTTTTTTTCCCCCTCCACAAAATGGGACACACAGTCTTGCACCGAATAGCTGAAAGCATAAATGACAACCAGATTAATGTGATTGTTTTCTTTGTAAGCAAGCTCTTGGTAACTGTGCTCTGATAGCCATTTGGCGTCAGTTCTGTTCTGTGGGATGCCAAATTCTCTTGCTCGGTGTTGTAGTTTCCTGGAGGAGTACATGTGGCAACAGGATGTTGGTAAAGAACAGGAAACTACTTGAATTTGCTGCTTATGCCATGCAAATAGTTTTATTACTGGCCCATGTGTAGTAATTGGTGCCTGTTATTGACAAAGGCTTCTGCAGCAGTTGCAGAGTGTGGAGCGGAGTGTGTTCAGTTATGTGCTTTGGGGAGTTGTGCTCCCCATGGGGTAGGAAAAGGGATACTAACTGGTTAGGTGCTTTGTTAAACCACTGTCTGCGATTTGATAGCTACCTACCTCCTCCTGGCTTTCTTACTCAGGGTGGATCTCTGCTCACACTCAGCTCTGTATCAGTTGGTCTGACATGCTCATTTACTTTGAGCTCCTTCTAGTCTACCAAGTGTCTGGGTGTCCTGCAGGCAGACCCAAGGGGCACAGTAACCAGAAATGCCTAACAGCCCAAGCTCCACTGTACTGCTGGGTAGATGTGGGTGAGCCAGCTTTCCCTTCCCAATCCAAGTGGAAATGTGGTTTTAAAAAAGACATGATCACGTGCTTTTGAGCTGGTGATGTTAATGAAAAGGGAGAGGAATTCCCTCGTTTGCTTTTGGTACAGACTTCTTCCTCTCTTCTCAATAGCCTCCAGAGCACAGAAGCCTCTCACGTGTAGCCATACCTAATGCTGGCTTTGCTTTGTGTCTTTGATTCAGTCCCCATACATCCAGCAGTTTCCTGAGGTTGCAGACTCATGGCTGGGATATCCAGTTCAGCATTCCTATTTTAAAGAAAGAAAAGTATGGAAATTAAATATGCTGTAGAGCTTAGTCCAGAGTGTACTGGGTGGTTAAGGTCTTTGCTGTCTTACAAATGCATTTGCTGCCTGTCCTAGACACATGCAAAAGAAGTCTGCTGAGTTTGTGCCATGCTTTCTAGCTGGTAAGCTTGGGTAGCTTTTAAATGTTGGCTCCTGCATCTGAAGTGGCTGGTGTGCCCTGATGTACCAGACTGGTAGATCAACCACCAGGAAACATGGGAAGCCAGAGGTTTCTCAGTAATGTTTTAGACAAATCTGTAAGATTAAAAAGTTGAAGCACTTTTTTTCTCTTGAATGTGGCCTATGAAAAGGCATCTTAATGTACTTCCAGGCTTTGTTAATTGACTAATTATGAGTACAAATTATTGTGTGGTCTTAATGCATTCATTTCAGTCAATAATTCCTTATTAATCACTATTTTTTGAGCATTCATGTCTCCCTATTTGATTTGACTGCAGACTCCTTATAAAAGTAGATTGATGAGGTGCTTATGCACAGGTGAATCTGTCTCTTAAGTAAATGTGAGAATTTCTACCCAGTAATATATTCTTTAGTTTCATCATACAGATACAATTCTGCTAATATCTATTCACTCTTGTCCACAAATGTGTTTTGCTAGCAGTTCACATCTTCTGAAGGAACTGAAGAGCTCAATAAAATTCATATGTGCATTCCTTCTGCATGGCACTTAGTTTTTATGAAATACATATTTTATTGGACAGTAAAACATTTAAGGATCTTAATGGCCTAATTAATACTCTGTATCCACTTCTGTCTTGTGTATTTTGCTCTTCATTATCCTACTGCTCCTTTTCTCACGTCCTCGTGCATTTTTTATCATAAAAACTTCAAGCAGTCTTTAGAGAGCTCTCCTAGAAGCCTGTTCTTTGAATATGCAGCAATTCTGAGACTTGATTGATAGTCCCTTCCCTCCCTACTCAATCTATTTTTAGTAATTTGAAAGCGAGCTTAATTTCTTGGGTTGTCATTTGTTGTGTATGTGTGATTTACTTGGTGGGTTTCCTCCCTCCTTTAAATGTACCAGATATGTAATTTTCATGTTGTTTGAAGACGTCTTGACAGCTTGGGAGAAATAATGTAGAAATTAATTGGGAGCTCTGTCTTAGTTGAGAGAGCAAAGACGGACAGTTTGTGTCTGGTTCTGTTAATGTATACTGTGTGGTTAGGATAGAAGTGTAAGTGGAAGAAAACTTGAAGCATATTAACATATTATCCTGTTTTAAGAATCTTTGACACTTTTCATGTACAGGTAGAATTCACTCCCATCTTTTAGAACAGAATGGGGAGACAAAAAACCTTGCAAAGGTGGTCGAAGCACTGTGGAAAAGGAGCTCCCTCCCCTTCTCTGAAATATTATCTGTAGCTGTACCCCTCTCTTCTGCTTCATGACACTTTAAAGAGAACTTTGGGAAGGCTTCCCACACAAACTGGTTTTAATCTTCTGCCTCCTTAAGGCCACCAGCATTTTGACTAAGCAGGACCGGACTCCCTGCAGAGCCAGTTTGTGCACTTGCTAAAGGAATTGCTCTTGAGCAATTGAAGGCCTTTCCTCTCTCCAGGGCATAAGAACCATGGACTCTCTGAACACTCAGAGCCCTGATCGTGTGGGAGGAGAAAAGGACTCGGCACTGAAAGCAAATTTTGTTTCCACCTGGTGGGTAGACCGAAAATGGTTTTGCTCTTCATATTCAGTTTGAGGTGTAGCCCGAACTGGTAAGAGTAAGTCTGTTGTGTAGGAGATGTGCCAAGTGTTACTTATTGATCTCTTTCTTTTTTTATTGTTTCCAACTTGCGTAAGGCGGTGTACCTTGGCTTGGCCACCAGCCCACCGTGTGTGAAGGGGTGTTGGCTGTCAACAAGCCTGGCAATTGGGTGGCTTTTCCTCCTTCTCTCTTGTCCATTCAGCTGTGTAACTACTATCTTTTCTACCATCTCTCCCTCAGACACTGTCTAATGAACCAAGTCATAATGAAACTGTTTTAGCACTGCGAAGACCTGCGAAGGTGCTTGGCTGATAACGTCTCTTTATGGAATATTAAGGGAAGCACTGGAGTTTTCTTCAGGCATAGGAATTCTTAGAAGAAAATTCCTAATGTGTAGTGGTTGGATAAGTGGTGCTAGCATTTTTTGTTGTGTAAACAAGGCGTATGCAGACCGGCTGTTAGAAATAGGCACAGCTGAGGAGTTTAGATTTGCTCATGATCTGTTTATAATTGAGCGTCCTGGATCAGCACTGCACTGCAAACGGACCCACGGAATGAGCTTGGGAAGCAAAATTGATGGACAGTGATTCCAAATCTGAGATCTCTTGGTGAGAAGTGGGTGCATCCTCTTCTTCATGGGGTTCACAGTTTCTTTGTTTCATCCTGCTTTGTGCTCCACCAGATAGTGTTGCAAGTATGAGAATTCTTATTTAAAAATTCTTATTGAAAAAAAAAATCTGTAGCAGAGGAGGGCTAGAATCCTGTTCCCCAAAAAGTTGATATTGCAAACTATAAAGTTCACATGAAGCTTCCCATTAAGATATATCTGTCAAAGTAAGATGTTTCCCTAATTCTGTATACTATACTGAACGAAAAGAAGGGAAACATTAGGATATGCCAGTAATATGACAAGTTCACTCTCTGAAATTTCCTGATTTAAAAATAGTGAAACCACTGTGACAGCAACTTACATATGTGCTGTTGTTCTGCAGGAGTCATTGTCACTTCAGCTGGTTAAACTCCTTTCAACGAAGAAACCTCTCAGTCTTGGGGTTGTTTTATGTTGTCTGCAGTCTTAGTTGTGTTTTGCTAGGTGGTCTTTCATAAGCCAACCCAGTACATCCTCTCTTCCTGAAGCACAGTAAAATTTTCTTTCCCCCTTTAGTACGGAGGAAGGTTCTGTCTGGGATTCTCTTCTAACTTTTATTTTCAATGCCAGTATTTGGAGGCTGCAGGTGGATGTGACTTTGTAGCCGTTTGCCTGAGATGGTCTGTCTTGCCCTAAACATTTATTTGGCTCAGAGTCTAGAAGATGTCAGTATTTAAAACATTTAAATTACCCTCAGAGCTGCTTTTAAAACAGTAATCCTGGCTTCCTCTGCTGGGTATTGAATGGATTGTGAAATGTCTTCAGAGGGAGTGGAACGGACTTGAGTGAACATTTTGCAAAGTCTGACTCCATATGGATCGTTTTTTATAATGTACATAAATAGTACATTAGCTCTTTCAAATCACTTTCTAAATGAACTGAACCAGCCTCAAAGGAAAATACATCATAGTCATGCTCTGCGTGTTAGAGCCCTCTTAGAGAGTCTGATTGAATTCAAAGGTTAGGAACATCCCACACGCCAGCTTTTTCTGGCATATGTATGTGGGAATTAGGATCTTTTCCTGAGCTTTACTGAGGTTAATTTGTTTTGCACAGCCTTTGCTAATGTGTTTATAGGTAGTTCCCGAGCTTTGGAAGGGTAAGTCTTCTAGATGGCTTGTGAGACCTTTCAAAGAATTGAGCTGGCTCTTTGAAAGCAAACCCTACAATGATGAATGGCCCATTAGGAGAAAGCTGATGGCATTGCAAATGAGATTTACATGAGAATCAAACTGCTCTAGTGTATCCGACAAAGATGCTGAAACAAGCACCTCTCTCTGTGATGGTTATTAGGAGATTTTATGAACCGATCGAAGGGTTAGTTTCTCCCTCTTCTTCAGGGTATAAAGTTTTCCCGAGCATCTGGATGCTTGTAGTAGCAAAGGAAGAATCTTCCTAAGAAGGTGTGAGGTAGGCTGAAAATAGGGGTAGAATTGAAGTGGCGCGTTGCCTTTGGAAGCTGTGGCCAGACTTCTTGTGGCTGAGGGGCAGGATCTGCAGCAAGCTGGAAATTCCCCAGCAGCTGAGCAAAGTTTTAAAATGCTTGGTACTGAGTTAGGTGTGGAAATGAATAACCAGTGCTGCTTGGGGAGCCCAGCTGTGGCACTGCAGTCAGTTCCGTGCTGTCACTGTGTTTAGTTTCCAGGGTGCTGCTTAATTTCTTCTTGAAACCGAACTCTTTGTAGAAGCTGTTACAGGGAAGTTCCCCCCTGAGTGTGGGTGCAGGTGGGGCTTTTTTTGGCACTGAGGTAGGTGTTAATTGTGGTTTATGATCGGGGAGAAAGGTACTTGGTTGAGTGTTTCTGTCAAGATGAGCAAAGAAGGAAAATAGTTACAATTGACCTTTTTCATTGTAACCATGATCGCTGTGAGCAGCACCGGCTTGGAAATCCTCTCAAAGGGCTCGAGTTTCGCAGAAACAGGGAAGGAGTGAGAGATGCTCATGGTGGCCATGCTCTGCTGAGTCACTGCTTGTGGTCTCTGATGCGGTAGAACGGGAGCCAGACTTAGGCTCTTATCTGAAGGTTTCTCTTAGAAGGGGGAGAACTCAGCATGTCATAAGCAGGGGCTAGGCAGCCTTTTCTGACCAATGTGTGTGTTACAGAGCTGGTGTTTGCCATTTCTGTGACCTCTTTGGAAAACAAACAGAATGTCAGACCGACTACTCACTGCCTGGTGCTGCCAGAATAGCCATCACCCAGGGGTCCTGAAGCAGCCGGGGGCTGTGTTGTTCTTGTAGCTCGGAGCAGCAATTTGGCAGGACTCCCCTAGGGCTGGGAAAAGTGGGATGTGGGAAGTCGTATGGGAGGTTAAATGCATTGTACCTTGGCAAGGGCTGAGCAAAACTTACAAAACTGTATGCGCTGTCAGCCCTTCCAGTCTTCTGATGGAGAATTTGCCACCTCCTTGTGAAAGACAAGTATAGGACAGGGGCGATGACAGCAGAATATAGAAATAAGTATCATCCTACTTTGTTTCATACAAGCTGCATTTCATTGTGCGCTTGAATTTAACTCAGTGGGACAGCAAGTTAGCATGTAGGCAGGTGGAATAACCTTGTTTGTCACTGGGGTCTGTATTGTATCTTTTTAATAGCATAAAACCTTGGCTGCTGTCAGACACACACTTGAAGATTATTTATCTCCACAAAGTGCTTTTTTCTTGTAAGCTTCTGTTCCACTCTATAGTTCTGCCAGTTTGACCTGTATGTGAGCTTTGTCTAATGGGTTTTATCTGGTAGGGTTGGGATTTTGTCTTGAATTGGTGCTTTTTCCTCTGAAACATATTTGGATCTAAAATGGAGCTACTTTAAATCCAAACACTAGAATACGGCATGTATTTTTTGCCAGTGTTTCCAGTGGCAACAATATAAAATGAATTTCTGTGTCCTGCAAACATGCCTCAAACTTAATCTAGTGCCATGCTGGTGAAGAACCCTGCAGGGCTTTGGAAATGCTGGCTTGAGGGACATACTTGTGCTCTGTCAAAGCAGAAAGTCAGACTATTATGTTGATTCTTCTAAGATTGACACTGTCTTCACAGAACTGAAATCACCACTTCCATGGAGCCCATGTTACAGAGGTCTCTAGAGGCCAGTAATGACTAGGAGGTGTTCAGAAGTATTTGAACTAGGTTTCTAAGAGCTGCTTATTTTGTCACACAGTCTAAGCACCTACCCAGCCCTATGATGAATGTGGTTAAAATCCCACAAGTAAGTCCAAAATATACAATTACCATGTTGGCAAGGTGGGCTGTGTTTAGGGCAGGATCGATTGTGTCTCCACCTGTTGATATTTGTGGTGCTAGCATGTATGGTAAGCTGGAGGAGAGGAGTTAATTTTAGCTTGATTAGCAATGCAGAAGGGAGTCAAGATGACTGCATTATAAATGGCAGTGGGATGAGATCGATGAGGGTAGTTTATTTCCATGCATCTAAGTGGGTGTTCTAGGCAATATCCCTTTTGTTTGTTTAAGAGAACCAAGAATGTTAATGCATTTAGTCCTTGAAATCCTTCTGTTGTTGCAGTTCAGGATACTTTAATGTTGTTGCATGTGGCTGTTTGAAATGAACCCCAGGTGCTTGTACTCTGTTCCTTGGCAGTTCCCTGTTTCTCTGCCCTCTGTTACCTGGTTTAGCAGCAAGCAGCGAGTGGTTCTTGGTACCAGGCTCTCATTTTTTCTCCTACTCACCTTTGTTTATATTCTGGAGCATGTTCAAAACTGTTTATGATTAAACATTGCACAAACAGCCAGGTTAAGATTTATTGACATAAAGGAGGCTGGGAGGAGGGAGTGGCTGGCTGGTCATCTGTGTCTACTTCCAGCCGATGTTGTTGTTGTACACGTGTCTGTGCAAGGGCTGTGGTGTGTCAGGCAGGCTGCTGGTCGAAGCATGGTGACAAGGGACTGGGACCTGTCAGCACAGTCTCTTTTCCATTGTACAGTACAGTGAAAAAGCTTAAGCAAGGGAGTAGATGTAGGTGATGCATTCCTTCCTCTTGAGCTTTGTCCTGGAAACATCCCATGGCTCTTGAGCAGGGACTGCTTTTTTTTTTTCTGTAGGGGGGAAGAGGTGTACATCTCTGAGGAAGAGATCAGGCTTTGAAACGTGCTAATAGGGTTATGACCTACAGGAGTTTTAAGCAGGTCTCCTTTAAGACACATACTCCTTAAAAGACAGTGATGTTATATGAAAGACAGAGAGGTTCAAAATGGAAGATTGGAAGGTAAGCACTATTAAGGAAATCAAATTCAAATGAAAGTACAGAAATACCTGAGTTAGAGGGTAAGTTCATTTAATACAAAAAACCCCACCAAAGCCAAAACAAACCTACCTTTGCTAAAACAACATTTCCTGGCCCCTCTTATTTACCTTCTGAAGAGTGTCTATGTAGCATGTTGGGCTTTGTTTGTTTATTTTGAAGTCATAGATATTGATAATATTCAGGCTTTAGAAAAGTCAAATAAATTGCAATGCTGATGATATAATCTAAAATAAAAAAGCAGATTGATCAGCCTAACATGGAAAGGGGCTTTTGTGCTTAAAGACTGGATGGTACAAGTGAGATGTGCACACACACACACATACTGCTGTTGCACATAATTTGCGTTTTTCTCTGAAGATCAAATATTTATTGGCTGGTGAAGAAATGGTTAAGATAGGATCTAGACCTCTACAGGCTAGAATACCTGATTAGAGCAGTAGTGATAGGGAACTGTTGTGTGTTCTCTTAACTATCGCTATTTTTATGTATACAACCACTCACGCAACAAAATAACATAATAGGCTCGCTGTGTGTTGCAGATGATATCAGGCTTCTGCAGCGCTGATAGCAAAACTTTCTGGTGCTGGCAGCCAACCTCATTTAAATAAAAGCATTGTCTGCTCTTTCTGCCAGCCCACTTCTTTGGTGGCAAACTTTCATAGTGAGTTTTTGATGTCAGGCCACTCATTCTGCCATTTAACTCCTCCTTATTCACAAGCTCCAAAATAAACAGCAGCTTTATGGTTAATTTTAGACTTTAAGGACAGCTTACTACATGTTCTCAGCAGGCAGCCAGCTGTAGACATCCCTGGGAATGCAACTGCAGAATTCTTCTCCACTGAGAAGCATAAATGAGATAGACTTCAAGTGACTGGCAGAGGGGCGTTGGTTGAAGTGGTTTACTGTATGACACACAGAAAAGTTCACTGTATCGTAACAGTTTGTGCAGAGACATGAAGTTGTGTATAGAAAGGACTACACCAGGGAACAGAGCAGCTTCTGCAATGATGTGGTAGCAGTGGGGCCAGAATTCACCCTTGGGAGACTAATACAAAAAATCAGACAAAGAAAAAACCCAACCAGTGTTGATTAAAAGAAGTCACTGCTGCAGATTAATTTCTGTTGATGTAAAATCTCATCTGATTTTTGTGGGCCTAGGTGAGACCTAGGCTCTGATATTTAGCACTTTGGCAGACTTGAGTAGATCTTGCAGTGCTTCAGACTGGCTGCACTCCACATAATCTGCTGTTGAGCCGCACCTTGTTTTTTAAAGGAATAGGAGTGCTCAGGAGGGGAAAAGGAATTTGTCTTCTGATAGCGAGCCCTGTGCCCAGTGCTCCTGGTTTGGAGTGAATGGCATATTTTGAAGCTGACTCCAATGTTTTGAAACGTGAAACCAAGGGAGGTACAATTACAGCACCACCTCTTTGTTTCTCTGTGCCTGGTGGATGGGTGCCAAGTAACTACCATGTTGTCTTAGCATACATTAACAAGGTGGTCTTTGTGGTGGGCTCTGACAGAGTCCCTGGTCCAAGTACCAAAAATCTGCTGCAATGGCATTTGTTGTAACAGCCAGTTCATCACATTCTTTTTATTATACTAATGCTTGGACTCTGTGATAATTTTATGTATTTATAATCTGCCTGGAAATAATTGTCAGGATACCTCTAGATTAATTTTAACACCAATGTTTGTAGTTGGGGTTCTCTGTTTCAGATAGATACATGAATTCATCTTTAGTCAGGTGTGGATTGACCACTAAGCTTGTAAATGAGTTGTGATAGTTATGGTATTTCAGGAATATCCTTCAGCTTTTTTTTGCAGGCATTTATGTGAATGAAGAGACACTACTGGCTGGCTTACAGTGGTTTCTGCTGGAAAACTTTCAGAAGGGTCATTTTTGAAACTGCACATTCCTGACTGTTGACACTCTGATAGCTTTCTGTAGGAGATTGGAGCAACTTCTGGTATGTTTTTGGCTACTGTGCTGAGCAGGATTACTGTAAGACCTGCAAAGCTGGGAATAGCAGAATCTGGAGAAGTCCAATCCATAATGTAAATTTCTCAAGCAGGGTGGTGGCTCCAGAAGAAACCTCCCACGATTCCTGCTGGCTCTCCATTAGATGATTGAAACACCCTTCTCAGCAGTTTCAGTGATATTCTTCCTGCTGTTCTATGAGATGCTATTTTGATAACTCTGAATTTATTCCCTGACTTCGATGGGGTATTTCATTACCGAAAAAATGGCAGGTACAATATCTTAGGAGTTGTTTTTTGCTTTCCTGCACTTCTGTGGAATCTGGAAGTGAAACTGTTTCAAGTCTCAAATAATTTTCAAAGAGTAAAATCAGAAGATCATTAAAGAGATGTAAGGGATGTGAAAATAAAAATGCAGCTCTTGATTCTTCACTCCTAATTCTTCAGCATGAAATGGCCTGGAATGTCCTCACTTGAATGAAAAATTAACTGCCACTGTTTGTCAGCAGTGTTGCTTGACTTATCTGTTTGCTCTGTGACGGCAATTAGAAGGCTTGCTAGATAAGAAATTGTTGGGAAGATGTGTAGAACAAAATGTTGAAGTTTTACAGCATGGTACCAGAGTGCACGCTCTCTGCAAAGTTTTGCTTTCAGTATCTAGCTGGAGCCTAAAAAAACCACTCATCTTCTCCCGTGCACTTTTAAAGAAGATAAGTGAACCAGACCAGCATTTTGATGTTCTTTGGGTTGGGCTTCTAGTATCTCTTTTTTAGCCTTCCTGATCAGCCTAGGGGTGTTTATACTCTTCCCCTCTGCCACCTGCTTGTCTTAGTTTCACTTACTGCCTTTCCCCTGGACAGACAGTGGCAGGGACTTTGCTGTTAGTCAGCAGCGAGGTGAGATGTCTGTGGAAACTGGAGGGACTGAGGAAACAAAAATGACTTCTCTGTATGTCTGTGTGCACATGGTGCTGGCAGGGAGAGAAACCCCAGAGTTTGCCCAAAGTTTCTTGTGAGCATTGCTGTCTTCAAAGGAGTTTGCTAAAACACCCATTTGAAAATCTGCCTGTGTGCGGAAGTATCTCTCGGTGTGTTTGAACCGTGATGAAATGGCATAAAGAGAAGCCCTGTGCAACTGAGCTCAATAGAAACATTCATTACAGCTAATTTACTTGGTGCTTTTAAGAGACCTAGGTATTCATAAGTTGTGGCTTTGCCTGATGCTGCTGGTAGTATTTGTTTTAAATAGATACACTTGCCTGCACATGCTCTTTGCCCATCTGAAATCTTGTTTGGCTGTGTTGGAAACCGTGTTTAAGTGTGCTAAAATGCAGTGTTAGGAAATCCCAGCACAACCTGTGGTGCTTTCTTATTGAGTGGGGAAAAAATTCTTTACAGTGTGTGTGGGTCCAGCTAAACAGTGGCAAGGGGTGCAAGGAAAAGGTCCTGTCTGTGACAGAAAAAGTGGCAATTTTAATTTTTTTCTGAAGCATTGTCCTTGTTCAGCCATTTTACTGCAGTTGCTTTTCTCAAGGGCCATCAGTGAATGAACTCTGGGAGCATGAAGGTACTAAGGACCATGCACTTTGCAACATGCAGAGACAGCTTGTCCAGCTCAGATCACCGCAACCCCGTTCCTGCAGATGTGACCTGCTGGTTGCTATGGGAGAATTGCTATGGGTACAGGGATGTGTGAAGCACTTGTTGGAACGCAGCAAACGTTTTCTGACTTTGGTCCTCTTGCATACAGCTGAGTGACTTTGGGTTTGAAATAATTAAGCTGAATTAAAAAAAAAAAATCATGACCTTTCTGTTTCAGGAACTTTTGAAAATTTCCAGCCTTAGAGCATTAGCATGGTGGCTGATGTGATTTACCTGATAAGGACCAGAGCTTTTCTCAAAATGAATGAATTGCATTTCGTTTTCTGAAAGGAGAAGGCAGTGTTTGGATCATGTGATGCTTAAATCTGAGTCTGTGGTTACATGCTCTGTTTTTCTAATAATCTCTCATGAATCTGCAACATGTCTTCTGTTACCTCTTCTTTTCCTTCCTTGATAGTTGTCTGCTCTCCCTCCTCTGTGTTGGTGCTTGTGTTGCCATGGAAGGCAAGATCAAGGAACTGATCTGCCTAAGTTTACTCCAACAGAAGAAGAAATGATTGTTTCAGCTCACTGATCTGATGTGCTGTGTGATTGTTGGGATGGTACCATTGGTACGAGGATGGCACTGAGAAGAAATAGCCGAGGGGAAGGAAAGGGTGGGGAGGGGACACAAAGGAAATGCTGCTTACAGCAGAGAAACAGGTTTAGATTGTGTTAAAATAAACCTGTGTGAGATGGAGTGGCATAAAGGGTTTATCATGGGGGAGGAGATTATTTTTTAAGGCAGAAGCAGCCAATGGGCCATTTGCTTGAGTGGCAGAATTTTACTTAGTTGTCCAGTTACTCATCCCAGCAAGTCCAAGGCAACCATGGAAAGAGGAGGATTTCCAGTTAACTCTTACACGTTTCAGGGGAAGGAAAGAAAATCCTTTGTGATCTGGAATTATAGGCTAGTTGATACTAATTCCTCTGGATAGGGTGTGAAGAATTCAAATGTGAGTTTGCCTTTACTAAAGCCAGGTTTACATAAACTCTAGCACAGGAACGATACCAAAGAAGCAGTAAACGCCAGTAACCCCAGTACACTACTACCCCAATTTAACTACTCGTGTATCTGGCATAACAGGGCAGTGGAAATAGTTGGTGGTACTTTTTGTTGGGAACTTTTTCCAGAAAATAAAATTCATCAAGTAGAAGGCAGTCCACTCTCTTGAATTTAATTATTTCAAACCTGTGCTCACTCATGTATGTGCACAGAGAATTTTAGCTTGGCCCCAGCTGATACAGTTGCATCTTTGTATATCTGTAGTGTTAAGCATGGCAGTGTATATTAAACTGTGATACAAAGCATGGAAGGCAAGTGACTTCTGAGGGTAGAAACCTGTCCTCGTGATCTAAACTCACATTGTGATTTACAGACTATGACCAAGCATTTCAATGGGTTGCTCTGTCTCTTCAGCAGTGATGGAGATGGCTCTAATCCTTTACTTGCAGATGATCTCAGTACTTTCCAAATCTAGTTTTCCTTTAGTCATATTAAAAATACTAACAGTGACTTTCTAGCTTTTCCTTTAATTAAACAATCGTGGATAATACCAGAGGCGTTTTTGCAGGGAGCTCTGCAGTTTATTTCCTTGTCTTGCTGCAGTCTGGCAGTGTTCTTGTCTTGCCTGTCTTCAGACTGAGTTGATTGATGCCAGGAAGAAAAGTGCATTTTGGGCTTCACAATTTACTTGCAGACCCTTTGCTTATAGCTCCATGAATGTGACAAATTATTTTAGTGACCATCATGTTACAGGTATTTCTCTGATGTGTGTCTGATAAAGGGCTCCATGGATACACCTTCAATAAGATTTCTGTGTTCAAGCTGGTCAGATCAGTAGAGCAATTGAAGGGGAAGTAGGAAATACAGGGAACTCATTACTCTAAGGCTGTGGTAACCTCCAGAATGAAGGAAGGATTCTTAAAACCCCAGCAGTTACGCTTCCCGTGTCCCCTAGCCTAAAGAGTTGTGTAAAGAAAAGAATTATAATGACTCTTAAATTGCCATGGTGATAGGTGCATGCTTGTTCTGTAATGTGTATTCAGGCTTAAGAGAATAAGGTGTATTTGTCTTCGTTCCTCCAGAACTCTTTCCTTGGTCTCAGTGCAATTAAGTTTTTCATTTGGGATGCAGACAGCACTAGCCAAGTGGATGATATAACCGGTTTCTTGTTGGTGTGACTTACAAAGTGTTATTTAGGGACACAAAATTCTAGGATAGGGAGTGGAACAGGAAACGTTGGATGATTTTATTATTATTTTATAATAAAGGAGGGGTGACTAGTACCTAATCTCCTGTGACAGCTCAGACAGCTTTCAGAGCTTGTTGTATGGTTTTATGACAGTCATTCAAGCTAATACTCATTTTAATTCACTTGTGATTGAAAGGTGCTTTTGTTACTCATGTTTTTTGCCCACTTTGCTGCTTCAAACAGCTGTAGTTCCAGCAAAATAATCATTTTGAGCACAATACTTCTGACGGTTATTCCCACTGGGGAGTAAGGGCCTGGTTTATTTTTGTGAAGACAGAGAAAATTGATTTGGCTATTTTAGTTACGGAAATTGGGGAGCTGGGGGAGGACCCTTCTAAATATTTAGCAGTTGAAGTGTTCTGTGCTGGGTAATGCAGTGAGGAGGCTTGCTGTAAACTGAAGTTTTGAAGGGCATTGTGCAGAGCAACAAATCTTAGTCAACAAATGTTCCCAGCTCAGCTGTTTGGCAGTGGTCACAACAGTTATCAGAGCTTAGTTTTCGAAGAAATGTGAATCTGAGGTAGTTGTTCTTGTCTCAGTTTGCTTATCTGTCTGTGGGCAGACCTTCAGGGCTTAGATATATGTTTAGTTAAGTGAAGCAAACTCTTATCTGTTTCTAACCAAATTGTTTGATATCGGGTGCACTGGTGCCTAAACTTTCCTAGTGAGGCTTTTATGTTGTCCAAGGCACCTCCTTTCAGACTGCTTCAAAGTATGATGGGAATAGGGAGTGGATTTATGACTTGATGAGAACTTGATTTTCATAGATGAAGGCATGTGGTTCTTTACTTAGCTGATTACAGAAAATGAAGAAAACTAGTTACAGGGGGTAAGTGGGGCACTTCTGTGACAGCTGCCACATACCATACCAGAGCACTGATTGTGGCCTGAAACTTCAGTATTTATCTCACACTTCACTGAAAGGGTGAGAAGTCTCCACCTTGCCCTCCAGTAAAATCATGTCAAGTACCTTGAAATAACTGGTAGTGGCAGTAGCCTGACAAAGATGACTGAGGGCAAATTCTCACTTGAGCTGAGAAACCCAACGTGGTTTTGGAACTTTGTGCATGGAAATAATAGCCATATTCTTCTGGGCTAATTATATGTAATTGACACAAAAAGAAATTGGTTTCAGAGGTACTACAGGGGACAGAGTAACAGCTGTTCTGTGAGACTTGCTTGGGATGTTTTGTTTTACAAGGGGTTTTTTGGGCATCCTTGGTCAAACTTTAGCTAGTAATGACATGGTTCTGTTTTATCACATGTGCTGCTGTAGTTAGAGCTCTGGCTGTCCATGTTTGCTGAATCCAAGGAATTTACTGATTGCAGAGGTAACTGCCTCATCCTGTAGAGTTGTGCTACTGTCCCCTTGCATCATAGAATCATGGAATTGTAGGGGTTGGAAGGGACCTCAAGAGATCATCGGGTCCAACCCCCTGCCAAAGCAGCTCTCTAGGACATTTCACTCAGATAGGTGTCCAGACGGGTCTTGAGTATCTCCAGAGAAGGAGACTCCACACCCCCTGGGCAGCCTGTCCCAGGGCTCCCTCACCCTCACTGTGAAAAAGTTCTTCCCCATGTTGGTGCAGAACTTCCTGTGCTCCAACTTGCAGCCATTGCCCCTTGTCCTGTCTCCACAGACACTGAAAAGGGGCTGGCTGATTCCCCTGCATCCCCTGCTTAAGATAATTATAAACATTAATTAGGTCCCCCCTTAGTCTTCTCTTCTCAAGGCTGAACAGTCCCAATCTTCTCAGCCTTTCCTCACAGGGGAGATGCTCCAGGCCCTTAATCATCTTTGTAGCCCTTCCTTGGACTATTTCCAGGAGATCCCTGTCCTTTTTATAACAGGGAGCCCAGAACTGGACACAATACTCCAGGTGGGGCCTGACCAGGGCAGAGTAGAGGGGGAGGATCACCTCCTTTGACCTGCTGGCCACACTCCTCCAGATGCCCCCCAGGATCCCATTGGCTCTCTTAGCCACTGAGGCAATCATGTGGCAGAGAGAAAGATTTAGATACCCAGAGAGTCAATGGGGTGGTAACAGTATCTGCAAGTTTTAAAAAAAAAAGTGGCAGTTGCAGCAGAGGGAAACAATCATGCCTAACCAAGTTTTGTGAACAAAACCCCGTGACTGTGTTACTGTTCTGATTCAGACTCTGAAAAGTGTTATTTTTAACGAAGCATTTATGAAATGTTCCTCATTCAACCTGCGTCTTGACACTGCTTGCTAAAGCAGATGCTGCTGGTGCATTTGTACCTGCAGCATTCAGGAACAACAGGATTTTGTGAATTGTGGCAAGATAAACTAGACAAAGATGACACAGACTTGTTGATGTCAGCTCATGTAACAGTCTTCCAACTTACTTTTCTGGTTTTCCCTTTTGCATAATAAACTGGAATGATACCTATATATAACATATGACATTGTTATGTGTATATATATTACATAATATATATAAATATTATTCCAGGTGTTATATATACACTTTTGTGTGTACATATATGTATTTAGATATGTGCTTCACTCGGACTTTTTTCATTATTTGTCTTCTCCATTTTGCCACTGTGCTTTTTCACAGTATGAATGTGTTAAAAATCCAGCACAATTTTCTGTCTCCTTTTCAAATGCCTTTAAATAGCCTTTTCTTGGCCTTATGCAGCAGATCTTAGCTGAAGTCATTTAGTGCTGAACAGTACTCAGGGTGCTCTAACAAAGAAATTGGTGACTCTAACAGCTTCTATTGGACCTGATACTATGTTTTGGGAAATGAATCTCCATTTCCTCTGCATCTGTGATTAAAAGGTGCTTTGAGGAGGGGGAGGACGTCTGCTTTTTATAGTCATGCAGGATATGGAGTCATTTGGGGTTTTCACTAAACCATTTTTCCTGCAGTTTGCTTTGGGGGTGACTGTTTAAGTTACATCTAGTGTTTCCTAGCACTTTATTCAGAGCTTACATAGATGAAATGCTTGTGGTCACTGTCACTGGTTCACCACATGAAGGGTGCCTAATAGCATGGGCGCTCTGTTGTCAGCGTGAGGAGCTTATCCAGGAGGCTTTCAGAAAATCTGTCTGTCTTAAAGCAAAAAAAAATTTTAGCAACATCTTTAGATCACTGTAACCATGTGTGGCATGTGCGCTCCTCCTCCTCCCCTTGGTCTCCAATGTATATATAGCATGCATTCACTGGGTGCTGTGGAGCCTGTGAACTGAAGCATGCAGCAGGGAGCCAGCAATCCCTTTACTCTGACTGTCCTGCCTGCAATCTTGTAAGACAAGAACTGTTTCTGTGCAGTTTATGGAGGTTGGGCTGTGTGTGTTTGTGTGTCTTCAGTTTTAACACAAACTAAAAAAAAAAGCTCTCTGTTCTCACAGCCTAGCTAGGCGTCCTAGAGAAATAGCAATCCTTTCCCACAAGGAATGGAGATGTATGCAACATAGTATAACTGTGTGTGAATACAATACACGTATGTTTATATGGCAGTGGACTGCAGGACGCTCCTGTCTGGAGCAGGTTATTGAGTAAAGCTCACCAGTTCTGGGATTGAAGCAGGTTGCTTCCTGCCTGTAACAAGACCAAGAGATTTTGCAGACCATTAATTTACCCCCTGTAATCAACTGGAAATTTCAGAGGTGCTTAAGAGTTGCCTCTTGGGCACCCTTGGAAATACTAGTTAGCTTCATTATGCTTTTTATGTTGAGTCTAATCTGTACTTTCAGATTGATCTTTTTCTCATGATGGAAATGTTAAGCAGTAGTAGTAATTACTATGCATCTTTGATAGGATTCATGCAACGTGGATCAGGTAGCACAGCTCAGTTTAACTTGAAATATAAGCAGTAACCTTGAGGGGAATACATGCTCAGTTCAGCTTGGGTTGGCATGTCTTTTCGTGCTTGTCTTCTGTGGAAGTAAAATTCTCTTACGTTTAAATCCCACACTAATGTGCCTCACTCCTAAATAGGACTAACTGGTATAATTTGAGTTTATCCTCTTTTGGTTGGAAAGAGGTTAATTAAGGGAACAATTAGAAAAGCTCATTAAAACTGCATTCAGGTTCAGTGTAATGAAAAGTGAGCTTTCTGTGACAAGAGGACTCAGAAATCATGCTTTTCTGATTTCTCACTGACACAGTTCCCCAGTGTTAGTGTGTGCCTGCTGGTTTGAAGCAGTGTCTGGGGCTGTTTGCATTGCTGCGGTGGTTGTGATAGAGACTGGAACAATAACGCTAATCCCAGGCACCTTCTCACCCCTGAGGGAGGGGAGGAGTTCCTCAGGAATTTACAGTGTATTTAGCATTGCATTTCCCTTTCTTGGGTCCCAGGTTTTTACAGCAGTTCAAAGCATACAGACTTTATGGATAAGTTGCCCCCACCTTGGGTTTGCAGGTAGTGTCCATACTGGAAGCCAGCACAGATCAGGCTCCAGAAACCTTCTAAAGCTGTGAGATCCACTCCCTGTTTTTTCTGGGACTGGGTCCTTATGTAATTGCCACATCCGTGCTAGGTAGCATAATGTGTGAAAGCTAGTTGTATATCCTGGGTTCTGCTTCAGGGCCTTGGGAAGCCTGTCTTTCTAAAAATGAAATCACAGCAACCAATACGGTGTTTGCTTGTGTAGCCAGGCCAGCCCCTTTTATCTCCCCTCCTTCCAGTCTGAGGTTGCAGATAAGTCATGTGGTTGGATCAGATAGCTATGGAAAAACAATGATAGACCAGCCTTTTCAGCACATGTTTACCAGGGTAGACTTCATGTTTCAGTCTGGCTCCTGGCTTTGGAAGAGTTACCTTTTTGTACTCACAGACTGATGGGACTGCCTTGCAGTGTTTTGGGTGCGGGTGTTGTCGTCTTATCTAACATTGTTACAGGATCAGTAAGTACAGTGTTGTTGAGGAGATGGTTACCCCATCACCTGGAAGCAGTAACGTGTAGGAGATTTGGATCTGGATCCTTCTGAAAAGGAAGAATTAAGTGGCAAGCGGGATACAGATCCTTATTGGTACAAAGCTGCAGTGGGGATCTTCTGGCTCAGCACTGCTGCAAAACCACCTCAGGGCTCTGCACAGTCAGACCTGATGAAATCAGCAGCAGCTTGGGATTGGACTGAACACTGTTAAACAAGGACTGATTTGTCCTTGACTCAAGCATTGAAAAGCACTGGCATTGTAGCAGAGAATCCAATCGCTCTGTGAAAGACTCTGCTAGAGAAATGATGAAGCTTTACTCGAACTGGGGTTGAGCATCACACAGACTAAGGCTCCCTGCCAGTTAACATAGTCTCTGCTTTTTCTAGAATCAAATCCATGTAGTAATACAAAAGCTTAAAATCCAGAGCAATGGTTCAGCAGCCTTGTTTAGGTTCATCTCTGAAAGCTGTGTGCCTGCTGTTGGCAGGCATTACAAGGCAGGACACTGCTGTTTTGAATTGTGCATTTGTATGAAGTCTGCAGGGAACCATGTTTAGAAGGGTTAGACAAACACAATTAGGCTGCATTGCCAGCAATGATGCTCTTACTTAATGCATTAATGAGTGCAGGTGGCAGGACCTCTGAAGTGAATTAAATGCAATGCAAACTCCTGCTGTATGCGGCACAGCCATTGTGAGTCCAAGCTGCTGAATGCTGAGCCAGCTCTTTGGGAGATGAGGTGGGAGATGGGAAGGAGCTTCCTGTGCTGGAATGGTAATTCTGCACTTTTCACCACAGGTCTTTGAGCATTAGCTTACAGCAGAACTAGCTTGTGTGGAGGAACCACAAGTAAGAGAGTATGCTTTTTTGAGCTGTAAAAGGATGTTTTTGCTGCATTTCTATCAATAGCAGTATTAAGATCAAGCAGGCACAAATATGGATTTACTTGCCTGCCACCTTGTTCTGTCACCTGGCAGGATTCAATAGCACACTGATTAAAAGAATTATGTTCAGCCTACACCAACACTTGCTGGAACAACACTGCCTGAGTCCCTTCATTTCCTTCTATAGGCAAGATGCTGGAAGCCAGTACAATTACTCTGCTGTGCTCTGGCCTTTCCCACGGTGAAACCTGGTTTTTATTTCCTGCTGCTTTAACCTTAGTATCAGTGAAATGATCCCTGGAAAGCTTGTATTGATTGCATGTTATTGTCTAATTAAAGTGCAATAAGAAGAATTGCAGAACACTCACTCTTATGGCCCAATGCCTGTTGTAGGCACTATAAATTAGAAAGCTTTCTGTTCAAATATGGAAAATGTCAGTGCTTATTTCCTTTTGAATTTCCCAGCACCCCCTAAAGGCTACGCTTGTAGATGTGTGATTATTTTTTTTCCTAAATAACAATCAGAAAGAAGTGTTATTTAGAGAAGAAATGAGGCCCTATAGCTTGCAGAGGCCCTGCTCTGACCCTGCTAGCTGTAACCTGGGTTGTCTAAAGGAGACACTTCTAAATGAATGTGTTCTAATCTGAAACCTGCTAGACGATCCTTTAGCATCATGTACAGAGATATAAATGGGTATTAGTTATACAATATGTAGAGGGCAGTCTTTAAATAGTGCTGTCTGTTCTTACCTGGAGGCTGTTTGTTGCTCTGTCTGGGCTTCACAGCTCTCTTGATTCATGCTGCTGGTGGCTTGATACTTTCTAGTAATGTGTATCTTCCTGAATCATGTGCAAGGAGCTAATAAAAGATAAATCCTAGTCCTAGATATAGCAGGAACCCAAGAGCTTGTCATTAGAGTTCTGTATCTGGCTTAGTCATTGGCTGAATAAATGGCCTTGGGGAAGCTTACCCAAACCTTCGGGTTGCATCTAATCACTGGGTGATTTGTGCCACACTGATACTTTTACACAAAGTTATGAAATTTATCAGTAATTCTGCTCAGGACACTGGGCAGAAAGATGGTCTAGGGGAATGGTGGACTTCTAATCACCAGTCAGATCCAAAAGCACTTGAAGATGTTCAGTATCATGTGTGAAACTGACTTTTCCCTTTCTTTCCCTTACAGATGTACTTTCCGATTCCCTAGCACGGTTATAAAGATCCAGTTCACATCTTTATACCATAAAGAGGAAGCAAAAGAAGAAACCTCATCACCTCCCCTTCGGCCACTTTACCCTCAAATATCCCCTCTGAAGATCCACATCCCGGAGCAGGATCTCCGGAGCGTGGTCAGCCCCCTCCCATCCCCCACAGGCACTATCAGGTAAGGTGCTAACTACCCACGGTTTACTTTTGTAAACTCAATCTGTTTTCTCTGAAGTCAATCTGCCAGCCTTGGTTTGGTACCTTGGTGCATGAAACGCTGTTAAAAATAACTAGTTAAATAGCTGATGTTCAGAATGATGGAAGCCTTCTAAAAACTGTGTTATGGTAGCTGAAAGTAGGGCAGGAGGGGTTTAAGAGCTCAAAAGGGTTCAGGGGGAACCTGAATGGTAGTTTTACACTACAGAGTCACTTAGTCTACCTTTGGCAGTGGAGTCAGAAATGGCTATTCAGAGCTACCTATATACACAGAGAAAAGAAAGGCAAATACTTTCTGTGTTAGGACTGTCTGCTTTATTTTTATCTCAGTAATACTCTGTTGCTGGGTGGTACTGGTGTTATCTCAAGCTAGGGACAAGGGTGGCCACTGGCACGTGGTTTTCTGGGAGTAGAAGGAAATGGGGGTAGGATGCTGACCATGTACTGTGAGGCTGTAGCAATCTGAACATACATCTGTGTGAGTATCCTGTTTTGTAAATGATCAGGGTCGTGAATGCACAATAGAAATAACCTGAATGTGAAGTTACTGTCTGGAATATTTTCTTTCTTACTTTCTCCCTTGGCAAGGAGTTGATGTTACAGACTTGCAGTGTAACCTTTTAACTTTAAAGCTGTTACTTTATAAATTTTATGATATTTCAAGTAAAGTAGACATGGTATAAGATGGTGTATTAAGAGTTTGAAAACGTGCACACCTGAGAATAGCAAGAGTGTACTTGGTAGCAGTAATAGCCTTTGGGTTGTTTTCTTGCTGTATGTTTGTAAAAGATGTCTAATATACAAACACCTTCTGACAGCACCAACTCAGTAGCACCCAAACTTAGGTGGCTGAGACAGAGACTTGAGTGTCAGGATGAAGCCAGCCTGGTTTTGCATAGATCTGGAGGCGCTGGCGTGTTTGGGTTTTTCCGCCAGTCTTGCAGAGCTGCACAGATGTGCAGTGCAGATATTCTAGAAAGAGGGGGCTGGAGGTAGCTGTGGTTTTAGTCCTCTGTTCAGGCACTGCTTTTAGTTTATATTTAACCTTCTCTTTTTAGATGAAGCTTGTTGCTGGGAGGGGAGGGGGATGGTTTCTCTGCCAACATATGGTAGTTAGTTTCCATTCAGTCATCTTGCGCAAAGCAGCGCAGTGTGGTTTGTGTTACTAACAGAGGCTGTATCTTTTGACTCTGGCATATGCCTGCAACTGATACTTGATTCCCCAAGAATGTTTCTTTTGCATAAGGAGAAAGTGGAAATAGTAGTGTTGAATTGTGCTCAGCCCTTAACGGAGTGTTTACTAAGGATGATTAATGATTGCATCCGTTTGTCTTGAGCAGAAGCTAATCCAGCCAAGTCTTCAGAAAACCTCAAAAGACATCTGAGGTTTCACTTGCCAAACCCCTTTCCTTTCTGAGTTCCTCTTGCAGAGGAGAGGCTGATGTGTTTGTAAACATCCCTGCTTAGCCCCTTCAACCTTCCCCTATTCCCCAGCAGGGTCTTGGAGCTCTCATATCCTGTGAGCCAGGCTTTGGGAAATGTTTTAGGTGTTTCTGTCTGAGAAAGGGAATGCTTTTGGGGGAACATGTAGCTATGTGCTCTGGCCATCTGGCTTTTAGGGTACCACTCTGTCTTGTGGTGGATGAGGCTGGCAGGGTGTCCCCTCCCCTTTCCCAAGAGCAGGTCTGGGAAGGCTGGCTGGGGCTCTGTGGGACCTACACCTCTCTCCCATGGCTGGCTTTGGGAGGTGGTTGCATGAGCTGGGCTCTCCTCCTCCCCCTTCTAGTATTTACTTTCCTAATTTGGTGCGTTTGCCTTGCTCCTCCCTGATTGGCCCATGGAAAATTATTGCAGTTTGGAAATCCTGGGCAGGGTGAAATTTCCTTTTTGGAAAGTGGCTCTTGGCCTCTTCTTCCTGCCTCTGTCCCAGCATGGGGCAGGGGCTGTACCTGCGCTGCCCCTGCCAGATCCAGCCCTGCCCTCCTGACCCCTGGCTCTGCTCAGCCTCCCTGTTTACGTTGCAGCTTGCTTCCCTGCTGGTTCCCCCCTGCAAGCTTCTGGGTTTTTTCCAGACTATTTATTTTCCCTCTGTGAAGTGCACTGCCTAGAGAGGGAATGAGCTCTAGTTAAACAAAACCAAACCTGTCACCCTCAGTAGCTTTGCAAAGCAGGATTCCTGCTTACTCCTAGGGAGAAATGTGACCACTGTTTTTCTTTTAGTTAGGTGTTTTATCTCCAGGAGGGACTGTTTGTAGGTGTTTTGAATGCTGTTGTACAGCTTTAAAGAAAAACGGTGGTTGGCAGCATGCTGTGAGGCTTACACACAGGCATGGTTTGTTTCTTTCTGCTTTGAGTTCAAAATTCCTTTTTTAAAAAGTCAGACTTGCATATTCCAGGAAGAAAAAGGCCACTGTGGTTGCAGGAGATGATGGGTAGCAGCAGCCTGTCTGTTGTACACAGCATAAGCAAGGGCGGAGCGCAGCACCACATCTCTTCTCAGTAGATTCAAGGTATTGGAAAACTCTGTGAAAACCATGCATAGTTCAGCTAAATGCAGCTCTGCCTGTTGGGAGGTAGAACTGATTCACAGTGTCAGGAGTTAAGGGCCTGTCTCGAGGCTTTGTGGCTTTAAGGTCCTGCAGCTTGCACTTGGAGAATCCTCTTTGGGTGACACTGGTGACATGAAGTTCCTCACCTATACTACGATTAGCTTTGCCTGGTTTTCCTGTACGTATGCAACATCTATAGGAACGTGACTCTCTCTGTTGCAGTCTGGTCCCCAGAGTGGCTTGTGCTTGGATTGTAAACAGATGCACAGAGGCAAAGCGTGATGTAGAAGCCTATTCCTGGTCTCAAAGTCACGCTGAGGTGGAGTTTAGATTTAGTGTTGAGTTTTATTATCTGCCAGTTGGCATTAATAACCCTGTAGTAATACCTCAGTTTTCCAAACAGAATCTCTCCAGCACTGCCAGTTTGGGTTTTGTTAGTATTTATGAAAATAAAAGTATTTCTCTGTGTGTGCTTCCCAATTCTGTTGGACTAAGCTCCTACTTCTAGCTTATCTCTGCAGCAGGATGACTGTAGGTTTGAACAATCTTGTAGTTTTTTTGCTCTTTCAGTGGCAGTCTTTATCAGTTAAAGAAAATAAATTCTTTGACATGTAGGAAGAAGCACCCCTAAAGGCTTGAGCAGTGTCTGGCGAGGTTCTGTGCTGACAGCTAAGCTAGTATTTATTGGTGTGTGGACTTAAATTTGTATTTCAATTGTTAGTACTTAACGTGCCAGCTCATCTTCAGCTGTTGCTAGAAGGATCGATATCTAGTTTACAATGAAGTTAATGGTATGAATAATGAAGGATCAGCTGGTATCCTTCTGCATCTTTTGGTTTATAAGCTTGATTAGTAAACCAGATGATGTGAATTGAATTGCCATGGCTTTGTAAGCTCTATTTTTTTAACCTTATTTCCTTTTTTGTGTGTTTTCACTAGGCAAAATTAGCTCAGTAACATGTTGCATGCTCTGATAGTGGATTACTCAGATGCCTGCACACCAGGAAATGCAGTTATCTTGGCTTAGCCACCAACTTGTTTTGTGGCCTTCAACAGGTCATTTAAATTCATTGTCTGATTTTTATGCATGTATAGCGTAATTACTACTTTCCAAGAGTGTGTAATAGATAAATTATGTATTGAGCTTTTAGTCCATAAAGCATGAGAGAAGAGTGTATGTGTGTGAGCTGTGTTATAGTAGACATGCAAATGCTGTCAGTGCTTTGATTCAGACTTGGCTTGGAAAAACAGTGCTTTTTAATGGGCTCCAGGACAGCTGATCACTGCCACTTCAGAGAATTTTCCTCTAAAGGTATGTGGTGAGAAGCAGAAGGAACCCTGACTTCACTTGCTGGAACAGGATGTGCAAACGCTGCCTGCTCCCTTCCATTCAGGCTTTCCTTCCTGCAGCACTACTAGCCATTTAACTGGAAAGCCTGTGAAGAGCTCCCAGGCAGGCTTTGTTGCAGGCTCTTTTGCATTGTCTTGGTTATCCATTACTTCCTGCATTTGGGCAGAAGATGCAGCTCAGGTAACTCCCACAATTGGACAGGCAACGATTATTTTTAATCGCCTTTGTCTCCAAACCACAAGGCAACTGGGGTAATGTATATGCATCATACAAGAAGAGCAATGATCTATACTGGGCTTGGGAGTTCCTACGCATGTTTACTTCAGATAATGGACCATGTGCTAGAGGAGATGTGCCAAGCCATGTGCTAGAGGAAAGGTTGCAGATGTCACCAGCTACACGAGCACTTCCTCTTCCCCTGACTGGTATAAAATGTTTACTGAGTCCACGGTTGGAGTGAGCTCACTTCCTTTTGAGGAGGGGAACTGCTGGAGCACAGCAAGCAAGAAGAATTTCAGCTTCTGCGGATAGCTGACTTTCTCTTCTTGCGGGTTCTTCAACAGCTTTGTTTTTCTTCTGTGTTAAGCAGGCAGGGTAGCTCTCAGATTTCCCCTTTCACATCAAAATCCAGTTTGGTTTGGCAGTCACACACCACTTGTGAATCTGAAACTTGTCTGAAACGTTCAGCGTGCAAGGACTTGCCTTTCTTTGAGTTACATTTTTGGGGCTAGGCCGGGGAAGGAGAGAGCAGTGGAGGATTCTCACCCATTACTGCTGATTGGTGTCTCGTGGAAGTGCTCGTTTCGCAAGCTGAAGGGCTGTACTTTGACCTGATTCTTGCTTATTGCACGTAAAAAGTGTCCCTGTATCTTTTGGTGCCCCTTTCCTACGGGCTTATGAAATGGAACATAGGAGTAGTCTGAAGCTTGTGACATTTCTCTAACATAGTCCTTGTGTTCAGTGCAAAACGCCTCTAATTTGTGTTTAAGGAGGCTGGGAGGGAGATTCTCTCATTGTACTCAATGAGGGCTTAAAAGTCCTCCCTGCTCAGATGGGGATCTGTGTATTGGCCATGCTGCCAAGACTGCAGCTCCTCTCACTGCTGTGTCTGTTGTACCTGCTTCACAAACATGTGCCTAAGCATTTTTCAAAGGCACTGCCCATGTGTACTGTGCACACACCTTCTTTGAATCTGCTGTATCCTCTCTCTCTTTAATGAAGAAGCAAGCAACACACAGCATCCTGGGTGTGGACACATGGTGCACACAGTGGTACATCCTATTCTTGTGCTCTGATTCTTCAAAGGAAACTGATTTTGAACATGCCAGAAGAAATGTACTAAGTGTTTAAAGACTTAATTATTGCTAGAAAGTGCTGTGAACTTAAGAGTCTAGATTGCTTTTGGCAGGTCTTGAAAGTACACTGGGATGCCACAAGACCTGTTACGTTCTCCGTAACTAGAATTCTGCTCATTACATGGGTGAGTGTAGGGCAGACACTGTTCAGCCCTCATCTTTCTGGTGTCTCAGCCAAAGAAGGATTAAGTAGTAAATGGAAAATATGCAAAGGACTGATGTGATTCAGCACATGATTGTAGTCTGATTCTCAAGCTGGCTCTCAGTGTGGTATTTGGGGACCTGTGGCTCAATGGCTACCTGCAGTCAGTGTTTCTAGTTGAGATGCTGAATATCAAACATCTCTGGGCCTTGGGGCATTAACCATGGTGCCACAGGATTGAGATGCTGGGTAACTGCACCTGGTTTGTCTACAAAACAGTTGCTTCCTTTCCAAAACGCTGCCTCCCGTAACAGACAAGCTTAACCCAAATTAGCTTCAGTTACTTGTAAGCTAAACTCGCCTGCATGGATGGTAAGCATGGGTCACAGCAGTAAGTTAGGAAGTCTGACAGCTGGTGAAATAGCATCCCTAGCCGTAGCTTTCCTCAGTAAAAGGGTACAGAATCAAAATGGATCGGGTATCTCCAAGTATTGATGCAGTATTAATATCCAACAAATGGAATTACTATCCCCACGCTTGGCTGGTCTTTTATAGCCCTAATAGGTGTTTGTAGGGAAATGTCTTTATTCCATAATATTTTTAAGGGGGTATGAATGCATGCAAGTGTCCCTGGCCAGCCCCAGCTCTGTGTGGCGAGGAGAATTCCAGGAACTCCAGGAAACTGATGTCACTGCATTGTGTTTGCTTGTTTTCTTTTGACTGCACTAATGTTTAATTTTAACTTAACCCTCAGAGGGATATTTTTAGTAAAACTGTTTCTTCACTCCTTCTGTCCCATGGTGGGGGTGGGGAGAACAGATTTTGCCTCCTTGATTTTTCCAGTCGTCAGCTCTTTCTCCCTTTCCCTCTGAAGAGCGATCTGAGAGCCTGGACACTGAGCAGCCAGTGTTACCCTGTCTCTTTGCACGGAGCAGCTAAAAGCTCATGTCTGTTCTATACACCTGTCTCTTGGTCATTGATCCAAGCTGAAAGGAGGCAGGTCTACCAGGGGAGAAGAATAATACCTTTTCCAGACCTTCAGCTACTTTTGTGGCTGTCCCACAGGACAGCTGCTTTAAAGGGCTATCAGGTTCTTCAGTGACTATCTAGTAGAAGAGACTGGCTTTTCTAGAAGTTTATGGTTTGGGTTGGAGGGGACTTGTCAGCACTCCAAAATTGTAGTCCTGCAGGGTAAGGGTTTCTCCATTGTTTTTTTGGGTTGGTGTTTAAGACAAGAAATCATACTTACAATTCATTTGCCTTAGAAGCTGAAATTTGAACAGCAAAAACTGGGCTACTTGTTCTGCTCATCTTGAAGAATTGAATCAATTCTTGTCTGAACTGCATGGGACAGTTTTTGAAGCCATACTAGTTTTATTAAAAATAAAACCAAAGAAATACAGCTTTGTGCAGTGCAGAGGTTTACTAGAGAACCTTTCTCTCTTCCATATCCTTGACCTGCTGTCTGGTCTCTGTGGTTTGCAGTTCATGTATTTCTGCAGATGAAGTACAAGATCAGGAGGCTCTTTCATCCTATTCCATTCCTAGTCCGTGTGTTACAATAATTGCTCGGATGCTGAACACAAAGATGAAAAGAATTGCCGTGTTTTTGGTTTGTCATTGTTTCATGTATGAAAATTACTTTCATTTGTAATTATCTGCACATTACAAGGAGTGTGTATGTGGAGAAGCTATTGAAAAATGACAGCAGAATAATTAAATTCACACCAACTCCCCATGTGAATACTAAGACATCAAGAGTGTCTTCTGCGGTTTAAGCTTTATCTGCTTCCAAAGCTGGCTCAAAGCGTGGAATAGGGAACTTTGATTCATTTTCCTGCACAAACAGGTCTCTGCTTTTTGAAAGACTAGGTAAGAAATGCTTTTATCTCTGCTAAGGAAGATCTATACATATGGGTTCATCAGCACTATATACCTCACATGTCCTGAAAGCTTCACCTCCTGCTACTTCTAAACGGCATCACCCGTTAATGCGGGGGGCTGGTGGGTGCTGAAAGGGTTACCAAGCACTCTGCTAGGATGTGGGAGATAGGTGAGCTTGGGTTTCCTATTGCAGGGGTTTGTTGTGGCTTGGTATTTCTGTTGCCTTTTCCCTCTACCCCCCCAATCCTGTAATCCACTTTTTTAAAGAACCCAGTCTGGATTTGTGCTGAGCTCAGCACTGCAGCCATTTGCAGAGACAGCACAAGGAGAAGCGGCACTTCTCCGTTTCAGGGCTGGACTTGTGGTAGGAAACGGTCATTCCTTACGCTGTCACATTGCTTACACACTGACGTATTGCTCACTGAGCAAACAGCGCTTGTCTGTCTCACTGTTTCCCCTCATGTGTACATGTGGGGGGACTATTTAAACAGTCACCTTTTTGAGGAGCGGGCCAGGATCTGGGTGGCTTTGTGCAGCGTTTAGCGCAGCGCTCTCTCAGTTCCTGTGTTTGTGTCAGGGTTGGTGCTGCTGTTGAGTGTTTGGCTGGTAAGAACATTGTTTATGTCAGTTTTACCAAGTTCTGGTTCCCAGCTGTGGGTTCAGTTTGTGTCTGTCCATACAATGTGAACTGCTTGTTTTGCTCTGTAAGTCTTCTGTATATTGTTTTGCTTTCTTGTTGGCTGTTTCCCTGCTCTTACATAGAAGGCATATCTAACCCTGGGATTTGGCTATGCATCACACTGCTCTGGCAGTGCACCCCTCAATTCCAGACAGCAGAACAGAGAGGCCAGACAGGAAAAGGGAATTTCCGATTCCCAGTCTCATCCCTCTCTCCTGTCCTTCTAACCCCACGAATCAAGGGCATGTGATCCCTAGACAAGCCTTTCTGATTAGCTCTCATCTCGCAGCTCCTGTGTGCCCGAGCGATGCTGCAAGTTCCAGCGCGCTTCTATTTGTAGCCTGTTGCCGGGTTCGGCGTGGCACCCGCTCCGTAGCCGTGCCTGCACTGCCGTAGCCGTGCCTGCATTGCCATCTCGTGGTAGCCCGACCAGTCCCAACGTGGCTCCAGCCGCCTTGGCCAGCTCGGGGAGGGACCTGTCCCTCTGAGGTGATCGCAGCTCCCTGGTGAATCCAGGAATTGTCTGTGTCTCTCTGCGTGATCCTGATCAGGGTATGATCCTGGGAAGCTCCTGTGTTAGGGACCCGCATGGCAGATGCCTGCACTGGGTGCTCTGACTGCGATGCTGTAAAAGCCCTTATCTGCAAGAGGGATCAATTAAATACTAGCTGTTATAAGGATGTTTTTCATCCACAAGTTATAACAGCAAGCTATTTATTTCAATAAACATATATATAAAAATAAATATCTCAAGTGTGGGATGCAGGGGGAAATAGCCAGCCTCTTTTCAATGGTCTGTGGGGACAGGACAAGGGGCAATGGCTGCAAGCTGGAGCATAGGAAGTTCCACACCAACATGCGGAAGAACTTCTTCACGGTGAGGGTGAGGGAGCCCTGGGACAGGCTGCCCAGGGGGTGTGGAGTCTCCTTCTCTGGAGATATTCCAGACCCATCTGGACACCGACCTGTGTGACCTGTCCTAGGGACCCTGCTTTGGCAGGGGCTTGGACCCAATGATCTCTGGAGGCCCCTTCCAACCCCTATGATGATGTGATTTAGATAAGCATTCATCCCTGATACAGTGTACATTGTTTTAAGTGCTTCCTCAGACACAGAGGAGCAGTTGTGATTGTAGAAAATGGAGGGGGGTGTCAGGATTTTGTAAAAATTCCAATTTTATCTGTGGCAGATTTGTCTTTTTTTTTTTTTTTTTTTACCTCTCTGGGCTCTGAATGAGATGCAGAGGCAAAAACAAGTCTAGTGTATATCTGCTTCTCAGTGACCTGGGAGCTTTACTGTACCTTAGAGAGCAAGAACTGTCTTGTTAGTAAATGAGGCAAGAAATAACTTTGTTTCCTTTCTGCCTTTCCAGTGTTCCCAACTCTTGCCCGGCCAGTCCACGTGGTGCTGGATCCTCAGGATATCGTTTTGTTCACAACATTACCTCGGATCTGCAGCTGGCAGCAGAATATGCTGCAAAAGCAGCATCAGAACAGCAGGCAGACGCATCTGGCGGGGACAGCCCAAAGGTTTGCAGAGATATTGCCTACCCAGCAGTGCTCTCTGGGAGATTTACTAAGATCTTGCAGTTTATTGCTGGTGCTGGATATAGTTAAAAGGGGTCTGAGAATACCCTGAGCATAGGGGTGTGAGTACAGTATCCTGCAGTGTTTTGAGACTGTCTTCACACCCACATCTTATTAGTGGTAGACAAAGAATCTGCTTGCTTAGCTGCCCAAATTATATTCAAGTCATGTGCTGAAAGGGTTAAGGGAGAAGACTTTTTCTGCTGGTTTGATAAATCAAGAACCTGTAAAGAGAAGGTGCATTGAAATTCAGAGTCTTATTTGTCTCCTTTCAATTAACGTCATTTTGGCAAATGCAGTTGGAGAAAGGGGAAGCAGGGGAGGAAACCATAAGAAATCTGTAGTTTGACTTTAAAACAAGCACAAAGGCCTGTCAAGCAAGCATTAAATGAGGAGAGTAGCAGTGGAATTTAGATTAAAAGCTAACTTAGTTATAATGATAACATTTAATTTTGGTGAGTTGATCTTCAGATCAAAGTTAAAGGTCTAGATCCAAAACCACCTGATTTGGGATTGGATGGAGGAGCACAATACTAAATGGCTTGTTTTTGTAGATTGAGGTCTCCCTTGAGACAAGAAGGGCTGTTCTTGATGGAGTAATACAAAGAGCTGGGAATATGAAATCTGGCAGACAAAGTTCCTAGATTGAAACAAATCCTGCTGCAGAAGGGAAGGGATGGGATCAGGTTTCATATTGGGCCTGTTGCTGGGAAGAGAGCTGACAGCATGCTTGCATGAAGTGTTCCAAACAAAGTTTAGTTGTAGCTGGGCAGATTTGAAGGCTTTAGTTTCAAGAACACTGAAAGCAGTGAATGTACACTACACCCTTCCAATTGCTTGTCCTGGTCCTGTTTCTTCTACTGGTGTAAACATGTAGGGTAAATTTCAGTGGGAAATGGAACTGGATTAAAGTGAGCTCTGTGTGTGTGTTAGAGGAGGGAAGAAGATGCTTTAATCTGTCTCAGTCCCATAGTCCTGTTGGTGCACAAATGCTTGTGCTAAATCGGGAGTCAACAGTGTAAAACAGGAGTGAAAAGGAAGAGGGTGATACTGCTCTTAGTTGCCCCTGATGCTCTGTTAGCATTTGTGAAACTTCAGCCCAATGTGCTTTTGGGTTTTTTCAGTTTATGTTGTTGGAAAATGAAAGTGGATAAATTCTTTGTGACTAAATTTGTTTCTTTTTCCTTAGGATGAATCCAAGCCACCCTATTCGTATGCTCAGCTAATTGTGCAGGCTATATCTTCAGCACAGGACAGGCAATTAACACTAAGTGGGATCTATGCCCACATCACCAAGCATTATCCATATTACAGGACTGCTGACAAAGGCTGGCAGGTGAGTTCTTAACACTGACAAGCTTTTAAACTACTTTGACAGGGCTTATCTGCTTTGCAATGCATTTATTAAAGATTTGGGGCACTGGGAATAAACCTGCTTTGACTATTCCCAGAGTGAATTTGTTTAATGTAAGCTAACTGGTTTGTGGGCCATTAGGGTTTTTTTGAAGTGCTTTCTAGGGCAGTGTAGTGTGGTGCTGATTTTTGAAGCCCTTTTAATTCTGTAGTCATGTGTCTCATTTTTGTTATTTATTCTTCCATGTCCATACTGTCAGTCACTCCTGCCCAGATACTTGCCCAAATCTTGCTTAATCGTTTATCTTTTGACATGATCTGTCAAATGAGATGATGTCCGGTCTAAAACTGAGGTCCCAGTTACTAATCATAATAATACCTTAAATAATCACAGATGTTTTGTTTTCCCTGTGTATCAAGTGCCCTGCCTGAGTCACAGTTTGTGTTGAATCTCAGAATGGGAACTTGGGAGCCCATGCTTTGTGGTATTAAAGGAAATCTCAACAGCTCTGTAGGAGAGTTTGGATGTAGTTAACACATGCTAAATCAAGCTTAAAAGTTCACTTGAGGGCTGCTTTCAAAGTTCCAGAAACCTCAGCTCCACCTGCCCTCAGACTTTTTCTTGGCATAGCACCTCTGAAATGGGTGTTGTCATTTGAATATAATACAGTAATGCAGCTGGAAAGACTCTTGCAGCTGCTGATTTCATTGTGTTCAACTGGCAGGGGCAGTACTGTTTGGTGCACTTTGAGTACAGTTGGAATAAATACATTCCTGCCTCCCTGGCTTTTCCGGGCAGTTGTAATGAATTGTGGAATTCACTTCCTGCCTTAACCTGCTCAGTGGAGTTGTGCTTTGCAAACTAGTTGCTGCATCCTCCTTCAAAGGGCTGTATTTCAGTGGAGAGCAAAGTCACCTTTCCCCTTCCCCTACCAGTGGCATTGTAGGGTTTCACTTGTGAAAGGTTTGTCTGAAGCTGCTACAGAAGCTGTTTTGTTTTGGAAATGGAAAAGGAATGAGCTTGTGTGCAGCTGGGCTGACTGAGGCTTTGCCCTAGACCAAAAGACAGTGCTACACCCAGAGGTGTGCTGCTGCAATGAAAAGGATAAATGGTCTTGTCAACATCTGGAGAGCTGTACAGTGCTAGAGTAGTGCCACGTAAATCCCTCTTGGAGACAGCCGTCTGCCTGGCTTGCATTACAGCTACCAGGAGAGGCAGTATCCTTCAGGGCATGTTTGGGCACCCCTGTGATGGGTTGGCAGGGAAGCAGTTAGCACAGGCTCAGGCAATTATTTTTTCTGCTTGCCTAGAAAAAAAGTCTCGAGAGAGCGTTCTGATGTGGTTTATAGTGTTTTCCCTCTGCCTCAGGAAAAGCTCTGCTTTGGGTTGCTTTCCACAGAAAAGTCACTGCACTACCTGGCTCCAGATGTGTTTAAGTGGTGGGGTAGTACCAAGCAAACCCATCTGTCAGCATGGGTACTGGAAACTGAGATGTTCCCCCAGGTTTACTCTTGCAGATCTGTGACTTCAGAGCTGTGTGACTTAAGTCACTTGTTTCTTTCTTCAGCACCAGTTCTGATGGTGTGGAATTTCTTTTTCCAAGCTGTGGTTCAAAACCCATTTGTCTTTTGTTACATGCTTCCTCGTGGCAAAATAATCATCTCATTCCTCTGCTTCCTGCAGAATTCCATTCGGCACAACCTCTCCTTGAACCGTTACTTTATTAAAGTCCCACGCTCCCAGGAGGAGCCTGGAAAGGGCTCCTTTTGGCGCATTGACCCTGCCTCAGAAGCCAAACTAGTAGAGCAAGCATTTAGAAAACGAAGGCAAAGAGGAGTGTCCTGCTTCCGAACACCTTTTGGGCCTCTCTCCTCCAGGTAACTTCAGCTTCCTCCAATCTCTGCCAAACTCATAACAAAAGAGAATAAATGGAAACTTCTCCTGAAGTGCAGTGAGCAAACTTCACTGGTGTTTATAGTTTGAGAGGTAATTTAGTTAGTCCTGAGGCACGATCAGAAAATTGTTCTGACTTAAGTGTTTATGGGGGGGAAAAAAAATCCAGAACCAAACTACAAAAATGCATCAAATAACATATCTGTTCTGGCATGGTTTCAAAGAAATCTGAAGCAGTTCTCACTGGAGCAAGTGTTTTCAGATGCCAGTCTCATTTCAGGAGAGCTGTGTTTAGACGTGGATTAGATCATAGTGGGAATAACTTCTGTGGTATTTAAAGCACTCTCCTCTATGGGAGATCAGGTTGGTCATGGCTGTCAACAGTGGAGAAATGGAGGGTGGTCTGTGTAACTTTTGGTCTGAGTAGCTGCAGAAGAGGAGCTGTGTGCAGTGACAGCTTTCTCTGAGCCCTGTAGCTGTGAGAATAAAACTGGCAATTCAGCACAAGCTGGAGCAGTTCCATATAACGTTCCTCCCACACCTCTTTTCTGTCTTTTAAAATGGGGAGGGAACAGGAGGAGACATTTTCAGCTGATCAGCTTGTCTTGCTTATTAAAGAAATGTTCAGTTCCATGTGTGCTTGGTGGCCACACGGGACTGGAGATGGGAATCAAGGAGTTGAGAAGGGAGGCAATGGGGAGAAGAGGGAGCCACTGCTCTATAAGCATGTGCAGGGCCAGCCACTTGCATCTGTTACATCTTTCTTCTTCCACCTATTACTCTCAAACACTGATGAAGATCCTCTGATAATGACCTGAAATCATAAAACTACTCTGAACATGAGGCACTGAACAGCTTCTTTCAGCAGTGGGTCTTAAAATGAAACATTAGGCATATTCTGAAGGGTCCAGTTTCCTTCACCAAGGAGTAATGTGACTGGATTTGGTGCTGGAGTATTTGTGAGGCTGTGGTGTAACTTGCAACTCTTTCCAACAAGACTGTAGTGGGTTGTGTGAAAGAAAGACTGGCCTGCTAGAGAATCCTGTACTGGAGGTAACTTGGTCTCTGCTGCTGTCTTGTGGTCAAAATGCATCTACATTGCCAACACTCTGTTCTGGTGTTTCAGGAGTGCTCCTGCCTCCCCTACTCACCCTGGCCTGCTGTCCCCCCACTCTAGTGGCCTACAGACTCCAGAGTGCCTATCACGGGAGGGCTCACCCATTCCACACGATCATGACTTTGGGTCAAAGTTAGCTTCAGTTCCAGAGTATCGGTATTCACAGAGTGCACCTGGTGAGTAGCTCTTGTTTCATAGAGGGGAACTGTTCTAGTTGTACCAAGTGCCATGCTGAGGACCCAGCAGGAATGCTGCTGCCAGTGTGTTACAGGAGAATCTAGCCATCTCCTTCCACTTTATTGTTAGACACTGATGATGCCTGTGTAATTTCAGACCACTTTTACTAGTCTTTGGATGAGAGGACCTGAGATAGAGGAATGCAGCTATCCTTGAATTAGGTGGCTCTAAATAACTGACAGCAGAGTAGCCATAGCAGCAGCATGTAGCTTTCTCATGCTAATTTACCAGCCTTTGGGATAAGATCACCTTGGCTGTGCAGAGCTCTGGTGCTGTGGCCAGGGCCTTGGTAATTTATTAAGTCCTGGTAAGTGTCTGCTTGTCAGCTGTGCCTGGTGTATAAGGTGTTCTCAGTGAAGTTGGAAGGCAAAGCTCGCTAAGCTGCTTTTGTTTTGTGCTTCTTGTGACTTTTGTTCAGAAGTGTGCTCAGATGGCAGCTAAGGTTTTTGTAAGTTTGGAAGGAGGCTGAATGTAGTATTTTGAAGCCTTATTTCTCCCTACCCCCACTCCTGCCAATGCTGAAGGACAGAGTATTGTAGGTTAGAAGCACGTAGGTGAAATGATTGGGGGCCTCTCTGCCTCTCCTATTAATGTGTGCTGCTCTCTCCTGTTTAGGATCTCCAGTCAGTGCTCAGCCAGTGATTATGGCTGTTCCTCCTCGACCATCTACTCTGGTGGCAAAACCAGTGGCGTACATGCCAGCATCAATAGTGACTTCTCAACAGCCTTCGTGTCACGCCATTCACGTAGTCCAGCAAGCTCCCACTGTTACAATGGTCCGAGTTGTGACCTCATCTGCAAACTCTGCAAATGGATACATCCTCACAAATCAGGGCACAGCAGGAGGAGCTCATGAAGCTGCAGGAGCGGTGTTGGACTTAGCTGCTGACCATCGAGGTAGCTTTTCACCTCCCTTGCTCCTTTGCTAATAAGCCTTGGACAAGCTTATGGGGGGGTCAGCAGTCAAACACTGTTTCACCTACTCAGTGCTTAGCCTGTAGTTAGAAGATGTTTCTCCAGGTAAAACTTAAACCAAGTCAGAGCTTATCCATTTGATGTCCCTGCCAGTGAGCAGGACAACTGTGCTCCCTTGTCTCCTGTGGGCAACAAATCTAACAGGCTGTGGAGGCTGAAAAACCACACAGTGCTTAAAATACTTATCCCTGATACCAGTCCTGGGGATGTGCCTGGGTATTGGTCTGCTGGATGTGCTATGGAAATGTGTGCTTTTCCTAGCCCAAAGAGATGGCCTGGGAAAGGGTGAAACTGCTTCAGACTGGCCTTGTAAATGAATGATTGAGCTCTCTTCCTCAGGCCTGGATTCCTAGAGGAAAGCATGTGCTTCTGGAAGTGCTGGCAGTGCCGAATTAAAGCAGTCTTCAAAAACCAGTTACAACAAAGGCCTCTCTTTCCAAAGCTGGAAATTCCAGCCTTGGGGGATCTAGTGAGTTAAATGTTCTCTTGCTGTGATCTAGACAACACCTCATCTGCTGGCCATTTCAGAAAGCCTTAGTGCTGCAAGATAAATGTGTGTTGTACCAGCAGCAAGACTGGTTACTCTGAGGCTTTTATGTGGGCAGTGGTTCTTCCTGAAGGGAAAGAAAAAATGGCAAAGACCTTCCCTTACTGCAGTTGCAGGACCACTGGCATTTTTAGCTCAGCACTGATTATCCTGCTTGAATTTCACTTGCATTCTCTAGAAATTCCTGTCTGGATCCTATATGTGTTCCTGAAGCACTAACAGTTGCAGCTGCCTATGTCACCTGCTCCCTTCTTTCATCCACTAGTTCTTGCTGTCACTTGTTCTTTCCTTACTTATCCCTCTTTTATTCCCACTCCTATCCTTTTCTAGTCTCTACATTCCCTTTGTTTTTCCTGGCTGCTCCATTTGCCTTCCTAATTTCCCAGCTTTTCCTTGCCTCTTCTCTCCCTGCTTCCCATGAGCCTGCCTCTGCAGGTCTCAGCTCAACAGACATCCTGCTTTTTGTCTTCTAATGTTAAAATGGAAGAAATACTCTCTTCCCACAGGACCAAAGAGTTTGTGCTTCCTGCCTTCCCTGCTTGGAGACCCATATTGTCTCTGGAAGAGTGGGTCTCTTCTCCTGCCTGCCCCGTAACTGTTACCTACCTGCTGAATTGACCCCAGACTTGTCAGGGGAACTGAGATGAGGTGGCTGGGTGCTCTCACATTTAGCTCTGAGAAACTCACACACCCCCTGGGGGGTTTTTCCCTCCCTCCTGGTTTCTTCCCATACTTCCATAGCTGGCAAAAGCTTGCAGTTGTGGCAAGAGCTCCTTTTAAATCAACATGTATGCAGGCCTGACAGCAAGCTGTTGCAGACTTTTGGCTCCAGGCATTGCTTAAGATCTTAATGCCTTCTCCTGCTGTGTGGTATTGAGAGTCAGGCCAATTTGCCTGTAATTACAAAGTAAGCTATGAGATTTGCAGTGACTGCTGTCAGTATCACAGCGGTAATGTGCCAATAAGGGAGACAATGCCTTCTTAGGACAAAGGGTCAAGTTTAGAATCTTGATATTCTTTTTTGGCTGGGTGGCTTATGCTGTAAGAAAAATGCTTTTAATATTGATAGAGTATATGCACAATGGAGAATAGATATTTTAGTGTTTTCAACCCTGACCTACTGATATGCTTCAAGATTCCAGAGGGACTCATCTTCCCTACTCTTGCGTCCTCACAATTGCAGTGTTCACCCCCTAATGAGCAGGGTAAACAAACCATCTCAGAGCTGACTACCCTGTGTGAGTGAGCCTGCAGAAAGTGTCTGTGTGTAGAGTATGATCCTGCCGCAGAGTTCTGGGCACCTCTCACAATATTAGGTGTCTAGGAATATTCTCAGCTCCCTGAAACCCAAATATGTTGCTCCTGTGACTAAGCTGCCCCAGCTTGAGAAGCAATGCTTTCCATTCCCAGTCTGTAAACCGTGTATGACATATCAAAGGCGAGTGACTATGTGGTGCTGAGCTGTTCTCACACTTGTAAGCCTGGAGTATGTATCACTGCTAAAATGTTAATGAGAATACAGCCTGCTGCTAAGCCAGAGCGGTAACTGACTGTTGTCTGTTCCCCTCCTGAGCAGGCATGGATGAAAAGCCAACGATCGCATTTGCCACGATACCTACAGCCAGCCGTGTTATCCAGACAGTCGCCAGTCAAATGGCACAGGGTGTTCCAGGACAGACAGTCACCATCCTTCAGCAGGCAGCTCCAGTGACCATCGGACAGCACCAGCTCCCGGTGCGGGCAGTCACCCAGAATGGGAAACACGCCGTCCCCACCAACAGCATCACGGGCAGCGCTTACGGTAGGCTCTCTCCCCATTGCTTTCTGCTCTCGATTGCTCTCTGAGCTCAGCAGGTAGGTTGGAAAGCTTTAAGGCTTTTCTGTCAGCTCTGCAGGTTTTTTCCATGTGGCCAATTCCAAAGGTGATCAGTTCTTCCCCTTCTGTAGCTGTGTTGGTGGTAGATACCTTTCTACCCACCTCTGCTCCCTTTCCCTAGTGGAAAAGTTTTCTGTCTCCCACTGGTGCTGAAAAGGCCAGTGTCTGTCCTTTGTCCTTGGCTACTCATTTATTGCTGCTTATACTTTCTACCTGTTGAGTGTTACTTGTTTGAAAGTGTTAGTGATTCTTGTGTTGAGCCTGTTTCCTTTTCTTTTCTTCTGACAAACAGCCTTTGCTTTTAGCATGTCAAACAATACAATTTCCATGATGCTTATGGATCTTGAGAAATACAACTCCAGAGAGTATTAAGAAAATAACACACTTTCCCATGGTAAGGTCTTACAGCCCGAGAGAAATAAGATCTCTTTCATCAGGTGAATGTAGGATTTTCTTATATGCAGGTTGTTCTAGTCATTTGTTAAGCCTGACTTTTAAAATTCCCCTGTAGTTATGTCTTAGTAGCTACCTCTTACTGCTTGCTTAGCACCTTGGGTTTTGTCCAGTTAAGGATGATGACTGGGAATGGTAATATCCAGGTTTCTTAGCACCTCATTGAAAAAGGGCTGTAAGGACCTTTGCTGTCCCGTGTAGATACTTACAATGGAGTTGAAAATGAAGGGCACTGGTAGGACTTTGACTTTCATGAAACAAAGTAGGAACATTTCTACAGCGGTTTGCCACATCTATTCACAGCATCACCTGGTCTGCAGGAGCCTTATTGGAGCAGTGAAAAAAATGAGTGATAAGGTTTTTATGCAAGGTTTTTATTTAGCATCTTAATATCCCAATAAATTAAATTTATCAGAGGTGGAGTTGCTGCTGCCATGTGGTAACATTTGTGTAATGTAGAATCAGGCAGATTTTTGTTAACATTCTTATGTTAAGATACTCTAAGCTCACCAAAATATCTCTCAAACTGGAAAGTATTGAGCTCTTGTGAGTAATAGTGAACTTTTGAGTTGACAAAACAGAGCCTGAGTCTCTTGACTCTTGTCTGTATAAAGCCACTGTGCTTCCCCTATTTTTTTCCTTCATCCTCTTGATTTTCTGCCGCCTCCTTCCCATCACTTGGTAGAAGTTGCTGGGCATTGAGGGCCTTTGTTCTGTTTGCTTTGTTTATTTATCCCAGGGCTCCTTTTTGATGTACTTAGCAGTGAACACGCCATTAATGTTCTGTCATTCCTTGCTTTGCAAATCAGTCTGGAGGTCAGAGGATGTGCTGTCTCCTGAGTCCCCTTTGGCTGCCTCTCCAATTGATGCAGCATCCAAAAACTGCATGTGTTTTGTTTTCCAAGCAGTCTTGTGTGCCAAAGCCAGTGTGTAAGCACAGTCTCTGTCTGGAACCAGAAATTGTAGACATTTTTTACTTAAGGTTGCTACTTAAATTGTCTTTTTTCTCACTAGTCTTATTAATGGGAGAGTGAGAGCTTATATTAGTACTGGAATACAAAATTGGGAGCCAGAAATTTGTACATTCTGATGGGAATGTGTTTGCTTGTCTGGGGTAAGCTGTTTCTTCCCTGCTTCTCTTACAAGTGAGGTGTCAGTACCCTCAACATTTGGATTGTAATCTACTTTCCTGACAGACTGGCAGTTCTTATATGCAAGCAGGGCTAAAGAGAGCATTCACTCTAAACTTGAAGGCACAGCACACAGATGTTGTCCCTTGCAAGAAGTTCTGATGGTGGGTGGCCAGAGGAGGACTTCTCAAAGAGGCGATGGTCTGTAATTTCAACAGGAGATTGGTCCTCCCCTTCTGGAGATGAATACTTAGCTGGCAATGCCTTGTTTCTCCAATCCCCTGTGAAGAAAGTTCTCCCATGAAAGGAAGTTATTACCAGTTTGGTAAATTTGCACGAAGCTGGGACTGTGGGTGGAGCAGGAGAGAGAAAGCTAGCAAACCTTACAAAAGAGACTTGGAAACAACACTTGAATGTGTGCCAGCTATTACATTTGACTCTGGTGATTTGTTTTCTTGTGCTCTGGAGTAGCAAACACTTGTGGAACTTAATCACATTAATTCTCTTTCTCTCTCTTGTCCTGCTTCCCAGCTCTCACAAATCCACTGCAGCTTCTTGCAGCCCAGGCCAGCTCATCCACTCCTGTTGTAGTCAGCAGAGTATGTGAGACAGGGACAGAAGAGACAGCAGCAGCCTCTGCCAGCGAACCTGAAGTCAAAAGACCCCGGATAGAAGAGTCCAGTGGAGCAGTCCCAGCCCAAACTGGAGTCATCACGTCTACAGTGCCACAAGGACAAGCAACCAGTGAATGAAGAACCGGTGGGAGGAGCTGGAGTGATGTGGGGTGGGCATGGGATGGCAGAAGCCCTAAAGCAGCTTTCAGAGAAAACAAACCACAACTGTAACAGCTCAAAACATAGAGGATTGAGAGCTCTTTTTAAAGTCATGTTTTTAAATGGGAGGTCAACAGCTGTTAGAATCAAAAGGTGCCAAAAAAAGAATGGAAACCCCTCCCAAGAACCCATATCTGGAACTCTGTTCTGTCTTTACCTATGGGATATTTTTCCTTTTTTAAAAAAAAAGAAAAAAAAAAATACAGACAACTTGATTGTATGACTGCTGGAATATTTTTAACTGTCTTTTCCCCTTTTGGCTCCAAGGGGATGGGATTTGCAGTTCAGCATCTAAAGGAATGTAACACAGATACAGTCTGCTCCCTGGAAAGAAAACTCCTCATTTTCTATGCCTTAATACTGTGCTTCTCAGAGCTTTGAACCGTAGGACCATTTTAAAAGGGCCACCTAAGGCAATCAAATGCTGAAAGATGGGTGCAGTATCTCACAACAACAGCATTAAAGAAACATGGTACCAATCTTAAAGAAAAAGGCAAATGATTTTGTTTTTAAAACAGGAAAAAAAAAATCAGAATACAAACAAATGTTTATTTATGTTGGGATTCAGGAGGAAGAGTTACAGGGCTCTGCCACCTGGATTTCCAGATGCAATTTCTCTCCATTCCCTCTGAGGGAGGATAAGATGACAGAGGAACTGTTTTAACTTGGTTCCTGTAACAATGTTTAAAAACAAAGGGGTTTGTACCTTCAATGATTTCTTACAATTATTCATCACTTGCTCTGGATAACAGCCAAAGTATCTTGATGACTGAGGATTGCATGGGCAAGGGTGTCTCCAAAAGGTTCTGTGTGCATCTGATGGATCATAACCTGGGCTGGAGCATCAGGTTTTGTTCAGAATATCACTGTAGGTGAAGACATTGCCTCTGTCTCTGAAGCTGAGAAGATATTGGCTAGTCTTCTGCATTAAAGCAGCCTGCCTTCACCTCCTGTTGGTAGTGCGGTCCTCAGCTAGATGGATGATGGTCTGGAGGCCAGGGCTGGGTAGGAGTCACTCACCCTCTGCCATGTTGTGTTGCTCTGAGAAGGGAGTTGTAGAGCTGGAATGAGAGGCAACAGGTTCATAAAGTGTTTAATGTAACTTTGTAAGGATATAGAGAATTCAAAAGAAGCCTTGTAGTTTCCATGTAGCAAAAGTCACTGAAGGTCTTCAGCAGGTTTTTTTCAAAAGGGATTTGGAAGTTTCCTTACACTGCCTGGCTCCCTCTCCCATCTTTCCTCCCTTGAGGACCATTGGGGTGGGCCAGGAGGAGGAGACTTTTATTCAAACTGTATTCCAGGCTCTCTGGGTACTACGAGTACATCATACTTCACTAAAGCAAGTACTTGAAGTACATTTTAGCAGATTTGAGTCACTTCAGCCCTGGGGAGCAGTGGGGGTGTGAAACACCTTGTGACTGGCAAAGAAATCAACCCCTGCATAGCCTTCAGCTAGCCTGTTTGAGGTCTCCTTGACTACAATGCCTTCTGGCAGCACAGCAGAGATCTTCCTAAATTAAGTGTTATGGCTTTGGTAACAGCAAAAGAGATGCAAGAGGGTTGGAATACACCCCCCATCTGTACTGATTTATTGTCAGGGTGCCATCTTGTACAGTCTGACAGTGCTGTGGTAGAGTCAGCCCACTGTATAAACACATTGCAGTAAGATTTCCCTGATGTGCAGTAAATGATACTGCCAGTGTGTCAGTGGGGATTAGGGGGTAAGGCACAGCCATTCAGTGTCTACTGGAATTTGGAGGGAGGGGGGAATCCACAAGGTAACAGCTGGCATCACTCATTTTCTTCCTCTTTACTTTTACTGAATCCTGTTCACTAGCTAAGTCCCACCACTGGAATACAACCCAGCCACAGTTTGTTCTCAAGCTGATTGTTTTGTGAGGAAATAGTTCTGAAAGGAGGAAAGAATTTCCTGGTCTAATGATTTGCAGTTGTATTCTGCAGTTAGAGGCACACAGAGTATTCAGGACAGTTCATTTACCTGCAGCTAGGCTTTACAATTTAGGTGGGTACCTTTTTAGTAACAAGTTACTAGGTTGGATTTTAGGACGTTGAAATCATTTTGTGAAGGAGGATTGTTACAGACCACAAAGTAATTGAAGCAGGCCAGCCTCCAGCTGCCACTTCCCTGCTAGGAAGACTAGCTATGGCATAGCAGAAAATGTGGATTAGCTCTGTTTTCTGTAGCCTTTCACAGCCAGAACTCAAAAACATGGAGAGGGAGAGTGCAGCATAGTTTACTTGTGATTAATGCTCACTGGTGAGGTTTAGATGCAGGCACACCTCTGAAACTGCCCTGAGGCTGAAGCAGAGGAGTCTTTGGTTTTCCAGCATATTGGGTGAGTCAGGGCAAGATGAGCCATGGACAGGATGCTTTTCAGGATGTGAAGTTGCCAGAGTTGAGGATTTTTCTTTACTGCTGCTTTTGTTTTGAAAAGTCTAAATAATTGGGCCCTAAACTTCTCTAAACTAGTCCAGCACCATCAAAATACTGAATGGCAATGTCTTCATACACCAGCTGCTGCTTTATAGATACCTCTTCAGAGTCCATCCTCAAGTTATGTGCATAAATGTGCCTCCTTAGTAGCATTTAGAACACAATAACATTTTCTCACTCTTCCTCTTGTGGCACTTAATGCCTACTGGTTAAAATGTGAGTTGAAGATAAGCAAATATCTTTGATCTGCTCACCCATTCTGCTTGAGGTGTCTAGAACTTGCCTGTTCCTCCTATCAAGAGATTTTTGCTTGATCAGCCTGCTGCATCCCCCTGCTGCTGTAGGAAGCAGCCATGCCATCTGAAATGGTTTTGCAGGCTTGCTTGTACATTGCTGACATCATTGCCTGGTACTAGGTAAAATGACAATTCTTACTAAATCCTCATGAGAGTGGTGGAAAAATAGGTTCATCTGGAACACATGAGGTAGGGATGCTTTGTTTCAGGCCTTCTCAGTCTGGAAGACATCATGACTCTCCAAGTATCAGTCCTGGTTGCCCAGGCTTTCAGCTTTGAGTACTGCAGAAGAATGAAAACATGATGGTAGTAATGAGTCTTCAACTTGAAAGAAAACCTGTACCCTAAAGGTTATGTGCAGTACTTGGATTCTCTTAAATTGATTGTCTAAATTGTTTTTATTGTCTGAAGTTGCATCTTGTGTCCCTAACTAATTACATCAGCTGAGGGAGGTTTGAGGGGGAGAGGAATAGGAGGCTTCACTGCATCTTCTGCTGTCTGTCTAATGAAGGTCAAGGCATGCTGAATATTTAGCCTGCTCTAAGTTAGACCTGGGAGAGCTTTACAATTGAGTTCTTATGTGTGAATTCATCTTTCATCCTTCAATGTTGATGACTTTTGTATCATAGGCAATGACAAAGACTAATTTTACTCTGCAGTCAGTTTATAGCAACTTCTGTTGCCTCAGTTTGCAAAAACCAAGTGTGGTTCTTGGTTTTATTCCTCTTTTACTTAGCTATTGTTTTGTCCTGACCCTGGCTCTTGGGATGCAGAAAGTTCTTTGGTGAGATCAATTTAATCTGTGTTGGTGATAACACAACACAGTGCTGAGCACAGAATTGAAGTTTATAAGCTCATGTATTCTATTCACCTCCTTTTCCTTCCCATACTCCTCCCTTCCCCATACCATTAACACTCATCCCTGTAGCATAGCCAGCCATTTCTATCCACTGATGGGAGCAGCACCTTGCATTCAGGCCTGCTCAAGGATGAAAGCACCAGTGGGATACATGGAGCTCCAGAAGAGGTTGAGAGAGGTCAATTTGGTCACCTTGTGTTTGATTTTCATGCTGTGTTGTAGCTATGTTACTGCTGGGCAGGGCCTTGCTTCAGGAGTGTGTTCAGAGGCATTAAAGCACTATAAAAGGAAGGAAATGGGTGCATAACAGCTGACACCTTTATAGTGCTTCTGCAATCTGTGTCATGGTCTGGCTTTGGAGGAGTAAACTTGCATGTTTTAGCCATGTCTTGTGTGCTGGCTTAGAACTGTCATTCAGAACTGCCACATTTTTCCCCTTTTTTTTTTTTTTGGTAGGGAAATACCAGCAGCAACAACAAAACCTGAAGCGTAGAAGGTTAGGGACATCTACCTGAGCAAGTGAGTGTGTCTGACCTGAGCTTTCGTAGGGTGGTGTGGAACACTTTTCACTGACTGCTGGGGATGTTAAACTGATGCTAGAGCTCTTAATCTGTGTTAGCAAGGGGGGTTCCCAGTGAGATATTTGGTATCACTCTGTTCAAAATGTAGGGTGAAAGGAGAAACATGTCCTTGCTGTACCTAGATTTGGGGATCTTGGGTGACAAGGGTATAATCTAGCAATAGTTCTGTACCTTTCCACAGAGAATCTAAAGCTGTTTCTCCAAGCATCTGAGGATTAAATTCCAGTTGGTTGGTTGGTCCATCTTTGTTTCTGAGGCTTAAACTGCAACTTACAAATTACAGTTTATCACTGTGATGAACACAGCTCACATGAACCTGCAGTATTAGGGAATATCAGATCTGTTTGCTGTCTCTCCCATTGGCCAGTTGTAGCTGCATAGAAATGTAGAGTAACTTGGGTTGGAAGAAACCAGTGGAGATACCTGCTACGACCTCCTGCTGAGAACAAGTCCAGCTAGATCACAGCGCTGTGGTCTTGTCTAGCTGAGGTTTGAATGTCTCCAGAGATAGAGGTTCCCCTGTGGCCTCCCATAAGGTAGGAACTTTCTCAGCTATCTATGAAGTATTTCTCATGCAGCTGCATGTGTTCCTTGCCTCCTCTTCTATTGCTTCACACCTCTGAGGAGAGCCTACCTTTGCCTTCTCTGCATCTTCCAAATAGGTAGTTGAAGACACCAGTACTATTTCCCCATTTGCTTCCTTTTCTTAAGGCTCAACCAACCTGGTTGTCTTGGTCTTTTCTTGTAAGTCAGGGCATCAGGTGGAATTGCTGCAGGTCTGTCTTGTGCTGGGGGCCCTAAAATTGAACACCAAGTGATCCAGATACTCTGACAAATGCTGGATGGAGTGGAAGAAGAATCCCTTTCCTGGGTGTGCTGGATACGCTTCTGCAAGTACAGCCCAGTACCTGCTTGGTCTCTTTCACTATGGGCCACACTGCTGGCTCACCTGCTGCTGCTCTGGATATAGTCTAAGTGAACTAAAAACATCTGGATTGCATTCATATGTGTGCAGCAGTCCTGTCCCCTTCCCAGGAAGAGTGCCAGGCTGGATCTTGCAGTTTTTTGAACAGGAGGCAGCGCTGAAGGATCCCGATTACAGATAAACACATCCGTGCTTCACCTTTGCAAATGATAGCTGCAATCCAACGTGGAGTTTACCCTGAATTTCTACCTTGATGCAGAAATCTTTCAGGTTTTTTATAGTCCTGCTGCTCATAAGTTGGACTTGGGCATTAGGAATGAACCCCATAGTTTTGCCCTTGCTGTGCTCTGAGCTTTTTAGTTTGCAAATGCCATCCTGCAGCGATCAGTCTTCCCTTGCCAGCTGCTTTCTTAGGCAGCCCCTGTTTCTGCTCCCTGTCACAGGTTGGGGTTTTCTTTCCCCTCAATTTGTAGCTGCTTCTATCAACTCCAGAGTCCTTTAATCCAACTCCTAATTTAATGCCATTGCTTGAAGGTCTCATCTGGTGAGAGAGAACTGCATTAGGTTGCAGTTATACAACAGAATGTTCAGTCATGTAACTTCTGGGTGGAAAAGTTATGCAAAAGCTGCTACTACTATAGCATACACTGGTGTTGTAAAGTGTAGCTTACAACAGAGCCAGCTGTGCTGCAGAAAACAGTTACACTACAAGGTCTTCTGGATGCCCAGCTGATGGGAGCGGGACCTGATGGACAGGTAGCTGTGACTCCGTGCTGCGGTGCCTCTCCCTGAGGCTGCCTAGAGGCTGTTTATGATGAGGTAGAACAGCATCTCCCTGTCTGCTAGGTGGGCTGTGGATATATGCATGTATGGTGATCAGTGGGAAGTACTTAGCTGCAAGGGTGGGCTTTGTTAGGCTGCCTTTGGTGGGGCAGCAACACAGCAGTGAGCATTTTACTTTGGCCTGAGCAAGACATTTTGAAAAATACTTCATTTTCTTGGAGCACTATATTTAGAGTCCAAATTTTTAATCAACTTTTAACCTTTGTATTTATATGTTTAGGAAACTTTTTTGGATATTTTTTCAATTTACCAACACTGAATTAAAACCCTTTAGAATGTATGGCTGGTCCTCTCCTTATGTGTCACTTTACATTTTGGAGCCTGAGTCTACCCCTTTGCTCTTAAGGTAGAAGAAACCATTGGCAATTCATGGGTGGCAGCTAAGGAAGAAGCCCTTTAAATATTTTTTTTTCAGAGAATATTAAATTAGATCTGTGTAAACATAAATTTTATATTTATTAAAGTGTGTGTGAGTGTGTGTGTGTAAATATAGATATATAAATGGTCCATGACTATTTCTCTTAAATGGTACTTTACACAGACTTTGATACAGTATGTTGGTAAATTCCCACACCAGGCACTGATTCTAAAAGAATGATGTACCTGTATTTGTAATGAATGTGGGCAGCTGGTAGAAGCAGTTTTACTTCCATGATTGCTTTCATTCCTCTCACAGAGCAGAAGAGATAACTTGGTACTTGCATCTTCTTTGTGTAGGAGCCCTGCTTCTGGCTTTGTCATGCTCTCAGCAGCCCTAGTCTGTGCTGCTTTTTCAGGCAAGAGAATCCCCCAAATGGCACTAATGAAAGCTGGAATCTTTTCTCACTTCCAATTATCTCTAGATGAGGTATCAGGGAGTTCTTTACAGATTCTGCTCTGTAAGTATTGGGACCTTATTTCTAACAGAGGAAATTAATGGAGGGTCCATGAGGATGCTGTAAGGTTGAAGGGTTCCTCCCTGGCTGTCAGGTGGCTAAGCTAACACTGGGGCACTATGAAATAGTTTCTTTTCCTCTGTGGTAAGTCTATTCTCCCTTTAAGATGCTTCTGTCTCTTCAAGGGGCATGTGGTGTGTATATCCTTTTAAAAACAAATGGTAAAAATTCTTCTGGAGTCCTATTCACAGGGAGTAAATTGTACTTGGCCAGCTGGATTTTGGTTGTAGTTTAACTCCACAAGGGTCACTGAATTCACAGAAGCATGTGGTTTGATCCACCTGGGCCTTTTGAGAATTATTTTTAAAAGCATATGCTGCTTGGCTTCCTAATCCAAAGAGTTCTTCTAGAAGTAGAAATTAATTTCTCAGAAAGGACTTGAGTGAATGCTTTACCACTGTTTCTGGTTACTGTCCAGTGTTGGGGGAGGATAGAAATGGTGGTAAGAAGAGTAACCAGAATGGGAGCTGTGAAAGGAAACAGCTTTCCTCCTCAGCAGAAAACAGCCCTTGTGAAAACCAGACTTCCCCTAGTATTTGGTTGCTGCTTTGTGTCTGCTGCTGAGTTAAGCAGTGTGCCCAGTAACCCCGACCCTGGCACCTCTGCCGTGATCCAGCCCTGCTTCTGTCCCACCTCAGTTTCACTTCAGTCCAAAACAGAGCCTTGCTTAAAACTGAGGGCAGTGTTGAGGAGAAATGTCTGTTTGAGGAAAGATGATATTTTCATGGAGCAGGAAAAGTGAGCTTTCCTTCTGTTTCACTACCTTGCTGCTAAGAGCCTGGTACAGAGCATCCCCATGTTCTGCTGGGTCATATGCCATTCTTTGGGGGTGGACAGGCTGCTGAGTAGGCAAGTTGGCTCAGCAGCAAACAAATAGCTGTAAACCTAAACTCACTTCATCTTTTCTTCTCACAAGTGGGCTTGGAGTGGAGGGAGGGACCCAGAGTAAGGTTGTTGGTGAGATCTTTTTGTTTTAATGGAAAAGAAAATTGTATTTTAAAGAAATATCATTTAAATAGACTGATAGGGAAAACAAAATTGTTTTGAAATAGAATCTTATGGGACAATATAGTTGTCTTGGGTTCTGGACTGTGGTGAGACTGGCCTTCTCCAGCCTGCCAGCCACCTCTGTGTAGCCAAAACGAGCGTGTAGGATTCTGTAGCTATCCAAAGGACTGTTATCCACAGGACTGTTACAAGCTGTTTAGGGATAAATCAAAAGCTGTGTGCGAGCAATGGAGGGTGAAGCTGATCCACTCAGATCCAACTCTGAGGGTCAGGTTTAAAAAAAATAATAATTTGGAAAAGCTAAATCTCCCCCTGTTCTGCATGTGTGCATTCCCACTGAGTCCAGAGGGGAAGGGTGCAGTGAGGTGAGGACCTGAAATACCTCAGTGGCAGAAATGCTTTGCTACAAAGAGCTGGGGGAGCTTTACCCATTTCACCTAGATTTGGCACTTAATTTAAGGATGGGGATGGGTGGGAGAACTAAAGCCATGCTTGCATTTCAGTTCCTGGTGTTGCCTGTACAAGACACCTCCAGCCAGATGTTTTTGGTTTGTTTTTTTTACAGCTGATATCAAACCTATTTTTTGTGATTTGTTTTCATTATCAGTGCTTTTCAAAAAGCAGATGTGTATCCCAAGGGGGGAAGCTCCATCTGGGGCAGTGGATGTGAAGTTTCATCTTTATCTGGCCACATTGCAGCGCTGCTCCTCTGAGATGCTTAACTGCACAGGCAGGCTGTCGCTCCTACAGGGGGTGGGACAGTGTCCTGGTCCTGCCAAGGATGCTGCTGCTCACCTAAGAAGATGGCACAGACAAGCATCTGAGGAGCAGGACCTGAATTTCCACATCAAATGGGATACAGTGGGTTTGTTTTTTTTAATATGGAGCCATACTTTTTTTTAAGTAATTTGAGATCTGAATGTGATTTCTAATGTATCGAGAACGTTAATATTTTAAAGCTATAACAAAGTTTAAAATTTCTACTTTTTTTTCCATTTATTTTAACTGTTCTGTTACCTTAATTTGATGTATGTGGTTGGGGAATGTTGCTTCTCCTCTTAGCATTTGTTTCTATAACCAGAAATAAAATTATATATGAAACAGAAAACGCCCTGAAATCGCTTGCTACTTTTGGGTGAGACCTGATGTTTCCAGTGTGGTGTTGTAGAGCCTGCCCCTTATCAGGATGAGCTCCTGATATGTAAGGGGACACAGTGTTTTATAATTTCTTCCTTTTATCTTAAAGGCTGTAGGTGGGAAGTGTCTGGACACCTTGCACTGTTTCAGAGGTCACAGATATACTGCTTTTGATCCCTTGGTAGCTAGTTGGGAAACTCTTAACTCGCACCAGAGTGAACTTCACTATGTGTTGTGTGGTTGAGATGTGTAATGCTTCCCCTGAGGTCCATAAACTGTTCTTCCAGCTCCAGCTTTCATTTTGTCATGAAGTGAACCACTTGTTTTGAAAGGTAAACTGTTCCTGTGTATTTCCCTATAATTTATAATTGTTTCAATCAGGCGTGTGAGGTCAGAAAATAGTTCTTTATCCACCTGCCTCATAGTTTGGATTTTCCTTCCTTGTCCACCTAACTGAGCTTCAATTTAACTTCAGGGCTGGTTTTGACTCAAAGTTATTCTGAGCTCCAATAGGAATATTTTGAAGACCCAGGTTGACAGAAGTACCTGTGTTTGACCAGTGCTAAAAACCCAATTTTGCACAGTCTAGTGAAGATGCTCAGCCAGAGCCATTCTGGGGGGAAAATCTTCTAAAAGTGTCACTCCTCTGACAAGTTTTCTGCTGCAGCCCGGGGAGGTGATGTGGGGAGGAAAAAGCTGAATGCTTGTGCTTGCCCTCTGTGTGTCACCTGCCTGCACCAGCTCTGGGTGATGGACACTGCTGGCTAATTACCAAGGCACGCTGTTAATGAACTCCAGTGCCAGGGGGGCAGAGGGCCAAGCTTCTGCTTCTCCACCCCGCAGGGTGATGTGCAGCACGGTGCTAAGATTCAGGCTTATTAGCAGTCAGGGATGTTTTTAATCGGGGAATGTTAATGCCTTTTCATCCTTCTGGAAGCTCTGAAGACCAACAGCTGAGCCGCTGCTTTTAACGCCTCTCACCCTTTCTGGAGAGCATGGGCTTTGAACAAGTCCAAGGACAGGCTCATGGCATCCTCTGCTGTCACCTTCTGCCCTGTCCCGGCAGCGCTGGCTCCTGAGGCCCGGGAGCTGCTCCCCTTCGTGCCCAGGGCTCTGTTCTTGCAGCCAGGCTCCACCTCGGGCTCCCGAGCACGGTCCCGAGGTGCAGAACAAGAGCCCGATCATCTCGAAACAACGACTGGGCACCTACGAGAGAGGATTCGGCCGTTCCCCCTCCTCTCCGCGGCCGGGACCCGGCCCAGCTTATCCCGGCCCCATCGGCGCTTCCCCGCCAAGCGGAACCTTCGTGCGGCAGCCGCGTTCCCCCGGCCCCTCTCCGGCCGGACCGCCCGCGGCAGCGGGGCCGCTCTGGCAACGGACCGGGGCGGGGAGAGCGGGGAAGCATCCGGCATGTTCACGGCGGCGGCCGAGAGTTTCCTTAAGCAGGCGAGGTACCGGGGGGCTGGGGCACCGGGAGGGCGGCCGGGCTCCTCTGGGGCAGGCTGGGGCCCTGGCCCAGCGGGGGTGGAGCAGGGCCGGGGCGCCGCTTCACGGAGTTGGGGGGCCCGGAGGGGGTGGTGGGTGCATCCCTCCAGCCCCGGGGTATCTGAGGAGGGTCCCGACGCCCGCTGCCCCTTCCCCAGGGAGATCCAGGAGGAGGAGCTGCGGAGATTCAGTACCCGCCTCGCCGCGCTGCTGCAGGGCCCGGAGCCGGGCCCCGAGCCCGTGGACTGTCTCCAGAGGCTGCACCTCGCCGTGGCCGCCACCAAGTACCCCCGCAAGTGAGTGGCTTGTGTCTCGGGGGGTGGGGTTAGTACTTTGGAAAAGACACCCCGTTTTGTAAGCACTGAGCTCGGTATAAAGCCTTCCTTCTGCCCTTCTTTCTCTGTGTTGCTAAGCAGAAGGTGCCTTCCTTTTGCCTTCCTTTTGCCTTCCTTTTGCCTTCCTTTTGCCTTCCTTTTGCCTTCCTTTTGCCTTCCTTTTGCCTTCCTTTTGCCTTCCTTTTGCCTTCCTTTTGCCTTCCTTTTGCCTTCCTTTTGCCTTCCTTTTGCCTTCCTTTTGCCTTCCTTTCGCCTTCCTCTGTGTTGCTAAGCAGAAGGTGCCTGCCTCCTCCTGCAGTGGGAGCCACAAGTGTTTGTGCTACTGAGCACTCTTTCAAGTGGTGCTAAGGAGTCCAATTTGTGCATGAAGTTGGTAAATAGGTATCAGTCAGCATCGCTGTTGGGTCAGATCATCCTGAGACTACAAACACACAGGAAACAAACTTCTGAGTCTCTCCTTGCCCGGGGGTGACGCTTTGCTGTGGCTCTTGCAGGCTGGATGGCGAGTTTGTGGAGCTGTTGCAGAAGGTGCTGTGTTCGCCTGGCTGCACCGAGCAGATTCAGTTGCTCTGCACTGCCATCCTGAGAGAGACGTCGCCTTGCAATGATCTGATCCTCTCCTGTGAGGGGATTCAAGATACAAAGCTCTTGAGCCTGGTGTCCTCCATCCTTCTGGTTCAGGTAAGCGACCCATCGAGTCAGAAATCTTCCCTTGCTGTATGGATTTGCTTTCTGACTGTTCCCTGTTTGCTGGAACCGAGGTGAATAAAAACCAATTGCAGGGATCTAGAATCATAGAATCACTTAGGTTAGAAGAGACCTTTAAGATCATCGAGTCCAACCACAGCCTAACCCTGCCTAGTCCAGCTCTAGACCATGTCCTCAAGTACAACATCTACAGACCTTTTAAATCCCTCCAGAAATGGTGACTCCAGAACCTCCCTGGGCAGCCTGTTCCAATGTTTGACAACCCTTTTAGTAAAGAAATTCCTCCTGATCTCTAACCTAAATCTCCCCTGGGGCAATTTGAAACCATTTCCTCTCTTCCTGTCACTTGTCACCTGAGACAAGAGACAGACCCCCACCTCTACACCTTTCTTGCAGGTAGTTGAAGAGAGCGATAAGGTCCCCCTTCAGCCTCCTTTTTTTAAGGCTAAAAAGCCCCAGTTCTCTCAGCTGCTCTTCATGGGACTCGTGCTTCAGACCCTTCACCAGCTTCCTCACCCTTCTCTGGACACAGTCTAGGAAAAGGCAGAAGTGTTTCCATGTTTATTTAAGGAACCTAATTATTCTGCTTTGCATAGGAAAAAAAAATCACATTTTTTTCTGTGTTTACTATTTGACAACAAAGAAAAGACTGTTTAAAATGGATGTATAGAGTCCAAGGATGGACATTCATGAGGAAGGAGAACCTGTCAGAAGTTTGGATCTGCCTGTCATCTTTAACAAAGCTGACTTGGGCAAAAGGGTTTGACAGTGTCTTAGAGCCACAACTGTAACAGCTTCCAGAAGAGCAATCTGCTTTATTTTCAGCACTGTGAGGATATGGACTGGCCAGAGAGCCCTAGAACGTGTTACAACAGTCTATTTTCAGTTCATAAATTTCCAGTTCAGCAATAAAGCGAGCAGGCTGACCTCCCAGGGAGCAGTTAGCACTAGTAGGCTGCTCTGAAACTGATGGATTCTAGTGTTTAATTTGAAGAAATCGACTGCAGTTGTTAATTTCCACCACTTCAGGTGATGGTTGTCCACAAACCTTGTTGCTCCATCAAAGTACTCCTCCTCCCCTCCTGGGATCAGTTAGTTCACACTGCAGAAGATCTCTCTAGGTTGGGGTACAATAGCCTGTGCTGTGAGTTGGTTTTGTGTTTGGCACTGGTGTTTGCATGGTATTGGTCTCTAGCATCAGTAGAAGGCTATCTGCCTGGCTTTGCCTCTGCTTTATCTCTAAGGGAAATAAGAAGGCTGGAGTGTCTGCTGTGGGGCAGCGCATTGTGAAAGTCCTGGAAAGAAGGCTGCCTGAGGGTCAGAGTGCTCGGTACCTTCTGCCTGTCCTGTCCAATGTCATCAGTCTTTCACCAGAATCTCTAACTGAAGGTAAATACATAGGAAGGCCTGAGCTCACTATCTGGCTGTGATCTGCTCAGTGATCAGAAGGTGCTCTGAAGGCTTTGGCTAGGTGTAGGACTTGGAAACTGCTCTTAAAAGTGAGGTATTGACACAAGGAAAGTGAATTTACTGGGCGGGATCTCTTCCACCACTCAGAAATGGAACTGGGTCTTCAGCTGCTTTGGGGGGCAGAGTCTCTGTCCTGCCTGGGTTTGTACTGCAGTAACAGGTACCCTAACTCCAGGCTGATCTGGTACCAGAAGTTCTCCTTGGTTCTAGCACTTGCTCCTGACTTTTTGTCTGAGGAAACAGGCAAAACAATGATGAGACTGACCCAGCAGCCAGGAGTGAGAAAAGGGCACAGGGCTCTGAAATGAGTGTGACAGAATCTTGGAGGATGGAGAAGAAAACAAGTTCAACCATCAACCCAACACCACCACATCTACTAAACCATGTCCCAGTCTTGGATTCTGAAGTAGCACGAGGAGGTCAGGGCATGCACCCTGGGGTACTCATTTCTTTGCTGACAGTGGTCTAGGCTGGAGAAAAAGCACAGCAACTGGGGGGTTGCAGAGGCTGCTTCTCTGCCTGGTCTAGCCATAACCTTGTGACTTTTCCTTCTACAGAGCAGACCAATGTAGTCAGTAAAAAGATAGCTGACTGGCTGAGGTATGCAAGCATTCAGCAGGGGATTGCTCAACCCTCTGGAGGCTTCTTCTCCAATCCCAGGACCAGGCAGGTGAGTGCTGAGGCCCTGTGTTTATCTCATGGGGGCATTTGCTAGACAGGCACCTGCTCTTTTGGGTTCCCAGTATCAACTTGTTTTGGGAAATGGTAACATAGGACTGCTGTTCTTCACCACTTTTGATGGGGTAAGCAGTCAAGACACACAGGAAATCAAAGTAGGGGGATTTGTAGCTCCCAGACTTAGGAGTTCTGCTCTAGAGCCAGAACTTTGATCCTTGATGTAGTTCTGAGGGGACAGTCTTCTGATGACCACATATCTCAGAGTCAAAGCTGATTTCAGATGAGGCTTGTGTGAGAGGGAAGGGAACGTTTGGGATGTTTCAGCTGGGGAAGAGAATTTAACACAGTTGGCTTTTCTCTTTGGATAACCATGTCCCTGCAGGCCCCTTAATACCCAAACACGAGGGCTACCTGTCTCCCTGGGCTCAGTGGAGTTTGCCTTGCCTTGTCAGCCTCTTCCTGGGGGTCTGACCCACTGCATCTTCTCTCTCAGCCTGGTCCTGTCACGGAGGTAGATGGTGCCATTGCCACAGACTTCTTCACAGTGCTCTCCATGGGTCAGTACTACACACAGGACCAGTGGCTCAACGTACAAGCCTTCTCCATGCTGCGACACTGGCTGCTGTGCTACGGGGGCAAGGAGCTGAAGATCCCTGAATCAGGTACAGACTAAAGGGCTGCAGGCCAGCGTGGGTTGTATGCCCCAGAGGGGTGTATGCTCTGAGTCGATTAGGGGGCTGCACCAGCAAGTTGCAGGAATATGGGTGAGAGTTCAGAGCTCTTGGGCTAGGAGCAGGGAAACTTTGGGAGGAAATACCACAAAACCTCTTGACTGAACCTCACTGACCTTTCCCTGAAGAGCTGTCTGTTCAGTGGGTCCTCTGCTTTTAGGAAAACCCCATGCCCTGGCTGGTGGGAGGCAGTGTGTCCTTAGTGTTCTTGTAGCCCTCCCTTCTTCCCCAGTCAACTTTTCTTTGCAGCACGCCTGGGGACAGAGCCCTCCCTTGCTGTGTGTGTTACTCTGCCTGTGACAAGAGCTGATACTCAGTACCCTTTATTCTGCAGATAAAGAATTGGGAGTGAACACATCTGTTACATCCATGGTCTCAACAACACCCACACCTAGTCACCTGCTTCCCCCTAAGGCCCGTCTATGGGACAAAGCCTTTGAGTACTGCCAGCGCCTTGTTGAGCAGAGCAACCGGCGTGAGTCCTGCCATGAACCCTCCTTGAACTTCTCTTGGTGGTGGTCTTGAAAATGTTTTCTGGTTCACTGCCTCTTTGGGCTGGGATCTCTGGTGTCTGCCATGATTGTTTGCAAGTCATTGATCAGCCCTGAGCTGGGGTGTTGGGAGGGGTTCGGGGGCAACGGCCATATTCTACCTCCTAGCTTTGGTCTGAAGGGGTGGGCTGTGGAACTTGGTTCTCATTAGCCTGGGATTGGGATCAGTATGTATTCCCAGCTGTCCCTGGGAATCTGCATTAGTGCTCGAACCAACAATCTAATGTTCCTGCTTGGACTCAGAGTTTAACTTGGACTCCTTTCTCTGGCAGGACCCCTGAAGAAAGATGATGGAGACCTGCAGAAAGCTGTAGGTACACAGCGGTGGGGCTGAAGCTCTGGGACTTGTGGCTTCCTCCCCTCTGATCTGAGTCTCTGCTCTCCTGCAGTGTCTCATTGAGGCAGTGACAATCATGGACATCATCTGCAAACAGGACTCCTCCTATGTGTACCGCACAGCCTCCTTCCTGAAAATCCTGCATGGCCGAATCTGTGGGGATGCCACTTATGCCAGGGCACTACTGCCCATCGCCCAGTTCTTCCTGAACCACAGTAAGCCATCAGTTCTCAGCCCCTCCTGCACAAGCCAGCCTTGATGCCCTGAGCACAGCCTTCTGTCTTGGCAGTTTGCAGCTGCCAGAACTGGTACTTCAGCCTTGGCTGTACCCTGGGATGGATGGTCTCGCTCCAAGAGACCGGGGAGCTGGGGTGTCCTGTGATCTTTAGAAAAAACATAACCCAGATTTAGCTTAGCCCCTGGAGCCCTTGTTGGGAGGCCTGCTGGGGGGGCTGTGCTCCACAATGCCCTGTGTCCTTCCTCCCAGACAAAACAGCAGCTGTGGACTCCGATGCAATCTACAGACACTTACTGACTGACATCCCAGCCCAGCTCTTCCACAGCCCGTCACTGGCCTTTGAATTTGTCCAGTTTTGCAAAGACAACAGCCAGGTTTTCACTGCGACCTCCAGCACATTCCGGCAGAGCTTTCCAAACCTCTTCAAGGTACAACTGCTGAGCAGCACACAAGGGCCTGCTGCACCTTCCTTTCTGTGTCTCAGGACTTTGCACCCCATGTGTGTGTCCGTGGCAGTACTAGGGAGAGCATGGGCAGAGAGGACAGTTAGAAAAGCAAGTGTGAGTTTGAAGAGAGAAGAGGGCGCTGCCAGCAGCGCAGGGTCTGTGTTAGTAGTGCTGCTGCTGGGGTGGTGAACACTGGCCACAGTGTTTTGTTTCTGGAGAACCTTAATGCAGCTTGCCAGCCACTGCCCCAGATGCCTGTGTTGAGCTTCCAGCAGCCTTTGGGGTTTTGTCCAAACAAACCCTCAGACTTCTCTGGTTTTGCATTTCAGAAGTGACTTTCCCTTCCCTGTCCCTTTAGGCCACAGTGTGAGAGTCCTCTGGGTGTGGAGTAGCAGACATAGTGCAGCTGTTTGTGCTTGTTCCTTGCAGTTCCTGGCCTGGAACAGCCCACCTCTCATCTCTGAGTTCGTGGACCTTCTCCCATTCCTGCTGGATGCTGGCACAGCCGTGGAGATCTTCCATTTGCTGCTTGACCTGCCCTGTTTGACAGCAGCTCTGGACATCCAGCTGAGGTAACGCTACCTTCTCCTCCTCTCACTTGCTCATCAGGGTCTTGACATGGACTGTAGCCTAGCAGACATTTTTCTGAGCCTTAGCTGCCTCCTGGCTGCTGCTGTTGGATAATGAGAGGCATCTCAGAACAGAACTGCACAGATGTCAGCCCAGTTTTCCTACAGATGTGCTGTCAATGGGAAGAGAGGTGACTGGCTCTTACACTTCACTGCTGGACTGTCTTTGGGGCTGCTGTCACATTCCTCTCTATATATCCAGCTTCAAACAGTTGCCACATGCTGGAGTATCTGCCATGAGCCACCACCTCAACAGAGAGGTGTGGGCTACCTGGTCTTCCCTCCCTGCTCTTATCCCTCTCACTGGCTTTGTTCTCCTGGAGTCATGCAGAGGTTTCTTCCTGAGCTCTCAGTCTCCAGGAAGATGCGATAGGACTGGGACGGGCTCTCACTGCTGCAGTTCTGCTGTCTCCCCTGACATTAGCCCCTCTTTCTGGAGTGCTTGAAAGAGGGACTTATCCCAGAGACAGCGGGCTTTGATGACTGAGGGATACAAAACACTCTTTCCCCCTTTCCCAGGACTGATACAGAAGCAATTCTGGAACAGTTGCCTCAGCCAGGGTGGGGGAAATCTACAGTCATAATTTTTTGTCATCCTGGTTTCCAGAGGGCCTAGGTTACATCAACTCCCTGTTCCAGTGGAAAGGGAGTCACTCCATTGCTTGGTACTCCAGCTATGCCCTGGCCCGTTCTCACAATGCAGCACGCTCTGTGTGTGCCTCCTGCTAGGTCAGCTGCTCTTCCTTCCTCCGAGAGGGCTGTCGGCGACCCGGCGGTGAAGCCAGCCACCCCTCTGGAAGCCTTTCGCCATCCCCTCTACAAGAGCATGTTCCAGTATCTTCTCCGCACCAAGTCCACTCCTGAGGACGCCCCAGAGAGGTAGGAAGCTGCTGTAGGAGCCTGCTGCAGGGGTTTGGTACAGCTATCCAGCTCTGGGAGGCAGCACTGGGATTGCTGGGAAAGGGGGTCTCAGCTGGGGTGAGGTGGATTTGGTTTTCCCAGCGTTTGCTTTCCCAAGTGCTGCTCGGAGGCCTTGTCAGGGTGCAGGGAAGGACACCCAGGAGATGAGCTGGGAGCAAGCCTTCAGCAGTAACTCTTCTGTTGCCCACAGGCTGGTTCCCCTTCGACAGCTTCTGGGCTCCCTGGCCAGCAGCCCAAGGGTCATGCAATGTGCAGAGACTGTCCCTGTCTTACTGGAGCTCTTCTTTAGGGTGGTGGCAGAGGTAGGACCTTCTGAGGGAGCTTGGCTCCCAGTCGTGCCATGGGGATCTCTTGTCATGTGAAGTATGCTTAGAGGAGCAAACTTGTAAAGGCACTGCAGCTTCAACGGAGGGGTGCGTGGGGGAAGTGGGGGGTGGTCTGATACTGGCAGGAGCCAGCACTGAGCTGGCTGCTTCACCTGGAGAAGCAGAAGAGCTCTGTGGTGCAGCGTCAGGTTTCACACCGTGCCCTGGGCCAGCTGTAAGGGAGATGGGTGAGAGCAGAATGCGTGCCAGAAACCTGCTCTGGGCACCGCTCCCCTCCCGCTAGACCAGGCAGTTTCTGGGCCAGCCACCATGCCTGGCTGGTTAGTTTGGGGTTTGGCTGCTGGAAGTCAGCTGATGCTGCTGAACCCTAAAGTTGTCTCAGTTTGCAGATGGACCGCTGATAAACCAGCTGGTGGTGCTGCTGCTGCGCAGGAGCGACGAGCTCCTAGAGATCCCGGCATTTCGGGAGGACGTGTACAGGTGAGATGGGACAGGAGGCCCAGCCCAGCTTCCAGCCCTTCTGCTGGCCGCAGCCTGGCATCCAGGGCAGCCCAGGAGCCCTTTTGTTTGTTGCCCAGTCCCTGCTGCAGCACATCTTTGGAGGCTGCGGAATGGGAGCTGTACCTCCAGTGCTGCTGGAGGCACCCTGAGTGCACAGGCAATGTTCCAGTTTGGGTGGGTGCTGCCAGCACCTCCTCAGTTTGGTGATGCCCCCCTTGCCTGTAGTCTTGAGCTCTCCCCATCTTTCTCCAGGGTGCTGAGCTCACAGCTGGTGATGCTCTGCAAACTGCACCCTGCACTCATCGTGGAACTGTCCACAGAGATTCTGGAGTTCACAGGAACAGTCAGCAACATCCAGAACAAGGAGTCCATCTTCTCCCACCTGGTGAGCAGGGCCTGCTTGCACAGATTGCTCCAACTGCGGTGCAGTCTGTTGGTCACCTTCCCTTTCCTTCCCCTTGCACTGAGCCCATCACCCTTTGCTTCAGGTCTGGGCCATTGGAGAGTACATGTCGGTGTCCTACGACAAGCGCTGCACTGTGGAGCAGATCAGCCGGTTCTTTGAGACTCTAGAAGCCATGCTGTTTGAAATCACCCAGCTCCGACCGCTGGCCAGCACCCCCAGCTACGCACCCCGCGCCATCAGTGTCCTTATGGCCACCTTGACCAAGTTCGCAGCTCGCAGCCAGGACTTGATCCCCAGGTGAGGAGGGATGATGGCAAGGGCTGAAACGCGTGGGTCTTGTGGGTCCAAACACAGATGTTTGCTAGAGTTAATGGAACCTGGAACTGAAACAGGACAGAGGAAACAAGCCGTGGAGGAGCACGGTTGGGGGAAGTGGGATTCGTCTGCTGACTGAGGCTCTGAGCATCAGAAGGGAGTGGGTGGTGTCTGGTGTTCCCCTGCAGCAGAATCTTTTGCAGCACACAGGCTTAAGCAGCAACCTCACTGGCTGCAAAAGTCTTGCCACCTGATGTCCGTGTCCTCTCCCGCAGAGTGTCCATGTTCCTGTCCAAGATGAGGACGTTTGTGCAGAGCCCTGCTGTCACCTCTGTTTACTGTGAGGAGGACCTTGAGCAGATCCTGATCCGGGCAACCGAGCTCATGAACCTACTGAAAATGCCAAGCGTGGCTCAGTTTGTGTTCACGCCGCCCACAGACGTGGCCAGCACCCGCTTTCAGAGAGAGGTGCAGGACTCCCTCCCTTTTGCCCTGAGGATTGTCACCCATCTCCTGGAGCCGGCTCCCAGCTTCGTGCCGGGGTGAGGGCATGAGGTTTTGGAGAGGCTCCAGCCTCTATTTTAACTCCTTGGACACTGCTGAGGTCCTGCTCTGAACTGGAAATGAGGAACAAATGGTTGCAAATGAAACAGAAAACGGGAATCGGTAGAGCTGAGGCAGCTCCTCCGCTCTGAGTGCGTTTGTGGTTCTGTCCCCTCAGCTTGCCTCGCCTCTGGCCAGGCCGGATTGGAAACCCGGCCGGTTTATGGGAAGGTGGCAGGAGGGTGTGAGCACCCGTTGACACTCTGCCAGCAGCCCATGTCCCTTGGGAGCTGCTCTTCTTCCCTCCCCTGGCTTGTTTCTCCCCCACTGTTGACCCCGCTACACCCTGGGCTGTACACTCACTGCTGTACTGCCCCTGCCTGCCCCAGACAGTCCACGAGGGCCTGTGTGAGGGGCAGAGAGCAGGAGGGGCTCGATGAAGTCTGCCCCAAGCCCTAGGTGCTCTTCTGTTGTGCCATCAGAGTGAATGCATGGAGAACCAAGAGACAGCTGCCAGGCAGGAGCTGAGAGAGATTTATTGATCCCATTCCTTGTTGACACCAAGAGCATTTAACAATGTACGTCAGCCCTTGTCAGGCAGGCGCCATGCTGCACTCGGTGTCTGCGCCAGGCGTTCGCACACTCTGGAGCTGTACAGAATTAACACTAAGGGGATGTAAGTGCATCCCGCTGCTCTTCCTGGGAGAAGCAAGCCCTCATGCATGCTAGCCAATAGCCAGCTCTGTTACAGCCTGTTTCAGTACCTGCCTGCGCTGTGAGCACCCTACCGCTCTGGGGCTGTTCCCATTCCAGGGTCCCTGCAGAGGGTTGTGTTGGTATCACCAGACCTCAGTGGGGTGCAGCCCCGGTACCATCCAGTGCAAACCAAGCCCTGGCTCCCGGGGTGAGGGAGGAGTAAGGAGTGCAGGCAGCTTGCCCAGGGGCTCCAGGCAGCCCCTTCCCTGTCCCAGAAGTCTGCTGAGCTCTGTGGAGGATGACAGGCCAATGTAGCTACTCAGTTCAGCAGAGTGAATCACCGGGAGCCCTGTGGGGCCCTGAGCCTTTGCCTGTCTGGTATTGCTGAGTCAGTGGCAGGAGGGATGCATTGTTCCCGGTTATTCCCGGTTCCTGCTGGGGCAGCACCCCAGGCCAGCTGCTGCGAGTGTGGCCTAGCAGAGAAGCAAGGCACTAGTGTCTCCGGGATGGTGCTTCCACCCTCTTGCTCTAGGAAAGGCAGGCCAGGCTGCATTTGGAATCCAGTAGTGGATTGTTTTGACATCTCTCCTTCTGCAGAAGTGCGAGGCTAAGCACAGAAACCAGAACTACAGCAGTGAGGTTTAATTAAGGCCAACCCTGTTAAGCATCCTGTTTTTAGCATCGCAATCTTCTCTCCGAACGCTGCCATTTTGAGAGGCCATGTGAACATCTGATCTGCTGCCAGAGGCTGGACCATGCTGGTTTCAGTGCAGGGTGTGATGTGGGGCTTTGTAGCAGGCTGGGTCGGTGGGGTTTGGCTAAACTAGGGCTTGGTATCTGTCTACATGTGGAAATCAGGGCAGGTTTACCCCGTTAATGTTGCTAAAAGCGCAGGGAGGACTTAGCAGGCAGGAGGCTGGGTGTGCGGGGGGGGGCAGCCAGCTGCATGGTGGGCTACCACCTCAGCCTGGGCTCCTCAGCATCGCGTGTCAGCAGGGTGCATGTCAGAGGTGCTCTGAGCTGGGCAGGAAGCGGAGCAGCCATATGACAGCCTGGCAAAGCTGGAGGAGGGAGAGGACCAGGACACAGTGCCAAGATGTCATTTGTCACCTCCAGTCACTGGGCTCGTTGGGATCCCGGGTGGCAGAAACCTGCTGTTTGTGGGTTCACAGGGACCAGGGGCAGGCACAGAAGCGCTGACCTGGCTCTAACCCCTTGGGGAGGGCAGTAGCTCCTGCGTGGGGAAATTCTTTGCAGGGAATGCCCCGTGCTGCAGGATTGTGGTGCTGGAGCTGGGCAATAAATCTGCTGCGTGAGCAATGGCAAGAGAGACCCTTTCTTCATGGGGCTCCCCCAGGACACAGAGGGATCTGCTGGTGTGTTAGCCCTTCGCTGTAGCTGCTTCCCGTTCCAAAGCCAGTCTGGAGACAGCATGATCGTAGCCCAGCAGCAGAAAGGCACCTGACATAGGGTATGGCACAGGGGAGCTTAACTCCTAGCAAGGCATCCTGCTTCGGATTCTGCTCCCGGGTGCTTGTGCTGCCTTTGCCAGCCCCAGAGCTGGGCACCCTTTTCCAGCCTGACATGCCAGCACCTCAGATGGCTGCTGCCACAGCGCAGCCCAGGCCTGCCCCATGTGCTAGTCTTTAAATCCCAAAGGTGTTTGGAGCTCTCTGTCTGCCAGCGTGAGAGAGCACACAGGGCTGCCAGCCTGGAGGAACGGAGGAGCCTACCCACGGCCCCCGTGGGGGAGCACTCCCTTTCTGCCCCTGCCAGAGGGGACAAAGGAACAGAAAAGTTCCTGAGAAGCACGACACAGGGTAGCAGATGAGGCTGAGTGATTGAAGGGGAGTGATGCTCCCAGCCAGTGCGGTGGGAGAAGCATGCACTGCCCTTTGGATGTCCTTTCATCTGCTGCAGCGCAGGGGCACGGCGTCAGCGAGCAAATCGAGGGCAGTTGTGGAGTCCTGGTCCTCCGTGCACTTCAGGCTCCCCAAGGTCAGCCTTAACCAGCGCTGCACCCACGAGCTGCTGCAGAAGGACCCTCTTACCACAAGGACTAGGAGGAAGAGGAGCTGGAACTGATTTTTTTGGCTATTTCTGTGTCCGACTTGGCAACCAGAAACCGCAGCTTCTTCCCTCCGGAGCGGATGAGCTCCACTGCGCTGCAGAGAGTGGCAACAGGGAGAGGGGTGAATTCTGGCTCCTTGGAGGCTGGTGGTCCCCCAGCCCCCCCCCAACCCCCCCCCCCCCGCCATTTGCAAAACATCCCCTCCCCAGTTTGCAAAACGTTTGCACCCTCTGCTCTGTGCATGCTGTCCTACAAGCAGTCGGCTGCTTTTCTGTATGTAGTTTACAAGGAGCCTGGCCTTCATCCCACCACTTGGTCTCCAGCTTTTGCTCCCTCTTCCAAACCCGTCCAACTATCTGCCTTCCCCTCCACCCCCATCTGAGTTGCTCCTTGCTCTGCAGCCTCCCCCATACCGCAGCATCCTCTTCGCTGCTGGCCAGGACTGTAGCCCCAGGGACACCCTGCACAGCTCTTTGCTGAAAACCAGCTGAAATCCTGGATGCAGCAGCTGCCACGGAGCCCGGCCCGAGCCCTCCAGCGAGGTGTGACTCACCTTTGGTAGTCTGCCCCGATGAGGCTGGTGCCGTTGACAGCCAGGATGCGGTCCCCGATGGAAAGCCGGCTGTCAGCGGCCGCGGGGCTGTCCTCGATCAGGGTGCGGATGTAGATCCCCGGGGAGCAGAGAGGAGTGTGCTGTTGGCAGGGAAAGGTGGTGAGTGTCCAGCCAGGGAGGAGGGGACGCAAAAGGTTGGTGGTCCCAAGGGGCTGAGGTCCCCAGGAAGGGTAACCCTCACAGCTCAGTGGGGATGCCAGGTGGGACACAGGGGAATATGGTGGCTGGGTGCTGGGGACGGTGTCCTGGCACCAGGAAGGAAGTGCAAACCTTCAGGTTTTTGTAAATTTATACCCAGAAAGGAAGGGGGGCAATCTTGGTGAGACCATCGCTGCACTGAGGCACATCCCACAGCCACCTTATGCAAGAGCAGGGAGAGCAGCGAGTGCCATCACTGGCAGGGCCATTCTGGCACCCCATGAGCCTCCCTGCTCCCCTCGTGAGCCTCCCTGCTCCCCTTGCTTCCCTCACCACCCGCTCCAGGGTGGAGGAAAGACATCAGCTGAGTCATTTTCCTTCCACAGGAATGCTGAGCCCGTTTGCTCTCTCCAGCTGCAGGACAGCTGCAATGAGCTTGGTGTGCGTGGCACAGCAACCCGGGAGCAGAGATCTGCTCCTCCCTAGAGAGCACCCCGTGCCTTGCTGTCCCCAGGAGAAGCAGCCTGGTCCCATGGGAAGCCATTAGTTTCTTTGATGGCTTTTCCTGGAGTATCAATCATGTCCCACGTGTCCCACTCCAGTTATTTGGAGGGGCTTGTCCTGTGGTTAGTGCAGACTCACCAAGCCATCGATCAGCCCCATCCCCAGCCCGATGGGTCCTCTCTCCAGCTCCACCACGAAGACGTAGCAAAAGTCATCGGTGGCAGAACTGCGGCTGGAAGACTCTGGTGTGGGGTAGTCGTAGGGGGTCGGTGAGCATCCTGCCAGCAGAGAGATCGGCTTACCGCTCCAGCATCGCCCAAGCCCAGCCTCACAACCCCCCACAGAAAGCTGCACCCCCAAACCCCATCAAAGCAGACCCAGGGTTGCCCCAGAGCTGTTTCTCTGCTGGTGTAGGAGCAGGATGAGATGCTCCCATGGCATCATCTGCCCTGCCCAAGTGCTGTGCCCTGTGTACAGGACGGGCCATGCAGAACAGCAGCAACCACCCTCGTGCCCCAATCCTGCACCCCCAAAGCAGGGCCACACCAGCTTTTGGTACCTTCAGGGGTGCTGCCTTTGGTGCCATTCATTCCGTTCCTCCGGTGGTCCTGCAGCCCCTTCCCAGTGCCTTGCGGGGACTCAGGGCTCCCAGAGTCAAAGTTGAGAGGGGTGGTGGGGGGTGTCAGCAGGCAGGAGGAGTCTGTGGGTGCTGCACCAGCCTTGGGGGCCGGGCCCCTGCCCAGCTGCAGCTGCTTGAGCTTCTCCTGGAGCTGCAGCTCACTGGAGGGGTGCTCACAGGGACAGCCATCGGGGACCAGGCAGAGTGGGGGACCCCTCTCTACCTCCGGCTCGGCGCAGACCCCCAGGGAGCAGTAGTCGTCTGGGGTGGGAGCACTCCCCAGGGCAGCAGCCAGGCTCTCGCTCACCTCCAGGACATCTGGAGTGGTACATGTCTCTTTCTTGAGGAGGAGAAAAACACTCTGTGGGAACTCCTGCGGGTTTCCAGACCCTCCCTACACCCCGACACCCTCTCCACTCTGCCAGGGGTGGCTGTGGGCTCCAGCCAAAGCACTGGGACTTAGGACCCCAATAAGGCCTTGTTCTGTCTTCGAGCACAGCTCCCACATGCTGGTTTTGCAGCAAGGGGCATGCTGGGGACCCTCACAGCCAGCCAGGAGGGTTGTGATCCATGACACCCCATAGGGGGTGTCACTAGAGGGGGACAAAGGGAGAGCACGGCTCCTGTGGTGGCCTAGGCCTGGGCGACGTGGCCCCAGGGAGACTGGAGGAGGTAGCAGTGCCTGTGGGTACTGCAGAATTGATGTCCTCCTGGGTTGCTGGAGACAAATGGCCATTGAGCTTAGCACCCACAGCACGTCTCACCCTCCTGTGCTTTGCAGCCATTAGCTAATTAGTGCTCTTGTGCAAGCCAGCCTGGCTTCACAGGCAGGGTGAGGGGCAGGGAGGATGGTGGAACATGCAGGTGGAAGGGGACCTGTGCCTGCAGACACCCCCTCATCCTCCCTCCTCCTCCCCACTAACGAGATTGCCAGGACTGGCCTGTCCTTCCCGCTCACCTTCCCGCTCCCCAGGCAGGGGGATTAGCAGCACTAATCCTTCTAGCAGCTCTACTGGAGGGCAGCGCTGCAGCTCCATGCTGCAGGCAAGGGCAGGGAGCCCTCGGTGCCAGGCTTGGAGGAGCTCCAGAGGGACCTGAGACCCTCTTGTTCCCCCCTCCTCTTCCCCCCAGGGCAGACACAGCCCCTCCCTGGGGTACAGGCTACCTTTAGGGGTGCCGAGCCTGGCCCCTCGCCAGCCTGGGGGCTCTTGCTCTGCAGGCTCCAGAGGAAGTGGCGGATGTAGAGGAGGTGTCGGTAGATGTTGTCATCCAACGTCTCCACCTCCAGGTCCACTTTGAAGCCCCCGCTGGGCAGGATGATGGGCGGGTGGTTGTCGAAGGACTCCAGCATCTCACCTGAAAGGCAGAGGAAGGGATGCTAGCACTGGCCCGGGCTGCAACCCACTCCTGCCTCCCAGCTCTCTGCCGCATCCACGTGGTCCCCCAGCTAGGACTGGGGACAGGATGACCTGTGAGGCAGCAGTGTCTCCAACTTGGGAACATGGAAAGGGCTCCAAGCCCTGCTGAGCACACTTTGGATCCTCTGTAACACCCCAGCCTCAGGGCCTGGTTCTTCCTGGTCACTGCAGGTACTACAGGGAGGGGAAGGAGTTGGCTGTTTGGGCTGCACATAAAAACCATGGAAGGACCCTGCAGATGACTGGAGCAGCGTGAAGCCAGGGGCTCACCAGGCTGGAAGGTGGCCAGGTTCTCCTCCTCATCAGGCTGCCATGCTGCGATGCAGCCCACGTCCATCACTGCCTGGCACTGGCTCAGGACCCGATGGAGCTGCACGGGGCTCAGCGCTGGGAACTCAGCTCGCAGGGATGGCCAGGTCATCTGAGTGAGGAGACAGAGCACGGGGAAGATGGCAGAGGTGAGAAGCTGCTTTCTCTGAGGGCAAGAGGCTCACAAAGGGAATAGGAGGGAGAGGCTAGATGAGACACTGTGTGTATCCATCCCTGGTACTGCCCATCGGCAGACCCACCACCCAGGAAGGGTCAGAGGGTGGCAGGCTGCAGAAGGGCCACATCACGGCAGGGATCCCCCAGCACACAGCCAGGTCTCCCCTGCCTGTTCCCCTTTGTGTGGCGTGAGCCCCCAGCACCCCTCACCTGGAGCAGCTGGGAGCCAGGCATGGCCAGCAGGTTGGCCACACTGGCGAGTTTGGCGAAGAACTGGTTGGCGAGCTGCTCGAAGCCGGCACCGCGCAGCCACTCCAGCAGCAGCCGCACGCTGGCCCGCAGCTTCACCCCCTGTGACCAGTGGAAGCAGCCAAGAGAGGAGCCTGCAGAAGCAGAGCATCTGTCAGCGCTCAGTGGGACACAGCCCCCTGGTCCTTCAGTCAGAGGTGGCCCCTGCCCCAGGGGTAGGGCTGCTTCCTCCTCTGCTAAGGCTCAGCAGGGCAGTGATCTCACAGGGGTTTGGAATGGGGCAGTTGTGGGGTTAAACCCCTCCTGGGAATGGGGGCCCTGGAGAGAGCAGCTGGGGCAGTGCAATGGGAACAGGGGACTCTGTTGGGGACTGCTTGCCATCAGCCTGGGCCCAGGAAGAGAAGCCAGGGTAAACGCCAAATCCGTTTGAGAGTGGACCCCAGAGGGACCAGGGGTGGAGAGGTGAGGAAGCAAACCTGTGTGAGCTCAGCAGATGGGCTTGTGCTTCATCTCCCTGAAAAGGTGCTGAGACCTGCCAGTCTCCAGCGCCCTCAAGCTGTCTGGAGCCCCCTCCCTCCTGTACCCCCCAAGGTGGCACTGGGATGGACTGGGGGATCTCCCGAAGGACCCATGACCTAGTCCAGGCTGGGCATTCAAGAAGGACTGACCCTTGTCTAGGAGCTGGTTGAAAAGCAGAGTGTTGGAGAAGAAGAAGAGATAGGCAAACATCTGGGAGGTGATCTCAGGGTGCACTTCGTACTGTTGGAGCAGGTCCAGCACCTCCTGGTAGATGAGCACGACCCTGCGGAGCTCCTCAGGCAGCGGTGGGGATGCCCGCCAGCTCTCCCGGCACTCAGTCTGGAAGGGGTTGCATTCCAGCAGAGCAGGGAGCGACACGTACAGACACTGCAGAGAGAGGGGTGAGCTCACAGCAGGCTCATCTGGGGGGTTTCTGATATGAGCCAAACCCTTCCAGCCCCATCACCTCCACAAGCCAAGCAAACCCCACTGGCACTGCTCTGATGAGGGGCCAATCCTGCTTAACCCCCTCCTCAACGTGCTCCAGGTGTCTGTCGCTTGAGGCAGCTGGAGGTGACAGCAGGGCACAGCTCAGTAAAGGGACCTGCAAGCTGATCTGAACCGGGGCAGCAGCCGGGCACGAGGACATAAGACACACCGGGACCTTTCCCCATGGCTTGAACGGGGGAGCAGCACCCAGCACCCTTCTTCTGAGGGTGCTAGGAGCAGGGGAGAGGCACAGGAACAACTCCTGCATCCCCATGCCAGCGGCCAGGCAGGACAGTCCCGCACACAGCAGCCTTTCTCCTGCCTCACACTGCCTGCTCTGTTTCCCACTCCTGCTGCTGCCCGGCTCTTGCCATCCGATGGTGACGGTCCAGGGGCCCCTTTCCATCACACCCTGAATCACACCATTATGCTGCCCCGACAGGAGCCAAGCAGCTCTCCCCAAACACCTCCCCTGAGCCGCTGCACTGCGGGCAGGGAAACACGCCGCAGTAATCCAATACTTCTCCTGGGCTGTGACCAAAAACTAGGGCCACTTCAGCCCAAAGGAAAACACCTCAGTGTGATGCAACCACCAAGGAGTAAAAGCTTATGAAAACCTCCTGTGAGAGCCCAGATGCTGCAGGGGGTACTCGTGCTGGCCCTGTGGGATGCTGCCCCCTCCCCAGGGAGCACGCACCTTGGAGATGTAGTAGACACACTGCTGGAAGGTGTACATGATCACCTCCTCCAGCACCGTCATCGCCTCCTCGCTGGCTGTGATGGTCGAAGAGAACAGAGATTCCTTGGAGCCTGTGGGGCAGAGAGGAGGATTGGGGAGCATCCTGCAAGGCAGGACAGTCACCAGTCACCCCCACTGTTTCCAGGGTAGGGGTTATCAGGGCTGGCATCATCACCACAGCATCCCTCATCAGGGGCAAAGAGGGCCCCCTCCCTGCATACCATACTCACCTGCCACCCCCCAAGGACTTGCAACACTGCTGGCAGCACAGCCCAGTGCCACAGGCCAGGCCAGGGCTGTGCCCCCCTTCCAACAGCCTGCCTGGCCTACCAACGTTTGAACTTGCTGCACAGAGCAGGTTTCTGAGACTGATTTCACCCTTTTTCCTTCTTTTCTTTTCTTTCCTGCTGGCAGGAAGACAGGCTCAGCAGTGAGCAATTCTGCAACCCCAGGTGCCCTCGCACCAGCTGGGGGGTGGGGACAGAAAGCCACCCCCAAGGATTAGCCACAAGCTGCCATGCTGGAAAAGGGAAACGCAGCTGCGAACACAACGCGACCTGGACCCGAAGCTGAGCAGCACCACGGCAGCTCCTCCAGCCCAGGTTACCCCAGCCTGCACCACGGAGACACCCCCACTGATGAGGATTATGGGGGGGTTAAAGGAGCATCTTGGGGGCACTGACCACCACTTGTGACTGGGGATTAGCAAAATCACTGTGGGTGGAGAAGCAAGCGGGTGCTGTGTCCAGCCCTACCTCTGACATCCAGCTCCTCCTCCATGCTCTGGATGTAGGTGGGTGATTTCTGCTGGACGAAGTAGAGAACCTCGATGGCGTTGGCCATCCAGAAGAGGATGTGCTGCAGGTCTGGGAGAAGGTCCGTGATGGTGAAGCGGGACAGGGCGGCAGGGTCCTGGCTGGGGAGACACAGTGGGTGTTATGGCTGCTGCTCCTCAGCACCCCCGCTTAAGCTTTTGGGGAGAAAACAGTCAGCCTGGGGCGATGCCAGGGGAGTATCTACACACACACACTCCCAAGCCCAGCACCCCTTGGGAGGAAAGACCCTTTGCAAGTAGAAATCTGGTGGTTCTTGCTCTGCAGGACAGCAAAGGGGACTCTGTGGGACCACCTGGCCTATCTGGGGTGCCACTTTTGGGGAGAGGGAGGGACCCTCCTAACACAGCTGGACTGCAGAGAATACTCGTGGCTGAAGAGCAGCTCTCCCCAAGAAGTATGTGCTGCTCCTGCCAGCTCTGGGTGGTTAATCCCAGCCTGCCCACACGGGGCTGTTCGAAAATAAACCAAAATAAATAAAAAGCATCTGGGAAGTTTCTCAACGGCTGAGCTGCTTTTTCCTGCCATAGGAAAGTCCTGGGAAGCATCCTCAGAGCTCGTCCTAATGGGCAGCTCACAGCAAGCACCAACGGTTTCTCCAGATGCTGCTTTGGAGCCTGGATGTTGGAAAAGGCTGGGAAGCTGACCTCACACCCCACGGGGAGCCAGCCCCAGAGTGGTGCTCCCTACTCCAGGAGTGTCACCACCCTTGGGTGCACATGTGCAACACCAGTCCCATTCTTGCTGCACAGGGTGGGTCTAAAGCATGAACAGGGTGACAGCCTGTGCTGGAGACATCCCTGCTACATCCCTTGGGATGCTGAAGCTCTGTGTGCAAAGCTTTGGCCTGGTCTGGAATTGGAGAAGACCCCAGAGCTGCTGCAGGTCCCGTTCTCTTCCCCTAAGCTCCCCTGCTTTTCCAGCCCCACACATTCCCAAGCAGGGACCTTGTAGTGAAAGGACCAGAGAGCTGAAAGCATGGGATGGAGTAGGAAAACACAGCGTGCATCAGCACTGGGAGGGGGGCTTATACCCAGGGATGGGCTCATGAAAGAACTGGTTGGTTTGAATTCTCCCCGTTTCAGGGCAAAATGAGGAGGGACAGTGGGCTGCACTTACTGCTGGGACTGCTTCTCAGCCAGCTCCCGTGTCCGCTCCTGGGCAGGGAGAGAAGGGGAAAGCACAGTGAAAAACAGCAAGGCAGGGTGGCACAAGCATCACCCCAACCAGCACTTGCTGGTACCAGGCACTGGGCTGGGAGAAACCCCCAGGGGGGTCCAACAACACCCCCACCCCACCAACACCCCCGTCCCACCGCCGACTGACCCACACCGTCCTCTGGATCATTTTGGCCGCTTTGAGCAGCAGCTGCCCGAAGTCTCCGGGCTCAAAGCTGGTGGCCGAGTGCTGGATGCAGAGGCAGAGCAGGAAGGCGGGGGTCAGCTTGTGGTCGTCCCCCCGGGCTCGATGAGTGTCATGATGCGCCGCAGGAGCACGTCCTCAGCCGCCGGCTCGAACTCCAGCAGCAGCTTCCTGCGGGGTGTCCTGGGGCCGCCGGCTGGCGATGGGCCCCGCTTTTTGGTGGCAGCATCCTTCTCCCTCAGCAGGCTGCCGCACGCCCCGCAGACGGGGGGCCCTGGGGGACGGCGGGGTGCAGGGTTCGCAGCCTCAGCAGGGTCTGCGCTGGCAGCGGCTGCGCCTTCATGGGGTCCTTGTAGAGGAGCAGGTAGTAGAGACCGAGGGAGAGGAGGTCGCCGTGACGCAGCACGACCGTCCGGGCCACCTCGGCGAAGTTGACGGAGATGCCAGCGCCAGCGATGGGCTCCAGCACCAGCTTCTCCTCTGAGCGATGCCGGGAAGGTCGGAGCTTCCTGATGGTGCAGTGCAGGGGCAAGATGTCGGGGGCTGACAGGCTGATGCTGGGCTTGCTCGCCTGCGTCCTCTGGCCCACCGTGTGCTGCTCGCGGTTCAGCAGGTAAACCAAGCTGTCCTGCCAGGCAGGGAGATGTGGCATGAACCGGGGAGGAGGGGGAGAAGGGACCCTCCTACCCGCTGTGCAGTGGGTGCTGCAGCCCCCCCGCAGTGTCCCCAGCCGTGCCCCCCGCCCGCTGCACTTTCCCAGGCAGGAACCCTCTCGATTTCCCCCGCTGCCGAGATCTGATCCCTGCTTCGGGACCGCTGAACAGACGGGCACTATAACTTTGGGCATGCAGTAAATGGAGCTGTTTTGGGCGCAGAGAGCCCTCCCTCCACCTCACCTCTCGCTTCCTGCAGCTGCTTTCCCTTCCCACCTTCTGTCCCCACGCTGCAGCGACACCTGCATCCTCCTGCCCCGGGTGAAGATGCTGGGACCCCAGCCGCTCCCTGCCCTGCCTTCTCCCCCAGCCTGCCCGCACACTCCAAGGCAGCTCACACAACCACTCCGTGCCTCAGTTTCCCCAGCTGTACTAACGGGGTGGCTGCAGAAGGGTGAGGGCTGCAATGCCAGTGTCACCGTGCCGGAAAGCTTGGCCCAGCCACATCCTCGGCGGGGACAAAGTGGCCATTAACTGCAAGAGCCGTCCCATTCCTTCCCAGTTCTCCCAGTGCCTCCAGCGCCGGGGGAGCAGGTGCTCCCAGACGCGCTGTCTCCTTGCCGCCTCTCGTTACGTTTGCCGTAATGAAGCAGCCAGACAGGGGACAGGGCAGCTCAGGCATCGCTCCCAAAACCGAGTCTCCCTTGTGCCAGGGCAGGGATGCTGCGGCGGGGCTTTCCCAGGACCCCGCCGGGGCATTGCGCGGGGGTCGGGGCTGCCGGCCCCGCGTCCCGTCCCGTCCTCCCCCGTGCTTAGGGACATGCTCGGGGACAGACTTAGGGACAAGGCTGCAAGTCCCAAACTGGCACCGCTCGTTTCCTAAAAGGATGCTCTTCCACACATTCCCCCCCACATCCCCCCCCACATCCCACCCCCAGCAGCTCCGGCCACGCAAGCAGTCCCCTTTCCCCGGAGCTTGGGTGGGGGAGAAGAGGACAGTGGGGGTGTGCCGGGGGTGTGTGTGGGGGGTGAGCGGGAAGCTGCGCGGTGCTTACATGCTGCTGGCTGTAGCCCTGCAAGAGCAGGAGGTGCGGGGACTGGTAGAGGGAGTACCGCATGCTGCCGCCGCTCCGCGCCGCCGCCGGGCTCCCGGGCAGGGTGGAGCAGTGCCGCTGGAGCCGCTCGCCGGCCCCGGCCCCGGCCCGCCGAGCCGAGGGGCCCAGGCTGGTCTCGCTGAGGCTGCGCCGCAGGGCCGGGGGGGTCCGCGCCGCTCAGCCCCCGCCGGTGGCCGCCGGGCCCCCCGCGCCCGGTGCCGCTGCAGCTTCCGCGCTTGGGCGTTGATGCCTGAGGGAGTGGGGGGAGAGCAGCGTTCAGCTCCCGCACGCACGCCCCCATCACTCCCCCCACCTCGCCTCCCGCCACCTCCTGAGACCCCCGAAGCCGCAGCACTCGCCGTCCGGAGGATGCTGCAGCATGGGTGCGGGGATGGAGCAGCTGAAAGACATCCACATCCCCCCCACCACCCCCCACCACCCCTCCCGGGACCACGCAGTCTCCATGGGCTGACGTCCCCTTGTCCCTTGCCCTCCCCGAAGGGTGACAGCAGGACACCGACGCCAAGAGTTTTGTGCCCCGATGCCATCATCGAAAAGGGGGTGCCCCAACCCCCTCCAGCCCCCAAACCCCACTGACCGGGGGGCAGCCAGGCCGGGCTCAGTGTCCGCAGCATCCCCCATGCACCCTCAGCCACGCCGCCAGGGCTGGGAGGGGGAGAGGAAATCTGTGCTAGGAAGAAATTCAGCTCAATCCCGGGAAGAAATAAATAAATAGCTGGGATGCTGCTCTCAGGCCTTCGGCACTCAGTGGCCAGCAGCAAGCAGGAGCTGTGGGGGAGACCCCCCGGTCCCCCCGAGCATCAACCAGGCATGGGAGCTGTGAGCTGCAGTGAAGCCTTGCCCGCCGGGCTGCCTGCCGCAGGAGCAAGCTGTTAATTAACTTCTCCCAAGCATCAGTTCGGGCAGAGCTGTCCGCAAGACGGATGGGAGCCCGAGCGAATGAATAGGCCTGGCTGAGCCACAAAAGCAGCCCCTCACCCAGTGTCCCCAGCAATGGGGGGCTGGGGCGGGGGTCCCTGCAGGCCTCCCCGTGCTGCAAGTGCAGCTGGATCTCTGGAGGAGAAATAAGAAGTTGCGTGTCCGATGGGCGATGCTCGTACCTCGGGTGGGTGGGCAGCCTCCCGGGAGCAGGTCACTGGCATTCGGGGTGATGGATGGAGAGAGGGGGGAAAAGACCTAAAGGATTTTCTGGTGGGAGCAGCTCCGCAGCGGTGTCGGTGCAGCACGGAGCCGGAGCCCCGCTCACAGCTTCGGGCGAGGAGATTTGGGGACTGTCAGAGGGATGTGGGGAAGGCAGAGTGGAGGAGAGCCTTGTGCCCAGGGCTGCTTAAAGGGACACTCACAAGCTCAGACCAAAAAAATAAATAAATAAATAAAAGGCATCTGCCTTATTTGGTGAGGAATGGGCTGCCGGTCCTGCAATACATTTTTTTGTTTGTTTGTTTAAATTGAGCACTCCTTTGCTGGGAAAATGAAAGAGATGGGGATGGTGAGGTTGAGGAGGGGAGAAGGAGCAAATGGCCCCTGCTGTTTACATGCTTTGGGATTAGGGCAAGGCATGGCCAAGCCACCCCGAGCGGTCCAGTGCCCTGAGTCCTTAAAAAGGCAATCGGCCCCGCTCACATCCCCGTTAGGGCCAGTGGCACAGCACAGGATGCCAAGCAGCCCAACAGGCCTGCCCGGTGCCACTGGGGATGCCAAAGGCCACCCCAAATGTGTCTGCAGGAAGCCCTGTCTCGCCCCCCAGGAGCCCCAGCCCCAGCCCACAGCATGGCAGTGGGCCAAAGGGATGAAGGATGGCTGGGGCCACGCAGGTCCCAGTCCAACCCGTGAGATCAGAGGAGGAAGAAGGAGGCTGGATCCTGGGGAGCAGCTATTGATGGAGCTCATTGCACCAGGAGGGAGCAGGGGGCTGCAGGAACTGGGGTCCCACAGCCCAGAGAGACATGCCAGCACCTTATCTAGAGGGAAGGAAGCTTCTGTATTTATTCTGTGTAAGGAAAAGCTGCTTTTTTTACTGCTGATAGAGCCCTGTGACAGGCTCCCAGCTAACCCTGGTGCTGTGCTGGAAAGATAAACACGGCTCTTTTCCTGAGCATAACAAAGTCTCTCCATAAAACAGGTTTGTTGGGGTGGTGGTTTTTTTTTTTTTCAATCCTGTGGTAATGTTTTCATGTCCTGAGCATGTGTAGGCTCTCCCACCCGAAACCCTGCGTGAACACCCTGGGCAGCACAGCCGGTGCAGAGAGCTGAAGCCACACAGCGATGCAGATGGGAACGGGGCAGGATCGGACCCGGTCCCTTAGGGAGAGCCGGGCACCCCAGGCAGGGGCATCACGCCCTGCCCAGCCCCTGCAGAGCTGCTGCTGCCTTGAAACCCGTCCTGCATCCCCAGGAAGAGACCAGCCGGTTGCGGTGCCTGGGGTCTCGACTGGGACCTGGCTCCTTTTCAGCATCAGAAGGAGTTTCCCTTCTCCCGGCTGAGAAATAAAAGAGGTGATAAGTACCTCTGGGGGCTCCAGGAAAGATCAAACACTTCAAACCTACCCAGGAGGGGCTAACGCCAGGCTACTCCTTCCCTTGGAACCCTCGCTGGATGCAGTCACACCAAGGTCTGTCAAAGCCAGACCCTCAGAGGCACCTGGCAGAGCACTGCTTGATACAACAGCCCTAATCCTCAGGCTTTCGGGGTGCACATGCCTCGCAGGAAAAGCCCCAGCCATAAAGATGCTGCACCTCTGCCCCAGCACCCCTCAGTTCGCAGGTGCTTTCCCCAGATGCTCCCTGACTGCTGCCTCATCGCTCCCCCCAAAAGGAGCAGGACTGGGGTAGCAGTGGGAGAGACCATCAGCCTCGTTTACTGCAGAGATGCTCTACCAGTGCTGCTAATTAGAGGCATGAGGAGTGAGCACCTTCCTCCCCAGTGGGAAGCAGCTAATAAACTAATTAGGATAATGAGTAACTGAGCAGATAAAACTCTCAAACTATTTGCTAGCAGGCTATGGATGGGTGTGGAGCCTTTCCCCAGCCCAGCAGCAAGGTGAGCTGTGATGCACCAGCCTGTGTGACACCAGTGGTCTCAGCCCCACTGTTCCAGCGATGCCCTGTGCAGGTAAGGGCCCTGCAGGTATTTCTCTGGGGATCCTGCTCTGTAGCATACCTGGGATTTTATTTATTTAATTTTTTAGGGAGTTGCAGGCCCCAGGTCCCTTTGGCTTTTGTGTCTGTGCTGTGTTTTCCATGCTGGCACTCCATGGCTGTGGGCAGGCAGCTGATGCTTGGCAAGATGCTGCCACTTGACACTGGTGATGAGGGTGACCCTGGTAGCAAAGACTTGTAGTCAGTCCCCATCACACCAGGATATTTGAGTCTCTTTGATCTGTTGGATGAGGGGAAAGCAGATGTCTCCCTGAGATGTGCTGCGCCACTCACATCCATCCCTGACAGCTTACAGATGGGGTGAGAAAGCCTAGTCCCAGCCCTGCAGCATCCTTTTGGGTAGTGCCACTGGCATGAGTCACAAAACCACTGAATGGTTGGGGTTGGAAGGGACCCCAAGGATCACAGAGTTCCAACCCCCTGCCACAGGCAGGGCCACCAACCTCCACGCCTGGATCTACACAAGGCTGCCCAGGGCCCCATCTAGCATGGGGCAAGCCTGGTCACAGAGCCTGCCACCAAAATAAAGGGCTGAAGAAAGGAGATTTTTAATGGGTAAGGAAAATAAGGGCTGTGCAGTCTGCAGAGCAGGCAGCCTAAATAAACGTGGGTGTAGGTTTTGTGTCTCGGAAGAGTTTGGTCAGCTATGGAAAATGCCCAAAGGTTAAAAAACTGAGGATTTCCACCACCCCACCCAGGAGTGCTGAAACAAATGAAGTGGTATCTACGTTGGAAGTGTAACGGGCTGATTTCCAGACCCAGGGCACATGATCCAGTCTGGAATTGCTCCTCCATTGGAAATCACCAAAGGGTGCCAAGTGCAGGCCAGCTTGGTGCTGGCTGCTTCTGTGCTGGGCAACCTGGAGCTTCCTCTTCCCTGGCCTGCATGGGATCCTTGCCTTCCCCACAGCTACTAGCCCACCTGGGATCCAGGTCATGGGTGGGAATGCTGCTTCCCACATCTGAGGGGGAGAATTTGAGGCTGAGAGCTGATGTGACCTTGGGCTCAGGCAGGGAGCTGCCACGTGGCCCTCCCCACTGCGTGCTGTAGCTGTTGTGCTCAGATCTTGCCTTTTCCTCTGTTGAGAAGAAGCTGTTTTTAGAGTCGTCGTGCTCCCAAAGTGCTTAACTGTGCTCTGATCCCTGCTGGAAACATCCACCTTTGCACCTCCCTCCCTGATCTGAGCCCCTTTCTCTCCATTCACATCACACCTGCAGCGAGGTGGGACTGATCCCCAGCAGACACAAGGAATGGACACAGTGAGGGATGGAGGGAGCCCTGTCTTGCCATCAGGTGTCAGCTCAAGGCAGGAGGTGAGCCTGTCCTTGCATCTCTGTGCTGATGGGGACCTGCCTGCAATACAGGCACCCCTCAAAGCTGTGAACCCCACAATCGGATTTTTGGGGCAACAAGGCAAAAGTGCAAATTGCAGCTGGTGGGACCCCAGCAGCATCTGTGACACCCCCACCCCTCCCCCCAAAAAAAAATGCTCATGGGTGGTTTCCTTTGCTCCATGTGCCTAGGTTTCCTCCAGCCCCTGTTAAAGCAAATGGGAAAGGAGCCCCAACCCTGTTGGCATGGGACAGGCTGGGCCATTTGTTTTGCTGCTGGGGAGAAACCTTGGCTCTTGTTTGCCCAGTGCCTGGGGTAATCCTGCATCATCATGAAGTCATTTCTGACAGTCACAACCCTTTTCCACAGGTGGGAGGAATTGCTTGGTGCCCATCCCAGCATAAAAACCCTGGCCAACACCCAAGCCTGACCCCCTCCATCAGGGGGTCAGGCCCATCAAGGGCACCATGCAATTTAAAAACCTGATTTTTAAACCTTTCTCTCCCTGGCCTCACAGGGCTTTTAGCTGGGGGCAGAAAGATGGAAACTTCATTACTCTGTGCTGGGGTCGCTTATTAACCTGCTGGTTCCTAATGATGCACTTATCTCCTCCTGCCAGCCCTGGACTCAGTCAGGCACCTCTGGGGGAGCTCTCCTGCCCTACATTGCGCTCTCTTCATTAGCTTTTAATTTTGTCTAATTGCTCCTGCAGATTTGCCTGGGGTGCCTTGGCCTGGGGGATGCATAGGGAGGGGGGAGATAAGGCAGGTGGTGCAGGGGAGAGGGGCTCTGCTGAGCACAGAGCTGCACTGAGCTGTGGGATGCTGTGATGGTTCAGAGCAACGGGAAGAGTGAGCAACGCTGATGGTCTTGCCTACTGCATGTGGGGATTTGCCATGGGGCTCCCAGATGGCCTGGGGTAAATGTAAGGTCACAGGTATTGGATTTATGCAGGAGAGCACTGAGTACCTGCTCCACTCAAAAGTTACGTGGCTAAAACACAGCTCTCCTCCCACCCAGCACTTGTACCACCCCCTGCCGATGCCCAAAATAGGCAGAAGCCTTGGTGTGGGGTGCATCCCCCAAGGCAGCTCAGGGGGATCACAGCTCCCCGGACCCTCTCCCAGCTCTGACCTGCGGTGGTGGTGTCCACATCCTTGGCTGCCAGCTCCTCCAGCTCTGCCCTCTTGTGCAGCTCCAGCCGCCGCGCAAAGCCCTCCCTGGGCTTCCAGAGGTCCTGGATAAGCAGTGGCTTCTCGTGGTCACCCAGGACCCTCAGCCCTTCTGTCTGCCACCGTTTCTCGGGGCCTTCAAACTTCCCGATGACATCGCACAGGGCGTACTGCCCTGCACTGAGCTGGCTCAGCCCGTACCGCTCCAGGGCCTCCTTCACCAGCTCCCGTGTGCTCGAGCTGCCCGTCGCCAGCACGCTCTTGTAGTTGGTGCCTGCACAGATGTTGCCCCCAAAGATCTTCAGGACACCGGGGGCTGAGAGCTGCGTGGAGAGCTCGGCTGGGTCATCCTCACCGGCTGCTGGGGAAGCAGAGGATGAGCTCCGGTCCTTGTAGCTCAGTGTCCGGTACAAGACTTGGGAGAAAATCCGGCTCTGACGCTTCAGCCGGTTCTTGGATGGTGGAGCCATGCTGGAGGAGGAGGACGACCCATAAAACATCGTGCGTGAGGTCATGGTGCAGTGCAGCTGGGCAGAGAAGAGGCGGGGGGGAAAGGAAAGATCAGTGGTTTGAAGGCCAGATGTGCAGCAGGGAAGAGTGAGCAGGAGCCAGCTGGTGGCCATGGAGGAGCCAGTCACCTCCACGGTGGAAAAGCAGAGCAGCGAGGGAGGGCCTGCATGTCCCCTGTGCAACCCAAAGCACGAGTGGCTGAGCTCCTTGGCATCAGCATGGCTACCCCAGGATGGATTTGTCCCTGAAAACAGCCTGGAGCAATCCCAAATGTTTCTACCATGTATAAAGAGGCCCATTTTGCCCAAGCAAAATGCAGTGGGAGGGGAGCAGAGGCCTGCAGGACTTGGCGGGGCCCATCCTGGTCAGGAGCCAAGGCGTCAGGAGTTACTCTCGCTAACGAGTTTACGGAGCAATCCCATTTTTTAGAGGTGGAACAGAAAGCTCAAGTGCAAATTCAATCACTCCGAGGTCACTGCTAAATGCTTCTGCTCACCCAGATGCACGGGGTGAAAATGGGCTTTAATTAGCCTTTCTAAAAATGTCCTGGCTCTGGCAAGTCTCTCTGCTGTCGCTAGTTTGCAGAGGATGTTAAAGCACGTGGTGGCATCCCTGACAATGCTGCCCTTGTCACATCAGCTGGGGCAGGGCTGCCTGGGGTAGCCCTGGATAGCCAGTGACCAGAGGAGATGTGGCCGTGGCTGGGCAACAGCTCCCACTGCACCTCAGTCAGCAGGAATGGGCTGGAAGCCATGGCACTGGCCAGGCTTTAGGTGGTCCTGCCTGATGTCACTGCCAACATCAACTGCATCCTGGATGCACAGGGACCCAGGGGACACAGGGTCCCCTCAAAATGTCCCAGCCACAGCTACCAGGGTGCTTTGGGGTGGTTGGTGTGGTCCAGCTGTGCCTGGCCAAGGAGGTGCAGGGTGCCAGCAGCTTTCTGCGGCTCCGTCTCACTTGGGCAGGACTCGCTGCCAGAGCAAACCCAGCGCTATCAGGCAGAGTGATGTCGGCCCTGGAAAGCCTCCAAACCACCATCTAATTGAGGAGGGAAAAGCTGTCCCTGCTGCTAATGGAAGAGGTCACCTTCTAACCCAAAAACAACCGCACAGAGGATGTCTGCAGGATGTCCCTGTCCCAGGTCCAGGAGCCTACTGAGCACTGTTGATGGGGAGACTGAGGCACCAGCAAGTGGTAAGGCTGCAGGGTGTGCCTGGGAGCTGTGCAACTCTGCAGTGTGCTGCAACCCTGAGTCACCCCTTTCCCTCCCCAGCCCCACCAGGATGGCAAAAATACCGGGCCTGGGAAGGCTGCTCCTGCCTTTCAACTGGGGAAACTGAGGCAGCGATGGGGTTAAAGCTACATCTCCTCACACTGCTGCTCCTCCTCCAGCTTAACCAGGAGCTGCTGCTTGTACCTGGGACATCCCTTCGTGTCTGCTGTGTGACTTCTCCTGGGAGTGCCAGGGCAGACCCGACCTGGGGAGCAGGTCAGGGCACTGGCAGACAGTCAGGTTCAAGGACAGCCTCCCCAGGCTGTTAGCGTGGCCCCGCCAGCACTCATTAACATCTGGCAGAAGAAAAACTACCTCCCCCAGTGTCCCTACGAGACCTTGCCATCAAGGATGCAAAAGACACAACTTTGTCATCAAATCGCTGTTTTCAGCTCAGGGAGTTGATCTCCTCCCTGAACCACCCCCAGCACAAAGGGAAAACAAACCTTTTAACATCTGCTGGTGAAACCATTCCTTCAAGCCCACATCACAGACAGAGACACTGTTCTCACTTCTCACAGGTCCCTGCCTGGTTTTGAACATGTTTATTTATAGCTCAGCAATTTTCCTGCTCTTTCCAGCCAAAGGAGCTTCTCCAGAGTGCAGAGGCAAAGGCATTTCACAGGGAAAAAATACAAAGCCTGGATGGAGAAAAGCTTCTAGCCTGGTCACCCATTAATCGACATCTGGAGCAACACTGATGTGGTGGCACCAGCCCTGGCCACGGGAGACATCACAGCCTTATCCTAAAGGCAGCATAATGAGTGGTCTTAATTGACTCAAATGGCTGTGATAAGATGGTAGAGATGGGCTTGTCCTGCACCCATATGGTCAGACACATGGGTGATGGGCATCTCCAAGGAGGCTCAAGAGAAAACTGCAGTACGTGTGATGCTGTCGGGCCCTACTGGAAGAGTAGGGATGCTCCAGCTTGTCCCAGCTACCTGGGGGTGGCTTGGCAAGGGCATGAACTGTTTGGGCACATCTTGGGTGCACAGGTTGGTGGGAAGTGTGCCCTGGACCTCCCCAGCCCAGGAGAGCCCCCCTTGCTGCAGGCAGCCAGGGGTCCCTGGCTGTGCTGTTGGAGGGACATGTGCCTGCAGCTATGGAGACGTGACCCAGGCTTTCCAGAGAGACCTATTCTTCAGCATCCAGTGACATCTTCTCTGCTAATGACCACACAGGAATTAGCCAAAAGTCTGTGATTACCTCCTGGCTGGATCTGGGGGGATCCTTCACCTCTTCATGCACCACACCCAGCCACACCAAAACTGGTGATTTACCTCAGGGGGCACTGTCTGTATTTACTCTGCAGAGCTATGACAAATACTTCTGGCATTCACATGACTACCACATGTCCTTCCAACACAACAACCAACTCTGCAACTCTAGGGAACTTCCCTGTGAGCCCTGAGGTTCCTGTCCCACCATGGAGGAGCGGATCCTTCCCACACCCAGGCAAAACCTCCCCTTACCTTGCCATCCTTCTTAGATGTCTCTTCTCCTTCCATTCATCCTCTTCCTCAAAATGGGCCTTCTCTCCCCATCATGCATTGTTCCAGGCAGGTGTCCATCATGCCTCTGCAAGAGGAAGAGGAGGACCAGTCCTATGCTGCTCACAGACATCGACTGCTCACAGCACAACAGCTTTGGAGGTGCAGAGACATGGTGAGTCGTTCCCTATGTGCATCACACTTGCACACAGGCTGCTGAGCCACATAGGTATCCCCCATGGCTCAGCATCTTGCTGCCTTCTCCTGCCACACAAAGCAAACAGCTCGAGTGCTGGCTGCAGATGAGGGCTGCTGGCCCCTGGGATGGAGGGGATATATCTCCCTCCAGGGACATGTGGCTGGTGCCAGACATGTCTCCATGTGTTCATTACGCCCAGCCTGTAGATGGGGAAAAGCAGCCTGGCCCCAAGCTCCAGCTCCATCATAGGAGGAGCATGGCAGCCTTGGAGGGGAGATGAGGCAAACCCTCCACCAAGAGCATTGACCCCATCACCAAGAGACAGGGAGAAAACAGCTGTAGGAAGAGAAATGCTATCAGAGGGGAAAGACAGAGCAAGGAGAAGGGATCAACAACACCCCCCAGAACCTTCATCTTCTCTGAAGCACCAATGACCCTGAAGATGCCAGGCTAGGGACCCTCTCACCCACAATGACTCATGGACCAGCTCCTTCCCCCATCAGCCACAACGCTCTGGGATGCTCACCGAGATCTGTGTTTCCTGAATCTCAGCCTGTTTTGCTGGACGTTATGGAAAGCCACCCAGGACTGCTCCCTCCCACCACAGAGAGTGCGAGACCGAGACCGCTGGCAGCCGAGGAAGAGGAAAGCAGCACCTGCAAAGTGCCTGCAGGGATTTCATGGGTGTTTCTCAGGCAGAGCCAGCAGGACACAAGATACACTCCCTTCTGTGGCTCTGCCGTGTTTGGAGGCAAACTCACCATCTAATTGGGGTGTCCGTCACCTAATTGGGGTGTCCAGGCAGGCTTGGTTCAGCCCCTCTCACTGGCCCGGCCTTGGTGGCTGTTCACAAGGCAGCAGGGTGGTGATGTGAAAGGCAAAGAGATGTTGAACCCACCTCTGTCGCTCGCTGGTGCTTCCAGTGATTAATCGCTCCAGCCAGTTAAATATTTATGCCTTATTTCTGCCTTCAGCTGCCAGACGTTGAGCCTTGTCCTGCTTTTTCTCTGCTCAATTAATGAGCTCTTGGCCACCACGTATCTTCCCTTCTTCAAGAGTATTTAGGTTCTTTAATCAAGCCCCCCTCGTTCCTCTTTGCTGGTTTATGAGTAGACTGATTGGATGGCCACCTTATCTCTTTGCTGCAAGACATCATCTCAGTCCCTTCCCCTCCATCCCCACCTCTCCTGAGCTGAGATGGGCTGTGTAAGCCCACGTTTGGTTCTGAGGGCGCCTTGACCAAAAATGCAAGTAACTCTGGGCTTTTTTCCAGGGGAAATATTCCTCATTACCCTGAAAATATTATGCTCTCCAGTGCAGAAATCCAGACAGACGCACAGCCACCCCCAGGCAAGCTCGCACTGGAGGAGGGAGCCAGCAACCCCCTGCACTACCTCTCCCAGCATCTCCAAGCGGCTCCAGATGAAAATTTATCATCCAGATTAGGGACAGGAAAACACGTGCAACCGGTTATTATTTTTGGGTGCCAAAAGATTTTCCATTTTCCACTCTGCTCAGTTAGGATGCCTTTTGCTCGGCCAGTTGACCGTCCGTATTTGTACAAACTGTTAACGCTGGGGCTCTGGGTCAGCCCCAGGTTTTTTCCAGAAATCATTTCCATCTCCTTCCAGATTAGTGATAAAAGCACTGAAACACCAAGGGCACGCTACCAGCCAGCGGTGCCCAGCAGTGATAATCTCCTCTGATAACTGCCTTTGAAATGGATCGGGTTTATTTAATACTGGCTTGCTTGACATTCTATAATGTCAGCTCTAAATACTGGACTGGAATGACTTTTTAAATAGCAGAAAGTGTGGATTTTTACAAGAATATCACCTTGAATAACTCAGATGATTTGCAAAATGGGTATTACAGCCAGGCTGCCACCTCTCATGTCAGAGGCTGAAATAATTTCTGCTTGCCAGGAGTTATTTTCCATATAGCCACGCTGGATGGCAGGGGTTTATCCCTGGTGCTGAGGTCTTTAATCAATTAAAGAAGCCTGAGATGGGTTTCTCCCTCTTGTCCCTGGGGGGATGCTATCAAGCCAGTCAACCTGTAGGTACCACAGGTCATCTTACTCCCTCTTGGGAAGAGCAGCAACAATATTAAAACAATTTTTTTAATCTTCTGGAATTTCCCCAGGGCTCATCCCATCGAGGACACAGCTCTGCTTTTACGGGTGGTGAGATTTCAGCTATAACCATCCCAGAACAGCAACCAGGAAAGCTGTTTCCCCAGATCTCTATTTGAAAAATTTCCTTTTTCTTTTTTTCAGCAGAAAACCACGGGAGTCAGAGTCTGAGTCCAATGGCACCAACCACGGCCTGGATGCTGTGAGCAGAGGGAGAGGCTGCCTGGGGACTGCAATGTGGAACAAATTATAACTTAGAGAGCAGAGGAAATGAGAACACCCTGGCCGTGGTGATTTTGACGTGCGTTCCTCAGCTCCAAATCCTGCCCCTCTGCGGATCCCAGCCCTACAGCCGAGGCTGCCGGAGCAGAGCCTGAATCAGAGCCCTCGCTCCCTTCCATTCGGGACCTTCAGGGCCTCGGCCTCCTCTTGTGTGAGTTTTACCCACCTAATCTAGGGACAGATCAGAGGCTGATAATGTCCATGCCAGCCTTGGTACCGTCTTTAGCCGGATCAGAGCTGGTAAACTCCTTACCACGTTATTATTAGCAGCAGGCACTCTGCAGCAGCGCCCCAGACCCCACGGCCCGTTCAAACAGGATATAAAGGCAGTCCCAGTCCTGCAAAGATGAACTAACAGTTTGTCCTACAGGCAACTATAGCTCCATAAACTGATTATAGAGACTCAGGACACAATTCCACAAGGACAACAGGAATCTTTTTTAGCAGCTTTTCTTTTCTTGCCTCTTTTTCTGCTTTTCCCCTTCATTACTTTGCAGGATCTTTTGAGCCACCAACGTGCATCAGCTCTCCAGTAACGTGCCAGCCCTCTGCCCCAGCAGCTCTATTCACACACACACGCAAGAAACCTTTCATAAAGAGCGTTTTTGCTTTCTGCTGCCTTCCGAGCAGTAGAGTCCTGGTAGGCTGCCTAATTATAAGATCTTAGCAATAATTTTTCTCCAGCGATAATTAACTGATCCTGGAGAGCGCTGAAAATAAGCACTTCCCCAGCAAGCAGCAAAGTCCCAGGAGTTCTCTCTGCTAAAGTTACAGCTCAGCATGAAACCAGCTCCAGCCTCCCAGGGGCACAGACCGTCCTGCCCCCTCCTCGCCAAGGCCTGGGATGCCACAGCAGTCAGGAGCAGCTGAACGCAGGTGAAACAGCGCGTGTGGAATAGCGGTGGGATGCCAAGGAGCAGGGAACGGGGTGAGGATCCCAATGGGTGCGCAAGGGGGAGAAGCATCCCAAGGGGTGTGCAAGCAGGAGAAGGACCCCGAAGGGGCGTGCGATGGGTCAGGGGTCTCCAGGGGTGCGCGAGGGGTCAGGGATCCCAAGGGGCATGCGAGGGGACAAGGATCCCCAGGTGTGTGACAAGGGTCCCGAGCTGCTGCAGCTCCCAGCGCAGCCCTGCCCGCCTGCCCGGTGCCGCTCAGCAGGCAGCGGGGCAGGTTGGGTCTCCAACGGCAACCGGACAAGCCTCAGCCCTCGCCGCCGCGTTCCGCCCGCCCCCACTTTCCAAGGGGACGAGAAACAAATACTCCCGTCCCATTAGGCGGGGGGGTCCCGCTTCCTAGCTCCGTCCCGGGGGAGAAGCTCCCTGATGCGGGGGGTCCCGGGGATGCTAAAGGGGGAGATCTGTCCCACCGCCACCCCCCCACCCCCCACCCCAAAAAAAAAGGGGTACCGGGGCTGGCTCTGTCCGCGCCGTCCTCCCTGCCCCCGATACTCACCGTGCGGGGCTCAGCGGGGCAGCCTCGGCGCGGCCCCCGGCGGCTGCAGCGCCCGGAGCCGCCGGGGCTGCGCGGCGCGTCCCGCCGCCGGGGCGGAGCGGAGCGGAGCGGCACTGCGCTGCGGCGCCCCCCTGCGGCCGTCCGTCGGTACCGCCCGCCGCGCAGCGCCGAGCACCCGAGCCCGGCGTGACGGGGCCCGGCTTCCTTCTCCTCCCCGCCGGTGCCCTGCTCTCCCCGCTGGTGCCCGGGACAGCTGCTGGGCTTTGGCTTAACACGGTTTATTGAACGGGCTCCGGAGCCGACCCAGAGAGCGCTGTGACAGCGGGCGGGCCGGTGGTTGAAACCGGGAAGGGACAGACCCTGGCTGCACCGGGGAGCCGTTTGAGATGAGGCAGCTGCTGATGCTCTGTCCCCTCTGGTTAATAATCCCCTGTTTGGCTAAAGGGGTGTTTCTCGGCCCGACGGGGTTATACTTGGGGTGGGAAGGCGGCCCGGCCACCCAGGTACTGCTGGGAATGGCAGGGTGAAAGCAAAGGGCAGCCAGGAAGCCTCCCAGTCCAGCCTGATTGCCAGCAGCAAAGGAGTTATGGGATATGTATGTGGGTGCGGGTCAGTGGCTGGGGTGAGTTGAGCTGCCCCCAGAGGCAGGGCATCCTTCCCACATCTCCAGGACGGCTGCTGAGCACCGCAGCCTGTGGGACACACAGCCCTGGTGTGGTTACAGCAGAGAGGTCTGAGCCAGAGGGCAGGCAGTGGACGTGCGGTGTCTGGGGTGGGCAGCACTGGCCAGCCGGATCCCTGGAGAGGCAAATTCTCCCTCTCAAGAGGAGCCAGAGCCCATGGGAGAGGCTGGTTGGAGTCAACAGGGGATGGGGAAGGAGCTCTGTGTGTTCTCTTTGGGGCCCACAACAAGCAGTGCTTGCCCTCTGGCCAGTCTGTCACATCTTTTCCTCCTCCCCAGATTTGGCATCCTTCCTCCCCCATGGTGGCAGCCCCAAGACCCAGCTCCTGTCAGCTGCAGGAGCAGAAATAACCAGGCCAGAGCGGGCATGAGGAACAGTCCCATTGAAACCACTTTGGTGAGAGGCTGGCAGGCTCTTCAGGCAGCATCAAACTCACCAATCCAAATCAAATTGTTTTTAAGGAAACTCTGCAGATTGGAGCTCAACCAGGCCCTGACCTCCCAAATTTCCCTGTGCAGCCGGTGTGAAGAGCAAAGAGGTGCTGGGTCATCGTTCCCTTGTGCCCCTGGCAAGCTGAGCCAGCAGATGGTAATGCCACACATGCACCAAGGTGAGTTAGTGCTCAGCGTTGCCGTGAGCAGGGACCCCGCTGCAGCTGGTTGAGTGGCTTCTCTCCAAACTGGAGAGCGATGCCATCCAGGGCAAGTCAGATAGAAAATGAGTTCATTTCCAGATGCTGCAGGGAAAGTCATTTTGATTTAGCAGGCAGCCAATAGTGAGGTATCTTGAGTTTTTATTTCGATCCTACTCCACAGGAAACAACATTCACTAGCGTTATCTTCCTTACATCTGTTTTTAATTTGACCCAATACTGTGTTAAATATAAAATACTGATTGAACAAGAACGGATGGTGAAAAACACGAGTACTAAAAAGATCCCTCAACCCCTCTCCACTGGTGTCCCAACCGGTACAAGTTGTTTAAAATTAGTATAAAACAGGACAGTCTGATAAGCTGCTCTGTGCCTCCCACCCTGCTGAAGGACTGAGGAAACAAGAGAAGAGGGGGACTTCTCCATTACAGAGAAGCTCACTCTGCAAATCTGGGCTCAAGGCAGGGTGGCACTGTCCCCAACAGAGCCCTGCCACTGATTCCTGGCCGAGCACCTGCCCTTGTCCCAGCTTTTCACCCGGAGACTGAGGTGAGGTGGCCTCGGAAAGGTCCTTCTGGCACCTCCCTGGACCTCAGGAATTCCCGGGACAGATTTAGGGCCAAAAGCCCCCAGTGTTGAAATGGCTTCTAAGATAGAGCCCTTGGGATGAAGCCTGTGGGCATAACACGATGGTGGTCCCTGGGCATCCTCAGCTTCTGCCAGGGGATGTTTGCCCAGCAGCTGGACTGGTGTGTGCGTGGTTGGTCCCCTGGATTGTTCCCTCATGGGATTTAGTGATGGAGGGGGAGGAGCTCTGGGCGTGCTGAGCTGCAGTTGTCACCGTGCCCCACGGTGGCTCTGTGAACCCAGTCCCCCAGGCTCACTGAAAATTGAAGCACGTATTTGCAAAGCACTGGTCCCCCTCCTAGTGCTTCACAGGGTCCTCACATGAGCCCTGTAAGGTAGGTCGGTGTCTTCACCCCCATTTTACAGATGGGGAAACTGAGGCACGGAGTAATGACTTGCCAGACAGAAAGAAATGGCACCTCCTGCTCTGGGACCCCAGATATGTTCCATGAACTGCTGGTTACTGACAGATTGTCCTTCTCCACCCCTTCATCTGCAGTAGGTGACGGAGCATCCTGGGAGCTTGGGAGAGGCAGCAGTAGAGACTGGGCTCACAGTCGGTCATTCAAACCCTGTCCCTAAGACCACCCATCATCCCAAGAGGAGTCCCAGCCCAAAGGCTGCTTTGGGGTGCCCCAGGAAGAGGTCCTCCAGGAGCCCGATGCCAGGCTAGGGTGGTGCACAGCACCCAAGGCTCCTTATAGGAACCCTCTGCTTATGGAAGTGAGAACCCACCGGGATTTTTTTGCCAACCTGATGACCACAGCCACCAGGTCAGGAGGGGAAGAGTGTCTGAGGGCTTCTCTTTGGTAATTTGCTGCAAATGGCACAGCCCTGGAGAGCTGGTTCCTGGGCATCGCATGCTGGGGGAACCCTAAGCTCTGCGGGAGGTGGGACAGAGCCAGGAGCTCGGCTGCTTGGCACACTGCCAGAGAAACAGGAGACGTGGGCTGGTGGCCATAAATCTCCTTCACTTGCCATGTCGCACTGAGACTGCTGCGGTTGTGATTAATCAAGAGGCCAAGAGAGATGATGGGAAATCGATGTCCTCAGGGTCTCCTGGGAAAGGTCCTGGCAGAGCTGAGAGCAGTGGCACACACCAGAGCAGTGGCACAAACCAGAGCAGGCACAAACCAGAGCAGGCACACACCAGATGCTCCCAGCTCCAGGAGCTCTGCTGGCATGTCTGGGGAGTAAGACCGGTGTGGTTTTCATGTTCCCGCAGCATTGAGGCTGCTCCTGATGCCTGGGCAGGTTCTCCATGTCCTGTTATCCTCCCTTGGACAGCACTGTGGAGCTGTGCTTAGGGATTTAAAAACCAAGCAATACCAGGACCTCCCCATCACAGCTCACATGGAAGTGTCCCTTCCCTGTGGCATTCCCAGGAATGACAGAAATCCTCCCAAAAGTGGATTAATCTGGTACTGAGCAGGAGGTTTATCACTCAAAACAGGAGCAGAGAAGACAGGCAGCCCCATGACCCCAATCTAAGGGGGCTCACTTCCCTCCCTCGTGGAGAAGGAACATCCCCTGATGTGGGTGGGCTGAACCCAGCCAGGTGTATTTGGGGAGCCAAATCTCTGCCCCCCATCCCCATCCCCTCCCCCGCCCTGCTCCCTGCCAAGCAAAGGCACATGCACACAGAGCCTGGAAGTGGGGCCACGATTTGGGGCTGCTGCCATCACCAGGACCAGAGGGAGAACAAAGCTCCTCAGGGAGAAAATCTCCATGGGGGCTCCAAGGGCTCATCTAGGAGAGACACACTGAGCTGTGCACTTAATACTGGCTTAGAGAAAGGGTTTCCCAGACTCTGGAAGAGATTCAAGTTTCAATCCCCTGTAAGGCTTTGCTGACTCTGGACCTTCCTATAAAGAAGGTGGGAGGGGGTGGTTAATGCTGACATGACTTAGGACCATCTAGGAGCCAAGTCCAGGTGGTGCAGGGTTGCCAATGTGTCCCCCCTCCCAGCACAACCTCACATCCCAGGGGAAAAGCGCTGGGTCTCTCCCCCTGCCCCAACACCTCCAGACCTCTGGGTGACCCATGGTAAGTAGCCAAACCCAGGGTGTCGCTAGCCGGGATGGGGGTGCAGGGCCTCTGTTCCCCCAGGATGCTTGGGGTCAGGCAGGTGAGTGAAGCCTGCCCAAGCCCCCGCTGAGGAGTCACCCCCCCATCACCCACAACCCATGGGCTGGTCGCCACGTTACAAAACCTTTGCCTAAGAAAATAGTCAGTTCCCAAGGGTAAAAAAGAAAGATCCGTTTGGAAGCAGCCTGCAGGCTTCCCTGTCCCCACGGGAAGGGCACCGGTGCTGGCTGTCCATGGGGTGAGCAGGCGGTCTGGGGCAAGCCCAGGCTGCCTCGCCGCTCCCCTCCATGCCCCCATGTGATGATGGCTGGTGCACGTGATGTCTGGAAGGTGTCTACCGGGATGTTTTAGCCTCCAGGGCCCCAGGCCGGTAGAGGTACCTCCAAATGGCGTAGTAGTGGATGCCAGCTCCGATGGCCACGAAGAGGTGCCAGATGGCATGGGCGAAGGGGATGCGGCCGTCGCTTTTGAAGAAGACCATGCCCAGGCAGTAGGAGAGTCCACCGGCCACCAGCTCCGGGAGGCCATCCCTGTTGGGCTGGAGGCAAGCAAGGAGGCAGGACTCAGTGATGGCCACAGTCTGCCTGCCCCTTCCCCACTGCTCCATCAAGACAAGAACCTTGACCCCCAGCTACGGGGTGCAGGTAGGACCCTTGCTCTGCCTTCTGCTACACCCTCCCCTCCAGGAAAGCAGCAGGTTCCAGCAGCTTGGTGTTTCTGGGAGGCTTCCAGTGCAACAGAGCCTGGGTAGCAGGTCTGCTGGAGATGCGCCCAGTGTCTGCTGGGCACCCGAATCATTTGCTAAATGGAGCCAGGTGACACTGTATTCTGGGATGGCTTTATCACTACCATGTGATACCACCACCCACCTGGACTTGTCCCTCACGCTGAGCCCACATGCTTCCCAGCAGTGGCTTACCATGGAGAGAATGACCAAGGCAGGGAAGAAGCCCATGATAACGTAGCACACCAGCTCCACCAACTTGTACCTGTGACCAACAGAGAAGCTACTTGGAGGTAGGTGTGGAAGAAGCATCAAGTTTTAAAAGTGCAATGTCCACTGCTGTGCTATAGGAAAAGAGGTGGCGGTGCTACCATGGCAGGTCCCATGTCCTCATGCATGACCCACACCACCACGGCAAGGCTGGCACCCTGCTCCGGGGGTGATGGACCCCCACTTTGGATTGGGAGCCGCCAGCTCAGGGCCAGGTGCCTGGGTTTGGTGGGGAGACATCTGGGGCCGTTTGCTTTCTATTTGGTGCCACCACGTGGAAGAAGCCACTCATGGCAGCACAACCCTGCTCCCATGTCCCTGTTCCCACACCCCTGCTACCAAGGCTCCCAAAAAAGGCGCAGATGGAGAAGGACGCGGTCCAAGGAAGCTCTCCAGAGCCAGTTAGCCAGGAGGCTGCCCAGGGACCCTGACCCGTGTGTCTGTCTGTCTGTCTGCACCCTTCTTGCTCTTCTCTGCAGCTCGACTACTGTCAGAGGCACTGGCAGACCTCTATGATACCCACCAACGTGGGGCCAGGTGAAGACACTCACCGCTCATGGAAGAAGAAAACATAGACGGTCCCAACAGATGCCATGATCCAGATGATCCACCGCATGTGGGAGGCCCAGGGACCCAGCTCCCGCAGGTTCAGCCTGCAAGAGCCAGGTCTGCAGTGAGTGGAATCTAGGGCAGCACCCTGGCCCGGGGCTGCAGGCAGTGAGGGGGACATGCTGCCCCCATCCCCATGGCTGTCCCACCAAAGGGCCCTCCCAACTTGTAACTTCAACTTAAGTACGTTGAAATCTATAGGATAGGAAGGTTTTGGGGAAAGAGGTATGGTACAGCCTCGAGTAGAGCCAAAGCTGGAGAGGGAAAGGCTATTCGTTGGAGCTGGGCTGATTTTCTCCCCTTCTCTGGAGCCACCCACCAACAACTCACCAGGGAGCGTACGATGCCGCGATGAAGAAGTAGATCACCATCCTGTCGAACATGTGCAAGCAGTGCTCCACGGTCCTGTCAGACAGACAGACAGACAGATGGGTCACAGCCTGTGGCACCAGGGGCCTCCAGAGTCTCTCTCCCCTCCTGAGCTCTGAGCCATCAGGGCTGGTACCTGAGATGCCTCTTCTTCCAGGAGATGGTGTGGAAGATGGTGGAGACAATGAAGAGGCTGGACAAGCCAAAGCCATAGATCCAGGCTGATATGGTTTCCCACTGGTCATCTGAGAGGATATAGAGGATGGAGCTGCCAAGGATGCTGGGCAAGATCCAGAACTGTAAGGGAGAAGCAAACCTGCTGTTGACTCTGCGTTTCCATTGAGCAGCTACAATCCAGTCTCTGCTTTTCCTTTTAGGTGGGTTCTTTCTTTGTTCTGGCTGAAGTTGACAGGGCCAGGCTGGCTGCCCACGCAGACCAGGCAGGGTCTCTCCCTGCGTGGTACTGCTCCAAAGTAGCTTCTCCTGGTGGAGGTAGTAGGAAGAAGGAAGGCACAAGGAAGATGGTCACCTCACAGTCATCTCCCAGGGCTCAGAGCAGCAGCTATCAGCTCCTGAGGGAAACCCTGATGTGGGGAGTGCTTTCTCCCACAGCTGTGTAGGCAGCCCTGTGGGGTGCCTGTCACTCTTTCTGCTGTGAAAAACACCCCGTTTTCAGGAAGTTTTCCAAAATACTCCTGCTCCATGAAGCCCACAACCAGCTTCCTAGGGGTCACAGGGTGGGTGAGAGCAAGGAAGATGCACACTGGCTTCTCAGAACAGAAGGAGGGACAGCATCCTTACTCCCCAGGAGGACCTGGGGCCTATCTGCCTCATCACCACCCTGAGCCCCTCAGAAGCTGCTCCAGGGCTGAACACAGATCATTTTAATCACAGAATCATTTAGGTTGGAAAAGACCTTTAAGATCATCAAGTCCAACCGTAAGGACTGGTGTCCTTTGAAGGTCCTCAGGGGATCCACAGAGAGCTGAGCACCATCCTCCCTCGCCCTGGAATGGGGACAGGGACTCACTGCGTGGGTGGCACAGTTCGCTGCATGCTCATACTCCGTCGGCTGGTACCTGCAGTTGGACGGGACACGGTGATTCATGAACCTGCAGCGAGAGGCAAGGAGAGAACCACGCTCAGGGGACGGGGCTTGGGGGAAAGTCCGTTCGGAGGAGTCTGCACAGGGACACCCACCAGCACCCCCCTCCAGGCTGGAGCCCCACCTCAGCTCAGCTTTGCTCCAGCTGCCCTGCAGATGTGACTACGGTACTGGGCAAGGCTTGTCCACCTGGCTGGTCCCAAATGCCAGGAGCCCAGGTCTTGCTCAGCTACTGCTCAAACCTGAAGCATTTCCTGACAGCTGCTGTTGCTTGGAGAGCAGAAGGCAGGAGCTGGGTGGGCCAGAGCGGGCAGACACGGCACCGGTGGGAAGAGGGGACACAGGGTAGGAGAACTTGCTCCCTCAAGATGGCTTTGGTTCCTGGGTACCACCTGCATCTACCTCCTACCCATGGGGGCTGCGTGTCCCAGCAGAGACTGCTGCAGGGCGAAACCCCGCTGTGCACCCTTGGAAACCTGTGCCTTCATCTCTGGTCCTCTTAGCCTGAGGTACCAGCTTGGCATTCAGAGGAACGTATGGATTTCTCCTGTCAGATCAAGGCTCAGTGATAGAACACAGCATTGGGCTCAGCCGCTCCATCCCCAGGGACCCAATGCTATGTGAAGGGGGAAATTCAATGTGCATCTGTGGTAGCAGGGCAGAGCAAAGAGCTGTCTCACACAGCATCCTCTCCTAGCAGGGGCCAGCAAGGGAGGCTCAGCGAAAGGGCATGAGAAATGGGCATAGAGTGATCCTTCCTTGGCTGCTCCTGGGAATCAGGGGCTGAAAGACCTTCTCTGCCACAGCTCAGGTCGGGACGGCCAAGCTGCGCGGGTGCCGGCGGGGCTGCCCTGCAGAACCGGGGCTAATTGCTCTCTGACCCTGCTTGCTCTGTGTCCCGGCACCATCTGTGGCACATTTCACAGCTGAGCTGCGCTGGGAGAGGGGTCAGGGTGCTGGCAGGACCTTGCCGGTGGGCGCAGGGTGACCTCCCTGCCCAGGGCACTAGGAAAGGCAGTAAAAGTCCCATCTCCCCGTTCCTGAGCCTCCATGTGGGCTTCTCTGCCATCTCCTGCCTGCTCAGACCCGCTGCCTGAGCTGCTCAGCACCACTCAACGTGAGCCAGGATGGATTAAACAGCTGGAATGACAAGGCTTGGAGTGGGGGAGGGAGTGTGGCCTCAGCAGTTTGGGCATGCGAGGGGTTCCCGCCAGGCAGCAGTGACAGCCCACAATGGGGACCCTGTCCCCAGCCCCTGCCCTGCCTGCACTGGGGGAAGAAGCATGATCATCAACCCCAAACATCTTGAATGAAGAGGTGGCTGAGCTCCCACCACTCTCTAAATCGGGGACCTGCACTGGGGGTTAGCCAGACTGCTGTGACTGGGAAGCCAGTGGTCATTCCTGGGGACATAGCTGTGCCCAGTGTACTGTCACCTCCATCCCAGGGGACATCAAGGATGCCCTCCCCATCCCGCAACTCCAGCCAGGAGGGCTGGCCAGGCTCCCTGCACTGGAGCCATGTCGTCCTGGCAGGAGGACATTACTGTCCCAGCGTTGCCAGGAGACTGTCCCCAGCTCCCCTTCGCTTTCTGTTTCCCTTTCTTTTCCCTTTTAATAAGAAGAAGCAGGGGGAGAAGCCCAGACATACCGCGTGACGTCGCGGTTGCTGAGGAAACGTGTCCGAGGCCTTTTCCTTGAATGTATTTGTTTTCACAAAGCCCTGCACCGTCTCCCCTCCGTCCTGGCATTTGCTGTTCTGAGCCGTAACGGGGAGTAGCAGCAGGGCTGGTTCCCACAGCTCAGTGCCCTGGGATCGAGGGGTGCCCAGACCCCTTGGAAATAGATCCCCTCGGTTCAAATATCCTCCTTAGCTGAGGTACAGTGATGGAGAGGCTGGGAAGGGCCACCCCTGCCATCTCCATGGGATGAGGTCAAACAGCCTGTGTGTCCCTGAAGTCCAAAGCCACGCTGGTGCATCCCATTGCCTATGGGGAGGGAGAAATAACCTTGAGGAGGGTTTATTTATTTGTTTTAACCTGGGGAGTGGCTGTCCTTGTCTCCCTGTCCTGCTTGCGAATAAGCATCATCCTGTGAAGGATGAGAAATGGAGCACCGTGGATGAGGGACCTGGCTGCAAAGTGCTGGATCGGCCTGGGTGCAGCCAGGCCCACCCAGAGCAGCCAGCACTGAATTTTGGGGCTAGCTGGGCACATTTTTGTTGCCCTCTGTGCTCAGAAGCAGAGCTGTGGAAACAAGCACAGGAACAGCTGGTGTTTGTGCACCTCCTTGCAGGGCAGGATGAGTCCCCGGCTGCCCTGCAGCACCTCACTCCCCAGGGAGAGAGAGGCCATTTCCTTGTCTTCTCCTGGGACTTTATCCATCTCCCAGGCCGTCCCAGGATGCCAAGCATCCACCATCACCATAGATGCAGGCCAGGGCACAGCATCACTCTGAGCCTACAGAAAGTTGCCGTACCAGTGTTCAAAACCCGCCTCAAACCTGAGCTCCAGCCCAGCCAGACGGACAGACGTTCTTAGGGAGGTCACCCAGGACTCTCATTAGAGCTGATGAGAGCCAAGAGCCCTGGCTGCATGTTTCCCAGCCCCAAAGTTGGGATAAGGGGAACTGCTGGGAGCCAGGCAGAGCTCTGGAGTTTTTCAATGGAAGAAAATAAGGAGAAAAAGGGATACACCACTCCAAACTAGGATCTGATGCCCTGCAGCAAGACTCCTGCCCAGCTGGCTGAATCATCACCAGCTCCATGTCATTGTACCAAGTAGGAGAGCCAGGCAGTGTCCCTGGGGTAGGAGGAGACAAGAGCGGCTTGTCCCCAACAGGCTCCATCCTTCACTGCCGCCCACCCGAGGACCCAGCAAAGCCATCGTGATGTGGATGGCTCAACATGATGGGTCCAGGAAGCCACAGGCATGTGACTACACAGTGGCTGGGTGCTTCAATGTCCTTCAGCAAGTGCTTTAGGACTGCAAAGTCCAAAAGACACAGAAAAGTTGAAAACCTCCTGTATGGCAGGAACAGAGAGGCACATGACCAGGGATGGAGCGTGGGAAGCAGAGCTCCAAGGGGCTCAAGGACAGACTTCTCCTGGTCCCATTCCTGGCAGATGCTATATGGATCAGCTACGGATGGGCCTGGTGGGGTCTGAGCAAGGGTTACTCACTGCAGCCCCAGGGTTTTTGCCTGCCCTGCTTATGCCTGCTTCCCCCTGGCCCCTTTCCCAGGGAGGGAGACTGAAAAGGGCCAGTGCAGCAGGCTCTGGCCGGGGAAACAAAGAGCCCCTTGTCCCAGGCAGCTGGGGTAAAGTGCAGAGCTGGCTTCCCAGGCTTGTTCCTTTCTCCTTCTCTTTCTCCCACTCTGGTTTTTGTGGCTTTTGGGGTTGGTGGGATTTTTTTTTTTTTTAGGGGTATTTTTTTTCTTTTAGGTTTTTAAAGACTTTTATCCAAGAACAAAGTTCTGACCTCAAAAATCACACAGCTCTGCCTGGCTCTTGATTTGCCAGGGTGGGGGCTAAGAAGGCAAAAAGGGGATTAAATTAAGTTATTCATCAGGGTAGCTTGTGTGCAAGCATTTGAGCATCAGACCTCTCCTGGGGGCACCAAGACAACCTGCATCAGGCATTCCATGGACACCCACAGCTGTGGGACACGTTGCAGGGAAGCTGTCCCCTACAAAAGGTGGGGGCTACAGCTCTGATGGAGACCAAGGCCAGGCTGCCATTCCCAAGAGAGAGTTTAGCTCTGCCTTTGACCCTGACTCTCTGGCCAACCTCTGCCACGTTGCTTCATCTCCTTCTTGCCTCTGTTTCCCCCCTCTCCAAGTGAGGATAATAATTTTGACACCCTTTAGGCAAGCTGGTGAAGGAGGGGGTAAAATCACCACTGAGATACAGATGGGGAGGTGTGAGATGGGTGTTGTCTCTAGTCCCATTAGGCAGCTCATCCCTGCTCTTCCAAGAAGCCAGTCCAACACCTGACACCCCAACCCTGCTGTGCATCAGGCTGCACACACAACACACAGCTGTGTGTCTATGCATTGAGAAGCTGGGCTCCCCCTGCATGTTGTTGAGGCCGTGCCCATGGCCATGACACCTGAAAAGCCCTCACATCCCACCAAGCACTAAGTGCTGGAGCCATGTGCAACCATAGGCTGGGGGGATGGAGCAGTCGGCAGGTCCAAGGCTGCCTCCAGGTGATGTGAATCTCCCCAGAGCAGCTGACTTCCCCAGGCTGCACCTGTGAATGGCTTATAAAAGGGCTGGGCTTGCTCAGGCTTGGTTTTAATGCCTTTGGAGGAGGGATGCTGGTTTGCTGGGTGGTCATGCTGCTGCCCAGGGAGCTGGGGCATCGCCAGGCTGTGTTCCCTGCTGGATAACTCCTGAAGGTTTGGCTGTAAGTTGAGGGGTGTCAGTGTTGATGTTTTTAAGCGGCAGAGAAGCTGTTGAAGGATTGCATCCTGGTGGTGTGTCTCCTCAGAGAGGGAGGATGGAGAAGGCTTTCATTGGATGGTGACCAGCAGTGGTGGTAAGTCCTGCTTGAGACCTTTGTGCTGTCCCTTGGTAGAGCAAGTGTTGTGATGCCTGAAGGGGCAGCAATGGAACAGATGTGTCCCTGTGGGGCAGATGGGCCCCTAGACCTCCCTTCGGTGCACAGCCTGGGTTTGCCCTAACGAGCCCAGAGGCTGCACATCCAGAACAGATGCCAGGGCTTGGTCCTCAGGCTTGTGCTCCCATGTGAGCTGCAGCAGCATCGCTGTAAGCTGAGGCTTGGCATGCGTGCAGCTTCTGACCTGTAATCTGGTAATGCTCCAGCTGCAGCCCCTGGTAAGAGGCTTCATCCCCTTGAGCTCTCCTGAGGGTTGTAATTAGCTCAGTCCTGGAGAGCTGTGTGTGGTGGTCCAATGCCAGGCTCCAAGTACTGCTTGTATACAGGGTATGGTCATAGGATGCAGGAGACAGAGCAGGGCAGTAGGGATGTGCTTAGGTTTCCCTCAAGTCCAGTGTATCAATTCTACAGCCCAGCGATGTGTGACAAGCTCAGCAACCCTCCCATCTCCCCTGTTGCAGAGCCCCCAGACCTGAATCCTGTTTTTCCATCCTATCCATTGAAATGGGAGTGTTTTCCACCAGGAAGCAGAAGTGCAAAGGCTTGAGCTGGTGCTGCCCAGCATTGCCATCTGCAGAGTCACCCACGCAAGCATGTGCACAGCTGTGTGGGCACCCCTTTCAGAGCTGAAACCTCTATTTCCATGCCTGCTCCTTGGTGCTTGCATGTTCCTACACTGACATATGGTGTTCCTGGTTTGGAAAATTGAGCTGTGTGTCTGTTGTAAGCTTGTGGGTCAGTTCCCTAGGCTGGGGGAGAAAGAACAGCCAGGATAAACCTGCTCTGGGGGCTTCTCCTTTGACTGTAGCCCATCCCATGTGAGAAGCAGGAAGATGGCACAGTGTTTTCTTTTGTGCTGCTTCTTGGCATCATGCAAAGAGCTGGCAGCTTGTGTAGGGAGCAACTGAGGAAGAAAAATGAAAGGATTTTCCTCCAAACAAGCATATCTCAAGCTTTCTAATGGGCAAATTAGTGGATCACCAGATTTCTGGAGTAACCTGCCCAGATGCCCCTGGTACAAGCCTTGCTTCTACAAAGCAAGTCAAAATGGGCTGCAGATTGAATGCTTATCACCTCTGATTACCCTCATCCCTGCTTTGCTTGTTCCCAGCACTCTGGCACATGGAAGCACCCTGGGCTGACTACACCATCCCCTGGTGCTGCACAGCCTGTGTGCCATGAGAAATGCTGAACAAGTCCTGCCTGCTGACTTGGTGATGCTCCTGGATGGGGACCACGTGCTCAGTTGTGCCCAGCCCTGAGATGCCCCACCATGAGCGATGGGAAGATCTCTCCCCAGCACAGCCTGCTGCCACAGCAGTGGGTACATGAGGAGCAGAGGCTGGCAGGAGGGAATGTGCTGCTCTTGTCTCCATGAACACACCAGGGACCATACCAAGGGGGTATCTGGGGGATGACCTGCTGGAGAAGAGGTCAGTGGAGAAGGACCTGGGGGTCCTGGTGGATGACAGGTTGGCCATGAGCCAGCAGTGTGCCTCAGTGGCTAAGAGAGCCAATGGGATCCTGGGGTGCATCCGGAGGAGTGTGGCCAGCAGGTCAAGGGAGGTGATCCTCCCCCTCTACTCTGCCCTGGTCAGGCCCCACCTGGAGTATTGTGTCCAGTTCTGGGCTCCCTGTTATAAAAAGGACAGGGATCTCCTGGAAAGAGTCCAAAGAAGGGCTACAAAGATGATTAAGGGCCTGGAGCATCTCCCCTGTGAGGAAAGGCTGAGAAGATTGGGACTGTTCAGCCTTGAGAAGAGAAGACTAAGGGGGGACCTAATTAATGTTTATAATTATCTTAAGCAGGGGATGCAGGGGGAATCAGCCAGCCCCTTTTCAGTGTCTGTGGAGACAGGACAAGGGGCAATGGCTGCAAGTTGGAGCACAGGAAGTTCCACACCAACATGGGGAAGAACTTTTTCCCAGTGAGGGTGAGGGAGCCCTGGGACAGGCTGCCCAGGGGGTGTGGAGTCTCCTTCTCTGGAGAGATTCAAGACCCATCTGGACACCGACCTGTGTGACCTGTCCTAGGGAGCTGCTTTGGCAGGGGGTTGGACCCGATGATCTCTTGAGGTCCCTTCCAACCCCTATGATTCTATGATCTGATTCCTGTCCCTTGCTCCTCACCCTAACAGAGACAACCACAGCTGGGTGCAGGCACAGCACCAGTGAGAGCCCATATATACCTAGCAGGGCTTGGTCGGTGGGTGAAAACTCCACAGGTAACTCCCAGCAAGGTGATAACCAGCCACATTCCCAGCCTCTGTGCAGGGATATTTCTTTTTCTATCCAGCAGGCTTTCTGCTCCTGGTGTGTCTCAAACTCTTCCAAGGCAATTCATGACCCTGCAGCTACACCAGAGCTCTTTGTTTATTCACAACAGATGGGATTGGTGAGTGTTTCCCAAATTACTTTCTGAGCTGGGACTTCTTGTTTCATTTGGTCCTCAGGAGACCTCCAACAACACCTGATTAGTCACAAAATGACTCTGATGTCCCAGGTGTTTCAGGAGTATGAGTGGGACTGTTCCCAGACCTGAGTATTCTCTGTTACTCACCACTTGCTCATTTGTCATTGTTCCTTGCTGCCTTGCCCCTGAGCACAGAAGTTAGTGAGACAAATCCCGAGCTGGCTCTTCCAGATTAAATCTGCAACAGCCCAGGGTAGAGGATTTGGGCAGTTTGGAGGCTGGAGCCTTCCCAGCTCCTAGCCCTGGCTGCCACTGGGAGATTACACAGGCAAGTCGTGGGGTTTTGGGTCCATAAGGCTCTGTGATATCCCCCAAAAGACAGGGCTTGGCTCTCACTGGGGGTTTCCTAGGTGCCACTCAAGTACAAATTATGCCTGTAAATTATTTAGCAAATGCCTCTGGACCATGAAGGCCCGGAAGGAGACTCATGATGTTTCACTGGCCAGGCAAGCAGATACAAGGACTTCCACTGGTATTTGCAGGAGAGAGCAGGGCTGTGTCAAACGCTACAGCACTGGGCAGTGCTGCTGAGCACAGCAGAGGAGGCAACTCCTTGCTTCTGACCTGCTGATCTCACTCTGTGTAAAATCCTTTCCTCAGCAGCAAACCTGGGCTATAAATGTAGATCCAAACTCTCCTTGAAGGTCAGCACTGCTCAGCATCTGAAGTGAACGCCATGCTTGATGCTCGTGGCAGCTGTCATGACAAGTTGCATAACAAGCTCATTGGACTCTGGATCATGAGCATCCCATGAAAATGGTGAGGTTCAAGTTCACCTGGAGAACCCCAAAGCAAGACCTGAGCTCTGTGTGCCCAACTGTGTCTCTTCTGCCCTGCTCAGCCCCTGCACTGAGCAGCCCTCCCCTTGCAGCATCTCTCTGGGTACCCTGCTGACCTCCTGCTGCAGCCAAGCCCCCCATGTGAGCCCATAGCTGTGCCCTGTCCCCTGCTTGCCTTCCACAGGAGCTGTAGTTGGGTCACATTGCTTTGTCTTGCTGTGGAGCTGGGGGTGTGAGAAGGGAGGAGGAGGAGAAGGCAAGCCTGGGAGCAGTCCTGGCAGAGCCACGCTGCTTGTGTTCACTGACCTGCTGTGCTGGGCAGTGGCTTGAATTTCCCATGCATTGTGTTGGCCGCTACCTCATGAAGCTGGCCATAGTGAGCTGTGCCAAGGAATCACATCAGGCTGATATCCAACACCAGCTGAAGGAGGGAAAAGACCATCAGGAATTCCCTTTCCCAGGCAGCCAAGATACTCTTCTTCCCCCAAAAGTGCAGGACATGGGGCTCAGCTTGCCCATGGCTGTGCATCTCCAATGTGGTGATCTCTACCTGAGCCTGACCATCCCAAAGGAGGGAAAGGGCAGTTTGAGGGAATAGCCCAATACAAATGATGCTCTGAGTACTTATTCCCTTTCAAATACCCTGGCTCCCATGATAATTCTGTCCTGGCCATCTAAACCTGCCTTTGAATCCAACCTGTGTTATCTTCAAAGGGTATCTGAGTCAACCTGGCTCCACTGAGCATCCAATATGGAATTGGTCAGTGGCATCAGCTGCTCCTGGTTTCCCTAGGTATCTGGGGCAGTAGTTTTGCAGCAAAGGGGTCTGCTCAGCTGGGCAGCCTTGCTAGGGATGGTGGGATAGAGTTGGTGCTTGCATGGTGAGGAGCTGCTGCCTCTCCATCAGGCCTGAGGTGTGGTATCAATGCTGAAAGCATTTCTCTTCTCACTGCTTCATCCCACACAGGCTGTGGGGGAAGCAGAGCTCTTGGAAAGCATCTCTGCATGTGTAGGAGCAGGCAAGGGCTGCTCAAGCTTTCACTGCAAAGCACACAGGGAGCAGGTCTTCCCAATGAGGTAGCTCTGCCCAGGCTGTCAGCCTGACGTTGCTTCCCTCATGTTTGGGGTCTGAGCACCCAAAGCTTTCACCCCTATTCCTGCTGGCTCTCCTCTCCCTCCCTTGCCTGGGAATGCTGGAGGAGGAGTTGGTGAATGTCTCTGTGCTCAGTAATTATGGGTGCAGGGGGGCAAGCAGGAAGGTCTTCCCAGTTGCCTTTCCCCAAACTCAGAGAACTTGCTTTTGAAGAGAGTTCAGATCTCCATCCCCTTGTGCTGGTGGCAGCATATACATTGCAGACACCAGGCAGGTAAGGACAAGCCTGGACCATGCACCTATGGAGACCCTCACTCTCCCTAACCTCTTGTTTCTTCTGGGATGAGAAATGAATGTGGCTTTCCCTGGATGCTTCTCTATGTTTCTCTGTGCAGGGCAAGACAAGCAAACACAAGATTTAGAGCTTTTTACATGAACAAATCAAATTGTGAGCTGCTAGTGGTTAATTAGGATGATTCAGTGCCCTGCCTAGCCTGCAGCTCCCAGCAAACCCCTCTCCAGCTGCTGCTCCAGAGCTGCTGAAGCCACTCAGATACACCAGCTCCCTGCTTAATTGTGTTTCCCTTCAATTACAGATCTGGATGGCCCAAGTCTGGAAGCATTTTGTGTCCCTGCAGGGAGATTGGGGCTGAGCCACAGCCCCATGGAACCTACGGGGCAGGAGGTACAGAAACATGTCTGAGGAAAGCATGGGCCAAAGAGGGGTCAAAGCTGGCAGAGGTGGAGGGAAGGGATCAATTATTGGCTCACTATAACCTGGCTGATCAGACTCAATGAAGATGTGACTTGCACTAAACTGTTGCTCTAGTGGGAAACCAGCACTGGTTTGGGTAAGCTGGGAGGAATGGAGGGAGACTGGGGGAATAACTATGTGGTGGCTGGATAAAGCAGGAGGAACCACATCATCTTGCACCCTGTAACTGCAAGCTGCTGCCAGTGTCACGGCTGAATTTGGTTGGCCAGGCAGGAGGCAGATATCTCCATGCTGTGAGCAACAAGGAAAGCCTTGCAGCAAAGGCTTTTTTAATTCTCTTTCCCTGTGGAGGCAGATGATGGAAGAGGCTCCTGGACCCCACAGCAGAGCAAAAAACCACCAACAGCCTCATTTATAGCCACAACCTGCTCAAACAGCATTGCCGCACATCCCTCTTCCCACTGTGGTGACAACACCCACTTGCTTCCTCCCCTTCCACCCCAACTGTGATTCTCTGAAGCTGAGCCAGAGGGATTTGGGGACACCCTGGTGCCCCTCTAGTCCCAGGTTTTCTCCTGGCAGCTCACAAAATGCTTCCACATTGATTGCTGCCTTTCATCTCTTTGTTCAAAGCCTGGTGCCTCTGCTGCAGGTCTTTCATCACCACACTGTTTTTTATTTATTCCTTTTGGTGGGTGTATTGATGGCCAAGTTCCTCCTTTCTTGGTCCTTGCTCAAAATTAGATAAAATGACATTAAAAGTGAAGCTGTTCCAGGCTTTTCCACCACAAGGAAAACTTTCTGGTTGTGTTTGGCTTTTTCCCTAGGAAGGCCACAAGTGAGAATTTCTCCTCCTCTGAAAAGATGTCACAAGATGCTTCCAGTGCCTGGAAGGATGTGCCACCATCAGCCCGTGGCTCCTGCTCACACCAGTCCCTGTTGCAGAGCCCAGTACCTGTTACCTGCAGCCCGGCAAAGCTGACAGAGCATCCCCAGCACAAAAGGATGAGCAGCTTTTAGGGTCTCTCTGGGGAGACACCACAGCAGAGCATTTCTGAGGAGAGCTGGTTGGTATGCACAGAGCACGGGGGGGGGATGGGGACACAGGGATTAGCCAACTGTTATTTTTAAGCACTAGGCTAAGAGGATCTCTGTGGTGATGTAGGAAGATCTGGGTTAGCATCTCGTGCTGGCAGTTGGCTTGGTGTGTCTGGGTGAGGGCCAAGGGAGCACCCAACTCCTGCTCCCCATGCAGCCCTGGCACCCAGAGAGGTGGAAGATGCCTTGCAGACCTCACCCTTCCCATGCCCTGCAGCCCCTGCTCCACACACGGCTCTGTCCCTGCAAGGCACTCTGTAACATCCCATCTCTCTTTAAGCTGTCTCCAGGAAGGACCAGGACAAAGTTTAAGCATTTTTGGCTGAATCAAGCAACAGGCTGGCAGATGAGTTCTGCTGAGGTGTGGGCTGCCTGGGTCCCAAAGACCCTCTGCACCACAGTCCTCTGAGAGGACAGATTTGCTCAGCCCCATCTCCCCCAGCCCTGCCCTCTGTATCCCAGCTAGGAAGAACTGGGAAAAGAATTCCCTCTTTTCACAAGGAGTTTTGGACCAGGTGTGCTGTGCAGAGCTGATGGGTACCTCCTGCATCTCCCCCTGGGTAAATGTTATTGGGAGGCAGCTACAACACCACAATGGTGTTCAAGCAGATGCCCACATGTTTCAGGCAACTTCTGGAGGTACAAGCATGGATTTTTCCCTATGGGACACCAGGAAAGAGAGGAGCTGGTGCCCTGGGGCGTGGGAGGAAGCTTGGTCTCCTGCTCTTGCCCAGCCAAACATCCCTCAAGGATGCTCCTGCCTGGAGTAGTCAAGAAACACCATTGCTACTGCTTTCCAGACAAGTTTTTCCCTATGCTCTGACTCTAACAGGGCTGTTGGGGGTCTGACTGTGGTGGCAGCATAGCTGAAAGCCCTCAGGAACTGTGCCAACCTCTGGGGGATGCTCAGCAGCCATAAAAGCATCCCTGCCACAGTCCCAGAGAGCAAAGACTGTCCCTGGGGCAAAACCAAGCACCCCTCAGTCCTGTCCAGCCACCTATTGCCCAGCAGTGTGTGACCTAACTCATCCTTGGCCACCTGGTGTGCCAGAGGGCTGTGGGTGGCCCTTGTCCCTGCGTCACCCAGCAGCTCCCTGCTAATGGCCACATCTGATCCCACAGCAGTGTGTGTGACCAAGTGCCCTCTGACCCGTGCCCAGCAGTCCTCAGGTTTCCCCCCTACTCAGGTTAAGTTTCCTAACATACCCCAGTTTTGTGGAGTGGGGGGAAGGATCCATCACCAGTGCACCCCATGGGAGCCCCGCAGAGTCCCTGGTCCGGGCTAGGGGAGCTTCAGCGGGGTGCAGCAGGACCCTGGGCAGTGCCAGTCCCTCTGAGGAGGGTCTGTGGCTGGCGGTGGGGTCTGTCCCTGGGGGGAGCCAGGCTCCTGGTCCTCCGGCAGCGGGAGGACGACAGTGAAGTTAGACCGAGCGAAAGGCATCGAGGGCTCCCGAGGATGCTCAGAATCCCTTAGGGATGCAGAAAAACAAGTAGCCTTCACCCAAAAGAGCAGCCCGCACCTGCCCTGGGCTGTGGGGCACCCAGCAGCTTTTGCAAGTCCCTTCGGACTCCATCCCCGCAGGGGCTGGGGGTGTCCCGGGGCTCCACAAGCACCCGGGGGTCGGGGGCCACCGCGCCGACGGCTTTACCTGGCGTAGCGAGTCTTCTGGAAATCCAGGACCCGGGACACGAACATCGCGGCGGTGCCATGGGGGGTCCCGGGATGGGGAGGGGGGGGGCACGGCGGCGGCTGCTGCTCAGCCCCGGGGCGGGGGTGGAAAGTGCCGGCCGGGGGAACCGCACCAACTCCGCGGGCTCCGGCGGGGCGGGGAGGGGAGGAGAAGGGGCGGCCGGTCCGGCCCGGTCCAGCCTAGCTCAGCCCAGCCCCTTTCCGCCCCCCTCCCCTCCCCTCCCCTCCCCTCCCCTCCCCGGCTGCTCGGGAGACCGGCACGGGGAAAACAAAGGCGACCTCCGGGAAGGGGGGAGCCAGCCCCGCGGCCGCCCTCAGATGTGCAAAGAGGAGGAGGAGGAGGAGGAGGAGGAAGCAAAAAGGGAAGGGAAAGGATGGGGCGGGGGGAGGGGAGGGGTGGGGGGATCCCGTCCAACTTCACCCGGCCACAGCAACCTGCACGAGCTCCCTCAGCCGCCCCGGCAGCTTTAAGCACAGCTAAAAATATCCCCCTCCCTCACCCTCCCCCCCCCCCTCACCTCCCCCCCGCCTTCCCTCCCCGCCGCCACCCCCGGAGGATCAAATAGCAGCAGATTTGAATTGAAAATGTGATTAAAGCATCGGGGGGGGGGGGGGGAGTGCAGGCAGCCTGCCCACTCTCCCAGCCACGCTGCCCACGGCTCAGAGGGGCACCGAGATGTCCCCCCTGCCTGTCCCGGGGCAGGGCCAGCCCACCCCGGCATCCCCAGGGAGCTGCTTGCTTTGGTTGGCTTTGGTTTTATTTATTTGAGTCTAATGATGGGGGGTTTTTTTCCCATTATTTTCTGGAGGCCCTGGCAGGGGTGGGCGGCTCTGCCCCGTCGCTGTGGGATGCCCGTGGGTGGGGACACAACTCCTGCCCAGCATCTCACCATCCCTCCGTGCTCGGGAGGTGGGGGATAAACCTGCACACAGCAAGGCAAAGGCTGAAGACCTCAGGATCCTTGTGCCATCTCCATCCTAAGCCTTCGCCCCTCCTTCCTTCACATCACCCAGGGAGGCTGTTGCAGGAGGTGAGATCCAGATGCACATCTGTGGTTGGGCAGCTCAGGAAGGGGCTGTAAAGGGTGATAGGGGCAGGGTGTTGCAGGCGGTGGGGTTATCACCCCTGCCCATCTTGTGCCAGTGACTAGAGGCACCTTCAGGACAGCAGCTAAGGACAAGAAAGACGATGTAAGGCCAGCAGCAATGGGAGGAGGACAGCCACAGTCTCCCCAGTGCAACCTCTCCTTGCTGATACTGCAGTAACATTGACGGGAGGAAGATGGAACAGCTGAGGGCATCTCAACCAAATGGTTATGCTCATATGGCCATTTCCATGGGAAATCACACACACACCCCTTCCAAGAGCCAAAATGGACCAAAATTACTGGGTCTCTTAATTCAAAGCATGAATTAATCCTGACACCCTCTGCAACCCCTTCCAAAAGCAGCTCATCCCCCCAGCAGGTGCAAAAGGGCTGATACTCCAGGCACATGCTGCATTGTAAGTGTCCTCAACACACACAAGAAGCACCCTGGGGTCAGCCTCCCTTCATGTTTCCCATCATGGATGGAAGATGCCATCAGGGACCAAGCTGGTGACACTGGAATCCAGGAGGTGCTTGGGGGAACCAAATAAGCCCCATCTTTGGTAGGACCTTCCCAGCATATCTGGGACAGCCAAACCCTGGCTGAGAGCAGCAGGTCCAAGCAGAGATGCAGAGTGAGATCATCTCTGAGAACCTCTCCCACGCTCTGCCACTTAGCAGAGAAGATTTTTTTCAAGTCCTTTCCCCAGCCTTCTAGATGACGAGGCTTTGGCAAAGGCCATTTCATGGTGCCTGTGCCCTGCTTTACCTTTCTCTGGGCCTGAATGGTGGGGGGAGGAGAGAAAATGACAATAAACCACGTTTGACAAAATAACCCCCACTCCTGAAGCCCCTCAGGCTGCAGTCAGGGGTGCTGGCGAGGGACACCTGAAGTGAACCATCGTTCCTGAAATAGATCTGTCTCAGAGGGCAAAAGGCAGATTGAATGAAAAATAAGTTACTATTTTTGAAGCCTGAATCCAGTTGTTATGGCAACCGAAGCCTCGGCGTGCTGCTGGGGAATGGCTCCAGCCCCAGCGCTGCCTCCAGACCCCGCGGCCAGAGAATGGCAGGCTGCAGGGAGCTGCTCCACGGTGGGGTGTGGAGATGTCCCTGCTCACACCACCTGCACCCCACCAGGACGTGTCCCCTCCCCACGTGGCAGCTCCCCTCGCATACCAGCTACCCACAAGAGCTCCTTGTTTCTCTTTCCTCCCCCAGCCCTGGTGCTCTCCTCATCTTGCAAAGAGCTGAGTACTTGCTGCTGATGTTAAGGAGGGTCACCAAGTGTCAGGAAGGGCACCCTGAATGCAGGGACATTTTTGTAATGACATGAAAACTGGACAGGGGGAGGCTGTGTGTGTCTTGCAGTTTTACTTCAGAGAAGGAATGGGTCATGAAGCCTGGGGCTGCTTCCTCCACAAAATATTCCAAGTCCCAAGACACACATGAGTCCCATCACTGGAGAAACCTCTGCACATTGTCCCCTGTCCCCATGACAGACCCCCCCAAGGCTGCCAGCTGTGAAGGGTGTGAGTGTCTGCACCTCTGGGTGCTGTGACAGTGGTGCTGGGCTCTCCTCATGGTACACAGGTTTCCCCATGGAGGGAGGTGCTCCTGCACCTTATGCTGCTGGAGCCATCAGGTAAGAGACAGTTTGAGATTAAAATCTGTCATCTCTTAGCAGGAAAAAGCCTTCCCAAGGAAAAATAATCTCTGTATGGGTAGAAGGAGTTACAAGGGGCACGGATTGGGCAGCAGCTGCTGCCTGAAGCAGAGGTGAGCATAGGGGGCAGGACTGGCTGGGGGTGACTGCGGTAGGGTGGACACGGAGCAGTGGGGTGCTGGGACAGGGCTTCTTGGGTTTAAGACATTTGGAAAAGTCTCCTTGCCGGGAACTGGAGGGTAGTTACGTGTGGGGGAGCCCAGGGGTCCCTTATACACCTCAGGGGGAGTGGGGTGGGTGTTGGGCACTGGGCTGGTGAAAGAGATGACTCCATCACTCCCAGCTGCCACACACGCATCATTCATGAACCATCCTGGACAAACTGGCCCCAGAGGCATGAACCCCAAGACCCTACACTCTCCAGTGGGGTTCATTTCCCTGCAATTAACTCTTTTCCTGACCAAGCCCTTGATTTTGATCCAGTTTCCAGACATTCCCAGCTCGGTTGCCTTTTTTCCCTGCAGTTTATATTATTTCCCCACAAGTTGCTCCCTGGATCTGTCTGCTTGTGACTCCCCTTGCTCTGAAATTGTCTCCTGCCCACACCTGGCTGCCCTGCAAGCTGGGGACCCCCAAAAGGCTGATGCACCCCTGGCCATGACAAAGCCATTGCACTCACAGAATCACAGAATGTTAGGAATTGGAAGGGACCTCGAAAGATCACCTAGTCCAACCCCCCTGCCAGAGCAGAATCACCCAGACTAAATCCCACAGGAACACATCCAGGTGGGTTTTTAATGTCTCCAGAGAAAGAGACTCCACAACCTGTCTGGGCAGCCTGTCCCAGGGCTCTGTCACCCTCACAGTGAAAAAGTTCCCATGGAACTTCCTCTGCTCCAGCTTGCACCCGCTGCTCCTTGTCCTGTCGCTGCCATCCCTGAGCAGAGCCTGGCTCCAGCCTGACTCTCACCATTTATATATTTATAGACATCAATGAGGTCACCCCTCAGTCTCCTCTTCTCCAGGCTAAAGAGGCCCGGCTCCCTCAGCCTCTCCTCATAAGGAAGGGGTTCCACTCCCTTCACCACCTTGGTGTCCCTGTGCTGGGCTCTTTCAAGAGTTCTGTGTTCCTGAGCTGAGGAGCCCAGAACTGGCCACAATATTCCAGGTGTGGCCTCACCAGGGCAGAGCAGAGGGGGAGAAAGACCTCTCCTGACCTAACCGCCCCCTTCTCATACACCCCAGGATGCCATTGGCCTTGTCAGCCACATAGCTGGCCGTGAGCATCATGCTGCCCCCCAGGACCCCCGGGTCCCTCTCCCCCGCGCTGCTCTCCCACAGATCAGTCCTCAGCCTGTGCTGGTACCGGGGTTGTTCTTCCCCAGGGCAGCCCCCGCGCTCGCCCGTGTTCCAGCTCAGAAACCCGCCACAGGCTGTGCCCAAGAGCGGACGGCCCCATCTGCTGAGCCTTGGGGACCTCCGGTGGTACGGAGCAGAACTGCAGAGCCGCCAGGGCGGGGACCGTGACCCCGCGGGGGCCGGGACGGGACAGTGGCCGTCGCGCTCGAGGCTGGGTACGACAGGGACACGGCTGGACGGGGGTTATCGCTCGGAGACGGTATCTCCCATCCAACCGCCGACCCCTAGGAACCCTGCTTAGCTTTAGCCACTGCTGCCCCCTTTCTCCCAACCGAGTTCGGCGCCGTGGCCCGCGCGCCTGCGCGGCCCCGCCCCACCCCGCGGAGCGGCGCGTGCGCGGCTGCGGTACGGTGGCCAGGAGGAGGACGGGGCGGCGGGGGCGGGGCAGCGCAGGCGCGGGGTCGCTCCGCCGCCCGCAGCGTAAACAAGGGGCCGGCGGGGATGAGGAGGCCGCGGGCGTGCGGCGGGGGCCGGAGCCGCCGGGGCTGAGGCGTGCTGCCAGCTGGAGGCGTTCCCCCCGCCGGACGGGGGTGGCGAGGGCCGTCCCGCCATGAACTTGGCTAGTCAGAGCGGCGACGCCGGCAGCGGCCATCTGCTCTTCGCCAACTTCAACCAGGACAACACGTAAGGGGGCGGCGCCCGGCCTGAGGGGGAGCTCGGCCCGGCCGGGGGCCCGGCGGCGGGGAGGGGGCGCCTCAGGGGCCTGCAGTCGGGGGGCGCCGGCTGAGGGGCCCTGAGGAGGCCTGGCCGTCCTGGGGGGCGTGGTGGGGTTCCGCTCCCCGCCCCGGTGTCAGGGCTTCCCCTGGGACGGAGCCTCGCTGTGTCTCTGCTCTCGCTTCCGCGGGGTGGGGACAGGGAACCCCTCGTCTCTGCAGTGAGGGGGGGAAGGATGCCCCCCCTCCCCAGTTTGCGTGTGGAGCTGCGGGGTGCGAGGCAGCTTTCATGGGGATGTGCTGGGTAGAACCATCACAGGAGGGTTGGGGGTCCCTTAAAGGTCACCTCCTTGCCATAGGCAGGGACACCCTCCACTAGCCCAGAGTGCCCAAAGCCACATCCAACCTGGCCTTGAACCCTGACAGGAAAGGGGAATCCACAGCTTCTCTGGGCACCCTGTGCCAGGGCCTCAGCACCCTCACTTTTTTCCTAATACCTAATCTAAATCTCCCATCCTTAAGGCTGTTACCCCTTGTCCTGTCACTCCCTGCCCTTGTAAACAGCCCTCCAGCTGCCCTGTAGCTCCTTTAGGTAGTGGAAGGTGCTATAAGGTCTCCTTGAAACCTTCTTCAGGCTGAACCAGCTCAACTGTCCCAGCCTGTCTCCATAGCAGAGGTGCTCCAGCCCTTGGATCATCTTTGTGGCCTCCTCTGGACTCGCTCCAACAGCTCTATGTCTGTCTTGTCCTGGGGATCCCAGAGCTGGACCCCAGCCGAGAACTAATGGGCTACTTCAGCTGGGATTGCAGCATGTTGCCATCTCCTTCCCCCACACTGTGTGCTTTTCCGTATTGTAATTGTGAGTTATTGCTCCCTGTTGCTTTGGGAAGGGCAAGGAGTGCTGCTTCTGCTTCTTGATGATACCCAGCCAGAGACTGAGTTAACATCAAGTTTTCCAGAAGTTGCAGAGATTTCATCTGAAAGCTTGTTAACAGTTATCTTTTCATACAGCTTTTTAGTTTTAACATGCTTTCTGTGTTGAAGCAGTATGCCTTAGGCTTAAATGTGCTTCTATGATCCCATGCTTGTTTTGGTTTGGAAAAAGGAGGCCTTGTAGTCCTTGAAATAGCACTTATTTGCTTTTCCATTCTAGAAGGGGTCAGATAACCTCAGCATGTTGCAACAGTTAAATGATTTGCAGTGTGAGCTAATGACTGTGTATTTGTTTTTATATGAGGTATTAAAGAACAATCATTTTCAATTTAAGAAATCCCTTGCAGGTGGAATTGGAGCACTAAAGGCCCTTTAAAGAAGGATTTGACCATCTTAAATAACTAAGAGCTGAAACTGGGGGCTGATAACCGAAAGAGCTTGAGAAAGGAGGAGTTTTGTTTTAGGAAGTGAGTAAGAGGAAATGATGTCAGATTGGCATCACAGAGCATAATCCACATGTGTTTTTCTTTTAATTGTTCATTTGCAAGGACCAGTATCTTTGGCTGTCTTCAGAGTATGTTGTAGCACATGGGAAGTATGAAGGTGAGAAGACCATTTACAATGACTTCCAAGATTGAGGAGAAAGGTCATGTTGCAGAAGGAAATACTGCTTGCTCTTGTAGGCTTTGTTGGTGACAGGGGTGAACAAGTGGAGCTGGATAGACTTGAGACAAGAGACTTTAACAGAAAATAACTGAGGATTAAATGATGGGAGGGGAAGCAATAGCCATCTCTGTATTTGTAAGTAAATGATTATCTGGGTATTGATTTGAGCTGGAGACTTTTGCAACTACCTTGTGTGTTTTTTCATTGAGTGCTACATGGAGCTCACCCTTTTTGTGTGTATAAAACATGCCTGTGTTTTGCTGAGATACCAGCCATTTTTTTCCTATTACTAGATAGTACAAGTCATAATAATTAGGAAATCTGTAACCTCTGTCTTTGGCAGTTTATAAAGGTCATTATATAAGTTTTTGAAGTTAAACTGCCCTGTCCAGTGTGGTGATCTAAAAGCTTTGCTATTTGTCCTTAAAGCAGCTGCCTATTTTCAGGTGCCCTGTAGCTTTGTGGAGAGCTGTATGTATTTAAAGATCACCGAGTTGTGACAAAACCCCTCAAATTTCTCTTTAATGAGAGAGCTGAGTGCTGGAATTGAGAGGAAACCCGAGACAGAGGAAAAGAGAAAGCAAAAGTGATATAAGCTTATCTGGGTCTTCTTCAGCTTGTATGCCTTGAACTTTTTCTCCAAAGAAGAGTAAAGCATAATTCCTTTTTAACTTGGAGTTTGGGGAGCAGGAAAGGGACAATTGGCTAACTTACTTCTTTCCTCAACTGTGTAGGCTTCACTATTCTTCCCCCCACTTCATTTTTGTAAATATCCATTTTCTGGGCTGTAGCTGATTTGAGGGGATATTCAGCATTGTAATGTACACTGTGCAGGTAGATTTTTATTTTTTTTTACTATTACTTACATCTAAAGCACCCTGAAATCCACTGATGACAATTTTGGGGGTGTATCTTTTTGTGATTCAGACCTGGCCCATATGTCCTTGCAAGTCACTGTCTTGGGATATTAGGTTTTTGATATCATTTTGGAATATTTTTCAAATTCTTTATAGAATACTATACTATTTTCAGATACTCATTATAGAAGCTGCATAAATATAAAAGGCTGCAGTTTGTATTTTTGTCTCAAAATTATGCTAATGATTTGAAAGGCCACTTACTTTGAGAAAAAGGAGATAGTTGCATGATGTGGAATAAATATCCCTTCTTTCCAGTAGTGTCTTGAAGAGGTTTCTTCAAACCCACTGAAGAAGTGTAGTAAGTATAAAACAAGTCTGACAGACGTCTTTGTGAGCACCTTCTTACTAAACCACTTGTCTGATGTGGTAAGTGACCCACATAACCCAGTTGCATACTAGTTGTTAAACTGAGTAGGATTTAGGGGTTGTGTCAGTTCTTTAAACTGCAGTTTGCTTCATTTTATTTTTACTTTCCCCCCACCCATGATCTTTTAGTTTCTTCTTTTAATATAGAAAGAAGCAGCCTTCTTTCTGGGTTTATTAGTGTAATACTTTATATATATCTAGCATATCACCACGAGAAGAGCTGAAAAGAACATGTTAGGAAGGAATTACACTTTCCATGCTGGGCCTCAGAAAGCTTATTCATTTTCAACTTATATTACAAGTAACTGGAGTCCTTCTCCAGGCAGGCAAGGTAAACAAATGCATATTCTTTCAGCCAGTATATGAAAGATAAGCTTTGTTTATGCCTTCAAGTCAGTAGAGCTCCCATGGTGTTTTAAGGTGTGCTTCATTAATTAGAAAAAATTGCTGACAGACAGAACTGGGGAATAAATGAGATGGGTGCACTGCTGTTACACTTAAAGCTTTTACCTGCAGCTTAACAGCCTGACAGTTCCACTCATGCTTAGATGAGTCTTGCTCACGTAGACAGCAGAGCCTGTTGCTTTGTATTAGGAAGAGATGGTACTTGTTGCTGGTTAAAATAGGTATTAAGCTAACTTTTTCTAGGCTTTATGAAGGCTTGGTAATTAATTATCTCCTGTAGGAAGGAGATGAGCTTCATAGTGGCTTTTAGTCTCTGGAAAAGGGATTGCTGGTAGGTAGAATAATGTTGTCAACACAGAAGTTGCTGTTGGTTTTCCCAGTAGTTGCCACTGAGGCAGATGCCTTCTGTCTTGCTATTAGTAGTTTGTTTTTCCCAACCTTGACTCTTTTTTTTAATATTAATTCATGGATGCTTTATGTAGTGACATTTTTCTCTTGGAGTAGTATCTACTCTATGGCAAGTGTTCCCTTGCCTCTTTATCCCACATTGCCCTGAGCTTTATTTACATGAGAGTTTTGAATTACTGGCTGGGACTGGAACTTTGCCTGAAAACACTCCACCTATAATGCAGCAGAAGCAGTTGGTTTGTGGCTTCCCTTTGATATAGTATGTTTTCATTAAGTAAAAGCATGGAGAAGGTCATTTTCAGGAGATGTTAGTGTGCTTGTTTTGGACCTAGCCCTCTTCCCCAGTGAATCAGTCATTGCACAACTCAGCATGACTGGCATTCTGTGGCAGGCAGAAGCTCCAGCTTGCAGATGGAAGTGAACTAACTGATCAGAACTCAGGTATCATGGTAAAACATGGTGCTAGGTATGTTTTAGCAGCTGGAAATCTTTAATGGTAGATATTCAGTAAGTAGTACTGTTTAAACCTGAGTGCTGTATGGGTTATTTCTGGGAGAACTACTAAAACTGAGCATACATAACTTAGGAAAAGTTGTACTCCACTCCCAAGCTCATTCAACCTTTAAAACTCATAAATGTGTAATATAATAGAATTCTGTACCTCTTTAAGCAAAGCATAACCCCCAAGATCTCAAAGCTTATATGTATCTATAAAATTGGTAAAAATTTAATTGTTACACAGATATTTCCAGAGAAATGTCTTTGGAAAAACTTAAAATAGATTGTGAAAAGAGTGCAAGTCAACAGACAGTAGAGGAGATTCAGTTGCCTTTTTAAAAAATAATACTTGGGAACAAAATAGTTGGTGTAGTTTTGAAAACAGGGTCCTGATGACAGGACAAAAGGAAGCCTTGTGTTTGCACTTCTTGTGAAAACACCTCATTTGCAAGGTCATCTTTAGTCTCTGCTTTCATTAATGCATGGAGTTACTTGTGGCAGGTATCAGTCTGTGTATCTGTTCTTTCTGATTTAATTCTGCCCTTCCCCCTGAAACAAATCCATCTCATTCCATGTTCTGAGCAAATGCTGATAGCTCTGAAGTTGTGTAGTGTGCTTCATGTTGCAGAAGTTGTATTCTGGTTCCTTTGCTATGTGCTGTTTGAATCTCTGGAGTAAGCTGCTTGTGGTGGTGATAGGAACAAGGGCTAGGTGCTGAGCATTGCCTCCTGGCTTTGCTTCTCCTAGGTTCAGGTATCATTCACCTGTGCTCCTTGAGGACAGGGATGCTCTTTATTCCAAGAAGGCTTTAAAGCTAAACCAAAATAAAATGGGAAGGGAAGAGCAATCACATAGGTCTTGTGTGTGGGGAAGATGGACGAGAGGAGCCATTGTATGGCATGTTCCTTGCTGTTGTGGTAGTGGAGATAGCAGCTGAGGTGGGCTCACCTGATGAATCTGGACCAGAGGAACGGTACCTTGGTGCCTGACAACTCAGACAGGGATTTGGCCTGAGAGAAGGGATGTTTACTTGAATTATGAGCAACTCTGCTGTCCCAGCCTATTGCTGCATGTTAAGTGATGAGCAAGTGTGGTCTCCTTTTGCTGTAGTAGATTTAACTTTGTGTTGGTTTTCTTTTTAATAATAGAACAATGGGGAAATCTGTGGGTTGTCAGGGTGTTGCTGACCAATCTGTTGAACATGTGAATTTCTGTATCTAGCTCTTGTCCAAAATAATTGCTTTCTTGATCTTTCTATTAAGGCACATCTGTAAGATGTTAGGACTTTGGTTTCAGATGACTTTTGGGAGGTGGAAATGAAGCAAAGTCAGTTGGCTAGTGATTCTTTTCTTATGTCACTTCATCGATTTAATTTTTTTTTCTCCTTATTTTCTCCCTCTTCATTACAAGTCTCTGTTCACAAAAGGTTTTGTCTTTGGATATTTACTTACATTGGTTTTGAAGTGAGGTGGAGCATTAGTATAGTAAGACTGTATTGTAATGAAAGTAGGTGTAATTAACAAGCTATTTAAAATAGTAATGACTTCTGGAGTCCTGTTTATACTGCAGCTGCTATTGATTTTAATCTGAGAGTGCTGCCCATAGTAGCTTCTTTGTGATTTAATGTAGAATATTTCTGATGAATAGTTAAGGTCCTCTATGATACAGGAAGGGAAAAACAGGTTTTCTTCCTTCTGTGTATATATTAAAGAAGCAAAAGAAAACCTGTGTGCTTCTAAGCCATCTGAAAAAACTTGTTTCTAAAGAGCCAGAGAGATTGAACCAGCTGATTTCCCACTCTGAGTGCACTTACAGTGAGTGTCAGCATCTTGGAACGAGCCTGTGAATTATCTCCTACCACTGCTCACTTGATGAGGTTAGTTTTAATTATTTATGACAGCCACTCTTGAAAATACTTTGAAGATTTATGTAGTCTTGGATCAGAGTACAGTATTATCTTTGGGGGGAAAAAAAAGTGGGTAAACACAGTTTCATAAATCACAGCTGTATTGGCAATTTTGTACTGAGTAGACAACCTTGATGACGAAATAGCTCAGAGCCTACAATCTGAGGTGGGTAATAGAGACTACACATAATAAAGCTAAAAAAAACCAACCCTGTGTGTAGTATAATGTTAGAAGAAAAAAGGCAATTTTTTGGATATTGATTTTTCTTTTCAATTTCAGTCCCTCATCAGCTTCTGAAAATTGGTGATAATAAAGCATAACACCCACATTGTAAAAAGGGGCTTCTGATAAACTACAGTATCTTCTTGTTGGCCACTGTCTATTTGAGCAGGAGCTGAATGGCTTATTGATCATATTTCTTCCCCATGTGGTTGCACATTTTTTTGGAGGTGAGGTAATTTTGGTGAGATACTTGTTTTGTGGGATTTGTTCATTTAGATAGCTATCAGGTGTCCTAAGGGCTTAAGTGTAATATCACTGTGGGGGAAGATGAGGGATTTAAATCATTATGATTATGCTGGTATAACTCAGCCTAGCAGGTTCTCTTATTACATATAAAAAGCCTTTTTCCAGTAGTTTCATAAGAAGTAATTTGAGAGTACATTAAAGGGGGGGAAAAACCACCCAACAAAAACCTAAACAAACCCAAACCCTTCAAAGCCAAGAATGCTGTTCTGGAAGAAAAAAAGGCTTGTTTTGCAGTTGTGCTTGTATACTGAAACAGGTTTAATTATACCAGCCTGAGCTGTCCTGTCTAAACAAATGATTTCTGACTTTATCACCTTGATCCCTGAAAGAAATAACAAAAAGCAGCTGCTGTGGGTAGGAAGGTCTATTCTGTGCTGCTTCATTTTAGCTTCTGATCAATCTAATGATTTTTATTGGCAAAAACTTGCTTTTTGCCACTGTCTAAAGCTCATTTAAATGAGGTGTAGGTGTTCTCTAGGACGAGAAAAACGCTGCTCTTACTGGTTTCAGTGATGCTGTCAGCAAAGCAGTGAGCCAGCAATATTCTGTATTCAAAGCTGTAAGTACAATGAAGGAATCAATTCTGCCTAGTAATACGCTCACAGATAGCTGCTGTGTGGAATTCTCTGCGAGGAAATCGTCCTCTGTCTTCCCTGGATCGTTTATATGGCAAGGAGTCTTGTGACCATTTACTTTTACCTCAGTTGAGTGCTTGTTTACCTTTGTAAAGTGACAGTTTCAATGCCATTCTCTGTTAAACTTTCTTCTGAAGGAAGCAGTAGACGATCTAAGAAAAATTTAACTTGCTAGTTTATTTTTTTTTCCCCCCACATTACAGTCTCAAGTGTTTTTTCACAGAGTTTGGCTTTTCTGAGTTGTACAAAAGTAGTTGAGGAAAAACACTGAAGGATCTTTGGTGACAATCAGACATAGTCTGCTGAACATAGCGATTTTTGTCTGAAGCAAAATTAAATTCAGTGTTTCTAAGATGACTTAGAGGAGCAGCATCAAATTTTTGTTTTATAGTTGCTTCTCTGTCTCAAAGCCTAATATGCTTTTTTAATATATCTTGGTTATTGAATCAGGGAAGGTTTACTTCTCTCTCCTGCATGGTGCATATTTTAGTTTGACTCTTTAAATCACAGAATCACAGAATTATCAAGGTTGGAAAAGACCTAGAAGATCATCCAGTCCAACCATTCACCTATTACTACTAGCTCCCACTAAACCATATCCCTCAATACAACATCCAGTCTTTCCTTGAACACCCCCAGGGTCGGTGACTCCACCACCTCCCTGGGCAGTGCATTCCAGTGCCTGACTACCCTTTCTGAGAAGTAGTGCTTCCTAATGTCCAGCCTGAATCTCCCCTGGCGCAGCTTGATACCATTCCCTCTAGTTCTGTCACTGCCTACACGGGAGAAGAGGCCGACCCCCAGCTCACTACAACCTCCCTTCAGGAAGTTATAGAGAGCTATAAGGTCTCCCCTGAGCCTCCTCTTCTCCAGGCTGAACAATCCCAGCTCCCTCAGCCGCTCCTCGTAAGGCCTGTGTTCCAGACCCCTCACCAGCTTAGTAGCCCCCCTCTGGGCCTCAATGTCTTTCCTGTAGTGAGGGGCCCAAAACTGAACACAGTACTCGAGATGCGGCCTCACAAGTGCTGATGTTTTCAAATAGAATTTCTTAGCCAAACTGTGCCAGTTGTATGACCTTCTCTACTAGAGAAAAATACTGTCATACAGAATCTGGTTTGCTAGCTTAGGCTCTTAATTTCAGGGGTAAATTTTAACTTTCTGGGTGCATTGAAGTTTAAAAGGTGCTTCCTTTGGAGCCATGAGAGAAAAATACAGAAAGATCAAGAAATCTAGGAATCTGTATTATTATTCCAAATACAGAACTAATTGTTAATTTATCTGAATTATAAAGAATCATCTTGCTGAGTTCAGAAGGGCATTTTGGTAGGCTGACTAGCAGGGTTGCATTTGAGCCTGGCATTGAATGACTTGCCACAGTTTGGCATATCCAAATGCATTTTATTGGAATTTAATTAGTTTTTCTCCATGTATTCTGGCAGTAAGAAATATGTGAATTTATAAGCATACTAAAACACTTCTCCACAACTGTATTGACTCTTAATTTTCTTTTTCTGTGGCATAAAATCATCCCCCACGTGTGGAGGGGAAAATAAAAATGTGCCATTGTCTGCTGCCTTGATGTGTAAAGACCTGCAGGACAAGCCTAAAGGCTTTTCTAGCTTAAAATTTAAGACCTGTCTTTGACTCTGACTGGAAAAGCAATTAAATGGGCTGTGAGCTAAGTGTGAAAATTGAGTAATGGAGGAAAGAAGGGTTTGTAGTCAGTTTTTTTTAGTGTTCTACTATTGTTAAAATCTGTTTAACATCAGTGACTAGCATTTTTAAGAGGGTGCTTCTGATCAAAGATTCAGTGTATTTGTAAGGCTGAGACCTAACAATGTTCTTTGGAGGTGCTAGAATTTCCTCAAATAAAACCAGAGAAATTTAGAGTTAGCAGTCTTTAATTCCTTTTTTTTTTTTTTCCATAAGCAAGCTCTTTTGGGGTGGTTCAGGAAGGTTACAGTATAAAGAGCAAAAAAAAATCCCAAGAAAATCCCTGTTTAAAATGGCTTTGAAGGTGACTTCTGATGATGAGGCAATGATGCAGTTGGGTTGCATTACGTTATTCAAGTCTTCATCTTTGCCCCCCCCCATCCAAAACTCAAGAGTTTGTGTGGGGAAATCACCAGTATGAACTGGGCAGTATGCTCACATCAAGCTGTGAACTCTCCTAAAACGTGAAGCAGGGTTCTACACCTGGGGTCATTCTGAAGCTCTCTGGCCTTTTCAGGGTGGACAAAGCTCCTTGGTGTCAGTTGTGGCTTTTTATTGTTTCCCTTCCTGAGCTGACCCAACTGGGGTTGTAGAATAGGGTGTAGGAGTCTGTCTGAGGGTAATTTGCAGCTGATGCAGTTTGTGTTCCTGACTGGTTTGTTTCTTTTTCAGATCCCTTGCAGTTGGCAGTAAATCAGGCTACAAATTCTTCTCTCTTTCTTCTGTGGACAAATTAGAGCAGATCTATGAATGCAGTGAGTATCTTCTCTTTTTTTCTTTTTATCCTCTCAGATGACTTAATTTGGAGAAGAATAAAACACATTTCACTTTTCACAGGTGATTTGAAATTGATGTAGGAGGAACCTGAAGTGTATGATGTAATATCACACAAATATAAAACAGTTGATTGCTGGCAGGGTAAAACTGTATCAGTGTTCTGTATTTTAAATTTAGCTGATGTGTTGTGAAATTTGGTAATAGCTATGAGAAGAACTCTTTACTTCTCTAATTTTATGCCCAAGAGCCAGCTTATATATAGCAGCTGAACATTGGAAAAACAATTACTGGTGTGAGAGGGTTTCTTCTGGGTCTTTACATTGGCTGTTGGGGCAGGAAACCACTGATATATTGTTATCAAGTTTAAAAAATAGAAATACCCACAAAGCCTTGATTAATTTTGTCTTTAATCATAGTATTTGCTGTTAGAAAAATACCTTTTTAACATGAGAGCTGTGGATTTTCTCATCCAAAAGGGTGAGTAGTCTGTATTCCCATAACTTCTCAGGACTGATCACTGTTGAGGAGGCTCTGTGATGAAATGGTGTCCCCTGTTTTCTCAGCAGTTCCTTAGCACCTCAAAAAAGGGAAGTCTATAAGTAAACTATAAACACTCTGCATGAGTATCCTTGCTTTCTTATAAATACCATGTGAACAGATGGTACCAATAGTTATGATGTCAGCATTCATAGGAGGATCATGGTGTATCATGCTGCACAACAGAGCTGTCTTCAGGCTCCATTCCCTAAGTGACCTGACCCTGTGGCATTTTAAGTTTGAAAATGGTGTGTGATTCAGCTCCCCTATTGTCTGAGGTGACAGTGTGATTCTGTATGCAGTCAGTGGAGAGGAGTCGTCCTGAGGTTCAAATTGGGCACCTGTGGTCAGGTTAAATTCTGTTGCCTCTTTGAGTCATGGTCAGGTTGTACTGGTTAATCAGTGGGTTGAATTCCATTTTCTGCCGTTGAGTTTGGGTACCTGACCTCTGCAGTATGTTAGGCACTTACAGTGTCTGGCCTGGTATCACCCCAGGAGACTCAGAGAAGATGATTCCTGTTACACAAGACACTGAATAAACATACTGGGGGACACTGAACTGACCTTTGCAGGACTGCTGCTTCTAGGTAGTCCTGGAAAGAAAAAGTACAGATTGGATCGAGTGCCTTGCTCAAAGTCTTGCAATAAACTGACACAACAGCTGAGGTTAGAATTTAGACCTGCTCATGCCAGTTCTGTCTTCAAAGTCTTCTGGGTCTTGTCTACAAACTGTTTTGGGATGCCTGTATTGGCTTAACCTCTTTGATACTCTAAGTTTTCTTTAATGAGTGGTAAGTCTGTAAATACAGAGCAGGGAATGTAGGGTAATGTTTAGTAGAAAACTTGATTGCTTAACCTGTGTAAGCCAGCCTGTCTTGACCTCTGCATGCAGAGTCTGCAGCAGAACTGAGTGTTTGAAATCTTTATTTTATTGTATGCAATTAAATAATTTTTGGCCTTTGGCTTGTAAACCATGGCCATTTAAAACCTGATACAAGGGTGGAGGGCTTCCTATGTCTTGGGTACCTTTTTTCTGCAAAGAAAAGTGTCCTGAGTTCTCCCACACATGTCTCTCCCACCTCCCAGTTTAGTTTCAGTGAGTCTAAAGACCTCTTTTTTTTTTTTAGTGAGTGAGCACTTTGAAGGACCTTTCCCCCTCTTCTGCAAGATTGATCTGCCAGTTCTTGTGTAGGGGTGTAAACTGAACTACAGAATATGGCTCAGCTCTCTTGTGTTTGAGAGATCAACTGAAAAGAAGGGGAGTTTCTTTGTCTATTCCCATCACTGACTTCTGCAGTGGCTCTATACAAATCCCCTAACTCCCTGCTCAGTTGATCCCCTGTAAAAATCAGTATGAGATTGGAGGCTTAATGAATGCTTGTAACATGCTTCATGTTCTTGGACTGAAAATGGAATAAAAGCATAGCTGATCATAATCTAGCTGGTTCTAACCAGCTCTTGTCTGGGATGCTACACGCTTCTGTTTATGAAACTGTAATCTTGTTATGTATTTGTTTGTTCTCCCTTCACTGCTGATACTTCAACATTTTGTAGTTCTTTTTGTTCTTAACTGCATTTTGAATCTGAGTTTGGTGATGATGGCTCATGGAAAGGGGAAAAAAAACAAATGTAAAAGCCTGCCAGCAGCATTGCTGTAGGATATAGTGCTTCTAAATGTATGATTAATGCAGGTAAGCTGGGTATGGGATGTGCAGTGTAGCCTAGTGCTCTACCCCAGTGGTTGCTCACTAGAAGCACACAGGAGTTGGCAGCTGTGAAGAGATTTTATCACCTTCCTGTTAGGGGAGGACAAAGGAACAGTGGCACATCCTGTATTTTTCAAATGAATTTATTTAAAAGCCCATCACAAAGCCTTTCTCTAAAGGTAACTTTCTGTACTATAGTAGATTTTTTCAGTGAGACTGAAAAATTGTCTGCACCTTTGAAGTGTTTCCATTGCTGAAAGGTGGGGTTTTTTTCTTCTGTCTGTGACTGCCTAGTTCTTGATGGTGCTCTTCATGTGTGCCTTCCCTGCTGCCTAGGTTTCCCATCAGTGCAGCAGAGGACAGCACTTCTTCCTTCTGAATCTCCACTGCTGTTCCTCTTCCAAAATACCAGTTCCCCTGCTTGCCTGGAGAGTAACAAACCCCAGAAGGTGTCTTAATACAGCTGCCCCTGAATGGGAAAAGCAGTTCTTGCCCAGGAGCTCTCGCACTGTGGTTTTTGAGCCTCTGTGCTGGTCTTCTGTCTCATGTGAAAGGATGCCCTCACTACAGAGGACTCCAGGCTTAGATGGAAAGCTGATAACCTGTACTGTAAAGTATTTGAGAATCTTTTGTGCTGATAGTCTGATTCCAGGAATGTGGACCTCTGTTTCAAAGTCTGTGCATGACTTTATTGAAAGGGATTTTTTTTTTTTAATTTCTTTTTCATGTGTTGTGTGTGGCATCAGGAAAACAGAGAACAATTCCTTGAAAACAAAGTCATTGCTGAAATGCATTATCCCTGCTGCAAAAGTGAGGAAATTGAATTTTCAAAGCCTCTGTGAGCTGTTTTGTCTTCTCTGGAAAAGTACCATATTAAATATGAGATTTAGATAAAAGTCAATTCAGTTGCATAGCATACTGAAAACACCTAGTCTAAACCTGCTCCCCTTCCATAAGGAGACTGTTTCTCCCTTGCTCTCTCTCAAAAGATTGTAAAACATTAAATATTTTCTGTTCATTTTTCTTGAAATAGCTGCCCAGAAGAAGCACTTACAAAGCAGACATGCCACACAGTGATGACATTGTCATATGCTGAGAATGTTGAGCAGAACTTTTTTTCAGGGCATTTCTGCCATTGGTGATGAGAACAGTGCCAGTTAATGTGTCTCTTGGCCAAAACAGAAGCCTTCAGAAAGAAGCTGCTCTCTTTTTTTTTTCCCTCCCCTCTGACAGTTTTATGGTTTGCAATGTGTTAAGCATTGAGCTAATCCAGATACTGACTTCTGAAAAGTTTGGTTGTTCAGATGGACCAAGGCCAATGCCTCAAGTAGCTTGTCTTGCTTCAGCTCTGTAATGGGAGGGCAGATGTAGCCGCCAGCTGTGGGAGAGCTGCAGAGTGGTAGAACTCTCTCCAGCTTTCTCCTGCTGTGAAAACCACGTCCACTGTGTCTCTGGGGCTTTTGGAGGGGAGCTTCAGGGGATGGGAAGGGAGCAGCAGACATGCCAGGGTGACTGGTGGTGGGACTCAAACTCTCACCAGCTTGGTTCAGCGCTGTACTGTAATCGAATGCCCTCAAGCGCTGCTTTGCCAGAGATCCTGGGCTCTCCTCCCTCCTACTGTCTTCCCCACGTTTTGAATGGTGACTTGTGTTCCTCCTTTGCCCCCAGTGCTTCCATAGTAGTACAAAAGTAATGCTGATTGAGTACAACCTTTCCTCATGGAGAGGTGTGTAGAAACTCCAGGTTTTCAGGTCATTAAAATCCTTCTATGCACAAGATAGCTTTGAGAACAAAACACACACACACACAACCCCCCTCCTTTGTTTTCCTGGATTTCTGCAGAGGTAAGAGAAGATTGCAAGATTCTGACACTTGGTAATTTGCTGTGCTTTTTTTTTGTATCTTTAGCAGTTTTTTCTTATGGATCTTGGGCAGGGTGGGAAGTAGATGCTCTGTTCTGAGGTGTCATGTGGCTTTACACCTGGGGGGATCTCTTTGTAAATCAGCATTTGCTGTGTAGATGATCTGCTTTAAAGACTTACCCCACCTGAGTGTGAGCTGTTGTGGCATAACTTATGTGCTGTTAGACTGTGTTTTCTTAGTATTTCCTGCTGACGTGCAGCATTCCTCTTCCCTGAAATCTGCCTCTGTATTTTCCTCTCCTTCCCTCTCAGCTGACACAGAAGATGTTTGCATTGTGGAGAGACTCTTCTCCAGTAGTCTGGTGGCCATAGTTAGCCTTAAAGCTCCACGCAAGCTGAAAGTTTGTCACTTTAAGAAGGGGACAGAGATTTGCAACTACAGTTACTCCAACACCATCTTGGCTGTCAAACTTAATAGACAGGTGAGTAGTAATTTTGACTAGGTGAAATGATGGGAAGGGGTTACAGATCTTATTGTGTCACGTCATCTGCTGATTGGTGCCTTTTCCTTTAGGGACAGAATTGCTATTTGAAGTTAACTTCTACTTTTCCAACGGTAGCTTCTTTATGGAATCTCAATGCTCTGATTTGGTTAAGTGGTTTTGGTTCTGTTTTAATGTATTTCCTTAGGAAAGTGCCCTAAATAAGCTGGGCATACTTTGAGCAGGAGGTTGGACTAGTGACCTCCTGAGGTCCCTTCTGATGTGAATCATCCCATGTCCTAACTATGGAAGTATGTGACACTGGCAATTCCTGCACAGGCCTCTAATTGGTTATAATCTATTCAATTTTTATGGGTTCAATCCAGTTTGCTGAATTCCTTTAAAAAATATGAATTTTTAAAAGTATCATTTAACTGATTAAATTTTAAGTTAAGTGTCTGAAACTTTTTTTTTCCTAAATTAATAAATCATTAATAGGCTCTTTGGCAAATACACACCTACCTGTCTTCAGCCAGCTCATGCAAAGTAGAGACAGTGGCATCCAAAAGGAGAAAATCTTTTTAATGTCTGTTCCCATCCTGAAAATCAGGTGTGGGAGGGTTGAATTCCTGTTTAAATCCATGAGAGAAAGAGTGGTGAAGTTGCCTTCTGGCATAGCTGAGTAGCAGTAAATGAGTAACCTCTTGTTAGCCATCCAGATGTAGGCTGTGAAAGTGTCATGAGATGGTGAAGAACTTAAAGGTTTAAAATACAAAACCTCACAAATGATTCAGTGATAGGCTCTATAAATGGTTAAAAAAGTCTTGTATGTTTTTCTGTTTAGCCAAAGCAGAAAATAATTTCTACATGTGAATTGGCCTCTTGAGGTGGGGCAATGCATAAGGGTAGGTACAGAATAAGAATTAAATAGCTTTAAATGAAGGTTGCTGCCTTGCTGAGTTACACTATAATGTAAATTGTTTTCATTTAAATCAATTTGTGCTAATGTGGCTCAGAAGTCAAGCACACTGGTCGGTTCAAGTGACTGAGTGTAGTATTGCACAGTTGAAGCCTCTCAAGGGGTGTGTCTTGTGTATCCTCTGTCAGACTCTTATTTCTTCCCATCAGGTGGGTACAGCCTTTTCCCTTCTGAAAGGTACATACTGCATTTGGGGTAATTTATCAAACCTAAAAATAAAAAATTAAATAATAGAAGCTCCAGTTTGATCTTAGTATTTTGTCCTCTTTCCCATATCCAGAGGCTGATAGTATGTCTGGAAGAGTCTCTTTATATACACAACATACGAGACATGAAGGTATTACATACAATCAGGGAGACACCTCCCAATCCTGCAGGTGAGTGCGCTGCTGAAAGCTGGTGTAACTCTGAAATGTGCACCTGGTGTCAATGTAGGATGTTTCCTATGGGGAACTGTAGCACTGTTCATTTCACTTTCAAATAGAAGTAATAAATACATGAGTGACTGGCTATCCACTTCTCTATCTGTTTTATTCAGGTGAGGCTTTTGGCAGGCTCTGCCTTAAACTGCAGCTTCCTGGTATTTCAGTCTCTTAGAGTGGGTGTGCTGAAATGCTGGAAAGGAGTAGTCCAGATGCAAAGTGGACTTTGCCAGCACATAGTATACCCAGAGGCTTTGTCATGTTAACACTTTAGGGGTCATGGCAGACATGGGAAATTCTGCTGCTTGATAATTAGAGTAGCCCTGTTGGTATTCACCCTTTTCTACTTTATATTAAACTTCAACATGTTAAACTGTTGAACAGAAGTTACAGGTTGGCTCTGGGGTTACTCATCCTTGTTCTGTTTGTGTTGATGCCTTGTGAGGATAACTTGAGTTACCTTTAATATTCAAGCATAGGATCACAAAGCTTTGCTGTCTAAGTCTTGGAATTTGGATCTCTGTGATTCTATTCCTGCATCCCTTCTAGGGTTGTGTGCTTTATCAATAAACAATGATAACTGCTATCTGGCCTACCCAGGAAGTGCAACTATTGGAGAAGTACAAGTCTTTGACACCATCAATCTGGTAAGGATCTTTAGTGAATGTTGTTTCCACTTCTAAAGAGGTAGGTTTTGGAAGTGACTTCCTCAGAGAAGAATTACTAGATGCTCAGTTAGGTTCTTCCACATCAGTTTTCAGATCTCTTGTGGCAAAGGCTTCACAGAATGTCTGCAAAAGAAAATGAGATGTGATGAGTAGTTAGGCAAACGGGTGGAACAAAGTAAAGTAACTTCAATTTGACTGTATTTTAAGTGTCCTTCTGCTGTTTGTGCTCTCCAAGCACGTGCTTCAGTGATAATTTTATGTACTTAGCAGTTACTGAAACAAATATTGAAGCTGTTGTGTTTAAAGTAAGACCCATAATTGCCTTGAATGCTCTTAAATGTGCAGTCTTAAGCTGCAAACGTGTAGCTCTTAACCTGGACTCCAGTAAGGCTGTATCTTATCGATTCACTCCTGCAGAGAGCTGCCAATATGATCCCAGCTCATGATAGTCCCTTGGCTGCTTTGGCTTTTGATGCAAGTGGTACAAAACTTGCCACTGCCTCAGAAAAGGTAAGGTGGCTTTTTATTGACTTCCTGACAGCCATAGAAATGACATTTGCTTCTAAGCCATTTAAACATGAACAGTTCCACCTACAAGTGCCAATAAAGAAGGCTCTACAATTACAATGGCTAACAATGTTCAACACTGTTTCTATGTTGTGTAATGTTGGATGATAATGTTATTTAAACAAACATATTTTAATCTGGCTGTAATCAGGGCAATCCTCTAAGTGTTTCTTCCTTTAATGAAGGATGCTTGTTAGAAATTGTTTTGTCTTTTGATGCTGTGGTCTTAATGAAAACAAGACCAAGTCAGCTAGAGAGAGAAGTGTCAAAGTGTCTTGCCATCTTTGGCACGTGATGACAAATTGTCTATGTTGTATAAATTTGAAAGTCTGGAGCCTTTGCTCTTTGAGTAATAAGCTTAGAATAACAAGGTGTAACTGATGGCATTGGATAAAGGCACAGCCACATCCAGGTGACTGTACTTGTACTTGTCTGGTGGTCACTTTCATGATTAGATCTGATAAGGGCTGGTCTTGAGGCTTGTTGATGCACAGCTCCCACCTCTTGTTTCTCTAGTCTTCAGACACATCCTACCACCAAGCTCCATGAATATTTCATCCTGGTGTGTTGCACAGCTGTGGCAATAAATGAACAGCAGCATGGTTTGCTGCTTGTCACTGTACCCTGCTCATTACAGCTAATATATGCTGAATGAACTTGAAATGAAAGATGCCTTCTTTTCTTCTTTGCAGGGGACAGTAATAAGAGTGTTTTCCATTCCAGAGGGGCAGAAACTCTTTGAATTCCGGAGGGGAGTGAAGAGGTAAAGTTCAATTGGGCTAATTATCTGAAGCTTATTCCTTACAGTAGATCTCCAGTATGTTCTGCAATTGAGTGGGCATCTGGATTTTTGCTTATTTTTGTCTTTATTCATCCTTGCCTGTACACTTATAACAGTTTCAGCTTGAATGTCTTCCAATTTCACTCTTTTGGACTTGACTGTTCTACAAATCAATCCTGTCAGAATGTTCTCCCTCTTGTTTTTAAAAATTTATTGGTGAGGGAAGTAGTTTCAAGTGGGTCACCTTTTGTAAGATACAGAATATTCTTACAGCACTTGGAGGGAGTACATCTAATATTCTTGCTTTCTTTCTAAATCCTGCTAGTGCTGTGATCACTGGCTGTTGTGAAATGTTACTGTGGTTTGTGGCAGTACTCACTCTGTAGCTCTGCTGTACGTGATACAGAGGTAGGACTGAGTTTGGACTGTTACTGACCCCCACATATCTGTTACACGTCAGAGTTGAACGTTGTTAATGGGGATCTTGCTCTTGAAATGCTTTAAGAAGATATTGGAGCATTAGAATGCTTGTTAGGGAAAGGCTCTTCTGATTTGCAAAGCAGTGGTGACTGACAAATCTGCATAATTATTAATTAAGCCAAATACTTTGGTGCAGTTGTGGTTCACCTGCAATCAGTGACAGGAGAAGAGCAGGTGAGTCTAACATGCAGACACAGTCTCCCCAGCTCTCTCAGTACAGTGTGTGCTAACATTTTATAGCTCCTTAGAGCTGAATGTGCAGAAAGGCTCCTGCCTACTGAAATGAAGTGATACTCTCATTTAAGTCCATTCTACTTAGCTAATACTAGGTTTCTTCTTACACCACTGGTGCAGTAAGGACATCAAAAACACTGCTTCACTGGATTTCCTTTTTCCCCTAGGTGTGTGAGCATCTGTTCGTTGGCTTTCAGCATGGATGGCATGTTTCTGTCTGCATCCAGTAACACAGAGACTGTGCATATCTTCAAACTTGAGACTGTGAAGGAAAAGTAGGTTTCAGAGGTGCCTTAAATTTTTTGAGGAAAAGGCTTTAAAATCAATTGTACTCCACAAAATGAGTTCTTCAAAGTGTAGTCAGACTTCTTTTGAATACTTCTGTAAAGGGCATAAGAAGTCATTTATGAATCAGCAGCTGAGCTTCATGTCCTCCTGGTGAATAGGGGAGGTATTTCTGCCAAAGAGACATTGGCCATTCTTGCCAGAGCAGTTCAGTGATTTCAGTTACATATGTGTTTCAGTTTCCCCTCCTCTGACATACAGATGGGACAAGCTATCTTAGCAATGCCTTCCAGATGCCTACAGGGCTTTAAAAGGCACCAGGTTATAAAGTGTTCCTATTTCTGATCTGAGAGGACAGTCTTTCTTAGGTTTCTGTAGAAGTTGTTGGAAACAATTTTAGTGATAAAGACTTGAAATAAGTCTTGACGTGTGGCGCTCTCCAGTAGACCTTGTGCTTGTGTAACAAACCTTATGAAATGCAGTTTTATAAGCAGAGGTATCAGTTTACAATGAAACATGCTTAAATAACACACTGGGAGTATTGTGGGGCACACTGTGCCCTGTAGCATAAATTAAATGCATTAGAGTTCTCAGGGGTGTAAGCTCTATGTCAGAAGAGAAGCAAGTAGCTGATTAGTATCTTTAAAAAAGATGTTTCCAAGTGTTTATGCACCTTTCTAACGTGAAGAAGGCAAAGCTGATCATTTTTTTTCTTCCTTCTGCCTTGTAGACCTCAGGAAGAGCCTACAACCTGGACAGGTTACTTTGGAAAAGTGCTGATGGCCTCAACAAGCTATCTGCCCTCTCAAGTAACAGAGATGTTCAACCAGGGTAGAGCCTTTGCTACAGTCCGCCTGCCCTTCTGTGGGCACAAAAACATCTGTGCGCTTGCCACGTGAGTAGAGAAACCCAGCCTGCCCTCAGCACCCTGCTGGGTGCTGTGCTGGGCTCTGGAGAGGCTGATGCTAGAATGTAACCTCCTCTCCAGCAGTATGGGTAGTACGCAGTGATAACCTCCACGCATTTCAAAGTCTCTTCTGGGTTATGAGGAGTATGTCAGAGCTAGCACCTCACAGCCCTGTGAAGGGAGGACAGAAAGGTGTAATATTCTCATGTATTCTACTTAGCTAACACTAGGTAAGTGTTAGCTAATGAGAATAGACTACTTCTAAGTGTTGTTTAAAGATGTCTTTTAATTTTGAAAGAAAAATGTTGAGACCAAGCCCTAGGGCTTGGGATGTTTGTTTCCATGAGTTCTGGGGGGAGTGATACTGCATGTTGTGTTAGTGAATTGCAAAGTTAGGCAATCCAGACTAACCATTAAAGAAGTCTTTGAAACCAAGTTCATGTTATTCTTGTCTCTAAAACAGAATAGCATTCATTAAAGTTAATTTTGAAGACTAACTAATCTCTAGTCTGCCTTCACCAAAGGCAGGTCCCAATTGGCACAGCTACCAAAGCAATAAGCTGAGTGGTAGTGAACTCATTTTGTGGGGGTTTTATAGTTCTTGTGCTAAATTGACTTCATGTCTGTGGTCCCTCTCCTCTGATCTCAGAGCACCATTTAAGCAATAATTTAGCCACGTAACATTTCTGAAATAAGTAAATACTTGCCATTAGAATATTTGTCTCTGGGGTTGTACAAAACTTGGTAACAGGATGGTTTTTTGATTCCTGTGGCATCCATTTAGCCCCAAAATGTCATTATGCCTTACTTTTTCTATGCAGTTCGTTCTTAGGTGTTATGACTGTTAACAGCATTGGCTGTCTAGAAGCTGGAGCGTGGAAAATAATGGCTTGAAATCATGGGAGGGGAGGAGAGTGTGCAGATATAGAACTTAAGTTCTAATGAATCTGTTGCTCTCCCCTAAACCCTTCTAGAATTCAGAAGATCCCCCGTTTATTGGTGGGAGCTGCCGATGGGTATCTCTACATGTACAACCTGGACCCCCAGGAAGGAGGAGAGTGCACGCTAATGAAGCAGCACAAGTAAGTCGACGCTCGCTGGGCTCTGGTGTGTCGTCTTTTTTCACCAAGTCCAGTTTGTTCTTAAACTTTGTTCCGTTCTGCAACAGTCTAACTTAGAACAGCTCATTCCTTTAATCTTACCCAGACCTCTGACATGAACGAGTAACTTAAGAATTCCCCTGTGCTTTTCTTCCTAGTATCTACTACACGGAGCAGCGCTTTACCAGCAGAAACCCAACACTGCCTGATTGCAGTGAAGGATCAATCGCTGTTAGCTCTATGATCCTTTTTCCTCTTACTTGGCAGTTTGAGTTGAGTTACTTAAAGGAGAACTTGAAACGACTGACACCATCCTCTTCATCAATAAATGAAGTGGTTACAGAGATGAGAGAGAGATGTTACTCTGACTTCAGAGGGGAATCTGGCCTATGAAATTTTCTGCCTTCTCTCTCCCGGTGTCCTTATTAAGCTTCTGGCAGAGAGGCCACCCCACTGATGTTCTGTGCCAGGACTGTAGAGCCCTTCAGGAAAATAAGATGAGGCATTGTTACTTTGTTTTATGAGGCTTGGCAGGAATAGCTAAGGTAATGCAGTCAGATTACTTACATGATCAACCATAGACTTAAAGCTCATAGCTCACAGGGGTAATTCAGATCCACAGCTTTGGTCAATCTGTAATACTCATTTAAAAACATACTACTACTGGCCTCTAGTTTCACTTGTAGATGAAATGAAGTCTTAGAGGGGTGTTTTTGTCAAGCTCTTCATCTCTGAAATGCACTAACACCTTCACTAGAGGGTTTTCTAGTTATGTCTTTGAAGCAACTGCTTCTTTTGCAGACAGAGCTCAACAGACAGTCTGTAATTGAAGTGTTGTCAGATGCCTTCTGGAACAGAGGGACCCAATTCTTCCTGTTGAATGTATTATTCTTGCACATCTAATGAGAAATTCTTCTGTAGCAGTCAACTAAAGCTGAACTACATGCAGGTAGATCACCCCTCCAACTAACTTCTCTCTGCTTGGTAGGCTGGATGGCAGTATGGAGCCAGCCAACGAAATTCTGGAGTCTGCATCCCACGACCGGCCGCTGGTAGCGCAGACGTACAGTGCTGCTGTGACTAAAGGTACATATGTGCCTTCCTCACCCACAAGGCATGGTAAGGAGGAGGCTGGAAATGGGGCAGGGAGCACCTCTGCCTATCCCTTCATTTCTAGATGGCTGCGTGAGCTCATCTGCTTCAGCACTGAGCTTTTCCTAACTGCAGGGGTGATGTGACACAGTGGTGAGCAGTAGGGAAGGAGCACCTGTGAAGCCTCCTGTTGATGGGTCAGTTGTCTTTGCTGCTTTCTGGGTAGAGGTCTGTCTCATATTGTGGTTGGTTACTGTACTGATGGTTGCAGTGCTTGCCAGATGGCTCTTGAGATGCCCTAACACAATTCTTTCATCCTGAAGTTCTGCACCCAGACCTCATGCAAAGCATCTTAATTATGGCCTGTTGGGTTTTTTTAACAACATTGATAACTGCTCCTGTCATTCCTTTATGGGAGCAGTGACCTTTTAGTCTGATTGGCTGCTCCATCAAATTGAGAGGATGAGAATTTGGTTAAAATACCACAGCTCTGAGCTCAGCATTCACCATCTTTGGCACTTGGGTCACTCGCTGCTTCAGCTGCAGAGGGACAGTCTGCAAGTCTAGCATCAGTACTGCAGTTGCAGCTGTAACACATGGGTGGAGATGAAGAGAAACATCTCAGTGTTACAACTAACAATCTTAATGTAAGGAAAACATCAGCCTGACCAAAGCACCAGTGTGTTGCACGTGCACAGAGTAGTTGAATGTTGTAGTAGTTGAATCATAAACTTCTTGTGGCTCAGAATTATGGGCAAGATGAAGAGTTGGGTGCCAGTGTAGGGTGTCAGTGAAACCATTGCAAGCAACATCTGGCTCTTGGGCTCTAATCCTTCAGTTCCAACCTTAATTTGTGCTGTTGATCCCCCAACTGCTCCTTCCTTTCTCTGCAGCCTATACAGATGACCTGGGTGCTGTGGGTGGAGCTTGCCTGGAGGATGAAACCAACTCACTTAGATTGGATGAAGACAGTGAGCATCCCCCCATGATCCTCCGGACAGACTGAACTTTGACCTGTGAACTCACTCCTGAAGCAGAGAACACTGGCTTGATGTTTCTTGAGGAATCTCGTGTTATGCTGCTATGAACTTTGACATGAGTTGGGAGAGAGGATGACAGACTCTTACAGTTTAAAGTCGTAGCTGTAGTTCTAATTCTATACAATTGGAAAAATATATGGTTTTCAATTCAGTGGCTTTTAATCTTGCTTACCTATTTTAGCTGTGTTTATTTTTTTGTTGCCAAAACCTGCTGTTTGTGCAGCCCTCAGAGCCTACTAGCTTTGCATGCGTTCATGTGCCAAGCAAGCATAGGAGGGGAGAGAGAGAGAGAGAGAGAAGCCACTTTATAACAAACTCAAGTTTGTATTTTTTTTATATATGTATATAATATTTAGCTTATATAAGGAAGGAGTAGAGAAGTGGTTCTGGAAGCTGAGACTAGTTCTGCACTGACAAAGGTCCAAATGGTTTCCTGTGCATGGGCTTGCAGGCATACCTAGTGACTGACATGCAACCTTCCAAATGCAATGGCCTGGATTTTTTTTTTTGGGTTCTCCCTCCCCTTCCCTGGACCATTTTGTTAATTAAAATTCCTTCTGAATGTTGTGTATTTGTGGGACTGTTCTGTTTGTTGGGATGGAAAACCACAAGTGTTTCCCTGCATAAGGGTATAGAATATAGAAAGTGCCTTTACAGGGAAGGAAGGAAACTCCTGCAGGAGGAAGAAGGCTAGGATGGAGACTTGCTAGAGACTTGTTTGTGCCCCTTTTAGTGCTTGGGTTCTGTAGCCCATAGTGGCTGAGAAACTTGGGGTTTTTTTTAGGGAAGACTTGGAATGCACTTTCTCTCTCTCCTGTAGATTGTCTTATTTCCTTGGCAGAGTAGCAATAACTTTTTTTATATACTTTTTTAAATTTTTCAAAGCAAGGATTCTGTCAGGCTGGATGAAAGTCCCTGTAGAGTATGGCAGTTCTGCTCCTCAAACAGCCTTAAGGTTTTCAGCTGGAAGGTGTAGCTCTCCGCTCCTGCTTCTCCTCAGTCTGTGGCTGAGTGTACTGCTCTAATAGTGACAAAAACCTGTTTGGGTTTTTTCCCCAGATCCTGATGTACATATGAATGATTTTTGAAAAGTTAATTTTCTTCTGGGTTCTCTCCTGTGGGATAACAGTGCTTTTTCTCTTTTTATTCTTTCTTTTTTCCTTCTCTTACTGTCCCTTTTCATCAGAGTACCTCTTGCAATACACTCCAAGAACTGGTTGTCTCTTTGGCACTTTTGGAATAAATCCTTAACTGCCCTGACCCTGACTAGGGCTTTCCAAGGCTGAGCAGTGCTGCAGACTATTTTTAGGGATGTAATGTGCCTTCTCTTAAGTCTTGGATAACAGTTAGTGAGCAAGTGATTAGCAAAGGACTTGGTGAGTGTTACTTTCCTTTGCCAAAATGAGCCTGCTTTGCCTTTTGTCTATCAGTGGGAGTCGCTTCCTTCTCCTCCAGTGACTGCTTGCACAGAACTAAAAGCAGAGAAGGAAACTGCAGGTCTTGAGAGGAGGACAGCAACTGATTACTTGGGCTAGGTGTGAACTCCCTACCACAGCTGGACAGCCATGTCCTCTAGGATTTGATGGAGTTACCAAGTCTTCTCTCCAGCAGTGGTCTCTGTCCCCAAAGCCCTGTGTGGGCTGGTGGGCTTCCCATTCCTCCAGAAGTGCAGAAGACGGTGGCAGTCCCTGCCAAGAGAGCTCTCTGTGTCAGTGAGGCTACTATAAGTCTGTGTATGGAAAGGTGCTCTCACGTGGGAGGGAAGAGATCAGGCTTGTTTATTCACCAGAAGCCCTTGCCTGTCCCAAGTAGCTGGCTGGGGCGGTTTGTGGTGTCCTCTCCAGAGCCCAGCATGTTCAGAGCAAACCACTGAGTTGAGCTGAAATCTCACTTAGTCTCTTGATGTTGAGCTCTGGCTGACAACTAAATTCCATGGGCTGGAATTACTAATTTTTTCTTTTTAACTTCAAGTGCTACTGGCTGTGATGTGGAACTCATAACTGCCCAGTAAAATACAAGTCTCAAAGTAAATAAAAGCTCAGTGAGCTTTGCTGGCAAATGGAACCGCCCAGGAGCTGTCAGATGTCTGCTTGTTCCAGACTAAAGCTGTTAACATTCCTGATAACATACTTGGAGGCTTGGCACAGACCCCACAGCAGAGTTAGGGGTAAACACAGCAACACAAGTCTGCTAAGCACACAAGTCTTACAACTCTGGAGTGCAACAAAGGCTGTGTTACATAGTAAGGTAGATCCCATGAGGTCATCACTGACTCCTCCTGCTAAAAATTGAGGACACTTACTGTACTAATTTTACCCCCTTAACTTTAACACCTTGTCTTCCACAGGTGAGTTGGAGATCCTGGATTCACTGTGTTTGTGTCTTCCGTATGCTGCAGTATGCTCCTGAGCCACAGACTGACTGTTGAATTGCTATGCCCTGCTTGGTTCTCTTTTTTCAGTAGAAACTGGAAGCCAGATAAAATGCTTGTCATCTTGTTGTAACTGGGGAAAAACATTTTGGAGAGCAGAAGTGTTAATATTGTGGGGTTAGGGACCAGCATGGAGCTGGTGGGGCGGAGCAGGTGGCTTCTGGTCCCCGTTGACAGTCTCTTTGAGTGGTTGCAGTAGTTTGTCTCGAGCTCATTGCATGAGGATGTGAACTTTTTCTCAGCTAATGACTAATATCATTTCCCTCTGAGGGCCTTGGGCCCTCAGTAACCACCTCTCGTGGTATGCTACCAAAGGTACAGCCTTTCAGGTTGCGGTTTCATCCCAATGAAAAAAGGTGTTTGGAGTTTTGTTTTCCTGTTGGTTTGCTCCGTACTCAGGTGAGGATGCAGCTTCCGACTGCACCGCTGCGCTCTGTGGAGCAGGCGGCATCTAAACGCGTCTCTTGATGGTGTGACAGCCCTGGATTCCCCAGGGCAAAGCCAAGGAGGCTCCAGCCCTGTGCTGTGGGCTTCCAGTCATATGATATGGGAACACCCCCACAGCCCCTCTGGCTTTAGACTGACCTTCCTGGGAAGGACAGTGTTTGTTCCCTGACTGCGTCTCTCTAGGTACAGACTGTGCTTCTCAATAGCTTTTTAATTCAGCAGGGGGACTGGGGCAGAGAGAGATGACTGAAACAACCAAAGCTGGGGAGGGGGTGGGAACACTTAGAAACTTGGAATCCTAAACTCAGGTCTTAGGTTGCAGTGGGATCCATTCCCAGGGAGTACCATAGGGAAGGAGCTGTTTCTCTCTATGTGCAAGTAGGTAGTGAGTGTGTGTGTGCTCTGCTGCTGTCTCGACATCTGTGTCTGCCCTACGCTGTGCTTCTGGTTCTGAGAGAAAAAGCTTTTATCAACTCTGGTCTCTTCTCATGTCACTGTTTCCAAAATACAAATGCTAGATAGCAATCTGGCAGTGAAGAGGCTGGGCCTGGCAGAGGGGAAGGAAGTAAGAAGCATGAGGAGGTTAGTAAGAGGCCCTTCTGAGGCCCTGGTCAGCGAGACGCTGGTCTTGTGTGAGCGGGGTCCTCAGACCTGTTTCCTACAGTGGTTGAGGGACGAGGCAGTGGTGTTTCAAGCCTGGATGCAAATAAATACCTGAGAAGACTCTTTATGCAGTGGCAGGTGTCTCCACAGAGGAAACCTGCATCTGACCTATGTGTAACAGCAGAAAGGGAGGAATGAACTGAAGGCCTGCCAGTCGGTGAGTAGTGTAGAGCCCTGAGAAGCCTGTCTGGGAGCTCTCTGTTACCTCCTGTGTCCTGTTTTCTCAGCTCTAGCGATGGCATTAGCCCCAAGGCAATGTCCAGTAAGGTGGTAGAATTTCTTCCCTTGAAGGTCACTGAGCTGTTCAGTATACTGCCTGTGAGTGCAGATGCTCTGCTACAGAGCAACAGGAGTCTTTGTCCAAAGCATTGGTGGGGATTAATCGCTGCAGAGATTTGGGGAGGTTTATTTTGTGTCCTGGCTGACAGTCACCTTTATTTAACCTGTTAACACCTGAGGGTGAGGCAGTGTCCTCTCCACATGTGCAGAGCAGGCCTTTCCCTGGAATCTGCTGCGCCGTGGAAGGCTTGCAATGAAGAAAGCGTGGCTCTGACTGTAAATAAACCCTTTCAGATTCCAGTTGCACAACCAAAGGAATTCAGTAAATTCCTATTTTTCTAACCATGACATGCCTTCATTTTAACACTCTTCAAATTGGCAAGTCTCATCCTACATCTTAACGCTGCCTGGAGAATAACAGACAGGAAGCTTTCCTTCTGGCTTGCCCATAGCTACGGTTGTGCTCCTCACCCATACCTCGGTGCTGTGGCTCTGACCCCGCAGCTCCAGCGATCTCTACGCTGCCCCCCCACCTTGTGCTGCCTCTGCATGTGTCCGACCCGTTCCTCAGGAGCCGTGCGTTGTTCCCTTGGCTCTGGGTTTCTAGGAAGCGTCACCTCAACCTTTTGTCTCCTTGGATCTATTTGCTCTCTTGCCTTTTGCTTCCTCACCCTGGGGAAAGACCCAACCCCTGCGTGCTGCAGTGCTCGTTCACTCTGTTCGGTATCTGTGTTGATAAGTGGAAAAATCTGTCTAACATTCCACCTCACCAAGTGTCTGGCTCACTGCTGGCCCGTCGCTCTTTGTAATTTTATAACTGCCTAAGAAATTAAATCTGTGTTGTGATAAGTATTCTGTGTCTTCTTCCTTTTCTTTCCTGCTTGGAGATGGGGCCGGGTAAGATCAGGGTGATGCTACCTGTGTTCTGTACTCTCTGGTCCAAACCAAAACACCAGCGGTAATAAGCCCTCGCTCCTAGCTGAGCTTGGAGGTGGTTCTCAAAAGACACCATCAGCTTGGGTGTTGCAGGGACTGGGGAACGACAAGCGGAGTTTCTCCTGCCACATTTTCCTTGCAAATACAACTTTGCTCTCTTGTTCCTCCTTAAAGCTGCTCTTGGGAGTTGTGCTTGTGTGTGTGTTTCCTCCTGCTCCTCAGGTGAGTTTAGGTAACTTCCTTTATTCTTTCTTTTTTGGGTTGCACCTGACCCAGGGCTTTAGATAGGCTCCCTGTGCTGTCACTCCGAGCTTGTCCCTTCTCTCCTTTGAGCGCAGGAGGATCATCAGAAGTGGATGGGTGAGGGGGCATCTCCTACCTCCATCTGCATTCTTCCCTTTGCAAGGCTGTGATAAACACTCTGAGCGGGGTGGATGAGAGGAGATAAAGCCTTTCTGCTCTTGCTAGTGATGGTTGAGCACGCAAAGATGAGGCTCCTCATTCTCCTGAGTGTCTGCTTTGGAGCCAGGCCTGGGCAGAGGAAGCCTGATCCAGCTCTGGAGGGTGATGCTGTCCTGCCGGTCCTGCCTTCGTGCCTCCATTTGCTGCAGGTGAAACACGTTCTGTTGGCTGGGATGAACGTTTCTAAACTGTTTATTTGGCTGCTGGTGACATTCCCCCTCTTCTGCCTGGAGCAGCCAGAGATTCTGAGAAGCAGCTGGCAGATTCAGTAAGTGGTGGCAAGGTCCAGCTGCAGTGGTCGTGCCAACAGCTCTGCTGTCCCCTGAACGGATGTGGTTGTGCAGCCCTGGTGATGCAGCGGGAGGTCTGGCTGTCCCTGTGCTCCTGCCCAGTGCTTAAATCACTGCAGAGCAGGATATTCTCCAGCAAGCACAGGGGGAAAACCCAAAATAATGGCTCAAACCTAGCTCTGAACAAGGCAGCTGTGGCTGTGCTCAGGCTCATGTCTCTGCTGAGTCTGGCACGTTAGACCTGAATTCCCAGGGAAGGGACTGAGAAATCTCATCTCTAATTATTTATCTTATTACAAGGGTAGGCGTGGGCCTCGTGCCTGTTTCCCTTCCTGGCACACTCCCTCCTGGTGCGCTGAGGAGGCTTTTGGATTTAGCTGTGCTGTGGTCAGCCACCAAGTGACCAGGCATGGAGACCCTCTGCTGCTCATGACACGGGACGCTGCCTGTGCTGAAGCGATTCAGAGCAGAGGCACAACTCTGGGGTGAAGAGCCCGGCTTGGGGCAGCGCTGAGCAGAGGTAGCCAGCAGTGTGGTTTTGGCAGGCTCGAGCCCACCTCACACCCCCTTTCACGCAGCATCACTGGTTTCCAGAGCGACTGGGTAGAAAGGGGAGCAGCAGGTGGGGGTGAGCATTGTCCCCACTCCCATCCTGATTCTGTTCTGGAGCACCTGCTCCTGGCTGAATCCTGTCCCTAAGCACACACCTCTTGTGCACCACGTCTAACCTGGCCCCAGACAGGTCTCTGCAAAGGTTTTGGATGTGGTTCTGCCAAGCCCTTGGCAGGGACTTCTGCAGCTAATTAACGGTGCAATGTCAGTTAATGAGGACTCTCTGCCCAGCCTGCTGGAGTGGGGGAAGTCTGATGCTTGCTGTTCAGCACCTTAGGGTGTGGGTTCAGCTTTGTTTGTGGTTTGTTGGGGGGTTTGGGGTGGTTGTTTTGTTGTTGTTTGCTTAAAAAAACCCAAAACCTAAAGGGGTTTACAAAGTTGTGATACAGGATGGGGGGTGTGTGTGGAGGGGATTGCTTAGTCTAGGTGAAGCCGTAAGACAGGCGGGGGGGAGGGCGTTTTAGCGGTGTTTTGCTCCCCTTTGTGCTGTCCTGCTGGGCAAGGATGGCCCGGGGACAGGAGAGATTTGTGTTTGTGCAGGTTGTGATGTGTGCTGGGCGCAGGGCAGCGTGGGGCATGGACCCCCCGTGTCCTCAGCCATGTACAGGCTGTGCCACCTTTGCAGGCTCAGCACCCCGCCCTGAATGGGACTGGGTGCCCCCCTCCGCCCCTCCCGGCCCATCCCCAGCCGCTTCCCGTGGGGCTGGCGCTCTCTCTGTGGAGAGGAAGCCTGCTCCCCACCCCCACCGCCCCGCGCGGTGCTGGGGCCGGGGGGACCGCTCTCTGCCGCCGCGCAGCCGCTAGATGGTGGTGCGGGGCGGCCCCCGGCCCGGCCCTTTCCCCCTCCCCTCCCATTTCCACCCCCGCTCCCGTCTTCTTCCCCCGGTCCCCCTCGGAGCATGTCTGCGCCGGTACCCGCAGCAGAGCTCCGCAGCGCCCCGGGACCCGCTCCGTGACTCGGAGCCGAACGAGATACGGGAAGGGGCGGGGATGAACAGACGCGGCCCGTGTGTGCCCCCGGCCAAAGCCCCTCACGGAAGCTGGGGGGGGGGAAAGGCTGCTCCTGGGGGCTGGAGAAGGCGTTGTGCGGAGCTGGGGGGGGCAGGCCATAGCCCAGCCGTGCTGTTTTTAGCTGTGTCCCTTAGCCGGGGGCTGTACCGCTCCTCTGTCGTGCTTCCCTGAACGAATTGTATAGTGGCTTTTAAATTTGGGGCCAAAACCGGACTCCTGAGGCGGGAGGGGGGTGTCAAAGCTCTGTCCTCCACCTGGCCTCCTCTGCTCTCGGCTCAGCTGCGGCGGGTCTGGTTTGTAGGGAAACACAAACCCTACGCTGAGACCCCTCCCTGCGCACCAGCGGGGTACGGGGCGGGGAGGGGGTGTCTCAGCGCCAGGACCCCCAGCCCTTCAGCGCCCCCGTGTTTGCTCCGTACGGGCACCGTGCGATCGCAGAACGCATCTTCTCACCCCAAAACAGTTCCCCCAGCGCAAGCGGGCAGAGCCGGGAGGGGAAGCAGCTCCCAGCCTTTCCTGTCTCCCAGGCCGAGAGGCAATTTGCATTTCAAGAGGTCAGGATGTAGCTGTTTCTCTTTACCATCTGAAATTAGTTATTAACAGTCTATTTGGAAACAAAACAGCGCACGGGGGGGGGGGGGAAAGATGGGAAGATGGCCTCTGCAGGCTCACATGAACTGCTCCTGTCATCCCTGATTTCCTTGGCTGCTGCTGGAGGATGCTGGCTCGAGGAGGTACGGGTGCTGCCGGAGATGCGCATGGTCCAAAGCCACACACTCCTCTGTAGGGCTGGAGTTTGGGGCTGGAGGGAAAGATCCTGGAGACAGGAGTGTCCCCTGGGAATGTGGGTAAGGGGGTGGCTTTGTACCCTGCTGCCAGGCACAAGCTTGGCTCTAGAAAGGGCGCTGCGGTGAGGATAACTCGATAACAGTCTCCCTGCTTGCTGCCAGCTCCTTTGGCGCGGGAGTGGGACCTCAGCCTGGCCCTGGCAATCTAATTCTGCCTAATAAAAAGCCCCCGGCAGCCCCAAGCAGCCTCCGAGCTGGGCTGGGGTTTGCTGGGCTCCGCTCGCTTTGTTTTCTCAGCTGCCGCCTCTGCCCTCCCCGAGCTCGCTGCCGCTTATTTATATTGGAGTTTGCATTAGCAGATGCACTCTGGGATATTCAATTACCTATAAAGAGCTGTAACAGCGCCAGCCTGTGCTGAGCCATGGAGGGGGGATGTTTAGGGGTGGGTTTGGGGTTTGGTGGTTTGGGGTTTTTTGGGACTTTGGGGTTTGGGTTTTTTTTTTTTCAACTTGCTTTTAAGAGGTGGGAGTGGGGGATAGGTAAAGCAGGGGCATTGAGTAAAAGGGGAAATAAATAAATAAAGAGTGGAGCAGAGGGGAGGGGGGAAATAAATAAATAAATAAATAAATAATCCTGTTTATGAAACCAAACGGCCGCGTAGAAAAATGATCTCCAGGAAGAAAGCAGCTCCCAGGGCTATTTTTAGCTCTTCTGTTTCTTTTTCTCTGCTCCCCACCCCACCCCTCCCCAGTGCAGGCTCTGGGGTTGGTGTGTATCAGCCCTCCCTGCTCTCCATTGCCTCTTGAGTGCCAGGTGATGCTTTTTTTCCCTCCTTTTATTTGCTTTTTATTTTTTTGCATCTTATTTATAGCTCCGAGGCGGGGGAAGGGCAGCACAGGCAGGAGAGGCCGTGCAGGCATTGCCCTCAGCCCTGGCTGGGAAACAGGGGCACAGGCTGGCGGGGGGAGAGACTGGGAGTGGGACAGGAACCAAGCATCCTCTGCAGGACCTGTGTCAGCAGGGGATTACCCCAGAGCAGGACCTGGACATGTGCCTGCCCCCCAAATCCCGGGTGGCAGCGGTGGCTGGGCTCCCTAGGGCTTCAGGGCCAGGGGTTGATGCTTTTTCATCCCCCAAGGGCCCTGCGCTGTCACAGCAACCAGGGCTGGAGAAGCCCTGAGATCCCACTGGGATCTTCTCCTCCATCACTCTTCAACTCCCCCAACAAAGCTCCTTTGCCCTCAGAGGTGTCGCAGCCTTCCCAGGGCATCCCTCCCACCACCATACCCTCCCTGGGCCCTGCATCTCTCCTCCTACCCCTCCTGGATGCTGCTGCTGCCTCTGGACCCCTCCACCACCATCTCCTCCTGAGTGAACATCCCCACCAGCTCCCATCTCTGTGCCTTTATGAAAAAAAAAACCCCATAATTCTTTTCTTATTCAATTAGGAATTTAACACACAATCAGGTGATCGCTTTAAGAGGATTTCCTATAAGGCAGGATTTGAATAACCAGGGCTGCGAGTAATATATTCCCTTAACTGGTTTATTCCTTTATCAGATATTTTTTTCCCTAAGCACTTTAATGCATTTACTTTCCCATTGTGGACACTTTTCTCCACGTTCTCCCTCCCTCCCCGAGCTTATGCAAATCCCCAGTAAGGCGTTTATCACGCCGCGTGTGTCAATAGTGCAATGGCATTAGGCTTCACGCATGCCCCAGTTGATTAAGGAGGGTGGTGGGGCAGCCAGGGGCCCCCAAGCCCCCTTTCAGCCCAGGGAAGGGGCCTCCAAGCTGGGACTTGCATTTTTCCTAGAGAAAAGGCTGGAGCTGAAAGTAGCTCTTTCCTTTTGTGGGGCGAAACGTGAATAGGGAGCGTGGGGCCGCCCTGCCCGCTGCTGTTTGCTGCCCTGTCGCTCAGCTTTTGGGGTGCTGGGGATATGTGGAGGTGCTAAACCAGGGATGGGGGGGAAATCTGTGGGTTGGATGTGAGCGGAGGGAGAAGATGAGGGTGGCAAAATATCCCACCAGCCAATCCTGGTGCTGATTTGGCTCCTGCCTGCGTGGCAGGGGTGAGAAGGGCACATCCCTCATCCACCCTGGGTGCCCACCCGCCTTTTGGAGCCCCATGGGAGCAGCTTTGGAAAATAGGATTTTTGCCCCGCTAACCATGCTGCCCAGGGCTTTGGGGGGCTCAGCTGGGGGCTCTGGTCCTTGCTGGGCTGCTTGTGGAGGGAGTGCCTTGCCAGCAGGCCTGCCTGGGACTTGTCTGGGGGGAATGGGGGGTGTGTTAACAGTCTTTGTGGCTGTGGGGTCTAATATACCTGCTGGGTGGGGGAGAAGCCTGGCGCCCTGGCTCTGGGGGATGTGATCACAGAGCATTCACTCCGAAACCTACTGACAGGCACTTGGATACTGGAAAACATGAAGTATGGAGAGGGGGCAGCCTGTGCTCACAGTGTGGAAAGAGCCAAAGGGGCTATGTTGCTTCTAACCAGTGGTCTCCTTGTCGCTGGAGGGGCTCTGGCTTTGTGGCTGATGACAGGGCCCTCAGTGAGCCTGGTGTGGGGTAAGAAACCCAAACCCCATCCAAGAATGACCATCACCATTTTGTCCTTCCAGAGGAAAAGCCCCTTCTCTCAACCTGAGCCCCTCAGTAGCCTGGGGGTGGGAGTGAGCAGAGCCAGCCCTTCCCGGCCCCTGTTTCCCCCACACCCTCCACAGACTGTCTCCTTCTCCATCCCAGCCTCCCGCCCTGCCTCTGCGTGCAGCAATTATGCAGGGTTGCAATCAAGGAGATGAATTAGCAGCTCATCTTGGATTAATTAGTGATGGATGCAAATCTCTTCTAACAAAGAAAGGGGAGGGGGGATGCAAAGACTGTGGGTTCTCTCTGGGTTTCTCCAGCTCCCCCAGGCTGGTTTCTCTGATTTGGGAGTGGGAGAGGTGCCCAAAGTCACCCCTTGCAGGAGAATTGGGGCATCCGCCTGGAAGAAGTTGGTCCTTGGCCTTGGGATGAGAGCCGAGTGCCCTGAAGCTGATGTTCCCATCTCTAACTCAGCTCCTCCATCCTCCCAGAGCACTTAAACCCCAATGCTTTGGGCTCAGAGCAACTTCTCCTTCCCAACCCAGCCCTGTCGCAGGGCTTGGGGAAAACCCAGTTAATCCCAGTGGCCTCCAGTGCCGAGCTCCTACCAGAGCCCAGGATTTGTTCACCTGCAATCAGATTGTGACAAACCCCTCTGCTTCCACTGAACAAACTCCCTGGCTGCTCCCTGCTTCTCACAGGCCCCGATAATCCCCCAAGCGTGACTCCAGCCAAGCGACTTCCCTGCCTAATCCCCATCGTCCCCCGTGCAAAGCCGGCGCTGCCAAGGATGCTCCCGGCGCTGGTACCGCACGCTGGGCCAGCACTCTGGGAGCAGCCTCTGGGGAAGGATGTGAAGGCTGCACTGCTATTTAAAGGAGCTTTTCCAAAGGGGGCTGCAGGCTCGGGAATGGCCTCATGGAGTGGAAGAGATGAATGTGCAGCACTCCCGGGAGCACCAGGGGTGGGGAGGAGGGGGATGGACATGGCATGGGGCACAGAAAGCCTGGGGAATCCTGGCAGGGTGAGCCCAGCTTGGGTTTGCCGCTCCTTAAGTGAGGGACGGGTTCCGTGGCTGTGCCTGGTTTGGGAGGGGTGTGGGGGGAGGACAGCAGGGACAGCTGCTTCCCACCAGGGACAGCTCTTTCCCAGGGACCCCGGGGGTTTACAGCGGTGGGGTTTTGGCAGTGTGGTGGGATGCAGCCACCTGAAAGGTCTCTCCCTCTCTTCACCTTTGCAGCAGCAATGGTTAACGCAACCGGCTTCGCTGGAAGGGCAAGAGGAAGACGCAGCACCAGGGATTTCTGGAGCCCATCCTAATCCGACATATCCCAGCCAAATGAATCATCAGCGTCTTATTCCAGCCCGTGGGACTCATCAGTGTTCGACCAGGCTCCAGAAAAGCGAGGTAAGGCTCTGAATAGCAAGGAGCGGTGGAGAGGCGGCCGTGGGGTGTGAGCTGGTTCATGGAGCCGAGCAAATCCCTCCGGATGCTCTGATAGATGCAGCCAGGACACACCCAGCCTATTTATTTAGAGAAATACCTCTAAAAGCTGTGGTTTGGGGAAGGGGTGCTCCGTGGCTGGGTGTGGGGGTGCAAGGGGAGACCACTGGGATGGGGCTGTGTCCCTCCTGCCGTGGGGAGCAGGGGGTCAGGGCCAGCTTTGCCCCACATGTTCGGAGCATCGTGCCTGGCAGGTTTTCCTGGCTGTTAAAGTGGGTCAAGCAGAAACCCAAGGAGCACCCAAGCTCACCAACCTTGAGCCAGCTACATCAAAGCTGAATTATTCAGGGGCAGCTTGAAAAATTGAAAAGCCCAGAAAACCAAGGGAGAGCCCAGCTCACAGGCCTGCCCCGCCCCCCCCCATGCCCCTGTCAGGCAGAGGCAGCTGGGGGGCAGCACTTAAACCCTGTACCCAAGGCAGAGCTTTGACACTTTGGGAGGTTGGATGGTGCCATTTGGGTCCGACACTGCCCTTGGGGCTGGGAAAGGCAGGGAGAAAGCTCTCAGAGATCTTCACCCTCGTGGGTTCATCTCCCTCCCCCTCCCCCAAAAGCTGTAGCAGTTTCCTCTGGCTCCCTGGTATGTCCCACCCTTGGACCCATAGAAGAATCAGCAGAAAGGGAATATCCCTGTCCCAGAACCAGGGTTTCACAGACTCACAGAGTTGTAGGGGTTGGAAGGGAGCTCCAGAGATCATCAAGCCCAACCCCACTGCCCAACTTGAGGCCATCGCCCCTTGTCCTGTCCCCACAGACCCCTGAGAAGAGGCTGGCCATTTCCCTCTGTCTCCCACGCTTCAGATATTGATAAACACTGATCAGCTCCCCAAAAGGGGGTCAGGGGATGCCGTGAATTTAGACAGAATGGTCAAAGCCCAGGGGCTTGTTATTTGCCAGGAGGGGTTTGGTCACAGCATCTCCCTGAGGCTCAGGTAGCACCAAGTCCATCTGGGAGCCAAGATGCTCCCCAGAGCTCGGTCGCTTTTATAGGACACCCCCACCCCCGGCTCCATACATGAGGCTTTGGGATGGGGAGACCCAGCTCCTGGGGAGAATCCCTGTGGGAATCAGTGAGTAATGCTGGCAGCGGGGCCCCGCCGGCACGCTGCGAAAAGACGAGCGCACATATGCTTCAGCTCATCCTGCTCTTTTCTGCAGAGCACTCACACCATCTGGGTGCCAACCCCCCGTGGCAGGGGCATCCGGGGAACCCCCACCACAGCCACCTCCTTTGCTTTAATTTCCAAGGTGCCTGGAAGGGGGTGATGGGCTCTGGCACAGGGCAAGGGGCCAAACCCTGAGAGAAGCCAGCTGCTTGGAGGCTTTATGATGCCTTGTCGTGAACCTGGTATTGTCATTGCCTTAGAGCTGAAGAAACCACCAAAAAAGCTACACTCCCCCCAAAAATATCCTCTGCACCTTGCACTAGTGCCCTGAGCTTTGCAGGTGTTCAGCCAAGGGGCTGTGCTGGGGGCAGAGACAGACCCCGCTCTTCCTTACCCCAAAACTGGGGGGCGGGGGGAGGAGAGGGATTGCTATGTCCAGCTAGCTGCAATCTGTCCATCCATCTGTCCGTCCATCCATGGGACAGCTCATGCTGACCCTGCTGGCTAAGGGGCTGAGCAGGGAAAGCTGAGCCCTGGCGCTGGGCAGAGCTCAGCACCGTGGTCTGGCTTGCCGGGAGCCAAACTCCAGCTCTTAGAGCCAAGGAGAGAAGATGGAAATTTCCACCTGGCCGGCTCTCCTCCCCACGACGAATTTGCAGGAGCCCCTTTTGCCCAGCCCTGCCCCCGGCACAGCGCAGCCCAGGAGCTGCAGCCGGTTTTGTCTCCCTGTTTCCTCCGGTGCGAGCGCATCCCAGCCCGCCCCCCACCTCACCCTTCCTCCCCCCCCCCCCCCACCCCCCCACCCCGCCCCGATCTGTGCAGCGCAGCCTTTATTGACTGTGAGCAGATTGTAACGCACAGCCCGGCGCTGCAGCCATGGAGAGGAACCTCTCCTCCTCCCTGCTGCCGCCAGCCTCCCACGCTACGGGTGGGGAGACCCCAGAGGGTGCCCCAGGGCTGTCCCCCAGCTTGGTGGGAGGGGGCATCTGCTGTCTCCTGTGTCCCTTCCCCTGTAAGAAAACCCCGATAGCAGCGCATCTCTGTGATGTCGCCTGCAGCCTTGGCCAGCTCACCCAGCTTGGGAGGGGTGGGGACACCTGTGGTGTCCCTGCCTGGAACATCCTCCTTGGGGACACGCGTCTTCTCCCTGGACAGATGTCCCCTCCTCCCCACAGCGTTGGTTCCCTTTCTCTGCTTCCAACCCCTGGCTCTGCTGGGGGCAGAGACAGTTCCAACTATTCCTTCCCCCAAAACTTCGAGGGGGAGGGGGGATTGCTATGTCCAGCTAGCCAGAGCTGCAATCTGTCCATCTGTCTGTCCATCCATCCATCTGTCCATCCATGGGGCAGCTCATGCTGACCCTGCTGGCTCCTTACACCAAAACTGCGTGCAGGGGGGTAGCGCCTGTCCCTGCAAAGCTCACATCCTAACTGAAATTAACAGGGCTTCCTTCCTAATTAATCTCTTTGCAATTAGCCCCCCGAAACCCCGCAAAGCGCCCACAGGAGGTACCCGCAGGCGGTACCTATAGGCGGTACCTATAGACAGGGCTATGGATGGGCTCCGTTCGCCGGAAAAACCTTTCCTGCGGCCCCCGGGGACCTGGCCTGGCAGCCCGGGGCTGGCGGAGGCGGAGGGGGGCTCGGGGTGACCCCCGGGAGGGGTCCGGGGGGAGCGGAGGAGGAGTGATGGGGAGGCGGGAAGATGCGGGCGGGCGGGAGGCAGGGCCGGGGCCGCCTCCGCTCCTCGCTCGCAGCCGCCGCACTCGCTCTGCCGGCCTCCCCCGCTCCGCTCCACTCCGCTCCGCGCCCCCTCCCCTTCCCCTTCCCCTCCCCCGGAGGAGGCTCCGGCATGGCGGGGCCGGGGGCCGGCGGCCGCGGGTGCTGAGCGGGGCGGGCGCAGCGCTGATGCCGCAGAGCCGCCGCGGCGGAGGGAGGTAAGAGCCGGCACCGACCTGTTGGGCTCGGCCGCGACCGTCTGCGTGCGGGGGGCGAGGTGCGGGGAGACGCCTCCCCCGAGCCGCTGCCCCCCCCCCCCGGGCTCCCGAGCATCCTCCCCCGGGCGCGGCCGGGGCCGGGGTTCCTCCCCGCTCCCCCCGGCCAGGAGCTTTCCCTTCGGCCCCAGCACGGGGGTTATTGGATCCCCGCTGGGTTCCGCAACTTCGCGGCTTGCAAGATGCCGGGGAACCTTTTTGCTAGGGGAATAATCCTTTCTCTGCCTTGACGGGGCGGGGGGGGGGGAGAAGGGTGGGGGTGTGTGTGTCTGCACTGCCCGGGGGTCACTCGGCACCAGGGAGCAGTGGGATGGGGGGGTCTCCTGCTCTGCCTGGCTCTGCTAGTGCCTTGTCCCTGGGTGAGACCTCCCACCCCTGGTTGTGATGGAGAACCCCCTCCCGTCCCACCTTGGGCCCTGAGGACTAGCAAGGCCCCTTTCTCTCCGGTGTAGATGGGTGTAAATCCAAAGGGATGGGGGAAATTGGGTGTACCATGGCACAGGGATGCTCAGAGGAGGCGGTGGATGGGTGCTGGAGAGATGGCCCAGCACCATGGCTGTGCAGCTCATCCTGCTCTGCTCCCAGCCCCGCGGATTCAAGAAGTTTGGGCCACAGTAGGTGCTGGTGTTTCCAGCCAGTGTGTTCTCCAGCTGGGATCTCTGCCATGGAAAACCCAGCAGCGGGTTTTCCTGCATCCCAGGAGATGCTTCCCACCGGGTTTTCGCTGCCTGGGGTGGCATCAGGCACAGGAGGGTAGTCAGTGGAGGGGATCACAGCCAGCTCCTCTGTGAGCAAGGGGATGGAGCCGTGTTCACAGCCCAAAGCTGTCCCGCTGTGCTGCTCTGCCAGCAGTGCTCCAGGATGGAGAGGGTGGGTCTTAGGGCTGGTGTGGTGCTGGGTGAGGACCCCAGCCTGCCCCTGTCCAGGCCTCTGCACAGCCTTGGGGCCGTGGCAGCACTGCTCTGTGCCACCATCCCTACAGCGAGCAGATGCTCAATGATTGTGTTTGCAGAGATGTGGGCACCACGTTTCTCACCCACCCTGGGGTCCCCCAGCATCCAACCCACCCCTGGCAGCTGGGGAGATGCTGGAAAACCTCTCTGCTCCTGAAAAAGCTACATCTGGCAAGGAGACCAGAGAAATCACTGTCATCATTGATTTTTATTCCCTTGCCTGCCTCAACCTGCTGCCTCGGAGGAGGCCTTTCCTGGGTCGTCCGCGGGCGCAGAAGCAGGCTGGCATCTAGCGACTGGTGCCGGTAAGACAGAGCAGCTCCGGGGCTGCTCCCCAGGGCCTGGGCTGGGATGGCCCCAGAGAGATCAACCACATTTTGGGTGGATCTGGTAGGGTCGCTGGGGGACGTCAGATGCTTTAGGAGCTCGTTTTGGGTTGCATTTGGTGTGGAAGCTCTCGGGTCTCTGCTGGGGTCCCTCTGGCAGCTCTCTGAGCATCTCCCTGCTGTGCCGTGGTCCCTCAGAGAAGCAGAGCTGAAATACTCATCTTAAAATCCAGGTTGCATCCCATCCTCTCTGTGAAAGGGCTGCAGGAAAGGGGTCTGCCCTGGCTGGTGCCTCAGCAGACATGCTGAAAAAGGGCCTAAGGAGCAGTAAGCATGTGCTGGGGCAGGGTGTGGGGGGAGGCAGCCAGGAGCTTCCTGCAGCCACCCTGGGCGAGTGGGTTTCACCATTCACTCCCCTCATCACTTGTATAAAGCGTGGTGGCATTTGGTGTTGGTAGCATCACAGTGAGGTGCTGACCCAGGCTGGGGTGAGTGCTGTGCCTTTGGGGAGGCTGGCACGGACCCTCCTGACCACCACTCACCACCCCAAATCCAAACTCCTGCCTGGTGGGGAGTCAAGGGACCCCACTCTGCTCAGGAAAAGCATCTTTCTGGGTGGTAGATCCATAGGGGCTGCAGCGATGAAGCCTCAGGGCCACCTGCGTGCCATTCATCCCTTGCAGACCCCTGGCATCACCCCGGGGAGGGGGACAGGAGCTATGCCCTGGGGTTGTCACTGTTCTCCCTCCCAGGTCACCCGTGATGGGCTCGGTGGGAGCCGAGCGCTTCAAGGAGCTGAGCCCAGCAGGGACACCGGAGGGGAACGTGGTGATGAGCTTCAGCTTCGATAGCTACCAGCTGGAGGAGGACGAGCTGCAGCGGGGCAGCCAGGCCAAGGGCGTCCTCACCTTCATGGAGCCGGGTGAGGGCAGGCACGGCTCCAACCCAGGAGCTGGGTTCCCTGATGGTTTCCAACACATTTAGGAGCTTCCTGGGTTTCCTAACACCTCTTTCCTGGATCTATTTGTACCTGTGTGAAGGGTCCCGTGGCAGGGGGCTATGTGGGTCAGCAAGGAATCATAGAATCATAGAGGAGTTGAGGCTTCACGTCCCGGCTCACTTAGCCAGCTCACCCCCGGCTTGCAGGTTCACCCGACCCTGGGCAGGGCTCAGGGATGCCAGGGGAATTTACCCCATCCCAGGGCAGCCCTGTCTGCTTCCACACCCCTTCAACTCCTCCTGCACCTTTTCTTTGGCTCTTCCCTGCACTGCCTGGCTCCCAGGTTATTCGGCTGCCGTTAAACCTCCTCTGCCCCCACAGCCCGGGTGTTCTCCTGCCTCCTGGGTCCCACCTAGAAGCACCTTTATTTAGGGAAGGAGTTTCTCGGGGTTGGGGCCATTTATCCATGAGACCCACAGGGCATGGGGCTGTTTGATGCTGGTGGGATGCTGTGAGAGATAGGGGTGTTGAAGCACCATCTGTCACCCCATGGCCGGTGTCTACTGCAGGTTCTGCGGGCGCAGCAGTGCTACTGTCACGTCTTTTCTCTGTCTTTCCCCTTTTGGGGCAGTTGCTGAGGATCCTGAGCCCCAGGATCGATACCATGGGATTTACTTTGCCATGTTGCTGGCCGGGGTGGGATTTCTCCTGCCGTACAACAGTTTTATTACTGATGTGGACTACTTGCACCATAAATACCCAGGTAGGTCTCCAGCAGCTGCAGCACTTCCCAGCCACTCCAAATTCAGGGAAAGCTCTGTGTGTGTCCCCCTGCCACCCCCCATCACCTGCCTCTCCACAGGGACCTCCATCGTCTTCGATATGAGCCTCACCTACATCCTGGTGGCCTTGGTGGCTGTCATCCTCAACAACGCGCTGGTGGAGCTGCTGAGCTTGCACACCCGGATCTCCGTGGGTGAGTGGGGGTCCCAGCAGACACTGGTAGTCTGCCCTATGCTGCCTTTTCCCCCCACCCCACCCACCTCATCTCCTGCCTGCAGGCTACCTCTTTGCCCTGGGGCCCCTGCTCTTCGTCAGCATTTGTGACGTGTGGCTGGAGCTCTTCACCCGCAGGCAAGCCTATGCCATCAACCTGGTGGCTGTCGGGGTGGTGGCCTTCGGCTGCACAGGTATGCGGGATGGCAGCCAGGCCTGGGGCAGGCACAGCCCTTCAGACAGGGGTGGCAATGCAGCTGTCCCAAAGAGCTATGGTCTCCTGGGACAACCTCTTGCTCTGATCCCTATGAACTGACCCGTGTCCTTGTTCCATCCCCCTCCACCTCTGTATGGGCACCGTAAGACTGGCTGGGGTCACCAACACCAAGCCATGCCTTGGTCCCTGACACCGCTGACCTCGGCCACTGTGATGGCTTTGCCATTTGGGCCTCTGTGGTGACTTCCCAAGCCCTTGCACCTGGGGAGGGCACTACTGGTGGGAACAGCCATGGTCGGGGGCATCCAGGGAGCAAAAACCCCTCCCACTTTTGGGGCAAGAGAGCCTTGGGTGCTGCATCAGCTGTCAGGAAGGGTGCAGCTCCTGGGTGGGACAGTGCATGGGCCTGCACCAGGGTTTCTTTCCCTCCATGGTGTTTGGGCTGCAACAATAATCCTTCCTTCTCTCCTTTGCACATCTCTCCTCAAGTGCAGCAATCCAGCTTCTATGGCTACACGGGGCTGCTGCCCAAGCGCTACACGCAGGGGGTGATGACGGGCGAGAGTAAGTACCTGCATCCGCTGCTGGGGCCGGACTGCGCAGGCTTGCTTGGGGGGACCCTCCTGCACCTTCTCCTGGGACCCTGCTGTCCCCAGCGCAGCCTGGCCAGGTTGTCCCCCCTCAAGGACATCCCAGCATGCTCCCCAGCACCCTGGGGTGTTTGATAGGTTATGAATCATTTGCAAGACTGGCTGTGCTGCCACATCAGGCTGGGGGGTGGGTGAGTGTCTGCCAGGACCTGGCTCCTGCCCTAAAAATATCCCCGTTTCTAACTTCTCCACATCTGGAGGTATCAGATGGAGGGGCTTCTTGGGAGGGGTCCCTGAGCTGTGGGGCTCAGCAGGACCTGGTGCTGACAGCTCTCCCATGCCACCAGGCACTGCCGGGGTCATCATCTCACTCAGCCGCATTTTCACCAAGCTGCTGCTGTCGGATGAGAAGGAGAACACAGTCATCTTCTTCTTCATCTCCATCGGCATGGAGCTGACCTGCTTCATCCTCCACCTCCTGGTGAAGCGCACCCGCTTCGTCCGCTACTACACCGCCTGCTCCCGCAAGGGTGTCCCCGAGGCCCGGGGGCTGGTGACCGTGGGACAGGCTACCGTGTCCACCATGATGTTACTTCTGAGGACATCCGATTTGTAAGCTGAGGGGGAGGTCCCTCGATGGCCCCTGGGGTGCCTCTCTTCACCGGAGCTCAGCACTGGTGTCCCCTCTGCTCCACATAGGAGAACCAACCACGGGGACAGCCGAGCTCCCCCAGGGCAGCCCAGACCCTGAAGCTGAGCTGGCTGGCAGCGGCACCTACATGCGCTTTGACGTCCCTCGGCCCAAAATCAAGAGGAGCTGGCCCAGCTTCAGAGGTGGGTAGTTGTCTTGGGGAGGGTGGGGTGGGTAAGCCATGCCAACAGGGTGGTTTCACAGCATTTTGTGGGGCAAGAATTAGCGATTGGTGGCCCAGGCCTCTGGGGAAGGGTCATCATCCCTTTCTCAATGCACCCATAAACATCTTTGGAAGCCACTGTCAGGGTGCAGGCAAGAGTTTCAGGCCCTGCAAGGGTAGGGCTATAGGTTTTGGCTGAGCTGTGCTGCCCATCCCTGCCAGACATGCTGCTCCACCGCTACGTCGTGTCCCGGCTCATCTGGGCCTACATGCTGTCCATTGCCATGACCTACTTCATCACGCTGTGCCTCTTTCCCGGGCTGGAGTCGGAGATCCACAACTGCACGTTGGGGGAATGGCTCCCCATCCTCATCATGGCCATCTTCAACCTCTCCGACTTCGTTGGCAAGGTAGGAAAGGGGCCAGCTCTGTGCGGTGGGGGTGGATGTGTCCTTTCCACCATGCCTCTTTGTGTCCTCTTTCTAAGCCACTTGGCTCCACCAAGGGTCATCTCCACACCACGGGTATCTAACTAGTATGAGGTTGCTCACCGGCATGCCTGAGGTTGGGCTCCTGCAGCTGATGTCTTGCCACCATCTCGTCTTCTCCTTGCTGCCCCATTTTGGGCACTATGCTGCCCTCTCCAGGACCCCCAGCATTGTCTCTGCCCCTCACCACAGATCCTGGCTGCCTTGCCCTACGACTGGAGAGGGACCCACCTTCTTATCTACTCCTGCCTACGTGTGGTCTTCATCCCCCTTTTCATCATGTGTGTCTACCCCAACGGGAGGCCCACCTTTGGCCATCCTGCCTGGCCCTGCATCTTCTCCCTCCTCATGGGCATCACCAATGGCTACTTCGGCAGCGTCCCCATGATCCTGGCCGCTGGCAAAGTGAGCCCTGAGCAGCGTGAGCTGGCAGGTAGGACCAAGCCCTCCCAGGATTCCCATGCAGGGTGTCCTGAGTACCCTGACACACTGTGTCCCTTCCCACAGGGAACACCATGACTGTGTCCTACATGACAGGCTTGACGCTGGGCTCAGCCGTGGCCTATTTTGCCTATAGCCTCACCAGTACATCCCACAGTACCTGCTTCTACACCGAAACCTCCAACAGCTCCTTTACGCTGGGGTACTGAGCCCCAGGGCGGGGCAATGGGGACAGGATGGGACCTGCTTCCTACCATGGTCTCCACCACCCCCTCGGCCCATGTCCTTCTTCAAGGGAGGGAGCCCAGAGCTGGAAAGCTGCCCTGTGGTGGGCCGGGACCAGCATCCTGTTGGCTTGGGTCTGTGGCATCCCAGCCAGGGCCACGTCTCGGGGTGACAGTCCTCAACCCCGGGGACAGTCCCATTGCTCTTGGGGGCTCCCCATCAGCAATGTGCGGCTCTCTGGTGGAGAGGGGGTCGTGTGGGTCTTCTGTTTGAGCCAAGCCATTGCCAGGAAGAAGAAAATACTGCCAAATCCCAAAGGGAACAGGACCAGCACCAGGGAGAAGGGTGACGGAGGGCTGGTGATGAAGAGGAGCAAGAGAGGAAGGAAGCGCCCCTTCAGTCCCTGGTGGCTCTGGGAAGGTGGGTCTCAGCTTTCACTGATGGTGCTGCAGGTTTCACTGAGACTCCCTGAAGTCTTGATCCCTCCCCAAATGCACCAATCGCTGTGTAAGTCAGTTCACTTCTGCTGGTTGGAAAAAGAAAACCCCAAACCACTCGTTTTTGGCTGTGTCTTGTTTTTACCAACCCCCCACCCGACTGCAAAAGAGGCAGGGACTTGCCTTCCCCCTTCCCAATGGGGTCAGCCCCATTGCAAGCAGGTAGGGGGTGTCCCCCAATGTCTCGGGGTGGTCCCGAGGCCACGGCACTGCAGATGCCACCTGTGGGAAACTGCCAAATTCCAGGACTCACTGAAGGGATATAAATGAAGCTGCCACCAGAGAAATGTCTCTGCAGCGCTGCCCAGTCGTTAGCCATGCCACAGGTGCTTGCACTGGCTAGAGCAATGCCTGATGCCTGTCATCTGGGGTCTCGGGATGCCCCTTGTGCTGTTCCCCATCTCCAGGGGTCCCTTGGTCACCTGGGTCAAATCACACCCTGAAAACTGTGGCTAGACCTTTGCGGGCAGCAAGTGGGAGGGAGACCAGGCCGAGTGGAGCAGAAACCATCTGGAGGAGGAGGTGCCACCACCACAGGCTGCTGTTTTGGGACCGGCTGCACCTCGTTGTGATCCGACTGGGTGGGTGCCACCTCCCAAGGAAGCAAAGCCCAAGGGTGGCAGGAGCAGGAGGGACCCCCCAGCCCTGCTAAGCACCCATCTGGTTTAAGTGCAGCTCCCATCATGAAGAGCAAACGCAGTGTCTCACCCTCAACACATCATCCCACAGCGCTCAGGGTACCAGAGTCCCAGGGGAAGGACTCAGGCCTCCTACCATCCCAGCAAGCAGCAAACCTCCACTCTGGGGTCCCAGAGGCCACCCCACAAGGTCCCCAAATAGCCCCACGGCACCAGGGTTGGGTCTTTCCCCAAACACAAGGCAGGGGCTGAGCCAAAAATCCCCCCGGTTGCTACCACAGGGAGAGGAAAAACCCCACAGCCAGGACAGGCGAGACAACAAAGAAAAGATGCTTCATCGCATTGGTTTTTTTTTGTTGGTTTTTTTTTTTTTCAATTAATTTTTTTTGTTTTTGTTTTGTTTTTTTTTTTTTTATGAAAAAAAGATCACACAGAGTTCTCCAACAAACAGAATGCCAAAAAAATTTGTTTGAAACAAAAAAAAAACCTGAAAAAAAAATGAAACGGAACGAAACCCCCCAAAAAAAAAAAAAAAGGAAAAAAAAAAAATAAAAAAAAAAAAAGAAAGAAAAAAAAAAGAAAGACAAAAACCTGGCTCTCCTTTCCTCTCGATTGTCTGAAATATCCTTGTGTTCCATAGAAGGCAGCGGGTTTTAAGTGCTTTCTATTTAACATTAGCATAAAATCTCTCTCTCACGCGCGCTCTCTCTCTCTTTAAAATATGCTCACACAATTTGCTTCTAGAAGTACAGTACACTTTGAGCGTGGGGGGGGGGGGGGGGTGGAGGGGTGTGCCTGTTCCCAGATCATCATTTACAATCACAATCCAACAGGAAATAAAAAATAATATTCTAAAGGTCAGACTGTGTTCATTTCTGTCTTTTTTTTTTTTCTTTTTTTTTTATAATTTCATAATTTTTTTTCACAGTTTTAAAAAGTTTATATTTATATATATATATTTATATTTATATTTATAATTAAAAAGTTGAATCCATTTAAAGACTTATAATACAGGAGGGCTAAAGAGTCTTTTGGTACATTAAAACTGTACAGGCTAGAACTGTCACTATCCGCCACGCCGAGGCAACCGGTGGCCCGGGGTGGAGATGGTACAAGCTCAGCACCATGTGGTTCGTTTAAAGGACGAGGGGTAACTTTGCAGGGGGGTGCGTCCCACTCCCCTGAGCCCTGGCCTCCAGTCTCTGGTCCGTAGCCGGTACCAAGGCGGATAGTTTCCAATCTGTCCTTAAGCATCTCCCCACCGGAGCCTGGGCCGTGGCTCCTAAGCAAGCTGGGCCCCGCTCCGTGTCCCAGCGATCTGTAGTGCGAGTCGGTAGTTGCAAAGATCAGTGCGTCTCTTGGACTTTATTCTTGGTTTAAGTGCAAGGATGGTGCATCGTGGCGTGGTTCTCCTCCAGCGGCCCCTCCAGCCAGGGGTAACCCTGGTGTGGTGATGGTGGTGGTGACGCCGAGGGTCCGGCGTGTGCCCAGCGGAGCAAGACAGATCGTCAGCTCCGCAGAGGGAGGAGGCGGCGATGACGGCAGCTCTCGGGGAGCCTGGATGGAGCGAGCTGAACCGTCGCCTCCCTGAGCCCAAGCTAGCAGAGGGGCTCTGGCTGTGGCAATGCCGCAGACAGGCACAGCCAGGCTTCACGCTCTGCTCCCCCGTTCCCTTCAAATAAGGGGATGAGGGCTTCCCAGCAGCTCCACATCTCTGCTTGAGCAAGGCATGGGTGAAGGATGCCAAAATCCAACGGCCTGTCATCTCCTCTGCTCCAAGCACTAAGCAGCAGTTTTTCCCAGTCATTGCTGGCCCCCCCTTCACTGCACGCTCCAAGACGTTCTTTGTTCACCAAGTGTCACCCCCCAGCCACACGCTCGCTTCCCCCAGTGCCTTTCCAAGGCAGGAGGGATGCAGAGGGATGGGAAAGGCGGGTTCAGGTTGTTTGTTCGAGGCAGTAGGAAGGCAGCAGCTCAGACTGGATGTTGGCTCGTCTTCCACGCAGCTCCTCCCAGTCTGGAGAACCTCTTCTGCCATCTCCGTGCTGGGGCCAGCACTGCCCCTTCGTGCTCCGTGCTGCCAGCCAGGGGCCTCCAGGGAAAGGGAACCACAAAAAGGCGCCGAGAGGATCGAGACGAGGCGCTGAGAGAGACTCATCTCCTTTCTCTTTCACCCTGTCCTTCCTAAAGGGTCATGCGAAACTAAGCAGGAAAGGAAATAAAAGGACGGAGAGGAGCGTACGCAGAAGGCTCTGGGTGTCCTTCCACGTACGGGCGGCTTCTGAGTTACTGATGGGGGCAAATGACACAAAAGGGATCCCTCCTGCCGGGGGTCCCGCTGGTGAAATGATCACGAGACCCATGTGCTTTCCTGGACCAAAAGGAGGAAGGGAGAAGTTGGTCAAGTGTCACCTTACTTAAAGCCACTTCCAGAAGAGCCTTGGGAGTTCAAGCACCACCACCCCCTACCCCAACGGCATCTTCCTCAAGTCCTGTAACTGCTTCCCCAACCCCTTTCTTCAGCCCTCTCCCTCCTCCTTGTGTCTCTCACGCTCTCCTGTCTGTAGTGTGACACAGAAGTCATGAGCATTGAAAGAAACAATCATGTCGTCTGAACAGGCACGTCCTCAGGTTTGTCCCATCCCTTCCCAGGGGTGGCACGTGTCCCCTGGGCGGTCAGCAAATGACAGGGACCCCGTCGGTGTTGAAGATCATGCCCGTGGTGGGCTCGTAGGTCCCTGCAAGGTAGTAGAGGTCCTCACTGTCTTGGTATTTCTTTGTCTTTAGCATCTGCTCATACTGATCCAGACCGACAACAAGACACTTGTGTGAGATGGTCTGGACATCGTTTTCATCCACGTGAGAGGACTGGTAGAGAGCTCGCTGCATCACAGGAATAGAAGGAGGGAGATGGAAAGGAGAAATCAGACCTTACAGCATTGACAGCACCATCTTCAACATGCAGAAAAACATCCTCCACAACTGGCCAGGGCCTGTGCTTGCTCTCAAGCACAACTCCCCACTCATCCCCACTGACAGACCATGGGAAGTGACACCAGGAACCTGTATGGGCCCATGGGCAGCATGGACATATCTGTCCAGCATACCAAACCTGAGCCCTGGCTCCCACTCAGCTCCCTCCAATGGGAACATCACAGCTGCTGAGAGCACAGACAGCAATACAGCAGCTGGGAGTTTGTCACCCTCACTTTGATGATGCAGATGCAAGGATGGGTGATGGATACCAGCCCTCTGTTCCTTCCAACACCTGCAGCCACTCCCACCCTCCAAGAGACACCCATCCACAGTCCTGGGTACTGCAGCCTCAGCAGCTGAGGCAAAAAGCAAGAGCCAGAGAAGCTAGGGGGGCATCTCCCCAGCAGCATGTGTGACGGCACCCCCAGCAACCCCTCCTAGCCCTGCCCCAACCTCACCAACCTCCATAAAGTCCTTCCTCTGGTTGGATGCCTGCAAAGCGGTGGACAGACTCCTGCCCGATTTCTGATCCCAGCGCTGTGCCCAAGAGAAAGAGGAAAGAGCAATGAAGAGCAGGCAGAATCATTGGTTTCTCATGCCATCACCTCCTGCCCAGCATATGTGCCTTCACAACCTCCATCCCCACCCACAGGTAATGAACACCAATAGGTGTTGTGAAGCACCCCGCACACCCCTGCAACACTCAGTGTCTCTGAGCACCAGGCCAGTCGTTTTCACACTGTAGAAGACTCAATCCAGCTCCTAACAGTCTTTTTGGATCAACATGAGAGCCGCTATTTCCTAGGATGCTAAAACCCACCCTTCCCCTGCTCAAGGAGTAAACACCACATTTGCCCACAGTGCAGGGAGCCCTCACAACATGAAATACTGGGACCATTTCCATTACAGTGCCAGTAACAAATCGGGCCATGGCTGTTTTCCTCATCCTTGGAAGCACGAGGGAACAAGCAGCTTCACAGCCCTCTTGGCAAAGACAACCAGCCTACCTTGCCTTCGTTGAGTTTCTTCCCAGGGTTGGTTTCTTCTGGGTGATAAAACCATTTGACTCTGACCACCATGTTGTTCCCCCACGACTCCCACATGCTCTGGATCCGACCAATGTAGGGCAGGTTGGGACGGCCGGCTGAGAGGAATACTGCGCAGTCCCCGATGCGGATGATCTCCTTGCCCCGGACAATGGCCTTGTAGAAGAGCTTCCTGGCCTTGCCTTTCATTCCTCGTCTCTGCCAAGAGAGGATCACACCCAGGTGAGCAGCCAGGGATCACCCAGGTTTCCCCTACCCTCCTCTGCTGGCCCTGTCCCACATCCCCCCTTCGCTGTTGGCAGATCCACAGTGCCTACAGGCATTCCCACAGGAAATAGGGCAGAGGGACACATCACACAGGAGGGCTCCCACAGACACGGTGAAGGCCAACCCCAATCTCCTGGCAAACAGGAGACCCTGGCTGGGGACACACCGTGCCAGCAGAGTTTCTCCACCCCTGGAGAAGGGAAAGGGCATGAGTTAGAGGCACCAGAAGGCAAACACCAGCGCAGAGCTCTACGGAGTGGTGGGAGAGGCTCTGTTTACCTGTGTGGGTTTCCCGAACCACTTCCACAGCTGCCGTGCGGGGAGGAAAGCGGCAATCTTGGGCCTGTTCTCCACTGACGGCAGTCGCTGGCGCTTGGCCAGCTCCTTGGTGGTGGGCAGGTGGATGCCCTCGCGTTTTTTGGGCCTGCTCTTGTTGCCGCTCTGCTGCGGTGCCGGCTGTTGCACCGGCTGCTGTGCCGGCTGTTTCTGGCTCTGGGGGTGGGAGGACGCACGGGATTTCCCTGCCTGTTTGGTTTGCTTGGGTGGGAGGGTTTGCTGCACTGAGGAACTTGGCTGGGCCTCAGCTACTTCGTCGTCAGAGCTACAGGAGGAGTCTTCATCCGTAGTGGAGGAGGAGGAAGAGCTGGAGCTTGAAGAAGATGAGGTTGATGAGGCCGAGGAAGAGGAGGAGGAAGAGGAGGAAGAGGAGCTACTGCTAGAGGAGGAAGAGGAGGAAGAGTTGGAGGAAGAGAGAGGGGTGGATGCTCTTGAGCTCGCTGAGCTGCTGTCCTGGGCTTCCCCTTGGTTCTTCTCAGCCTCCTCTTCTCCCTCTGACTCTGAGCTGCTGTCACTACTGTTGCTCTCAGACTCCTCCACAGCCGCTGGAGCTGCTGCCTTTTCTTCCTGGTCCTTTGAAGCACTGAGGCTCTCTGCTGAGGCATCAAACTTTCCTCCGAAGCTGGCAGGGGAAGCGTCTCCCTCAGCTGCTTTGGCTCGGGAAGATTTCTGCTTGCCCTCTGCCCCCACAGCAGGGGAATAACCCAGCCCCAACAGACTCTTGCCATCCCTGCGACTGGCCAGGTTTGAGTCCTCCAACATCCTCATCGCCTCCTTCATCTTCTTTGTCTTAGGAGACATCACCCCCTCATGGTCCAGCTTGATCAGGATTTCATTGTCATGCTTCCTCTGAGCCTTGACCATGGTGCCAAACTCCTGCGTCTCTTCTGTAGGCCGCCCTTTCTTGGCCTTGGCTTTTGACGATGAAGCTTCGCTGGAGCCAAAGGCCGCCAGCGTCCCCGGAAGGTCGCTGTAGGGCTCCGTGCCGAGGATGCTGCCAAACACAGCAGGCTGGTAAGCAGGCTGCGGAGGGCTGTGCAGCTTAGTGGAGATCTTCATTTTGCTGGCTTTCGAGCGCTTTTCCTCTGTGGGGGCAGGAGAGCCTCCAGTCGGCAGTGGTTGCGATTTTCGTGACCCCTTCATGCTTGCCTTGCCCAAGCAAGCTGGCTTCTCTGGGACTGAAGAGGTAACAGGTGAAGATTCAACCTGATCCTTCTCTTCTGGCAAGGTGGCCTCTTCTGCAGAGGGGAAGACACACACAGGCATGATGGTATCCATCCAGATGGACACCGTGAGCTCAGACACAACCAGACACAAATGCTGACTGGTTTGTGGCCAAGGGTGGCTTGCTCCTGACTGCCCACAGAGACACAGGTCCTCCCCACTCACTGAACAGCCTTATTAATCAGTCTGGCCCAATGCCAGGATCTGCAAGCAGCTGATGAGCAATGCCCAGTGATGCTGTTTCAACTGCAGGGGAGTCAAACTGCAGCTCTCCTACAACTCTGGCACCTAGGCTGAGATGCCCAGCTGAAAAAGGGACCCTGCTCTGCAGCGCTGACAGACAGGAGGAGGCTCTCAAAATACAGGCCAGTTTTTGAGCCAGACTCCTGCAAGCTGTAGCCATGGCAGAGTAAGCTGATGCATGGATGCTCTGCACTCAACAGTGCATCCATTCCCCTCCAAACCTTGCCCCAAGCAACAGCTCTGACTTGGACAGAGTGGTGGGGAACATAAACTCCAGGTCTGGCAGCGATGACAACCTACCAGCTTTCACCTTGACGCTTGGCTTTCTCCCTCGCCCTTTGCCTTTCGACACGGGCTCCTCTGACCCCAGTGCAGTTCCCTCTTTTCCTTCTCCAGTGTCTTTGCTGGATTTACGGCTACGACGCTTGGTGCTGGGCACCAAAAGGGCCGGGGAAGGTTCAGCACCTGGAACAGGTCAGAGAGAGTCAAACTCAGTCAAATAACACAAACAACAGAGATGTGACACAGGGAACATATTCCCACCAATTCTGGACCAGGCCTTTCTCCCTGTGAGTTATATCCCACCTCAGCTCTGCACGTCCATAATCGATGGTGCAATCTTTGTGACTGAAAGTCTGTGAATTCAGCCTAAAATCTTAGAAGCTGGTAGCCTGAAGCTCTCTACATTTCACAGTGGGAAGCATCATACAAAAAACTCAACAGCAAAACTCACACTGGATCTTGTAGTCAGGTGGGAGAAGCCGAATGTGAGACAGTGGGATACGTCCTGTGTCCCCATCATCAAACTCTACTGTGATGAGATCACCATCTTCCTCCAGATCGAGGGTTCCTGTGAGTCAGGGGAGAAGACGATGGGATTAGGGACAAATGTAAAGTACAAATCCCTCATCAGGGTAGTGGAGATGTGGGGGAGGACAGGGATCCTGCACCAGTTCCAAGGCACCCCATCCCCACCTTTCCTAGACTGCGCAGGGAGATAACAGAAGGCTTGCTCTGCCGTGGGAAAGTCCCAGATAATTCTAAACCAGCTCGCCCAGTGTAAGATTTCCCAGTCAGAAGCACTGCTCCAGAACAGAACCACCATCCCAGACTGAACTCCCACCTCTTTCCCCTGCAGTTGCTCTTCACCTGCTTTCCAAGAGAACTAAGCTGTGCTCCCACCCTCCCTGCATCAGCATCACACCATACAATGAGAGTGCATCTCCTGGACCAACAGGATGTTACTAAACGAACAATCATGATTGAATTGGGCATGACCCAGAGATGGGGAACGGGCCAGACTCTGACCTCCAGGATACTCATAGCAGAACTCAGGGCTTCCCCAGACAAGCCTGTCATCTCTTGGGACACACAGGACTGAGACATCCCTGTCTCACAGCACAGAGCAGCCAGGGTGGCCTTACCTCGGACAACTGTCCCTGGGTAAAGGCAGCGGTACTGCTGGCTCCAGTAGGCTGCAATCCTCGTGCCCTCGGGCAGAAATCGCACTGAAGGTGGTTTCACATCGATGATCTGCAAGAGGAAGGCAGTTACTGACATTCTTGGCACCAGCACAGACTGTCCCACCACACTTGGCATGTAGCAGAGCAGCTCTGGAGAAGGCAAGGGAGTTTCCCTGCTGAGAAATGACCTCCTGTCTGCTCCCAGGGCAGCGTGAAGGACTATCCCTGCTGACATACGGGCCTAGTGCCCACTGCCAGTCAGGGAGCTCAGCCACGGGGCACTGATCCACACCAAGGGGAGCTCTGTCCACACCGGCCACAGAGGCAGGACCAGAGCATCCCTTCAGCCCTAGTTGGGGAAAGAGAAAGCTTCCAGCTAGCCTCCTCCACAGCAAAACAGGGCTCAGGCACCCTGTGGCCTCACGTACCGCTTCCTGCAAGAGCTGCTCCAAGCAGTAGATGTGGGGACGGTTTCCTCTCTCACCTTCCACAACCACACGGTATCTGAAACACAAAGGCCTGGTCAGACATGGCATGCCAAAAGACATCACCCCCCAGAGCTAACACCTTGCTCCGAGCCCTACCACCAGTTTAGTTGAGAGCATTTAATTAGAGGTAATTAGATTTTCCTCAGCACTGATAAACCAGACTGAACTGTCCTTCCCTCCCTGCCAGATGATGTCAGCCTCTCTCCAGCCAGATCTACGCAACCCCAAAATGATCCCTGCATCAGCTACGTCCCCACTCACTGGCAGAGCCCAGGTGGATACAGTAGCCCGTCAACTCACATGTCTGGTGAATGCACCGTCTTGACATGCCCAGCATAGAGCAGCTTGTCATCCATGGGGATGAGGACACGCAGACCGTCCTTCAGCTCATCCTTGTCAATTATGCAGGAGCGGGGAGCTGTGAGGTGTTGGAGCAAGATGGGGATTAGAGAGCACCATACGTGAAAAAGCACTGCAAGGGGAGAAGGAAACCTCCCGCTTCCAGCATCACCCTTCCCTAGGAACAGGCCAGTGAGGCCATTGCAAAAAGGCTTGCTCTCTCTGGCTGGCTCCTGGCAGAGGAGAACTTTGCCCTCTGGGCAGCAGTAATAAAAAGTTTCCCCTTTTGATAAAAATAATACACCAGTAAACAAGTATAGTGCAGCTCAGAGACTGGGCTTCATCTAGACATCACAGTGGGCCACTCAAGTAAGACTCAGTTTTGGCTAGCCAAATTGACTGGAGAAGTGGTACCCCCACCTCGTAGCTTTGGATGAGAAACATGAAAGCAGCACAGTCCTCCTCTCAAAAGCCCTGGGAACCTTGCCCAGCACCTCTACTTGTACAATTAGCCCCCTGGCCCCTCCTGCCCTCACCTGGTGTGGGTGGTCGCTCAACCAGCATGCTCAGTGGGATGTTCTCATCCTCTGAGAAGCTGCTGTCTTGGTTGGGTTCAAAATCCTCCTCTGCTGCCATGCTCTCCATGAGCTTGCTGACAGCTCCTCCCTTCCCTCGGTTCTGCAGGACAGAAAACAGCATGTCAGCAGGATGACAACATGCAACAGTCTGATCCCATCTCACCTTCCTTCAGCAGCAAATAACCTGAGGATATCAGGACAAACATTTGTCACCACATTCAGCAACATTAATCACAGACAGTTAACTTGGTGCATCCAAACTTGCCTTTTGGTTGAATAAAACCCTTTATTTTTCTGGGTTTACTCCCAAACAAAAAGCTACTTAACTCCTCCTAGCCACATCTCACTCCTGGAAGTTAGAAGAGATTCCATGGAGCAGACAGCTGTAGCTCTGCTTCACCTTCACCATCTCTCTGCACAGTGCTCCTGAGACCCTGTCTTCACTCAACAGGCAGCAGGCACTGTTCCAATTTCTTCTCAAAGCCCCACAAGCCATTTCTTGCTGTTACACACAGACCACAAGCACTGCCCTCAGAAATCATGTGAGAAAACACAGTACTGTGTATCATGAGACAGGCTACAGCAATGGAGCAGAAATCAGGGGTGACCTGGCTCACCCGGTGCAGAACAGGACAACTCCATCACTATCTCCTGGGTCCTTGTTGGCCACAAAGCCTCTCCCTGACTGCTCATTAATTTGAGGGATGAGGTCAAACAGTAGGTAGCAGGTACTACCTGATAGTCTTCCTTGGATTTTAGGCTACTCAAACCAGCAGTTTGCCTGTAACACACCCAGCAAAACTCACGTTATCTGTTTTCCCTCCCTCACAATGCAACAGCCCAGGAAAAGAGCAGGGCTCTGGCAACAACCCTCCAGTTTACTCAGACTAGAACCAAGCTCTCACCTCTTTTTTCACTTCCTTGGCTTTCACTTTGGCTTTGCTCTTTTTGTTGGAGCCCAGGGCATTTGCCAGGCTGACGCGAACATCAGACGGGGAGCTAGGGATGCCAGGAGGAGACATGGACGAGGAGGAGGAGCAACAGGGTGTTTCTTTACCCTTCTTCCGCTGCTAAAAATAAAGACACTTCCATCAGTAAAGACAGGATTGCTAAAGATCTGGACCCAGGGAGAGCAGAAAGGTGGAGGAAAGCAGGTTGTGCACAAGTAGGATGACATTCAACCAGCCATTAGTTCACTGACGTTAATTGCCCTTCCCTCACCCTCACCTCCCCAGTGTCCCACACCGGTTCTGTCAGCACATTCCTCACCTTGCTTAGTTCCTTCCTCTCCTTCCCCTTGCCGCCCTCCTTTTTAGGGCTCATGGGTGCCCCTTTGCCACAGCGTGCAGGCTTGGACACAGGAGTGGAGCTGGCAGGCGCTGCGGGGGTCAACATCGCTGAGGATGTGGTGGCATCATGGAGGAAGATCCGCTCACTCCGGCGCCGGTTCCACAGGTCATCATCACTGGCCTCCAGTCCAAACTCAAAGCTCAGGTCCTTGGGGGACTTGAATTTCTTCAGCTTGCGGCCTTTCTCAGACCCGAGCTTGGCCTTGTCAGTGCTCCCCGATCCAGAGTCGAGGCTGCTGGTGGCCTGGCTTGGCGGGATGCTGCTTGCTTCCAACGGCCCCTTCTTTCCCCGCAGCAGCCCTGAGGGCGACTTCTTCCTGATCTTGATCTCACTCTCAGAGTCAGTGTATTCAAATTCTGTACCTAGGTGTAAAGCATTTAACCATCAGTCAAAGCCCTCATTGAGCCAAGAGGGACCACATCCTGATGGAAGCTTTTGGGATCCATGGGAGATGCTGTGCCTGTTCCTTGCTCCCCTTTCCAGTCACCACATCCCTTAGATCTGCATTTCCACCCCATAAATGGTGGCTTCCTTGAAAATAAGTCTCCCCTGAACCAAACCAGAGTGCACCCATTCAGGCAGTGTGCTTCAGCATGTTCCCTGCCTCCTTCTTCTCCCTTCTCCCACAACCAAAACCCTGCAGGAAAGCTCTGAAGAGAAAAGATGCTCTAACATTTGTCCCTCCGCAAAAAGGAGTTGCTTGGCAGAAGTAAAGCATGAACCCCACAAGCTGAGCGTTCCTCCCCTCCTGGTGGGAGTCCTCTCCGGTCTCACCTTTGTTTCAGGAGAAGGATCTCTTTAATGAGTTGAATAAACCCAGTTTTCAAGCTTATTTTTTTCCCATTGGCCATCAGACACCACAGGTCTTTTCATTGGCTCAGGTAATCACCTTTAAAGTCAAGAGAGGTACGTGATCTTTTGTCTGTGCCAAATGGAAATCCCCTCACCTTGGCCACCGGCTCAGCACCACGGGCACAGCAGTACCCAGAGGCCTGAAATGCTGCAGCTATGCCAAGGTGTTCACCACCTTCAGTGTGTTTCTCTCTCCAGAACCCAATAAAGGGGAGCAAGACCGTACATTTCCAGGGGCAGAAAGGAAAGTGAGGCAGGACCTACACACCCAGTGACACGGACGGGAGGTAGGCAAAACTCTGTGGCTGCACAGGCATTGTGCCATCAGAGGGGTACAAACAGCCAGGAAGAAATTTACCAAGGTCATGCAGTAAGTCCATTTGGAACAAGAGACTGAGCTTGGATTTTATGAATCCATTTGTATTTCCAGGACAATGAACCTCATGGGATGGCATGGCACAGCGCTTCTGAATATGTGTAGGAACACCGGCAGAACCTGGTTCTCCCTCTCCAAAAAGAGCATCAACCAAAGGTCTCTCTTGTGTCCTCCTCCAACCTGCTGTGGACCTGTCTTCTCCACACATGCAGCTGCATGACTCTGCCTCCAGACCAAGACCTGAAATGGGGCCTTACTCAGCAGCATCCCTGCTCAAGCACAAACAGCCAACGGCATCTGCTGCGATAAGCACTGTTTGTGGAAGCCCTCTTGAGAAAGGACATACAGGGCCAAGCTACATTCATGTGGGCAAATGAGAATGTCCAAAGCACAAACATGGAGAGCATCTTCTCTCAGTCCTTCTCCCGAAGATATGCTCACTTTCCTGGGTAAATTCAGGCTGCAGGAACCTGCTCTCATCTTCTACCCAAACCTCTTCCCCTGAGACAGCCCCAGCACAGGCAGGAAAAGAGCACGCCTGTCAAAACCAAAGCTGGCAAAGCTCAAAATGAAAAAAAGCCTGGAAATTAGAACACCTCTTCTCCTCTCTCACTGCCGCATGAGACGACTTCTAGATGCTTCCAGTTTCAAGGAGGGCAGGTTACGAGATGATAAATGCTTAACAGAAGCTGTTAGAACAAGCTGGCAGAAGCCTCATAGAGCATGGAAACCATGCTAAAGCAAGCTGGGTTCCCAAGGAAGACATCGTTTCCTATTTTGAAGCATGCTATAAATTCCATTATCACTTAATAAATATTAATAGAGAATTTATAAATGGAGCCCATGTAGATCTGTCTGACCGGGAACAATGTCACCAACAGGCACCTGCGCAGCAGGACACAAGGAGGGGAAAAATCTAACTGCCAATTAATGTGCAATGCACTGAAACTGAGACATGGGGACAGAAACCCAGGGTCTGGCACCACAAAGGTGAGCAGAGGAAGGAATGTGCATTCCAAGGCTTGCTGGCCAGTTTCTGTGAGGAAGCTGACCGAAGGGGTTTTATCTCTGCTTCTCCTGGGTATCTAAGATCAGCTGCATGTAGCACATGCTTCTTTCCCTAAAACAGAACAGCACGTCACTGCCTTCAGCACTCTGTCCAAGGGGACACGGTATCCCATCACTTCCCTTTGCAGCTTGACTGCTCAGGATTCACCAGGGAGGGAAAAAGGAAACTCTGAGGAAGCCATAGGAAACCATACCTAGGGAAGCCATGGCCATGGGTGCTAAACCTGCCATATCCATGACTGGTTCCTGTTTTCTTACCAGGCAATTCCCCTGCCTTCATCATCAGGAACAAGCAAACAAAATCATCAGTGTCTAGGTAACAACCTGCACCCTTGCAGCACTGTTGGACCTCCTGAACCTTCTACCTTGCCCCCCACGACCAGCCCTAACTACATAACTCACCCATGAGGCTCTGCCGCTCCTCCTTCTTCTTCGCCTTCTGTTTGGCCTCCAGCTGAATGATGGACAGTGGAGGGGGAACGATGGGACTGGGCATTGCACTGGCAGCAAACCTTGCTAGAAGGCCCAGGCCACTCTCATCAAGGGCAGGCGATGAAAGCCTGTCGCTGCCATCCATCCCATAGTCCTCTGCTTCCTCCTCTTCCTCTTCATCCTCTTCTTCCTCTTCCTCTGAGCTGGAATCTAGCACGCAGAAAAGAGGGAGCCCATTACAAATCTCATGGAGTTGTGCATGAGCCACACTTCCAACCCAAACCGATACACTCTCCTGCTGCTCACCGCTCACATAAGCAGCACCGAGCCACCCATGAGCTGGGCTAGATGTTGGTCAGAGACACACACGTGTCTTTGCAGCCATAAAGCTGCTACCACCCTGCCTACCACCACCCCTGAAGGACACTGCAACACAGGGTACAGCAAAGAGGAGCCATTCAAGGCAAGGGAGGGAAGAGCAGGGTGTTGGCAGAGGTCTGAAAAGGACACCATGCACCCTTTCCCTGCAGCTTTCAGAAGGAATTAAAAACTTAATTCCTTTGAAAATCCCAACCTTGGTGCCGTGGGATTCCCCTCCCACCCACCACCTCTTCTTCCATAGCAAAATCCATTAGCGTAATCAGAATCAGAGATCAGCGTGGAAGGGGAATACCAGAGATCAGCCTGCACCATGGTGGGAGGCAAGTAGGACACAGAGAGGAGGAAAGGGCAGGAGGCAAAAATGCAAAGGGAGGGAGGGAAATAATCATTTGAAAGCGATGGATTTGGAATGCAGAAGGAGGGAAAGTGTAGGTAGTGTTGGAGACAAGGAGGAGTGTTTCAATGCTCTGCCTCAAAAGTCTCCCTGCCTTTCACTTCCCTCTCTATAGCTCAGCCTAGGGAAGCCCAGCTTGGCACAAGGCAGGAAGAGCTGCCCACAGCTCAAAATCTAATTCTGGCAAAGAAACCAGCCTTGCTGCCTGCCTCGGCTGACACCCGCAGAGAGCAGTGGGCTGGGATTTTCCTTTACAGTGTGCATACAGCAGGTATTTTGGGGCTTGATGCTCTGAGAGTGGCACCCCTCTCTTCCTACAGCACGTCCCAAGAGTCTGTCATCAGCTCAAAGGCAATTCATTTTAACAGCGTCTCATCCGGTTAGTGCCGGTGAGCAAGAGCCACACACACCACACACATACACATACACACACATATAGGAGCACGTATTTATCTCTTTGTTTATTTATTTTAAATTGGGAAAGGAGGGGTGGAAATAGAGGGTCTGGAAAAGATATTTCATTTCTCTTGAAATTGGTGGCTTAAGTAGGATCAGGGAGGTTGCAGGAAAATTTCCACCACTAGCAGGAGCCTTGCTCTCCCCAGCTGAGCCCACTCGCCAGCTCCCCACTAGCTGCTACCCCCCACGCCTGAGAGCCAGCCAAATGAGAAACCAGATCCCTTCAAAATGAGCTGGAATGAACATGAAAATCCTTTTCTTTTCACATATGCCCCCCGGGATGGATAAAAACGTCCTCAACACTAGGTTGCTCCAAAAAAAACCCCAAAACAAACCCAACACAGTGTTATTTTTCTACTTTGGATTATTTTTCTATGACATCAGAAATAACAGGAGTATCAAAAAGCAGCACTCTCACCCCTGCATTTTATCAACTGAAGCAATAGCTGGCTATTTTTTTATTATTATAATTTTTTTTTAACAAGGCAAGCCTTTCTCTGTAGCATACATCATCAGACAGTCATAGAATACTAATATTTCACTGCATAAAAAGCCCTTCCTCATTTCAGTTGCTCAGACTTGCTCCTTGTGAGATAAAAAAAACCAGCTACTAAACCCACAGTCCTGCAATAAATACCAAGAAATCCACAGCCCTGCTCACTACTTGCAGAAAAGCCACATGCAAAAGAAATAAAAAAAATAAAAATCTGCAGCAAATTAGGATCAGATTCCACTCCCTCCCAGAAAAGGGGGCACAAACTGCTGGTTTTCTACCACGTTTTGCCAAAAGGAAAACAAATCCAGATGAACTTGGCTATTCTGAGAGGCAGAAACCACCTGCCTGCAAAGAAGCAAAACCGTGCCTGAGTTCAGTAACACACCGTGGGGTACTGAGACCCCTTTCACGCATCCCATTTGGCTCCAAAATTTAGTAATTCTCAGCAAAATCAGAGGAAAAAAATTTTTTAAAAAATCAATCTTTATAGGCTCTCATGCCAGACCTAGAGAGCTGGCTGAGTAGAGTGGCTCAGTGAGAACCTGGGGAGGGAAAAGAAGCCCTAAGAGGGAAAAGTTTGCAAGAAAATCCCCCACAAATCCCCTGCAGCACCCTTGGCTCAGCCACCCAAACTGCCCAGGGGCTGTGCGGAGCGCGGGCAGCACCGCTCCTTCTTTAGATACCACACGTGCTAGGGCACAGGGGTAGCCAGCAGCTACGCCGTTCCAAATGCACCAAGGTGAAAGAGATTGAACAGCCAGGATAAAAGCAGCTATTACTCAAGCTATAGGAAATGTATGATACAATAACTCTAACCTCTTTGAAATACACCGTGTCACACTATGGAAAGACAACCAACACTTGCCTCTTGTCAGCGTTTTTACCCAAACACTTCTCTTTCTATCTGCACGAGATTCAATTTCCAGCCTGATAATAAGCACATTTTAATACATTCACAGCACAGGTCTATCCCTCCTCCACCTCTCACGGTGAGGGCATTATCTTGCTAACTCCACTCTAAGGTGTGCAGCACAATCCCTGCTCCTCGTTTTCCAAGGGAGGAAAGCTAACAAGTGAAACAAAAAGAACATGTTTGGGAACCTGTGCCAAACCCACAAGCTTCTAAACTAAGAACCCCACCCCCCCCCCCAGATTTAAGGTCAGGGTGGCGAGTAAGCTGCTGGTGCTCTGTGGCCATCTGCACAGCTTCTTGGAGAGACAATAATGCCTGCATTTAGTGAGAAGCAGGAGTTTTACTCCTACATGTACCCAAATTATCTGTGGGCTTAAAATGAAGTATGCACAGATGCCTCAACACAATGGAAGCCTCATTCTTTTCCTCCTGAAAAAGTGATTTTTAGTTAACAATGGGGGAAAAAGACAATTAAAATTTTTTTCCTTTAACAGTAATTCTGTTAACACTGAGCCCAAGTATTCAAAATTAAAAGTATTTTCTAATTGCCATTTTTGAGAGCACGTATATGTGTGTATATACCCACACACGCAACCACACGTGTACATACAACTCCACAGCCAAAACAAACAGTAAATTCATATTTAAATGCTACTGATGCCAGATAAAAGAGATTTTTTTTCCTCAAATTTTTACCTGCATTAAATTAAAACCCAAATCAAATGAAAAGCACTGATCTTTTGCATTGCTTTTAACAGCTAAGCTGCTGTATTTTGCTGTAGGAGGGTGGTAAATGAAGATTTGATGATGGAACAGAAATGGGTTAAGCAATTTGGGTTTTAAAGACTGATGTAACAAGACGGGTTGGGGGGAGGGTGTGGAGAGGAAAGGCTTAGGAAGGGGAGGGGAGTAAAAACACACACTTAAACAGAGTCATTTCACATTGTAAAAAAAATAGCATGATTTTCTCATAACACCAAGCAGGCCTACAGCATACAAAGCAGGCTAAGTACAGGCAGACTTTAGACAGCTACTGGGTCATTGACGTCTGATTTGTGTGATCTGTCCAAATTCTGGAGGTTACTTATTTTTGAACATCCAATTTAAGATTGTACTTTTGCTTTTTGTCAAACAAGCCAATTCTTATCATTGGAATTTTCCCCCCACCCCCATATGTGCTGCGCTGCTGACTCCAGAAGTACTTAAAAATTAAAAATATTACAACTATTGCATAGGAATGACTGCATAGGGAACAGGTTATCCTTGGATTGGGTTGTGTTTTTTTTTCATTGGGATAAAAATAATCTTCCAAGTCAGGGCATGGACAGCAGGAAAGAAGGTAATAATTTTTCAAGGAAAACACACTTTTGAGGGGAGGGAAGTATTGGTCTTCAGCCTCACAAAGCTCACGGTATTACCTATCTGATGGTTTTCAAAGGTCTCCCGTGGCACATCAGCAGTTTCCTCTCCAAGGCCACTGGATGAAAGACCACAAGTTTTGCCCATTATCAGAATGGCAACACGGTGTTTGGTCTACAAGAAAGCACGTGTCCCTGTCTCTTCTATCTCAAACCAGATGAAAACAGGTGTTCCTGCAGCTACTCCTACCTCTGACAGAGGTACGGGCAGGGCCATGGCCAGCCAGTTCCCCTGATATTAAGGACAGTCTGCATCATGCCCCAGAAACCTTTAAGGACAGTGGCAGAGCCTCTGCAGACAGCCCAGTGCCTTCTCATCTTGGACCCATCTGCAAATCCTTCCTTTCACTGGGTTAAGGGGGTTCTCCAAAAGGTGATCTGCAAACAGTAAAGCATTTCTGGAGTCCCCAAACACAAACACACAAGCAAATCTTCCATGCAAGACTCTTCATGGACAGAGGAAAGTCAAAAGTGGACAGCAATCATCTTCAAAATGAAAAATAACCAAGAGAATGCAAAGAGCTACGTGTCATTATTCACGGAGGTAACATCGAAACATCTGAGGCTGACAGATGACATAAAGAAAAGTGATTTTGCCTACCTACATAACAATGGTCAAGGTTCAGGTTCATGGCTAGTGACCCTCGCTGAGAAGTGTCTGCCCTACAACCAGCCAACCACTTTGCTTCTTTAGTGCAGCGTGAGAGCAAATGCAAGAGACCGACACAGACATTCAAAGCATCATGGATAGGGGCAGGGGTGAAAGGGTTGGTCAAGCAGCTGCAAGGAGAAAGCGAGCACTTCTAGAAAAGCTGAGGTTATTAATCGGTTTAGTATCAGGGAAAGCCATTAGAAACCCTATTACCCAAATATCCCTTCAAGTAATGCTTCTGAGAAAGAACAACCCCAAAAAAAAAGTCATTTGCAGAAAAACCCAAAAACGGTAATCAATAATCCCTCCCACCTCCCCCCACCATGCCCACCTCCCACCCCAGGAGGTTTTGCATCTTTGGTTTCCCCACCATTATATGACACCCCAGAGGGTTTGACAATGCATTTCCCCATTTGTTCCAGATTCCCCAACCTCCTCCCATATCCCCTCCCTGCCCCAAACTTTATCCCATAAAACTGGGATTTTACTTTTTTTTTTTTTTTAAAGCAGACAGGTTACTTGGAAAAATAGACAAAGCCAATTAGGGGCAAGTTACCTATCTGCTTACCTGGAGCAAAACCAAAAAGCAAACCCCAAAATCCCTGAAGAACTTGGCACCAAAAAAAGGGATTGATATCCTCAAAATTTCCAACAGCAGCAAAATAAACAAAGAAAAGATGCAGGAAGGAACAGGGAAGGGAAGAATGGAAGTTAACACAGACTCTTCATGGAAATGTGGCGATCTCACACTTACATAAAATCCACGATCCCCACAACTTTTTGAGTTCTCTAAAGATTTTTTTTTTTTGCCTTTGAAACACAATTCTCTATTTTGGGTTTTCTTTCAAATGCATTGGTGGGTCCAGCCCAGAGCCACATCAAACTAAATCAGCATTCTGTATCTTTCTGCTGTGTTTGATAATTTTTTTTTAGCTTAAATTATCTTTCTTTGGAGGTTGGGTTTGGAGAGACGAAAAAACAAACAGGTGCATGGAGGAGATTAACATCAAAAAAACTAAGAAAAACAAAACAAAAGCAAAACTATCGAGCCCATTTTCAATTAACAGCCGTCTGAGCAGTGTGAAATACTAAAAAGCTTTTGCTGTGCTACATCCAGATCTGCTGTGTAAGGTAGATGATAACAACTGGGGATGCTCTTGCTTAGCATTCAGCCCAGATGAGCTACTTTCTTTTGGGAGCCAAGAGCTCATTAAAATGACCTTTCCCCATGATTATTATTTAATGAGTGCGCTCTAAAACAGAAACCCCTTGTGTCTCTGGAGGAAAAGTCTCAAGTAATCTCTTTTCTCACTGAAGTACTAATGACAGGCTAACCAAAAAAAAAGAAAAAAAAAAAAAAAGAGGAAAAAAAGCTGCAAGAAAAAAATTGGGGTGAGGGTGAGGAAGGAAAACTGCAGTCAAATTTAATGCAGTAATTGCCACATCCTTGAACACCATGGGTTACATCTGGGCATCTGAAAGAATATTACCACCCAAAAAGAGATATAAAAACTCGCTATATACATTTTAAGAAGTGGAAAAGAAAAATTTCTGGCGATTAAATAATAGGGACCTTACACCCAGCACCCTCCTGCAGCATGCAGCAGCAACAAGGACCAAGCGCCTCCATGTTTACTGGTGTGCCTCAAGAGTCTGTCAACAGAAGAAACAAACTGAAAAAAGAGAAAAAACCCAACCAAAAACTGGACAAACAAAATAAAAATGAAATTAAAAGGGGTTGGGAGGGAAAAGCCTAAGCTTTATCTGGACAAAGGCAGCAGGGATATTTGAATAATAGAGAGTACCCCAGACTAGGTTAATTCCAGTTCTACTCATGGGGAGTGGGAGCAGGAGGGGGATGCAGAGCAGGATGAAGTGAAGCGGCAACCTAATCGCCTGATAAGAGACACAGCAAGAGAGACAAGGTACACAGGTTTAGTTAAAAATGAACTCGATATGTTTAATAAAGCTTGGTATACCAAATCGCAGTACAAACATCAAGTCACACGGCCACACAACAGTATCCCGGTATTAAAAAAAAAAAAAAGAAAGAAAAAGGAAAAAAAGAAAAAGGAAAAAAAAAGGAAAGCAATTAAAAGAGAACCAAAAAAAAATCAAACCTCCTTCCAAACCTCTACAAGGCCCATGCCAAAATAAAATAATAGGAAATAAAGTAATAATAAAAGTAATAATAATAATATAATGGTGGTGGTGGCAGCAAGGAAGAAAGTGAGGGAAAAACTGAAGGGAGGAAGGGAATAGGAAAGCAGGGAGAGGTGAACGCTAAACCCCAGTTGGTATAAAAGCTCTAAAAGAGCCAGCTGGTAATAATATCACAATGATACAGGTACAAAAAGGATAAAAAATAAATGTCGGGCTGATAAAGCAGGCTACGCTGCCAAGAACAAAGATGGCCACCCTGGCTCCGACCATCAAAATGGCTGACCCCAGCCCGCCAGGCCCCTTGCTTGCTCTAGCCCCTCCACCCTGCCCACTCCCACAGAGACATGGCGGAAGGGTGCGTTTGGGGTTGCGTTTGCTATAAGCTAGTAACCTTGATCAAACGAGTCCTCCGAGGAGTCGCTGAAGGAAGATCCTGCCTCGGCCTCCCGCAGCAGCAGGCAGAAGGGCTGCTTTCGGCCCGCTGCCGCCTTTGGCTTCAGCGGCCTCCCGGCCGTGACACTGCTGGGGGCTGCCTTTGGACCACCAGACGCTCGGCCACCCTTCCTGGCCGCCACGTTGTAGAGACTGGGAGGCCGTGGCTTGGGAGCAGACGGGGGCTGCGCCGGCCACTCATCCCTCAGGGATCCCTCCTCCTCCTCCTCCGAGTCCGTATCTGTGGTCAAAGCGGGTGGGAAGAGCATTATGTCAGAGAATGGGGGTCTGGGAGTTTCTGGGTGGGTTTTTCTTTGGGGGGCACTTTGGTGTATTTCTTTGTGAAGAAGCTGTAAACTGAGAGGGTCAAATGGCTGCAGGAGGGGCCGTGTGCTGCCATGTCCCCCACACCAGAACCTTCTATCACTACAAGTCTTGGGCTCAATAAGTAGGAGCCAAATAAACACAGAAATACATATTCCCTTCCTTTGGTCAGCAATAGACACTCTCCTCCTTGGCCAAACAACTCTTGTCCTCCCCTTAAGATCTGAGGAGTGTTTTCAGCTCAGAAGCAGAAAACTGAGGTAGACATTTCCACTATGAAGTTGTCCACCAAAGCACAGCGATGCTAACAACAGGGCCATCGACCTGAATTAAGACTTAACCACAGTTATGTTCAACACTCTGACCTAAATCTCCTTTTCTACACAAACCCACTCTCCCAGAAGGTTTTTGACATGGGCAGCAGGAGCAAGCCCAGCTGCCAAAGCAGACAACATGTCTACCTCCAAATGTCAAACCACCTCATGCTACGCCAGACACTGCAGTTTGCAATACAAAGTACACTGAAACGGAGCAGGGACCAAGCAGAATCTTGGTCTGTAAACTGCAGCTTTACAAAGCTGCCAAGGCCCGTGGACAGCGAGATGCTATCCAGCGGTCCCTTCTGGCATCTGATGAGTTGAACAAGAAGTATACCGTACCCCTGGACACAATAAAAGCCAGAATGAATTGTAACCTCCTGGTTCATGAATGCATCGTCAGCTTCACAACGTTGTGGACATTGCAGCAGGGACCATTCCAGCCTGTGAGCAGCAACAGAGGCTCAACAGTGTCAGCCTAGGTCAGGCATCACTCCCCACCTCCATTGTGCTGGTTGTGGAGATGAAGGAACGAGGCATAGCAAGTTTAGGAGACCCAAAGCCCAAATATGCAAATGATTCTGGGCATCTGACTTCTGTTAAAATCTGTGGGAATGGCATTCTCAGCTCACCCTCTGGATCTATGCCAAAGGTTTTCACGATTCAAGCTAGAAAATCATGAGGTTAGGAGGCAGAAGGACTTGGCCTCAGTCCCATTTCTTCCCCTCCACAAGAGCAGTCTACCAGTCATGGGAGGTGCTGCCATATGCTGGACCTGCCTCCTCAAATCCATCATGCTTGAGTGACCAGAAGACAGGCTGAAGCCCTTCCCTTAATCCTGCACAGAGCTGAAAAACCACGCAAAGACGAACCATTTCAGAGCAGGTTCCTCACCAGCAACAATCCACCTGTGCCAAGATTCATGAAGCAAACGGGCACATTCCTGCACCAGGAGACTCAATGGGGAGGAGAGGGGTGAAACAGCAACTCCCTTAGGTCTGGGAGGGAGGTTTTGTTCATGAAACTGGACTGCCAATTGCCAAGGCACAGCAAAAGCTCCCTCCACCAGAAGCCAAGGCTTTTTGCTTCAGCAACAGCCTGTGCTTCTATTAGCTCCAGAGCTCCCAGTTTAGGGCTTGTGCATCTGTCCTTGGGAGTGAAGTACACTGAAGAGCAAAACTGCTGGGTGGTGTGTAGAGCACCATCAGCCAAAGTCTGCGTTCAAGACCAGTGGACACAATGGCTCCTATTTTGCCACCTAAATAGCTAATTTCATGCCAAACATTTGTTCAGTTGGAGAATCACTAGCTCATCATCTTCCTCATTAGTGGAATTTCTGAACCAGTGTTGCACCAAGAGATACATTTGTTATGCATACAAACACCCCATAATGGTTTTAACATGGGACATAAATAGCTGCAACCACAGGAGAAGATGCGTATGCAAGTGAGCAAAGACAATTACACAACTGGGCCTCAGCCCATAAACTCCCAATTCCCTCAGTGCTCTCTGCCCACTGTCTGCCTCAGCCATTAATGACTTCTACCTCTGGTTCTGCTGCCTTCCCAACACCACCTGCAGTTCAGCTTTTTTGTTCTGTAACAGGAGTCCCCAGCTCTGCTCAGCTGCAGGAACCTTCTCCCCAGTGCACTTTGGGTTCAGCAATGGCAATTGGGTACAGAGGATGCTGGGATGGAGCCAAATGCTGATGAGACAGATGGGAAGCCTGAGCACAGTGAACCAGGAACCAAGCCACAACACTGAAAGGCAAGAGGACGCTTACAAACATCAGTGCCTCCTAGCAGCCTTTGCTTTCTCCAACTGACTCCATGGCATCCTAAGACCATCTCAACTCAGCAAGGACCTCAAAAGTCAACTGTTAACCACCTCCTGGAGCAGAGGCTTAGGAGTCCTTATCTGACAGGCAGAGGGAGAGTGTCTACTCCCACCAAAATCAAGAACGTGGGTCAACTTATTTTTTGAAGCATTTTTCCCCACTGGTGATTGGCACAACACAGGCCAAGAAGAAAGATGCTCATGTCAGCTACCTCTTGGATAGCAGGTTGGACAGTCAACTCATGCTCGCCAAGACACAGCAGTGTTGATTAGCTGGGGAGAAGTCACCTTTCTCTCATGAGCAAACCCAGGCCCATCTCCAAGACACCTTGAATGAGTCCAGAAACCCCCACAACCCCAGAAGGGATTACACTGTAGGAAGAGATAAATGAGGAATTACTTACTATAGGAATAGCTGCTAACTTCAGATATTGCTGGTGAATGGGAAACCTTGAGCTGATTTTTGACTTTTAACCCCATCTCCATCTTCTTAATTTTGGCAGCCACTTTATTTTTACCTTCCTTGCTGGTTTTCAGTGACAGGCCCAGGTTCTTGGCCAGGTTCTTTTTCTCCTCCTTGCTTGGCAGAGCCTCATGGGATGGGAGGTACCTGCTGCCACCTCCACTAGCTTTCGTCTTTCCCCCAGAGCTGTCAGCAAACTTGAAGGGGGATTTGAGCTTGTCTTGTTTTGTAAGTGACAGGGCCTTGTCAAGCTTGCTGGCCAGCTGTTCCTGATCTGATGGCACCTTCTTCTTCTTAAGCTTTAACTGCTGGGGTGGAAGGAAGAGTCATGGGTGAATACAGAGCAGATACCACGGGCAGACCTGAGTGATTTTACCAGCCCTCCTAAGAGTCTCTCATGCACGCTACTTAGTAAGGTCTCAAAATGACAGTCTCAAGCCCCAGTTGCCATAACCCACCATGATGCTAGGGAGGAAGGAGAGGAAGATGTCAGCAAACAGCACAGCTTTACCCTTATCAAGAGCTACAAAAATCACAAGGCTAACTCAAAAAAATTGAATTTTCTTCCAAAGAAAGATGTTCATAGAACAACATATTTTGGAGTTCTTTTTTCACAGCACCTTCTGGCTTTTAGGATATGTTTGGGTTGGCTTTACAAGCTTTTCTCTAACTCACAAAGATTAAAAATCTTCTTTACCCAAAACCCTCGCCCAATAAATACAGATTTCCACATAATCAACCTGCTCCAGAGGCTGGGATGCCAAAAAGACCCAAATATCTCCCAGCAGAGCATCAGCACCACCACATTACAGCCAGGGCTGTTGGGTCCTTTTCAGTATTTTCTTGCTTCTTGAAGAAAGCAAATATACTTTACAAGTGCCCCTGCCAGATAACAGCAGCTGGAACTCAGCACTTCGCCTGGATGCATTTGGGATTTCAGCAGCAGCTTAAAGCTCCACTAAATATCCTGTTGCCTCAACAGTGGCCGAAGAAAACCCTGCATATAAAGCAGTGAGCTTGCACTCCCTTTCATCCCCCCTTCAGAAACCTGTTCCCCTCCACTATCTCGAAGAGCAAAGAGGTAAGACAAGCACTGCTTGGGATTCAGAGCAGCTCTGGCTGGCTCAAAGGCATTTCCCTCTCTGCTGCCTACCTAAGAGGTTCAACATTCATATACCAACATTGGCCTCTGCAAACACCCCTCCACTGCACAGACAGTCCTCTCAGGAAGAGCTTCTAAACCCATGTGAACTATGAGCGGACGCTCTAAAATTAGGAGTTACCCAGAGCAAGGCAACACTGGTGAAGCAGGGAAGAGATTTGCTTTTGGCCTGTGGCTCCATGTTTCCCATGAGGGCACTGACCTCGTTTGAAAAGCTGGGAGCCGCATCATGCTCTTCCCAGCTCTGGTTCCTCCCTTTCATCTTGCCACTGCTGCTCTCCACATCCTCATCCTCCTCCGGGAGGGCCCCTTTGTGCCTCTTCTTCATGCCCTCACCAGTCTCAGAGTCTTCGGAGAGCAACAAGGACTTGTTCAGTCTGCAAGCCAAGCACAGGATGGGTCAAAGTGGGGTGCTTTTTCCCCCTGTGATCCCCACCAAGCTCAAAAGTGAGGTTAAGTGTCTCCTAGGACAGTGGGGATCCTCAACAGGAGCCAAGTCCACTATGAAGTGACAGCAGTTTGGACAGGGTTTTCCACCAAACAGGAGAGCCAAGGACCCCTTCTTGCATGCTCCTGGCCACCAATACAGATGAGAGTGTCTGGAATCAGAGACCTGCCAGGTGGTCTCTTAAAGGAAGTAACTGGTGTTGTGGCCAGTGAAAGTGCCCGGTTTGGTACACAGAAGCAGAGGGAAGGACAGACAGTTGAGCTGGCCCTGCAGGTCTTTTTCCACCCCTGCTTTCATGGACCCTGTAGGTGCAGAGAGAACTTCTTGAGACCAAAGGAGGTGCCTCACTGCCCAGACACTTGCTCTGGTTGCTTTCCTATGACCAAGGAGGTGACGAAGAACTGCCACGCAGGGTGACATGGAAGGACAAGGGCACTGCAGGGACTGGCTTGCTCGAAGGACAGGCAACCTGCTTTACAAGCCTGGCTTCTACACGAGAGGCATTTGTGATCTTTATCTCTGGTCTCACTTTGGGATTTGGGGGGAAAGGGGGTAAATAAATAATAATAAAAAAAATAACAAAGTAGGTGAGACTGTAAGCACATCTTCCACTGCTCCCCAGCTGTCTCCAGGAACTATCTGATGGATGATCACCTCATGACCTCTACCAAGCCTTCAAACAAAGCCTGCTGGCCCAGGCCATACCACCACCGCAAAGCCATTGACACGGGGCAGCCTCCTCCTCAGCCTCCAGGCATTTCCCGTCCCCTCCATCCTCTCTGCTGACCTCCACAAACAGCTAGCCCAACACCTCAGGCCTTGGATGTTGGCTGAGGGTGCACCTCCATCTCCCAAGTCACGCTGCTGAAGCATTCCTGCGAGGCAGGAACATGCACATACAACACGCTCATGCACGCACACATGCACGACTCCAGCCACCTCTGGGCACCTCCAAAGAAGAACAGCAAATCACAGAGCTACCAAGGGGACAGACTTTCAGTGGTCAGTGGGAGCTGGGCACCTGGAACTCATTTCTAGTGTTCAAAGGACGCTTGCAGAAATACCCAGCATGCAGGGAGGCAGCTCGGAGGTGCCTTTCCATTGGGGTCTCCTGCCCACCTATGAGTGGTTAGAGGGCCAATGGTGGTGAGATCCAGGGATCCAAACAACAGCAGCTGGACTTGCAAAACAGAAGCAAGCTGAGGACAGAATTATCTGGGCACTTGGAAGGAAAGAGCTCAGGCAAAACCAGCTCCCATTGATGAAGGGAACAGATTAAGACAGCAGAAACACAGCGGAAAGAAAGGCCCTATGAAGCAGACAACCTGAATAGCGCTGTCCTTCCAGTCTCTGACATCAGCACCCCTGCCATCAGTTCTACAGCACCCGCCTGCACCGCCTGCTCTCCTGGAAGCACACGAGGCCACACTCCCCGACGCCAAGAGCACATCTCCAGGTCCCTGCCCAGCCGGCTGCTCCTCATCACCTCACCGCCGCTCAACTCGGCCTGTCCTACTTGTACCCAACACCACAGACACGTGCTCCACCAGCGGGGAGGGAGGAGGCTGGCACCATGTTCTCACTGCAAGGACACGCTCACGTTCAGGGTACACACACTTCCACAACACCACCGCTGCTGCCAGAGACCAGCCTGCCGAGAGAACGCCACAGCGAGCCCCCACTGCCTCCAAGACGCTCTCCCCAAGTAAAGACCCTGGTGCAGCGACCCTGCCATTTTTCCCATCTTCCCCAAATTCCAGCCTTACTTTCCACTCTTGCTGTCACTCTTCCCTCTCTCCTTAATGGGTGACAGAGCGCTTGATCCAAGTTTCCTCTTCCTGGGCCTTCCAGGGCCTCTTCTTGCCAAGCTTCTACTTTTCTCGTCATGCTTTTCCCTTTAAAAAAACCACATGCTTCACTGTTAACCAAGGCAACACAAAAAAAAAAACCAAACAAAAAAAAAAGGGAAAAAGGGGAAAAAAAAAAAGCCAAATCAAATTTTGCAACCAAAAAAAGCAAAACAAACTGGGGGTGCAGGGGAGGGGAAGCAAATTTAAAAAAAAAAAAAAAGAAAAAGCTGAAAAAAAATTCAAAAGAAAGCAAGCAAGAACGGGAGCCAACCCAGAACCTTTGCCTGTCACCAAACTGCTACACTGAGCTGCTGAAGCCAAGGTTGTCTCTAACACGGTCTCCCAGCTGCATTCACCAGTGATGGGGTTGTCGTGTCACATAGCCTAGGAGTGTGTTGTGCAAAGCTCTGGCGGGGCCATACCAGGAGGAGAGGAGAAGAGACAGGGAGGGATGGAGGGCTGCTTTCTCTCCTGGACTGAGAGGCAGTGAAAGTGCCCAGCTGGAAAAAGAAAGACCAAGTGAGCAGACCATGACTTACTCAGAGTCCCTGCGGCGCTGCAGCTTCACCAGCTCCCGCTGCTTCTCCTTGTAACGCCGCTGCAGCTCAGCCAGCCTCATCCTGTAGTCCAGTTCCATTGCATCCATGTTCTCGATGGCTGATTTGATGGAATACATCTGTGTGAGGAGGCAAGACGGGGAGAGAAGGTCAGAACATGTCAAGGCCCCTACTTAGACAAGGGTGGTGCACACTTGGGGTGTCCCTGCAATGGCCAAGATCTGCAGCCTGGCAGGGAAACCCTCCATGCTCACAGCAGAGCGGAGCACCTGCAGCCGCAAGAAGCACAGCCCCGGAGTGGTACCCAAGCAAAACCAGCCACACAAAGAGGTTCAGTGGCTTATGCATGGGACAAGCTCTGAAGGAGCTTAGGAGGGAAAGAACCTGGAGGATAAAATACACCCATGGAGTCTCTTTTATTTAAAAAGATCAAACTATTCCCTGCCTTGGAACACTTACTTGCTGGGTAGAAAAGAATTTGTCAGTCTCTCCCATGGGGAAGAGTCAGCAAAGAAACAAACCAAGGAAAACCCCTCCCACCACTACCTTTATTTACCCCCTCAAGCAGTACCACAGCAGCTCCTGCTGGCTCTGTATTACAACCACCACTCCTAGGGCTGCCGGCGGTCCTGCTGAGATGAATGGTGTTGATTCACCAAGGAGGGAGGAAGATGAACCGTGCTGCATCGACTCCCGCGCAGCACGAGCCGGGTGGCACACTGAGGCACAGGGAGCGAGCTGCGGCCAGCGGATGCACTGGGGCTTTTCCAGCTCAGCCACGCTAAGAGCTACTTACGGGTTCATCTTTCTTCTGCATCCAGCTGTACTTTTTGTTGGGATTCAGCTCTCGAGGCAGCCGGATGGTTTTCAGACTTTCCATAAAGGGGGTGGAAAGTACTTCCATGAGCATGTGGGTGCTGGCAGCCAACAAACTCTCTAGTGTTGGCCGGACAGGGAAACTCTCTGGACCTGCTGAAGACAGGGGAAAAAAATAGCTATAGAAGTTCACCTTCCAAGACTGCTCCTTCAGCAGGCACAAGGACAGGCTCGTGTCCCTTTCTGGACCATGGCAGTTCAAGGACCCTCCCAGCCTCCCTTGGCTCCCCAACCCACATGAGATCCTGTTGTACCCAGTCATGGTGCAACTGGCAGTTTCCACCACGTCTCACCTCAGGAAGTTACTGGAAGGTGAGAGCTTTTCAGGACCTGCCAAGCTCTTGGAAAGCATCATCTGGAGCTACTGGGGCCTCTTGTGCCAAACCCCAACAGACAGCAGACTCAGTGCCTGCCAGAAGGGTGTTACCCTGGCAGCTCTCAGCAAGTGGGGCTCTGGTTCCGCTACGCATACCACAAACTGTCTAGACATGGCGAGGGCCTTTGGAAGGGGAGAGCAGTACAAGAGCCACACGTAGCTCAGCCTTCTGCAACAAACCCCCTGTGCTCCAATCCCATCCAAAGTACCGGCCACTCCTGCCACTCAGGGCAATGCTCTCCTTGCTGCCTGGCTGAGGTTGCAAGAGATCCCACCTGTGTCTCCTCTGCCCAGACAGCGCAGGGATGGCGTGCACGGAGCCCCAAGCTGGCCAGAGCACACACTTACAACTTACTCTGCATTTCTTGCTTCCGTTTCTCCAGCTCCATCTCTGCAATCTCACTCAGCAAAGTGATCCCTTGCAGGAAGGAGTGCTCCAAGGCCTGGTCAGGTAACACCTCCACCTTCACCTGGGACGGAGTGATGCTGGTGGTAGTCAACAAGGAACAAGCCTGGGGCATTTCTGTGGCAGCCACCAAAGCATTCATCCCAGCCAGAGGGTCGCCCGGCTTGATGTCCAGAGACGGGATTTGGCAAGAGATTGCCTCTTCCATGTAGGAAGGGATCTCTGGCCCCTGCTCCCCCTCCTCGGGGGGCAGGCTGGGAAACTCCCTCCCCTGGGGCACATCGGCGCTCTGCAGATCCATAGCTGCAGAGGTCTCCTCCCGCTGGGGCGTCAAGTCCATCTCAGGTGGCTCGTTCTCCGCGTGCACGAGCGAACCGTCATAGTCCATATGCACGGAGCAGGTTTCTGCTCCACTCCCAGCCTCTGCCTGAGCCTCTGCTTCTGCAGGGCAGGCCACAACCTGGTAAGGAGGTGGGCAGCTCTGAAGGTCTTCCTGGTCCTGCTCCATAGCACCCAGGGCTTCGCCTTGATGCAAGAGGAGATTGCAATTGTCCACATTCTGCACTGGGACGGCAGCAGAGGTGGTGATGTTCAGAGGCCCCATGTCCTGCTCACAGATGCCTTCTTGGCTTTCCTCCATCTGCACCTCTGATTTCACCCTCTCTTCCAAGGACTCCTCTTCTGCTGCTGCTTGGATGGGCTCTAGCATTTTGGACGGAGACAGGTGGATGGGTTTGACCTCTGGGGAAAGTTCCATGTGCTCAGAGCCTTCAGCAGGCAGTGGGACGTCAGGAGCCAGGCCATCTGCATCAGATGCTGCTGTGGGCTGGAGGAGGTAGGGATAGTGTCTTCCAAAGGAGGGAGGTAGGGACTGGAATGGGTATCCTGGCGGGATCTCTGCAAGACATCAGAAGAGACAGGTCTTGTAATGGCCAGGTCTCCAAAGCACCTCTCTCACTAAGGCATAGAGATGGGTTCCCTTCATCTCTCATCTCTTCCTATCTTGGAAGCACTGGCTGCTTTGGGCACCTATCTCCTGGCCAAGAGGAATCAGTACGGCAGAGGTCCCTTCTGCCCCTTTCCAGCATTCTCCTGCAACTGGAAAGAGATCTGTTTCCCACATACTTCTGCCACCGAGACTTCAGCCCTGGAGGAACCAACCCAGGCTCAACCCAAGGGAAGACAAGAGCCTACAGCTCCAGGTGCCTCTAAGACCCAGGCATCAATCCAAGTCCATCACACCCCCTGGTCCTTGTCTTTCCCCTGCCTTTTAGAGGAGCTACATGGTTTTCTCTAAGGGAAGGGATGGAAGCAGGAAAGAGCTGAGGAGAAACAAGGAGGCAGGCACAAACACAATGGGACTCTGCCAAAGCAGGGCTCTCTTACCTGGGAACAAGGCCTGATATGGACCAGCAGCCTCTTTTTCCAGCTCCAGGTCTTTCTTCTCCACAGTTTCGGGTGCCTCTTCCTTTGGAGGGATGGCAGGGGCAGGGGGTGGAGAGGCGGGGGGCGGGCTGGAAGGATGGGAGCTGGGGGTGGCGGGGTAGGAGTAGGCTGGCTGCGAAGGTGGTTCCTCCATCTTTTGGATCACCTCAGCTTTGAGCACAGACACGGGTGAGGCCCTGGGAGAGAGGGGAGGTGGACTCACAGCCTTGCTGTAGGATGTGGAGGCGCTGGGAGACAGCACGGGTGGTTTTCGGTGCACCAGCCCTGAGGCAGAGGAGGAAAGGCCTGATTTGGCACTGTCCAGGCTCCGTTTCGTCACCTTCTCTTCCATATCTGCACGCTGCTCGTTCACCTTCAACCTCTCCTGCGACAAGAGCAAAGCAAAAACTCAACACAACATCTCTAGGTGCCCCTGGAAAGCACAGCTTTGCCACCAAACCAACCCAAAATATGGCCTTATCAACACATGGGCTGGAATAAAGCACATGTTCCTCAGCCCAACACCATTTTAAGGCCAACCTGATGGAGGGTGACACTGATCTGTGACAGCTTTCTTTACAAATTCCTGGCTCCAGGAGTCACGTGAAGGGTGTCTCAACTTTCACTTGCACCCAAAGCAAAGCATTTCCACTTCTGAGTCTCAGCCCAGCAAGAACCTGCACAATGAAGGCTGAAAACCAGGGGACCACTATAAAAATCCAACGGGTGCCCATCACTGAAGTGAAAGCTCATGGCTTCCAAAATCGTTTGGCAAATGGGAGATGGCTGCAGGACCCAGAGTGACTGCAGCCAGTGTTGCAGCTCCTTCTCTGAGCTGCTTCAGAGGTGACCAGGGATGAACAGGTCAGACACATCCCCAGGGAAGGCAGACAAATCCCCAGGGAAGGTATCATGGTCGTGCTGCTGCTGGGCAGCTCTTCTGACAGCACTGCTCAACAGCTCTACACCCAACTCCTCCAAAACTAACCCCAACTCTGCAGGTTGCAGAGACCAGGGCAGGACCTCTCCATGCATCCATAAACTCTTCAGACACACCTGCAATGCAGCCACAGCTGCTTCTTCCCCCCAGACACTTCAGCCTCATTTCACATCCAAGCAAGAAGCTCTTGAAAACGTACCACGAGCTGGGCACTCCTCTGCAGCTCCATGGCGTGAGCAGCTTGCTGCTGCAGGATGTATAGCTCATGCTGCCGCAGCAGCTGCTGATGGGAGAGGAGCTGGAGCTGGTGAGCATGCTGGAGGGAGCTCCTGGTCGGGGGGTACATGGCAGGCCACAGTGGGGGGGCACGGTCCATCAACTCCGCTGGGGAACGAGCAGAGATGCAGTCAGAGGGGCAGGAGAATAGGCACGGCTAGAGGACTTAAGGATTGCTGAGGGCACCTGTCCCTACCCCAGTCCCAGGGTGTGGCGGATGCCAAACAGTGGGCTATACAGAAATGCATCTGGAAATGCAGAGGGACAAAGGGTGCCATCTTCCCCTTGGCAGCCTCACTCCCATCACCCCACAGGTCCTGGGCCATCCAACTTGCTTGATTTGACTGTCCCTGGCTGAGCCCACACATCGTTTCTCCTAACCAAGGACCCAAAGTTTATGGGGTCTTGCAGGGAATGAGGAGCCACACATTTCCATCTCTGAAACACACTTAGCAAGAGGCCAGCTCATACCCACTCACCCTTGAGCTGCTGGTCCCCATGGGTAGATACACTCCTACCTAGCCCTCTCCAAAGCCTGTTCCCTCCACAGCTGTCAAAGCATGGCCTTCAGGGCCACTTACCGAAGTGTGGCAAGTGCTCGTTGGGGATGACAACAAGCTGCCCTGACTGCGGGTCTCTGGCAAACTGGTAAGCAGAAGGGAGAGCTCCCCCCATGGCAGGGGGGAAGCCTGGAGTCATGCCCTGGTGCAGGGAAGGGTGACCAAGTCCTGGAAGAAGAAACACCGGTCACAACTCAGGGGGTTGCAGGCAGCAACTACCCATGCAAGAAGTCATCTACCATTTGACTGCTCCAAAATACCTCCTTCATTTTCCCCTGCAAGCTGACAGAAGCCTCACCGGGTACTTAGCAACGTGTCCCCCTGGACAGCATCGGTATGAACACCCCAGAGACACACCACTCCCTCCTAGGCACTCACCGTAGGGATGGCCAGCCAGCCACATGGAGGGGCTCCCGGTCCTGGGGAGCCAGGGGTGGGCTGCCAAGTGCGAAGCCGGGTCTGCAGACCAGCGCCCAGAGCCCGTCAAAGCTGGGCCTCCTGTGACCATGAGGTTGGAGTTCAAACCGTTCGTGGTGCAGCTAGAAGGGTGTATCCGGGCGAAATCTGCCAGCTCCTTGCTCTCTCTAGTGGAGGAGGAGGCAAGAGAGAGTGTGAGGGAGGACCTGAGAGGTGCAGGTTACTGCACAGCTGGAGGAGCCCCAGTATGGACCAGTCTGCAGGACAAGTGTGTTTGCAAACCCGGGTCAGACGCTCAAGGAGAGCTGTGATGGAGATGGTTACCACCACATCCAGAACAAAACATCTCATCTCTCCATCCCATTGGAGCACGTATGGATTTGCAGCAGTCTATGAGGACCTGCTTATAACCCCACGGCACCCGACTCAATGCTCCTCTCCACACCCACGAGGCTGGTATCAGCAACTTCACCAGGATGGAAGCCAGCTTGTCCCCTCTCCAGACAGGCTGTCCTCAGTACAGCTTGTGGCACTGTGGCAAAAGACCCCCATCTCCCTCCAACCCTCACCTGAGCAGCTTCTCCTGATCCCTCTCCAAGCGCCCTGCCAGGAGATGGCTGTCACGGTGGCGGCTTCTCTCATCCCCGCAGTCATCTTCTGAGCGTCCGTGCCCTACAAGACAACCCAGCACCATCAGACACAAGAAGCAGTCGGGGGAAAGCAGTCCCCTCTCCTCTGGGCATGGAAAGGCATCACCCAGGGAGCCAAGAGACCCAAATGCCACTGTCCCCAAGACTGTATCAGGTTCAAGCCATAAAGGACAGGGCAAGGCTGTCTTGTGTGATCAAAATATTCTCACTAAGGCAGCTCCTGGTAGCACTCATGTGTGCATGGTTTGATATTCATGTCTTCAAGGCATCAAGGGACCCACTTGCCATGTCAGGCCAGTCTCCCAGGACATGACAGCCACCAGCCTGGAAGCAGCAGGACCAACGGGACCAGTTTTGCTGAAGGACAGCAGCAGATTTCCTACCTCAGAAAGAGATGAGGCCCAGGTAAATCCCTGCACCAAACCACATGAAACTGCTTGGCACATCTCCCAGGGAAAGGGACTTATCTCCACCCTTTCTGCTCTTGCAAACCAGTGTGGGCACACTGGGTATGCTCTGGAGCAGGCAGAACCAGCACTATGGACCGACCCTCACAGTGTGCTCTGCTCTGTAACTCAACCCAATAGTGGGAGTCTGCATCCACCCCCCAAAGCCACGCAACAAGAAAGGGTCTGGCGAGGCAGAGGCACATATGGCAGATGAGGGCAAGAGTCCAAAAAGGGGGCCTGGATGGAGAAACAGCTCGTCCGGAATCAGAACAGCTCTTGCAAACACAGCCTGGCATGGCAGCAGCTGCGAGTGCGAGAGGTTAGGAAGCACATTCACAGGAGCAAAGAGCACCTCCTTGCTGGCCCCACCAGGACCAGAAATCGGGGCCACATTGCTCTTATTTCACCCAAGGTCTTCACTCCAGCTGTCTTGTTTTAGGCTTCTTTTCCCCAGCTTCTTTCTCGTATATGCATATCCACAATTCCCATTGCTCCTCTCCACGTTAGGCTTCAGTGCCATGACCCACTCCTCAATCCCAGCCCTGCTGGCAGCAAGCCGATGGCCGGTCTAACAGTGCCAGGAGGAAGATATTGGCTTCCCCTTTTTCTCTGTGCCCCCTGACAGCACATCCCCTGCCCGGGCAGTGCTCTGCACCCCACAGGGCTCAGCAGTGCAGCACAGCCTCGCACGGCTGCACCCTGGCTCCCAGCAGCCCTTCCCAGGGTCCTCGTTCTCCTGTCTGGATAAGGTTTGGCACACGGGAAAGCATCTCAGAACATAAAGTCTAGCCTGCTGACAGGCAGGCTTTTCAAGGAGGGCTCACTGTGTATTTCCACAGACCTGGACAGCCCACGGTTGGGGTGGTTTTTTTGCTGTCAAGTCTCCAATTCCCTCAGCTTTTACTGTCAGAAGGAATCCAGGAACAAGACAACATCTCTCCCGGCTCCTCGCCCCAAGGCTCCTTCCACTGGCTTCAGGCAGAAAGCGAACATGCTTTAAAACCTGGCACACACCTCCTCTTCCCAAAGGACTCTGCAGGGTCACCACATTTCCCTCACAGCCTGCCAGGACACCGCAGGCAGCAGCCATCCCCAGCCAGCCCCTCCTCAATATGCTGAATGATGCTCCTGTTGCTCAGTTTTACTACCCACCCTCCCCAGCACGATGCACCGGGGTTCACAAAACCCTCCAAAGCCTCAGCTTCTCTCCTGGCCTCTCCACCAGCATCCCCACTCACACACAAATCCCCTTTCCAACCCCTAGCCCAGGTTCCATCCCCTTGGAGCCTCTTTTCCTGTTGATTTTCCCCAACTGCCCCTTCAGTGTCAGCAATATGGAGCAAACCCTTGGATAACACGCAGCCTCCCCCTGCTCTTTGGCACAAGCTGAGCCAACCCCCCCTCCCCACCAGCCTTTTAATAGAAACACACCATTTTGTTATTTTCCCTCCTTTCCTATCTACAGCACTCACGCTCCAGTATTTACAGATGGGTTTATCATCTTCTCCTCATCCCCCATCCAAACACACACTCTCTTATTTGTCTAATTCCCTCCTAGCCCCCAATCCTGCCGACAGGACGGTCCCTTTTCTGTACAGACCGATGATTGTCCAGACAGTGAATGATGAGTTTGTCCATATTGACGCACAGACCACATAGAAAAATTCAATCAGTTATGCACAGAGGAAAGGCTTAGGCCCGTTTCCTTGACAACCAATGCCCAGCACTAAATACTTGCATTTTACTTGCCAAATACTACAGATTAGCCAACTAAAGCCTGCTTTCTCCTTCTTAAAAGGTCTAAACATTCAAGCACCGTCCACTCAGCGCAAGCAAGCTAATGTTATTAGACGAATATCTCCCGGCACACAAAAGGGGGCAAGCATTTGGGGGGTGAGAGGAGGAGAAAAGCAGTCTTGTTTTCTGTCTGAAAGCCAACCCCATCACTTAGCAACGAGCCCGGAGGCCTGCCAGAATTCAACCCTTGTTTGCAGCCTTTTAGTTCAGCTCAGTAAATTACATTTAACGCAAGCTGGGAGGGTCTGGGACGACTGAACGGCTGAACAAACAGCTCCCTGTGCTGCCCACGAGGTCTTCACTGGGGTCCCGCCCAACCGTGGGGAGGACGACAGGAGGCGATGGGAACAGGGAGAGAGGGGCTGGTGCCTGGGAGAAACGGCCTCTTGCCACTGAGGTTTGGGAGAGGGGAGGGCAAAGGGGAAAAACAACGGGAGGTGAAGGCTAAAAGCAGGCAAGCATCGCTCGCTGGCCGCTCGCTTTGGCATCATCGCTCCTTGGCATGCCAGAGCTGAGCTCTCCGCACGCCGGGCAGCGTTATCTTACTACACAAGGCAAGCAGAGCACTGGAACTCTCCGGAGCCATCCCCTCTCCTGCCAGTACTGTGGCTTAAATCAAACCCATGAGCCTAAACACAGCACAGAGGTAGATTATGGGGTTTCTCTGTTGTTCCCTTGACTAACGGGGATCAAACACATGGAGAAGGGTTGTCCTTGGTGGTGGGCAGATGGGATGGCACAGGGCAAAGAGGACTCCCTCTTGCACAGACAATCTCACTTCTAATCAAAATGTGCCCTGGGCTGGGAACAGGAGGTAAGGAGAGCAGAGGATTCTGAACTCAGCTGATACCTCATCACCTGCACCGGATGGCTGCACTCCCCAGGGAGCAGATCCCAAGGGAAGGGCCAAGACAGGTCTGGGGAACCTACCTTTGATGCTGCTGAGAGACATCGAGCGATCCCGGTCTGCCAAGCTGGGCCCCAGTTTGCTGCTGCTGCTGCTGCTGTTGTCCTTCTGCCGGGCCACGGCCACGGCAATGCCAACAGGCAAGTGCCTCACCTCCACCTCACCCTGGGAGCCGATGCTCTCGCGGCCGAAGGATTTGGCACTCTCGGGTCTCTCGGGGTCCCTCTTCAGCTGCTTCGCTGGCTGCTGTGACAGCAGCTGCTGCACTTTAGAGGCACCCAGCTGCGAAGAGTCCAACTTCATGTTGCCCAAGCCACCAAAGGGGCTCTTCTTGCCACAGCTCTGCCGGGATGCAGTCTCCTTGGCAAAGCTGCCACTGTACTTGATGAGACTCTGCATGGCCGACCCTTCACCATGGGAGGCGGGGTGGAGGACATCTGCAGTGCCCCGCGAGCCCACCACTGAGGTCCGTGGCAAGCCACTGGGGTCAAGGTAGACCTTCTGGGCTTCCTCTTCTGCCCTCGTGACGTGGTTGTGCTGCGCAGCCAGCACCGCCATCTGCGTAGTGGCAAAGTTGCCCATCTCAAAGGGCTTCCACTTCTGCTCAGGTGGTTTCAGTTGACCATGGTCCAGGTGCTGCCGTGAGGAGTCCAAAGTGCCATAGACCTTTGCTGCTTCTTTGGAGCTAGATCGCTGGAAGCGTTCCCGCTCACAGGGGCGATGCTCTGCCTCCGGACTCGGCTTCAGCAAGTCCTTGGATGCCAGAAACTCCCTGCTCTCCGGGGAGCCCAGCCCCGTCCGGTTGAGGAAGGGCTCCGAAGTGACCTGTCTCTTCAGTGCCATGGAGTTTGCCCTGATCACCGAGCCCTTCTCCCGCAGAGCCTCCATCCTTTTGGCATCACTGTGGCAAGAAAAGTCCTGGGACAAGAGTGTGCGGGAGGTGTCTGCGAGGCACCGCTCCGTGGGCGACTGCAGCACCCCCACCTTGCCGAGTTCCTTGTCCTTCACCTTGTTGTCGCGGGCCTGTGAGGCTATTTGGATGGGCCCACTCCTCTCGTCATAGGCTTCGACCGAAGGCACAAAGGTGGGGGCGATGACTTTGTGCTCCCTCCCCAGCTCCTTGGCCGGCGGGAAGATGGTGTACATGCTGGAATGGACGGGCTGTGGAGGGAATGTCGTGGCTGGCGTCATCTTCCCCGGCTGCGAGGGGTGCGGGGACGGGCAGCTGCAGGAGACGTGCAAAGTGCCCATGGAGGGCAGGAGGGGCTCCCCCCGCTTCAGTCGCTCAGCATGGGCATGCGTGGAAGGCCTCATGTTCTCATCATGCCGAGCAGGATCCTTGGCACAGCGGTCCTGCTCGGCACCCAGGACCTTCAGCATAGGGTCCCCACTGCCGTTGCAGTTGCTGAGGGAAGAGCTCTGCAGCGGGTTCTTGGACTTGGGTTCCCCACTGCCTACCCCCCGATTTGGCATGTGCTCAGCCAGGAAGGGCGAGAGACGCTCACCGACCTTCACCGCCTTCTCCACCACGCTCACTTTCCGGTCACTGTCAGGCTTGGTGTCCTGTGTGAGGTCTACCACGCTGCGGGGACGGGGCTCCTCCTTCGGCTTGCCCTCCTTCTTGGCAAAGGGCAGGGACAGATCGCTCCGGCATGCCCGTTCCTTCCCACCAGGATCTTTCAGGCCTTCTTTCGAGCTCTTGTGTAGCTGCCCAAGGTCCTTCTCCCGGAGCAGAGTGCTTGGCGTGTGGCCACCTGCAGTCCTCGAGAGCAGAGGCTGCGGGTGCAAAGCGGACTGGCCTGCATGGCCGGACAGGTAGAACCCATCTGCAGAAAAAAAGCAAACAAGATTACCATGGGGCCTCCAACCCCTTCAAGTCTAAGAGAGACAGAAGAGAGGTGGCAAACCAGGAGGGAATGGGTTTCAAGGATGTCTCAGCAACGACAAGGGCAGAGGAGACCAGGCAGCTATCTCCACATGGTGCAGGTGGGATGCAGGACAGCCCGGTCTCTGATGCATGCTGAGCTTTGTGGTGCAACAGCACTTGAGGGGCTTCAATGAGGGACCTGGCCAGGCTCCCTACAGTGCAGCCACATCCCAGACCCCGGTACTGCCAAAACCAGGAAATATCCCTGGATGATAACCCCAAGGGTTCCCGCTCTTCACCCTCAGCATCCCAGCGGCCAAGCAAGCACAAAGGACACAGCAAGCACATGGGGTGACAGAGGGGAAGGGTGAGCGGGGCCCCAGACTTACCTTTCTGTGACTCGAAGAGGCTGTGCTGACCCAGCTGGGCTAGGAGAGGACTGCCGGTGCTGGGGGGCTCGAGGTGGCTCAGGGGTATGTATGATGGGTAGAGCCCGTTAGGCAGATGGGAAAAACCTGCAGCAAATGGGAAACAGAAGAGGGAAATATGTTTCAGCCCAAGCGACACACTGCCTTGGAATGAGACCTGCCGGAGCACAGACTGTTGTGGCTGCCGGTCCCTCGTGTGCCAGGAGCAGCTGCTGGGAGGACATGTGGAAGCAACGCACACAGCCCACTGTGAGGAGAGCTGCTTGGGGCGCCCACTTCAGGTACTGGGGGTCCCTCAGCTCCTCTACTCGGGCCCTCTCGTGCAGGCAGAGCAGCTAAACCACCTGGGTGGTGAGGTGTTTTATCACACATACAGCAACCTGTGGGTGAGGGCACTCCCCAGCACGCTTCCCGGTCAGTGATAAGGCACTCTTGCCAGCACAGCTCTGCCAACACAGCCTTGTGCCCGCTGCAGCTGCCCAGCACTGGGTACAGGCTCTGGGGAAAAGGCAAGAGCCTCCTCCATGGCAGCTCGTAGAATGTGGAGTTTCCCGTATCCAAAAGCAGCATCTTATCCCAGAAGAAGGCAAAAGAGAGCAGAAAACCCACCATCCATCCATAAGCTGAGAGAAGGCACTATGTCCCCAAGGCCCTGTTGCCAGAAGTTAGGATTATGTCCTGGATGTTGGGGCCACTTCCTCTGAGAGCGGGCCCCACAGCAACGTCCTCATGCAAGCAATCATCACCAGCATTTCATCAGTGAATACGATCCCTGTAACAGCCGTAGTAACGCAAGCTCTCAGCTACAGGCAGCAATTCTTCTGCAACACTGCCACCGAACGGCACCCGCACACATTACAAACCCAAACGCCCTGTGAGAACCAGCTTCCCAGTCGGTGCCATCATTTAACACCTGATTAAAAGCCATCAGCAGACTCTGAAGGAGCTGGTCAAGCCCTTTGCAGCCCTTCTCCCTTCCCCACAGACCCCATTAGCAATGAACCTGCCCAAAATTCAACAATCCCACTGAAAGCACCCAGGCAACAAGTTTTGTCAAGGCTCCAGCATCCAAATGGATCAAAACAACGTCACACCAAAACCCAACAGGAGACAGAGAAGTTCAGTCCCCAAAGCTGCACGTGGAGCACCATCTGTGAGAGCTAGTCAATATTTCACATTATTTAGACAGCCGGGATCTCTTTTCACATACATGTTTGTATCCCGGCACATGTGCTTCACCGACACGGTGCTCCACACAGCTCCTGGCCCAGATCCATCACCAGACAGTTCCCAGCGGCATCACCCGCACACGCCAACCCTCCAGTGGCAGGACCAGGGGAGCTCAAACAGAGCCCATCCCCACCAAGTGAAATTCCCATTTAATCCTGCACTGGGTGCTGTGAAGGCACTGAGCATACACACATACTCACACTGCTCCTTGGGAACCCCAAAACCTATTATACCTGAGCATTTCCAAACACGCTTTCTTATTTCCAGGGGTGAAGAGCATTGGGCAGTACCCAGGGGCACCTACCCCGGTTTGCTGTGAGCAGCTCCACTCCACAGCACGTTTGCCTCGGCTGTGCCACCTCCACCGCACCGCTCCGGCACGGCTGGGCTGGCTGCGAGCCAGCCCCTACAGCAGGAACCACGCATTTCCGAGGGAACGCGAGTCCCATCTGGCAGAGCACATGGTCGTGGCATGGCAAACCCCCTGGAGCACCCAGTGTCATGCCAGCCCAGCAGCCCCCACCCCAGACATCGCCAGGCGAGCCCCTTCTCCCAGCCAGACCCCCATGCCAGCTGCAGCCAGTGAGAACGCCAGCATGGAAATCGCAGTAAGACGCACCCCACGCTGCAGACACCACCATGAGCAGATGCCCAAGGTGCATCCCCACTTGCAGACAGCGCAAGGACACAGAGCCACCTGCAGAGCAGCAGGAAGGGAATATGATCCAGCCCTGTCATCCAACACAGGGACACCTGCACAAGGCTGAAGCTACTGGTTGTGGTACCGGTTACACCCCTGGTACTACTGGGGCAGTTCCCCGCCTGCAGCATCTTACCCTGCTCAGGGATAACCCTGCGTCAACCCCAGTCCCAGTTGCTCCGGGGCTCCCCCCACAAACAGCATTGTCCTATCCCACCACCAGGACATGGCTGCAGCCCAGGGATGCAGGATGAGGAGTGAGAAGGTCAGCTTACAGAACGAGGGGACAAGAGACTGTGAATGACAGTGGACAAAAAAGGCAGACAAAATCCTCTCCAGCTGCCCAGCTTAAGATGACCTGTCACAAAGGTTTTCCAGCCACTGCACGGGAGCAGGAAGCAGAGCAGTGACAGGCAGCTTCAGGTGTAGTCTGGGTTGGGAAGAGGTTCATGGGAACAGGTCGAGGACCCCAAGGGAGCCCTGGCTGGGAAGCAGCAACAAAACCAAGCGGGTGCCACCAGCAAGCCCCAAAGCCACCTCACAGCAGGCAGTACCAAAGCTGCCCGTTCCCTTCAAGGAACCAGAGCTGGGGCAGGGAGTAGGGATCCGAGGCAGAGCTTTCCTGGGGATGAACCCAATGCAAATCCAGCAACCGGCACATCCCTCCTTCCATACAGCCCTCCAGCAGCAACGCTGGACTGGCATAAGGCTCGCACACAGCCTGAAACCTGCTGCCCTGCTCCCCCAGGCAGGACCAGGAGGAGAAGCTTGCTCCTTCATGCGCTAAGTAGCTGTATTTGCAGGAGGCGGCCGCGGGCAAGTCGCTCCCTCCTTGGATCTCCACGCCAGAAAGCGATGCCAAGGGGAGAAACTCTACCGCAGTGAGCAACGCACAACTCACCCCAACTATGGGTTTCTGCCAAAGGAAAGGGAGGGGAAAGGGGGAAACCACAACTATCTCCATCTGCCCGGGGCCAAAGCATTTGCTGAACCAGCGCAAGATCCTTTTTTGCTGAGGGACACGCCAACAGGTCTCAGCAGGCTGAGCCACGCTCCTCCAGCCGACTGCTTGCCCAGAGGCAGGCTTGCACCACGGCGCAGGCAAGGAGGCACGAGCTGGCAGCGTGGCCAGCACCACACCGGCTGCATCCCCTTTCCTTGCCATGCCACACTGAACACGCATGCCCATCAACACGGCCTCTGGCCACCCGGGAAAGGTACCACCATGTGAATCCCACACAGATGCTCTGTCAGCACGGGCACAAATGATTCAAAGCAGCCCACCTCAGAGGCTAACAGCTTTTAAGGGGCACAGAGATCATCCTCCAAGCCATCCTGCAGGAAGGTGAGCACCAGCTCTAGAACGCACATCCCTGCTCGGTTTCTGCTGGGATAATCCAGTGGGTGTAGTGGATGAGCATGGAGGGGACATACCATGCCAGTCCCTCCTTCCCAGCTCCAAGATGGGCTGGCTTTTAAAACCTACCCCCTTTGCACAACCGAGATACAAATCACTAGGGGCTGTTATGAGAGGAACTTGGCGGGTGCATGCGTCAGCCCAGTTGAAAACATCTTCATCTTGGCTCAGCTCTCCTAAACAGCACTGGGGGAAGAGGTATGGTCAGGTGACTCACCACCGAGAGGGGATGTGACTGGTGGGGAGATGAGATACCAGCAACCACACAAACCGCACACCAAACGTCTGGAGGCTGGAGGTCACGCCGGGGGAAGCGGGAGGGGAACGGGCCCCACGTGCTCAGCCTGCTCGGGGTTTGCCCACAGCTCCCCAGGAGGAGGGAGCCACCAGAAAACACTGCCTGGCCAAGGTGGTGAAGGCAGGCAGGAGACCCGTCCGCAGTGCAGTGGGCTGCTGGTCACTAGGAGTTTTTAACCAACAGGCTCTCTCTATCTTGGCCTCGTGGTCCCCAGGCCTGAAATTCAGCCCCAGCTGGCTGAGCCAGCCAAGCCTGGGTTGTGAAAGAGCCAAGGAGGAGGGGGACATGCTGGAGGGGACACACTGGAGCTCAACACATCACTTCTGTGGACACAGCTCTGGCTGACGAGCCTGACTACACGCCTGATGCACCTATGTATCAGCTCTGGGGAAACGGCTCCGCCTCAGCCCGGTTGCAGGCAACCAGCCAGCACCTCCACCGCATCCCCGTGCTGCCCTCTGTGTCTGCTCCCGATCCAGCATGGAGGTGACTGCTCACTTGGGCACCCCGGAAGGGCCATGGACACACAGGCACCACCCAACAGAGAATTCACTCCCCATGCTGCCCGACTGGCTCTGCGTTTTCCAATCCAGCCAGCAGCACCAACACGCCAGGGAGTAGCACTATCTGCAGAGCCTCTGCTAGTGCCCAGGGACAGCTCTTGGGTCCCTTCTGTCACATTGAAGGCCATCGTGCAACAGGATGCAGCCGCCTGACAGCCCCAGCAGCCTGGACGGGCAAGCAGGCGGCCACGTGCGATGCTGGGTGCAAAGTGCAACCCCAAAACCAAGCCCCAGGCACGAGCCCTCTTGACCTGAGAAGCCACAGCCCCATCAACGGAAGACCCGCAGCCTCCAGCACCCCAGGAGAGATGAGGTAACTCTCCCTCATCTGCCATCTGCCCGTTACAAGTTTCTGCCACTTATGAAATATTTCCAACTGCCTTCATCTCCACCCCTCCTCCCAGGGCCGCGACGGACAGACGGACACACTGCCAGGAAGCCGGCTGGCACCACGCAGTGCTGCTCAAGGAGCTGTGAGCACAAGGAGGACCAAGCTGAAAAGCTTGTGCCTGCAGTCCTTCCAGTCCGAGCCCAGAGGGGCTGGGAAACACAGCAGCAAGGATTTGGGTTCATTTCCAGGAGATGTTTTCAGGGCTGGGGGATGTGCAGCCCCACTGCAGCCAGGGTCTCCATGGCAGCTTGAACCCTGAAATGCACCAGCAGCCACGGCCACTCCTAGCCAGGAACACGGTCACCTCTTCCCCAGTCCAGCTTGCAGCGCCTCGCCACCAGCCAACTGGGACACCAGTCCATGACACAAGCAACTGGATAAATGCTTACATCCTCACACATCCCCTGTCCCCTTTTCCCAGCAGGGAGGGAGGCAAACCCAGGAGATGTCCAAGCACAGCAAGGACCCGACAGCTGCCAGGTACTGCAGGGCGGTCACCGTACCAGTCCATGCTCACCATCGTCGATGCATCACCAATCCTCTCCCTGCAGAAGCAGCAGCTTCACAGGGGAGATTCTTTTCGGGACACCCCCCGCTCCAGCACATACTTCCCCATCCCTGTCCCGTAAGGCGGGAGCGCGCAGCACAGCGAGGCACGGCCAGCGCTATTCCTCGTGCGCACATTTATGGCTGCTAACAGCTGAGAGCCAGGAGTGCTGACAGCGTAAATCTTTGCCGCCTCCTCCCCTGTCTGCCAGGGCAGCTCTGGTGACACCCAAGGCACCCGAGCCACCTTGACTCCGTGCCACACACGAGACAGCAGCGATACGAGCCTCCGAACATGCCAGGCTGAAACCAAAGCCCCTGGATCAGATGTGCCTGGGCTGCGGTGGTGGCCAGTCCTTGTCCCTGCAGCCCCAACCCACTGCTGCCATCACAGCCCACCACCCCAAAACATGACCCTACCAGATTTACACCCCGTGCCACAGGGCTGGCAGCTGCTTCAAAGCCTTAACTTACAGCCTCAGTTTTCTACAGCCCCTGAGGGTCTTCGCTCTCATCCCCTGGACCCAGAACAGCCAGACAATTCAACTCCCTGCTTCATCGTCTCAGGGCCCTGGCAAGCTCAGAGACAGCAGCATCTTCTTGGGGGGGTCTGTGCCCCCAGCCCTTGCCGGCACAAACATAGCCGCACCACTTCCCTTCAGCTGGGAAATCACCACCTTAAAAGCCGAGACGAATTCCTCTCCCCCTCCTCCTCCCCCTCCAGCAGCTCTCTATTGTTTCTTTTAATTTTATTTCATTCCACATGGGAATCTGTGTCCAGGCTGCTTTATTTTTAAGTGGCTCTTGCTCAACATTTACTATTGCTCGCAGCTGCGTCAGCACAGAAACGCCGCCGTGCACGACCCTCGGGTTTCCAGCGAGCCTCCTGCAGCCATTACGCCGTGCCAATGCCCCGCCATGATTTCAGTGCCACGCTACCCTCCTCCCTGAATCGCAGAGCTGCCAGGCTGCCAGCGTCCCGCAGCCACAGCACACCGAAGAGCCAGGGAGGGTTTCCTGCCCCCATGGAAATATCATCAGTCTGGGCCCTGCTGCACACTTCCTCCTCACCCGGGTGGTGGAACTGCCCCAACGCCCCTGGGGATGGCAGAGGAGGAGAAAATGGGAAGAAGTGGCTGCAAGCACGCAAGGGACTGGGACTCACACCCTGGTTCTGCCCTAGGCACCCTACAGACTCATTTTCCACCGTACAAGAGAGCAAATGCACTCCAAGACGCACCAGTGCTTCAGGGCTTGGGGTCCAAGGAGGACACTATGAGATGCCCTGAAGATCTCCCATAAGGTCGCTCACCAGCTCCCTGATTGCTGTGGGTGCAGCCAGAAGCCATCCAGGTGGGGACACGAATCCCTCTGGCAGAGGCAAGGTGGCTTTTTCTCCAGCTGGAGGGGACAGGATGAAACTCATCCCATTAAGACCCCTTGACATGACATGCAGCTCATCTGCACAGCCTCCAACAGTGGCCTGGGAAGCACAGACCTGGTGCCACCTCAATCCTGGCATACCAACACTCAAAACAGCGTCCACCTCCTGGGTCACTGCCACAGTGGAAGCTTCTCCTCTGCACCCCCACCTGAAATCCCCCACCACGTCGAATGTCTCTCCTTTGCCGCTGGTGTAATTAAACCTGACACCCCAACAGGCGTCCACCAAAACCTCTGGGCTCTCACTGTGCAACCACACAGCTTTCCTCGATACCCCGGAGCGACGCGGCGGTCTCTTCAGCTCCATGTTTACCAAGATGCTGCACGGAAATTAAAACACCATCATTTTAACTCCTAAACTGATTGGCAGCAGCCCCAGGAACACAGAACCCGTCTGCTGGACTGCAGTCTTGCCTTCACCTCCTGATTTTCTAAGAGAACACCAAAACATCTTTGCTCTGGTGCATCCATCATGGTGAAGCTCCTCCAGCCACCGGCAGCGGCACAGAGGCCCCATGGCTCACTGCTCCCGGCACGGGGTGCACATCCTCCCCCTCCTTCCTCAGCACAGAAATTTAACTTGTTCCATTATTATATTACTTTTTAAAATCACCCAAACTCGGTGCAGCAGCTGGGACACAAACAGCAGAACCCCGGCTCCCCCAGTGGGCCCAGCCCTGCCCGGGCAATTAACCCAGCAACACCCCCACCTTGGCTCTGAGCCACCGTCCCGTGCCTTCGTTAGAAAAGAGCTCGTTACCCTTCACTGCCAGAGCCAGGAGAACTCCAGGCGCTCGGCTGGGGGGAGGTTATTGTGGGATGGCACGGGGTGCCGGTCCCCACATCACCTGCACCGAGTGCCTGCCAGCAGCAATTAAATCAGCCTTCAAAGAGCGATCCCAGCTTTCCCAGCACCATTAGCCGTGCCCTGGAGGGAACACGGTCTATTTTCAGCCACAATGACTTAAGACCAGGTCACCAGCAGGTTAAATGGGACCGTGCAGCATTATCTCCCTGCCATCCCATTGAGAAATTAAACACCACAGCGTGATGGGCAGCAGCCAGCCCTGCGGGCACGCCAGGCGCCCACCGAAAGGTAAATGTCATCTGTCCCCTCCTCCCCTCCGCTTCCCAGTGCCAGCCAAGGCTGGCGACTGCTCTGGCTGCCTTTCCTTCTGTGTGGGGTGGTGGGTCACTGTGGGATCGACCCCCAGGTTTGTGTCCGCCCATCCTCCCATCCAGCACAGTGAGGGGTCTCAGACAGGACAGTCCCCACCATGCCACTGCTGCGAGCACATCTGGTAGGGAGCGTGACATGGCTCCATGGGCACAGGGATGCTCTGCAGAGCGCACATGCTGGGATGGCACCTCAAAGCGGCTGCCACAAGACACTGACGGGCACCCAAAGGGGTCAAGCCCAGGTGTGCTGGCAGGAGCCTCAGCACCCCCGCTCCACAAACCCAAAGCCAGACAGGACTCCTCACCTTGTCCCTCCTCCCAGCAATCAGCTGGCCCAACTGCTAGTCCCCAAGCTACAGGTTTCATCAGGGCCACCGGCGAGGTGGCATCTCCCCACAACAGCTCAAACTGCTTCGCCGGGAGGGCCACCACCCAAACCCAACCAGCCATCCCATAACTAGCATCTGGCAGGGAGCTGGCAGCTGGACCTGAGTTTGTTTTGCCTCCCAGGTCCCTGCCAGACCCAGTCAGCACGAGCCAGGATGACTCAAAGCCCTGGGAGATGCGAGCTCCCTCACTGCTTATTTTAAACCTTCTTGTTTGCAAAGCAGCTGCCGTCGCTCAACACCTCGGGGCGCGCTGCAAGGTAGGGGTGGCACTGCAAAGGGAAACTGAGGCACAGAGCGGTACAGCATCCCAGTCAGACCTGAACACAGCAATGCCAATGCACAGATGCTCGGCCAACAGCTAGCAACCACCGCGTGACACAGTGGTCACAGCATCGAGAGGGGACCAGCTCCATGAAAGACCCTACCATGACTGGAGCAAAGGCATCATCAATGACCCAACTATGTCCAATGGGCTCCAGATTCACCACTCATGCTCGGCTATGGCGTGATCAGGATAGGGCAAGTGCAAGGTGAAGCCGGAGGCACCCACCATTACTGCTCTGCCAGCCCCCAGCACTGACCTCCACAGCATCTGCAGGGAACAAAACCAACCTGGACACAATTCAGCAACAGGCTGCAGCCATCTAGGTGGGTGAAAGAATGAGATCCACAGACAGCCCACGATCCCATACACCTCTTTTCCTTAGGAAACCAGGCTCAAAAGCTCAGCCTATGCCCAGCCTTTACCCCTGACCCCACGTTCAGTCCGTTTTCCTACCAGAAGCTCCTGCCCTTCCCACACCCACCCAAACATCAGCCCACGCCATCCTTCCCACACTGAAAAAGCACCAAGCCATGAAGTCAAGAGGTCTCTATGGCCAGCAAACGCCCGACACCGCACACCTCCCTGTCGCTGCTATCAGGAGATAAACACAGGGGCAGATATTATGGCGGTGTGCTTTAATTCCTGATGAATTATGCAAATCTCTATTCAAATTGAAGCACAGTCCTTGGGCAATTGCCAACCTGGCCCCAATGCCACCAGGCTGGGACAGCCAGCCCTCCGTCAGGTGGAGCACTACATGGATACCCTGCGTGTGTACAGGCACACACGTGTGCATCCGCACATCCCAGCTCGGGAGACCGAGGAGCACCTGTGAGAACAGTCCGAGAGTGGCTTTTCCACTGCTCCTTCCTCCCAGCTGTGTGAGCGTGGCTGGGGAAAGCCACCCAGCTTTCGTGTCCTTCACAAGATGGAAGCAGCCTGGGATGATGTTGAGATTCAAAGCAGGAAAGAAGACAAAATTCATCATGGCTGGGAAGGACGGGAGGCACGTGGAGGGGTGGGGGGTAGAAGGAGAAAACCACCTAAAACATCCGCACCAATATGAACGTCACCCTGAAGCTGAGGAAAGGAAGATCCGTCCACAACGCAGTCACAGAGCAGGCTCATCTGATGGAAGCAGGAATTTCCGATCCCACACAAACCCCCGAAACATCCATTACAAGCGGCAGAAGAATCGCTGCTTTGTGTGGCTAATCTCATTAGGGAGAAAGCCCCGCTGCAGCGCCGGGATGGCGAAGGGAAACCCCAGCACGCTGCTGCGCACACCGGGAGCCCGGCATGGCGTGCCTGCGCGGCACAGCTCGGCCAGGGCGAAGCCGTGCGGGGCTTTCACCGGCACTCCGTCAAGGTGCCTGCACCCATCTTTACTCACCTGCCAGGATCTTTACTCGCTGGAGTATTACCCGCTTAGTTTGCGTGTGACACGGTAGGTGGGATACCTCCCCACCTAGCAGGACACACAACACTGGCATTATACAGGCTGCTCGGGGATAACACGGGGGCTGTATCATTCGCACACCACTCCCAGCACTGCCCGCAAGCAGCAGATTGCTGAACCCCTTCCCAACCCCTTTCTTCTCAGCACACCGGCCATTTCAATTAGTATTTTTCATTTGTTTTTAATTAAAAGCAATTAAACAGACTGTATTAAAAGCGTATTCAAGCCACAGGGAATTCTGCTGAGAGGGGATGGGGGGTGAAAGGGAAGCACAGGCAATGTATCTAACCACCAAACATAAACCGGGATCTTCGCTCGCAGCAGCACGGCAGAAGCAAGAGCAACATTTGCAGGAGTTACCAGGGATGAGAGCGATCCAGAGTGACCAGCCCGAGTGCTCTAACATCCCCACCATTCCCCTGAAAGGCATGTTCTCTCCCACACAGACCATGTTGCTCCTTCCCTTGCTCCGAGCCCACCATGTTCGGTTTGCCTGCCTGCATCCAGCTCCCTCAAAATGGCTCTTTGGCCACTGCTACGCTGGCAATAAAATTTATTCCCAAGGTCACTTCACTCTTTTGCCACCATTTCAGACCTTGCTGGGTTTAAACACAACGCAGCCTCGCACACCGAGCCCACCCATAACCCCCCTCGCTGCCCATCACCTCCCTGGTCCAGCGATCCCAAACTCTCCTCAGCTACCTTTCGCTTCCCATAACCATCAGCGGGAACAGCTGGAGAGGGAAACCAGGGCATATTGTGCACCCAACAGCTGATCCTCACGGCGTGGGGAAAGAGTCCAACTGTCAGTGCCGCGGCACTGCCGTACGGCACGGGGCTCCCGCCTCACTGTCCTTCCCAGCCAGGGATGGGGAAGGAAGGTTTGTGTTCCTGCCGTTGCCTCAGCGTTTTAGCAGCTGGAGAGAAGCAAACGATAAAGAAAGGAAATAAATAGCAGAGAGATGGCCTTTCTTCCCCAGCCAGTGGGCGCATCGCGATACCTGCCAACACCCAGCTGTGCCTTCGCTCCCCAGAGCAAAGCCAGCCAGAAACATGGGGCTGGGAGGGAAGGAAACCCCCAAATACCCATGGCTGAGGAGAGGCAGCACTCAGCAGGGCAGCCACGCCGGAGTGCTTCCCTCCCAAACTCTTCTTTTAAAGCACATCCCTGGCTGGAAAAGCCAGCAAGGGGCTGTGACGGCTGGATGCAGTGCTGCTCTGCAGGCAGGGAGCTCAGGGCCGCCCTCAGCTCCTCGCCTTCCTCATGCCTGCTCGCATTTTCGGGTGGGTTCAGGGCCCACGGTGCTCTCCATTTCACAGCAGCGAGGCAGAACAAAGCGCGCCCTTGTCCTCGGCACCTCGAGCAGGCAATGCTGGATCGCGTTACCTAACCCAGACCAACATCTCCTCCTTGTCCCGGCAAGGCAGCTTTCGTGTCAGCACATGCCAAGCTGGCCCTGATTCCCGGCACCACCTCCTGCCCGAAGCTTTAACTGGACCAGTTTAGTACACGCTGAAAACACACGGAGCCTTGTTTCAACTCGTCGAGCGCTAACCCCAGCTAAAGGAGGTGATCCGACACCCTCCCGCCGGTCGCAGCCGAGCCGCAAGGCGCTCACCTGGAAGGCTGCCGTAAGGACGTTAATTCCCCTTAACAATGTTCATTTCCATATTCATCAGAAGATGGTGAAATGACAAGATGGGGGGTTATTTACTATGTAATTATAAACTAATTTCAGCTTTACCCTGGGTTATCCTAGGAAGGAGATCTAAAATTTCCCTTACGAAAGCGCTGCTCTGCTAACCGCGTCTGCAGAGAGATTAATTCCCAGCAATTTCCATTTCTCCAACAGCTGCTGTGCTGGGAAAGAGCAAGGAGCCTGTCCCCAACGCTGGGGACCTGCCCAATGCCCCATGCCATCCCCAGGCTAGGATTTATAGCACTGGCACATCCTCCGGATCAAATTTTCACTGGCACACCATCAGTCACAACTGGGACCGGTGGCTGTCCAACCCCGCCAAGGAGGCTTGGTCCTGGGTGGGGGCCAAGGATAGCTCAGGGTGGGAGAAACGCTGCTGGAAGCCGCGCTAATAAAGTGCATCTCTACCAGCACAAGGTACCCAGGGCAGAGCCAGGCTCCCGCCGGCTCAGCTCAGGAAGATATTAGAAACCCTCACAGTGAAGAGTCCCCCAGGACCGTGCTCCGAGCCAAGTCTGCGTCACCACATTGGCCCTCGGGTTCTCATCCATGGTCCCAGCCCAGCGCCCCTACTGCCACTTGGGATAGGAACTTCAGTGAGAGCCGGGGGACAAGGCGGATGGCCCTTCCCACCCCTCCTGCAGGACGAAGATGCCACCCCACAACTCACCCAACCACCACAACAGGAGAGGAAACCACCAGGACATGAGGCGAAAGGAGTCCCAGCACCCCAGGAACACATGGAGAGAGACTCAGAAACACTGAAGCCCATTTTCCCCCCCACCCCATTTCATCCCCAGTGCAAAACCGAAGAGGATGCTCCTGGCTCGCTCACAGCCTCCGAGCTGGCTGCAGGCCCGAGGGATCTGTAGGGACATTGCTTAAGGGCAGAGCGCTTCCTCCACCCCCAGGGACACCAGGTGTGAACAGGAGAGCACCACAGGTCCAAGCACAACCATCCCTGGCCCAGGGCAGACCAGCACAATCTCCCCGAGCCCTGCCAGGACAAGGACGCTCACTGCTCCACCTGGAAACATCTATGGAAAAGCGTCTAATTTCACCGCGGCCTCAACGGAGGAGAAACATCTCCCCAGGCAGGTCTCTGGCCAGTCTGCATTCCTCCCGGTGTTACACTGCCTCGGAGACCCGGCCCCAAGGAGCCCCCGTGCTCAGCCCCTCGCACCACCCCCTGGGCGGGCAGGGAAGGGGAACGGCGATTTCAAGGGCCATTAAACACCGATGGTGTTTTCCTCCATGACCAAAAAAAGAGCCGCATCTCACCACAGCCAAAATCCCACGGCTGGTCCAGGAGCCCCCCACCTAACGTTCCCAGGCCCAGCTATGGGGTGGAGATAGATGGGCACTGGCGCTTGCCTCGGTGTCTCCTATCAGCGAAGGGATTTTAGCATTGATGCAGTTTAGACCAGCAAATTGTGCTTCTGCTGGCAGCGCCGACAGCAAGGCCTCCTCTGCAAAATCTGCCGCCTCAGCAGAAGCGCAATTTTGCCATTATAAGGATGGCTACAGTGGGATTTTGCTGGCACAGCAAAGCTATCCTGGGGGGAAGGATTTATTCCTTCATTTTAAATTTTTTTCCCTACGCTCATACCTGGCCCAGCTGTCTGGAAAACTTCTCCCTGGCCACAGCAGGCCTGGAAGCAGGGGATGGTTTCCGATCAGCCTTAAATCCCTGCATTTGAATGCACATGCTAATGTGGAAGCCTGAGAGCAAGCGAACCAAAAATCTCTCCCCCTCCGCCTGACCGCTTTTCCTTTCAGTCACCGCTCCTGAGCTGGATTTAACAGGCAGCCAGTTCTGCTCGTACAGGTGTGACCCTTTTCCCTGGGCACCGGGGAAGAGTTTTCCAAAGCGTATTTTAATGGGAAGAGGGTGGGCATCCTTTTACACAAACAAACATCTGCTCCAGTAGCCACCCCCGTACGCATCCCACCCACGAAAGGATACCTCAGCACATGGCACAGAGCAGATTTCCTATTTTATTATTGTTGTTATTGTTCAAAACTCAGAGAGTTGGGGTTTTTTTTTCCTGCATCTGGATGATGTTTGCTCGCATGCAGACCCACTGCCAGGGACTGAGGCGGTCACAGAGCAGCCCTTTGCAATTGACTCTGAGGGAGACTTTTCCACCTCCCCCAAAACACAGAAGCTGCCAAGAACAACGTGCCTGCCGCGGATGGAGCCGAGACCAGAACACTCACTCGGAGCCGAAGGCAGTGGGGTAGGGTAGAAGCGAAGCTATAAGCTCTCCTGTATTTTGTGCTGTGGAGCAGAGCAAGCAACTGCTTCCACGGACTCAACCATCCACTGCAGCCTCTTGCTACACAAGGTCTTCCCAGCAAACTGCGCTGCTGCCAGGGATGAAATTCCATTGCGAACAGTCACCTTCCTCCCCCAGCTTTTGGAGAGGGCCTTTGGGAGCACCCCGCTGCTCCCCGGCTGCCAAACCCCCCACACGTACCCTCCTCGAGGTTATGGCAATGCCCGAGAGCGCAGGGGGGAACACAGGATGGCAGCCCCACAGCCGACGGCTGGCTCGCCTCCCGCCCAGGCCTCCAGCTCACTCCTCCCTCCCTGCTCTTCCAACAAAGGGGCTTCTGTCCCTGTCCCCCGGGCCTGCACAGCGGCGGCCAAAGCGCCACTATGAAATAGAAACCCCCCCGGAGAAGAGCCAAGGGTCTGGGGGTCACTGGACACGGCCCAGGCGCCCGTATTTCGGCGCTGGGGCAGCGCCCGGACAGCCGTAACGAGCAAGGCGATGAGAAAAATAAGGAGTCGGTGCCGGCGATAACTGGATTCTCAAATATGGCCAATCGTGCTATTTTTACAGGGGCATATTTATTTTAGGAGAACATTGGGACGGATTCAACAGTCTCCCTGTTCGGCCCGGCAGTATTTAGAGATCAGTTTGAACTGGCTCTATTTAAAGGCTTCGCCTCCTGCCCACTTTCCTTAACCCCTTGCACAAGCCTTTGCTTTCCACCCCTCCGAACCCTTCCTGAGAGCAAAAACCAACCGAAAACAACACAACAACAACCAAAAAAAAAAACCAACTCAAACCACACCTCCCCTCCCCCCCCAACCAAACCACACACCGACACTGCAAATGCAATCCTACAAAGGGCCCCTCCATAGCAGGCAGCAACCATCATTCCCAACGATATTGTTAAAGCCATTACTAATATATATATACACATATATATATATATCCCTCTGCCACAGTGTAATGGAAGTTTGGGCTGTTAATATCCAGATCTTTTGAATGCAGTGTGTTGGGAACAGCCGTGCCGCAGCCGCACAGAGCGAGCGCTGCTCCGATCACGCCGGGGAGCACCGGGCACCGTGGAGTACAGGCAGAGTAAAGGGGATTTTTCCAAAGGTTTTGGAGAATGGCAAATAAAAATAGCACGTTAAATAAAAATAGAAAATTGGAGGGATCAGGGGAAAAAAAAAAAAAAGGACTTGCTCTGTGAGAAGTGCTAAATCCGAGGCTCGGTCTCAGCCCGAAGGGTTTGTGGCGCAGCGGGAAAGCTCCCGGACAGCGGCAGGGAGCAAGGCTTTATCGGCTCAGCCGCAGCTCGGAGCCTCCTGGATTTCAGGGAAGCACCAGAAAAGGAAATTTTGGAAGGGTGGGTGGGGAAAGCAAGGCAAAACAAGAAGGGGGAAATAAAAAAATAAAATCACACAATAAAACAAAAAAATAATAATAATTTTTTAAAGTCACACCACCCCACATTTGGTTTGGCTTGAGATTATCCAGGCGAATTTTTGCAGAGATCGGATCCTGCTTTAGCAGGAGATGGAGGAAGGGAAATAATAAAATAAAATACCCCGAAAAAAAAATATAAATAGGAATATAAAAAAAAAAAACAAACAAAAGACAGACAAAAGGGAAGGAAAAAAGGTGTTTGCCCATGTGCTCGCTTCCTAGCCGTTCCCTTTACACCTCTCCTCTTCGCACCTGGGAAATTGGCACTGCCACCTAGTCTAAAACTAATAAATCTTTTTCGCTCGGTTTCGCAGCTTCCTTCTCCGCAGATGTCGGCAATCGGGTTTGGGAATTTCAAAGCCATTCAGCCCGGGCGGCTGGGAGAAAAGCAGGTTTATTATTGCAAAACCTGTCACCCTCCCAACGCCTAAAGTAAACTCCGAGTCACCTCTCCACGCCCAGGGGAAAGAAAGGAAAGGGGGAGAGAGGGGAAAAAGAATAGAAATAAAAGAGCCAGAGAGGGAAATCAAACGGTCAGACATCCCTCGTGTCCTCCTAGGGACAGGCTCGGCAGCAGCCCGGCAAACCAGCGAGCAAGGCGGCTGCTGGACCCAGCGTTATCCCACCCTGCAAGCGGCTGGGAAAAGGGAGCTCGGAAAGGAAAGGGAATGAAAATCCCTCCAAAAAGAAAAAGTCACTTAAGTAAATAAATAAAAAGCTGACTGAGGAAAAAAGGAGTAAGCCTCGTATATTTCCAGGTCTGCTTTTTTTATTCTTTCTTTATTTTTTGGAAATAGAGAAGTCGCCGTGGGGTTGCCCGGGGATGGAGTGAGGCGAGTAAAAAACTTCAAAAAATAAGGGAGAAGCCCTTGCACGCAAGTTTTTGTTTTAAGTTTAAAAATAATAATAATAATTAAAAAAAAAGAAAATCCAAGCGAATAAATCCACAAGCCCAGCTCAGCAGAGCCCGCGCTGCCCGCAGCGCTGCCCGGGGCTGGCGGGGACCGCGGCTGTGCCGCCTCCAGCCCCGGCGCCCAGGGACATCAACCAAACTACCCCGTTCTGCCCCTTTTCCCGGCCCGGGGAGGAGAGGGTGAAGGTTTTAGCCTGGCCGCGGAGCGCCCGGCGGGGCAGCGCAGCCCCATCCCCTCCGCAACCCGAGCCGGATCTCTCCCGAAAATCGGATTTATTCCACAAAACACCCGCAGCCGCCTCGGCGGGGATTTTTCCCGGTGCCAACAAACCCGGGCGGGGGGCAGGGGGGCTTTTTTAGCGGCCAGGAGCGATTTTAAATTTTTTTTCCACCTTTTTCCTATTTAATTTTTTCCCCCGTTCCCTTATTATTTTCCCCGTTCCCTTTATTCCTTTCTTCTCCCTTTTCTTTCCCTCGAACGAAAGCCAGGACGGGCAGAAAAACCCTGCGGAACATGCGCGTATTATTATTGGGGTTTTTCGGGCGCTGAAAGCCCCCCAGCTGCCGGCCCCGGGGGTCCGCAGCACCCGCCGCTGCCCGCGAAAGCGGAGGAGAGGGATGGGGTGATGCCCGAGGTGGTGGTGGGGTGGGGAAAGGGGGGTTCCGCGGAGCCTTACCCGGGTGCGAGTGGAGACTGATGCTCGATGGGAGGAACTTGCCGGGCTGGAGGGCGGCGGGGAGCCCGGCGGCCATGGGACCGGCGGCGGGGGCCAAGCGGCCGGTGGCTCCCAGGCGGTGGCTCTCCATGGCCAGCCCGGAGAGCAGCGGAGGGGGGCCGTGCACCGAGCGGGGGGCCCGAAATCTCGGCCATCCATCATCCACTCGCCGGCTTCAAGGAGTCTCCCGGATCGCTGTCGGTGCCTGCCACCGCCTTCCCCCCCTCCCGCCCCCCACCCCCCTCCTCCTCCTCCTCCTCCTCCCCCGAAAAATCAGATGGTTTTCAAAAATAAGGCGTCCAAGCGTCCCATGGCGCGGTGCAGGGAGCCAGCCCCGGCGCGGCGGTCTCGGCGCAGCCTGCAAGAGAGAAAAAGGGGGGGGCGATGAGCCAAGCTGTCCCGACCCCCCCGCCTTGCTCCCAGACCCATAAATACCCCCCAAAACCCACCCTCATCTCCCAGACCGGGGAGGGATAGGGAAAGGCGGCTGCGGCGGGAAGGGGGGGGGAATAATCCATACAACACCCGCACCAAAGAGCGGGAAAAAAAATTAAAAGTATTTAAAAATTATTTTTAAGGGAAAAAAAACCCCCACGTTAAATCTATCTCAGGCAAAACCGGGCTGGGGACGGACCCGCCGCAGGAGCCGCAGCCCGGCTCCGGCAGGACCGACGCGGCGGGGACGGGCGCCGGGGAAGCGGCTTCTCCGCGGAGCGCAGGGGAAAAAAAACCACCCCAAAACCACCCTCCCCCCCCCCCAAAAAAAGCCCAAACCCAAAATAACCACCCCAATTTTCCTCTTCCCTCCCCCCCCCGCTTCTTTTTCTTTTCCCGTGGGGCCGCTGTACCCCGCCGGGAGCCGCCGCGGCAGCGGGAGCCAGAGCCCGCCGGGGAAAGGGCTCCGGCGGCGGCATCGCTTCCCCCGCAGCCGTTTCTGGCTTTTTTTCTCCCTCCCTCCCCATTCCCAGGGTTCCTAACCGCCGCCTAAGGTTTGGGGTTCTTTTCCCCTCCCGTTTTAGCTATTTTCCGCTCGGGAAAAAAAAAACCCAAACCACGTACCATTTCCCAGAGAGAAAAAATAACCCCGACGCATACAGGTAAAAATCAAAGGCAGATATATATATATATATACTCGTACTTTTAGCCCGGTGAAACGCTTCCCCCCGCCTGCCGGGTGTTTTGCACCGGGATAGCGAGAAAATAACCAACGCCGCGGGGAATAAGGTGGGTTTTTTCTGGGCTTTTTTTTTTTTTTGTCCCCCTCCGCAGCGCTCCCGGAGCCCCGGGAGCCGCCGCTCCGCTCCGCTCCAGCTCCGCCGCCCTTCCCGGCTCCTCGCCGGCCGCTGCCAGCGCGGGGGAGGAATGGGGGTGGCGGTGGTGGGGGGGGGTGTTGTTGCTGGTGCTGCGCTACCGGGCCAAGAAATTATTAACAAAAAAAAAGAGGGGAAAGATGGAAAATAGCGAGGAGAAGCCCGCCGGCCCCGTTTTCTTGGCTTTTCTCTCTTTTTTTTTTCACTCGGGGGGAAGCTGAGGACTGAGCTGAACGCTGCGTGCGGGGCTGAGCGGGGCGAGTCTCACCCCGCGGCTGCGGGAGCGGCCGGCTCGCAGCTACTGAAAGGAGCAGGGGGAAGCGGCTGAGCGGCGGGGGAAGCACCCCAGGATGGGGCAGGGGGGCCGAGACACCCCCGCCCCGGCCGGGACGCTCCGGTGGATGAGAAAGGGGGGTTTGAGTTGGGTGGTGTGGGGAGGTGGGGAGGGGGGCCGGGTCCTACCTCGGCGCGGTCAGGCCGCCTGGTCGCGGGGCATGGTGGCGGCGCGGGGCTGGGGCGGGGGGTGCCGGCTCGCCGCCCTGCCCGCCGCCCGGCTCCGCTCCGCTCCGCTCCTCAGGGGCAACGCGGGAGCGACGCGGCAGCCGCGCCATGGAGCGGCGGGGCCCCGCCGAGCTGCGGCATCGCCTCCACCCCCCTCTCCTCCTCCTCCTCCTCCTCCTCCTCCTTCCCTCCCCCCTCTCCGGCCGGCCCCGCGCGCGGATCGGCGGCGCTTAAGAAAAAAAAACAAAAAAAGAAATTTAAAAAAAATTAAAAAGAAGGGGGAGCGCGAGCGCGGGGCGGGAGGGAAACAGAAAATAAATCGGGGGGGGGAAACGGCGGCGGCGGGGCCATGAAACACGCATTGTTCTCTGCGCGGCCGGGGCGGGCCCGCCACTCGCCGGCGCCGCTCGTTGGTCAGCCGGCCTGCCAGTCACCGGCGGGTAAACAGGCGGCGGTTTCTAGGCTCCCCACTCTCCCCCTTCGCTGCGTTGGCGGGGCGGCGGGGAGCGCCCCGCCACCGTTTCTAGGCTCCCCGCGCGCTCTCCCGCTCGGAGCTGGCGGCGGTTGGCGGGGGAAGCGGCCGCGGATCCCCCCCACTCCTCCCCTCCCGCTCCGGGGAAGCTGCCGGAGGTGTGACTGGGGAACGAAAGGGGGGGGGGGGGAATCCGCCCTACCGACCCCCCCTACCCTTTATTATCGGCGGGGGTGAAAGCCTTCCCCCCGCCGGGCGCGGGCTGAGGTACGTGCGGGCCCCCCTCCGCCCGCCGAGGGCTGAGGGGGAAGCGCCGGCGGGCCCTCTCCCACGGCCCCACCGCGGACAAAGCGGCCTTTCAGCGAGAGGGGGAGGGTCCCCTTCCCTCCCTCCCCGCGGGCCCCGCCTCGCCCGAAATTTAAAAATAGGGTGAAAAGGAAGGCGGCGGGAGGAGCCGCCCCCGATTTAACCAGAAGTCCCATTTCTCCCAGCCGGGCGGGAGAAGACGAAGCTCCTGGGGGAGGGGATTGGGGGGAGGGGATTGGGGGGGGGGGGTGTTACGGGGTACCCCTCCCGCGCTGCCTCACCGGGTTTGGGCTCTTCCCCGCGTCCAGCCCAACTTTTACTTTTCTTGCGATTTATTTACTAATTACATATTTATTTTTTTAATTTATTTTTCCCTTCTACAGCCAGCCTCGCCGCCCCTGGGGTGGGGGGTACATGGACACCCCATCGCCGCCCCGCTTAATTAAAATAAAAGGGGGGGAATTAATCCCTGTATAAATCGGGGGGGGGGGGAGAATCACAACCCATAATAAAGCCGCTACACACACAGAGACTCATGTACCCTCCTCAGGCTGGTGAATTTCGGGGCAGCGGCCAGAAAAGGGGCGAAACAGCCCCAAAAGAAGAGGTGGGAGGCCCCCCACCACTCCCCCCGGACAGCACCCGTTCTCACAGCCTCCCCCCGGCACTTTTCCTGCTTATTTTTAATCGTTTTAAGCAAAGTTCCTCGAGAAACCCTCCCGCTCCGAGAGGCGCCGGGGGCGATAGATCTGTATTTATCTATATCCAGGAGCACACAGCCCGGCTGCCTCAGGGCCCAGGGCTCAGACCCGGGCTTCCAGGGGAGGGGTTTGGGGTGGGGGTGTTCTCTTCCCCCCCCCCCCTTTTAGTAAACCGAAAAGGGAAGAATTGGATGGAAAAAAAAAAAAGGAGAAGATATTAATGGCTTAATCGCTTTTATGTGGCTTTAAAAGCATATTTTATAAATGTTTAATGCCTTCACGCCCGGACCTCCCCGCCGCTGTGCCCGGGCCGGGGGGTTGGCATGCCATAAATCAGCGAAATGCTAATAAAAACCCCGGCCTGGGCGTGGAGGGGGGAGTGAGGCCCACCCTTTTCTCCTCCCAGGGCTCCCCCCTTCCCTCCCCGCGGCTCTGGTCCTTCCTCCTCCTCCTCCTCCTCCTCCGTCCCCAGCCGGGAGCCATCTTGTAGCAGCAACTCGGAGCTGGAGCAGCGCTGCTGCAAAGCATCGAGCCGCCGCCGTCCGTCCCCCCCTCCCCTTTCCAAAACCCCGCCGTTTACCCCCCCCCCGCCCCCTTTAAATACCCACTTTTAAATTATTTTCATTATTTTTGCCTCCGAAGCGCGGTGCTGCGGCTGCCCGGGGAGCGGGCACCATTTTCCCACCATTTTCCATATTAACGCCTCCCCCTCCTTTTCTCTCGGCTGTTTCCCTGAACAGGGGAACCTCCCCCCCTTCCCCGCTGCAGCTGGGGAGGGGGGAAGCTGGGGCTGCGAACGTCCCGGGGAGGTTTTGGGGTGTGCCGGCCGCTCTCACGGTTTCCCCGCAAAACTGTAGCGCAAACCCCGCTTTCTCCCAAAATACCCCTTTTCATTAAAAACACAGCGCGGGGGGGGATAAATGGGGGGGGGGGGGGGGTGTCCCGCTCGCTCAGCACCGCCTTGCTCCCCGCCTCCCCCCCCCAACCCTCCTCCCAGTGCCGCTGCCCCGGGCTCCCGGCAGGTTCCCACGGTGCCGCCCGCCCCCGGGCCGCCCCCCGCCCCGGGGAGGGGGCTCCCCTCGCCCGCCCTGCGCGCCCGGGTCCTCGCCCTCTGTCTCCCCTTCTGTTATTTTCCTTTAGCTTTAATTTCCATCCCCCTCTCTCCTTTTTATCCTTAATTTTCCCCCTTTTTTCCTCTCTTTTTCTGCCCTCGCCCACCCCGGGTCGGACCGAAATTCCCCCCGGCCCGCACCCCTCCTCTCCCCGTGCCCGCGGAGGGGAGCGGGTAGGACCCTGCGGAGCGGTGCGGAGCTCACAGCCCCCGGTCCCGCACCGGGTATTTCCCACCCCTCCCCTCAACCCTCCCGGGTGATGCAGGTAGGACGGGGGGAGGGCGGCGTTGTGGGGGGGGGGGTACTGGGATGGGGGAGGACCCGTCTGGAGAGGCGGGAGGCAAAGCAAACTCGCGTGTTCCCAGTGCGTCTTTCCCCCGGGTTGGGGGGCTGCCGAGGTTTGGGTGGGGGGAACACACACACCAGCGCTGGACTTTGCACCCTCGGTTTGGGTTCCGTCCCCACTGGAACCCCAACCCAGCCTGTGTTGGGCCCCCAGCGCATCCCCTCCCGTTGATCCCCAGCCGGGGAGATGGAGGGGGGCTGTGCATCTCCCCCTTTCCGCCCTCCCCCCCGCACTCACTGCATGTTTTCAGGGTGTTTTTGGAGCTATATTTAACCCGCGCAGTCAGTGCCTGGGTTTAGAAAACCAGGCAGAGATCACATTAAACCACGGCCGGCGACATTCCCAGCACGGCAGCAGAGCTGTGCCCTCATTTCATCCCCCCCAATCTTAAAAACACAACCGACTCCAACAGCAGGGTCCTGTCCCGCCTCCCCTCCCCCCAGTAAACCCTTGTGAGGGCAGAGATGGGATTTGAAGGAGAGGGGATCCCTGCTGGGATTTATTCTGATGACTCCTGGGGGATTTATTCATCGATGGAGGGGTTGGTTAATTCAAAACCCTGGGGTCCCTCCTCACCCCAATCCCCTCACCTCCAAGTGTCCATGGGGAAGGGGCTTCGAGGTGAGTGGCATCCCCATGAGGAGATCCCTGGAAACAGCTTGGGAACCAAGTGAAGAATTCCTCATTGATAACCAGAACAGCTTGGGGTTGCGGTTTTCTCCCCCAACCCTGGTTTGATTATAGATCCCTCTGCGTGGGGTGGGGGGACCCCGAGAAGTCCCCCCTGGGGGCTGTACCCTGGAGTGGCTGGAGGCCGCAGCATCCTTGCACCATCCCAGCTCCTCTGACCCCTTGTCCCACTGGTGCCAGAGAAGGGCCATGGGGGGGACACACAGGGACACGAATGGGGTGTGTGTCCCCAAGTCATAGCAGTTCCAGTCTCCCAGCTGTGGGGTTTGTAACATGGGGCGTCTCCCAAACCACAGGCTGGTTTTCAAGCCCAAATAAAGCCGCCGGGGTTTTTTCCCTGCCTGGTGCAGGAGGATGGGGAAGCGGGGGTGCACCAAACCACCCTGCTTTCCCACCCTGCCACCTGCACACTTCCTTGCTCCCCAAACCCCAAGCCAGGACCCCCAATGTCAGGCCCTACCCCATGCTCCTCACCCCCTCTGCGAAGCGCCTAGCACCAGGCTTTTGTCACAGCTAGACTGGATCTTTGATAGATTAGGGTGGGGTTTTTCCTTCCCCCCTCCCCCTTACCCATTAATAAGCTTTTTTCCCCCAAGATCAGGGAAGAGCCAAATAGGAGGGCTGAGGAACACAAATCCCAAAGCCATAATTCCTGCCTGGATTTTTGGGCTACGGACTGCCTGCTAAACTGGGTGTAAGGCACGGAAACGGCAATTACACCTTTCGGGGGAAAAAATGTGGTTTTAGCAGCAAAACCTCTCCAAATCTGCAACACACCCCCCCCACATCCCCCTATATAACACCCCCACCCCCATATAACACCCCGATATCACAGGTTCTGCACTCGTGAGTTTAAAACCATCCTACATCCAGGTGAACGGCAGATCCTACATCAACCCGGCAAACTGGGGATTATTTTTTCCCCTTGCTCTGTCACTTGACTCCAGTCTGTTCTCCCGGATGCGGGACACGAGCGAGGGAAGGGGTGGGGTGGGGGGTGTGTGGGGGGGCAGCACATGCTGTTTTGAGGTTTGCTATAAAATAGATACCCTTGGCTTCCGTGTTTCTCCCTAGCCCAGCCCTGAGGAGCTGCAGGTACTTTCGTATGCATACAAACCAGTTGAAAATGGAAAATATTCACAGCTGCTCTCGCCGTTCTGGTGGGGGGAGGGGGAGGAATCGCAGGGCATGTTAAGGAGATATTAAAAGCTGCGGTTTGAAGCTCCTAAAGCATTTACTCAGCGGGAGATCCAGAGAAAGAAGTTTAGAAGTTAACTGCATACTTGTGTGCCTTTGCTCTGTCCTTCTTAAAATTCACCTCTCCTCTCTGCTTCCAATTTAAACAAGCAGAGCCCTCCAGGAACTGGAAAATCCAGATTTGCAGCATCTCCCAGGGAAAGATGATTTCCTCTGGGCGCCCCCCAACAGCACAAGGGTCCTGCCGAAGGTTAAACCCCTGAGTACCGATGGGTTTGCACAAAGTTAATCCCCCTCCCCAAATAAAAAGATGAGGAATGATGGTTAAATCTGCCTCGACGTTGCTGCCCGATCCCCAGCTTGGTCCTATCCTTCTTCCAGACCCATGGCACCGATTCCATCACTACTCCAGGAGGTAGATGCTGGTCCCCTTGCCGTGCTCTGGCCTGCTCCTGGCCTGAAATCAGGATACAGCCCTTGTCTTCCCCTGGGTACGCTCCCGAATGTGCTTTAGATCCCTCCTTGAAAGGCACCAGCGGTGTCGGTGTTACTGGAATAGATCTGTTCACCTTTTAGCAGCTGTTAATTGCCACTAAACCCAACTTCCACAGCTTTATGGGACCGGCATCCCACTCCGTGCCACTGCGTGTGCGCTTGGCCTTGCTGTCCTGCAACCTGCCAGCCTGCCACGATGAGGTGCGATCGCCAAGTCCCATCTGGGCGGTGGGCACCTTGCACAGCGGGACCCCTTTTCGGGTGCCCCGATGCCAGCCCTTTTCCTTCACCCTCCCGGCCGCACTGCAGATCGTTGCACCCGGTGTGTCATTGTCACAAGAAACCTGTTTCCCCCCTCCCCCCACGTCCAGACCTGCTAGCAGAGAAGATGGGATGCAAAACCCATTCCCAAAAATACCCCGAAAGAAGCGAGCAGGGACCTGCCTTGCGAGGACACGGTCCCTCAGGCTGAATCCGCCCCGCAGCTGCCAGCAGAAGCACGTGCTGGGTGTCACAGGGATGGGAATAGCCCGCTGTGACGAGCACGGGGTAAATCACAGTCACCACGGGCAGGGCTGGCAGCCTTCGTGTGTCCCCCCACCCTCCTTGCTGCCACAGCGCTGGGGGCTCCTTTCCCCACTCCCTTTGGGGGCTGTTGGGTTGGCCCCACCTGCAGCATCCCTCCATCACCCCACAGCCCAGGATCTAGGACTGCCATATGGAGAAGCTGAACACTGGGCAGGGCAACAGCCTTTGGGAAACTGGTGCAGTGGGAATTTTCCCTGTGTCCAGCCAGCTGGTGGCTCCTCACATCCCTCACAGGTATTTTATGCACCTGAAGAGCACCCATGCCTCCTGGGACTGCCACAGGTGACACCAAGTCCCAAACCACTGAGGGTAAAACACATGAGATGGGTTCAGCGGGGAAGGAGGGGAAGGAATCCCTGTAGTTCCAAGCCTTGAAACATCTTGTTAGACCCCAATGTTTCCTTCAACCCTGAACCCCAACCCATGGAGGGGGTATCCCCTCTCTGTTCATCACCCTGGCTCTCTGTACGGCCCCAACTGTAGCTGGGAGGGAGAGAGCGGCTGACCAAGACGAGCCCCTTTCTGCTCCACACAGCTCATCAGTGCTGGGCTTATAATTATTATTTCCTTAAAGACGAGCTGAGCAGCTATAGACAAAAAAAAAAAAGAAAAGAGTCCACTCTTGTGGGAGCTGGAATTTGATGTCCTAACGACTGTTTTTGTGCCATGCCTGTTAGAGGAAAGAGCTCTGCAGGAGGGGGAAAGAGAGATTTAATTATAGAGCTGCATTGTGATTTTGCACACATAGCTGGCTGTTGTAATCAGGTTACAAGTGTATCTGATTTTCCTCCCTCCCCTCCCTCTTCCTCCTCTTTCTCTTTCTTTTCTTTCCTTGCCTTCCCCCCTCCCTCCCCCCCTCCTTTTTTTTTTCTTTTCCCTTTCGGTGGTCCAAATGAGTCGCTTCTGTTTGGGTGTTGCAGAGACAAGCTGTTATTTGGCTTCGCTGAAGATCTTCATCAAGGGAACAGTGTTTCCGAAGAGCATCTCTTTGCTGGAGAAAGCCTCGGGCTCCCAGCTCCCCCAGGCTGTGCCAGCCACTCGCATCCCACCGCCCCGGGGCTCCCCTCCCACCACCGCAATGACTGGGGACTCACGTATATGTATCTGCCCCCTTCCCCAAAATCCTGCAGATCCAGGATTCCCTCGATATATAGAGGCTTTTGAAGAAGAGGAGGAGCCCTCTTTACCTCCGTTGGGGTGGGAGAAGGAAAAAGAGAGGAGAAAAGAGTGTTATTAAAAGCAACTTTATATTTTTTCTATCGGAGGCAAGCGATGCCGTGCTTGGATTTGGGACTGTTGTTGGGTTCATTTAGGAATCCATTGTTGTCCATGTGAATTCTTTTTACATTTCAAATAACAGGATTATTTCCCCAGGGGGTAATATCCTGTAATTTGAACACAATAATGGGAATAAATTACTTACTTAGAACTAATAACGACAGCCTGATTCCAATATATATAGGAACTGTAACAGCTTTGGTTAGTTAAAGTGTAATTGTGCCGACGGATGACATTTTCTTTCAAAGGAATCTGAATGACTTTTAATTAAATTTGCTGGGGGTGGGGAAGAGAGGGAGAGATATGCTGGGAGATCTTGGCTGCTGGGGCTGCAGCTGGTCCCAGCCGTGATGTCCCAAGCCAGGCATCACCGTGAGCTGGCATCACCCCAAACCAGGCATCACCCCAAGCCAGGCATCACCCCAAACCAGGCATCACCCCAAGCCAGGCATCACCCTGCAGTTGCAGTTTCCACTCCCAACCCATAACAGGGAAGAAGGAAACTGCTGCTGAGCCCGGAGGCACCTCACCTGTCCCATATTGTGGCTCGGGGCGCTGCCCAAGGGGCATCCCCAAGGGAGGGCAGCTCTGCTTGAGGGGGACCAGCACCAGCCACCATGCATCCTGTCTCCTCACCCCAAAGCTGCCCTATATGTCCCCAGCTTCATACCTCTCCCCGCCACTGGCTTCACTGCCAACTGCTCCCCAGGTCTATTTTTGAATCAGAAGCACATGAGGTTCCTTTGGAGGCAAAAAAATAAATACAATTTTTATTTTATTTTTTTTTTTTTTTAAATAAAAAAAAGCATCTTTCAGGCACAGCCTGCAGAAGGCCAAGTTCCTGCCCCAAAATACCTCCGAGAGGAGCAGCGTGCTGCTGCCAGCGGCTCTGGCCTCCTCCAGGACTCATTTTCCTCTGTTTATCTTGAAAATATTTCTGCACTGAGGTCCCACCCCGCACCAGAGCCCTGCGAGGCCGCCTCCAGCCCGACACACGGCCCCTTGTTTATCCAGAGCGAGTTTTACAAATAGCTTATTAAGCCCAAAGTCCTGCTCGCTGGGGGAAAAGCCCTCGTGCAGCCCCTGCAGCCCCCAGCCAGGCTCACGCTGGCCGCTCCCCACGCCCCCGGCAACCCCTCTGACGTGCACCGAGCGGCTCGGGCCTCTGCGGCTGGAGACATCGTGTATCTGCCAGGCTCTGGAATCATTCCTGGGTTGGAAAAAACCCAGCAATGCTGGTGGTGGAGCTCCCACTGCCCTCATCCTTTCCCTGCTGCCGGGGCCGATGACCTGGCTGGGATTTTGGTGTGGCCCAGGGATGCAGCGGCGCTGCCAGCTCCGCTCCATGTGATGCTGCGCTGGCAGCTGCTGGGTAGTGGCTGCTCTTTGCAGGCCTTTGCTGCTGGCTTTGTGGGGTTGTAGGGAGTGTGTGTTTCGAGGGCTGCTTGTGCTCAGGGGTTGCTGAAAACGTGCCCAAACCCATGGGAGATGAGGACAGCTGGAGGCTGCGGATGGTGGTTCTGGCAGAAACCTGGCAGGACTGTGCCTCAGTTTCCTTGCCTGCACCTCTGCTGCCTACCCAGCCCCTGGAGCCCCCAGGATGGGTGTAGGACAGTGAGTTTCAGCTCACAGCAGAGAGCGCCAGGGATGTCCCATGAGACTCAGAGCCCAGCCACAGGCACCTCGGATGGGTCTGTCAGACCTGCGCTCGAGCACCCCTGTCCCTGCTGCCACTGCTGCCCTCAGCACGTAGGACAGGAGCCCAGCTGTGCCCCCTCCCCACCCCCATGCCCCAGCATTGGACTCAGCACCAAGCTGGGGCCCCCACCCCGAGCATCCCCTCCCAGAGAGCCCCCCAAAGCATCACTCCCGGAGCACACACCCACGCAAAACCCCGTCACACAGCAACATTCATAACCTGGGCAATGAGATTAAATTACCTGCCCCTGGAAGAATAAAGGAGGCATTCAGCTGGGCTTGAATGGCTTTTCCCCTGCCAAGGCCAGACACCGCAGTGACGGTCACACACGGAGGCAGAGAAACACGAGCCCTCTCCTCTCCCTCTGAGGGTCACCCCAATGTGCCCTGCGTCCCCCACTTCTCCGACACCGTAGCACCCAGGAGAGCACACCCTTCTTCACTGGCCCATCACTAGCCCCCTCCTCTCTTAATAAAACCTTTAAGAGCAGAAGTCAGGCGGCAACGGCAGCTAAACCTCCTCCTGGGACATCAATCATCATCTTTGACACGTCTTGCTAATTAGCCAAAGCGTTTGCCTCCACGGGGGAGGAATTGGGGCCTGGGGGAAGAAGAAAAAAAGATGAAGGGGGTGACGTGGAAAGAGAGTAAGGACCCAGGGAAGAAGGAGCTGGCATCGCTCCCTGTGCCATCCCACATCCCTGGGCACCACCTCGCTGGGAGAAAACCCATCCCCGGGTCACTGGGACGCGGTGACCGGGGACACACATTGTGCCCCCCTCCCTCCCCGTCCTCATTACCCTGGCTGTTTGGTAGCACAGCAGAGGAGGGTGGTTCCAAACACTCCATTTGGAGGCTGAACTCGCCACTTTATCTTTTACACGGCTGTTAATCCCTGGGACACGTGTTTCCCATCAGCTGTTGGGATTTAACATACAGTAAGTGTCTTATTAAATCGCAGCAACTGGCTTCACACCGACTGATCCTCCCAAAAACTGCCCTGGGGGCACCCCAAAGGCAGACAGGGCACCCCAAAGGCAGACAGGGCACCCCAGCTCGGGCACACGACGGGGAGAGAAATACAGCAGGGTGAAGGCTTGGTGGGAATTCAGCCTTTGACTGAGGTCCTTGAGCCCCTCAGCAGCCTCTGCTCCCGCACATGAGGAGACCCCTTGCAGGGTTGGGTATTTTTTTTTCTAAATAAATTATTTTAAAGGGTTTTCCAGCAACATGGTGGTGGCTGGTGACCACAGGGACGAGCTCAGCCTAGGCAGGACCAGCTACTGCCTTGACATGGCTTCTTTTTCCAAGAGCAGGACCCGGTGTTCCTAGGAACTGGTGTTTTTGGGGGGATAGAGACTGGGGAGAAAGCAGCCCACAGGGAAACCACTCTAATCTACCACACTGAAGAGAAGAAAGAAGCCCCAAAGAGAAACCATTGGCTGCTCATGCCTCCCTGCAGCCTGGCATGCAGAACATTGGCTCCCAGCTCATCACTGAACATCAGCCCTGTGCCCCAGTCCCCCTGGGGACGAGCAGAGCAGAAAACCACAAAGCACAATCCCCTTTTCTACTTGAAAACCAGTGTAACAACAAGTAACTTGGGTGATCTGGTCCTCCCCACCTTGGAAGGGCACCCACCTGTGGGTGTCCCCATCGATGGGTACCGAGGGAGCGAGAGCAGCATCCCAGAGCCAAGTCAGTCCTTTGGGTAGCATTAAGAAAACAATAAATCACAGCTCTCTGCTCCCCTTTGGCACGAGCTTCTCATTGCTGTGGGATGACACACACACCACCACCACCCCCTCCAAAACAAGGCGCTTTATTATTATTCTGTTTCTAATTTGGGGGTTGGAAATTATTTTCCATCCCAGCTTCCAAACTAAAGCGTGTCCCCCCCCCCCAAAAAAAAATTCCAACACTGATCTGCTTTCCAGAGGGAAGCAGAGGGGTCAGTGCTCCAAAAGGAAAGGGTGAAAGTGTGAAATCCAGGCAGGAGAGCTCACAGCAGTGGTTGCCCAAGAGCATCCCTCTCTATGCCTGTTTCCAAGATGAAACATTTTTAAAAGCCAGTTTGGCTAAATATAGAGCTGCCCCAGCCCCTTCTGCAACCCACTGGGGCTGGGATGGACTGGTCACACCGGGAAGGGGCTGCACTCCATCCCTGCCCTCTGAAGGGTGGGGGAAAAGGGGTGAAAGGGAGGTATTTGGGAAGCAGTGCCATGCTGGGAGCCCAAAGCGTGTACCAGTGTCGTTCACCATTTTTGAGCATTTTAACCCAAATCTACTGGTGGATCCTGCTTGACCCCACAGGGCAGCAAGCAGCTCCACTCAGGTCCCGCTTCACCCTGTCCTGCCCAGCCTCAGGGACAGCAGAGACACCCAAAAACACCCAAACTGACTAACACCCCAGGTTGTGCCACAGACCTCGCTGAGAGGCCTCAGGGGGTGGGGAGGAGATGGGGGGTGCCCGGTGCAGCCGGCGGCGCTGGCAGGCGTGCCAAAACCAGCACGCAGGGAGCTGGCACAGGGTGGTGGAAACCCTGCAAGCTCCCTCCACCGTTGTGAAAGAGCCACCCAGCAGTAATAACCCCAAAAACATCCAGCCCCAGGAGTGCAACAGGCGGCTTCCCACAGTCGCCGGCACGGGGTTCACACAGCTGGCCCTGCACACACACCGGGGCGGGGTTGGGGGGGTATAAGATGCCTTCGGGTTGGGCAAGGAAGGCCAGGATCCCATGAGTTTTCATATCAAGGGTCTTTTTAAGGAAAAAGAAAGGGAAAAGAGGGAGGCTCAGAGGCAGAACCACCCGTCGTGCCGCGCGGCCGCCGCAAAACAAGGATTTTTCTGTGAGTCACCAGTGGAAAGATCAGATCAGGAATCCTGAGGGTGGGCTCAGCCAGAGCCAGCTCTCCATCCCTGCTCCGTGAGGATGCTGGGCTGGGGGATACTGGGGGATGCTGGGGGTGCAGCCCCAGGCACCTTTGCTGCGCCCCTCTCAGCACGCTGGATGCTGGTGGGGGGATTTCCCGAGGCCGCCTTGGGGTCACGCTGGGGGGTTCCATGGAAAGCCCCAAGCACCCTGGGCTTCTGGGCTCGGCGCTGCATCCTGGAGGCGTTTGGAAGGGGGAGCGGTGTTTAGTCTGTTACCAGCAGCACGGGATTTTCCCGACCTCCCCAACCTATTCCTGGCCACCGCTATTTCCTGTAGAGACCCAACGTGCCCTCACCGTGGCCTCGGGGTTGCGCCGCTGCTCTGCTGCTGTCCCGTCCCGTCCCCCGTCCCCGAAATCCTCCGGGAGCGAGGGAGCCAATGGGAGGGAGAGAAACAAACCCAAACAGGCAGGGAAGGAGCGACCCGACACAAACAGCTTTGATTGATGGGTGGCGGGATGGAGGCGAGCGCGGCGCAAGGCAGCGCAGAAAGTCCCTGGGCTCGTAAATCCCGGTGGGAGCGGATAAAGCCGACGTGCTTCCAGGGGCTGGGAAAGGGGGAGGTTATGGGAAGGGCGGGCGGGTAAAGTTTGGGGGCTCTGGGGTGGGGTTTGGGTGGTTTTTTTTTGGTTTATAAAGAGGCGGCGACGGGGCGGTGATGCTGCAGCTCCGACCGCCCTCCCCAGGGCAGGATCCCGAGCGGGGGCCCAGCTGCAGCCTGGGATAGGAATGGGATCGCATCCCGGGCAAGGATGGAGCTCCGGGCCCGTCATCGTCACCCGCAGAACAACAGCCACCCTGGCTGCGCGGTGGGTACAGCAACGGCACGTACTCGCTGCTGGCCGGCTCTCCTGGCAGCTCCGGCCGGGATTTGGCTGCGCAGGAATTTGGGAGCTGCCTCAGATCCAGAAAGAGAGGAGAAGGGGCTGAAGGGGACTTTCTGAGCCGAGTTCAGCCGCAAATCGCAGCTCGGCAGCAGCCTGGAGCGGGGCAGCGGCCACGGCCGCCCTCTCCCGACGCACGGGGTGAGGGATGAGTTTGGAGCCGTGGCCGGTGAGGATCGTGTCCTACTCCACGGGGACATCGGGAAGGGCTCCCTGGCAGCCTGGGACACAGCCTCCTCCCTCCTCTCCCTCCCCAAAAAGCCTCCTCAGCCGCGACCGCACCTCAGCGCCCGCCCCTCCATCCCACCACCGTGGTCCCAACAACTGATAGCGCCGATATGACACCCCATAAATCCACCTCACACGTCACCCCCTCACCTCCCCTGGGGGCTGCTGGAGGCCACTCTCCCCCCTCCCCGGGGATGCACTGGCTCAGCTGTAGCCCAGCGCCAGCCTTCACCCTGACCTTGAGACTGACAGGGTGACGGTGGCACTGCTGGGAAGACCCAGAGCCAGCAGTGAGGCTTGCTGCTCATTTTGGGACTCCTGAGGAGGGAGGGAGTGAGAAGTAGGTGCTGAACACTGTAAAAAGAAGCAGAAAAACCTCAAAGAAATTAAAACCCATCCTGGATCCTCCTCTGGATGCTCACTGATGGGCTTCCTGACCTCCAGAGCTCCACACGGGATGCTGTCCTCGCCCAGGGCCAGTGCTGGGGCCATCTGAGACCCACACCCTGTGGGAAGCCAGCTCCAGCTCTTCATGCCCCCAGACCCGCCTCCAGAGACCCACCTGCTGCATTCTGGTTCATCATTTCCCTGGGAAATTTGGAGTTTCTTGTGAAAAACAGGCCCAGTGCCCATGATGAGGGATCAACTGCTCCCCACCTGGAGCCAGGATGCTCCCCACCTCTGCAGCATTCCCTGCAATAACCAGGATGGGGTTTTGCCCACACGTGGCAAGAGCTAGAAAAGCTGGAAATCAGTGTAAACCATCACCATTCCCAACCCACCCAGGATTTCCAGCCAAACCTTAGCTTCCCCAGCACCATCCCTGGATGGAAAGGGTCTCAGCAGTGAGTGGTACCCATCCCAGCATCACCAAAGAGGCTCCAGGATTCAGATTACCCCTCCTCCTGGCAAGCTGAGGAGCAGCAAAGGGCTTTTCCACTGCAGTGATTTTTTTCCCCTCTCACTTAGGAGAAGATTTTTAATTAATATCACCATTACCCCATGCACCTGCTGTATAAACAAGGCCTCTCCACGATGGTTGAAATGGCCTGAAATCATATGCTTTAATTAAAGACATCCGTTGGGTTCTGCCAGTGAGGGGGAAGCCCAAAGCCAGGAGGCAGGTCTGCACTGGGAAGGGACATACTTTGGATATACACATAAAAATCCATCATATTCATGTTTCCCAGCTCCCTTCTCATTCTGGGATGGAGAGAGGCACCTGTGAGTCCCTTTATCCACCCTAAAGGGACTTTGCTGGGTTTTTTCTCCAGCTACAGACTCGAGCACTGTCCTGTCTGACAGCAACTGGGACACAACAGATACTATTTGCCATCCCAGAAAGGTTTTAAATACTCATCCCTTCACTCCCAAATGGGAACTTGTCAGGGGAAAAATCAAGTCTGAGGGGAGTGGGATCCCAAGCACAGCACTCCCTGGTGATGCTCGAGCATCGTTTCAGGCAGCAAAAGGCTCGTGCTGCCTCTCCCTGCTGGAGAAGCCCTTGAGCATTGTGGAAAGGGCTCAGCTTCACTTCACTGCTTTCCCAGCAAAACCTCAGGAAAACAAGCCTTCCATAAAAATATAATCCAGTTTAAGGTGACCAAGGGATGCTCTTCAGGGATTCGGGGCTGGCTTTGACCCCCCTGCTGCCCACACCAGCTGTGCAGCCCCCCAGAAAAAGCTATTTTTGCTGATTGTTAATAACCCACTGCAAAGAGGGGAAGGAAAAACCCCCAAAACCTCCCCAAAAAATCCCTTCATGCCCTAAACTTGTGCATAGGTGAGCAAACATCGTTAAACAAAACCAAACAAACGAGTCGAGAGGCAAAGAGAAAACTCACATTATCCCAAAAGATAAACCCCAGAGGGGTATTTAGGGGCTGAATTGCTGAGTGCATTGGAACCCCAGAGAATCCAAGAGGCAGATAGCCATAAAGGCAGACAACGGCCCTGGAAAAATGCTTTGATTAGGATCTGGGCAGCATTCAGCCCAGATGTTCATTTGTCACTGAAAGAGGGATGGGGGGAGGTGAGAAAGGCTTTAAATTAATCTTTACAACTAGAAAGGAGCTGGTAATATGTACCATATGGGGAGAAACGTCCTCTGAGCCCCCTCACCATCCCTCCCAGCCCCTAGTCAGGCTGGGACCCCCCAGCTGGAGTGTCCTCCCCAGCCCCACCACCATTTATTTCATCCCCTGTTTTCCACAGGCACCAAACACCCCATGAACCCAAAGTGCTGGGCTCACTCCCCCCTCCCCAACCCCCCTTTCCACATGTCCTTGCTTTTCCTTGCCTTTTTTTTTTTTTATTTTACCATGAACAAAACAAACTGCAATTCCTCTCAGATCCCAGCTCTCTTTTATTATTCCCCCCTCCCCAGACTCAGATACCTGCTCCCCCCTTCCCCAACAGCCACATGTGGTTTCTTTTTAACCCTTCTGACACGGTGTGGGGAGGGGAGGGGGCAGAGAGGAGGGATGAGGCTGTTTATTAAATGCCAGCCATTCCAATTAATTCCCCTAATGGGCTCACTGGCGTGGTGGTGTGCATCCAAATGAATGCTTTGTCATAGCTGGGAGCCAACCTGCAGCGCTCTGCAGGGCAAACCTGCTGGAAAGTTGGGCTGGGAACAGCAGGGACAGGCCTGGGGAGGGATAAATAAGAGTTAAATACAAGCTCCAAATGCAACACAGGAGCTCAGGAAGCCCTTGGAAACCTGCAGGTAGGGTCCAAGGGCCTGGGCAGGGTGAAGAGGCTGTGCAACAGCCATGGGAGCTGCATGGGAGGTGGGAAAAAGGGTCTCGCTGCTGGGGTGGGATGGACCAGGGACCTGGCACCTGGGAGCAGAGACCCCTCGCCCAGGCCAGCATGAAGCTGCTACTTCCCAGCTGGCATCTGGACTGTATTCGCTCCACCAAAGCCCCAGAGAGCCCCACCACATCCCTGGGGATCCCCACCAAAGCAGGGATCAGCTCTGGCATAACCCCATCAGCCACAGGGACCCAGGGAGGAAGCAGATCCCACCCATCCTGCACCCCTGGCCAACGCATCCCTCTGGACCACCGATTTGGGGTCCCAGCTGGCATCCCTCCTCCAGTGAGCGCTGGGATGCTGAAACCCAACCCCTCCTGGGCAAGCTGTTACCACGACTGCTGGCTCCTGGCAGAGCATCCCTGCTGCTCTTCAGAGCCCACCACAGGTTACTCACCCTGGCCCTGGCTCCAGGAGCTCCCACTCCTTTCATCATCCTGACAGGATGCTGACACACACACAACCACTCCCTCCTGCCCCACTCAGCTCCCTGGGGTCTGGAGGATGAGGAGGGAGAGGAGAGAGGGACACCACCACTCCCCTCCCATGGGGCACACTGGCCCAAGGGGGTTTCACACACCACAAGGGCCAAGGGAAGGGGGAACATTCACGGTCCAGGATGGGGGGATGCAGGTGGCCCCACCCGGCAGGGGCACAGAGGGAGCAGTGGGCACTGGCGGGGGGGTCTCCCCATGTCCTTTTGGCCTCGCTGCAGGCTGATGGTCACTGGACACCCGTGGGCTGAGAAGTCAAACTGATGGGACCAGGGACTGGCCCAAGGGCTGTTGGGATCCCGGTGAGTGGGATGCTGGAGGAGCAGAACTCTGCTCTGTCAAAAGCAAACACTAAATCTGATCTGGTTGGTGTTGTCTGAGCTCAGGGGGTCCAGCAGCCCAGGAGAAACAGGAGGCAAGGGAGGAAAGGGCCAAGAGCATCCCAGCCACAGCCTGGGCTTAGGCAGAAGCAGGGACTGGATCAGGAGAGAGCTGGTGCTGCACCCGGGGTGCAGCAGCGATTTGGGGCCCCTCGCTCACACCCAGAGCCAGTGGCCAAGCCCAGCAGTGGTGCAGGAGCCATTCAGACAAGGGCCCAGCTCTCAGTACCTACCACCCACACAGGGATTTCTTCTCTTACCCTGAGCACCGGTGCTTCGAGCTCCCCGTGCTGCTGAGCCACAGTCCCCGCTCCTGGGGGTCCCAGTCCTGTCACCCCTGGCTTGTCCCAGCACCACCAGGTCTGGGGAAGGGAGGGGGGACCGTGGGCTGCTCCCTGCCCATCCCCAACCCAGAGGGCCAGGATAAGATGGAGCCAGCCAGAGCGAACCAGCGCAGCGATGCACCCGGAGCGCAGCAGGGGGAGGGAGGGGACGTGGCTTCCCCACACGTCCGTCCATCTGTCCATCCACTTTGCCATCAGCACAGCTACCAGCAGGAGCTGCAGACACGTTGATCACCATGGAATCCTAACAGCCCTTTCCTTCTCTTTCACTGTGAAAACAAACCGGGGCGGCTCCCGCTCCATGGAACACCTGGAGTCAGCACTCCGGCAGGGAAGGGTTCAACCAGCCCTTGCACCAGGGAGGAAGAAGAGGAGGAGGAAGGAGGAAGGAGATGACTGCCTGGTCCCCTGGGAAAGGGGTGTGGTACGTTCCCACAGCATCTGCTGCGTGTCCTCAAGTGAGACAGGGACCATGCCCCAGGTAGGGAGGATGCAAACCCTCCTGGCACCCTGACCAGGGGAACAGCCCCTCCAGGTCCCAAAAGCTGTGGGCCCCAAGAAGGTCTTGGTGATGCCCAAGGTCTCTCTTGGACCAAAGGGACACCAAAGGACCTTGGGGACCTGAAGGGACAGGATGAACAGGGATACCCCTGGGATGTGGGTGAGCAGGGAAGGGGGCTTTCAGAGGAGCAGCACATCTGGGGACACGGGCTGGTGTCACAGCCCAGTCAGAGGATGTTACCCCCTTCTCCAGATCCTCCTGGACCTTTCTCCAGGATCTCCTAGGGCCCTGGGGCTGGAGCTTCCCCCAGCCAGCCACACCTGGGGTGCAGCAAAGCCCTTCCAGCCACCCGAGAGGGGCTCAAGGGTGGGAGGGGTCTGTCTCTCCCTGGCAGATCCCCAGGAGCTGGCAGGACACGCAGTGTGTGAGCAGGACCCTGCCCCAGCTGTCCCACATCCCCAGGCAGGACGGTCCCACAGATCTGTGGTGACACCAGGCTGTGACATCTGCTGGGCTCCCTGTGGAGGAACACTCCAGCCCAGGATGGGGGAATGCACAGACCCTCTGGCCTGGGGTGGGGGGGACGCACAGACCCTCCAGCACTGCACAGCCCCAAACAAGGCACCCTCCCACATAGGGCCTGGGGGCTCCCAACTCCAGCCAGGGCTCCATGTTTCCAGCCCTAAAACCACCTTGACCCTCCCCAGCTCCCACTCAGACACCTCCACACCACATCTATCACCACCAGTCCCCAGCAAAGCTCCCAAACCATGCAGGCAGAGGAGAGGGGCAGCACTCCCCCAAACCTCCAGCACCCTGGAAAGGGATGGGGGGAGGTGGCCGTGGTGCTCCCAGGAAGACCAAAGAGCTGGGAAACCTGCATTAAGGGAGAAAAGGCTGGAATTCAGAGTGGGGGTAGGGATGGGGTGGGAGGGAGAGTTGTTTATCTAGAGCTGATTTTGATTTTCGAGTTTCAAATATCAGCAGGATGCTGAGCCTTGCCTCATTATGCAAATAGAAGCAATTAGAGCTCACCCAGGCTCTGCCCACGTGATGGGTTTATGGCACCCGCAGAAATCCTTCCTGCTACATGAGAGGAATAACAACAGCTCCCCCTGCACTGGCTCCAGCCCCCTCCAAGTCGGGAAGGGGGGATGGTTTGGTAAGGGGAGTCCCAGAGCTGAGACAAGCTCCCCCATTGCCACCCCTGGGGTACTCCAGAACCCTCAGAGATGGGCTTTCCCAGGGTGGAATCTTCCCCTCTTTCAGGGGGACACCGACCCACCGGGCAGCGAGTCCTCCCTGGCTCCTGGGATGGGAAAGAAAGAAGGATGGAGGGGGAGCATCACTGGGAGCCACTGAGTCAGAAGGTCAGTGCTGGGCAGGGCATCACCACGGCTCAGGACTGGTGTCCGAGCTGATGTACCCTGCTGAGCACCAGAAACCAGCAAACCCTGAACTGGGAAGCAAAGAGCCCACACCCCAGCCCCCCCACCAGCCCCAGTCTCACCTGGGGTGCAACGGGATGCAGGAGACACCGGGGTGGCTGGGGTCCCCATCCGGGGGCCAGCTGGTGGCAGGGGACACGGGGGTGGCTCTGGTCCCCATCCAGCACTTCAGGGACACACGCTGACCTGTGGGGACCAGACACCAGAGTGTAAATCAGGAACAACTCCCATAAATCCATCATCTTCCTCCTGATTTACGTGCAGGTAGCCAGGAGGATTTATTCCCAGTACCTGCCTTGAGTTTCCCACCCCTGGAGCAGCACGATGAAAGGAAATAAAGGAAATAAAAAAGGGGGGGGGGAAAGGGGGAAAAAAAGGAGAAAAGGCAAAGGGCTCTTTGAATGTTGATCTTTCTCCTAAATCTTCCCACCACCACCACCTTTTTTGGATGCAAATGGAGATCGATGAGCCCAAGCCAGCAGCTTCTCACCTCTCAGGGTAATTTCTATCTGGGTTCCCAGAGGAGGAATGAGCAGTGGGATAACCCACAGGTCCTGCTCCACAGAGACCATCACCCACAGGTAGGAGGGAGCTCCCAGGCACCTGGTTGAGCCCAGAGGTGCTTGCTCACATCCCATGGGATTTACCACATGGAGGGATGTGTTTCTGCAGGGGGGTTTGGCAGCAAGACCCTCACACCCACCCTGAAGGATGTGCTCGAGACCCAAAGCTGTAGGAGCCGTGCACCACCCACACACCCAGAACATGGGGTAACTCCCCCTTCCCCAACCAACCCCCGAAATGGAGGTGCTGCTCAGAGCTTCTCCACACACCGTGTGTGACACCAGACACAGGCATGAAGACCCTCCTTGGTGCTGCCACTGGAGGATGGGGTCTTGCTCAGTCGTCACTGCAGCACGCTGGAGCCCAGCTCCCCCTTTTCCCAAGGTCTGGATGCTTTCCTAAGGCACAGGCAGATCCTGTGGGCAGGTGCTGGAACAGGGACACCCATCCTGCAGCACACAGGCTGCTCCAGAGGGACTCTGGGGGTGCCAGACCCCATCAGCAAGATGCCTTCACCCTCCTGAGGGGACTCATGCCAGGGCTCAGCCACACTGCCAGGCTCCAGCACGGCCCAGACAGAGGGACTGTGTCCCAACAGCCCCACAGCCTGGCACGCAGCCTCCTCCACCCCACATCCACGGGGCCACGGAGGAGCCAAGGAAGCACACAGGGTGGGAGCCAGGCTCCCCAGGGATGCAGGCAGTAGGAGCCACAGGGAAAGGGCTGTGCCAGTACCAGGAGTGGCCCCCAGCCCCAGCATTTGGCAGGCAAAGGTCGGGAAGGAGCGACTAATTCCTGGTGGATAAATAATTCACTGGGAGTGTAGCAGCAGCCGAGTGTCCCTGAGCCACCAGCAGTTACCCTGTGTTTATTTGCTATCTGGAGTTTGTAGTTGAATTATTCAGGTGAGGGCTGAGGAAGAGCCTGAGGAAAGGAGGAGGCACCTGAAGGGACAGGGAAAGTCATCCTCAGGATGAGCCCGTGGCTCGGGCAGATGCAGTGGTGGTGGTGGTGATGTGGGGGTGGTGGTGTGGTGTGGTGGTGGTGGTGGTGTGGGGTGGTGGTGGTGGTGGTGTGGGGGTTTAGCATCTGGAGTGCAGCAAATACCCAGAGCTGCAGTGGGCCCCGTGGCCAGGGGTGATGGAGAAGCGAGCGGATGGATGGGGAGGATGAGGAGGCACCAGGTGGTTGGGTTTCCACCACCTGGCTCCGGTTCCAGCCAAGAGCCCCTGGACATCCCTGAGCTTTCTGGTTCCTACCAGCGGATTCAGCTGCTGGGGGGTTCACAGAGGGGGATGCTGAGGGAAAGGCAGCATGAGCAGGATGAATTCATGGTTCTGATTGGATTAATGTAGCCAAAATTGCTTTAATCAAGCCTGACCTTGAATGTCTCCAGGGATGGGGCTGCCACCACCTCTCTGGGCAACCTGTTCCAGTGATCCACCACCCTCAGAGTGAAGAACATTTCCCTAACACCCAACCTAAATCTCCCCTTTTCCAGTTTAAACCCATCCCCCCTCATCCTATCGCTCCATGCCCTCGGGAACAGTTCTTCCCCAGCTTCCTACAGGCACCTTTCAGGGACTGGAAGGTCCCCCCAGAGCCTTCTCTTCTCCAGGCTGAACCACCCCAACTCTCTCAGCCCAGCTTGTGGTTTTCCAGGTTTAACTCAGGTTTACCAGCTCCTTGCCCCAGGGCTGGTGGTGACTGTCCCAGCAGTGTGACCAAGGGCCCTTGTGTCCCTTCACATGGCAGAGCAGCTTTAGCAGAGCTGGTGACAGCTTTCTCACCTTCCCAGGGACCTTCACATGGTGACCAGGGACCTCCCTCAGCTCCCTCAGGGGATACTGGTGTCCCAGCCCACACCACCTCGGTCCCCGCTCACAGCACAGAGCATCACCCTGAGCCAGGAGCTCCAGCAAACTCCTGTCCTCCACCCACCAAGGTTCTGCAATTCTCCTGCATTAACCAACCTCCCTCTCTGTGAGCCAACTCCTGGGGGGGGCTCCAGATCGATGGAAGAGCTAAGAAGAAAAGGGGAAGGAATCTCCACAACTCCTCCCTGAAGGATGGTGCATTACACAGAAGGAATGGATCTCTGGCTGGGATGAGATCCTCAGCAACAAGAAGCGTTTCCTCTCGTTTCTCTTCACTTGCCAGTCCCACATTTCATATTATTTATTTTAAAAAATTCATTTAAATTAAAAATTCTCACCTGGGGAGATGCTCACGTGGAGGCACGGTCCCCTGGAGAGGCACACAGGGTAGGGTGAGGTACCGGACCGATGCTGGAGCCCACCCAAAGGAGGATGGAGCCCACAGGAGGGGCTTCCCACTCCTGGATGGGACTTGCTGGCGGGTGTCACGCTGCCTTCCCCCCACTTCTCGCTCCTCACCTGGCTCCTGCCAGCTCCCAGGATGTTCAGCCAAGTGGTCCTCAGCCTGCAGCCATCTCCATCTTGGCTGGGGCAGCCCAGACAGACGGTGTCGGTGAGTTAATCCGTGTGGTTTTGCCCAAATTTGATGAGGGAGCGATTTATCCCACGCGGAGAAGCAGTGGGGGTGGAATACGCTGGCAGGAGCGGCAGCCAACATCCCTGGCCAGGAGGAGAGACACAGGCAGAGGTCTGGGCACGGGGAGAGACCCCAGGGCTCGTGTTGGGATGTCCAGGGAAGTATCTTCCTCCCTGCAGAGGCTGCCCAGGCACCTTCATGGGGCAGGGGGAAGACTGAAGGTAGACAAAGCCACTGAGCACTGGGAAAGGGAGGCAGCAGCCAGGAAGGGTGGGTGGGCACCTTGGGAACCCCTGACTGGCTCACACCAAGCATCTCTTCAGGTATCAGGTGGGTCATTGGGTCTTGTTCGGCCTCACTGATCAGCTGTATCCCCTTGCCCCAGGGTGCTCTTTGAAGGACAACGAAGGCCTCAGCATGGATTTACCTCACTAGTCTTCCTCACCAGAGCCCGCTGCAGGTGGAGCAGGGGCCTCCATCTTTCCTGGCCATCCCATACAACGGCCACCAGCTCCTGAGATCACATCCTGCCAAACCAAGGGAGTGTCCAGAGCTCAGTATCCTACACATCTACTGCTGACAAAGTGGGAAGGCCCCGTAGCACATGGTCACCCTGTGCACCCAGCTGGACCTTCCAGGCAGATGGCAGGAGGCTTTCTTAACAGCAGGATGGTGGCTAACCACTTCCAAAGACTCTTCCTGTCTCAGTCCCACACAGATCATGCTTGCTTGTGGTCCTTCCCACTTACCAACTCCTCCTTCCCCCGCTACCCAAACACCTCTTCTCCTCCAAAACTACTGTCCCTCCTCTTCCTCTCTGCAAGGCTCCCACTGGCACAAACCAGGGAGCCGGAGCCCAGGGTCTGAACATGCTCACCTGCTCCCCACCAGCATGTTGGTTGGTTGGCTCCAGCACTAGCTCCATGAAGGCTGCTGGCTGCCAGAGAGCGGTGTAACAAGCTGTGGTAACAGGGATGTCTCCTGGGGAGAGGGTCAGGGGACAAGACCCAAACCAACCACAGAAGCACCCTCAGCATCCACCCCACTGTCTCACCACCCGAGCCAGGGGCTGCCCAGCTCAGCCCTCGCCGGGGCCAGGGTTTCCCCTGCAGACCCCTCCAGGTTGGAGGTTCTCAGTGATCCCAGGGATCCCTGGATGCATCTGGGATGGGGGCTGGCAACCAGCCACTCTTCTGAGCGCAGGAGCTGCAGCAAGGTGTCTGGCACTTGAACACACCATCCTGGAAGGAGCCCGTGGTGTATGAGAGACCTGTGAGGAGACCTGGTGGTCTTGGCAGTGGATTTGGTCATCTTAAAGGTCTTCCAACCTAAACAATTCGATGATTGCATCCCACCCCCTGGGAGCGGCTTGCCAGGAATGCCCCATGTCAGCACTTCACCAGCCATAAATAATGGAGGAATGCAGCAGCTCTGGCCCCAGGACCTGAGGGGCTTCTCCATCAGGGAGGAAAAACAAGTCCTCTAGAGATGCTGGTGCACCAGCCCCTGCCAAGGCTACACCACCAGCCTGGGGTGGGACAGCAAGGGTGCCCAGAGCTGGCTCATGACCCCTGTTCCTGCACGGCCCCGAGGAGCTGGGTGCTCAGCAAGGCACCCCAAGACAACCAGGACAGGAGAAGGGAGAAGAGTTTTTATACCAGCCTCAGATACTTCCACCCCAGGTGATGGGCAAAGGTCAGAGAGGGAGGCAGGGGAAAAGCAGGAGCTGGGATTTCAGAGAGAAAGGAAGACAGACAAGAGGGAGGAAGATCAGCATGGCTGAGCTGCCTGTGGTTGTCAGCCCATTTTGGGGCAGGGGGGTTGGGCAGCAGGGAGGTTAGTGATCAGCCAGCTCTGAAACCAGGCAAACTATTTCCACATGCCAATAAAACCCTGAGCACAGAGAGCTCACAGGGCTCAGGGGGCCCCACGCTGCCTCTGGAACAAACCAGGAGAGCTAGGATGTCACCCAGATGCATGGAAGGGAGCACAGTGATGGCATCTCCTTGAGAGAGTCCAAAGAAGGGCTACAAAGATGATTAAAGGCCTGGAACATCTCCCCTGTGAGGAAAGGCTGAGCGAGCTGGGACTGTTCAGTCTTGAGAAGAGAAGACTAAGGGGGACCTAATTAATGTTTATAATTATCTTAAGCAGGGGATGCAGAGGGAATCAACCAGCCCCTTTTCAGTGTCTGTGGAGACAGGACAAGGGGCAATGGCTGCAAGTTGGAGCACAGGAAGTTTTGCACCAATAATGGAAAAACTTTTCCTCAGTGAGGGTGAGGGAGCCCTGGGACAGGCTGCCCAGGGGGTGTGGAGTCTCCTTCTCTGGAGATATTCAAGACCCATCTGGACACTGACCTGTGCAAGATGAGCTGGGGAGCTGCTTTGGCAGGGGGTTGGGCCTGATGAGCTCTCGAGGTCCCTTCCAACCCCTACGACTCTATGATTTCATGATCTGGCCTTTCCATCCTCATCATCGCCCTCCCCTCCTTGCCTGCCACAGCTCATCCCTCCCAGCATCACCCACTCTGCATCAAAGGGGTGCACGGAACAGCGACTGGGCAAGGATGGATGGATTCCTCTACCAGGCAAGGATGGACCTTGCCTACCACATGGCTCAGAGCCCAGCATCTCAAACATCTCCCTTGCACCTTTGGTAGGCTCCCACATCCCTTTGCAGAAGCTGTGGCAGCCCCAGCTCGCCCCGTGCTGCCACGAGGACGTTCTCCAAGCCACAGCTGAGAGATCCGCTCTCCCACCTGTGTCCCACCACACGCTGGCTGAGCCTTCAGCTCCCCCATGGCAGCTGTGAAACCCAGCTTGGTCACCAGGACCTTGCCAGAGGAGAGCAGCCACCGCCTGAGCCGCTGTAAATCACCACGCCGAAAAGCACCGCATCCACCCCCGGCTCCCTGGCTGTAAATCTGCCGGAGCAGGAAGCCAAGCAGCTTATCAGCAGAGGCCACATCGCCGCCCCAGCCCGGCTCGGCCCTCGTGCTGGCCACGTGTGTGTGGGTGTCCCCCCTTCCCCGCCCTCCGACACCTCCCCAGGAAGCGGAAGACGCCTGGTTAATATTCCCAGCCGCAGCACTCGCAGCCTGATCGGCCCCGCAGGGTGTCGGGGAAGGCAGCAGGCCTGCTAGCGGCCTAGCTCTCTTCTCCCAAGACTTAGGCTCTGACAATATCCTTCTGTTCCCATGAGACAGGGAAAAGTTACTCATGCTGACAGGAACTTAATAATCCCATTCTCAAAACACAGCGGCCTTCTGATAGAGGTACAGGCTGCCCTAAACCAAGAAGTAGTTACAGGAAAGTACTTGGGAGTAACGGAACCAACCATAATAAGCTGGTCAAAACAGCAGGTGTGCAGGTACTTTTAGGCATCAAAGGTAAACTAGCAATATTTAGCTATAAGATATGTTTATCAGAACTCATTATAATTACTAACCAATCAGTGTGGTGTGAACAGTGTGTGTAACCAATTAGCAGTTTTGTAGCTTGCCACGTTTGCAGTAATAAAGGTATAGAATCTGTGTGATTTCTCCTAAGAAAATGGCTTCACCTACAATTCCTATCGAATTGAGTGTTGCTCATCGCCGGTCACCACACACAGGGGACACCCCGCGTGTGCCCAGCTTCACACAGCGCCCCCCCCAGCCCCAGGACATGGGGCTGTGCCCCAGAGCTGAGCCCTGGGGGAGACAGGGGGATGGCGGGGATGGGTGGCAGCTCCAGGACACACACATTGCTGAGCAAACCCTCAGTGCGTCCCCAAGCCCTCAACATGCCCGTGCTGCCCCCCAGACCCGGTGAGGTGTCTGTCCCCATACCTACATACCCCTCCTGCCACTCTGGCCTGCAAACAGCTGGATTCCTGTGTTTCACCCAGTGCAGGGCCCATGCTGTAAGCCCACCTGCCAATGCAGCTCCATTGAGTGATCCAGGGACCACTGCCTCCCATCACTCATGGGGATGGACTGCATGCTGTGTGTTGGCCATCAGGAGCAGCTGGTTCTTACTGCACACATCCAGCATCCATGGGAAGGTGGTACGGACCCAGAAGGTCCATCAAACCCTCCTTGGTGAGGGAGGTGTGCAGAAGATCCAACCACCTCCAGCCCAGAGCATCAGAGGTGGCACCTGAAGGACCTGCGGGATTTGGGTAGGTGGCGTTGGCAAGACATGGGTGGTGTCACAGCACAGGAGGGAAAGTGGCATCCCCATCTCTGGGAGAGACGACAGCAACTCAAGGCAGATATGAGAGTCTCAGTAGTAAACTGAGTCTCTAAAACACATTTAGAGAGACACAGTCTAAAGCAAAACTATACACGGGACCCTCACTTTGTCACCTGCACCCAAGGAGAGTAAGACCATATTGGATTTCTCCAGCATCACCTGGATTTCTTGAAGAAGGAAGATCAGTCCCAGGATCACAGCTAACCCTGACACGGAAGAAGTGTCTGTGGCAGCTGCAGGAGGAGAGACAGCTTTCCCTGGGAACCGTGGCCTGAGGAGCAGTGTGATGGAAGTGGCCACCAGCAGCACGATGGGGAAGGGAACACATTAAGCAAGGAGAAATTTTGGGTCTAAGGTGGCAGGCTGCATGGAAAATAGTGAGGCAGAGGTGGACCTGCACGTGTGGGGACATCTCAGTGGAGCTGAGAGCCACTGGTGGGTGAAAAGGGAAATGGAATTTTAAGTTTGAGAAGTAGTTTCTGTAGAGGTGCAGGAACACGAGCACTGGCAGGCCAGGCAATGGGGGAACTTTACCCAAAAGGTAACTAATCCGAGGGGAGCGATACCTTGAGAAGGACAGAGGACCTCATCCAGGACAGGAGGGTCCAAACTGGTGTAACTTAAGGGTGGGAGTTTGAAGTCTGCTCCCAACCACCGGAGTGAGGAAACGCTGGCACAACCCTGCGTAGGAAAAGCAGGTGAAACACCCAGCTGCTCAAACCAGAGCAGGATCCATTCCCTGACACAGTCACCACCAATAACAGGAGATGACAGTCAAACCAGAGCTGTAACTCTGCTGTAAATGGAGACAGACACGTCCTGATTAAAAGAACTGGGCACCCAGTTAAAGCCTGATTGCAATAGGCTGCTCACACATTTGTTGACCAGCTGAGCCGTGCTCCTGCAGAGCTTCTAGGGCAGGGGTAGGGTTACACTGGAAATGGGAACATTCCTCAAAATCATACTCCCTGATCCTGATGGAGTCAGTCACCCTCCCCATGGAAAACGAGGCTGCAGAAGCGAATGGGACAGGAAAGGAAACGGTACCGAGAGGTTTGGAGGAACCACTGCAAAGCACATCCTAGGTGGGAAGAAATGCTACCCTGGGTTTCAAAAGGATAAAACCTGGTGCAAACATCAGGGCTTCTGCAGGAGGCTGGTGAAAGCCCTTCCTGCTCCCACCCCTCTCCATGGTCCTCACTTCCCACCCAGACCAGCTTAGCGATGTGTTGTACTCAACATCTGCGAACCACGGAAGAGCTGGAGGCTGGAGACAGAAAAAGCCCCTTTGTCGTGCTTGGAACTATCGACTGTCATCATGGACGTGGCTTGAGGGACTCAACCAGGCTGCACCAAGCCCACAGGCTTCTGAGAAAAAAGCTCCTGCTCCAGAAAGAACCTCAAGAAGCCACCCAGTTCCATCCACACCATGGCAGGGCCTGGTGCTCCCCAGGCTTTGCCAGCCAGGAAGCGCTGGTATGAAAGCCGTGCTGAGCAGAGCTGTCCTGCATGGCCACTGCCCCCCGTGAGGGAATGGAAACCACAGCATTAAAGTGGGTGTTCCCAGCACCCCTGGTGACACAGGACCTGCTCAGAAGGGTTGTTCCAGCCTGTAGGCCAGATTTACCAGAAACAAATCCAAAGGGAGCAGCAGCCACGGGGCTGTTTGCACCTTCTGCCAGGAAACCTTGGGGCCTCCAGCACCAGAGGGGCAACTACTCGTTTCTTCTTCTCTCCTTCCTTCTCCCTAGTAAATGAAGAGTAACAATAGTGAGCGAGCTCCCCCAGCTTTATCCTCCCCCACCAGAGCAGATTCAATTAGCAGCTTCCCTGGGTGGCAGAGGTGGGATTTACTCCCAGATGCATTAAGGGGTGTGGGGGGAGGAGGGCAGCAGGAAATTCCCCTCCCCTCCATTTTCCCACCTCACTTCCTCATTAACAGGTTTAGGAGGACAGCCTGAGGCTTGGTTAAAGCAGCCTGAAGACACACTCACCTTCCTTTTCATTGCAAGGTGGGTGCCATCACCCATCCAGGGGATGCTCTTGAAGTCCAAGCATCCCCCAAAACCCTGGCAGTACCCCTGAGCCAGGCACAAGCTGCTTCACTGCTGAGTTAGCAGCTGGTGCTGCTGACAGACAAAGCACCCCAAAAACATCCCAGGCCCAAAGTGATACGGGTGGGAAGCTGGAACCTTAACAGGTCCTGGATGGACAGAGTGAGCCCACAGCACAGGATGGGGCTGCAACCTCATGGCACCTGAAGTACTCAGCGAGCATCCCCACCCCCACAGAGGGGGCAGCCATGAGCCCACGCAGAGGGCCTAAACCCACCAGCCACCCCATTTCCACCCACAATATCACCCTCCTGATGCTCTGAGGAAGGTTTCCACACCCCTCCCCAGAGCTGAGCTCCCAGCAGAGCTGCTGTGTCTGCAGGCAGACTGGGTAGGAGAGCAAAGGATGCTCCACGCCGCTCACACCGAGCCCTCTGCATCCTGGCGTTTCGATTCGATTCCCTTCTGAAGGGGCTGCTTGTGCTCCAGAACAGCTTGTTTGTGTAATTGCCAAAAGAAAACAAAAAATAATTAAAAAAAAGGAAGAAAAAAAGCCCCAACCCAAGCCTGCCACAACGAGTAATTAGCTGCTCCTGCCTCGGCCCCTGTAAACAAATGTATTTGTAACCAATTTGCAAGCACTTTGCATAAGGGGCCCAGAACACTCGTGCCTGTTTGATGCATTTTGACATTAATTTGATAATAGCAGCTTAACAAGGAGCCCAGGCTCCCCAGCTACACAACACACCACACTTCTACTTCCTTTTATCTGCGCAGGGAAAGGAGGTGGTTGTTCCCCCTGCTGCTGTAACCGCCAGCCCAGCCTGGCAGGAACACCCTTTGTGTCCTTTGGTGTGTCCAAGGCTTTTTTGGGTGGGTTTTTTTCCCCCTTCTCCCCTCCCTTCTTCTCCTCCTGGAGAAAGTAAAAGGGTTTATTAGCTGTATTTTTAATTCCTCTTCATCAGGAGAAGAGAGGGCAGCGATGGGACCCTGATAATGCAGCTTCCAGGAGACAGGGATGTGAGATTTGTTTGTTCTGAAAGACTTCTCCATCCAGCCATGCTTCGTAGGGGAGAGAAAGTTCATCCTACTGCTCCTCTTCTCCACCCGTGTGGCTCTCCCACCCCATGCAAACCCTCAGTGACACACCAGGAAGCAAATTCAAGCTTGTTGGAATGGGAATGGGATACTGGAGTCTGCTCTGATGCCAACCAGAAAGCCACCCTGTCCCCAGCCCCAAAGGGTTGCACTACAGGACCACCTCACTCCCAAGGTCTGCTGGATGGGACAGGTCCCATCACCATAAGAACCATCCCATGTCCCACAGGGACAGCACCAAAAAGGGCTGGGCCACAGGGACCAAAGGAGGGCTACAGCTTGCCTATGCCCCGATGACACCATTCCTCCTCTCTTCTCATTCCCCCAAGACTTCCCACCTACCCTGAGGTCAGAACTTTGCTCACACCCAGGCTCTCACTCATGCATCCATCCTCCACCTCTGCCTCACCTGTCAGCCCCTGGGGAGAGGCCATCTCTGGGGTCTTGGAAGCAGCAAGCACAAAATTAGCACCTTGGAAATCACTGGCTGTGTCCTGTGGCCACAGATGAAGCCTCTGGGAGATGAAGGAATATGGTCTCCTCCATAGTCCCTTCTCCCCTACCTCCACCTTGGAGCCATTGATGCACAAGCTGCTCCCAAACGGATCCAGGGGGTGAGAAACAGACCTGGAGGATCTCTCCTCCTGCTGTTCCAGGCCTAGAGACCTCCCAGACAAGGTCCCAGCAGGTGGAAGTACAAGCATTCACAGACGTAGGCTCAGAGCAAGGGTCTGGGAGGCGTTTGAGACAGCGGCACTGCACACCTGACCCCTCTGAGATGCTCCCCACCAAGATGCTGAAGAACAGCTGGTGGGAGATAAGAGCTATGGAAAACTGATCAGCTGGACCAGCAGCACCCATCCATGCTTCCTCCTTCGACCTGCAGTGCTCCAGTACCCAGCAGCAAGGGACTACAAAGTGAGGAGAGGACCAGATCTCCAGGCAGGAGAGAACTGGATCATCTGCCCCGTTTAAATGTCCTCCCCAAACCCTGTATGACAGTTATCCCCCAGCTTCTTTCCCAGGCTAGAGACATTGTTATAAGATCCTTCACCCCTACCTCCTTGACAGATCTCCAGGACTTCTTCACACCCTAAGCACATCAGCCCCCCACAATGACATTCCTCCCTGCAGAGCTGCAGTTAGTGGTGACCTGCTGCCTTCCCAGCAGGCTGGTACATGTGGCCCAGTAAACCCAGTAGCAAAATGCCAGTTGGGCAGAAAATGGAGGCGGAGAGGTGGGCAAGAGAGCAGGGAACAGGGGACAGCCACCACCCTGCACTGCAGCACTTCAGAGGGGGATCATTAATGGCCCAGAGCTGCACATACAAGGTCTCCTGTCCCCTTTACTTGGCAAGCAGAGGCCGGCACAGCCTTGTTCTCCACCAACACGTTCCACCCTTCCCACAGTGGGGTCTGGAGGGCAAGAAGGATCTGGAGACTGTCTTCTGCACACCCACACGCTGCTGTGAGCCCAGAGCCCTCTGACAGCCCAGGGACTATGGAGCATCCCTGGAGTGTGGGGCTCCAGCCCCACAGCCCCATCAGGAGGCGGGCAGAGGAGAGCACACCCACAGGCAAGCCAGCAGCCTTCCCTGTAAACACGCCCTGGGTTGCCATGATCTCATCTGAGGAACTCGCCCAGAAGTACCTCTTGCCTCCTCTCCCTGACCCTCTCCTCACAGAGATCAATACTCCATTTGCCCAAACAATGGCTGTACAGGTGAGGGCAGAACCAGGAACGCACCGAGACATCCAAGCAGTCACAGTTCTCTCCCCCACCAAGCTGAGCTCTCCACCACTCAACCCTTTCTGGACCTCTGCTCCAGCTCCCCCTCCTAGAAACCACATCACGTTCCTCCTTCCCAAGAGATAAGCTGCAGAGGGCATCAGATCAGTACCAAACGGGAAGGGGGTTGCTCTGCCTGGGCCTTCCCAAGGTCTCCTCCCACCGGTACCCTATCGACTGCGGCCCTTTCAGTCCTTTCCCCCTTTGGGATGGTTAATGCCAAAACCCAAGGCAAGCCCCAGTGATAAGTCAGAGGCTTTGCAGAGTCCAAAAGCACATTCTTTCCTCAGCCTCCTCCCTGCTTATCTCTTTCCTCCCTCCCCCAAAAGCACGTTTAGATAAAAGTTATTGGAACAATAAAATCCATAACTTAAACACAAGCACAGGAGAGATGCAGGGAGGGTCTCTGCTCCATGCCCTGCTGAGCAGACCTGCCAGAACAGGGGAAAATACAATAAAATCAACTCAGAGTGCCCATAATCCCCTCTGAAATAAAGCCATGGGTCACTGGGGGGAGAGGCAGCAGTGCACATGGCTCTCCTGCAGTCCCACCACAATCACACACAGACTCACCTGTTCTGATCTCACAGCAGTTGTGAGTGATCTCCTCGCGCTTCGCTTACCTGGGCTGAGCTGATTTAAGCACACAGGTACCTGAGCCGTGCTGCTTTCCACCCATCTGTTCCCAAAGCCCAGCTTCCCCCCCCATATCACTATCCTGTGCCTTCAAAACAGCAACACAACGCACACCTCAACAGGACACAAACCAGGCCTGTTTTGCCCAGCCCTGACCACCCTTTGCACATAGGCAAGCCCCAGGGCCAGTGCTGCCCCAGCTGTGCTGTGCACAGGGCTGTGGTCCAGCACATCCATCCCACTCCCCTCCACCCCTTCCATATTTGGTGGCAACACACCTTCAGCCACCGCAGCAGAGCCCCAGACCCAGGGACCCCGCGGCTGGGAGGGTGGGTTAATGCCTGTGCGGTGGCCTCCATCACACCCGCCTGCACCACAGCAGCTCCCCATTTCCCCAGCCACAGCCACCCCAGCTCAGCTACAGTCACGGTGGCATTAGCAGGGTTTTGGCTGCCCCAGCTCACGTTTAACCAGGCCCTTGATCCCTTCACGTGGAGCAGCTGTGTAGGGCCAGGCGGTGCAGGGCCAGACTGAGGGGCAGAGAGGTCAGAGCAAGGTGGAGGCTGCAGCCTGCGGTTCCTCAGAGTGACAATTCTTCTGCACATCACTTTGGGTTGCTTACCTGCAACCCTGGGACAGCAGTGGTGTCATCCCACAGTACGATGGCTTGGCCACTGAGTGCTCAGGAATCCAGAAGAAAAGCATTTCCTAAGGACAAAGTAGTTCCTCCTTTAACGTGCAGCTGAGCCTGCAAGCACCAAGGTGCAGAGTGGCACCCACAAAGGGCTGACAGAGAGGGGATAGGGCTGTAAATCCCATTAGCACCGCACATCCCCGCACTTCCGCAGCCCCCAGTCCAGACTGGGGACCCTCCCAGGCACATCCCTGCCCATACACACCTGGCTGCAGCAGCAAACCTCATGTCACTCATAGTTAGGATGTGACACCAAAGCGTGTCTCCACAGAGGATGGCTCCAGGCTTTGGGTTTAAGAGGAAGAGAGGCAGGAGGCAAGGAGAGAGGCCTGGTTCTGACTCAGTTTCACTCTTTATTGGAAGTTTCACATGCCACCAGCATATATGAAAGTTGCACATTCAGAATTCGACTCACTACTAGAACAAAGGGCCAGATGCAAACACAAGTGTCAGATGAGAGCAGAGATGGAGGAGCCCAAACAGAGGAGCTGTCAGTACTGTGACAGGGCTGTGCCGCATCCTGATGGCACTTCGGACGCCAGAGAGAACCCGCAGATTTGAGGGCTGCCTCCCCTGGCCATCTCCAGGACGTTGGCTGTGGCCTGGGCCTTCTCCCCCATGGCAGCACCAATCTCTCAACAGGCCAAACAAGGTTTGGTACCATCTCCACCAGAAATGAGGGCGCTGGGAGACCAACTTTCCTGAATCCCCCTTTCTATGGATGCCAGCCACTTTTACAAGAAGAAACAATTTCCACCCGCTGTTTATAGGCAGAAACAACAGAAATAGGGACTCTTACACTGACATTTTATTTTCAAAGAAAGTTTTGCTAGAAAAACATTTATCCCCAGCAGCCTTGGGCAGGGAGTTGCAGCTTCCACTTCAAAGGACAAACTTCAAAACCAAATCCAGTGTCCTAATGGTTTTGTGCTACATTACTTAATTGTCATACAGCTAATTAGCAATGCCTGATTTCACATTCTCTGTACATAGATGAAGTTCACAAAAGAAGGGGCTACTTAAAACAATAAATAAAACAAGGCACCAGGCAGCCAGGCTCCGACAACATTAACATAAAACGTTACACTTTACCATTTAAAAAACCAAAATAAAACCCCCCCATCATGATTAAACCTATATTGATCTGTCTTCCTTCAGATCTCAGAGCTTTGAATCTCCACAAGTGAAGGGGGAGAACGCAACGCAGGAAGCGGGGGGCTTAAGCCTGTGCGTCTGCGTGTGTATTTTGCCAGCAGAGATCTTTAAAATTCTAATTATTTCCCTATCACCAAGTCAGATGGGGATCGATAGGTGGTACAAACAGACCCCCTTCCTTCAGTGTCAGGGGGATATTAAAAAAAAAAAGGGGGGGGGAGGGAGGGCAAAACAAGAGCGTCAGAGGTCAATGCCACAAAACAATAGATATTGATGTCTCCATTCATTTCAAACAGCGGAAAGGTCAATGCCTCCCTTGCTTCATGTTTTATGGCTGAAATCCTGCTGCTAACAGCAACAATGTTAGTAGTCAGCCCTCATCCATCCTTTTTTATTATGATGATTATTCCTAACCAGGTTCTAAGCAGGTTAGCCATTTTGAAAATTTGACGAAAGCTGGGAAGCAGCCGTGGGGGGCGGGGCAGGGCAAGAAGAGGGGAAGCTGAACTGGAAATTAATGGGCAGGATGGTTTCCATCAGGTTTTGAGCCCACCCGTCCCTTTACCTGTGCTCCGGTTTGTCCCTTGCTGCTCCCTAAAAAATGAACAGGGCCTGAGGCAACATCCCTTCACTATTAATCATTATTCCCTGTACAACATCCCAATTGGTTTCTATGGAAATGATTCTGCTGCTGGAGTACCCCGGCTGCATCTCATCAGAGAGGCGGGAGAGCTGCAATGGCCGGACAGAGGTTTGGCTCCGCAGCACCCAGCTCCCGATGCCTGTGGACTGGGGTGAGGAGCTTTGGACACTCTCTGCTGGGACCAGCCAAGGAGGGGGATGCATCTGCCCTATGCAGACAAAACAACCCACCCGCTCCAAGCAGCTCCACAGATGGAAAAGCCCCAGTTCTGTGGCTATGGGGGATTACCCCATCCTAAGAAAGGGCTGCTGAGAGAAAGCGCCCAGTGCTGCACAACGTACAGTCCCATTCCTGTGCGTGCCCCAGGAGTTTCTCTGAAGATCAGGAAGGGGAAGGGACAGCTCCCGCTCTGCTCCCAGGAGCCTCACATCCCTCAGCGGAGGAGGGGTAACCATGCGGACTGAAGCAAGCAGGGTGGCTGCTCTGCTACCCTCAGTCTGCATCAGTGGCCCCAGCCCTGCCCTCTCCTCCACAAGAGCAGAGCCTTGCCTGGAGGGGCAGAGTGTTTTGCACCCCCACAAGTTCCCTTGCACAGGGCAGGTGAGCCCTTCCTCATTTTTTGCAAGTGGGGAAACTGAGGCCAAGTCTCACAGTGCATGTCTGACTCCCAGTTCAAGGTCCACACCACACTCCTGCCCTGCCTCCTCCTTTCAGTCTCATCTCCTCCCTCTTGCCAAACCACCTCTCTCACAGACAAGCAACTACAATCCAAGCCCTCCTGAAGGGAAAGGCTGTTGCCACACAGCCCCCTTTCCAATGTGTGCAGTGGATACACTGCCATTTTCTGAAGAGACCATGAAATCAGCTGTGCAAAACGGCTGAGGAAGCAATCCTTTAACCTTCAGTCCTTCTAAAAAACCTATGGTAACATCGATGACTCCCACACCAAAACCACTGTCACTTTTCAGGTCCAGATCCTCCCAGCCCACAGGAACCAAACCCCACTTTGCTAAACAAGACTCTGGATGTCAGCAGAGCAGCAACCAACTTCTGACTTTACCCACTAAGGCCACTTGTTCCAGAATATCCTCCTCCCAAAGAAGCACGGACACCTTGCTGGCGGTCAGAGTGAAAATTTCTTTTGCAGTGCCCAAAGATCAGAGGTCTGATGTGAAGCATGGCAGGAAACAGGCCATCAGGGACTGGGAATCCCACAGAGGCAGCAGCCCCTGCGAGAAGGGCACCTTCTGTAATTGAATTCATTTATTTTAGACTACGGACAGTGGCATCAGCAGGCTCAGGGATCACCTCATTAGATGCTCACAGATAGTGGGAGGGAGATTTCTGAGGAGAAGGAGGCAGGGAGAAGGAGAGGGAATTTCATATTAAATAAAAGCCAGGAACAAAACACCAGTCTCTCTGTTCTCCTCTCCTCTAACGCTGCACGCTGGAGTCTCAGCACTGAGTGGGCTCCGAGTCCCATATATTGCTCTGCTCAGAACATATGGTGCTATGTTTAATAGCCCAGCTCTGCCAATTGGGGACTATTAGGGTGGGTTCTTTTCCCAGTGTAAATGTTGCAGAATATAAATTGTAATTAACACCGATGCCAAAATAGCACTTAGAGAAAATAAGCACATTATTAACATCTGGTGAATCCTGCCTGGAGTGCAGAAGCAGTGGAAATTCTCACTCACCATAAGAGGATGTGTAGTAGAGATACCGAGCATTGGCCCGGAGTTGGGGGCATCAGGGATGGAAGGAGGTTTTAGCTTATATTTATTGCTATTTGTGGTGCTATCTTTATTACCTGTGGGTGACCTTTCCTAGCCCTGATTATAACTGGTAGTGTTCACATCAGGACTCCTGATCCGCTTGTGTGAATACAGATGTCTAAACATCATACTCCAGGCAACGGAATAATGGCATTATAAAACATGCCTGATTGCCTGCCCCGATCCAGCAAGACACGAGGCAGATGGGTACCATGCTGCCAAGTGAAAAGTCTAAGCACAGCATGTTTTGGCAGGGACCTCTAACCCCCAAGAGCAAAAGGGTAGCACCACCATTAAGCTACAGGTGTTTGCTGCATACCGCTGTCCTCCAGCACAGGTTTTTCTGTGGGAGAGGAACAGTAGGAGCTGGTGGTTTTGCCAAGCTCCTGCCAGTGCCACAGAGTAAATGTGGAAGGGGAATCCCTACCAAGGGTGGGAACAGGTCCTACAGGGTGTACCAAGCATCAGGATCCCTCCACAGGACAGGACACTAAGCATCAGAGCTGGCTCTATGCCCTCAGCCTGCCCTGAGGCTAGAGGCGCAAGGAGGAGAGAACAGCTTTGCTAAGGCAGAGTACAGCTCCCCACCTAACCCTACTCTAGGAAAGATATTGGACAAAAACTAGGCAAAGGTGAAGTGGCTTGAACTGGACAGAGCAGTGGCTCATCTTTCTGCCAAAAAGTACATCTGATTTGCTGAAGTGAGGGAGGAGGAGAGAAGAAAGATGTTGGGAGAGGGAGAGCGGGATTCAAGCAGGCAAGTGATATGACAAGACACAGAAAGAACGACCTCCCTGGGACGTGAGGAGAGAAAACAGTGGCAGGGTGCCAAGAACAGGGCACCAGATCCTTGCACTAACCAGCATGGTGTCTAACCCAGGGCAGAGTCTCAAATACTTGGGAAGCACTGGCAGCTCAGGTGCAGCCCTTCCCAGTGGAGCACACATCAGCCTCCCACCTGGAAACCGGCTACAATTGAGACTGTTCCTGGGACCCTGCGAAACTCGAGGGAGACAGTAAAAGCACACAGGGGTTAGTTGTAGTGATGCACAGGCTTCTGACAGCAGAAGTCTAACTTATCTGAGCCCAAGGGTTACACAGTCTGGCTCAAGATTTACACCAGCTAGACAGATTTCCAGACAGGTTCACACCTGATTGATAGGAAAATCAGGAGGGGAAAGTCCCCCAAAGCTGTGAGGTGTGTTTTGTTCTCCTATTTAGCCCATCAGACCAGGCTTCCTAGGAACTGATCACAGAACAGCATTGGGGAAATGGCATCTTGTTTAGAAAACACTGACAAGGAGATGGGGACATCATCTTTGGATGACACTGGGCCTCCCTAGCTCAGCACATTAGGGAGCGTTTAGGTGAAGTTAAGACAGCTCTGGTTGAGAGCTGTCTTGCAGAAAGAAGATGGACCCAGTGTGCTACCACAAAAAAATTCCAGGAGAAGGGAAATCCAACTGTCACCCAGAAACATAGCTCCAGGAATTTGTAACTCTGCTTTTGGTACAGCTGTCTGATGCTTTCAAAAGTGCTCAGTAAATAAGGCAATATGAAAGTGATCCAGACCACTACTGATGCCTGAGGAAGTTCTGTGGAGCAGAGAAGCTGACTGAAATCACACTGTGAAAATACTTCATAACATCTCTAAAATTAGCATGAGCTCAAGGCATGGGATCTAAGGACAGAACTGGAACACTACATTCCCATCTACACTGCAAGACAGACTGAATTTAAATCAGATCCGAGCCTCAACTTAGTCACTGTAGGCACCATCTACCCTAGGACAAGGTTTTCCAAAAGAGCTGAGAACATCTTCCACCAGACCAATGGAAACAGCATCAGCAACAACATCCATGGTCGAGATGCTAATGACCTTAATTTGTTATTCAAAAATTAAAAAAGAAAATCCTTGTGGTAACTCTCAATCAAAAAAAACCAAACCCTTTAAATATCTGTGATTGCACATGTGTGACTACAAACCGTATTCGTAACATGGAAAAGATGGGATGCACTTCAACAGAGCAACACGTCGTTCTGCCTCTTAGCTGGCTTAGGCTTTCTACTTTGCCAAAAATACTGAAGCAAAGAATGATTTCCACCAATATCACAAAGCACACTGCCAAAGTACACAGGGGCCCTTAGGAAATACACCAGGCGACACAGGGGAAAGAGCATCGTTAAGTCAGTTTCTCTTACCTTTAACTTCAGTAAAATAACAAAGCAATTCATATTAACTGCAAGGAAACACTCAGCAGATTCCAGAAGCCTTTGAGACAGGATTTTCAGATGCAAGCAGTATCCAATAGATGTTTCCCCACTGCAAAGAACCAGCTTTTTTTTTTTTTTTTTTTTATTTTGCAATTGCACCTGTGTCAAGTGATTGTGCAGAATCCAGTGAGGAGGCCAGGAGCTGAAGATGGAGAATCCAGGCCAACAAGAAGCTGTTTCAGGTGCTCATGCTGACCGTCCTTTCCATGCTGTGACAGTCACCACCACAAGTTGGGAGGTTCCTCGGCCACTCTGCTTTTAAACAAGGTAATTTCATCCAAGTGCCGCATGGGGACATCTCTGATGACCTCTGTCAAGTCCTCATGAAGCAGGGGGAAAATGACGACATTTAAAGCAGGGCGGTCTGCCTGGAAACTAAATCAGACACAGGTTATCAGGTGAGGAGAAGTGTGAATTCTCTGGTGCAAGGGAAGGGGATTGCATGGATACAGATCACGCAGGGATGTTCAGGGAGGCAGGAGGGGCAGCTGGATGTCAAGGTCTCCCACCCTCCTGTGTGGAAGCAGGGAGTGGAGGCTGGGCTTACATCCCTTTTCAGTGAGTCTGTTGAGCTGAGAAACCCAAATTCAATCTAAGAGGGGGAGGGAGCAGTAAGTTTTTAAAAAATAAATCACAGCATACAGGTATTCTTAGAGGACTAGAGATCCTGAAAGCTCTGCCCAAACTGGGCAAGGTGCTCTGAGATAACATTTTAAACCACCTACAAACCAGCAGCAAGTTGCAGAGCCATTAAGAAAATCAGGCCAGAGCCTTGCCAGGCATTCCCTCGGGGATGAGCCTGGGATTACCACTTCAGGCTGGGCTGTTCAGCATGCAGAGCCTACACTCAGCAATTAGAGCACAAGCGGGTTTAGAAAGCTCAGATCTGCAGATAAGCATTTAAGTGTGCATGAACACACACACTGCAGCCTCCTTCTTAATCCAAGTTGCAGAAAACCTGTCTTGGCACCACAGAATTTACCACAAGTATCCCTGTCAGCCACTTGAATTTGGGGTACCAGTTTCTGATCAACAACCTCAGCCTCTTGGTCCCCTCTTAGGGAAAGCTGCATCCTCCTCTTGCCCTCCCAGCTCTCCGTGCAAACACCCCATCACAGGTTCTGCCTTCCAGCACAAATCCCAGACCTAACCAGTGAGGGGCCTGAGAGGACAACGTGAGAGGAGCAGAAGGGTTGTAGCTACAGAGCAGAGGAAGAGAACAGCAAAGGTTAAAGGCCATTTACACAGTGTAAAAAGAGCCACAGAAAAAGAGCCCAAGCCCCATCAGTAAGTACTCTACATGATAGCAGCTTGGTGAGTAAGAGAATGTGGGGAAGAGCAATAGCATTACTCAGTGTAGCATAACAAGAGCTCAGTCTTTAAAAACTGGGAGGTAAAGGGAAGTTATGCTACAGCTTAAGAGTTACACCCTGAAGATTAAAAGACTTGTGACTATTAGCCCCGTGCCACCAAGATGCTTCCTCTGAACCCTGTGACTGTTCATTATCACTCTAAAGGCTGCAGAGTCAAACTGGCAGCATCAGTCCCCTGGGGCTGAACCAAGTCGTACTGGGTCAAAAAGAGGAGTTGTGCTCAACAAACCTCTCATGCAGATGTGTGTCCAGAAAATTCCCAGCTCATCTCTAGCCCTGGAACAGCCAGATTTGTGTAAGACAGAGGGAATAGCTGGAGATTCAGCTGCTGGACACACATGAAAATCCTCTGGTAGCTGAAGAAAAGGCCACAAGACTCTTGCATTTCCCAGGGAGACAGAAAGGATGTTCCCATCCATAAATGATTTGGAGTAGGGCTGCCAACAACGTAGCAGAGAAACTCCCATTCCAAGGCTAGTTACTCAGTCCTGGTGAGTTGAATTAATTTGCCTGAACCTAAGTAGCTGCAGGAGTAAAGATTGCCAGGGACAAAACCACCCACGGCAATTTTATATCTTTCTGCATCACAGACCTGCCCTTCATGCCTCATGCCTGAAGGGCCATCAGAAAAGGACACCACAGCTCCTTGAGTGGATCTGGGGGCTTGTGTAGGAGCTGAGCAGTTTCCTACTTCCACAGCGCTGCCCACAAGAAATCAACCAGCGAATAATCACTGATCTGGGAGGCAGCTGGTAAAGTCTGCAGTGAAATGACATAAAATACAGCAAATCTCTCTTTGATAGTCCCTCCTCTGCCTCTGCTCTTCATGTTTCTTATCCAACACCACAGTCCTGCAGAGAAAATCATGTTAATAGAACAAGTTTACTGAAGTTCAGCTAGAAAGAAACAGCCATCTCCCCAAGGCAAAGAAACCTCTGCTTCTTTCTTTGTATATAGACTCTCCCAAATTAGATCTGCATGCTGCCTTCTCACCATATACAAAACTGTAGCTTATAAGGAGCCTTTACATGTAGCTATAAAAATGAGAACCTAGGCAAGTTTACATGACAATCTGCCACCAAGACAACTGAAAAACCCCACAGTAAGCGTGCCTTCCAAAAAGGCTGGATTTACATGAGAGGTTTCAACTTGATCTTTAAAAAAAAATTTAAAAAAGAAAAAAAAAAAGAAAAAAGAAAGCTTTGTAATTTTCTTTCCCCCTCAACAGGAAACTGTATGTTACTGCAAACCTTGTAAATTCCATACCCCAGCAAGTTGACGCCGGAGAATTCTTTCCATGTACAATTTGTGTGATTTAAGGAAAGAAAAAATAAAAATCAAATGCACATGGCTCACTATTATTCTCTGCTAAATGTGCGTGCAAAGCCTCTCCTCTAACTGCCTGTTAAAAAACACCCTGATTTTAACGAGCAGCTGTCATAATGTTAAACTGGGATTAGCAGTTCCCAAAGGCAGCCTCCCTCTGCAATGCATGCTCCTTTAGTCCTTCCCCGGAAGGCAATTCCTTTCTTCATCCACCTGTCCAGGTGGGCTAGATTAAGTGAGAAGCACTTAGAGCACTAGTTCGAAAGGCCCCAGGCATGGGGAGGAGATAACAAGAAGGGGAAGAGATTGAGTTAATGAGTTGCAGAATAGCTCCTGTAATCTTCCAGAGGGTTCTTTCCTCATTCCACACCTGGATGGACTTCAAACTGGATCTACCTCTGCAAGCACATGGCTTGTAAAATTAAAACCCGAAGGACAGAGGAGGATGTCAACCTGGGGAGACAAAAGAGCTGCAGTTTCAGACATGAAACCCTGCTTTTTTTTTTCCAAGGGAAAGCCGCCAAGGATATGCTTGCTTGCTCTCTCCTACAAAACCTCCAGACTAAACTCATCATGATTAATTAAATGAAACCAAGTTTTCTAGGCAACTGACTAGCAGCCCCTTAAAAACATACCTTTTAATCAGAAACAACCACCAGGATAACAAAGAAAATACCACACACACCCCCCCCTATTTTCCACCACAGCCTCTGGTCCAGCAGGCTCAACACCAAACCAACCACCCAGCAGGAACTTTTACAAGGAGGTCTCTGAAGTGTCCTCGTTTGGATGTGGACACATAGGGACCTGGCTTCAGCAGCTGGCTGGAATCATCTAGAGCTGGAAAATGGACAGCGGGGCACATGCTGTGTCACAAATCCCTCCTGGTGGTAGCTGAGGTGTAACCTTGCTTGACAGCTACATCTTGAACAGGTTGTGAGTAGCTGAAAGGGTTAATGCTGATTTGCTACTTGCCTCCAAAATAATCCCAGAACAGGTGTGGACTGGACACAGTAAGGTTATTTTCAAGTGAACAGCTTGGTAAATAGCCTAACACTACAGTCTCAATTACTTCCAAACAGCGTGGCAGGATCCAATATGTAGGTCAGGGACAAAGTCAAAAAGAGAGAGAAAAAGTCTAAAAGCAAGGCTGCACTTTGATCACGTTTCCTCGATTTTAGAAAGACAAAAGAGTACCTCCCTGGAATGCAGTTATCTCCTGGCAAACACTCTCAGTGTGTGTTTTCAGCCATACCTCTCTAGAGAGGCCAGTCCCCAGGACTCCACCTGCTGATAGAGCTAAAGGGCAGCCCAAAGCCGCAGGAGAATCTCACCAGCTAGCCTGTAAGGATAGATGCTGCCCCACTGTGACTCTGCACTGCAGACGCCAGAAGATGACACCTCAAACTTACCTCCTCTTACCGGTCAGGAAAGAATAAGGCTGTATTTGGGACTAAAGAACAGATTTCCCCTTGACATTTCCAGAGAGACCTAAGAAAACCCTAACTCCAAATCCAGATGTTTCAGCACATCCCACTGCACAAAAGCTGGCAAGCAGGAGGAAGGGCATACAAGGTGGTATAATTAAGCACTGGCAACAACAGTAGCACACACCAGATAAAATGAGGAAATATAGTGGATCAGGGCCAGGATTTTTCACTCCACAAACTGAGAATGAGTTTATGGGAAATAAGGCTTTAGAGGGGGAAATCAAGGGAAGAAACCAGGAGAAGCTTGATTCGAGGGAACAGAGCACAGTGGGCACAGAGCAGATGTGGACTCCAGTCTGCAGGACTCTCACAAATGCAAATCAATCTCTGCAGCAGTCACACACCTTCTCCCCTTCTATTTAAACTTCCCTCACAGGCTGCTGAGCTGTTTCTGGAGAGAAGCAAGTCTTCCAAGAGAAGGGAATTCAGAGTGCCTTGCTTTTTGCCATGTACACAGCTCTGTTACCCACATGCACAAAACCCCTGTTAATCCCCTGCCAGGCACAGCATAAGTTTGTTTTCACTAGAAGGTTTGCTCACATCTGAAAGTTCAAATGTGGCATCTGTCTTGAAAGCTCCAGCCAGCATACCTGAGCCAGGCTGGAAACTCCCATTCCTGAAGCATGGCACAGTGGAACAGAGGAAGTGCCAGGAGAAGTGGGAGCAGCTGACAAGTGGCACGACCCAACAAACATACATACCCTTTTCTCATCTTTTCAGGAAGATGAGACATACACTTAAAATTTGTTCCACTGGCCGTGCCCTGAACTCAGTACCAGGGAACTACAATAGCTCTCCTCCTGTACAAGAGCAGAAAAATGAAGCTTCTCCAGAGCATCTTCCAGCCATGCCAAAGAAACTGGGGGTGGAAGACACCCAGACCCTTTCCTCCATGAGCAGGGAGGACCTCTTTTCCCTACTCACCCCCAAGAAGCCTCTCATGAGGGATCCAAAGCCTCCGTGCACTGACTCTAAAGAACACCCATTCCCCCTAGGCCCATTCTGACTCCCAGCCCTGCCAGAGTACCAGTGCTGAGCAGACTTCACCTTTTAATCTCAGAAACAGAATTCAAAACTTCCCTAGGAAAGCTGTTGTGATTCCTCAGGTTGCTCCTAACTCCACACAATAAATATTTCTTCCACAAAGTATTTTTCTTTAAGGATGTCTTCCATCTTCTTAAATGTACAGACAAACTACAAACAGGCATTCTCCTCAGGCCTGCAATTTCCCCTCACCTTAAATCCCATCATCACATTCCCTCCCATTTTAAAGGGGTACAGATAGGACTTGAAGTCATTTGCACACAACACACTGTGATTGCCTTCAATTCAGCATCCTCTGTCACTGCATCACATCACAGGGAAGGAGCAATACACATCAGACTCATCCCCAGCGTAGGCAAATTACACCTCAGAACTGTGGTTTCCCTCTGTAAGGCATGAATGACACTGCACTGCTTCTCCTTGGAGCTGAGGTTTATATCAAACATGCTTGCAGACTGAGGTTCTTACATTATTTTGCCAGCTGAACTCTGCATCAGTCAAATGTGACCGGACAATTAGAGGGGGAGGGAATAAGAACCCAAAGAGCGATGCCAGAGCGCCCAGGACACGTCCTAGGGGAGTGCTCTGCCAGAGCAAGCTGAAAGTTATTTCCTAATCTCTTCCACAAATTAAAAAGCTACTGCAATAACTGCTCAATTAGATTTATTTTACTATGGAAATGCTTTAAAGCTGCAGTTAATGCTTCCGTTCAGCCTTTTACACCCTCATGAAGAGAAAGCACGACAGTACTATTCCAATATTTTTTCTCAGCCAAGAGAGGGAGGAGGACACTGCTTGAAACCCATTTAGTGTACAAACCAATCCTACACGCCAAGGAAGGTTTCAGGACTGAATTCCCTTCAAAACACATGAGCTAGCAGTTAGAACAAGCCAGTTGGTCAGCCACAGGAATGCATTTAAGGAAAGGATATGTTGGTACCCCCCCAAAAAAAAGACATATTAATATGCCAAATCAGGGATGGTCCCAGAAAGCTTGTAAAATATTTGAACCCACCCATAAAGAACATCCCTGGTAGAAGGAAAGGTGTCCAGGCCACACCTCAAGCACAATCAGCCTTTGCCAAGCCAGCCAACAAATTCTTGGGTAACACAAGCTGACAAGGATGCAGTTTGTTATTCAGTCTGTGACAGAATGATTCAGGGGTTTCTAAGAGCAGGAAATGAAACAGACAATGAAAGCTGGAACAGGATGCTAATGATTCACTACACCAGCCTAGCGATACATTAAGTCTTCTGCAATCAGACGCAGGGCCTGAGCCCACAACATGCTTAGGCTAGCGGAGTGGGATTGGCAGCTGCCGTGCTGGCTCTGGGATCCAGGAAAGCCAGCAGTGTATTGAGAGGGACTTTTTCAAGGTCAGAAGGAAGAGAAGGTGGTAAAGGGATGCAAAACCAGCTTGAAAATCTCAAATAAGCCCTGGGTAGTAATACCAGCTTTCCGCAGTGTCAGTGCAATTGCACGGGTCAGGTGGGCAGTGCAGGAGGGATGCTGGGAGACCCTGTGGAATTCAAAGATGATCTTGTACTCAGTTACTGTCCTCACGGCCCCCTCCCACCCCATCTAACAGTGAAAAGGATTACCCAAAAAGACTTCTCTAAGGATGAGCCCACAATGAGAATCCAGGCAAGAGGAATACTGCAGGGATATCCAGAGAAATAGCAACAAGGGAGGAGGAAAGCTTAGCTCTGAGGTGAGCAAAAATTCGTTTGTGTAGTTCAGTCCTGTGCTAAATGCTCACTCAGCACTTTCCAAATACTTGGTTTCACCTCCATGCTCCCACCTGGAAGCACTATTTCTGCAACTGAATCCCAGGAGGGTGCCACAGCCACACAGGGCCACTGGAATCAGCAGTTTAAGAGAAGGTAAGATCCAGCCAAGAGTTTCATGATTAAAAAAAAAAAAAAAGGACAATAATAGGCAGGGGAAAATTTAGGTAATGCTACAAAACTTGAACAGTAAGATATAATTCAGCCTGAAATAGCTGTTCCTGGAAAGTAGCAGGAGTCCTATTGTGAAACCATCTTCAAACTAAGCCGTGCTCATACCCGACATGGGCAGAAGAAAGGTTAAATTAGTGTTTCTTTCTCTGGGTCTTGGATCCCAAGAACAGGCAGATTGTCCAAAACCAGTAAAGTCCTCTGCACTTTCCAGCACTGGTTAGCCCTTACAGTCACCTGAGTCGCATACTAACTTTGCAAAGACATTTACTGGAGCCAGGTAGCCAGCATGACCAAGGGAACTGGTCCAGACAGCTTGAGCTAGGACTGGTGAGTCTCACTCTTCACCCTGCAACTCTTGAGGGATGCTGCACCAGGACCCTCACACCTTTTCCCAACAGACCGCAGGAGATGAAAATGGTGCTTCTGGGAGACATGAGCAGCTGAACCCAGGTACCCATCCACCTCCCCAAAACACACTTCAGCTGCACCACCACCTTTCACTTCCTGACCACGCTCTCTACCGTGCTGTAACTTAGATTGCATTTTTATAAATCACAGCTCACCACTACGCCTTGACACTTTCCCCCCATGTACAAAGAATCCCTGATGACATCATGCTCTCAGAGACTTTTGTTGTTTTGCTTTGGTTTTTTGGGTTTGGTGGGTTTTTTTACTGCCACTTTCTTGATCTTTTCCAAAGTGTTTTTTCAAGGACTTTTCACAGGCTTGTATTGTGTGGTATTGTGAAGTCCTTGAAGCCATTACAACGATAGAAGCTGTCCAAACACTTAAGCTAAACCTGACAAAATTCTAAAGGAACAGGCTGGAAAATAAAACCTGTCCTTGAGGCCAAGGAGATATTTGCCAAAGCATTTCCCATCTCCTGTTTTCTGCTGGTGAGCGTCACCAGGAAAGCAACTTATCCTGCACGTCTGTGAAGTGCCCACTAACCACACCGTGCAGCTGTGCAACCCTGAAGTCACCCAAATTCCTTAGCCGCAAGATTTCTGGGGCAGAGAAATCCAGGCGCATATATAGGGTTATTTAGCATGCAGCACGTCAGTAGGCAGTAGGACACCTTCCATAGGTCACAGCTCCATCTACTGACTGTTTCACAAAATAACCGTGGAAGCCCTAAGGGAAAGCGGTTCAAAGCACACAGTGTCCCCTTGGACAGGACTCTAGACACATCAGATCTTTGCAAGCACTTAAAAGGAATCCCAGAACCGTAATTCAGCCCAAAAAGAAGCAGCAAATCTCCCTTTTCTGCCAAGAAGCTTCTTTACACCACAACAGGTCCAAGGTCACGCTTGAGCCTGCAACGACAGGTCCCCAGGTTGTGGTATTTTAGTGTTTCTGAAATGAGTGCTGCAGTGGTTTGGACAGAAGAGTTATTTAAACAAAGGCAGCATTGGAGCTTTCCCACTTTGGCAAAGTTGGGGTCCAAGCATAAAAGGGAAAACATTGTGTTTGATAGATCTGCTCCCATCTGAAGTGTGGCAGCAGCTGAGTACCATGTGATAGGAAAGAAAACATCGTTTTACAGAGAAACTGAGACTAGACCACTGTCACATGTGAAATCTGAGGAAGATCAGGGAAGTCGATATGGATCACTCCAGCCACATCTCCCACTCTAACCACTAGGCCCTTCTTATGTGCACAGAGTATCTCCCTAACCATAAAGGGGACTGCCCCTCCCATCCACATAGAAGAAAAAAGAATAAAGACAAACACTGCAATGATTTATCTGCCCAGAGGGAAACAGTCTTCTCTAAAGCTCAGAGGAGACCTTGCCCTTGCAAGCCTCTTGTTTGCTGATGAGGGCTCCAGATGAGTGCTGCTCTGCTCACTGTGTTTCATTGCAAAGGAGGCAGAACTGAATCAGAGGCTTCTAATGACTTCAATACGTAAAGCAATCCGTCCCAAACAGCAGTGAACTTCAACCAGAACACTGCCCACAAGAGAACTGGTCACCACAGGGCCTGGTTTAGAGCTGTCACAAGACTAACAGACATGAGAACAACTCTTTTTAAGCCAGCAGATCAGAAGAAATACATAATATTATCCTTATTTTTACAGTCAGAGAGAAAAGTCTGAGGATTGGTTCAGGCTTTTAAGCCGTCAGTGTGATGCAGGAGATTTAACACCCAAGTTCCTGTCACCACACCCTGTACACACCATCTTCCAGTACAATTCAGCAGTTGAAACCTGTCTGTTCTCCACAAATCCGTCCCAGCCTCTTCCACGATCCAGAACTTCACGTGCATCCACATCTGAAAAAGACTGCACTCCACTAGCTTGCATTTTCAAGCTCTCCCAGCTCTACTGCCCACAGCAAACCACTGGTGCATACCCAGCTCCAGGCCTTTCCAGTTCCCACTTGCATTTCTTCTGTTTTCAGAGGCACTGGGAGAACTGGTGTCACTTTGACCCCATCCCCTGTTCAAAACTACCAATCACTTGGTCATGTTTAAGCTGAGAGTAGCCATCTCCATAGCTCTAAAATAGGAACTAGCCCTTAAAAGGGCTGGGGGACCATGGATCGATTCCCCCAGCTCAAGAAAAGGAGCTAACAAAGAAGGGCCTTCCCTGCCCTCACCTCCTCCTTCCCACCCATTCTCCATGTTTTACACACATACACAGCATCTGCACACATTCAAAAAGAAGGTAACAAAAAAAAAAAAAGATAAATGGCCTTATTTCAGTCTGGCACAAGGCTACACAACCTCAAACTTGCTGCCCAATGGGCTCTTCCAATTAAAAACTTGGATTAAAGGGACACTAGCACCACATTTTGAGAGGAAGCTGTGCTGTGTGAATTCAAGCCTTACCCACAGGTTTAAGCAGGGAACTGGCTCACACACAGATTTTACTGCATGTTGCTTTGCCCTTGGAGGAGCAGACAAAAAAAAAGCAGTCAAGGGAAAGTCAATTCCTGACCTCATCTGAGGGCACATTTGCACGAGGATGAAAGTGGGATCACTGGAGAAGTCACATGGTTAAAGACTCACTGATGGCTTGTGGAAGACTCCAGGCTTTGCTTACACATCATTGTCATTATTTTGTTCCTTCCATTTTATTACTAGAGGCAGTTGCATGAGAACAGGATCTTTGTTGCTTAGAGAGCATCTGCTCCCACTGTTTATCCTCCTCCTGAAGTCATAATCTTACGTGACATCAAAATCGTTTCCAGAGCCACCAATTACAATGTCATAGAGGATTATGACTTCAGGTGTAGAATTTGCAGTGGGAGCAGATGCTCTCTTCAGAAAAAAAAGGGAAAAAAAAAACCCCACATACTTCAAAAATCCCGTTTTCATACATGTCTCTATTAATAAAATACAAAAGAAGAAAAATAGTATGACAGCCAGAACTGTTGCTAAATATAAAAATAGTTTTTAACATTTCCACAAGGCATCAGCTGCTCTTTGGAAAGTTCCCAAGGTTTAAATTATTAAGAGGTACAGAACGTAGAGAAAATCTGTCCATGACAGAGGAAAAAAAAAAAAAAAAAAAGAGGGAGAAAAGACTGCAGAACAGTGTATTTCTGCTCAGTAAGCAGACATTAAAATGTTGGCCAGTGCTGCAACGGCATCTCAGAGGGGAGAGCAAAATAAAAAATGGGAACTGCAGGTCCTTGGTTCTTCCTAAGGAACCCTGAAGCGATACTGAAATCCACTGAGAAATCTTTGTTACAGATAGGGAGCCCTGTGAAAACCAAACTCCAAGAATCCTTGTCACATCACAAGGAATTTGCTTAGATGTTTCCAACAATGGCTATCCCAGAAGGACACAGAGCCTTTCAGAGGCTGTAACAAACAATCTCGTGTGCAGTTGGGTAGGTAGCTAATATAGTCATAGACTCTTCTGGATTCGATCCGCGGAAACAAGCCAAGTGTAATAAGTCAGTATGAAGCTGGAGGAAAGCTGGGGGGAGGAGCACCCTTTAGGATGCAGTAATAATGCCGTGTGATTTGAAATTTTTATTAGAGCTTAACAGGGCAAAGCAACAGTAGGTGACAAAGAAAACAGACTGAAGGCGGAGGAAAACCCTTCTAGAAAAATAATAATGGAAAGGCTGTTGCATGGGAAATATTTTGTAAGATGACTGCCACTACTAGAAGGTTTCAAAATGCCAAGTGTAATTAAAAGCTCTCTTTTCAAATGCAGTTCACGGCTCACACACAAACGTTTCCCACCACGTGAGCCTCAGAACACTGCAAGGGGCCAAGCAAAACGCATTTAAGAACTGCCAAACGTGCAAAGGCAGTTTGTACTGATTCTCTCCCCAAGCACCCCCTCCAAAAGAAAACCCCTTCACAACAACCCTTTAAAGGCTTTGAATTGCGCTGCCAGGGGATTATCAGTAAGTGACATTTACAACTGATTAGAGGACAGAGAATTATCTTAGTCACTTGTGGGAAAGGAGGAAAGCTTCAAGGTCAAATCTCTCAGCACTTAAAATGTCGGCAGATGTTTTGTTTACATGAAAAGTGTCATTTGATTTATGATGGAGCTTTACATCCAGAACTTCAACTCTGCCAACGGAACTGCAGAGAACATGGGTGGGAATGGAATCAAAAATTCATATAATACCTTCAAATATTTCACTGGTTCACTCCTATTAAAATAAGAGGCTAGTCCACGTGCCAAGTGGTTACACAGTACCTATTAGCTTCTTGGAACAAGTGCTCCAAGCCATATAAACCTTGGCAAGCAAGGAAACAGAGATGAATCTTCAACAGCTCCCGAAATCCCACATCAACCCCTTTCCGCACTCACCTCCGGACGATAGATTGCTGGAGGTTTTTGCAAACAGTCAGAGATTCTCCCATAAACATGTGGCACATGATGACCTCAAGGCAGTTGGCCATAAATGACATCACTGCGTCAGACTGCAGAGTCCCACTCCGGGAGACGATGCAAAGCCGCTGGAGAGAGGAGCAGTGACTCAGTGCCTGGAAGAACTGGGCGCCTGCACAGAAGTATGGCTGTTCCAGCCTGCAAGAATAAACAAAAACAAGTCAATGGGCAATTCATGCTTCAGGCCACTCTCAGACAAGAGGGAAGATGGCACATTCATGGGAGGCTGGCAAAAAGAGCTACCAGTGTGTGTCCACACACACACACACTGCCTGTTTCACTCACAATTACCTGCTACCTGCCTGTGCCAGTGGTATGGCACAACAAACCCGACATGGCAAGCTCAGACCTCCTGCTTGCTGGTTACTCCTGAACAGCGTGTGCTGAATGAAGGGCAAGGACACAAAGAGGCAGAAAGGCCCTAAACTGCACCATTCCAGCATCACAGGGAGCACCTCTGGTTCTGCAAGTTCTCCACAAAGCATGTTGGGTGAGATGAGCCTTAGATCTGACCAGCAGATCCAGTCTGGTCTTTTGATGAGCACAGCCTGGCTTCTGCTACTTACCACCCACTGAGCAGGTGATGGGGATTTAGGGACTTTGCACTCTGGTGTGCCAAACACTGACCAAACTGGTCATCTTCTGTTTACTGCCCAGAGAGAAGCATGAAAAATTCACAACGCACACATGGTGATGCAGAACATGGGCCTCTGAGCCAACAGTGACCACAACCAGCCCTCTCCACTCAGAGGATGGCAAAAGATCAAAGCCTTTGCTCTCCCATGGCAAGGAAAACCATCATCAATCCAACCTTTACCTTAGCCCAGAGAAGACAGACAGGATTTTCTATCATGGCTATCTGCAATCTTACATCACAGCCCACAGAAGGACAACAAAATGACATGGTGAAGACATCATGACACCTGACCAATAAGGGGTCCATGTTTTAACCAGCAGCATAACTGGATGACTCCCTCACAGAAACCAGTCTGCAGGAAGCAGAACCTGCTCAGGGCCAGTGTCACCAGGGGACTGAATCTGCTTAGTGCAGATTTACTACAGGTCCTCAGAGCACTTGGGAACCCCAGTCATTGGGTCAGCAAGGCCAAGAGCTCCAAGAAAGTTAATCCACTGGGTGATAACAAGCTGTCAGTCCCGATCTGATCTGGATAATCTCTGTGTAGGACTTTGTAATACACGGGGTATCTCAGCAACTTAATCCTGTTAATTGATAAATCATGGTTTAGAGCCTCAGTCTGTGACCACTGGCCAGGTAACATTGCTGGAAGAGATCCTAACAGCTCATGAGGGCTTTGGGCCATAGCTTAATATTAATATTAAAGAAATTGGAACTCTGTCCAACTTTTCAACAGTGTTATTGGTCCATTATCAGTTTAGGACAAAAAGCACAAAAGCCCTCACAATCTCACAGCAGGTTTCTAGGTTAATCTCTGTAAGACAGCCATGCTTGCAGTACTGCCTTTCACTCGCTAGATGGCAATGTTGCTCTGGAATATCCCCTCAAACCAGTTTCTCAGCCTAGAAAATGGGGAGAGGAAAAAAGGGTAGAAGCAGCGGAGAATTAGTCAGATGAAAATAAAACTACACATTCAGGAGGAAGTGCTAACCATTAAAATCCTCTTAAGCCTATATAAACCCTTAGACTTTACTCAAGAAAGAACAGCAGTGGCTTACACTGAAACGCCTGGCTGTTACAAGGAGACACCCTTGTTTGTCCTTTATTCAAGGCTCTACGCTGCCTCCCATCTTCATTGCTCTTGGCCTCCATTTCAAAGTCTCTGGAAATCACCAGGCCTAGACTGAGAGAAGCAACGCTGCTCTGCACACCCAAACCTCCTGCCCCACATCTCCCTTCTTCCATGGCTGCACAGTCTCAAAGGCTAGAGATACATTCACCTGACCCAAGACATTAAGGAACTGAATTTCCAACAGCTGCCAAGCCTTGGCTTACAGACCACCACAGTCCCTGCCTGTTATAAATGGAAAGTGGTGGACAACCAGAACTCTCCTGAAGTGTTTTAGCTGCCCTGGCTACCTTCACTGTTGCAACAGATCAGGAACACACACACAAACATCAGCCTCAGCTGACGAGCAGCAATTTTAGTCACGCTCACAGTGTTTGTGATCAAGAGAGTCACCTTGTTGTTACTACTGTTAGGTGTTTTAGATCTGTTTGTGAACAGAGGGTGAGAACAGGACAGACAGGTCGATCAGTTTCACCAACACAGGCTGCCAGAGGAAAAAGTAAAGGGGAAAAAAGGATCTTTCTCAAGTAATAACATTTGTGCTCGTATGGACTGGTACAGGGAACAGTCACAGTTTGCAGCCTTTGCCTCCCCCTAAGTACATTTTGGCTACTGTGAAGCAACTTTATGCATCATTTAGGATCAGATCCTACCAAGAAAAGAAAATCAACAGGACAAACTAGTTCTGGAACATTTTCAATATACTATCAAGAAAAGAAAGGGAAACAAAAGGCAAGATTCTAATACAAACCAAAGGCAGAAAAAATACCTCACTGGGAAACCCAAGACCTCTACATTATCTAGACACTGGAGGAGTCCCTTCCTTTCCTGAAACCTAAGAGATACATGTGTACACAAAGCCAAAAGTCAGCAGAGGCATGTAGTATTTAACCTAGCCCTGACAGGCTGCTTGCTCCAAAATATGCAACATCCACTCTTCCTTATCTAAAAGGAAGGCAGTTGCAGCATAGACACATTTTGCTCTTAGAACACTGGTTAAAGGGCATATCCTGAGCCCTCAAGGACAGCACACAATGCCACAAGTCAGGAAGGAAGATACCCAGTTTACAAGCCATTGCAGCTACTTTTGACCAGAACAGGAACACTTGCAGTGTTCACACTAGCCACAACAAACCACAGGTTTCTGGAGATCCACAAACACGACAGAGACGTTCATCAGCAGCCCCTCACCTGAGATCTCTCAAACACTTGCAGTGTTTCAGCATGTCCATGAGAGCAGACATATAGACCACTTTCCCCATCATGCCTAGGTTGGCCAGCGAAAGAGTCCGCAAGTGCTGGCACTGCAATCCAATGCTAATTAGCCCAGAGCCAGTAAGAATATTTGGCAGTTGTGCTAAGGTCAGGCTCTGCAAGTAAGTCAACTGGCTAATGGCAGCCACATCTGCATCCCCCACACTTTGTGCCCGGACACAAGGAGGTAACGAGTTCCGAATTGCTGGCTCATTGCGGGGCATGGCAGAGGAAAAACTGGACCCTATGACTTCCAAGGTTTCCAAGAATCGGAGGCTTCCCATCAGCGCCCAAAATACTGAAGACTCTATCTTCTGGTTTGCCTGGTCCGCTAAGTTCCTTGGGTATGTCTGTATCCCAATCCGCACTTTCCTTCCAAGTGTTTGTGGCACCAGATTAGAGGCCATGGGAGGCTTCTCCACATTTGCAGCAACATCTGTGATGGAGCAAACCGGTAGTGCTAAAGAGAGCAGGTGCTTTAGCCTGGACAGAAGCTGGCACAAGTGATTCCCTATGCTTTCTGAGCTGTGGTGGTGGGCTGCAGAGAGGTTGAGGTGTCTCAAGTTGCAGCAAGACACCACCAGGCTTTCCAGAATGCTACTGTCAATGTCATCTTCTGCTTTTCGAAACATCTGGAGCCAGGCAGTGAACGCAGCCACTGAGATTCAAACTGGTCAAGCTTTTAAGATCCTTCCCACCATTAATAACCCGCTGGATCAGGTGCCCACCAGATAAGGTGCATCGGCTAAAGCTGAAGTAGAAAGGGTTGTTGAACTTCAAGTGTTGCAGGAGCCCAGAGCCATTAATCCAGGCCTTGGGCAATTGTAAAGCATCCAGACGTACATTTCGAGCCATAGAGTCCAGGAGGTTTTTAGTGGCTCCTGTCTCCGCAAAGCTACCAGGGGCAGAGATCAGGAATGCGTGAAGGTTCTCAGGTGTCCGATCACTCAGCACTGCCAAGTACAGCCTCACCACCTCCTGATTAACATAGCCAGGAGCCAGCCTGGCGTAGAAGACGCGGAGGTTCTGGTAATGGGGCACATTGCTCTCACCTACCATTAGCTGCCCAGAGAGCATAAAACCTTCTCGAGAGCGATCAAGAATCTCAAAATAAAGCAGCAGTTTCTCAAGGCTAGTGCAGCATGGAACAACACCATATGACGGCGTGTAAAGGGTCTGCTTCAGTTCTGAGACACGGCTAAGAGTGGCTTTGCACTCACTGCTTAGCTGACTGGCATCGAAACCGGGGTTTACATCTATCGCCAGGGAGCGCAGGTGCTGGAGCGTGGACAGCATCTTTGAGAGCCGGAGAGAGGTGACATGGCACCCGGACAAGTTCAGTTTTACCAGGTTCTTGCATCGCGTTACGTGATCAATAGTGGAGCTGGGCAGCCAATAGCACCCAGCCATGTTCAGCTGGTAAATCTCTTTTCCGATATCCCTCATCAGCTGCTTCACTTTGTCTTTGTTTACCTGTACTCAAACAAAACCACATTCAATGAGATATACGGCAATGGTGTGTACTGACTCAGTTTCCCATCTGAAGATGGGGATAAGAGCAATTAGCAGTTAGGTTACATGGCTCATTCAAAGTTTTTGGGGTGCTAGCACAGTGTAAGAACCATTACATTGCCCATAGCTGGCTTGGTTTTCCATCCTTTGAGTTCTTAGGATCATGCTTCTCTTAGCTTTTCAGGCTGTGCAGTTTTGTGTTACTGGCTGCAAAGCCAAGCCTGCCCAGCTGTTCCAGACCACCTCCATTTTCTAACAGCAAGGCTATATCAGCAGAACTAGCTACGCAGGGAAACTCAGACTGAAAGAAGAATGTTTGCCTTCTCCTTCATCCCATTTCCTCTTTTGGAAACATAGGAGAGGCTTCCCCTTGCCTGCCCTTGGTGACACAGTCCTCAGAAAACATATCACCTTTCATTCCTGAGCTTTATTTTTGTTCTAACACACAGTTTCTGGCTTAGCTGACTTCATGCCTGACAGCAACATGCACAAGAACTTTTTTTGTACAACACCACGAAAAATGTATTTTAAAAAAATGGTAACTTTACACAATCACAGCTAGAAATGGAAAGTCACTTTCATTTTAGCTTCCAGAAACACAGAGAATTTACTTTCACTGATGGTATTTTATATAACTAAGGGAGCACACAGAGCTGTTCTAACAAAGCATTCTGGAAAACAAATGCTTTTATAAAACAGTTTATTGTTTACTTGACTTGAGCGTTCACGAGCCGTTCATTTATGCAGGCACACTGGAAAGTTCTACTTCTTGGCATTTTTTCAGAAGTCAGATTTGTCTTCATAGCTAACAGAAGCAGCAAGCTACTCTCCCCACCTTATAGTCTTTCTGAAGTAAAACCGTATGCGTTAGACTCTTGTCAAGGCAAAGCGTTGCGAGCTTCCTGCAGGTTCTCCTGACGTTCAGGACAAGGTCTGTGCAAGGGACATAGCTGAGGATGTGCAAGAGGATCTCATCTGAGAACTCCATCAAGTTGACGCCATTACGTTCCTCCTCACTCTCCCTACTTACAGTCTCCTGTGGGGAGGGAAAACAAAAGAAAAAGAGAAAAAAGCTACCAGCTCAGTAGCTTCAGCAAACCTTTTCAGAGAGCAGATACCTCAAGTCTTAGGAGGATTTATCAACTGAGACAAAACAGAAATACTTGAATCTACTTCCATCTGCATGAAGAAATCCAAAGCTTTCCCTTATAAGACAATAGGGAGGTAGCACAAACCTTCACATGAAGCCACGGTGCCTCCACGTGCTCTTTCACTGCTAGCTACTTTAGAATGAGGGTAAAAAACCCATTCACATTCATTCCACTTTTGCTGCTTTGCAATTGGGAAAGGAACTGTCCCTGACTCTTTAGAAATAATACAAAGCCTCTTTCTACATCTTTCCTCAAAGTATCATCCATTTTGCCAACCTTAAGAATTATACAAGCATAATTATATATATACACACACATATATATACACACACATATATACACACACAAACAAAACCACGGTACAGCATCAGATCACCCGTTGCTCTTATGCAGCATGCTTACATCTGAGCTGTATGAAACCACAGGCCTGGCAGGTGGGCACTAAGGGGGACACAAGAGCCCCTCTGCTTCTCCACCCCATGCTCCCTTCCTTCAACATTGGGGTGGTAAGAGGCATCCCAGCAAACACACCTCAAGCCCACATGATCAGGTGACAGGGTGCACAGAGCCTTGTGTGGTGCAGGGACCTGGCATGGCACCCAGCCCACCCCACCGCAACGATGCCGGTTCCGGGGTGCAGCCGGGACTCAGCACCATCTTTAATAAAGCTCGGATTGGTGTTACCGCTATCTATGGCGTTCCCTAAGGGAATGCGCGGAGCTGGTCCCATCTCACAGCCCCTGTAACCCTCTCCCCCACCTCCAATTTCGTTGCCCGTACCCAGCCCCGTTAGAAGCCGGCAGGACCGCCTCAGGAACCGGATCCCCAGGGCCTCCCCGCGCCGGCAAGCGGCCCGGGCAGAGCCCCGAGGGAAGAGGGGCCGCCGGCACTTCCCGGCCTGGCTGCCGCCATTTCCGTCCCCTCCCCACCCCCGGGACCGGCTCCAGCCCCTCTCTCTTCGCCCCCATCCCTAAGGGGCCCAGCTCATCCCAACCCCAAGCCCGGGATACGGCGGCAGAGATCAGGCCCCGCTACAGCCCCGGTTAACGGCCCTCCGGGGATAGGGGCGGAGGGATAAGCGGAGTGCGAGAAGAACCCCCCTCTCCGCCCCAGCTCACCTCTCCAGAGCGGAACATGGCGGCGGCCGCGCGGTCCCGCCGCCGCCGCCACCTCCCCCGGGCACCGCTCAAACCGGCCGCGTCCCGGCCTGGCTCCTCGCCGGCCCGGCCGCCGCACGGTTCTTCCGGCGCTGCCATGACCCGACTTCCGCAGCTCGCCACACCCCGCCACTCCCTCGGCCGCCGCGCGCCTCCATCTTGAGCGTGACCCGTAGCCGGGCGGGAAGCGCCAAGCTGTTGTCCGGCGCCATCTTGAGAGCGGCGCTGCCATGATGGGGGTGGCGGGGCCATGTCGGGAGGTGTGTGAGCAGTCCCTGGCAGCCCAGCTGTCTCTGAGGGCGCCTTCACCTTGAGGGCGGCATCTCCCTGCGGAGGCGAAAGCAGAGTCGCTCTGCAAGCAGCAGCCCGGCTCCATCGCCTTTCCCCCAAGGCCACCGGTGCTGAGGCATCAGGGCTGGTGGGAGCCAGTCATTGTCCGCTCAACCTCCTTCACCTTCAGCCACCCTGGCAGCTGACTCACGCCGAACCTAGAACTGCTGGTTCCAAACATGTAAATCCACCCTGGGAAGAAGAGCCGTGGGGCACAGTAGTGACTCACTAGGAGGCAGAAGAAGCCCCACCAGGTTGGCAGGACACCCCTGCTGAGCTGTTCCACAGCCCCAGGCACTCTCTGGGTTAGCACCCTGGTTCTCCAGGGAGGCAGCAGAGCATTTGATTTGAGAGAACAATACACTCCCGGCTCATGGGGAGCTGGAATCAAAACCCATTAGCACCAAACAGGTTGATGCTAACAAGACTGGAGGTACCACCCACTTATATAAGCCAGTCAGCCCCAGGTTCACTGGTCATTGATGATGCCAACAGTTGTCAACTGGGCTTTAACCAGGCAAAAGATGTGAGCTTTGTCTGCAGGTGTGATCCTTCACTTCAGTGATGCACAAGGGCCATGCAGAAGCCATCCAGGGCTGCTCAGAGCACAGTCACCACACGCAGCAATGTCCAAGGGGAGCCGCTGGCTCAGCACTGTTAATATTAGCTTCTCATCTCAAATCTCAAGTACAGACAGGACTGGAGTGCTGGTATTTCCAGTTACATGAGTGCTTTGGGAATTTTGTTCATAGAAGATGTGTTTTAAAGATGATCCACAAAGGAAGATGAATAGGTTGCTGCTTTCTCCCTGCTTGATTGTTGCCATTTAAGGCCATGAATTAGATTGGGGTAATTTGGGGGTTTCGCTTAGAAATATCAAGTATCTCAAGTCTTGATTACCTATCTTGCTTCTAGGCCTGTGAGAAGGCTCTGGAGTTGAAGAGGAAACCCCCCTTAGCCCTTAGATGAGGGAGAGCCTCAGTAAGAGAATCTGTACCTGCTTTGTTTGTCATGTGCTGCAGTTAAATATAAAGTAATGATAAATTAAATCCGGAGGCCCTTCAGTCAAGACTGACTTGTTTGACATCTGGGAAAAACACCAACTTACCATATTTGCAGTCATCAGGGAAAGCAGAGACCAGGATGGAGACCTGCATTTCCAATGCAAATGGTAAATAAAATTGTCAGCAGGACTCATGAGCTGAGTAAAAGCCCTGCCCAGAGAGCCAGACCAGCTGGAGCAGCCTGCATTAGGACAAGCCACTGGTTCCCTCCAGCCCTGGGGCATACATGGACCAGACAACAGTTGACAACCCTGAATAAGAGCTGGCAACAGAGATAGGTATAAGAACCTCCCAAGGAGAAACCAGGCTCACAGCAGTTTGTAAGAGGAACTGCACTTGGACCCACAATCCACCAAATAAATGAGCAATGTGGTGGTGTAGATAAGACATGGAGGTTGAATACGAGGCAGTGGTGGAACATCAGATGGCGGCAAAAGAGGAAGGAAACAAACAGTTACAGCGAACTTTGGCGTTTCTTTTGATGGTCGCTGGGAGGTGGCCAGACAGTGAGAGGAGAAACCTTCCCTTACTTCCAGAGAAACCCTCCCGCACTTCAGGAATGCTTTTCTCATTGCGGGCACTTCGGAGCCTTCTGTGAAGATGCATTTGGTTCACAGCTGGGACATCTCAGGACAGATTTTGGTCATCTTATGGCTAACACGCAGTTTTCTTAGCCCAAAGAAGGCAGGCACATACCAAGCCATCCTAGTTCAGGATGGGAAACAAATTAAAGCCAGCATCAAAACAGTGTGCTCTGTGTAAGACAAAATCTCTTAACTGTTCAAAGCCAAACTGACCCGGGGATTTAATATTTTTCCCTCTGGAAAGTCTTGGGTCATTTCTGTCCTCTGATTCTTCTTAGGACTGATACAGTATGGACCTCTCATCATTTTGTCTGCATGACTAAGGCCCAGCAGTACAGTGTCCAGGGCACTTGGTAAGCTTGGGTGAAGCGGTAGCTACCCTGCCGCAAGTGATTTTCCATACTTGATAGGGTTTAGTACAGCAAGGCCTGCCAAAGTAGATTACAGATAGGTATAATACAAGTCAGGGCAGGCTCCAGGTCAGCAATCCCTCTGCAAAGACCAACTTCAAAGACCAGCACACTCATCCTGCCACAAGCACACCTGACACCCACAGTGCCACCCCTGAACTGATCCCCCCAAAAAGCCCATTTTCTGGAGCTGACTATCTGCACGCTCAGAAGGGACTTCTGTGAGGAGGCCGGTTTTGTTTGAATGCTCTGAAGTTTCCTGGGACTTTTGTGTGCAGCCAGCTGGCACCTCTCCTGAAGCAGCACACGCTCACTAAGGAGAGAACAGGAACACCCCCAAGCCAGAGACCGTTTCTGGTCAACACTCCCTAACACAACTAAGAGACAATGAGGCCCTTCAGGGCTAAATCCCAAGAGCTGCAACCGTCTCCTTTGCCAAGGACATCACTAATTCCTGGCGGTGGCTTGATTCCATAAGCAGCTCAGCGAGGTGACTTTCCAGGTCACCAGCTAATTGCAGGTGAAGTGCCAGTGACTGTCTGGAGCAGGAGCGAAAGTTGGGAGCTCTGAGGGAACAAAAAGAATAAAATGCGCTTGCTCAGCTCCCTTTGGCTGCCTCAGCTCCCCCAGGCATCTGAAGGGAGGCAAGAAAGGGCTGGGTGGCTTGCAAAGATCTGCAACTGAGTCCCACCATGTCTGCAGCCTGAGAAATCCTGGTACATCACCTGAGCTAGATGGGGGGAACATTTTAAACCTCCTGGTCCCCGCATGACCCCTGGCTATTTATGTGCTGGAAAGGAGGAGATGGTAGCCAGGCCACTGCTACACATCTTCTCCATTGAACCTTGTCCATGGCTAGTGGCTTCAAGAGCTGGGAAATGGCAAAACTTCTCTCCTACCTTTCCTGTGACAGGCCCCTCAGCGTGTTCCCACCTCTGTGAAACAGTGAGGGGCAAACCAAGCCCTCCAAAACACAATGATGGAAAAGTTGTGGTTAAAAAAAATCCCCTCTCCTCCAGTGCCTGCCATTTCTGAGAGGAAACCACCCCAGGCCTCCCCCTGCTCCCCCCCAGAGTCGGGAGCAGTGAGTAATGCTTGCAGGTTTCCCTGCCCAGCACCACATTCTTTTCTCCAGCATGTAATGACCCAGAGGAGGAATAAACTGAGCCTGGCTGGAGCAGCCTGCGGAGTAGCTGTGCACGCCACAGCCTCACAATGGGGAAGGGTTGTGAAAGGCTCATCCTCATTTTATTGGGGGGCCGGCTGCCTGGAATGGCTAGTGAAATAGGAAGAGAGGAGGAGTGTTAGCAAGCAGAAAGCCTCACCTGCTGCCCTCTGGCGTGTGGAGATCAGCTTGGCTCCCCTGCACCCCATGGCTCTGCCCCAGCCCGTCACTCACCCTGTCTCCGTGGCCTCACCTCTGCCTGCCTGAGCTGCTCTCAGCCCCCAGCGTTTTGCTGCTCTGTAGTTTCTCCCTCACTGCCACCATCATCTCTTCTGTTCTTTGTGTCTCAACATGTTTTTCTACAGCATTCAGTGACCATTTCAGGGAGAGCTGAAGAAAGGCACTCCATTTCCTTATTGCCATCATCTCTTCTTGCCTCCTGGCCTTTTTCCTGCCCTGCTCCCACCAGCTCCTTCCCCAGGAGCTGCCACCACCTCCCACTCAACCTCAATTCCCCAGGACCTCAGGTTACAAGCCCAGTTTAGGCCTTGATCCAACCTGTTTCACCTCCCTTGTTGCAAACTAGTGCTTCCAGTACCTCATCTGCCCAGCCCAGTGTCTGCACCTACAGCCCTGCCAGGCTCCTACTGCACCTGGGAGGGAGGCTGAGGAGATGAAGGGCTGAAACTGGCAGGTCCACCCTGAGAGCAGCAGGATGCCAGAGCAGAATCAGGCCAGGCAGAGGATTAAAGAACCAATGGAGCCTGTTGTCTGCCTTTCATCTGCTGTAAAGCATGACACAATCACAGCCATTAGCTCTTCAAAGGCAGGCAGGTTGGAGGAGCCTTAGGAAGCCAGCACACCTGTAAGCAAGGCTCAAGCTCTGTTCTGCCCAAGCTGGCAATGAGCAGCCTGAGCTGGCTTTGCTCTCCCTGGTCCCTGACCTGGCAGCCTCTGTCCTGTCTCATTTCTTCCACAGGAGTTGCTCCAGCATCTCACCAGCTTTGCTGTGGCCACAGGGTCTCAGCTCCTTGCACAGCTTTAAGAGGGTCCCCATTGTGGCTGCTCCTTTCCATGAAGTTTGAGAACTTGATCCATCAAACAAGACCAGAACTTCACAACAGGCTCAGAAGCCCAGAGGATGGGGACAGAACTAAGCAGCCCCACAAACCTTTATCCTGGCAGAGGCTGGGCTAAAAATACACATGGGCACTGCTCACAGCAAGTCCTAGAGCTGAGGGTGCCTCCCTCACACACCCTTTCCCAGCCCCACCCGCACCCAGCCCTGTGCAACAGCCATCCCACACTCAATTCCATTTTTAACACTTCACAAGGGTTTCTCTTGCTTTCACCAGGAAACTGCTCCACCCTGCAACCTGCCTGCCAGAGTGTGAGCCTCCTAGCCTGAACCCCAGCCTTCCTTCCCAGGGAAGTCAGCAGGACAAGCAACTCAGGCCCTTTATGCAGGAAGATGAAGCACCACAGCACCAGAGGAGCCTTGGCTAAGGGAGAAGCCAGCTGCTTCAGCAGTTTGGTGAACCACCTCCCCACTTGCTTTTGTCAGGTCAAAATCAACCATCCTGCCAAGGATCCACATGCAAGGCAGTGTTTCCAAGGTGTAGCTGGATCCCCAGTAAGCCCAGCTCCTGCAGTTGCACACAGCAGCAGTTCCCCAGGGAGCTCCAGCCCCAGGCAGCCTTGGGGACCTGCAGGGTTGGCAGGCTCAGCTCTCTTCCCTGCTCTATCACCATCAGCCATCTGGCTTGCACAGCAGCACCCACCCCCAGCCCCAACCTGCACAGCCTGGCAAGGCAAGATCAGAGCCCACAGCGTAACCATCGCAGAGCAGCAGGGAAGAAAATGAACACCCAACACCAGTCAAGCCTCTATGGTGTGCACTTTTATTTCAACTGGTCTTAAGTCAGTGTACAGGTAGCCCCTCCCCTCCCCCATACTGGCACTTCTAGACCCTGCGGGGGGAACTGTAAAGCCTTCACATCTATCAACCGGGGAACACAGCCCGCTTGCTTGACAAATCAAAGAGAAAAAAGTATCAAGTGTGTTTTGTTTTTAAGGCGGAAAGATACAAAAAGACACTTGTCGGGTAACATAATTTACAGACAAGCAATTATCACCTAACACCAGTAACTGGCATCGGCTTCCTCCGAGCTGGGCTGCTGCCTCCACAGAGGCGAGTAACTTCCTGTAACAATGCATTTAACAATATTTGGAATGACTATTAAAAAAAGAAACAAATGTACAATCAAAGTCCTCAGATGCATTGTAGAACTTTGGGGGCATTCGCTCCAACATGTTTCATTTTAAAGACTGCTGCTGACACCTTCACCATTCCAGTTTTTTTATCCTGAGTCAAGCGCCAAAAAAAACAAATAAAGCCATGCCAATCTCGTCTGGTTTATGCGCATTTATGGGTTTCATTTCATCACGAGGGTGTGGGTGTTGGTAACAGTCCGGTTTAGAAGCATTTGCGGTGGACAATGGAGGGTCCGGATTCATCGTACTCCTGCTTGCTGATCCACATCTGCTGGAAGGTGGACAGGGAGGCCAGGATGGAGCCTCCGATCCAGACAGAGTACTTGCGCTCAGGTGGGGCAATGATCTGCAGGGGAAGAGGAGGAATGGGTCAGACACACAGCATCACACCACATCCACCGCCCACACAGGGCCCTGCGAGACAGGTGCCCAACTCCTTTATCCAGGCAAGATACCACACCAAGTCCAAAGAGGCTTGAGACAACACCTCACGCTCCCACACACCTCCAGCCCCCACAGCCAGTATTCACACTAACCCTGTTATATCCATACAGGGGGATGCCACTTGTCCAGATCAAGGCCATAAAGGCCAAACCAGGCACAAAGAAGCATGGGTCACATCTTCTCTAGAAGCCCACCCCCCCACGCCCACTCTGCATTTCTGCTTTTATCAGAAAGTTCCGACTCCATCCTACCTTGATTTTCATTGTGCTGGGTGCCAGGGCTGTGATCTCCTTCTGCATCCTGTCAGCAATGCCAGGGTACATTGTGGTACCACCAGACAGCACTGTGTTGGCATACAGGTCCTTACGGATGTCCACATCACACTTCATGATGGAATTGAAGGTAGTTTCATGGATACCACAGGACTCCATACCTGTGAGGAAAAAGCAGTCTCAGGTCAATAAGGGCTCAGAAACAGCCGAGGAAGCCTGAAGAGCTACCAAGTGGCAACCATGACACCAGCAGCCCCTTCAGTAGGTACATGCTACAAAGCTGTGGCTTGGACAGGCTCAGCCTCCTATTCTACTGTCTAAAGTCCCTCGAACAGTTTCAGGCTGTGTGGAAAATGAGGCCAACAGCTGGGTCAGGACAGACCTTGCTATGGACCAGCAATTAATACAGTAACTGGCTGCCATGGTCTCTAGGTCACACTTTACAGAAAGCAAGGGACATGGGAGCACAGGGCCTCTTCCAGGAGTTGGACTTACCCAAGAAAGATGGCTGGAAGAGGGCCTCAGGGCACCTGAACCTCTCATTGCCAATGGTGATGACCTGGCCATCAGGGAGTTCATAGCTCTTCTCCAGGGAAGAGCTAGAGGCAGCTGTGGCCATCTCCTGCTCAAAATCCAGGGCAACATAGCACAGCTTCTCCTTGATGTCACGCACAATTTCCCTCTCGGCTGTGGTGGTGAAGCTGTAGCCTCTCTCTGTCAGGATCTTCATGAGGTAATCCGTCAGGTCACGGCCAGCCAGATCCAGACGGAGGATGGCATGGGGGAGGGCGTAGCCTTCATAGATGGGCACAGTGTGGGTAACACCATCACCAGAGTCCATCACAATACCAGTGGTACGACCAGAGGCATACAGGGACAACACAGCCTGGATGGCTACATACATGGCTGGGGTGTTGAAGGTCTCGAACATGATCTAGGGGAGGAAAAGAAGGTTGAGTCAGCAGAAGCTAGGGTTCTCACAAACAGGTCTACACCAAGTCCATGCAAGTCTGGTTTAACTTTGTTCCCTAGATAAGAGAAAGACTTCAACTCCCCCTTGAAGTCCATGCTTATCTGCCTGGTCTCCACCCACACCTGCCAGGTCAGAGCCTGAGCAGGGATGCTGCCACCACCACAGACCCATCTGCATGACACAGCAAGGAACAAAACAAACGCCAACTACAGTACAGTCACTCAAGGCTGGTAAATGGATTAGTGTCTCTAGTCAGAAACAGCAGTTAGACAAGTTGCTAGTTCAGTCTCAAGAGAAAGCCAGCTGAGAAGAGCAAACAAAACCTGTCAAGGTCCAGCAAAGAGGAGACTCAGGTCAGGAAAGGAAAACCCTGTAAAGATGGCAAAAAGGAGAACAGTGGTGAAGGAGGAGAGAGGACAACATGGAAGAGGAGAGCTGGCCTGCAGTAACATCTGCTGTAGCTCCAAGGCCCAGAGTTTTTACAAACCTGTGTCATCTTCTCTCTGTTGGCTTTGGGGTTCAGGGGAGCCTCTGTGAGAAGCACAGGGTGCTCTTCAGGGGCTACTCTCAGCTCATTGTAGAAGGTGTGGTGCCAGATCTTCTCCATGTCATCCCAGTTGGTGACAATACCGTGTTCAATGGGGTACTTCAGGGTCAGGATACCTCTTTTGCTTTGGGCTTCATCACCAACATAGCTGTCTTTCTGCCCCATACCAACCATCACACCCTGTGCAACAAAGAACAAGCAGTGAGTACAGCTGAAGGTCAAGCCCCACCAGGTAGGCAACATGCTTTCCCCAAAACCAGGTACCCAACCACTGTCCGTCTGCCACCACCTCCATTCAGTTAGAGGAAAGTTTCAGCCGAGTGCTTCAAAAGGCACCACACCGGAGCTTTGCAGGAGATCCACTCCCCACCAGCTGACTTGCAGCACTGCTGTTAAATCCCACTAAGAAGACTTCTCCGAGCTCACCGCCTCTGAAGGAAGCACTGCAACTAGGAACTCTCCCCTGTGCGCCCCAGCCGCCTACCTGATGCCTGGGGCGACCCACGATGGATGGGAAGACGGCGCGGGGGGCATCGTCCCCAGCGAAACCGGCCTTGCACATACCGGAACCATTGTCAACAACGAGCGCGGCAATATCATCATCCATGGCTGGCTGCGGGAGAGAAGAAAGAAGGGGACGTCAGCGCCGCCGATCCCGCACCGCCAACCCGAGCCGGGTCCCCGCAGGTGGGGAATGGAAGGCGATGCGAGGCCTCCCTCTTCCCCACCCATTTCCTTCCTGCCCGCACCGCTTCGCCCGGCGCCCGCTAGAGGGTGCGGCGCCTTCCCGGCTCCGGCGCCGCTCGGATGCGGGACAAAGGAAGTCCCTGCGCCCTCTCGCATTATTACCATAAAAGGCAATGGATGGAGCGCGCCGCGCCGGCCTCACCCGCCGCCAGCCTTCAGGGGGACGCCGGCGGCCACTCCCCCTCCCCTCCCGCCACGCCCCAGCGCCCCGCCGCGACCAGCCCGCGGGGGGTCCGCGCAGCCCCCGCGGGTCACGCACCGGAGTTCGCCCCCGGCCGAAGAGCGAGCGGCTCCGGGAGAGGCGGGGCCGGCCCGAGAAGCGGCCTCAAAGGGACGCCGCGAGGCGGGGCGAGCGCTAAGGCAGCTCGCTCGGCTCGTTAGCCAAGCGTGACCGGGGCTTTGCCCCGTCCAACGGCGGTAGCGCGGGCGGGATTAAAGCCAGCGGCTTACGCAATTGCCGCCCGCACCGATAAGGGCGAGCTCAGCTCCGGCGCCTCCGACAGCGCCGGTTTAATCCCGGTTGCCGAAGGGGGTAGAGCGGGGGCAGCCGCCAGCACATGTGCCAGCCCCGCACGGGGCAGCCTGGGAAGCGTAGTCGCCGCCCGGAACGGGCAAATCCTGCCTGCAGAGCGGCGCGGCCGCTGCCCGGGCACACAGGGGGCTTCTCCTCTTCTTCTTCCCCACCCGCTCCCCCCGCCTTTGCATGCGGCTTTTGTTCCGATGCAACACCCCCTGGAAGGGGTGCCGCCCCCTTCCCCTCCAAGAAACAGCACCGGGGCTGCTTCCATGTGGCTCGGGCACGGGGGGCAGACAACGCCCGCAGGCCCAGACGCTCCGAGGGTCTTCTACACCACCACCCCACCCCCCGACAGCTGGGAAGGAGGGGGGCAGAGCCGAGTAGACAAAGCCCCGCGCCCCACCCCCCGGGACACAATAGCCGAGCTGCCCGCTCCCCCCGGCCCCACGCAGAGTCGACAACAATCCTCTTAGGAAGCGGATTAGCCCCGCAGGAGGCGGAAGGGCGACCCCCCTTCCATGCAAAGTGCACCCCGAGACCATCACTAAACCGAGATCCCCTCCTACCCCCATCACCCAAAACATCGCAGCGCACGGCGGGCCGAGCCTCTCCCCCCACCATCACCCCCACCCCACCAGACAAAGGGCGCCGCGGGAGCGGGCACGCTACCGCCTAACGCACTGAATCCACCGAGCACCAACATCGGTCGGGCGGCGGGGCGCGGACAGGGCCCCCCCACCCCCCGGTGCCGCTCTCACCTTCGGGGAGTTGCGCGGTCGGAGCCGGGGTTGGCGGCGCGAGGCAGCGGCGGGAGCGAGGCGCACGCGCGCAGAGGACAGGCAGAGCTCACAGCGGCGCCCGCCCGCCGCCCGCCCCGACTTTTATCGGGCCGCCGCCGCCGCCGCCTCGCCATAAAAGGAAACTTTCGAAGAGCGACGCGCCTATTGGCTCCCGCCGCGCCTCCCCGCCTCGCGCCGCGCCACGCCCCCCACCCGGCGCGCGCGCCGCTCCGCCTCGCCCCGCCCGGCGCGCGCGGCAGCGCCCCCCCCGCCCTGTAGAGAGGGGGAAAAATATGGGGAGGCGTGAGGGGGGGGGAGGGAGTACAGCACATCCATATCGGGGTGTGGTGCGGGGAGGGGGTGATGTGGGCGCAGTCCCCCCAGTTTCACCCAGGGAAGGGGGCTGTTGCCACCGTGCTCGTCGCCCACCACCCCCGGGGGTCGCGGTGGTCCCGCCACCCCCGCGCAGCCCGCGCCCCCCGAGGGGAACTCCGCCACCTTCTCGCAAAGCCCCGCAGCCAGCTCGCCCCCGTGGGCTGTGGGAGTCGGGCGGCAGCTGCGGCCCCCCGGGAGGGGATGGGGGTACCGCGGTGGGCGACGCGCTGCAGGACCCTCGGGGGAGGGGGTGGGCTGCAGCCTGCCCCTGCCTGCAGCGCCTCCCATCGCCTGCGCCCCCCCCCCCCAACCCCCATCCCGGGCACGGGGCAAACGCCGGCGACCCCCGGCGGGTCCCAGCCCGGAGCGGGCTGCGGGGCCAAGTTCACTGCTGATGTCAGCAGGGCAGCGGCGGCACGGCTCCTGCCAGCCCGCTGCCAGGCCTTCGGCCCTTGAACCCGCCCGGGCAACGCCGTGAGAGGCCGTGTGGGCACGGCAGCAGCGATACCCGGGAGAGGAAAACGCTCCACGGGCGCTGAGTCAAGTGGGGGACCCTGATCCCTGCTCCCCATCCTGCCCCGGGACAGCGGGGATCATTGTGGGAGCAGTGATTTGGTCAGATCCGGGCAATATTTGTTCCTTTCCGCTTTGGTCCAAAGCTTGCCGGGGTGAGGGACGTGGCTGCTCCTACCCGGGGTTGCCTCCACGATTCCCTCTTTGGCTGTTAGGACCACATATTGATTGGCAATAAAGGTGAGGGCAGCATCCGCGGAGCTGCAGGCAGCAGCGAGGAGGGGGCTTTGCATCTCCAGAGCGCTGTGCAAACGCACGCTGATTAATCAAGTTAATTAAGCAGCCCTGTAAGTAAAGTAGCAGCAGCCGCTCGCAATCTGTTGCCGGTTGGAAGCACGCAGGCTTTGGCATGGGGACCTTGAGTGTCTAATCTCAGCGGTTGGAAAACAGCAATAATGGGAGAAGAAATAAAATTCCCTGGGGAAAAAAAAAGCTAAAACTGCCTGTTTTCCATGGGACACCCCTCGCCTGGCATCGTGGTGGGGAGAGACAGCTCTGCAGTCGGGGTGTTGCAACCCACACCAGCGAGTTCTTTGTCACCAGGGAGCTGCAGAGATTGCAGTGAGGATGAGGATGGGGCCTGGAGGATGGCGTCCCTCCCCAGGGTAGGGTCCGGCTGAGGCAGGGGATGCCCAGGTGTTATTCCCCAACCCAGCTTTGCTCCCTGCTGTGGGACAAAGAAAGGATGAGAGCAGCAGGAGGAACCAGCAGAGACATGCTGAGATGCAGATTTGCAGCTACCCGGGGAGGGTTATGGGGCAAGATGGGACGCTGGGCATGGATGGGAGCATGAGAAACAGCCCTTTTCCATGGGACAGCATCCCCTTTTCCAGGAACACCTTGTCCTAGAGCTGGTGGAGGTGCCCCGGCAACCCAGTACCATGGCTGATCCCCAGATGGGTGCTCTGGAGGGGAGGCCTCATCCCTGAAGGCCGAGGTGGCCATGGTGATGGACCTACCCTGCCAGGCTACTGTGTGATTGTGCCATCCCCTCCACATTGGAGATGGCCATGGTGATGGAGCAGGTACCCCAGCACACCAGGACTGTCCCAGAGGGAAGCCCTCAGTGGAAGAAGACCCAGCCCAGACAATACAGGGTTTCTGTGGGGCAGTGCCGGAGCAGCGCTGCCTTTGCACTGTCCATTCCCTGCACCTCAGGTGGATCGTGCAAGATCTCTGTATTACAGCTTCCCTTGCAGTAAAATGGGAGTCACTGCTGTTAATTACCTCCCTCACGGGGAATTAATTAATGTTTGCGCTCCACTTTGAAAAGGCTGATTATTAATTAGAAGATTATACGTCAAATAAGGGGAGCCACAAGGCATGGGTACAGCTGATGGCCCTTGCAGGGGTAAAGCGTGGCTCACGGACATGCTGATAAGGGGTCTGTGGAAAACAGCGGTGGGAAGACATCCCATGATAGCACCGGAGGCATTGGTTTGGGATGGGAAACATCAGCGGGGTGTCAGGACAAGGTGGGGAGGCCACCACAGCTGTTGGGGGCTTGGCTTGGTCAGCTGGACGGGGCATGCATCAGAAGGATGGGATGATTTGCTCTCGTGAGCCGGTTGGGTGGCGCGGGTTTGGGGAACCACGGATGAGAGATAGCCCATTAAGCAGGAAGGGGAATTACTGGGCAATTAGTGTCTCTTGATTGTTGGACTGAATCAGAAAGCAATCAATCCACCAGCATCCGGCGGGCAGTAACCCCGGCCCCACGTCTCCTGGCTTTCAGGGGTGAGTGGGATTTGGCCTCAGTGGGGATGGCAGGATGTGGCCCACAGTACACAACCAGGTGCCACCGCTTCCTTCCAGCTTGAAGACACTTCGACAGCAAAGCCACCAGCCCGTCACCATGTTCACCACCCAGAGCATGCATGGTGTGACAGACCAAGCCCCACGGCTCAGGGTTCTCCTCCTGCCTCCTCCTGCGCTGTTGCAAGACTCGAGAGAAGAGGAACTGAGCAAAGAGCTCCCCGGCCATTGTGTTACCCTTGGGCAGATATCGCAGGGCCCCGAGTTCCCCTGTTTGCTTCACTTCTCCCTGCTTGTCCTTGGCACTCGGCTCGCCCAGGCTCTGGACAAAACTATCTGGGGGAGGATCCTCCTGCCCTTCACCGACTGATATGGCCAGGCTTGAATTGCTGCACTTGTGGGACAACATGTGAGCTCTCCCTTACACTCGCTTCTTCCAGCCCTTTTCCCGTAGCAGAAGACCTTTGCTCACATGGACACAGTATCTGCTGCACATTTGGGGAGAGGAAAGTTAAGGGGAGGAAATAATCCCAGCAGCTTTTGGGGCTAGCTTGAACTCCTGCTCACCCCCTTCGGCTTCTCCATCGCCACCCTCACCACACCCTCACCACACCCTCGGGCCTCTGCTCTCTCCCTCTTGCTGTTGTGACAATGAGAAAAAAGGTTGAAACTTCTGAAACCAGCCCAGACGCTTTAAATCACCCTCCTGCAAAGATGGCAGAGGGTTTTTTTGTAGTGCTGCCTTTCCCCTCCCGCTCCCCAGAGGGAAGAGGGAAAGGCGCTGGCCACATCCCCTATTTTGCAGGCCTAAGGACCATCCCAGCGCCTTCCTCTTTTTCAATTCACTCCTTGCAGCATCAGCTCCTGTGAGAATTTGCAGGAGGTAAAAATCTAAGCTTGGACCCAGGCCCATCTCCCCCTCAGGAGGTGTTCGGGGGCTTCCCCCAGCCCACACCTCTGTCTTTTTAAGGGGACATGTTCAGCATTAAAACCTGAAGCAAACCTGTCCCTGGCACGTTCTTGCCTCTTTGCGTCGCGTCCCTGATGCCAGCTCATCTACAACGAGCTGCAGACTCTCCTCTCCCCCTCCAAGTATCGCTCCCCACTCTCACACATCCCTCCCTGACGCTCCTGCTCCTTTGTATTGATCCTCGAGCTCTCTCCAATTTATTAGTGCCTGTAGCTGGAGACATGAGACCGTTCCCCTCTGCAGACCTCAGTGTGCAAGAAGGGACTGTTCTCCCCCGAACCACTGTCCCTGCAGTGTATTGAGCATCTAAACCCCATGCACAACGGAGCTGAATCCTTGTGTTGTGTCGTGCTGGAAAACTGTTATCAATTCCCTGCTCTCCATCCCCAGGCTGTCAACAGACATCCCGTGCTAGGCTTTGATGAGGCTGTTGGAAAAGGTGCAGCCCTGCTGTAGGTAGCAGAGGTGGTCAATGGGGACACGTGCCTGGTTTACAGCCTGCTGTCCCTGATAACAGGACTTTGCTGGAAGGGTTGAAGCGCTGAGCAGTGTTTTTTCTAGCCCCCAACAACATTCCCCCAGCCATGCCTGCCCTCGCTGCCCCCATCTCTCTGTGCCCCCATTCCTTCCCCAGCCTCTCCATTGCACACCCCCTGCATCAAGATTTCCAGATCGTGCTGCTGGCCCCAGGGTTCCCCAGCCCACACAGGCAGCAGGAGACCTGGGTTTTGTTCCCAGCCTTGCAGGCAGTCGGGAAAGCATCTGGACACGATGCTGGTGGGGGAACCAGCTGGTGCTGGGGCCGGGCATCCTCTGCCCAGCTCCATCTCGGCCCCCAGCAGCCATGCCACCCTCCCACCCTCCCCAGGCTGAGCTGGCTCAGCCAGAGCAGAGCAGAGCCCTCCCTTCCCCCACCAGTTAAACGTGCTGCTGGTGCAGTCTGGGTTGACCTTGACAGCAAGAGACGATGAGGCCCAAGCCTTGAATTGTTTTCAGCCCAAGGTCGTTCCCCAGCGCAGCACAATTACAGCATGTAGCCAGACCCCCGGGGCGATGCCATCCAGGCTCCCAGCCTCAACCTTACTGGACACCCTGTGCTTCTCTGGTGGCAAGTGGAGAGGTATGAGCTGAGCCCTACTCTCGCCTCGACCCCCAATAGAGCGTTTCCCCATAGGGACTGAGAGCCCTGCCCCTCCAGCCGGGCCCTGTGTCAGCTTCAGGGGACATTTCCTCCAGCTAAAAACAGAAGGGGAAGAGAAAAAGCTGATGCTCTTTGAGCTTTCTCTGCAAGCCTGAGCCCTCTGGCTCCTGCCCACCCCACGCACATCGCTTCCCACACACCACGGAATGACCCCTCTGCAGTGATGCAGCCCTGGGGGGACTTTCCCCCCAAAGATACTCCTCAGAGCTGGGTTACCTGGCTCATCAAAAGGTTCCTGCATGTGTTAGGCAGCGCTATGCCAAGCTGTGCCATGTATTTTCAACTGCTTCTTAATTACTTTGAGGATTGATTTTTCTCAGCCACTAATGATAAGGGCAGGGAGGCATCTGGATGGAGTTTTCCACTCGTACAGTACCTAGGAAATGAAACACATCCTGGGCTACCCAAGCATGCCTGGAAATTCCCTTTGATCTCTGTTGTGCTAATGGCACTCTCCATCTGGGGGGCTTCAAGCCTTTGGCAGGGGTGACCTGTCCCACTTTGGAAGGGAAGAGCGCTGGCTTTATTTTTGGTGTGGGAAGTGGGGAGCAGAGAGCAGGGATGCCCACAAGCCCCAGTCAGGAGGGATCTCCCCCCCATGCCAGGTAATATAAAGCACTTCTGACTGCAGGCAATTCTGGTTTGGGGTTGGGAGGTAACATCCCCATTTATCTCCAGCAATGGGGGTCACACTGACTTAATGGTTAAATGGAAGAGGGGTGTGTGAGACAGCCATGCGGTGCTGCTGTGGCTGGGGCAGCCCTAAGCCCCCACAGACGGGGACCCCTCACCCCTCCAATGGCCCCAGACCTGCACCCAGCTCCTCCACCCACGGACACAGGGATGCTTGGGGAAGGGTGGGGTTCGCTCGTTCCTAGAAGGAGGGATGCAGCGGCACACGTCCCAGACTCATCCCTGCCTGGGCTGGGCCTTGGCTCTGATTCCACAGCCGGTGCTGAGCCCTGACACAGGCAGCTCGCCCCGTGTGAGGAGGCAGGGATGGGGGAGTGGGACCTGCTGTTGGAGATGTCCCATCTGGTCCCTGTGCCCCTCCAGGTTAACATACACACTCTGGCGTGCTTTGGCACATGAGGAGCACTCAGCCCTTTCACCAGAGCCACCAGAAACAAAACCCAGCTGCCATCCATCTCCCCCATCTTGGCTCTCTGCGGGGTGTGGGGGGTGTAGGCAAGGAGGACCAGTGCCAAGCAGAGTGGGCTTGTTCCTGGTCCTCACGGCAGGGATAACAGCAGGGTGATGCCACTCATGGCGGGCACAGCAGGGGAAGGAGAGAGCCCCTGTGCTCTGCAGGGCAACCCCTCTCCAAGCCAGCCCCTCTGGTCCAGCTCTTGCCAAGATCTGCTGTGAACCTGGGGACGAGCCGGCGAGCTTGAGGCCCTATCATCCCTGCGATAGCACCCGAAGGTCACTGCACACAGAGACGGGGATGAAAGGAAAGCACCGCAGAGGCACCGCTCCCCACACCATTTTATTACCCTCTGTTGCTCCCTGAGTTTCCATCCCTCGCTCAGACAGTGGTTTTCCATGTGCTTTGTTTGGCTCCCTTCACAAATTCCTGCTGGCAGCAGATAAGATCTCGAGAGAAAGACAAACAGAAGCTGTGGGTGCTGGGTGCTGTCACTCCCCTGACTCTTTCAGGTATGGTGCCACCAGCTCTGACCTGGGACTAGCAAGGACACCTGGATGTTCGTCCCACCATGCGCCGGTCCGGGGGATAGAGACCTGGAAGCAGAAAGCATGATGGGGCTCAGGTGGTTTTGTGAGTTGTCAGGTCCCTCTCACTCCTGAGGAGGAGGATGGCAGACCTCTGCTCTCTCCTGGCACCAAGGTCCCTTTGCCACCCTCGGCTGTCCTCTCTGCTGTGAGCAATGTGTGACTGGGTGGGTATGGAGCTCCTCGGGGGTGGCAGAGGTGTTCCTGGCTCTGAGAGTATTTGAAAAATGCACTTAAACCACATTAAAAACTTGAGGACTTGCAGCTGCACTCAGTGGAGCAATGGCACCACCCTGGAGACTCCCCCTGCCCTGGCCTGGGCACCCCCAAGAGACCCCACGCTGGCACAGGCAGGGTGGTGCGTGAACATACCCCCCTTCTCCCACCCCTTAACAATAAACAGGGTGAAGACATCCACATTCCTGCCCTTTTCCCTTCCTCACTCCAGAGCCAGGCAGGGGTGCAGAGGTGGCTTCCAAAACTCCTCCATCACTGGAGCACCACGGACAGCAGAGGAAGCAGAGCAGATCGAGGGGCCACCAAGGGGCTCAGAGGAGAAGCGGGCTGAGACATGGAAGGTGGCTGCTGTCCCTACAGCTTTTCAGGCCAAGGAGGAGGCAGGCTAGCACTCAGAAATCCAGGGAATTATTTCTCTGCAGGGATTTTACAGGAGACAACCCATGCCCAGAGCCCCCTTGGAACCAACACCCCTCCCCATAGCTGTGGGGTGGCTGCACAGCACCTTTCACTCTTTGGGAGCCCTTCTTCTTCTTTTGCAAGAGCTTGAGGGGCGTGGGACAGCACGACACAAGCAAGAGGAAAGCAAAGCAACCAGCTGTGGTGCCCGGAATGAGGAAGCCCTGAGCACGGGACAGCCTGGGCTCAGCCCTGGACACAGGGCAGGGGCGTCCCTCCTTCAGCCCAGCATTGTCCAGCCCTCACTCAGTGCCACTCACTCAGAGCCCCCTGCCCAGCCCCTGCAGCCTCTGGGACCCGGAGGGGTCTTGTCCCCATCAAACACAACGCTCCACAGCCGAACCCAGACCCCGGGCTTCTTCCTCCACCATGGAGTTCAGCGATGGGAGGAAACCTGGAAGAGGGGGCGGCTGGGATGGCAAGAGCCCCCCTCCTCACCTACAAGCACCCACCCCTCTCTGGGCACACATTTTAAAGAGCACAGAGTGGCCAAGGGACTGACTCAGGCCACAGCTCTCAGCACTACCGCCGGCCTGGGGAAATAAGCCTTAAATGGCAAAACCTGGCCCTGTCTCTGCTCACCAGCTGGAGAAAAAGGCAGCGGAAACCGGAAACCAGAGAGCAGCTGAGGCCTGGGGCCTGTCACCACCTCTGTCGCTTCTGAAACCCTAAATTCCCGGGGAATCCAGCTTAGACGTGCTCCCCTCCTTCCTCTGCCCTGCCAGAGAGGTGGGGACCGCCCCCCGTGGGATGGGCACCCCGCATCATCCTGTGCTCCCATGTCATCCTGCACCCCGTGTCATCCTGTGCCCCGATTCCCAGGGCAGGAACAGGGAGGGGAAAGGTCTCCATGTTTTCTTTCCCTTGTGCATCAGCTGGAGGAACAACAACAGTGAAAAAGCCCTCCCTCCCTAACCCCAGCTGCTGCCTTCACACGTGAGCATCCCAGAGGCACCGGTGCTCACTTCCAAACTCACTCATGGTGCTGAGCAGTGAAAGCATTTCCGAGCTCCCCAAGTCTCCATGTAGTAGGCTGGGAAGAAGCCTGGATGCTCACTTGTATCCTGCGGGTTCTGAGGTGCTCCCTTGAGTCCAACTGCCCCTAGGGAGAGCCCCCGGTCTGCCTCAGCCACGCTCCTCTGCAGGGTTGATGTTCTCTGTTGGGCTGTCTGCAGAGGGTGGGGGGAACGGTGGGTCTCACAGGGCAGGACAAGGCCACCAGCAGCATTCATCCCACCCCAGAAATCACAAGTCCCACCTAACGAACCCTGTGCCCAGCGTGTCAGCGGCTCCCAACGTTTGGCTGGTGTTTGGCCAGCCCATTTTTTGTGTGGAGCAGGTTTCATGTGCTTGGTCTAATCACATCCTGACAGCGAGCCGGCAGCCAGCAAGCCGCTCCTGGCCAGTGCTGGGACCCATACTCCTTCAGCCCACAGATTCACATCTCTGGGACAGGGTGGGCAGCGCCATCCCAGCACTGAGTCTCGCTGCGCTGCCATCTCTGCCCACAGGCTCGTTACTGGTGACATCTCATCACTGTGCTCAGGGAAGCTTGCATGCACCAAGGCTGGTTTTGGCATTGCCCTCCTCACCTTCAGCCAGGAGCGAGGACCGAGGGGTGGGAGAAGGCCTGTCTGCTGGGATACAGGCAGTGACTCCCAAGGGAAGGGCAGAGGGAGAAGCCTGTGCACAGCAAAAGGAAAGAAGCCCAGCGAAGTTGTGAGTATTTAAAAGCCACGTAGACGGTCACCTCCTCACAGCCCAGATGGGTTTCTCCTCTCGCCAGGACCAGTTTTGGAGCTCGCCAGCCCAGTGGAGATGAAGCTTCCCCCACCAGCCCTGCTCCTTCGCAGGGTCCCCACCCTGGCTGGCTGGGGGACAGGGAGTCGCAGCACCCGCAGCCCCTGGATGTGGGAGTGTTTCCTCCTGGAGACATAATATGGAAATGACATGGAAACTGGCTCTGGGTGGATTTAGTCCTGTCTGATTTCCTCCTCCGTGAGCTTCAACCCAGTCTTTTGAAACTGTTTCCACTCCTAAATAATAAGGGATGTTTCCAACATGGGATACGCTCTTCCTCATCAAACAGAGAAGCACTAGCCCCTTCATCTCCCTTTGCCCCAAAAGTCCTGAGGCTCCAGTTAAACAGGACACAACTGTCCCTGTTTGGGAGAGATCTAACTCCTGTAATCCCAACCTCAACTTTAAACAACAGAAAGGGGCTGCAGGACACCAGCTGAGCCATCGATCCCTGCAGCCAGCCAGCACTGCTGCTGTCCAGGGTGGTTGATTAAAGGGGATGCCACCACCAGTACTCGGCTGCTGTCCCATCACTGGGTCACCTCCATGCTGCTTCCCAGTGCTCAGTCTTGAGGCAAAATGGGGCTCTGAGGATGAAGACCCCACAGTTTGCATGGGAAGGGTTTCCTCACCTCTAGTCCATGTCTCTGCCGCTGCCAGCTCACCCCAGGATTTCTGCCACAGAGGACAAAGTAGCTCCTTCTTCTCCACCGTGCCCAGTTGTGCCTCCTCTACCTTCTTTTCCCCAGGCAGATCAGGGGAAGGAGTGGTTCCCCAAGCTCTGGGGATGCTCAGCACATTTCTAAGGTAAGTGAGGCTTTTTCCGACCCGTCACACCTGGGTCTGCAGCTCAGCTCTCCCAGCCCACCTCCACCCTGCTTTACTTCTGACAGCTCCCATGTGGGGATGTTGAGTGTGACCAGCTGGGTGACAAACAGAAAAACAGAAAAGCTTTTAAAAACCCCTTCACCCCATCTTTTTCGAGCCTTGGAGAAGCTCAGCCCCTCTCTGCATGAGCTCCTGGTCCTGGGAGGAACCCTGGGAGGACCTCATTGTCCCTCCAATGAAGGCAGCAGAACCCCATAAAGAAAAAGACTCTGAGACCCTTACCCATGGTTTTATTTCTGTGCTGGTGGCTGCCCGGAGTGGTCCTGCTGCTCACTGAGGATGGATGGCATTTTTTTCCCCCCTGGGTTTCCTTGACCCGGGGTTGAGCGAGCCCTGCCCTCCAGCCAAACCTGGCTGCCAGCAGCTGGGCCGGGTGCCCGCGGGGACCGCAGGGACCATCCCCCGTCACGCTGTTCCCACAGTCGCGGCCTTCGAAGGCTTCACCTTCTCCGAGGTGGAGCGGTGCCTAATGACAAGCCAAGGATGGTGCCACACCTGCTGAAAGCCATTTTTGGAAGGACACCTGGGGAAGAAATGATTCCCATGCTGCTGCTCTGTAATTAGCATTAATTACTGGAGTTTGTGAAACCTACTCCTCGTTTTACTCCAGGCAGCACCTGATGGAAACTGGGAATCCTGTGTGGCTGAGTCAGCGGGGAGCCAGGGAGGGGGCAAAGGGCCCCCACAAGGTGGAGGGCGGAGTCCCAGGGGTCCCTCCTTCCCCTGGCCCCCCAGCCCACAGGGACAGAGTTTGAGCCAAGGGGCTACAGGACTGAGTAAGACCCCATCAGACAGCTGAGGGTCATCCAAGTCATGAGGTGCTGCGGTCCTTCCCCACCCTAGTGACAACCCAGCAGATCCCAGGGCTGGGGCAGAGGTGGGGGGGTGCATGCTCTCATTGTGTCCCCACTTCAAAGCATCGTTGCTCTCCCCAGCTCTGCCTGGTATGGCAGAGCAGGAGCGCCAGCCCCAACAGCACAGCACCTGGGGAGCTGCTCATTGCCTTCAATAACACCCCTGAGGTGTTATTATAGACAAGGAAAAAGCCACCCCAAAAGCCTGACTCCAAACAGCTGCGCTGTCACCCCCAAATGTCAGGGTACCGCTGCCTGAGTCACTTCTTTCCTTTTTCTCTTTTTTTTTAAATATTAATGATTCAAATGACTCAGGACATTTCATCATCTGGAGCCGCTCTGGAGTCATCTCACCCTGCCCCAGTGACTCCTCAGCGGCCTGGGGCTGGGGACACATCCATCCTCCCCCTGGGGGGGCTGGCTGCTGCAGCTTCACCCCCAAACCTGCTATGTTTAGCTTCAAAATAATATGATAAACCAAACCAAGAGGAAAATCCCCTCCCCCACCCACGGGGAACTGCTTTGCCTGTGGCTGCTTGCCGCAGCTCAGGGTGCTACAGCATCCTGGGGTGGGGGCTGGGGGTGACCCCAAACACCACCCTGGGTGGGGGGTCCAGTAGCACGGGGCAGCATGATGGGGGTCCCAGGGGTAATGCCTGGGTGTCCCCCATCTTTCCACACACCATCACTGCTGTGACACCCAGGAACAGCCCTGGTCTCTGTCCCCCACATAGGAACCCTGTCCCTCCCCGGGGACCCAGGCATCCCCTCACCCTCCCATATGACCTAACCTCCTGTCCATAAATGGAGAGGTTTGAGAGCTCGTCCCTGGGGTGGAGGAGGAGGAGAAAAAAGGAGAATAATGCCAAGAATGCAGGACACAACGTGAGGAGCCTGGTCCCGGCCCCCCCCACCCAACGCAGGCTGGGGCTATGGGGGCGACTGCCCCGGGTGCCATGGGAGCCCAGCCAAATCCTGTCCCCAGCCCCGCAGGAGGGAAAGGCGCTGGGTGGTTTCTCTCACTCTGCATTTCCCACCAGCTGGGGACTTTCCAAGGCCTGGCTGCCCGGTTTCCACCCTGGCCCCACGGAGCAGCCCCAGGGTGCAGAGCAGTGCCCCTTCCCAGGGAATGGGAGGGGATCCTTTTGAGCAATGTGCCCCCTGCATGGCTGTCACCTTGCAGCAACGCGTCCCTCTGCAGAAGATGCCCTCGCCTCCAGAGCGGTGTGTGTCCCCACAGAGACCCGTCTCGCACAGCCCCTCTCCCGGCGGGACCCCCAGCCCGTGGGAAAGCCTGGCTGGGACGGCTGCGAGACGAAAGGGGTGGCTTCAAAGGCAGGTGGCACAGAGGGTGCCGGCAGCCGCACGCCCTGGCTGGCACCGTGGGCCAGGCCTCGGCTCGGGGCCAGCGTCCAGCTTCTTAAAATAGAAAGTGAAAACATGTGGGTGCCCCATCCGGATGGGGAGGGGGGAGGGGGGCTGATCCCTGCCTCCACCAGCTGCACCATGCCCCAGGCTCACGCCACCCACCCTGGTGCCCAGCCACTTCCAGCCACCCTGTCCCCAGCCCTGCGGTGCCTGTCCCCAAGGTCAGGGTGGATCCCTTTGGGTTCCCTCAGAGAACTGCTCCAGAGGCTCGCTCAAATCCTCCATAAAAGGAAAAACAGCCGGCAGGTAGCACTGCCAAACTTAGTCATCCCCAGTCCGGCAGTGCTCGCGGCTCCGTCAGCAGCAATTTCCTCCCCGCGTTCCCCTCTGCGCGGGGGGGACAGGGAGGAGCAGCTCTGCCTCTGCAAACGCACCCTGTGCCGGCTGTGACGCGCCGGGCTTGGCCGAGAACCACTGCTGGGCTCCCTGGGACACTGCTGTGGTCCCACAGGACATGGTGGGACAAGATGCACCCAGGGAAAGCAGGAAGCACCTGGTATGGTGGTGCCCCAGTCGGTCAGGCACCAAAATCTCGCTTTCTACAGAGAATTCTGTGTAGAGGCATGGAGGTGTAAATGCACCCCCGAGCATCTTGAAGCACCTGGAGTTAGGTGGGCAAAGCCTGTTCGCTGCCCATGGGACAGGCCCCATCAGAAATATATAGGACCCCCAGCCCAACCCAGAACCCCGGGACCAGAGCCTGCTCCTATCCCATCGCCAAGAGTGACCCCCAAGCTGGCCAGCACCCCATCCACATCCAGAGTAGGATGTACAGCATCCATAGGTCTCCCTGTGCCACCTCCTCCAGCCTCATCGCTGCCTCATTTCCCAGCAGAGGAAGTGGGGCTCGTTGCCCACTCCACCCTGGGGTGGTTTGACAAGCCCTTGAGAAGCCACCACAGCTCTGCTCATCCCTGGTGGGGATTGCCCGCCTGACACATTCCCCTGGGATTATGCCAGGGAAGCAAATACCACAGGGCACAGCAGAGGAAGCGGCTGTCTCCCATCACCCTAAAGGCAGCCTGGGTGTCGGTCCTGGCAGCCGCATCACCCACACATCCCTTGTCACCACGCTGCAGAGATGGGGCAGTGCCCTGCAGTTCGGAGCCTAGGCTGGAGTGAGGGGCTGGGAGGGAACTGGGGTAGCAGCATCCCCATCTACACGATGGGGCAAGCACCCCAAAACACTGCTGGGGAAGCCAAAGGAGCAAAGGAGCAGCAGCAAACCCTGCAACCACCCCGGCAGTAGGATTTCAGTGGCGTTCTTGCTCCAGAGCTTTCCCAAATTCTGGCTTAAGACACCCACCCCTGATGGGCAGCCCAGGAGGCAACAATTGGGGTCACACACCCACCAGCCACCCATCTGCTGTACACACCCACCAGCCACCCATGTTTTGCAGCCTGTCCCCACACAGGACATCAAACCATCAATGCTCCATCAGCTTTACTTGGGGGGTGAGCCCCTCATCCTGGCAGTGCTTGGCTGGCACCAGCTGTTACAGGCAGCTGCCCGCCCAGGTAAATGACTCATCCCAGCAATAAAAAGCCTGAGGAAACATTCTCATGACGTCACACAGCATCAAAGGCGCGTCTGAGGCCACAGGGTGGGCAGCATCCCGAGGCAGAGGGGGCACCAAGGGCTGGCCAGGGCTGCTCTGGGTACTTTGTGCTTCTCTAGTCCAGTTCTCCCACATGTTTTGGTAAAGGGTGATAGGGGTTGTGCCGGGGCCAGGTGTTCCCCCAGCCAACAGGGAACACCAGAGGGGACGATACTGAGAGCAACAATAGGATGAAGGGTCTGGGGGACCCACAGCCTCTCTTGTCCCTGTGCTGGGATCACAATCTGGATCAAGCTGTGATGGAGTGAGCGGTTACACCGTTACCTTGAGAAAGAGCCAGGCTGAGCCCTCAGGTTGGAGCCAGCTGTAAGCAGCACTGAGCCTTTGGCTTCACTGCTGGGGATCAGCTGGCACTGAAGCACTCAGTTCCTGCCATGGTGATGCTCACTCCCACCCTGGGGCCCTGGAGCACCCATTTCTCATCACGATGAAGCTTGCTCCCACCCTGGTACCCTCATCCTGCAGCACCAGCTGCTAGACTGCTGCAGCATCCTGGTTTGCACGTGCCAGTGGTGATCAGGAGCAAGGGATCTGCTCTTGGAGACGCGCAGCATCCCTCGAGGGGACGAGACACCGACACGGGGCCTGAGCCGGCAGCGAAGCCTCCTCGCTTGCTTCCCGGAGCCGCTTTGTCTCCACGTTGGCCATCCTTCCAAGGGCTTCCAGAAAGCTGCCAGCACCCGTCCTACTGCTGCAGAGCGCGGCCGGGCTGCTGGGTGGCAGTGTTGGGATGCACACTGCGCTGCGCAGCGCTGCGCGGGGCTGCGCACGCCGGGATGCGCAGAGCTGCACGCCGCATCACGCACGCCGAGATGCACGTTGCACGTGGGATCGTGCACACTGGGATGCATGCTGCATGCCGGATCATGCATGTCAGGATACATGCTCCATGAGGGATAGCGCATGCCAGGATGCACGCTGGATCACACACACCGGGGTGCACACTGCAGTCCAGACCATGCATGTCAGGATGCATGCTCCACACAGGATTGCACACGCCAGGATGCACACTGGATGTGGGATCACGCACACCAGGACGCATACTCCATGCAGGGTCACACATGCTGGGATGCACACTAGATGTGGGATCGCACACACCAGGACACATACTCCACACAGGGTCACACATGCTGGTATGCACGCTGCCTGTGGGATCGCACACACCAGGATGCACACCGCACGCAGTGTTGTACACACCAAGGTGCAGATCACACGTGTGCACCCCGGCAGGCATGATCCCAACACACACAGGATCATGTGCACCAGCGTGCTCAGGGGATTGCACACAGCCCCATGTGTGTCTCACAAGGACTTGCACAGTGAGGCCCACACCACACGTGGGATCACACACCCCAGGCTGTGCAGCGCACAGGCAATGAGTGGAATAGGCTGCCCAGGGGGGTGTGGAGTCTCCTTCTCTGGAGATATTCAAGACCCGTCTGGACACCGACCTGTGCAAGATGAGCTGGGGAGCTGCTTTGGCAGGGGGTTGGACCCGATGAGCTCTTCAGGTCCCTTCCAACCCCTATGATCCTATGAGTGCACGTGCCGAGGTGCCCAGGGGATGCCACACACCAGCACACAGGCTGCACACACCATCGCCTGCATCAAGGCGCGTGCTGCACACGGGATGACACACACCAAGGCATGTGCTAAGGCAGGACCACGAACTAACCCCAGAGCTCACCAGCTCCAGCCCCACACACCCGCCCCGGCTGTCCAAAACCCTTCCTTTACCCCACAAGGCGACAGTAGACCCTGCCCGCCCACCCCCGAAATACCCCCGGGGGGACTCTGCGGAGACCCAGGGCCCTTCCCCGGCTGCGGGGAACCCAGTCTCCAGCCCAGCTTTTATGGCTCAAGCCCTTGCCGGGGCAGGGGTGGGGCAGGGAACCGTTCTGTGCCCCGCACCCCCCAGGGTTTATTCCCTCCTCTTCCAGCAGCAGAGTGTAGAGGAGGGGGCTCTCAGCACCGCTGCTCAAAGGGCGGGGGGCTGCACCGGCGAGCCAGGACACATCCACATCCACATCCACATCCTCCGCCCCCGTGGGCGCAGAGCCCAGCCCGGGCGGCGCAGCAGCCCCTTCCCGGCCCGAAGCCGAGGGGCCTCCCGGATGCCGAGACCCGGGGCCCCTGCGCCGAGGTTTTGGGTTTCAGCGGCGGCCCCCCCGCCCCGCCCCGCATTCCTGCCTTCCCGGGGGCCTCCCTGCAGCCAGCCCGCCTGCCCCACGCCCGCCGAGAGCCGCCCCGACAGCCCCTGCAGCGGGAAGCGGGGGATGGAGGAGATACACACCACCCTCCCCCCCACCCCCGTCTCCGTTCCCCCTCTCGCTCCCATTACCACCGGCGTCACCCCAGGGTTTGCCGAAAGGGCACCTGTTCGCAGAGAACAAGGCGGGGGGAGGTGAGGAGGGGGATGGGAGGCTGTGCCCCATTTACCAAAGGCATCCCCATTTTTTGCTGTCCTCTCCACCCCCCCGCCCCCTTATTCCCTCCCCCGCCGGCCTATCAGGAAGGGCAGCCTCCATTTTCTTCCCAGATACCGTTTTCCACATGCTGCTAGATGGGGAGCAGAGCTGGGCACCCCCTGCGTGTGGATACCTGCACTTGTGCCTCTGTTTCCCCATGCGCAAAGCTCCCTCCAGCCTCACTGGGCCCCTGAGCCCAGATACTAAAGGGGGATGGATGTGGATGTACCTAAGGAGGCACATAAGACACTGCAAAAATTCCCAGGAGTTCAGGCTGCGGGTGGGGGGTGTGAGCACACAAAGGAAATGCAATGGGGAGCAGGATAGCCAGTCACTTGGGGACCCAAGTCACCTCTTCCCACCAGCTCCCCCTTTCTCAGCCCCGAGGCATGATAGGAGCCCCCTTCCCTCCTGCATCTAAAACCAGAGTGGGGGGACAGCACCCCGAGGAGGCAGAGATGGGACCCCCCAGCCCAGCGCCTGCAGGAAGCGGGGGACCGCTGGGTGGGAGGTGCAGGGCTAATCCCCATAGGCCCGGTTCCTAATCCTGACTAATGGACTCTTTTCACCATCGACAATGGAGTTATCCATCTGGAAGGGGATCTCCGGCCCAGGAAGGCACAGCTGGTGGGGGCTGTGCCAGGTCAGGGAGGTTTGACCCCCCCCAACCTCAAACCACTGCCTCCAGCCCCTTCCCTAGGCCAAAATCTCAGTCACTCACCCCAGTGTAGGCGTGGGCACAGCCCTGCATCCCACCTCGGGACACCCCACTACCACAGAACTGAATAACCTCTTACCCTCCACGCCCACAGACTGTAAAAGCCATGCACCCCCTCCCCTTCCCTCCCAGCCCTTTATAGGGATCCCGGGGGGGGGCGGGGGGGGGCACTTTCCAGCTGGCTCCTATTACTGCTCCTTAAAGAGATGGGCCACCTTGCTCTGGGGGAATCTCCTGGTTCTGTTGGGGCTTGGCCTCCGTTTCTCCCCAGGCCAAGCCTCAGCCCAACCCCACTGCAGGGGTTTGCACACAGACTCATGCCTGCACAGGGTACAGCCCCCAGGGGATGGGGGCCTTGGTGCCAGCCCCCTGCAATGGGTATCCATGCATCTGCCCCAAAGCTGCACCTCAAGCCCACGGTGAGAGGCTGGGGTGATGGCAAACACAAATACCACAAGCTGTCTCCTCCTCCTCATCATACTCATCCCCTGGTCTGAGTGGCTTCCTCCTGGCCCGCTTGCCTTTGCTCCCTGTTCCTGATGTCCCTCTCTGCCATCTCCAGGTGCTCCAAGGCTTCTGCATCACATCTCCTTGGGTTATGCCATGCCCCATCCCAAGGTGAGACGGAGCCAACATGTTGCTGATTGCTGTAGTGTCACACCAGGGATGGTGACCACCATCCCAGCCACGCTCAGGTCAGCTTTTTGGCACACCCCGTGTTTGGGGAGAGGAGCCGAGCCCTGGGAATTGAGGCAGTGCCGTTCCTCTGCCCACTAAACCCTTGGGCAGCCCTGGACAGGGCCATGAGGAGAGGTGGCACTTGGGCCGTGCATCAGGCTGTGGAGGGAAACATGGATCCAGGCGTGAGCGAGGGAGAGAACCGGAGCAGAAAGGAGCTGCTGCCGCAAGCTGAGTCACCTGCTCCAGCTGGCGCTGCCGGGCGGCTGGGGCCCTGTTATTTTGGAGCGCTGCGTGGGCAGATGCTGATAACACACTTTCTTCTTCCTCCTGAATTCTTCCCTGCTGACTCGGTGCTGCGCCGGGGAACTAAAAGAGGGGACGTGCGGTGGGCAGCGGGGCTGGCACTGAAGTCTTCCTCTTAACCCCCTGGTTTGGGTGGCAGCTGCAGCTCCCGCACTGATGGGTGCAAGCTGCAGATGAGAGCTGAGCACGCGCATGCTCGTTGCACCTCTGGGCAGCGGCTTCCCCTGGCATCACCCTCCTGCCACCATGGGCTGACCCAACCCTGGCCCCGGCCAAAACTTCTGTGCCATAGCAGCCCCAGGGGAGGAAGGCAGCTGGCATTGCCCACTGCTGGAGGCTCCTCTGGAGCAGTTTTGGGGCCAAGAGTCACCGTCAAGCTCCAACGGGTGCCCAAGATGAGGCAAACACACTGCAAGGGCCAGAGACAGCCTTCCCCACTGCGTGTCACCTGCAGGGACCTGCTACCATCACATGCACACAGCTTATTCCTCCCCCTCCACCAAAAAAAAAGACTACAACACCCCCCAGGGCTCTTGCCCCCTTTGCTCGCAAAAGCATGCTGCTGCAAGATGGGCAGCCAAGAACAGATGGGGCCCTACTTTTTGGGGGGGTCCCTGGGGGGTTTTTGGTCTTTTTATTAAAGGCTGGAAAGCATCCCAATGCTACTGGCTTGGTCTGGCCCTCAGAATTCCCTGTGCCTCTCATCTGTGGCTCCAGGGTGTCTCCACGGGCTACAGGTGCCTCACACCCCAGCAGAGTCCCTGGGGACCAGGCAGGGTGCAGCATCCGGGACAAAGAGCATCGTCCCCGCCACCAAGGTTAATGACTGCTATGCAAAAGCTTGCCAAATAAAATTAATTACCCAATGGATGAACCAGGATCTATCCCCCTCCCTGACTTCCCCGGGGTCCTCAAGGGGGCTGGAGGAAGGAGCAGGTTTCCACCTTAGCTTCGGATAATGGAAAAGCCACACCAGAAAACAAGCTCGAGCAGGAAGAGAGGAACAACATTCCCAGCCCGGGCCCAGGGCTGTCCAGCTGTACGTGCTTTCCTGCCCACTTTCTTCCTTCATTTGTTCAAGGCTTGCCTACAACACAGCACCCAAACCCTTCCAAACAGCGTCTTTCCAGCATCTCTCTCCCTTACTATACCCTGGAAGCAATTAAATTAGGGTAACAGGATAAACCCAGCTGATAAAGCACCCAGCAAGCTCCGGGAGGGGCACCGTGACCGCTCCTGATGGCTGTGAGATGCAGGGACACGTCTGATACACGCTCCACTGCTGTCCCTCATTGCCCGGGTTGTGGAGCTGAGGAAGCCCCTCAGGGCAGCAACCCCTGGGAAAACTCCCCCAGCACGATCCAGCCCCTCTCTTAGGGCTGCTCTTTGTTTCCCCTGGTGCTGCTGGGGCGGTTTTTTTTCTTTTTAAATACTGCCTAATACAATTTTAATGAGGCTGGGGCGCCTGCCAACTGTTGGGAGAGCTGTTGGAGATCCTCTGCTGAGCTGCAGGGTGGCGTAAAGCAGCAAGGCCGGGGCAGCCGTGCACCCCGGGGTGTCCCTTACAGCCCCTGGCTGCGGCAAGGGACATGTCAGGGTCCCCTGGGAGATGCGGCCTCTGTCTGCAGCCGTGCTGTGGGCGTCCCGGCTGTGCCCGGGGCTCCTTGTTGGCCCTGATCTAGTGGTCCCCGGCTGCCAGGTGGTCCTGGAGAAGCCCTTTATCCTGCTTGCTGTGGTGTATGGGGTCGCACTGTCCTGCGTGAGGGCTCCTTGTCACCAAAGCCTGTCTCACTTAGGGACAGAGGTGGCTGGAGGGATGGCAACCACCTGGTCATGAAATCCCCAGCCTCTGCTGAGTCCTCTCTGTGGGGTGAGGGGAGCACCGCTCCTGGGGAGCTTCCCAGGCTGGCCTTGGCCATCTCGTAGCCGCTGCTACCACCATGAGGGACAGGTACACCCCTGGGACACCCACCTGCACGTGCTGGCGACACAGAGACAAGGTTCACAGCACATGAGGGAGGAGGTGGCCGTAAGCCAGCCTGTCCCTCCCATGCCATCACAGTGCCACTGGGATGAAAATCATGACAGCCCTCTTGAAACGAGCCACCAAGACTCACTCTGGCAAGGCCAACGGCGGGGTGAGGCAAGGCTTGAGGCCAAAGGATAGCCAAGGGCAACCCAGTGGCGCTGGCTCAGTATGCTCGGTGACACAGCAGTGCCCAAAGGGGCTGAGTGTGCTGGAGGAGCAGACGGGGCTGAGCACAGCCCAAAGCATCCCCCGGCTGCTGCCACAGCCTCCGTGCTGCCCCTCTGCCCTGGGACCCCTGCTGTTGCCCCAGGACGTCTCCTCTGCCCTCCCTGGGGACACCGGGATGGACCAGCCCATTGCACCCCAAAGATGTTTCACCAGACCTTGCCTCCCCTGCCCCCTGCCCAGCCCCTCTGCGCTGGCCACTGGCACCCTGCCAGTGTGCCCTGCCACTCGCCCTCCCTGCAGGCACCCCACACACCCAGTTTCTCTCGACTAAAAGCCTTGGGACCACTCGCAGGGGAAGCTGAGCTGCCACAAAAGGCATCCAGGCGAGCATGAAAATCCAAGGGCGTTCCTGTGCCCGAGGCAGGCCAGACGAGGGGTCACTCCATGGCCAGGGCTCCTTTTCTCTTGGCTTTTCTTTTTTGGAGCCAGGGTTTATTTGAAGTCCGGGCGGGTGAGTCACACAGCCCCTCCGAGGGGACAGGGCCGCGCTCCGGAAAGCCCTTGTCATGGATGCAGTGCACCAGGGATTGGGTCTCCTGCGGGAGGGCGGTGGGAGGGCTGCGGATGGGGGTGGGGGTGGGGGCAGGGTGACCTCAGAAGCGTTTAGTCACGGTGGCTTGCGGAGAGGACGGGAAATGCAATATAGTGAGGGAAGCCCAGCGCCTTTCTTCCTGCTCCAGCGCATCCGGCACACATGGATGCACATGGGAGATGGGGCTTGGCTCCTGCATCCCCTGACCGGGGAACACCGGTCACTCTTTGTCACTGCAGTGACATGCAGGAGGGACATCCCAGGCAGTGTTTGGGGCTCTCCCGTCCCACAGGATCTGAGGGTGCAGGCAGAGGGGTGCAGGCAGGGTGGGTACAGGCAGGGGGGTGCAGGCAGGGTGGGTGCAGGCAGGGGGGTGCAGGCAGGGGGTGCAGGCAGGGTGGGTGCAGGCAGGGTGGGTTCAGGCAGGGTGGGTTCAGGCAGGGTGGGTGCAGGCAGGGTGGGTTCAGGCAGGGGGTGCAGGCAGGGGGGTGCAGGCAGAGCGGGTGCAGGCAGGGGGGTGCAGGCAGGGGTTGCAGGCAGGGTGGGTGCAGGCAGGGGGGTGCAGGCAGGGTGGGTGCAGGCAGGGTGGGTTCAGGCAGGGGGGTGCAGGCAGAGCGGGTGCAGGCAGGGGGGTGCAGGCAGGGGGGTGCAGGCAGGGTGGGTGCAGGCAGGGTGGGTTCAGGCAGGGGGTGCAGGCAGGGGGGTGCAGGCAGGGGGGTGCAGGCAGGCTGCCTGCTCAGCGAGGGCAGGCCCTTGGAGCCAGGCAGTGCCAGCCATCCACACCGCTGCTGGGTAGTAGGAAGAAAAAAGGGTGGGTTTTTTTTTTCCCCTCTGCATAATTGCTTTTTTTGTGTGTGTTGTTTTGTTTTGTGTGTGTGGCAGAAAAGCTGCTTCTTTCTCAGGCTCAGCACCATCTGCCTGCTGCGGCAGGAGAAGGCAGATCCCGGCAGCTGTAGGCCTGGGCAGCTGCTCGGCCTCGTGGCAGGGTCCTAACGCCCTGGTGCGTTTAGCAAGAGGAGCACAAGGGGTTTGGAAGACAAACGCTCGGATCTGCCTGGCTGGAGCTGGGAGGGATTTGTTTCCAGCCCGGCTGAGAGGCTGTGGGGTTGGCTCTGGTTTCAAATGGTCGGGCTGGCTGGCTGGCTTTGCAGGATGGTGTGGCAAGCACAAGAACCAGAACCGAGCAAGACTGTGTGAGGCATCCGGGAAAACAAACCCCATCGGGGGTTTGCCCCTGGGCAGTTGTGCCAGCGACTCCCCCAGGGCAGGGGTGGCTGGTTGTGGTGCAGCCCCGAGGTGGAACCATGGCTCTAACCAGTATGGCCAGTGCAGAACCAGTGGAGCCTGGAGGGCCTGGGGAGATGGGGGCTGGATGCAGCCCTGACTTGGGGTAGCTGCAGGCCTGGAGACAGTCTCTGTGCCAGCCCTGGGTACGCCCTGTCGCACCCACGCCATGCTCCAGCCCTTCCTGTGTCTCTTCAGCCAGGGTACTGCCTGATCCACCTAGAACCCATCCCTGTGTCCCTCCCATACCTCTTTGACTTTCTGCCTCTGCACATTCCCCCAGCAAACAGCCCATTTCCCCAGCTTCCCCCCTCCAAAGCACCCAGCAATGTGTGTGCAGTTGGGGGGGTCCAAATCTGCCACCCCAGCCAGCCTCCTCTTCATCTGTGTCTGTGTGAGAACAGGCACGAGAAGTGTCCCTGTCCCCAAGGAGCAAAGCCCCTGGGCAGCATCCAGCCTGGTCACCTTGCCATTCTGGGGTGGGCCCTGCCATATGTCTGTGCTGCTGGGGTGTGACCTCACACCAACCCTGCTCACCCACACAACGAGGAATGGCCTCAAAATGGTCTCCAAATGCAGGCACCACCTGTGTTTGCCTTGGGCTCAGAGGGACTGTGGCTTCCCCAGGGCCCGGCACCCTGGCATCACCTGAGCCTGGCACAGGGTGCTAGGTGGGCTCAGAGGTGGCAGGCGGCCACCCACCCGTGTCCCCTTCTGCCCTGCAGCCCTATAGTCTGGCTGATAGCCCAGGGAGGGAGGGATAGAGGGGTGCAGGGAGGGGTCCTGGAGTGTAGGAGGAGCCTTGCAATGGGATGGGGTCTTGTAATGCAGGAGGGGAACTTGCAGCTCAAGGGAGTGTATTGCAGTGCAGGGGGTGGTCTTATAATGGGGGGGATATCCTGAAATGCACATGTGGGGGTGGGCCTTGCCATGCAGGGGGTGTTCTTGCAATGAGGGGAGTGTCCTGTGGTTCAAGGGGGCTCTTTCTATGCAATGCCAAGGGGGTTTGCCATGCAGAGAGGGGCCTGAAATGGAAAACATCCTGTCTTCCATTGTGGGAGAGTGGCCTTGCAATGGGGGGAGCCTTGAAATGTGGGGAGGGAGCCTTGCAATGGGGGGAGGCCTTGCAATGAGTGGGGGGGTCTTGCACTGTGCGCAGAGTGGCCTTGCAATGCAGGGAGGGGCCTTGCCGTGTGGTGGGGGTCTTGTGATGTGTACAGGGCCCTGCAGTTTAGCAGGGCTCCTGTGATGCAGGGAAGGGTCTTGCAATGTAGAAGGGCAGAAGGGTCACGGGGTATTTGGTGGGGGTGTGTGTGTGGGGTGTTGCACAATCCAGGGAGGCTCCTGTGACACGGAGAGGGGTCTTGCAATGTGGGGGTCTTGCAGGGCTGGGGAGGGGGTCCTGCAATTCAAGGGGACGTTTGCGATGCAGGGAAGGGCCTCGCAATGGGTGTGTGTGGGGGGACGGTCCTGCAATTCACGGGGGGCTCTTGATGCGCCAGGAGGGGCCCGGGGCTTCCTGGTGGGGGGGAGGGGGCGAGCGGGGGGTGCAGCGGCGGAGGCCGGAGAGGCCGGAGGGGCGGCGGGGAGGGAGCGGGCGGGGGTCGCGGCGGGGGGCGGCCCCGACGGGCGAGGATGGGGAGGGGGGCGGCGCCGCGGCGGCGGCGGTATAAAGGCGGCGGCGGGGCGGGCGCGGCGGCAGCGGCGGTCGGTGGCGGCGGCAGCAGCAGCGGCAGGATGACGGCGAACGGGACGGCGGAGCCGGTGCAGATCCAGTTCGGGCTCATCAACTGCAGCAACAAGTACCTGACGGCGGAGGCTTTCGGCTTCAAGGTGAACGCCTCGGCCGCCAGCATGAAGAAGAAGCAGATCTGGACGCTGGAGCAGGACGGGGAGGACTCCAGCGCGGTGCTGCTCAAAAGCCACCTGGGCCGGTACCTGGCCGCCGACAAGGACGGCCGGGTGAGCTGCGACAGCGAGGAGCCGGGGCCCGACTGTCGCTTCTTGGTGGTGGCTCACGGCGACGGGCGCTGGTCGCTGCAGTCCGAGCCCCACCGCCGCTTCTTCGGCGGCACCGAGGACCGTCTCTCCTGCTTCGCCCCCGCCGTCTCGGCCGCCGAGAAATGGAGCGTCCACCTGGCCATGCATCCTCAGGCCAACCTCTACAGCCTGGCCCGCAAGCGCTACGCCCACCTGGGACCTCGCCGGGACGAGCTGGCCGTGGACCGCGACGTGCCGTGGGGCGTGGATGCCCTCATCACCCTGCTCTTCGTGGAGCAGCGGTACAGCCTGCAGAGCTGCGACCACCGCCTGCTGCGCAGCGACGGCCGCCTGGTCCCCGCCGCCGAGCCCGGCACCGCCTTCACCCTGGAGTTCCGCTGCGGGAAGGTGGCCTTCCGCGACGGGGAGGGTCGCTACCTCGCCCCCTCGGGACCCAGCGGCACCCTCAAGGCCGGCAAGAGCGCCAAGGTGGGCAAGGACGAGCTCTTCGCCCTCGAGCAGAGCTGTCCGCAGGTCGTGCTCCGAGCCGGCAACGACAGGAATGTCTCCACCCGGCAAGGTACCAGGGCATGGGCATGTGGGTGTGGGGAGGGAGGGGGGAGGCTCCGCTGCCCCTAAGTCCCTGGGGTATCGCCGTCCTGAGGTGCGCCCCTGCATCCCCTCCAGCATCATCGCCCTTTGGGCATCGCCTGCCCTGAGCTGCATTGCTCGGGCATCATCTCCTCTGCATCCCCTGCATCACCCCAGAGTTGCCCCCCTGCAGCACTGCCCCCGGCAGCACCCCCTTCCTCCCATCCCTCCAGCTTCCCCTGCTTTCTTGCAGCATCAAGCCCACAGGGTGCTCCCCTGCACCCTCCCTGCCATCACCTCTTTAGACTGCCCCTCTCTCGAGCCCCTCTTCACACACCCCCTCCCCTTAATTCACCATTTCCCCAGAGCACACACACCCCCCTCCAGCATGGCTGCCTGCGGTCCCTCCCCCAATCCCTCCATCATCCTCCCCCCTCCTCCCCCCGCATTCTCCCCCCCTCCCCCCCCCGCATCCCTCCAGCACCGCCTGCTTGGGGGCCCATCCTCCAGCACCCCCATCCCTGCAGCATCGTCTCCGCGGGGTGCCCTGGGTGGGGGAGGAATGTCGAGGGGCCTGCCGTGGGGCACTGGGATGGACGGGGGCGGGGGCCAAGGGGGGATGGATGGATGGATGGATGGATGGATGGATGGATGGATGGATGGATGGATGGAGTGAGTCTTCCCCTTGCCATGAAGGAGGCAGGGCTGCCATCTCGCCTTCCTACCTGCGGAGTTCATTGTTCACCCAACAAAGCCTCTACCAAACTCCCCCTTCTCCCTCCTCCCCAGCATCACTGAGCCACACACCCCGCAGAGCAGGGGCCGGGGCAGGGTGGGGGGCTGTGATCCTCCCTGGTGGGTGGGTGGGGGTGTGCTACCAGCCCCCCCAGCCCTGGCAGCGTTACATAAATGGCTTCGCCAAAACGTGTGGAGCTATGACCTACATCCACCCACACAAAGGCAGCTGCCTGCACCCATCCCCTCTGCCCTCCAGAGAGGCCACCATGCCACCTGCCTCCAGCACACGGGTGCCTCCCCCCGCCCCCCTACACAGCATGCATCCCATCCCTCCCTAACTTGGGGAGTGCTTGCTGGAGGACAGGGGGTCCCTGCTCCACGGGCAGGGTGATGCTGGAGGTACGCTCAGCCAGGATGCTGTGGGAGCCCTGGGGCCCCGAGTCAGGCCGGCACACGCTGGGCACGGGATGGGTGCGAGCACGTCTTCCTGCAGCCCAGCCCCGAGCAACACACACCGGGGGATTTTCCTGAGTGTATATATAATGTTTCCAGGTTGCAGCTCAGCTGTGGTCTGTGCCCGGGCAGCTCCAGGCTCCACGCCTTTCTCTATCCAAGAGCAGACCCTGTGCTGCTCAGTGGGCCCTTAAGAAAAAAAAGCCCACCCCAAAAAAGCCCAAAAAGATGGGTGATGGGGACGATTTGTCCAGGCACAGGGGTTTAGGGAGGAGGAGGAGGATGGTGATGGCGGGAGGCTGGCGGGAGGCTGCCGCAGCGCCGTGGGGGAAGGGAAGGCTGCTGCAGCCCTTTGTCACTGGAGATGGGAAAACCAGATGTGGGGGGCAGACGTGCAGGCTGGAGTCCCACGCGGTGGGGTGGGACGGTGCAGGGGAACCCCATGGCGTGGGTGGAAGTGGTGCTGGTGGACCCGCTGGCTTTGTGTGATTTGGGATGGCTGGGGGGGTTGAGGGGAGGGGGAGGGGGGCCCAAATCTCCCCAGCAACAGGGGGCTGTGGGCTATGCCCAGCCCTTTTCCAAGCCAAACCCAGCGGGAAGGGCTGCGCTGGGGCTGCACGCCCTCGCTTAGGTCCGTTTTGGCCAGAAAAGCCGTTTCCACCCAGTTTATCCTGCCCGGCAGCAGTGAGGGGCTGGGGGCTGCCGCAATCTGGCGTTCACTCCCCCCCCCAATCTGCTGTCAGGAAAGCTCCTTGTCCCAAGGTTACCGTGAAGGCAGCGGAAAGCCAGCCGCTGGAGGAAACGGTGGCAGACAGCCCTGTCCCCCGCCGGGCTGATAAGCGCCGCGCTGCCGGCAGATGTGCCCGGGGACGCCGGGAATGGGGGCCGTGGGCAGGGAGCGGCTGTGGCTCAGCGGGGGCTGGTGGGGAAAGGCAGCTCCCGCCTGTGGAGTTGGGGTGGGAGCGGGGCTGGCAGTGGCTGTGTCCCCCCTGCCCCATGGGACGGCTGGCGATGGGGCTGCGGGGCCTTCTGTGGCTCCCCTGGTTGGGAGCTGGAGCCCGTCCAGCCTTGGGACTGCCCTGTCCCACGAGTGCCGAGTCAGCTCCTGGCCTGGAGCCGCATCCCTGTTCCCGGGATGGGATGGGATGGCCAGCGTGGCCATCCCCTGTGCGTGGGGCGCTGAGCACCAAAAGACCAGGGGGAGCTTGAGGGGGTGCCAGCCAGCACCCCTGCCTCCAGCCCTTTGCAGAGGATGGGGTCCCAGGGGAGCCCCAGGCTCCACGAGAGCCCCCCATCTCCCCGTTGCTCCTTTGAGCAGAGCCGAGTCGGGGTGCTGCCGGCAGAAAGCAGCCTCCTCCCTGGCTCAATGGCCCCTTTCTAGCCCCCGCTGCAGCAACAAAGGGCCCTTTGTGGGCGCGAGGGTCCCCGGGGGCAGAGCGCTGGCATCCTCCCCGCTCCGCTGGGCCCCTGCCAGCCCCCCGCCCGGCGGAGGTGTGCTGCCTGCCTCCCCCACCATGGTGGGGGGAGAGGATGGGCCGAGTCAGGAGCGAGGCATTTTGGGAAATGGGGGTCTGGGAAGGGGGAAGGGGGTGTGTGTGAGTGAGCAGTGCGGTGATGGGAGCGTGCCTGGGCACGGCTGGAGGCACGTGGGCTTGGCTGCTGGCTTTCACCCTGAGATGCCAAGTGGCATCTTGGCACTTGGCGGTACCACGAAGCCACAGGAAATCCGTAGGGAAAGGGGAGGGTGGGGTGGGTTTTCCAGGAAATCCATGTTTCACCCCCATCTGTGACCCCCTCACAGAGCAGCACTCCCAGCAGAGGAGCTGCACGTGCTTGGGTTTAGGTAGGGATGCATCATGAGCCTGTCCGAAGGGTAGGGAGGGGACAAGGCTTGGGCAGCATGGTGCAATCCTCCCCTCCCCCTCCCTGCCCCCCTCCCCTCAAGATTGCTGGGGCCACGAGTTTCCAAAATCCTGCCCTGCTGCCCAGGAGGGCTGGGGGGCTTTGTGGGGGTGCTGCTTCCTCAGAGGGGAGCAGGTTTGGTTTTTTCAGGCACAACCGTGGGGTTTTTGGGAGGGAGCCTCAGGGCTCTGGGGATTTGGAGGATGGGAAAGGCACAGCGTCCTGTCTGTCCCTGGGGCTGGGCTGGGGGAAAGGTAGAGAGCAGAGTCCCTGCACGGGCAGCTCCGGGGATCTGGGAGGGGGGCTCCAGGGGGGCTGTCCCAGTTGTTGGCTGTGGCCTTACTGGTATCCTGGGATGGCTTGTAGCACTGCCCTCCCTCTGCATGGACTTCACGTGGTGGGAGAAGCCTCTGTGTGCCTCTGTGTGCTCAGGATGTTGCGGTTGGCATGGCCACAGCCAGCTGCTCCTTCTGATGGAGAAGCCATGTCCGTGGGGGGTGGGGGAAGGCCTGTGCATGCTCTGAGATGGCCACGGGCCTCCATGTCCTGCACTGGGATTAGCGAGGGCTGGGGCATTGCTCCTACAACCCGGGGGCTTGGAGCACCTGGAGACCTTGGCAGCTGGGGCCTTGGGAAGCCCTTGTCTGCTCCGGCGCCTTGTCTGCTCCTGCCCATCGCCCTTCCCTCCTCCCCCCAGACCTCCAGCCCAGGGGCTTTGTTTGGAGGAGGCTTGGTGTTAGGAGGCCCTGGGGTCATACATGCCTCAGCACCCCCCAGCTTCCACCTGCCCCCTCTCCATCATCCTCCCCAGGACCCCTGTAGCCAACCCATGTTGAAGATGGAGCCGGCGGGGGATTTTTGGGGGTGCAAGCGTGCCTCCGCCCTCACCCCTCCTCCCTGCCTCCAGCTGTAATTAGCAGCTTCCTCAAGGTCAGGCTGAGTGGCGGGGGCTCCAGGCTGTCAATTTACCAGGAGCAGTAATTAAAGCATGATGGGCGCTGTGGGACGCCTGCTCCCCGCAGCCGCCAAGCGCCTGGCTGGGGGGTGGCTGGAAGGGCAGCCTCTGTCCCCCATCCTGGGGACATTACTCTTGGGCTGCCGTGGGCCTGCTGCCCCTGACACCCCCCAGCCATCCTGCTGGGCCCGGGGCAGCCCTTTGAAGCCCCCTCCTCTCCAGCTGTAGCCGCATTCCTTGCCGCTGAGTTGGTGTATCCCAACCCAGTGTGCTCTTGAGGAGGGGGCCCTGGGGGACCCTCCTGCCACTGGGCCCTGTGAGGCACCCCGAGAGGAAAGCCAAAGTGCTGCGCTCGATTGGGGGGTGTCTGGGGGCTCCTGAAGCACCCCAGGGCCTACCCATGCCCACAGGTCCAGGGCCTCACCTAAAAGTGTGGTGAGGAGGAACCACCACGTCCCGCCTGCTCCCACACAGACGCCAGCAGCTCATACAGGTTTGGGGTGCCAGCAGCCTCAGGCAGTGGGCTGCATCCCCCAGCATCCCTGCCCGCAGCCCAGTCCCTCTGTGAGGCCCCCAGAGCCCCTCTCCCCTTCTCAGAGTTGTATGGCTCTGGGAGGGCTGGAGCAGGCTGCTGTGGTGCTGCTTTCCCAGCGGGGGTGCAGAATCGGGACCAAATGTTCCCACCAGCTACTGGCTCTGTACCAGGGGCGAGCAAGTGGGCCAGGGACTTGGCCTGTGGGGCTGGGGTCAGCGGCCTTGCAGCCCCACTCTGCCTCCCCGTGCTGCCCAGATACCCCAGGGATAGCAAGGGGTGGCTGAAGGTGCTGCGGGATGCAGGATGCCTGGCAGGGAAGAGTCATCACGGGACAGTTTGGGCGGAGGAGATAAGATGAGGGCTGACAAAGCGAGTCCTTCAAAGCCTGACCCCCGTGGGGAAGGCGAGGCACCCACATGCAAAGCAGAGGCTGCGCCCTGGGTGGTGCTGGACAAACTGCCTCTTCCCAGGTGGCAGGACAGGGCGACAGACACAGCAGGACGGGATGATGGACAGAGCCGGGTCTGGCTCTCCAGACTGGGTGGGATGCTGGAGTGGGATGTGGGAGAAGCTGTCGCTGGCTCCCAGGCTGGTGTGTGCCCCAGCGTCCAGGGACTGTGGGCGCGTTCTGCTGGGGAACACTCCTCCTGTTCCCCTGGGCTGCTGTCCCCTCCCGGGCTGCTCCCGCTGGTGATGGACCCAGCGTGCCCCACGGTGGTGCTGGGCCTTGGCTCCGCTTGTCCCAGCTGTGGGTAGATGGGGGGAGCAGGGCTGGGCGCTGTGCCTGGGTTTCCTCCCCGCCGTGCACCATGGCAGCGCCGCGCTGTCCTTTGGCTCTGGGCTACGGCTGGTGACTCGCATCCCAGAAGTGGTTTTAGGCAGGAATCCACGGAGCGGGAAGGCTCTGGAGAGGACTTGGCCCTGGTAGCCCTGACTAAGCAGGTTCACTTGGGCTCTGTGCCTGTGGCTTGATGTGCATGTGGCCGGGGGTGGGGAGGTAGGGGGGTAGGGGCAGCGCTGGCCCCAGGACTGTGGCTGGTGGCCCCAGACTGGCTGCACCCACCTCAGAGGCTGCCAGGGCCCTGAGTGTGCCTCTGGTCCCTTCGGTGCCGGGACGTGTCATCCCAGCTGGCAGAACTGGGGGACAGGCTGGTGCCGATGGGTTTTTGGGAGCCAGGGAAAGGCTTGGCTACCCCAGGACTTTCCTGAGCCTCTGCTCCCTCCAAGCCTTGCTGCCCCAATGGGCTGGGACAATGAAAAATGGTTCCGTAACCACATCTGAGCTGGGGACTCACAGGGCATGAGGTGGTCTCTGACAATGGAGTGAATAACCTGGCTGTCACTTCGGTGTCGGTGGGGACACACTACAGCCCTTGTCCATGTGCAGTATCTAAGCTGGGTTTTGCCTGGTGCTTACTCCTGGTGAAGCTGCAGAGCCCTGGGCTGAAGCCCAGCCCAACCCTCCTTCCTGAACACTTGAGTGGCCAAATGAAAACCTGGATTTGAGCCCAAAATTTCAGAGGGGAGATGTGTGCAAGGGATACAGGGGTCAACACAGCCCACTCAGGGTAGCAGGAGCCCCTCACAGTTGGGTTTCCTGGGCTGCTCCCACACCTGGACCCACTGGAGGCAGGTTGGAGCACCTCCCCCTTTCCCTCCAACACCTCCCCACCTCCATCTGCCTCTGCCCCCAGGGATGGACCTCTCTGCCAACCAAGATGAGGAAGGTGACCAGGAGACCTACCAGCTGGAGATCAACAAGGACACCAAGAAATGTGCCTTCAGGACCTACACTGGGAAGTACTGGACCCTCACCTCCAATGGGGGCATCCAGTCCACCGCCTCCACCAAGTGAGTCCCTGGCAGTGAGGGGGGTGGGGGGCCATGCCTGGGCTTCAAGGACCCCTCTGCATCTTCCAGGGGACTCCAAGGTGGGGGTTTCCAGCCTAGGCACTCACTCCAAAATGCTTCCCAGCAAAGGCAGCAAATTCCCCAACGAGTTGGGGCTGGGCCGGGGCTTGCTGCTCGCCCGTGATGCTCAGGAAGTCCCTCGGGCCACGTAATCCTTCCCGGGGCTGGGGCTGGCAAAGGCTTTACCCCACAGTTCAACCCTGGAAACTCCAGAAGTGCCTTTGGCCGGCTGCCTGCCTCCTGCCTTGCGAGAGGAGGGCTTCCCACCAGGATGGCTGCCACGGTGTGGCTCATCCTGCAAACCCAGACCGAATTGGGGCCCCCAATCCAGCCACGGCCCTTTCAGAGCCGGCGGGGCGGCAGGGGCCGTGTTCCCGTCCATCCCGCCCCGCTGACGGCTCTCTGCCCCCGCAGGAACGCCAGCTGCTATTTCGACATCGAGTGGTGCGACAAGCGCATCACCCTGAAGGCTGCCAACGGCAAGTATGTGACAGCAAAGAAGAACGGGCAGCTGGCGGCCTCCATGGAGACAGCGGGTAAGGGATCCCCTCCTTAAGGGACCCCCGTGTCAGGGGGTGGAAGGGGAAGGAGTCATCCGCTGCCCCACGCCGGGCTCTTCCCCAGGGGATGCTCAGGGATGCAGGCAATACGGTTCTCGGTGCCCGTCGAGATGGAGGGATGGGTGGGGTGGGTGAGAAGCGGGTGAGGGGCACAGCTCCCCCTTCTCGCTGCTGTCTGCCAGCTGCGGTGTCTGGGCCCTGTGGCCCCCCAGCTGCTCTCACAGCCTCTCTTCCCTCCGGCGCAGGCGAGACGGAGCATTTCGTGATGAAGCTGATCAACAGGCCCATCATCGTCCTCCGCGGGGAGCACGGCTTCATCGGGTGCCGGAAGGTGACCGGCACCCTGGACTCCAACCGCTCCTCCTACGACGTCTTCCAGTTGGAGTTCAACGATGGGGCCTACAACATCAAGGGTGAGTCCCCAGGGGTGGGAACAGGCTGCGGCGGTGGGGGTGCGCTGGCCCTCTCTGGTGGCTCACGGGGCCACCTCGTCCCCTCTCTCCCTCTGCCTCCAGATGCCACTGGGAAGTACTGGATGGTGGGGAGCGAGTCGTCCGTCACCAGCAGCAGCGACTCCCCCGTGGACTTCTTTTTGAGTTCTGCGACTATAACAAAGTGGCCATCAAGATCAACGGCAAATACCTGAAGGGTGACCATGCTGGGGTCCTCAAGGCATCTGCTGACGCCATTGATGCCTCCACCCTCTGGGAATATTAATGCACTTTAACGTACCTCCTGTCACCAACTTTTCTTTCCCCTCCTTTGTCCTTGGTTGTTTTTTTTTTTCTTTTCAGTTTGTTTCTCCTCTCTCTCTCAAGGATTCTCAGACTGGCTTGCCCTCCTCTCCTGCCCAAGTTGTGTGGGAGGTGGGTCTGGTCTCCAGGAATCTCTGCAAGAACTGGAAAAGTGATGGGGCAGCCTGCTTATACCTTTGTAGAGGGGTCTGTCTCTTCTCCCCCCACCCTCTCCTGCCACCTCCCTCCAGGTTTGCTGGGCTTGGAAACTGCCGTAACCCCCATCCCGGCCCTGAGCATCACCTTAGGTAGTTATTTTCCTCTCCTTGACTGGAAAAAAGGGAATGAGATCACCTCTGTGCTCACTGCTGCCATATCACTGCTGGCGCCGTCTCTGTGCTGCCAGCATCCCCTGGAGCATCTGTCCCATCCTGCTCCAGCCAGGTGCAGAGCGAAGGTGCTGAGCTCAGCCGGCTCCTCTCGGCTCCTCACAGCAGTTTCTCTCTGCTCCTGGCTTTTGGGGCAGGATTTGTCCCCAGCTGAGCTGTAAGAGGTGACCTTACATATCACAGCAGCCCCGGGGACAGGGCTGGCATACGCCAGCACATGTCCCTGCAGAAGAGCCAGCAACACCACATCCCCCTCCCCATCCCCACCATGTACCTGGAAACGATGTTTTAGGGTGATTCCCATCTGGAAAGCCTCAGCCTTTCATCTCACAAAGCCCCATGCTCCTCGTGTTCCTCCTTGTGCCTCTGGCTCTGGAGGAGCATTGTAGACCCCCAAGGTGGGTCCATCCCAGCAGGTGCTCGCCTGGAGGCTGGTCCTGCTGCTGTGCCTGGCGGAGGTGGGTAGTGTTTTGGAATAGGGGGGCACACAGAGCAAGCCCATATCGGGCAGGGGGCTTCATCCAGCCTGCCTCCAGCACCTGGGTCTCCAGTCCTTGCAGGAGCCCAGCTGGGTGATGTGACCTCCCTGGGGCGGTGGCTGGAAGCATCAGCTGCAGATTTTGGTTTACAGAATAGAGAAGCTCCTTAGCAAACTTTGCACAGTGATACTTGCTCAGTACCTTTGTGGTTTTGCTTCCCCCCTCTTCCTTCTCCTACAATACTGGAACAGCGACACGAATCGCTGAGCACCTGATGCTGAATTAGGAACCGCCCGCTCCCACGGGCTTCCCCCAAGGAGGGCAGCTCCCAGTCCTGCTCCCCATCCCCCGGGGCACCTGGGCTTAGCCTCATGCCATCACAGCCCTACTGGAAAAGGAAAAAAAAAAAAAAGACAAAAAAAAAAAGACAAAAAAAAAAGACCAAAACAGTATTTTTGTTAGTCTCTATTTATATACGCTCCCCGTGGCACTGCGTCCCCGGCTGTTATCCGTACTAGGTCTGCGTTAGAGATCCCGCTGTTCGTAAAGGGTGATGCCAATGCGTTCGTTAGGGTGTTGAAGGGCACTTTATCCTTTGGGGCCTTCCCAGGGCTGGGGTTTGCTCCCTGCAACCACACCAAGGAACCTTTTTGCTCATGGGTCCCCTCTGGGGAGGGAGCATCCATGTGTTGTTCCTGTCCCCCCACGCCCCACACCAAGGGTGCTCATGGCATCGCTGCCGTGCCAAACCAGGGCCAGTCCCTATCGCCAGAGGCATGGTAGGGGCTCGTCAGCCTTAAAGCCATGTGGAGGGGTAACCTTGAACCCTCCGTAGGAGCTTGGTGCTAAACTCTCAGCTGGGAGAGCGAGCGACCTGTCCCCTACCAGGGGGCACGCGGGCCGGGGTCCCTCCCCGGCACAGGGGATCCCGGCTGGGACTCTACCTCGGCTCTGCGCTCACATCCAGGGGCTGCCTGCGCTCGCACGGGCTCCACACACCCACCCGGGGACCGCAATGCCTCTTGAAGGACCGAGTGTCTTGATGAAGCCCTGAGTGACCCTGTGACTTGGCACACACACCTCTCGCTGGCCTTCACCCCCTGCTCCCCCAATTCCGTGTCGCCTCCTCCCCATCCCCTGGTGTAACTCCCGCTCCGGCTTCTTCCGTGTGACACTAGGTCAACATCTCTCCTGTCTCCTCTTATCGGGTGTCGTGACTCTCTGGAAACATCTCACTCTGAAGATTTAAGTTTTGGGTTTGTTTGGGTTTTTTTTTGGGGGGGGTTTGGTTTTTATTATTTTTGTTTTTGTAAGTGCCATTTGTATAACTTAAAAAACCCAAAAATAGCTTCAAATGGAGAAAGATGAATTAAAAATAAAACCTGCATTCGGATACGAGCAGCAGTGTGGTCTGTTGGGGTGGCAGCAGCCTTCCACCAAGGAGCACAGCTGGAAGGGGGTGCAGAACCTTTGGGGTCAACTCAAGAGTCCAAGCTGGCTTTAGAGACCCTGGAGGATTTTGGGGGGGCCCAGGGGGGACTGAAGCACAGCTCTGGCTGAAGGAGCTGGGATGTCCCTCCAGCACCCTGAGATGGCCAACCAGCCGGCCCCAGGCTTGACACTGAGGCCAACCTTGGGTTTGGCCATGAAGAGGGGGAGCAGCATGTGCTAATAGGGGGGAGGGGGGCTAGGGGACAACTCCATCACTCCTGCCACCAGCAGCCACCCTATAGCCCAGCCATGGGTCACCCCCAGGCTCCTGGTTGGCTTTGAAGAGTCTAACATGGATTTGCCAGAAGCAAATTTTGGGGAAGAGAGACTACCCAGCCCCCTGACCACACCTTGGGCAGGAGGTGCTGCCAGGAGGGACGTGCAGCTCTGGGCAGGGGTTTAGGCGCCACAGCATGGGCGAAGGAAGGGCAGAAGGACAGACAGACAGATGTTTGCTCCGTGCTGGAAAGGGGGCGAAGCCGAGGCTGTGCAGCTCCGAGTGCCAGCGCTCACCCTCATCCCTCTGCCCGTGCAGGAGCCAACCGCTGGGACTTGTGGCCTGCAGCAGTTCTGCTGGCACAGCCAGGGGTCCCCACACCAGGAAGGAGCCCCAGAGCCGCGGGGGGACCCTCACCCTGCCCCCCTTCCCCATTTCCTTTTGCTCTTAAAGTCGAATTCCCTATTTACCATCACTCCAGCATGGGGGGGTTGGGGGAAGGTCCCCCAAGCCGTTCCCCATGCCATACGCATCCTGGTTTCCATTTAGAGCGACTGGAAACCATTTTCTCTCCCATCCAGTTTTTCCCCAGGAGCATGTGGAACACATTGAGCTTTTCCAGGAGGGTCAAATGGGTTTTGTGCCTGCGAGACTTCAACCACACAGGCTGAAGATGTGGCAACAAGGGCCCTGGCCTGTTCCACGCTGCAGCCAGGCGCAGGAGGGATGAGGAGGTGGGGGGGACACACACTGGACGATGTTTTGGCTGTAACGAAGCACAAGAGGTAAAAGCCAGATTGCACAAATTTATTTACAAAAATTCAAATTACAATATAATACAGGAACTTTTTACACACAGAATAGCCCAACAGGTTACTACTGGAAGGTCAAGAAAAATATTTTTTGTCTTTTTTTTTCTTTCCTTTTCCCCCTTTTGTTTTTTAATAAACCACCTATGGATTTCCCCCCTATTGTTATACAAAGTTGCAGAACATGCACATCTTTACAGGGTTTCTGTCTTTTAATATAACGTTTTGCTAAGTGCAAATACTACACAAGTTTTTCTCTCCACCTTTAAGGCAAGTAGAACAGGACGCTGCAGTTAACTGTATGGAGTAACTGGTGAGGAACCGGCCTGGGCACAGCAACTGCCCTGCTGCCTCTGAAAGGGTAGATGGTTCCAAGGACTGGTGGGGCAGGAGGGAAATGGGATGTGGGAATTAGGGACCCGATGAGGGGTAGAGCTCTGTCAGGATCCCAGCTGTCCCCATGCCTCAGCTGTGGAGCAGTTTTTGGGGAAAGGTGGAGTGCCTGGAGCCCAGTGTCACCGCAGGGCCGGGCAGAGTGCTCAGGGCTGCTAGAGGAAACACCCATCTCTCCCAGAGACAAACAAGCTCACAGCCTGCGGGACAGCGGTCCCCTCTCTCCCCCTTACCTCTACTGAGCACCTCCAGGACTGTGAGAGCTGAAGACATCCCAAAGCAGGACAAACCACAGACACCACCCTCCATCCCGGCACGTCCCTCTTGCCAAGGCTCAGCTCAGCTCTTGACACACACACTAAAAACCAGGGTGTGAGCACAGGCTCTGGCCACTGCTCCCAGGCACGGAGTGACACTGTGCACTCGGGCCACCAACTCCACAGCCAAGCTGTGTCCCAACTGCCCAACCCCCTGCACACACTCCAGGGAACCGAGAGGGCTCGTCCAAGCCGACTCTCCAGCCCCTAAAGTCTCAGCTCTTAAAAGCCCAGGATGCCACACATGGTTCCTTTGACCTGGGTCCATCCTCTTGCTTCCCACTAAGGCTGGGAAGGACAGCCCTTCCCAAACCCAATGCAACACCCTGCCCTGCCTACTGCAGGAATCACACACTGCAAGCTGGGATTGAAACTGGTCTGGAGCCCAGCTGAGCAGCAAGTGGCAAAAGCTCCTGCAGTGCCCAGATCACTTCCAGAAACAAATTAAAACTAAAAAATAAGGATAGCAGCAAGGGAATACTGCTCAGCTGTTAATATTGGAGAGACCACGGCGCTGAGGAGCTGGGACAGAGCACTCTGTGGTTATGCCTGACCCATGGGTGATGCCCAAGAGTAAAAAAATTGCTAACTCAGCTCCAAAAAGTGTGGAAGTCCCCTCTGGGAGACCCTCCTGGGCCACAGAGGATGCTCTAGAAGCTGCCTCTCTCTGGGAGCATCCCAACAGCCCTGTGCCCATCACTTGGCTGCATGCCCAAGGAGACGCCGTGCTGGGAGCGGTTACAGGGAGCTACGTGCTAAGGTCTGGCAGAACCAACAGGCAGAGACAGGGAATTTTACCTAAACCCAAGTAAACCCAAAACAACCACTGCAACGCTCAAATTCCAGGGAGGGGAAGCACACCCCATGGGTCCCCAGCAGGATGGAGCAGGACACTGCCCAGACCAAGCCACACCAGCACTACCAGGCTGTAAAAGTTACTCCAGTGTTCCTGGGAGGAGGGTTCATTTTCCACCCCAGCCCTTCTCTCTTCTGAGGGAGGCCTGTACTGGACAGCCTGGCCAAGGGCTGTGGGGAAGGGGCTTTGTGCCAATGCTCCTCCCACAGCCCAGCACCCACCCCTCCACCTCTCACAAGGAAGATTTTTCTCCAAACCACTCGCTCCCTAAGCCCAGCAAAACTCACATTTGCCTTTTAACACGCTTTTCTCAAGCCAATTCAACCAAAACACAAATTTTTCAGAAGTCCTTAAGCGTGGCAGACGCAGCCAGCTTCCCTCATACGAGGCTACAGCTGCGGGGGCTCGGCTACGGGGGCTCCCAGCTCGCTGCTGGCCTGTGCGGCTACACAGGGGGCTCCTGCCACAGCACACACACCGCTGCCCATGCATCTAACCTGGTACTTGCCCCAGCAGTTTTTACAACAAAGGGTGTGAGTTCAGCTCCAGATGGTTCTCCAGCTGTTGGAAGGAAAGGATGGGATTTGGGATGTTGGATGAGAGTAGCAAAGCCGAAGGCCACGTTTGGGCAGAAGGGGGGAAAAGAATAAATATGGAGCCTTTCAAAGGGAGTAAGTTTGGTTCCAGCAAAGATTTGGGTGCTGGATTCTTCTGGTGCTTGCTAAAGCCCCGAGGGAGAACCTGGCTGTGGGCTCCTGCCCTCACTCTGCTTGCAGAGTGAGAAAAGCAGAGGACACTGCATCGACGTGGGTTTGAACTGTTTATTTCTGCTGGGAGGTGCTAACAAGTTACAGGGATGCAGGAGAACATGGGAACTCCAGCCTCCTGCCTCTCCGCAGAAGGGCAGCTGGCTCCTCTGACTTATTCCCAAAGGCCTTACTCGGGTGCCAAGCCTCTCCTCCCTTCCCCCAAGATTCACTTGACCATGCAGCAGCTGCTCCAGTGAGCAGGAAGGCAGGACTGGTTTTTGGGAAGTCCCCGAGGAACGGCTGCATCCCTGTGCTCCACAAAGTCTCATTTTCCCCTCCCAACAGCTGCCCCAATGGGCTCTGCCAAAGGAGAATATCTGGATGCCCAAGGTAGGGAAAGAGCCCTGGAAACACAGTGCCGAGCCCTGCCGCAGCGCAGGCTGAAATGTTCAACTGCAAAGGTTCAGAGAAGCTCTAGAGAGGGGTGCAGTGCAGGTATGCTGAGTCAGCAGGCCCCCTCACAGCTGGCTAAAGGAACTGGAGGGGGGCTGGAGCAGGAAGAGGGGTGACATTGCTGGGGTGGCTTTGCCCTGCAGTGACTCTATGCTAAGTGCTGTTTGAGCTGGCTCAGAACCGGTGTCGGGGCTGAGGGCCAAAGTGCATAGGCAAGTTGTGCTCCAGCTGAACGTTGATCTGGGGGAAGTCATAGTTCACCCTCATGTTGGGTAAGGGGGCACGTAGGGGGCAGGGATGGGCCCGATGTTGAGGGGGATGTTGTTGTACATGGGACGGACAGGAGGGAGCGGGAAGGCAGGGTGCACGAAGGGGTAAGGGGGCATCCGGGGTTGATGGAGGTTCTGAGGAACAGGTCTAGGGATGACTTCAATTCTCTGGATTTTCTCCACGGGCTTTTCAGCAGGAGGGCCGATGCGCTTGAAGCTGTTCTCTGCGGAGGGGGACAGAAAAGAACCAGTCATCCCACCAACACAAAAACCCATCAAGCTCGGTCCATGGTTTTACCTTTGCAAATGGCACCCTCCAGCCACAGGAGGTGCCTTGACACACTCTTCCTCAGCATCGCTCCCTGCTCCTTCCACGCTCCAGGATGTAGCACCAGCTCTCCAGGCTGGCTCCTTTCCTCAATATCACACCACAAACAGCAAACATCACCTTTTGTAGGGGTGCAAGCCAGCCCCTTTCATGCCCCTGTGCTCCCCCCACCACAGCACAGATGTTTTGCTGCCCTTTGGCTCCTTTACCAAGCAGAAAGGAAGGAGAACAGCTCTGTACACCCAGGAAACACGGTGCCACATGTGAGCCAGACACGTGTGGCTGCCCATGGTACCCCAGCACACAGCACTGCTTTGAAGCCAGACCCATTCCCAGGAGGGACAGGGTGACAGCTTGCGTTCCTCTCCAGAGCAAGATTTGGGTGATGTCTGGCACAGCACAGCAACACACGGAGAAGGCTGCAAACAGGCGGGCTGCGGGAAAGACCCAACGGAGATCCAGAGGCTTGGCAGGAGCCGGGAGCCCCATGCTCTCCTGATGCCTTCTGCCTGGTCTCTAAGTGCAGGTAAAGCCTGTGACTTACCCCCATTTTTCTTCTTTTGTTCCTCTTCTGCCTCCTTCTGAATCTCCTGAATTATCTTCTCATCATCTTCCTAGAAGCCACAGAAGTGTCAAGAGTCAGTGGGACAAGTCCCACCACGGCAACCTCCAAGTTCCTCAACACCGCTCTGCTTCTCAGCACCCGACCAGGGGGGAAACGAAAGGTACATTTGGATGAACCATCCTCATTCGGGGTGACCTGGGTTTAGTCAAAACCGAGGCTGTGACTAAAGGGGGAGCACAGCCCAAGGAACGCACGCAGAGCCAAGCCTACTCTCCAGAGTACGATTAAGAGGCTTTTCCAGGGAGATCGCTGCTAAAATTCATTGACTTGATGGAAACCAGAGAACAGCAACCCAGCTCCGCCCACCCGAGGAGCTGCTGGGGAGCCGTTAATCTTTTAAATGGCAAGAGGCTATTAAATATTTACACTACACTAGCACTTCCAGAGGTTTTTGGCCCAACAGCTGGAATTAACACAACTTAAATCCCGGCTCTAGTAGCTAAACAGCGCTGTGACGAGGCCATTTAGATCTTATCTGTAACTCTGAGGAGGACATAAATTGCAGTGTGTTTCTCTAATGTCTATCTGGAGGTTGTAGCAAGAATATTTAGACCCGCTGCTCAACAAGAACAAGCCAGAAATTGAAACTGTCCTTCTGCCTCTCATCACCTGTGGTTCTCTCAGCCCAATGTAGCAGCAGCAAGGCCAAACAAAGCCTCAGGTGGCTGCAGGTATCTACAGAGCTGGCCTTCCCACCACGATGAGCAAAGTCATGGAAGAAGGCTATGAAACTCCTGAGGTAGGATAGGCTTTACCTGGAGGGAGAGCTGCGGGCACCAAGGGCTCGTAGGGTACAGGCAGCTCTTGGGCTTCACACAAGGCGACACCAGCATTGGCCCAAAACCAGAGAATCACCTCGACCCACATAAGCATCTGCTGTCCCATCCCAACAATGGCTGTGAAAACAGCTCTCAGGGTAACAAAGATGACACCAAGGAACTGAGGAGACAACTCCCTCCTCGTGCCAGGCAGCAGATGCTCTGCTGGCCATATGTGCAGCGATGGCAGCAGAGATCCTCCTGCTCTCTGCTGGGCTGCATCTGCTGCTGCTTCAAGTCTGTTGGGACCAAACACTACCTGGCGCTCTCAGAAAACAAATGGGAATAGCTGAGGCTCCCAGGCAGCATCTGTACTCGTGTCAGGAGGTATTAGGGAAGAAGGCCAAGAACAGGAGCTGCTGGGTGACGCACAGAACCCCCACAAGTCACCCTAGATCTCCCCACGCGCACAGGAGCGCTTGGTTTGGTTCATGGGGTCACCTGCAATATGGCAGTGTGGCAGAAGGGACACCCCAATCCCCACATACCCCAAGCACAAGACTTTCTGATGTTACTCATCCCAACTCCAGCACTGCCAAGCCTGTACTTTTCTTCCCAAACACTCTTCACATGGAGGGCAGCCTCTCTTTTGGAGAGCTCTGGGGCCGAATCCCCAACACTTTATGCCTGCAGCCACACTGAAATTATTTCAAGCACAGCCAGCTTCCCAACCCCAATCTCACAGCCCTGCACTTGTGCAACAGCAACACCTGGGAACTCGATGAGATGTCCCCTCCTCTCACCACCAGATAAGGTTTCCCTGGGAGACTGGAGTTACCTTTATCTGCAGAAAGCCAAACTCAGTGTTTCCCTCCCTTATTCTGGAAGCCAATGGTTAAAATTAAGACTTTCCAGGACACACTTCGCCCCCACCCCACCCCCAAAGTGGGCTGCTTCCACAGGCTGGTAATTACAGCCTGTCTATCTCCATCAGAACTGCCAAAGAACGGCTCCTTGAGCCTACACAGAGCTTCTAACCACCCCCAGGTACCCAGCTGCAACGATCCCCAGCTGGAAAACAACCCGGGCACGCTCTCCAACACGCAGCCAAACATCCCCTGCTCCTTCACTGCCTGAGCAGTGCTACCAAAGGGCAACCCCAAAGCTCCAAGATGTCAACTTATTTTTCTTCACAGAACATTTCTGTGTGATGCTGTTGAAAATGGAGACAGCTTCTTCTCCCATCACGCAGCTGATCACTGGAAACGATGCACCTGAAGGCTCTGTGTTTAGTTATATGACAAGAAATATAGTCTAAGCTCAACTGAACAACATCACCCCATCTCCTCTCACACAAAGGCAGAGACCTCTCCTCTTAAAGCCTAGGAACATAAAAATATTCCTTCTAACTTAAAAAGCTTTTACTTGAGTCTCAGATTGATTAACCCCCTGAAACAGCCCCTTCCTGGGACACCACCATCCCACCACCACCACCACTTGAGATGCTGCAGCCCCACAAACCCGGCTGTTGATACCGCTCAGTCCTGCAGAAGCCAGGGGAGTCAAACACATCAACACAACAACTTTATGAGATCCTCCCACGGAGAGGGCCCCAGTTTAAACTGCAGCTGACCTCTAAGCTAATGACAGATCGACAAAGCCATCTGCCCCCAGGGCTGGTCAGCCAGCTGCACACACCCCCAAGGTGATGCTGGCTCCAATTACTGCATCTCCCTGAGCTCCGGGGAAATGCTCAACAGCAAGCCCCATCTGCCAGGTCCCCAAAACGACATCTATCTTGCAAGGACAACATAAACCACGTCACATCGAATGCAACAGCCAGAGATCCCTACTGCACCCCATCCCCTCTCGGTCTTCAAGACAGGGAGCACCCTGCAGCACACCCAGGGTGCATAAAACCAGACCCAGATCGGGATGACAAGTTCCATGACTGCAAATCACAGCAGAGGCATAACAAGCTGTATCTTCAGGAGCAGAAGTTATCAGCTTTGTTGCTTCTCTGCTGATAAAAGCATCTTCTCATATTGGAAGGCTGGGAAGTGTTTGTACTTAACCCCACATACCAGGCCTTAGCTTACAATTTTTTTGCATCAGTGTATCTGGAAACCCAGCATCCATTAGTATTGAAGGGAGAAAAATCTACAGCACAACATGCACCTTCCTACCAAAGGAGCCACCACTGAATCTGGCAAGAGATGAAGACACAGTGCAGCTCAATACCTGCAGGATTTCGGAAAGATCCACGTTCCAGACAGAATAAAAACCTGATGATACACACACAGAGAGATAATTTTAGACTATTTGTGAGGGAAAGCTGATGCCACAAGTTCTGGTTATTACATATCATACCAGTGCAGGCCATAATTAAAAAAAACCCCAAATATTCAACACCTGCAACAGTGATTTTTGCAAAACCCCTCTAATTCTCTGAGAAGCAAAGGCTGGGTTTTGATTCCACAGTAATTCGAGATGACAGATTCATCTAAGAGTGAAGCACCCACACCAAGCCCCAAGTTTTCATCAGCACACTGCTGGCTGGCTGCTGAGATAAGACACCGTTCGATGGCACACGGGGTGGAGGCTGCAGCACGATTTCCAAAGCCTCTTGTGTCCGTTTTCCTGAGCGGGTTCAAGTCCCTTAATAAAGGATTAGATTATAATTTTAATAGCCTGTTCGCAGGCTGTGTGAATTGAAGGGATTTATCTTGTCAAGGTAACAGTCATCTTCCTGTCAGCTGCCTTGCCTGCAGCAAGAGAGAAAGAAAAAGCACAGAAAGCAAGCAACCCCCCTCCAAATCCTTGGGGGGGCTCAGCCCACATGTTTTTTGAGCAAGGATGTAACTTGGCTCTCCTCCCAAGAGAGAAAATGCTACAGCGTGGCCCTTCTCTGTGCTCTGCTGCATCACGGGAGAAGGGAGGTGGCCAAGAGAAGAATGCAAAGGATCTATGAGATGTATTCACCCTTCTTATCTGCAAGTGCTGTGGAAAGCAAATGCTGCTATTAATAGCTGCTGCGTTTTTAAGTGGCCAAACAGGACTGAGCTTTCCCCACACCTGGCAGCAGGATGCTCTTTGTAGGAATCATCTCCAGACCCTGTAGCCAAAAAGCCAAACATTCATCCCTGGCCAGTGTGAGAAGGGCTGAGACCCTGCCTGTGTGATCTGTGAAAAGATCTGGCCATGGAAGGGGCTTTTCCATTCAGCCCTCTCCCATTGATCCCAGGGAATGCGCGAAGATGGAGCCAATCACAGCAGGAAGGATGGCTCAGCTCTGTGGATGGATTAACTCCCAAGGTAGGCTGGGTTGCTAAGCAAGGCACCTTTTCATGGCAGGGACACAACGCTGGGTGCAGAGAAATCCCACCTGACATTAACGCAGGGCCCAGCATGCAGGAAAAGTCCCCAGAGAACCCATGGGAACATGAAAATACAGCAGCAATGGAGATAAAAGCACTGCAAGTCACACAGAGACAACTCACCCCACAAATAAAACCTCCTCTGCCCAGAACAAAAGTACGCTGCCAAAGCTTTAGGAAATCTCTGGTTTTATCTGCCGCGCTTCTCGTTATCTTTAATCATTAAGTGTCACAGGGAACGGCTGCCCGCCTCCTGAGAGAGAGAAAACAGGAGACCTGGTGACTATTTCTGGGCTGCCCCTCCCCTGTCTTTAGAAAGTGCCTTCCCCACCATCCCCCCCTTCCTGGCTTTTCAGCGCTTTCTTTTTCCACATACGTGTGGCCACAGCCGTTCCTAATAAACTTGAAATGATTTTTCACGACAGAGGCTTCCAAAGGACTAAGGGGTTTTGTTTCAAATCATTCCCAGATCAGCTGCGGAGAGCCTGAGCAAGAACAGGCATCGGGCTGTCTCCGGCGTGTTCCTCCATGCAGCAGGAAGCAGGGGATAAAAGCTGTGTTGTAACTGGAACAGGGCATCCGCAGTGCTGCAGGAAAAGGGGGCCGCCATGGGGATGAAGAACACGCCGGCGTGTTTCAAGGAACACGGAGTTATTTTAGCAACAGGCAATTCCCTATCGCTGGCTGGCTGTGAACACCACAGATTAACTGTATGCTTATGATTAAGGCAGTTTATAGCACCAAAAAAACCCCCCACCCAACCCTCTCCCCGACCTAACACCCTAAATTTAGGGGTGCTTCTCCCCTCCCTTCCGAATCCCAAAGGCAGTGCTGTGTACTTCATTCATGCATTTGAAGTTTTACACCCTTTTTTGCTCAACATCTTCTAGCACTGGAAGGAGGGATAATTGCAAACACCTTAAACCGATTCGTCTCCTGCTTTGAGCTTTAATGATGGGCTTTTGGGGGTCTTTTAACAGTTTGCTGAAAAACAGCTTAAACTTGAAAGCCCCAAAAAAAGCTGCTGTGTGTTATTATTGATAGCCCAAAGATGAGTATTCAATTAAAACCAACACATGTGAGAGCAGAGCTGGGTTTACCAGAACAGAATGCATTAATCAAATTGCATTGAGGGATTTCGGCCTTGGGTTTGCACCCCCTATATTTAGAAAACAGGGAAAACAGCCCCCAGAGTCCCAGAGCCTGTTGTTTGCAGAGCCAATTCTCACCACTCCATCCTGAGCTTTGTCTCTGGCAATATTGCATCAGCCCCTCCTGCAGCCAGCAAGGTCTGGCGAGCGGAGCCAAAGCCAGCACGGGCTGCAGAACAAGCACATGAGGACTTCTGGCCAAGCAGCTTAGTGACAAGAGCTCCTGGCCCGTGTTCATGTCCTAGGGGGGTGCAGGGCACCGATTAGCTCTAGGAGAAACGCGGCGATTAAGCGATTACTGCCTGCTACCCTGGAAGCTGCTGACCATAGCTTGATTGCAGCTTGTCTCTGAGCCAGCAAATATTGCACTGATACTTTTAAATCAGCCCCTGATTACAGCATGGGACAAGATTTTAACTGAGCTTTTATTGTGGGAAATTCTGAAGCGTCTGCTTTCCTCTCTTAAGATCATCTGAGACAAAGGCTAACAGATGCTGCAGTTCCTAAAGGACTGTCTTTGATTTGGTTTTAACCCAAGCTGATGAACAGGTTTACTGGTACTTTCTCAAGAAGCATTTCTGAGTCAGGAAGTGTTAAACATCTGGAAAAGAACATAGGTTCCTTCTTTTAAAGAAACCTGAATTTTGCTGTAAATAACGGGGACCTAAAATAGACCCTTCAGAAAAGCATGAAATTATTATCCAGGTCTGACAGAGCTGAAGTCTGCCCATGGCACTGTGACCGTGCCCCTAGCCTGCTGTGAAGACGGTTCTGCAGTTGAACATGTACTCAAACGCATCAGAAATCAGATGAGGAACATCCTGTCACCTTCTGGCAGCCAAGCCTGGGTGCCACCCATGTACTCCTGCCATTTTGCAGCACAGCCCAATCCAGGGAGAGGAGCAGCGGCTCCAAAGCGATGGGCTGCGAATTCCACAGGTAACGAGATGACCCAGCCGCATCTTCTCTGCACTTGCAGGGCACAGCTGCCAACACGTGCGAGCCCACACTAGATCCTCTTTTCCTCCATACACAGCATCAGCTGTCTACTGACTTTAACATGATGGAAGACATGGAGCCAGAAGAGGGAACAGAGCTGTTGAGAACGGCATGAGAAGATGCCGGGATCCCTCAGATGGACATTGTCCCTGACAAAGGATGAGACAGTACTGATGCAATGGCATTGTGCTCTTTCATATCCCCAAGTCAAGATTACAAATTTGTTCCCTCTTTTCACCCCTACCACATTAACTCCTGTTTACGTGTCCCACAGGAGAGCACAGATCACCCAGGTGGGACTGGGTTGGGGTGACTGAGCCCCTTCAGAAGGGGCAGGGCGCACACACATCTCCATCGTTTCAGTCTCAGGAGCCAGGAGCTGACCTTCACCTTACTCTTTGCACCGCAGTGAGGACATTCGCCCAACGTCACCTCCCCAGCCCACCAGCACTCTGTCTCAAAAAAGAAAGAAAAAAAAAATAGGGGAAAAAAAAAAAAAAGAAGGAGCAGGCAGTGCCAGGTCTTTGCTGATGGTGGGAAATTTCTCTTTGCCACAATATTGGTTAATTAGAGAGCTGGAAGGGGCCTGGTGACAGTGCAGCCTTTGTGCTGCTTATTTATTTATTTATTTTAAAGTACAGTACGAGCTTTTTGAGAGGCCTCATGTTTTCTCTGGCTCTGAACAAATGCCATCACCCAGCATAATCAGCAGCCTGATGGGAACAAAGGACGCCAGCACTGCTGAATCCTGAATTGCATCCTGGTGGAAAACGAGGAGGAGTGGGACAGGAATCTGAGGAGCGAGACAGGAATCTGAGGAGTGCATAACCAGGTGTCAGAAGCACTATGGGGTGCCTGGAAGGAGGTGTCTGTGTTTAGTTTAACACCTCACATCGATGGGATAACACAGGGAATAAAGACAGGCAAGGACTAGGAAGTTTATGCTGGGTGAGACATCGTGGGGAGATCCACAATAGTCTGAAAGTAGAAGGGAGAGATTTAGAGTGGCTTTTTCTTGGCTCTGTGCAAGCGCAGGACTGTACCTATCATCTGCAGAACGAGGGGCTGGCAGCAGCCTCTGCAAGCTCTCTGCAAGCTGCAGCAGTCTGAGACAAAGAAACGTTGGAAAAACGAAGCTCAGACGAGCCCTGGGAACACAGCTCCACATTCAATCAGCTCCACTGATTGCCAAATCCAGGAAATTCAACTCCTGCTCCTACCTACTCCCCTTCCAGATTTCTGGTCTTGAAGACCTCTATTTACAGAGATGCTGCACTATGTTTTCCCATGCTTGTCACAGCTACAAGCTGTATTAAGTTACTCCATCTTCCCTTACGGCTCAGGCCATGGATCAGTTCTTCCTTTGCAGCTGTTGACAACAGCTGTGAGAACGGACCCAACTGTAACCTTGGCCCCTCAGCCTGTGGGCAGAGCTCTCAGTCTCTGCCAAGGGACTCGCAGAGCAAGCAGGAGATCTGGGCACCAAAACGACATGACTCCCCTTATCTTCCGACGCAAAGCTGTACCAACCCGTAACTCGGCTGCAAAACCAGGAATGAAGCCCAGTAATCCCAACGCTGGCTACCATGCCTGGTGCCAGCACACAGTCCCTCCAACCAGCTCCTTCCACAAACCCACTCTGCAGGACAGTGCTTAGGGGCCGGCTTTCCCCAAAGCAACACCAGCCCCTTCCCAGTTGTGGTCAGATGCAACTCCGTGCTGATGCAGGTTTCCAGTGTGGTTTTTAGCCGCCTTAGGAGAGGAAAAGAGTTGTGCTGCCTAAAACCAGTTGTTTTCCTCTGGTGGAAGACATGTATTTCAACGTTGTCAGCACAGAACGGTAATTAAAATCAGAGCAGGAATCATTCACAAGAGTCTTTCGTTACTTACTGTGGGATCTGTCCAGAGGGAGCACTTTGCACAGTCCTGGCAGGGAGCCCCGGGCGAGCGGGGGTGCTGGCAGAAGTGGTCGTACCCGTTAATGGCAGCCCGGCAGAGGTAGCACATCTGAGCACCGCAGCGGCAGGACATGCGGTTGCAGCCCTCGGATTTAATCAGGCCTGTCCCGCACTTGTGGCATTTTCTGATTCGGGCAGCTGTCATCTTCTCTTCTCTGCAACGCAAGAGGAGGGAGAAGAACGAATAGATGAGACATTTGCAGTCACCAGCCCGTGGTAACATTACAGCCACCTCACCCCAGTGATGCTTTAACCCCCCTTTCCCAGTGCACCTCTCCCCTCCTCTTTCCTCCAACACCACCCCCACGGTCTGCTGCTGTTCCAAGGAGGTCTGGGCTCAGCTCCACTTGGAGCAGACCCACGGCAACTCAAGAACAAGTTAAGTGAAAGAAAGTCAATCACTGGCTGCACGCTGTCGGCCCAATCCCGGTTTCCATGCGAGCTGGAACGCCGCGGTGCCCGGCTCTGGCTTGGGAGGAATGTAAGCTGTGAGGCAAAGGACCAAAAGGCATGTGGGTTCTTGACTTGGCTGCAGAGAAACACAGCCTGGGAGATAAAGTTCAGGAAAAGAAAACCCTTGGCTGTCATCTGCTAGCTAGTTTTACGTTTGCCTGTTGCTCTGGCTACAAAGTTATCACAACCATTTATATATATATAAAAAAATACTTATAACCAGATTCATTTGGGTTTTGTTACATTTAAATCAGCAACTGAAAAATAATCACATTTTTCTGGGCTTTGCTTGGTCTCTTAAGATTCCCTACACACATTTTCCAGTGGTTACTGCTTCAGGCTCAAAAGATGGGTTTTACTCTAACAGCACAAACAGGAATCAAGGACAAAGCGCGGTCCCTGTCCCCAAGAGACATCCTGGCAGTGACACGCACTCAGTGCAAAGGCACAGCTCACAGCAATGCTATTTCGGCCCAGAAATGGGAGGAAAGCCTCTGCCATTTAATTAAAAGACTTAAGAATATAAGTTGTCATCCTAAGGGCCAATTTTCTGACCACTGGAGATCGCATTACAATTTAATTCACAACCTAGAAGTGAAATCTGATGACAGAAGAGTAACGAGGCTGATTTCATTGAGGGAAGCACAGTTCTCTGGCTGTGCTGACCTGACAGCGGGGAACGATCTTCCCTAGCCAGGCATCTCCACCCAACCTCTTTAGTGGACCTGCAAAGTCAACATATGTTTGGGAGATGACAGGGAGGTATTTGTGAGGAGGATCACAGCAGAAAACCAGGCTACAGCACAGCCCCACAAACTGCTCCGTCAGCACAACCAGAGGAGCAGGGAACGGTGAGGTGGGAACTTCAGCTGCCTCGCAGCCACACAAAGCTCCCACACAGTTATACCTGGTGTGACCTGCACCCAGGAGTTTGGAGAAACACTAAAAATAGAGACAAAAAAACCAGAGCTTGAGACTGACTTTCCTCAGAGCTGCAGCTGCTCTTCCCTCTGCTACTCAACAGGATGCTGCCGATGCAGATTTATTTTTTTCCTTGGTTTTTTTTTTTGGAAAGTTTGAGCAAGGAAGGAAGCTTGGCCTGACCTCCAGCTGTGCTTCCCTTTCCTTATGCAGGGCTTCAAAAGGAAGTTATTATTGTGCCAAGCAGCAAGACTCATCTATCCACAGCAATGTTCAGATAAAGGTTTTAGAAACTGGGTTGTGGTGTTTTTTTTTTTTCCTTATTAGGAACATAACTCATTCCTCTTCCCTTTCCATCCTGCTTTCCTACAGGGAAAGGAGAAGCAGAGGAAAAATGTAGGATCAAATGCGTAGAGATTTTGGTCTGAACTTGGGACAGCAGGATGAGCAAGTAACAGTCATTCAGCCTCTCAATGGTGGTAGAGCTTTCCAGCCTTTCCTCATCCCAGAGAGACTAAATCAGAAGGGAAAAGGGGGTGGACAATGTGGACAAGTCTCATTTGGCTGCACTGGACATGCAGCTCCATGGATGAGCTTAAAGGCAGAAAATTCTGTTGTTTACTGCAGCTAGTGAGAGATGAAACTAGGAAATTCAGGGAAATGCTCAAGATTCACCCCTAAGTACTTTAAAATACAACAATTCCGACAAAGACAGGCTTCTGGAAGAAGACACATCCCCTCCCAGGGAGCCAGAGAGCTCAGTACCTGAGCAAACCGCTCATTGTCACCAGTCCAGATTTTCAAGGTGTAATAAGGACTCACTGTGACTTGCGCAACACCTCCCTTCCTCCCCCGCAGCAACACTAATGGAGGTTTCTCACCTCCGAGCAGGACCAGGTGCCAGTCTGTGAGACACCAAGACACCCGGCCAGCCAGAGGAACAGGCTGGGCTGGTGACAACTTTCCCACGTTCTTCAATTACCAGCTGGATCAGCCGCCAAGTGTCTTTCACTGAAAGAAATCCCATCCTGGGTGCCTCCTGGCCCCTCAGCTTTGACATCCCTAGGACCCGCCTGATGGAAGGTAGCGGCACCCAGCAGAACTTTAGGGCCTCTGCAAGTCCCCAGAACAGAGGAGTTTCTCACCCCTTCCGCACCAGTGTATTGCTCTCCCGAGTTCAGCCATCTCCCACAGTTTTGCCTGGTTGGTGAATTTACTTACATGGATGTCCTGTATTTTATGTCATCCTTCTCAGCCAGCTGCTCACAGGTGAGGTTCATGTGCTCCTTCCACAACCCCTGGCACTTCCGACATGTTTCCTGAGGGGGATAACAAGTATTAAAGAAAGAAAAGACCCAGCACACTGCTAACAGCATTAAGAATTGGAAAAGAAAACAAACATCTCTTCCCCCACCACGCTGCAGGTACCCAGTTGAGGGTGGGGCTGGCAATATGGCACAGAGGTCTGCAGGCCTTTTCTTTACCAGGGACCTGGAGAAGTCCCATCAATATTGAACCAAGGGTTTTTCCAAGGCATGAGAACCCAGGTACAAATCACAATCCTAGTTCGCCTAAACTCAGGGAACAGCTACCAGGTTCTCTGGTTACTGCCCCCAGGTGACTACGCGGTGCCAAAGGACATCAGGTTCATCTGTTTCCTGGCCAAAGTCCATCACCTGCATACAAAGGGCTTTAGTGCAGCTGCATCAAGCCCCTGCATCACTGTACGTACAAGCAAATCTGTATTATGCTTTGTAAAACCTCAGAAAACAAAGTTAAAACAGTCTATGCTTTCAAAAAGCTTAAAAAACCCCCAAGATCTGGACAAATGTCCATAAACCAGCGGAGGGATATAAACAAATGTTTATGGATTTAACCAGGAGAGCAGAACTGAACTCAGAGCAAGTGGCTGCACAATCCTGTTCTTGTACACTCTTTAGGAATCAGGCTGGAATCTGGGACTGGTAAAGCTGTGTGGAGCAGGAGAGCTGTAGAGGCACTCCTGGCACAGGAACATGGACTAGTGCTGGGGATACAGCCGATTTTTTCAGTTGGCTGGCCAAGGAAAACATAATTTTGTTTTGGGTCAAACAAGAGATTTTTTTCCTTTAATTTAAGGAAGATTAAAAAAGATCCAAATCAAACTTGGAAAAAGTACACATTTCACAATCCAACTGTTTCATCTTCAGGATGGCTGGGGCTCAGGCTTTCAAATCCAACTTTCTCCTCCCCACCCCCCCCGGCAGGAAAACCCATATGGCTGTGAAGCATCCTCTTCCCTTCTGCACCAAAGAAGGTCCCAAAAGAGCTTTGCCCAAATCCGGTCACACTATTAGCAAGAGACAAGAGCTGCAGGGACAGATCTTTACTGATTGCATTACCTTCATCTGACTATTAAAGAAGTTGGACATTTATATGAGATATGATAGTAACTGCTTAGAGACACACGTAGGCAGCGAAGTGCTTTTGATCACAAATCAGACAAACAGGATGAAGACCAAAGCTTCCAAGGAAGCCACCCCTAGGAGGGGGTGCAAAATGTTGACTTGTTTGTGTTTGTGCTCACTGGGAGACGTGCAACAGCTTGTGCTTTTCATCTGGAGAATTACAGGCTCCTGGTCCTGGCTGGTGAGCCAGACGTGTTTGCACACTGCAGGGTAAGGGCTGTAGCAAGAGCAGAGCCAAGCATACGGCTGTGCCCCAAGAGCTCAGCACAAGGTTTTGGGATCTCTCACTTTGCAAACTCACCCTCTGGCAGGCAGGGACTAGTGCTGGGGGGCAGTAAATGCTTTGGTCCTGCTGATCCTTGTGAATCATTCACCATGGCCCATGTTTTCCTGCTAAAGCCGTTCAAATGGGTGCCATTCTGCGTGCACTTGCTGGCAGGCCAGGTCTGGCTGTTATGGGCACAGGAGGAGCAGGCTTGGAGCCATTTGTGCACCTCAATGAGGACCCACCTTCCTCTTTGATTCTCAACACCTGGCCACATGCCATTCCCAGATCAAAAGTGCTGCAGTGGGGTTTTTTTTGTACCTACACCAAGGGTTAAAGCCAGTCCCTGGAGCCCTGCCACACAGAGCCACTTTCACACGCCAGCAACAAAGATTTAACAGCTTTTTGCCAGAAGGGCTGGCACACTTTCCAGCCAGGAGCCTACTATTCCCAATTACCGAACTCCAGGAGCCTCCTTCGCTGCTGAATTAGAACTGATGCCCTTCAGAAGCAGATGGTGCCGCTTATACTTTTGTACCAAGTCATTCTCTTTGCCTTTTGTCTCTGCCACCAGCCTCGCCTTGCAGGCTGCAGCTATTTAAAGCCAACACTCTCCCTTGAGCTGAGGCTGCTGCTGTTACTTGCCAAAGAGTTGTCTTCTACATCTGGGATAAAGGGATTCCTGTGGAAGCAAGGAGATGGGGAAGAGGCACGGCAACACAGATTCCCTAATGTGCTGGGACAGTGAGAGATGGAAGGGGGCATGTTCTCTGTGTTACAGTGACCACTGCCCAGCAAGTGCTCTCATAGCTGTGTATGTTTTGGGGATCACTCCCCAAGGTGTGTTTGCCACAGGCAGCTGCAAACCCACAGGCAGCTCTGCCTGGTCCAATGCACCCCATGAAGATGTCCCCATGGCTTCCTAACTCCGAGTGTCACCTGGTGCTGCTTCTGACCAAGCCAGGTCCTCTCCAAGGGCAAGGCAACAGGAAAACAGACCACATGAGTGCCATTAGCAGGGCCTGGGGCAAGTTCTCCCCTTGTCCTACCCAAGGCAACGGTATGCTGTTTGGAGCTACAAGAACCTGTGCTGGACCCCTTTGCACAGAAGCGGGGAGAAAGCCCGTGGCTCAGACAGAGGCAAATGCTCCAGGGCTGTTAACTGAGGTCACAGCTCTCACCCAATGAAAGGGACAATTCAAGTTTTCCCTTTTCCTTGAATCCAACTCACTCAGCTGCTGAGGGTTTTGCACACCTCATGTGATGACAATTCTGATCGCTACAACTTCCACAGGGGGTTATTTCAGAAACAGCTTTCACTTTGCTAAAGAAACACACTGTGCTATTACCATATTAATTAACCTAAACAGACAGTAGGATGGCTGATTTTTCACAACCAGCCTATATCATTCCTATTCCAAAAGCAGCACTTGGCACCAGGACTGGCTACTGCAATATAAGGCAGCGCCTAAACCCACATGAAGAGGGAATGAGTCCTTACCAGCCCTCAAATCTCCTACTCCAAACCTAAAGGCCAAGAAATGAGCACACCAAAGACCCTGCCCAACTATTCCAGCAGACACAGGGGTACCTGATGTGGGAAAGCGTGTTTTGGTTTAGTTTTAAGGGATTTTCTGTTAAGTTCCTGATTTCTGGAGGCTGTACATTCCACCAGCCTTTCCCCTGCCCACTCCTCACAGGCAGGTAGAGCTAACAGCTCTCAGCACGAGGAGGAGCAGCGTGTTTGCAAGCCTTGGCATCAGCCAACTGCTCCAAACCAGGCACTGATGCAGGAGATTAAGTATCTGCTGCCTGTTACATCTGCCCAAGCTTGGCAGGCAGGCTGGAACAGTCCATTAATGTGCCGGGCTGGGACGGCAGAGAAAGGATGTGATGGAGAGGGTGTTTAATCACACACTGTAATCTCCTCACTGTACATCTGTTAGAGGTAGTGGCTCCGTTTCCTCTCACTGGCTGCCAGGAAGCAGCCGGGATTAACACAAACATGTTTGGGTTCAGGAGGATCCTTTGTTCCCAGGGTCAGCAGTGTGGATACAGAGTTTTCTGTGCTCAGGGCCAGCCTGGTTAAAGGCAGCCACTTTGTTTTTAGCATGGGCACTGCAATCCTTAAACACCCTTGTTAACTGTCCCTGCACCTAATGAAGGTAGACGGGAGCGTTCTACAGGAACCTACCGCCTTCCTAACCACTTCCACTGGTACTTGCAAAGGATCCTACAGTTTTAAAACACTGCCTAAACTTTTTTTCCACTCTGCTGTCTACTAAAAATAACTCTACAAGGTCCAGCCCACATATTGGGTGGGGGAATAAGCCAAATAATCAGCTTCTCCCTGCCCGTCTCCTTGTCCTTTTGGCTACAGTCAGGCTGTTGTACACACTGCTGGCAGTGTAGATGCGCTGGCTTTCCCGGTTTCAACCCAAACAAATGCCACATGGACAAAAACATCAGATGATAAGCCCAGATCATGGACCGCCTGCCCACGGCATTCCAGCATGCCCGCTTCTTCTGTAGGAGTTTACATGAAGCCATTTACTGATTGAGCAAAATGCAAAGGGAGGAGGGGAAGCTCAACTTAAACAACACCAGGCGACGGACCAGGCTGTCATCACCACCCTCCAGCTCTCAGTGGCTCGGAGTGGAGTCCAGCACTTGCCTTAGCTCTCCGTATGCTGGTTAATTAAATCCTTTTGCCGCTGTGCTGTGCAAATCCCTCTGTCCCCCAGGAAGGGCAAGCTGCACACTCCAGCGGTCTCTGCTGATCGCACACGTCTGCTGCTGCGCTCCTTGGCCGGGGCGGAGAGGGAGGTAAAACATACCGTGTATCCCTGCAGTGCTCGCTGGGACAGAGCCCCAGTGATTGATTCTCTGCTTCTTCCTGCTTTAAGACACACAATAGCGCAGGCTAGCCTCAAACAGGCCAAGTTTTACCCAAAAGCAGATGTGAATGCAATAGTCTCAGAATAGCACCTCAGGGCCAGTCCATACTGCACTGGTTTAATTAAAGGGCTGCAACTCCCAACCAGATGAGTTAATGGGAAAACAAAGAACCACACAGTTTCCCTCCCCACAGTCTCCACTGTCTGTAAAGCTGCACTGACCTTAACTAAAAATGGACACAGACGTAGTTAAATGAAATGAATGCAACCTTTAAGTGCAGATAAAGTCTCACGAGCAAACTCCTTCAGGGCTGTTTCTGGGATTTCCTACATGTTAAGCTGGGATAAAGAAGCTATAACCCTGGCCAAGACAATCTATGGGAGTGAGACACCCCTCTTTAGCGATGAGCAAATGCCCAGCTCAGGGAAGTGAGACCCCAACTCCACAGGCACCCAACTGCCCAGTACAGAGGGCGTTCCCTGCTCTTTCCAGCACAAACTGCTGCAGCAGCTCTACGGTCTCGCAGCTGCCAGCATTGCCACATGCAACTGGTGAGATCACAGAACGTTGGGAGTTGGAAGGGACCTCAAAAGCTCATCCAGTCCAACCCCCTGCCAGAGCAGGATCACCTAGACTACATTGCACAGGAACGTGTCCAGGTGTGTTTTGAATACCTCCAGAGAAGGAGACTCCACAGCCCCTCTGGGCAGCCTGTCCCAGGGCTCCATCACCCTCACAGGGAAAAAGTTCCCCCTCACAGTCATATGGAACTTCCTCTGCTCCAGCTTGCACCCGCTGCCCCTTGTCCTGTTGCTGCCATCTCTGAGCAGAGCCTGGCTCTGTCCTCCTGACTCTCGCCGTTCACATGTTTATACAGAGAGCAGATACCACCTCTAAACGCCCAAAAATCCAGGCTGAGAGCTAAACGAATGCCATGCCTCAGACTGGCGAGAGGGCCAGGAGCGAGGGGCTGGGAGGGCACGGGTACCGCGTAGTTTGCTGCTCCCCCCGGGGAGCTGAGCCGGGTCCCCGGCGAAGCTGTTCCCCGGGCGATGCTGTTCCCCAGGCAGCGCTGCCGCTCAGCGGCCACCGGCCACACGGCAGCTCCGGGCCCCGAGACGAGAGGAAGAGGCGGGCGGCTGAGCGAAACCCAGGAAGAGCTGAGGTCTCTCGATAGCAGGGCCGTGAGTTCTTCTGGGAGGGGCTGCGAGGAGAAATGAAGCGAGGGTACGAGCCTTGGACGAGGCCGTAAGAACGTGTCAGGTTGGATAGAAACCGACAAGGGATGGAGAGTTAAAAGCTGGATCAAGAAAATAGGGATTTATATCCAGCACCCACTGAGAGAGCTGCTGAAGGGGCTTATGGCCACATATTAAACCCCATTACCAAAACCAGTGACTCCAACCAGCACCTCCTGCTTTACATGTTGTTAAATTAAGCATATTGTATTAAGACCCCGGAGATACACAACCCCCTCCTGCTTCCAGAAACACACTGGAACACTAGTTCCCACAGAGGCCACGGTCATCAGAGTTAGAAACTGAGAACCAGAAGCGTGCGGTAGCACCCGCCCCACGCTTGCCTAAGTCAGTAGGGCTATCTCACATCTGTAATTCAGAAGTTCCTGAAACACACATACCAAACTAAAACCAAGCTTTTCCTCTCGCCCGAGTCTGACTTTAAAAGGCCAGATCAGGGGCCGGTTTGGGTGCGGTGGTTAGAAGCGCTGCTCAGCACCCATATCACCCCGCCCCAGTCAGAGGTGGAAGCTGCTAGCACCATTAATCGCTTGCTGATCTCACACTCACTTACTGGAATTGGAGTTAAGAGAAGCAGGTCTTTCACTGAAAGGGATCATGCTTTAATGTGAACTTGTGCAAAGCTTTAAAGAATTTCATTATTTGGGATGTTTTGAAAGAAGCAGTTTTATTTCAAAGCTACTGCCTTACTGGTCTGGAGACGTGAGAAGTACAGCAAGAGCTGCAGGCAGCAGGTCAGCTATGTAAATGAGCACCCAAGTATTTGCATCACACATCTGTCTTGCCAGAATCCCCTCTTCTAAACTCAGAATTAAGTGTTTCTCATAAGGATAAGCTTCCCCCGCCCCAAATAACATTGTCCAGAAGCTAGTCCCCTGCCGTGAGCAGACTGACAGAATCACAAGGTTGGAAAAGACCATCGAGTCCAACTGTTCCTGTCCTGTGCTAAACCAGATCCCTGAGCACCTCATCTACCCGTCTGTTAAACACACCCAGGGAAGGTGACTCAACCCCCTCCCTGGGCAGCCTGTGCCAGGCCCTGACAACTCTTTCAGGGAAGAGCTTTTCCCTAACATCTGGTCTGACCCTGCCCTGGCACAGCTTGAGGCCATTTTCCCTTGTCCCATCTCCTGTCCCCTGGCTGAAGAGACCATCGCCCATCTCTCTGCACCCTCCTGTCAGGTCACTGTAGGTGGTGATGAGGTTTCCCCTCAGCCTCCTCTTCTCCAGGCTGAGCATCCCCAGCTCCCTCAGCCGGTCCTCAGAGGATCTGCCCTCCAGACATTACACACATCATCTCTCCAGCTCAGCCCAGTGGGAACTTTGGATGTGGCCAGGGTGGATCAGCTTTGAGACTTACTCAGAGGCACACCCACCAGCTTCCAAGAAGAAATCTCCACTCGGTCACTTTATGAAGGCAGGTTAAATATAGTCTGTGGCCTCCCCCTGCTGATGCTGTATCAGTCTGTATACCTGAGGTCTCACTGCTGCTTCTCAGGGCAGAAAGTTGAGAAAATCAGCACATGCTACTGGAAACATCTGCAGCTGTAAACCACAGTTCTGTGATCTGTTGGACTGATTGTGGAGAACAGCTCCATGCCTTCCCAGCCAATGTAAATAATTAAGTGCTAGCAGACTAGTTCAAAGCACTCGGCAGCTGACCCTCTTGCATCTTCCCCACAATGCAAGTTGCCTTACCCCATTCAACAGAGCAGATCTAAGAAGTTACCCATTTAATCCTACTCACCACTTCACACAACAAGGGATGCTGCTTCCAATGGCTGGAGCTTTAACTGATGGAATCTAGCAGGGCTAAACAACAGGGAACTGATAGAAACAATAGAGACCTTAGGAGAGATACAGATTTAGATTGAGACAAGCAACTATTTTTAAAGGATAACTCCACAAGATCAATCAAAGGGTTGCACCCAAGGACATCTGGAAGGTGGAGGTGTAACAAAAGCCAGGTATCTTATTTGCACAGGTACCTGCTAACAATGCATTGTAAGACTGAGAGGAGGAACAATTACTGAAGTTAATTTTGAAACTTCCCTCTTACACCACCAGACAATAAACATATCCCCCACCGCTCTGCCCCAGACACAAATCCCTACCCAGAGCTTCTGGCAGCAGGAACTGGAGAAAGCCTCCTCCAGGCCTGCCCTATTTTTCTCATGGTTCTCTCTCCCCCTACCGTCTCCCAGATTTTACTGTATTCTGAAAGATCACACGAGGAATTCTGCTGCAGATGACTGGGGAACTAGAAGAAAAATGAAAGCAGAGTGATACTCGACCTCCCTGAGATCTTGAAAGTTCAGGTGATTTATTGTTTTAATGCCTCTGTAGTACAGTGACTCTCACCAGCTGCTCCTGCAGAGAGCTCTGTGCAGGCAGCACAGCGCTCACAGCCCTGAGCCCTGCACTGCACACAGGTCACAGCAGCCAGCCTTGTGTCTATAGTATTTATAGCTTTAGTGTTTACAGCAGAGATGCCAAAAACAGCCCTCTGAACTGCTAACCTCCATCTTCCAAATTCACCGACACAACGGTGAGTCATCTGCAGCTCGTTTGCCACACTAAAATAAGCTAGTGGCAAAACCAGAGCCGATGGCCTGTACCACTGGCCTGGTGAAGCTTCCTGGAGAGAAAGAGCACTGCACAGGGTGCTCAAAGGCCAAAGCCATGAGAAGGGCAGCATGTTGGAAGAGTTCACACCTGAAACTCCATGCAGACACATGCTGGATTTCCTCCTGTACCATAAAAGCTATTCAGATGCCTGTTCAAAATATTGTTATTAATAACAACAATAATAGATACCAAAACTCATGAGTATGCACCAAAATAAAACAGAGTAAAGTGCTGAAAACTAATTGGGGAAATAGATGCACCAGCAACTCAGCTATTTCAGAGCCCCCCGCTGCTTCCATTCCTCCTGTACCTACAGCACTTACAAGCCCAGCCCAACACCAGCTGGGCCTGGGTTCCTCTTTGGTGCTGAGGTGGCTTTTCAAGCCCTGCTATGGCTGTTTGCTTCTGCAGCTTCAGTAGGTGCAACGTACCTCCTCCCTAGGGCTGCAGGGAGGGACAAGGACACTGGGAGGGAGATGTGGTGAGAAAAGTGTTGTCCAAAACCATCAGGCTGCAGCCATCAAGAGCATCTCGTACCCAAAGCACACCATGCAAGTGGAGGAAACACTGGCTTCAGCCCTTGCCAGATTTATGCTGTCACATCCCTGTAAAGGTACTCTGCAGACAGGATCACACCAGCCTTAAGGTTTTGAAATAACAGAGGAATGCCCAGCGCACACTCGGCAAACCCACCGGCCCCAGCAAGGAGCACAGTGGAAGGGACATGATGATTCAGGGCCACTGCTCAGAAGTGCCTGCTTACCCCCAGAACAGTCTAAGCTTGACCAAAGCCGACGAGCCGCCCTAACTCCTGAGGGAGGACAGGCAGGTTAAATAACAGCAGTGCCACAGCATCCTGCCAAACAAGGGTAACTCAGGACACATTTGTCTCCTAATTAAGAAGAGTTTTTTTAATCCACAATTTAATTTTCATTTAAGTCATATAATCCCTTTGAATTAACTTTTCTTTTTAACAGGCCAGTAAAACATGGGGCCTGGAAACACTCTGGAGTAAGAGAAGGACCATCTTGGATGTGGGGACATTGAAACTAAACTGAATTAGCAGTCCCAAGGGGAACCTCCCGACCCACATGGGCTCCAAAATAAAAGTTGGTAAAATCCAGCAAGACATGCTCACTTCTGCACAATCACACAAGATTGGGCAAGTGGCAGGGAAAGAGAGACTGAAAACAACACTTTGAACCCTGTAACATTTGTCAGGTCCCAGCACCATGCAGAACATGGCCCATCGCCAACAGAAGTGAGACGGGAAGAGCACACTGCAACCCTGGGCATTGTGAAATCCCAAGGCAAGCAGTTCCCTTTCTGTTACGCTTACAAACACTCATCAGAAAGTCCGGTTCCCCCTCTATTGCCCTCGCTTTAGTAGAGCGCCCAATAAGTTTAATTAGGCACACTCTTCAACTATTTGCATGGTATGACTTGTCCGTGAACCAGAAGTGTTGCAAGCCTGTTTTCTGTAAAAGCCAAAGCCCAAAAAAGCTCAAGCCACCATGTCTCCAGGGCTCTGCTGGGGAGCCAGCAGCAGTTCCTAAGCAGCCATGGTCATTTCTGCCACCACCCAACCACAACAGCAAAACAAACTGGAATATTTAACGTTGTATTGCTGACCTGGATTCAGTTTTGAGGGGAGGATCCTGGTTGGTTCAAGAGAAGGAAAGCCATCCTACCACCCCAGGCTGCTGAGGAACACTGTTTCTGTTGCAAGAGGGGGTCTACTGGTCACTTTTGCTGCGCGCAGAGCGGCCCCCTCCTCCTCCTACACCCATATGGCAAGAAAAAATTAAAAGAACTGCAAGTAGAGAGCACTTTGGTATGGTTGAATGTAGGTGAGGATCCAGACTGGTGTTTTGAGGGTTACCTTATCAAAAGGGTGGATTATTAGGTTATGCTGTACAAGCAGTTCCTCTGGAAAGATTAAGCACAATACCCTCAGAGGGGCACAAACCACAGAAAAAAATGCAGATTGTGGGATACTGAAAGATTAAATCAACAATTTTGGCAGCACAAGTAAAGTATTTAGAAACAGGGCTGGTTGTGGCCATTCCCCCAGCTCCAGAGCAGCTTAAAGATCCTGTTCTCATTTTCCCAGGACCTCTATTGTAAAGTCAAGGAGAGGAAGTAAAAAAGAAGTGTGATCAGACATTAAACCAGTGCTGAAGAATACGCAGATGCTACTGAAAACCATTTCTAAACTGGTTACCCAACACGTAGGGAAGCATTTAGTAACCCTAGGGAAGAACCTTTCCACGTCAGCAAACCCCCACTGGCCTTCCTACAGTTAGCCACCAAGGCCCGGAGATCTTCAAAATACCTTGCTCTGAAAGACAAACCCCAACCTACACTGGCCCCTGGAAGCAGGGATCTAGTTAGGAGTGGCTGGAATGAAACACAACATCCATAATGTACTGAGATGGTTATGCGGCCTACATGTAACCCGCGGCCTACATGTAACCCACGGCCACTACTCTTGCTTTGAATATCTGAGTTTTCCATTCAAAGGTGCAAGTAGAGAAATAACAAGCTGGACCAGGTAGGAATGGTCTTTCTGCTGCCTGCTAGAGGGAAGAGCAGGGGAGCCCATGAATAAACCCTTTTGTTTAGGTCAGCAGCTCCTGGAAGCAAAGGAGACTCACAGACCGTCTGGGAACATCACAACAAACTCTTCTAACCCGTTACTCTTTTTTTTACCCCCTCTTCCCTAATTTCAGAGCTCAGGTTCTATATTAGAACCAAAATTAAAGCAGCAGCCAATGGATTTCGCAGGGCAGAAACACGAGCCGTGCCGCTTAAAAATGGAGCTGTGGAACTGGCTGCCAGACAAGCCATTTGCATTAGTACCATGAAACAGGATATTAAGCACTTTGTAGCAAGAAACAGGAGATTCCCTTTATTAGAAAAATACTTTTAAGGTTGAAATTCATCAAACCATTTGCAGCCACGGGTGACTTGTAAAAGACATCATCGGCCAGCAAAGCCGGCTTTGGCTTACCAACACCATCCCCAGCAATTACCATCCAGAGGGACATTACCTGTTCCCAGCTAAGGAGTGAAGCCAGTGCCAAGCCTCAAGCACAAAGATCACATTAACTACTATGGAAAATGTCTCTTTTGGATCCAGGAAGAAAACTATTCCGAGATATCCGTAAGAGATCAAGACATTTACTTTGGTGTGTAAAAGACACCAAAGGCAATTGTCAGAAAGAAGCAGGTATTGTCTTCCTATGCTTATCTAGATTCCATCAGAGTAATCTAGACTCAATCAAAACCATCCTGGGCTTGGACCAGATAAACTTCTCCCCATGAAATTAAGGAGTCACAATTCCTAATTGCTGTCTTAAGCAACAACAGGAAACCTAAGGGACCCCTCAAGCAAACAAAACCAGCACCTCTGGGTAGATGTTGTAACTTGGCTTATTTTAGCCTAGAATTTACCATGTCGCAAATCACATCCCCACCCATTGGGAGCTGGTAAGACCAGCCCCTTCCCCCTGCCCGACTTCTCCCTTCCACTTCTGGCCCAGGATTTTATTGCGAAGGGAAACCAGCGTTATTGGCCGTAAAAGGAAAAGACTCATCTGTCACATTTCTGCAGAGGGGAGTCAACGAGGAGGAACTTCAGCAACTTCCTTAAAACTCAGGAAACATGGCTATGGTCATCCTCCCCTATAAGGATTAAAGGCTTTTTCCTCCTGTTTTCATCAGGGATGCATGTGGGCAACGATACCAGAGCATGGAGGAGCACAGATGTCTCATTTTAAAGGAAGACAAAAGAGGAGAGAAACAAAAAAAACGAGTCAGGAATGAACAAGTGGGGTCAAGCAATGTTTGGGGAGCTCTGCCCTGGATTCCTGTGTATGGCCCAGGAAGCCTTCATGAGGGCACATCGCTGCATGGTGCAGTGTTTCCCGGGGACTCCTTTCCATGCAGCCAGAGTTAAACATCATTTCCCAGCAGATGCCTAACAAGCTGAGCATTTGAAATCAGGAAGGCATTAGCGTTTTAGTAAGGGCATATTTATGGTTGCTTAACAACCCCTTGAGTTTCTTCATCAGATATTTTTCTGAATTCCTAAGTTTCCATGCAGACATGCTCAATCGAAAAATAAAAGCAGTAGGAGCAATGCTATTCAGTAACTTGGCTGGTTTTGTTAGTGAAACAGTATTCTCTTACCTTTACACCCCTAAACATGGCTGTACTTAAAACCATGTATGCAAAGACCAAGAACGAATGGTCCTGCCCTTAAGAGCACTCATCAGCTCTGTATACCTTGCATTCCAGATGCATCAACAACAGAAGATGCCAGGACAATGACATTTTTGTTTGGTGCTTGTTTCGCTTTCAGAATCACCAAAACCAATGCAGCTGTAGTGGGTGGAAACCACAAAACTGATTATGACCCCAGAATTAATAATGAACCCGAGCTTCAGCTTGTCAGGTCTTATTAAGGAGAGGATGCTGCACGATGGCATTTAGGGAGAAAGGTCAGCATAATGCTTGTAGGGCACGTTAAAGTTCTAAGACATCAGCTACTGGAAGCTTTTTTGGGAGGAGGCAGCTATTACTAAGAAAACCACCTGGCTGGAGTCCTATGTTAAAAAAGGCATTTTAGAGAAAGCAAAACCACCACCACTTCACATGCACGTTGTCTCTGGGCTTCTCCCCTACTGTGCTTCCCACACGCATGACTCTTGAGGTGCTACCCTGCTCCCCAGCATCAACCTCTCAAATCAGAAGACTTTCAGCAAGAAGGGAGCCAGACAGCACCAAAGGATCCACGTCCTTCACCTTCCCACCGAAGGCAATACCACCCCCTCCCACATCAGTCCTCAGGACAAAGTGGTTCGCTCCATGCAGCTCCTGAACATCACCAATTACCCTCCAGCCTAAGAGCCACCAGCAGATCACCCAAGAGCCTTCAGTATTCATCTTGAATTTAATTTAGCCTTGTTCAGGTGCATGAGTTTAACCTTTGGTAACACCCCCGGCCTCTCCCCAAGAGCTGAGCACCTCTGTGAAGTGCCTTGGTATGGAGGGCTGGATGATGCCTGGCAGCCAGAGGGAGCAGCTATTGAAACCAATAACCCTTTTACCCTATTTCTTCATTATAAAAACATGATTACTTAACTTCTGAGGCAAACTAAGACGACAACAGTGTAACAGAAAGCCCACAAAAGCTTCACTTTTAAGTTTTGGCCAAGGATCTGGAACCTCTCCCTTGGAAGAGCAGCTTCTCACAACCAGCCTGAAAAACACCTTCACAGCGTTACAGGCTTAGAAGCCAGTCTCACTACAGGACAGGTGAGCAGAGGAGAGTTAGCCTCCTCGAGGCACAATGAGCTACTAGAACTAAATGCAGCTCAGAGATACCAGACAGCTTCAGGCTGGAAGGTTTCCTTGGGTGTATTCTTTGAACCATATTATTCTTAAATCAGATCTTTTCTACTCAGTAAAGGTTCAGCTGGTTGTGTGTCCCCTGCTATCAGCCCGGTGCTGATATCCTCTTGTAAGCAAGCCAGCTGTGTTAGCTATCCCAACAACTTCCAGAACCTGTTTATTTTATGAAGAACCACCTCAGTATGTTAAGTTTGGAAAAAAGAGGGGAAAAAAGTGCAGGTCCAACACTTCATTTGACTCTTTTCAGACACAAGACCTCACAAAACTTTTTTTGACATGAGGTTGCTAAAAGTAACCCAGCCTTAAAAAGCCCTGTTATTTTTATACAGTCACAAGAATCACTGGATTGCTTCTAATTATCCCATCCTTCCTTAGAATTTCTATTTGTGCTTAACAAGACACAAGGGGCTGCGACACCAGTGCAGTCATCCCACATCTTGAATTACAGGCAACTGGGTAAAGTTTAGTTTCTTCTCCCCATAAACATTTTTGGGAGGGGAACAGTTAAAATAAAGCCTGTTTGACCTTGGTGTCTGTAAGTCCATGTTAAAAACGGACAAGCTTACAGCTAGGCACCAGATCAAAGCACAAATAGATCTTGCTCTGGCCCTGCTTGAAAACAAAACTGTTCTCTAACACAGATTCACAGCAGGACTAAAAGTGTTCCACCTAAACAGGACCAACAAGGAGAACACCAAAAAGCCCCTAGAGCAGGACTAGGTCTACTGGACTTCACTATCTTTCCTGTAAATACATCTTTAGTGCTTCTGGCATTCAGGGGACGTTTACTTTTCCCCAGACAGTGGTAACGCTGAGGAATCCGCTCCAGGCACAACAGAAATATAAATAGTTGGCCATCTGCACTGCGCCTGACATACCAGACTGGCAGCTGTATCTTCAGTGGTGAGCACGCTCGCAGCACGGTCCCTGCTCTCCCTGTATCTCCCATGGTGGAGTCAGCAGTCAGCTATTACTGGAACTCATCATGGCATGGCCAAATATTTGCATGGGAAGCTGGCTGGGCGCTTACTCATAAGGTGCCTGGCTCCTGCATGATCTTCTTAACACTCCCCTGCCCCCCCCAAGGGAGAGGCCATTTCCAGATTAACACCCACAGCCCCACAGATTTTAGCAAGCCACTCCTACTTGAAGCTACAATTCCCACCACAGCTCAGCTGTTATTACTTCACACCACTACTTCTTCTCCTTTGTAAAACGTGATGCTTTCATCTCCAGAGTCATCCCTTGCAATTTGTATTGTCATGGCAACACAACTCCCTCCCCTGTCCCAAACCCCATCCCCACGTCTCATTGTGTTCGGTACCAGACAGGCGACGCAGCACGCTGCATACAGATGAACGATGCCTCTCAAAGTGGTCTCAGGCCTCCTCCCCCTGCTGCTATGCTGACACAGCTCCTGCTTCAAGGGGTTTACTTGCAACAGGATAAGGGAGAGACTCCTACTGCCTTGGGTTTCTCTATTCAGACAAAGAAACTTTATTAATACACAGCATTTTTGTACTATGGACAACTATACGGGTTAAAATAGAACAGACCAGGTTCATAGCCCGTCTGAGCAATAAGAGAGAAAACGAAATCCTTAGAGCACAGGTGTAAGAGGGTTTTGCTAAGGCAGCTGGGGGATACTGGTAAAGCAAAAGGGGAAGATAACTCCACAAAGGAGCATGCTCAAGAACAGGGCTCTGGAGCCCTCTTACGGCAGCTCGCTCTCAGCTTCTGCAGAGCGGAATCCCAGGGACAGAGGGACATGTCACAGCAGCTCTGCACAGGAAAGGATGCAACGGTGTTGAGAGAGGGTGGAAAGGAGTATCAGCTGGCTGGGACTGAGCTCTGACAACAAGACATTAGAGCCCTACACCTCCAGCTGTGCGACTGCTCCTGACGTGTGTGCAGAGATGGGACAAGCCCTGTGCTTCAGGGGGTGACAGGAGACCAGCCTCCTCCAACACCCAAGTGTGCTTTAGCAGTAGAAACAGGAGGCGTGCTAAGGAAATCACTGGCAGCTACTGCTCCAGTACCAACAACTGCTCCGTAGGGATGTCAAGCAGGCCAGTACCACGCAGGAAGCCCAGAGTGGTTTCATACAAACCCTTTCTTAACTTCTCCTGGCCGGTAAGGTCTGACAGTGCAGAGCTTGGTTATTGACAGGTCAAAATCTCTGCCCAGGAAACATTCAGGGAAGGAGGCGGCTCAGTGCTAGCAGGGATAAGCCTGGCGGCTGGGCTCCGAAGGGGTTACAAAGATTAAACAGCAGGGAAATATTTATGGAGGAAAGATGCTGAGCTGTGCATGTTTCCCAGGCTGGAGCTGGTTTTAATTTACCCCTTGCAAAGGCTGTGATTATTTGCTGCTGGTTTTTGTTGAAAGCAACTATTTGAGGCTCACTTGCTCCCTCTGCTGTCACAGCTCTGCAGCTGGTTTACAACACAACCACTCCCCAAACCCACAGAAACTACAAGGAATCCTGCTTTTGGGTTTTTTTACCTTCCCAGTCTGGGAAAGAGGGGACAATATTTATAAGCATTAGCTATTACCCGCCTGGGCTGGCACAAAGCTTTCTTTGACTACGGCACTCTATGAACATTACAGATATCTCCTGGAGCTTGGAGCTACAGCCACAAGGACTCTGCTCTTTTCCCAGCTCTCCCCTTTGCAGACTGGTTTCTGCCTGCTTTTAGCTAAACAGCAGCATCCACCAGACTCCTCACTAGATCTTCCCCTGAGTGCACAGTTCACACATGTTGACATGTTGCTACTAACATCCTAGTTTAGGCCTTTTTATGAGCACAGGGATTTTTAAATCTAGGAGACCATCCTCATCATTAGCTAGACTGGTGTCTGGCACCCTCATCTCCTTGGGACTAGCCATACTCTGGAGGAGGAAGCTGTACCCCTTGCATCACTCCCCAAACACCAGACAACTGCACACCCTCACTGCAAAAGAAGAGATACATCTTCTCCATGACTAAAACTATCACCTCCCACTCAATACAGCCTGCCCAGGCATTTCATATAATCATAGAATGGTCTGGGTTGGAAGGAACCCCAAGGATCAGAGAGTTCCAACCCCCTGCCACAGGCAGGGCCACCAACTTCCAGGCCTGGATCTACACAAGGTTGCCGCAGGTCCTATCCAACCTGGCCTTGAACACCTCCAGGGATGGGGCATCATCATTTATTAGATGCTACTTCACTGTCTAAGCTCTTTTGCTTCTTTCTTCCAGCCTCAAGCTACTCCTCCTTTGCTCTGCCTTTGAGTTTCTTCTCCTTCACTCTGACCACTGAGTTGCCATGTGATGCTGCTGTAGCACCAAGGGCAACTGAGACACTGGTTCTTTCACCCCACTTTTTCCTGAGTGAGCTGAGCTGTCCTCCCGTCCGTGGGGGATGCTACAGAGGCTGCCCATTGCCTGCATCCCCACCTCGCATGCTCACTGTCACCGCAGTGGCTGCCCTATGCCTCCTCCCAAGGATGCCAGGAGCAGCTCACCCAGCCTGGCAGAATCCCTTCTCAGCCCCTGTGAACAAGGTTTCCAAGCAATCCTCACAATACATCTACCCCACTCCACATTCTCGGATTAATCCGTACCTTGAAGGGAACCATAAATATTTGCCTGGACTTTCTGTTAATCTTGCTATGACACAGCTATTAGGATTACTGAAGTGTGAGTTGATAAGCAATGGGGTGGAGTGCTGGAGTGTTTCAGGAGATGACAGTAACCCCTTGCTATATTTTACTGATGTGGATGCCTTGGTGACTTGCACTAATCCCCTTGGAAATTACTATGAAGGAATAAAGAGTCTTAAAATATGAAGCAGGAGGTGGAGTGCTGCAAAGAGGAGTTGATCTCCAGACCGGCCTTTTCTAAGTATACACATTAATGTTGGTATTCAATGTGAAGTGGAGCAGAGAAGAACCCAGAGCAGGACCTTCCTGCACACCCACATGCAGTAGCAGGAGAAGCTGGGCAGCTCTAGTTTGCAGCATAGCCTTTCTCTTGGTATCTATGTCCAGAAACAGCTGCACCTTTGGCTTGGGACAGCAGCCCTCCAGCAAGTTGCTGTACTGGAACAAAGGCTGTTTGCAGGGTTCAGGCCAAACAAGGTTGGAGTTTTAGATGCAGCGATTACCTCCACATCTCTACTACTGGGTATCAAGATAATGCCAGTTTTCTCCACCAAAGTCACTGTGACTCTGTGTGGTATCACTAGAAATCCATCTAGACCTGTGTTGCTCCCAGCACAGGAGGACATGGGGCAGGTAGGAAGCACCTTACAGACAGGGCAGGCATGCCGCTCCACTGCTCTCTGTGGGCCTGGGACTTTCTGCACCATTGATGGGACTTCGTCTAATGGCTCTCTACTTCTCTGAGTTTATCCTGTGGCCTTTGAATCATGTTCCAAGGTTGTCTCTCCCTTGGTAGTGCTAATTAACAAAGTTCACTGTCCCCAGGAGAGCATTACCTATTGAATCCAGGCTACCACTTCTTGCAGCTCTTCAGCTCCTCGGCTGTCAGACAGCCACATCTGTTCACACCTAGTCTGGCTTAGCCTGGACCATCTCACTGAATCACAGCTTGAAATGGTGGGGCTACAGATTGTAATGGTGTTAAAGCAATAGACTTCAACCTAGAATGAAGCCAAAAAGTGACCATTAAAGTAGGAAATCCTATAAAAGCATCTATCCCCTGTACCAAAAATTCCACTGACAACTGAAATCTAAAGTCGCCCTTCCTCCCTCTCAGTCACACTACCCAACAAGATCCAAAAGCTCCAGGCCGATTCAAAGCATGGCTTTTCAACCAGCTTTACCTTTTAGACCTTTAAGGCCATCTTATCATTCATTACCTGCTACATTTCAGATGTTACATACAAAAAGCATCCATTTACAGACCAAGAGTGATCTCATTAACATCTCTCTCTCAAGAGTTAGCTTTAACCTCTTACAGGAAAGCACCACTTCTAGACTATGGAGAATACTTTTAAACTTCTTCTAAGGGTCTTCTAGCTTCCTGGCATTCCTGACTAAGAATCAGAACAAAACATTGGTGTCACTGATGCCATAATACAAAGAAAACAGGAACTTTCTCTAGCTCTACATGCCCCAGCAGGCAAGTCCAAGGATTACAGCAGCCTTCCTGGTAATTATATCGCTTGCTTTTACTTCTCCATGGTGATGTATGATACTTCAGGGGTACTGTCCAGTCCAAATTTTCAAGATACAATCTATCACAAGCCCACAGAAAGTAGGGAGAGGACCCACTGATACTGCAGGTGTGAGAGAGAGGGAGACACTGTACAGAAAGGAGCCTAGGGTAACATGCACACAAACAGTAGGAATTTTGCATTGTTCTGACAAGCAGTTGTAACAAGTCCATGTGGGAGAAATCAAGAGGACCTCACTCTGTTTTGATACAGCTGTGCTGTTGCACAACTCCCTCCATAGAAGAACAGTCCACCCAATGCGTGGAGTAAATACCTTTCAGTTCTACAGATCAGCCAAGCCTTCCCCCCACCCTGCAGCTCCCCGGCATATCTGGGCTGCTCAGGGTCAGGGCTGTTTATCCAGTCTTGCAGGCAATGAAAGAATCAGAGGAAAGGTGTACAGTGCTGGCAAAGGAGTGTGGATGTGCAGGCACACACTCACTTTCACAGCTACTTTCTGGACACCAGAGATGACTGATACCCATTTTTATAAAAAAGCGCTGAAAAACAACCCTTGATCTCCAAATTACAATAATTGATTGACATCTTCACCATGGCAACTTGCTACCTGTAACAGGATGCAGGCAAAGGATAACATGCCTCTTGTTCAGCAGCTACCTCCATTCCCATTCACCTTCCAGAGCTCACAGGAGGGAACAGAAGAGCTAACAGCTACAGCTAATGCACAGCAGCTTTTGCCTGATCAGGTCAGCTCATCCCTCACGCTGGCTCTGCTGGCAGCTGGACTTTAAGGCTGCCCCTCACAACAACTGAGCTCTGAGCCCAGCGCAATGCGAGCCAGCGCAGATGTGGTTACAGGTATGGCCACGCACAGCCAGCGCTTGGCAGTCATCTGCCCCCAGTACAAGTCGCTCACATTGGGACTGAGAGAACTGATTTTGGGTTAAATGTGTCCCCTTATGGAGGGGAAGCAGAAGGAAGGCAACTGCAAGTGTCAGAGCAACACGTGAGAGTTCAAATCTCGGACAAGGAACTCCATCCACGTGTTTGGCGAGTACCTGGGGCTTGATCCTTGGGGATCACCTGCATTGCTCCACACGATCACTGCTTTGCCTCATTTGCACATGTCGAGGTCATCACAGGATCAGGAAGAGGGAAGTAAATATGATTAAACAGAAGGCACCGCCTTTCCAAAGGCCACCTTAAGAACAATGCTTGGGGGTTTTTAGATCAGGGTCAGTTTTGACTAGGTAAAGGGTGCTCTGCTCCTGGAGGACCAGCTCAAGCCAGCTGTGTTAAGTCTCCTGTGGAGAACATGGTTTAGTCTGGCAGATGGAGATGCTGAGTAAAACTCATTAATCTGTTATCACTTTCACCCACCCACAAAAAAATCCCAGTGGTCTTAAGTCATGGTTTTGACACAAATCTAGAAATCTATAGCTTGTACAACAGCTGCAACCAGAGTGAAGTTCCAGGAGGAAAAAAACCACTTCATTTAATTACATGGGTAGGTCAGGATTGTTCAAGACAAGGATCTCTTACGGTAAGAGATTTGCCTCTGAAAATATCTGCGTGCTCGTTTGCGTTACGGAACTGGAAAAGTTACACAAGGGCTTTGTGGAAGTCATGCCTGTTTGCTCTGCACACCTGAAATACCCCACAAAAAAAGGGGTTAAAGCCACAGGAGAACAAAACACTCCAAAGAGCAGTTCTCCTTAGAAAATACCACGGGTCCCATGTGCAGACAGAACAGCTACAACAACAACTCTCATTCACATCACCTCATTGAGCTATCTACCCCTTGCACAGGAACAGTAAGATCCAAGGCTGAAAACAAAGACAAGAAGCTGGCAAGCTGGTTGGTGCTGTGCCTATCTCCATATCTAGAAAGGTTCAATGCGTTCATTCTAGGTGGCCAAGAGAAACTAAATATAGTAGCAGGCTACCAACCAACACACAACCTGGCACGGCTTCCAGCTACCTGAAAGATCCATCCCTCCCTTCGCAGGCCGCTCCGATAGCTGCAATCCTTTCCCTTGTTTGGGGAGAACATGCCATACGGAAGCACTTTCAGGTTTTACTTACATGGATAATGGCATGCACAAACTTGAGGATGGAGGTAATGCAGTAACACCTCTGATACTCCTCTCCTGCCCCACTCAGGAGGGGATCAGCCGGCTCTTTCAGATTGGGGGTTTTTATTAAGCCTGACATCCGCTCACAAACAGGACGTAGCATCCTTGTTTCACATGCCAGGAGCTGAGGCTCTTACAGCAACTGCCTCTGAGCAGAGCAGAGACACCATCCAAGAGCATCTGTTTTATTTTAACCTCTGCCCTTTAAGGAGGACCCAGAAACAAAAACAAATCATGTTATAGCTGCAGCCTAGGCTTCGGTGGTTTGTATAAGGCTAGACATCATGGCAAAGCTTTTTGATGTAGAAGTCCTCCAGGAGAGATGCTCACCCATTGGGCTTCTGAATGGCATCTCTGCCACTAACAGCTTGCAGATATTGTGTTTTAAGCAACAATCCCAAAGACAGACCCCAATTTCAACTGGGCTTTGAGACTTGGCTTAAAGGCATGCATGCTCCCAACACAAAAAAATGAGGTCAAAAAAGCTTCTTTTGAAAAAATAAATAGAGCAATAAAGCATTCTTTCAGATCAGCTTCACAGAGGATAAATCACTGAACAATACAACCATCTTATCTTGTTGGCAAATGGTCCATTACAGCGTCCAGCTTTATGGGAAATAGTTGGTTGGTCTGGAGGGCAAACCAACTCTTCATTGTCTAGAAAAATGCTGCTCTTTACTTTTTACAAGATTCGTTTTAAAAAAAAAAAAGATGATGTCTAAACAGTGCCAAGCCTGCTTTGCTTCCTGCCTCTCAGCACCTTCCCTGGATGCCTTGGGACTTCCTAGCAACCTCGCAGCAGAACCGTGATTTATCTCCTTTTACAAGAAGGGTAACGCACTTAAAACAAGATGCCAGCTGCCCTCCTGCCATTCCCCAAATGGGTGGGACACAGCAACCATGAGACCCCACAAACACTGGGGGGAAGGTGATGAAGCAGGCAGGGCTTTCCCAGCACACGGAGGGTTTGAGGAAAGCTTTGCCTCTGCTTTCAGCCTCTATTTGCCTCTTCTGAGCTCAAACACTAACAAAGAGCACCCAGCGAGGAACGCAGTCCCCGAATAGCTAAGGGGTGGTTACTGAAACATCGCTGGCTGCAGGATCCAGCAGCAGCTATGCCTGTTCAGTATTTTGGCACTGATTTATGACAAGTGTACTTGCGTTTCCATTAGCTGTGGCTTTCTCAGTTGACCCCTCAGCTCGCAGAGGCAGACTCGACATTAAACTCCCATCAGCTTTCAGTACCGCTGACCTCATCCCCGAAACTCGCGGCGATGTTTTACATCAGCCGGGGCCAACGCATTCCATTAATGCTCCCCCAGCTCAGGGAAACATCTGCTCTGTTTACACTGGTAGCAGCACGGAGGCCACTTAAGCATCACCTCTGCTCCCCGAGCCCGTGGTGAGAGGAGCAGCCACACACAGGCCAGGCTCTGGACCTCCCAGCCCCCACCCAGCACAACGACCCAACCATTACTTATTCAGCAGGGCAGAGGTCATTTAAACCATCAAGGCACAGGAGAGATGGTGTGTAGTAGTAAAGAAGGTGGTTTCCCTCAGGCCAGAGAGGGTTATTTGTGCCAACTTCAGCTGAATGGGCTGATAGGGAATAAAGAATTAAAATGCACCAGAAAATAATTAACCCAAACGGTTTCACAGATTCTTCTGTTGGGGCAGAGATTCAATGGCTATGGATGATTAATGCACATTAGAACTCATGCACTGAAGGCACCTCTCTGTGCCACCCTGTCCTTGGGAAGCTGGGTGCCAAACCCACCCTCACACCCCACCAGCTCCACTGCCGAGGCTTTTCCCACAGGAACAGGAGATGATAGGATACCTCCCCATCCAAAACAATCCCCCTGGCAACACTTGTTGCTCCCACTGTTCCAAGGTTAGATATGCATTAAATTAACCCCCCCACACATGTCTGTGGGGGCTGCTGGAAGCTTTCTTTGCTATTAACCCCCTAGTCAAGGCTATGGATGCTAACAGGCCTACGAAGACACATAAAAACATCCAGCAGCCTTGGAATACTTGACAGGATCTGTCACAGAGACGGAGCGCATCACGTACGAGGGCATTCAGCAAAGGTCACCTTTTATTACAATGAAGTCAGGAACACAACCAGCCATCTCCATCACCAATCATTTTGCTGGTACGTGGATTTGCTGCATTTCAGTTTTTCAGCCTTTTGCAGAGCTCAGACCACAGGCTCACCATGAGCTCACCCAACACTGAACACAACCAGACCAGGGAAGTACCTTAATTCTCACAGTGGTCCTTAGGCACTAAACCCAGTATTCAAACATGGAAAACACAAGACAGAAATCTGTCCCCAAAAACACACTTCTTTTCCTTTTTTAAAATTTTAACTGCACATCAACAAGGCTGGTTTGATTTGGGTGGTGACAGAGAGTTCATTCAACCCAACCCTGCCACTCCTGAGTATGATGGCAGGTACTGGGGCAGGAAGACAATAAAAACTATATTTGCTCTTGATCTTCAGCAAAACATCAGGGATGAGTGACACGACCTGCACAAATGCTCCCTGTTTTTCACCTAGTTCCCAGTGTCCAAGGTGTGGGCACCCCAGAGCTTTGCCAGTCCCACCACAAAGCTAAGGCACCGACTCTATCAACCAAAAAGAGGAAAAAAAAAAAAATTAGTAGAAGAGGAAGAAGCCACCACTAAATGAGACAATTCAAATTGTCCCTTTCCAGTTCCTTAATTCACATATTAGGGGACAACCACAGCTGGGAATTTCAATCTCTGGAGCAATTAAAGAAAATTAAATTCAGCAAATGAGGCCCTATGCACTCAAAGCTTCATTAACCCTGTCGCCTTTTAATTAAATATGTGCACATGAAATTTGGGCCCAAGAAAGCATTTTCTTTACTCACAATGCTCAGGTTTAATGGCCAATCAGTACTTGCCTTTTAAAAAAACAGAATACCAAGGTCACACACTCTAGACCTCCCCCATTCCACACTGGCTTTATTAAATACCTGGTAGAAATTACTGCCTCTCATCGGCTCCCACTCACTGGGAACGCCTGCTCTCCCTCAAACGCCCTGCGCTGCACTAGCAAAGCTCTGTTCTAGGCTTGCTCTGAGATAATAGACAGCCCTACCAACACCACAAGTAAAATATGAGCTGGGATTTTAAGAGCCCTACACAATTCTTATGATCAGTTAAAGGAATCAAGTTGGCTAGCTACAGTAGGATGGGTTTTTCAGCCCACAGCGAAGAGATTAGAGTAGCCAGCTTCTCTTTTAAAAACTGTTCATCCTTACAAAAGGCTCAGGCAGGCACCAAAGGCGGTGTGCGACTAGGACAGTTTAAAGGATAATCTTTGAAAGGGGATATTGTTGAGTCTGCTGAGCCTAAATATCCAGCTTGCTTTGTGTGGGCTCCCACCTGACTCGTGAGGGAGTCACGCTGCTCATGAGCCAGCCTCCCAGCTCGGTGGAGAATAGAAATGAAGCACATTAGTCGTTCCTTTGGCCACATGACCACCTAGCAGGGACTGAGCCCAAACTGCTTTGATGCTTCCCCATTACTCACCCCTAAGCAGTCACCCAAGCACTGGATGCACTGGCCATCACACAGACTGGCACCAGTAACAGAGGGAAGGAACACACAGACCCTTCCGTCTGCAGGAGAGAGAATTCTGCCACCTTGAGCCACCCACTTCACATGGAGACATCCTCCTGTCCCCTCATCACTACCGAGCACATTTACAGGAGCCTTCCAGCTTGTGAGTGGGGAGACTGAGTAACTCTGGGAGAGACAAGGCTTCAGTTTGTCATTTTTTCTTTTAAAGCATCTTTTGGGGAATTGCCAGCACATGCTGATCAACTCTGTATTTGTGTTTTACTGCTTACCTATGTATTTGAGCTGTTTTAACTATTTCAAATGAGAGAGCAGTGGCAGCACACACGTGAAGAGACTACCTTCTCTGTCGCTTACCATGACAGTCAGTACGTTTTGCAGTAAACACTTCCCTTTTCACACTTGCCCCTCTCTCACAGAGCAAGCTAATGCATGCACAACTGCTCCTGCACGGCCCCCAAGGGATGCCAGCTTCCCGAGGGGATGCTCTGCCCAACTGAGTGGGGAGGCACAGCTCCATTAATCACGAGCAGGAGACACAGGCGATTCCTTACGCTTACAGCAGCCCGGCGCTCACAGGTTAATTGCTGCATCCCCAAAATAACATCCTTGCTCTGATTTCACAGCAGCCATGTTCTCTTGCACGCAGCATGGATTGCTGTTTGCTGCTGCAGGATGCCCTTGGTACTACCAAGGACACTCTGAATGCATCGAGCGTGACAGGCTCCACACTGAATGTGAAATAAACACAGCCACTTACACCTCCTCAGTCTTTGACACCAACAAGGGAAGGGGCTTCTACTACAGCACCAGCAATGAATAGCACGTAAATTTTGTGATGCTTGAAGTACTACCAGGCAGAACACAGCATACTATCCCTCTGCTCCTGGAAATCACAGGTCTGTTAACCTTTTTGTGAAGGCAAGATGGTCTTCTCCCTTGCGTGCAGCAAACAAGCAAGGATGATGCTCATGGTGACTGTGTGCAGGTACACTGCCTGGCAGAAGAGGCCCTTTCCAACACAAACCTACTTGTCCAAGGAGTCCTGCTCCCCAACTCTGATACTATCATTTTGTGATGATAACATTTCCTGACCCAGTTTCTATCTTTCTCCTCATTCCTCTGCTACAAGTAGTAATTAGTAATGTCAGTGTTCTGGCTGGATTGCTACAGGCCCATTAATAATGCAAGAGTAGTAACAGAGAGAGAGAAGGGAGGTTTGAAGGTTAAGAGCAGTAAGAGAAGGCATTTTGGGGGGCATGTGAAGGGGAGGGAGGTGAGGAGAAGAAATGCTGGCCTACTGAGATTATAAACCATAAACTTCAAAACATATTGTTCCTTTCAGGTGGCAGTGGTGAGTCAGCCATGGCTAATTAGAATATGCAAATCAAAATGACACACAGAGGTGATTTTTACTAAATTAGAAAAAACCCACTTCTGCTCCACCTTCCCTTTCAGTCCCTAAACTTGCTGCCTCACCACTCCATGTTCCCGTTCCTGTTCCCCATGTGTCAGAGGTCACTGGTAACCCAGCATCCCACACGTGATGCAGCAGTTTCCTCTCTCCAGAGCAGCCCCTGCAGGGCCCAGCCCGGCCCTGCCCATCTTCCACCACTAATCAGGCTGTTCCTCATGCACCTTAACCTGCAGCTCTGAAGCTGATTATGACAACTACTCTGGACCTAAAAGAGCTGAATTGGAGCAGGTAACCCAGCATCACTCATGCTTCCAAGGCCAGGGAGTCTTCCCCAAAGCCAACAGCAGCTCCCTCACCAGCAACAGTCTCACTGCTACAGAAGGCACACAACCCTCCAACAGCACTGCGCCACCTGGAAGCTGGTTTTCCCCACCTTCTTTTCCTGTCCAGCACAGAAATAGAGTTAAGAGAGGAGCTTTCAGGTTTGGTGTTGATTCCTCACCTGTCCTGTTGCCAACCAAGAACTCACACTGCCTGTGGAATGACTAAGCTCTCTCCTGCACACCAAGGCTGTAGCTTGTCTGGGGCAGACTGGTCCAACACCAAAAAGCAAGTACCTTACACAGGGGTTGGTGGTCCCCAGTTTTCTGGAGGATTTGCAAGTCACCAGCTAACTTTCACAGGCCATTTAGCAGAGCTGACCAGCCACACTATGTGTCTATATTCACAGCTCTGTGCCCGATGCCAGGCCTCTTGTTAGTGGTGCTGTAAGGAACAAGACACAGCACATCCTCCTTCCACTAGCAGGAATCACAGAATCTCCTGAGCTGGAAAGGACCCATAAGGATCATTGGGTCCAACTCCTGGCTCCACACAGGACCAGCCAAGTCAGAGCATGGGACTGAGTGCATTGTCCAGACACTTCTTGCCCTCAGCCCAGCTCAGTGCTGTGACCACTTCCCTGGGGAGTCTGTTCCAGTGCCTGACCCCCATCTCAGTACAGAACCTCTTCCTGATATCCAACCTAAACCTCCCCCATCACAGCTTCATGCTGTTCCCTTGGGTTCTATCCCTGGTCCCCAAAGAGAGGAGATCGGTGCCTGCCCCTTCACTCCCCTCATCAGGAAGCCACAGACCACAATGAGGTCTCCCCTCAGTCTCCTCTTCTCCAGGCTGAACAAACCAAGGGACTTCAGCCTCTCCTCATAGGACTTCCCCTCCAGACCCTTCCCCATCCTCTGGACATGCTCCAGTGTTTTTATGTCCCTCTTGTAATGTGGTGCCCAAAACTGCACCCAGTGCTCAAGGTGAGGCTGCCGCAGAGCGGAGCAGGACAATCCCCTCCCTGGACCAGCTGACCATGCTGTGTTTGATGCACCCCAGGATGTGGTTGGCCCTCCCAGCTGCCTGGGCATGCTGCTGGCTCATGGGTAACTTGCTGTTGACCAAGACCCCCAAATCCCTCTCAGCACAGCTGGCCTCCAGCGTCTGATCCCCCAGGCTGGATGTGCAGCCAGGGTTGCCCCTTCCTTGGTGCAGAATCCAGCATTTCCCCTTGTTAAACTTCACGATGTTGGCGATTGCCCAGCTCTCTAATCTGTCCAGGTGTCTCTGCAAGGCTCCTCTACCTCAATGGAGTCAATAGCTCCTCCCAGTGTGGTGTCATCTGCAAATGTACTTAAGACACCCTCTAGTCCTGTGTCCAGGTTGTTTATGAAAATATTAAAGAGAACGGGACCCAACATGGAACCCCACCAGTGACTGGCCTAGAAATGACCCAAGTCTCTCCCCCTTGCACTAGATAAGCTGATATATCATCTGATCAGTTATTATTTGACTGCTGCACAGCTCCCTCTGTCACTTAAGGGAACAGCTCCAAAGTCCCCCAGCACTAAGGGCCCAAATGACCATCCAGAAGGGACAGAGGGCAGCAGGCTCACTGAGATGAGCTCAGGAAAGACCAGCAAAGAGGTAAAAAAAACCCCCAAACCCAATCAGAAAAACTGGGAAAGATCAGCTTCACAACTGCATTGCTTTTTCAAAGAGACCTTTCAAGTCTCACTTCCTCTGCAGAGAGGAAGCGAGAGGGAGCTGGGGGTTCTCCGATACAAACAGCTTCCCCTCCATGACAATGACACAAAGGATGGGTGCTTTTAAAAAGAAAAAAGAAAAAAAAAGGAAAGCAGGCCAGCCCTCAGCACACTGTGACCAAATTAGGAAACAAACTCTACCGACAGCCTCCAAAATGGACATCGTCTGCAGCAGCCTTGTATTAGCTCAGGAAGTCTGATGACTGTCATCTGCTGAAACCTGTTTATGTGCAAACAGAAAGGAGAAGCAAAACACCTCCTCACACCACACACACACCAGGTTAGGCCATCTCAGCGCTCTGGCCTGAAGGAGACACTGATCAGCTGCCTTGAGACAACACCACCACCCTCCTCCACTGCTGACTCATGCCCCTCCAAAGATAACTCTGCCCTGGAAGCACTAAGGTGCAGCAAGGTGAGGTGTACCCAGAAAGCCTGGAGTTTTTAAGTGCATTTCTGAAGCAGCTCGCTGTGGCAGATGAAACTGAGGTTAGAGATCAGTGATTACTACGACAGGAATGTGAGGGGGAGGAAGGAGAGGGAAGATGTAGCTTCTTGACTAAGGTCAGAACAATGTTTTTAATTTAGCTTGGGAACAGACTTTTTCCATCCTCTCCAACCTCCAGTTCCACTGCAGCAGCAAAATGATAACCCTGGTCTGATGCTCTGCGAGTACAAGTAGCGCCGAGTAGTTTTAGCCTTAAGCTTGTCCCTGCACTGAGCATCCACAGTGGTCCCAGGGCAGCTCGGTGGCATTGCTACCTGTTGTGAGGACAAACAGGTGACACAGGCTGAGTTGCTCCACTGTTTAAAAATCAAACAAATCAAGAGGCCTGAGCACTCCACTCTGTGAGAAGGTTTAGAGTTCCTCTCTGATGTTGGGGTGATCACATTACATTACTCCCCATATGAAATGGAAGAACACTACTCTTCCTTTTCTCTTCCAAAGCAATCCAGGAGGAAAATGCAAAGCTTAGCTCTCATATCTGCCTGCAGCAGATCTCAGCCTCTGCTCACTCCTCAGCACAAGTACGGAGTCCTTCCAGCAGTTTGGGTACAGGACCACTCCAGCTACTCGCCACGTTCAAGGCGACAGACAACCTCTCATACCCCAACACCACTCAGTGTTCTTATCCAACCCCTCAAGAAGTCATCAGCTTCTCTTCAAGAACATTGCTACCTCATGTCCACACCAACCACAGGTCTGCAGCTGCTCGCAGCAGCTTCTGAGCCTACCCAGCTGCAGGCTGAGCCCAGGGGAGAAGGGGAGACTGGACAGCTGAGGCTGAAGTTGCCATCCCCACCCGAAGCTGCGTTCACCTTACCACCCCCAGATCTTTCCTTAGGAAAGGACAAAGCTACAAAGGCAAGACAGGAGCACTGCTACCTCTTACAGACCTGGCAGAGGTATTCACTGGTCAGCAAGCACTGGGAGAGCTGCCTTTTCACTCAATGGGTATTGCTATATAAGGCAGAAAGCTAGCACAGGAGTAAGCTTTGTTGCTTGAAATCGCAGACTGAGATGGTCTATTTTTAAACAGACTAGTTTGAGGTCTTGCTTTCAGCAGGGCTTTTTCCCCCTCTATGAGACAGATACCCCATTTAAACTGTCCTCATCCCTTCAGTCCATTTCCAGGCTGTGCTTTGCCCTCTCCTCTCTGTCAGACTCATTTATCAAGTGGAGCATTTCCACATACCACTGCATAAATAGACTTGACCTTGTGAAAGCAGCAGCACCTGAGCTCCCACTGATGGAGTCTCTCCACCTCACCAGAGCAGCCCACTCCTACCCTCTTCTCCAGGTGAGGCATTCTCAGAGCTCCTGCACATCCCAAGGAAGGGTGGCAGGTACACAGACAAGGCAGGGAGTGATTCCGGGCTGATCATTGTGCCTCCTCTCTGTGAAGGGGCATCAAGGAAGCAAGCTACTGCCGGCACCAAACTACTGCCAGCACCACTCAATTCTTCTCCCAGCCCAGACAGAGCATAAACTGAAGAGCAAGCTATGAGGGAGAACAACTCACAACTCCCTCCTGCTCCCTGGCTTTCCTGGATGCTCCTTCTCAGTCAGGGAACAAGCTGTGCACGTTCCAGGGGAGCAGATTGCCCCAGCACATCCCTTGTGGCCCCTGCAGCCCACAACCACCCCCCACCCCCAAAGCTAACTATCCTGCCCAGCATAAAGCTGGGGATGAGATCACCTCCCCACTCAACACTTCCCACATAACTTTGACCCTACACACCTTGATGGGATGGACCACGTGGTTTAGCACGGCGTGTTCTTCCAACACTGGGCCTGGACTTTTAAGGCTCTGCTGTACAAGGGACACTCTCCTGTTATCTGTCTTCCTTTAGGACTTGGCAATAAAGCTTACAGGGGTGTTATCTGCTGCGGATAATCACCTCAACCCCACCTTCGTCCTTGGTCCCTCCCTCCCGCCCATCCCTTTGAGGAGAGATACAGAAATCCCAGCAGCTCAGGCTGCACTACTGCAGGCGCTGCCAGCGGCAGCATCGCTGCTCACCCTGCCTCCTGCACAGCGCTGCTGCAGACCAGCATCAATGTCCTTTTATGGAAGAAAAATGAAAATCGCCTGCCCAGGCTCAGAGTGCCTGAGCCCGGCCCAGACGGCAGACGGAAACTTGCCATTTGTTGTGGGTTTGGCAGTAAGAGGGGAGCGTGTTCCCATGTGCGCCGCTCGTTTAAAGAGGGTGCAGCGAAGGAACTCAGCTGGAAGAGAAAGCTTGAGAGCTCCAGAGCAGGAGGTTTCAGGGATGCAGCAAACAAGGAGGATGGTGGTAGGCGTGAAAAGATGGTTTAGATCATTCTGCTGGCTTGGAGAAGCAGGAGACAGCCCTCAGGACAAAAGTATATGTGGGCACAAGCGCTGCACTCCCAATCTCCCCAGTAAGAACCTTGCTACCTATCTCCACACCACATTTCCCTTTCTTCCTCACTCCCACAAAGTCCACTAAGCTGCATTCACACAGAATCAGGAGAATGTTCCCATCCTCTCTTTAAATGTGGGAGTTGGTTCTTGAGGTCATTGCTGCCAGAAAGAAGTTACAGGGCTTTGCCATAAGCAAGCACCACCTTTGGCTCTGCTCCCTGCTAAAGCTGTGGGGCTATGCTCTAACAATTGGATCCAAATAAACATGCTCAAGGAAAAGTATACAGAGAACAGCAATAGGAATGGCTGAACAGAGCACGAGATGGGGCCATGGGACCTTCAAAATGTTTGGGCTGCTGTCAGGAAGCTGAATGAGACAGCAGACTTCAACAGCTGGGAAAACATGTTGCAAACCAAGGAGAATTAAGTAATTCTCCATATGCACATCCTATTCAGAGGCATTTTGGACAAGCTCAATTTCTCCAACCAGAGCAATTCACTTTTTGTTGTTTTTCTCTCCACGTTGTACACACACCCTGCCAGTGATGAGTCTTGATATGGTTTAAACCTAAACCCACAGCACATCTGGAGCTGGGCAGGGCAGCTCCGGGCAGCAACGCACCAGCCTCCAGCACAGAAGCAACAGGCCCCGCGGTACATGTTGGATGACATCCCGTTGGATAAAGGCTATGTCATCCTGAACACATCCCCTGCTGCTGGGGACCTGATTACACAACCATTTCCCTTTGCACCCTATAAAACACTTGTAGCTGGATCATAGCTGGCCAGGGCTGCCTCCATACCTGCCCCTGAATCCAAGAGCTCCATGTCCCACTCCCGCCCCAGGCATGGAGATCACAGGCGTTGTGGTGCAGCCCTTGGTGACAACTCCTTGCTGCAGCACGGCCGCTCACGTCAACACTGCCGCAAAGCGTACAGGGCGCCTTACGCTTGTTAACACAGGCTGCGGATGCAGCGTTAGCACCCTGCTAGGAGAAGCCATGTTCAGACACAGCTCACCAGGCAGAGCTCTGTACAAGCTTAAACCTGTCTCACTTCCAATAGGAAATGAAGGTTAAAAGCAGTTGGGTGCATCTGTTCCTGGCTGGCACCTTGAAATCAATCCAGAGACATTCTAACAGCTTAAAAAGAAGCCCCCTAAAAGTTCACATCTTGGTCCTGCAAATTAAACACACACACAGATTGCTGAAGCCAGAGAGCCTGACCCGAAGGTGAAAAAGCAGAACCTTGGAGATTTTATCCACCTGACACAGGCACAGCAGTGCTTCTCTATCCAGTGTAAAAGTTTGGGGTCCCAGCAGGCAATCCCACCCCCCAAAACACAGCCTCATTAACAGGAGCACATTAAGAAGCCCTGAACAAGAGCAGCAGCTGCCCCATCCAAGGGCAGTGTGGTTTAGTGCCACACACCCACATTCACCATCACCCTTTTGCACCCAGCCAGCACCAAGGCAGAAAACGGCTCAGCCTGAGCAAGTAACAAAATCCCTAAGCTACATGAAGGAATTTAAGGAAAAGTCTTGGAAATGCAGGTCCCTGCAATGTGGCCTGGCTACGAAAGGAGTGTTGAGGGTTTCAAGCTCTCCTGCACCGGAGGGACAGCGCTGCTCCATGCATGCGTTATTTCCATGGCAACGGCAGCTTTCACCTCCCCATCTCTTGTCTGGCTGAAAGCCCTGCAGTGCTTTGTGCTGAGACTGCAAAGAGGGAGACCATCTCCCCCACCCGCAACACGGCACCGCGCCGGGGAGAGCAGCAAGCAGCCTGGGAACAAAAGCCTTGTCTTCACCAACAATACAGGGTCTTGGGAGGAGGGAGGCAGCATGGAAAGGATGGACTTCCTTTTCTGGTGGGAAACAGTACTTCCCCCAACATGCAAAAGTACTCTCTGGCTTCTCAAGGCCGCACAAGTCAAACAGCATGCTCCTTTCCCTAGTTTTACTAGAATTGCTGGCTTTGGTTTGCTCTGTCAGAGCACTGGGAGGAGAAACACACATGGTTAGAGATGAGAAATTCAAGTGTTGCTTCCACACAGGGATCCCTGCTCAGAATAAGATGGAGGTTGACTGAGCAGGCTGGCAAACCCTCCCATCACCAGGAAGCCTGGCTCCACGCACAGACAGCAAGACATTAAAGAGCAACACCAGGTCTGAGCCAAAGCTGCCTCTTCCCCAGCACCGGCTCAGACCATAAACACACAGGAACGCGTTGGCAGGGCGCTCGGGCAATGTTTTTCCCCCATTGCTAATGAAGCTTTTCCTCCACTCTGCAGCTTGTGATATTAAGATTCAAGCCTTGGCTACCTAACTAGGAGCCAAACTTCACAGCACACAGCTGGAGCCACAGTGGCCCTGGCAGATGGCGCAGGCTCATCTGCATGCTCTCCATGCAGCCGTTTAGTCGCAGAAGGTGACCAGTAGCTCATCTTGTTGCTGAGGTTACAATTAGCTATGTTTCGGTCCCTGCAAGGTGCAAATGAGTGGAACTACAGGTGAGATGCAGCAGCAATGACCTGGGTGTGCCTAGAGCTCTTATTATTGACCTACACTTACACACAGCCCAAACAAAGGCTTCCAGCTGGTTCCCATCACTTCATGATACATCCATAGCTGGCCCTGATACATATATATTTTAAAGGAAAGCCTGAGGGTAATCGACAGGAACTATCAAAGCAAGACAAAGGATCCAGATGACTGAGCACAGAAATACAACAGGTCCACCACCTGGTCCTCTTCTCCCCACCCTCGAAGGGCCTTGAGGTTTCAGGAGAGGCACATTTTGACCTTTCCCTTTTCACACTTCCCCTTGCTTTAGGTTCAGCTGTGTAAGCGCAGCCCTTCCAGCCAGAGGGGGAGTCCTTCCAGGATCCGTCATCACCACCACTGAGGCTGCCAGAAGCACTGCTAGCAAAGCCAGCACATCCTCTCCAACCTCTGCAGAGTTCCCCAGATTAGCCCTTTCCTCCCTAAGGGCAACAGTTTCCTGCAAGCAAGAGCATTAACTGAAACTCTTCATTCTAGAGAGAGAGAAGATAACGGGAATATGAAGAACTACCACAGCTGATGCTGTGAGACAACACCACATCCTGCTATCTGAATTCCTCACCCTCAACTTCAAATCCTAAAGTCGTTCACGACTTCTAAGAAGAGCACAAAGCTACTCAGCAGATTTTCAGCTAATGAATCAACACAAGCTGTCCAGGAAACCAGAAATCCAGCCCACTGGAATGCTGCAACCCCAGGGAGAGAAGGGAGACAGGCAGTACACTAGGAAGGAAATGAAACAGCAAACCAGAAGGAAAGGAACGTTCCAGCACTGACCCCTCTTACCAGTTACTGTGACACATTACACATTTTAGGAAACAAAGCAACTTCGTTTTGCACACTGAAGCATTCGTGTTCCTACAGCCTGAATTTCATTCCGTGGTGCTGACACATGTACATTTTGAAAACAACTTGGGTTTAGGAAAAAAAATACAAATATAAATGTGAATCAACACTGCCACCTAGCGACTAGCGACCGTCCTCACTCGTGACGCCTGGGTGATCCATCAGAATCCCATTTCTTACCCAAATGCGAGAGGTGGATGCTCACAAAACCTATTCAGAGACTGGACATCTAAAATGGAATTGTGTATGTTTCATAAGCAGCTTTCCCCCACCGGTAAATTCAATTTTCACTACAGAATGCAAAGTTCACTGATGGCAGCTTCAGTGCTCCCAGACAGTGTGAGACTTCCTATTCCCTCCTCCAAGCAGGCAAATGGCGGCATGGCATTAACAGGAGAACCCAAAGCTGAGGCAGCTGCAAGGACAAGCTTAGTGCTCTCAAGAAGAATCTCAGTGATCAGCAGGAATCTCTGCCAGGGGACAGGCAGTTCCCTGGATGCTGCAGGAGAATTCATTGTTGTGGCTATGGTTGCACAAGACACTTTATAGCTTCAGCATGAAGGACTTGATATGGTCGGTCTCGGCCTTGGCTCACGGGCACCAGATGTTAGTGGGGTTCTGCCTACATTCAGGAGATTGGGAAACACATTTCTACGCTTCTGTTTTCCCCCAGAACAGATGGTGCAGAAGCAGCAGCAAGTTCTCCCCACTCCATCCCCCGCTGGGCCTGACGATTCTCCAGTTATGGCTATTAGCAAACTTTGAGAGAAGCACAAAGATCATCTGCCCTTTGAACGGGCACATTTCAGTGAGCTCTTCAAGTGAGTTTTTTCTCACTTCCAACTGAATCTATTCAGGCAACAGCATAAAAGAAAACCACAGATGCCAGTTCTCTTAAGGGTAAGTTTGTTTCAGGTCATTCCCCAGAAGTTTTGTTAGACAAAATATTACAATTTGGTTTTATGACTTTTAAACCCCCAGCTCCCTGTTCACCTAAAACATTTCTGTATATGCAAGACAGTAACCTAAGGCATCCAGAAGCTTATTTTAGGCAACATCTTCCAAGGAAAGAAAGGAATACTGTTGTCTTTTATCAATAGTGCCCCCAAATTCCTCTGTCCAGCCACACAGTTTTACAGAACATCAGCAGGATCCAACAAATACTTTAACTGCTGCCCCATGCAGCCACCTTAGATACTCATCCACCTGCCACTAGGAAGTGAGAGTTGTCCTCCCAGCTCTCCTGCCCAACACTCTGGAAGAGTCCAAATGGGAAGCATCCCTCCTCCAATTACCTTTCTGCAGCGGGGATTAGGGCAGCTGAACCGCTTCACATCATTGTCCAGAAGAGCTGGGAAGTTACAGAAGGGACACCTGCAGCCCAAAATATGATACCATTAATGCAGCGTGCCAAGCATATCTTTGCTGAGAGCAGAGTCAAAGAGCTGTGTGGTAGTTAATAAGGCTGCCATCCAAATGCAGGCTGCCAGGATGTGCTGACTGCTGCCTTTCTGCTCGTATTTCTTCGATCGCTTCCCTGTTTGCAATCAAAATATGATATGCTCAGCACTGCTTTTTACCATGTAATTTAAAGGATCAGCACAGAGCTGGCAAGCAAATCTTGGGGGAGACAAGTCTATTGAATTTTAATCTCCTAGTCAAAGGCAGACCAACTCGAATAAAAACAGACCTGGAAAGGCAGAAGCCTTCATTTATAACACAGCTCTCTGAAAGCTACCTATCTCATAGTCAGCACAAACTCATGGTTTCAGGGAACCGATTCCTACGGCATTAAGTGCAGTCTGCATCCTCTGCCAGACACTTACCTGACGAGCTCATCTGCACAGGCAGCAGCCACCTCCTCCTCAGCTTTCCGCTCATAGTATTTACAGAGGATGTTCTCTGGAAGCACTTTCTCCAGCTCGCTGGTGGGGAACGAACATGTGCAACTGCCTTCCATGCAGCTGAGCTCTGACTAGGGGTGGAAAGAGAGAGCTGAGGTTCAGTACAATGCTAGCAAAAAGCAAGACTCAGTACCAAGAATATTCCCAAAACAAAGCAGCACAGAGCCTTGCTTAGAGACAACACAGCTTAAGTCAGCAGATGACTGCCAGAGAATGGATCTGCTATGGAAGGAACAAGACTAGTTAATCAGACAGATCAGGCCTCAAGCAACACTGGGCATGAAGATGCTGTTCATAGCTGGGGTCACAGTTCAACCGATCCAAGTCCACTGTAACCACATTTCATCCCATTATTCCTGTATGGTCTCTGCTCACAACCAGCATGTGGCAGTTCTGTTGCTGCAGTCATAAAATACAGCTGCTGGTTTGTACATGTACATGAAATACATCCTCGTTTGATCAGCATACCTTGAGGCAAAGGAGCATGTACATCTCAGAAAAGGTTAGTGACTCATTTATAGTCCAACTAAGCACCAGGATAATTGCTAGATAAATTGGAGACTAAGAAGGTTAGTAGTATCATAGAGGAAACACCCAAATTAATTAGGATCACAGTGACATCACGAAGGACAAACACTCTTAACTAGGAGGAGACTAGCAAAGGCAGAGATAAGAGCCTGTTCTCTGTGCAGACATCATAGGATTATTAAATAGAAAATAAAACCAGGCAAGTGCAAGCTTGTGTTGTCACCATGAATGCCACAGAAAGTCTTCCAAGTTGCTAAGCATAGAGCACAAAAGATGGCTGTCAGCAAAACTGCAATCCTGCTTGGCAAAGATCCCACTGTGAAGTTCTTAGCTTCACGTGATGGTGACACTGACTTGTTGCATTTGGATTTCAGGACATAATTCCACTCAGGGATTTCCTGAGAAGCACAGCTACACCTGATTTAAGCAACACCACACAAACAGCAATGTGAGCTCCCAATAGCAATTTATGCATTTTTGCCCCCACCCAGTTGGGAAATCCTTACCTTCCCAGAGCCAAAGACTGCCTCCTGAGCATATTTGATTAGGCACTCCTTGCAGAACAAGTGACCATCTGCACACTGAGTTAGCTCTTCAAAGGCAAACTCCCCGTAACAGCAGCGGCACTCTATCATCTGACCATCCTGCAGCCATCAACAAAGGTATCAACAGCAGCAGCAAAACAGGGACAGCTATACCAACATACAGGCACATACAACTCTAAGCCAGAAACAATGCCAGCATTATTATATTATATACACCATTCCATTAGATACTGTGTTTGGTGGGCTCAACCAGAAACTCAGTTTTAAATAACTTAATAGCCACAGTCCTGCTTAACAGGTTTCCAAAAAGCTAAAGAATTATTAAACCACTGTGTATTCTGATCTCCAGGCAGAGAAGCATCTTGGGTTCAGGAAGCTGCAGTCTCAGAGAGGCAGCAGAGAGCACACACCATTGTATGGGAAAAGCCAAACTTCAGATCCATTTCCCTCTAAAGGAACATGTACCCATCTGCCTGGGGAGACAGTGCCTGAGCCTCTGCACTGCAGGGGCATGGGAGCTTGCCACCGTTGAAAAGTACACTCACTTCTTCAAAGGTCCAACATCATCTCCAAAGTTGGAAGAGAAACGGGCATTGAGAACTAAAAGGTAACTCCACATCTGCCAAGCTGCTCTCCAACTTTTCTCTCTTTGTTTAAAGGGAAAAGACCTGATTTTCAGGTTTTTAAAGAGTCCTTTCTGCAAATAGAAAGCCTTTCCACTGGCAGAACTCCTACAACAGCAAATCTGTTTTAATGGTGGTAGTGAGAGCAAACCTGGTCCTATCCTATTGCAGTGTTTGCTCTGGCCAGAAAAGATACAAGCAGCAGCTGCCTGAATTACTACAGATCATTACATACATCAATACTGTCTGCTGGACATGGTTCTTGTCTACCTTCCTTTCTAGAAGCCAGCACACCTGAGGCTCTGCCAGCAAAGTGAGAGCAGCACGGTGCAAACACAGCCTCAGAAAAGCTCCATCCCAGAAGCCAAAAGAGCCTGTAAAGTAACAAGTGTGAAACAGTGTCTACACCTAAGCTGAACTCAAGAGACCACATTACAGATACTGACCTTCTGATACTGCTCCTCATTCATCTGCAGAGCAAGGAGAAAGTCTGCGTGCTGTAAGAAAGACATGTGCATCTGTATTTACAGAATAGATAAAACCATTTTCCAGCCTCCATGCTCTTTTACATTATCTCAGGACTTACAAACCACCATAAAAGGCTCACTGTCTGCTTACAACATCACCCAGCCCACCCTTCCAATCCATTAAGCTATTTATGATTCAGCCAAAACAGATGGGAGAAGCAAAGGCAGCAAGAACAAAGAACCAAATTCTGTATTATGGAGAGCTGCTGGTTCAGGTTTCCATGGGCAGAGATGATCTCACCCAATGGGCCCCTCCAGAGAAAGCCCCGAGGAACATTAGCTTTGTGTTTAAAAGGGGACACTGTGCATCTGCTTAAGAGACAAAGATCTTTAGAGACAGTACTTCAGGAAGGTCTGTAGGTGCAGAGCTGTGCATTCAGTCTTCCCTCAGACTACCCAGGGAAGACAAAACACTAGTGGGTGTTGCAGGGTTCTGCTTCAAACACAGGGTCCTCAGCAGAGGACAAGATGTTCTGGAGACAGGATTGTCAACTTGTGGAAGGCAGTGAACAGACCACCTTGGTCCTGGTCATTGCTTGTCACGAACTCTGAGCTGCAATTACAAGCCCTAAAGCAGCAGAGAAGCCTGCTAACTAATGAAATAATTAATTGTGTAGGGAAAAAAACAAACCCCGGAAGAGTGTTGTACCACAAACTATACATCCACATTAGCAGATACCTAGAAGGTTTTCAGCAGCAAGTAGTAGCAGCTATATATTTAGGTATATATGAAACCGTGCTTGGTTTTTTTCCCCTCCAAAACCAAGTAACTTGGGAAGTCTCATACATGTTAACCAGTAAAGGGGCAAAGGTTCTCAGTCACTCAATGTTCTGTTCAGCATTTAAACTTCTCTAGGAGGCAGATTTTCATGTTTAGGCCCAAGATCTCTACAGTAGTTGAAGTTGTCTGCACCACAAGATCAAAGCAGCTCCCATCACTCACCTCTGCCATCTCTTTGACTTTCTGCTCATAGAATTCCTGCTCCAGCAGCACCGGTGGCAGAAGGGAGAGCTTGTCATAGGACCTCCAGTGCCGCCTCTTGTTCTCCAGGAAGAACATGCGCTTCTCAATTTTCACATCCCCTAAAGCCGAGTTAAAGACACAATGAAATGGGATGGAGCTGCCAGAACAAAGCTTAAATCCTTCTTCCTCCACACAGCACCAGCTGCACAACTTCAGCATCTCAAACAGCACCATACCAAGCAGAGGTACTAACACAGACAATCTCCAAAACAGATACCAGACAGTGAAAGAAACAGCTGGTTTGGGGTCACATCCCTTTTCAGAACAGTTCCCTTTCAAGAACTGTACTTTCTTTTGCAAGCCAGCTCTGCCTACAATAACGATGTGGAGAGCACAGTCCATTCAGCTTGGTATTTACCTTGCTCAAACTTGAAGTCTATGTATGAATATTGATTCATTTCTTTCCTCCTTTTTCTTTTCCCACTGGTTTCAGGAGACAGCTCCTGCCATTTTTTGATAGCATCTGAAAAGGCCTAGAAAACAAACACACAGACTTAAATCCTGTCTGCTCCTGGAAGAAAGCAGAAGCACAGTACGAGCATGTGCATAAGATCTGAAACCATACAGAGGTAAGTACACCTCCACCACTTTCCCTTTCCCACCCTGCTGCTCTACAAACTCAAGAAGCACTCATTCCATAAAAACAAAATAGTTGAGCCACACAACACCTCAGCTATGAGCTCTGGCACAGCTGGCGTCCACTATGATGCAGCAGAGCTGGTTTGGCTTTTTTGTGTTGTTGGGTTTGGGTTCTGTATTAAAAAAGCTCAAACACTCAGTGCTCAATCAAGTGAGGAGACACAAAGGTTTTATTTTAGGCAAGCCCTGCAATAGCAGAGAGAAGCTCAAGCAAGAGGAGAGTATCAAAAGGGTAGATCCAAGCCTAAAGCTTGAAGCCACGTTTACATTGTTTGCTGATACATAACGCAACTGTGTTTGCAGCTCCATCACACTGGAACTCTTTCATGAGGAATATAAGATACATTCCATAATAATAATGAACAGGACAGTGAGACTCAGGTTTCTCTTTAGTCACACACAGTCAGTTAACCAATAGCAGCAGTTGAGTGTTTGAAGATTTAGCCAAATGTCTAGGCTTTATTGGCAATTATACTGTACTTCAGTGCAATGTACAGGAACCCTTCTCACTTTCACACCATCACCTACCATCACCTAGCTAGTGTCTCCCCTGTTCTCCTATTAGAAGTAAAAACTTTCTGCAGCATCTGTCTGACCAGTGAAGTTTGCAAGTCTCTATTAACTGGATTAATACTTCTTAAAAGGAAAGTAAGATCGTGAAAAAATAACCATAACCACACGTTAGCAGATGGTACAGTAAGGCAAAAGGCACCCCCCTGCTCTCCAGAGACAGCCCTAGGACAGAAGTGAGATGAACTGGAGAACCTTTCGCGTGATTGCATAGTGTCCCTTGAGCTCATGTAGTGCCCACTTAATGTCTTGGCTGCTCAGCATTTTGAAGTCTGCCATAAGGAGGTCAGCTGCCTGAATAAAGCACCGCTGATCAAGTGGGGCAAGCTTGGAAAAGTTGAAGTAGTCCACTTTAGGCACCTAAGGAGAAAAACATGAAATATATAAAAAAGGTTGCTACAAACACACACAAACACCCCAAACCGCTCTTTCAGTGATCAGGTCCTTCTGCAAGACCACCCAAAATGGTGGTTACAGAGCACCCAGTTCCAGGGGTGCAAAACCTCCTAGTCTATGCAGTTGTGTGGGTAACCAGCACCGGGCAGGACCCAGGCCACATTATTTAAAGCCATTGTGTGACTGCACAGGACAGCGAGGCGAGGATACATTTAGGATTCTGCCAACTTCCTTGGCTTGAGATTGAGAGATGCTTCCAAGAATAGAAAGTAGTATTTGACACTTCTCTCTCAGGCCACACACAGCTATTTCAACACACTCAGAATTTTTTTGTCAAATGGACTTTAAAAAAAAAAAAAAAAAAGCAGCAGCTCTAGGGAGATTTGCAGTTTGGAGGCTGAAAGACACTGCCTAAAAGCCACACAAGAGACCAAGGCTCAAGCCTACTTCCTGTGACAGAAAGCCCAAGGAATTCTTGTATCAGTTACCCAAAAGAACACTTTGGACAGGGTGCCAGGCAGGCAGGGTTGAGGGTCTCACTGAAGGCAAAAGAGGGGGCACTGTGCAGCCACGCAACAGCAGAACAGGAAGTCATCTTGCAAGCAGCTAACTTTTGCTGTTTAACACCACCTTAAATGCAGCCAGAGCCCTGAGTACAGCTCAGCCAGGAACTCTACAGATACACACTAACAGAACCAGATGTGCCAAGACCTGTACAGGTTGAACGGACTGTTTGGGAGACATGCTGTAGGTGAAGATACTCTCACTTGCCTTTGTCTCGTCTTGGCTGGCGAGCAGGCTGCTGCTGGGATTTAAAACCACTCTGCCTTCCTTCTTTGGGTAATCTGGGTTTTCCAGAAGAAAGTTACAAAGTCTGAAAAGATAAATATAGTTACTTCAGGGTTTAGGAGCTCAGGTTCCTTCCTTGCTTGTCCAGTTTAGTACTGTGTAATTAGGAGGCCGGGCAGGCAGGTCACAGCCTGCCCTGTAAGAACCAAGGTCTCAGACTAGAGCAAACTGAAAGTAAGTGATTGAGAATTAAGGAAGGAATGATCAGCTGTATGACTGCAGAAGGAAAAGCAAACAGATCTGTCTTTCAGCAGTTACATTTACATAAGAGAAGCTTGTATGAGCAAACTACAAACCACCCTACATCTCTCCATGCCAGCCAAGAACAGTCAGGCTTACGTGCTATCAAGCGGTACCTCCTCTGAGCACAGCTGAGAGCCAAGGAGCACTAACTTCCCGCTACTCTGTCATTAACACTGTGAAGACCATACAAGGAAGAACAGCCACAGCATTAATCAAAATCAAGTTGCCATCTACTGCAGCTATGGAAAAAGCAGCATAGACACCCCTACAAAACCTCTGAAAGGAAGATTACAGACTCAAATTCCATTTAAAAGCCTCCATCCTCCATCTACTGTCACGTTAGAGCAGAGAGAAACACATTTAAACTGCATTTACATACAGTATGTACTCTGGCCACAGGCTTTATTGTAGGAAAGCTTGAAATCACACCAGCACTGTCCAACAACTCCCACTAGAAACTGGTTTAATGAGAAGAGAAAATAATCACTAAGAATTGGTGAAAAAACTGCACACTGGCCTGTAAGTACAGCGTACCCGAGATCCTATCACAAGCATTCACAACTTTTTGAGGTAAATTTAGTTTCACCAAGTATTTCAGCTCAGAAAAGGCTCCAGCAAGTAGTTTCAGAACACCCAGAGGTCCACCAATACTTAGGAAACCCTTCTGAATGGGAAGCTTGCCGAAGGCTCTGTCAATCAGTCTGTCAGAGCTTAGTCTGAACCCTCACTAGCCAGCTGTGCTGGCTGGGTCAAGTAACACAAGCTGTTCCTCAGTTTCCCCAGCTGCAGAATGGAGCCAGAACAAGCAATTAACATTTGTAAAACTTTTTTCAATGCTAAGGTGCTAGGTTGCAGCAAACACATAATTGCAGCTAATTTACATTCCTGATGTCAGAAATCAGTCCCTAATTAAGAAATCTGAACTGGCTGGAAGCATTAAGCTGCTATCAAGGCATGATTACTTTAGCCCCGCTTTCACATTCAAAGCCGAGGCATTTCTTTCTGTTTAATCAGGTATTGACATATTGAGCCAGGAGCTTTTGACTGAGCTGAATGCTTCTGCACACAAAAGCTGAATAGATGATACCCTGCTAAGAGGAGCTCCCACATCTTATCTTTCACATCAGCTGAAAGTTTTTAAGACCATCATTTTGGAAAACAATAAAATATCTTGGCACTGAGTGTTTAAATAGCTTCCAGCCCTCCCCCTGCCCCCCCCCACCCCATCCCTTTTGTAGAAGACAACTGTTCTAATCCAACAAAACCAAAACTTCAAGGAGCTCAAATCACTGCAGCTCAAACCCGAGCGTTTCAGCTGGGGCACACAGCCAGAACACATTTGAACTCTTCTGCACGTTGCTGGTTCAATGCTGGGGGTTTGCAGAGACGTTAACCCCCAATGTCTGACAATTAGTTAAGTGGGTCCCGGCGTGCAACGCACGCACACTCCCAGCACTGTTCATTAATATCTGCACCCCAGGACACAGAGCCACTTAAAAGCCTCATCCCTGCCCAAACCCAGCCACCCTTATTTATTATATTTCAAGCCTGATTCAGCTTGACATACCATGGAGATCAAAAGAGACCCTGCCAGCGAAGCTGACCGGTACTTTGACCCGTTTGTTCTCGTACAAAAGACGCAGTGACAACTCAAAAGATAGTTTGGGTAAAGGAATAAAAATATGGAGGAGAAATCTTTATCATCCAGCAAGTGGGTAACGCGCCGCTGAGCACACACTGTAGATGGCCCACAGGGAAGCCTGTAAGCACCTTTTCATCTCACTGGGTCTGTGGCACACAATAGGAGAGAAGAGATTTCAGGAGCAAAAAGGGAAGGAACACATTAAGACCAACAGAAGCCGGTACTGGGGTTTAATTCTATCAGGCTTTGCTAAATCACCCCAGGACACAATAACTAATTTTTTTTTTTCCACACAATCTGTGTGAGGATCCTGCAGCCAGATGCCTAACTGCAACAGCCCCATCACCCCAAGGAACGGCCCTGGCCATCATCTTCTACACTCCCTGTGGCACCAGCCACACCGAGGTGCATGAAGAACAATGGTGTGGGCACCTGAAAGCTCCTGTCCCACTGACCACACCACTGCTGCAGGGACAGTGCTGTCAAACAGCAAGAAAGAATCTGCAGTCTGACAACTTCCTAAGCAAGCAGCTGTGATCTGCAGGCACGACTTCACAGCACAGGCAGAGGCAGCAGAATAGGAAATCCATGCCCAGTGGATGGCATCATCCTTCCTGCCTTGCCAGTGAACTTGTTTATGGTCCAATAACTAACTCCAAGCCTCACACACTTGAATGCCACTTAATCAGCGCACCAGTTAACTGGAAAAGGCATTGGATTCAGACAAGTCCAAGTAAATACTGCAGCAACCAACACCTATTCTTCATTCTTGTATCATGTAATAACTAGTTTCAGCATGTTTGAGGTAACAAATGACAGCTGCAGAGAGAGAAAGGGAGAGAGGGGCCACCTAGCATCAGACACATGATTTGGTTCAAACCTCTCCCCTCAGTGTTGCTGGTGCCAACACACACAATCCTTCGCTTCCAGAATCACAGAATTGTAGGGGTTGGAAGGGACCTCAAGAGATCGAGTCCAGGCCCGTGCCAGAGGAGGGTCCCTAGGACAGGTCACACAGGTCGGCATCCAGACAGGTCTTGAATCTCTCCAGAGAAGGAGACTCCACACCCCCCTGGGCAGCCTGTCCCAGGGCTCTGTCACCCTCACCAGGTAGTAGTTCTTCTGCAGACTGCTGCTGAACCTCCTGCGCTCCAACTTGAGGCCATTGCCCCTTGTCCTGTCCCCACAGACACTGAGGCTGGCCATTTCCCTTTGTGTCCCACACTTGAGATATTTATAAACATTCATCAGATCCCCTCCCAGTCTTCTTTTCTCAAGGCTGAAAAGCCCCAGTTCTTTCAGCCTATCCTTGTTGATGCTCCAGGTCTTTATTCATCTGCGTAGGCTTCACCCAAAAGGGTATGGAGATGACACAGCTTAGCAGTAACGTTCATGTTTTGGGTTTTAAAATTTTTTTATAATTTTTTTGGCTCTAACATGACTCTCAGAGACATCAAGCACAATGAACACTAAGGTGGTCTTGGGCTGCTAACACAACTGGGAAAGCAATAGTCCCCACACTGATTTTCCACTCCTTTTATTTCCCTTCTTGGCTCACACTTCTGCTCAATTGCACCAAAATCAGTCCCTCAACAGGTATCTAGAATCAATCCTACCAGCCCTTAAGTGCATTTACTCTATCTGCAAAACATGATGTGAGAGAACTCAAACAGTACCACTGCTACTTGATTAAGCAAAAGGGATCAGAGCCAACATGACACTAAACAAGGGAGTCCAAAAAGCTGTCAAGCTTTACTTGGTAAAAGCCAAACAACAGTGAAATTAAGAGGCAGGAAGCCATTTTCTCCAACTCAAAACTCACCAATCCACTTCTGTACTATGTTTTAAAGAAGTCATCTCAACATCTTATCCTGTCACTCACCCATTTTAAGAACCCTAGTAATAGATAAGAGGAAATTAGATCCAGTATCTTTAAAAAAGGAAATGATTTTTGAAGCAAAGACTGTACAGCACAATGTCAGCATTAGTGAGGGTTTAAGAAAATCCCCCAGCCTGGATATGCTCTAGAACTGCATCGTTAGCAGGTGGGGAAACAGAACCATGACTGCAGCCAGGCTGTTGCACAGCACACCCTTGTTCTTCACTCTCTACTTACACATTTAAGTCATAGCAGTTCTTGCTGCTGATTAGCTCTTCAATATATTCTTTCTTCACATCCGGGAATCTTGCTTCCTACAGTAGGAAAAGCTAAAGGTTATGTAGGTATTAGAGGAGCAACAGCACCAAAAGACAGAGATTTATAGGTAATTATCTAACAGACTCTTTGAGACATGGGCCAAAGTGGGTTTCAAGAGACCGTTCATATCCATCCAGCCTGGACACCAGAAGCTGCTGGCTTTCCTTTACTCCACAGGATGATCACTAACAGCTCTTTCTCACCACAAAAATATGGGTAGGGATCTGAACGGCTGGCTGGAAAGAGGAGAGGCATGCAGGTAGGATCTACACCAGCAGCAAAGCTATTATTTACCTTCAAGACAGATGATGAAAGAGTTCCAGATTGCGTGCAGAAACACCACATTCCAAAGCAAAAGGAAAAAACCCAGCAGTGCATACACCCACCCAAAGCACCCAGACACACTACCTGAGAGATCAGAACAGAAAACAAACCTTTTCTGCCATTTCTGTGAAGTTCTTCTACCACCACCCACCTGGCAAAGAGCACCCTTTGCTGCTCCCTCCTCAGAGGGTTTCTGTACAGGTAGGGTGCAATCAATTGTGCCATATGACCTCCTGCTTTGCAAGACTGAACTGGTCAGGGTTGTCACCCTTAGCAATCCAAGAGGAGCTACTCATCCATCTCAAATCAAGTCACTGATCAGCAAGGTCTTACTCACAGAGAGCTGAGTTTTACTGGACTGGTACTGAAAGAGTATTTTCCTCAACCCCAGTTTTCCCTGATAGAATCAGATATGGAATGTGGAGGGAAGCCTTGAGAGGGATGCAGTAAGATACAGATGTAGTAAAATATGCTTGCTTGTAAAAAAACCTATTCCATAATGCATCAAGAGAGACCCTTCACTCCCAGCAATCAAGGGGGTGAATGGGTGCTGGAGGGGAAACTTGAGACACAGAAGCACAACCATATTTTTTTTTGTTTTGTTTTTTAAATACACACCATGTTGCCTGAGCTGTTAAACACACCAAAGCTTAAGGACTACCCTTCTTGGTGGTTCAGCTCTTGCAGCTGGCATCCCTCGTGCTGCCTTCACATGCAGAGTCAGAAAGAAGCACGTGGAGTTTGCAAACATGACTTTGCATCTGTTTATCCCCTAATTCCTCAGGGCTACTGCTTGGAAACCTGCCCTGCAAGGGCAACTATTACCCTGACCACTATGGTGGCCTTACCACAGCCATGGACTACTTTAGGGGAGCCAAATGAGAGCAGCCAGGGCTCTCAGCCACAGGTCTCTAAGCCTTCTCACCCCCACCCTCTATCCCTTTGCCAGTGCTTAGTGTCTCAGTTTTGCTCCCAAACCAGCTCTACTGAGTTGGATTAGGAATCAGCCAGACAAAACCAAGCTGGCAGAACTGGGAGGGCAGTAGCCTTTAAGGGAACAGGCCCATGTTACCTCACCATGCCCTGCAATCAGTTCTGGTAAATCTCTCTGGCTGAGAGCTCATCCCAAATTAAACAACAGCCTCCGTATTCACGTCCTCTCACCACTTCTGCCATAGTGCTGGGCTCAGTCTTTCAAACCAAAGATTTCCAAGACATTTCATTCATGTTCCTCACCTGGTGCACAGCTGAGCCTCAGCCAAAACAAAGAGGATTTGCTGCTGAAGTCAACAGGGCTGTGCTCTGGGCATGTGAAACAGAACATGCCCTGAAAAACCTGTATGAAAGTAACATGCACACTGAAGCCCTGGGTATACTTACTGTCTCTCTGATGAGCAGGGCTGTGAGGTCTTGGTCCTGCCCAGCAGCATTTTGTTCTGGCACATTACTAGAGCCAAGTTCGTGAGAGCCCTGTGTGGGGAACGCTGGGCCTGGCTGCTCATTGTCTATTGCTGCTTGCTGACCCATTTCTTCTGGTGGATGTGCCAGCTGGGGGGAAGCAGGACCCGGAATCCCATCTTGCTGTGGCTCAGGTCGGGGGAAGGCTGGCCCAGGAGCCTCCTCTCCATATGCTCTCAGAGGTCCTGGCTCTGCTTCAGGCTGCCCTTGTTGAGGAGCACAACCATTTACTACAGCATGTGGCTCGCCTTCCAAGGGCTGGAAGTATGGGTGATCCAGCTGACTGTTCTTCTGGACCTCCTGGTCTGCAGTGGTTGCAGCAGCTGTTGCTCTGAGGTTTTGCTCTGGCTCTGAGTCCTCTCCTTGCCACCCCTGTGCTTCCACCTTTTCCACTTCTTGTGGGGGAAAGTCTGCTTTCTCCATACAAATGACTTCTCTGTTAACAGGCTGTGGCATGATCTTTATTGCTGGAAGCAAACTTGGACCAGGCTCCTGCTTACCTGTAAGCTCAAACCTGGGGCCATTAGGCTCAGATGGTCCAGGCTGCTGCAAGGCAAAGTTCACATCCTCATCCCTGCTTGGTCCAGCACTGCCCTCCACAGCATGATTATACTGGTCTCCCTGGCACAGCAGAGTTGAGTTCTCATCTTGCAGATACATGCTCCTCAGGGGCCCAACAGCACTTTTAGAGCCTCCTTCTCCCACAGGGTTTGTGCCCTGCCATTGAGCAGCAGGTCTGATGACGTTGGGACGCAGAGGCTGCTGATGTTTTGGGGTCTAAAAGACAACAGACAAGAGTAAGTACAGGAGCTCTTGCCTGGATATCAGAATCCTCACTCTGGATCTTTTGCACCTAATAGTTTCTGGTTGGAAACATAAAAACTCTGTTTAAGGAGCTTAAGGCATAAAACTGCAACCCACATATTTCTGTGTCCCTGAACTCCACCCTCAGTCTGTCCCTGGGTGCTAAGAGAATATCTGGCAGAACTGGGGTGCACAGGACTTTCAGACTGGAATAATTTCCTGAGCTCACCCCAGTCCCCACTTCACTCCCCATAAAATAGCCTGGAAAGATGAAATACCTGATGGCACGTTTGGATTCATATCAGTTTGTTTAAACAGGCAGTAGGAACCAGAGCTCAAACCTGTTAATCTCTGGCCTTGTTCTTGCCTTTGGCAGGTTAGGACTGCTGTGTGCCAGAGTCTGAAAATTCCCTACTCCTGTTTTCAACTCAATCAGAAGGGTCAGCTTCACAACCCATTTTCTCAATGCCTCTGGTTACTTTAACAGGAAAGGGGAATATATTATCATCATAGCTTAGATATTAAATGAGACACTTAACCAGGGGAAGCCAAAGCCTTTGGCCCTCCTCTGCATGACTGCCTGTGCCAGTGGAAAGAGATTTAGTCAGGTGGGCTGGCTTTATACTACTGGAAAAAAAAAAGCAACATAAGCATCTGCAACAGCCCAACAAGAATCTGAACAGTATAGAGGAATATAAAGCATACAAGGTCAAACAAGCCATGTTTTGAAAACTTGCCTTCTAAGGAACATCAAGTCCTCTTACAAAGCACTCCACCTTTCTGGGTTTAGACAGACAACATTATGGAGCTACAGCCTTAAAGAGCTTTAAATGCAAAGAGTTTAACAGTCTAGTTCTTCCCTCCTGTGCCCAAAATATGATTAAACCCTTAAAGCCAGCAAAATCTGTCATTTCAATGTTAACTTCAGGCATCCTGAGTAAATTACTAACTGGATAGGGCTCTCAAAGGAACACATCCAGTATTTGCACGAGAGTCGGTCACAGAAGCCACATATAAAGCAGAACAAGTGAAAGACCAAAAACTTACCTCTGCCAAGATCACTACATCATCATCATCATCTTCCTCATGCTGCTGCTGTGCTGGTGTTTCCAGCAACAAAGGTAATTCTTCATCCGAGGAATCTGATATTGTGATAAGACCGTCGTCCCTGCGGTTTATCCAGTCTGCAGTACAGCAAGTAAAGGCAGCTGTTTGCTCAAGGTAAATAACTGAAATTACAGGGCACCAGCACTGAAACATGAAAAAGCAATCTCCAAATTTGCATTGCAGCAAGCAGCAGTGCTCAAAGGTCACTGGTTCCTGGGCAAGTTACTGTTACAGCCACTCCTACTTGCCCCAGCCCTCTGAGCAACCTGCATGGACTGTAGCTCATTGAACGGCACTGGCATGAAACGCTCCAACACCTGTGCAGGGATTCTTCTATCCCAAACTCCAGCACGAGTCAAGCTGCTGTAAAGATTACTCCAAACAAGCCACATATGGAGCACATCCTAATTTGGGGGGAAAAGTCCTGAACTTTCAGTATCTCAGGGACATTTTCTTTTATTAATGTACAGCACATTCTAGAGGAGAGATAAGGTTCCCTGTGCAATTCCAGCTCTTTTGAAAGAGTGTGACTTTGCTCTTTCAAGTGACTTTGTGTACCTTATGCGAGGCTGAGAGAGTGTCCCTGACTGTGGTCACAGAAGATATCCTGTTATTAGCTGACAGCCTTGTCCCTCAAGGCTTGACAAGATGTGGCATATACTTGAATGCAGCTGCTGGAATGCAGGAGGGACACCTCAAGCCAGAAACAGAGGGTTTCTGTGCTGCAGAGAGTGCTTATGACTGTGCTCTCCCTGTGATGTGACACAATAGTTTGGCTTATGCTTCAGCATTCATGAGTATTCATTTATCACCTTCCAGGCATACACAGAAAGATTGCTTTCAATTCCACTCGTGGAGGAAGGGGTGTCACCACATACAGTCTTATGAGGGTATGAACACAGAGCCAGCCTCTCCTAGGAGGTCCTCAGAAGGGTGGAACACTCTAAGCCCCTTAGATCTGCTGAAATACCTCTACATGGTGTTTGAGAAGCTCACGCTCTGCCTTAAGGCAGTACAACAGGAGAAAGACGAGCGCCAAGTGTTCTGCATGTCAGCACTGAAGGAGAGAGCCTTCCATGGGTGGTGGTGCAGCAGGTGTAACAGAGCAGCATACGACAGGGCAAAGCAGATCCCCAGCAGGCTTCTGTTAGCAGCTCTGCTGAGGTCAGTGTCTGAATCCTGCTGCTGACAAGCAGAGTTTTACAGAGAGCGCTTCGAGATACGCACAGGTCAGTACTCACCTTTCCCTCGGTGACTACGGAAGCTGTTCAGGTTAATGACTTCTTCATTGCCACCCCTCTCTGCCATTTTAAACAGCTGAACCTCAGGGTGTCAGTGCCGAGGCATCGCAGTCAGGCTCACACCAGGAACTAGAAGACACAAAACCAGGAGAGAGTAAGGCAAACGCAGCAGTGCCTGAATCGAGTCTTCCCAATCGAACCCTGCAAGATATTTCGGGGGTTCTCCTGGCTCCCCCAGCAAAACCTCTCCATGAAGATGTTTTTCTGTACCACCTTCTCAGCACCTAAAAGCAGACATGTTTCAGTTGTCTTCTGTTCTGACAGTTAAGACTGAAGAGTGGCACCAGGCCTGAGAAGCTTCACTGGAGAGTAACAAAGATGCTTACAGCGACACTATCACAAGAGTGTGGGGAATTCAATTCTGTCCAGCCAGGACTCACTGCACAACCCCCACCACCATTACGTGGGTCTTCTGTCTCCAAGTAGTCAACCCTGATGTACCAACTCACACAGAGGTGCTGCTGCCACTAGCTATTGGCGAGAGGACCAAAAGCCACTTGCCTGAGCTGCCACAGGGCAGCACCGTGTAAGCCCACATCTCGCGACGTACCGGCTGATGTCATTACAGCCATCCCCATCACACTTAATGCCATGATGTCATACTACACATGAGTGCTTGCAGGAATGCTATCACCACGGTGAACAGACAGTGTTACGGCTCAGGACTGACAGCCTTGCCACCCAGGAAGCGAACTGTGAGGCAAGCTATGCTGCTGACATGGAGACACCAGCATCACACCCCGACTCTCCCTGTGTGCCACCAATCTAAGGCAAAACTTCAGAGGGACCAGAGATGCTCTGAGCTCACTTCCACAACATCCATGCTGTTGACACGTCAGAAGGAAGTTGCACCCCTGACAGGGCCATGTACAAGTGTGTGGTTTGTGCCCACACTAGGAACAAGCACAAGTCACATTTACAGAGCATGCCTTCTTGCCACCACCCGCTATTTTAAAGGAGACCTCCCTGATTTATAACACATCCCCTCCTCGGTGAGGGTTTGATACAAATTCCAAGGTACACCACCAGCTCTCAAACCAAAAAGAGAACACAACAGGAATCAGGTTCCTCCACAGGACTGAGCTTTAGGGACTAAAATTTGCTACCCTGACCTGTTCTCAGAGAGGCACAATGAGCTGGCTGGAGGCTCCCAAAAAGGATTAGAAGATCAGAGCAATCACTGCAACCTGAACAGTAGGTTTGCATTTTCTGCTCTGTCAGCTTACAGCTCTCAATTCCTGCTATCACAGAGCAGCTGAATACCTACAGGAACTCAGACCACAATTTGATCACTGGAATGAGAAAGGAGATCTTTTTATAGAGAAGTATTTATCTCAGTATTAAGAGTATGGAGGAACCCCTGTTATTAATATTACTGATAAATACATTGGAAGGAGATGGTGGGTCTGCTATAAAGCCCTGTTTTCTAGTGCACAAGAGCAGTATGAATTCCCCCAGATCATTGTGCATGGCCTCCTTGGCAGGGAACGTGGTTTGCAGCCAGGACAACAGATGAAGATACCAGTTCAGATACATACTAGGTACTTACATCCATCCCCTCCCCAAGGGCACTGGTCATTATCATAATCAAAATACTGTAATACAGGATAAAATAACAATTTTAGAAGTATCATTTAGCAATTTAAAAGCCAAAACCCAGGCCATGTTTCACAGAAAGCACACCCTGCTTTGGGCAGGGTACACCCCCTCCTGCACAGACACAGACCACAGCCACACACCGTTGGCAGTGGGGTCAGTGAGCAAGGCAGCAGTATTTCCCCATTAGCAGGGCAGGACACTTGCTTAAGGAGCCAGCAGTGCAGCTTGCTGCCTGAAGCAGCCTCCTGCAGAGAGAGCCTCTGCCACAAACATTTTTCAAGGCTTAGATACCAACAGCCATTTTCACCTAGTCCCAGCACTGGTGATGGCCCAACTTCGAGTGGGACATTGGGCTAAAGAACCACAGTCTGGAGACCTCTTCTAACCAGCACTCCTACAAATACCCAACTACTCCTATATTTGAGCTCCAAAACCTCAGTGGCACACCCTACTTCCAGTAACAGCTACAAGAGTATCACAGGCATACTGATGCTTTGAAACAGCTTCACAATCAAGATTTTGGGAGCATTTCCACTAGGCTCTTCAGCTTCTTCCTTAGGAGCAAGGAGAAATAAGTCTTACTTTACTTGCCAGAATGGCATGGAAGTGCTGTTCTCACCACTGCAGACAGGCACTGGGGCAGCAGTTCAGGAGCTGGATCACGCTAAGTCTACCTGGTGAAACCCCTGGCCTGTTTAAAAGGTCACACCCACATTATTGCATCTGTATTTTCCCTGGTACTCATGAACAGCTACCACCTAGAACTGCATCACTTTTTTCTATCCTTAGCATTCCTGGTACTTTATAAAACAAGATCAATACACCTCAAGCCACTTAAAAGCTGATGGAAGCACAGAAAGGACCAGCACAGCCAAGGCCACTAAGAGGGCCAGCAGCAAAGCCTGAAGTGGCACCCTGGCCTTCACCTCAGGCTGGCTGAGGAGGAACAAGGATGATCATGAAAGCCACAGTCAGCCTTGGCAGCATTGAGTGGTGCAGACAGAACCTAGACAGGCATCTGGTCAGATTTACCCTGTGCAAAGCTAAGTGTCTGGAATGTTCCTCCCCACAGGGGTACGGACACATCGGTGGGTGGGTCAGTACCAGAAATGCTTGGCAGAGTCAATAAAAAAGGGGTTCTCCCCAATAGTTCACATGGTGCTTTGTCCAACGCTGGCTAAACCACGGCTGCTCACTTCCAGGAACAAGGGGGAAGTGAACAAGACCAACATTGAAACCATGTTGTCCACAGGCAACTCCAGTCCCTGCACAGAGGCCCTTGGGCACCAAGAAAGAGTTGCAGAAAAGAATGTGAAATTAAATTGAGGATAACACACTGTCTTCCCCCTGCCCCATACAAGAAAGAGATGAGCACACATCCCCAAAAGTCTCACAGTGGTCTAAAAAAGCAGAAATAGAATAAATAACATTAACTGCAATCCCCAGTCAAGGCAACAACAACAAAAAGCCCAAGCCCAGAAAGAACTGGCAATGTACCACTCTTCTGTTTCAAAACAGACGGCGCAGAAACCCAAGCAGCTTCACAAAGCACTGCTTTGAGGGTAAAAGCCAAGCTTCCACCAAGAGCTAGCAGTTCATTTTGTCAATACTCAACACAGTGCTCAAGTTTAAACAAATAATCCAAGCATGGGCTGGTTCCATCTAGTGGCTCGAGTAAGAAGTTTATCCATGTTTATCACATGAGGCGGCCAAGAACGTGAAGTAACCAGATCAGAGCCACCCGAGGGTCTTGCCCTACATAAACAACGCAATGGAAAGCAAGGCAGATGGAGAGAAGCTATCCCATGCTACCTCTGCCTTCAGTGCCTGCTCATAGGTAAGGAATAAGGCCACCTACAGCCAAGCTCTAACATCAGCTTTTTCACACTCATAGAATCACCTGGGTCAGAAGAGACCCTTGAGATCCTCCAGACCAACCACAGCCTAACCATGCCTAGCCCACCTCTAGATCACGTCCTTAAGCACTTCATCTACACGCCTTTTAAATACCTCCAGGGACTCCACCACCTCCCTGGGCAGCCTGTCCCAATGCCTGACAACCCTTTCAGTACAGAAATTCCTCCTGATCTCTAACCTAAGTCTCCCCAGTGGAATTTTAAGCCTATCCCTCTTGTCCTCTCATTTGTCACCTGAGACACCAACCCTGAAATCTCTGCAACTGCCTTGTAGGCTAAAAAGCCCCAGCTCCCTCAGCTGTTCCTCACAGGATTTGTGCTCAAGACCCTTGTTGTGGTTTTGCCCCAGCTGAGAGCCAAGCACCACGCAGATGCTTGTTCTTTAAAAGGGAGTGTGTATGTGTGTGTGTGTGGGGGGGAAGTTGAGGGAGGAGGGAGAGGGAAGGAAAAGGGAAAAAAAACCCAAAACCAAGGAACCAAAACCTCGTGGGTTGGGATAAGGATAGTTTACTAGAATAGCAGAAAGATAGATGTAAGACTTTATAGCAAAATATATGAAACTGGTGACACACAATGCAGTTCCTCACCAACAGCACAGCTCAGCCTGTGCAACCCAGAGCCATCCCATAAAACAGACCATCCCCAAAACCATGCATCCTGGAGCTGCCTGCTCCTCCCCTCACCAGCCTCCCTTCTATGCTGAGCATGAATGGGGGCATGGAATACCCCTTTTGGCCAGTTTGGGTCACCTGTCCTGGCTGTGTCCCCTCCATTCTCGTTAGTGGGGAAATACGAACAACTGAAAAGTCCTTGATTGCTGGGCAACAACTAGAAACCTCAGGGTGCTATCAGCACTGCTCTCATCCCAACTCCCAAACACAGCATGCCATCCACTATTAGAAACGAAGTTAACCTAATCCTAGCTGAAACCAGGACAACCCTTCACCAGCTCTGTCACCCTCCAGCATCTCAACACCCTTCCTGTAGTGAGGGGCCCAAAACTGGACACAGTACTCAAGGTGCAGCCTCACCCAAGCTGAGTATAATGGAACCATCACTTCCCTGCTCCTGCTGGTCACACCATTCCTGACAATACAGTTGAGGACAGGTTCTTAGAACTGTTTTAAAAGAAAAAGACCTGGCAGCAGGCAGAGAAACACTTAGCAAGCATTTTTTCCTCCCCTTTTTCTTCAAAACTCCCTCCTGCACTATGGCACAAAGATCAGACTTGAGACCCAAATTCCTATACAGTATCAGGGTGACACAAACCCCTTATCATGACCTCGAAGCTACCCAGTGACAAAGGCCATCACACTGAAGACGTGGTCCCACACGATCTCCACTCCATCTCCTGTATTACTCCATGTAGTCACAACCTGCACATTCAATTGTTTCACTGCACAGGCAATAAAATCCTCCCCATTAAGGGTTTCCCTACAGCAACTTGGGATGAGAACCCCCTATGAACAGAAGAGTTACTGGGGATAAAAAATACTCAGAGACCATCAAGGACTTGTGTGTAACCGTTCTGAACCAACAGGATCTCAGCCTGACAGCTGAGGTTGGATGTAATTTTGTAAGAAGCTTCTCACACATGCAGAAATCCAGGGTACAAACCCACTGGTCCCAACTGCTGCCGTGAGTCGATGGATCGGTGGCCGAGAGGTGAAGCAGATCACAGGGGCACATGAAACGCTTACACAAGGATTTCCAAAGCCCATCTGAAATCACTGCAGACACCTTGTTATATATTTTTAGCCCAACCTAAAAATAGCAGCACCAGTGCTGTGCATCTGTTTAAACTCCCAGTATGTGCAGGCTTTTCTAGGCTGCAGTAGTTGAAGCAGGACTCAAACCCACACCCTCCACCTTGCGTCGGTGCTGCAACGAGCATCTTCAGACAGTGCTGGAATTTAAAGTGACAATTGAGGGGAGACACCCCCTCCCCCCAGACACAGCGTAATGCATAGTTTTCCTCCTTCACAGCATTTGAAATCTTGAACTCCTGCCTACCCATGACAGCACTAGACTCAAAGTGCTCTTTGCCTGCTCTCGCTCAAGGCAAGAGGACCAGACAGAAAACACCAGGGGGAGGTAGGAGTTGAAATCCCAACCAAACATGGAGGAAAAAGGGGGAGGGGGAAAAAGAAGCATGACTTGAAAGAGATGTCAGCAACATGAAATCACTGTGTGTTTTAGCCTTTCCCCAATACAGCAACACCGCTGTTGCTCTCCTACGGTGACAGAAGAGCATCAGCTCCTACTTTCTGCCTGCAGGCAGCAAACGTGTCTGCTGGTAGCCTGCAAGGGAGGTGGTGAACCACTGGCTTGTTTCAAGCTGCTAAAACAAAGGGAAGCTACTTAAATAATGCATGGCTTGTGACAGCCCATAATACAGACCGCTAAAAATTGAGTTCTAAAAAGAAAGCAGCACAAAGGAAAGGAAACAAACCAGCCTGACTCACTGCTGGGCACTTCATGGAGGCGTTTCCAAGGGTTCATGGCTCACTGGGGCTGCTCCTTCTAAAGGCCACCTAGTAAAATCAGGGAGAGTTTAGCAGTGGGTGAGCATTTTAAGTGGCATCATCCCAACTGAAAAATTAGAAATCACTTCATCATAACCCCAGCAAGAACCACTGGGCATGAACAAGTCCTAATGGCCCTGCACAAGGTGGCTACCACCGCTGCCTTGCGCCTTGCAAAGGAATAAAGCCAGAGGTTAAAACACAGACCTGTGGCACGGTGTCTGAGCAGGTTAGTACAGAGACCAGCCCACAGCTCTGGCACAAGCAGGAGACCACAGAGAACCAGAAGTATGACTGCATGGTTTCCAGCAGCAGCCTGCTAGAGATACCACACAAAATATCACAGACTGGGGGTAGACTCACAGCAACTGCAGCCACATAGCTCTGCCACTGGTTTCTGGACCTGTGGTGTGGGCTCAAGAGGAGAAGCACGCTGGAAAATCATTTAAGAACAGAACTGGCTTGGAAATTTTAAGACACCCCTCAAGTGTTTCAGATGATGTTAGCAGCTGGTTTGGTTTACCACATTATTTTGGACACACATATATGTTCTGAGAAGGCAGGACTCCTGGGAGCTGAGAAAAAAAGAAATTGAGGAACAGAAGCTGAAGTGAATGATTTTTTTCCTCCCTTAAGAGCCAGGTAATGCAGTGCTTCCACAGGCAGCCAGAGAATCGCTTTCATCACACCAACACACAAGACAATACACCAGAGGTGTTTTGTGGCAAGTAAATCAAAGCTGAATGTTTACCTCCCCATTCACACATGCCTGCTCAGAAACACCTCAGAAGAGTGGCCACAATTGATTTCTGTGCCCACACCAGTGTCCTAACTGTTTTCAGAAGCAGCAGTCCAGGCTGGAATATTATTGACAAAAGGGACATGGAATCTTCCAGCTTCTCTGGCAGCAATCAACCTATAGATATCTTACACGTGTTCCCTACTCCTCACACCCTCTTGCCCAAAAAGAAAAGCTGCACCACAACACATGCACCACCACAAACGCTGCCCTTCCCACCCAGGCTTCCCATCGATGTGGGCTCTCTGGGTAAGGGCAGAGTGCACAGAGATCGCTCCATCAAGGAAAAGTAAACCACAAGCTCACTGGCATGGGGCTGTCCAGCTTTCCTAAAAGCCTGCTCGTGGCTAGAGCAAGGAGCACGTGGTGCAGCTCTGTGTAGCAATCTGCTGTGCCATTTCTGTGGCCAATTCTCAGTCCATGGTGTTACCAAGCAGGTACCAAAGATGCTTTGACAAGAGAGGCTACGGAATTACAGGGAGTGAGCTCACCACTCCAGTCTAACAAGAATTGGTCAGGAGCAATTAAGGGAGCGGATTTTTTAGGGATCACTTGGGATCCCTGACTGTATTTCCCTGTTTTGCAAGCCAGCTCTGGACTTTCAGGAAACATCTGGACTGCCTGTACATCACAATCAGCCTCACTCGCAGCTTGTCATTCCATTCAGGTGACAGTACCACTTCACTGCAATGTTTTTGAAATACCCACTGTCCCTTTTTACTGCATCAATACTACACAAAGTACAAGGGGAAGAAGTCTGCCCCATTTCATCTTGCTCAGCTAACAGCTGGTCACTGACAGCAACACCAGTTTTCCCAGTGAAACCCATTTCTGCTCTGTGAGCTCTTTAAAAACATCTTCTCTAATGCTGTGAAACACATGTACTTGTTTTCTATAACTGGAAGTTTCTGATGCCTTCAAGCTATTCAAGGTCAACTGCTGGACATCTCAGTGCCTTCAGCTAAATAACAGGGCTCCCTATCACCACATCTCTCTGACCAGCACAAGACTGATAATTTTGATGCAAAAACCCCTCTGCACTTGGTTCAAGAGGTGGGAAGCTTCGGACCCATTATTTGCCTCCCCTGTCAAATAGAGCCCTAAAAAAGAAGAAAGTTAAAATTTTAAGAAGTGTGGTTGGAAATGGGAGTTAACAGCATTGCCTTGAGCTATGTTTTGAGAGCAAAGTGAAAATTCAAGGCTTTTGTGGGCTGGGGGAAGGCATCTCTGCAGTGAGCTCCTGCAAAGGGCACTATTCCACCTGCCTCAGGCTTGTGGCATGTGCAGGATCATACAGTACAATCCCAAAACCCAAACCCTCCCTCTCACATCACAAAGATAGGTGCCAACTTGGTATTTCACATTCAACCAACAATTCAAACACCAACTAGCAGCTCAGTGCTTTGCTACAGCAGCACACACACAAACCAACCAACCAACCTCTTTGGGTTCACAGACTGATTCCTAAACCATCATCTCACATCAGTCCGTCTGTAAGAGCTGGACTTGTTCAGCCTGGAGAAGGTTTTGGGGAGACCTGATTGCAGCCTACCAAAACTTAGAGGGGTCCTACAGAAATATGAGAGAGGGGCTGTTCACCAGGGAGTGCAGGGATAGGACAAGGGGAACGGCTTCAAGCTAAGAGAGGGCAGGGTTCAGTTAGAACTCTTTACTCAGAGTGCTGAGGCCCTGGCACAAGGTGCCCAGAAAGGGTGTGGAAGCCCCATTCAGCCTGTCCTTTAGCCCTGGCCTTGGGCACCCTGGGCTAGTGAGGGTGTCCCTGCCCATGACAGGGGTTTGGAACTAGATGGGCTTTGAGGTCTGTTCCAACCCAACCCAGTCCAGGATTCTATAATTTTAAATAAAAGTTTTGTTCTGATTTTGTGGAATAAGGGTCAGGATGAACCAAAAGGCACATGAAGCCATGTGATGGGCAGTTCTGCCACACCCAAAGCAACTTTTACTTCCAGTTTTCTTTCCCCAAACTCACATGTATCTCAAGAGAAGGGGCAGAGGCTCCTTTCTCTGAGCAGCACTGGTATTAACCCCACTGGTATGCGGAAGAGCTGGGCTCCATCAGGAGCTGCATGTACTTCACAGGGCTCCACATAACATCAACTGTGTACTCTACCTGGCTGCAACACAGAGAAGGACAAGAGAAATGCCTCATGAGCCCCAGGATACAGGATATACATGGGTGTTCCTGTCACCTATACTTTGCAGGGCTCACCAGGCAAAAGGATGCTGCATTTCCTCTCCAAATCCATGGTTTTCCCCCATCCCTCTTTTTTCTTTCCTTTTCTAAGGGACCCTGAACGTCACCTTGAAAGGGTATAACAGAACAAAGAAAATCAAGGGCAATGATTTAAGTAGTTATTTAACAAGTTGGATGCTTGGCTTCAGGAACCTTCTTAGCCCCATTCTTCACTGGAGAGGAACCAGAGGAACAAAGGAGTTTACAATCATGAAGGATGGAGAGGTTGCAATGGGATTCTAGACATTAAGCTGCTGCCCAGTTTCTCAAGTCTGGAAACATCCCTGTAAGCTGCACGTGGGAAGCTGTGCTCCAGAAACCACATAATGCATCACTGGGAGCAAGTGTGGGAAGGAAGGGGGAACTTGAAGTTTTATTTCATACATGACCCAAAACTATCGCAAGAAACTTTGCTTTCAAGGATGGCTGGAGGCTGCAAAGCACACCTCACCTCACTTCACAAAGCTGCTGACAATCTAACAGCTAAGACTTGACCTTGAGGTGGCACAGAAAGAAAAAACACAATGAGCTGCAGTAGGCCACCTTAGGCACAAAGGAAGGGCTTTGTGTCCATCTGCACAGCACTTCAAAGCGCTGACATGACAGTTTGCCACCAACCATTCTGGGTGTCAAACAGTACAGAATTAGGAACTTCCAAAAGAACAGCTTCTCAGGTCACATACTCTGGTTATTATGGCCATACCCTGGTTATTGTGGCTATACCCTGGGGTTTTTTTGAGCCAGGTTAAGCATCTGCACTTGTCATAATTTCAAAAGTCAGTGGCTAGTGACAGCCAGAAGCTGTGGCTTCATGTTAAGAAGGGTTTCACTGCAATACCTACTTGAGATGATCATGCTGACACACCACAGCTTGTCACCTCCTCACACACTGAGCTCCACCTGCATCTGGTACAGCTTTGATAAGAAATGCCCTGGAAGCCATTAATTCACAGGAGACACCTTCTCTCCTCACACATCCACTGTGGCATAACTGGGAGAGAGAAATAAGATGCTAAAATAAACTGCAAGAGGGGAAGAGACCATAAAACTGCAGCTCACAGCTGTGCACCCACAGAGGAGGCATCCAACTGGCACTCAGATTATAGGTGCTCCTGGCACAAGAGCAGGTGCTGCTTCTGAAAGATGCTTTTACACATTCAAGACACACAGGAGCTAGCTGACAGCCAACAGGCCAAGCTCACCTGCAGTGAAATGAGTCTTAAACTGCCTTAAAGTATCAAAAGTAACAGCATACTGGTAGAAACCTTGCAAGGCACATGCAATACCTGAGCAGCACAGTCTGCACTGATTCCTGCTGGAAAGCGTTAAGTAGTAAGGTGCCCACCACACCGCTGCTCAGGAAGGACTGTCACCAGCCCATCTGAAGCAGGGTAGTTATGGCCTTACTGCTCAAGCACTGCTGAGGACCTGCTGTTACAAGATTTTCAAGCCTGCCAGCAAGTGCTTTTGTAAAACAAGGTTTGATTTTGTTTGCAGCCACGCGATAGCCTCGAAGCCAAGGGATTCCAGCCTAGCAAGCAAGCTCTCAGCAGCCGAGACCAAGGGCAGCCTTCCAGGCTCATGACAGTTGTCCAGCCTGACTTCATCCAGGCCACGTGGCAGCAGCCATTGCAGGGGTTAGGCAGAACGTGTTAAAACAGAAAAGCAAGGAGGAGGTTGTATTTGAGGTAAGCACACTGCTACATCAGGGCTGGTAACAGTGAAATCAGATGACAGCTAGATTTAGACAAGCAGGTCCTGAGCTTATTGAGTTGACAAATAAATGAGTTATCTGCTGCCCAGCTAAAAAGCAGGGAAAGCCACACCACACATTAATTCCTCAGTCCACAGTCATGCAGATTTAGGAGACTGCAAGGCACCTAATGATTTCACCCCAAGGGAAACAAGGATTTTACATCAGCAAGTCGACAAAAAGCACTACTGGCAAAGAGGTTACATGGGCTGCAGCCAGGGCAGACCGTGTGCTAAAGACATGACTGCTTCCATGCTGCAGAGCTGCGTGCCCACCCCTCAGTCACCACAGCCGAGCCTCCAACACTGTTTAAGCCTTTCACATAGCAGAACAGAAATTCTTTTCCTGGGTGTTGCAACAGTGCAACATCAAACAGATTATTTAACCATCTGGGACACAGGGTCAGTAAAAGCAGCCACAAACTGCTAAACAAACACAGAAACACGAAGCTGAGGAGCACTCTTCAGGCACCACGTTCGAGTCGGAGGTGCGTTCCAGCCGTCGCAAGCTGGTCTGCACTAGTCCTGGCTGCTCCAAGGGCACCTCCCAGTTTACACACAATGAAGCCTGCTCCGCTACAATAGGATTCTGGTTTAACAATATAGAGAGGACACGAACTGTTTATGCTAGCCAAGTTACTGCTAATGGCTCTTGCCAGTCTTGTTCATCTGTAGCTGGAAATCCTAGCAGCAGGGGAGGTACAGAACGCCCTATGCTGCTGGTTTCTTGCAAGGGAGAGGAATCTTCTTTTCTTTCCTGCCTCCCCGGTATGCTGCTGCTGTCATCTGCCTCAGATTGCATTGCAGCATGCTACAGAGAGGGGAGGAAAGTCTTCTCAGCAGCATCACTGCTCTGCTGCAGGCAGCTGTCAACAGCCCAGCCTGCTCCTCTCCACTATCCCACCCTAACAGGTTTATCCAACAACATTTTGCATTTGCTGGGGGTACGTGGGTATGTCCTCCTCCTGCTGCCGGCCTTCAGCTGCCTCCCTGCAAGAGAGGTCTCCCTCTCCCCCTCCATCACACATAGAAGTGCATCACGTCGTGGTGAGGGAATTTGGGAATACATGTGTAAATGTGTTCCTCAGGCTGGTTCTGCAAAGGCTGCACAAAGCCACCCGCTGCCACAAGAACAGCGCCCATGGCTCGGTACTGACAAAGGAGCACAGGAACCTCGCGTGAGAAGCGCTTCAGACAAAGTATCTTACTCCAGGCCATTTTCCACCCTTCTGTTCCCCAAAGATTCCAGCTAGTACAAATCCTGATCACCTTACACTACAGGGCAGTATCACGTGATGCCTCCACAGATCTTGTCCAAATGTTTATCTGAATAACGCAAACAGTAGCCTGGCCTCCTCACAGAGTCAAGCAGACTGAGGGTGAGCAACTCAGCACTTGGCCCCAGAAGCCAACTGAAACCATTTCAGGTCACCCTGACACCTACGTACACGCCCAGATTCATTTCAGCTCATCGACTTTGGTTCTCCTTACGAGCAATGACAACAGCCTCCAGAAGTCACCCTGTGAACAGACAGGCCCTGTCAGCATCGGCAAAGGAGTTGGGCTTCCCAAAGCCAGCAAGGAAACCCCAGTTTAAATTTAAATTCCCAGGTCAGAAACACAACAAGACAGCGTTGCGACTCGGGGTAGCAGCTGCCCCGCGCCAAAATCTCTCCCCAAAGCCCAATGCTTCTTCCATGTAATCAGACACTGACTGTTACCCTTGTGAACACGGGGAAGGAACTACAGCAGTGCTGGTAATGAGGAGGAAAGTGTCACTCAGAAGGACTACGATTTCTGGTCCTCAGGAATTAAGCTCTCTTGAGGATTGTTACAAATTTAACACCACCACCACGTCTTAAGCACTGACCCAGAGAAACACATCACTCCTGAGATCCTCCAAAATAAACCTGAAATTCTATCAAAGCGACACGAAGGCTGCTGAGAGCCAGATGATCCCAGCTCAGTAAAACATTCCTTATTATCTCACATCTCAGTGCTCTGGCAGGGATAACTTATCCCTGTCACCAGGACGCTGCCATTGCCATTCTCCTTGCCTACCCCTCCCCGATCTCCTCATCCCAGTAACCTCCTTAAAACCGACCTACTCAGCTTCTCATCAGACCACTGCTGGTCAGGATGCTATTTAGCTCAATTTCAAACACAGGAACTACCGCGGCTGTTCATAAATAACCTTATTTCCTGGGCTGCTACTGGAAGATAGCTACTGTCCTGAGTCAGCTGCATGTTTCACACCTTCCACTGCTCACTGTAGTAAAAAACAAAAAGGCACCTACCCAACTGAGGACAGATCCTATTGAGAGTAACCAAAGTTGCATGCAGCAGCTCAAAAAAGCCCACCCATCTATTAATAGCAAGGAAGAAAGGCTATTATTTTAGCATGCACGCAGACTTCTGAGACTATTATCGCCTCTCCTTTCAGGAGAGATGTGAATTCAGTAATTTAAATAGAGACTTAAAATATCTCCAGATCAAATCCACGTGCAGAAAAAAATCCCACCCCACCAGGCTTCTGACAGGACGAATTAGCAGTGAGGTTCTGACTGTCCCAACAAGAATGCAGCCGGCGGCAAGCCCCGACACCCATACCCACGCTATGACACAGTCAACCACTCAACAATGACTTTAAAAAGAAAGAAAGAAAATTAAGAAGCCCATTTCAAATTAATGAATGGGAGTTTATTCCAGCAGGCACTAAACACCCCAAGGACTCGGTGTGTCTCGCACACCGCGGTTTGCGGGACTCCAGCTTGCTAATGGGCTCCTGGCCCCTGAGATACACTTCCTGCCTCTCCAGCTGCACCCAAGCTGCCCGTGTTGTGTGTTATGTGCTCACTCCACCTATTTTTGCCACAGAACTTTAGCGATTTGTGTCCAATTTCAAAGCACAAGCCCTGCTGCCAGGGATCGTAGCTTGCCGGCGGCAGTAACGCCCACTGCATTCTCAGGCAGACAAAGCATGGACTACCCAGGAATTTGGACTTCCGAGGCAGCTTCTGAAACACAAGCCCTGAACAGGCTGCCAGCACCCCGCTGCAAACCAGAATGTACCTTACCACCAGTAAAACCTTCCCCAACCACTCTTCCAGGAGCTGTTATTCGTGCCCTGACTTACCCCAGAAGGAAGCCTGTAGCCAGGCCGACAGGAGAACACCATAGGAAGGAAAGCGAGAGATGGAAGGAGGCCCGTTACCAAAACGCAGCACTACCACCTCCACAGACCTTCTTAAGGAAGTGGGTCTGCATCCTTCCCCAAACCTTGGTGTTCCAGACACAGACTCCTGTTTATTAACATGGAGTCACACCACACAGACACCCCACACGTGACACCTACTACGATGTTAACGCTATCGAACAACCCGATGTAAGGCAGTGGAATCTTTGCACAGCCTAGAAATTAAAGGCTCAGGTGAAAGCTGCAAATCCCACAGTTCTGTTGGTAAAAGCTGTCCCTGTAATTCTTCCAGGCCTAAAGAAAACTGGGCCCACCATACAGCCTGTGCCACAGCCCCAACAGCACGGCACCTACACACGGGCCTACCCGAACCTGCTCAAGATCTGGGTCTGCAACGTGATGGGCCTCAAACTTCCCCCCTCACCTTCCACACAGGTTGCTGGAAGAAGGAAAAAGCTCTCATGCCGTCCTCTCCAGAAGCAGGAGGTGGCCATTTAGTGACAGAGCATGCAAAGTCCTGTCTATCCACCCGACCAGGGCAGCGGCCTTCTCCTCCACCGCTACCACTGGAAGCCTGCAAAGCTCCCAAGTCAAGCAGGAGAGCAGGAGCTCTAAAAGAGGAACCGACCCCCACAGAGCGGAACAGAGAAACTGGGATCCGCTGGCAGGCCTGAGCACTAACACTACCCAGTCTCTCAGCTGCTGAGGTAACTAGTGTAATTAGGTAATTAACCCTTTAGGGTTGCTCCCTGAAATAAAGCATGGAGAGGCTGTTGTTCTGGAGGGCAGTCAGCAAGAAACACAACAAGAGACACCGAAAAGCACACGGACAACTGAGGTGCAGTCCCTCAGCATTACGCCTCAGTAACAGGAATAAAAGTGCCCAGCAGTAATGCCAGCTTTGCTTTTTTAAAGCATCAGAGGCCCCAGAACAGTGCCCAAACCCTGACACTTTGTGTAAGGCACTGAACCTTGCTTGATGAGCAGTAATGAAGCCAGAAATAAACACCGACAGCTAAACTTATTCACATGAAAGCTAAGTTTCTGGCACTGTGTTGTCAGTAAGACTCCAGGACAAAGCATTGGAGGCATTTGAAGACAACGCTTCAGGCCATAAAGCTAAGAAGAAAACCTCCCGGGCCAAGCTGACAGGCACAAGTGGCTGCTGTCAGCCCCACAGCAACGCAGGGGTTCCAGCGAGTGCAGCTGGAAGCAACAGTGGCTTCATAAGCCAACCTACATTTCACCTGTCCCAGGCCGGCTCACTCTCCTCTCCCCTCATACACACACACCAGAGCTTGCCACCACACTTCAGCCTCAGAAGACTCTGCATGAGGGGCCAACCTTCCCCCAGCTGTGGGACTCCTGATGTATAAGCACCCCGGGACATCCCACTTTATGAACAGCACACACGTCAGCGCTTCCAGCCCTCGCTCTCTTCCCAGCCGAGCGGGCACTGGGAGCAGCAGAGCAGGGCCAGGAGCAGGAGTGTCCGAGCTCCAGGGACAGCCATGCTCCAGGCTCCTGCGCTGCAGTGTCCCGGCGGCACGGAGCGGTTGTTTCCACAGCAGGACGGAGGTCGGGAGCGAAGCCCAAGCTTACCCCCGCCTCTCCCGGCAGCTCCGGAACCGACGCTGTTTTTCTTCCTGCGTGCGGACACGCGGCCCGGGGGGCCCGACACGGCCCGGCGGAGGGAGCCCACGGGGAGCAGCGCCGGGAAACCGCGCCCGGACGCCCTCCTCGGCTCCCGGCTGGGGCCTCAGAGGGACCCCGGGAGAGAAGCGAGGGCCTCACGCCCGCTGGGATGGGAACGGAGCGTGGAGGAAGGACCGGAGAGGTGACCCCGGCCCCGAGGGGAAGAGCAGCAGAGAGGAGCCGGCCCCCGCGGAGGGACACGACCGGGGACGACGACCGAAATACCGCCGAGGCGGCGGGCGAGGCCCGGGGGACAGGCGAGGAGCTCCAGCCGCCGGGGCCGTCCCCTCCCTCGCCGCCCGGCTAACACCGCTCTCCCCCCGCCCCGCTCGGGACGCGGAAACCGCGCCGAGCCCGAGACCCGCCAAACGGCCGCCGGCCCGAACCCGGCACCCCCCGAGCGCTCGCCAGCCCCGAGCCCGACACCCACCGAACAAACACCCGCCGGCCCCGACCCGCTCCGCGCCGCCGGCCCCGCTTCATTTAGCCGCCGCTGCCCGGCTGCTTCCGGCCGGCCCGCGCCACGTGACCGCGCCGCCCCGCACCATAGAGAGGAGCGGCGGGGAGCGGAGCGCGACGAGGGGCGGGACGGGCGGCCCGAGCGGTCCCGTCTCGGCAGCGCTACCATAGAGGCTGGGGGGAGGGCGGGAAGGAAGGCGGCCCTCCGCGCGGCCAGGAGCCGCCCCGCCCCCTTCCGGGCGGGCGGGCGCTGGGGAGGGGGCGGGACCAGAAGGGAGGGGCGAGGGCTGCACGTGCTGCCCAGGGCGGGGGGCAGCGCGTGGTTATCGATGGGGTACGGAGGGGGGCGTGGGGCTTGGGTCATCATTGGGGTTCTGAGGGGGCTAAGGACATTTTTGGGGTTCCAGGGGGTGCAGGTCACCTGGGGCCGCACTGCTGGGGGTGCTAGGGTCATCTTTGGGGTGCTGGGGGGGTTGAGGACACCTGGGGGTGCAGGGGGAGCCAAGGTCATCATTGGGGTGCTGGGGGAGGGGGAGCAGATCACCTGGGAGTTCCAGGGGACTAAGGTCCCCTGGGGCTGCTGGGGGAGTGGTGCAGGACCCCCGCTGGATGCTCCAGGGGGAGGGGTAGGTCCCCTCTGGGATGCTCTGCTAGGAGGGGGGCACAGCACCAGATTGGTGGGGGCTGGTCCTCCCCCCTAAAGCTCAGCAGTCTGTATTTCCCCCCTCGGCCGCCAGACAGGACAGCTCTGGGGACAAGACACACCGAGAACTTCTGATCACATCAGTTTTTCCTTTGACACTTGGTTACCAGGGCAGGGGAGGTGGGGGGTGGGGAGTGGGGCTGAGCCCCCCAGAAGGCAATGTCCAGGCCACATCCTGCTCCCAGGAGCCTCCCAGCCCCGCTGCCCCAGAGAAGCTCAGGAGATCATAGAATCATAGAATTGTAGGGGTTGGAAGGGACCTCGAGAGATCATCGGGTCCAACCCCCTGCCAAAGCAGAGTCCCTAGGACATTTCACTGAGATAGGCATCCAGACGGGTCTTGAATCTCTCCAGAGAAGGAGACTCCACACCCCCTGGGCAGCCTGTCCCAGGGCTCCCTCACCCTCACTGGGGAAAAGTTTCTCCGCATGTTGGTGCGGAACTTCCTGTGCTCCAACTTGCAGCCATTGCCCCTTGTCCTGTCTCCACAGACACTGAAAAGGGGCTGGCTGATTCCCCCTGCATCCCCTGCTTAAGATAATTGTAAACATTAATTAGGTCCCCCCTTAGTCTTCTCTTCTCAAGGCTGAACAGTCCCAATCTTCTCAGCCTTTCCTCACAGGGGAGATGCTCCAGGCCCTTTATCATCTTTGTAGCCCTTCTTTGGACTCTTTCCAGGAGATCCCTGTCCTTTTTATACCAGGGAGCCCAGAACTGGACACAATACTCCAGGTGGGGCCTGACCAGGGCAGAGTAGAGGGGGAGGATCACCTCCCTTGACCTGCTGGCCACACTCCTCCGGATGCACCCCAGGATCCCATTGGCTCTCTTAGCCACCGAGGCACACTGCTGGCTCATGGCCAACCTGTCATCCACCAGGACCCCCAGGTCCTTCTCCACTGAGCTCTTCTCCAGCAGGTCATCCCCCAGCCTGTACTGATAGAAACGGTTGTTCCTTCCCAGGTGCAAGACTTTACACTTGCTTTTGTTGAACCTCATCTGGTTTCTTACTGCCCAGCTCTCCAGCCTGTCCAGGTCTCTCTGGATGGCAGCGCAGTGTTCCTGCGTGTCAGCCACTCCTCCCAGCTTTGTATCAGCGGGTACTTGCTGAGGGTCGAGGCTATTCCCTCATCAAGGTCGTCAATGAAGATGTTAAACAGGACTGGACCCAACACCGAGCCCTGGGGAACACCGCTAGTCACAGGCCTCCAGTCAGATTCCACTCCATGAATCACGACCCTCTGGGCTCGGTCCGACAGCCAGTTCTCAACCCACCTCACTGTCCACTCATCAATCCCATGCTTTCTCAGCTTTGCTATCAGGATGTCATGGGAGACAGTATCAAAAGCCTTGCTGAAGTCAAGGTAGATGACATCTACTGCTCTCCCTCCATCTACCCAGCCGGTGATGAGATCGTAGAAGGCTATGAGATTGGTCGAGCACGATTTCCCCTTGGTGAATCCATGCTGACTACTCCTCATGACCTTCTTCTCTTCCAATTGCTTGGAGATGGCATCCAGAGCAAGCTGTTCCATTACCTTTCCGGGGACAGAGGTGAGATGGGGAAAAGGAAACTAAAAAGGCTGGTGATTAAACCCCAGCGTGACGGGAAGCACCCTGCCTGCAGCAGAGCTCCTGGGAAGGAGCTGGGCAGGTGGCTGGGGGGTCTGCAGAGGGATAAACCCCACTGCCCCAGGAACAGCAACCCCCTTGCTGCGTCTCGGGAAGGCTTTTCATAGAATCACAGAATGGTCTGGGTTGGAAGGGACCCCAAGGATCACAGAGCTCCAACCCCCTGCCACAGGCAGGGACACCAACCTCAGGCCTGGATCTACACAAGATTGCCCAGGGCCCCATCCAACCTGGCCTTGAACACCCCCAGGGACAGGGCATTCACCCCCTCTCTGGGCAGCCCCTTCCAGCCCCTCACCACTCTCTCTGTAAGAAACTTCCCCCTAATACCTAACCTAAACCTTCCTTCCTTTAGTTTTAATCCATCCCCCTTGTCCTGCCATTGTCTACCCTTTTAACAAGCTGATTCCCCTCCTGTTTCTCTGCTCCCTTCAGGGACTGGAAGGCTGCAATGAGGTCCCCCCACAGCCTTCTCTTCTCCAGGCTGAACAAGCCCAGCTCCCCCAGCCTCTCCTTGTAGGCCCTCCTGTTTCCCAGCAGCTCTGGCAGTTGTTGGAGCACAGAGCAGCTGTGCCATTCAGCTGCTGGCCCACAGCTCCACTGGCAGGTCCTGCTTCTGCACCCTGGGATCTCCCCCAGGAGAGCTCCAAGGGGCTTCTCTCAGTGAGCCAGGATGGAGCATCTCTCTGCCCTACAACCCAAAAAATGCCACCACCCAGCCCAACACCTCTTCCAAAAGCACCAGCAGCTGCTCAGTCACCTCCTTCCTCGGCTGCATTCTGGCTACCATGCATATGGCTGGGGTGGTGGGACACATCTGCACGCTGGTGGTCACCACCCTCTCCAGGTGGTGTGCCAGCTCCACGTACGTACACATCGTGCATCGTCACCTTGGCCCTGACCGACCTCCTGCACTCACCCACCATCCCCTTCATGCAGGACCAGCACTTTGGAGACCTGGGCTGCAGGACCCTCTTCCGCCTTGACCTCCTCACCATGCACACCAGCATCTTCACCCTCACCATCACTAGTACACGGTATGACCTGGGCATTGTCAGACCTCTGGACACACTGTAGAGGTCAAGGGAGCACTGACTAGCCTTCTTCCTCACCATGAGCCTCCTCACCCTGCACACCAGCCACCATGATGGGATGACCCATGCAATGGATGGGGACCTACCCAGTTAAAGTATCATCTCACCATCCTCTTCAACACTTACATCCTTGTCCTGGGCAGCATCAACTGCTGCTTGCACACCGGGCTGGCTCTTGCTCTCAGCTGGCCAATGTGCCAGGCAGAAGGTCCTGTGTATGGTCTTCAGTGCTGTGCTTGCTCACTGGGGTTGCTCCCTGCCCTTCTGGCTCTGGCAGCTCTTCAGCAGTTATTGCTACGAGCAGGGAAACCATGGTGGCACCACCATCATCTCCGTCACCTTCCTCATGACCTGCTGGCCCATGGCAGCAGTTGCCCCAACCACTTTGTCTGACTCACAGCAGGTACCTGCAGAGCTGCTCTCCCCTAACCCCTCTGCAGGACCTTGCACTTGTTGAACTTCATGCAGTTCACATGGTCCCACCTCTCCAGCCTGTCCAGGCCCCTCTGGATGCCACCCCTTCCCTCCTGTGTGCTGGCCAACCACACAGCTCAGTGTCATCAGCCCACATGCTGAAGGTGCACTCGGTCTTACTGTCCATGCCTCAGAGAGACATGGAACAGCACCAGTCCCAACCCTGAGGAACCCCACTCCTCACTGGTCTCCATTCAGACGCTGAGCCGTTGACCACAAATCCTGGAGCGTGACTGCCCAGCTAATTCCTTTACTCTTCAAAAGAAGGCCAGAAACCAGGAATACTTCCCAAAAAGCATTTATTAAAGAAAACACAAAGCAGGACCAGTGTCTGACAGACTGATGGACAGGGAGCATTTCCTGCTCCAAACCACCAAGCATGAGCTGTTCAGTCCATGCTGCTGAGAGGAGGGGGTGGCCAAAACCAGCTCCCAGCCCTTTGCTCAGCAATCACATTGTAAAGTTACTCAAAGAATAAAAAACAATATTGAATTGTCCATATTCCCTCCCTTCCCTTAAAGACATCCCAGCCTGGTGTTCGGCTTTGGAGAGGGAAGGCGCTGCCCCAGCACACCGCCAGCATCGCCAGCACTGCTGCACCCTCACACCCACCACCTCCCCTGCCACACACTAATTACAGCAAAACACAAAGACCAGAGATTCAGCAGTATCAATGAGTCTTTCTCCAGCTCTCATTAAGGGGAGGAATTACCAGCTTTTTTTCCCCCAAAATGGGGATTTTTCAAGAAATAACAAGGCCTAACAAAAAAAGAGGGGTGAAGGTTAAGGCTGGCAAATGTGCTGTAGAGGACTGAAATGACATCACCTACCTGGAAAGGAGTAGCAAGCTCTGGGTGCTCCTGGCTTCAGTTGGTGGCATTTCCATACCTTCTCCCCGCAGCGACGCTGGTACCCGGAGTGGTGTGAGCCACTTGTGAGAGAACAAGGACGCTCAGTGTCGCTGACAGCAGGACAGCTCCATGGCCAGCAAACCGGTGCCCTGTGCCATGTGACACTGCTGGATTTTTAACAGAACCCCCATTTTCCTGTGGCTGCCAACCTCCATCCTCCACCCCACGACTCCCCACAAATCCTTTAACAAACAGAATGGGGGGCACCAAGATTTTAAAGTTGTGAGTTTATTGCATATGTAACAAAAATGAACATGACCTCCTGGGTCCAGCCTACTATACAATCACTGTTTATTCCAGCTGGTTCCATAACCACATTAAATAGAACTAGTATTTCTTTAAATACTTTGATTTAGACATAAAATGAAACATTAGTGTACAACTTTCACAAAATAAATCTGCAATAAAAACAGTGGGAAGAGTAACAAGGATAGCAGCAATACTTAAACATGACATTACAAAATAATAAATTAAAAAAAAATACATTATAAAGTGGTTGAACAAAACAAAACAAAACAAAATTAACAAATTAAAACCAGATCCATACTGTGTGTTTCTGGGAACTTGCTGTGCCACGCGGCCCTGGACCTGGGCACCGGGGTTCCGGAGGGCCCGGCAGCCACATCGCTGATTTACAAAATCTGTTGGATTTCGTAACCACCTGGAGTTGAACTGAGCACAAACTGCTGAGCAGACGGGGATTGCACCATCCGGAGCTTCCAGCAGCCTCTCTGAAGCAGGGTCTTGTCTGACGTAATGCCCAAGTGAAGGACGCTGACGCTCGGAAAGCAGTCTCGTTTCTTCCCGATTTAAAACACGAGCAGAGTGGTGGTTTCCTACATCCCTGAGCATATAGTATAGGCTGATGAGCAGTATCAGGGCAAGCACTGAAGGTCTGTGCCAACGGACCAGCTTTTAGGTTTGCCTTTAGGACAGGAACAAAAGACACACGCTGTACCTTGTTATTTCCTTCAGGTCAGAGCCAAGAGTATCCGTGTACAAGGTGGAATGTGTAAGGACGAAATGGACACCAGACTCGATGTTTTCTTTGGGCAAGTTTGAGAAGTAACAACCAGTTCAAGTGCTGGCAGACCAAGTGGGAGCAAAGGTACAAATTCCGACAGATGAGGTTATCTGAACAGCTCCCACAGCCTCCAAGAGTCAATGGCTCAAGCCGGGCAAACTCTTGTTTGTGTTTCACCTCCTTCCCTGGCTTTGAAGCCAGCCACAGGAAGAACAGGCCATGGCTTAAAGCCCATCCCACCTCACTTCTTTATTTCCCCCCATGCCCCCCAGCCTTCAGGCCTGCCTCAGACGCATGTATGGAACAACACACACAAAAAAAAAGGTCTTCGTCGTCACTGAAGTGGCACAAAACTGCAAAGACAACACGATGGGAGAGGTGGTGAAGCCGTTCAAGGGAGAACTGAAATCATGAAGAAGACGTGCCCTCTTCTCCTTGCTGTCAGCACGGCAGAGGTACCTCGACAAGGGCTTTAAATACAGCAAAACCAGACGGACTTTTCAAAACAACGATCCTCACCTATTCTTACTCTGTGCATTCAATAAACACTGACCTAGCAAAGACACTGGGAACTATCATGTCAACCGCGTCGCTGACATAAAGCTACTTGACCTATAGATCTCCAAACCAAGGGCCTTTACCTTCACCTCGCTTGGGTTTGATGAGCCAGTTGTGCTGCACGTAGAGCTTGCGCGATAGGGTTTCCCTTAGTGCTGGGCTTTAGTAGCTGTTATTTTTCAACTCCTTTAGTGAAAACATCCACGTGAGATGGCATGCAAAGCTTCCGGGCAATAATCCACGTTGCATTTTCCCTCTTTGACTGGTTTATCACACATTTGAAGGGACTGAAAGGGTTAAGTACACTCTCTGAACTGGTGCGGCTTCACAGCAGGTTGGAAAAGCCAGGGCTGTGGGGATTCTGCTCCTCGGCCCAAGACCGTACAGATGCTTCTCTGCAGACAGCTGCGCTGCCTCTGTCTTCTTCAAGAGACTCAGTCACACAGTTTCATTGACGTGCCAACAACCAGTACTGCAGAAACTGGTCCCCAAGTGCCAAAAGATTCCTCCAGACCAGGGTCTGGAAAGGCCTGGCCTGTACAAGTCTTGCAGGATGAGCATCTTCAGCCACCCTGTGCAAACCTCACAATACAGAACAATTTTACACCTCTGATGCAATCCTTACTCCCAACAACAAATCACAAGGATTATGGTCAATGGAGAAAAGAAAACCACAAACAAAACAGAGAAAGATGCCAGGGTTTTGACAAGTGTCTACTTTCTGTCCTATCACAGTTTAAAGCTATTATCAAAGTCAATTAAAAAAAGACAAAATAGAAGTATTCCAGTAGACATCTCCTAAGAACGATCTCTTACCCACAGCTGAATTTCAACGCACTATTCCATAAACATAACATCTGTTAAATGGTTCAGTAATGAATCTCTCTAAAAATCAGGCTTGCCAAAAAGAAACAGATCCTATACAGGCAAGTCTGCTTCACTTATGTTTAGACATGTTTGATAGATAACTGGGTCGTTCTGAAGCTGTGTTATGTGTTAAAATACTGTCTCATCCTGGTGTGCAAACTGGAACAAAATGTTAGTGATTCAGGTATTCGATTTGCTTTTGTTTCCCCTGGGAAGTCATTTTAGCAACATGTTAGAGAACAAATCTTTTAATATTAGTTTCAGATATTTGAAAAAAAAAATATATATAAATAGCCTTATATGGCTCTCTGGAGAAATTTTGATCCCTACAGAACTGAAGTGATAAATTCTTCCAATTGCTTTCCATAACATTTAAAATGTACTCAATATATGGTTACCCTTCTTACCTCAACCTCTCCTGAGGCTGTAAGCGTCACAACAGAGGTATGTTCTAGTAACTTCGCTTTCAGCCATTTCCCTGTGAACCTCAGAATCTGAGCCACACAAATGCACCTCGGGTAAAACAGCTTAGGGATCAACTAGATTTTTATCCTCTGTCTCTTCCTCACAAGGCTTCTCTGCAAGGTACTTACATCTGAACAAACTATGGAAAGTAATTCTGCAGGAGGAAATAATCGGGTTTTGTGTGCAAAACAATTAGATTTCAGCCAGGACAACCAAAAAGAAATCACACAATACCAGTTAAAGCTGTCCCAGATTCCTTCACTTTTTCTCTAGGTGAGCCACAGCTTCTACTGGGAGCTTCCTGCTAAGGCAGAACTGGGATTTCTTCACGTTTCAGTTAAATGTTCATATGGAGGTATTTTCTGCTAGAAGTTTTCTGTTTTAATCAGGTGTTTAAAATGTGCAATGCAAATTCTAGTGCCAGTCAGACACTCTGCACCCGCCGGACTCCACAAAGGTTCAAGCTTGATTTAAGACAAACTAACCAGGTACACCTACCAGTTGCAAGTCCTCAGCAAATTAAGCTCATTCTTAATTGCAATTTGATTCTCCTATTAAAAAAACAAACCCCACAGGTCACTGACCCTATCACAATATGTGTTACAAATCTAGCAGAATATCCTGTGTAACCAAAGCCAAATGCTGAACTTGGCTGCATTTAGTTTTACGGGGGATGGAAGAAGAGGGAAGGGGTTATTGTAACAAAGGGGAGAAAAGAAGAGTTGGAAACCACCAACAAAAGCCCCTACCCCCACCCTCATCCACCAGCGGCGGAAGGGAAACAGCCCCATCTCTAAGTTGTCTAGAGTTCCGATGCTTCAGACAGCTTAGCAGGAAGTTCACAGCAAGCTTCTTCTAGCTTTTGATTTGGTGGTCCATGAGCTAGCATCTGTTTCCTTTGGTTGCTTTTTCACTCCACAGCAAACCCACATGTCTCTTCCACAGCTGTCAACAGCTTCTCATAAAGCTTCTCGTATGACTCGTAAGGCGGAATGTCGATCCGGTTAAAGCTGGAGGTAACAGAACAACACAGTGCAGCATGTGACTCTCATACAGCTATACAAATTAATCTCATATAGCTATTAACAAAATAATCTACATCAGCTATGTACAGCTAGGGAAAAATCAAAGCAAGCCTCAGCCCCCTCAGCAGGCAAAGGAGATGAGGTAAAACCATTCTGCATGGCTCAACGGGACGGTGTTTGGGAGGAGGCAGCAGGTGGCAGGTGCAGGAGAGTCACAGATAAAGCAACACGTGAGGCAGGCCCACTCCCTGCTCAGCCGGCAGAGCCGCGCTACGAGATGATTGCCTGTCTCTGGCAGGGTGAGACTTCTGTTCAAGCACTCAGTTCTGTGCCTGTAACTGTAGCCAAAACCTACTTGTCATACAGTAACTAGTCTATTCAGTGTAACCCTGGATGAGCACTCATCACTGTGTCATTTCTCAGTGAATACTTGTGCTGAACATGTAGAAATAAACTGTACAAACATCTCACTGTCCAGAATAATCAGCTCTGGGATAGACAGAAACTGCAGACAGCACAGAAGGCAAATCAAGCTGTAAGAGAAGCCGATTATTTTGCTGACTGCAGAGTCCAGGTTATTTCCAAGCTAGCAGAACACACTTTTGAGTCATCTCTGAGTATCACATGGTTAATCCATACCCCAGACAAGCAGAGGTGACTCTTTTACATCAATACAAAGGGAAAGCAAGAAGTGACATGCAGAACGTTTTCATCTTACCAAGTGTGGGCTTTTGGAAGGTTGTCCGTGTTTGCATCTATTAAATGGATGGTAAACAGTCTGGGTCCTGCAGCGCCTGTAGAACCTTACAGACAGACATTCTAGTTAATGCACTTCAACACAACATCACTGAGGCACACAGATTCCGCTGCTTATAAAGAGGCAAGACAGAAAATGACAGTTCCAGCTGCAAACTAAGTATGTCAGAGTTAAATCTGTGGGTCAGACTTGCAGCTGATGGAGGGATGGCAGATGTGCCGGGCTCTTTAAGACACTGAATTTGCAGGCTAGCATTTTGGAAAGCTGGTAAATTTTATATTAGCCAAGTTGCACCTTCAAAACTGGGAAGGAGTAAGTGCAAGGTTTTCCTTGTAAAACAGAAATGCTCATTTTCATTTGGAGCATCAGTTTGTTGCCACCCAACAGACTGAATGTTACCAGGACAAACACAACAGCCCAGGACACTGTCACCTTTCTCTGATGAAAAAAAATTGCCATTTTCAGGAACTTGCTTAAATCTAATGGCTTGCTGCCAAAAATTGAAGGGAATACAATTTTCATGTAAAAAAGTCGTTCATTCAGTTCTATAATCATTTACATGCTTGCACTCAATGATCTTAACATCAGTCCTCAGAGTTGCAGGAGACTGACCAGCTAATACTGACACCAATCTCTGTGCTACACGATGACAGATTTATGAGCTTCCATCACTATCAGAAATGGCTGAAGCGTTCTCCATCAGCAGAGCTGCTGACGAATGAAAATCTGCTCTTGGGATCTAAATTTTATAAGCTCTTGAGTTCTCCAGTGATATGGTGATGTTTTACAAGGGGCTAGTAAACACCACACAATTTTTATCTCTGCCTCCCAGCCCAGATTAACTTGGCCTCCACATCAGTCACCTTGTAAAGCCTTGAAACCTTGAAGCGGGACACGCGTCGAGCCCGTCACGAACTGCAGCAGCCTTGCCCTTCTTTCTTCATCAAATGTTTCCACTGCTTGCCAGAACCACTTCACAATATTGCTATCTGCCATGCAGTGCTTTAGACGTGTGTTTGACTTCCAGTCATTCAGGTCTATCTTATCCAGGCCTCCTATGATGAGCTGTTAAAGGATTAGAAAAACCCTTAAGTGTTCAGAGTCGTCTCAGGTTTGCAGCTATAAAAACACCCATCCAGCTATTTCATGAAGCCAGCGTTCTTTACGCTCTCAAACCACCTTTCTGATGCGTGGTAACGCTCCAAAACAGTTTACAACAGGCACTAAATCCCTCCAGTTAACTGCAAGGAAACTGAAGCCAAGGAGCACGCTTACCAGAAGTAGAATTTTCACAAGAAAACAAGAGTCAAAAGCCCATTCAAAACTTGCTTTTAAAAAAATAAATCCTACCCTACCTAAAAAGGGCAGCCTATCTTTATGACTTGGAAGAAGGTGTGCCATCTACTGCGCTACGCATCACTGTCCCAATACCAGCCACGGCAGAATCCTGCTCAGTTTATGCTAACATCCTGGTTGTTTTCTTGTTCCATAACCCCCCACAAACTACAGAAACTTTTCCTTTTGTTTTCTGATGCCATCTGTGAGAGGCTCTGACACAGACCAGACATATTACTTGAATCTCTTTTTCAGATGACACTAGGTTGCAAAATACCGTCGAAAGGAAGTGACTGCAGGCTGTGACTCTAACCACCTCCCCTGGCAACGACAAATAAACGGCACAGAGAAAATTTCACTGCTCAAAACAAAACATACATTGTGTTTTAAATTTCCCCATGATGTTTCCTATTGAGGGTCACGTTTCTGAGAGCTACCATTTAGCAGCTGCCTTTCTGTGCCACCAAGACAGCACTCACTTGCATGCATTAGCATTGCTAGGACAGTTGTGACTGTTCTGACGCAGGCAGTATTGAAATATTTAATGGATTTTTAATCTGCCTTTTCAAGCAGCAAGCAAACAGTGTACAATAACTTCATGGGATTAATCAGTATGCACACGACTAGCACAAAGCAAGGGCTTCCAATACCACAAATGGTCTGTATTCCACAGGTTGCAAAAAGTGCTACAACAGGACTTATTTTAAGTAATTATTCTGCACCCCAGGATTAAATGAGAAGACCAATTAATTTCTTTTTTGTATGCTCCACATGTTTCTTTTAGTCCCTGAAAGCCATGCCCTATGTGTATACAGAAACATCCATGTATGAAGGCAGTCACCAAGCGTAGATACATGTTAGGTCTTGCCAGCAATTCCTCAGGCTTGCAGCTCTCCCCCTGCCCAGACCACCTGCTTTGAGCATTACTCCTTGTTAGACAACACTCTGTATTTGTCTTTCCCTGTTAACCCAAAGAATGTCTATAACAAACCAGAAAGAGTTTGGTTAAACAAATCCACAGTCTTCTGGTACGTAGATTAGAATAGGGTTTGTGGCTTTTTTTTTAATATGTATTTTAGCATTGATGCTTGATTGAGGATCAGGCAAGCTACAAAACAATATTCCATGTGGATAAAACATATACCTCAAGTTCCTTCTGGTCAAAAGGCTTAAGGAGATGTTGAGGAATAAGTTCATTAAAACCTTTCTGCAGAGCCAGGAACTGTGCCTCTATTCCTCTCATAAATCGCCAGTTTACATACAACCTGGGGGGGCAAGAAAGAAAAAGTCAGGGATGATGAGCTAGACAGGACTGGGCTTTGAGCTAGACAGGACTGGGCTGGGCTTTGTAAAGCATAGCTGGAAAATGCTCGTTTTCCAGAGGAACTTGTTTGAATGCACACATTCTGTATTATGGAAGAAGTGCTCATCAGTTCCTTTTTCCATCAACAATTTATTACTGCACCATCAATAGAAAAACCAAACTACAATTCACAGCTTTATCCTCCCAGGTCTTACAACATGGCATTGAATAAAAAATGCTCTGGTCATTTATGACTGAGGTATTTTCCCCCCAAATACTTATTTCCTTTGATATATATATATATATATAAAAATAATCTGCTACTTTCCACTACATTTGCAGAATATACTTTTGTTCCACAATACCTGACATATTCTTTCTTGTTCTCTTCTGTCACTGGAATATTCCTGCCATTTGGTTTGAGTTCATGCTGTAAAATCCTCCCAAAGGCGTTGTGTTCCACACAAAAGGTGTGGTCCAGAACTGGGGTGATATCATTCTCTCTGGCAATAGAAAGACAGAGGGAAAATCCTTTTTTGATTTGATTTTTGGTATCTTGATAAATCCCAGTGCTGATGCAGACAGTTTGTTTTGTGAACACTTGGTCTTCAGGATAAAGCTGGTAACTAGCCACCGGTGTCTCACACCTCTAGAGGAATATTATCCCAATCACCAATTTCTGTATGGCTTAATTAATAGCTCGACCAGATGTGAGGCTGTTCTAATTCTAGCAACAGCCAGGACAATGAAGAACTAATTAAACCCTATATACACACAGAAAGAGAGCAATAAACTGATCTGCTGTCATGTATCAAGTGGGGAAGAGATCATGTAACTTTAAGTACAACTCAAAAGAGCGTTTAGGGGAAACAAGTGTCGTGATAATGCAAAGCAGTGCTGAGAGTCCCAAGGCTACACTGAACGCTGGATTTTGTTCTGAACTGTAATAGTACAGAAGCCCAAATTACTCTCCATTTTAATCACAGTTGGTTTTGTTTTGAACAAGGCTGTACTTCCCCTCAGAACTCCGTTCTGGTATCCTGATATTGTACCATACCCATGCAATGTTTAATGATTTAATACCCACTTTGCTGCAGGCGACCTAACACAGAGTCTGCAGTGAGAACTCTTCTTCCAGTACCTTGGCTTTTCTGTCACAGAAACAGCAGCTTAATTACTTTGTACAGATTTCCCCCACTACAGGATCCCTGCAAATGGTTTCTGTAAAGCATTGTTTCTCTACTACCACCAGAGCCTGCCCCACCCTCTCTACAGGGAGGCAACCGGTAAGTACTGTACTTACAAGATCCAGACTAAACTTTTGTGTAATTCTGGGTCAACAGATTCCAGATCAGAAAGCTGAATGGGCTTCCCCAGAAGCTGTTTGTAAAAGGGAACCGTGAACCCCCCGTTGATATAGTGTCCATGGAACACAGCCAAACCCATTATCCGACCAACGAAATGGAAATAAGACAAATGGTCCTGCAGGGAGAGAGGAGAGACGAGTCAAGGAGCAGGAAGACACTGACATCTTGTGGTTATATCTGCGGCATCGGTCGCACACAGTGAAAGTTATCTGGGCAAGAGAGCCACCATTCTTCCTCCTAACATAACCAGAACAGGAGCATTTAACGATTAAACGCCTCAAACAAGTCTCTGTGCGTTACCTGACTAATAAATTAGATACAAGTCCTCTAGCCCTCTCAAAAGGCAAAACTCCTGGAAAGAATATCACAATTAAACCCCTCAGAATCCAAGATATGATGATTCCAAACAAGTTAGTTTATTCCTTAATCATAAAAATATTAATGTCTTTCATGTCACTTATAAACTGACTTCTGAAAACTGAGGAGCAAGTGCTACGGGTGAGATGCTTCCAATCTCTCCCCCAGCTTACAGGGGAGATGTCAGGAAAAATCCCCCCACAACTGCTGCTCCTTCCAGGGTCTGCATCAATACAAATCCTCCAGGAAGGGGAAAAAAAGCAAGCAGAGCAGCTTGCTGAGGAAGGGCAGGCAAGGCACACAGGTTGCTGCAGTTATGGGGTGAACACTGCTTAGGCTGCAAAGCTGTTTACACAAGCGCCGTGTTCACAGTGGAGATGGATTTCACCCATGTGTATCTTCTCAGAATCGCTGTGCACCCCAGTGACCACAGAGGAGTCTCAAAGGAATCGGATCCTCATGAAAAGATACCTCCTCTCTCATGTTTTTAGTCTGTGAACAAACCCTCTCTGCTTCATACTTTATCAACATCAGACTCGTTAACACACTCTTATTCAGCTTCAGCCTTCAGTTCACACTCCTGTTGTGGAAGAACAGCTACAACAAGAACCACAGAGGACAGCTGTTAAAGTAGGTATGTCACCCAGAAGTTCATGCTTACAGGATTGATAGAAGAGTCTGGATTAATTTGCAGCGTGTAAATATTATCTGTGGAGTACTGGAAGAGTCCATAATAGGGATTCAACATTTCATGGCACAGTAAATACAACCATTCTCTGGTGGAAAAAAAAAGAAAAGAACTATTTTAGAAGGGTGCAACTTCCACTTAAGTTTCAGACAACATAATTACCGTGAATCATCAAACTAGTCATCAGTTACGAAATGCTTATTTCAAAATGGGATCACCTTGCACTGCCCCCCATGTGCAGGGCAAAAAGGTGTGCTTAAAAACCTATAAAGTGTCTTACTCCACTCACAGGCAAACTTGTTTTAGTTTGGAAGTACTGAAGGATTAACATCAATTAGAGAAACTCCAGCAAGCTGTTACAAAATGCCATTATACTCCTCACCTGTCCCTGAACACTATCAGAGACATGCTTAAACAAGTAAGAGTCTGAACAAGACCTGCTTTCAAAACAGCCTGGCTTTGTACTGAGTTCAGATATTTGGAGAGTAAGAGATCAGCTGCTCTGCAGGGGGACACACAAAAATATCCCAGGACATACAATCAGCTCCATAACTTCCGATCTGATGTGACCCACAAGGAGTTATTATTTTTAAGAGGGAGGAAAGTCTTCTCTAAAATTTTAGCCTCTCTTTAGGATTAGCTCGTTGCCACTCCAGCTCTGACAGATCAGAGGACTCTGCTGAATGTGGCTGAGTTGTACAAAGAACCCCTACCACCTTGCAATCCATTCACTGGAAATCAGAGAGGGGTATTTAACAAAACCTTTACTGAGATTTGGGTTTTACTTCAGAGTCTATATCCTTCTTCAAAGACTTCCCCATCTGAGCTGATCACACTTTCCCATTTAGGAAACTGGAGTCCGTTGCTGGGATCAGCACTTTCTGCAGTAAGATCAATAGCCTGTCCTAAACAAGGCTCTGCACTCACTGGGAAACAGTGGTGAGAACAGAGCACCTATGGGGAGGAGGGGAATAGAAACACCTCAGTCTGGTGCTAATTCCAGTAAGGTTCCCAAACACAACACACACCAGGTCATTCAGAATGAGCCTTTGACACCAGGAGGGCTGTGGGACAACTGTCACGTCACATCACATCCTTCCACTTTCCAACCTACCAGCGATACAAAGCTACAACCACAACCCATAAACCAGATCACAAACAACTCACACGTAACATTAACAGGTAATTTTAAAGGGAATGACAGCAGAGACAGGCCACTTTAAGGACAATGTTACAGTTAAAAGGTGGCAGATGAACTCCCAAATCTCACCTTGCTACTCCTCCATAATCCAGGCCTTCCTCTCCCCGGAATTTCACCATCAGCCTCTTTTTCAAGTCCTTCGGCCGCATCTTCATGATCTGACGGTAGGATTCCTGCATGTGGGTTTGTACAATTAAGACTTCTTATTTCCTTTCTATAAATAAGTCTTCTAGGACACATTAGTGTCATGCATAGATTGTCACTCAGGTACAGAGGAGCCCTTTTACCTAACTATTGAGTCACAAAGGTGCCAACAGGAGGAACAAGTCACATACCTCGAATATCTCCTCTCTGGATACTTCAATGCGACAGTGACCAGCCTGTGGCTGCTGGAGAGAGAGCTCATGTCTAAGAACTTTCAACTTCTGTACCAAGTCTCTTTCATATCTCTGTGCAGGCAACTCCTCACCATCTTCTAGTGAGCCCTCATTTGGAGCTGGCAGAGGCTGCTGGCTGGGCTCTTTTAGCTGGCATTGATGGCTTTGAAAGAAAAGAGACTCATTCTAGTAGCATAACAGTAACAGATACGTGAAACAATGATGGAAGAACTGATTCTCTAAGGGGAACCCAGAGTAAAACAGATATTCAGCTGGGTAAATTCTATAGCATCCCTACTCTATGTTCAGGGCTGTGAGGAACACAGATATTTACATTAAAGAGTTCTGGCATTTTTCTGCTCAGTTTTCATACAGCAGTATACTGTGGAAGCTGCAGGGCATGGTCACTGAATGCTGACTGAGCAGTAATTAAAAAGTTTGTGTGGTATCTGTCCCATATGGAAACAACTTTCAAGAGCAGGATACAAAGAGACACCTCTAATGGAACAAAGAGCAGCTTTATAAATGGAACCATCTCACGGCTGCAATGAATTTTAATCCAGTCCCATGCTGAGGATTCTTGACACAGTAAATTTACTGCACCTATGGTTATTCACTGAGAAAGATGTACTTGTTCCATATAGTTGCAGCTTAATACATTCATCTATCCTTATCTGTTGGTGCTTTATTTGGTTTGTGGAACAAGGGGGTTTTTTTTTAGATACAGAGATCCTCCAGCTGGCCTCAAGCACAGACAACTCAGATCTGGCACGAAGTCTGATCTTGGACACAAGAAGCACCATGCTGCTGCTCTCAGGGTCAGTTCTCTAGCAGTTTGGCTGTCTTTGCACGATGCAGACCTTGAGCTTATTATATCCTGCTAAACCCAAGCTGGCTGCACACAGCACCAGGCAACCAGACTCCAGCTGGCTTGATATTCCTGTCTGTCTGGAGCAAAAGGGAGCATGAAGCCAGCTCGGGTCTAGCACAGAGCTAAAACTGTGAAGACACACAAGCACGAGCTGACCACTGTGGAACCACCTGGCAGAGCCTCTGCCCCACACACCAGCATTTCCAGAACTGCACATTTGCTCCAGCACAGCTTGGTGCAATTTTGTCAAATCATCTTAAAGAGATCAGCGCTGTGCTGAAGTAAGCAAGCTCTCTCTCAAACCTGAGGACTTAAAAGCATAGCAAAAATATTTGTAAGACTCTCTGTCTCTGCAAAAAGCTCTGATAAAACCATCACTGAGAAACAGTGCTTGCACCCTGACTAGAGGTGTGGTTGCATCTGCTTCCTAATACTGTTACCATGCAGTTAGCCCCTCATGAATCCCAGGCTATAGCTGAAACTGGACGAAAATAAAATGTTTAAGAATCCAAACTTGAGACAAATTATTTATCAGGCCAGGTTCTTACTTCATGATGTGATGTAGTCGTGGATCTGTGAATTGTGTGGTCCTGTTGTTATGATCTACAAAATATATTCTTCCTGAAACTGTACTTCTAACTTCCCAGCCTGGAGGCAGAGGTCCTAGTTCATCACAATTCACACTGTTAAGGTCTCTGAGGAGAAAAAACAAATAAAAAGTTAAAGCACACCTGAGGAGAAGACAAAACGATTTGAATTCAGGGGAGAGGGGGAAACAAATTCAGTGGTCAGTGATTCCAGGCTGTGAAAGTCTTCAGAAGGACAGAATAGTGATTTACTGCTGTCTTGTTAGAACCCTCAGTCTAAGCAGTGCAACGCCCTGTGTATAGAGAGGGGTAAACTCAGCAAAACATCTGCCTTTGAGAGGCTTTGAAGGTAATAAATCCATACTGCTTAGAAGTAACTTCAATGTGCAACATCATTTAGGCCACGACAACACTTCAGAGGGCTGGAAGGGAGAGAGATTTTTTTTCATAGCAAAAATTTCACACACAATTTTCCATTAACTCTATCATGATCCATGCACAGAAAACAGAACAATTAAGCAAAAGCCTTTGCACCAACCACTGTCTCCAAAGACCCAGTAAGTTAAGAGGCTAAAGCAGCCAAATAGCAAAATCACCTAAAAAGCCCTAATCTCCTCTTTAATTAGACATGGTTAGAATCCTAACTGTGATTTATAAATCATTGGGAGTGAGGCTTTACCAACACATTCCTGCCTTTCATTCTGGATCAATCCTGGGGATCATTCTAAGTGCTGCTAAAGGTAGTCAGTCACTTTCAGGTAGTGTTTGAAATCAATACATAGGATGTAGTTGCACCTAGAAAATTGAAAACGCTTAAAGCCCCAGACACCTAATAGAGGAAACCACAAAGAGTGTCAAGAAAAGGAAGGAGGGAAACCTGAAGATTATTTTTAGACAGAAAAGCTGTTGTTAAAAAAAAGTATTCTCTAGAGAGCTGGCATGGATTCTGCTATTATCCAGGGTGGAAGGCACCACTCTATGTATTTCCTTACCTCAATCTAACTGTGCAACATCGGTGTGGATGAGTAAACCCAGAGGCTTTAGGAAAGGTAGAAACACTTTGTACACCAAAGGCTTCATTAGTGAGTGTAAGCCAGCAGGGAGTGCACAGGGAGACAGACAAGCCTTTGTAAGGCTCCTTAAAGAAGATTATGGTTGTAACCACTTGTTTCAATCAGCTATGCATCTGAAAGTACTTTAGAGATCTGATTACACCCAGTTTTAACCTACATTGGTGCTAAATGCCGAGGTGAGGTTTTGGTAGTAAGAAAACCACCTTTAACTAAAATAAGAGTGACCCATGTCTCACAAGACACTGCTGTGTCCACTTAGACCTGGCTCTCAGATGTGTTGAGAAGCAGCAATGCTTTGATTAGGCCAACCAGCATCACTTGAAGAAGAGAAAAGGCTTTGGGCACAGAATCCTGACATGAGGGAATGAGCAGTGTCATTTCTTCTTCCAAAGATACAGCTAATCTAACATCAGCTATTTTCTCCCTCTCTCTCAACTTTATTTTTCATATCCTCCCATGCACTGTGGCTTTATCAACACTTTTGCCTACACTACTTCATATCATTTTTCTAATATCCTGTATCCCATTCATGTCTTATCCAGTCAGCGCGGCAGCTGGAGAGTTATAAACGTGTTTCACTCTTCAATCTGGTGTGCAGGTGGTCCAGGGAAACAGCCCAGATTCAGAGCTCTTCACTCACAGTCAAAAAGACCTGGATTAACTGCAGGTTAATGTTTAAAGAGGCTTTACCAAACTAATCACGTGGAGGATTCAGATTTTCTAGCTGCAAATCATTGGTCTAAAGCATAAACCCCCCCAACACCACTTCAGGTTTAAAGATGACAAGTAATCTCTGCTTCAGTTATAGGTGAGTGAGTGGTATTCCAGGAAAAGCTACAAATTCAGTAATTGAGGAACAATGGCTCTAAGTACTCATTTTTTCCCCTTCAGTTTGCAGTCCAAACTGTTTTCATACCAAAAGAAATTGAAAATTAGCTAAGATCCAGAAACACATAGCTTCACCAAAAAAACAAAGTCACACTGACATTTTAGGAAGAATATGTCAAATGGAGTTCTTGCAGAATTACTTTTTTTCCTGCCTTTTGTTTCACATGATTCACAAGTAGAGAATTTGTTCTTTCAAAAAGAGCAATCCTTAATGTTTGGTGAATAGGTAACTAGAAAGATCCAAAATTATTCCTCTGTGCTCATAGCTCTCCCTTTAAATTTAGACAATCTATTTCATAGATTTTTGCTCTTAAGTATTCAGCTTACTGCCACACAGACACACACATAAAACCCCTGAGTTTGTAACTATAAATACATACCTTGGTATCCTAGGGTCATGCCATGTGCTAACTCCAGTCTGTGTGTGCAAAAAATAAACCTGTCCCTGTACCGTTGTTCTTTGTTCTATGAAAAAGGAAGAAAGATTGTTCTTGATTACAAATCTGAAAACACCAGAACAGGCAGTTTGTTCAAAGTATGTCATTGTTCTGTCAGAGCCAGGAGAAACTACTTGAGCCATCCTGCCAGATCTCTTGCAGCATGGACTGATTTCTCTTTAAACACCATCTTTCAAATTTACTTGAGTACACATTTTGGTGCTCCTTTTAAAACTCACAAATCCATGCACCAGTATGTTTTAGTCTGTGTATTTATTTTTAGCTTTTGAGACAACTCAACCCCCCAAACTGGATTTCTTTACTCCTAGATTTGGGTGTGCTCTTTTCCGAGATTTAAATTCGCCTTAATCTCATCCTCCCTAATCTTCTCTACTACTGGCTTCTTTGTTGCTTTCGTATTTTCCTGATCTTTTCTCAAATGTGGGCTCAAACCTACACAACATGCCAAGAGGGAAGGAAAAAAATAGCATTACTGCTCCAGTTTAAAAAGCTCTTTACATTTGTTCTCCCTAGATACACAGCCAAGATTAGCAGTGAATTTTCTGTAACAGCATCATACAACAACCTCATGTTTAATTTACCATCAAGCCCACAGTGTATCCTGGCATAGCCAACTGCTAATTAGCCAGTCTCAAACTCCCATCTGCACTGCTTAGTTCCTTCTCCAAAATGCAGTCCATTAGATGCACGTGGATGCTGCGTGCTCTAACAGGTAAACCACATCTACATATTAAGGCAAGAGAATATTTCTCTCAAGCCTTTTGAGAAAAGAATTAATTCAATTTGATAGTTCTGGAAAACTCTTACCATAGCCTTCTGGTAGGTCAGGTGACTGGTGACCGTGGGGTCTGTTCTGAGGTGTCTGTACATGACCTCTGACTTCAGGAGTCCGAAGCCGCTGTGCCTGGAGCCTCTGATCTTGACTGGGGGACTCTACAAAGCGACAGTTGCCACCACCTGCAGCCCCTGTAGTGTCTGTATATGGTGCTGGTTCTTCCATGAAGCAGCTCAGGGGCCTTCCCGGTCCAGAATCTTCATAAACCGTTCTGAAAATGGGGAAACTTCAAGAGTTTCCATCACAAGAGAAGTGAATGCAGAAATAACTGTTGCTCTCTCACCCTCTCCTTACTTTAAGTACTACAACTTTTAACCAAAGATATGCCACTTTCTTAATGTTTTTATTCCCCAAATTTCTCATGGAGGTGCCAGAAGCAGCAGTAACAAAAGATATGAAGTTCTACCCAGTTTAGCTGGACACTTACTTGAAGAAAATAAGCTATAACCTTACAACTTGACATATATTCCCAGACAATATATTAGTCACACCGATATTAAATATTTCTAGTGTTCATTGAATTCTTTCCACACATAAGCCATCTTTCTAATTAAGTGTAAAGAAAACAATACTTACCCTTCATTCTCCAAAAGCCCTCTACAGTCTACTACAGAACCTCCTGTGCCTATTCTGTCCCGTGTCTGTAAACTGACTGAAATTGAAAAAACAAACAACAAACACAAGTAAATAACAGAAGAATAACTATTTGCTTAAAAGCAGCAGAAAGCTGAAGAACCCTGTGCATACAGGGTAAAATATTAAGGAAAGCTGTATCCTACATGGGAGAACACCACTTACCAAAACTCCTTCTACAACCCTGGAACACCACTGTTTTTATAAAAAGGAACAAAATAAACCAGAGGCCTCACCCCTGCAAAACTTAAGCTGAGTCTGCTTCTGCAAATATCAAAGCTGGCCGGGTTCTACACCTGTGTTTCAGGAGGATCCAGAAGAGTAAGCTGGGAAGAAATGACTCGCCACTAGATGTCATCATCAGTGAGAATTTGGGGGTTGCCAATGATACTTAGGTATCAATGAAAAAGCTTGGGTTGGGAGCCGACAGAAAAATGGGGTAAACTGGGGCTAGCACTGCCTCAGTGGAATTTAGAAATGGGTTACATGAGTCAAAGAGATTAAAACAGAAATGTGTAAAATTTCCTTTAACTCCTCCAGATCCTCTTTCCCATGTAAGAGCCTCTCTGCCTGTCACGTTGGTCCAAACGGAATCAGCAACATTTACCCTTCCAGAGCTGCATCAGAAACCTTGCTGGATGCATTCCCTCTTTTCAATATTGTTTCCAATTATCAACTGAGAGAAAGCAAACTCCTCCACAGAAGCACCATGAAAATGTCCAGGTTAGGGAATTTAATCCCATTAAAGTCAGAAGAAACAACACAGAAAGGCACAGAAGCAGTAATGACCACAGGTTTCTTTTTTAATACAACATGTGTCTGTGTATTTACCCAAGGTGGCAGGAGTTTAGCTGAGGTTATTCTTACCCACTATTTGGCCTCGTACAGCATCGGTATCTGTGGGATTGAGTTTGCATAGATCCAAACGCTGGTCTGCAAATGAGAGTTGGAAAGATCAACAAAACACTGGAGCAGGTGAGGAAATACTATTCACTACTCAGATACGAAGCACCGAGGGTTCCTGATTGCATCAGGTAGGAATTGCTCTTACATCCAGTATCTTTTAGCCTGCTGATGGCATTGGAGAGGAGTCGGACACACCCCAGGAAGCCAGCTCCCTGTTTCTTGTGGATTTTTTTGTGGTTCCATACACTGATGGTTATGGAATCTGTCTTCCCAACGTATCTAGAAAAATACGTACCAGAAGAGTAATTTTAGAAGGAATAATCTCTTTATGCTTCATCTGGTACAAATTCTGACACATTTTAGTACATTGGTCATGCTACTTTATTATAAATACAGAAGTGCTTAAGCCCCAACTGGTGTTATTAATGAATTACTGCACTACGATTTGACACAGCACGTTAAAGTGATACTGCTGCAGCATGAATTTAACTCCAGCCAGCCTCATTCAAACCCAGGCAACAAGCTGATCAATATACAAAACTTTCAGATTTATGTTTCAAATAATTTAAAGAAAATAAATCACTACAATGAGGACAATGTATGAGAAAAGCTAGACTGCCCTGCTGCAGTAGAGCTTATCCTGAACAGCTGTGGAGTGTACCTGGCACACAAGTATTTCCAAGTCCAAACACCTAAAAGCCAAGGACCATTCCTAAGGTTGATTTCTTGTTACAAAAAATCAGCCATCCTCAGCAAACAAGACTCTTCTTACAAACACACAAGGCTGCTGCTGTGCCAACCCTTGCACTCTGTTTACTAGATAAATCCCTATAGGTTATTTTTTTTTTTCCTTATGACTTTACAAATAACTCACAGATCATAATGCTGGTTCCATTTGGGGTCCAATGTGTTCTTCACAGTGTCAGTTGAGTGGCACTGACCTGAGCCATCGACAACGATTTTTGCGAATGGGTCAGGAAGTCCTGTGGAAGGGGAAAGGTGCAATTAGACATACTACTTGTTGGTTTGTTTCTTCCAAGATAATGCTATTGTGAGCTCCTGCTTGCTCCCCCCTTAAGAAAGGAAAGTTGGCACTATCCTAAAACTATTTAAGTAAATCCTAAATAGAGAACTGAGTTTCTGAACAGATGATGTTCTTCTGCCACACAGATTGGTATCAGCCATAAACTGTGAAAGCTTTTAGAAAACAAAAGGTTAGGGACTGTTACATTAAGCATGCTTAACTGACCTATGCATACCAATAGGCAGGCACTTTGATTGAGTCCTTAACTCAATATTGAGTCAGGAGCACCAGGATACTTCACTTGCACCCGACATGATTTACGGTACAGCTGGCTGAGATGGGTGCTCCTGGTACCCCTCACAGAACCATAAGCAACCACCTGCTTGTGGTCTCACCAGCCAGACTTCCAACCAGGATTGCTAAATCCTTGGTATTTCCAAGCCTGGAGTCTGCGTGATCTAAATATAATTCAGGGTAACGTGTACTCATGTAGTAACACAATGCTACTACAGAAGGAATGATACACATAGATGAGCCACGACAGTAATGGGCAATCTAAGCATAAATCTGATTAATCAAGAGCAAAAAGTTATAAATTAGGCCATACTCACTGAAGAAATCTTTCTTTGCAAGATTCTTGGCACATAATACTGCAAAACAAAATATCAGATAAAGAAATCTTAAAACCACTTAAAACAAGAGAGCAGATTTCCTGCAATCATACCAGCTACAATACTACTTGTTTGTAAGTCAAAAAATCACTCAAATATTAGATACAAGCATTGTTTTCTTTATCTGTGATTGGAACATATATTTAAAGGAAAAAAAATAATCCTTTGCTTTTGTTCTAGTGTTACAGAAGAGTCAATGAACATTCCTTTGCCTTAAAACCTCCTCGTTCTCTATACCATGTGCTTCCACAAATGCCAAGCCAGATGTTTGTGGTGCTGTTTCAGAACCTGCCCACTTTACACGAGGGCTGAACTGTTTCTGAACCCAGAATGGTTCTGGGACTCAGGGAGGAGACCTCTACGTCACGTCCCACCAAAACCAGCGCAGACTCCAGCTCTTTGCACACAGAAGGTACGTGATACATCATAAAGCACAACACAGGAGGGATGGTGTGACACTGTAAGCAGTTTGCAAATACAAAAAGGTTTTGTGGTAAGTGGGATAGGACCTCACTCAGCAGAAAAAAAATACCTACAGTAAAAAGAAACGACATCGATACGTTTTCTTTTGAAAGGGCCACAAATGAGACATCATTTTCCCCTCTCCAATTCTACCAAATAGCACAGTAGTTTAAGCAAAAATTAGATCAGGAAACTCACATCAATCTCCATTTCTACTAGTCTATTGCCAGCTACAAACCTAATTTTGCTTTTCAATAAGAACTCTCAGTACGATCTCAGCAATCCAAGTTGTTCAGTATCCATTAAACTCTTCTAACAGGCCAGGAAAAATAGCTACAGAGCCAAAGATGAAAATATTAGAGCTCTAACTTATCTAAACCTAGGATCCAAGAGAGGTGGATAACGAGAAGAGACCTACCTGTTTGAGGGAGCCTCTTTCCCCACCCAGTCCCGATATTTCAGCGTGAGAAGAAATGCTCAGAAAATACTCAAATGGCCATTCCCCCAGTACAGACCCATCCTCATCTCTACTCCACCGTGCTCTTGACTTACAGTTCAGGGCATTTACACACCTTAATTCTCTACTAAGAAACATGAAGACGCATAGCAGCAGAAACATGGGACCAAATAATTTTGTTTTAAATACTTCTGGATCTCCAGAGCAACATTCCCCCACAGACCACAGCTTGCAGAATGAAAACCACCTCACACATCAAGCACACAGACCAAAGCCCTCTGCTATTTAACCCAGATGTTCACAGAAAAAAACCCCATACAAATCCTCCATCTTAGCAATAATTAAAGCAGCAACACCAGGAAACTATTTTTAGAATGGATTAAAGCTTATTTCTTGCACTGGCTAACTGCAGAATCAGAAAAAGCTTCTCTTGTATTTATTTTTTTTAAACAACTGACCAGAAAAAGAGGAGCCTGCAGGACTACAGGAATTCTGTGTGAAACAAAACAGGATTACAGAATGCCCAGCTGCTGTTCTATGGAAGCAGGAGGGAGCAACCTTTCATTTCCTCTTCCTCTCGTGAGTTCTTCAGAGGAAAAACAGGGAATAAGTACAGGTAAAATCAGAACTTGTGTGCTCCAGTACCAGCCAAAAGGAATTTTAACATCCTTGGGAATGGTGGAGCTTTGCTTACTTTCTTTTATTTCTAATTTTTAAACCAAATAATGCATTTTACTTCCCTATCCCTAATTTTAAGAATCCATTACCGAGCTGGAAAAGTATGCCATCCGTAACTACCTGCTTATAGCCTGACTATATAATCATTACCTCTATTCAGTATTTCAGGTGTACTTTCTAGAGCTAACTAGCAGTGGGAGTTTCTAAAGTTGTTACCAAAGAACCTTTTTTTTTCCCCATTTAACTCCTTTCCCCCTGCCACAGGCTTTCAGTCTGCAGCCGAGGAGCACGGCTGCCAATTTTCCAGTCGCAGGCTGTGAAACCCTCAATTTTAAGTTGCAAAAATCATTACTCTTCCTTGTAAGAAAAATATTGGCACAACAGCTAATAGCAGAAATAAACCTTTATGGAGCAATCTCTAGAATCAGGCTGCCAGAGATGGGCCATTGGCTCTATTCCACCGTCTGCATATTAAACCCACTAGAGCAAAAACTATTTTCGAGGGCTCTATCACTTAAAAGCCACAGACTTCTGAATGCCAGTAAAGAAGCAGGTGACAAAGGTCGGCAACGGGAGACTTGGACATGAAACCATGCCAGTGGTGGAGCAGACAGCCCCTCCCTGCTCTGCAAAGCTGGGTACATGCCAGACTGTCACCTTAAATTCTTTGCCTCCCAACAACAGGACCTTTAGCAAGACTGCTAAGCAGGATCTGCCCACTGCTACCCTGAGACCCAAACACATGGACTTGGGTACATGTAGCTACAAAGGCTTAAAAAGTTATTAATTTTATCCCTGCATCAGAAGCAGTGCAGGAGAATGGATGGATCCTTATCTGCAAAGCAGGCATCTGAGACACGCTTCACGCAAGCTTTGCACAAACCCCATCTCTCCCTACTTTCCAGCTTTCCAAAGAGCTTTTTCTTTTTGTTTTTCTTTCTTTTCAACAAGAAAGGTTCAGGACTTGTCAGCAGGAGCAATCTCCCTGCCTTCCTTGCAATGTTACAAAAGGTACTAATTCTCTCTTGCACATTTACATTCTGCCTTCTCCAAGCCAACCGACTTGTTTCAGCTTGACACAGTATTTGTTTATACTCCGCTCTGGATTGCTGCACAGCACTAAAGAACTATTATTTTTTTCCCCCTTTTTTAATACAACACATTGCAAACAACACTGAAACAATGTCTTTACACCTAGATTATAATATTTATAAAGGGATGGGAATGTTTTTTTTAGGTACTCGACATTATTGAGATAATTTCAAAGGCTGAATTAGCCAGCTGGGTAAAGTACTAGTGTGAAAGCATATTTGGCAGGAGGTGAAGAAAGGACGAGCCTTATACAAAGTCAGAATTCACCCTGGGGATGTCTTTGATGCATATGTAACTTGAGTGAGTTGAGCAGTTCCTCTGCCAGTCGCCGGTTGTCCACCCTGCTTCCAAAGCAGAAATGAATCATCTGCTGCTGTGGTTCAGGAGGTGCCGCAGGAGCCAGCTACAGACGGGTGTAGTGAGGGAAGCACAGAGTGGCACCGATGTCTGAACAACCCAGCCGAGAATTGCATCAGAAAGCTGCTGCTTCATCACCCAGACACCTATCTCTGCGGCAAGGCTAGCAGTTCAGAAAGGAGGCAGAGAAAAGGCAGCCGGGGTGAGAAACCATTTCAAACATCCCCAAGTAAACAGACCCAGCATGCAAAATCAAAGCCTTTGTGTGCAAGTTCCTCCCGAATTGTCAGCGCTCAAAGGCTGGCTGCTAGTCTGCAGGAGAGTCCGCACATCGCCATCTGCATCAACACCGGATTGATTTCCATGTAGCATACCCCATCCCACAGCACTACGCTAAGATGCTACAACTGTTTTCAGCTGCACAGTGTAAAAAGTAGGTAGTTGGGTTTTGGGACCCAGGGAAAAAAAAAAAGGGGGGAGGGAAGAAAAAAGAAAAAGGTAAGTGATGAAAATATTCGTTAGGTCCCAGCCTGCACCAATGCAAAACAGCAGGGAAATCTGCACCAGGGACTGTGTTTGCAAGTTAAATGGGAAGAGCCTCCTTGCTCAAATTAAGGACTTTTACACGTGGACAGGATCTGAGGTAACGATGGCCTTCAATTTAGTACTCAAGTTAATTTTGAAGACGAGACTAACCAGCAGCACGTCCATGTCTTCCTTAGGAAAGGGTAAGGCAGGTCATGCTGAACGATGCTAGCAAACACACCTCTCAGCCATCTTCGGCCTTCCCTTTGATATCCCAGGTTAATCATTTGTGCTTGTACAAACAGGCAGCTAGATTCCAGGATACATTCGTTTTACTTTCTGACAGAAGGCAAACACAGGCCAGCAGGCTGATGACGTAGAAAGGACTTTACTTAATATTGACTTCTGTGTAGACTATCTTTAATCATAGAGATATGCAGCATAATCATTAAAAGCATCACAGGTTGGTTGGTTTGTTTTAAGATATAAGCAAGCAGCAAAGAACAATGAGACTCTGGTGGAGAATAAAGATCTTGACATAAAATGAAGCTAAAGTTACTGCAATCCATTGAAAAATATAAAAGGCTGCAAAGCAGGTCAACTTTGATGCATTCGAGTAATGGAAATGTGTGCCAATGATTCGAAGTTGGTGTAGCTTTTGACTTGTGAAGGTGACAACCTGTGTGGGAGGTAAGGGCTGTATGACAGGACAGGCACCCCCATGCACTGTGGGCTTGCGGGCTGGTTTCCACAGCAAAGACACTGCCAGTCTGAAAACAACAGTTTTCAGAAGGCTGCATGGCAAAGATAATGTGCTCAAAGTGTAAAAAAGCCTCCAAACCTCCCCCCCCCCCCAAACATCAGCTATTGACCACATGCTGCTCTAACGCCTGAGAGCACCACGGTCTGCAATTAAAGTCTCTGCTGAATCTGTTCTGTGAAATCACGTCTCATCCAAACGGTTCAGTGTATTTTGTGGAAAATACTCTGAATACCACGAGCCAGCCCTTCTGACCTGCCTTCAGGAACAACTCTGCTTACTGTCCCTATCCTCTGCACAGAACTTTAAATGAGACTTCACTGCAGATAAATGTCTGGTTTTATTTCTCCTACCAGGCAACCCGTGAAGGTTTTAAGTGTTCTGTTTTTGTTGGTTAGTTTTTTTTTTTTTTCTCTAAGGGTGGCAATCATTTATGCTTGGTAGGGTACAAGAGAAAGAGTTTAATGGGAAAGGAAAGATGGCTAAAGGCACCAAGTGTGTAAAAATGCAGTTTTTTTCCAGCTAGCCACATCAGTGAACTGAAATATACCACTTTATTCACAAACTGGAGTTTAAATTGTTACCACAAAGGCCAAGGTTTCTATTCTAGTCCTTTTTTTGTTTGCTTTAGGAATACTTTTGGTCCGTCCGTCTGCTTGAGACTGAAATGCATAAATCCAGGGAGTTCTCAGTAACCGAATCTGAATCGCCGCAGCGCTGAGCATGCAGAGAGGGAGAAACAAACCCCAAGTCTTCCGTTACATTTGCCAAATAAACCAATTAGCTGTACAGCACTAATTGTATACAGACGTGTACATCGAGTCGCCTTCACTAATGATCTCAGCATCGTGGTGCCAATGAGACTTCCAATCCGCCACGGAAGCCAACCACAAACCCCCCCGAGACCCTTCACACTTCAGGACCAGTACGTACATCGTGCCCTGACACTGGAAGACTGCCTGAACGCCTGCTAAAACAGACCTTGACTACCAGATTAAAGCAGCGCTTCATTAAAACCCCTCAATTCTCAAAGAGTTGCTAGATTTGATACACGAAGCCCTTTTGTGTAGGCTGCAGTAAAAATCAAAGCCTCTTCTCAAGGCATGCTTTTCTCGTGGGTTGGAACTTGGCTTCGTGCAGCCAGTTGCAAACACTAGACAACTTTGAAGAGACCTTCAAAAAACCACACACCCAGAAAAAGCCATTTTTATTAGTCCATTAACATGTCATTAAAGTATCTACTTAGCCAGGAATCAGAATTCCCTCCTACCTAAGCAGAACAGGAGTCAGTCCTCGTCATGCAAACAATACCAAGTTGACAAAACAGAAGAGTTTCATCTCCAGGGTTCTTAAGAATTATTAAAATTGAAAAATCCTCCTGGGCACTGACCAACAGTAAATCTTCATATACACAGACACACACCAACAAGGAGTGACGTGGCCCTCAATAACAGAAATCATTATAGAAACCTGTGCAGGACCACTGGAAGAACAAGGCTCATTAAGTTCCCAGTTACCTGAGTCTGTGGCAACACAAGACCAGTAAAGCACGTTTAAGAATGAACTGATTGAGATGCAAAACTTGGAGAAATGCTAAGAGTTATGGAATTAGTCTAAGAACTTTGCAGAGATAAAAAGGGAGATCAATAGCAAGCTGATTGAATGCTGATGTACAGAGCCAGAGAAGGGCACGCAAAGCAGAGGTGGAAACAAGCATATCCAATTATCTGTCACACTAACTTTTCTTTCTCTTCTTCCCCCTCTGCTCATCCATAACAAATACCTGATATAAAGGCTACCTCCCAGATTAAATCTTTCATTAAATCCTGGCTATTACATCAGTTTTCTTACGACTTGCTATGCTCTCCTCTAATCCAGGCCAAGCATCTTCTCATACTCTGCAGAGTCTCCTGTTTCCTAGAGCTAGACACAAACCCCGAGCATTCCCGGCTGCTGGAGTGTTACACACAAGCCTCAACTCCAAAAGCAGAAGCTCCCCATGGAATTTATTTGCCCCATGGTACACAGGGCAAATTCCAGCTACAGGAAACTCCTATTTCTCACTCAAATTGTACATCCAGGGGCTTTTTTAAAAAGTTTATTTTTAGGACAAGCCTTTCATAAACTGCTGCTTCACCACCTTCAGCCAACCATTTTTCTTGGCTCTACATGGCTGCTCAGCTGTAGGAAACACAGTCGGAGATGCCGGGGCACGAGTGAGACCGTCACTGATGAAGCCTCCTCTGTCATCAAGAACATACCCTTGAAGGGATGTCTTCTCTCACATCCTCATACCTCTTCTTTGCAGACCATCTCCCAAAACGTTCAAAGCCCAACCACTTTCTTACAGAACCAGAATTCAAAAGGCACTATCTCCATTTTACAGCCACGCTCAAAACATCCTCCTGATTACACAGTTTTAACAGAGAAAACATTAACAGAACATCAAGTCACTTATACCCACTGTTCTGTTTTTAAAGCTCAGCCCTCCACCCCCACCAACACACCTGCCAAGTGGAGTAATAACTGCAGAGAGAGATATTTCCCAATTTCGGTCAAGGTTTTCCTTTGTTAAAGTGTCCACAAATGGTGTCCAAACCTCTGAAAACAAGCTATATGCTCAGGCTTCAGCTATAGTGTCAGCTTACTGCATGTGCTGGTAAGAAACAGAAATATCTAGGAAGAACTCAAAATTTCTGTTAAAACCACACAAAAGAACAACCTGTTCTCAGGGCAAATACAATCCGTCAGCTGACAGCTAAACAAAACAACTTAACCAATGACAAAATTCCTACTGGAAATACAAATTGGCATCTTACATTTACAATACACTTCATTGTGCAAGTTGTATTTACTGGGATGAACACAACTCTGGATTTCTTCCCTTGGGTCTGGTATCTCCAGCCACGCATGCTCGCACTGAATAGGCAGAGTCTATCACGACAGGCTCATCTTGCACATGCTCGTGCTCACAGTTTGAAAGAGACACCCATGTGTGCCCTGCAACACCGTCACCATAATAAAGTTAAAAACACACCACGAAACTATGGGGCTCGATTTTCTTAAATCACATTAAAACTATGGAATAGATCCATGCTGAAGTCTTAATACTTCGTTTTTATAGTTACCCAAGCACTGAGAAAGCATCTGGAAAAAAATTCCTAAAGCATGAAAAACATGTTCCTCCACCCACATGCATTCATAACTCGGATTCCAAACTGAATTTTACTAAGATTGCCAAAAATATTCTGCACTTTTAACACTTGGAGTATTCAAAGCACCTTTTCCAAATCTCTACTAATGTTGATACCTAACAGGCCCATATCCTCAACGCTGCTCACAGTAGGGCCCAGGCAACACTGGGGGTGAAACTCAAACCTCACCCTACTCCCATAGTGCCAGGAAACAAAAGGTCCTTTCTAGAAACACTGTCCAAATGTTCAGACATATAGATTTGTTTCTCTGGAAAGTGCTAGATGAACAACAGTGAATTACTAATCAAATACAGAAAATAACCCCCCGAACTCTCTAGATAGGCAGAAATTATGTGCTGAATAGCTGACACTCCTGTAACGGAGAGCAAGAGCCCCTGTGCAGCACAGTCAGCGTTCCAGTGAGGTGTGTTTAATTTAGCACGCCTCTGATCTCCACTTTCATAAGTTTAATTTATAAAGCATTAAACACCTTATTTTCATTACCAGAAAGCAGCTTACAAGGACTGTCTCATGCAGCTGATCATTTGCTTACTAATTCAGTACATAAAAGGCTCTTCCACTAAATATTGTGCTCACCATAAAACGCAAACTCGGATTCCCCTTCTTGCCAGATACTTTCTCTGGGACTGCCCATCCCACCACTATGGCCGTACCTGGCTCTGTATCCAGGCTGCAAGACTCCAGTTACATTTCTGCGTTAACAGCAGCTTTTCCACCCCTCACCAAACATCATCCAATTAATGGACTTTTTACAAGACATTAATTTCTTAAGTCTGGGAGGAAAGCCTTACACAACTGCTCTCTTAAAGGAAGAAAAAGCAGAGGACAAGAGACCAAACCCAGGTGCAGCACGTGCTGGTGCTTACTGTACACCTGGAATCAGTAGCCCAAGCAACCATATAAATTAAAACTGACCCAGCCTTGGGGTCCTATCCATGGAGCAAAACATATTTTAAGTGATAAGAACAGAACATGCAACTTTTGTGCTTTCTAATCCTGTGTTATCTCCAGCTCTCTTCATACACACATTATCCTGCCTCCAAATATCTGTCTGTTTTGCAGAAAGCAGAGGAAAAAAAAAAAAAGGCTGGCTTTCCACTGCAAAACACATAAAACCTGTGAAAGCAGAAACCTTGGTACTGGAAATCCTGGCGAAGTTTGACTGGATACAGCCAAGCAGCATTTCAATAGAAACACTGAATTTCTGTCAAACGGTAAAAGGTCTAAAACTTCCAAGCTAAAATGAAGCTTATTTTTCAGCTTAAATCCTAAACCATATGTTTTCTCTCTCCAAAGACTGGTTGGTATTTGCAGCCTTTCACATACAGGTAATGTCAATATTTCAACAAAACAGTTTGCATGTTAAACACGACTGTAAAGCAGGAAAACCAAACGCAATTTAACACCTTCTCAATTGAAGAACTGAGATTTGTTTTTCCAGACAGAACTAGGGTTTAGCTGCTTTAATATCTTACTTCAATTAAGTAAGGCGCAAAAAAAAAAAATCAACTATATGAATAAAATTTTCCAAAGGGGAATATTGCAATAAACAGTACCAAATTAATGTTTGGTTTTCATCAAGCATTAAGTAGATTGCTTAAAAGCAAGAACACTGTTATTTAAAAAATGAATGGCGGCATGTGTAAGTTGTAAACTATGTAAACTATTAGTTCATCCCGTGAGGGCTTCAATGTATCCATAGCAGAGTTTCACTTAAACAATTCACACGGAACATTTCCTTAAAACTAAATATACAGGTTTGGCTCTGGTCAAAGTTGGACTGCTCAACTCGGCGTTAAACTAAAGCAGCACCGCGAAACAAGAAGGAGAAGCTGGCAAGGGAACTGCGTAGGTGACCCAGGATGCTGCTGATGCCGAAACTAACTGCTAGCAAAATAAAAATTAAAAAAATATAAATTAAAATCTTTAGAGCACTGAAAATGAGGAACAACAAGTTTTGCTAGAGTAATTTTTAGAAGTTGCAGCTAAATGTATAAAAGCCTGACAACCACTGTGGTCACAATATTCAAGAATCCACATTTTTTTCATTCATTTGGAAACATTCGAGTGAAGAATCTCCAGTAACAAAATTTCAGAGAAAAAGAAATTCAGCCTACAGAATATTAATATATAAAAAGAATAAACCTCAGGAAAACCAGTGGACTGGGCTTAGGCTGCTTTAGTAAAACTGCCACGTTTTATAATTCTTTAATAACTGGACAGTCATATAACAAGCAGAAATCAACCACAAAGAATGACACTTAACCAAGCACCTCTTCTAACATTACTAACAGCTTCCGTAACTGCTACCAGAACAAATTCCAACAGGTACTGGATGACTTTTCAAGAGGCACAGTCAACACCCCAAATTTTTCTGCAAGTAAATGAAAAGCATTCTTTCTTTCAAGCAAGGCATCAGTACCTATCCCTTCTTTAAAACCACATACCTCAAGTTAACTAACGACTTACAAGCTTTCCCTAATTTCTAGCTGGTTTCCATGCACGCATTTTAGCTGAGGTATAGTATATGCTGACTGCTTTTTGGCATGTTTGTATAGAAACATAAAAAGCCTTGAGTCTTGTCATATAAAGCTTTTCAAAGCCATGGGCCTCAGTGCCAAAGAAACTTTTTGCATGCTCTTACAGCTTTTGCCTTCCTTATTCACAAATCTGTTGTTCATTTTGCGGTAAGCATGATAACAAACAGATGAGAAGCAGAAGTACTTTCTGAACAGACTGAGAGCAAGCTCAGATTTCAAAAGTAAGGGCGGTGAAGAGTTAACAGTGTACAAAAAACCTAGAGCAATGAGCTCATTTTGTTCTAGGCTACTTAACAAATGGACAGCCAGGAATTGAATCAGCTGCAGTTCATTCAGAAGTACTTCTTTCTTCCACAGCTCCCTGGGTTGTCGGTATCAACCTAAGGATAGCAAACACACGGATCATCAAGATCGAGGTGGTGCTGGAAAGAAGTGGCATAGCTTAATGGCCCATAATAAATGAAGTTCTGATCTTAGTACTGAGGTAGAAATTATTTTAGTGTCTTGTGGGGAAAAGTGTAGGATTTGTCCAAGCTAGATGGAATTAAAACATTCTATTGATTTCTGTTCCTGATGACTGCATTGTTACCAGCTCTCCTGGCTGTGATGTTTAGTCAACAGTTCTGACCCCCTTTCCTTTGCTGGGTTTCATCTACTGTCAGTAAAGAAAGGACAGGATAGACTACTAAGATAGGAAGACTCAGTTGTGTTAAAAATAGTCAGGTAACACTATTACCACAAAAAATGACAAGAGTTCTTCAAAACACCCTCTGGGTACCTTGGTGTAGCAAATCTGCACCAAAAAGGTGATGAGTGGTTTTGTTCACCATGCACGACTGACACTGTATGATGATAAAGGAGTAGGGTTTCACAGCCAGCACAGCCCAGTGTTTTTCTCAGCCCATTCAGCCAGGCTGAGCAGAGCTCAGTTGCTGGTACAGGCACAGCCATCCGACGATCAGCACAGAGGAGGACTGCCCTTGCAGCCACCACCATCAGATCAGTGTTGTGGGGCAACACTAATCATGAGCCTGTTACAGCAACTCTGTGCACTGACATTGGGGGTAAAAAGAGGGAAAAATACTTTGGGAATTTCCCATACAAAAGCTAAAATAAAAGTGCAATGTTTCCATTCAGGAAGAGGAAAGAAAAACTGTTCACCCAAATTAAATTCTTGGCATCACTTCTGATTTTGAATAAAGTACATCAGCTGGTTTAGAATATTGGTTTTAATTCCTGGAAAATTTCAACTCTCAAAAAAGCCCCTTCAGTAGTTTGTTTTGTGATTAATCATAGAATCGTAGGGGTTGGAAGGGACCTCGAGAGATCATCGGGTCCAACCCCCTGCCAAAGCAGGGTCCCTAGGACAGGTTGCACAGGTTGGCATCCAGATGGGTCTGAAATATCTCCAGAGAAGGAGACTCCACACCCCCTGGGCAGCCTGTCCCAGGACTCTGTCACCCTCACTGGGTAAAAGTTCTTCCGCATGTTGGTGCAGAACTTCCTGTGCTCTAATTTGCAGCCATTGCCCCGTTCAACCCATTACAATCACTTTTAACATCTGCCCAAAACGTTACAAACCCCTCTCCGGTTTTTTCATTTGTTCAGCTCAAACTCTCCTTGTTTGCAAATGAGAAAACAGAGGAAGCACCAAACACACAACCTGGATTTGTGTAGGGCAGAGATGCTAAAAGGTGAGCAGCGATGCTGGGTAACTGCCAGTCAATAAGCTCGCCTCGGCTTATCAGCCTGGGCTCTGCGCCAGCGCTGACCTGGCAGGGGGTGCGTGGGGAGCAGGGAGGGGGTCAGTGGTGGCACCAGCTCAGGCGGAAGGAGTGGGATGCCTCTGTATGTGCAGGAATAAGGAAGCTGTGGCAGAGGGGAAAGGAGAAGAGGACAGAAGAGAGGCTTGTTCCAAAAAAGCCTGCAATTACAGAGATATTAATAGCTTTGGGAAGCCAAATTTTTATGATTTATTCACCTACTTTTGTTCTAGTAACCCCAGTACAGAACCACCATTTTCTTCAATAGGTCATTTGTCCATCTGTTCTGGGAAAAACATCCCTATGTAGCAAACTTTCCTAGGAATTGGCAGGAAGGCTTTTATGTAGAAAAAAAAAATTATCTGATTTAATAACCAGCCCTATTTAAAAGCTACAATAGAAGATTGATGCATAAGAGATTGTTTTGTTGCTGTCGCCCTTACACAGTAAGCCTTGTAGAGAGTGTGTATGTGCTTCTTGTAGACAATCCACCTAATCACTTATTAGTCACACAAGTGGTAAATCCCTAAAAGTACTTTGGCTCAGGTCATGCAAATGCTGGATGAACTAAGTTACATCAGTTCTCATCTGATTTCCGAGCAGTGAGATGCCCGTGACCGCTGCTCTGCCCGAGGAAATGTGGGTCAATACGTGTGCATCCTACTGCTGAATTTGCACACTCTCCAGGGACTCGCAGCAGTGTGACTCAGGATCACCAGGCTGGCTGCAGGCACACGCTGCACATGTATTAATGAGATTATCGCTGCTCCTCCCCGATGTGCTCACACCACCACACCGCCAGTCCTCTCCAACAGATCTTCAAGAAGCCCGGCACACACAGGGCGAAATACTCTGCATCTCCTAGGGCCCTGCTCCAGCTGAAATGTTAAAATGATTTAGGAGGCTGACAGGCACATTGCAGGACGGTAGCTGTTAAAAGGAAATGTCTCACTTCAGATAATTAATCACCCGTTGTGTTTGAGGATAAACATCCCGATCTAACAGGCATGTGTTTCTCACAGCTGAGCAGCAGCGAGATGGACAACCCAAACTCACTGCTGGTTCAGAGCTGGAAGCAATGCTTGGAGATGGAAGGCAATCCTGAGCAGTGCTGCTCTCGGGGCATGCTGTAGCTGGACATGGTTAACCAACAACTCCACGTTAGCACCCCCTTCTTCCAAACACAATTTCCAACTGGTATCAAAGTCCAGAAGATCCACGTTGTATCAGTGTCACCACCCTTACACAAGCAAAGCCATCCTCTTCGCTTTAGGTAATTAAAATACAACATCTCACTCTTGCGTGACCTACAGGAGGCACAAAACCAAGCTGAATAGCACCAAACACAATTTCATGAAAAGAAGGCTTTTATTGGGAATAAAGCTGTATCAGCCTATGTGTTACTCCCTTGTTCTAATTATATAGGACAGCATCTATTTAAACTGCCAAGTTAATGACTTCAAATTTGATCAATAGTCTCTGTTTATTCAGCCCAGCACTACTGACAGTCACCAGGGATGAACAACAAAACAAACAGACTTGTCAGAGCCAATCTATGGTTGAGCAAGGAAAACCAACCCGCAACGGCAAACACCCTTCGACTCAGTGGGGAGGTGGGGGGGAGGTCTGTCGCCTACGGACAGCGACCAGGTCCCTTCCCTTCGTGCCCACAAAACATGTGTCCACATTACTCTGCTAACAACCAACTCGTGAGCTGAGTGAGCTCAGGCAGAACTAACAGCACAGATAGAGAAGGACTCCAGCCCTTATCTTGTACAATCTAGCTATGTTAAATATTTCCATCTGTTTTCAGATTAAGTGTGGTAGGACATGACAGCAACAAGAGGATGTCACTAAGCCTTTGGACCATGAGCTGTGACTTCCCTCACTACCACCGTACAAGCTACAGGAGGAAATCTCCTTTGGAGCAGCTTCAAGAAAGGCTGGAACCATCTTCTTGAAAGCAGGATGAAAAACGTCCGTGACAACCTCCAGCCAAAAGATGTTAGGAATGTTTTACTTACAGACTGGCTTCAGAGAGCAAAATATAAATAGCATTTAGAAAGAAAACAGATCATGTACAGCAGACCTGCAACATTCGAGCATTTTTTTGTTTTTTAATTAAAAAAAAATAAACACTTTCATTGCAAAGTCAGTTTCTCAACAGTGACTTAACAGGAATTTACATGAACCTCATCCCTGGGCAAGTTTTTTTTTTTAGAATAACTTGCAAGTTGCTGAATAAAGGAAACCCCCTTTCTGATCCCATGTGAATCTGTAGTCACAGAGGCTGGGAAAGCGTTTTAGTGCGTTATTCTGGCTAGGATGTTGGGTTACAATTTTCTCAGCTTTATGCATTCATCCCTTTGCCTCTAACAGCAACTGTTTGCTATTTTCCTCCTACAAGATGTCAGTGGCTATTACATCAATAAAGTATAATCCCACTATTGCTCTGAGATACTTCAAACCAAGGTATTATATAAATAAAGTGGAGCTTGAATGAAAAGACACCACGTCTCTTGCTATACAACCTTAATACACGTTTCATATTCAGGCTCAGGATTTAATGCAAATGATACCACTGGGCTGCAGGATCCTGCAACAAAAAATAAGAAGAAAGTTCTCCTAAACAAAAAAAATTCTTTACCAAACTATTGTATTAACACATCCAAAGTCCAAAATTTAATATCTTTAAAAAAAAAAAAAAGGCAATACATGAGGACAGCTGGTTCAGTCAAAGCTGAAGATGTTTGCTTCCCATTTTACATTGATTAGATCGATCCAACACGTTACATTTTGCATGGATGGTTAACAGTGCTAATATTCCAGACAAAACGAAATGCTGTATGAGGAAAATTCTCACCAGGGCTAGCTCTCACTGGATAGATTACTCTCACAGTAATTTAGTGTAACAGAGGCCCAACAAATTCCCTGAACAGGATTCCAAAGCCCGTCGCTTCAGGTGATGATGATCCCAGAAATGCCTGTTCCTTCACTACCTTCTCAACATAGGGGATGTGCTTGGAAACAGGCCAACACTTGTTTTGTGGGAACCATAAAGTAACATTGTTTTCTTTAGTAAGAAGGTGATTCCTATTTATCAAACAGTTGAGATATTAAAAGCAAGCCCTTTATTTACATTCCTATCACTACCAGGATTCACACTCCTTGGAATCCGATACTGTCCAAGCACTAAATGAAAACTACAAGATAGAACCATAAGAGAGCAAAATGTAATAAACAGCTTGCATAAGAGAAAAGCCTTTAAACGCCATTTCACTCCTTACTAAAATAAGCTATGTGGCACTAATTTGAAGTGATAGTGCTGTTCTTTTAATTAAAAAATGCCAGTAGGAGGTTGATGCATTGGCTGATGCTGTAAGCGACATGCTCATAGAATGCAGATGAATCTCTGTGTAAGGAATTAACGCACAATTTCATCTGGGTTAAAGGCAAAACAACCCCCCTAAGTCCAAACAAACATACAGGGAGTGTTATTACAGGTTCTTGATAAAGTCATCTGGATGTTTGCCTCTGAGAATATCAAGTCCAGGGGGTAAACAAAACCCTAAAATACTCTGTCCAGTTGTGCAATTTGGAGTTTAATTCACGAAGCCTGACTTACCTACAGCTGTGTAGTGAACTTAATACACATAGATCCCTCCCCTCCCTACCTCAGACCTCCTCTCCCACCCTATCCTGTCCACATGGCTGGGACCAGGACCACACACCCCTCCTCACCCCTTCAGGCAGCACTGGGGGACCACAGGTGGTGGAATTGTTCTACTCATCTCCTTGAGTCTTGGAGACCCAGTATGCGTAACATCTCGTCCTTATCAAATTGGACTGAAATCAGATGATGAGCCAAACATTGGTCAAGGGAGAATGACAGCTGCAGTCCTTTTTCAGCTTGGTAACTTTTTAGCCTGGAAAGATGATTAAGCTTTTCCCGTAAGTTTATCCATCCACCTGATGGGGAACTAAGGCAGCGCCAACTCCCAAAATCTGAAGACAGCTTCCACGTGCCAGATTTCACCACTGACTTGTGAAAGCACCAAATTCCTAGAAAACAGATTAAAATCAGCTTTCTGATGCAGCAGAGATCCCTGCAGAAATATTTACTGGGTCCTCTTCCCCTTGGTCTTGCAACATCTTAATTCCACTAGGCCAGAAGAGACTCGCAGCCATGACCGGGACCTCTTGCATGCTGCTATCATAAAAAGAGAGCTCTATATCAGCATCTGGAAGCATGAATGTCCTTAAAACTGGCAGCTGCTCCGCCTCATACAGCCTCCCTGGTGAAGAAACACGACAGAAACAAGCAGGCAAGCAGGACACTTTCTCTTTACTTGGTACACGGACTATGAAAGAGAAGTCAGTTTATCTAAAGGCTTCTAGTATATTTACTCACCACTCCTACAATGACTATTTCAATCACGTTTACGCTACCAGCATCATCTCACACATCACAGATTAAGCTGTTGCCTTCTGGTGTTTCAAACTCTGTTTTCTCTCTGCACACTTGTAGGATTTACATCCTAAGGCAATGATAACAAAAACTGGTGCTACTTTCCAACTGAGCTTTACTTACTTTCCTCCCCCCATCAAAAATAGTTCTCATCTATGCCCCAGTTCAATTTGGAAGTAGCACATGCAGACGTGATAAGCATCCTGCGAAGGAAATGCCTTGAATTGCAGGCTACTTACAACACATTTTCCCAAGCAACTTTTTATAATTCCCATTTGATGGCTGGTGTGCTAATTCCTATTGAAGTTTATCAAAACATTATTTGCAGACAAGTCAAATTACTTCTATGATTGAGCAAAACAAAAGAAAAAAATAATCAGTGTGACTAAATCCACGCCAAGATGCCGGATTAAACCAAAGTATTATTTATCCTGTTACCAGACAGACCTTTAACTCTGAGTAGGTATTTAATTTTAAGCTGAAGAACACTACACAGAAAAGCGCCTATTTACATGCTGCTTTTGTTTGCCTGAGTCTTTCTAGACCATGTACAAGCATTACTAATCAGAGCTGGTGACAGCGCAATTATTGGAACTGATTACATTACCCTACGCAGATCTAGGGGTTGGTGTCAGTCTGGCCAGCTGACATGCAGCACGATAGACCAGCACAGGTAACAGACACACCTAATTAATCCGTCTCAAAACAAAGTCTATTAACATTCAATTCCCTAAAAAAACTTGGAAAGAAGGAATAAAAGATGTAGGTGCTCCCATTATGGTGTATTAGCTGTACATGCAGGGTATTATATTTTAGGTAATTACTGCACAGTAGGCAGAAGTCAGTCTTACAAAGAGCCAGGCATTTATTCCTATAACCTGTGCTTTTGCAGTAGCAAATCTAACGTTATTTAATTATGGGATCTCTGGGAAAAGGTGCAGGGGCAGAGATTTAAACCCAAGTTTAACGTGGTTACATCGCACAACTACCAAGTCCAAAAAAAGTCATTAAGGAGTGAGTTCAGGTTTCAGACCCCTCTGACTCCAGAACATTCACCAGCTGATGGGCTACGCTGTGTTTCAAGCAGTTGTGCTATTTTAACCTACAAGCCCCCTAACTTCCCTTAACGCCTTTTAACCTTATTTCGCCTGTATTTCACTGTGAAAGGGGAACCCCAACAGAAGCGTTTTCATTCTGGTTAAAAACAACTTCAGTAGCAGATCACAGAACTCTTCACATTAAGAAATAACTGGGGGTCGAGAAATTAGACACAGCAGTTCTTTGCAAACACCAAAAGCCCCAACACTACAGGTTTCTCTTATTTTTTGTTTCAGAAGGCCATTTCTGGTGTCTCTGCTCAGTAGGTGGTTCCAGACACATTGCACATGGTGGTACTTAGCCTGACGTTACCTATCTACAGACACCTGAGAGATACAGCTTGGAACTTCTACTACTACACAACACTCAAGTAAATACAACTGCATAAACCCAGGAAATGCACCAAGTTATTGTTTCAAAGGCAAAGCTTTAGCTTACATCCCCTACCCAATTCCAAACCCCAAACTTACCAGATCTAATGGATTCTCTCCCATTAGAAGTACCCAAGAAGCCTTGTTCTACAAGGTACCCGCTCATTTGACTTCTACCTGTAGACTATGACACCTCCAGATTTTAATTCTATGTGGAAAATGAAGTCCCCACCTGCTTATAAAAACGTCTGCACATGTGGGGGAAAAAAACCCTACAACAGCAACAAAACCCACCCCACATCAGCTGCAAAGAAAGAACAAGGTTTCCCTGGAAGCACATCAATCACTGCAGGTCTGAATCAAATGGAAGCTCTGCACTTGTGTAGTCAAAATAAGGTGTTAAAGGAACAGCACAAGCCACATACTCAGTTAATTTTCAGAGGCAGTCTGGACTTTCCTTCTTTTGCTTTTGCTCTTCAGTAAGATGGAGCACATGCATTTCAAAATATGTTTCCTTTCCAAAAAAACATTTTGGGTCATACATCCTGTGTACCAGAAGATGTAAAAACACCGACCACAGGGACCGACTGCTCTGCTTTACTTTGGGGATGCAATACAGATCACATTCGGGGTGCAAGGAAGAAAAGTCAAGATGGTGGGGAAAAAAAAAACCCTAGAGATCAGTTAGCAGTTGCCTCAAATTCAAAATAAATGAAAAGGTAACTATCTTCAGTGAGGTTTTGACCTTTTTTTTTTCTTAAACAGAAAACATAACAAAGGGGAGCTTTTAATACAGTGTCCTGGAAACTAGAGAGATTAATTAGAAGAATCGATTTTAATATGTGTAAATTGAATTTGCCATTTTGTGAAGTAAACAAGAGATGGAAACTTTAAGTTGCTAAGAACACACACTGTTTATTTTAGTTTAGCCATTAGAGGAAATAGGCAGATTTTTACGGAAGGCAAAAATGCAAACACATGAAAAGGTCAAAGAAAACGCTATTCCTCCTAATTCACTCATATAAAAATACCATTCTACTCCAGATAATAAAACCTACCAAGAAAGACCTCATCAACTTCAAGGAAAAAAGGCTGCATCCTATTGGAAAAAACACCTTTTTGCCTACTGCTGGTTGCCAGTAAAAGCAAAAACTACTGCAAGAGAAAGATAATACAGTGTAATATATGAAAGAGAGAGAATCAAATTCTATTTTCTTGCAAGGCTTCTTCATAATCAATTGGGAAAGAAACATCTACCATTCAAAACCCCCAACCATGGCTGAAACTGCACATTAGTGAAGACATTCAGGGACACATAATATTCCTGGAGTATTCTAGTGGTCAATAATACTTGAAGTTAATAGCGTGGTTTAACATTGCCCTTTATTCCTAAATGGGCTGCTGTATATTCTTACAAGGGAATCAGGAACCAAAGTGTAAAACAGAAAGCTATTACAAACACCTAATTCCACAGGATTTTCCATCGTTTCTTATGGTCATAACAGCACGATTTAGGATTATGAGCTTAACCCGTATGAACTGCTTCATCGAACGACAGCCAGCCTAAAAGGCTGGTGCTCACCGGGACGGGGATGCTGGAGCCAGGCCTCTGCCAAAGCCAGCTCCCTCCAGCTGTGGCGGAGGTGAGCACAGCTGGATCAGCCTGCAGCACCACACAGTCACTGGGGGGTGGGGAGGGAATGGGATTGTGCATTATTTTTGCATCACTCCCAAACAATACTGGATTGTTTTACCCACAAAACAGATGAACAAACGTTCCATTTAAATACTCGCCATTAAATTGTATTAGTATGCATCATCGTGTTCATATCCTCAAAAAACACCAACCCCAACAGGCAAGAGGATTTTTTCAGGGGGAGGGGAGGAAGAGCAACCCATGCTCTGCCAGCTTTATCTAGCTATGCTGTGAATTGGGTAGCCTTGGGGATTTTTTGCCTGCTGTGCTTAGTGTCCTTGACAACAAGCCAGTTTGATTTTTGGCCTTTAACTTGACAAAAATGACTTACTGAAGAGGAAGGCATCAAGCTATTACAGCCCTGTGGAGAGATCCTTTCTAAAACAGCATGCAGGCTTATTCTGCCAATTCAACTAGAGTATCGTCGAATTTATCATCCAGCTCCTACACTCCCAAATATTCCCAGTGTAGTTGCTGGCTCCTAAGAGAATATTTTAAAGAACTTTCAACGTTTTTGCTCTGTCCTCCCATAGTGTTTTTACCACTTTCACAAAGGAAGAGAGAGATGGAAAACAGAGAAAAATATCCCCAGGGATCTCTTCTCTGAGATTACTGAATTTCCCTTCAAAGAGATGTGAAACAAAGTTTAAAAACATGTAGCATCTTAATCTGTTATGGACCTACTGACTCTTCTTTAGCAAACATATGTGCAGGTTTCTTTTTATACTACATTAACACTTAAATAAATCTTTTATATGTTGATATATACTAACAAACAAGCTCTAGCAAAGCTGACTGCTTGGTTTAACAAGCCACTACTCTCTTTTCTGTTTTCCCCCTCCCAAAGTCAACTCCCCCTCTAAAGGAAGGCAACACATGCACATACCTCAGCTTTTCAAAGTCCAGCATCTTAGTTTAAACCCTTCAGCCAAGCTTACATGGAGAAAGACAAGTCTGTGCTGAAGCAGCTGAGGTATGAGCACAGGTTTTCTTCTGCCAGTTTTCTCACAGTGGGTGACAAATTTTTGGCAATGAAGGGGTCAGCAGACTGGCAAGGAGATAACATCTTCAATTACTGCAGCAGTATCGGCAGGAACACACTTGTAAGCACCTGAAACATTGCAACCTGGCAGCGGTGCAGCTTCCTCACCACCAGCCATAACACAGCATCCACTACCTGCATGCAACAACTCCAGGCTCACTAATATACATGCTAAAGAAGGTGAAGTGATATCAAGGTAAAAAAAGCTGGAAGACGATCAACTGTAATGCCGTCCTTGTTGTCAACAGAGGAGGCATCCTGGCATCAGCAAGAGCAGCGTGGACCTGAACAGAGACACACACCTCAAAACCTAAACAGATCCATGCCTGGAGAAACACCACAGCGGTTGTCAACAAGTATCTGGAGACTCCAGTTCTCACAGACTCCTCTCCTGCCCCACAAATGTCAGTGAAGGAAAAAAACCCCAACACTTTCAGGAAGAGGGTAATACATGAGCTAATCAGCATCAGTTTACCCGTATTAGTGCTTTGATATGAAAAAGCTTTCAATATTACTGTGAAAAGGACCAAATGCTGGAATATTCTGAACATTTCCAGCAGAATGATAATGGAAAAGCTAATCAGAAAAGATTCAATTCCTAATTTAGAGAAAAAGATGGCAGGTGGAACGGTCTCTTCTAGCTTTGGTTTTTAATACTCCCTTCACTCAAGCTGTAAATGAGCTGCCTTGCTGTGTACATACCTAAACTTCACGTGTGTGTGTATACATCAAGAGTATACTACACCAACTGATTTAAAGGCTCCTTTTCCAAACCACTCTGCCCCACCACACCACCTCAACCAACACAGCCCAAACCAAGGAGGCAGCCGAGCGAGTAGTTACCTCTGGCACCATAAATAGCAGCGAGTAATCTAACCAGATTAATCCAACTTTAAGCATGTCAACTGGACTTGCTTCAAGTTGGGCAGCACTCCAAGTAAACTTCCAAAACACACACACAGGGGCTGTATTTCCATACCATACTTCTCTCTGACCCACCGAACACACCTCCAGCCAGTGACAGAGACATCCATGAGGTCTCACTTATTTATGGCAGCAGTTCTTGCAGTCTCCAAGCTGCTGCAAGAGATCAGCTACACAGCACGTACATCACTGTGGTGTAAAATCAACTGAGAAACTGGAAACACTGCTTATATCGATGCTTAATTTCACAGCACAAAGAGAACACACAATGCTACAACATTGTAGAATTGTGATAAAGACATTTAAGGAATCAGACAAGAAAAACTGTTAGACTGGTGGGCAGCATGGAATTAAAAAAAAAAAAAAAAAGAAATCATTAAGTGACTGCACGGCCACATCCCAAACTGCATTTCTTTATATGAAGACATTCAGTTTGAAAAAAAGAACGTTTCAAGTTACAAATAAAGTAGTTATTGTTTCTACTTTCCCTTCCTGAGGGGAATATTCAAACAAACTCCTTTTGGAGATTTGATTTACTTCCATGAGGACAATGGTTCTGGCACAGCTTTGACTTACTGGGAGAAACAAAAAAAACCACCAAAAAAAAAAGGGGGAGACTCACTACCCATTGCCTACCCAGAGGAAAAGGCTGCTCTTTGGATTCCCACTCCAGCAGTCCTGAGATGCCAGCTGGCTGGCTGCAAAGGCAGCTCTCTGCACTTCCCCTCAGGACAGCAAGATTTTTTTTTGTTGTAGTCCCCACAGTCCCTTTGCCATCCCTATCCAAGGGCCTCTGAACAGCCACAGCTTCACCTTTGAGAAAACGCCACTACTTTGTAACACAAATGGGGAAGAGAGGCAGAGAGAGATTAAGTGCCTCGCTCAGCATCGCACAGGAAACCTGCGGCGAAGCTCAGCGTCGAGTTCCAGCCCAGCGCTCCAACCACAGCCAGGCAACCCGCTCCCAGAAGAGGCAGAGCAGAGAAAATCCTTACAAGAAGAAAATAACAAGACATGGGTTTCAACACACTCACAGATTACCATGCAAAGGAAATCTGGAGCTACTAAACTGACGCTTCCCACCATGTTTCCCCATTGCACGAAGCCAGCTCGATACCAGCCAGCCCGCTGCTTCTGCCTTCCTTCACCAGTGCTTTCACCCTGTAAGCTGTGGTCTTCCTAACAAACAAACAACACTTCAGCCAGCCTACAAAGTATTTACCATGTGTGATACAGAGAACCCTCATGCAGATACTCATTCCTTCTGAACACGGGGCATAAAACTGTCCAGGTCACCAATATTAGTGTTGATATTGATCAGTCAGTTAACTCTGCTGCAGCCATCAGTACATTAGTCACGAGAGGGAAGCCAAATGCACTGATGTTTCTGACACATCTGAGCCTGTACTGTTAGCACAACCCGGTGTTACCTTGCTGCTCTTAAGGTAACACCATGTTTTATTGTCTACTTGAAGTCGCTGCGTTGTTATGGATTCCCTAAATGACAAAGGCTTGTCTGCAGAAAGACCCAGCAGGTTTTGGAGACACAACTTCCCTAAACGGTGCTGATTACAGTGAGCAGAAAGCAGCATTCAGGATGCTCGTCTGCATCCCCTCTATCCTCTTTCTTCATCACTGTTAAGCACCACCTTTCCCACCAGAATCAAACTTGCCACCTACAAATCTCCTCCAGCCCTTCCCCTCACCTCACAGACAGCACCTGCTTCCTCATCATCTTCCTCACTCCTCCCCGATGCTTCCGACACTGCACTATGCTCTCCCACGCTCCAGGGAGGGCTCACACTTATCCCCCCAGCCCCAAAGTTGCACCAAATACCAGCCCAGCGCCTTCCCGGCCCAGTTCTGCCGAGGAGGACCATGTTGTGACACTCCAGAGCCCTCTGAACCTCACCAAGGGATATGCTTGGAGACGCCTGTTTGTACTCTCCTGTTAAACCAACTCTCGCTTTTCTGCTAAAGAAACTGGTTTTGCCATCAGCCCTCAACACAGCCCTCTGACCTCACACACAAGATCTTCCCCCTTCCTGCTCCATCTATGAAGTGATCCATAAACTTTAAACTAATGCCTTTTCCTTCCCAATCTTTTCTTGGTTCCACGCTTGTACCAGAAGCCAGCCAGCTTTTAACACCTCAGCTGAGACGCTGCTGAAAAAGCCCCAGTGCTGATGAAGCCAGAACAAAACTTGCAGCATTGAGTTACATGTTTAGTCCACTTCTTCACAGACTTTCTAATTCCACCCACAACCTTCACCTGAAAGCTGGAATAGGAACATCTCTGATACCCAGCACAATGAGACTGCAGTTTTCACAAATACTTCTGGGTGATATAACAGCGTGACCAAGATGCACGTAAGCCTTGGAGATGCTGAACCTTTTGGATCTTCCCCAGGGAGCAGCGACCGCAGCAGCAAACAAAGGTTTTAGGGAAGGACATCAGTAAAAAAGGGACACGTGCTCCATGAAGGTCCCCTGGCCTACGGATCATGTTCCTCCCTGACCCAGAAAATCCCAAGCTGACTGTTTGAGTGCACACACACTCACAATATCGCTTTATGTTAGATTTATTGTTCTGGTAATTCTGCCACCGTTGCATCACCCCGATGACCGCAGGGATCCCCAGAGACTGTGGACTTAGTAAGTTTTACCTTACTTTGCCTAGAACTGCTCTAAGCAGCAAGAGGCAAGGCCATGAGGATCTCTGGCTCCTACATCGCCAGCAGCAGTGAAAGCTCCCACAGAAACACAAGGAAATTTGCACAGGCTTTTGGAGAAACTGAGATATGATGGGAGATTAGTGTGTATGAGATCCATAGGACACAAAGCTATTTTAATCTGCCCTCTAACTTACTGATGTTGGGTTTTATTTCCTATATTTGTAACCAGGATGTGTTACTTGACCTGTTACTTCATTACAATTTGTACCAGGATAGGGCTGACACCAGTGTTAACTGGAAGGTAATTTCTGATAGCCTGAATAGCCATCACAGGACCCAGAACTTTTAGACATATGTGAATAAAATAATCCCAGCACACTGCTTTACAAATACCTTTTCAGAATACCAGAACATAACCATGTCTTTAAACAGGAAAGATTCCATCACCATTCCCTTCCCACTCACAAAGTAACGCTCACAGGCACCTTCAGGATAAGTGGTATTTACACAGCTATTTTCAGTAGTGCAAAACATAAACAGTTTCTAATCACAGGAAAGACAATGCAGGTACTAAGTCATAACAGGAGAGGTCCTCTGTCTGGAGTTAAATCTGCTCAAACCTCCCAGTAGCAGACCAGATGTAAACCTGAAAGCCATGCTAGCTACAGGTATTTGACACAGGTAAATCAACATGCAGGTCTCCAGCGAAGCCAAGAGTACAGCACTGCCTAGCGATTCCAAAGCCAAACCTCTCCCAAAGGAATTTATTTTTTGATTAAATATGCCATGTTTTGTCACATCACTCATGTTTCCTGCTTGAAAAAAACAGAACATGTGTCTAAGCAAGCAGATTTCTTCAATATAGTTTAAAGAACAATTTTAAAAGTTAATTCTAATCTACCAAGTTGCTTAATAAACTGAAACTTCTGTTTCTTCCAGAAAACACTCTCAGCTAGCAGAGACTACTGCACACTGAAAGCAAAGAAGCATTTGATGCAGCATTCATCCTTTAGAACTAAAACCAACGGCCTCTGTCTGTTATTCAAATGATATCCTCCAGCTCAGAAGGGCTACAACCACACGTAAGTTACTTAACTCACAGCAGTGTTACTGACTGACTCGCATAAAAATAAGCCACTTTAATGACCGAGCTGACATTTAGTACACATCACCACAAAAAACAATTTCAGATCAAACATCATCCATACACCCTAAAAATATTTTCAGCCTTCTCATGTCCAAGTAAGGGATTTTCAGATTTACATTATCCTCACAACTTGGGTCTCCTAAAGCACAGGCAGTGCAGAATCCAAAAAAAAAAAAAAAGGGATTAAAACCAGGATTTTCTTTTTTAAGAGCTGCCTCTGATGGATTGTGTTAGATGCCAGAAGCGAGTTAACCTGTAACTGAAGTTTAACTAGTGCCACTTTCTCATTATTTGACAACATTTTATGCACCCACAGAAGCAGCTCTATACAGCTCAACACCAGTCACTGTAGCACTGTGTCTCCTTCAGCCCCAGAGATCTCCAAACATCCACCTGTTGCCTTTGAAAGACCAGACATGGCCTTATTTATTAATAATTCACACAGCAGTCTCAAGAAGCAGAAACCCTGTCTCTTCCCATTAAAGAAGCAGCGTCGGCGTGGAGCGGAGCAGCTTCCAGAAGACTTAATCCAGATCCTTCAGGGTGCAACATAAATTGGCTTATCCACAGGCAGGACACACACCGCTGTCGGTGGCACCTCTCGCTCGGGGAAGGAACTTCCCAAGTTGAATGTGTGATTTGCCAAGCAAGAGAGCAAGTGGTGAGGAAGGAGGAAAAAAAAATATCCCAACAAACCAAACCAAAGGCATTAAAAAGAAAAAAACCCAAAACATCTCAAAGCAACTAAATGCACGTTTTATCCTTAGCCACAGAGTTATCCTTGGCACACACGGGGGATGCAGGGGGGTGGTGTTATTAACTAATGAGAAGCGAGGCAAGCCACAAAGGGCTTTGCTGAAAGCCAGCCTCTAAGAGAGGTGGCCCTGGAAATATTCCTTGGGAAGGTGCAGGTGAGACCCCCAGGAAGGTGCCAGGGGCCCTTGCCTGCTGAGGGGAGTGTCACACAGCCCTCCCATCCCTCCATCTCACGGGCTAGGCGGAGAAGAGACCCCAAGAAGGGACAAGGTGGCCTGGTTTGCCAGGAGGGGTGTGTTACACTGGGAAAAGTGCAGAAGCAGCCCCCCTGGAAATGGCAAGTCACTCCTGGAATGGGGAGGGACGACACGCAAGGTCCTCTCTCACCATGGGGACAGCGCAGAAGGCACCCCGAGAAGGGGAAAGGTGCCTTGACCTGCTGAAAGAGAGAGAGGGAAATACAGGGAGGCAGAGAGGGAGGGAGGGACACCCCCTTTCTCCCTCAAAAACGCACCCACCCCTTCCCCAGCCCAAGAGGGCTGAAGCCGCCGGTGGAGCCCACACCGGGGGAGGAGGAGGAAAGCAAGGTAAAAACAGGCATCAATAAGAAAGAAGAGAGGCTCCACCGGGCCACGGATGGGGAAGCAGCTCTGAAAAGGCGGATAAAAGTTAAGCAACGATCGGAACTCGGTCGCTACGGCCTCCCTTCACGCCTTCCCCCCCCCCACCTATTTCCTCGGGCCCGGCTTCCCCTCTCGCCGCCAGGCCGGGGAGGGGCGACCGCCCCCTCCCCGGCCTGGCGGCGTGAGGGGAAGGGGAAGCCGGGCCCAAGGAAACAGGGGACACGGACACACACAGAGACAGAGCGTCGCCTCTTTCACCCCGTTACCTGTGAGGCGGATCTTGATGCTGGAACCGTTCCGGCGGGTCCCGGGATTCGACATCGCGCCGGCTTAAACGGCGGTATCGCCGAGATCAACCGGCGGCCCCGCCAAACACCCCCGCCATGCGGGAACACCCGGTCGTCGCGTTGAGCTGAGCTCCTCCGCCGCCGCCGCCGCCGCCGCCGCCTCAGCCCGTCGTCGCCGCCGCCGCCGCCTCAGCCTCAGTCGTCGCCGCCGCCAGACCGACGCTCCCGGCCCGGCCCGGCCGCGGAGAGCGCGTTGGCCACGCCCACACACCCCCCGCCCTACGTACGCCGGAGGGTGGTGACGTCAGCACGCGGCGCAGCACAGCGGAGGGGAGAGAAGAAGGAGGAGGAGGAGGGGGAGGAGGGAGGAAAACCCTCACCCCGCCGCCATCGCTGGAAGGTCGGAGGGTGGGCGTGGCGCATGCGCGGGAGGATATGCTTGGCGGGAGCGACAGCGCCCCCTGGCGAAGGGAGGGTGTGGGTGTGGCGCGGGGTGGGGGGTGTGTGGGGTGACACGGCGGGTGGGGAGGGGGTGAGACGGCAGGTGTAGGAATAACATGGTGAGTGGCATTCATCAGGGCGCGGAGGGGTGGTGTAGGAGGTGCCCCCGCTGCAGTGAGGTGGCTGTGGCACAGAAGGTGGCAAGGGGATGTGCATGGGCACGCGTGGATCGAGCATGCCCGCAGCCCTGGGCAGCTGGGACCACCAGCTGAGCCCCTAGGAGCTGCCCTGAGTGGTCCCCAAATCTAACACACACCCCTCCCCAGCGCAGCCTCACAGCCGCCTGCCAGCTCCGCTCTGCCCCATCTGTCCGTCCTCCCCTGGACCCAGCTGCAGCTCCTGCTTTGTGAATGGGCAACAAAAGAAAAATAAACCACGACCAAGCGTGCCGTAAGCCCTGCTGCTGCCACCAGAGACGGAGCCACGTCTGATGGAAGAATCCCTAAATCACAGAATCACAAGGTTGGAAAAGACCTTTAAGATCGTCGAGTCCAACCATCCCTGTCCTGTGCTAAACCAGATCCCTGAGCACCTCATCTACCCGTCTGTTAAACACACCCAGGGATGGGGACTCAACCCCCTCCCTGGGCAGCCTGTGCCAGGCCCTGGCAACTCTTTCAGGGAAGAACTTTTCCCTCACATCTGCTCTGACCCTGCCCTGGCACAGCTTGAGGCCATTTCCTCTTGTCCCATCTCCTGGCCCCTGGCTGAAGAGACCATCGCCCACCTCTCTACACCCTCCTGGCAGGTCACTGTAGGTGGTGATAAGGTCTCCCCTCAGCCTTCTCTTCTCCAGGCTGAGCATCCCCAGCTCCCTCAGCCGCTCCTCAGAGGATTTGCCCTCCAGCCCCTTCCCCAACCTGGTTGCCCTTCTCTGAACCTCGATGTCCTTCTTGCAGTGAGGGGCCCAGAACTGGACACAGCACTTGAGGTGCCAAACCCCTCCAGAGACACGAGCATCCCCTCATTTCCCTGCATGGGGACAGCCAAGGCTGGGCTGGCCTGTTTGCTCTGGTGTGTGCCTGGCCCAACAGCAAGCCCCTGGCTCTGCCCACCCTTTCCAGGGGCAGGGGGAGGAAAGCTCTTCCCTGTAAATTTCAGGGAGAATGAAAACAGAGATGGGGAACGGGAGAAAGCCCTGACAATTTACAGCCAAGCATCAGGTGCAAAAGCAGAGCTGGAAGCTCGGGCAGTGCTTTTCACCATCCTATTTCTTCCTTAAAATCCTCCTCCCCAGCCCACAGCACAAACCTGCCTCAGTCTCCCTGCCTCAGACCCCTGCCTCCTGCCCAGCTGAACTTGCCCCAGGCCAATCTCATCTCTCACCTCCTCTTCCTTCTCACTGACCATTGTTTTTTGGCTCCTGGTTTGCAGCCTCTGGGACAGGCACATAAACCCCTTTCCACCTGCTCCTGCAAAGCCAGACCAGGGTTACAAGGTGGGGCGGGCTGTGGGGTGCCACAGTGAGGGTAGGAAATGAGGAATTAGGCATCAAAGTGTTTTAGAAGAGACTCTGCTTCATACACATACATTAATTGGGGGCAAAAACACCGGCATGAGCACTGGCAGCACCTTTTCCAGCCCTCCAAAGACATGGGGACAGAGCTGGAGCAGGGCTCCTCTGGGGCAGGATGCAGGATGCTTTAATTAAAAAAGTGACTTTTTTTGTGTGCCACCGTAGGGAGGTTGAGTTGCTCAGGGGAAGCATCAAGGAATTGGCATGGCAGCATCTCATCCTTGCTGGTCCCCACAGATTCTCCATCCTATCAGGATACTTGTGTGACTTCAAACCCCCAGAACCAAAGTCACTACAGTGGCTGCTGCCTGCACCCTGGGCCGTAGAGCTGGGACTGGTGGGCATCAGAGGGGAGCAGCTCCAATTAACCAGGCAAGCAGATGCCAGCAGGTTGTTCACACACCCATGGCACAGCCCAGCAGCTTCCTATTTTATCAGGTCCTGGTCCTGATCCTCTGCAGGATGACATTGGCAGTGCTGCCCCAAATACCACCCCTACTCTCCTCACCCCACAGCACAGGACAGCAGGCACACATCAATAGTTTTAAGAGAAGGGTCATGGCTTTTTCTCCATCACATTCCAGGCTATGGGGACACTATTTTATTGCAGTTTAAGGATGTGATGGGGAAGCAAGCAGCTTTGCTCCCAGGGCTCTACATACCACCATCCACTGCGGGCTCACCTCCAGCACACACAGAAAAGCAGGGGGAAAGGCAAACAGCTCTGCCCTTTCTCTTCCTGCCTGCTCAAGCTCAGCAGAGCAGCAGCAAACAGCAGCCCCGCTGCCTGAGCATCTCTAAGGGCCAGCCTGGCTGTAGGAAGAGCCATGGGGATGTCCTGTGCTGGCCCGTGGTCTGAAGTCAGGGGGTGGGGTGTGCAGGCCCTAGCTCCGGTCCGCATCTCCATTTACACCGAGGAAGCGCCTGCCTCAGGTTCATTTTACCTGGTGAAACCCAACCCTTTCCAGATGCTGTATCAGCCCTGTCAGCAGCAGGAAGGTGGAGGCAGCCCAGCCAGAGCCCTTTGTGCTGACCCAGGGCACAAACAAAGAATTCTGACCAGCACTTGGTTCAGCTGCACACTCAGGCACTGCTTTGTCACACTGAAGTGGCTTTAGATCCTAAATAAAAGCCCAGAAGCACTTTGCAACTCATTCATTTCAGCATTTTTATATTAAATAATTGATACCCAGCTCTGGCATCCAGGAGCAGGGCTGCACACCTCCTTGTAGGGCATGGGGCACAGCCAGACTTCAGCTGCTTAACTCCTTTATCCCCTATAAACCCTCTGGTAGGCAGATTCAGAGTGGGTGAAGAGGTTTGCTTCCTGGAGAGATCTTTCCCTTCCAATGATGCTTAGTGTCACATCACCTCCCACTGCAGCTGAGAAGGCAAAGCCCTAAAGCCACCCATGGTCATTTTGGCAAATCAAACTCCCCTGAGCAGGGAGGAAGTAGCTGCCACCCCCACCTCACAGGGATCAAAGCCCTTGCAATGCTCCAACCCCTTTGTACCAAAGGCTACAGAGCAGAACCTCCTCCCCTCCATGAGCACTGCAAGCCTGGGGCAGCAGCCAGCAGCTCGTTACAAACACAGCACAGTGTTTGTGCTAATGGACCAGCACATGCTGCTGCTGGGATGGACACAGGGCACCAACACTTGCTGCAAGCTGCACTTCAGAGCCACATCAATAGCATCCTCACCTTCTGCTGAGCCTGAAGCTGGAGGACACCTCACAGCAAAGGGCAGTGACACACAATAGAAACCCAAAATGCAGAGCCTCACAGTTAGAGCAGCTCAGTGGACTCCAGGCTGGGAAGAACATCTGGGAAGCTGCTGTGTTGCTCCCACAACAGCTGCCTTGGACCCAGCCCTCTGCCATAGGACCAGCATCTACTCAGCAGCTCCTGTGCCCAGACCCCAACACTTCCCTGGGGAGTGGAGCAGCACACAGGGGTGACTGACCCACCTTCCCCAGCCATTCCCCCCCCAACTAGAAGCATCTCCTCACATCTGTTTTCAGCCACAGAAGGCTTAAACATACCTTCTGAGCAGCTTCAGGGCTGCTCCAGAATCAAGCCTAGAAGTTTCAGCACAAGCACCAAGACTGTTGGATTTGGTGGTAACTCCCCACTCTCCAGCAGCTTAATGCCAAAAACTCATGGCTGTCCTCTGCACCCAGAAAACATGCCCAGGAGCTCCAACATATCCCTGCAAGTCCTTAAATACTGTGGAGAGGAACCTGTACTGCTCACAAGAGCAGGTTATGAAGAAAAGAGTCAGGGGCAAGAAGTACAAAGTCAGAAGTGCAATTTATTGACAGGTTTCAGAAATAAAAAGGTTCTGTATCTTTGCTCATTTTCGGTTGGAGGTCTGAGCTCTACCAGAACACCTTCACCCACCACACCTTGGAGCTATGCAATGCTTTATCTTCAGAAGTCAAAGTCTTGCTTCTTCACTGAGAAATCAAACAGCCCATCCTGGCCTGTCCCAGGCTGCAGATCTGCATTTTCCTAGGAAAGAGTTACAGGCAGCAGTTAGAGGTTCTGCATCATCATGAACCCAAGCTTTTTCCAGAGTTTGCCTGAAGCTTTTAAGCAGCAGCTTACTGCTTTAGTTCTTGCTTAAAAACCCACAAGCAGCTTGTTAGATCAGCTTTACTATCAGGACCCTCAGAGACCAGACCAGGTCCCCCTTATCTTTACAGCACACTGAAGCTGCTGTCCCTGCATCTCATGCACAAAACCCAGTCATGTCTACAGACTCAGACACCAAAGACAGAAAAAAGTGTCCAGCCTGGCAGAGCTTGCTCAAGTTAAGCACCTGCTTGGAGGAACAGCAAGCCAGGGCTGCTTCAGAGAGGTGTTCCATCAGCACCCAGCCCCTCAGGCAGGTACTGTGTGCAGGAGAACTTCCTCCACACCCTCCTGCAAGGACATCCTGCAGACCCTGTTCTGGCAGAGAACTAACCCAGACATTTTTTCCCCATTGCTGCAGTTCACATCTAGACTGAGTCTCAGCTCTGAGGTCTGTCAAACTGCTAAGCCTCTTCCCTGATGTCTCCCCATATGCAAGACTAGGCTAAGACCAAGCACAGCACCCAGTCATGGGACTCTTGCAACTGCTAGCTGGTATCCTATACTTTTTCCTTAAGTTCATTACCATGAGAAGGGTCAAGTAAACTACTCAGGTTGTGCTTGGATATCAGATGAGTGGGAGGCTTCCATTCATAGTGACAAGCTTGCTCACCTCTGAAGGAGGAAGCCTCTCCACATTTGGTATTCATATCAGCAGCTACAGTAACTCCAGCTGATGCCAGTTCAAATTCCAGCAGCAAGATGCTATCAAGGCACCTGTATCTGTTGTGCCACTCCTCAACTGACAGCTCAGAGCTTCACAGACCTTTAAAAGCAACTGGAACAGGCTGCAAGGACTGCTCTGGTCAAATACAGGTCCCTTCCAAAAACTGATTTCAGCATCCTAAACTCTGTGCTTCATCCCAGTATGTAACAGCTTCATGTTGCCAGGTAAACAGCAAGGATCTCCCATACCTCACCAGAGAAGTATTTCTCTATGATATTCAGTGCAGCTCTGTAGACCATGTTGTTCTCATGGGTTTGCAAGGCTTCAATCTTCTCCAGACCATCAAGCTCTTCCACCAGCAGACACAACCTCTCTGTCTCCCCCAGCTTCTCAGCCGCCTGCAGCATCAGATAGCCAAGCAGCAGAACATGACCTTATCTCAGTAACACACCTGAGAGTCTTTTCACTAACAACCTGATCTACAGACCAGAGGACCACAGTCCCTGCTGGAACCCAGGGATGGGACTACTACCCATGAAACTCAGTACCACATGGTGGCTTTTCTGCCAGCCAAGCAGCCAGCCAGCCCTGACTCAGCCCCATCCACAGCAAGTGTGACCTGCCACCACTATTAATTTGCTAAAGCCTTTCCACTGTTTCAAGAGTGCTACAAGAAACAGGCTTTCAAGTGAGGCAAGCACACATGGGCTGGCAGGGAGCAGAACCTAAATGCCCCTGGAACCACACAATTTCTCTCCAGTTGCATTTTTACAAGACCCTCACCTCCATCCAGCTTTAACACAGCCTCTTGCTTTCCAGAGGACAACTAAAATTCACAGGAGGCAGACAAACACTTTGGGAACTTAACCTTGTCAAGCCCTTTGGACCTCCTTGGGCTGTCCAAGAACAAGTCAGACAACATGAAGTTTAACTCTTACTCTAGGGAGAGCTGTTCTAACCACAGAACAGCTCACACCTTTCTGCTCTGCTGGGGAAAGGATGCAAGAGGCTGTAGGAGAACTCACCGTGAAGAGATTTGAAATGGTATCCAAGATGACCAGGATAGTTTTGCTGTCTTTGGCCAAGAGCAGATTGAGTAGAGGTTTGAGGACCCCAGACTGGATGAGCTCCACCACCTGCTCCACAGTGCCTCCTGTTGTGAAGTTGGCCACTGCCCACACAGCCTCCTTCTGAGCTTTGAAATCTCCCTGGAAGAACAGCACAGTGAAGGCACTCCCAAGCTTCAGCATGCCCCTGGGACCAGTGTGAAGTGAGGACAGCCATCTCCCTCACATTGTTTGGGGTGACCCCCTTCCCCCACACTTTGAGTGAGGGGTGAGCATCAAGCCATGCTTCCATGCATGTGTACCAACAAGTCTGAGCACCCAGGCTGTTCCAAGGATCCCAGTAGCTCTAAAGCACATTGCTCAGGTGGCTCTTGGGCACATGCTGAGTGCTTCACAAGTGCTGGAGGCATCATGGACCTCATGAACATCAGCACTGCTTCCACAGCGGCAACACGCAGTGCTGCACCCATCCCTTACCTTCTCAAGCAGCTCCACCAGAGGTGGCAATAACCCACAGGTGATGAGTTGCTGGATCTGCTGGGAAGGCCCTGCTGCAATGTTACTGAGTGTCCATGCTGCTTCCTTCTGTATGGTTGGCTTGGCATGCTGCAGGAGATGGGGCAGGACAGCCAGGACACCAGCGTCAATGGCTGCCTGGGTCTGCTCATCGGTCCCTGTGACCACGTTCCCAACTGTACGGAGAGCTGGAGTCTAGACAGAGATTAAAGGAGATGAGGAGAATCCTTGCCTCAAGGAATACATGCCAGAAAGTCCAGCAAGATCCCTCACTAAGTGCTTGATCCTTCAAACCAGGAAGGCACTGAGGGTGATTACTGCTGTATTCACAGACCTGTCCTCCTCCTGTTCTGCTCTAAGCAGCTTTACAGCCCCTGTCCAGTCTGCCAGCCACAGCCAGCTGGGACAGAGCAGCAGCCTCACAAACCTCATGGTCTGAGCAGGCAGCAGACCACATTAGCCACAGAGAAACAGCCTTCCCTCTCCTCAGGTATTCCTACATTAAGGGACAAGAAGCCAGAAGCTGTGGATTGTTCCCTACCATCACAATCAACTCCAGGCTGGCCATGATTTCCACCAGTCTTGGGAGAATCCCTGTATCCACCACAATTTGGATGCGATCGTTGGAGCCATCAGTCAGGTAGGAGACAGCCCAGCAGGAATCAGAAATGATGTCCCTGTCCTCATGTTGCAAGAGGCAGATGAGGACTGGCAGCATCTTCTTCACTGCATCCAGAGGAGGGTAGGGGTTCTTGTTCCTGCAGAGGTTTGATAGGGTCCATGTGATGTTCCTCAGGAACCCAACCTGAAACACAACAGAGGGGTAAGATCCTCACTGCAGCAGCAAGAGGTAGCACTGCTTCTGCTCCCTTCAGCTCAGAGATGTTACCCATAAATAGCTTTAAAGGCTGAGGCTTATTTAAGGGAGGTGACAGGTGAGTGACCAAGATTCACCCTCTCCCTCCCCAATATCAAGTTCCAGCAACTTCAGCTCTGCTGGTGGGACAAGCTACAGTGACTAACAGAGGTGCCAAGCAGTTTATTTTCCAGGTCCTTGGATGCATTACAGAATGTTCATTAGACAAGATCAAGAATTTGGTGGGGTTTAACCTCAGCAGCTCACTGGTCTAGATCAAGTTGTATCACCCAGACAGCTCACCCCAGTAAGGATGCTCCCAGGAAAGCACTGGGGCTACACTCAGAGCATCATAGCTACCAAGGTGCATGCATATGAACTGGTGTTTTGTCATGTTTCTTCTACAGGGCTCCCCAAGAGTCAAGGGTGACCTGGGCTAGAACAGACCAGCCAGAGAAGTTGGCTTTTTAAAAAGCAAACCTCACAATGGAAATTCACAGAAGGTCTAGAGGGCATCTTGACACCAACCTGAAAGGCCACAGGTACACCTATGGAAAACATACAGCTTCCACCACACCCAGGGTAATGCCAGCACCTCTGTTACAGCCCCCAAGAGCTTCTCCATCCACCTTATGCTTCTGAGAGGCCCTTCTGCCCCAGAGACCAAGGAAGCAGAGGGGCTTCATTTCAGAATGGCAGAGAAGCCACAAAAGCAGCAGGAAGAAGCTTGAAGGACAAGTCCAGCTCACACACATGCAAGTTTACATGGCCCACATAGTTTCACCTTATTCTTAGCTCAAGATAGTCAAAGCTTGATAGGAGAGCTCAGACTAGAAGACATCACATCAACCTGATGACTGTCTGCTTGGCATCTCCAGCTCCAAATACAGCTGGGAGGCAGGGCCATTAAAACCAGTTCAGGTCAGCAATACAGACAGGCTGATGTTTGTCAGGCAGATGATAGACCACCAGTCACCCATCACCCAAGTCATTAGGAGCTGTTAAGAAAATGAAGGTTATTTACTGGAGTTGCAGGTGACACCAGAGCCAGCAAGGGAGGAATCACATTGCAGTTGATAAGAGCATCTCTGTACAGAGGACCATCACCTGCACAGATGAAAGGGTTGTTTATTGAGTCTGCCCAAGTCACAAGACACCCAACATCAGCCAGACCCACAGGCACACACCAGGACAGGTGGCCAGGCTCCCTCACAGCCCCACACATCTTTAGTGGGGAGCATTTCCCAGCTAGGCTGGGCCACCTTCATGGCAGGTAGCCAGACACAGCCCATCCTGCTCTCCATGCCAACACCACCAGCAGGTTAGACCATCCCAGCAGGATAGAGTCCCATGCTGAGCTTTGGACAGAGCCCTCTTGGACAGGCAGCACAGAGTCTCAAATGCTACTTGAAGGGTTACAGGCTTCAAAAGGGGCAGCAGCTTGGAGACAAAGCTGCAGGGAGATAAGGCTAGCTTGAGGAACATCAAAGTCTTATCTTCCCAGCACTGGCTTAGGCAGTGACTCCCCACATGTCACCAGGTCTGGAGACTTCTGCTCACCTGCAATGTTGCCCAGTGCCCACACAGACTGCTCACTGATGTGCATGTGTGGGGAGGACAGAAGGGAGATGAAGGCTGGGATGGCACCTCCCTCCACCACTGCCTTGGTGTGGTCAGAGGTGCCAGAGGCAATGTTAGTCAGTGCCCAGGCTGCTTCAAACTGCAGAGGAGCCTTGTCTGCATAGCTCAGGAATTCAACCAGTCTGGGGACAATCCCAAGTTCAATGATCTGATTGATAGGTGGGTCCTTCTGCCTGGACAGCATCCTCCTGCAGAAGACAGCCTGCTATGAGTAGCTCTGTGTGGTCCTGTGATAGACCATGGGTGGAGGGGGACAGCCCTGCTCAGCTCTGACCCTTACAGAGTCAGGGTCCCCAGCCCTTGTCACATACCCAAGCCTTCAGCACATTGGACCTCCCAAGAAATCAAGTGATCTCAGCCCCAGCAGCTCCAGGAGCCACCACCAACCCCTGGGGAGGGTTCAACCACACAAGTCCCTGCCACAGGCACCACCCAGGGCTGATAGAGCCAAGGCACACAGGGCACAAAACAGGCACCAGCTGGGGGTCACTTGGGGTAGCTCATGTTACCAGGCTCTGTCCCACTCTAACATCTCTTCAGAGCACTGGGAAGGGATGCCAGAAAGACCCAGTGCAGCTCCACCAGCCACCCCCTCCCAGCACAGGGCAGCATACCTGGCAGCCTGCGTAGCCTGCAGCTGCAGCTCAGTGTTGCTGCCATTCACAGCTTCAATGATCTCCTCCAAGGACAGCTGAATACTCTGCAGCATAGGGAGTGATTCAGAGTCAAGTGACGAGCCAGGACTCCCTCTGGTTTAATCTCTACAATCAATCAGCTGTCTAGACCCAGGTCAGTCACCACTCCATTCCTGAGCGGTGTCTGTTCCTTATGCAAGGCAGTTTCATGATGAGGCAGAGGAAGAGAATCCACAAAAGCCTTGGAGGCAACTAAGCCTTCTAATCAAGCACGGGAAGAGTCACCAACACACCATAATGGGCCCAGGAGCTCAGTAATTACCCCTCACCACACAGGGAGCCAGACAGGAGCTCCACCAGGTCCCAGGTAGCTGGAGCACCAGTTCTACCTGCTGGCAATGGAAGCCACATGGAGCATCATCTCCATGGAAATAGCACAGAAAGAGGCTGGGCAGCCAAATGCTCCCGACTCTGGCCGTGGAGATCAGGACTTGCACCCACTGTTTAACCCAGGTCACCTGAGCTGGCCTTGGTAGTGGTCCAAGTAGACAACAGCACTGCTGCTGCCCAGGTGCAGAGCACCCAGCACTCACCTCATTTCCTTTGTCTTCTCCCAGAGAGACGCCCCGGCCTACCAGGCCGAAGGAAACACTCCTGCGCTTCAGGATCTGCTCGTCCTTCCTGGCCTTCCGCAGCTCGACACTCACCTCCACTCTCTGTCTCCGCAGGGCCTGGGGGGCAGGAACAGCCCCGTCCCACTAGTGTCCACATCACCCACTTCCCAAGTAACCCCTCTGCCCCAAGGTCCCTGTATAACCAGTGCAGGGCACCAGCATCTGCTCTCCAGCTCCTCAGCACAGCCTGGAGGGTTCTGTGGGGAAAGGACAGTAAAGCCTCTCACCCAGTACCCCCCAAGGACACGGGCTGCTGGGTGAGCCAGCAACCAGTTGGGGTTTTTAGAAGTAGATCTGCTGAACCAGAAAGGCAAACTCATCTCCTCTGCTGGCTTAAAGCAAGCTGACAGATCCCATGGCCTGACAAACCCACACCAGCATCTCTCTGCAGAGAGCTCAGCAGGCTAGGACTGAACCATCTCCTTCCCCCATCATTGCTCAGAGTCACCCAAGAACTCATGTCCCCCTTGCCTGGACCACCACATTCCTCACAGCCCAGGCAGCTCCACATCTCAGAAGATAAGTTGAGCACCCTGGCTGGCAGAGCCACCCCTGCCCACTACCCTGCACAGGGAGAGGTGGGCAGTGGCCTTTCCCTCAGCTCCTGCCAACAAGCAACCCTCAGTGAGCTCTGCCCAGGTCTGCAGGGGTGGCACAGCACAGTAGGTACTTACAGCAGCATCCTTGCCCTTGTTCTTGAACTTCTTCATCCGTTCACTCTGCTCCTTCATGACTGGCATCTTGGCAGGTTTGAGAGAGGTACCAGCTGAAAGCCTGCACGTGCTTTTGGGGTTCAGGACAGGGTCAGGTCACAACAGCACAGCCACCTCCACCCACAGAGGTGTCTGGACCCACACCCATTCCCACCCATAGCCTGTGCCACATTTTCTCCCCTAGCAAAGGGGATGCTGGAGGCTCCCTTCCCCAGGCAGGGCTCAGAAGGATCCTCACACCCTGCAGCTGAGCCACCAACTACATGTGAGCACAAACCACTTCTTAGTACCAGACTACAAGAGTCACAGCTGCTGCAGTCTCTGAGGGGGCTGGACACACATTGCTTCTCATCCCCAGTCACACCACCATCCTCTGGTTCTCAACATAGGGGTTCTGAGTCTTCTCAGACACCAGCCCAAGCACAGCAGGGCTGTTGGCCTCCAAAAGCCTGAGCTCTGATTGAAGGACAAGCAGCCATACCCAAGCCTACTCTCATCCTACCACACAGCCTGGCTGGCTTTCCACACCAGGACCCCCCTGGGGAGGACACAGGGTCACAGTGGTGCAAAGTGACCAAGTTCAAATAGGCCAGGAGCTCTCCTGGAAAGCTAGCTGCTAGTGAGGGTCACCAGGTGGAGACCATTAAATATAACAAGTATAAGTTATTTCTAAGCCTCCTCTGGAAAGAGCCCCAGACACACACAAAGCAGACCAAGAACTGGCCTTCAGACAGTGTCAGAAGCCACAAGGCTTCCACCCAGCAGAAGCAGAGATGCTTTCAGGCACCACCAAGGCTCCCTAAAGCCAGGCTCTGCACAGACACACTCAGGAGATGTATCCTCACCCTCCCTCCTGAGCCACAGGTGTTGCTGTGAGTCTGACCAGCTTCAAAGAGCTCCCCCTCACTTCATCTTCAAGTGAAGTTAGTATTTTATTTCTCTCCCCATATTTCCAGCCCCCCCAGCTCAGAGGGGCCAGGATGAGCCACCTCTTGGCTCAAGCCAGTTACATTCCACACTCAAAACCTGCTTCAGGCTCCCTCCCCCCATTTCCCCTCCATCAGGGGAACCACAGTAATACCCCAAAAGACCTCTTTCTTGGGAGCTTCCTCCATCCTCATCAAGGTACACCACAACCTACATGCCAATACCAGCCCCATACCCACCCTGAAGTGACCAGGAACAATCAGCACCCAAAAGTTACTCACCTCAACTCTCTCTCATACTCTATCACCCTCAGGTTGCCTCTTTTATTGGCCCCACACAGCCACATACCCTCTGTTTTCCCCCCATGATTGGCTCTTCCCAGGACAGCCTCCCCATTACCTCCAGCTGCTCCTGGATGCACCTGGGGCAGGATGAGTGGTGATGCCTTTCCCCCGGGAGCTGCCCACTCACCACCCCCCCCCTTCCCCTCCCCCTCCCTCCCCTTCCCCTCCCCCTCCCCCTCCCCCTCCCCCTCCCCCTCCCCCTTCCTCCCCTCCCCTCCCCTCCCCTCCCCTCCCCTCCCCCTCCCCCTCCCCCTCCATACATTTATGCTTTGCTGACTTTTTGGGCTGGTTTGTGGCTGGGCCCTTCATGGGAGATGCCACCCAACGTATGTGCCCCATAACACAGGGCACAGTCTGGGTGCTGCCTCCCCACTGCTGTGCAGGTGAGGGGGTGCAGGGGGTGGGCACTCTGAGGGTGCCCCTTGTTTGTCCAGGTAGCTGGAAGGTCTTTGTGGGTGGGGATGAAGGCTGGGAAACAGCTGCCTTCAGTTGACAGGGACTGGGAACCCAGAGCTGGGCAGCAGTGAGGGGGAATGGGCTGTGTGGGGGTTACAGCTGGGCTGAGGCAGGATTAAGAGACTTGGAGGAGTAGCAGGCACCAAGCCACCAGCTGACGTGGGACGGGGCGACCTGGTGGGGCTGTAGCAGGAGATAGCACAGAGAGAAACCCAGTAGGAACCTTTTATCTCTGTGAGTCCTTCTGAGGTGCTGGGCAGCCCTTATCACACTCTGTCACGTGCCTGTCACAGCCTCCAACAGCTTTTGTCAGGGGATCCTGTGCCCCAACACCAGGGCTGCACCCTGCCTGTGCCATCAGGCCAGAGGAGACCTCGACATCCCGGCCTTCCAAATACCCCCTCACAGCAGGGCCTGGCTACAGCGCTGAGGTGTGTTGGGGGACTCCAGTGCTGAAGGGACCCCAATTTTGCAGCCCCCCTCCAAGCCATCCCCCTGTCTCACAAAGCCAGGGGAAGCCCAGGCTACGCTCCTCTGTGTGTGCTCACGTCCCAGCCAGCTCCAGCCGGCAGCTACTGAAACACCCAGTGGAAACCTGGCTTTAAACTGCTCCACATCTTCTGCACAGGAGATGGGGATGCACAGGGCTGGCTGCAGGAAGGTGGGGGTGAGCTGGGAGCAGCCCCCAGCACTGGGATCTGCACCCTGTGTATCCCAGGAGCACAGCCTGGGCTTTCCAGCCCTGCCAGATGTGGGAACAGCTCCCAGTTGAATTAATTATCTGAGTTCCAGGGAACAGTTAGTTCAGCACACGGGGATTTGCGGTATGGGAACAGCGACAGGAGCACGCTGCGGGATGCCCAGGCTGCTTTAAGCCACGGGTACAGGCCCTGGGGTCACCCTAGTGCTCCCTTCCAGGGCAAACGCAATGAAGGGAAGGAAGCTTTGAGCAGAAAGTGATGGGGGAAGGTTTGCGAGAAGGCCTGCGGATAAACCTCTTGTTTGTGGGCATTAAGGAGCCCATTGGGCTAATCTCAGATGTTGCTGTTTCCAGCTTCAAGTGCCACGGGTGGCATTATCTCGTTCCTTTGCTACTTGAGACCGGAAAATTACATTTCAATTGCTTTTTAATTCGCCTTAATCTGGTGCAAAAGTTAGCCTGCGCCCTCTAATTTTGTTTTCTCAGTGGTTTGTTTCAGCTAATTCCTAATCAGCCAGCGCTAAATCAAACCAGGCCTGGCTCGAGCTGAATCACACGAGTCCTCCCAACCTTTCCAAGCTAGTTAATTAAATTGGCTTACAATCACGCCCCGAGATAAGCAGGGGCAGCCTCCCTGCGCAGGCCGCTGCCACCAGCATTCGCTCCTGTGCCTGGAGAGCTCTCGCCCGCGGTGCTGCGGGGTACGAGATGTTATTCCCCTCATCCTGGGCTGCTCTTTCCCTCTCTGCCCTTTTCTGTTCCCGCTCCACCTGCCAAGCACAATCAGACCCATCCTGTTCCATCCTCTGTCCCTGCCAGCACAGGGAGGGAGAGGATGGGGAGAGGAAAACGCGTATAAATTGATTAGCGAACCCCCCTCCCCTCCCTGCCTGGGCTTCAGTCACTGATGGCATGAGAGGTGGCACCACGGCCCCCACCCCAGCAGGCAGAGGATGAGCAGGACTGATTTAACCCCGTGCTGAGGACACGGGCCGATCGATGTTTGCTGATGGGAAAAGGGTTGACTGCTGGAGGGGAAAAAACCCAACCCAGTTTTGGTTTTCAGCATAACAAGAGGGTATCACAGCGAATGGAGGGGAAAGGAGAGAAAACCCTAAATCTACATGACAGTGTCCCCCGAGCTCAGCCTTGTGTGCTCAAGCTGAAAATCCACATGGTGACAGGTATGAAGAGCTGTGCTCTGCTCAGAGGTTTCCTTTGTGGCTGCTCTGTCCCCTTGTGCCGCCCTTCGCCCCGCGCTCCCCCAGGACACCGCAGGCAGGTTGGAAAATCCCTGGCTATAGCCCTGAGATAACAGCACTGATTTTTCCTCCTCTTTTCCCCTGCCTGTTTCTTTACAGGGTTTATCCCTGCTGCACTGGAGAAAGGTGCTGGTCAGGAAGGATTTTGGCATGTGGCATCTCCACAGCGGGGTCAGAGGAGACAGGAACGGCCCAGGCTCCATCACAGGAGGTTGCACGGCCACGGCAGCTGGTCGGAGAGATCAGCAGTCCTGCTGTGAGCAGGGAACCTCACCTGGCAGGGAGTGAGCGAAGGGAGGGATTCCTGCCGACCCCGGAACGCCGCTCTCAGGCAGTGTGTTCTCTCTGTCAGCTCTAATTCAGTCCATTAACAGCAGCAAATTAATTTTACTCATTAGTTACAGTAACACCAAGGAAAAAAACCCATGCAGGTTCCTGAACTAACTGCTGGGGGATGCGGGGCAGTTCCCAAGAGTGGCAGGGATGGAGCCTGCAAATTCCTCTCTTTCCTTTTCCAGTTGGGATGCAGGATCCGGGGGGAGCGGTGCTAACACCGCACCGGCTGCTCCAGGGAGGCAGACACCAGGCAGCCGGTGACCTCCCCACCGCCAGCCATTGGATTCATTTCAGGCCTATTGTTCACGCAGCAGCCGCGGGGCTGAGCCGAGATCAGAGCTGCATTGTGCCAGGCACCAAACAAGCACATAATAAGTGACAATCCCCGTCCCTTACAGTCTATCTAATCAGGCCGTGCAGAAGGTGGGAGAAGGGATTTATTGTTATCCCTGAGCCAGAGGCAAAGCCGAGCGCTGCAGCTGGATTTTCCAAGGCTCAAGATGCAGCTTGTTGTTTCCCCTAATTTAGCGTAGCAGCCTCAGAAAAGTGGTCCTGCTTTTCTACCCCTCCTCAGCCTTTTCTCCCAGCCCCCCCCCCCGCTTTTCCCTGCAGCTGGGGAGCCGTGGGGATGTGTCTGCTCAGGCAGTTCATCCGAAGGACAAGCAGCCCGTGAAAACAAAGCGAGCGGTATGGTTTGCCATCAGTTAGGATAACCCAGCTCCAGTGCTGGCCACGGGATGGTCGGGGCTGGTAGATGAGGAATCAACTTTTTAAAAGGGTTGATAAGGGGAATCAGCTTTTTCAAAGGGTAGATAATGGAAGGAGGGAATAGACTAAAGCTAAAGGAGGGAAGGTTTAGATTAGATATTAGGGGGAAGTTCTTTCCAGAGAGAGTGGTGAGGGGGTGGAACCCGTTGCCCAGAGAGGGGGTGGGTGCCCCATCCCTGGGGGTGTTCAAGGCCAGGTTGGATGGGACCCTGGGCAACCTTGTGTAGATCCAAGCCTGGAGGTTGGTGGCCCTGCCTGTGGCAGAGGGGTTGGAACTCTCTGATCCCTGGGGTCCCTTCCAACCCAGACCCGCGTGTGATTCTATGAGGAGGAGAGGTGTCCCCAGGGGCGGGCAGCGGCACAGCACTGCACCTTGTGATGGCAGTTACAGCGGGGCCAGGCAAACCAGTCCCAGGACCTCATCCCTGTGGGAACATACCCGAGCTCTGCGATGGGTGGCACCGAGAGCAGGGAAGCCTGTTTTAAAGGCAGGCTTAATTTTCTCCCAAATACCTGGAAATTTGGCCTGTTAAAGTGGGTTTGGTAGATGCCACAGCTGTGGTCGCGTTGCTATGCTGCAGGACATCTCCATTCTCCATCTCCATGGCTGCAAGTTGGAGCATAGGAAGTTCCGCACCAACATGCGGAGAAACTTTTTCACAGTGAGGGTGACAGAGCACTGGAATAGGCTGCCCAGGGGGGTGGTGGAGTCTCCTTCTCTGGAGATATTCAAGACCCGTCTGGATGCCTATCTCAGTGAAATGTCCTAGGGAGCCTGCTTCGGCAGGGGGTTGGACCCGATGATCTCTCGAGGTCCCTTCCAACCCCTACAATTCTATGATTCTATGATTCTATGATTCACAGCATCCTGGCCCAAGTTTGGTAGGGGTTTTTATTTGGTTGAGCAAATATTGATTCCTGCTTGAGAGAGAAAAAGTCACACTGGTATTTACTGATAGGAACCCAGCAGAGCTGGGAATTCCCTGGGAATTCAGGAGAAGGGAATTGCTGTGCAGGAAGCAAGCTTGTAACATGGGTGAGAGGGTGAAGTGCAGCACCTACTGATGATCCCATCAGCTCGCTGGGTTGGTGGGACTGGGAGCAGGACAGTGCCAGCGGGGGCTGTGGGACCCTCTCCTGCTCGCCCAACGCAGCTGTTCATGTCCTTCAAGCCACTGGGTAAGCGGATGCCCCGAGCAGCAGCACAGCCCTGGGCAGCCTGTAACTCCACACCGGCCTGAACGTTAAGGAGCTAATTTTAACTTCTCAGCAGCATCCTTTGTGCCAGCCACGGGGGGATCAGAGCAACGGGCTTTGAAATTATTTAAAAATAACACCAGACTTAATCAGAGCTATTTATTAAATCCATTATCCTCCCTGAGTTGTGGGACACTGATTTATTCAGCTGCAGAAACTATAATAACCTACAGCTAAAAACCTTACTTGCTTTTTTTTCCCATCGGGGCCCAGGAGTAATTATTCCTTTAGGGTAAACCAGTCAGTTGGGGAACTGAGATGGGGAAACCTTTGTTGAATTTGGGGATGAGGCACAGCAATGATGGAGAAACCTTGGACTTAGTGAGAAAACCCCACATAATTTTGTTTAAACCCTGCGCGACTTTGCTCCGTGGCACCTGGTGGGAGAAAGGCCAAAGCACGGAGCATCTCATAAATCACACAGGGGAGAGAAATCCTGTGAAAACACCAGAAGACCCACATCAGCCATGGAGTCTTCAGCCTCTGGGTACCACTCTACTGCCAGAGTGTCCACGTGCAGCTTTAATTAAGGGAGAAGATTGGCTTTTCCTTTGTTCCTGCCATGTCCTCGGCAGCTACAGACGCTGCTCACCTTGCTCTGACACCTCTGGTTATCACAGCCAGGACAGCAGCTCCACAGAAGCTAGTGCCCGTGTTTAAAACATGTATCCTGGGGGCTCTGTTTGAAAGCCACGCTTGGGAAATGCTAAAAAGAGGATTCAATGCATGTATTTCACCTGATCCTTGGAGCTGAAGGCACATTTTGCTAAGCCCAGGGGTGATACTCCTCTCTGTTTCACCTGCTCCATGTCTCAGGCATACACCGAGTTGGTAATGAGCTTTTGGGGCCCCAGTTAATTATACGTCATTGTGCCACCTCCTTGATGTCACTCACCGTGCTGCTCTGAGATCTGTCCTGGACAAGGTGGTGGGAGCAGCTCCCTGTGCACCAGCACAGCCCCTGGAGCACCATCCAGCTGTTGTGACCCTCAGAGCAGAGCTGGTTTTGGGGATTAGATACCAAAGCACGTGCTCAAATTCTGCATGTCGCTCCCAGTGGGGATGTAATGGGCCCGGCCCATTTTTCTGAGGCTGGAGGTGATGCTCCAAAGACGCGGTGAGCCCTGTGGAGCCGCTAATGAAGCTGCTGCCTGCCTGTGTCGAGACCGTCGCAGTCATAGCCTGTGGTGAGGGGCAGGCTTGTGCCATTACTGGTGTCCGCGGCCAGGGCTGTGGATGGCAGGCTGGAGATGGGCTGGAAACGGGTCCCAGGTCTGTGCTGGAAGGAATGGACCCAGGATGAGGGGCTCTTTTGTGAGTTGGGGCTGTTCCGAGCCCACAGCTGGGGCTGGGACACATCCCTGCCCAGGATGAGGCTGTGGCCCAGGTGGCTAAGCATGAGGGTTGGGCGGGTGGTGGTCCTTGGCAGGGCCAGACTCAGAGCCCTGTGCCTGCAGGCTGGGGCTGGAGGAAGGCTGAGAGACCAGCTCCAGGGCTAGGGTGGGCTCTGTGGGCTTTGGTTCCTCCTGACTCTGTGCCAGAGCCCTCTGGAGAACCCAGCAGGACAGGAAGGAGAGAAGCGCAGGCATGCTGGCTCAGCCTCCACTCCCTTCCAGACCCAGGCAGAGACCTGTCTGCTGGCTGCCAGTACTGGGCTGGGTTGGCTTTATGTCCACACAGGCAGGGACACTCACCAGTGTGCTGTGTCTCTCCAAGGGCTCAAGTGGCCCAAGTCCACACTATGGATTACAAATTCCCAGCCTCACCAGTGTCTGCATGGGGTCAGTTTGGTGCCACATGCCAGAGGTTTTGGGGGATTCCTCCCCTCCCCTTTTTCCTTTGAAAAACCCCAACCCCCAGAAGTTCTGGGCTGTTGCTTTGCTCCGTCACTCCTCGCATTAAGAGAGGCATGGGAACGTTGCTCTCACGTGTGAACACTTCCCTGTGGAGTTCCTGATCGTGTCACTGTGCAGATTGTCCTGCAGGACCCGTGACTCCCTGAGCAGCTGCCAGGATGTGGAAGTTCTTGGCATCTTCCCCATCAGACCCTCTGTGCATCCCCATCAGCGACCTGCCCTTGTTTGGCTTGAGACTGGTCGTGTCTCGCACAGCCAAGGCCCCTCCAGCCCTCCCAGGAGTACACTGATCCTCCCAAGCGAGCAAGGGACGCCAGCTGGGGATGAGGATCCAGCTTTCATTGCAGAACCAGCAGGATTTTATGAAGGCCCAATAAACACAAAACCGCCCCACAGATCTTTATATAACCCTGTGATCCATCAGCAGGGCTTTCTGATCCAGACACTGCTCCTCCCTGAGCCACCAGAGACCAATTCACTGCTGCTGCGACCCCAAAAGGCAGCATCTGAACCCAGCTCCTCACCACACCAAGGCTCCTCAGTGCTGTGCAAGGCTGAGGCTCCACAGCGAGCTGAGCTGTGCTGGGGGTGTGCTCCCTGCTCCTCTCCCTGCCCTCCATACATGTACAGCCTCCTTCTCTGTAACTGGGAATGCCATTATAGTCACCAGGGCTACTGTGTTTGGCCTGGGATCCCTGGCAGGGCTAAGGGGGAGAGACCAGAGCCTTCCTTCCACGGGCTCTGGATTCTATGGGCTGATTTGCCCCCGATCTGATGACCGTTTTTCAAAGTGAAACAGGGATGGTCTCCATCCCTTCAGGAGGGAAAGCTGGGCTCTGCATCTCACTTTAAGATGATGAAGAAACCTGTGCCGGGGCAAGAAACTGCACCCACACTGAAGGCAAACGTGGTACTTAACAGGCAGCTCCCTCCCCACCATCCCCGCAGAGCTTGCTGTGCTCTGAGTGCTGTCAGGACACCTCGCTGCAGAACACGTCTCCTCCTTTTTCTAGGGGAACCTTCAAACACCCCCCTGCCCGGTACTGTCATCGCTGTAACGGGCTGTGCCCAGACCAGGCAGCTGCAGCCAGCTCAGGCTGTCACAGGGGGATTCACAGAGTGTGGGGATGTGCTGGAGAGCGGCGTGGCCAGGGAGGGTACAGGACAGGCCCTGTGCTAGGGACACTGCAACGCCACGTCACTAAACTCAGCGAGAGGCATCCTAGGAAGCAGCGTGGCTGAGTTCTGGCTGTGGCCGACCTGTCCATGGGCTGAGCAAGCCTGTAGCTATTTCAGGTTTGCCATCCTGGCCCATATCACTTCAGAGAGAGGTCTGATCGCTCCCTTCACAGCTCACTCCCCTCATGTGGTCAAAACAGACACTTCTGCACGTTACACGAGCGAACAGCTCAGAGCCCATCATTTATTTGATGCATTGCACCTCTTTCTCTAAGGTGTTTGCCTGAGAACTGCTCCCAAGCTTCATTTGCAGACAAAAGGTTTGAAATAATTACCAAAAAAAGCCCAGAAAATCAGCCTTGCTCCAGATTCATTCCTGAGTAAACACAATTCTCACTAGCCAGTGCTCAAGCTGGCCAGGGTTTCTGCAGTATTACCCTGTTCCTGACAGGACACGCTGAGCTCTCAGGATCAGATTGTCAGGGTGACTAGTCAGTAACAAATTCAGGAGGTGGGTGTAACATGAACTCTCTCATTTTCACCTCAAAGCGGATGTTTATCTGAATCTTCCTGCTTGGAAAGTCTATCCCAAGCGTATGCACCCGAAACACCCACCATGGGAATATGTGCAGAGCAGCCACATCCCAGACACTCCAGCTGAGGCAAATACAGCAGAGAAATACTTAAAGCTGACAGAGAAGGAGTTGTCTTTCCAGGCAGTTCACATCCACTGAGCAACTGAAACCAGTAAGACTGTAACACAGGAGTAATCGTTATCCTTTCTGCTTGTAGCAAACCCACAGAATTTCTTCATCACAAACACGGGGTCTGGAAATGATTTTTAAAATGAAACAAGTTCTGACACAAGCCAGGTAGGTCACTGACAGGGCTGCTCCTGCCAAGGATTTGGTTTGTCTGCCAAAGATGAGCTTCCCTCACTGATGGAGTCCCCCAGGCCACCTTGGCAAAAAGGGCACGGCTGAGGATGTGACTTCAGCTGAAGGCTTCCTTAGACAATCTTTCTATCTCAGCCTCTTGTCCAGCAGCTGAGTTCATAAAACACCCTATAAGAAAGGAAGGACAAAGAGAAATCCTCATGAAACAAAGCATTATCTCTCCTGAGGGACCAAAGGTTTCCCAGTCAGGGTCCCAGTCTGCTGAATGTATGGATGTTCATATGTTCAGCATATATGCTGGCTCAGGGCCTTTGGACTGCTGCAGAAGAGCCTATCTGGCCCTTGCACACACACATCTCCCTGGATCATGTGTGTAATTGCTGGGAAGAGGTGAAGGGTGGAGATCAGCAAGGACCCTACAGCTCTATGGGCAGCAACTGCAAGCAGAGGCAGGAGAAAAGCCTAAACACAGCAGGTCTTACAGATTTATACAGACCCAGGGGGATGTGATGCTGAGCAGTCAGAGTCCCTCACCTCTGCCTGAGCAGGACTGGAAATAGACAGAGGAAAGTTTCTCCTGCCTGCTTTATGGGTGAAACTCATCCCAGAGCAGCAGACTGCGATCGACAGTGTGACACCAGGCCCTTCCTAAGCCCTGAGGCAGTCTCCAAAGGTGCAGCACTGCTGCCTTGGAGCTCTCACACACAGATACTTTTAGACCCCCAAGGTTTTCAGGAGGATGGTGGGGAAAATGAGATCACCAGAAGGGTCAGCTCCCTCATCATCTCTGACCAGTGCCAAGCTATTCTGGCTTCAAGCCAAGCAGTAGCCTCTCAAACCAGACCCTGCTGGCAAGGAGCCCCCCACCCACCCCGAGGTCTTCTCCCTCTTCCCCTAGACAGACTCCTGCACACAAGCCTGTGACACACAAGGCTGGGCAAAGCATTGCTTGGGGCTGTCATCAGGGGGGCTGCAAAGGTGGGACAGCGTATAGCCCTTGGCCTGGGCAGCGTGTCCACACGGCTGAACAAAGCCACAGCACAGCCTGTGTTCCCTTTAATCTATGGAATGCACACCAGTGATGAAATCAGCTTTGCCTCTGCAGGGAGCAACAAGTTGAGCAGGTATCACAGGTCCCCAGGAGGCACATCTTTAGGTAGCTGGACACTGGCAGAGACTGCTCAGCATCAGGGGTTTGACAGTTGCCTTGACAACATTAAAGCTAGTTCAGATGTGTGGGTGAGGGAAGGAACGCTGCCTGGAGTGTGGGACATAGTCTGCTCCCAACATGGAACGGGCCCAAAAAATGCAAAGCCTTGAGACATGAGTCATGTGCCTGAACTCCCCTGCTCCTCCCCGTGGAATGGCTTTGCCACAGGTTTAAGTTCCCTAATGGTCTCAGGTCATGACAAGGGTGCAAAACACTGAGGGTCATGTGAAGTGGTTATGCCACGGAATCTTCTGGATGTCCCTGGTGGTTTTTGATGGCTGAGGACAAGAGCTGATGAACCAGGTCCTCCCTCTGAGGTTCCTCTGAGGCCCTTTTACAGCCACACCTGTATCTGTGCTGGTTTGTAGCTTTTCACACCACGGGGGGTCTGTGCCCACACTGTGAGAAGGCACCTGCACAGGGGAGGGAGTGAGCAGCTCTGTGGTTGCTCTGACTTACAGTGTCTTTGTGAGTTTCTCTGGGAACCAGAGAAAATCATCAAACACCCTCAGGGCTGCCACAGTCACCCCCATCCAAGAACTGCCTCCTGCCCAGAACTGGGCTATTGGGTTTTACAGTTTTCCAGAACAAAAGATGGGAGATGGGAGAAAGGTCCCCCTTCTCAGCCACCCACAGGTACCCAGAGGCCCAGCACTGGACAGTGAGGAAGGCTGAAGAGAAAGTGGGAATATTGTCCCTATTTCTCCCCAGTTCATCTCTCATTTTCTGTCCCCTCTTAGGAACTACCACTTAGGTTTGGGATGTTGACTTGCCTGTTTCTTCTGCTGCTGATTTCTTTTGAACTGGCATGTATTGTTGGTGTGAAGAGAGAACAGCACCACAGGAAATTACAGGCTTCTTCCATCTCTACTTTCTCAGCAATGTGGGAAGTAACGTTTTCCTTTCCTTCTAATTTTACCTTCTGCCTAAAAGAGAAGCCAAGATGTCAGATGGTTATAAAGAACAGTGTGTGGATGATGCTGACCCCATGCAGTCCCTGGTTCCTCCTGAGAAAGAGAAGAGTGAGCCATGAGCAAGCCCTATGACACCAAGACATCATGCTGGGGGAAAGATGAGAAAGGGGGTTATCCTTGCTGAGGAGATCCAGTCTGAAAAGGATGACAAAGTCATGAAGAAGATGGTAACCACCCAGCTAAGCTCTACGTTATGGGTTCAACAGGAAAGCAGCAGCCTACTGCCCCCAGAGATGCAACCACATCTGACTCCAGATCTATTTTGCTGTGTGTCAGTGGATGTGTGGGACTCCTCTCCTGAGGCCACCTGCCAGAGGCAGCTAGAAAACCTGAAGTGGCAGCATGTCCAAGAGGGTGTCTTCCCATGTGGTCTGTGGAGGCTTATCAGGGATGACACCACCTTCCTCCTGTTCCCCTACACTGCAGACCATCATGGTGAAGATGGTGGGTGACAAACACATCCAAGTTCACCCAGATCGATGTTCCTGAAAGAGGCCAGTGTCCTGGACAACCTGTGCCAGCTCTACACCCACATGAGGATCTATGAATTGAACAGGCAGAGGGGAAGCAGTGTGTGGTAACAGCAGGACAGGAACCAGTCCTGACTCAGAGGGCCAGTCTGTGCTGCTGTGAATTGTCTACGTGACTTAAACCTTCCAAGGACAGCTCATGCCCAAGCCCCTTTTCCCTGCCTGTCGTAGCACTGGGACATCTGAGCCCTCAGCTTTGCTCTGCCTTGTTTTCAAATGAATTCCCTGCATTTCTTTTTTTCCCATTCATAAAGCAGAGGGTGATATTGATCTGTGGCTGCAATGAAGCTCCCCTCACACGGAGCTCTGGGGGCTCGCAGGTGGTCTGGAAACTGAAATAAATAGCAGTGGGAGGAATAATCAGAGTGTTTACAGAGAACAGTGCTGTGGAGCAGCCTCAGGGATCCTCAGCCAGGTGGGATTTCCCAGCACTTTATTTCCTGCCACCTGCAAAACCCAAACATAGTAAAAAGTGTTTTATCTGGGCAAAGCAATGTGAAGAGCAAGTTATCCAAATAATAAAAGAGACTTAGGCATCTATAATCAGGGAAGGAGAGCTGGTCTTTTTTTTCTCCTGATAGCAGTAAAGTGTGTTGTTTGGCATCAGATAGAAAAAAGCCCTCTATGATACTGGCTGCTTCTACATGCAGAGGCATTGCAGCTTCTGGCTGAGCACAATGGTTTCTTCCTTTCCCCTTTCTTTCTGTGCATGACCCCCCCCTTCTTTTTTCTCTCCCCTCTGCCTCTGCTATGGGGATCAGTAAAACAATTCAGAATTTAAGGACATAAATAGCAGCTACATTTGGCCTTGCAGCAGAAATCCTGTTATTCTGGCCTTGTGGGATTCCTTCGGTGGCTTCCTATTTCTCCTTCCAGCTTCCTCGCCACCAGAGCTGACTTGTCCTGTCCCAGCTTGTACCTCCCGCACAACTCCTCCCTCCCGAGGCTCTCCCTACCCTACCCACGTCCCTAGCCTGTCGTATGCTGCCCTCTATCCTTGGAATAACCTTCTTCTTCCTACAAGCAATAAACCTCACTCTTCTTTCCTAACTTTCTGCCTGCAGATCCTACCATTGCCCTCAATCCTGGCACATCCCAAAGCCTCTTCTCTGGAAGATGGAATGACTAGGCACTGAAAGCTGCATTGCACTTTGCACTTGGTTCTTGGAATTAGGGAGACTAGACAGACTCCTGCTTAGTCCAAATCCACAAGGCTGGATCTCTGTGGAGAGCCTTTGATAGGGCTGAGCCTGAGAAGGAGTTCCTGCTCCCGGCAGTAGTGCAGCTTTCTGTGGGAGCTGACTGGCAGGAAATGGATTTAACGGCTTGCTTTGGATGGGGAGGAGGAGTGCTCAGAGCATCAGTCTTTGGTGTTGAGCATCCTGCTGCTGATGACTTTTATCTTCTTTTTGTAGTAATCCCTGGAAGATCAAACCATCTCCTGTTGTGGAGATGTCCTGGTTTCAGTCAGGATAGAGTTAACTTCATTTGTAGCAGCTGATGGGATGCTGTGTTTGGGAGTTACAATGAAAGCAGTGCTGAGAACACCCTGATGTTCTTAGTTGCAGTCAGACAGTCAAGGACTTTCTCAGCTTCTTCCTATTTCTCTATTGATGAGAAAGGAGGGGCGAAGCCAGGACAGGTGACCCAGATGGGCCAAAGAGAGTATTCCATGCCAATGACGTCCTGCCCAGGAGAATGGGGGGCTGAGGGGAGGAAGAAGAGGGGCGGTGGCGGGACGCGTGCTGCTTGGGGGGACGGTCGGGTTCCGGGACAGCTCTGGGTGGTACCTGAGTTGTGTGGGTCGGGGAGAAACTGCATTGGGGATCAAGAGTTTCATATTCTTTTGCTCTAAAGTCCTGTTAGCATTGGGATATTTGATCTTTCTGTTCTCTCAGTAAACTCTCCTTATCCCAACCCACGGGCCTCTTAGTTTCTTGGGTTTGGAGTTATTTCCCCTTCCTTTTCCCTTCCCTTGTTTCCCCCTTTTTCCCTCTTCCCCTGCTCTTTTACTTTAAGGAGCAGGCAGCTGCGTGGATCTCGGCCCACAGCCGGGGGAAACCACGACAGGAGACCCTGGAAAATGCTAAAACCACGAGGAAGAAAAATTCCTCCCATTTTGGAAGCATCAGCCTTTCACTTCCAAGCCACTGGTAGGTCACAGACAGATGTTCCCCCAGAAGAAATAAACCAAGAAATGCTTCCTCAAGTACTGCATTCAGTTTGTACTTACCAACATTTCACCTGAGCCATTACTGGTTCCCCTTTGCTTGAACTTTGTCAGGCAATATTTATTATATGTCAAAATAAACCAAATCATTTTGATCCACCCCAAACCAACACCCTTTCAGTGTTGACTTCTGCAAAGACACAAAATGCTCTTGTTTTTTTTCCAAAAGATTTTTGATTTTAACATTGACAGTGAAAATGTAAAACGTTGGGGTTTGCAACTGAAGTCTCCTCATCCCCCTGCTTCTCTGCTACATGCTTCTGCCATATGCTGCAGAGAAAGGAGGATTTCTTTAAGCTCTAATACAGAATCCAAGAAGAAAGAGGTTTTTTATAGATCTGATCTTTGAAAAGATTAAATTTCCTCTCACTGACTTGCAAATTTGCCCCTACAGGCAACGCTGTCTGTCCCTGATGAACGCTCAGAACCTCTCAGCTAGGTTCTGTTTTCCTACAGATATTGCAGTCTTGATTAACAGACTCATCTTTTATTTTCTCATCTAGGGCAAATTTATCTGACTTCACTTTGGCAGCACAGGGAAGCTGGCTGGGGCTGGCACTGAGAGCTCTAAGTAAGTACATAATTCTCTTTATTTACTTTGCTTTGGATTTTTGCTTGTGTTGAAGGGACCTCGTTCCAATCGTTTCAGAGGTGCAAATCTGAAATGAATTGTGTTAACCTGAGCGATCAGCATCACTGCACATCACAGAATCACAAGGTTGGAAAAGACCTTTAAGATCATCGAGTCCAACTGTTCCTGTCCTGTGCTAAACCAGATCCCTGAACACCTCATCTACCCGTCTGTTAAACACACCCAGGGATGGTGACTCAACCCCCTCCCTGGGCAGCCTGTTCCAGGCCCTGATAACTCTTTCAGGGAAGAGCTTTTCCCTAACATCTGCTCTGACCCTGCCCTGGCACAGCTTGAGGCCATTTCCCCTTGTCCCATCACCTGTCCCCTGGCTGAAGAGACCATCGCCCACCTCTCTGCACCCTCCTGTCAGGTAATTGTAGGCTGTGATAAGGTCTCCCCTCAGCCTCCTCTTCTCCAGACTGAACATCCCCAGCTCCCTCAGCCGCTCCTCATAGGATTTGCCCTTTATGATTTGAAGCCAAAATCTGCCCCTGCTTCAGCAGGGAAGTTACACACTTTCCAGGATGAGACATTTATTTTTTCTTTCTTTAGTTGCCTACAAGACTCTGTGTGAACACATAACAGACACAATGCCTCCCCCAAAAGCTGTACCCTTTCCATTCCACGATTATAATGCAACCATTACTCACATTCATCAGTCCAACTCTATAATTGTCTTGCAACCAAGACCCTAAAAATAGCAATCCAGGGAAGGTGCATTGTTCTTTGTTTGCACACGTGCATTCAAGACTAAATTGAGAACCACAAATCCCAGCTCTCAAGGTAAAAAGTCTCCATTGTGTTTCCTGACTAAAGCCCTTCAGCAGAGAGAAAAAGGAGAGAGGAAACATATGGGCCGGTTATTCTTTAATGTGGGATTGTCTGCATCCTCCTACTTTCAACTCATCCCAGATTTGTATCACACCCAGAGACCATACGTTGGATTTGCCTCTCTGGACAGTGGGCCAAGGCGAGTTTCAGGTTGTGGCTGCTTCCAGCCTGGCCCAGAGAGTGGGGCATGGGCAGACTATCAGTGTGAGCAGCAGCACTGGCACGAGGTCCTTGGCACCCTCCCTGGAGCTCTGCTGGCAGAACAGATTGTATGGATGCTTCCTGAAGTCACCTGGACTGAAACTGACAATAAAGGTGGGTTCAGTCAACCCAAATTTTTCTGAAGTCCTCACATGATGCCTTCCACCAGCAGAGCTATATGGACAGAAGACTTCAGCTGAGAGGCAGGGATGAAAAATGCCCCAGCAGGACTGCCAGCAAGAGCTGGTGATTTGGTACAGCCAAATGAATTGCTACAGTGGGGTCTAGAGGAGGATGGGTTTTGTGGAGATCAGAAGCCAAATTTAGCAAGTTAGTGCCTGACAGAAGGTATGGATAGAGTGATCAAAAGGTGTAGAGTATCTTTTCCAGAGCTCTTCTCAGAAAGAAAGGGTGATGTAAGGACACGTTTCACAGGTCAGTCTTACAAACCAAGCACTAGGGGATGCTTAGAAATAGGATTAGTCTGGAGATCGGTTCCTGAACCCAGGACTGACATAACTGGGCAAGTGATGGTATCTTTTGCCTCCATTTCACTTGCTGCCAAAACAGCTGTGCTAAAACTTGTGCCAGTGGGAATGCTGTGAAGCTTATAAGCCTGCTCTGAGAGCATCACTGGAAGATACTACAGCTCTTGCTGCACTCACAGGGCTGCCAAAGGACAGTGGTGAAATGCTGGTGTCACTGATATCAAAAGCAAAATTCTCACTGGCATCCACAGGGCCATGATTTCCCAGTCCCTGTCAGCTACCTACATCTGGCCATGTCTCCCTCTGTGGTTCAGGTCTAGAGAAGTCACATGCCATTTCCTGGGAAGCAGCTAAGGGACACGATCATATTTTCCATCAGATTCCATCCAAGAAGAAACTTGATCTTACTGGTATGGCACTTTGTGTGAGTTATTCACTCCCTTCACCACACACATCCCAGCTCAATCCTCTGTTTCTAGAATAAGAAACTTACTCACCAGAACTGTGCTTGGCTAGAGATTGAAATAGGTTCTCTGCAGTGGGGGGTGTTACTAATTATCCAGGAAGAAGACGATTGCAAGTGACTTTTCCTTAGGCAGATCAGAGTGAGAAAAGAAAGCTGTCTTCCTTTGTCTTGATCAATGTGTGGTGAGGTCCCTCTTGACCTGGCAGGGCTGCCACTAAGGTAAAAATGATCATTTCAAACAGAAGTGTTGAGCTGCTTCATGTCAATTGCTTACATCTCCTCAGGACAGGAAAGACAGCCAGGACAAGTTTTTTAATCCTGCTGGAAAGGTTTGGGTGTTCAATCCCACTTAGTTTGACGCAGCTGCTGTGTCAGAATCTCCTAGGTAGTCTAAGAAACTCATCCCACAAAAAGCTTTTTTCTTAAGTGTTACAGTCAAGACGTGCTCAGGAATTGAAATCTATAAGAACCCTCACTCTTCCAGCCAAAAATGTCATGTCATACCTTGATTGTACTGATGGCAACTGGTGTGATCACCTCTTGGCCTGTCTCTTGCTGGAGAAGCTGCTTCTTGTGTCCAAACCTTGTCATTACTACGGGGTGCATCAAGGTGTGATCACGGCAGACAACATGGATGATGGGGAAGAGACACTCGTCACTAAGGTAAGCCTGGAGAAACATCAGTGAAATGGAAAATACAGCAAACAGGATGCTGCTGCCTCAGCCCAAGTTTCCCCTAGGAATAAAATTCAGCTGCTTCAACCTGAGGATAAATAAGCTACTGGAAGAGAAGCTAGGGATAGCCTGGAGATTTGTTCAATTGTCTGTGAGCTGAAGCCTGAATGCAGAAGATCTGCTCCAGAGCAAATGAGCTTGACATAGGAGTTTCTGGTTAACATTCAATGGCCTGGGGTTTGCAGGGCTTCAAACAAGCTAGTTATAAGGTTTGTTTGAAGCCTGAAAACTGACAGCTCTGAAAGCCATGGCAGAGACCCTGGGTTAAACCTGCTCATCTCACATACATATGTAATCTCAAGGAGCAGCTTTGTCTGGTTTTGACACATATTTTCCTTTTTAATATCATTTTGAAGAGTATCTGTTACTGGAAAGAGCTTATTGGGAATATCTGCTGGCTCCTGAGACTATTATTATAAGCAGGACTTGAGCTACACAGAGATCAAACAGTCTCCAGCTGCTGAACTTAGAGTGCCCTTTCTAGCAGCTGTTGGTATTTTACAGCTCCCAGGATTTTATACACTGCAAACAAGCCTTTTGTACAAAGCAGATATGATTTTCATAGCCACTAAGGCAGGCAGTCCCAAATCATGCCTCATGAGTAACCACACTGGCTGCAAGACTCTCCAGCGCACTCCGAGTCACGCGCTCTCCCTTCTGTGGGCACAGCCTGGGAGCAGAGCACAGTGCTCCCAGCAGAGCTGTGCTCCCCCTGTTTCTGTGCTGCTAGCTGAGGTGGGGGATACTTGCTATGAGGGGATGGCACTGCTCGTGTCCTGCTGATTTTAAAAAGCATGGTGAGGAATGGAATGAGCTGATACGTTGCGTTGTACTCCTGGTAGCAGCCACAGTGAGAAAACTGCTGTCAAAGCACGGGGTTCTTAGGGAGCATAAATCAGTGTGTGAAAGAAAAGGGAAGTGCTGGTTTACAGCAACACTCAGCTACTCTGTCCCAGGCAGTCTGAAGGGACCTGGCTGGTCAGATTTCAATGGGCTGGAAAATGATTTTAGATGTTTAGCACTACGGGCTGGCTTCCAGCTTATAGTGCAGATTAAGAATTCCCTTATGTGGGTCTGTGTCCCTTCTGCCAGGTGGCCTTTGATGTCCTGGGCTCCAGTCCAGAAGAGAAGATCTGTGTTTATGTTGACCAGGGGTACTGGGCTTTTGGGCACGGTGAAGTTAAAGCTGAAGCCAAGAGAGGAGCAGGCAGAGGTAGACAGCATGGAGGTAGGATGGCATCTCATGCTTGGTGACAGCAAACCAGAGCAAAGCCAACATGCCAAGAGCCCAGCAACTTCATTAAGATTGAAAAAGCTGCTAAAACCAGATTCTTGTTTCCAGGGAATATAAAATGACCTTAAACAACACAGTGATTTCTTTTTTAAAATGAACAGATGTGCTATTGAGAGCCAGAGCTGGCATTCACAGCTGCCACGGGGCAGCAGGCCTAACCAGATGGCTGAGCTATCAGCTAAGGACTTGATCCTTCTTTGTCGGACAGCCCTGCTTTGCAGGTGTTTTGGGAGCCATGGTGGAGCAAACAGGCACACACCTCCCAGCACATATGGTAGCCCATCCACAGAGCAGTTGCCCCAACACCTTGTTTGAAGTGTATATTATTGCTCCATCCAGCAAGCTCTGCTGAACGGTGTATGTGTGTGAAGGGACAGAGCTGAGACCTGCTTCCCTTCTGTCCTTCCCAGTGAGTTCCCAGCAGGGCTGCAGAGCTTGCCCTGCCCCTGAAAGCAGAGCCTGTAACCACCTTCCTGAGTATGAGCAAGGGGATGTCCACACAATGAGTGATTTTCTTCCTGTTACTCAGATGAGCATGTTAATCTTCCCTCCAGCAGCAGCTGACAGAGTTACTCAGCTCACAGGTCTGCAGAGTTCCAGAGTGGGGATCACCGGGCCCAGGGGGACAGCAGGGAATGAGTGGCACCAGAAATGCCCTCTTAACACTGCAGTGCCAGAACTAGGGATTTAGCCAGTGTTCCCCTTACCCAAGGCCATGGATGGTCACTGAAGGCTGCAATTGTAACAGCCATCCGAGCAAATCACCTAACTTCCTCAGTCCCGGGGGAGGCAAAGGGAAAGCAGCTCCCTGCTCACCACAGTGTGTTACCTGGGCGCAGGGAGTACACACCCGTGCTGGTTCTGCTGTACCCCTGAGCCTGTAGCTCTGGGTGAGCTGCAGCATGCACTCAGCAGGGTCAGACATGAGGCCAAGATGGAAAAGCCATGAGCAGATCACATCAAACTTCCGTAGACTTTACAGCAGCGCTGGGAAAAGCACTGTGCTGGTGCAAATTAATGTGCCTCTGTTGCCAGAAAGCAGCACTGCAGCCAGAGCTTGGCTCTGCTGCACAGAAATGTGCATCTCAGAAATCCTTTCCAGCAACAATTAATTGAAAACACTGATTGTGCAAATGTCTGAGCAGTGACGCAACAGTCGAGCATTGCACTGTACAGAGACCAGCCAGGCTGTTCCCTGACTCTTCAACACGTTGCCACTGGTCTTGATTAAAAACATAATCCTTGTACATATTCTGAAAAGGAACAACCCCCCTCCAACCTCAAGCCAAGTCTTGTTTGTAATAACACAAAGCTGTAGGAATGCTACCCAAAAAAGCACATCAGCTAAAGGATTACATTCATTTTTGCTTCTGTTGCTTACACATTGCTGGGAGAGCCAGAGTCCTGCAGTTCACTGCAGCTTGTCTAGCCTTTCCTGGTGTATGTGACTTGCCTCTCTGCTGTGTTGTCAAGCAGCCATGCTAATGCTTAGCAGCAGGAACAGTCTTTAAGCATATTATCAAACCCCACCAGTTATTCATATACTCCACTGCAGACACACTGACAGAACACGATCAGCTCATGAATCACAGGCCCTTTGCTCTATCTTTTTTACACTCAGCATCTATTTAATTTCTTTGCTACCAAGCAGGTTTTAGAAAGTGAAATTTGACTGTGCCAAACTATGTTCTGATTGTGCTTGGTTATACAGTCTGTAAAGCTGTGTTGCCCCCTCTGTCAGTGTATCAAAGCATGAGCCTAAAAGGTAGGAATGTAATCTCTCCACAACACCCTTTCCTTTGGCAGGCCTGCAGAATCATTTATTCAGTGCAAATGGGCTTTCCACAGTAAGGTGTCCCCCCCATGAGTCCCAAAATTCTAGGGAGAGTGTTAATGCTCTTCCCATGCCAGCTTTAACTCCCTTCCTGTCCCTGTGCCCACAGAGGCTATCTCCCTCTCTCTAAGCAGGTTAATGATCAGAAATCTGCTTCCTCATGTGCTGTGACTGGGCTATTCCCTTGCAGTGCCTGAACTGGCCATGCTCCTTTCCAGTTGTGTCACATATCACAGGGTGGCTACAGAAGAGCAAGGATCCCTGAATGAAGCAGTAATGGGATTGCTCCAGAAATCCAGCATGCCCCCTGGCTCTGGGTCCTCTTTAAAGGGAAGGCTGCAGGTAGAGTGAACCTTAGGAGGTACACTCAATACTGTCAGCTCAACATTGTGGTGCCCAGTGCTTCCCCATCATTCTTTACTGGAAAGGATTAAGCCTGTCATTGTAGCACTCTCTTTCTCCAGCCTGTGTCCACTTCTGCATGCTTTTCTTCCGTCCTGAAAGCCAATCTAGCTCTGTCCTTGAGAATGGTGCCCCTCCAGCACCAAGAGCGGCAGACCTCTGTTCACTGGGCTCAGTGAAGGCCCCAGCAAGCCCTGCTGCAGAAACAGGCCTGCACAGATGGGAGCGAGAGCACAGGCCCGGCTTAACGACAAGGCAGATAATCCCCTCCTGGCAGTCAGTGGCCTTCTGCTGCCCAGACAAACGTCAGGTTTCTATCAACCAGAAACCTTGCTGCCTACTGGGATTGTCATCAGCCCAGCCCAGGCCTCGACAGTTGAAAGGTGAATGGGAAAAGAGTTTTAGAAAACTCCTCTTTGGAAGTTGAACTATCAAATAGGAAGGGCTGGATCTTACTTGTACTTCCTGCACATGCAACTCCATCTCAGTCCCTGCTAAACTGGCAAAGCAGCACCAGTGTAAGAGAGAGAGAGAGTGCAAACGATGGTGTATGCCAACATTCTGTGAGTGCAGCTTCCCTTCTCTTCCACAGATGACATTCAGCTCTGGTCTGAGCACAGTGCAGGTAAAATGATGCATACTTTTATTTGGTTAGTAGTTTATCCAGACAGCACTGAGCTGCTGACTTAAGTCAGTTAAGACAGATTTCCATTGGAGACTGCAGTATACTGGTTTGGTGTGACTCCTTTTCAAGAACATCTTGTTTTCTGAGCAATCATACTAATTTTAGCTGGTGGCATCAAGAGGCAGGATAGAGGGTCCTCTTTTCTGACTGCCTCCAACTTCTAGAAGGTAAGCAATCATCCATGGCCTTGTATTCCAGCAGCAGGACATAAAGAGATAAGCTCCTTCTTCAACCCTGCCCAAGGCTGGCCAATGAAGTTACCCTGATTTTAACAAGACACAACAGAGAGAGAAGGATTACATTCAGTAACAGAAACTTTGGCATCTAGTGTCATTTAAAATGCTCCTGGGTATATGGGACACCCACAAGGGGTAAAAAGATACAACACAGGGCTTAAAAGAGACCCACGCTCTTCTGAAGCAGTGGCTGGTGATACAGAAATTCAGTTTAGGAAACTGAAACCCCTCTAAGAGACTTGCAGGGTCACACAGGAAGGATATGGTAGAGCAGGGAATTACATCCTGGACTCTCTACATGCAGGCCAGCACCCAGAGGATGTGTTACACCTTTCTGAGGCTGGTGTCACAGTACTTAGATTAACTGTTGTGAGTGCTACAAACAGGACAAGAAGGGTCTGAAGAAGTCTGTTAGTATTTTGGCTTGAAAGTCACAAATGAAGAGGAAAAATAAGTTACAGGAAGAGTCCTGGGTTGTTATTCCTATGGCATCCAAAGCTGAAAGGCAGCTGATCCAATTATACATGGGTTCAATCCCACCCCTTTCAGGCATCCTTGATGCTTTCATCACACACCATGCTGCCATTTCACCCACTCTTGACCACTGACAGCCATGCAAAAGTTTTCACAGAAGCCTAAATGAGGTTACTGTGTACTGTCTGTCCTCTGTGGCTTCTGTGTCCAGGGGCTGGTCCAGCAAAGAAAAGACAATTGCTGTTATTAGTCCATGGAACTGCTTCTCTAGGCTTGCTGGTGGAGAGCAGGACTTTTGGTGTTAAGAATCACAAAACAACATTTACCTAAAATCCTTTCAGGTTCACACCATACCCAAGGATGCTTCCATGTACACAAGCTTGTTCTCCTGGGCCACAGAGGACCAGGCTCACTTCCTAACTTGTTCTGTGTGGGATTGTTTTGTTTGATTCCAGATGTGAAATGCAAAGGACTTTATGAAACAGAAGGTTTTGTCTCTCCAGCCTTGATAGCTGCTGCTAATTTTTTCAGTCCATTTGTCTTTGTCTCATTCCAGGAGTAGCTGAACTAGCTGATGACCACTTTGCACAGCACATCCCCTCATTTCATCCACAGCATTGTTCCAAATGAATCCAAACAGTCTGGTAAAGCAATCCTCAGGCAAAGCCACACAGTGCCTTCAGCACAAGCTGCAGCTGGCTCAACAGCAGATCCTTATTCAGGAATGAAAGAAGTTGGGTCGTCATTTCACAGACTACCTTGTACCCCCTTCAAGGGGATGTTAGCCTGAGATGCTTCCAAACACCAAGGCTAGAGACAGGATGTCTTAATTGTCCTGGTTTCAGTCAGGATAGAGTTAACTTCATTTGTAGCAGCTGATGGCATGCTGTGTTTGGGAGTTACAGTGAAAGCAGTGCTGAGAACACCCTGATGTTCTCAGTTGCAGTCAGACAGTCAAGGACTTTCTCAGCTTCTTCGTATTTCTCTATTGATGAGAAAGGAGGGGCGAAGCCAGGACAGGTGACCCAGATGGGCCAAAGAGAGTATTCCATGCCAATGACGTCCTGCCCAGGAGAATGGGGGGCTGAGGGGAGGAAGAAGAGGGGCGGTGGCGGGACGCGTGCTGCTTGGGGGGACGGTCGGGTTCCGGGACAGCTCTGGGTGGTACCTGAGTTGTGTGGGTCGGGGAGAAACTGCGTTGGGGATCAAGAGTTTCAGATTCTTTTGCTCTAAAGTCCTGTTAGCATTGGGATATTTGATCTTTCTGTTCTCTTAGTAAACTCTCCTTATCCCAACCCACGGGCCTCTTAGTTTCTTGGGTTTGGAGTTATTTGCCCCTTCCTTTTCCCTTCCCTTGTTTCCCCCTTTTTCCCTCTTCCCCTGCTCTTGTACTTTAAGGAGCAGGCAGCTGCGTGGATCTCAGCCCACAGCCGGGGGAAACCACGCCACTAATAAACCCCTCATTTCATGAGAGAAGCACAAAAAATTAGGAAATAGAGGACCTGGAACTAGACAAACTGGCACCATTATTTATTAGACTGCATTGCCTTCCACAACGGTTTTTTTTTTGCTGCAGGATCTTTCACAGAGCCAGTGAGTTGCAGAGGGGAAGAGCATCACCAGCTTTCACCTGTGATATATAATAAAGTGGAAGAGCAAGGAATGGAAAGCAGTGAAACACAAACAGATCTGCTATGAACAGACAGGTACTCCTGTTCCTTGAATTCCAGCTCCACACATCTGCCGCTCTCAGATAAGGGAGGTGTGCATCCTGTGCAGGGATCCTGTCTGTGAGGAATCAGAGGGAGTGGGGATGAATTCCCGCTCCTAAGGTTTCCACATCTGCTTCCAAGAGCTTCCACTTTGCACAGACAGAGAGAATCGTCCACCAGCTTCCTTACCACCAGCAGCTCAGTGCCATGCCCCTGGGGCTAGGAAGCCAAACCGAGAAGATCTTAAGCAGTGATTAGCCTTTCTGCACTGCCACTAACTGCAACTCTTAGATCACTACAACTGTCTTCCCAGCGCAATCCCTCCAGGCTTGGTGAACAATAAGAAGGCATCAGAGTTGCTGCCTGGCTGTACTGACCTGGGGGAGAAAGAGTACAGAACTCGGTATAACGAGGTACTGTTTACTCCTAGCAAAGTGAGCTAAATGAATTGCTGGCAGTTATGACTCAGCATGCCTTCGGTGTAGATCTCGCTGCAGAGTTGGAGTTTCTACAGCAACCCACTTCCCTGTGCATATAATGTTGTTCTCTCTTACACACGCTCCCAAAACTGACTTTTAATCAGACAGTGCAGTTAATATAATGCAAATGAAGTGCACCTTAAGCTATGCAATAAATCCTACTTGCTCTTTACTATTCCTTAGTCAGGCAAAAATCCTCCTAACTGATCATTTATCCAATTTAAGACTGGAAAGGAAAATGGAGAGAGACTGTTGTAGCTGTCTGATATTAGCAGCATACAGCATTAATTTTGCACATATGTTTTTGTCATAACATAATGAAAATAGCTATTGTAACAGTCATGCAAAAGGGAGCATTCTGTTCTTTTCATGAACCTAAAATCTGCATTTCCCAACTTTCATAATAATTACACAATATTCATAACTCCTCCAGCCTATTCTATCCTTGAATTTCAACTCATGGATGGAGGTTAAAGCAGGCCAGACACAGCCCAGGATCTCACTTTCAAAGCTAACATGCACATTACTACTACTAGTTTGTCATTGTCTGGCCCTGGGTGGAGCCAGGCATTGGACTTGATGGTCCTTATGGATCCATCCCAACTCGGTGTGCTCTATGATTGTCTGAAGCTATTCAGTGTACTTCCCAGCACAGGAAATCACCAGGTGTATTTGTGCTTCCTCAGGCAAAGGCTTCCACTCCTGCTTTACGATACGCCACTTAGCTGGATATTATGATGATCCTGCTGCTATTTTTTATAGCTAGATATTTTGGGCATAGAAAAGGTGACAGAGCTCCAGGAAAGTCCATGTAAAGGTGCATGAAACTCAATTCTTAAATATTAGTCTTCCATTCCCATAACCTCTCCAAACACTACATTTTGTAGATGTAAGCAGAGAGCCAGGCAAAATCACAACAGGATAAACTGACCTGTACAGACTAAAGAAGTATTATATCCTCCTTTCTGAGTGCCAATACGCAGCATGTCCAGAGTTCAATAGTCCTGAAGACTACCTAGAACTCCAGCTTCTGTCTCCTGTCTTCCAGAATATTTTTCTGTGCTGGGATGCTGGCCACACTGGAGGACATGAGAGATGAACCCCTGGCAAAGATCCTAACCACGCTGCCATGTTGTGCTCACGGCTTTCTGATGAGGGGGAGTACAAAATCATGCTGCAAAGAAGGTATCCTTGGAGGAAAAGATAGAAGCTATTCCATGAATCTAAGGCAGGATTAGAAACCAGTCACTAATGTAATTCATTTACTAGAAAGAATCATGAAATTAAACTGGGATTTCCAAGATCTGCATCCCAGTACACAGCAAAGCAATACAAATTTCCAGCTTTTTCCACATGGCTCCATGCAGCAGAACAATAATGCAGCTGCATGGCTGGTAGCTCCACTATGCCCTGTGTATCCACTCCAAAGATCAACAGCTGCACAATCTCTGGAATTTGGTAGTCAGCATTATACCAGAAACCCCAGCTCACATGGTGATGCAGTGAGTCTCCTGGAACTCAACCACAAACACATACATTTGAGTCACAAGATTTTGGTTTTGATCTGTGCATTTTTGGTCAATGCCTGTGGCATCTGTGGCTGCAGGACAGAGGAGGGAAAAGGTGGGAGGCAAAAAATACCCTTGCAATTAGCTTCTCATTTATGAGCAGGATTTGTTTCTTCCAGTAAATGAAAACCTCAATTTCTACATCCACACTAGCATTTTTAAAACAAATACAATAACGTCCATTTTCCTATCTCAGCAAACTGCTGTGACTCTTCTTGTGTGCCAAAACATTGTGTGGCACTGAAACCTATCCCATTTGACTGAGATTACACACTGACCCTAGCATTCTGCTGCATACAACTGAGCATGGACACTTTGAGTCTCTCTACGTTGAAAACAATTGGTTTAAGCCACATGTACTCTGTTTGCTACAGGCTCAGCCTGATGGCAATTCAGAGGAATGTAGAGAAGTTTCTGCTGCTGTTTTTCTGGGGAGGGTGGAAATTGTACAGCAGGGTGAGGGAAATACTCTGGGGTTGTCCTGGTCTGCAGAATTAAACAGTGGCAATTACAGGCACTGAGAACCTTGGGATGTCTGGGCAGGGGAAAAAGTAATGGCCCTGATCACTTAAGTGAAGACACTGAGAAAGCTATTTTTTTACTAACTGAAAACTAAATTATTTGTTAATTATTAATAGGGCAAAGGACCCAAATTATTTATTTCCAAATCAAAGCCAGAAAAGCTAGTAAATGGAGAAAGCCCCAAAATCAGTCTAATCCTGCTACTGCCAGGAGTGGAAAGAGATTGCCTTAGAAATTCAATACCTGGACTTCTCCAAAAACAGAGAGAAGTGGTGAGGTGTAGGTCTGAGCATGGGAATACAAGATTTTGCTATTCACTAGCATATAAAAGCTGAAACAAAGCTGCTTGGTTGACTTCTCTCTGCAGGAGCACGCTGCCAGCAGCATGAAGGGGCAGTTCCTGCTCAGACTCCCTTCACATAGTCCCAGGATGGCCAGTTCAGTTGGTTTTCTGGTACAGAAGGAAAGGAAGCATTGACCAAGATATTCCAGCTTAAGTGAAACAAAACTATGTTAGAGTCAATTGTCCACATAGAGGTGAAACAGAATTTGCCTTTTTACCTGGGGACATACCTTCCCAACTCCAATGCAAATGAAATGAATTTACACAGCCCTACAAAGAACGAGCTTTCAGAGGGTTCTGGTCCCATATGGACTGGTATAAATCTAGATCATTGTAAGAGTAATTCTGCATTTATATCAGTTCAGAATCTGGAATACAGTCCTGATTTCTATGCTGGCACACAGATCTGCTACTGTGCACCATAACAACCTTTTCTAGGAGTTGCATTACTCACACTATAGATATGAAACCCTCTACACTAAATAGGCATTTCAAGAGACACCAGGTCTCCCAATGATATGCAAAAAATACTAGGATAAGATAATAAAAGGACTGCCTCAGGGCTTTCAGGGGCCATTGCAACAGAAGAGGCTTGGTTTGGGAACCTCCTTGCTTGAACTTAAATTTCAGGTGAAGCCTTTGACAAATGTGGCCCAACAGGAGAAGAAAACTAACTGAAGGAACTGGAGCTGCAAAGCTTCATGTAAAACACTTGGGAGCTCTCAGAGCACACAGAATTGCAGAGAGCCACTCTCAGCCAGGAGAATGACCTCTCCATCCAGCAGCAGGCTGAGACTTAGCATAGGGAATGGGTAAAGGTTCAGTATTCACTGAGGCAGAGCATTGGCTTTCTCAAATGACTCATAAGAGGCTCCTTTTCAGAATATGGAATGAATAAAGAGCATATGGGGATGATGCATGAAATTCACAGACAGTCTGACTAGATCTTAAATACAGTTAAATCCTTAGAAAACAGGGGAGACTGAGAGGCCTCATGGCAAAAGCAAAGGAGCCATTGTCACAAATACTGAGTTCTCTTCCTGATCTACAGCCTGTCAGGGTGGCATCTTCTAAAAATGTTAAACTCTTCTGTAGAGCCTACCTGTGCATGCATAAACAGGTCATTTCCTGGCAATTTCTAGGGATCCCTCTATATAAAGACACCTCCAGCTACACTCTTTACTAATTATACCCAGTTTTACACAGCAGGGCTGGTAGGCCTCTACTTATAAAATGTCCCTTTCCACAGCCATATAACTCCTTCCCACCTAGCCTTGGGGAATACTTCCTCTCCTGCACCTGAACTGGCTTTTATGTAATGTAATTGGAGAAGTTTTAAATCTGTACTGTAGCAGCCATGTGGCTGTCTGCTGCTTCTTCTGAAGTCAACGTTAACATCCACAGGATGTTAAACTCACAGATGCCTCATATGTCTCAGAATTTATTAACTGAATCTCAGATTCCTTCTAAAGAAATATAAGCTTCCAGTGACATTTTGTCCTGATGCTGCTAAAGGCTTCTGTGATCCACAAAACCTGCATGATGTTCCCTTTCCTGTCTGCAGGCATTAGACCACAGAGTTTGAACTCTGACTTCAGATCTTTCTGCTCAGAATGACTCAGTCACTGAATTCCTAAAGGAGAAGAGGGCTTTGGAGGAAGTTCATCAGGCAGAAATAACTGCTCCATTTTACTTTATTCTCATTCTTTTAGTCTGGGGAAAGGAAAAAAACCCCACCATTGTCTGCTTGCTTAAATACTGCAAGACTGGAGTTTGCTACACAAACAGTATCAACTCATGGCAGCAGAGTGAAGTGGTGCCACTGCCCAAAATAAAGCTATGTGAATTGCTGAGGGTGAGCAGGATTCTTCTGTATGGGTCACTGCTGGACCAAGTTCCTCTGAGGCCATTGAAAATGCACCAAGCATGTGCTGCTTTCAGGAAGCACCTCAGACAAATCTGTGCTTTGGGTTTCCAGATTGTTTCCAGGGTAGGTTGGTTTAGTTTCTCACCCAACCCTGTGCACTAGTTCAGCCTCTCCCTAGAAAACTGCAAGGTGAAGATAGAAGGTGAACCATGAGACCATGAACAACAGGAAACCTACTGCTCAGATGCATGAAGTGAGGTGCAGTTGCTATGGTTTATGTTTTAGATGGCCCTGTTGATAAATACCACCTCTATTTGTGTTACAAAGTTATTTTTCACACTGATTCCAATTTTTTCAACTAGCTGGAGGACAAGAGGGAACAAGAAAAGACCACCCATGACAAGGTGGAAGAGGCTCCTCATAAAGCAGTGAGTGACCTCAAAGGACACTTGGTAACCTCAGAAGAAATGAGTCAAGCTTGGAAGAGGCTGTAAAAAGAAGTGTCACTTGTAGCAGAGTTTCCCAGGATACAGGATCCAACTGGGTGCAGCTGTGTTACATCAGAGCTCTGACAGCATTAACTACACCTGGAAAGTCACTGGATGATAAAATCACTGGGAAAATCCACACTTGTACCCTAATCTCTTCAGTATTAAGCTAACAACAAGCAGAAGGCCAGTTCAGTAGTTCAGGCAAGCAGAATCAGAAATACAGGATTTTGTTTCCTGAATCTCTCTGTGACTCATTGTCTGATATTTGTAATTCATCTTCCACACTCACCCACATATAAAATGTGTATAATCACTGGGAAGTTATGAGGCTTAAATGATTCATGTTTATGTAAGGCCTTATGATCCTCAGATAAAAACTGGTTTAGAAATGCAAAATATTATCACAAATTAGAACTTTATTTTAGTGTCACTACTGACTACTTCAGCAGTGGGTCTGCCAGCACTTCTCTTGACAAACCTCCCCTTAGAAATTAACTTCCCAGAATACAAATATCCAACTCTGCATTATCCGAACCATTAATTTACTTAGTTAAAGAGCTAAGTAGCTAAGGCAAAGTGTACAGTCATTAATAAATACTGGCAAGCTTTGCTAGTTCAAATTCTAACACAATGCTCCACAGGGAATACAAGATACTTGTGCTTCAGAGCAAGGCCACTGGGACACTTCAGTGCCAGAGGAAAACTTATGTGCTGGTGTTAGTACTTCAGAGCTGCAGCAGAGGACCCAGCTTCCCAGAGTGCTTGTGCCTTTACTTACAGATGGGGTAAAGGAGGAACTTGAACAAAGGAAAAGGGGACTTAAGTGCCCTGCCAGTCCCACTAAGGAGACAGGGCACTAGATCTTGACCCACTTTCAGCAACGATTAACCTGTTCACAACAGAGTAGAAACACTTACTTGGTTTAACTCATTTCCTGTAACATCCTCCCCTTCCTTACCCCACAGTAGCCAGTTTATGCTGCTTTGGTCTTTTGGTAAAACTAAGTTGGCATAAGAGATTAATGCAGACTTCTTAAACCTGCCCTGTTAAAATGGAGTCTGGAGCCCCTCACTCTTTAAACACTTAAATAACAGAACCAGCTGAGACCCAATATTTCTTTTCCCCCAGGTAGATTTTGAGGTTTTTTCTACAGCAGATCCTGACTGCTTCTCTGTGAGCTCCTGAAATCCCACAGCTGCAAAACATTTGCCTTTTTAGCTTCCAGTGAATCAATAGTTCAGCCAGCTCTGAGAATCAGCTTGTTTTGTGTATTAATCCACTCACTCTACACTCCACTTCCTTTGAAGTCTGAGCAACTGTATGCTCACTGCAGGTCTCCTGACATGTTGCTATAGCCAGAAGAAAGGCATCTGCTGCAGGGACCTCCTCTTCTGCTTGCAAAGACAGCTGATAGACCTTTTCATCAACAGGTTTAGCCAATATTCCTCATGAAAGAGTAATAAGATGGACAACAATCCTGAACTCTAGATTTAGCCTATGCAAACTCACTGTTACAAACTGCACATGCTACTCCTTTCATAGAAACCTCTGAAGAAGGCAAGTACTGATGGAGCAGTCCTCCAGAGAGCAAGAGAGTAGCAGGTCAGGGACTTCTCTGTCCTGTGCTTTAGTTATTAAACCACACCATCCACATTTAACAGTTCTGTAGTGATGGATAGATCTACTCTAATAAATCTTATGTAAATTGCCAGGATGTGGTTGTTAAATACATAATGAGATACAGTAACACTGGGAAAACCCTGGAGATAATTTAGTCCCCCAAAAGTTATATTTTAATAGACTGCTCTGAACACATCCTAATGATTCATACAAATTGATAGCAATAATAAGTAACATTTCTATTCACTTTAGAAATGCTGGCTAATTAATTTTCAATCATATCAGGAGATAAGTCAGTGTTAGACACATTGCACAGGTGGGGAAACAGAGCTAAAGGAACTGTCCAGTGACACAAAAAGCAGCAAAGCAGTTAAACCAGAGTATACCACTTGGGAATTCCTGTTCCCTTTCTGATTATGCCTCATACTTGCCACTATTGTGTCCAAAATGTGTATGTTTCTAGATATACATAGACTTTGTGGGATGGAATAAAAATTTCTTCCCCTCTTTCCCACTAGGTGGAGAAACAAGAAAGATTGCCTGGAAGAGGCTGATGTTGCAACAGCTGCTCAGGTCAGACACCTTCCCAGCATCCAAGAAACTTGTCTCATTCCTCAGAGAATAAGAAACATCACTGTGATTCTCTGGAGAAACTTCTTCAGCAGCTTCACCTGAAAACAGACAGACAGATGGATAACCTCAGTGCAAGCATGGAGTCTCTGCATAAATCCAAGGTGAGAAGCCAGGCAGGGAATTCCTCAATGAATCATCAGTGCAGGCAGGGGTGCAGCCATCAGTGCAAGGCAGAGTTCAACCCTCTGCAGTGGGAGCTAACCAATACCAGGAAGCAGCTGTTTGCAGGTGGTGCTGAGCATTGCTTGCCTCAGCTGATGGGGTGGGCATCCTCCTCGCTAAAGGTCAGGACACTCTGCACTCCCCCTGTGGATTACAGTCATCCCCCTGTAACTACAACCAACTGGAATAAACTGAGTTTGCAGAAGAGAATCACAGGATCACAGAATCACAGAATTGTAGGGGTTGGAAGGGACCTCCAGAGATCATCGGGTCCAACCCCCTGCCAAAGCAGCTCCCTAGGACAGGTCACACAGGTCAGCGTCCAGATGGGTCTTGAACACCTCCAGAGAAGGAGACTCCACACCCCTCTGGGCAGCCTGTCCCAGGGCTCCCTCACCCTCACTGGGGAAAAGTTCTCGTGCATCTTGGTGTGGAACTTCCTATGCTCCAACTTGAAAAGATACTGTGGTCTTACTCAGCATCATTTGTCTGACTGACTCCTTACAGCTGAACTCAGACGCTCACGGTCACAAGCCAGAAGATTACCTGTCTGAAGCCAATGCCCAGCAGGCTGAGGTGGAGAAGAGCCAAGCTGAAATTAATGCCATCAGGCTCCAAGGTAAATTCCTTGACAGCTTTGTGCAACATTACCTCCCTCTGATCCTCCTCTTCCCCTACATTTCCTCCAGCTCTGGCAGCCCTGCCTTTCTCCTCTAGCAAATCTGCCCAATCCTTCCAGCCTTCACTTCTTTCTCTCCAGTCACATTGAATTAGTTCCTCTCCTGCTTTTCCCACAGCTCAGAACAGCTGGCTGAGTTGGGAGCATAAGGAAGCTCAGAGAAGGCTTAACCAGATTGTCTGCATAAAAATTTCTCTCACCTCATAGGCAGATGACTTCAAGAGGCAACTGGATAAAGAGGCAAAGGTATCGGGACCACCGACTGCAGAGGTTGTTGCTGTGATGGGACATGCAGTGGTTGTTCTTTTGCACTCAGAGTGTTATATCTCACAGAGGAAAACTTTCTCATCCAAATTAATCACTGGACTTCTTACCAGTTGACCTTGGAGGCAGTGTGGGGGACATGAGCCTTGTATGGCTATGAAAAGAAGACACAGAATCTCCCATGAGTCAGCAGCAAAACAGCAGAACACAAACCTCTTGACTCTCAGTCCACTGTCCACTCAGTGGACTGTCCACCAGTTTATTTCCATAGATCATACAAGTCTGGCTCAAAATATACCAATATTTCAGGTCTCTGATACATTTGTCTTGGAAATTTCTGCTTATCTCCAAAGAGTGGTTCCAGTGCTGCACTTGTATATCAGAAGTCTGGCAAGAAGCCTCTCTGTGTTCAGAACAATCATCAAATGGGTTTTCTGTCACAATTCCTTTGAAAGACTGTTTGAGAGAAAACAGTGATGATGACAAGCCAAGTTCTGTTTTCAGTTGTATGAGCTCAGTTCAATTCACTGCAATGCAACAAAAACCAGGTATGGAGAACAGAAACTTGGCTCCTGACCAGGAAGATAGTTTGAAGTCTAAGATGCTTCTAGCTGGTCCAGAACTGAGCTGTTCAAGTGGAACACTCCAGCTCTGGGATTCATACTTCATACAATAGGACAGACACACAGTAATGACTGTGCTATCTGTAGTCCAGCACTGCTGCTGTCATGAGCCTGGCCAACTCCAAGCATGATGAGAGTATTTGGAGGAAGAGGAGGAGAGCAAAGCTGAACTTCTGTGCCTGGTCTCTAAATTCAATACTGAAAGCACAAGCTAGAGGACTGAACACAGGGCAGATGACATTGAAAGAACCAAAGAGCTGGTAGAAACCAAGTGAGCACTCAGCTTGCAGGGAGTCTGGGCTAGGACTTAACAGTGCTCTCATTATTTAGTCTGGCTGCTGAGCCGCAGCTTATAGATGTGATCTCCTAGGACAGAGAGGTACATTTGGTAAGACAGACAGAAAGCAAGGAGCTCCAGTCAAGATTTTAAAAAACCCAACAAATAAAAACCCCAAACAAAACCCCACCAAACCAAAAAACATAACTTGCAATAATCACAGTTATCATTGAGACCTAATACCTGTACACAGAAGCAGAAAACCAGCACTGATCCTTTCTGATAAAGGCTTGAATTTGGATAACCTGTCTTTAGTTCAGCAAGGACTTGACTCTTCCTGCAGCCCTACAAAAGCCACTAACATTTCTTAAGAAAAAAGCAATCACCAAATCTGGTCGTTGAGAGCTGGTATTACAGGCTGGAAGTTGAGCCAGTCTCTGCAGTAGTCTCTCTAACAGCTGACACAAAGGTGCTTTCCCATAATAGCAGCAAGAGTCTAAGAGATCTGAAGGGTTTCACAAGTTGAGAGAAATGGAATAAGCTACTACATCTCAGCATGACTTTGTGCTGAGACTCAGGGACATTCACTTTGCTCTTAGACACTATTCCCAGTCCTTGAGATACCTGAATGGGAGGTGGAAGAGTCTATCACCAGGTAACAATCCAGCAATGAAGAGCTGAGTTGTGGTCCAGTATGCCACATCCAGCAGCAGAGGGGAAGAACCAGTCACATCCCAGACACGGTTTAACAGTCCCTTTTCTAAGGCTGCTGCCAGGATTTCACCTTTTCACTGGTGAAACAGTGATTGTGCTTGAGGTGAGAGCTCCTGACTCCCACCACTCCTTACTCCATGAACTTACTCACTCACCAAGATATTTCTGCCCTTTCTACCTCAGGAAAAAGTTGGCTGTGACACTCCAAGAAGAAGAGAAGACAGCTGACTCAGTCCAAGCCTGGGTTTCCAACACAGAGAAAACTAGGCAGAGACTTCAGGAAGAAGCAGAGAACCTCACTGTTGACCTCAAGACGGCAAGAAATCCATGCATTCAAGATTGCCTCCAGCACAAGCCTGACTAGCAAAGTCCTGGTATTGGGGGCTGGGAGTCTGTTAACTCAGGTCAGCTTTGGATTGGTCCCTTATTTCTTAATATTTTAAGATCTCTCTATTAAATGTCAAGTAATCTGCATGACCATGAGAAGCAAGGCTAAGATCTATCACATCAAGAGAAAACCCAGATGAGAGCCACAGCTGATTCCTGGGAGCACACAGCATGCTTCTGGTAAGCTCATTAGCTGACTTCCAGAAACAAGAGCCCGGCTAAAGCAAAACCCCTCCTTTACTGCAAGGCAAGGTATTCATCTTCTTTTTAAGGATAATGATATCCTGCTTTGAGCTTTTCAGTGTTGCAGTACCAGTGGGTTGGCCGCTGATTATTAACCACCATACTCAAAGAGATCTAAACAACATGCAGTTTAAACACTAGCAACAACTGCTCCTTCATTAAATTAGTATTTCTACTCTTGCTAGTGTTAGTGTAAGAGCATGAATAGTAGTGCAACTGTGGGACATTTGAATAAAAATGTTACTTAAAATAGGCACAAAGGCTGCTCCAAATCCACTGAAGTCCTTGGGTATCTGCCAACAACTGCAGTCAGCTTTAGAACAGGGTCTCAAGAGCTGAAAATCCCACATACATCATTACATTACTGGGCTGAAAATCTGTTCCACCATCACTTTCTTTAATGAAGCAGTTCTTTATTCTTTGGTTCCTGTGGTGTGCTTGTCACCATGGTATCTGAACGCATGTGCGGATCATAAGGGTATGGGGAATATTTGTGATTAAAAGCTCCCAGGAAAGAAAAATGTACCTTTATTCTTTCCCTTCATGACAAGCAGTCAAACAGTCTAAAATAGTCTTGAATAACATCTTGTTTGTAACCCAATAGTCTTTGAAATAGAAAGAGTCACACTAATCAACCTAGGCAATTACTAACAGCACATCTGCACAAGGAATATCTGAAGTGGAAAACATTTGCTCCACAGCAGCATCATTATAACCACAGGAGCAAGAAGGTCGATCACACTGATGGGAACTGGGTGATCTTGTTAAATTCCTAATGGTGAGGAAAGAAAGCCTTGTAAACATTTTAATCATCCATTCAGAGTGACCAAGAGAAGCTCTGCCAGCCATTAGACTGGCTGCCAATTTAACTGTGACTAGCTGGCAGGACATGCAGAGAAGTGAAGTGTAAAGCAAACTTGTGTCCAGTGAATGCGTGGCTTTATCTTTCTAGGCCAACGCTGTTTGTGCTGCTCTGGAGAAGAAGCAGAGAGCCTTTGATGAGATCCTGACAGAATGGCAACAAAACCCACCAAGAGCTGCAGGTGGAAGTGGATAGTTCACAGGAGGAATGTGCATGACAAAATATTGAGCTTAAGACTGCTCAAAATCTTTGAGTCCTCAGAGCAGCTGGAATCTCTGAAGAAAGAGAAGGCACCTTTTAGGGTAGGTACTGATTTGGTGTTAAACTCTGCAGATCATAAGTCTCTTGGTTCCTACTCAATGAAGAAATCTTGTGGTGTCTTCCAGCACCAATTCCACTTTCTCATTTCTAGCAGTGCTTTCAATCTCTGGAGACATACATTTGATGCACTTAAAGTCACAGGTTAAAGTCTGCTCCTGGGACAGAGTCTGCGCTCACACACACCACCCCATGGGATCACCCAAAATTGTAACTAGCACCCACATACTGCTTCCAGGGAATCGACTCTGGGGGCAACATTAAGGATCAAGGCCCTTTCCAAACCCTCAAAGTAAGACCACAATAGCCCCATGGTTGCACTCACTGGTCATCACTCCAGCCTGGGCCAGGTGTCATCACTAGAGCACCGCATCAGGAAGTAACGGACTGGTTACAGGAGGAGACTTAAATAAGACAGAGGCTGCAGGCCCAGTTCTGGCTACCAGCATTCTCTCCAACTCTGAGCACTTCACTCAGGGGACTATTAACAATGGCCAGCTTTACCCTGGGAAGATGATGTTCCCTTTAACCTCAGTGGAGAGGATTAGGCATCTCCAGGAATCAGTTCAGAGCAAATCAGTTAAACTTTTGCTTAGAGTCTCCCTCTTGGCATCACTTCTCCCCCACTGGCTGCACAGGGAGACCAGTTGCCTTGACTCTTTTTAAAAATTATTATTATTATTATTTACAAACATTTCTGTAAATTGCAAAAATTGATCTCTTACAGGAGGCTGGAAGATGACACTGTAAATATTTAGAAGATGCTACAATCTGCTGCCCTTACAGCCAACAGAACAATGATGGACTCCCTGGCTCAGACCCAGTGTTTTCTGGGCTATGTCCCCCAACCCTGTGCTCTGGCCTACATCAGCTGGCAGAGTGCCCCTTTTTGCTGTACAGAGATGATGTGGCATCCTGTTTGCATTTTGTAAGAGCAACCATCTGAAAGGGGGAGAGGGGAAGGATGGATAAAAACTGGAAAAAAAATAAATCTCTTGATTTAATAGGCTTCATTCTTCCACCTCCATGAACACACAGTGAGCAGGGCTCATTCAGAAATCCAGGATAATATTTAGCAACCAAAGAAAAGGGCAGTTGATATAAAGTGACTGGAATCATTTCATGCCATTTCTATTCAAAGAATCTGCTGGTACACTCGGTAAAGTTCATAGTCCTGAAATAAACCTATCATATGAAGTATCTGTTTTCTTCCCTAGAGGAAATTAAGGATCTAATCAATCAGCTGGGGGGGAGGGAAGAGCATTCATAGCTGCAAAAGACAGAGACAGGAGATTGAGAAGAATGAACTGCAGGTGGCACTGGAGGAAGCAGTCTTCCCTGGAGGTACCAGTGCTACAGATGTGAGAGCTGCGTGCCAGCCCGGTGGCTGCTCTCCACATTCCATCTGATGGATTTTGTATGTTTAACCCCACAAAAGGGCATTTATTCGTCCATCTGTTGCACCCCTCCTTCAGGCTGGAGAAAGTAAACTGATTTGCATTCAGCTCAAACTGACTTTGACATGAGAACATGTAAGAATTTGAAGCAATCAGGCAGAGCGATGCTATGACATTGTCACAGGTGAAGGCTGCAGAATGGAGGCTTTAAATAAGGCACTAGGAACATTTTATAATAATTAAGAGGAATTTCTCCTTAGACCAGATTGTCTGGAGGTTGTAGAATCTCCATTATTGGAAGTTAAGTGCAGTCCAGTCACACATTCTCTAGCAGGACTGTTTCAGCAGGGCATGATCCACATTTAAGGCAGCAGACTTTTAAGATGACCTCTTGAAAGCTGCCCCAGCCCTGTGTTTAGAAGAAGGTATTCATGTATGGCTTGGTGCAAAATCCTGGAATCTAGTTTTAAACAGGTTTGAAAAGTTACTGTATTTTTATTACTTGGTGGGCAATAATTTGATACAAAGGCTGGATCAGACTCAACATAACAGAATGCTGTACCATATGCTTCACTGGACTCTGCAGAAATAATCACCAACAGGCAACTGAGTCTCTGCAGTCAAGTCTGGAGACTAAAGGGAGTGCTGAAGCTCACAGGCTCAAGAAGATGGACTCTGAACTGACCAGAATGGAAATGCAGCTGGATCACACCAACAGGAACAGTGAACTTGTCAGGACACCAAATAAACTGCAACAAGGTAAACTGAGGAGGGTGAAAGCAGGTCCCTGGATGGAAAACTACCAGTTCTATTTTATAGCTTAAGCAACAAAGCAGTAGATTATGTACTCTTGTTTAGAGAGACAACTTGAACAAATTGAGAATATATATTTAAAAGCCCCAGTTCTCCCACTCATACCAATTTCAATCTGCAGTAGTTCCACCCTTATATAAGGCAAGCATTACTATCAGCTTTTATCAGACTGGAAACCCAAAGAAATATTCATATGTAATTAAACCAAGAAAGTTCTGTTTTTAAGAGCAGTTGTAATTGCTGTTGGAACAGGGTAGCCAAGAAGTGGACTAGAAACAAACAGAGATGCAGAACTATAGAGCTTCCTTTGGATTTTCATTTCTGAAGTAAAACTAAGTAAGTAAATTAGTAAAAGGCTAATCTCTTTGTTGGAATAAATTGATGCAACTGCTGCCAAAAATCCAATTTTAGTAATTTAAACAGTAACAACAAGGATTCTTTCTCTCTATACATGTGTGTATACATAAACACACCTGCAAACCTGACTTGCCCTCAGTTACATCAGTCTCAGTCAGAAGTAATTCTCTTAAAGCCACTGTGATTGCAATGATGTAAGACAGATACACATGATACTGGCATCAAGCAATGGGGTTTTTTGGGAGAGGGTTGTTTTTTTAAATTCTTTTAAAATCTGGCATCACCTTAAAGAGCAGCTTTGCAGAGAGACCTCCTACATCTTTCAGCTTCCTCTTCCATCATTATTTACATTAATCTTTCATCTTCAGATGTAAAGGGATGAGGATGCCTGCCAGCACCAAGAGGAGCTGCAGGAGCAGTACGTGCCGCCTCGGCCCGCTGCAGAATCATAGAATCATAGAATTGTAGGGGTTGGAAGGGACCTCGAGAGATCATCGGGTCCAACCCCCTGCCGAAGCAGGCTCCCTAGGACATTTCACTGAGATAGGCATCCAGACGGGTCTTGAATATCTCCAGAGAAGGAGACTCCACCACCCCCTGGGCAGCCTATTCCAGTGCTCTGTCACCCTCACTGTGAAAAAGTTTCTCCGCATGTTGGTGCGGAACTTCCTGTGCTCCAACTTGCAGCCATTGCCCCTTGTCCTGTCTCCACAGACCACTGAAAAGGGGCTGGCTGATTCCCCTGCATCCCTTGCTTAAGATAATTGTAAACATTAATTAGGTCCCCCCTTAGTCTTCTCTCTCAAGGCTGAACAGTCCCAATCTTCTCAGCCTTTCCTCATAGGGGAGATGCTCCAGGCCCTTTATCATCTTCGTAGCCCTTCTCTGGACTCTTTCCAGGAGATCCCTGTCCTTTTTATACCAGGGAGCCCAGAACTGGACACAATACTCCAGGTGGGGCCTGACCAGGGCAGAGTAGAGCGGGAGGATCACCTCCCTTGACCTGCTGGCTACACTCCTCCGGATGCACCCCAGGATCCCATTGGCTCTCTTAGCCACCGAGGCACACTGCTGGCTCATGGCCAACCTGTCATCCACCAGGACCCCCAGGTCCTTCTCCACTGAGCTCTTCTCCAGCAGGTCATCCCCCAGCCTGTACTGATAGAAACGGTTGTTCCTTCCCAGGTGCAAGACTTTACACTTGCTTTTGTTGAACCTCATCTGGTTTCTTACTGCCCAGCTCTCCAGCCTGTCCAGGTCTCTCTGGATGGCAGCGCAGTGTTCCTGCGTGTCAGCCACTCCTCCCAGCTTTGTGTCATCGGCGTACTTGCTGAGGGTCGAGGCTATTCCCTCATCAAGGTCGTCAATGAAGATGTTAAACAGACAGAACTGGAAGAAGCACAAACTGGCCTGAAGGGCAACAAGCACTCTCACAAACTCCTGGAGCAGGCAGGAGCCATGGAGAAGACATAATGAACTCCATGTCCATGCAGAGAGAAAGTAGAACTATTTATGCAACAACTGTCTTGTCAGAGAGTTTACGTGCGAGTAGCTTAACACTGAATCTTAACTCTGGGTAAGAAGTACAGGATTAGGCCAATAATGGATAAATGTAACAGTATTCTGTAACATAGATCTGGTAACTCTATGGAACATGACAAGCTCAGTCTTTAGACATATTACTCTGAGAGAATTTTTAAAAAAGCATCATCTTTGACCAGCTTTGCTCCTTGCAAGGCCTATGAAAGAATTTTAGTAAATTTGGTGAAAGAGTTAATTCAGTGCTGAGAACTTCTGAAAAACTCACCTTAAAAGGGACAGTATAAAATTCTGCCTCCATTGAAGCTATAGTTTTACTAGTTGTTGTTTCCATGGTGCTCAGATTTCTTCCACAGACTGTAACCCAGAGTGAGATCCATTTTAGTGAAATTTTAAGCATCCTCACGTTACAGATTGCAGTATGAAATAACATACCTGCCATTTCATTTTGTGTATAGATTTAAGAAGCTACTTTAACATTCACCATTACAGTCTGCAGTTCTTTTTCATAAAGACCACACATACTAACATTTACAAGGAAAAGAGTGTAACTTCTGGAAAGGACTGATAATACAAGCAGCATTTCTCAGCTGCAATTATGGGACATTGGTTATAAAAACTGAGTCATAAATGTGGCTTTTATTCAAATAGGTTAAAAATGCAACCAAAGCATTCACTGCCAATTGACTGATAATGAATGGATACATTTGTAGCAGGTGAACTGCTATCTCCATACTAGTGTTTTAAACTTATTTGTTATACAAAACCTACATAGCACAGAGCCTGTGTGGCATTCTGGAACACAATGGCACATTTAAATGATGCTTTGCTGAAGAGCAGCTTGTGTTGCTAGAATACAGTTTTTCTGTTAAAGCCTTTGTAGATCTCCTTCCTTAGAGTGTTTTGGGCCTTTTTTTAAAAAAAAAATAAATATTATTTTTACAGCAGCAACAACAACAGTCCTCCAATGATTCATATCAGTAAACAGTAAGAACTAAATGAGCTGTGGGGCTCATACTTTCCATGAGATAGAAAGACACATCCATATTGTAAACTGTGGAGCAGAGACTATGTTTGCTGAGAATGCAATCAAATACCGTTTGAGCTGGGTCTAAAGCCAGCTGCTGCTACTGCAGCATAATTCTGAAATAAATAATTTTGGTATATAAACTCAAATCCATACACAGAAATTTAGGAAAACAGACTTAGACTCCAGGCTTTCATAAACAACCAGGTCTATTTCTGCCTCAGAGGTGTATCATCATTTTACCTCTCATTTAGTGTGCAAGTAAATACATAGGTCCTAATGTTCCGCAATGCAGATCCAGTGGGGATGAATCCCACTTGGTTTAACAGTGCTCAATTTTCTAGAGAAAAAACAAACTCCACAGACAATGTGATGCACAAATCATCTCTCTTTGAGAGCCAAATGGAAGAGCTGAGCAGATAAGACACTCTGGGTCTCTAAGACCTCTTCCTGCCCTCTAGTATCAGTCTGCTTACTATTAAATTAAAGCTGGAGCCTGACCTTCAACACACTACTAATGAGCATGAGGAAATCATCAGTAAGCACTGTGCAGCTGTGGCTGAGATGTCACATTTCTGCCCTTTATGTTGGTAGCTGGAAACCTAAGGTATATATTCCATTATTTCTCTCCAGTGCTGATTTGGAAGCACAGTGTTAATAATACATGTTAGCACTTGCATTGCTTTTTATGATCTTGAAAAGCAGACTCTATGTTAGCTCACTGATTGCAGTCAGGCAAAATTAATCCACAAAAGAAGAAATCCACTTCCTCTCTGCCTCCCTTGTAATCTACATCACAGATGGCACCCTGAGGAATTCCTCCATTTCCTCTCAATTTGTTCTTTCTTTCACTTATTACACAACTCCACTCATCACACCTATCAGGCCTCCAACAAAGACTAGGCCAGCTTCCCTCCAGCTAGTCAATGGCATCCATAATTGGCACAGAGGGGAGAAAAGTTGCCAGCACAGAGCAGATTGCTCCTTTGGCACTGTGCTGACAACTGGCACTTCAGAAATATCATAGCTAGCTGTGGATTTAATGCACAGCGTTTCCCCCTGAGTGAGGCTGAACCTTCTGCCACCTTCATGCTTTCAGCTACTGCATTTTCAGACAATGTCATCACCTTCCATCTACAGCACACTGTCAACCACCCTCTTTCCATTGAAGGGTAGAAATAAAAGCCTGCAGTGCCATTAGAACGAAAGGTATTGACTTAATAGTAGGTGAGGACAATACCTTTGACTAGTCCAGTGGTACTAAGCAAGGATACCACCACCTGGTTTATGACCCAGTCTAGAGTTGTCTGAGTCAGCCAGGGAATACCTCAGTGAAACGTTGATCCAGTCTTTAGAAAGGCAGCCTATGATATACAGAAAAAGTAAAGATAGAGCAAAATTTCTCAGAGGGTAACATAGAGATATCAGGTCTACATATCCATGCTTTCAGCACACTGTATAAATAGCTGTGCTGTCAATCTGTTCCATACCTTCCTCACAGGCTTTCTGCATGGCAAAAGATCTGTGTCAGGAGCAGGATCAATGTGTGCACCTGGAAAAGATTAAGAACAATTAAATTGCAATAGAAGACCTGTAATTCAAGAAGGAATAGGTTAAGCAGTTAGTCCTGAAAGGAGGGAAAAAATAAATCCATCCCTGTGAAACTTCAGGGTAACAAACCCATGTACAAATAAATTAGAAAGATAACTCCCAAAAGAGCAGCTATGCAACTCTTTCCAGCACCTGAACTTCCACACTCATCACAAATACCTGAAAAGAACCATTTTGATTTAACAGCCAACAAGTTCCAAAGGGAACACGTTCATTTAAGGAAATCCAGACTGTAGGAAGGATGCAGATCAAATGCTCTCAGCCTACCAGAGCACAAGAGAACTTAAGCGCTTTGCACCCCATGCAGAACTCCTCCATCAGAACCTTTATGGTGCTTGAATACAGCATGAACAAGCCACTGGTATCAGCAGTGATCTATACCCACGAAAGAGAGTTTGCAAGGTCATCAGTGGCATGACTTGCTGTTTATTTTTCAGCTGCTTCAAAATTCTAAAGCATGAGTAGCTTCAAATTCCTGGTATAGATCATAGAATCATAGAATTGTAGGGGTTGGAAGGGACCTCGAGAGATCATCGGGTCCAACCCCCTGCCAAAGCAGCTCCCTAGGACATTTCACTCAGATAGGCGTCCAGACGGGTCTGGAATATCTCCAGAGAAGGAGACTCCACACCCCCTGGGCAGCCTGTCCCAGGGCTCCCTTACCCTCACTGTGTAAAGTTCTTCCCCATGTTGGTGTGGAACTTCCTGTGCTCCAACTTGCAGCCATTGCCCCTTGTCCTGTCTCCACAGACACTGAAAAGGGGCTGGCTGATTCCCCTGCATCCCCTGCTTAAGATAATTATAAACATTAATTAGGTCCCCCCTTAGTCTTCTCTTCTCAAGGCTGAACAGTCCCAATCTTCTCAGCCTTTCCTCATAGGGGAGATGCTCCAGGCCCTTTATCATCTTCGTAGCCCTTCTTTGGACTCTCTCCAGGAGATCCCTGTCCTTTTTATAACAGGGAGCCCAGAACTGGACACAATACTCCAGGTGGGGCCTGACCAGGGCAGAGTAGAGGGGGAGGATCACCTCCCTTGACCTGCTGGCCACACTCCTCCGGATGCACCCCAGGATCCCATTGGCTCTCTTAGCCACTGAGGCACACTGCTGGCTCATGGCCAACCTGTCATCCACCAGGACCCCCAGGTCCTTCTCCACTGAGCTCTTCTCCAGCAGGTCATCCCCCAGCCTGTACTGATAGAAACGGTTGTTCCTTCCCAGGTGCAAGACTTTACACTTGCTTTTGTTGAACTTCATCTCATTTCTCCCTGCCCAGCTCTCCAGCCTGTCCAGGTCTCGCTGGATGGCAGTGCAGTGTTCCTGCGTGTCAGCCACTCCTCCCAGCTTTGTATCAGCGGGTACTTGCTGAGGGTGGATGCTGTTCCCTCATCAAGGTCATCAATGAAGATGTTAAACAGGACTGGACCCAACACCGAGCCCTGGGGAACACCAGGATACCATCTTCCTGTTTCTTTTTCTAATCCTTGTAATTCCACATGTACACTTCAAATCCCCTCCATAAGCATTTACCCTTCTGCTCCTTTTCAGATTAAAGAACTGGAAATAGATCAAGACTCCAAACAGAAACACCACATGAAAATTCTGATCATGAACAAGAGGCCCAACTTCCACAATGGCCACAAAACAAACACACAGATGCAGGAGCGACCAGAAAAGATAAAGAACAAACTGAAAACTAACAGGAGGCAAATTGAGGAGGCTGTACATATTCCCTGCTACAGCTCACTGCTTCCCCACATGGGAACTGGACTCAATAATCCTCACAGTTCCCTTCCAAACTTGAGGTATTCTACAGTTGCACAACTGCACCTTATGTGTACCAGGGACATTTTGTCTTTCCTAAACGTGCTGGAGCAATCACACATTCAGTTTCTACTGATAGCATCGCTAGCTGTGTGGCCTGCTACTGACTTGCATATACTGAGTCACCCAGAAATGTGCATCGTTCTCTACAAAGGATTACCCTCCTCTCTAATCTTTGCAGCCACTTTTTGTCCTCAGTCTCTAATATGTGCACAAATATGAATGCATAATTTAAAAAAATACCTATTAACTGCCATTCTTTAGGGCCATGACTATAAACCTCACCTTGATGTCATTATGCACAGGTATCACACACATTGCATGTGAGCTTTGTCCAGTGCAGAGTTTTCTCTTGTCTCTTTTTTAAGTCAAACCCTTTCTAGTACAGGAGTAGGAGACTAACCAGAGACTGGCCAATAAATGAAAGACTATACATGAACTGGATGATGCAAAGAAGGGAGGCAGGACAGCTGAATCAGCTCTAAACAAACTGTGCGTCACACGTTGTGTCTCAGCAATCAAAGGGCTCACTTTTGGAGAGATTCTCAAAGCACCTAAACCCTCTTCCTCTGTGTCAGTGGCTCTGGAACTGGCACCAAAGACAGGGCTCACATGTTTGGACCCACCTGCCATGAATTCATTAGAACAGAAAAGGGTGTGGGATGGAGATGAGGAAAACATAGGTGTGTACACAGCACCAGCTGACTCATGCAGTTCCCTGCAAAAGGAACAGTTTTATGCACATGTTTTCATCAAGGTCTGAAATGGCTGATGGTTAGTACAGTGTGTGTTTGCTGATGGTAAAACGGGGAGAAAAGCAGCGTTGTTATACTTCCAGAAGGGATGCATGTAAAGGGCTATTTTCTCAATGGCACCAAAATTGCACAGCAAGAACCTGTCAGGAAAAAGCCCATCTCATTCTGGCAGGGTACTCTAGGACACTTCTGTACATTCCAACAGTCTAACAAGAAAGACAGGGACCAAAACTATACAAAGCAAATACCACCCAGTTCCTACTCCCTCTCCTCTGAGCTAAAAAAAAAAGGTGGAACGTCCTTACTTTTCAAAGTAATTTCTTTACATAGCAAGAGGTTTGATGCACCTATACCTAGACACTATAGCATTTCTACCTTTTCTTAGTAAGGTTTTGAATGGTAAATAAGATGTTACTGCAACGCAGCTTCAGCATCTTTTATTTTCTCCAGAGTACCCCATGTCTTGCCAAGAGCTGCCCATTAAAAAACTGCTATAGCTATTTTGGTCTGGGAAAGAGTTAATTTTCTTCACAGTAGCTATTAGGGGTCTGTGTTTTGTATTTGTACTTAAAAGTGTTGATAATAGAGAGATGTTTTTGTTATTACTGAGCAGTGCTTACACAGAGCCAAGGCCTTTTCTGCTTCTCATCCCATCAGTGTGTAGGCTGGGGGTACCCAAAGACTTGGGAAGGGACATGGGTGGGACAGATGACTGCCAGTGACCAAGGGGACATTCCATACCGTATGGCACCACACTCTGCATGTAAAGCTGGGGGAAGAAGGAGAAAGAGGAGGACATTTCTGAGCAATGTCATTTGTCTTCCCAAGTAGTTGTTACATGTGATGGAGCCCTGCTTTACTGATGATGGCTGAACAGCTGCCTGCTGAGAGGCAGTGACGAATGAATTCCGTTTGGTTTGCTTGCATGCACAGCTTTTGCTTTACCTGTTAAACTGTCTTTAGCTCAACCCATGAGTTTTCTCACTTTTAGCCTTCCTATTTTCTCCCCATAGCCCACTGAGGGCAAGGGAGTAAGCAGCTGTGCAGTGCTTAGTTGCTAGGTGAGGTTAACTCACATGTCCTGATTAGAACAAGTCTGAGATAGCAAGTGACCTACATGGGAAAAAGAATAGAAGTGAGCAAAAAGCATGCAATGATCTGCAGACATAAGAATTACCTGTGTGTCAGACCTGAAACCTTGCAAATAACACTTCCCAAGTATATCTGGGATGACAGAAGACATCCAGTACTACTTCAAAAGTATGTGTAGTAACAGAGATTTGGGATTTTTCAAGCTAAAGATGTAAAGTGCAGTCTGGTCCATCTCTTGCAACTAATTCCCTTTATCAGTAGCTTTCATTCATAGTCTTAATAAAGCTTATTGTATGGGGAAAAACTTGAAATCATTAGCAGCAAGACAGCAGAACATAGTGCTCTGGGCTGCAGCTCAAACCTAAGATGCCAGAGATAGCAGGATGCTGCAACAGGAGCAGAGAGTAGCACAGAAAGAGGAAATTCAGGCAAGTTGGGAGGCAGAAACAGCTCCTGTGGCAGCACTGGAGTACAGTCTATAGGACACAAGACTTCATTGGCTGTGGAAGAATTACTCCCAAACTAGGAGGGCTGACTCCTAGGGAACCAGCCCATGTTGACACCATGAATGTACAATTTTACTGGCATAATGTAAAAAATAGTGATAAACACTGCTGCTGTTTCTTTTCTAGTGATCATTTTCTGTAGAAACTAGAGTAAAACACCGCTGTCAGCTAACCCTGCTGTGGTCCACCAAGCCCTGCTTGGACAACTGAACAAATGCATTTAGGCATATAACCTTTGAAAAGCGAGCTAACAGAGCACAGATACTGCCAGATGTCATACACTTTACACTCTGCTCTGAAGCTGGTCACTTGGAGCCTGAGCCTAGGGGCCTGCCAGCCTGCAAACACAGGCTCCTACCTGCTTTACCACAGATCTTCTCTGGCAGTGGGGGAAGCAGTCAGTATCACACTCATCATTACCTAGAAAGCCTGTATACAAAGAGACTGCACTGTATGGGTCTGGTCTGGCTGCATGCAGCAGGAGCAGCCTGCCTTCCTGCCTGCCAACTTTATTCAGAAAAAAAAACAGGACTTGGCAAGAGGACACAGTATTAAGTGGGAGAAGAAGAAAAAAAAAAAGCAGGATATTAGGACACACTGTATTCCCCTGCTTAAAAATCTGAAATTTGCAGTTATTCTGATCATCAGTGACACTACCTTATCTGAAGGCAATGTTCTTGATAATTCAAGAATACTATTGATGTAAAACCAGTTTTGACAAACCACTGTGATCCAGACAGCAGGTCTAGAGAAACAGGGAATAGTTAGGGAAAAAACCGACATTCGTTGCATCTTCCTTTTAAACATCAGGCATGATACCACACAGGGCTGGAAACAGCTCCATTTTCAAGTACCTGGATGAACAATGCACATCCAGAATGCCTCTCAAGGCAAGTATTTTCAGCTGCAATTACCTGCTCGCTAATCTAACTGCCTGCTTCGAAAACACCTCTTTCTGACTAGCTGCTACCCATCTGCAGGCATTTGCAAATAACACCAGCACCCTCAAAGGAGGTCATAGCCCAATTTTTTTTTTCCCATATATATCTTAAGGTCAGACTGCATGTAAACTACTTTCAGTTTCTTTTGAAGCGTTAAATCTCAAAAACATTGGCATCCTTTCTGGAATTGGCACAGCAGGGACTAAGGTGCAGAATTCTCTGGAAAACTTCACTGGAGACAGCACCTTTGCTTTTAATGCTTAAAAATGTTGCAGAATTCCTCATTTAGATATTTTTACCCCATCTGGTGAAAATAATTTTGTAAACATAAACCCATATTTAAATGTAATTTCATTCCTGTTACATAATTTTACTTGGCCTAGTTGAGTATCTTTAATCTGTGCAGTTGATCTAGTTTTATCTTTAAGCCAGCAAGGGCTGCAACGATTACATATCTTGCAGTTAGAGAGCCACAGTAACACTGATTTAAGAGGCCATCACCTCTAGCCTCCTTCCTGAGAGCAAGATCTTGTACTGCACTTTTGCCATTCTGACAAATATTTGTCTGATCCACTCTTAAACACCAGTAAGAAGAGCCCCGAATCCCGCTAAGTCAGTCCAACACAGGGCTTGACTACTTCAAGTGAATCACTGGGAATTTTTTTCACTGTAACCTAGATCTGCCTTGCTGTTATCTTGGCTTATGACTTCTTGCCCTACCCTCAGTGGACATAAAAGAACAAATTGTTCTCTTCCTCATAGCAGCAGCCTTTTGTCTACTTATATGCTTACAACTTTCTTCAGTTTTCTGTCCCATCAACAGGCTCAGCAAAAGTCACGTGATCAAAGACTGATCATTATTGACAGCTTTTTCTCCAAATACCCCTATTTTTCTTGTGTGGAGCCCAGGACAGGTCATAGGTCTTCTAGCATAGCACAGGATTCCTGCGTATGCATTACAATCACTTGCTTACCTATATTAACCTGCATGATGTTTGCTTCTTTTGCAACAGCAAAATGGGATGGACTCCTGCTCAGCTTCATGACCCACAGCAGCCCCTCCATCCTTTCTTGCAGCATGTCCAGATACCTGATTCTATCTCATCTGGTAATCCCAGAGTTGATGACAATAAAGTGTGCAGTGGTGCACCTTCCACTGTACCACATCCCATTTTTTCCACAGATCTCCTATTTTGAATCTTAGTTCTGTAGCTGTGTTTATTCTGCCTTCAAACCCAACCTCATCTTGAAATGCAGTAATTACACGCTATTTCATCATGGATGAGTAATGGACCCAGGGTAATTCCCTGTAAAGGTACTCATATAAAAAACATATCAACCAGTTTTGCAATTCCCTTCGTGTGGTATCATCTAGACTGGTTTGTCAGATTGTTATTAGAATATCCTGCAAGCCAGTGTCAGAAGCTCTACTAAAAATCAAGATGTATGACTTAGACTGCTTCTACCTTATCTGCAAGCACTGTTACACTGCCAGAAAAGGAAATTACATTGGCTCAACTCATTCACAGCAAAGCCATACTGGCTTGCATTCACCTTCTTGTTTCCACCTAGATGCTTATAAATTGATTATTTTCTTTCAGAGTTGAAATTAAACTTAGTACTCCATTGCTCCTCAGTATATCTGAGAGCCCCTAAACTCTCCCCATTCCCCTCACTCCTCTTTTTTGTTGTTGTAGTGGAGCTAAGAAAACCTCACAGACAACAGATTGAAGCTTTACAGGAGCCAAGCCACCAGACCCCAAACAGCAAGCAACTCAAGAGGATTAAGAGTAGGGCAAAGAACGTTACAAGCAGACAGAAGGGAAGGTCTTACAGCATCTGAGTCAGTACAGTATTGTCATTCCCTGCTCTGGAGAGCACATTCCTTCTGTCCCTCAGCCTCCAAAATAGAGGGCAGCCACAAGCACTGCTCACCCACTCTAAGCTAACCTACACCAGTGATATCCTCCCAACCCCTCACAGCTTCCCCCAGAGCCCACAGCTCCTCTCCGGCGCTGCTGCTCAGAACTCTGCCGACCCACAGCTTGGGAGACCTGGCACAAACCAGCCCCCCAGCAGCACCCTGGGTCTCCTCACACCCCAAGGCTCTGCAGCCCTTCCCAAGAACTGCGGCCGCAGCCTCCTTCACCTCACGGGATAACAAAGCCCCACGGGAGGCCTCAGCATACCCAGTACCGCCCAGACCTCTGAGGCGAAAAACGCCTCACCCCGCCGCGCGCCGGCCTTTGTGTGAGGCGCGGGCACGGCGCGCGGCCCCCGAGCCCTCCCACCGCGCGGGCTCAGAGCGGCTCCCCGGCGCGCCCCTCCTTGTCCCACCCCCCGAAGCGCGCAGGCGCAGCTCGCGGGGCGGCGCGCAGGCGCAGAACGCGTTTCCTGGCTCCCTTGTCAGTGCCGGGCCCTCCCCCTCGGCCTCTGCCGCCGGCCGCTCCCTCTCCCGCCGCCCGGAGCGGAGTCGCGTTGACTGACCAGAGTCCGCGAGTCCCGCTCCGCTCCCGCCGCTTTAGGTGAGTCACCGCATCGGGGGCGGCTGTCGCTGGCGCCCCAGAGTTGGCTTGCCCCCGCCCCGAGAGAGATGGCGGGGAGGGGGGGCGGGGGGAGAGCCTGCAGGCCCGCCGGTACTGAGGGGGTGGCGGGGGGGAGCCCCCTCAGCCCCGTCCCTCCCGGCGGTGGGGAGCCGTGCCCGGACCTGCCGCAGGGCGGGGGCGCCGAGGGCACCCTTGTGAGGGTGAGGCGATGGGCACCCCTCAGTCCTCTCACCCTGAAGGGACGGGGCCGCACGGGGGGATGGATGGGCCCGGTGAGGGAGCAGCCGGGCGGGCCTCGGCGGGGCAGCCCCTGCCTTGCCTCCTGCCTCTGCCCCGCTGTGGCCTGCGCCGCAGCGCTCTGCACCTGTGTTATCGGCGTGGGGCAGGGCCGCAGCCCGCAATCCGTCCCAAACCGGTCGGCTTTATAATGCTAATGGTGTCCTGTGTCGATAGGCTTTGCCGTGAGGAGTCACCCTCTTGGGAAAACCTGCGCTGAGTGCCTTGGAAGGGAATGACAGCAGTAGGAGGCAGTCCTTAATTATAGGCACTTCTCTTCCAGGTGCTTGAAAGTGATGTAGGTGCTTTGAAAATAGGCGAGAATTAAAAAGATCCCTTTCTCTCTCACACACAACACACAAGCTCTCTGCCCTTTTGAGTCTGTATTCTTGCTAGTTGCTTGTCCAGGGATGGCCTTACACCACATATCTCACCCCACTGAGGGATGACAACAGCTGAATCCCGTACTTCCCAACCTTGATCTTCTCAGTCTGCATACTGAAAGAACTCCTTCTGTACAAAGGTTGCAAGATTTCCCTTTTCTTCCTCTTTCAAAAATTTACTGAAACTCAAGGACAGTTAATTTGCATTTGATAAAAGGATCAGGGATAGCTATGTTGGTAGCTTGGATAACAAAGTTATCACAGCAGTATCTTTCCTCTGTGGGATTCAGAGGTTGACTGACAGGAAGGCATTGAGGGCTTTGCTACATATGAATTGCTTCAAGAATCGTAGTGCCAGTTTCTCTTGTGAAATGTGACCGTGACATAACAAGAAGACTTCATTAAGATTTATCTTCCTGCAGAAAGTAGCTCTGCACCTATCAGATGAGAGACAGAGTAGTGCTTTTCGAGATTATCACCACTCTTGTTTTTTATGAGTTTGTTACCAAACTAAAACGGAAATTAGTCACTTACTACAATTTACAGTGCTCAAGAAGCTCAACCAGTGGGAAGGAATGGGTGATATTGCTTGTCTAGGCTGACTTTGGCAACAGCCCATAGGTTAGTAAAAATATCTCAACTAGAAATTAGGATGGGACCATATCATTTATATGTCATGCCAGTCTGTGAAGAAAATAGCAGGGCTGTATTAGAAAGTGTTTCAAAATAGCAGTGCTCCTTGGGGAGGGAGACTGGATATTTTTACGTTTTATTTCTGAAGGAGTAGAAAAGCCTGAGCATTCTTTGTTGGTAGAACAGCACTTCAGCTTTTCCTGTATATGGAAATGTACTGCTACTGAATGTTGGCATGTACTAAAGCAAGATCGTGGAAGGAGCAATTTGCAGTTGTGGTTTGCTTATATTAACACATGGAATCTCAAATAGTGGCCATCCAAGGTAACTTGGATTATGTCAATGTTTTCACATTCATAAAAAGTAACTAATTATTCTGCTTAGGACTGTGTATATTTAACAGCTTCACCTGGTAGAGTATGATAGAAGGAGGATGAAGATGACACTGGTTACAATTAAGAACTGGACTTAAAGGTCATATAGCTAAATGTTATAGTTGAAGTACATCTGAAATGAAACCATAAGTAGTATTTCTTTAAAAAAGAAAGTCTCCCGTTATATATGTTGGCAAAGTACTGTATCATCTCTGCTGCAAGGCTCAGCACTTTCAGTGTATTTGTTAAACTAGTAGTGTGATTGCTAAGCTCTGTAAGAACTTACTCATCTCTCATTCCCTCCTGAGTTGGACTGCTGTTCATTTCCTGTTTGCTTCCAAATTCCTACCTGGGCCTGAAGTCTCCACCCTCTGCTAACATGGCCATACTTGGGTGTGCTGTAATTTCAGGCTATAATGGGTGTGGATGCCTTGGAATGACATCACAGAGATATTTCTTTTTAGATGTATATGCAGGGGTAAAAAGACTTTGATTCATCAGCCAACGATAAATTGCTATGAAAGTAAGAGGAATTTATGGAAGGAATTGATGAATCCAAGTTGTGTGTATTGAACTATGCAGATTGCAATTATTACTGGTGACCTTGAGGTTTTACAATGCTGTTTTCCATCCATTTATGCCACCCTTGATTGATACAGGACATAGAATACAATATGATGTTTCAAACAACTTGATAATTGTGGGTCAGTACTCCTCCAGTTGCAGATGTTCAGCGCTATCTCTTGTAGCAGTTATAGGTTAAAGTAAAACCTAGGTGTCTAGCTAAAATATTTACAAACTAGAATGGTTCAGCTTGTTCTTTCAGTGTTTGAATCTCATGGGGGGCTAAAGCCTATGATTAATTTGAAGAATGCTTTATCAAAGCATTTATCAAATAATACATCAGCTATTTGCAGTTACATATTGAAGTTCTGGACACACCAATTTAACCACCTGAAAAAGAAGAAAAATGTTTTCTTGTAGGGCTGCCTGTGAGCCTGGGTACCTGTCAGGCTTTGGATCCATTCACTGAGCTGTGTCCCTGGGTTTCTTACATTTCCTAACCTGATGTCTCCCCTGTGCCAATACACCAGGAAGTGAGCATATATGGCTCACAGGGCAATTACAATTAGCTGTAGTAAACAGTTAAAATCCATCAGCCAGGGTGTGTGGATGACAAAGGCAGCTCTTTAGCAGCCTTAATGTATTTACTAAGTTGTGATCTTCTGTAAGTAAATTGTAATGGTAGGCTGAAACAACCTTGGTAAATGTTAAAGGCTGATTTTATTTCAATGATTGTCTGATTTTGAAGTGGTTTGTTTTCAATTTTGGAAGTTTCAATTGGTTTTCAATTCCAGCTTTTCCAAAACTCGGAATGTCTCTACACCAGTTTTTACTAGAGCCAATCACCTGCCATGCTTGGAACAGAGACCGTACTCGTAAGTGATATGTTAGAGTTTTCTTTCTCAGGGCTGTTTGGTCTTTGCTGTCCATTTGTGATCTTGTCATTTTCTGGATCATGTTTAGGGGAGGTATGGCCAGATACACGGTGCTGAATATTAAATGTTCCTCTTATGATCCAAAAAGCACACATCTCCTAAATCTGAACTTTTCTAAACCTGTTACTGGAACTCTGGCATGTAATAGATCCAGTGTTGCAAGTGTTCCAGAAAGCTTTGCCTCTTGGTCTGTACCTTGTGAGAATGGCCTGCCCCTCCCTCTCTTTGACTATTTCCATAGCCCCAAAGCAGCCCTTTAATAGCCTACTTTTCTACTAGAACATGAATTGTGTTCAAAATCTGTTGTCTTTCTGTACAGTATACTCATGACCATGTTATAACCATAATTATTTAAGATAATCCAGGGATACTGGCCTTTTGTTTAAAAAAAAAAAGTGTTATTCTCTGAAATTTGATAATACAGGCTTTAGCTTGGAAAATCTTTCCAAGTAAAGTATTTGTTACTATGGGATTGTTTTATTTCCTCTTCCAGAGATTGCCATTAGCCCTAATAACCATGAAGTCCACATCTACAAGAAGAGTGGGAACCAGTGGGTAAAGGCTCATGAGCTAAAGGAACATAATGGACACATTACAGGTAAGTGAAGAATGTGCTGTGTCAGACATGAGGTTTGTCCACCCCCTGATTTCCCCAGTTGAGAATCTGAACAGGAAATCTGCAAGTGCTGAGTAAATAGATCTTTTTATAGGTTGGAATTCCCACTTAGAGAGATCTGCAGCTTTTTTTCTGGGCTGCATGTTAGGAAGAAAAAGCCCTATTTCATTTCCAGATGTTTCAATAGAATCACTGAGCCTTTCTATCTATTGCTCATGTTTCATCTGTAATAACAGCATGAGAGTAAGTTTTCAGTCTGCTGAATTAATCGTGTTGTGTCACACTCTCCTGGTGATACATGCTGTTCTCTTTCAAGTGCTAATATTAAAACTTCACCAAGTATACAACTGTTGCCTTGGTTCATGGTTTCTGACAGCAATAAATACTCTTTTTTTATGGGCTGTATAAACACTTAAAGTGGTCAGTCCCATACTTAGGACAGACCATCAGTGAGCATGTTTTACTGCAGGCCCAGAGCATCTGTAGATCCACAGTGAAAATCCAAGAATAGCTGCCACCGTGACTCACAAGGTGCTATTTTTAAAATGTGATTGTCCTGTGGTAGTCTTTTATATTACTTTTTTTTTTTAATCACCTACCATGGTGATATTTTTACAAGGACTTTATTCTCTAAGGAAATGAAAGTAATTAATATAAGCACTCACCCAAAAGTGCTATCCTTTATTCTATTCTCAAGTCACTAATGGGCAGAAGTATCTGCCCAGCAGTGTTTTGGAGGAATTTTACTCCATTTATCCCATCCTTGCTGTCAAAGAGCACAACTGTGCATGCTCTTTTGTTAAGAGTCACTTGGGCTGAATTTACAAGTTACATGTTGCTCTCCAGAGACATTTCTCTGCATTTTTCTTGTACACATTAGTGTTAGAAGCCAGATATTCATGGCTTGGGAGCAGAGCACACACTGCTTTCCTGCATATCCTGTACCTGTGGAATGCTAAACGCTGTGGTTGTCCTAAATAGTTAAACTGTGGTTAAACACAGGAGATAGACTGATCAAACTGCTTGTTACCTCTGACAGGAGTGATTCAACTGCTGCCACTCCAGCTTTGGATCACAAGGGACAAGTTCTCTTGTCTTGCTTTCCTGTGTTTTTATTCAGATATTTGTGGTGAGCTGCTTCAGTTCACTTACAGGAAGAACATTATTCACTTCTCTTCTGGCTTAGTTTTCTGCCATGTTAAAAAGCTGAACTTACCCTGGGTCAGAAGAATGCTAGTGAAAGAGAAGTGAAAAGAGGGAGGATAGTGTCTCTTTCAATAGTAGTACTAGATTGATATGTGTAACTGGTTTCAGACTTCCAGCCTCCTCAAAACTGAACTTTCTAAGCATAAACTTATTTTGAAGTGGGCCATACATGACAAATTCTTTCCATATCTTTTTAGCCTTTTTCAGTTTGTGTGCTTAAGGAGTGGTTTTAATACAGAACACAGTTATGGAAAACCACTGAGATACAAATTTGTGGGAGGAGAGTTAAGGATTATACACTGCATCTCAAAGAGGGCTGCTAAAGGAAACATGAAGAAGAATATTGCCATGAGAGTTTCCAGCTGAGAAAATCCTTCATTGCACAAGAAGGGCAAGAAGCAATGGCAGGCTTATCAAAGGCTTTGCTTTATTCTTTTAGTTTATTTTTGCTTGGTAGACTGTTGTTTCTCATGGCACAGCTTAAATTGGCATGGAAAAAATGTAAGGATTGTATCAGCACATAAAGATTGATAACTTCTAACAAAAAAAAAAAAATCCCAACATCCCTCTATCTAAACTTCCATGACTGCAATCTGGCAGGAATGGAAAACCACTGAGACTGCATGACTGCAATCTGGCAGGAATTGGACAACTATGTTAGTGGTTTGTGCATCATTTTAGAGTTGTTGGGTTTCAGCTGTTGAAATGCAGCTCTTGCAGAAGTCAGTGGGTTGTGGGGTGCTGGAGGACAGGCCTTAGTTGGTCTGCAGCACTCCACCTGTTGGCCAGCCCCAGAGCTGGCTTCCTCAGCGGGCGAACTCCCTGTGGAAATTTGGGATCTGCAATTTTGATGCAAGCTACTGGGAGAAGCTGATATCCCTAACCACTTAAAAAGGTGCCTGGAGAATAAGTGAAGAAGGGGAATACTGACATGTCTCTGTGAGACTCTCTCTGTTTTGACTTAAAGCAAACAGTATAGAGGGAGAAGTGTATTCATGTGAATTCTAATCTGCAGGTATCGACTGGGCTCCCAAGAGCGATCGCATTGTAACGTGCGGCGCAGACCGCAATGCCTACGTCTGGAGTCAGAAGGACGGTGTGTGGAAACCAACCCTCGTGATCCTGAGAATCAATCGTGCAGCCACCTTTGTGAAGTGGTCTCCCTTGGAGAACAAATTTGCTGTGGGAAGTGGAGCTCGACTTATATCCGTGTGCTACTTCGAATCTGAAAACGACTGGTGAGCTGCTTGAGTTGAATTTCCATCTAAGCCTCGAAGGTCTGCATGGGAAAGCTAAAGCTTGGCATTGAATGGTAGTAGCTAGGTTACTATTTTATTCCCAAAATCTCCAGGAGATGTAGAAGGATTGACCTTGTTGGTTCTTTCATGGACTTCTTTCCATCTTGGGGAAAAGGTTCTCTCTTCCACATCTTTTCTCTGGCACAGCACCTAAGGCCTTTGACTTAGTGTATTTCAGGTTGTACATCTCAGCGTGGGGGTGTTCCACCTGACTGCCATAAACCTACGGTGCTTTTCTAAAAGTGCAAGAATTTCTGCAGAGTAAAAATTCCTTTACCACAGCTGTATGACTGAAAAAATTAAATGTTCCTTTCCCCTCCTCCTTCTAGAATGAATGAAGAAACTTTGACTCAAGTCTTTCTTCCATATAGATTATTTTGGGCCATTTCTTATCTCCAAGGTGGTGTATTGGAAGATACCTGACCTTGTCACCTACCTGTTCTATATTCTGTTGCAAATTTCTTCACAGTTAATGGATTTTGGACAGGACTATCAAAAATATTTCCACCATTAATATTTCTCTTTCTTTGGCATCTGAGTGCTTCTAACCTTTAATGGGTCTGTGTTTGTACCTGTTCATGTCAGAGCTACGTTTGCCATATCATCTGTAGGTGAAATCAGTCTGTTAAATATCCATTACTTTGGGTTGCATAAACATGCATAAGAACTGAGTGTCTGTGCCCACCATTCTGTGTGGAGATGCTAAACAATGAGACCATTTGAAAATGCATTTTAAATACTGTTTTGGACTTCTACACTTTCCAACATGTTCAGTTATTAACATTTTCTTTGCCTCACTTGTCTGTGAAAGAATCAAAACCCCATATGTTGAAGACAAGTCATTTAATGCAATCTTTAAAACTGCTTGTGCCTAAATTCAAAGGAAAGGCACCATCATCCCAAAGGCCATCAAATGAATAACACATTTAATTAATATTTTGTAAATAGTTTGAACAGACCAAATATGCTGGGATGTTTAGGCTAATATTGATGCATCCAACATCAGGACCATTTGATGTTGAACCTCAACTGATTCAGATGTATTGTCCCATTGGCAGTTCACCCATTTACATTTTGTCTTCTATAGTTATTGTGTTATTAAAGAGTAGAAAAGTTGATAAGTATGAGGTGATAATTCTAAAACTCATTGGAAGGAGCTGGAGGGAAAGTATAAAAGTGTAAAATAACAGTGTTTCTTAACCCAGAACCATCATGAAAGACATAAGGGACCATACAGTTACTGTGCAAAATTCACATTAAGGGGTTCAGTCCGATGCATTACAAAAATGAGTTAAAAGGGCAGTAGGATTTAGGTGAAGAGATGTATATTTAATGGGAATTTGTTTATAATCTTTAAAATTTTAATTAAGATAACCATATGAAGTTCACAAACAGCACAAAGACATAGGAAGGATTTGGGTAGAATGTGAGTTTTATTGCAAGACTGATTTGCTTAGTCACTGGCAAAGGGTGATTGTTTTAAGGAGTATTTCATGGATTTGGGGCAATCTGGTAAGGTATTTTCATATCAGTTTTCTCCCTCTCTTCATTTAGGTGGGTGAGCAAGCACATTAAAAAGCCCATTCGTTCCACTGTCCTGAGCCTGGACTGGCACCCTAACAATGTTCTGCTGGCTGCTGGATCCTGTGACTTCAAGTGCAGGTGAGAGTAAATGAAACATCTGCAAATCAGTTTGGATTCCTGGTTCGAGTTAGTAGCATGAGCATGTTGATAGTGTGTCTGCTACCAGAATAGAACACAGCTCCTTGCATACTGTTGTCACCAAAATAAACTGTCCAGCTTGGTAGACTTTGGCTTTGGTGCCACTAGAGGCAGACTTCAGACTACTAACATGTGTCTGTCGAAGGAAACATCTGGATTGAGTGGTCTGGTGGGTTTCTTTACTAGGAGGTATGACTAGTCAGCACTGAGATCTAATTATTAGTGTGAAATCATACTACCAGGAGCTATCTTGTAGAAAAACAGCACTGCTAGTTAGTTTGAGTGTAAAAAGCAGTGTGCTGGTGCTGCAGTTCCAAAATCAGGGTAACTCAGCACTTCCAAATGAGGTGTATCACCTTTTTCTTCCCTTTGTCACTCACCCCTTTGCCTGCACTAATGTTCTTACAGCCCTGTGGTGAGCACAATGAAGGGATTGATCCTCCTGAAACTCAGTGTAACGTTTCTGAAGAACATTAAGAAGGAGGCTGTTAAAGGCAGGTTGGCATGTGAGATGGATGGGGTAGTCTTTCATCCTGACTGTGAAATTACACCGCGAGGGATAGGTCCTGAAGTGCTCTATGCTGAGTGATTGGGGTCACAGCAGTGAAGTCTGCACAGGGCACTGTCTGCAGAGTGGTTGGCTTTAATTCATATTTTACTTAATCACTCCTACCTTGAGTAATACTTTGAGCTTTATTTCTTAAATTCTTTATATAATGGGGCAATTCTTAAGCTTCAAAGTATGTACTAAAAATGGCTAAGAAGCCGTGGGAGGGGGAGGTGGGACTAACTATTACTTTCCTTATTTCAGAATGAAACCCATGCATCTAAATTACTTCCTTTGATAACTTTTTATGTAAGGAGAGATTTGGGTTAAGTAGAAGTTGTGAAGAAGAGGAGAGTTGTCTCCCTTTCCTGCCTTATCTCCAGTTTGAATTGGATAAACAATACATGTTCCCTTACTTTCACAAAAAGTATGATGTAAAACTTAATTCATCTTCCAGAAGCAGCTGCTTTTCACATGTGGAAATGTTTTCATGTGCATTCATAAAGCATCCTGGTACTTTGACATTAGGTCACCTGATAAATAAATACACATATATCTATAAAATTGTTTTTTGAGGGGAAGAAAGTGAAGGTGTGGCTGAATCAATTTCCTAGGAGCATTCTTTAGAAGACTTACTTAGCCTTCTGTTTCCCATCAGAAAACTCAGTCTGTCCTGAGTCCTATTTCTCTAAAAACAGGGTATATTTAAAAAACAACCAACCAAACAAAAAAACCCCAACAAACAACCAAACAAAAATAAACCCAAGCAAAAACACCCAGAAAAAAACCCCAGATACCGGTTTAAAACGTAGGGAAAACTTTCTGTCTCCCTTAACATTGTCCCTTAGGATGAATCATTCCATAATTTTGCTGGTTTTATCATGGAAATCTCCATATAGAAACATTAAAGAAGGAAAAGTGATGGAGATTGGTACTGGGTTTAGGTTTGTATTTCTTCCCCCAAGCCATGAAAGTATGTTCTCTTTGGTAAATGATGAATATGGATCTCTAGAATTCCAGTTCTAGGGAATGTTCATTTACATAGGAAACGTAATAAAGCTCCCAGGGCCTGAAGTATGCATCTGTTCTGATAGGTGGTTCTGAAGAAAATTATGAAATGGATCAGCCAGAGCCACTGCCAACTAATAATCAGCTAAATGGGAGACATTTTGGAAAAAGAATGGAGGGCAGAAGAAGCTCCAAGTTGATAGGTATTCAGCAGAGGGGTTTTTGGCCTAGACGAGCTTCTCTTACATTTGTCTTCAGAAATATATATATCTATATCTAACAGCACCACATAGGTGGGAATTTTATATTCTTGCTGGAACAATGTTGCTGTGGGAATGAAAGCCATTTCCCAATGTTCTTTGAAGGCTGGGGCCTTCAAGCTGAGATGAATTTGGTTTTAAAAGAGAAGGAGACTTTAGTAAGGGAAATTACTTACTTTTTTTTTTTTTTAACAGTTATCTTCAAGGTCTTTCACTACTTAGGAATTTTTCTGCTTTGTGTCAAAGGCTGTTGCTTTAAACATCTTGCCCTATTTCCATATATTAAGAGAACTGTCCTTTTACATGTCTCTATAAAATTAAGTTTGTTGGAGGATTATCATTAGATTATATTTAAACTGATAGAGCTGAATATAAATTCGTACTTAATTCCCTGAAAGTCTGCACCTAATATAGCTGCAGTTAAACCCTCCTTGTTCCAAATGATCAGCTTGATTTGAATAAGCTGAATATAGGTACCTTTTGAAGTACACATGGAAAAGATGTAAAAAGCAGGGAGGTGGAAGCAGCGTTTCCTTAAACTCTCTCTAAAATAACCCCCTGTTTGTGTTTGATTGCAACCACGACCGTCTGATTGTGCCTTTTTGTTTCCACTGGAACATGTCCTTGGTAGTAGTATGGTGTAGCTCCTCCTGTTCAATGGACTCTAATCCTATGCCTGTGACGTCCCAGTAACTTCCATGGTAACAGGCAAGAACACCATATTGTGGCATGTCTGAATCATGCAGAAGGAATTTGATGGAAGGGGGAGGCTTTCTATTTAAACATATCTTGAAAACTGGAGTGCTGGGAAAAAAACCTATAAAAACGCCCTGGTATTTCAGGGTTTTAAGGCATTCTTTCAGTAATGAGCCAGGATAAGGTGGCTCAGAGCCCCGTTGCTGGCATTTGAACATCATTTTTCTTTCTTTGAAATGGTGCTTAAAAAGTGAATGTTCTTAAAAAGTGGGTAATTTTGTAGGTGTTTGTATTAGCTTCTAATTACACGGTGTGATTCGTGGGTTTTCTCTAACTGAAGAATCAACTCTGAGAGTTATTAGCACCACAAAAGGATGAAAGGGGAACCTGAGAGCAGTGGAAAACACAGTGATAATGTACATTTTTGTGCCATCTTCTGGAAAAAAGGAGAGAGATACTAAGACATGGCATTTATGAGACACCTGTACGCATTACATCCTTTGTAGTGTTCCTTTCTTTCTGTATGTGGAAGCTTCCCAGCCACCAGCAGCTTGTTTTTTAAAGATACTGTAGCATTTTATTATGGTAGAATTAGAATGTATCCCCTTGTTTCCAATGTGAAATATGTATGCAGCTCCCAGGAGGGGTTTTTTGCTGCTTAATAGTCACCAAAGCTATTGAGTTTTGATTCTGGCTTTCCGAGGCATCACTTTGTTCATGCTGCAATCTTTTCTTTGCAGGGTATTTTCTGCATACATTAAAGAAGTGGATGAAAAACCAGCCAGTACACCATGGGGTTCCAAAATGCCTTTTGGGCAGCTGATGTCAGAATTTGGAGGCGCTGGCAGCGGTGGATGGGTGCACAGTGTCAGTTTTTCTGCCAGCGGTAACCGCCTCGCCTGGGTCAGTCATGATAGCACCGTGTCAGTTGCTGATGCCTCAAAGAATATGATGTAAGTGTGCTCTTTCTGCTAGGCACTAGCTGTTTGGCCTTAAGAAGAAGGTGTATGTAGAATGTTGTGCTTGCAGCAGCAAGAGGGAAGCTGTGATGGGTGTTTCCAGTTTTGACAATTTTATTGTAGGTTCCAGGAGTCTCTTTGAGGTGTCTCTAATATAATGAGGTAGATTCTTTGAATTTTAGGATAAATAATTCAAATTTCTTACAGGATGACTTCTAAGAAAGAGGGGTACAGCCATTTACTTGGGGGGAGGGCATTTGAAAAAAAATCCATTCTATACTGTTGTTTAGGGAAAGTATTTCCTTGTGAATGGATCCAAGAGACCTGCAGAAACACCCTCGCTCCCTAACTCCTCAGACCCCATCCCCAACTGGAAAATTAGGTTGAAGCATTTTTTGGGTGTATTCTTTATAAACTCTTGCTGCTGTTTGCACATGATGCTAGGTTATTTCACTGTTTCACCTGGAAAACTTCATGTTCGTTACAGATTTTCCAGGACACTTTTGTTAGGTTAGAACTGTATGACAGATAACAGCCTTCTGGTGTTGCCCAAGACAGCTGAGCTTCACTGACTTCTTCTCAGTAATCCTTGGGTGGGAATGGTCTCTATTTTTTTGTTGTTGTTGGAGCCAAAGGTGAGAGGTTGCAGTGAAGTCCTCTAACAAATGTTCTTGTGTTCAGGGTTTCGCAGCTGAAAACAGAGTTCCTCCCACTCCTGAGCGTGTCATTTGTCTCCGAGAACAGCGTGGTGGCAGCTGTAAGTAACTATTATTTTCTCCTTGTAGAGCGTTGCGGTGTTTTGGAGAGGGAGAAACATGGCAGGGTGTGAAGTTAGGAACAAGCAAGCTCTTCCACAGCGCCTGTCTCTGTGCTTCTGCCTTTAAGAGCAGCAGAGGAAAGAAACGGTGGCTGGGCTGGTTGTGTTTCTTGACGTGCTTTCATGATGTCTGGTTGCAGGGCCACGACTGCTGCCCGATGCTCTTTAACTGTGATGACCGTGGCTTGCTGACCTTCGTTTCCAAACTAGACATTCCCAAACAGAGCATCCAGCGCAACATTTCCGCCATGGAACGCTTCCGGAACATGGACAAACGAGCCACCACAGAAGATCGTAACACCACCCTGGAGACCCTGCACCAAAACAGTATAACGTGAGTGTCCCAGCCCTCCACACAGAGTTTCCCAGGATATACAGCAAGCCCAGGAGAGATGGAATTCTCTCTGCCAGATGGGTTTAGCTGCTATGCCCTTCCCATTTTTACCTTCCACTAACAGCTGTTTCTGGGACTCAGAAACTGGCAGAGTCAATCATTAACGTGGCGTGCACGCTATTTCTGCTTGTTTGAGTTTAATGTGTACTCTAACTTGAACACACTTTATCTTATCAAACGTGCAGCTACATCACAAGAGCTTGGTACAATGCTTTGGTCTTTTGCTCTGCAAAATCCAGTCAGCGAAGTTCACCTGAGACAGGAATTCACATACCAGCTTCCTAGTTCAGATGGTGTTTCCATCTGGATTTATTCAGCAAAAGGATTGATTCAGGCCAATCAAGTAAAATACCCTTGCTTTTAAAAAAATAATATGTCAGCCCAGAAGATGCTAGTATTTCTGAAGCAATTTGTCTTACTCAAGGAAAATGTTCAGGCTGTGGCCTAAAAAAAGCTTTCAGCATCCTTTTTCTTTGCTTATTTTTCTAAAACATTGTACCAAGAATCTAGCATAAGCTCTGCTCTACTCATGTCTCCCTTTGAGAGAGTAGGAGTTGAATTCATCCCAAATTTCCCAGTTTTTTGGCTCTCTGGAATGGGTGTCTGTGTTACAGCTATCACTCTCTGTTTTCAGCCAAGTGTCTATTTATGAGATAGACAAACGAGATTGTCGTAAATTCTGCACCACTGGCATCGATGGAGCAATGACCATCTGGGATTTCAAGGTATGCTTTACTCCTGTGTTTATGTGCACTGGGTGTGGTGGGGGTTTTTTTCTGATCTCTGGTGTCAACTTCTGGGGCTTGGCCCTTAGGAGGGTTTTACTAGCAGTAGGAAATCCAAACAGGAATATTCAAGGGCATTAATGAACTCAGTAAGGAAGAAGGATCCAAGATTCAACATAAATGCAGATATACTTTGTTTAGCAGATGGTGCTAATCTGGACTTTTTTTTAATGGACTTGCTGTAGGAATCCCACTACCTCTTCCCTTTCCCAACCTCTACCTCAGCCACAATTAGGCTGGAACCACGAATGGTACAACAAGACCTTCTGTCTCTTCTTGCTCCCATCCCTGTGGACTCTGCTTGCTGTCTTTCTATAGCACATGGTCCTGCCTTCTCATAATTAACTACTCAAAGTTACCTCAGACAGTTAACAAATAGAGTGAGTGCTGTGCTGAAAGGCAGACGAGGTTTAGAGGAAGGGCTGGCTTTGCTGAGTGCTGCCCAGCAGAGCTGTGTGCTGGCCTCCCTGAGCTGCTGGGAGCTGTGCACTGCCTCCTCTGAAAAGAACAGCCTGTCTGCATTCCATAATGCCAGGAAGCGCTGGTGGGGGCAGGAGCCACGAGAGATCTAGGTGGTGTATAAGCTGTTCCAGTGCAGGTTTGGAGAGAGGGTTGGAATCCTTGGTCTGTGTATGCCTGAGGTCAGAGTGAGTGTTGGTAGTGGTCGCTGGTTCTTGAACATGAACCTCCTTTCAGGTATTCAGAGGCTTTACTCTTCTTTTTAATTCTTACCATCAGCATTAACACAGAATTATTTAACCCAGGATACTGTAGCAGATTGTGATTTAAAACTTTCTCTCTTTCAAGACCTTAGAGTCCTCTATCCAAGGTCTACGAATCATGTAAAGATGGATTTCTGTGATCTAGCAGGACAAACTGCTTGACAGAACGCAGCTCCCACATCTGCACAAACCCCAAAAGGGAGGAGGAAGGTGGAATGTTTGGAAACACTGAGAAAATACAGCTTGGCAGATTTTATTTTGAATCTAAATTTGGTGAATTGTGTTGGTTTCAAAATCAGCTGTGATTGTTCTTTTTTTTTATTATTATTATTTTTTTCGGTTGGTTGTTTCATTCCATTCTTTACCAAAGCTGCTCCTTCAGTAGTTTATTGCAGGAAGTTATGAATCACTAACTTAAAAGGGGAATTTTATGTAAATTGTCTGCTAGAAATAATAATAATAATAATAAAAACAAAAAAAAGAAAAACTGATTCTTTGTTTTGCTGCTTATTAATGGTGATAAAAAGGGGGGATATTAAGGAAATTAACTCAGAGAGAGAGAGGGAGGGAAAGCCCTGCACTGATATTTTATGGCCTTAAAACAGGAAGAGTTCATCTTAACTGAAAGTTTCATAAAGTAAACAGATGAAAGCCTCCAGTTCTGATGATGTGGGTGTGGAGACTCTGGGCTTCTTTCAGGGGAGCTGTTCCCCAGAGGTGATGATTTTGGAGGGTGAATGATTTGTCCCGCTGACTCGTAGTTCTGTGTCCCTGGCATTTAACCTGGTGCTGACAGCAAAGTCACCTGAATGCCTGTTCCTTTCTCTCTGGTTAGTGGGCCAGAGTTTTCCAAAGGCCAATCACCAGAATTATTTACAGTTACCCCTTAGAATTTGTACTAAAGACTTCTCCCAGTGCACTGCTTGGGATACGGGCTGGAAGGCAGCACAAAAATCTGCTGAGCCAGCTCTTTGGGGGACAAAATGAAAGCAAATCACTTTTTAAGGCCTCAAAGCCACCCAGGGCTGTATGCTGAGTTAGAGCTGAGTGCTCAGCCCATGAAACCCCCTCTTTATAATGACTGGTGGAGAAATGAAGCTCACTTAACAGAGGTACCAGCGTGGTCTGGCTTCTGTGCAGATCCTTTGTCTCCAGGTGACTCTTCTGAAGCTCAGTTCTGAGCCGGTAGCTCGCTGAGACATTTGCACTTAACTTGCTTGATTCACATGGCCGAGGTAAGATTAACTGTGCTGCAGCCTTGAGGCCAGGCTGAGCTCTGGGGGGATTATCTGGCTCATAGCATTGCTTTACAAGGTTTAAGGCTTCGTAATTTCTGTTGAAAATGCAGAAGTGTCTTTAAAAAACCCCAGTGACTACATTTACCACTTCCTCAGGAACCAGAGTTGCTTCATACTCTGCTCATTTCTCAGCTCTGAGTGACTGAAGAGAGAAGATGGAGGAGAAGCTCACCAAGCTGACAGCTGCTGCTCTGTGTCCCTCACAGAGCTGGATTGTTTTTGGGTGTGATGTTGGTTCTGTGTTTTCCTGGGTCCTTCAGGTCTTCGTGTGGCTCTCACCTTCCTCCCCTGGCAGTCAAGTGTGGCTTGGTGATTTCCTCTCCCTTCTAAGCACACGGTAGCAGCTGTTTAACCTGCACTCATCCCACAGGCCAGTGTGTGAGGGTTTATTGGGTAGAACAGGGTTCAGGTGTCTTCTGAGTCAGTCACCCCTGTTAGGGAGCAGGGGCTTGGCTTTGCCCATTTCCAGGGGAGCTGCTTGATGCTGATCATTGCAGAGAGCAAAGATTTTGTTTCTCTCTTCAATGTAGGTTATTCCCAAAAAGGGATTCTAAAATACATGGTTCAAATAATATAAAAGGAAGGGGGGGGGAAATCTAGTGAGAGTGGAGAAAATGGCTTGTTCTTTTCTCAAGTAAAAGGGCTGGGGAAGGTAAAACCCCATTTGCTCCCAAAAAGCCAACAGACTGCTGTTTGAGCCAGCTGCCCCCAGTTACTGAGAAGCATGTACAAGTCCAAGATCAGAGCCATTTATAACAGGAAAGGGCTGGGAATATCAACAACCACCATTCAGAGCAGAATTCAACTTAAAACTGCCCCATGGGCAGAGCTCTGTGCCTCCTGTATGGCAGTGGGAGCAGGTGGCTCGCTGGGTTTCCAGGCTGCTGCTCTGCTCCAGGAGGATGTTCTGTGAGCTGGGGTGAAGGTAGGTGGAGGTTTTGACTCTCTTATTTCCTCAGCTCCTCCCCCATCTCTGCCACCATCAGGACATCCTCTGTGACCAACAAGGGTGAGAATTCACCAGCCACCTGCAGCACTGGGCTCTGAGCACATGCTGCTGTGTGCTGGGGCTGAGGGTGGCTCTGAAAGCGATGCTCACAGTAAGGCTCGTGGTTCCAGTCCTAATTGCAGGGTAGCTGCTGCCTGCCTGTGCTTGACATTCCACAGCAATTACCAGGCTGCAGGGGGCAAGGAGTGGGGCTCTGTGTGGGCAAGGATGCTGAAGAGCGTTTGCTGGAGCCTGCCTGGAAAACTCTCCAGCCTCTAAATGTAATGAATCCGCAGAATCACTGCTGTTTGCCACCCCCTCTGCCCCACTGCCAAAGAAACCCCTGGCAAAAAACCATTCTGTGCATGGGACAGTTCCCCTGGAGTCTTTTCTGTGAAGGTTGCAAGACATGACCCCATGGATGCAGGAGGATCTTCCCACTTAAAAAAAAAAAAAACAGGGGCAAAAGCAGGTCAAGGATTCAGCCAGACCTCGAGTCAGACCTGGTGAGGGACCCAGCCAGGCTGAGCCTTCATCCCTCATCTCTGCAGCGCTGACTTACTCCCTGTGGGACGTTGAGTGCAGAGAAAACACAGGCAGTGTTCAAACCCAGTGTGTCCGTGGTGGAGGCTGCTCACTGTGCTCTCAGAGGAGTAGCCTCAAGGCTAGAAGTGATGAGGAACTCCAATGGCAGGTGAGGAACTGCTCTGCAGGCAGCGATGGGGATGATGCTCTTCTCTTCCTTAATATCATCTGCTGAGTCCTGCCAGAGAAGTTAAGCTGACCTGCCCAGAAGGAATCCAACATGAAGGGGTGGCAGGGGGATGCTCTCCTCTTCTGCATCCTCCCATCACGTGTGGATGAGAGCTACTGGTCTTGGTGCAGGAGGCAGTGGAAGGACACCTGGGAAGCCTGAGCCCTCCTGGTGAAGAGCAGAGGCTGAGCAGCTCATAGCCCAAGGAGGGCCAGAGGAAATGTGCAGCCAGCAGGAGAAATTTGAAGAAGCCGTCGCTTTCTGCTGTGTGTGAGCTGCTGTGGGTGCTGCCTCCCTTCTGCTGTGTTTGGGGTGACAGCAAAGCTGGGGGTGAGGCTGGGCACTGCTATGGCCAAACTGCTGCCAGAGGACGGGGCACCTTGCTGCTTCTGAGAGGGGCTTTTCCCACCTGGATGGACCCGCAAAGACTTGCTTTGCTCTGGGGATCCCCGTGTAGGTCTGCGTGGGATCACGGCACCGCACGTGAAGGGAAGCATGGCTAACGGGCTCCAGGGACAAGATGAGCAGCTGGCTCAGGGCCACCCTTATCTCCAACTGACCCCTTTCACTTTCACTTCCAATTAATTCTGTGGCTCAGCAAGAGGTCATCGTGTCCATGTTCCAGACCCTGCCCTCCCTGCACAGGACCCTGGTGTGCTGCTGTCCTGCTTCTGTGCCGCTACTCAGGGAGGGAAGGGGTGAGTGCATCCCTCTGTGTGTGGCTGTGCAGCCTGCTGGCAGCAGGGCAGTGAGAAGCTGGAGTCCATCTCTCCTTTCCAACAGGACCAGAGCTCCAGGGAGTTCCCCAGCATGGGGTGGGGGTGGGGGGCGGAGGAAGGGATTCAAATTAGTTGTTCTGGAGCAGGAGGGAAGAAAGCAGAGGGGTGTCAGACGGGGGTGCAGGCGTGGCAGTGCCAGGGTGCAGAGCGCTGACTGCTGCCAGCCTGGGTGTGAGTCCCACTGGGCTCAGTGGGATGCAGGAACTGGCAGCAGCTGCTGCTCGGGCGACCAGATCTGGGCTCGGCGGGGTCTGCCAAGCTGCTACTCTCCCCGGCAGCAGGAGGCGATGCCTGCGCACGTCTCGCCCGAGGTGGTCTCCAACTGCAGCGTCAGGCAGGGCCTCCCTGCCGCATCCGTTTCCCCCCCCTCCAAGAACACGTTGGGGGGGACTGAGCAGCCCTCCCACTGACAGAGGGATAGGAGAGAGCTCGGCTCCTTCCTCTCCTCTCTCCCAGACTCATCCTTCCCCAGCGCATCCGGGGTGCGATGCCCACATCCCACTGAGCAGCTAGGGCTGCTGGGAGCATCCCGGCTCGGTGGGCCCCGTCGTCCACGTGCGGCGATGGCAGAGGCCTGGCTCGCAGGCAGGCAGGGGCAGGGCGGCCGCCGAGCTGCTTTTGCGCTCCCCCAACGCCCACGTAAGGAAGTGGTTGCATTTCTCAGAGAGGAAAAGGGAAGTCGGGCTGCCTCGGCGGGGCAGCCAGCAGCTCCCGCCGCTTGCGCCAGGCTGCCGTTCGTGTCGACTGCCCAGAGTCCATGAACTAGCCCTCGCCCAGCCGCTCTGCCCGCGCTGCCCAGCAAGGTAAGGAGCAGGGAGGCAGCTCTGCCACTCTGGTGAGGAGCTGGGACTGGCCCACGGGGGGATGTGGCCGTCACCTCTCCTGATGCTCACACCCCGCTCGAGGGGAGGCGGGGAAACCCCCTGGCTGGGGCTGCTTTGGGGTCCCAGGGGGTGCAGGCAGCCCATCACCACCTGTGAGTTTGGCTGTCACTGCATTTTGGGGTTGTTTTTTAGATTTTTCCAGCAAGTTTTATTCTCTTGCCAGGGGCTTGGCAACTGCAGGCTGTTAGATGGGGGCTCTGGTGGGGGTCCCACGGGGATTGGTGCTGGCAGGGCCAGAGCTACCTGTAACCTGTCCTCTCCTCGGGCATCTGCTGCCTCTGGCTTTACACTGCGTGAGGAAGAGGAGGGTCAGAGCTGCCCCTCATCTGCCCCGGGGCAGCGATATTCCTGACAAGCCAGGGCGGCTCCTGGGGTACCCCACACCGATGACAGGGACCAAGGGTGGGTGTCCCCAACCTGGCTGTCAGGAGCAGGGGTGGGGGTCGACCCCCTGCAGACCCATGGAGAGCAGAGGGGCTCCCGAGGTTGGTGCCGGGGGCTCAGGAGGACCGTGCCTTCACGGAGGCTGGGGACAGCTTCACAGGCTCGCAGAGCTCCCAGCAGGACCCTCCCTGTGTCCCTGCACCAGCGGGCACAAACCCACCTCCCGCCACTCTGCCAGGCTCAGCAAAACCAAAGCTACGTCTCTCCTCGGCGCGCAGCTTCCTCCCGGGGCCGGGAGGAGCCCCCGGCGCTCGGCCCCTGCCAAGGTTTGGCTATCTCCTCCAAGGATGTTTCCGAACTGCTCGGCGCCTCGGGGCTGGCTGGGGAGATAACCAGAGTCCCAGTCAGATCCCGGTCCCGCCCTGCCTGGCCAGCTGAAAATGCCCCGCTTTCCTCCCTCCAGAGCCTCGTGTGGAGCAGGGGTGTAGCCCTGGCCCCTCCAGTGCTCTTCCCTGCTGGGGAAGGGGCTCCCAAACTCCCTGTGGGTCACCCCACGGCTCCCCACCGCCCACGGCCGGATTACGGCTCAGCCCATGGGCGTCAGCAGAGAACTGGCCATACCCCAGCTGCTGGGGAAGTGACACTAAAACTGCTGGGGAGAGAGGGGGGACCGCAGCTCTTGCCTCTTACCCGGCACTCCTGCAGCAGCCGGCACATGGCTTCCGCTCCCCAGCACAGCCGATGAGCCTCATCCCGTCCCTTCGGGGCTGCTGTTAAACCGCTGAGGAGCAAGACCCCCTCAGGGAGGAGGCTCTGGGCCTCTGAGCATCCAAACCCAATTAAAACAAAGCAAGCATCGCTGTTTGCTTAGGGTTGAAGGCAGAAAGGGCTGTGGCATACCCTGTGGCATACCTCCTCCCCAGGAGCTGTTTCTTCCAGGTCCCCATTCCAGCCAGGTCCCTGTCTCCATCAGGTCCCTGTCTCCATCAGGTCCCTGCTCCAGCCGGGTCCCTGTTTTTGGCAGGTCCCCATTCTGAGCCAGGTGCCTGTTCCAGCCATGTCCCTGTTTCTGTCAGGTCCCCATTTGCACCAGGTCCCCGTTTCAGATGGTTTTTCCTCCTCAGCTTTGGCAGCCCCAGTAGCAGCCCCGTTTGCCAACACGTCCACTCAGCACAGCTCTGGCTGTGGGCCTTGGGGTAGAGGCAGAGGGTGCCAGGGGCTTTGTACCCTCCTGGGGTCCCCCTTCACTGTGTCCCAGCAGGATCAGTGGGGCTGGGATTGGGCAGCTGCCTGCTGGGCCATGCCCATGTCCTTGGCTGGTGGGGGTCGTGCCACACATCAGCATTGGGCTTTCCCACGTGCAAAAGGCAGGGGATGGAGCTCTGTGGATTTCCTTCTCACCAGCCTAAGGACAGATGTTTGCTGGGAGGGAATTTTTCCCTTCCCCTGTACTGAACTGAGCTGCCAAAGAAAACGGGCAGCACTCAGGGAGTTCCCAAAATAGCCGAGAGGCAAACTGAGTAATCCCCGTCCCTCACACCCTGGTGAGGTGTTTCCCTCTGTGTGTCTCCCCAGCCGGGTGGGCGAGGGGCTGTGCTGCTGCTCTGAGCCCTTCCCAGTCCTGTGGCACCCAGAGAGGGTTTGCAGGAAGCTGCTCCCTCCAGAGCAGTCGGTGGGTGCTGGTGGGAGCTCGGCCAGGGGAAGAGTCACTGGCTCAGTCGGACTGTGCATAGGCAGGGTGGGATGGGACGGGATGGGACAGGTTGAAGGACCCTCCGTGGGGCTTTGGCTCTTCCTAAATGAGAGGCAGGGAAGGGCAAGTGGATCTGGCCAAGCAGGGCTGGTGGGAGCAGCCAGAGGGAAGGGGTGCTGCCCATGGTGGGCACCCCCCCCAGATGCGTGTGGAGCTGGTGGTGCTGGCACCAGGGTCCCAGTGTGCCTGGCTGGCTCCTGCCCATCAGGCTTCACCCAGCCAGGGCAGGGTGACGGCGTGTTTTGGAAGTGATCCCCCTTCCCATCTGGCTACTGGACGCCCATGAGGCACCCAGCTGTAGGGTGCCTGGTTGTGGGGCATCCAGCTGTTGCCATCTGGCTGTGGAGACACCCGTCTGGCACTTGGCTACAGCTTGCATCCACCCAGACCCTTCCTCCCCTTCTTCCCCCAAGCTGGACCTTCTGGGACACCCTTCCCTTGGGTTCTGAGCTTGGAAATCCTCAGGGAAACCCCTTCCCTGGCCGAGGGGGACACAGTGGGCTGAGATGTGGGGCCGATCCCAGTGGGAGGGAATGCTTGTTGGGGCTGGGCCGGGGGAGTCCTACTGGGGGCTCATCCCCATGGCCAGAGCAGCATCTCCTGACAGCCGTGGGGGTCTCGCCCCATCCGCAGCCCGCGAGCCATGGCCTACCACAGCTTCCTGCTGGAGCCCATCAGCTGCCACGCCTGGAACAAGGACCGCACCCGTAAGTATGGCTGGGGCACCTCATCCCCAAATCCCCAGGGGAGGCACGACTGTCCCTGCTGAACATCCCCGCAAGCGGGTGATGCCCCCACGGTGGGACAGAGCTGGGCTGGGGCTGGGTTTGGGGAAGCAGGTCCTGCCATGGGGGACAGGTTTTGGGGCTGGGGACAGCACATGTCCTGCAGCCCCCTGGTCCCAGCACAGCATCCGGCCCGGTGGCACAGTGACAGGCGGCATCGGGAGGGACAGGCGAAGCACGGAGGGGAGAGCGGAGCTGGGTGATTCATGGCCGATGGCATTTCCCGGCCGCGCAGGGGATGTGGGAGAGAACAAAAAGACCTTTCTCTGCTGGGCTGGAGAGCTGGGCGGGCAGGGCAGGATGGGGCCGGCCAGGAGCGGAGCACCAGCAACCCTCCCATCCCATTCCATCCCATCTCCTCCCACCAGCCCCACGGGACCACAGGCTGGGGAAGAGAGGACGCTGGGCTGGCAGGTCGGGGGGAGCTTCTGCCTTCTATAGGGACAGTTTGCGGGAGCAGGGCCAGCTCTGGGGCAGCTTGGTGAGACCCCACCATGCGGATGGGGCTCAGTGGGGTCTCACCATGCTCTGCTGAGCCTGCAGCATGGGAAGGGGCAGGTCAATGCTGGCTGGCCCCCATCCCTCTCCCAGCAGAGCCCCTGGCCCACGCTGGGGCATTGTCCTGGCTGCTCTCACCCCACAGAGATCGCCCTCTGCCCCAACAACCATGAGGTTCACATCTACCACAAGGATGGAGCCAAGTGGAACAAAGTCCATGAGCTGAAGGAGCACAATGGGCAGGTGACAGGTGAGTCCTGGATAATGGAGGGCACAGGGACACAGCTCACAGGTGGCCCTGCCCCAGAGATGGTCCCCAGGCTGGATGAGGGATGTACAGCAGGTAGAGAGGGAGGGAGCAGTTGTGTCCACATCTCCTGGCCCCGAGCCAGCATGTCACATGGCACCCAGGGATAAGATGGATGGGAAAGATGGAGTGGGGTGGAATGGGGTGAGACAGGATGGGGTGGGATGGAATAGTTTTGGAGGGGATGAATGATTTAGGATGTGTGGGGAGTAGAACAAAGAGGGACTCTGGGGCAGAGACCAGCCAGAACAGCTCTGCCTTCAAATGTCCTCCAGCCCCAAGTGACCTGTCCCCCCAGCTCCCTGGGCCACCATCACCCCCTCTCTGCCTTCCAGGCATCGACTGGGCCCCTGAGAGCAACCGGCTGGTGACATGTGGGACCGACCGCAATGCCTACGTCTGGACCCTGAAGGGCAACGTCTGGAAACCCACCCTGGTCATCCTGAGGATCAACCGGGCCGCTCGCTGCGTCAAGTGGTCCCCCAAGGAGAACAAGTTTGCTGTGGGCAGTGGCTCCCGGCTCATCTCCATCTGCTACTTTGAGCAGGAGAACGACTGGTGAGGCCTCGTTGGGCCTGTCCTGCGGGAGATGGAGGGAGGGATGGAGGGGAGATGGGCTGGGAGGGGGGCTGGAGGTGGGTCAGGAAGAAAGCAGGGAGGCAGAAGAGCTGGAGGAGGAGATGGAGGAAGAGACGTGGGGAGATGGAGGGAGGTGCTCGAAAACCTTTCTGCTGGGGTTAGGACGTGCTGTCTCCATGCCCTGGCTGCTGCGTCAGGGTGGGCCCTTGGAGCCCCAACCACCCTCAGCTGGCCCCTCGAAAGCCTAAGGGGGGCGCCGGGGGGGAGGTGCTGCTGCTGCTTCCCCGCTGAGCCCAGCCGCTCTGCCCGCAGGTGGGTGTGCAAGCACATCAAGAAGCCCATCCGCTCGACAGTGCTCAGCCTCGACTGGCACCCCAACAACGTCCTCCTGGCCGCCGGCTCCTGCGACTTCAAATGCCGGTGAGGAGTGTGAGAGGGGATGAGGCAGGGGACCCTCCAAGTCTGGGTTGGGGTCCCAGCACAGCACAGGGCTGTGTGGGGCAGCCCAGCGCCCAGGTGTGTCGCTAGGTCCGGCTTCACGCATCTGGGTGCTTCTGGGAGCCAGGGGCGGGGTGCAGGGTTAGATGGGGGCCCAATGGGATCCAGCAGGGAAACTGAGGCACGCAGCAGGGTGGGGATGAGGCAGCTCCAGTGCTGTGTCTGGAGGAACAAGCAGAGCTCTCCTTCCCTGCCAGGATCTTCTCGGCCTACATCAAGGAGGTGGAGGAGAGGCCCAGCCCCACGCCGTGGGGCTCCAAGATGCCCTTCGGGGAGCTGATGTTCGAGTCGAGCAGCAGCTGCGGGTGGGTGCACAGCATCTGCTTCTCGGCCAGCGGTGCCCGCGTGGCCTGGGTGAGCCACGACAGCACCCTCTGCCTCGCCGATGCCAACAAGAAGATGGTGTAAGCAGGGCTGGGGAGCGGGCGGGGAGCGGGGTGGCAGGGGGCGGCCGTGCTGGGGGTAGCAGGGAAGGTTGACCCCAAAACTGATCCGGGGATGGAAGCATCTGGGTTGGGGTAGGGGTGAAAGGCCAAGGAGATGTGGTCAGAGGAGGTGGCATGTCCTCTCCTTGTAGCCTTGTGGCTTCCACCCTTGTCACGAGCTGTGCTAGTCTCAACACAGAGGCTGGAGCTTGGCTCCCTGCTAACCCTGTGCTCTGCTGTCCCCCTCAGTGTCGCCTCTCTGTTCACTGAGACCCTGCCCCTCCTGGCTGTCACCTTCATCACTGAAAACAGCCTGGTAGCTGCGGTGAGTCGGGGCTGGGGACACGGGGTGGGTGCAGCATGGGGAGCTGGCGGGAGAGCTCTGACCAGGATGTTCCCCAGGGCCACGACTGCTACCCCATGCTCTTCACCTACGATGAGAGCCAGGGTGCCCTGACCTTCGGGGGGAAGCTGGATGTCCCCAAGCAGAGCTCCCAGCGCGGCCTCACTGCCCGCGAGCGCTTCCAGAACCTGGACAAGAAAGCGAGCTCAGACACCGCCAACGCCACGCTGGACACCCTGCACAAGAACAGCATCAGGTGTGCACTGGGGGTGTGGGACAGGCAGTGTCACCCTGGGTGGCTGCTTGGGGTGCTCGTCCCTGAGCATCCTCTGGCTTTGTTGCTGTCTGGCCTGGGAGCTGGTACGGCCCTGGAGCATCCCCCTGGTATCCCTGGGTATCCCTGCATGTGGGTGGAGGAGATGAAGGGATCCATCCCCAGGAGCTGTGACAGTCCTGGAGCATCCCTGAGCATCTCTGGGCGTCCCTGAGCATCCCTGGATACTCCTGGGTGTCCCTAGGCATCCCTGCACAGGGGTGAGGGAGTCCAGCCCTGGGAGCTATGAGCTGGGACAACCCTGGAGCATGCCTAGAGTATCTCTGCACATGGGGGGTGGAGGGGCTTGGGAGGAGGAGATGAAGTGATCCCTCCCCACCCCCATCCACTGATGACCTCGGCTCTGAGGACTGTGGGGGCTGGGGCTGACTCCTGTACCTCTCTTTGCACCCCACAGCCAGATCTCAGTGCTGACAGGTGGGAAGGCCAACTGCTCTCAGTTCTGCACCACGGGGATGGACGGTGGCATGAGCATCTGGGACGTCAAGGTGAGGTGCCCCCACTGTGCCTCTCCAGGCTGGGAGCACCCAGCTCTGAGCCATTAGCCACAGCTTTAATTGCAGTCCCTCACCCCACCTCTGTGCAGCTCTCTGCTGCAGTGGTGGGGTTCATCGTGCCCAGGGGCCCCACGTTTCCTGGGTGGGGGAGACCCTTGGGTGGCAATTTCAGCTCACTGTCGGGGCATGGTTGAAGCCAGCCTCACAGAGGGACCTGGCCCCCTCTCCTGGCTTCGGCTTTGCTCACATGGCTTGAAAAATGAGCCAAAACAGGACAAAATTGGCAGCTCCTCCCCACAGAGACAGGTTGGCACCTCAGGAAACAGCTCCTCCCCAACCTGAGCCCCCTTTCAGCTCCCCAAGCACCCCCACTTGCCTTGGAAAGCCAAAAAGCCGATGCCAAGCGACCTCTCGTTTCATTCTAGAGCTTGGAGTCAGCACTGAAGGATCTCAAGATCAAGTGAAGGAACCATCCAGGAAAGGCATCCCGGCTGCCAGCCCAGCCCTGCTAACGCCGTGCCTGCCTGCTTCCCCCCACCCTCCAACCCCCCCCCCCCACATGAGCTGGCCCGGCTGCCAGCCAGCCCCACGAAGGAAAGAGATTCCTCTTTTACCCGATGCTGGTCAGACATCGCTTCAGGAATAAAAGAGCAAAGGAAGGGTTTTCCTCTCTCAATCCAGGGGGTTTGTCTTTTCCTTGCTTTGTTTTTTTTAAAGAAACAAGTTCAATGTGAACACAGCCCAGCCACCCTGCTGCACCTCCCAGAGCAGGGTCACCTCCCTTCCACCACCAAGCCCGAGGATGGATCGGGACCGTGGGGATAAGGGGAACGTCACCTCCCTGCTCCCTGCTGCAGCAAGGATTCAGACCAGGATTGGGATCAGTGCAAAGGTAGGGGAGAGGTGGCAAGGGGAGAGGTGGCAAGGGGAGTGCTCCCGGCACTGAGCTCCTTCCTGGACACAAGTCAAGGCCTGGCAGGCTGCAATCCCAAGCCCTGGGAGCCAGCTCTGGAACCTGGGGCTGCTGAACCGTTCCTGCCCCGTGGCAGCTGGTTATCGCAGGCTGCTGGCAGGTTTGATCCGAGCGCCTCCGACTTCCACCTTCCTCACCTCTACGTTCAAGCAGCCGCACTGGGAGGGTGAAGCTGCTCCTGGGAGAAGCCAGGGAGCCTTTGGAGAAGCTCTAAGCAAGCAGATCTATCTTCCCACCCTTCAGAGCAGGGTTGAACCGTGTGGTAAAAGCCACGGGCTCCATCCGCCTCCCAGGGCCCCCCACACTCCCCATGCTGGTACCCTGTCCCTACAGTATCAGTTCTTCCCCACTCAGAGCTGACAGCAAGGGCTCAGCTCATGGAACCACTGCTTGCGGAGCTCCCTCAAGGTATCTCCTGTCCCAAATCCCATCTGGGGGCACATGTAGCACAGGGAAGAATAGCTCCAAGGCTTGTGTCTCCATCCAGAGGTGACCCAGGCTTCCAGCACCAGGGAAGCCAGATGCCCTCTCACGTTGTGAAGGCAGCTCTCAGTGATGTTCCCTTTGTGACACCCAAGTGCCAGCAGTCCAGCTGAGTGTTACAAGAACAAATCACAACGGCTGTCACCCTGCAAATAATTTCTGTGACTGTCGCCTCTCTGCTGGTGGCACCGAGAGCCCCTGGCTCAGCTCTCAGGCTCAGTCTCCTCCAGCCTTTGCTGAGCAGGTGTGGGAAGCACCAGCATGCCTGGCCTGGGCTGAGAGCAGGACTCCTTGGCCAGCCTGGGACACAGCAGTTTAGAGCATCCCCTGCTCCAGCAGCCCTATGCTGTGAGTGGGAGGGTGACAGGGGTGCCAGTTCCGGGACCTTCCTTCCCACACAGTGACTAGGTCAGGCAGCAGCCTGAGGGAAATTATTTTCTGTGGTAACCAGATTGCACAAGGCTCTGCCAGGCAGCCAGGAAAGCTCTGTGCCTTCAGGCTGCATCTGCTGACTGAGGGAGCTCCTGAACTTCCCAGGCAAGTCACACCACAGAGAAACCGAAGTCACCATGCCACCAGACTGCTACCACACCTTGGCAGCAGCCTGTGTCACCTCCTGTTGACACACACACACTCACACACAAGACCAGGATGGAGCGGTTATGATAATTTAAATTTTAATCAGCCAAATATACAAGTTTTGCTGTTGTTGGTTTTTAAACTTTATCAAGTTTTTGGGGTGTTTTTTTCTATCTGGGTCTGATACAATTAAATGTTGGGGTTGTTTTCTGTTTCCTTTAAACAAAGGATGATGTGGTTAAAAACTGGCACTATCCCTAAGAAGGAGGGAAAAAAAAAATAATGAAGAGGAGGGAAAAGGGGAGACTGGCTGCAAGAGAGGAGGGATGAACTGGGAAGGAACAGCACTCCAGGTGTCCATGAAGTCAAGCTCCAGATTATACTGCAGGACCCTGCAGCAAAATTTTTGATGGGCCACCTGCCCAAAAGGATTCCTAGGAGACATTATCCCTTGGGCTTTCAGTAGCAAGCCCAAGTTGCCCACCCCATAATGACCCCACCATCTATTGTCTCACAATCTAACATGTGAAGCGCCTCCCCTCCCGCCCTGCCCCTTGTCTATGAGTTTTTTTAATCCTAAAAACAGCAAAAAAACATTCAGGTTTCCAAACTGTAACAGAGAATTGCTGCTCAGCACAGTTCTGCACCCAAGAGAGCAGCTGCCCCTAACCCCAAATGGAAAAATCTGTGCCAGGATGAAGACAAACACATCGTCGGTGTCTCTTGGAGGTGGAGGTGACGCGATGCCGCAGGTACACCCTGCGGGACATCGATGGTATGCAACGCCACAGAGTTCCTGGCAGGCACCAGGCACAGTTCCCTGGCGTTTCCTCCTCTTGCATGTATCCTGTGCTTACTTGTTAAGGGATAGTGACTGCAGTCTTTTACCTGCCATGGCTGCTTCGTCTTTCGCTGCGGAAGGAAAACAAAGGAGGTTTCGTCATTTCACGGTTCATGGGAGGAGATGGTGGAGGTTTGGCAGCCCCAGGGATCAGAGCCCTGCCAGCCAAGCACAGCAAGTTCAGGGGAAAGCGTGTGACCCTCCCCACCAACCCCGGGTAGGTCCCCTCCAGACTTAAGGGGGAGCAGGGAGAGGAGGGCTGAGTGTTTGCTGCTGGGAGGTTTGGGTCCCCAGCATAAATCATAGAATCATAGAGCTTGGCAGAATCATAGAATCATAGAATTGTAGGGGTTGGAAGGGACCTCGAGAGATCATCGGGTCCAACCCCCTGCCAAAGCAGCTCCCTAAGACATTTCACTGAAATAGGCATCCAGACGGGTCTGGAATATCTCCAGAGAAGGAGACTCCACACCCCCTGGGCAGCCTGTCCCAGGGCTCCCTCACCCTCACTGGGGAAAAGTTCTTCCCCATGTTGGTGCGGAACTTCCTGTGCTCCAACTTGCAGCCATTGCCCCTTGTCCTGTCCCCACAGACACTGAAAAGGGGCTGGCTGATTTCCCCTGCATCCCCTGCTTAAGATAATTATAAACATTAATTAGGTCCCCCCTTAGTCTTCTCAAGGCTGAACAGTCCCAATTTTCTCACCCTTTCCTCACAGGGGAGATGCTCCAGGCCCTTAATCATCTTTGTAGCCCTTCTTTGGACTCTTTCCAGGAGATCCCTGTCCTTTTTATCCCAGGGAGCCCAGAAATCACACGCAGCAAATGGGAGCAGCATTGGTGTGAGGACAAGATGAGTATCAGGGGCGACTCCCTCCTCTCTCTCCCTGCTCAGACACCCTAGAGCTTTCTAAAGGGCTAGAAGAACGAAGCAGCTGAACCTGGTTTTGATGAGAGAGGTTGTAATGACACTCAGCAACACTATGCAGTCTGAGGAGATGAGGGATTACCGGATGTGATAGGAGAGATCACACCTCTTGGCAGCGCAGCCATCGCCAAGAGAAGAGGATATGATTAATTACTCTCTAACCTTTTCTTTCTTCTTCTTTCTTTCTGGCAGCTTCTTCCCTTTGCTTCCGAATGATGGCTAGTCGGGCGAGATCTGCCTTGGCTTGTTCTGTTTTACCAGCTAGGTGCATTTTCATGTATCTCTCTTTTGCCTTTTGTTTCTCTATTTCCTCTCTGTTTGAGCAAAACACACCAGTTACCAGAGCATCCCAGTGAACACATGGGTAGAGGCAGCGTGGGGGAGGCTTTCTCACTGGGAAGGATGGCCAGGACAGGGAAGGAATGCCCACAGAGACTGGGGCATTCATCTATTGCAGGGTTTGAAGAGGGGTGATGAGATAGATTATTAATCTAAATCAGGACACCGCCACACAAGGAGGTCAGGGGAATCAGCCCTGGACCGCACAGCACCCTGAGGTGTTTTTTTCCCAGCCTCACCCTCAAAGGTGTACTTCTGCTGGAGCAATCTGTCCCAAATAAGCAAGCTCCCATCCTTCACTCTGAACCTCTCCTCTGCTAAATGAAACCAGAAGATTAAACTTTGGTTTTCATCTTACAAATCGGCTCAGAGCAAAATGTCACCGTGACCCTGGGACTCTGGGAACCGTCTCCCTGTCAACCAGGGCACCTTCCACAGGAAGATTAAAGCAGACCCCAAGGTAACCTCTGCTTAATGGGTTTCAGTTACTTCTGGCTTTGGGCATAAAACTCCAGGGAAGGAACAGTCGACGTTCACTTCACAGCAACAAACGTCACCCTCTCAGTGTGCCCGGCCAAGCTGCCTGGCCCCAGGCTGGGGTAGTTATTTCCAGAGGACAGACAACTGCTGTGAAGTTTGTAAGGAAAGACATTTCAAGTCCTGCCTGGTGAGAGCAACACATCTAAAGGGCTTCCCAGCAACACCTAGGGACACAGAGCAGGGAAAAACCTCTCCCCTGCCAGATGGAATTCCAGCCCTAGCTCCTGCCGAGGCGCAGGGAAGACTCACCGTTCCCGTCGCGAGAGTTCCTTAGGTCCATCCAGGTCCAGCTGAGTGACTTTTTTGGTTGTCTGAATGACACGGTTGGGATTCTCTATGTCTATCAACCCTTCCACCCCTTTGCGCTTTTGCTAAAGGGTCAAGAACAAGAGGAGGGTTAAGAGGCTCCCTCACTCCCAACGCTGTGTTGAGGCAGAGCTCGAATGCACTGCAACACCCCCCAAGAGCAGGATTAGAGATGTCCTCACTACCAGGTGGCAAAACCACCCAGGAACCAAGAGTTGCACTACCAGGCACCTTCAGCCTTTTTTGAAACTGCCTTTGTGTATTTCCCTTACAAAAATACACAGGTTTTAATTCTGAGGGCAAAATGCAACCAAGTAAAGGGTGGGTTTTTTTCTGCCTTCCATAAAGAATTTCCTGCAGGTAGCTCTTAAAGAGAACTTGGGAGTCAAGAGTGTGCATCTCTCCCCTGCTCCAAGAATCTGGGTGGTGCAAATGCATTGCCTGCCCTGAGAATTACAGTACCTGATAATCCTCATCATCTTCATCACTCTCATCTGAATCTAAAGACTTCTTCTCCTTTTTGGGGTCTCCTGTTGCTCCTTCACCTCCTTCTTCTTGCTCTTCTTCTTCCTACAAAATCCCAGGAAATTAGAGAAAATCTGTGTCAGTAAAAATCCCAAATCCAACAGTGACCCTTCAATGGGATCATTTAAAGGGGACTAGAGAGAGCTCTGAGTGTGTCACTGTTTGTGACACCTCACAACACCAGAGGTGTGCTGCTGTTAGAGAACAAGAGCTGAACACATCAGCGTGCACCACCTGGCCTGGCAGGTCACCTCTAAACAGCTCTGCTGCTCTCTCTGTGTAACAGGCCAGGAAAATCACAGTAAAAATCAGAACCAGCACTTTATTTCCCCAAAATGAAAGATCACCAGGAAACATTTTGGCCTGGGTTTCCAGCACACAATATCTCAGGGACTGGAAACCACATGGATTCAGTGCAGAGCTGGATCACATCCTAGACCTAGATGAAAACACCCCATCCTAGAGAAGAGCAAATCGACCAGGACATTATTATCCCAGTAATTACAACCTTTTTAGCACAGCTTTTACCAGTCAGAGGTCTAGGAATTATTTTGTAATTAATTAGAAGATAAGGTTAGAAGAACCAACATGGGTGTGAATAGCTTACTTTACTGTTGCCAAGTGTTCCTCAGCAGAGCACAGGGGAGGAGTAATTCTGTTAATTGTTTTTTATAAGCTTTCCCTGAGGAAACAGTGATAGATGTAACTGTCACTACACAGTGTGGATCATCATGGAAGGGAAAGATGATATCCTTCTCAAAGAGGGCTTCTCTGGTTTGGTTTGAAACAAGACAGACATTTCAAGGGGTGTCCTGCTCGTTCTCTTCCATTTCCAGTTGGTATTAACAACTGGGAAGCAGAGAAGGCTTATAAGGTTTGTGAGTGCCATCACACTGGTAGGAGTTGGAATCGTTTTGGAAAACAGGAGGAGACCAGTAAGTGGTTTCTTTCAGAATTTGGAAAGATGGCACGAAGCCAAGAAGGTGGAATCAGAAAACAAACCACAAAGAATTACACTTCAGAAGAAGAAATCCAACACAACGTTGGAATCTGTGGCTGAGCAGCAAACCACACCATCACCTGGAGTTACAGATGGTCAGAACATTAAAAGAAGCCAACAACGTGGCTCATAATGGCTTGAAAGCGTGATCTCCTCCCTCTTATGGGGTGTAATCATCCTCCTGTGGTCAGTGCTGTGAGGTGTCAGCTGGAGGAGTGTGGTTGGGCTTAGGCAGCACTTCAGAAAGTCACAGAAAAACAGCAGTGAGAGTGCTGCTATCACTGCAGTCATTTGGGAATACAGGAGAGCAGGCACCCCAAAAAGTAGCCATGCCCTTTATAAACCCAGCCAGGTGGTTGTGGAAGTGAGAGGAGCTGTTAGGATCCAAAAAGGGTTCATGACAGAAAACTGTTCCCTCTCCCAACAAGTCAGATGCAAATAAGAAAATCAAAGTTGTTAAAGGAGTTTGGTCTTCTAAGACCAAAGAGAAAGAGGGCAAGTATAGTCATTTCAGTAAGATGTTGAGATGTGAGCCCTTTCCCTCCACAGCCAAGCTGCAGAGCACAAGTATAAAAACCTAGCTGACACTGGAGACTAGAATGATGAAATACAGGGGGAAAAGATGCCTAGGTCTGCTGTGTAACCCCCTTCCTTATCCTTTACCCTTCAAACTGCAAACCAGGTGGTTTACCTGGCCTCAACTGTGAGGAACCAGACTGGATCCCACCTTGCCTTCTCCCTGGCCAGAGACACTCAGAATTCACATTGTCATTGCTGACAGGATGATCTGCAACACTTGACTAAGCTGCCATTTCTCATCAACAGAACAATGTGTGTGCTGTACAAGGCAGAACTCCTGACAGCAAAGCACAGAACACAGGCAACCACATACCCTTGCCTTTTGCTTTTCTGCTTGGAGCTGGGCATCAATCTCTTCAGGACTCGTGTACTGCCTCGCTCGGCCTTTGTGGCCTCCTTTTCTACCTGTAGGAAAAAAAAAAGAATACAATAAATGTTTCAGTGATAACCTCCCAGAAAGGTCATCTCCTCCTGCAGCACTCTCTCTGGAGTTTTGAAGCAGATAGGACAAACCAAAATAACTCCTCTGATAGAATCTAAACAATAACAACAACAACGGCCACACTGAACCTGCCAGCCTCAGCGAAACACTGTGGGTAAATTGCATGCAGAATCATGATTATTGATCCACAGAAAGGTATTTGGTCAATCAGTTCCTTTCTTCCTTCCTTCCCTTGGGCTGTTTTTGGAGACACCAAAACCAAGAGCAGCCCATCAGCTGCACGGTGCTCTCCAAACCAAGCACAGGCTTGTTCTACAGAGAGCAAGCCGGGAAGGCGCTCCCCAAAGCTGGTGCCCCCATCCCTCCACCCCAGCAGAGCTGTCTCATACAATCTCTCAGGTGCAGCAGCTCTGGATGACACCACCCTTCCTCACCCTTCCCTGCCCATGCTTGTGGCCTCTCTGATTCACTTCCCAGCTGGCAAGGGGTGCTCAGCCCCACAGCCGCTTCCTGCACAGGAGGAATCACAGCCTGTTCCTGCCGCAGCCCGGGTTACGTCCAACTCTCCGATGAGGTTGCTTCCTTAACCCCTCCCCTCCACTAAAGCTGTGCCAAGAGAAAACCAGGAGCTAATTGGACAAAAGCTCTGGGAATTATAAGAGAGCTGAAGAACTAATGAAAGAGGCCTCCATGTTTTTCTGCTTTATAAGGGAAGATAAAAACAAGCTCTAGGAACAAGAGGCCAGAATCAGCTTACCCGGCTGCACTGCCCAGCCAAGATCCCCTCTCAAGTTCAAAATTCTGTTGATTAATGAGTTGCTGAAGCCATTAATGCTCCCTGCAAGTGACTTCCTACAGCTCAAAGCCTGGCTGGGAAGCAAACTAAACAACATCAGTGTTGAGCCCTGCGTTAGGGAGCTCAAGGTACAGCCCGTGTGTGCGACTGGCAAGAAGCAAACAGCTCAGGCAAGGGGGTCTCAGCTCCCAGAGGGGCTCTGACATTGGCAGCAGGAGCAGGAAATACTCATGCCATCTCTGTCCCTCCCCACTTCACCTGCTGAGGACAGTGGAAACCTCACGGTGGTGGGGAGAGCAGAGGGAATCGTCCCCCTTCCTTGGGGCTGCACAGGATGCATGGGAGAGATCTGTCAGTACGGCATCGCTGCACCACGGACATGGCTGCACTGCTGGACATGGAGGGGCTGGGGGCTGCTGTGGGCTGAGAGCTGTAGAAATTCAGCATTTTCTGTTGAAATTCAGAGTTTTCTGTAGAAACTCAGTGTTTTCTGACCAGTCCTCCTGGCCCAGCAGAGACAAACTCTCAAAAACCTTTTAGCTCAGCAGAAGCTGAGCTGTGGAATGAATTCTCTCCAAAGCTCCACCATGAAGGTTTGCAGACTCCCGAGGTTTTTCTCACGTGAAATGGGGGAGGGCAGAGACCAGGTTCTTCTCTCTGAACCCTGCTCTGGAAGATCACAGGCACTTGAACAAGCAGCGCAAGGAAAAGCTCTGCTGTACCCAAGCAGCGTGTTTTCTGTTCGCCTGTTCCCAGCCATCCCACGCGGCAACACTGACACCCTCTGGGAAGGAGATCTGCCACAGGAGACATTACCTCACTGCCCAGCAAATGACATCACTCTAGATGGATTGACAGCAGCATCCCTGGCACGTTACATAACACCAAGCTAAAGCTAAATAAACTCAACCAACCCTGTGGTGCAAGCGTGGCCAAGGGCAGGCAGCCTCCTCACCCAGCTGTGAAGGAGAAGCACCAACAAGAGGGGGGAAAGCAACAGGAGAGAAATGGGGCTACAGGAAAAGTCTAAAAAGAAACAAATTGAAGAGGGACTCAGTCTCATTTCTGTTTGAGCCTGCATGTGGACAAGTAAGCTGGAGGGAGCTCAGTATGGCGCAGGGACGGGGCTCTGCTCCTCAGGGATGGGGCTCTGCTCCTCAGGGACGGGGCTCTGCTCCTCACAGGGAGACAAACCTGGAATCAGCCAAGTGAGTGCTGGTCCTACATCTGCCACTGAGCTACCACATCACACCATGCAACTCACTGCAGCTCCGTGCCTCAGTTTCCCCATCTGTAAAATAGGGATGGCAATCCTTATCACCTCCTGTGAGCACCTGAAAAGACAATCTCCTGCAGTAAAGACCACAGGCCCCTAAGGCAGGCACACTGATGAAACTGTCTTCAGCTTTCAACAGAAAAAAAGGAATTCAAATCAGAGAGAATGGAGGAATGTTGAAGGAATCACTTGTTCTTTTAAAAAAAACAAACCCAAAACAAAATCATGAGAAATTATCCTGTAATGAGATTTATTAATGGCTGGTTCAACCCCCCCCCTTTTCTATAAGTCCTCAATAAGGTAACTCTGCCCCACAATACAGGGGCTCCTACTGACTGGGGGTGAGTGAAGATCATGCTGTTTCCCAAGAAGCAGAAGGTTTGAAACAAACATTTGTAACTGTTCAGTGAACGACAGAGAGGGAAATCCTTAGTTACTGGGCATTTAAATACAGTAGCCAGGGTTATAACCCACCACAGCCCTTTGCCTTCACTGAAAAGCTTCAGCCCTGGCTATTAACATTGTGCAAATGGCCACAAATAAAGTGCTTAAAGAAAATCTCAACCAGGAAGCAGATTTGGTACTAAAGCTTGAGAAATGCTGATGAAATAAACTGGAGCAAGCTACAGAGAAGCTGAGCAAGGAGAGCTGGTTTACATTAATGTATATGGCTGGGGTTTCACAGAAGCACGCACGGGAGCCAATTATGCAGATGGTGCATCTAGAGAAGGTTCTGGGTGGATCCAGCTCAGCCCTGACAGCCTGTCAGTCCCTCATTACTTCTCCTTAATCACAGGAGCAAGTCGGTACCCGCTCCCTAATACCCAGAGCTGCCGGAGCCACATGAAAGGAGCTGTGCTTGGAGCCCCTGAACGCAAGGCCACCTCTGCGGCCCCCCTGTGCTCCCCATCAGGGATGGTCCCTCTGCCCCGCCACTCAGATGCCCCGTACCCAGCCCCGAAGGCCTCCACCATCGAACCGGGGGAGAAGGCCCTCAGTCCCCCCACACCGCCTACGTGCCCCCCAGGGCGCTCCCCGGGATCTCTGATGTAGCTGTAAACTTCCCTCTCTGTGCGTACCGAGCCCTGCCCCGGAGAGACCGGCTGCAGCTGCCAGCCCAGCGGGGACCACGTGGGGCCCAGCCCGCTCCCGATCGCACGGGGAGGGCGGGAACCCCCAGCAGCCGGACCCCCCCGTCATGGGCTACTGCGATCCCACGGCGCTTGCGGAGGGGGGCAGAACGGGACTCCCACCCCCAAGGGAAACGAGGCGAACCTGCGGTCTCTCGCGGACGGGACGCACCCCCCAAAACCCTCAACAAGCGGGCCAGGGGAAGACACCGAGCCCTGCCCGGGAGCCTGCTCGCAGCCGCACCGGGGGCGGGAAGGGGCCCTCTCCCCGCGGCCGAGAAGGGGGGCAGGAGACCTCCCCGGCGAGCCCCGCACGGTAGGGGCAGAGGGGGGCGGAGACCTCTCTTCGGCCCCGAGGGCGCGGAACCAGACCCGCCCCCGGCGCCCACCCGCGGCCGAGGCGGGAGGGGGAGGGCGAGCGCTGCCCCCCGCCCCTCCGCAGCCGGGGCCTCCCCCGGAGCCCCTCCTCTCCCCGCGGGACCCGAGGGGCCTACGCGCCCTCCACCCCCTGTCCCAGCCCCGCAGGGCCGAAGCCCCCGGCCCGGCCCCCACCTCCTTTCGGCATCGCGGCGGCGATGGCGGCTGCGGCAGCTGCGGCGAGGCCCCCCCCGGCCCCGACCGGTGACCCGGAAGTGGAAGCCGCCCCACCCCCGCGCGCGGTGCGCGCCCCTCGCCCAGTCACCGCGGCTAGCGAGGCCCCCTCAGCGAGGCTGCCCTTAGAAGTGCCTGAACTCAAACCGCGCCCACCCTCCGGGTTCCCCAACGCAGCGGAGAGCTGGGGACCCTTCCCCTCCCGGCGGAACGTGCTCTCTGTCCCGGCCCGGCCGAGGAGAGGGCGCGCACGGCGCGAAGGGTTTCCCTCAGGCACTGCTCTGGGCACCCCGGCGGGACGGCTTGTGTGCGAGAGGCCCCCGTGGGTGCGACGGGGCGGAAGCTGCGGTGCTCGGCAGGTAAGCGGGGCCTGGGCCTGGGGCTCTTACTCCCTCCGCAGCACGGCCCGACCTCGGGGGTGGGGAGCGCACCGGGGCTGCTGGGGCTGGGCCGGGCGTTCAGAACGAGCGGACGGAAGTTGTCGGTCCGGGGGGATGCCGCCGCCGCCGCCGTCCCCGCCCCGCTTTGCCGAGGAGAAGCGCGGCGCTTATGGCACGGCGCTTCCCCGGGCCTATGGGCAGCCCGGGCCGCCTCGGGCGAGCTTGATAGGGCTCGTTTCTGACCTCGGGGCGCGGAGACGTCAGGAGAAATACCGCTGAGGCCTGTTTCCCTCTTGTCTTTCCCCAGCGGTTCTCGGGTCTTGGAGACGCACCGGAGCGTGGGCACACACCCGAGCCTTCACCTTCTGCCTTCCTCGTTTCGGAGGCGATGCCCAAAGTGAAACGGAGCAGGAAGCCTCCTCCGGATGGCTGGGAGCTGATTGAGCCAACACTGGATGAGCTGGATCAGAAGATGAGAGAAGGTAAGTGGCAGACTGGGTGTTCCCAGAAATGTGTTTGTGAGACAAGCTCACCCTTAGCTGCTTCAGGAAGCAAAGCTGTGCAAGTGTAGAGGACTTTTTTATACCTCTGCCTCACAGTGGTGCTGCAGACTGAGACTGGGCCAGGACTGGTTGCTCTTCTCTGGCTGTATGCAGGTTACAGAGCACAGGGGTTCAGCGTGCAGTTGTTTTAGGACATTCCATGGCCAAGCCTTGGCTAAAGCACACTGGTATGTGTGGAGGGAGTGGTGGTTCTTGTCCATGCTGTTGTGCTGGTTTGACAAGCCAAGAAAGCTGTGAAGTCACCCACCATCCCAATGTGCCTCACACCATCCCTACTGTCCTTCTGTTTTCCTTTCCTAAAGGAGCTGTTCCAAGACAGCTTTGTTTGAATCTTCTCCCATTGAGCTCAGTCTCATTTCTCTGATGTATTAAAGCTACAATAATGTTTTTGGAACAGTTTGTTGCAAAGAGACTTAAGGAAATATGTTGGCTGCCTGAAACAGTCAGCTGGAACCTGGTGTTTGTGTTTCCTTCCAGCGGAGACTGAGCCTCACGAAGGGAAGAGGAAAGTGGAATCCCTTTGGCCCATCTTCAGAATTCACCACCAGAAAACACGTTACATCTTTGATCTCTTCTATAAAAGAAAAGCTATCAGCAGAGGTGAGGAGTGGAAATGCTTTGCCCTGGGCAGGGCAAAACGAAAGGGGGTAAGATGTCTGCAGATGGGCCTGAATTGGAGCGTTGGTGGGAAGGATCAGGTTTCTGGGGAGGTCCCCAGCCAGGGAGGCTGGCAGCTGCCACGCTTTCACTGCTAGTTACTACAGCTAGTAATTCCTGATAGCAAGTCTCCTAGTCCTTCTTAGGAGTTAGCTGTGATGGTGTCTGCTCCTCTACAGAGCTCTATGAATACTGCATCAAGGAAGGATATGCTGACAAGAACCTGATTGCCAAGTGGAAGAAACAGGGTTATGAGAACCTCTGCTGCCTGCGGTGTATCCAGACCAGGGACACCAACTTTGGAACCAACTGCATCTGCAGGGTTCCCAAAAGCAAGCTGGAAGTGGTGAGAATTTTCAGCTTCTTCCTCTGCTTGTCTGAACCCTTATGTGGTATCTGGTATAACCTACTCCTCTCCTCCCTGGTCAGGGGCAGCGGAGGAGGTACTGCTGTTCTTTTGGGTAGCCTTCTCTAGTGCTAACATTTTCAGTCTTTGCTGGTAGAGTTGGTGTCCAGTTGGTTGTAAAGTGACTGTCAGCTTTGGCCTGTACTTGTTTGAGGTCACTGAAGTATGGGGAAACAACAGGAAACTCAACAGCAGAAACCCTTCCTCCTGCAGACCTGTTCTCGGCCTTGAGGCTCAAGCCTGCCAGTCTCTGAAATACCCCCTCTCCTTTCTTTTTCAGGGGAGAATCATTGAATGCACTCACTGTGGCTGCAGAGGCTGCTCTGGGTGAAGCCTTTAGCCATCAGACTACCTTTTGGACTCTGAAAGAGATCATCCTACACAACGGACTACTTGTGCAGTTAAAACCACCTTCCACGTGATTGGATATCTCTGTACAGTGAGCTATTCCCCTGGAGTGTATATACAGTGGTGGCTGGGTTGGAGTATGCTTTTGTGTAGCCATTTATTTTAAAATAAAATCTGCCCTCCTGAGAGAAGAGTGTGATCTTGTGGCAAAATGTTTCCATCCCCTTTCTCCTTTGGGTTGGTTTGGTTGGAGGTTGCTCTACACTGTGCAGGTGGGTTGTTCCTTAACCAGCTCTTACTCTTTATCAGCTAACTGAATTTAAAAGGCTGCAGGACAGGAAGTAATACAGTTCTCAGATATCCTAGTCTGATTCAAGCCCACCTTGTATAGAAAGAAGCTAAATTTCACTGGAACTCTGTGATGAGGTTTGTGACCTGGAATTAGCGTGGATACAGTTCAGAATGGTAGCAGGCTGTAGAGACTTACCCGTCATGAGTTGTTTCCCCTTGTGCAGCGCAGGGTTTGGCAAACTACAGTGTACCTACTCTCCTCCAGTTAAAGGAAATTTGCTGAACATCAATTTGCTTCTTAAAACAAAGGACAAATATTTTATTTAAGTTACCATGAGAACTCAGATTCAAGGAAATATGAAGCAGCTTTACTAGAAGACATATGTTCTTCCAGCAGAAGGAAGGTGCAGCACTCCAGCATCCTGCTCACTGTGACTTCTGCTCAGGCACAGCCTCTTCCTGACTGTCACCTTCTGCACGTTTAGCTGTTCTGTATTTTTCCCAGGGGTGGGGGGTCTCCTCTGCTGCCATCACCTTTAACCACCGGTAGTAGTACCCACGGAAGCCATCAATTTTCTCCAGATATGGGTTCTTTGACTTATACTGTGAACAGAAATGTAACACAACAAGTTTCTATTAGAAGGGAGCTCACCTCCATACCAGCATGCATTAGCTGCAGGCTGCTACTCAAGAAATGGCCATGGAGTAACTGTCAGATCAGACAATCCCAAAGGAGAAAGACTTGGGCAGGCACCTACATCTCCCCTCCATTAATGGTGTTCTCTCCCTTTGCACTGGGACCAGCTGTGGTGCTTACCCTGTCGAATTTTGGAGGATACTGTGCTGCAAACTCCAGCTGGCGTATGATAACTTCATTGGGAGGCACTTGGTTATTCCTCATGTCTCGCAGGATCTCTGTGAGGTAACTGTAATCCAGGTGCTTCACAGCGGCAGCAATGAGGGTGCTGTATATAAACTTGTTGGGAGTTACTCCAGACCTCTGGAAACAACAAACACCACAGTTAAACTTGTTTATCTGCCAACCAGCACAGGAATCCTAGGAGGAAAAGGTATGCTCTCCCTCCAGAACCCACAGCAGCTAAACAACCTGCCCTAGAGTGGTGTGTGTTTGGAGTGAGACCACCACCCCTTGCCACTAAAACCTCAGCAGGTCTTTTTATAAGCAGTAACGCTTCACCCTGCCTCTTGCTGCAGCCTGAACCCTAAGCAGCAGTTTCTTACCTTCAAATCAGAGAGTAACTGCAATCCGTCCTTCTCTTGGTTGCAAGCAATTGCCAAGTTACAAAAGGTATGGAGGTTAGGGGACAGTCCCCTCTGCACTAGAGCTGGCAGCATGCTCTGCAAGATACAAGCAGTGACATCAGACTCGCTGGAGCTTTCCAGACAGAGTGCTGAAGGTGCTAGAACAGAATCTATAGCTACTTAGAAATTAACCTGAGCACTGGCTTGTGGAAAACTGAAATTCCCAGTTTCTACTGGGGACAGAAACAGGTCTCAGCAAAGCACTGGTAGCGCTGGAGGCCTGAGGCAAGGAGATAGTGAGAGGCCTGGTTCTGAGTTTTTCCTCACCTTCGCTCCTTCCAGGTCTCCCTGTTTACTTTTCTTCCTTATTAAAGTGTTAAAGAAGGTCACATCTACTTTCACTTTATGCTCATCTAGTAGTGCCAGCAACGAGGACTCCGAGGGGCTCTGGGGTTCCACCAGCTCAGCCAGTAACGTAAACGTTTTGATGTCGGGTTGTGCATTGTCCTCCTTCATTTTATTCATGAAGCCCTCCAGGCCCCCCATCAGAGCCAGTCTATCTGCTGGTGTGGCTGCTGTCCTCAAGGAAACCACAGCTCTGTTGGGCATCCTGGAATCCAGCAAGTTGGGTAGGTTGCAGAAATGCTGCTTCTGGCTTAGTTGTGCTGCTTCTTGCTTTGGTTCCTGCTTCATCTTGTCCTGGCCTCCCCTCAGCAGTGTTCCAGTCCTGCTGTGAGCTATGCTGGGGCTGCTGAGAGCAGCTGGTTCTCTTTCAGTCTGATTCACATCTTTATTTTGTTCCTGCATCAGTTCTTCAGGCTGCACCGACCTCTCCTGAAATATCTGCTTTTCCATAGCTTCCACATCCAGCTGGAGAGCACCTGCACGCTCCGATCTCCTCTTCCTCTCACTTGTCACCTTCAACTTCCCAGGTCCAAGCCTTAGCTGAGGTGAGTTCTCATAGGGGGATTGGAGCAGGAGCTCAGAAGCTACAGCTGGATCACCTATTCCACAGTCTCTTGCTGCACGCAGCATCAGATTGTAAGTGTGGCTGTTGGCCTTTATTCCTAGCTTAGTCATTTCTTTCCAGACCTGTGGAAGAGAAGATGAACACGAGATGTACACGATAGTAAGTAACATGAACGTTTCTAACAGATTGTAAGTGTATTTACTGTGGCCACTGTATCTACTTGTAGAAAAGGAGTGAGTTTACAGCAAGGAGCTGAGTTGCTGTTGGGACAGTGAACAGCCACCCTGAGTTAGCAAAGTCCTGCAAGATCATCCAGGGTGGTTTTATCAGTGTATGAGATGTCCTGACAGAGAGCCAGCTTACAGAATTCGTCATAGGAGGAGCTGAACTCATCACTTTAAACCGCCTTATGTGCATTCAAGTGACCAGTTCCCACACAGAACTGCTTTTTCCTCCCCACTTAGAAGATGACAAACCTGCAAGGCGTACCGGAAGCCGTTTTCACTGTCCTTTATGCAGCTCATGAGAAGGAAGCTGAACGTCTCAGCTGTGAGAACATGGCCCTTGTGCACAATTTCCTAAGAAAGCAGAGAGAGCATTAAACTTCACAGCTACCCCAACAGTCTGTCACAGCTCTTGTCTTCTGGGCATATACCAGCAACAAAACCTAAGGTGAACTGCTGATGCCACGAGCAGAACGATTGCTCCCTGTGTACATCCTAGTGCTCTCCCTCATGGGAGCCACAAGGAATTTGCAGACAGAAAGAGCGATCCTTTTAGCTACCCCAGAATGACCCTTTGGAGCACAACTACTCTCAGAGCTCTAAAAGGCAGTAGGTATCAATATCTGAGTCTTCTAAACAAATACACACAGACAGAGTAGCTGTGAGCCCCACAAAAATCTTTCTTTGAGTCTTTACCACCCCTGAGCAGAGTTTCAAGGCCAAACTCTGCCACTTAGTGTTTTGTGTGTACTGAGACAATTTCCTTGTACGAGACTAAGGATCAGTGAAATACAAACACATGATCTGTAATTTTACCTCTGCTGGAAATGAAAGTCTGTGCAATATGGCAACTTGCAGGAGCTTTAACCAGAGCATGCCACGCTTAACATGAGAAAAATTATGTCTTTACCTTCAGTACATCAAAGCACATCCTGAGGTCAGAGCACAGGGCACAGACCTTCAGCAGTGCGTGGTAGGTGATGAGGTTCAGCTCTTCGTTTTTGCTCTGGAGCTGCTGCCGCAGTTTGAGAGCACTCTGCAGGCCTGAGTCCTTCCAGGGCGACTCGGCACAGGCATTGAACAGGGCTGTGTAAGTGGCCTCGGTGGGAGTTAAGCCCCGTTTTTTCATCTGAGGCAAAAGAAGAATGAGAAGCAGCTTTTAGGGAAGGACTTCTGCAATTTCCTAACTTGGTTTTAAGCGAAGACACAGACAGTAACTCAGAGGCATTTTAGAGAGGAAGTAACATGAGCAAGTGCTTGAAACTGTTTTCAGCTAAGGAAATGCAATGAAGGTTTGAGAGAGAATGTAAACCTACATCATTGTAGAGCCTGAATGCCTTTTTCACATAGCCAGCCCTGCCACAGCCGCCAATGAGAACCGTGTAATTGCTTTCTTCCGGCTGCACACGCTCTTCCTTCAGCATCTGCACATCAAACAGCTCCAGAGCCTCCGCCAGCTGCAGGGAAGAGGAAAATCCACAGTGAGACAACATGGGAACCACAAACAATAGGTGTTAATGCAGGCAGCCGGGCACAGGGCCTGGGAGAGGTCCTACAGAGCACAGGATTCATCACAACTTCACTCCTTTCTGTAAAGACACATAGTGAGCACAAGGGGTGATAGAGGGGGGAGAATTCCCCAGCTGCATCTTTCACCGGCGCTATTGGGTCAATGGCAAGCGCGGAGCTGGGAACAAACCTTGCCGCCTTTGATGAGGGCCTTGCACTGCAAGAAGTACCAGTACGGGGTGTTCCTGCGACCGCGGCGAGGTCTGCTTTCCGGCTCTTCCTCTCCCTCTTCCTGAAGCTTTAAATTCTGAAAGCGTGAGGAGGTTTTGTGGTAATACTTCCTAGAAGAAAATCTGTCGGAGAGCGTCCCGAACTCCACGCCTTCATCCTCCTCCTCCTCCTCCTCCTCCTCCTTCCTGACAGCTTCAGCGCAGCTGCCGGCATCGATCTCTCTCGGGTCGCCACCGGGCAGCTTGCAGCACGCCTGCGACGAGCCGAACGGCCTCCGGCCCGCCAGCGGACCCCGGTGAGGCAGAGGCTCCCGGGCCGGAGCTTGCAGCAGGCACGGCGCCTCACCAGCCTGCTCGGGTGCTGCTCGGCATCCCGGCGGGAGGACAGAGGAGGCCCACCGGCAGAGCGGGGCGAGCGGCCCCCGGGGGCTGAGGAGCCGCATGGATCTCATGACGCGCCCGGGGCCGTCGGGAGGGCGAGAGGCCGGCGGAGCGGGGAGCGTCCCCAGCCCCGCACCGGCCCCACTCCGCTCCCTTCAGCCGAGGCGCCTGCGCGGGCGGAAAGGGCGGGAGCGGAGCCGGCCGACGCGCTCTGATTGGCCGCTGCGCGCGCGCGGCCCGTTGGGCAGCGGGGTCGGGGGTGACTCCCGGCATTCCGCGGGCGGGCGGCGCGGGGCGGCCGGGTGCTGCCGCCGCCGCCTCCCCTCTCCTCAGGCGCTGCCGGCGAGGAGCGGAGCGGGCCGGGCCGGGCCAGCCCGGGCCCGGCCGCCCGCTGGCACCACCACCGCCACCATACCCCCCTACCTTCCCGTTGCCGCCGCCCCCCGGCCGCCACCATGCAGGAGCTCATCGCCAGCGTGGACCACATCAAGTTCGACCTGGAGATGGCCGTGGAGCAGCAGCTGGGGGCGCAGCCGCTTCCCTTCCCCGGAATGGACAGTGCGTGCGGGCCCCCCTCTTCCCCGGGGTGCTGCGGGCCGGCTCTCGTCCCCTGTCCCCGGAGCCATGCCTCGGGGGTCCGACCGGGCGCGGCCGAGGCTTGGGGCGGGAGGGAGGGAGTTTACCGAGGGCCTGAGCGCTTCGCCGCGGTCTTACCCTTAGATCCACCCCGCTTCTGTGGCGAACCAGGTGTTTTTATTCCCTAATTAGCCGCTGGTAGTGCCCACCCAGGCGGCCAAACGAAAGTTGAGGCGTTGCTGTGAATAAACTTCCCTTTCCTGCGCGGTGCTTTACTGTTTCATTCCCTCTTGATCCCTTGGTTTGATTCCCTTTTGGTGGCAGCGAGGCTTCTTTAGGTATATCCATGGCCCAGTGTATCAACCTTTTCCTTCAGACTAACAGCCTGACACGGCTAGTCTCGGGGACTCTTAGTTTGTTGAAATGTTCTGGCCGCACTAGTAAACTTGTGTTTTAACTCCCTTGAGTGTTGTGGTTCCTGCTGGTCAGGATCTCTGAGGGGTAATGCATCAGTGATTGTTTTGGCCAAAAAAATCTTAAGTCTGTCGTTGCCAGGACTGTAAATAAAGGATTCCCTGGTGAGACTGACTTAACAGCAGAGAAAACCCAATCAATTATGCCTAAAGAGCTGAAAAGCAAACCAAGCACCACCAAACCTCTGCAAATTCCCCTTAGTGTCCTCCAAGAAAAATCCAGATATCTGTGGAAGTCAGCTTTGAACAGGGAACTTATGCAGGAAAGTAAATACCTAAAACCAAAACACTGCTTCTCTCTTGGCGTTGAGAATCAGATTGTCTTTCAAGGGAAGGGAATATTTTAGAAGTCACCACAAAATTTTGTTACAATTAATTATGTTTCTTTGTTCTCTTTACAGAATCAGGCGCAGCTGTTTGTGAATTTTTTTTAAAAGCAGCTTGTGGAAAAGGCAAGTGAGATTTCCAGTATGTTATTCTCACGTGGATAGGGTGGGGAAGCTGGATTTGCTGGGACTGTCTACAGTACTTGTCTTTTTTTGTGAAGACTGGGAGGTCACGTAGATAGATAATAAAAATGAAGGAATTTGGCAGCAAGGGGGAAATAATAGTACTTTTTGGAAGAAGTTGGGAAGTGAATAAGCAAAGCTACTGGTAAAGAAAGGCTTGACTTTACTGCAAGCAGACCTTGCTGTGTATGTGCTTAGCTCCTCTGGGCTGTGGATTAAGAGCTGGGGACTACGTTGCTTAGCTTGTTAGAGGGTAAAATGAGACTTGCTGCAAGCGGCTAATGCTACTAAAGGCCACATTAATACGAAAAAGTGATGCCTTCTGAACCCCTCTCATAGAGAGGAACAAGTATTGCTGTTGCCCTGTGCCTTCTTGTGCTGAGGATTTTAATTGTTCATGCTTTTCCCCTCCTCGCCCCGTCCATCCACAGGTGGCATGTGCCCGTTCCGACACATCAGTGGGGAAAAGACAGTTGTTTGCAAACACTGGCTAAGAGGACTGTGCAAAAAGGGAGACCAGTGCGAGTTTCTGCATGAGTATGACATGACCAAGATGCCTGAGTGCTACTTCTACTCCAAATTTGGTAAGGGGCATTGTAGCTCCTACTTAGTGTTCCTTGCCAGCCTGAGAGTCTGGTGAAGAGGATCCTGGTACATCACTCACCCATCTTCAGAGCATTACAGTTCTTCTGTGCCTGATGATATTAGATTAATTTTTCAGATCTGCTTAGCCCTTCACCTTATTATCTCCCTGAGATAATATCTACAGTGTGACACATTATAGATATCTTTTCTCTCAAGAGCTTGTCCCTTGGAGGAAGAGGGGGAAGTTTGAGTTTTTTTACTGGGTTTTATGCCTTAGGTTCTGGTTTCGGGTATGAGATGAGTAGGTTGAGCAGTTGGTCTTTGCATGACTTATTTTGGGGAGTTGATGAGCAGCAGAGGGCATGGGGGTGCAAAACTTTTATGCACTTGCTTTCCAGCTCTGGAGATCTGGACATAATGAGGCAACTTGCTGTCAGAAACTTACAGTCTTGTAGGTTTCCTTGGATTGAGGTTAGTGCGCAATTTGTAGTTTCTCCACACTTCTGGTGCACTAAATGTTTGGGTTTTGCTACCATGACTGCTCTTTCAGAGTTAGTTTCCGCATTGTTTTTAAAAGCACACATAAACAACCCAGTCTGGTAGAACTTACCTTGCAGGGGGGCAAGTCCTTGGAGACCCTCACCTAGGTTAAGGCAGGCAGTAAGACTCTGCCTGGACCTATGAATGTTGGTAAGAGCTTTGTGGGAGCTATGTGATGCAGGTAATGCTTTGAGAGTCGCTTCATCTCGAACCCGCACAGTTGACTAAGAAGTGTGTTTGCCTTTGGTACAGGCGAATGCAGTAACAAAGAATGTCCATTCTTGCACATTGACCCGGAATCTAAGATCAAAGACTGTCCCTGGTATGACAGAGGCTTCTGTAAACATGGTATGTACGTTGCAGAGTTGCAGCTTCTGTGCCTATAAGCTGAGGGTAGGGTGTTTGCTGTTCTTTCTCTGTGTACTTGCTACTACTGCGTGCTGGGCTATGTGTAAATTGAAAGTGAACTACCGAGCTTTGTGTTGCAGGTCCCCTCTGCAGACACCGACACACTCGAAGAGTCATTTGTGTGAATTACCTTGTAGGATTCTGTCCAGAAGGCCCTACCTGTAAATTCATGCAGTGAGTAGCACGCTTCCAGGCTTGTCCTGTAATCCTTTGTTTCCCTTGTAATCCGGTACGTGTCAAACGAGGCTGCTCCAGTGCTTCCCAATGGCTATGGAGATCTGGCCGCCCTTTAGTTGTACCAGTTTGAGGATTTTGGGGGGAACCTCTGCAGAGAGTGACCAGTAAGACTCTGACTGGTGTTCACCTGCCCTCAGTGCAGTGGGATCACGCGGGTTTCTATTCCACAAGGCCTCACAGGTAGAGGGATGTACGACTTACTGGCCTGTCATTTTTGTATGCGTAATCGCTGATGTTCAGATTGCAAAGAGAAGTGGGGAGGGAGAGGTCTGTTTCCTGTGAGGGGTCTAATTGGCTGAATGTTTGTTCTGTCCTTTGGAGTTACTAACTGAGCTGATGCTAAAATGTTGCTGTGTGATTTGAGAATCAATTTTCTTGTTTCCATCTAAACCAGCCCTCGGTTTGAACTGCCAATGGGAACCACAGAGCAACCACCACTGCCTCAACCGACACAAACACAGCAAAAGGTACACAATTCCCCTGCCTCCCCTGCACGCCCACCCTCAGAGCGTTGCCCACAGTGCTTTAAAAAGAGGGTTTATAGTCAAGTTGTCAAAACTGGGCACCTGGGCTCTTGGATCTGGCTTGCTGGAAAGTCTTGGAGCAATACAGAATGAGGGAAAGACTTTCCTATTTTAGAACAGGCTTTGATATTCTTTTGTAATTAAGACCTTGGAAACAAATCCTAATAAACTGCAAAGCACCGTCCCTTCTCTCTTCCTTCAAGCCCTCTAATGTCCACCATGTGATCACAACAGACTGCTGCTACCTTTTACTTCCCTCACCTGGTTAACTAGTATTGTCCTCGGCTCAGAGGCAGTTTTATGACATGGGGCACTGCCTGGGAGGGCAGGTGCCATGCAGGAGTTAAGCAGTGAGCAACCCTCAGTGCCATTACAGTGCTGAAAGTCCTACGATTGCTCCAGCTTTACACGGAGATCTAGTCACAGAATGCTCCCACGTTACATGGAAGCACATCAGGCGTGGTTGGGCAGCAATCTGCCAGGCTTTGTAAACTGCGTGACATCTCTTGATGATGGCAGTGATATTTTAGCAGCTGAAACCTACTCTCTAAATCTGCTTTCCAGAGAAAAGCAGGATCGCTGGGCTTTGTGAGCCTCAGTGCTTCATATCTTCTCTCTGGTGCTCCAGCTGGCAGAGCACCCACATGCAGATTTGGAGGAAAATTGGTCATTTGATATACAGAGTGCTCTTATCCCTTCTTAACAAATTAACAGTCATAAGAGTCTTTATCCTTGATGCACTTAACGAGTCAGAACTCTTCTCCTCACCAACAGAGGACACCCCAAGTCATTGGAGTCATGCAGTCTCAAAATAACAACACCGGCAATAGAGGACCCCGGCCGTTGGAGCAGGTCACCTGCTACAAGGTAATGCAGAGGAGAGGGACAAGGAGAGGAACCAGAGGGTTGCTAGATTTAAGAAGTATAGTGTGTGTGTGTCACCAGGACTACAGTGTGCTGCTTTGCTGCTGGCACAGGAACAGACTCTCGTGACGAGGGGTGTTGGTCTGGCAAGAAGTTTTTTCACAGACAGGCTCAGGAAATGTGTGCTCTGCTCAATAGATGCCACATTCTGGTGTGTGGATACAGCAGCTGGAATTGGCATTGAGTTCTGAGGCTACTGCTCTGCCAGCTCATGGACTTGCTGTGACAGTTAAGGTTGCTCCTCTCCTAAAGAATCTGAAACCCCAGCACAGTGGCAGTTAAAGGATTCTGCTGAACTGTGCCTTTCAAAAGAACAGCTAATGGTAGCTTTGTCTTGTGAGCTGATTTGCTTATCCTCGGTGATTGAAGAAACATTTTCTTCTTCCCTGGCAGCCTGGAAGGTCCTTGTGAGTAACAGAAATTGAACATGCAAAGGCTGTTCAGTGTTTCAGCTGTAAATGTGCCCCGGTGCCATCAGACCATGGAATGAACTGTTCAGCCTGGTTGCTCATTGAGGAGCACCAGTAAAACTTGAACACAATATTTCCTTTTCCATAAAAGCCCCAACCTTAGCCAGGGCAAAGAATCTTCCTGTCCCATCAGTTTTGACAGTTACATCGCGGCACATGCCAATTTCTGAGCCTTTAGGTACTTGTTTGGGTAAAATTTACTGTGATTGGGTGGGGATATTCAGTAGCTGAATCTGTTTTGCTGAAAACCTTTAATAGCTGGTGAACGGGGCAGCATCAGATACTGGCGTTTTTCTCTGAGCTTGAAAGCTTCAAGGTAAGTCATGAATTTCTTGTTCAGATGCACTTTTCTCTGTGTAATTCAGGACAGCCAACCAGGAGAGCCTCCGTGTGACAGTGCTGCAGTGTGTGTCAGATGGAGAGGTCTCAAAGGCCTCCAACTTCTCCTTGTGTGTTAGAGCCCTTTGCTGTTTGTGGTGGTGCACTGCGAGCTCTGTGCTTCACAGGGTGGTGGTGTGACATGCTGTCAAGCTGCTCCAAGGAGTAGAAACAGTCCGTAAATCGCATCCCTCATGACACCACGTTTCACTTGCTAAATGCTGCATCTTCCATATGCCAAAAAGCTTCCGAATCAACACTTGACAGCTACCTTAAAGGCAGCCAGAGGGGAAAAACGCTGTAACTGTGTAATAATTCCTCTCTCTCTTTCTCTTTTAGTGTGGTGAAAAAGGTCATTATGCCAACAGATGCACCAAAGGACATCTGGCCTTTCTCAGTGGACAGTGAAAGAGCAGAACGAAGAGCGCAAGGGAGCTGTTGACACTGAGAAAAGGTTTCTGCCTAGCACTATGTTTCGAACTATTAATCAGGTTGTTTTTTAATGCCATTACTGAAAGAACTGGTCAGAGGCTGGCTGCTGCTAAGCAACATTTTTGTAATTGTCCCCAAAATTTTTTTATGTTTTAACCTTTTTAAAATAGATTTTGGCCTCCGGCTGTTTTCATTGAGCCCTGCTGAAAGGTAGATCTGAGAGCAAATAGATATGCAATCCCCTCACCGGTGCAGCACTCTACGTAAATGCATCTTACACCAGTGTTTCTTTAAAGTATTTTCCTTCTGCCACTTCTGTGGAGAACCTGCAGCATTTTCAGCCCTCCCTGTGGAAGCAGGAAGACTGACTGGGAAAACTAGAACTTGAAATGCCTTCCCTTCAGTGAGGAAGCAGGGATTCTGCTCTCCTGTGGCCCTTAAATAGCAAAATCGCGTTCCCAGGTCTGGCCTGTTGCAGGCAGTAAGCTTGTCCTGGTGGCTGACTTAACGTGTCACGTACATCAGGCCGTAAAACTCTCCTCCACATGCTTTGTTTCTGTGCTTCTTGCTGTACTGAAGGTTAGAAATCAATCTTCTGGGTGAGAACTGATCAAGGGGAGAATAAATTGGCATCTCTGTGGTTATCCAAACAATGATCATGGGAAAACTGCGTCCACGCTCATTTTCCATGTGCAAAAAAGCAAGAAGGGAAATGAACATGGCTTGTAGAGTAGGAATAGAAGAGCCTTGTCTCAGCCCCCCCACAATGTCCAGCTCACACTGAGCAGGTATTTCCATAGCTTAGAGAAGAGCAAGAAGTGGAGAGGTGTACTCTTACAGAACACTGCTTTTAAAAGTGGTAGAGCATTCTTTGCCAGCCGAAAACCCATTTATTTTGAGAGAAGACTGTTTCAAAAGGGCCAGTGATAAAATGTGACATTAAAAAAAAAAAAAATTGCACCTAGAATGTGAGCCTGATTGATTCTAACCCCTCTGTCAGTTGGTGACTGCCTTTATACTTTGTTTTTATTCAAATGTACCAATGGAAAAAGCTGGCTGTGAATTTATTTTTTTAAGACTGAGGTAACACGACTGGTTTAAGAGAAGTGAGTGGAGCCCACACTGATTGAATGACTGTATTTATTTCACTGCAGAGGGTCAGAGTTGGTTCAAATAGAAGTTTCAAGTCTAAGTGACCATGGTCTGACAGACCATCAGAGACGACTCCTGAGGCATTGTGGCCCCAGGGGCTGATCAGCCAAACCAGATGTGCTGTCTGGGTACAACTAGGCACGGGGAAAGGGAGAGTACAGTGGCCTTTCCCCTTTATGGGCTTCACCACCTGTAGGAATGCTTTCCAAAACTGGAAGCTCCAGGAGTACTCTTCACATCCCTTAAGAAGGAGGTTTCTTTCTCCCCCCACTGAGAAAAGGCAGCGTGGTTTCAAGCACCAGCAGGTAGTGCGTGACCATGGGATCTACGTGCTTAGAGGGTGGTGAGGAAGGCCACTGGCTGGGGCCAAGCCCCTGGGTGCTCCTTGCTGCTGCATTTATCACATTGTGTCTCCTGCATTGTTTTCCTTTAGTTTAACTTCACGGACCCTGTTACATTAAAGGTATGTTATACCCATTCAGAAAAACCTTCCAGCTTCTTTTAGTACTGAAAAGTAGGTAGAGTTTCAAAGGTAAAAGACATTAGAATCCCAGTGATGGAAGGAGACCTGCAGGCTCAAAGCTAAACCACTCTCAGCTGAGGCAGTGCTCAGGAGAGAAAATACCCAGGTACCTCCAGTCCCCAGGTAACAGCCTGAGGGAGAACCAAGCACACCAACAAGCCTCTTGAAGCTCAGAGACTGCTCTTTCCTTTCAGCTAGTTGTCCGACCTCTATGTAACGGCCATTAAGAAGCAATCCAATGCTTTTTACCTCAAAGAGTTAATTAGGAATCAGTTTTAATAGTTTCCCCACTTCTGGCACAGCCTGTGTAGCAGATACTGTCCCCACCATCTCCAAACTTATCCTTGAGGGGTGAATCTCTTAAGACTACAAACTCCATACAAGGAAATCAATTGTGACAGTGTCAGCTCAGTGAGTTTCAAGCGCGTATGCTTTATTATTGGTCACAATAGTACAGATTTTAGTATGAACAGTTCTGTTGTCTTCTGTCAGGGTAACTGTTCCAGCAGCCAAGTCTGTTCCAAGAGCTGCACCTTCACTGTCAGGAATTCACTCTTCAGTGGTACTTCCTGCGGCGTTCATGCTCTGTATCATTCAAAGTAAAGCAAGTTAATTCTACTGAAGTCACAACAAAGGGGGAAAAAAATAATCACACCTGAATTCACAGGAAAAAAGAACAGCTGACTAGTTTTTGAGTACTGCCTAAAAGCATTCATGTTGGCAAGAGCTAACAGAAGCTTTGCTTCCCCACAGTCTCAAATTGAAGCAGCCGTGATTAGCACAGCCTTTCCTTTTATTTCTAGCAGTAGACTGGTTTTATTGCCCCCAAGCAACCTTCCAAGCTGCACCATACCCACTTGGCCATGCTGTTACTTACTCAGGTGACTGTAGCTCCAGATGTAGCTGATAACAACATAACCAGCAAGTACCATGGAGATACCTCCAAGGCCACCTTTCCTGACATCGATGTATTTATTGTAGTATCTGTCATAACCTGTGTAGAAGAAAAGTTGGTTTTGTAGCAGCCAGATGAGCTGTGTGTTTCTGTGTCTCAGAAATCAGTGGCCTGGTTCCACAGAACTTCAGGAAAGCATTTCTAACAAAACATCTGAGGGTCCTGGAAGCATGTCTGAGAGAGAGCAGCCTGTGTGATGGTTGGGCAAGATGAACTCAGGTTAACAGCACTAAGCCTTAAAAAACCAAACCCCATTTGTTACTTTCCTGAAACATTACTGTGACTTTGGAATTACAGAGTTCTTTAATACTCTCATATGTATATACATTATGTAGACACTTGCATATGCTCTTTTGTGTTTAAACTTACCTGAATGCTACATCTGTAGCTATAGCAAAGGGTGCCAGTCAGAACTTTTGCCAAGCGACCTATAAAAGCCCTTTTGCCACCTGCAGGTATCTCCTTTCCCTCCTATTTACTTGTGATGTTGGGAAACCTCGAGATTTTCATCAAATTGGGCCAGGTCACCGTATTTCCTCGTTATGTGTGAAGGAATACTGAACACAAACCTCTGGCAGGTAGAGCCCCCGCGAGAAACACCTTTACAGACAGGGGAAGGAAACGCTGCCGGCGGCACCATTCCGGGACAGCAAACCCGCCCTGACGGGGCCCGGCCCCCCACCCCGGCAGCCCGCGGTGCCCCTGCACCGATCTGTCAGGAGAACGGATTCGCGCCCTGCGGGTCTCCGCCGGCCGAGGGACGCGGAGCCGTCTCGGCGGGCCGCGCCTCCCCCAGCGCCCCTCACCTCTTCGCAAGGCCCCCAGGATGCCCCCGGGGGTGAAGTCTCTCATGGCCAGCCAGGTGGGCAGCTGGCCCAGCTTCACGTCCAGCAGCTTCATATCCTTGAGGGGAACTGCGGCACAGAGAAAGACAGAGCCCGGTCAGAGGGGGAGGGGGGAGCGGGGGAGCACCGGTCACCTTGGCGGCCCGACGCACTCACCGGGCGGCTGCGCCATCTTGCCGCTGCTGCTCTGCGCCGCCGCGGGGGACGCCGGGAAGGGACTCGCCGCTGAGGCTCACGGGAGGAAGGTCAGGCGGGAACCCGGGCGTAGGGGCGGGCGGGGGGCTGGTGCCATGTTGGGTGGGGCGCCAGGAGGGGCGGGCCCAGTGGGCGGTGGCCCCGGTGTGGCTTTGTTCCTGACCCAGGTCGCTTCCTCAGCGGGGACTGCTCACGGTGCCTCGGTTGCCGCGGGCACAGCGCTGAGGGGGGCCTTGCCCAGCGCCGCAGCCTGTCACGGGGCTGGGGGCGTGACAGCTCTCCCCCCGCCACGAGGGGCGATCTGTGCCGCGGTGCCCCCCGCGCGTCACTGCCCCGTACCGTCCCCGCCGTAAACGCGGAATGGGGGGTGCCGGCGCTTGCCCGGGACGCAGGGGTGAAGGCTCCGGCAGGTGGGAAACCGGCGGAGGGAAAAATTCCCGAGCCTTCACCTTGAGGGCTGCTTGCCCCACAGGCGAGCATCTTCAGCCTGTGCCGAAGACCAGGCAGCCCATGGCACTGTCCATGTGCCTCACATACAGTGTACATCGCAACACGCCTTGGGATTTGGTTACCTACAGTGTAATGGAAGAACTGAGGGCTTCTCAGGCCTCTTCAGGGCGTCACCTGCCCTCTCCTGTGTTCTTAGGTGTCTTCCTGGCAAGAGGAGGGATGTTAGGCTGGTTTTCAGTGAGACTAGGGGACAGATGAATAATGTATCATGTGGACCCGTTTCAGTGCCCACTCAGGGTTTTCCCCGTTTTACTACACCAGAGGGGTGGCAGAGGTAATGCTCGAGGGTATGAAGATGAAGACTACTCTTGCCTTCCTGCAATGAGGAACGGCCACCCGCGTTTATTCCGTGTTGTCTAAGCGTCTTACTGCGGGGATTTGGTCCCCACGGGACCCCAAAAGGCTCCCCCGAGCAGATAAAGCCCCTGCAGAGCTGGTGGCGGTGGGACGAGGTGGGTTTGGGGGAAGAGGACCCCAGCAGGTGTCACTCGCACTCAGAAGAACGCAGCTCCTGGGAGGATGCTCTCCGTAGCCTGACCTCTAGAGGTTTCACATCCTACCGACCAGGTCCATAAAACAGTGTCAGGTTTTGTTGTTTATTGTGCCGAATCTGGAAAAAAAAAGTGATGCAGCAGGAAACAGGGAACAGCCAGCACCCCAGATTTCCCAGATAATAAATGTCTATCCCGCAGAGGACTATTAGAATGGATCAGAGATGATGAAGACTAAATTAAAGATGCTAAAAGGGGGTGCTGCAGGGCTCCTACGTAAGCACTGATCTCTGTAGCTTTCACCTCTCTTAGGTCACAGAGTCTTATTCCACGTGTCTTCCTCCTGCCACCGCAGGATTCTTGCATTAGGATCCATAGGGTTTGTGTTACCTGGTGTGAAGTGAGTCAAGGCACGGGCCCTCCGTTGTCTCTCCTGAGAGATATAGTACTCCCCAAGACATCTTGTTCAGAGGCTGGTCTACAAGTTTAGCTTCACCTGCTATTTTACTGAAATTTATTTACATCAAATAGTGCTTTCCCATAACAGGAAAAAACCCCACAAGGAATCGCTTAATGTCTGGGGTTTTTTTCTTTTACTTATTAACAGAAAGTAGGATTAGGAGAGTACAGCATGCCTGATCACTTGAAGAAAGGGTTCCAAATTTAGTTCCTGTTAAATGGGTTAAAAAATCCCCTTATTAAATTATCCTTTATTTTATTATTGAACTTTACCGGTAACTGCCCTTTTATTGCTGAAGTGTCCCCTGATGAACTACTATGTGGCCTTTTACAGGACTTGCATAAAAGCATGCTGCAAACTTGCTTCCCTCATTCTTGCAAGGCAACCTATTGTTTTAAATAGGATTACTCACGCAAGGCAGATTAATTCACCTACAGGAAAAAAAGCCAATGGCGGGCGCTTCATTTGAAGGAGTTCCCTGCAGAGCAGAAGAGCTCGTAGAGTTGTTCTAACTGCTTGTAGCAAGGTCTGGGGAAATTTGGTTTCTTAGGGGTAGGAATGGAAGTCTGTAACAAGGACACACCTCCAATGCAATTAGGGACAGTGGTGACCTTAACCTTGTCCCGAGCTGCCTGCTCTGGTGGAGCAAGGGAGGAACGGTGCTGTTGTCTTCATGCCATCTTAATCCTGAATTAAGCAGGAAGAGTTAAACGGTAGGGACATGAGGGAGGTTTTTGCAGCACACGTTTCCTCCCTTTGACCCGTGCTGCTGGCCAAAATTCTGGATCTCGTTGGTTGCTCCAGATTGGAGGAGGAGTGACAAAGAAAGGTATTTGTGAATGTATTTCTGTTTGCCTAGAAGAATGCTCACCGCCCTTCTTTCCCGAATACAGAAGAAATCACGCAGTTGAGAGCCTGTTTTTCCTTGCTTAGAGCCCCAGACCTCCTCCAGGCAGCCATGTGACCCCAAATCCCTGTTTCTGGTATTCAGTCCAGGTTTTATATCAGTGATTGTTCAGGCTGTTTGAAGGTTCCGTTCCCTGCCTGTTTCAATATGCTGTCTTTCACTCTCCTCCTCCACCTGAACTGTATTGTCCATCCACACAGTACCTTTGCTCCTTTTAATGTCCTACCCAAAATTGTCCTCCCAGAGCCTTCAGGTACTTGAGCAATCTCGCATTGTGGGTGGAAACAGACTTGGTATCTCCTTCAGCTACCCTAAATAAAGGAGTACAGTTAAACCTACCAGTTTCAAGAAGGTTTAGCCCAACCTACAAAAATAAAAGCCTAATGGAGTGTTGCCCTGAGGTTTTCATCGTACTGCAGACCCTTCTAGAAAATGCTGCAAAGTTTCTAAGTAATGGCATGGAAACAATAGGGAGTACGTCACCCAAAACACCCGGAGTAGTTTGCAGAAGACGTCAATAGATAGGAAAGAAGGTTCCTTTTTTTTCCCAGTAGCAACTGTAACACAGAATATTGCAGCTTTCTGACCAGAGCATCAGCAGTGGCCTGAGAAGTGGAGTAGTGCTCCTCAGTGAACTTGCTGCAAAGGAGAAGTAAAAAGCATAACACAACCTCCTGCAGACTGTGAGACCTCAGAGGCTGGCATCACTGGCATCTGAATACCAGAAACAGGGATTTGGAGTCACATTGTTGCCTGGAGCAGGTCTGGGGCTCTAAGCAAGGAAACCGGCTCTCAACTGCATCGTTCTGTGTGCCACCCTTTGCAAACTCAAGGTCTCACCTGGTCAGCGCTGCCACAGCAACGTGCCTGCAGGTGTGTAAAGTAGCACAGGGTGGCCTTCAAGAAGGTCAAGAGAGGAGGCTTTAGCTACCTGATCCTGCACCCACTGAAACTGATGACAAAGCAGCACCCAGTGCTTGAAATAAAGGCTCAAACCTGCCCAAAGCAGACACATGTGGTTCAAAGACATGTGGTTCAGCATGGGATGCTTCTTGTCTCCTAAATGCTTGTTTGATCTATCTGATGTCTTCCCACCAGCATAGGTTAAGTGGCTGCAGCCATCAAGGAGAAACCTTGGAGAAACCTTGGAGAAATCACGGGCTACCGGCACTTGCAGAAGGTCAACGAAGAGATGCATGCTTTATCAATTGGTAATTTGCAGAAAAGTTGTGGTCTCAGGTAGCTTCACCCTGTCTGTTCCTTTTTAATTGATGCAGTGAGAGCAGTGCAGCTGCTCAGCGTAGGTGTCAACCTCATTCATCTAAAATTGTGCTTGCGGTGGAAACCAGACTCCGGAGTTGAATAGGAAGAGACAGGGGTGTGGAGATGGAACCTCTTCCTTGGGCAGACTTCCTCAGGAAGATGGTGAATAGATAATAATACCTAGGCTTGACCCAGCAAAAGCAGTTGAGAGAATTAACCTATGATTGTAAGCGGATTGCTTGCTCTGTGTTATTACGGAGCCATTTTCCTTAGGCAACCTGGAAACACTTTACAAAGGAGATCGCTCACCAGTGATTAATACTTTAGCGTGCACATACTTCTTTTCTCCTTCACAGCACTTGTGTATCGATGCATCTTCATGCCCCTCTGAAAACCTGTAAGTCAATGTTATGATTATCTTTTCAAGTGGAGCGATTTGAGCCCTGTGTTTAGGGCTGGGGAGGGGGAATTCCTCCCTCCTCCTTTAGTCCCAGCTTGCTGGCCTTTGCTTGTATCTAAAGTACCTTATTTTGTAGGTCTTTGATCAGCCTGCTGGTTAGCTAAATATATACCTGTGGGGAGATAATTACATGCTATCAGTAATAAAGTGTAGTAAAATAATTCACGTTAATTAACACACTTGCAAAACCAAAGCAGGAATTTTCACCCAGATAAATGTGCTGCAGCAACAGCTGTATCTGAGCCTGCCTGCTTCCCACAGACAAACATGGAAATAAAACCAGAGACCCATCAAAACCAGTTTCTTTGTACTAAAAAGAGACCTGTGTCTGCTGGGAAAGCTGTGGCGGTATCAACCCAGCAGGACAGGGCTGGACACATCTGCCATCTCTGCAAGTGCATCTGCTTTCATGAGCATGGGGAAGATTGGTGTGATGAGTCCTGTCTTATCAATGTGCAGGGTGAAGTGTGAGCAAGCCAGCAGAAGGGTTGTACAAAAGGGCCTCGCATTATTGGGGGGAGGATTTGGAGACTATAGTGTGACAGAGGCCTAAAACAATCACCTTGTTACCATCTTTAAATTCACTGTCAGTTCCTCCAGCACAACCTTCAGACTTTTCCTCTCTTCCCACATTTACATCTGATGAAAGTACTCATCGTTTTTCACAGTCTTGGGTGGAAATTGTCTGTCTGACCATCCCCACTGAACCAGTCCATGGCTGTTCTCCCTCTGCTGCCTTGTAACTTTGAAGAAACTCAGTTGCTGGCATGAGTCTTGCTCAGTTCAAAGCCACTGGTGGGCTTGGGATGTTGTCACTTCCACTGCCCTGTGGTGCCCATTGCTGTTGCTTCCTGCAGATCTCAGACCAGAGAGTCTCCAGTCCAACCCAGGCATCTGGAAGGGCTTCTCTTCTGGGTTTCTTTTTCTTCCTGATGGCTACAGTTGCTTAACTTGTGACAGTGAGCTGAGCATCTCCTTCAAAGACACAAAGAAATCAGGAGGTTTGCAGGCAAACAGTGGGAGAGCCACAGCTCAGCCCCCACCAGCACACCGTCTCTCACTACACACACAGCCCAGGCTTTCCAGTTGGGCACTCGCATGTCCAGAGGGTTACACGACACCTCCTTCTCCCATCAATAGATGCTGTCACCAGCACAGGATTTGTGGCTCTTTGATTAGTTGGTAAGTTGGTAAGATGCCTGCTCCTCTGCCTGTCTGCCCTTTCTCAGTGCTTCCCAGTGGTACAGCGTGGATGCACATGTGTTTCTTTGCATCATTCTCCCCCTGCACACATCTCTGTATTTTTGTTGTTGTACTTCACTCACAAATGAGCGATGCTGTGCACCCCCTCCCCAAATTCTAGCTTTTTACAAGGTACTGACAGTGGCATAACCCATCTGTCTAATCAGGCTTGCCCAGTGCCCATGTTATCCTATATGCTTGGCAAGAAAGGAGCTTAAAGCCAGGGTGAGAGAGAGATTCCTCTCTAAAGATCAGCTAAGAGTCGGGCTCCAGCTCTGCAGCATGAACTGGGAAGGACCGCAGGGGACTGGGATGGGGGAGCCAAGCTGCAGCAGGAAGTATTCAAATGTATTTCATTTCAGGGTGACCTTTAACAGGTGTGGATTTACTGATAGGGAGGGAGAGAGAAGTAAGCAAGGGATTAAGGGGACTTTACCCTCCCTCCACTTTAAGCACCAGCTTGCACAGCATTCCAGCACCGTGAGATGCAATTTGTGGCTGTATGGCTTTATATCTTCTGCCTCCCTTTGTTCTGATCAGGGTTGTGGCTGGTCTTTAGCACTGCTGGGGGCTGAATAGATGGAATATTGATCACACTGCTGGGGGTCTCAGGTATAAACCTGGGATGGGGGAGAAAAATCACTCTCTTATCTGCAAGGGTCGGGATTTAACCTGCAGTGGAAGTGCGCAGTTCAGGCAAAAACAAGGTGTGTGGTACCTTCCCTGGGTGACTTTGCCTGGAGATCTTCTCTCCTTGTCCTAGTGCTGCTGCGTGCTGTTGAACAGCTGCTTTCCTCTAACCCAGTGTCTGCGGCAGCTCAGTGATGGATTAAGGCAACTCTCCATTTTCCTTATCCCCTCTCCAAGGGGAGTTGTAAAGTTTAATTAATTACATTTTGTAAAACATGATGAGATTCTTGGGTGATAAATGCTACACAAATGTAGAGTATTTTTTAATGAGCACTGTATGTCGGCTGCAAGAAAAAGCTTGTTTAATCAAACCGATCTGAGCTGCAAAAAACCCCTCTCCCTGCTGCTATCAAACAGGAATGTTGCCAAGCACTCTGTCTTTCATGGGCTATTTGATTTGAGGGTCCCAAGGCGTTTTTTGAAACTTTATCAAAATCAAAAGGCAGGGAGTGTATGTGTATATCTGTGTCTTAAGAGACCTTTCCCTTCATGTATGTGGGTCGGATTGCATAACACCACTGGGCAAGAGAGAAGGGAGAGAGCAGGTAATGGTGGGGCTGGCTCTTGTGGCTGTGTGGCAGGGACATATGTCCCTGCTCTAGTTTTGGCTGGCCACGTCAGGCACCCGCGTTCTGGCAACATATAGTTGGTGTTTTACAAGTTTCCCACAACTGTGGGTATATGAAATCAGCCTGGCTCTGGCACTCCCTCCTCAGTGAAAAAGGCTGAACCGACATCTGGGGATGTCTGTCTGTCTGTCTGTCTGTCTGTCTGCGCACACCATGGTATAAACCCACTCACCAAACTGAAGGTAGTTTCTGCAATGCAAACTGCAGGTTGCTGTTACTTGCAAGCAGAGGGCCATTTATCTTTCTGGAATCCAGTCTGGAAAAAAAGAGAGTAATTTCTTGAGCTAAGAGACTTGCCTGAGGCTACTCGATTGCTAGACCTTCAGCCTTACACCTCCTCCAGAAAGCTGCTTCTGCTGTTGTTGGAATGCTGAAGTGTCAGATCACCATCAAACTGAGGAGTCGGGTCACCAGTGAACGAAGGAGAGATACGACTTGAAGCAGCACTTAAAGCAGAACCTAGAAGAAGCAGACCATAGATTTCCATCCGGTGATGACACAGCCCAGTCCTGCACAGCCTTTGGGATCCAAGGATGCTCTTGGCAGAGGCCTCTCTGGTTTGTGGCACTGGTGCTGTGGGACTGAAATGGTGGCAATTGGTCCGAGCCCCCTATACTTCATCAGCACTACTGCTTCCTTAAAGCTGCTACTTTGTAAGATTCACCTCTTCTGTCTGGACCTTTTATAATCCCTGTTTCTTTGCACCACCTGGAGTTTTCCTTGAGGGGAGAAGCAGAGGAGCAGGATGGCCGGGAAAAAGACAAGAAAAGAAGAAAAATACATAAGAAATGAGCTGTTGAACCCACGGTGATGTGAGAGGGATGAGCAAGACATTTTTAGGGCTAACCAACCAATCAACCAATCTCACAAGCAATTTGTCTCTCCTTGTTACAAGGTAACACCACAGTGGGAGAAGCATAGCACCATTTTGCAGAAGATTTATTGCCCTGTAGCATCTACGAGAGAAAACTCCAAGTGCTGAGTAGAGCAGGAAATTGGAAGTAGTTTGCACAACCTGCAATCCAACACGGCTCTTGGCCCTTCTGTGGAAAGAGCGTGCTGAAGGCTTAAAGCTGGCTCTAGCTCCTAAGGCTTTCTCAGCCCCAGGAGAAGAACCAGTGTAGGTTTGGTTAGAGCTGATGGAAACTTTGTCATTTAACTGGTCTAGATAAAAAGAGCATCCCAGAGCTCTGCTCTAACCAGTACGGTGGAAAATAACCTCCCAGTGCTGTGCTGGATCTAACTGTGCCTAAGATGAGTGGACCAAACGCACTTCCGTGAGCTACTGGAGTTTACAGGACCTCTGACAAGAGAGGGGGCTTGTGGTTCCCGCCTGTGAACATATCTCTTTACAGCCTTCTGTATGTACAGCATTTTCTCAGAAACCAGCCTCAGGGACAATTATACATTAATAGCTACTTCTTTCAGAAGCAGCCAGCCCTGCTCCTGAGAAACAGCTATTTTCAGGCAGTCTTGTTCCTGAGGAACTGCTATTTTTAGTGAGTTCTATTTCTGAAGCAAAAAAAAGAAGAAGCAGCCATTTCTGTATCCCTCCACCATGGCCCAGACCCACTGGCTGTGGTTGACTTGCATTTTGCAATGAACATTTCCTCATTACATCTCAGTAGCCTGAAGAAAGTGGTTCTCTGGCCATTACAGAAAGCAGCAATCTGAGCTGGGGCTCATTATGCAGGGAGGGCTTGTGGGAGGCAAGCCACGCTCACATACTATAGATTCCATTAGAACAAGTAGAGAGATGTAATGGGGCTCTCCTGGGAGATGCAAGACTTTTAGATACCTAATTTGGAAGTCCGTTCTGGTATCCATTTTCAACATCCCAAGAGTAATGATTAATTCTGCACTCCAGGTTTCTCTGAATCAGTTTGTAGCTGTAGTAAATATGGGCTGAACATGATAACGTCATTGATGCTATGGGTAAGTGACTTGAGGCAAGAGAAGCTCAGGTTTTGCGGCCGTTAACTCACTGTGCACAGTCATCTGGCAGCGATTTCGACTCAGGAATCTGCAGCTGAGATAAAAGAGGCTCTGTCAGAGCTGAGGAATGTGGTGTTTTGCAATGTAAGTGTCTAATATGCTGAAGGCCCCATAAAGGCACCCCAGCAAAGCCGTGTTCTCATTCCTGCAGCATCCCAACTGCATGGACCCAGAGATCTTCCATATGTTCTTGTGGCCATGGCCTCTCAAGGGGCATTTGGTAGATGCAATGACATGAAAATTCCAGCAATATTATTCTGCTGTCTACAGATCTAACACAAATACTGGTGTCCTGACACAAGGGTGAAATGATTCTCACCATGCTGAAGCTGTCTTGAATTTCAGCAGAGCCTGTGCAAAGTTTTTCTCAGGTGTGTTATGAGCTCTTCCCTACAGCTCTTTCTGCCTCTCATGGGTATGTGGCCGAAGGTAATGGGTTTGGATAACAGTGGCATCACCAAGGAACATACACAGGAACCATGCCTTGGCAGGTCTGTATGTACTAGTAGGTCTTTCCTTGGCAGAGTGTTTCTCTCTGGATTCAACAAAACCAGCAGCTTTAGGTCTTTGAACAGGGTCATGGAAGTATTGGGAAAAAGACACCCATCCTTGCTCTGGCACCATTTGCTCAGGGGCTGCTCTCTAAAGACTCGTGTGTGTGTGTTTGTGTGTGTGATCTGAAGGTCACTCCTTGGAGAGAGGCTCTTCTTTCCTGTCTGAGTGGGAAGGGGAGGCTGTTAGCCTGTTCAGTGGTGTAAGCAGTTTCCCTGTGCTCTTGTGCAGGCAATACTGATGAACTTAGTCTCTAAGCAAAGATAATTTATCTTGGTTTTAATCCTCTGCAAGAGCAGAGCTAGGTTGTGTTTGTCCTGCAAAAGCAGGCGCTCCCCCTCTTCTCTTTTCAAAAAAATATTCCTTGTGTTCTCCCATCTCCAGGAAAAGTCATTATCTCTGGACAGTTTCTTGAAACCCAGTTGCCTTTGTATTCTGGTCATAAGCTGAGCGTTGTTCAAAGAGCGAGCGAGTCGCGGCTGCTTTTATCACGACGAGAGCCCATTATTGGCACTTTTCCCTTTTTACTGCTTCACCAGAGAAAGGCAGGCAAAAAAAAAAGGGACAGAAATCTAGGAAATGAAGGGTAATTTACAGTTCACAAAGGAGCAGTAAAAATTAATTAGCTGTCTGAGGATCCATACCGACCTGGGCCATGGAGTTTGTGCCAGTGTTTTGCATTGCATAAACTGTCTGAGCTGTGCTAGTCTGCTGAGATCAGGCTTGTGCTGTGAAATCAAGGCTCTTTGCTGGGGTAAAAGTCCTTTGGGGCATGCAAAATGTGTATGCACACCTAATTTCGTGTGCCAAAGAGACATGATGGTGAATATAACTCAGGCTATTACATGCTCAACTGGCTACTTACAACGTTCACTATTAGTTGTCACAGTAACTGCTCATGTAAATTACGGATGCAGTTATCCACATAATTTAACACTGAGATCCTTTGAAAATCCAGGCCTAATTCCTCCTCCTTTTCCATGCTGGTGTCGGTTTGAATGAAACAGACTTTACATGCCACGTCCATATGGTCCCATTCCAAAAGGGGACAGAGCCCCAGAGGGACCAGAGAGGTGACAAGGCACTGGCACAGCTGGTCTAGGGGCCAGTTTGGTCCTGCTGCGAGATGCAGGAATTGAGCGGCTCCAGCATCTTGCCAATCATGTCGCCAGCCCTCCAGTCAAGCCTGAGATCCCCACCTGGAGAAAGAACTTCACAAATCAGAAATGTCCTAAATTGGATCCTTTTTTGGTGCATAATTTTCAAAACTGTAATTTCCATTTGAGAACTATTTGTCCTGATCCTGAGCATCAGCTGAACTCATTTTTTTCCCTGTAGTTTAATTTAGGCAGCAGATGCCATCAGAATGTTAATGCCTTCTTAATTCTCACCTACATGCTTTTATTCTTATTAATTTGTTATCTGGGGCTTTAATATTCTATTTTTTTCCTACTTTGATCAGTTGAAATAATTTGATGGCAGTATTTCAACAGGGCTTGCAGTGGGGAAGTGTGTAATGGTGCATCACCAATGTATGTTGCTGTGTATCCTGCAGCGTGCTCAGCTGTTGTACTGCGAGAGCATGAATCATGTGATGTTTTTAGGTGATTATAGATGAAGCCTTACTTATCCCTGCTGCGAATAACTAGAGAGGGAACAAACTTTAAGGGCTGTTTCTCTGGTTCGGGGTTTTGCCCGGTGCAGACTAAGGTTTGGCTGTGCTGCCATCCAGGAGTGTGACCCTGGCCTGTGAAGTACATCTGGCCTTGAATAGCTGTCCAGGCGCAGCACCCTGAAACCACTGGCACAGGGAGGTGATGGAGGTGTACCCACAGGTCCCTGGTCTCAGCTGAGGAATGGTGCTTCCTAAATGAGAGCCACCGGGAGTAGGGTAGGGACCTTTCCCAGCTGGGATGTAGTGCTGGAGGATGCCACCTCCCAGGAGCAGAGGGCAGGAGAAGCTCTTTGCAGAGAGGAGGGGATGGGTAGGTTCATTGCTGCTCCCCAGATGATATCAGATCTGACAGCACGTGAGTGTCTCTGTTGCTTGGGTGCAGGAAGGCAGCAGGTTTGCCTTCTGAGACAGGTGCAGTGAGTGTTACTTAGGAAAGGATTTTTCAAGCTGGCTAGAAGTAGCAAAAGTAAAGTTAAGGAGACGCAGAGAAAAAGAAAGGTTTACTAATTTAATCAAAATACTTCTGCTTAAAGGAAGAGGAAGAAAGATGCCCAAGTCACAGACAGTTCCTGTCAGTGTGGTTCACTCCCTCCTAGCAGCAAAGAAGGGGGAAACCTCTCCAAACCTTGCTGGCTACTTCAGTACCACTTCAACAAGCAAGGAAGCCCTTTTGCCCAGGAGAGGATGGAGTGACCTGAATCCACCCGTAGGAGGTAAATAAATGGAGGAGAACTATTTGACCCTTTATGCTATGACAAAACTCCACTCTTGGTTCACTTGTGGGTAGGTTTGGGGTGGGCAGCTGGAAGGTCGTTTTACCACAACTAAAAGAAACAAGGTGGGAATTTCTAGAGGAACTCTTCCCCATTGTCAGAGAAAAGGCAGAAGAGAAGGGGATAAGGATGAATTGACGTTTTACTATGTTAATTCTCATGCCCAGTTTCAGCAATGGGTTCCAACATGTGCATACATAGGGCTTTACATTGGGATTACCTACCCCTTAAACTACTTACTTTCTCCTAGTACATCTGTGGTCTTTGCAAACACACCTCCTAATGCCACTGGCTCAGTTTTGGGAGGCACTAATTCAGGAATTAGGGTGTGATTCTCTGTATTCTTGTTACTGCTTATTGTTTAGGGGATGGAACATGTGTCTTGGGTTGTTCCCTGGGCTTTCTGGAAAAAGCATGGGACCAGGTTCTGTTTTACCCCTCTGATACTATTTTCAGGCTCCCACGGGGTCAGAGCAAACATGTCTCTTTGTTTGATCCTACCTACAGATGAGGGGAGCAGAAAACAGCAAAGTGATATGGTTGACTCTTTGCAAAGACCTTTTTGAAGGTGAGGTTTGTGTTCAAGTAAGCAATGGCTCACATTTCCTCTTCCAAACGTGTCTGAGTGAAGTCCTGATCCAGGTGTGCCCTTTACAGACTGTTAGGAGTAACTCTCTGGTCTGTACGGGTTTGCAGAGGGTCTGTGCTCCAAGCCAGGCAAACGCTAGCCAGTACTGTGTGCTCAGGAGGGATGATGGTGTTCAGTGGAGCGTGGGACTCCAGAGCAGAGTTTGCTCATGTCCGGGCAGCCTGAAGGGTGACTGAAATGGTGACGAGCTCCTGAAAGAGTCTCTCTGCATTCAGACCAAACGCTGCGTAGGGCAGGGCCTGAGTAACAGCTGCATCCAGCAGTGTGGTGGGAAAATTCTGAGTAGGGTGAACTGTGGCTTTCATTTGGGCAGATGTAGTCCATCTGCTGATGGGATCAGGGATGGGACAGCATCCTCTGGAAAACTGGGATTAAGATACACAAGAAGTGCATGCAAATTAGGCATCAGATTATGCAGATGCAAACCATGACGGTCTCCTGGCATTTTGGTTGGCTTCCAGGTTCAGATTTGGAGTGAGATTTCTGGTGCAGAAGGCAGCAGCTGATGTGCTGTGCCTCAAAAGATGCTTCTGCCCCTGATGTGACCTGGTGCAATGACAGTCCCACACTCAGCACAAGCTGTCCACCCCTCCCTCCGTACTTCCCTCCACAGGAAAGTGGATCCTTCTGTCCCAGCCTGGACAGAGATTCCAGAGGAGTAAGTTTCAGTAGCCAGGTCCTTCAACAAGCTTTGCCCTGACTGTCACCCTTGAAACATTAAGAGAGGATAGCTTTCTGGCTGATGGGAACTGCTGCATGACACATCGGATATTGTGTATAGGACTTGAAGAGGTCGATGAGAGCTATCTGAATCATTCATTACCCGGTGAAGTAGGTGAGTGACTGCTATTGTCCTTATCCTTTTAGAGAGGATGCTCAGGCATAAAAAGGTTGAGAGATTTAGCAAAGGTCCCTAAAGGAGGAAGCATCAGAGCTCAGAAATAGTGCTTGGTCCTGTACTCAGACAATTATTATTCACTTGTTTCTCTCTGAAAATCCTGCACTAAGGATCAGTGTTACTACAGCTGGTCAGTTGGTGCCATAGGAACCCCATAACGGGAATGCAGTCTTTTCTGCTATTTTTTGGTAGTCCATGAATCAATCCCAGTTCACCAGACAGTTCCCGCTGGATCTCCATGATAAGGTTTCTCTCTTGGTAGGTGTTCTGTGTGCTTGGTTGCTCATTCACTTCACATGGGGGTTTCCTGAATCTCGTTCTGAGGAATGAGGCTTTTTAAAAAACCCAAGGAAACCCCAAATGTTCAAGTGCTGCTAACGTTCCCTGGGGCTGTGTGGAAGGGCTCATTCTGTAGGCTTCCCGGATGGTTTCTTTGGTTCCCAGCAGCTCTCACACCATTCAAGAACAATGCTGTTATTTGTGTTGACGTGGACTTGGGCAGAAGTGGTGCAGAGCGACTGGGTGGTCCGTGTCCTGTGAGATCAAGGTTTGCAGTGTGCTGCAGGTCAGGTCTGTCTTTGTCCTTCCAGCTCCAGTGCAGTTGTGCGAGGTAAATAAGAGGAAGGACAGAGTGGGGAAAAGGTCTTCTTGCCTTAGATGGGTATCTGAGGTAATTCTGGGATAGTGGGGAATGGAGAAATTCATATTTATACACTGGTAAATATGTATAGATGAAGGATTTGAACAGACCGTCTGTCTATTTGGGAATAGCCAGAATTCCTGCTAAATAAGACTCAGCAATTCATGTGGCAACTAGGGTGGTCCTGATTTTTAACCAATAAAGGAACTATCCTCTTGATCCCTGGCTTTTTCACAGTATCTGTTTCGTTCTTTCTTTTCCCTTTTCCCAGCCAAACACTCCAGCATACCCAGAAAAGCCTGTTCTGTTCCCAGCTGGCAGCATCTCTGCAGAGAGAGCCTGTGGCCCTCTCCCATTTCAGGCTCGTTTGACCTTGCCTTGTAACCAGATGTTTCACTGGAGAACTTACACTTGGGAGAGCCTGGGTTGTATTCAGCTGCTGGTGAACTCTCTGCCTCGGTCAAAAGGCTGTAAACAAAAACAGCCCAAGAAAAACAAAACCTTTTTTAAACTGAGTTGGCCAAGGACAGGACTGAATTTGGAGATGCAGATGGCTGTTAGCATGTCGGTGAGGCTGCAGAGAGAAGCTCATCTGCAGTCCCTGGTCTTCAAAGATGGGTTTCACTTTTGCAGAGGGATCATTTTTTGGGGGATAACAACTGTTCTTCCCCCCTCCACCCCCCTGCCCAGTTTCTGAAAGTATGGAGACACATGACACAGAGACCCCTTCCAATGCTGCCCATGCTCCATCATACTGTTTGCAGCTGTCCATGCATTTGAGTGAGTTTCTAGCCAAGAGCATTTTAAAAGTGGTGGTTTGATGGCCGGAAAGTCTCAGAAGAAGGAATCACAAGAATACCATAGCAAAATGATTAGTCAGAGACATCCTTTCTTCTGAGAGGCATCTGGTGCTCGTAGACCAGCTTTCTGCAGAAACAGTCCTGTCTTCCACACTTAGCCAGGAGATGTGAGCAATATCTTCTGGAGCTAAAGCTACAGCAGGAGATTAGATTGTTAGGTTGTTGTTCTTCAGTTTGGGAAGTGGCCCTCAGGGTTCCCCTTTTGCACAAGAAATGGTGGGGATGACCATTAGCTTAGGTGTGGTGAGAGCCCCATTTGCAACATGGCATCTAGAACAGCATGGGATCCCCTCATCCTGTTACAGTGACAAGTCACAGGAGTTGGGAGCTGTTGCTTCAGGCTCTTTCAGCTTGCTTTGGACCTGGGTTTAGATCTGAGAAGGCTTTTTCCATATGAATGGTGCTTGGTCAAGTCAGAGGAGCTTTGCAAACAGTGAGATTCACCCCATCATCTCTGAGCAGAATCAGTTCTGGAGCCGCAGCCCTTCTCCAGTGAAAGGGTGTATTGAAATCGCTGGGAGAGGGATTGCTTGGCACGCTGATCACTGCACCACCAGGAAGGATGGAGGCCTGTGTCTGAGCAGCATACACACAGAGTCATATTGATATCCACATCACTGATTTCTCCTCCGCAAGGGTCAGGCTTGCCTGTCCTCGAACATCTGCTACCACTCCGCAGACATCCACCACTGTGTTGAGAAATTTATCCAATATTCAGTATTCCTTCAGAGGGAAATGTGCCATCTCCTGCTCCTACATGTGTACTAGCTCTCCTTTCTACAGCCAAGTACCAGCTTGCTGTAGGAAATGTCGAGGTGACCTGGCTACAGCCCATGGCCAGTTTCTCCTCTGATCCATCTCTGGCCCCATAAATAATTTTTAATAACCAGAGTGCGCTTAATGCAGCAGTTCCAATGTGGGCTAGATCTGTTTAACCTAATCTGAGTATTAAAGCTGGTCACAGTGATATCTGAGCACCTGCGACTTCCTCAGACCAGGACTGTGAAGCCAGTGGCTTTTCCTGTCCATGCCGTACTGACACATCCCTCTCGGGGTGATTAATACCTTCCAGGGGCAGCGTTAAGGTCGGTTACACCAAGGTAAGGAAGAGGCGTGTGGGGATGTAGGGCAGGTATTCCTTTTGGATTCCCAAATGAAACAGTTTTCCCACTTTCCAGACCTTGGCTTCAGCATCCCAGGGAGACATTCTTCATTCATAAGCTCTAGGGGTGGCATTGCTCAGCCAACTGGGCACAAGGAGGGAGCTGGGAAGAGGAAGGGATCTGATAACAACATGTTGCCCTCTGTGCTTAGGTTGACACTTCGCTCAGTTTTAAACATCCGCTTCATCACTCCTGCTGTCCAACATCCCACTATGGCCCCAGCAAGAGCTATTTTAATCCCTCATCATTCATCAGGAGGCCCCTTCCTGTTCTCTTTCTATCTGCTCCTGCATGCATGTGCATCTCTCCACCGAGAAATCCCCTGGGCTGGCTGTTGTCAGAAAGGTCACCCAGGGATATTCACAAACAGCAGGTGTAAAATTAACAACTGGTGTGGTTCCAATCATCTGGCAGGAAGGAAAACATTGGACAATAGGTAGGGTCAGGGTAAAGTTTCCAGCTGAAGGCTCATTGCCTGATATAGGGTGGCAGATTGGTGGGCTGGGAACTCTCCTAAGAATGTGAAACCGATAGGGTATTAGCAGGCCCTCTCTGCCCCTCCAACACAATTGTTTTCAGCTTGCTCAAAAATATTTGGAAATGTTACTGAGGAGGATGTGTGGGCGAGAAGGCATCCTCCAGCCAATCAGCCCAGGAGATTTCAGCCCTCCCCTTGAATTTCAAGCTTTTGTTTTCCCTGATGGAAAGGAAGGTGAATCCTCCATGATTAATTTAGGGGTCTTAAAGCACTTTGGATGAGTTCCTGCAGCACACTAGCTCTCCAGGATTATGGAAATTGTGGAGAGATGGCAAGACAAATGGATGGATATATGACCGATAGGGATTCTGACCCATTATCATTTTTGTTAGTGGAACTGATTTTAGCTGCATGAAGCAATGTGAGTATCACTCTATAATGGCATCTTGATGGTGTAAGTGTTTTGGAGTCATGAATGATAGATCCTGTCAGACCCTGACAAGTGTCAACAACCAGAATGGGGCTTGAATCCATGAGTCCCAGGGAGATTTCCTGTATAATTCAGGCTACAGATGTACCCAAGGGAAGTTGGCAGCACTGAACACACTGAAGACAATGGACAATGGAAAAAGTTGTTGAGAAGTTTGGTTTAAACTGTGGTGAGCTGAGTTGTTCTGCAAGTATCAGAGAGAGTGCAGTAGCTGTTCCCAGCACGGAGAAGGAGTTTGGCCAGAAGTTCTAGCCAACACACAGCCTTTCCTCTGCTAGAGCTCAGACACAGAAGCCTTGCCTCTTCGAAATAAGAGGAAACGTATGGGGATGTCTGCACCTCAAGAGTGGTACGTCAGTGTTTACAGCTATCTGGCTTCTTTAGTCTCCTCTGCCCTTCTCCTTCCCCACCCTCAAAGCTGTCAGTTAGTGTGGTGTGACACCAGGTTTCTTTTGTCAAAATGTCATGACCAGACCTTGTAGGCTTCTGTCCAGCTTACATAATGTCCATCTTCTGCTTAAACCGGTTTGGTGCAAGCTCCATCCACCGCCATGCAATCAGTGCTGAGAAACTGCTCTTGGGGGTCTCTGAGCCTCTGCAGGGATCCCATGGCGCTCGCTTAGCAGGGATCTCGCACATGGACTGTGCTGACAGAGGATGCCTGGGCTGAGAGGAGGTCTGATAGCGCAGTGTAACCCTGACAGACGTTGTCAGCAGCGCTGCCATCGTCAACGAGAGCAAGGGGAGGACTGAAATTCTCCCCTTCAATTGGGCGAATTTGACACCTTCTCTTGTCCTCGTGGCTCATCCACTTGACATTTCTAAACATTCTCAAGCAAGTTCACTGGAAAACTATCCCATGTCAGGAGCTGGTGATGTCAAGGCTAATAACAGTCCTGGGGTCAAATCCTTCTGATCCTTCAGGCAAGGACCCCAAGATTTGGCTCCAAGTCAATAACAAGGTCTGTCACGTCAACGATGGCTTACTATGAATCCCAGCACAAGCGTTTCCCAAACAAAGTGCCTTCGCTTGGTTTTCCATGCAGGGAAAGGTTAGGAGTTTCCAAAGGCAAGTTCCTTCTTCTTTGCATGGAGCAGTGAGCAAAACTAGGGAGTTTGGAGTGGGCAACAGCACCTTGCCTTGGAGCAGGAGATGGGGATGGGGATAAGTCTTTATCTGGGAAATCTTCTGTTCCCCTATAGAATGGTACAAGATTATTGTTCTCATCTCTAGGGATGCTGGGTTGGGTTTTTTTCCATCTCCACTTCCATCATTTGGATGTTAACAATTCCCCCTTGGCTGCCTTTGTTAATGTTACAATGGACCTGAGAAATCCATACTGGGGAATGTACGGCTGGATGTCGGGGAAGGAGATAGCAGGGATCTTGTTGGCTCACACTTGTGCTGCCATGGGAAAAGGAACTGTAGCATGACATTCACTCTGCTATTACACTGTAATCCCAACAGTGTGTTGAGAATGATGCCACAGGAATGGTGTCCAAAATGATAATTATAACCACTTCCTATTTTTAATTTCCTCTTAATAAGGGAAACACTGGTCATCATCCTAACAATAACGATTCTGCTCTGCCCTTCCAGATGTCAGAACGTTATAAAGCATGGGTCAGCAAACACTGATGTCTCTCTACAGGCCTTTCTTCTGCACTGAAAACTCCTGTGCAGCCCAGCCCACCCAGACGTGTCCATCAGCAGGTACCAACCAGGGTGCTACAGAAAATGCTTCTCCTGCTCTTCTGTTGGCCTCGTTTTGCAAAGGAGGTTTTGAATCATGGGAGAAAGAAGGTGACTTGCTCCATGTCCCTTGGTGAGTCGGTGGTAGAGAACAGATTCAGGTGTTCACCTCTCCCCATTTTTCTCTGTCAAATGACCTTTTTGCTGTTTTTTAGAAGGCAGGTAGGAGTTTAGAAGGCATTTGACAGTATGTAAGCTGATGTTCAGAACTGCTGAGTTCTCACTAGTTCCCCTCCAGGAATTACCTAAACAAGCTATCTGTGAGGAAAGCTGCCTTGTCTTGAATACCAGCAACCACTAACAAAGCCGCTCCCGTTCAGGCACTCATAGGTGTGTGTTGCAGGTGGACTCCAGCTCTGTGCACCCACCCAATCTGATGCACGTGCAAGGACAAGGAGGACCACAGCAGATAGCCCCAGTGTCCTGAACTGCTATTAGCACCAACCTGACTGTTTCACATATCCCTCCTAAAGACCCACCTGATGATAGGAAGTCCTGCAGCTGGGATGGTTTCAACTATGGTTGTCAAAAGTCCTGGCTAAGGGAAAGTTGGTACACGTGGCTTGGCTGAGCAATGCCTTCCTTCTGAGCAGCTCCTGACTCCAGGGAGTGGATTTCTCATTTTGCAAAGCAATTATCCTCCACTGGCTTATTAGGAGTTTCTGTAGGATCTCTCTTGAAGGTCAGGTTTTAATGTATCTTCTGAGATCCTAGAACCAGGGTTCTGCTGTGCTAGAAAAGCAGAACGGAGAAGTCTATATGAGGTTAGCAACATCTGAGCAAAACAGCTTTTATGGCTCAGACAGCAATTCCAATTATCCAGCACTTAGGCATCGAGCAGATTCAGATAAGAGGTCTCAGATTTAGCTCCTCTCTTCTCTCTGCAAGTTAATGTGCCGCTTTTCTTCTTCTTCTTCTTCTTTTTCTTTTTTTAAGCAGACAATCAAATCTGTGATAGCAAAATTCAAGTTAAAAGGAAAAGATTGTCTCTGCAGAGAATGGAAAGAACCATTTTGGCTCTAGGGTGAATTTTGTGACCCACCTGAAGCATGGGTAGCTGTCATTATGCACACATTAAACAGAAGCTAGTGAGCTTGTCCCAAGAGTAGCTGGATAAAATCCTCTAGTTTTCTTAATAAAAATATTTGAGCCCATCATTTGCTGTACTGGGTAAAAACTAAGTGAGCTCCTGTTATGCTTCCATCAGGGCTATTTATACACTATGACAATGCAGGAACCCAGTTTCCGACTTCTCACTTAAATCTGAGAAAAGTCAGTTGAAAATCATATAGTTCCTGCAGCAAACTCTGTAGCCCCATCCATTTCTTCTCCATTGCCCCGGGGCCAGGTTTCCAAAAGAAAAGGGGTTATCACCAAGCTGGTAGGAGTTGTTTCTCTTCCTTCCCTGGAGTATTTCCACAGGTCAGTCCCTCTAATACGGAAGCTCTCATCTCATCAGGGAGAGCTTCCCAAATTTCCTTCTCTCCTCGCTGTGTGGCCACCCACAAACAGCTTTTCAGTCATCTGAATGCTCACAGATCACTAGCATATGGGAAAACTTTAAGGAGCATGTGCCAACAACCTGTATACTAATCCAACAGCACCGTGTCCAGGCTCGTCCTTATTTCCTGGGATAGATGATAGAAGAGCTTCTTCCTTAACATCTGGCTTCTAAAAGGCCATCAGTCCAACCCAACCCTGTTTTCTCCAAGAGCTACGGCTTCGAACCCCAGTAGGCTTCTGAGTGATGCCCGTGGCCCTCACCTGTTCTAGCTACTTCTGGTTACCTGGGTTTGTCAGCGAAACCTTCTGCAGGGTCCTGACACCTGGTGTGGGTTATGCAGCAGAACAGCTCTGATTCTCTGAGCCTTTTCTATCTGCCACAGAGTTGATTGAATCTCTCCCCCTGCTCGCCCTTTGCATTACGCTGTGGGGTGGAGAGAAAGCAATCTGAATCTAAAGCTCTCCTACCCTTCTTTTCCCACACAAGTTAACTCCCAGCCCTTGCTTGCTTCTGCTCCAGCCCCCTTCTGAGCGTGCTCTCATTAAGACCCCAGAGGGAGGAGGTGATGCTCTGAAATTGTCTTAATTGCTCTTGTTTATGCTGGTTACGATGGCAATAAGTTGCCATGCAGAGGAGGCTTTCTTCAGATGTGCAGGTTCTCCATTGTTCCGTATTCTGAAGGATTGTCTGTAGGCAGCTCCAAGTCATTTACAACAATAGATTAATATGAAGATCAGTAATCCTGGGTGACTCACAGTCACACACATGCCAGACCCGCCAATCGCTGCGACCTGCCACCGGATTTGAGGGGAGGTTAAACGTTGCTGGTGTGCTCTTGCAGGATGCTGAAGAGATAACACTTTGCACTTGCACAGTTTCTGCTCTCCAGGAGCTCCCAAACATGAATGGAGCACGCTGCTTTGCTAGGGCAGGTGATGACTGCTACGCTCGCTGCAAGGCAGGGAATGGCAGCAGAGTATGTCTTCTATCTGATGTAAATTCTCAAGTTTAAACAGGGATCAGGAATCCTGACTTTTAGTCCCTGCTCTATCTGCCAGGCACTCCATCATCCAGATCCTAAAGAGGATGTTGTGCACTACTTGTACTGTGTCCCATTTATCACCCTTGTAAAATGACAGACAAGCGTTCCATCTTCTCTAGACCTCTGCAGTACAGTGTCTGGGTCCTTGTTTGGCAGACACCCATTGGAGATGCTGTTGGTAGACTCTGAGATGCTGTGGGTCTGCCCCTCTGTCCCACTGTTCAAACTTAGGACTTCATGCTGGGACTGACTGTATGGGATGAGAGGAACTTTCCTTTCCAGATAGTTCCGGTCTGCCACATCAATCCCAGAAACAGCCTACATCCCTCTGATCCACCCCTTCAACCAAGAGGTCTGTGTGCCATCCTTTGCCCTGTATCCTCAGCTCAGGTATGTATGTGCCCCTTTACTATGTCCCGACTAGTCCCATGCCTCCAGGATCCACCCCACTCCATGCATCCCCTGCCTCTCTCTCCCATCACTTTCCTTACTTCTCCCCCACTGTCAGGAGTTCATCGTTTCCCCCGTTTTTCCTTTCCCCCATGCTGGGTGAAAGGGGAGATGTCTGCTCCCATTTTTTCCCTGTTTGGGGGATACATTCAAACAGAGGCAGAGCTGAGAGGAAGGCTGGGTTGTGCTGGAAGGGATTAACAGCTGTCATCAACCTGCTCTTGACACTGAAGTCCATTATGGAGGTAGGTCAAGCTGCTGCAACTCCTTACCCGTTTCCTATTTTCTGCCTGTTTTCAGTCCTTGGATGCTGAGAGCAGCCACATAATCTCCAGTGTCAGCGAGGTTTGGTGCTCTGGGTTACCATACTGTACCTACTCCAGCAAACAGACAAGCAGAGAAACACTGAGAATGAAAAATTGCCTCGTGGAGTCCATAAGTAGTGTGCCTCGTTGAGTCTAGCTCATTTTCTTCCTCATATAAACCAGTGCTGTTTCTGCATAATTCTGTGCATTACAAAAACACCAGATCTCAAGAGCCTGATGGTGGGCCAGGCCCCAAGTGTGTCACTAAGCAATTACTGAGTCCCTGCCTGCCTCAAGCTGAATAAAACCTTGAGGCAGAAGCTGAGGACTTGACCCCTGATTAGTTCTGTGTGCTTTTCCATATTCATAATGGCAGTGTGCTTATACTGGGTCAGCAAAGGGCTGATTCAGTATCCTGTCTTATATATAGCCCCAAAGAGGGTGCCTAGAAGGACTAGGAAGACTTTTTGGAAAAATAACTTACATAAATGGTTAGAAGTTCTTTTTAATTAGCAACTCTCTGTGGATTTCTCTTCCACAAACTTTTCCAGACTCTTCTTAAGTTCATACACAGTTTTACCCTCTTCAACATCCTATGGCAAGGCATTCCTCAGCTTGACCACACATCTCCTTTCATTTGAACCTGAAACCCCCTGTTCCCAGGAGGTTCTGAACCACCAGCCTTTTAGCTGGCAGTGGCACACATTCACAAAGATCTCGAATTAGCCATACACTTAGTGGTAAAGTTTGTCCCCTCTCTCCATCCATTTGAATCCACTATCTGCAGTAAATCTGCACTGTGATGTAGTCACCATGCTGAAAGGAGAAGTGCAGAAGAGCTGGGAGGACTTTTGAAGACAGTAGTGCAAAGGACCTGTAAGAGGTACCCGTGGTCACCTACCAGTCAGTTCCCCTGGAGTCACCGCACGTTGCCATCACTAGACGGTGACATCTCCCAAGCTTTGGAGCAGACCTGGTTGACAATCCAGAAGAGGGCAATGGTGACACATCCTCACTGATGCTCTGAGCACCAAATCAGCTGAGGACAGCCGCTGTAGGAATGTAGCCAAATAGCCAAACCACCTTGGCTAGCAAATCTGCATGTTCCTGGTTGTTTTGTGGCAAGCAGATTGAAGTGGGAGGCAGCTTTCAGCTACTGTCTCAGGTCAGATGGGACTGTCAGTCAATTGTTAATTATGACTCTTCTTCTTACTAATTTCTGTAACTTCTATCACCATGGCAGCTAACTGCCGTGGAAAGATTCAGCCAGAAAAAGGAGAAGACAACCAAACTTTTCATAGCAAGAGAACAGGAACAAGCTACGGGGTGGGGGGGAGTGGAGGAAGAGATCTGTGAATTGTCTTCTAGGAGAGTCTAATGCTAAAATCTGCTCTGGTTTGGCTTGGTGTGGTGCTATCATGGCTGCTCCCAGCTCAGCACATGATGGAGATATGATGCCTGTTCATTACACGGGGTGCTGGGCACTGTGACTTCTCTTCCTCTGTGCCACTTACTGGAATCCTGTGTTATTGTCACATCTTCTCTGCCCTGACCTGGCCAGTCCATCGGTTCTAATCTGTGGTGATGGTTGCGTGTCAGCATAGTGAGGGAGGAGGAGAAACTCGACAGCACTTTGAGCTCTGATTAATTTTTAAACTTCCTCTCTTTCTGCTTATTGTGTAGCTTTAGTCCCCATGCTGAACGTGTTCTTTCCCCCATGTGCCACTTCCAGAGGGGATGAAACGCCGCTCGGCCATCACAGGGCATGGATGGAAAGCCACAGGTTGGGACCACTGAGGGCCCTAGGACAGTTGGCCACTTTGGTCACTGCAGCAGCATGCAGGAACACAGTGATGCAGTGCCTGAGTACTTCTGTAAGGTGAGGGGAGCAGGCTGCACAGGATCCTTAAAACAACAGCCATGATGTGGCTGTTCTGCATCAACATCACGTGGTTCTAAGGAAAGTGACTGTGCCTGGGCCGTTTGGCACCTTCCATTTCTGATTAAGCTCTCCAGCCTGTTGGCATCTTCTCTCACACCTGTCCTACCATTTCCAATTAGATGGGCTTAATTTAGAAACCCATTGTACCTGGCCCTGCGCAGAGCAAGGCATTTGTTTCACATAATGCCTCAGCACTTCAGGGAAACGGACCTGTTCAGAGTCCTTTCTGGAGGGAAGGGTGGATGCGTGCTTCAGGTGCTGGTTTGAGATCTCTGAGAAACGGTCCCTGCTGTGACAGTGTTCACAGATCTCCTGAGACCTTTATTGAATCACTTACCCTGCTTTGGACATAGCTTCTGTCCCTGGAAAATAGTCAAACATAACACCACTTTCCCTACCTCAGGTTTTAGGAGAATAAACATCCCGATGGCATCAAAGTCCTTGTGTTCTCTGCTTTACAAATAGAATAAAAAGCTGATTTCTGCGCTGGAGGGACTTCAGTGCCTAAGTGCAAGACGGGGACAGCAGGCAGGCACAGGTCTGAAACGCAGCAGAGCTGAGGGGAGGCAGACAGAGCCCGGGCTTTGCCCACCCAGCTGCTGTCAGCCTTTCCACAGGCATCTCGTCAGGGGTGTGTGTGGGGGGAACAAATCACTCCGTGGGCGTTCGCAGGAAGCTGCCCCCGAGCGCAAGGGAGAGGCACGGGACAGCGCACGCGAGGGGCGGTTTGAGAATCCATGTGGGTGATCTTCCCAGCACGCCTGGGGGACAGGAGGCTCTGTGATGTGTCTGAAGGAGGCACAAACACCCCCTCCTCAGCCAACATCTCAGCTGGTGAGATTTGATCTTTTCATTCACTCAAGGCTTTCTGTTTGCTCACTGATTGCCCCAGGACCGGGCTTTTCAGGTCTCTTTTCCTTCTCTCCCGTTGTCACTGCCACGGCAACACGTGAGCCGGAGAAGGTGCAGGCAGGGGAAGATGAGTTTGCACTGAGGAGGGGACTCGAACCCTTTGCAGACCTCGCTGGAGCCACTAGATCTGAAGGCAGGTGCTATCCATCCACCCATCGGGCCACAAGCATGGGTGAAACTTCCAGTGGCCACACGTCCTCCTGAGCTCTCATCACTGTCAGTCAAGCTCTTCCCCACAAAAACAGCAGCGGAGGAAGCTCAAGATGTATTGCTTTTTAATTTCAACGCTGCCACAGTCACTGACGTCCTCGCTAATCCTCTTGCGGCAGCAGGCTGCTAATCAAACACTCTTTGCTCGCCACTTTGGCATCATTCTGGGAAGCCATCGGAGCGCAGAGATGCTCAATTCCTCCCCCTCCACACACCTGCCATTGTCTTCGGGACTGACAGCTCTGATGTGGAGCAGTGATAAAAGCCAGCTGATGCTGTCAGGGCCCCGGTACAATTGCACCACAGGGAAAAAGGCGACTGGCTCTGACTCATCCTAGCCGCCTGGAGCTCAAGATGCCTTGCACCGTGCTGTCTCCCCACATGGCTCAGCACAGAGCAATGCACCTTCTGTGGGTTCTGGATGCTGCCCTGTGAAGCAGGAGTTGACCCCAGGCCTTTGAAAAGGCTGGTGCTGGTGGCCATCCTTTGAGATGTTAGAAAACCCCACAGGGTGGGGAAAAATCCCCAAAGACTCATTCACAGATGTCTGCCAAAGTCTTTGGTGTGTATGGGGGAATAAAGGTGGTTGGATGGATGTTCCTCTGCTTGCCCCATGTTCAGGGCTGCATAGCAAAGCGTTTGTGCAACTCCTGACTGGTGATCTATGACAGCAGCGCCTCTACTTCACCTCCTCGATGCCCATCCCTACAGAATGAGCTGAGCTGGGGGTGAACTGCAGGGAGGCTCCGAAATGCAGGGAATCCAGACATGAAATGCATCAGGAGTGTCAAGCCAAGGAGGTAAGGACATTCAAAGAGGGAAAGCTGGACTGTGATGTGAACTTCTGGGTGACCTTGAGGAAAATGGCTCAATGCTGCCCATCCTGGCCAGGACAGGAGCTGAAATTGCCATTACTGAAGGTAGAAACTCAGGGGTCATTTCTGTTTTATTTTCCACTTTTTCCCAAACATGACATTGAATGAGAGGCATTAGGAGGTCCTCCTAAAAATAGGATCACCCCTGTCAAAGCTGGTTAAGTCATAGCCAGTGTCAAGCCCATAAACAAGGTGCCTCTCAGATGCACTGTCTGGTGGAGGGTGCAGAGGGGTGTGCAGGGAAGTTTGACAGCTCCCTCTCTGGCTAGTTAGCACTGGGACACCAGCTGTTTTCAAGGCAACAAGCAATATCACCCACAGCTCCTGTTTGGAGGATTTGGGAAGCGGTACAGGACAGAGGCAATGTCATCGAGGACCAACGCAATGTGTTGCAGCAGAAGTGAAGTCTCCCAGCTGTGCTGTGAGAAGGGGCAGCTAAGGCATCATTTAGGGTAGAAAAGACCGTTAAGATCATCAAGCCCAATGGCAGTGTGCAGGTGCTGGGACCTCCATGGCTGCCATCGCCCCAGGGGTTAGCATCCTGATTTCTTCCATTCCTTCAAGGTCTTTCCCCAGATGTGCCCTTGGGGTACATCCAGGTTTCCCCTGGAGGGAGCTGCAGTTTCCTCTTCCCTTTGAGCTGCCTGGTTCTTCTTTAGCTCCATGAGAAGCAGCAGTTTGAGGAGCATCTCTTACAGAGTGGCTGTACCATACTGGCAGCCAGCTGGGGCATGGCACTGAAGCCAGAGACACAAAGCAAAGCACCTTTGAAACAAGAGCATGTACATGTCCTCCTTTGCCAGCTGCAGCAACATCTGGATGGAGCTGGCTTGGCAGAGTTGCAGTGGTCACTATGGGTGACTCTAGCAGAGCACCTTGGGGTATTGTGAGCTGGAGGAGGGACCCTAAGGTCCCCTTCACTTTCCTTCTCACCCCCCAGGAGCTTCTTCCCACCTCTTCACCAAACTTTGTGCTGTTCTGAGACTGGGGGCTGCAAGGAACCTGTTCTGCTGAAGTGATGCAAGCGAATGTGCCTTAAAAAAAACAAAGGAGGATTATTTTTTTTATTAATAAAAAAGATCGTTTCTGTGGTCTGATTTCCCCACAGATCCACAAGCAGTTGCATCAGTACAGCTGAGGGGGTGGAAAACTGAAGTGGGGGCAGAAAGGAACAAAAACTTTCTAAGTCAGCTCTACCACTGAAAATTTCCTGTAACTATATGGAGACCCATTGCTGCTTGTCCCTTCCAGACTCTAGGAGCTGGCTGATCCTTGTGTGTGAAGACACAGGCAGCAGAGCAGAGAGGAGAGATGATTTGTTTGAAGCTGAACCGGGAGAAACTAAGCAGGGGAGGAATCACTGCCTGTTCTGAGATAGGCTAATTATATTCTGTGTCCTTGGAAGCCAACCCTGTTCTACTCCACTTGCATAATAGAGATCCTATAGCTTTTTACAGAAGTACAAGGGTTTCCCTCCCATCACTGCTGTATGCAGCAGCCTGTCCCACTGCCAGCCTCCACCCCAGAAGCGTCTGGATGTCAGTCCCGCATTCCCCAGAGGGCTGCTGAAGCACTTCGGATTCCTGGGAGATGGAAACCTTTCCAGAAACGCAGGGTAGAGTTACTCTAATTCCTTGCTGTTTGGGATCAAGCTGAAGCCTGCTGCTTAATGGGGGATAAGTGGCTGTAATGCAGCCAGTCAATAGCTTCGCGCACACACGCAGAGCCCTTCGGATTACTGATTTCCAAAAAGAGAGAGAGTCTCCCTCACGAGCCCTGCAACTCACTGACTCAGCCCTGAGCCGTTTGACTTTGTTTTTCCTTCTTTACAAAGTGACTTGTACTTTTAATTCTCTCCCCCCCCCCCCAACTTATTCAGGAGGATTTTTTTTCCCACTTATTCATTTTTTTCCCCCATAAAAGTTTTCAGCTTGTCAAACCACTCTCCCTCTCCCTGTCTTTTTTTTTTTTTCTTCTTTTTTTTTTCCCCCTCTTTGCTTTTGCAGTGGGAGGAAAGATAATAATAAAAGAAGCAGTTTTCAAATAAAAAGCCCCACGTGTTACCTGGGAACTGTCTCTCAGCATCCGAATACCCACCAGGGCAGAGATCGCTGAGTCCCCGCTGTTGTTTTGTACCCGCCAGACACTGTTTGTGTTTGTCACTAAACACTGCTGTCAGGTCTGTCACAGGCAGGACTGCCTGGGCCCCTGCAAAATGGGATTTCCCTTTACACCTCCCTGCTCAGCGCTCCTCACTCCTTCCCTTCCTCCTGACAGGGGAAATTGCTGCTTCGGCTGGTGCCGTGGTCGTTCCCAGGCTGGAGGAACAGGCTTGGGAATGTTTGTGCTCTCTGCCTCGGCACTCTGGAAAGCACCTTGTCTTGGGCAGCCCTTTGGTCCAGCCTGGCATCTCAGCAGGGAGGGAAGGGTGAGACAAAGGAGCTGGTCAGCCTGCCTTCCCTTCTCCCTCAGTCTTCACTCCCTGCTCAGCTTCAAAGCCAAGCCTTTTGGAAGTTCACTGCTCCCCACGGCCTCCTGGGACATCTAGGTTTTGGCCACGTGTTTATGATCTTATTGAATTTCTCCTGGAAGAAGAGACTTGTGGAAGAAGGAGCTCCAGACCAAGGTGTTCCTGTAAGAGCAAAGGACTGGGAATGTTTCTCTTGGCCCCCTCAGGTGGGGCCATGCAGGAGGTGATGGCCCACGCTGCCACACTCATCCCAGCCCTCTCCATTTCCCCACTGGCTCTGCGCTAAAAAACTCATTTGACTTTTATGAGGGCTGCAGAGACCAAGTACAGAAAGCCCTGAGGTTTAGTCAGCACATACCTCTTCCTTCTCTCCCCTCCTCTCACTCCTGCTGACAGCTCTCCAGAACACGTGGTGTCTGCTCGGCACGGGAGCCTCTCGTCAGGAACGAGCCCATTGATTGGGGCAAGAGAGTGTTTGAGAGCATCTCAAGTGGGGACTGCCTTCTCTTTTACCTCCAGGACATCTCGATACCCTCTGAGCTCTGAGGAAGTCAAGAAAGGCAGGGAAAGAAGGGGAGAGATGCTGGAGCTGTCTTGAAGCATGGAGATGCTTTAATGGATGGAGAAGTGATTCAGGCATGACATTTTCCCTCCCTGCTTTTTCACTGAGCTCTGACTTACACCACAGCCTGTCCTTTCCACTTCAGTAGTGATGGGAGGAGAGGGGGCAAAGGAACTCATAGGCCTCGAGTTAAGGTCCCCACACCATCAGCCTCCCCCAGGCCATAGGTCTGGCTTAGGTCACTGCAAAGGTGGAGCTGCAGCAGCAGAGCTCCTCTCCCTACACACTCCTGGGTTTGTTGACTGTAACAAACCTCTGCCTTGGCAGCTGGGCCTGTGCTCTGGGGCTGGGGATGAAGCATTGCTCATCCTGCTCATCCGTTTGTTAGGGGAGTTTTGGGAATCTTTGTAAATAAGCCAAGAACATGAGAAATAGAAATTCCTCCGGCTCCAGGCCCTGCCTGACACTGCACAGATCCTTTGTTCTTGGCTTCCTTCTCCCTCCCAAGGCCTCAGAGAAGTTCTTCCAACAACACACCACCCTGCTCAGCATCATCCACCAATTAGCAGTTACCCATTAACTGGCCATGAATAATTCCATCAATTAGCCCATCTCTTGAGGCTCTCCTTCCCCAGGTGCTAGCAATGCCTCTTCAGCACCAAGAAAGGAGCACCAAGAGAGCTCTCTCTATATAAGTGCTTGTACCCGACCAATTTGTCCTTGCTAACTTTATGGTGCTCTTGGTTTCAGCTCATCCCCAGAGAGCTCAGACTCAGTCCATCTCCTGTCTGTTGCTCAGAGCCCTGTATTCTGTGCTGCCAGAGGGGACTCAGACCTTTCTGGCATAGATTTTTTTCTTGCCTTTCATTGGAGGGAGTGTGCAAGAATGCCAGGAAGGCTTTGAAACAGAGGTAGTATCCTGTCACCTGATCAGGTGGGATGGATACTGGATGGTAAGAAGTAAGCTGTATATGTTGTGATGGAGACCATTCAATAAAATATATCTTTTCAAGTGAGAAGGAAAGTAGCAGGAATCAGCAGAAGAAAGGAAGTTTTCAGCCCTTGAAGGGGAATCTGGAGAAAGAGAGATCCTTTTTCATGAGTAAAACGGTGTCAGTTAGAACATAGTGTCATTACTGCTTTGATGAGAGCAGGTAGCTGAAAAGGCAGGACTTGCAGGTTATCCCGGGCAGGAGGAGAAAGCAGTGATGGAGTGGAGGTTCCTTTGAGGTGCTCTGGTCCTACAGCGAAAGGACAGTCCTGCTCACTTGGAGCCAGCAGGGATCAGGGGCAGGGGTTGTGGCTCACAGCTCTGCCTGGCTGAGCCTGGTGTTCCCTTGCTGCTTTTCTTCCTCTCCCATGGTTGCTCCTGTTTGTTTCCCCAGACACGTGCACTCCACTGTGCGTTTAAGACATTGCCTAGTGAGTTCCCTCAGCCCTTCCTGGGTGCTTTGTTTTTGCAGTGATGGAGGCACAGATCGCTGCTGGCTCATTATCCTCTGTCAGTGCCTGCTCTGAGGAGCCCTAAGGACAGGACCCTGGCACAGCAGGGAGAGAGCAGGTTAAGTGGATTAGCCACACAGCCCTGCATGCCCAGGAGCTCTTAAACTGTCTGGTGGCCCAGCAAGGGAAATTATGGAAGTGTGGGAATTGGGGATGCCCACCCCTAGCCTAAAGCAGAAGGTGGAGAAGGGAAAGGATGTGATAGTCCCTGGCATCTGCCTTTTGTTCTCCTGCCCTCCAGCTTTCAGCTCCCCATAGGACAGAGAAGGACCCAGCAGGTGTGAATCGAGCTGCACCTGCTGCCATCAGCCTGGAAGGCGAGTGTGTGACTTGAGGTGATGCTTTGAGTGCCCAGGTACCCCTTGAAAACTTCTCCACCTTGGCTCTTTGCATGGGGGAGTGTGGTCAGCTGTTTCCTGGTTCCTTGTAGGAAATGCTAAACAGGGACCCCAGAAATTATACCCCCAGATCCCAGTAATGCAGCTAGGCGATGCTCCCGGTTCTGCTCAGATAGCACGCAGGAAAAGGACAGTGGCTGCAAATTAATTACTGCTAACGATGCCACCTTCCTGCAGAGAACAGTAATTTCTGCAGAGGGCATAAGGCTTGGTTTTATCCAGTGCCCAGCTTGTAAAGAAGCCTTCTGGCATCCCTGCTCTGTCCGTGAGCCCATATGTTCCCAGTGGGAGCCACAGAGCCATCAGGCAGTGCCGGATGGAAGCACGTTTTGACTCATGGGTTCAGGGGCTGTGCAGAGAAGTCCATCGTTCCCAGTCACTTCTTTAATTGACATGGTGAAAGAAGCCACATCTTCCTGCCTGATTCTGACCGGGTCTGTAATTGAATTCAACCCAACATCTCCGCTTCAGCCCCCTCTCCCTGGAGCCCGCCAATTAACGATGGATTTTTTCTCGCCTTGGGAATTTCTCCTCACTGCCATTCTTCTTGTTTAATAGGATCTAGTGAGAAAACCGGCAGCAGTATATCTCCCACTCCCCGTTTCCTACCTTTCCCAAAGGTGCCTCTTGAAGAAAAGTGCTTGGGCATTAAAAGAGAGACCAGAGAACTTTGGGGACTGAAAACGTGTGCAGCTCTCCCGTCCTTTGTTCATTCCTCCTTTCTCCCGCTCCTCTCAGGTCTTTTGTTTCTCCTTGCCAAAACTGCTTGTGTGCACTTCACTCAGGATCTAATGAGACTGTTTTAGAAACTGCAAAGCTGAATTGGATCCTTCTCTTTTCCCCTCAGAGCACAACACAACGTCTGTTTAACCTTTCTCCCTTGGCATCCGCCTCTCCTGGCATCCTACGTGCACGTCCAATGGTCCCAGTGCTGGCTGGGTTTAACCCGGGGGTTGCTGGGGATGTGGCAGGGGTATGCGGTATGGTTTTTAGGCTGGCTGAAGGGGGGGGGGCAGCTACTCCATGGATCTGATTTAGCCTGGTCTTTCTGAGCCCTGCCAAGATGGAGAGGGTTTTTTTTCATTGCTCCCTGAAATGGAAATGCAATTTGCATGTCAAAGGGTGAGAGAGGACAGGGGTCTGCAGTTCTCCAGCCTCTTTGTCCTCCTCTAGTCTCTCTCCCTCTCCCCACATCCCCCCAGCTTTCCTGTTGGTATTCCTGTGCTGCTAATGAGTTATTGCTGCGTTCAAGCATCCAGTCACCACGGGAGAGATCTTGGGGTTTCCTAAACCGTTGGATCCTGTTGAACATCCCCTCGTTCAACTTGGCCCTTGCTGCTGCGTGCGGGGAGCTTCCCACGCAGAGCAAAGTGCGGTCCCCAGCCCACCGCTTCTCCTCCACAGGCGATGACGTGCGAGTCTCTGCACGCAGGAGGTGGTGAGGGGAGGCTGTTTGGGAGAACGTGTCTCTGAAGCAGTGACTGTGTGTGGTGAGCATGCAGAGGCAAGTGGATTGGGTTTGGTGGTTAACCAGGCGAGAGCATGGTGTCTCCGGTCCCTCCTCTTTGAGAAAGCCCACTAACCCTGCTCCTTGGCCTTGCCAGCCACAGCTGGGGGTGGGTGGGAGGAAGCAGGGAGGAGGCAATCTCTCCATGACCCTCTCCTTGGTGGTCCGCTTTTCCCGTGTACACGTGTGAGAAGGGGTGAAGTTGCTCAGGTGTTGTAGCAGATCTGGGTCCACTCTAGGTGACACATGCCTGAAGGACTAGAAGGCAAAGAGCATTTACCCCCCTTCCCTTCATGCTGTGACTCTTTCCCAGCTTCCAGGAGTGTTTCTAGTTTGGGGTTTTTGGTTTGGGTTTGATCTGTTTGGGGTTTTTTCCCCACATGTGACTGCCAGCTCTGTGCTGCACTTCTCCATGGGGATCCACGTTCACTGCCCAGATCTGGAAGAGATGGGAAGTGCACAAACCTCAAGATGGGAGGTGCAGATGGGAAGTGCACAAACCTCAGGATGTTGCTTCCAGCTGCTGCCTGCCTTGGAGGCCATTAAGTCAGTATCTTCATATGATGCTGGTTACACCAAGAGCTCATTGGACAGCACATCTCTAAAGTCCCAGGTACGCCCATGCCTGCCACAACTAGCAAAAGCAACAACCTGCTCTCCATGCACCAAGGCTCTGTGAGCTGGAAGCAACACTCCTGGAGGCAGGGACAGTCATACGAACATGTGCTCGTGGCCTGCCTCCACGAGCGAGGAGGAGGAGGAGATCCTTGTTGTTAGGCTGTACTGAGACATCAATGGGATCGTTGGCTTAGGGAGATCAAAGTGTTTGTTTTTGGTTTGGGGTCTTGCTCTCCCAGGCCTGGCAGAGAGCAGGGGAAAGTCACCAGCAAGTCTGAGTTCAGGGCTGTCACCCTGCACTTGCACAGGGTTGTTCTCACGCCCCGTTTCCTCTGTGGACAGAGAGGAGAGTTATCAGGAGCCTGCACCTGCTTCCAGCTGAGGAGAGGAAATGCTTCTGGAAGGGGCAGAGGATGATGGTGGTGTCTCAGGAGTCCGGGAAAGTTCAGGGCTCTGTCGGACTTGGCATGGTAGAGACTGATAGTGTGAGGCTGTGGCCAGGGTGGTTGGAAAAATCATTGCTGTCAGCAGGAGAGGACTCAGAATTAAAGTCATCACCCTGATGATTTGTAGAGCTGAGCTGCTGGTGTAAGTGTGAGCTGCCCCAGGGCCCAGAGGACATGTCCCCGAGCCCACGGGTCAGTAAAGGCTGTAGCTTCCCTCCTTGCAGTGCCTGCTGCCCGGGTGCTCACAAGTGAGGGGCACCCCAGCTGCCCCCATCACCCTCCTGGCTGCTTTTGGGCAGAGTTGGGGCTTTTGGCTCTGTTCTGCAGCAGTGCTTTAGTCCTGAGGACCCCCAGGTCTGCCTTGGTTGTGTCCCAAAGTGGGGAGCCAAAGGAGATGTCCAGTCAGAGCTGCATGGCCTGAGGGAAGGGAGGGAAATACAGCTGGGTTAAGGGGAGATGGTGTTAGTGTGATGCATTAATGGGGAAATTGAGTTTAAGGACTTTCAGGGATGCACAGTGAATTGGTGGGAGGCTGAGAGTCTTGTAATGGGTGCTCTCCCTGGATTCTCTGCCCTCCTGTGAAGCCAGGATGTGCTGTTTTCAGACAGTACATTAACTCAGCACTAAGAGAAGTGGGTGGGAAGGAAGAAGCCAGGAGATGGAAGGAAACACTGGAGAGCACAATGCTGGGAGATGCTGCTCTTGAGCATCATGCTGGGTCTGAGCTCCCCTGTGACTTTGGGCATGACACTCCAGCCACGGGGCATGAGGTGGTGTCTCAGCTCTGGGCACCACCACTTCAGCCCTTCCCTAACACTGACGTGTCCTTGGAGGCACCTTCCCACATGAGGGGTTGGGCAACAGCAGAACCACCTCCCCACCTCCCCCTGCTTTGCACAGAGCACCCAGCAGCTCTACTTACCTTTGTGTAATAAGGTTAAATCTCTGCCTCATTAGAGCCCTCAAATTAAGTCACCACCTTGCTGGATCAATACTATTTTCCATGATGCACTTGTGACACTAAGTCCCAGAGATGGATTGATGCTGGGAGGCTGAAGCGCTGCAGGGGACTCCAGTGAGACCCAGCACTGGGTTTGGTTGGGGAGGGGGGAAAGTTGGGGGGGATGTGGAAATAACAAATTTCCATGGAGAGCAGCAGCTGATGGGAGAGGCAGGAGGTGTGGTGGAGTGGGGACACAAGAAGGAGAGTGCTCGTGTCTCTTGGGACCTTGTGGGACTTGGTGCTGGACCTCATTTTAGACTTGCAGGGCTGTTGCAGGAGAAAAGGTCCATGTCCATGAGAAGCTGTGGTAGATGTGATCCCCTCCAGGTGGGTCTGCTCTGTAACTTTGGGGTAAAAAGGGCTGTTTTCTCCTCTACCCATTCACCTTCTCTCTGAGCAAGGTCTGGGAGTGGAAGGGTCAAAGGAGCAGCCCCCATGGGATGATCACAGCAGCATGTGGGTGCCCAGAGCTGCCTGATGCCATACTGACTACTCTGTGCAGAAAACACAGCAGCTGCCATCACAGAGGCTCCTGTCCCCACTGCCCACAAGAACTGCCACCCTGGGCTGGCTGGGGTGTGGCACAAGGGGTCCTCCAGCTGCCTTGAGCCCTCCAGAAAGATGTTAACTGATGTCAGCTCAGATGGGGACTGGACCCAAGTGAGGAGTCCCCAGGGCTCAGTTTGGGGGAGCTGTGGGGCAGTTTGGGGTTCTGCTGTCCTCTGCAGCCAGGCCAGACAAATTCTGTGGCAAGAGTGAATCCCAGCAATCCCAAATCCCAGCCTGGGGATGTTTGCCAGCTCCCCACGCAGGGGCACTTGGAGTGGACTCTCTGCCTTTTCCAGTGGTGTGGACTGGAGACCACCCACCCTGCTCTGGGTGCCAGGGGGAGGTAACTGCTGCCTTCCTTGCTGCTCTGCCTCAGGGACCACTAAACACATGATCCCTGGGTGCTGGGTGCCTGTTCAGCTGGGTGGGTGGTGTGGAGCAGGGGCTACAGTCCCTTTCCTGCTACTGCAGCTAAACACCATGCTGCTGGGTGCTGGTGGGGAGTGGAGTGGGTTTGCTGGGGGGATTGGGTGGGTTTAACCCTACCAGGTCAAGCCTGGCTCTGTTGAACCTCTCTGGGAAATCAGAGCCTTGTCCAGAGCTGGTGCTTCCTGACCCCTCACTGGGAGCCGGGAGGAGAATCCAGAGGAGCAATCGATGGCCCTAAAACCACTCCTCACCCCCAGACCCAAACACCACCTGTCCCCAGGGCGCTCACATTGCTGCCAAACCAGAGCTCAGGGCTGCTGGCTCTATTTGCTTTCCAAACCTGTAACAGCACAATTTGAGAGCTTTGGCATTAAAAAAAACATGATTCCTCCTTCAATCCCTCTCCAGGCGTGCCCAGGGGTGACCTGGTGGCTGTCACAGCCTCGGATTTGGGCAGAGGCGGAGGAGTGGGTACCAAGACAGCAGGTTGCTGCCCACCCCAGGGTGCGAGGGGGAGTGGGGTGGGGGGTGTGAGTGGGTGCTTCAGAATAAAATACTAAGGCAACAGGAGGAAGGCAGAGCTGATAAAAATGCCCAGAGCAGCTGTGGTGATGAGGTGACACGGCAATTGGCTGTTGCTTATTTTGAGGTTTATCATCTCTGGCTTGCTTGAGAAACCTTGTTCTTTGTGTCCCAAGAGCCCTCTTAGGAGCTGAAGTGTTTCTGCAACTCGAATGCCTCTGATCTGGCCCCAGCAGTGATGCAGGGAAGAGGACAGGACCTGTTGTGAGGAGCGAGCGGGGGGATGGGGATGGGGATGGGGGGGGGGGTGCTGCTGGCCTTTTTGGGATGATTTGAGGGCGAGAGGAAGGAAGAACCTTTCATGTGTTTCCAGCTCAAGCAGTGAGCCGATCCCCCTCCTCTCAGGGCTCATCCCTGGCCTGGGGAGCAGGCAGAGGGCGCAGGGCTCGGTGCCCGGGGAAGGGGGAGCTGAGCGCTTTGTTCTTCCCTGCGCTGCTACAGAGCAAGAGAGAAACGCTCCTGCCGAGCCCAGACAGAAATAACCCAGGCTCCCAGCAGCCAAAAAGCTTCCAAGGGGGAATTTTAAAGTGCTGGGAATTTGGCCTCTCAGCCTGTTCTTCAGGCTCTGCGGTCATAATGTCCCAGCCAGGGAAAGGCAGACCCTGAACGCAGCCCTGCTCCTGATATCCAGGAACCAGCATCTCAACAGGGAATCATTTGCTCCTGGGTCATTCCAAGACCTTCTCTTGCTCTTGTTGTCACCCCAGTCTTTTCCAGTGTTATCACCATCATGGCTCCTGCCTTGAAAAGACACTGGTGACAGGCAGGACTTCTCCTGTGGGATGTGCCTCAGGGGATGTGATGTACCAACATCCCCCAAGATCCAACATCCTTCACTTAGCTGCACTGCTGGCTCAGGTCGCCCCTGAGATGAGCAACCCTGCTGCTGCTGAGGCCGGAATTTGGGTGTCTTTAAGGGGCGTGTAATAAGGATGAATAAACTTAATCGGGAGGAAGGAGTTGGGGGCAGTTAAAACCAGACCTTCCCTGTCTCTGGAAAGGACAACCGATTCCTGCACTATCCAGATGGGATTTGAGTCACACCATGAAGAAAATGGTCTTCTTGTGGCACACATCAGAGGCTGCAGGAAAGATAAATGTTGCTTCATTGCTCTCTCCCCACTGTTCATTCACTCACAGCGATCTTCCGGCCAGCTTTTCTGTGTGTCAGCATCTTCTCACTGCCCCAGAGCAAGGGCATCATGAAGCAGATGCTCCACAGAGGAGGAGGCACCTTGTCATGCAGCAACTGCTCTGCTCCATCCCTTTGCTCTGGGGTAACCCAGTGTGTTTCTCAGCTTCCAGCACCCATGGGCAGGCTGCAACCTCTGGAAACTTCCTGTACCCCCAAGCTGTGCCTGAGCTACCCCAAACGGTTCCTCTGTGCAGGACACCAAGATGGAACGAACCAAGTGATCTGGGCATATGTAGGAGGTCATTGAAGACGTGCCAGCTTTGCAAAACAGATCCCGTGATGAATACAGGGTCATCTATTTATTTTAAGTTTCATAGGGGGCATTTTCCCTTGCCAGGAGCTGGAGAATAGAGGGCCCGAGTACCATCTGCCCAGGGGACTGGTGAATCATCCTATTTTCCAGTCAACCGCACTTGTTTGCTTTGGGAGATCTCCAAGTTAAGGGGGAAGAAAAAGAAAACCCAACCCATGGATCTTTTCCCACACAATAAGAAAAATGCCTTTTTTCTTTTTTTTTTTTCCTTTTTTTTTCCTTTTTTTTTTTTTTTACAAAAGCCAGTGTCAACTCTGCTTTTACTTAGCAGTGGGCTGGATAAAAATAGGCAGTGAAGTCATGATGCCTTCAGAAGAACCACCAGGTATGGCCTGGGAAGAGCTGGGTGAGGAGAGTCAGGGCTGAGGGAGAGGGACAAAACCCATCACGATGGGGGGCAGACAGGGTTTGTGTCCCAGGACCGTGCTGGGCCCAGGAGAACTGCTTACCCCTGTGCCTTGTGATTTCTCTGGCGTGTTGCTGGGAGAGGCAGGAAGCTCTTTGGTGCCTCGCACCGGAGTCCAAGCTGCCGTTCACGTGATGGGACTGTGGCCCAGCAAACACCAGGAGATCAGCTCTTTGCAGAGCTGAGACGCCCAGAGCTTGAGGCACACTGGAAAGCTGGGGTAGCAGCAAGGAAGGGGAGCCAAGGCATTGTGCTTCTGTTTTCTCCAGGACCAACTTGCTGCAGCCTCTTCCCTGAGGTTTCTGCTCAGATTTGGCTTCTTTTCTCCTGTTTTATCCCCGTGCCAGGCCATGAGCCTGCTGGGCTGGTTGGAAGGGGTGTGCATGTGAGGGACTTTGATGTCTTCTGCTCAGAGCAGGGGCCCTGGAAGCCTCTTGGCCACCTGGAGCATGAGAAGGTGCAGCTGATGCCTCTATGCCAGTCTTGCTGGTGGGAGGCTCCTGTGGCAAGGCCTTCATAGGGACCTTGTGCAGGGTCAGACAGTCCTCCGCTCAGCCAGGCTCTCTGTTTGTGAAGATCCTCTGCAGCAGAGTCTCAACACTGTCTTTGTGTCACAAGAGGAATCATGGATGTGAGGGAACTCCACATCCACCCCAAGGGAACGTGAGAGCCCAGCTCGTACCAGGGGCAGGGTGAATCCCCGCTGCGGGGCTGCCTTGTGTCAGGTGTGTTGGGGGCGAGTGCTGAAGATGATCCCAAATTGCTGGTCCTCCCCAGCCCTCATTGCACTGGGACCCCATAGTCTCTCCTCAGTCACCACACACCTTTAGCTCTGCTCCTGCCCAAGCCACAGCTAGTGCATTGACTTCGTGCCCCTGCAAGCAAGCACCAGCTCAGGCCATGACTGAAATGAGTTTGGCAGACCTCAGCACACCCTTCCATGGGTATTGCTTTACATGCTTGGAAATGACATGGCAGCTGCAAGGAGATGCCCATTTTATGTAGCAAAAGGATGCTGCACAGCAGGGGCAATGTCCCCTGCCAGAACTGGAGGAGCTGGGATTTCAAACTTTTAGTTTTCAGGATACAAGGTGAGGGTGGTTTTGCCCTTCTGCTCAAACAAATAAAAACTTCCAAGGAAAAAAAAAAAATCCCTGTGGAAACTTTAGCCTCTCCCACAAGGAAGGAACCTTCTATCAACAAGAAAATTCACATGGTAGGGAAAAACCCGTGTCCTTTTCTGCTCAGCAGCAAACGCTTCCATCCGCTCCGGGCTGCTGAGCCATGGTTTCTCTGCAGCAGGAGGCTGGGGAGGCATGAGGGGAATATCTGCATTTCTCTGGGATCAGTCACTGGAACCAGCATTATGGCTGGAACAATGGGCTGAGCCCAGGCCTGCCTTGCCAGCGCCTCTCCGCTGCAGTGCTCCCAGATTTATTTTTGTCCGGGCTTGGAGCGGGCTGTGGAGATCAGGTGACGATGCCCCAGGAGCGCTTGGCAGCGCCTGTCCTGCCACCCTGTGTGCACACATCCATGGGAGTGAGGAGAAGGCAGGAGGATGGAGGATGGAGGATGGAGACAGGCCTCAGCAGGCAGGGTGGCTGCGCTCTCCTTACTGGGTCCTCTTCTCCTGACTGGGCCTGCTCTGGTGATCGGCTCATGGGAGAAGGGATGTTCTCTCACAGTGTGGGGACCACTGGTGTTCCTACTTGCTTACAGCATGGGGAATCAAAACCGGTGACTGTGGCATTTGGATTAGGGCCTGGAAACCAGTTTCTGATGGATTCATGACATGGGTGCTAAGGGAGAAGACCAAGGAGACTGTAGCAGAGCCAGGGAAGCCCAGCTCCCCAAGGACCAGTGCAATATCTTCCCCTCTGAGCTTGCCTCCTTTCCATATGGTTTCCACACTGACTTGTCTTTCAGCAGTGACTGGGAACCCAGTTCTCCCCCATGCTGTCCCAGAAGAGCAGTCAGCCTGGCAGATGTGGCTGAGATAACCCTTGAGTTGGCAAGGTAGCCAAATCTCAGCAGTCTTGGAGACAGCAATAAATCCTGAGGCAGGTCAAGGAAACCTCAGCTTCTTGGTAACCCCAGAAAGCACTGGGGCATGGGTGTGGGGCAAGAAGGACCAGTGTGCTGTGTTGCAACTGGGGACCCTGGCAGTGCTAGAGGCACGCTTAGCTAGAGGCACAATTGGCCCAAGGCTCTTTCCTGTGACTCCACGCACGGGTCCAGCCTGACCACAAAGGCAGCCAAGGGCTCTGTGGCAGAGGCTGGGGCTCTCCCTCATCCTGGGGTATTCAAGCTGCAGTCTGTGAGCGGCACATTGCAAACACCACCCTCCATGGGTCAGGCAAAGGACCCCTTGTATGTAAATCCCAGCACAGGATGTGAGAGTGGAAGGAGCCTCCCCAGCCCCAGCAGGTCATTACAGGCTTGGCTGAGCTTCTTTCCTCTTGAGGGGATGCTTGCCAGCATCTTGGAAGTGGCACCGATGGGACCTGCAGCCCAGGCACAGCGCTGTCAGTCGAGGACCTGCTCTCTGCAGCTTGGAGTGGCAGGGGGATGAGGATGGATGGAAAGGGAGCAGGTCCCTCTGCCAGCCTGGCACTGTCCTTGCCAAGCAGGAGACAGGGGTTCCTGCTCCCACGTCAGGAAGTCATGACAGTGACAATCCTGGCCTCGCCTGCTGCTGCCTGTGGTTTCTGTGGCTTGTTGTCATGCGTACAGCAGATGATTTCTGTTGATGTGGGGTCTCTGGGGGATGCTTCATGGCTTGTGGCATATGGAAATCTATGGACCCCTCTGGCAGCAGTTGCCAGTCTAACAGCTCCGAGGGACTGACCCTGCCGGTGCCTCCCGGCCACGTCTCTCTGGATCACCGTGTTTGGGTATCTCTGATGTTGTGATCAAAGAGCCTGAACTCTTCCACAGGACTGGAAACACCCACTGGAAGGAATGCAGGCACAAAGAGCCCCCTGCACTCAGCATAACCCTCACATTGCTGCATGGAGAAGAGGCATGAACACACGAGGAAAGCAAAACCAAGGGCATCACCCAGTGCTGGTCCCGTGGGGAAGGTCACTGGTCTGCTCTGCTGGGTGAGATCTGCAGGTATTGAATGTTGATCTGACCCACAGGAGCTGCCTATGTTGCACACAAGGTGCACCCTGGTGGGATTTGTACTGGGGGATGATGTGCACCCCAGTTTCTGGACAGCCATGGTTGAGGCAACGTGTCTTTCCGGGTGTGTCAGGGACCTTGCAGCCTAAAGCCATAGAGCAGCCACAGCCGACAGGCCAGGGCCTCTCCTCTCACTCTGCTGCTGTGCTGCTAATTACAACTCTTCCTAATTAAAAGTCAGTGATGTGGCTTTGAGTGGCTGCACACTGGGTCCTGCAGACAAACCCCAGGTAGAGGCTGGGTGCTGGAGAAGGATGGGGTCATCCCTGGTGCCCGGCACGCTCCCTGTCCAGTCACAGTTGGGCACCACAGAGGAGCCATCCAGGAGAGCCTTCAAAAGGAGGAAAAAAGTCAGAGCCAACCTTGCTGGAGACGTGGAGCATCCAGGATGAGTCCAGCCCCTGAGGCATTGTGCTGAGCTGGTCAGAAAAATGCTCTGTGCCAGCTGTGAAGTTGCCTTGCAGGTGACAATGGTGAGTGTCCACTAACCACGCTGCTCTGGGAGCTGGGGCTCTGCAGCAGAGGTAGAGAATCCCACTACAGACACATGAGCCAGCAACACTCTGCCTCTCCCAGGGGAAGGGAAGGGCCAGCTCACTGCCAGGCACTGAGAGTAAGTGAAAGCCTGACAATCTTAGGAGGGCAGTTTCCTGTTGGGTTGCTGAACACCGACCTTAACAGCTTTCTCCTTCCTTATTGCCATGTGAGCACAACTCGGTTTTGGTTCAGGTATGTCTTCCCATGTGTCCTGGTTCTGGCCAGGCCAGAGTTAACCTCCCCAAGCAGCAAGCACAGGTGAGCTGAGTTAGCCCAGGCTGTTTTCCACACCACCTGACACCACTTCCCCATAAAAGCAGCTGGTTGGGGAAGCACAGGGGTTTGGTGCCTCCAAGATCATCTTGAGTGTGGCTGGAGTGCCTGGTTGGTCGGTCAGTTGGTCCTTGCTGTTGGGCAGCACTCTGTAATCATTGGGTCAGTAAGGTACTCTGTGTTAGCACTGGGTGTGAGTGTAACTGGCCATTATTGTTCTATGTTCATGGTGATTTTTGTCAGTAAAATGTCCTTACCCCAACCCAGGGAGGCCCTGTCTCTCTCTCCGGTGGGAGTGAGTGAGCAGCATGTGGTGCTCAGCCCTTGTCTGGGGCTAAACCACCATGTCATGGGATGATAATCTCTCCAAGCAACCTCATCTTGAGTGGAGCCAGGAGGAGCAGCCAGATGCCAGCACAAATGTGTAATGTAAGTGTCTTGGGGGTAATTTCATTAAGGGGTGCTGCTGCTCTTACTGTGGGGTGCAAACTCACAGACAGCAGTATATCTTCACCCTGGACATGTCTTCAACCTGAGCACGTGTCCTGCTCTCTCAGGCTGGAGCAAATAACATGACTTAGACCTTTCCATACCTGTACATGTCCTGTTCTGAAATCCACAGGCCAAGGGGGTGGCAGTTATGTGTCAGGGGGGATGTCAGTTCACAGCTTGATAGATGATGCTCTTGTCACCTGAAGAAGCCAGAGATGGGAATAGAGACATCAGCTGGTATTGCCTCAGAGGTTGTTCATGTGAGGCCTTGAGAGAGGAATGATGATTTGGGAGAGAGTGACCTGCATGGCAGCTACTTCAGTGTGACAGCACAGGGAGGGGCTGGAAGAGGCAGGACAGGCTCATCTCTCTGCTGGGCATGGACACCTTCCAGGTACTGCAGAGCAGACTTGGGAGAGTGGCTTGAAGGTGCATCTCCCTGGGGAGGTGGAGGGGATTGCACGCAGCTCCTCTCCCTGGCCTGCAGCTGGGGAGGGCTCACTGACAGAAAGCTTGTGGCTGGGGCTGGCTGCTCTTGGTGGGCTGGTGGTACCTCTGGGAGGGGTGAGGTGGGCAGCAGCAAGGGCAGTTCCCATGATGGGCTGTTGCCCTCACCTACCAGAGCCTCCAGAAAACTTTTGGGGTGTTTTGGAGAGGAGCTGCACCCCCTTGGAGGGGTACCACACCCCCTCCTCCAGCAGCAGGTTTCTGGGGAAGGTGATGGCAGCCAGCCATGAGCAGTTATCCCCACCATGGCATGGGGCAATGCAGTAAACCCCAGCACCAGTCCCTGCTCTCCCATCCTGGCACCGTATCCTCCATGTCACTGCATCACGTCCTCCTTCCATGTCCCAGTGGGACCTGGCTGCCACCGGGCAGGCCACTGCACTGTCCCACTGCAGCCAATGTCCCAGCAAAGAGGGTTTTTCTTGCTGAAAAGCTGCTTAGCAGCTTATGGAAACAATAAAAGTAGTATTATCTTCAGTGGTGAGGCAGATGGTTTGGATGATTGGTTTGACTTTTAAGCTGGATTTGAGCTACGGATATTCTGATTTTTAACAATTTTTGGCTGGTCAGATTCCGGTGGCATAATCCCCAGATTCCTGCTCCCCATAAATCCAGTTCTTTCTGCACTGGGAGCTGTGGGATGGAGACCTGCCATGGGTGGGGAAGGAGGCGGGGCATGTGGACACCTGCACCGGAGAGGGCACCTAGATGTTCATCACCTGGGCTGGCAACCACTGGACACTGCTATGGCCTCTGCTAGCCTTCAGTGTGCCAGGTGTCACTGCTGCCACCACAGCCATGCCACCCCGACCTTGAGGGGACAATGCCCCTCTCTGCTTCTGTCCTGCGTGGGTGACAGCGCTCTGCAAATCCATTGCTGGCAGGAGCCCAGGTCCGAGCTTCTCCCCCCATTGTCTTTTTTTGAAAGGATTTATTTAGGCTCTCTCCTAATTATCAGGAGCTATGGACTTCCCCCCACCATCTGAGTGCTGTTACCAGCTCCTCCTGCCGACACCAAGCTCCTGTTCTTGCCATCGCCCCCACACCCGGCGTCATTATGGTGCTGCCGTATGGAGTACTCAGCGGGTGATGTCTTGGCTTGTCAGGGCATGGCAGGGGACCTTCTCCGTCCCTCCTGCAGCAGGGACCCTCAGCCATCCAGCACTCTCCCTGGAAGCTTGGAGATCTGCCTTGCTCTGGGGTTTGTAAGCAGCCCCCGAGGCTTTTTGGGGTTGCCACCATACTTGTAAAAGCCATCCCTGGGTACTGGTGGTTAACCCTAACACTGAGGGACATGTGGGACCCCCCAGACATGGAGCAGGGTCTCAAGTTATCAATTACCTGGCCCAACCTGCTGGTTGCCTTGCCTGAGAAAAGCCATCATCATCACATCCAGCACATCCTTTGTGTTAGAATTGGTTTTATTTAGCAAATCTCCAGAGCATTAAAATAAAACTCCCATAAAACAAAGGTTGTCTTTGTGTTTACATTGAGTTTGTAAACTGGGCAAGAGAGGAAGACTTCTACAGAGGTCAAAGGTCACCCAAAACATCCCTTTAAGAGAAATAAGCATCAGTTTTCTGTTCCAATCATGAGCTTTGGTGCTGGGTGGCAGTTGCCAATGAGGCTGAGGATACAGGAGGGAGGGAGGCATTGTGCTGAAGGATGCAAGGGGGTCTCTCTGGATTTCAGTTCAGTCCTGCAACCAGGCAGAATCACTTCTTGGCTGCAGCCAGGTCATGAGACACCAGGAAAGGAGAAAAAAACCCACCCTGTTTTAAGGAACGGGGATATTTGTGGGTCTGTTAGCACATGGCAGTGCAGAGGCTGCAGCAAGGGGGAAAGAACCTGCAAAGGGTGAGCCGTGGCTGAGCACCAGTGGTGCCCAGTGGGTACCAGGGAGGAGAAGGCAGCTGCCAGCAAGGAGATGCAAAGCTGTTTCCCCAGGGGCACACACCAGACAGCCAGGATGGCGAGGGTGGCTGTACCCCTGCGGCCGCGATGGCTGTGAGCTCGGTGCCCGATCCCCAGCAGCCTTTCCCCTGCCAGCTCCTCCGGGGCCCTGGCAAAGCGCTGCCAGAGCTGCCAGGCTTATCTTTAGCTCTGTTCCCTCCCTCGCCCCCGCGCCCACCTCCTCGCCGCGCACCGCGTCCCCGGCCCCCACCAAAACATGCCGTTATATAAGCACTCGCAGCAACCATCTGGGGCTGAGTCAGCCACGAACCCAAACGGACAGCAAGCCCACGAGGCAGGGATGCCAACCCCCAGATAACAGGCTTTTGGGGTCACCCCCATCCTCACTGACGTCCCTGAGTGCCTGGCACCCCCACCCAGACCCTGCATGGGTGCTGCAGCCCGGTGAGCAAGGAGTCTGGAAGGGGACAGCAAGAAGTGACCCAGCCTGGGGACAGGCGTGAATGTTTGGGGGGTCATCAGTCAGTGCTGGCACAGAGGGGAAGGCTTAATTACATGCTAATGAGGTATTGCCAAAACAAATGGGCCAGCTGCAGGGGAAGAGGAGGGGAAGCATTGACTGGCTGGGGAAGGGTCTACCAGCTCCAACAGGTCTCCTCTTCCCTCTCCATCTGCAACGCTGGCATCCCATCCGAAACCCATCTACCCTTAAAGCAGCACCACCATGCCCAGCTTGGCTCCTGGGGGTTTTCCCCCCAAAAAACCTCAAGGTCAGGCCAGGGTGGGTCTCCATCACCTCCCTTAAATCCCTGTTCTTCTCCCAGAGCACTCTCAGGGCGAGTGTTTGCGACCTGAACTTTGCAGGGTTGTGCTGATTCACGACGGGCTTGTCACTGCAGCTGCCTAAAACCCACAGCAAAAGGGACGCTGACTCATGTGTTTGCCTTCCCTGAGCAGGGAGAAATGTGAAAGGTGAACAAAGTACTTAACGAGCGATAGTTACATTCAGTGCTGAAGAATTCAATCCATGTTAATATATCCAGCATGTTATTACTAATAGAGGCCTTCTACAATTAAAAAAAAATAATAAATGAAAAGAAAGTGTTGAAAGTCCTTAACATTGGCAGTGACCTTCTAACAAACAGGTTTAAGGAAACCCCTAATTTTGTCCCACTCATGAATCTGTGTTAAGGAGAAACTCCAGTCACTGCCCACCACCCCCCTGCCCCCCCAGTTTTCCCTGCAGGATGCTGGGGGATGGTTCCCAGGCAGTATCCCATTATACAGCAGGATGAAATCCCATAGTGGGATGTGGCACAAGGAGACAGAAAGCCGGTCCCTCAGTGGGAGAGCTCTTGACACTGAGGGAGGGCTCTTGACATTGCTGTTCAGGGCAAGTGGAGGGGGAGAAACAAGTCAGAGAGGGTCCACCTTAATGCAGGATGAAAAAGCAAATTGCCAGCAGGAGAGCAGAGATGCTGCTCCGTTACTATGGTTACCCCCAGAGACAACCCAGCATCCCTGGGTATCGTCCTGCATACCCTGAGCTGCTCCTGGCCACCCGGGGATGGCACTGGGGCAGTTCGGGTGGAAGAGGGAACTGATTTGGAGGGGTTTGTAGGGTCTGAGCTTCACAAAGCAGCTAGGAGGGAGGATGCATCCAGGCTGGATGGAGGAGCAGCATCTCCAGTGGGGCCGGGGCAGAATTCCTGCCTCCATCCCTTTGAAACATGGTGTATCACCTTAGCACAGCTAGAGAGGATTTGTTGGGAGTCAGACAGCCTTCCCTGTGTGGCACCGTGGTTTTGTCTGGTGAGACACAGCAAGCCCTGCATGGGCTCATGCAGCCAGGCCAGGCAGCACAGCGTGCAGACCCATGCTGGCTCCATCCTAGCGGGAATGCAGAGGTAACAGAGGTCCCTCTGCCCAGTGGGGAGGGGGTCAGCGCACCCAGGTTTTGGTGTTGATGTGTTTGAGCCAAGCCCATCCAAGCTGATGAAAAGACACCCTGCTTCTGGGGAGGCCAGAAACCTCTGGAGGGCACCGAGAAGTGCTCCCAAAGGGAAAGAGGTGGGAGGGTGGTAAGCAGGGACTGGTGTAATGCCCACCATTAGGATTTAGAGAGGGTTTTAGCATTTAAAGACACCTTGAGTACTGAAAGTGGGGCTTGCCAGCTAAGAACCTCAGCCCCTCAGCTAGCATCCCTGCCAAAAACACCCTGGCCATGCCTGTGAGGGGGTCCTTACCTCGCAGAGGCAGCCACTGCCTTCCCCATCCCCACAGCTCCTGGCCACCACCCCTTAATTTAGCTCTAAGCCCTGCAGACGAGGGTGGTTGGAGTGGAAGCGAAGCAAGGACCGAACGTCCCGGTAGCACATTTGCCCGGGTGCCAGCAGCCAGCTTGGCTCCCCAGGGATTTCTGCTACAAGCAGCCACCGAGGGAGGAATTCTGGAGGCAGTAGAAACCGTCCCTGGGGAGCTGCTGGCTCCTGAATCATTAAATGCTTCCACAAATGAAGCGATGGGTTTTGTAGTGCAAACTGCTGCACGAGGAGTCACTGCCGCACGCAAAGCAAACCCTGAGAGCGGAGGCACAAGAGCTTTGGGAAGCTGCTGCACAGGCTGGTGCTTGTCCCCAGGAGAGATGCTGGCAGGGCCCTGCAAGAGCATCCCTCCTCCCCCACCCCAGCCCCCGCACCCTCCGTGGTGTTTTCCTTTCAAAGATCCAGCCCAGGTTTTGGAGGAAGGCAGGGAGGTTTATCCCGTCTCACCTCCTGCCTGCCTGTAACAGGCCATTACCTTCCTCAATAAACCCCACGCTCTTCTCCTCAGCAAGAGAAAAGCTTCCAGAAAAGCATCTGGTCCAGATTTAAAGGCATTAAGAGACAGAGATGGGTAGCTTGTTCTAATAGCTAATCATTATTAAAAGATCGCTCCTTATTTCCAAGATAGATTTGTCTGGCTTCAGCTTCCAGGAAGAGGTGGTTATTATACCTTTCCCTGGTAGATTAAGTTACGTCTTGGTACCAGTGTACTTTCCCCGTGACAAATGCTGCAATCAAGTCACCTCTCAGTCTCCCTCTTTGATAAATTAAACAGGCTGCATGCTTAAACTGAGCTTAGTCCTGGCCCTCTCCTTGGTGATTAGAGTGAGTGGCTGGCAGAGGGTTTTTTTAATGAGTAAAAAAAAACTCCCTTATGGGGGCAGGGATGGATCTGATGGGACCCGACTGACCATCGTGGGTGGGTGGGTGGCAGCTATTGATTGCTGGTCGGCTGACCTGGATTCAGACCCGTAATCAGCCTGAGAAATGACAGTGAGTAATTTCTCCAGGTTATCTTGGTACACGAGCCCCATTCCCTGCCGCAGCCAGGTGCAAAAGCCAGGAGGAAAATCCAGGCTGGCGGTTCCAGGGGCTCTGTGTCCACCAGGCCATTGACCTCTCCATGAATAGCATCCCATGGACATGCTCTGCTTTCCTTCAGCTGTGACGTACCGTTAAAGACATTTAAACTGTCACTTGGCCGTGGTGTGGTGTCCCCTGAGGTCCCCGGAGGAGCCGATGCCCATAGGAAATAGATCCTCACGGAGCCCCAAGGGTGACCAAAGTCGCTGTGGGATTTGTTGGGTCAGTCTCAGATGACTGGGCTCTTTCTGTCTGGGCTCCAGACACATTTTCCAATCTCCAGGCTCCCCGCATGGCTGAGTCCCCCAGCAGAAATAGCAGTACCCACATGTGGGGCAGTGCAGGGGGGACAGATCCAGCAGCCCTCCCATCCCACCGAGCATCCCTGCAGCTCCTCTCCTGGCAGAGAGGAAAAACTACCTTCTCCTGCAGGATAACGAGGACAAATCAGATTTGGGATGTCCATTCCTACCTCAGGGCAGCAGGATGGACATTTGCTAAACAGCTCCTAAAAAATATCCCTTGTTTGTCCTGCTGGCCCCCAGTCCTGCTCAAAGTTTGCTGGACGTAAATACTGTGTGTTTGACAGCTGACAGCCTCAAAACCCATGTCTGAGGTTTGCTGCAGGCAGACACTTCACTATGATCTTTAAAATATACAGCACGACGCAAGATATTTTAAATAGATCAAAATACATTTATTACATATTTATATTATTTTCTCTAGTCTATTTATATCTTTTGGAGACTCTTATATATAATATATATAATATATTTAAAATAACATAAAATTGGCCAGTTTTGTCATCTGAAATACATTTTACAAATATATATACATTGTCACATATATCTCAAATATATGTGCAATGAGACAGAGAAACACCAGAGGTGGAGAAGGTACAGATACTTTCACTGCATCCATCAGCTGCTCTATCGCTGTGCATCACCATCGATCCCCAGCAAATGGACTCGGCCTTTTACTCCTGGGAAACCAGTGCTCCCAGTTGCCAACCCGCCCATGTGAACTGGTGCCAGGTCTCGGTCCCCAAAATTGTGTGGGACCATGCATAGGGGAGCACCGGGGTGTGTTTTGGGGGGATGGAGGAAAGACGGTGCCCCCAGGAGCGGGGCAGCGGGACAGATGTGAACAGCTGGGGCTCAGTGAGGTGACGGGTGGCATCGGGTCAGGCACCATCCCACACGCCCTCCCCACTCATAACGTGGCGGGATCCTTCCCTGAGCCAACCCCCTCCCCGTGGCAGCATCCCTGAATTTTGGGGGGAGGGGGATGGGACAGCAGGGTCCTGCACTCCAGCCAGACCCAGCTGCCACACACTTGTTTCAGCGTGCAAGAAATGGGAGGGATGGGGGGGGGGTGGGGGTAACAGGGGGGACTCTTTTGGTTGTCAGCATGAGAGGAAAGGAAAGAGCAGGAGGGTTTAAAAATAAACGTATTTGTTCTGCCTTATTAAAGATAGAAAAGGTGGCTCTGAATTCATCTCCTACAAAAGGTTTGAAGGTCAAGCAGGCACCGAATCACGAAAGGTTAAGCGCTAAGTGATTGTCCCAGCCCTAAAAGACTAAGTGCACTAAATTCGGTTATGAGAAGCTAAGGCTTGTCCTGGACGGTCCCGGCCCCGGGGACCCACCGCCCACACCTCTCAGTGGGGAGAGGATGCTCTTTCTAGAGGTGGTTTTGGGACGCAGGGATGCAATCGCTTTCTGCCCTCGCTGATGCACCTTTTTTGGGGTGAAGCCAAGCGGGAGCAGCGGCAGGTATGGCCCCCAGTCCCTGGCCAGGGTGGCTGCTGCTGCTGGAGGCTGCCCTGAGCCCCGTCCGAGGGCAATCCCTATGGGATGCTGGCCAAGAGGCTTAGCGGCTCTTTCCTTTCTCGGACTCCCGCCATCTTCCAGGGATCAAGTGTAACGCTGGAGTTAACTCCACGGATGGAGCGGCCTCAGCTCGGAGGAAATGGCCGGCGGCTGGATTCAGGAGCCGGGGGCAGGGGGTGGAACCTGTCCCCTCACTCGGCTCGGAGCGCCCTTCCCACCAACAACCCACTCCATCCCTGCCATGGCCAACACCAAAACCCACACCCCAAGAGCATCCCTGTGCCTTTCCAGACCCTCCAGGGAACACTAAAAAAAAGACTTGCTTTTTTTTTGGTGGTTTTTTCACCCTTTTTTCTTCCCCCTCCCCCCCCCAACTTTCCTTGACAATTCCCGTGATGAACGGCACGGCTGGGCAGCCTTCCCGACGCTCCCTGATGGTAGGAAAAAACCCCCCAGTAGCTCAGAGCACTCACAGGTAGGCAAAAATAATATTTATACACTATGTACCAGCGTGGTCCATGGCCAGGACGAGGACTATACAGTATATATACGACAACTCGCCGGAGCTAGATCCTCACTAGTGGGGTTTGGGGAAGGGGGTGCGTGAACGGGGGCCAGGGAGGGGCCGACACCCTCCCTTTGCTATGCCAGCCACAGGCACTCCCCAGCCCAGTTCACATCCTCCTACACAGCAATTTAAAAATACATCTGTATATATTATTCTATTCTCCCAGGTAACACTGTACAGTTATAGAAGTTTCCTTAAAAGCAATAATTTACTTAAAGACATGTCTATTTCTCTTTCATTTTTATACAAATATTTACTGTGAGATATATATATATATTTATAAAGAAATTAACCCTCTGAGAACCCTACAGCAGCAAGATGTGCACCTTTTTTATAATTATTATTTATTCAAAAGAACCTAAAACCACGTAAAAGCATTATTTTAAAAATAAAAATAATAAATAAGTAGTGCGCACACAAAGTCTCTCTGCCCTCCCCTCCACCCTCCCCACCCCCAGATGCTATGAGGCAAAAAGTGGGTGGCAAAACCATTCCCCAACCCCCCCAGGAGCAAAGGGACTGGTGATGGGATGGCATCTGCGTTCGCTGCCTTAGAAACACAAATGTTGTGGCCGAAGCTCAGTGACGTGTCCCTACGTGGTCCCTGGTTTTGGGTACAGCCTGTTTGGGGGAGTTGGTGCCAAAACATCTGGCTCCCTCCTGATGCTGCTGCCCCTGGGGATGTTTTCTCCCAGTGACTGGGGTTTTTTTAGGGGAAGCCAAAAATAGAGCAGCCCCTTGGTGGGCAGCGTGGGGTGGCGGTGATGGACACTGTTGGGAACTGGGTGGGAAGAGACCCTGTGGGACCAAGTCCTGGTCCACATCCTGCAGCTGGCTGGCGAGATGCGATACTTGGGGGCACAGGGCACCATGGGGCAGGGGGGAACCAGGGTCAACCGCTCCCCAGAGCCCTTTGCAAGAAGATGGGAATGGGGACACAGGACAAATCCTGCCTCTGCCACCGATGTTTGGACATGCCACAGCAAGTTGTAATCCTGGGATATGGTTTTCCTGGTGTGGGCAGTGGGGGGAAACACCTGGAGCCCATCACAGCTGGAACACTGCCAGGGACCCCACTCCTGACCCCTACTCCCTGAGGCCAGGTGCTGCTGAGGCTCCGCACCCAGGTGTGGCAACAGGATGCCTGTGGGTACCAAAGCCTTTCCCATTGCCAGAGGGAGCAGGGACTCAGGTTTTGGCTCCCAGAACACCAAAGAGCAGCACACCCAAGATGAAGGGACCCACAACCTACATCTTGCCGGCTCCTTCCCTTTGTGCAAAGGCAGGGAGCAGGGCAGGAGCCAAGGTTTCCCCTACACTGGGTGGTTTGCCTTGTGCTGTAGCAAAAGCTAAACCAGGGTGCCATCGAGGCCAGCCTAAAACGCAGCGGGTGGTGGGATGCAGGTGATGCCACAGGGGCAGAGCAAAGGAGACATTGCCCCGGGGTTGGGGGAGGGGGGTGCAAGCGGGGTGCCAGGGAGGAGGGCTGGGGCACAGGATGAGTTTGCATCTCTAAGGCACAATCCACCTTGAGGCTGGGATGCGGGGACGGGTTGAAGCACAAGACAGGGTGGTTTTCTCAACTGGCATCTGTTGTTTTGGGAAAAGCATCTGCCTCTGAAGCAGGACTCTCCAGTGAATGGGGAACTCATAAATCCCAGTCTGGCACAGAAACAGCTCCTGTGCTAGAGGAAGTGCAACCCAACGAGACAACTTTCACTCACATTGATTGCCATGCTTGAAATGACTTTTTTCAAGGCAGAAAATACCAAATTGGTCAGAAAAGTGGGAAAATACCCACAGTTGAGAGCTTTCAGCTCCCCTTTTTGTGCTTCTCACTATTTTATCCCAGTTACAGTGAAACTTATGAATTCCTCATCAGAGATGTTGGGGAAGACCCAGCACTTCAGCAGATGATGCCCCAGACCCAATTTCCAGCCTGAAGATCAATATTTCCAGAAATTGGCTAATTACTGTGTTTACAACAATCCTTTCTAGCCCAGCCTGCCTTTTCCTTATTAGCTACTTTGCCAGTAATTATGCTACTCGCCCTCTCTGCCACAGACCTCCAGCCACTTATGTCTCTTCTCTGCCTACAAAGCCTACAAAGCCGTGCCAGTGGGAAAAAACACCACCCCAAAGTCGTATGCGCTCTTGACTTCTAGCTCTTGCATCTGCCCAGCAAGTCACCCCCTCAAAGGAGTCCGGTGGCTTATTCATTCCCTTGATCAGTTTTAAAAAATACTGAATCACTTCTTTCAGCTTTAATATTATTATTATTATTAATAATATTATTATTATTATTATTATTATTTTGGTAAACAGTCTCCCAAACGGAACGGTGAAAAAATTTAAAAACCTCTCACCTCCCTCCCTCCCCCCTCCCCTTCCCCAACTTTCCCCCCGCCCCCCAAAATTAAAAAGAAGTACGTTAATGTTGCATGTTACTTCAAGTGTTGTTCTTGTGCAACTGGATCAGACCACCTGCTGGAAGGAGCAATTTGTTTTTGTTGTTGCCGCTCAGTTAAAAAAGAAAAGGAAAAACCAAAAACCCAACCAAAAAAAAAAAAAAAGAAGAAGAAGAAAGAAAGACAGACTTATTATTTCCTGATATTTCCTCTTTTTTGGATCTCGCAGTGCTTGGCTCCAAGAAAACGCTAGCATTTTCCCCACGGGGAGAGCAAAGCCCCGTGGGGCCGCGTGGGGCGAGCGCCCACCTGCGCCCCACAGCCCCTTCTCTCTCTCTCTCCATCCGTCCGTCCGTCCCCCTGGAGCCGTCGGCCCCGCCGCAGGCACCGGGCCCGGGAGCCGTGCCGTTGGCCCGCTGCCGCCCCTTCCTGCAGACCGCTCAGTGGTTATTGCGATGAAACTGAAAACTATGAACGATACTAATTTCTCAAGCATTCCTATGGCACTTGCATTGTTCTGCATAATTTGAGCGGGTTGTAGGGGAAGAGATTAGAGGAGGAAAAAAATACCCTCGGAGAAGTCAGTGGAAGGGCCAAGAGTCATATTTCTGACTCCCTCCTGTACGACCGCTGATCCAGCGCTATTGTGGCTTGAAGCCTGTCAAACTCGTGCCTGTTGTCTGGGCTCAGGTCCTCCAAACCCCGGCTGTCGTCATCTTCCTCTTCCTCGTCGCGGCTCATGAAGGCCAGCTCGTTCTCGTAGCAGAAGGAATTGGTGCTGGGCAGCAGGAATTTGTTCTCCACCAAGTCCTTGGCGCTGCAGCGGGGAGTGGATGGGACCTCGTAGGTTTTATGGAAGTGGGAATAGTCTACTTTGTACTGGTTTTTCTCCTCAAACAAAACGGGCTCGAAGCGGTGGCCCCAGAGGATCTCGCTAGCCAGGTAGGAGCTCCGAGCTTGCGTTGTCATAGCGGTGGCTTCTACCATGCCTTCCAGGATGACCACGATCTCAAAGTCATCTGTCTCCAAGTCCTGGCGACTGATCCCAAACAAGGGGCTGTCTTCATTGATTTCGTGGAGGATGGTGATGGGAGACACCAAGAAGATACGGTCCAAGCCTTTATCGAAGCCCACATCAATGTCTATTTGGTCAAGGGGTATATACTCCCCTTCTTCTGTGATCCTGGGCTTAATGAGCTGAGCTCGTACGTGGGCTTCTACTATGTGGCTTTTCCGGAGGTTCCCAACTCTCCACATCAGGCAGAGTTTTCCATCTCTCATCGCCACTACTGCGTTATGGCTGAAAAGTAAAGTCTGTGCCCGTTTTTTGGGCCTGGCCATCTTTGCCATTATTGCACCAATCATGAAAGAGTCAATTATACAGCCCACGATGGACTGAACCACCACCATGAAGACCGCAAGCGGGCACTCCTCTGTCACGCAGCGGAAGCCGTAGCCAATAGTTGTTTGGGTCTCGATGGAGAACAGAAAAGCAGCCACAAAGCCATTGACCTGCAGAACACAAGGCTTGAAGGTATCATCTCCACCCGGGTTTTCTAGATCTCCATGAATGAGTGCAATTAGCCAGAAAATCAGCCCAAACAATAACCAGGACACCAGAAATGCCAGGGAAAAGAGCAAGAGCATATACCTCCAACGGATGTCAACACACGTGGTGAACATGTCTGCAATGTACCTCTGTGGCTTGTCATCCATGTTGGTGAACTCCACGTTGCACTGACCGTTCTTCTTTACAAACCTGTTCCTGCATTTTCTCCTGGTGTGGATTTTCCCATTGCCGAAGCCGTTGATACCTGGCATGGTGGTCAACCTCAGCCCGTCTTCCTCGGAGGACACGATGCTGTAAGGGTTGACTCTGCCTGCAGTCATCCCTGAGCCAAGCCCACAGTGAAGGTGAAGGGTCTTGCAAAGCCCAACGTCCCCCTGGCCCACCCCTGCCCACCCCCAAATTCTGTTGCAGTGGAAGAGAAGTCCCAAGCTTCCACGTCTTGGCTGCCACGTCACCACGCCGATGCTGTGAGAGGCTCTGCAAAGAGAAAGCAAAGACACATCTCTTAGCTCCCATGGCAAAGGGACCCAAGGGGGTGTTTAGTCTGATGGGATGGGTGGCTGCATGTTGAGCGAGGGCCCCCACCAACTGCCCTTAGTTTCCTTCCTATGGCTAGGCTGTTCCCAAAAAAACACACATGAGGAAGGGAGAAGGTCTTAAAGTTCTTTTGTACTACGAGGTGTGTGATCAAACCTTGCTGGGGCAATGCAGCGTTTGTGGGACCCTCAGTGACACCAGTGGGCAAGAAACCTTGGGTAGCACTGGAGTCTCATTTTTCTCCTGAGTCCTGCTGTTGGAGTGGGGTTAGGTGGCTGAAGAGGAAAGCGGAGAGGCCAAGCTGCTCTCCATAACACAGAGATATTAATAAAGGTATGTCTGAAAGCAGCTCCATCAGTTCACATTGCCCGTGCCAGATGGACCTCTGCCCAGCACATCACAGCAGCACTTGCCTGACCTCCTGAGCACCAGCTCTTCTGGGGCTGAGGGAAACCACAGGGAGATGTGAATTTAACCTCTGTCCCCCAGCCCAGGGATGGGAGAGGACACAGCCAACATGCAGCCAGCTGAAGGCTGTGCGGCCTGCCCAGGAAGGCACTCACTGAGGACAGATGTTCTGAGGACCAACATTCCAAATGCATCCACTGGGACATGGAGCCATCTACGGTCACAGATGGGTTTTCCTGGCCAAGTCTTACGAAGGGACAACTGCCACTGGGGAATGGAGAGCTGTTTTGATTTCTTTTGGAAGACTCAGCTGCATGGTCAGGGACCTATGCTCAGCTTTGCCTGGGAGAGAGGTGGCATGGACATGGGAGAGGTGGTCCAAGCCAGGTGGGCTCCCTGGTGCAGGTGAGCCCATGGTGAAGGAACTTAGCAGCACCTGCCAGGATTCTGCTTGACCCCCAGCCCCTCTGCAATGGCATGTGGGGCTGCATCAGGCAGGGGACAGGACTGAGGAGAAGCCACGTGGAATGTCCCAAGCACCCTAAAGAGATGGCACTGCAGGAATGCTCCCCCATCCACCCCCTGCAGCAGCTTGTCCTGTTCTTTAGGGACATGGGATGTGTCACTGGGGATGAAACCACCTTCTGGTGATGAGACCCACATGGGGCAGCAATGATGTGGGGGAGCGGGCGCAGAGCCCCACACGACACCCCATCTCCCCAGTGCAGAGGTGCCTGGCTTGTGCCTAGGGGCGCAGGCGATCCCACCAGGCTGTCTGTGCTGTGTCGGATCCGCTGGCCCCATCAATACAGTCGATTCCTGCAATCAGCCCGAGCGCCTGGGGACACGCTGGGACGAGCACACCCTTTCCATTACACGGTGGTCAGGGCCAGCCCAGTGCTGGGAAGCATTGCCAGGCACAGCCTGACTGGGGCTGCATCAGCCCAGCCAGCAACAATACACTGCACTGCCTTTTATTCACCCCAAATCCTGGCTGGGACTTGAGGGTCCCCACAGCATCTCAGCGCTACAAGCTGGAGCACTAACAGCCTGCCCAAACCTCTCTGGTGCTGGAAACAGGCCCACACGTGCCACCACCCAATAGTCCCAACAATGTGTTTCCACCTGCTGTATTCCAGGCATAACCACTTTTTACCCCAAAAGCTGGGGGCTCTTTTCAAGCACGAGGGTTATTTGTTGGTCCATCAGCAGAGCAAGCTCACATCTGGCTGGGGCAGCCAGCACAAGGTCCTCTCCCTCCTTACAGCGATGGGGAAGGGTAAAATGGGCTCAGAGGGTTGATGCTTACAGCCCTGTACTTACTGGAAAGCAAATGGGATCAAACTGGCCTGGTGGAGACGATGTGTCAGGCTGGCAGCAGGCTCACGCTACCAAACTCTAGCCTGGTCACCCCTCCTGAGTTTTCCTCCTGACCACAGCAGCTACATTCATGAAGGCTTTCTCTCCCTTTTTAATGAGAGCTAAGCACTTGGAGACAAAAAAGGCTGCTTCCCCATCACCCCTCCAGCTCTCCCCATCAGTGTGCCCAGGGAAATATGCCAAATGCTTTTGCCACAGGATGAACTTACCATTGGGTTTGGGTTGGGTTTTTTTAATTAATTCTAGATGCATTTGAAAAGTGAACAAAATACAATGAGCTCCCAGTGACCTGCGAGAGGATTAGGAGGGGTCTGGATTAACTGTGCTGGGAGGGGAGGTATACCCGGGTGACAGCAGAGGCAGTGGCACTGCCTGTGCTCCCAGGAACCCTCAGGCTCCCCAGTCATCATCACCATCCCCCCACATTTTCCCTTTTCCCATTCCCTCCTTCCTTCCCTCTTTTCTCTCTTCCTCCCTTTTTGTTTTCCTTCCTGTTTTCTTTCCTGTTTTCCTGTTTTCCTGTTTTCCTGTTTTCCTGCCTTCCTTCCTGCCTTCCTTCCTGTCCTTCCTTCCTTCCTTCCTTCCTTCCTTCCTTCCTTCCTTCCTTCCTTCCTTCCTTCCTTCCTTCCTTCCTTCCTTCCTTCCTTCCTTCCTTCCTTCCTTCCTTCCTTCCTTCCTTCCTTCCTTCCTTCCTTCCTTCCTTCCTTCCTTCCTTCCTTCCTTCCCTTCCTTCCTTCCCTTCCCCTCCTTTTCCTCTCTATCACTCAGGGTGTCCAAACACAACCCTCTGCCCTGGGAGAATACCACGACAGGCCCAACGGGCTGACACCGCTTTGGGGATGGGGCAGCTCTCATGACACACCCCACATTCCACATGGGACCCCACATCCATTCAGCCATGAGACCAAGCCCTCCCTGAAGCCCCAAAGCTCTTGGGGTATGGCCCCCAGCCCCAGGCCGGCAGTGGCAGCTTGGGGAGATGGCAGCTAAATAAAGGCGAGCGAAGTGGCTGTGCCGGAGCAGGCCGCTGCCTGCGGCTCCTACTTTATTTAGCACAGTTGTGTTTGGAAACACGCTGCCTCGAGTTTGCTGAAAGCTGAATTTCTGGTTTGGTTTTAATTTGAATGTCGGAGCCCCACGCTGCTGCCACGGGAGGCTCAGGCTGGGAGAGGGCTCGTGTGAACGCGTGGAAACCCAGGGCTGGGCAGGCTCTGCTGCTGGCACCAGCTTGGGACACCGGCCCCACAGTCACCCTACATTTCCCTGGGTTGTGAGTGTCCTCCTCCAGCACTGCCTGGCTCTACCCCAGGGTGCTGGCAGAGGAGTTAGGGAGGTCATACCCCCTCGCCACCCCATTCCCCAGAGTTCTGCAGCCCTGACCATCACAATCATTCCCCTGGGAACAAACTCCAAACTTCCCCCTAATACCTGGAGCCCCTTAATCCCAGCAGTGGCCCCACAAACCCACATGGGTGTCAGGGCAGGACCACGACCATCCCCTGCCGCTTGTGCAGCGTGCCCTGTGCAGCACTAACAGCGTTAACACGTAGGGAACAAAACAAGCCCATACTATTAACAGGGGGAAGGCAGGGCCCACAGCTCCCCGCCAGCCCTGAACACCGCGGCGCCTCAGACTGCCCCAGCTAATGAGCTGACATGAGAGGCGACGGCTCCTGCCACTGAGCTGCAGCAACCCAACTCCCACCGCGCAGAGGTTTCCCGCAGAGAATCCAAGTGTCTCCAGCAATCTGCCAACTCCACGGCTAATTCTATTTATTTATATATCTTTTTTAAGGGAGTTAGATGTTCCAGCAATATTCCCAACAGCCAGCGCACCGGGAAAATGTGTCGAGCACCGGGGAGGTCGTTAGTTCAAGCCGGCTGAACACGTCAGTGAGATTTATCACCACACCTTTCCCTCTTCCTCTGGAGGGGATGCTTTTTGGGGCCAGGGAGGCAGCAACCAGCTGCTGCTCACCCCCTCCCCTGCACCTCCCAGCTCTGGATTTCCTTCTGGCTTATCGAGGGGCACAGGGAGAGGGGCTGTGTTTGAGTGGGGTCAACATGGGTGCTGGCTTGGAGGAGCCAAGCTGGGACACATGGGTCCCCTGGCAGGAGAGGTGACAGTCTGAGAGGGGATGGCACAAGGAGGTCACCCCCAGTGCCGCTTCTGGCCCTGGGCTGGGTGATACGACTGCTGTCTCCTGCAGCAATGCCCTTCATGCCCTAGCAGCAGGACGGCAATGTCAGTGGGGAAGAGGGAGCCCTGACTGCTACTGCTCACCCGATCCTGACAGAGAGACCCAGCACTGAGCACCCACAAAACAGGAGGGTGGGGGGAGGTTGGGCAGCGGAGGGGCCAGCTCCCTCAGCTGAGGTGCAAAGCAGGGAGCCTGCAGCTGGCCTCTGACCAAGTGCGACCCCCACCATGCTGGGGAGCGCTCCTGCCTGGATAACTCCCTCCTCTGACACCCTGTCTTTGGGATCTTCCAATAAATTAAGGGTTGACACAGGGCAGGCCAGGCCCTGACAAACCTGGAGGATAAATGACACCCCTGCTTTGCCTCTGCTGCCAGGGATGACAGGAGAGAGACTCCCACCACAGCACATTGTTAATGAGGAAATACTGCTCTGGTTTTGCAGGGACATGGGTAGCAAATAGCCACAGGCTGGCGCCCTTCCCGGGACCCCCAAGCATCCCACCAGTTCCAGTAAGCAGCTGAGACATTGCTGTCTGCAAGCCTCAACTGTGCACAAGAGAAGGGAAACTGAGGCACGGGGAACAAGGAAGGCCCTTGGTGGGGAGACCAGAGGTGACAGGGTGCCTGGAGAGGTGCTGGCTCAGCCCTGTTCCCCTGAGCCACGTGCGGATGCCACGGGGGGCATGGAAGGAGAACAGAGGCCACGTGCGGCACTCGGCAGCGCTGGGACCAGGTGGCTTGTGCTTAAGCACCCCAAAAGTCCTGCTAAATCAGAGGAGATCCTGGGAAAGATCCCTTTGGAGGCTGCGCTGAGCACACAGTTAGTCCCCAACCCTGTGCTGGGACAGGGGGACCAAACGTCCCCCTCTGTGCCCATTCCAGCCCCAACACCACCAGTACCCAGCCCCGCTCCAGTACTCACACGTCACTGTGATGGGACCCCACGGCTGCCCCCACTGCGCCCCCCACTGGGTGATGTCCGCCCCCAGCCCCGGCTCAGCTGTAGCAAAGGATGGGAGGGTCAGGAAACACCGCAACACCCCCAGTACCCCCAGCCTGCAACCAGCCCTGCCGACCCACTGAGTCTGAAATCCCGTCTCCCTCACCTGGAAAACTCTGGCTGTTTGTCTGTTTGCTCGCGTCTGTATGGCCGGACAGCAGGACATGGCTGGGGGTGACGATGAGGTCAAGGGTAAGGGAAGGTTTCCGCAGGGTCAAACCAAACTGGGGGCTGCCGAAGGATGCCCCAAAACCCCAGGGCATGCATCCAGACTGCCCTTCCCCTGCAATACCCTTACCCAGACCTCTGGGGTACCAGCAGCCCCTTCCCCACACCTCTTTCACCACAACCCCCTCGCAGCCCCTCCCCGCAGCCAGTCCCGGCTGCCCCAGCTCAGAGGACAGGTGTTAATACCCCGGCAAATCGCCCTGGCAAGGGACAGAGTCTCGGTTGCCCCCACAATCAGGGGGGCTCTGGCCAGACCTTGGGAGGGAGGGGTCAGTCCTTACCTGGCATGTGCCTGGGAGGGTCTCCCCAGCGCTCCCCGGCCATGGCTGCGGGGCACAGGGTGCCCCGTGGCCCTGCTGCAGCCCGGGCAATAGACAGAGAGTTTTAATTGAATTTCTAGATTATCCTGGGGGAGAAGTTGTAATCTCCTTAAATCCAACCTCTGGTCGAGTCCCGTAACCTACTGTCCTGTGCAGGGGAAGGGATTTAGCAAGGGGGAGGGGATGTTTCCCAGCCTGCTGATGTCCTGGACCCTGTGCCTCACAGGATTTGTCCTGCAGGACGTCAGAGATCTGCTCCCGGCAGCCCCACACTCCCAGGAATTAAGGCTCTGCAGTGGCAAGGCCCTGTCCCCTCTCCCCACACCCTGCCACAGAGACCAGGGGTGTCCAAGAACCTCCTGGAGAGGGCAGGGCTGGGACACACTTGATGGAGATGCCTGCTACTGGGTGGAGGGAGCTGGCTACGGGATGTTTTCAGGGTGAAGATGAGCTCCCCCTGCGTGGGAGTCGTGGCTGGGAGGTGTCTGCATCGAACTGATGTGTCACCTAGCCTGGCTGTGCCCAGGGTGCTAGTGGGATGTACAAGACACCAAGCAAGTCCCCCTCTCTGCCTGGGTTGCAGTGATTGCCTCCCCCCATGAAAAGCCCCATCCCTGGATTGCATGGGACAGAGAGTGACCTTGGGGTGTCTCTGCACCCACCACGTGCCCTCTCCTCCATCACATGGCCCTGGTCCCTCCTGCATGCTCCCAAATCTGGATACATGCTGCGCTCCAGCCCCAAACCATCCCAGGGACAAACGCCAGCAGCAGGGCTGCGGGCAGATGATGGCAGTGCAGAAATCATCCAGCTACCCTCCTGTCTGCCCTGTGCCCCCATTGTGCCATTGCTGGGGCCTCTGCAGGGACTCTTGTTCCCATTGGGGATGGTGGGTTCCCATCTAGCATATGCCAAGAGGCTCCATGGGGAGGAAGGTGGCAACCCCACCCCAGACCCAGCACGGGGGTGGAGGGGGAATCATTCAGCTGCCTAAAAGCACCATGGGAAGAAAGAGAAAAGGGCACTGAAAGGGCAAATGTCTTCAAGTGGATTTTATCACCAACCAGATAGAAATGAGCTGATGGCTGCAACACCAAGGGTCTCTCATGCCACAGACAGCACAGGGACAGTGCTCGGCAGCATCCCTGGGGTATCACAGGCAGGAATCATTTTAAGAGACCCCTCACAGAGCGATTGCTGCCTATGTCTAAGGGTTAGAGGCAGAAGGTGATGGATCTGGACCCTGTTCAGCCCCAGCTTGCCTGCGGCAGGACTAATCCTGTGCCTCCCACTTGCCTAGCTCCCATCAATGTCCCTTTCCCAAACCCCACTACACCCAAGGTGGATTTTGGCCACGGAGCTCCACACTCACCCAGTGCAAACCCCCTCCAGGAGCCATGTCTCCTGCCTGAGGAAAATTGCGTGTGTGGGCAGAGCCCGCGCCCGGGAAATGTTTATCCTGAAGGCGCGGCGTGCCGCGGGCTGGGAGCGATGGGGCTGCCAGCCGGAGCTGGTGGAGCCGTGAGCCGCAGGGAGAGCGATGCCGAGTGCTCCGACACCGGCGGCTGCCCCCGGGGTAGCGTTTCAGCTGGGAACTGGCACAGAAAGGAGTGGGATGAGAATGAGAGCCAGGTCGGGATGCACGGGTCCCTTCCCCACCCATGGGATGTGTGCGAGGTTGAGCCAACAACCACTCATCAGCATCCTCCAGTCTTTTATGGGTTTTACACCCATGGCTATTCCTGCTCCATCCAAGCATTAGCAATTGCTCAACTCTTGGTGAGAAACACAACCTGTGCCCCGCTATCCTGGCTGATTTTCCTGGCTCCTTGGCCACGCCGGGATAAAGTCGCCATTTCCAACCCAGAAATGACTGTGCTTCCAGCTCCCTTCGGCATTGCCGCGGGTTAAGGTGTTGGCAAAGCCCTAAACTTGACCTTGAATCTCAGGAGGAAGGAGATGGGGAGGGAGGACATGCCATGCTCAGGCAGAACCACCCTCCTGGCCCTACTTACCCTGCGATCACAGAGAGAGCCGCAGATGCCGAGCCCGATGCCGGTGGCTGAGCAAGTGGTGGGGACTTTGCCGGGCAGCACGCCGCTGTCCTGGCTAATTGCTCCCGAGCTCAGATTACAGCCTCTCCTCTTCCCTAAATGTACAGGAGCTGGCACCTCAGCTGCAGCTGTGGGGAGCCACGGCCAGCGAGGGGGACATCCACCTTTGGTGGTATTTCTAAGGGGTTGCGACATTGCAGTTGCAGCAGTGTAGGAAGCCCAAAGTGTCTTAATCTCAGAGGACTGGAAGAGAAGCTGCTTGAAGGGGATTTCAGAGACTTTGGGGATGCAAAGGACCAGCCATAAGGATGCAGCAAATTTAAAGCTGAAGAATCAGACAATGGACTGGGACAAGGCAGTTGGGGGTCCAATGCAAGACCTCGGTTCTTTGATATTGCCATTTAATGATGGCTGTGACCCAATCCCTATCTTCACATGTTTCCCAAGGGAGGAAGGAAAATCCCCCTCCTTTTCTGTTGGGGGGTGACAAATTCCCCTGGCACACACGTGATGCTGCCTATCATCTTCAAGATGACTGAGGCCTTTGCGCCTTTTTCCTGCTATTAGTTTTCCTCCAGCTCATGGCTCTGCACACACCAGTTCAAGAGTTTCAGTGGCTTTTAAAGCCTCTGAGGGTACCCCTTAATGCTGGCATTCCTTGAGCTGAGCCTGGTTGGAGATCTCCGTAACAGGGTGGTATCCCATGTTTCTGGCCCTGGGTTTCTGCCCTTTCCACCCTGCCCCGATGTCACCGGGGAACTGGACACCCCCAGATCTCAAAGATCACCCCAAACCCAAGTAGCTACAAGGGCAGCAAAGGTAGGGCAGGGTATTTTGGGGACCGTCTTTATCTGCTGCAGCAAAGATTTAGCACAGGCATTGCATAACACCGGGGGGGGCTCACCGCTCCCCGTCCCCTTTTGCCATCAGGGATCAGCAGCTCAATTAATCCTCCCTCATTCCCTGCCCACGGGTACCAGCCCCCAGTGCCCTCTCAGCCCAGCCCCACCAGCAAGAAGTCAAATCTCTGCCCGACGTCAGCATCCACCAAGGCTGGTTCCCCACAAGCTGGGGGTGAGGACGCAGGGGCCACCCCACCACCACCACCACTCAGGGCTCCCCACCTCGTTCGGGAAGCCCTGTTCAAACAGGGGTGGCTATGAAGGAACCCACCGGGCAGGCATGGAAGTCCCTAAAATACCTCCCTCGCTATTTCTGTGCCCCAGCCCCGGGCGCTGTTGTGCATTCACTTCTCCAAGGGGCCAGGCAGCTACAGACTCGTGGGCAGAGACCTGGGCATCCAAAGGATCCCAAAAGCAATAAAGTAGAAGCCAGGAATGCCTAATTATTAATTTTTTAAATTTTCTTGCCAGTCCTAAAATCTGATCCCCATGTGTGCCCCTGGGCAACCCTACAATAAACAAGGTGAGTGCAAAGCCTGGTGTTGGAGAGCCCAGGCACCGCTGTGCCTGCACACACAGGTTGACAAGGAGCAGGGCACCGTTTCGCCAGCAAGCCAAACTAAAACACCAACAAGGGAAGAATTGGGAGGGTGGGGGGAAAGGGCCACACACTGCTACCAACCCCCACAGCCAACCTAACCCCCGGGGTCCCAGTCCTGCCTGCCAGCATCCCTCAGAAGTACCAATCCAGAACCCTTGCATCATCCTGGCGTGGCTGGGTGGCAATGGGTGGGCACAGGACGAAGGTGCCCTATGGCTGGAGCAGCGGCCAGGTCTGGTGGCACTGGGGAGGGTGGGACATGGCGACATGCCCCCGGTGAAGAGCCGCACGGAGAGTTACACAACAACGCCCTGGCCGCCCTTGGCTGCGTGCGCCGTGTTGGCTCCTATCGACACGGCCCCGGCCGCCCTCCAACATCCCCCCAGGGACATAACTTTGCAAGTGGCATAAATGTGAGTGCACGTGAGCAGGGGGGACCTGCTCCAGCCCCCTGCCTCAGCCCCAGACCTCCTGCGGTGGTTGCCAGTGATGCCTGGGGCTCGCCAGCACCCCACTGTCCCCTGTCCCAGCCATGCTGATGGTTAGGAGGGCTGTGATGGGGATGGGCAGGACAGGGGGTACAAGGTGAGCACCCGCCGAGCCATCACAGCAGCTAAAGCACCACATCGTCCCAACCTGGGGATTTTTAGGAGGTGAAGCACCAGCCAGAGGGATGTAGCAAATAAAAACCTGGGGGATGTGACACCAGGTTAGGGGAAGGCAGTTGGTGGCCACAGGCAGGACTTTGGTTCTTTGAACTTGCCATTTAATGACCACCGTGACCCTAAAAGCACCCTCAAGTCTTTCCCAAGGGAGGAAGAAAAATTGCCCTCCTTTTCTGTTGGAGGTGAAAAACACTTGCTGGTCCCACTGCTGCTTCCATCACTTTTGGCTCCATTACACCCACAGGCAGCTTCCAAGACCCCCTCCATCACCTCACAGCTGCCTCCAACTCCACCAGCAGTGCCTCACTTTACCCAGCAAGAAGCCCTCCCCATAGTGCAGTGGCAGGGTGCAGCAAGGGATGCTCTCACCCACAGAGAAAGGGAAACTGAGGCACGGCAGCTGGATGGGCCTGAGCACGGGGATTGGCTGCAGCCCACGTCATTGCCTTGTCCCCAGCCTGGCCCAGCCCGAGTTGGAGGTATTTATAAAGCCGATAAGGGAGCAGAAAGAATTTTCCAAACGCCGAAGTTACGTAACCTCCCCCGCCCTCCATGGACACTGGCTGTAATGATAGGCTTGGGGGGAGAAGCTTTCTGTGGCTGGGCTGGCAGGGAGCACCACTGCCAGTGTCACCCCAAAGGACTTCACCCTCCTCTTCCTCACCACGGCATGTCCCCAGGACCAGGCACCAGCCCATGCCATCGTGTGGCCCGTGGGACCCCCTCCCTGAGGTGGTATTGCGGCCGGTTTCCCCACCCTTTGCGTGGGTGCCCAGGGGTTTGGCTGGGCTCTGGGTGACTGATCCCCCTGGGGTGCGCACACCCCTCCAGCCCATCCCAGCACGTGCTGGTTGTCAAAGCGGATGACAGCCCAAACGTGGCTGACATTGCCATGGTGACTATCAAACGCTGCTGCTGCTGGGACTGTGGAAATGCTGCACCAGTACCTGCCTCCCCAAAGCACTGACACCCCCCAGAGACTGTGGGTACCCCTTGCCCCCCACCATCCACATTTCCACCACTTCTGGCTCCATTACACCCACAGGCAACTTCCAAAACCTCCTCCATCACCTCACAGCTGCCTCCAACTCCACCAGCCTTGCCTCAGTTTACCCAGCCTGTGCTTGCCTCCCAGAGTGAGGTGTCCCCTCCCCGGGATATTTTTCTCTCTCCCAACTTTAGCCAAGGCAGCAGAGTTAGAGGGATGCTGAACGAAGGCTCTGTCGCTGTGGCAACCCACCGAGGCTGTCTCCAGGCGACCGCCCGAGCCTGTGCGGGCGCAGGGATGCTGCAGAGCTGCTCTGGAGGCAAAGCAAGAGGGACCAGAGCAGGGCAAGGAGGTATCCATAGGAATGCCAGCCCTCCCCCCACCTCAGAATACCCTAACAAACCACAGCCTAGATCACTGTAACAGTGTAAAACCAGCCTGAAAACAGCCACCAGCTTGGTTTAAGAAGCTGGCTGAGCACTGACAAATTCATGGCACCCCAGGCTGGCTAGCAACAATACTGGCAGGATGCTCCCGGCGAGCGCGGGCCTGGCTGTTTCAGGGACACCTGCGGGGCTGTGGAAATAATTGCTGGTAATAAGCCTGTTAGCCTCTTAACCCTCATTAAGCAGCTTAGGGGGGACACGCGCCATAATACGCAAACCCGGAGGTGGAGAAGGCCCTTGTCAGGGCAAAGGGGTGTTACCGACGGGGACGGGATTTCAGTGGGTGCTGCGGGGGGTGCCACAGGGGGCAGAGCTCCATCCCCATCCCTCCCCTCCGGCAAGTAACCCTCCTGCATCCAGCCTCCCCCACTCCCCTTATTGTTCTTTGCTAGCTGGGACCATTGGCAGCTCCCGGCTGGGCTGAGCAGCCAGCAGAGATGGCGATGACGGGCCCTCATACCCGTGTGACAAGTGTGGGAGGTCTCAGCCACAGTCGTGCCGGCGGCGGGGAGCGGAGTGGCTGAGAGCGCGGGGCGACAGCCCGGCCAGTGCCCGACACCACAGCAGGGGAACAGAGAGGGACGTTTCTAATCGCTCCAGCTGGAAAAGGTCCCGTTTTTACATTTGCTAAATTAAAGGATGTCAGCATCTGATGCCAAGCCCAGACTCCCTCAGAAATTTAAACTAATGACAGCAAAGAAAATTAGGTGAAGCCAGAGGGCAAGCGCTCCCACGTTAACCAGCCACACCTGCCCTGACCACCCGGGACCATGGTAGGGCTTAGAAGGCAGCCTGCAAAGCACCAACCATCACAAAGGTCTCGACTTTTTGCCCCCAAATGCACCCTAGCCCATTCTGCTCAGGCAGAAAGGGCATTGCCAGTACCTGGGCAAGCAAGGCTGCCGTGCTGGTGTCCCCAGAAAGACCCCATCCTCCTCCAGTCTCCCAGAGAGCAAATATCTCCCTTTCATGTACACAGCTGCTCTCCACAACGGGGGCTTGATCACTGGGGAGAACAGGGAAGTGAGTGCGATGTCTGGATTCCTCCAGATCCGGCGACTCCTCCAGCCATCTCCATCCTTCCCAGCCCCACACAGGCAGGCAGCAGAGCAGGACACTGGTGCTGCCGGCTCCTGCACAGCCCCTTGGCTGCCCCTCTCCTGGATGGAAATACCTGGGATGAGGTGAGGAAATTGGTCCCTGACGCTCTCCGGGCTCCTCTGGGGCGCTTTTGTGCTCCAGCTGAGCAAACCCACAGGGTGATGGTCTAGGGTTTGGGGTTTTTTTTCCCTTTTATAATTTTCTCTGCGAGATAAAATTAAACAAACAAGCCCTTCTGGGAGCAGTGCAAGGAAGGGAGCCTGCTCTCCTACAGATGTGTGTGTCCTTGGCTGAATTAAGCTTTCCCTGTGGCTGGGACATTTGCACGATCCCCCTCAGTCACCTCCCGTGGTTTTGCTGGTAGGAGACTGTCTCGCTCTGCAGCCTCCCTCCCCATGAGGTCATTACCCAAACACCTATTTTTCACAAAAGCATGGAGAATGGGGTTGTTTTTTTTCCCTGACCTCACCATCAATTTAATGTTCTCGAGGCTGGGAGCACTCAGCAAAGTGGCACACTGTGGCAGAGGAGAGGATAGGATAGATAGATAGGATAGGATAGGATAAAATAGGATGGAATAGAATAGGAATAGGAATAGGAATAGGAATAGGAATAGGAATAGGAATAGGAATAGGAATGGAGGTCAGGTACCTCCCAGGGTATGGGACTACAGAGGAGGGGGAACGCTGTGCGTCAGGAGTAGAGAGGGGGTTCCTGGTTGCCCTCTGAGCCCTGGCTGCAGCCCCTAAACCAAAGCAGAATGGCCACAGCACAAGACTTGCAGACACATCTAAACTTTCCAGCCTCAGCTGATTCAGGAGCCAGTGCTGGAGCCGTTGCCATAGCTTTGCAGACCACCGGTGGGATTTGCAGCGCAATCTGGACCAGGGATCTATGCAAATCCCCAAGGCAGGAGTCTTTATGGAGGCATATGACAACCGAAAAAGAATAGCGCTCAGTGCTCTACTCCCACACGCCACCCCCCAACTTCACCATCATTTAAATCAGTCTTAAGTTGGAAGAATTCAAATCAACACTGTCGTCACAGAGCCAAGCAGAGAGGTGACACAACTTGGATGCTGCCAGGGAAATTGCCCCCCTGAGACTCCAAACCCATCAGCCCATCACTTTTTGAAGGCCCATTGAGGAAAGCAAAAGAAGTGGCAATGCGCTGCCCCCCCCCCAGCCCTCCGTCCCCTCCGGCCAGGGCTGCCGGTGAGATTTCCAACCAGGCTTCCCCCTGGGATCAACAGGAGGGGGACCGCAGGGAGGAAAGAAATATCCACAACATGCTGCTGAGGCTGGAGAGCCACAGTTGGAAAAGAAATCAAAGCTTCTCAAAGAGAGAGATGCCAAGGAGATATGTTGTTCCCAAGAGAAACAGGACATTCCTCTCCAAGGGGGAGGAAGGGAGGAGGAAGGCTTGTACCACCTCTTTCAGCTACCCAGCATAGGTGCTCTGTGCATGGCAGCCTGCTCGGGCGGCTTGTCCCCGCTGTGCAAAGCTGCAGGCACAGATGGCATCACAGCAACTGACTTTTTTTGTTGTGGGTTGGGGTTTTTTGGTGTTCTTTCCCCCCCCCCCCAAAAAAAAGCATGCTTTCAATTTGGGGGAAAGGTTGCTGGGTCCCTCTAGCAGCCAGGCAGATGTGGAGCTACTCTCTGGGCTCCTGGAGACCACCCTGCCTTCCCACACCCCACTTCCAAACCCTCTATGATCTCAGGGGATGCAGTTTGGCATCGGTAAATTCCTCAGAGCTCTTATGGGAAGAAACTGGCGGGGGGGGGGGGGGGCGGGGGGGAGAGTGTGGAAATAGATACTTTGCTATTTGCAGAAATGCCTAAATCAGGTTCTAGCTAGTCCAGAGGATAAAGGATCAACACTTCAGTACTTTTCTCTCAAGACATTTTTTGGTTGGGAAGCAAGCAGAGAAGATCATTTCAGTGCGCTCCTGGTTGCTCCCCTGAAGCCACCCAGTTTGGCTGGCTCAGCATAATTTCTGCAGCAAATTGTCCCTGCGGGAAGTTTTATACCTGTGCCCTTGGGCAAAGCCCTGACAGCATCCTTCACTGAGCACGAGCTACCTGCATCCCCAAGGCAACACCTGGGGAGGTACCAAGGAGGGGAGGACAGGGAGCAGAGTTGGCCCAGCTATAAATAACCCCAGGAAAGGAAACAGGAGGAAAAAAACCAGCAAATAGAAACCAATAAACCTGGGGATAAGGGTTTGCTATGGGTCCGCTGTGCAAACAGGTCCTCACGCTCCACGTGACCCTGTACAATCAGACACAAGAGAAAATGGGATCCACTGCAGCTCAATAGAGCAGGATGCAGCCTGACCATCACCCTTCTATGAGCTGCAGCACACCAAACCAACCCAGAGCCCCGGGCAGTGCGTGGGGTATGCAGCACACAGCTCACAGCAAGACCGTGTCCCCTCTCCTTCATTAAAAGAGATAAAGAGGAAAAAAAGGCGAGTTAAATTGAGGAGAGTTAAATTGAGGAGAGTTAAATTAAGGAGAGTTAAATTAAGGTGCCCATTGGACCATGCTAACACAGCACCGTCCTGGCTCATGGTGTCACCGACACTAGAACACCCAGCGATCCCATCCCCGGCAGCACCAGCAAGCTGTGAAATAGCCTGTGCTCAAGGCAATCATTATTTGCAATCTGTGATCCCAGAGAAAAAGGCTGGAAAATAAGGCAACTTCTCATTTTTAACCAATAAAAGGGGAATTACAGAGGCTCAGCAAGCACGGTGGCCAGCAGGTCACAACCAGCAGTGCTGGAGTGATTCATCCTAAACAAGATAGATTTAGTCAAACTAGCAGGGAAAACAGCCCAGAGTTTGCCCTGCTGATGCCTGCGAGGTATTAGCCCCTGGAAGTGTTGGGGACAGCAGAGAGGGGACAGAGTGGGAGCATTCCCACCGCTGCTTTCCCCACCACCTCCAGAAAAACGAATTAAATGCTTCAATCCCAGCTGCTGTACCTGGATGCAGCACTGAAACACATCAGAGAGAGGGTTATATTTTAAACTCTTATCCCAGCCCATCTTCCTGGAGCACATTGGTCCCTGTCCCCAAAGGCTGCTGGAGGAGCTGGGAAGCAGGCACTGCTCCACAGCATCTACCAGACTAGGTTTTTTTCCCTAGAAAATCATCCAAGCAGCTTCAGTTTTCCTTGTAGGCGACTTATTATCAAAGCTGAGCAAATAATTCAGGGCAAAAAGCTCCAGGAACAACATTTTGCCGTTTCATTTTCCCACTCCTGAGCTGTCTGCAATTTTCCCAGCTCTCAGGGATGATTTAAGGACCTGTCTGCGGACGGGAGCACCTCGCTGCGACGGCGGCTGCGAGTGCTTGATGACCCGAATTTCACGTGCACAGCTGAGGACACGCTGGACACATAAGGATGGATGAGCCTTGCCTGGTACCCTAATTAGACAAGAGGCGCTGGCAAGTGAGTTTCTGAGTGGTTTTCTCACTTTTGAGACCCGCAAACGCTTCGTGCAGGGTTAATGACCATCCGTTCGTTAGGCAAGGCTCGAAGAGAGCCTTGCTTTATAGCTCATCATTTTCCCAGCCTATGGTACCAGCCCAAATGTAAGGTTTCCATGGGGCACCTTGCTCCCAGCCCCTCTTTTCACCCCAAAACATCACTACAGACCTGGGAAAGGCGTGAGGAGGGTGGGACCATGGGCAGAGCCGTGGCAGAGCTGTCAGGCTGCGAGAGCTCTGACCTTCCAGCACTGCAGCCATCCCAGGCATTTGCTTCCTCATTAGTGGAAAGGTTAGGAGCACGGACGGGCTCTGTGCAAACTCCCCGTGGTGCTCGCATGACGCAGGCTGGCAAAGGCAGCTCCCCCCATGCTCCAGCAAACACCAGCCAAACACAAAAAAAGCAGGGAGGGGAGAGCCACCGTGCCCAAATCACAGGTCCTGGAGTAAAAGCTTCTCCCCTCCACCCCACCACCTGTCCCTGGGAATCCCACGCTGGGGTAAAGCAGGTCCTGAAGGCCATATGAACTCCCTGCTCTATGAGATGCCCTCAACCCCTTTCTCAGAGGATCAGGGTTGGTGTCACCCTCTGCTGTGATCCCAGGCACTCATTGGGGGTGCTGCGGGGGCTGAAAAAGGGATCCCCATACCCTACTGGGGATGGAGAATTAGCATCAGCACAGAGGGAAACCACATCCCGTTTGGGGACTGTCAGCCTGGCCCAGGAGAAAGGAACAACCCCCTGGTTTGGGCCACTGCCACCCAACAATGGTAACCTCCCACCATAAAGACCCCCCAGAGCAGCTCAAGCATGGGACAGAAAGGATGCAGTTATCACACACACACACCCCAGCACCAGAAGGGGCCATGGCCACTCTTGGGGCCATCCCAGGTGACCCAGCCTGGGGCTCCATTAGTGAAGCCCCTCTCCAGCTGGATGCCTTTCTCCTCCCATTGCGTAATTGCACTTTGTTGAGCAAACCTAGCCGCTGGCCATGCATTTTCTCCAGCCTCACTGCTCTCCTGTGATGTTCTCCTTATTCCTTTCACTCTCCCCGGACAGTCTCCGAAGCACCCAGAGAGGGAAAGGAGAGACAAACCCAATGCTCGTCCCACCCATAAAGCAAAACCCAGAATGAAAGAAGGGGTGGGGGGTAAAAAAGCACAGAGTGGTGTCAGGTGCCTCTCCCCAATCCATCCCTTCCCAGTTTGCCTGTGGGGGTTTGACAAAAGTGCTTTTTGGCTGACAAAATGATTACAGGGTGCCGAGACAGTAAGTTGCACACGGATTTCTTCCCTGCATTTCAAGCAGGGTGAGGACACGGCTGCAAAAGCAGCTGCACTTCTGGAGGGGTCTCAGCGATGGAGGAGAGGAGAGGTGGCAGGACGGGCATTTGGGGAGAGAGGGAGGATATTTTCTGCTTGGAAAAAAAGCCAGGAGAGCGGGTAGGAGTGTGCACGAGTGTGTGAAGCCTCAGGTGATGCTGCAGGTCCATGATGGAGTGGGGACCAGTTTGGAGGATGCCATGCCAGCGCCTGGACCAGCCCGAAGTGTGAAGAAGAGAAGCTGGAGCTGCTGTCCGCCCACCCCCACCCCAAGCAGGGTCAGATCCCGGGGAGTTGGTGGGGGGGATCAGCAGCAGCAGCTCTGGGACCACATGTGCAGCGTGCATGCACCTCCCCAGTGAGGATACAGACTGACCGGGGCAGAGCAAGGTGCCCGGGGCATACTTGGACTCCCCGTGCCTGCAGGCAGTGGGTGCTGGGCAGGGAGAGGAGGAGAGGAGGATTTCATCTCCAAACTCAATCTGTTGGAGAACTTGGCCTGCTCCCCGTCAAGCTGAAAATAGCACATATGTAAGGACGTGCACGCAGTGCTGGCTGTGTCCTCGCCGAGTGCTTCCTTCCTGCTGCGCTCCACGCAGTGCCCCGGCCTGCTGCCTGCCGCCTCCGGCCCCCCACAGCCCCCAGATCCCCCCACGGGGGGCATGACTCGGGCATAAGATTCTTTTTGTCTCCTCAGAGCATCCTCCTTTCAGCAAGGCCGGGATGCAGACAGAGCTCAGTCCTTTCACTCTCAGCCGCGTTCCGCGTTTACTACGAGGTCCGTGCCGTGGCAGCATCCCTGCCGTCATCATCTGGAGCAGGTAAGATGAGTGTGGCTCACGGCAGGAGCTGAGCTGTATTAGGAACAGGCATCTGGCTCAAGACCCCCTACACATGGCCACCAGCCTGTTCTCAGGCTCAGGATGGGGCCAGGAGCCTGCACAAGTGTCCAGGCTGCTGCGGTAGCAAGCAGAGAACTTGCACGAGCCCCCCATTTCCTCCCAAACCTATCTCCAAACCCTTTATTGGTCAGAAGAAAATAAAGACATCGTTCTCCTCTTCAGGGGCAGGTGCTGCCCGGCTGGGGTCGAGCCCCAGCCCTCAAGGGGGCAGAGAGCTAGCAGAGCACGCAGCAAGCTGGAGGATGGAGATAACCCTGGCAGCGACTAGAGCTGATTCCTGCAGCAGAGAAGGAAGAAAAGAGGCCGAGCTCCCAACGGACATCAGGCAGAAGGATAATGGAAGAGTTCTGCGGGATGCTGGCCACAGCTCTGAGCACAGCTTGGGCAGAGCCCCGCTCCTCTCCCGTCCCTGCTCTGAATTCCCCCAAGCTATGTTCCGTCAGAGGGCGAGTACCGTGGGATGGGGGAAATAAGGGAAATAAGGGGCTTCGCTGAGCGAGGTGATAACCAGGGGAATCTCATAACTGCAAAATAAAAAAACCCAGCAAAACACAGCAGGGGTTGGGGAGGGACACACAGCAACCCACACAGCGCTTGGGGTACGGCGGGAGAGGATGCTGTAAGCACGGAGGTTGGCTCACGCTCAGCATGTTTGGGGTGCACCGTATAGCTGCCAGAAGAGGATCTCTTACCCATCAGGAGCCTGCAGCCCTCCAGCCAGGCACTCTGGAAATTCAGGGCATGGCCCCATGGCAGCACCCGGCAGAACAGGCGGCACTTTTGGGAAAACACCTTTTTCACCCCAAATCTCCGTTCTGCCGGGTTGTGGCATTGTGACAATGGTTGCCTCACGCTGCAGAGCCTGGCTGGGGACAGCAGCCAGGTGCCAGGGCTCATCCCTGACTGGGCAGGAACCAAGCACAGCTCTTAACCCACACTCACATCTACAGGGCACCGAAAATACACCTGAGCATCTCCAAAACCCCACCGCTTTCCGAAGGCCTCTGAGGAACAGCATTAGTGAGCGTGTGGTATCAGCTCTCCTGAAACAAAGCCATTGTGGTCGAGGCAGGATCCTTATTAATTCCTTCCTCTCTTTAATTTCCATTTTTCTTGGTTCCCTTTCCAGCTGCTCAGGTAGGGGTTGGGTCAGAGCCCCACCACCGCCACCCTGCGTCCCTGCAGCATGGTGCCTCTGGAGTAATCGCACTACGACGTGGGGATGCTGCATTTGGGGTGGATGGTGAGCTCGGAGGTGCTTCAGGGGAAGGGAGCCCTGCATGGGCCAGAGACCCTTGGGAGGAGGGGAAGAGGAGGGAGAGAAGCACTCAAACAACAACCCAGGGCTGTCCCTGGCTAGGCAGTGGGGTGGAGGGGGATGCACGGGAGGGTCCTGGCTCCAGCCACCCTGCAGCTGGGAGGATGGAGGCAGGAGGCTGCCACTTACTGAAACAGCATCGTTTGGTGAAATGTCTGAGCTTCTCCCTAGACACCTTCCTCAGAGACAGGGGTGGGACAGGACCCCCTCAGCACCCACAAACCCACCCAGCGATTGCCTTTCCTGCCTCCACCAGCAGCACCCTCCTCAGACACCAGCACCAACATACTCCCCCTCCACCCTTGGGTCCTCCCCATCACCCTCATCCCCCAGGACCCTAAAAAGCACCATTTTCCCCATTACATCCCGTACCCTTGGCTCCCACAGTCCCCTCCAGACCCAGCCCTGCAGCACCCATCCCAGTTGATGCTACCGACGTGTCCCTGGATCCCAGGGGATGCCGACGTGCAGTGGCTCCTGTGCAGGGGGCAGCACATGGACACTATGTGGCCCTGGGGGCTCCTGTGATGCCCACCCACCCACGGTTACATAAACTGCCTGGAGCCAGGACTGTTTTCATTTGTGTTGCCTACAGCGCTCTGCTCTTCAACTTTATTTGCATAACAAATAATTAATAATAATTAATGGCTGGGAGAAGGGAGCGGATTGCCAGATTTCGTTAATTAGTGAACAAGCGCCATGGCAGAAGCGAAGGCAGGTGTCACACGACCCCCTCTCCCCACCAAGGGCAGGCTGTGGCCACAGATGCAACGGGGATGGTTGTCCCACAGGATTCCAGCTCCTTTTGGGAAGGGGAAGGAGGAGGAAGAGGCTCGCTGCAGGTGGTGGTGGGATGAGTTAGGTGCTCACAGGGTTTCAGCTGGTGCCCACGTGCATGTGCCTGGGTGCAGCCCTGCTCCATGCCCGCACGCATGCCATCACACAGCATCCCATGCCCCGCTTTCTCTGCTCCCTTATTAGAGCCTGGGACAACACTACTTAATTGTCTGATGATGGCACCGCTCCATATAATTAACAGGAAAACCAGCACCAGCTCGTTAGAGAAAAGCCTTTGCTCCAGCAGCCACACTGCCAAATTGTGCTGGGGACATGCTTCCCCCTGTGGCACCTCCTCACCAGGGTGGGGGGGTGCTGAAAGCACCGGGGACCCCCTGCTGCACCACCGGCACCAGAAAATACGGTGTGAGGATGTGAGCTACTGGCTGGGCTGCTCGGTGACACTTGGGGTGTAGGGTGATGTGGCAGTCGCTGCCTGGACCTCACTCACCTGCAGCCACCCAGGGAACAGTGATCCTGAGAGGGGGAAGGGAAGGAGGAAAATGCAAAGAAGGAGGAGAAGAAGAAGGGAAAAGAGGAAAGGGAGAGGAGAGTAGAGAAAGAGGAGAGGGAGAGGAGAGGGAGAGGGAGAGGAGAGGGAGAGGGAGAGGAGAGGGAGAGGGAAAGGGAAAGGGAAAGGGAAAGGGAAAGGGAGAGGGAGAGGGAGAGGGAGAAGGAGAAGGAGAAGGAGAAGGAGAGGGAGAGGGAGAGGGAGAGGAGAGGAAAGAGATCAGGTTCTCCCTCTTTCATCCACTCAAGCACTGCCTGATGTATGACACACACGTGTGCACACAGGAGTGCTGAGAGCAGCAGCGTGTTGGTGATGGACAGAGTGAGGGACAAAGCCCCCAGACCTGGGTGGCCAAAGCCAGGCCATGGGGAGCAGGCTGCTTTCCTCCCTGGGAGAAGCAGGGACGAAGCAGAGCAAAGTTCTCTCTCCCTGTCCACACCACAAATCCCTTCAGGTCCCACACTCACGTTCCTTAACCCTTGCAGAGCCCCGGTGCCACTCAGCATCGCTCCCGCTGCGCCTCCAAACCAGCCCCTGGCTTTACACCCCCAGCCGAGCCGAGCTGTGTGTGATTACGCTCCACTGGCTCTCCTCTGTAACTGTAATTCCTTTGCTTCGCTGAGTCGCTTCCCCTTCAGCACCACACATAATCCATTGCACTGTAATTATACGGGAATTTTAATATCTGATGTATTTATAAGATGCACTTAATTCATCAGCCCCTTTAAGTACGTTGTCATTACAGCCTTCAGCGCGGTAGGAAGGATGACTCGCTGTCAGATGGAGATTAGCTGGTCCCTGTGTAACGAGTTGGAGGGTGTTCTCAGCCCAGCTGAGGACCACGCTGACAGATCTGGCCCTGGAACACCCCAGGCTAGGGAGCAGGACCCCACTATGCGGGGCGTCCTGGACCCCCGGGGGACAAGCAGTGCCAGGGCTCCCCAGGATCCAGAGCAGCACCTGACTGCCCTTTCCCCAGTGTCAGAACCTCTGGCTGGGCTGGGCTTGGAATGTCAGAACACTGACCTGCCACCACTGGAGGAGGTTTATCCCTGCAGCCCGAGCACTGGGAAGGGAAGACAGTGTCCCCAAAGGGCTCCCCAAAGCAAAGGATCCACATTTGGTTCCCTCCAAACCTACAAAGAAAGTGGCTGCTCTGAAGGCTTATTTTTCCTGGCATTTGCATTGGTGGCTCCTTTCCAGAGCGTCCTAAAAGGGAACCAAAGGCCTTTGAGCCTCTTGCAGCAAGCACAATGCAATGATTTTCCCAGCCCGGGAAGGAGGGATGAGCTCACTGGCGTCCTTGGTTCTCCCTGGCTTCAGGATGCGGGGTCCCTCTGCCATGCACTGCGGGTGCTGGGGCTGGCTGGGCTGCCCAGGGAGGGCAGCAGGCTTGGCGGTGTGCTGGGGGGGGGCTGGGATCCATCCCACCAAGCCCAGGGAGAAACACCAGCCGAACCTGGGAATGAGGGGGAGAGAAGGGGGAGGCCTCAGGGACTCGTCCCTGTGGGGAGCGCTGGCTCTCACTGGTGGGGGACACCACATTCATTTTGCACTGGGATCACACTGGTTTTCCCACAGTGCTGCAGCGATGCTGGCACTGTCCTGCCCTCAGCCCTGCGGGCGGGTGGCACCCATGGGTGGCAGCATCTGGCCCCGCTGAGGCCAGCTCTGCACTGGCCACGAGGTGCACCCAGCTGCCAGTGGCACTGGTGACCCTGCACCCTTGGGGTGGGACAGAGAGTTCCCAGGTCCCCACAGCACTGTGTGACCTCTGGGACAGAGACAGGGCCCTGTGTGCCTCCAGGCACAACCCCCTCCTGCCCATGTCACTGGGTGCTGTGGCTAGCCTGCTGTTCCGCCCCCTCCATCCCATGTCACCAGGTCTTGGCTCATGCAGCAAGCTCTGGAGCTGCCTCTCCCTGCACCAGATGCCAGCAGGTCCCTGCGCCCACCTGCCAACCCCAAGCAGGGACACTGGCTCTGGGAGCAGACCTTAGGCTGGACTAGGGTATCTCCAGCCTGAGGATCTCTGAGGGGCTGGGAATGTCCCATGTCCTCCTCTCCATCCAGAGGAACGCTGGCACATGGTCCCCATGGAAGGTCACAGCCTCGTGCCTCAGTTTCCCCATCTGCTTTCTGAGGAGGGTAGAGGTGGGAGCATGGTGGGCAGAAAATGCCAGCAGGGTCTCTAACCTGACCCCTCGCTTCAGACCTGGGCAGGGCTCCCTCTGCTCTCCCCCTTCCCACCCCCTCCTTCCACAGGGTGCTGCCACCCAGGGAGGGTTTTGACTTCCAAGGTCACCGGACAGCTGGGGCAGGGGTCAGACAACCTAGCTAGCCCTACCAACCACCCTCTCCAGGTCCCGGCCACCCCCTAGGGCTCACTTGCCCCCTGCAAGAGTCCCCTTCCCTCCCCCTCTCCCCCAAAAGCAAATATCCAGGGAGATGGGCTCCGCGCTGCAGCTCTGCCGGTGGCACTGGCTGCTGAGCAGAGCAGACTGCAGCACGGCCGTTACGTAAGCCCGAGCCGGGCTCCGGGGATGTAGGACACCGGGGTTATCCCCCAGCCTGCCCGGGGGGTGCCACCCTCACCCCACCTCAGCCTCAGGGCTTGCAGAGCATAGGGGGCGGGGATGCCCCACTGCCTCAGCCCGCACTGCAAGGGGTGCAGGGGTCTTGGGGGTTGCTGTGGCCCTAGTGTGAGACACATGGTGGTGGCAGGGGGCAGAAGCAGGGTGACAGATGTGTGCAGGAGGGTTGTGTTGCTGAGGGGCAGGGAGTGAAGGAGGCAGGAGGGTGGAATTGGGCTTGGAGGCAGTAGGTGCTGCACACACATCCCACTGAGTCCTTCTGCAGCCTTCACCAGGGCTTTACTGGGTCTCATCTGTGCAAGCAAGAGCATGGGGATGGAGCCGGGTGGCCAGGTTGTGACTCCTGGCTTATGCCTCTGTCAGGTGACTCACAGAGCAGGATGAACACAGCCAGGGCAAAGGATCCTGGTCCCTTTCCCAGCCTGCATCCACCTGCTATGGCTACATCCCCATGACTGCATCTCTAGAGGGTCGGCATTCCTGGGGACAGACTTCCTGGGGTCAGCATCCTCAGCATCAGCATCCCTGGGGCAGCATCACTGCAGTTAACCTCCTCGGGAGCAGCAGCCCTGACATCAGTGTCTCTGGGTCAGCATCCCTGAGGAGAGCATCCCTGGTCCCTCCAGCACAGGGAACAAGGATCCTGGCTTCCCAGAGCTAAAAGGAAGGTCCTCTCCCTGTGAGACAGCCTCAGCATCACCTGCCCCACAGCCCTGTGGGAAAGTGGAGGTGAGTAACAGCACAGCTGCCACCACCCATCCCCAAAGCACCCTGTGCCGGTGGCATGGCTACCAGGCAGGCAGTGCTGGCAGCACCAGGGTTCCCCCAGGACCAAGTCCTCCTTTGGCTAACACATTGGCAGGGGGCTAGAAGCATCCCCCATCACAGCGTGGGACTGTTGGAGCCCATGTGCACATTGGAGCCCATGGCCCCCCAACCATGTGGCTTCTCTTGCACTTTCTGCCAGATGTAGTCTGGATCTGGCCACTTCTGTTTGGGGACTTGGGGGGGGGGGGGAAGGGAACCCCCAGGCAAAGTCTCTCAGCGATAGGAGATGCCAGAACAGGGAATTAATGTTAATTAATTCATAATGACGCTGAGATAGTGATACCAGATGCTTCGAAAGTCCAACAGGGGGATTTGAGAGAGCTTTGGAAAAAAAAAAACCATCGCCCACCGTCAGTCCTGCCTCACTGCAAGCTGGGAACAGGGAGTAAGCCGTGAACCAGGGATGGAGCTGGGACCAAAGGTCCAAGCTAGAACAAGGGAACAAGCTAGCAACAAGGCAGGGACGGCAGGAGAGGAGCATGTCCCAGCGAGTTCACAGGCCCACGCTCACCCAGAGCTGTGGGGGCAGCGCCTGGAGCACCCCCAGCCACCTGCCACGTCACTCCCTTCTTTCTCCTTCTCACTCCAACTCAGAAGCTGAAGTGGGGCTGGAGCAGTGAGGCACCCACCATGGTCTGCTCACTGAGCCTCTTAACACTCAGGATTTTTTTCCTCCTTTCCCCCCTTTCAGGCACACTGAGTGCAGGGCAGATGGAAAAGTGGGCACTGGGTCACACAGGAGCCTACAGGAAGGATGGAGGGACAGGCTCATGACTTGGGACAGGGACACAGGTCCTTAGCCAACCACTGTCCCCACATTTGGAGGACAATTCCCAGCTCCTGGAATGTGAGGAACGGGTGCAAGCTGGGCTGGTTTCTCCCTTGTAATACCCAAGAGCCGGCCCTTACCCTGCCCTGTGGACCCCAAACCAGGCTGGACCTTAGCCAAGAAGCACAGAAGAGCCTAGAAAGGGACTTCAGCCCAGGTGCCACCTCCCTAGGGCTGGGGAGACCAGAGCCAGCACCAGGAAAGATGCAACCATAAACTCTGCAGAAGCCACTGACAAAACCCTGGGTTTACAGCCATTTGCCACCCTGGGACCCCAGCTGTTGTTGTTGGGGGGGATTACCCTCCAGCCACAGGGATACAACAACGCCCGCAGCCAGAGGGAAGCTCTGACATGGGGCTAAGGGAAGTGGTCAAGGCCATGCAGGGCCCAGCAGTGTCAGAGCAGGACAGCAGGGCATGGCCAGGACACAGCTCTGCCATCACTGCTTACATAAGGTGCCCGCTCCGTGCGCCACGTGCCTGAGCCACGATGGGAGAGGGGGACGGATCCGTCCCTCCAGCAATCCCTCTTAGTGATGGCACTCCCGCTCTTTCTAGAGACAGCATCCTCCAAACTGCCAAGCCCATCCTCTTTTCTACCTGCACAGAGGTTGGGTGAGGCTCCCGTGCCTCTCAAGCACTCTTACACCCTAAAAGCTGATGTTAACTGGGGGGAAAGACGCCAGATTCAAGCCCACCATGCCAATCCCTCAACATCTCCTCCAAAGTTTATCTGCAGCAGCCAACAGTTCCCACTGCGCTGGCAAAGCCACCGCTGCAGCCTTGGTCAGCAACGGGGAGAGAGGGGGAACCCACAGCAAGCTGTGCTCATACCCAGAGCATCACCCAGCACCACGGCACCGTGCCGCACAGCCAGGGGGGAACAGCACCATCCCACTCCAGCTGGTCCTGGGGAACCCACCGTATCCCCCGGGGTTATTTCAGGGCTCAGGAAAAAAAAAATCCCCCTGGACTTTGTAGGCAAAGCAACTCTTTCAGGTAAAGAACAGCAGAGGCAATAGAGGATATCAAAGCACCTTGCAGATCAGAGGCAAGAAATAAAGTGGCCTTTAAGGTGCCTTCCCCAGCAAAGCCAATGTTTCATTAAGCCCAGTCACCATGGCTGGGAACACTCACTGCTATTCCAGGCCTGAAAGGAGCAGACAGGGATATTTTTATTTTTTTTTTACACTATTTTTTTTATAGTCTTGTTTTCATTATTTTTTTTTCTGGTGGCTCCGTTGCTTTGTGCTCACACAAAGGGAATTTCACCTGCTGTTCAGAACAAAAGGCCCCAGAAAGTTTTGCCAGCGAGGAAAAGGGGATGAGGAGAAGGAGCTTCATAGAAACCAAACGAGTTGTTGCAGGGTTTGGGTATCTATTTTTTGTCACAGCAAGCTGTCAAACATCCCCAGCTCTTTGGTGCCTGCAGGAGAGCCAACACCAGCACACGAGTCCCCTGTCCCCACCAGTGTCACCCCCAGGCTGGGCACGAGGAGGTCTCACAGCCCTTATGAGATTGGGGTCAATTCAGGGAGCAGAGCGGGCTCTGGGAAGGCAACAGGATTGCTTCCCATCCTTGTTGCACACCAGCAAAGTCATCGCCACGCTTTCTAAGAACGGGAAAGAAAAAAGAATCCAGCCCTCGTTCGCCAACACCGCTGCAAAACAGGTGGTTCAGAACCCCACAGGATGGGGGGGAGAGAGGCAGGAGGGAAAAGAAACCCCTATTTGGTGATTTTTTGCACTCACATTCGCTGCAAAACTGTCCTGGAGCGAATGCTGCTAAATACACACCATTTTCTCCCTAACACTCTTCGCTCTATAATTAAGAGAGACTTCTAAAAATACAAATAGCCTGAAGCACCCAGAGAAGGCGTGCAGGTGCTGCTAACTGGAGGCACTTTAGTACAGCTCATTTTCTGGACAATTTTACTAGCCTGGCTCGCTCTCAGCGCCGATACTATTACAGTGATGCAATTATGCTGCTGCTGCTGTCGTCGGCTTGCTTTGCTTTCTTCCCCCTGCGCTTTGCAGTTTGCCTTCGAAGCACACATACATATACACACACACACCCCCCATACACACATCCCATACACACACACACAAATCCTCCCCAGCTCCCAGGCTCAGCCTAAGCATGGCCCCAGCATGGACAGGCAGGTCCAGGCGGCCATGAATCGGAGGGACACACGAGGGTGCATCGCACAGGCACGTGCATACACATGTGTGCACATGCACAGGGCCATAACCCCGCACGGGTGTTTCCAAAAACAGCCAGTGTGCAAAAGTTTTGGCAGAGAAAGCAAGCTGGCCCGAGGGGGAAGAGAGCAGGAGCCCAGCGAGGTACCGATGCTCCCCGAAAGGCAGCAGCAAACCCTCGCCGTTGGCCATGGAGGGAGGGGGCCCGTGGCATTGGCACAGTAGTGATGGTCAGCTTTGCAAAATCCCTACCCCCTCCCTTCCCTAAACCTGGCATTTTGGGGGGGGGGGGAGGGGAGGAACTTCACCCCTAAGGCTGCTGCGAAACTTCACCCTCTTATTTCTCCATTAGGGCTGCAATAGGTGGAAGTGATTGACTCACTATGAGACTGCTGTTTTTGCCTCTGACTTAGGATTAAGACAGAGCTGGAGGAGCGGAGGAGCCGTCGCCCCTGGCTCTCTGGCAGGCAGGCTCCAGAGCCGTCACTTACCTCTCACTGCATCCAGCCCCCCCCCGGGCCGTGGGGGCTGCGGGTCCTGAAGAGTTAGCTGGTGGGGGACCCCACATCCACTCGGGTTTCTCCCAGGACCGACATTCGGCTGCTGCTTCTTAGGCACAGACCCAACCCCTCCATTCCAACCACAGGGGAAAAAAAAAAAATAGATCTTCTTCCAAAAGAAAAGAGAAAAATGAAGGGGAAAAAAGAAAAAGAGGGAGATTTAAAAAAAAAAAAAAGCAACACTTTTTTTCTTGGTTCGGTTTCCCCCTGCCACCCCCTGGAGAAAAAAAAAGATAGATAAATCCCAGCGACCAAGAGATCCAGACTCAGGTGAATTTAGCTTCAAACTCCCTCTGCGCTTTCAGAGCCTTCACCCTCAAATGGGCTCTGGAAGATGCTGGGGGACCCATCGTCGCCAAATTGTCATCAAATATCCTTCGGGCTCAACTCCGCTCCTGCCCGGGGAGGGTGGACTTCTTCCCTGCTCGCTGCGTGCTGTGGAGTTGGCAGGGACCTGCCTGTTCCCGGCTCAGCGTGGAGGGTGGGTGAGTTGGTTGGTTGGTGTGGGTTGGTTTTCTTTTTTCTATTTTTTTTTTTTTTCTGGCTGCTATTGGTTTCCTCGCTATCTGATCCTGATCCTGAGCGAGCGCCGCAGCTCAGCTCAGCTCAGCCGCTTCCCTGCTTTTTTTCTCTCTCTCTCTCTCCCCCCCCACCCCCCCCAACCAGCTCCCAGCCTTTTGACAGGGAATGAAACACAGACACCCAGTGAGACAGGCTCCGGCTTCTACAAAGCTCCACTCCCTCCTACCGCCTTTGTCCGCGAACAGCAACTACTCCAACTCTGCCCGTAGACACAAGTGAACCTCTGCATCAGCACTTTCCTAATGGCTGCTTCTCCTGAGTCCTCCGGCCCTTCTTCTTCTTCTTCTTCCTCCTCGCTTCCTCTCCTCCACCTTGATGGCTTCCGCTTGCTTTTTCTAGCCCGGTCCCAGCTCCGACAGCCACAGCCACGATGAAGCAACAACCCCTTCCCAATGGATCCATCTCAGCTCCCCCGCGCCGGCTGCTGTGGTCGGGGGGTTGCGGCCCCACAGTCCATCACCGTCCCTTCTGGGCACCTTCCATGAAAAATCAATGGCGGGCACCACGTCCCCGGAGGCTTCGCTCTGCTTTTTGGCTGGTTTAAGGGGCAGGGTCTGCGTGTGCAGAGAGGAGTCAGGGGCAGAGGGAGGGCTGGGAATTGAAGCCACTTCTTTTTATTGCAGGCGGGGATTTATTTTTGATTTTACTTTGTTTCAGATTGATCGGAGCCCAAGTTTGTTTCGTGGTGCTGAGCATTATTTTAAGCTGTTTGGGAGGCTCTGGGTATCTCCAGGTCATTCTGTCCTTATAACAGCGAGGCCTTTTTGGAGAGGGTCAAAGTGAAAGCCTGCTTCGACAGCCTGCGGAGGGGAGCGGGCGGCAGAGGGATGCTGCAGTGGCCTCACAACCCCAGCTGGCTTCCAGCCAGGAGGAGATGCAAACCAGCCACTGTCTGTAATTTTTGCTAGACTTCCTCCACACTCGGTCGCCTGTGAGATCCCAGGGCTGCTGCCTGCTCCTTTTTTGGGGATTTGTGGGCTTTGCTCAAAAAAAAAAAAAAGTCAGAGGCCAGAGACCTCCAGCCTTGACAGCGATGCTCTGCTCTGCTCAGCCTGGCTGCCACCCAGCTGGAAGTCACATAAAAACCATGAAGTCCCCCAGCACATGAAAAGGTTGCCTCCCCACTTGCCCCATCTCCCTTGCACATTGCCTCCTACCCCTTCCCAGACACCTTCTTCACCTCCCACCATGGGGTTGGGACCAGCAGTTCCTCCCTTTCCTCGACCTTTTGGCAGCGTGCAGAGCAGAGACTCTCCTCATCCGTTCACAGCTCTCCTCCTCTCCCCAGCATGGCAATAGAGCATCATGCTCCCCTTGCTGCTCCCAAATACCCCCAAAATCCACGGCATCTCAGGCCAGTGCTTGCAGTGCTGCCTCCTCTCCCCTCTCGCTTGCCCCATCTCACCCTGTTGCACTAGCCCCACAAATACTGCATTTTAAGCAACACTTTAAAAGCCCCAGATGAAAAGTGCTGCAGGGCCTTGTCCTGGCAGCTGTACACCTGCTCCCTGCACCCCCCAGATGCTCAGCTAACAGCAGGCATTTGGGGTTTTGCCAGTTGGAGGGGACACCAGCCTGCACACCGGGCATGGTGATCATGAACATGACCACCCAGACAACCAAGGAGTGACTGTCAATGTCCTGACCCCAGATCCTCATGTCTGCCCATCAGGCAGTCCCTTACACCCAGGCTCTCCCCTCTCCTGCCACCCACCATGCCCATCGCCCACGGAAACCTTCCCAAACTCAGTGCCCAGTCAGCCATGCCAGCCCCAGGCCCCCCATGCCGGCCCCCCTGGCTCCCTCCAGCAATAAACATAATTAACATGCCGGGCAGCCCGGAAATTGGCTGCAGGGTTGGGGCAGGCAGCTGGCCACAGGCCAGGGCCAGGCAGGGAGGCACCAACTGGAGCAGGGGGGCAGCTGCAGGGTCCCCATCCACAGTCCCCTCTCACCTGTCACTCCCCAGCACGGTGCTCTGCCAGGGGTGCTGATGGCAATTTCAAGCCGCAGGATCCATGTATTTCTCCAGCAAAGCAGTGAGAGGGAGATATCTGGGGCTTGTACACCAAACCCTGGGTGGCTGCTGCCCTTGGGGCCAGCTGGGAGGGCAAGATGGAGTTGGGCAGCCAGAACTGGCAAGTCTGGAATTCCCATCACCCTGCTGTGCTGGTGGCTTCCCCCTCACTCCCCAGTTTGCTACAGGAATGCAAAGCAGGAGTCTGGGAATCCCATCCTGGCAAGCCCCAGGATTCACCAAACCCACTGGGGAGCGGAGAGGCTCCCCATATTTTCACTGTCAGCTCTGGGCACCACGGTCTCAAGGCTGGGGAGAGCCATGTGGAAGCCCATCACCCCCTCAGGCATGCCTGTCTGTGGGTGCAGGACCACAGCCCCAAGGACCCCCGCAGCCCCACAGGCTCTCATGCTGGGGAATAGTCGGGGCCAGGATCCAGCCTCACCCCACAGCCAGGCCAGCGCGGGCCCTTCACTTAGGAGCATTGAAGCGAGGAAAGGAGGGCGAGAGGGTGAAGACCCCAGCAGGGTCTCCAGCAGGCCCCTTCCTGATGCCTGCAGCGCGGCTGCGCGAGGCCGTGAGCAAGTCAGCACAGAGCCATTAGGGCTAATTTAATCAAGACGAATGGCCCAATTGGAGGGCTGCCGCCCATAAATCCCACGCTCACGCTGCGTTAGTGTCAGGGCTCCTGGAGGAAGAGGCCGAGGGGGAGGCGAGGGGGAGCTGGGATGGGGAAACATGCTAAGTCACCAGTCCTCCCAATGGCGTGGGACTGCTTGGACCCAGTGCCACCATACAGGTGCGCTCCCCATCCTCGGTGAGCAGGCTGGCCCTGGGGAGACTGACCATGCCCCAGCCTGTCGAAAAGCCCGTCTGCTGGAGATGGTGGGATGTCAAGCAACCTGGTTTTACCAAACCCCAAAAAGGTTGCCCCCAAATTCGCCATGGCAAGGCAGAGTTTTCCTTCCACAGGAATCTCGCAGCAGGACAGGGTTCTGGGGAAAAGCAGCTTGAAGTCCCCCAGTAGATTACAGGGCAATAAGTGGGGTTCAAAAGTACAAGCTGAGAAAGACCCAAGGCTGGGGGATGCAGCAACCAACCCAGAGCCCAGCCAAGATACCCTAAATTGAAGTCATGTCAGCCCACCTCAGGTCTCTGGGACATGCCCATAGGGTCCCATCTGGCTCTCCCCACATCGCCACTCCTTCCTCACCATTTTTGAGCTCTGGGTTGCTATCCAATGACCCAAAACAGCCGCGTCCCCCTGTCCCCATCTACTGGGCACAGGCAGTGGGAGACACACATGCCCCCGTGCCATACAAGCTGACTCAGGAAATAAGCTCTCGCCCATCAAAATTAAAAATAGCCATTATCTGTGCCATAAACACGCCTTGCCCCTGACTCCCTGGCCGAGCTGGCTCCCATCTCACTGCCTGCCCCTGCACTGAGGCCATTGTGCTCCCGGCTGAAAAATCGGCTGTGGGGAAGGGACCGGCCGGCTGCCGCCATCTGCTCCAGGCACTGGCATCTCTGTCAGCGCGGGATGCTGGCTCTGCCAGGCCACACTGTTGGCTGGCACGGCAGCACAGAGGGCCAAGTCCCGGCAGGTTTCGGGAAGACAATGGGCTAGGGGATGCAGCAGACGGATGGGAGGATGGAGTGAGTTTGTGGGCATCACTGACACCCCCAGTGCACTCATGGAGGCTGCGTGGTCACCCAGCAAGGAAGAAAAATACCAGGGGTGCTGGCCCAGTGCAGAAGAAAATATACTTGTGCAATAAGGATGGGGGGTTACCGGGGGGCTTCAGCCTGGGAAAGCAGTTGAGAACATCAAGCAGCAGTTGGATGGAGAAGAGATGGATGCTCTATGTCCAGAGCATCTCCAGGGCTATCCCAGCAGCTGTTTGGCAGAGGCCACAACTGAAACAGCTCAGGGAAGCCAAACTTGGGGCACAAGGAGTGATGAACCAACTGTAGCACTGCTGTGGATTTATCTGGAAAAAGGAGAGCGCACATCCCTGTGCACTTCTGTTTGCTGGCTGGGCTTCAGAGTGACCAGGAGGGAGGGAGGGCAGGGAAGGAGTCAGACTGCCGGCAGGAGGAGCACAGTGGCCGAGGTCAGCACTTGCGGTGCTTTTATGAGACCAGATGTAAGATCCCAGGGACCAGAGAGCGCTGGTGGGGGTAGGAATCAGCCATCGTTGTGCCAAACAGCTCTCCACAGGCTGGGCACAAGCAGCACCAGGCCCAGCAGGTCCCGCTCCCCAGGCTCAGCACCTCTGTATCCATTCACCCAGGAAAGAAAAGCAAAGGCAGGACTGGGCCTGAGGAACCAGGAGCAACAGTCTGCATCCCATGAAATGCCATGGAGCAGGTGAGCCATTTCTCCCCCAAAACAGTGTGGGGGGAGAAGGGGGCGGGGAAGACATTTGTATTTCTGCCAGACAACAAGATGAGACACCGCTTGTAGCCAGTGAAACTCTGCAGATTTTGCTAATAAAGGATTGCTCCATCCAGCTTCCAGCTGGATTCCAGCCCCAGCCATGACACGGACACTGGCAGCATCAGCCGTCGCATCCCAGCGCTGGCGTCCCAGAGCGGGCCGGCCCTGTGCCACGCCGCAGGTTTGGGCTCACAGCAAACTCAGGTGCTGCCACGTGGCAGGGACGCAGCTCCCACCCTGAGGTTTGCTCCCACCCTTTGCATCCCCTGCCTTTGCTGTGGGGACCGTGCTGCTGGGATTGTACCGCATCCCTTGGGAAACTCCAACATCTCAGGAAATTTTCCTTTCTCTTCAGCTTAATTCCACCCATTAGAGCTTGTTTCAGCAGGGTCCCCAGGGGATGTGGCTCTCCAGCATCCTCCTCTGACTCTTCCTCCACTTTTCTCCTCCTTCACACACACACCACTCATCTCAGGGAAGCTGATCCTTGCTCCACCATGTGCAGCACTGCTCCAAACAGTCGCATCCTCCAGGAAACATGACCCCACATCACCCCACTTGATGGTATGTACAGTTTCCACATGGTCGTGATACTCTTCTTAGGACTTCAGAGGTGCCTTATACTCCCTCACTGCTCACAGGGAAGATAAAGCCACATCTGTAGGACAGACACCTGAGGAGACCATGGCCAGAAGTGGGACCCTGCTCTATCTGCAGCTGAAGAGCAGAAAAGGAGCTGGTTTGGGAAAACTGTGTACCATCAGCATGACACGACCCCGAGATCAGGGCAGAGACTTCGCCACACTGGGATCCAACCTGGAAAATATAGGGCAGGGCAGGAGGCAAGAAGCTTATGTGCTGCTGTTGTGACCTGCCCCCAGGATTTGGGGCAGCAGATGGGATTTCCTAGTCCTCGTGTTAGCTCCATGTCCTGGGCCAGCTGGGACCAGCACAGCTTTGGCTTTTTACCATGGGATACTCCAAAAGGAACAGTGAAGGACAGCTCCCCTAGGCTGCTCCCAGTGCTCATAGCACTCAGGAGAAACCATGGATCCCTTTCTCTGCTCCCCTCACTCCACAAATCAACATTCAGCTCCCTTTTCCCTCACCCACAGGGTAGATTATTCTAGGACAGGGAGTAGGAAAGAACAGCAGCAACCAGCTGACCAATGGCTGCTCATAGCAGAGCCCAAGCAGGCTGGACATCCCCAGGGTCAGCCAGGCACCTCATATAACCCAGAGGCTTTCCGAAAGGGCTGGCTGCAGCAGAAGAGCCCAGCCAGCTTCTTACATAAACGACCTCAGGGCAGCGCCACCAAGACCACCAGACCAGGCAGCAGATGCTCTGAGGCAAAATCCACCCCATCCTGAGCAGACGTCACCTAATCATCCCATTGGCTCCTTCCCAAGATGGTCTTGGGGCACACAGTAAATATCTTACATAAGCACCTCTGACCTGGGGTTGGATCCAGCTCAGCATCGACACACAGCAACATTCTCCTGAATAGAGGCACAAGAGGTGGCCTGAGGGGTTTCCCCACACTGCAGACCTGTTATAAGGTTGTGGGACACCATGGTGACCTACCTCCACAGCTTTGCCAGAGAAGGTTCCAGGAGAAATCCTGGTGTATGGAGAAGAGGCACCCATTCACAACAGCAAAGGGCAGAAGAAGGGGTCAAAGTGACAAGGCACTTCTGCCATAACAGAGGTCCTTCCTCTTTGTCCCTCCTGGAGGCCACTGAGGTTTAAGGCTGGAGACAGCTCATGGACAGACACAGGTAGGCATAAAGCAGCCAGGCTGGGGCACAAGCAGGCTGCAAAGGATCACCTGTGAGCATCTGCAGCACTTTAGCTATCAGTGCTGGCTTTCCCTCCAGGCTGCTCAGCGAGGTGAAAACTGAGGCAAGGGCTGTACTGACAGATCCCAATTCCTCCTTCAGTGTCCTCCCTCAGGGCTGACATCTCCAGGGGATTTACCCATGTGTCTGTCTGCACAGGGTAAGGGGACTTGCCCATCCATGGGACATCTCTTTCCAACCAAACCAGATTGCACACAAGCACAGCAGGTTCAGACGTCAGCAGGAGGATGCTGGGAGGCACGGACAGCAAGCAGCCAAGGGAGCAGACAGGACACGACCTGCCCTCTGCCCACCCCAGCCTCTCTGCTGCTCTTTGATGGGTCACTTAAGCGCTGCAGCCACTGACAACTCATCCCCATCTTTCACAGGAGGCATTTCACACTGACCCTCACGACCAAATAAAGCAGCCTCAATGTTACTTGCACACCCAGGCTGGCCCTGGATGAAGAGCAAGGTTAAACTTCTCCCTGCAGAAATGACACCAGCTTCTCCATCAGCACCATCACCCCCAGGCTAAACTGGCCAGTCAGCCCAAGCTCAGGCAGAAAATAGAGTTGGACAGAGAATTTGGGTCTCTGTCACTGCAGCTGGCAGAGAGGAAAGCATCAGCAAATATTTGTGCTCCCCTGTTTTTGTCAAAACCTCTTTGCCCCATTTCTGCCATTTCATGGGCAGCTCTTGGAGTCTGGGAGGGCGCAAACAGGTCCATCTGGCAGCTGCCTGGGGCAGCCACAGCCCTTGGACCTGGGGTACACCAATAAACATAAAACCTTAACAAACTGCTCAAGACCCATCTCCAAGCACGAAGCATTAAGTAACACTGGGCAGCTGCTGACTCTAGACACCAGCACTCAAACTTTGCAAAGAGAGTTGGAAAGCCAGCACAAAAATGCCAGTTTTCATCCTCTGCTCAAAGCCAGGGGCAAGACCTGCAGCAGGCACCTGGGCTATGTCAGGGAAGCTGGGATGGCAAGAGGGAAGTAGCTGGATTTTAAGAAGTTAAAGGGATCAGTTGCCTGTGACAAGTATTCAAAGGGCAGGGGCTTGGAAAAGGGGAGTTTGGTGGTGCCCAGAGCTGGGAGATTAAAGAGTTGAGCTATCCTTTGGCTTGCTGAGCAAAAAAAAAAGTGTACATTCTGATGGAAACAAATCCAGTGAAAGGCAAAATTATAAAGGTTTGCTCCACGAGGATCACAACAGTGTGCTCAATGCAAAGTGAGCCAGCCCCTCAGCGTGCTATTGCCCCTCCTTGTGAAATCACAGCTCTGCTCTAGGTTAGTTAAAAGGCATTTTCCAGAGCAGGAAAGGCAAAGCCCCATTGCAAGCCAGGAATTAATCTCCAAACACCACATGCTGACTGTTCTCTAAACAAAAGCCTCACGTTTCCCAAAGCCAAGGTGAAGCACCACGACCACCCCCTTCCCCACTCGGTGTGAACACTCGGATTTCCCCAACCACCGCACGAGCCCGGGATCGGCGTCAGCCTCTGCAGCGCCGGGGCTGAGCACACACAGCTGGATAGAAGCTGCAGTCGCGGCCAGGAGAGCAGAGCATCCCAGCAAAGCCGAGGGCAGGGAGCTCAGGAAGGGGTGAGAAAAGGCTCTCTTCTCCTCTCCCTGGGGTGTTCATCCCTCCAGGGTGAGTTGGGGAGTCCCCCACGGGATATGCGTTTTGCACAACAGCTTACATTGGGTGATGCCTTCTGCTAAGGGATGCTTCAGTGCAATGAGTTGCAAAGCCCAGGGAGATGTAATTCCCAAATAGAGCTGCTAGGGATCTTCTTACACCCCCTTTGTCAGAGGGGGCCTTCACCCTCCTGCCACACACGAGTTGCACGTGCACCTCACACAGGGATAGCAAGCGTATGAAGACAAGAGCATCACCTAGGAAAGGTCTGGTACCCAGGGAAGGTGTGATCCAGGTCCCTGGGAGAAGAGGAAAGTCTTCTCTCTACTACAGCAGCCCATGCCCTAAATTGAGCCCGTCTGGGTGGGACTTTGGCTGTCACCATGACAGGAGAAATGCATATACATTCTCCCCTAAGGACTGCAGCCAGTAGGCTGGGGCTGCCTGCCACACCAGGCCCTCCACACCTTTCAAACATACTGCCTTAGAATGTCTTGTTTTTTTCCTCTCCTCCTCTCCATTCTGGATGCTGGATAATAAAAGACAGAGCAGCAAAGAGCTTCGAGGACCCAGCCTCTTGGGACCAGGACCCCTATTCCCCTTCATCCCCCTTGATGTAACAGAGCTTCCCAGTGTAAATTTTTAGGTTGGTTTATCAGGGAATCAAACTATGCCTCTCCCCAGGGGATCTTCCACCTCTGTTCCATTAAAGGTAAAAAAAGAAGGAAATTTTAAAAGCCCCAATGTTTAACAAGACAGCTGCAGGGAGGCTACTTGACTGATTGAGTTTTTACCTGGCCCTTACAGGCAAGCTGAAGTACTTAACATAGAAATGAGGTTTAGTCACAGCAAGGCATTTGGGATTAGAGTTGGCTGGAGAAACTCTGATGGAACCACATTCCTCCAGAATATGCACTCCTGTCAAAACTGAAATGCTTTGTGAGATTGAATAGGTTTAGCCAGAAGTTCATTTTCTAAAGAAAATCAGGGAGCAAGCATAGGAAAATATGTTGACTAGAGAAAAAACTAGAAGTGCTTTTCCTTTGAGCCATTCCAGTGTGTGTGTTGTCAGGAAGTTTTGTTTCTCTTTTTTCAAGTCACAGATTACTCTGGAAAGAACCTGAACAACTATTTTCTCTCTAATGACAAATTTACCCAAACTCAGCAATTCCACGCTCCCTGCTGGCTCACAAGCTGGTAGGCCTGAAGACATTTATGGCTCTGCAAGAGATGCTTGTTGTTGGACTCCGAGGCCAGCACGACTTGATAAAGACACACTATCAGAACCCACCTGGAGCGAGCCTGGGGAGGCAAGGAAAGCCCAGCAGGACCTGGCAGGCAGCATAATTGCAAACAGAGCAGCAATGACCTTCACTAAGGTGAGTCCACAGCAGCAACTGGGAATTTCTCACCCCAAGCCCACACCTTTGGGGAGCATCATCCCACTGGAAAGCGGCAGAAGGGATGGGGAGCCCCTCAGCATGGAGAAGGTAGATGAGTAACGTGATTTCCACCCTGGATGACAAAGCCTGGTGGGTTCTGCACACCCACTGGTTTCCACTTCCCTCTGCCAAAATACAACATCACTCCTGTGGGGTAAAGCTGTAACTTCAGTCTCCTGGCAAACGCTTGTGCTCCCAGAGCTGACAGGTAAAATGTCAAGGTCAGGTTTTCATCAGGAGGTGAGGATCTCTGCTCAGGTCACACTCCTGCTGGGTTCTTGGGCTCCTGTTTCAGGACCAGTGGGGAGTGATGATGGCCAGGACCTCTCTGAGATAGCATCCTTGAGCACCTGCCCAATTACCAAGTAAGGGAAGGAGCACAGGGGTTTTAGGGTGTTGGAACCAGCAGCAACCCCCAGACCAGCCACATCGATTCTGCATAGCCCTACCCCAGGATCACAGCCCACAGGGGCTTGCAGCCAACTCTGTGCTTATTTAGCAAATGCCAACAGCATCCTTTGCTCTTCTCCGGAAGGGAGAGACTCCAAACCCTCTGAGATCACGCTTCCCATCAGGCTGCTGCAGCTTGGCCTTCCAGCAGCCCTGCCTGGAGCAAGTAAGTTCAGAGGAGACATCTGCCCAGCAGCAGGAGCCACAGGTAGAGCTGCTGTACCCAGCCACAGCACAAACTACTGCCCAGATTACACCAAGCCCTGTTCCCCAGGGGGCCACAAGCCACGTGAGCAGGTTTTGGGGGGAAACAACCAGCAGCCCACAGTCCAAGGGAGCAAATTCAGTTATCCTCCAGCCCTGTCAGCTGCTCACTGCTGTTCAAAACCAAGGAGGGTTTGTGCCAGACCTCAGGCTGGGAGGTGCCCATGAGCCCTCTGACTACCATCCCTGTAACCCAGCTGTGTGCCCAGCCATTCAAACAGAGCAGTGCTGAAGGGGTTTGTTTTTGTTCCCCCCTCCCCTTGCTGTGGGATGAGAGGACCTTTATAAATGACTTCCGCTTAATCTCCTTGCCAAGCGGACATCATTGGCTTCTGCCGTCACATCACGCTCTGAAGACAGATAGAGTTTTCTGCCCGGACTTAAAAAGAACATTGTTTGTAGAACAGAGTGAACAACATGTGAAAAGGAGAAAGGGGGAAAAAAAATTTTAAAAAAAGAAGATCTGTGATGTTTGCTGGAAGAAAAACCCACTCGTTTGTTTGGACAAGGATTCTCGGCACGTACAGCCACAGGAACAAAAGAAGATGCTTGTTCTCTGCTGTGTTTGTAGGAAGAGTCCTGTAAATATTCAGGGGTGTTTGTTCTGTGGAGATCACCTGCCTGCCTATGGAAACCACTCCCAGCACACCCCCCCAAAAATCACTGCTGAGGGGTCTGACCCTCACATCGCCCCACAGGTCCAGACCCCAAGCCCTTCCCTTTACATTCAGTAGGAAACAAGCAGCCTCTTCAAACAGAAGCAGCCACAATAATAAAATTCCTTTGGGCAAAAGTTTTGGGAAGAAGCACGGCTCCATGTGACCTTGCTGGTACTCAACTAGATGTAGGTCAAATATTTTAATTGCCAAGTCACTAATCCCCAGGCGCAGCATTTGAATATTTGTATTGCTGCGGACTTATTGCCTTCTGAAGCCGCAGGGGGAAAGAAATAGCTGCCTGGATTGATGGGCTAGTAATTTCTGCCAAAATACAGAGCTGGATACAACTGCTCAGGATGAATGGTTGTGACTGCAGGGAGAAGTGAGTAGAGCAGGGGGAGTTGCTGCTCCACCAGCTGCATGTCTGGTTGGGTTCTAAGCTTTTTGCCACCTTCCTGGAACAGTGGCTGTATTCAAGCACGACTGTCCTGACTGATGCAGGCAAGACGTACACCCCAAATGCACCCTTTAAATCTCCTCTCTCCCCTCAGCATCCAGAAACTCCCAGAAAAACAGTTGGTTTATTTTGATAGGCAACCAAACAGCAAACCACCCCACTAGCACAAGCTTTCACGAGCATCTCGCAGGCTCAGGGGCTCACACGCCTGCAGTGCGGCCACCTCTGGGCTACAGCACTTGCTGCAACCCAAGATTCCTTTGCCAGGAAGAGGACTAGCAAATTGTATTGATGATCCCCAAGGAATCTGAAGAGATGGGAGTGTAATTACCCATGATGGAATTTGTCTCACACACAAAAAATAAATAACAGCGGGAGTCAAGGCTCCCAGGTCACGCAGGGACAGCTGGGGGAAGAGGGCCCTGAATCATCAGCTCCAGACCCTGCCATCACTGGCAACTCTGTCACATAATCCAATTCGGAAATCTATCATGGAAATCTTAAAATTAGCTCAATTTTCTTCACACACCCCCACTGCTGCTGACATCCTGCTCTGTAGCTACCTCCTGAAAGCACTAAGGATGCTGCGCTCCAGGCATGCCCACCTTGGGGTGGGCTTCCCCACATGTGCAGACACACAGAGGTCCCATATGGGCACATATCACCCCAGGGCTGGCTTCTCAGCTTGGTACAGCCGGCCTTAGCTCAGTAACAGAGAGATTAGAAAGAGAGGTGGGGGGAAACGTGGTGCAGAAAGCATCACATTTTCAGTCTGGAATTAAAAGGTCAATTACTTTGTAATCACTCGGGTACAGGAATGGTCTCGCTCATTGGAACAGGGCTTAACAAGACAAGGTCCTGGCCCAGAATAGACACACTGCTGCAGACCTGAGCGTAAATAATAAATTCTGATGAAGACAAGTTGCGTCATTAAAATGGAGCAGGCTGGATTCTGCCCTTACATCTACCCCTGTAAATCCCAGACAAAGGATTTTCTAGATTACATATGCACATTCTTTCCCTGCTGCTTCATTAAGTAATACGCAGTGCCTGTTCCCAGCATGTGCTGGAGAACTTGCCCCAGACGTGCAACAAGTGGGCAGCCCTCAGGGACAGACAGTGCTTTGGATCCTGGGGCTAACCAGAGAAGAAGATACCCTGGGCAAAAGAGAGTGGGTTTCCCCTCCCACCTCCTCCTAATTCCCAGGGAAGATGTCCCTTTGCTTTTGCACAGTGGATGGAAAGCTCAGGTTGCGACACCAGCAGCTCACAAGGTTTGATGCACGGCAAGAAGAGTCAGGCAATTTGTCTTGGCTGCACCAGAGACCTAGGACACAATGTTCTCTGCTGGGCCATCATGGGGAGATGAGACATTTTCAATCTCACTCTTGCAAATAAAGGAAAGCTTAATTTTTTCCCTCCTTCTGCTCACTCGTGCAGATTTGGTTTTGGGGCACCTAGCAGCAAGGGACACTCTGACTCCAGGATGCAGGAGGATGGGAGAGGCTGTGCCTGCTGGGGTACAAGGCTCATACATCTCCTTTAATCCATTCCACCCTACATCTGGCTGCTGCCCAGCGAGCAGCTGGTGTAACTCCCCAAAGCCCATCCCATGGAGAGCAGGGAACAGGGTACAACAGAGGATGCTGGCCTCTGGATCAAGCTGGTCCTTCAGGACATGAAATCTCACCGGTGTCCCACAGGGACAATTATCAAATGGCAGAGTTAGTCATCCCTACCCAAAGCCATTAGTTACAAAACAGGGAAGAGGGCTTAAAGCTCTTATGCTTGAACATGTTAGCTCAGCCCTTTAGGGAACTCCTGATGTGCCAGAGCATCTAATCTCTGCAAATCACTTTTATTCTGCCTTGCTCTGGGTTTTCCTTTTTTAATCAACTTAATCTTTATTCATGAGGTGTGTTGCTACATGACAGAAACGCCCAGATCCTGAGCATCAGGCCCAGGGAACGGAAACTGGGGAAACATGGTGTTTGTTCCAGCCAGGGCTTAAGGTCTGGAGCAATTCATCCGGAGTCATGGCAGGTCCTAGTACTCCTCCATGTCCCAGCAGAGAGAAGGAGGAGGTGGGAAAGGGCCCAAGTGCACAGAGGACAACTGCTGCACCCCGAGGCTGGCGTGCTTTGATCAGCACGTCTCATTGCTATATTTAATCTGCAAGGTCCACACTCACCTCATCCTGCTGATGGAGCCTTGGGGCTTTTTTTTTTAAAAAAAAAAAAGTTATTTGGAATAAAAATAATAAATTAGAGGCATCAAAGAACTGAGCGACCAGCGAGCGACAGCACCGTGAAACAAAGAATAAAGGAAGTGCTAATGGGATTTCCAGGGGAGAAGCAGAGCAGGAGGGAGGCTTCACTCACAGGGAGAGTGAAGAGCCAGGATGCCCCAACACGGGCTCAGCCCTGAGCCATCCTCACCTATGGCAGAGTTTTATGGGCCAGCTCCAAAAAAGGGACGTAGGCACATACAGTAGGACAGGGCACAGTTTGACACCCAGCACAAGTTACCAAACCAGGATGGGAAACACTGCTGTTGGCACTTCTGTTTGGGGAAGATGGTGGCAACTTCCACACATGCTTCTCTGGAAGCAGAGAGCCATCAATTTGGGGTCCCCAGGGGATAGCCCAGCACGACCCCATCCCCACAAATCAGCCCCAAAGCACCCCCGTTCCCCCAGTGCCAGCAGCCTGCAGTGCCTGAGCTCACATCAGAGGATCAGCCACGATCCAAAAATACTAATGGGACTGTAATTCCTCTAATGAGCTGTAATTAATTAATTACCCTGTTAGCACAAGAGTTTTACATTTTTTGGCAAACATAGTGCCATTCCATAGCTAGAGGGAGGCCCCTTCCCAACACCACTGGGCTCTGATGGCCACCACAGACAAGCCCTATCTCAGCTCTGAGGATACTCGCTTTTTGCCCCAGGAGCTCATTCCGCTCTGCCTCGATTCAACACGGTCTGTATTGTGGGGAGGAGACCTTGGAAACAACCACACAGCTCACAGATCTCCCACAGGTTACAGGCAACCAGGTCACAGACATCTCCTCCATCAGCCCCTTGAGAGTATCCATTCTCTCTGGCAAATTTAACATGAAAAACACACCACAGGCAGACAGTAAGAGATACCAGGAATTTCTATGGCCCCTGCAGAGCAGGAACGTGCTGGGGGAAACTCCCCAAAGCACCAAGGATGGAAACAAAGCAGTCTGGGGAGGGCAGAGGCATTGTCTGAGCTATGTTAAGTGGCACAGCAGCCCTGGGATGCTCAGAGTCATGCTGCAGCCTCCCACATGCCCCAGACACAGGACTTCACCTGTGCAGGGCAGCCACATGTGGCGAGCAGATGCATCCAGCCACCTCTCCCAGTCTGACTTTCCTCTCTGTGAATCCTGCCTCCCCACATCTACTGTCCAAGAGCATCATCCCACAGTACAGAGGATGTTTGCTCAACATCCACTGCCTCCAAAAAGCCCTAAGAGAGGGAGCAGGATCTTCTCCCAGGGCACGGTGCTTTACAGAGCTCAGGGTTTTGCAGAGAGCCAGCTCTGAGCAAGGGTTACAAGTTACCTTTGGCTGACTGCGGAGGCTGAACAGGAGGGCTCTTCTGCAGGAGCAGATGGAGCCGACATGCCTGGGAGCCAGCCCAGCCCTGCTGCAGTGACAGACTGTCCCACGCTGCCTCCCCCGAAGATGCTGTGCTGAGACCCCCATGCATATGGGGGGAAGGGCGCCCAAGGGGCTGAGCACAGATGAAACTCATCCCACCACCAAACTCCACACCAAGAAGCCCTTACCATAATTTTTCTCCTCAGCATCCTCCTCCAGCACCCAACTCACCCCCACCTTGTTCTCTCCTATATATAACCCAGCAGGCTGGGGAGGAAGCCGCCTCTCCCCTTAGTAGGCTCAGCTGGGCAGGGTACACTATCTTCCCTCTAATGGTCCCAGCAATTAAGCTAATTGCATCCCCTTGTGTAGCTGATGCTGGCTCCCTGGTGACGCAGTCTGGGCTGCCCCAGGGCAAAGATTCTGAGTCCCCTGTGCTTTGGGGGTGGGGAATGTGAGCCCCTTGGATATGGGATGGAATCCACCAGATAAAACTCGTTAGAAACATTAATCACTCTTAGAGCAGCAACCAGGGCAGGTGCAGGAGCAGAGCCTGTCCCTCTGTGGAGCAGCAGGGTAGGGGGTGCAAGAGTGGTTTGGGACTGAGAACGGGGTCCAGAGGTGCTCAGCCAGCCCTTTTGCCTTCTCTTTGCTCACTGCATCTCCTCCACAAAGTGCTGTTTGCATGAGGAGGCAGAGACAAGCAGGGCCACCCGAGCCTAGGCTGTAGCCGGCGTCGGGTGTTGGTGTGCCAGGACTGCAGCTCGGCAATCAATCCTCCCCCGTGACACTGCCTGGGCCCGGGCACAGCTGAGCATTACCTTGATTAAAAGAGATGGGTTAATGCAGCGCTTGGTCTCGGCAGCCTCTCAGAAGAGCAAGGCAGGACTGTCCCCCATCATCGAGTCCCACTCCCCCAATTGCAGGTGACAGTGGGGAACCGGGCAGGTCCCCAGGCCACCGCTCAGCACCGTGGGCCACCCGCTGACTTAGACTCCCAGGACCGTCCCTCCTTGCCAGGCAGCCAGAGGTTGTTTCCTTCATTAATCCACCATTCGCTCCTCTGAGGATGTTCCTGCGCTTTCAAAGCGTCTCCTGCTTTGTCGCCTGCCTTTTGCAGACACAAAAGACCCCGTTCTCTGTGCAATGCCACCAGCTGGGTGCGGGGCCTGGGTGTGCACCAGCCCCCCTGGGTGCGACCCTGGAGCACAGCTAATGATGCCCCTGGGTGCCCTCTCCTGCCCCCCAGGTCATTGTCCCAGCTTCCAGCCACCTTTCACCACTTCTGCCTTTCAAAGAGATTTTTCAAAGACATTTCTTTCATGACAATATTATGAATAAGATGCCTTGTGTTTTGAAGGCTGCTTCCCAGGAGGTCTCAGGGCTGCCCAGGCACAGGACTGTCCTGCCACAATCAGTCCTGTCTCCCAGGCTGGTTCTGTTTGGGCTGAACCCTCTCCTCCCCATCTCTAGAAACTGTGACACACACACCACACACACACCCCCCCAGGGACCATCCCCTGGTTCCTCCTTTCCCCCTCATGTTGTTCTCACACCTGCTTTAGTTTACTTACACCAGATGTTTTACTACCACCCTGGAAAGTTACGGGTGAGATTTCCTAGAAGAGGAAATACTTGGCCCCATGAGCAGCACCCTGGGGGTACACCAAGTCCAGGGGTGACTGCAACCACCCTCACCCACACACAGGAGCTGGGCAGAAGCCAGTCCCAGCCTTGCCAGCTTGCCCTGGTCCCTCTGAGCACATTAGGTGTGCTTTAAATGTGCCTTTAAAAAAAAAAAAACCCAACCCATCCCTTTTTATTTGGGGCTCCTGACCAAGCTGTGAACTTGTGTTACTTCACCAGCAGCTGCCAAGATCTTCTCGGCGTCTGCTGGCGGCAGGGCGGTGATCCACTGCGGCTGCTGGGCTGGCGGGCGTCCACCATCCACGCTGCCCCTGGATTTTTGGCAAGGCAATGCTCATCCCCTGACCATGGCGCAGGGCAGCGGGACCCGTTGGACAGCTGAGGAGATCCAGCATCACGGATGGTTGCAGGGTGGAGAAGGGCTCACACCAGCCCAAACTGGCATCTTGGCCCCATGGGCTCCCCACGCCGCCCCAATTCCCCGCGCAGGGTGTCAGGATGATAAAGATGAGCCCAGCTCCCTGGAGCAGGCGTAGCACCCGGCAGCTCCCATAATTAATGGCACCACCAGCACTTCCTTGCTGGGCCATGAATAAAACATCCTTTCTGAGGACCCAAACTCTGAAAAATCTTTTTTTTTTCTTTTTTTTTTTTCCCTGTTAATTAAATTTGATGGGACATTCTGCTTTTGTTATTTTCTCCTCCTGCTTAATCGGGGGTGAAAGCTGGATTGGAGCCCCTTCCTTCAGACTGGCACCCCATTTCTTAGAGGGATTGTATAACTGCCAAGGAAATCTCCACCTCCCCAACAAATCCCCTTTCCACCCCTTTGGAAAAGCACCCACCTCTGCAGCTTCAAACCTGCTGGATCTCTGGGTTTGCTACAGCCTTTTGGATTTTTTTGGCATGTCTGGGTCCTTCAGCATCCAAGAGCCTCACATGGAAACTAGCCTCCCCAGACCCTTTCCATCTTGCAAACATTTTTGCCGCATACCTGGGTTATGAACATGAAGTTATCAGGTTTTTTATGAAGAAGAGGCTGCATCTTGTCCCTGACCTCCTTAGTCAAGAGGAGGGAGAAGAAAACGGGCAAAGTAAGCACATCTGGAATATGGTCGCCCTACTCCTGGTGGTTCCAGAGCAGCTGTGGCTGTCCCTGGATCCCTGGCAAGGTTCAAGGCCAGGTTGGATGGGGCTTTGGGCACCCTGAGCTAGAGGAGAGTGTCCCTGCCCATGGCAGGGGTTGGGACTAGACGGGCTTTGAGGTCCTTTTTAACCCAAACCATCTATGTTTCTACATTCACAGTGCCTCAGTTTCCTTGCTTCTCTATAAAAACCACTAAATGCAGGTGAGGTTTTCCCCTCCCTGTCTGGTTTTGACCTTTGGCTGGAGCAGCAGATGCTCACAGGGAACAGCTCTGGGTAGAGTGGATGGATGCAGGCTGCTCCCAGCTGCGAGCTGTACTTTGTCCTCTGCCCATCCACCCTGCCATGGCTGCTATATGTATCTCTTGATCTCAACCAACAACCCACTGTATTTGTCTGTGCCATGCCTGCAGCATGCAGGGGGTTTTATTCCCAAGTGTTAGTTGGAAGGCCGAGCGCCGTGTTTGTGCCACACACTGGTCCTACCCAACCACTTCTGCTGGGCAACCCGCTCCCAGTGCCGCTTGGCTTGGGGCCTCACAGCAACAGCTGAACAGAAGAGAGCTGATGTCTGCACACATCCAAGCCTCTGAGCATCTCCCTCTGTGGGGAAAGGTGAAATTCCACCCCTGGCTTCCCTGGCTCTGATCCAAAGGAGCTGCATTAGCAGAGCCATGCCAGGCCAGGATCAGACCTAAAGCTGGGTCCTTCCATTGCAGAAGCATCTCAGCCACCCCAAGTGCTGCTGCCTGGTCACGCCAGCTGCCAGCCAAGAAGAGAAGATGCTGCCCGTGCTGAGACCCTGTGTGTACAGGGACCGTGGCATCACGGTCATAACGGCACAGCCCTGAGCTCATCATCAGCTGAGCTCAGGGCTGTGCCATGCTGGGACACTGCAGCATCACCCCCTTGCGGGTGACCACAGCCAGGACCTGGATTTCCCAGGTGGTTTTGAGATGTGGTTCTGTGGGTGGTGAAGGGCAGCACTTGGGCTGGGTAACGCAGCACTGCCCGTGCCATCCCTGGCCAAGGGGACATCTAGCAGAGCCACAAGCTCTGGGAGACACAGCAATTTCCTGCCCAAGCAACAAGCGCTTTACTTCTCACCGGATCCTCTGCCAGCCAATTTTCTCTCTCTGGGCTCCTTCCAGCTCGGCGGTCCGGGCCCCAGCATGGCATAAGGCTACAGCCAGCCATCAGCAGACCCAACCTGCTCAGGACTGTCATTAGCACTGGCTCAGCCCAGCTCTCTCATCCTGCAACATGCCTTCTCCTTTCCTTGCATGCCCCAGGGGGTTGATGGCATCCTCTGCCTGTCTTCCCTTGCTTCTGTCTTCCCTAAGGTCCTGGAAATGTTTGGCTCTTCATGAGATCTGTGCTATGACTCTCAAAAGCTGAAGTGTAAGTGCTTGAAGTGCTCTCCAAGGGGAGAAGCGGCACCTTTAGCACTAGGAAATATAGTTGCATCCACTCACACAAGCTAAGGATGCTTCACTTTTTTTTTTTTAAGAGGGGGGCCTGCAGAGGGAAGGGAACTTCTGGTAGCTTTGTCACCACAGTGGAAGTCTAGAGCTAATAAAGGAAATTGATTCTGCCAAGGTGGAGAAGAAAATGAATGAGTAATCTAAACAGGACCACTAAAAATTCCCTAGTCCTCTCCAATAAAGCAAAGATTAGAAGGAAGATTTGCAGCCTTGCAGCAGGCTGGGACTCAGATCTGCCACTGAGGTTTTGCATAGGCTTGGGTGAACCACTTCATCCCACCCTGTCCTCCTGTTTCCCTGCCTGGGAAGCATATTTCTTTCTTCCTAACTGGTGAAAAAAAGAAATCTTGATTCCCCAGTAAAAGATTAATTTGGTGATAGCTGTGGAGCCCTTTGAGATGTTGTAGAGAGCGAAGAAGCCATAGAGAGGCAGATCACAGTGTGCTGGGGTGGTGGTGATCAGCAGGTATGACCTGTGCTCCTTTCTGCAAGAAAACTCTGCCCTCAGATGCTTTCTTCAGCCTCAGCTAATTGCTCATTTGATGCCACTGGGACCCTGGCGCTGCAGATCAGCCCCAGGCCCACACCACACCACGCAGGGAGGCCTGCAGCAGTTCCTGGCTCCACCAGCCCTGTGTCCACCACAATCAGTGCACAAGGCACTGAGATGGCATTCCCCATGGAAAACAGCTTCCTGCCACACACCAAAGCCAACAGCTTCCTTGCTGAGCAGGAGATACTTATAAAGGCAGTGAGATTGAGACCTCAAAGTAAAGGCAAGTGCACACAGGGCATAACAGTCTGCAAAACAGGACTGACTGACTGATGGCCGGGGTCTCACCTCCACTGGTGTTGGGGTGTCTGCGTGTCCCAGGGCACCTCCCTTCTCTTCCCAGGGATGGGAATTAGCCTTCCTCACCCTGGAGCCACAGCAGGGCCTGGTGTTTGCTGGGCACCGGTACCACGAGGCAGCGAGCGTTCCCAAGCCCTCCTCAGTACAAATAATAAAGAGGGATTTGAACTGGCCAACACAGATGGAACTGAAGCAGTCCCAAAGGGAGTATATTTTTATAAGCCAGGGCTATAAGAGAAAGGGCAGGAAACCCGATACATCACAAATCACTCTCCTGCCACTTGCTGTAATCTAGAAATGCTCTAGTAAAAAGACCAGCCCCGTCTGCTGGCAGTGAAGCAGAATCGAGGCCAGGGCAGAGGGCAGCTCAGGTTCGGGTCTGGTTGCCAGGTAGGTGGAAGTCTCAGAGCCTGGTAAGTGCTGCACTGCTGTGCTACAACTTATAAAGAGCTGCCCAGCTCAGTGACATCCATCACCCACAGCCAGCAGACATAGCTAGGGGGGATACCTCCCTCCATCCTGGCTGGCCCCGCTCAGCTTGGTCGCTCAGTCAGGAAAGGGTTCAGGACAGACCTTCTGACATGTTTGCAGTTTGTCTTCAAAATCACACTCCCCAGAAGAGGAAGCAGCTCCTGGGTCCTTCCTGCTTGCAGCGAGCAAAGGGCTCCTGTCTCCCAGGCAGCTGGAGGTGAGCGAGGGACACCCCCCACCCCAATCCCCAGACCAGAGCTCAGCACCACGGGCAGCTTGGCTCCCTGATCTGGCTTATGGCAAAGCACAGGGCATGCAAGGATAGCACACCTCCTCCTCCTCCTGGCGTTTGCTTTTAATGAATAGGACCCAGCGCTAATGAGGTCAGAAAGTCATCTTCTCTTTCCTTGGTCGTGGCCCTGGCTGCTGCGAGCTCCCACAGCCCACTACTGAAGTCAGAGCAGCAAAAAACATCAGATAATGGTGATTCACCTGAAAAAATGAGGTTCTGTGGCAACAGGAGCTCTTTACCAATTCAGCACAAAGTGAGGCAATAATTACAGGAGAGCAAAAAAATGTTCAAGGGCATTGAAGCACTTCAGGGCTTCCAAAAGGAGCTTTTTTTCTTGGGAAACGCAGATGCCCGTTTGCTTTGAGGTTTTCCAGGTGAGGCCCTTGACAGCAACTCCACATTTTCCGTTTTCAAACCCAGCTGCTCTGATGGCAGAGGAGAGAGCAGCTCAAGAAGAGGCAAAAAGCACCCCAGAGAGGATCAGGAGCCTCCTCTCTCCCTCCTTCCCCAGGTCCATCAGGGTTTCTGCCACCACAAGACTTATTTTCTCATGTCTCCCCCACAGCAAAACCAAACTCCCTGGACCTCCCTAGCTGTAAGCACCAGTCAAGAGATCTGGGAATCTGAGGCATCTCCTGGCCATGAGAAAAGCCCAGGGCAGGGTAGGGTGAGGTACCCCCACCCCAGCACCCTGCCACACCATCTTCTGCAGCCAGTGCACATCCACGTGCTCAAACAAACCCCATCTGGGCAGATTATTTGCAGATGATGTTTGTTCTGTTGCAGAAGGTGATTTGGTGATGAAAGTTTAAACAGGATGGAGAAGGGAGAACCAAGCAGGGTGTCCTAGAGATGGGACACGGGTCCTTCCCAGAGTCAGATCCATACAGCAGCACCTCTTGACCCCGGACACCGTGAGCACCTCATGGGCACAGACACAGAATGCCACTGGCCCCAGGGCAACCTGCCCTGCCAGTTATAGGAGAAACAAAAGGACTTGTCCTTACACAGAGTAAAAAAATCCCTGTTGATGACCAAAAGTCCAGTGAATCCCATCATGTCCCTACATCCATGAACAGCCTCCACCAACGAGCATGGCAAAGCTGCTGGCAAGCTGGGGCTGGGCAGAGCAAGGGGAACCCTGTGCAGAAACAGTTTCTGCATAAGCAGATGCCTGCTCTTGCCCTGTTGTGCAGCTGGGAAAGAAAAGCTCTGCTCAAGGGCTGGAGGACATTGCTGCACCCCAAGGTAGACCAGAAAACCACCCCACGTCCCTTCAAGCACTTAGTTAATCCCCAGGCCACCACATCCATTCTTCCCTTCACCATTGGAAGCAGACAAGGAGACCAGCCCTGGAGAAAAACACCTGGTTTCCTCCCAACCCTTCCTGGTCCCATGGGAGATGGCTGGTTTGTTCCCCAAACCTCTAGGACACCTTCAGCAGGCATGGAAATCATCCCTTTGAACCTCCACCTTCCTGGCAGGCAAGGAGCCTCCTGGCAGGAGGTGAAGTATGGCTGTAGCATCTGCACACTTACCTGTCCCGTTCCAACTCACCTACATGGACTCACACTCACTCAGCTCCTTCCTCCTCAACACCCTGAAGATGCCTTCTGGAGCTCTCCTCTTGCTCCTATCTCCAAAGCACTGGTGGAAAAAGATCTCGCCTCTTCAGAGCCACCCTCTTCTGCTACCAGAGCCCAGAGTTGACCACCATGCATTCACTCCTACCATGGGTGAGGCAGAGGAGCTGGGGAGCATCAGCAGCTCAGAAAAATTGATTCCCCATGGATGGATCAAGAGTAGAGAAAGGGCTGGGGAAGCAGGAAAACCTGCATCAAAGCCAGCAAGGCTTGCTCAACTGCTGGTTAGTGGCTCCACAGGAAACACCTTCCCATGCTCACCTGGAAGACACGTCCCTGCAAGGCAAGGCCACCAGTGGACAGGGAGTGGATGGGAGACTGCTGGAGCTACACCCCTTTGCAGATGCAACCTCCTCTTTGCCACAGCTGGTGGCAGAGAAGAGGCTGCCAGCAAGTCCTTCAGCTCTCAAGATGCTTTTTCTCTCTGCTCTGCAGCATTGGTGTCTGCCTTGGCCATTCCTAGAGGATAAAGGGCGTTCTCCTCTGGGACTGATCCAACCTGTCCCTAGCAGGGTTGGCTGAAAGCATCCCAAAGGGCTGGGGACAGCAGAAATCTGGAGCAGCAGATTGGAACATCATACCCAAACAGGTCTTGCCTACTTTGTGGAGAACAACACAAACCTGCCTGGTCCCAGTCATGGCATTGCTGACAGGTGACAAAGAGAAGCCACTGAGGCTTGTCCCACCACATAACTCCTTCATGGCCACTCTCTCACTGCCAGCTCTCACAGATGAGATGTAGCTGCTATGCTTTGGGACACAACACCCATGGCCCCTATGGCTCTCCCACAGACTTCCCCAGGAGCACAGGGTGCAGCAGAAGGCTCCTTGCTCTCTCAGGAGAAGGTTACTCAAGTTAAAAGCATGTGCTTGTGTGTCATAAAACCAGACACTGCTTCCTCCTCCCACCACCCTCACCACAGAGCTGGGCCGTATCTCCAGAGCTCACCACAGCACTCCAGCCACACGGCTGATGGCCTCACCGGCCAAGAGCACCTTTGCTGTCACACCCCTCCAGGGTGGCTCCATCATGTCCACTCAGAACATGGGTGTGGGGTGAAGAAGGGGAGACCTGCGTGGACACAGCAGGAACAATCACATCCCCAAGGAGTCCAGCAAGGCTGCCTCAGCTGGCACCCAGCCTTATTGCCTCATGACATGGGACATGTCATCCTTTCCCTCCTCTGCCATGATGGGGGCAGATGCCCAGAGCAAAGCTCGGTCCTCAGTGCCATAGCCATCTCCCAAAGGCTGGTCTCACTCCTCCTAGGTGTCAGGTACTTCCCATGCCTCTGCAGCTGGTGCTTCAAGCAGCTCCTGGCTGGGTGAATAAGGTCCACATCAGCTGCCTATCCAGCCCTCGCTGAGGCCACGTGCTGGTTCTAGTGCAGAGCCATGGCTGCTCCAGGCTCAGGAAGGCTGGAACATTAAGTGGGGACTCTAGTAGCACAGGAGAAGCAAAGCTATGCTTGGGAATGCTGCAGATCAAACCAAGGCAGGAAGAATTTCTTGCCAGCCATAAGCAAAGGAAGGAGAGGAAGAGAACCAGGTGAAGCTAGGGACAAAGCACCACCTGCCGTGTGTCTTCACAGGATGTCATCCAGATCTCAGAGCCCTGAAACAGGGACCTCTTATTTTGCAAATTCATGATGGTGCTTGGTGAAACCAAAAACCTGTGGGGTCTGGACAAAACACTCCTCCATAGCCATGAGTCAGCCTGTAGCGTTGCTGTGGACAGGATGCCCATGAGTCACGGGCTGCAGATGGGTTGGAGATGACCACTAAGGGCATCACTGTTATTTATAGCCAAGACACTGATATGGGCAGAAAGACCCCGGAGGTCTGTCCTGGGGCAGGGGCCACTCGGTACCTTGCCAGCACACCGTGTCCTGGGCACCGGCTGCTCTCATCTTTCACATCCCCTTCCTGAATTCCCAGCCTGGAGATGGGTTCCTGGTACACTGGATGTGCCCCCTTCATCCAGATGACACTCCCCATCTAACAACCAGTCTCGATGCTAAAGCCAGTGTCACTGGCTGCCCAGGTACAGCATTTTCCAAGGCTCTGTCCCATGGGGGTCACTGTTGGAAAGAAACTCATGGAAGAATGCAGGCAGATTTTGCAGAGGGCTTTCTAACCTCATCTATCTGTAATTCAAGAGGCACTAAGGGGATCCAAGCACGCTTGGATTAAGCCTTTCTTCCACCTTGAAGGTTTGACTTCTCCAGCTTTTCCAGCCAGACCCCACATCAGTGGCTTAGGGCTCCCCTCCCAACTCCCCAGCCAGGCCTCACCTCCAACTCATCTTCCACCCTCCCCAGCATCCTTATTTTGAGGCATTTGGGCTGTGCCTCACCAATGGTGAAGGAGCAGCTGTGAGCACAGCATGCGGAGCTGCGAGGCCAGAAGCAAAGCTTGCCAAGAGATTTGAAGAAGGGCTGGTTATGAGTAGCTGCCCTTTGCTAGCTGGTTGCTTCATGCCTCCCTTCCGACTGCGTGGTACGCCCAGCCAAATATCATTTAAGGTTCATCCTCGGGCTGATACCTTATTTGCCTTCAAAGCTGGAGTGAGGTCTCTCCCCAGGGAGAGGTGGTCACTGTTGCACCACCTTCAAAGCCAAGGGAGGCTGCACGACGTCACCCCGAGCTTCACATGGCTGCAGGGATTGGTTAGGATGCTTTGGAAAGAAGTGGATGATAGCTTCAAAGGGGATCATGGTTTGATAAGTAGGGAGAGGAGAGAGAGATTTTAGCTCCTACTGGGTAATTATCAGCTCCGGAAGGCTGAGGAGTTAGCTGGTGGGAGGGAAATTATAACCTAGCATAAAACCAATCTCTCTCCCAAATCCAGTCCCTTTAGTGTTCAGGAGCGTTTGGTCTGGTTCCAAGGCTCAGCTTCTGAAGGAGTCTGGAGAGGTCCCTTGACAGACCTCCAACACTGCTGCAAAGCAGAGACCACATCCCTTTTGTTCACAAACCAGTGATGCCTCATAGAGAGAAGCCAAAGGGAAAGAAATGGCCTTGTTCAGGAGAACCAGTTGTGGTGAGATGAGAAGTGACTTAATTACAGTAAGTCCTTTTACAGCAAAACTGCCAGGTGCTAAAAGACTTTTTAATTTAGCAGAGAAAGGCAGATCAACGCCAAGCATCTGGAAGCTGAACCCAGAGAAAATCCAATTAAAAATCAGGCAATGCTGAGAGAAGAGCAAGCTATGAAGTGATGGATTATTCATTCCAGAATGTCTTGAATTCAAAGGAGAGGGAATCTAATGGATCCTTCCAGCACTATAGCTGTTGATGATGAATGCTCCTACCCAACTTCTAGAAGCATGCTCACTTCATTGCAAAAGCAAGGCTGGGAGTTTGGCCAAATGCAAAGTTCCCTTAGATGTGACAGAGGACGACCCACAAGTCCTACTAGGTAAGTCGCCCTGTTTTATGCTTGGAGGCATTAATAACCCAGAACTAGCAGCCAACTCCATGGAAACCAACTGGTACTCGGTGACAAGTTCTCCTGTTGCTATAGGAACAGGGCCCAAACAAATAAAAATTACCTATAATTTCTCCTCCCCAAAGTTCTCCCACATTGCATTTCCATAGCAACTAATTAGCTCATTAGTGATCTGAACCAAACCAGTGGACTGGTGTAAGTGCCCAGCTACTATGACCACTCTGTCCCCTCTTGAGGTTAGCTGAGAAGAGCCATTAAGATAGTTTGTGCTGGGTTTCAGGGGAAAGGCTTGAGCATGAGGAGTTGGGTATGTGAGGGTTGGATTTCTTCATTCCTTCCCTGTGATACCTCTGATACAAATATCACTTGGTCCCTTCTATTTCTAGCTGTCACCTTACACTTCAGTTTCTTGACCTCGCCGTTTCCTTTCCAGACTCCTCCAGGCTCAGCACTGGTCTGTTTGACAGCTGCATGATTTGGCAACGTTCTGTCACTTGGGTCTCTTGTCTTGTTGCTATCTTCTGCACCGAGTTAACACGGGGAATTTGGCAGGAGTCTCTTTCTTTTCTCACTTACCCTCCACAACTACAACCCTCCATCCTCCCCTGGCAGTTTACTGTCATGGGTCTCTTCCATCTCCAAGCCCTACTGGAGGATTGTTCAGCCACTTCCACCCAAGTCCCGACAGTCTAAGCCCTGGGGGAAGCCATCGCTCAACCCTACTTGGCCAAACCAACGCCAGTTACTTAGATCTGAAGAAGCCCACCACCACTGCCTTGTTTAAAGTAGCAATGGATGCTGTTGTCACCTTTGTAGCCAAGAAAATACCTCGCAGAGAGCTCATCGCTGCATTACAACTAAGAGCTAATGTCTACCCAACAAGAGAATTTCTGGCAAGAGGTAGACAAGGGGCACGAATTAAATCCTGTTGGCATTGTCAAGCAGAGAATGAAACCAGCTCCCATATAATTGGATATTGTCCGGCCATCCAGGATGCCAGAATCAAAAGACATAATCAATTGTGTGAACTTTTGGCAGAGGAGGCCAAGAGGAAAGAGTGGATTATTTTTCAGGAACTGCTGTTAAAGGATGAACAAAATGAATTGCATAAACCAGACTTGGTGTTTGTTAAAGGCAGCCAAGGCCCAGCTGTAGACACAGATATGGAAGCAAAGAAACATCCATGGGGGATGCAGCAATGGGGCAAGCTAGAAAACGTCATCATCTTATGACTCAAGCACAAGAACTGACACATGCTACCAGTGTTAGGTTTATGGGCCTCCCCTTGCATGCAGATGGGAAGCAGCTCTGCAGGTGCAGGGCTAAGAGGACGCATCGGATCTCCCCGCATCGATTTCGAGACATCCTGAGCACAACACGAGCCTCCTCTGATGCCAGCGGACACGTCCAGACCCTGCACACTGCCTGGCAGCTGAAGCCAGGCTGGATGGCTGAAATGCTCAGGTGCCTCATGTCCTGCCCAGGCTCAGCAGTGACAGGAGATGACAGAGCAATCAGGTGTTAAAAACTGACCAGGAAAAACAACATTGAGGGGAAAAAAACACCCCACTAACGTGGCAGAATTGCTGTTGACAAGTGGTGGTGTAATTAACCCAAACAAGTGCATCCAAGGAGATTAGATGCATTAAACCACAGTTGCATGCCCACAGAGAGGAGATGCTACCTTCAATTAGTGTCAGAAACTTTGGAAAACAGAGAGCAAGTCTGGTTTTCTTTCACTGGAGTAGAAATCAGCTGAAAACCCCCAGAAATCTGCTGATTTGCAGCTGCAGGGAAACACAGACCAGATCTTGGTTTTGTTTCCCATGATTGGAGTATTTTGGCACCTCTCAAAGAGTGAGTTATGGAAATAAGGTATAAAGGGGCTGGGGGGGAACAATCAGCAATGAAAGGCAAGCAACTGAGAGTCTTTGAAATGAGCAGTCTTGGGTCTTAGTCTGGGGCCTTAAAAACAAAATGAGAAAAAAACCCACCAAAGAAGTCAGGGGCATTCAGGGGAGAACAGCTTTTCTCCTCTGAATTTGCCCAGCCTCCCTTTTCCTAGCCTTTTGGATAGACAGATCAATTTCTAGACACCACAGATCCATGCTGAAGGAATAGAGTGCCGCAGGGACTTGAAGCCCTACAGAAATCCAAAGCTTCCTCCTCCTGTTCCCTTTGGTTTATTCCATCCCAGCATTCCTGGGAGTCTGGATTATTCACTTAGAGAAGAGCAGAATATTCCTTGCTCCAGGGAGCTGTGTCTCCAGCCCTCCCTGGGAGCCATGCAAAGCTGCCCTGCCTTTGCCTCTCCTTCCAGTGGGATGATTAGCAACCTGCTTCCAAGAATAATATAAGTAGGTGTCCTCTGGGGCAACATCAGTGCTCAGGATCCGAGGGCTTCGGGTAAAATCCTTTCCTGGGACTTCTGCTAGAGTCAGTTGTGCTGAATGTTTCTCCTGAGCCCCCATTCAAATTGTTGACAAGGATGAGCCAGCAGAAACAGCAACCTGAGTGTTGATTTAATCAAAGGCAAGAAAAGTTACCCTAATTCTTGTGGCTTGGGATTCACCAGATGGGAGGAACCCTTTGTAGGGACAGCTGATGCCCACCCATTGCATCCTCAGCTCGTGACACTTTCTGGCACAACCCTAGCTCCTAAGTACAACAAACCTCTTCCATCCCCTCCTGCTCACGGGGTGCAGCCCCCACACCAGCACAGGCACCGCTCTCCCCTCCCACCTCCACAGCTGCCCACCGGCCAGGGCAGAGGTGGCAGCAGGAGCCAGGAGGGGACACATCCCTGTCCCCTAGTACTCACATCTGAGTTGTTTGTAGCCATGGGGTCTTCACTGCTAATCCTGGGACCCCAGCTCCCACCATCCATGTCCTCAGTCTGCTGCCACATCCCACGTCTCCCCTGCTCATTTCTCTCCCTTCGTACCAGGCCTATATTTTGCTATCCCACATCATTATATTAGAGTAGAAAGTATCTCATTCCACAAAGAATAACTGATTGCTGCTGTTATCTATATGAAACTGGGGCTGCAGCATACAAACAGAAGTAAAATAAATTAGCTGTAGCTACTGGCTCAATTAGAAGAAAACAAATATGTTTTAAAAAAAAAGCAAGCTGTGGAAGGTCAAGAAAAGTTCAGACAGAGCAGGTCCTCCAAGCCTCAGGCTTGAGGCCATGCAAACTCAGTGCAGGGTTTATGGTCTCAGGCAACAGCGACACTTTGTCACAAGGCTACAGGTGTTTGGGCTGGTTTGCATAGCCCCATCTTCTCACCTCCAGATGCCCTGGGATAAGCAGCGCTGGCACCCTGAGGTGGGGGACAGATGTGTCCCTTTGATGGCTGAGGTCAGGGTAAGGATTGTTGTTTTGCCCCTGACCTGGGGGATAAATGCCCAGTGTCACAGGGAAGGGACCACGGCTCCACTCCGGGTCTCTGATGGCTTCCCTGCTGCATCCGAGCCGCTGCTGAGGACCAGGGATGGAGGACAGGCTGCTGGCTCACTCATCCCCTCCTGCTTCATTACCTCCAAAATTACACACACACAATCAACGCCCAATTAAACACCTGCTAAAAAGCATGTGGCACAGGGGGCAGAGGGCTCTGTGAGGGATATTCCCCCCACCCCAAGGGTTGTGCTTCCAGGTGGGTCCAGGTAAATCACGCCTGAATCTCCACAGTGAATCACTGCTCAGCCGCACACCGGCACAGCGATAGCAGGCAGGGCATGCCCGCAGGGGAGGCAGAGAGCTGAGCCACATCCACACGCCAGCCAGGTGAGGATGAAGCCAAGCTGGGTACCACAGGTGCTGGAGCAGCAGCTGGGGGGATGCTGCAGCTGCTCTCCAATGGCCCCTGGTTGCAGGAAGATGGAGCCACCTCAGGGGTTATGCCAAGAAAATTGGCTTTTTTTTTTACCAGAAGCAACATGACCTGCCCAGCTCAGTCCCCACGAGACGTGCAGCAAATCCACTGAGCCCCAGCACACGATCTGATGCTGGGATGGATAGAGCTTGGCTCCTGTGTGGCTTCTCTGGTGTCTCGTAATGACCGCGCAGCATCAGCGCCGGCACACAAACCCCCTTCTCACCTCCCTCCTCCACCAGCCCCATCTCTGTGTCACCCACGGGAACCTGATTATCAGCAAGATCCCTGTCAGATGTGATCAAAACCACGGTTCAATTAAATTTGATTGGATTGAAAGCTGAGGGTTTCGAGGAGACAGGCACGTACACCCAGAGAGGGAGCACCGTTCCCCAGGAAAGCAGGCTGGGATCTGCAGGAGGATGAAGGAAAAGCAGGGATGCAGCTCCAGCCCCAGGTTGAACTCCATCCCTTGGGGCCAAAAAGCCTTTGCCAGTTGGTGCATCCACCTCCAGGAAATTCTTCCCAGCTAGAGTAAGGTGAGCCCAGACTCCCAGAGATGCTTTTAATTCCTTCTCATCTTTTGAAATCAAATAAAATCCTGAAGGAGAAACTTTGTCATCTGAGCAAGGGAGGGAAGGGGAAGGTGGTGGGGAAAATACCAAACCCACACGCTGGGAGATGAAAGGGAATTCTAGATGGGTATTTCATCTCTTGCTCTTGTAACTAACGTGAAAATAAGAAGAGAAAGAAACAAACAAAAAATCCCAGACACGGTTAATGAGCTTTGCATTTAGTGGCCCCAATGTCACCGTGCAGGCTGCTCCTCCAAGGTCCCACCTACCTGCTGGCTCTGGGCGCTGGGCGCAGGGACGGCCCCTGGGAGCAAATATTGGATGGGATTAAGTTTCACTAGTGTTTACTAAATAAAACATGCCTTTCCAGAAATCAAGAAAAAAAGTTTGTTAAATATTTTAGTACATCTGGTCTCCTCTTCCCCACCCATATACGGCCTTACAAAATGCTTTGCATATTTATTTTAGCGTGCACTAGATTTATTTAAAAATAGCATCACCAGCACTGGAAACAGCCCACTTGCTTTTCATCTAGATCTTTGCATTGAATCAATGAATCCAAAATTAAACAAGGTTGGGTGAACTAAATCTATACAAGGACCTATTTGCTGATCAATACAGAAATGGATGCCTGGAATCTCTTTTCTGTGTGAAATATGAGGGCTTATGAGAGAGAAATTGCTTTTGTTATTATATTTTAAAAAAAAAAATCAGATTTAATCTCCCCACATAAAATTATTTATTGGAGAGATGCTTTGTCCTAAATAATTCATGCTGGTTGTATAGTACCCAGAAGATACTCCTGTCTTCCATTCCTAATGAGAGAGAAAAAGACCTCCAATATTTTTCCTGGATTCAGTTTCATCAGTGCAAGGAACTGAAACTGCCCTTGGCTTCAAGAGGGTGTTCTCCCCTACCACTGCAGGGGAGCTGACTCCCCCAAAACACAGTGGGATACCACCACACACTGCGTATGGAGGGAGAAGAGACTCAGACACATCTGGAGGTCAAGCTCAGATTACTAGTGAGAGACACCTGGCTTTGGCATTGAGGTTTGAGGGATAACGATGATAACCAAGTAGCCAGAATCTATCTGGTAAAAGAAAGAAGGGTTTCCTGAAGAAGGCACCTCAATATGGCAATCATATTAATCCAGCCTCCAGTGTCTGTGGGTAGATGTGTTCCTCCAAAACGGGGTGGAGGTGAAGCCCTCCTGGGCGTCCCCAAGCACTGTCTTCCCTGGCAAAGCAGAGCTGGAAGATGAACAAAAGTCAACCCACATGAAAGCCATGGGAGACACAAGCCACAAAGGCCCATGGAAATCTCTCTTGGTCTAAAACAGGGACAGAACTGGGGCTGAAGAGCAAGGACTTGGGAAAAAAAGAAATAAAAAAAAGAGGAAAAAAAGAATCACACCCAAAAAAATTTGGCCTTTTGGCCCATCTTGGGAACAAAATTTGGGGACTGGCTTTGGGAGCTGCCTTGCACAGCCCCACACTCAGCCAGCTCCCTTTCTCCTAAGCGTGCTGCAAGCATTGATCCATCAAGGGCTGAACCTGCTCTGCTCTGAATAAATCTGCATATCAGCTGCTTCCATGAATGAAAAATGCATGTGCTGGTAAATTGGAGGTGAAATAATACATCTGTTGTCAGCACTCTCTCTCTTTTTTTTATCCTCCACGAGTTTCGTTAAAAAGAGACATATCCTCTCTGATAAAGTTACCACCACCAGTTCACTAATTGTTCCTGACACTTCCCTGTTGCTTTGATGATGGATTGCTGCAGAAACACCAGCCCCAGGCAGGCTGAGAGGAATAAAGTCACCTCTTCGGGCTGCTTCTGGAAGAAAACCGTAATGAAGCTGCAGAGATTGTGCCAGGGAATGGCCCCAAGCTGTGGCAAGGGTGGGGACACAGTGGTAGCAGGGGTGTCCCAGGAGCACTGGGAGATGCTGGTGCTGGAGGGATGAGAAATAGCTGACCCTGGCCAGACACCTCATGGGTCCTGAGGACAAACTGAGCTCAAGGGACAATCTCAGCCCCTGTTTCCCTGATGACTTTCATCCACCTGCATCTTTCAGCCCTTCTCCAGGCCACAGGCTGGGCAAACCCAAAGGGACTGGTTTGGGGTCCAGCGCCCTCTCCCCAGGTTGCTGGAGATGCAGCTGATTGCACCTCCACAGGAAGGGGCTGCCCAGTGCAAAAGGACTGGGTGCTCTGATCCCACTCACACCTCCAGTGATCTCAGCCATCCCATGGACAAGGAGAGGGAGGTCATCACAGCCAGCTCCACTCAGCATCACCTCAAGTTACCTGGAGAAGTCAGACAAGGGTGGTGGCAATGCCAGTGTCCCCCATCTCTGTATAAGCCCTGTCCCCACCCTGTCCCTGTACTTTCCCCCACCCTGTCCCTGTGAGGTCAGCAATCAGGTTGGCAGCTTGCAACACACCCAAGCATCCAGCAAAGAGGCAACAGCTGCTTCCCGCCAGCCCAGATCAGGATTTTAATTAAGGAGAAGATTTGGGGGAATAAAGGGGAAGATCCTTCCCAAAGCTGTAATTACAGAAACTCAGGGTGAGGCAGGATGACGAGAAAGGCCACGTCCTGCTGCCCGTGGGGCTCACTTGGGAGGGGCAGTGCAAGGGGAGTGGAGACTCCCACCGCGGTTCTGTGATGCTGGTGGAGCTCCAGGAGCCACCAACACCTCTGCACCCTGCCCCAGGCTCCCAAAATTGCAACCGACACGGCAGCCCATCACCCTGGCCCAGCTTTGCCAAGTCACTCCCTGTCCCCAGCGCTGCACCAGCCTGTCTCAGCCCGGGTGAGGCAGGACCGGAGGCACACGGCAGCTGCTGCCTGTGTACACAGCGATTACCAGCCCTGCGGAGGTGGGAGGCAAAGAGCATCGCTGGGGCTGCCGTTCCCAGCGCTGCAGACGTTGGTGGGGGCAGCTGCACACCAGCTCAGCACCTCCTGCCACCAGCAAGGGCTCTCCAGGCACGGTTTCCATCATGAGGATGCACCCTGGGCTACGCTCAGGCTCATTCAACAGCTCCTCGTTGCCGACGCTGAACGGGACCTGCTGCAGGTGGGGATGCACTTCAGGGCCTTTGCAGAGTTGGGACAGCCTAGGAAATACTCCACTAATTGCCTCATTGAGCCAGAGAGGTGATGCTCAGAGAGGCCACGCACACAACACACACTCTATGGTGTTCAGGGCAGATTCAGAGCCAAGCTGAAGCTACTGTCTGAACCTTGGGGTTTATGAGATCTCAGCTTCTGTGAGAAGAAGACAGCATTTCACCCTAGAAGAGACACAAGTGGCCCTGAGCAGGGAATGACACTGAGCAAAACACAGCTGACATCGAGGTAACTGCTTTGGTTCATTGAGGTTCCTGTCTCCTCCGCTCCGGGATGTAAATCAAGTGCCAAAGCTGCCCTGGCTTGCCAGCCTTCCCCACAGCCCTCTGCCCACATGCCTGCAGCACTTGCCGTCGCTTCCAGTGTCTGGAAATAAACAGCCTGTTCCTGCACCGCTTGGTATTTCCAGAAGGTTAACACAGCATGTGAGGGGCCAGAGCCACCGCTCACAGGGGCTGGAAAGCATCCAGGCAAACCTGCTAGAGGACCGGGGCTGCCTGGGTAGGAGGTGACCTCCTCACCCCCCTCAGAAGCACTGGCTGCAACCTTCGATATTTTCAGGCTTTGCCCTGCTAAGGCTCCCTTCTCCCACTCCCACGTTTCTCCACCAGTGTTCCCACCTCTGAAAAATCAACAGGGATTTCAAGCTGAGAAGGAAGCTGAGAGGTCTGCATTCGCTGGGCAGGCTGGGAGTTCTCCCCCTGCTTTGGGACTCCTGCTGAAGGCAGCAGAAAATCACCCCAGTTTTCCAGCACCACATCCACATTGGCCCTGCTGCGAAGCCCATGGGGACATGACCGAAAAGCAGCTGCATGTGGACAGGTCCCATGGCTCGCTCTGTAAACACGCACGTGCTGGGGCTGGGTTTGCAAACCAGGCTGCTGAGATGGGCCAAAAAGTCTTGGAGATGCTTCATCCGAGTCAGCATTGAGAGGAGAGCAAAGCTTAGAAAGTCATATCCAGGGATGAGCAATTACCTGATAAAGAAGGGAGGGCACCAAAGCACCTGGCTGAACCAGAGCTTGAGCTCTCCTCACCCCAAAACAAGCCACCTACCCCTTTGCTTGAAGAGAAGCGCTGAGAGACACCCGCAGCAGCTCACCACAGGCAGCAAAGACCTTCTGCACCTAAGTGCACCTTACTTAACCGCCTTCTCTCTTTGATGGGCTGCACTAGTCTCTCCAGGTACCAGCTGAAGTTATTTTAAAGCCTCTGGCTGGGCCTGGGAAGGCTGATCCGTATCCCTGAGGTCTCATTGGTATTCTGCAGCTTCAGCTCATTAGCACTTAGGTGCTACAAGAGCTGGAGCGTTGGAAGTTTCTGGGTGAGACGCCTATTAGGGGAGGATTGAACACATCTCCTACAAACCAATGGTCTGCCTGAACTCTTTAATTCACACTATCGATCTAGAAGGTGCCCACAGGCCACCTGAACAAACAAAAACAACCCGCCCTAGATACAGTCTCAGCCACCTTCAGAAAAAAGAAGGAAAATTAAGTAAAATAAATAACCCCCAACCCCAGAAAACTGGCTGCATCATCACGCCCCCTGCTAATGCCATTAGCCAGCCCTCCTCCACAAGATGCTCTTCAGGAACGGCGTGAGCTCCAGCTCAGCAGCTCCTGGAGAGACCCACCAGCCCTGTAAAGGGCCAGGATGACCAGTACAGACACTCACGCTGTACTGGTTGAGCACATGAGGGGGTCTGCCCACTCGGAGGGACCATGCTCCCCACACGCCGCTCAGCTGAGGGCAGAGAAAACCGCTGGCTCTTAAATCCAGGGGGGCTGGGCTGGTCCCTGCCTTGGATGTGCTGAGTTTTCCCTTCTCTGCAGCAAGAGCAGCTTCCTCCTCACCCAGGTCTGTGCACTGCCCTCTTACACCTCGTGGGAGACCCACGGGGAAGTCAACAGTCAGCAGTAACCTCTGTTTGCCTGTATTTGAGACAAACGAGGGGAAAAAACCATCATTTCTCCTAATACAGGAAGGCCGAGTGATTAATTTTCCGCCTCTCCTGAAGTTCTTTCCTCGGGAGCCCTGATGCATTTTTAATGGGTCTCGATGCAGCTATTAAGTCGGTAATTGAAGGGGAGAGCCCGCCAGCACACCCCACACCCCCCTCCCCAGCCCCGCGGCAGGTCGGACCCCTTCCCCACGCCGTGCGGGTGGGACGGGGTGTCCCAGCATGGTGAGACCCCTCTGCCCCGTCACAGGGGGGACCCATCGCCACCGAGCTCCCGGTGCTTGAGGGACCCGCTGGCCCGGCCTGATCCTGCTTGACGGGTGCTGAAGCGCTTGGGGAAGGAGCCATCCCCTTCCTCCCTGTCCCACCGCGGGGGGGATGTGAAATAACACGACCCCACACACACACCCCCCTCAACCGGCAGCTCCACCGCCCGTGGGGACGATGCCCAGGCGGATCCCTCGGCCCTAACCCCGGCCACGTCGTGTGTCCTCACCCCGAAACGCGGGTGCTAGGAGTAGAGGCGGGGGGGAGGCACAATAGGTTGGGGGTGGGCGGGGAGGGGCCGAACCCGCCGGGTCCCGCCGCCGGCTCAGGCTCGTCCCCGCGGGGCCGGAGCCGGGCGCTGCCTCCCCCTCGCGGCCGTGGGCAGCGCCTGCGCCCCCGGGGCTCCCGGCCGAGCGCCCCGGGGCCCCTGGGACAGCACCCCGCCGCCCTCCGGCCCCCTCAACCGGCCCCCTGTGCGTATCCCCCACCCCTCCAAGCGTAATAAACATTGTGTAAAGGATTTGTTCTCAAACCGGCAGCCGAGGAGAGGGAGAAGGTCCCCCCTTGCTCCTCGTGTCTGTGTTACATCTCCTGTTTAAAGTCACTGCTGTGCGAAACGCACGGGGCCACTACCTGGTGGGATGATAAATCACCAACCCCAGAGTGGCAGCATCCTGCCGAGCTGACAGCTGCGGCACCTTCCTCTTAAGCGAACAGCTGCAGCCCCTGGAATGCCCAGAGAAGAACACGTGAAAGGTTTGCTCAGCAGGGACACAACCCGCAACGCAGAGGAAGGCTACAGCCTTCATCCTCACAACCCCCTAGGTAACGCCACGCACACCAGGGACAACCAGGCTATAAAAAGGGGGACTCTGGGGTAGAGGTGAGAGTGAGCCGTTGGGGGAGCAGGAGTCTCCCCGGCCGCCTAGCGCTGTTTTGCCTGCTCAGTGCTTGCTGGAATAAATTCTATTTGGAAACTCTTTGTCACTGTCGTTTATAACACAAGCAGCACCCACCCCCTGCCCAGCCCCTGGCAGCGGTACCAGGGGCCCAGCTTGTACAGCCCCCAGCGTTACCCCACGGTAAGGGCAAGTCCCCCTCCCAGGCTGTCCCCCCGCCTCTCATCCCGGGGGTCCCATCTCAGCATCCCCCCCACTGGTGCTCAAACAGCAACAAGAGAGGCAAACAAACAGCATCTGGAGGGTGAATTTTATTGAAAACACGGACAGGGTTCAGTGGGTACAGACCGTTCTCAAAAATACAAGGCTAGAGGGGCTCCAAAAGCCATGCCCACCTTAAAGCCACACTGGTTCCCCCCCAGGGCTGCCATTCCCCACCCCCACCATGGCAGAGGGGACACAGGACAGGAAAGTGTGGGGCACAAAGAGGGACAAGAGCCGTGAGGAATGAAGCTGAGCAGATGGCACACAAAGGTGTTTGCCTCTTCAGCAAAGCCCTGCTCCAGCCGCAGAATCCAAAGCCCACCCCAGAGGCACCTCCCTGGTGGGTGAAATGCTCCCTTTCCCCAAAATACAGGGGAATCAGGACTTTGTCCAGGAGGAGAAGTGCACACACACACAAAAAGAAAATTTAAAAAAAATTAAATCACCATTCCCCAAAGCACCAAAAAATAAAGGGGGAGGTAAAGAAAGGGGAAAGGGGTTGGAAATAAGGAGAAAGAGAAAAAAAAAAAAGAAAGCCTAACATCAGAACAAAAATCCAAAGCAACCAACTATGGAAAAAAAACCCCAAGCAACTGTACATCTCTGCTGCAAAGCTGTCAAACAAAGCAGGTAAAGGGTGCAGGTGCTCCTGGAGAGCGTTGGGGCGGTTGGTAGAGCAGGGCCAAGGAGGCAGAGGTGGAGAACATCAATCACTCCCTTATTTTGCACAATGAAGTGAGGTGGTGGGGGGTCAGGGTCAAACCAAAAGCTAAACAGGGGTTGTGCAGCTCAGCCCGGGCTGGCTCTCCCAGGGTTTGTGACACGGGCATCAGAGCACCGATGGGGTGGGAGCGTGATGCCCCAGCACAGAGGGATGCAGGACTGAAAAACCACAGGCCCTGAAGCAGCTTTCCCCAGGAGCAGCCCCCTCCCCAGCACCACTTCAAACCCCAGAGCAGGGAAGCAGTGCATTTACAGGGATATCTTTTTCTTCAGTGGGTTTGGGACCCTGAACATTGGAAAATGGACCCTGTAATCCAGAGCTGGGAGGCCTGGATTTCAGGGAAAAAAACGCCTTTAAAAGATTCAGTTAAAAAATAGATATATTTCTTTTAAAAAAAAAAAAAAGTCTTAGGCCAGAGTGTTTTCTAGCAGCCCCTTCCCCACCACCCCAAATTTAGCCAGAAAAATGCCAGCCATTTCAGCAAATCTGGCCCCAGACATTCACACATTCATCACTGATTTAAAAATATATAATATATATATTGCTCACACACAGACGCACACAAATATATATTAGAAAAGGAAAAAAAAAACCCCAAATCTCTCTGAAAAAGTCAATCTATTAAAAAAAACAACAACAAAATCCACAGCCGGTGCGTTCATCCTGTGATCATGTACAGTAGCAGACAGAAATCCCTTTGGCTCCTGTAGCTCCTTGCAGGGTGTTCAGCCCAGGAGAGCGGGGAAACACATCAGGTTTTCACAGTGGATTTGTTAGTGGGGAAGGGATTGCTCCTCCCTCTTCCCACATAGAAGGGCTTTAATTTATAGCAAGTTAGATTAAAACTAGGAAAACTGTTACAAAGTCCATTATATATAGACATAAAATGTACAGCTGTCAGCAGCCCCCGTGGGAGTCACTGTGGGTTCGATCTCGGCTGACACCTCGGCAGGCAGCTGGCGGGGTCGAAGGCAGTTTGGGATGTGAGGGGGTACAAGTACAGCCTCCAAAACGAGCAGGTGTCACAGTGCGAGGTCTTACGTGAGCTCCAGGTTTGGGAGTGGGAGCAACATCTTCTCCAGGAGCCAGGGAAGGTGGAAGCAGGGGCTGCGAGTGGCATTACATGCCCGGAGGAGGGATGTGTCCTCTCAGCCTGGAGGGGAGAGGGGCAGCACCCAGGGACCTGCTTGTCTCCCAGTGTCCCCTTGTGCTTGCGTGGGGAAGGGAGCACCGAGCTGGAAGTCCTGTGGGCAGGTGTGGGGAGTGTGTGGGTCGCAGCTTGCATCAAGGTGGGGTCATCAAAAAATGTTTTCCCCTCCCCATTTCCCCCAAGGGAACGGCGTATCAATTGAGGGAGGTGGATACCTGGTCTTGTGCTGCCTCAAAAGGTCATCAAGATGTCAGACCAGGAATTGAACAGCCTCTGGTGTGAACAGTGGTGTGCCCAGGGAGCCCCACAGCTCCCCAGACAGCTCCTGGGGGCAGAGAGCCAGGCACAAAGGGAAGGCTAGCGAGACCAGGCTCTGGGGAAGGGGCTGTGGAAAGGCAAGGGAGAAGAGTGGGACAAGTGCAGCAGCATTTTTTCTCTCTGCCTTCCTCAGGCAGTGAAGAAACACCCCCCTCTGTGCTGTGCACCAGGCTGCTAGGGAGGGGAGATGCCCTCTGGCACCCTCTGCCCTGGCCCCACTCAGGTGCCATGGGCACGGTCCTCTCCCCGGGAGGGATACACTGGTGTCAGCGGGGAACTCTTGAGCCTTCGGTCCCCGTGGCTTAGTTGGGAAGGTGCTGGCTTCAAAAGGTTCATCCTGTGGGATTTCAGTTACAGAGAAAAGTGATTGTGAGGCCAGGTGGAGCCAGAGATGCCCATGGGTTGGGGAAGTAGGATTTGTGCAAACCACTGTTAACTGGAGTCCTCGTTCGCTCTTCTGCGGGGAAGCCGGGCTGGAGGGGACTGCACAAAGCCCTGAGGTGTGAGTTAGGAGTCTTCCCCGAGGATCTCTGTCACAAAGGAGGCCATGTCAGTCTCTTTGGTATCGTGCAAGGTGAAGAAAGGGTGTTCCTGCCAACAAGACACAAGACAACATCAGCTGACACCCAAGGACAGACAAGCCCAAGAGCAGTATCCAGGGAACGTCACAAAGCTGGCAAGGTGCTGGGGGAGAGGTGGACACTAAGCTCCTCCCCATGGACACCAGCCTTTAGGTTTGAAGATTAAGTAACACTTTTGGGTTTGGTGTCTAGGTTCGACCCCAGCAGGCCAGCCTACCTTGGCAGCTGTACTACCATCATTCGAGGTGTACACTTGTCAAGAGCAAATAGGCCAGAGGGAGAAAACACCTAGAAACCCTGACCTTAACACCCACGAAATCAACACTACACCCATCCCACTCCATGCCTGAAAAATCACCCACATGTCCCCTCACCCCATTTCCCTAAGACCTGCTGGGTCATTCATTTGACCTCTTGAAACGTGTCATGATACAGGCCAGCAGAAGCAGCTCTGGACTTACCATGAGTTCTAAATAGTTCATTCGCTCAGCAGGGTTCTTCCTCAAGCTGGAAGACAAAAAAAATTGGGAGAGAGGGGATGTGGGATTTCTTTTATTTGCTGTATGTGGTCTGTCACAAAGGCTCTCCCCTTTCTGAGCAATGTGACACCCTTCTTATGGGCAGCACCCACTCCTCACCCTCCTTGGCCACGAAGATCTGAACCACCAGCAAAGCAGCCAGGCAGATAACTGGGAAAGGCCAACTCATGGTGCTTCACCACAAAAAGCACAAGCCAGGGAGCTCACTGCAGTCTGCCCCACACAGCCTTGTCCACACAGAACAGAACAAGGAGGAGATGGTTTCCCACCATCTACAGGGTGGAGAGATTATCTCAAGGGTTTTTGAGCCTTGGTGGGCTCACCTCTGGCTGGCAGCTGCAAGCAGCACGCAGGGAGCAGACAAGACACTCCAAGGGGAGCAGCTACTCTACATAGTGCCCACAAAACCACAAATCAGCTTTCACCCAGCAGCACCCAGACGCTGCCAGGGGTTTGTTCTTGTTTCATTGCTGCTTTGCCAGAAACCACCAAAATTTCAGCAGTGACTACGGTGAAAAGGGAAGAGAAACCCCTGCACCTTCCAACCAGCCTGGGTGAGTCAGGCAGAGTGAAAAACCAGTCTGGGCAGAGCTTCCTGCCATGGCTGAGCAGCAGCATCTGTACGGTGAGGTGGGGAGTAACAGACCCCAAAAGGATGACGAACCCAGCCTCAGGCTTTGCTCCAACCCCCCAAGGATCAGGGCTCCTCTTCAGCCAGGCTGGGAGAAGCCCCCAGTCCCTGATGGAGACTCACCACTGCGCCGTGAAGTCCACAAACTCCTTGGAGAAGCGGTCGGTGGGAAGCTGGGGTGAAGGCTCCTCCACCACTTGCTTGAGCTGTTGGAAGGGGGTGCCCCACGACTCGTATGGGAAACGAAGAATGGCCAGCTCGATCTGAGGATGGAGACAGGCTGACATGAGACACCAGGACACCAGCTCAGATTCAAACTGAAAACCCTCTTTCCTTACAAACCATTTTCAATTTGGGTCATACCACCTTTTTTTTTTTTCTTTTTTTTTTTTTTTTAAATACAAATACCCAGAGGCCAAAAATACTTCTTTTTGAGGCCAGCTCAGCATATTAATGCATTTACAGGAAGCCACCAAAGATATGTAAAATGGGATTATTTAAAAAGATAACAGCACACCAGTGCTGCGCCCGCCTCCAAAGTGCTTTGCTGTCCCACAAGGCAGCCTCTGGGCTTCAGACTAGCACTCTTATGGGCTAGACACACAAAGAGAAAATCCACAAAATCAAGAAAAACTAAGTGGTAGAACATCACTCAGGGAGATCTTTGCCAAACCACCTCCATTACCGGGTCCTTCCTACAAGTCGCCTCTGCTCTGTCATTCTGTGAGCAGGAAAAAGCCTGTCACAGCTTTTGGCCAGTCAACTCATGCCAAAGGCTGTCTCCCATCTCCAGACCTGCCTGGCAGGGTGGGATGGGAGGAATGAGAACCCTGACAGGATGCAGGGACCCCAACCCCATCTCTGGCTTAGGCCTGGGGAAATCAGCTCCTGCTGCTGGACAACAGAACGAAGCCACCAGCCCAGAAAGGCCTGGATTAGCCCTAAAACCAGCCAGTCTGAAATCAATCAACTCCCCTCAGAAATAAAAAAATAACAGAACAGGATGCCTGCCCAAGGAAGAAGGTATTAAAGGGAGTCAGACACACTGGGGCTCCATCCAGCTGCGGTGGGCAGGCTTTCAGCAAGGTCCCCTCTTCCCATCCAGTTTTGGAAAGGTGGAGAGATTTTGTCATTCACAGAACCTCCCATCCCAGAGTTTCCTGCCCCTCGGGAGGAAAGCCAGAGCAGATTGCATTTCCAGCCAGCTCAGCTCTGCTCCACACTGGCATGAGGACACCAGGGAGAGGTGCCTGGGTTTGGCACTGCGGGCAAAGGGATACTTGCCAAGAGATCTGTGCAGCGCACACAGACACAAGGATGCAGTGCCCAAACCAAGCCACAGCTAACAGGGAGCAGGTTTAAAAATCCCTGAAAATAATCTACCCACGGGGAGAGAGTCTCCTGGAAAGTGAGACACATGTCCCCAGGTGGCATCCCCCTGGAGCCAATAGCTGGGGTTTCCTTTGTCCTCCGGCGCCAGAAGATTTCAGCTGCTTTCTGCAAGATCTGTTTCTTGCAGGAGGCAGATAAACCATCCTGAGCAGCTGTGATGTTGGAACCGAAAGTATTTCCCCTTCCTGTTGGGCGCCCTGAGCTACCCTGCAGACAGGCCTTGCTGCAAACCATGCACGGCACCCCTGGCTGCAGCGGGGGGGTGTAACTCACCCCCTCCTCCTGCAAGGCTTTGCTAACAACGGGGTGTGTGGAGGGGTGTGCACGCAGAAGGCTGCGACCCAGCTACTGCAAGCTCCACTTGCTGCCTCTTCAGACAGCGCATGGGGAGCTGCAGAGCAATTAAAACCCAGACTCCCAAATGCCCAGCTAAGCTCACTGTCATCCAGATATGGCCCCTGGGAGCCTGCCAGCCACACACCAGCACCGCCCTGAGCTAGCTGGAGCTATTTGGAGCCAGCATTGTGCATTAGTAGCGCTGTGAAACCAAGTGGAGGAGCACAAGGGAACCACGTGGGGATAACAGGACTTTGTGGGTCCCCCAGGAACACGCAAAGAAAGGGGAGGAGGAAAGAGAAAGGGCAGGAGATGGATTAGCTCCTGGCAAGCTTGCCAGCCAACTGGGCAACAGCTGCAGCAGTGGTGGCACTGCTGGCTGCACACCCTGACTCACAGGTACCTGGGTGAGGTTTCTACCACCCTGTGCTCTGGACAACCCATCTCCTGCCCTGAGCAATCAACACTGAGAATTGGGCATCCATGCAGAGCTGAAGCCACCAGATCCCACTGCTCACAGCAGGTTTAAAGCCCCACCAGCACAGACCCCACCCCACCCCAATCCCACAGCTGCCATTCCAAGCCCTTGATGTTACCATTGTGATTCCCAGACTCCAGACATCTGACTTCACGTTGTAGCCCTTCTGGTTCAGCTCAGGGTTTATTCTTTCCGGCTGAAACAGCAAAAGGGAAGATATCACAACTCTACCTTGTTTTCCCACTGCAAACCCCACAGAGCAGATCTCTGGCTCAAAAGGCAGGTTGGGTGGATTCCCCTGGCTCATGGAGGCAGGATATGAAGTTGTATCTAGCACTGATTGCTCCACACAACCCACATAAACTCTCCCCTCCAGCTCCTGAGTGAAACCTGTACTACCCCTGCAGCATGATCCCTGCCCCAGGAGCACACAGATGCCACAGATGGCAAAGGGAAATTCACACTGACTTGAAAGGATGAAATTAAATAATCCTGCCAAGAAAAGCCTCAGCATTTTCTACCTAACAAGGAGCAGCCCTTCCAACCATCACCACCAGCACCAGACAGTCTTTTATCCTTCTGCAAATGGAAAGGGGCAGAGGAAGAGCCTGCTGCAGGATTAACACATGCAGCAGGGCTTACATGGGGAGTAATCCCATCCCTGAGGAACCCTGCTGAGTCAGGAAGCCCAGAGCACTCTGAAGTGGTTTCTGTCTCAGGGCAGAGGTGAACTAAGCCTGATTTCTAGAGCAGCAGCCTCTTCAGGCAGAGAGCTGCCAGCCCCAGCCCCACACAAGCACTTACAGCCATGTAGGGTTTGCAGCCAGCGTCCATGGTCTTCGCCACCGAGTCCACCAAGTAGCCGCTGATCCCGAAATCACACATCTTCACATGCCCCTCCTTGTTGATCAGCACGTTGGAAGGTTTCACGTCTAAGAGAGAGAACATGAGAGGGCAGACTGGGCCTTTGCAGAGGTACTGCAGAGTCTCAGACAAGATGAGAAACTGGGAGGGGAGCAGGCAGGCCCTAACACAAGGGAAGGGAGACAAAACCCCATCTTATTTCAGTAAGAGTTGTTCACAAGTAAAACTAACCCTGGCCCTCCAGGCAGAACAGGCCTCCTCTTCACTGAGGCAGGTCAAAAGGTTGAAAGAAAATGTTGACAAGCTAATGCCTGGCTCCTTAGGAGAGGTTTGTGCACACAACACAGCCCTAAAAGCTCAACTTTACCAAGCTCTCAGGACAGCTTGTCTCATGCCCATCATGATCTGTTCACAATTACACAAGGATCTACACCAGGATGAAGAACAGGACCTGAGTGTTGCAATTCCCATCTGCTATTTACAAGGTGTCCTTCAGCTTGATAGAGCTACCCAGCCAGGAAGGCAAGGGGATTTTGGCCCCAAGGGCTGCCCCCCATGCAGCTCTATACTCACAGGGAGAAAAAGGTGCCCATAAAAAAATACAGGTAGTGAGGAATTAAGTTATATACAACCCTTCATGTGGAAAGCATGAGGACATCATAATGCAAACAGATGCATGAAGGATACACCTTAGGAATAGGCCTCAAGCATCTTGATCTGTCCACCAGATCTAGTGGTGGATCTGGTGGACAGATCCCAAGTACCATCAAAGCCCACTGCAGGCATCCCAGAGGCACCCACCATGCACACAGGAAGGCACCTACCTCTATGGATTACGGACAGTTTACTGTGCAGGTGCTCCAGAGCTCGTACAATCTGGGAACAGAGACAGAGAAGGAACATCCATTAACCACACACAGTACCAGCCTTACATTGCAAACACACCACCTGTTTCCACATGCTGTAGGCTTGAACAGAGACCTCCAACGGACCCAGGGGATGTATAAAACCACGCAAGAACCCAAGAGGCACTCACAGACACAGCCATTTTCCCCAAAATGTCTTCAGGGATGGTTTTCTTCTTCTCCAGTACTTTCTTGTAGAATTTATCTAGGGAGGTGTCCATAAGCTCCATGCAGATCCACACATCGCCCTGCAGACAGACAGAAAGCAGTTGAGAGGGAATCCCCTGGAAATCCCGGAGAGCTCAAGGGAGAAGTGGGGACAGATGGACAGATGTTGCCCCGTCCACATGGGGCAAGCCAAGGTCCCTGCCACACAGCTGCTGTTGGCCACACCACCAGCACACAAGCCCCATGCTAGAGAGTGATGGGCACAGATGTCTAGATACCACCAAAACCACCTGCAGTGGTTCCCTCTGAAGGTCTACCCCAAAACTGGTTCAGGCCACAGACAAGACTGGCTGGGCATTTGCCATGGAAATGGGTAATGGGACCTGCTCAGTGCTGCCTAAGTCAAAGGCTTGCCTCTCTCAAAGTCTGGGGAGCACCTCAAAGGGCCCAGCTGGGCTGACAAAAGCAGAGGCAGTTTGGGTGAGTTTCATCCCTCCAGTGCAATGGCAGGGGCAGCAGGTGCCACGCAGCCCACCACCAATCCCTCAGCTCCGTACCTCGCGGAAGAGGGCTCCATAGAAGGTGACAGTATAGAAGCAGTCAACTGTCCTCATGGAGATGTCCAAGTCCATCAATAACCTCTTCTGCTCCTGAGTGTTCACAGTCGCTCGAATCCTCTGAAACAAATATCAAAGAAGGGTTTGGTGTAGGTGGGATAGCACCATTATCCCCCAGGTTGACTCAATAACTACAGCTCTCAGGCCAGGGCAAGCATTTTGGGCTTATTTTACAGCCAGCAGCACCCCAGGAGATGCCCACACCGCCTCCTCCAGAGAGCACCTTAATGAATGACAAATCCTTGGCAAGCTCTCCAGCGGATGCAGGATCAGGCCAGCAGCCCAATGTCACACACTCTGACGTCCCAGCATTGCACTATCTAACTGCAGGCACCAAGCCTGGCTTTCTGAGCCCAGTGTCCAGCTGTCCTCACCTTCACTGCCATGATGGTCCCGCTTTGAGCATGTCGGACTTTCTCCACCACGCCATAGGCTCCACGGCCCAGCTCTGAAATCGCCACCAGATCATCAGCTTCCACCTCAAAGTTCTTAAAGAAGAGAGACAGAAATCAGACACAGGCATGCTTATCACCAAGGACATCAGCAGAGGTCCAATGCTCACAGAGCAACTCCAAACAACAGGAGCACCTCCAAACAACAGGACCCCAGCAGGTATCAGGTGCCACACCTGAAAACGGGATGGGGGTTTGGTTTTTTGCTGTGTTGAACCACAGCCCAAACCCTCTCGCCCCATACTTAGCAGGGCTCATTTAATTCCCTTTCTGCAGCTAGGGATCAGGACTTCCATGCTTCAAGCCAGGGCACACTGCCACTGAAAAGGGCACCAAAGGTTGGTGCCTCGCAGCCTGCCTGGGATTACCCACACCAGGGCAGTTCTGTGGTTGCTGAACTACTTGCAGGATTTTAACAGCTCCTGTGCCAACATGGGCAGCAGTCAGGAGCCTCTGCCCAGCTCCAAATCATCATGTGCAGCCGGGGATCCCCCAACTCACCCCGTATCCCAAGAGATCATTGGTCACAGACACACCTACGTGCATAACAACGCCTCTGACTGTGCAAAGCTTTAGATGGGACGGTGCACACAGCAACCCAGCACATGAATTCCTAATTACTGGGGAGTTCAAATGGGGTTTACCTGCTTTCCATACTTTCTCCTGCCATCAGAAAGCAGCAAAGTAAAACATGAGTTCGCACCAACAAAGGAGCTCAGTTGAGTAGAGCTAGGTAAGCCGCACTGGAAGGTGTAAAAACCCCACTCCTAGCACTCAGACAAACAAGTGCCCCATGCAGCAGGGAGCCAGCGAGCTCCTGCACAACCCACAGGCAAGTTTCCCTGAAGCTGCGTTACCCTGTAATTGCCTGCTCTGCTGGGCAGGGCACAAACTCTTTCAGTGAGACATGGGCTATTTTTAGATGCTGCGTTCATCGCTCCTAATAAGTCACAAGCCTTCTTTTAGCCAGGCTTTATCCAGCCTCCAGTTTTCCTCTGGTCTCAGGGAAACAAAAATATAATACCAGGATGCCAAATTACCCCAGTAGCCACAAAGGCAGCAAGGGTGGGAAACATCCACAGCACAGCGCCGGATACTGTGCCTGCGAGCTACGCCCAGAGGAAACAGCCTCCGGCATTAAGGAGCTTAGCTGGAAGATGTGGCTGCCAGGCTCCAGGCCAGCAAGCTCCCCTCAGTGCTGGCCACGGCCTGGCCAGCAGCAAACAGGGCCACTGGACCTTCCCGCCAGCCCCGGGTCTGTTTATGTGAGCCAGATGTGCCTGGCAGGCAGCCGAGGAGGGAGTGAGAGGCCTCTGCTTGAGCTCAGCACCGAGCTATGCGCTGCCCAGCACAGGAAGGTGCCGGCCTTTTCCTGGGCAGGACAGTGTATTCAGAAAGGAGGAGCGTGGGACTGATGGGGATGCATCCACCCCCCAGCCCTGCCGCCCCGAGCAGCTGGCAGAGGAGCAGTGTAGGCCCGCAGCTCCTGCAGGGCCCTCCAGGAAGGATCTGGTGGTGCTTTTCAGGACACGTGTGCTGCAGTTGTTCCAGCTTATTGTTTGGTGGTTGGGGTTTTTTTTCCTGGCTTTTACCCTGAGGCCTCCCCAGAAATTGGTGGTGCCAGGAATCAGCATCACCCTGCCCGGCAACAAAGGAGCTCCCTTCCCTGGCACTGCTCACCCTATGCCCTGCAGGGTGCCGAGCCAGTAGTGAGGATGCAGGGCATCACCTGTACAGGTCTGATGGACCTAAGGTCATCATCCACACCCACAGCACAAAGCTGACCTTCTGTCCAGACCCTTTTCCTCCATTCCACATTGCATCACTCCAAAGCTACCTGGACCAGACCCCGCCTGCAAACACAGGGCAGGCAGAGCAAGGAAGGGAGTCTAGAGAGCTCTCTCCAAGCTACAGGGCTCTCCTGTTGCACACTCCATACGCAGGCTGTCAGAAAGCATCTCTCCCCAGCTATTAATACCCATGACACAATGGCCAGAAAATTACACAGGCAGCAGGGTTGTTCCCTGGATCCAACCAAAGATCTCCCCTCCCCTATCAGTCCCCTAACCCTAAAACCTCACACCAAGGCTGAGGACCTCAGGTACCATCAGCCAAGCCACCTTCCAGGCTGGGAGGTAAGCAGCTAGATATAGGGCTGATCCAATGCATGGTATTTTTAGCTCATTTGCAACAGCCTCCTGCAGCCCCAGGAGAGCCCGTAACAAGAGAATGAAATAAAAGAGAGAGCGTGGCTATTTCTAGTAGTGTTTTTCATCAGGTCACTAAGGAAAGGCTTTGGAGAGCTGGGGAGCAGCTTTGTGCCCAGCCTCTCCCAGGCCACGGGCAGTAACACAGCCTTGCAGGTCAGCAGGACAAAGGGGACTTTGTTTGGGGCAGCCAGAGGGCACGGTGAGGCCAGGCTGATTTAGGGCACACGCACTGGGTGTGTGTATTCAGACCAAGGTGGGTGGTGGGAATGTCAAGGGACCACTGTGATCTCCTGCTATGGCCAGGCCCACACACCCAGCCTTTAACCCCAACCTGCCTTGCGGGGACTGTCCCCAGGCAGGGGAGACCACGGTCTTGCAGGCAAGGCAACGCGTTCAGCTCCCAGTCACTGCTCTAAGAACATGCAGACACCCCATCGCTCCACAGGGGAAAGGTCCCGCTGTGGGGTGCCTCATCCCTGCATAGATGCATCCCATGACGCTGCACCAGGATGGCACAGTCCTTCTCATGGGGCACTCGGAAACCTTGAGGTCTGATTTGATGGGCTGTCAGGCATGATCCACAAAAACTCCTATACAAGGGGCAAATAAAATTGGAAGCAAGGAGAAAATAAACCACATTGACACGTACTTTATCTCCAATGGTAATGAATGCTCTGGAATCCAAGTTCCTGGGGGGCCTGCAAGAAAAGAGAGTGAGTCAGGAGAAAGCCCAGCTTTGTTAAGCCCTCTTGGACGCAGCCAGGTTTTGCAATCCTTCCAGCACTCCCAGCCACCGCTTTCCACTGTGCCTTCTTGTCATGGGTCCAAACGAGCCCCCTCCAAACTCTCACAAATGCTTTAATCGTGCTGGTAACACCTCAGCCCACACTCACGAGGCACCTGCAGCGTGGCAGCCTGCGAGAACCCCAGAGAGTCAGCGAGGTGAGACATGCATCCAACCAACAGGCTACGAAACCATCCCCGCTCAGGAGCCCCAGGAACCGAGACCGATGGGATGAGATGTTTCTGTGGCAGCACAGCTCAGCTGTCATGTTTTGACAGGCAGGTGTTGTAACACCAGCCACGTAGCCTGAAACACACGCTGAGGGAACAACAGGTAATTCCTCACCCGTGAGTCATTTGTGTACACTCACAGGCCTGTTTCAGGCAGCGTGGCAGGCAGAGCAGGCAGCACTTCAGCGTCACGCTTTGCACAACACCACACAGGCGAAAGTCTTCCTCTATGGCTTTTTTCCCCCTGCCCTCGTCACTGCCCACTTCCCATTAAGGGCAGCACGGTACTTTTAGAGCCGACACGTCCCTCATACCTCGCTTCTCTCTTCTCCCCATCCCCTGCAACCTTCTAAAGAGTAGAGATTGCTTAACTGGTTTGGCCTCCCTATTCCCATCAGAGCAATACAGCAACCTCTGGGTTCAAGGAAGTACTTCAGGGCTCCTGGCAAGGGCTTTGCGCTGCGCAAATATTTGCACTGCAGCTTGAGAAGCGTGGGGAAAAGGGGCTGGGGGTGGCTCACACCAGCTTTTACAGGAGCACTCTGGGAATGCAAGCACCCCCCAAACATCTGGCATGGCACCGTCTCCAGGGGAAACTGAAATACGGATAGGAGCAGGGACGGACGCACCCGTGGGGGAAGGAGGTGGCTGTTGCATGCAGGGCTAGGTGTGTGCATGCAGGGCTGCACAGCATTAATGTGAGAATACCCCTGGCTCTCACTCCAACAGATCTGCCCTCTCCAGCTGGGGGTTTATCTCCCTCCAGGGAGATACCACTGCTCTCCTGGAGCTAAGAAGGTCTCTGGAGCAAGTGAGGCTCAGCAGTGGAGACGCAGCCTGAAGTGTTTTGGAGGAGCACCATGGAAAAGGAATTTAAGCTGCCTGCTCTTTGTCAAACAAAGTGCTGCTACCCTGGGCTCTCCCCCACAACAGAACAAGCATCAGCTGCACGAAACAAACAGGACAGAGAGAAATTCCAGTTCCCTGAGATACTGCTGGGCATTGGCCCCTGGCACTGAGCAGCACAACACAAGCCACCCATGTCCTCCCCACACCAAGGTGGGAGCTGCAAACGACTAACTAGCCCTGATGGGGTCAGACTGTGCAGAGCACCTCCCAGTCCTCACCCCCCTGCTCCTGCTGTGGTCCAGCTGCCATCAATCCTCTCTCCCCCTGCACTAAAAGCTTTCCCCTCTCCTTCTCTCAGGCAGATTTGCCCTTTGGCCTCTACACAGCCACAGCAGGAGGACTGAAGAGTCTCCCAGCAGTCTCCCAGCCACTTCAAGTCCAACCGGTACCTCCCAGACAGACACGTGCTGCGTACGCGTGTGCATCCACACGTGCAGACGTGCATGTAATTCCTTCTTACCACCCGCAAGCCAGAGCTGGGGAGAAAGCAGTTAACTATGCTGATGCTGCAAAGCCTACACAGGCCATTCCCCTTGACACGGCATTGAATCCAGCTCGGAAGCTGCTGTCTGGCTTTAAGCAGCAGAAACACTTACGCTGTGTTGGCAACGGGCTGTTTGACAGGGACACATGTTATCCGCAGCTCCCGTTTCTTCTTGCTTTTCACTGGGGAAAAAAAGACAGTGACACACGTGAGCAACCGGCATTTTGACTTGTCCTCTTCCTGACATCCTCCTGCCTGCAGCCATCAGGTAGGGGAAGCAGGGTATGGACCCCTCCCCCCACCACCCACTGTGCAGCTACAGCAAGATGACAGCAAGGTCACAGCGTTCGAGTGGGTCTCGGTGTCCCTGTCAAGCACTTGCCTGCGGAAATACCCAGGGGTGTGCTGACAGAGACCATTTTTCCAAGTCTTGGAGCCAAGGACCACCTTGCAGTGCTCCTCAGACACCCCAAAAGTGCTCTTTACCCTTTCTGGCCATTAACAGTACCCTCTCTTTGGGGATTTTATTTGCTGCTGCTCAGGAGGAGAGTTAAAGACACGACTTGTGCTGGGTGCTTACCTGGTTTGTGTGGCTCCACGGATCCTTTGGAATCTGAAAGACAGAAGGGAGATGCCGGCTCAGCCTTCATACACCAGGCGAGCTGGGTACCAACCCTGCATCCCTCACGGATGGGGGACGTGTGGCTCAGGGCAAACAACCCCGGCATGGGGAAGGCAGAAGGGCTGCCAGAGCCCAGCCCGGCCCGAGCCCCGTTTCTCCAGCCACAAGAGGTCCCCATGCCATCAGCGATGCTCCGAAAACGCTCCCTGTCCAGCTGCTCCTTTCCCCCAGCCCCCCAGTTCCCCCACCTCCGCACCCCAGACCTTCCTGGGAAGAGCCAGACCCGTTCTGTACCGTGGGTCGGATCCGGCTCGGACCTGAAGCAAAACCAAGGAGTTAATCCCAGCAGGAGATGGGACACCCCACACCAAACGAAGGGAAACCAGGGGCGAAAACAGAGATGAGCTGACTCCAGTCAGCAGTAAACTGGGCACAAACCCAGGCTTGCAGAGGCTGAGACCCCACCAGACAGGGCACAACCCCATCATATCTGGGGTGACTGGTGAGAGGATGCTCTCTTCCTGCTCCTCCCCGACTCGGAACGGCACTGAGGTAACATAACCCATGGCTGCAGAGGAAAAGGGGGTTCAGACGGGTCCAGGGCAGGCCAAACACCTGCAGATGAAACTACAGAGACAAGAGAACCAGCACAGGGGGCCAGCAGGCAGCAATGGGCAGAGGACACCTGCACAGGGCTGAGAACCTGAGTCCCTTGTGGTGCCATGGACCCCAGGCTGTTCACTGAAGCCCCAGACACCCCTCCATCAGCAAACAGCCCACCCACCTGCTCCAGCTCACTGGGAAAACAAACAGACCATGAGGGGCTGGGACAGGTGCTGAAATGAAAGAGCTGAAAGCATCAAAGTCCTGATTCCCCCAAGAGAGACCAAGGGGCAGCTGTACTTTGCAGCTAAAGGTGCTTCTGGTGGCACTGACCTAGAAGATGCACTAAAAAGCACAAACAGCAAGGCGTGCTCCAGGCACTGGGCTGGGAGCAGACAGCTTGGCACGGGCGTGCACAGTCCTTCAAATCAGCTCCTACCTGCCTGGCTCTCCGGAGCAGGCGTGTGGACAAAGTCCAGCACTCCAAAGGCTGCTAGGGAAGGGAGGGGAGAGGCAGGGAACTGGGATTTCAGTAGGAGACACAGTACTGCATGAAAGGTCCTGCAGCAGCAAGACAGAAGGACAATGCATGCCCTGCACAGCCCTCACACCCCACCAGCTCCAGATGCCTCAGCTAAGACGGGTGCCTGAAACCCACTTTCCCCAAATACAAACCCCACTGAAGCTGCAGGTGAAAACCAGTCTGCAAGACACTGCAAAGGTCCCAACTCTGAGCAGCATCCCTCCCTGATGAGGGGATCAGCACAGATCAGTCCATATCCCCATCTTACCTGCCACCTTTCCTGCATCAGAGCCAACCCATAAGTTCTGGGACCAACATGGTTCCCATGAGGAACATGAACTTCCAGCTCAATGAAACCAGCCAGCAAGCCACCCCACACAGAACCAGTCCCACTTGGTTGGACGCCATCTCTGGAGACCTGACCATGCCACATCAATCACAGCTTCTAATTCATGAGCCTGTAAGGTTTCCCCTCCCCCACCCAGCAGGGCTGGAGGGGGGACTCCCAAGAGCCCGGCATGCCCACTGACAATGCTTTGCAAAAATACCTGGTTGAGCAATGATGGGAGCAAATGCAAAAAGGAGCCAAAGGGAAGAAGCCATCTGCAGGCTCAGGAATGCCTCCCCTTCCCACATCCCGCCTCACGCTGCCCAGCATGGGGGCTGACCACAGAACCTAAAAACTGGGGTCCCCAGAGTCCTTCTGCATGCAGAAGGGGAGCTCACTGTGGCACACATACTGTCCAGGGGGTGGATGTAGCTCACTGGGAGCCTTCCACTAAGTGTTTCTTCTTCCCCATGACCCATCTCAAACTCAGACAGCAGTCTGCACGCACCCCCCAGGCAGTTACCGGCCAGACCTCTGCACGAAGCCCTGAAACAACCCCCATCCTGGCTGGTATTTTCCCTGATCCGTTCGGTCTCCCTCTCCCCAATCGCCACAGCGATCCAGTAACCAGCACAAAGCTCCTTCTGTGCCGCCGGCTGCCCTGGCAGCCATCGACCGCAGCGCGGTGACTCACACGGCAGGAGCAGGGTCCACAGGCTCCCCGGGCCAGGCGTCCCGCAGGCTGCGGCGTCAGCCTTTCCTTCTCCCTGGCTGCTGAGAGCCAGGCCAGAGGGAGCTGGGAGCACCCAGCCCAGGGTCAGGAATCAATGGGACACGTTGTTAGCAGAACCCGAGCTTGCAGACAGGAGGATTTGCAAGCGTGGGTTAGAGGGGCACCGAGGGGCAGGGAGATTCCCCGGTACCACACAGGAAAGTCATTTAGTGTCTCCATGCATCGGTCATCCCCTGTGACCTCTGCTCGAACGGGGGCCCTGCACATCAGCCTGCTCCCCTGCATCCGCAGTCTGCCACTGTTCACTCCCCGGCATCACGCTGCCAGGGTCAGCGACAAGCCCCTCTCCGCCCTGTCACGCCTAGCCCCACAGTGCATTTCCTAGCTCTAACCTGAAAAAGCACCGATTAAACCGGAGGTATTCTGCCACCACTCCCTGGCTCCGGCTGGGCCACCTACGCGGGTGGAAAACCCAGCTCAGCCCATGCCTGCAGAAACAGAGCCAGCCACGATGCCGCCGGGGAAGCCGAAGCAGAGATTGGATTCACCTAATCCACCTTTCCCAAAATTTACCATGAGCTTTCCAGCAGCCTGCTCTGAACTCTTCTCACTGCAAGCGGCAGCGGCGTGGGGCTGGCCGGACTGGGATTGGGTGGGCAGGCACCACTTCCCCTCCAGCACAGGGAAAAAAAAAAAAAAAAGAAAAGAAAAAAATATAATCATGAGAGCTGAGCAGCCCTGCTCTGAAGCCCTGCACAGCCTGCACGGGGTTGGGGGGTATGGCACAGCCTCCCTGCTGCTGCACAGCCAGGAGGTGCCGGGCTGCCCGCTGCAATCCTGGGAGCTGGGTGGATCAACCCTCTGGAGGTCACCTCATTCCTGAGCCTCTACAACAGCCCCCCTCAGATAAAGCCTGTGTGCTGTCTCAGGGCAAATGAGGGTGCTGGGGGCCAAGGGGGAAGAAAATAAAAAGGGATGAACAAAAAGGCAGTAGGTTGGGCATGACAATACCTTGCAATTCAAACCCTCCTGTCCTGAGTACATCCCAGGGCAGTGTTTGCTTTTGGCCCCCACACACAGCTGCTGTCGGCTCCTTCTCACCAGAGAGGCCTCAGCACTCTCCCCGTGCACCAGCCGGTGCAGGAGGAACTGCAATAACCCAGAGAACGGTTTGTGTCACCCTGACATCCTGGAAACCATTCGTTTCCCAGGGCAAGAGGGGCGGCTGCAAGCACAGAGCAAGTTTCCCTCTACAGATCCCTCCACATGAAGAAGGGAGCAGCAGGACGAGGCAATCTGGGGACATGTCCTGGTCACCCCTTCGAGCCCCCGGGGTGCCCAGGATGTCAGCGTGCTGCCAGCATGGTGCTCAGGGATGCAAAAGGGGCTGCTGGCTGCAGAGCACACACAGCACAGCGCCGGGCACTCGGGCAGGGGAAAATTAGCTGACAGAAGTTCCTGGTGCGGACAAGATTGTAACCCACGTGATGCCACAGGCACGTAACTGCATCCTTTATGCTAAGAAAGGAACCATTTCCTCCTAAAGAAAAAAAAAAGCCAAATGATTTTTTTCTCATGCTGTAACCTCCACCAGCTAAGAAATGACAGAGACGTTTCCTGGAACGGCTTCATTCAATATCTGAATCCTCATCTTCCCCACCACCAACTTCAGTCCTATTAAGTTGCATCTCCCCCCAGGAGGTATATCCTTCCCACTCCGTTGGCGTGGGCGGAGAGAAATGAACAGGACAGTCTAAAGAACTGCAAATAAAACTATTTGCCCGAGCCGACCTTTGAAATGAAACCTCTCCACCAGCCTCCCCAGGGCTCTGGTCCCAGCCCCAGGTGAAGTCCTGGGGACAGCTGCAGCGCTTGCAGAGCTGCACCAGTCTTAGTGCTGGGTGGAAGGTTTTGGGTGCATCCCATTTCTCCTCAATCTGAGGAGGAGAGTTAAATGCCATGGATGGGGCAGAAGGCTGGAGGGTGAATCCCAGCCCTGCTGCAAAGAAAAAGCTGGAAGATTTTTTTTTAAGAGGATCAAAAGTAAAAAAGAAAGAAATGAAGAGGCAGGGTGCAAAGCAGAGGGGAATTTGGTCGCCTTGGTCATAAGAGCCAGCTCCTCACAGGCACACTTTGTGCTATTTTTCCACTGTCCAGAGTGGAAAAAGCTATCTGTGGAAATGGAAAAAGGGCTCTCAACCTGCTGAAAGCTGTCACTCATCAGCCCGCTGAGGTCCCGCTGCAGAGAGGGGCTCCTGCGGGTCACCGCTCGCCACTTCTGCAAAAAAAGTGAAGCGAGGAGGAAGGAAAAAAAAAACCCACCCCAAAAAACAAACAAAAATGCAGCATCCTTCAGAAAAAAAAAGCCCCTTGCAGCCCCCAACCAGCCTGTGCTGAATCAGAGCTCCCCAGTGCCGTGGGCACCCGCTTTTCCAATGCAACAGGCTTTTTTACCGGGGGAGAACCGTGCAAGAGCTGCTGGAAAACCCTGCGTCCCAGGAATGCAACTCGAACTGGAGCCAGCAGCTAGCTCTTCATGCTCAAATATTTTCCTTTAGCCATGCTAGATTTTATTATTTAGTTAATTATTTTATTTTTTTTTACAATTAAGATGCCAGTGCTTCAACCCCCCTCCCCAAAACATGCAAGTTCCCAGCATTTTAAAACTAGATCCCCTCCCCTGCAAACAGACACCCCCCCCTACCCAAGCAAGAACAAAGATGTAAAACCGCATGGATTGACCCCAAAAAGTTACAGGTCCCCTTTTAGCACCAGAATCAGCCCTTTGCTCCCCACACACACACCCCCCATGTTTTGGAAATTGCAACATCTACCTTGCTTCTTGTCCATGGCTTCCCAGAAATGAAGAACAGCGCCGGCACGCCTGGCAGAAGAGAGGGATGGGGGCGGGCTGAAGGAGGGAGGGGAGAAAAATAAAGTCCCTCAAGATCCAGCACGCTGCACTTCTTGCAAGCACCGATGGTTATTTGGGGTGGAAATGCATGGCCCAAAGCGCTCGCTGGCTTCACAGAGCTCTCCTCACCGGGGGCCCCTTGTTCCTGGGGGTCCGTGAGGCTGTGGGCAGCAGCGAAGGCGAGTGGGGACAGACGGGGAAGGTAGCACAGCGTTCCCTCATCGGCAGCTGCCGAGGTTGGCCGGGCTCGGCTCCGATTACCCTTGAAAGCTCAACAGTTGTAAAAACTGCAGCAGCGGAATAGCACATGACGTCAACAGGAAACTGCGGGGGAGCCAGCTCCAGCTCCGGGAGCCGCTGAAGCGCTGGATGGCTACAGTGCATCCCAGCCCCACGCCCTTTCTTCCCACAAATTAAAAGATTCCGGAGCCTCCCCTGCTGCCCGTCCCCAAGCATCCCACCCGAGCGACCCTCGCTTGAGGGCACCCCCCCGCTGCCACCCTGCACCAAGCCGGTCAGCAGAGCCGAGGGAAGCCCGAGGGTGCTGAGGGGGCGCTGGGAGAAAAAGAGGTCACATTTCTCTGTGCTGCAGGTGACAGGCTAATTGCTTTGTCACTAACAACTATTACCACAACAAATAGTAGAGATATTGTTCCATGACAATCCCAACACAAGGCTCAGCAGCTATTCCAGGGTGACAACTGAGAAGGCATCTCTGGGGGCAAAATATAAATTGTTGCACGGATCTGGCTGGTAAACAGCAAGGGAAAGAGATGGAGGCATGGAAAAAAAAAGTAAATCATTCATGTCTTTGCAAACACGTGCAAGAAAAGCCGTGGCAAAGTCTCACAGCTCTTCCCCTTTCCCTCAAAACCAGCCTAGCAGAAGCCAATGCTGACGCCCCTGATCAAAGCCAGACTCTTGGCTCTGACAGGCTGCAGTTTTGTTTTTGATTTCCTTGTCAGCCTGGAGGGGAGATACTGTACCAGCTTCTTTACCTTAAACTAATTACAGAAAATACGCCTCTGGTTTGCTCCTGAGCTATTCCTAACTTGTAGGCTATGCCAGACCATGCACATTTGCAGGCAGAAAAGTCAAAGGTCAAGGTAAATGCACATACCAACATAATGAGTGACTCTAATTTTAAAATAGTGTTTATATAAGCCCCAGAAAGACCATAGAAAATATTTTCTCAGGCACATTTCCACTCCCAGGGTATAGTTTCAGGCACAGATCATCAGCACATGAAGGATGCTGAGGTGGGAGCTGCTATCACAGACAGCACCGACAGCTGCCCGCACTCATCCCTGGCACTGCCAGGGAGAACGATGCTGCACTGTCCTCCCATCTAATTCACTGCCTTGACAGCTAATTCCCTGACCCAGACATCAGACAGTGCAAGGATCTCTACAGACACCCACAAAGTCAGCGCTGCTTTGGAGCGGAAAGTCCCAAACCCAGCAGGTGGGATGGGAAACAGGATTTCCTTTGAATTAGTCCTGCTGGGTTTCAGTGCCCAAGGAGCAGGGTGGTGTAAAGCAAAGCTTTCCAGCATCTCAGAGTCATCTTTAAAAACAAAACAAAAACAAACCCAAGCATCATTTCAGTTCTCACCACTGGCAGCTCTCTCAGAAGTCTGCTGACGTGGTAGGGACTGCCTGCCTTGAAAGGCACACGCCATTCCACATTAATCATCCAGCTCTTCATGCACTCCAGGTAATCCCAGAGGAACTACAGGCACTGGGTGTTTCACCTGCCCACCCTTCTGGGCTGTGACATCACCCTCTAAGTGGTGAGGGAAGTGGGGGAAGCGAATCCTGCAGCGGGGAGAAGTCAACGTCCCGGCATGCCAGGGAAGAACCAGGGACAAGGTGGGGGTCTGGCAGGATGGCAACTGTGCTCCCATCACTCTCAGCAGCCTCCTGCCAGTGGGCTGGCTCGATCAGTGGAAGAGCACACCCTTAAAAACAGCAATGAGCTCAAACAGCACCCTGCCAATGCTGGGCCCTTCTCCCCACCCTTCCCCTGCGGAGAGGCAGCATCTCCAGGGCTGGTTTGGTTCAGGCCAGGGACTAGGAAGAGCCACTTTGCTGCAAGCAGAAAAATAGGATTTTCCATTTAGGGTCATCAAGGAGCTTTTTATAGGTGTGTGCGTGGGGTTGTGAAGAATAACAAAGAGTCACTGCCTAACCAGGGGAAGGGGTGACATGGGATACCCCTTTCCCTCTGACCAAAGTCCCCATCCCAGCTGGTCCCAGTGCTGTGTTACCTGATGCCCAATGCACCTTGCATCCGATCATGAACTGTGGCAGCTTCCCTGGCCAAGGCCCTAACACAGCCACTGCCCCAAGCCCAGGATGCACTTGCCTTTCCACATAACAAGGTGCACATCCCACGGGAAAGCCCCACGTGCTGGAGCCGTGCATGGGACCAGCAGCCTGGAAACTCTGCAGCAACTCTATTTTTAAGTAAAGCCTTTGAACTGAATCCCATCAGGAAGGAAACAGGGTAAGCTCCTACCCACTGGGATGGTGCTTGGGGACAATCCACCACGGACCCCACACAGGGCTCATGTCCTCTGGCAGAGCGGGATGTCACACCCACGATGCCACTGGGGCTGGGTGAGGGGGAAGATGGATGCAAAGGAGATGGGTACCCCACAAGGGATTTGGGGATGGGCACGTTAGCTGACACTACCGAAAGGCAAAGGTCGGCACTGGCACGGCCACCTCCAGGCTGGGAGCCACACCCGGCCTCTGTGCACCGTCCAGATAACGCCACCGGGAGCCGCAGGGCTCTGCCGGCAGCTCCGGGAGGATGTCACCACCCAGCTACATTCCAGCTGTATTTTTAGGTTACCTGCACAACCCCAAGGGATGGAAAAATGTTTGGTTTTGTGTTTTGCTCCTGAGTGGCAGCTTGGTGCCCTGCAACCCTGTGACAAGGGAGCACAGGCTCCCCTCCAAGAGAATCCCACAGGAGCAGAGACCAGAGTGCCTTCAGGAAGCTGAGAAGCATCAGCTAGCTAGGATTTGCACTATGCTGTTAGAGGACATGCTGTGTACATGCCAAGAGTCGTGCTGCTTTGCACCAAAGCTTGTGCAAAACCTCAGCACAAAGGTGGGTACAGTGACAGGGACATATCTTTGGGGCAGGCACCAAGCTGGGGTGTGGGCAAAGCATCCTCCATGGGGCTGGAGACTGCTTCCTCTGCATCCATCGCTCTGACCAGGTTTTCTCCAAAAAAATAAAAGGGAGTGCCACACACTGTACATCTCAAAGTTCAGCTGCAGTGCAATGTCAAAATGGACCCACCGAGGACTGGCTGGGGGGCGGCAGGCAAGTGCTTGGGATGGGTAATTAACCCAACGCACGGCTCGTCAGGAGCCAGGGAGCTGGGCACCTTCAGGGTGCACGGCCAGCCCGAAACCCACAGCCACGGGCCATCTCGTGGGACCAGCACGGGCTGCACCAGCTCGGCTGCAGACGCTGGCAAGCTTCCATGAGACAAAGGTCTGGAAGCAATCCCAGCCCCAATGGCTTAGTTGTTAGGAGAAGGCAAAGGAGACAGTGCTTAGAGAGAAGCAAAGAGCATGCTAAAAAAAAACCAACCAAGAATAAAAGGCGGCCGAGGCAGGACCACCATCACCTGCACCCACCTCCCTGCCAGCTGGTACCCAGAGCCACAGTCTTCCCTTTGATTGATTTCTCAGCCCACAGACAGAACCATGATAAAATAGAATGTCTTTGGAACTGCTGTGGCCAGCTGGTGTTTGTTTCCTGATGGGAGAGAAAACTCAAACTGGTTTTGGAACAGATCAGCTTGACAGGGGGCACACAGGTAAGGTTTTGGTTTTTTCTTTCTAGGAAAGAAAAAGTCATTTGACTTTTTAATTGTCAGTGTTAACTCCAGAGTCAATAGACACCCCTTATCTATCCAAACAAGTGCAATTCAAGTACTTCCTGGTGTCCCCAAAATGCCATAAACTTGGCACAAGAGCAAGTACTCCTTCTCTGCTTCTAATGCAATTCTTAGGAAAAAAAAGTAAAAAAAATATTATCCTTCTACCATCCTTTCTCCAATTTTTTTTGGGCAGGGATGGAGTGATTTCATCCTACAAATGATGTAAGATGGAGCAGGGATCAACTCTGAAAACAGAATTTCTATATGGGGATAAAAACCTCAAGGAAGGTCTTGATGTCCATGGCTGCCTGCTCCAGGAGAGAGGCAGAAACAAGACACGGAGCCAGGTTCTTCCCTGGCCAGGCAGGAAAACCTTTGATTACTTCTTCTGGAGCAGGGTGCCAACCCAGTGGCTTACAGAAAGCTGGGATGAGACAAAAGTAAAACCACAGGCAGAGAGCAGCCAAGGAATATGGAGACTGCCCAATTCCCCTCAGGCCACCGCTCATCCTTACCACCTGCTACAGAGCTCAAACCTTAGAGACAACCAAAAAGCCTCAGTCCTAACCACTATGGATGCTTCCTAGTCAAAAGAGGCAGCAAATGACCCGTTTTGTCCCCATGATCTACCTGCAACAGGGGCCTGGAGAAAGGGTTGGTGTATGGAGGGGACAGCTGGCCCCTGAACCCCTGGGAGAGCTCGGCCACAGCAAGCTGGGCCTGCAACCTCTTTTCCTGGCATCGCCGGCAGCACCGCTCAGACTCACACCATGTGCCTCTCGCTCTCCCACCCCAGAGCATGGACTGCATCCACATTCCCAGAACAAGCCCCACAGGACCAGCTCCTGCCCTCACTGGTCAGTGAAGGTGAAGTAAGATGAGACACATCTGTCTCACAACATAAGCTCTGTGTGTGTGTATATACAGACATATCTAGTTATGTGTAAGTATCTAAAGACCAGCACCATGTACTTGCTAAGCTCCACACCTGCATAAGTCATCTGCAAATATTCTTCTGTTCCCCCCAAACTCCATACTGCAAAGCTTAAAAATACCACACACACCCCCAAATTAAAGGCAGGACCACTGGCACGCTGCCAGCCCCACCGCCCAGCATCTCCCTCTGTGGTCCCCTCCCACAGGCCCTTATCTGAGGCTGCAACTGCTATCCAAAAACCACCTGCTTTGTGGGGGAAAACAACTATTCTGCGGCCGATGTACCCGGTGCCCACAAGGCAGCTTTGATTCGTGCCTGGGAAACACAGGGGTTCCACGGGCACCGTGACCGCAGCTCAGCAGCGTTTCACCGCCCCGACCCACGCGCCCGCCGGCAGGAAGGGCACCGCCTCGCCCCGCTGCTCCCTTCGGGTGGGCTTTATTACCACCACCACCCCTTTTTCCACTCCTCGCCTACCTCTCTCCTACCCACCTACTGCACTGCAGCTTTTCCAGTGTTCAAGGGAAGCGAGCGGCGCGGGCTTTTCCTAGTAAAGCCGGAGTAAAGAGGTGTCACTCCGTCCCAGGAAGCCAGCGGTCTCCACAGGCAGGCGGGCCAGTCCCAACGCATCCGGCTGCAGAGCACTGTGACTCAGTGACTTTTTCAGCCTGCAGCTTCTCACGGGGCACGCTCAGGGCTTACAAGAACCGTTTCCATTTAAATAAGAAATGATGAATTCTTAAAAATCCCCTTCGCCCCGAAGAGCAAGCCGCACAGCAGCGTTTTGGGGGAAGGAGGGGTGCCCCGTGGGGTGGTGCGTAAAACGACAAGGAGAGGAGCTGGAAGGGGACGTGAGAAACATCAAACCTGCTCAAGATGAAGGGAAACACACTGGCTCCCTTCCCTGCGACACACTTGCATACCATTTCCCTCGTGGAGCTGTGACCGTACAATCCCATGGGGAAATCCAGAGTTTAGCAAACGAGAAATTCTTTGTGGATCCAAAATTAAGGCTGAACTCCTGGAGCAACCCGAGGCGTGCACAGAGAAGGAAACCACACGTACAGGGGAGCTGCCAGAGGAAATCTGAGCCGTGCACCTTAGCAAAGCACACGCAAGGCTGATAAGAGTTTCAATTAATATTCCCCCACAATTCCTGCCTGGTGATTTCCAGAGGCGCCTCCTCCTCCAGCCTCCACTTTACTCGCATCACCCAACCGCCCTTTGAGAAAGCAGGCAGGGCAGGTGTCACTGAGACCTGCTGAAACCTTCTCTAGGGCAAGAGAGCAACATCTGCAGAGCACAAGGGGCATGGAGCCATAGCACAGCCCTGCAGGCTGGCGATGCTCACAGCCAAGCAATCACGGGGATCAACCAAAAACCTGGGGGAAACAGGCTGCAGCTGCTAATGAAGAGCTAACACAGGGGGCTGCAGAAGCGGCAGGTCTAAAACACCCACCGCCACCCTCCTTTTTTGGCAGCCTGAGGCTGCTTCAACCTTAAAGAAAACAGGAGGTGTCGAAGAGAGAAAGCCAGAGCACAGAACAGAGGCTGGTACAGGTCTGTGCTGGTCCCCTGGCAGCATCGTCACCCACATCCTCTTTCTGCACCATGCTCTGACCACGGAGCTCTCACCAACATGGGACGGCGGTCAGCGGGGAGCATCAGGGGCAAGTCGGGTACAGGTTCAGCAACAGGTGGATGATTTTAATTTCTGGGAAGCCTTGGAGGCCATCTGAGCACACGTGCACACGTACAGAAATGCCTCGCGCTGCCCTGCCCTGTGCTGGCAGGGATTTTTTGGGTGCAAGCACGTGGTTTTACTAACAGGCACGTGAGGCTGGGCCTGCCACCTACCCCCCTGAGCACCTTTTAAAGGTGTTTGCAAGATGACAAAACAGCCAAAGCAATGTATCAGCACAACGTCGTTTCATCTTTGGTTGAGGAGCAACTTGGCAGCGTGTCAGAGAGAAACCCAGCGGTCTGCAGCAGCTGGGGATTTTTAACTATGCAGAACAGCTTTCCTAAAAAGCCTTGATGGTGAGCACATCTGGCTCTCAGGAAGAGCCACGTCATTTTTAGTGACAAGCTGCAAAGACATCCTTCAGGACAGCACACCCCCTGCCCCGCATGTTCCCACCTCAGAGGGGATGTTCTCTCTCAAGCCTCAGCTTTGTCACTCTGACACCAAATAAACCAAGACCTCCATCCTACAACAAAAAACACCTCCACTACCGTTCCGCTCACCCTTCACTCCCTTCAACAAAGGGCCTCCAGCAGGGAGAGATGCATGCCACAGGAGAGGACATCTGCTCTAGCAGTTGCCCTCAAGCCAGCACAGCCAACTCCTGCAGCGTGGGCAGGCTCCACCAGCCGTTCTAGTGAGATCTGGGCCAGGAGGGAATTTCTATACCCACACACCAAAGTAGTATCTAACTGGCCTGCAAGCCCAGACAAGCTGACACACCCTAGATAACCCCGTCATCCTCCCCTAAACCACCCCTGGCCCGTCCCCCGTAACCAGCCCTGCGTGTTTATGATCTGTCTGACACATGACTGTCACCTGCCAAGCCCTGCAGATGGGCTTCCTCCTGTCCTGTCCCTCTGTCCTGCACCACGGGTCATGGCGCTGCCAGCTGCACCCGTCACCGGCTGACTGTGAGAAAGGACAGGGCTCTCGGCACTGCAGAAGTGATGCTGGTAGGACCCCATCCCAGCTGCAGGGCTTTATCCCTTCCTTACAGGAAATCTCAGAGCCCTTTATGGGAATGAACAGACTCATTAAAGGCTGCTTTGAAGTTTCCTAAAAGATAGGACAGGGACTATCACGGCAGGAGATGAGGCAGCAGGGTACAAAGGCTCAGTGACAATCAGGACTTGGTCCCAACAGGCAGCACTTGGGGAGGAGGGGGCTCTAAGTACCACTGACATCCTCAGAGAGGTTCATCGGATACCAGCAGGCAGGCTGATGCCAGTGCCAAACCACAGCTAAGGTTAGCAGCCTCTGATGGGAAATGACTTGTATCAGGCACCCTGGAGGTTTCTTCCTTTCCAAAACTAGATTTTTCTCTGTTTTTGGTGATGGTGTTGGGGGAGGAAGAAGGGAGGATGCTCTGCAAACAACTACTACTGGTACGTTTTGTCTCCTCCCTTTCCACTCAAGTTACATTTTTAATAGATATTTATCTTTAAAAAAAAAACCAACTATACTAATAAGCATTTCACCTCAAACAATGAAATGAACACTGAAAGCCCAGGACAGACCTAGTTCAGTAGCAACCTCCCAGAGCCCAGCGTTGCCTGAGGCCAGGAGCTAGACCCTCCCCAGCTCCTCACACACCCTGCCAGCACCCAGAAGAGAGGGTAGCAGCCAGACCACCCCCTTTGCACACCTCCTTCCCTGGCATCCTGGCAAGCAGGGCTATAAAGCAGGGTCAGGGCAGTGACATCCCGCTCTACCACACCCCAGTACAAACAGCTCCCCAAGGTCCCAACACTCACATTTCTGAGAAATGGAGCTCCAGCACTGCATATCTTTAAAAACAAGACCAGGTGTCCTTTTTTGTTGTTGTTTTGTGGGTGGCTGGGGTATTTTTTTTTTTACACAGTACAGCTTAATTCATCCAAAAGCTATTGGATCAACTGCAGTCATTCCTGGAAGCAACAGCCCGACCTCCAAGCACAACGCCTGGCATCGTCCCTCCAGACCTTACAGCCCATGATTCAAGTGTTTCCCCATTCCTCCTCCCACATTAGATCCAGCAGCACACCAGGGCATCCATGCTGCACAGAAAAGGCCACCAGCCTCTAGGCCAGAAAGGGATGTGCTGCCCATCTTCTCCTGCAGCAGGTCGATGGGGCAGACAGCACACAAAGGAGCCTGCAGTATTACACCCATGGATCAAGCAAACCATGTGGACAACACAGCACAGGGTTACTTGGGGATGCTGGAGAAGGTCTGTCTTGCTCCCACCTTGTCCCCACTGCAGGTCCAGAACTTTCCCAAACATTAGGCAGCAATTCCCTCCCTTCCCTACCCGCTGGGACCACTGGATCCCCAAATCCTACCCTTCCTTCCCTTCAGCCACACCATAACCCAAGTTGCACAGGCAGCAACTCTGCTCCAGCCTTTTGCTGGACAGAGAAGTGGCTGGAAAAGAAAGGTGCAGGGAGCCCCATCCCAGCTCCAGAAGAGGGAAGACAGACTTGCACCCACTGCAAACCAAAAGGCAGCTGGTGCTGCAAAACGCTACCGTGACACCTGAGATAGCTGCAGGCATACCCAGCAATTACAGCATTCCTTGGGGTGAGGACCATTTAGACTCACAACGCTGCCCTGGTGTCAGTGCAGTATTGTCCCCACACACAGATAAGGGGCTGTGGGGAGATACATCCCAAGATGAAGAATGGGAGCTTCCATTTTCCACCATAAAAAAAAAAAACCAACTCCTCTTTGCCTTCTCCCCCACTCAAAAACCCTGGCTAACACACAACCTGCACTACTTGTCACCAAAAGGGGGAGGTAGATCTAGTGCCACACATACCCACAAGCAGCCCCAAGTCACGGGCAGCAAAAGCCCAAACTTTTGTTGGTAGAGTATAAATCACCTCCCCAGCCAACACAAGTTCCTCTCCCAGCTCCTTCCCCAGCACACAGCCTGCCTGACTGACACCTTATTAATACCAGGCACAACCATGTTCCAGCCAAAAACCCACAGAGCCCCACATCTGTAGTGCTGTCCTCTCCAATCACAAAATTGCTGAGACCAGGAACTCGCCCCCATCCCCAAGGGCCCAAAGGGAAGCTCTGCAAACACGCATGAGCCTTCTCCAGCAACGACCACCTTCACAAACAACGGGGGCAAAGCAAATTCTGGCTCAGCCACAGACTGCAGTCTTCAAGGAGACACATTATCCACCCCAAAAAAACCCAAAACACCAACAAAACAGGGGAGCATCTCTCCAGGGAGGGAAATGGATTGCTGAAGCACAGCTAAATATTTATCCCATCCAACATGATATTTCCCAGGCACCCGCTGTTATGCGAGCAGAAAGCAGCACAAGGAGGGCAGGAGCAAAGCGTTCCCCTCTCTCTCTCTACATTTGCTCTCACTAACTGGATGCAAGCTCCATGGTGCTTCCACTACAATTACAATAAAAACCTGACTCTGTGAGGTCAGAGCTCCCAGCCCTGCCACCCCTGTCCACGCACACCTGGGGAACACCGGGCTGGTGGCTGCTCTGCCTGGAGTCAATGAGAGCCTGAAGCCAAACCCCTGTTTCTGCAGGACAAGCCCCCTGTGTATTTTCTGCAGAACCACCTTTTTTTTTGGGGGGGGGATAAGGGGGGTAGCAGGAAAAGCACGGAGGGCACATGAGACAGTACAGGATTCACAGCCGACTGCATTGCTCAACGGCAGAGCGCCCGCAGCGGGCACAGCGCAGCCAGGGCGCGGGAGGGACCAGTCCCCACCGCTTATTTACCCACCCGGAATAGACACGCCACCAGAACAAGTACCAGTTCATCCCCGGTTCTGGCATTTCTCGTGGCTGGTTTTCCCAAGCCTCGGTGGCAAAGGAGAGCCACCTCCCCAGAAACACAGCCCAGCTTAGCTGCACCCTGACCCCTCTCCCCAAGAGCCCCTGCCCTCCCACAGGAAGATCTCACCCCTGCAGAGAAAGACTCGCTTTTGAATTACTTGGGCATCGGCTCTGAGCAAGGCCAGGGGAGGCCAAGCAGGTCTTCTCTTTCCAGACCCCATCAACACTTCCTCCAGCAAGCTCCCCAGTTTCGGGAGACACGTATCTCTGTGCTGGCACCCTCCTGCCCAGCCCTCCAGGCTTCCCAGGTGTCAGGGGACACCCAAGTCACAGTGACAGGAGCACAGAAACCATGCCTCGACTCAGGGTGAAAGGCAGCAGCCTGGATTTATACCCACAGAGTCTAACGCTGACCCTGCACACAAATACTCCCCACCAGTCCCACATCTGCATATACCTCTGGACAGCAAACTGCCCACGGCTTTGCTCCCTTCTGCTTTAACCCCTCAGATACAACACCCCCTCCCTTCAAGGTATCCATTCCACAAAAAAAGGCACAGATTTTGTTGGAAAATCACCCCCAACACCAGCCACATGTTGCAATTTACAGCTAGAGGCTGCATCCCTTGCACAGCTCTGCAAGGAGGAGGCAGGGCAGCTCCAGTCTGCACACAGCTCCTTACCCCAGTGCCATCCATCCAATGAAACACAACTTGAGGGAGCTTTGGGGACCTGAGACAACAGGGAGCTTTTGCATGTTTCAGTCAACAGCAGCACCGACAGCACAAATTAACACCCAAACAGCGAGCACCATTTCCCCCCACACCTCATCCTGTGAGAGTCTCCATCAACCAGATAGGGGCAATGGGAAGACCAAGAAAGCCCAAATCCTCCCTAAGCTTCACCTAATCCCCAGAAGGTGTTTATCTCACAAGCTATGTTTAGTACAGAGGGAGGCAAAGCTCTCACCCAACACCATTCCTATCGCGCGTGTCACAGCCAGCCACTCACATCCCCAAAAACTCCCGAGGCAGGAGGCAGCCCCATGACTAAGCCAGAATGACAGCAGGTGAGTTTTGGTACGCATCTATCATGGAAATAGCCAACCCGAGAGCTTCAGCACAGCACCCTCCATCTACTACCACAATCAACACAAGCCCAAGATGGGAAAGCAACCAGCAAATGGGAACCTGAGACCACTCGCTGAAATTTCCTAAGGAAAGTTAGGGAAATTCGGTTTAAATTCAGGCTGCCCAGAAGGGGAGGCAGAGGGAGCTGCAAGGAGTGCTGCCAGCAGTGTCTGCAGTCCCAGCAGCAGATACATGGTACTCAGACCTCTGAGCATCCTTACACAGCAGCAGACAGCCTGCAAACCTGCTCCAAGGGCTGGCACTGCTGAGACAGATGCAAAACCAAGGAGAGGCACGGCAGACAGCTGGTAGCATGACAGGGTTTGGAAGAGGCAGCTGGGTTACGCACATCTGAGATGGATCCCTGCACTGAGCATCACCCCGACGGAGGCAAAGGAGCTTGGGTCAGATGGGGACCTGGAGCTGCCGGTGCCTGCAGAGAGCAGGGGCACTCAGCACATACACGATGCCTCCAGCAAAGGGTATCAGAAGTAACTGCATGAATGAACCAGTTCAGCACAACTGACAGCCCCGTGCAACCAGAAACCTGCAGACACAGAAGGGTTCCAGACTTCCTCCAAGGAAAACACTGCGGTCCCAGGTGCTCCCGTGGGCATTGCTTTTTGCTTCCCCCAAAATCCTCATCTCCTGCAGGGTAGAATCAATCAGGCTCACCTCTTCCCTCCATCCACACATCCACACATGCACCTGCAAGCCGAGTGAGAGGTCTGGGCTCGGGCACCCCAGCAAGAGCCTTTTTAAGAAGCCCAGCTGATCCCTTTCGGCACGGGGCAGTGGCCAGAGGCATGTGCTCCTACCTGTGAGTCAGCAGCTCCGCTCAGCAGCGCCGTAAATCGCTGCTGATTCACACCCTGCTTACACAGCAAACAGGAAACTCAGGTCCACATTCCCTCCGGTTAAGACACAGATCATTTAAAAGGGGGGAAAAAAGTCACGCCGAGGTGCGTTCATCTGCTCACATGGTTCCTGACTTCAAGTTTCCAGTGCATCACTCCCAAAGAAGGAAAACCCCTCAAATTTTATTCCGGTGATAAGAGAGAGGCAGCAATCATACTCCGTGTGCTCCCTCCTCCATCTGGTCCGCGCTCACAGCACTGATGTAACCAGCTCCCCATTGCACCGACACCAGCAAAGCCGTTTCCCCATCGCGCTCAGCCCCAGCACACCGGCAGAGCCATCCCAGGCCAATGCCTGCCAGGCAGCACTCACCTTGGCACAGCAACCAGGCCACCTTGGGCAAGGCGAGGCTCTATAAATAACGCCCATGACACAGGGCCATGTTCACCAGCCACGCACTGGGGAGCCGGTGGGAAACTCCACCGCGGTGCTCTCAGCACTGAGCTGGATCCCAGCAGTGCCTCAGCCACCGGCTGGGGGGACCAGGCTCCTCATCCTGTTCTCCCCGCCTTGTTAGGCCGGGATGAAGGCTCTGCTCATCCTCAGCATGCATTGCTCCAAGCCAGCCATGACGCTCGCTGAGCTCCACGGGCGGTTTCAGCAACAGGGAGAAACTCCAGCAGCCACGGGTGAAGCTTGCGTGGTTCGGTGGCTACGCTACACAGACGGGACCCTCACGCACACGCATCCCCTCTTCCTTCCCTCCCTCCTTCCCCGCGGGCACGGTCCTCGCTCCCTTTCCCCTCCACACACGCCCCGGGCGCTGCAGCGAGCGATGCCGGGCCGCAGGCGGGGAGCAGCGCGGCCCTCAGCCGGGACCGGGCAGGGAGAGGCGCTCAGAGCCCACGCAGAGGAAGCCCCGGCGGCGGCGGGGAGCCCACGCCCGGCCGGTTGGGCAACAGCCCCGTCCCCGCGGGTTACGCCAGACTCGACGACGCGGCTCAAGCCCGGCCGCAGCTCCGCTCCCGTTCCCCCACGCCCACCCCCAAATCCCCGTCCCGGAGACCCGCAGACACCCCCTCCCTCCCTCCCTCCCGGCCCGTGGTCCTACCTCTGGGCAGGGACATGGCTGGCGGCGGCCCGCGGCGACCGGGCTGAGCGCGGCGACCGGCAGACTCCGGCCCAGCGCGGCGGCCGCCGGGGAAGTGCCGAGGGGAGGGGCGGTGTGGCGTGTTCCCCGCCCCTCACGCGGCGGGATTGGTCAGCGGCGATGAGGGGGCGTGGCCACTGCCTCCGCGGGCGTTGTTTCTCGGTTCGTCGCGCACAGTTGTGGGAATGAAGTGAAGCGGACGGGCGGCATAGCAGCGCCGCTCCCGCAACCGAGGTGTCACCGCTGCCCCTGCCGCCAGCGTGACCCCGCCGCGGTACCCGCGGGGTACGGGTGGCGCTTGGGGCGCGGAGCTTTGCCGGCAGCACGGCCCAGGGGGCCCGTGTCCTGCACCGCGCCTCACCCCGCGTACCTGACACGGGGGCACGGAGCCTGGGGACAAGTGTGCTGGGAGGCTGGTGCGGTGCAGCTGAGACCGGCCAAGTTCATCACATCTTCCATGGCCCCTGCTCTGGGCTGCCCAGGATCAGACGTGTCCCACCTGCCCCAGCAGCTCCCCTGGTCTGTAGGAGTAAGGAACAATGTGCTATGGTGCATCCTGGGGTGAAGGTCCTCCCCAGAGCGCCTGAGCCCAATCCCCTGCAGAAAGCAGCAGCAGAACAGGACATGAGTGATGTCGTGGAACAAGCAAGAAGGAGGTTATAGGGGTCATTTTCTGGCTGAAGGTCCTCGGGTGATCCATGCAGAAGGGGTTGGAGGGCCAGCAGCAGCAGGCAGCCCTGGTGAAATCCCAGCTGGGCTGTTGCAGCCGGATCTCAAAGCACTGTGGGTGGGTTCGAAGGCTGGAAAACCCATCTCAAAACCAGACAGCTCAAGGGAATCGCTGCAGTGGGGGGAAGGAGCTGGATGGGCTGGTGTCTGCTTGAGGACTGGTGCCTCCAACTGGACCCACAACCTGGCAGCGACTGTGTGGGATCCAGCAGCTGCACATGGAGGCTAGAAAAGTTCCAATGGGGAACAAATTATGGGTTTTTAATAGGGAGAGCAATTACCTTCCTAAGAGACATCGCAGATCCACCACCTTTCAAGTCTTTCAACACAGGCAAGGAGTCTTTCTGAAAAAAAAACCCTGCACTCTGGTTCAGCCATGGGGTTATTAGCTGTGATGCAAGAGCTGCGGATGTCACTGCCTGGGCTGGGCAAGCAGGAGGTGGGAGCAAAGTGGACCTTTCTGGTGCTTGGGCGTACAAGTCTCTGAATCAGCAATGGGGTTTGAACTCCAGCCCAGCTGATCTGAATGGCTTTGAGCTAGGCCAATGTTTGGACACAAGATCCCAGGGAGTGCTGCTGGAGGGCAAAGCATCTTTTGCAAAAGTGGAGCTGGATGTTGGCCTGTAAGGACCAGTGGGACCAGCTTCAACACACGGCCTTGGCACTGGTGGCACATGAAGGTGTCATTGCAAGCACAGGGCATGACCCCGCTGTCCCCAAGCACGTTGCACGCTCTGCCATTCCTCTGCCTGCATCCCCAGGCACATCTGGAGATCTCTGCAATTACAGGGATGGATGAAACAGCAGCCCAGCTCCTGTTCACTGGGTACTTCACAAGCAGGGGTTTATTGTCTCCTCTGAGGTCCACTGGCACAGGAGCAAGACTGGAAGTTTTTGTATGCTGAATCCGTCAGGGTGGGAAGGTGTGGGGCTGGGGAGGGGCCCCACAGCCCCCCCCAGGCTGCAAGGAAGGGACCAGAGGCAGGAGAAGCATCTGAAGGATCAGAGGCAGCTGTAGTTGCTGGCCTGGGGCAGAGGGAATCATCACAGGCAAAGGCAAGGTAAAGCCTGCTGGTGGAGCTGAAGTGCTCCTAGAAATTTTGGCAAGGGTGCTGGAATTCTGGCACCCCTAGAATGCTGCTCCACATTTCCAGGGTGCTGCAGGTAAACCTGTGGGTTTACAGGCTCTGGAAGGAAAGCCAGACAGAGGGAGAAAGAGGGATGGAGAGACAGACAGAGGGAGGGAGAGAGGGATGGATCAGTGTGTCCCTTGGCCAGACCTCAGCAGACACACTGGTACCTTTGCTGGTAGCTCCTGACGCTCGACTCTTTGGTGGTGACCCCTCGCTGTGGAGTTGCACTAGTCCTGGTTTGGAAACGCACCCACAGCAGGATGGAGCATCCCCATTGTCCCCAGCAAAGCAGTTGGGGGGATTGCTGAGAGACCCAGTGAGGAGCCCCCGCTTTGTGCAAAACTCACTCCTCCTTTCTTCTTTCTCCTCAGGCTTCCCAGCAAAGCGATAGACTTTGCCTGGAGCATCACTATGTGCTGGAGGGCATCAGCTCCCCCTTGCCACTCATCTCCTTCCTCCCTCCGAACTCACAGCCATGCCTAACCCGGCTGTTTGCAGCGTGTTTGTGTTTCCCTGCTCCAGTTTTATCTTCCCACACCACCATACGGTGTGGGAGCCCAGGCAGAGCAAAGGCTGCCAGGAAGAGAGGGGATGAGGAGAAAGACATCTCACCACTGATGTTTTCTAGCCTTTCATGGAGGAGGAGGAGGGTAACAAAGCCCTCTCTCCCCACTGACACCCATTTCTGCGAGCCTCTGGGTGCCTTGGGTGCCTCAGATGCCTGTGCTTGACGGGAGGGGTAGAACGTGACCCCAATGGGCTCAACACCAGCACCCAGCACTGGCACCTACAGCAGAGGGAGCAGCACAAACCAAACAAATGCAGTGGCCCGATGAATTAATCAGCTGATGGGCTCTAACTCCGGGAGCAGGAGCCAAAGGGATGAGTAAACAAAGGCCAAGCTACATGGGATGGTATTTAGGTGCAGAGTAGCTGCCGGTGAACTATTACAAGTTCCAGATTAATTCTAGGTGTTGCTGCTTTTCCTGTTGTACAGGCAGCCACCAGCCTGCCCCGCTGCACAGCCAGTGTGCAGACACTCGGACAGGCTCAGCTCCTGCCTCCTAGAGATTTCAGTTCAAATATATCAAGGTGTTGCTGCTAAGGCTGCACAGGCACAAACACCCCTGCTTCCTCCCACAGTTTCTCACCTGGTGGGTACCCTGGGGTCATCGAGCAGATCCTGATGTACATGATGCAGCATGTGAAAGCACAAGTGCTTCTGGTTTTGAGGGTCCACTTAGTGCAACTCTCCTACAAAGCAGTTAGGAAAATCCGTCCCCACCCCCCTGGCATTGGACGTGTCCTACAACTGCCAACCCACGAGGTTTCCATTGCTTTTGTGAACACTGGGATGAATACTTCAAAGCTGGCTGTTCATGTGGCAGTGTGGCCCATCTGACAAGCCTCCTGGTGCTTTCCAGGGGCTTCCTGTGCTGCAGGGTTGGGGGATGTGGCATTGCTCTGCAGTGCAGCACCACCAGAACCCCCTGTCCTGGGAAAGGGTCTGCTCCTGGGGGGGAGGCAGAGCACTGCATAGGGGCCATGACCCAGGCCTTCCACTGCACCCCACGGTGCGACTGCAAGGTGCCAGTACAGCACCAGTGTGTGGGTACTGGTTGGCCCAGTACAGGTACAACAGGGCAGCAACAGCACAGCACCATGATGGGGCAGGACCAGTGCACTGGCACAGAGAACCAGTACATGGCCAGGGTACCCTGTGTAGTAATTGCTGCAGAGCAAATTACGTAGCTGGGCAGTGCCAGTATGGAATACACAGTGCAGGACCAGTGCAGGGTCAAGGCAGGGCCAACGCAGGGGCAGTGCAGGGCAAATGCCAGGCCACTGCAGGGTGAGTGCAGGGAAGTGCATGGCAACTAAGGAATAGGGCCACTGCAGGACTAGTGTAGAGCCAATGCAGGGCCAATGTAGGGCCAGAGTAGGGCCAATGCAGAAGCAGTGCAGGGACAATGCAGGAGTAGGGCCCTACTCTTGTACTGACCATGCATTGGCCCCACACTGGCCCTGTAATGGCCCTAACCTTCTGATGCATTGTCCCTTCACTGGTCCTAATCCTGCTTTGACCATGTTGTGCTGGACCAGGCAGAGCTGGGGGCAACAGGGGCTGGGGGGGCAAGCTAGGCAGGGCCAGGATCAGCAAGGATGGACCAGACCGAGCCACATCGTGCTGGGCCGAGCTGTGCCAGGTCAGGGGAGCTGGTGCATGTTGGGGGGCCGGGGTCAGGGCAGGCCAGGGTCGGGCCAGAGCCGAACCGGACTGGGTGCCAAGGCCAGGCCGTTCCATAGCTGAACTGGTCCAGTTCGTGTCTCAACTGTGGAGAAGTTGTCTCAAGAGGTCTGGCAACTCAAAGATGACATGTCCTATCGTCCACTTGTGCAGACCACAATTTCAATCAGAAGCAGGTAATCATTCCCCTGTTCCAGAAAGAGCTAATAAAAAGTACACAGCACGAGTCATCCTGTGGTTCTATCTGTGTGCCCATGGAGAAGACATGAGGAGGTGGGATGGGAAACCCACCTCAGCCCTCAAAGCCCAAGTGAGCAAGCTGCAAGGAAAAGCAGTTATAAAGAGATGCCTCCAGGAAGAATGCTGTGCCACTTTCCAGTAGACAGCCCATGGGATTGTGTGATTGTCATTGTACTTGTGACCCTCTTGAAGGGACCTCCAAGTCTTTTTTGCAAGAAGTAAACAGCAAATACGATGAGCAAGATTAGAGGGTCCCTGACTCCAGACAGGTGGAGGAAAAGTATAATTGGATCTATTGGACTGTGTGGATCTGATGTGCCAGACCAACAGTACCAAACATTAGTAAACACTAGTGCCCAGTGTACCCCAATACCATTGAACCATGAAAGGTCAGAACCCGTCTACATTTCCAGAGTGGCAGCATTGACTCTACTTGTCCTGGTTTCAGCTAGTACAGAGGTAATTTTTTTCCAGCAGCAGAGGAAGTTTTTGAGAAAGGAAAAAAGACAGTCAAAATCCTTTTGAAAGCTGGTTTTGCTATAAAACGAAGTCAAGTCAAGGGACCTACTCAGGAAATCCAGTTTTTATGAATAAAATGGCAGGATGGGCATCATCAGATCCCCATGGATGCTATCAGTAAAATAGCACCTACATCTCCATCAACAGACAAAAAGGAGACACAAGCTTTTTTAGGCATTGTGGGTCTCTGGCAAATGTATATCCCAAACTACAGTCTTATTGTCAGCCGTCTCCACCGTTTAACCCAGAAGAAGAATGATTACCAATGGGTCCCTAAGCAGCAACAAGCCAGTTAACTGATCAAATAGGAGATAGTTCATGCAGCAGCCCTTGGGCCCATCATGACAGGGCCAGATGTAAAGAATGTGCTCTACACTGCAGCTGGGGAGAATGGCCCTAAGTGGAGTCTCTGGCAGGAAGCACCAGGGGAGACTCGAGGCCGACTGTTGGGGTTTGGAGTCTGGGCTACAGAGGGTGTGAGGCCAGTTACGCTCGCACAGAAAAGGAAACACTGGCTGTATAGGAAGAAGGCCCCTTGTGCACACCATGCCACTGATGCTACGCGTAGCAAGTGGGTTGCACTTATCACATGGCAGGCACAAATAGGAAACCCCAATCACCCAGGAATCCTGGAAGTGATCACAGACTGGCCAGAAGGCAAAGATTCTGGGATGTCACCGGAGGAGGAGGAGGTAACACGTGCTGAAGAAGCCCCACCATACAACAAACTACCGGAGAATGAGAATCAATATGCCCTGCTCACTGATGGGTCCTCTCGCCTTGTGGGAAAGCACCGGAGGTGGAAGGCTGCTGTATGGAGCAGCAGAAACGTCGTGTTTCTGCCCTCTGCTGGGAGCTGAGCACCACGCAGCCACTCGTTCGGGGAGGGGCAGGGGAAAAGGGAAAAGAAACCAAATTTGAACCTTATGGGTTGGGTTAAAGATAGTTTACTAGAAGAGCAGAGAGAGAAATAACGATAACAGGATTTTTATACCAAAGAAAATATATGAAACTGGTGATACACAATGCAGTTTCTCACTGAAGTGCACGACTCAGGCCATACAGCTCAGAGACATCCCAAAGCTGGACCATTCCCCAAAACCTGCATGTCCTGGAGCCATGCGCTCCTCCCCTCACCAGCCCAGGACATTATCCATACCATTTACATCATGACCAGATCCAACAATTCCCTTAGGTACAGCCAGTTTCCTGATTTTGACACTCATGCACGCACATACCTACAGGTATTATTCCCTCTAAGTTGTCTTTTGGGTTCATTTAGTCCATGATGTTGGGCTGTATCTGTCATAACAGTCTCTCAGGACAAAAGTAATAATGTGTGCCGTTGGATTGTTGCAAGCTGCATCCAGGACTCTCAACAGATACACCTGGTGTGGTCTGTGGTTATAGCCTGAAGGTAGAAGGTGTTTCTTTTCAATAAAGTTTCTGAGAGCCAGCTACTGAGGCCAGGTTAAGTCCCATCACCGTGGCACTCATCCTTAATTAATTTCTGATTCCCACTGTAATACCATTAGTACAAAATATAGCCATTATAGAAATTATAAGTATACAATAATCATGTTATTTAGCAATTAATAGCATGAAATTTCTACTTTATTGGCTATTCTCTATTCTAGCTATTTTGCGTGGCTGGGTTCTGGTAGAGAAGGGAGCACTGCAGAGGTGGATTCTGCAAAAAACAGCCTTCTGTATGCCCGACAGAGTAAACACCAACCAGAGTTGTTATTGACCAAGGCAGAGCCCAGCAGCGATGATCATAGCTTTGGGATCACGTTTTCAGTTAAAAAACTCTAACCTGAATTAGACCGGGTTGTTTTCCACCCCACCTGAAATCCCTCCCCCATCAAGGGGGTGAGGGGCCAACATCTTTAGAGGCCAATCCCCCGGCCCCACACCTCCCGAGCCGTGCCGAGACCACCAGAGCACCCTGAAAGGAGAACAAGGGCAGCCAACGAGGCTCACATGCGGTGCTAACACAGAGTACCTGACCGACCCGACGCTTACCGACCGCTGCACAATGCAAGGAGCGAGCGGACGCCCCGGCCGCACTCAGCCGGCCCTGGAGGCATCCAGAGGCAGCCCCTCCCCGACCAGCACCCTTGATGGGGGACGGATTTCAGGAGGGGTGCAAAACAGACCGTGCTAATTCAGCTCCCCTGTGCTGACGACCTGGGCATCTTGACTCCCGTCTGGCCAGAACCTGGACACGACCCCAGCCGAGCTGACCCCTCCCGGAACGATAAAAGCCTGAATGGACCGTGCGCACCCGTGCAAAGACAGCGCAAGACAAGCCGACCCTTCTGGCCCGACCCGTTCACAGCCGGACCGAATAGAACCCCCTTCTCAGACTGCCCGAACGAAACCGCGCCGGCGCTAAATGAGCTGACCCCTTGTCGTGGTTTCCCCCCGGCTGTGGGCCGAGATCCACGCAGCTGCCTGCTCCTTAAAGTAAAAGAGCTGGGGAAGAGGGAAAAAGGGGGGAACAAGGGAAGGGAAAAGGAAGGGGCAAATAACTCCAAAACCAAGAAACTAAGAGGCCCGTGGGTTGGGATAAGGATAGTTTACTAAGAGAACAGAAAGATAAAATATCCCAATGCTAACAGGACTTTAGAGCAAAAGAAGATGAAACTCTTGATCCCCAATGCAGTTTCTCCCCGACCCACACAACTCAGGCCGTGCCACCCAGAGCTGTCCCGGAACCCGACCGTCCCCCCAGGCAGCACGCGTCCCGCCACCGCCCCTCTTCTTCCTCCCCTCAGCCCCCCGTTATCCTGGGCAGGACGTAATTGGCATGGAATACTCTCTTTGGCCCATCTGGGTCACCTGTCCTGGCTTCGCCCCTCCTTTCTCCTGAAGAGAGAAATAGGAAGAAGCTGAGAAAGTCCTTGACTGTCTGACTGCAACTAAGAACATCAGGGTGTTCTCAGCACTGCTTTCATTGTAACTCCCAAACACAGCATCCCATCAGCTGCTACAAATGAAGTTAACTCTATCCTGACTGAAACCAGGACACCCTTCCGGAGCCGAGATATTGCCATCCGAGATGACGCCCTCTCCTGATCCGTGACTACCCGTTCCCTCCCGACCAAACGATTACCGAGTCCAGCAGAGCACGCTCCCTCACCCGGACCCTTTCGAGCCGACCCCTCCCCGTCCCGACGCCTCTGAACCATGCCGGGCCGGGACCTCCTGGCGACACCGCCTCTTTTCCTCTCATTGGCCACCCGCTCCGTCCCCTCGCTGCCCATTGGGCAAGCCCGCTGCCTTCGTGCCCGGGCTTATGACAGCGGAGTCTGGCAGAGCGTCTCTCGTTGCCTGGCGACGCCCCGCCCCGGGCCTCCTCCAGGCCAGGCCCGCCTTCAGCCTGGCCCGGACACCGCCCGGAGGGAGGACCGGCCCGGCCCGGCCCCGCCTGCGCTCCCAGGGGTCTGTCTAGACGGAGTGAAAAGGGGGACAAGATTTTTACTCGCTGCGGTAAAGGTGGGAGAGTGGGAAGGCTGTTGCTGGCAGCGTCGCCGCAGAGAGCCGGAGCGCCTCGCCCCGCAGCAAAGAACTCCGCGGGCAGAGAAACGGATGCGTCCGGACGCCCCTCGGAAGCGGTCAAACGCAGGGAAAACTTCCAAGCACGAGCGATGCGGCAGACAAGCGCTTATAGAAATCGTCAGCGTCTTTTTCCCTTCCCGACCGCCGAGCCCGGGCATCTCCCCTTCGGCGACGCTCCCGGAGACAGTTCCCAAGAGAGGGCGAGGGTGGGAAGCAGGAAACCGAGCGGGCACCTCGCTCTGGAAGGGACCTCCAGAGATCATCGAGTCCAACCCCTCTGCCAGAGCAGGTTCCCTAGGACAGGTCGCACAGGCCGGGGTCCAGACAGGTCTTGAATATCTCCAGAGAAGAAGACTCCACAACCCCCCTGGGCAGCCTGTGCCAGGGCTCTGTCACCCTCACCAGGTAGAATTTCTTCCACATATTGATACAGAACTTCCTGTGCTCCAACTTGTGGCCATTGCCCCTTGTCCTGTCCCCACAGGCCGCTGAAAAGAGGCTGGCCATTTCCCTCTGTGTCCCAGGTCACTCAGCCTTTCCTCCTAGGGGAGATGCTCCAGGCCCTTAAAGATACAAGAGATCTGCTTTTGGGCACTAAATCCAAAGCTTCGGGCATTAATTCCTCCTCGGCGTGTGCATGTTTCTTCTCCAAGCTGAGAGGCTTGAATTCCAAGAGGGAGTCAGTGTCTCCCGGAGGTGCACTGGGGCAAGAAGGTAACGTTCCTAGGAGGGATCTTAAGCCTTCCCTTCAGCAACTGGAAGAGCTGCAGGCGCAGAAGCTCTAAGGCTGCACCTGAAGACTGCTCTGGCTTGCTTGACATCACTCAGGACAGGCAAGAACAAGCTCCAAGGCCCCTAAAGCAGCACAGGGCTTTCAGGTTCAAGCCAGGCTACAGTTTGAAGTAAAGCCCAAGGACAAGTCAGGCTGTGGTCCCAAGTACAACCCCAGGGACACCACACAATTCTCTGCTCACTGGTGCTGTGGGTCTGTGGTTTCCACCCAAATACCATCCAGCCTGAATGGGGCAACAGCCCTTGGGAAGGCTTGAGCTTGCTCTCAGCAGGTCTGACAGGTCTTTTTCCAGAGAGCTCTTTCCCAGCAGACCACCCCTAACCTGTACCAGGGCATGGGGTTATTCCTCCCATGGTGCAGGACCCTACCCCTATCCTTGTTGAAGGACAAGGCCACCTGACCGATTGGGCACCCACCTGACCAGCCACCTTGCTGACAGGCCACCCTGAACACTGGCCTTGCAAATGGGCTGCCTTGCCCAACTGGGCACCTTGCAGACTGGCCACTTGTCTGACCGGTCAGGCGGGCGCCCAGTCTGAAAGGCGGCTGGTCAGGTGGCCAGCCAGTCAGGTGGGCAGCTGGTCTGCAAGGCAGCTGGTCAGCAAGGCAGCCCTTATACAAAGTGGCTGGTCAGGCGGGTGGCTGGTCAGTGCAGGGCTAATGCAGGGCCAATGAAGGGTTAGGGCTAGTGCAGGGCCAGTACAATGCCAAAGCAGGAGCAATGCAGCATTAGGGCTAATTCAGGGCCAGCGCAGGATCAGTTCAGAGCCAATGCATGGTCAATGCAGGGTCAATGCTGGGATAATACATGGGCGATGCAGGTCCAATGCAGGGCTAATGCAGGGCTAGTGCAGGACCAGTGCAGCGATAATGCAGGACCTGCTCAGGGCCAATACAGGGTGAATGCAGGAGTAGGGCCAGCGCAGGAGCCAGTGCATGACCAGTACAGGCCAATGCAGGGACAGTGTAGGACAAATGCAGGCCAGTGCAGGAGTCAGGACAATGTAAGGCCAGTTCAGGGCAATTGCATGGCAACTGCAGGGTCAGTGCAGGGCCAGTGTAAGAGTAGGGCCAATGTAGGGTCAGTTCAGGGACAATACAGGGCCAATGAAGGGCCAAGGCAGGGTCAGTGCGGAGACAATGCAGGAGTAGTGACAATGGAGGGCCACATCAAGGCCAATGCAGGGCCAGTTCACAGCCAGTGAATGGGAAATGCAGGGCCAATGAAGGGCCAGTGCAGGGTCAGTGCAGGAGCAGGGCCACTGTGGGGTCAATGCAAGAGTAGGGCAAATGAAGGGACAGTTTAGGGCGATTGCAGGGCCAACCCAGTCAGTGCAATGCCAGTGTAGGGCCAATGAAGTGCTAGTATAGGGCCAGTTCAGGGCCAATGCAGGGCCAGTGCATGACCAATGAAGGACCAATGCAGAGCAAATGTAGCACCAGTGCAGGACCAGTGTAGGGCCAATGCAGGAGTAGGGCTGTTGCAGATTCATGTAGCAATGTGATGTTAGAGAGAGGGGAGCTGCAGAGATGGCACCTGCAAAAAGCAGCTAGAAGCTCTCTGCAGGCCCCAGAGAGTAAACATCGGCCGATTCAAGGCCAGAGTTCCTGCTGACCAAGGCCGAGCCAATTGGTGATGGTCACAGCCATGGATAAGGATGGGGAGCAGAGACCATCTACAGCCTGTGAAGAGATTGACCCATGCCACAGCAGGTTTGCCAGGGGACTTGTGACTCTGTGGGGGACCAGGCTGGAGCAGTCTGGGCCCGAAGGTCAGCACCCCATGGGAGGGAGCCATGCTGAGGCACATGGTGAGGAGATGACTCCCTGATAGAAAGGACTTATGCTGGAGAAGTTCATGGAGGACTGTCACCCATGGATGGGACCCCATGGTGCAGCAGGGGAAGGGTGTGTGTGTGTGGAATGACCCCCCCAGCTCAGAAGGAAAACAATTTGCTGGGGGGGGGGAAGAAGGGAGTAAAATTGTGAATGAAGTTAAGTCTGCTAAGAAGGGAGGGGTGGGGGGGAAGGTGCTTTAAGACCTGGCTGCACTTCTCATTACCCAACTCTGGTTCACTGGGTGTGTAGCTGTAGTGTAATAAATTACTTTTCTTTATTCTGTGTTGAGTCTGTTTTGCCCATGACATTAGTTGCAGAATGATCCCTCTCTGTCCTTATCTTGAATCCTAAGCCTCCCAACACATATTTTCTTCTCTTTTCAGCTGAAAAGGGGAGTGATAGAGCGGCTTTGGTGGGTATTTGGCCTCTAGCCAGGATCAAACCATCACAAGGGCCAAAGCAGGTCCAGAGCAGGGCTAATGCAGGGCCAATGCAGGGCCAGTTCAGTGAAAATACAGGGCCAATGCAAGAGTGGGGCCAATGCAGGGCCAGTGAAGGACCAATGAACGGACAGTGCAGAACCACTGCAGGTCCAATGCAACACCAATGCAGGAATAGGGCCAATGAAAGGCCAGTTCAGAGCCAATCCAAGGCCGGTACAGGACCAGTGCAGGGCCAGTGAAGGGGCAGTGTCATGCCACTGCAGAGCCAATAAAGAACAGGTCCAATGCTGGGCCAGTGCAGGGCCAGTTCAGGGCAAACGTAGTGCCAGTGCAGGACCAGTGCATGGCCAATGCAGGGCAAATGCAGGGTCTGTACAGGTCCAATGCAGGCCGAATACAGGGCCAGTGCAGGAATAGGGGCAAAACAGGGCCAGTGCTGGGCCAATTCAGGGCCACCTCAGGGGCAGTGCAGGGCCAGTTCAGGGCCACTGCAGAACCAGAGCACATCTAATGGAGGGCCATTGCACGGCACTGCAGGGCCAGTGCAAGTGGAGGGCCAATGCAGGGCCAGTGGGCAGGGTGAATATAGGGCAAATGCTGGGCCAGTGTGGGACCAATGCAGGGCAAATGCAGGATTAGGGCTTATGCATGGCCAGTGCACGTCCACTGTAGGGCCACTGAAGAAGCAGTGTAGGTCCAATGCAAGGCCATTGCAGAGCCAGTTCAGGGCCAGAGCAGGGCCACTGCAGAGCCAATGCAGAAATAGGGCAAATGCAGGGACCATGGGCAGGGCCACAGCAGGACCAATGCGAGGCCAATGCAGGGGCAGTGGAGGGCATGTGCAGGGCCAGTACAGGAGTGGGGCCAATGCAGAGCCAGTGCAGACCACTGCAGGGCCAATGTAGCACCAATGCAGGAGTAGTGCCAATGCAGCACCAGTTCAGGGCCAATTCAGGGGCATTGCAGTGCTAATGCAGGGCCTGTGTAGGGCCATTTCATGGCCAGTGCAGGGCCAGTGCAGTGCAAGAGTATGGCCAATGCAGAGCCAATGCAGGGCTATTGTAGGACGGGTGCAGGGCTGATGCAGGGCCAGCGCAAGGTACTCAGACCGCACCGGCAGCGGGTGACCCGCACCATCCCGCACGGGGGCGCCAGGGCTCGCCCCTCGGGCCTGGTGGGGCGGTCGGGGTGCTGCCCCTTTAAGAGCCGGGCGGCCGTACCAAAACAAAACGGCGGCGCGGCCATTGGCTGGGCTCCGGGCACGTGGCGCACAGCTGGTTTCCTGCGGCCGCGCGCCGGTGGCAGCCCCGCGGCGCCCGCCGCCACGGCCCGGCCTCGCCGCCGCCGCTGCTGCCCCCGCGCCGCCCTCGGGATTCTGGGGTGGGACCCGGCGCTACCGGGCCTCCGTGTGGCGTACGGCCCAGCTCGGTTTGGCTCGGCCCGGCCCGGCCATGGCGCATTCGGCGCCGCTCGGCCTCCTGGAGCAGGGCTGCCCCATCCAGGTGGAGCACGATCGGAAGCGGCGGCAGTTCACCGTGCGGCTGAACGGTAAGGAGCGGGGGGCTGGGCTCCGCCGGTGCCCTCCCCGCTTTCGTCTCCCTCCGGGTCTCTCTCCCAGCGGGGTCTCAGCCCCCCAGTGCCTCCCGCCCCCCGCCAGCGATTCCCCCCGGCCTCCCCTTCCCGTGCCCCTGTGTTCCGCCGCCCTGTTCCCTGCATAGCGCCGCCCTGCCCCGTCCGGCTGCGGTGCCTCTGTGCCTCCGGTACCTTCCCTAGTGCCTCTGGTTCCTGCTGGAACACCTCCCCCCTTCGCCCCATCCTTTCTGCCCCACTAAAAGGTTGGCCTGGGAGATCCGTGGGTCTCTCGGCTCCCTTGGCTGGTGTCGGGTGTGGAGCCCCATCCTGTTCAGGGCAGGTTTTTTTGGGGGGAGGGGAGGTCTACTCGCACCGACCCTCCCCCCACCCCGCGAAGGCACTGTGCCAGGTTGGTGTAAGGGGACATAACTCAGCACGTGAGCTGCTGGGTGGCTTTTTCAGGTGGCGTCCCTGAGGGGGGGATGAGCAGCACTGTGGGATGCTCCCTGATTTGGTAGGACCCGCAGCACAGAGCCAAACCTGCCACAAGTGCCTGTGGGACCAGGGCTGGAGAGATGGGGTGATGTGGTGACACCTCCTCTCCCCAACAGATCTGTCATGTATCAGGCAGGGTGAACAGAAAAGTGGGTGCTGCTGATTTATGGCATGCCAATCAGCTCCTTTCCATCCTCCTAATGGTTAACCTCAAACATTCAACAATCCCAGCATCTCTCCCTACCAGTTTGTCATGCCCCAAAACAACCTGGGGTAAGCAGGCTGCCTGGCTGCCCCACAGGGTACTGGCTTTTAAAAAGCTGAAACAAAAAAAAACCTTAAAAAAAAAAAAAAGAAGGGTACTTCCTAAATTATACAGCCTGTGGAAGGCATTCTCAATAAAACAGCAGGAATAGTCTGGGGTTTATTTTAGACTCATTTTCCCCCACACACACCCCGTTTTTATTTCAGCCACTAATTACAAAGTGCAGGCTGGAGGCTCAGCAGTGGTGGAACAAGGAAGGAGACGTGCGTGCTGGGTGCGGAGAAAACAATTTCACCAACTGCTTATTTCAAACAGAGAGAGATCAAACGAGGTCCCAGGGGACAGGTCCCCACCGCCATCGCGAGAGCTGTAGCGCAACATCGCTGCCGGCAAAGTTCATACGTGCACAGAAGAGAGAGGAGAGCTGAGGAGGAAGAGTTGTTAGGGAAATGTTATCTTTCTATCGCGGTGTGCTGAATAAAACCTCTGCCAGATGCGCCGTGGGTTGACTAGTGTGTGGTGGCTGAGCGGGGACGGGGCAGGTCAGGAGAGGACGAGCGTTGAGAGCGGCGGAATCAACTGGGGGACCCGTGGTGGGGGCCACGTGTGAATCGGCTAAAACCTCTGGCTTCAGGAGGGCATTGCTGCGGCCCAGGGGAGCCATGGCCTTCCTCAGGGTTGTAGGTGGATCCCAGTGCTTGGGCTTGTGGTTTTTCCTGGGAGTTCAGGGAGGCCAACCCCCACCCTCTTTTTCTTTTCCTCTTTTTTCTCTTCTTTTTTTTTTCCCTGTGGGCTCAGTGCTGGCCACCTAAGGAAGCCGAGCTGAGCAGTATCCTGGCGTGACAGTGTTCCTGCTGCTGGGCTGACTAACATCCATGTGGGGCAGATGATCCATCCCTCCTTCTTGTTAGGCATTTGCTGATAATAGCCAAGCCCTGGAAGGTGGTCAGAAGATAGCCATCTCTGTGGGAGTACGTGGCAGGGTGTTTATTTCCTGGGCTGCTCTCTATTGCTCCCGCTCCTTGCACGATGAGCATCAGTAGTGCTGAATGCTCTGGCATTCTCAGCATTTCTCTGATGAGAAATGGGTCAGGCACAGATCTTCACTTTGATGTGACCCATGTATCACTCTGAGAGCTCTCATGTCCCATGTTACTGTGCTGTGGTAGACAGGAACCTGTGGCTCTCTGGTGGGCTCCAGGCTCGGCTTATCTCTGGTGCCTCAGTCCAAACTTCAGCTGGAAACTGAGTGTGCATGATGCTGTGGGAAAACACAAGTGCTTCAGGCTCGTGGACTGAGGAGCTAGGCTTTGCTTGTCTCCAGTAATAGCTGCACTCTGGGCTGATAGCTTGGTGGCTTACAGCAGTGTGATGTTGGGTAGAGAGCTTTGTGTGGTGATACTGTTATGGAAATCCCTGTAGAGAGAGCCCTGAGACACCATGAGAGCTGTGAACTAGTTGTGAAAGTGTTTGTTTTCAGCATTGTGTTTGCCTTTGCACCTCCATATAACCTTGTGTTGGAGTTCTCTCTCCTTATAGACAAGAAAAACGGATTATGTTTGGTGTTCCCTGGGTTGTTCCATCTTTCCCTTCCTCTGAGCCCTCCTTGCTGCAAGTGGCTCCTGAAACTCTGATAGAAGCAGTTGCTTCACTTTAACATGTTCCCCTTCTATCCTGCATCCCCAATGCAGAAGCATCTAGAAGCTGAAAGTAAAGCTGAGTGCAACTAGACGTCACTGAGCTAGGTTATCCCCGTCAGAGGAGGGTAGAAAGAAGCCCAACTGGATTTGTAATCGGCTGAGGTGTGACTAACAGCACAAGCTACACAGAAACCTCCCCTTGCAGTGACTTTGTTGGCAAACATCAATTTGTCAGAGTTGAAAACATCCATGGAAATCACACAGGCTGGTTTTGTCAGGAATAGTTTGAGTGGGGTTTTTTTTGATCCAAGATAAAATTTCTGGTCAAAACAAGAAACCACAAGGAAGCCCACCCCAAGGTAGTCAGCCAGTCAGTCCAGCTGCTGGCACAGCTGCCAGGGGCAGGGGAACAGCACTTCTAGTAGTGGCCTCTGACTTCTTGACGCCCATCAAACACATCAGGCTCTCTGGTCGGGAGATGGGCTCCCTGCATGCACCGAACTGCTCCAGTTCCTTGGGGGTGCTTGGGCTCCCGTTCCTTCAGTGTGTGGGTGCAGCAAGCCACCTTTCCCAAGTCTCCCGTTCCTCCCCAGCTAGCTTTGGGCAGGATCCAGTGATTGGAAGCTCCTGCTTTGCCTGCTGCCGATCTGAGTCTTGGGAGCTCCTTGTCAGGATGCCAGGCTCAGGTTTATTAGGAAGACTGGAGCAGGCCGTGTCTTGGTGCTTTCCTTCCTGCTGGGGCAGATGCCCTCCCAGAGGAGAAAGCTGCTGAGTTTGCAGTGGGAGTGAAGGGATTTGGTCGCTGGACACTGCATCAAGATGTCCCCGCTCTTCTTCTGCGCTACCATTGTCTTGAGAGAGCTCCTAAACAGGAAACTGCTTCAAACCAAGTGCCCCCGCTGCCACTCCTGCGAGCGAGGCCCCTGCGTGACGGTTGGCCGTCTCCGCTCTGCGCTGTCTGTTGTGCTCTGTTGTGTTTTCTCTCCGTAGTAACATGCCAGTGGCTCCCTGGGGAGCAAGGCCAGCCCGTGGTGCAGAGTGAGCTCTGGCCTGGGATACATGAGCTTCTCTGGACGTCGTGTCCTCTCAGCTGTCCCCATGCACAGCTTTGGGCAGCTACCTTTTGGCTCAGCAGCCAGAAAGGACGAGCTGCTGCCTGCCTCTGGGCTTTGCTGGGTCTGAAAGTGGGAAATGGGGCTGGCCCCTGCTTTTTCCCTCCTTGCTCACAGGGATCAGCTTTGCGGCAGTGTTCCGAGGAGGCTGGAGCTTGGGAGCTGCCTCCAAAGGCCAGCAACCGAGCACAGAAATTGGCCTGCAGGCAGGAGCCAGCGCACACCAGGCCCCTGCCCTGCTCCAGTCTTAGGCACACAATGGTGTATTGTGGGCTGGGGCCCACACGGAGGGATGGGGAGTCCTCGGGCTGGGTGGATGGGTCCTGCTGTGCTGTCAGCTCTGTGATGTCCCCTCGCTGGGCAGGTGCAGTGTGCACCCTGGGAAAGGGGGGTCAGTGAAGGAGGGGCTGGAGCTGGGTGCTTGTGTCTTCCCAGATGCCTGTTGAGTTCCTTTCCTTGGCTCAGGGCTGGGACTGGGGCCCATGAGCTGCCCAGCCTGGGGACTTGTATCTGGATCTGATGGTGCGGCAGAGCTTGTGGTGCAGGGCCCTCATCTGCAGCCCAAAGCTGTCCTCCCTGCTTGAGTGGAAGCTCTGTACCTCTGGTCCAGGTGGAAACCCTCTGTGGAGAGCAAGTGTAGACCTGCTCCCTCTCACACCTCTTAGAAAAGCTTCCCCTTCCCTGTGCACACTGCGATTGAGGGAGAGAGGGCTGGGGACCAGCTGTGCTGCCATTTTCATCGTGCAGTCTCCTCTTGCTCCTCTTTCTTGCTGGGCTGATTTGCACTGACTCAGATTTCCTTGCTTGCCATGATCAGGCTCATGGGCACTGCTCAGGCTGGCCGAGACCTGGATCTGTTTTGCCAAGCTCAGCCTATGCAAGCTGATAAAATCCCTGCCCTGGAGTCTGAGGGGATGAGGCAGGCAAGCAGGGGGCTGGCTTGTGGTGTCCTTCTCATGCCATGTTGTGGTCTGATTTCTGCATGTGTTCCCCTTCTCTTTGAGAGCATTGCAACAAGCTGGGGTGGGGTTGCAGCGAGAGGGCAACACTGCTTCCAGCTCTCCCAGTTTAGTGGTGTGTTCCCTTTGGTGGGAGCAGCCTGCACACACCCCCTCCACACACACTCCACCCCCTCCCCTCCCCACCCCCCTCAGTTCAAGGTACCATGTAACATCAAGGTTTCTTTCCACATCATGTTGCAGCAAGGCGTCTCTGTGCTCTCTTTCATCCCTCTGGGCCTGGTGAGGCCTTTTGGTAGGAAAACAAGGGTTATGCTTGGAGCTGCTCATACAGAGCCCAGGAACAGCCCTCTTTTGGGGGTACAGCTTGCTTTTCCTGAGGCTCTGAGCCCCAGAGAGGATGATGTGGAGAGGATGTTCAGAGCAGCTGTTCTTGAAGGAAATGGGCTTTCCGCTGGCCGGTCCTTCCTGTCCCTTCACAAGCTGTTGGCCACCTTCAGCCTTGCTCAGCAGAGGAAGAGGGATCTCTGTCTGCTGGAGAGGCTGTTCCTGCTGGACTGTGCCATGAGCCAGCATCGCTGCAGAGGCAGGGCTGCCACGAGCATGCAGCCCGGCAGCAGAAGTGGAGAATCCATGTGGGATGCTGTCTGACAAGGCTGCAGTCCTTTCCATCACAGCTTCTTTCTCTGTTGTTGATCAGGGCCTTTTCCCACCTCCAGCCCCTGTGGTGGTGCAGTCTCGTGTGTCCAGCTGTGCCCAGCTTAGGGGTTTGGCTTGGCACGTCGTTGCCCGGAGGGGTTGCAGGGGATGTTTGTGGTGACCTTTAAACATAACCACTCACCTCTGTCTGTCCCTCTGCAGCAGCTCCTCTTGCAGCTGGGTGCTCAGTTTGTGGCTCTGCATCCCCCATCGTCCCTGAGCTGGAGGCTGAGGGACTGGGACATGCTTAGTGCAGCCCATCCCAGCCCCGGGGCTGTGCAGGAGTGGGGACAAAGCACTAATCTCCTCCTGAACCGTCAGGGCCACATTCCACGCCAAACCCTATGGCACCAGTGTCCCTCATTTTGTGTGCTGGGTGGCTCAGGGTCCCATCTCAGAGGTGAGCCTGGCAGGTGTGTTTATGTGTTTGCCTGAACCAGGATTTTTTCTGAACTGGGACCTGTTTCCCACAGCATTGGCAGCACTGGTGTTCTCTGCAGGGCCAGTCGTAAAATCCTTTGGGCTCCATGTGTGTTCATCAGTGTGTAGGTGGCACCTTGCAGCTCCTGTCCTGGCTGCACTGCCATATATGTGTGTAATTTTATATATATGTGTGTGTGTATATATATATATGAACCCCTCTATTAAAAAAAAAAAAAGAACTTTTGCACTGTCATCACTTAAGAATTTAGTTTTAAATGTAGCAAAGCTTCAGGCAGAGGATGTGGAAAGTTCTGGCCTGAGAGGAGAACAGAGTGGTAGGGCTGGAGCATGTGAAAGCTGCTGTGACAAGGGTGTTTTACAGCCTTGGGTTCTGTCAGCTCTGCTGATACCACCTCTAAGAGCTGCTGCCAAACGTGTTGCTTTCAGTGTGAGGGTGGGAGCACGTGGCTTTGCCTGTCCCTGACCTGGGTGGGCTTTCTCTCAAGGGAGTTGGGTCTGTGCTGCTGGGAAAATGCCGGGCTCACGGCTGCTCCCTTGGCTTTTTTGGGTGCCTGGATCCATGTGAGGAGATTCTGCATTCTCTGCTTTTCTCCCTGCAAACGTTTGCAGCTGTAAAATGGGGCTGTGGGATCTCATCTGCACTGGTCCCAGTAAGGAGGAAGAGGTGAGCACCCCTCAGCCCCTTCCCCACCTCATTTATTCCGCCTGTCCCAGCAGTTCACCCCAAAGCCTCTGTCTGGAGCCAGAGCAGGGCTGAGAGGGGCAGGAACAATGTCTGTAAGTACTTGAGGTAGTGTCAGGGAGGGAAATTATTTATGTCCACCCAAGAACAATGTGGGCACAAAACCAAACGGGTAGAAACCAGCAGGAATAAGCTCAAGCTGGAAACACAGAGGTTTCCATCCAATGGAGGAGGGTTGAGGCTGCTGAGAAGGAGCTGGGACAAAAACGTGAGCTGCTTCTCTTGAAACACAAAATTCAAGTGGGATCATTACTAGCACCCCTCAAATACAGGCATCAGGCAAACTGGGCTGGAGGTGTCAGCTGAAATGCAGCTTCCATTGGAGAGGAAGGAAAGGTTTCAATTATTTAATTGAGTCTTTCTCTTTGATTGGAAGCATGCATTTCTGAAATCCTCTTTTAAATATAGAAAACACCCTAGAAATGAAATATTTGTGTCTTGTGCTGAAGACAGAAGCTTGAGTTCTGCAGACAAAGCTTGAGGGGTGTTAGGAGCTCCCCTCTGATTTACACGGGTGCTGAAACTTGTTGTTTTCCTGTAACTGAACTGCTGTGACAAGTTGGGGTGTCACAACAGGAAGCCTGTGTGTGTGTATGCGTGCCTGTGTGTGTGTGTGCACAACCCCCTCGCATGTCAGCGCTTTCCTGGGGGTTTGTGGCCTTCATCTCTCTCAGCATCTCTCCCCATATGTGTCTGTCCAAATGCTGCAACGCCTGGCCAGGAAGTCCTTGTCCTGGTTTATGTGGCACAACAAAACCCCTCTGTGCTTTAGAGAGAGGAATTGGCTGTTACCTGGGTCAGCTTTGTCCTGTTCTTCCGTCTTTTTTTTGCTCATCCCCCCAGCAGCTGCCTTCCTACCCTAAATGTGTTGTGTCAACACGTTGGCCCTTGGTTCAGGGCTGTGTAGAAAAGGTCCAGGGGCTTGGAAAGCCAAGTGGATCTTCCTCTGCTCACACCTCAGTGGGGGGAAGATGAACAGGGACATTCAGCTGTCCTCAAAAGCAAAATCTCTGCCCAGACTTTCCACTGTGTGAGCCCACCCACTGCCACAGCCGTTCCCTGGGGGGGACAGGAAAGGGGGTGAGTGAGAGCTGTTGTAGCAGCCCCAAAGCTGCCCATCCTTGTGCTGTGGGCTCCCCAGTGAATGGGGTCAGTGGGCTGGGAGCCTGGTGCTGCCCAGTGACATCCCAAGCCTCATCCCTTTCTCATCCCCAGGTTGTCATGACAAGGCGGTGCTGCTCTACGAATACGTGGGGAAGCGGATCGTGGACTTGCAGCACACAGAAGTACCAGATGCCTATCGAGGGAGAGGAATAGCCAAGCACCTCGCAAAGGTACAGCCCCAGTGTCCTTCTCCCCAGAGCAGAAGCTGTCACTGTCCCAGTTCCAGTCATGGCCAGAGGCCCTGGCTGAAGTAAGGCCCGTTACGCTGGTGTTGCACAGGAACTGTCCCCGCTCTGGTGGGAGGTGGGGGCAGATGGAAATCCATGCTCAGATATTCCTGTTTCTGGTGGTGAGGAGGCTGCTTGCCTGGGCTTGGTCCTTCTCTCCTTGCAGCAAGCAGCCCTCATGTCCACCTCACAGGGGCTGATGTGGCACCTCTCACGGGGGCTGGACCCCTCATCTCAAGGCCCTCTGAGCCCTCTTGCTGCCTTGGGCCCTGCTTTTGAGGCCCGCAGCTGTGCGGGGGGAGCTGAGGAGCCACAAGCACAGTGGTCGGGGGACTGCACAGGGTGATGTTTTGGAGTTACAGCTGCTCCCTGGCCCCATAAGCCATGGCAAATGGATGACAAAGGTGGCCTTTGCATGGTGTGGCTGGGTCACCTGCAGTGTAGCATCCAGCAGGCTAGACACACTGAGGGGTTAAACTGGGGATTTTGTGGCAGGATGGCCGTCCTCTCCTCCCAGCCCTCTCCTCTCCATGTGCCTCATGCAGGGGGTGTGTGAGGGCAGTCGTCCACTTCCCCAGCTGCCTGTGGGGTCTGGGATCCCAGACTTCTGGGAGGCCTCCAAGGAGAGCGTGGGCTGGGGGTGCTTGTTGTTACCTGTCTGTCCTCTCTGGTTGGTCACAGGCAGCCCTGGACTTCGTGGTGGAGGAGGACCTGAAAGCTCACCTGACGTGCTGGTACATCCAGAAATACGTCAAAGAGAACCCGCTGCCGCAGTACCTGGAACACTTGCAGCCTTAAGGCAGGACTGCTCTGATGCCAGCACGCCTGTCCCTGACTGTTCATCGCGGCCTTCACTTCTCTGCGGTCTCAGGAAACCCCCTCCCATGCTCAAAATTCCCTTTTTTTGGTTTTTTTAAAGCACATCCTTGTGGTGCATGAGTGTGGGTACAACCTCCTCTCGGCCCACATGTGAGCATGGCTGTGCCCTCAGGCCAGGCCAGGGGGTGGAAGAGGATGATTGTTCCACCAAACTCCATCACAAGACCAGGGGATGACTTGCTCTGTGCCTCACTGCCTCCCCTCTGCTTGGTGGCATCTGTGAACTTCCTGGGCAGTGTTGGTTAGGGCTGGTTGTGGGGTACCAGTCTCCCTTTCCTCCCAGCAGCTGTGGGAGATGCTCAATTAATCCTTGTGGGACAGAGGGAGATGCTGGAGAAGCCCTGGCCCTGTGGCAGGTTCATCCACTGCAGCATCTGGTGGGCACTGAGCCTTACCCAAGCCCACATGGGGCACAGAGGAGAACATGTGGGCCATGGTGGTGCCTTGGGGACTTTGCAGCACCAGCTGTGGATGTGGTGGGATGGTGACACCTTCAAGCCTAGAGAAAGGTGGCTGAATCACAGATGCTGATCCCTGGAGATCCCAGCTCCTGCCCAGCCTTCTGTACATAGCCTTGGCATGGCAGCTCTGCAGGGTTGTGTGCCGTTGTTCCTGTCTCTGCTCCCTGCTCTTGGTGTTGTCTGTGCTGGTGTGGACACAACCTGCTCAGGAGAAGAGCACCAGCTTTGACAATGTGGGGACATCCCATGTTTTGCCAGCACCAGGGTGGTTTCCTGCAGCTGAAGAGGAAGGCTCCCCCATCTCCCTTGACTCTAGTATAGCACCCCTGTCTGCCCTCCAGGTTGTAAGGCCTGAGCTGTCATCTCCTCCTGAGAGCAAAGGGGGTAAATTCTCTGGGACCTGATCCTGGCCCTTCTCCAGGGCTTGATGCTAGAGCCTCCTGGCTCCACCTGGACACTGACTGCTTCTTCTTAGGGCCTCTGGAAGGAAGTCCCAGCTGAGAGCATTGTCCATCTGCTCACTGATCTCCTTGCAGCTCTGAGCCCTGGGCATTGGCAGTGTCGTGGGGTTCTCAGCTGGCAGCAGGGAGCAGCACCCTCATGTTGTGCTGGTACCTCCATGGATGATGACCCTGTAGCACAGGTCAGTGTTGCCACCGTCGGATGTAGAGGTAACACTGTGGTGGCAGGGCGCTGCCCAGCTCTGCCTTGCTGCCTGTCCTGCCTTTCCCAAGCTTTCCAGAGCCTGAGCTAGATCCCAACCCACTTCCCCCACCTCAAGCTCTTGGGATTTTGTGGTGTCCCAGGACTGGGCTGCAGTGGGGGAGCTGCTGCTGGTGGAACAAACTAAAGAGCCTTTCACCTGGAGGCCAAATCCAGACCTAGCTTATCTCTAGCAGGGACTAAAGTTTGCAATCTGTGCCATGGACCGAGTGAAGCCCCGGTCAAGCAGCAGCTCCACATTCTCCCAGAGCCCAGTGCAAAATCCACAGAGGCAGAGGTGTAAGTGGGTTGGTTGGAGATCCTGTGCCTGATCTCAGCCCTGAGCTGTTCCTCCCGGCCACCTGCCTGTGCCTTTGGGCTGCCCACCACCCCCACAGTGCAGCCCTCTGCCCACAGGCTTGAGTGAAACCTCCCAAGCTCCATCCCTGCCCATGTCTGTCACCTGCCTGGGGAGGGACCTGTGCCTGGTGGCAGGCCCATCTCCATCTCGTGCTGCTGAGGAAAGGCACTGGGCTCAGCCCTGCCACTGCCTCGTGCATCTGCCCTCTTGCTGCCTATTTCAGCCTGGCTGTAGCCTTCAGGATGGCTTGAAGTGACTGGGAAAGGGGAGAGGGTAATGAACTGAAGAAAGAGGGGCTCAAAAACAATTCTGGGCTGTCAAATGTTCACTCTCTAACATGCAAAACACACTTCAAAATCCAGTTACCAGAGCAAGGCTGGGTCTGTTACGGGCAAGTGATGACAGAACCCTCCCTGCTTCTCATCTCAAGGTGAAGCTGAACTGTCTCCCCTCCTGCCAGCCAAGATAAGACACTGTTGTACCTTTATCACAGCAGGACTGGGTGCTTGGAAGAGACATGTGCCTCCTTGCTTTGTGGGAGCAATAGCGTGAGCTCAGTGCTGCAAGCCTCCGCCTTGGTTGTGTGCTCATCCCCATGGCGTCAGCCGTGGGAGAGCAGCTTGCTGGTGGGTGTGCTGGGGTCGCTGCACTGGCAGGGTCCCAGTGTCCAAGCCCAGCTCTGGAGCCCTTCATGCTGCTCTGGCAGGAACATCGTGCTTCCCGGTGCTGGATCGCAGGCGGCGATCGGTGCCTTACATCAGGCACAGCACACGATTTTGCTGCTGCTTCCTTCTGAGGTGCTACACTCCCTCCGGTGTCTGACCTGGTGGAGACGTGTGCCAGTGTCTGTGCCAACTGTTTCACTTCTGTACTCATCCTCTGCTCCTGCCTTCCCTTCCTGTGGGCTCTGATGTCACTGAATAGCAATACCCACAGGTCACCAGCGATGCCACAGTCCACATTGCTCCTGTGATCTGGCACTGCCGAGTGGGAGAAGGCTCGGGGTTCCTCGGTGTCAGGCAGCCCCCTTCCTGCCTCTCCACCAGCCACCCTTTCCCAGCTCCTCACTGCAGGATGGAGCTTTCAGAGTCCTGTGCTGCCCCTTGGTGCTGACTAAGCCTGGAGGAGTTGGGGATCCTGGACTCTCTAACGAGGGGAGTGTGGAAGTGGTTTGGTTGAATATTGAGGTCCCAAATCCCATTTGAACTACAGACCTTGGTGGGTGGGGACATGCAGATTGCTGTCAAACCTGCTTCCACACCACCCAACTTGAAACATCCCCTCCCTCCCTCATCAGCTTTCCAGCATTGTCTTCCTCTGTCCAAGCTTTCCATTCTGTTGAATTCGGTGGTTACAATGTGCCTTTCCTTCTCAGGACCTGTTACAAATGACCTTTCTGCTTTTGTTTATGTCTAACATTTATCTCTCCCTCTGTCGTACTATAAAACATGAACGTATTGCATGGAATACAATAAAAAGTGTGGCTTAAATGACCTAGGTTGGTTCTCTGTGCTGTGCTTGGTGGGTGACAGGAGGAGGTGCTTGGGGACCAGGAGACCTCAGGTGTCCCCAGCTCTGTCACTGCTGGCCTGTGACGCTTTGGCAGAGAGCCTGTTTCACAGGTCCTGGCAAACTCTCTGCTCTCCAGCCCCTATCCAGGGTATGATTTTTACTGCCTTGTTTCAGTGAGAGGGAAGACAGAAGTTGGTGTACTCAGCAGCTACTCTCCTATTACCTAACCTTCCTGCTGAAAGATGGAGGGGAGCCTCCCCTCCTTCTCATGAGGAAGAGGATCTTGTGCAGGTTGCCTATTCATGGGGTGAGGAAGGTCCTTAGGGCCCTTGGTAGGTGCAGGATAGGGGCATCCTAGTCACAGTGGTGGTGCTGGCCTCAGCTTCTTGTGACCAGCCACTCCTGTCTTCATTGCCTAATGTGGGTGCTGCCTGCGCACCCTTCTCCATTCACAGAGCACATCAGAGCCAGGTTCCAGGCCAGCCTGGCATGCAGATGAACAGGTAGGTATGGGCTGAAGCTGTTGAATTTTATTTCGGGTCATGGGGCTGTCTGACCTCGTGATGACTCTGTGGAGCTCAAGGTGAGTGGGATCACAACTGGTTCCTCTCCTTTGCTGGCTGATCTGCTCATGCTCTCTGGTCCTGGGAGTTTGGGAGTTACCCTGCAACTGCAGCCACTGGTGAGCAGGAGCTCAACGTTTGCATTCATCAGTGTGAGGTGTTTGAAAACATTTCAATAGCTCAGCCAGAGGAGTTGTTCCCTGCTGTGCTGGGCCAGAGCAGGGCAGGCAGGTGACTCACAGGAACACAAGCCACTTGCGTTTCCCTCCTGGGGCCTGTGCTCTGGGACCACAGCCTGAGCACTTGGGTTCCCAGCACAACGTGTTTATGTCGCTTCCCAAAGCCTGGTGCAAGCTACTGAGTCTGAGGCTGGAATTTCAATAGCTGGAAATGCCAGGGTTTGCAGGGGGGAGAAGGGGCCCAGCTTATTTACAGTTATGATGTGACCCAATGTGACAAGTGGCTCCTGGGCTGCAATTTTGCTCCTCCCATGAGCCAGCACAGTAGGTTTGGGTTGTAGCAGGCAGCTGGGCTGTTGCTGGTAACGCACTGTTTGCATTCCACATTCCAGACGGTCCGATGCTCCGGCCTGTCCCAGCAATGCCGCCGCTCGGCCGCACACTCTGCCAGGCTGGGCATGCTTCCCAAACACCTCTTGTTCAGGCAAATGCATCGTTCCCCACCATTAAAGAGCCACCTCCCCCAAATTACTGCTGAGAAACTGGGGATGCAGGAGGGCTCTGTGGTCTGGAAGTGCAGCCTGGTGGTGCCTGGCAAGGTGGTGGCACCCATGGGTTTGCTCTCTGTAGTTAGGTTGTATCACTTGGAAGTAACCTTGTCAAAAAGGGGCCTTTTTCTAGGAACGGGAGGTGCAAAGACAGCACTGCTCTCCTCTGAAATGCACCGTCAGGCTGGAGGAGGGCTTGTTCTGCAGAGCAGGGAGCTGCTGTTTGCAAAGGGAAAACTAGTTCCTGAGGAAAAGGCTCCTCTCCTGGGAGGAGACACAGCTGGGAGCTAGGGAGGGCCCTGGGGTGGCACAAGTATCCCCAAAATACGCTGCCCAAGCGTCAGTTCCCCTTGGGTGACCTTGCAGTGCTGGGGATCTGCTCCTGGACCAGAGGCTGACGGGGCTCCGGCCACCCTCCCCAAACCAGCTGCTGCAGGGGAGCCCGTGACGGGGGCACACCCACATTTCATTTTCTAGTAACGGGCTTGGCTGTACACTGTCATTCCTCGGAGGTGCAGCAGTTGTGGCACTGCTCCATTCTCTGCTCTATTTTCAGAGCCGAGGGGGGCTAAACTGACGCCCCAAAGGCTCATCGCCCTTCCCCGGGAGCTGCTGCTCTGAGGTCTCCGTTCCTGCTCCGCCTGCCAGCGGAACTCGCGTCTTTCTTTGCGAGCAGGAAAACACGGCAACACTCAGGCCGCGGACAGCTCCTGTCCCTCACCAGGAGCCGACTCCGCGCCTGCACACCGCCGCTTCCGCGGCGCGAACCAGGGCTCAGCAGCAGAGGCCGCATCCCCGGCCGCACCCCGCCTCACGGCGGGGGCCGCGGGGCAGGCCGGGACTCGCCGTGGCGCTCCTCCCACGGCCCGGCCGTTCCTCTTGGGGCGCGCCGGCGGAAGAAGCCGGGAGCGGAGATCGAGCCGAGGGTCGTTCTGCCCGCCGCAGCCCGTCGCTGGTGACGTGCGGCCGCATCCCGGGCTCCCGGCCCAGTCCCCATCCGGCCCCACCACCCCCGCGCCCGTCGAGGGGACTACGCGTCCCGGGGGCCCCCGCGGCCAGGCGGCGGCGCGGGGTGCGGCGGGACTTGTAGTCCGCGCATGGGCTCGGCCCGGCCCGTGGAGCGGTCCCAGCGGCCCCGCGCACTGCGCTTCCCGGCGGGCGGCGCGGCGGGCCCGGGGTGCCTTGGCGGAGACATTTGCGAGCCGAGTGTCTCCAAGATGGCGGCGTGGGGAAGGAGGCGCGCTGGTCCCGGCGGCACCAACAGCGGTGGCGGCCGGGAGAGGTGAGCTGCGGCCGGGGAGGAGGGTGCGGGGCTGCCGGGGTGCCTCGGGCGGGCAGGGAGCTGGAGGAGGCCGGCTTGCGCCCGCACGGGGCTCGCCGCGACCCCGGGGCAAGGGCGGGGACCCCGCTGAGGGGAGCGTGGCCAGGCAGGGCGGGGTGGGGGAGAACGCGGCTCCGCTGAGGTGGGGCCGAGGCGGCGGGGCTCGCCGGGGCCGGCGGTCTCCGGCCGTGGGCGGGCGCGGGGCTGTGGAGGGGGCTGGGGAAGGTCAGCGCGGCCCACGGGGTGGCGGCGGCGGCCGCAGCCTTTCCCGCCGCGGGGATGCGGCGCTTGGGGCCGGGGTGGAGGAGGGCCAGCCTTGGGGAACCTCCTTCCACGGCTATTTTTAAAAGGCGGTAAGGGCAGCGACGAGTCCTCCAGGGTGACCTCCTGCTGCGGGCGGCCGCTGCGGTCCCGGCCGCTTCGGGGGGTCGGCGCGGAGCCGCCGCGCTTCCCCGATCCGCGGGGCCGGGCGCGGGTGGCCGCTGCCCTCCGGGTGCCGGCGGGGAGCTATGTAAGGCTCCCCTCGGCTCTGTGCGCTCGGAGGAGCGGCTGGGGCGCGCTGGGACCGCCCGTGTGGAAGTTTAGAGTCAGAACTTGAAAACGGGGGTGGGGGTGGGGGGGAGAAGAGACGGAGGAGAATCTCGTTGAGCCGCTTTAAAATCTCTGCGCCCAGTTCTCTCCCTGCTTAAAATGCCCAGGTAAATCCCATGTTTCCTTACGTGGGCATTTCCCCTGTTTTGCCCCAGGGCTGACTGATGTAACCAGCAGCTGCAGAAAGCTGCTGCGTTTTTATTGGGAGTTTTCTTTTGTCCTGCTGCCTTACCTACAGACCCTGACACCTCTTAATTTTTTCTATGGCTTTTACTTCATTTTCTTCCCTTACTGTAATTCAGCAATTTTATTTTAGTTGGTTTTGGGATCTTTTGGTTGATTTTTGTTTTGTTGGGGTTTGGGTTTTGGTTTGGTTTTTTTGGGGGGATGGTGTTGAACCTGTGTAGCTGAGGAGAGCCACAAGTAGCTCTTAAAATTCTGGCGCTGATGTGAAATGCAGGAATGCCGCCTGCGTTCAGGGAATTTAAAAGTAATTGAACTGGAAGAGCCAATGGAATTACTGCATCAGTGTCGTTTATATAAACAACTAAGAATACCACAGAGCTCAGCGGTGTAGTGGTCAAGCTGTCTGCACCCAGTGCTGGCACCTGCCAGCCCCAGGCAAGGGAGCTTTTGTGTGGTAGACCCATCCTCGCAGCAGAGGGGAAGAAAAGAAAATAGATGGAAAAGAGTACTGAATATCAGTGAAAGTTATTGTGCCAGGATGAGAACTGATGCAGGCTTAGAAGCGAGTTGTTGCCTTGCAATGTAATCTGTGAACTGTACAGTAATCACAGTTTGAAGTGGGTTTCTTTGAGCTGTGATTGCTTTTGATCTTAGGATCAAAAATCCGTATTCATAAGCATGAGTTACTTTGTGAACCTGCAGCAGGTCTTATTTTTCCTTTGGCAATGGGAGCTACGTAGCTAAAGAAAGCAAGAAGCACAGAAGCCATGTAGCTACACCCCTTGACCAGCGTTTCACAATCCCTCTCAACAGACAGTGGTTCCTTTAGGTGTCATCACCTCTTGTGAACGTGATGGAAGGGCCATACTTCTCATAGGTGTCTGGTGATGTCAGCTGGGTACAACTTCTTGCCATTGTGGAGCCGGAGATACGCATGACTGGGCCTCTGCTTCTTTCGAGCTGTGGCTCATCCTAAAGCACACCCACCCGTCTAGTTTGGCCGCTGGCACGTGAGTTGTGTCCAAGGCAGCGCTGAGGGACCTGATGTCATCACACCATGACGTGCTTTTTACACCGTGAATACAGAGTTTTCTCTGCACTGGGCAGGACATGTCCAAAGACACGTTCCATTGAACTGAACATACTAATCCAGTTTTCCTCATAAATGAGCTGCTTCAAGGAGTTTTTATAGTTGTCAGCCAGCTGGTCTAAAAGGCATCTGTGTGTTGGGAGGTGGTGTGAGGAGACCCAGTGCTGAATAAAGTCCTGTCTGCTCTGGGACTAGACTGGTTTTTGTTAAAAAAATACAGCCTCCACAGAACTGCTGGACTTTATCCCTTCGTAACCAACTTTACTGGTAGAAGGAAGTCTGTAATTAGTAAAAAAGCCTTTTCCTCAATCAGACTGAATGTAAGGACATAAATTGTGGAGGACGCTGGCTGTGAGCTCCAGCTGCTGCTCTGGTGGTGAAATAATACAGTTAAAATAACCCCAAACATTGCAGAGAACCAACTAAATATTTGTTTTCCTTCATTCTGGATAGACTCTTTAATGGAGACTGTCTATGGGGAATTGTTAATCTGTGGACTAAACCAACTTTTTTTTTTTAATACAGAACAGACACTGAATTGTGCTTAGTGTTTTTTGTAGAAAATTCAGCACAGCGACCGCCAGGACATGAGACAGAATGGGGTTTTGTTCCCCTGGGAGATGTTCTAACAAACTCCAGAAAGAGCAGCTTTAATGTCATCACTGCTCCTTGCATTGGCTTCCCTGCACCCTTAAAGAGGTCTCTTCTTTCACTCCCTGCACCGCTCAGATTTCTGGTACTCCGTTTGCTCACAGCTGTGATTGACCTATTTCCATCAGCCTGGCTAATCGTTAGTTAACTTAAAACTGACATCTCCTTTTCATCTGGTGGCTGGAGCTTTTCCTTACAGCCTGGTGATGTCGTCTTCAGCATTGTCTGCCCTTACCAATAGTGCTTGAATACCTTGCCTATGTTCTCCTGTTGGCTTTTTGTAGTTAAGGTGCATCTTGAGAACACAAGTCCTGCTTTATTGCTGTGCTTTTCCTATTCTTCCTCTGCTTGGATGCCTGCGCTGACGGCGTGTTGAGAGTGGCCTTTTTAAAGCCACAGGCCTCACAGCCGTGGCCTGAGACCAAAGGATTGTGCAGATGTTCAGCAGAAAAACAGTTCTTCAGAGGTTTAAGCTCTGAAGGTGTTACCACTTTCTGTACTCCATATCCTGGAGCAATCTTGGGTAGAAAAATACACTGTTGACTATGACTTTGAGGTGGAGTGTTTCCACTGACAGCAAAAGCCAGACCACAGCTTGTACCTTAATCTTGAAGTTAAATTGAACTTCAAAAAGGATTTGGGGGGGGGGAGGGGAAGAGAAGTTTAAGTTTTTTATTTGTCATGCATTGACTGAGCTTGGCTAAGATGCTAAGGATGACCTCAGACAGTGCTTTGGCCATCTGTAATTTCCTTTTTCTCCAGCTCCCTTGCACAGCCAGCATCAGTTCCCTCAGTGATGTTGCTGAACTGGATGGTGTGTGCTGCTTTGTGACAGGCGTTATCACACTGCCACAAGCCTCTCCTTTCTCTTTTCTTTTTTCCTGCTTATCAGACTAGTCTTGACTTACAGTTAATCTGAGGTGTCTTTGGTGCTCTCAGCAATGCTGCTGTCCAGAAACATGCTTTTTTTTTTTTTTAAAAAAAAAACCATTCTTAACCTGTGTGTTATGGGAAGGGTTTTAAAAGAACTTGTTTTTTCCCGTGAGAACTGTACCTGCACCTTGTGCAGATTGAGACTGTGATTCTGGACGTTTTGCAGACATGAGAAGAGTTGGATGACTTGAAACCCATGCCAAAAGTCTGGCAGGTGAAGGAACACCTTTAGGCTGAGGGCAGCACACTTGTGAGGTGTGGACATTCTACCCTGCAAGTGGACAGCAGTAGAAGGATGTGGGGTTTCTTCCAGCATCTACCCCACTTTCAGGACTCTTGACATTTGTTCTTTTTGCCAGTTGGCACCTGGCAAAACTTGGGGTCTTTTCTCATTGAGTGTCATCATGCCTCCTTCTTAGCAGGGTCTTTATTTCTTCATCCATCAAGATTCTCCAGTCAGAACTGACATTTAACAGACAGACTGCTGGTTTCAGGAGGCAGCTGGGAGACTGCTTCCAAGTTGGAGGCAGAGAAACAGATCTGCTTTGAGGGCTGCAACTGGGAAACAGCTGGAGTTGCTATTGTTCTGCCAGCTGCAGCACCCCTCTCCTGGTGCTCTCTGATATTCCCATGTTAGGAAGATAATCCAGAGGTAATTTGAAACTTGCCCTATAGCTGAGGCAGACACTTCTGCCCCTCCTGCTGGTTGTAGCTCTGTTAACAACTGATTCCTTACCTATAACTTTGGCAATACCAAAATTTTACATCAGCAATTTTGAGTTATTTTCTTTTTCTATGCTGAATAACTGAGATATGTCACATTCTTGTATCTATCCATGAGGCTTGCAGTAGGAATGGGACATGTGAAACTTCTCAAGGACAGGATGTGTGAAGCTGTGGTAGAATAAACTACGTGCACATAAGGCCCAGAACTATTCTTATAGAACAGGGGGACAAGTTCTTGATGTCGCCCTCTCTTCTGGGGTGGGAAGAGGGGTGCTAGAAAAGCATTTGATTGAATCATGTTAACAACTGCTTCTAGCTTTGGTCTGTCTAGTAAACAGCACGCTGGGCTCCTGGGCATGTGGCAGCATTTTATAATCTCTGGAACTACATCCTACCCAACACTGGTTATTTACTGGTTTTATAAGTAAAATGGAGTTGATATTAAGTCACCACCCTTCACAACTGGTGGGTGCCAGCTTGGAGTCAGTTGCATAGCTCTGCATTTTTGTTTGTCATCTCTGGGAGGTGGAGGACAAGCTCCAAAAGGCAAACTCCATAGCCTCCAGTGTTTGAGTAAATCCAGTTGCTTTAACTGGATTTGTTCGTGTGCAACCGCTGTGTTGAATTGAAAGGCTGTGTCAGGAGAGATTTGCCTCTGTGGACGGAGATCCTCAGTCCTGCTCTGTGTTCCAGCAAGTTCTAAAACCTCCTCAAGCACACATATCTCATCTGTGTCTCTTTCTGTATCATCTGAAAACAAACCAGTCTTCAGCCTCCTGGTTCTTGTGCAGAAATAATTTGTGATACAGCCCAGCTCCTCTGTTACAGAAATGGGGATTTGCTGTGTGCCTTGCTGACTCCTCATGTGTCCTATTGTTCAAGCAGCTGATTTATTTTCTTTGTCCTTTGTTTTTGGATTCACCATTTTGCCATTTGCAGCTTCTGTGCTGTGATAGAGATTTACTCCCATGTTAGAGGACTAACTTGGAGAAACAGCATAGTTGGGGGGCCAGACCCCACCAGCAATGGAGCCACTGTGTGGTTTATTTCTCAGTGCTGTTTTTCAACAGAACATATTCTAAGTTCTGCTTGTTTTGGCTCAGGAGGATCGTGCTTTTCTTGACTTCATTGTTATAAAGCCCCAGAACCTGGCAAGCCAAAAGGTCCCAGAAGAGATGGGCAGTACTGCCTCTCATCAAAGTCTGGTGGATGCCTGCTCTCCTTGATGGGTGATTGTTGTTAGTGGTACAGCTCTACTCATATAGGTTGTGGTGGAAGGAGAGAAGGGGCATTCAGAGGGAAGAACAGGCAAGATCTGAGCAAGAAGAAATGAGGTGGATGGCTTAATGCTACCTGTCCTGACACTGAGCCTGGAGAGTCCTGTGTAATGTAGTTACTTCACTTAGTTCCTAAGAGTTAGGAGCCTGGTTTCCTGGGGCTCTTACACAGGTAGAGAGGAAATAAGCTTGCTTCACTTGTGTTTTCCCAGTGATGGCAGGGAGATCCTAGAGTGATTAGGGTATTGTGCTGTTCCTAAGCCTCTGCAGAGTTCTCAGTTGAATTTGGATTCTGTTTCCATGTTTCAGATCCACACTGCATGTTCCTGGGTGTTAGAAAATGCTCCTTGGTAGGAAACACTAATTTATCTGGAGGGCTGTGTTAGTTTTGGGTCAGCTTCCAGCTTGAAAACACCTTTTGGCAATAGTTTTTCCCTGAAGTCATTATGCCTTAGTAAGTGGTTTAACACAGTCTATTGGTGGTGTTTTAGAGAGTTACCTTAAGTCTCAGCATGTGTCCAGTAGTGAAACTGGAATTTCTGATTTGGAAGAAGCTGTTTGTGGAACAGTTGTCATCAAGGAAAAAATCCTTGGCAGAAACCATTACCAGCTGTGTCCTTAACCCATCAGTGCAGCACCTGCTTCACTAAGTCTTTGATAAGTACTCTAGTGGTAGCTGATAAGCTTAGATATTAAAGAGGTAGTACTCTTGAATTTTTATACAGGTGCTGTCCTTCAGAATACTTCATTATGTACTTACCAGTTCACTACAGAATGTCAGAACCCATCACATCCTGTGCTGAAGGAGTTAATTATATTTTTCCAGATAGTGAAGCAGCTCCTGGCACACACAGCATCCAGGTGGATTTTTGTTTTTCTTTCTACCCCTGAACAGGCCAGGGGGAAAACACACTGCAGAGAACTCAATAACTCACTTGTAAGTCGAGTTTTTCTTGTAGTTTATATAAATTCCAGCCAGACTTTTAATGAAACTGCTTATTACTCAGCTTTGAGAGAGGCTGCTGCATCTTGGGTCCTGCTGTTTGCTACTGTTCACAAAAGCAGCTACTTGGGGCAGCAGCTTGTAATTTAACAATATTCTTGATTACAGATGGCCGCTGCACGACTCCCTTTGCAGCATGAATGGAGCTGCACATTAAGGGCAACGTCTGGTAACGCAGCAGCTTGTGACTGTGTTTTTCTCTCTCCCGTATTTTCCAGTCCATGCACACAAGTACCACTGTAGGAAAGCACTGGTTTCATTCTCCATTTCAGCAGTGCCTCCCCTCCCAACATCGGGAGGGTCTAAATGCTGTTGGGATGAGGTTGTTTTGTCTGCTGTGATCAGGTCAAAGATCTGTGCGGTTTGTTCTCCTGCCGCTGAAGGAATCTGCTAGATATTTTTATCCTTGAGAGGCCACGTGCTCAGTTTTGTTCTGGTTAAGTGCAAGTATGTCAGAAATAGCTAATTCTGCTGCTTGGGAGGGAGGATTTTGCCTTCTAATGGATCAGGTTTTACGCTCTCTCAGTACAGGTACACAGTTGTGATCCATTTCTTAGCAGTCTGCTATGTTAGTGTAGCTGCACCTAAGGTGATGTGTGTGAAGAGGGTGGAGGCAAGATGGGAAATGATGTGGTTTTTAGGTAGCTAAAAGCTGCTACCTCAAGTGGGGCTGTACAAACCTTGCCATACCCCTGTGAGTAGGGAGCCTGCTCCAAGAGGCTTTAACAGCAAAAATGTGTGCCCCCCTTGCTGTGGTGTGCCCCATTTCAGGAGCGGGAGTGACTTGTTCTGTAAGAGTGCTCTGCTGCCTTCTTTACCTTCCCTTCCAGTGGTGTTCCCTGGCCATCCCTGCTGGATTTACTCTGGATTTATTAGTTTGTGTTTACTCTGGAGGACTAAATAGCAAGCTGTGTCAGTGGCAGAGGTAGTTACTGTGGGGAGAAAACGAACATTTTCATCTGAAGGTGCTTCCTCTCCTGAAACCTTCCAGTGCTCTTGTCAGATGAGCTGGTCTGTCTGTTCTATGGGAACTCCTGACATCTCCGTGGTTTGTTTGTTGATGTGGTGTGATCCTGGGGTATATACTGGTATTTCCAGTATTTCTGGGGAAGCTGCTTGGGAATCAGCCTGAGGAACCATTTCAGGGCTGTTAGCAAGATGCTAATTTCTTTAAATGTTCTAGTTACTCCGAGTTAGGAAAAGGTAAGGAGAAATAAGCTGCCTCGTTTTGGCATCACTTCACGTACCACAGGCATAATTAGCTGATGTGAAATGAATCTTGAGTCAAAGAAGCTGCTTGTTGTTGAACAGAGGCAGTGACAGACTGAGGGGTTGCTCTCACTTTGGGGGCTGTTCCCTTCCGTTCTCACAGCCAGGTAGGTGAAAAGCTTGTCCTAAAGCGCTGTAGTTTTAATTCTGTCTTTCCTGTTAACAGGGTCACCTTGTCCTCCACAGACTGTTACATCGTGCATGAGATCTACAATGGAGAGAATGCTCAGGACCAGTTTGAGTATGAGCTGGAGCAGGCCCTGGAAGCGCAGTACAAATACATAGTGATAGAGCCCACTCGCATTGGGGATGAGACGGCCCGCTGGATCACTGTCGGGAACTGCCTGCACAAGACGGCCGTGTTAGCGGGCACCACCTGTCTCTTCACCCCTCTGGCACTTCCAGTAGATTATTCTCACTACATCTCCCTGCCTGCTGGTGTGCTGAGCGTGGCTTGCTGCACCCTTTATGGCATCTCTTGGCAATTTGATCCCTGTTGCAAGTACCAAGTAGAGTACGATGCCTATAAACTTTCCCGCCTGCCCCTGCATACGCTCACCTCCTCCACTCCGGTGGTGCTGGTGAGGAAGGACGACCTGCACAGAAAGAGACTGCATAACACGATAGCACTCGCTGCCCTGGTGTACTGTGTAAAGAAGATCTATGAACTCTATGCTGTATGACTTCAGCAGGGAAGAGAGCAACCCACAAAGACAAGTGTATTAAGACTCCCACAGTAACATTTTGTTTTTCCTCTTTGAGAAGCAGTGGAGACTGGGAAGGATTTGGTTTAATAGAGCTGTTATTTTTAAAATAACACATCATTGGTGCACCAAGGTTTTTCAGTTCTTCATTACACTTAAGATGTGGATGTGTGGTGACTTGAGAGCTGTTATGTTAGGCCATGGGAGTCCAGTCCAGCAGCGGGATGTCGGTGAAGGAAAGCTTTAGGCTGTAGGAAGAGGGGGTGAGAGCTTCTTTCGGGTTTTTTTTTTTTTTTTTTTTTTTTTTGGGAAACATTTAAGTATATTGTTTAATTGTATTACACAGAACCAGCCAGAAGTTATCATTGACCATTAAAGGATGAGAATTTCAAATGCTTTTGCTCTCTTGTTACTGTTATCATAGTGCCCTTTTACCGTGTGCTTCCAGGCGATGGGAACTTTGCTCTGAGGACTCCAGTGGTGGTAATTACTTACGCACGCTCACACACAGACCTGATACTCCTCTTGTTCTTTGCACATGGCAGCAGCATCCACGTTACCTCGCAGCCGTTACTTCCATAGGAATAGCTGTAGAGTGTTGGTTTCCCTCTTGCTTGTTTAGTTTTGCTTCCTGGGAGAGGGCTCACTGGTTACCCAGTGTGTCTATCTTTGTGGTCATTGCTTCAACCCTGATGGTTGAGACTAATGATGCCTGAACACTCTGCTGCCTCCAAGTAGTACTTCTCTGAACAATGGAGCTAACATCATATGTGTTCAGCTACAAACACGTTCTGCTCAGTTCCACTACAGGTTCTTCCTTGTGTAGACCCATCCCCAGTGAAACACGTTGTGCCAAGAGCAACTGCGGAGGGGGAGTCCAGATGTCCTACCCTTGTGCTTTGTTAGTGCTGCAGACACAAGCGGCTGTGACCTCACTGCGCAGCTCCCTGGCTCTTGCCCAGAACACACACTGCTGGAGCTGCCTGCTACTGCCGCAAGGCATCCACGTGATTGTGTCCTGTAACTGTGTTCCCTGGGGTTCTGGAATTCCATCCTGTGCGATAATTCATTTTTTAGTTCAAAACCATCAAGATCTTGTTGGTAGAATGGGAAGCATTTACTGTGGTGCGAGATGTGCCAGTTGCTTGAAAAAGAGGAGCTTGCTTCCTTTAATCTCCTCCTACCAGATGGAAAATAGGTGTGGCTTGGCACAGCTTCTAGTGTTGCCACTGGAATACAAGAGCAAAGCCCTGTAATAAAGCTGCCTGCAAATGCATACAGGTTGCCCTGCTTGCTTCAGTGGTGGCTGCAGTCTGACCTCCACAGCCCAAGCGCTGACCTTGGAAAGGGGGAGTCTCACGAGGTCAGAAACCAAATTCAGTAGTTCTATCTTTATCTTTCTAAATTGCAACAGCACCAAGAGCTCCTCCTCGCCTCCAGACTGCAGTAGGCTTTCCTGGCCATGGTTCCAGCTCGTGCTTTTCTGCTGACGCAGCTTTTGTGTTTGCAGGGCACACATCCCAGTCGTGTGTGTGTGCTGGGCAGACAGGCTTTGCTGGGAGTTGTGAGCACGTGTGTTTGCCACCCGTGCAGGCGGCTGTACCTGAGCAAGAACACGGGCTGGAGGAAGCCCCAGTGGCATCCAAGCATTTCTAGGTGGCGACAGCTCTTTGCTGAGTCGTCTCCCTCCAAGGTGAAAAGAAGCTGAGATCCAGAGAGATTCTATTTATAGCAACAATGTACAGTTGCCTTGGCAGAGAGGAGGGGAGAAATGCAGCTACTTCATCGTGCTGCAGTTGGGCCAGGACTGCTGGGCGCCTTCCCAGTCCTGATGCTGTCCTTAAAGTCCTGTTTACTGGATGGATTTTAGCCTAGTGGCAGATCTGTAGCTATCACATACTTCATTGCTGCAGAAAGCCCTGCGACGCCCTCACACCAACCACACACAAGACACTCCTGCTCCTTTTTTAAACAACGTGGAATCATTTGCAGGGCTATTCCTTTTCTTCACCAAACCTCAGTGGTCCCAGGCGCTTTGTGTTAGGCCTTCCCTTGCCTGGTAGGATCACTATGGTGGAAGGACTAACCCGCAGTAGGCTCCTGAATGCACAGCTTGCATTGAAGACTCGAGCTTAAAATGAGAGTCTCCTGTGTTCCCTCATTGCAGGAGGAAAGGTGAAAAGTCAGCGGTGGCAACAGGTAGGTTTGCTTTAAAAACACACCCTTTGCTCTGTTCTTAGGTGGACAAGACATAGGTGGTGGTGGGAGCTAGTTTTTCAATTAATATTAGTGATGATTAGCTAAAATGCTTAGTGATATCCAGGTTTTTAAGTCAGTGCTGTAACTGCCCTGGGAGAAGGAGGGATCTTGAGGGCTGCGTGTTTTGCTGCATCCCACGTGCTGGTTGCTGGCTGCCGGGCCTTGGGGTCAGCCTCTGCCTCCCCCATGCCAGGGACCAGCCTCCCTTCTGAAAGCCCCATTACAGAGGAGCTCTGAAAGGGAGCGTGCTACATTCCTCCTGTCACAGAGGGAATTTGCTTTCAGAGGAGAATGTGCACGCTCTTGGTAACCTCTTGACTTGGAGCTGTACTTCAAAGAGTAACTAACTACAGTAACTCCCACACATCATTTTTTTTTCCTCAGGCCTGATGCGTTGCACCCCACTGGATGGTAACACAGAAATCAAAGTGCCCTCTCAGTCCTTCACTGTGACCCGAAACACCAGAGGAGGGGGCAGCTGGAGGAGCCTGGCTGGAGTACAGTATTTTGCCAAGAAATGGAGAGCCTGAACATGGCACTAAAGAAAAAGCACAACTAATGCTTGCAGGAACTCCTCTTGGGGAGCTGGAGCAAAGGTAATGCCTTGATTTCCTGTCTCAACAGGAGAAAAGGTACAAACACCTGCAAGCTTCAACTTGGGAGTTTCAACCTGAGGTTTTACGTAACCTACCTGCAACTTCAGCCACAATAAAAATGGCAGAGGATGTCTGAGCTGAGCAGCAGCCTTAACACTGTGAAACGCATCCAGGTCATTGTCTGGGATGGCTTCTCAGAGATCGTTTATAAAGCTGTAGTGATCCAGAAAAGGCTTTTTGAAGAAGTGCTGCTGAGCCTGCACTCTTGTAACCAGAGGGTTGGTGTGACGAGTGCTCTGTGAGGACTCAACAGTCTACTGTAAACTAGCAGAAGACTAGACCTGGTTTCCCTTCCTCAAGCATGACCTGTGAGCTGAAGGGCAACAAAGCATTTTGTAGCAGCTTAGTTGTCATCAGATGTGCATGCACAGGCAGGATGTACAAGGCAGTATGCATGGGAAGTGCTAGGAAGTGTGTGGAGGTGGTGGCAGGGTTCTGGAGCTTGGCCCCTGCTGTCAGGGTTTGTTTCAGGTCTAAGTTAGAAATGATCATTTCTGTCCTTACTGAACCACCTCTGTGCAGCCACTCCTTTTTCCTGGGTACAGGTATCCCTCACGTGAGAAGGGGTGATGAGTTGCATACGGCATGCCGGCAGACTCCTGGGAGTATCTGACCAAGTGACTATCGTTCCCCCTCTGGATGGGATCCTAATTCTCATCTGTGATTGCTTTAAAACAGATGAGAACTGAGGGTCTGTTTCCTTTACTGCCCACCTGATGCACACAGAATCTCTGCTTGCCAGGAGCCAGTGCCCGGCACCTGAAGAGTCACACCCACTCTGTGCTGCAGGGTGCACACACAGCGCAGCACCTCTGGGTCTGGCTGCGCTGCTTTCCCTGCTCAGTGCTTCCCCTGCATTAACTGCTGCTGGGGTTAGTACTGTCCCATCAGATGGCACGGAGGTAAATGTCCCTGTCCATCAGCAAGGCATGAATCAGGCAGCAAAGGAATTGCCAGATAAAACCTGTATTTTACATCAGTTATTTCTTTTAAAGTGGCACTGGACTTTATTTCCTATTAAGGTATCAGATGATTTGGCATGTTAACAAGCAGAGGCTCAGGGAAGTTTTCCATTTCAAGCAACATGTTCTAGATCAGACTGGAAGGGGTGGGAAGGAGACACTGATCATTGAGGACTCTATTTCAGAGAGGCTGAGGGATGGGGACAGCGAAGATCTGCTCATGTGAAGGCAAACCAGGGGTTATGTTTGTAGTGGGCTGGTAAAGCTGAGCCTGCCTGGAGTGAGGTGAGGTCCTGGCTTCCAGCACATGGGCCTCCCCTACTGCAAAGTCTGTTCCCTTGAGTTACCCTCCCCTGCAGCCTCAGCTCTCCCCCAGTCTGAGCACCCTTTCTCAGGTGAGGTTTAGGTGTTGTCTTCCAAAAATTGGGCCTGCCCCAGGGGGGTGAAGCTACTACCCATTCTCCATGGTAAATAGTAGCTTTTTGAGAAAGTTTTTTTCTCAGGAGCACCTCTGCTGATGTCCCAGCAGAACTGCAGTGGGGTAACCTTTCCCTGCAGTTACTTCTCGAAGGAGCCGAGCTCTAAGAGTCCTTTGCTTTCCTCTCCTTTTTTGCTCTAGATGCCATTAAGGTGAAGAAGAGCCTGGGGAAGAGGTTCCTCAGGTAGATGGCCAGGGAGGGCGTCAGGCCGGCTACAAGCACTTCCTTCTTCTTCTGTCCCACTGCACTGAGAACCACCTGAGCAACCTCTGCGGCTGTCTGTCCCTCGGCGGTGTTCTTATCCATAACTGCCAAAGGAAAACCAAGTAAGCACCAACAGGTAAGCACACCTTAAGTACCTTTCCTAGGAACGCTGTTCTAACTGCACGTGGCTGCTAGTATGGTTTTGGTTTTTACACCAGGGAGCACAGGCAGTTTGGGCTAGGAGTAGCTGCTGTCTAGGAAAGCTAATTTTTGAGTGTTACAGTTCCCACCCTGCATCCAAAGTTGTCCATTAAACTCGAGGGCTAACCAGTGTCCCCACCAGAAACTGCATGTTGCAAGCACACTTTGGAGTAACTCAGTGAAGTGGAAATGTTTTAGATGGCAGGGCACAAAATCCTATCTCACCTCCATAGCGAGATCCATCTGCTGTTACAGCATTGAGAGAGAGGTTTGTCTGAATGTATCCAGGGCTTATCACCGTCACGTCAATGTCATACTGCTCTACCTCTGCTCGTAGACAATCAAAGAAGGCCTGGGTAGCGTGCTTAGAGGCAGCATCTGGAAAACAGGAAAAGGACTGGGCACTAAGGAGAAGGAGCAAGGCAAGGTTCATCCTCTGAATGGGTGTTTCACTGCGATGCAGTCGCTTCTCAGCAAGAGCCCAGCAGCTGTTCTCCAACTTCTAGGGTTGTTGTGGTTTTTTTTTTTTTTACTGAATGGCAGCAACAGGTAGTAGGAGTGAGAGGCAATTTAGGGAGGCAAAATGTAAATACTCCAGTTGGAAACTGGCTGGGATCCTGAGCTTAATATCCCTGCCGTGCCAAAGGACTGTGGAGTGAACCCAAGCTGCCTCCCACTCGTGATAAAGGAGACGCGAAGCCTGGCTTGGGGAGCACTTGATAAGGAGAGCTGGGGCAGGGAGACTGTGCCAGTGCAGGGCAGAGCTGAGCAGCTGCTGGCCTACAGGCACTGAGCCTTACGGACCTGCCGAGCAGGTCCAGAGCACACAAGTCAAAACCTGATCACACAAACAGAGAGGAGTAGAGAAGTGTGGCCTAGGGCAGGATTTCCCCTCTTAAAAGGCTGAGCAACTTCTCTCATTCGCTCCCTTTCCTTTTTTGCTGGGTCAGTACCACTGTGACTGCTGTCACGTCAGCACAGCTGCAGGGCTGACAGCAGCAGCACAGAGCTGAGCACAGGCTCTGTACCCCATCTGTTCCGTGCTGCCGGGCCCACATGGCTCTGCTCACTGTGCAAGTGATCTGGGAGCTTTTCAGAACTCAGTTCTGGGTGCAGTCGTACCCATGTCATCTGAAAGATGTTCTAGTCTCTCCTTCACTCAGCATCCTGCCCCACCACTTACATCATCCCCACTTCTGAATTTTTATTTTCAGTGGGTTAGAGATGCTTGTATGCCAAACACTGTCCTTTTAGCTCCTCCATCTCTTCCAGTAATCTCACCGGTATCACTTCTCATAACTGATAGAGCATGAAGAGTTTGCTGGATCAAGATCACTGTTTAGGCTTTTGGTTTGGCATTGTTTGTACTATGGCACTTCAAAACGGACTAAAAAAAAATGTCCCACTTTCCTAAGGGAGATTAACCAGGCAAAGAGAAATGCAATGCAATGCAGATGAAATGCAATAAAATCACAGAATTAATCAGAAAGTTTATAGGGACTCACAAGTGTTGAGAGAGGAACATCAAGCTGTTTTCAGGACACTGAAAACATCTTCTCTTTTCCCATCCCTTAACAACTTTGGGACTGGGCTAAGATTTTGTATTTGAGAGTGCCCCCAACAGCTGTCAGTGCCTTGTGACCACACTAAGAATGATGCACAGCTCTGCCGCCCCTGCACACAGCCAGCTCTACAGAGAGCTAGATGTGGAAGCAGTAGCCAAGTATTCATTCGGTCTGGTGCCCCAAATATGTCTTCCCCAGCTTCTGTGGAGGTACTTACACGCTGATCTGAAAGGAATGCTTATTTTGCCTTGAACGCTGCTGATGGCCACAATGTGGCCTTGTCTCCTCTTGATCATAGAGGGGAGAAGTGCTACCAAAAGACAGAAAAGACCCATTCAGAACAACAGTCCTGCCATTACTGCTGTCAAGAATTGATGCTTTCAGAGCATTCAAAGAGGCCTAAGTGAATTACAAGATCCTTGTTCAGTGTAGGGCTTGGGCAAGGGACAGAGGATAGGACAGGGTGTCTCTGACTGAAGCTGCAGTCAGGACACCCCTCGTGCCTGCCGGGCTGCACCGAGGCTGCTGTAGTTGCTGTGATCTCCCACAGGAAAAGTGATCAGGATTTGCTCTTTTCTGCCACCAGTACATCTTTCCCATTCCTGCAGCCAGTACCTGCCAGGCTGAACTTTCTGTAACCAAAGAGGCTTCCTAGGAAAGCTTCCCCAGAACCCTACTGTGTTCTCTAGGGTTTTATCAGACAGACTAACCATATTGCTCATCCCAAGTTCCTGCCAGACCACAGTCAGGAGGTGTTTTACCAAGGTGGTGCCTCTAACCAGGTATTTCCCACACCATCATGCCCAAGCATCAGCTTCAGGCCTGCCCATAAAACCAAACTCTCCTCCCCTCTTACCCTGCACCGCACTAAACACAATCACAAAGAGAATTTAAGCTGTGCTTAGTTGCATTGGCCTGCAGAAGGTGCCAGCCATTGTCCCCCTGGGTACCTTTGGTGAGGGCTATAGGACCAAAATAGTTTGTTTCCATCACTTTCTTGTCCACATCCAGTCCTGTGTCCACAATTGTGCCTCGGAAGCTGATGCCTGCATTGTTGATCAGTATGTCCACGTGACCCAAGTACTTCAGGATGTCTTCAGCAGCATTTAGGACAGTTTTAGTGTCTGAGAGGTCAAATACTACAGTGTGAGGTTTGTGTGTCTGCAAATAAACACAAGTTGGCAAGAGACCAGTTCAGGGTGTGCTGAATGTCATGTCTGTTCACACTCATGATGGGATTTCCCAGCTCTGGCAGTACAGAAGCAAGGCCACCCAAGCTTTGTGCCATTAGACACAGCAGTTCCATTTGGTAGGAACACAGGACAGAAGCAGGTTGTACTCTCTGTGTTACTGTTCCTGTAGCCTGTTCCTTATAGGAGAGCCTAGGAAAGAGGCAAGTAAGGTTTTCCTCAAGTAGTGAAGTTTGCTGCTGTCTTATTAAAAATAATGCATCTGAAATAATAAAAAGCCTTAACACACGTTGTCTTCCTGAGCCAGAAACACCTTTCTTAGCCACTGTCAGTAGAACTAGATATGCAAAATAAAAGCCAACAGAAGGAAAACCACTTTTCCAGATTCAATAAATGAAATACATGTGCACAGGGGTCTGGGCACTCTGCACTCCATACACTTTCACTTCCATTACAAGGCAAGGAGTCTTTCAGCTGGCTTATTTTTGTAGCTTTTTTACAAGATGCAATAGTACAGCAGTACCTAACCCTAACCAGAGAGCTGGACTTTCCTATTACCCAACAGAACAGCCCACGAGCAGCTCTGTCACTTCTGTCAGGTGAAGAGAAACCCCAGCCACGCCAGACAAGGAGCCTCCCCTTCTGCACTTACGTTCTTCCGGTGATTGGTCATGGCAGAAAGCTGCTGCACCAGGTCTCTGAGTTTCTCACCGTCTCTGCCACAGAGCACCAGCTTGGAGCCAGCCGCATGGAAGGCTTTTGCACATTCTTTGGAGGATGCAAAGAGAGAAGAGGGAAGAGAAGACATCTGAATGGCAAACAGCAGACCCACATCGTGCCTGGTAACAGGCTAAGACCTCTTTTAGCTGGCAAGGGTTTAAGGTAGCGTTATTACTCTGGACTGACAGGCTGATGTACAGTGAAGCCGCTGTGAGATGCCATTTTCCTCTGACTCTGACAGACATGTGAGTGGTGAAGCAGCCAGTGTGTTCACAGTTACTGTGCTGGTTATGCAGCTATTGTGCTGTTTACCTATCCTCCCCTGTCAGCTGGCTTAATTTGTCTGTGCCTCTTACTTTTTTACTATATGCCCCCCTTAAGAGGGACTACAGTTCTCTCATCTGTGTCATCTATTGCAGTGGAGCCTGATCTTAGGAGTGTTGGTTTTAGCAAACACCTCCAAAGGCTCTGGGAGCCTTGGAGCTGAAGGCTTCATCAAGGTGATCCTCTTCATCAAGGAAAGGCTGAAGAAGGGATGCCAAGAGAGACCGTGCTCTTGTCCTCCTTTTGGAACTGCCAGCTGCTAAGGCAATCACATGTTCTTCTGCCATACCCCTGTGTGATCCAGTGAGACAAACTGCTTATTTGTGCAAGAGATGACAGTGGGTGGGAACAAAAGGTGTTTAGGAACACACAGTAATTAGAGGTGGTCTAGTATATTAATCACTGGGAGTGAGGGGAACAGTGTAAGTCTTGCCAATGAGTCAGTATGGGAGGAGACCTCACTGTGTGATGGTGGAAATCCATACACCCAACAACACACAGTGCTTCCACCGCCCAGCCTATCACAGCAGGCAGGTCTCTCCTGAGATTACAGGATGTTAGGGGTTGGAAGGGACCTTGAAAGATCATCTAGTCCAATCCCCCTGCCAGAGCAGGAACACCTAGATTAGGTCACACAGGAATGCATCCAGGTGGGTTTGAACGTCTCCAGAGAAGGAGACTCCACAGCCTCTCAGGGCAGCCTGTCCCAGGGCTCCTTCACCTTCACAGGGGAAAAGTTTTTCCTTATGTTCACATGGAAACTCTTCTTCTCCAGCTTGCACCTGCTGCCCCTTGTCCTATCACTGGCCATCACTCAGAAGAGCCTGGCTCCATCCTCCTGACACTCACCCTTTACATATTCATAAGATCTAGCTAGTCTTCATGTGAAAGACAAAATCTTTTACCACCTCCAGCACTTTAGTTCTGACAGGCAGAGAGGACCAGTTCACCTCCTTTGGCCACTGGGTTACTGAACAGCTCTACCCATATGAACAAACTCACATGCAACGACAACATCAACATAAGCTTTATTTGTGCTGTGAATGTGCTCATCCTAATGAAAGGCCTTGATAGGTGAGCACCTTGTTTTCTCCTTAAGAAGCCTTTAAAGCAATTCTAGAAAGCAGAATTAGAGAAAATATGTGCTCACACAAAGAATAAATTTTATTTAGGGAAAAAAAAAAACCCACTGTGTTTTTATTTAGGAAAAAACCCAAACCTCACTGGTGTTAACGTTGTCAAGAGCTTGAATGGATTTGTACCAAAAGAGAAAAGGTACCTTAACTTGGGAGGAGGAGCAGAAGGTATGGCAGGGTATCTGGAAATGCAACTACCATGAATGCAGAACACCAGTTCTGGGAAGTTTTAGAGAAATAATTTGACTACCTGTTTTTTTCAGGATTTAAAGGCCCCTGACAGCAAAAGAACTCCTTCCTTCCTTTGATGAGCTCCAGTTTTTACAGCACAATTAAATCTTGAGATTTTCTTGCATCTAAATTTGTGGTGGCTCCAGTTATACCTGATATGGCTGTGCAAGTTGTGTAGTCCTCAAAATTCAGTACAATGGGAACTTACTGCTTTATTTCACTCAGTTCCCCTTCCACAACCCTCTACTTGTCCTGCCTTTGGTGCCATCCTTTTGGTACCCACCTTTTCCAAGGCCAGAGGTAGCCCCTGTGATCACGACCACGGCTTCCTGGAGGTAAGCTCGCATCCGCATCCACTGCAGTAGCCGAAATAGAGCAAAGATCCCCAAGCTGCCAAAAAGCAGTGGGATGATGACACTGCTTGTGAGATCCATGAGTTTTCTTTTCTGTACAGTCTTCCTAGAGCCACAAGATGAAAGGAAACAGGTCATTTCACCATCAAGAAGATAATCAGAGGCTTGAAAACTAGGGAAATCCTTTTTTCTTAACCCTGCCTTAGACCACCAATAAACCAAATTCCATACAGAGGTACCTTCAACAGACTCCCTCATGCCTTCAGTTAGACTTTCAAAATGTTCAGATCAGTACTCAATGTTGAGCATTTAACTGCTAATCTGAACATCCCAGGTGTTGGATCTTGTCAGCTGGCATGTAACAAATGGCTTCAGACATGCTGTTCCCTCGTTTTGCACTAGATTCATTCTCTTGTACAAAGTGTATTTAGAGTCAAAGCTCCTCAGGGCTGGGATATGTCTCTGCATTCTTCTGATTGTAATAAAACCTCTTAGATTTCTCTAGAACAGCCAGTACCAGAGTATCTACAAGCCAGAGACCAGTGACTGTGTATTATCCCAGATGGATGTAAGCCAGTCTACCTTCTGAAGACTCAGAGTAAGTTTTCTCTCTGAGCACATTATTTGCTTAGTGCACTGAAATCTGTGCTGCCATCTCCGGTGTCTGTCACCACCTGTTAGTAGAGACAAGTTATCTGATTTAAATGAACCACATGTCCAATCTAGTAGGCTAAAGCCCATGTTCATGCTCTTTTATGCCAACATTAATTATGCAGTTTAACAGCATGAACCTGTGTTCTAATATACTGAAATTAAACCTGTGAATGAAACCCAAGCTAAAGGTATCTATGAGACACAGCTCATCCTGGAATTGGATTCTGATAGCAATGCATAGCCCTAATCTCCTCACTAAGCCATTGCCTTCAAGGGAGTAGTTTATGTTACAGCTTACTCCATGGCCAAAGAGCGAGTGATATTTCTCCTGCAAAAAAGGTCACCGATTTTCCCACTGTATATGCCCCCAAGGTTTTATGCTTGATGTCCCAGTAAAGTCAGTTACAACCCCCTCCTGCAATCTGTACAACTTATAGGTCCCAGGTGAAGTCAAATCCAAATATTAGTGTATCCTCCCTGTTGTGTGGATTGAACTTTTCCAGTCTGAACTGCAAGGTAGGGCTTTCCCAGGAAGATACAGGAAAGGTCTGAGCACACAACTCCTACACTACTTCAAACAAAAGGACAGCATGAGAAATAGAAAACAAGAGGTAACTAATAACACTAAACCAGAAGCCAGTGTCATGAAGTAGGATTGAGCTTGTATGGAGCTGAGGGGATGACAGAGGCCCTATGTGCTGTGGAACAGAGCTAATGTGGAAAATGTCAGGCTCTTCCAGATTTCCTTGGACAGAATTCCTCAAGTAGCTGGTCAGTGAACAAGCTAGCTTGCTGAATTAGTAACAAACTGTATGAAGTAAGTATTTCTGGAGTTAGAACTCCATAAAGGAGCACATGAAGACAGCAGAGCTTAGATCTAAATAAGCTTGGCAAGGTCTGAAAATAAAACCGTCAAGTTAGCACACAACTCTTTGCAGGTACTACAGAGCTTCCCATTCCTGAGCTAACTCATGTATCTACAAAGTGCTTCACTGTGTAACAGGCTGTGCATAATGCAGCCTGACATCCAGGCCACAAGCCCCCCCAGGCGCAGGGAGTAGGCCCAAAGTGGGAATTCAGAAACCCAAGAGGAGGATTAAACTCATTCCCTTGCAAAGCAGTGCATGAGCACAACACCCAGCTGCTCAGACCAGCATCCACCTCTTTGTGCTGATTTGCAGCAGAGGACTGGTAGAGTTGATGTAACACAAGGCTGCATATTGTCCCTAAAATAATTCCTGGGTAAGAGCTGGTTATACACATGGCCACTGGCCTTCTTTATGCTATATATGAACAACTCCTTACTGCTAGGCTATATAAGAAGATTCTTCTTCCCAGTTCATGATGTTTAAAGCAGCTGCCCTCTTTATGTTTTCTTTTTCTCTCAACAGTCTCTTGAGATTCAAAAGATGAAATGTGGGCAGGGACAACAGGTGCCAAGCTGACACTGAGCAGCATGGCTTACAGGACATTTTGGAATCAAAAATCTTTGGCTCCCATTTAGGACCTTTTGTTATTTCCCAAGTGGGAGCTGACAGGTGGAGTGGCACATCCTTTAGGAGCCCATGTTGAAGCTAAGGCATTTTAAAAATCTGGCCCTGACCAGCTTTGATTCTGATTTCAGTAAAACACAGATGACTGTAAAGCAGATGAAAAGGTGACTGGGAAGATGGGGCTTTTCTGACACCTTTTCTAACTAAACCACAAGAGGAGATAGGAAGGGCTCCATGTTTGATTACAGCACAGCTCTTGCATAGTCTTTGATGAAAATAAATGTTGCATTTGCAAGAACTGAACTCTCTGCCACAGGGGATGGTGGAAAAGAGCCCCCAAACATACCAACTAAAATCTAAGTGTGTTTTGGTCAGGTAGCATCCACTGCTCATCAATATAAACCACCTTAATTTATTCCTTAATCATATAGATACGATTCCTTAATCATATTACTTACCTACTTCCTAAACAAAGAAGGTCTGCCTTTAATCTTTTTCATTTGAAAACTATTTCCTAGCTTTTCATTGTTCTTTCTCCCCCTGTCTCCCCCACCCCATATTACATACAGGAGCTGGGCAGATTTCCCAGTCTCTGCCTGAAGGCTGCAGCCAGCCCAGCACCCAGCCAGCAGCAACAACCACCACCCACTTTTCCAGCTTCCAGGCTAGAGTATCAAACAACAGGTAACTCCCTCTGGTATATGGGAAAGGCAAATAGGGGATGGGGAAGAGAAAGACTGGTTGAAGGAGGGGAGCAGGAGAGAGAAGGACTAGCCAGCTGTAGGTACTTTTTTATTGGGGCAGACAGCTGCAGTACCCTCTTCCAAGGAAGGAACTTAAATGGGCCCTTAGGAAGAGCCCCTGACAAAGAAAATCTCCATTCAGTCAGGCTTGAGAGAGAGGACAACTTAGGAGAACCAAATTATTTTGGAAAGAAGACAGAATTCCTGTAGTACTTCAGACCTGCAGTAAGATGGCTAAGATAGTTTTGTTTGCCTTCACAGACTAGCTCACATCACAAACCATGAGCCCTTATTTTAGCTTGTCATATTGAACATGCTTTCCAAAATAATTGATAAAATAAGTATCAGTGGAACAAGAGAACAGGGAAATCAGCTCAAGCCACACTGCAGTATGTTCAACAATACCCATCTCACAGACCCCAGGGCCAGGCTACTGACACAACAGGGTGGTGCTGCTATTCAGTTTTTGGGGCCAAAGGAAAGAATTGCTGCAACCTGAAGGAGAAGTTATATTCTGTTCAGGGTTTTTTTGTGGCAAAAGCCAGGGGAACAAATTGCTGCAATCTGAAGGAGAATGAGGTGGATCACAGATAAAAAGGACTTGATTCACATCAACAAAAATGCTAAGTTGCAAGACAAAGGTTGGGAAAGAATATGAAAAGCATAAACCCCAACTTAGACAGGTAACTCCCTGAAGTCACTTAAGACATCCCAGGGCATGTAATGCCATGTCATGTTAAAAGCACAGGGGAGGGTGGGGAACCCATGGGTTTCACACCTAATCTGAGATGAACTGGATATCCTCAGACCTCTTGCCCAAAGGTCTAAGATCCCACTATCACCTTTGGCCAAAAACTTGGCTATTCATGCTGAAAAAACCTGTTAATTCTTGACATATAATATTGTTTCTGACACCAGGTTATCAGCAAGAGAGAAGCCACTGCTCATTATTGGATCAAATAAAATCCTGTAATCCTCAGTTCTCCATTCCAAGAGACAGGACTGGGATATGCAGGTTATTAGACAGCAGAAGTGAGAACAGCAGTAACATAAGCAAATACAGGTGACTGGAAGCTTTTTGAAAGGCTTACAAGAAATTAAACCACACAAATCTATTTAAAAATAAAACCCTTTTCCCCTTAAAACTACACGTTATCCCTTGAGAGACAGGACAAGGATTTCCAAAGGGACAAGGATCTTAATTAATAAGGTCAAGAGTGCACTAAAGGCAGCAAAGATGATATTAAAAATGTGTCCCTTTCCCTAGACACCACCTATTCTTTAGCTTCAGCCACCTAGAATCACATTGTCCTTTACATGTACAATGGCAGCAACTGGGAGGCTGTTCTCAGAAACCAAAAGGTGTCATTTAAAAGGTGAGGGGATCAAAGGAAGGAAAAAGTTTTTCTTTTCCCTAAAGAAGCCCCTGGCCAGAAGCTCAGCAGCTCTATGGTTAGCTACCAACTTTAGTCTAAAGAAAGCACAATATCCTACCTTTGAAAAGAATTCACTTGCCAGTGACTCTGTGGGACGGTGTCTCCCTCTGATCTTTTAACTGGACAGCCCTGACTTAAATTTGGAAATGGCAGCAGTCCAAGCAAATGCACCCTGTCCAATGCTAGCACAGCCAAGAGCTGCCTCTAAAAACAAACCCCAGCAGTGACAGGCTGTGACCTTTGAAATGGGGGGGGGGTGTGGTAATTTAACCCCCACATTAAAGAGGTAGAGGTGAGTTCGAAATGATACAAAACTTAGGATGACTCTCTGGTTGTTTCTAGGACTAAACAAATAATCTCTAGCATTGACTCCAGAGCATCTGTACAGACCAACTTGTATTGGGGAATAAAAAGCAACTTGTGAGTGGTGTGAATTAGTTTTGGGGCATATGCTGATGTTAACAGTGCACACTCAAAAATGGGTATCATGCTAGTTTAAGAGGACTAGAATTTCTTCTAAAAATCTGGAGAACTTTGAGCGTAAGTGAACAGACAGATGAGTTTCTCATCACACTCTGCACCAAAACCTGGTATTTATTAGGGAAATGGGCTTTCCCTCCAACAGACCAAATTCATTAAATCCCTTATAAGCCAAGTCTGACAGGGAGAAAGGTGAGCTTAATTTGTGTTTTATATCAGCTAAAGAGTTCTACTGACCCAGCTTCTTTGGGGGAAAAAACCCCACAACCACCCTGAAATCAAACTTACAGACATCTAAGCCAGGAAAAACCATCATAGAGCATTGTCTGTTAAATCAGTGATCTAACAGAAGTCAGTGGGGAATTTGTTGACAATTTCTCTGATGCACAATGGTTAAGTTAAACTTGAAAAAAATGCATTCAAACCCCACTATTTTTTTCTCCAAAACAGTGACTACCTTCATTCAAACAAATTAATTACTGAAATTCCTGTGTGCACTTTCACGCTTATGCAATCAGCTTTCAGTCCAGACTTCACAGGGGAGAAAATAACATAAAAAACAACACCAAAGCCAGCAGAAACCAGCACAACTCCTAAGAAGGAACAGGCCCCTTACTACAATACAACCATTTCAAGTGGAGAGCAGAGGAGGGGTTCAGGAGAAGGAATACAATAACCCAGCTGGAATGCTCAAAAGAAACATTGGCAGCTGGGATTATGAAGTGTACCACCAAAGTGCTACGTGCTGCTTGTAGGTCTCACTGTAAGTGGCTGGCAACACTCAGTGTTTGTGGTTTGCTGAGGGCTGGGTAAGTATCAGTTGTAATATTCTGAATTAACATTTCCTAGCAGGATGTGAAGCTATCATCTCCCTGGTATTACTTGAAGCAATATCCAGGAAAACCATCTGTTGGGTTTCAGCAACTGCATCCTGCTTATGTTTTCACACAACTGTTGGGCAAAACCACCACCTCACCCCATGGTACATGGAGTGGGGGAAAGACATTTCTAGGGCCCGATCCCCAGGCTGGACGTGAGCAAACATCTCAGAACCCCCCTGCTGCTTGCATTCCATTACCAGCTCCACTTCCAGCCCTCGGAATCCTTGTTTGGGACACAAAGGTAAATCAAGGTGGCCTGGTTCAGAAAATGAAAACATTTTTTTGCGCCAGAGACAGCATTTTGCTGGGATGCACCGGGCCCAGAACGCCCAACGGCTCGGGGAGAGCGCGGCAGTTGGCCTGGCGCCCCTCCCGGCCCCGAGTGATCCGGGGCGGCCGTAGCGGCCGTGAACTCTGCACTCGGAGCCCAGGGTTTCTCCACCCGGGGATCGAGGCCGCGGCCACCCGACTTCTCCCGCACCTGCCAGCCTTCCGCCTCTCAGGGAACCGCGCCCGCAGCCCCTTCGGCGCCTCCCCGCGCGTTACCCGGCGAGACCAGCGGCGGGCGGGGCTGGGCAGGGCAGGCTCCGCCACCACCGGCAGGCGCAGCCAGCAGCCTTGAGGAGACCGGCAGCAGCGAGGGGCTGCGCCCGCCGGGGAGGGACCGAGGGGAAGGGGTGCAGTGCGGCCGGCGGGGTCGCCGGGCCCTACCTGATTACCGCCGTCACCATGGCCACCGCCGGAAGTGTCGGCGGCGTGCGCGTGCGCTGGAGGCACCGCCTGCGGAGAGGCGGGCCTTCCGCCACGGCGCCCAATGACAGGCAGCTCCTCCACGGCGTGCACCGGAAGTCGCGCGGGGGGCGGGGTGCCCCGGTCGGTCCGTCCGCAGGTGCCGCCCGGCGGGGAGCGGCGAGGCCGGCCCGGGGTTCCTCAGGCGGGTTGCGGCCTCCGGCCTGCCTGGCGCCAAGGCCGCTTCCTGTGGGCCTGCTTATGCCCTGGCTGCCTCCAGGGGCGCCCCCGGCCAAGCTGCAGGTGGCCTCTGCTGCCCCGGGGCAGGCCGCGGGCGGGGCTTTGTGGGGGCAGTTTGGCCTCACCAGACACGGCAGCTGGGGCTCGTTGGTCACTACGCGGAACTTCAGGTGTCCCAAGGCCCTGGCACAGGGTATCTAGAGCGGCTGTGGCTGCCTCTGGATCCCTTGCAGGGCTCAAGGCCAGGCCGCATGGGACTTTTGGCACCCTGAGCTAGCAGAGGGTGTCCCTGCCCATGGCAGGGTGTGGAGCCAAATGGGGCCTGAGGTCCCTTCCAACCCAAACCAGTCTGTGACTGAGCTGGGTGGGCTGGAGTTTGTTTTATGGATGGCTTTTGTCATCACCAATTTGACCCCCAGACAGGATCCCTGAGGAGCCTGGAAGAATTCCCATTTGCAGTGGTGCACAGTGCTGATGATAGTGGCCTAAGTTCTTTGACATGTCTGCAGGAAAGGCAGAGGTGGAGTGTGTGATACGGGGCTGTGAGGAAGAGCAGATGGCAAATTCCTGTAAAAGGAGAAAAAGAGACGTTTCCCCAGAGTCTCTTTCAAAGCCACTATTGAGGGAAATCTGATTTCTCAGGTTTTAATTGAGCCCTTTGCAGTGATGCTCACAGACTGCAGCAGTGATACAGAAGCATTTCTGTTTGTGATGAAATGGGGTTGAATATGCTGCAGGTCTGTAGCTTTAAATCTCCTCCTTCAGGTAATGGCACTGATAACCAGCAATAAAGCCTTACCAGGGAGTAGCACAAATCTGACTGGTCCCTTGGAAACCCAAGGCCTCAGCAATCCCAAAAGCCCAAAGTCCAGGTAGACTCAGTGGCATAAGGAGCTTTTGTGCTGAGGAAGGAAAGTGTGCACAGCTTCATCCCAGCACGGGGACAGCAGTTGTCCAAAAGCTCTGTCTGAGCTCCTGTGGCCATTTACCTGGTACCTGCCAGTTTATTTATCAGGGAATAGTCTGTCACCAGTTGCAGGTGCTGGCAAGGTGATTGAAACCAAGTGCCTGTGGTGACTGCATGCATAGTGAGTGATACAGCAAAGGGTTAGACTGGAGCTGCAACTAGAGATGGGAATTCATTGAACTAAGGCTTGACTTGATTGGACTGATTTGCATTCTATTTCCATAGGTTAACCTCATCTAATTAGCAACAAACTCACAGTTGATTTAACCCCCCTGATGCCCACTTGGCACATTGGATGGCAGTTGGGTGACTGACCTATGCTGACCTGCCCTTGTTCCCAGGCAGATGAGAAGGGATCCTCACTTGGATCGAGGGATTTTGCTGTGGGGACCCTGCAGGCCTGGCTGTTGGCTTCTAGAACTACACCTGATGGGTTTATTGATGCTGTCTCCCCTTAAATCTACTGTGTCAGACCAGAACTGTGAAGGGCTGGAATCCTTTTAGCACTTTTACACTTCTTGCTGTTCTGTTGCTGCCCTCCTGGAGTGTGGGAGCTCTTTTTTTGAGGGGAAAAATACCTCCAAACTCCAGGAACTTGGTTTTAGTGACATCTGCTTTTCTGCAAGCATCCTGAATGCAGATCCACACAGCCTTTTAACCCTATTCTCCAGGGTATCAATTTTGTGCTCTAGTTCTTGCAGGCTCTTATTTGTCACCTTTTTTCAAGGAGCAGAAGATGTAGAGAGAAGCTCTAGTTGTTCCCACTGAGAGGAAAGATCTCTGCAGAAATCCCCACAGGGTAACAAAAACCTTCCCTGGGGAAAACATCCTTGAACAAGTTTGAACTGAAAGCTCCCAATTTCACAGTGCCTTTGGCTGGGAAATGCAAATGTTCAAAGGGCTGTGGCATGACTAGAGATTTTCTTGTCTCAGCCTCTGATGCAAGAGTGCCCACTTCCCTCCTACCCTCCCTGCCTGCACAGATTTGTAGGTTTATAGGAGTGAATGAAAAGAGATTGGGCTGCTAGGGGAAGAAACAGAGACTGAAGGTAGGTAGATAACCCTTCCTGAAGTTGGACTCAATGATTCTTATGGGTCCCTTCCAACTCAGAAGGGCTTCTTGAGGCTGCTTCTGCTCTTCACCCTGGCAGCTCTGTGTAGGTCAGGCTGTGTCCCCTCAAGATGAAAGATGGTCTTGATTTTTGTGCCAGTTCTGGTTTGGCACTGGGCTCTGACATCAAACTCTTCTCAGGGCACTCTGACTGGTCTCTCAGCTCTTCTTTCTGGCAGATTTTTTCTTCATTCAGTTTGCTGTATCCCTGGGTTTTTGCATCACCCATGTTGTCTCTTTTTAAAGTTAGTTTCTAGGAGGTTTGGTTCCAGGTGTTTATAGTTATTGTCTTCTCCAGACCCTGCACTGCAGCATTTCCAAGCTCAGTATGAAAACAGTGTCAACTTAGCAAGGTTGCATTTCTGATGTACTGCCATCCTGCAAATCCCTGATCTTTGCAGCTAACCCAGGAGAGGGGGAAGAGGGAGCACTATCCTCTCCTCCTGCAGCTAAGGCTCCTCTGACCTGCACCACAGCCCTTCTGAGCCGAACGAACACCTCCAGGGGAGGTGGTGTTGTCTCACAGGTAGAAATGGAGACACGGCCAAGCTGAGGTACTATTTCCATTGCTTTAACTGCTGAGCAGACAGCTCAAGCCTGGTGTACAGAAAGATCTCCTACCTGCAGCTTTGCTGATCTCAGGATATCCAACCCCATCTTTCCTCGCTGCCGCCTCTGCTTGTTGTAGAGTGGTAAAAGCAGGTAAGGTCCAAGGGCTGGGACCCTAAGAGCTATAAGGCAGCGGGCACATATGCAGAGAAGGGTTTAGCCTACCCCTTTTCTGGGTTTTGGTGGGTTAGGAAAGAGTTAAATGACAACAGAGGGAGAGGCTGTGCTATTGTTCAGGCATCCCTGGGCCCAGGGTGGCTGATCTCTATTCCCGGATCTGCCTCTGGCTTCCTGCATGACCTTGGACCGGTCGCTTACCTTTTCTTTTCCTTAGCTCCCAAATTATAACATGGAAAGCAGTCTCTTCCTGTGGTGCCTCCTTCCCTGCAGATCTCTGGGCGGTTGGGATTCTCCGGTGGGAGACGACAGGAGGAGGAGAACACATTTCCACTGGAGAAATACAGGGAGGGCAGCGAATTTTGGACGTGTTTGCTCAGAGAGGGCAGGGGCTGTGCCTGTGGCGATATTTGGGGGTTTAATGGGCACAGCTGTAGCGACAGTCAAATACCATTTGTCATTGATGCAGCTGCCCGAGCAAGGCCAGCTGCACTGATCCTTTCCTGCACTAGATGGTGCTTTTGATCAAGATTTGCATCACTGCAGCTCTTCGCACTGAATTTCCTAATTTTTCTTCCCCGGTCTCCATTCCTTCCCTTCTTCTTTCTGGGCTGTAACCCTAGGGGGGACACTTCACGACGCTGGGTGTTGAGCAAGGCTGATCTGATGGTAACACAGGCTCCGGGCCACCCCCACCCTCACGCCAGCTTCTTGTCTGGGCTTTGGTTTTTGAAGCATGTATCAGTGCTGCTGGGCTGTGGCAGAGAATTGAATTCTTTCCGTGTTTTCTATTCCCATAAGGAAAAGGCTTCAAAGAGCAGGTCCCCTCCCCCTCTCTGCTGGTGAAGGGCATTTAGAGAAGCTGGGAAAAAAAAAATCCAGCTCTGAGAGACTCGTTTATTTAACAAACCTTTCCCTACCTTAGCAGAAGATTGGCTGTTGGCTTTTTTTTTTTTTTAAAGGGAATTGCTGCTTTTATATCCATCTTTGTATTCAGGAGATGGTTACCTAGCCAAGGTCATTGCTGCTGTACACCAGCACCAAGCAGCAAGCCAGCCTCCTCTTCCTTGAACGAGCACTGGTTCCAGTGAGGCTTCCCCAGGTACGGAGTGGGAACGGGCTTGAATCTGTTGGTGAAGGTCCCAGGCTGCTGCTGGGGAGAGAAAGCTGCAAGGACAGCCCTCCCTTTTGTAAAGGCAGCAGAGGAGATGAATGAAATTGTAATCAAACGTTTCCTGTGCAGACATGCACGGGGCTGGTCATTACCTCGTACAGTACGAGGCACAGCAGGGTGTGCGGCCGTGTGCCGTCACCATCCCTCACAGCGTGTGCAGGGCAAACCGGGCTGCCTGCCCCCCAAGCACCCCAGTCTCACACCCACAGACAAGAATCACCCTGTGCTGGTCCCTTCCCAGTCTGTCCCCAGACCCTCGCCCTCAGCCATGCTGCTTGTGCACAATCAGGTGCTCCCACGGCTCCCTGCGGCCCGCTGCGCCCGCGCCTTCGTGCCAGGCTGCAAGCCTGCCTCCCGCCATGACACCCCGTTGGGGGGCTGCGGGGGTGCATCACTCACAGCTCCTTCCCCATGGAATTTTACAAACATTAATGAATGGGGCTGGCTCGCTGCTGTGGTGCCAACCAGCCCTGCACAGGATTTGTCGTCTGAGGCCAAGGAGAGATTATGCTTCTGCCTCTGGCACTGCACCAGTGACAGCAGCCCCACGTGTGTGCTGACAGCAGCTCTGTCCTCATGTGCTGGATGTTACGCTTGTGGCAGTGACGTCACGGCAGCAGGGACACCAGCGATGCTGAACTGCAGTGTGACACCAAACTCCTTCCCGGGACTGGGAGCTGGCAGTGATTTCTTTGTCATTCCCCTGTTGTCATCACTGCACATACATTTGTTCAGCGTTGGTAAGATATTGCTGATGACTAAACCTTGGGTCTGCACCCTCTTTGGAGGAGCAGCCCAGAGCTGCAGGGCTCCAACTCCTAAGGAGAGTGAAGAGTGGGGACAGAGCATTTCTTCACACCCATTAGATCTAGGGAGCAAACCACTCTCCCCGTCCCTCCTGGCCAAGAGGGAATTGCATCACTAGATGGTTTTTTTTTCCTGAAATCTGCTTGTTTTACTGTTTTTCCTCCGATGGAATTTGCCAGCGTGTCACAAATGATGCCGTTCTGAAATTTAAAAGCCACATACCTGTGTGGGGGAGAGAATGAGTGGTTTTCGCTTTGCAATCTGGCTCTTCCCTCCCTCCTCCCTTTTCCCCACATCTCCATGTGTTATGGAGCCAGCTGCTCCCGGAATAGTTTGGGAATGAAATGTCACCGTTTGAAACTGGTGAGTCACACTTTTTTTTTTTTTGGGGGGGGGGTGGGGAGGAGGTGGTGGTGGGAGGAGGAGGAGAGAGAGAATACAGGATCTTGCGGCGTGGCAGCGCTTCTCCTGGTGAGTACAGAGAGATTTTTAAAACCACAGGCTCCTGATGATGGGCTTGAGGGGCTTTGACTAAAGGCTGCTGGGTGTGTCCACAGGCAGCTTTTTGCAGGAGGATCTCAAAATCCTTCTGCAAACTTTCTTGGCTGACATGCCCACCGCAGCTGGCTCCCAGTGCCTCCTCTAGCAGCTCTAGGTTGTATCGTCTGACAACACACCTACAGTGACTCTGTTAATTAAGTCTCCCCACACTGCTGTGAGGTATGTAATTACAGTGAGACCTGACTTTAAGCAACCACTCGAGGGACTAACAAAAAAAAAAGAAAAATCTTAGCCAGAGCAGGGAGGAATAGAATTTTACTGAGCACATTTTTTGGGGATGTATTAGGGTGGAAGTGTGTTAAATAAAGGGGGCTAATGATTCTGGTTTCTTGGGTGTATCCCAATATTAAGATGATGCCTTTGGGTGTTAACATAATCAAGGGTTTTTTTCTTCCAAAAGGATACCTGAGATCTTTTTGTCTTTCAACAAAGATCGCTATAAAAAAAGTGTCAAGTAGAGCAAATGTGGCAATGGTCTTGCGAAATGAGCTATTGTTTATCTGAGCAGCTGTCCCTCCCTGCCCAACCCCTGTCCAGGGGTGAAAAATTGCAGTGAAAGAACATGAGGATTCCTGCTCTGGGGTGTCACCACCACCCATTTTCACAACTTTACATGGCCTAGAAGGTACCAAGAATCCTGTACCTTGAACTGATACATCGTGTATGGAAGTCCTGCAGTAGTTGGGATGCCAATAGTGTCTCCTGAAGAGCTCTGTCTGGTACCTGAGCTGGCAGAGCTGGACTGCACCTCACCATTCTCAGCCCAGTGTATTAATCTGAATGGCCAGCTATTTCAGGTCACATTACTATTCCAAGCACTGAAGTGTGGTGGCCGTGGAGAAGATAATGCCACCTATTTTGCAGCCTCTGCTTCAACAGGAACGATCTCCAGCTGAAGGACAGGAATCAGCTGGAAATAGTAATATCATAAATAGTCCCAGTATAGGCAGGCAGCCCTCCCCTCAACTCCCACCTTCAGGGGCATCCTGAACGCATGCTGTGAGTAAAACTCACCAAATGCAAGCCAAGCTATGCAGTCAGTTTGGTGGGGCTTCTGCAAGCATAAGCCTTAGGGGGGTTGATGCCATCTCATTTTATTTGGAAGACTGAGCTAGTAGCAAGATTTTATGAAGTGTGCATTTCTGTCTCAAATTTTAGATAGTGCTAACTAGAAACCCACGCACTCTAACGTCACTGGATTTGACAAAAATAATCCCTGACTGCAGAAATTTGCTGCAGAGCCTAAGATTTTGTTTAATACAAAATAAAGCAACCTCAGAGACAACCTTGAGAAGTCAAATCCAAGTGCCATTCCACATGCCTTTTTCTCAGCAGCAAAGCCTGCTCATCTGACCCGCTCTTCCCTCTCTCACTCTTGCCCTTTTTTCTTAACTCAGACTGTTTCTGTGACTTGACTTATGCTGTGGGTCTGCAAAGAGTTGAACCAGCAACACTGAAGGAGCTGGAAGTTGTGGCAGCAACGTAGGAGTGAGCCAAGGAACCAGGTAAGAAAAGGTTACACCTGTGGGTACCTACTCACTGCCAAGATTGAGCTTCCATGTACTCCAGACTGGTTACTCTAAGAGATGTGAATGCCAGTGGATCATCGGTTCTGGAGCATAATGATGGCACTTTAGTGCTTGATATTGTCTTCTCAGCCTGTTTCTTCTAGCACAGGTGTCCAATGGGTATGTTTACGTCCCCAGACCCTTAATGGGGATTGCTGGTAGCTTGCAGTTTCCTGCAGATACCTCCCAAGGTAATGCTGGGCACGATCAGTACAAACACACCCTGTTGAAAAGTAGCTTATTTCTTAGAGTGAGGTTAGTGTCACATCAAATTGAGTAAGAAAAGATCCATTTACTGGGTATACAACTCAGGCATTGAATTCAGTAAGCAGCTGAGGCCTCAAAGCAAGCTGATGATTTCTTTAAAACATCATGGATTTTTGCCCAAATCTGAGGATTTTGCTTCGTGACCTACACTGGGATTTCCCAGAGTGCCAGAGGCCACACTTCCTCAGCCTCTTAGACTTTGGCAAAACCATTATGTCATGTGTGGAAGCCTTCCTAATGTGAACAAGCATTTCAGTTCCTTCCGAGAGACCAAGGTTACCACTGATTTGGTGGGGTGGAGTTTCTTTTTGGGGCAGAAAAAAAAGGACAACCAAAATGACATTGGACGTTCATTAGGGAAGCATTGTCAGAAGACAATAGAAGAGACAAAAGCCAGTCCAGATTCTGTGGTATTTCCTACAGGGCTCCCCCTGGCACATGGCTAGTCCCTGCCAATCCCGTTGTATTGTTTTTGATAATGAATAGAAGCTGAACAGATGATTGTTGCATTGTCCACTAAGTGATTCATTTACATTAAATAGTGCTCCAAAAGGAGGCTTTGGGTGGACTATTTTTAGTCACTTCAGTTATTTATTTGTACAGTTTAATTACTGCCTTTTAACTCTCCACTGTACATAATTATTTCCTGATTGCTTCAGCTAAATTACACGGGAGTGCAACTCCTCTGAAGTCCGTGGTCCAACGAGCCCTGACATAAGAAGCAGCATCTCTGCAAAGCATCTTTTCCAAGATGCTTAATTTTGAACGGCCACCTCTAGAAAACTGTTTCTCATTCGGGAAGGTGCTGAGGTTCTTAGGCATTTGCAGGTCCCTAATGTCCTTGGTCCCTATGGGGGGGGCTACTAAGAACTAACTTTGCTGCACAAGCCATCACAGTTCCATTAACTTCCTCACTGACCTCTCAGCGCCTGTTGTATGTCTGCACCGAGGTTTCTTTATTAACCCCAGGCTTCCATTACAGCTCCAGGTTTTTCTTACAAAGGTCAAAAGCGTTTTGGCTTGTTTTGCAGAGTGTGACAGATGTTAGGTGCTTGAGGGCATGCTGACAGCACCGCAGGTAGAAGAACTTTAGTGCAAGAAAGCATTTAGCCCCAAATCTACATCCAGAACTACAGGACTATTCATTGGAATGTATTGATGAGTGGGGGAGAATGACCCATACTGAAGGACTTTTTGATGGTTGAAGGACCTAAGGAAATGGGCACTGTAGGCCTTTTGTATCCGGAGGTTTCCATCTGTTGAATAGCTGCAATTACAGAAGCCCTGATCTGATCTCCTCCTTACTCTCTGTTCCCCATTCCACCCACGGCAAAGAGAGGTTCAGCGTGGGCTTCTGGTTCTGCCAGTGTGAAACAGCCGAGCTGGGGCAAGGCAGCAGTGAGGGACAGTTGTTCACAGAATATGGCCCAGGTTTAAATCTCCCAGCACAGAGCAAAGCAGCCTTTGCAGCCTTTTCTGACATTTTTCTCAGGCCTTCTCCACCCAGTTAGGAAAAGTTAAACCAACCCAGATTAAAAAAAAGAAAGAAGTTTGTTTTGAAGAGTCTATATGCCTGTACCTGTAAGAGGAGGCAAAAAATAGATTGTCTCCTTGCAACCAGTTTCCTACCAACTTGTAAGCCAAATGAACAGGGAGGACAGGAGGACTCCTGTCCCGCTGTAGCCATCCAGTTCTGAAAGACATCACACCGCAGCTCTTCCCCATTCTCTGCTGCTCTAGCCACAGAACCTGGGCAGAAGCTGCTGCGTGGCTACCCAAGGTTTAGGCTTCAGTGAGCGTTACGTTTTGCTACTCTGCTTCACAATCTGCCTTTCTGTGGTCTGTGACTGCAGCAGACTATCCATCCACTCCATTCACCCCCTGAAGATCTCCCTCAGCTTTAGATTTCTTTTAGGGCTATAATGGCATCTTCACAAACCCAGGTGAAACTCAGCAGACACAAAGAAAACCAGCCCTCCCTCTGTATATACAACCACAGAGCATTGCTAGAGTTTCCCTCCCTGCCTTCCACTTTAACCCTCCAGCATTGCTCTCCTTGTACTCTTGCTCTCCCAGGAGCCCACATTGCTCTGTGTTTAGTGGCAGGCGATGAAATCAACTCGTGCATTAGCAGCTCCATAATAGCTTTGCTCAGTGGAACCCAGCTTCCTTCATTAATCCAGAAAATGAGAGTTGTTTTCGTACATTCGAGAAGCTAATTATTTAAGTGCTGGGAATTAAGGCTCATCAGATACTAGAGACTGATTTTGGTTTTGCTTCCCAGGGGATGGCACAAGACGGAAGGAAGCTGGTTTTGCACAGGTGTGAGGTATGGCAGCTCACCAGTACTTGCAGGAGGGAACAAGTGTGCAGATCCTTGTCTACATTAAAGATAAAACCCCCTCTCTTTGTATGTCCCTTTTCCTCCAGACATCATCCAATGATTCTTTTCCATTTGAATAGATTTTTTTTCAGTCACCGCTGATCAAATAACTCTATAGCTTCATTTTTTTCTGCTATGAAAAGGTGTACCTGATCTGTGGCTGTCCTAGCCTGAATATTTTGCAATAAAACAATAAAACCTTGTTTCAGCTGGGTTTTTAGAGAGGGGCATGAGATCACGTCAGTTGTCCTTCTATAATCAGTTATATTTCAGCCTTACCTGTGATCATCATGCTCAGACAGGGGTTTAGATAGAACAGCTGCTACCTGTGCAAACAAGGGACCTTCTGGTGGCTTGGGAAACAGAAGATAAATTGGAAACCACAGATGGGAGGGGGTTTCACCCAATTTATCTGTGGGAAACCACAGATGAGGACAGATCTGTTGTTCCAAACAGTTTTTACAACAGAATGGCTTTCACCAGTTGATGGGTGCTTTTGACATTCTCCACAGAAAATGACAGAGAATCTGTTGATGCTGCTGCCACTAACTGTACACTGGAGAACGGGGATTTGGTTCCCAGCGTGTCACTGGCTGGACCTGCTCTTTATTACAAGCAGTTTGCCAAGAACAAAGTTTTCATTTTTATGGAGATAGCCAATGTCCTGGGTTGTCTTCAGAGACCGAGGGAGCAAACTTTTCTGTGTGTTCAGTTGAAGCCAGATGTTAAAGTATTGTCTGGATGTAATTGACTTGACAAATAGCAGGAGTGACATTTTAGCTCCATTTGAGTCAGTGGCAAAATTCCTGTTGAGTTCAACTGGGGCCAAGATTTCATCCTGTGACAGTGCTGATGGGAAATGTAACAAATAGTCTGCAGAAAAAGCAGCGCAGACATTCTGTTTTTCTAGGACCCTTTTCAACCTACGGGCCACCAATCCTCAGAATTCTGTGTGCTACTTTGGAGATATCTGCAAAGGGTCACAAAAACCAAGGAAGCTTATTTTCAATAGAATTTAATTAGCTTGTGGGGGGCGGGGACAGGCATGATGCCAAGGGACAATTTCAGGAGTTGATTGCACAGTTGTAAGTCAGTTTGATCCATTGAAATCCACCTATCTTTGTACTCCTTGGACTAGCAAGCATTCTTCTGGCAGGACCTGTGCAGCTGATCTAACGTTTTGTCATTGAACTTTGTGGGTTCAAGAAGCCACTTTGTCCCCTGGATAGGGCTGAGCCACACAATCTCTAATCTGGCACCTTCTGGGTGCTGCTACCAACAGATTGGGCTGGAAACAAACCCTTTGCTTTAGAGAAGTTGATCTAGCTGGGAATATTCAACCAATTTGCTTTTTTAGCAAAGTTGGTACTTTGTCCCCAAGACAATTGAGCAGGTACATGGCATTCTCCCTGCAGACTGTGAGGTGTCTGAAGTATCTCACATGAACTTCATTGGGAACTAAAGGCAATCAGCTTCTGGAAGAATCATGCAATGGATGCTACCTATGATATCTCCAGAGGTTTAAGCCCTGCAGCTGGACACGTAGCCTGATGTGCTTTAAAGGCTTTGGATTAAGTAATGGTAGCATTACTTTGATGGAAGTTTGTGATGCTTAGATGTAAAAAGGCTTGAGCTAGGGGAAAAAAACCAAAACAACAAAAAACCCACTAAATATTTAAAACCAGAGTAATTTTAAAAGGTTACAAGCGTTCTGTTTAGAGTTGCAAAAATTTTTCTATGTGGGTTTTGGTAAGCAGAGTTGTTCTGGGAGTTCTTTCCTGTTTGATTGTGGGAGAATTTGTCTCTTTTTGGAGTGCCTGAAAAAATGCAGAAGTACTGAGGAATCTTCATGTATTATGTATTGGTTATCAGCACGGAGAGTCTTCATGCTTGCAGGAACACATAGACTCTTTGTGATGAGAACGAGATGCCATGACTGGATCTAGCAATTTAGCCCACAGGTACACAGGCCAGCTTCTCTGTGTTTCTGACTAGAAGATGAACTGGGCTTCATATCTGCAGAAGAACTTTGCATTCTATTCAGTCCTTGAGTTTCAAACCAGTCAGTGATGCAAGCTCCTAAACAGCCCCCTTCAAATCCACTTTTGGAGCCAGGGTCTTCAGCCTCTTAGAGATTCAAACTTGACACAGCTTCACTTGTAATCCAAGTTTATGTGAGGAATCCTAGCTAAATCTATGATGTTGCTCATACATCTGATGTAAGGGCAAGGTTCCCATTTACCAGAAAACTAATTTGGACATTTTAATGCATGATGAAGTGATAAAGTAACAACTGATTCATGTCTCTCCAGCAAAGTCTAGAAGTGCCGCCTTGGGATGACATGGATCATGGATACAGTTACTTTGCTTTACCATATGAAGAACTTCACTTCTCCCCAGCTGAGCTATCATGTAACAGAGATGACTCTCCAGAGGAAGCATTTGCTGCGTATTTGCAGTATGTTTTAGCTACTATCAACATTTATATTCCATTGTCATTTGGAGGTAAGCACTAATTAGCATAATCATCAATGTTTTAAAATTAAAAATTCCTCCAAGAGACACAGGAGGGATTGAAACTATTTCCTATCCCCAGAGGCAAATCCTTTCCCAAGCTATCTGCTACACCTGTGGTGGTTCAGCCCCAACCAGTAGCTGAGCACCACACGCTGCTCACTCACTCCCAGAGGAGAAAGAGACAGAGCCTCCATGGGTTGGGATAAGGGCAGTTTACTGACAAAGTCACCGTGAACCTAGAACAATAACAGCCAGTTACACTCACACCTGATGAGAACACAGAGTACCTTATCCACCTGACAATTACCGAGTGCTGCCTGATGCAAGGACTGACTGACCAACCCAATGCTCCAGCCCCACTCAAACTGTCCTGGAGGCACCAAGCTCCTGCTCTTCCCCAACCAGCCCCTTTTATGGGGGTGTGATGTCAGGCGGTGTGGAAACAGCCCTGGCTGGCTCAGCTCACCTGGGCTGGCTGCTTGGGGAGGTTGACTCTGACCTGGCCAGAACCAGGACAACACTGGAAGGTTTTATTTTAGAATCATTCCCAAGCTATGCCCAAGAGTAAATTAAACTACAGCGAACTTGTAAGTGTGTGTGTGTATTTTCCACTCCTGTTTTGTTTTGACTGCTGCTCTTTGCTGCTGTGTCACCTTTACTGTGTGGGCTGGAACAATCAAAAAGTGTCTGTAGAGTCTGAAGTTTTTATACTTCATGAGAAAGATCCCAGCGTCTTCACAAGATAGAAAGAAATGGGTTAATGGCACTGGCCTCATCTAGAGCTTGCCTCATGCTCCCCAAGCCAGGAGCTGGCCTCAAAAAAATTTCAAGGGCTGTTCTTTTCTACACTGTTTTAGAGGGGATTTTTACTCTGGTTCCAAAATGATTTATTGACAAGACTGGATTTCTGGTTCAAACAGACCCCTCTTTGTGGAGAATAAAGTGGGAGGAAAACCTAGGAGGAACTTTTAAGTTTGAAAGGTAGTGTCCTATACCATGGAAATGTCCCCTCAGGGTGGGTCTTTAAATTTCTGCCTTTGGGAGGTGGCAGTGGCCTTGGCTCCCATTGACAGCTGGTGTGGCCAGGGATGAGTCATCTGCAAGTGGGTTCATTGTGTCTCAAAAATGCTTCTCACATCCTCAGCGGGTCCTGGAGTGGGGGCAGGGGGCATGAAACTTCTGGGAGCAGGAAGAGTTAAATGTTGTAGTTGTTCCTGAAACGGCCAGAAAGAAGAATTACAGTTTTTCCAAAGGACAGATATCTTGGAGAAGGAAAAACTAACAAATGCAGGTGTTTCTTAAAAGAAAACAATTGTGTTTATAAACTCCCAATTCTTGTTATTTCCCTGTAAGACAAAAGTCACCACGCCCTACACTGAGTAAACAAGGGGATTCTGCAAGAATGAGTGGCACAGAAATCTCTGTGAGAACTTCAGAATCTGCAGGGCATTCAGCAGATACTTTGTCTTTCTGGTATCCTGCTTTTTCAAGAGACATGGACTTAAATTTCATTGGCAGAAATTCTCTCTTTTATCTTTATCTCCTGTTTTGCTGTAGTAGCCATGGAGAAAAGCCCGAGATTAGTAACAGTAGGTTGTTGCAGAATAAGAATAGCTTTCTACTTGGATTTAGAGTGTAGTAATGTCAGGGGGTTTGTTTAACTGGAAATACTCAGACCACATAGAACAATTACCAGATGCTGTTAGGACACCAATAACCCATCCCATTCTCTTCTATCCACCCCAAGCTAAATGCTGATGATGCATAACTCCTGAGGGATGTTTAGGTGGCTTTCACAGGGAAGGGGGAGGATGGTACCTGTCTCTCTGCCTCCTGCTTTTGCAAACAGTGGTTAGCTCTCCTGAAGGTCGCTATGTTCATACTTTTGCCCTGCTACAGATGTCAGGGCACCTGGGCCCTTGGAATTAACTCAGTTTGGCTAATAATGAATGGAATGGGCCATATTCTGAAGCAGAGATGCCTTGAGCTCCAGAAGAAAGCCAAGTTTAGCCGTACTATTTTAACACCAGCGTCTAGCGATGTGTTTCCAGATTCTGTCTGGAAGCCTCTACTCAGGAACTTCAGAGAAAGGAAGGATGTGGTGAATCTTTTCTCAGAGAACCGAGGAAGAGACTGGATGCCGGTGGCGCTGGTGTGGGCTAAGAAAGTGGGACAATGGTAGCAACACAGACACGGTACCTTGCTCTTTGGCAAAGCGCGCAGCGGGCAGGATTAGTGAACGTGTGACCATAAAGTTTTACTTCCCCCAATACAGCTGATGGCCACGCTGGCTGCTTTATGACTTGATTTGTCTCTCCTCAACATCTCAGCACGCAGCCTCATGCAGGTTTCACATCCTTTCTTTACAAAATTGTTTTGCATTTTCTAGCAAGATACAAACCAGCTCCTGCAGTGTATGTAGGAAGAAAGGAATTTACAGGGCTTTTTCTGGGATGATGTTCCAGGATGGCAGCGATATGTAGTGACGTGGAGAGATAATATCACTTCTTGTTAAGTTCTACCAGTGAAGGTGTTTTCACAACATGTACCTTGTTTCCAAACAATCACAGCTACGGTCCTGGTTTGATTCTGCGCTGGAAACTAGGTGTGGATGGCTAGCTAATTTTAAGGCTACAGAGAAAGGGCAGATTGTCTGAGAGACCAGGGTGTGCTTGAAGACTGGCTTCTGAATTAAAACTAATAGGTAGCTTCCTTTGATGAACCTTTTGTATCTGGATGAGAAATATCCAAGAGAACTCATTTTATTATTTCCTAGTTTTAGCGGATGATGTCAGAACACCATCATGACATATACATTTACTTGGAGAAGATAAAAGAGTCATTTTATTGCTAAATGGAAAAGATCTATGTTTTCCTGCTGTTTTTTCATTGTTAAAGAATGGGCAGATGTTAAGATCAAGGTTATTAAGATCAGTTTATGGCATTTCTTCACTCTTCTGAATGAGTCTGCTGTAGATCTGGTGTTAAAATCAGTGATATTAAAGAGTATGGCTGAACAAGGCAAGTAAGAAGTTTCTTTGTTATTGTCTTTGTGAAGGTAGGACTAGTGTGCAGCATTTAGAGTACAATTCTGTTACAACTTAAGTCAATATGGAATATTAACATTAGCTTATTGTAAGTAGAAAAGGATCATCAGCAAACCCATGAGGCTGTTTATTCACATTGGGAGAGCCTTCTCATATCTATAAACATTTTGCTTTAGCTCAGTTTTTAGTACTTACAATAATACCTCATAACCCCCAGCAATTCTCACTGGAAAAATGAAAAAACACCCACCGACCCCAAACCAAACAAAACCCCAACAAGTCACTGCTCCAAACAGCTTATGAGCTAGAATAAGCCAAGATTGAAATTTTGAGAGCAGCAGAGTTCAGGAATCATCAGGTAGGCACTGGTATTGATATGTAAGTAGTCTGCAAGTTCTTGGTGCACACTGCAAGCAAAGGATTCAAAGGAAGGAAAGAGGAAGCTATGTAAGTATCATCAGGGATCTTGTCCCAAGCATGGGAAGACAGTATCACTTAATTGGGTCAGACTGTTTCTTGTGTTTATAAGAAGAGCTGATCAGACTGTGGGGAATGACAGCCTTAGCAAGATGTCCAGCTGTTCCTTGATTTGGGAAATGCTCAACACTGGGGTCATTCACCAGTAGTCATTAGCACCAGGAAGGTGTGCTATGTATGCAGGGATCTTCTCACACGGAAAAGATGAGAGCTTAGAAGTCCCATTGTATGTGCAGCACCAGTTCTCGTTTCCTTTTCAAGAAGAGGTGTAGGTTATGTGCTCACTAGTATGACTTAAAAGGTTTAATGACAATGTAGGGTCAAAGAGAGGGTATAACCTCACTCCAGATTTCACATGTAATCTTCTGAAACATTCAGTCCAACTAGCAGTGCTAGCAATGCAACTGGCAACCTCTACCAGCTCCAGTACACAGCAGGACAACCTGGCTCTTTCCTGTCTCTTGGCATCTTTTTCTTCTTCTGTGGGGCAATTCTAGCTTTATTACTGGAGCCATAATCCCCAAACTGCAAGGAAGAGGGATTTCAGAGAGATGTTAACAAGCAGTATGAGCCAGGCAGACTGAATAATCCGTGTTACTGTCACAGGAGGTCACTCAGACGGCACACAGCTACGCTGGCAGGATGGCGTGCCCTGTTGCTGCTGCTTCACAATCTGAGGGTCTAAACTCAGGTCTTTTGCTAGCTCTATATTCCCTAGTTGCTCTGCCACCAAACCTTATGGCCATATATGAATTAGGATCTTAACACTGTCAGATACCTGACTTGTTTCTAAAGTGGCAAGACCTCTCTAAGAAAATGGGATGTGATTCTGTCCTTGGGTGATAGTTGCAACTTTGATTTCTGCAAGTTTTAGAAGCAACTGGACAGGGTCTCACAGAAACCTGCCAAATGAAGACTTCAAGGTTACAGCACCTCAGAAAGCATGTTAAATAGTATGTATTGAAAAAAAGGACTGATAAAATAATACAGTGGTTCTAGGCCACTACCTTTCTTACTGCACAGTCCTTCCAGGGCTTGTCTAAGACTCTGGCCTCTCTTTTCAGAAATCAGAGCAAAACTCCCACCGTTCTCCTCCTGCCTCACCCCACCGTTATGCAGCCCCATAGCGTGCGTGTCGCACGAGCAAAGAACAACGTGCAGATTCAAAACTTTTCCACCTTCTCCTCATTTCCTTGTGTAGTCATTCGCAGGAAAAAGCTGAAATACCACCCGGTCTGGCTATAGCCCACTTCTGTTTCTTCCCCGTGGAAACACCGGGAGGGAAAGATGGCAGTAGAGGCACCATATATGGTCCTCGGGGCGAATCGGAGCACTGCACACCTCTCCTCCCCAGACCCCGAGGATGTCGATGCTCCGTGAGGCCTGCTAACGCCCAAGGCGTGCCCCCCGCGAAGCCGCGCTCGGCTTTCTGAACCTGCGAGCGGTAAGGAAGGGGAAGGGCCCGAGCCTCGTGGCGACTGCGTCCCGCTCTACCGGCTGACCTAACCGGAGCCCGCTGTGGCATTACCGGAGCTAATCCCCGGGCGGGAGCCCTGAGCGGCGCTGTGGCCGTTAACAGCCCTCAGAGCAGCAGCCCGGCGCGGGGGCCGAGGCTGCCAGGCAGGGCCTCTGCCAAGCAGACAGGAGTGCCCGCGGAGCAGGAGCCCTGCCCCGGGGAGCGGCCCAGCCGCCGCCGCCGCCCCTCTCCCCTCAGGAAATCACTGAGGGAGCAGCGAAACAGCCGGGACCAGCGGATGTGACAGCAGCGCTGCCCCACGGCGCAGGCTGCTGCTGGGAGGGATCGTCCCCCGGGCCGGCTATCGCCAATCCTCTCTCGTCTCGGAATGTAACTGACGAGCATTCGAACCAATCTTGCTGAAACACTCTCCACGCAGGCCCCACCCCTTCTCTCCGTTGGCCTGATGCTCTGTCAATCGGCCGAACGTTTCCCGCCCCTTTCCGGCAGGGGAAAATGCTAGGTGGGAAGGCGGCGGTGGCGGGGGGAGGGAAGAAACCAATGAGACGCTAGAGAAGGGCACCTCAGCGGCGGAGTGGCAGGGAGAAGAACCAATCGCCGCGCTCCTTCCTCCTCCGGCTCCCACCCACGAGGGTGGCCGGGCAGAGGGGGCGCACCTTCCGCCCCTTCCCCGTTGGTCTGTCCCACTCCGGGCCTGGCGGGCTAGGTTGAGTTAGCGGCTCGGACCATTGCACACGGCGGGCGGAGGGGGGTGCGGGCGAGGAGGAGGAGGAAGGAGACGGCGAAGGAGGCGGGGGGCGGTTTAAAGAGACAAGAGCCGAGCGGGCGGCCGGCTGGGGGAGCAGGAGCGACGGCGGGCGGAGACTCGCCCCCTTCCCAACACACGCTCGCTCACACCGCGGCCAGGGTCGCCGCCGCCAGCGCCCCCTCCCCTTCCCCTCCGCCCGCCGTTCCACAGCGGCCTCTATGAGGTAGAAGGGAGCGGCGGCCACTCCGGGGGCGGCAGCGGCCGCTACAGCCGCCGCCTCCTCCTCCTCCTCGCCTCAGAGAGCCCCATCTTTGTGTGTGAGGGAGAGGGCGGGCGAGAGGGAGTGCGCGCTGCCCGCCCGCCGCCGCGCTTTGTTCGGAGCCGGGGGGCCGTGGCGGCGCGGAGCCCCGGCTCTATGTGCCAGCCGCTCCCCGCGCCCCCACAGCAGCCCGCGGGGGCGGCGGAGGCCGCGCGGCAGGCGGCGGCGTGAGGGGTCGGAGCCCCTGAGGGCGGGCGCGCGGCGGGGGGCGGGGGGGCGCGCGGGCGGGCGCGCGGCCGCCCCGGCCCGTGCCCGCGTCCGCGTCCGTGCGGTTGCTGCGGAGGGGGGAAGGGGCCGGCTCGCTGCCCGCCGGCCCGGCCCGTCTGCGGGCGGATTGATGTGGGGGGGTCTGACATGAGTCCGCCGGCGGCCGGGTGCTGCCATGTGACCGGCTTCAAGGTGGAGAACTGGAAGCAGAACCTGCGGGCGATTTACCAGTGCTTCGTGTGGAGCGGCTCGGCCGAGACCAGGAAGCGCAAGGTACCGGGGGCGGCTCACATCCACCCCCCTTCCCCTCCCGTCTCTTCCCCACACGCGCTCCCGTCCCTTCCCCTCCCTCCTCCGACTGCCCTCCCTCCGCCGCTCACGCACTCCGCCGCCTCGGCCTGCCCGCGGGCGCGGGGAGGGGACGGGTCCCCCGCCTTCTTCCCCCCCCCCCCCGCCTTCTCCGGGGCAGGTGGGCCCGAGCCTCCCGCAGCCCCGTCCCCGCCCTGCCTGCCGGGAAGGGGCCCGGGCTCCGGCACGCGGTCGTGGGGGGAGGGAGGAGGAAGCGGTCGGTGTCCCTGGTCTCCGGGGTGTGTGTGTGTGAGGGGGGAGCACAGCGGGGCCGGGCACCGGGATGGAGGAGGCAGCCCGTACCGGCGCCCGCCGGCGGGGCCTCCCTCCCTGGCACCTGCCCCGGCGGCGGGGACGGCTTTCCGCAGCGGGGCCGTTCCGCAGCGCCGCCGCCTCCTCTCGGAGGTGCGGGAGGCAGCGAGAGTTTCCCGGAATACGGCGGCGGAGGCCGAGGGGGAGGGGAGGCCCGGGGCAACGGGCACGTCCGGCCTGCGGCGGAGCTTTGTGCCGCCGGGGCGCGGCGGAGAGCCCCGCGGGGGCGCGCCCGAGCCCGGGGGGCTGCGGCGGGGGCCTCCCGGAGCAAGGCGGCGTGTGCGTGGGGAAGGCGGGGAGGCACAATGGCTGGGAGCGTGCCTGCGGGTCCCGGAGGCGGGGGCACGACGGGCTGGTGTGGGTTTTGTTTAGTGGTGGGGTTTTTTTTTCCCTTTAAAAGAAGGCAAGCTGCTCGGTCTGATAACCCACTTGGAGAAGGGGATTCCTGCTGTGGTGGGGCGGGGGGGTGGGGGGAGAAAAGGAACTGACTCAGCCTGGAGTACACGGAAGGGGAGAGGGGAGTTCGCTCTCGGAGCGTGCTGGTGCTCGGGGCATGCACTGCGCAGGCAAGCGGCAGGGAGAGAAACCCCTGTTGATGAGGCAAAACGCGATGGGAAAGAGCACTTTTTCCCACGTAGGCGCTAAAATTACATCCCTGTCCACATGCGTGTTTCTGGAGGGCTTCTCTCCACTAGGCAACTAATTACTGTTTTTCCTAGAATCAACTAGTTTCTACTTCAAAGTGACTTGGCAGATTTCTGCCTCTCGTCACATTGGTGGTTTGAGGGGAGTTCATCAGTCCCACGGAGCAAAAATTAGGTTTTTTTGGGGGGGACAGCACAGATTGTGTGGAAGCAACCCCCTGAAAACTTCCTGATCCCGGTGGCTTTGCATTAAGCTGCTCAGCTTGTTCTTCATAATAGACCTAGAGCCTGAAAGATGCACTTCAGGGGTGAGGTGGCTAACTGTTTTCCTGGGTTTGGTTTATATTCTCAGGACAATCCAGTTTTCCAGTTTACATGAAAAAAAAATAAAGGGAGTCTCAGAATGAACTTACTTTAAGTGTTTTTAGTTACTTGATAACCCTGCCAAACATAGTCAAACTTGGTTTCAGTATTTATAATCCCATACAAGCCAATATTATGAACTATATTAGTCAAAATCTGGTTTTACTTAGCTTTCACTGCGTCAAAGTATAAATTAGTATTTAATATGTGGTACTTGCAGTTTAAATGGAGAGAAAAAAAAGATACGTATTGAAAAAAAAAAAAAAGACAAGTGAGGTAGGAAGCTGTCTCTGCTGAATATAAATCAAGTCTCATATGAAAGAAGGAAAATAAGATTAGAGAAATTAACACTTTAGGTTGGATGGTGTTTTTCCCCCTCCCCCCAGTATGGAGCATCCTTTATAACCTGCTGTAACATTTGAGATTTTTTCTTCTGAAATCTAATGGTAATGATGTGTTCTTCATTGCTTGAAAAACCATCAGGAAATAAGTAATACTCCATTGTAATCAGTCTGTTCTCACTCTCTGCACAGCCAGGTTCATAAAGCAGAACAAGATTGTTTCAAAATTATCTATCATCCCATGGAAAACGTCAGTTTTCCCAATACACGCTTATCTTTTTTCTCTCCTTTTTTTTTTTAAGCAGGTTCCCAGTCTGAATTGGACTCCTGAATTCAGCCAACCTGAAATGATCACACACAGGGAAACGTTCTGGCTAGCTGAACTTGGGATTCAATTCCCAGTCTGTAATCATAAAGACTGGATAAAGTACATACATGACACTTCTAGTACTTACCTCTCCTGCATAGGGGCATGACACCTTCCATGGATTTTTTTTCTTGATCAAAATTCTCTGTATGTATGCCTCAGTATTACATGCAGAATTTTATAAATGGTGTTTTCTGTTCATGGGCTTCTTTATAGTCTAATACATAGAAAACAATCCTTTGTCCTTTAGTATTTTATATATACATAAATGAAATATATCTGTGTGTATTAGGAGCGTAGCTGAGACTGCTTAAGAGTATGTACTGGTGAGGATTCCTGTTCTTAATGCTAGTCAAAATGATGAGGTCAAATTAAAGGTTTGGTGAAAGGTGATACTCTATTCTGTTGCAAAATCAAGGACAATCACATCATTCATTTGTTGCAGAAAACATTTGGCGTACATAGCTGACTGTTCATTGAAGTGTTGGTCAGTTTAACTGTTAGTCAGATGAACCTAGCTGTAAAAAAGCCTTGGCTGGCTGGTGATAGCCAGATGTAAATTGTTAGGTTTCTAGAATGGTAACAGATCCCTCCGAAGGCTGCCTTCAAAATCCAGGCAGCAGTGGGAACTGCAGGGGGCAGAAAGTGTCCGTTCCTCCTGCTTCGCTTCCACTGCTGCTGCATTATGCTTTGGAAGACCATTTTAACGTCGGTTGCTGTTTGTGATTTGTTTTTAATATGTACCTTTTCTGCAAATAAGCTTTTATGAGCATCATCTCTTGGTTCGGTATGCTTTACACCCAGAGTTATAGAATATCTGTAAAGCTCAGTTTACAGTTGGAAAGCTATCTCTTGAAGAAGGGATATTCGAATTCTCAATCAGAAGCAAGAGGTAATTGTGTATGCATGTATCTTTGTAGATACTGGCATTCAGGTGAAGGCTTTAGGAGTACATTTGGTTCTGAAGCATTGCCTGCACCTGGATTTGAGCTGTCATCATGGTGCATTGTTGTGTCTACATGAAAGAGCGAGGCAGTGGCTTGCCTCACCTTGCTGCATCTCAGCCAAAGTAGTAAAGTGCAGCAGTTGTAGTACGTGCTGTTCCAGCCAAGGGCTTTGCCACAGTGTCAAAGCACTGCTGATGGTAAAGCCCAAGCAAAGACAAAACCCGTCACACTCTTTGAATGGTGAAACAGGAAAAAGGGGTAGAGGAAGAAATCTGAAGAAGGGCTCTTGAAATTGTAATAATTGTGATTAAAAGTTGGAGCTAAATCTTGGGATTTAAGCTATTTGTAAAGGGGCACAAAATTAGGGTTGACCATCTTGGCTTCGGGACTGACCCGTAACTCTTGATTTTTAATTTGCAATAGTTAGGATCTGTTTAATAAGCTGATGGCAAAGGTCATGTTTCTGTAGGTCGTGGACCTTACCTTGAATATTTTGATGTGGAAATTACCTCACACTTAATTAAGTAGCACTGTATAAGAGGTCCTTAAATTTGACACCACCACCTCCTGTTCAGGAATTCTAGAACAGACAGAGGAAGCTAAAAAGACTACTTCCAGCCCTTCGTGTGAGCTGCTTCCATTTTTCTGTAGGGACACACTTAGGGCAGTCTAAGACTCTGCCCTTAGACTTACAACTGAGAAAAAGATGTTTTGCAGTGCTGAATGTAGATTTTGGTCCCCATCAGTGAGCAGTTAGACATATAGGTGCATCTTTGTGCCTAGGAGTTGGTAAGTAATGGTTTCAGTGCTTGAAGGGCAGCTGAATTTGCAATTAAATTCTGTCTTACCGGACTATACACCTTACAGGAAGACTGGCTGACTCGTTCTGAATCGTTCTTACTGTTGCTTCTCTGAAAAGGCTCTTGATGATAAAAGTAAACTGCACATCATGACCACCGTCATGATATGCACAAGGTCCTATCTGGAATTTCAGAATGTTTGTTCTGTGCTTCTGCCAGTAGATCAAAGAATAATTGCCTGTCAGGGGTTGTACAGGCTCACTGATCGTGGGTGCATTCTGGTGTATTTCTTCCTGTTTGAGAGTGTCTGTTGGGTTGTTTTTTCCTATTTTTCTCTCTTTGCATGGACTCTCCAGACTGATTGATGCTGTTAGATACCAAGAAACATTTTCTCTTATAGGTGATGACCTTTCTTCAGGAATCTTTCTCCCCAAGTCCTTTATTTCTTATAGTATTTGATAGAGAATTGATTCATAGTTACTAAAAACTGAAATGGCTTTGGTTTATTTCCTAACTTTCAAAGTAGTTGGGGGAAGAGGAGGGAAACTTTTTCAAAATTTTCATAATATCTTAGCAAATAAAGGCCCTGTTGTGTTTTGAATAGCAAGTATTGTCATTTGCAGTCTAAATCAATGCATTACATTCTTGCTGAAACGACCTTGTAGTCAAAGGGTAAGCAAATGGTGGAACTTCTCATGGAATGCCTGTTGAGGCATGCTTGCTTTCTCCCTTGCAGTCTCGCCCCATCTACCTGTCCAGGAACAGGGAAGTGTTGCTTAGGCGATTTGCTTTGTACCATAACAGATGGGCAAGGAGCTGTACCAGGCTGTGCTGCCTTCTCAGGCTCGGTGTTTTGATTACTTAAATTAATGAGGAAGTCTTAGCTTGTTTTTCTTTAACGTTTTTAGCATATGCACCAAACTTCTGGATTACAAATCCTGTGGAGAATTTGAAAGAGGAGTCCAGGATTCAAGAAGCGTGTCTCTCTTTCAGCTGCATACTCTGCTTTGGCTGCCTGTGAACTGTCTGACTCAAGAAGAATGTTATTTACCCTGTGTTGTGGGGACTACCTTCTCCCAGAAAGCCCTTAAGAAGTGTCAGAATCAACTGCAAGCTTCATTATTCAGGAGGTCTCCAGTTTCGTAACTGAACAGTCTTACCTAGTTCTTAACCTCTAAGGAGTAGAAAGGCCCTTAGACCTGCTGAAGGTAATGTTCTCTTTCCTCTTGGTGTGAAGACACAGTCTTTGGTGTGAGATATCTCCAAACATGAGATTTTAGCTCCGTATGCGGTGCAGCCTTACGTATGTGGGATAAGGCAGATTGAAAATGCTCCACTGAGCTTATGTCTTTGGTGTCAGAGAACATAACAGGCAGCCTTCCTCCTCCTACTGGTGCTAATCCCGATTTTGTATCCTCTGCCATGTTTTTTAACATAAATGGTTGGTTTCTGGGCCAAAGTTAGGAATTAGTTTTGTGTCATGAACTCTGTGGTGGTGAACAACAGTTCCTGAGCAGTGGGATCTAAAGCATCAGGACTTACCCGAACGATCGCTCGTATCTCTCTCAAGGCAACACTTAGTCTGATTTAAAGGTTACACATATCTCTGTCACTGAAGCTGACTCATGAATGGTAGCTGTATTGGAACTGTTTCTTCTTTGGTTTTTTAAATTATGGATGGAGAGACAAACAAGCACAATAAAAGCAGTTTTTCCTCATACTTCTTCCCTGTTGCAGAGAAAGAAGATTGGTCTGTGCAAGCTGACAAAGGAAAAAAGGTATATGCTGGACACAAAGGTTTCTTTTTCCATAGTCTTATCAGCAGTCAGGGTTTGCTAATAGCCAGGGTGTTTGTTGGGAGTAGTTGTAGCATCTCTTTCATTTTTTTTTCTGCAGTCAGTCTTACTTGCTTGATGCTGAACATGTTGAAAGCTTTTAAACTGGAATGACAGCTGGTAGTATGAAGGTGAGCAGAGTGTAATGGCTTTGTTTGACTTGTTGGACTATCTGTTGAGCCTTATTTTAAGCCATCAAAGCTTTAAACCCCAAACAAAGGTTAGCTGATATCCTAATTTTTATTTTGGGCCTTAATCTATGGCGTTAACATGAAACTAGAGCTGCAAACAGATTTCAGACCTTCTACTCTCTTTTCATTTGAGGATTTTCTGTCTTAGTAACTAGGGTAACAAATCAACGGGTAAATGCTACTGACCGAGAGTGGAAGTTGCAGGCTTGTGAATTGCTGACTCCCCTTCTCCTGACTTGCTACTACTTGAGTCTGAGCGAAAAACCTCTTTTCTCTGGGACATACTCTGGGGTTCCTGCTTTGTAACAAAGGCTGGTGCAGCTGTTGGTTTGATTCTCAGTGGTGGCTGATTTGTTTTAAACCAGAGAAAGATTAACTTGGTTTAAAAGCTTGTGTTTCTCACATGAAATCTAGGATCCATAGATTTCCCTGTTTATCTGCAGTTGACTTGGAACTACGGTTTCTTGATGTCTTTCCATGTTAGGGCTTTATCTGCCATGCCTTTCCACTTCATGTGACTGATGGTTACTTTAAACATTGGGTTTGGGTTTAATTTGGTTTAATAGTTGTATTTCCATGTCTCTCTCAAGTGTGTCTGTAGCGTGTGGCAATGCCGAAGGTGAGGAGTTATGTAGGTACTCTTGCTTGGCATCACAGGAAAGGCAAGCTGAAGGTGACCTGTATGCATTTTGATGGATTTGCTAGAACTATATTTTTAAAAAGTAAACTTTTTTAACCAGTGCGAAGTGCCCTCATTGTTTAAGCCTTCCAAAACTCGGACAGGAATTGCTGCCTAGAGCAACTTTTTTCAATTTCTTGTTAACCTATGGGCATTGGAGCTAAGTGAGCAAAATGCTATAATGACATTCCAGTTTATTATGTTATCCTGGACTGTGTTGTTAGCAAGCAGTGGTGGAGCGTAGGGAGAGCCATGTGTTATCTGAGAGGCCTGAACTGGGAACCTTCTCTTAGCAGAAGCAGCTCTAGAAGCTGATAGATCTGTTCTGACTGGAGGAAAGCTCTGTCTTGGTCACTGTATTCTTTTACATATTGATTTGGCAGTCCTTTATGTACACTCTGCTTATTTCAAGAGAAGACCATTACTGCATTAGCTAGTAATATAATCAATGCTGTAAAGAGTTGCTCATTGCAAAATTAACCTGCATTCTGTTTGGTTCAAAACATGGTTTTTACAAGTGTTGATACCACATTAGTGCAACTTGCATAACAACTCCAGAATGATCTGTGGTTTGTTTCAGTGCTAGGATGGTTTTCACTGTCTTGATCTCATTTAAGGAAAAGAATAATTAAATCTATTTTAGTACCTATTGATGATCAGTAAAGTGAACTGTTACCAGACACCAGTTGACTCAAAGTAACCTGAGATTCACTCTATCAGTCAGTAAATGATTAGCAGCAAGTCTGTCTCGTCACATCCTTTTGTATGTGAAATACAGCAAATACTCAACTTTTTTTAGTTCTCTACTTAAGTAGAAAGCTGCTCAAGCTTTTTTAAAAAAATCTTGGTTATATGTAACACTAATTTTAAATTCTTACTTTTTCCCCCTTCTATGCTGCTTTTCCAAGTTGGTAAAGATAACTTTTTTCCCCAGTTCTCATTCTTCTCTTCCCGTGTGTAATGGAGCTTGAAATTAACATGACTCTTCTTGCCTACCTTTTTCATAGTGTCACTGGTGATGTCAGCATATCCCTGAGAAATACTTCTGTGAAGGTCTACAGTGTACTACATTTGTCACTGAATTAAAAAAAAAAGGGTATTAGACAAGGTAAAACTCCAGAAAAAAGTGGACAAGTTATTTTTGACAAATTTAAAAAGTCTTTTTAGCATAAATATTGGGGCTAGTGCATGTTCTGATGTACATAACAAATTCTGAAATCAAGCATGTCAAATATATTAAATATCCTCATATTAAAAGTAGCAGTGAGAAGCAGTTCACTAGATGGGACCCTGCCTTTGCAGTGGATCTGTAAAGAGAACCTAGGTTTAACTGTGTCTACACGGTCTTGTTCTCAGACCGTGCTGGTTTTGCAATGTGATCCTTGGTTTGCAGACACAGCTGAGCTCTTCTGCACGTACATGTAAGATGTAAAAATACAGCCATTCATAAATTCAAGGAGTTGTGTTTATGTAGAATTAAATTGTAGAGATGGTTAATCTGCATTTCAGTTAAGAGATTATTAAAACATTGCTTCTTTTTCATTAGCCTCTTAATCTGGGGTTCCCTGTTGCAACTCTTGCCCTAGGATATTAAACCAAGCTTTCATACACACACACACATAGATATGTTAATTCACAGTTTAAGTTGTAGTATGCATAAATCCAAAGAGTAAAAGCTGCAGAATTAGTTGTAACTTTATTTTTGCCTAACTCATAAAAGACCCTGCAGTATTTGAATGTAGCTGAGTGGTGGGGATGATGGAGTATTAAACACCGATGTGGCACAGAGTTTCATTTGTGGCGATTGCCTCGCTTGTCACTCAGAAGTTCATGCATCCAAGTAGCCTTTTTTAAATGGGATTTGGCTTTAGATTCATCTTACTGAATTGGCTGCCAAGGCTTTTATATGTATGTTTTGCTTCTGTTTTTAAAGGGCTTTTGTTTTGCATAAAGTACAGACTTGAATTCTATTACTTCAGTGTGTGCTGGCTCAAGGAGAGAAAACAGTAGCTTACAACCTTTATTTTTGCCTTCCTCCCTCTTGTAAAAAGAAAAAAAGATGGATCTTCCCCTTCTTGTGTCTTTGAACCACCTAATGTTGTTTCACAAAATGTGACTAATTATAATTTGTGCTTCTGTCGGGTGCATTCAGAATGTTGGTGCAAGCCAGTCAGGTTTTAAGGGACCTTCTTTAGAATATGCTTGGTAAATAAAGGTAAGATTTATTGCACAGCAGATGTATGCCGATTTCGCAAGTGAAGACAGCTGAGATAGCTGACTGATTTCAGTACCTCATTTATGTCAGGTGAGGTTTTGTGACCCTGTGCCCTCCAATGACAAATGCAAAATTTGTCTTAAGGCTTTATGTTTTTCTTCACTGTGCTTCATTATCTTCATATTACTCCCAGTTCTTGAACTGTTTGGCTGTGAGTAGATCAGAGTTACACTCTGGTCAATCTTACTTTCTGTATATTGCTGATATATGTCATGCTGTCTGGCAAGCATCCCCCACAAAGCTGGTTGGATATGTTTATCTGAATGATTAACAATTCTGTGGTGGCTTGTGACTGTGTTTTGTGTTTTTTGGTTGTGGGATGATCTTGACAGTGATGTGGAGAACAGAATGAGGAAAGCAGTGAAAATAGTATTGAGAGTTATTGCAGTTAAGTGCACCAAGAGGAACAAGCCCTTCTGACATTATGGAGCTGCTCCCTAAGGGAATTGATCTTAGAGTTTGTCCAGCATAATTTTTTATTACTATCCATAGCAATGTGTGTCTTTGTCACACAATAATTCTGCTTCATACAGCTTTTCTTGATGTCAAAGTTCCAGACTTGCCCTAATAAATTCTGTTTCTCTTCTGCATCTCTCTGTAATTTCTCTGCATTGCTTCAGTTACCAGAATGGATGCAGATGCAAAAGAGTTGCTCTGAACCATTTGTTTGCTAATTGAAGAGACCTAAATCACAAAGTGGAATGAAGTGGTACCAAAGTTCATGATTATGTGGAATATATCACTGTGTATCTGTGAAATAGTGCCAAGTGTGAACATGAAAAGTATGCATGGACCATAGAGAAATTGCTTTACGTTGCTAAGTAAATCTTGTTCAACCATGTGGTTAAGTAGTTTATGAAAAGGAAAGTTGAGGGTAGAGATCTGGGTATGCCTGAGGTCACAGAGACATCTCATACATGGAATACAAATTTTCGGGCCTGTACTGGAAAATTTCAGGCAGTAGGAGATGGGGGTTTCTATCTGTCTAAGGCTGTTTGCTGCAGAAGTCTGATTGTAGAAAGGCATCTTCTGTTTAGTGGTAAACTGAAGAATGAATTTATTATAGCAGTTCTTTATAAAGCAAGCAATTGAATTATGTAAGCATAATTCAGGTACCTGTAGGTTGAAGCTGTTTTGGCAAATGGTTTGAATGAGAAAAATGCTTTTCAGGTACAGGACAGGGCAATTTTATCAGAGGAGAGCAAGGGATGTGAAATTTGGACTTCTCTGTGCACTATCACAGAACACCAGGGAGCGGGGACCATGAAATCCAACTCTTGAGCTTGTGGGTATATGTCTGTCTTTCCTTAACCATCTAAGGAATTATTATCTCTGGTCATTTTATCATTTGCTGTGATTGTGCTATGAACGAGAAAGATAGAGATGAGTTGGTTGGGATTTTTTTTCCTCCTCTTTCTGATATGTCACCTGAACTGGCTCCATTTTACGTGTCTGTGTAGGGTTGAACAAACAGCTGTAGCATTGGTAGCTTGAGGGGAGGAGTGATGGGAGAGGGCCTGAGTGCTGATGCTTGGAGGCTGCACACGGCAGTGAGTAACAACTGCTGCTTTCCTCTGGACTTTGTCACTGACAGATCAACTGCTTTTGAACGTTCACATACTAATGGCTGCTGCTGTAAAGTGTGGCTAACACTAGCTCCATTTGAAAGGTTTTGTGAAGGAACCTCTGTTCCTGCTACACTGGTGTGATCATACCTGCTATTGGATGTATGGCATGCTTTCACAGACGTGCTGCTGCGTGCTCAGCCTGATAGGGGAAACTCACCTTAGCAGGCCTTACAGCTTATTCCTGTATGCAAATAACTTGCTTCTACTTCAGGCTTTTTTTGGTGAAAAATAAATGAACCAAGGAGTGTAGAATGCCTGTAATCTGTGATCAGCTATTACAGAAAATCCACTTTTCATATTACATTTAATTTAATGGAATGAATAGGGTTTTTCTAAGTAATCAAGTTATAAGCCAATTGTTTCCCTCTATAAACAGGCCTGTCTCTAAGTTAACGTTCCTGCCTCCTATAATCAAACTCTGTTAAGATGTTTTAACATACTTTTTTTTGTTGGTTTAAAGCGTCTAGTCATGGGGCATGTGCCCAGATCATGCTCATGCTGCATATAGTTGAGGATGATGGGATAATGGGATTGTAACTTAGCTCTTCATGGTACTGGTTTTCCTCTGGCCTGTTCCCTTGTGTAGTCTAGAGCAGCCCCGGGGCTGTTGTGAGTGGTGCCAGCTGGCTGTAGCTCCGCAGGACCAGGGTGCCAGATGGAGACAGCAGGAGAATAGCAGCACTCCAGTAAAACCCTAACCCGCTTCCTAGGGTTGAGGAGAGGTGCTGGCTCTGCAACCCTGTCAGGGCATCCTTGGGCAGGTGGTTGTGCTGGTGTACTGTGTTACTTTTGTATTGGTGCAGCCATGGAAAGGGCTGGACTAGGGGGTCTGTGGCGCTCTCTTTTTTTTTTTTTTTTTTTGGAGGAGGTGCTTAATGCAGGATTCATCTTACATGTTAGCATCTTTTTTCTAGGTTTAAGCATCTGTGCTGTACCTGTAAAATGTTAAATTCCATAGCTTGCACAGATAAATAAAGAAAAAAATCTTAATATTGAACAACTATGATGCTTCCTGATATCTTGTCCTCATTTTTTCCTGACTACTGAAAAATGTCTGAGCTACCCAGACAAGAAAAAGCTTGTTAATCCTGATGGGTTTACTGTTTGGTTTTTTTTGTCAAAATGAAACAAAACCCCAGAGCATCCATTTTGCTGCCCAAGAATGACAACTTTAAATGTGCTCAAAATTAGAGATATCAGCAGTTTTAATCCCTTCATTCGGTGAGCTAACCTTACAGTTTTTACTGAAATTTATTTTTTAGAATGCTAGTGAGATCTATTGTTGGCAGTGTTGCATTACATCCAGGAAGGCCTGAATGTCCACCTCAACACTGTGACCTTCTTTGTGTTCAAGAACAAGCTTAGTCAGAGTCATCTCCCAGCAGCAGCGGAGTAGCCTCATCTGCAGAAGATGTACTGTGCAAAAACCCTGTGTTTGAAAATTTCCAGTAAGTGGGGGAAACTCACTGAAGAATCGTTATTACCCAATGACTGCTCAAGCAGCAGACATTTTCTAGAAGAGCTGAGCTACACCAACTTTGCTCTCTTGACACAGAAGACTTTGTTCTCATTGCCCCATTAATGCAGCTAACACTTCTAATCCAGCAGCCCAAAATAGCTGTCAAGCCTGGATTTTACTCTGGTGGCATTTGCTGCACAGATAGTTGATATAACTCAACATGCTGAACTGTAGCTGAAAAAAATACACAACCCAACTGAGGCATGTTAAGCTTATTTTGGTTAGGTATTTCAAGTGTGTGATTTAACCTAATAAACTCAACATGATAGTATATAAAAAGGCCATTCTTTTCAGAAGAAAATTTACTCTCGAGACAAGGAACCTTTCCTGCCAACCTCCAGAACAGTACGGCTACCAGTGGGAATAAGTGAGGAAGGATGTGTGTTGTAGCTTCCTTGTCCTAAAGATTATCTGTGGAAGAGTGAACTAGAACAGACTACAGAAAGTGGTGGCTGTCATATGCCAACCTAAATGGTACCTATGTCTGTTCTCAAAGACAGAATACTGGTGTTTTGTGATCCCATAGGACATTACGTAGGCTTGGGTGGGAGTTACCATTTTTCCTTGTTAGTGAAGATGAGTGATTTACGGCTCTGTCTGGCATGCAAGGTACACTACCTCGAAATAACTAAATACTAGGAAGAAAAGTGTAGTGAGCAATAATTTACAAGTTGCTCTGGGGGAGTTAAAATCAAACTTTGTACTTAATTCCCCTCATAATTTTGTGGGGGTTAATGGGGAAATGTTTGTTTGTTATGATCAATTTGGGGGTTTTGTTTTCCTGAGAGATCAACCATAGATGGCAGCACGAAGTGTGATCTCTCTGGATAGTATTAATTAATTAATTAGTGTTTCAGAGCGGTCCAGTGGAGCTGAAGTGGTAGCACTCTGCCCCAGAAGACTGGGTCTGGGCTGTGAACACTTTGAACTAAACTACGCCTTGTGGATCTTCTCAGCCAATACAGCATTCATTTTTTTTTTCATTACAAGCCAGCATTAAAAAGCTTTTAAATGCACTTTCCTGGCTTCTTTACAAAGTAGATTTTTCCAAACTGGCTTCAGTTACAGGATCCACTTCAACTCAGTGTTTACTCCTCTTTGCTAAACAACTTTTTCACTACCTCTTTATTTACAAAGAAGCTTCTAATCTCAGCGAATTGGAGCTACTTTCCCAGCCAGATAGTAGATGAGTTGTAATCACTTCCTTAAGAGTTCTCAACATATATTGTTCTTTTAATTCTCACTTGTGTTGTAAAATTTGAGAGTTTAGGGACATGTTATACCTACTTACTGGGATGTGTTTGAAATAAAGCTTTTCAAGGAAATGTGAAGTTTCCTTTTGTCACACAGAAGGCTGTGTTCTTTGTAAAACCTCTATGATTGTCATGCCCACTGGACTACTCCTGTCACTTTAACATAGTTTTATATCCAGCTAATAATAGCTCATAAATTAGATATTTTTTCCCTAACAGACGAAATCCTTTTGTCAGGGTTTTCCTCGGTGCTGAATCCCTTAACCTCACCTATTCATATGCTTCAGCTCACACTGCTTAACTTAAAGTATTTCCTTCAAGTTAAAGTCTTGAAAGTAGAACACATAATCTGTGAAATCAATTTTACCAGCATTAATATTATAATTTTCTTCTGGTTCATGATGCAAAGTGAAGTTGCATTAGAGACAAAGCTGGTGAGTGGTGGAATCTCCTAACTGTATTCATAGAAGAATTTATAGCAAACCAGATCAAAGAGCAGAAGCAATGCTTTATAGTCCTACCAGTCCTGCAAAGCAAAAGGTCTAAGTGAAGTGAGTGTTCAAGCAGGAAGGAGATTCCACCCTGTTCTCTTCAGCTTCATGGCTTTCTTCACTTCCCCTTGCAATTTTGTTTTAAGAAACTTGTAGTAAGGAGCTTTTTTCTTTTTGGGTTCTTATCTTTGTGGTCATTAGCTGAAAATATGGAATGGAAGACCAAGAATCTGTCAAACAGGAGTCCCTGTGGAATTGGTTTTGATGGAATATCACCTCTGACCAAAGCTGTCTTGAATCTGCCCTTCACCTGACAGGTAGTGGCAAGTACTGTTGAACACAAAAAGACGTAACAAACTCCGTAACTCAACGTAAGTAACTTGAACTTGGTCATTGGGTTTTTTCCTACTCTTTAGACCTAGTTTTTGTAGTTGCTTATTTCATGTCAGGTTGGTTTGACCATGCACTATGTGTTAAGCAGGAGAAAGATGGTGAGCTGTTCTCTAGCTGTTGTTCTGTGACTGTTCTTTGGAGCACATCCTCCATCCTAGGCATTACTTTTCAGTGGCTCATTTGTTTGGGTTTTTTTTTCTTATATACCTTGAGCTCCACTTGGTGTTCCTACTTTGGCTCAACATTGCATTTTCCCCAAGAAATTATCTGTTTGTTTACAGTTCAGGCAAACGTCTGCATTTGTGCTCTTAATTTCTTAATGTGAGCCCACCCTTTCGAGTCCGATCATGGAGCACTACTCCTGACACACTATCTGAGCAGACTGCTCTTCATGCCAAGGTTGTAAGCGTTAATCTTGCTGCAGACTGGGGTGATAATTCATTGCTGTCACAGCAACACATGCTTAAAGTTGCTTCTTGCCAGATTTGTTGGCGATATGCTACACTAGAGAAAATTATTTCCAGAGTCTTATTGCATAGCCAGATGCTGTAGAACTGGTGCAGTCAGCCTCCCTTCCCCCTTTTTTATGGCTGCTCTGACTTTAGGGAGGAAAAGCTGTTGTATAGTGAAGCACATTCCTCTGGAGCACTAGTAAAGAGGTAGATGCGCTTCTGATTGCGGCTAATTTTTCTGGTTTTGCTTGTAGTGAAGTTCTATTTTGTGTTCAGGTTAAAAAGGAAAGAAAGGCTTTTAAGGTAGGGTGTGAGGAAGTGAAAAAGGAATTAAACAGTGTCCGCCTCGCTGTTGTAGTCGTGTTCTCTCTGCAGTAGCTGGGTGCTGTGGAAGTTTTATGTTTTAAGAATGTGTGCCAGTGACTGGATTGGCTTGAGTCTGAAGCACGATAGCTTTTTCTCCCATCTGTGTCCTTACGGCCTTCGGAAAGGAGGAGAAACTCTGTTCACAAGTGTTTGTTTGATAATGGCGGCAAAGCCCCGGCCTGCCATATGCGGCTTGGTTTAGTTGCGACTACTGTAGCTGGGTTAGGTGATTATCATTCTATCTCATGTGGAATTTTTATTCTGTGCTGCTCTAAATGCCCAAGGATACATATTCTGATCCTGGAATGTATGGCTGTAGCTTAAAAGCACCTTGTCACTTGGGTTTGGTGGAAGATGATACTCTAAGCTGGATCACAGAGCGCAGGTCACCACTGTTAACTTGGTCACATCTGTCTTTTGTAAGGCTTCTGCTACCCCTTCCATCAGTAGCTGTTCTGTCTCTGAGGTGATGTAGAGCTCTGAGGAGGCAGAACTGTGGTGTTTTGGCACAGGATTTGTGGTCCCCCAGAATATTTGTCCTCATACATGTACTGTAGAAAAATGCAAGTTATTTAATTGATAGCTTCTGAAAAAAATTTTGCTGCATGGTGGTGTTTGGTTACCAGGAAGTGAGGCTTGCTGATTTAGTGAGACATAAAATTGCTAATATGCTTTTCCCAGTGCATTTCCAGCATAAATTTCACTGTGTCCAGTGTCTAGGCATCGTGTCACCAAGAGAGAGGTGTCACCTCTCTTACATTTTAAGAGAAGTTGCCATAGAATTTACATTATTATTAATGTGCTTCCTGAGGTTTAAGATCCAGGCAAAGGTGTGGTGTTGTAAAGTTTGCTCTGGTATCACCTAAATAACGTGTGTTGTACAGACTTAACTAATTTTCACTCTTTGTGCCTCAATAATTGGCACCATCCAATTATAAGAAGCGCTATCCTGAAAATCAGAACTAGGAAGGACTTTTTAGACCTGAGTAAGCCACCTCTCTACTTGGCAGGTCTAGCTTCTGAGCAACTTGAGGTGCTCTCGAGGCCTGAGGCAGTACTCTCAAATTCTTTGTTTAATCCCACTGTAAAGCTAAAGACCATGTATTTGTCCGCAAAACATGGCATGTGTTTATAACCATAGAAACAAAGCAAGAGTTCAGAACTAGGAATCTTTATGGGATCTCGTGTAATACTTTTGCTTTTTTCTCTGTGAGATTACTGGTGATCTGCAATTCTAATACTTTTCTTCAGAATCCCCTGGTTTCACTTTAAGCTCTCAACTGGTTTTTCAAGTGAAGTGTGCCAAGGTAGTTCTAGTTTTTGCTCAGGTAAAAGACTTTATAATTCACTTTCTGCCTCACTCCCTTGTCACTCCCAATGCTGTGGTATGTGCAGATGCATTAGCCTTTCATTTTTCTTGTATCGAGGCTTTTAAAGGCCCAGACAATTCCATTCTGCTGCTGGGGTAGCCTCTTTGGAGCCGACTCGTGAAAGGTTGAGTTCTCTGCGCTCCACTGACATGTCTGAGTAAGTGATAGATTGAAGCTGAATGTGTGTTAGAGAGATGTTTGGATTATTACTGCTAACACTTCTGAAATGCAGAAAGAGGGTTTTGTTTAGAACAAATTGCAAGATGAGTTCTCTGTTCTTACCAAAATGCACGTTGCACTCTGGTTATTTATAATAGTAATTTTTTTTTACCAGTGCCAAGCATGAGCAAGCTTCTGCTATTATGTTAACTTTGGTAAGGGTTCTGGAGCTTTAATGAGCTCTTAATATACCAGCTGATGGTCTAACTAAAAGAAAGTGTTGGCAAGTCTGTCTTTGTTTTGGAAAACAGGGGTGAGGTAGATTCATGGAAGGGCATACTAAGAAGTGTGCCTCCTCTGCCAAGGCATATTGTTAGTATGTTTGGAGCAATAAATTACTAAGAGTTTCTGAAACCTGCTAATGTTCCTGTAGCATGGGGAAGAACAAGGAAAACAAATAATAAATACCTTAGTTTTCCCTTTCCCAGGGAGACTGCGGTTTCAGATCTTCATCCAAAGTGGCCATTCCCCCTCCTAAATTCAATTATTCCGTTAGGATACAGGAAGCATTAAGCTTATTTCTTTGGTTCAACTCATCCATTTCAAACCTCCTCAGTCATCTGCAGCTTTGGGGCAGTTTGTGGAGTCATACCCATTGCTGTTTCCCTTTTGGAATGCAGGGTGGTAACTTTTGAGGTTGCATCAGATGGATTCCCTGCTGAAGGGGAAGCTGTGGATACCATCCATATAGATTGGAGGGAGAACTGAAATTTGAAAGGGAAGTTATGAGATACAGAACCCATGCCATCTGTCCTTTGGCTTTTTTGGGCCTCTGCAATTCAGTCTTCCACTTCTATCCACTTGATATAAATTACCTTCTAGCACAACCAACAAAATAAACCATTTTTAGTTCCTGTATGGAAAGTATGTAAACTGAAAATAACGAGAGATACAATGTCTAATACAAAGTGAGGGAAGGTATAAGCCTTGGAACTGAAACCTCTTGTTTTGGGTGGGGAGATGATGGGGGAAGAGAGTGTCATCATACAGGTGGTTCAGGAAGCCCCTGGTGTAAGCAGTGAGGATACACCAGGGAAGTAGATCGAGTTGCTAGCTACTCGAGCAGCACAGAACAAGCCAGAGAGCTGTTCAGGTCCATCTATCCCTCGATCTCAAAGGTGAAATAGGACTTCAGCTTGACTTGGTCAGAGGGGTTTTTGGTAACGTAGACAATTCTGTCCATCCCAGCAATGTGTCTTCTCATACACAGTTGTTAACATCAGGCCTTGGCACAGGTGCTGTTGGCCAAGTTTCATTTCCCTGAAGAACCTTGTGATGTCAGCAGAAATTACTGGGTAGACTTAATCTCCTTGGTTACATGAACAGAACTTTTTTGTATGGATGGACCTTCTTGATTTCTCAGTCCTTTAAATACTGAAATCTTGTGCAAAGGCTGTGGAGTTGCATTTTAAACATAACCGATAGCTTCTTCATTGGTGCATCTGTGTGTTGAAATTCAGATTTGAATCCACTTAAGAAAAAATTTTTCTGTCAGTCTGAGGAACAAGATCCTGTCACTTCTGTGCTGTAGTAGCATGTAAGATTTCTTCATTCTACTGCCATTCCTTGTTTTTCAAGTGAATTGTGAAATAACATTATATTGGCTGATGGGAAGCCAGTTGGAAATAATTTTTTTAAATTGGAAAACCAACTGAGTATACTCTTAGGTCCCTCGGAAGCACTGCTCATGGTATCTAATGTGTGTTAGTAATTTCACAGGCAAAATTATGGAAATACTACTCAATACACTAATTTTCTACAGCTTTTCTAATTACTCGGTTGATTTTTGAAGCGTAGATTTGTGCCAGGGTACACTGGGGTATATTTGAACAAAAGACAGAGCAATAAAACTGTAATTGTAATTCATGTATGGTCAACAACCAAAGCATTAATTTTATTAGTTTTGCTAGCAGCCTCTGTGTTTGGGGTGTGGGGGCCTTTAAGCCTGTGCTGCTTCGTTAAACGTCTTGCTCTGTTCTGTCCCCTCTATCAGGCAGGGCCTCACATTGAATCGCTGATTTTTAATGCTGCTGTATGTGTATCTGTAGGTAATTAACTTTTAAAAGCTAAAGTCCAAAAACTTATGTAAAGGCTGCTTCAGTAGTTACTCTTTGTAAAGGTTTTCCATTCTGCATGGTACTATCTTAACCATAAAAGAAGAATGATGTTACTTAGCTTGTTGGTCAGCGTTCAGCTCTGAAGCGCTGGCACTCTGAGCAGTCCCTGTTCCCCTGCATTAGTGATAACCCTTATGGCACCTAAAGGGGCTAACAGAAAGCTGGAGAGGGACTGGTGACAAGGGCAGGGAGGGACAAGACAATGGGTAGCAGCCTTAGTCTGAAGGAGGGGAGATGTAGATTGGATATGAAGAATAAGTTTTTCCCTCTGAGTGTGGTGGGGCCCTGGAACTGGGTGACCAGAGCAGCTGTGGTATCCCTGGCAGGATTCAGGGCCAGATTGGATGGGGCTTTGGGCACCCTGGGCTAGGGGAGGGTGTCCCTGCTCATGGCTAAATGGGTCCTGAGGTCCCTTCCAATCCAGACCATTCTCAGACAATGACTGCATCTATATGTTGTTAATAGAAATGCAAATGTAAATAGTTTTAAAATTTACTTCTCATTTGATTCTCAGCATCTCATGAAGACTTGGGCTGAACTTTTATCTCGTATCATGAGAGACCAGAACTGTGTGATGAGAAAATGTTTTGGTGTTTAGAAGCCCGTAAGAACACTTACTACTTTTTTGTGATGTTGCTGTTGGGTAGAGCTCAGAGTGTTTTTTGCCAACATAAATGTGTTTCTAAATCTTAACTTTTTAAAGTCTCAGTTGGAATTTTGAGGGTTTAACACTTCATTGCACAGAATCTTGTTGCCATGGGTTTTGTACTTAATTTTTTGTTGCATGTATATATATTTAAAAAAATACATGCACAGACAATGCTTATTTACTTAACCTTGAGGAGGGAGAAGTGGAGAATGGTAACATGAGATACTTCAAGGTGTGTGGTATCCAGCATGCTACAGAATCTGTTTTTTCTCTGCCTTTTTAAGGATCAGGTTCACTAATTTAAAAGATCAATTAAAGACAGTTCAAGGTCTGCTGTGTTTTGTCAGAGCAGCACAACTAGACCACATACATAACTTCACTGCTCCACACCCCCCTTACCTTTTTTGGTTACTTCTTTGAACATGCATGTCTACCTGTGTTACTGTCTCCCCTTTTTTTGATTAAAAGGAGTTTAGTAGGGTTTTTTTAATTACACACAATATTAATGGTTACTCTGAATTTCTCCTCATTGTGTTTTCTAAGAGAGTATGTGTCAGCAAGAGAGCTGCATAAAACCTTTGGAATAAGGAACTGCTGTCCCTTGAAATAGCTACTGTTCTGACCCTGTCTTTCCCTCAGTAGAAGCAGAATGTAGCTGCCCAAGGAGAGAGAGTATCTTCTTTTGCTGTAAAGATGGAAAGATGAAACTGCCACAAAGAACAGGTAGTGTTATTGTAAATGTATACACAATTGTTCTGCTCCCTCCCAAAGAGTTGTTGAAGAACGCTGGGAATAGTCACCACTTTTGAAAGGTTGTCACTACTGTAGAGCACCATTCTGTAGTCTCTTCTCAAAAATGTATTAGAAAAGCAAAAGAGGGGGGCAATCTTTCTAGCCCTCCTTGTAGTATTTTATTCAGAATCTTCATTATGTTGACTGTTAGAGGTGAAGTCTTAAATGTAAAATAGGAAAGGACCTGCTTTTTTAGTTAATTTGCAACTGAAATAGCAAAGGATTTGTTAAAAGTTCTCCAAACCGGTTTTATACTGTATGTGCAGTGCAATGACTGCAAAGATGGGCTGTGTTTTGGATATGTATCAAACATACCAAATCTGTAATTTAAGGTACTGCAGCTGACCATCTTGAAATGCATGCAAATCCCTTCTCTGAAGAACTGCATCATGATTTCTTCTCTCTAAATGGACTTCTGGGTTTTTTTAACCCATTATCTGCTTTTCCAGGAGCCTTAGGTGGAACCCATCTGTATAGGACTGCCTTATCTTCCCTCCTCCTCTTTGCCTAGGACCCCACACCACCTCCTTGCAAAAAAACAGGATTTGGCTTCTCTTCTTTACATATTGACCTGTGTATTTGAACTCCTGATGTTCAAAGAGCTATACCTTAGGGAGGACCGTTGAGCTAGTCCAGGAATCGTTTCTGTACAAGCTGTAAAAGCCCTTCTGTTTCAGGTGACCATCTTACATTCTAAACCAAATAACAGAGCAGCTTGTTTGCACAGTGGATTGTGAGGCTTTACAGCTACTGCTCTTTTTTTTTTCCTGTAAGGCTTTTTGGTTTGGGTTGGGTTTTTTTTAGAATTTAAAAGACTTGATGAGCTTTGTTTCTTACTTTCAATTAAAATTTTTAATAAAATCTACTACTGCAGTTTTACATTGGTACACAGAGTAGATAGTCTATTAGCATAAGTGACTACACACATGCAGAAAGCCCATATTTAGGGATTATCATGAAGATGTCAGTATTTTCTGCTGTAGTAATTTCTTTCCACGAACATGAATCCTGGGGCCTTCTTTGCCCCATCCATTTTGGAGCAGTGTCAAATCTGAAGCAGTATGTACTTGAGGGGTTGTTTGGTATCACTTTCCTATCCTGTTTTGAGACTCAAGCAGGTATTTCTTCACAGCTTTGCGTAAGATCTGCTGCCCTCAAGTCTTGTCCAGTAGAATATGGGATTCTGCTTCATCACTACACAGACTGTGAGAGTTTAGCTGGCAAAAACACTTCCTTTTCTTGAACCACGGCAGCCAGGTAAAGTGAGATTCCATTAAACAGAATTATGAGGTCACTGTCTACAGCCCAGTCTGGCTTTGTAGACAGCAGCGAAATCCCATCTCTGATCAAAAAAAGATTTGATTTTGTCACAATTACTGTCTGCAAATAGCCCAGTCATGTTCACCCTAGGAGTTAAAGTAATTTGTTCCACCAGTGCATGTTTGAATTCTGTTGTGCCTTTTTTTCAGTTGGGAGCCCTCAGATCTAGGACTTTTGATTTCCAAATAGGTTATTTAAGTCACACAGTTACTGATATGGCTGAATACATGAAATGCATGTGGACCCAAGTACCCTTAAACTCTTTGGTAAGATAAACTATAAATTGTATCTGAGGGTGTTTTTTTTCTGAAAGGATTCTGCAGCTTTACGGTACAGATCCTGTCTTGGTAAAAGAAATGCTACTTATCTTAATTATTAGTGTTAATGAACATGCTGTACTTGCTAATGTCAGGTAGAATCAAAGTTGTTTCTTTTCATGCTTGACAAATGTGACAGTAAATGTAGTTCTGACTGACATGTCTGAGGGAATCAGGGGCGTGTGCATGAGTAGTTACTGGCAATAACCTGTAGTGCAGAAGCAGACTCTTCCTTTCTTTCAAGCATCTTCTGCAGGTACTGTTATTACTAAAATGCCACATGCTACTGATCTGTCAGGTGCACATGCTCCAGATCCCACTCTAACTGATGAGCATCTTGTAATTTCTCCTTGTGCCTTTATTTCTTTAAAGGTCTCTTCTGTTCTTGCAGAGACAGATCCGCGTCTGTCCAAGTGTGTGATGCTCATTGCTGAATGTCTGTGGCATTAATATAAGAAGACATAAATAGAGCAGGGCCTCTGCAAAAACTGTATGTTTTTCCACCATACAAACTAAACTGGTGTTGGGATATTTTTGGATAGCAAATCTGTAATGGCTTCCTGGAGCTCGATGTGTACTTGAGACTAAGGAGTGCATAAAGTATCCTCTGAAACTATCTTCACAGGAAATTGAGACTCAAATGCCCTTGTCTTTCTTTGAAGTAGAATGGTTACACTTTAACACGTGTGTGTGTATCTGTAGGTTCCTACCCAGGTTGTATTTCCATTTGTCAAGGAAGATTCAGATATGGGACACTTCTCTTCAAAAGCTCAACTTTCCCAAGAGCCAGTGGAGGAAATGGGAAATAGAGGAGTTAAGTTGGCTGAAACAGTTTTGATCTTATTTGCTCCTCTGGTTTTGCAAGTTACAGAGAGGAAAATAATAATTTTTTTTTCTTGAAACATAAAAACTAAGCTGTTTTACAGAATTAAGAGATATGTACAAATAGCTTACTTGCTATCATTTGACCTTTCTCTAGAAAAACTATAGTGATGGGTTTGCTGTACATGACACATTTGTTCAAAGGGTCATGGGGAGTATAAACATATTTGATAATGATTTTATTGTTCTTATGAGATAACTTTTACCTGGGATTGGTCAGCTGGGGAGTTCTAGTGCAGATTTTGGGCTAAACATGTGTAGGTAGTATTGTTCTACCACTTCCCTCATCAGTTACCACTGCATTCACTTGATTATTAGAAATGGGATGTCAGGAAATTCTGCTCTAAGTCTTTTGGCACTTTAATTCCAAGAGTTATTTCATTACCAAGAAAGAAATGCCCAGGCGTTTTCAAAGTACTGATGAAAAAACTCTTGAACTTGCCTGCAAACTTTCAGATAGATTTCCTCTCTTAGGAAACATTTTCTCTGTGTTCTTAACTTTTGCATGTTTAATCAAAGAATAACTGGGGTAATTAATTAAGTTTGACAAGAAAATTCTTCTAATTCACAGTACCATTCTTTTAGCTCTCTGGCAATGGACAAAATTACATCTTTAATAGAAATCTTAACGTTTTCACCAAAAAGTGGAAAATGTTATGTATTATGTAGCACGTTACCTTTTCTTGCTTATGGGGCACAGACATTATGACTAGTAGAGCTTCAGAAAGGTGAGAGTATTGTGTTTTGAATACTTCCATTGATCTGACATACATAATGGCAGCAGTTAAAACTGCTCAGAGTGAATCCATTTGTGTTTCTTTTTAAAATCAGGTCTTTGTCTTTTTGCTGAGATTTACAAGCTTTTTTTTTAATAGAATTTAACAATGTTCTTCAGCACCTTTAATTTTTTTTTCTCTTGAGTTCCATGATTTCAATTTACAGTGTTCTGTTGTGAGAACGTGGAGCGATGTATTTATGTGTTCTGAAGTACTGTCAGAAAGATGCGTCGTGGAGTGGAACAGTGACACCGTGTCAGAAACATTCGGTCTTGATGATTCCTGTTCTTCAGAACTCTGAATGGTTTAAGAACTGAAATAGTTTAAAGATTATTATTTTTAAAAGTTCTTACCCTCAGCTTTTAAATTATTTAGGTAAAAGCTGTGTTGAAAAAGCTGCTAACAGTTATTTGGAGCTGGCTACTAGAAATGGTTCTCAGAACCTCATGGTTACTTGCAAGATAAGTATTTACCCCATGGAAGTGTTGTGCTGTTGTTACAGTTTTGTGTTTTGGGGGTGTGGTTGTTGGGTTGGTTGTTGGTTTGGTTGTGCGTGTGCCCTGATCTCTTCTGAAGGGCCTTAAAAGGAAGCTCAGCACTTGCTGTATTCCATAGGGTGGATTGGTTTTTATCTTGCTGGGATTGGGTAGTGCTTTGGCTGAAATGCCTTATTTCTTTCCATCTTTCATATTTTAATAGGGGTATTATAATTTTTTAAAAACTTAATTAGTTCCAAAAGAAACTGGTGTTTATGTAGACAGACTGTATAATGCTTATGGCTCTGGGTATGTTTGATACCAAAGAAGGAGAGGATATTTTACATCCTGAAAGCAACATTATCTGCACTTAATTGTATTTTCACCCTTTCTTCTGCAGCTCCTTCTTCCAAAATCTCCTTTGGAATAGTAGAGGGTAGGTGAAGCTTTTCTAGACACAGGCCTCTTTTTCTAGAGACATGAGAAGACGTGGCTAGCAAAATGGCAGAAGTGGAAGTGCCTTTGGCTCTCTTTTTTTGTCCTTTAAAGAGCAAGGCAAATAGGAAGAAAGATCTGTTGTTGATATTATGAAATAGGCCTTCACTGTAATTAACAGCCTGGGAATTTTTCTGCTTGCTTTCCTTATCCCCGAGTTGCAAAAGCTTGCTGTCCTGCTGGGACTTCTTTTTGGAATGCAGAGGTGTGTTTGAGCTGAAAGCATGTGCTTTGCCTAATAAGCTTTCCTAACCATTGAGCCCAGCTGGCTGCTGCAGTCTGTATTTGTTTTGTCTTAACTAATTTTTATATCCATGCCTTAAATTAAACTAACACTTTTTGCATTAAATGACAAATGAAGCACAATGTCCATAAATGAAACCAAACACTACAATCTACTAATTTTTGTTTTCAGTGGGGAGCATTATGTAATCAAGCAGCCTCCTAAAAAGGAAGATGTGGAAATAATACTGGTGGCATGTAAACGGTGCTAAAGTGATCAGCCTTTGCTGGAGGGAATGTTTGTATTGAATTTAGGAGAGGAAATGCTCAACCCTAAATACAGAAGACATCTGAAGAGAGCAAGCTCTGGCTGGTCAGCACAAAATGTTGTTGTCATATCACAGTATCTTTTGCTACAGAAGATAGTGCCTGCCTTCAGCGTGTAGCCTCTATCAATGAGTTAATTGTCAGGGTTGCTGCATTCTTGCAGCTACCTCTGAAGTTGGTACCAAGTTCCAGGTACTTCCTGAAATTTCAACCACATGTCTTTCAAGTTTAATCCAAATTGTGAATGTCCAGAGTGAGTGTTAGAGAATGAAGCATGAAATAGAAACTCTCTTTCAAAATAGTCAGGAATCTGTTTAGAAATCTACATCAGTGACACGGTATGTTCATCTTACAGCAAATGTTTAAAGAATTTTAAACATTGTTTTTTCTTATGCCTGCTTTTGTTTTTCTGTCTCAGCTTTTGTAGTTGCTAATGATGAGAGATGTTTTCTTTATGATGGGGAAAACACTGGCCAATGGGAAAAGGAATACTTCTTTTCTGTTCTGTGGTTGCCCACAGACTTTTTGACTGTTGGGTTGTATGCCCTTAGCTGTAGACAAAGTCTTACTGTGGCTGAGAGCTGTAATAGATGCATTACTGTCATATGGGCTTCGCTGTCAAGAGATGCAGAGTGGTAACTACGTACAGGACCAGTGCTACATCATCTTCAGTGCTCTCCTTAGTGCTGCTCCTGCACTTCTGTCTGTCTGGCCTAGTGGGTGACAGGAACAGTGCTGGTTCTGGCACAGCTCCCCTCACCTCCCCAGCTCCTTTACTGCTAGATTGGGCTGTGCACCAGTCTTCCTGCTTCCCTCCTCCAGACTGGCCATGCCTGGCCCAGGTTTACAGCTGCAGTTGCCCTAGTCAGTGCAGACATAGAGGAGAGAAGTAGGCTTGCCTCTTCTCTGGCTGTCTTGCCGAGTATGAACATTATTCAAGCCAGTCAAATAGACAAAGCTCTGGCCACTTCCCACTCTGCTGCTGGGTGCCAGAGGATTTTTCTTACAACATGCAGCAGCTGCTTGGTGCTTCACTAAAAAACAGACAATGCCACAACAATAATAAAAACAAACGACAACAAAACTACACATCTTTTACACTGTTTGGATGTTTATTCTCACCGTAGTAAGGACAGATACTTTTCTTCTAGTGAATTCGTGTAGCTTAAAAGTCCTGTGAGTAGAAGCTTCTCCCTTTGCTGCTAGGGTGAGTGGCATCTGACCTGCACATAAACACTCTCCTGTTCTCATATTCTTTATAGGCAAGCAGTCTGAGCTGGGTCAAGATGAAGATTTGAATCTATTTGATAGTTCTCCATGTTGCTCTTCAAAGCATTGCGTTGCAGTGAAGCTCTAGACCTTTTTTCTTTACACAAATGTCACTGGACAGATCTAGGGCCTGGATGTCAACTCTGTTCACTTACAGGTTTGCCTCATGTTTATTAAATTGTGCCTGATCTGAAGAAAACTAAGTTTCCTGAAGTCAAAACTACTGTTGATGACATGTCAGTGATATACAAATAATTGCATTTGTAATTACAGTATTAAAAAAAGGCATGCTTTTGCATGTGATTAAATTTAACCCTCCCACCTTTCTCTTTCTGAATTCCACTCCTTTTAGTAAAGTACTGAATAGACTGTTAAGTCTGTGTAGAGAAACTAGATGAGTTTCTCTACACTCAAAAATCTCAAGCCAGAATTTGTCTGTTTAGGTCTTCTGAGCAAAGCAATGGCACTAATACATGAAATCTAATCTGTTAATGGCCTACAGGCATCTATGAAAATACATGGATTTTTACTTAATGCTATTGTTTGGTACATTGAAGAAAAGAAACCAAAATATTATTGTGTGGTTGGATATTGCTGGGAAAAAACATCAAGAGTATGAGAAGGAGCTCTCTCAAGCTGTGGCCAGCAAACTAAAAAGAGGAAAGAAATGAGAACTTCTCCTATGAGGTTTTCATCCCTCACTTCTGAGGGGAAGGTCTCAGCATTATAACTGAAACCAAAAAATAATAAAAAAGGAGTGTCTGTAACAGTCCTGACAAGAGTGATAGAAATTCAGAAAGTGCTTCACAGACACTGTGACCTTTACAGTATTAACCTTGCCAAAAGATTGCAATTGCAGCTTCTCAGCACTCTGAAACCATCAAGAAATGGTGTCCTTGGTTTTTTTGAATTTCCTGCTGATGTATATTTGAAGTTGGATAGTATGGGAGAAATGGGAGAGGTCAACCACAGAATACAAAGATTGTTTATTACACTGGATGTTCAGTGTAAACAGCTGAGTAAAGTTAAAAACGCTTCAAATGTAACAAACTTTAAATGCTCCTCTATGTCTTCATGGCTTGGAGATAATTAACAAAGTGCTTGGTGGTATCAGGGGCCAGGGAAAGGGAGCAGACAGCTGAGTCTTTGTAGTTCCATGTTTCTGAAAAATGGCAAGTATTTGTTACAGCAGCACCTTTTGTTTTAACTTGTGGACAAGATGCTGTAAAGTCACTTCAGAGAACTGCATCTTGTTAGTGAAGTGCCAAATTGACAGTGTTCTATGATATATTTTTGATTTGTGTTGGGTTTTGGGGGTGTTGTTTGTTTCTTTGGAGGGATTTGTGTGACAGGTTGGAAGGGTTTGGTTGCTTTTTGGTTCCATTTAGGTGATTTCAAATTTGCTCACTTGGAAACTGGCCTTTATGCAAGCCCTCCTTGAACATCAGAGCTGGAATTTCATGTGCTCTGACCTTGAGAGGCATTAACAATTTAACTGCACCCCTCCTCCCAATTCATTCCTTTGAGAGGCAGGTAAAATGAACACATTTTGCAAAACAAGTTAATGTTCCAGATAGAGAATGAAGTGTTGAAACATAATAATTGGCTGTACATCCTATGTAAAAAGACAGAAGCTCTTAGCCACAAAACTGTCGCTGCCTTCCTACACATACAGCAATTAATAATTATTCTGAGACTGCAGCAATCTGCAAATGGATAAAAGAATAAATGTTTGCTCTGAGGATGTTTATTTCCCAGCCTTTTTCCCCCTGAAGATGGTTTCATTCATCTTACCAGTTTGTGTGTGAAATCCAAACTGCTTTTCCCAGAACAGGTATTTTGTGTTCATACTGCTTTAATCAGAGTTCCTAAGCTGACTTGCCTGTCTGTAGGGTTCAGAACATCCATCTGTCTAAATTGAAAGTCTTCTAAAGGGTGAATTTCAGTTCTGACTGCCTCTCTTACCCCCATAACTGGGTTTGCAGATTCGCATTGATGCTTTTTAGTGAATGAAAGGCCTCTAGTAAAATGAATTATTAATTTGTTTTGTACTGAGATATGAGGAAATCGTAAGCTTCAGCTTACTAGATATCAAAGCATGTTCTGTGCAAGCATACTGAGGATTTGCTTTCATTCTCTGCATGTTCTTAGGCAGTAATGTGCTAGTTGGCTTAGAGTGTTCCTGTACATATACAGCTAGATGAACATAAATATGTCCTCAGGTGCTCATGTCTTAATATCATGAGCAGCACTAGACAAGCAAAACTTCTAGTTTGTCCACTGCAGTTGTATTTTATGCTCCGTGCTAGTGAAGGCACCCTTCTTTGAGACCCTGTGTATATTTTGTCTTACTTTCTCTGAGACTCACTTAGAGGATGCACTACTTCTGTGATGAACACTATTTAGTGTGGATGGATTAATGGTCTTTTTTTGTGTCAGTGCATTTTTCTGGCATGTTTTTAAGGGGAATGTGCTGCTTGGGAAGGGTTTGTGGTGCTTTGGGCAAATCTGTCTTTGGAAGGAGAATCAGCACATGTTCTGTATAGCTCTTGTAAAACCAAAAGGGAAGTTTGTTTTATTGTTTTGCAAGGGTTTTGCTTGTAGGCACTGTGAGGGGACTAGAACTTGTCTGCAGCTCTTACTTGACAAAGAGGAACTTTTATTCTTATGGCAAGAAGTGAGTTTGGCATGTATGCCTTTTTTGTTATATGTATCATCATTGAAACCCACAATTGTCAGAAAAGTGGTAAGCAATGGGGTTAACTTCTCCACTACCAGCTGGCTTGCTTTGCTGCAGTAAATAAAATCATCTGTAATAACTCTGAAAGCCTTGACAGAATGGTGCCTAACTCACAGGAGGCTTTCAAAAGCAGAAATCTTTTCTACCAGACTAATGCTCTTTGGTTAGGGTCAGCAGTGGATCTACCCTTCTTAATGCCACATTGTTTTGTTTTGGTGGCTTGGGTTTTTTTAATAAAACAAATAGTGGCTAATAGATGGACTCTTGTCACTCTCTTGCTGCTCATTGTCTGCTAGTCTCCTCTTTTGATGAGAGTATTTGTCTCATAAGTAAGTCATGCCACAGAAAATCTGTGCTGTGTAGCATCATTGTGTCCATCTTTCCTACTAGCAGAATTGCTTTGACTTTGATGTGGACTAATTAAATTCACATATTTTTATGGACATCTTAGAGTAGCTAAAGAAAAGATAGCTGAAATATCAGTGCTTTTCCAAATGAGGCTGTATGACTTGCGTAGGGCTTTGATCCCAGTATCCTGAATTTTCTTTTTCCTTTTATTTCTCAAAGGATGCTATCTGGAGTATTTCCATCAAAGTAGTATGGCAAACTTCCCAAGAGCATACCTGTTTTCACACGAAGAATTGGATAAGTTTTATGCAGGACAAAACAATCTCTGCAGCATGAGCTGGGTTTAGTAAGGCTCTGCACAGCATCAGCCAGGTTTGTCTGTTGAGCCTGCTCCTCCAATTGCTTCCCAAGTCACGTGCCCACAGACTAGATCAATATATTACCTAATAGGACCTTTAAAAACACTTCCCCAGTTTGCTGACATGGGGGAATGGTGAGGTAAAGTAGTAGATTTTTGTACTGGGTCTTAGAACACAGTCCTGCAGTACTGGCAAGCCTCACACTCTGGTGTGGAATTCTCCTCTGCAGTGGTGCATTGCAGGAAATAGATAAAAACCACCACACAGAACACAGCCATCCATTGTGTATATTCAGGGAGAAAGACACTTGAAAGAACCTTGAGCAGCTTACATGTTTTCACAAGGCAAATAGGCTTTCCACTTCTAAAGGAATCTTGCTGTAGGAGGACATGAAATTTAATTCGAACAAGATCCATTATTTAAATGGTTTAAAAACATAGTAGGCTCTTAAATATATCTTTATGGAGTACTTGAGAAATCATTTAGATTTGTAAATGCTTATGGTGGGGCTGAGCACCTACCAAAGGAGAAGGAAATAAGCAATTGCAACAGTCATTTGAATTCAGAACTGCTTTGTTCTTGTTGAAATGCAGCTTTTTACTACTGTGACCATATATGAGGAAACAAAAATTACATCTTCAGAATATCCTCCTATTTTCTCCTCAAGCTTGTGCTGTCTCTGAAATTGTGCAACTTTTTTTTCTCCTAAGTTTCATTTCAGCCTTTTACTCACTGTTATGTGGAACAAATTGGAAAAAGTTGTTTATCAAATGTATTTAATTTAAAAAAAAAAATTAAATCTGATTTAATGTCCAGTTCTTGGCACAGAATATCCAGAGTAAGGAGAGCAGGAAGAAAATCTTGCGTGTATGGGTTAAATAACTAGTTAGATCTCTGATTCACCCCCAAACACAATTCTTAACTTCATCAAAGCTCTGAAGTTTTAGATTGACTTGCACTGCTCTCTTGAGAAGAGCCCTTGAACTAAAGCTGTGGTTTTGGAGCTTGGATAGACTCTGTCTACAACATTGTTCCATTCAAGAATGTGTCTTCAGTGTAGAGCTGATCCAGAAAAATGTGTGGTCTCTCTTCTGAGTGTTGTCCATACATAAAATCACTTCAGTCTGCTGCTTTCTCCCTTCATTTGGAGATGGTAGCACCTACAATTAAGACAGTGGAACAAATAATGTGAGTGTTTCTCATCAGCTTGAAGTCACCTTCTTTAGCTGAGAAAAATACATATTAGGTGCAAATTATGAGATGAAGCAGAACAGTTCAAACCAGTCCCTTTGTGTAGGAAGGGGACAAATAAAATGAGTTTACTGATGTGTTCCACTCTGCTGTTGAATGCTCATTGATGCTTTGATCTCATTAAATGAAAGAGAACTTTAAAAGAAAGTCATTATTCTTGTTCTGTATCCTTGGGAAAAATTACTTGAAGTAGATCACCTAGGAGTGGGAAAGGTTGCTTTAGGATAGGGTGATCCTAGTATGTGACAGCGTATTGTGTTAGCAACTAGTAGATCAAGTTTAGTAGATGAGAACTAAAGTATCTGTCCTCAACAGGTTTGGTCCTTTCTGGAAGAAGGGCTTCAGGAAGGCTTTCCTGACTCCTGTAGATCAATCTTTGTATGAATTCATCCGGTGTTCGTGGATAAGAAAAGGAGGAAAAAGGGGGTTGTCTTTTCTGAAATATCTTAAGTGTTTGGTGGGTTAGACTTTTTTGGTTTGATGGTTTGTTGGTTTTTCTCTTCTTGGCTAGTCTTGGAGCAGCTGTAGTATGTTTAGGCATGGGGGAAATGGCCTTTAACACTGTTCTCTAATGCATGAAAGAATTGAGAAATGTGTGTGGAGTCGGAAAGCCCAGCTGTATTAGCTGATACTATGTACAGAAATACTTCGAAAGCTTTTATGGAGAACCTGCTTGTTCTCTCTCTCTTTTTCTCTTTTTCTTTTAATGGACTCAAAGCTATTTCACACTTATTTCTTCCAGTTCATATCAATGACTCTCTATATTTTATACTGCTGCTTTGTGAAAAGTTACTCATATTTTCCTTACCAGGGAGTGAACCCTGGCCACTTTAGGGCTGAAACAGTATTGCCATGTAAATGAGTTACGAATGTACCGATTCATGGTGCTCTAGAGCTGCTCAGTAACATCCATTCCAATTTGGTGGTACAGTCTAGAGAAGGAAAGCCAATGCTCTGATTGACTTACAAGCTGGTGGATGCTGGGATACTATCTGTTTTGTTGGAGTTCCTGGGATAACTTCATCCAGACTCTTCACCCTCTCATCTTGCGTGTTACCAAACAGTCCCTCTGTATTGCTTACGCCCTGTGAACTTGAAGGGTTCACCTTTGCATTCCTCCTGTGTCTTGCCTCTGGATCAGTGTTTGTTCTTTGTTACTAATGATTGATTCACTTTTGCACAGACCATTTGTCTGGTGTGCAGCTAACTCTTAAAAACACAATACCTCGTGTCATCATCCTGCCTTTTGAGCAGAAAATAAATACAATTGTTTAGTATGTCCAAAGACACAAGGCAAAACACTGTGAGATGTCCACAGTCACTTTTGTGGTTAATTTTACACTTGAGAAGATATGTTAAAGAACTGGAAGTAACCTAATTGGTCTCTTTCTTTCCTTTTTAAACTCAATTCTACCATTTTTATTTCTCTAGATGGGGATCTTGGTCCAATCAAAATACTTGGCCAGCTGTGCTTTGGTTCCTGGAAGGTTAGCCACACTGCTGTTGTGGCAAGCCATTGCTTCCACAGAAGATAGTTCAGGCAGCTTTATTAATTAGGATAAACTCCCATTCTCCCCAGCTTCCAGAGGATTTGTCAACTGGGCATCAAGAACATCAGAGAACACTTAGAAGAAGTTTTTCATTGCCAGATGAGGAAATGGAGATAATCTGTCAAAACAAAACAGGCAACTAAAAAGGAATAGGATTAGTGTGCTTTTAAAACTTCTAGACTAAAAAGTAATAATTGAGCAAATCAAAGTATTCTAATACTGGCCTCAAACCCCACAACTCTTGTTTCCCTTGTGTGGTTCTATGGTATCTTCCCTGAAGATGGGGATTGGGCAGGGAGAGGGGGTTGCTTTCAAAATCTGAATTGCAGACAATGTTTATTCTTTCTCTGGCAGTAGGTACTGTCAAAATCAGAGTTAAATTAAGATAAAATGACTCTGAAGTACAAACAGGTGAGTTTAATGTACTTTGCCTTATCAAAAGGCAGGTAGTTTGTGCCTTTGCTGGGTTGTATCATCTTAAATGAGGTGTAATGGGAAGTTAGGTCCATTTGGAAGAGGAAAAAGTCTTTTTCTGGCATCTTTTTTAGTGTGTTCAATGTTCTTAATTTTTCCTCCTTTTACAGTTTTTTCACTTACAGGCAGAGGTAGTTTTTTTGGAATTAGTCCTGGTTAATCCAATCTACAGAAGGACAGCGAGCTGCTCAGATGGTCAGAGTGGTGTATTTTTGTTTGCTCTCAGTTTGAGAAATGTAATGTTACTTAGGCTATTTAATCTTTAGTTATAAATTGTGATATTGTTGTCTTAAAACTTGCCCTGAGGTGGTCAGAGCCAAATGTCCTGTTTGCAGACCACGAAAGTTGTATGGTTCCAAGCCATACATGACAGCAGTATGGGAGCCAGCAAATACCAGCTTGAAGAACAAGCACCTTAGATTCAACGTTAGCTGTTAAACAGAGCTGAAATACTTAACTGCCTTTTTCTGCTGCTGTCTAAACAAACATTTAGAATGCCTCAGTTGTAGAAGTTATCTATACTTTATTTTTTTAAAGGTGATTTTCTGAACACTTCCTAAACCATAAAATTCTGTAACTGGTGCAAAGTTTTGCTAGTAGTAATAAAACCTTTACTGGTACCCCTGACCATAGTGGAGCTGAAAACAATTTACAGTGCTAATAGCTTATTCTTTTTAAGAAGTAATTGACATTTGTAGTAGGACAATGTCATAATTAAGTCTTGGTTGCAGGAAGTGAGTGAACAATACTTAAGTTGATTTTTATTTTTTTTAAAGTTGATGTGTCAGAAAAGCACACTGACTCAGAGTAACTCTGAATCATCCTATCAGCATGTGGAAGAGTGATTTATATGCCATACCATGGAGAACTCTAGCATCAATTCTTTCTTTTTGTTTCTTGAAACCTAAGAACGTGGCTTTGAAGTTTCAAGTATTTAAATATATTAAATAACCCAGCCACTGTCCTGAAGGATGATGGGTCTGTGGCATACCTGCCTTAGCAAAGCCACACAGTGGATCTTGAAGTTTAGGTAGACTAAGAAGTGATAGACATGTCATAAGGCAGATTTGACCTGAATTTGTTACTCTTGAGGTACAAAGAGTAATCAAGGGTAATAAATCTTGTCAGCTGTGGTTTAATGTTCGCTTTCTCCTCCCACAAGGCAATAGAAACACTGTGGTTGGAACTGCTGTAGGGTCTCCATCTTCAGTGAAGAAAGAAGCAGTGGTTGCCTCTATGACCTTTAGTGACTATCTGTACTTTTTTCTTCCAGTTCACAGGCTGTGGGCAGCCATTCATCACTCAGCAACACAGATGCATAAGAGTAAAAATAAAAGTGTGCCCAGGCTATGGTCTAGACATGGCAAGGTGAAGAGGAGAGGCAAAAAATGCCAAGGAGAGTTGACTGTACCTAAAATGTGCACGTTAAGACCAGGAACTCTGCGTATGTGAGGAAATTATTAAATTTCCCTTCAGTGTCTTGCTCTGTGGTCCAGTAAGGCATTTGCACTTCATATCTGAAAAGTTTCAGTCAAAAGTCTCCAACTTTTCTGTTTTGGGGGGTTAATGTTTTTATTTCCCTTATTCTGCCTTAAAACTCTTTAACACTGTAAACATTAAATCACTCTCTTTGCTTGTGTTCATGTGCCTGTAAGGGATGAAGAACTCAAGAAAGCAAAATTTTCTTCTGGGAGCTGTCACAGGTTCTTCAAGCTCTGGACAAGTGGACTCTTGCTAATTGTTTTCTCCTACTCTCTTCTCCCACTAGTGTGTGGAAGCATCACCAGGGAACGGGAATAGAACTTAAAATGTTTTGTTGTATCCTGTTATGTCTAGTTTTAAATCAAAGCAGGTTTAAACATAGAAACATAAAATTGTAACAGGAGGGAGAGAGTATAAGAATGGCAGATACTCAGCTTCCAGGCCAGTTAACATAGAATTGTTAAATGTTGCTGCTTGGCTTCAGTGCTAGCAGCTTCTCCTACCTAAATAACTGCTGTGCTGGTTGGGCCAAGGTTAACTTTGGAATAGCTTCTCAATTTCCTGCAGAAATCCTACTTCAAAATTCAACAACCATGACTGGGGACTCCTCAGTGTCTCCTTGAGCCTGGAGTTTACCTTCTTACAAGTTCCACTTCAGTACTGCCTTGTAAGGAATAGTGTGGGCTGAAGTAATGCTGCTTCTGGAGCACTAATCTTTGTCTTGGAACAAAGCAGCTTACGGTGACAAACTTACGTATGGAGAGGAAATTTCCCACTTAGACCTGTGTTGTGTAGACAGGTGTATCTAGAGCTGCACAAACCCCACCTTCATCTGTGTAGACAGAGATTAAAGTTCTTCCTGAAGAGTTAGACTTGTTTTGGGGCTGGGAAGTGAAGCGCAGCCCTCCAGACTTTCAATGATTACGGTAACATAACTAAGTACTTTCTCCTTTTACTTCTGATGCGTCTAAATGTTAAGTGTTTTACACAAAAACTTACTTTAAAAGGTGGGGAAATTGAAGTAGATTTCTATTGGGAAGCTTTGACTTTGCTGATGCTAAGGGTTTGTGCATGATCAAACACTTGTTAGGGATCCAGCGTATCTCCTTTGAGACTACCTTAAGAATCTGCTGCTTTGAGGTACTTGTGAACATGTACAGTGTGGCAACACGTTCCTTATGATCTTTTAACCTCCCAAGCCTCCCACTATCTTATTAGTGTTACCTAGTTCATCTTTTCCCTTGAACCTCTGTGGTGAATATGGTTTGGAGACTCTAAAAGGTAGGAGGGCTTTGGCTTGCAGCTGGAAACAGCTCTATTCTGAAAGTGTTTTCATATATTTAGTGTGAGCATAAGAGGCAAGACTCTTTAAGTACCCTAATGGAAAACTTCTTAAAAAAGCTGTTTTTCTCTCATGCACAGTTAAATAAAAAATAAGCTAATAAAGGTACTTCTAAAACAGCTGGCAATACAGAGGGATGGTTTGCAGTAGGTGAGGTCTGTTGGGTGCAGCTTGCTTTGCAGGGATAGCATATTGCTGCTTGAAACTGCCGTTCAGATACTTGAGGAGCTGATATTGCATGAAGTTGAAACAGGTTTTTAGGGTTTTGGAACAACTGATGCCTGGTGTGACCTTGCTATAGGTGGGGCCTGAGCTGACATATAGGAAGGGCAAGCAGGAATAAGAACTACCTGACAGAGAACTGCCAGGGCAAAACATCACCCGCTGGATGCATTCACTTTCTCCACTGCTGTTTTGATGGTAGGGTGGTAACCTAATCATAAGATGTTTTGACAATTTGGGGAAGACTTGAAGTGTTATCAGTGAAGTTTGACCTACTGATGCCTCCTGCTTTCTTTTAACTCACTCCATATCACAGCTATTAACAATATCAAGAGCAGCCAGCCTTTTAGACTCTCTTGACCTGTGTTACAGCTGATAACAAGAAGTTCCCTTTTGTGTGTTGTGCACTAGTTTTGCATCCTCATTTTTGCTAGGCTGTTTAAACTTCCTTTAAAGAAGGTACAGAACCATCACTGAGGTCTGAGCATGAGTGACCACTGTCTGAGTGGCAACAAAGGAGATCAGTAGAGGAAATGACACTGAAGAGGGAATTGGGATATCTGATGTTACTCCTGCAGCTGTGTAAGAAATGTTAGCTACTGTCTGTGTGTGCATACCCAGCTTGTATTGTGCAAGACTGTTCTTTCCAGTTTTATGTCATTTAGAAAAACTGATCATAATCTTCCAGACAGAAAATATTCAAGGTTTCTCCTGTTTTCTGTATACAATTTGTTAGAACATCAAAGCAAAATTAGAAGGAGTAGGCAGAGGTTCTCAGTGGACTGAAGGAAGACTGGGGATGTAAGATGAGGAACTAAGTGTGTGGGGAGAGAATAGGGTTAAGGATGGAGAGTGGAGTAAAGGAGAAGCAGCAAGTTGGGATTCAGATAAAATGATGGGAGAAGCAGCATGATAATGGGAGAGGGTCTGAAGGAAGTGGAAGTCTACTTTTGTGTCTTAGCCTAAGGGAGGGGTGTTCTTCTGTCTGGGAGTATGGACCAGGGCAAAGGAGGAGGGACAGATTGATTCTATGGCTGAAATGTTGGTTGACTTCCACAAAGCATCTGGACCATAAGCAAGACCTAGCTTGCTTTTTAAAAAAGTTGAGTTGTGTTTTAAAGCAAGCTTGTAACTTTATGGATCCAACTGATTTTTGATTATTCATTTGCAGTATTCTGTTTCCTCTTAGACTGTAGCCTCAAGAGATGTGAGCAGGGGTGGGAGTGCTATGAAACAAAATAATTTGATTATTTGGGGTGGGGTGGAAGGGTGACAGCTTTGTTTTAACTTAGCAAATTGTTTAAAAGCGCAGACAGATGAAAAGGAGACAGCTAATCTAGTTAAGAATAGCCACTATGTTTTTTGATATTGATTTCTTTCCTTGCTCTGTTGTTTTTTAACCTTGTTTTCATACAATTTTAGAAAAAGCATCTGGAGCAAAGGTGAATCTAGTGAACACACAGAGGATATGGATAAATAGCTTCCTTCAAATGGGGGATTGAGCTTCTCTTAATGCTTTTTTTAACGTTTGATTTCTCTTAATTTTCATTGAAATAGAAACTCTTAAGGTATGACATTTCTGTGGTTTAGCCTAAAATGATTGGGTTTTACATGCTTATGTCATCTGTTTACAATAAATTTAATGCTAAAATTTATTTTTAACTGGCTAAGTAAAATAGGTGGTTGCTGGAGTTGTTGTCATAGCAGCAATCTTAACAGATAGGCTGATCCTATTTAGTTTTTGCAGCCAAAGAGCGACTGTTAGGCAACAGTTTGACAGTTCTGCAGTATTTTTCTAAAGATGGAAATTGCTGGTGGTGGTGGTGGTGAATTTATTTTTTTTTGGTCCTACTTTAAAATATTTCTTTCTGTAGGTGTGGGGAGTTTGATTCAACCCATCTATTTTCATCTAACAGAACTTAAGAGAACTTGGGATACACATGTGAGATTCAGGATTTAAGTCTTAATTTGTAGAAGCTTGAAAATTAATTACACAGTGTAGCATCCTGCAAGCTGCTTTGATTCTTTCTTTATTTATTTAAACCAACCACAAGTATTCTAAGAGAAAAATGCCAGAACAAGCCTGTACATCATGTATTCAGCACTGATTTTAAGTTGTGGCAGACTGGGCAAATATTGCTGGAGAACATTGGGAGTTATTTCTGATGAAATGGGCTAATTCCAATTAATTTTTTTTTTTTAAAATCTATGGAAGAAAGTTGTTTCTTTATTGACAAGCAAAGGAGGAGTAATTTCAATTAGTCTGTACAATGAGCTGTACCTCTGGAAGTGATCTCTCTAGGTCTGAGCTGTTACAGAAGTTCTGTTAAACATATGTCTGACAGCAGTTACTGTCTGAGGTGTAAAGTGAATTTCTTGGTGGAGGAATTTCTCCTGTCTGGATCTTCCAGTCAGATAGTATTGGGTTTGGATTGTTTTTGCTGTTACTGAGTGAGATTCATCCCTGAAATTCTCACAAGTCTTTTACTAGGCAAAATAATTTCTTGAAAGATCTGTTGAAGTACTTGAGTTTAATGCTAGGAGACAATGTTGGGTGTCGTTGGCTTAAAGGGTGCTTCAGATGTGACTGAGAGTTAAAAAGTATACTTAACCTTGCAATAGCTTTTTTTTTTTTTCTCCAGGCCTGCTTGTTAAAATGTGTTGTTACAGGAATGCAAACCATCATTTTGGGCTTATGTGCTTATTAATTTCCAGTGAATCATGGTAGCTTTCATCACGTATCTCCCTGTTCTTGGTTGCTCCAGGGAATAGCCAGCACATTGCTTTCCACACGTGGTTCAAAGCCAGTCTGAAAGTGGCAGAAGTGACTTCTTTAACTCTTCAGCTAGTATGGGTTTCATGTTGTGCCACTATTTCATGGGCTGGTACGAAGAAGTCTAATGAATGAATCCAGCAGAATCTCCCAGCAGAGAAGTGAAACCCACAAATGTTTTAATGTTCAAGCTGTATTACAGCTTTTGAGTGGATTGAATTGCTCAGTGTGGTGAAAAATACAGTTTGTGCTGGGGTTCTACCACCCCAAATTCTTGCCTCTTCACTCTTTGTACCTCCCTGCTGGGCATCTGCTTTCCCTGAGCTCTGAGTCTACTCCACTTCCCCCAGACGTACTAACAAGTTTCAGTCTGGCTTCAGCTTCCAGGTTAACAAGCTGAACCAGCTCAGCTAAGGGGCATTTGAGCAGCAAAGCCCATGGCTTCAAGGTGGGGGACTGTGAGTGGGGAGCAGCTCTGAAGAACTGAGCAAGAACAGATGCATTGAGGCCTCTTCCCCTTAGTCACCGGCATCTCTGCTGCTGTATTGTTAAGCTCGTGCTGCGCTAGTCGTAATGCTCAGAGGTTTTGCACCAGCAATGAACGTTTGTGTGGCTCAGTGAGCTGGATGGAGGAACTGATACATGTTCATCTGTGGAGAGTGACAGGTTTGGTTCACATGCATAGTTCTCCTGGCTTCCATGTGGCTGTGCAGGTCATTCTGCTGGTCCGTGGTTGGTAGGAGAACATAAATGCCTGAGTAGAATGGGGAGATGGTAGGATTGTGTATTTTAGCAGCAGTGCCTGCTCACCCCTGTTTGAATCGTTCATTAAACTACAGGCAGTGGGTTGTAAATGAGTTTGCTATTGTCTGCTCTTAGATGAGGTCTGCTCTTAGATGAGATCTGCTCCCGATCAAGACTTGGAAATGCTTTGGACAAATGGAAGCATTTTCTCTCTTACTGTGTCTAATCATTGGTTTTGTCACATGGGGGCTGAACTTCCCCCGTTGCTCTGCAGCGTTCAAAAGACACTGAGTGCAAGGGAAAGCTAGCAGCTGGAACTGTGCCCATGTAGTGGACTTGGAGATTCCTGTTACTCATATTCTGTGTCCATTTCTCTGTTTCAGGCAAAGTCGTGCATTTGTCATATGTGTGGTGCCCACCTGAACAGACTCCACTCTTGCCTCTACTGTGTCTTCTTTGGCTGTTTTACAAAGAAACATATTCACGAGCACGCAAAGACAAAGCGACACAATTTAGGTAAGCTGGCATCCTGATATACTCAGTGGTGCTTTTAACTCGATGTATTATCCCTGTCAAATCCAGGCCAGTGAGGTGATATTTTCTTACAGCAGCCTCAGTAGACAAGGAGATCAATTTTATTTGCGTGTTGGGTTAAAGTACCAAGTTCAAAATAGTGCCACTAAACTTCCACTGCATCACTGACAGGTTTTCATTCACAACTTAACATTTGAATTATTACTGACTGTTTATGTTGTTGTACTTAGGAATTATTGGCATGTATAGGGAAAAAAAAATAAAAAAATACATAGATTTTTTTTTCAAGTGTGAAGAACGGTGAGTTTTGTGCCTTTGTAGAATTTATTTCATTGAAGTTTTCTCAGGCCACAGTTGCTTTTTTGTTCTTGCTACAGAAAAACCCATCACTCCTATTAGAGGACTAAGCAGCAATGGGAATTATTAGAGCTTTTAAAGTTTTGGGTTTGGTGTGTTTTGCTTTCGTTTTGGGTTTTTTTTTCCCTGTCTTGGTTTCTCATGTCCAGTGTGACCAAGAACCTAAATAAAAAGAAAACAGTCACTGATATGGAGTACCTTTCCCTCAAATGCTTCACGAATGTTGGTACAATGCCAGTGAGTTCTGTTTCAAAAGCATTCTTACTTACTTATGGAAATGATTATTTAAAACAGCAAATCATTACAGCTTCATCCTCTGTATGTGTCAAGAAAGGAAAAAAAAAAAAAGTTAGGCTCCAGAGTGGTATAGCTTCAGGCTGCAAATGCCTTGAAAATTAGAGTGCTGGAACATAGTACTGGCTATCCCTGGTGTTCGTGCAGTTGCAAGCTTTTGAGAGTGATGATAATTCTTGATACCCAGGTAGGCTGCAATATTCAGTATAAACTGAAGCACAGATGGCTGTTCTTTAAATGACAAGTTCAGGACTAAGAAACAAAGCAATGTAATTCTATAGGAAGACATCTGAAATTAAGTGCTGATAGGGCCTCATCTGGAATCTTGTGTCCAGTTCTGGGGAACCCAGTAAGAAAGAGATTGGAGCTACTGGAGAGTGTAGCCAGATGCCACAAAGATGGTGGAGGTACTGGAGCAGCTTTTCTGAGAAAAGACTGAGAGCACTGTGACTGTTTAGTTCACAGGAGAGTTCTGTGGGATCTCATCAGTGTGCACAGATACCTCAAAGAACAGTTAAAAAAGGTGGAGCCAGGCTCTTTCAGTGGTGTCCAGTAACTGTAGAAGAGACAGTGAGCACAAAATGAAACACAGGAGGGTCTGTCTGATCATCAGGAAACACATTTTTACTGTGACGGTGACCAACTGGGTGGAACAGGTTGTCCTGAGAGGTGGTGGGGTGTCTATCAAAATATATATTCAAAAGTCACCTGGACCTGGTCCTGAGCAGCCTGCTGTAGGTGGCCCTGCGTGAGCTGGAGTGCTGGACAAAGGCACCTCTGGAGGTGCCTGCCAACCTCAACTGTTCTTTAAAAATTAGAAAAGAAAAAAACCCAAAGCAAACCACTGAGAACCACCATCCATGATGGTTGCTTTTTATGGGGTGTAATCTCAAAGAGCTTTTGAAGTCAGTTCATTAGGTGAAGTTATTTGGGAAACTTTACCAACATAGAAGCACAGACTACTCTAGGTAAATTCTGTCAAGGGATTTCTGGTAAGGGGATATGTGTGTCTGTGTGTGTGTATATATATATAAACCCTCTTATGCCAATATAAGTTTATGGCCAGGTTTAAGTTTTTAAAAAAATACAGTGCTAAATTGAGACTGCAGACAGTATTTGCCTATTTATCTGTGGATACTGTGTAAACACTGTGATGTTTTTGCCACTGAGCTTGAACATTTTTGGAAAACCTTTTAAAAGAACTTTATAATTACAGATGTTGTGAGCTGCTGCTTGCTTACATGTTTGGGAAACCTGAATTCTTCAAGTCAATTTTTGTGCCAGGTAGAACTTGCTGCTGTCTGAAGTAGTGAAATACTTTCTGTTTCCTTAAAGGAAAAACAAAACTGGGCAGAAGAGGGAGGTCCTTTGAAGAAGCTCTCTTGCTTGAAGACTGTTACAGTTATTGTCATGGTACTATACAATTAAGACCATGTCAGATAAGGGGCTACTCAAAAGAAATAGCCTTTAGATAAAAAGGGATTGAATTAATTATACAAGCTGAATTACAGAATACAGTATTGTATCATCACAAAAAGGATTCTTTTACAGCTAAATATAGTGTACTCAGCACACAAATACACATACTGTGAAAAATGCACAACTGACTTCAATTTCTCGTTTAGGAGATTCCTTTTCTCTTTTTTTTGTGTATGTTTTGGTGTTTAATTTCCAGCTGCATGTGAAATGACATGTAAAAATATGTTTGTAGTTGGTGCTGGTGCTTTTGGTTGCTTTTACTGCTGTGATTTGCATTGGGGAAATAACATCTGATAGGGGAAGATGCATTGAGCGCTTTGAAATTTCAAAATGAACAGGAATTATTTTAAAACACTTGGTGACTTTTTGCTGAGCCAACACCAGTCTCCATGGAGACTAGCAGGAACTGCACACTTAATCACAGTTCTAAGACATAGCAGAGATTTCAGCTGTAACAGCTGTCTGAGTACTGCAAGGGATGTTTTTGCAGCTAACTGCTATGTGTTTCAGGAGGCTTCAGGACTGTAGTCCAGAGTGTTCTTAAAATACCGCCCTTGTTATCTCTGCTTCCCTGGGCAATATAAACGAGACACTCTCCCTCTGACCATATAGTGCTGTCTGTGCCCTTGCATCTGCTTGCCTAGTCAGTGTATATTAATAATACTTTTTTTTTTTTTTTTTTTACATATTCCTTGAGGTGTGGCTGTGGGTGATGGGTAAATAAGATCTGGTGATATGAGCTGCCTTTCCTACTCCCTGCATTGCACGGTCTTTGTTAGTCAATCACTGTGGCAGGCTGGTATTTCCATGGGGTTGGGAATCCTTAATACAATGTACTTTTTTTTTTTTAATACAGGTGTGGTTAGAGGTGCACCCTTAATTGAAACAGTACATAATACAGTTTTTGGTTTCAGTCTTGGTCTGCTCTAAGGTTCCAGAGTTGAAGAATAGGGGTAGGTGAAATAGTAGGAATGAGGTTTGGTGGTTAAGAGACTAAACAAGGAACAGTTGGAAGACTGAAGTACTGTTCGGTTTCTAAGGAGACTGACAGTTGATTTCAGAATTAGTCCTGTTAGAGTACATTCATTATTTGTTATATTGCAGTGTTTGTTGAGGGGAACTGTTTTAAGTATATGCTCATGTGAGGTTCAGTCCAATAAATACATTTGTGGTGAGAGGAACTGGGTGGGTGAGCATAATAACAATAATGCTGGTAGATTAAGTTGAGGATTTTTTGGTAGAATTCAAGAAGCTTCTGCTTCCCCTAGAAAACAAATAGCTACATTTTTTTCATCTGATTCAGAGGAAACATGACAAAAAGCAGGTTTCTATACTTGAAGTCAGTCAAAGGAAAAAATCAGGTTAGTGCTGTTAATACATACCTGTCTGAAAATTAATATGTAGAAAGAGAACACTTACGTAAAGGAATGAGGTATTTTTTTTAGTTTTCATTTGAGTTGGAAGGTGTTGACTGTAGTGTTAATTCTGTGTGATGGCAGTAGAGTTCTCTCATAAAGAAAACAGCAAAGACTTTTCATGATACTCCGTGTGGAAGGGGCAATTGAATCAGTTCCCAGCACAGTGTGTTGCAGTGTTAGAGTAGCAGTTTGTTTTTTCCTTTTACATGTAGACTCAGAAAGGGGTAGAAGAGGTCATCTGGGCATTTCAGCAGCCTCTCAATTCGAATTCTGTTCTAATGTTTTGTTTGGTGTGGGTGTTGAGAAAAGTCTGTTAAGGAGATGAAGGCAAATGGAAAACAGGATGCAGTGTTTTATAGTTCTGTCAGAGATGGATTGTGTCAGACTAGTATGTCTTTCTGATAATATCACTGATTTTCTTACAAAAAGGAAACACACTGGACCATATTTGTCTAGATTAAGGGAAGAATTTGATCTTTTGCCACCTTAGAAATTACTGTTTGAGGTAGAAGTGGCTAATACAAGAATTGTGGTATATATGGGGCAGGATAAAGGGAGGTTGATGCTGAATAGACTGAAAGTTGTGTGTAGGACATGTGGACTGTACTAGCAGGACCAGTACCTGAAGAGAAGGAATTATATCTGTGTATGAAATTCATGATGGTCCCAAAGTTCAGATATAGCTTACACTGAGGAGGGCTAGCTAGTGCTGTGATAAGAATTAAATAACCTCATTGACTGCAATAATAAAAGATCAAATTTGATAACAAATTAGAAACTCTTTGTACTTGACAATAATAATGTCCTTGTGATGTTAGTGAGGGAGGAGGGCCACTGATTGGAAGCAGAGGAGTGAAGCAATTTGGATATGCAGGTCAGCCATAGGGTATGGCTTTGTACCTCCACTGTTCCTTGTAACCATTAAAAAGTAGGGATGCAGGCCAAGTCTCACTTGCTGCTGTGATGCATGTTCCTATAGCTTAGCTCAAACTTTGAGCCAGGCAGCAGGTGTTTGTTAATCACAGTTGTCTTGTGCTAGCTGCTCTGGTGAGTGCAGGTAGGTATGAGCCCCTGCAATACATCTCTCAAAAGCTCTTCTTAGTGTCAGAAATGACTCTTGAAGAGTTCTCTGTACACCTGGAGTATTCTCAGCCCTCAGAAAGCCAGCAAGCCAACATCCTGAATATTTACCTGTGTATTGCCAGGTCTGTGTGCATCTGCTTGCTTCAGACCCAACTAGTTTCTGTGCAGTTCTTACTACAGCTTTTATTGAAAATAGTGCTTTGAGGTAAGTCTCCATGGCTGATCAGATGAGAATATACAGCTGAATACAAGCAGTTTGCATCAAGTCAGGTTGTATAGAACAACACAAAACTTGGTGGCTGTGATTTGGGGATTCTGCCCCCACATTTCTGAAAAAAGCAGCAAGGTTAGTTAAGTAATGAGTGTTTTACAGTTTCTCTCCTTTAAATCTACATAATATTTTGTGGGATCAAGAAAAGGTCTTTTAGCCATGAGGATTTAATCCTTGTCACTTTTCAAACAAACAAGGGAACTGTTGAAGTGTGTAAGGTCAGAGGAGGGCAGGGAGGAGACTGACAGAAGGCAAACATCTTTATAATAGGAAGTGCAGGGCAACTTAAGGCTAGGCATGCTGTGTGCACCTCTGTGCCGGGGTAGTGTGTACATGATGTATGTATTCTGAATGAGGTCAAGGAGCTGAAGTTAATGTTCTGCTTATAAATCAACAGATGTTTTTGACAGTCTGGTTTCTCTAAATTAACAGTTAAGAACACTTTTGGTATCTACATTCCACAGAGATAGTAGGACACTTGTCCTTTCTTCTGAATCATTCCTAGCTTGCATTCACATGCTGATGTAGGAAGATACACCATCACAGAGGCAAGGGTATGGCATAGAGGTTGGCCACCTGGCTGCTCACTTTGAGTTGCTTGCAGCCTTGTATGGTACTTGCCATGATTGGATTGGCAAATCAGTCCCTTTAAAGGTTAAAATTCTCAATTTGTATGGGGCCAGTAGGCATCTTGGAGACTTCAGGGCACAGCCTACAAAAACACTTCTTTACCTATTTGGGTGCTGTTCTAAAAGAGGAAGAAAAAGTTCTTAATAGACCAGTTTTATCTCAAATATTAGGAGAAGAAAATGCTATTTATTGAATTAGGGAAGGAAGGCTAATGCTTAACTGTGGACATAGTTTTTAATGTGTGTTGAAAGATTTGATATCCGCTGCATTTTTGGCAAAAAGAGGAAGTCCAGGGTTCTACCTCATAATCCCCCCGCTCCACGAGTTAAGTCCCTGCAATTCTTGGTGACTTAGGTGGAAGCTAGCTTGGATCACTAAGTAAGAGGACTGGATACTTACTTTATGACTTGTAGAGTTGATAAGACTGTGATCACTTTAAGAGACTGAAAGGATAAGGGGAAAGTATTAATAGCCTTTAATGGGACTGCTCTCTCGTTTCTGGCAAAAACTCAGATATGTGACTTGACTCAGGTGAGTCTACTAGTGTGTTTTGGCATTTGTTTGTCCCTTATTGACATTAGTAAGACTTACTCATATCAGTAAACCTTAGTATCTTATCAGTTCAGGAATTCTGATCTGTGATGCAGTTTCCAAGTGCTAGGAGCACAGGAAGAATGCAATCTGATACTTGTTTTGTGCTCATATATCACATAGAAGAACAAGAGGAGAACTGGCTGGAGTTTAGAAAATCACTTATTTGTGGACTTGAGACTATTACCTGAAACTGGTTTAATGATTAACGCTTAATGTGACAAATTAGAGAGTAGGCATTAGCTTAGGACATTGACTTTGAGTGCTGTCTAAAAGAATTACCAATTTTAGTCTTGTTTGTTACAGAGGCTGAATAAAACGTGGGTGACTTGTGTAGAACATGAATGTGAGTTGATTTTGGGGTATCAGCATGCCAAGATCGAGTCACAGAAATTGAGTGGAGTTAATACAGGTACAAAATGACCTGAATGCTGTGTTGCTGTATGTTTTGTACATGAATGCAGCCGGTGTTCCAAGTAAGATGATTCCACAAATAGATCATAGTTGATGGAAGCCTGTCTGCCATTCAGTATGGTGAAGTATTCCATGTCCAGCTGAGCAAGGCCAGTTCTGTTCACCTGAGTCTTCTGAAACTGAACACACGAGTTTCTTAACTGGCTGAGATGTGTGTACATGCACAGTCTGGATGTGGCATGCTTCCCTGCTTTTTTGCATATCCTTCTTATGTTCCCATCATCTCTGGTCTCAACATTTTCACAAGGATGTTAGTGGGTATATTTGGCAAAGCATTCGGGCTTAAACAAAACACTTGGCTCCCAGATGGAGTTTGAAGACCTTTTGCTGCCTAAATTTAAACTTTCCCCCCTGAGCTGTTGTCTTTCCAAACTTACTGTCACTTGCACAAGTAGATAAAATAGCTCTCATTGCCACATGATCTTCTGTAATGCCTTATTGTTTCTCCAGGCTGATAGCTTTATTTTAAAATTAAAAATGAGATATATTTTGCCTTTCTCTCTCTTGCTGCAGCTGTTCAGAATTTTGTATGTGAAGGGGGTGTGAGGAGAGCTGACTTTAAAAAACCATTACCTTGTTGTCACTGTAGAACATATAAAAGGAGGGCAAGATGTTATGTTCCAAGTTGTCTTTTTGTTCTTAAATTACTTTGCCTGTGATCTACAAGTAAGTATTTTGAATTCCTGAAAAAGGAAACTAATTGGATCAAATGTAATAAAATGACATTATGATCCTTTTAAAGTTCTTTGTTTTGAAAGAAAAAAGTGTATTTCTACTGAATTTATATTTTATTTTTCCAGTGTAATCAATTCTGTACATGCATTAAGATAAAGCTGAATTAAAATAGAGCCATTTCACCTCCTGCCTCTTCCCAAGAGGGCTGGTAGTATAGTGTTAGGAAGAGCCCATACAGGACACTGGGAGCAGGGACCCATTCTAGAGGAGCCTTGTAAAAGGGATTTTTCTCATGAGGAATATGGGGGGGGCATCATGTAAGAGTTGTCAGTGGATCAATGTGAAATATCTAGGTATCATTTCTTAGCTAGTTGTTCCCAGTCCTCTTATGACTTTGAGACCTGTTCCAGTTGGATTTGCTATCCCAAATACTAATGCAAATGATGGAACTTACTACATGTGCATTCTCATGCTTTATTGTTGTAGTATTTATTACTGAATTTTCTGGTCAGGTGGTGTTAGGGATGGAGCTTCACACTAATATAGTTTGGGGGTTGTTTTTTTTTAATTCAACTGCTACTAATTTGACATAATTCAGGACCTTTACTAGTGGACTCTCTTCTGAGGATGCTGAAACTGAGCAGCCGTACTTTGGCTTTCATGAGAAACTCTTGCCCTCCCTTTGAGCTGTTGCCAGGCCTGTATGGCTGCCTTGTCACTGGTGCTTGAGGTAATTTGTCCAAAACCTACTGCAGTCTTTTTACTGACATTGAAAGTGTTGGCATATATACAAAGGTATTGTTCACATGAGTGTGCTGGAGAGAGGACATTTTCTCAAGAGTCCTTAATCAGGCACTGGACAATTATGGCTTTTACTCCATCAGTGTTTCCTTGTTTCTATTAAACCCTCTGGTGCTTTACACCAGAAATTCCCTCTGCCCACAGTGAGTGGTTTGTCTAAGGTGGTCTCTAGTTGCTCTTGGTCTTGACATCAGTGCTTTGTTACTCAAGCCTATAAATCCAGAAAGTTGGGAAAAGTAAGGAATTCTCTCAGCAGAAAGTATGCCTACCTGTTCTGATGGTAGATTGGAAGTATTAGTGCTCCCAGAGAGTCCTATTTACTTAATATTCTGACATCCCTATTCTGTCATGAAGAGGAGGAGGGCTTTTTATGGGATCTCTTAAATATATGGAGAACAATACTTGATTTTGTGTTTGGTGATTAGTAATTTGGATTTTCAACAGTTTGAAAACTGTATAACTGGCAGTGCAATAGGTACTGGAGTAAATACTATACAACTCTAATACTCTGTAGCTTAATTGTGATTATTTTTTTTTTCACTTCCCTTCCACCCCCGTGGCATAGTTTGTGTTATTACTGATCTCCACTGCAGCTAAGATCCTTATCCCCTTTTGTGATATTTTGCTGAAGGAGATGAAGTCCTCTGAGCACTAGGGTGAACATTCTGGTGTTGAGACACTGCACAAGGTAACACAAGCAGTCCTTACCCTCTTCTGCAAACTGACTGTGGTCCAAAGAGACAAAAGGAAAGAATAAAATACTGAAGCATGTAAGTGACAGCCAATAGACATTACACAAAGCTGTTCAAAGTAATTGTTTCATTTATTGCAAAATAGAAAAACTAAGAAACAATGTAATAGGTGGAAAAAAGTACTTTTTGAAAGAGGAGGAGGAGGAGAAAAAAAGGCATTATAGGACTAAAGGATAGGGGTAGAGGCTATGGAGGATGGAATAGATGTGGTTAGAAAGAAACCATGCCACAGTTACCAAGACCCCTGGACCACGAACAGGGGGCACAAACACTTCACCTGATGAGACCCACAGCAGAATTCCTGCTGTGTTGCACGTCATTTGGCTTTAGGGCTTTGGAGTGATTGAACGCTGTTTCTTGTAGACCACCTAATGTTGCAGTGGTTCCTTTGCTTAAAACAAGTTTCCTTTGGGGTGAGATTTTTATTTTAATAATGCTATTTATCTGGAAATGAAATAAAGGGAGGATAGACTCTTGAGGGGGAATGGTTGTTTCTCAGCTGTCTGCAGATTGTATTGTAGTAGCTGGCTAAGAATTTTAACTTTGATCGTGGATTTTTCCATATCTATGTACTGAAAACCAGCAAATTGCTGTGATTAGTTTGCACTTACTTCTTCCTCAGTGTATGTTAGAGCTAAATGTCATTTCACAGTTAGCTGAGTTACTTAATTTCATGGCTTTCTTTTTTAGAGTTACACAGAAAAATACCATTGGTCAGCATTTGTATGTCCATTCTAAAAGGGTGTGTGAAACAAGAAACTGAGCAACATGTAACGTGTGGAATAAACTGATCTGGAAAACCATTCCCCTGGACAAATACCTTTTGAGGTTTCAGTGCTTCTGTTTGAGCCTTCCTTTTGATAGGTGCTTTCTAATCATTTTAATGTTTTTGAATAGAAATTCCTGAAATCTTAGAAAAAGACAATTCAGACTTACATATCCAATCTTAGAGTATTAGCACTGCATGTGTTTTAGTAACTGTTGTTCTGCCTTTTGGTTATTTAATGTCTTGGAAAGGTATATTGTGAATTACAAACAACTTGAAGGCAGCTAATGCTTTATTGTGTTGCACGGTTTTCTTGCTGTGCCAGAAGCAATTGAATAACTGTAACTAGAAGAAATTTCCCTGTTTCTTTTCTTCTTCCCCCCCCCCCCCCCTCCAGATTCTAAGGAACAGTTCTTAATTTTTGCAGACTCCTGAGAGGAAAGAGTACCTGACTTGGAAGCCTGCTTTAAAATGTCTTCTGGTTTATAAACTCACTTTTTTTTCTTTTTCTTTTTTTTTTTTTCTCCCCCAACTTCCCTTCTGTTTTGCAGCCATAGACCTTTTGTATGGGGGTATATACTGCTTTATGTGTCAAGATTACATATACGACAAAGACATGGAACAAATTGCCAAAGAAGAACAACGAAAAGCTTGGAAATTACAAGGTTTGGTGTTCCTGCCTGAATTTCTTGTTTCTGTTTTTAATCATACCTGTCCCTCCCATTTGTCAATGGCAAAAAAAAAAAAAAACCAGTAAAGGGAAATAGAGCTAGTAGTTCAGGCCTTGGGAGAGAGAGATGTCTAGCTGTTACTGTCCAGGAGTTAGACTGTTAGTTTAACATGTGCGCCACACCGAATTGTAGCAAAACTATTTTAGTTTTAATTGCAAAAAAACCCAACAACTGTCTAACATTAATACTGCAAAACTTGCATAATAGCAGAGTCAGATCTGTATTAGGTAGAAAATGTAACAGTCTGCTCCTTTAGGCTAACTTAGGTGATATAGGCAACAAATCTGTTTCCCTCACATGAAATGCCACCTTTGTGTGTGATTTTTTTTTTTCTAATAGAACGTGCCAGCTTACTTACACACCTGTGCTTTCATGGTACACGCACAGTATCTATGTAGAAATATTTACACACAAATATATGTACACACATTTGTTTTATTCAGTTTGCTTTCCCTAATTTTTTCTTTTTTAGCCTTCACCCCAACAGTGGTTTCTCACTACCAGTGTACAATGACAGGTAAGAGGCGTGGGCTGGCGACGCACTTCACTAACAAGCGTCCCTTTGCTGATTATCCTGCCATTTTAGACATGAATCACAGTTAAGAATGCCAGTTTTATCGTGCAAATTGTTTTCCTCTTGTTTGGATATGTTCCAATGATTGAATAATTACAGCAGACTTGATTTCATATGCCCTTTCCTTGATAGAGCTACTCCAAAACAAACCTTTTCTTCTTTTTTTTCTTTTTTTTTTTTCTTGTTGGAATGGAAAGGAAGCAACATTTATCTTTGAGTAGTCTTTAAGCATCAGTTATAAAAACTTGTCATCTTCCATTTCCAATGGCCTCTAGGGGGTATGTTTTCTTAAAGTGGGAAAGTCTGTATTTGAAGACAGATGACTTCTGTCTAGTAATGTCTCTTACTGAATCCATGGCATCCTGTTTTAATGTGACAGCCTTAGTCAGGGCTGATATGACTTCAAACCATTCTTAACCTCATTTCCAATTTTAAAAATAGCAGTTAACATCGTATTAACTGGAGCTTTTCTGATGGTGTATCAAAAGCATAGCTGCTCTTAGTGCCTACTACAGATCCCAGTCTACTTTCCGCTTATTCCCCATGTTGCAGGAGTTGAATCAGAGGGAAAGAGGCTATTGAGGTTCCCAGTGAGTCCTAGAACAAGAAAATAGAGCTTAAAATGCTTTGGCACAAAGCACTGGTTTTCAAAGCAAGACAAAATGGAAACATGGTTTCAAAGCTTTCATTTAGGCTATTCACATCTCCTGAAAATGCCTTCAAACCTTTTTAAACTGTGGTGTTTTAGGCACCAAGTTAACCAGCTACAACATAACATAACAATTCTTCATGATGTGATCAAAGAGGGAAGTCCCCCAAGTTCCTTACTTTTGAACATGCAAATTCAAATTGTCCTCAGCAAGTGATGTATTTATGCCTTCTGGACTGAGATGTAGGTAGTTTGTCTTTCAGTGGACATCAGGCTGTTATAGTTTATGTTCTGGGATAATTACAGCTGCAAGATTATCTGTCTTGTTGTCTTGGACCACAGAGTTGTGCAGCAAAGGGAAGAATCACCAAGAGGAACTGCCAGACAGAAAAACTCTGTACTGGTTAAATGACTAATGAAGGTCTATTTTTTTTTTTTTTTAAAAAAAAAAGCATACATTGCATCTTCTGTCCCCAGAGAACAAATCAGTAATGACCAATGAAGGTATCAAATGAAGGAATAAACAACAGTGTGCTTTAAACAACTGGAGTACACAGCATAGACCATCTTCTTTAAAGTCATGGCATAGGAGCTTCTGCTTTATGCCTTTGTGTTGTGAAAACCCTATGTGTTCACTGCAGATTTATCTAAGGAGAAAGGGAGACGCATGGGAGAAATAATGGAGAATTAAGTCATCTTTTTCCTTCTTTCTCCATTGCTTCAGGCTGTCCCCTCTTTCCCATAGTAAGTGGTGTGTTACCTGAATATAAAGTATAAAGCAGGAGGGAACCCTTCTTCCTGCAGACTGAATGTCAGGATTAGTATGAACCCCAAGCTCAGTGTTCTGGTTTTGTCTCTATTACAGTTAGTTTACCTCAGGTGGTGTTGTCAACTTAAGGAACTGAAGAAGTGAATCCAGTCTGCAAAAACTGAGATTGACTTAAAAATGGAAGTGTTGATACTGTGTATTTTCAAGCTTGCATCCACAGTGGTTGAAGGGTGGTAGTACATACTTTAATAGATGCTCACATAACAACACGATGCCTGGAAAAACAACTTTAAGAAAAACCCCGGATATAATGAGGTTCATTTCATACTCCTGTGATATTAACTCTTAGTTTGATGAGTTTCCTTGTCCAGCTGTAGTTCAGGGTTATATGATATAACACTGAACAGACTGCAACTCTGCCTTTTTTGTTCCTCTGGTATTGAATATTTTTTTAATATTGAGGGAGGTGAGAATTACCTGGAGCCCTTCATTCTAATTAACATTTTGATTTTTGGGAGGGGAAAAGGGGGATTTGCTGAAGTATAGCAAAGTAAGCAATCTTTATTAATAATTACTTGGAAAATTGTGGCTTTTATAAACTAGAGCCTTCATCACCTTTTCCTTCACTCATCCATATGACCCCGAGAAAGTCTCTGAAAACTGACAATTTGTGTATTTGACCTAATAAAACTAATTCTTGGATGGAGATTTCACATGCTGACTTGAATCTCTGGCTATTTCATAGCATCATTTTTAAAATGATGAATTCTCATTCCTGTAATGCTGTTTTCCTTTAGTTGTAAATGGTAACTGGTGCATGTTTTGTAAATCTTTAAGGTAGTTGATATTGAAGTTTTTGGCATGTTTGTGGGTGTTACTAAATTTTTAACAAACCTTTTTTCCTTCTTTGTGGGTTTTTTAAATTTTAAACACTGAACCATTCCCAATAAATGGTTCCATCTTTTTTCCCCAAAAAATACATTTCAGTAATAAAGCATCAGTATTTTTAAATTAAATTATACAGCCAAAACAACACTTTAAAAATTTCATTCTCTGACTTAACTTGTGCTTTTTCTGAAGAAAGGCTTCTGTACAAAGGTTTTCTGTCAGTTTTGCTCTGTGTTTGTTGTGACATTAACAGTACATGGTTCTTTGTTTGGTTTCATTTCTCTTTAATTGAATGATACTTGATTCATCCTGAATCCTGCAAAGTAATCCAGCGTGCCATGTTTACCTTCACTTGAAGAATTGCTCTTGTGAAATGCTTTGGTCTGCTTACTCTAAAGGCATTTAAGCTATATAATTATATATAGATTATATATAAATATATATGAATAGTCCCACTGGCAGATGTGGAACTATTGCATGCCTGAAGTTGAGCGCACATGTGTTTCCAGGTGTGAATTTTGTTGTATTTGATCTAAACCAGGATTTAAACATATCCAAGTTTGGGGTTGTGTTTTTTTTTTTTATTCTTCCAATATTTCATCCCATTGTCAGATGATGCTAACTGGGTTTGGCCATGTTTAAACTACTGTGAACCCGAATGCCAGAGTTCAAGGTTCCAGCTGGCCGGTGCAATAGCTGGGACTAACACAATGCTGAAAATGACTTTGAGCTTTTTTTACAAACCAATTCATACAAATTCCTGAGGGAGTATTACAAATATGAGGAGGGTTGCTGAAGCCATCTAATATAAAACTTGTTGCAAGCCAATGTTCTGTCATATGTGAACTGTCCATATGTGCGTCTCTAAAGTTGCTTCATTCGTTTGGCTATGCGTACTGTGTAGTGTATTCAAAGCATTGCAGCTGTTTTATCTCATCAATCTGTTACCCAGTAATTAGTTTCCTTTTCTGTTTTCCTGGGTGTGGAGCTTGATGCTGAACCTTGGATAAACGAAAGGGACTATATGATTCTGGTATTCTTTCTTATGCTTCTTGCATAGTCTTTTGTTGAGTCGAAGTGAGAGAGGGGTGCATCCATGTAAATAACAATGTTCTAGTCCTCAAGAATCTGAAAAATGAGACCTTTTATTACTAGAACCTGGAGGGTCAGTAGTAACTATGAATTGAATGGTTTTGGGTGGGTAGCTTCTGACAAGCATAGCTATTTCTGAAAATGAAGATCAAAGAGCTATTAAAATTTAATGTATATTATGCAGAGTGTGTAAGCCTCTAGCTATATTTTCTACTCCTTTTCATATGTATGATTTATAATTTATTTTCTGTAGCACAACACTCTTTCTGCTCCATGCGTTCTGTGGAAAAATAACTCTTAATTGACTTTAATCCTGAGTTTTAGAATAGATTGCTTGTCATCTTATTATTCTTTATTTTTAATGCCAAAATGCTTTTGTGACTCACTATAAGTGACCTTGCATAGTAATTTTTCTGTGCTACCTCAAATGCTGCAGCAGTACTTAGCTGGTCAGCACACGGGTCTTCACTGTTGTGTTTTTCTTGTATCAGATTTACACTGAACACAACTCTGTGCTTACTTCAGATCTCTTCTCCATACTACTTACCCAAGTCATTTCTACTGCACTTTCCTTTGAACAAAAGAAATGTACTGGAAACACAGTGTTGATGTTTAAAGAGAATAATGGCAGACTTTAGCTGCAGCTCATGAGAAAGGGTAGCTAAGTATTTGGAGAGTTTTGGTTGGTTGGTGGGGGGAGGGTTACGTTTAAACCTACTTACTACTACCTGCATTTTTAGGTAATGTTAGATAATTTCACTGAAGTGAATCTCAAGTCTTAGAACTTGCTGACATCCAGTCCTACTTCAGTGGTTATAAGGAAAGGTTGTACTCTGGTATATCCTAAGACACATGTAGTAACTGCTTAGTATATTGAATTACTGAATTCTGCTGTTCATCTGTAAAGATTAAGCCTGTATCTGTCCATTAAGTTGGGTCAGTTTTTTATTTATTTGATAATTTGTTAAAGTAGGCTATGAGATTTCTTGTTTATCCTGTATCTTTTCCTAAAATCATATATTTGACCTCTTCTGAGCACAAAGAAAGACATTTTTGAGTAACAGATTTATTCTTGTGCTGGAATTTCTTTTTAACTGAAAGGATTTTAATCTAATCACGGCAAATTGATTTGGCTAGGTACTCCTTAATAGTAAAGAAGAGCTTCTCTCTTTAGATCCTCCTATTTGTTGGATTATTGGTTGACATCTTCCTGAACAAAATTTTGGGGGTAGGGTAAAAAGAAATCAGTCTGTTGTAGTTGTACACTGATTGAATCTAACTTAATGGACAGCATGTTGCAAGTTTTAATTTGAACTGAGTTTTTAATGCTTTTATTAAACAACTTCCTGAAACTTTCTTTTCATCTGCTTAGGCATTGGAGAGAAGTATTCAACATGGGAGCCCACCAAACGCGAGTTAGAATTGCTACGGCACAACCCCAAGCGGAGAAAAATAACCACAAACTGCACCATAGGTAAGTTCTAGAAACGCTTGCTGGAGCTGAGTCTCAGCCCCTTCTGTGTTCAAAGTTCTGTGGTGTTTTTCCATAAATTTTTTTTGCCATGAGGTAATTGTAGTAGGTTCCTTAGGATAGCTTAACAGTATGTTTTTCTCACTGTAGAAAGATGTCACTGCTCTGTCACTTCAGGTACTGATGATGACTCATCTGTGTAACAGCTACAAAGCAGAACTTTTTATTTTCCCCTCCCTCTTGACTATGTTTTTAAAGACCTTATCAGAAATCAGTAATGTTACCTCAACTCAGTCTTCACCAGAGATCCCATGCAGGTGCAAGGAGGAAAATCCTGTGCTTTAAAGTGTATCCTTAACTATAGCAGTCTATTGGTAAATCTGCTTTTAGTAAAGAGAATAAGCATGGAGGTGTCTTTCTGCTCGAAATAAGGTCTCCTCAATTTCATATTGACTCAGAAAAGATGTAATTTGTTCTCCAGTGTGTGTCAAATAGCAGTTTTGAAATACACATTAAATGTTTAATGTTTAGAGTTCAGTAGTCTGGAGCAAAGAGCTCTGAAGTGCGGGCATAGCTTCTTAGAGCTGGAGAGTATTTGGGTAAAGGTAATGAAAATGAAGTGTTTCCCAATTTATTTTCTCTTGTCTTTATGTTGGGGGAGTGTGGGGTTTAAAAACCAGCTTCCTGACAACCTCGTATGAAGATTATAGGGGACTAAAAAAACCCAGTTTTCTGACAAAGAATATTGTACTTTTTTGATAAATACACAGTAACATTTTAATGGTGAAGGTACAAGGTGGAGATGTAGCTATGTGAAACTGTTTTTTAAGCTACTTACTGTTTTATGAGGACACATCACACTTCCAGCATACTTATGTTTTGTCAAAGTGCGTGGAACATAACTGCTAAAATGTTCTAATGTCATCTTTCTAATACAGTAAGTCATATTCAATGCAAACTGTGTGTATATTTAGGGGGAGAAGTGGACTGAGAAGCACAGAGTAATTCTAAAGAAAGGGCCTATGTGTTTGCTGTAGTGGAACAGGAAGGACAGTTGGAAAGGCGTCTGGACTTTCAAGCAGCCTAGGAAAAAATAACTAGGCAAATACTGCTTGCATCATGTTCACACTGGGATTTTGTGTGGTATGAAACTCCAGTATGTTTTGTAAAGACTGTAACAAATTACTTAAGATAATAGAACTGTGCAAGGCCAAAAATAAAAGCAAAAAAAGCTAGAACTGTGAAGGTGAATGTGACCTTTCTGAAGAATTGAAGCACCTATCTGTGCTTCTCTTAAGAATTTGAAGGAATGCTATGCCTACTCTTAAAGGATTTTAAATTTTTCAGTCTGTTTTAAAAGGACATGTCTGGTTGCATGAAATCTCCTACAAGGCTGCATGGGCGGGGGAGCGCTCATGAAACACGGGGGATAAGGGAAATGACTGATCTCTTTACTTCTGCAGGCATGCTTTTAATAATTTCTCCTACTGAGCCCTGGAGCTGTCTATGTGCTGAGATTTAGAAAGAAGGGGGGAAAAAAAAATCAAAGCACCCGAGAGACATAATGCAGGTTTGGGCTACGGTTAAAAGCAAAAGACTAGCTTGCTTTCACAAAAATACATTGGGGGTTTAGCTGAAGGAAGAAAAGACCTGCCATTGTCCTTGAGCCTTTTCTCTCTAACCAACCTGCTGCTAAATATATATCTGCTTCAGAGTCTTATTCCCTTCACTTCCCTCACATTGACTTGTCTGTTTGCAGTTTCAGATCAGTGAAGAGCCTATATGCAGACTGAAATGCTGCAATTATCTGGACATTCCCATTTCTCTCTTTTCTAACACTCAGTTCTTTTGACATGAAGTTTTTATCAATCCCATAGCAGGTATTAGTGAATCCAGTTTTATCTTGTGAGGTAGGTAAATGATTCAGAGAATAGGCATGGTGTCCAGTTTTATTGGTTCTGAATATGACGATTATGTTGATAACCATCTATAAGCATTGCACATCTGTTGATCAGTTCTGTTTAGAAAAGAGTCTGTTGAAGCTTAACCAGCTGCCTTTTATATATAAAATGCTCTCTGCAAAGCTATTTTAAGAGGAATGCCAGCATTGTTTGGTGCTTTCTGTCTTACCTCCAGAGATACACTGCTGTCAGCTGGAGAAGAGCATGTTTAACTGCGCTGTGATGACCTTCTGAAATGGTTATTTTGCTAGTGACTGTTTTGGCGTTTCTGTAAGACAAATGTATTAATGTTGAAAGTAAAGTAGGTGGGACGATGCTGGGACACAGACAGGCGTGGCCTTGAGAGGATATACTGAACTTGTGTATGTGAAGGGCTTGCATGTGATATTAACCCCTGAGAACAAAAATAAATTAAAATTTATGTTCCTCATACCTATAACAAACTGAGGTGGGTAAAATATGTTTTGTTGTAGTTTCCCATTACACTTAAATTATTTACAGGACATTCTGAAGGTGAATGTTTTACTCTATAGCAGAACCCTCTCTGTACATGAAGAGATTTTTGTTAAATTCTAGGTTTGTAGCAATCTCATGATGCTTCTCAAACAGCTACCTGTGTCTGCTACTTTTTCTGAGCTGTTTGAACTTTTATATAGCTGTGAGATCCTTGGTCTTTCATTGGCACCATAAAAAAATCTGAAGAACGGTCAGTCGTGAAATAAGTATGTTGGAATGAATGTTCATTAGAGGAAACACTATGCAAAACTCCTAGCCTTTTATTTAGCAAAATTAAATGATGTTTTCACCTATGTGGCAATTTGAAACTCATTAGAGAAGGAACTTCTTTACATCCTCAGAAAAAAACAGAAACTTGACAAAAACCTCATAAATGGTGCTTGTTCTTCTTATTAAAACGGAGCGTGTTTGCCTCTCAGTTATTTTTCCAGCTAGTAAGAAGATAGAATAGGTACCTTTGCTTGAATCACTATTTTGCCATTGAGCAAATTACTCTTCTCACGCTGGGCACTGCTCCAGGCTAGAGAAACTGCTGATTCCTTCCTTTTGGGATATAAATGAAGGGCTGTTCCCAGTGTTGCACATAAGCATCTTCACAGTGACTTGGAACACACTGTTAACCAAGTGGAAACGTGGAGCTGTCTACATGCAAGAAGCCATGATGAAAAACCCTCATGTAGTGTGGATTTTGTGGGACACTTTGTATTCTAATGATGTAGCAGACTTGAAATCTTGATGGAATTTCTGTATTTCAAGACATTCAAGAAGACTATACAGTCTTCTTAGATCATAAATGTATGCTCTTTGGTAGCAGTATTGGCTCAGGATGTTGTCAGACCTCATGTGCCCCAGATGCTATAGCATGCTGCCTTTTTCATTGTGCTCCCACCGCTGCTTTCAGGTGAACTAGATCAGGCTGAAGGGATAGCGGATTGTGGGCAATGCAGAGAGTGAGTGGAACCTCAAGCTTTCTTCAGTTGTTGTATGTTGTTCTCAGCAGCAGTGTGGAATTGTAGCCTAGATTGTTCAGTTAACAGAGTATTTCTAGTCATAGAAATGCTCACTTTGCTTTTTGGTTGAAGCTGGTGCTTCAGGAATCTTATAAACACCAAAACTTTTATATGGCAAATCAGATAAAATTTACACTTAACAGTTAAATGATTCTAATAGTGTAAATGATTCTAATAGTGTAAAAGGAAAACCTAATTTTTCAGCCTCTTCCTGTCTGTGAAGTGGCTGCCCTCAGCAAGTGAGGGAAATGACCAAGCTCCAAATTCACAAGCAAATGTCTTGTTATGGGCTTGTACTAGAAGTGAGGGTGATGCAGTATCTTTCAGGAACTGTTTTCCAAAGCTTGCCTTGCTCTGGTATCATTTAATATTCCCGGTGGTTCAGTTCTCCTGAGTACATGAAGTATTAGCGTGGGATCAGCTGGTCTCCAATGAGCGTATGAAGTGACTTTATGGCTAAAGATTGGTATATTAACACTAGGAAGAATTAGACTCCCAAAGCACATGGATAATTAGCAGGAGCCACCTGGGATTCCCATTTGCAGTGTTGCAAAAGGCAGAGGGGATATTGCCTTTTAGGAGAAAGAGCAAATCCCTTTCAGAAAGGATGATGAGGTTTCAGGGAGGTGGCAAAAACAATAGCTATGTGGGAGAAGCAGGTGGTTTTTGCAGCTGTGCAGAGCTAAGCAGTGTGATGTGACAGCGGCAGGACTGGAATGAAGACTGCAGCAGAGCTCCCATGTAAAGATGGCAATGGAGGAGAAACACAGTGGCCTGGAAAAGACTTCTGGTTCTCTAGACAAGCTACTGTGGGAGCATTTTGACTTCTGTAGAAGTAGTGGTAACTTCCAGGTGTGGAAGGCAACATGGATACTTGGAAGGTTTTTGTGAATATGCCAGCTTTCTAGTGTGCTTTTTCTAGTTAAGGGAGCTTAAATGGAGAAGTGGAATGAAGAACATGGTTTGGTACAGCACCAAATTTTTAGCAGTAACTTCAATTTGAAAGTTACTGATTTGTGAGCAGTATTACTTTTATGTTCAAATTCATGACCACAGAAAGTGCATGTTGGAAAGACTTCTCTGATCATTAATTTTTTTTTTTCAGACTGCTCCCTGAAGGAAAGGGAAACCACATTTAAGACTACTCAGGTGAACATTTCCTCTGAGACTAGTGGGTTTTTTTGTCTAACTTCATAGTTAGAATGGTTATCTGGTTGGAAAATTGTTCCCTAAAATGTTGGATTAGTAGAATCAAATGTTATCTTTCTATCAAGGAGATACCCTTTTGTTCCTGTTTTACCTTGTCACGAGCTCTGATCATTGACTGAGTTGTCTAATATTTTCCTAGGACTGGAATCAATAAACCTAAATAAAAGCCTTTTCCTCCCAAAGCTCCAGAGAATTTAAAGAAAAAATAGAGGGGTGTGTGAATCTGTTAAGAATTCTAAAACATACACTGTTACTTACTGAGGCTTGCAGAGATTTGCTTTCAGAAAGACTTACTAGACTGGACATTGACCTCTTTGGTAATACAAAAAGTAAAGCTTTCCACTGCAGAAGGCATTTTGAGTGCAAAATTCTAGATTTGATGTTTCAGTAGCCTTTTTGTGTATTGATTTGTCATCTGAGAGCATGTCACCTAATTTTCCAAAGCTAGAGCCAGAAAGCGATTTGCATCACTGCTCTAATGTCATTTGGTATGGTTTATCTTCACAGCAGTCATTGAGTTATCTATGATTCAATTGCTCCTGTTGTAAGCTTAGGGACAGCCACATTATCACTGAAGCCCCTGCAGTTTTTACCTGCTTGGAGTGAGTCAACTTTTGTTATAGAAAAGAAAGTCATCTTACCTTCACATCTGGAGAGTTTACCTACTAACAGTGCTTTTTCAGAATGCTTATTTAATCCTAGGCTAGCTTCACTGAGGAACAAGAGGGGGTGGGGTTCCTGCTCATACTATCTCAGTTCTAGCCATATGATCCCACCCTCTCCTGGGTATTCACTCTCTTGCTGACAAGCTGGTTCTGGAGTCTGTTCAGTTCATTAACCTGGCAGAAAACACTGTGCTTCATGGTGGTTTTGCAAGAGCAATGTTCTCCTGCCTTACCACACTCAACAGCTTGACAAAGGTTCTGACGCGCGCCCAGGGCTGGCGTGAGGAAGGGCTGGCGCAGGGATGGGATGTGTGGCTGGGAGCAACAGGGAACCTCCTTTTGCTGCATCTGAGCTATAGTCATGTCTGTCTACAGCTAAGCTAGCACAGGTTAACTGCTCTTGGATTTGTCACTGCAGTAAGGCTTGAAACTTGAGTAATCCAGGAGTCAGTGTTACACATAAAACACGCTTTGGGGGGTATTTTTAGGATCCCATGTGAAGAAGACAAATTGTTTGAGAAGCTGCTCTGTATTGTTGTGTATTTAGCTTAATTTTTTAAAAGTAAATATTAGATAATTCCATTAAATCTTCCTTCTGAGATTTTTTAAAAATCAATAGTAAGTCTGAAATGTAAATTACCTTTTTGGGGCTTAATGCTGTTTTCTGCTGTAGTGTATATGTAGAACCTCCAAGTTCTTCAGCCTTTTTACACAGTTGTTCCTCCCCCAAAAAAAAGAAAAGAAAAAAAAAAAGCTCTTTGGAAGTAACTAGGATAAGATGTTTGCCTGTCTCTTGCTTGATGATTGTGAAATAGTTGAAACTTGCAGAGTATATTTTTCAGCATGTGAAGATGAATGAAAGAAGGATTCTGATTCCCTTTACAAAGAACTTTTTTTTTCCCCCAGAAGTTTAGTCCTGCTTTCAAGTAAAAATAATGTAACAAGTATGAAACAGTTAACATCTTTTCTCTAGGGAGTATCAGGCAATAGTAGTGGGATAGCTTGGAAAATAAAATCATGTATTCCAGGAAATCGTGGCTAGTTTTGGCCCTTTTTAGGCTTCCCAGTATTTTTTGGTTTATCTTCTTGCAGTGGTGAAGAAACCACCAGCCCCAGCTTCTGTAGTTCAGGAGTATTCTTAGCAGCTCTTAGAAGTACTTTGAGATTGGCTTTTTGCAGTATCTGTGTACAGAATAAATCCCATGCCTTTGCTTTGTTTCCAGTAAAAATTAACAAAATGTCAAATAACAATTTTTGAGAAGTTACCTTGAAGCTTGAGCCTGGTTGGTGGTAGGTTGGCATTGGAAACTGTTTTTGCAGTGATGCCTAAATGTGTTCTGGAGGAGATTCTTAGGTTCAGGGGTCTGCTTGAAGGTTTTAATTTGCATGGATTTATGTGGGGGAGCAGTTTAGCTTCAAACAGAATAGCATCTGAGTAGAACCTTTGGGAATATTTTACCATAGTGGGTTTTCATACAGGTTTTAGAACTTGTTTTAAAAAAAAACGAGGAAAAAAAAGTGTTTGACTTTTTTCCTTTCCCTGAAAAACTTGTTTTGCATGTTTTATTAATGGAAAAATAAGAGCAGACACCAATGTATAGGCATTTGTGGAGCTGCAGTAATGTAAAATACTGCAAATGAAGAATGTTGACATAAGCATCAAAGTTTGTAAAGCTGGAATTCTGATCTCCGGGGATATTTACCTCAACTTCATACAGTCTGCAGGAGTTGTATTTAAAACGTGTATATGAAATAAGAAGATAGCAGTTGGGGTTGAATTCTTCTGTTATCCTGTCCTGGAAAGTTGCTATTCCTATTACTTGCATAGAAAAGACTTTAATTTTGTAACTCTAGGTGGCTCTTGGGGATTTGAGACAAAGGAAGATACCCTGTGTGTGTTCACAATGTGAAATTCCTGAGAAGACTGGGTTCTTAATCCAGGCCTTGGCTCATGTTCCAGACTTCTAACTCAAACCTGACTTTCCTCCTCTGGACTTTTTTTTTTTTTAAGTGGTTCCACAGTTGTTACTGATCCATACACATAATTTTTAGTTTACAGAGAGCCTTTCAGTTTGACTTTTCCTAAACTGTGCTCTGCACTTCTTCAGGTGAAACCTCATCCTTTGGCTCCAGCTAGGCAGGAACACAGAAAAGCCTTTTTTTCCCCTCCTAGATGCTGATTCAACTTTCAGGTGTAAAATGTTTGCTGACTCAATTATTTGTCTTACCTATCTCTCTAGTGGTAGTTTGTTTTTTTTTTTTCCTGTGCTGTGCTTTCTTTGCTAAACCATTATATAACTTCAATATGCAATCAAAACACTAGACTTTTCACATGAAAAATGCAGTAAATGTTAATCACTTGTCATCGTCTGCTTGAAGAGGTTTTTATGGGAATGGGAGGTTTCTCATCAAGAAAAACCCAACAGCAATATATAGCTGGAATTGGATTCTGGCCCTTGCAGCAAGATACCTTTATTTAGACAAAGTATTTTTGTTTGTTTGTTTTTTATTGGGGTGTTTCTTTAAAGTAGTTCAACTGGCTTTTGAAAAAGAATCAGAACAGTGACTGCTTACAGAAGAAGACACATGCTAGCAGTGCTTGGCACAGACCTTGTCTTTCTCTGACAGCAAACTTGAAGTCAGCAGGTATGTCTCCTGTTTTTTGACCACACTGTGACAGTATAGACTGTTCCTCTCCTTGTTGACACCATACAGTGATCCTCTGACAACCAAAGCCTTTCTTGAAATGGATGGTATATTTTTGTTGTACAGTGGCACAGTCAATGCAAAGATACTTTCATAAGCTCTAAATCAAGCACGAGATGAGGAAGTTCAGAATTAGCCTGTGTAGCTACGCTGCGTCATGGGCAGAGATGTGCCCTTAGCATGAGAAGGTTCTTTTTCTTACTCTCAAAACATCCCAACCCAAAGAAACAAGCTTTGATTCACCACTGTATTTTAGCCTGATTAACTCCGTGTCATTACAGAGAGCATGGCATTTTCAACAAGGCCAGTAATCTCCATCTCAGTTTTGTTCTTTTGTGGATTGCATTTGGATTATATTTACTATGACCTTCCATTCTGCTCTTAAGTATCTGCTTCTAGAGTTGGGCTTTGTGTGGACAGAAGGTAGATACAGTATATACTGAAGCTAGGAATATGCATAAACAGCATGTGGCATGGTTTATGTGTTGTGGATTGTTGGAATAGCTCTGTGCCAGTTCATCAACAATAATTTGTGCATATTAATATATTTGGATGCATTTAATTTCATTGGCAGTTAGCCTACTCCTTAAGTTATTAATTTGTGAAATCTGTGAGGAAGGGGAAAAAACTTGTAGGCAGCATATGGTGTGATATTGGGGGGAAAGGACGGCTGCGGGTGTGAATTTTATTTTGTCAGTTTAGTGGGAGTACCTCTTGTTCTTCAGAGATGCCATCTGCACAGGCTTCTCACTGTAAGTCTTATGCTTCTGTGCAGATCGTGCAAGATCTCACTGAGCTTTTAAGTTTGGCTGCTTTGGGGGAGGGCAAAGAGAATACTTTATTCTGTGCTACCTTTGGAAGTATTTTATTTTGTTTAAAGCTGGGTTTTCTTTGCCATCAAGTTACCATATGAAGAACTGCACTAGCTCTTAAAGGCTGGTTGTTGTAATGCTCTGTATCGATCGTGCGGCTGTTTTGACAAACAGTTCCTGTTCTTTGCCTGCTGATGTTCTTTTTTGATGTTGGGTGTCTGCTATCTGTTCTCCATGACCTTCCTGTAATTATCAGATTAATCATTATTTTCACGCTCTGGTTCATAGGACTTTAATGTCTTAGACTTTGCTTTGTAGGGTGTGTGAGACAGGGCAGCGCCCGTTTCCGTTCCGCGGTTGCGTTAGGAGCTTCTCTGTACCTTTATTCAGCTGCTTTAAATCCACTCAGCTCTCTATATCTGAGCACCACAATAGGAAGGGGTGTGGCTTTGTTCTTCACCTAAGGCGTTTTGTGTGATGCATGTATGTATATGTGGCATTTCATGTCATGGCTTCTGCTGTGCAGAAGTAACTGCCTGTTTGCTTGTCTGGCTCTTGATACGACGTGTACCCGGAGCACATCATACTGTGTTTCTCATCCAGCTCATTGATCTTCAGGCGTTAGAGGGATCAGGTAATCAAATTGATTACCAAGTATCAAAGCATTATGTGTTTATTTCCAGTGCTGTATATGAAAGATGCTTCCTTCTAGTGTGTGTTCTGAAAATTCGAGATCCAGATTGTACATACATGTTCCCTGGTGCCGTCACACGGTGTTGGGAGCTCCTGACAGAGATTGGATCAGGCTGAAGCACAGCAGACAGAATTTGTTCAGTGGATCTTGGTATACCAAGATGGAATTCAGAGAAATTGGCTAGAAGTTCTGCTAATGTCTTTTTCAGTCTTACACATTTCAGCTGAGAGAATCGAATAGGGGTGATTCCTGTGGATGGTTACATACTGCATGGCTTTCTGGTTTTGAGAATGTGATACATGGGTTTCTTCTTGAGACACCTGAGAGAGAAAAATGTTTTGTGATGCAGATGGTCAGGAAAATTGATGAAGAAGTTACAGCTAGGAAAATAGAGATTTTTTTCCAAACCCCTTGAGGAAAAATAAAGCAAGCTGTTATTTGCCCAGAGTTATGTGTCGTGCTCATGGGTCCCTTTCTGGCCTAGGTGACTTACCAAAAAGTTCAAAATTTGTCTTGCAGAGATCCCTAGCATTAGTTCCCTTTTCCCCTCCTGCCCCACACTTACCAACAAGAAATTAATATAAATGTCTGTTAAATTTAGAAATATTTTAAAATAAGTTTTTAGGTATAAATTATGTTGCCTTAGTTTATGAAAAGGCCTTTTCCTGGCTTTTTAACTGTTGTTATCTTCTCCCTCCTGTGGGGAAGTACATGGGGAAATAATGGCTCATGCCATTGAAGGACTCATGCACTCACTCCTTCAGGTACACAAAACCTCTAGTGGAGAAAACCAGTGGCACCGCAGTATCTTGGACAAGTTGTCTCCTCTCTTGTTTTAGGAAGTCTTGTAAAACTATTCCTGTTTGAAATATGATTCTTCCACAACATGCCGCCCCCCCCCCCCCCCAAATTCAGAAGCTCTAATACTGCTGGTAGAAGAGCTGATCTGTAGATTCCATAGTGTATGTGTATCTTCCATATTAATGTTGTTGTAGTTTATAAACTCTGCACACTTACTGGAACACTTCAGAATAGAAGTGCATCAGGGGATATTGGAAGATCTTACCACTGAAGAGTTTTAAGAAGAATCCAAGGAAACATTTGTGAGGAATAATACAGGTAGCATTAGTTCTGCTTGGATGTAGAGGGATTGAGTAGGTGACTTGTCAAGATCATCTATGTCTGTTTCCTCTGATTTTTAGTGGGAGATTCAATGCACTTTTCACTTCCTTTGTTTTGTTTTGGAAGCATGTTTATTCATGTCAGTTCACAGGGAAAAAATACTTGCAGTCCCTTGTCCTCCTGGAAGCAGCTTCTCTATTTCCACAGGCTGTATGAAAAACTCACCGTAAGAGGTTGGTTGGTTTGTTTGTATTGTCAGATATTTTGGGAATGCTGACTCATTTTACCAGGCTGAGGGTGTGCACACATGAGCCAATTACCATCAAATCAGAAAGATGAGGCCTTAAAGGACATCAAGGGCTCCTGCTGTGTCTGTGTGCTTGGTCTTAACCCAAGCATACAGTTCCTGCAAAGCAAATGACAGGCTCTAACCTCTCAGCCTGGCTTATCATGCCCACACTGTTCAAATAGGGCAAGTAATTTCTTTGAAGTGCTTTAAGCCTGGAGAAACAGAAATAAAAATAAGCATAATTGGTCAGTACTTTTGTGGAGAATCAGAGCACACGGTGCTTGCACACAGCTGAACTCACAAAGTATCTACAGGGAAATGAAATCACAGGGAGCGTGCCTGAAGGCAAAGAATGGAAACTCCTCTGGGCTGTGCAATGGTTTATGTTTTGGCATCATTAGTTTGTGAATTGGTTCAATGATGGACATGTTTTAAGTGTAGTATAGAGAGTGCTTTGTGTCTGGCACACTGTGTGCACTCAGGAATCATTGTCTGGCTTAGGGGTTTTGTTTCATCTGTGCAATAAGAATACAAAAGGCTATACTTTTTTGTGTTTGATCCCTTTGCTCCAAGGATGTCACTTACCTGTAGGCTCATCCAGCATGTCTGAGTAGCACATGTGGAAAGGCTGATCTGTTCTGAGGAAGAATCTGTAGTAAAGCCTTCTTTGGCAGTCGCTGCTGGGAGATGTGCATTTTTCTCCCAAATCTGGCAGAGGGTAACCTTTCTAGAATCTCATCTCCATTTGTTGCTGATTATTTCTGTATCGTTACTAGGAATTCTTTCTTTAAGCTACAAACATGCATCTCCTGTGCTGAGCCTTTAGTCCAGAGTTGTTTAAATGTTATGTGATTGCTTTTAATTGAAGGTACAGCATGATACAGGGATACTGCAGAGCTCCTTCAGAATTGATTTGAAACACTGCTGATAGCTGCAAACTTAATTTTTTTTCTTGACACATACTAGTAGGTTGTCACAGTTTAAATCCAGCCAGCAAGCAAGCATCACACAGCCCCTCACTCACTCCCCTCACTGTGGGATTGGGGAGAGAATCAGAAGGGTAAAAGTGAGAATTCATGACTTGATACAAGAACAATTTAGTAATTGAAATACAAATAACAAAAAGAGAAACCCCAATAAAAACAAGTGGTGCAAATGTAAAACAATGGCTCAATTGATCAATGCCCAGCCAGTCCTTGAGCAGCAGTGGCTGTCCCCTGGCCAAGTGCCCCCAGCCTATATGCTTAGCATGATGCTATATAGTATGGAATATCCCTTTGGTCATTGGGGCCAACTGCGTCCCCACCTGGTTTCTTGTGCTCCCCATGCCATCCCCAGCCTTCTCTCTGGCAGGGCATGAGAAGCAGAAGAGGCCTTGGCTCTGTGTAAGCACTGCTCAGCAGTAGCTAAAACATCCCTGTGTTACCAACAGTGTTTCAGCACAAATCCAACACATTGCCCCATACCAACTGCTGTGAAGAAAATGAACTCCATCCCACAAAACCAGGACACAGGTATGACATGAAGGAAATTAACTTGCAAAGAGATCACCTGGGTCTGATAGTTCATTATCCTGTGACTTGCATTACTGAAGTGTATGAAGGATGGATGCATTGAGCCACAAATGCAAAAGCTCGATTGCAGAATACCCACGTAGTCTAAAAATGACATAGAGGATGGTTAACAGCCCTGAGTACCTGCATCCCTCCCTCACCTGCAGTGAGCTGGATGAACCTACACAAACAGGTCAAACTCAACACTGTTTGCAAGTGATGAGTTCATCCCCTGAAGGTGAGACTACTTTTCCTGTCAGACGGCCAAGGTGAACCATTTCACCGTGGAGTCGAGCAGATGCCAGCTCTGTCCAAGGGGAATGTCCCTTTTGGCATCAGTGAGCTGTTGGATGGGCTTAGCTGTTGTGTGGAAATGCCCTCACCTTGCCCCTCCCTGTCAGACCTGGTTCCTGTGTTTTGTATCACGCTGTAATACGAACCTGGATGTGTGAACAGTGATGGGATGAAATAGTGGAGGGGGTGTTGCACACCTGTTCTGAGTTGGGTCCGTGCACTGGGCCATTCCTGATGGCTTACTGAGCTGCTTCTGGAACTGCTCCAGCAACTGGGAGTCCCAGACTCCCTTGTTGCAATGTTTTCTAACTGAGACAATTATTTTTAATATCTAATTAAATTTCACTTCTTGTGAGTTCAGTCTTCTTTTATTATAGATTTGGTAGGCCACAAGAGTTAATTACAGTTCTCTTTGCAGTGGCCTGTAACACACTTGAAAATTGTCAGCCTTGCTGTTCCTCCATCAGCACTATCTTTTTTAATTAATTAACCCAACCAGTGGGCTCTTCAGTTGTATCTCCAGTCTCAATTATTAATTTAATGCAAATTTTCGCTCCTGTTCTTGAGTTTTACCCGGTTTGTATAGATCTCTTTAAATGGGTACTCAATCCCAGGCACCATCCAGATGAGATTTTGCCATCACCAGGACAGAATAATTACCTCCCAGACCTTCCTGTTAAGTTTCAAAATGCTGTTTGTCTTGTGACTACAGCACACTATTCAGTCATTTAGGTTGAGTTACTCTAGCCATTGCTTCTTATTCTGTGTTTGTCCACCTAATTTTTCTTGCTTCCTACTTTTCAATTGTTTTTATTGAATTTAATTGATTTCAGATTGTTTCTCCCATTTAACAAGTTGCTCTTGAATTCCTGCTCTGTCTCCAATTACGTTTGCCCTATCTAGATAGAGTTTGTCTCTTCTGTAAGTATGCAGTATGTGATGTCACTGAAGCTACCGAATAACAGCAGTGAGTTGCTAAGAAGGGTGAGGACAAACTAAATGCTGGAAACATTATTGGTGTCTTGGTCCAGTTTAGGCTCTGAGTGGAATGAATGTGTGTGGTGTCTGTAAACACTGTGAGCATGTCCATGTGGTGCTGTGCCCAAGATAAGGAGCCTTCCAAGCAGCACAGGGAATGCAGTGCAGAGGCACTCTGCTTGCCTACAGAATGTAATTGCATTTACTTGGTCTAAACTACTTGATCTTGCCTTCACACACCCAGTACTGTTGGCTCTTTTTGTTGTGGTGCAGATGAACTAGGTCATCTTCATAGAGAATATGTTCGTCTCTAGTGCTGAACAGATGCCACAAACATCAGGGGGTGTGTGTATCCTGACAATTCATTGTAGGTAGGTTGTTACCTGTTGGTAATTTACCATGGTTTCTTTGATAATATAAGAGAGAAAAAGAGTAGAAACAATTGCTTTTGAATGGCAATCTGAACACCTTGTAAAAAAGGAGAAATCTGGAGAGTCTCCAGTGAATGTTGAGGTCACTCCAGAACTGCCCAGTTGCACACAAATATGCCAGAAATTACAAAAAAATGCAAAAAAAAACCCCAAACAAACAAAAACAACCCAAACAGAGAAACAAAAAAAACCCCTCCCAAAACCCACAAACAAACCAAAAACCTTTGAATTGCCATGTGAACCTGAAGGAAGTACTTGAGCAAGCCATTAAGTTATAACACTTCATGTGAGATATTTCTTAGAGCAAAACTGGGAAAAGGGCCTGACATGTTTCAGTTTTTGTGAATCACTTTGTAATCTGCAATTTGAAAGGTGGGGAATTGATGACTCTTTTCTAAAAGCAAATCCACCCTGGCCAGTAATGAGTACATGAAGAAGTAAATGGCAAAGCATCTGATTAAGCTCATGACTTGCATTCAGTGTATGGGATGTGTTTCCTGGTTGGTTGGTTGGTTTGTTTTGAGTTATCAGTTACTCCGCTACAGAGCAAACTGTGTCTGGTTAATTCCTTTAACTGGCCTGACCAACCCATCTGGGCCTCTGGGTGAAGTTATGTTAATAGGTAACCAAAGCAGTAATGAGGTGGGATCCCACTGCACACCAGTGACATACCAAACTGAGAACTTCATGGGTTGGACAGCTCATCCATCCAAATCCTCTTTGTCTTCTGGTGCTGATGATAACATACAGGAAGAGAAATACTTGGTGTACTGTTTCTTTCAACAGGTAATGATTTTGCTATGCACATACCACTCGTGGCATACACTTCTTTCCTCCAGCATACCATCTTTTGTAGCTGGACTCCAGGATTTTCAACTGGAAATAAACTCAAGGACGGTTTCATTTTGTATGAATAAGCACACTTTTTTCTATTGTGCAATCTGTTATTTCAGTAGTAATGGAAAAAATAACAGTGATCCAGAATCTTTTTGCCAGAAATTGGAAGGTTAAAGATGGGTTTTTATTTAGAATGCAAATACTGCTTTTTTTCTAAGAAACTCTTCTTTCCCTTGCAGAAAAGCTTTTGGCCTGGAGTTGCCTTTCTGCCTGTGCTAGAGCTGTGTGCAGTGCTTATGCAGTGTATCTAAAACTGTCCTGTAATTTATTTTTGCTCTATTAACAGATGTTGTTCTTCAGAGTCTTTTTTACAGACTGGTTGCATTTTCAGTGTCTACATTTTAAATTTAGTTTTCTTTTGCACCTTGGTTCTCAAATTAGGGCTTCCCAGAAGGGTGGTGGTGGTGGGGAAACACACTGGCGTTAGATCAGTATCTGTAAGGGGGGAAAAATCCACCTCATTCTTCTTGTGTGCTTATTGCCATGGCTTACCCTGTCCAAATACAGATAAACTTCCTTTCTGTTCTCACCCCAGTACTCTACCAAATGGAGTTAATGGGGTTCCCCTAATGATGTGTGTGCAGATCAGATATTCAAACTAAATGTGTCCTCCAGCTGCACTGGAGTGTGTTGTGTGTGTGTCAGGGCTTCTGGATGGAAAGGGCTGCCTCTCTGTTGGACTCCTGTCACTGCCCAATGAAAATGTTTGTAATTAAAACAGGAAAAAGAAATCCAAATTTGTATGAGAATATTATCTAAATAAAATGTACCTACCAGAGTCCTACCAGACTCCCAGAACTACATAGTTTCAGTGTGGCCTACAAATCTTGATGTGCACACACATCTATATGTGGTATTTTATAGATATTTTTAGATAATGGGATAATAATTAATAATTTCTATACTGGTATAGTAGTGGGAAATATTTTCATTTACATATAGAATATACATGGTTTCAATTTTGCTGTAGATCACAAAGTGAGGTTCCCCAGGTTTTGCCTCTCCGTGATTGACTAGTTTGAGGGGGCTGGGAGAACGGGATTGGGGGGTGGTGGTGGAATAGCTCAAGGAAGGTGGTTTGGTTTAGACAGGATTTACAGGGATTCAAAATGCAGGATGACTAACCTGACAACCTTGAATAAGTGGAGAAAAGGAGCCAAGGCAGAACAACAAGCACAGGGGAACTTGAGCACATTTTCACCTGGTTCAAAAAGAAGTTTTACCAAAACTTGAACATTCCAGGCAAGACTTGGTAATCTTAACTTCTTTGCTACTTCATGTAATTAATTGCTAACTGTTTCCAGTAAAAATAGTCTATTTAAAAAAAAAGATTTATGGATTAACCAGTCTGAATCAGTGAATCTGTTTGGAGAGTACTTACTCAAGCAATCACCCCAGCTTTTACCTGCTGGGGATCCCAAGGTCTGAGGAGGAGGGTGTTAATAAGCACCTACTTTGTAACCTTATGCTGATCTGCAGCAGGATGGAGCAGGATGCGTCTGGTGAGGAAGAGCCTGTGGTGACTTGGGGAGGTGGTTTCAGTGGAGAGCAGAGATGTGACGCATGCGAGGCAAGGGGGTCAGGACCAGGAGGAGCTGCAATGACAAGCCCTCTGGTGCTGCAGCCTCAGTGTCCCTGGTCTTGCAGCTCAGCATTGCTCAAAGGGGGTCGGTGGTCTCATTGTCTTGGTGGTTACAGGGCTTGTTCTTGTTGTGGGAGCTCCTGGAACGTTTTTGTGGCTTCACTATTTTTATGACCTCACCACATCTTTTTCATTCATTTAACTGAATTGTTTGTGTGGCCTTCAGAGCCCTGTACCTGTTTTCCCTTCCTAGTACCTTTTCTGTAGCTTGGTGGTGATACTAAAGTGTGAGAGAGGTGCAGCGTGAGGATCCACAGTGTTTTCAGGCTTAGCCTCTTGCAGATGCCTGTTGTCTTCCTTGCAGCTTATAACTGCTCAGCATCTTGAGTTGTTCATACTGGTTTAGCATTAAGCATTTTCTTTATCAAGTTTCTTCTGCCTTTTCTATCTCCTAAAAGTTTAAGGGTTTTTTTTTAATCCTTTGGAACTGACAGAATAGTTCAGCTGTGATACAGGCTTTTTCTTGAACACAGGTCACACTAACCAGCAGTGCAGTAGCTTATTCCTGTTGTAGGTATTTGGCAGACCCACTATGAACTCATTATTTTTTTGTGGGATGGTGGGGTGGAATCAAAACTGTATCATTAAACACACACACACACACCCCCCCCCCCAATCTACCTTAGCATCTAGCAAAGATGGTTATTGACTTACTGAAGCAACTTGGGGGTTGGGTCAGCATCTGTTGCAGTGTCCTCTCACCAGCAGCAAGACTGCAAGCCCACCTAGGAGCTCACCACAAAGGTGAAGGTTCTCCTGCATTGCTGTAGCTGGCTGTGTGCTCTTAGACCTGACATCAAGAGAGAGCATTTGTCTGCAAGTATGTAACTTGCTGCAAAATCACTGCTCTGCAGGTATAGCCTTTAACTTGCTGCCAGGCAGAGCATGTTCATTTCAGTGCTGTTTTTAGTAGCTCTTGACCATACATACTCTGAAATTTTATAGTGTTTCAAAGCTTGTATTTGCAGAAGGTTTTTGTTTAAATTCTTTTCTCAAACTCAGTACATCTGCCTGAAGTGTTACTGCTGACATGGCCTTTAATTTAATGTTTAAATAGATGTGAAATGAGGTGGGGAAGCCCCCAACCATTTCATACACTTCTGTCCTCGATATGCTTCTCTGACAGGCACTGGAACCAAAGCCCATAGCAAAGCTTTCCCTGTTGCTTCCTCCTAGCAAAGCCTTGCAGCGTAGTTGTTGATAGGTGTTTCAGTTCAGCCATGTACCAGCTCACATGAATGTTTTCCATCCTTCTGTGCTCTTGATCAAAGCTGTTTGGGGCCTGTTTTAGTGTTTCTGTCTTGATGTCTTTCTGCAGTATAAAGATGGCATAATTCCTAAATACAGTGGCTTATTACTGACCAAATTAATGCTTTTGCCTTGTATTATGTCTAAGTGGTGGGAAAAGTACAAAATGTGGTTGGCACAGGCGAATTTCAAGATAACTTTGAGAATTTTACACCAATTTTCCAATTAAAATACGAATTTCATGTGGTCAAACTGTTTGCTTGTACCCTTTAGGAATAAGCAAAGGGAAAACAAATTCATTATTTACAGATTCTACAGCAAAGCTATAAAGATTTCTGAATTTAAAGAATGCAACCTGTGCATTTGGGAAAACTCAGATGCTGCTCAAATATCTCTTTCTAGAGGGTTTTTTTTTTTATGGTAGATTGCTTGCTGGCAGTAGAGACATTGAATTGTGAAGTTAGTTTTCAAGATCATGTGGTTGAAATTTTTGCAAACTCGCAATAAAAATGTTTATGTAGCTTTTTCTTAAACTTGTTGTCAGAATAATTCAATACCTGAGCGTGTAACCAGTAAGTTTGTAAAAGGTGTTCTGCAGAAACCTGAAAAAACCTTTTCTGATACATTTGGCTCAGTATTTCTGCAGTCACATGTGGTTCATGCAGCCACCTAGGAAGGATCCTTCAACTGAAGTGCTGTGGAATAAATTGACTAAAACTGCATAGTTCTGTTTTGGGTTTGGGTTTTTTTTTGATAACTTGAGATCACTAATGTCACAAATGTCATTGGGTTGGTTTTCCTGTGTAGATCTGTAATTTCATGTATCTGCAGACCGTTGCTTTCTGAAATGAGAAGATTTTTATTTTCTTTCTTTAAAAATCTTTTGACTATGATTGTTGTCACTAACTCCATTAGCAAAACAATGCTGCTCCTGATTGGAACAGTAGTGGATTGGTCTGACCGGGGCTGGTGGTTGTAAAAGGTACGTTCATTTATGGCCTGCACCTGAAACTGGAGAGCCAAGAGACAATTTGGCTGTAATTTTTAGGTATAAAGAAATAAGGCAGTTCTGCCTTGAAACACATTGCCATAAAGATGCTCTCAAATCCTGTTGCAGTTGTATGAACATAGTGTGAAACCCCAGAGTTGTTCTAGAAGTCCTCGCTGCCGGGTTAGAATGTTCACCAGGGTTGTGTTGAACTCTTCAGATATTTCAGTGAGCGCTTCCTCAGCTTGTGCTGGCTTCTGGTGCTGTCTGATGGAGCTTTGGAGGAGCATCAACACCAGATGCGGAACTGGGAGGGTTGGGGACAAAAAGTCGCTCTGAGGTGTTGCTAATCTGTGTTGAACATGAAAGGATCTCGAGCTGGCAGTGCTTTAGAGCATCGGAATCATGATGAAGTTGCGTGATACAGTGACCTATGTTTTTGCTTCCAGAACCGTCATTCCAATAAACCACAATTTCTGTGTGGTAACATCTGTTCAGACTGGTTTGTCTGCTGTCTGTCCTCTCCCAGCACAAAGCCTAGGCTTAGAGACAAACAGAGCCTCCTCCAGGAGAGCAATACAGCACCTGATTGCTTTTTCTGTGTTTTGTATTCTTGTGTGGTCCTCTCATTTACCCCCCTTCCACACCTTTAACAGCCTTACAGTTGCATTTCACAGAGAAGTGGAATTTCCTTATCTTGTTTTGGTTTTCTCATCTTGCCTGCGTGGGTGGACTTGCAGAACCAGTGTTCTAGATCTCCCTGCATCACAACAAAATTTGTTGCCCAGTATTGCAGATCTATTACTTTGAGCAGTTGAAGAAAAGAAAGCTGGAGGAAGATTGAAGAGCTGAAGCTGAGGAAGGTAAGCCAGCTGCTTAGAACCTGATCTTGAGACCAAACGTAAAAAGACTTTACCAGATGGGTTTACCTGTGCCCAAGGTATTACAGGAGTAAGAGTCCTTGCTGCTTTGCTTACACCCTGCCTGTCCACCAGGTGACAGGATGAGTAGTGGTGATACACAGTGCATGATGATTAAACAGTATTTTCTTTTTTCTAAGATTATACCATATGTGATAATTCTGTCTTGACAACAGTAGGAATTTATTCTGATATTTACATCAGCAAGGTTCAGAAGTAAAATGGTACTTTTTTGCTAACTCCACTTACCACAGGAGCACACATCTGTGTACAGAATATATTCTCTCTCTGGTTGCTCTTGCTCATTTCAGAAACAGTTCATAAGAAACAGAGATAAAGGTAACACTGTGAAGTGCAGCAGAAGTGTGCAGACTGCCCCAGCTTTATTACTAGAGGTTGGATCCTGGTGAGAGTCCTTAGTTGGCCCGCTCCTCTGTATAAATGCAGCCCACTCACTGACTGATGCTAGCAGAAGTGGGCTGCTGCATTTGAGGTTTTAGCACATAATTTTTCTGTTCATTTATGACCCACGTGTCGCAATGCCGGCTACTGCAGTTAAATACTGCCAGGCTTTATTAATGGGAAGGGAATAGGTGCAGCAGGCACAAGTCTCTCACATTCTTTGTATTTTATTGACCAGAATGCTGCATAGGCTTTAATTTTTACCTATTTTTCTTTCCAACAAAACTCATTTTTCCATAAAAGTTCAGCACAAGAGGATGTGGTGTTGTTCTGAGCTCTGTCAACTCTCGAGTTGATGTACATCAAGCTTTGATGTTTTCCAAGATGCTGCAATTAGCTACAGAGTATCTTAACTGTAGTTGAATGCACTGTACCTGTTTCATTTCAAATGTCAGTTTAAGAGACAATATAGCAGCTGCAGTCATTGCTCCCTCAAGGATAAGATTGATGTGTGCTCCTTTACATTTTTCCCTTTTCAGCCAAGTAAGTTCTCTTGTTTTGCTACATTCATCACTTTCTTATTAGGGTTTGGAGTATTCACATTCCAGCCTTGTCTGTTTTGCAGGTTACTTTGTCTGGGTTCATTCCATGAAGTGATAGCCTATGAAGTACTCCATTAGGCCCCCTGAAAAACTGACACCAAAAGACCAAGAAAGTAGAGTAAACCAAGAGAACAGTCTTGAGTTTGATGCCTGTAACTAGCCGTCTGGTGGCAACTAAGGAAGATTTGATTCTTGTGATCACAGGGAAAGAAGGTCCAGCCACAGGCATGTAATAAATGATGCTTAATAAATGATTCCAAAAAAGCTGCCTTTATGTGTTTGCTTTTACTTGTGATGGGTGAATTAGAGACCAAGAAGAAAAGTGATAGGGGGAATCTCTAGGTGTACTACTGTTTTTTTTCACTAGTCTTCTCTGCTGTGCAAGCTGACTTTGAATTCTGCAGCTAACCAGAGGAACTGAGTTATCTAGGTAGAAATAGAGATTCTCCTGCGTCTCAAAACACCATGCTGCATCTCAGACATGTCCAGGAAGCCGTGCAGGCTTCTGTTTGCACAGTCTGTGATTTAAATAAACAGTAAGTTTAAAATGGGAGATACAGAGCAGAGGTAGGCAAGAGGTACCGACCCGAATGTTTTCTCCACTCGCACAGTATGAACACCTTTGTGTTGTGACATGGTTTGCAGAGACCTGTAGGCTGAGGATTGAAATAGGATCCCATATGAAGTTGAAGCATCACGCTATTTCAAGCTGCTACAACAAATTAACTGTTTAACACTTTGCTAATGTTGTGCGTACACTTGTTGCCTCTCAGCATGAAAAGAAAAGTGAATCATTGCAATAAGCTTCCTGCCCAGTAGAAGTTACTATAATGTAATGAGAAACTTCGTCCTGCACTTTGGGTAAACAGAAGCCAAGAGCAAGCTGTTGGAAGGAGGGTGGTGTTGCAGTAGATCCAGGAAAGAAAATCTGAGGGCTCTGCGTCCATCGGCTGCAGCCCGGGATGTAGTTCTAGCTGATGCAGTGCCGTTTCTCTCTGGTAACGTTGCAACTGGACCACACCTCCTCCTGCTGAAAGATGCTGAAGAGCCCTTTGAGCACTATCTGGTGTACTGCAAGGGAACTGCACCGTTTTTAATTACGCCAGCTGATATTTCCACACACACCTTGGAATGGCAAGGAAATTCTTCATTCTGTCAAGTAATCCTGTTTTTTGCTCACTGTTTGTTCAGTAACCCCAATTATATTGCAAAAGAGGACTATGCTAATTTTAAAATATCAGAATTGTTATCTGTCAGTGCACTTTATATTGTTTCAAAGTAAGTTTTTGATTTTATAAAAGCATTCTTCTCCACCTGATGCTCTTCTCATTTAGCACTCCTGTATGGTGGTATTATGTTAACATTTTGGAAGAATACTCGAGGATTTGAGCATGTTTTTCTTCTCACTTAGACTTTGCAAATGACTGAAAAGCTTTCCCCACTTCTAACCTCTCTTCTGTTGTGCAACAAAAGAGCTTTCCTTTAAGCATCTTGGTTTCCAAGCACAAGAAATCGTCTCTGGGCATTACTGAACGTTTTGACTTAAGGTGTGATAAATCCTCTTATGCCAAGTTGATTTTTTTGATGTATATTGTAGATTAATGTTTAACTTAGTTAAACCAAATGTGGAACTAGTATTGTTCAGAGTTTCCCTTTAATGTTATTTTGTTGGGATCTTGGGTTTTATTAAAAAAAAGGAGAGGATGAACTAAGTCTGCATTGGATGTTACAGCCTGACTGTTTCCTTTGCTGCCTGTCTTAGAAAGATGGTTGCTGCAATTTAACAGTACAAAAACTTTATAACAGTTCAAGAACGTGACCTGCATGAGGGAAAGCCTTTTAAACTCTCTGAAAACTTACCAGTTCATTTAAATGTATTGGTTTCTTACGATAGTGACTTACCAGTTGTTGTTACTGCACTTTGGTATCAGCTTGAGGAGGGGGCACATATTGGTGGCATATGGCAAAACAGCCATTGCAAAATAATGCTGCTATTGGTGTTGCTGTACTTTAAGGTTTCATTTTTTTATTTCCTGAAAACCTTTCAAAAATCCTAGTGCAGGTCAGAAAGCTTGTGGCAGCTTGTGACTTGAGTACATCAAAACCAATAGCCTACCAAAACAATATAAAACTGTACTTGGAGCTGCACATACACAGTCAATCTGTGGCAATATTGTGAAAACTATATAAAAATGCAAATATACAGTTTTGTTAACTTGATAATGCTTATGCATCCCCTCCTCCTTCTGTCTTTATAGGTCTACGAGGGCTAATCAATCTTGGGAACACATGTTTTATGAACTGTATTGTCCAGGCACTTACCCACACTCCACTGCTGCGAGATTTCTTCCTCTCCGACAGGCACAAATGTGAAATGCAAAGCCCCAGCTCATGTCTGGTCTGTGAAATGTCTACGCTTTTTCAGGAGGTGAGTGCTGGTTGCCACAATAGCATCGCCTTTCCACAGATGCTGGCTGTTTCTCAGCTCAAAAGGGATCGTGTTCTATTTGCAAATATAAAGGGAATGCAAATTAAGTTTCCCTTCAAGGTGTGACAAAACAGAGCAGTAAAGATTGAGACCATACTGTCAAAAATGCCCAACTGCTGAAAAGGAAACTGTTGGCCTTTTAACTCATAGTCTTAAGAGTCACCCTTGTTTAGGCAAAGCTGGTACTGGAAATAATTACAGTGCTGCCTGCTCTTCTGAGACTGATCTGCAAGTCTTTAGTCCTAAAGCTGAACGTGTGCTTTAATTAAAGGTGCAAGTTGTAACTGGAAAATATGTCACAGGCTCTTTTGAGTGATAATGGGAGTGAGAATAAAGCAATACTGTGTAGTCTGTAGCCTTGTGGTTTACGGCGCCAGATTATGTAGGTCTGTATAAATATTTTAAAGATCTCAATTCAGTGCTTTCTAACAGGAAGAAACATCCTTGCTATCATCTCTTCCATGGAAACCCCTTAGTGGCCAGAAGGATGTAGAAAAGTGAATGTGTGGGTAGAGTTTGTACCTTCTATGTAGGAGCTGCACTTTCCCTTTCTCACCCAGGTGACTGGCTTTGCCATACGCCTTCTCCGTGGGTCTGGTCTGTGCTGCACAAGACAGCACTGTCTTTTCCTTCAGAAATAGAGATTTATTAACTAGCTTAATTCCACATCAGTAATGTATGGACTGCTGAGTAGTAGGTAGGTAGGGACTTCTAGTTTTAAGATGAGTGTTTAAAAGAAAATAAATGCAGTTCTGTGCCTTTCCCTCAGTGATTGGTGTGCTTCCTTGATAAATAATAATAAAAAAGATACTATTAGTCAAGTCCCCCCCAAAAGCTATAGTATGTGCTATTGCAGAGCATTTAAGATAACTGGAGATGTCTGTATGCAGACCATGTCTTCTCAGTTCATGCTGTCACGTGTGTTTGTTCAAACTGAGACCAACCTAAAATAGCTTTACCTTTATCTTGTGATTTTTCAATTTGATTTTGCTTCTGTACATTTTTACCAAAGGTGATTCTTTTTGGGCATTAGAGGTGGGTTAAACACATGGAATGCAAAGTCTCCCTTAGCCATTGCAGCACCAGGTTTTTTTCTGCTCGTGCTCAGCACTTGCAGGAATTTGCAATTATTTGTGCTGCTTATCAGTCATTAGTTATATGTTCTACTTCTTATTTTTTGACTTATTTTTAAATTATTCCTGAGTCTGCTGGGAAAGAGGGTAAAAACAAAAGGCAGGCATACCAATAGGTAGCAGCTGCAGGATTATTGAAACCAGATGTGCAGTTAAATGGGGAAATATCACTCTGCCTAGATAAAAAAAAAAATCAGCCATGCTATAGAAATACAGTTTCTGTACACTGATAATATAGAAACTTGTTTATTTTTAAAAAAGGAGCTATTACAATCTTGATGTCTTTCCATCGAATCATGGTATAAAGTCTCATTCCCATGATTTTCACTGCATTCTGTTGACACACATGCATTTTTTTAAAAATCCCTTGGGAGAGGGGAAATGAGCATTACCTTAGAGACTGAGGGGCTGGAGGAAAGATTGAGACTGTCTAGGTAATTATTATATTTCTGGTTTTCTATGTGGAGCCCTTTTGATGGCCTAGGATGCCTCTTGCTAGGCTGTGTGCAAGCATGCAACAAAGAACAGGCTGTTACCCAAAATGGGGCTTAGCTGCAGCATTTGCATTACTTTCAATTGAAATGAAGTTTAATTTCACACACAACTTGGGGAATCTCAACCTTTGTTTTTACCCTATCGTAGTTCATGCCTATGCTTGCAGTAGCTCTAATAATTAATGTTCTACAACATGAGGGGATATGAATGAGGGAAGACCCATATCTGTGGTATGAGTCTGAGAAGACAGCAGTACGGCAGTCTCTGTCCTTAGCTCAGGTTGAGATATTGCAGCTAAGTGCTTTGGGAGGGCAACAAAAAGTGACTCAACCACCTTGAAGTAAAACTAGGTATTAATCCTCCATGTAGTGTCTGTAACCAGCTCGATATATTGTAAACTTGCAAGCAGTAAATACTGTGTTTTGTTTCTAGCCCTGTCAGCACTCATTGTAAAACTCAGTTTCTCGATGAGTTTTAATTTCTTTACATTTAAAACTAAAACCAAAATGCTGCAATTTTGGAGCAGACCGGTTATCTTTCGTGCCTCAGCTCTAGTAGTGGTTATGATGAAGATTCCTACACTATTTTGGCAGAGGTGAGGTCTGAATGAAAGAAAGCTCACCAGCAGAGATTTCAGGGCTATGGTTAAGAATTCCTTTGTAATTGAATTACTGGGGAACCTTTGATTCAGGTTCCGTCTTGTTTTTCCTTTGCTTTCCCACTGGGATTAACTGATGCAGTTATCCCAAGGCTTCTTTACCCAGTGACAAACGATCAGGGCAAGGGTTAACTTCATCCTCCCTCCACCCTTCTTTTCTGAAGGTGTGATCTTAGGCAACTGGAATGCCAGGGGATCTGGTGAATGCATGCCAGCAAGAACTCTCCAGAAAAAAGGAGACTGCTTTGAACATTAAATGAAACTTACTGTACATAAGTGAGAAAAGGCTGCTATTTTTCTTCTTAAACAGAAAACACTTGGCCTGTATTTTTTAAGAGCATTTAGTTACATACATTGTGTGATTTCTCTGTGATAAATAGGAAGCCACAAAATCCTTCCACCTTGAAGTAGGCTGATGGTGAGTAATGAGTGTCAGATGGCTCTCAGAATTGAGTTGTGGGTTTTTTTTTCCTGGTAGCTTTTCTTGCAAATACGCCAAGCGTTGAATCTCTGTTTGCTTTAAAAATATCTGACTGCATCAATTAACATTCTCATTTGTGCTGCTTGAAACCTATTTCTCAATAGAATCATGACATGAATTACACTGCATAAGAAAAAGGAGTGAAAAGGATTTGGGAGTGACAGATAGTGGTGAAACTGGATGGAGGGAAGATAGAACACAGAGTCCGTTCATTGAGCCTTTTGGCTGAAAGGGTTTGTGCACTACTTTTTACCTCCTGGTATTTGTGTTTTAGTTTTGCTTCACAGATAATAATTAATTTCAAGGTGGTCCACACCCTAAGCTTTATCTAAATCCTTTACAGAGTGACCATTCGAGATGGCAGGTTGAGCTGAGCTGATCTGATCTGTGACTGGAATAGCAAGAGTTACCTGGGAATGTAGCAGAATGCAGTGCATCCACTCAAGATGTAAAGAACAAAGCTTGCTTTATTCCCATCATTATTCATTCTTGTGAGCCTATGAAAGTGCACAGCACAACTATGCTGAGAGTTAAGAAGCCAGGACAAAAGGGAAAAGGAATGAGATGATTTATGGCTTTGATACCTTAAGATGGTACACTGTTAAAATGGATTATGTATAAAATAAGCTACAACAAAAGTACAAGGCAGAAAAAGTAGTTAAGGTGCTCGGCATAAACAGAGGCCTGGCATTTTGTAATGGAAAGTACAGAACTTGTGCAAATCTGGCAAAATCTTTTCTGTGCAATCATAGTGTGCAAGCAGAACAGGTTTTCTGACTCCTCAAACCGTTGCTCTTTGGGGACATCTCCAGTAGGTGTCTGTCCTTCTGTCAGGCACGTCCATTGCCCACTCCCTCTATCCATTCTGAATTTCAGTGCATTTAACATCTTAATTGAGAACTAATTTCTAAGAGGAGGTTTTAGCGTCTCAAATTGGACTGAAGCCTGGGTCAGGATTTATGCCCATAAATTCTCAATTACAAAGCTCAGAGGCTGTTTAGTTGATACATGCCCAGGATAGATAAAGTGTATCTGTTTGTTCTTCTAATCAGGAAACTTGTGTGCCTGTGGTTTTGGGCAGGAGGAGAAAGAAGTGCAAATGTGTGTGGTGGTGTGCCTTTGTTTTGTTCTTTTTTTAAAACCTAACTGGTATCTGTGTATTTTTGGTAACAATAATGCAAAATACAAAGCCTGGAGTCCACTAAATGCCCTACAGATTCTTCCTTTTAGAATCAAAAGTGCAAAAAAAGGTTACTGCTACTCGGGTTCTGTAAAAAAAAAAAAACCAAACAACCCAACCAAACTGGGGGGTTGAATCCTGGTTGGGTTTTTTTCCTTTTTTCTTCCCCCCAAACAGCAATGAAATAGTGTAATGCCAGGCACTTTCAAATTGCTTGAAGTAGTTCTCTCTAACATAAACAACTGATACTGCTGAATTGAAAACAAATTTAAACAAAAATTGCTTTAAGTTACGTTTGGAAGAATTGTGCCATTGAAGTGTTTCAAGGGTGACTGGCAAACACAGGTATTTATATTTGCCACTTGAATGAAAATATTTATATAATGGTGATTGAAGAAGGTTTTAAACAGATTTCTCCTCTTTGTGCATTGGAACAACTCGAATCTGCAGGTCCTCTCAGCGAGGAGGTGGCAGAGATGGGATGGATGTTTTACACATTCCAGTTAAAATATTGCTATTGAATGTGCTGAGACTCTTTTGTCTCATTTTGATTTATTATCATCGTGAAGCTTTCCTCCACCTCCCCATATATTCAACAGCACTCTTAGAAGCTGTGTTTCTACTGCCTGTGTGATAATAGCTAATAGTTTGATAAAGCTTCTTGTTAGATTCTTCTAATCCTAATGAAGCGCTGGAGAACGTAAAATCTGCTGGCAGGTCTAGTGTCTGCAGTGGAGTAATTACAGAGAGTGCTCTTGGTTAAAATGACCGGAGAGCCCTGGGACTAATTGTAAGGAGTGACAGAACAGAGAAGTTTTATTGCTGCAGTTCCCTGAATTATGTTGAGCAGCAGCTGCGTCAGCAGATTTCAATTACCATACTACTGCTCCAGTCCCTCGGTGTCATTCTCGTTGGCATCAGAGTTAACTATTGATCTCGTTATTTATAGAAGCATTTGGTGGTGCTTGGCTGCAGAGGCAAATCTTCTTGTTTGGAAAAAGTGGTGCTTGTGATAAAGAGATTTCTTTGCAAGGAAATACACAAATCCCCTTTAGAAAGCTGCAGATGGGAGGATTACATGAAAAGGTTGAGCTGCCTTTTGCCCCATAACATACAGGGTGTTGTCTCTGGGTGGGTTTGTAGCACAATGTCTGTGGCTGCACTGATACAAGATGCTCAGAGTCTGGACAGGGAGAAACTTAGGGCTGGGGAAGGAAGCTTGCTTTTTCAGTGAGAGTGGGAAGTTATATACTGCTTGGGGGTTTAATCTTTTTTTTTTTCCTCTTTACTGTCTTTTGGTTTGGGAAGAGCAACTGAAAATAAACCACCATCGATTTGATAGGATCTTGGCAAAACATAATTGTGGTGTTGCAGGCAATCTTTACTGGCAAACACCTTTTCCAAAGGTTAGGGAAGGCAAAATGGCTTACAGAATTTTCACTTACTAAAAATAAAACATTACTCTCTTAAATACAACCTGAAGGCCAAGCAAAAAACTCCGTGGGCTGCTTCTAGCTCCCTGCAGGGACACCACAAGCATCTCTGCTTTGCTTTTGGAAGTGGTATCATGGTGCAGGGGTTCTTGAAAACACACAGAAATCAGCTTGCTTGAGCTGTTAGCTGTAGTCTCAGATGCTGGGTGCAGGAACTGGCAGCAAAAGTGAGGACCCAAGAAGATTAAAGAATTGCAGCAGTAGCACTTGGATGGAAATGGAGAGAGGGTAAAGGATGGGGTGGAACCTCTCAACACAGGGAAACACAGACCCTCAATGGGGGAAGGAGGATTGGCAGTTGTTTTTTGGGATTATTTTTTTTTTAAACTGGCACCTGGCTGGTTTTTATTTTTAAAACAAAATAAAAAAAAAAACCCCAAGGCATGAATTTCTGCAGGCAGTTATCTGTCCTCCTCCTCTGTGCTGATTTACCTCTCCAGCTGTGTGTCACCACTCAGCAGTGGTGTTTCACATCACTGTTTTGCTGACTGAATAATTTGTCTGTGCACACTGTAATATGCTTCTGGCAAAATCACCTGGGGCGATTTCAGTCACTACTGTAGCCAGCTCATCAGATTTTGACTGAAGCACATTAAGAAGCAGATCCAGGAGCTGGTCCAGGACCAGATCTTTGGGCAGTGACACCCTTCAGGAGCAGTAATAGGCAGCTGACTTTGGGGAGAGGTGAAGGAAGTGGTACCTTCAGCTCTGCTAACTGCTGTGCTGAATAAAAGTTGTTTCTCCAGCCTTGCCCTGCAGTAGCCATACAGCAACCTTGGTGTGTGAGGTTGCTGTCCTGCTTGTAATTTTTTCTGTGAGGTAGGGCTGTGTTCACTGCTGGAGGCAGAAGGGGCTGGGTGGCAGTTGGCATCTGATATTCTCATCTTCAGTGTTTGTCCTGATTTTTGGGGGGCAGGTAACTTGTGGTCTCTTGCAAATGTAGGATTTTTTTTTCCCCCAGGCTACTTTAATAAAACACAGTGGTATCAAATAAGGAAACTTGGAGTGTTGTTCCTTCTTCTCCACCCTCCCTTTTTTAAACTTTAGCCTTTCAAGGGAGAAAACTGAGGTGCTCAGTCCTGAGATTACTTCTTCAGTAGTCTGCAATAAAAAGCTGTCACTATTTTTTTTTAAGGCTATCAGAATTAAATGGTTTAAATTGATTTGACTAATTACACTCTTTTAAGTTTTTAATTATTAAATGCACTGAGGCTGTGTAACTTGTTAACAGTCGTGTCCTTTTCTTTGCTTTGAGCAGTTTTACTCTGGGCACCGATCTCCTCACATTCCATATAGGTTATTGCACCTGGTATGGACTCATGCACGGCATTTAGCAGGGTACGAGCAACAAGATGCACACGAGTTCCTCATTGCTGCATTAGATGTGCTACACAGACACTGCAAAGGTAAGGCTTGTACTGACTCTTCAATCAACAAGGAATATTGGATCAAAAGGAGGTAGAACAATCTCTTCTGAAATCAAGTGTAGTTGTCTCCTAGTCTTACTGAATTCCTCTTAAAACGTTTGTAGACTTAAAGGAAAACACTAATAAATAAACTGTTCCCACTGTCAAAAATTACCTAGAGTTAGCAGCAGACAAGCCTGTACATTGATTTGAATCACCATCATGTTCTTCTCTTATTGGTTGTGAGTCACTGTCTTTTCTTTTAAATTGCCATTTTTTAATTCTATTTATACTTGAGGTAGTTAGGAGTCTTACTCAGTGTGTCATGGGACTGATGAAAATAACATAGGGGAGGCTATGGCTGTTCTACTTAAGTATTTTTCTGGTTTTATGATGCCAAATGGCTTACAGAAATGTGAATTTAAAAAGTATTTGGGTTTGGTATCTTTTATTAGTGTCTGTATATAAATATACAATGCAGTAAAAATACTCAGTGACATGCATTTAGATATGAAGTATCTAAGTCTTGAATTGATTTGAAATGCATAATTCCATGTGATATCACCATGTTAGTTAACTGAACTGAAAATTTCCCAATCTGCCAATGTTTGATCTATCTTGATTCACTTAAGCACAGAATTTTCTACTGGTTTTGTAAGGGGAAACAAACACCCCAAAAAATCATTAGTCACTAAAAATAAGCTTTAAAGCACTCAACTTTCCTCCAGTGCTATTAGAAAATGAACTTGGAGGGTAGTTTTTCAGCTTATCAGAGGACTATCAAAGGGAAGGCTGCTACTGCTTCTTTGAAACATTTTGAAGTCTTGCTTTTATCTTTGAAATAGCCTCACGTGGTAGCAGATGTGCTTGTTCAGATTCATAATGAGTGTCCTCCAAAAGAGTAATCTCCAAAAAGAGTATTTCCAAGGACAGGAGTACACAGAACAGTCCCTTTGTAACTATTGCTATCTGTCATTTGACAATCACTAACTGGAATTCAATAAGCCTAATGAAACTAGTGTTGAAGTACTGTAAGGAATAGACTCTGTCCAAATACTGACCTCTCTCTTCTTAACACTGAATAAACTTGGCTGCAAACAGAAGTAGTTCATGGTTCCTGTAACAGATCTTGAAGCTTTTTCATCATCTTTGATATAAAATGATGTTTGTAATTCTTCTGTACTTCCTGATCAGCGTGTGAAGGAGTGTTCCCTTCTTAAAATTGTAAAGGAAAAACAGCAGTAAAGGTTCCTGCACTCTTCTCAAATGGATAAAGAATATGAAAAGACTTTTAAGTGTGGTTTGGCTTTAAATGAAGAATCCATCTGATGTATCTTCTGCAGTTGCCTACCACATCAAGCTTTCCAAACAGCTCCTTCATTGATGCTTCTGTTTGGCCTCTCTGGCCTGAATGAAAGTGTAGCTGTAATCTATCCTAAAACTTTGAAAGCATTCTTTGGAAAGAGCATGTGTGTGTGTGTGTATTCTTTTACAACCTTTGGATATCACAGATGTCTTGAAAACACTGAGTTCTGCATTGGTACCAAGTTTCATAATGGCTTCAGCCAGCTTGAATTGAATTGGGGTGAGGGGGTGTTGCACTTTTAGTACTGAGTTTTTTTGGGCTGTAGCAAATGTACCATTTATGTTAGCATGAGGACTGAAATTGAGTTTTTAGTAGCTATCCCTACATTTGAGCTACTTACATGGACTTAACTAAGCCATTACAGTGGTACTGGTGGGAAGGCATTAGCACTAGATCCTTGATGTCTGTGCACCTGGGTTCTCAAATTTCTGTTTCTGAAAAAAATGTGCTTTTATTAAACTATGGCAAATATTCTTTACCACATCAAGGTAATTTAAAAGAAGAGGTTGAGCAGTTGTGTGGGAACCAAACCAGAATGTCAAGTTTGGTGATGATAAACCACTTTTGGAACGAACTCGTTTGTTCTGTAATGAGAGAGTTATACATATGTAAAATATTATTACTAATAGTGAGAGTATGCCCTAAAGCTACAATAAGCAATTAATGCCCACTCTGCCAATATTAAATATTTATTTTACTGAATAAAAAACACAAACTAATTAAAGCTTCCAGTCAATAGTAATCAAGTTCTACAATTAACACTTGGTGAAGTAAAATAAAGTCACGGGGAAAATTTTGTCCAAAACACCTAGCTTTTGGACATTATGTATGATCACCAAGGTTTCAGGCACCAAGGGAGTGAGTGATCCTTTTGCTCAGAACTGTATGAATATTCAGTGATACCTGTTTGTTTGACACTGGTCATTTATCCATTTTCTGTTCCATTTACTCAGCTTTATAGGAAGTGTCCTAAGTCAGAAGAAGCTGTGAAAGCTCATTATTGATACCTGTCACTGCCTAAATTAGGAAAAAGAAATCATTTTAATGTGCATATAAATATAAGTTCTGTAAGATGGCATCCTACAAAGCACAAAATTAACTGCCCTGATATCACTGTAGGTGCTCGCTGGCCCAGGGAGTTGGTTTGTTTTGGTTGGTGGTTGTTTTGTGTGGGGTTTTTTTTCATTCTGGTTGAATATATACATTGTTATAGTAGCATTTGTGAAGTTTTGGAAGCCCAGGATACCTGTATGATCACTCCTGTAAATCATGTCTCAGGGGTGATAGCTCTCCTTGTGCCAGCACTGTTGTGTTGAGCTGTGGCATCAGTTCAGGGCACATGGTGAACAATTACAGGGCTCCTCTGTGCTGCTGGAGTAACATCAGATGCTTCTGAATAAAAGGAATGCAGTCTGTCATGCCTGTCCATCACTGTTTTTCATTCCAGCAGCTGGAGAAAGATGGACTAAGTAGAAAGAAGTCATTTGGTGGAAAAGACCAACCCTAAGCTATTAATTACTCCTCTTTCTCTACCACTCAACCAAAGTGTGCACAAGATGTGTCCTTAAATGCATACTCCAGCTAAGAAAAGCAAGAGCATTCTTCAATCTGAATTCTTCTGCCAACATTGCTACTATAAATGACATTTAAAGTTGTACCTGCATTTTGTGCTATTTCAGTCTCTCTTGCTGGTTTGATAGTGCTCAGAGTTCTGCAGTGTCATTGTACATTGGCATTTGTGGCCCTTCTCACCATAAAAGCTTCCAAATGAGATTCAGAGCTTATTCCCATCAGATGCCAGCTTCTTCTGCTGGAGTAATGTTATAAGCAGCCTTGCTGTGCACCTAACGGCCACCTTCTTTGTATGTATTGCTTTTGGTCTTTACAGTGCATGGCAACATTGGGTTTGTTGTTGTTTTGGTCTGGGTGAGGTGTTTTTTTTGTCTCTGAATGTGTTTGGATTAGAGAAGGTGCTGAAAATGGTCAGATATGAGTACATTGCTTCTGGGGTGTGTTCTTAGACTCTTCAGTGAAGAACAAGTGCTAGGTATACCCCACTCTTTCTGTGGAGTTCCAGGGCTCTTCATTCATTAGAAGAATGTAAATAATGGGTATTTTTACCTGATCTGTAAAGCATTAGGTCAACTGTTAGTCAACATGGCAGATGCATCTTAATTATCAGTGCGAATGAAGAAATTCAGGGTTCTAATTCTGCCAAATCCCATGAGAATGAAGTTCCAGCCATCCATAGACTTTGTAGTATACTAACTTTGTCTCAGACATAGTCAAACATGGAGAAACTTTGAGCAGAATTATTTTCTTGTGTGGAGCAAGACTGCAATTCAGAAGTTAATGTTCAGCCCAGTGAAATCACTGGCAGTATTTCTCTTTTTTTTTTTATTTTTATTGCAAGAGCAACAACAGTCAAGCAACAGACTGGCAGGGATGGGCATTGGGACACAAAGGCTCTAGAGGCAAGATAGAAAAATTGAAGTAATCCTGTAATTGTAGCCCAGACTTCATTCACCCAGCCTTATTCAGTTGTCTAACAAAAAGCAGCATAGTATTTTAAAGCTGATTATTCCTCATTTATCTGGTTTTCATGAAGCATTTTGTATTCACCTTTAACAAGGAATACTGCAAAGCAAATTTAAAGCCTGGTGGTTAGGTAACATGACAGAAAAAAAAGAAGGCTGTGCTGAGACTTGGGAGTAAACCACTCTCCTTTTCTCTGAATTCTGCATGATATTCTTAGGAACTGATAGAGCATATGCTTGTGAAACATGTCATCTGCTATGTACGATCCATATAAATGTATGTGTACACTGCTTTGTCACAAAAACAATGAGCACATGTTCAGGTCAGTGAGGGCTGAAGTGAAGCAGAAGAGTTAACATAATGTTTAGATAAATGCACCTTCTAAAACTTGGTAATTTTTTTTAATCTTATTTAAAATACACAATAGAAGTTGGAGGCAAAGTGGTTTTATTGCAAAAGCAATGTTAAAATGGAATCTATAGCTGTTCTTGCAGCTGTTACGTATGATTTACCATTAGTAGCATATTAAATGTGTGTATGTTTGAACACAATATGCTTAGTTACTGCACAGATTTGATAGTAACTTCTGGTTTTCTTTCAAAAATAGTTGAATCCAAACTTTTAAAGTCCATTTTCTGCCATTCTCTGACAGCAGTGCCTATGCTGATGTATTTTCAAGTTTGGTTTTAGTCTTCTGCTGACCAATCTCTTACAAAAAGCTGCTGATTTTTCTAACAGGGATTATGACCAGCTTTAAAAACAAAAATGCATGAAACTAAAACCTACTTTGTGAGACAGAAATGTTGAAGGGAACCTTAACTTGAGCACAACAATCTAGCAGCTTCTAGTTCTCAGCTGCATAATATACCTCCTCTTAGCATCTGTTACATATTGACAAGTGTGAGTAGGTGGTAGTCTTTTTTTTTTTCCCCCTCTTCTCTAACCAAATGTCATGGGAAATAATGTTGAGTGGGTAATGCCCTTCTGTTTTGCTGGGAACAAGCTTGCAGGATATTCTTCTGAGACCCTCTCCTCACTGATCCTAATTGCCTTGTGTAATTGGAAAGGGAGTACTCGTAGGTGGGAATGGCTCTGTTAGAGGTGTCCAACAGGGATGTTACCTGTGGTCCGGTGAAAAATCCTGATACCTTCTTTTTGCCCCCCTCAAAACAAAGCAGAGGGAGATAATGTTTCAAAGGGTGACATCACAGGGATGTGGCAGTGCCTTTTTTTTTTTTCTTTTTAAAAGATAAAGTGAGTTTTAAAAGCAGGGATAAAACCCCATACATTTTTTTCTTGAAAACCCACATGTAATTTTTAAAGCTTGTAAGTGATCTTTTTCCAAAGGTGAAGAGTGTCTTGTACAGTCTTCCTACTGTATGCTCCATTCACTATCTCTTTAAGGTCTTAATTATGCTCTTAAGTTGAGTGAGATTTAGCTGAAATCCCCACCAAGAAATGCCTGAGACTGGGTCTGATAACCCCCAACTTGAACCTTGTACGTTTGAAATCTAATTCCTAGAGCATTTTTGTTCAAGAGCTATTTTAAGGAAACAATATGCTTTCCTTGGCAATTAAAAAAAAAATTTCTAAAGCAGGCAGCCCAGTGAGAGCTTTTCTGAGGCATTAGGATCTAATTAACTGAAGTGGCCCATTGCAGTTCAGTAGGTATCACCTATGTCTGCTTTTCCACACGCGGTATCGAGTGGGACCTTTGCCAGTTTGAACAGCATTTTCCAACAACCTTCTAGAAGCTTTGTTGGAAGGAAAAAAAAATCATCTCATTCCTTTCTGCTGAGGAAGACTGCTGCTAGAACACTTCAGGCTCAAGAAAAGTGGGGTTTTGCCGTATGCTTTGAGTTTCTTTAGGTGTGTTTTTGACATGCTGGACTAGAAATTAATTATATTTGACTCTGGTTTGAGGAGTCAGCATCTTGATACTTAATTTCTGAAACTGAACCACTTGCTAGCTTAAGATACTGGAGATCTGGCAAAGCTGGGTATTGTCTTAATGGTTTCTGTTGTAGGAGATGGTGATACCATCTTAAGATGTGCTTTACAACATAATTAGCTGGTGGTATGATTAGTTTGTATGTGCATCTTGGTTTACGAAGCAAAGACAACTGCATCTGTCCTACCCAAGGAAATAAACAGTACAGCCTTGGAAGTCGGAGAAAAAGCATACCCCTCCTGCTTAACCTATAGGGAATGGAAGGAGTATGTCTTAAAGCTGAGAACTGTGCCAAGGAATCGTTGGTTATTTATTGCTCTGGTTGGTCTAAGAAAGCTGCATTGGCCTAATCTCAGCACTTCAAATTGTAAAAATGAATTGCTGTGCTCCCAAGACCTGCAATGACAGTTCGTGATGCCTAGAAGATCACCGTGTGTTCCTTGTGCCCCTTGGGAACTCAGAGGATTGCCTTGTCTCTGAAGAAGCTGGAGGAAGACACAGCACTTATCTTCTCACTTAGATAAGGGCATCTTTCATTTTCTCACTGGTGAAAACTTGAAGGGAAGGTACATATCTATGTTGAAAGGACAGGATGCAGGCAGCAGGCTGGGGGTTAATGGCTCTTAACAAACCTCCTCTCCTCCTTTTACTCTTGGAAGTTGCCAAGGATAGAATTAAAAAGTAGCTCTGCTGATGTTTTTCCTCTGTTGTTCATTTAGGAAAGTAATGTGCTATTGAATGCTCCACCTCAGCAGAAATTAGTCCTCCTGTGGTAAAGAGTTTCACTGTGGGCCCTCCTAAGTGAAGTTTAAATGGTCTTTCTCATGAACCACTTTGGCAGCTCCATCTTAGGAACTGATCTTTACACCAGAGAGCTCAAAGCCAATCTCTGAAAAGGCAGATAGCCACATTGCCTGACAGCTGATACAGCTTAAAGCTTCACCTCTGCAGGAGTTAACTGCATTTAGTCACCTTCTGATGATATTCTGTATTTTGCTAGGAGTTATCTTCTTGTTTCCTCATTTTTATTTAATGCACAGCAATTTCAGGGCTCCTTATTACCTATCTGAACTTACCATATGTTTTGAAGTTTGCATTGAAGAGTTACAGGAGAGACAGTCCAAGACAAAGTGCTGTTCCCTAGGAGGATTTTTGACTTCTGAGTTTGTGTTTGCATTCCTCCAGGTGATGATAATGGGAAGAAGGCCAACAACCCCAACCACTGTAACTGCATCATAGACCAAATCTTCACAGGCGGACTGCAGTCTGATGTTACCTGTCAAGTCTGCCAGTAAGTCATTTTTTTCTGATTTGAAGCCATGCCCCCTCCAGTGCAACAGTGTACTGAATCTTCTTTCATCTTGGATACTGATAAAATAGCAGCAAAACTCCAGCAGGAAAAAGAACTGCTTAAATACAGCATTAGCTAATTGTAATCAATTGATAATTAACCATCATATAAGACATACCAAAAAAGCCACCTGGGAAGAAAGTACCACAGGCTTATGGACATCAACTCTTACTAGTCTGTAAAAGGTTGTTCTTTCTCAAATTCATGAGGAAAAGACTTCCAAGATCTCTATGGTTGTGAATGTATGTAATGGCCACTACATTTGAAGAAAATTCTGATGGCAACCATGTTTTCCTTTGGTTAGGAGCCTCAAGTATCATCAGGAGAGGTTTCAGAGAGGTTGATACTAATGTAATCTCAGGTACTAGCAAGCCATGTGTTACAAAAATAAGGAAAAATGTATTTGTTGTTCTACTCTGTACTGGAGCAAGATGACTTCTCTTTAGAGATGTTTGGTGTTGCTGTAGTGCAGAAGTCAGAGTTCTTGTTTTTTGTTCTGCCTTGCATTCTTCATAACTACACACACTGTTCCACAGACAGACTGTTGTGCTGTACTTGTTTGGATCTGTTTTTATTCTCAGCTTCCTGGAGAGATTTGCAGAAGATTTACTGTAAGGAAAACTTATGAAATTTTGTTCTTTGCCTCATAGAGCCTCAGAATCTTTATATGATAATAAAAAGCTTTGATGTGTTATGACACAATGTTAGCATTGATGAAACTCTGACAAAAGAAGTTTTCTTTTGAAAATTGACAACTTGTGCACAAATGAATCTGGAGAAAAGGCAGAATGTTGTAGGTTTTATGAGGCAGCAATGTGAAAGACACTAGTTTTAAAGGAAGAGAGAACTAAAAAAAATAAGTATAACGAATGCAAACAGAAAATGCTTCCAAACTACTAGGAGCTTAGACTCCTGAAGTTCTGGACTTCTCTTAAAACTGTAAATGCTGGAAGAAAAGATTTGAATCAACACAAGTTAATACTTGGGGAAGGTTTTTCCATAGCTTTGCTGTTGGCTTGGCTTCAGCAGTTTAGTAGAGAAATAGGATCAAGAACACACATTACTGCTTGATGCAGTTACTCTTTGGCTTCTCAAATTCCAAATGCCCAGAGAGATGCTGTTATGAATAGCAAGGCTCATTTCAATGCACTACTGTATAGCACAAGTATTTGGAGCTCTCTTTATTGAACTAGTCCCAAACACTGCCCTCCATGTCTTTACCAGAGAACTATACTCCTAAACTAGTTGGATTGCACGTAGTTACCAGGACAGATGTTAGCTGGCTTACATTGGTCAGGAGTATGGCCAGTACCTCTATCTCTGAGGTTTACTTTGAGTCACGGGGCTGCAGTGAGTGGGACAATGCATTAAACACGTGTGTTTTGCATTTAGTACACTCCATGCATTTCCTAAAACATACAGCTTTTAAACATTCAGAAAAAACAATCAGTTGTGGGAAAACATGCTGGAGCAGCTCTGTTTTCTGTCATCTTTGAGTGCCCTCTAGGGGTGATGTAGTTCCCATAGTTCTTACAAGTTAAACATCTGGTATGTCCCCTGAAGTGAGAGAGGCCGTTAATTTTTACTTCCTTTAAACATGTATTAAACTTTCTTTTCCACAGTGGCGTTTCCACAACGATAGACCCATTTTGGGACATCAGTTTGGATTTGCCAGGCTCCTCCACCCCGTTCTGGCCCCTGAGTCCAGGGAGTGATGGCAGTGTCGTAAATGGGGAAAGCCATGTATCGGGCACCACCACTCTCACAGACTGCTTGCGAAGGTATGAAATGGAACCAAGGTGGGTTTGGTGGGGTATAAAGAATTTGGCTTCACTCTGTGCTCCAGGTGGCACTGAACAATGGGAGTAAGTGATGCTTTGTCATGGCAGCATCCCCAAAGAGCAGTTTTATATGTATTTTGGTTTGTTGCATTAGAGAAGGAGAGAACATGAAGAAGACTCGGAGCAACAGCAGGCCTGACAATAAGCAATCAAGACAAGTTGCCACATGACACAAAAAGAAAACAAATTTTATATTGCCTGCTGCCCAGCAATGTGGTTTTAAGTGGTTGAAACCACTAGTGCTTGTCTCCATGTTCTTGGCTGTCAGCTAGGCAAGCACATAAAAAGAGTTCACAATGCATTTAATATTAGTCTAAATTATAAGACTAAATACGAATCCAGATCTGACTTTGCTCTAAGGATGGCTGAGGGTCAGCTGCTGTGAGCTTAATTGTGGGGATGGCATTAAGAATTAAAGGAATGGAGCTTTCAGAAAGAAAAGATAATTCTGAAACTTAAGCATCAGGAAACCTAAGCATCTTTGAAACAAGCAGCTGGAGAGAATGCTATGGTTTCACATACGGTTAATTTGGATCTTTTAGCAGATCTGAAAATCATTCTCTTCTGTCAGATTCTGTCAAAGATATTTGTCTGAGGAAGAGGTTACCTGCACCTTGGGGCAAGCTAATACTCCTGAAATAAAAGTATCAAGAAGGCTAGATGTCAGAGGCTATGACTTTTTAACATCAATAATTCTGAGAAAACAAGGGAATTGGTACAGATGAAAATCTCCTCATGCAGGAATGCATCAGGAGTCAAAACTAGTTGAATTTTGGTGATTTTCTTCAATGTGGTGATTAGTAGAATTGGAGAGAGATGATGATAGTGAAGGAAAAACATTCAGCTTCAGAGATATTCTCAAAGAGTATGGATTTTGGAAAGATGTTGAACTCTAATGGATAAAGCGTGCGGGTGTAGGTTTTTACTCAACAGTTAACAAGCAGGTTGAATATTAGATACACACAAGGAATGTATGCTTCATGTCAACCAGCATGGCCATGAAACTTGAAGTTGGCTTGAAGAAGGAAGAATTCAGCAGGGATATGACCAAAAAAACCAGATTTTGGCACTCCTAACAATAATTCATAAGCTTTTTTTACAGACTTGAGAGAAGAAAAAAAAATTTTAAAATCAAAAAAACCCAACACCCAGAGCAAAGAATGGTGGTACACAGGCTAGCTCCCAGAAATTTTGTTAATCAAACAAGAGGGGAGACCAAGAGGGATGTGATGATCACTTGGTGCTAGAGGCTGTGCTGGACCTAAAAGGAATGAGGTGAGGTAGGGTTAGTGACGAGCTGATCCCACGTGCTTAGTGTGTTGCATTAATGTAAAATGTTGAATTACATTTCATCTCAAACATCCTAGTTGTAAAGCAGCCTCTTGGGAGGTGATTTATTTGCCCCATGGAAGTCTAAACTTGGAGGAAAAGACTTTGCAGTGCATCCTCTTGGCCTTTTCTGTGCTGTTACTGAAAATATGAGAGGTATTTTTGCTGTAGTGGGTTCTGAGAACATAGGGGTAGCATATTTTCCTCAAGCAGTTCCCCACTGTGTAATGGTCTCTTCCCATAGCTCCCTTGAGCAGTTCTGTCTGAAAATTTTGAAAGCCATTTTTCTAGTTGTCAACACTTGGGTTTTCTTGGAAGATATCTGTGTTTTGAAAAGAACTTTGTATTTATGGCCCTTTCCATCTCAGAGCTTTTGATCCTAGCCCTGGAGGGCTACAAGCTAGAAGAGTGTCCCACAGGTAGCATGCAGCTGAGCACAGAGCTCATGTCATCTTGCTTTGGAGATTCCATATCGATGTTTTTGGCTTTGAAAACAAAGATTGTTGCTTTCTGCATGAAAATTAGCTATCCAGTTGTAGGAGATGAACAAATTAAGCTCCTTTCTCAGACACGGATGCATTTCAGTGCAATATTCCAGAGTAGAGTGATGATAAGTGTCAGATTTGGGTATCTGAACCATAGCACTTCACATTATTACAGGTGTTGGGATTTTTTCAAAATGACACTTGAAAGCCATGAACTCTGGCTCCTGCAGTGCCAGTGACCCACAAGGAAAAGAAGGGTTTTCAGCATGTGTGGAAAATTGTCTGATCGTTTTGTGCATCCCTTTGCTTTTTAATATTTTTTCAGGTTTACAAGGCCAGAACATCTAGGAAGCAGTGCCAAAATCAAATGTAGTGGTTGCCATAGCTACCAGGAATCTACCAAACAACTCACTATGAAGAAGTTACCCATTGTGGCCTGTTTTCATCTCAAAGTAAGTTCACAGGGGGCAGACAGAGCAGAGGATGTGTATTTCTCTCTGAGAAGATGAGCTAAATTCCTGGACATATCTTCTGGCTTTCACTGACTAATCTTTTATGCTATAAATAAATACAAAGAACAGCTTGGGTGCCCAGCCAGATTTTCTATTAAGATAGTGTTACATTATCTATAATGTAGCTTTGCAGTATGTCTGTGGGAACCTAACTAAACAGCATCAAAATGGAAGGCTAGTACGATACCAGAGCCAGCATAGAACCCAATCTCCAGTAACACTTACTCATCCTACATGGTGAAACTTTTACCCTAGGCTTCTACTGGAAGAATGATTGGTGGCCTCAGATAGTTTAGTCCTGTACAATTTGGGTCTTAAATATAAAGAGTGGTGCAAAGTAAGCAGCTCCTGCAAAAGATGAAGGTCATTCTGTGTCAAGAGGCAAAGGGTCCTTGAGAAGCGATGCCTTCGTAGAAGCAGCCCCCACAGTAGTTTAACTGCATCTTTGATCTGCTTGAGCTTTTCAGATGCAAACCTCTAAGGTCTTGTGTCTCCTGGGACAGAATGACAAAGTCTTCTCATTGCTAGGCAGCAGCTGATGACTGCTGGCCTCAGCTTGCTCTTTCTATGACCAGTGTTTCAAGAAACTGCTTATCTGATGAGAGCACTGATGTCACATAAGCTGCATCAAGCAAACCACCGTTTTACCTACAGCCATGGTGACTAGAAACAAATTTTAAAATGCCAGCCTGTGTGTGGTGTACAAATGAAGGCATGTGCTGCTTCTCTTTCCAACTGGGGAATAGTGAATTGAAAGAACATACACTCCAGTCTTTTGTTCCAGAGACTTTCTTCAGTTGTTCAATTCTTACGTAGTTTCTAGGCTTTGAACTTTGGTAAAACACTTGGGTAACTTTAATAGTGTTGGAAGCAGACCTTTATCTTGTAGCTGTCATGGCAAAGTGCGTGCTGAACTTTGCTATAGCATGCAAGCAGCTTTTCTGATTTATTTTCCAGTAGCTCTCTAAGCTAGGTCAGTACATTCATACTGGAAAATCTAATAATCTATGTAGCTGTAGTGTCATGGTCTCACTGAGCAAGTCACAGACTGTATTCAAGAAGTGATTGTAGTTTGAAATTGTTAAATTACATAGCAACTCTGTATCCAGTGTAGCAGCAATTTAAAATTTATCTTCAATATCTGGCTTGTACAAAAGCTTGTTAATGAAATGCAGAGGTCTTGACATGAAAACAGAATGCTGTAGGAAGGTCTGTGTTCATGAGAAAAGATTGATTCTGCTATCTGTTGGAAAAAAAAGGTGTTACAGGTGGAAAGAATTGCCCCTTCTGTAATGTAGAGGCCTTTTCAGACTGCTGGGACAATTGTTTCTTCAGGTGTTGACCCCCATATGCCAGCAGTTCTTCAGTTGCATCTTGAGTATTAGCCAAGACTACGTGCAGTGTGATATGCCAAAGATACCGGCCGGAATATGGATAGTAGCACAGTCCCTTTGTTGTTCTTTGGCTCTGGTCTTCCCAAAGACCATTCATGCATGGCTGACTTGGGATTCCAAGAGCACTTGGCTGGCTGCTTGGCTTTTGGAAGCATTGGGCTCTTGTTTTTATTTTGCTACTTGTTTTTTATTTAATTATTGCAGAATAGTTGGCAAGATATGCCTAGATAATTCTGCTCTTCGGGCTGGGCAGTGTGGATGTGCTCAACCCTTTTCCTACCCTCTAGTCAGGATTTGTGTTATCCAGAATGATTGAAGAGGGTTTTTTTTAAAATAAATGACTTGTAAGTGACTGTGTTGTCCTGTCCATGCAGAATGCAGATTTCATTTCATGTGTTGAAGCAAAAACGAAACACAAAAGATAAGGATTGCAGAAGTCTCAGCTTTTCATGTCTGGACTGTTGCTAGGGAATTGTTATGGCACCACAATTGGAAAATAATTAACTTGAAGTGTAAATAGAGCAGAATTTCTGAGAAATGGGGAGAGGAGCTGCCTTTAAATAGAAACTCATTCATCTCTTTGTTATTTGTTCCTGTTTCCATTTAATGTTCAATCGAGAAGATGAGGAGAGGATGGTGGGTATCACAGGCTCCTTTTGGCTGAGGGACAAGGCTTTTTTATTACCATATTCCATTTTTGCCTTAATTTGAATTGGTATTCCTGTGTAGGCTTGAGTCCTGTCACTTGAGATGATTGGATGGGTGGATTAAGTGTGTGAATCTGATGGCAAGCTCTCATTGTCACCAGGTTTGGGTGCTGGTGTAGGCAACGGCCGTATATTTGAACAGAACGTAGTACAAATGAACACTGGTTTGGGTAAAGTCTTTGTGTACTCTCTCTGTTCAATATATTTTTCCTTAGTATCTATTTAGAATAAATTTATATGTCTAGATATTAAGATAAGCTATCTAATTAATACTGTCACTTCCCTCCACAAGTTGTTATTTCTTTTCCTGGTAGAAATGTGTTAGCTTTTACATGGGGTTTCCCAGTTGATAGAAAAATCTGGGGATGTCCCTGGGTGCTAACTGCTGATATGCTTTCATGTTATTGTTTCTAAGCTTAGAACATTTATAAAAGACAGAAAACATAGCCTTTCTCTAAAGAAAAAAACTCTTCCACTTTGTCTCCAGCGGTTTGAACACTCAGCCAAACTGAGGCGAAAGATCACTACGTATGTCTCGTTTCCGCTGGAGCTGGACATGACACCATTCATGGCTTCCAGGTGTGTACCAAGTTTAAAATCCCCCAAAGACCTGGACAGAACTGTTTACCAGTTCATACATGTGCATCATGAAACGTAGAACATCCTTGAATCAAGGTTACAGAACAGTATGTATGGTGACACTTCTGCTGCAAGTTTCTCTTTGCAATGTGCATCTTTAAAACCCATTTTTAGATAAACTATTGAGTTTCTTCTGCTAGAAAAAGCTTTAAACTTCTTTTTTTAAATAATGTGTTATGTTTCTGGTTGTATTGTTAAATACATAGACTCAGATCCATGGCGCCTTCAGATCTCTTCTTTGGTCCCATCACCTGAGTGCCCACCCACCAGTCATCTTGTGTAATTAGGCAGACTAGACATAACCCACTGCCTCACCTAGTATTTGAAGTTGTAACAATCCTTCCTCTGTTCCTGCACACGTGCAGATCTGAGGGGTTTTGTTTTCTAGCTGCAAAAAGAAAAACCATAGCCCAGATTTAAATGGGTATTTACAATGGTATTTAAACACAAACAGACTTCTCCCACCTCCTGAAGCTCATGAAAGACATGACATTTATATAATATATCTTTATGAAAAGCATTTAATCAGCTCAGTTAATGAGTCTTTGCCAGTTACTCCATTCAAATATACAAGAAGATATTCAGACTTCATTTATAGCTGAAGCAATGCAGAAAGCCCCAAAACGGCTTCTCTCAATGCAGGGGCCCTGTCTGATGCTAAAATTTTACAAGTCATTTCAAGCTTGCTGCACCTCATCCCCTCCAACCCATCTCTCCCCAGAAAAGTAGATGGCCCTGTCAGAAGAGGAGGAGAGCCCTGAAGCTCTGCTAAACAGCATTATATTAAAATATATGGTTTATTCCAGTATATTGTGGAGATTTTGAGACTTCCCTGTGCCTCTGTGGTGAATTCTCCCTGGATAGAACAGGCTCTGCTGATGAAAGGTATCAAGCATAATGGAATATAGATGGGATAATCAGCAGACATAACTCAGTAATCTGAATTTCATCGGCTATGAAATCAACAGCCTAATCCTATTGCTGCTGTCAAAACACAAAATGAATTTACAAGTCAGAGCCAGGTTGATTGACCCATCACAGGATAAAGGATTGATGTAATTAGATATTTTTCCAGGTTTAAAATACAAATCTTATCTTAACCTGTTTTTAAGCTTTTCAGATAGGGCATTTGACGTAAACAGATGTGTGTTTGCAGCACTGAAGCCTTGACCAGAAGGAGAAACGGTGTTTCTTATGTAGCATTGCTGTGAGAACAAATAAAGCATCTTTAGCATCCTAATCAGCAGCCCTTCTCTGCTGCTAAGCAGCATTGTGCTTTTGAATGAGGACCTGGGTTCAGCAAACAGGCTGTCATGTAAAACCTGTTTCCTTGGTTTGGGAAGCCACTGCTTTAAGTGACTGGATTTTCCTCTGTGTGTTGCAGTAAAGAGAGCAGAATGAACGGGCAGTACCAGCAGCCGACGGATAGTCTAAACAATGATAATAAGTAAGTGGCTCATTCCCTGACTCCTTTTGTGAAAAGTAGTTGGCTTCTAGGAGACAAACAGTCTGCTGTATATCCTGCAGGGCAAAGTCTGTTACCGTATTTGACAGCACAGTAAGTCTGACCTGTTGCAAAATAAAGCTCCATTTGCTACAATTGCCCACCCTTCGTGGCAGCTGACTTGCAGACCTGAAGGTGATTACCCCATGGGTCGGTCTGTGAGCAAAATGAAAAGCTATGGCTACAGTATGGAAAGGGATGGGGGATTCCTTTAAGTAATCGTATTTCTGTTGCAATAGCAAAGGGGGTTCCAGAGGTCTAAAAGAAAGTTTACAGAACACTGATGCTCAAAGGCCCAAGTAGATGAACCTAGTAATTCTGGGGTGTCTTGGTTGGGTATTGGTTCCTCTCAAAATAAATGATGGGCTGATATGGGACTTGCTCAAGGGTGTAGAGGGAGTGTAATTGAAACCAATATTCTTCACAGCATTATGGGGATAGAGATGGTCACACAAACATTATGTATTTTTTAATTTGGTTGCCAGTCATGATGTGTATTTAAATTCAAGGCTCTGTTTGGCACTATGTTTCACTAAGAAACTGGAATCACCCAATACATGGATTTTAAAAACTAGCTAACCAGGTCTCAGTGCAGTTGTCATACAAGCAGATATCAGGCAGATGTTATGTGTGGGCCCCCATTCATTCACTGTGTGGTGCTCAGTTGTCTTAGCAAAGATCTGAAAGAAAACACAGCCAATCACTGTTACGGTTTGCACATGACTCAAGGTGGAGAAGAGAATGGAGTAAGAAGAGCAGAGGCATCTGGGCTGCTTTACAGACCGGTGCCAGTAAACAAATGGAGCAATCCTAGGATCCTCCACCAGGACTAGGGGTGTCCATCCTAGTTGTTTTGAAGGACTCCACTAGGGAGAAAGTGACTTCCTAAGTCAGCAGCGTCTCTGTAGGCAGTCAGCTGAATAGGTGCCTTGTGGCACCACTGTGTCAAAAGAGCTCTGTGACTTGTGAACACAAGTAGGACAATAGCAAGTGAGATTAGAGAGATTATTTTACCATCCCGTAACTGTATTTGCATCCCAGTTTGAGGACAGCATTTTAAAGAGTTAAAAGAGCAGAGAACATTTGAAAAAGAGGTGCAAGTATGTTTTAGACTGGAAACAAAATCTTACCTTAGAACAAAAGAGCCAAGGACTTCAGTCTCCTTTTTCAAGAAAATAAAAGGAAAAGAAACAAAAAGTTGAGCAACTTGATTAGTTTATCAGAATCTTTCTTCAGAACAGAGAGGTGTCTGCTGGCTTTCAGGCTGGCAGGCGAATACACAGCAGCATCTGAAAACTGGAACCTGAGGCTGAATATCCTCAGTATTTCAGAATAGGTAGACTTCCCAAATTAAGGACAGTTGATCAGTACAGCGATTTATCACTAGAAATATTTAAGATTAGACATATTTAAAATTACCTCCTTCTCCATCCCCTACTTCAAATGTATTTTTTGTTGTTGTTGTTTGCTAGAGTAATTCAGAGAAACAGAAGGTCAGCCCAGATAATCAGTAGTCCTCTTCAGGAACACTTCGAGATTGATCTAGTTGAGGAGATGAGTCTTTGGTAGCCAGTATGGGCTACTGGTAAAGCTCACAGCTGTCATCAGGTGGGAGAGTTGTGGTAGGACCAAGACAGAAAAAGAAAAATGTGGATTTTTTTTTCCCTGGGCAAGGATCCCCTCTTCCCTGTTAATGTTAAGAGCTGATGTTTTATTGATGGATCTGATGATTTACTATTGCCGTAAGTGTTTATGAACACAAGCTTCTGCCTACCTAAAATGTCAGTTGTCTTTTTCCCCTTTTGATCCATTTATTCACTAACTCTTCTCTACCAGGTATTCCTTGTTTGCAGTAGTTAATCACCAGGGAACCTTGGAGAGTGGGCACTATACCAGCTTCATCCGGCAGCACAAGGACCAGTGGTTCAAGTGTGACGATGCCATTATCACCAAGGCTAGCATTAAGGATGTGCTAGACAGTGAAGGGTAAGTTGTGGAAAGGGGAAAGGAAGGGAAACTTTGCTCTTTGGCTTTTCCTTCCTTTCCATTAAAGACCCTTTCATCATAGAGAACATACAGCTTTACTTATTGAGTATCTAATGTCTCTGTGTATGTATCAGTGCTTCAAAACGTTGCTTTATAATGCTGGATTTGTTGAAGAAGAGGGGAAGGATGAGGGACATCAGCTGGCTCTCTGTTCATGTCCAAACTCTTGGTTGCTAATGGAAGAGACTGAAAACCAAGGGATGTGCTTGTCCAGTGGAGGAGCAGGGGTCTTCTGAGTGTTTCCCTCCACGACATAATCCAGTCTTTGTCTGCAGAACCTTTGGATGACTGAGTGTAAAAGATTTGAAGAAGAGCCATTAAGAAAAGCCTGAACTGGAGTGGCAGGGCTGTGTGGGAGGCAGGTATAGAACAAGAGCTGTTTCTTAGCTCATGGCTATAAATTGATTCCAAATTGACATTACAGTTTCAGATAATTCCATTAGACAAGTATTGGGAGTGCAGAGCAGTAGTTTGCAAGGGAAGCATCTTGGTATTCCTCATTGGAGGGAAGCATTGGGGACTGGTACATGTTTCAAGAATAAGAGATCTGAAGTCCTCATTTTGCATTTTCAACAATGGAAAGATAATCCTGTGTTCTTGTTTTAGTTATTCCTGCCTTTCCCATCAATTGCTGCAGACACAGATGTTCAATTTGTAATTTTAAAACCGATTTTCCCAATTTTTTTGAACTTCAACCAGGAAGTGGGGGGAAAAAACCCCAACCCTATCCTGTAATATCTGATTTTGAGTTAAATGGTTTAACAAAGTGACTTTGCTTTGAGGTCAGCAGAAAAAGGAGTTTATTTTCTTTCAATAACAAGTGGCTAGCTCTGGCCCTGAGGTGGGGTATGTCTGGAGGAAACTGCCAAGGCAGGGAGGAGAGGATGTGCAGCACAATGGCCACCCCTCCGCCTCATTAAAGGCTGGTGTGAGTTCTGATCTGTTTTACCTGGTTCAGATAAAGGCTGATGCTCAGTAGCTCTGTGCTGTATAAGGGGAAGCTCCATGGGGCACAAGATGGAATGATAATAATTGGAAAGTCTCAGAAATGCTTTGAAGCGTTTTGAGAGTCAGGCAGTGACCCTGCCAGCGTGTGGCGTGTAAAGGGTATGTAGAGATGAGTCTGCATCCTTCTGACGTGGAGCTGTGTGAGGGCTGGGCTCTGCTGTGTAGCAGGACACATAAAGTAATTAAGGACAGGAAGAGTTTCATCCTATTAAAAGACCAGATTTGAGTACAGATTGAGACATTAGATATTGGACTTGGATTTGTTCTGTGTTTTGCTTTTCTAACAGTAAATGGCAGACAGTTTGCAGTAATCCAAAGTATCTCATGCTTTGGTAACGTGACTCCAAAGCAACAGCTGCATCTTATATGGTTGGACTTGATGATCTCAAAGGTCTTTTGCAACCTAGTGACTCTGTGATTAAAGCACCTCAGTTACATTTTGTGTCCCAGTAGCGTTAAGTGGGTGTTGCCCGTCTGGGTGATGATGCCGTTCCATCTTTCAGAGCTTTCAGGTTCTAAACAGATAGTACAACAGGAGGGTTTGACAGCTTCATGGACAACTGTTCAGTTTCCTGAGTTGCTGGTAAAATTATTTCAGCTGGCTTCCCCCTTCTTCCTCATCCATGGTTACTGCAGGGAACTGGCATGTCCCTGGAATTGCCTCAAATTGCAAAGAAAAACAAAATCAGTTGTCCTCAATTTTTTATGGTGGCATCAATGGAAGCAGCAAGCTGAAACTGTACCTCTGCTTTCTTGCAGATATTTGCTGTTCTATCACAAACAGTTCCTGGAGTATGAATAGCCTTATCCAGCAGCTCGTGAGATACAAACAAGGAAGAAAATAAGCAAGCCTTCTGAATCGACACACAAACCTACCTGAAATGAAAAGACCCATTACAAAACAACTAGCACTGAGCTGTAACAGGACCTACTTGACACTGACTCAAAGCCTGGCGGAGTAAGAAATGAACAATGTCCAACGTGTCCCGCAAGGACAGACGGGGGGAAAAAAAAGAGGCTCCAGTCAGTCACTTAACAGAGGAAATATAAAATGAAAGGAATGCTCTGGGTGGGGGAAATGGGAGCAGAGGAGTCCGGGCACTGGTACATCTCCTATGTTCCTCCAAAATGTGTGTGGGAAGGCAAGGGGTTATACCCTCATCTCCATAAAGCATCTTCTCCATTTGGTGCTTCAGCTCCAACGACCAATCATACAACAGTTTAAAATTAAAAATCCAAGCCCATTTTTTTATGCATATGGGTCTGAAAGCAGTAGAGTGGAGGAGGAGGGGATGACACAACTAAAGGACTTTGCAAGTATCTTTTTATTTGTGAATTTTAGTTATTAAATAAATACAGTATGAAACTATTAGGCTCTTTTTTTTCAACAACCGAAAAAGAAATCCTGGATTGTGGAACTGAAGCTGCAGCACTAAGACAGGTTTTCAAGCATGCCTGCTTGCACAGGTAATGTTTAATGCCATCGGACTGCTCATCAAAGCATCAGCACAGATTCTTTTCTGTTTGAGACCTTTTTTTTGTTGTTTTGTTTTCTATAAATAGCTATTTTCTTAATTTTTTTCCTTTTATTCCCTTTTTTCACGAGAATGAAACTCATAAATGCAACCATCAGTAAAAATGAATGAATTGGCGTGTTTATACTGTAAGAGTGGTCTTGGTTCTTTTTCTTTTCTTTTTTTTTTTTCTTTTTTTTAAATCTTGTGAATAAGTTTGAATTTCTCAAAATTGCTTGGTTTGTTGTTGCCAGTTTTTGGGTTGGGCTCCCCCTGCCACCTTCCAAAGGCACGTATAGATAGAGAGAGATATGTGTGTGTGTGTGTGATGCTTGAAAGAACCTTGGTACTGGAAAACGCACCATCTGTTCGAAGTGGTTGCTGCTGGGGGCAGCACGGAGCGGTGGATGTGCTGCTGTTGAACACTTCTGCAGTGCACTCGGGGTTTTAAGTAAACAAGCGTTTTCCCTGGTATGTGCTAGGCTGGTATTGGTTCCTTGTATCCTCCCACATGGATTTAACTCCTCACGCACTCTTCTCCTCGCAGAATCGCAGTAGCCATGTCCTTAGCTTGCAGTGCCAGCTTATTCCTGCTTGTCACCAAGGCGGTTTCACTCCTTTTCTCCCCCTGCTCCCTCCCTCCCCTCATCTGGCGCTGTCTTTAACAGCAGCTCGGGGGGCTTGTCGAGATACCAGCAGAAACGGCTGGTGTGCTGATTCCTGCTCTCAGGAGGCTGCGCTGCGGATTCAGTTGCAGCCTGTGAGAGAAATCAGCCAGAATGGAGAGCTGAAACGAGCAAAAAGAGCTTTGTTCTCCCTTCCTTATGGAACCTACAGCGAGCTGCCTGTAGGAGTAAGGCACTGATCAGATGGTGCAAGAGCCCCCCAAAAAGCCGTTAAGCTCTGCGTATGTATCAGCCCTTCTTCAGCTGTGCCATTGCGGCTCAAAACACGGATGGGTCTAACCATACTGATTCTGTGTTCTAGCAGTGAGTCCTGGGAGTGCAACCAGCCCAAGACAGAGGTGGAAAGCAGCCTGATTAACAGAAGAAATAGGAGGAAAATAAGGGGAGTGAGTTGGTTTGTTCTTTAAATGAGCATCTTCCAAGAGCAGCTGAACAAAAGGCTGGTGGCGGTGTGTTTGGTTTGTACGCACGCTAGAAGAGTGCAAGGCAGGTCTGCATGTGAAGAGATAGCCTGCGGCAGCTCCCAGCACGGAAGGAAGAAGGGACAGTTAATTGAAGCACCTTGAATACCGAATCACACAGAGAAAATATCATGTCTGGAGCGGGAGTTACCTAGGCAGCCCGATGGCTGCGGGAGTGGTGGTGATGTGCTCTGGGTTTGGAACCTGGCTCTCCCTATCACCACGCTTGAAATCATTTCCAGTTGTAATCGGGTGCTGCAAGATTTAACCTGAGTGTTCTTGTCACAAATGAAAAATTGCTGGAGAAATGCGGATGAATGGTGCACCCGTGGGAGAGGGATGTTCCCCTCCCTCCCTCCCTCCCTCCCGCCCTGAACCCGGCACGGTATCGTGCAGATGCTTGACGACGCTTTCTGCTACCTTTTAATAATGCAGCAGCCTTGCGGAGTAAGACAAGAATCAGCCTTTCATTATTCCCAGGGCTGCTGCAGTTGCGCGTCCCCACCTTGTCCTGGTGCTGGAGGAGGAGTGCCACCGTGCGGCAGATGGGCTCTGGCTGGCTCTGGCTTTGTGATGCCGAGGGCTGAGCCTTCAGCTCGGGGTTGGGTTTTGTTTTTTCCTCATGCTGGAGCCTGAACAAATGAATTCTGTTTTTCCACTCGCACGCGTTTGGCCACCGGAGCTAATGCAGTCTGTTTCGTTAATCCTTTAGAAACAAATTGTTTAGGGATCATGCCAGCCATAGAAATCAGCCTTCTTTTTCCCCCCTCCCCACCCCTGTAAGATGAGGGCTGTGCTCTGTGCAGCCGCACTGGCGCAGATGGCTTTCAGTGGAGAGCAACGTGGATTGCGGTGCTCTGTTTCTGGTGTCAAAAGCACAATTCCTGGTGTGTTAAAAGCTCTTTATTCTTTCTTTTCCTCCCCATACACAGCCCCCCTCCCCGTGTCTCTCCCCAGATCATACCAGGCATGTTGCTATTTCCAGCAACAGCAAATCAGCACAGGTTGCTAGCAGAGTGGGGAGCTTTTTCCCCCCTCTTCCTATAAAAATGGAAGAGCTGCAGCGCTACCCCTCCTGCCTTCTCTTACCCTTCATCTCGGAAGCAGCTGCACGGCTTGTCCCCACTGGGTTTATTCCCTGCAGAACCAGGAGGTTTCTCTCTGCAGAGCTCTCCTAACGTCACCTTGAGGAAAACGCCGGCCGCGAAGCCGCTCATCAAGGTGCTGCTGAATGGCTGATGAAGTTAGGGCTCAGGAACGAGCTGGCAGACGGCAGTTGAAGGGCTGCTGCCTCTGTGAGTGACGCCAGCACGGCTTCAGCTGCTGAGCCACATCATTGTGGGGCACGGTTTCGACTTCGTCGTTTTGAGGTACAGTTTAACACCAGCACAGCTTGATCTGCAGCGAGGGCACATCTGCAGAAAGGACTGAAAACAAACGACTGGCGTGGTGAGGCAGGCTCCCGCTGGAGTGGGTCTTCTCTTACCTGCAGGCAGTGGACACGGCTCTACACGAGGCGCACGCACAGCCCAAAGCAGCTTTGGGTATAAGACTTTCTTGGCCCTCAACTTCTTGAGAAGAGAGAAAGCTTTCCTTGGCGCTGGTGCCTTGTGGAAACCTGAACAGAAGCCGCAGAGTGAGAACTGGCTGACCCCTGGGTGGGTGCTCTTGCTCAAATCGGTGCCCTTAATCCCTCGTCCTTTAACTTGTCCCAGCTGGTAACTGTGTCACTCTGGCACTGCTGTCTCCACATGTGCTCCACAGGCCTGCTACCAAATCCCCCAATTCCTCTTGGTTCTCCAGCATCTAAGGGTTGTACCTGGGAGCCCATGCACTGCTTTTCACTGCTCATTTGTTCAGGTTGCTCCGTATTACCTTTTACATGCTGACAGCAGTAGCTACTTTCCCTCTGGCATGTGGGGCCGGAGGGAAGGACTGGGTTTCTGAGGAGCCTTTTCCCAATTAGGGAGGGACAGCCCCAGCCCAGGCTCTGCCTCCCTGTGAGAAGGCGAGTGGTCTCCTGGGCCAGCTGGAGCAGGAGCTGCTGCTTGCCAGAGCCCTGGAGGCTGAGCCCTGGTGCTCCCTGGTGTAAATGCTTTCCTAAAAGCTTTTTCCTTTGAGTACTGGATGCCATTTGATCCTCAAGAGCTGCCCTAATTGCCAAACTGCTGGCACAGGGTATGGTTATTATCCTGTCTTTAAATGAGGTTCTGGATCTCCACACCCAGGGGTTCCTGCGTGTGGTGAGCTCCTGTCCCTGGAGGCCCCGCTCCCATGTCTGCAAGGCATCGGAGCTGAGGCCCAGCACTGCCCGTGGGAGCTCCATGCGGGGAAGGGGCAGCGTTGATGAGCTGCTGGGTCTGCTTAAGGAGGGTTTTCCTTCTCCTGGAACCCTGATTCTTGCAGGGAAGCACTTGGACAGAGGCTGGCATGGTGTCTGGTGACCTACTGGTGCTGCCCCAGGGTAAGTGCAAAAACTCTTCGCCCTGGGGGCGAGCAGGAAGAGAGGCAGAACTTGCAGTGCTGGGGGGTCGAGGGGGATCCCCAGCAGCAGTGGAAGATCAAGCTGGGGAGAGGCTGGGCAGGAGCTGGAGGCCCAGTGAGGGTGGGGGACATGATGCTGCAGGAGCAGAGGCAGTTGGAGGGTGAGTGAGACCAGGAGGCTTTGGATGGGTGTGCACAAGCTGAGCCTAACAGGTAAAAGGCTGAGGGAGGCCGAAGAGGAGTGTGAGGCTGAGCAGGAGTGCAAGTGGAGACTCGGGGAGACTAAATGGTATAGGAGACAAATGGCAGAGCAAGAGCAGATGGCACAAGGTGGTGGGAGGGCAAGAAGGAGCAAGGCTGAGCTGTAACAGAAACACAAACATTAGGAAGCTGGTGCAGAGATCAGGCTAGGCAAAGATGCAGGCTGAAGATGAGGCTGAGGAAGGGTTGAGCCATGGCAAGGTGGGAGGACAAAAGTGGGTGCTAAGCCTGAGGAACAGTTGAGGCTGAGCAAGGGTTGAGTCAAAAATTGGGTGGGAAGCCAGGGAAGAGTTGAGGCTTGAGCATGTGTGTGAGCCAAGGTGGCTTCTGGGAAGGTTTAGAGGAATTGGGGTGCTAATGGTGCTGTGGTGTCTGGGGCCATGGTGTCAGAGACAATGGGAGCTGAGGCCATGGGGCAGGTGGAGATGGGAACTGGTGTCATGAGACCAGAGGCCAGTGGAGCAGATCCAGCGGGAGGGGAACAAGAAACAGCAGTGGAGGGAAGTGTGGTTGGAGGCACAGGGGGTGGCTGTGTGAGAGGAGAATGCCAAGAGGAAGAGGGACTCCAAGCTGGCAGGGAGGCCAAGAGGGGCTTCAGGTTGAGAGAGTGGGAGGTAGAGGAGGAATGGAGAGTGAGATGGTGGGAGGCCCATGCCAACAAGTGTGAGAGGCTCAGCCAGTGATGGCTGCCACTGCCCTGGGACCCTGCCCATGGCTTGCTTGTGGCTGGGCATGTGGGTAAGCCCTGGCTCTCCCCATCCCATCGTGGGCCAGTGTTCTTCAGGGGTCATTCACTGGGTTTAGGAGCTTGATGTGAGTGCAATGAGATCTCAGTTTTGGAAAGGCTTGTTTTCCCCCTCGGATGGGAACACAGCACAGTACAACACTCACCCCACCCCGTGCTGCTGCAGGGTAAGGGCTTTGCTGAACAGGCATAAGGGATGGAAGGCAATGCACAAGGATAACACCATAGACAATTGTCAGGCTGGCTCCTAGAGCAATTCTAGACAGCAGCACTTTGCCCCACGTACCGGCTGTTGGACCGACACACGGGCTCTTAGTCCTCCCCTGAAACCATCTCTTTGCCCCTCTAGTTCTGATGGGCTTCCTGTGCTCCTAACGCCCTTCTGCTCTGTGACCAGACATCACTCGTGCCACTGGTTTTGTCATGGTCACCCCTCAGTGGCTCCTTTGTCAGCCATAGGAAAGCACTGACCTTTAAAGGAATATATAACATGGGAGTTGGAGTCTGCTCACGTTTCTCCAGCTCTTTACTCTCCCAGCACTAATTTGTGCATATATTGACTCATATTTATTCTTCCATGTTTGAAGCTCTAGTTTGAGAAACAGAGGGGATGAGCTCCTACCAGTATTAACCTCTCACCAAGTGAAAAACTCCTGCAGTCTCCTTTAGTGAAAACGAGAACTTCAAGTTACAATCTGAAACCCGTACTTTACCACGGTAGCTTTCAAAGCCAGGTCAGACAGAAATCTTCCCCCAAAGCAGCTCTATCTCCAGCTGGTTCATCATTCTTGCCAGCTATGTTGAGTAACCCAGACCAAACATACATAAATCCAGTCTTGTAGAAAGTTCTCAGCCTTGGACAAGTTTGCACTTTCAAACCAAATTGCATCAGGGATTTTGTGTCCCTTCCAGCTCCTCCCATGCAGCATTGTGTCCATCACAAGGCAAAGCCTAGCCATCGCCCGTGACCTGTCCAGTGTTGAAGCTGTCTGTGGAGCTTTCCAAAGGGTGTCCTATCAAATTTTCTGTCCTGTAAAGAAACTTCTGTTGAAGCCAGAAAAGGTGCTGCTCTTGAGCGACATTCAGTGGGCACATTAACTTCTGTGAGTAACTTCTTGAGTCTGAGTCTACATTTGAGATGTAAACTGCTTGTGTTCCACAGTAGTGGGCAAGGTGTCCTCGCCATGGGGACTGGTGGACACAGCAGTCTGATCCTGGCTCTGCATCAACACCCCTTGTAGAGACAAAATGACGCTGGTGGTGGAACCAGGGTGAAAAGCCCCAATGAGACCATCACTTCCACTGACTGTGGTGCATGGAGGAGTCTGCAGAGGTCAAATTGGAGGATGAAGGCGCTGCTTAATGGGAAGCAACTTCCGTCCCTGCGAGTGCATAAGAATAATGAGGATTAGTTTCCCCAGTGGAGAACAGCACTGTCTGCAGCCTACAGGCTTCAGGCAAAGACTATGCCAGGTCCACCAGTCCTGGTAGAGCCATTATTGTCACTGGAAACGGAGAGTGAAGCAGCTGTGTACTGGGGGCAGGGGGAGCATCCCTCTTCTGATCCTGCGGAGGAACATTTGCCATGGTCACGCCATGAGCGTCTTCTCTTGTGAAGGAGAACAGATGATTTTGAAGTGGCCGTCGTCAGGGCTGGGAATGGCCCCAGCGCTTCCTGTGCTGCATATCCCAGTGTGAGAGGGAGCAGCTGTTTCCCCTATGTGATAGGAGGTGCTGTGGCATGATTTGGTCTCTTGTACAGCAGAGCCATGTCCGGGGAAGCAGAAGCCACAGGTTTCCACCGGCTCAGGGACCCTGCTGCCAGTGGATCCATCACCAACGCTGCCTGCTTCCACCAAGCGATCTGCAAACAAATTCTGTGTTAGCTGAAGGGCTTTCAGGAGCACCAAAGAAATGCTTTGTGGTGCTGCACTAGAACTGGTCCCAGAACTGGAGAGGACACCCTGTCCCACCGCTCTGATAAAGCCCACAGCACTGTGCTGTACATAACGCATCATCTACATTCTCACACCTCATCCTGCGACCCTGGGAGCTGAGATCTGAGGGGGAGTCGGAAAGCACCTTGAAGGGAGGCTGGAGGTTCAGCACTAAGGCAGTTGCAGTATTTACATTCTGTGGGAAGAGCCTTTGCTCTTGTAGCACGTGCAGATGTGGTGGTGCAGCACAGCACAAGGAGCCAGAACTCCAGTGAGTGTGATATCCAGCCTGGCTGCCCAGGATGCTCTGCAGGCTGGATGCTGCTCTTGAAGGGCCCCACTCTGTCCTCCGAGATCTGATGGGGGTCAGCAAGGGGTATTCAGAATTCCCTCAGGCCTGGCCTGATCAGGACAACACCGAAAATCAGGGTGAACCTGGCAGACTCCCTTCAAAGAGAATGTTTCAAGCCACCACGTCCTTTGACCAAAGCGCATAGGAACAGCTTGAAGGACAGAAGGCAAAGTGCTGGAGTGACTCCCACCCACACGCTGGCTCCTGGGCTTTTTCTCTGTGATTTTTGATGTCCAGCATGACCAAAGCTGGTCAGGTAGAGAGACCTTTTAATTTTTAAGTAAAAATGAAGGGGAGGGAGACTAAAAACATCTTTTCTTTGCTGGCATAGCACATGCTATCCTTTCCCCGTGCCTTCTCCCCAGAGCAAAGAGGTGTGAAGCCCCTCTTGTTCCAGGGCTAAAACTTTGGGGTTTGATGCCACAAGATAATTTGGAGGGGTGGCTGCATCACTAGCCCCTTTGAAGGAGCAGAGGGGTCTGTGTTACTATGGTTCTTGCTGAGCAGGGGTTTGCCCCGCAGCAGACCCATGTGAAGGAACCCAGAGCTGCAGCTGCTGCAAAAGCCCTGGGTCTCCCTCAGGTGGGTGGCTCAAGCTTGAGTTGGCATTTTGCAAGTCCTCCTCCCCAGGGCTCAACCTCAGATGGGAGAGGTGATGGTGCAGCCCCAGCCCAGCCCCTCATGGCAGTGGGAAGCTGAGCCTGTGCCTGGGAAAGGGTTACAAAGGGGAATGTGGGCATGGGCATTTGGTCCTTCTCTGCTTCCGGGCCCTGACTGAACTGCACTGTGTCCCGTCTGCTTTCTCTCCCTGCCCCTCTTAGGAACCAGCTCTGCTTTCTGTCACCCACCTGCTCCCCACCCTCTTGCAGTCCCCTCCCAGGGCAGCCAGCACTCACCTTTGGAGGAGTCCTCCCCGCCATGGCAGGTCCCAGCACTGGCTGGGCAGGAGACCACCTCTCCCTTCCTCCGCAGGTGGGTCCAGCCCAGGAGCAGGGAGCAGATGAGGGCGCAGAGGCAGAGCCCCAGCAGCAGGTACACCACCAGCCACGGCTCCTGCTCCACACATGCCTTCTGCTCCAGCACAGCTGTGGGCGGCGAGGCTGTGACCAGGGCGGCTGGTGCAGGGGGTGGCCACCAAGGCACCCGCTGTTGGGCCAGGCAGAGATGAGTGAGCTTAGAAATCCCTTGGGTACCTATTTCACCCTATTGACTTTTTGATAGGGAAGGGGTGTTGCTAATGGCACTCATTTCTCTGCTCAGAAAGAACTTGAAAGCAGCTGTGCACCTCCTCTGTGCGCTTGGGTTTCTCTTCCAGAGCAAATTCCTGCATGCTGTTCCCACCCTCCTCCCTTCTCTGGTGATCACATCTCAACCCCCAGTGTGGGAATTGTAGATCTTGGGGAAAATAACCCATCGCCTCCTGCTCACCATCCCAGAGGGCTGGATGGGATAGAGGGAGGGAGTGGGATAGAGCTGCCGCTCCTGCCCCAGCCGATATAGCCGAGGGACAGACAGGGAACCACCGCCCTGTGAAAGGGGAAAGGAACTTGCTGCCCTGTCTGGTGGGGAGAACCAGCAGCCAGTTGTTTGATGGGGAAAACAGGAGAAAGAGCCAGCCCTTCTGCTTCGCTTCCCCACTCCTAGACACCACCCCTGGGGCACAGAGGGGGGTTGCTGCCCCTTCCTTGGCTGCGCCCCACATCCCTGTTCTGCCCCCAGCCTTACTTTCACAAGATGGGGCACATTGCTTCGGGTGCTGCCCGCAGACCGTGGTGCAGTTGATGCATCTCTTCAGGAGCTCGTCGTAGTAGAAGCCAGCTCTCTTGTTACAGGCCATGGACTCTGTGTGATGGAGGGAGGCAAACACGGTGTCCTCAGCACATCCTCCTCCCCCGTCATTTGAACACCAGGCTCCCAAAACGCTGCCCTCCCACCATCCCCCCCATCCTAGTGCCTGGGTTTGTGCAACGAGGAGCCTATAGCTGCTCTGAACAAGTTACGGCTCCAATGGACACAGGGTGCGACCTGTGTGCTGCTCTAAGCTGTGTCAACCTCTCCAGGGCTGCCAGGGCAACAGGTCCACAGGACTTGTGGTGCTGTTTGGCTGTGTGGTGAGTACTGGGGAAAGGCATCTCCAGTGAGCTGTACTGGGAGGGGACAGTGCAGCCAGATGGGTGTAGCCATACTCACCTACTGCAGCGAGCTCCTGGTCCCTGGAGCTGCCCTGGGGCTTGCACAGCTTTTCAAGGCACACCAAAACCTGCCCGAGCACTGGCTCGGGACCCTGGGGGTGGCATCGACCCTCAGCAGGGAGGTGTGACTCCTGCTGCAGGGCTGGGTCCCCTGACCCTAGGACAGGGTGCAGCAGTCCTAGACTGGGGCTCACAGGGGAGGCAAGGGGCCATGCACAGGGCTGCGTACGGGGTTTGGGGGCAAAGTGCATCTGTCTGTCGTCTTCCTCCTTACCTGTTATCACTGCACCTTGGTGCCTGCCCCAGCACAGGGCTCGCAGTACAGCCTTGCAAACACAGCTTGAGTTTATAATTATCCACATCAACCGAACCTGCTGTATCCTGAGGCCCTGCCTCGGGAGGGTGGGGTGTCACCTACAGGGAGTAGGGTGCCGATGCAGCTCTGGGAAGGCTCCCCATGCCCCCAGAAAGGAGAGGTGTGGGGAGGTGGGCAACTTGGTCCTGTTCTGTGCAGAGCTGTTGGCAGAGCCACCCCATCACTGCGGCGCTGTCGCATTCCCTGGCAGTTTTGGCTCGAAGCTCAGTTAAGATGAGCAGGCTCAGAGCCTGCCCTGTGTTTCATCCCAGGGCCTGATTCCTACACCCCCACCCCATCATTGCCCCATTGCTGTCTGCCCAGCCCAAGGACAGCCTGCAGACAACTGCCCTGTGCTGCCCACCTGGTACTCACCACACAGGGCAGCACACCTCCTCACTGTGGGCCGGCCGCAGACGAGGCTGCAGGGGATGCACTGGCAGACAAGGCTGTCCCAGTACTGCTGGTCAGTGCAGTTGTTCATGGCATCCCACCTGATGTGCGTCCCATCCATGGCTGCAGAATAGGAGGTGAGTCGGTATGGGGTCTGCCCTGCAGCCACTTCATCCCTTGGCCAGGCTGGGACCCCTCGTAGCAGGGTGGGTACCCAGCTGCGCCCCGGACCTCTCTGGCCCCAGGCTTGGCCAAGAGCATACAGCAAAATCTGCTTCAGGCTCAGCGATCCCCACAGCTCCAACCCCTCCGTGAGCATATCCCATGCCAGTCCCTTGGACACACAGGGAGACCAGCCTGGTTTATGGGTAGCCCCGTGTCCTGAGGGCCTGGAGGTGGCTGCAACTGCTGGAGGGAGTGAGAGCAGTGAGAACCACTCCGGGCTTCTTATTCTTTTCTGAAAATAACAGAAATTCAGCCAGAATCACCCCTGGCAGCGTCGTCTGAAACAATTTTTGATTCTGGAAACTTCTGAATGCCTCTGTGGTGTTGGTGGGGGGAGGTTATGTGATCTTGTGTGTAATTTCTGACATCTCACTCTGGTGTTCTGGCATCATAATGAAACTCGATTTTGATGTGTAAAACTTCCCTAAGCAGAGGCAGGAGGCCTGTGTCTCTGAGGGAGCTTGAAACACCAGTCTAACCAGCACCAGCTGGGATGTCTGGAGATGGACGTGCCCCTGTCCTGGGATGAGCTGTTGGTCCCATCTCCCCTGCTGCACTGCACCCTGTGCCTGTGAGGGCTGATGTGGTTCCAACAGCAGAGGAGCGAGACACTGTCAGCAGGCCTCAGTGGCATAAAAATCTACCCAAAACCTTCCAATTTTAAGAATTAGCTTGTTAATTTACTTATTAGCAACTGAAATATTTGTGCATGTCCCATATCTGCCTGCAGCCTCCCCTGTGCCATGGCAGGGGTTGACCTTAGAGGCAACCCGAGCACCAGTCTCAGTGCCTGGCCATGGCCCCGCTGACCCCCAGCAGCATGGCGGTACCTGTCAGCGTGCCGCCCCGTCCGTGGGGTTTGCGGTGAGCGTGACAGAATAACAGCAGGAAGCACTAACCCAGCACGAGGGCAGCCACAGAGCAAACGTGCCTTTTTCTGACCGAGAGGGCTCAGGGGCGACCGCATCCCTCGGCGGAGTCGCGGCGAAGAGCCGCAGCTGTTTCCTGCCGCTGTTGACAGGATCCAAGAGTTTTAAACTCCACGGTGCCACAGCACAGTGCCGGCCTCCCCACGCCCAAAGGCTGCGCATCGCCTTGGCCGGAGCCCCTGCACCGCAGCCATGGCAAAGCCAAACTTTGTATTTATGTAGAAACCCCCCCACCATGCTCTGGTCGGGGTCTCTGCTCTCTCTAGGACTTGGAGTGTGGAGCAGTTGGGTGCTCTGCGTGTCCCTCTGTCCTGCTATCACACAGCCCCCCAGCACCTTCCTTGCAGAGGGGCTGAGGATGGGCTTCCTCTGGTGTGAAGGGCCTCCTACATGGGGCAGCACATGTAAAACCTGGCTGTTCTCAGGGATAAATCCACTCTGCACAGTATAGTCCCAGTTGTTCAATTAATATTGCTATGAAATTAAATAATTGTTTTCTATTGAGCTGACTGGAGATGTTCCCCAGGGCAGAGCCAGGCTCAGGCCTGTGCTCTCAGATGCTCTTTGAAGATACTTTGTACCCAATGAGAGAGAAAAGGACCACCCGCCCTGCAGCATGGCAGTGAGCCCATGGAATAACTGCTGAGAAGCAGAGATTTGGGGCTGTGTCAGAACGAGGGCTGCAGGCCAGGCGGCTCCTTCCCCACTCTTGTGAGGGCAGGTCCGAGGTGGTGTTTGGCCTCATGTAGGAAAAATCCCACCCTATGGGCAATCTCCCCTCTGGAAGGAGCCTCAAGGCACGCATGCTGCTCCCATCACGGGGTGGCCAGACTTGTCAGACAGGCGTTTTCCAGGGGAGTCAGGTGAGTTACTCCTCTGCCCCCTTCCCACTGGGGACTGGCTCCCTGAGTTCCCCTGCGGAACCCCTCATCTCAAGCTTTAAGAGACCGCTTCGTCTCCAGTCCTGTGGCACTGACGGCCTCCAGCAGGGAGGAAACCCTTTGTGGTCACTCTGCTCTCCCTGTGAGACCCCCAGGGAGACCCTCAGCCCCAGCCAGCACACTGGGAGCATCACCGTGGCCCTGAGCCCTGGCACGGACAAACCCCTCACCCTCATTGCCCCATACAGCCCCTCTGTGGGGTAACTCACATTTGACTGTCCCACGGTGTCTAGTCCCCCTCAGCTCCTGCCATTGCACCACGAGCTCCAGCCCCGAGTCTCTGCATTGCTCGGGAGGTTTATTATTAGAGATAGATTTGATTAATGCCTGGGCCATGCGTTTCCTGGGGTTTCCCCTTATCCCTTTGATGCAAATCTCTCGCACGCACAGCGCATTGCATTGGCTCCCTGAGTGCCCCTGTGCTGCTGGGGGCTGGGGAGGGAGGCACCCCACGGGATGGCATGTCACCAGGCACTGGGAGGGGTGTCCTGGGCCAGGCAGCCACGTTGCAGAGGGGCTTGTAGGGGTGGGGGCTCTGCAGCACCTGTCCTTGCATTGCCTGGCTGTGGGATGTGTTTTTCTGCAGAGAAGGATGTTTTGCAAGGGCAGAGGCAGTTACTCTGGGTTGGGAGAACTGGCAGGTGACCCTGCGGCTCACTGCTGCCCTGGGCTTTCCCAGAAGGAGCAGCAATGTCCGAGTCAGAGGCTGCACAGCTGGAGGGATGCTGCTGCCTGGGGCTGCGGGTGGGGAGAAGCGAGAGCTTCTCACTGGGCCTCTGTGTCACAGCTCTGCGCTGACATGGTGAGGCACCAAGGGCCCACTGCCCTTACCTGCCAGAGTGGCTGCGGCTCATCCTGCCTCCAGACAGGACCAAGCGTCACCCCATGCACCCACACTGTCCCTGTGGGCTGGGTGGTCAGCCCACACCACTGGCCTGTCTCCTGCTCTCAGGACATACGGTGTCTGGACACCGACCTGTGTGACCTGTCCTAGGGAACCTGCTTTGGCAGGGGGTTGGACATGATGGTCTCTAGAGGTCCCTTCCAACCCTAACATTTCTGTGAGTCTTGTGGGCCACAGTAAGATGCTCTAAACGCTGCAAGTGTCCTTAGAACACCAGTGTCTTAGAGGCAGGAGGGTTGCCAGGGGACTGCGGTCTCATGTGCCGAGCTGCCCTGTGTGTGCAACTGAGGTCCTGGCTGGGCTCAGGGTCTGGCACTGCCCTCCACTGCAGTGGAGGTGGAGGATGCTTTCGCAGATAGGAAGAGCCACCTCTGTGCTGCTGGCAGCTTCTAGGAGTATAGAAAAAACATAAAAATATATATTTATTTTTAAATCTCGCCTTACCCTGCAAGTAGAAGGGCCCTGATCAGCAAACCTGTGAAGGACCAGCCGGGGCACCCCCAGAGCATCTGCTCTTGCTCAACTGGTGCAGGGGAGCAGACTGTGACTGCTGCCACGACTGTCCTGGTGCCTTTGACCAGCAAGAGACCCCAGGTAGATCTGGCTGGTGGCATGACGCTTTGTAGGGAATGTCTGGGGAAAACAGAGCCAGGCTGTGGTTACCGTTTTCCCCTTTTCCACTGTCAGTGCATTCATTTTTGGAGGCTTCCCTTGCCTTTCCTGCAGCGGTGCCGGGCAGGGCTGTGCTGTGGCCGTGGCTGTGCTGGGGCGAGGGGCACTGAGAGTGTGGCAGAACCGTGACTCAGCTCAGCCTGGTGGGACCTTTCTGCAGAAGCAGCTCGAAGGGGGAAGGAAGAAACAATACCTGTTCCTTTCTATAAACGTCAGCAGGGCAGCAGCAAGGGTTTTTTCCGTTCGGTTCAAACCTCCTACTTTGCGCTTACCCTAGTGATCTGCAACCGAGAGAGACCCAAAGGCCGCAGGTGGGGTGTAAACACCCCGTGTCCCTCGCAGGGACGTCGATGCCTGAACCTGCTCACCGGGGGAAAAGTGCAGAGAGCAGAGAACCTCAGCGCCTCACGGCCACTCAGCACTGCGGCAGTTGGATGTGACCCATCCTGTCCCAGCTCCTTCCAGAGGGAGGGAATCATTGTCGACACTGACAGACCATGGGCCTTGGAGCAAGAGGAGGCACACTGTGGCCACAGGGACACGGGCGCAGCAATGCTGTGCTGCGTGTCGTGGCTCTGCGTGTGCAGCCGGTGCAAAGGATGGGATTGCTGCTGGGCTCGTGTCTCCCGTGGGGAGAGCTGTGGAGGGTCCTGGGAAGGAGAAGGAAGGCAGAGGCACAGCTGGGAGTGGGGGTTGTGGGGTGCAAGGGCTTGGGAGATAACATTTGACAGCATGTAGCTGGTGGCTGTCCGTGCACAGACTGGTCCCACTTAGCACCATGCCTGCGGCCCGTTCACGTGTGGAGAGCTAAAGCTGCCAGCCAAGGAACTCAGGATCCTGGCGTTGCCTGTGCTGCTTGCGCGTGGCAGAGCGTGGCCAGGAGCGATGGCCCCAACCCTGCCCTCTGGCTCTCGGGGTTTTGCAGGGGAAACCTGCTGCTGTAAATAGCAGCATGAGACTTGCAGTTTCCACCCTGGTGTGCCCTCAAGAGGGAAGTGAGAAGCACTTGGAGGCGGTTTGTCTCTCCTCGCTGAGCAGAGATCAGGCAGTGTGATTTCAGCTTTGACATTCTCTGTGTATGACCGGTGCGCTGTCAACTCCGACGTGCGCCCCAGTAGCCTGACCCTCTGTGCCCCGAGCAGCATCACCCCCTCCCACGGCCTCCAAGGATCATGTGTGGCTCTTAAGTACACACAAACATGGTCCCCTGTGAGCTGCTGTCTCACAGCCAAGGCAGCGGCTGTCAGCCTGCCCTGTCTGGGGTCATCCTTCTGATCTGAGATGTAGGCAGGGATCCGTAGCAGCCTCCAGCACTCCAGCTTCCTGGATTCCTTCCTCTGCTGCATGCCACGGGTGGGAGAGCATCCATCAGCAGTTCTCCACGCAGTCTCCCAGTGTGGTGTATCCCTCTGCATGGCCTTTGCATCCCACAGCATCCTCCCATAAGGTTTTGCATCCTTCAGCACCCATCTAGGTAAGCCCTCAGAGATGCCCTCATATGTTTGGGGTGAGAGAATCATAGAATCAGAATTGTAGGGGTTGGAAGGGACCTCGAGAGATCATCGGGTCCAACCCCCTGCCAAAGCAGCTCCCTAGGACATTTCACTGAGATAGGCATCCAGACAGTTTTGTCCCAGTGATAACTGGGGTTTTTTTCTTTTCTGTGCTCTCGCCCCAGTGGAATTGCTGCAAGAGGAGCTGCAGGTAACAGGCAGATGGGGCGGATTTGTGTCTGACAGGTTTTGGGCAGCTGAGCAGCTCTGCTGGGATGTTTTCCTCCCTGCTCTGCTCAGCCTGGCTGCCTTTTGCAGTCCCTCTTCTTGGGCAGGGCTGGACCTCAGCCAAGGATTTTGGTCACGCAGGTGGTCCCTTTGGGACCTGAAGAAAGGGGTCTGGGAAAGGGGGGAAGAGGAAGAGGAGTCATTTTGGGCTGAAACCGGCAACCGCGAGACCAGGCTGAGCACAGATGGCTCCAACCACGGCTGCTGAGGACTCATTTCTTTCACCCTAGCTCCCAGTGGACACGTACTCTCCAGTCATTGGGGTCAGGACGCCTCTGTCCCCCACGCACAGCCTGGCTGGGCCCTGTGTCTCTGCTGATCCCTCGTGGCAAAGCACAGAGCAGGTACTTGCCCAAGGCCGCGGGGTTGCCCGTGTGTGATGGCCGGTGCCTGGTTCCTGGGTGCGGGCAGATGCGTGGCCGTGGCAGCATGCCCACACTGGCTGCCCACGCAGGGCCTGCAGCCACGCACAGCTGTGCCGCCGTGGCCATGTCACCGCCTCCCCGTTCATCAGGGACCACCACGCCGTGCTGGATGCCGCCTCTGGAGCAGCCCTGGCCGCCTGCCCCGCCTGCAATGCCGCAGCCCAGCCGGGATCGGACCGCAAGGATGGCTCAGCCCGGAGGACACGCACACGAACGGACAGACCCGGAGACCCCCGGGGTGCAGCTCCAGCTCCCCGCTCCCGCAGCCCGGGTCCTGCGCCGGGATGCAGTGCCGCTGCGGGCCTGCTCCCGGCTGTTCGGGTCTGTCCCCAGGAGATGGCAGCCTCGGCCAGCCCAGCCTGGCTCCCCGCCGGGTGCTGGGTGCTCTGCCTGCCGCTGCTGCTCGGGCACCCTCTGCCCGGCCGCTCCAGCCGCTCTGTACCAAGGAAGATGCTTCCATACCCGCAGCAGCCAGGCTGGCTTCTGCCCGCCCCCTCCCTATCACCCCGGGCCAGCCGGACCCCAGCGGCTCCGTCTGCAGCAGCCCCTGTGCGAGGTGGGGTTCAGCTGACCCCGTACACCCCGCACTGCTCTATCCTTCCCTTTGCACCGTACCAGTCTCATCCTGGGGCTGCAGCGGGGCATCATCCCAAAGATGCTTAGAACTGCAGCAGCTCCGTGCAGCCCCCGGCCTGTGCCCTGCAGCGAGCCCTGGGGTGAGCCAGGCTCCAGACCTGCCTGTGTGCATCGTCGAGGTGACGTTGCAAGGGCCACCTTGCCAAAACCCAGTGAAATCAGGAGAGGAAAACATCCCTGAAAACCAGGGCCAGCTCCCCAGACTTCATAGCCAGCTGGAGAGCAAGGACAGCCGGGCAGGAGAAGAGGCAGCTTGGCCAAGGCCTGGCATGGAAGCAGGATAAAACCCCATAAATTCATACCAAAAGGAGACTTTGTGCCGGGGCTGTGTGCTGAGGTGTAACGTGTGGGTGGCAGATAAGGGAGATGAGTCAAAGAACACACTTCGGCTGGAGCATCTAATGGGATAAGGTGTTCTTAGCAACAGCTCCCCATCCCAAGCTCTGACATCGCTGGATTTTCTCCGGACAAGAGGTGTTTCTGTCAGGACCCTGGCAGGAAGGGGCTTGGGGGCTGCTGTTAATTTATAACACCAAAAACCCTGAGGAAATTCCAGAGGGCTGGAGGGCAGCCAGTGGGAGTCTAATATTTAAAAGAGCTAAAAGGGCTGACCCTGGGAATTACAGACCAGGTAGGCTGATCGCAGTCCCTGGGCAAATTATGGGCTGGGTAATTGGGGATACTGTCAGCCAAAAATTGGAAGCTAAAAATATAATTAAGGTCGTTAGCTTGGTTTCATGGATGGCAGCTCCTGTCAAGTGAGTCGGCTTTGGTTTTTGGCATGACTCTGGGCTGGCTGATAAAGCTAATTGTGTTGCTGCATTATAATGGGTTTCTCCAAAGTATTTAATTTACAGCCATGTGACATTTTCATTTGTAAAACTTGCATTATATGGAGTCAGCAGAGCAGACATCCGACGACTGTGGCTGGCAGCACAGGGGCGGCGGCCAAGGGGGCTAGCAATGGAGGATGATGGAGGATGCACAGGAGAGTATTTTTAAGCAGAGATGCTGAGGGTCATTGTGGGAGGATGGTCGGTGGGACAGGCAGCCATTCCCCATGCAGGGGGATCCGCTCTGCCAGCCCAAACAGGCAGGGCCCAGCCAAAAGGCAGGGAGGGTACATGTGGGGAAAAAAAGAGATGGATTTTCCCTGCTAAAGTGCAGCGAGGTCCAGTGGCAGGAAGCATCCATTGGACCCAGTCACCGATAACCTGGCTGGGAGCATAATTAAACGTTGGCCCAGTTTTAGGAGAACTGGTGTATTTGGCATCTCTGAACAAGAGGAAATCTCTGCTTGGTGAGACATGATTTAATGCAGCTTCTCTGTGTGTGCACATGCTTGCAGCAAAGCAGAGCTGTGCTGGACCAGCCCTGTGGTCCTTTCCAGCCCCATGGAAGCTGCATCCTCCTCTCTGGGCTGCATCAACTGCCGTCAAATGCTATGGGTTCCCTCCAGTGGAATGCTTGGGTCCCTTTATGTTTCCCAGTGGGAAGACTGGGCACACGGTAAGTCACAGAGACAGGATCTGGGGCAGCCCAAGGGACATTCCCTCCAACCATGAGGGTGTTTTTCACCAAATTTCATACAGATTTCTAATCTGTGGGTTTCAGCCCTGTTAGACACAGGGTGGCTTGAGGGGCATCTAAGCACGCCCTGACCAGTGACTCCCCTGTCAGATGTTCCCCAGAGAGGGCAGGGCTGGGGACACCTGCGCAGGGGCTCAGCTGGATTGAGGGGCTGCATCCAGCCCCTCCCACAGCTGTGACTTTCCTTGGTGCAGGGTAGGAGGAAGGGAGTCTTTGCAGGCGCCACTCAGTCCCACCTTGGATCCAATGGGGATCCCAGGGCTAGCCAACTTTAAACCATGATTCCTGCCCTCTCCCCTGGGCATCCATCTGTCTGGCTCCACCATAATGACAGTGAGGTGGCGGCACAGAGATTAAATGACTTGCCCAAGGTCCCACAGGGAGCGATGGCCACCCGGGAGGCACACCCCGCTGTCCTGCTCCTGTCCCAGCAGCACCCGGCCCCACAAGGAAAAAAGTGCCACATTGCAGCTTTGCCTGCAAATGAGGCACGTCCCATGTCCCTGTCCCAGTGATGTCCCCACGGGCAGAAGTGACAGATGGTCTTAGCAGGACCTCCATGCTGCAACAGGGAGCAGGTGCTGTTCTCCTCTCACTGGTGGGGTTTGGTGCTGCTGAACCCTTTCCTGGGGCCAGGAGGGTTTTGCTGGTGCCCTTCCCAGGCTGGGGCTGGTGTAGCCAGAGCCAGTGACTAACACCTCCTGGTTTGCAGCTTGTTTACCGGGTGCTGGGGCTTAGGTTCGGATTGCTGACTCACCACAGCGCCTTCCCCCTCTGCCACTGCAGCTCCCTGATGAATACTTTCCATTTTCCCATTACTTTAATTGCCCTTGTTTGAAAAAAACCTGCTCCAAACTGGCTCTGAGCTGGAGAGACCTGTTAGGCACAGCTGCCCCAACCAGGCATCCCCATGGTGGGGGTGATGGGAGGGCAGCAGGGTGGGACACCCACCTCCACAGCACATATGGGCGACCTTTGGGTGGTGGCAGTGCCAGGGCTTGGGGCACGTGGGGAGGATCGGTAGCGGTGAGCTTTTGGTGGTCCTGCCGGCTGTGCGTGTTGAACACACAGGCAGCTGGTGGTGCAGGGATTCCGGCTCTGGCGCAGCTGAATGCAGCTCAGCAGGTTTGTGGAGAGGCCTGTCCCGTTCGGCTGGATTTTTGGAGAGGCTGGAGCCAGTCCCGGCACCAGCTGCTTCCCGTGAGGTGCTGCCGGCTCCTGTGGGGCCATGCATGGCGCCAGGTCGTGGCCCCAAGCCATGGTGCAGCTTGGCCACGTCTCAGAGCAGGCACAGCCTGCAGCTTGGGAGACATTGGCTCCAGCTTCATGCTCTGTGCCAATGCTGTGCCCTTTTTCTGGGGACAGTTCCATATGGCGCTGGGGAAAGAGCAGCCCTTTCATTTCTGGAGGGATCCCCCCAGCCCATGGGGTCCCTGCCCCATCTCTGTGCACATCAATGGGGGAAGAAGCACTGGTAACCCCCATTCTCCCCCAGTTTCCCCCCAAAGCCCTCTTGGAGCTGCATCACCGTGCTTGTCCCAGCCTCAGTTGCACTGGAGGATGCTCTGTGCAGACATTGTGTTGGTCATGAGGGCTCTGCTTTTCCCAGCTTGCAGGAAGCCCCAAGGAGATGGCAAAGAGCTGAGGACCACAAGGACAGGATGTAGAGGTGTTCAGAGAGCTGCAGGATGGCTTTTTGATGGGAAAAAAAATAATTCTGGGCATTTCTGGGACCCATGAAATGCAAGGCATGCCCAGTCCTCAGCAAGGGATGTGGCAGGGAATAATCCAACAACATCAGGGGTGGAGGTGGGTGGAGAGGGCGATCAGGGCAGGAGAGGAGCCGCTCAGGAAAACTATGTGCCCTCCTCTGAACTGCAGGCATTCTTCAGTCATGTGCCAGGCGAACCCTGGACCCACGGCAAGGGCATCAGGGTCTGTAAATCCTGTAGGGAACATCCTCCCTCCCTGGGGAAGGACTATGCTGCTTTTACAACATTAGGGTCAAGGGAAAGAGAAGATCCACCCAAACCAGTGACAGGAGTGCAGGAGATGGCCACCTCTCAGCCTGCATATCCCTCCTGGGAGCATCGTGTGGGCTTGAGGCGTCCTGGGCAGCTGATGCAGGGCTGGGTGAGGATGCAGCAGTGCCATGGGTGTGGGGTCAGCCCTGCAGCTCCACTGTCCCGTCCTTGTGCTGTGCGTGCTGTGCGAGGCGATGGCAGGAGGGAGAGAGATGATTAAAGCAGCCTTTGATGAAGCAAAAATTAATAAACAAGCAAGCAATTGTGCTGGTCTTTATTTACTCCAGGATGACAGCTCGGAGCCGGCGAGGCGAGGCCGCCGAGGCCAGGCCCCACATCAAACGGCAGGGCAGTGGCGGGTGTGAGGGGACCACGCCACCACCTCTTCAACGGGTTTTTCCTGGTTCCAACCAAGCCGTGAAGGTCCACATGGCTGGTCCTAATATCAGGGCCCTGTCCCATGCTGGCAAGGGATATAGGGGTGAGCAGGAGACGCTTAGTATGGGACATGCCAGGCTGGGGTGTGTTTTGGAGGTGCTATTTGGCCACTTGCCCCATCTCCCTCCCAGGAGGATGGAGCCAGGCTCTTCTCAGTGATAGGACAAGGGGCAATGGGTGCAAGCTGGAGCAGACAAGTTCCATGTGAATGTAAGGAGAAACTTTTTCCCTGTGAGGGTGAAGGAGCCCTGGGACAGGCTGCCCAGAGGGGCTGTGGAGTCTCCTTCTCTGGAGACATTCAAAACCCACCTGGATGCGTTCCTGTGTGACCTAATCTAGGTGTTCCTGCTCTGGCAGGGGGGTTGGACTAGATCATCTTTCAAGGTCCCTTCCAACTCCTAATGTTCTGTGATTCTGTGATTCCCTGATTCATGGCCCATGTTCCCACATCTCTTCTGCCCCTGGTAATGCTCTACAGATGCAGACATCTCTCTCCTGGCCCTTGTCTGGCTGAGGTGCAGAATTAGCGCTGGGAGACTAAAACTAGACCCAGTGTGTGCTGGTGGGTCAGTCCCTTAGCCGCCCCCAGGGCCAGAGCCAGGAGGCCAAACCCACACCCTCATGCCTGGTCCTTATCGCCTGGTTGGGTGTATTTACCTGCCGGTGCTGTCGGTTTCTACCGGATAAAAATGCACTGGACAAATAGAGGAGTTCCCAGCTGGCCCCAAGAAGTGGCACCCTGTCCCTGCTTTGTACTGTTGGGCCCCAGCACTGCAGGTCACACAGCTGCAGGAGGGGTACAAGGCTGCTTTGCCCCCAGCTGAAGTTGGGTGTACAAGCGAATGATGAGCCACCCAAGGTGGGGGCTGTGGGGACAAAGGAGCAGGGGATGTGTGCCCCCAGGCTGTGGTACCATGCACTCCGCGAGTGGGGGGGCAGCAGTGTGGGCTAGCCCTCGGATGGGGGGGCTGGGGGCTGCACTGAGTGGCCCCACTGGCCAGGAGGGTCTTGGGGTGCACATGGGGCTGTACGGCTGGGCTTGGCTGGGCCCGGCCCGGCCCGGATTGACTGGGCTGGGATCGACTGGGCTGGGCTCGCCCCGGCCCGACTCGGCCCGGCTGGGCTCTTCCCGGCCCAGCTGGGCTCGGCCTGGCACCACCTGGCACGGCTCGGCACGGCTCGGCTCAGCCCGGCACCACCCGGCACGGATCGGGTCCGCACGGCTCGCCTTGGCCGGACCCGGCTCAGCCCGGCACCACCCGGCACGGCTCGGCTGGGCTCTTCCCTGCACGGCTTGGCACGGCTCCGGCACGGCACGGCTCGGCTCGTCACGGCACGGCTCGGCTCCGCACGGCACGGCTCCGTGACGAGCCCAGCCGAGCCGTGCCGAGCCGTGCCGAGCCGTGCCCAGCTTGGCTGAGCTCGGCTCGGCCCGCCCCTGCGGGAGGAGTTGCCTGGGCCCCCCTGCGCTCTGCCCCCGACTCGGCTGTCTGCTGCGCCCCCGCCCTGGCACTGACCTCACGCACGCACGGCCCCTCCCACGCTGCGTACCCACCCCTTGTCTCCCGCTGGCTCCTCCGTGCGCTGATCCCAGCCCCACCAGGCACGACCCCCCGACCGGGGTCCACAGACACCCCCCCGCGCCCCACCACACACGGGCGCCCCTGTTGTGCTCAGGACCAACGGGGTCGGGCCGGGCCGAGCCCAGCGTGGCCGCGCTGGGCCGGGCCGAACCGAGCTGGGCCCAGCCGGGCAGAGCCCAGTCGAACGCAAGCGAGCCGGGCCGGGTCGGGTCGGGTCGGGCAGGCGCGAGCCCAGCCGGACCAAGCCGAGCCCATCCCAGTCGAGCCGGACCGAGCCGAGCCCAGCCGGGCTGAGCCGTGTTGGGTCTGGTCGGGTCAGGACGAGCCGGGCCCGGGCCGAGTCGAGCCCGGCCGGGCCGAGCCCAGCTGAACCCAGCCGAGCCGAGCCGAGCCGAGCCGAGCCGCCTGCCCCGCCCCCAGCTGTCACCAGCCGCCCCTCCCCCATGGCCGAGGGGGACTGAGGCGACCCCACCGCGCCCTCCCCTTTCCTTGCATCCCATTGGCTAGGGAGGTCTTTTGTTAGCGGCGGATGCTCGCCGCTATTGGTGGGAGGGGGTGTTCGTCCGCGCCGCCGTTCCGCCCCGTTTTCCGCCTGGTTTCGCGAGCTGCAAACTTTGCAGGCAGCCCAGTCTCCAGCACCGAGCACCCAGCGCCGCACCGGAGCCGGCGGGGGCCCGCACCGCACCGCGGGGCACCGCCCAGCCCAGCCCAGCCCAGCCCAGCCCAGCCCCGCAGGGTGGGGGCACCGCGGCCCTTGCGCGCCCCTCCGCGCCGCTCGGCCATGCGCGCCTGCTGAGCCGCAGCGGAGGCGGCCGCCTTGCAGTTTGCTCCCGTCCCCCGTTTTAATTTTATCTCTTTTATTTATTGGGTGTTTTTCGTTTGGGATTTTGGGGTATTTTTGATTTGTTGTGGGGTTTTTTTTGTGTTTTGGGGTCTTTTTGACGCTCTCCCCCGCGCTCCGCAGGCGCCAGGCGGAGGCCGCGGCCCGCGGTGAGGGCGGGCGCGGGGCGGCGATGGGCGCGGCGGCGGGCGGGCGCTCCGCGGGGCGCTGAGCGGGCGCGCAGCGGGCGCGGGTCGCGCCATGGCCGCCAAGGACAACCCCTGCAGGAAGTTCCAGGCTAACATCTTCAACAAGAGCAAGTGCCAGAACTGCTTCAAGCCCCGGGAATCCCACCTGCTCAATGACGAGGACCTCAACCAGGTGGGACCTTACCCCCTCCCCTCCAAAACCCAATGTTTTTCTCTCTAAAATCCGCCCCGGGGACCCGCCCCCTGCCTACTCCCACGCGTCCGGCCCCAGGGCGCCCTGGGGGTCCTCGTAGGGTGTCTGCCTGTGGGTAGTCTGGTGTCCCGTGAACGCTGTGGAGCCCCGCGGGATGGCCCCACAGGTATCTCGGGGTCTGCTGAGTAGTTTTAGGGTGCTATGGATGATCCTGTGGGCAGTGTAGCGTCCCTGTAGGGTTCTGCAGGTAGCACAGGGTCCCATGGGTCCCTGCTGGCCCCATGGTTTGTATGGGTTCCCATGGGATCTCTGCTGGTCACATCACAGGGTCTGGTGGGCACCCGAGCTCCCATGGGCAGCGTGGGCTGGCAGGGTGGTGGTGCTGTGGGGTGCCTGCTTCCTCCACACATAGCACACATAGGGACCCACAGGTACCTTTAAATCCCATGGGGTGTTTGGTAGCTCCGTGGATGCTGTCTGGTCCCATAGAGTGTCCAGCAATCTGTGGGGTGCCTGCTGAGCCCTCAGATACCCAGGTGTTCCACGGGACAGCCAGCATCCCCACAGTGCCTACTGCTCCCTTAAGCCATGGTCCACCCAGTGCCCCCTTTCCTGAGGCTATCTGGGGACTGACACCTGTGCTTGGGGTGGTCCCAGCCCCTCATGGGGTGCATGGCAGCAGGTTGGGGGTACCCTGTGGGCTCCATCAGAATATCCCAAAAGTCCTAGAAAGAACTTGATGGTGATCAAAACGTATGCTCCTGGACGTGGCCTGATCACCTCTGCCCCATGGCTCCCCAACCCTGCAGTGCCCCGCTTTCTTGGGGGAACGGGAGGGCAGCCCCTGCCCCTTCCTGGTGAGAGCCCAGCGAGGGCAGGGCTGGGGGGCTGCCAGAGCTGGGCCTTCCTCTTCCTCCCAGGCCTGACACAGGCCTGAAGGCCCTCTCACCCACATCAGGGTGTGTTTGGGGTGCAGGGTCTGTCTGCAGTGTGGGGGTCTGGGGAGCAGGATTGCCCTCCCTCTTCCCACACCTTTCTGGGCCGGGGCTGACATCCGCGCTCCCGATCCTATTATGGCAATGAGATCAGACATATTGCTGTGCTCGCTGGGGGGGCGGGGGGCATAATGAAATCTGAGGGCTAATATGGAAAAAATGTAACTGGAAAAAATGCCGTGGTGTGTGCGGGAAGGGGCGGGCGGTGGGGAGCGTCACGGCCGTGCCCAGACAAAGGAGCTGTCCCAGAGGGGGCTTGGGAAGAGCCCCCACTCCCATCCGGCCCCTTCCCACTGTCCTGCCTTGGGTTTTGCTGCCTCCTGGGTGCAATGCTTTTTTGTTTTAATTGGGGGGATTCAAAGCATTGCACGCTGCAGCCAGTAATGCCTGCCTGGCCCTGCTGTGGGGGGCCTGCCACCTTCCCTAGGGATCCAGGGCCCAGAGCTGTGTTTTGGGCCCTTGTTTGCTTTGTTCCTGTCTGGGTAGTGAGTGGCCCTGGCAGGGGGGCTGTCGCCATAGCTGGCTCCTGTGGGGATGGGGTCGGCCCTGTGGCCGGATCCAGGCCCAGCATGGGGACTCGGGTTGGGAAACTGCACGATCCTGCTCGGCTTCTCCTTTGCAGCTGGGGTGAAATAATCCCGCTTCCCAGATAAGATGGTGGCTCTGGTAACGTGTGATGCAGGCATGCACCCTCCCACCTTGTTGCGCGGCCCCCTGAGCTGAGAAGCCCCCAGCTGCTGCTGGCCCAGTGCTTCCCTGCCAGCATGCCCACCTCCCCTCCAAATTCATGCCCGGAGGAGGCTCTTCGCTGCAGAGAGGAGCCTGGCTGGATGTGGGGGTGTGCTCACTCGGAAGCACACCCAGGAATAACGGTTCATTTAACAGCTCCGAATTTTTATGTCTTTTAAATACATTTTTTTCCTTTTTTTTTTTTTTTTTTTTTAAAGCTTGGTTTGGGTAGGGGGAACACAGGGATGTGGGCTCTGTACTCAGTGTGTCCTGTTCATCCCATGGGCAGAGACTGTGTTGGAGATTATCTAGAGTCAGGCTAGAAAAGTCTTTTTGAGTCATCTGACCTTTCTACTTGGCTTGCAGGAAAGGTGAAGGTACTTCACACTTACGCACTCACATCTTTTTTTGGATTTTTATTCTATAAAAATACCTGTGTGGGTGTTAGGAGCTGCCCCTCCTGCTTTTCTGGGGCGCTCCAGAGTTCAGGAGCCACTCGGGGCAGAGACCAGTGTGCGTTTGCAGAGTCACAAATATTTAGTTGTAGTAGTAGATTCCTGTCGTACTCTGGAACCGAATTAGGAACGGGGCTGGGAGTGGGGAATCTACTCCCAAACATCAGGATTAATGAGCTGGAGCTCTCTAATAATAATCGGACTTAGTGCTTCCAACTTCAAAGGGCTGCACGGACGCTAAGTCCCTAATCCTGGGAGCGCTGTGTTCACGAGTTGTTTTTGTGCGTGGCTGTGCTGCCGGCCAGCAGTTGGTGTGACTTGGGGCAGCTACGTGTGGTCCCACCACCAACTGGAGCCTTGGCCATCCCCCTGAGATCTGCAGGTGGGAGGTGATGTGCCCTTGACCCCCTCTCCCCCCAACCTGCGTTTGACCTTTTGGGCTTCCTGCAATGCATGGGAAAAAGTGGGTCAGTCCCCACATCTGCTCCCCCTTGGGAAAATCTGTCGCTGTCGATCTGCTCCGATGAACGTAAGCCCCAGTGTGAGTGCTTAGAGCCCTGTGATCCTGTGCAGCAGCAGGATCTGGCCCATGGTCCCTGGCAGGCACAGTGCTATTGATGGCTCTGTCCCGGCGACTCCATCTGCCCAGCACTTTGTGCTGCTTGATTCCTGGTAAGGGAGAAATGCCCTTTCCATGGGAATTCCCTCTTTCCTGACAAGACAGGCCTGCACCACATGGTTCCTTTTAACCTGCATGCCTCCTGGGGACGTCAGCTTCCCAGACATGGCCCAGGAGGATGGATGATTCCCAGGTACCCTCTTCCATCTCCAGTAGAAAGTCCACTGGGGCAGAGGAACACTTTTCCCCCGGAAGGCACCCAGGGCTCTGCAGAGCCTTGGGGGTGTCCCTGGGGGTCCGTGCTCTCCATGCTGGCTGCACTAGACCATGCTGTGCCTGTGCCTTTGGTGTCAGTAAGGAAAATGAAGCCCCCACGACAGGAACAGGCTGGGAATTAACCTCAATTATGCTTGGCCTGAATTGGAAGAAGAGCAGAGTGTAAAGCAGTTGCTTTTAATTTTCTCCAGGCGTGTGCTCTCTTGGGGCAGGGGCACTGGCACACATAGAGGAATTTGAGGACATCTTTCCAGCTACCAGTGTCTTTTTTTTTTTTTTTTTGAGACCATGGCATGGATGCCCAGAGGACCACCCACTTAGAAAATGGAGCTTGAAAACTTTTCCCAGTGCCTCCTCCCACTGTGGCCTGTGACACCCCTGTCCAGTGGTGGTGAGGGAGGTGGTGGTGGTTATTTCCATCTCTGCTCTGTTGGACATTATCACTTTCCTACTGTTCTGGATGCTGAACAGCAGCCCCGAGGCTGGAGTGTCAGCACTGGGTCGCAGGCTTGGCCTTGCTCTGGGATGTTGCGTTGATGGGGCTGTGATGCCCGGGGCTGGGGTCTTACCCTGGCTTTATGTGTTGTCCAAAGGGTGTCAGGGTGAAGGGTCATGTCCCAGGCACGCTTTTGCCTCCACCCTTTGCTCTTTGTGGGGAAATAGCCCATTTTTCCCTGGAAAGCAGCCCCTATCCTTGCATTCCCTGTTCCCAGCTGCTTGTATCACGCTGCAAAAATCTGCCTGGACTTGACTAATTATTAGGACTAAATGGGGAGATTCTCTGGAAATATCACACACACACACACACACCCCCATTGGTGACTGTAGCAAGCAGGGGCTTGGGGCATGCTGCTGGAGGAGCTGGGGTGAGCAGGGTTGTGGTGGCAGCAGCATATCCTGGGATAGTGGTATGAAGGCATCAGGTGCTCGGGAGGGGTGTCAGGTTTGGTGCTGGAGTTGGCTTTGGGTGCAGTTAATCCTCCCGGTGGCCCTAGGGAAGGGACATGGCGGTGCCTTTGGCAGCTGGAGGGAGAACCATCCCCTTTGCACACTTACTTGCTGCTGGTTTTTGCATGGCGCTGCACCTTATTTGCTCTGGCAGCTGAGGAAGCGATAAATCCCCTCTCCAGCACTCTGGAGTGATGTTGCGGCTTCTCCCAGACGCTGAGGAAGCCCTGTCGTGAGGGGTGGTTAGATAACACCTGCTTGCTGTGGGGCACGCTGGGCCTTGGGGTTACTCGAGGAGGGGGAGCCGGTATTGCAAAACCCATTCCTTCCCTCTTCCATTTCGCTGCAGCGCCTCTTCCAGCTCTTGCTGGGCTGCCCAAGCTGATGGCGGTGCTCAGACCCAGGCGCAGCCCTGGGGCCAGGGCCAGGGTATTTGCAGAAGGAGACCGGCTGTTTGCATGAAGGGTGAATTCAACCTTTCCCCTTCCCGTTCCTCCAGTCTGGCGGTCACTCCCACTGCCCCACACAGCAAACTGCTTGGGCAGCTCCTCTGGGGTTAGCCTGTGTGCTGGGAGGGCTGCGCCACAGGCAGCGCCGGCCAGCCACCCTGTAGCAGCGGTGTCTCGTGCTCCTCAAACCATGGGTCTGGTCTGTCTGGTCCGGGTTGGCTTCTTCCTGCATGGTGAGATGTGTTGGCGGCGGAAGCCTGGCTGGGGTGATTTGCAGCTTTGGCAGTAGCCAGCCCATGCCCACACCTGTGCTGTGCTAATGTGTTTTTGCAGGAGAGCGAGGGGTGGATGGAGAAGGGCAGGGCAGGGGGTGGGGGGGTGCTGTCCCCACATGCCCGGGGGCTGTCCCCAGGAGTTGCCTGGGTTTAGGCTGGAGAAAGCTGAGCTTGGACCAAACCTGCAGGCAACAAACAGATCCCTGCATGAAGGCCTGGGGGATAGAGAGCACTTCATACCAGGAGCGGCTGTGGATGCCTACTGGCAGCACAGCAGCCTCCCACGCTGGGGTTTGGCTCTGCTCTGCTGCCCATCACCAAGTGACGTACAGCTGAGGGACAATACTTTATGAGCAGGGAAGTAGAGATGTGAGCTATGATGGGATTGCTGCCAGAGCATGGGTTTACATGATGTTTCCAGAGCCTCCCACTGGCCAGGGTCGTGGGTCTCCAGTGGTCCATGTGGCATCCTGCTGGGAGCATGCAAAATGTTAAGCAGTGTCTGTCTCTCAGTTCCTAGAAGCTGTGCTGTGGACAGGGAAGCCTGCTTGGGTGGGTGTCGCATCCCATTCCCATCCCAAACACTGCGTCACCTTCCCCATTCCTGCTGGGTGACAGCTGCTCAGACTCACTCATCAGTGATCTTTTCTTGGGCTGCAAAGGTGTGTGAAACTGAGAGCAGAGTGGAGCTGAAACTGCCCAGATTTCCTCTTCTGAGGTTGTAACCACAGCGTTTGTGGTGACTTTCGCCTTGAGCTGTGCCAGAAACTGGTTCCTGCATCCAGGGAGCCCTGAGTGGTTTAGGAGCTGATGCACAGGGTACAGTGATCTTGCTGCCTCTGCTCTGGGACTGTCTCCTGTGGGTCCAGCTGGGAGCTGTGTCCCTGTTACTGAGCACCCAGAGATGCACACAGGGAGCAGCAGGCGCTGCTGTTGCTGCTTTCAGAGAGGCCTCTCCAGTGAATGTTGAGACTAAATCCATGAAGGTGATGGGATAGGAGTTACCATGAGTTAACCTGCTGCCTGGGTCAGGCTGGGGCTGTTGTTTTCTAGCAGGACTGCTGGAAGCCCCGGCACAGTTCCCTGGCACACAGGGTTCTCAGCATCAGAGGCAGAGGCTAAAACTCCACTGCAACAGTCCATTTTTTCCCCCTTCCCACTCAGTTGCAAAGCCTGAACAAAGCAAACCCTGCCTCCACCCGAGACAGGCTGATTATGGCAGCCTAAACAGATTATCCCTCCCACCACACAATGGGAGCCAGGAGTCTCTCCTGATGGTGGACTTGGACTTCCCTTGGAGCATGTTGGGGTGGGTGGGGACAGACTGGCTGCAGGAGCATCCCCAGCCCCTCTGGGCATCCCGGCACCACAATGAGGAGGTGGTTGCCCTGCTGTGGGGCTGAGTCTGAACCCTAAGAGGATGTGTGGATGTCAGCAAAGCTCTCCTGTCCCACCTTGTGCAATGAGCTCCCATGGGTGCTGCTCTGCTCAGTGCTGCTCAGCAACTTGCTTGGCTGGCTGGCTCTCATGAGGGGGTGAAGAGGTGAAGGTACCACCAGCAAACCCTGAAAGCCTGTCCAATGGACATGCTGGTTGTTGTCACAGCCCACCTCCGGCCTTGTGACCTGATGCTCCATGGGCGGTGAGGCTCCCTTGACCAGTCCTGCCTGCTGAAGCAGGTGACTGCCCTCTCTGCCTTGCAGCCCTGGGGATGCGCAGGGGGTTCCTGTATTACCCTGGACTTTGAGAAGTACCGAATGGCTCTGCATGTCCTTTGAGCCCAGTCTCCCAGCTGCTGGGAATCTCATTCCCAGTGCTGGTGGAGCTGGGTGGGGTGCTTTGTCCGTGCCTGGGCAGCATCAGTGCAGCAGCTTGACAGCTTCATGTAAACTGAGCTGGGGCCGCTTCCTTCTCCGCTTCCTCCCACCCGCTGTGCTGCCAGTGCCGGCCCAGGGCCCTGGGCTGGAGGCAGCGACCTCCCCCTTGGCGCAATGCAGGCCCGCAGGCGGAGGGGATGGATGCAGTGGCTGGGGCAGCGACCCAAGAGGCAGGTGAGGGGCTGGGGGGTGTCCACAGCATGGCTCCAGTGGCGGGCCCTGAAGCAGGGCAGGGCTGGATCATAGGGATGGGATACCTGGGCGTTCCCAGAGGTGCGACAGGAAGCGCAACAGTGACGCAAGGTCGTTTCTGCCTGAGTCAGACTCCACCGGTCCCACGGGACAGAACCTGGCGCTGTGGGGCTCCAACCCAGCTGCACCTCCCGTGCGGTGCTGTCCCTGGAAGCTGTGGCTGTATCACTTTTTTTTGGGTGGTGAGGCACCTGCATATCTCTTCTGGGGCAGCAAGCCAGCGGCTTCGGCACCTCTTGGCCAAGGTCGTGGTGGGTGGTTGGTTTTGTCACCACGAGCCCTGCCGGAGGAACCGGCTCTCCTCTTCCTGCCCGCCCTGTGAGCGTGGCCCCACCCCAGCCGTGGATGTATCGCACTGCCAGCAGCTGCCCTCCACTCTGCTCTCCAAGTCGTCTTGTGGCTCACCCTTCAGCTAGGTACCGTCTGGATTAAAGGCAAAGCTACCCAGGGCCCGAGCATCCCGTGTGGCTGCCACCTGTGAGGAAACCACCTGGAGCTGCCCTTTGGACATCACTGGAGCTCTGCGTGGTCGAAGGCGTCCTGGGAACTCTGGGGTTGCTCTAACGCCATCCCTTAATGTGAGGTTGGAGAGATCTGCTTGGACAGAGGAAGTTTTTACTCGGAGCCCTTTCCTAGTGCTGGGTGTTGTGTTTTCCTCTCCTTGCTGAGCTCTCCAGAGGAAGCTGAGCTGGTGTGAAGCGACGTGTGGCTCCGGTTCCATCTTGGTGTGGTAACGCTCCCCTGGACCTGCCTCCGGCAGCAGCACCAATCGGGTTTATTTTAAACCTTGCTTCAGCAGGGCTGTTTGAATGCAGGTGCGATGGGTTTATTTCAGACACTTTGTGTGTTAATTCATATCCTTTTTATTTAGGCTTGTACCTTTTTGGGCATTTGCTTGGTTTTAGCAGTAGATTGTTTTGGTTTGGCTTAAAAAAGTGCTGCTGAGCATTCATCTGTTGGCGGGTGGAGCCAGGCTGCCCACGCTGGCTGGCTCTAATTCCTACCTTTCAGCTATTTTGGTTTCAATATCTGAAATTGGGTGCTTCTGCTGAAATAAGTATAGCCTACTGGTGTTTTTTTATGATGCCAGTGAAGAAGTGACCATGGCATGTTGTTTCAGGTGATTGGTGCTATATGTATGGTCAGTTGAGCCAAAATTGGAGTGGTTGAGGGGAAAAATAATGTCTGGTGTGGGGTGCGAACCAAGCTGAAGTAGGGCAGGGCTTCTCACCTGGGTTGACACTGCTCATTGCTGACCCTGGTGATGGTGTCCCCTGTTTGGGTTTGACAATTATGCCATCCCCAGTGTGACACTCTGACATGCCCGTTGCCTGTCATGATGGGGGCTGTGTGGGGCTGGGTGCTGTTAGGGTGCAGTGGGGTGCATGGGATGGCACGGGACAGTCACAGGAGGACTGTGGTGTTGTAGCTGGTGTCTGTGAGAGGTTTTGCTCATGGGTCTTTGCTGGGTTGAGCCCTTGGCTGTGCCCAGGGGGTGTGCTGGGGCACGGAAGATAAAACTGTGGAATAGAGGAGGGCTGGGTTCTGTAAGTGGCTTGGCTACCCATAGCATTGCTGCTGAGGGCTTCTTGGGGTGCCAAGTGTTGGGAATGACGCCTCTTGCCTTTGCTGTTACTCTCTTCATTCCCGAGTGCCAAAGGCCACTCGCTGTATTGTCTCAGTCACCAGAGCTGGTTGTCTAGGGCTCACTGCAAGTGCCTGTCATGGAAGTTTGGGCACCCTGCTTTGCTGCTGCAGTGGCCTGTAGAAGGCACTTCCCAGCTCTCCGGTGGGCCGTCTCTAGTTAGTTATTTGCAATTTTGCTTTTCCCCTTGTAAAACAGAAGAGAAATCTGGGAAGCGTTGTTGCAGGTGGGTCAGCCCAGGCCACATCCCGGCACAGCGGGGAGCAGTGGAGCCCCCATTCCAAAGTCCTCCCCTTGCGTGGGCCCAAGTTGCGTCATGGGTGCCTTTGCGTGGGGGTGCGGGGCGGGCTGCTGGCGGGGTGCGCCAGGGGAGTGGCAGAGCACGGCTCACCCCACTGGGCCCTGGCAGCGTTGGCGGCGCAGGGCTGGGCACAGAGCGGGTGCCGTGCCGGCTGGGGGGCGGCATGGGGGCTGTGGGCGAGCAGGGAGCCAGCACCCAGGTGAGCAGGATGAGGGGTGGTGGGGGACCCCCTCGCCGAACTTGGGAAGGGCTGGGGGCTGTGATGCCAGCGGGGTGTCATTCTGTGTGAGCGAAGCTTGTGCTGGTTGTGGGAACAGTCGGGTGCAGGGGTACCCTGGGAGGGAGTGGTGCAACTCTGCCAAACTGGATCCCACTCCCAGCACTCTGTTTTCTTTGGTTCTAATCCTCTTTACGTGAGGGGGAAGGAAGGAAGGTCTTCTCAAATGGTGTTTTTCTAGCTGCTGGGAGAGCAACACCTAGAGCTGATCAGTCACTTTGGGGGGAGGAAGAAGAGATTTTGTTATTTCTTTTCACTTTATAAACAGTAAATGGGCTCCCCCGGCTTGTTTCCAGTTTGCTTACTCAGTGCTTCATGCGTTTGACAGTTTTTGGTGCATAGGCAGTTTCTTCTATTGTTTGCAGGGATTTTTCCAGAGGGGAAACTTTTTTTTTTAACATTACAAAACCACAGAAACTGGAAGGAGGCATCTAGGGGAGGTACCAAATTGGAAACAGTTTTAAGCTTCAAGGGAAAAAAAAAAAAAGAGAAGAATGAAAAGCAACAAGATTAACTAAATTTTGAGAGGAGCTGGGAACGCGTGTCCTTGTTACTGTGTGGGCAGGCCAGGCTGGGGCTGGGCAAGCATGGAGGTTTCGTGGTGGAAAGTAGTGTCCCTGGACCCAGGGACTCCTGAAGCTGGATCTTCCCAGGGTTTCCTCTGTCCTAGCTTGTCCTGGTACCTCCATGGAGCCGCCTTGCCGGTGTGGCAATGCCTCACCACTCTTGCACCAGGAGTTGGCCCCAACCCTTGCCAGGAATGGGGTTGACTAATAGTTTGCAGCCTGACAGGCAACAGGAGCAGTGCCCATAGGACTTTGCAGAGGGGGGACATACCTGGCATTCACCCCCATCCCATCATTCGGTGTGGCAAGGGTCTGCCTGCTTCACACTGGCAGCTTCTACACCCTTCACACTGGTGGAAAGAGCCCGGATACTTTTTTTCCACTGCTAAATGGCAGTGCTGCGAGGCATTTCTTTCCGGGTATTCTTTCCCTTTCTCTTCCTGGCTGGCTGAATGAGCTGTTTTCCCTCCACCTGGCTCTGACCTTCCTGAGTGCTCGGCCGTGGGCTGCTGGAAGCCGCTGGGAAGGAGCGGGCTGGCAGGGGCCACCCCTGCGGGGAAGCGGGTGTTGGATGTGCGCAGCACGGGAAGCGGCTGTGAGCTGGAGCACTGCCAGCGCTGGGTAGTTTTTCCTCTCTTAATTAACAAAAAGAAAAACAAGCTCTCCTTTGGAGTATGTTTTTGCTTTGGAGTAGAGGCACGCTGCTGATGGTGAGAGGAAGAGCTGTCAGTGAGGACAGGCTCTGCAGCTTGGCGGTACCCGGGAGGATGGTGCTCTCAGTGCCATGCCGTGCAGAAGTAGCAGAGTTTGGGGTTTGTGGCTGGGGTTTTACCTTCTCCTGTGTCTTCATCTCAGTCCTGTTTGCACCCAGTGTACATAACACCATGGGTTGCCAGTAGGCATCACGTTCCCCGCACCGGCAAGGCTGAGTTTGCCTGTGTACAGGAGCCTGAACTCATGCTGTTGCCTTCATGCCAGCGTCTGGTGTGGTTTCCTGTGGTCCCCGACCATTGATCCCCTGCAGTGCTGTTCCACAGTGAGCCACTTTCCTCTGCACCTGATGTGTTTCTCTGCTGTGTCTTTGCAGGCCAAACCCATTTATGGTGGCTGGCTGCTGCTGGCCCCGGAAGGAACAGATTTTGACAACCCTGTCCATCGCTCCCGGGTAAGCAAAGCCAAGATGCCCTCTCCCCATGTTGTGGGTGGGGGTGACAGGAGGAGGAGCAAGGGTCTATCCGGGTCCCTGGAGGTACCTGCAGTTCTGGGAGTTCTGCACGCAGCTCTCCATTCCCCATCCCCTTGTGCAAGCCAGGAAGCCGGGACATGTTTTCTGCAGCAGGGCTTGCATGCTTTCTCTGGAATGCAAGGTCTTCTGTGCTTAGTAGCAGGCTGGGGCACTGAGGATGCCAGTCAGGCTCAGACCATCCAGTTCTATTGCATGCTGCTGTTGCTTTTTGATGCCTTGTTGCTGGTCTGGTTGGCCTGACACATGCCATGCTGATGGGAAAGCTCGCAGGCTGGCTGCAGCTATCAGCAGGGCACACAGGTTCCTTCTGGTGCTTGGAAACAACTGGGTTTTTTTCTGCAGCTCATTATGGGCATGCCCAGTACTCTGGAGGGAGGCCACATCCCGTCCCTTAATGCAGATGCCTCTGTGTCAGGCACATCCTGCAGCAAGGAAGGGGCTGAGAGGTGATTCCCATTTGCTATAACCCTGAGGAGCTCTAAAGCTGAGTGCGCTGGCAACAGAGACCTGCAGACAGAGCGGAGCATGCTCAGCTCCTGCCCAAGGAGGTTTGCTTGTGCCTTGCAGTAACACCAACATCATCTGGAGATGGAGCATTCCCAACTTTCCTACCCTGGGAGGTGTGAGGCTTAGAAGGACATGGCTGGGCTGATATCCTTTCACTGGCTTGTGATGGGGACTCCCAGCCTGTCCCCAAGCTGCTCCTCCAGCTAACTTGCTGCTGAGGCTGCCAGGACAGGGCTGTCTTGTGCGTGGGAGGGATGGCAATGGTCCGTGAACCCTCTGTCATGCAGCCAAAACGCTCTCAGAGCTGCTAGTAATAAAAAAAATCACTCCCGAGTGAACAAGAATTGGCTTCTGAGTTCAGCCTGGGGTATATGGGTCATCATTTGGAGTCACAGCTAATCGCAGGCTTGCTGGCCCAACACTGCAGGGACATGGGACCCGGGTCCTGCCTAGAGCAGAGGTAGCATGCTAAGCTGGGGCATGTGGAGGTCTGCAGGGTCCTCGGTAGCTTTGCTTGTCCCTCAACACCTTGGACTTTGCCCGAAGGGCTGAGAAAAGGGAGATAAGAATTGCTGCACTGGGGCTATGAATCTGGGACCTTTTTTATTTCAGCCTGCTCGACCAGTTTTTGCCCTTGGCTGAAAACAACCTGGCACACACCAAAAAAAAAAAAAGCAATTTTCCAGGCAGATCAGTTCTTCAATCTGTTTTCCTGTGCAGCTGCAGAAGCAGCAATACCCGCACAGTGCCGGGAGAGGAAGGATTGTTCAGGCAGTGACACCCCTGGAGATGTAGCCACCATCCAAATCCAGTTGATATGCTGCTGGGAACCACATAGCGTGGCACCCTGCAGCACTGGGTGCTGGGATAGACCAAGCAGAAGGAAGCTCAGGGCTGAGAACACCTGGTTGGGAGAATCCTTCTAGTGTCCTGTAGGACTTGGGTCTTTTGGAGACCAGTGAAGAGGCTTGTGGGCATCCTTCAGGAGAGGAAGAGGAAAGTCATGATTTCTAGCCTATAGCTGGAATCTTTTGTTTCTAAAGTTATTTTTGTCCTCTGTATGGTTAAACCAGTCCAGTGTGGGGTCTGTCTGAATGCAGAGAGGAGCAGGGTGGGGAAACAACCCCAAAACAGCCTCTTCTTGGGTGCCTGCAAAGCCAGGCAGTAAATCAGCATCAGGCAACATAGGCTGGTGCAAGCAGACCTCTGGCAGAGCCCTGTCAGATGGCCTGGCAGAACCTTGCTTTGTAGAGCCTGTGGCACCCCAAACAGCTGGGTTTGAGGTGTGAGGGGCTGAGCAGAAATACTTCTGCAATGATCTTCACTCTTTAGGAACAGTTACAGCGTTGCTGGGGGATCCCCACTGCTCTTTTCGCAGCTGAAGTCCTGTGCTCAGTGACTCCTGGGCATGTGCCCCACTGTCACGAGTCCCCTGTCACACAGGGGTTTTGCTGGCTTTTCTCTGCACCAGCGTTGTGGGGTGCAGCTCCCATACCCCTGTGGGTGCTGCTTTGACCCTCCTTCCTGTCTTCTCTTGCAGAAATGGCAGCGTCGGTTCTTCATCCTCTACGAGCACGGGCTGCTGCGCTATGCCCTCGACGAGATGGTAAGTGCTGCTGGGCCCAGCCGCCGGGCAGGGGGATCAGCTGGGGCCGCCTCTGCTGCCCTGGGAGGAGTCCCCAGTGATGCGCCTGGTATCACTGGGAGGGTGGTCGCTGCTGAACTGGTGAAGAGTTTTGCTCTCTGGGCTTGACTTACTGCCAGGCTGAGTTTGCATGGGAGCGTGGTGGACGGTCATGGGTGTTTAGGAGGCATGTGGGTCCCACCTGGCTCGGGGTTGAGCAGTTGCTGACAGATCCCATGCTGGTGGGTCATTCCCAGGGTCCTTCTCTTTCCACTCTGCCCTGTGCCGGCTGGGACTTGGTGGTGGTGAATCGCCTCAGCAGAGCCTGGGAAGGAGGCCCTGCCTAGTGATGCCTGTGGAAAGTAGGTCAGCTGGAATGCCTTCCCACTGCTTGCCCACCTTGGAGCTGCAGCGTGCCACCAGCGCTGCTCCCCTTGGCAGAACAGAGTGGGGAGATGAAGGAGACGCATCTGCTGCAGGGTCAGCCCTGCTCTGACTGCCTGAGGCTGCTGATTTATCCTCCCACCTCCAGCAAGCCCCTGGGAAGGGTCCCCAAGGTTGGAGAACCCCACATGCCGTGGCACGGCACGGTGGGCGCCTGTGTGCCGGGACCCGCCTGGGCGGGTGCACAGGCATTCGGGGAGCCTGTGCCCACACTCGTGGGGCTGGGACATGCGGGGACCTGCGTCTGTGACGGGGAGGTTCCCTGTGTGGGTGGCATGCCTTGGTCCTCTGCCCATGCCTTCCACCAGGGCACCGTGGGGCGGGCAGGGCAGCTGTTCCAGTGCTCGTGCCGTGTTTGTTTGTATTTTTCCTTGAGGTTGGTCCAAGTGCCCTAAATAATTCAGATGTCTCGGGTAGGAGCGGTGGAGCCTTCAGTGCATTTCTAGTGTCTCAGCAGCCTGGCTCTGCACTAGGCTGGTGTTTCACATCATGCAGTGACAGGAGAGAGGTGTGTGACTGGGATGGGGAGATGCTCCCATCTGAGGTAGAGAAGTAGAAGGACATTAGGAAAGGTGGCTTTTAATTTCTTTTTTTTTAGCTTAAACTTTTTGGCTTCGAGTCCCTGAGAGACTGACCTGCCCTGGGCACTGCTGCCTCTGGGCAGGAGCAGTTGGGCAATGCCCCAGACCCATGCGTTGCTCTCTGGACCTTGCAGAACTGCTTGCCTTTCCCTGGCAGCCCCTGCTGCTGGGGACTGTTGCTAGAGACTATGCAGAGGATGGGGGACGTGTCCAATGGTTCTCCAGGCACTACTTGGGCTTTTTCACCTTGAGAAGGGTAAAGGTGGAAAGAATAGCAAACAAATTAAGGGAGTATGCACGTGTTCAGCATGGGTTGATCCATGGTGGACCCCATCCCTGGCTGCTGGCAGGCCCCTCCAGCCCTGCGTGTGCTGTGGGACAGCTCTGACCCAGCAGAACATGAGCGGGATGGGGCACCAGGACCCACTGCTGTCATGGCCCTTCATGGTGCAGTGGGCCTTGCAGGAGGAGGGAAGGAGGGTTTCAGTCCAGCCTTGCCATGACCAGAAATGGAGGAGATGGTCGCAGCTCCCTCCCCTCTCATTGGGGTCTGACTTGGTTTAAAAATACCTTCCTGACCTTTCTGCAGAGCACATCACTGTGTGGGATCTGTGCTGCTGTCTGCACTGTCTCTGATAAAGTTGTCACCTGGCCCCAGTTGGGCACAGCTTTCCTCCATCCCTTCTGCCTGTGGCACTGGAGCATCCCCTGCCATGCTGGCTGGGCTGCAGCAGGAGGAAAAGGCCCCATGCAGGAGGAAAGGGGGTTGTTGCAGCTCATCCCACGCAGGAGTGGGGCTGGCAGGCTGAGGAAGGACAAACAGGAAGGTCCATCTTCTTGCACATGTGGGAACATGTCCCTGGGGGTGTGTCCTCTGCTTGGCCTTGGAGGAAATTGCTTTCCTGCCAGACCTCCAGTCCCTGACCGCTCTGTGTTGGGTGCCAGCACAGCTCTGCTGGTGGGTCCAGGGTCCCACTCTGCAGCCTGCCATGCTCCTGTACTATTCTGTCCTCACCCTGTACTCTGCAGCAGGGCCATGCTCACTCCCTGCCTGCGGGGAGGCAGTGTTTACAGGGGAGCAGGCAACTCCTGCACAGTTTTCCTGTTGATCCTTGGGAATAACCCATGCCCATGGCCATGCAGGTTTCTGCTCCAGCAGGACCATCATTCCAGTACCACTGAGGTCATAGAAAGCCCCCCTTATGTCAGAACCATGACCCAGGCAGGTGTTAGCTGGTCTGCACGAGGAGGGGGGACCTGTGGGGAAAAGCTGGGTGCAGCGTGTTGGGGCTCAGCTGTGGTGCAGCCTTCCAGCCCAAGCAAGACCAAAACATGGCTCAGAGGGTGCCATGGGTTTGGGTACTGCTCTCACTGTTCCACAGGATTAGGCTGTGATTGCTAAGTCTTGGGGGTCACTGGAGTGGACTGGTGGCACTCAGCTCAGGCTGTCAAGTGGCACGTTCCTGGCACAGGACATGAGGACCCAGCCTTGTGCCCACCACACTTTGGGCATAGCTGGCTGGGGTTGCTGGGGGACACTGTTTTTGCCCCCAAAGTGCTTGTCTGCTCCATGCCTGTTGATCTCCACATCTTGGGCTGTCCCAGCTCCTTGCCATGTCCCCACCACCTCCATGGGCCAGCAAGGAGTAATGGGGCTGGAGCCTTGGCCAGGAGATGCCTCTCCCACACACAGCGGGGATGCTGCTCTTTGCATGGGGGCATCCACTTTGCACCCTGTGCAGGGTTGGTCTTTCCCAGTTACTCACCTTGGGGAGCTGGGTGGGGGTCCCATGGAGACCTGAGTGTGGAGGCAGTCTCTGCAGCATTCTGGGAGCCAGGCAACAGCTGGCTGGAGACCTCCCAGGCAGTTGCAACTGGGTATTGAATTGCTCTGCCTTGAACCTGTTAGACATTAATTTTGTGGATTTGACAATTTTTGCTCTTATTAGAAGTGGGAGGGGTGGGCTTGAGTGGGGAGCCACGGGCTGGTAATGGTTGCAGAGATGCTCCCGTGCCCAGCCAGGAAGACCCTGTGTCTGTTCCTGGCAAATAGGAGAGCAGTGGGGTGTGGAGGGGCAGCTTGAAACCCAGCCATGAGCTGGGGTGACCTCAGAGGAGTCCCTGAAGACAGTGCTGTGGTACAGAGAGGCCATGGGATGGGGAAGCCTTGGGCAGAGGAGCCTTTTGCTGTGGGGTGGGTTAGATTTGGTGTTGTATCAGAGTATTTTGGGCAAGGAAATCCCTTAGCAGAAGGTGGGACAAGCAGGCACCAGCCACCTCATCAGACCTGCCAGCGGGTGTCTTTGAGCTGATCCTGCTTGGCCTTTCTGTATGCCCATTCTTCCATCTGCCATCCTTTCTCTGCCATATTCTGACTCTGAAAACCCAAACCAGTTCTGCACAAAGGCTGCAGTGGGGTGACAGGCACAGGCTATGGGTCTCTGTCCCCTCAGACCCAGGCTGAGCTGCCACATTCGCTCCCCTGAGTGCATCCCCTTCCCCTCATGGGGAGTGTGCCAGCAGCTGTTGCCAGCTCTGCTGAGCCCTGTCTGAGCTGAGCCTGTTCAGACGTGCCGAAATTCCTCCCTCCCAGCCATGGGTGGATGTGGAGGTTGTGTGATTGCTCAGGGTTCTTGCCATGCTGAACCACCATGATTACCTCTTGGCACTGGTTTGCTTCTGCCATTTGATAAACCTCTGTGCAGGGCTGGGTTGTGTTCGGGGGCTGATGTTCCTCTGCAGCAGCTGGAGGATGGCAAAACCACTCTTAGGTTGAGGCAAGGCCTGAAAGAGGGTGAGCTGCAGGCAGGGACAGGCTCTGGGACGAGCTGCTGTGTTGAGTGTCTGGGGACGTGTGCCATGTGTGCTCCCCAGCCCTGTGGCATTTCAGAGAGATGCACTCCCTGGTTCTCCATTGCAGGGTGTGTTAGTGTGAGGCTAAAGCCTGCCAGAAAACTGAAGCCAAGGAAAATGTGTCCAGAGAGGTGGAAGAGTCACCCGAAGAGCTTAGACCTTTGGTACTTCAGGGTATTTGAAGCTAGAGAGGATAAAGTCCTTAGGCTGTAGGGACACAGCCCTACCCAGGCCGGGAGGGATCACGTGTGGTCACTCGAGGTGCTGTGGGGAACCTGTGCCAGGACAGTGAGTGAAACTTCCCCAGCTGCTGCCTGCCTTGTGGCTGCATCCAGGCACACTCTGTCCAGGGGAGATGCCCAAATTGGTGCTGGCATCTGCACCCTCCGATGTTGTCCCATGCTGTGGCAGGTCTCACCCCCACCAACAGCCCTTTGTGGTCCCCAGCAAAACCACCGCTGCTGCTGCAGGAGGGCACCCCGGCATCATGTGCTTGGGAGGTTTCAGCTGCCGCAGAACCAGTGCCAGGGTAAGGGGACGGAGCCAGAGTGTGGCAAGTGCAGAGCATTTGCCTCCCTTTATTTTGATTGCTATGATCTATAATTAGCGGCTGAGGTCTCTATAAATAGAGCCCTGCTGCGTGGGAATGTAGTGGAGAGGCACTGGGTGTGCGGGAGAGGATGGATCCAGAGAGCAGGTCAGGCAGGAGGGTCTGAGTCTCCAGCCCAGTTTTTTAATGACTGGTCACATGTCCATGGGCCAGGCCTCATCTGTTTGCCTCAGTTTATCCTTGTGCCACATCCCCTGGGCTGGGTTTATGCTAGCTTGGCATTTGTGACAGTGCTTTGCCCCCAGCAAGAGCAGGGGGGCAGCTGCATCCTACATGGGCATGTTCTCCCATCACATCAGGCCTCCTTTCTGTGGCTGCCTGAGACTATTAATTTTGGGGTTTTTGGTTTGTGGATATGCTGGTTTGAAAGCGGGACAAAATTTATGCTCATGAGGGAGCATCTCAACCTTCTCGTTGTTGTGAGTACCTAGTGCCAAGGTGAGAGCATCTTCTGAACGGGCTTCCCCAGCTCCCAGCAGGGGATCTGGAGGAACACCCCTGGGCACGATGTGTCCTCCCAACAAACTGTCCTTGATCCATGTCTGGTGCCTTCCAGCATGGTGGAATAGTGTGAAGATGGGCTCTGAGCCCTGCCCCTTATTTGCTGGAGTGAAGTTGCTTTCTAAAATGGGGGAGTGGAGCATCAAGACTGCTGTTTGGGAAGGAGGCCTAAGAGGATGCTTAAACCAGTAGTCATCTGCCTCTGTGTCAGAGTTCCCTTGTGTATAGAGTTGGGTGGTTGCATCCTCTGCGATGACCTTGCAGACCCTTCCTGGGCTCGCAGCCTGATAGTCCTGCTCCTGTGGCAGGAACTTGGGCAGTTTGTAACAGGATTAACCCCAGTACAATGGAGCCCACACCCCTGCTGCAGCCCATGATGGCTGAGAGGGTGGTCAGAAGGGAGCTGATGGGACCAGGGCTGGATGAAGAGCGAAGCCAGCCCAGCATCTGGCAACAGTTAGGGGAGCACCAGGACCCCTGGGCCATGAGTATAAATAGGAGAAGAGAGGCCAGTTTGGAGGTGGGAGGTCTGGCACCGTGCAGGGGGCTGCAGGGTCACATCTGGAGCCCTGTGCGACCCCAGGTCCCGCTCCTGGCTGCGGAAACCTAAGGAATTCCTATATGGATGAAAAAGGAGCACGGTGTGAGCATCAGTGGCTGCTGGTGGGGAATCAGAGAGAGGGAGGGATGCGTGCCTCATGATGCTGGGATGTGGGGATGCGTGTAATCATTGTTTCCCAATCGACCCCCTCCCCCAGTCTGTCTTTGGCAGGAAGGGGCAGTTTAAAACGTCACCGTCGGCAGAGCTGCGCCGCGTTGATTTTCATCGTGGTTCCCTCCTTTGTCATCTACATTGTTTTAAGAAGCCAGGAATCCGTGCGGGTGTTTTTCTTCTCCTTTTCAGATCAAAGCAGTTTACTTCAGTCTTGGCCCAGTATGGAAATTCATTGGCAGGGATTAAAAATGAACCTTAAACATCCTGGCCTCTCTGGCCTTACTTTTTCCACACGTTTCACCATTTCAGTGTTTCCAAGCACTCCCTGCCCTCTCCTCTGTGGGAGCACCAGGATTTATGGGACACCCCACCACCACCACCTTCCCCTTGTCCCTGGTGTTTCCCCACACAGACACAATTTTGCCCGTGACTCTGTTTGCCAGATCTTCAAGACTTTCAGTTTCTGTTGAGCATAAAAAGCTTTTTGGGTTGAATCAAAGCGTGTTTCAAATTTAAAGGAAGCTGAAACAGAAAGGGATTGAGGGGAGCAGCTCTGTTAGGCTTGGACTGTGACAGGGACCCCCAACCCAGATTTTTTCCAGGGCACTGGTCTGACTTGGTCTTGCAGCAGGAGGACTTTGGGTTTACGTTCCTTTGGTTTTAGGTTCCTCTGGTTTTAGGTTCAACCCTGATGGATGGGGAAAGCCACCCATTCCATGGCTGCATCTTGTCACAGTCCAGAGGTGATCTGTCACCTTGGTCAATGTGATAGTGCCCTGACAGTCGCACCAGTTTATGCAAAGGAGGGGGAAATTGCTCTGTCCAGGAGCTCCTGGATTCATGGTTGTGCTGTGGATGGAAAATCATGCGGGATGTGAGGCAGCTGGGACAGGACTGATGGGCAGCAGAGCTGGGGAAATAACTGGTTTCATGAGGAGCATGGTGGAAGATGATCTGTGGGGAGGTTTCACCTGTATCTCAAAGATGATGCGGTAGAAAGAAGGAAATATTGGGAGTAATTGGGGAGCAGTGATCGTTCCTCCTCCAGGACAGCTGGGCAGGAAAAGGACACTTGAAGTGAGGGTGCAAGGAAGGGGGCGTAGAGCATATCCTTAGTTTAGTGTCATGGTAGGGGAAGCATGGTTTGTGTGACTGCAGAAGGGTGGTTTGTGGGGGCTGAGAGAACAGGGAAGGATTCCTCCAGCCATGGCTCCAAACCCAGTCCTGACACCTGGGTCCATGGCCAGGGACCATTGCTGGGGCCTCAAAAGTGCCTGGGTTTACTGTGACCATAGGTGGATCAAGCCAACTCTTTCTGTTCCTGTCTTCTCAAGTGTGGACGGAGGATGCTGATGTCCACATCCAAGCCACCTGAGAAGGGTGTTCAGTGCCTGCAGGACCCACTTGGGAGAGGTTGCGATGTGAAGCAGTCCATGGTGGGAGGTTTGGGAGTTAAAAGGCCAAGAGGGTGAAAGCAGAGTTGGGAGAGCGTGATACAGCCAGCGACCTCCTAATGAACAAACAGCTTTGATGACCTGGACCAGGTGCTTCCTTCCTGGAAACAACACAGCCCCTATTGTCTTCTCTGGGGCGAGCTGCAAAGCTGGAATTGCTCTTACGTGGAGCAACAAGAACAGGTTCAAGTGGCTCTGTCCTGTCTGCTTTTTGCTTACTCTATCTCTTGAGACCTAGCAAAGATGTTTGTGTAGAGGACGTGTGCAAGAACAGGGAGGGAAACGAGCTGGATTTTAAATTGGATTTATCCAGTTTATGGGAGGCAGAGTGATACAGGCGGTCTCAGCAGCTGGAGTTTCTCCTTTGTGACTTCTGGGAACGTGGGCTCTGTACCCATGGCCTCCAGCCTGGCTGCAGGCTCTCAGGGAAAGAAAAATCCTGATGTGCTGTAAAACGTCAATGCAGAAATCAAACCCGCCTCTCATGGCATTTACCAGCGAGTGTGTCAGAGCTGGGAGTGAAATGACACAGCTAATTGCTGAGCATATGATTACCCTCACGTGAGCCCTTTGGGCACTGGCTGGCGTTCCCACCCTCTGCCTCACATGGTGGCCTTGGACCTGCCTTTCCTCTGCATCCCACCACGCTGTAAATGTCTAACAAAACAGCACTCCAGCAACAGCCCTGAGTACCATAGCGGGGAGTGACAGATGGTAGCACTGGTATTTACTACAGGCAGTTGCTCCAGTTGCTTTTCCTTGTTTTCCCTTCCCCCTGCCCCCCTTTTCCTTTCGGGTGCAGCAGTTGAAGAGAAGGCAATGGGAGCTCTGCTGTAGTCCCTGCCGGCAGCTGAGGGAGGGGTTGCAGTGATGGGGTGCTGTTGGTGGATGCCTGATCCAAGTCCTCTGCAGCGCTGGACTCCCAAGTATCCCCCATCCCTGGGTGGCCATGCCTGTCAGCAGGGACATGAACGATCAACTTGCCCAAGGAACCAACAGAACCATGTTTTCTTTGCCTTGTTGTTGCTGGGTGCAGAGGAGGGGGTGTGAAATGAGCTTCCTTCAGCCTGGCCCCCGTATCCGCCAGCAGTGTGTGGGGATGGGGTTGGTTTTAACTCTGTCACGGGCCACTGGCTGAGGCCAGGCCCCAGTGGGCTGTGGGGTGTGGGTGGGGTGATGCTGTGCACTAGCACCCCTTTTCCCTTGCGTAAAGGAGTCCCTGGAAGAAGCAGCATCCCGGTGGCACATCGCTTTTCCTATCCCGTCTGCTGGGTGGCATTGGGAATCCTGGTGGGATTTGGTGCTGTAAAACCCTTGGTGACAGCTCAGCAAGGAGGACGAGAACACAAATCGAAGAAGGCAACCAAGTTGCTCCAAAAATCAGTGTGTTTCCCCCTTTTTTTTTCTCCCCAGCAGAGATCCTGTATTCATTGATTGTTGACATGACGTATGTGGATTGGAGAAAGGCAGTGGCGGCTTCTGGCAGGGAAGGAAGGGGGGGGCGGGGGGCTCTGCAAGCTGAGATGCTGATTACTGGGGGCAGCAAATAGCTTGCAGCTGCCTCTGCTCAACACGCTCTTTGTGGCGCTTGCAGCCACTCTTTGGATGCAGCTATTTTTAATTTCCCCAAGCAAAGGAGATGGGTGATGCCGCCGGCGTCCCCCCCTTCCTGCCCCCTGTTCCCACCCCTTTCCTGGCCAGCCCCCCACTTCCCGGCTTCCTCCTGGCTTTCAGGGAATTGGGGGGAGGAGGAGGGCTGCTCTGCCCCTTGGGTTTTTTATTTCTTGGGTGTGCCTGGGACCTGGCCTCGGCTTCCCCCCACCCTGCGCCAGTGTGTGTGGGGAGCTGGGAAAATGCAGAAATAAATAAATACGCAATTAGGCAGGCGTCCAGCCCCGGGGGTGGTGCTGCAAGAAAGAGGCTCAGGCCAAATTTTGGAATGCCTGAGAAAACGGCTGGAGCCGTGGGCGAGCTCAGGGCTGTGGGCTTCCCACCGCTGCTCTCCTCCTGGCAGAGAAGGGATGGCTGTGGCCCCTGAGGAGGAGGAGGAGGAAGAGGAAGGAAGGTGGCAGCTCCTTGCTTTCAGGGAGGGTTTCCATCCATCGGCATCTCCCTGAGTGTGGGACAATGCGTCGTTGTGCTGGAGGTGTGATGAGAGCGACGGGTCTCAGCCAGCCCTTGGTGTGCTCTTGCAGCACACAGCTCAAGAGCAGACTTTCTGCTGGTGTTCTTGGGGCTGTGTGCACTCTGTTCAAGCAGCAACACGGTTTGGGGTTAATAAATTACTTATTTACAGCCCTTGTTTCTCTGCTACGGTAAGCATTAGTGAATATTATATTTCTGGTTTATCCCAGACATGTATTATTCATCAGGTTTGGAGTCTGTAAAAGGGACACTGTCAGGTTAAAACTTGCATGGAGACAAGCTGAGGTCTCCGGGAAGGTTTTGTAAACGGCTTTTCTCAGGGAAACTGAATGCAGGGTTTTCATAGGGGTCTGCTACCTTTTGTCCATGCTGTTTTGAGGCATTCCTGGTGAAAAATGAGAATTCTCAGGCAGGTTTTACTGCTCATTGAGTTGTCATGGGCTGCAAGATAGATAAAGTAGGAAGAGAAAAAAAAAAAGCCAGCAGAATACTGCTTGCTCCTCATGCCAGAGCAGGTAACACAGTGTGGATGTGCTTTTGCTGGTAGGTATTTTTGTAAGACCTTTTTATTTTGCCTTGTCCCCTCCAAGCTGTGGAAGAGAGGCTTCCCTGCGGTCGCTGAAGCCTGACTGCAAGTAGGCAAGGAGATAAAGCAGGCAGTGAGTCTGGCTGGAAGTTAAAATTACCATAGGAAAATCACGTGTGCAGCAGCTTAACGTTACCCTTCACCCCCTTCCCGCGGGATCCAGGAGCTGGTTTGTCTGTGTGAATTAACAGGGCTTGTACCTTGCCACCCACCACGGGCGGCACGGCTCCTCTGTGACCTCTTCTGCTTTTAGGGGTGAGCAGGTCCCTGGAGAAGAGGCGCTGTGTGCGGGGTTACAGTGCTCCGGGGTCTGTAGAGAGCTGAGGAAGGCTCCCACCTACCAGGGAGGATTTTCCCCCATGTTTTTCTGGCTTGCACCCCAGGGCCATGCAATGTCTCTGTTGCCATTGCACCCCTCGCTGGGGGGCTGTGGAGTTGTGATCCCAGGGGTCCCAGCACTTCTATGCCCTGTGCCGTGGGTGTTGTGGCTCTCCATGATTTTATGGCCAAGCAGTGCCCTGGGGACCTGCGGTGAGGGCCTGGGCTGCTCTCCTGCTGCAGCCTACAGTTGTCACTGCTCTCTTTTCGGTCCACTTACAGTGTTTCCCACAGGGTCCATGGGGAAAAGAGGTAAAGGGGACAGGAGCATATTTGGTTTTATATGTCTCCTGACAGCACCCTGAGCTTTTATGGGATTTCCACCCATTGTGATGCAGTGGCTGGGGAGAAAGGGTGGGTTTTGGAGCACGCCTAGTCTTGGCCCTTTTCTCCTCAATTCATCAGCCTTGCTGCAGCCGCATCAGTAAAGTCACAGCAGATCACCAGGGCGCTAGGGAGCTACTGGGATATAATTAGGGTTTTGGTTCACTTTCCTGGCTGCTTTCCCATTAGGGGAGGGACAGCAGGGATTATGGATGGAGCAGATGTGTGGAGGAAGGGGATATTTGGCTTGCATGGGCAGTTAATGCCATTCACAGGCTGATTCTTGGGGTTCAGGTCTGTCATCCCAGGAGGGACCTCCTCAGGCTCATCCCCCTTGGGTGCACCAGCCCCATGTTGCTCCTCTCTACTGGGGCCAGACAGCTGCTCCTGAAGGAGAGGATGCAGGCAGAGCTCCCAGGAGCGGCTCGCAGCTGTGAACTCGCTCCTCTTGCTGAGCTCCTCTGCAAGTGCCAGAGCCAGATGAGAGTAGCAGGTTTCAAGAGAAAACACTGATCTCTGGGGACATGGGGACAGCTCCTGGGGGGTTATTCCCAGCCTTTGCCCCTGGCTGTGGCAGGCACTCAGAGCACTTTTCCCCCGGGTGTCGCTTGCGTTCCAACCCAGCAGTGCCTGCGCAGCCAGGACGGGTCTTCGCTGTCTGTGCCTCCACCACACCTCACCTGTGGCATCACAGCCCAGCTCGAGTTGTTGCTGGACGGTCTCCTTGTACCACAAGAGCCATGTGTACCTGTTGGGAGCTTTTCTCCTTGGAACTGCCTTTTGGGGCCTCCCGTTTTGTGCTATTCAGTGGGATGGGAGAACACTCCTCAACTACCACCTCGGCTTTTGGGAGGGTCTGCAGAGTCCAAGCTTGTCTGGAAGCTCCTGGGAGCATCACAGAGCAGAGCAGGTATGGGATTTTCTGTAGGGGTGAGGATTAGGGTGTAGGATATGGCTGCTGCTTGGTTGGCAAACCCAACCTGTTGTGCTTGGGTTGACCCTTGCACCTCCAGCTGCAGACCCCCGAGCACCCTGAGAGCCCAGCTGCATGGTATTCCCAGCCCGGCAGGAAGCTCTGCAAAGCTCGTAAGAACAGCGCTGGGGACTAATGAGATTTCCAGGCTAATTTGGCTGGATTCAAGAACTTCCACTGAAGCATCTGCACCCGTGGGAGTTGCCTGAGCCTCCAGCAGATCTGGCACTGCCCATTCCCAGGGTTGTCCTTGCCTCCTTTGCAGTTGTTGAACACTGGTGCAAGATGTTGTAGGGACAGTCCTTGGGGGTGAAGGTGGGGGCTTGAGGGGAAGCGCCATAGTGCATGGCTCCCACAGGAGTTACGCTGTGTGAGACATAACTGGTGTCTGCTTTGCTACAGCCAGACTGGAGCCTGCTGTTTCCCTGCAGAAGGCAAAGCAGGCAGGCACACGGTGACCTGTGTGCATGCAGTGGGGTGGGAAGAGTGTTGACCACAAATAAATTGCCTTTACCCACTGTAAAGCAAAATCTGTCAAGCAAATTTTCAGTTTAGCTGAGCCCCAAAGAAGCCAAACCAGGGGGAAACCACAGCTATAGCCCTGCGGTACAGCGTTGGGTCAGCTGGTCGGATGGAGTTGGCTTGAGTGGGTCTAACCCTTCGTCTTGTGAGAGTGTTCAGCAGAGCTTTGCTGGCTTAGTCCATGGTGAGGTGGTGCTTCTGTTGTTTCTGTGTTTTAGTGAAAAGGCAAGAATCTCTAGTTCATATGGAGCCGAAAGGTTTTTCTTTTCTTCCTTCCACTGAGTCACCAGGAAATGTCTTGCCATTTTATTTACTTTTTTTGTTGTGGGAAGCACTTGCCATTTTTCATTTTCCTCCTTGTGCAGTTCACTGTGCTTCCTGAGCAGGCATAATGCAGGGCCTTAAATTATCCAGAGCTCAAGATGACGGCTGTCAGAGGTAGCTTCACATGGCTGTGATAGTGCTGATGGCTCAGTCTGTTGCAGTGTGTTTGCTTTGATTCCTCTGCTCACGTGCATTTGCAGGAAGGGTTGTGAGATGGCTGGAGACCAGGAGACCAGTCTCTCCAGGGCTTTGTTTCATTTAATTTGCTGTTCCTTGAAGGTCTCTTTCCTTGGCCGTGCCCATCCTTGATGTCTCAGAGAAGAGAGAAGCAGCAGCTCTCTCCGCAGTGTCTTCTGTCCTCCCAGATTTCTAGTCTGGATCTTCCCAAGTTCCTCTGTACAGTCTGATTCTGAGTGTCAAATGCAGAGAGGTGGCCTTGTATGTCTCAGCCAGGGCCTGGTTTCTGTGCGCTCTGCTGCAAGGCTGGTGGCACCTTGGGTGTCCCTCGGCTGTGGTGGGAGTTGCCCCTACACTGGAGCAGTGCTGAATAGAAGACCTTGGGAGTCATTCCAGCTGCACTTGGTGCTGTAAATAATGTTGAAGCCCACATCAACTGCAGTTATTTTCCAACTTTGCAAGAAAACTGGCTCCAAAATGGAGCAGTGAGGGAGCTTTGCCCTGGGTTAATTTCCTCAGATTTTTCCCAAGCCCTTTTCACTTGAATGTCTTTCACGCCTCTTCAGAGCTGCCATAAGGATCACCAGGAAGGGTGTTGCCAGTTTTTCTACCCAACTCTAGGCTCAAAAGTGAAAAGCCTCTGGAGAGCTGGTGCAGCAGCCTCAGCCCTGGTGTGAATGGTTAGTGGAGCCAGCCTGGGCTGTTGGGCAGAGCCCGCCCTGGTTTGGCCTCGGCTCTCCAGCACAGCTGATGCCCAAGTGGATGCTCAAGCTATTTCCCTCACCCCCAGCAAGCAGAAATCCAGATCCAGCTGCAGTTGAACAGGAATGGCCAACATAGGTGGAGATCATCCTGCCTCAGTCCAAACTTCCCACCTCCTGAGTTGTCTCCAAACTTGACATCACCATCACTGTCTGTGGGTGACCTGCTACGTGAGTGCTGCTATGGGGAGGTGGTTTCTGATGTTTTGGTAAAGCCCTTTGCTCCTGGGGACAGGGGGAGGAGAGCACATGAGCTGGTGGGCACAGAGGTGGTGGTGAGTGCCTGCACGTGTGTGCCTGGCACTGTGCAGTGCAGGGACCTCCTGGGACTTGTCTCCTACACCGAGGGGGTGGAGAATAAAGTTGACAAGGCCAATTTGAAACAGTACAATTTAAAATTCAAATAACAAGATGCAAATGAAGCCTGTCTTTCCTTCCCACCCCCAAATGACTGCATTCCCTTATGCAAGCAACTCGCCTGCCGTGGTCCCTGCACTAGGCTTCGGTGTATGGTCCGGCTCATGGTCTCGTCAGGCTTTTGCCATTGGGCAGATTACCATGACAACTCACAGGAATGCTGCAGATGCAGCTGGGTAGCTGTTGTGCCTGCGTGTTGAGGAGTGGGGAAGATGCCATGCTGGCAGCTGCAAGCAGATGGGGTCGGATCGGTTATCATGTATTCCTCCCACCCCCTTCTAGGAGGGAGTGAGGACATTTTGCATTTTAAAGGCATTTAAATCCTGGAGAGCAAGAGGGAAGAAAAACTCTTGGGTTTGCAGGGCTGTGAGATGGTGCCTTCAGCATGACAGGGCCGGCAAGTGCCTGTGTGATGCTGGGCTTTTGCTTTGGTCCCCAAAGAGCCAGGGTGGTGGCTTGGAGCAGCCCCTTGACTCCCATCTCAGTGGGACCTTGCTCTGGTTCCTCTCATGGTTCTTTGCATCTTCTGTCCCTCATCCCCTCCAGCACATTTGGACACGGAACATGCGTGTACATGGCTGCGAGCTCCCACAAAGGGCTCCGTGGATTTGGGGATGCTGCCAAGGACCCAGAGGGTCGGACCCCAGTGCCAAGGGAGGTTACACCCACTTGGTGACCACCACTGGGTTTGCTGACCCTCGCTTCCTGTTGTGGGTGGTTGTGTTGGGGCAGGATACATCTGTCCCCATCACACATGGACCCCTTGGAGGCCGTTCAGCAGGAAAGAGGTTAACAGGAAGGAGGCAGGCAAGGCGCAGGCTGCCAGCTCCCGACCCCGCTTTGGGGTGGGGAGCAGCTGGGAGCTACAAGAGCAGCACGAAAATCGCCATATAAGGCCAAGACGAGCCGGCTCCAGCCTCCCGCGCAGCCCCGACCGGGCTCCCTCCGCTCCAACGCGCGGTCCCCAGATGGGCACTCATGGGGACGGGGCTGCAGATGGGATGTGTGGCCTCAAAACTTGCTACTCAGGCACCCCCAGGATGGGTGCTGCCCATGCCTCGCGAGGTGGCCCTGGGTGGGAGAGCAGCTGGAGGGTGCTGGTGGGCAGTCTGCAGGCAGCTCTCGGCCAGCTCACGACCTCGCTCAGTGTTTAGACTCGCTGTCTGAGGACATAAACACCGACTCAGCTTAAAAGTGGCCCCTGGCTGAACTCTCCTGCCCAGCCCCTGTGCTTCACCCCCTCCCCAAACTGCTCCCAGGGAAGAGAATTCCTTCCCCCTGGCAAAAGTGGAGCTGATGTTGTTTTATCTCCTGGTAGAGGCTTGGGAGCGCTTTACAGGGGCCCGGCATGCAGGGACAAGTGTGCACAGGGCTTGCTAACCCACCCTCCCAGCACACCTCCCTGAGCCGGTTCCTTGGGGTGGGTGACCTCAGGCTGTGGAGAGTTCCTCCTGCAAAACAAATTTCAGGAGCCAGTGGTCCTGGGTGCCCATGATGAACAAGAAGGGTCTGGTGGTGGGGAAATGTGTGGTGGGGCCAGGGGAAGTGTTAGGGCATTTATCCATCCAGGAGGGTGTTCCTGCATCACTGGCTGCATGCTGGGGCAGGTGTCCTGTCCCCTCCTTGTGCTGGCACAGGGTGGCTGCTGGTGGCACCGCAAGCCAGGTTTGCTGTTGATGCAGAGCCACACTGGCACGTGCCAGGGCCCCATCTGCAGAGCACTGCTTGTGCCACCTCCTATAGAAGGAGATGATGTCTTCTGGCTGGCTGGAGAGTCCAGAGAGCAGTGAGATTTGGGGGCATCTTCCCCTGTTTCTTGCACGGGGCACAGGGCGTGCATGTGGAGGTGCTGGGGGACACGTGCTGCTTGTTACCTCCATTGCATTCCCTTGCCCGTGGTAAAAACTTGCTTTTCTGTTGCCTGCTGCATGGTCCAAGCTGGAGGTGTCTTGGTGGCTTTACTGAGCAGTAGCTGCTGATGCAGGAAGGCTGCAGGTGGGAAAAGTGTGCTGAGGTGGCTGAGAAAAGAGACCTGCCTCCTGCTTGGATGGCACAGGGAGAGCAGAGAGCTGCTGTGGGGGTGGCAGGGATGGGAGACGCTTTTGCTTGCAGGGAGGTGTAGGATGGAGGAGCACAACCTTCTGCTTCCCTTTGACGAGTGACTGCTCCAGTCCATCCTTTTGCAGAGCCCGCAGAGGTCGTTTTCAAGAGCCTTTGTCTAATTTAATAAACCCAGGATGCTCAGCCTGTTAGCTGATCTATAAATGTAATAAAATCTGCCCGCCACAGAGCTCGGGTCGCGTTGTGGCTGTATTGATAGCCTCGTGCCTAGTGGCAGGAAGCCTAAAACACTCATTAAAGCTCAGCTGCTCTGCCAGCCCCACTTGCCCACTGCCTGAGCAGCTCAGGGCACGCCATGGCCACCCCACCAGCTATGCTAAGCAGTGGTGCCCGACTGAGCCCACCGGCAGAGCCAGCCCCACTGCCTGGATGGTGCATTCCCAGCTGGGATTTCAGGAGGCTGTGGGTAGCTTTGCACAGCTGAAAAGGGAACTGCCTGTGATTTTTCACCGAGCTGGTACTTTCTTGCTGGTGGCCTCTGGGTGAGAATGGTGGAGGTGGTGCTGGTGTGGTGCTGCCTGTCCTGGTTGTGCTGGTGCTGGGAGCTGCCTGTTGAGGCTGCATTGCTGCCCTTGCCCAAGTATCCATGTTGCTCTGATGCATACATGACAATGGGGCACCTGGAATCTTGCTCCCTCCCACACTGCAGTTCAGCCAAGATTCCCCCTTGCATCCTGCCTCCAGCACTGTGATGAGCTGAGCCTGGGCACCAGGGGTGGGTGGAGGGTTTAGCAACTGCAGGAGTTGCCTTTGCAGAGTACGCGAGCGCCGCAAATGAGCAGCGTGCTCGTCGGCAGCCACCCTCATGAATATTTTAGCTCAGAAAATTAACATTTGTCAAGAAGCATTTATGGAAGCAGCGTGGATGTCTATTCCCCAGGCGCTGCAGGCTCTCTGCTGTTCTGGGGTGGCACTGGGAGCCAGGGCAAAGCCAGTCGGAGCCCGAGCCCTTCCCAAACAGCATCACGGTGGAGCAGGACAGCAGAGCTGTGATCTCCCCCTTGGGACAGCCGGGCCCTGGTGCCAAGGCAACCAGCCTGCCATGTGAGATAGACAAATGGTTGTGGAGTTGGGTTGGTTTTTTTTCTTCCCCTCCTGGTTCTTGGCAGAAAGTAAAATGTCCCTTTTGTTTGGTTTCCTCCTCCCCCTGTCCCATCGCCTTTCTTTAAAGGTTGTGTTCCAGATTTCATCAACCCACGTTGTGTAATAGCCCTGGAGAACAGCGTGGGCATTGGCTGTGTCCCACTGAGGCCATGGCAGAGCTCATCAGGAGCTTGACCACGGGGTTACCTGCTCAGAAAACATCTTATGTGGTTACTGAGTGAAGCTCCGTTGTATTTTGGATCGATCTTCTACAGTTCCCACACATTAGAAATGATGAGGAAGGTACCTGGAGAACATTTGGAAATCTTTGAATCTAAAGAATTCTGTGTTCCTGTCTCAACCCCTGAGGGGCTCTTGCAGATAAATCTCTCTCCCCAGTAGTGCCCTGCTTGGGATTTCTCCTCTTCCTTCAGGCTTGTAACTGGTCCCCATTCTTTCTTTCCCTCCTTTCCACTGTCCAGGGTGGGGGATGCTGCAGTTGCTGGGCTCTGCATCCTAGGAGCATCCATTTGAAGGTCCCTGCATCTTGTTTGGAGGCTGCTGGCATTGTGGATGTGGAGAGCATGGTGTGATTCATGTCCTGGGCACCCAGGAAGGGAGAGGAGGAGGAGGAGGAGAATGTACTCTTGGCTTTGTGTAGTAAGGAGGGGGACGCTGTGTGCACGTGTGTGTGTAAATATGAATCTGTCATACCAGTGGGAAACAGCTACACAATTGTTGCTTGGCTCTGTTTCCTCTGCTGATACTGGCAGCGTGGAGAGCTGTAGCTGCTCATATGGTGTGGGTGCTGCCTTCCCTGCGCCAGCACGCAGCGAGCGGGGGGCTGCTCCACTTGCTGGGCTGGAGGGGGCAGGTGCCACCAAAGGGAGCTGCTGCTTGTGATGGTACCTGTCAGTGTCCTCTACTGGTTCACCCTGCTGGGCTTCCTCCTCCTCTAGTTAAAAGACAAATGCAGGCACTAGATTCAGACGTGGAATAGTTGTGTACTCCATCCTTAACAGCAGCCTTGGGGTCCAATGCTGGGTTCAACACGGTATCAAAGCATCTGCTCTTCAAAGGGCTGGTTGAAGCCCTACTCCTGTTATTGTTTTGGCGTTGCTGCCGTATTACACCTCCCTGCTTTTGCATTCATTTATTCCCTTCCAATTGCCAGAGTCACGCAGTCCTCACCTAGCCTGGGACCAGCCTGGGGACCAGTTCTGCTTGTTGTCCCCCTGGGATCCCCAGCCCTGAGAAACCCCCAACATGGGAACAGATGCTCAGAGGTAGGGAAAGGGTTCATGCGTCCTTGTCTCCTGTAGCAGAGCCTCTCCCACCTCCCCTGCTCCCACACCACTACCCTGCAGCTTTGGCACATGAGGGCTGTTCCTGGTTCCCTGGGGAGATCAGCCATGCACCATCGTCAGCTCCTCTGCTGGGGATCTCTGGTCAGTTTCGAGGTGTTTCTGGGGTGCAGTGCTGCCCAAGCCCCATCCTTGGTGGAGATTGTGAGCGCGTTGCCACCTGGCACAGCCTGCATTTCACTGTGACTCAGAATGCCAGTGCTGCCTCTGGGGAAGGAAACAAATAGGTGTGAGGGAATTTGCATCCTGAGTGAGCCATTCTGCAGGTCAGTCGTGTTTTATCTGTTGCTGAGAGTTTTTGGGGTGCAGGGGGACTGCCGTGGGGTGGAGGGCTCGTCCCTGGGGCCTGTCCATGTCCCTGGCTGCAGGTGTGAGTGGGGAGCAGTCCCTCTGAGCTTTGCTTGCAGCCCCCCTCCTGGCATCCCAGCTCAGAGGCACAGTAGTGGACAGGTACCCGTGCGTTGGACTGTGTGTTTACCCTTGCAAGGAGGGGTGCGTGGCAAAACCACTTCACAGCGCTGGCGTGACAGTGTGGGGGCCCCAAACCGGCTCCTCTGCTCCGGGCGTGCTTGGGTCAGGTCTGGGTGTGAGCGGCGGGGGAAGCCACCCTCAAGCTGCCGTGGGGTTAAAGAGGGAGGAGAGCAGGCAGGTTTCGCAGGGAGCCGTCTCCTCTTCTCCTGTTTCAGCTTCCTGCCAAATCCTAGCAGAGCCTCCCAGGGCGTCAAGGGGTATCTGTGGCAAGAGGAACCAAGTGGCCCAAGGTCCCTGTGAGGGACTGGGGCTCCTGGAGCTGCCCTCATCCCCTTTTTCCCCTGTCCTGGTTGTGTTCCCTGGTGCAAAACTGGTCTAGGTTGGGAAGGGGGTTGGACCCAGCCCTTGCACTCCTGGAGGCCTCGGCTGTGCTGAAGGCCAACGAGACAAAAACGTTTCCAGGACTCCACTTGGAGCAGGAGAAAGTTTTTCCGTTGGGTTTTTATAGCTTCCGGAAAGCTGGGGTTTATTTTTATTGTCTTAAGACAAAAAATCCTCTTACAGCCGACTACCCGCAGTGGTGCCGGGCGGGCGGCTCTGGATGCACCGTGCCGGGGGCTGGGCTCTGCTTTCCTTTCCCTTCCTCAGTCCCCTGGGGCTGTGGATGCTGATGCTGGTTTCTGTGAAGGAAAAGAGGAGGTTTTGGTGTCCCTGATGCACAACCACTTCACAGCGCTGGCGTGACAGTGTGGGGGCCCCAAACCGGCTCCTCCGTTCCGGGCGTTCATGTGCCCGTGCTGGGCACCAATGCTGCAGTACCCATGATGGCTCCATGCCACTGCTGGGCTGTTGTAGGACCCTCCCGACTGCAGGGAAAGCCCTTTTCCTGGGGACAGGACTCTATTTCCCACGGCCTGTGGATGGGTAAACTGGGAGCTTCAGGAAGCTGATCTGAATTTCCAGTAGTACACTGGGGCCATCGAGCACTGCCCCTTTTTTGTATGATGCAGACTAGTTTGGACAGGGTTTACTGGCAGGGGAGCCAGTTTCCATGGTAAAAACCTTAACAGCATCTGCCAAAAATCCATCTCCCTATTGGTCTGGCCATCTGGAGGGCACAAGGAGGCTTTGGCAGGGCGAGGAGGAGGCTGTGCACTGCTTTGGGTGCTTCTTCAGTGCTGTTGGCAGCTTGGAGGGGTCCCTCTGCACAGTCATTTATGCCCCAGAGGCAGGTTCACACCCGGATGCAGGGGTGACCCCTGTGTCACTGAGCATGGTGGGAGACAGGCAGGCTGGGAATGGGGGAGATGTGGCATCACTGCTCAGGGAAGGAGGGCTGCATGTGCCATGCACCAGGAATGGGTGGCTGTGCTGTAATCGGATGAGCCAGCCCTGTTACAGATGGACCTGTCAGCTCTTGTCAGTGCTGACACCCCTCTGGGTCCTTGTGTGTTCCCTCAGGCCAGGGGGGCCACTGCCTGTCCCACTCCACTGTGTCTGCTTGGAGTAAGGGGGCTGGGAGGTGACGCTGTGTTTGCAAAGCTTGTCAGACAAAGCCCCTTCCATGCTGCAGTCCCTTCCTGGCAAGTTCCATGTTTTGTAACTCCAACGGGAAGAACCTAGCCTGCCTGTCTGTCTGTAGTGCCCGTCCCTGGTGCCATCCTACAGCCCCAAAGCTGTCCACTGAGTGCCTTCCCTTGGTGTCCCTGTGCTACAGCAGGGCAGCCATCCTTCCTTGGCCATGTGGTCTAGGAGAAGGGTCTTGCTGACAGTGGCAGACTGGGCTGGCAAGAGACAGAGCCTGCTGGTCTGTGTCTGCAGATGTGTAGCACGGGCTTTGTTGTGTGCCAGGATGGTGCATGGATGGATCTAGGTACTTGTGGGCACAGCATCTTGGTGTCTGCCAGGAGAGGTTGTAGGGCTCAACTCAGCACTCATTTGCTCTTCTCTGCTTAAACATTCCTCCTTCCTTCTTCCTCTTGCAGCCGACAACCCTTCCGCAGGGCACCATCAACATGAACCAGTGCACAGATGTGGTGGACGGAGAGAGCCGGACAGGGCAGAAATTCTCCTTGTGCATCCTGACACCAGAGAAGGAGCACTTCATCCGGGCTGAGAACAAGGAGATCATCAGCGGGTGAGTGCAGGTCCAGGCCCAAGCTGCTGTGGGGCTCTTCAACTGGGAGGAAGAGGAAGATGGGTACGACCTGGCCCAAGGCTCTGTGTATGGCAGTGCATACAGGCTGAGCCCCGAGTGACAATCACAGCCTGATGTGACAGGGACAGTCCTGGGGGCCAGGTGTAGCTTCTCCCTCACAGTCAGCTCCAGTCTTCTCTGCCTTTTTGGCAAGGGTGGGGTTTCTTTCCCTTGCCATCACCTGGTGCTCTGCAGCAGATCAGGGGCCTGAGCACGCCCTGAGCCACCAGATACATGGTGTGAGCACTGACTTCAGTGCGGACCTGTGCAGTGATGGGTGATTGAAGTCCTTCCTCCATACCTAGTGCACGTGCTCCACTGTGCCAGGCTGGAGCCTGAGGCTTTCCCACATGCCAGACACCTCTCAGAGACAGTGCTCAAAGAAGCTCAGCCCTTGCTGGGAGCCTTGGCCAGACCCCGGAGATGAGATGCTACTGAGTCACTTGGTACTTAGGAAGACTACCGATTTCAGGTCAGCTTTGTTGTCTGCAGTTGGTTAATATCCTGCTCCCTGCTTCAGAGCAGCATTCCCAGTGGCATTTACCCTTGGGAGTAAGCCGAGCTACACTGGTGTGTGTGTGGGATGCTGAGGTGCTCCTGTACTGGCCGGGGCTGTTTCAGCCCCAGCAGAGAGCAGGTATTGACTGGCCCAAGGAAGAAGCTTGGCTAGTGGGTGAACCCCAGGGTGGGCTTGGAGCTGGTGGGTCCGCAGTGCAGTGTTTTTAGGACAGCATCCAATCAGAGGCTCAGCCCCAGTCCTGGGGATGGTATATCTGCCCCTGAGTGCCATATGCGCTCTGGTTCTCATCCATCTCTTGGCAGATGTGGCCTCCTGGGGCTGCCTGCTCTGCATTTACCCCGTTCCCATTCAGACTTACCTGCCTTTGCAGCGCCTACCTTGCCCTGCTTGCTCCCTGCGGGCAGGCTAGCAGAGGGGCGGCTACAGCCCACTTCCCTGGTCCCAGTGGAGTGTCTGACCTCCAAGTTTGATTAAAATGTAATCACTCATAGGAGTGCCTGCCACTGGGATGCAGTTGCTCAGCAACACTGAAGATTAGACCACTAAAATGAGCAAATTGTGGTAGATTTCCTCAGATGGTGACCTAGAAAGATCCTTGTCCATCACTCACATGCTGGTGAGGGTGCAGAGCCATGCCACCAGCATGCAGTGATGGACCATGGCAGTGCTCCTGTTTGTCTGTGAGCACTTCCCACATGGGATGCCTGAAGCTCAGTTCCTTGCTCCCAAAATCTGTTGACATTTGAAAGTAGAGCAGAAAGTTGAAGGGATGAAGTCCTTGCTCTTTCCCACACTTTGAGCCACAGCATCTCCTGATTGCCCGAGCCCTGGCTGCATGGTCAGGGCTTTCTGTTGAGATGATCTGTTCCCAAGCATTTTCTTTGGTTGTCACTCTCCCCACTTTGGTTAATACTGGTTGAAATGGGCCTTTTTCTACCAAGAGCTTGGGATTTTGATCAGATAAGTGTTTTTATGCATTAAAACTTCCCTGCTCTACTGAGACACATGAGCATGGGTGATTCCCCTTCTGCGTACTTCCATGGGTCAGGAGACATATCCTCCAGCAGCAGAGCCTCCCCTCAGCCCAATTTGCAGTGACAGGGTTGCAGTGGCTACAGGTCTGGGGTACAAATACCCAGGGCGAATGTAGCATGGGCTAGCTGGCTCCTCTCACCAAGGCAGGAGCAATGGCTCTGCCCTAAAGCATGACCACCCTCCATGTCCTGCTCTCTTCCCCCTCTCCCCTCTCTCAGGTTCACAGCTCTGCCTTTTGTGACTGGTCCTGCCTTCCGTGCAGGAGGGAGAGGCATTGCAGAGCAAGGTGGGGCTGATTTATTGTTCATTGGCCTGGCGCTGGATTTTGAAGCAGCGCGTTTGCTCCTGACTGCAAGCATTAATCATCCCAACCCAGTCACAGTCTGGGGCTGAGCCAGGCGGGTTTCAGATGTAGTTGCAGCACGACAGGAAGATTTCCCCAGCCAGGGGAGAATTTGTTTTACGTTTGTTGCATGCTTCTGGCATTTATTGCTTAACCAAAAGCCACTTGATGTGGTCATCTCCAAACGCTTTACAGCAGCAGCATGCAAAGTGGGGGGAACAGGAGAGGGAAGCAGGGACATCTGAGGCAGGAATGTTTCCCAGCAGTCCACAGATCCCTGTGGAGTTCACAGAGATGCAGGGGCAGGTCATCAGGCCGTTGCGGGAGGGCATGGGAGGGTCCCCCAAACAAGCAACTTGTGCAGCGGATGGACTTCTCGATGCCAAGTTCACACTGCTCTTTCTTGGACAAAAGCGCTTTGTGTGCAGTGTGCAGGCCTTGGCATCGCTGAGGGGGTGAGGTCCTGCTGGAGGCTCTGTCCCTTTCGGCTGTCATTCAGGATCCGTGAATCCCTGTCCTGTGTCAGCCTTGGCTGTGGCCTCACTCTTGAAGTAAGTGGGGTTTGAGCCAAAGCATGCCGGGCTCATCCCTCCTCCCCTCCTGTCCAGCCACGTTTTTCCCCCAGGAGCTGGTTGGGATGATTTCTGGGTACCATTTAACATTTACGTTCATCCTGACCAAGTTGGAGAAGCTGAGCTCCTCCATGTGCCCAACTCCAGCTTGGGGTTGTGTTTATAGTCGTGTTACAAACCCTGGAAGGCTGGGCTTAGAGGTGAAATGTGGGTGCTCCATCTCTGGAGTTTGCAGATAGCCTGCCCCAGAGGTGGGATGGGGCAGCAGTGTAGTCAGAGCAGTGTGGTGGAACAACAGCTTTAGGGTTTGCAGCCCGTGGGAAGCTGTGTTACATCCCTATGATGGAGTGTGAGCGTCGCTCTCATCCCTGAGTGCTGCCCTTCAGCTCATCCCTCACCTTTTGCTTTCTCTGCCTGCAGGTGGCTGGAGATGCTGATAGTCTATCCAAGGACGAACAAGCAGAATCAGAAGAAGAAGAGGAAGGTAGAGCCCCCAACTCCCCAGGTAACCCTAGGGACACACACACACACACTGTCACCCCATCCCTTGCCTCCCTCTCAGTGTCATGGCATTGCTCTACTCCCAGAGAAGACACCCCCACCCCCTCCCCAAACCAGCCAGGCCAGTGGGCTGCCAGCCCCCCCAATGCTGCCTGCATGGAGGGTGAGAACCAGGGCAAGCCAGGGCAGCAGGACAGCGTGAATTAATTCTGGGGGTCACATGCTGCTGCTGCTTTTCTGTCTGCTTTGGGGCCACGTTTCACCCCCCAGGCACTGTCTTGTGGCACCAGCCCTGCACACACTGTCCCAGGAGCACACAGTCCCTCAGCAGGGGGACACCAGGGAGAGGTGCCGGCTGTTCATGGGCCATTTCAGCAGAAACAGCCTGAAATTCTATCTGGCTCCAGTTACCCCCTTTGAGATGACCCAAGAGATAATGGGAATGAAAGGAAAATACTAAAGGCCAGGGCCAGGCTGGGAGCTCCGGGGGCCGGAGCCGGGCTCTCCAGGGACCCGGCGGTGGCTTCGTGCTCGCTGTGACTATAAATGGTAAAAAGCAGGGCTGGCTGTGACTCACTCGTTCCTGCTGGGCTCCCACGTGGCCAGAGTGGGGGAGAATCCCACAGATGGGGAACATGACCCCGAGGCCACCCTTGTCCCTTGCCGGGGCTGAGAACAACCGTGTCCCTGAGGCTGCGTGACCTCCCGGCACGCATCCCACCGCTGCGGGGGGCAGGCTGGGGTGGTTCCTCTGGCCAAGACAGGCTGTGGCACTAGGGGACTGAAAATGGCATAGGGGGTCCCCTGAACCCCAGTTTTCAGGTTCTCTTCAGTGAAGTTCCCAGGATGGGCCTGGTGCAGACTAGGCTGTTAGGTGGGTTTTCTACTTCGTTTGTTTGAATCAAGTTCCCGCCACTCTGCTGGTTAAAGAGGTTCTGGGCAATGGGGAAAAAAGGTTGGGTGGAAGATGATCCTTTTTTGTGCACTGAGCTGGAAGTCTGAGCCACCCTCTGGCAAGGGCTGGGGTCATCACAGCCCCTCAAGTGCTGGCTCTGGTGATGCTGCAGGGAAGATCCTCCATGGCCAAGAGCTGATGTGTTATAGTTGCTTGTCCTCAAACCCCACGCAGGGGGCTGCTGCATTCAGGGCACCCCAAAGAGGTGATGAAGTAGGGAAGGGATGCTCACGCCATCCCTTGCACAACACTAAACCCAGGCTGGGTTCAGGAGGGGGACGGGACAGAGAGGAGAAGGGGCACAGAGCCAGAAAAACATCATTCTGGGTTACATTTCATCACCATGGCAACTTCTTGGAAACCGTACAGGATCTGAGCTCCTGAGCACCAAATAAGGGAAGCGTCTGTGGGAAGGATGCTGGCTCCCCGTGGGCAGACGGGCTCCCCAGGTGCTTGGGGATGGGGTGAGCATGGAGCCTCATGGCACTTTTCCCCACCTTGGCTTGGGGCAGACCACCCTGCTCCAAGCTCCAGCTGCTTACTACCCTCCTTCCAGCCTCTCCATCCCATCACCCCTTGCCCTGTGGCACCAGAAAGACTCAAATTCACTTTGGAAAACCAACTCCAATGTGGGACCTGCTGTCTGACGGGTGCTGCGCTGTGTTGGGTGCTTGTGAGCAACCTGCAGAGGCAGAAGCAGCATCTTCCCTCTTTCTCCTGAATTGTGCTGATGCAGGTCTGGGGAAGGAGAGAGGATGCTGGGGGCAAAATCAGCACCAAATGCCCCTCTCTGAAAGGCCTTCTCTTAGGTTGGCTGCTGTTCAGCTCACTCTCTGTGTGCTGGTAGAGAAAGCCTGATTTCTTTCTAAAGACATCTGCCTGCTAATCCAACAGTGGATCATGTCTGAGAGCCCCTCAGGGGGGATGGACACCTTTAGCTTAAAACAATGGCTAGTTCTACTTTTGCTCTCTCCCACAGAGTTTCTCCTTGTCTGGGCTACAGCAGAGCTTGGCGGCAGCCAGGAACTCCTGGGGCATCTGGGCCATTTTCAGCTCCCCCATCATTTCCTCCCTGCAAAATCACTGCAGGCAGAGCTGGGAACACCGCTCCAGCTGCAGATTTTTGGACAGGAGTCGTTAGGTGCAATCCAAGAGGTGCTTTCACCTTTGCTTTGCAAGCAGGTTGCTTCTTAGGAGGAAAAGGGCAGGTTTCTCCTGCAGCTTTTGCCATGCTCTGGCAGAGCAGTGCAGGCATTGGGAGAGACTGGGCTTGCTGCCTTTGCCTGCCTGCTGTCCCTGGGAAATCAAGACATGATTTGGGGTTGAAATCTGGGATTTGAGGTGCGGCCCTCTGTTGCAGGATGGATTTGCAGAGGGGTGCAGCAGGCTCAGGTGAGCAGAGCATGCCCAGGCATACCTCATGCTGCTTTTGGTGCACGCTTCTTTCTGGAGCTGTTCATATCACTGAGAGGCAGAGATTTAATTTCCCTGCTTGCTTATAGACTGGGTTTTTGGCCCTCATATCTCTGCCTGATTAAATACACTGCGGGGGTGTGTGTAAGGAATGTATAATAACATATATCCTGAGCTGGCGATTAGCTGTGGGCTTTCAGATCAGTGACTGGGAGAGTGGTTGATGTTGGAAGGGCCCTTGGAGATGATCTGGTCTGACCCCTGCTCAATCAGCATCTCCTTGAGCAGGATGCCTGTGAACTCTGGATCGTTTACCTCCAACGCTGCATTCCTTTAGTGCAAATTTTCCAAGGGTGTTTGTTTTTTTCTTAAATTGAGGTCATTGGCTGCTTGTTGTGGCTATGCATGGAGCCAGGACCCGCTCCAGGGGAGATGCTCCGGCGCAGCCCTGCAGATGCTGATTTGGAGGTGCAAGGCTAAAACCCACTGGCAGCTCCTCTGATGTGGGAAGCAGGGACAGAAGGGATGCTCTTGGCAGCTCATGTCCCCAGCTCAGGCACTCCTGGATTCCCCCTGCTCTGTGGAAAGGGAACAAGCAGCCTGGAAACTTGCCACAATCCAGAGACTTTGGAGGGGGGTTAATTGTCATTGATTTATTGGTGGCTTTAAGGAAAATAATCTGTTAGTGCAGAAGCTTAATATGACAACAGCAAAACATCTGCTAGTGAACACAGACAAACCCTAAGCAAGATGTGAAAGCTGCTGCCTCTTCTGGGCTGTGCACCGAACTGGGGCAGCCTGGGCTGTGGCCACCAAAATGGCATTGTCATCTGATGGACTCCAGCCCCCTGTGTTAGCTAGAGAGGTGTCTGAGATGATGGGTATTGTTTTAAAATAGTGTTGAGCTAGTGAGCTTTAACTCAGTGCAGTCCATTTCCTCTTTAAAAGAAGCGGCCTGTTGGGTAACCAAAGCAGCACTGGTTGGGGTTTATTCTTTTTATCAGTGGCCCATAGCAAACCAGCAATGACAAACCAACAATTCAGCTGCTGGTGTGCAGGGAATTCATTTTCTCTTCTATCCCAGTGCTTCAGCTGGATTTTTATTTATATGTTGTGGGCAGCACCCAAGCCACAAGGGTCCCACACCTCTGGGGACAGCCCCCTGGGGACCCTGGGTGCAGAGCTGGGGCAAACCCCTCTAACCTGTCTGTCTCCCCATTCTCTTTAGGAGCCCGGTCCTGCTAAGATGGCTGTGACCAGCAGCAACATCCCCAGTGCAGAGAAGGTCCCTGCCACCAAGTCAACGCTTTGGCAGGAAGAAATGAGGGGCAAAGACCAAGCAGACGGCAGCAGCAGCATCAGCCCAGCGCAGAGCCCAGTGCAAGGCCAGGCTGGGGCTGCCAGCTCCCTGAAGGATCCCATGCTGGACAGCAAGGAAGGTGAGGGACAGGGACAGCACTGGTGTGATGCTTTGGTGATCTGGTTCAGACAGCTGAGCTGGCAAAAAACCACCATACAGGGAAAAGTTTTCCATGGATTTGGTTCCCAGGGTATCACAGCAAGGAGGGGAGGCAGCCCCCATCTGTGCTGTGTTATGTGGGGACCCAGATGAGACCTTACTGGGTGGAGTTCAGGAAGGAAAAAAAATCAAATGATTTGCTGGAAAAACACACAGCCTGGGGCTCAGTCCTGCCAAGGTGAGGAGATGAGGAAAGGGGCCTTTTCCAGCCCTGCTGTGTCCCTACCTGGGGCACCCAGAAGCCGTGGAGCCATGCTGTGCTCTGCTGTCAGAGCTGCCAAGCCCCGAGCACTGCTTCCTCCTCCAGGCCTTGTGTCAGGGCCCTGTTTACATTTGGTCTCCCTGATGAGTCCCTGGAAGGCGCCAGGGCCATGGCATTGTTCTCACTGGAACAATAGAGGCTGGGGACTTTTCCTGCCGGAGCCATGGACAGGTCCCACACGCTGCAGACGTTTCCTTTATCTCCCTGCTCGGATGAGGGATGCTTTCTGCCTGCTCCCCACTGCCAGGAGCAAGGTGTCTGTCGCCTTGTGCCTGTGTAGCTGTGGTTGATGCTGGTCTGGGAGGGACAGGCATGGAAATGGGTGCAGAGTGGTAACTGAAGTCACCTATTTCTTGCTTTGAAGGTTTAGGTCTTTCAACCATGCACGCCCAGTCCAAGGACTGGACTGGCATCCCCAGCTCCCTGCAGACCATCACACCGTCACTATGGGCATTAAGAGTGGTCAGAGTGGAAAAGTCAAGGGTGAAATGTGGCACAGCATGGGGCTGGGGCCCAGACCATTTCTGCTCTTGTTTCCTGCCCTGTTCTCGGTGGAATCAAGGCTTTTTTTTTTTTTTTTTTTGTGTTAAAAAACAGAACTCAGACTTGAAATAAAACATGGTGACTTCTCTGTCCCCTAGATGAGAGCTCCATGAATGGGGACCGGATAGATTGCGGGCGGAAGACACGTGTCGAGAGTGGGTACTTTTCCTTGGAGAAGACCAAGCAAGACTCGAAGCTGGAAGAGCAGCAGCTGCCACCCCCGCCCAGCCCGCCCAGCCCCAGCACCCCAAACAACAGGTACAGTTATCCCAAATCGCCCTCACAGGAGCATGCCCAGCCCTTTCCTTCCCCAGGTACCCGATCAGGCGACCGAATGATTCACAGCTTCTCTCTGAACTCCTTGGACTCGAAGAGCAGTTGCCCCATGCACAAGGACTCCAACAGCAGAGATGTAGGAAGGGGAGCTGAAAAATCGGGGCGTCCCCTTTCTTTTAAAGCCAGCCGGCAGTACACCACCCTGGCCGACGTTCCCAAGGCCATTAGGATCAGTAATCGTGAGGCCTTCCAGGTGGAGAGGAAACGGCTAGAGCGGAGAACCCGGGCCCGTAGCCCTGGGAGAGAAGAAGTGGCCCGGCTCTTTGGCAATGAGAGAAGGTAAGGGATGAGTGGCTGATCTCCTCCTTGCATGCTAGCAATGGCAGTGAGGCTGGGTCCCTGCCGCACCCTCTGATGGAGCAGACAGTATCTGCAGGGCGAAACCCCTTCATATTACAGTGCTCCTGGGTTTTAAGGACAACCAACTAGGCAGAGAGATGTCCTTAGCAGTGCCAGCGGGCAAGTGTCACCCTGCCTGGCTCCTCTGGGGACAGCTGGTAGAGGTGGGTGATATTTGGTGGCCGTATTTGTGAGCAAGCCCACCCTCCCCAGTGCTGCACAGGCTGGCAGCTGGCACCAGTAATTAGGTTAGCTTTCTAAATGGTGTTAGAGCCGGGTGTGTTACGCAACTGCCTAATGAGCTGAGAGAGGTTTCAAAATGTCACGGCATTAATCTGGAAGAGGAGAGGCGGGTGCAGCTCTGAGGCAGGGTGCAGCAGGCTGCAAAACGGCTTAGCGTGGAGGAGGAGGACAGGGAGGGCGTCTGCACGCGCCCCTGCACCATACACCAGCCTGCTTGCTGCTCTCTGGGCAGGGTGAAGGACGGGCTCGATTTGCCCTGGGAGAGACACATTTGTGCTGTGAGGGCAGCAGAGCAAACCAGGAGACGGGCCCCAGGCAAGAGGGCCGCCTGCCAGTCTGATTTTTCTTGCCCTGGTTTTCCTCCGGGCATGTTCTCTCTTGCACAGTTTCAGCAGGCACTTCTCAGTTCCTTCCCGGCCCCTAAAGGACTGTTTTCCAGCCTGGCTTCCTCACGCCGAGAGCTGGGAGCAGGTCTGGGGAGGGCGGCACGGCTTTATGTAAGTGCCACTGGTTGGCAGGAGGATGCCAAACCCAGTCCATCCTCGACAGCGTGCACAGCGAGTGCCAGGCTGGGGATAGAAGAGAGCACAGGTTTGCCTTCAGAATTGGGTGGGAAGAGAAGGATGCTGCACAGGTCCCCTGGATGCTGCACTGGCCACCCTGGCTTGGGGACAGGGCTGAGGAAGGGCTGGCGACTGCTGATTTTCAGGCTGAACTGGTGCAGAGTGTTGGTCCAAGTGTGGGTGAGATCATGTCCCCACTGGGTTTGCTTGCACAGGATGCCCTGGCCAGCACCTGCCCCAGCGTGAGAGGACAGCATGTTCCTCTGGTGCCAACTTGCTTTGCTGCAGCTGGAGGGAGGCAAGGGAATTGTTCAGCATGGGGATCTGGCACTGAGCTGGATGTGCCAGCTGTGGACAGGGAGTAGCAGATTTGCAGGCAGATAACAGGGCCCTAGAGAGGATGCTGCTGCTAGAGACTGATCTTTTTTCATGTCAGCCCCACTCATTGCCTGCTGATGAGCACCTTTTCCCAGGAAAAGTTGTTTTTCCCAGCCCAGCTGGGCTCCTGGGGCTGTTAACAGGTTTTCATTGCTTTATCAGTATGGGCAAAAATTCCCCTTAGTCAGCTAAGGGCCTTTGTCAGAGCAGAACGGGTGTAAGAAGAAGATTGGGTGCTGCACCATGGAAACTGGGAGGGGAGTGATGGCAAGGATCCCCACCTGCCCAGGGTTTGGCTGGAGATCCAGCCAGCAGGTGGGGTGCTGGAGGAGCATGCCATAAGCAGGGATGGCTCTGGGGGCAATGTTTAGGGAACAGGCACATTTGCTTACTCCTCTGGTAACCTGGGAATTGGCCTGTGCACGTGGCATGCGTGGAGAGGTCATATGTCCTGAAGCTTGGGTGGACTCATCAGGGCATGGAGAGACAGAGAATTAACATTCACCAGCACCCTGCTCAGCTTGGCTTGGCTGCTTTTTAAATTTGAGTTTACTTAGTCTGTATATCCCTCTCATTTTCCTCTGAGCTCAGGCTGTGCTGTTTGAGGTTGAGCAAATCCAATAACTCACTTCCATGCTGCGGGGTCAGCTTTCCCCCTGGGTTTAACACCATTTCTAATAATCCTTCTCAGTAACCCACTAACACATCTGGGAATGCTTGCCTGAAATCACTTGCCTACATGCCAACCCCATAGGTGCCAGCTGGGCATTCCAACCAGCCTTTCATCCCTCAGTGCAGCCAGAAGAAATTGGTTCTGTTGGTATTTTCAGTTCTTCCTCACGTTTTCCATTGACCCACCACAGATCAGTGGGAGTGTCAGAGCTATGGATGGGAAAGAATTATTTTAGGTATCCAGTGCTGCATCCTGAGTGACACACCTATAGGCTTAGCTCCAGGTAAAGCTGTTTTTCAGGCTTTTCCTACTTCCTTATAGTAAGAGATCTTACATGACTTATGTCCAGGACTGGGCTGGAAATTTTCCATGTTGACCATTTATTTATACCTGACTCCAGCTCCACACCCCGTGCAGATGTCTGAGCTCACAGCAGCTCAGAAACATGAATCAGAAGACAGGAGATAATCTCCATGGTTTTGGCACATGTGGCAGAGCAGCAGAGTTTGAGTTCCCTCTGCTGGCATGTGGCAGGATGGGGCTGCCAGCACCGCGCTCTTGGCATCTCACAGGGGGGCCCAACTCACTGGGGGAGAGGGTCTGTGTCTGGAGAGGTCAAGCTGTGTGTCCAGTCTCCCGGCTCAGACCCATCCCTAGGGTGAAGGAGCAGGAGCAGCTCTTTGGAAACCCTGTGGATAAATCTTGAAGCCTGTTTTGAACACAGAATCACGGTGGAGAGGGCTGCAGGGATCACCTCGGATGCCGATCACCATATCCTAGTGGAGCTCTGCAGCTGCAGGGATAAATCCTGGCACATCTCAGGAAGGAGTTGGCAGCTTTGGGAAGGAGACCACCATGGGGTGGGGAGTCCTTGGGAGTGCAGAGACCCAGAGCCCTTTACCCTGGCTATGTGGCTCCAGGCTTACCCATCTCCTGCAGCTTCCTGGGGGCGTTGCGATTTCTGGTTGGCAGACCTGGCTGTTCTTGCACACTTCCAGGGATGCAGCCTCTAAAACCACGGCTTTCCCAGTTGACCCCACGTTCTGCTCTTGCTGGCAAGAATCTGCTGTGGCGTCTGCCAGATCTGCAGTAGGAGCATGGTCAGAGGGGCTGAGGAGTATTTCTGGCCTCAATAAATAACAAAGCTGCTTGAAATTGCTTTAAAGACTTTTCTTTCTCGAATTCCTTCTCTGGAGCTTCTTGAGATGTCAGGGTCTGCTCTGAATGCTGCTTCTACCTGGAGAGAGCAGTGCCTGCTTTCCCAAGTATAGTTGTTTTTTTTTCTTTTCTAACTATTCTCTTCATTTTTGGTGGACCTTTTGAGGAAATTCCTCTTCCTTTTCCTGACACTTACTGTCTTTCTTGTTGTTAAATAGTGAATGAGTCCAATAAAAACAAGCCCTTTCTTCCAATCAAAGAAAATCACTTTAATGATAGCTCATGCTGGTCTTTATAGCTTTCCTTCCCACCTCACACACCCCTCTGCCTAACAGCCGAGATCTGCAGCTCAGGTTTAGTGGCCTGGAAAAGATTAACACAGCCTGCATGGCCCAGGAGCTCCTTGGGACGAGCTTTGTGGTTGAGAAAGCACCAAATGGCACCGCAGCTTTAAAAACGCTTCTTCTTCTTCATACCTGTCTGCGGCCTTGTTTTGTCAACACAGAGCTGCTGTTCAGAGGGAGCAGCTCTCCTCTGCTTGGTGGGGAGGAGAGGAGAGCCCTTCCCTTCCCCTTCCCCTCCCTGTCCCCCCAGGATCTCTAGCAGTAACCTCTCTGACATGTTGAGCTAATGGGGAAAAAAGAAATGATCCTTTCCTGGAATCGGGGTGATATTAACCCTTGGGGCTGTGATTTGGTTGTAGTGATTTATTTTTTTCTCCTCCTTTTTTTCAATGCTGAATTACTGGAATGATTTTGATTTTGTTTTGTATGTAGATGCAGAGATACGATTTCCTCTTCTGTTCATTCATTTTCCAGCCTTGTTTTCTTCCAGGTCTTGTTGCTCTCCACCTTCTCCTGCTGTGTTGCTGTGTGACGTGTCCGCCTTTACTTCGCCTGCTTCGCTACCATCTCATCTCAATCTCAAGCCGTAGAACAACCTGGTGGTGCAGCCCCTTTCATGAGAAATCAACCTGCTTTTGATTTTGTTTTATGGGGTTGTGTTTTTTTTTTTGGTTGGGTTTTTATTGATTTATTTTTCTCCTGATTTGTTTTTCTTCAGGCCTTCACCTGATAGGGCACAAACAATGTTAATTCATGGACCTCTTAGTCCCTCCTAAACTGAGACTCAGAGAAGGCTGGGCCAGTGTAAAAAGGGTTGAAAAATTGTGACTCTAGAACAGTTTCCTGGTCTGTTGGTGAATTTATGCTCTGCAGGCTGGCCTACGTGACTGGACATCTTATGAGCACAACACCCCAGGGTGTTCTGCACGACCCCGGGGTCTGCCCGCTCCCAGTCTGCAAACTGGGAGACAGCAGAGGCTGAAGAGATGTCTCATGAAATCATCAGACACATTTGAATTTACAAAGCAAAGTCTTCCCCACCGATTTTGGCCCTGACTCTTTGGTTGTGGGTTTCAGTGCCCGGTCCTGGCAGCCTGACTCTGAGCAGCAGTGCGGGGGCCCCAGCCCGCTGGGGATTGTGATGTGCTCAGATAGTCTCATTTATGGGATTTGGTGCAAAATGTTGCTTGAAAACAGAACATCTCATGTTTTTTGAGTCCTTAACCTGCTGTTCCTTTTTGTGGGAGGTGTTAAAAATGGTTTTTGGGATAACCTGTTTCCCTGCATATGGTTGCCATTGTGATTTTCATGCACATTCAAGGCTCACACAGAGTGAGGAGCCCCAGATTTAGTTGTGGCACATGTGGATCCAAATTCTGTGTCAAGAACCCGCCCAGATTGAGTTTTCTGGGGAAGTTTGAAATTGAGCTTTAAACCTCACAGTTTGGAGCTCAGCTGGTATGTGTGTTGGTGGTGGGTTATTGCTTTGTGTTCTCAGGTTATGATTAAAGACCTGAGGTTGATACTTGCCTGAAGCCCTGGGCATGCAAACTTAGACACCAGCAGGCCCTTTGAAAATTCCAGTATTTCCTCTCCTGTGGGTCAGCAAGCAGCTTTTAATATGGAAACTGTGCTTTTAATTCCACCTGCAAAGGCCTGTTGTTTGCCCGTTCTTAGGAGCATCCCATTTGGATTTGGTCTGGGGTTGGCTCCTGCTCCATCCACCTTTCTTTATAATTCTCCTCCATCCTCAGAGGTGTGTGCCATGGTGTGATGGGCCACCAAGGCGGTGTCTGAGAGCCCATTGTGCTCCCTGCTGTCCATTTCGGATTTGTAGACTGGTATAAGAGGAGGATAGAGCCCTGGGGTTTTGCAGGGGATGCCCTGCAGCGCCTGCACAGGGTTCTCCTCATCTCCTCATGGCTCTAGCTCACACACGGTGCAAGCCAGACCTGGAGGCACCTACAGCCACTCCACCCTCTGTGCAATCCCATGGAATTTACCCATGTGTGGGGCTGAGTTTTACAGGGTATCCGTTGCGGTGACTGCGCAGGGTGACCCACAGGTACCCGCTACGTCTGCAGCCCAGCTTGATCTGATTGCTCTATGGGAGCCACTGATATCTGCAGTGCTAGAGAGTAAAGAGAGATCTTAGGCCAAAGCTTCTCAGTGATCTCTGTTTCTCAAAGGTCTGTAAGATTTACAAATAAAATGTTATTTCTGCCGTTGTGAGGGTTTTCTAGCTATTTAAGGAGAAAGTATCTGTGGGGCTGAGTAGTATGAGGGTTTTCCCACTTTGGCTGCAGGTAAAGTGATGCATGTCAAATCAGGGTGTTTTGCCCTGGATTATGCACGCTAGAGCTTGCAGCAAAACAGGGACCCAAAGCCAGGTGTGCATGAACAGGTCGAGCAATTCTGCAGCCTGAAATTTGAGGGATTGTACAGCTCAGCTCAGTTGCCGGTCTTGTGTTTAAACTGGCTCTGGTTTCCCTTTTCTCTCTGTTTTCCAGGAGATCCCAGGTAATTGAAAAATTTGAGGCATTAGATATTGAGAACGCAGAACACATGGAAACGAACGTGTCGGCTGGTGCTGCCCTCTCCAGCGAGACGCGGCAGGGCAGGAGCGAGAAGAGGGTTTTCCCACGGAAGCGGGTAAGCTGCTCAGCCAAAGTCTCATGGTGGGGGTTTGGAGGATGGCACCTGGGATCCAGCAGCCCAGGATGTAGGGTTTAGCTATATTTTGTCCCTGGGTGGAGTAACGGATCTGGAGTCATAGGCAGGCTTGCGCAGGAGCCAGACCGCTGTGTGTGCTCAGTCCGTGCAGGTTCGCTGCTTGCTGCTCTGCTCCCATGGCCCAGCTGCAGATCAGGGTGGAAAATCAGGCTGGCTGTTCTCAGTCCTCCAGAGCAGAGGGAAACTTCAGATCTGGCATGGCAGGACACATCAGGATGGGGTGTAGTAACAAAAGAAACAGGCAGGCTTCAGAGTCCCAGTTGTGCTTAGTTATATTGGGAACAAAGTAATGCCTGAGAGGCTGGAAAAAATGTATTGCCAATGAAATAAGATGTGTTCTGAGCCAGAGATGCCCCTTAAATATGCCAATTTTCATGCCACGAGCCAAGAGAATGGGACTCACTGTCCTAGTTTCTGCGCTGATCTGGGCTAACACTATTTACACAGGACTTCACTTGTGAAGGTGCAGCTGTGGGCTCCATCCTGGATGTGTCTGCGTCTCCTCTGTCCCCGCATCGCCGGGCAAAGTCGCTGGACAGAAGGTCCACAGAGTCCTCTATGACGGTGAGCCACTGGGGCCGTGTCCTCTGCCTTAGGGGAGGATGAGAGAGGCCCTTCCCAGGCAGGTCCGATGAAACTTTACTGGGCTGCTTTCCCAGTAGCCTGCATGTAGGGCATAGGCTGCGCTCTTACTGGGAGCCTGTTTCAGTGACTTGGCTTCACACTTCACGCTTGGCGTGTTGAGGAGAGCTAACACGTGTCCTGGCTTTCTCATGATGCTTGAGTGATGTCTGTGCAGTCACAAGTGGGTGTCAGTGGGACAGAGGCTGCGAGGAAGGGCTCAACCTGAGCTTTCCTCCCTTTGCATATTTCAAATGCTCACCAGACCTGGAGGCAAACAGTGCAGAATAAACACTAAACGCTCTCCTCTCACTCACCACCCTTCTGCAGGAACAAAATAAATACACTTGCTAATCTCTTGAAAAGATTACACAGCCACTGTAAATATGAGATGCATTTTTCATGGATGGACAGCTGCTATTAAAGGAGTTCTCAGAAAAATGCAGTAGGGTATTGTTTCTGTAGTATCTTTAAACATAGACTTCTACAGCCACGGGAGTGATTTTTAAATTCTTGGTGGCAATGGAAAGGTGCAGGAAGCGCACACTAAGCAGCAATGCACATCATCTAATGAAGGCGACAGAATCATGCAGTCAGGGGGAAGAAAACCTTTTTCCTTGCATCAGATACACCTTTGTTGTGCCGTTCCTGCTATAAAAGTAGCAATGTAAGAAAAACTCGCATGCCTTCTGCCTTGCAGTCATGATTGCAAGACTCTCCCCTGCCCGTCGGGTTCACTGTGTCAGACCGGATCAGTTATCTGTCAGGTAGAAGCTGATGGAGTTCATCCCGTGTTAGGCTCAGTGGGTTACAGCAAGAGCTGTGGCTTGTGCTGTGTGGGTATCTCTTCCATCAAGTGCTTCATCTGGTTTTGGTTTCTGATGGCTACACCCTCCAGTGGCAGCTCTTTCCAAACTTGACATGTTTCAGCAGCTTTGCAGCTCCAGGCAAAGCCTGTGCTGTCCTGCTCAGAGGAAAGCAGAGGGGTTTCTGTGGAGGAGCGGGCTCTGCAGGAGAGACATCCTGCTCTGGGGGCTTCTGTAGTGTCTCACTGCAGCCCAGTCTAACACATGTGCTGTACTGCTCAGCAGCCTCTTTCCTCCCTGGCTGCTTCTATACCTTTGCTTACATTTTAAGGAAACTAGGAATGTAGTAAAGTAGCATGAGTGCTCCTGAGGAGGGGTTTATGTGCATTTGCAGAAGATTCTTGCACTGTGCTTCTTCCCAGCTGATGAATAACAAGCCCGTGAGCAACTGCAACACTCGCAGTTCTTCCCTTTCCCTTCTCTGCAAAGTGCAGGATTTGGGATCCAGTTATTTCTTATGCAAAATGCAGATGCTTTGCTTGATGCTCTCCTGTTGTACAAGAAAGACCTTAAACAGGACCTAGATCTGGAAGCATGATCCCACTTGCACTTCAGCAAAGGAAAAGCAGGCAAGCGATATCACAGTCTCAGGGAATTAGGGCTGAGGATGCCCAGCTCTCATAAGCCTACCTCAGAGAAGAATGTGGTCATTGCAAATGCAATTTTCTCTACAGGCTTTTAGTGGTTTATCACTGCCTCATCAGCAGGCCCTGGTGGGGTTCAGTGGGTTTATTGCCTGCAGCCACATCGCAGTCAGGGCTGCTTGGGCTGGCATCTGTCTACTCCCTCCTCTGATTCTCTAGGAATTTGGGAAGAGCAAGGTGGCATTTACTTTCCCCACTGTTTTTGTGGAGCAGGGCTGGGTTACCGCCATGGTGGGTACACTCAGATGGGGGATGTGCTGTCTCACAGCATAGGTTTGGTTAAATAGGCTTTCAGACCCCAGTTTTCCGTTGCTCCCCTTGCTATAGCCCTTTCCAGTCGCTACAGCTGCATCTCACACTTTGCTGTCCTTTCCTCCTCCACTCTGCAGCACATGGAGCAGCTGGAGGAGCTCAGCCTCGAGGGAGCGAAAGCATTTCCACCACATCCTTCCCTGCGCATGGGCAGGGCTGAGAGGAAGGGCTGGTGGGAGTTATCCCATGCTGGCTTCATTGCTTTTCTCAGAGCTTCAATATCCTGATGCACGCGCTTTGGAGGAAAGAGCAGGTGTTGTTTGGGCGGTGCAGCACTGGGATTCCCTGAATTTCCAGCCTTGGGAACTCAGTTTTGTTGTGAAACCTGCAGCCTTGCATCAATAGCACATAGTTTGTCCTTTGTAATACATAATAGACAAAATGGCCTGTGGTCTTACTAATTCCTGTCTGCTCTTTCCTCTGTAATGCTGGTGTAGCAGTAGGAAATGGCAAGAGAAGTGCTAGGAAGGGAAAGGCTAAATAAACTGTACAGCAGGTCTCTGTACATTTAGCCACGACACAGTATAATGATCCAATTTGGATGGGATGACCTTTAAAGGTCTCTTCCAACCTGAACTATTCTGCGGTTCTATGAATTTAACTGTTGTTGGTCTCTCACTGCTGTGCTGTTTTTTATTAAGCTGCTGTTGTCTTCTGGGCACAGACACAGACGCCTCTTCCCTTCCCTCTCATCACCTCTCTCCTTTCTTGCAGCCTGACCTGCTGAACTTCAAGAAGGGCTGGTTGACAAAGCAGTATGAGGATGGGCAGGTGAGTCTGCTTTGTCCTTTGCATCAGTCTCCAGTGCCGTGGTAGGTCCTGGTTTCTGGGAGCTGACACCTAGTGCAACGTCCCAGGGCAGCACAGGCTGTGCATGGGGCTGCCCTCTTGGTGCTGATGAAGCCCCGACGTCCTCACACAGCAGATCAGTACTGGACTGGCTCCAGGTGGGAGAAACTAGACATAGATGCTTGAGCAGAGCAGTGACAGGGAATTTGTAGAGCTCTGGAGCTAGGCAGCAGTGTTGTGTGTGAGCCCTGTGCAAACAGTGTTTGTCTTGGAGCAGGAATAGCTGGGAGGAGGTTTCAAAGCCCCACAGCTGGATATCGTGTTTTGGGTTTCTAGGGAGCCAGGGCAGCTTGGATAGCAGCACTGGTTTCATGTTCCCATTCTCTATTAGTCTCATCTCTCTTGCGACCCAGCAACCTTTTTGGCATCAGTAATGAGCCTCAGATAAGGTCTCCTGAGTGCCAGGGAAATGGCAAGGCCAAGAAAGGAATAAATGCCTCTGAGTTGGCACTGAAAGAAGCAGCTGCTTTCTTCCTGTCCATTCCCAGAGGGATGTGGGATGTGCTGCTCTATCCAAACATTAGCGATGGGCACTGGTGTGGCTGTTTGCAAACTGCCCCTTTCCTGGATTTCTTTCCCTGCTGCCCATCCCAAAAACAAGGGCAACTCACCCATGGGTGTGAGCGCCACCATGGCCTGGGCTCTGCTGCAGGTACCTGCTGGTGCCTTGGGTCCTGGGGCCGAGGGCAGGTCTGTAGGCAGCCAGAGGGAGAATGAGCTGTGGGAGTGAGTCCTTTGTTAACCGAAAGCTGCTTTGGATAAGCCTGTTCCTTGCTGGGAGTGTGCAGGAGGTGTATTTGTATAGAGCAAGGGCCAGGAATAGGCTCCAACTCAATTTCTAGGTACTGCAGATAAAACAGGAATGTTTTACTACTTTTGGGGTTTGTTTTGGGGTTATTTTTAATCCCTCCAAGGCCTTAAGTGCAGCTGCTAAAAGCATCATCTGTCCAATGGAGCTTATGGGAAAGCTCTGTCTACCCTCGTGGCTCTGGCGGTGTTTCACTGTCACATGTGGGGTTGGTGCTGCAGAGGATCTGGTGCTCCAGCAGCACTGGGGAGAGCGGGGTCCTGGCAGTGCAAACTATCACAGTATCCTTTGCATCACTGCCCATTTGGGTGTCCCCTTCATCCCAAGAGGGCCTCTCAGTGATGCTGGGTGTGGAGCTGGGAAGGGAGGTGCTGTGAGCTGCGTCTCTGCTGGGTGACCTGTGACAAGCTGCCCAGGCTCTGCTGGTGGGGAAGGAGTGAGATTGTAACTTCCCTGTCTTGGTTGTTTCCTAGTGGAAGAAGCATTGGTTTGTGCTGACTGACCAGAGCCTGAGATACTACCGGGATTCAGTGGCAGAGGAGGTAAGTGTCTTCCCCATCAGCATTCAGCCCATCTCTCCACACCCAGGTGAGCCCTCAGTGCTCCCAAACTGACCCTGGACAGATGGTCTTCCCCAGTGCTGAGGCCCTGGAGCATCAGTTCGTCTTTGTGGCTTTGTGCTTCTCAAAGACCAGCTGCCTGCCTCCCCATGAGCTCACCACATATTGGGGTTGCAAAGCATTCCAGCTTACTTTACCTCTCCCCTCTCCAGGCAGCTGACCTAGATGGAGAAATCGATCTATCGACGTGCTATGATGTTACTGAGTACCCGGTTCAGCGAAACTACGGCTTCCAGATCCATGTAAGGAGAATGTGGGGAGGAGGAAGAGGCTGGCTGCAGGACAGTTGGGGTTGCTCATGCTGGGCTGCTGCTTGAGGATGCTTTTCTTTAGCCAGGAAAACGTCTCCCCCAAACACCAGAGAGGTCACACTGCATCCCCTGCTGTGCTCCAGAGAGTTTGGGTTTGAGAGACAGTTGTTTGGTTCACAAAAGATGGAGGGGAAAAGAAGGTTTTGGCTCAGCCCTGAGGTCTCAGCTACAGCAAAACTAGCCTGAACGCTGAGGAACACTAATTCCCACCATGAATGGGGGGTGGAGAGGCTGGGTGCAGCCTCTGTGCAACCAGCAAGCAGTGTCCCAGTACTGGGTGCTCAGGGGTGGTTGAAGGGTGGTGGTGGTGGAGTGGGAAGGTGCCACTGGCTGCAGTCAGCTGTTCTCAGGCAGTTCTCCTCTCTCCTTAGACGAAGGAAGGGGAGTTCACCCTCTCTGCCATGACGTCAGGCATTCGCCGCAACTGGATCCAGACCATCATGAAGCACGTTCGCCCCACCACTGCTCCTGATGTAACAAGGTAAAGGGGGAGTTGAACAGCCCTTGTGGTTGTCTGGTGTGCTATGCAGGAATAACTCTTCCTTTATCCTTTCTTTCCTCTTCTTGAGCCTACCCATTCCTGTCCATTCCTGGAAGCTGTGGCTCTTTCTCACATTCCTCTCTGTGGGCTTAATTTGGATACGCTTTGTGGGGATGCTGATACACTTGAGTTACTCTTACATGTGCAGATTTCAAAGAGGGTTGAAAATGTGGCTTTAATTTATGCATAGGAATATGAAATACTGTTCCTATATCAAGGCTCCTCTGGATTCCCACCAGGTATTGTGAAACCACTTGGATTCAGTTGTGCTGGGTTCTCCCTTTCCTCTGGCTACTGTTCAGCACGAGCTGCCCATCCCCTCCATGGGTCACGGCAGCACAAGCCCAGGGTTCAATTTAGAAGTTGCTTGGCTCAGATATATCTTAAACTCCAGCTGGCAAATCATCTTCCCTCCTCTTTTGATCTTCCAGATAGCTGCTGCAGCAGCTTCCCCTTACGCGTTAGTAATGCTTGCGTCTCCTCCTGCTGTCAGTGCCAGAGGAAGGGACCCCCTGCTTCACAGAATACCTTCTGTGAGCGCTTGCAGCTGCGGGTAAAGGGTGTTTGACCTCCTCACAGCTAACTGTGCCAGCCACACTTGTATGGGCCACCTCTTACAGGCTTCGTGGACACGGCAGCACCATTAACTCCATCTCCTGTCCTTACTGTAGCTGCAGTGAGCAGGTTTTTGCCAGGTTTGTCCCCACATTGATGGAATGGCTCTTCTCACCTGCTGCTGTTGACCTGGAGATGCTCCAGTCTTTCCTACCCTATCCTGCTTGGCATTCAGCCACCTTTTCCCAGCCCTGCCCGAGCTCTGGTGGATCTCACGGGGGTCTCGGGGGAGCCACCTCTCTCCTCACTCCTCTGTATGTTTGATTTCCATGCAATCCCAGGAAAAACTTCTCTTTGAAACTATCCGTGCTGAAGCCCAGGTTGGAAAACTGTGTTCTCTCCTGTATTAACGTTCTGTGGTTTGTATATCTTGTGATTCACTGCATGCTCCTCCTTTTCTGCACCTCGGATGGGAAGTCCTGCGGTTTCCATTTATTTTTCTTTCTTTTCATTCCCCCCTTTTGGTTTTTTTCTTCTTTTTTTTTTTTTTTTTTCTTTTAATCAAAGCCAGCGAGAAGGGAAGAAGCAGCGTGGTCTTGACACTTGATTTCCCCACACTGGTATCTTCCGATGTGACTAGATACGAAGATGAAGACCAAGAAAAGTTGAGGGGACCTCGCTCTCTTTAAAGACCCATATATATTTATAGCCTAACAGGTTACTGTGGCACGATAGTCCTGTGCTCTGCATCTGCTCTGAGCCCACGCAAAGTGGTTTGACTTGGCTTACCCCAGTGAGAGGGTCCAAGCACAGGTAGCAGTTGGGCAGTAACTTGTTGTGCTGCATAAATAGACCGGGAATCTCAATCCTGAGCTGGGCAAAAGGGAACTGTAGGTGCACTTGTGTTGTTTTCCACCACACAGGTTTCAGATAGGTTAGAGTCCGGCGTGAGTTAGTCAGCATTGCCAGGAAGGTGTTGCTGTGAGCTGAGGGGCTGCACCATGCGTGAAGGGGGCTGTGTTCACCTGGCACATGGCTCACAAGCCCTTCACCTTGTGTGTGGGTATCCCAGCCCATCCCACCTGGCTTCGGGCACGTGGCTTGTGGACAGGAATGTTGGAAAGCCAAAGGACAGAATGACAAAGGCTCACGGTGGAGAGGTGGCAAATGTCTGCACAGCATGGCCACGATACATTAGTCTGGGTGCTCGGGTGTGCTGGGAGGGTGTCAGTGTTTGCCCTGTCCCCGGGACTGGCCTGACTGCACACACTCCTGCAGCCGTCTGCCACGTCTCAATAACCCACTCCACATCTCCACTGAGCCAAACACATGCTTTCCAGATTACTCAAGTCCTACTTACTGTTTAAATTGCTCTATGTGTCAGCACCTGGGGAGAGGGGCAACTGCTGCACCGCTCCCTGCCCTCAGCAGTGTCCTGCCATCTCCTGAGGCACTAATTACACTCTGGCGATGATGACCATGCAGATAGAAAATACCCACAAGAAAGCAGGTGCCTGCTTCAGCACTGGGTCCTTGCTCAGGCTGGTGAGGCTGAGTTTCCCAGTGCCCCCCCAGTTTTCTGCAGCCTTCGTGTCCTTCTTGCACACCGCAGCAGTGTGTTCAGCTTACTGCTTCCACAGCCACCAGTCTTAAAAACACTTTGGTTTGACCTATAAATACCAGTGAGAGGCAGAGACCCCACCTCCCATGTGATCTGAATTAATTTGTCTGGGATGGAGGAGATGTGAAACGTTTCAGCAGAATTAATAGCCATGGGGCACTTGTGGGAGATAAAATGAGAAACTTTGGGTCAGTCTTCTGAGTCTCTTAACTCAGTTCCCAGCGGCCATCCCTCTGCTTCCTGACACACATCCTGTGCCCTTTGGAAAGCAGCAGAGGAGAAATGAGCTTGCAAGAAATGTCACCTCTAGAAATGCCGAGATTCTTCCACGTGTTATTTAAAGCAGCCTAATTTCTGCCTCACAACAACGGCTGAGGCGCCCCAGACCCCCCTTGTTTTCCTGGCACTCTTCTCCATTTTAAAGACTCTATCTCATCCCCGCTCTACTTACTTAAAATGCAGCTGTAATTGCTAACTGACTCCAGATTGAGCTCCTGGCTTTGAAGTCATGCAGTATCTTCTAATGGTTGAGGAGCAAGGAGGTTTCATTGTGGTGCCTTTTGGGTTTATTTTATTAGCTGCAAGTGACAGAGCTGAAGAAGGAATTATCTGCAAGCTGGTTTTAGCCTGTAATGGCCAGTTTCTTGAAACCCAGCTCTACTGAGCCTGTGGTGTGATCGTGGATGAAAATACATTGGAAGATGAAAGTGCATCGGAAGATACTAGCCCTGGACCCATGCAGAGTCATCTCTTCTGCTCCATTCTTTGTTTTGGGCACATGCACATACATGAGGTCGCTGGCTGCGAGAGCCTGGGGTGTATTACCAAGGTGGGAGGAGAAGCTGTGCTGCTGCTCCATCCTGGTCACAGCAGTTTTGGTGCATGTGGTCCCGTGGGTCAGAGACCCATGAGCAGTGGTTTGCCTGCAGCAAAGGGCCTGGAGAGCTGCTTTCCAGCTCTTCCCACTGTGCCTTCCCAGAAAGCTTGTTGAGGCTGTGCTGGTGGCTGGATCCTGAGGGGATGCTGTGGTTGTACTGAAAGCGGGGAGAGCCAGGAGTCAGCCTGAGCAGCAGGGCTGTGCCTCAGGAGGCATCTCGGGAGCTTCTGGGAGGAAAGGGGCTTCAGCAAATGCCTGCCAGTCCCTCAGGACAGGCTTCTGCAAACTTAGCACACTGCTATTTTCTCTTTTAATTTTGATCTGCATGTTACCAGGCTGGCATGTCTACGTTTAATAAGCTAATCCTGCATTACAGATTATCCATAGGTTAGATACGATACTGCCTTCCCCAGTTAACTTTCCCTGCTTGATGAGTATGTCTCCACCCACACCCCACCGCCTTCTAACTCAGCACTAAAAATCATTCCTTGCTTGAGAAATCAGCATTTGCAGTGACTCCTGTGGTGTGTTGAATAACTCTGGCTCTCCTTGCTGCACCAACAGCAGCACGTACAGTGTGCAGCCCCCGTGCTGCAAGGCTGGCTTCCCTGGGGGAGATCTGTGCCTTCAGTGCAGACATTGGCACGGAGAAGTTTTTGACCCATTAATAGCCCGACTCTGCCAAGCTTGAGGAAAACCATCCTCCTGTCAACACGTGACCTCTGGGAGTTGCTCTGTGCTTCTCTGCCCCACAGCTCTGAAGCCAGACTGACTTTGGAGGAACTAGTGGCATCCTCTCTGTAAGCACGTGACTGTGGCCACATCCACTGGCATGTGTGCATGGGTCCCCACAGACGGGGAGGTGGGTGGTGAGCCAGCCAGTGGGCACCAGAGGGGCTTTGAAGCCTCTTCCTCACCCAGCAGGATGGTTCGGGGTCTCTGCCTTGGCCGTGGTCTGCTGCTGGGTCGTGATTGCTGGCCCCAGAGCAGCTGCTGAGAAGGAGCGAGGTCGGGATCAGTCAGTCTCCAGGGGCCGGGAGGTGCCCAGGAGCAGCCAGCGCCGCTTGCACCAAGGCTTTGCACACCAGCGTGACCCCGGGGAAGGGCAGCGGTGGCTCCTGTGCCCAAGAGGCAATGGGAGACGGAGGGGCAGGGGAGCACCCACGTGGCATTGGCTTGGGCTTCCAGCAGCCCCTTTCCACTCAGCTCTTTGAGGCATGCATGGGAGCGCCTGGCCATCTCGAGCACCCACTGATGCTTTCCTTCACCTGCTCTCTGTCCTTGCAGCTCTCTTCCGGAAGAGAAAAGCAAAACAAACTCTTCCTTCGAGACTGGTCCAAAGCCGAGCGAGAAGCCAGATGTGGAGCAAGCTGAGTTGGACCCAGAGCAGAAGCGGAGCCGTGCCCGGGAGCGCCGTCGAGAAGGACGATCTAAGACCTTTGACTGGGCTGAATTTCGCCCCATCCAGCAAGCCCTGGCGCAGGAGCGTGCGAACGCTGCAGACTCCTCCAAGAACGGCTCTGCCGCCTTTCCCAGGGATGCCGGTGCCGCCGACGCTGACCCAGGAGAGCTGGAGCGGGAGCGGGCACGGCGGCGGGAGGAGCGGCGCAAGCGCTTTGAGATGATCGATGCTGTGGATGGGGCAGGGTCAGAAGAGGCACTAAGGATGGAGGTGGATCGGATCCTGCCCGTCCCAGCAGACATCAAACCCCAGAACGTCCATGTGGAGATCGAGCAGCGCTGGCACCAGGTGGAAACCACCCCACTGCGGGAGGAGAAGCAGATCCCCATCACACCCCTGCACCTCACCCACACTGAGGACCGGGATGAGGGGCTGACAAAGCAGCACTTGACCACGCTGCTGGAGAAGGAGGTAAAGCGGGGTGCAGGCTGCCTGCCAGAATGGCCTTCAGGCCACTGCAGGAGCTGTAGGAAGCCTGAGCAAGGCTTTAAAAAGCTTTATTTATTCCTCCTTTGTAATAGCAATGTGTGGGGATGCTGTAGGGGCCCGTGGGGAGCTGGTGGGACACAGGTCTGTGTCCATTTCTATACAGCTCTGCAGCAGCTTTCATGTTCCCACAGCTGCAGAAAGGGCTGGTCTCGCAAGGGTGGTATTTCCTTACCCCCTCCCGTTTAACACAGCAGCCTGCCTCTGATAAGATGGGTACAATGCATGGGTATTAACCAGCCTCTGAATTCCAGCTCATAATTCTGTGTCCCTCTGCAGCTGCAGAGATTTGTGTCTGCAGTTAGGTCTAAGGAACTATAATCTAGCTTGAATTACAGCACACACCACAAAGGTTCCCTTTTGTGGAGCGTGCATCAGGTAATCACAATTTTAGGCAAAGGGAGGTGGAAACTCGGCCTCAGCTCACTTGGGAGAGGTTCGTGCCTGGGGTAACAAAGGTTGCTGTTAGTTGGGATTAAGGTGTATTAGCAGGAATGAAAGGGGTGCAGGCGTGGAGTAACCAGGGGTATCGCCAATCCAAACTGGGCTGGGATTTGCCTGGGTCATGCCTGGCACGAGCTGGTGCTGTTCATCCTTCCCTGCAGTGAGCTTTACGAATTAAATTAATGTGCTCCTTAGTTCTTTTGGGGGGAGGGATTTTGCTTGGTAAAATGAAATCCAGAGCCCAGAGCAGAGCTGAGCAAAGCAGTGGTGCCATCAAAAGTCCCATTCATTCTGCTTGTGCGTCCCCTCCAAGCTGCTTGCTCCTTATGGCTGACCTCCTGCCCACTCCCTGGACGCTGTCTCTGTTCGTGTCCCTCCAGCTGGAGCAGAAGCAGAAGGAGGCCTTGGAGCTCCTGGAGCAGAACCGGCACCTGCAGGACCAGCTGAAAGTGGCACTGGGCCGGGAGCAGAGCGCCCGGGAGGGCTACGTGTTGCAGGTAGGAGAGTGGGGAAAAGAGAGAAACCCACCTTTCTTTGTGCCCAAGGGGAACCCAGGTGGGCTTCAGACCAGGGTGTTCATAGGGGTATCCTGGCTGATCTAGAGATGTCCACCACTGAGTGGGCTCCAAAAGATTTGACCTTCTTGCAAATATTACTAATTCTGCCAGGATTGTCTGCTTAACAAAACCTCTGATTTAGGATGAAGTAGACAGAAGATAGCATGATCTACTCACAGCTCTGAGGGAAAACTAAACACAGCCATGGTAGACAGAAGGAACCTCAGCAAAGTCCACCTCTGATCCATCCCATACTCTGTTTGCCTGTGCAACAGCTGTTTCCCTGTTTCTGTGCCTCAGATGTTCCCCTCAGGCAGTGGGGTGCACACAAGGCTCTCTAAGCACCTTAGAGCCCCGCAGTTGCTCCTGGCTGGGGAGTTTGTGTGGCACTTGCATGGGCAAACAGCACACGTGGGTGTATCGCCTGAGCCCGCTCCCCGCGGCCAGTATGGAATGTGTACCGGGATGACCTGTTGCCTTGGATCACTTTGGGGTTCCTTCTGTAACAAGGTGCCTGCCCTCAGCAAAACCTAAAAGTGCTTTGGAGGTTCTGGGAAAAAAAATTGGAGAGTGTTTTGGGAAGCCTTTTTTCCCTCCTCCAAACAAAATGGGCTTTTTCCAGCGCTTCCTCTGGGAGCATTCATGCCCGGAGGAGCTGTGATGCCTGCGGAGCAGCTTCTGGCTGCTCTCATGGGTCCTGGTTTGTGCAGGGGCAGCATTTTCACCTACTCAAATCTACATGGTCAGACTGGCTCTGGATCAGAGTAGCCATGCATGGCCGGACGCTGCGCTCATGTGGCTGCAAACCTGGTGTTGATGCTGAACCTTGCACCCATATTTCTTACAGGAGAAATTTCCCCCAAAGAGTTGAGCCAGCCCAGGCCGGGGAGGAGGGAGCATCTTGCCTTCCTTGCCAGTGATCTCCTTGGAGAAGTTATTAAAGCATTTATTTGTGGAGTCCCTGCTTGGAGGACTTCCATTTTCACTTGGCAGTGTTGGAAGAGTAGCTAACTCTCATTTCCCTGGGGCAGAGGCATCTGACCTCCCTTTGCCTGGAGCTCAGAAAAATCAGGGAATGGCGTTAAACAGTGGATGCTGAGTCCACCATCAGATTGGCCATGTTGAAGTTGACTGTAGCACCTTGATACAAGGTGCAAGAGGGGAATTCTGCAGAAGAGCTGAGCAAATCATCACTGCAGTAATAAATGACCCAGACTTTGACCTAGGAGTGGAAGAGGGCTTTTGGAAGGGTTGGAGGCTTTTGCTTGCTCAAGTCTAATTATTCTGAGGATTTCCTTTAGAGGGATTAAAGACCTGAGGCAGAAGGGAGTAACCCCACCAAACCCTGCTGGGTCAAGCCAGTGGAGTTGCTAGGGGGAGGGGAATTCTGCAGCCCCAGATGACAACAAACATCATGGCCTTCTTTTTTGGACGGACAATTTGAATTTCATGTGCCCCCAACTTCCATCGTGCCTAATTTTGCAGAGGTTCCTTACATTATCTATGGGGCGGGATGATGGGAGGAGCATGACTGCTGCCAGCCTTCCCTCCCGAGCTGCCTGGGTGGCACCAACCCCTCCTTGGCAGCATGGCCAGCCCTGTATGGATCCCCAAGCACTGTCCCAACTTTAGACGCTGCACATTTCATAAGGCAGCTGCTGAGATATGCCCCCCCGATGCATGTGCCGTGCACTGAAGCCTCTCCGGCCTCGTGTAACCCCTCTCTTGCTCTGAGCTTCCTCAGGACAGGACACCCCAACTTCAAACCCTACTGGGAGAAACAACTGGGGCTCCTGCTCCTTCCAAATGGACCAGAGATGTCCCTTGGCTCTGGTCACGGCGGGTGGGGGGTCACATACTAACCTTGTCCTGGGCGGATGTTCTTGCATGTTTTTGGTGTAAAGCATGAAATTTAACTTAACATAACTGAGTGTCACATCTGTGGGCTTTCCTTACCAGCAACCAGAGTACAGCAAGGCAGGCCAAATTCCTAGGCTTAACGCTGTGCTTCTCTTGCCTCTTCCTGTCTGTGTATTTTTTTTTTAAAGATACATAATTTCTGTTGCCTTCTGCATGACTCTCCCTGTGAGTTTTCTCTTTGCATGCTCCATTGCTTTGGTTTGAATCTCACAAAGGTTGGTTTCTCTTATTTTACATTCTCATCACACCTTCTCCCTTCACTTGTCGGGCTTTTTTATTTTGTCCTTTGTTTCGTTGGTCTTCATTTATTTTGCAGGAATTAGATCCTCCCTAGTCTTAAACTTTAGTGTAACAACATCTCTTTAATGTGATGAGCAGCCACAAAGTCCTGTTTGGGCAGTCACAGAAATGACATCGCCACGCCGGCTGTCCTGTCTCCCTGCGTTTGGGTGGGATGTGATGTCATTTGCTATCACCTCATTTTCTGTTGTTGCTTTTTGGTCGGTAGGACTGTGTTACCTGAACTGTGCACTTTTTGTTTCACAACAAAACAAACATGCTAAAAAAGCAGTTCCTTACTTGTTGACTTGTTCCTGTCCTATCCCCCTCCTCACCCTTCCCATTTTTCTTTTGTCTGTCTGTCTCTGTTTTACTGCTGGTGTTTCTTTTTCATTGTTTTTTTGGTTCTATTTGATTTTGGTTTGTTTTTTTTTTTTCCCCTTTTAGCCTGTTACTGTACAGCTGTTTTGATGTTGTGGTTTGTGTTTTCTGTTACTGGAAAGCAGTTGTCACTCATTCAGACAAACAAAAAACCAAAACCAAACAAAAAGTTGGTTAAAACAAACAAACAAACAAATTGTGCCAAGAGCAAATCATCCCAATTGGAGCATGTGGGTAGCAGCCAAATAGCTGCAAGGAGTTTTTCCGTGGCCTGCCTGGCCAGAGGTGTGACACTCAGAAGGGAGAGCCAAGAGTGTTACTAATCTAGTATTTAATCGATTTTTTTAAGACCGAGGTGGCCGCCTCGCCATCAGGTGCCTGGCAGAGGCTCCACAAAGTCAACCAAGACCTCCAAAGCGAGCTGGAAGCCCAATGCCAGCGTCAAGAGCTGATCAATCAACAGATTCAGTCACTGAAGCGCAGCTACGCGGAGGCCAAGGACGTGATCCGGCACCACGAAGCTGAGATTCAGAGCTTGCAGGCCAGGCTCAGTAACGCAGCGGCGGAGCTCTCCATCAAGGAGCAGACCCTGGCCAAGCTCAAGAGTGACCTGAGGAGCGAAAAAGAGAAAGCCAAAGAGCAGCTGGAGGAGTGGCAGCACGGCGAGGCCACGCTCAGCTCCCAGCTGAAGGCCAGCGAGCAGAAGCTGAAGAGCGCGGAGGCTTTGCTCCTGGAGAAGACCCAGGAGCTGCGAGACCTGGAGATGCAGCAGGCTTTGCAGAGGGACCATCAGAAGGAGGTGCAGCGGCTCCAAGACAGGATCGCAGACCTGAGCAGGCAGCTGAACGCTAGCGAGCAATCACGGATCCTCATGGAGGAGAAGCTGCAGAAGAATTATGAGGCTTTGCTGGAGAGCTGTGAGAGGGAAAAGCAGGTTTTAATACGGAGTTTGAAGGAGGTAGAGGATAAGGCCAATGAGTATGAGAACCAGCTGCAAAACAATGAGCAGCAAATGGAGATTCTTCAGAAAGAGAAGCTGAGTGCAAAGTTTGAAGGCAGTGAGCTTGTCCACCAGCTGGAGGAGCAGCTGGTGATGAAGGAGGCCAGCCTCCAGAAACTCGCAGAGCACATCAAGGAGCTTGAAAGAGAAAGAGATCAGCTCAAGTGTCGTTTCCATGAGCTCATGAATCAGGTTGCGGAGTCGGATAACGAAGTTGCAAAGCTACAAGCAAAGTTGAAAATGGAAGAGACCAACTACCACAATCTGGAGCAATCGTTAGAGGAGGTGTCAGATCAGTTCCAGGGTGTGCAGAAGGTGCTGAAAGAAAAAGAAGAAGAGCTGAGACATGTTAAGGAAATGCACTTGAGAATTGTGGAGAAGAAAGATCAAGATCTCAGTGAGGCTCTGGTTAAAATGGTTGCTTTAGATAGCAGTTTAGAGGAGACTAAAGTAAAGCTAAAGGCCAAGGAGGAAGCTTTAAAGAAATTAGCCAGTGTAAGCACAGGTCCGTGTGCTGAGGAGGTGGAAGATCTTGGCCCCAATCTCGAGGTGGACGAAAGTCACCCATCCCAACTGGGGCAGCCTCTGCAAACTCAGGATGTCCTCCCAGCCCTGACTTATGCACTGAAAGAGGAGGAGGAAGAGGTTCTTGAGACCAACCAGAGGCAAGCAGAGGAATTTGGCTCCCCGTCCGCAGCTGTAGAGCTCCAGGACCAAGAGTTAGTTCAGAAAGCCTTAGCAAAGCCTGATGTAGGAATCATGGGGGCAAAGAGGCAAAGAATCCGTTTCTCGAGCATCCAGTGCCAAAAATACATCCATACAGATGGATCAGAGAAAAACTGGACAAGCAGTACCTCTTCAGACACGAGCCAAGACAGATCGCTGTCTGAAGAAAGCATGTCATCAGAGCCAGCTCTTGGTTACCCATCATCGGGGACAAGTGACTCTGAGACCTACCTCTCAATCATCCATTCCCTGGAAACCAAACTTTATATTACAGAGGAAAAACTCAAAGATGTAACGATGAAGCTTGAAAGCCAGCACGGCCATAATCAGGAGACGCTCATCGCCCTCCACCATCAGTGGGCCAGCACAGAGTCTCAGCTGCGGGAACAACTTCAGACCAGCTTATCCCAAGTCAGTGCTTTGATCTCCCAGCTGGAGAGTGAGAGGCAGGAAAAGTTCAAGCTCATAGAAAATCACGTTAGTGAGCTGGGAGGTTTCCAAATGAAAAATGATCAAGCGCTGACTTGCTTAGAGAAGTGCAGGGAGCAGCTGAGATCTCTGCCCAAATCAGAAAAGGAAGAAGAGGGTGATTTGTTCCTTGTTACTCTGTCCAGTATGGAAACGACCTTATCAAACGCAATCCAAGCCTTGAGAGGGGCGCCAGTCTCGCCAGAGTATCAGCAGAGCGAAAGCCTTATCGTGGAAAGCCCCGCTCCAGGAGAAGGTTTTTTGGGAGAAGAGGAGCATGTCTCCAAGGAGCAGCGAGTGGAAATGTTTGATGCCGGCCAGCTGAGGTGGCTTTCTGAGAGAGTGGCATTTGAGGCCTCTCTTATCAGCCAAGTAGCGGAGTCTCTGAAAAACGCAAGCTCTGAGATATCGCAGCTTCTGAAAGAGATCCAGGGAACAGCTGAGGTGGTTTTGTTGGAGCCAGCAAATGTTTCTCATACAGCAGTTGACTTGGCCGGCATCCTATCTAAGAAGCTGCTGCTGGAAGGGGAGTTCTGGAGCCAGGTGGAGGAGCTGAGAGTGCACTTGACCACTAGAGAAGGAGAAGCCGAGGGAAAAACAGAAACTACAGGTTTGGGCTTTTCTCCGTGTTTTCTCAGTGCTGTAGCAGATGCTACATTGATCAAGGCAGAACTTGGGTTTGTTGCACAGAAAATGAGAGAATCTTTTCATCAGAGATTAAAATCAATCGAAGAAGACCTCCATAATACCAAAACAGCTCTCCAGCAGCATAAATGCATGTTGGAGGAGATCATCAAAGCGTACAGGACTCCTGATTTTGATAAAGTTATGCACCAGATTTCTGAAGCACTTGAAATTCAGAAAGATGCTTCAGAAAGAACCCAAATCTCCTGGGATGGGAGCTGTCTCCAAATGGTGTCGTGTCAGGAATTAGCCAAGGTGGAGGAGATTGGCAGCCTGCCGGACCGTAATAGTGAAGCTCTTGTTTCCATTCAGGAGGATCTTGCCCAACAACTAAAGGACAAATCAAATGTTTTGAAGGAAATATCTGTTGCCTTACTCTCTCTGCCTCCTGAGGAGGCGATGAGAGACTGTCAGAAGCTCCTGAAGATATCTCACAGTCTTTCATACCATTCATTTATGGGAGACCTTGAACAGTATTCTTCCCTGTTAGTCCAAGATGCAATTGTTCAGGCTCAGGTTTGTTATGCTGCTTGCAAAGTCCGACTGGAGTACGAGAGAGAGCTGAAGTCCTACAAAGAGTCCTTGCAGAGCATGGACGCGCTTTGCCAAGAGCGTGTGAAGACAGTCTCTCTCCTTCGGGACGAGTACGAAGACTTGCTCAGAAAGCAGCAGAGTGAGTACGGAGAGGTGATTGCCATGCTGGAACGGGAGAACGCCGACCTCAAAGCAAAGGTGTCCCAGCTTGACAGTCAGCGAAGGCTCCTGGAGGAAGAGGAGCATAAACACACCAAGAGCTTGAGCGAATTGCAGGGACGGTACGAGGAGGAGATTCGAAACGTGATAGAGCAGCTAAACAGGACAGAGGATGCTCTGAAGGCTGAAAGGACAGAGGGCCTCAGCCAGCTGGATGCCATTGTCCGCGACAAGCAGAACATGGAGCGGTATCACCTGGAGCAGATGCAAATGCTGGAGGACAAGTTCCAGGCCAAGATCAAGGAGCTGCAGGTCATCCATGGGGAGGAGCTGCAGGCGCTGCAGGAGCACTACAGCCAGAACCTGCAGCGTCTGCAGGAGACCCTGGATGAGTACCAGAGGCAGCACCCAGAAGCATCCCCTACGGCAGGCCCGGGCAGTGGGGACGTCTGGGCGGCCGGTGAGGCAGGTGGCACCGGGCAGGGCCCTGGCAGCGACCTGGACTCCATGCATGGCCTGAGGGAGCGCATCCAGGAGCTGGAGGCCCAGATGAATGTCATGAGAGATGAGCTGGAGAACAAGCATCTGGAGGGGAATGCTTCCACCTTGAGAGAAAAATACCAGAAAGACTTTGAAAACTTAAAGGTCTTGATACATTTAATGCTTTCCGCTTTCTGCTGCTGAGTGTATGGGAGGGTGTATTCAGTCCCAGGGTTTGCTTGCTGAACCAAGGGGTGTCTTCTGAAGGAGCCAGCACACCAAAGCAAGCCCCAAAGTGTTAGAAAGGCCTTGGTAAAGCATGGTGTTTCCTTTTCTCCGTGCTGGAGTATTCTGAATGCATTGCTGAGGGCTTGGGCTCAGTGGGCAGGTTGGTCATTGGAGATGGTCTCAGCATGGAGAGGGAGGGAGGGTTCCCATGTAGCTTGATAACTTCACATTACCTTCAGTATGAAGACCATAGGGTTTCTCCTGCCTGAGGCATATGATTTGTTCATGACTTCCCTTTAAAAGCATTCCTCAACTCTGTCTTTCCCAGTCTGATCCAATCTCCAGTCTCTCTCTGCTGCCCTCAAAAATGTAACTGGAAATGGAAACTTAATGTGTTCAAAATATACATTCCTGGGAAAGTAACTGCAAGCGGATGCCAAATTCCATAGCAAAGCTCCTCTGCATGAGGCTGCAAGGAGAACCACCCTGGTGCTGCACACCAGCGATTCCTCACACAACAAACAGTGCACAGTTAGAGGGAACCCAGGCTGGGCACAGAAAAGCCCAGTGGCAATGAAGTGCCTGTGTTCAGATTGCTCCACTGGTCAGGACTGGCTGAAAAACACCCTGAGATGGTACAGCGTCTAAAAAAATCTCTTGGGTTTGATGTTTGGCTTTTGATCCAAGAGCATTTCCAGTTAGGAAGTGGGTTTAGGGAAGTAGAAGACTCCCAGCAGCACCCAGGGAGGCTTCCAGGATTGTTGAAGGGGCAGGTGGAATGTCAGTGACAGAGGCCATGCCGACAAGGCTTTCATGGAGCACTTGTTCTTCAGAGTCAGCAAAAATGTGGGAGAGCTTGTTTCCAGCCCTGAGATCGTCAGCACATGCTTGGGCTGGGGTAAAGCATGGCTCAGGTTGAGCCAAAAGCTGGTTTTAGCCTGGGGAGAGCAGTAGGTCAGTTCTGCTGCATCCCATCAGGGGTGAATCAGGTGTCCCTGGGAGGCAGAGCTGCTGGGGAGAGGGAGGAGAGCGGGTGGCGTTCAATGAATGTTATCTCCTCCATCTTAACCCTGAGGAAGGAAGACCCCTTCTTGAATTTCCTGCTCAGGTTAGCTGGACACACAGGTGACACCTTGTCCTGCGAGCCAGGCATCAAACAGACTCTTGCACCGGGGGATGTTCTTGCTTTGGAAGAAGCAAAAAGGCCAGAACCAAAATAGAGGCTGACAGATAAAAGCGAGTGATGAACCTGACTTCCAGCCTGTCTTCAGCTTTGCTCTGCCAAACTCGGGGTTTGCCTGATGGGAAGCCAAGTGGCATCTTCTGGGCAGAGCAGTCCAGGAGGAGAGCAGAGCCGTCCCTTGGATAGGAAGTTAACTGGGTGATAGCAAACCTGTCTGATTTTCAGGTTAAAACGTGCTCAATTGTTCTCTTCTGAAGCTGATGTAGCACCAGGAACAGGAGATACTGGTTTGTACATGTTCACACGTCCTGGATTTATAGCAATGCATTAACGATACATCTAATACTGAATCTGCAGCCAGACCTGTGCAGGAACATTCCCCTTTTTCCTCCAGCGTTCAAGGTGTGACAAGGAATCCTGCAAGGCTGTGTTGTGCCTCTCTGCAGGCAGCCAAGTCCAGGCAGGTTCTGGCACTGAGTTATGAGTTTCGGGGGGGTGGAGGGGTGGTGTAAAAAAAGGGCTAAGAAAATGAAGGAGTCACACTTAAAGGGGAGGAATAAAAGCACTGGAGCTGAAAATTTGGAGAGAGAGTGGCACGGATTAGAGAGCATTAGACAACGAAGTGATGCTGAGGAGCATAAGTCAGGGGGTGTTAGACTGTCAGGAGCACTTCTGCCACTGAGGGAGTGAATTTGTCCCTTGTAAATTTCCCATGGAGTCCCACTGGCTCCCTCGGTGGCAGTTGTCACTTTCCATGGAAAAGGAGCACGAATCAAGAAAAAATCCATTGAGAATGGGAAATAATGCCAGCCTTGAAGAGGGAGAAAGGCCCAGTGCAGTGCTTGGCATCAGGGTTGCCCTCAGATGTCTAGCAGGTCTCATACACTGCATCCCTGGTGCCTGTCCTTTCCCAGCCCACGGCTTGAGCCTGCCTTGGGCTTTGCTGTCCTGCCTCTGTCCTGCAGCCACGTGTCTGTCCAGGATCCCCGTGCTCCCAGTAATTCAGTTGCAGATAGTTGCCTGGGCAGCATTTGAAGTGATGTTCAGTTGGGAATTCAGGTTCTGTTGCTGTCACGAATCATTTGTGTTCCACCTCACTGGTGGCTGTGTAAATTCAGGCATTGGGAGAGGGAGCAGAAGGGGCACGGTAGGCCTTTTTATGTTGTTTTTAAGATATATTTGTGTTTCCCAGTCAGGTCAGACTCCTGACCTACCCTGTCCTTCCCTTTCACCAGAGCTGTCAGGGATTGAGCTTGACAGACAAGCTCACAAGATCTGTCCTCTGCTGGCTCCTCCATGGTTGGAGAGGGAGAAGATCCCCATGATGGGACCTGAGTGATGATCTACCCACTGGTGTGCAGCTCCTGTCAGGTTCACCACCGCTGCCACGCCAGCCCTGTGCTCCCAGGCCAACTCCTTCCCCTCATCCCTTTTGCAGGCAACATGTGAAAGGGGCTTTGCAGCCATGGAGGAGACACACCAGAAGAAGATCGAGGACCTGCAGCGGCAGCACCAGCGTGAGCTAGAGAAGCTGCGGGAGGAGAAGGACCGCCTGCTGGCAGAAGAAACAGCTGCCACCATTTCAGGTTCGGGGACAGGCCAGAGGGTCTCCTGTGGTGGGGCAGCTCTGTGCTGATGGGGATATGGGGATGGTGTTTGCTCCAGTGTGGAGGAGCAGAATGTGGAGTGGGATGAGGGCTGGGTGGGGATCACAGGGTCTGAGCCATATTCCATTCCATCTCAGAAAGGTGTTAGTCATTCCTGTGGTTAATTTATTGCTGATTCCATACTGGAATTCCTTCTGAAGTGCCTCAGGGAGTTTTAAAGCACTGGAGCCCAGGGGCTCTGTGTGAGGAGTCCCACAATCCACAATACAGCACGTGAATTGGACAACTGTTTGGACTTTGTTAAAAAGTGGGATTTGCACTTTGCAGCCAGGGACAGAGACTGAAGGGGCCCTGAAGCAGCGGGAGGTTCGCTGGGGTGACTTGGGTTTGGTTCCTTTAAAAACCAAACCAGAAACCCAAATACCCAGCCTCAGGTGGGGCGGTGCTGAGTGCTAACCCTGTGCTGTCCCACGCAGCGATTGAAGCCATGAAGAATGCGCACCGGGAGGAGCTGGAACGAGAGCTGGAGAAGTCCCAGCGCTCCCAGATCAGCAGTGTCAATGCCGACATCGAGGCCCTCCGAAGGCAATACCTGTAAGACGGTCGTCGTTCTCCATTTGTCACTGTCTCTCAGGGAGATCCAAGCATGTGGGAGACCCCTTTGATTTCAGCAAGGAGTTAGGGGCTGACCTGTCCTCACAGGGACCTCTTCCCTTGGTCCTGACCTAGCTGTGCCCTTTGGAGCCTTCTAGTTGCCCACAGTCTTTCAGGCTCTGAGTCACTGTCCCCGCACTACCCAAATTCAGCAGCTTTATGGTCACCAAGAACTAGCAGGTGTGCAGACACCGTGCTGCTTCTCATGTGAGGGTTGTTCAATCAAATCTGACCAGGTGAGGAGGAAGCACTGAGCTTCCAGTGGCAAGGCTGTCCTCACGTGGGAGCTGAGCAGCACAGCCCAGCAGCTTTGTTAACCCTGGTGCATCTGTGTGGGTATGCAACACACGCGGTCCTGAGTGCCCTAAGCAAACTCGATAGATCCCAGCTCAGTGTTTGGAAACCTCAGGAAGTCCTGCCATTTAACCAACAGCAAGGCCTCCCATCCCCTTTGGTGGCCAAGCACTGTCATGCCAGAACAGAGAAGGGCTCGCTTGCTCTGGGCGTGAGGATTTCCCCAAAGGGAGGATGCACATCTTCCTCAGTGCTTGGATCCCTGCTGGGTTCATTCTCCCACAGTGCTGGAGGAAGAGTGGGCATGGGTGGACATGCGGGTGTGTGTGAGGAGGGCACTACCTGACGTGTGTTTCACCAGGGAGGAGCTCCAGTCGGTGCAGCGGGAGCTGGAGGTGCTTTCAGAGCAGTATTCACAGAAGTGTTTGGAGAACGCCCACCTGGCGCAGGCGCTGGAGGCTGAGAGGCAGGCCCTCCGGCAGTGCCAGCGGGAGAATCAGGAGCTCAACGCCCACAACCAGGTGAGGATTGGGTGAGGGTCCCTGCCACTCCTACCCAGGGCAGCCAGTGTGGTCAGGGGGTGATGAGCAAACCATGCCTTGGGCTCTGTGCCAAGCCATGACCCTGCTCCCCCTTTCCACAGCAGCTTTCCATCTCTTTCCAGGAGCTGAATAACCGCCTGGCTGCGGAGATCACGCGATTGCGGACCCTGCTGACCGGGGAAGGTGGGGGAGAGGCTGCTGGATCGCCTCTTACGCAGGGCAAGGACGCCTACGAGCTGGAGGTGAGCTCTGCTGCTGCCGCGCCAGAGGGGCAGCATTAGTGGGCACAAGTGTCTGTGGCCCCCCAGGAGCATGCCACGAAGCCATCCCACCATGCATCGGGTCTGCGTGGCTGCTCAGCACTGTGTGTTGTGGGGTGTAGTGGGGCCAGGAGCTTTTGGATTGCTAATCTTGTCACCATGCTGAGTTGGACACCCGCTCTTCCGTCTCCATCCCGTTTATCTCCTGAGATCCAATCCACCAAAGCAGTGGGGACTGATGGAAACTGAGGGGTGTGCAGGGAGCACATCAGCAGTGCAAGCTTGGGCAAGGTCCCACAAGACCCGGGAGTATTTTCCTTGTGTGAACCAGAAGACAGGTGAACCAGTGGGTTTGTGGTGCTGGTGTGGGACTGGTCCAACCCTGGTTCAGTTGTCACCAGGCACAGCAGCTGAACGTCTCAGGATTGCACTGCATCCGAACACACACTGCTTTTGTTCCCACAGGTCCTGCTGCGGGTGAAGGAATCGGAAATCCAGTACCTGAAGCAGGAGATCAGCTCCCTCAAAGATGAGCTGCAGACGGCACTGAGGGTAATGCCCGGGGACAATCCTGAAAATCCTCTTAGGGGCTGTGCTCTGCTCCTGTGTGTTGTCTGTGCTGAGATTTCAGCTCACCTATGCCCGTATCTGAAACAACATTTGATTTTTCCCCTGAATGGAACTTCATACCCATTTTGGTGGGATCAGTAAAGCACTCTACGACTCTTATCAGTTCAGGACTTATCCCTTCTCCCTTCTTCTGGGAAAATATCCCCTTCAGTAATTTTCCCTATTACCTGTCACATCAGATCAGATTTGAAATGTCAAAAATAATCAGCGTTAGAGATCTGCCCAGCCTCCCAGCATCCAGTCCGGTTTTCTCTGGACAGTCACTTTGCCAAGGCCATTTCTGCTTGAATTCTGTGTCTCTGCTAAGAGAAACCCACAGACAAGCAGCGATCCTATCCCAAAGGGGCTGCACGCACAGGCAGTGCTGCTCTCCTGCCGCAGGGCTCACAGCTTTCTGCCTGTCTCAAGCCCTGTACACGGCTTTAAGAGTGGCTGTGAAATGCATGCATTGGCCTGGCCAAGCATTTCCCTGTCCTGCTGGCTCTTCCCATCTGTGTTTGCCAAGCTCCTCTTCGGTGTCCTCACAACCCCCTCGGCTCCAGCTGTCTGTCTGACTCTGTTGGGTTGTTGTTCTTCCTTTGCCAGGATAAGAAATATGCCAGCGACAAGTACAAAGACATCTACACGGAGCTGAGCATCGTGAAGGCCAAGGCAGACTGTGATATCAGCAGGTTGAAAGAGCAGCTGAAAGCAGCCACAGAAGCTCAGGGAGAGAAATCCCCTGTGAACACCACTGTATCGGGATATGGTCAGTCCTCCTCCTGGGCCTCTCAGCAATCGTGGGTTTCCCAGGCTAACGCCTGTGTCCTCACATACAAGTCCTTGCGCAGTAACGGGGCAGAGTGGTGCTTTTTTGTGCCTCTGCTCCTTGCAGACAGTCTCACTGGAGATGGCAGGGACCGGGCAGACCTCAGTAACCCTCCTGTGGCCCCACAGACGGGAAGCTGGTGGGCTTGGAAAGCCTCCTGGTGTTTTACAGTGGGAAAAGCTCGTGCCACACACAGTGCAGGGGAGCAGAGACCCCCAGCAGTCACCTCTGCCTGTTTGGCAGGGCCGTGGGCATCGAGCTCCTTGGGACACTTGGCCGGGCTGGGAGGGCAGAACCCCAGCCCAGCTCCTCACAGGAAGCCCACGGGCACCATGCTAACGCTGTTTTCTTTTGTTCCTCCCCAGATATTATGAAATCAAAAAGCAACCCTGATTTCTTGAAGAAAGACAGATCCAGTGTTAGCCGGCAACTAAGGAATATCAGGTCAAAGGTGAGCTCAGATCTCCTTCCCCCTGTGATGAAGGTGCCCAGCGTGACTTTCTGGTGGGAGTCCCGGGTGGGAAGCAGTTGGTAGGGGAAGAAAGCAGAGAATTTCCCAGTCACTCAGGGTAGCCTGGATGGCACTGGGGACAAAAATGAGCTTTCGACTTTGGGATGGCTGCCTGTGCACCCAGGCAGGACCTGTTCCCCCCGCCATGCCTGGCGGGGCACACACACTCCTGACCCTGCTGAGATCAAGGCGTGAAGCTGCTCCTCCCTTAAAAAAAGGATGAAGTTCACCCTGTTCTCTGGTCTTTCACAGGACTCTCCCAGTATTTGCTCCCCGTTTTCAGTTGAAATTCAGGTGGAAATATGCACATCGTTCTAGGTTTTACAGTGTTCATCACTGTGAGGTTGTTGGTCTTTATATGGAACGACGATGCCTTGGTCCTGGGCGTATTTAATACACACTCTGCTTGTGTGTTAATGTGGTGCAGATGTCTCTCTGCTTCTCTGTCCATTCTGTACTTGCTGTTGGTCCCAAAGCCCAGTGATGCTGTGCCAAGCTCGCATGCTTGGCCTGCTGACTGCCAGAGTTACGTCATGCTCCACACTGGCTGTTCCTGTGGGACCACAGGAATAAAAATGGCAAATAAAGCTGCTGAGAAGTCATCATTAAACTTAGGTCAGTTGGAAGGAAGATCAGCGCTGGCAAAACCTGCTTTGCCTCTTGCTGCTGGACACCTGGTGTCTTGTGCTGATGTTCAAAGTGGTTGGGACCTTGGGCAGAGCGAGAAGCCAGGCAGGCAGAAGGCTTCGAGCTCAGTGCCCGTGCTGGGGAAACAGTCACCATCCAAGCTCAGCGACCGGCAGGTCATCAGCTTGGGACGTCTGTGCTGCCCCGAGTAAATACAGAGAGATCTCTGCATATTTCAGGGGCAGCCCAGACCTGCTGGGCCAGGTCTGACGTTGGGTTTCCCTTCACCGCTTCCACTCAGACCATTCATCTTGTGGTCCCCCGTGTGTGTTGCTTGAAGGGGAAAGGAAGAGTGGAGAGCGAGCTTGGGCTCTGCCGGGGCGTGTTGCCTGCTCGCATCGCTGCCAGGGCGGGAGGGCTGGGGCTGTGTGGATGCCAATGCATTTAGGATTTATGAGCTTCTTGTTTTGTTTTTTTTTTCTTTATTTTGCTTTTTTCCTTCAACAGTCCGTTATTGAGCAGGTCTCATGGGATAACTGAAATGAACCCGAGTCCAGGTTCCCTGCCACGTAGGTAAACAAACCAGCACCCACCAAGCGGCGCAGCTGCCCACTGGAGCGGCCCACTTTTGCATGCACTGCTCACACCTCCATGGCAAACGAGAGCCCTTCTTCTCTTAATGACTGACTGGTTTATTTATGGCTTAATCATTTTACTCGGGGAGGGGAAAAGGAAGGGGAGAAGTCAGCATACCCGAGATCCATATGGAATGCAGTCTCTCTGGCTCTTCCCTGGGGAATATGGCTTTCTTGTCTTCCTGCTCCTCCCACCCTCACCGACACAACTAACCATCACAGGGGGAATTTGGACACGGTGGGGCACATTTCCCAGTTTGCTGTGTTGGGAGCGCGGGACTCTGAGTGTGCATGCCTGAATGACTCCGCATGCCTCAGACTAAACTTCAGCAACACCCAGGTCTGGTAGGAAAACCAGCCATTCTACTGTTAGCTGGGCGGAGGAGAGGGCCAGCGATGCCTGTGGTGCATTACCCACGAAGGCCTGTAGCATGTGAAATGGTGGCCCCCATCTCAGCTGCAGAGTGGATGTCCTGGGCTAAATTTCCCTTACCCATGATTGCTGCTTCTTTAGGTTGATCTGTGCCTAAGAAAAGAGTCTTCCTTGCCCAGTAACCTCCTCCTCCTGCTCTCTGGGCTCCCTCCAGCTCCCATGTCCAGTGCGCTGCTCTCCATCCCTTGGCACTGTACCTCCACCCCACACCCTGGCCTGAGGCTTCCCGGCTCATCCGAAAAAGGAGCTGATCAGAAATGAGTCTGATTCTAACGACATCAAATAACTGGAGCAATAGTTAATTTACTGGTCCATGGTAAAGCCTGAGTTTAGAGCACCTGTAGAGGGAGGTCAGAGAAAAGGGGGATCTCCCCAGCACAGTGGTGGCTGGAAGTCTCACGGGGGAGCCTTTTATTGCAGATTTCATCCTGCATCAGTCTCCCTTCACCAGGCTCCCCTGTTCAGTGACTTAAGTGGGATTGAGACTGCCCAGGGGGTGAGTTTGCTGGGGTTTCTTCCCACCAGGCAGAACGGTCTAATGATTTCTGTTGTCTCCTTCCCTCTAAAGAGAAATCAGATCCACAAACTGGAATGTGGGGGTTGCTGCATTTAAAGAGGCCCAAAGTAAACTTCCTTTAGGAAGTGTGTGCTGAGGCACTCACATCCCAGGAGACTCTGCTGCCCGGTGAACAGCAAGCATGGAGTGTTTGCAAATTCAAGCCAATCCGTGCTCCTGCTTTCCCTTCTGTGCTGCTTCCCAAAGCCCTGCTGCATTTGTGGGCCTGTGGGAGGGGAAACGTTTAAAGAAATATGGTAACCATGGGAATCCGCACGGCCTCGGGCCAAGTTTATCATGGAGTCCTGCCTTGATAAACAGACACTTAACAAAGCCCAGCCCAGACCTGCTGCTAGGATTGTACAGTCCTCTGGCACCGCAGGCAGGGAAGGGAAAGCTAAAGGGGAGAGGGCTGCCCCTTGGTAAAGGAAAGGGGCTTTGTGTGCAGGTCTGTGCCTTTCAGATCCCCCACCTCCTGGTCTGTAACACAGATAATCTTCAGCTGCACAGTGTGCTCCTTGGGAGCTGCAGGAACTGGCTTGCAGGCAGCAGTTACCTGTGGGGTGTGTTCAGGCAGTGGGCTGCCCATCCCAGAGCAGATGCAGCCCAACGATGAAAGCCTGTCAGTGTGTAGGTTCAGAACCACCACTCCTTGGGCTGGGGAGGTGTCTCTGCCCCCTCAGCAGCAACACACAGGCACAACTCACTGGTGCTCTGCTCCCCTGAAGCTTGTCCCACAGCTTTGGGGCTGCAGGTAGGAAGGAAGGCCAGCTTTAGGCTTGTGTGTCCTCAGGCTGGGACTCACTGTTGTACAGGGGATGAGCAGTTTGCTTCTGAGTGCTGTTCTCCTGGGTCTCCCTGTGTAGGGAAGAGGTTTCACAAATCCAAATGCCAAGGGCTAGCTGCTGGCGTGCTTTGAAATCTGGATGCTGCATCTGAACTGGATCAGCCATCAGATCCTGTTAGACCTGAAGCAAGCATTTAGCAAGTCCTCTGTCTAACCCTGTGCAGTAGAGACAGCTTTGGCTTGGGAGAGCCCCCAGGCTGGGGTTAGAGAAAGGGTGGGATTGTCTTTGGCAACAAAAACTACAGTTTCCAGGGCTGCTTGAGCAAAGCCTGTACTTCCACCAGAGACAGGACTGTCCCGGGTGGATGCACGTTCAGTCAGTGCTGTGGTGGTGTGGAGACATGGGCAGGGCTGGCACGCAGGTCCTGCTCAGCAGCGTGGTGCATAGCACATCCGAGCTGACCTACCCAGGGGGCTCTGGCAGTGCCGGAGCTCTGCTGAAACAGCCCCAGCCACCACTGCACGGCAGGCTCTTGGGGGTCATTGTCTGAGTCCAGCTAACCCTGCTTGCAGCATGGTGTGCCTCTCATTTGCTTCTGGTACGTCACCTGGTTCGTTTGCAATCTCACCCTCTCTCTAGGCGCCATTCACTAGTAACCGCCCTCCATAACCGTGTGTTTTCTCTTAGCATGTCCCACTAATCTCTCCGCCAAGGAGCCCATTCTCCTGCCACCCACGTCTCCTTTGCCTGAGCATCGCACCCGTTCTGTGTGTCAGATGCCCGCCGCTGCCTCCCGCCCGCCCGCCCGCGTCCGACGCTGTCTGTCTTTTGTCTCTCCCAGAGTCTGAAGGAAGGCCTGACTGTGCAAGACCGCCTGAAGCTTTTTGAATCCAGGGACTTGAAGAAAGACTAGTTCTCCCCGCTCCGCTTGACCACGCGCACCTCCCAGCTTGAGGCAGCACAGCACCAGCACCGTTTGTCTCTCGTTCCTTACGACTGTCCTCGCTGTCGTTCGTCTTGACGCCCCTGACGGGACCTGGCGCCGTGGTGGTGGTGCCCCCCACTACTCCCCTCGCCTCCCCAGCTCCTTTCCTTGTGAGATGCTCCAGAGACTCTTGAGAGGGAGAGGAAGGGATCGGGGTGGGGGGGTTCCCCCTCTCTTCGGCGCTTTGTAGGAGAATCCTTCCTTTACTGTAAACCATTACACTAAGTGTCAGTATTAAGGCTCAGTAGCCTGTTAATAAGCTAGCTCTGTCGTACCAACCGTTTTGGTATGTGAGCAGGGCCTGGGTGGTATCAGCCATACCTAGCTCTTACTGCTGTCAAGAGACCCAGTGCTCAGAGCACGCCAGGAGCCTAATCTAACAATTGATCTCGATTGCATTACTTGCACCTACAAGGGGGGAAAGCCTGGGGGGAAGCTGTCGGGGAGCGCATGCCCATGCCCGCACACGCAGCCTGGAGGTACAACACTGACATCCCGCTGGAGAAGGATGCAAGAAATGATTCTCCTGCCCCTGACTGCCGTACCCTGACCGCAGGCAATACGGAAGCTCACCAGGCTTCGGTGGCTGCCCAGGTGGTTGTGGATAGGGAGCTGCAGATACTGACCTGCGCCGTTGAGTCTGCCCCATTGGCGTGGCTTCGCTTCCCGTCTCCCGGCTGGTGGTTGGAGTCGGTGTTTCGGGGGGCTGAGCTGTAACATCACTTTCTTGCCTCTGTTAGATCAAGCCCAGCACTCTCTTTTTTTTGTTTGTTTGTTTGTTTGGGTTTTTTTGTTGCTGTTGCTCCCTTCCTCTCATTGAGTCCCGTGTATCCCAGGGTCTGTGCGCATGTGAAACTCCTTTTTCCTAGTCAAAGGAAAGTAGAGTAGAAAGTAGAGCCAATATTGACTGAAAATGCACAGTGCTCAATGCATATAATGCTCCTTTTTTATCAGCTTCTTGAATTCAGCTCTTGTCAGCAGGGCAGCTCCTATTTTAATTCTTTAATCTTTTCCTGAAATAAAAATCTCAAAACCAGTATGTGCTTCAGCCCTTCTCAGTCCTAACAGCTTTTGTATTTAAAGCACACATGGCAGCACCACGAGGCTGGTAAAGGGATGTACATGAAAAGCGAGTTGAGGGTGCTGGCAGTGCTAACGCAGCACAGGGGCTGCAGCAGGGCTGCCCAGGCGTGGTGGCTTCACTTCTGGGCTAAATTTCAAGATGCCACCTGTACAGACCCCAGGTCTTTGCTCACCCCTAACCATGGCTGGGAAGCAGCGCTCCGGTGTGTTGACTCCCCAGCCCTGCTGAGGGGCCGAGCAATGCACATCACATCGGGGTGGGCTGTTAACAATACACCTTGGCCTTCATGGGGAGCAAAGCTTCCTCTTGTCTTTCAGGTGCTTAACGAGTGGTTGAGGCAGCTTGGTGTGCTGTCACCGCTGAGTTTGGGTCCGTTAGGTGGTACCAGCACAGCCCTCAGAGCAAACTCGCTGCAGCCCTGGAGCTGGCGACAGCCATCTCTGATCTTGCCAGGCTGGACCACTGCAACTGCCGGAGAGCTTGCCCTTATTCTTCTGCTCAGAGCAGTCTGTTTGAGACACCAGCCCCTCAGCAGGAGATGGCCTCATCTAACTACAGTGAGAATCAGGCTCTTGTCCAACTCATGTGGCCTTGCCGTGACCCAGCACTCAGCTTGACACCTCCCAGGAGCCCCACTTGTGCCAAGCCAGGATGCCAGCACCGTGCAGCAGGCAGAGCACGCACAGGGATGCTGTCCCGCTGCAATGCTCTCTGATGTGTGCCTGGGTGTACATGGAAAGCCTGGAGATTGGAGCAGGGTAGGAAAGATGCTCAACCACTGGATAGAAAGACTTCCCTTGTCAACAGGCACGTGCTCACTGAGATGTTTTGGATGTGCAGCTGCTCACCCTAATCTGAATTTATCGCAGTGCTTTTCAATCATCTGAACACTGGAGGATCCAGGAGCCTTCCCAGCCATGACCCACCTGGATCACCTCTCTGATCAGCCATCAGCCACTCCCAGAAGACTCAGTCCTGCTCCTTGGATTGTGTTTGCTCTCAGCCATCAGTCAGCAGCCACCTTGGTCCTCCTGCCATCCCACTGTGGAGGACCATGGCCTGTGCACCCAAAGCTGCTCACCATCAGCTTCTCACCTGTGTGATGGAACTCCAAACCGAGGAAACAGGCACCTCAGTGCTGTCCTGGGGCTATGGAAATACCTTCTCTCACTGTGCCGAGCCAGCTAAATGTGATCTAAAGCAGACTCTTGTTGATAAACCCATGTATGTCGTGATGCTTAGCAGTGGCTTTTTACAGCTTATGGCATAGGGCCTGCTTCCCTTCCAGCTGAGGAGATCCAGATGTGGCTCTCCCTGCTTGTAGCCCTTCCCAGATTCATCCTTATCCAAGTGCACTCGTATTGTGCTTAGAAGTCTGCTTCTGGAAGAAGAGGGTCCTTTGTCACTAGTTGTGCACATGGTTTCTCTCTCTCTTCCTGGAGGCATCTTGCCCTTGACTGAAGTGAGAGGTGTCTAGCATAACCTTGCAGTTGGGTGAAGGATACGTGTTTGGGTCCCCATGCTCACAGCAGCTGGGGACATGACACTGTTGTGGCACTTACAAGGAGCTAAAGGCAATCTTTGAGTTAAAGCAGGGACACGGACACCCACCCAGCGGAGTAGATTGCAGGACCAGCAGAGATGTTGGTGCTGGGGCCTAGGTTCATCTAAATTTGGGCTATTACCTGGGTGGAAAGGTGACTGTTTATTGTATGTGCCTTTCTGACTGTGGCAGGACATGGTCATCTGGCCCAGGTGCCTGGCTGGGTCCCATCCAAAGTCTTCTCAGTAGGGATAACTTTTAGATTTCATCCCTAGCTGCTCTAGCTCCACTCCAGCAGCTTCATGCCCTGTGATCTGGCAGAAGCTTTGGGATGCAGCATCAGGGCGGTGCGTTGCTCTTCTTTGTGTCATTGCTCTTTCCTTACATTTCTGGCTCCAGGGTGATGCTCTCCTCCTCCTCCTCCTCTTCTCCAAACACCTGGTGGGACTTTGTCCTTTTACCCAACCAAGCAGAACATGCGGTGGTCTCCGTCTGACCTTTCCTACAGCAAATCCTGCTGTATCTTTGCATACTTTGTCTGGCTTGGGACTTGATTTAAGCATGAGGACTTCAACTTACGCACTTTGCTGTTTGCCTTGGCACGGTGGTGGTGCAGAGGACACAAGCTGGACCCTTCCTGATACAGGAACATGCCACTGAGCATCTTGAGGTGCCACATGGAGGGCTGTTGTCTGCTTTATGCTGACTCATACCAAGAAGTCCTCTCTGGCAGCTTAGTGTCCTGCCTGGGACTAGGGGTGAGTAAGAGCACTTGGTTTCTTTGTTAGGGCTCCTGCTTCAAGCTTTATTTCTTCATGTAGAGCACAGATGGGTAAGGGGAGGGCACGTGCGGCGTGATGATGTGCAGTCATCCCAAACATTGGACTGGGCACATGCAGAGACACAGGGTGTTTAAAAAAGGGGTGAGGATGGGCAGAGAGGCTCTGCAGTGTGTTGGCAAAGGTGGCAGCGCTTGGGTGGTGGATAGTGCAGGAAGGCAGAAGAAGGTGCAGTGAAACAGGGCACAGGGAGCTGTGCAAGGCAGGTGGATGCTGAGGATGGGGGGACGGGTCTGGAGGTGAACTTTCTGTGGCTGTTCAGGCCCTAAATTGCCCTGTGGAGAGAGGCTGGGGTGGGGGTTGTTCTTGCTTGTAGGCATATAAAAATACACCAGTAGTTGGCAGGGGGAAATGTCACCCAGGAACACTTGTACAGCTCTTCTTCCTTCCCTGTAAACATGTCCACAGGCTATGCAAGGGATTATATGTGACTTCTGGGCCACTTGTGTGGATTCTTAACTGAGGTGACACACGTGGTGTTTGGCATCTCTCCAGGGCCAACGGATCTGGCACCAGCAGGAACAAAGTTGGGATTTTCTTCTCTCTCTTCTCTAGTTTGTGCTTGCCATATTGTGCAGAGACATCAGTCCCTTAATGGGCTGAAACAGGTGAGAAAGGATCTGGTCTGAGGTTTGCTAGGACTGAGGTTTGCATGGGCAGGCTGACACCCAGGCTCAGTAGTTTGCTGTCAGGGAGCATCCATTTAATACACATTGCCTGGCTGCTGTGGACCCTCACATAGCAGATGATAAAAGCAAACCAGGTTTGCTGGGAAAAACTGGTGCCAACTTACAGGCACAGCTGAAAGGCAGCGTGTCAGCTGGTGGGACAGCCCCAGGGAACACTGTGTGTGGAGGGACCAGCGCGACTGGCCACTGTCCTGCTGAACTTGGGGCTGAAGCATTTACTGCTAAGCAAAGGGCGCCTTTGTAGCTTTTAGGAGCAAATGTCTTCCCCTGGGGAGAGTGCAAGCTGAGGCTGCTCAGAAGGTGCGTCAGGGGTTGAGCTGGGGCCTCAGCACTGTCAGGGTGGGCTCCAGCCGTTGGGGCAACCCTTCAGGTGGGAATGCTGCTTGTGATTTCGTAGGGCCATAGCTGAGAGCTACAGAGGTCACAATGAAAAGGAGAAGACGAAGGTGAGGAGGGAAGGTGCAGCAGCATGAGGCAGCTGTTCCGAGCTACGGCTGCAGGCTGTGCTCCAGGCTCTGGGCTCTGCTCCACGTGCAGTCTGGCACCTATCTAAGCATCACACAAGAGGTGGGATGTTACCTGTCAGTGCAGCTCCGATAAATAGCCAGACACAGAAACACTTCTGCAGACAGCCATGCTTTAAAGCAAAAAGGAAGGGGGAAAATCCCCCCAGACATCTGGAAAGCTTTTTCTGGATCACAGTGGTCCTTTGCTACCCTATTGCTTCTTCCTGCTGAGGGTTTCATCTTTTGGGATAAATCTGTGGATGTTTAAATTTGAAAGTGGAGGGAGGGGGACTCAGACTGACTCTCCCTTTCAAATGTCACCTTTTCTTCCCCCACATACTCAAAACCCAGCAAATTGTGTCAGTTTGCTTCAAAACCAGAACCGTGTGCCAGCTGGCAGACCAGGGAAGTCCCTTCTTTTCTTCCCTCCCCTCTGACAGAGGACAGGACTGCACTGACTGTACCGGTAACCCGGGTCACTGCAGCACCAGCCCGCTGCTTGGTTGCACTTCCCCTAGGCCTTGGTGTCTCCTCGTGGTTTGGATGCAGCACTAGATTTGTTGGGAACACCCCAGCACACACACGCTTCCTGGACTTGCCTTTCTGCTGTTTTCTTTTTAAGGGGGGGGGGAGGGGGAACCCCTCAAGCTTTGTTATTCTTCTCTTTTAAAAAAGTAATTTAAAGCCTGTATAGTATTGGTAGTGCAATGTAAATATTTGTTACCTGGAGATGAGCAGAGGGGTCTCTTTTGTCACTAACTTGCAGTTTTGGTTTTTAAATCCTGGTCTAACGCAGCCATCCCACCCGGGGCTGGGAGAGGAGCACCGAGCATAACGTGCCCACCCCGCCCCGGCTGCCCTGCCAAACTCTTTGGTTGGGTTTGATGACTGTTACCAACACCTTTTCAACCCTTTTCTGCTGACCTACACCCTTAGGTTTGACGTTACCTGTCCAAAGATTGCATACAGTCTGTCTGAGAGCTGTACCCTTCCTGAGCAGTGAGCGTGGGGGTTGGTTGGGTTGGGTTGTTTTGTTTTGGAGAGCTCGGCCAGTTTGTACGTGCCGGTGGCTTTAACACCGTGCGCCTGTCGTGACACGGAGCAGCAGCAGCTACTCAGTGACACACAGCATGCAGCTGCCCTTGCAGTCATTATGGGCTGTCACAGTGAGCAGGAGGCAGCAGCGTGATGCCACAACGTGCTTCCACAGCATGTTCAAGATGCTCATGGACTTTACAAGGGACCAACAGCCCCCGCTGTACAGACACACATCCTACAGCGGCGTGGCCGTGCGCTGTCATGACAGTCCCTAACTGTTTATAGCTACTACAGAGTTGCACTTGGGTGCAAACCATTTCCTGCGAGAGGATCCAACGTGCTGCTGCTGGAGCTCCAGGCTGGAAACAATGTTGGGGTTCACCCTGCCTGAGTTTGGGACGGCTGGAGAAATGGAGGACGTGGGATTCCCCAGCAGAAACCTGATGAGCCAGACAACTTGGTACCACCCGAGGCGGGCCAGCGGGCTGTAAGCTCCTACGACTGCAAGTACCATGAGTTCCTCCATGCTTTCCTCCTGTGCTGCCTGTCTGCAGGGCTGAGAAGAACACACTCTTTGCTTGGAACTGAAGAGCGCTGTGTGCTGTGAAATGCTGAAGGCCACGGTAAGTAGAACGCAGATACAATGTGGAGCCTTTCACCTGTCTCCACTCTCCTGGTGCCTGGAGTCCTGGATGCCTTGAGATTTTCCAGAATCATTTATTTGAAAGGATGAAGGTTTTTGGGGAGAGAGAAGGAAGCTCGGCGGGTCTGTGGGTGGTATCTGAAGCAGCGCTGGCCATCGCGGCACTCAGGGCCAGCCTCCCTCTGCCGCCCTAGTGAGAACAGGCGGCGTGTCTTCGCTCCACGCGCAGCTGTAACCGACTGACCCATCACCGAAGGGGACTGGTTCTGGAGGAAAACCCCACAGGCACCACGCTCCACCACTTGTTCTTCAGAAACAACCCAAAGGAATCATGAGTAATGAGGAGAAAGAGAACCTCCCCAGCTTCTGTGACGATGTGACACGGCCACCAGCCCTTCGCTTCCAACCTGTGACGTGGCCGAGCGGCAGAGCAGCAGCAGAGCAGGGGTGGCAGCACCTGGCCTGTGGCTTGAACCCAGAGCTGTTACTGGGTTCGGTGGGGTTGTGGGGAGAGGAGGAAGCACGGGTGTCCCTGAACCCTGTCCATCCACAGGGCAGAACAGATTCTTTTTCCACAGGCCGGTTGGGAAGTAACGTCTCAGATGAGGTATTTTCCCTGTGTGAAGGAAAATGGGTGTTGGAGGCTCCTGCTTCTTGGTTTCTCCGTGCTCACAAGTTCCTCTCTCCTTCCCTTCTCCCTTCCACTCCAATTTATTTCAGTGCTGTTTTTAAGAGCCACCGTTCCCACTCAGCTGCTTACTGTAACAGAAACACCCCTTTTTCTCACAGTGTTTATTCCTTACAGAATCTTGTGTGACATGCTAGGTTCCCATGGATGTAGCTGATCATTTTTATTTTGTAAATATAATTACCTAACTTTACATTAATTATATCGTAATAAACTATTTTTGCACCACCCTTGGCATGCTGTGCAGTGAGAGGTTTCTTTCAGGGACACTGCTGCAGGAAGGGGGGAAGGAAGAGGCCAGAACCTGGAAATGAGTGAGCTGTTTGCCTTTAGTCACACTTCACAACAAAGATACAACAGGTAGCAGTTTAATGGCAGCAGCACGCTCAAGGTAGTGTAAATCTAATGCTGCTGAGAATGAGCTGCTTGCCTAGTTGCTACACCACAGGTAGCAACTTCTTCCCCTCAGTCCCACGCCAACTTCCCCAAACCGAACAGAACAGAGCTCCCACATGTTGATGTTACTTCATGTATCCCAAATAACACCTGGGGAGCTAAAGGGATTTTTAATGGTTTGGATTTGTGGAACAACCAACCCACAAGGTCAGCCCAGAGTGCAGAAATGAGAAGACAACGCTGAGCTTTTCTGTGCAAACAGTTTATTTAACAGTGCTGATCACAGCACTGCTCTGTCAAGCAAAGCTGGTAACAAAATGTTAAGATCTTTATAGTGAATAGAAACTGCTACAAAAAGATAAAGGAATTCACATGCAGAGGCTATTCAGAGTTTTTGGACTTCCTGAGTTTACACCCACCGCTGTGCCACCCTGAACCATAGGGACAGAGCTCTCACTGCTTTTTTATTCTCTCCAGCTCGCTGTGTGTCCCCCACCCTGCTGCTGCCCACATGGGCGGCTGGTCACTGAACCAGAGTGGGATGGGATGTCCCCACAGAATTGAACTGGGGTTTCTTCCCACTGCTCTACTCTGGCATGGGTGACCCGACTCCAGCCACCTCTTCCCTCAAGACCAACTGATCCCAAAGAACAGTTTCTCTTGTTTTTTTCCCTAATGACAGCAAGAGTTCCCTACACTTGCTGTCATTAGTATTTGTTCTCATGCCTTCACACTGGAACTCTGCTCAACTTAAACCATGGGAAATGTGCAAACCATCAAAACCTACTTCTTACTTCAAGTATTTCCTAAAACTTTCCCTTTACAAACTTTCAACAGTTAATGCCAACAAGAAATGTAATCAAGCCACTTTTATCTCCATAGCTTCCCTATAGCCACTCAACTCTTCGAGCTGCTGATGTAGAGGAACCATTTGGATACAACTCCATTGTTGAGTATCCCAAGTTGGAAAACGCCCCTTTCACCACTGAAATGCCTGCCCACCACTGTATGAACACACCTCAGCCGTGTGAGGGCATGGCAAAAGCCAGCCTATAGTGTTAAGCTCAAGGACTCACTTCTATCCCAGCTACTCTCACAAAACAACTCACCCAACAGCTGGGTCATTCCCTCTAGCAGGGGAACGACCCACAGCAAGGGACCTGTGGCACTTCAGGGTGGAGAGCACTGTGCTTCTCCTTAGGAGCTTACTTAAATTACACCCAGCCGGACCACAGGATGCTGGCTATATGTAATAACTAACCACGTCAACGCACGCTAGCTGTTCAGCACTGTGAGCCCTGCGAGGCAGTTCAGTCAATTCTTTTTGGGGAAAAATCTGTAGTGGATAGGATTGTACTCTTCCCAAATCCTTTCAAACTCATCCAGAAAAGGCTTCACATACTCGGTGTCTTCCATGACCAGCACGTTCTCCCGGTTGTTCTGGATAGCCTCGCAGGTCCAGTTGAGGGAGCCGGTGATGAGCATCCTCCGGTCCACGATAGCAAACTTGTGGTGCATGTAACCGCTCTCCTGGTCGTGGCGCACCTGGATCCCTGCAAAGACACAACCAGCTCTTCAGCGGTGACCCACGCCGTCAGCTCGGCCCCATGCCCCGCACGGTCCCCGCCCCGCACAGCCCCCGCCCGAGTGGCGGCCGCCGCACCCGCGTGCCGGAGGAGGCCGATCTGGGAGCCCTGGAGCCCCATGTACTGCGCGTCGGTGACGACACGGACACGGACGCCGCGGCGGTGGAGCAGCTGGACGGCGCGTCCCAGCTGCGGGCTGGAGAAGGCGAAGAGGCAGAGCTCCAGGGAGCGGCGGGCGGAGAGAAGGCGCCGCAGGAGGCGGCTGAAGGAGCAGTCCCCCCGCGGCAACGGGCAGGGGCAGGGCCGGGCCGCCGCCCCGGGCCCTGCCGTCCCTTGCCCCGCCGCCACGGGCCCCGCCGCCTCGGCCAGCAGCTCCTCGGTGCAGCTGGGCGCAGAGGGGAAGAAGAGCACCTCCCGCACGGGCCGAGGCCGCCACCGCCGCCATACGGCCAGCGCCAGGGCCAAGGCCGCCGCCGCCAGCACCAGGCCCGCCCGCCGCTGCGCGCCCACCGCCCACATGCCCCCGCCGCTTCTCCCGGTCCCGCCCGGCGCATGCGTGGTGGCGCCGAGCAGGCGACCGCGGCCAGGGCGGGAAAGCGTCCCCGGGGAGCGTCCCCGCCGGCCCGGGCCGCAGTCGCCTCCCGGAGCCCCGACCCGGCCGCCTTCTCGGCTCGCGGGGGCTGCTCTTGGAAGAGCTGGGTGGGGAGCGGGGTCCGGTGAATAGCCGCTGCAGTCCCCTGGGCAAGCCCCGTCTGGAACTGGCCCCGGCCTCACGGAGCGGCAGCCGAGTGACCGGGCGGCAGCCCGCTGCGCTGCCGCTGCCCCACCGATCCCCTCAAAAGGCCGCCTGCCCGGCCGGGGGGGGTGGGGGCGGCGGTAACCACAAGCCCAGACGGCCTGTCTCTCGGGCTCCCTCCCACTCAGCCACGCAGGAGAGGAAGTCACGCTGGAATAAAGAAACGCCCGGCTTTGATCAGCTTGTCTTTGAGGCGCATCGTTCAGAGGGGTGGAGGGCGGTGAAAGATGTCCTCAGACATGATTTTTCGTTAATTAAGTTGTGCCGAGAGGAACGCGTGCATCCCCGCTACCGCTGGCGGCGAAGCGAGCAGCCGCCGCCCGAGCTGTGGGAACTTGCCCAGGCAATGGCTCAGGAATCCTGTGAACGGATCTGTTCTGGCAGGCGAGCACAGCAGGCTTTGCACTAAGCCAGAGCTCCAGGTTCCCAGATTTCAGTGACTCTTCCCCTTGCTTTGCTGTGGTTCCTTTATACAGGTTAAGATAGTGATTTCCTTGCCCTAGCTCAGAAATGATACGTTATCCAGTCTGGGTGTCCGTGACACAGCCCTGCTTCTGGTGAGGATGGAGACCCATCAATGTGTCATCAACAAGCACAAGGGAGCAGGAGCAGCAGCAGCAGCAGCAGCATGCCTGACCTGGTGATCACCTCTGTGCCCTTTCCAAAGAAACCACACCTGTGCTCAGAACAGCTCGGGAAAGCTGCTCTTTAAAAGAGAAAAACAGCTTGGCAGTCAAGGTCTAACGGCCAACTGATGTCTGAGCTGTTGTGTTACACTCAGCTCTGACCTGGAGCAGAACAGTTTTCAAGTAGAAAACAGAGTACTGCATCACAGAGAAGGCAGTGAGGAAAGTGAGCACTGAGCCAGTCCTAGTGATTCTGACTCACTAGTGCACGCTTTTCTAATTACTTCTGGCCCTTGTTCTTCCCTCATGAGAACAAAGCCCAGCTGGCTTTGTTCTTCCCTCATGAGTAGCACCTTGCACAGAGGAAGCAAGAGACATACACCATGCAAAGCTTCCTTTCCCGTGGATGGAGCTTGAGCGCCTCTTTTGTCCTCTGTTTCCTTCCTGACCACGGGGAAACATAAGCCCTTCTGCAACCTCTGCAATTAAATAAGTGGTTAGTTTTTGAAGTGACAGAATAATGCCTCTCTTCTTAAGCATCTGTTTGCCGTTCGGATATCCTGCAGTTGTTTTATGCCCAGTCAAGCATTTTTGATAATATACCTGAGCACGTCTTGCTCTGTATGTAGAAGGAACTAATCCACACAAAGTTAAATTCTGTAAATTAGGTCAAGGCTAAGATGCAGTAATTCTCTTGTGGATCGACTGCTGCTGCCCCCACCCTGACACACACCGAGCAAATCAACACAAAACTGGGCTTTGTCATTTTATAAAAATAGCTCTTAATGAGATTTAATGCCTGTCTCCATTTTACAGATGTTCCAGACAAAAATCAACCTGCGTATTTTATACATAAGATCAGAACTCGTGACAAGTTGGAACATCCCCTCTGAGATTGAATCTCATTTGAGTGTAGAAGGTCACCTGGGTAAAACCTGCCTCTGGATTGTTAAAAATGTCTGAAGTAATGTCAAGTTTTCCCAACAATGATCCAGAAAAACAACCCCCAAACAAACAAACAAAAGACTTCACAACAGAAACAGCAATTCCTTACAATACAGATAAGGAATATCTGTTTAGGTAATTTAAAAAATGCACCACTGTTTTCATGAACTATTAAGCATTCAAAATGGCTACTATAGAGTGATATAAGAAGGGAGCACCTACAAGTTAGATCTTTTCTGCTTAACTTAATCAGGAAGTTAGAAAACTCTTTCTGAAGACAGAAGAACGTGAGCAACCTCACCCTTGTGAGGTTATCTTCAATACCTGGAAGTTTTGCAACCACCGGCAAAACAAGGCAAGTAGTTTACCCTGGAGAGAGGCAAGCAGGCTGCATTCTGAGCTGCTTCTGTTACAATTCTCCCTCCCAGACAAGATTTACAAAGCAAATGCTGAAACTGTCTCAAGTTAAGATATAAATAAATAAAGTGGAGTGACAGGACTCCCAACAGGATATCCTGACTTATGCTACAGCAGAAAATAGTCTCTCCTTAAATCCGAGCATGAAGTGGTTTGAAATAATTTACACGTGATCCATACCCTGTGACGTGTCACTTATTTTTGGTTCTTGTTCTCCCAGGCATTTAGGGGATTTCTGTGGGATTCAGAGAGATTAACTGCATCCACTCCCAGGAGTTCTCAGGGTTGTCACAGGTATCCGAGTCTCGCCAATGTAATCTAAAACTGAGGTCTGGTGCCGCACCGTAACGCTTAATGAGGGTAGGACGGGATTTTAATTACTTCACACTGAGTGATGCTGTATTTTAGGCTTGAGTTTGGAGGTCTAGATGTAGAGCTGAGTTTCAGGACAGACAGCAGCACTATTTATCAGCACTTATTAGTCCAGTCTCACAGCAATTAGAAAAGACTCAAGTCACTCTTCAAGTTAGCTTGAGGACCAGAAGAACAGCGATGAAGTCTCACTATCCACCTAACGCACATGCTGCAGGCTCAGCGGTTCCACGTTATTATCTTGAAGGCAGCAAGTGAGGTCGGGCACCTTTTAGTTCCGGGACTCTGAGGATGTTGGGCTGCGAACTGTTGACATCAGGTGGGACTTGTATGTCTTGCTCAGGCCAGTCATCCAGAACTTGAGAAGCTTGACATTGTCCTCCTCTGCAGCTCCCAGAATGCTCAGCAGTTTTTGGGTATCCTCCTTGGGTCTGCTGTCCACTTTAGTGAATTTAAAGAGGACCTTCACTTTACTGCCGAAACAAGAAACTCCTGTCACTATGACAATGAAATCACACACATTGAATGGGGAGCAAGCAGTAAGTGTGGCTTCTCTCATTACCTACTGCAACTAAATGTTAATAAAAGCTTCAAACAATATTCCATGGAAACTATTCTCGTGCTTGGAACGAAGAATAGCACAAGAAAAGGGGGTATTACTTAAGGGGATTATTCATTATCAGTAGTAATATGCATACATCTAGTTTGTTTATTCATTCTAGCAGAAAGTAAAACAATTAATTGTGACAACTGGGAGTCTCCCTGGCAGACACATCTAGTGCCCACCTGGCCCTCAGGTAAATTCACAAAATCATAGCATTCCATAAATTATTTCACATGACTGTCTGGTCTTCCTTTATAACTGGTTGCACCTTTGAGATGTAGTGTCCCAAGGCACAGTCATGACATCTGTTTGGCATGTTACCTGCACTGGAATATAGTGCACACTGACAAGGTATGTATGTGTTTGCATACCTAGGCCTCATAAGGTATATAAGGCAGACAAGTATTGTCATGTAGGTAATCCACAGACATGTGAACTGAAGCATAAAGGTTAAGAACTGATGAAAGCCAGAAAGGGAGTTAGGGCTAGAGTAGAACAGCTCTGGTATTCATAGCTCCCAACAATGAAGCCAATCACTCTCAAGACTAAAGCCAAAGTTACCTGACTACCAGTCTGTCCTGTACTCTGCTGTAACCATTAGTGCCGAAGCTGCTTCTCTGGAAGCAATGTAGTCATACTTACTTCATCCACTCCTCCTTCAGGCAAACAAGGCACTGATCCACAACATCTACAGAAAGGTTCTGGTTGGTCAGGGCAGCTTCAATCTTGTTCAGGATTGTAGGGCCAACTGCAGGATCAGGAAGAGGGTGAAAAGAAAAAGGACACACAAGCTCTAGGTTACCTGCTTATACCTTTGCTAGGAATTGTTAGCAGGGACCCATCTGTTACTTCCATGACCTGGGCCTGAACAGCTGCTGGGACTACAGACATGACTACGTGCTTCTTCCACCCCTTGTTGTGCTGCAGAGCACTGGCCTTGCATGCATTGTTCACCGGCTCTCTGGTCTGGTGCACTACTGCAGCATTCTCTCTAAGCGGAAAGCCACACCATTAGTAACAGCACAGGCAATCCCAACATTGAACCTGGCTTGATTAGCTCACAGATAATAACCTTCCCCCAGTCAGGAGGAAACTGACTTACTCAGCAGGGTGGCAAGCTACACACCCAGTGGCCTGCCTCAATTTCATTCCCACAGCAAAGGAGCTAAAGATCATCCCACTAGGAAAACATCTGATCCAAGTAGCAACATGGAATTTGGTGATGGATCCTGGGATATGCACAGGGACCTTTCTTTTCTTCAGACCCAGTTCCAAACCAAAGTGGTTTAAATTTCATTTCTAGTCCAATATCAAAAGCTCATTAAAAATTAAAAGTTATAAAAAATGTTCATGATTTGTTCAACACACATACCTATATAAACATATAAACTCTCAATTTTAAAATCTCCACTTACTCTTGATTTAATGTTCCTCTTGTTAGGGGCAGTTGCAGGATACTTACTTAGAAAACAAATGGACAACCTACCCAAGAAATTCCTTTCCCAGACCACCTTTCGGAATTCCCTAGGAAGCTATTTTCCCAGCTGCATGTGGCCTCATTAAGTTTGATGCTGTGGCAGAGAAAAGACCTTTGAGTGACTATTATTGTGCAGAAGATTCTGGACCTGACACTGGTAGGATGGAAAGCAGGCTACTGTGACTGTACATGTGGAACCTACAACAGCTGCTGGAGCACGGGAAAAATACTACAGAGAGTAAGTCTCTGCTTTGCATTGCACCTGTACCTTCAGGGGATGGAGGAGGAAGGGTTAGCAATCTGTCAAGTCTTCTGAGACATCCAGTGAGGCAAATTAATCTAAATTAAGACTTCCTAGAAAACACAAGGCTGATGGACCTGACTCAAATCACATCTATGTGCCAGTGTTCAAGCCCTTGAACAAGAGGGGGGCAGAAAAAAACAGTCTGGGGGTTTCTGTATCAGTCATGCTTATTTAGCAAGTGGAACATGGGGGATGAGTAATGTCGTGGTCCTTGTAAGCTAGACTTACTCAAAATACACGCACAGGCATTCCAGGGTAGAAAACATGCGTTGTGGGTTACAGAAGAAATTCCCTGTAATACTGTACTCATGGTACAGAATTTCATTTCTCCTTTCTGAAAACTAACAAGCAAAATGCTGATCAGGTAAACCAAACCCTCTGGAATGAATCAGACTGTAAGAAATCTCACCTGAAATAGCAGCACCCCTGTTGAATACTGCCCTGCCTTTCTACTCAGGCAGGCTTCCTTAAAAGCCAGTACACAAACAACTTAAAAACCAGTTGAAGATCAAGATGCTCTTTTAACCTCAGTGATACAAGTTCTTTCTCCTTTCAAATCACCCACCTCGATCTGCAGCAACAGGGCTACCGCTGGTGACAACAAATTCGTACTTGTTGAGGGACTGTTCATCATCAAACAGAGTTGGGTAGAGGCTGGACCGAGTAGCAGTGCGAACTTCCACAAGGACTGCAAACTCTAGAGCAACAAGACCCCAGAAGAACGTTAACTGTACTAGCCCAGATTAAAAAATACAGCTTCATACTCTGCTCCAAGAAGGCACAGCTCTCTCAGCTTATAATATTTGGCCCAGCATTAACTTTATCCTCAGCAGCAACCAGGACTGCCAGTTATAGCAAGATCAGTGCTTAAAGCAGGTGCCTGGATCAAGCAGGGGTATGTGGAAGACAAATCACAGTAGCAGGGTGTTCAGTTCATGCAGAATTGTTAGATTATCTGCTGATAGTTATTAATTTTTTTTTTAAATAACATCTTGTGTGCTTTAACACAAGATAACAGGGAAAAAGAGATGGTTATGCACCAGGTTCTTACCAGATGACAATATGTGGGATGGGATTTGGACATGTGGGCTAAGCCCTAGGAAGTTGCACCGATACGCCTCCTCGTACTGGTCACTGTAGGGGATGATCCGCACACAACCGACAGGCAACATGGTCTAAAGAAGGAAGGAAACTTGTCAAGAGAAACACTGGAGATAAACCAGTGAAATACAATTTTCTCCCTGACTCCCAGGGTCAGCCAAGATTCAGAGCACTGCTCATGCAGATGCTCCTACTTTAGGGGATCAGAAGCATCTTCCTCCACTTGAAAGGCTATGCAGCTGCTGAGGACAATCAAGATACCTGAAGGGTCTGCATTTTTTGCTTGGTGGGTATTTGGGGGGCTCTCTGTTTTTTCAAAACCACGTAGAACACATTCTCTACAAGATGACATGTCAGAGACAGGTCATTGCAAAAGCTGGACTACTAAAGAAATATATGGAAAAATACACAGCCAGGAAACACAGGAAAAAGCTTCTACCCGTAGCACGTCAAAAGCAGACTGGACAAGGTCTGAATCTCGGGCTTTCCAGATGACCTGGTTCCCCATCAGAACATGCCAAGCCAGCATGCGGAATGCTGATGCTCCAAGGACCTGAAAAAAACCCCAAACCATTATGCTTTGGATGTTTCATTTTTTTTCATAACCTGTTTGCTCTATCAAAAACAACCGTCACATAAGAAAGTGGTTAGAGCAGCAACAAACATGAAAATTTAGTGGGTCTCATGTAGAGAGCAACAGCTCTAAACCACAGCACCAACAGGCCCTGGCACAGGGTGCCCAGAGAGCACGTGGAAGCCTCATCCCTGGCAGGGTTCAAGGCCAGGTTGGATGGTGCTTTGGGCACCCTGGGCTAGTGAAGATGTCCCTGCCCATGGCAGGAGGTGGAACTAGATGGGCTTTGAGGTCCTGTCCCACCCAAAGCATTCTGTGACTCTGATCTGACATGTGCTAAATGCATCAATTGTCATGCAAAACAATATTCACCTCCTCTATGCTTTCAAGAACAAACAGCAGCAAGGTGCTGCTTTGCCAACACGCCTCATCAATGATCTGATTCAGTATGGAGCACATGAAAAGAATGAGTTTCATTTCTAGGTTGCTCCAAATTCTTCAGTGCTCTGGCTACAAGGCATCAGCCAGCCCACTCATTGGCCAAATGAGCATTTGTAAGATGGACACAGGCCCAACTGGAATGGGACTGAAAAGCTTCTATAACATAGTAACAACTTTCAGGCATTTCTCTGCTCTGGGTTATGTTCCCAACAGCAATTCAGGCACGAAAGGTGAAACAATATTCCTGGGCAAGCCTCTGAAGGCTTGCAGTACAGTGCAGCTTCAAGCATTCTAAATTAGGAGACCGTAGAACAAAAGGAAGTTAGACACAAAGCAGGTTATTTGTCAGGAGTGTCCAGGAAAAGCAGCTGGTGAGAAAGAGGCTGCGGGTCAAGTGCACTGAACCTTTCCCTTCAGCCAGGTAACCAGCAGCACTGGATAAAAGCTCCATCTGTCCAGAACCATTTGAGTTGTTTGATTCCCCCTCCCTCCCTGAAATGCTTTTGTTTTAAGCAAATAAAGCTTGACTTTGAAGATGCTGCATGACCTCTGCATCAAATTACTGTCACTGCTCTTGGGAAGAAGGAAAGTGCAGAATCTATGAGAAATCATATGATCCTGTCCCACGTGACCGATGATCACCAGAGGCCCATGTGATCTCAGAGGTCCTCAGAGGTGGAGTTAACACTGTGCTACCAGCTGCACAGGCACCAGAAAAGAAGTACAGACTGCAGGAAATTAATGTATCTTTCAAAAAAACATTATCAGGAGAAAAGTTATTAGCTTGTGAATCCAGCCTTGGAGTAACTGTGCTCCTCTCCTACCTGTCTCATGTGCCTGAGAGAGCGAAAGATAGACAACCTTCTGTGAGCTACATTCCAGCTGTTGCAATCCGGCATCAGGGATGTTTCAGGTGAGCATTTAGATAGTTCCTGCCCTTCCACAACATCTGGCTGTGAAGAAGGCTTCTCCTCTTCCTCAGAACCATCCCAGCCCTCCGACTCTTCCTTCAGGTCTAGTAAAAAAAATGGAAGAGCAGTCAGAAAAAGTGCTGCTGTCTGGGCATGGGAACTGCCTTGGAAGTGGCTACACCCACTGCGGGCAGCTGATTTGGGCTGTACGTGGGGAGAGTGAGTTCCAAATGCAGTGACTGAAAGTACCAGTGTCACAGACACATCTGAGGTGTTAACAAAATGTCATTCAGTTAAGAGTAACAGATACACAATAACCACTGCAGGGTCAGGAAGGAATTTTCATCTTCTCTGGGACACAAAGTCACATCTTTTGATCAACTATATGTTCTCTATTCTTGTTTTAAAGGTCACAGCCAAAGCTTTGAGGCAAATTTTGTAGATTCTAGCCTAAATGGATTAATAAAAATAATTCAGTGCAAGAAAAAAAAATTATGATCCTTCTACTTCAGAAATTTTGTAGAAAAAAAGAGCAAAAAAACCCCATGCTGTGACTGAAAATTCTTCTGGCTGTAGCAATTCATTCAACCCAGCCAGCAAGAACAATTATCATGATGACACAACGCTCCCACACAATTAACAAACCTCACGTGTGCATGTAGAGCACCTACAAGGCCAAGGGCCTTGATGTCACATCTCTGTCACAGCCTCTCCATACAGGAGACCATGTCAGCTACCACACAGACTACCACCAAGGTAAACTTGATGAGAGATGGCTGCACTATGATGCTGACAAAAAGACTTGGTGCTTTACCATCCAAAGTATTCTTGGAAGGCCTTCTGGCTCTGGAAACTTTGATCTCACCTGCAAGTTTTTCCATCTGAACAAGAGTGTCTTCTGTCGGCGCTCCCTCCAGAAGCTTCTCTGTAAGTCGGCTGCCACAAGCTTTCAAAATCCTGGAGACATTGAAAGGAACAGAAGCAGTGTTCACTGAAGCCTGCTTGCTAGTTGCAAAGAAGAAATAAACTTGGTGCAGTGAACTGAACAAAAATATCCAAGCACTAACCAGTCTGGGTTTCTTTTCAACACATCTCTGTGCTTCCCTCAGCACAGTAACTATCAACACATCTTACAACTGCTGCCCCTCAGAGTCACCAAAAGGCTGACTATTTTGCAATTGCTCTGTGCAACACACTTATCCCCCACCCAATCACATCCAGTGTTGCAACCCTCTCTGTGGTGCCTTTCCAGGGAAGTCCAACCAGCCCATCAGGCGCTGGAGCAACCGGACTCCCACAGACATGCTACTGTGCCGAACGGTGTGAATCGAAGGTACGGCAAGCTGGGGGTAGGAGTGTCTTTTCTTGCTTTCTTCCATACTTGCTTCTATACTGCAAGGCCTTTCCATCTAGAGACATGGCTTTCATTATCAGCCACATCAGTAAGTTGACTTCACAGCAACAGGCCACTTTTTTGTCCTAAAGACATCAGCAGCCACTGTCTTTCTGTGCTTGGCTCCTTCCAACTCAGAGACTACTTAGCAAAGTCCGTCTTAGTACTTCAAGAAACAAACCACCCAAACACTCAAATCACATTTGCACCCTTTCATAATATGGCAATATTCTCCTCCTGAAGGACCTGTAGAAGCTAGAGACAAGTGGCATTACCAAGCAAAGGATGTATGCAAACACGCCCAGAGGTTTTCGTCGTTGGTCAGTGACGTTAAGGAGCGCGCTGCGTTGCCGTTCCGCTGGTGCAGGAAGGGAGTGAAGGCCGTGTTCATCCGCTGGGCACGCTGAGGGCACCCGTACTGCTCCGCTTCGAACACCTACACCACGGAGGAAGGGCAGCGTAAGAGACTGATGAAGATAAAAGGCTTATGTAAAGCTGAGCCAAAAAAACCCAACAAAAATGCAGAGTGAAAAGGGAGCGTCACACACAATCACCCAAAACACTGTAAATTATGTGAGAAGAGAGGGAAGGGAGATCTTTTTCTGAGATTGGCTGAAATTATCATCAATTAACAATTGTGCTCCAAAACCACTGTCCTTCACAACTTGTTACTTAAATTCCTAACAGAACCACTGTCTGCCTAGCAGTTCATTTTTTGACAAGTGTTACACCTGGCTTAAAATAAGAGACACCCTGTTCCTCCTCTCCTGCACCCTCACATACATACACACCATCCTCTTGTCCTTCGTGTCAACCTTAATGACCACCCTGGCTGCAATGAGCTGGATCAGCTTTTTGACTCAGCTATAAATCACCTGTCATAATGTTTTACTACATCTTAAGTCAAATGGACTCTCAGCACTAACCTACCTTGAGTGCTTTGCCCTGAAGCTCATCAATGATGCCTCTGATTTTTCCCAACAGGAAAGGCCAGGAGTTGATGAGGTAAATCCGGTCCATCATGATAGTGATGATGCTGTACCAGCGCTGGAAACCTCGGGCCAGGCTGTCTTTGATAAAGAAGGTGTGGCTGAACACAAAACCATGCTGTTCATCTCCAAAAAAAATAGGGCCTTCACGTCCTGGGCAGACCTGAAGAGGAGAGACACGTACATCAAAGCAGCTAAGCACACTGCACTACTGCAATGGTAATAAACTGAACAAGGTGTTCTGCTCTCTAACAGTGAATAAAACACACCTTTTTTAGGCGTCCCCTAAACCCAGGGTCAGAGAGATATCCAAAGGTATCCAGCAAACACTATGAAACCTTCAATTTAAGTGTATTTTAAGAATTCAGCTCTATTCAAATACGACACATTTGAGAATCCATGAGGGATTTTGCTGATCCTGACACACATATGCTCATTACGGTTCTCCCTTCACATCTATGAGATACTGAAAGTTAATAGTTTACCCAGATCAAATATTTCTCGGCCCTAAACAACAGATGCCAACTTTTTTTTAAAAAAAACATATTTATTTAACATATAAAACAAATAAACATGTAGGAGCAAAAAAAAGGGAGGCTTCTGGTCCCACAATGTGACAGAAAGGAACCCTGAAGGTTATCACAGATCAACCTTAAAAATTCCCACCAGTCCTGGAAGGAGCAGGATGTGTGTCTGTCTTCCCACCTCCTTTCCCTCCTTTTTCAGGCTGCACAGAGCAGCCAGGATCAGCAAATCACAGTCTTGGACTCAAAACAATACCTAAGGCCACAAATGGGTTTTCTCCCTGTACTCCAAGAAGATGGTTACCTCACAGCTCAGACTGCGAACACAGGCCTGGCGCACGATGCTGAACAGCTGGGGGTGGTTCGGGTGCTGGTGACTGACATACTTGATTGAAGTTTCTTTGTCGTGGCTGACATATCCAGGATGTCCTCCTGCAAGAGAGCGGCAACCCTGAAGACAGAAAAGCAAATCCAGCCATAAATGAGCATGCAGTTATCTAAGGTTTCCAAAGGGCTCTGCAGGTTCCCTTCAAATTGAAGGGGAATGTTACACATACAGATAAGAACACAAATACTTATAAGACAAGAAATGTTAGTCAGGGTCAGGATTTAAACCCAGGTCCTCAGAGAACTCTGTATGACACACCTCCCCTGCTCTTATGCTCATTCTCCACTATTTGAGTGAACTTGGTGCTGGCTCTACAAGTGGTAAAAATCAGCTAACAGCAGCTGTGAAACCAACTGGCCAAACAAAACTGGCCATAACCTAACAGACCACACACAAAACATACCTGAGAACAACTACTAATAGTAGGCAAACATCACAACAACTAGGAACATACATTTTCTCCATTGTCTTAATTGATTTTGCCTTTTATTTTCTATTTCGTAATCAATACTGCTCTTAAAATTGCTATTTATAAATGACCAGACCTAACGTAATAAAGCGAATGCTCTCCAAGGATGAGCTAAGCAATTCTCAGTCACAAGAGAATCACATATCACAGGGCTTAAAGTCACCTCAAGATACCACCTTCCCAAGCTCTATGTACTCAATGGCAGTTCCTTCAGCACCTTGTCACGGATCATTACAGTTTATCAGGACTTAGAGCTAGCAGCCACATACAAAACAAATGCTGCTCATTTCCCCTTATCCTTTTTTTCCCTTCTCTTGAACAATTTGGTTTGCACTTGAGAACCCAAGAGCCCCTTAGTTAAGCCACTGATGTCTGTGTGCAGATCTTCACACTTGCCTCACACATGTCTGACTTCTTTGGCCCTGGGCTGCTGGAGTCGGCGCTGGCACCTTCTGCTGGGCTGTGCGAGCAGATCCGACTGCTCATCTGAATGCCACCTTCCTCCTCTTCTGCCTGCTCATTCTGCCCAGAGATGTCCCCGCTGCTTGCACCTTGAGGGAGCGGGGAATGCAGAACCTCAGTACAAAAGAGGGTGCGAGGACCGTGGAGCTCACAAAAATGGCAGAGCGCAACAATAGCGTTCATGGTGAGGGCTCAGCACATTCGTCAGGCCTCCTGCAGACAAGGAGGGAAACACACAATGTCAGCAAACAGATGTTAAGGCATATCTCAGGCCCCACTGGCGCAAGCCCTGCTCTGTTTCACCCCAGGAGCAGCTGGCCTTAAGCTCAACCTACAGGACCAGCACAGCTCCACCTGGCCACGGACCAGCCCTCGGTGCCCGGACGGGACTAGAGCAAGCCGATCCGTTCGTGCCCGGGTCCCTGACCCCGAGCCGGACACATCAGTTCCCGCAGGGGTGGAACGGGACTTGACCGGACCGCCAGTGCCCAGATAGCTCCAGTCTAACGGGGACAGGCTGGGGTGCGAAAAAGCAGACCTTCGTCCCCCGACTCCTCCGACTGTGCCGGGTCCGGCGCTGCCTCCCGGAGGCCTCAGGCCTTAACGGGCCGGGCCCAGCCCTGCTCAGCGCCCCCGGACCCGAACGCCTCAGGCTCAGCCGGACCCAGGCCGGCCTACCCTTCCGGTTCCCGGCCTTCCCGCTCCGAGACAGGCCCAGCACAGGTTCCCCGTGCCAGGACACCCACGACCCGACCCCCGCTCACCGCGGCTCTGGGCTCCCCCGTCCCGTCCCGTCCCGTCCCGTGTCAGCGGGCGCCTGACACAGCCTGACCCACCGGCCTGTACCATCCCTACCGGCGGCTAGGGGGGAAGACGGGCAGACAGCGGCCCAGCTGCCCACCCGCCGCCGCCGTCTCGGAGCGGCGAGGAGGAGAAGAAGGCAGGAGAGAGAGAGAGGAGGCCGTTCGCCCCGCGGCACCGAGCCGGTCGTTCCCGCCGCTCTGCCGAAGATCCCCCCGCCGTGCGGCAGTGCCTCGGCCCACGGCCGCCCTGTCCGCAGGGGCTGGGCAGAGCCATTACCTCACCACGAGAGGGGGGAAGTTGAGAAGGTCAGGAGACGCCTATTTCTTTTCCTCGCTATGCCTACCCCGCTGTCGGGCAGCAGAGACCAGACAAAGCTGTTCGACTCTCCGGGTGCCGAGGAGGAACCAGCTGCCGCCCGCGTCCCCGCAAACGCCGGGGTGCGGCCCCGCCACCCCCGCGAGGTGGTGCGGTCCGCACGGCGGGTCACGTGAGCGGCGGCCTCCTGACGGGGACACGGGAGAAGTGGGGTCCCCGCGCCCGCCTCAGGGCAGTCGGTCACAGCCCCCTGGCGGCGGCCGGCGCGTCGCCCTCGGCTCCCGCAGAGCCGCTTCCCGCCTCCCGCCACAGCGCGGTGTCCCGCTCACCGGTAAAGACACGGGCGTGTGCTCCAGCTCCTTAAACCGCGCGGGGCGGCGGAGGTTTCCGTGGGTGCCGCCTCTGTCCTGTGTGCTCTGTAACGCAGCGGCAGCGCGGGGTTAGAACGCGGACGGGAAGGAGCAGGAACGGGAGCCTGTTCTGGGCTCCCCTCGCCATTAAACCCCCCCAGTTTCATGTCAGGGGAGCGAGGTTAATTGTAATCCAGGACAAAGGGACGGAAAGACAAACCCTGCGAACTATGAATCAGCTCAGGCTTCAAGTACCGGGCTCCCCCGCTCCCCTTCTTCAGGGCCGACCCCTGTATATTCGCAGTATATATAGCATTCCCTGTATATCCCTGGACAGAGGTCAGTAAGGCTTCCACACCCGCAGCACGGCTCAGCCGCTGAGTACAGCTCGTACTTCAGTCCCGTGGAAGAGAAGCTACAACCAGTAACACTGTAACATACACCTCTGCTCCAAGCAGCCACCCGTGGACTAACAATTACGCCTCCAAAGAAAACGGCACTAAGGGAGAGGGACAGTTATCATAACAGAGATCAGATAGGAAGAGAAGTGTTTGATCCACCTAACCCTGGAACCCAGCTCATGCAAGGACCTGAAGGAACACACCCCAAGGAAGACACATTCTTTACACAAAACCCTACTATTGCTACTTGGGAGAGTCCAGGTTGCGCCCAGAAGCCACCAGCAGAAGCTTGAAGAACTCCTGAGCAGAGGGCACTGCCCCACACAGCAGACAACCAGCAGCCTCCTGCCACTCAGCCAGAATCAGGTGTCCTGAGTGGCGACCAGGACAAAAGACACCCCCCAAAAAACACCACTAAGGAAAAGCCAAATAGAACAAACCCTACTACCTCATTTAAGACAAACTAAGAATGGCTCGTTTGTTATCTTTATTTTCCAATAGTACATTTAAACAACTTCTCAGGACTAGCCTCCTCAGCCAGTGTGGCCATGCAGAGAACATTTCCTAGGTTATACAGGTCACCTATGACAACACATACAACAGGTCACGGTTGTACTGTAGAACAGAGAAGTTGTAGAGGAGGCAGATGGGGTTATGCAAAAGCACGGGGTGCAGTGGCAGCGCTACAGGCGCATTGGCAGAGGTCACTAACGGGCTTCTCAGTGGCATGAAGAGAGGGGTGGTTGTACACCAGCAGCGGTGGTTGTACACCAGCAGCTTCTAACCATTTTTTAGAAACATTTTACTACCTGCTAAGCAGAACTGGAGACCCCTCCTGTGGCTAAGAAGTGTAGTTGCAAGCCTAATGCTACCTTCAGAACTGTATTTTTACTTAAAATGCACAAAAATACGAGTTAATATCTTCAAGCATGCACTCGCTATTTTCTGAGCACATCTTGTGGCCATGCACAGCAGGAACAACCAGCCCCAGGACCTCTGAGAGCCTTAGTCTGGAGGAGCACAGCACACAGTGTTCTTTCATTTGATCTGAAGTCCTTCCCTGCAATAACTACAAATTAAAACCAGAAAGTTCAAGTGCCCTCAAAGCATCTCAGCTGACCACAGCCCATGCAATTAGTTCCAAGACTCAAAGGAGGAACTTCATTAAAAATCTGACTTAATTTCAACAGTATCTCAAGACACACAGATGCCAGACTGTATGTGTTTTATCAAACTATTACTTAAAAGCCCTTCCCCAAAGCACTTTCAGTGAATGCTTTATCGCTACCGATTCTACAGGTGGGACCTGCAGCAGCAATGGGAGTTCAACAGCACAACTACACACGTCAGAAAAGGAGCTCCAGCAGTTCTTTAAAAGCATTTGCCCTCTTAAAAACCAGATTAAGAAAAATAGTGTAATATATCATTCAAAACTAGTATGCAGCTATTTCTACCATCCTTTTGATGTGTAGTATGGATTTTTTTATCTACTTTACGCAAGAAAGAAAAGAAAATGTATCTGCTGTTTGCCAATGCATGTATTATTAGTTTGCTTGTAATTCTGCAGCTAGAAAGCCGTCAGTCCACGCTCACTAACAGGATAGAGTGGTGCAAAAACTCAGCTGACAAGTGGACATTTCTGGTTCTCCTCCACCTTCAGCAAAGCTTCCTGCATACATTCTCCCCCCACAAGTGAGCCCTTGGCAACGAAAGGCGAGCCATCCTCATTTTTTTTATAGATGGCTGGTTGAAGTTAGTCATTTGCAGAGCTTTCTATGACTACCACACATGGTTGTAAACACTTCAACAACCCAGCGTTGTGCTTGAGCCCACAGCATTACTCATCTACTAATTTAATACTTCTACAGTACCAGAGAAGAAAATTGTATAAGCATGTTCAGCATTGAAATCACTGCAGGATTAACTAGGGAAAATACTTCAAAAATCATAAATAACTTTAATTACAAGACTGGTAAGGCAAGTTATGGGAAAAGAAAAAAAAACCACAAAATTTTGCTTTAAGATCAGGTGTAAAAGTTGCCTCCAAACATGGAAGTGTCTGTGATAGGAAGCACATGTATTCTGTGGTGAGCTACTAACACTATGCTGTATTCAACACTAAACTGCTACTTTATGCTTTTAAAAACATCGTTCACCACCTAGAGAACAACCTGGGGACACGTCTCCTGCTAGAGAGCAAAGCGTTGTCGCAGAGGCTCTGCTGGAATTGAGACACCAATTTTAAGTGGAAACCCCATCAGTTCTGTGGCAGAAGCACAGATGGAGTGTTCTCAACCATGGGTGACCTCAATATATATCAGCTTCACACGGCACGAGCCAGAAATGCTTAGCTCCCACTTAGGCTCCTGAAAAGAAGCTGGCAGGTTAGCAGTGGCAAAGCAGCTCTTAGTCAGGCGTTTAAGTAGGAAGCACTGGATCCTGAGCTTCTCACATTCTGCCTTGATGGCAGGTTTACTGACACCCAATAGAAGATCTGCACTGACAAGAACTGTTTCCAAAGGTGTTTTAACAGTGAGAATCCTCAGACACATGAGCTACAGAAAATTAAAGAGACTGTTGATTTAAGAGGAGAAGCACTTAATCCAACAACAAAGTCTTTATGTTTAAAATAGTGAATTAAAAGCCAGACAGCATTCCATCATGTTATCTCCACATAAAATGCAGGATTTTGAGAACTCTATAGAATTCTGTGTTCCATGTAGAATCATTTTCTTTGGGAACAAAGATCTAGTGTGGCCTTCACTTATTTCCACCACCACAGAAAAGAATCAGCCTGTTGAATACCTTCATGCCAATTGTAGAAGAGAAAAAGCTCCTCTTTTTCAAATGTGAATAACTTCCTATCTAGAATCCTGCAGAACACCAAGGTCTTCCAAATATCCTTTTGTCTAGGTCTACTAAGTTTGATCTAAGAGCAAATGTTACTAAGAGATATTTTGTACCAGATTAAAACCATAAATAGCTGTCATGCATGGATTCCCTTATAGTGATCTCTGCTTCTCAGCACAACTACCTTACAGGGACCCATTAATATGCTCACGCTGTTGGGAAGAACACAGTTCTTGTTTAATTGATGGCAGCCAGCTATACCAGCCATATGCAGGTTAGAATGTGGAGAATTTAAATTCCCCCCTCTCCCCCCGCCCCCCATATGATAAATCTGCACTTTGAGCCGACTTTAAATACAGAATAACAAACCAGTAATTATCTTGTAAGTGAACCAACACTATCTTGTATTCCTCCCTGAATAACACTTTCTTTGCAGAAGAGAGAAAAGTACTGCTACAGAAACACAGCAACATTCAAACCCTTTAAAACAAAAGGTAGATTATTTAATGCATTAACGATGTTAATCTGAAGATAAATAAATCCACAACAGACTTTTAAGTTTCTTTTGAGATTTCCTTTTTCTTTGCAGAGAATATTTCTGATATTATACAGTACTGAGAGGGTGTTCTTTTATTTTCTTAATGTCCAGGTGAAAAGCAAAGCTCAGTTCTCTCTGCTCTCTTCATAGAACTCCTCAATGCCCTATTCCAGGCGTGATTCTTTCATAAGCTTTTACTTGAAAGCGGAGTGGTGAGCAACATGAATTTCAGGAATAACTGGATGGTTTGGTCCCTGAGTCATCTTCTTGAGAGCCCATACTCTGGAAGGGAGAAAATTTCTTTTCAAAAACAGGTCTGAAGATTTACCTCTGAGACACACAGTTCTTTCAAGTTAACAGGCAGGAAAATAAAGCACACATGAAATAACATGCACTTCCTTTTTGTTTTAAAGCATGATGTTTATGCAGATATCCTTATTAATAGTTAAGTAATTCTCAACACTATGTACTGGCATTCAGTGCAACACAGACAGTGCACTGAATCTCTGACATACTCTTACAAACACTGAATCAGTTACCTTCTGCACAAACTGAGGGTTCACAGTGATCTCTTGATCCATGGCTTTCAGTCGTTCATCAAGCTCTATACATTTCAGCATCTTAAAAATATATAAAGTTGATTACTTTGTGCAGCTTGTACATGATCTTTGAGACATTTCAGAGCTATGCCATGTAGCACCAATGACTTTTGCCATCAAAAAAGCTCCATGTCAAAAATGTCCTCATCCCTCATCTCCCTCCAAACAAGTGTCAGACCTCTTTTTTTAATCACTTCCTTATTCCATGTCTTCATAACAATTCCTTTTAAGGCCACTGACAGACAGTGCCACGTGGGTCAACCACCTCAATTTACAGGCAGGTTATCGACAGCCAGTGGAAGTGATCCCTGATGTTTAGAACTCTAAAAATAACCTTTCAAATCTAGTCAATACAAGGAACCTCCCACCATCAAATCAAGTAGTCAGTCAACCAAGACATCTCAAGCTGTACAGAAGATATAACAGGGAATGCACTGGCAGTCACTGACTATTAATCTAAAACCTTAATACTGGTACTGTGAAATAGTTAAAACAAATACTGTTTCTAGTCTTCAATCTCTACATGTAAGTTACCCTAGACTGGTTTCTCTCAGCAGTCCTCTGCTAAGGTTCTTCTATAGGAATTCCAAAAGCTGTTTATATCTTAAAGATTTACCTCCTGATCAATGTTATGAAGCATAGCTGGATTGTTGTATTTTTCCGGATTATCATGGAAACAGACCATACCATCTTTCTGATTAATACTTGCAAAGATTTCTCCATCTTCTATCTGAAATGAGAGAGGGTTTAATGTAAGCTACCACTAAGAACAGAAGTTCAGGTAACTACAACGCTCAGACTTCTTGTGGAATCATTTTTAACTTGTTTGCTTTTTATTTCTTAACAGCTTCCCAAAGGCAAATGATGCATGCCTTAACTTCAGCAGAGAACATCTGGAAGATTTTTTTGACAGCCTAAACACCACAGCAGACCGACAGTGCTTCCCTCACCCTGAAAAAGAACCATTCTTGAGCGGTTCAGAACATGCACCACCAATCCAAATACTTTGGTTTTGACATGAGAGTAGCTGAGGCAAGTCCTGAGTCTTACCATGTGGAGGACGTATTTTTCTGCTTCTTGGGGCCCTGACAACTGCACTCGACTTGCCATGTCTTGTAAGGACAACGTTAAAAAAGTCTGAAATTTACAAAGTGATAAACAGTTAACACTTGATGCTAACAGTGTTCCCTATCAATCCTTCATGGCCTATACAGTCTTATTTTAAAGTCTGACAGGAAGAAACAAGTGGATCACACAGTTATTAATCAGAAAAGCACCATGAGAGTGGAGTCAGTTCTTCCTCTAAAGATACCCACTTGTTACACTTCACGTGTATGCAGAGCAAACTAATGGGAGTCATTACTCATTTCTGCAATTCCTCTTCACCCTAGACACAGACCTGACCGTGTCCAACGTCTCCCATGACCTTTCTACTTGAATAAGGTGACTTACATCCCTTGAATTTCCTCCTAGAGACATATTATTGCATTACTTCTGAGGTTGGGTTTACAGCAAAACATTGTTTCATCTTGCAAAGAAAACCTTTCCCGATCATCTTTAAGGATTAACCTAATCTGTCAGCTAAAGAAATACATGACTCCACTGCTGCAGTTTTCCCTTTTACTTCAGACCCTTCCAAAATCTGTCCTACTCACCCTCCTCTAATGAAGTAACCTGTAAAGTTCAGGTTTCCTATTTTTCAAATAGAAATGAAGGTCATTTAGTAGCAGCGCTCACCTTTTTGATTATCTATGAAACTCACGTGGGCAAAGCCCTTCAACAGACATACTGAACTACCTTTTAAATGATGCATAAGGAGCCAACTGAATTGCTGTCTATATAGAGCATTTTAGTCTCATTTGTTCCAGAGACACAAACCTCAGTTTTAGACACTTCTCCATGACATTACTACATTACCAGTTTGCTCTCAGTTGAGTACATTTCAGAGACTCACTCTCTGAGAAAAGCTAATCACAATTTCTCAGCAAAGAAAAACCTCTACGTCTTACCTTGGTTAGCCTCTGAATGTTCTTTTTGTAGAGAGATGACAAGCATTGCTTAACCAGCCCCATATTGTTATCCCTTGTGAACGTTTCACTGTGTTTGTTCACCAGATTTCGAAGCTCCGAGGGTTTATTGGTTGAATAAACTTGCGCTAATTCATGGTAAGCATTGCTAAGGGGCTGCAATTAGAAAAACAAGAACCCTTCTTAAAGAACACTGTGTTCAACCAGCCTCACAGAATCTATTCACTACTTCAACATCAGAAGCTGTGAGGGCATAAAAATAAATTTAAGTAATTCAAGCATCTCTCAAAAAATACGTGGCTTTACAGTCCACATACGCTCAATCTCTATTACTGAAATATAAACATCTTTCAATGACCTCTCTATGACAGTTCTAGTTACAGGGGAGAGGAAGAGAAAGTCCAATAGGCAACCAGCACATGAAATGAACCTAGTTCAAGGTAAGTAGCATATTGCTTAGTCACTGCCCATCCATCATATCTGTTCCGTCCTTTAAGACATGTCATCTTTGACCACAATGAATCACAGCATGGATGACAGAGAATCAGAGGGAAAGTGACTAGTTTAATTATACTATCTTAAAATAGCAAATGCTTATGCTCCTGTGTTGGTTTCTGAAGTTAGACGAAGATTTTTGGAACCTTTTAATATTTTGGTCACAAATCAACGGATTCAGCATTGATTAAAAATAACTTTTAAGAATGTGGTGCCTGCCTAGAATCAGAACTCTTACTGACAGTTTTGTCTTCCACTCTGTACCTCCTAATCAAAATGCTCACAGACTCCAAAACTGCAATTTTTTCAGAGGTTTTTATTCTTTACAAAGCTGGAGTTTTGGAATAAACTATTCAGTGTTTCCAACTTCAACTAGAGAAAATTATGGGTTGAATTATTTTATTTTTTTTTACAAGAAGGATAGTGCATGTTGAAAGCCAAGTGAAACCCGAGTCATCTTTGATTTCTATGGAAAACACTATCAAAGGATGTGCAGCATCAATGGAAAGAACATTGCTAAGTGCTATTTAACCCTAATGTTTTTCCAAATTTAAGGCTAAAAGACTATACTGATAATATGAACTATATAGTTTGTAACAGAAATAGAAGTTGCCAATCTTTAGCTAGATTGGCTACTGGAAAGGCAGCAAGAGGTTGTACTCTGGCACACTGTGCTGTGTATTATTTCCCATCATCTCTAATGTTAAATAGTATGATCAAATAAAGATAGAAAAAGATTTCCAACATGGTTCACAAATTCAGATTCCTCTTTCTATTATTTAGCTGCATTTACAAGACTTACCTTAATGAATCTACCAACTATCTGGGAAGTGTATTTTGGTAGCTGCTGAACTTTGCCAAGTAGTATCAAAGAAACTAGAATATACTTTTTATATGATTCCAACATAATGTGACTGACTGCCATGGCTGGAGTAGTTATTGCCTAAGAAAGAAATGGAATAAAAGTTTAGCATACTTACTGGTAGGTCCTGGTAGTTACTACATTAACAGCTTAAAGCTGCACACAGGAAGGATATAACAACATATGGAATTTACCTTTGAGCATTAAAGTTTAACTAACTTCTGTGAAAATTAATTATCAAAAAATGTCCTAAAAAAGTAAATCTTACACAGACTACTCAAAACATAACCCCTTACAGTGATGCTTGCCTTAAGATAATCCTGTTAAGATCAAATCAAAACTACTTTCCATGGTATGCATCTAAAGCTGTATTAGAAATCCCCTCTGGCTACTTGTTACCACGAACGATTACACAGTTCCCGTAGAACCTGGATTTCCACGGATCCTTAAAGAGATTTTACAAAGCTATTACATCACCAGATCTCACATTTAAGTGTGCTGCAAGAGGTCTGTTGAATAGGGAAAGGGGATTTTAGTTTACCTATGGTACTGCTAGCTACTCAAGTGCTGACCATCATTTACAGAAAAGAAAAATGCTGCACCAGTTTATTTTGCTCACTGGACAGCACTTACCCCTCATATACACACAAAGTTTTCCCAATTTTGTGATTTTCTCTTCTTTCACAGAGAAAGTAAAAACTGCAAATCTTTAAATAGCCTTGAAGAAGTCTAACTGCCCTTGTAAAATTACCAAAGGTCTCTGCAAAACCACAGAACTAGTTTTTCTTTAAGAACACACAATTCTGAGTGGCAGCCTGGGGACTGTTTCTATGCAAGCAGTAATAAGCAGGCATCTGAAAAATATTTATAGTGCGATAAATTTAACACCAACCTTTGAGTTGCATAGTTTTATGGTGCAATAGTTACTTGGCTGTAAGAGACCTTCTTAAAGGAGAACACCTCTAAATGACAGTTTGCTTGTTACTTCTCTTTACACCATTCAGGCTACACCTTTCAGAAAAGGGCTAATAGCAAACACTGACCCAAATCAGTTTTTATTGATTACTATGATAAACATGAGCTAAAGCAAAACATAAGTCAATGATGAGCTGCAGTATAAAGCTGTTAGTAAACTTGTATCCTTAAGAATAAAAATAATTGGAGGCTTTTTGTAGTTTATATTAGATTTGTGGCTTTTTACTGCTCTCCTTGGTGGCAGTTCAAAGGCGCTACCTTCTCTTGATGCTATCACATATCCTACTTTTGCCTTTCAACTGATCACACTTTACACTTACCAGTTTATTTAAAGTTACCTGTTCATAAAAGTAGAGTGCTCTTTCAAAGTTCTTTAGCCCGGTGTAAATCATCCCACCATAGTAGTAGTAACATAAAAAGTGCTTCGCATCATATGCCCCATTCTCTTTACAAATATCCATCATGTCCACATCTAGATACGGGAGGGCAGGTTTAAAGCATTTTGCTAACAAACAGAGCTACAAGAAAATAAATCAAGTTTGCATAAATTAGCCATTTTCATTCAAGTTTCCACAAGGAAGAAATTGAAACTCAATTTCTCTAGTAGTATTTAGTAAGTCTCACTGCTCCGAGAGTCAAAAAAAGCAGCGCACATCAGTAGTGCTGTAACACAGATTATTCATTGAATCATGATATTTGGAAAATTCTTAAAACTGATTATGAATGGCTTTATGTTTTCTGAATCCTAAAGAAATTAGACTCTGACAAGGCTGCTTGAAACTCCAGGCCTTCCAGACTACCATGCTGGCAGTGCTAAATATTGCACTGAACATTCCTGTCCAAGGCTAAATCCCAGGAGCCAAGAAAGAGACAGAAATGCAAATCCAGGCCAAAGACACCGAGGCAAACACGGCTTCTGTTGAACTTGAGCAAACTGTATCTGGATATTACACTTGTACTACCAGAGAGAAGCTGTGTGTGACATTCAGACCAGAAAGAAGGGATGTCAAAGGACTTTCAGAAGCCATCAACAAAACCAAAGATCTGGGGACACTCACTGAACATTTAAAATTAAGAAAAGGGTATTTTATGCCAGAATATCATATTCTTTGTTACTAGAAAACCAGTTATAAGCAATTTTTACATTACAACATGAGAACATAGATTTCCTCAGAGGGTTTTAGGTATTTTATAAGCTTTTACTCTCCAAGAGCCCTTATGCTCCCCTTACCTGGCAGAGATCTGCGTGTATTGAGGTCAGCTGGTTTGTGTTCATCTGCATCTTGTCTATGGCTTGTCTGAGAATGCTAATTCCTCGCAGGGGCTGTCAGAAATTACATCTCTTTCAGATAATGTCTCATAGATGGCAGCACATTGGATCTTATGTTGACACTTACAAATGAAAAATAACACTAATTGACAGGATCCATTAAGTAAACATTAACTTGAGGTGCCCTTTCTGCAGGATACTGCAGTCTCTCCGAAAAGAAAATTAACCTTGGCTATACAACTGTGTCTGATAAATGAAAAAAAGTCATCAATTCTGCTCCACAAAGCCAACCTCATCAGAAATACAGTAATTTGTATCAGTAACAAAAACTTTGTGGTCTCCATGGTACCATCTAAACTCCCACCAAACAACAAAGGTGAGGCTCTCACTTTACTCCACTTAGACCAGACTTGATTTTGACTTCTACTCCAAGCTAGGTATCACTAAGATGGCCTGAAAAAAAGTCAGTACCCTTCAAAAAAAAAAAAAAACTGGTCAAATATTTCTTAATCAGGTTGTCTGTACATTTTAAGGCATTTCATTAGGAACATTATAGAACACGGGTGAGCATAAAACTGAAGCTACTATCACCGACTCACCAGTGCTAATAATTTTGCAGCTCTCTCCTACTCAGGTGCACACTGTCTGCAGAACATCCTTGGTACTACAGATTTTGTAGTCTGTGTGCGAGCTCTCCCCCCAAAAATTTACCTTCCTTACGTTTTCCTTGAGGAAATCTAAAAAACTTGGGTTAGGTTCCTTACTCCTCAGTAAACTTAACAAGTAAGGAGCTGCACAGAAATACTTAACATGAAGTTAGTGGCAAATCTTTAAGAAGTAAGAGCTGGAAACATTCCCTTTAAGAGCCTGGATATGTAGGTAGCTTACTTTGTATTAGATGAGAATACTTGCTCACCTGTTTTCTCTCCACAAGGGCATTTGTTAACTGGTGGCACAGGCCAGCAACTAAATATAGTAAAAAACAAACAAAAAAACCAACACAGTGAAAAGTCAGTAATATCAAGCTATCAAAAGATATTCAAGTTCTGAAAGTAAGCTTAACTTACAAGTGTCTGTTGCATATCTAATGTGTTCCCCATTACAAGTGCTGATAAAAAGCTGCACCTGTGAGAATAACGTTTCGAAATCAGGGATGCTGGGCATAGAAAACTTCACAAACCTAAAGCAAGAAGAAAAGAAAAGTTTAACACCTAATATTTGGAGATTAGTATAGAAAGCTTCACCTTCATCACTAAGTCTCTGCAGATGTATGTGGATGCTTGCAAACAAATCCAAAATGTTTATGACAGATGGCATATGATTCCCCCAGGAGTCACAGAACACATGGAAATACACTTTCCATGCACACCCCCATTCTCAATCTAGTGCAAATAACAATTTAGAACAAACTATGGCAAACAAAGATCGTGTTACTTGGTACAACAGCTATAACCATAATAGAAACACCGTCTAGCGATGACAAATTTTAATACTCAGCCACACAACTTCTCTGGATACTTGCACCTATCCTGTATCCACCTCCTGCTTGAGTGTGCTCAAGGTTTCTCAACTATTAAGTTATTAGACTGGTATCTCTCCAGAGGAGCAATTTCTCTTCCAGTTTCTTTCCACCTCCAGTGGCTCCTTAGCTGCCTATAGGCTGTGGACTATATGTAGACACACTGCTGCTTCTGTAAGGTGAACTATGATAACGCTTATCTGAAGGCAACAAAAACCCTAGCTATGAATCCTACAAACATCACAAAACCATACAGGAGAAACCCTGTTTAATGCTGTTGGATGGTACCCCACCCTGCCCGTACTTCAGTTGTTACATTCAAACCAAGCAAGTTCACTAAAGCACAGTTCAAACCTAGAAAGATCACAAGCTGTCCTTCCCCACAAAGCTTCTGACTACCCAGGCTATGTGCTGCCAGCCCTTCTCTGTCCCTTTGGAGAGCATTATCCTGCCAGTGTAGGATCTCACCATGCTAGTTTCAGCCAGGAGAGCTTTCCTACCCACTCCACCGATACCACCTCTTCAAATAACACAGTTTACACCCCAAACACAGTTAACTTAATTCCTCCACCTGTTTTGCTGACTGTTTCCACATACCCCATGATACAATTCTTCTGCTAACTTGGTACCAATGCCCTGCTTTCTGTAAATCCCATAATGCACTCCATACTCCCCTTCAGAAAAAAACTTCAAAATAACAGAGGAACCTGCAGAGGCTTTACTTGCAGTTAGGTACAGCTAGAAGCAGTTTGGGCCAATCTTCCTTACCTTACCTCAGCATCACCAAGGCAATTCAAGCATCATCTTGGACTACTGACAGCAGCAAGACCCTTGATACTTGTCTAGAGACAAGAATTATGACAAAAATCCATGCTCCAAAAAAGCATGTCGCTTCATGCCTACTGTTCAGTGTGCTAATGCCCTGCCAATCAAGCTTTAAGAGCCAGTTTTATTCCTTTTTGCTGAACACAAATAGAAAAATACAGGCAGAAACCAGAGACATGGATACAGCCTTAAGGAAAGCAAAACCCCAATATTACCATTGGACAGTAAAGGCATTTACAAACTCCAGAACTTTTTCTGTTCAAAAATACAAATTTGCCTTGGCATTTTTATTAATAGACTGTGCATCACTGATGGAAACTAAGCACCATGCTAAGAAATGCTGATTGAAAACATTTATGCTTAAAGTAAAAACATTTGGTTGACAATTCAGCACGTTGCCTGAAGTTTTTTAATACTAAAACATTTCATTAAAAAAAAAAAAAAAGCAACACTTACAAGACAGCAAGAACACCTAATGAGTGTTCCTGCACATCCAGGGCACCAAGCACTGTATCCAGATGGGAAAGATTTTTTGCTAGCAGTTCTCCGCTTTTATTGATCAGTTCACAAAGCTGGGTCATTTGCCCTGAAATACAAAACATCCTTGTCAAGCTCTAATTGAAGAACACTTGTGCATTCCCATACTTCATTACACCTTGCTGATGGATATAACTAGAGAAAAAAAAAACCAGTATTGACCAGAGAATTCACTTTTCTGTAACATGACAGGCATTTGGTTTCAACAATCAAGACAGCTGCAGTAGGCTGGTTTTACTTTATAAGGTGATAGCTAAGATCCTGGCCTCTGGGATCGCAGAGGCGGCCCTCAGAACACAAACACATCACGAAAAGCTGCAGCATCTCGCCTCACTACAGAGGGGGCTTCAAGGTCTCATCTCAACACCAAGTTCACCCATGTCCAGTCTTCCAACACCTTGACTAGTTCTTCATGATGAAAAATTCTGCCTTGTGTGGGTAGATTTATCTATGCTCATGTCTTCTGGAGGTTATAAGGGAGAAACCAAACCAAAATAGTACCAAAAAGAGTTTCCACCACTTTCTAAAATATCCTATTTTAGATAGTAAAACCAGAGCTTGTCCTTCTCTGACTCTCAAGTGCCTTATCCACTTTTCAGGTCTGCTCCTAAGCATTTATTTTTTTAAGTCAGAAATTAAAATGACACGCAAGTATTAACAATAGTAGGATTTAAAAATCTGGTTTTAAATTTACTTCATGCAATTAGAACCATAATGTTATTCTTCTCATTGTGAGCCATGAACACAGCATGAAAGGTAACTACTTTGAATTACTGAAGGTAAAGTAAGCAAAAAAAAACCCCTTACGAAGCAGCGCAATTATCATGATCTGCTTTCAAACTGCCCCCTCCTAATTACTTCAATTAAAATTGCACCTCTCAAGCAGATTATTGTTGCAACCTTCAATCCTTGTAGATTAGAGAGAAAAAAACCACAGAGATTCTCTTACAAAAATCTTCATAATACGAGGAATAGTGCCCCCATTCATGGAGATTTACACTCTTCTCAGCACTGGCCTTTTCCTTTGAACGGGAAAACCCTTCTGGTTTCTGGGAAGCCCCAGCATTGAAATGTTAGCATTGACTTAACAGCAGGATCAAATGGGGGACCAGAGCCCAGGAACTCCAGAAATCCACTGCCAAAACCACTATCTCCATATGGAATTAAAACTCCAGGCATAAGCATGGAGAGGAATAGGGCTTGTAAAACGCTCCCAAGGTTTAGTAACAGTATTCAAGCATTGCAGAGCCTGAGTTCTGGTATTCTTCCTAGTAAAGGATTCCACCCATTTTGCAGCCATCACCCAGCATTCCCCTAAAAAAAAGCAAGTAAAAAAAAACCCCAACTCACACAACACAGGTACAAACAACCATATGAAGCCTAACTAAATGACCATTTACGTCCTTTCCCCTCAGTTGGGGCTGATAACCAAAGCCCACCACCACCTCAAGTACAGAGACTTCTCCTGTATGCTGTCACAGCTGCCAGCAGCCTCTCTGGTGACTGGATTTTCGCTGTCAGCAAGTACCTATTTAGCTCATCCCTAACCCATAAAGTCAACTTGTTTCCCCTTGAACCTTTTGCATCCACAATACCTTGTAATAAAAAGAATCCTCCCACTAAAACACAGAGAGTCACCCTTCATCCTGTTTGTACCTGCACTTTACAGGCATGGGGTTTGGTTTGTCCCTTACATCTGATATCCTCTGTAAAAACCTGTACATTTAACAAGTTAAACTAAAATCAGAGAACATTTGAGCCCCACCAAAAAACAACTGCCAGGGATAAAACCTGGGGTCATAGCAGAAGGGATCAATTTTCGATCTCTTTCAGGGAGCAAACACTTCATGCAGAGAAACACCCTGAGCACATTTTAGGGAACATCAACACAGAAAGCTCAAGAACTCCCGCGTCCATACACTGGGGAATGAGGAGCTCGGCAGCTGCACTGCGAAAGTCAAAGTATGGATATTAAAATACTTTCTGCACGCTTCATCATGGCAACTCTGAGGTGCCTTCTCTGGCCTCCCAGCTCATGCTTCACAGTGTTCCTGGACTCTTCTGCCCGCGTTCCACTTCGGCCCCAGTTCTTTAGTGTATTTTAGAACACGCTCGCCACTGCTTGCGTGCTCATCACGTCGGTGACAGGCCGGGGTGCAGGATCACAGCTGAGGTCCCTGCGATGCCCGCTCCTCAGGTTTCGGTAAGACCCCCGGAGCCCGCTTCACCCCGCTCACCCGAGAACTCCAGCTACCGAAAACCAAGACCCCATGGCCGCCCTGGGCGACGAAGGGCGCTGCCGGCCCCTCGTGCGGTCAAACCAGCAGCGGCTAAACCCCACCGGGGTCTCCCCGAAGGCCGCCTCTGCGCGCGGCGAGCCGGCCCCAAGCTACAACCCGGCACGGGCCCCGTCGGACCCCCCGGCCGAACGGAAGCGCCGGACCCGCGCCTGAGGGAGAACGCGAGGGGCAAACAGGCCCCGGCCCGCCCTCCTCAGCCACGCGGGGCCAGGCGAACTCCGCCGGCCGCCGCCCCCTCCTCGGGCCCCTCTGGCTCCGCGCCGCCGGCCGGGCCCACACGCGGTTCTCCCCTCCCACGGTCACCTTGGGCCGAGAGCTGCCGGACGCTGTTGACGAACTGCTCCAGGGCCGACGCCATCTTGGCGGCTGGCGGCGCGGCCGCGCGCGCTGCGGGCGGGGCGAGGAGAGGAGGGGGCGGCGCGGGCCAGGAGCGGCGGGGGGAAACGGGCAGGAGCCACCGCTACGGCCGTCGCCGCCGCCGGCCAATCGCCTGCTGCTGCGGAGACCGCGCGACGCCCGCCGGCGTACGCCACTTCCGCCTCCTCACCAATTCTCGCGAGAACATTCGTCGTTATGGTAACCGCCGCCTCCCTCCGCCCGCCCGGAAGCGTCGATCCCGCGTCAAGAGCGAGGGAGGCCCGTCCAACGCGCGAGAAGCCGTGACTCAGCACGGCCGTGGGGGGGGGGGGTGGCGTCTGGACGTCACGATGGCGTCACGCCCCACCGGGCCTTCAGCAGGGCCCCGTTGCCACCTGCTCCTCGGCGCGGCCGCGCTGTACGAGTAGCTTTAACCCCCTTTGTACCCTCTGACGGGGGTAACGTGACACGGCGGCTGAACGGTGGCGGTCGCTGTCTGCTCCTGCACCGCGCTGGCCGCAACGCCCACCAAGCAGCAGAGCTGGACTCCTTCCTTCAGTGGGACTGGGTTTATACCAACAGAAGCACCTTGCCCATCCCTACAGGAGCCAAAGCAGTGAAGTACCGCTGAGCTGCTGTGGGCTGGGCACTTGCGGGCCACGCACGATGGAGAAGGAAGCTTTCCCACCTGTTGCAGAGTTGCATGTGGATTCTCTCACTGCTTAAACAGTAACGCCTAGCTGTGTTAAAATCCCGTGCCCCACACTGAGCAAAATGCCTCTGGTGTGAGGGAAGAGCAGAGCACAGCCTTGAAATCTCACAGGTTCTCCCTCCTGACCTCACCTTTAGCGTGTCCTCAGTGCAGCCTGGCTGCTGGCTCTGCTCCTGCCTTTCCTCATGCTGCAACCTTCCCTGGATCGCCTGACCTCCATGACTCATTTGCCCTTCCTGTGAAATAAGGACAATATATTCCACTGGAAAACATTCCAGAGTAGAAAGATGAAATGTTTTGGAACCGCTAAACTGTGTTATTGTTGTGAACCAAACTCTTATTCTTTCCCAGCTCAGCAGTTGCCTAATCCTGTTAGTGGCACTCAGAGTACCCCTCTCGCCTGCCTTCTTTAGCAGCTTTCATTCCCTCGGTGTTTTTTGACCAGAAAGATTTTTGGTCCCACATCAGAATATATGGTGTGTGCCAGCACTTCTTTTGGGCCCAGGTGTCATGTTTTAAGGGTTCCCATCCCCCATGAGGATGTGTCACAGAGTGAGACCCTGGGCAGAGTGAATCTGTGGAAATGGGTCTATTTTATGTCACACCTTAGCTGCAAAAATCCCACCATTACATATACCACTATGCCATGCACCTTCCCCCCATGTCATACCCACCACCTGCTCTAGGTAGGGAGGGCAGGCGGGCAGAAGGGGTCTCATCTGGGCATGGGGACAGAGAAGGTCCGCAGCAGGCAAGGGGTGACAGAGCAGCGTCGTGGGGTGCCCCAAGGCTGCCAGCTGGGAAATTGAGGCAGGGTCTCGGCGCTCCGTCGCTCCGCAGAGCCCCCGTGCCGGGGAAGGGGAGGGAGCGGGGCTGGGACAGACTTAAAGCGGGCGGGAGGCGCGGTATAGCCGCGCCGTCGTAGGGCGCTTGTGCCGCTTTAAGGCGGCGCCGCCGCTCCGGGCTTGGCCAGGCACCGGGAAGAGGAACTGGGCTTTGCACTGCCGGGTCGCCCGCCGTGCTCCGGGCCGTCCCGGCCGCCGCTCCTTCTGCTGCCGCCGCTGCCGCTGCTGCCGCCTGCTCCGCGCTCGCTGCAAGGGAGGGATGGGGCGGGGAGGAGGCGCTCGGGGCGAGGACTGTCTTTTGCATCCCCACCGCACCCCGCCTGCAGCCTCTCTGCTCCCCGTTGCATCTCCCTTGCAGCCCCCCCGCTCCTTCTCTCTGCTGCAGGGGGACGTGCTTGCCAGGGCCGCCGGCTTGCCGGGTGCTTGCTTGAAATAAAGCCCCCGTTCCCCCCATCTGCTCGGAGATCCCCCCAATCCCCTGCTCTGAGACACCCCCACCTTCCCCACCATGATTTTGCTGAGCAGCTTCTTGCACCTGAGGCCTCGGCGCTGCAGCCCCTTCGCAAGGCTGGGCAGGGGGACCGGCACCCCAGCAGGACCCCGCAGGGCTCTGCGGGTGCTGGTGGATATGGACGGGGTGCTGGCTGACTTCGAGGGAGGCTTCCTCAAGAAGTTCAGGGCCAGGTACCCTGACAAGCCCTACATTGCCCTGGAGGACCGGAGGGGTTTCTGGGTGTCGGAGCAATACGGGCGCCTGGGACCTGAGCTGAGTGTGAGTCTGTGCATCCCCCGGCTCTGCGCGCGGCTCTTGTTCGCTCTGCGCTGTGCAGCTGGAGCTCTCTGGGACCTGCTGGCCACCGGCTTGTGGGTGCTGCGTTGGGGAGGGCAGTGGGTGCTGGCCAGAGGTCCCGCTGAAACAGGTACAGGTTTGCACATGTGGGCTTCCAGCTGTGCCTTCCCCCCCAGAAATCCAGCATTTTTCATGCACATCTGTCTCGTTTTTCCTGCATGCATAGATGGAGATAGATGCAAGGAAAGATCTTTCAAAGCATCTGCTTTAAAATACCCCAAATTGCATAGCTGGGTTTTCCTAGCTCTGATTTGGCTGAGCTGCATGGTATCATACTGTTCCTAGAGAGATCACATACTTCCTCAACAGCAACGTGACGGGTGGGATGCAGCAGAGAAGTTGAGAGCAAACCATGCAGTTGATGCTTTATGTGAGGGCTTACTTAGAATTAAAACAACCCCTAGCCCTCCCATGCCTGAAAATTACTGCATTAATTTTAATAATTAAATCCTAAAAAGTAGAAGCTCTTTCAGTGTTGTACGTGATCATTCAGTGAAGGGCTGAGTGCTGCAGAAAGTTGGTTTTGACCTCTACAAGTAGTTTCACGTCTTGGAGGGATGTCTGCGGTCTCCTCTGCGGATTGCAGTTGCACTAGTTGAAAGGTGTTACAGCAAATGAAAGTACTCTTGTCATTAGTGATATGATGGCTACAAGGAAGGGAGCGTGAGTAAGGTCCAGGGCTCTCCCACTGACAAAGTCCTCAGCTTACTGAGCTAAAGGAATGACGTGTCCTCTCCAGCTGGGTTTGATGGAAAGGGAACAGAGGACGTCATTCATGCAGCAAGACAGATGCTGTAAGTTTGGTGGGGTAATGTGTGATATGTCATGATTTTTCTTGATCTTAACTACTTTGGATGTGTTAAATGAAGTGAGCTCATCTTGTGTCTGCCATGATCACATAAAACCACCAAAACCTTGAGCTGAACAAATAGTAAAAACTTTCACAGACCAACCTCAGGGCAGCCCTGAGTTTCAGACCAGGGATAGAGTTGGGAGCTGCTCTGTGGCCACAGGCATGTGGGCTCTTCCAGTCCCCCTTCATCAGAGGGCATGGTGGACCTGCTGGAGGAGAGCCAAAGAGTCCAATGAGCTGAAGGTCCCAGCTCTAAAAGGCGGAATTGACAGCTCAGCAATACAGCAAGCACCTGGAACAATGGGGAGCCCTGGATGGGCAGGGCAATCGCTTGTGGGGAGAGATAAGGAGAAGGGAATCAAGGGTCTGGCCTGCCTGGGCGGATGTTTCTCTCCGCCAGGGAAATGTGCTGACTTTGGTGCCACAGGCTCTGGGAGCTGAGCGGGTCTTCTCTTCAAGAGGAGCTCAGTTCTTCCCCCGTTGGGCTTGATTGCAAAATGCTTTTTGACATAAGTGGAAGCAGAATTGCTGCGGAAGTCCTTGCTGTAAGAAAAACACTTCAGCGTGGTTTGAAGTGCTTTGCCGCGTTAGGCCGTGTTTCTCAGATGTCTCTTGTGCAGCTACGGTCAGGATCTTAAAACATCATTGCCCACCAGTCTAAGGTGGAGGAACTGCAGTGTGAATGTTTGCCTTGCCCTGCAGCAAGCTGTTAGGGCAGCTCTTGCCATGGTGCTAGAGGGCATTTCTGCCAGCTCTCTGGCACCAAATCAGAGCATGTCACTTTGAACATGTATGAAAAAGGCTTTTCTTCCCTCCTCCGAACCACTGACGTTTGCCACTGCTTGGGCAAAAGGGAAGCATGCAACAGGCAATTTGTGTGGTCTCTCCTTTTGAGCTGAGTACCTGGTCTCACATTACCTGGGATTTTTTGAGAAACAGGCTTTGATTCTGGCTCATCATGTTAAACACATGGTCCCTGAGTGTGTAGTGGGTTCGTGCATTCATCTGAGAGCAGGCAAGGTGTGTGGCCACAGGCAGCCAGCGGGACAAAGCTCTAGAACACGAGTCCCCAAGTGAGCACAGTGTTTGCTCTAGGCTGTTGCTGCCCTGAGCCTGGAGTCCACAGCAAAGCTGCAGCTGCTTGTGGTGCCTGCTCTCTTCCCTCAGTGCAGGTGTAGTGAAGGCAAAATGTGGTGGGACAGACTAGATTCCCACTCATCAGACCAGAGGGAGCTGCAAATCTACCTGCCATGTCCAACCCATCCAGTTTTTGCTATGAGCTTTAAGAACTGGAACGTAAAATTGTGGAGGCTGCTCTCCCCCACCCTGATGCTCCGCTGGCTCCTTCATACTGTGCAATACAAGAAGGGCAGGATGGGCTTAAAGTTCCTCTTGTCTCTATTCCCCCGCCTCAAATACAGAAGCAGAGGCTCTCAAAGTCAAGATCCATGCTTCAGGACAGGGCTCCCTTTGATACTTCTCCCCGCTGCAGCTGCTGAGCTGCATTGCAACACCAGGACAGGGCTGCTTCCACTGCCCGCAGCGGCCTTGCAGCACTCCTGGGCTCTGCTCCTCGAGGACCCAGTGTCTGTGCAAAGTAATTACTCTCTGTGGCAGCTGACGAGCCATTACCTGTTTGAGGGAGCACGGGAGATGTTGTTCCTTAGAGCAGCAGGCAGCTGGATTCTGAATTCTGCCCTTGTCCCAAGGTTTTGCTCCCTGGGGTCTCTCTCTGCTCTGCATTCATTCCCGTGCACGACACCAGTGTACCCCAGCTGCTGACCTCGACATTACGCGTTTCAAACCCTCACCTGGAGATGCTCCATTTCCCTGATCGAACTTGCCGAGGCATCCCTGAGGAAGAGCATCTGCATTGACCCTGATGTGGGTTTTATCCTATAATATGCTTTCTCCTATGAGAGCAGCCCAGCTGCTATTTTAAGTGATCTGATCAAGAGGAATAGGCCAGACAGCATCCATAGCTGAACAGCATCACATTACAGCACAGCTACCAGACTGCATCAGTCGGGTCCATGTGGAAGTCTCTCTCTGGAGGCAGCCCAGGGGTTTGATTTGGTTCTGGACAGCCCCCCCACGTTTCACCTTGAAGGAATGTGCTGCTCCCTCTGCCTGGGGCTGCACAGGCAAACCCAAACCTGCTCTGGACTGTCTCTAGCCCAATTGTAGGAGACAAGTGCCAGCTGGCAGGCAGGGAACAGAGGAACCCACAGAGCCAAAGGGGGTTAGCAGGAGGGACCAGAGCCAGCGCTCCCACCTTTCACGCTGTCACTGTCCTCTGTCCTAGCAAAGGGTAGGGAAGAGGCATGTGCAGGGAGAAGGGTGACAAGAAGCCCTGTGCAGTAACTGCTGTTTCATCTCACAGGAGAAAGCCATCAGCATCTGGGAATCCAAGAACTTCTTCATTGAGCTGGATCCACTCCCTGGAGCTGTGGAAGCTGTGAAGCAAATGGCAAATCTGGCGGAGTGAGTAGGAACCTGCCTGTGGTATTTGGGGATGGATGGGGGAGCAGCAGTGGCTTTGCAGGCTCATCCTTTTCTCAGCAGAAGTGATGGAGACATCAGTGTTAAAAATGCCTACCAGCCTGCCAGGCATGGGTGGAAAGAGAGGGCCTTGACTCCTAGAACAGTGACTGTGAAAATTAGCTGTGTGCATCCCCTTCCCTTCTGCTCTCTGCCCTCAGCGAGGGTGGTGAAAAGGGAAACATGCCTGTGCTGCGGCTGTGGGTACACGTCCTGGGGTTGGGACCCTTCGAGCTGGAGGATTAAGGTTTTAAATCACCCCGGGTTGATGGGGGGAGGGGGCGGTTCTGGTTTGGGTGCCTGCCTACTCAGCCACTGAGTCGGGGTCTTGCATACGCGGCTGAGTGCCTTTCAAGGGGGAGTGCTTGGCTGCCAAGTGACACTGCTGCTGTTTCTCTCCTCATGGCAGCACCGATGTGTTCATCTGCACAAGCCCAATCAAGAAGTACCGCTACTGCCCTTATGAGAAGGTGAGCAGGTCCAAATCCCAGCTCTTGTTCCATGTCGTGCTGCCAGGCAAATGCTGTCTGACCCCTGCATGCCTCCAGCTGTAAAATGGCTGTGACATGTCCCAGCTTCCCCAGTTTTGTTCTTAATCATCTTCACAGAGCAGCAGCTCCACCACCAGCCAAGCTTTGCTACTTGCATGCACTGCAGCGCTTGGTCTTAGTATTTCATCATGATGTCAAGAGCTGCTTGGCTTTGAAAGAGCTCGTGCTTCAGCAGCACACAAAGCCTCACCGCTAATGTTAAGAGGAATGTCCTCCCGGTGCGGGGCCGAGGCTCATGCTGAGCGCTGATGCCGCTCTGCTGAGCAGCCCCTGTGCCATCCATCAGCCTTCCCTGTGCTCACCACTCACCCCTCACCTTTCAGTACGCCTGGGTGGAGAAGCACTTTGGCCCAGAGTTCCTTGAGCAGATCGTTTTGACGCGAGATAAGACGGTGGTTTCTGCTGACCTGCTTATAGACGACAGACCTGATATAACAGGTAAGGGAGGTGTGGGGTGGAAGGAGAGATCAGAGGCAACCCTGATGGGCAGATGGCGTCCAGGGGTGATGGGCACTGGTCCCTCCATGCTTGATTAGCCTCTTGTTAGGGAGTTGTGTGCACAGGCTCCTCATGATGGAGTAAGATCAATTTCTGCCTCTCGTGGAGGATTTGTCCAGAGAACTGAGCATTCTCCTTGCTTTGCAGGGGCCGAGCTGAACCCCAGCTGGGAGCATGTGCTCTTCACGGCCTGCCACAATAAGCACCTACAGTTAAAGCCGCCCAGCCGCAGGCTGCAGTCCTGGACCGACGACTGGAAGGCCATCCTGGACAGCAAACGCCTGCCACCCGGCCAGACCGCCTAAACACCAGCCTCCCACGGCCACCCAGGACTGTGGCCACCTACTCATGTTCCTGTGGAGTCCCGCTGAAGGCTCAAACCACTGATGGACAGACAGACACATGCTGTCTGGGCTGTGGGGAGGAGGATGAGCTGAAGCACATGGCCACCCAGACAGTGGACTTCAGCCCAGCTGTGCCACAAGGGACCAGCAGCAAGATTGGCCCATGGACCCAGCAGCCCAGCTGGGGGACATGTCCCACTGGCTCCTGGGGTGTCTGTGCTGCATTTGCACCCCCTGTGAGGCCAGCCTGTCCTTTCTGATGGATGATGTCACCCTCAGTGTGTCACTGCCCATGTCTGTGCACCATGTAGCACAGACTGGCTCTCCAGCCTCCTCCCTGCATTATGGTCAGGGATCATGAGGGGGTTTCTTTCGTCCTCGCCAGGCATCATGCCAGGGCTGCCTTGAGGGACACTTCCTCCTGGCTGGTGCCTGGTCCGGGGAGAGGCATGGCTGGAAGGGCAGGGAGAGCGTGTGGATGATGCCCAGGCTCCCTGCACTGCAGGAAAAGTCCTTGCAGCGGGATATGGGGACAGTACCACTCCTGCCATGGATCTGGCCATGGGGAGAGAGCCCTGAGGCACTGCTAGACCCCAGATGTAGCTGCCCTCCAGCTGGTGGGAGGGATCCCCACTTGCCCTCATCCCTGAAGAGCTGCCACAGCTTTCGAGCTGGGTCTTTAGAGCTGATTTGGGATGAAGAGTGGGGCTCTTCTCCCACCTGCTCATCACTTGTGTGCCACTTATCTGGGGCATCTCTGGGGCAGCAAGCAGGTAGCAGCAGTCCCAGCACCAGTCCTTCCTGGGAGCTGGGCAGTTCCTGCAGGAGCTCATGGCTCACCCTGCCAGCCAGTGATGGGATGGTAGGTCCCTGGGTTTCAAAGCCAGGAAGGTCTGCACATGCAGGCTGCATGATCAAAGCACCCCATCTCCCTCTTCCTGGTAGTGTCCAACAACATCTCTGGGTGTGCGTCCTCTAGGCACCCTCCTACCACATAGGAGGTCCTGGGTGCTGCATCCCAGGCTTTAGGATGCTTTGTGGCATGGACTGTCCTGGTGCCTGACCTGAGTATCCTAAAGCCTTCAGTGGGGAGCTGCCCAAGGAGACACCACTGGGTGGAGGAGCAGGGCTGGTGGAGGAGCCACAACATCGCTGAGAAGTGGGTAAAGCAGAGGCACCAGGGGTGTCTGAAGGGCAGGTTGAGGGGTGTGTTGGTGAAGGGTTTTGCGGCCACATCCGTGGATGCTGTTTTCAGTCCTTACATACTGTGAGGGAAGAAGTTTGGGGGATGTTGCTGTTAAAGGCTGGGCAGCCCATCAGCAGTGCTGACAGGACTCTGTCACGGGGTTAGTTTGTCCTGGCTCTGGATGTCTGAGGACAGAGCGTGCTGCTGGCTCTGATCACCTCATGCTGGGACCCCTGTGACATCCCGGTGTTTAGCCACCCGGATGGTGTGAAGGGGCTGTGGCATCCGCAGCTGCCTGTGCCAGACACCGCTGCCAGATGACTCTGCCAAGGCTGCTGGGAAGCAGCACCCAGGCGCTGAAAAGGGAGTGTTTGGAGCAAGGGGCAGCTCCACGAGGGATGCTTTTTGCATAGCTGTGCCCACAGCCTCTTCCTCTCTGGCCTGGCTCATTCCTGTCTCCCCGAGCCCAGAGCAGCCTGGCCTTGAACTGCAGCAACCCAGCAGGCACTGGCAGCACCAGAAAGCAGCCACTGCTGCTTCTCCTCTGCTTGGCCCCAGAGAAGACACATCCCAGCTGCTGGGGAGAGCCAGGCATCCCCTCCCTGCCTATGGTGGGAGCTGGTGCTGGGCTGCCCCAGGCAAAGCCCTGGGGATGCGCTGGGTGCGTCAGGGCCGACATGCGTGTGCGTCACTGCTGACACTGCGGAGATGATGTGGCCTCTGCTCCTGCCTACCCCCCACACCATCTGGGATCCCACCACGCACTCCTGGTGTCCTGAGGACTTGCTGGCTGCGGGAGTAAAATTCTCCACTGGGACATGCAGCCCCATGGGCCAGGGTGGTGGCTTGGCCAGGGTCAGCCAGCCTGCACTGCTTGCTCACCACGCCTTGGCTTGCCTCTCATCTCTCTATGGGCCCCTCCATGAGCAAAAAACTATGTGAGCTCAAAGCTACATACCCAAGAAAGAACTTATTTCAGCAGCAGCAGCCAGCCCCCTGCCACATCCAGGACCTGGAGGGACTACTGAAGTCTGTGCTTCCAAACCTGTGCCTTCCCCGGCTGCTGCAGGGCCAGGGACAAAGCCCACATTGTCTCGGGTCTTTCTGAAAGCTGCTTCATCTCTTGGGATGGGGTGATTGCGTAAAGACAGCGTGCTTTGGCCCATGGCAGTGGGAGTTACATACCACAAGGATTTTTTTTTCCCTGTTTTTCTTCTTTTTTTTTTTTTTTTCCTTCTGTTTAAACCACTGTGTGCTTCTCTGGGCCATGGGTTTGGTTTGAGGAGTCTATTGGCTGGGGGGTTTGCCATGTGCAGCCACCTGAGATGCAGCCCCCTGGCTAAGAGCTGCCCTGGCAGGGGTTTGCAGGCAAGGAGCTGGGACAGTGGGTGAGCACCACAGGCAGACATTAAAGCTGCAGAGCATCACCTACCCCTTGGCCCTGCCAAAGCCCTGCCAGCCACTGGTCCCATCATGCAGCCAGGGTGGCCTCATGGGGTCTGAGCTGCTTTTTTTCCCAGTGGCACCATTTAATCATGACTTACCCAAGCTCTTCAGAGCTTACCCATCCTTGAGCCAAAACTAGATCTGGTATGTTGTTACGGCAGCGTGTAAACCAGACATCATCCTTTGAGGCTGGGGTGGACCCAAGGGACATGGCTTTCCACACATCAGGAGGTCTTTCCCCGCTTCATGGGATGTATGATGATAAAAAGACCACGTCAGTTCACATCAAACATACTTGAAAGCAGAGCTGGAGTTTCTCATGCACGAGGCTCCAACTCGATGCACAGCAATCCTGAGCAGGTAGCTGCTCTGTTTGCTCCTGCTGAGCTTGGGGCCAGGAGGTGGCTCTCCATCACCCGATGGATCAGCCCTTTCCATGTTCAAGCCCTTCTGAGGCCAGCTGAGACGCACAGAGCTTTTATTTCTAAATGCACATCTATAAAAGCGAGGCCGGTGAGGAGCACTGCAATAAACACTGGGTTTTATTGGCATCCAGCTTCCTAGAAATTGAGTTTGGGTTTTGCAGCTTCCCACTCAGGCTCTGCTTTCTGTGGGGGGGGGTGTGTGTGTGTGTGTGTTCACCTGCAGGCTTGGACAAGTGTCCGTGTCCTAAAAGCCTGTAGCCAGCCCCAGCAGTGTCATTACCCCATTAAACAGTCCCTGTGGGCAGAATTAGGGGTGGGTTTAGGTAGCTATCAGCTTCCTAAATATAATTTATAATGAATAAAGCTGGAAAGCGTGTCTCCTGTTGGACCACAGAGCAGAAGCAATAAAAGGGGCTGGAGCTGTCACAGGCTGTCTCTCCCTGGGATTTTGTACCTTGTCCATCGCTGCGGGGTCGCCCACCTCCAGGCACACAGGCTGCAAGGTGTCCATGGAGGTCTCTTGCCTGCTGTGGGCTATGTCACAAGGACACCCCTGTGCTCCACCAATGGTTGCATGCTGTGAGCAATGCCATAGCCCTGCCAGACACACGGAATCAAAGGCAGGGGGGCTGGCAGGACAATCCCAACAGGCTGGGGAAATCTCCGTTTCTGGATGACGCTCCAGGGCATGATGATCCAGTGGCCTTTCCCAGGCTCTTCTTGTAGAAAGGGATCAGTCCAGCATGGAGGAAGCAAGCAGTAATGCTGGGACAAAACATGGAAGTGTTTTTTTCCCTGGTATTCAGTGTAGGACTAACACATGCAGCTTTACAACCAGCTTGATCTGTCCCTTCCAGTTCAGAGCACTGTACTGCGTGGTTATAAGCACTTCAAGTGAGCTGGAGGTGCAGCCAGGAGCCAGGACACCCAGGCCAGTATGGGGACTGGGGCAACACAGCCCGGACTGGGTGTGGGTCCCCCCATAAGGCTGCTCCAGGGCTGGTTTGGGCAACAGGCACCTCTCTGCCCCAGCTCTTTTCCCACCACCCTTACCCTGTGCCAGAGGTGCCAGCTCCCCAGAGCAGTGGTTGTCCTTTATCCGGCATGGGGACAGAGGCAGCAGGTTTGACACCAGCCCTGCCCTGCCCTGGGACTGCAATGGCAAAGGGTGGAAGCAAGGTGGAGCAACCACAGCCCCACCGGCCCGGTGAGGGCTGGCAGAGCATCACAAACTACTGGCACACATCTGACCTGTGGGACCGCAGCCCTGTCCGCTCGTCCATGCTCTCCTGCATGCCTTTTCTTCCCTTGAAAAGCCTCGGGTTGCAGGTATCACGTATCTTCCAGGTGACAGGCACAGTTTCCAAGGCAGGTGGAGGTGGAGGAGGAAGGAGGTGATGGTGACCTGAACCTGGCCCTGAGCTCAGGGGAGCGCGCTGGACCAGCGCCAAAAGGAGCCTTCGCACCCTTCCCATGGTCAGGCCTGCTGGCTAGGGCAGCCCTGGGCAGAGCAGCACTGCTGGCCAGAGGGAAGGTGCCGAAGGCAAAGACGCCTGTGTCTAACGCCTACGCACTGCCCTCAGCTGGGGGCTGCATTGGGGCATTGCCCAAACTCACCGAGGAGTACCAGAGAAGGGTTTGGGGGTGCCCTCCTGGCAGCCAGTGCAGCCACCTCAGCTGCCGGGCGCGGGGTGGGGGTTTGAGCGCCCAAGTCCCATAGGGAATTCACCCCGAGCGCGTCCCGCTTCACCCCAGTCCAAGCTGAAGCAAGGCTGTGGGACCCGGCTGGGATCCCTCGGGGGCTGTCGCCGGCCGGGTACGTGTATTCCTCAGCTCTCCGTCCCGCCGGCTGGTGCACGGACACTGCCAGGCCGGTGCGAAGCCGGGCAGAGCGGCAGAGCCGGGGCTGCGGGGCCAGCCCTGACGCAAAGGCAGCGGGCGGCGTGACGGGGCCCGGGCAGGGGACGGCGGGAGGGTGAGTCACCCAAATGCGCAAGAGGAGAAGGAGCGGAGGCAGAGACGGCTCAGCCCGGGGCGGCCGCGGGCCGGGGCTTTGCTTGTGCGGGGCCGGGTTTCGGGAGAGGAGCGAGATGGTGCCCTCGGTCCCCGCCCGGGGCCCGGCTCCGGCATCCGCGGGCAGCGCAGCCGCCTCGGTACGGGAGAAACATCCGCTAGAGGGGACTGTGCGACCGCGTGTGGCACCGGGAGGCCCGGGGAAGGCTCCTCGCTCAAGCCTCCCGCGTATCCCAGCCCGGACTGCCGGTGCCGCCCGCATCCCTCCGGCTGGGCACTGCAGCTCGGCGGGCACAGCTTCCCCGGGGCCGACCGGGGCACCGGCGGTACCGCCGGAGCAGTTGCAGCTGAAGGCACTGGGGAAGTGTGCTGGGCTGGCCCTGGCCGGCCGCTAACCCCCGTCCGAAGTCCCTACCTAAACACCCTAAACACCCTCTGTAAGTCCCCTCCCTAACCCCCTCCTGGCCGCTCGCCCACCCTCCCCAACGGGACGGGCAAAGAATGAGATGGGCAAAAGCATGAAAACTTTGTGGGTCAGAAGAGGAACTGGGTGTCCATAGGATCCATATAGAAAATAATCCTGGGAAAAAAAAAAATCCCCCCTCTTCCTCCCTGCCTCGACTCTGCCCACTCACTCCCCCCGGGACCCCACAGCTCTCCCAGGGCTGAGATTGTTCATCCTGTCCCTGCAAACCCCAAACTCCCCAAGGACCCCAACCACTACTTTGTTTTTACCTCCATCTCACTCAGATGCCCACTGTTGGCGGGCAATGGGGTGGGGTGGGGTGGGGGGAGAGCCAGAAGCGTTGAGGGTGGGAGGAACTGGGAAGGTCTCTGGCAGTTTCCGCTCACTTTCCCCTTCTCCCCTGGCACTATGGTATCATTTCCCTTCTGTAAAGATTAATGGGCTTTGCTTCTCTATTTGTACACAAGGACTTAAGTAATGCACTCCCCAGGCAGGAATAAAGCTTCTCTTGCCCCATTACTGCTGGGGGGACAGACCAGAGCCCACGGTGACAGGCTGCATCAGCTTTCCTGTGTCCTTCGAGGCTCCACAAACACTGAGCCCATCCTCCTGGCAATGATCCTGCAAAATGTTTGTTTGTGACAGTGTCAACAAACAAGCTTGTGGAAAATATTGTGTTTAAACGAGCATGCCACCCTCTCCTTGCTCCCCAGGGCCAGGCCCATGGACAACACAGGGCCACAGCTCCTGGCTGCCAGAAAACTGCTGCTGGTGCTGCTGACACTGCACTTGCAAGCACCACTGGGATCTGCAGCCCCGGGAGCATGAGGCTGCCTTGTCTGCTGTTCCTCCAACCACCAAAACTGCCAGCATCATCCCACAAGCAGCTCCTTCCTGGAGGCTCCCAGCTCCCAGTCCCAGAGTGGGGATGCAGCCAGGGGAAGGGTCTGACCACAACCTTGTACAGGCTTGGTGTCCTGCAGCCACTGAGGTACAGTCACAAAGGCTCCAGGGATCCTGCCCAGCTCCATAAATATCCATCACAGGAGAAGACACTGGTCTCAGCTCACCCCATGAGCAAACACCCACAGAGCTGAGCTTGCATACCTGCTTCTACAGCCACCTTTGATGGGTCTGAGCCTGTCCCCAGCCCCAGGTCCCTTGCCCACCTGCTCCCCCTTCAGCTGTCAGGTGCCAGCAGTGCCCTTGGGTTGGACAGGGTGCCTTGGGAAAATGGTGCTGCTCCCCTCCCAGAACAGACTCACCTTGAATAATTACTCTTTTAAACTCTAACATGCCATATTTTGGGGGATATTTACCTTTGCTAGGTCTAGGTCCAATCCACCAGGTCCCAGAGTATGCGTTCACCATCTCCAGGTAGCTGGGACTGGAGCCATGTCCAGTCTCTCAAGATCCAGGGAAGGAGATTAACAGCAGCAGCTGGAAGGCTACAGCGAGATACCAGGTGGGAGCACCGGAAGGAAACACAGGGAGCTGTCCCGAAGCCCTACGGGTCCCTGTGACCTGATCAGTCCCTGTAATGCATTTCCATCATGCCAGCCCATCTGGGCAGCACCTGCACTGCTTTCAATGCCTGCCAGGGATGGGGATGTTGGTGAGTCATTCAACGGCTCCCAGGGATGCTCCAAAATGCCAGTGGGGTCTGGGAAACTCCCGAAGGTGCAGTAGGGGCAGCTGTGGCTGCCAGGGATCAGTCACTGTTTAGTAATGGGGAAATGAAAGGGCTCACTGTGGGTTTTGGGGGATGTGCTGGGCCAGGGGCAGCTTGTGCTGCGAGGGGTGAGTCCTTCCCAGGAAAAGGCATGGGAATGGCAGGGATCTGCTGCTCTTGCTGCTGCAAAGGTGCCTCCACACAGAGCTGGTGCCACCCAAGTGAAGCTCAGTGCCATCGCTGCCATATGACTGCTGAAGGCACCGTCTAGGAGCAGGCAGCAGCCAGTGCCAGCTCTCTTCCAGCTCTCCACCCTGGCAGGGCTGGGATCTCTGGCATGCCATTACCCTTTACAGCTCACCTGCATGAGGCTTTTGGCTGAGCTCTATCTGGGAATCACCTGGCTCATCACCCTCACCCGGCGGGGGCTGTTGGGCCAAGCCATGTCCTATCCTGTCCTGCTGAAGGGCTCCCCTTCCTTACCCTCCCAGTTACAGCCACGCCAGCTAATGACTCCATCAGCCCTGAGGAAACATCGCAGGGAGCGGGTCCCTGAAGCTTTTCAGGTGTTACCGCTCCCTCCTCTTGCAGGCATCGCCTTTGCTCTCAGTCCCACAACACCCCAGGCTCCTCACAGCCTCTGGAAAAGCAAGCTTGTGCCCATTTTATAACAGATTTTTCCTCTTCCAACCCAGCAGCATGATCTTACGGAGGTGCTTCCTGCTCATGCATCTTGTACACATCCTTTTTTATCATGGGGAAAGCAATCCCAGGCTGGCTCCTGGGGACGGGCATCCGTATAGGTGGCAGCCACAGCCCAGCCAGGCACAGCCCCTCACTGCAGCTTGGGACACAAGTGCTGCCGTGCTGGGTCTGCTTCCCTCTTGCAGTGGGGCTCCTCTCTGCATAAACCAGTTTATTCTCTGCAAAACATAGCAGCCTGTAAGAAAACATGCCTGACTCAAAATCTCACCAGTCCGGCACCTCCTTGGTCCAAAATCAAGCTCTGGGTTACCCATGAGATTTCAGATCATGGAAACAGAGGCATAAAACATGTTTTAATATAGTAGTTGGGGCTGCCTGCATTTATGGGTAATAGGAAAATAGGGAGGTGACTGTCCACCCTGATCAGCGTGGGTCAGGACCCAGCTCTCTGGCAGGGTCCCTGTGTTTGGGTGCTTGTTAATAGAGACCACAAAGAGCTGGTGAAAAAGGACAAAGCTTCATTTCTGCTCTGCCTGGCACAGCCTCAGGACACGCTGTTGGACTCCAGCTTTCCCCTTTCATCAGACCACTACCTTTTGCATCTCTCTCCCCCAGATTTGTAGCTTTGCAGCCCCGGTGACAATCCAGCACCCTGTTTTCTGCACCACTCAGCTTTGCTGTGTGTCTGCTGAACACCTCGGAGCAGCCAGGAGGAGCCTTTAGGTACCACACCTGCTTTCACTGCGCAGTCCTGTTTCCCCAAACTCCAGGGAAACAGCAGCAGCTCAACAAGGGCTGACCCCCGTCAGACCCAACCGGCTCCGTCCTGCTTGGAGGTGGTTGCTTCATCCCCAACTAGCTAATTCTTGCTGCTTTTTCTATTCTTGCTTTTGAATGAGGGAGGGGAGAACAAAACAGCCCTCGGGGTGAAGTTACCTTCTTAATTAACAAGGCTGAGAGCTTTGCATATAGTGTGCAAAAGGAGGAGAAAAAAATAAGGAAAACTGGGCAAAACCGGAAAGGATTGGGTTCAATTGTCAGACCAATTAACCTAGATCTGTGCTCTCCCTCTGGATGAATAGCTCATTATTATGTAATTGCTTGGGCCCAGCTCCTGATTGAGAGAAATTAAAATCAGACACTTAACAAGGCAACCTGGTGTGGAGATGGGGATGCAGGAGCTGCCCGGGGAAGCCATCTGCAAGGCAAAACCCAGCGAGAGCCCGAGCTGTGCGGGGGCAAACCTGAGCCTCAGCTTAGAGGATCTTGCTGAAGTCGGTGTTATCCAGAGTGTCTGCAGCATCCCAGACCCAAAATGCCAGCGGGCTGGGAGATAATTTGGAAAGGCTCTGGAGATGATCAGCAGGTGGGAGGCCCTGATTTAGGGAGAACTTAAGTGTCTGTATAATTGCAAGGTAGCTGCAAGTCCAGCTTAGCTCAGCGAGGGATTTCAGCGAGATACATGATGTGCTCAGCCAGGGACAAAGTGAATTGGGAGCTCTCTGGTCTGGAATAAAAATAAAAATCATTGTAAGCCCTACTTGGCCCTTTCCTCCCCACTCTGTTAGGACCCATCTGCCCAGAGAGGAGGAAAAATCCCATCATTACAGACTTTTAACTCAGAACCTAATAAAAAAGCCACTAATCCTAATAAATCAGCCTGAGAAGACCAGCCAATGCCATGGCTCTGCACACTGTTCCATCTGCAGGGGGGATGAGTCCATATGCAGTGGGAAATTCAAATCCAATGTTTGGGAAAGGGCTGCAAATTTCAATATTATCTTAAGAGTAGACAAACATGTTTTGCTGCTGCTGAAGTGGAAGGCATCTTCACGCGGGAGGGGTGGCTTTTCCCATCCCCCATGTTTTCATCTACCTCTTTCCCTGCCTGCAGATTATCAGTGGAGAGAGAGTGGAAGCTGCAGGAAAGCACCTTGCACACCGTTTGTGCTGCCATCTCAGGGTGCGACAGCAGCTTTGCTTCCAACCGAGCCGTGCCAGCCACTCGCCCTCCTGGCTTGGCACCTTGCAATACCTTAATTTCCTCTAGGATTTTTTTGGGTGCAGGTCCTGTTGTTTGGTTTGTGCTGGCAGCACAACTTGTTTCCAGCCCCATGGCCAAGTCCCCAGCCCTGCATCCCATCCTTAGCAAAGCCCTGCCCCAGTGTGTTGCAGGGGCGTTGCTTGGTGTGCGATGCAAAGCAGGTATCTTGAAATTCAAAAAGCACTGCGTATCCTAATTTAAGCAGTTTGAGCTTATCCCAGTACCAAGCATCCCCAGCTGTTGCGTCTGGTGCCTGCAATGCCAGTCACACGTGTCCCCAGGGCCAGGATGGCCACCTCATGGGGCCAAGCCCCATATACAGCTTTAACCAACTTGCCCCACTTGTTCTTGGTAGCTGCTTTAATTTTTCCTAACGAGCTGGGTGTGCAAGATACAGCCAAAACTGCCACAAGTCAAGCAGAGACCAGCACAGGGTGAGAGGAGTCCTTCAAACCTTCCATCCCTGGCTGACAAAGCCCAAAGGCTTGAGCAACACAACACAATGTGCCTTTAGGGAAACTACTAAAGCTCTGGCTACACCACGTGTATTTGTTGACATGGAAAACAGCCGCCCGTGTTCTCCAGCTCCGCGCCCCAGGCACAACCCTTAAGCCGCCAACACCCTTCAAAACATCCCTCTCTCCTGAGATGCTTGCCTGTCTGCCACCCTCTGAGAGGCTCCAAAGGGATGGTTGCACACTTGAGCGGTTCCTTCCAGTGTTGAAACAGGCTTGGGACTTTCCTACGGATGCCCCAGGATTAAATAAAAAGGATTTAAGCAGATGGTCAGTTCTCTGCTCTTCATAGTTGGCAAAATGGGAACGGGATCACTGAGCTGCCTACCAGCACTAATTAATGTTTGCAAAGCGTTCTGCTCTGCACACTGCTGCCTGTGTGCTAAGTGCTATCATTAGTATTATTACTAAGCTATTTATGCCTGTTCCAGTGCTTTCTCCTCCTTGTCCCAAAGGACTTTTCCTCTCTTCCCTGTGCTACTGGGTTTTGGAAGAGGAACCTGCCATCCCAGGCTCTGGCTGGCTGTAACTCAGACTCAGATTCCCAGTTTACCAGCAAAACCCTCTGGCTGTGCCAGCACCGCTGGGCTGGAGCCATCGGCTCCACGGTGAGGGCAGGAGCAGCTGGGGACCAGGACAGTCTGACTGGGGATGGGGTTTAGCATCATCATGCTCAACCATGGGCAAGTTTGTTGTCTCGCTGCCTCTCCTAATTGCAAAATGGACATGATGCTGCTTCCCTGCCTCCTCCTTCTTTCCACAGGGAAAAGCTTTCCTGTGCTCATAGGTGCTGTTTGCATCCCTCTCTCTGTCACTGCACAGCGCAGGGTTTTGAGAGAGACAGGAGGGATCACTCATCCTTCCTAATGACCAAAGAGCAGACCGAGGTGCAGAGGAGGTTCAGTGATGGATGAGCTCAGCCGTGGTCTTTGACAGGCTCTTGTCCCTGTGCAACAAGCGGGCAGTGATGTCTGCTGCCGCCGGCAGATGGGATGATGCATTCCTTGTGAGAAACCATCCTTGCAAGGCAGCAAAACTGCCTTGGGTGAAGCCTTCATCTGAGAAACAGCCCACTCCAACCCAGGCTGCTGCCTCTGGAAAGCAGTGAGAGTGCAACAGTCCACTCATGGGTGCACGGAGCAGCCAATGCTCCCTATGGGTGCCAAAACTTCGTAGCAGAAGATCTTTACCCTGATCAGTGTTCTGAGACACTGCTTGCAAGTCCTTTGCTCAATTAACCTAATGAGGCAGGACGCTCCTGAACATCCCCACTGACATCTTTTTTGATACCAGAGTGCCTTTCAGACTCAACTGGGAAAGAAACTGCCCAAGACAAGAAACTAGGGCAGCACCTGAGATGGATCGATGGAAAGAGAGAACGGTGCTGAGCCAGGTACCCGACCTGCTACAGGGTCACAGCAGGCAGCATCCACACCCCTGCGAATTTGGAGTGATGAGGGCATCTTCACTGCAGTCACCTGTACAAATAGCAAAACAGCTGGCCTGGGGACCAATGCTGTGCTTCAGAGGGGAGATTTGGGGCATGAATATTTCCTTTTTGTCCTCCACAGCAAGTTGCATGAGTTGAAATGAAGCTCAGGAAGCTGGATGCGGGATGCAGGCAGAGCAGGTTGTGCCCAGCGTGGAAGCAGATCTCCCTCCATCCGGGCAGGAGCCGGCACAGGTACCACTGAGCCACTGTAGCCCTGGGCCAGGGCGCATTTGCTTTGCAGAGGTTGTTTGGACCAAACAAAGGACAGCAGAAAAAAAACAGCTCCAGCAAGCAAGCGGTCAACATTTTCTGCGTGGTTTGAATTATCCATGACTTTTGACCCAAGATTAAATCTAGTGTGTAACTGGTGGTTATATATTGAGTCATATGAGCAGGCTAATCACAGGAACCCCATGTTCTCCAACCAGCCTGCGCCCCGCTGGGGCTGACTGCAAACCGCTCACGTTTCCTAGCCGGAGCACCCTGCGGCTTTTGCATCATCCTTTTAATTCAATACTTACAAAGCATTTTCTTTTGTCTGACCGGTATCTCAAGCCCAGAACAAAACAAAACTGGCGATGCCACAAGAGACAAGCCCAAGGAAACCAGGTTTCCCATCACAGTTTGCTGCTCAGTGGCTGCTCCAGTGGCTAGTAAAAGGCTGGGCTCACACTGCAGTGTTTTTCTCAGCAGGAACTGTCTCCTCTCCACCAGCAGTTCTCCTGACATGCATAGAAATAGCCTTTTGACTTCTACCTTCACCTGTAATTTGGGTTAAAATGAGCACTGGAGTCAGAAAATATTAGCGGGGGGTGAGTGGCAGGTAAATGTGTTCTCCCAGGGTGCGATGTTTGCCTCGATAGCCACTGGGAAGGCAGAGGAGCTTGGCACAGCCTGGCCCTGGCCCTCCCTAAACTCATTTTTAGCTCTTTGCACCTCCCTTCCCTCTCCTTAGGGCTGAACTGATTCCAGCTCCTGGGGAGCCCGGGTAAGTGCCTTAGAAGGCCGTTATCAGCTACAGCAATCGGGTAATACACTCCGGTGAGTGCAATCATGTGGGCTCACTGGGGTGTTTCCCAGCACCAGTGACTGGTATGGGGCTGGCACAGCCCGTGTGTGCTGGGGCTCTTTGACTTCCCTCTGCCCAGGTAGGCTGGGCATCAGGGCCAGCCTGGGGACCAAGGGGGAGCCCAAAATGGGTCTGATCTGGGGTCTGTCCTGGTCCCCAAAAGGCTCCAGCAAATCGGAAGAGTGTTGGAAGAAGTCTGTGATGTGCAAGGGATCCCCACAGGCTCAATGGTGGGGACCTCACAGGAGCAAGGCAGCAAGGGGTGCAATGTGGAGGTTCAGAGGAGAGCAGGGCAAGGGTCCCATCACCCTAGACCCGTGCAGGCTCTGGGCTGTAAGAAGAGACACCTGGCTCTATGCAGCAGGGTTAGATTAAGGCTAAATAAACTATTTCCCCTCAATAACATACTGGCTGGTAGAAATCCAACAAGAATAGCGTGATCTCGGTGCAGGCTGGTCGTGTGTCTGGCTGTGCTGGTACAGAGCTGCTCCACGTGCATTTCATCACTAAAGGCTGTGTCTGGAAGACCAGCCACTGCCCCTGACTGTCCCAGGAGGGATGCCAGTGATTCAGGAGGCAGGGGACACATCCACCCTGGGTTCAGAAGGGGAACATCTGTGTCCCAATGACCCCAGGACTTTCCTAAGATGCCCTGGAGGGTGGTGGTTCCCAGCAGTCCCCCAGCCAGCACTAGTTTTGGTGTGAGCCCACATGCCCCAGAACCCCGGGTGTCCCCCAGCTCATGGCAGGCTCCAACCCTGCACACCTGATCCTGCCACGGGGACCTTTCCATGTCCCCTCGTGTCCCATCCCACTCCCCGGCAGGATGCCCAGCTCCTTGCTGGTCTGAACTGGTGCAGGCATCGGCGCTGGGCTTTCACCTGCTCTCAGCCAAGGTGGTTCTGCATCGCTTTGCAGCGAAAATAAAGAACCAGCTGGAGGGGAAAATCCTGGGTTAGTAAACAAGGCTGAGCAACCACAGACCTCTCACCCAGGAGAGGAGGAGGGCAGGGAGAGCTGAGCCTCCTGGGGGCACACAGGGCTGGATTTCAACACCCTGCAGAAGACAAGATGCTTTTCTTTAATCGTCTGGGTCCCAACCCTGCCCTGTGCTGCCCCATGTGCAGTGGCGGGGAAGGGGGAGGTGGCTGTTTGGTCTGGCTGTTGAGTCCCAAGCTGATAAGGAGGAGCCGGGCGGGAAGGGAGCAGCAGGGGCCAAGGGCTGAGGGGAAGTGGTCCGGGTTTGGGCTCTGCTCTCAAGGCTCAGCAAAGAAGGGTGATGGTGCAAGGCGAGGTGCTGGGGTGGGAGGTATGTCCCCAAACCCCAGTTACTTGGTATTTCCACAGCCTCTCTGCTTTGCTTTATTGCTCAGCTTATTTTCGCATGTCCCCAACATCCACCGCTGCTCACCTTGCTTTATGTTGCCTTGGGGTCACCTGGTGTCCCTCCTGGCAGTGCCAGCTCCCACCACGTCCCTCTTGGGTAGGGGCAGAGGAGCAGACCCCTGAACTAAAGTAAAAGATTTGCAGTTTAAACTCTCCCATCTGTTTTTTTCCAGGAGTGGGGTAGGTAACTCTGAACATCTGCACCCCACCCGGGTGACACCGCTGTCCTCAGGGAACACTTGTCTGTCTCCTGGGCTCTGCCCCGCATGGCCAGGTAAGGTCATGTCAGGCCAATCTTGCTCTTGGGATCCTTCAGTGCTGGCTGTGATGGCTCCCTCCCACTCCACCTCTGGCATAAATCACAGCAGGCTACAAATCCCTGCCAGCCTTCAGGGACCCGTCCCCAGGGAGGGCAGCAGTTCAGCCCTGAGGCAGCAAAACCAAAGATCGTGTTTTTCATGGGGATGCTGCTACCCATGGGCACAAATAAGAGCCTGGAGCACGGGGGTGTGGGCACTGCAGCACCTTGGGGTGACACTGAACCAGCCTGACCTATGCAGGGATGACTCGGGGCATGAACCTTCAGGGAAGCAGATGCTTCCAGGAAGATCCAGTCCCCAGCCTGTCTCCTGCATGAATCCAGCACAGGGCAAAGGGACTTGTCAGAGCAATGGGGACATGGGGAAGCAATATGCAGTACTGGGGGGTTCAAGGCGATACTGGGTGATACTCTGTGCTGCAGAGGGCCTGTGGCCAACGGGGACAGGGATGGAGCTGTCCCAGGGGGTCCCTGCTACTGGCCGTGGGGACCTGTCCCTACCCTGCCCTGGCTGAGCTCTGCCAGCAGAAGGATTTGGGGAGATTTTGAACCAAACACCACAGGACACACAAACATCCTCACACATTTGGCTTTCTGTGGCACAGACAATTGAGAACAGGCTCCATTTTTCCTAGTGAATACCTCGGTTCCCTGTTGGGATTACCTGGGAATCCTGATTTTCTTTTAAAAACCAGTTTTCCATACCATGACGGCGGCTGCAGAAAGCCAAAGCCTGTGAAGGGTGGCCTGAAGTTGTCATTCCACAAGATTAAATGGGCTCTCAGCACACAAGAGGGGCAGGTGAACACGGTGGGTGCTCCCTGGGAGTTACTGGGAACATCCCAGGGATTTGCCGGAAAGCACTGGAGGAGCCTCCATGCCGGTGGCGATTGCCAGGTGCACCGACGTGGCAGGGCCTGTGTCATTTCTCATCACTGGCCAGCTCCACAATCTCTTCTACGGGAAGCTGGCAGATTATTTCTCCATTTGTGGGTGTGTGAGGTTGATAAGGAGTGGGGCCGGGAAGCAGAGAGACGCTGAGCTTTTTGTCCTTGGGGCTGCTCCAGGGCAGGTGGTGGGTGACAGCAAGGTGCCAAGTCCCCATCAAAGGGGGGCTGTGATTTGCCTTTTCTTCTAGAAATAGCCCTTTCCATGGTAGGATGAAAAAAATCCCCTTCTCATCTGCTGCCTGCCTCATGGACAATATATTGAGCTGCAGCCTGGTGTCAGCCCTGCCTGGGAGCATCTTCTCCATCTTGGTTGTGCAGGGTCACACCGTTCCTAATTTCTGTAACCTGAAGGTCCCCAGGTCCCTAGGTAAGAACCAGCCAACCCTGCTCATGGCCAGATGAGGGGATCAACCCTCTTTCTCCCCACATCATGGGCACGAGGATGGTCTTGCTGCAAGGTACAGCTGTTCCCCTGCAGCATAGACTGCGACTGCTGGCCAGGGGCTGGTGGGTAGCCCTGAGATGGGTTTTTAGGGGTGAGGCAAGGGGCACCTGCATTCCTCGTACGCTGGTTTTCTAGTTCAGTGCCCTGTGCCACTAAGGGCAGCAGTCACGTTTTGCATCGAGCAGCAGCACAAACTCCCTGACCTCCCCAGGGCTCACCAGGCACGTGAGCCATGGCGAGAGCCAGTGGGGTTTCCAGCTGAAGGCTGTCCCTTTGCCAGAGCTGCTCGTCCCTGCCGGTGGCCCTCAGGGAGCACCCCCAGCTAGCCTGGCTGCAGGAGAGGACAGGGAGAGCTTTGGGATCTGCCACTGAAGGACAAAATGGGAACAGAGCAAGGGTGCGGCGAGGCTGCTCTCTGCCTTCGGGTTGTTGGGCCATGGTGTCCCCACTGTGACAGCCGTGATGCCGTAACATCCCAGGAACAGCCTGAAGGTCCCACTGCAGCTCCCGAACTAAAAACAAAAGTGCGTCTTGTTCCCATCCTGTTTTCAATGCCAGAAGGGTCGGGGCCGCGAGAGCCCTGCCAGGCTGGGCAGCACTGCCAGCTCCTGCCACCCATCCCAAGCTCGGCACATGCAGGGACCGATGTGTGCCACTGCTCCTGTCTGGGCATGCAGCTCCCTGATGGCAGTGCTGGGCTGGTGAGAGCTGGGGGCCTCTTCCAAAGCCCGTGTTTGGAGAATCGTGTTCTTGTTCCTGCTCCCTGCACTGCCCAGGCATGTCAGAGGGAAGTGAGACATGTGGAAATGCTACATCGGGGGGACCACATCCCAGACCCCTGCACCCAGCATGGCCCTGATGCCCTGCTGCTAAATGCACCAGCTCCCAGGATCTGTCCTGCCACCTCCAAATCCCTCAAGGCCCAGAAGGCTTCATTCCCCTTAGATGGGGCCATTCCTAGACTGGCCAGTGCTGCCAGCATTGAGGCAGCCGTGGGTGGCCAGCCCTTCTCCTGGGATGGCTGGGGGAGGAATGCAAAGGGTCGCTGTGGCAGGAAGCGCAGCATGGCCCTGTCATCACCCCTGTTATTGCCACATCATGCTCCGAACTGCCACCCCCCAGCACCACCATTGCCCCACGCTTGGTGCCTGCATGGGTTGCCACCTGCTCAGTGGAGATTAGTAGCAGAGAAAATCGTTAAGCACAGGGCTGAGAACTTGAGGAACATGTGTGCACTGTCACTTGGAAATCAATCCCGTCTGTCTGCCCAGGCCAAGTTTCCTCCAACCCAGCTCGAAGCGACAGCAGGTCTGACCTGACCCAGCAGGCGTGGGCCCTGCTCCCGCCTTGAGCCCTGGGTGGCTGCTGCCAGCCTGGGGCTGTGGCACTCACTGCCAGCCAGACCCCAAAGCCAGGAGCTGTGTTGTGCCCACAGACTGGGACCAACCCCTGCGCATGGGAGCCGGCTGATCCCTGGGAGGAAAATCCTGCCCCTGGCCCAAGAAGTGTAGGAAGCTGGGAGGGAGTTGTGGAGGGGCATTGCAACCTGCTCCCCCCTCACTGTCCCTTCTACTCAGGAGTGGTGGTGGTGGGGTCAGGGACCTCCAGGCTGAGCAGGCAAAGCTGCTGCATACTACGTGTTGTTACTACGAGGGACAGTTGCCCTGCCCAACCCCACAGCAAGCAGAGTGATTTTGGGGACCCTGTTCCTGTTACACAGGGAGCAGCATACCCGACAGCCATGACTCTCCCTCTCAGCACCCTGTGTCCCCAAGGCAGCTCTGGCATTCTTGCTGACTCAAGCCACCAGGGTATTGACATTCGCTTTGACCTTTCAGATCACAAGGATGTTCTGTCCTTCCCAGCCAAGTACAGCCTGAATACCCCGTGGGTGGATTATACTGCATATACAGCGCCTGCAAATATGGAGCTGGCAAAAGAGGAGCGTGTTTGTGTGCTGGCCGGGGTGTGGTGACCATGGGATGGGAGTGAGGAGCTCTTGCCAGAACCTGGTTTTCTTCCTGGGATGCCAGAGTGGATGCAGCACACCAGGGGAGGAGGATGGGGGTGGTGGCAGGAGAAATGTCAGTGGCTGCTTTGATGCGGGGGGAAGAAGGGCTCCTGCAAAGACTCCTGCAGACCTGCCCTGGAGCAGCTGCCCCTCGTTGCCAGGTGAGAAGGCTGCTCCTGGCTCTCTGTATTTCCATTCCTCCAGCTAATTATGCTTTTTGTTTTTGGAGAAGGTGAACTGGAACTGGAAAACACCGTGCACAAATCCACCACGAGGGCCCTGGATCAGAGGGATGGTGCCTTCCTGCCCACCCTGCAAACACTCTCCCTGGGCAGCAGAAGAGGCTGTTCCAGTACAAAAGCTACCCCAGCCCCACAAGTTCGAGCCAGTATGAAAGGCAGCGCATTGCAGAGCCCAAAGGTGGAACAGGCAGTCGCTGACAGAACAAGCTCATGGCGCTGAATTAGCATCCTTCTCTCTCAAGCATGGCACATACCAAATCCTGTGCCCTGAGATGGCACCCTGGCAGTGAGCGGGGCCGGGAGTGAGTTGCATGGTACTGGCGGCAGCTGTTCCCATCACCCCTTCCCCTTACAACCCTTGGGGACCAGAGTCAGACCCCAGGCAGGGTTGCCTCCTGCTGCCCTCCTCAGCCAGAGGGTTTTGGCAGAGGACTCCCAGGCTACCCCCCAGCCCTGCCAGCAGGAAGGCTTTGCCTCATGGCCGGCTCCATCCAAGGCTGTCGTGGCGCAGATCCAGCTGCCCCGCAGCCCTGTGGCGCCAGAGAGGCTGACTGCTTCGTGCTCTCAGCCCAGATGTGCTGCTTATCTCTCCCCTCTCTTGCCCTGACACATTTTTTCCTTTCTCTTCCCACCCAGCTCGTATGACTCTAATCTCAGACCCCGAATCATCCTTTCTCCAACTGCTTTGCAAACCCATTTCCAGGGGATTGTGTGCATTAGGGGCAAAAGAGACAGCCTGGCAGCAAAACCCTTCTGCCTTACATCTTTGTGCCACGTTGGTGTCCCCAGATCCCTTCCAGCAGCCAAGGCAAGGTATGGCAAAGGCAGCTGGGCTGCAGTCACAGGGCACAGACAGTGGAGCATGGACCCCAATGCCCAGCATTGCCTCCCTCCTGCTGGGGAGGGGAAAGCTTTTTGAAAGCTTCAGCAAGGCCAAGGAGCCTGGAGGGTTAATTTGCTGCTCTGACAAGGTTTATACTTGACAGTCAGCTGCAGGCTCCTGATGTGTGGAGAATAAATGAATAGCAAGCAAGGTGCAGAGCCCAAGGCTGGGCTGGGAGTTGTGGGATAGGGTGGGATGGGATGGCATGGGATGGACAGTCTTTGCTGATGCTGCCCCAAAAATGCATGATTGTGAGCAAGGGCAGAGTGGGGATCCTGTAGCTGGCTACTCAATACATCCTACAGTGCTGAACCATTACCAGCAGCCATGCCAGGTGCTGGATGGGATGCAGAGAGCAAAGCACCACACAGTCAGCTTGTTCAAATGCTCACTCCTGCTGCCATGCAAACCTCGTGCATCAGAGCAGCCACAGCCACAGTCAGGCCTGCCTAGGAGGTGGCAGATTCCTGTGGCTTTCAGAGCGCTTGTTGGTGGAGGAGAAATCAATTCCCAGTCAGAGGTTTCTGCTGCGTGGCTGGTTCATCTGCCCCATCAACCTGAGGGAACAGGTGACGTTCATTGTGGTCCCAGCCCAGGCCACATGTCTGTCCAGCATGGAGTGCATCTGCTCAGTGCAAAAAGGTGGGGAGGCTGTGCCCTGCCACCTGCAATGGCAGTGCTCAGAATGAGGGGCACCATTGGACCAAGAGCAACAGGATGTGTTTGAGAACACACACAGCTCATTACACCAAGCAGCGGCTGTGCACTGTCCAGGCGATTCCTTCCATGCCTGGTTTCTGAGGGGAGGAAGTTTCTGTCGGCTCGTCTGCCAGCTCCTCCCTGCAAGTGCCAGTCTGTGAGCCTGTCAGCTAGTTTAAAACATTATAACATGGAGCTAGTTTAAAACATAACATTGAGCCACGGAGGAGATGAGGGACCTCAGGGATGCCCCGTCCTCTGGAGCACACGGACACCAGAGCCAGGGTCAAAACCACAGCCCTCAGCAGGGAAGGCTGAAGCAGGAACCCACAGCGTCGGCAGATAACCAGGCCTGCTCTGCACACACACACACACACACACATGTGTTTGCATGTATGTGCTTGCCTGCATGCATGCATGCTTGTGTGCCTCCATACGTGTCTACACCCATGGGTGTGCACAGGTGTCTTCAGATTCTGTGTCTCACTGGGATGATGCTGTGTCCAGGTGGGAGAAGCCCCTTTGGGGACACAGCTCCCTGGGGATTTGGCCACTGTTTTCATCAGCACATGAAAAGCCTGCGTGTGCAGGCTGCCTCTTGGGAATAGTCCCTGCCATGTCCCAAAGCACGCCTGCAAACCAGCGCTGCCGTCAGCCGGAGCTCGGTGCGGGGGCTTTGCTTTGGGTGGCCGGATCCAGCCTGGCTCAGCCTTTCCTGGCCCAGAGGAGCTGCCTTCAGCCCCTGAAATAGCAACTCAAATGATGCTCTCGGCAGCTGTGGATGATGATGCAAAATGCTCATTATCCAGCAGGAACAATTAGACTTATGGCAATTATCTTTGCAGTTGCTGAGAGATGCTGGAATGGGCCGGCCGACAGCCAGCTTCCGATGTAAACCCCAGGCAGGAGAGATGCTGTGCCCAGCTTTGCCAGGAGCTGCCATTGCTGTGGAGGAAGAGTAAAACGCAGCGGGAACATCTGAAGAGCTTCCTGCAGTGCCAGGAGGGCTGGATCTGCACAGGAACAAGAGCAAGGACCGGAAAATGTCTATCTGAGAGCCAAATGCTCTCTCTAATGGCATTGGTTTGCATTCGGATCGATGATGAAATGGGCTGAGCCATGCTGGGGTTAGAAGATGGTGTTGTGGACTGAACTGCTTTGTGTGATGCTCAGGTCTCCCTCTCTGCCAGCTGCCAGTGTGTTGTGGAAGAGCCAGCCTGGGCTCAGCTTTATCTGCAAAGTAGAAATGGACAAAAAGTTGGCTCCAGGCTGGATCAAGTCATGGACACCTGATGGCCACCGAGCCTGGCAGTGATGCTGAGCTGGGTTTTAGGACACATTCCTTGGGGGGAAAAAGTCAGGCCTCTGGCTGAGAAATGCCCATGGGGGAAACGCATGAAGGACAACTTCCCCCATTTCTCAAGTCAGAACAACAAGGAGGGCTTTTCTTTTCCCCCTTGACATTGTTTGGAAACCTTATTTTGACACTGCTAGAATGAAGCAAGCCCGGCTCCCCAACAGCTACTCTGAGCCAAAACCCCAAACCAATCCCAGCTCTATAAACAACCCCTCCTCAGATAAAGCAATGTGTGGCCAGGAGAGCAAGAAATCTTTTTGGATGGGATGCAGCTAAACACCAATGTCTGAGGGATGGCCAGGAGCAAGGGAGTGGGAGCTGGAGGGATGCTCCAGGAAAACCCAGGCCATTTTCCATTGAAAACTTTATCTGAGGCAAGCATGCCACCACATCCAGGCCTTGATTGTGCTGCAAGAGCCGGCAAAATTCCCAGGAAAGTTTAGCTACCTGGTCAGCAAAACCTGATATGCTTTGTTTATTAGCAGCTAAACATTAAACCCTTGGCAAACAGGGCTCCTTGGGACCGAGGCCGCGTGACCATGACAAGCCAGCCCTGGGCAGCAGGCAAGAACTGCTGGGACAGCTGAGGAGAGGGGACAGCAGCACCCCGGGGGTCCGGGCTTGGCTGCAGTTGCCAAAGGAAGCCCAGGATCAGGGAGGAGAAGGGTTCACCAAACTGGTGCTCTCACTGTGCCCTGCAGAAATGCACCTTTCCCCAGGTCAGGAGAAAGATCAAATGGTCTCTCACTGGAGGTGGATGGAGACTTCTCCATTTCCCAGCACCTTGTTTTGCCAGAGATGTGTCTCCCGTGATGCCAGTGCTGCCCCAGAAACCCACTGCTCTGGCATACAGAACTGTATTCTTCAAGGACATCTGATTCATCTTGCAAAGCCCATGTAAAAAGTGGTATTTTTCAGTTATTAGGCCAATTATAGCAAAATGAGCAAATGATGGGCTAAAAATCTTAACCCAATGCCTTTTTGGTGGTGCTAAAGCCAAGTCCAAACAACACTCTTTTCCACTCCCCTGCCTTAAGTACCCAAAAAGCAATGTTCTGAAGTGCTCAGACATCAGGTAATGGCTTTTCCTGCCACACTTGAAGGGAACCTGACAAACACACAAACAAAGCCTGACCCACTTTAGCAGGATAAGAACTGCACCAAGAAAGGGAATGGGGGTTTCAATAAAGTTCCCAGTGCAGCCCCATTAGCGAGTCTCCACTACGTGCACCCAGGTAAATGTAGCTCAACAAGTCTGTCCTCTGAACAGAGCGAGCTGTGAAACCCACGCTGTGCCTGTGTACCAGGCAGCGCTGCTCTGTGACCCACGGATGCAGGAGCATGGGGATGCTTGCACCCAGGGATGTGTGAGCCCAGGGATATATGTGCCCAGGGATGCATAAGCCCAAAGATGCCCACAGATGCTCTGTCACAGAATCACAGAATTACAGAATGACAGAATGACAAGGTTGGAAAAGACCTTTAAGATCATCGAGTCCAACTGTTCCTGTCCTGTGCTAAACCATATCCCTGAGCACCTCATCTACCCGTCTGTTAAACACACCCAGGGATGGTGACTCAACCCCCTCCCTGGGCAGCCTGTGCCAGGCCCCGACAACTCTTTCAGGGAAGAGCTTTTCCCTAACATCTGGTCTGACCCTGCCCTGGCACAGCTTGAGGCCATTTCCCCTTGTCCCATCTCCTGTCCCCTGGCTGAAGAGACCATCGCCCATCTCTCTGCACCCTCCTGTCAGGTCATTGTAGGTGGTGATAAGGTCTCCCCTCAGCCTCCTCTTCTCCAGGCTGAACACCCCCCAGCTCCCTCAGCCGCTCCTCATAGGATTTGCCCTCCAGCCCCTTCCCCAGCCTGGTTGCCCTTCTCTTGACTCGCTTGGGGACCTCGATGTCCTTCTTACGGTGAGGAGCCCAGAACTGGACACAGTACTGGAGGTGCAGCCACACTATTTTTGATATAAGCACAATGTCCTACTCCATCTCCTTCCCAAGGTGCAGGATGTGCATCCAGGTGAGTGATCCTTGCCTGGGCTGGGTGCTGGACACTGGTGCAGGCTCTTCTGGCATTACTTCAAGGCCACGATTACGTATCGAGAGCACAGGCACTGCTGCCCCATGTGTTTTGTGGCACGTGTTTTGTGGCTAACTCACTATTTGTAAATAATGGTTGGGACTTTGCTGAGTCACCAAGCTGCGGGTCAGAGCCAGCAGGGATTTGGGGCCCCATGGTAACAAGGGCACTTCCCTCTGCCGGGGTGGGTTTTCTCAGGGACCCCCAAATTCACACTCCAAGCTTCTTGCTCCTGTGTGGTGTTTTGCCCCTTTTTACTGGATGGAGACTGAGGCTGGGAGAGCTCGAAGCCAGCTCTCAGATGAGCTGGTGGAACACTGTGGGGAGCAGCAGTTCCCAGGACCCACAACCCCAAGATGTCTCATGGTCACAGCGCTTCGAAATAGAGGCAGCTTCAGAGCTGCTCATGCCCAGAGACGGGCCAGGCTGGGGGCTGTGGCTGATCCAGCTGCGTATTTTCCTGGATCCATGCTTCTGCGTAGCTGACCTTGCACAAGCAGCCCTTCATGCTCCCCTTGTCCCTGCACTGGCTTTGGTCCCTCCCCCAGGGTGGCATGCAGCCTGGGTCAGCCCCTGTTTGTTCAGTGGTGGGGTGGTATTAGCGCACATCATAAGATTTTTGGACACTCCCTGTACCCTCGAACCACCCCTCTCTGACCCTGGGGCTCAGCGCACCGAAACACTGGCCTTCATGGCCGGGCCAATGCCTCTGCAGCTCCAATACCCAACCCAGAGCTACAAGCAGCTTGGCCAAACCTCCAGTGCCACCTCTTCTCCCAGGCTCCGCTCCAGGAGCTGGAGCTGTAACTTCTCACTCCTATCACCCCATCCCAGGTGGGCCCAACCCTGACACCACCTTCCCAACTTAGCAACACAGACTTATCCCACCACGGCAGCTTAGCCAGGCTTCCATCAACAATTCAGTCAGACAATGCAGCGCAGGGCCAGGAGGAAGAGATAAAGTTCAACCTGGTGATAGCCACACAGTAAAGAATGGTAACAGAGCTGGTGGCAGCAGCACAAGAAGCTCCAGATGGTCCGGCAGCGAGAAGCGGAGCCCGGTGAAATGCCAGACCATCAATATAAAAATGTCAAGTGATTGTAAGGAAACAGTGAAAGGCAGAGAGTCACTTGGTGCTGAATTAAATAACTGGTGATAAATCCCTCAAAAGTTACCTTTGGAAGCAGACAAGAGGTGTGATTTGTGTGGAAATGACATGGAAAAGCAAAGAGCAAAGTGTGTATCGTACAGGAAACAGGCAGTAGGAACAGAAGGTCGGAATGTGGAGTATGTGATCAGCTGTTTGTCAGGACAATGGGTCAACCAAATGTTGGGGTGAGCAATGAATGTGTGCAATGACTTTAAGGTGTGGGAAATCAGATGGTGTCCAGCAAGTGAGTTATGCAGAGAGCCACAATGAGATGCAGACTGAGGAAAACCGGGTCAATCGTTTGCACTTCAGGTTTATTACCAAATCCAGGGGGAAATTATTCTCTTCATTCAACAGTAAGGAGCTTGCTTTATGCTTTAGCTGCCTCGCCAGGAGTTCTCACAGGATGCTCATTCAAAACCTGCTGCTGCGGAACTGATAGTGGGTGAAAAAAATCCAGGCTGGAAATCAGGAAGAACTGCAGCCCAACAGCAGCTGCACATGAGAGCTGCAGGTGGTCAGACACAGCCCTTCTGCCTGTGATGGAGACTCCAGGAGGACTGCAAAGCACTGTGGATGGGGAAGACCATGTTGTTGGTGATATCTATTAGGTACTGCATTACACTGATGTAACCCAGGACTTCAAACGACCATGGGGTCAAAGGGTTGGGGCTCCATAAGGGCAGGTGAAGGTCAGGGCACACCAGCAGTGTTCCTTGGCTGAGGTCAACACTCATCTGCACACCCAAAGCAAGCCTTCTCTTCCCTTCCCTCCCCATTAGCTGGGTCTCACCTCTCCCCACAGTCCTCACTGGGGATATGGACACACCGATGTGGACACAGCTATATGGCACCTCTCACACATGTTAACACTCAGATGGTGACCACGCAGTCTCATCCAACCAATTCACTGGTACCTTCAGCGATGGAGGAGCCTGCCAAACCACAGCCCTACTGCAAAACATGTCTCTCTCCCCTGGGCTTACCACAAGACATGACAGGCTCCAAAGGACAAAGATGGATCACCCGAGGGAGCTGAAGGAGCTGTTCCCACGAGAAAGGGAAGGTGAGAGGCAGGGACAGGGAGGAACGCCAACTAGATAAAGCTGTGTGTTCCAGCTGCTGTGGGAACACATGACCCAAAATGAGAACGGAATGGCACAGAGAAATGCTGATTGACAGTGCTTTAGGTATGGCTGAATGGTATCTGCGTGTTGTCACCTGCTCTAATGACTGCCTGACTCACCCATCAGAGGCAGGCGTCCAGCAGCCTAGCAATTAACCACCCTCCTCCATAAAGTCAAGGGGAGAGTTAAAACCAGCACAGTACAGAGGCAAGTGTCCCCCACAGAGCCTGAATCAAGTCTTGCTTTAGAAACAGCCCATAAGAAGTGACAGAAATGAACCTCTCGGCTCAGCCGCATCAAAAGGACACAGCATCCTGTACCTCCTGCTTGGCTCAGTCAAGGGCCATAAATACCACCAGACTCCCCACAGGGACCTGCTCAGCAGGACCTGAGCTCCCCTGGGCTCTTTAGCACATTCCAGCATCAGTGCCCAAGCTGGGATCTATTCCTGACAGTAGGAACAAAGTGAGCGATTGCATTTGCTATATTTAGAGCAAACAGTCAATACTCCATGTGTCTAAATGGTTACCAGCATTCTCATTTGATCTATAAATAGTCTCTGTTTGCTTTTTGAAAAAAATTGGTTTAAAAAAAGAAAATTGCCTTCCCAGTCATCCTCATCCCATATCTGTTGAGCACAGGGGCCTATTTCAAATGAAAAATTAAATTACGCATTTTCTCCAAGTCAACCCAGGAAGAAAAACTCACGACTGCGTCTGGCATTATTGGTGCTGTGATGCTTTGTGTCCTCAGAGGGGTTTGAACACAGCAGCAGCAGTGTGTTGAAGCAAACTCCAAAGCCATTTGGTGCAGAGGGGCAGCATCTTTCCAGCTCCTAGCCTCAGCCACACACCTTTCACCCCAGGTCAATCACACAAGAGCTCCATTTCTTCTCCCTCTCCCAGTTTCACAGCGGCCACAGCCCCGACACCAGATTTCTGTCTCCTTTCTATCCAGATTCTTCCAGTTTCCAGCCCAGGCTCCTAGCCAATGCTCCAGCTTGCTTTCCCTCCGACTGATGTCAGCTGTGCTTCCTCCCTCGGGCAGAAAGCCTGGTCCCACGTCAGCATCCATCTTTAAGGCATTACAAAGACCATTTCCCTATCACTCAGCCCCCTCGAGAAATTGTCCCCAGTTGCATCAAAGTCAAATTAAGGACACCGACTACTGACAAAACGCAGTGGAAAGCTGGGATCTGAGAGAGAGCGAGCAAAGCCGTGATGTGGTTTGATGTATAAAGAATAACGTAACCGATGTGAGTGCACTGAGGGGCTGGAAGCCACTGCTAGGCCAGCTCCTCACCCTGCCCTCAGGGTGTGCTCTGTCCCTATTCCCACCTCCCGCCCAGCGCTTGCTCCTGCGCGGGGCAGCTGGGCAGGAGGGGGACTGGCGGGTCGCGGGGACACGGCCCGAGCTCGGGCCTAAGCCCAGCTCCGGTCCCAGATCCAGCGCGGGCCCAGGCCAAGCCCCGAGCCCAAGCCTTGCCCAGGCCCAAGCTCCAGACCCCGCAGGCAGCTGAGGCCCAAGCACAAGTCCCGGCGCAGGCCCGAGCACAGGCCCCGCCGCAGCCGGCTAGCGGGGCGGGACGACGCGGCCGAGCTCCGCCCCGCTCCGTCACTGCGCGGCGCCGCGGCCGCCGGCCGGGGTCCGCCATGGCCTCGGGGGGCGCCGCCGCCCGCGCCGCTGAGGAGCCGCCTCAGCCGGAGCCGCCCGCCGAGCAGAAGCCGCCCCCGCCGCCGCCCGCGCAGGAGGAGTTCTCCTTCTTGCCGCTCGTCCACGACATCATCAAATGGTAACGGCGGCCGCGCCGGCACCGGGCCTCTCCCCGCCGCGCCGGCACCGGGCCTTCCCCCCAGCTTCCGCCGGGCACCGCATCGCGTAGCTGCTCTGCACCGAGCCCGGCCCGGGTACCTCATCCCTGCACCAGCTCCCGCCCCCCGCTAATGACTATGTGTGACCCCCAGCGACCACAGGGTGCCCTGGGAGGGGAGCAGGGCTGTGGGGTCCCCCCTGTAGTGCTGTGCTCCCAGCCCCAGCATCCTCGGGGTGCCGTGAGTGGGGAGCAGGGCAATGCTTTCCATCCACCTGTATCCACAGGGCACCCTGACTGGGGAGCTGGGCAAGGGGTCCACCCATCTAGTGATGCTCTCCAGTGTCCCAGTGACCTCTTTGCCTTTTTTCTCCCAGCAAATGTTCCTGAGGAGTGTCAGCTGGCAGCACATGCATCTCCACTCTGAGTCACCCCAGTACCTGGCTGAGGTTTGGGTTACCTGGGCGGTGCAGGTGCTCCAATGGCCCAGGTACACCACCCCACCATTAGCACCCAGGAGTACTTGCATTGGGTTATTGCCCTAGGTAACTGTACTGTGTGGCCGATAACAGCCTCAGAAAGTACAGACAGTGCTGGGACAGGAATGCAGCCCTTTTCTGAGGAATTGTAAAAAGGAGGAAGGCTCCTGCAGTGGTATGGGTCAGATGGTTATTTTCTGGGTTCAAGGTTGGTACTGTAGGGGTAAAAGGTACAAGGGTCCTGAGAACTGTGGTGTTTCTGACCTCTTCAGAGATGCATCTCAAAGGTCCTGGTAGGGGCATGGCTCTGCCCTGAATGTTCATCCAGGGCAGCTCTGTGCTCTCACTTGGGCATGCTGTGGGGTGAGGGATGGGAAGCATGGATTCCCTTGTTAATGGCTGTGGGCCTGACTGCCTCTTTCTCTGTGAACTTACTTAGGAGCTGAGCCTGGGTTGTGTCCTGCTGCTGTCTCACTTGTACCAAGCACATCTGAACAGTGAGAAAGGCTCACCCTTAATGACTGCAGCCCGAGCTCCTTGTCAAGGAAGGTCTGAATTACCTCCTGACACACCCATCTGGATACAGAATGGGCATGAGAATGCAAACCCCCCTGATTCCCTCAGTGTGCCTGCTGTGCTGGAGGTGGGCAGTTGCCCCTGACCTCAGTTCTACCCAATCTGTCCAGACCACAGAAGCAATGCTAAGCCCTTTGCCAGGTGCATGCATTTACATAAACAAAGTGGGCAGGAGCCATGGTCCAAGACCAGATTCCTATGTCACCAAGCAGGTCATGGTGACCCGCAGATGACACAGTCCCTGGGATATCTTGTGCCTGGTCCCACTGAGCCACCCACTCCTGCTACCCAGCTACATCCCTCAGCTTCACACACGTCATTTTCTAGGTGGCTTCAGCCGACGTGGGTACACTGAACAGTGCTGCAGACCCGCAGAGGCAAGCGGTGGGACGCATTGCCTCCTGTCCATGACAGATGGCAAGTGTATTATCCTTTAACACTGCCGCTAGTCGTAGAGCCCAGCCCTGCTGTTTTGACACTGACTCAGCCATGAAGACACATCTCCAAGGTGACTCTCTGCTCTAGAGCGAGCATGTATCGCGTAAATTTACTTACATTCAAGGACACGTGCTCTTTCCTCTTGTTTGAGTCCCAAGAAAGTTTTCCCAGGCAGGGCTTGCTGATATTTTAACCCATGTACAGTCAGATGGTGTCACAGCTGGGGTCCCAGCGCATGGCTCCACCAGTGGTGGGTTGTGCTGGTGTAATGAAGAACATTGTGCCTTAAGAGAGGTCTTACGTGGGGTCCATCAGTGCAGTCATTGGATTGGATCCTGTGTTGGTCATCCAGTTAGACATTGCATTGGATCCTGTGTTACTGCAGGCAGCTGAAGTCTCTTCCCACACCCCTCACCCCAGCCTGTCCATGCCCTCAAAGAGTGTGTTGCTTCAGTGGCTTGATCCAGCAGGAAAACCACCCATCAGTAGAAAACAACAAAACAAAACCCAAAACAAAACAAACTTGCAGTAATTATTCGTTTGCATCACCCAGCTGGACAGGCAGCCTTCAGTGCTCTAAGTGTGGGGAAGGGAACAAGACTTGGGGAGACCTGGAGCAGGGAGGACATCCCTCTGAAGGCCAGCCTGCAGCTCTTGTGGATTAAAGGCTGTGTCAACCCATCCTTCCACAGAGGTGCCATGGGGTTGCGTGTGTGCTTGTGTTTTTCCACTGCCGACCTGACCGTGAATGTCTGCATAATGGGGATGCATTCTAGTACCAGCTGCAGTTCTATTTAGAAGGGAGTAATGAATATTTTGCTCCAAGAGGCTCTTGATACAAACCGTGACCATCTGGTTAAAAGTTTCGCTCTCAGCCATGTCATGATTCCCCCAAGTTATAATCGAGCACCTCTCTGCCCTGGTCATGCCAAGCAGATTTATTTTTAGGTCTGGCTATTGAGCAGGCTCCCAGTTTTCAGAGACCATTAGAATCCTGCTCTCATTATTAGCAGGCGCCCTGGAAGAAGGGACTTGCTTTTGCCTGAAAATCGCTAAAACTTCTCACCAGTGCTAACAAAGCCGAGGCAGATACTAATGAGGGTTTGAGGGCAGACACTGCCTCAGACAGCACTGATCCTTGGCAAGCACAGAGCTGGCTGGAGAACCAATTGTGCTGCTCTTAAAAGTAAAGAAAAAATAAGCTGTCGCTTCTCTTTTATAAGGTATATGTCCCCAGAGAGTCATTTTAAAGCTCCAAAGTACCGCTTTCTGTGCCACTGGATACTCTCTGATACTTTGGGGAGCAGTTTCTATTTTCTGCTGTCAAGCTGTTTGACTGCATTGATTTTTTTTTGTATTACAGCAGCACCAGGTCACGGGTGAAACTGAGACCTTTTATTCCAGGTGCCCACACACAACACACGTATGTAATCTTACCTTCCCGAAAGAGAGATACGGGAGTTCAAACAGAGGGAGATTTTAGCCAGCTCCATGGTAATGGTTTAAAGCTGCAGACTGGCTCCTAACCTGATTGATGGGGCCAGAGGTAACCGTGCTGGAAATGAGCAGGAAGCCAGTTCACTCCAGAGGCTACCCAGTCTGTATATCTATCTGTGTCCATTTTATGGGATAGCTGAATTAGGGGTGCGTGGTTAGATACCAAGAGCGAACGTTTCCCACTGAATTCCAGTTTAAGCTCTGGTTGCACTGTAAATGACAGTTGCTCCAGCAGGTTTTTCACTTTCCAACAGGAGAATGGAACAGTGTCTCCATTTTCTCTCCTCTGCAGCATGGACAAGGACAGCCAGGATGTTCACCAGGTGCTGAATGAGCTGAAGAACAAGTTCCAGGAGATGAGGAAGCTGATCAGCTCCATGCCCGGCATCGGTGTGAGCCCAGAGCAGCAGCAACAGCAGCTGCAGAACCTGCGGGAGCAGGTCCAGACCAAAAACGAACTGCTGCAGAAGTACAAGAGCCTTTGTATGTTTGAAATCCCCAAGGAGTAGGAATGGTGCAGCTCTGCTCTCTGTGTCTGAGATGCCTCCTCTCCTGGCTGAACAGGAGAGAAAAAAGGTGGCAGGAGTTTCCTTTATTTTACCCAGTTTTGGTGGCGTTGCTCTGAAGTTTGGTCTGTGTGGATCACAGGCATGTGACACTGAACCAGAACACTGTGTGCTTCACCTGTGATGATTACAGCAGTATTTTCACTTTGATCTGCTGTAGGACTGTGCATTTATATATGCATCTCTTCTGTTTCCTCTCAGGGTGGGGTGGTTTGATGCTGTGTTTTTGCATTCAAGCAAGCAGGAGGCATTATGTTTTCTCTTCGCTGAGGGTCAAAGTACCTGCTGATTAACTTCAGCAAGAAAAAGGGAGCCTTTTCTGCATTTTTTTCCCCTTAAAAGTGGCCAAACATCCGAAGGGAGCATAAAGAGGGAAGCACGAGGTGTTTGGCTCTGCTCCTGGAAAGGTTCTCTGGGGTGCTTTCCAGTTTCTGTGTGTCAGAAGAGGAATGATTGCTTTCAATTACTTCCGTATTTCTCCCTCTTTAAACAACAAGTGATGGTTGTGTCTGAGTCAAGTAAAGTTTTAGAAATTCCAAACTGTTCCTCTTGTGTGTTCCCTGAGTGCATGTGGGCTGAGGAGGGGGTAGGGCTCGGGCAGCACAGAGGACCTGTGTAGCCTGGGTCTTTATGTCACTTTTTTAGAAGCAGCATGACCTGGGAGAGCAAAGCAGAGACTTCCTGGGGAATGAATTTTGGTAGACTTTGGGTGCCTGAGTCTCCTTGGGCAAGCACAGCTTACAAGCAGTACACTGGGCATCTCGCTCTTGAAACTGAGTCAAAACAAAGGGCGTAAATGACAAGAGCTTTTAGTTATTCCATACGTAACAGAAGTCAGGCTCAACAGGACGGGTCAGTTCCACATCCAAACTGCTCCAGGGGCTTCCCACAAGCATTTGAGTGTTTGCCAGCAGCTGATGAAAAGCCCTTGGATGTTGTATCGTGTTCAGATGGATCCCAGGGCTCACTGCCCTCTGTCCTGCTGGTTGCTGTTGGGGTGGGTGGCTGATGACAGCCCAGTAAGCAGCACCGCATCTCGCCCACCGGCAAAGACGTGATGGGACCTGGAGTTTCATGGTTCTCTGAATTACACTGGAAGATGGTGCAGGTCAGTAGTGGAAAAGGTGAAAAACCAGCTGGTGGAATACAATTTCCATGGGAACCAGTATCCAGGGGCAGGTGGCACTTGTCCCTTCGCAGGGAGAAGCAAGGTCTGTTTGCGTAGGATTCTCCTGTCCTAAACCAAGGGGCGAATAATTCTCTGCCATGGTTGCAACTCACCTGTAGCCTAGAGATTACTCTGTCCCCCTGGGATACTTTACTAGTACTTTCTTTGGGAAGGTGCCAGTGTGTAAACACTGAGTAAAGCAGAACACCAAGATAAACAAAGCACAATGTACACTCTTTATTACTGAAATTACCTTTCAGCCAGCCATTGCCTGTCCCAGCTCAATAAATTCTTGTGTCTCATGCCCGGACAGTGGTTTTTCTTTTTTTGCCAGTTGCTGTTCCCGTGAAATCAGGGCATACAGGGAGCTGGAAGAAACAACGTGTTTCCAAATAAATGTCTGGCACTTAGCACAGGAACAAGTTAACTCTGTCAGCTTGAATCCAAGTTTCAAATGAAACTGAAGCTGTTTGATTTGCAGGCTGACCCACCTTAGTTTTGTGGTTTTAATAGATACATTTTTTCCATTAATATGTATTAAATGTAGGTTTGTTCTGCTGCCTGGGGAGGGAATGGGGGCTGAAAATGAACTGGAACTGAAGCTGGAGCCAGGGAGGGCTGTTCTTTGAAGAGCTTTCCCCTTCCCTTTCACTTCTAGCAATGATTACCACAACTTGTTATTAGCGAGAGATTAAAAACCATCAGATGCAGAGGTGACCTTTCCAGCAAAGCACTTCCTTTACTCATATTGCAAAATAAAAACAATATCCCAGACGGGGCGCAAATGAATCACTCTTTGTTGACATCATTAAAGTGTGCTTAGTTAATCAGGAAAAAAAAAAAGCATGAAACACAATCAGCTCTTTATAATGAAGTGATGTCAGCTCGCTGGGTTTCTGGGGTGAATGACATGCCAATGCCCAGCGTGTCATGGGGCTGGCAGGATCGTCACTCGGCGTTAGTGGAGTGAGGAAAGTCTTGGCTCAGTGACCCGTTTTGAGTAACTCACTCTGCATGGCCCCTTGTTACCCTGTGAGGCAAGAAACCGTCTGCTTGCAGAGACAGAAACCTTTGCACTGGGAGTCGAAGGAAATGGGTTAATAAAGGGATCGAGTCTAGACACTGGTTTTAGTGCCTCCGAGCTGGGCTTGGGTCTCAGTTTAACAGGATTTGGTTGTGCTACAGGGCCGGGCAAGGAAGCAAAGGCAAACCCAGGGGTGTCATTTTAAAAAGATTTTATTAATTTGTAGAAAAAATAAAACATCAAGTTTCACCCACGGTAGAAACACTTGAAGATTTTTTTTTGTTCATGTCAGTGACAACCAACACCTACATAAAGTGCCTATTATTGTCTTATTTAAAAAACCCTCCCCGCTCCCCCCACCCTCCCCAAATCTTGCAAATCAGACAAGACAAATGTAAACAAGAGTCAGTTTTTTGGTCCATCGGGGCTGTAACTCTGCAATGTCTTTGCAACAGCTTAGAAGTGTCTTCTGCACGTGTTTTGCAGACACAGATGAACACGACACAGAGCGAGAGTCCGTGCACAGCTTCTCAAGTTTAAAAAAAAAAAAAAAAAAGCACAACAAACCAACAAAAAACCAACCCCAAAGCCCCAAGCAGGCACTGGCAGGACCCTGCCCTCCCTCCTGAAGACAGTGCTTGAGGCTGGGTGGTTTGGGATGGAAAGAAACACCAGGGTCTGTGCCCTTCACGCTCATCCTCCCACCTGGCATCCCAGCAGCCCATCCTTTCCCCATCTCGCTGCCCAGAGGAGGCTGGTCCCAGCTCACCCCCTCCTGCCCTCCAAAGCCTCTCCCTTCGCATCCCTCGCTCCCAAAAATACACACCCCCCGGGGGAGGGAGCTGATGAAAGCAATCCCTCGGGAGGAGGGAGGCTGGGGAAGAGGCGACCCACTCTCTGCCCTGGGTGGGTGCCTGCCCACCTTCCTGCCTGCCCAAAGTCAATTCGGAAACAAGCATCTTTCCCCCTCCCTTCCTTCCTTCCTTCTCGTCACGGGGCGAGCGTGGGGCTCCTAGCTGATCACGCAGCGGTCCTTCTCCTTGCTGTGCCCGCCGCCAATGGCTTTCTCCCGGATGTACATGAGGTCGCTGTGGACGCTGGGTCGCCGGGCGAAGGGGGCCACGATGCCGTACGCCTCCTCCGTGCTGCCCCGGCCCCCTCTTTCAGCAGCTTTTTGCCTTTCAGTGCCTTCTTGTGCAGGATGTCGCAGTACTGGACCGAGACCTTGCGGTGCAGGTCGGGGCTCATCTCACTGGGCAGCTTGGCCATGGCGAAGAGCGCCTGGAACATCTGGTCCAGGCTGCTGTTCTTCTTGGCTGAGATCTCGAAGTAGGCACATTTTTTGGGGTCCCCTCCCACCAGCTGCTCGATTTCCCGGGGCTGCACCTCCCGGTAAAAGTCCCGGTCGCCCTTGTTGCCGCAGATGACCAGGGGCACCTCTATGTTCTCCTTGGTTTTGTTCTTCAGGCACGACTTGGTCTCCAGGATTTGCTGCTTCAGGCGCTGCACCTCCTCAAAGGAGTCCCGGTTGTCCAGGCTGAAGACGAGGATGAACACGTCTCCTGGGGACAAAGAGGGAATGTGAGATGGTTGCAGGGATGGGGACACATAGAGACTCGCTGCCTAAGCCTGGGGAGGGAAGGTCCACGCAGTTCACCCTGTGCACACACAAAATCCCACCTCCCTCCACCTGGGACTGGAGAAACATCTCCAAACTGGGCAAGAACACCTGAAACCTGGCGAGGGGCCCCCCTTTCCTCCTGGCACTCCCCAGCCAAGTACCTGTGAGGATGGAGAGGCGGCGCATGGCTGGGAAGGGGTGGTTGCCCGACGTGTCTAGGATGTCGAGCTGGTAGACCTCGCCACGGATGCTGTAGAACTTGCGGTGGAAGTCCTCGATGGTGGGTGTGTACTGCTCCTCGAAGCGGCCGGTGAGGAAGCGGGAGACGATGGCCGTCTTGCCCACCTTGGAGGAGCCCAGGATGACCATGCGGTAGCAGTTCTTGGCGGGGATGCTCAGCTCAGACTCGCTGGGACACATCTTCTTGATCATCGCTGCCAGTTTCATTGAAGCCGGCGAAGGGGCAGCTTGCTCCAAGAGGAACGAGAAGGAGGATGAGGATGAAGAGGAAGGTGATGCCAGCCCGGCTGCTCAGCCCCTCTCCTCTCACAGGAAAGGCCGGTGTGAGCTCTGCCCGGCCGCCGCCGCGTTATATGGAAGCGGCAGCGACCGCCCCTCGGCGCGTCACGGCCCGGGGCGGCGGCGGCTGAGTCAGTGCGCGGCTCCGCGCCCCACCCGCTCCCCCGCCGCCTCCCGCCGCTCAGCCGGCCGGACTCTTTGCAGCCCCGGGCGGGCTCCCAGCGCCGCGCAGCCCGGTCGGGGCTCCTGGCGCTCGGCAGCCCGGTCCCGCTTTGCGGCCCGGTTCGCTATCCCGGTGCTGCAACAGCCCAGTGCCGTTCGCGGCCCGGGTCGGGCTCCCGGTGAGACTGCACAGCGCGGCCCCATTCGCAGCCCGCTCCCGGCCCCGTTTCCAAACCGATCCCCCAGCAGCTCAGCCCGGCGCTTCGTACCCGTCCGGTGCGCAGCCGGCTCGGGGCTCCCCGCGCCCCGCACGCCCAGCACTGGGCTCTCCCCGAGCGGCACCCCTCTGCCGGCCGCCCTGCTCGGGCGCTGGGGGCCCGGGTGGGTCGGGGGTGCCGGGGGGGTGTGTGTAGCGGCCCGCGACCTGACCCCCGCCCAGTCCCGGGGCGCCGAGCGCGAGCCCGCTGCAGCGCCCGCTCCGCCGCTAGGGGGCGGCCGAGGGCACGGCCGGCGAGACGGGCAGCGCGAGCAGGGAGCGCGCAGCGGCGCCCGGGCCTGGAACCCGCAACAGAGCCCGGGCGGGGACCCCGCGGCAGTACCCGGGCGGGAATCCTTCGGCAGTGCCCGAGGGGTGCTGGGGAAGCTCAGCCTGGGGACATGAGCCGCGGTAAAGGGCCCTGCAGCCCCTGTAGGGCCGGGGGGGGGGGGTTGCCTGGAGGAGGAGGAGGGGGAAGAGGAAGAGGAAGGATGCTCACAGGGATGCAGGCAAGGTGCAGGAGGCAAGGTGCTGCTTCACACCCGCTGCCTGATCTTGTCGGGTGGGTGTCACGGGAGCTGCACGGGCCCCAAGCAGCCCCCATGCCCAACCAGGGCTGCAGTGGCACCCAATCCTGGGGCAGTGGGAGCCGAGCTGTGCTGAGGGATCTCCCTCTGTGCATCAGTGCGCCAGGGCCTGGGGAAGCCAAACTCCTCTTTCACATCACGCTGATGAGAAAGCCTGAGTTACAAACACCTGTGAGGATCTGTGGAACCAACTGGCTACGAAGCAAAGGTGGCGTGTGACCAGTCTCAGAGTAGCAGAAGCATCACCTACAGTACTGAGAAGGACCTTGGGGACAGCCAGGGCACACAGATCCATGCAGCATGGTGCTGAGCTTGGGAAACAGATGGAGCTGAGCTTTCCCTCTTCCCCAGGTGTGGTTCTGCACTTGGACACCAATTCAGACGCTGTCCAAAGGAGGAATTGGGGTCATCGGTGGGGTGGGAGGGAACAGCAGTTTAAGCATCCCTGCCCTGCAGGGGCACAAGGATGCTTCGGGGAGAGAAAGTGGGACAGTTTCCCATGTTCATTGATCTGTGTGCAAGACAGCAAAGAGGTTTAATAGCTGATTACGGAGCACAAATGTATCACCCCAAAATAACAGAAAGATCATTTAATTGAAGCAGTTGATGAAAAACAACAGGGGGAATAGGAAGCGCCGACCTCTGGGGGACAGACAAATCGAATGGCTCGATCGGCGTTTATTGTTGACTGTAAAACTATTAATAGTGCCAGGAACGGGTAAAAATAGCCTGCTCGGAGCCTGCTCTTAGGTTAACAGGCTTCAGCAACAGAAAATCCATTTTCTCCTTCCAAATGGCTCTTTGGAGACAGTAAAAGGCAGATGTGCCCCAGGATCCTGCGGGCTGGGCTCAGGGATGCGGGGTGCCCCTGGAGCCACCCTGCCAGGGACACCCCAGGAGCAAGGACAGGGATCCTGGCCAAGCAGGGGAGAGCTGATGGTTGCAGGAGCTCCCAGGGAGAGGACGTGGGTGCTGTCCACACAGTCCCAGAGCCCAGCTCCTTGCAGAGTCCCATGGAGCCCAAGAAGAGGAGCGTGACGAGGCATTAGGCTGAGTTCCCCCCATCTAGAAACTTGTGTCCCGGTGAAAGATTTGCTGGGAGCCAGCTGCCAGTGATGGATGATAATGGAGCCGCCTTGCTGTGAGGCAGAGTCTTCCCACAGTTATGACTCTCTTAAAAATCACCACATATTTCTGACCTGACTGCAAATAGCCTGAGCCTGAAGCAGGGGAAGGTAAAACAGCATCTTTCCCCACAGCTGCCGTACCACCTGCGCAGAGTCTGACTCTGCCATTTGTGGGGTGCTTTGCTCTTCACCCCATTTCAGAGGATACGGGCTCTGCTCCCCTGTGCCGCTGCTTGGTACAGCAAGAGCCTCGTGCTGTGCACGAAACCCAGCAGCTGGGGACACTTCTGATGCCGCTGAACACCTTCAGCACAGATCAATCCCCATTTTCTTGCTGTTTCCCTCCCAGTTTGCATCCTCCCAGGTTTAGCAGCCACCTGCCCACAAACAAATCTCTCCCGGCGGCCGCAGAGCAAGTGGCTGAGGAAAGGAAATTCCATGAAAGTCACACAAACATCCCGCCGGCAGAACATACGGCTCCCCAGGGCCTGGCTTGGACGAACTGTGCGAGCAGCAAAATAGAGCTCACAGCAGCACCAGCCTCTGCAAAAATGCAGGAAGCAGAATGTACCAGGAGGCAGGAGTGCTCATCGCATCGCGCCGCCCCGCCCGGGGACAGGGGGATACTTGGAAAAGAACAGTGACATCAGAACATGACTTTGATTCCTGAGCATGCTGCGGAGCCAGGAAGTATCGTCACCCCAGGGCCAAGCCGGCCTCGGTTCATGGCTGGGTCCTGGGGGTCTGAGCGGTGAAGAAGCCAAGCCTGGAACAGCCACCTGTGTCTCTTGCACCCCGGCACACACAGACCTCACAGTCCTCCTGCTCTGGGCCCCAGAGAGGAGCACATCCAACATGAACCCCTTATCTTGGCCACGAAGATGCTCCATGTCCTACCCAGGGCTTGTCCCCTGCATGGCAGCACACGGTATTCCCTGCTGCTGGCTTTGTGAATACGCACATGGAGCCAGCCCCAGCCTGGCTCTCCCAGCTCCCCAGTTCCTGCTTTTCTTCCCCCCAGGAAAGGGGCCACTTCTTCAGACTGGGACCCTCTCCCTTTTCAGTGTACAGCATCCTGGTGTGGGGCTCATTAGCCCACTCACAAATAACCAATGGCTGCTGGGGAGCAGTGGGGTCTTGCAGCCGCCCCGACTGCTCCCCTGGGGATGGGAGAAGGAGCAAGGGGCTGGAGGAAGAGGGGAGCAGCTGGGTAGGGAAGGGAAGAGAGGGTTTAGCTATAGCTCTTGCTCGTCCCCCTGGGGAAAAGCATCTGATTAAATCAAGATGCAAGATCCAGGGTTGCTATTCATTCCCTATATTATTAGCTTGTCTCATTTTATTAAATCTCCTTTAAGGCTTTTCAAAAGAAGCACGTAATTCACAACATATAATTTTTCCCAGATGAGATATGATGCAGAAGCGGGCTGCTCTGTCACTGGGGATTGGGGGGTGGTTTTATTTGTTTCCTTCCCCAACCCCCTACTTCTTTTGCAACACTTTTCATGTCTCTTGATTCCTTTTAGCATTGGGGATTTGATTAACAGAGAATTTGAAAGCCTGGGACACATCTCAAACCCCCAATTCCTTGAGTCATCCAGGCAAGGGGTGGTGAGAGCTCCCTTGGAGAAGCCATCCCCATGCCTGGCACGACGCAGCTCCTGGACCAGGCTCGTGTTGCGCCTTGGTCTCCAGACCTTCTGCCCCTGCTCCCCTCCTCTCACTGTAGGTGTGTGCTTGATGCAGTGAACCCCCCAAAACCCAGGGATAGGGCTGAGCGCTGTATCGTGGTGCAAAGCCAGGGATGCAGCAGGCTCCAGCACATTGCTCAGTGCCACTTTCCTTACCAGTGGTGCCAACACGTTGGATGGCTGAACACACAGTGAGGGCCAGGGTTTTGGTGGCACCACACTGCAGGGCACTTGGTTTCGCTGCCTTGCCACTCCAGGGGCCATGCCCTGCCCTACAGCAGAGGCTGTGGAAGCATCTCCCTCCGACTGCACCGAGGTGACATCAACTCATCAGCAGTAACCATGGAGCACAGGTGGGTCAAGCTCCAAACAGAGCAGAACTGGGGATCCCTGAGCTGAGGGCACCCTGGGAATCCTCTGCTCCCAGTTTCTGTCCTCTTGACCATCCTCTTAACTGTTGTTCAGACGCAGCAGCATCCCACCAACACACAGCATGGACAAAGGTGTTCACATGTCCTGGACATGTCCCCAAACTCTGGCACCTTCTGCTCCCTTCTGAAGAGCAGCAGCCTCCCAGGATTAGAGAGAAATGTCACCTGTAATTGGAGATGGGCAGCAACAGGACTTGGAATATAGGGCACAGGGGAGAGGGAGGCTCAGTGACCCCAGTGGACTCGTTGCCACAGCTTTCAGGAGGGTTCCCATGGAAATAGTGGTGGCTGCTGGGGTTATTAGATGAAAATAAAAGTCCGAGAGGAGGCAGCGAGCTGGCTGGCCAGCAGCGGGCTGGAGCTGGTGGAGGGATGTGCAGCCAGTCCTGAGGGCTTGGAGCCTGGAGGTGTTTCGTGTCGGGGTCCCACATCTGTCCCTGCTGCTTCAGCTGCGGGATCTGGAGGAGGCTGGGGCCAGCCCAGGGTTTGAGGCTTCAGGGGGAAAATTTGGGTTGTGGGGCCATGAGCAGGGGAGGGCTGAGGCTTGCTCCATGCCGGTGCCCGTATCAAGGACCCTGGAGGCTCCCACAAATGCTCCGAGCTGAGCAGCAGTAAAACAGAGCCGCGGGCAGATCCAAACTGACATCCCCTTCCCGGGGGGCGCTCTGGCTGCTCTGCCTCCCTCCTGCCATCCCGACTCAGAAAGGAGCTGTGCTGGGTAAACAACCCCCCTCTGAAGGAAATGCACCATGGAAAAAGCAGCACATCCCTACAACTTTTTTCTTTTGAAACAAGATCCAAGGAGGATGCAGCACAGCCCTCGCTGGGCTGTTCCAGGGTGGCTTTTTAGTGTGCAGATTAAAGAAAACAACCTCATAACTTGTCCTCTGGCACATGGTGGGAGCTCCGTGCGTAAAGACCCCCCTGGTGTGGAGGGGCAGAGTCGGGCCGTGGCTGGGCTGGGTTGGTTGGTGTTCTCATGCTGTCCCTCACGGGACTGATGCAATGGGCAGGGGGATGGTGGGCACAGGGACAATGGGTACAGGGTGCTGCTGCTGCTGCTCTCATGGCACTGGGGTCATCTGGAAGCATCCCCTGGGCACCCACGAGATAGGGGCTGCCTGCCTCCACAGACCCGGAGCAGGAGCTCACAGGCTGGATCCCAGTCCTGCCTCAGGCATTTGTCTTGCTGGTGGTTTTCCACCTGGAAATAGCTTCTCATGAGGGAATTCCTCCCTTTGCATTTCTTTGAGGTGGTTTAGAGCCCTGACTGCTTTCCCTGTGCAGTGGGGATAGAGGATGCCGGCTTATTCCCCTGTATGATCAGTCCTGTTGTGTCACCCATCTGGCTTCTCCGGATAAAGGGGTTCCCAATAAAGCAGCCAGTGCCCATGCTTCCCCCCAAGCCCCTTCACTGCCCATGCTCAAAGCCCACCCTCGCTTTCGCATCCAGTCCCAGTTGCTGGCAGACAAGCCTTCCTCCCCTGGCCACTGAGCATCGGTGCAGAGCTTCAACCCTGGCGTCAGGACCGGCTCTGGAGCCACTGCCAGAGCTCCCTGCTTCCCTCCCTCTTCCCCAACAGCAAAAATGCCAACTCAGCAAGCTGGGCCTGGCAGGAGCCCGATGGGAATCGTGACTTCTCCATCGCTCTGCCGATGCGGCACCGCGCCTCGATTGCACCACGAGTCCAGTCTCTGCTCCTGGCTAAGGGTGTTTGTTTGCCATGTGAGGGTTGGTGGCCGTCCCGCCCCCGGGTGAAGGCAGCGCAGCTTCACCGGGCAAAAGCAAACACGGGCGTGAGGTTACGGGTGGTCACGATGGATGGAGGGCACTGCTCCCCATCCTGCATGTCCCCATCTTCAGGGAAAGGACCTGAAAGCTGTTGGAGAGAGTCCAGAGGAGGCCATGAAGATGATCAGGGGGCTGGAGCACCTCTGCTATGAAGACAGGCTGCAAGAGTTGGGCTTGTTCAGCCTGGAGAAGAGAAGGCTTTGGGGATACCTAATCAGAGCCTACCAAAACTTGAAGGGGTCCTACAGGAAAGTGGGAGAGGGGCTGGTCACCAGGGACTGCAGGGATAGGAGAAGGGGAATGGCTTCAAGCTGAGAGCAAGAAGGCAGGGTTAGGTTAGACATTAGAAAGAAATTCTTCACTCTGAGGGTGCTGAGGCCCTGGAACTGGTGCCCAGAGCAGCTGTGGCTGCCCCTGGATCCCTGGCAGGATTCAAGGCCAGGTTGGATGGGGCTTTGGGCACCCTGGGCTAGGGGGTGCCCTTGCCCATGGCATGGGGTCGAGACTAGGTGATCTTTAAGGTCCCTTCCAACCCAAACCAGTCTGTGGTTCTATGACTGTTGGATGCAGCCTCCATCGCCGCAAGTGTCCTGCATGAAGCATCCCTCAAGAGTGGAGCTGGCCCAGCAGTGGGTGCCCATCCCTGGGGCAGTTTGGGTTTGTAAGGGTGATCCCCCAACCCCAAAACACCATCACCTGTACGGGGGAGCCATGCACAGCCACACACTGAAAAACCAGTTGGAGCCGGAGGGTGGGCAGAGCCACTGCCGGGGCTGCGGGATGGGGTGACCTGAGGCAGCGCAGTGCGATGGACTTGCTGACCTGGCCATCGCTGCCAGGCAGGAGTTGTGATTTAACCAGCTGCTTCTGTCCTGGTGTTTGCTCTGGAGAAACATCCCGGACATCAATGGAGGCGTTATCTATGGCATCTGCACACAGCCTCACGTGCGGCACTTCCCAAGGCTGCGGAGACCCCCCTGCCAAGCTCAGATGGGCCTGGTAAGCCCCACAGTGGATTTTGGAGCACAAAGTTACAAAAACAGCCCTGTGACCACATTTCCACAGATCTTGCTTGGTGGTCAACACCTCCAAAAGAACCAGAGGGATGCGCCTGCCCATCCCGGCACCACACCGGGTCTGCAACCAGCTGGTCCTGGGGGGTTTGACAGCACAGGGCTGCTCTTTGGAAGCAGCAGGAGTCTCATGACTCCATGATGTGAGGTCCATCCCTGCATCAGTGCACGATGTGGCCTGGCCACAGCCAGGCACTGGCCCTGGGATTGGGGAGGGTGAGAAACAGATACTTGGTGCTCAGCCTGCAGGTTTCATCCCCACCCACTGTAATCCCACATCTCTAGAAACGGGAATTTTTCCTTATAATCAGGGAAAGTCTCCTAATCCCTTGCTGCTGAACAAATCCCACAAAGCAATGTAAATAATGTTCTCCAACGAGCAGCATGGCACTGTCCTCTGCCAAAGGGAGAAAGGCAGATTGGACCCCACGAGGTGGGCTTGAACGTCACCTTGAACATCACTTTCCAGCTCCTCGAGTTCGCTTCAGGGAACAGGTGTCTCTGAAACGTCAAACCCTGGCTTTATGGCAGCCAGAACTGGTTCTGCAAAGGCAGCAACACTTTCATCGGCACTGGCTGCTGCAGAAAAGAGCTACTGAAAGTGGGGATGGCATAGCCCCAACCCCCTGTGCAATGTAAAGCTGATTGGGAACAGCTGGGAAGCAAGAAGAGCTTGAATGACAGATCAAGGGGGACAGAGTCCCTGAGGCCAGTCCCAGTGCAGCACCAAAGCCCTGTGCTTTTGGGATGCTGTGGGCACAGACAGGGACGCAGCTCTGTCACTGGGGTTTATGGTGACAGAGACCCATTCTGGGGGGAGGGAGGGGGCTTGATGCTGGAACCCTGGAGGTGGGAATGGCACAACCAGGGCTCCGCCTGGCATCACAGTGAGGACAGGGAAAGGCGTCCATGGTCCCCAAACAGCACAAATACAGCCCTCTGCACGTCCTTGTCAGGAGCAATCCTTCCCCAACAAGCACGTGTCTCATCAGTAAATACCGATTTCACCTATCAACAAATGGGAATTTATTTACATCAGAGACTCTGAGCCAGGACTGGCAACTCCAACACAAACCCTCTGAATAACGCACCGTGTCCTCTCCTTGCCGGTTGCTATGGGCACCGGGCTGTTTCAGCCTCTGTCTATAAACATTAACTGTGAAGGGGATGTGGAAACTTCCCTAAAAATAAAATACTATGTCCAAGTCTTGAAGGGAAAGGCTGTTGAGAAGGCCATAAAGTACCAAATCCTCCTGTAATGGCTCTGAAGCGACAGAACGCAAACACGGCGGCATGAGCCCGGCTGAAGGAAACAAGAGGCTGGGCTGAAAAGAAACCAACGGGTTTAATTCCTGCTGAGCAATGCCCAAAGGGTGAATTACAACATGCAAAAGCAAAAGGAAATCGGACTGTTCTCTGGAGGTGACACTGAGAAAAGGGAGGACCCTCTGCGGAGGGGACGACATGATGCTGAGACGTGGCACCGCATCCCGGTGCTTGCGGCCGGCAGCTGCTCCCTTCTCCAGCGCGGCTGCCGGGGGCTTTTCATTGCTTTGTTTAGTTATGGACTTTATTTTTGGTCGTTTATAGCTTATTTGTCAAACCGTTTCAGGAATGTAAACACCGAGCCTGGGTCTGGAGCATCACCCCAGGGATCTTCCCATTCAGGGCAGGATGCAGCAGCGGGCTCTTTGGGATGCGCTGAGGCTGGTGGCAGGGTGGAGGGGCAGATCTGTACCGGCTGCTGCACGGTGCCAAAGGCAGCAGAAGCCATTTCTCTCTCTGCCTCCCACCCACCCACCGCCCCTGCAAGGCAGTGAAAAACAGCTGGAAGGCACTGGGTGGTGGGGAAAGCAGGTGGGACCCACATGTGGCCCCCAGAAAAAAAGGAGGGGGGGGGTGAGGAAGGAGCCAGGGTACTGACATGGCCAGGGGTGGGATATGTGCAGGGTGCGGATGGGGACTGACTCTTCCCCTTGGTCTCCACCATGCTGGGGTTCCTGCATGGGACAGCTGCCATCCCTCCATCCCCACTGGGCAGGGGTTTGGATTACACGGTCACATCTCTGTGCTTTCAGTCACCTTTCTCGGAGCCTTTGCGAACATCATGGAGATGCTACAGACCTCAGCTGGGAAACCACAGCGCTGGGCAGGGAGGCTTCCCTCTCCCAGAAAAGATGGGGTTTGCTGTTGATGAGTTTGCAGCAGTTTCCCTCCTTCCTTCTACAGCCATGTTTGAACATCCCAGGGGCTCCTGAACCTACCCCATTGCTCCGCCCGAGCTTTTGTTTTCCTCCCGTGGCTCTTTGGCAGCATCTTCAGATGATCTTCAGCATCAGCTGGAGCTGGTGCCTCCACATGCTCAAAGCTCGCCTACAAAAGGCCCCCCTACCCCTTGCCTCCATCACTACTCTGCTTGCCTTCCAGTCCAGGCTGGTGCTGAGTTGCTTCTTCCCCTGCAGATCTCCAATAATTGGTACAGGAGAAGCAGTCAGGAGGTGTCATGGGGTTTCTGGGGAGCATCACCTTCATGGCAGGAGCTGCAGTGACCCGACAATGGGAACAGAGACCTGGGGACAAGGCCCTCCAGCTCCCACAGGCTGCTAGGAGGAGGTGCTGCCACACTCAGGCTGTTCCTCTGATCACCTTCAATACTGTGGGCTGCTTGGTTGGTTCATTAAGGGTTGCTGGGCTAATTAGTAGGATACATCTCAGTAGGAAAACGGACAAATCGGACAGCGTGGGGACCAGAGAGGCACGCTGTGCTGAGGTATCTGGCACTGCCTTGCAAGGGGCAAAGAGACAAGAGTCTGTTAGGGACCGTACTGCTGCTCCAGGATCTTTCCTGGGGCTGAGGCTGCCAGGCTCCAAAAAACTCCGCAGTGCCATGTGCTGGTCCAGCCTCTCCAGCCACCAGCGGGGAGATGCACTGGGGGGTCCTGGGGCAGCATTTAACCCCAGGGAAAGGAGCCTGGGCAGGAACTTGGGATTCTGTAGAAACCTTTGGCCCCCCCAAAAGCAAGCCCAGTCTGAGTTTCTGGGGTGAGCCCATGAGCAAAATGCTCCCGGCTTGGGCACGGATGCCTGATTTCCCAGCGGGGTGGTCGGGCACGCATGGCCTCCTGCACCATCCCTGCCGCTCGCTGGAGCACCTCCCATGGCCAAGAGCTGCTATTTTCTGCCTGATTTAGACTAAGCCTGGAGCCTCAAAGCTCCCCAGCAATTTTCCTTCGTGCTGAATCTCAAGTATATAATCAAAACAATTTGGGGGTTGCTGGTTGAGTGCCAAGAGGCGGACACAACCGCTGCCGTGTAAAGCCTTCCCACCTGGGGGCTTTTGTGGAGGTTTGAAGCTCAAATCCCTTGAGAAGCACGGGAAGGGCTCAGAAGGAGCCAGGGAGGGCAGGGCTGGGCAGGGGCACGCTGGGAGGGTGGGTGGTGCCCCCCTTCCCATCTAATATGCTTTGTAGGCGGGGGAGCCCAGCAAAGCAGCCCCCTCGGTGAAACACTGATCAGCAAACATACCTGTTGCTACTTGTTCTTTGCTCCCTTCTGTTTCTGCCGATATATTTCCTCTGTGAAAGGCCTGTGGTTGGGAGGATGGGAATGTGGGGAGAGACAAGAGAGGGACAAAAGAAGGGGGAGAGCATTAAAATCAAGATGACTTCATATTGCCTTTTGTGCCCAGAAGCTATGCCCTTCACAGGCTGCCACAACCCGACTACTCCTGTGCCATGGCAATCATCGACTCGGTATCTCTGGATCATGGAGCAGCTCCAAGCTGCTCCTACCCAGGACCGTCCCTGCACCGAGCAGCACGAGGCTTAGCACGGGCTTGGACTGCCCCGGCGAGCAGCTGGGCCTTGTCTCCCTCTGCATCTCCTCCTCCCTTGCAAAGACAAAAGACCTTTCACTGCTAAAGCATGTCCACTGCTTCTGGGAATAATTCTAGGTTGCTCTGTCCTGGGCTGCTGGGCTATTGTGGTTCAAAATATCTGAGAAGTCCATCCAAGGCACTACAAAATGCAAGCTCTTGTCCCAGGTTCTCTTCAGATGACACAGAGAGTCCTTCCCTTTCACTGCTGCCTTACTGCTCTTGTACAGGCAGAATCAGGCACCCAAAAGAAAAAAAAAATTATCTTATTTTGATAAAAATAAACAAAGGCATTAATGTTCCTAGAACTCAGCAAATACTTTCAGAGAGGAATCTGCCCATTATCAAAACAACAGAAAAACAATCCTCTGTTTTCCTTCTTCCCTGCTGAATCACTTGGAAAAAAAAAAACCCACCTCTCCTTGTGCAGTTCCCCGAAACCTCAGGAGTTAAAGCTGGTAGAAATAATTAGAAGCTCTCCAGTTTTGCAGAGCTACTCACCCCTCATACAGCACGGCGATTGTGTAGGAAATTGCCACTACAGCTGTCAGCAAAAGGCCAGCTGGGCTCGCATGCCTGGTTTGAAAGAGAAGGAAAAGATCAGGTAAGTACATGGGCTTATGCAAGACCCGGTTTAGAAAGTGAAATGAGATGCTGGGCTCCAGGAGAGCACTCTCCTGCTCATTAAACAGAAGCGAACAAAAGGCTGGGGTCTTTTTTTGTCCTTAATGTTAAGTGTCTTAGACAGATGTTACTTGGCACAGACTCTTCCCCAGCCTACTTCAGTGACTTCTTTTAAGTCTGAGCCCTGCACATTGCTGCTAAGAGAGCTTCTGCTTTGATGCTAAATCCTGAGATTATAAAACTGTTTAATAGCTGAGCAGCTGCTTACGTAGGGCTGTGGCTCCCAGCCAGCGCTATAAGGGAAACGCCTGATGTGCACAGGAAGACAGGCCACCCAGGGCGCAGGAGACACCTGGCAGAAGGAGCAGCATACAGGACTATATACATCGACCTGTCAGTGGGGCTGGGGATGGAAAGGGATGGAAAGGGATGGGAAGGGATGGAAAGGTCCATGCCTGCCCTGTGAAGGGTGCTGGAGCAGGTCCTGTGCTGGAGGTGTGGGGAGCTGGGAGCCTGGTTTACATTTAAACCCATTTCAGATGTTTTAGGATGTCACCTTCTCTTTCAGATGTCACCTCCAGAGGCCCAGCTGAATGCAAGGGGGCATCAGGCATGGGGCAGGGCATCGAGGCTGCCCGCTGCCCCTCACCATGTCCGGTTATGAGGAGAGGTGCTTGAGGGCTGTGGATGCAACAAAGATGGTGGCTCCTTTTCAGCACTGAGGGCAAAGAACTGGGACCACAAAATCCCCATCACCTCTCACCTGAAGGACAGATGTGGACACAGGCTGCAAACCCTCACTGCCCATGTGGGGACAATTCTTCAACACCTGGCCTGAGAGCACCTGGGGGCAAGAGGCAGCTGCTGGCAAAGGCAGCAGGGGCTTTGCTGAGGCACCAGGCTTTCAGCAGGCGAGTTACAGTCCCCAAACCAGGGCTGAGAGCCTCCCTAGGTGTGCAAATTCCTCCAGGTCAGAGTGGCCACAGCAGCAGCTATTCCCTCCTTGCTAACCCAGCACCATGAGGTCGCAGCCCCATTTCCCCAGGCAGCAGCATGGCTGCGCCAGGCTCACTGCAGGCATGCCCCCCCCCCAAACCACCCTTTCTGCATCCATTCTAGCCTCCAGTTAATGGCTGCAAGCGTTTCCCTTAATTAGGACACTGCTGATTGCCTTTATTGCTAGTTGCAGCTCAGCTCTGAGGGGAATGAGAGCTGGCTGTCATCAAAAAAATGTACTTAGCTGGTCCTTAGTGAGGATAAACATCCTGCAAGCCTTGTGCAAGGGGACTAGTCCTGTCGGGAAAACATGCCTTCAGAGAGACCAAGCCACCTAAACCTTGTACTGGGCCTGCTGTGAGGTACTGCCCAGCCATCAGTTCCTGGAGAGACACACACAAATCTTCACCTTTTCACTGTTTTCATTCTGCAGCAACTTTTCCCGCATTAGGAAACATCGGGCAACTTCTTCCTCTCCCAACCCCCTCCTATTACATGCTTAGTCATGTCTCCTCCTTGATTTGTATCAGAGAGAACAAATTTGCATGATTGTTTGTTGACAGCAAGACCTCTAATTGCATCATTTGGCTGCAGCACCCGGCTCTGATTTACACAGCCTGTTGCCATGAGTTAAAACACTTCCCTACCAGAGATACACAAAGCTGGCCCCAAACAGCCAGTGCTCCGCTTGTCTTGCAGGAGAAACGGGGCCGCCTGACACCCTGATGGGAAGCATTTGGGAAAGTTGTTTCTATCCTCTTCTGAGCTCAATCTACTGATTGGGCAACAGCTCATTCTGTAGCAGGGTCAATGATGAGTTAGCCAAGAAGGTTTCGTGGTCTCAGTAGGATTTTTTTGGGGGTAGGAAGTGTGTCTGTCCCTGAGCCTGGCTGCAGGGGCTGTGGGCTGTCTGCAAGAGCAATGGGGTGGGCTTGCATCCTTCCCCACCGGCCTCACCGGTCCTGGGTGCTGGGGAGGTCCTGCTTTGCCCATTCCTGCTGGAGCTCCTGTTTCTGTGGTGACCAGTGGAGGTGCCTTCTCCAGCATCTTTGGTGGACAGGCTTATTTTGGCTGCAGAGTCACCATTGGTTGGGCTGGGGTTAGCCACAACGCCCTGAGAGGAAGAGAAGGGCGGCTCTTGCCACATGCAATGCTTTCATGGCTGGACTGGGCTCAGAAGGCAGGCTGCCTGGGGTGCTGCCAGACTTGCTGACGTTACATGGTCTGTACCCTTACAGACTAAAATGAGTCAGCCCTTTGGGCTCTGATGCCATGATATGGATCATGATACAATACTAAGGGAGGAAAAATACACTCTACATTCTACATCTGCCCAAAACTAGACAGCAGACACATTTCTCTGGCATCCCTCCCACCGCTACGGAGCCAGGACATTAGCTCCGGTATTGGAGGGCAGAAACCTTAACATCTTCTGAAAGCCCTGGGACCCCAGGAGAGCCTCAGAAGGGACCTGGGACCCACCAAAATGTTCAGCAATCTGATCTGAGATCTCAGGGAAGAGAAAGAGTCAAAACCATCCCATGAAAGGTCGTGCAGAGTTTCCCCAGGGCAAGCAGGCGTCCTGGTGCCACTTTGCACAGCCCCAGCAATTTGTTAACAGCAATTATTTGCCATGCCTCACCGCCCTTTATGGCAGCAGCCTTTTAACGAGAAAAAGGAGACAATCACACTGTTGCCTTGAGCTGCTTTTGCCTGGGATCGCAGGGGAAGACCAAGCAATGTACCCCCGGCGTGAGGCTGCTCTCTTGTGGGGGGAAAGAGGTGATTTCTGTAGTGGAAAATGCTCTGGAGGGTTCAGCTGGTCCTGCAGAGGTTCTAGGAAAGAGCTGGATGCTCATCGTAACTTCTCCTGGTCAAATTCTGCACTTTGTGCTGTTGTGGGATGACGGTGGCAGTTGCTCTCCAGCCACGATGCTGTGTGGAGGGACTCATCCTGCCTCAGCTCTGCCCCACTCCTCCCCTCCAGCAATATCCATGCTGCCATTGGCCACCACGGATGCCACAGCTGGTGCTCCTGCCCAGCACTGCCACAGCCCCAGCAGCAAGCTCGTCCCAGCTCTTCTGAACCATTTCCCAGGGGCTGGACCCAACCCAGTGCTGTGGAAGGCAAACAGCCTCGTGCGGCTCTGACGGCACTGGGTGCCAGGGCGAGTGTGTATTAAGTGCAGAACGAACAGCAGCCACACTCAGTGGAGACAGGAGAGAAACCATCAGTGTTACTTATTACCAGGGGCCAGAAAGCACTGCACACATGGCTGAAAAGGTGACCAGAAAGCGGCAAAGCACTTCATTTTTTTCCACCCAAGTAGAAAAGAGGTGGTCACACTTGGGAGCACCAGTGCAAAATATCCAGTAATAACAGAAAATATCTAGTGGGAGCAGCCTGCGACGCTCCACAGGCTCTCCATGTAACACAGCCAGGGTTTTTTTCTCTTGGGCAAATAAATAAAATGTGATATTAAATGAAAACCACATAAAACTTGTTACACAGAATAGAGTATATTGCTCATTTGCTGCTAAATTACAGCCTATTCATTTCCTCCTAAGCAGGCTATTAAGCTGGATTGTATCACGAGGAGGAGTGTTTCGGAAGCGCTCTCACTGTGCAGTGGGGGAAAGGATGTGTTGGCTTGTTTTGCTTCTTTTCAGAGGTAAACACGGGGTCACTCGGATCCCCAGTACCAGTGCCTTGCCCCTGCAGAGTGACACCCAGCATGGATTCAGCCCTGACTTGTTGATTTTTCCACGTGCAGAACCTGCCAAGGATCTCATTCAGCTGCAGAGCGTTTGCTGATGCTTCCTCTCCCCAGCACTTGGCTGTTACTTATTTTCCTACAATTAACACTGCAAGTCCCTTATGACAGCAGAAGATTTTGCACGCACAAAACCAGTCAGAAAGGGAAAAATCAGGGCACCTTATGCTTCCCCTGCTGGTTTTTTTTTTTGCTGACTGCTATCACCAAGAGTCTCTCTGTCCCCTGATGCAGCCTGGCACCTTATGCTGTGCCAAGCACAGAGCCCACACTCGCCCTGTAACTGGTGCTGATGCCGGGGGCACATACTCACATGAGGGACCATCCCAGGTAGATGGCTGTGCTGCCCCAGTACATGGGATTATCCAGGACACTGAAGGGGAAGCTGGTCACTTTTGCCTCCATCAGGATGCCAAAATAATCACCTGCAGAGCAAACAGAGGGGTTCTCATTAGTGTCCATAAAGCTGAGAGTCACAGGGGGCTCTGGCACACCGATACCCTCCCCAAACCACAGGGCATCCCTGCTGGGGAGACAGAGCAAAGACAAACAAGGGGCTGTGCTGCTGTTATCCAGGCTGAGAAAACAGCAACAAATAGATTGGCTGTTTACTCTGTGTCAATCAGCTTTTCCAGGAATGGCTCTTTGCCCACGAGGAAGGTTTGTGCACCACGAGGGTACAGCAGCCACATCCCTCATCAGGAGGCAGCTCTCCAGGTCCCGACTGGCTTTTCTCATTTGAAAACTGGCCGTCCAGTGCCGCTCGGCATCGGAGCGAGTGCACAGGATAAACCCATTTAATGGGGAAATGGACCCAGAACGGTGTTTGGAAATGTTATACTCACAACCGCCACCATCAAATGCCCTCATTCAGTGCCACCCTCATCTCATAGTTCAGAGAATTTCTCAGAATTTCAGAAAATAGCACCTCTGCCTACAAAACACTCAATTATCGGCATGATGATGATGATAATGGATGATTGTCATCTGCTAGGAGGAATGCTTTCAGAACTGTCAGCATCCAACCAGCTTCCTATCTACCTCCGAGTAATCCTTCCAACCTCCTGAAAGGAGCCTGGAAAAGAAGTGACAAGTGAGGAGATGCTGTGAAGCTTGCAAGTGGCATTTCAAGGGGGAGAAAGGGCCAGAATGCCAAGCTCTGTTTTCTGCTGTGAGACCACAAAGCCCAGCAAGGATTTTGCTCCGTGTCCACCGTACAAGATGCAGCATCAATCAGAGAGAAGCAGTGCTGGTCCCTCAGCTCAGGGAGCTGCCACTGCCCCAGGTCGTGTTCCCAGCTTTGCTGCCAGCCTGTTCCCTGACCTTGGGCAAGTCTCCTCCATCCCTCCCGGTGCTATTGTGCACCGATCATAATATCAGTCTTTCTTATAGCGCAGAGGGTGGTGAGGATTAATGTATGGTGAGAAAGTGCTTGGAAATCCAGATAAAGGCATTACAGGAGTGCAAACTATTCAAGGTTATTATTATTATCTGGATCGTAGTGTAATTTCTTTGACCTCACACGGTGCAAAAACATTTATTTCTAAGGCTAAACAGCGCCTGCCCAATTAGACAATGCTTTTGGGCTTTAACTACAGGCCACTAAGTGAGATAATTGCCTGGTATTCATACTATATGTTCTCACAGTTACTTGGCAATGCATCTCTGAGATTGTTCTGTCAGAAAGAACACATCACCCCCTGCCACAGCCCATTTCTGTGCTTTCTTACATGTCAAAATGCTTCATTATACCCTGCCTGCCCTCGCCTTTGGGCTGAACACCTCGCTCCCCAAACGGCGCTGGCACTGGGAAGGTTCACACAAAGCCCCAGGTTCCTGGGGGTGGCGGGGGCTTCTCTGAGCCTGGTACCAGTGGGGCTGCTGGACTCTCCAGGCACACAGCACCTGGGAGGAGCAGGAGCTGCCCCCAAACACAAGGTTTTCCAATGTAAAACTTGCCTCTAAACCCACACAGTTAAATGAATGTGACCGCCAGAGAGGACCTACAATATTTTTATAGTCAGGCAAGTGCATGGCAAAGGACTGTGTATGGATTTGCACAGCATCAGCCTAGGCATCTCCTGTGCATCACTAAGCCCTCAGATCAGGAATCAGCTCCTTGTCACGCTAGGGGACTCTGGCATCTAAGTCAAGTCAGTTTTTGCTGGAGGTAGACGCTTCGGTGGCAAAAAACCCTCGAGGCACGCTGCAAGGTCCCCAGTCCCTAAGTCTTCCTGGGCTGAAGCACCACCTCTGCTTCCCTCCGGAGAGCCACTGGCTTCACTACAGCCCAGTGACAGACTTTGGTCAAGTCAGATTTACTTGAAATCTTGGTCAGTGCTGGGAGGAACTGAGCTTGGGGGCAGGACAGATGGGCTCAGAGAGGCAGAGCTGCCTCTCGGTGGCCCTTGGCCTCTGGGAAGCCAAGCCCTTGCTCAAAGACCTGCAGACTACTTGTCTTCATGATGGCTGGGTAAGAAACCATGCTGAACAGCATTCACCATTAAGAATTTCCTGACTGGACTTGATGGGGCTGGCATGGAGCTGAGAAGCCACCATCAGTCCGAACATGGATGCTCTGTGGGGCTCCAGGGGCACAGAGGTTCAGGACAGCTCAGCTTCATAAGCTCCCAACCACGACTCAGCTCTGCCCTGGTGCCCATCATGCCCTGGCTAGCAGAGACAGCCAGCCTCACTCCTTGCTGCATCATGCAAGGCTTGGAGCTGTGCAGCCCCAGCCCAGTGTGCTGATGGCAGGGAGAACCTCCACTGGCAGAGGAAGGAGCAGGAGTGTCCGATACGGACCACTAACGCCTACCTCTCCCCTGCCACGGGGGATACAGGAGCCACCAGCCATGCAGGGCCACTCTCACTGCTTACGCTGGGCCTGACTCACTTGTTTGCTTTTCCCCAGCGGTTCAAGTCCAGTGGATCCTCCTGGTAGGATGAATCAGGCTTTACGTAAACAACCCCAGACCTGGCTGAACTTCAGGAGCACTCAAGCAGCGAACACTGGCAGGTACACCTGTGCCCGGCCTCTCAGGACATGTCTCTGCAGGCACAGCATCACTCCTGGGGGCTGCAGGTGACTTTGGAGGATGCTGGTACCCAGCAGCTGAGGGACAGGGGTGTGACACGGCACTGGGCGCTGAGCTCTATTTCTGGTGGCAGGATCTTAGCCAACTCAATGCATTTCTTTGCAACTCCACTTGAAACCAAGAAGGCTTATTACCTCCTTCTCTTCTTCCTGACGACGCTGCAGGAGCTAATTGAATTTGGTTTGTAAAGCACTTGCAAAAGCACAGCCTAAATGCAGTGTCAAAGCTGGGGCTGTGATTATTTCAGCCAGCGGGAGCTGCCCCTTTCCTCAGATATTTATTGTTCCTGTCTCTATTTTATTTTTATGAATTCCACACATACTGGCATGTTTTTAAAGTCAACAACACTAATAGAATTACTCTCTAAATGGGAAAGCAGGCACGGTGGAAAATGCTTTCTGCCATAAAGCAGGAGATAAAAGAATCTGTCAACGGGCGTCAGGTTTATTGCTGAGGCCAGAGCAAATGAGACCTTGCCTTGGCGCATGCATTGAGCAGGAGGGGACTCAGAGCAAGGCTGCCGGACAGCTCGCACACGCTGTGCTGGTGCTGACCTGCTCGTGGGGTCTGCACTTGGATCCCTCTTCTGAAGGGCACTGGGACTTTGACACCATCAGCTGCTTTCCAGAATTTCAGGCCTGACACTTACGGTGATGGGACTTGGTGTATAAAACCTCTGCACCACCTCCTCTGGGCGAGGTAACAGCATGGTTAGATTGGTACCACATCACAAAGCCAAGACCAAATCCAGCAGCCCTAAGGCAAGGATGAGGAGACCCTCACAGAGCTCTGCCCTGGCAAACGACCCAGCTGGGGTCACACACACTTTCTGGTTAAGCTGTTGAATTTTTTAGCGCTTACCTAGGAATGTGCCAGTGAATCCCAGTGCTAAGAAGCTGGAGATGACAAACAAGGTCCCTACAGCCAAGATGGCCATGCCCGTGTTATAGACCCAGTGGCAGTCCAAGCCCTCCAGCTTCGGCTGGCTCTTCATGGCTTCTGTGAAGCTGTTGAGAGAGACAACGACAGTTAAAAGTGGCGACTCATTACTAAGATCACACGCCTCTCCCTGGGAGCTGCTGAGGAGGACCCTTCACCAGCTCCTTTTTTCCACCTGAACCTACTCAGCCCCCAAGGGGAGAAGCAACGACCCAAGACCTGGGACAGCTATTTCCACTCACAACCCTTACCCACTCCTGAAATACCAACCCCACTGAACTGTGGTATCAAAAGCTTTGCCTGGCTCACCAAACCCCAGGTTTCATCATGACCGGGAACTCTGGGAAAGACAATCTTGGAAATGCCAGAGGCTGCAATGCCTTGACACAGAACTCAAAGGGTTGGGAACAATCAGCTGGGTTATCTCATGCTCCCACCCCCATTCTTCTTTCATCAAAATATTTTGCAGCGTTCATGCGTTCGCCACGTGCCCAGGAGTGATTCAGGGCTGAAGCCTGACAGTCAGGGGGAGGATTGGAACAGCGAAACGAAAATACTCTGGATACGCATTTTCAAGTGCGAACGCAGCTTCTCAGCTCCGGGCTCCTTCACGCATTTCGGGTCTGACCTTCCAAATACTCCTTTGTGAGTGGAATAATTGTGACCCCTCCTTTCAGACCCTTGAACTTTCCCTGGAGCAGGGCTTGGCAGGCTCTCACACAGCTCAGATACAAGCACCCGACTACAAAGGAGACAACACCACGATTAAAAAAACGCCCGTTAATAATAGCGAGCGGAGATAACAGCCCCGCAGCGCCATGCGCAGAGTTTCTCCACATGTTGCCGACACGAGGTAGGAAACTTTGAGCCTTTTTTTTTTTTAATGAGCACCCCGGAGGCTGAAATTCAAGTGGAGTAACAGCTCTCCCACACCTCTGGCCACTGCTGCCTGCCAGGCTGGGCCAGGAGAGCGGCTCCTGCCTGTGCTCTCAGGCTCCTTGGCTGGAAAGTGCTTCCATGACGTTACCTGAAGGGCTCGGGATAGGTTTTTTTCCTCATGTCCAGCTTCCCCAAGCCCTGCAAATCCCTGGATTTTCTCTATTGCCCAAATAAAAGCTGAGAGAGACAGTTCTGCCTGCCCAGCTGAACGACAGGCAGCTGGAAATGCATCTTTCAAAGGTGCGACAACCAGATGCAAGTTACATGCACCAAAGTCCAGGATGATGATTAACCCCAGGGTTTAAAGACCTGGATGGTATTTTCCTTGGATCTTGTTCCTACTAGGTTTTCTCCTCTCAGGGAGCTTTTAGGACCCCAGAGCAAGCCACTGAAACTTCCCTTTGGACTGCAGCAAGGAAACAAACTGCAGAACAAATGTAATGTGCTTGGGAGCAAGCAAGAACACAGTGTCTTGATGATTTACACTCTGCTCCCCACACTGGGAATTAGAGACATTCCCTTTTCCACCAGCTGAGCACAGGCAGAGGAATTTCAATGTGGCCTGAGGCAATGTAACAGGGGTCCCTGGGGCTGGCCGCCCCCCAGCACCCAGCACACCTCCCTGTGCTCAGCAGGTTCATAGTAGTTCAGCTTAAAATCAGTGCTGATGGGAACACACAAACCCAGCTGCACCGCGAGGCAGCAGCGGCTGCACAACCCCTTGCATCACTTCCCAGCTGTTTATTTAAAATTATGCAAGTCTCCCCTATGAGAAAGCCTGGCTCTGCATCCCTGCTACCAGTGCTGCCTGGGGTTTGGGTGGGAAGCGATCCCCTTGCAGGGATATACCCGTCTGACTGAGCAATCCTGGCCCAGCTGGGCTCTCAAAGCACAGCGTGACATCCCTGGGGATGCTCTGGAGCTCTCTCCATTCCCACTGAGGGAGATGCTAACACCTTTTTACAGCACTTGGGGTTTGACTCCACATTTGGCCAGGACCTTTCCAAAGGCACCAGTGGTGGAAAGGCATTTTACAGCAACAGGTGTTCCTGAGGATCCCTGGGGAGAAGGGTCTGGAAGACCAGCACCGAGGTGGCTCCTGCCTGGATCCTAGTCCCCAGCAAAGAGATGACAGAGCAGAGAGGTACAGCTGGAGCACAGTGCTCAGAGGCCGCTGCCTGCTCCAAATGAGCTGGCTTCATGCTATCTTACATCCTTGAGGCTCCTCGATCCTACACTAGTGACCTGACTTGGCTTCGGAGCAGGAGAAGAACAAAGGTGGCTTCAAGAGCGTGAACTGGATGACTACGAATCAGCCTGGGAGGTTTTGTAACCAGCACGTGATGCGGTTTGTTTTGGCAAGGCCATCTTCCCTGCTCCAGATGATCCCATCCTTCCTTTTCATGGTCGGATAGGCCTGCATTAGTTCCCCTCATCAGCACGTCTCGCTTGGTCCCCTGCTGTTTGGCTTACAGCTAGAGAGGGAGGTGTTTGCACCAAGATAATGGACTGTCTTTCCCTCTAGGAATGTTTTATATCTTCCTAAACACACTCTCTATTTGCATTAAACATGATGCACGCAGGAGTTTTCAGAATTGGTAAATAAACCTTTTAAGCATTTATGATGCTGGGCCATGACAAGCAGCACGGAGTCGTCAATTATTCTGGCATCCATGACTGCTCCTCGGTGGCGGGGGAGCCTCGCCGTGCTGCGTTTCACCCTCCCTGGCAGGGGGAGGACAAGGTATTGGCCATCTCCCTTGCTAGGGGAGGTAGTCATGCAGCCGATTTGTCATTAAACCGGTCCCTGTCACCATGTGCCTCTGAGTCACGTTTGTTACAGCATTTATTTCTGGCTGCACAACAAGGCAGCGGCCCAGCTCGGCACCCAAGAGGACATCAATTAAAGCCATGCTTTGTCCCAGTACCTGGAAATGCTTTATGTGCCGAGCAGAGCGATTGCCATGGTGAGAAGCATCCCTCTAACCGGCACAGGGGAGGGGTGGGTGGGCTGCGACCTACTTTAATCGCGTACCTGGTTGATATCACAAGGATGCCTGCCATCATAGGGGGGCTGGAGGGTGCCCCCAGCTTCAGCGAATGGAAACTGGGGAAATGGGGCTTCCCCTGACATCTCCCCAGGCTTGCTAGCATGAAGTATGATACCAGAGGCACCTGTTCTCCTCCCCAGAGGGGAAAAACCCAAATCCAACTGCTCCTCTCTGGCCACATTGGCAGATTTGGCCAGTTCCTGGCATGGTGCACGCAACCACCAGAGCTATGGTTGGGCTGCACCACTGGCCCAGCATGCTGTAGGGTTTTACATGGAAACTCAAGGCAGTGGAGGTTGTTCTGCCCGCCCATCCCAAATCAGAGATGTGCTTGCTCAGCCTGCCAGCTGCTGCCGCACGCGTGACACTGCTTTGTGGGAATCACAGGACGCTTTGGGTGGGAAGGGACCTTCAAAGCTCATCAAGTCCAGCTCCTTGCAATGAACGGGGACACCTCCAACTCACTAGATCAGGTTGCTCAGAGCTCTGTCCAACCTGACATTGAGTGCTTCCAGGGATGGGGCATCCTCTACATCTGTGGGAAACCTGTGTCAGTTTTTCACCCCCCTCATCATAAAAAGTTTCATTCTTGTGTCTGGTCTGGATCTACCCTCCTTCAGCTTACTGCCTAACAGACAACATGAACAGGAAACCACTCAAAACGATACTGAAGCATGGGAAGGGAGATGCCAAGTGGGTGGGCTAGCAGGGAGAGAGGGAACGAGGGAAAAGAGCTGCAGGTCCTCTAGCTGGGACGGCAAAGGGCTACTGGGCCAGGTTTGCACAAACAGGCGTCAAATTATTCAACCAGAGAATGGCGTTTGCGACATAAGTTATCAAACCTGCAGCCCAAAACACATCCCCAAAGGCTGCACTGAGCGCAAAGAAAACCAGGGAACACCGTACTAAGAGAGAAGCTGAACTCTCTGGGTCTCTGGGCCTCTCTCGGTGGCTCACAGTGAGCAGATTTTGTAATCCCTTTCCTGCAAAGGAGGGCAAAGACCTCGTCCAGCAAACTGGGTCAACTGCTGAGAGCAGCCCAGCGGTGCTCCCTTTGCCTGCTCCTAAAAATCAGCCTGGAAACTGGGACTGGCAAATGCAATTGGGGCAAAATTGGGCCAGGAGCCGGCAGGCAGCGAGGAAGCAGCGGCGGCACAGGCAGCCAGGGTTTCGGAGGCGGCAGCCACCGCTGCTAGGTGCTGTGCTCACCACGCGGGATGTCGGTCTGTCCTCCACACCTGAGGTTTTGTTTCTCTCAGAAAAAGGAGGCAACAGCAGTAAAACCATCCGGTGGTGCCCAACAGCACAGGCTGCAACAAAAGATCTTGTTCATCTGGGGAAAAAAATACCCAACCCCAATAACACTAAAATTGTCCTCCCGACACCAACAGCAATTGTCAGCCTGGTCATCATCTTCACAGCTTCTTTTGCCAATAATGACTTTGCTTTTCTGTCGGCCCCGGTGTACATGTTATTTAGGTCAGTTGGGGGCTGTGGCAGCTTCTTCCCCCACCTCGCATCTTGGCTGTCTGTCTTCCTCATCTGGATACCCAGCAGCCACGTCAGCAGGGACATGGGGAGCTGTTGGTCACCTGGGGCTCTTCCTGGACAGCCATCCAAGAGTGCGGGCAGCACGGCTCAGAAGGGACATCAGCTCCTTCAGGTCACACTCGATTCCCATCATTGAACTCAGTCACTTCTGCACAGAAGGCCGCGCGGGTCTCAGATCAATGCTGCTTACACCGTGCTCATTTACGGTACTGGCTCATAAAATTAAACAGCATGGAGCATAAATGCAAGAGGCGCTACCAGGCAATGACGAACAACCCCTTCCCTGAGCAAAATCCCATCCTGGGCAGGATATTAATTTTCTTGGAAGCATCAGCTCCAAGGAGAAGCCTGTCCATGCAGGAGACAATACCATCAACAAAGGACTTCACATCAGCTAGCAGCATGGTACCCACCGGGCACATTGCAGAGCTGCTGCTCTTGCTCAGCCTCCATGGGGGTCACCCCCACTGGAGGCATCCCTGAGCACCCCAAGACCTTCGTATCTGCCATGCCCCCTATTCAAATCATGTCTGTGGGTGTTGCCTTTACAGCTCAGGTGAACGCCCCAAGACACTTAAGGTGGGAAGTTCGTCTCCCTGCACACAAAACCACCTGCACACACCTGCCCCGAGAAGGGAAGTTTGCAAGGGTGTGCAAAAGGGAGCGCAGGAGGGCTGGGAGGCAGCGCCAGCACCTAACTGTAGAGCTGATGCAGGGAAAGATACCAACAATGGAGTAAGGCAGGAGAGAGTGACACTAGATAAACGTCTGGAGGACAGCGAAGGTTGTCACGTCCCATGTCACAGAGGTAACAGTCATAAACCGCTGGGGTAGTGCACACAGTGCAGATAGTTCAAAAGTTCAAGAATTGTTTTCACAGATAAGAGCCTCAGTGATGGAAGTTCCCTGTTTCTTGCAGAAAGAACATGTCTGTAAATGAAAATAATCAGTGCACTAAAGTAATTAAGAATGCTTGTCCTGTGCAGTTGACTAAGCAGGTCCCCCCTTCCCGGTCACAGGTCATTCCGGATTGCTTCTAAAGAAGCAAGCCAGTGTTGATAATGAAGCTCAGAGCTGGGAAACACCTAATTGCTTAATTGAGCACAAGACATTCCTCTTACACCCGAGGTATCTCTCGGGAGCAAAGCTTGCATGAGACCGTCATGGTGCTGAACTGGAGAGGGGACCACAGCAGAGACCCCTGCATGGGGTGGGCGCTGAAGCAAGCACACAGCCCAGCTCCTGGGTGCTCCCAGTCACAATGCCAACCCACTCATAAAGTTTCTGTCTGCCCTGCCCTCTCTTCGCCTCCTCCCACTCCCAGCTTGGAGCCTTTCAAAAACTCAGCTGCAAAAAAGGAAGCAGATTTTTCAAACCCAAAGAGATATCCCATGGGCTCCCCAATCACTCCCTGGCAGCCCCCACCCACATAAAAAGTCCCAAAAGCATGCAGAGAAGAGTTTTAAAAGCTGGATTACAGCACTGGGGGTGGAGGGACCCCCGAGGCTGCCTTTTCACTCACTATCAGGAGCTAGCAATGCCGACCTCTGCACGCAGCTGAAACGCAAGGCACAGCCTGTGCTCTGTGGGCTGGAGTGTCTCTGTGCGGCTGAGGAGTGGAAAACCTGCTCTCATCAGCACACTCTGCTACGAGTGACTCAGGAAGTGTAAAGGGAAATAGTGAGAGCGGGCAAGTCGTGACCCTCCTGGCACCACCGGCCCCAGAGATGACAGTGCCTGTATGGCTCATGAACCCCTCTCTGGCCAGCCGAGCCCAGGGTAGGACCTGGCTGATAACTTCATGCAAGGGACAGGGTGAATCCTTCCCAAACATCTTCTAGGGACCCTTTTCCAAAACCAAGGTCCAAGGGGGGCTCAAGGGGGGCTTTTCCAGTTCTCTGTGTGGGTAGAGCGGCCCCCAGTGAGTGCCACATCACTCAAAAACTCGTGACACAGAGTGGAGCCAGGACAGGCAGCATCTCTGGTACAATGCAGAAAGTGCCATGTAGCACTGGGACACCTGAGGACTCTTTGGCTCTCCCAGCAGTTCCCCATCAGTGCTGACCCAGGAGCCAGCAGGACCACCGAGAATGGAGACTGTCCCTGCACCAGCTGTGTTTTTAATTAAAGGCAAGCGCAAAGCTTTGCATTGCTTCCCAGCCTCCTGACTGTGTCATCTGTGCAAGAGACTGCCAAGACATTCTCCAGAAAAACCCAGGCTCGCTGTGTTGCTAAGACATCCGCAGAACACGCACATACACCCTCCGCATCGCCCGCGTTCGATTCCAGCCCCATTCATTGCAAGCCTTCTGCAATAAGCAGTAGCTGGGACAAACACAGAAGGGCAAGGGCAGGTCTTGGTGTCACTTCCAGGAAGGCAAAGCCCTTAAATACATGTGCCAATTCCAACTTGAGATCTCCATGCCTGGGAAATTACCCAAAGTACTAAACAACCCATTAGCTCTGACCCTGACATAATTGAATCTGGGAATTTAGTAAGAGAGTCTGCCTCTCCGAATGGCGTTGAAGATAAAGCCTACCAGATCGCAGATAAATTGCTGGCATTGAGGAAATCTTCTGCAGTAAACCTCTCTGCTGCACTCAGAACATCAAAGGACGTATTCCCATGGAGCATCAGTCATACAATACTATTAGCTAGCACAGGTGGTATTTAAAGAGATCGCAGATAAGAGTTTAAAGAGACTGCTTGCTAAGTGCACAGATAATCCCGCTCTTCCACACAGGAAACTGCAGCTTCTTAAAAACAGATGTCATTTTGTTTATGATTTTTACAAGAAAATTAAAAAATTTCTGCTGTTACATATGCTCCATCCTGTGCAAACTGCCCTCCTGTCACCTGGGCTGCTCCCAGGGCAGGGGGAGCGGAGCCAGGAAACCTGTGACACTCAATGGCTGCTCCCACCGAATGTTTTGGCCACCCCACTGCACCCATTTGTCTTTATTTCAAATCCTGGAGTAAATCTGCTGCTGGTTCAAGGTATCCAACCATGTAAGAGCAACATGCTGGGGCCAGATCCAGCACCACAGAACAAATACCTCTCATCCCCCCAACCCCATGGGGGAATTTCCTGCCATGAATACTTAGGGGTGGGGTTAGCTCCTTACCAATGGCTCCGCACACAGTTAAGCATCAGGATAACAGCACCCAGGCAGTAGCAGGCAACACGTGGAGAGCCGAAGACTTGGCTGAGCGCTCGTGTTTTGTGCTCCCATCTGGCTACCTGAAGAGACAACAGAAAACAGAGCAGGTAGTTAGGGGTGCCAGGTGGGGAGGTAGAGGGGAGGGGAGCTGGCCCAGGGGTGCGAGCCCATAGCCTTGGTGCTATGTGAGGACATCCACAGTCTGCATGGCTCTGTGCAAGAAGCAAACAGAGGCCACTGATGGACACTGCTTAAACCATGCCTGGGGTTGAAAGCTGCTTCTCCCACCCATGCCAGCCCTGGCTAGTGCCCATACTGCCCTCTTCACCAGGGCAGCCAGCAGCACTGAGGCACTGGGTCACAGAAGAAGAAACAAAAAACCAAGAAAACCCCTCCCACACACCAGTTTTGGGGAATATGTGGCTTGGAAAATGTGTCCAAAAAGACTGAAAGCATTTTTGAGGCTGTCTGCAGGCCACCAAAGCCAACAGGCCCTGGCCATGGAGCCCAGTATTGCTCTGTGGGAAGGAAATCATAGCCCTGAAGAGGAGATGGACCACATGGACACACAGCTCTCATTTTCTGGGCTCTGTCATCTCCTCCATCCAGCCTTGGGGAGCATACCCAGCAGGAACACCCCCTCCCTGCCTACTTCCAGAACAGTTTACAAGTGCTCTTTTGAGCTCCCCCCAGACAAGTCCTCCCAGCTTTGCCCAGAAAACTGCTCCCAGCTGTACAATCTGAACCAGCCATCCTTCCTTAGCACCCAGCAGCCGCAGCCACGAAGGGCTCCCCTGCGTTCCTCGCCCATCCCTGCACAGCTTTCTCAATCCAACCCACACTGCACACCAGTGACAGACCGGGACTCACATCTCTCAGGAAGCATTCCCATCCTTTGCAGCACATCTTCCCTGGCTGCACTGTCAAGCTCCATGATCAGCAGAGCAGCAGAAGCTGGCAAGCCCCTGCCCAAACCGTCCCACAGCTGCAGAAGTGCCCTCTCACCCAGGGAGGCTGCTGCATGCAGGCAGCTGGAGCTGCTCTCAGAATCTGCAGGATGGGATCTGCCAAGGTCACTAAATCCAGGGCCCTCATTCCCAAGCTGATGGAAATCCTTACACCGCTCTGCTTTTGACCTTTCCTGTACCACTCAGGAAGCTTTTAAGCTTCTTTTTCAGGCACCAAGCCTGGGGTTCGGAGCAGACACTAAAGTCAAGCCAAGCAGAGCACACCTGGGCAATGAAGTGGGAGGTGGGAGCGAGCAGAACATCTTGGCACCAATTTGCTTCTCAGACACGGCTGGCACTTCATTAGCTTCAAATGCACTTCACTTCCCCGCATGGAGCCCGGGCAGCTTTTGGGGGGCACCTGCAACCCAGCTATTCATCTACTCTGAATGCGCTTGGTAATTCATCTGCTCTCTTTGAGCAGAGCAAGGCAGCTTTGTGGGTCCTGCCTTCTTCCCAGGCTGATGCAGAAGCACAAAGGGCTGCTGGCGAAGGGGGACCGCTGGCTTCAGGAGGGGAGAACGATGAAAACCTCTGATAAGCAGGGCGCTGATTTCACATGCTGAGAGCTGATTCAATTAGTTATGCAATGATTGCTCTGAAATTACAAATCCACTCATGACAGAAAGAGCTGCTTCACTGCCTTTTTCTGGCTGGTATAAATAGTTTGTATTCTAAATTGAATTTAAAACACCGTGCGTCATGCTGCTGCTAAAATGGGAGCTGCTGTTTGAGTGCTGCGAGAGTGGAAAAAGAAATATAGGGTGAGTTACTACCTTTGGAAAGTAAAAAGAAGTGACCATACAGGTGACTGAGTCACAGATGGAAAAATGCAGCCACGTGCCAGTTATCTGTACCAGCTCCCTAATTCCCTGGAAATTATTCTGGCGGCGTTTGCACGGATGGCAGCTCCTGGCTCGCTTCAAGAGCGTCGCAAAGCATCTCAGCTGGCGGCAGAGCTGAAGCTGATAAAGAAGGCAGCACCAGGGGGATCGGAGGGGAGAGTCCGCGCGCCACTGGGAACCATCGAGGCGGCCTCGTAATTACCCTCGCCTTCAGAAAGGCCCGTCCGGCCAGCGATGGAGCGAGGGGACGTGACTCTGAGCCTTGGGGCCAGCAGCTTGCTCACTCGCATCACGATCTCTCCAGCCCAGCTCACGTCACGCCACGCTGCTGCTGAATCCCCATCTGGGACCAGGGCTCTGACTCTTCTTTAGCTGTCACAGCCTTGGGATGGGTGCCTGGGCTCGTTTCCGAGCCTGCTGGGGAGCCATCATGAGCAAAGTGGAGCGGAAGCCTGGTGGGGCTGGGAGCGGCAGCGCCCACCAAACCCCACAGCGATTATTTCAGAAACAATTAATTTGTTCCGGTTCTGGTTCTATTCCTTGAACAACTAATTAATTCTGGCTCGGGTCTAATTTTCTAATTTTAGTCGTTTCTAGCTAATATTAGCTCTTGTTTGACCCATGGCTAGGCAGCTGGCGTAGTATTTCTGTAACATCATGAGCCAACCTGTCATTATTTACTGTGTGATGGATGCAAAACACTATCAGCATCCTCCACAGCCATGTGCAGGACAGGGCAGGGCTGAGACCAGCAGCCTTCCAGGGAGGGCTGCCACTATTCCTGGCATGCCATTTGCTGTCCGAGCCCAAGCCAGCACCACACTGCCCACGGGTGAGTAGGGCAACCCCATGGGTGAGGGGGGACAGCCCCATGCCATGGCTGTGTGACCTGGTAAGGGAGGGAAGGGAGCATTTTTATTTTTCTTCCAACCTCCAACTTCGGAAATTGAGTTAATACAAAGTTCACAGAATCACAGAATCATGAGGTTGGAAAAGACCTTTAAGTTCAACTGTTCCTGTCCTGTGCTAAACCATATCCCTGAGCACCTCATCTACCTGTCTGTTAAACACACCCAGGGAAGGTGACTCAACCCCCTCCCTGGGCAGCCTGTGCCAGGCCCCGACAACTCTTTCAGGGAAGAGCTTTTCCCTAACATCTGGTCTGACCCTGCCCTGGCACAGCTTGAGGTCATTTCCCCTTGTCCCATCTCCTGTCCCCTGGCTGAAGAGACCATCACCCACGTCTCTACACCCTCCTGTCAGGTCATTGTAGGCAGTGATAAGGTCTCCCCTCAGCCTCCTCTTCTCCAGGCTGAACACCCCCCAGCTCCCTCAGCCGGTCCTCATAGGATTTGCCCTCCAGCCCTTTCCCCAGCCTGGTTGCCCTTCTCTGGACACACTCGAGGACCTTGATGTCCTTCTTATGGTGAGGAGCCCAGAACTGGACACAGCACTCAAGTTTCCTGATTTACCCATGGGTCAAAGCAATAGAAAAATTCAAGACTCCTTTTTGGAAGCTCCCAGCCTTCTGCTTTCCCTTTAAGGACACTTGGTGAGGGCTGTTAAGTAATTTTTTTACTGTTTCCCCCAACGCTTGTTGTTGAAATAAATCAAAGAACAGATGTGGCTGCCAAGCCAGGCAGTGCTCCTGGGTCCCATGTTCTGCCTTTGGCAGGCCATTGTGCCGCTCGTCGGGGGCAGGCGCGGCTGGCTGATGCTCCCAGGGAATCGCCGCCTCCGCTATGGAAATTCAGGGACAATTTCTACCTAACCAAACCGAGACACCTCCCCAGCCGCTCGGGCGAGTGCATAAACAAAGCCTGAAAGCACCAGCGTGCATCCCAAGTGGCTGTCCCAAGATTTCTTTCCTTCAGGCAGGCAAAGCTTCCCAAGCCTCCTCCAGAAAGGCCACAAACAGTCATTCGAAAAGCAATTTCATCTCACCAACCTACCTCTGCAGCTGATCAACAGGAAAGGCTCCTTACAGCCCTGTGTGCGTGGCAGACCATCGCCTCTCATTAATATTTAGTATTTGTTTCAAGGAAATCGATGATTTTTGCCCGCCACCCAGGGAAGCTGGCTTTTGAACACGTTACATTTTAATTTGCTCAAGCCCAGCTCTGAAATAGAGACTCTGTGCTGGTTTGCATGACTCTATTTCTATATCTGGCTCACCCCAGGGGTGGGAAATGAAACCAGATAGCCCAAAGGCTCAGGTCTAAGGGACATTTTGCGTCTCAGCGCTGTCCTCACATCGCCCCATCGCCATAGGATCTGAAGACCGTGCTGGCGTTAAGTGAATTTAGCATCATGGCATGCCAGGGAGGCTGGGATGGTCTAGCAGATCCCTTCAACCAAAGGGAAACTGAGGCATTGGAGGATTGAGGTTGAGTGGCTGCTTCCCAGCTCCCAGCGTCATTGGGTACCCATATCCTGGGAAGTCCCAGACCCATCACCCACGCAGGAAGATGCTCTGCCCACTTCCGGGGATACTCTTGTCCTAGACAAACTGTTCAGTATCTAAGTCTGGGCTGGAGAAGAGATGATTGTGAATAGGATACATGGCCTTCACTGTACCTGTCCCGCAGCACTGCCAGCGTGAAGGATTTTTCCCCATCCAGTGGGATCTGGGAAGCAACCCAAGAGACCTCAAACCCAGAAATACCATGAAAAGCCCAGAGGAACGATCAGCTCCTCAGGGCATGTCTGCACCCCAGTCCCAAGAAGAGGGGCATACTGAAGGTGAGCCCTGGATGCACAGACAACTCAGCCCCAAGTCCAAAAAAAACCCAAAAATGAGACAAAACCAACCTCAGCAAATTTTGAATCTTTTTTCCTTCAGTCTGGCCTCTCCTAGGCCACGGGAGTGCATCTTCCTGTGGGGACTGTGGCAGGAAAAACCCTGGAGAGACTCTGAACTTAGGTGGCTCCATGTGAGCATCTCCCATCACCGATGTGCCCTGGCTACCTCCTAACCCAATGAAAAAGGTAACATCAGGTTTCCTGTCTTATTTCACCTACAGCAACCAGGGGCACAGATCTGCTCCCCTGTATGAAAAATCCCTTTTTCCTTTCTGATTCCCAGGAATCCCTTGTTAAAGCTGAATGGCATTCCCTGCCGGAAAACAACCCTGCTTGCAGCTCCTGTGTTTATGTAAAAGACAAGGAGGAAAAAGATACACGTGAGCACCCAAGCTCTGAGCAAGATGCTCCCAGGAGAGCAGGGAAGCAGAACTGACGCAGAGCAGCTGCCATGTCAATGCACATCCACTGTGGCGGCTGGCGGACCTCTGTGGAATGCTGGAAGAGCCAGCCTTTCTGGCTGTCTTGAGCGACCACAGAGGAAATGAGTGTGACCCAACCTTACTCCTCCTGATGAAGGGCACTCCAGCCCTCCCCCAGACAGAGTGTTTAGTGCGGACAGCTGGCTGCTTGTGTGCTGGAATGGCAGCGCCATGTGGACACCATGGCCAGGTGGAAAGCTCCAGCCAGGGCTTCTGTGGCCACTCAATGCAAACATCTGAGAGCTCGTGCTGCTTCTAGATGATAAAATGCTGCTTTTCTAGCGATGGCAAACCTCAGGAGACATGGGAAAGGAAACAATGGGCTAGTCCTGAGGAGGATCCTGTGCGTCAGCGCTGAGGGCTGAGCATTCTTCCAGTTTGCGGGCACAGCATGGGCATACCCCTGAGCCCCTGGCACAGGAACAGCACTGGACAAGGCTGGCACAAACCCATGCGCAGCCCCATCTGAAACCCTGGCTCACCAAGCACCCACCCTAGCACCGGGCACAGGCTTTCCAAAGGCATGTGCAGAAAACGCCCGGGGGACTGGCGTGCCACTGGCAGCAAGAACATGATTAGCAGGAGCTCTGGGCAGCGAAGGCAGGAGAAGAAGAACAGAACAAACCACGGTTTAATTTGTACAAGCTGGTAATTATAGTTGCTATCTGTCTGAAATCTCTATTGAGTTTATTTAAATATGTTCTCCGTGAAGGCCATTCAGACAGGAATTATCAAGGTGTTGCAGCAGAGGAGATAATGCCATGCAGTTTTCAACAGATCAAAGGCTGATTAGGAGGAATTAATTAGCTGCTTAAACAGTCCTTGACTTGCTGCAGCAATTAGCCGTCACCTCCCCACAGTCACATTCCTGGTGCAGCAGTGGGGATAAACAGCACCCGTCAGCAGAACTGCCTTCCCCACACCACAGGTGAGCACCCGGCCAGCCCTGGGTGGGCACGTGTTGCGGGGAAGGTGCCCTGAGCCCACAGGATTTAGCCTGTGGCTGCGGCTCAGAGGACAGGCAGTGGTGCATTGGGCTGCAGTGACTCCCTTGCACTGGCATTGGGACCTGTCACCTTCCCGCTGTCGGTGGGTACACAGGCATCCGCTGTGTCTCCCTAGGTGAGGCAGACAATGGATGTCTCCCCTCTTCCAGCCTTCTAGCAGGCCAGCCCCTCCTGCATCCACCATCTCTTACATGCTATGAGCCACCAGTTCTCAGCTGCACTCCACCACTGGGGCCAGGTGATCGTCCAGCAGCCTCAACCCCTCGTGCCATCGCTCGCCATTCCCTTGGCAGGGTAGGGGCATCGTCCTCACCTCAGCCCATTCGAGCTGTCACCTGCCATTCCCCAAACCTTCATCCCACCCAGTCATGTCTGCTGCAGCCCCTCTACCCTGCCACAGCACTGCTCAGGGACCCTTTGCTGCTCGCCCCTGTCCTTCCCGGCAAGGCAGGCAGCAGCACCAGGGCTGGCTGGGAGCGGGTGCCATGGGGCAAGTGCTAAACCATGGAAAGAGCTGGTGTCACAGAGTTGCAGGGAAAGCCGGCTGAGCAGTCCCCGGCCAGATGCTTCCTGCCTGCACAGGGAAAAGCTGCAGTGGCTCTGGATTACCCGATCTAGACACCAAGTTATTTCTTCTAAAACTTCTCAACTCACTAGCACTCAATTACAGAAAGCCATGAGATGGTAATGGAGCCCAAAAGGTTTTTAGCAAATTATCAAAGCCCTGCGAAGTTCCCCGACTAAGAGCAGGACCAGCAGCTTCTAGTTCAGGCAATTAAAACACTGAAGCAGTATTAGAAGAGACATGCACGCTCTTAATGGCTTCACGTGAGAGAAGAGACTTCAGAGACTCTGCCCACGCAGCTTGTAAGGGTCCTTTTTATGGTAATGCACCAAGAAAAGATGCACACGGACAAGGACTGCTGATGAGCAACGGGCACTGGGCACAACGGGTGACAGCCTGTGCCCATGGAGTAGGGCAGGGAGCCTGGAGGCTCTGGGCACCACACGGACAGAGACCTGACACGTGTCCTGAGAGGTGACGGGTTGCCTCAGCTACCAAAAGTCAACCCAGGAGGCTACACCAGTTAGTTTTTCCCCATCCCCATTTCCCCACTCATACGATGGCAATAACAGCCGCAGTCGAGCAGGACAGCTGAGCCCATCCATGTCTGCCAAGGGCTTTCAGTTTGGAAAGGAAGGCGTCGGTTTGACTCAAGGAAGACTTTTCCATTGCCTTTCATGGGCTCTGGATAGGAGGGGTTGTAGTTTAGTGCAGCCAAAAGAAACAGCAGCGGGGTTTCGGAGACGGGGTTTCAGTATGTGGACTGGCTACACAGCGACACAGCAGCATGGAACAGCCAGCTGGAACAACAGGGCTGTACACCCAGGTGACGGAGATTGTCACGGAGGGAAAAACTCCACGTTTGCAGGAACATGCAGTGGAGCTGGAGACTTGGAAAGCACAAAAGACTGTGAAAAAATAAGAACATCCAAGAGGCTTAAGAAGAAAACTACCTATAAACAGAAAGCAGGTCAGGCTCCTCTCCAAACTAAGGGGCATGCTGGGGAGGTGCAGTGCTGAGATGAGCCAGCGTGACAAACCCTTGCTGCCCACAATGCCCAGTGCCTGATGAGCAAGTTAAGAGGACAAAATGCAAATTGGAATGCCTTTTGTAGTGCCTCTCCCAGCAAATGCCGCTGCTGAGGGTGTCAACAGGGCCCAGTCTGAGCACCTTGCTTGACACAGGGAGAAGAGTAAAGTGACTCCACTTCTTTAGAAGTGGAAAAGTTGAGTGTTAAAGAAACCCAGCCTCCACCACCATGGGCTTAGCCTAAAAAAATTAATCCCCCTGCATCCATCCTCAGTGAAAGTAATTGGACTGAAATGGCACAGGTCACCTCAGCTAACAGCCTTGAGTTGGGGAAACAAAACAACCTGGCAGGTAAACAGATAAGGGTTTCATAAGGACTAGGTACGCTTTACCTCAAAGCCATCCCTTGAGATTACCGCCACATGAGTCTTTACCTTGAATCCACTCATGATAAACAGCTAGATAATAAATTTCATTTCTCTAATAGTGTTTATGTGATTTGTCAAAGTACCATCTCATTAGCTGGTTGCAATGAAAAAAAGCCCTTGCTTATAGTACGCCAAGGCAGGCTGGGTCCGTCGATGTTCCGTAAGCCACATCCTTTCCTCTTCAATAATAACAAAGATGACACAGAATACGGGCTGTATTCACTAGCAATTTCCAACACTAAATCTGAACAGCTTCTGCTCAAGGCAAGGAGCTCATGATTTATGTCCAAAGAGCTGGAAGCGGCAGGTGATTCTGAGTAACCCAGAGCGAGCCGCGTTAATTAGTGAGAGCAGTGGTGGGGAGCCCTTATGAGCAGCTCCCCGAGAGAAGGGGAGGCGGTGCACAGGGAACCAGACTGTGCACTATCCTGGCCAACACAGCCCATGGAAAAAGTAGTCACGAAATAATGATTTCTCCAGAATACAGCACGGGGTGAGGAAGGGCCTTTCCAGTCCAAATTTGGGATGTGGTGGGGGCAGCCAAGCACTGGGAGGAGCATAGGCTGCTTGGGGGAACGGGAAGCAGCCAGGACCCACCCAGCTCCTCTAATCCAGTAATACAATCTAATAAAATAATTCCCCAAGATCAGGGGAAGGCAGAGGCTGCCACTGCACAAGAATTTGGGGGGCTGCCGGAGCCTGGATGGAAAGCAAGCGCTGCTGGATGAGCATCTCATGCTCAGGACAACAAAGCATTTTGCCTGGTGTTTAGCTGGATTTTCTTTTTCCTCCTCATTTTCCATGCCCAGATGACTTGGCCCACACTCAGCTTCCCATTGCACACAGTCCCCATCCAGAAAACCACAAACCTCGTATTTTCATGCATTTTTCTGAAGCTTGGAGTATTTTATCTGAGCAAAACAGGTCTGATTTTCTCAGGCAGCTCACAGCAGGCACCTTCCCAAACCAACCAGAAGCAAAGGTGTGCGTCGGCCTCTCGAGTGACTGAGAACGTTCTGCCCATCTCACACGCTGTATTTGCTTATTTATTTTTCTTCCCCTGTTGCTCATACTCATGCAACACTAAAAAAAGCAAAGGCAGGGAAAGTGCCTCAAGTGTTGTACCTTCAGCCGCGTTACCGAAACGGGACGTCTACAGAGAAGACCCATTTTCAAACAAAGCGATCCAACAATAGCACCGGCGATGTTTGAACTGGCATCGATTTAGAAAGACAAGCTCTTTGCTGCACCACGCTGTCAGCAAGCGCTCAGTACAAATGCCACGTTACAAGACAAACGCCTCTGTTGGGGTGGGTTTTTTTTAAGATTTCCTTTCTACTTTCGTGCCTCTGCTCCGTTGTGTTATTTCCAAACCAGGCCCTGGATCCCAGCAGATCCACAGTGCTGAGGTCAAGTCCCTCTGAATTCGCTACCAGCTTCAACGCTTCGGGTTTGGTCTTAAACATGGGGACAAGGCTTTTTATCTTCCTTACAAAGCATCTATACTGCTCTTCAGAGCTTTCTGATGATTGCTGCAAACCTTTAGTTCAAACCACTGTCACCGTGGCAAATAAGGTCAGCTTGATTAAAAAACAGTTATTCTAGCTGGAATAAAAATGGACAATGTTCAGCAAGCGCATCCTGTGTAAGAAATACCCTCTTACTGAACTGAGCCAAGCCTTCGCCAGCTCCAGGTAAAACCAGATTGAGGTCACCTAACAACTCCAGCATTTCTTGCAGCCTCAGATTCATTGCAAAGAGACCGTATAAAGCTATGCTACAAATGTCAGCCAATTCAAGTGCCTTTTTGCTCTCCTATATGACATGTACTTAGCTGCAGATATGAGTTTGGGTAACAGTGTGAGCACCCAGTTCCGTCGCTGTGCCCCCAGCCAGCTGGACCTGCAGATGTGCTGCTGCCTGCAACCAAAAACTGGGGCTGGATGTTGTAGTATTTCAAGTCAGATAGCTCTTCAAGCAGATGTAGCCTGTGGAAGTGGAAATACTTTGGCTCTGTTGTCTTAAAGATTAAATCAGAAGCTCTGGCCCACCCAACATACAAGAGTCAGACAGGGCTGGCAGGAGAGAGAGAGGCTGAAGCCTCTCGAGACATAAACTCATCAGCACACAGCCACACAGCCCCACGCAGAGGAGGACAAAGCAGCTGAGCCATCCCAGCACTGCCTAGGATCTTGTGTTTAACGTGAGGGCTTTCAGGCCTGGGCATCATCTTTGCAGTTTGCTCTTGTTAATAGGTTTGCTTGGATTCCAGCTCAGCCCCGCTCATCAGCCACACCGCCAAATCCAACACTAATTCTGGACCACTCCTATTGCCACAAATAAATAATAAAATTGCTTCCACGCAGGGCTTGTTTTCTTCCCTTCTCCCCTTAATGCAGGTCTGGTAGCATCTCATGTATCCCTTAATGAAGTCCATTATACCCAGAGTTTCTCAGCGAGTAAAAATTACAATCATTAGCCAGGGACTGATGAGAGACAGAAGCACCATTTCTGCCCAGGCTGGCAATAACAGTACACCAAGTACGCGTCCCAGCGAGCCGAGCCTTGCTCTCCTGTAACATGGTACCCAATGTTCTTCATTAGCATCTCTCTCTCTCTCTCTCTCTCCCCCTTTCTTTTTTTGAATAGAGCAAGACAGCGTCCTGCAGCAGGTCGCAATTACACGCAACAATTAATTCAGGGAGAAACAATGACGGGTGTCGCAGAGGCACATCTTGCAGTGAGGCTGTCAGAAGGTGAAGCAGAAAATGATCAGGAACATTTTAAAGCCCTGCCTAAAATTGAAAACAAGTGAAAGCACAAGTGACAGCCCGGGAGAGGAGCCATGAGTGGTTTCCTTACAAACTACTTAGTAATTTTTTGTTGTAAAGAAACACAGCAATCATTCTTTAGGTTGTAATACCCCAGTGACCAGGACCAGCAGTCTCAGACCAGGACTTCTCATGCCATTTGCAAACAACACACAAAGCCGGCTCAGCTTTTCACTGAGCTGCAGCCACTCTCTTGCTGCCCTTTTGTGAAATTAGGGTTTAATTCTCTGGAATAAGTCTGCTAATAAGGACTCCCAACACACCCGTCCTCTGGACAGCGTGTACTCACTCATCGCTCCCCCAGGGGCTGTGATGGGAGGAGGGATGGGGAAGGGGGGAGAAAAAAATAAATACGCCTCACAGAGCACAAGATACAAGAGAAATCTAATACCCCTTCACAGGGTAGTGAGAGTTCGTTGGAAAAGAGGTACTGGTTGCACCGGCTGCACTCAGAGCACCGATGTCAGCTGGAGAGCCTCTGGTCCTCTCACTGCTGGAGGGATCATGTTCCACACTCCCTGTTAAGCCTCCCCTGGGAACATTCCCCGCGGCGCTGAGGACACGCATGTTTGCGATGCTGCTGTCGTCCTGGCGGCCAACAATAGAGAGGGACAATTTGATCTTTATGTAAGGCGGGCAGCCGCGCGCTGTTCCCCTCTCCTCGGGAATGAGATGTTCGAACCGTGCGGCACAACAAGTAACAACAATCTGAAGGGTTAAATACCATCATCAGACCCCTCGGGCTCGCTGGTGTTATCGCTGGGGTTCCTGCGGGTGTCGATGGGTGTAATCACGTGCACCATGGTATGTGTCAGTGGAAGAAACCTAACCCAAAAGCTGAGAGAACGATCAGTCATCCCCAGACCCAGCGATCTGCACCCCAGGGGAGCTTCCTCCCTCTTTTGCTGCCTCAAAACCCAAGATGCAAGGACGAGCCCTGCATGTGGTGCTCAAATTCTCTTACAGTTTGTTGCTCTGCATATTTGTACCAGAGTCCTGCACAGAAGAGGATGGATGGCAGAGGCTGAGCAAGTCCTTCCAGCTAAGGATCCCTGCACATCCACACCAGGGACCAGAGCCTAACAGGTACAGGCAGGGAAGTAATGTTCCTCAGTTGGGCAATGCACTCGTTTTGGCTTCCAAGTACATTGGTCTCCGGAAAATGACCTGAAATGAAACTAATTCATTGCTGCTCTCCAGCCTTGAGAATCAAATGAGTAACTCTACAGTCATTAAAACAATGTCCTGGTAAAAATAAACAGGAAAGGGCACTGAATAGGAATGCTTCATAGTTAGAAATGTTGTATCTCATCTGAGGTCATTCAGTTTTTAATAGAAACAGCCATGTGTGCCCCAAGGTGATGTGATTTGGTATTGCTCCAGTGCCGTTACGGGTGCATGCGGTAGTCACAGATGGATGGACGGGGCTCCTGCCCAGTTCAGAATCCTCCCTGGGATCTGCTTTTGGGCTCTCCACAGAAAACAGCTCTGAAGGAAGAGGCACCAACAGGAACATCCAACTATGGGGGAGGAACTTGGGGTCCCTCTTCACCCAACAAGACTGATGAGGAGGATGCTCAACTTTTTCTCTCTAAAAGGGGCATTTCTACAGTAAGGAGAGGCTTGAGCCAGGGGCAGTCACACCAAGCACCAGGCAGGCACAGAGCTGATGTTTGGAGAAAGGCAGGACGCAAGAAAAGCAGGTAGAAGGGGTACTGTAAAGGATCATAAAAGCTGCGTGTACATTTTCCTTCCCTGAAAATGTCTTTGTGCTTTTATGGCAAGGAGCTGCTACAATTACAGCTTCTTTTATAAGAGAAGCACAAAGCAGATAATGAGCAAACCTCCCACTGCACAAAGGAGGCAACGAAGGTGTTCTGTGAGCCCTAATGGTCAGGCTTCCCTGCTACAGACGAAGGCAGAGAAAATTGCTAAAACCCATCTCTATTTCACCCACTTCAGGGGTGCAAGCAGCTCGCAGCCTGCTTTTTCTTCCCCAAACTGCAAAAAGGATCACACCAAAAATGACTGTGCCTACACAGACAGGGAGTGGAAACCCTTCAGCCAGATAAAGCAGCAGCTCGCACGACCTGACCTGCAGAGAAAGCCCACGGGTGCATCAGCCCTGGTCTGGAGGAGGAGTAAAAGGAGGGAATAAAAACATTTTGCAAGGAAAAGGTCCAAGCAAGGTATTGCCAAATCCAGATGATGAGGTAATTCACTGTGAAGATTCATCATTTCAGTGACACATGGGAAAACCAAGAGCTCTCGTCAGACTTCCTCCCCCTGACCCCAACACTCGCAAGACATCAGGGTATTTGATGAAGCCACACGCAGGGCTTCCAGCTTTTCTGGCAACCAAATCTGTAATTTTCCAAGAGAGTTACCCCTCTTTCCCTGCATGTGAGGAAGCTCTGAGGTTTGGATGGATTGGCAGGGAAAGGGAAATCAGGCAGCGGCTCGCTGGGTATGGCTATTTCATCCCCTTCCCCTGGGACAGGGCCACCCTCTGAAATCAAAGCACCTTGCTCTGAGCAGCCACACACTGCTGCTCCCATTGCTCTGCAGCGCACCAGCCAAAGCCACTGCCCAGGCACACTCTGTGTCCATAGCTCGTGTCCTCCATCAACATAATACATCAGCACCAGCTTCCCAACATCAACTGTTTCTCCGCAGGTTGGGATATGGGGGTCTTAAAGCTTTATGAGAATGTCTGAGGAAGGGTGACGTAAGGGAGTCGATGCAGAGGGAGTGCAGGTACTTGCTTCATTTAACTGAGATGAGACTCCTAATATTTATGAGGAACCAGTGCCCGCTGGTGATCAGGCTGCCAAACTATCTGGTTTCACACTCAGGAGAGCAGGGATGTGGGATGCTCCTGCCAAGTGCCACTTCCAGCTACTCATGACACTGAGAACACAATGCATGTGGAAAAGAGGAGGAGGGTTCTGCTTTACTGATTTCCTAATCTACTTTAATACCCATTTGCTACTGCCACGTGAGCAACTGGAGATGAGTGTCCTCATGGAGTTCATTTTCTTTGAGGTACCAATCCTGTGTGCCACCAGCCTGGCACAAACCAGACCCAGCACCCCCACCATGAAATCCAAACGCCTCCCTCCACACCACGAGTCTCCAGGCAGCCAGGAGATGTTGCAAGATGATGATGGAAGCCAGGCAGTGGGTCTTACAGAAATAATCTCCCAAGAGCACTCAGCCCACTGCATATCCGCATTTCTTCGTCAAAGCCACCTATTTTGGGAGATCCCATCTTTCTGGGAACTGGGCAGGCTTCTGCTAAATGGTCTGCACCAGGGCACAGCCACAAAACTCTCAGCTCACATCTGTGACAGCAGCAAGCACACAACCGATGTCCCAGGGGAGGCAGTGGGTTTCCCCGCTCAAGGCTCCAGCAGCTCCCAACCCCAGGGCTACACACAAACACTGCCAAAGCCCAGGGTCACAGGGGAGAGAGCCCGCTGTTTTCCGTGCCTCGCCATCTGGGTAGATCATACAACTCTCCTTTTTACCTCCAGCTGCATTTTTTGCCTTGTCTCATGGGATACAGGTGGTCACAGACTTGCCATATCGCAGACTAACATCTCTGAACAGCACCTCATCACAAGAGAAAATGTTTAGCAGCACCATGGCAGGATAGGGATGGAGTGGGACAGCGGGAAAAGGGCCTCTCCCAGCTTCTAGGATCTACAGATAATCCTCTAGTGCATATGGGAACAAGACTCTTGGCTTAAATATATTTTTTCATCTTTTGTGTATGTGCTGACTTATTCCAGCAGGGCTGCCAGGCACCCGCAGCTTATTTTTAAAGCACTAAACAAGAAAAGTCCAGTATATACAACAAACACCCTGGGTTTCTAGTGAAGCGTTCTGCAGAAGCTAAAAAGGAGGCTGCTTTTTGAGTCAGCCCGGCCATGATCCACAGGGGACTGTGAGGTGAGAGACAGGTCCTGACCTCTGTTCAGAGGAACGCTGAGCAGGCACGTCTCACACCAGCTGGATCCCAAATTCATGCTAGGAACAGGCATGGAAATGGCTCTGCTGCCCAAGCACACCCTGCATCAGAAGGTACCCATGCTTGGTGGCTGGGAAGCTGCTCGAAGGATTGCTACAGCCTCACCTAGAGCCCCGAGGGCTGAGACCTTGCCCAGCTCAACACACAGATGAAGCATCTCAGCTCACAGCTGCCCAGTCAGGCTGGAGTCCATGATTCCTCCTGCCACAGGCAGCTCAACATCATAAAAAGATATCGCACGGCTTCTTAAAGAGGATTTAGATTAAAACACCACCACCCCTAGCTGGGAGGCTGCAGGGAAGCGGTGCTGGGATGAAGGATGTGGCTCTCCCTCAAGGTGACAGCACTACTAATTGTGTCACTCCACCGGGCAGGCTGGAGGATGTGACCCAATTTTGGTGCCTGTTATGCGGCTCGCAGCGGTGCCGACACGCTGGAAAAGCTAAATTTAGGAGCCAAACAAGCAGAGCGTTACACACCCAGCCAGGACTCGCTCCATTACGAGATGGTCAGAGAATCAACGCTGTCTGCTCACCGCACACGTTACGGCATCGCTGCAAAGCCCTCACCACCTGAGTGGGAAGCGTTACTAAGTCACTCGGAATAAAATTGCCACTAAATGCTGTTTGGGGGAGAAGAAAGAAAAGCGAATCCTCACCCTTTCTCAGGCATTGTAGGAAAACGGCTATTGCTGCCTGGGAGAGAGCCCAATTACGAACGATGTGCGTTTTCTCCCTGCACAAAGGATGAAAGGCATCAGAGCTGGTGGTGACATTTTAAGACCGGAGATGTAAGAGCAAATCCGAGCCTCGTTGCAAGCCCAGCTTTACCCCAATAAAGAAACACTTTCTGCAGTCAATTGCCTTGCAGCATAGCTTGAAGCCCTGCTATTGATCTAGCATCTTTTATAAGCAGATAATCATCGTCGCTGTGCCATGGCTTCTACAACGGGATCTAAAAGCACTTTCCAAAGATGGTTGAGGGCTGTTTTCCTGCTCTCAGGCGTGGTTGCAGGTGGGCAGAGGTGTGTGGGGGAGCCCACAAAACTCTCACAGGTTTGCAGAATTTGAAGGCCAGAAAATAAAAAAAACACAATAAATCACTTCAACTTGTTCATCTCCCAACCCTGTCAAGTCCAGCTAACCAAAGTGTACTCCCTGCAAGGCTCTGCCCGCCACTCCAGCCCCAGCCCTCACCCAGCCAACTCATTCCCTGCAATTTCCCTTCCCCAGTGAGGTGCTAACACAGCCACCATCAAGTCACTGCTCGATCCTTCCCCTCCACAAGACAGACAGCGAGAGCTGCTGAAATGCCCCAGCATCGGACATTTTTCTCCTGCCCCCAGATGGTTTCTCAGAGTTTGGCTCACTGAGGTCTGAATCCCAACAGCTCACAGCAGCTTCCTGGCAGCATGGGGAGGTTTTGGGCCAGGCACCTTCCTCCGAGTTTAGCAAGAAGTGGTCAGAGGTAGGTGAAAGGGGGCTGCCAGTGCCTGCAAACTCCCTCCTCCCTGCCGGCACAAGCACTTCTTTTCCACTTGGCAGATTCTTCTAGTCTCCAAAAAAGGAGAAAAGGATGGGAAATTAAAAATAAATGAACCAAGAGATACACATCGATCAGGAGCCAGACGTTGTCAGCCCAGGTCCCTCTGCAACTACTTCTTTAATCAAAACCTCACGCAGTTTAAACGCTTGACAGAAATCTAGAACAAAGATCTTGTTGCCCTGAACAGGAAAAGCTGCAACCTTGAAGAACTAAATCACGCCCGATCACACCCGTCTGATGGGTCTGCTTTCTTTACAATCACACTAAATTATCCCAAGACCACTCCTAAATGTGACATTTGAGGTTTTACCCTGCAGATTCCTGTGAGATGCATGGGTGTCTTGAGCAGGTCACCAGAGGTGACAGGAGGAGCAGGCTCTTGGGCAGCCCTGAAAATGTGCCATTTCTGAATCAGTCTGTGACGCCAGCTGTGAATTTTTTAAGAGGCTCAAATCAAGAAAAGGATTGCTGATGGATGCGCTCCCCACTTGAAACTCACTTGCGTGCTGATGGACGTCAGACTACCTGGCTCACAGCTATGCCACTTGCCTGTTTGCTATTGAGAATGTCAGAAACCTTCCAGCTTTCTAGAAACTCCCCATGTGCCAAGGCTCAGCAAGCTGTAAAGCCTCCCGCACGCAGGTTATCTGCCTCTCCTTGCTTGAAAATGTTTGTCCCCAAGGAGTTGTTATTTAATACCCTCCTTAGTTACCGAGGGATGGGAAGTTTCTCCCCTTGTTCTGCAGCTTTCCAAACACAGATGGGATTTATTGAAGTTTCTACTGCTCTGACCTCATTAACGTTTTATGGCAGAGCTCCAGCAATGCGCCTACTTCTCACCAGGTGCCCCTCAACAGCCCCACAGCGGCTCAGGTCTCCCAGCTGCACTGAATGTCTCTGGGGAGTTGTAAGCAAGATCATCTGCAAAACGGCTCCAATGCTGCCTTTGCCTGCACCCTGCCTCACATGGGATCATGGATCCCAGCAGCTCCTTTTGTAACAGCCACAGCGGGTAGGAAAGCAGAGACAGCATGAGGAGGAGAGACAGGAAAAAAAGGAAAAAATAAATAGAATAGTGCAGGAACACAGCTAAGCTGCACCATGGACAACATGACCTTGGGGGCCACCCAGACGGGATTTTAATTGGCACAGAGCCTGGGGAGCAGAAGAGGGGATACAAGTCCTGGGTTTGGTAGGGAAACCCAAAGGGTGACCCTGGGGTGACATTCATGGTACCCCCGCCCCTGGCACAGGCCTGCAAGGAGGACAGTAGGAAGTGGGAGTGCTGAGGTCTTTTTGGAGAGCTTTTAACCCCTGTGGAGAACAGGAGGGAGCATCAGCACAGCCTGGCTGGAGTCCTACAAATTGCCTCACCTCGGCTCTGGTCTTTCAAATTGCTCTCTTAACCCAAATACATAAATCGACCCGAAGAGCGTCAGGGTTTTCTCCAGAGCCAGCTCTCCCACAGCCTTCAGAATTCCTGCTTCCTCCCCAAACCCTGCAGGTTTTGTCCCAAAGAGACATGCCTGGTGCTTACTAGGGCAAACGCCTCGCCACACTCGAGGCCTTGAGATGCGCCTCTCCGTCAGCAGCCAGGGTTTCCCCACCACATATTTATTCGGAGGCGCTGCACAGCAAGGACAAGCCGGCGCCAAACTTTGCAAGAGGCAGACCTGGCCAGAGTTCAGCAGGGACGGGGAATTAAGACACTGAACTAAATCAATGAATCCCCACCCAATTTCTACCCAAATGAGGAATTTCATGCTCAGGAAGGGTTCTGACCAGGTCTCACATTACTTATTAAGCACAGAGAGCAGAAAGTGTTTGGCACTGCACAGAAATGCACTAAAGCTCCGCTGAGGCCAAAGTCATTCAGATGCAGAAGCGATCTCAGCTGCTGGGAAGGAACTCAAACAGCAAAAGACAAAGGGAGCCTGTCCAGGAATGCATGGAAAGAAGCGCTGGTGAGGTGCAGGCAGGGGACACCGATCACAAAGGAAAAAGGATAGGATGGAGGCAAAGGAAGCAGGCTGGAGAAGTCCAGGGATGGCTGGGGCCAGTCCTGCTAAAATGCACTCGGTAGCAGGGCCTTTCTCAGGGCTGACCCACAGCCTTGCAAGACCTTTCCAGAGGCACCTCCTGCAAGCCACGCACCAGGGCTGGCAGAGCCTGAAAATGCCTGGGAGATACTCAAGGCCCTGGGCACAGCAAGCGTAGGGATGGAGGCACACGGACTGCGAGATCCACCCGTCCCGTTACAGCTGGGGAAACATCGAGTGCCACGCTCACCTCCCCAGAGGCTTCCACCAACACACTGGCTCAGGTTGTTCACTGTAAAACCATGCACAGATGCCTTCTGCTCCGGGGCGCAGGCCCTGCATGTCTTGCTTGCAGTGCCACCTGCCGCCAAAGGCAATGCTCTTCAGAACTGGAAGGGGACAACAGCAACGCAATGAACTTCCTGCTGTTACATCAGCTTTCCCTGTCCTTTAACAGCAGCCAAACTCTTGATCCAAAAAGCAATGCTATTTCCCAAGCTGCAGGCGTCCCACGAGTCGCAGGCGTAGCAGCAGACTCTAATAAAGTATTTTTTTTTCTTTCCCTTTTATGCAGTTTCTTGCTGGAGCTGGTCTCTCCCCCCTGAGACCACATCCTGAACCTTCTTCTTCATTGATTCTTTATGCTAAACGATGACTCCGCAGTCGAAATAATGTGGCGTGTTCTAGTTCACATTTCAGACACCGTGAGACTTTTTAATAACGAGTTGCATGAAAAATTAGGGAGGCTGCAACAAAGAGCTCCGACGGAGGTTTCCAAAGTGACTCACTGCCAGGAGAGCCTTGCTTTTCCAAAGCTCAGCGTGAGACAATCTCAAGAGCCCCCACGCTCAGAGAGAGCCGAGTCCTCCCCCTCTGGAAAAACAAGGCCTTTTAAAGAAGACTTCCCTGGGGTGAGAATCCCTGCTGGGAGGTTTGGCGGGCGGTTTGGGGAATCTTGGCAGAGATGACATCCTATTCTTATGAGTGTTTGTGGGGAGGGAGAAGGTTTCACCCCAGACCTCAGCTGTCCTGCTGAGGAGCTGTGGGATGGGAGTCACCTACTGCTGCAGCCAGCCTGGGCTCCCTGTTTGGGACATTGGCCCTGCAACACTCCTAAACAGGGCTGGGAATGATCCTTGCTACTCTGGCAGGGAGGCAGCAAACCACAGCAGTAAAAGGCAGCAGAGACTCTTCCAGTCTTAGATCCCAAAGCACTATGGCACCCACAGGGACAGCGAGCATCACCGGTGCGCAGGTAACCCTGCTCCTGCTTAGCACCGGCTTGCTGCCAGCTCTGCAGCTATTTGCCAGACTTTGCAGCATGAGGGAGGGGGAATTTCTTCGGGTTAACTTGTGGCTGACTGGTTTTGCTTCCTGCCATCCACACAATCAGCTGCCAACATATTTCAAGGGGGAGCAGCGGGAATGTACCCAATACAGCCACCAGTGACTAATGCCATTCACGTTCAGTTCCAGTGCTGACCAGTGCCTGGCTGCTGGGCTGGGAGGTGCAGCAGGAGGTGGCTGAAAGATGGGTTTGATTGCTCTGCCCCCACTCCCAAGCTCGCCTCCTAATTCCTTCTGCATGTCCCACTGGCTCTCACCTTCAACTCTTCTGTGGCACTGGCCACAGGCACCCCCAGTGCCATGTGTCCTCTCTGCAGCCCAGCTCCCTGCTCACCCCCTTCTAACTCATAGTAACGGAGTACACCTCAGCCCACCCAGTCCAGCAGACTTCCCCAAAAGGTACATTTTCCTCCAGGGTGGCCCAAAGGAGATCCCCCCATAGCTGACAAAGGAAAGCTAGAAATAACGGGGCGGCCAGCATGCAGGCAGCTCTTACCACATTCCAGAAGAGTGGGTTGAAGGCGATGGAGAGGACAGCTGCAATGAAGCCAGAGTCAGTCACGTCCACATAGCCGAAGAGCCGCGCCATGGCTGTCACATCCACCTGTGGGCGAGAGCCAGTTACTGGGGGTGCGGGTTCCTGCGGGGGCTCCAGGTGTTGCACCCAAACACAGGGCACTTCAGCTCAAACCCAACGTTATCAGGTGCCCTGCAAGAGAGGAAAAAAAATTTAATGGCCCCAAGCAACCTGTTGTTTCGGCTTGCAAAGCGCTGTGTCAGGGTGTAAAGCCAAGAAGAGGAGTAGGGACTCCCCGAAACTGTCTCCCCCCACCTCTCAGGGAGCCCCGTGCTTGCGGCACTGCCCAGAAAGACACAGGCACTGCGGGGACACTGCTGCTGCGAGGACAGGCACCAGAGCTATATGGGGCAGCTGCCAACCCAAGCATGCTTCCAAACTGCAGGAAAAGGAGCACCGTTCTGTGTCCCCAGAGAAGCAGTACAGAGGTATTGGAAACTCCAGGTCATGAACTCTGTCAGCCTCAAGCTTGCCTTCCAAAAAGCAAGAGTGATGCAAACACCTTTCACAGTGAGAGTGGCTGCACTCACATTACGGGAAACTGGTAAAGATTTTGCTCTCTTTCTAAATTACAACAACAAAAAGCCTTTAAAACTACCCACTTTCCCCCTTTCTCCTTTTAAGAAAGAGGTATTTTTCCCAGGATGGCTCCCTGACATTGTCAACATTTTTACGTGCAATAAGCCACGCTTTCTCTCCCTCCCCACGCCCCCTCCCCACATCGGTATTTGGATGAACAACAACCAGAGCCTTTTTTTTTTTGCCAAAAAAACTGAAAACAAAAGACAAAATAGCCCAGCCCAAGCCCTTCCCTCCCTTGAATCAAAATCAAGACAACATCGAGACTGGAAGGTTTTTCTTCCCAAACACAGCTGTGTTTGCAAGTTTTTCACATGCCAGGGGAGAGGAAAGGCTTGAAAAGGCATCGGCTCCACCTCGACTGTCCAGGAGAGAGATTCCCACTGGCTCTTCACCCATTTTTCAAAGGAACCAGAGACGCAGTGGGATCCATGGAGAGGGTGTGCCAAACCAGGCGCCTCTCATAGCCAAGAGCAAAGGCCCTGGGAAAGGCTCCCACGCTGTCCCGGGGCAAGTCCAGCCACTCTGGGCGCCTCCAGCACAGCCATGACTGCTGGAAGTGCAAAGTGCACAAGCACAGGCCCTGGGGAAATGGGGGGAATCCTCATCGGGGTATGAGGCTGCCTTCAAACTGCACCAGTCCCAGCTCTCCCAGGCTCCTCCATCCCAGCCTTTGGGATGCAGGGGCTGGTGAGGAACGATGGAAATAGCCCCCATGGCCTGATCCTGACCCATCTCCCCCTATTCCCACCCTCCCCAGCCTTTCCCTCCCTCCCTTCACCCCCAGCAGCCCTCTGCCATCAGATCTCGCCACTTCAAGTGCTGTCAAGCTGTAACCTGGGCACACAGACAGCTGCTGGCGCCCAGACCGAACTGTCTGGTCTCACTTCAATTGCAAACCCATGGGACCAGGACAGCCTCTTTCCTCTCGTTTCGTACAGTGCTAAGCACACCACCGGCACTGGCTGAACAAAAGCTTCTTGACCTACTAACTCCTGGCTGGCAACATCATTAACATTGCACTCACCTTCTTTTCTCCTCCACCGCCAAATTTGCTGCTGCCAGCGGGAGGTAGATTGGCCTGAGCCTAGTGTGTGCTTTTAGGGGTAAAAGCAGGGCCCGTTAGGATGAGCTGTCTCTGCAAGCTGCTGGGACAGCCACATAACAGGCACAGAGAGTTCAACTTTGCACCCGCCAACTCGACAGGCAATAAATAACGGTGGCAAATGCTGCCCGCTTGCCTGCAGCCCCAGAGTCAGGCAGTCTGAGTTGTGCGGGTACCTGGGTGAGAGCTGCACCCGGACCAGAGCCCCACAGGCACCCAGACCAGAGCTGCATGGGCATCTGGGTGAGAGCTGCACCTGCATCCAGTCCAGAGCCCCACGGGCACCCAGGCGAGCTGGCAGCAGCACCCACGGGGCTCTGGTGTGGTGCCGGTGCAGCCCTTGCCACGTGGCCGGAGCGTGCCGTCGTGGTTTGGGTGCCAAGGGGCGGAGGGTACACCTCGGGCACCCGCTACCGAGCGTGGCTGGGGCCTGCCACACCTGCGGGCACGGCCCGGGGGTTACTGCTCTGCCGAGCCCCGCCATGGCACCGGCAGAGGCCGGGGAGGGGAAGTCCGGCCACAGGCCGCTCCCCGCAGCCGAGCGGCGGCGCCCCAGACCGGGCCCTTCCCCGGGGCCGCGGTGAGCCCGGCGCTTCCCGCCCCCCGCTACCCACCCCGGCCCCGCCGGTACCTGGCCGTACTCCAGGCCGCCCAGCCCTTCGCAGCACTCCCGCGGGAAGGGCCGGCCCCCGCCCGCCGCTGTCGCCCGCCGCCCCTCGCCCGGCCCGGGCCGCCCCGCCATGGCGCGGGGCCGGGGTCGCCCCCCTCCCTAGCCGCCGCCGACGCCGCGCCCGGGGCAGGCCGAGCGTGGAGCCCCGCGGTGGCGCTGACGAGAAGCGTAGTCCCGCCTCCGCCAGCGGCAGGGCCCCGGCACTGCGCGGGTGGCAGCCGGGCTTGGCGTCCGGGCCGCGCCGCGCCGGGACGGGCCTAGCGGCGAGGCCGGCGGCGCCGGGTAAACACTGACCTCGCCACGGGCCCGGCCGCCTCCGTCGAGGGCTGCGAGCGTGTGTCCGGCCGCGGCGGCGGGGAGGGCGGCCCGTGCTGCCGGCGCCTGTACTTCGACCCTACCTGGTGAAGCAACCGGGCCGCGCCGCGGGTCGGTCCGGCCCCCCGGGGCGGATGGGACGGGGCCCTTATGGCCCCCGGGGACGGGGCTTTGCCCCACTGGGCAGCCGGCGTGGGGCCGACCGCGGGGCCGTGCGTGAGTGCGGGGGTAAAACAGCCCCGAGGGGAGAGCGGGCAGGAAGCGGGCTGCCAGCGCTGCAGCGATGGGGGAGAGCCGGCCTTGCCGACCCTGCCCTTGCCTGCCCCCTCCCTGACCCCTTCCCCGGCCCCCTGCCCATCCCCGGGCCGTGCTCAAGGCCGGGGCAGCGGGAGGGAAGCAGCTCCACTTGTACTGGGAAGGCTGTGGAAATGACATGATCTGTGCCCAGTATTACTCATTCCCGGGCAAAATGTAAAGCTGTCGAGCCTGGATCTATTTTAAGGACAATTCACTGTGCCCTGTTCCCATCAGCAGGTGTAATTTATTTTAATTTTTTTTTTTACTGCTGTTATTATTCATACTGATATTATTTCTCTCCTCTCTAGGATGTTTCCGGCTCATGCATCTCATGGGCTGCGGTCCGGTGCTTGCCCACACATGGGAAATCAGGTTGTATCACTCCTCAGACCTCTGAGGGTCTCTGCATGCACCATCTGCTTTTGCAGACCCTCCTTTGAAAGGAAATAAATTTTCTTCACAAAGGAGTTTGCCATGAAGGAAGCCTCATGAATGAATTGCAAGTGTCCCTCCCAGAGGTCTCGTGGGAACGGGGAAGGGACAGGAGGTCTGAGCATTCGTGCCCTGGCAGACACCAGAAATGTGAGTTGAGCAATGACTGACACAAAACCCTCCCTGGCAAAACAGCATCCATGGAGGTTGTGCTTCAGGAGACCCAGGGGATCCCAGCTACAGCTCTCGGCCCCACAGGAAACCTTTGTTTCCTTAGTTCTCCCGCTCTGAACCCCCGCTGCAGCTTGGCTCCTGCACTCAGGGTGCTTGAACAGGGCTGGACCCCATCCCATTTGGGCCCAACGAGCAGTCGCAGTATAAACTGCAGCGCCAGGCCGGTTTGGAGTGAGTCGCGCATGAAGGTGCTGTGAGTGGGAGCAGCATTCCCCATGGATCATCTCCAGCTGCTTCCGGCCTCTTCTCCCTCGCGCTGGATAATTTTGCTGTGCCGAGTGTGTAATTATTGCCTCTGTCATCTCCGAGGCTGGGGCGGGAGAGCAGATGGGAGGATGTTTATTTTCTGAGTTCCCACTAGCTGGGTGCTTGGGGCAGCGGGGTGCGGGGAGCGCACTGGGGAAAGCAATGATGGCTGTGTTCAGAGAGGAGGAGGTGGGATGGAATTAGCGGAGAGACACTTTCTCCAAACCATCTTCCCTGGTGCAAAGGGACCATGTTCCGGTGCTGCCACCTGGGGAAGGACAAGGCTGTGGTGGCAGGCTGCAAGGAGGAATAGTTCTGGCCAAGGGATGGATGGATAGAGGGAGGAGGGATAGTGAGGAGGTGCAGAGGGCTGAGCTGTCTCACTGGCTCCTTGCTTGAGGCCAACAGACTGTCACAGACATGTCTATGCTGTCAGTCCATGTTGCGGGGTACCCAGTAAGGGTTGTGCTACAGGACTCAGTTCCTACCACCAGCTTGGCTGTGTTTAGGGCAGGGAGTCACACTGGAGCCTCCACACCATTCCTGCCACCAAATCCCCAGTCCAGGGAACATTTTCCATGTAAGAGGGATGGGGTGTTTGCAGCGGCAGGGCCCCTTGGAGCCAGCCTCTGTCCTGCCTCGGAGACATCCTGGCAGCTGTGAAGAAGACAAAGAGGGCTTTCTGTGGGGACAGATTTTTCTTTGTGTGGCCTCTCCCCGTGGCATGCCTTTTATCCAGCACTCCGTTTCCGAGCACCGAGCTAAGGAAGAGGGCATTGCCCTCCACTTTCCCAAGTCCCTTCTCAGCTTGAACTCGCCCAGCACCCTTTGAAGTCCCACCCCAGCCCCGAGAGGTCACTGATAAATATAGAGTTGCAAATGCCTGTGTGGGCAGAAAGCACTTAAGCAAAGTCATTCGTAACAGCAGCGATGAGCTGCCCTGGCAGAGGGAGGACCAGGAGCTGGCTTGCTGTTTGGCAGCAGGGATTGTGCAGGCAGCACTGCTTCTCCTGGCATCTGCTGCAGAGCACTGAAGGGTTTCCATGCGTTCGACAGGTTCATCACATGCAGCTCGATGCACATGTGTGTCAGTCCAGTGCAGGATGCTCGCTGCCTGCGAGTTAGCGGGGTGCTGCGGCTCAGTGAGCTGTGCTTGGCTCAGGAGCGTTTCAAATTCAAGGAGACCCAGGGGACCCTCAACTCATGGATCTCCAGGGCAGGGAGTGCTGTTGAGTGGGTTTCCCTTGGGAATGGGATGTTAGTAGGGAAACATCAGCACAGAGGGACACCTCTCCTTACGAGCCCTTCCAAGCCAAAGGATTGGTTTCCTTGCTGAGAAAAGAGATATCAGTGTCCCCAGCTTCTTGCTGACATCCTCTGCAAAGCAGGACAAACTCATCAACTCATCTGCTGGCCTGCAGCTCCTATAACCTCACCCATTGGTCCCGCCAGATGACCCAGACTTTATGGTTGTCCCCAGAAAGCTTTGGTGGTCACTAGGAAGAGCTTCTTTCTGCTGGCAACGTTGGCCTCTCCTGAGTTTTCAATCCTGGTCCAACCCCTGCTAAATCCTTTGCTGATAGAGGTCTCATGGGTGCAGTGTGGGGCCAGGGACTTTTTCCCCAACCCTTCGCATCCCTTCCAAGGCTGTGTCGTGGCCCGCATGTTCAAACCTGCCCTGAAATAAAGCTGACCCCACTCCTGTGGGTTTAACCCTCGCAAACCTGCAAGGGTTTGGACTGATGGGTCACAGAGATCAAGGACTGAGCCTCGAAACACATGATAATGGACAGCATTGCAAGCCTTGGGAGAAGCAAATAGCAGAGGAACACAGAGCCAAAACTTTGGGCAGAAGCAGCAACACTGCAGATCCTGCTCTGTCCTCCATCAGATAACACATCGTCACCAGCGGTGTAATGCTGCAATCCAGACCTGCAATCCTAGTGGAAATCCTCTGGTGTTTGTGCTGGAGGTTAGCTCTATTTATATTCTGATGAATGATTTACTCGAGTAATTGGCACACAGCTCCCCTATTACAGATCATAAAGAATTAATCACGAGATTTTCAATGCTCCCCTATCAATTTTATTAGGCTTGATTGAACGCGGTGGATTGGGAACATATGGTATGTGAGTCAGACTCTGCTCCCAGTTACACTCTGGTTAATGCTGGGGACTCGTTCAGATGTTGATCCCTGTAAATCCAAAGAGGCAGATGCTCCTTTCCTTCTTTCCATGACCCAACTACTCCTTGTGATCCCTTAAATGCCCAGGGATGCAGAGAGCAAGGAAGATAACTCCATATACCTGAACTCTCCTAAAGCCTGAGATACTCCCAAACTAAAAGCCAGGCTGGGAAGAGAATTCCTTGCTTCCAGCTCCTCCGTGTACTGTCATGAGCCAGAAACCGGAGCCAAATGCTTGGAAGCTCAAGATCTGCCCTTGGAGCGGTTGTCAAACAGCCCCTGCAAACGGGATGAATGTGTCATGGCACAGAAGGTTGTTGAGAGCTGAGTTTGCCTGCATTGGCATCAGGGCATCCCACAAGCATCCCATCGGGTTTGCCTGCAGGAGGTGCTTTCCTGAAAGAGGTAGCAACAAGGAGCCCTCACACCCACAGCAGCAGGCAACACATCCCTGCCCCAAACCAGGAGCGTCGTGTGGTTCCCTGGAGCAGAAACCTCCTTAAAAGCCACATCTCCTGCACGGCTCCCCTCATGCAGAGCACCAGGAGAACCTCCAGACTTTCCATGTGGAAGGCTCACAGCCCTTCCCTTGCTTTTTGCCTGTGGGTGTTGTTACCATGCTGGCTTGTGTGCCAAGTCGTGATGCAGGGACAGGGACAGTACAGGGCCCTGCTCCAGCTCGTGGGCAGTGCTCACCCTTGGTGAGGCTGTTCCCGCCGCGCTCCCAGTAGCGACATGAGTATCTCCATAGATATTTTCAGGAGGGAAAGGGAACTTTGGGTGTAGATGGAGCTACTTGCATAAGCACGACTTATCCTGAACTGGGCTTGCAGAGAAACTGGTCTGGCACAGCTACAACCCACATCCCCATCTGCTGTCTTGAGCAGCTGCATTGAAGGGCACAGAGAAGTTATTGCCAGTAACTCTTGGCAGGAGCCAGTGAAGAAACCTCCCTCTGGGAAGAGCTAAGCTGGGGAGGGCAAATCAAACACAGCAGAGGACAGAGCAGGGTCTGTCCTTCCTGCAGGCAAAGGGGAATAACAATGGCCCCTTTGCCTTAACAGTCAAAACATTTTGCTAACACCACGTCCCAGTTCCAGAGCAGAGTGGGCAGGACCTTGCACCAGGGTTCTGCCAAGCATCAGAGTGCTCCGATTACCTGGGGCTGCCTCTTCTCTGCCCTGCCTGCACCCAAACCAGGGCTGTGTCCATGCTTCGGGGTGAACACCCGTCATGAGCACCCCAAGTTCTGGAAAGCCCCCAGCTCACTCCAATACCCCCAGCTTGGAGCTGGGTCTTGCCTCGGTGCGCTGCCCTGGCAAGAGCCACAGCTTGCATTGCTTTAACCCAGGGCATCGTGCCCTCGTCACGCATCAGTGGGGAGAGCCACAGAGGGAGGGGAGGGACACAGAGACACGCAGGTGCATCTTTCCAGACTCAGCCTATTTCCTGGAAGCTTGGGTGCCCCACAAGCCACGGGTGTGATGGTTGCTGTGGGAAGGATCAAGCTCCCTCCGAAGGAAGCCGTGCTGTTGGAGGAGCTTCCTGGCATTTGTGCTCTGAGCCCCGTGCAGCCAACATTTAGGGAAGGATTCACAACAGCTTCCCAGCTCCCTGAGGCCGCCTTCATCACCAGCATGTCTCTAATGAAGCGGAGGCTTTACTTTCTGGGATCAATGAATCCACCGATCGTGACCTGTCTGCTAAGTGGGAAATCAGGTCTCTCCCTCCCCGAACTCGTCTGAGCTCTGCTCAAACAGCAGGCTCTGTCCCCAGGGTACTGCGTGTTGCTTAATTGCAAACCCTGTGTCTGATTAGAGAGCAGAAGGAGGGCGTGCAGAAGCCCTTTCTACTACAGCCTGGCGGCTGCTCACCCAGCCTGGGAGATGGCTGTAAGGAGGGAGGACATTTCCGGGCTCCAGGAGAAGGAAAATCCCTCCCACTTTCTCTCCTCAGAAAGGTCCTGATTCTGCACAGCTATCTGGAGGGTTTATTGCTGCTCTGCTCTCCCTCAAAGCCCTAAATTCCCCAAACAATTTAAATCCCTTCCAAAGTACCTTTCATGGAAACAGATGCTTTAAGAGAAGCTGAGGCTTCCCAAAGCAGAAGGCAGCTGAAAAGGTCATTGCTAATGTGTCCCCTGGTCACAAGCGTGTCCCACACTGCTGCGAGGGAGAACAGCCCCCCTGTCCCCTGGATCCATCCAAGGAGTCTGGGCAGATCTTCCTAATGCTGCCTGCTCCTCCTGGTCCTCTCTGCACTTACAAATGACCCTGTGCACCCTCAGCCCCTTTGCCCATATGGTGCAAGATGCAGAGGACTGACCCACCCTCTGAGAATCTTCCCTGCACATCATCCTCCTGGAGTTATGGAGCACTGCTCCAACCACATAAAATTAGGGTGTCCCCATTAGCTGAGAAGCCAGGTTTCGGATGCCAAGCCATCCAGACACTTGCCTAATGCTTGCCACAGCAGGGATGATGGAGGGAGCTGAGTCACAGCACCCAGCATCACCTCCACAGCCATCTCTCATCCCTTGCTGCGCTGGTGGCTGGCTTTTCCCTTGCAATCAGCTTTGCTCTCAGATGTGACACTCCGGAGGGCTGCAGAGAGAAAAAACCCTAATCGAGGACTCGGCAGGGGACAAAGCCTGGTAGCAGGGGGCTGCTTCGTGCAGTGCGTGATGGTCCTCCCAGCAGGCACCCAGCCCCGGTGCTCAGCGCTGCAGAGAGCTGGGCTTGGAGCTTATTTGGGGCATCAGCCCTTCCCCGAGCAGTCTCTCAAAGCTGTGGGGATGTGTTCTGTCTCCAGGCGCAAACCACCCAGGAGCCCCTGGGAAGGGCTGACTTGCAGGGGCCAGGGAAGAGGCTTCCACAGGAGCACACAGGTTTATCCCGAGGAAGCACAGAGCTGGCTATAAATACCTCCTCAAAGCATCACTCCCCCTCCTCTTTGATGTTTTCCTGTTATTTACTTCAAACACACTCCTGCTGCTGTTATTTTTATCTTCTCTTCTTTCCCCTTTGGTTCTGCAGCTGTTTACAAGCTGCATCTCAGAAGCATCTCAAAAGGGAGGTGGGAAGAGGGTCAGCGACCCTGGGAAGAAGTCAGGGACCCTAGGAGGGCATAGTCCCCATGGCCAGCAAGCTCCCTGGCTCACAGCAACATGCCATGAGCAAGAGCTCTACCCTTGCATCCCACCAGCAAGGAGCATGGCTGGGAGCTCCTCTGCTTCAGGCATCACGCTCACCCGGGCTGGACTGATACTAAAAACAGAGGAGTGTAGAAGCCCAGCAGAACCTTTCTGACCTTCCTGCTGGTGCCTCCCAGGGGCTCTCTGCTCCACTTCCATCCAGCCTTCGGCCAGACGCTTTCCTCTGCCGAGATGAGCCAGTCCTGCTCAGCTGCACTCTGGTGCTGAGCACTGCAAGGTCCTGGCAAGGCCACCTCCCTGTGCTAACCCTGAATCCATGTCTGGTCACAGAGTGGCTGGGACCTGTAGGACAACCAAAAGTGCCCCCCACGGCAGAGACAGGGTCTCCCACCACTCCCTAGCCACCGGCATTTGTTGAATTTACAGGAAATTGGTCTCTCTCTGAGATGCCAAACCCCTGCCAGAGCCAAAGGAAACCAGGCAAGCGGCTCGGAAATTAACGGAAGTGGAGGCGATGTGAGGAGTCAGACACAGATGAGCTTAATTCCCTTAAACGAATTAAAAATACATTGTTCCTCACCATCACGAGCCCTGAATCACATCAGCAGGAGAGGAGGGGGAAGCTACAAGCCCAGTCGCCCCACTCATCCCTTCCCCACCTAGCTGCAAGCTGCAGGGCTCTCCTGCCTTGAACCCCCCAAATTGAACAACCAGGTTTTGCTGCCATGACCCTTCTTGTAGGCAGACCGGGAGCTGGGTGCCAATTTGAGTTGTTTCCGAAGAAAAAAGTTGCTGGAGCCAACATGTTCATTCTCTTCTCTTCACCTTTTCAGGAAGACAAAGCACGAAGCACAACCCGAGCTCTGCAGTGTAGAAAACAGGGCCTGAAACAAAAGCTCTGGGGTTTCCCCACTGAAACCAAAGCAGAGTGTTTACCTCATTTAAGGTTTAAGGTGTTTAATCCCCCTCACTGCTAAAGACAAGACGCTGTCCACTCTCCCTCCTCCACACATCCCTCCTTCTTCACACTCCTGCAGAGGCCAGGCACTGCCTGGAAGCACCAAAACCCAGACGTGCCCTTTGCTGAGCGCCTGCCTGAGGCATCGCTCACTGGCCAAGAGCTGGGGTGGGGTGGTTTTTTTGCAGATCCCCATAAAAAGGGCAAATGGCTGGGCTGTAGGTCACTGCTGGGACAGGCTCCACACGCCTGCCCTGACTGTCGGGGTGGATGTTTTCTGTCTCCAGTTTTTATTGCTGGTGGGGAGCCCCTGGGACCCCATTTGGACATTGGCTGCGGAGGGGAGAAATTGAATCCAAAGGGCAGCAGGGGAAGGAGGAGAGGCTGGACCGGGGCTGGGAGTGAAGGGTGGACCCAGCACCCGCCAGCCGTACCCCCACAGCAGGGCACTGTGGGGGCGGGAGGAGGGCATCCCGGCTGGGAAGGAATGAGGAGGCTTTGCCAGCGGGTGGGCTTATCAGGGACTGCCATGAATTCTTTGGTACAGGGAAAACTTTAAATCCCAACAGGCTGCTACTCTCCCAGATGGGCAGGCATCCAAGGGGACCTCCTAGCTTGGATTGTGCAGGAGGTCACAGCTGTCCCTGCAGGCACTGCGAGCCAGAGCCCAGCGAGGATGGATCCGGGTGATGGGAAACCGTGCTAAGGGGTGGCTGGTGGCTCCACACCAGGACACAGGGACCTGCTCCCCTACTGAGGATGCTGCCCTGGGCCGGGAAAGCCACATTGGGCTGCAAACAAGTCTCAGCTGCATGGAGAGTGGTCATGTCCCACAGCTGGTAGGGGCATGCAGGCAATGCTAATTGGAAGAGAAATTGCCTTTGTCCCCTTGTACCTCCCATTAAAGACAAGCCTGGCAGCAGGTGGGTGCTCGGGGAGGATGGGTGCTCCTCTGGACAGGACAAAATGAGAGGATGGCATGGGCGCAGGTGGGGAAGGAGGGAGGATCCAGCCACTTTGCAGCACATCAATGTATGGCAGCTGGGCATTGTCTCTGTGGTCATGGCAGTACTCTGAGCTGTGCTGTACCTGCAGCAAGCCTGCTCCAGCTTTCCTTAAATGCCACCTTTCATCCCCCCCATGTCAGACTTTCCCCAGATATTCTCCCTGTTCCATTAGCTTACAGCATGACAGGACAACTCAAGCAGGCTGGCAAAGCACCAGTAACAGGGCCCAGAGCTGCAGTGGCTGCAGGATGAGGCACAAGCCCACAACAGTGCTGCAGCTGCTGAGGAGCATCTCAGGGTTTTGTGATCAACCCAAATCTGGCCCTGCCAGCTGCTGGTGAAGGGAAGCTGTCCTCAATCTATTGCCTCTCTGCCCGGCTTGAGGAGAGGAAAATTTTGGGGGTTGGACTTGATGATCTCTGGAGGTCCCTTCCAACCCCTAAAATGCTGTGAATTGGTGAAAATAGGCTTGGGGACATGCGGTATGGGTTCAGGGCACGATCTCTCTGCTTGGCTAAAATGACACTAATTAAGCCCCTCGCAGTGTGCAAAAGCTATTCCTACAGGGCAGACAATTAACCTTGAAACTTGGCTTTTAGTGCTTGGAGGGGAGTGAATTTTTCATCCTGTTATTTCCCCATGCTATTAAGCTAATCCTAGAGACCACGAGGGAGAAGCAGCACTACACATCTGCAGCTCCCAGCCTTGCCAGGAGCACAGCGTGTGGCTGGCAGCCTCGTGCTCCATCCTCCATCACGCTCATGTTTTCACCCACAGTCTCCATCATCATCATTGTCGTCCCTGGGCAGTGCCAGGAGTGAGGGATGTGACCAAGACCACACATCAAGGCTGTGGCACCACACTGTTATTATGGTTACAAGTAAATCCTGCTGTCTCTGAGTGCCCTGGATGCAATGCCAGCCTGGCCTTGTCTTTTCAGAGTCTCACTGGAGGGACAGCATGTCCCAGGCTCCCAAAGGCTGTGGCTGCTGGCTCAGCATCACCCCAAGCTCTGCAGGTGATGAGACACTTAAGTTTTGTTTTCCTGGAGAAGGAAGAGAAGGATGAGGGAGGTGGAGAAAGGGGGAAGATTTGGCCCATGGATGTCAAATCCTGCTCTGGGGGCTGGGGATGTCCTTGGGCTGCACTGTTCTCTCCAGAGCTCACAGCTCCTCTCTCCTCCAGCTCCCCTTTCATCCCCCAAAATGCCAGCAATGACAGTGCTGAGCTTGGGGACACAGGGGAGAGGAGCTGGCAGCCCATCCTCATCATCATCAGCGGAGGTGAGGGGAAAGGGAGGATGGACAACCCACAACCCCTCTGCGGGCTGCCACACAGGCACACCAGCACATACATATCCTGTTTAAGCACTAAAATAAACCAACCTGAGGACATCTGTTACAAGAAGCTGCAGAAAGCTATCGAGCACCTGGGCAAGGAGGACAGGGTGTGAGGGGGACCCCAAAGCCATGAGATGCAAAGGGCAGAAAGCAAGGAGGACTGGGGAAAGCAAATTACACCCAGGAGGAGACACATCTGCCTGACAAAGGTCTCAAGGGTCTGTGGGACAGGGGAATCAGGTAAAAGCCATCGAGAAGGCAAGTAGGAAAGCATTTTGGGGTGTAACACCAGGAAAGCTCACTGCCAGCCTTGTACCCGGGTCACGCAGAGGTTTAAATGCACCCAGAGCGAAGAGCAGCAGGTGATTGATCTGGCAAATACAAGTCATTTCCCCATGGCTCAATTAATGTCAATTAACACAAACACAGGAAAGCCTTTATCCCTGCCGTCAATCTTTGTTTCAAATTTTCTCTTCCCCTGTCAGCTGCCCCTGAGCAGCTCTTCTTCAGCTGCAAGGTGAGCAGTGGTAGGGAAGGGGTGGCCTCAGGGGTCCCCCACCTCCAGGGGTGGGGTATCCTGGTGATGTCGTTGCCAAGAAGCAAGGGAAGACGTGCAAGGTGTGCCGCTCCCAATAGCAATGGTGCCGGGAGAAAGTAAACCAGCCTTTGGAGGTGAGATGGGAGAGGCTGTGCTTGGTGGGACCTGGCTGTTTGCTGGGGCAATGCAGAGGAACCTTCCCCCAAAAATGTCCAGAGAAGCCCCCATGGTGCTGAGGCTGAGATGAAGGAGGTGTGGGCGGAAAGCTGGCCAAGCCAGACCAAAGGCACAGGTTTTCCCTGCAGGAAGTTTAACACTTCAGCTTGCTAGGGTGTTGTGATCTGTGTCACCCGGAGCCACCCTGCGCCCAGATGTCCTCTTGCAACCACGCCACTCAGCATCCAGACCTAGAGCTGCAGCCGACGCTCATTGTCCCCTAGCTGCATCCTCCAGAGAGGTCTTCCTCACCTTTAGCAACCCCTTCCCGCCGGTGGGACCTGCAAACATCTCCTGACCCCCAGGCCAAGCTGAGCACTGGCTGCTCAGCTCCTGCTCCCAGCCTCAGCACCCCAAAGAGCCGCAAACCTCCTGCCTGGGTGCTAATGCCGACCTGGCTGCTCTAATTGCTCGGCCTTTAAATCAGAGTGCAGAGGGCTGCAGCAGCCCTTGAGGAGCCATTTTGTATGTGGGTGCTGTTTCTTTGAAATGGCCTGGTTTTAACTGCTCTCCTCTCTTTCTTGAGGGGGTGGTACACGATGGAGGCTGGATAAAGCGACTGAAGGGAGAGCTGCACCGTAAAAGCCAGACTGCTGCTAAATCTGTTGAAAAAACGATGCTGCAAAGTGCCTTTGCAGTTGTTTAGTCATTTGTTAGCCTGCCTGAGGGGTGATTTGCGTGGCCGTGCTCTGCCTGTGTGCACAAACCCCAGCTGCAGAGCATCACGTAGAGTAAAACGTCCTTTGCAGGTACAGGAACCAGAGGAAGGATCAGAAAAGGAGAGTGAGGGAGCACTGCTAAGAGATTATCTTTTTCTTCTGGGTGACTTTTTGGGCTTGTTTTAGCAAAATGAAGCTCATCATCTCCAGGGCTCCCATGGAGGTGAATTCAGCTCCCACTGCCTTGCAGCTTTCTCCTCCCCAAGAACCATGGCAGTGAGTGACACTTCCTGCAGCTCTGTTGTTTCTCTCAGTCAGCTTTCCTGCTTTAATAAAAAAAAGACAAGAAAAAAGCAAAAAAGAGAGTAAGTGGCTGGGGTAGCAGATGGGACTGGCTTCTCCTGCTTGCTATAAATCACAGAGGAGGTTTTGCCTTCCCAGGATGAAGCCATGCTCTCAGAGCACTGATCCTGCTGGAGTCAGCCAGGGAGCGGCAGCACGGCCGGCTGCCAATGCTGTCACTGCTCATCGCTGCATCTTTCTCTCCAGGAGGAGAAGACAAACCGACCTGCTGTGCCTCTTCTGCAGAAGTGGCAAGGTCCTAGTGGGATTGCTAAATCACAGCCATACTTTGGAGCTTCCTTCTGCTGGTGTAAATCAGCCCCGCTGAACTCAGCTGCGTTGGGCTGATTTATACCACGGAGGGTGAGTAGATGCTGGGTGGTTCGTCTGAGCATCTTTGTCCTCTGAGTGGTGGCAGGTGGCCACAAATCATCCAGTGGTGATGGAAATAACTCAGCAGCCTAAGCTTGGGCATGGGATGGGGGAGATATTTAAATCCAAAAGAGTTTTGAGGTGGCTGTGGGAATAAGCTTCGACATACAGAATAGAATATTTCTCCTGGAAGGCACCTACCCTATCACCCATCCCAACTCCTTGACCACTCCAGGGCTGACCAAGCCCAACCTGTGATTAAGGGCATTGTCCAAATGCTTCTTGAGCACTGACAGGCCTGGGGCATCGACCACCTCTCTGGAAGCCTGTTCCAGTGCTTTGCCACCCTCTCAGTAATTAAATGCTGCCTAAAGTCCTGTTTAACCCCCCAGTACAGCTTTGAACCACCCCCACGAGTGCTGTTACTGGACACGAGGGAGAAGGGGTCTCTCTGGAGACATCCCAGGCCTGCTAGAGGTGGGGTTTCTCCAGGATTTTTGGGGTGTTTAGCATGTACCTTGCTTGGCTTGCAGGAGATGCAGCCTTCTGGAGTGTGGGTGGCGTAGGATGGGGCGAGCAGGCACAGAGCTCAGCCCCGGGCTGTTTGCAGTAGGGCAAATGGTTATAAGCAGCTGGTTGCTCCAAAATCAGTAGGGATAAATGCAGGGTGGAATGTGTGCCAGGCGACTCGGCTGTGTTAAACCTGGTGTGAGCACTTAGCTGTGACAAAGCATTATCACCCAGGGGCTTACATGCGTGTGAGCGAGCGGGGCCGTGCTTTATCAGTATCCACAGATGCAAAGCAGCGCCACTGGCTCCAAGGAGTGGGGCTGGCTGGGACCTGTGTGCTGCCAAAAGCCACCACGTCCTCAGGTGACCATCAATCAGCTGTGCCCATCCCCAGCCCAGGGGAAGAACTGTCTGCAGGAGTTTGCATTTATTGCAGAGTCAATATGCATATATAAGAGCCTGCTATGTCTATTTTATATTTCCTTGCAGAATTTGTGCTGGAGCAGACAAGGGCTGGGGAGCTCCTGACCCTCCCACACAGCGTTTCATGCCCCCCTGATGGTGTGGGACCGAGGGTTTCTGCTCTGCACAGGAATAACTTGGCAAGCTGGATGCAATTCCCAAGGATAAACTTTGGTATCACGCCAAGGGCAACGCCTGGGAGGAAGCACAGGCTGCCCCAGTGTCACACTGCCCAGTTCTTTGATCTCTCATGCTGGGCTGGGCTGATCTGGTGGGTCCTGCCAAAACTGCCAGGACGGTAATTGGATTTATTTTTATCCTTCCCTCCTCCCCCTGCTCCCATCCTGCAGAAACCCAGCACAGCGTTTCCCCAAAGCCTCAGAGCTTTCTACAGGACAGGACCCGACACCCCCCCATAGGCATGGATGCTCATGCAGGCAAGATGCTGCTCCCAGGACTGATTTATATCCCTGTGCTTCTTCACAGCCCCGCAGACCCCCGGCGGTGGGTTACCAGCTCGCAGCAGGACCTGCAGCAGAAACACCTCCTTGCCTTAAGCAGCACGTTTTTATCCCAAGACGCTGTTTATTCAGCCGCGTTGTGATTCTAATTCGGCAGATGGTACCAACAGCTGCCAGCCCTGCTTCTTATCTCCCTCCTAGCAGGCAGCAATGACCCGATCTGACCCCCTCCTCCCCCCCACGACACCCAAGGCTGTGTGGGTGAGGGCATCCCCTGGCAGGACCCCCAGTGTGGTTTGTAGCCAGGAAAAGTGTTAGCTGGGTTGGGGGTACGGAGACCCAGGGGATGATGCAGGGCCCCCCCTCCCCTCCACCCGTCCCCCCGAGGATGCCGCGGCATCCTCGGGGGACGGGTGGAGGGGAGGGGGGCCCGCAGCATCCCCAAAGCGGGCAGAGGCTGCCGCTTAGTGTTGGGAAGGGAGCACGGCTGCTGCAGGGACCTGCCGGAGCACCTGCGGGTGGGGACGGGCCACCCTCGGGGAGGTCCACAGGCTCCTGCTCGCACCCCGGGCTGCCTGAGCTCGCCCAGGCAGAGCCCAGCCTGCCCTGGGATGTGGGTTGTCCCAGCTAATGATGGCCCCCGCTAATTGTTGCTGATGGGGACGATGGGGGAGGGGGGAAGTCGTGTTCCTCCACCCTCCTGCCCTATGATTTGGGGGGGCTGGAAGACATCACCCCACTGCCTTCATGGGTGTGGTATCCCCTGCCAGCCCCGGGCAGCTGATGAAGGTTCCACATCAGCCCTCACTGCTTTTCCCAACATCAGTCAAGGAAGCCCCCAGCAGCAGTGCCTGCAGCACCCAGCCCGCCAGCAGTGCCCTGCTGCTCCCCAGTTTTTGCTCACTCGCTGGCACAGGCACCCCAAATCCCACAGTTTGGGTGACCCCCGGCTCCATCTGCCCTCCTGGATACATTTGTATTTAAACAAGGTGCCTCATATACCTTTTTCCTAGGGAATGTGGCAATCAGGCCACCTGGGAACACAGGATCCTGCTGTTGCCTTTGATCTCCTGGGTGACTCTGGCAAGCTCTCTTGTGACTCAGTTTCCCCAGACTGTACGGTGGATCAATGGTAAATGAACCCTTCAACCAGCCCCTGGAGTCTCCTGGCTGCTGGAGCACAGCTCACTGCCCCTTGGGGAAGCTTGACCACATGGGGAAACTGAGGCAGAGCAAAGCAGGTCTGGCTGATGCTGAGCTGGGCTGCACTCCCACCACCACAAGCATGCTGGCTGCTGTTATCTCCTGCTCCTTCCCCTTGTTACAGCCTGAGTCCCTGGAGGCCACGGCAGCAGAACGTCCTTCCCCTGTGATGTTATATTAGCTTAATAGCATTTTTCTACTCCATTTGAGAGGGGAATTTACAATCATCTCTGATTAGGCCTGCCTTGGTAGTGCCATACGTCTGCCCGCTTGGGCCAGCCACCTGGGCTCACCCTGCCCTGCCCCAGGTTCTGGGGCTGCGGGTGCAAACCTGCCTCCTGCTCAGCACCCCATGGTGCAAAAGCCTCCAGCTCCCTGCTCCCCTCTTCGCACCCACCAAAGAGCTCGGAGCAGGAGCCATGGCTAGTCAGTCCCATGGCTCTTTTTGACCATGCATCTCCTCCCCTGCCATGTTTGCAAAGCTGGCTGGGCATCTAAGGAAGAGATGCTGTAAGGCTTGCTCATGCTCTTGCTTGGAAACCCCACTGACCATCCAGCTTGCAGTCCCCACTGGCAGCCTGGGAGGCAGAGCCCTTGCTGCAGGCAGCCCCTGCCCTCCGGAGCACCGTGGGCTGCACAGCCCCGGCTCCCTCCTGGAGCTGGAGCTGGAGCTGCTGCTGCTGCTCTTCCCTCGCCTCTGCCACAGACGGTTCTGGGATCACTTACCAATTAGTGTGGCCTGCTCATTAAAGCTCATTATCTGCCAGTGTGAACTTGGATGGGAATGTGCGGGCTTGGCAGGAGATCAAAATCTTCCTTCTTTCCAATTGCATCCCACTCAGCCCCCCATCTCTGGGAGCAGCCCCACGGCCATGCCAGGAGGCTGGGGGACATGATGCTGCCTTTTAGAAGGAAAAAAATATGCCCAACAAATTAAGCCAGGCCCTCCCCATGGCAGGGATGGGCTGCTGCCCGGCACTGCTGCTGTGATGGAGCAGGATGATGCCTGCATTTGCTGTCTTCCATGGTTTTCCAGGAAGCCATGGACACACAGGAGGTAAACAGCCGGGCTCTTTTCTCAAAACTTAAATCTCAGAGTCAAGCTTTCAGCCCAGTAAGTCCAGCCTAGTGATTTTGGAGGCCGGGAGGCAGCTGCAGGTACTGGCATGCATGCAAGGTCACATTTGCCAACCAGCCATGGCTTAGCCCCGTGATAGTCCCCTGCGTGCCCAGTGAAATCGCCAGGCAGGTCCTGGTCCGGCAGCCCCAGCTGCCTCCAGGCAATGCCTGAGCCCCTGGCTGTGCCCACGGCATTTTGGGCAGCCCCCAGCACTGTGTGATAGCGAGCTCAGCTTGGCTCCAGGGCACAGAGCCAGCCACAATGGGGAAATACCAGCTGCCAACCACAGAAATTAGGTTTCTTCTCCATGTGCTGTGTTGTCAGAAGGGGCTGGTGTCAGAGGTGTCTTGGTTATTTTCTGCTTTTAATTGCAAGAATGGAAAGGAAAACAGAAAACTCTGACAAAAACATTCTCCTCTCACTTTCTCTGCCTGTTTGAGTTAAATAGGTGCTAGAACACCCCACAGATTACATGGCTTGGATGGAAACATCTCCACTCATGGAAGGACACTCCACTGTGCAGGGCCCCCCAGCTGTGGTTTGAGCTGGAGGGCAAAGCCCTGCGCTTCTGTCCTGCCCCACTGTACCCCAAACCATCTGTCTAGGGCTGGCTTTGCTGCCATCACAAGCATTCCAGCCTGGCATTGGGACATCACTGACTGGAGCGTGACATGGACCTAGGTCCCTGGACAGGGCTGGGGCCATTGCTTTGCTGCCTCAAGGGCCGGGATGGAGTATCCTGTACCTATGAGGCAAACCAGTCAAAGCCTTTCTGTGCTGGGACAATCGACCCCAAATGCATCCTAGTTTCATGAGAACCAGAGGCATGGGAGAGGGAGCCCTGGCTTTCCCAGTTCCTCCTTCCCTTCTTTTCCCAAAGCTGTCCTTCCCCAGGGACTCACCAGGTCTGGCTTTCATTAGCAAATGAGCCTGTTGTCATGAATGGCTCTTGTCAATATTGATTAAATTCCATCTTCCCATGTGCAGAGAAATCCTTCTGCCGGTTCCCTTCAGCACTACCATCCTAAACCTACTGCCTAACAAGACCTGATTTAACCCTTCCTTCCTCCTCTTCCAAAAAAGAAAGCCCCAAGGTGAAATCACCCACTAACTGCTCCTTTGTTCATCTCCCGCACAGAGCCACCCAGTAACAAGACAAAAATCCACCAGCCAGTGGAAAGCAGCTGGTCTAAGTTCAAGCCAAACAGCCTCAGCTTGTGTGAGCCAGGGCTTTAGCACAGGCCAAGCTGGGAAGGCTGCGCCTGCATCATTAACAAAACCCCCAGCAAATGCTCCCCGTGGCATCCAACCAGCTCTCCAGGGCTGCAAATTGTGCCCGGGAGCATATTCTTCCCCAGCTCCTCCTTGCCAGGGTGCCTTTCAGCGCAGACATCAATGTGCCTGCGTCCCACGCTGGCCTGGATTAACTGCCTCTTTTATTGCTGCCAATTACTGGCAGCAAAGATGCCGCGGGGATGGAGCATGCAAGATGGGTTACCACCTTCCTGGCCCTAATGACGTGAAGCTTTGCAGGCTGCAGAGGCAGCCTGAGCTTCATGGGAGGGGGTGGGGGCTGAATATCATCCCACAGCCCCTTGCCCCGTTGCCCTCACACCCATCCTTTGCACCCCATCGCTGGATGCTGCAAATCATATCGCCAGGAGAGCTGTATCCCTGAGCCCTGATGTGGATCAGGGGATATGAAGGTGATGACCATCCGTGGTGACTTGGAGATCTCCCCGCATGGGTGGGAGTGGAAGCAGTGCAGGGCTGGAGGCAGCAGACCACACTCGGCTGCTGCTGAATGCTCTGAGGCTTCACGCTGCGAGAAGAATGAGCAGATAATAGGATTTTCCGTCTCTTCAAAGGGCGTGCAAGCCAGGACCCGCTGCTGTGCAGCGCCCTGGGAAGAGCCACCAGGAAGATCCCTCACCCTCCCGGATGGCACTGCAGCCACAGGGGTGCTCCCAGCTGCGGAGCAAATGGGGACAGCAGCCCCGAGTCCTGTGAGGGCACGAGGCTGGCAGGGCACCGTGGGGTTTACTGCTGCTGCTACCAAGGGAAGGCAAGAGGATGCCAGACCCCTGGCGATGCCACGCCAGGAGCCAAGGGAAAGTTCAGCCGCCAACGACTCCAGCTGCCCCACCACAGCATGGTTTTGCCAGGAAGGGCTGCTCTGCCATGAAAGCAAACAGGAAAGCAAGGCAGCAGGCTCTCCACTTCATGTTTATCAGAGCCAGGGCACGCACACATCGCCACACCGAAGGCATGAAACGCTCACACCTCCTCTGCTGTGCACACACACACGCAGCAGCCTGGGGCAGAGCAGCTGCCCCCGGCGAGCCCAGCATCCCTCGGCCCCCTGACCGATGTCCAGGGGCAGCCGAGGGACCATCTGGAGGCTCACTTGAAGAGCTCCCGCATCCCCGCTCCATTTCTCCTCGGATGGCTTATCAGCAGTGACTTTCCCGACAGCAATCGATAGAAAACATTTTATCGCCTTCCCAGGCGGCAGGATCCTTGGAGTGGGTCTGATTTCTGTTTCTATGGTGACATCTTCCGGGCTTATGAAAGATCTTGCCTTTCTTGGTTGTTGTTGGGTGGTGGAGACGTGGGGGGGTAGAAGGGGGGGATGCTGGTGCTATATTTTTTGTTGTAGGTTTTGCCTTCTTTTTGCTTTTTTTTTTTAAAATTGTTTTAATACCATTTGCAGAGGAAGTAGCCAGCCAGACAAACGCAATGACCGCAGCTTACTCGCAGCGCTGCTGCTCGCTGGGAGGGGCCCCAGGGCAGCTTTCATCCCCGAAACACCACAGCCTCTGAAACGCATTGAGGCTCAGATGCACACTGGCTTGGCCCGGTCTGTCTCGCTCCCTCCCTCACACCATTTCCCCTTCCCACTCCTCTGGGCTTCTCCTGCCAGGCCTGGAAAAAGCCACTCGGCCACACAGAGGGATGGCCCCAAGCACAAGTCACTGCTCAGGGCGCTTTGTAGTGCAGCTTGTTTTGCTTCTCATCTCTGCTCCTTCCTTCTTGCCCTTCCTTTTTTCTTCCCCCCACCCCCGCTTTGGAGGAGGAGGAGGAGGGGGTTTCAGGTCACTGCCACCAGCCCCCACCCCACTGGCTGCAACAGCTCTGGGACCTGACCAAAGGGGCAAGGAGGGACACTGTGGGGGTTCACTTCGTATCTTTTGGGCACAATCGCTTGCTGTCTCCTGCATGCAAATGGCACAGTGCTTTTGCTGAGTTATCTGCGCTGAGAATCTAACTGCCTGCCTAATTAGTGTCTGCATGGCTCCTGCTCATTAGAGCTCCCTGTACCCCACGAATGGCGTTACCTCCTGCCATCTGCCCTGGCCAGCACAGCCCCATGCTCCAGCTGGAAACAACCCTCATGGAGTCACCCTCCTCTGGGAGATAGGTGGATGGATGGATGGATGGATGGATGGATGGATGGATGGATGGATGGATGCTGGCCATGCTGCCTGACACAGGATGTGCTATGAGGGCTGGCACAAGGTCAGGGACTGGCACTGAGCGTCTGGGAGGGCCAAGGTGCTGCCAACAGCTTCAGTCCAGGTTGGCAGAGGTGGGATGGAAAGGCATCGCCGACTTGGCAATACTCTGCCAGCACCTTTCCCGTAACGATCAAGCTGTGCTGCTCTGCTCGGTGAACATTTCTCAGTGGCACAGCCTTCTGCCTGCCCAAAAATAAATAAATAAAGCACAACAGATTTTTGTGTTGTTGTTTTTAAATAATGGGAAACTCCAGAGCTCACATAGTTGGAGCTGTATCTTGGCGTTAAGTGACAGCTGGGGATTACTCCTTGCATCAGGCACAGACCCAAAGCACTTAAAAGCTAGGGCAGGAATGGCTAATGCAGGCCTGCCATCACCTTACCCAGCAAAGAGAAACGCACCGCCCGTGACATAGATCAAAAACCCTGCATATTTCATCTCAACACAATGCCCTTATCTTTGACCCAAAATAAAAATTATTCCTTGCTCAGCAATCTCAAAATACAAAATTATCTACGTGTGCATTAATGCCACGTATCAATCAACTTCAAATGCAAATCCACTGAGCATTTATCCCTAATTTTACCATAAAAGGATGGTTACACGCCAAGCACCTCGCTCAACATAATTCTAGGGAGCAGCAGTTACGATCAGCAAATCTTCTCCTGGCCATTGACAAATCCTTGGATCCTCAGCTTCTCCTAATGGAAACAATCTGGCCAGTTCCTGAGAAAGGGCAGAGCATGGAGGCCAGGAAGGAGAGGAGCCCGTTCTCTTCTCTCCCCCTCCTTTTGCAGCCTCCCTCCTTCCCAAAACAAACCGTGTCAGATCTGGAAGCCGTGTGAGGACGGGTACTGGGAGGAAGGAGAGCGGAGCTGGCTGTGAGCTTGGGTAGAAGCAGTGAGACAAACCCCTCTGTTCTCTGTGCAAGAGTGATGGGAGGACCAGCGTTGCCGGTCACTTTGGGGAAAGCCTGCTGCCCTTCCCTGCTGAGAGCAGGGCTGCCCAAAGGGGAACCCGTTTGCTAGGACGTGCGGAAGGGTAATTAGGGATTTGCAAGGCTAGGCATATTCTGCGAGTCTTGTTTTCCCTTTTTAAAGAAATGGGGGAGTGTTTGTGATAAAAGGCACCATACACGTGAAAGAAAAACTCCAGGGAGAGCTGAAAGAAACAGCAAAGCACAGATCAAACTCAGGCTGTATTAAATGTCTTTCCAGGTGGCTGCGAGGCTGCTGCAGGGCGCTGGCAGGAGCACCAACGGACGGACAGCCGGGTCATGTCGAATATCTGTAAGAGCTCTGGAAAGATTACAAGTCCCTGGGCACATCCCATGCTCCAGCTGTGAGAGGCAGGAGAGCCCCCTCAAGCAGGCTGCCCACTGGGGCTTGCCCACCGACGCTACGAGGGGTTCAGCCGCCAGACATGTAGTTTGATGAATTCCCATGCTGATCCACTTCAGCAGCTCCTGGGTCCGGCTCACAGCCCAGGATCAGCCCCTGGCAGTGCTGGGAGGGCAACACACAATGTGTCCATCCGAATTCCTGCCCCGCGTGCTCAAGGAACAATGGCCCGTGTGTCCCTCAGAGGCTCCTCCTGCCGCACGCGGCCACAGCCGCCTCCAGAACACTCTCCCTCTTGTTCCCTTTGGCTGGGGAAGTGGCAGAGCAGCAGGTATTTCCTGCCATCAGCCTCCATTCCTGCCTGGCTGCCCACGCCAGGGATGTGCTGCTCAAACCTGCATCCCTGGGACTCCCAAGGGACCTGACACCCTTCAGGGACCAGCAGAGACCCACGGAGGTTGCTGTCCCTCCGTGGGCAAGTGGCCCCACTCCAAAGGGACACCAGCAGCTCAATGCACTCCTTTGCTGTGCACATCCTGCTGGAAAAGATTTCCCTTCCGTGGTTCCAAGTCCCAGCAAAAACGAGGCTAAAAAACGTGCAAAACGCTGTTTTCTCTTCGTTTCCTTTGTGTGTTTCACAGCGTGTTCTGCAAACAGGGCACTTCCTCATAGTTCTGCTTTGGCTCCTGCATTCGGGAATAAGAGAGAGGTTTTGATTTTAACAGGAAAACAGGACGGTAAATTAGCAGCCAGGCTGTAAGAGCCCAGAATCTTCCCTTTAAAAATACCTGCACACGTGGTGGTGGTGGTGGTGGTGGCCAAAGCTGGCTGCCAGCACTGGGGACACGAGCAGGGAGGGCTCCTGGGTGCCACCCCTCTTGGTGCAGAGTGGGTGCCGGTGGCACATCTGAGGTGCAAGTGGTTAAAGTGCTGCAACCACGGAACAGAAAGGGCTTATACCAGATACCTGATGGAGAGGAAAATCCCAAACAAGCGTTAGGCAGTGGCGCTGGCTGCAGCCAATTTTCCTTGCTTAATACGTTTCCTGCACTCGTCCCCCTCCCTGACCTCAGCTCCTCCTTGGAGCACGTTCAGCCCCAGACGCACCGCTGAGCAACAGCCAAGGCCAGCAGGACTGCTGCCATTTTGTCCCTCCCCTCGGCTCGGAGGCCAGGGCTCCTGCTGCAGCTGCTGCAGCCCCCACCCAGCTTTCCCCTGGGGCTCCCCAAGCTGCCTGGGGCAAGGCGGGTGGGCAGCACCCTTGGGGGTGGGCACCCTGTGCCACGAGAGTGCTCCGTACCTTCGTCGGGGCTGGCATGGGATGCTCGGGGAGCAGGAGGTCAGACACGTCACCTCTATCCTTTGCGAAGGGTGCGTGTTCCAGATTCACATCCAGATGTGGATCCAGAGCCAGGGGAGGATCTGAACCCAGCTCCAAATGCAAATCCAGATGTGGATCCAAATCCCGCTCCAAGCCCAGACCCAGATCCAACTGCAGCCCCACACGCAGTCCAACCCCGATCCAGACGTGGATCCGAATCCAGACCCAAGCCCTGACCCAGAACCTGGCGCTGGGTGCCCGGTGCGGGGTGCCCGGGACTTCACCCTGCCGTGCAGCACCCGCTGCCCAGTGCCAGCTGGGAGCTTCCCATTCCGGCTGCCCTGCACCCAGTGCCGGTGCCCACCGTGCAGCGCCCGGTACACGTGCTGCCCGGTACCTGCCGTCCCCAGCAACCGGGCGTAGGGTCCCGGTGCCCCGCGTACCGCGCCCAAGCGGCTGCCGCGCGTAATCCCCGGTGCCCGGTACGCCGGGGTACACCCGGTACGCAGCGCCCATCGCACCAGCCGCCCCGCTGCCATGCCCGGTGCTCCCGGCGGCGCCCGGCGCGGCCGGCAGGTGTCGCCGCCGTCGCGGGCAGGGCGGCGGGCGCGCGTGCACTTCCGACGGCGCTCGGTCATGCCCCCGACTTTCCTCCCCTCCCTCCCGGCGCCGCGCGGGGCTCCCGCCCGCTGACACCGCCGAGGCGGCTCGCACGGCGCGGCGCGGCGCGGCGGAGAGCGGCGCGGCCGCCCGGGGATGGCCGCCGGGGCCGCCCCCGCCCAGCGCCGCCGCTGAGACGCAGCGGGGCACGTCCCGCCAGGTAAGAAGGCTTCGGCTGCGGTTCTGGGGGTTCCGGGCGGGCCCCGGCTCTGCCCCGCCGCTGAGGCGGGCCCCGGGAGGCCGGCGGTCCGGGGAGGGCGGAGTGGGGGTGGTGGGGAGTGTGTGTGTGTGTGTGTGTGTGTGACAGCCGTGGTGTGGCGGAGGGAGAAGGGGCTACCCAAGCGGGGCGGGGGCCGCAGCCCCCGGGCTCTGCCGGTGTGCGGGGGGGCCCTGCCCGCCGCCCCGCGATACCAGCCCGGTTGCTCCGCGTCGCAACGGCGGCTGCGGCCGCAGCTCCCGCCGGGCCCGCCGCATTCCTGCCGCCGCTGGAGTGGCGGTGGCACCGCGTCCCCGGCGGTTTCCCTTCCCTTCCCTTCCCTTCCCTTCCCTTCCCTTCCCTTCCCTTCCCTTCCCTTCCCTTCCCGCTGCCCAGCGCTGCATTCCGCCCGCGCTCCCGTTGCACCGCACTCGCACTTGGAACGGCAACCCGCTCCGCCACCCCCCCACCTCTCCCCTCCGCCCCGACCCCCCAAGTGTGAGCTTGGCCCTCGCTCGGTGACGTCACGGGGGGCAGCCAGGGGCTCCCCGGGCCCCCACGGGTGCGCGCAGCCCGCGGGTGGCCGCTGTGCTCCCGGCTGGCAGCGTGGGGACGTGGAGCGGTGGCTTGGTGTGTGTGGAGCCCCCGTGGAAGAGGACGGGTTGGGAGACCCGGGTCCCTCCCAAACTACCCCCCCACCCCCATCCCTTCTGCTGCAGCTGCTTTTAAGCTGCTAAATTCCAGCTACATTCCGGTGTGTGTGTGTGTCCGTCCCGTTCCCACCACCCCTTGGAAACGTGCAGCTGGAACAGCAGCCTGAGCGCGGTGGTGTGAGTAAGGCCGGGATCCCAATGGAGGTGCCGACTGGCCTCTTCCCCTGCTCCCCTGGCCCAGGGGTCGGCATCCCCAGGGCTCTCTCGGGCTGGTGGTGAAGCGTCGCAGCTGACGTCGCAGACCTGCCGGAGGTTTTCATTGACGTCAGAGCGGGGAGCTGCTGGGGTGCGCGTTTGTTCCCCGCCACCTTTGACGAAGCGTGATGCCGTCCCTTGACGTGGGCAGATTTGGCTTTGCAAAAGCTCTTGTGGCTACTGGTTCCTGCCTGCCTTCCCCTTGGCTGAGAGCGGTGCCCCGGTTGGCTGCCCTCAGGTGACCTCCCAAAGTGATGTTTTGGAGGAACAAAAACAACAGTGGGGGTTTTTGACATAGGAGAGCGCTCCTAGGGCCCTGTGCAAGCAGAGGGAAGGCATCTCTGGTGGTGCCAGCACCTTCTGAAGGTTACCCCAGCTCAGCTCCAGCTGCCTCAGCTTGTGGGCATCACCGGAGCCTCCTTGAGGGTCCAGAAATGGTTGTCTGCTGGGTGCCGGGACTTTGCAGAGCGCTCCTACCCCACAGCTGCCTTCCCCAGGGTGGCAGCTTGCATTCCCCACGTGGGCGAGCAGCACCCTGGTGGCTCTGCGGATGTGGGTACTGTCACCTGTGTGTCGACAGGAGAGGGTGGGGGGACTTGCAGGGGGTGAGGCAGAGGTTGGCTGTGCACGGTGCTCCAGCACTGCCTGGTCAGGTGCACAGCTCATGCTGAGAGCATATCTCCTGGTGACTGTCACTGGCTGATGAAAATGGACCTCAGGCTGCTGGGGGATGGAGTGGAGAAGGATGGGAAGGAGCCAAGGGAGATGGAGAAAAGGACACGTTCCCCCTGAGCGCTCTTCCTCCCTGTGGAGGTATGCCCTGAGGCATGTCGAGAGCGATGATGCGGTGGGGGGTAGGGGGGTCAGCATGTGTCTGCACACAAGGCTCAAAGCCCAGCCTGGGTGCACCTCCACCCTGAGCAGCAGCTCTGCAGCCCCGGGGCCGGGAGTTGTGTGAAGTTCAAGGCAGGAAGTGAGAAATAAATAAAGAAACAATTAAAAAATAATAATAAAAAAAATTACCACGACTGGTAGAAACTGCTGGGGAGATTTAGGGAAGCAGCACGGCTGTGCCAGGGAGCGTAGAAGAAGTGTGCATCCTCATCTGACAAGGAGCTGCCCGTGCCGGGGACCGCAGACCCACCTTTCCTCTCCCGGCTCTGTCTCCTCTGCAAGCCCCAGGGAACAATTGCATACAGAGTGCTTCGTTTCAGAGCCGCCACAGTCATTTCAGAGACCTTTTAGGAAGGAAAAGTGCTCTGTAGCATGTAATTTGAAGGCTCTGCTCTGAACCTTCACTGTCGCTCTGCTAAATGATCCTCTGCTCTTCCAAACCTTTGCTGCCTGGAAACCAGTGGCAGTGACCTGGTTCCTGGCCTCGTTTGGTCCCCGGTCTCCCTTCAGCACCGTTCTAAGGTGAGGGGAGTTTTGTGTTTGCAAGGAGCAGCCTGGGGTGTTTTTCTGTCTTGCATGGGGCCTCTCAGACGTCAGAGTCCTGTGAGATTTCAGCCAGTCTTAATCATCTCTCGCCTCTGCCTGAGCTGCAGAGGTTTTCACAGCTTGCTAAGGATTTTCCAGCCCAGAAGGTTGGGTTTTGGTTGAGGGCTCTGCAGGAAAATCTAGGGACCCTGACTGATTTTCTCCAAAATGGGGGAGCTGCAGAATTCTTTTTTGTAGCATCCCTCAGGCTTGGCAGCTGGTGGTAGGGAAGGATGGTTTATTCCACCATCAGAGGGAACAGCACAACTTTGGTTTAACTGAGGGAGCCATGCTGCAGCCTCGCTGGGGGCACAGCAGCCTGAGCCCAGGGGGTTACAGGCAGTGTGGTATCTCCAGGGCTTTCTTCACTCTCCTCTTTCCTCTCCTGCCCATCCCAGTGCAAGGTTGCCCTAAAACTTTTGTCAGTTGGAGAAAAACCTGCAGGAACAGAGCGAGCTACAGGTTTCCTCTTGCTGTGGGCACTGTCCTGCCAGGCACGGGCAGAGCTTTGAGTTCTCAGCAGGCAGCTCTGCAGTGGAGTGCAGGCAAAGGGAAGGGGATGGGGAGAAGGTGACACATTTGCATGTGCACCGCCTGGTCAAGGCTGTCGCCCCTCGACCTGTTCCTGGCTGTTTGGTCCCGTGCTGCGGCACAGGGCTGGGTGCTGGGCTGGGGCAGCGGCAGCGTGCCGGCACGTCTCTTCTTGCCTCACTCTGCTTTGAATTCGCTCCTGGTTTCTGCCAAGGCAAGGAGAGTCCTGGTTACAGCGGATTTATGTGTGTCACCAAATCAGACATGCAGCCAGGACAGGAGGAAACTGTCTTGAGCCTGTCTTCAGGCTGTGCTTGGTGGATACTGGGGTCTAGCCTGCTCTTAAAAACTGCTGGTGCTGGGGACCCCACCCTGTCCCCAGGCAATTGCTGCCACTCACTAATGACAGGCTTCCAGTAAAGCGACTTGGCTTCTGCTCACATCCTATCCCCCACATCAGGGCTTGAGGCAGAGGAAAGGCAGTTTCCCCTTCCAGTCTTCACCCCTGAGGGATGCTCTGCAGCTGCAGCCATTCCAAAGACCAGGCAGGATGCATCCCAGCTGGGGTGGATGGAGCAGCAGCATCCCGCCAGCATCCTGTCCTACTACCTGCCTAAAATCACACTAAAAATTCACCTGCCTGACACTCAGCACTGTGTGGATTTGGGATTTTCCCCAGGGGGTTTATAGAGCTGCTCAGGGCCAGTGCAGAGGAGAAGGAGGAGGAGGAGGAGGGAGGCAGGTGAGGTGCTGGAGAGCCGGTGTCATGGCCAAGTGCAAAGAGCCGGCTCAGAGCAGCGGTCACCACCTGTGCTCACCAGCACCCAGCTGGCAAAAACTACATGTCCCAGCAAGCTGAGGGCCACCACCAGCTGTGCAAGCTGGAGGGTGTCCTCCTAGGGCTGGTGGCCCCCCTTTCCCCAGTTTCCATCGGGAGGGTGAGCATCGCGGTGGGGAAGCTGCTTGGCTGTGGGAAAAGCAGCTGCTTGGTTTTCGCTTCGGTTGCACGGCCTAGTTTTGTGAGCTGGAATATGCTCAAAGATGGGCTTTTGGAGTTGCTTTTTTTGGTTTTGTTTTGTTTTAAATGACAGCATTTCCCCTTTAAATTTACATCTCTAGCTGGGGAACACAGAGCCTGGTGAGAGAGGGAGTGTGAGACTTTTATAAAAAGAACAAGTCGGGTTTTATTATCCCTTTGAGACGAGCAGGGAAAATCTATACTGAAGGCATGAAATAGCAATAAAAATGGACTTTTTGCCAAAGCAAAATTAATTGAGTGAATCTCAGTCCTCAAGCCTGAGCTCCGAGAGGCTTATGAGTTGGATATGAACCACGCTGCCCCCTTCCAGGCTCTCATCCCCCGAGGAGGGGAGGCAAAATCTCCCTCCGGTCCTCGGCACCACACAAGGAAGCGGGATGCAATCAGCACGCGGGAGCAAAGGAATCGTGCTTGGGACATGGACATCCCCACCGCTTGCCAGGCAGGGGCTGCATCCAGCCCTGATGGTCCTTGGAACAAGGACCTTCTCTGGGTTCCTTGGCTCGGGGACCTGCTCTCATAGCGTCAACATGATGCTGACGGTTGTTCGGTGGTCACCATTCATGTGTTTCTGCACTCCACCATCATCAGCAGTCATGGCATCCCACCTGGATTGTGGATTTGGGGGAGTCCAAGGAGAGAAAAGCAAAAGGCTGGACACAGGCTCCTTGAACCTGCTCTGGGAGCCAGGAGAAGACCCTGCTGTCCAACCCTGCCCCAAGCTTGCTCTTATTAATCATTTCCCTCCCTTGTCCCAGCTCCTGGCTCTGCCCTATGCTGCGGTCTGGGTGTCCAAGGTGCTTTCTGGGGAAAACCTTCACAGCAAAGGAAAGACTCCTGGGTTTTGTTCATCTGGACGTACACGTGTGGCAGCACCAGCTCTGCTCTCCCCTCCTTTTTTTTGGAGTGGGGGGAGGATGGCAGGAGGAGCTGCTGGACAGAGTGGCAAGGGGATAGACAGATTCTTTTCAGCAGATGGTGCAGAGAGGACGAAGCTGCCTAAACCTCCTGAGTCCACCAGAGAGACAGAGATTAAATAGCGAGAGGGCTGAGAGGCAGCTCCAGGCAGGAGAGGGAAGGAGAAAAAAGGAAAATGGGGGTGGAAATAGGATTGGAGAGTGGAACTGGGGAGAGGAGTGTTGGTTTGAACAGGAATCTCCTCCCACTTGATGTCTCCCCTCCAATTCGGAGGGCCTAGATTCAGTGCCATAAAAATATAGCCCTTTTCAATCCCTTATCTTGCAGGAGCAGAAACAATTGGCCTGCAAAGAAGGAGAAAACAATCTGTTTGACTGACAAACAAAAACACATTTCTGCACAAAAGGAGGAGGAGGAAGAGGCAGCTGTCTGGCTGCTGCTTCGGCTTTTTTCCTTTCCCCTCCCTCTCCTGTCCCCTCGCTGATGGTGTTGGAGCAGAGCTGCTACCCTTGCCAGGAAAAGACCTGCCATTCTGACTGGCTGGGTTCAATGTCAGGCTCCCACAGCAAATGTCATTGTCTGTCCCACCGTCATCAGCCACAGCAAAGATGCTCAAGCCCTGCAATGATGCCCTCCTGGGGACAGTGGGGACAAAGGTGGTACCCTGAGCCTCCATGGGGCAGAGCCTGGCTGCTGGGAGAGGTGCCCAAGACAGAAACTGGTGCTTCAGAGAGAGGGACCAAGGCCAATGGCTCATAGCAGATGAATTGTGGACAGAGAGGACATGTGAGATCCTTTGTCAGGGGACCCTGGAAAAGTTCAGCCAGGCTGTGGGTGATACACCGATGCTGCAGTACGTGGGCATCACTGGAGCTGCTGAGTGCTGCAGCTGGAGTTACTGCTGGAGCCTCAGACATCTCCAGAGTCATATCTGTGCCTCGGTTTCCCTGTCTGCAAAGTCAGCAGGATAACACAGGAGCACTCTCAGCTCAGAGAGCTAGGGCACAGAGGTGCCCAGTGCACCTTCAGTTGTTATCCCAACGAACCACTGTTTCCCCAAAAATCACTAGCTGAAGTGGTGCTGGGGGGATCTGTCAGACAGGCAGGAGCAGAGCCTGTGGGATCCCCACAGTTCTCCATCTCTCCAGAACAACCCCTTCGCTCAGGGGCTTTTTTAAAGGAAAAAGAAACTGATTTTCCCCCTGTGATTCCCTGACCAGGAGCAGCAGCAGCTTCCTGCCCAGAGTGGCCTTCCAAGGGGACTCTGCTCTCGTGGGCACACAAAGCAAACACCCACGCTCTGAAAGCAGCCCAGTGCAACGGCCAGCACCTACCCAAGCCTGGGCAAGCAGGAAGCTGGAGCAGGGCAATCTCTGCAGGGGCTGGTTAGTGCCACCACAGAGGGAATCTATGATCAATAAAGGGCCGCAAGAAGAAAACCCTGAAGCCACCAGGACAGTCTTAAGCGCTTTCCATCCAGGTTGCTGGTGACCTACTGGAGTTTACTGGGCAGATGATGCTGCACTGGCGGACGGTTTGGTTTTTCCCCTTTTCCTAAGGGGCTGTTTGGCTCTGCGGCCAAGGAGCGAGATAACAGGTCAGAAATCACAGATTCCAGGTGAATTAACAGCGAGCGATGGGGCTCGGATCCCGAGTGGTTCTCCCAATGCCTCAGTCCAGGTGTGTGACAGCCAGGCTCTTGTGTGCATCTGCAGCCAGGCTTGCTGAAACGCTGGTACCATGAATGGAAACATCCTGAATTCAGGAGATCCAGCCTCTGCTTGCTTAGCGTACTGCAGCAGCAGCTTTGGGGAGTATTTGACCCAGAGCATTAGAAGACCTTGATTTTATTTGTCTTTTTGTAATTCTTGCACCTGAAATGCAGAATTTTCTGCATCTACCTTTCCTCTTTTATTTCAAAGGAAGATGAGAGGAACCACATCCCCACACGTCAAACTGCAGGCAGAAGAAGATACCAGCAATGACCAGGCTCCTTTTACCACTTTGGCTCTTGACTTTCCTCCCCAGAAAGGGGAAGATGCATCCTTGGTCTGTCTTGTGATTGGGCTGTAACCTTTTGTTACCCTGATAGATGTCAGCTGACCTGGCTGGGATGTAAAAAAGCTCCATCTCTACCAGAGCACTGCACAGTACTCGGGCAGGAAGAGGCCCATGGCGTCTCAGGGCCTGAGCGGTGTTTGCAGACTTTGCCCAATGTGAGGGCACTTGCCTGATCTGTGGGGAAGCACAGGCAGCAGCTGCGAGGGCAGGTTTCGCCCGTGCTGAAGTTGGTAGCAGCAGCTATCGGGGACCGTGGTTCCCAGCATGAGGGGATCCAGCCTGGGATGAAGGGGTCTTCGCTGGGATGAGTGGTCTGCAGGGTAGAGACTGTGTTAGAGAAGTGGCTTGGCTGGACCCTCCAGTCCCTTCCATCTCAGCAGTGTCACAAACATGCCACATCCTCTGCCCAGCTTCCCTGTGCTGGTGCCTTCTTCCAGCTCCTCCACACCCTGCTGTGGCCCCCAACGTCCTCCAGCATACTCTCCCCTTCTTTACCTGCTCCTGCCCCCCAACCTCTCCCTTCCTTCTCCCTTCAGCTCCACCTCCCTGCCCATGGAACCCTGCTTGCAGAAAAGCAAGGGGTTTGGCCTGGTAGAGGCAATGCAAAGCTAATTCTGTAATGAATCTAATGAAGATGTAGAGTTTGGCTCCTGTGCAAGAAAGACCATTTGGGTTTTAGCAGCCACCTCCTTCTCCACTCCTCCATCCTGGGTATCCAAGGTGGCCATGGGAGCAGCTCCCTGGGCAAAGTCCGAGTTAGGCTCAGCCTAGGCGTTGGGAGAGGTGGCATCTGATGAAGGTGGGCCCTCTGCTCCAGGTCGTGCAGATGTCTGGTTGTCCACGGTCTCCTCCAGCGGGTGGTATGGTATTTCTCATCGCAGCACCAGATCTCAATGAAAGAGCCTCTGCCCGTGTTTTATCCAGACCCACCTGGAGCGGCTCCTGGCCCTGCTGCGGCCCTGCAGCATGCGCAGGGGAGGAACAGGCATCTCCCACCCCTTCCACCAGTCACAGTCTCACAGTTGAGAAGCTTGTCCTCGATGTCACGCTGCACTAGCATCTCTTGGGATTTGGCCAGCGTGTGTCAGGGCCACGCGCCTCTTCTACAGCTGCTCTCCGCTCAGCTGCGTCACCTTCCTCCTGCCTGGGGTTGCTTCGTACATCCCATTTCTCGACGTATTTTGCCCTGATTTATACCAGGTCACAGGCATGTGGTCCCTTACTTGGCCATGGTAGCACAGCCTCTTCGATTAGGTGTATTTCCAGGCATGACTTCCATCTGTCTGTCAGTCACTACAGGTAATTTCTGCAGCCTTTACAGCCATACAGGGGCATCGTTCATATGTAATAATCACTGGTGGTGGCAGGACTGTGACAAACGACCTATTCCACACATTTCACCTCTTTCCTATTCACAAATTGTTCGTGATGTTTTTTTGTAGTTGCATTAAGCATTCAAAGTGACTGCGATTTCCCCCATCGTATTCATTATTCAAAATTGTTCTCCAGATAATTTCTGCAAATAATTCGCGGTCTTCACTCTTTTGTGAATACTCAGTCTCCAGAATGAGAGTCGTTTTAATTGGGATCTTACATCACATGATGAATTTTGGCATCCTGATTGGGCAGGCTTAATTTTTAGATTTGAGGTTTTGGGGAGGGAACTCTTGCAATTTAGAATTTGAAATTCACTTTCTCCCAATACCTTCAATTGCAGCTTAAAATTAACAGTCTGGCTTGTCTTTTTATTTTTTTCCCCCTTTCCTGGCCAAAAATCCCTGCCGGTAACTTGTTGGCAAGAAACACTTGGAGAATATAAACAAAAAGGTGGCACCAAAACAGCTAAATTTAACGTATCTAAAAACTGGAGTGATGATTCATGGTGGTTTGTTTGGTATTATTCTCCTCACTCTGGTAAAAATAATGATCAAAATAATTTAGAAACATAAAAAGGCACATAGCAAGGGGACATTTATAGCACTTGGTTTCATAAAATCTTCCATCGACGTCCCTCCGTGCGCCTGAGGAACATCCTGTGGGCTGGCCGGTGTGTGGTTGGTACCCAGGTCCTCCTTGGCGCTCCAGGCCAGGGCTGCTGCCGGCTGAGTGGAGGCGGAGGGGAGGAATGGTACAACCATCCTGGCTCCCTAAACTGCCCTGATCCTCACCCACAGCAGGCAGGACTCTGGTTGTCTCGTACAGAGCTCAACTCCAGGCAGAGGGGTGACCGTAAGTGACTTGCCCAAGGTCGCACTCCAGCTCCCTGGTTCAGCTGGAAATAGCTCCAAGGTCTCCTGATTCCCCCCGCTGGCCCCCTCCTGTCGCGAGGCGAGACAGAAAGGTGCAGAGTTCAGATGTTTTCTCTAACCGACAGCCTGGCTCCTGCCACCTCTCATAAAACCTCCTTGGCTCTATTTTCTGCCCCCCTCACCATCGGGCTGAGTCAATACAGCCCCACCCATGTCGTGTGTGTCCCTCCTCCCTTAATAGCAGGGGCTCCAGTGGCGTATTTATGCCTCCGAAGTGGAGCGTTGCGCCGGCATTCCCACTCGTGCGGCACCCGCACACCCCGGCTGCTCGCTTCCACCAGCTGCTGCTGCCGATTTCCCTTAAAAATAAAACCCCTCTAAAGGTACAGCAGGGACACCTTAAATGCAGAGCTGTGGCGTGCAGTTAATCATATCCTCTTAACGGGTTTATTCGCTCATTAAATATTTAAGACTCGTTTCTCTTTATCAATAGTGTGGAGGCGTGCAGGCCCCGGTGCAAAGATTTATGCACACAATAGGATCGGTGCATTTAGATTTGTTTGAAGGGATCCGAGAGCCATTTAAAACTCGACCAAGGGGGACGGTTTCTGCTGCTGCTGTTTTCTTCCAGCGAGGTTTCTGCCTCCTGACTGCGGTTGGGAGGCGGTGGGAGAGGAGGTCGGGGGGGATGCGGGCTGATGGCTGCTCCCAGTACCCCCTGCTTGGTTCTGGAATAGCTGTGCCGCATTTTGAGGGATGCTGAGGTCTCGGATGGGGCCCACTTGTGCCTGGTGTGAGTGTCCTGCAGTGATGAGGGTGGTGTGTGAAATACAGAGGAAGGATCTGGTGCTGGGAGCGTGGTTGTGGAACCGGCGTTTTGATCCCCACTTCCCACTGCTGTCTGTGGAAAGAGCTTTGCCGTTGTGGCTCAGATGTGAATTCCAGCTTGTCTGGCACCATTCAGGAGCCGTCACGCAGGTGCAACATCTGTTGTTCTCCTGTCATTACCTGGGCTCTGCTCTTCACGCAGGTGTAAGAGCAGTGGCGGCCTTTTTGGTTCGTAGGTTGGGGGCAGACCAGACCAAACCCACCCCATCACCTTCATCCTGCCTCCCCATCCTTCCCATCATCTACCTCCCTGCCCACCCCCCAGCTCACCAGCCCAGACCACCATCCAGAGTATCCATACAGTCTCCAGCCAGTACCCACCACTTCCCATGCCTGGTCCCTGGTCGCTCTGTGGGGTTCTGTGGCTTCCAGCTGCTGCCAGATGTGGTGTTGATGTGTAGGGAGGCAATCCCTTGCTTTCCTGACAGTGTGTGCACCCTGCTAACATGTACATACACCCCTTCCCCGAGATCTGAAGGCTGCAGGTTTCAACCTTGTGCTGGAGCGATGTGGGGGCGTGAGATGGGGCTGGGAGCCTGACAGCATGTCCGACACAGTTGCACAACGTGACCTGTACGCGTCCTTCCATCGAGCACCTTGCTGGAGCTTGCAGAGATGGCAGGTCCCGGCACGCAGGGCTCTATCACCTTCTCAGCGGCCTCTGCTTAGATCAGGAGGGAACATCTCATGCCAAGACCTGTCCTCCCCAGGCTGCAGCTTGGAGTTGGCGATGGCAGCAGCTGACGCCCAGGTTTTTGGACCCCTCTGGCACCTCAGCAGGTTCTTCCACAGCTTCATGGGCAGCCAGACATGCCCTATCCCAAAAATTCCTCGCTGGGAGGTGCTGGGGTGGATAAGGGGGGTGAGTGGCTGCAGTGGCAAGGGACGGAGCTGGCAGCTCCTTCCTGGGGGGTGTGTTAGATATATACCCTGGCTGGCTTATTGACAGCCCAGAGCATGGGAAGAGCATGCGTGCGTCAGATATTTACCCAAACCTCTCCTGCTTTGCAACGTGCCCACTGAAAAAAAGGATCTGACAGCAATAAAACTGTCGGGTGGCTGCCGCTGCTTTTTTTTAAAGTTCTATGATAGCTTCTCTCTCCCCCCCCCTTTTTTTTAATAGCTAATGCATCTGTCACTACTTTCCTAATGAGCTTTCCGAAAGGGCCTTAGGGACCTCTACCTATCCGTGTGGGTTTGGGTAGGAGCTTACTCAGGGGAGGCAGAGAGAATTCAGCTCCCTCTTTCACCCCCCATCTCCTTCCCACCGCCCTCCCAAACTCCTCTCCGAGGGCAGGTTGTCCGGAGGGAGGGGAAGACAGCAATATCTCAGCACTCGGCAAGCTGGCGTGCACCCCCTGCAATCACAGCCAATAATGACAAAAAGACGGGGCTGCTGCCAGAGATAGAGAGCTGAGCTCCAAGCGTTACAGCAATGTCACAGCCTTGGGACTGCTGCTGGCTGCTACTGGAAAGAAATTTCCTCACAACAGGCAGAGTTATAGGAAGAAGCCATTGATTGCATTAAAAAACACCCTCCCCACCTCTTTTTTTTTTTTTTGGCATGGATTTTCAAGGCTTTTTTTCCCTTCTCTCTCTCTCTCTCTCTCTTTCCCCCCCCTCCATTTGCCATTGAAGTTGCGTTCAATAAAACCCATTGCCCGAGAGCGTCTGTTCGCATGTTCTCAGCAGTACAATGGGCAGAGGACTGCAGTGTGCAGAGTCTCAGCCAGCCTCACGCAGACAATGAGGGGGTGGGAGCGGGGCCGGGGGTGGGGGGGGGGGGCTTTTATTTTATTTTATTTTTCCCCCACCTGCCGGCCCCCACTACTAATTGTAATCACAAAAGGCAAATGGGAAGGGACTGGGGGAGCAAGGCTGTGGTTCACTGGGGTCATGGTCTCCATCAGTCATTCTCCCAGCCTGTTGCTGGGTAAAAGCCTGGCTCCATGGTTTATCAAAATGACTGCGCAGTAAAAGCCTGTTCGCTCCCCCCTCGAAAGAAAAAGAAGAAGAAAAAGCTGTTTCAACTGACTCAAAAAGCATGAACTTCCCAGTGCTGTCCATGGGAGACATTCCATTGACTTCTCTAGGCACAGAAGGGAAAACAGAGGGTTTGGTGACTCAGGCACAAACCTGGGATCTCTTCCTCTCTCTGACGCTGTTGGCAAATCCTTTAGGGCCCGATTCAGCAAGGGGCCCACCACCACCATCGCTCTGCCATTGCATAGGGCATGAGAGGATGCACCACTTGGCAGGACCAAATCACTAACTGTGCCGTGCCTGAGTTCTCCTCAGCTGGAAAATGTGACAGTGCTAACCCTACGTTGCGTGATGGTGGAGAAGCTAATAACTATTAATGCCAGGGAGATGCTTCCAGATCTCTAGATAAAAGGTGCTCAAGGAGGGAAAATTATTATCAACGTGGGCCAAATAGCTACAGGGGATTAGAAATCTGCTTGTATTTGTAGGATGTAACCACTAAGGAGAGAGAGACTGGGACAATGGAGCATGCACAGCACTAATGGAATGAGCGTAGGAAAGATAATATCTCTGGAGACCCTTAGAAACCATTTCCCAGTGGTAAGATCTGCTTGGGTTGTTTGTTCATCTTCCCAGATGAGAGCTGCAGCCGTGGACGCTTTTATCACTTACAGACTGGACCAGACGGAGGGCCAGAGAGTGTACTGAAGGGATGAGCCTGCGTTGCTCTCTCGTGGGTGGGTCTGTGGATTTAACAGATCCCAGCTTCCATGTCTGTCATTCAGAGCTGTGCTTTAGAACAGAGGAATCTGCACCAGACATTTCAAACCTGTTTTTTCAAGCTTACAGGATGCAGGTTTGGCCTCTGATGGTGATGGCAAGGGCATGACTTGAGCATCTTGAGGCTGCAGAAGGATTGTTCAGGGTAGGCACGTTGCAGTCCCATCCTGGGATGGAGCCTTGAGATAGGATTTGGGCTGAGGTCTGGATCTGGAACAGCCCTGTGGTATCACGTGAGCGTGGCGGTTCCCTGAAGCTGTTTCACTCAGAGATTCACTTTTTCCAGCTGATTCACGTTCCCAGTGCAAGCCCATTTCCTGCCATGGTGACAGTAAAGCTTGCTGAGGCTCTGCATACTAACACACAGTGGTCCAGGCTGGAGTCTGCTACCAGGCTTTGAGCCTGGTTGGTGCCAGGAGCTGTACAAACACACATCGTTCCCTTGAGATTAAAACCAAGTTAGACAAGCTGTTTGTTGTCTGTGGTCTGGCAGTGCTGAGCCACCTGTGCATCGCTGTGCAAAGCGTTGGGCAAGCATGTAAGAGACAGGCAGCGTCCGTCCCGGCTCCCCTGGGGCGTGCATCCTTGCTTACCCACAGTTACTCGCTTCTCAGTGGCATGCAGGGCTCCGAAATCGCGACGTCGCCCTGAGACAGCCCCATTTTGTGCTCCAGGGAGCTGCAGCCTTTCTCACTGAAGACCTGCAGCACACCATGCTCTTTTCTTTCTTTCTTTTTTCTTTTTTTTTCTTTCCTCTCCCCCACGCCCCCCCCTCCACTCTCCTGGTCACTTTACTTAGGTTCTTTCTTCCCTCTCATTTTCTCTACCATCAAATGAAAGCCATTCAGACCAAAACGGTTCAGTCTGCTCTTTGTGTCTGGAAAACAGAACACCAAAGACAGCTGGACCTACCCGAGATGGCCACGGCCGTGGCAACAGTGGCTCTTTGTTAGCGCTGTTGTCTCTGCCCCTATCTCCAGTGTCTGGGGCCCTGTCTCTTTAAAGCTTTAGTGTGCTGTGTCAGAGCCAACAGAGAGTTCAGCTTATTAATGGATTCGCTAGGTTAATATCCCAACAGTTTGGTTGGTTGGTTGGTTGGTTTGGTTTGGGGTTTGGGTTTTTTTTTTGTTTGGGTTTTTTTTTTTTTCTTTTTCTTTTTCCACCAGCATAATTTAGAAAGGGGGAGGGGAGGGGGAGAGAAAGATAACCCAGTCCCATTTCTGGGGAGGAGGGCACGGCATGGCTCATTGCTTTGGAGAAATGGAGCTGGAATGGTTGGTCGGGGCCAGGAGGAGGTGGTGGCCCAGCCCTTTGCCTTCCTGTCTGTATGTACATCTCTCTCTATCTCCTTCTCCTGCGGGGTTCCCTGCATCAAAGCTTCTTCCAGTTCTTATGCTAATGAGGTGCATTAATGCTTAATGACTGTGAACAGGCTTGTTTAATTGCACCTATCTGAGCAGGAGGCACGTTGCTGTATAAGAGGGAACGACCATGTAAGCAGCTGCATGCCCTCCTGGACAGTCTTAATTACATGTAAAACTGATGTGATCTAAACCACCAGGCTGGTGATTAGTTTAGTGAGGCAGGTGGTACTTTGCAATTCAGTGCCTCAGAAACTCTAGAGCAAGTGAGATCAGATTCTTTCGTAGGCTATGGAGGATAAGGCAAGCCCTGATCATCCTTGAATTTGATGTTGGGTGGGGACAAGCACGGCATAGTAGATTAATTTAATTAATTTATTGCAGTTAGTTTGCAAAGACATTATCCGCGAGCGTCTGTGCAGAATACTGAGCAGTCCCATTAATGCAATGCTATTTTGCCTGTAAATCCTCTCTTCCCCCCAACCCGCCCCTCACAGGAGGAATGAGCTGCGATGGTCTCAGCTTTCTGCAGTGTTATCTCGCGCTGTTTGAATGCGACTGATTGTCTGAACTACAAAGGGGCCCGGCGCTAATGCAAAGCCATCCCTATTGGCACTAGACCTAGATTAATGACTCTGCATGCATCGCCTTGGCTCTAAACTGGATTTCCCTAAAGCAGCTCCGGCGCTGCTGTCTGTGCTCCTGTGCCCGTGCCTCTAGCTGGGCTGTGATTGTTCGGCTGGTGGGAGTGAGGGGCTCTGGGAGCACCTCCCAGTGTGACGGCTGTGAAGTAGGGGTGCACAGGTATGGAGGTACCTGTCACCGCCAGCCATCTGCTGCTAGTTACCCGCCCTTCCTTCTTGTGATTATTTGCTTTGCTATTATTCACCGCTGGGAGGGATTTTTGGTTAAAAAAAGCAAACACTTTTAGGAGTTGCTTCAGACAGGGCATTAAAGTGAACCCAGTGGTGTTTTGGGGTCAGTTATGCTCCCTGGACAGGCACCTCCCCTCTCTGTCCCCACACCAGACCCTTCCCCTCTGCCTCAGCTCTCTCAAGCGCTTCTTCCCTGTCCCCATCCCGTGAACTCTCTGATCTTCCCCTCTCCCTGCCTGCCCGGGCCCCAGCAGAGGCTCTTCCTGACGTTACTCCCACAACAACCACTTCCTTCCCGTCCCAGCAGCCCCCGGCTCCGCAACCGTCCCTGCCTGTCCCTGGCCAGCCCTGGCCCCTCGCTATCTCCCTGAGACCCCTCTTCTGCTTCCCCACTTCCAGATGCCACTGTTTATTTTGTAAAAGGGCTTATCTCGGATATTGAGGCTCTTTCTGCATGGGGTGAAACCCATGGCTGTGGGGCCACTGGGTGGGAGGTGGCTAATGGTCCTGCTCCCACCATCAAAGTCCTCTCCTGGTGTCCACAACACCCACGAGGTTTAGGGGTTAGAAATGCACCACATGGGACACGTTTTAGCCAACCCTCAGGGCCCAGCTCCCCAAAGTGAAGCATCCCCACACCTCTGCCATGCTTCAGGCTTGTTGGCAGGGAGGTAGGGCCTGGCCATCTTGGTGGCCGCTTGTTTGTGGTGGAAAGGCAGCAGGAGCTGGGGAAGAAGGTGTATGGAGGGGGGATGAGAGTGCTGCGGCATCTTCCTCAGTGTCTTCCTCGAAGCTGTTGTTTCCTGGCAGAAGGACTGGGGCCATGGTGGAGATGGCAGCTGAAGAGAGGAGGTGGCAGGGGGAGACACAAGATGGTGGCTGCCCTGAGGGCAGAATGGAGCCCTGCCTCCTTTGGGGTAGGAGCTTTCTTGCCATGGGACTGAGCACCACTCTGAGGGGCCGCAGCTGCTTCTGTCCCCATAGGGGAAGATGGAGACTCTGCCGCCATCTGCCTCCTCCTCGCGCACCCCATCATGGTTGTCCCCCACCTTGTCCCACTGAAGTGTGTTTTGCTGCACCAACCCTTGCCTGTGCCACAGCCCCAAGGCAGACTTTGGCTGGAAAAGACTTATCTCTCTCTGAAAAGCCATCCTAAGCACAGCCCCATGGCAGTGGCACCAAGACAGCCCTGGAGCACCATGGCATTGCCACTCCCAAGGGCTCTACCTCGGCATAACACTACCACACAAGACGTTGCCACCCGGGCGGATGTGGCCTCCCACAGCTCCATCCCCTTAAGTGGCCCAGGTGCCCCAAGACACCCCATCACCTTGAGGGCTGGAGTGTTTCAGGAGTGTTTTGCACAGAGATGCTGTGAAACCGGCGCCGTGGTGGGGTGCGTCCGCCCGAGGAGGCTCAGCCCTGCCTCATCTACGGGCGAAACACCCTCGCTCCGAACCCGAGCCTGAGTGAAACCTTTTTTTAGCACTCCCCTATTTGCCAAGCGTACTTCCTTTCTTTTGATTCTTACCACCTACATACAGTCTGACTGCAACGGAAAAAAAAAAAAAGGGGGGGGGGAAGAATTGCAACATTCAGTAGAAGGCTTTTCTGTCTAATGACGTTAAATTTATTAACCAAAACTCCAGCTGCACCAGGCTGGGATCTAATAATATTCAGGCTATGGAGACATCAAGTAGAAAGAAGCTTAAAGCCCTTTTTATTTCACAGTAAAACTGTCAGTAAATAACTGGATTGTCTTGAGACTGAGAAAATGGGGATTTATCTTCCTGAACATGAAAAGTGTGCTTATTTTTTTTTATCAGCTTCAAAAAGCCCCAGCAACCTTGATTTTCCTTCCACACCGTTCTCAGCAGCTCTGCCAAGCCCCAAAACCACACAAATCAAGAGACAGGCTCTAAAGATATTTTTAATTAAATTAATTCCTTTTCCTTCCTTCCCCATTTCTCCCTTGTCCCCTCCTCCATCCTCTCTTTCTCTCTCCCCGTGTCCCCAGCTAATGACTTCTAAGCACTGTGACATTTCAGCACTGGCTGTCACTAACACCACACCTCCGTGCTGGTTATAAATTGGGCACAGAGACATAAAATTCCCTGCAGAAGGTCCCCGTTTGATGATATTCTCCGAGGTAAATCTCCAATAGCTCCCTGTTTTCTTTAATAATGCTAATAGGCATAGATTAATTAAACTGTTATATTACTTCCTTCTTTCTACCAGCACCAGTTAGAAATCTTATTACCTGCTCCTCTCCGCTTGCCTTTTCCCCAAGGTGGTTATATTCCAACCAGTTACCAAGGTTTCTCAGAGGCTGTAGCACAAGGTGAAACAGCAGACATTGTCTCTGCGAGGCCGGATCCTGCCCCCAGCCCTTAGCTCCAAAACCCCACCGACCTCGGCAGAGTCCAGGCGGGCGTAAGCGGGGTCAGGATTAATCCCGGTTTGTCTGAAGGGGTTCTGTCTTGAAAGCAACAGCGGGGCTATTGTTGAGTCTGGATGCCCCCTCTAAAAGGGACCACAGCTGTAGGAAAGGGAATTGTATACATCCATCAACTCCTCCAGGGCCCCAGGATGTATTAGTTAAGATTGCGGGATAGCATGTCTCGGCTCCACTGAAGGGGTCCTTTGAATGACATGTTGGATATACTGTTGCACATCTGGCCGCTGTATTATTGAATTGCTCTACGGTTGCATTTTCCAGACCACGGGAATGTGTCGGTCCTTGGGGTGGGGTGGGGGGGGGAATGAAGGGGACGACATGTGGGAAAATTAAAGGGATGCATCCCACGGGGTGGGTTTGGATGGAGCCGCGTGGTGGAGGCGGGGAGGGAGGAGGGGGGAGCGAGGCAATGCTTTCACACAAAATGCCGTGTTGCCATTTGAAATCCACTCCAGAGCTTCCTGCTCTAATTAAATTTGTCACCATCGTTACTATAATGCCTGCCATTCCTCCAGTGCTTTTTGTTCTCAGGGATCCCAAAACACGACAGAGGCAAGGGCAGAATCTCCAGCTCCTCCACGTTTCCTCTGCAAGAGTCTTTTTTCAGAGCAAAACCAGGAGAATGCAGTTGTGGGACCTGGTTTTGGGGCAGGAGCTCAGCCACCTCTGGTTTGGGGACACTGAGGCCAGGGGAATGAGGGCAGCTCTTGCACTCGCACGTCGCCTGTCCCTTGGGATGGCTAATTTGCAGGAGCTTGGGCAAGAACCCCAGGAAGGCCCCGTTGGGGCAAAGAGCCCTTCTTGGGCTCTCGCCTGGCTCTTCCCTGCCCCTCCAAACCCGGAGGGGAGCCCAGCGTCCCCGCAGTCACCGCTGCACCTCTGCTCTTGGCACCGCCGGGGTGCCGCGTTTGGCTGCTCCGCACCGCGCTGGGGCAGGAGGAATTGACTAATTACTTGCGGCTCTTAATATGGCCCCCGAACGCTGCCAGAGTGGCGTGAAGGGCTCAGAGCAGGAGACACAACCTGCTCCATCCTGTCTTCTGTGTCAGCTTGCAACGAACTGAATGCAAAAAGGCTGTCTGAGCTGCAAACAGCGGAGCCCTTGGAAATTTAAAGGTGCAGAGCACAGAAAACAAAGGCGAGGCGATCCGCGCTGCTGAATATTCATCCCGGCGTCTGATCCTGCCGGGAGCAAAGCCCACACAGCTCCCGTGAAAGCTGATGGGAGGGAACCTTGGTCTGAACCCCGTCTTGGGCTCCAGCCCAAATCTGAGGGGGGGAGGGCAAATTAGTCCTTAATGCACATATATCTTAGACTAAAACCTGATAAGGGAACTCTCCTATGTTAATTTACCCGAGTTATTTACTATCCTGATTGCTGAAGGTACTCTGATTAGCGCATGAAATATTTCTATACCTTCGGTCTGATTAACCCATATCTGCAAAATAAATATTTGTCTCATTATAGTTATGCGATCGTGCAATCAAAGAGCCTATCATAATGGGAAAGGGAGAGGGTATCCGTGTGGGAAAGGCAGGGAATGGCGACAGGGAAGGAGCAGGTTTGAGAGTGGGGAGATGAAAAGCAGGGGCATAGCTGGAGGGGGAGGCTTAGCGGTCTCGGCCTCGGTCCGGAGGGGTTGAAATGCCGGGGAGGGCACGATTCTCCTCCCGTTTCACCGGTGCTAATTGGGACTAATTCGTTTGACTCAGCAGCGTTGCGCCAGTCCCAGCGAGAGGAGGGTCAGACCTTGGGAATCACAGGGGTGAGTCCCAGCAGGCTCCCAGCCTCCAGCTTTTTTGAAACAGAAGCAGGGAGTTCCCGACAGCGCGGTGCGTGTGCCAGTCTCCCAGACGAGCTCTTAAAATAGCCCAGCGCACCAGGCTGTGGCACCGGGGGAGAGCGCAGAGGATGAAGTGTTCAGTCTTTCTGGCCCAGATCCGGGGAAAGAGGGGGGTTGGCAGCTCCCTGCCCAAGGCGAAGGTGGCTTAAAGCGCGGTCTGGGGAAGGAGGGCAGTCGGCATCCCGCAACCGGGTGGCTGGGAGCAGAGGAGGCAGCAGCCGGCGGTGCCGGCACCGCCGTGCGGGCTGGACATCCTCCCTTGGTGAGAGGAGCTGTAAGTCATCTGGAGGAGCGTATCCCCCCACACCCGGCTCTGCCGTTACAGGGCTGTTTTGCATATGCTCCGTTAGGAAAAGAGAGAGGTTTTATTGTGGCTGTACAGAAGAGCTAAGTCAAGAGGTTGCTTTATGGCTCACGGATCCCGGCGTGGAGAGGAAAGTGTCCCAGATGCAGCATATAGTAAGCCTGGCAGTGTTGTACAGCGCTGCTGCATCGCGGAGTGGCTGTGAGCATGGCTCTGCAAAAGAGCTGAAGTCATTTTTCTTCTAAGGGCAGGGGGTAGTGGGGAGGAAATATGAAGGCAGCCCTGTTGCTAAGGAAATCTGCTCTTTGTATGGTCGTACATTTAGGTAATGCTAATGAAAGGCCATATAGTAGCGAGGTGCAGATGTCAGCACTGTGCACTCCTGGATATTTGATTAGCATTTCTTTGACTTTGCCTCTTCTAACAGAAATACCTGAGTACATGGGTATTAGGAAAATAACACCCTCCACACATACCTTCTCCTCTGCCGACAGCCAAGCAGCACACATTAGGCAGAGAAAGGAAAAGCCATACCAAAATAAGACACTCCATAATGAATGTGTGTCTCTTCTCCCCCTGCCCTGCTCCCTGGCCCCCCACATACCCTGGAGAGGATGAGAGCAAACATGTGATGAGAACAGAAATAGTCACATCACTTAATGCATTGCTGGACGGTACCCAGCCGGCACAGTGATGAACCTGGCGGAAGACCCAATAGCAGCAAACCAGCATAGCATCCTATTTAATGGCTGGTGGCCCACAGATGTTTTAAACCTCGAGACCGCATCTCTCGGAGGTTTCCCTTTTGACTTGAGCAGGCTGCTTTTGGAAGCAAAGGCTGTGGATGCTCTATCCAGGGACCCAGCGCATCCATGGATTAGCTGGTGCTTGCATACGTGCGTGGTGTCTGAGCCTGGATCCAGTGATGTGGCTTACAAAGCAGGAGAGGACCCGCGTTGCTGCTACAGAGTGCCGTGTCCTGCTCTCCAGCATCGCTGGAAGAATGAGTCAGCCGTTTTCCTTCGCATGGGGGTCGAGTGGATGCCCCTGTCTGAGTGTCACTAATAAAAGCACCCAGAAATGTAACCGCTCTGTGCTTGCATGTCGTGCTTGCGACTGTCTTAAAGACCAGCTGCTCTGCGTGAGACTTCCAGAGAGTGAGAGCACTTGAATGAAGCCCTTATATCTCTCTTTTTCTTTCGCAGTTGGTTTTTTTCCCCACACAGCGCAACACGGGCTCTGTTCCTCCCTCGCCTTTTGCTCTTGCTCCCTGGGGCAGCCCGCTGTGTCTCAGAGGCACAAGGAGTGAGTCCTCCCAGGAGTCCTCCAGCTCCAGCTCCTGCGAGGAATGGCCCCTCAGGGGCTAAATTCAGGAGCAGGGGGGCCCTGAGGTGGCAGAGTGTCCCTGTGGCAATTCTAAGCATCTCTCCTCAGTGCCAGCAGTGCCTGGGATGGAGGTTTGCTCGCCTTTTGGTGCGGCAGCCAGCTGGGGACCCCTCCCTCCCTGCCTGCCCTGCCAGCACCTACCCCTCCCTCTTGCCTCGCCGTTGTGCAACATCCCAAGGGCAATTACAGCAGTGCTTACGTGGAGGAGTGATATTGGGAAAGTATTTAGTCATTTTTAACTGTTCTGCTGGCAGCTCCCCTCCCTTAAGGTGGTTCCTTTTTCTTCTCCCTCTCCAGGCTTCTTGTGGCATGTCCTCACTGCAGCCCCTGCCCTGGCGACCCTTCTTGGTGCATCCTTGGGTACCAAGGGCTCCTCTTAACAAGAGGGAGCCTGCACTCCTGGAGAAGAAACACATTCCCATCAAAGCACTCTTTTCCTTTCCTTTCCACATCCCCTCCTGTGCTTACTACAGTGATTTTAAAGCTTGATGGTGGTGGCGGGGTGGTGGTTTTGAAAGCAACAGTAAGAGGCAGGAAGATGTGGAGCTTCTCCAGTTCTTGGAGGCTTCTGGATGCTTCACGGTCTGCATCCCAGGAGTGATTTTCCCTGGGCCCAGTGTAAACAAGGCAATCCGTTACGGCAGTTGAGTGTTACTCCGCAAACACGCCATCAGCCCCTGCCCTCACCGCAGGCTGTCTGCGCTCCCTCTCTTCCTGCTGCTGTGCTGCTTGGGGAGCGTTGGTGTGGTGTGGGGCTCATCCACATGCAGGAGCAACCTCCAAGCATTGGTGGGCAAGGAAGGTTCCAGAGGGAATCGGAGTGGAGTCTGCAGGAGCCCCATCGCTGCGCTTCACAGGTCACCCCAGTTCAGAAGGGTGATGTTGGCAAAATTGAGGAGCATTTGGGGACACTGATGGGCTCACAGGGAGGGACATGGAAGAGTCCAGGTACTGTTTACCCCAGAAGGACAGTGAAAAGAAGGGGCCACAGGAAAAGAAGATAAGCTCACCTGTGCACAGAAACACCACTAAAAATACAAGATTAAGGTTACGAAGTCAGGCGCTGAGCACGTAAAAAATCCCAGTATTAAAGACACCTGAGCGGCTTACGTCCGCCGAGCAGCATGCATTCATTAGGGTGCAGTCTTAATTCTGTGGTCACAAGCGATTTCTTCTGTGCGGGCTCTGTCTCCAGGAGCATGTGGGATGGATGGATGGATGGATGGATGGATGGAGCTCAGTTAGAAGCAGCTCACAGTCCAGTATGTGTCTGTCCCCTCGCTCTTCCCTCTGCAGCCCCAGCACCATGTTCACTGTGCATCATGCAGATCACTCTTAGAGGAGGAAATCGTTCCTCCTGAGCTACCCTAAAACGCAAAGTCTGCTCTGGCCTCTTGCTTTCCCTTCTTTCCCTCTGTCCCTTCCACCTCCGTGCTGTACAGTGGGTGGCAGGGGGGAGTAGCAGGAACCTCTCCAGAAATAACTCTTTTGTGGAAGGCTGTTTTTGCCCTCAGACCCCGGAGCAGGAGGGAATACACTCTGCAGCTCCAGGAGGGCTGATGCAAGTGCAGCCCACATGCTTCACACTGCCAGCATTTGATTTTTCCATCTGGTTTTTGTTTTGGTTCAGTTAAAGGCAGAGAGGAGAGGTGGATTTTGGTGTGAATCTCCTGTCTGCCTGCATGTGGGGTGTGGGACAAAGGCAGCTTAACGTGGAAAGCCCCAGAAGCAACTAGCAGCGGGCTGGGGGACTCAGCAGACATCGTTTCTTCTGAAGCTGCAGGAGAAGCGCTCATTTAGGAGAAGCAGTCTTGCAGCCTGCTGTATGTATTGACCGTCTGAGAGCTGAGCCAGCCAGAGCCCGGAGGAGACAGATGGAGGAATTAAGGACATCTCAGCTGGGCAGTGGGACCAAGGGATACGTGGCGGGGAGCTGGCTCCCATACCTGAACCACTTTGGAGAGAGGGCTGGGAGTTCTCACAGCTTTTCTTAGCAAGAGAGCCCTCCACCGGAATTATGTGTTGTGGATGTGAAAGGAGATCTGGAGAGAAGGGAATATTTTCACCCTGGAAGCTGCTAAGGAACTTGCATTTAGCTGCTAGCAATCTGTTTCTAAGTGGGTTTCTGTCCCAGGAAAGAGAAAGCAGAGCGATCTCGCTGTGCTGACCAACTATAAATTCTCTCTGGGCTTTGCTGGGGAAAAACAATGCGCCCTCAGTGAAAACCTCCCAGAAATCCAGGACATGGGTATTTTATATGTCAGCCCTGTACCGTTTTGGAGAGAGAGCAGCTGAGGAGACCAGTCAAGTAAATTCCTTGACTTCTATTTACCGACAAGTCAGTGGAATGTCTGGTGGAGGACAGAGATGCTGCCTCCCTCCCTTAGCTGGGCAGGTCACGGTGACACACGCGTGACCGTGGGAAAGAGGCTGAGAAACCGTTTCTGAGAGAGGAGTTTCAAGAGGAATGTGTGTAGCCAAGCACACAATGCAAAAGCCAAGTTGAAACTTTGCATTTAGATGCCTGCAGCAGCAGACCAGGGCGCTTTCCATGAGGACCGATAGATTTCCCGCCTCACAGCGTTTGCTTAAAAAGTATTCATAAATATACCTGCCACTGCTAACCATCCTTTCCTGTTGGGAATTGCCATTAGCAGCTAAAATCGGTGTTTTACATATAAAAAGCACCGAGACTGAATTCTGTGTGGTACTTCCTGCAAAGTCCATGTAGAAGAGACAACTCCAGGCTGGGTTGCAGCTAAGAGTTACAGGGAGGCGTTGGGAAGTGGGGATTGTAACGCTTGCTCAGTGTACAGTCGCAGCACCCAGGGGGTGTGTGTCAAAATGTGATGCCACATTGGTTGGGGTGGGCTCCCCAAAGATGGATCCATCAGACCCACAGATGGAAACAGCCTCTATCGAGCTTTCCTGAGCAGTGCTCCCTCGGAGGGAGCCAAAACCGAACACGTATTCCTGGATGCAGCAGGAAGAAGCACATCTCTGATGCTAATTATCCTGTCACACTGCAAATCCCTGCTGCAGCACGGAGGGCTGTGTGGGTCGCTTGACCTTTTGAACGTGGAGCCCACTTTCTCAGGGGCACCTGGACTTTCCCAGCTGAAGTTGCACCCAGAGTGAAGGTCCCCGTGGAGTCACTGTTTTGGAAAGGAGATGCTGTCTTGTGCTTGGGTCTGCAGAGGGTTTTCCAAATGTGGGGAATTAGGATGGGATTTCAGTGGGAGGGAATTATCCCACTTCTCCTTTCCCTGAGCACATTTCTTCCTCCCAAGCAGCACGTGACGAGCAGGGTAGCAGTGAAGGTGGCCAGTGGGGCATCTCCTGTGTGTGCTGGAGGGGACCGAGCCAAGAGCTCTGGAGGGTTCCCTGTGCTCCCTGCCTGGCTGGAACAGGAGCAGGGATGGCAGGAGCAGGATGGAGGGGGAACAGAAGGCGGGCATGGAGCTGGAGCGCTGAACGGACAGCACAAAGCGCTGTCAGAACAGCAGGGGCTTGCGCTCGCGACGGCTGCAAATGGAGATGGAAAGGGCTGGAGAGGAGAGGATGCAGCACAGCTGGTCCCCTTCGGCTTTGATCTCTAAAGCACAGGGGTGGTGGCTCAGAGCAGGAGGGGGGAAGAAGTGTGGGGGGTGAATCCTAAAAATACTGGTGTTTCCATGAAGATGCAGTTACCTGAGGACAGGAAGGAGGAGGGAACTTCTCTGCAAACGTGGGGGGAGCTGGAAGAAAAAGTCCCACTCGTGTAGGAATTGCCAGCCTGCTTAGGAACACAAAGCTGTTTGCTTTGGAGCCAGCGGGTTGGTTATTTACTGTGAGTTGCTGGTTATGTGCAGAGCAGAAGGTGGTTTGTGTGCTTGTTGCTTCAGGGGAAAAAAAAAAAAAAAGAAAAAATAAAGGAAGAGCTGATTTTCTTGGAGGCCTGCATGCAGAGAGGTCTTTGGGAGAGGAAAGAGGGATCTCCTTCCTGCTGTTGGGTGAGGGAACGGGTTGAGGGCGATAATCCAACCCTGTACAGCTGGGGAGAAGTCAAGCACACCCCAGTATTTTCACTCAGAGGCTCTGGGCACAGGTTTTGCCTTCCCATCCACCGAGGGGTTAGTGCTGGGCTGAGGGTTGTGGTTTACTCATGGACACATAGATTTGTTGTGCTTACCCACCCCTTCCCCTCACAAGCCGAGAGAGGTGCCCTGTCCTGCACAGGAGGATGCAAGAAGGACAGGAGGATGCAAGAAGGACAGGCGGACTCAGCTGACACCTGCCCTGCATCAAAGCAAGCTCCAACTTTCTCTCACTGCTCCCTCCATGAGCCCTCGGGGGATTCCAGCTCACACCAGCTTTATAAGCAGCGTTAGGACCAGCTCTAATTTTTATCCTGGAGGCAAAAATCACTGAAAATAATGCTTCATCACTCTGAAGGTCCTGACACCACCCTTAACCACCACATCACGAACCTCCTGTCGCAATTGTGATCTGCGTATGTGTCAAATCTTGCCTCGCAGATAAAAGCCTCTCTGCAGGCACCTTTTGTACTAAAATACGGAGCCTTTAAAATGTGAAAGAAACAACAAAATGTAGGACGCCACACAAAGCTGACCCACTGGGGACTGGGGGGGGGGGGATGGGGGGAAACCCGCAAGAAGGAGGGCTTGACACACAAAAATTGTTTTGTTAACAAAGCATCATTGTTCCACTCTGAATCAGTTTGACTGGAGTGGTAGAAACACCCCATCTGGAGACAGATGGAGAGTTTTCTGGCTAAAGAGCCGGTGGGAGGAGGGACGGCTGACAGCCCAGCAGATAGCATTGTCTGCTGCTACCTTGGCAATGGAGAGGAGAAAGGGCGGGTGGCAGATTAGGCGTCCCCTTTGCAACCCGCCCGTCGCGCCGGCTCCTTCTGCGCCCTGGGCCCCGCGCCCAGAGGGAGGTGTGTGCCCAGGTTGGCAGCTCGCACCCTGCCATAATCCGTTCTGTCTCCTTGTGAGGCTGGTTGGGTGCTCATGGGGACCGATGAGGAGGCACACATCCCCCACCGAGGTGTTTTCAGTGCGTGCCACACCGGTGCACTCAGATGGTACCGTAGCGCCTGTGCCCTGCGCCAGGGCTTTGTGTGACGTGGTTTCAGCAGGCCCATGGCACTGGCTTCCAGGAGAGTGGGATTTGGGCTGCTGGGAAGATGCTGAGCAGAAACCAGCATGGTCAGAGCTGCAGGGAGTAAAACTTGTGAGGGTGGCAAGACTTGACACAACGCCGAAACGCCCAGGGATGGGACATGTGCAGGGGGGCCTGGGCGGTCTGTGTGGTGCCTGAGGACCGGGAATTGCCTTGGACACCTTCCTTGAGGTTGGGAATAAGTAAAGGAAAAATCTGTGCTTCAACTCCTGGGGCCTCTTAGCTACAGCACGCAGTAAACGCGGGATGGTTTATGGCTCTGCTGGCACAGTGTCTGATCTGCTCCCTGAGAGCTCACCAACAGCCCTTGCTCCCTCTGCTGCTTTCCAGGCCTGATGGGAAACTCTGGGGTGGGTTTTGCTTCTGCCAGAGCTTTGAGGGATCATATCCTATCCACCCTATCTGAATTCCTGATTACTTGCTAATTGCTTGACACACTGTACTTGCAATGCAAGAGACAGGCTCACATCATCCTCTGTGGTTTGCCAGAGGAGAGTGTGAACCTCTTTTTGACTTGCCTTGAAATAGATGAAAAAGAATAGAGCTCGATATGATTAATGTGAAAACTTCAGCTTGGTTTCCTGCCTTGGCACGTGGGCCTTGGCCATCCCAGCATCGTCGCTGTGCCTGGGTTTTTCAAGAGCTGGGCACACACGGGGGTCCCTGAGAGCTGGCGGTGTGGGCTGTGGTGGCCTGGGCACTGCTCCCCAAGGTTTGTCCAGAATCCCCTGCTGCTGGAGACACGGAGTTTGTGCAGTGGTTTGTGCAGCAGTCACGCAAGGATTCAGGTGGCTGCCTCGAGGCGCTGCTGAGATAATACCTCAAGGGCTCCTATTCAAACCCACTGGGGCCTTTACATTTGCATGGTAGAGATCTATTCAGATGCTTTCCACTGAGCTGAGATGAGCAGGTCAGCTCACCCCACTCTGCTGCAGGCCAGCAGCACCCCGGCCCCCATCCCTGCAGAGGGGGTCAGGGGACCAGCACGGTGTGGACACAACCCTGCAAGAAAAGTGGGAGTTAGAAAATAAAAGGTGGGTTTGGGTTTTGAGTCTCAGGGGTGCAGACACCACAGCATGGCAATGGCAAGGACTGTCCTGCTGATTCTCCAGTGTCCCCAGAGCCACCCAGTGTGTGCTGGTGAGGTTGCAGAAGTGATGCAATGTTGGCTTCCCTGTCTGGCTCAGTCTCTGAGCTGTCCCAGAGGGACATAGCACAGGGAGGAGTGTGAGGGTGATGAGAAGGTCTGCATTGTGTCACGCTATTGAGTGCTTGAGGTCCCAGAGTATTTGTGTCCATCATGGCATCACAGGTGACTTTGGGGTGAAGCCTGGCCCCAGGTGGGAGAAGTGAAAGGGGTCACTGAATGCAACTGAACACACAGGATGGAGTAAAACAAGTTGGATGTATTTATTCGAGCTCTTCTGCAAGATGTCATGGTTGTCCCAGAGGGAAACAACCCAGACTTTGGACAAGTAGGAGGCTTGGACAGACAGTCCCTGCTTTTGCAGTTCTTTGTCTGTCCTGGGCTGCCAGGAATACCGTTCCCACAGCCTGCCCTGAAAAACGCATCGGTTTCAGGGACTGCCGGACTGGCACGATCACTGCGCTGGCAGGAGAGAGGAGGTGAGGCAGGGCGGACAGATTCGGCTCATGCCAACTGCTGTCACGGCACAGTGCCCTTGACGTGGCTTTCAAAGCCGGGAGGCCAGCCAGGGCGCAGACCCCACTGCTGGGCACCTGCTGTCCTGGAAGGAGGAGATGGGGTCCGGGTCACTGGTGATGCAGCAAAGCCTCCAGGAGCGAGGGCTCTCACACACGCACAGTGCCTGGTCGGGGGACTGCTTGCCTTGCCCCACAGCTTGGGAAGCAGAGCGCTTCCCCCAGGACTTCCCGTGCCACCTACCACCACTCTATCCTCACCATCCACATGCTGGGAATTCTGGCCTCTCGCTGTGTGGCCCTGGACCCGTGGCGTGAAATCTTTCACCTTGCTTTCCCCCTGTGTGGAAAGGGGAGAAAAATCCGTGTGTGAGCTCTCCTGGGGAGGTGTGGGGGGTGAAATCCATGTGTGAGCTCTCCTGGAGAGTGTGTGGGGGGGTGAATTCATCTTGTTGAGAGGTGAGGGAGTCGCTGGGTGAGAGGTGCTGGAATAAGTGCGGAGCGGATTAATCTGCAGCGACTTCATTGCTGCTAATCACCGGTGCAGAAGTGCCCGGGGAGGCTGGGTGGTTTGGGTGGCATTGCGCAGAGGCAGCAGCAGCCAGGTCGCTCCTCTCTCTGCCTCCCAAACGCCTCCTGCGCCGGGCTCTGTGAATCAGCATTTCTGCAGTGGAAATGAGACAGCGGGGAAAGACGGGAGGCTGGCGGGGCATGGGGAGCCTGGCAGGGATGAGGATGGCGGGGGGGGTGGGGAACCTCGTTAAAAAGGGGCAGCCTGTGAGTTGGGGGTGGTCTCATGCCGCGGATCCTCAATCTGCTCCCTCTCGGTGTTCGCTCATTACCGCCGTGCACCCCTCGTGCGTGGCAGCGAGGTAAACAAGCGCTGTGAGCAATGCCTCCCCTTCTCGCTCATCTCCTCCCCGCTGCCGGCGACGAGGGAATGTGACAAGCTGGCACCGGGAGAAGGCATGAAAGCGATGTGATCCGCTGCGGCTCCTGAGCTGAGAACCTGGGGAGATCTAGTTACAGCAACGGGGTTAGAACAAAAGAGATTTGCCTCCGGGATCAATTCCTCTCCATTTTCCGGGCTGTGCACGTGTGTGTGCGTGCACGCGCCTAACAGCCTGGCTCCGGCGGTCAGCGCTGCCCACTCTGCAGCACCAGCAGCCCGGGCTCCGGATGAGCATCGTCCGGGTGCTTCTCCAAAGGGCTCCAGTGCTCCGAAACACCTCCTTTACCCAAAAAAGGGAGAGCAGGGCAATCCTCTGGGACAGGCCTAGAAATAGCAAGGCCAGGCCAGGCTTTGTAGTGGCAAAGCTGGGTGGTTGGCGGTTGCTGGAGCTCCAGCCTGTCCTCACCGAGGGCTGACCCGATGCAGGGCTGAGCTCTGGGCTGAGAGTGCTCGTGGTCTCTGCGATTCACACAGATCGCTCCCTGTTCCCCAGGCATTTTGGGGTGACCCCTCCTCCCCTCCATCACAAGGCTGGCCATTGAGCAAAAACCAACCCCCTTCAAAAGCCTTTTCTGCAGTGAGACAGCTGTGCCAACACCACGTTCACCTAGATGCCTTTAACCCACCGCCAGGATGGGGCACAGCGAGCCTTTCACATGTGCTGCAGGACTGACCAGAGGAATCCCACATCCTGGGATGCTTATCTCTCATTTTTTTGGGGAGGGGGACTGGACTTACTTGGGATTGGGTTTTTGGCGTATCGCCTTCTCCCAAATGCCGCTGGGGATGAGCTGTAGAGAGCACAGATGTGCATCCCAAGCATACCACAACAAGGTTCCTGATTTAAGGACTGTGATTAACCTCTCTCCAACAGTTGCTAACCAGGTGCAGAATTGTAACAGGAAGAGGAGAAAGCTCAGTGAAAACAGCCAGTTTTGCTCCGTCACCTGGAAAAGCAGACGGGTGCCATTTTCTGCCTAGAAATCAGACAGGGTTTGGGATTTACAAAGGGCATAGAGACACCACATTTGTATCAGCACTGCCATGTAGCTGCTCTCTGGACTCCGTCATCTCCTTTCTGTCTTGGGGTCCTGCAAATAAGGCATCAGTGTGGTGCGAATCGGGTGCAAGGTGTGCCAGTGCACAGGATGATGGGCTGCCAAGAGTGCACTGCTCGGGGCTGTGCATGCAGGAATGCTCACCAGAAACGAGGCAGCAAATCAGTCTGGATTTCCTGCCCTTCATCTCATGAGTCTGAGCTGGAAGAGCACCATCCCTTGTGCAAAAAAAAGGCATGACTTCTCCCTGCATAGGATACTAGTAGGAGCCGTGACCCACACGTGTGGCTGTGCACATGGATTTGTCCAGGTTTCCGTGGGACCATGCTCTTTGAGAAGCTGGGTATTGGGAAGAGAAAAGGAGTTTTCCATAGTTAGACATGAGCTTTGTGTTTTGCCATCAAGAGTTAAACCAGGAGCTGCTGAACTTGCTCATTTTCAGGAGATCTGGCATCCGTGGGACTCAGGGCTCCCCTGCCCAGGACTACCACCAGCCTCCCAGGTCTGGCTGTCATGTGGGACGCTCACAAGTGCCAGATCTCATCCGTCCCCCAAATACTGCTCTGACATCATGATCAGTTTTAGATCGACTTCGAATGCATCTGCACTTCATTATTTGGAGGTGCAGAGGGGCTGGATTCTCACTCCTGTTTCAGCCACTGGCTGGGTGGTTTCAGGATCCCACAGTGCACCTCGTTCCCTCTCCATCTCCCTGTCTCTTAATGACAGCCGAATTCCAGAGATTTTCCCCCAAAGAGCAGGGGCCATATTTCACTCCAGGACATCCCCAGGCAGGGAGCAGCCGTCTCAAGGCTCCAAACACTTCACAGAGTCAAGAGCTGCTGCATCCCTTGTGGGGAACAGCAGAGAGAGAGCCGGACAGGGGAAAGAGGGGAACCCCCAAAGCGGGCAAGTAGAGGGGCTTGGGAAATGTGAGGAGACGAAAAGATTTATTAAAAACAATTAATAGCTGCTACAACCAAGGATTTAAACTGAAACCAAAGCCTTAGGGAGGGAGGAAATGAAGTGGCTTACAATTGTGATTTTATTGCTTAATATTTTAATTTTTTTTTAAAAATATGATATGCTAAATGCAAATAAGCGTGCTTACTGAGCAGGAGAGGGAGGGGATGGAAGACATGCCGGGAAAAGTGAGTGGGATCTAGGTTTTGCATCGTTCACTGAATTACTGGCAGGTCTTTTGTAACATCTGTTAAAAATAAAACAAACATTCATTTCCATTTTGCACTGCCTGAGATGGCTTCTGCAAAAAAATTTCAACCTGTCCAGGAATTTGTCTTGAAAGTTGCCCTCCCTCTCCTCACGCCTCCTCTTCTCCAGGGGAGATTTCCTTCCTGGACTTCCCAGGGGCTCCATTAGCCCCACATTAAAGCCTTTTTACTTTGCTCTAAAACTCTCCATCGAAGTAAAAGGAATTCTAATAAACCGCTGGGAAGACTCTGCTATTCACTCTTTCCATGGAAACACGGTGCTGCCTCGAAGCAGAGCTCCTCTCGACGGAGCCTGGGTCACGGCAGGAGGAGACCAAGGAGGGATGGAGAGATGGTTTCCATTATAAGAGACCTTTTGAGAGAAATAATCGCTGCTCGCCCACCAAGGAAAGCCTTCAAGACAACGGGGGCCTCGGCACGCCGCGGGAGCGGGGCTGGCCTCCGAGGGGGTGGTGGTGGCATGAAGCGGTGATGTGCTGGGCGCTCAGAAACTCATTAAAACATCTGATTAGTGGAAACGAAGGCACTCGGGACCGATTCCTCTCTCTTGATGGGAGGGATGAGTCCAGGAGGGTGGATGGAGCCGGTGTCGCACACAGAGGCTCGGGGCTGGGGACATGGGGTGTAGCGAGGGGACAGGGTCACGGGAGGACATCGGTGGCTTCTCGCTCAAGCTGTGCTGCGCCGGCCAAACATCACACCCAGAAAATGCATTTTTCAAGGCCAGAAAAGCCAGTTTGCTCTGGGAGGGGGGTTTCTGGCCATGCCCTGGGTCCCAGGTGGGAGCTGGTCCGAGGAGGTCAGTGTGATGGACCCCCTACCTAAAGTGACTGCCATATAATTAATTTTGAGCCTCCTCGCAGGCACAATCGTCCCGAGCGTTGCCACTCCGACACTGCGCTGCAAGATGAAGGGGTTTTTTCTGCGTGAGGAAGCTCGTTAGAAATAGCCCGAAGGGCAAAGTTAGGAAATGAAAATCCATCGGATCCACTTGGAGCCAGTGCACGGCGCTTGATGAGAGTTGGAGCAGGGCTGCCTGCTCCCTGCCTGCTCCCAGCCCGGGAGCACAGGGCGTGCAGCACCGGGTGCGAGGTCTCACCCACGTCCGGGGGAGCGTGAGCAACCCATCAGGATCATCAGGAGTGGGGCTGAGGGATAGTGAGACAGCAAGAGGGATTAGAGGAAGAGGAATGAGGAAGAGCTCAGAGCATCCCACCTAGGTGCCAGGGAGGTCCCAGGGACCTCGGGCCAGCGGAGCGTGGCAGGGCCAGGCAGGAGGGAGGCTGGTGCGGAACAGCTCATTTTTCTCAGCACAGCAGAGGAAGCCTTATCTTTGTAGGTCGCAGTGGCGAGACACCGGCAGAGCCGGAGCGCCTTTGTTTTAGCAGCTCCAGAAATGACATTGCAATGAGTCATTATTTTTTAGCCCCCCGGGGGCAGGAGTTGGGGGGTGGGAGGGTTACTTCCAGGGAAGCCTCTGACTTTGATCAGCAAGGTGAGCCCTGCCCTCATGGCAGGGAGGATGGGAAAGGGCTTTTCTATGCCGGTTGTGCTGGGTGAACACAAGGAGCACAGAGCCATATCCGTGGTGGGAAGGGAGGGCTGTGTGCCACGCATGGGGATGCTCTGGAGCTGGGTTTCATCAGGAGGATGGAAACTTTCTCATCTGCCCAACTATGCAGCAGCATCTTCTATCAGCTTGGAGGCTTTAATGAGTAAAGTTATTTGCTGTGATAGGCAATGGTTTCCCACCCAGCCTGCAGCTGGGCTGAGAGAAACATGGCTGTGTCTTAAAAATGGAGGTGATGTGGGTGCTGGCACCTCAGAAATGCTGAGAAGTCATGAGATCAGGCTTTGTGAACCCATAAATTTGAGTCATGCAACTATGAAGCTGCTGGAAAAATCACAGTGTTTAAAAATCAGAGTGTTTGGTGGTGATTTAATTTGCATAGGGGGGCTCTCGGGAGCTTGTGGTTTCGACCTTTCTTCTCACCATGGCGAGGCCAGGGCTTGAGGAGAGCAGGGCTGATGTTCTCCTGAAGTCACAGGACTCCTGGAGGTGGGGATTTGAACGTACCAGAGCTGGGAAACAACCCAGATGGACCAGATTGCTGAATTTATGGGCTTGTGTAAACATAGCAAATCCTTTCACCTCCTCTCAATACTAGAGAAGAAGAGAAGCTGGGATGGTGCCCGTAGGTTATGTCCCACCTTGGCACTGCTAAGGTGGTAGCCACAGCTCGTGGTGTGAAATGGTGGAGGAGCAATTCCCTGTGAAGGACAGGGGGGATCAGTGGTTATGGGGGATCAATACCGAGTCACCAGAGAGCCATGAGGTCCTGGCTTGGTTTGCTGCCCTGCAGAGAGGCATGTGTGAAGTTGGAGGTGGCCAGGAGTATGTGGCTATAAACAGCCAGGCTGGGGCTGGGGGTGAGGGTGAAGATGAGGAGAAAGGTGGTGGAGGAGATGAGAGCAAACGGTCTGTTTTGGCAGCTGCTCAGTCCCCTTATGAGGTTTGGTCTGTTTTGCAGCTTGACGCCTGCTATCTCGAGTAATTAACAGGGAAAAGAGAGGGCCTGGTTATCCATCCTTCAAGAGCAAGGGGTTGAATTGAAAGGCAGCACCTTGGAAGTGGATCAAATAGCTCTCCAGCCCCCTGCGTACGGCTTGGAAACTTGCTGCCGTGCTGCGTTATCAAGGTGAACAGCTTTAGTTCAATTAAAGAGAGGCTCAGAGCGGAGTCGTGGGAGGAGGCAGGGCTGGGCGTTTGCACCCTTTGGGCAGGAGCCGTTGCGCTCAGAGCTGTGCAGCAGCCACCCCAGCCAGTCCTTGGTGGCATCGCTGCCAGCAGGACACGGGCATCCCAGTGTGCCAGTGCCACCAAAACCCTCCTTGCCGAGCAGCACCGCGCTTCCCTTCACAAGGGAGCCGGCTCCCCCTTGGATTTTATTTACCCCTTGGAAATAGCAGTGTGTGGGGAAGGATCGCTCTTTGTTACCATCTCATTTTCTTAAAACAACCCCCCCAAAAGCAGTTGCTCCCAGCGCTGAGCTGCCATGGGCTCACCGTGAGCCTCAATCCCCACAGATGTACAGCGCCGGGAGCCCGCGCGCCTGTATTTTTTCCTGCCGGTCCCTGCCTGGGCTGCAGCTGGCTACAGCACGCAGAAAGCTGCAGGTGTGATTTGTTCATTTGCCTCCACCCCCCACCCTCATTTCCCCCCACCCCCCTCTTCTCTGTGCTGCCTCCCTCTTGCTTTCCTTCCCTGCTGCCGTGCGAGCCCACCTAGCTCATCCCACCCAGCTCATCGCAGCGCTGAGACCCGCAGCCCACCCTGCGCCGACTCCGGCATCTCCCCAGTGCAGCACTGGCGGAGGGGCTGGGATCACTGGGCTCTGGCGTGTATATGTGTGTGTGTGTGTGTGTGTGTGAAGGGGAGGGGGGTTAATCTGCTCCTACGAGGCTGGAAGGGGCGGGTGTGGGGGGGGTGGGGGAATAAAAGAAAAATCAAAACTATAAAGGAGGCAGCAGCCTCCTCCTTTTCCCTCTCTCCCCCGCTCCGGAGGATTAAGCATATAAAAAAAAAAAGGAAGAAAAAAATGTCTGCAGCTTTCTGTTGACCCTGCATGATGGCATTTTTGCGCTCTGTGTGCTGCCTCTGCTGATTGCTATTCCTGGCACAAACACACACACACACACACACACACACACACACACGCGTGCAGCCCCAGTGCAGCCAACACGGGCACGGCGAGCCCACTCCAAACCCACCCCCCACCCCCCCCCACCCCCCCCCCCCCAATTCTAATAATAAATAAATAATAAACCAAACCCACCGGAAAATAAAATAAAAAACAAAAAAAACAAAAAAAACCCCACCAAACAAAACCCCCCACCAAAAAAAACCCACCCCCTCCATACCCAAATCGGTGCCTCTCTCTGCCCCCCTCTCCCCCCCCCCCCGCCCCGTCCCTCGGCGCATCCTTAGCCGCCCTGGTTTGTGTGCGGGGCGAGCCTCCATCACCCGCTGCCGCTCGCCCCTTCTTCTCCACCCCACATCTCACCTCGTCCCCAGCTCCACCGAGGAGCACTTTCCTGCCGGAGCCGCCCGCAGCCAGAGCCCTCCACCACTCCTACCGCTGGCATTACATTTTCAGGCTGGATGCTATAGGGCCGTTTCTAATTACCTTATATCCCCTAGTGGTCTATGAATAATGGTTAGTGAAGGAGCTCGGAAGGGCTGCTGAGAAGGGAAGCGAGGAGGGGAAAGAAAAAAAAAAAAAAAAAGGGGAAAAAAAAAAAGAAAAAAAAGAGGAGAATTGTGCTATTTCTCACATTTTTTTTCCTAAGGATCTAATCTGGCTACTGTGCTCTGGAGGAGGAGGAGAGCGAGCCAGCGGGAGAGAGAGGAGAGCGCGAGGACCATCGCAGGTATTGTTGCAAGCTCTATCTTTTTTTTTTTTTTTTCTTTTCCCTCTTTTTCCATCTTTTTATTCCCTTTTTTTTTAAAAAAAATTTTTTAATCGAAGCCGCAGCAGAATTGGAGGGAGGGCTGCCTCTGTGTGTGTGTGTGTGTGTGTGTGCATGCAGGGGGTGTGTGTGTGTGTCCGCCTGTCTGTCTATCTGTGTGTGTGCCTGTGGACAGACAGAGCTTTTTCCTGATTTATTTTTCCTCTCGTGCAACTCGTGCGCTGCTGCGATTGAATGCACGGCGCCGGCACCGCGGAGTTTGGGGAGGTGGGGTGGGAGTGTGTGTGTGTGTGTGGCGGGGGGGTAATGTACCTACACACATATATGTGTGTGTCCTGTTTGCAGAAGGGGTGTGTGTGTGTGTGTGTGTGTGTGTAAGGGGTGGGGGGGTTGTTTTGCTTTTCTGGAAGTAATAAAGAGATTTGCAACTGGTCCCCTCCCCAAAAATTAATCCTCCTGACTTGCGGATTGATGGGTGTCTGAACAAAGATACAGCCAGGACTTGGAGTGGTTTTTCCCTCTAAGGGATGGATCTGGTTTGCTTGCCCTGACTCCTACTTTGGCAAAGTTAAAAGAATAACGGGCGCGGGGCTGCGAAAGCCTCCGCAGAGGGAGATCTTCCAGGGGAGGCTTTACTCCACTGAGGAGTCACTGCTGTGCCGTGGGGGTTTTATACTTCCAAAAGTTGCGGTGGTGCCGCGGCCGGGCGCCCGGCTCTCCCTGCCGTTGTCCGCACGTGAGAACGCTGACTTGATGGATTCGCTTTCTTTTATTTGGTGGCTGGCAGGGCAAAAAGGAGAAGGGGGGTGGGGGGGGGGTGGGGGGCGGGGATGGAGGCAAAGAAAAAAAAAAGATGGATCTAGCAGATAACCCGAGGAATTGCAGGATTTGCACATCTGGCTGCGCCTTCAGAAAGCCCCTCGGTGGGACTTTCACCTCCCGCTCCCTTTCTCCCACGGCAGATTTTGCCCCTGAATCCTCTCTGTTGACGTTAATAAACAAACAAACCAGGGAATAACGGAGGAACCTGGTGAGGGGGGCTCAGATCCTGCTGCCAGGGGGGTGTGTGTGTTGGGGGGGTGTGTGGGATGTGGGGGGTGTGTGTGTGTGGGGCTGTGTGCTTTTGTTTTAAATAACGAAGCGGCGCTGATTGAAAACATATGAATAGGATGCAATGCAGAGCGGGTGTGTTACAGCGGGAGGGGGGTGTGGGGGGGGAAGAGCTGGAAAACTGCTTATACGACAGAAGCAGAGCTTGAATGACTGTGGTGAGATGAAAGGCGAGGGGTCCGTCCGTCACCCGGCTGTGGAGCTGCCGGGGTGGGGGTGGGGGGGCAATTCCCAAAGGCAGAGGGATGATCTTGAGGTGGGGAAACTCTCCCAGGGGGTGGGGGGAGAGACAAGGAGAACCTGGAGTGAAGTATGTGATTATATCCCATCCAACTTTGCTGGCTGCGGCGTTAATGGAGCTAATTGTATGAGAAAATAATAAAATCAGAGCAAAATACGCCTGTGCGGGGGCAGGGGAGGGATGTGTGGGAAGGAGAAGTGGGTCCTGAAACCCCCTTGGCCCCCCAGAAGTGCCGCCGAGGTGGGTGATACTGATGTGGTATCCGAACGTGTCCGGATTGTGTTTATTTGGATGGAAATAAAGATGGAGCAAGTGCCCCGGTGAGGGCTGTAATCCCCCCCGGGAACCGCTCCGAACCCACACCGGTGCTGCCCTTTGCTGCCTGCCCTGCCTGGCCTTGCTTTTGTGTTTGTTTGCTTCCAAGGGGGAGGAAAAGGGATCTTGGGGGGGGGAGGGGGGGGGGGGCGCAAAGGCGGGGAGAAGCTGTGAGGGCGGAGAGCCGATTTAAATTGGACTTAATGGATTCCCAGGGCAGCTCTTTTAGATGAAAGTCAAAATAAGAGCCAAAGTGAATCTCAGCAGACCTGTCTGTTGCATTAGAGATGCAGCCTTCCTCTCCCTCCCTCCCTTTTTTCTTTAAAAGAGAGGGGGAAAAAAGTGTTATCCGTACAGAAGACGGCGTGGAGTTTCTCGTTCCTATAATGAGAGCTCTAATTGAAGAACTTGCAGCCTCTTGGGAGAGTCTTTACTGATCGCTGCTTTTGTTATTCATGCCGCGCTGTTTTCTTGGGGTTTTTTTTTTTGGGGGGGGGACGACACTGGTGCAAGCCTGGCTGCGCCAGGGTCGGGGTACGATGCTGTGTCTCCCCCAAGTCGGCTCTGTGAGCTGCTGGCAGGTAAGCCCCCCTTGCTCCCCTACCCTGGGGATGGGGGGGCTGTGCTGGTGAGGGGTGGGATGATGCGGTCTGGCTGTGGGTGGCTCTCGTCCCCACAGGACACCCCCTGGGCAGATCCTGCCCGGTGTGGCACACAGGGATGAGGATGTGAAGCAGGATCAGTGCCTGCTGGAATAGCGGGGAACCCTCATGGCTGCAGGGTGCCATGGGGTGCCACAAGTGCACTTGGTGCAGAGGGCACAATGCAGCCCCACTGCCATGGCTCTCCTGGCCCACAGGGCTCCGAGGGGGCTCTCTGTGCCCAGGGGGCAGGCGTCATGCCAAAGCTACGTGGATCCTCTGCCCACCCAGGGTGTGGAGTGGGACACAGCCACCGAGACAACAGGACCTGTGCTGAGCAGGAGAGGAGCCATTGCGCCAGTTTGGGATGGGCAGGGGAACTGGCAGATGGGTCTCCTCATCCCCACTCCCCCTCCCAGGGCCCCCTTAGGTGGCCAGTGTCTGTCTGGTGGTGGCTGTCCCCAAGCCCTGTGTCCCCACATGAGCCTGCGGGGATGCTGCATGGGGCAGTGGGCCAGTTTGGTGCAGCCAAAAGCCCCCAGGGGACAGGTCCTTGTTGCCCCCATGTCCCTCTCCCAGCCCTAGACACCTTCTGCAGCTATACTTGAGCTCTACATGAATGAAAACAAGATCCATGAGCCCCAGGGATGCTCTTGGTGGCATTTGGTAGCTGCAGGGCTGAGTCTGGCCAGAAAGAGAATGTATGAGCAGGATGGGACCGTCAGCTTAGCGTGGAGGCAAAGCAGTTAACCTGGACATCTGATCTCCCCGAGAATTGTGTATTGACCCTGACAGCGATGCATCGGGAGTGACAGACTCTCCATCATCGATCCCTCTCCTCCCATCACCAGGTGTCGACACCATCAGTTGTGGAGCTGGCTTTAATTTCAGGCCTCTGGCTCCAGCGTGTCACACTTAGCCGTGGTCCCGAGGTGCTGCCAGGCTTTGCAAACACCTCCGCAGGCGGGTTGCCATCCCCATTATGGCACTTGCCAGGGTGGCCAGCTGAGCTGGGCATGGGGCTTGGGGATGACCCAAACCCACAGGGCCATTGGGCAGGGTGGCGTCCTGGGGTGGCATCCCAGCCTTTGGAGGGGGGATCTGGATCTGGAGGTCCTGCTTTGCTGGTTTTTGCTAGGAAAACCCTCCAGTGTGGTCCTCCCATGATGTTGGTGCTGAGCAGCAGAGGATGCACCCAGGCTGGGGACTCCCTGTCGCTTTGCAGCCTTTGCTGGGCAGCCACATCCAGCCAGATTGCCTCTTGCCCTCCCTGCCTCTGAAATGGCCATGGCCAAATCTGATGGATGTGCAGCCTCTTGTGCATGTCACCCCACGTAGAGGTGAGGAGGGTGGTGTTTTTCTTGGGAGCCTTGCTTTTGGGCAGGATGAAGCCACAGGCGGGGGCCGGCTGGCACGCCACCTCTCCTCCTTCCCAGCATCTTGAGATTTCCGAGACGCACGCAAGCCAAGCCGAGGCTGAAAAAGCTGCTTGTGGTTCAAGAGCATCTCCTCGACAGAGGAGAGAGGAAGGCTTTTCATTCCTCCCTTTCTTTTGGAGCTAGCCAAGCTCCCCTCACCGGTGCAGGGGCTCTTCCTGCTCCCCCTGCAAGAGGACGTTAAAAGCCAGGGGCAGCAGATATCTTGACACCCCGTCAATCCGAGCCTTTTACAGCGGCAGTCTCTGAAGGCTGGCACTCTGCTGCACACAAGAAAACAAGTGCGAAGCGAGGGGGGAGGCGAGAGCAAGCCTTTGCAGCCGGCAATCGATAATTGCAGTGTCAGTCACTGCCTAGGAAGTTCCCGCATCCCCACTGTCGCTGGTGGAGCAGGGGGGAAGAAGGAGAGGGCGAGAGCTCTGGGCTCTGCCCCATGTAGCATCGGGCATGGGGCAGGGAGCGATGGCAGAGGGTGAGAGCTGGGCCCCGAGAAGGAGCCTCCTGCTGCATTACTCACCACTTGATGTAGCTTGAACCTTTCAACTCCCTCCCCTTGGGGCTGGAGTGGGCTGGGCGGAAGGTGTCGATGGAAAACACTCTGCTTGCTTAGGTTTGAGGTGGGGTTCTCCCCCCACTTCCCCTTTCCTTATTTATTTTCCCTTCCCTGCCTTGCTCTGTGTGCATTTGGGGCTTTAATATTCTCAAAAAAATATAAAAGAAACCTAAACCCCCACACTACCCCCAACCCAGCTCCCTCTTATGTATGTGTCTCCGTCTTAGCAAAAGCCGAGGCAAAAGATCAAGGAATTCTTCCTTTTGTGTTGCTTTCAAGACCAAAGATGTGCCGGTGAAAAGGGGAGGCTCAGAGTACCAGGCACACACAAGTGTTAAAGGAGAGGCTTCCCTTTTGTCTCCAAGGCAATCAGCCGGCGAAGGGATCCACAAATTAATTAAAAATTGCTCTGTCTTGATTGAGTTATTCCTGCTCGCATCCCACCTGCCTATCAAAAGACTGGGAATGGCAGGAGGAAATTCCTAGTTCTTTCCCAAACAGCTCAGACACATACCAGGGGCTGTCTCACTCGCCTTTTATCCCAGGCAGCAAAGGAAATAAAAAAAAAAAAAGGAAGGGCTGGCGCGGTATCCGAAGAGATCTCTCCCAGAGGATGCGTCCCTCTCCTGCACTAGCAAATGCTGCGGTATTTGGATGATTTGGAAGGAAAGCGAACGGATTTACATGTCACGCACGGGCCAAATTGTGGTTGGAACTCCATGAAGTTGATGGAGACCCGTTGGAGATTAATTTGGCCCCAGGTCTGGCACTTGCTCCGCAGGGAATAGGCTGGATCTCTGCCTTGGTTGAAACAAGAGTTATTCAGCCGGGTTTGTTGTGGCTGCGCTATGCCCAAGTGGTAGAGCCGAGCAAAAATCCCAACTGGTTCTATCCCCTGTGCCAGAGCACCATAAATACGCCTTGATCTGTCGAGCTGCATGCGATCTCTCCCGCGTTTTCCACCGGGAACGTGTTAAGGGGGTAGATTTATACAGGGGAGCTGTGCAGCCGTTGTGCTTTGCTAAGGAGGCTTGAACTCCATCCCAGCATCCCTGATGGGGGGAATACTTTGGGATATCCACCCAAACTGCGCCTGCGCTGGGACCGAGCTCAGCCCGAGCCCAGGTGAGCCCAGCTCAGCTTGTGCCTGTGCAGGGCTCAAGCTGCGTTCTGGTTTTGGAGAGCATCATCAGCCAGCAGCTCCAAGCCGGATTCGGGCTTGCTGCTTTGCAGTCAGGCCTTGCTTCCTCCGCTTTATTGTCATCTCTGCTCTTAGTCACCGCTCAATGCCTCACCAGGGGACACCGCTCCTGCTGCATTTATGGCAGCCACTAAAATTGTCACTCGATGCTTGTGCTGTGATGGGGAGGGACACCACGAATCATGGTGTGGTCTCCTCGACTTTGCGTGGGGAGTGCAGGGAAACTGCAGGGCAGGCCGGTCACCCCATGGGTCCCCTGTGCTGGGGATGGACCTCCAGCTCTGCTGGGTCCCATCCAGCTCATGCTGGGAGGTGATATGTGAGCAGTGCTGGAAAGGAGCCTCACCAGCCACCTTCTTAGGTAGAGATGGCCAGCGTGCAAATGAAAATGAGATGCTCGATAAAGTAAGAAAGAATAATTAAAAACGTTCACAGCTGCTGGCTTGCAAAGGTCTGGGCACTCGCTGATCCAGCAAGGCACGACCAACACCCTCCCCCCACCACACACACACCCCCAATGACCACGTCCTTCAGCTTGACTGTCACTGGGTAAACCCCCCGCACCGCCTCGTCCTGTAATAGCATGTCCTTCACCACGCCTGTCGCTGTATGATCTATAGAGCAGGGCTGGCCCGTGCAAACCGTTGCCTTTCACCAGGCCGGCAACTGGATTCTCGGGAGGAGACTCTAGTCCTATCATAGCATGTCCTTCACCGTGACTGCTGCTGCGCGAGAGACACGGCGGCGCGGGGCTCTAATACCTTGTAATTCACTGTGACTGCCGTGGCAGGACCTGCGCCACGCTGCGCTGCGGCAGCCCTTCAGACCCTTTGGCTTTTACATCTGCTGCCTGGCTTCGTGGCAATGGATGGGTGGGATGGGAGACATGGCAGGGGGACGTTGGAGGTGCCCCGGGCTCAGAGCTTGCTCCCCAGATCCCAGCAGGTGCAGGGAGGGTGCTGAGCATTCCTGGGGCACAGTCCCATCCTGCCTCTTGGTTGGTTTGCAGGGTGAGGTGAGGTCCCCACGAGGAGTCTGACCCTGCCCGGGCAGGGGAGAAATCCCTGTGCCAGGGGGAAACATGGCTCTTAGGCACCAGAAAAGCACCTTCCTCTGGGTGGTTCTTGGGCAGCGTAATAAATGTCAAAAGCCCAGCGCACACAAAGGAGAAGGGGACATTTGGCTACCGAGTGTGTTTGTTCCAGAAGCTGATTTGCTTTGAAGACGTAAAGGGTCCTCTGATGCTTCCCTCTTCTCTGGTTAAGCCTGTTCCTCCACCAGTTAAAGAGAAATGCCGCCACCATCAATAAAACCCTTCTGGAGCCTCCACCATGGGTGTTTGCCTTGTCAGTCCCCTCCGCACAGAGGTGCCGTTCTGGATGCCGCTCCCTCCTCCACTGATCCAGTTTAGCTCCCTCATGGGCAGAAGGTGGCTGTCCCCATGAACTTCTGCTGCTGAGCTAAAGCAGGAGTCCCATGAGGGGCGAGGGTTTGCCAGCCAGGTGATGGAGATTCCTGGTGCTCACCGCTTCCCTGCTGTGCACAGAGGAGCCATGGTGCCACAGTTGTTCGTGGCACGGAGCGTGTGTGACCACAGCTCAGCCAGGAACTGAATTCCAGGCTGGTGTTTTGTGTTGCTGGGTTTCCTTTGCAGGGGAGGTGATGCAAAGCCATGCCGGAAGGATGGAGTCCATAGGAAGAAGAATATCCTCAGAGTGCTGCTGGGCTGGGAGGAGGGCACATTTGGCAGTGAGAGGGTCAAGGGGGCAGGTTTTCAGAGCCTGTGCTTCCCTGCAGCACGATGCTCAGCAGCAAGTGCCAGCGTGTAGTGTTACCAAAGGAGCTGTCAGCCTGATGATGGGAGCCCATGCCCTGGTTTTCAGAAAGATGGGGGGCTGGTGCCTCCCATTTTGCTCCCATGCAAATTGGGAGCAATGCTGCTGCTCCAGCTTGGGCTGGGGAAGGAGAAATTTGGCCCGGTGGCTTTTCTTTCTCCTGCTTTCCCCAGCAGCCTGGGGTATGTATCTGCAAACAGCTGTAAGAAGAGCAGAGATCATTAGCTGGAAGGATCAGATGAGATAGTTTCTTAAAAGGATTGTCTGATTTCTCTATTGATCAGCCTGATTTAAAAGGGGGAGTTGGGTCAGAGGGCATAAATTATCATTGAAGGAGGGGTGAAGGCCTCAAAGGCTGCGCTGCACTTAGCTGCAGTGCTGAGGAATGTGTCTCTTGGTAGGGACGTGCATAGCTGAGCGCCGTGGCTGCCGGCCAAGTTGGGTCTCCTCTACGCTGAACTGGGAACCGAGTCAAGGGAAGTGCATTTAAACTTGGTTAAAGAGCCTCTCTCCGCCAAACTGGTTTCTGCAGCCCTCGCCAGTATTGCGGGGGAGGGGGGGCACGGGGGAAGAGGGGGCAGTGTTTGGGGTCGTAGGGGGAAGGGATACAAAGCGTGGCCCCTCTTGAAATTTAGGGTGCGGCAATGGGTTGGGGGAGCCATGAGGTCCTGCTGGCTGCAAGCAAGTTCCCTTCCCCTGGGGGGAGAGGATGCTCTTGCCCTGCAGAAACCTGCGACCTCTCCCTGGCTTTCCCCAGGCTCCCTGTGTGGTCTCCGGCGAGATGTTGAACCATGGGAGGTTTCTGCCTCCCTGGCTATAAAATGAAGCTAATCTGCAACCTGAGGTTGCTGCTTTCCCTGTTCTTGTGATCGCTGCCCAGGGCTCCCACATCTCCTGCTGCCAGAGTCACGGGACTCGACAGCCTTCGCTGCGTCCCCCCCCACACACACACCCCTCCCCAGCCCTCCAGCTTACAGGAAGATGAATGGGAAAACATCCAGAGAAAATAAGATGCTATCCCCATTGATTGCAAAGGGTCCGGTTTGGGACCACACCGCATCACCCACACCAGCTTGCTCTGCAGCAGCCTGGATCCTTGCAGCACCCGTGGAGCTGAGCTCCCTGGGCAGCCAGGGCTGTGGGAGCATAATTACTATTCGCTCAGGGTACAGCTCTCGTAGCACACGGTGGCACAAGCCGATTACCGCGGCATCGCTGGGCAGCAGCGATTTGTATCTGTCGGGTGCAGGGAGCACCTGTTTCTCTGTTGAGTCTTCCTGTCACTGCCTTCTCCTTCCTAGAGCTCCATCTCAGTCCCCACTGCCCAAAGGTGGCATTTCCCCGAGCCCAGTGTAGCATGAGCTGGTTGGCGTTTCTCACTGTGCAGGTGCCTGGTGGGGGGTTTTGGTTGGAGCAGGGTGGGGGATGCTCAAGTCTGGGGTGTTGTGTGAGATGGGAACTGCAGCACTGCAAGGTGCATGAAACCCAAGGCCATCTCTGTGCATTGCGCTCTGCCTTTCATCCTCATCATCATCATGGTGGAGATTCCTGTGCCCAGGTCAGCCTCCATCTCTGCCTTCTCCTGGGGTTTGCATCTCGTGCTCCCGTTTGCGCTGGCTGGGGATGGACCACTGGGGGTTTGTGGGAGGGTCGTGCCACCCCAACAAGGCATGGCTGGGAGCCGGGGCAGGCTGGTGAGAAGCTGTGGGAGCAGTTGTGGGATGCTGAGCATCCCTCAGTTGGGGTTTGTGCCCTTTCCAGCCCTCATGGTGTCTGTTCCACTTTTATTTCTGGCGGTGCTAAAATAAAACCATGTGAGAAACGTGGTTTCTGGAATGTCATCAGTGTAGATAGAAGCAGAGCCCCTCCTGGGGGCTGTGGGCAGGGCTGGAGTGTCCCTGTGAGCACTGGGTTGGGGCATCTGCCTGGAGCAGTCCCGTGGGTGAGGCTGACACAGCCACACCACTCATGCCCCTAAGCTGTCAATGTGTTCCAAAGGTGGGTCCATCTGCCCTTCCCCGGTGCTGCCCCACATACCAGTGGTGCTGCTGGTGCAGCCAAGGCCGCTGCTGGCCCCATCACTGCCCATCCCCATGCACAGGGCCTGTCAGGGACGGCGGTGCCATATCTCATGGCACATGGCTTGGGGCTGGCTGAGGCGAGGGCGTTTGTACCAGCAGGTCATCCCTGCCATGCGGAGAGCGAGGCACCAGCACCCCAGCTGGGGGCACAGCCAAGCACAGGCAGCATCGGGCAGAGAGTTCTGACCCACACAAGGTCAAGCTGGGTGGGGGCTTGTGGCAGCCACCCTCTCACCAAGAAAGCGAGCATCTCTCCAAGCATCTCCACGGCCCTGGCCTCCTGGCACGGCGGTGGTAGCAGCCACCAGCGAGCGGTGGCTGGGCCGACATTATCCTGGAAATGTCAGCCGAACGCCAGCCCGCCGGTGAGCGCCAGGACGCGGCGGGAGGTGGTGACTCGGCTTGCTGGCATTGGCTACCATTTTAGAGGAAATGTGGAGCGGCGGGTAATTATTTCTCTTTCTTAATTGAAATTTCAGCCTCAGTGGTTTGCGGGAGTGGGCGGGAGAAGGAGCACAGGCGAGCGTGACTCGAGCGCGGGGCTCATCGTGGGGCGAGGGGGAGCACGAGCACGCTGAGCTCGCAGGGTAGCAAAGCATCTCACAGCTCACGTGGGGTCCAGCACTACTGGGAAGAGATTCCCACAGCCTGCAGCATGGCCTGCTCACGATTCCAAAATAAAACCAACCCCCAGAACCACAGAGATTTTAATTTTGGGGGGCGGTGGTGGAAAGAAACATGCTTTATTGTTTCTTTATTCCTCTATTTCTGTTTTGCTTTGGATGGAGGGCCAATTAAATGAAATTACGCGCTGCAGTCTGGCACCCCGCGCCGGCTCGAAGCAATCAGGTGTAACGCAGCATGGCTGATGAGAGCCAATCAAGATGTATAAATGAGGTGTTGACATTCAAACAGCAGGTACCCGTGCCGCCCAGCCGCAGCCGCGCTCGCTGGCTGTCGAGCCCGCGCCATGGATTCAGGCACGGGGCCGTGACAGGCGGCAGAAGGGCCAGTGCCCAACGAGGCAGTCGGAATCCGCTTGGCTCCATAGTGCTTTGTGTCAAGTGTGACGGCGGGGACACGCCAAGCAGCCTGTGCCAGGGGCAGTGGGCACAGGGGTGGGTGGTGGGCATCCCCACTGGAGTTTCTTTTGCTAACAGCCCCCATTCCCAGTGCCAGTGCGGTCTGTGGTCAAGGAGATGTGGCAGCGGCCAAGCCCTTAGCACAGGCAGCAGTGCAAAGTGCTGTCACTTTGGGGAAACTGTGGCGTGGGGCAAGCTGGTGACATGCAGGCAGCTCTCCTGGCTGTCTCCTGACGCAGTGCTCTCGATGGGAGGTGGGGGTCAGGGGGCTGGTGGCGTGGCAGCTCCGCACAGATCGGAGGACCTTGGAGGCCGTCTGGGGAGGAGAAAGCAGCTCCGTGGTGAACAACCTCCTCAGCGTTTCCTGTCTCACGATGGAGAAATCGCATGTGGTGAGAGGCTCTAAAAATAGGCTCAGCAAACTTTTTAACCACATTTGCAGATGTTAAAGGTAAAGCCAGAGCAGCCCTGGGGGAAGAAAACATCCCCGGCCGTGCCTCCCCAGCCTTAACCCATGGTGCTGCCAGCCCTGGCTTGGAGCTGCTGTGGCAATGGGGGAGCAGGATGGGAGGGCAGCAAACCCCCTGGGTGGGCAGCATCTCTCCATGCCGCTCTCCTCCACGTCCCCATTACGCGTGCCGGGGAGGACATTAGGAGCAGGAGCACGTAGCAGCAGGCTCTGTCTAACAGCGCTGCCGCCTGACCCTGATTTGTAGCGGGGCTGAGCAGGGAGGTTTGCTGTAGCTTTACAGCTCTTCCTGTGGTAATAGCCGGCGAGGCGTCACACGCACGGCGCTGCTGGCGGCACGGGGAGGCTGTGGCCACGGGGGCGGATGGGGTGGAAAGGAGAAGCTGCCGTAGCTGGGTCACGGCGCTCTGGCTTGTGAGGAGAAGGAGAGGGCACACAGGGACGCACGCTGCTGTGGCATGGGTGGTGTTATCAGTGGAGTTGTTTCTCCGTTGAGCAGTGGTGTTGCTGCCTGGCCTGGTGTCAGGGAGATGGCTGGATGCTGCCTGGCCTCGTCCCCACCAGCACCGTGGCTGGTGGCTTGTCCCACACACTGCAGTGCTGCCATCCCTTTGCCCATGGAGCTGCCGTCTCCCTTGCCGCCTGCCCCATATCCCACTGCAGGGCCGTGAGTCACCTGGGGACTGATGGCACCCAGGGGACCTTGTTTCTCCTCCCCAGATGCAGCCAGGACAAGGGTGAGAAGGTGGCTGCCGTTCACCTACCAGTGCTGTGCTCGGGTGCTTGCAGCAACATCCCCGTCCACCCACCACCCCTGGGCTGGGGGGTCTCTGTGTGGGGACAGATGTGTCCCTTTCATCCCCAGGGACTTGCAGAGGCAAAACTGACCCCTGCGATGGAATGGAAACACGAATCCCTGAGGGTCAAGGCAGGCTGCAGCACTGCAGCTTGTCTGTGGAGGGGTGGTGTGCCCACCAAAGGTGGCAGAGGGAGCACTGCCTGCGAGCATCACTCCATGGCACCACAGTCCCTGGTGCCTGCACCCATCCTGCAAACTCAAAGGGGAGAGAGCAAGAAGCCTTTAACCCCACCAGTCCAGAAGGTTGGCTCGGACCATCAGAAAGATGAAAGAGCCAGTAGAGAGGGAGCGGTTAAAGGGAAGAACACAAGATTCATCACTTTACCTTAGCTGCCCACTGCCTGATGCTGGTGGCTTGCAGACCCTTGGTACCCCTCACTCTCATGGCTTTCTCTTCAGGAGGGGGCTCCCTGAGAGGTTTTAATACTTGTTTTCGTGACAGCTGGGAGCATCCACGTCTTTCTGTCTGCTGTGGCCTGGTTTCACCTCTGCTCCCACCCACAACTGCTGCATCCTTGCAGCTGGGTTTGGGCTGACGGCTTGGATCATCCTGAGCCTTTACCTGCAACTTTGGAGAGCAAGAACTGCCCCTCAGAGTTTTATTTAGCTGATAAAAATCACCCAAACCCAACCCATAGAGAGGTGCAGGCTGTGTGGTGCTACATGGCCCAAGTCTCGAGGAGCAGTGCTTGTCTCCAAAGGGCTTCTTGGCTGTGGAGGGATCGGTGTTTTGGCAAAAGGCATCACCTTGCCAGCAGGAATAATAACCAGGAGGGGAGGGGTCCAGGGCAGGCAGACAAGCAAATCCGTTTTATCAGACGCCGCATATTTTATGAAAGCACATTTCAGCTCTTCAGCCTTGGAAAGCTTTTCATACCCTTTAATTTTCTAATAAAAAGGAATTACGTTTGCTGAAAAGCCAGTAACAAGATTCACTGTCATTGTCTTTTGTACAGACCATAATTCCTGGCTTGGTCTCCTGCCTGCAGCCCCGTTGTGTGGTCCTAGGTGTGGGTCTGGCATGCTGGCAGGGGGCCCAGAGGGCCTGTGGTCGTGCTGGGAGTGGACAGGGGAGAACTTTGATGGCTGGAGCTTGTGGGAAGTGTCCGGGCATGCTGGGGATGAAGACGAGCACGGTGTTCAGCTGCAACCTCAGCCTCTCGGTGCCACTTGCTGAACACGGCTCCCGCACAAGCAGCGTCTGGTTTCGAGGCGCACTGAGGTGATTCCCGCTGGCTCGGGGTGCTGGCGAGCCGTGCTGGGGCAGCTCTGGAGCAGCCAGACCTGCAGAGCCCTTCGCTCGCCTTGCCGCACTGGGAGGGCATTTTGTGACCCCCGTAGGATGGGGATTCGGGAGGGAGGGAAGGACAAAACCCAGAAGGGAGCAGTTCTGCACCGACGGGGCTGTGGGGGTTCCTCATTCCCAGCAGGCTGATGGCAGGCAGGAGGGCTGCTGGTCTTCCCGTCATCACATCGCTCATCACAGGGGTTTAGTCCAAGGCGGAACTGGCTTTTTCCTGGTGGGGAATTGGTACAGCGCCCTCCATCCCTGATCCCTCCTTGGGGCACAGCTGGCAAATCCATGCACCCAGGGAGGCTGCTTGTGCCAGGTGGTGTCAGGGGAGCAGGGACTTGTGAACTGTTGACACCTCCCATGGGCCCAAACATGCTGGGGTGGCTGCTCCCCTCCCTGCCTTGCGCTGGCTCCTCTCTGGGATCACTAGCTCCCACCGATGCCCTGCCAGGACATCCCTCCCTGTCTGCGGCTTGATGCAGGGTGACCGTCCTGATCCTGTCCCCCATGGGGAAAGCCACCCCCAAAATTGAGGGACTCAGCAGCCGCTCACAGGGTGTCAGGGAAGGGGGAGCACTGGCACAAGCTTGCTTCCCAATAGCTTCACCTTGGCAAGGGGCATGCTGGTAGCGTGGCAGGTGGCACGGCTCTTGAATGGAAATTAACAGGGAATTTAATTGCCTGGTTGTTGGCCTTGTAACCACGTGTTCAGGAGTGGTGCAGGGCCCCGGCTAGGCTGGGGGTGGAACAGCAGCTTTCCCAGTCTTTGGTGTGGATGGGGTGGGTCACGACTGTGGAGCAACTGGGTGTCTTGGCAGGTGGCTGAGGACATGGGCCCAGCATCCCCCAGCTCTGCACTGGCATCATGGACCCGTCTGGTGAACAGGTTCAGCTGGGCAGCTGGTGCTTCAGGGTCATCCCCCCACCTCCAGCATCCCTCCTGCAGGGCACAGGATATGAATGACAGCTGCAGCACGTTAGAGCTTGGTGAGCCCCAGCTGCATGGGGCACCCCGAGATCCCACCGACCGTGGGCAAAGCGTGCCTGGGTGCTGGCTGTGGTGTGGTGAGCAGTGACGTTGCAGCATGGCTGGGTCCAGCACCCAGAGCCACCAGCTCATCCCAGCTCCCCCTCCCCAAGCCACAGCACATCCCAGCGATGTTGGGAACTCTTCACGGACTGACTTGCTCTCCGCTCTCCTCAGGGGGTGCATCTCTCTCCAAACGCTCGAGCTGCAGCTCTGCCTTTGCTGCACAGGCTCCCGGCCGGCTGCCACGTGGCGCTGGAGCCACGATGCCGCAGCCGCCGGCGCTCCGTCTCCCTCCGAGTTGCTCATTTGAAGTTTCAGCTCACCGGCTGTTTTCGCGCAGGAGGGACGCAAAACCAGCCCGCAAACACCAATAAATATCTTCTACATCCTCCCCCCTCCAATTCTCGTTTTCATTCTTACTTCCCAGCTGGTTTTGGGGGGAAACGGGTTTTCAAAGCTTTCCGTAAACGTGTGTAACAATAGGAAGCGTTGCCTTTTAGCCTGCGGCCGGCACAGTTTTAAATGAGGTCCCAGGTAGTCATGGTTACCTCTCCTCTTCAGTAAGAGATGACTTTTATTTCCTGCCTTTTGTATTTGCACATCTCAGATATACATTCTCCTAAACCATAATTGGTATTCACGGATAGACGGGGACGCGGGAGCCAGCCGCCGCGAGAGGGGAAGAGCCAGATGGACGCAGAGGGTGTCAAGGTCTCCAAGCCCCCAAACATCAGGAAATCTTAATTTCAAGCCATTTTTCCTCCCCTGGCAAGGGCAGGGAGGCAGACCTGCCTCTCTGCAGCCTCAGGGCTTGTCCTGATCCCACCTCCCTTGCAGCATCCTGCTTAGCCTGGATGCTGCCCTGAGGTTCAGGATTCACCCTGGCTGTGAGCATCAGTCCTGCTAGCCTCTCCCTGCAGAAGGACTCCCCTGCATCCCACATCTCCTCCTGATCATCTCTTGGTGGTGCTGAGCTGGGAGGGGAGCAGAGGTGGTGCCTTGTGTCCTCCCCTCCCGACCCCAAGCAAGGTCCTGACCTCATGGGCACTGTGAGGGTGCACCCAGCACCCTTTGATTTTTGGAGGTGAGGAGGGAAGATGGAGCTGCAGGGACGTATGCTTGCAGCGGGCATGGCCCAGGAAGCGGGCGCGGGAGGGAGAAGCGCTCAGCAATGATTGATGAAAGATCATAGCCTCATTCCACAGGATCATTGCTCAGAGTGTGGGCAAAGCTGCGCGTCCCAGGGGGACCATCGCTGGGATGCGTGTGAGCCTGTGTTTCAGGGCAGAGGGGATGGAAAGCCACATATTTTATGCCTCTTTTTTTTTTTTTTTCTCCTTCCCCCTTTCTCTCTCTAAAGCACCAGGAAAACAAAAACCCAAGCTGTCTAATCAGAGACAAGCAGATTCCACCCACTTCCTTGGAAAAACTTGCATTCGCTAGGAAATCATCTAGCTGCATTTACAGCAAGCAGAGTGCCCCAGCGGTAGCTCGTGCCTTTCTGGCAGGATGATAACCAGCACTGAACAATTATTGCGCTGGAGCGGGAGCAGCAGACATATTGGCTTTTCTCAGCCAGCAGGAAAGAATTTGCAAAACTAAGCAGGCGGCTGGGAGCAGCTCGGATTTGCAGCACTGGATGTGCGGTGACGGGGATTCGCAGCTCACCAGATTTGCTGGTGGCAGCATATCAGGGGCTTGCACACCGCATGCACCTGGGCTCCTATTTACATTTGGAGTTTTTTGCAAGGGAAAAGGGATGGTTTTGCTGCCTGGAAAATGCCCCTGGTTTCCATCTCCCCCACAGATACTCAGCCCCCCCCCCCCCAAAAAAAAAAGGTCTGCACTGGGGCTGGTGGGGAGAAGTTCTTTGCTGCTTTATTATTATTGTTTTTCCCCTCCCTTTAATGAGAAAAATGTGTTCTTGTCAGGGAGGTTGTCCTTAAAAAATACAGTGTTGGGAATAAAGGCAGCCGCCTCTGTGACATTTACCTCTGCAGGGCCGCGATTGATGTGCAGCACCCGGGAGCCTGCCCTGTGCCAGCCCGGCTGCCTGCAGCATCACTGGGAGGAGCAGGGTCAGTCTTGGGGCTCACAGGGGAAACCCTCCTGGGGTGCAGCCCCAACTCCCCACTCAGGTCAAAGCTCCTTTGCTTGGCTTTAAGTCCAGGCAGGGATGCGTGGGATTGCTGGAGCGACTCCTGTCCCACAGAGGCTTTTTGGACCTTCCCCAGGGAAGACTCTGCCAGAGTCACACGCTGCTGCATGAGCTGGGCACAGGGGAAGCAAGGAAACTTGCTTCTCTACAGCCTTGTCGGGTTGGGAACCAGGGTCTGACCCTGTCGCCCTCTGCCTGCTCACAGTAATCCCCTTCCCAGCCAGGGTGTTTCTGAACAGGATGCTCCAAGGCAGGGAAGTGGCACGGCGGGGTCTCAGCCCGGATTCAACCTCGCTCCCACTATGGGTGCTGCCTGGCAAGGATGATGGGGCAGAGCCTGGCCTGGGATGCACTACCCGGCCCCGCTCTGGATGCAAACTGCACATCAGTTGCAACAGCAGCTGATGGAGACTCCAGTATATTAGCAGCATTAATTAAGTTACAAAAATTATGCATGTTATCAGTTATGAGACGACCTTTCATAAACTCAGTTATTAAAGCAATAAAGCATGACCCGCTGGTCCTAACCAGTTTAATGGCTGGCTAAGAGTGCGGTTTTTCACATAATACTTTTAGCAGGTCATTAGCTGAGCAATAAGATAACATGGAGAGCCTAAGTGATGCGTGCGAGCGGCAGCAGAAGCAGACACATCGCTTGATGGGGGGGACACGCGGGGCTGGGGCTGGCCGTCCCCCTATGTCACATGCATGGGTGTGCACAGGCTCTGGTGGTGGCCATAGCGGGTGGTGGTGGTGGGGTGTGCACTGCCAGGGCTGCTCCCAGCCTGGCTGTGCCATGCCAAGACCCCAGCATCACAGGGTATGTGCTGCGGTGTGGGTACAGGACGGGAGGGGAGAGATGGGTGGCCTGTGTTCACCCTGCCTGGGTGGTCTCGGTGTGTGCATGGTGCTGGTATCAGTGTACGGGTGGTGTTGGTCTCTCGGTGCTGAGACCCTGATCTGGGGGTGTCCAGGTTCCCTGCTGTGCCCACTGCAGCACCCATGAGGATGCCCTGTGCATCCAGAGCCACCCAGAAGAAGCCTCCAAGTCCGAGGTGCCAGGTCTCGCTCCCTCCACGCGCTGCTGCTGAGCACACCCGAGCTGGGTGGCCGTGCCATTCCTACCCGTGGTCATGCGTACCTGGCCTTGCTGAGAGCTGCACTTTACCACCAGCAACCCCAGCACCCCCAAAGCGCCTTCCCCTTGTCCCTGCCAGCCGTTTCCAAGCACTGACCCTCTCCATAAACAAAGGAGAGGGAGAGGGAGGGTGGCTGGCATGTTAATATACTCTCCCCCCTCTTTTCCTCCCTTCATCCCTCTGGGAAAGGCCTTTGCAGATATAAGCAAACCTTGATTAAAAGCTGCCTGACAGGCAACGGCAGCAGCAAGCAGCAGGCAAGGAAGCTCTCCAAGTCCAAAGGGAGCTGCTTCTGCTGCTGCCGCCGCTGCCTCCATTCTCAGATGTCCCTGATCCTTTAATCAATCACAGCCGCGGAAGAGAAGAGCAAACACCCGTGCCGGGGCAGAGGTATGTGCATGCATTCGTTCCAGCCGCAGCCGAGGCAGCGGGGCGGCCGCACGCTTTTGGCTGGAGGGATGGAGCCATCCCTCAGCCTGGAGCTGCCCTGTCATCTCCCAGGGACAGCAGGGGCTGTGTCCCCCTCCTTGGTGCCTCCGGCATGCCCAGGGGATCTGGCAGAGATGGTGGGACCCCATGGGCCGCAGGCAGCAGGATGGATGCAGGCAGTGGGATGGGTGTGGGGAGCCTCTTGGCCGCATCTGCCCCCTCCACGGGTGCTCCGGTGCAAAATGCATCCCCAGGGAAGAGATGCCCCCAGCTCCCATCCCATGGGCTCCTCCATTCCAGTGATCACATGAGTGGGGAAAATGGGGTACCTGCAGATGGGTAACCCATTGGGGAGCTGCCAGGAGGGGACAGCACCATGGCAGCAGCCCAGGCAGTGCATCCAAGGCAGGGCCGGCCAAAATCCATCCATCCTTCGACAGCAAACCACATCTGGGCATGTGGTGCTGCGCCTGCGGCTCCTGGTGCAGCAGCCCAGAGGATGGCTGCAGCCAGGAGCGGAGCCCATCCAGGCTGTGAGAGAGGGGTCCGCTCTTACCCAGAACCACCAACCAGCGCAGTGTTCAGCTCCCCCACAGCGTGATCTGTAACCCAGCCCTGCGTGTCACCGTGGGGCCCGCTCCTCGGCAAGGCTGCAGATGGGGCGGAGAGGAGGCGAAGACATGTCTCTGCTTTGATAAAACCCAGCAAAATCCACTCCTTCCCGCTGTGCTTCCCCAGCCCACGTGCGGCAGCGGGGGCTCTGCCCACGCAAGGCCGGCGGGGCCAGGCAGGGGCTGTGATTTCCTTGCTTATTTTTTGCCTAACGCTTATTTTTAGCGCCGCGTCTTAATATATTGTGACAGTGCCCTGGGACGTGCTGCGCCTCCGGTCGTATGGGAAGGTGTCTGGGGCAGAGACGCTTGATGCCGCAAACAAATCTCAGCCAATCGCCGGCACCGTGCTGGCTAACGAGGCACCGGCTAATGGGGGTCCCCAGAGGGAGCAGGGGAGGTTCTGTTGGTGAGGGGAGTGGCTGGGATGAACTGGTGCACTGAATTTGTCGGGGCTCTGCGGGGAGGGATTTCCTCTTGAGGGAGTCCTAGGTTTTAAACTGGCTTATGGGTTTTTTTAATCAAGGTGGTTCTGGTAATGAGGGGCTCGTTGTGGGCAGCCGTGGTGACGGCTGAGCCTCTGCCCAGAGGGAGAGGTGACATTGGTTGGAGCCACGGTGGAGAGCGGGTGCCTGCGTGGGTGGGGACAACCAGGGTCTGGCTTGCAAGCAGGGACCTCACGGGTAACCAGGGGATTCTGGAGCCGCGCTGTCCTCAATCTCCCTTCCAGGAGCTGCCTTTTGGGAAGGGTTGAGTGGTTTCCACACCGAAATGTGCCATGTGGTTGCATTTTTGGACCTGCGAGTGGTTTGTAGCCAACAAAGGCTACAAGGGAGGCAGCCATCAGAGACGTAGGAACAATCAGGATCTTGGCAAGACCCGGGTGGGATTCCACCAAGCTGGACATTGCCAGCTACAGGTGCAAATTTGGTGGGACCCTGTGGCCAGGGGAGAGCTGGGCTCGTTGTGGTGCTGGTTTTGGCAGTGGGTACCTGCACACTGGCGCTGCCTGCCCCCAAGCCCATTAGTAATGGGTCTTTGAGGAATAATCCCCCTCTTTAAGGTGAGCTACCCCATGTGTCGAAGCAGCTTTGTAAAGAAACTGCTGGGCTCTGGCCTGGTCGTGCAGGTGTAAATGGGGCCCTAAGTGAGACCTCACTGGGCAGCTCAGCCTGGCACCCCCCAGTGTCCCCAGTCCTGGGGGGACCAGAGGGCTCCGGAGGGGCCGAAGTGTGTCAGCGGTGGGGGACACACCCCAGACACCTCACAGGGCCTGGCAGCAGCCACAGAGCTGTTTAGGGCTGAGATGTCTCCAGCTATGGGTGCTCCATCACCCTGGCTCCAGCTCCCTCATCCTCCCCGCTCTGAGCCCTCCCAGTGGCATCCTGCCTCTGTGGTGCGGCATCTCTCTTAGTTTGGGGGAGTAGAAGAGAAAACCCCCTCTCATCCACCCCCTCCCCATAGTTTTATCAAGGCATTGCTGCATGCCCAGTGCTGGTAGCAAAGGTGTGGGGTCCCCCTCTGCTCCCTCACCTTGTGCTTGACCCAGAGCCCCACTGAGCTGGGATTAAACCCTCCTGATCAGACACCTTGGGAATGATGGGATGCGCTGGGGTTTGGGAGAAGCTGGAGCAAGCTGCCAGAGTTGCAACCAACCTCAGCATTGGGCAGCTTTGAAGCCCATCAAGGGACATTGAGGAACACACTGAAGGACACCGAGGGATGCTGACGTCCCTCACACGGTGCCAGCGCTGGCTGTGGCTTTCCAGGGAGGAGAGCTGATGTGTGGAGTGGACACAGCAGCACCCGTGCCTCCAGATCCAGCCGCAGCATCCCTGCGTGCCAGGGCATCGGTGCCTCTTTGTGCAAGCACGGCAGCAGCTCGTCGGGGAAATAAGGCCCTTCTTTTTTTGGCAGTGTGTTGCTAATCAGCACGACCCAGCGCGCACCACCACGGGCGCACGGCTCACTGCTATTTAAGGAGCCTACTTGAAATACACCTGCAAGAGGGGAGAGGAGCGCCAGCAAGTAAATAACCCAGCAACCCGCCGGAATAAAAACACTGGCGGGGGCGCGGGCAGAGTGAGGAGAGATGCTGAGATTTTTAAGGAAAAAAAAAGAGAGAAAAAGGAAGCGCGATGTGGTGATTGAGGGGCTCAGTCCCAATCACGTCCTGGTTTCCAGAAGGGATGCTCCCTAGTCCCTGTGCTTGGCAGGGACACCTTGTCCCGATGGCCATGGTAGGGGGCTCACCCATGCCGCTGGGGTAGGCAGGGGGCTCCATCCATCCCCCTGCCCACCTCCCCGCTTGGTGTGTTTACCACACACTGCCATTTGGCTCCTGCCTTCCTCCCCCCACACCTTTTCCCCTCCTTTTCTGAAACATTATAAATCAAACGGCTTAAAATGTAAAGCATCAAAAATTCTAAAACCTTCATCTATTATTAACTGTGACAGTAAATTCCACCTCTGAATGTTTCACATAGCAACTGTTACCAGGACTCAGCATCCAAAGCTGATGTTCCAGCAACTTTCCATCACACCGCCACCACTCCAGTGATGCTGAGACTGGCCTGGGGAGATGCACTGCTGCTCCTGACACCTTTCCATGGGATTGGGATGCTGGCAGAGAAACCTGTCTCAGGTTTAGCGAGTGGAGCCCGGCCACGCTGCTGAGATAGGAAAAGAGCTCGGCACCTGTGTGGTGGGTGTGGGAGCTGGGGGTCTCCCAGCATGGTCCTACCTCCATGACGCTCATGTAACCCCCCAAACTTCAGTACTTTCACCCTCATGTTACAGAGCACCCTAAATGAGGAGGATAGGAATGGAGCAGTTATAAACGGATAGAGAGATGCTTCTGCAGGGGATGATCTTTGCTTTTCTGCTGCCACTTTGCCCTGGTGCTTGTGGCAGTGGTGTTTGTTTACCTTCCCAGTGTGGCATTGCAGCTCGGCTGCCTGGTGGCCAGGATGGCTCTGGCGGCACAGCCGGAGCAGCTTGGGGTAGTTTGGGTTGTATTTGGCTGCACAGCAGCGTGGGGAGCCTGATCAGAGGTGTGAAGATGCTGAGCCTGGTCCAGCGAGAGGTCAGCCGGCACAGCAGCATCCCCAGTGCTGTACCACAACTGCAGCAATGCCAGCATCTCCAACCATCCAAACCCAAACCCACCCTGCCAGGCCATGCCCAGTACCCCCACACCCTGGCACACACATCCCCACCGTCCCCATCACCCCAGCTGCTCCATCTTCCCACCAGCCCCGGTGGCTGCCCGGGGATCTCTGCTGCACTGAGGCTGCGGGGCTGGGCGGCAGCGGCTGCTCCATCGCCTCCCCAGGGACAGGCAGCAATTTTCCTGCTCTGAAGAAGCTTGTGAAGGTTTGAGTGAATCTGGGAAGCAAATCTAATTGGCAACCTGGTAATTCCTCGCGGGGACATGTACTTTGGTCATATCTAAGTACATTCCAGCCAGTGTTTAAGACACGCTGAATCCAAACTTGGACAGTCAAATACCAGCAGCTCTAAGCTCCTTATCTATTTCAGGCAGATTAACTCCTTAATCATCCCTTTTGGAAGTTCCCTGCCCCAAATTCCTCTCCCCTCTTTCCCTCCCCCTGCCTGTGTTTTTTTCAGCAGGAACAAAAGGCAGGGGCAGATTTTGTGGGGTGCAAAAGGTTGGGACAGCTCCCACAGTGATTGACAGAATCAATAACCAGGAACCAGGAGAAGGCCTTTGGAAATCTGCTTCCTCAGTTCACCTGCCCCACTATTTGTCTTCGGGATTTGGAGCTGGGGAATGTGTAATACCAAAATAATTTATCACACGACATCAAACGTCAGTTTATTATTTTTTTCCCAACCCCCTTTTATCCTATTTTGGGTTTTTTTCCCATGGGATTCCTGCTCAGCATCTCTTCACAGAGATCCATCTGGGGGGTACCAGCTCCCACCGTCCCAGAGGGGGTGATGTGCCTCGCCGCAGCCCCCAGCCCCGCTCAGGGCAAGGGGCTGTGCTGCTCATTTCCCCTGTCTCTTTCTGCCTCTGGCTGGCAGAGGAGGCTGTGCCGAGCCGCCGGGACGCAGCCGGTGCTGGCCACTGTCACTCAGGGGAGTGTCGGAGCATTACGCTTCATTACCAAGCTGTCTGCTGCTGGCGGGAGATGACTTAGAGGGCAGAGCCTGGCAGCGGCGCAGCCGGATTCGTCTCCAGCGGACAGACCTGTCTGTAGGCAGACGTCGAAGCGTGGCATCCATGGGGTGCTCGTGACTAGGGAGGGTGGAGGGGGGTTTGCCATCCTGGTAATCACCAGGTCTCTGCCTCAGGCAGTGCAATTCGCCTTGGCGGAGCAGCTGCCCCCACAGCAAAGGCAGGAGGTGCCATGAAGCCAGACCAGGGGAAGGTAAAGGGGGATGGGGTAATGCATCCTGTAACTGCCAGCCCCTGGCAAGAGGTCACCACAATGGTACTGGGACCACTGGTCCCATTTAATGCTGCTCGTTTGAAGCTTGGGCATAAATGTCCCTGCATGCCTGCCAGCAGGGAAGGGACAAGGCATGGATGGGGGGCACTGGTGGCAAAGCTGCACCATCACCTCCCAGAGAGGGAGCGTGAGCGTGGGAGGGGAATGGAGCACAGCCTGGTGCCAGGATCCACCCTGTGCCTGTCAGCAGCCATCCGGCAGCAGCCAAGTGCCTCCTGGCTTTGGCAGCTGCAGAATTTGCAGAGCCTGACCCCCAGAGCTGGAGGGGAGGGACCCTGAGGTGTATTTGGAAGAGCTGGAACTGTCCTGGGGGTGCTGGCCACCCATCACATTCTGGGGGTCTTCAGTCCTGCTGGAGATGGAGGTGCCCATGGGGGAAAGAGGTCCAGGCCCCCAGCACAGGGACAGGGCATGAGCCTGCTCCATCCCCATGATCCCAGCCCAGCAGTTCCCAGCCTGGCAGTGCTGGCTGGGGATGGGACCTCCAACACCACACACAAACCTGGACGATCCTGGCAGCGAGGAAACTGAGGCACAGCTAGACAGCAGCCCCATCCCAGCCAGGTTTCCCACATGGGGTACAGAATGGCTCCTAGTCACGGTGCTGGGCAGGTGCCTGGGTCCTGCAGTCCAGTTGGACACAGTTTTTCCAGGATGGAGGGCATCCCCATCCCATTCCCTCCGGAACACATCCTCAGGTGTTCAACCTCATCAGCTGGCCCAGGAGGCAGCCACATGCAGAGCAGGTCCAGGACCAGGCCAAGGATCCGTTTGCTTTCCCACCCTTGGGACAACTTTTATTTGCTTTTATTTTTGCTGCCTTAGTATCACTGGGGAGCTGCCATGGGGGCACCCAACTTTCCTCACCCAGCGAGGGAGGGATCCAGCAGCACCTCAGGGATGCAGGACCCACTTCCCTCCCAGTAACAGAGCAGCATCTTGTTTATGTAGTGTCAGCGAAACAGCTTGTCCGGCCGCCGTGCCAATGAGCGAGCGGTCCGGAGGCAGCTCCGCGGGGAGGGGTGGGGGGGTCCTCACTGCTGATTTGCATACGAGCAGCACACGAAATATTGCAAGCAATAAGCCAGCGCCAGCCCCAGGTGGCACAGCCAACAGCCAGCCCCTCTCTGGAGAGCCACAGAGCCGTGTTTCACCACAGGATGGGGTGGGGGGATTGCCAGCATCGCTCTGCTCCCGCCACCTTTCCTTACAGGGGTGCGGGTTTTTTTCTGGCTTCAAGGGGAAACTGAGGCAGGGGGGCAAAACGAGGTATGGGAGAGGAAGGGGGTTTGTTGTCAGTGGTTGCAGTAATGATCAGAAAGGTTAATTATTATTGGAGTTGAAGTGAGTCATGCCAAAAGTGGGAATGGAGGAAGGAAGGGAGGGAGGAAGGAAGAAGGATCCCAACTCATCAGGCAGAAAATGAGTGGAGAAGGAAAACAGGAGCGTGCCAAGATCTGGCCAGGCTGTCGCCCCGTGCTGACTCTGCTCTGCTCGCTTAAGCTCCAAGGTGGTGAGTGGCTGAAGGTCACCGTGGTGGTGAGCAGTCACCCCACGGCCACCACACTGTGCCCATCGGCGCCCTCGGCACAGTCTCCTGTGCCCATCCTTGGCAGGCCTGCAGCAGGATTTAGGGGAGAGTCGGGTCCTTCCTTAACCTCAGCCATATTTCCAGCCTCACGACGGGATTGTTTTCCGCTCCCCGCCAGCGCCTCAAGGTTGATGTCAATCCCCTTGCTGGGGAGGCAGACACGCTCTGCCCTCCCTCCATGTTACGTCCAGCAATGAATTTTGCTCTGGAGAGGGAATTTGCCTGGGAAGGCTCAGGCTGAGCATCTGCTTTGCTGTGAGCCTCCAGCCTTTTTTTTTCCCTTTATCATTTTTTTTTCCCTTATACTTTTGGGAGCTTTTTTTCTTCTTTTTTTTTTTTTTTAATTTTTATTTTCTTTTTTCTTTTTTCTTTTTTCTTTTCTTTTTTCTTTTTCTTTCCCCTTTTTCCCTCTCTTTTTCCTTCCCCCCCCCCCCAGCTTATTCAAATCCTTCCTAAGCCAACTTGCATTTTCCAGCAGCAAGAAGAAACACACCGACTTGCTCTGACCCTCAAAGCCTCCCCCATCCTCCCCAGTTCAACCCTCTGCCAGCACCGCCCCCCAACTCCCAGCCTTCACATCAAGGACCCAATTCCCCACCACCACCACTCCCAGTAAAGCAGGAAAAACCAAAGGCAGAGAGGATAGAGCTGGCAGATGAGCCGGATTTCCATGTGAGGGGATGAGGTTGGGGAGGCCACGGGCTTCCCCTGGCAAGCACCAGAGAAACCGAGGCCAGCAGAAACGTTGAGTCATGAGTGTGGTTCTCAGGCAACGGGGTTTTTTTCCAGAGTAAAATTCCTTGCTGGGGAGGAGCAGAGCTGGGGAGGGTGGTGGTGTTTGTCATGGATGAAGAACTGTGCCCCTAAAACAGGGCGTTGAGCTGTTGATGGGGATGCACCCCGTTGCGGTGGGAATTCCCTGCGTAGGTTGTCCCCCCACCCCTGTTCCAAGTCCCCCCCATCCCTCTCAGCCAGAGAGGGGGTTTGTGAGGGAGGGGACACACAAACGTGCCCAGGGAATTCCCAAGCAGCTGTCTGGGAGGAGCAACATAATCTGGGGGGGCCACAGGAGATGAGGACCCCATCCCTCCTCCTCCTCCATGCTACCCACATCCGCCCACCCCCGCGCAATGGGCGGCACAGCCCGAGCTCCATTTATCATCATCTGCGGGCAAGTGAAGTGTGCAGGGAACAGCTGCTCCGGTCGGCTGAGCGCTGAAAGACAAGGGGGGATGGACAGACGTGGCAGGGAGGGGGGAAGGAAGGCAGGGGTCTGGGGTCTGCCCTGTGGGTACCATCCCAGTCACTGCACTGGGATGGAGTGTTGGTGTGGCGGGAAGTGGTGGTGGTGGTGATGGGGGCATTGGAAGATGGTGTGATAATTGGGGGTGCAATGGAGAGGGGGTGTATTTAAGGGGTTTGTTGGAGGGAGGGTGCATTGAAGGGGGTCACTGGAGAGGAGCTGTGTTGGAAAGGGGATACATTAAAGGGGTTCATGGGGGGAGGGGGCACTGCTGGGGGTGTACTGGGCATTAAAGTGGTTTATTGGGGGGACAGTACTTTAACAGGGGCTTTGGAGAGAGGGTGCATTGATGGGGTATGTATGAGTGGGGGTGTATTAAAAAGGTCCATTGATGCAGTAATGGGGGCATTACAGGGTGCACTGGGGGGCTGCACCAACAGTCGTGCACCCATGGGGTACCCCTGGCCCCTCTGATCTGAGTGTCACCCCCAGTGCCACGCACTGCAGGTGTGTCCACAGGGTGCAGGGACAGACAGACACAAGGGGTTGGCCCTGCCTGGGGCAGGCAAGCCCCACAGATCCCTGTGCACTGCTGGAGGGTCTGTCTGTCTGTCTGTCTGTCCATGCCCCCAGCTCCTCTCAGTCCCAGCTCCCAAGGGCAGGATGCCCTTTCCTGGGCTGTCCCACACACCCCAACGCCCCCCAGCCTCCCCGTTGCTGTCGTCCCTTAATAATAAAATTCTCTGGAGCAGTTTGTGGTGTGGCAGCCAGCCAGAAAGGGGTGCTTTAAACTCCACCAGCTCACAATTAAACAAACCCAGGGATGACGCTCCTTGATAGGCTGTTATTCCCCTCCCAAGAGCAACCAAGGGACTGGGGTGGGGGTGTGAGTGTCCATCCCTTCATCCCCCAGCAGTGCCTCCTTGCCGTGTGGGGCTGCATCCCTGGTGGGGGAAGATGAGGACTGGGGGTGAGGTGGGGGAGTTGTTGATGCATGGGTAATGAGAGAGCGGGGTTCAGCGGTGCCAGCACCGCTCTGATGGTGAAGCATCCCCCTGTGAGAGCACGCTGCTATTTTTAGCCATCGAGTCCTTGTTGATGGCGCAGCAGCAAAGGCGAAGGGAGCAGCCGGAGGAGCAGCAGGGCTGGCGACTCGGATCAGGCCCCGCGGGATGAGCAGCAGCTGGGGATTGGGGCTGGGGTGTGTGGGGCTGGGGGATGCCCACTGTCCCCATCACCAAGGTGTTGGTGTCTTGGGTGCTTACCAAGGGTCCCCTGCCATGGGACATCCTGGGATGGCTCCAGATCTGGCCCAGCCGCGTCCCTGTCAGATGAGGAGATGGGAAAGGGGAAGGAAAAGGGGCGAAAGCAGGGAAGGAAGGAGAACTGGATGGGGGAGGGAGGAAAATAACACCAAGCCCAGCCACGCAGCACAAATCCTTCCGAGCAGCAGGCAGGCATCTGCAGCAGCAGGGCTGTGCTGGCCTGGCAGTGCCGTGCGGTGTCCTGGCTCGGCTCCCGGCAGCAGCCCTGTGCACCACATCGCGCCGCGCACCGCCTCAGCCCCGTGCATCACACCAGCCCCGTGCATCACACCAGCACCACGTCAGCCCCGTGCACCACATCAGCCCTGTTCACTGCAGCGTGGCCTCGTGCACCACAGCATGGTCTGGGGTCATGTGCCAGCTCAGGGAGGTGCCATGTGTCCTGCATGTCCCCAGAGGGTGATGTCGGGGCTGCGCTGGCAACAGTGGGGCCGGCCGGACTGTCCACGTGTCCCTGGGAACTGAGGGGACAGGGGACTCTGGGGTGGCTGCAGCCAGAAGCAAGCGTGGCCGCTCAGGTTGGGGGACATGCTCTGTCACCATGATGTCCCAGGTCCCTACCTCCTCCCATGGATGACTGGGGGACCCCTTCCCTGTCTGGGAGCCCTGGCTGCAGCCATGGTGGCTTTGCCAGGCATCCAGCCGCAGCCATGTGCGACGGCTCCGTTGTTCATTCCCTGGAAACTTCTTTGGGGCTGGGGGAGTGTGTCTGGCAGGGACATGGCAGGGAGAGCAAGTGTGCAGGGCCCTGGGGCTGCAGTCACCTCACCGCTCCCCTCCCCCCAGGAAGGGCTGTAACCTTGCTGCTGTCGACAGCTTGATTTGATGCCATTAAAGCGTTTGCTCGGAAACAGCCCACATCAGGCAGCAACATCTGTTACGGTCCTTCTCTAGCAAAGCTGCGGCAGAGCCGAGGGCAGAGCTGGCCCCTGGCTCTGCCGACAGGTCAGGATGCTGCTGGTGGCGTGCATGTCATTGGCAGCATCCCACTGCCAGCAAAGCCTGGGTGGCCAACAGGAATTGGGCTGAGGAGCTGGGAAAAGCACCTTGGTCAGCGTGGGATGTCATCTCAGATGGGGAAGCAACGGGCAGCCCTAGTCACAGCTCCTGCCCGGCGGGCATCATTCAGCCCCGTGTGTTGTGACCCCTGTAAGAAGACACCCAGGGGTGCAGGATGAGCCCCGGGCTCCTGCCAGACACTGGGACCTGGCCAAGGCTGGCTGTTGCCACGGCCAGATCCTGCTGGAGGGCAGGGGGTGTTGTGTCCCCCCGCACACATTGCACAGCCTGCTCCATGCATCCTGCAAGTGTGCAGCCCTCTGCACACTCACCCTGCCCATGTGCCCACCCCACGTGTGCTGCCTCTTCACACCAGCCACTTTTGCTCAGCCTGACTTTGTCTCAGCGGTTGGAAAAAGCAACAAGCATTAATTAATTACAATAATAAAAGAGAAAGGGGGAGGGGGTGAAAGGCTCCCCTTAAAGCACCAACCCCGAGGTCTTCTCGAGCTGATTTCATTCTTCAAACCTGCTTCCACGTGGAGCATGAGGGACCCTCTTCTCCCTTTAACTTTCTCTCCGCCACCCAGGGCTGCCCCAGAGGTCTGGCTTTGATTTCCCTGCCTTTGTTCCGGCAGCCCTGGTGCAGGACAGGGCAGTACCACACCCGTCCTGGGGTAGGGGCTTTCACACTGGCCTCGCTGGAGTTTCAATTGACAGGTCTTTCCCGTGGGATTTAGGCTTGAACTGCATCCGGTTGCCTGTGCAGACCAGGAGATGCAGCTGCAGAAAGGGGAAGTGATGTGGAAAGCATATGAAAAAAGGGATGGGGAGGACGGGGTGCCAGGCGCCTGTGTGTGGCACCGAGCCTGACTCCACCATGCCATCCCTGCAGCCCTGAACTGCCCCCAGTTTTGGAAATGCAACTAAATGAAGCCCCGTGGTCGGACAGAGGGTGCTGAGTGTCAGACGTCACCAGCACCCATCCCCTCCCCTTGTTACACTAATCACCTAAATGAAGGTGGAGGGGATGTCACGGGCTGCACTGGGGTCAGCGCAGCACTGAGGGACCAGACCCTTGGGGCTGCTCTAACCTGGCTCCGAATCTCAGGCTGCTGCTGAAACAGGCTGCCATCCGCCCCACCAGCACCTCCAACACGCTGTGGATGGGGATGGGCACAATGTGCCCCCTCCCCTTCCCCCTGAGCCCTTCATTAGCCCCTGCAAACCGCTCAGCTGCCTCCGAGATCAAACTGATGACCCAGGTGCTTCCCTGCACCTAACACAAGCGGGACTGGGGAACAGGGCTGTTTAATGACGGTGGTGAGGCACTCGGCTAATAGACGTCTGCTGGCGGGAGCAGACAGCTTCCAGATGGTATCGCGCCGGGGCAGGGGGCTTGGCTGGGGCCGGGGGGCTGCGGGAGGCAGCAGCAGGCAGAGACCAGCAGAGCCAGCAAGTTGAAATTACTTTTTTCGCAGCAGAGCTTGCGGTTCAGGCCCTCTATGCTGCTGCTGCTGCTTCCAGTAATTAGCCCAATAATTAAAAAGAATGGCGATAAGCGGGGTGTTCAGAGGGGCTCACGGGATCCCAGCGTCCCCAGGGAGGGTGTGTGAGGAGAGAGGTAAGGTGATTTGCGGAGTTTGGGGGCGGTGGGTGAGTGAAACGGAGAGCACCGGGGCTGGGGGACCCCAACACAGTGCAAGGTGTCACCGTTCCATGCTGGCTGGGTAGGAAGGGAGCTGGTTTGCCCTGCAAGGCTGGGGGTGGGCAGCAGAGATGAGGAAGGCTCCCACAGTGGGGTCAGGAAGGACAGCTGGGCACACTGCAGGTGGGGAGGAGGCAGCTAGCCTCGAGCCACCCCCCAGCTCACAGGCACCATGCTGCCAAGAGGGGCAACGCAGCACATGGGGTGATGGGAGGAGATGCGACCGAGAGTGATGCAAGGCAATGCAAGGTGAGGTGATGCAACGCCCCACGATGTGATGTGGGGTGACACCGGTGCCATGCAGAGCGATGTGAGGGGATGCAAAGCCAGCTGCTGCGATCTAGGGCAGCACAGGGCGGTGCAGCGCAAGGTGATGCGATGCAGCATGACGCGATGCAAGATGACACGGTGCTGGGTGATGCGATGCTGGGCAAGTGCAAGGCGACCCGACGTGGGGTGCTGCGGCACAAGGCGGCACGATGCAGGGTGACGCAGGGCAAGGTGAAGCGATGCAGGGCAAGGTGAAGTGATGCAGGGCAAGGTGAGGTGACGCAGGGCAAGGTGAGGCGACGCAGGGCAAGGTGAGGCGACGCAGGGCGACGCAGGGCGATGCGATGCGAAGCGACGCGTGGCAGGGTGATGCAAGGCGATGCATTGCCAGGTGCCGTGCTCCAGGGTGCCAGCCAGGCACCAGCGGGGTGACACCACAGCGGGTGAGGTGATGCCTCCCTGGCGTATGGCGGCATTGCCCCCTCTCCATACGTGGCCGCGCTCCCCTGGCCTGCCGCGGTGGCGATGCTTCATTTGAATTCTCGCCTCTCTCTCTTCGCAGATAACGAGCCCGCGCCATGCAGTCCTTTCGAGAAAGGTGTGGTTTCCATGGCAACCAGCAGAGCTACCAGCCGACTTCACAAGATACATCACGCCTGGAGAATTACAGGCATCAAAGTCAGGCAGGGCCGAACTGCGAGCGGCAGAGGCTGGTGGCGAAGGAGTACTACAGTCAGCAGCAACTGCCGTACTCAGGCTACGAGAACAGCGCTGTGGAGAAATACCACCGGGGAAACAAGCAATTAGCGGGGCAGCAGCTGCAAGGCAGGCCGGCCTTTTCCAATTACGCCGTGCAGGAGAACAGCCCCTACCCGGCCCGTTATTCGGGGGACGAGAGCTTGCAGGCGTGGGGCGGTCAGCCGCAGGCGCTGCCCGGCGGTGTGGCCAAGTATGAGGACAACCTGATGAAGAAGACGGCGGCATTGGCAGGTGGGCGGGCATACCACGAGCCAGCGGCCGCCCCACTGCCCTTCCGGACTCACTTCCAGCAGCAGCAGCAGCAGCAGCAGCAGCAGCAGCAGCAGCAGCAGCAGCAGCAGCCGCAGCCGCAGCCACAGCAGCCGCCCGCGCTCCCTTACCCCAAGCTGCAGCGGCAGAAGCTCCCGAACGACGTCTCCTCACCCATGCCCTTCTCGCAGAGCCCCCACTTTGGGCAGCACTCGCAGTCCTTCCCCGCCTCCTCCACGTACTCCTCGGTGCCGGGGGGCAGCCAGCCAGCGCACTCCTACAAGAGCTGCACAGCACCCTCGGGGCAGCCGCCGCTGGAGCGGCCCCTGGGCAGTGCCGCCAGCCTGGCCCCCGGCCCCCGTGTGCCCAACCTGCACGGCTACCAGCCCAACCGCATCGGCTACGAGCAGCCCACACAGCCACCACCGCAGCCCCCACAGCCGCCGCCACCGCCGCAGCCCCCACAGCCGCCGCAGCCCCCGCAGCCGCCGCAGCCCTTGCAAGGGCGGCATCACACCCCGGAGACCCTCCACTACCAAAACCTGGCCAAGTACCAACATTACAACCAGCCAGGCCAGACCTACTGCCAGGGTGACGCGCCGCCTGTCCGGACACCGGAGCAGTACTACCAGACCTTCAGCCCCAGCGCCAGCCATTCTCCGGCTCGCTCTGTTGGCAGGTCCCCATCCTACAGCTCCACTCCCTCCCCGCTGATGCCCAACCTGGAGAACTTCCAATACAGCCAGCAGCCGCTGAGCACCGGCACCTTCCCGTCTGGCATTACCGACCACAGCCATTTCATGCCGCTGCTGAACCCTTCTCCGACTGACGGGACGAGCCCTGATGCTCAATCTGGGAACTGCAAAAACTTGCAGAAGGAGAAGCTGCCTGAAAACCTGCTGTCAGACCTGAGCCTGCAGAGTCTGACGGCGCTCACCTCCCAGGTGGAGAACATCTCCAACACCGTCCAGCAGCTGCTGCTCTCCAAAACAGCTGTGCCTCAGAAAAAGGGCATCAAGACCCCAGCAAGGACCCCTGAGCAGCTTAAGGGGCAGCACTGCAGCCCTGAGAGCAGCACCTACTCAGCGGAGCAAGTGGGGACCCCCCTGTCTGACTCACTGAGCACCCCTCAGTCCGTCCACGCCGAGACGCAGGATGCCGACTACCTCAGCGGGTCAGAGGACCAGCTGGAGAGGAGCTTCCTGTACTGCAACCAGAATCGCAGCCCTGCCCGCATCAACAGCAACTCCAAGGCAAAGCCCGAGTCTGTGTCCACCTGCTCAGTGACCTCCCCGGATGATATGTCCACCAAATCGGACGATTCCTTCCAGAGCATCCATGCCAGCCTTCCCCTGGAGACCTTCACCAAGTACGTGACCAATGAACGGGACTGTCCCCGGCTGCTCCTCAGTGCCCTATCTCAGGAGGAGCTGGCTTCTGAGATCATTGTCCTGCAGGATGCCATCAATGAGAAGGCAGACAAAGCCTGGGCCAACTCGCCCATGCTGAGCAAGGAGGCCACCAAGTCCCCCTTCCAGCTGGAGAACCACCGGCCTTGTCTGGACTCCATGGTGAAGGGCACCTGGCCCAGCCAGGGCGATTCCAGCACGCTCACTGAGCCCCTCAAGCTGGACAAGGCTTCAGGGGCCAGTGCAGGGAAGGACTTTGGTGAGGAAGTGTATGAGGCTCCCCAGGTAGAGTTCACAGCCACTGAGACCAAGGATGCGCTGAAGGATGCGGCCCCACTGGCCTTCAACTCCAAGCCCAGCATCCCAGTGGCGACATCAAGTACTGGAGCCTCTGGCTACAGCTGCTACTCAAACACCACCGCCAACTCGGTGGGCTCCGAGAATGCTATAGAGAACTTTGAGTGGCCAGAGGAGAGCCTGGGTGAGGCGTGCCTGCGGTGGAAGGAGCTAGGCTCAGGCCTGCAAGCCACTGACCTCCCCAAGGGCTTGTTCCCCAGCAAATTGGTGGGGTCCTGCAAGGAGAAAAAAATGCCTGCGGCTTGGATCTGTGTGACGGTGAGGCACCGGCCAAGACCGAGCCAGCCCAGGACTTCAGCCAGCAGGCGATGGAAGAAGAAGAGGAGGAGACGCTGACCTACGACGAGGCCACGAAGGCAGACAGCGAGAGGTGGCTGCAAGACACCCGGCACTGCTGCTCGACTGGGGACTTCAGCGAGATCCCCATCATCTCCTCACCGGAGCTGAAGGAGTCGGACCTGGAGGCGGAGGAGTACTCCTCGCTCTGTGAGCTGGCCAGCTCAGAGCAGAAGTCGGTGACATACGATGTCTTACCGCCCAAGCCCCCGGAGATGCCCGCTGTGCTGTCCTCCAGTGAGGTGCCCGTCTCTGCTGAGGAGACCGTCAGCACAGTGGAAAAGGAGAGCTCTGCTCCCGCCACACGCCTCTCCGGCCAGTCTGTCATCCTGCTGGGCCCCGCCGTGGGCACGGAGACCAAGGTGAAGAGCTGGTTCAAGTCCTCCCTGCCCCACATCCAGCCCGAGGAGGAGAGTGGTGGAGGGGAGACATCCCAGCCAGGGGCGGCTGATGCCAAATCCACCCTGTCAGTAGCAGTGAAGCAGCAACTCGCCTCTGAAAATGCGCTGGGGAGGACGGAGCCTGTCTCACGGGGCAAGAGTCTCCGCAACAAGAGGGTCCACTGCCGACTGCCAGAGGGGGACGGCCCTGGCAGCACTGTGCCCAGCCCCTTCAGTGACTTGCCGTCAGCCGGTGGCGTGGCCGGCACCTGCCTTGGGACAGACGGCCAGGCAGAGATGCCAAGCAAGAATGCCCACAGCCAAACACCCCGGTTTCCAGCTGAGGGTCTGCCAGCACGCATGTGCACCCGCTCCTTCACCGCCCTCGCTGAGCCCCGTACCCCGGCACCGCTGGAGGGGCTGAAGGCTCCTGTGCACCAGGAGAAGCTGGGGAAGAAACCTGCCTGCGGTGTGAAGCAGCGGGTGGCTTTCAAAGCCAGGAAGCGCAGCGGCCGGCCAGCCCCCAAGGTGGTCCAAAACGCCAGTGATGCTACCCTCCTGGTGCCCAGCTTGGCGACAGCAGAGGAGGCGACGGGGCCGACACTGCCAGAGGGGGACATGGTAGAGGCAGGGGAGAGGGACCAGCGGTCGATGATCCTGCGCTCCCGGACAAAGACACAGGAGGTTTTCTACACCAAGAGGCGGCGAGGCAAGCGGGCGGCCGATGTCCGGCTGAAGAACTGCAAGGCACCCAAGAAGCTCATCTCCAACAACCACCTTCCACCTGCCTTCAAGCTGGCGGCCCCAGGCAGCCCCCACAAGGAGGGCAAGGTGGGCGCCCGGATGAAGCTGCCCAAAGCAGGGCCGGGTGTGGGGGGCAAGATGTCCGAGCGGCCCCTGCACTCACTGAAGAGGAAGTCCACCTTCATCTCCCCCATCCCCACCAAGAAGAGAAACCTAGTCCTGCGGAGCAACAGTGGTGGTGTGAAGGAGGAGAAGCCAGAGGCACCTCCCAGTCTCTTCAAGAAGATGCCAGTGGCGAAGAAGGTGAAAGCCAAGCTGCCCCCCAAGAGCTCCGGCGAAGCGGTCCCAAAGCCCCCCTGCCCAAGGAGGCCCCTGACGTCTGCATTAAGATCACCTCCCGGGCAGCCTTCCAGGAGGCCACCAAGACCAAAGTGCTGCCTCCCCGCAAGGGCCGTGGCCTCAAGCTGGAGGCCATTGTCCAGAAAATCACCTCACCCAACCTGAAGAAATTTGCCTGCAAATCGGCAGCCACGGCAGCAGCCACAGCAGCTGCCTACAGCACATCCTTGAGCCCACCGGGGACAGAGAGGGAGCGGGTGGTGAAACACGGTGGTGTGGCCCCGGCAGCGGGGGATGCACGGCTGCCCAGGCCACTGGCAGCACAGAAGGCACCTGCCACACCGCCAACCGAGCAGCTCTGCCGAAATCCCAACAGCCGAGCGCTGAAGGGGAAGCTGGTGGGAAGAAACTCTCCGCTGAGGGCTGCCAGGGCGAAGCCTGTACCCCAGCCCCAGGGGTGCAGCCCAGCTCCGCCATGGCGGTCAAGAGTCTGGGGCTCCTCCCCAAGAAGAGGAACCGCAAGGGCAAAGTGGCGGCGCTGGGCATCACTAAGGTTCCCCTGGGTCTCACACCGCCACTGGTGCTGCCCCGGGAACGTGCGGCCAGTCCAGGCGGCGGGGAGGAGGTGCCACGGGAGGGGAAGAAACCAAAGAGCGAGGAGAGGGAGGTGGGGGTCGGTGAGGGCCACCCCGAGGGACGGCCCACTGCTGGGCTGGCACGGGGGCCAAAGCCACGGGCCAACCACTCCAACTACAACGGCTACTCCAAGCGGCAGCGGAAGCGGCTGGCCCACGGCAAGGCCAAGGCGGTCCCGGCACGGTGCAAGAGCCGTGGCAAGCGGCGGCGGCAGACTCAGCAAGCCCCCCTGCCGAACCCCACTGAGCCCGAGATCCGGCTGAAGTACATCTCCTGCAAGCGGCTGCGGGCGGACAGCCGGGCCCCCCTTTCGTCCCCTACGTCCGTGTGGAACGGCATGGAGAGTTCACCACCGCCTGCACTGTTGTCAACTCTCCCGGCGAGGAGGCACGGCTGCAACGGGGACCAGCTGGGCCGGCGCCGCGGCCGCGGGCAGCCCTGCCCGCTTCCTCCACCATGCACATGGGGCCGGTGGTGTCGAAGGCGCTGAGCGCTGCCTGCCTGGTCTGCTGCCTGTGCCGCAACCCCGCCAACTACAAGGACTTGGGGGACCTGTGCGGGCCCTACTACCCTGAGGACTGTCTGCCCAAGAAGAAGTCGCGGCTGAAGGAGAAGGCACGGGTGGAGGGACTGGGTGAGGACACCATCCCACCTGCTGCTGCTGAGCGGGCGCCCCGAGGGACAGAGGGTGGCTGCGGCGCTGGTGGCAAGGCAGCACGGCCGGAGGGTGCCACCGAGGCAGCCAAGCAGAGCACGCTGCGCTCCAGCCCACGGGGCATGTTTCGTAGGCTGCAGAGCTGCTACTGCTGTGACGAGAGGACAGAGGGCGAGGAGGCGGCTGAAAAGCCCCGGCGTCACGAATGTCACAAGGCCGAGTCCCCACCGCAGGAGCCGGCGGGTGACACGCAGGAGCACTGGCTGCACGAGGCCTGTGCCGTATGGACCGCAGGGGTTTTCCTGGTGGCGGGGAAGCTCTACGGGCTGCAGGAGGCCGTCAAGGCAGCTGCTGACCTGGTAAGAGCTCAGCTGCCTGCCCAGCACGGCATGACACCCCAGGGCAGCACCTCCCGCCAGCCTCCTTGGGCCAAAGCCATTCCCGCAGCGGCAGTAAGAATTAATAGGGGTGGCCCACCAGCATCCCTGCACAATGAGTTGCCCTGGGAGTGTGTGGGGCAGCTGTATAGGCACCATGAGGCCTGCTAACTTCCCATGAGATTTGTGCTGCTGTGACTTCAATAGCACCTAACACCCCCCCCCCGCCCCATTTGAGGCGTAGAAATTTACTTTTGGCCTTGTGCTTTGGGAGGGTGGCGGGGGTTCCCTGGACCATGAGGATGTTGAGCCCGGTGGGTCACATCTCCCAGCCCAGACGTGTTGCAGGAGGGGATTTGGAGATGGACAGACGCAGCCCAGCAAAGGCAGGGTGGAAGGTGCAAATGGGTGCAATGTGGTTTGATGCCATGGTGATGGGCAGGGGTGGAGGGAGGGTGCAGCCAAGGGAGGGCACACCGTGCCCTGCTCTTCTCCCAGACTGAGAGGAACACAGGCACATTGAGCCAGTTAAATGGGGAGGATGCTGCTGGGAGACCGCCATGGGCTTTTGTGTTTGGGAGAGGGAGGGGACAGCCACCCACAGAGGCTGGGCAAGGGGACTCCAGCAAGCCCTCCCCCCAGGTCTGGGGCTGAGGACTTTGTAATCCCCAGGCATCCACGCTCTTGGCATGGCTGGCTACAGGCTGCTGCCCTCTTCCTGTCCTCACCGGGGCTGGGGAACGTGGGGTGTCCTCTGTCACTGCTGCTGCCGAGCCCTAGCATGTCCCAGGCCATGTGCCTTCCCCTCTGCCCCACAGAGGGCGGCCGTGGACTCGGTGCCATCCAGGGGAGAAGTACAGCGGGTATAAACTCATGCATGGCCTCAGACAGCCGAGCGAGCAGCGCGGCATCGCCCATGACGTGCCAGCGCAGGAGGAAGGATGCTGCCTGGGGGAGGCAGCGTGGGGCTGGAGAGGCGTAGGGATGCCGGCGCATTCCCCTCATGGCCGGGACCATCAGGGCACTTCGCTCCCGTGCTGGGCTCTGACGGGGTCTTTCTGTCTCTCCGCATCTCTTCTTCCCTGCTCCGAACCGCCGGGTGCGCTCAAAGAAGTGCTCGAGCTGCCAGCAAGCGGGAGCCACCGTGGGCTGCTGCCAGAAGGGGTGTCCCCACACCTACCACTACGCGTGTGCTGTCGACACAGGTGAGCCTGGCCGTGGGGACAGGGGTGCGGGGTCCCCTGGCACCCTCTGATGCAGCTGGCTGTGGGATCCAGCTGCTCCTTGATGCTTGAGCCCACCCAAGACCAGGGTGGGCTCATGGCTTCCTGCCAGCCAAGATGATGGTGCCCCCTGCACCAGCAGTGCCGGCTGGTGTCCCGAGTTTGTCTGGCCTCAGCTGAACCCTTCATGTGAACACTGTGGCTGGTTCGGATGGCGGTGGGAGGCCGTGGGCCCGCAAGGTGCTGTGTCCCTGCTACTCAGGGACAGCCACCAGCAGTGCGGGGACTCCCCTGACAGCATTTTCTCCTCTCCTTGCAGGTTGCTTATTAACTGAAGAGAGTTTCTCTCTGAAATGTCCCAAACATAAGGTAAGCCCAGAGCCCCCACCCAGCCCCCCAGTGCTCTGTAGCCTGCCAGGGACCTGTCTTTAGACCAGGGACACCCCACACCATGGCACACCCATTCTCAGCGCTCAGCCCCACGCAGCACGGGGCGTCGCAGTGGAGCATCATGCCTCTGTACCCATTACCAGGCCACCCCAGAGCTCCTTGCTGCGGGGGCAGGCCAGGGGGTATCAGGTCTGGGACCCCCAGCCGGGCTACAGGGTGTTTGTCCCCCTGCCTTCTGTGCTGCATCCCGGGTGGGCACCCCGATATTCGCGGGTGGGCAGGGTGGTTGCTGATGGGGACATCCCCACCAGCCTCCATGACCAGACCCCACACACACACATTGCCCCCACCGGGCTGACACCCCCTTTCTCCCCACAGAGGCAGCCGGTGTAGCGCTCCGCGGACACCCGCCCCGCCGCCAGCGAGGGACCGGCGGAGGAGGCAGCGCCCCGGGAGCGGAGCGGGGCCGGGCCGGGCCGTACCGGGACCACCCCCCGCCGCAGGTGGGCGCAGCGCTGCCGCCCCGTCCCTCCCCTCCCCTGAGCCCGTTCCGGGCGGGTAAAGCCAGCGCCGGGTTTTCTCCCTAGCCGGGCTCCGACAAAACCCGGCCTGGCAATGAGGGAGACGGAACGGGATTCCCCCAGCCCGCCATCGCTGCACGGGGGGAGGGGGTGGGGGGAAGGGGTGGCGGGTTGGGAAGAGGGGGGTGTACAAGGCGGGGGGGGAGGGGGGAGGGGAGGGGTCCCGGCGATGTTGTCTTACTGTGGGGCCGCCGGACCCCCCCGCGGGTCCCGGCTCTCCATATCTCACACTGATCTGATCTGAGATGTTGCCTTCAGCAAACCTCACGGTGTCTGTCTGTCTGTCTGTATATACGTGCGGCGGCGAAAAGGGGGAAAAAGACAAAAAAAAAAAAGAAAAAAAAAAAAAAAGGAGAAAAAAAAAGACAAAACAACGGCCTGCTGTTTGAAACACCACTCTGCTTTATCCGTTTTGTTCTTCCATCAACCCCTGTCTGCTCCCATCCTGCCTGTCCCAGGGTGCCAACCCCTGGGTCGAAGGGCGCTTGGCTGGGCTGGTGGGTGCACACCAGGCTTCCCTGTCCCCACTCACTCCCTCCCCCTGAACCCCGGCCTATTGAAACCACCACCTTCCCACTTCTTGGGGTGCTGGTGCTGCTGGGATGGTGACACCTGGTCCTGCTCTCCAGGACCCCAAAGCCCACCCTACGCTCTCCGCTCAGCCTTGACAGCACCTCTGCAGCTCCTCTTGATTCTTGGTTTCGACTTTCTGAGGCTTCGAGCCCTCCATGTGTGCAAAACCCCACCCACGGCTTTGAGTGCTGAACCCCACGGCTCTGGGTGCTGAACCCCACAGGTCTGGGTGCTGGGCCCTGCAGGCAAACCCCAGGCCCTGAGTGCAAACCCGAGGGCTCTGGTGCTGAACCCCAGGGTTTTATCCTGCCTGGTGCAAAAGGGTGCAAGCAGCTCAGAAATGGCTTTCAGCAGGGTCCTTGCTGGAGGAGGAGGAGGAGGAGGCACTTGCTTTCTCCCTCTGCATGGCCCTGGCTCGCTCCTTGCTGCCCGGGCAGCACAGGGTTCACTCTGCTCCTTCAGCTTTTGCTTCCCTTCCCTTCCCAGCTGCCTCGGGGAAGCTGGGGGCTGCCTGGCACTGGGATTGGCCCCCTCTCCTGTGTCCTCACCGGGTGGCGTGACTCCCCAGTCTGTGCACCCCGCACCCCCGGCCCCCCAGCCTTGCAACCCCAGTGCGGGTAGCAAATAACCAACCCAGGGTGAATCATCCCCCAAATCCCATCCTAAAAACAGAGCTGCCACTCCCCTCAACCTGCAACATACTGCAAAAAGGATGGGGGGGGGGGCACAGCCCTGGCCTCATCTGTTCCCCCAACCCCCCGCTCCCCCCACCCAGACCCTGCAGAGCCACCATCCTGTGTCCCCGCTGGCTGTCGTGTCCCCTCCGTCCCACCCAGCCCTCACCCTCAAGGTTTGCTGGCCACAAAATGTCTGTTGTTTCAGCAGCTTGCCTCGGACACAGGAGTGAAAAACACGTTATAAAAAAAAATAATAATAATAATTAAAAAAAAAAAGAATAATAAAAATAATTAATTTAAAGAGAAAAATAAAAACTCCCAGTGTCCCTGGCAGCGCTGCCTGAAATCTGGCTATTTTTAGTGACATCTTGTACATATGACTGTAAAATGGTAAACCGTGTGTATTATATATTGCCTCATTATATAGTGTATATATATGTATACATATACATATATATAATATATATGAAGACTGTAAATGTTAAGACTAGTGTTCTTATTAGTATATTGCTTCACACTGAAGATTGTGTGTAACAAGCTGTTTCTAAAAGATGTTTATTTTCCTTAAGAGTAAAAAACAGGTCATTGCATTCAGAGCGTCAATAAAGATACAACGATTGTTTTGGAAGTACGTGGCGCCCTGCTCGTGGCCTCTTTCTCCTGGGGGGCTGCTGGGGGGTCCCCCGGGGTTGTGTTAGTCCCCAGCTGGCCCTTTGTCCCCAAATGCAACCGATACGGGTGTCGCGCTGTAGGGCTGGGCTGGGTGGGGTGTTATAGTGGGGTTGGGGTATGAAGGAGGGGGAGTGCAGGACCCCCAGCTCATCTTGGGGCAAGGAGGACATGTCTGAGGTCCCTGGGTACCCAGTGTTCCCATCCCTGCTGCCCATGTCCCCCCCAACCCATCCCATGCAGCCCTCCCCTGCAGAGGGAGGGCAGGACCCACAGCGGGGGATGCCCAGCTGGTGGGGAACTGGGGAAAGGGGGTGTGTCCCCTTGTCCCAACCAGGCTCTGTGTGTCCCCCACGTTCGGTGTCTATCCCCACTGCCCCAGTCCAGCACACACCAGTATAAATAATCAGCTTTAATTGTCTGTACAAAACTCTTCAACTATGAAAATACCATTTAAAAAGGCAAGGCGGGGGGATGGAGGGGTGTGGGGCAGGGAAGGGGGGCTATGTACAAGACAGGGTGCAGCAAGGGGACGGGGACACCCACCAGCCCCTCAGGAGCCCCGTGGCACCCTGCCATCTCATCTCTGAAAGTGTTCAGGCCTGGCCATGCCTGGGGGCAGTGGAAGCTCCTAACTGGGGGAGTCTGGTCAGCTGGGGAGGGGGATAGTGTTGGAGGATAAACTGGGGGAAGGGGACCCTCCTTCCTACCACGGGCACAGTGGTGGTCAGGGCCCTTAGCCACCACCAATTCCCCCCGCAATGAGGGCAATGGCGCGGCACACCCCCCCTCGGCAGCGGGACCCACGGGCAGGGACAGCAGGAGATGGGAGCGAGGATGGGCACCCCCCGCGCCGGGGCACTGGGGGTACTGGGCGACACCTGGGGCCTGGCTGGCCAAGCATGCCCGCGCCATGCAATACTGGGACAGTGTCACTAGAGGTCCCCACGTCCCGTCACCCAAGCGGGCCGCTGACGGGGAGAGAGCCACGCCGCGACCGAGCCCACCTGGGGAGCCCCACGCGTGGCTGTCCCACACCGGGACCCTCCGCACCCACCGCCTCTGGCGCCGGGCATCACCCCGCCCCTCCTTCAGCTCCCACCCCGCTACCTTAAAACCTGCTCCCTACCCCATCCCAGAGAAGAGGCTCGGGGGAAACTGAGGCACCTGTCTCCCCCTCCACCCTCAACCCCAGCTACCACGCTCCCCACATCCCGGAGCCGGGGGGACCTGGCAGCGTGCCCCCTGCCCCCACCTAGCCCGATGTGACGGTGGTGCCGCTGCCCAGCTTGATGATCATCTGCTGGCAGTCGTGCAGCATCCGTTTGTCACCCAGCTTCTCCAGCGTGCGGGCAGCCTCGGCCAGCATCCCCACGCGCTGGCCCGGCCCCGAGAGGAAGCTGGGTGGGAGGTAACAGCAGGCCAGCAGCAAAGCCTCGGCATGCTCCCGTGGCGTGGGGTGGCTCTCGGGCTCGCCGGCTGCAAGACAGGGAGAGTGGGCATCAGCCCCAAGGGTGCCCCTGGAAGCCACCGACCCTCCCGTGGATGCTGTGGCACGGTGACGGGGCTGTTCGTCTGCCCCTGAGCAGATGCCACCACCGAAGCACAGGCAGGGAGCCCCTGCCCCCCACCATGCAGCGCTGCTAGGGCACTGCGGTGGGGAGAGCAGGGTGTCCCACTCCATGTCCCACCTGTTTTGGTACCCTGCACCCCTCTCCTGCGCAGGCTGCGGTCCAGGAGCTGGTGGGTGCGTGTGGGGCTGGCCCGGGCCATGAGCCTGGCAGTGGCTTCATGCAGGAACACCTGGAAGGGACGGGACAGTGAGCGCGGCCAGGCAGAGGGATGAGGGAACGTGTCTGGATGAGGAGTGGGGCAGGGGCTCACCCTGCGCATGGCGGGGCGCAGGGTCTGGGCCAGGCGCCGCAGGCTGCTGAGGTCCTGCTGGAAGCCGCGGAGCTCGATTGCGGACGCCTGGTAGAGGCAGCTGCGCTGCTGGCTGACACTCATCTGCTGCTGCCACAGGTTGGTGCGGGTGACGAGGAGCAGGTCGCAGAGCAAGAGCTGGACTGCCTGGGGGAGCGAGGGGAGCTGGGTGAGCGGCTGGTTGGGAGGAGGGATGGAGGGAGGGATGCAGGGAGGGATGGCGAGGGGACGGGGAGGAGGAGGAGGTCCCTGCGGGCAGGCGTTGCTGCACAGGGCCCCCGCCGGGCTGCATGGCAGGGGCATTGCACTCCCAGTCTGACACATGCAATGCAACTACAATGCACCCCTGCAAGGGCCGGGGGCACCTCCCGCGAGGGCCGTGCGCTCCCCCTCCCCCTCAAGGCAGACGGCCACCTTGCCCCCCACCCCGGCTCACCTTGTCGATGGTGCCCTTGGGGAGGCTGCCAAGCTCCAGGCTCTCCCGCAGGCAGCTGCTGGCCTTCTCGCAGTGGTTCAGGCTGGCCTGGCTCCCATCCTGCTTGCTCAGCATGGCCCGGACAGCCCTGAAGGAGTGCAGGGCTGCACGGGGCAGGGGCTTCCTGCAAAGAGTTGGGGGGGATGGTCACTGCAGGGCCCTTGCTGGGCAAAGCTGTCCCCAATCCTCAGCAGATGCCGAGCAGCACAGCCACAGTGGCCAGAGTGTGTTACAGGCTGCGCCAACCCAAGAAGGGGGGAGGCGTGTGATAAGCTGTCACTCCCCCAGCCCCAACATCCCCAGCACTCACTCTGAGCTCTGCAGCACCCGAGGCATGGTCTCCACCAGCGGGTAGAGGCGCTCGGCCCCCTCCTCATCTCCCTGCAGCCAGTGAATAACTGTGCCAATGATGGACGCCCACCACTTGGACACGGGGTCGGTGCCTGCGGGGCGGGAGGGACAGGGGAGGGCAGCGTCCACCACCCCGGTGGCCCCCAACATGAAGCATCCCTGGAAGGTGCGGGGGACGCGCTGGCCTCACCTGTGACAGCCGCCAAGCCAGAGCTGATGGAGGGTGTGGGGCCGGGTGCACCGCTGGCATTGGAGCAGCCATTGAGCAGCTGGAGGTACTCAAGCGCATTAGAGAAGCACCTGCTGGGACAGGGGCAGTGAACAGGGCTGGCCCTGCCATGGGGCAGAGGAAAGGGGGTACCCACCCCAGCACTTACCCCTCTCCCTGAGCTGTGGGGCGCCTGGGCTCAGGCATGGCCACACAGCACAGTGCCTTCTCCAGGAGGTGCTCGCGGAAGAGCTGGGTCACCTGCGCCAGTGGGTCCACTGCAGCACAGAGAGGGGGTGAGCAGACACACCTCCCCCCCAAATGGTGGATTAGGGCTGCAGGGGTGGGGGGAAGTGCATTAACCTGGGTTGCCGGCAGAGCTGTAGATAGTTTCCCTTGGGACACCCTTGACAGCCCAGTCCCCATCGACGAAGAAGCGGTGGCCCAAGGGGTGGCAGAGCCACTGCATGGCGGGGGGCACGGCCCCACCATGGGACAGGGCCACGCGCCGGGCGCTGCAGAGGAAGGGGCGCTGCGGGCAGAGTGGAGGGGGGGCATCAGGAGGGGGCACTCAACACCATGTCCCAGGCGACCCTCAGCCGAGCCCCCCACTCACAGCCAAGAAGTGGAAGCAGCGGTGCAGGCTGGCCTTGACCCGCAGGGCGGCCGCCACGTAGATCTCAGCCAGGGCGGCCACGGAGACGGCATCGCCAGCACACTCGGCCAGGTTGACAGCACTGAGCGCCAGGTTGATGGCCAGCAGGTGCCCCCCGGCCTGCTTCCCTGCGGGGACGGAGGGTGGGAGCTCAGAGGGGGGCCACGGGGGTCCCCATCCTCCCGTGTCCCCCTCCCGCCGCAGCGCGGGGCCGTACCGGCGAGGTGGAGCTGGTGCAGGCGGTGGTACGCCATGGCAGCATCACGGGCGCTCTGCTGGACGTGTGCCGGCGGCGGCGGGTCGGGCCGCAGCCTCCCGGCGCGGGCGGCCAGCCAGCGGCCCACCCAGAGGCGCTGGAGCAGGTGCCGCAGGAGGCTCCAGAGCAGGCTGCAGGCCAGGTCCCCGTGCGAGGCGGGGAGCGGCCGCCCCAGCGCCCCCAGCGCCGTCCGCAGGTGCTGGGCCCCCTGCGCGAAGTCCCCCTGCGGCCCCAGAGAGGGTCAGCGGGCGGGGGGTGGACAAGGTGCGGGGGGTACACGGGGCTACGCGTAGGGGCGGCGCCGGAAGGGATGGAGGGGCGGAGCTTGGAGGGGCTGGGCCTCACTAGGGCGGGGCGGGAGCTGGGAGAGGCGGGGCCGGAGCTGGGAGAGGCGGGGCCAGGGCGGGGCCAATGGCGGGCTGGGGGCGCTGCCAGCCAGAGCGGGCGCTGGGACAAAGGGCTGGCGGGGCCAGGGGGTGTGTTGGGGGAGGGGGCCGGTGCCATGGCGCAGCGCGGGGCCGGGGCCGGGGGAGGGCTTACCCGGTCGAGGTCAAGGTCTGCCTGCCGGCGGTGCCGCCAGAAGAGGACGGAGGACTCGGAGTGCGGGCGGGTGACGGGCTCCCCGAAGACGAAGAGCCGCACCACCGCCCCCAGCACCAGCGCCGCGTTCAGCGCCCAGAAGACCAGCGTGGGCCACAGCCACTGCGACCACTCCCACGGCTCCTCTGTGCGGGGAGGGGGGTGGGGGGTCAGCGCCGCCCCAGAGCATCCTCCGCCCCCACCGTCCCCCACCGCAAGGCCCCTCCCCCCATGCGACCCCAACTGTCGCGACCCTGATGGTCCCCACACCAACTGCCTCCACCCACGTAGCTGCCACTGCACCCCCACCCCAACACGCCACGCTCGGACGGTCTCCACCTCAACAGCCCCCATGCCAATGGCCTGCGCCCCACGCCCACCCCGACAGCTCCACCCCACACCTACCCCAAATACCTGCCCCAGTGGCACCCACACCCACAGACACCTCAAGCAGCATCACCCCAACAGCCTCTGCCCCACCCCAGAGCTTACCCACAGAGCTGGGCTCAGCCATGATGCTCCTGCCAGGCCCAGCAGTGCTGGGGCTCCCCACAGCACCTGGGGCACCTGAGCCCCGGAGGAGGGATGCCAGGGGGTTGAAGGAGAGGCAGAGGAAGACGAAGGTGCAGAGGGCCATACGGGAGCGGTCCAGCATGCCCTGGCTGCTGGGCGAGGGCGGCAGGCGCTCCTGCTTCACCTGCGTGGGCAGAGCTGCTGTGAGCCTTGGGGCACAGGATATAGGGCATGAGATACAGGGCATGGTGATGAGCCACAGGTATGGGACACAGGGCATAGGCACATTTTGGGGTACAGTGCATGGGTGCAGCAGCCTGCTGCGCACCAGAATGACCCCCACACTTCTCCCTCCACCCCCAAATGGTATGAGGAGCAGTGCCAGAGAGCAAAACCCAGGCTCTCAGCTCCATTGCCCACGCTGACATCTGGCACACTTTGCTCTTGACACCCCTGGTGTGATGCAGCAGATCCCCTGCCCACTCAAGGCAGGGGGGTTCCCCTAACAACCCCTCCCACCTTGCCATGGTCGCAGAGGGGACTGTCAGGCTCCGAGTCGCTGCTGCTGTTGCTGCTGCCCCCGCAGAGTGAGAGCGGGCTGCTGTGGGACGGTGAGCCCACGTCTGAGGGTGGTGGTGTTGGCATCTCCATCACTTCTGCCTTCACCACCTCCATGGGGGCCTCTGCTTTGGACCCCCCGCTGCAGGTGGTCACCAGGTCCTTCAGGGACTCTGTGGGGAGCAAAGCAGGCTGAGGGGTGCTGGGAGGTACTGCATGCCCAGGGCTGAGCCCCCTCCTCCCTGAGACCTGCCCCTCCACTCACGATTCTTCTGCACAGCCATCTTTAGGGCGAGGTTCTCCTGCTTCAGCTTCTGGTTGTTCTGCTGCAGGAATCGGATGTACTCGATCGCTTTCCTCAGGATTGCCGACTTGTTGAGCTGCCAGCGGGCAGGAACAGCTCAGCCCAAATGCTGGGTAAAGCCCCGTCTCACCTGCCCCTGCCCCACCGTCCCCAGGCTCTCACCTTGGCCTCTGTGCCCACCACCAAGTCCTTGAGCTCCACGATCTTGTCATTGATGGAGGAGCGGTAGCGCTTCTCAATGGCATTGTGCGCCGTGCGCTTCTCCCCCTGCTCTGCACCAGCGCCGGCTTCCCGCTGGGTGCCAGCCGGTTGATGGGCAGCTTCTCAGTATCCACCACCAGTGGCACCGTGGCCAGGATGGTCCCTCCACTCACCAGTGCCTGCAGGGATGGAAGGTGGCATTGGTGGGGATCTCGGAGCACCCCTCACCCCTACCCTGGAGCTCCCCAACTGTGGGACCTACCGGCACCTGCAGTGGGGCAGCAGAGCCGCTGGTGCTGGTGGCCAGGGAGGCGATGCTGGAGGTCTTGGCACTGCCGGCATCCGTCTTGACAGCTGTCAGCAGCAGGGAGTCAGCCTTGATGAAATGGGGCTGCAGCAGGACCTGGGGTGCATGGGGGGGTCAGTGGGGCTGGAGGGACCTCTGGGATCCCCCTCCTCCACCCCAGCTCTGGGCTTACCGGCACTGGCTGGATCTGGGACGAGACAGGCTGGGTGGCAGGAGCCAAGAGCTGCTGTGGTGCCACGCTCGGCACGGGGCCAGGCACTGCCATGGGCTGGCCCGGCTGTGGGGCAGGCAGGGTGCTGGGCAGGGCCGGCCCCGCACCCCCAGGCTGCACGGCTGGGCATGGAGCAGAGGACAGAGTTATCAGACCCCCTCATAGCACCAGCCCAGCCTGGGCAGCCCCATTCCACAGGGACACATCCCCCCGCTTCAGCAAGAGACCCTCACAACAAGCCCCCACTCAGGAAGCCCCGATTCCCTCTGAAAACCCAAATCCTCACCAGAGAAGTTGTGCTGGTTCTGGTAGCCCACCAAGGGCTGGGGGCTGAACTGGCCAGGGGATGCAGGCACAAAGCTGGGGCCCAGCATCACGCCGGGCTGGGGCTGGCTGCTGGGCAGGGCTGCTGACTCCTCTTTGACCCCCGGGGCTGATGCCGGCAGAAGCGGGGCAGTGGGCTGGGGGGTGAAGGCCGCCATCCCAGAGGGTCCCGGGTAGATGCTGCTGCTGGAGGTGGCAGGGGGAGGGTTGTTGGGTCCCAGGTAGGTGCCGAGGGTACCTGGGGCAGAGGGGACCCCTGGGGGCATAGCGCTGTCGGGGGCACTGAACGGCGAGTCAAACAGCCCGGAGAAGTCATTGTCCTGTGTGTTGATCAGCTGGAGCATGTCTGCAAAACAGACCCCCCCAGCCCCAGGATCAGCAGCTGCCCCAGCCCCACCTCTCCCAAGGAGACCCCAAAGTCCCAGGGGTTCCCTGGGCTGGCGCCATGCTGCCCACCCCACAGCTCAGCACTTTGGGGATGGGTCCCCATAACCCAGAGGGAAAATTACCCAAGAGCCCAGGAACTTGCTGTGCCCTGTTCCTCACAGCCTCCCAAGCTGTCCTGCCAGTGGGGAAACTGAGGCACAGCGCTTGCAACACGGGTGCCAGGGGCTGGCCAGCAGCAGCCAGAGGTGTCCTGGCTGGTCTGGGGGTGGGAAGCCAGATCTCTGCCTGTTTCTGCAGTCAAGGGGGGCAGAGATGGGCTTGTGCCAGCTCGTTCCTTTCCCCTGTACTGAACACCCCAAAGCAGCCCCCGTACCAAGGGCTGGGACGGAGGCATGGTGCACCCAGGATGCGCTGGACCCCCATGCCAGGCCTGCCTGCCCGTGGCATCCCCAGGAGGTGCAAGCATGGGGTTAAACAGGTTCAGGGGTCTCTCCTGTTCAGGGGGACCCAGATGTCCCCATCGATGTGCCCCAACATCCACCCACCCAGGTGTCCCGACATGCCCCCACTGAGCTGTCCTAGGATGCTCCCACCCAAGTGCAGGGGATGCCCCCACCGCAGTCCCCCCGGGTCGTGTCTCACCCCTCCCCGAGGTGCACAGCCCCGGAGCCCCCCACGCTGTGCTGCAGCCCGGGGGGGACCGCGGTGGTGACCCCGTCAAGCAAAGAGGAGGAGGAGGAAGAGAAGGAGGAGGATGTAGAGCGGGAGGTACCTTCGAAGGTGCACTCCATGCCGGTGGGCACGGCGGGGGGGTCCCTGGCTCAGGCTGCGGCCCCCGCTCAGCCCCGTGCCGGGCCGCGCCGGGGCAGCGGGATATTTTAAAGCCATGTTCTCGCCTCCTCCCCGCGGCCCTCCCCGCGCCAGGCCTGGAGCTTGGCCGGCGATGGGGTGATGCGACTCGGCCAATCGCCGCCCGCCGCCCCCAGCCAGCCCCGCGGCCGCGCCAAGGTGAGAGCCCGCGGCGGGTTCCTGCGGGTTACTGCCGGGCGCCCCGCCGCCGCCCGCCCGGTTACTCCGGGTCAGCCGCTATTAACCCCTGCAGCCCCCGCCCCCAGGGACACTCCGAGCCCCCAGCAGACACCACACAAGGACCAGGGGCGTTGCACAGCCCCAATTCCACCCCCTCGCCAATGACATCCAGCCCTCAGCACCCCTCTCTGTGCAGGGGGTTTCCCTCCAGGGGGCTCCCAGCCTCAACTCCACCTGCCCAAAAGACACACCCCCCCCCCCCAAAAAGGCTCCTCCATGGGCCATGGGCAAGAGGGCAAAATCTGGGGGTGCAGAGAGGGCATGCTCCCTCTTGGCCCCCCTTCCTGCTGCACAGCCCTGGGGGTGGGCATGGCTCCTGCAGCCACCCTGGTGCCTACCAGATATTTCTATCCTGTGGCACCCACTGCCACCCATGACATCAGCATGACACAGGCACCCCGTGGTGCCAGAGCTGTCCCAGCCCTGCTGCTTCAGGCCATGGGAGCCCATGGGGCAGAGCCACATGGCTGTGGATCCCAGAGGTCCCTCCAGTCCCACTGACCCTCCCAGCACGCACAGGGCACTTGCACCCCTGGATGTGCATCCCACAGCCATGCCAGGGTGGGCACGGTGACAAGGGATGACCCATGGCCACCCAGGGACCAGTGGCAAGCCTGCAGCCCAAAGTGTGTCAGGCCATGTGAGGGAACCGTGGGGCACGTGGTGGCCCGGGTGGCCGGGATGCAAAGCAGCATGGCAGAACCCCATGGCGGGACACTCCCACGCTGCACGGCCGGTCCCTGCTGGGCACCACTCAGCCCTGGCAGGGCTCCCACGGGATCCACAGGGACACCAGCACAGCTCTAGAGCACCGCTCCCGCCTGCCTGCAGCTACCAAACCTACCCTGCCCACACCAACACCTCCCTGGGGAAAGCAGGTGGCACCTGGATCTGCCCTGATCTGTCCTGACTGCTACCAGCCCTGGGATGCCACCTCCATCCCTGCTCTGGAGGAGAGATCCCCTGGACCCTGCATCAGGGAAGGTGTCGGAGGGCTCGGCCAGCCCCGTGCCTGCCTCGCTACATGCTCCACTGGCTCTGCCGGTCTGTGCTGGTGCGGACTGGGAGAGCCGGTGGAGCATGTGGCGAGGCGGGTATGGGCATGGCTGAGGGCTGGCAAGCCCAATTTTTCGTTAAAGCCAGCACCCAGCACCGGTGAGACCTCGGTGCCACGGTGGTGGGGAGTGGGTCCCCTTGGGGTATGGGTCCCTTTGGCACCAGGGCTGGAACCCTTTGGCAGCGGGTCCAGGCAGCGGCAGCCCCTTCCCACAGACCCCCAGATCAGCGGGTAGGTGGGTTCCGATGGGTCCCAGCCCAGGGATGCTCCGCTTAGCCCCTGGGCCGGTGTAGATCCCCCTCCCCCCGCTCCATCCCGGTTGGATGGCTCAGGGAACCCCGGCGTCCTGGAGGGAATGACCGGGAGTAACCTCACCGGTGACGTCACGGGGCGGGGATAGAGACGACACGATGCAGCGGCCGGCGGGGGCCCCGTCGGGCCTGTCCCGGCACCGGCACCTACAGCGCGGGGGTCCCTTGTCCTGCCTTCCGCCCACACCCGCAGGGACCCTGCTCCACCCGACTCCCTCCCCACGAACCGGCCTCCGGTAACGGAGCCAGCCCGAACTGCCCGGCCCTGCACCGGCTCCGCGCTCCAGCAGCTCCGTGTCCCCCCCACGCCGGGCCCGGCACCGAGCCCGATCGCTCCGGCTGTAACCCCGGAGCGCCCACCGTGCACCGAGCCCTCTCCCCTCAGCCCGGCCGCGCACCGAGCCAGGCTGTGCCTCCAGCCCCGGTTATGCACCGAACTCGCTCCCCCGGCCACGTCCCGGTCCCCGACCGTGCACCGAGCCCGCTGTCACCGTGTCCCCCGGCCATGCAGCAAGCCGCGGTTATAGCACCTGTCCTGTCCCGGCCATGCACCGAGCCGCCGTTATAATCCCCGCCCGGCCCCGGCCATGCACCGAGCCCCCGTTATAACCCCCTCCCTGTCCCGGTCTCGCTCGCCGCTGCCCGCGCCGGGACGCACCGTCGATGTCGCTGAGCAGGGCCGTGTCGATGTCGCTGGCCCCGGAGAGGCTGAGGGACGGCGTCAGCCCCTCCAGGGCCGCGTCGTCGAAGGTGAGGACGCTCATCGCGGCGACGGCTCCCGGGCGGCGGCGGCTCTAGGAGCGGCGGGGCCGCCCGCCCGCGGCCGCCATGGCCGCGCTGGCCCGGGGAGAGGGAGGAAGGGGACGAGCCGCCAAGTTGCTCCCGCGAACCGTGCCCAGACCTGCTACCGGGCAGGGAGGGCGGGAGGGAAGAGAAGGAGGCGGATCCGCCGCCGCGTCCCGCCCCGCGGCCGCCTCCCCGCCCCGCCCCGCCGGCGCCGGTAACTGCCGCACCGCGCCGGGACCCCCGGCGGCACCGGGCAGAGGACTGGTGCACCGGGACCGGAGCAGGGAGCAAGGCTGGCCGCGGTCCCTGAGCAGGGCACCAGTCCCCTGGGGAAATCACCGAGCCCTTGGGACAGGCACCAACCGCCTGGGCTGGGCACTCAATCCCCCTTAGCCCCGAGTCGGGGCACACACGGGAGCGGGCGGGAGGGCTGGAGTGGGGAGAGGGTGGTGGCTGTGGCTGCAGAAGTGCCCAGCAGCTTGTGGAGCTCGGTCCATCAAGTCACCTCTGGAGGCTCTTGCAGTTCCCCACCATCCCCATCCCAGCTCTGGGTTCTGGAACATGTCCCAGCACTGCTGCCCAACCACAGCATGGCTCAGGGTGGGGGAAGCTCCCATGACCCCAGTTAGGGGATGCCAAAGGGCCGGTGCTGCCCTGAGACCCCCAGCTGAGCCCACATGCCCTCCCTGGAGCTGTGATATGTGGGAACCAGGAAAACGACTGGTGCCATCAGGATCAGCCCATGGGTGCCCATGGGCAGCAGGTCTCAGCATGGGGGCTTCATGCCAGGGCAATGCCGTGCTCCTGCGCCCTGCAGCGCCACGTGGTTCGTCTTGCTGCTAGGAATAATTTAGGAAAAGAAACACCAAGCTCCATCTGAGGCCACCTGTGAATTAATTAATCCCAACAGCACCGTACCCCACACCCCTCCCCAGCACAGTGGGTACCCCTGTGCAATATGGGAGACCCTGCATGGCACAGGGTATCCTGGCGCAAGACGGGGCTCAGCAGGGACTGCAGAGCACCCCGTGTGTGCACATGGTGGGTGGCAGAGCCGTGGGTGCACAGCCCTGCCCATCCCTCTGCACCTTCACCCTCACACAAGTGTCCTCAAGCTGGGGACGTTAACCTGTGCCCAAACTGGGCCCGAGCCCAGGGAGTCCTGGCTCAGCTCCGCTCTGTGTGGTCACCCAAACACAGGCCGCCAGCAGCTGCTCGGACATCTCCCACCCACAGCAAATGCTGCTGAAGAAAAACCCTGGGGAGATCTATAACCTGCTGTGGGACGGCTCAGGGAGGCTGTACTTTGCCCCCCACTTTTTTATTCAGGTCACTGCAGAGAATCTGGGCTCTGTGGTGGCAGCAGGTTTCCCTTTGCTCTCAGGAAAGCCCTCGAGCAGAAGGAGAAGGCTGGTTTTCCAGGGGAGTTGGATGTGCCGTGGCCCCACCAGGCTTCAGAGCAGCTTCACATGAAGGTGAGGGTGATGCACCCGCAACGACCCCCACGGGACCCAGGACACAGCTTCCCCCTGAGACGTGGAGGGGGAGAAAATCACACATGTGAGCACAGCTCTGTGTTTGCACAAGCCACGGGCACAGCTGGATTTTACAGGGTCTCTTCCCTGACCTAAAGCCTTTCCATGAGCTGGGAGGGGGGACACACATGCCCCCTGGGGGGACCCACACATGATGCCCCGGTTAACCAAAGGGACCGAGCAGCATCCTCTGTGTGAGGGAGAAGGAATTAAGCACCCCAGCAGCTCCGTGGGATGAGTTTGGAGGCCGATGGATGCCACACGGGGTGGGGCTCCCCGGGGTAGGCTTGGTTGCGGGGTAGGGAAAACCCCGCCTGTAGGACCAGGGCCACGCAGCCAATAAGCGCAGCAGCCCGGAGTGGAGTGATTCTGCATCACGGCTCAGGGCCCGCGATTACATCATGTCGGTCCTGTGGGGATGGCGGCAGGGCCACGTGGTTGCTCCGGAGTCGCTGAGACGTTTTCCTGAGCGCAGGCTGGGAGGAAACCGCAGGGATGAGACAGAAAACATACCGGCCCCAGGATGGTTGGGCTCTGGCCACCGAGCCGGCCGGGCTGGGCAGGCTTGGGTGGCTGCACAGGGCTGTGTAGGGCTGTGTAGGGCTGCGAGGGGCTGCGTGGAGTGTTGCCCTGGGGCGTCAGCGCCAGGCTCCTGGGATGTGCCAGAGCCCAAATGCGGTGATGCCTGGCACTCTGCAAAGGAGCACCCCCCTACCCTGCTGCCTCTCTCACTTGGCTGGGAGGGCTCCCCAAAATGCTGAGCTCCTGGGTGTTTGCTTTTGCCAGCACACCTTATCCCCATGCTGAAGGCAGTGCTGCATGTCCCAGGCTCTGCTGATATGCCCCATTCCTGGCCCGCAGCATCCCCCGTGCTCTGGGGTTTGTTTTAGCACAGCAGAGCAGGACATTAATCATTAATACGTGTTGCAAACAGATTCAAAGCCTCTTCTCTCCTTCACTACCTGTAATTCTGCTCTGTCAACTATCCCTTCCTGAACTACGGCTTGGGTAAACACACAGCCAGCCCCGGCAGCACTCCAGCGTGCCGTGCAGCCCCTGCTCGGGGTTATTTACCCCAAGGTGAAATGGCAAAGGCACATGCACGTGTGGTCACTTCCCATTCACACAGGGTCCCAAACTCAGTGCCCAGAACCGAAAAGCAGTGACACACGTCCTGGTGGAGGCTCAGCCTGTGCTGGGCTCTGCGGCGTGTGCTGTGCCAGGGCTTGGCAGCCCGCCTGGAGGGCAGGGTCTGTGGGAGGCCCCCCGCCACCCATGCCGGGAGCTTGCATGGTCCCTGCTGAGTCCAGGTGGGGTTGGAGATGAGAAGCCCATCAGGGCTTGCAAAGGCAGGGAAGATGCTTGGTTTTGGGGAGTCAGGTGCCAACTGGCTGGAGGAACGTGTGTGAAATGACCTGCAGGCTTGTCCTGCTCTTACACTGCCCTTTGCACCCACTTTGCCCCTTGCTGGAAACAGTAAGAATTTGGGGTCAGCAGGATCTTTGCCTCATGCACAACGGCGGGGGACAGTGTGCCACAGCCCCAGGAAGGCAGCAGCCCCTCTGCTCTGGCAGCTTTCCCCCTGCGCAGCGCTGGACGTGGGTGACCTGGTGCTTTTTGTGTGATTTCTGCTGTCAGGGCAGTGGCAGCTCTGCACCTTTCTCAGTGGAACCTTCTGGAATATATCCGACATGGAATCAGGCACATGATCAGAGCGATGGTGAACAAGCCAGGGCAGAGCTGGATTTAAGGCATGCTGATCTACACAGGAGGGAACCCCATCTTTCAAGCTGTTCCATACATGCCCATTCCCTAAAGCAGCTTCTAAACCCCAGACCATTAGTTTTGATCTCCATGTGCAACACGGAAGGCACCACTCCGACAAATCAGTTTGGTTTTGGCCAACATCACATCATGTCACTTCTCCAGGGTTCCTAGATGGCTGCTCTCCCCTCTCCTCCCACCAAGCCCCAGAGCTGTCGTCCCTGTGCCTGTCCAACGTCAGCCATGCAAGATGTGCCAAAGATTTCGTGGGGAAAGAATTGGCCTGGAGTGGCAACGCACTGCCGTCCATGTACAGACACAAAGAGCATCTTCTGCTGGGGACAACCCTTCTCCCGGTGACAATATTGGGGCCTCTGTCCTTTGGAGGGTTCCCAAAAACCTGTGGTGTGTTTTGACATCTGACAGGCACCCAACAGCAGCTGCAGACCGAGCGTGTCCCCGCCCTGCGCTCGCTCGTACCGTGTGTTCAGGCTGGGGCCGCGAAGCAGAGTGAGATGCCACCTGACAGACAGACGGATACCATCCTCCGGGTCACGCTAGTAGTGTATTTATTGGAGTATCTCACATGCAGGAACCAAAGTAGAGATGATTTCTGGAGCAAGTTAAACAATGGCAGATTAATACAGTTGTATCGTCCTCAACGTGAACACCTCTACGTGGATACAGCAACATTTTAGTCTTGGGTTTCTTTGCTTGTTGTGTGTTTTGTTTCTCTTGACATAGTCAGTCTCTTTAAACAGTTATGTCCCACTTCTCCCCTACCCCATTCCCAAACAAAAAAATATCCAGTATCTTCAGTAAATAAATATTATCCACTTTTATCTGGAAAGCCTACAGCTGTAATATACAGAGAAGCTATTACACGGGTTACATTTGTAGGGTTAACAGTAGCTCGGAATAACGTGTACAGAATGAGGAGCTCATACTCATAAAAACACAGAGCAGGGTGGGAAGTTGGGCAGACGTTTGCCACGGGCTGAGGAGGAGCAGCACCGGAGCCTGGCACAGCTGCAAAGCCAGCCAGCCCTTGGTGGAATGCTTCTCCAGGATGGAGAAGCTATCTGCTGTTGGTGCCTGGCGTGGGGTTGGGGAGCCTGGGGTGGGCAGGTGCAGCCAGTTCAAGGCTGCAGCTGGGAAGGGATGAGTGAAAGGTGCCACATGGGCACCAGCAATGCCGCCAGGTGAGGGGATTCCTGCCTCCTCTCCTCTGCTGGTGGGCAAGGGCAGGCGGGAGCCCCCAGCAGCGGAAGGGTTACCTCCAAGAAGGCTGTAAATCCACTCACTGATTGCCTGCTTCGTTATTTCCATAAAAATAACTGTCCTGAGCTGCTGTTTTTTTCCAGGGTAGGCTGGGCAAGCCTTGCGGTTAGTGTTCAGGAGGTAAACAATGACTGAGCTGGATGAGGTTGGCCTGGGGATGGAGATAGCACAAGCAGCTCCCACTCCACAGGACTCCCAGCAACCGCAAAAGACCTGACAACTCACTGGATGGAAATGCCGCTGGGTTTGCTCTCTTGGTCAGGAGAGCATCCAGCGGAAAGGACCAGGAACTGGCTGTGCTGGCCAGCGTGCCCGGGGAGCGTGGGCCCAGCTCCTGCAGCAGCTTATGGAGGGGGACCATCTCCCCGGGTCTGAAACCACCACCCGGATCTGTTCTTCCACCACTGGAGGGAAACATCTCGCCACCACAGCCAGCTCACAGAGCCCTCCATTGAACAGGGGAAACAGCCAACGTATCCCATAAAAGAAAAAAGCCGAATGAAGTCAGACAGACACCCCCACCCCAAAACCCTTCCGCATGGAGGTGTAAAACAGCCCCAGAAATGGCAGAGCTGATGTGATCCCGTTTCAGACACGGAGGTTGTGGTAATCGGAGTGGGAAAGGTATGCTAGAGGCTCTGTGCGGGCGCCCGTAAGGACCAGTCTCCACATTTATGCTGTTAGACACCGTGCTACGTTTTTATGAGCAGTTCTCCTGTGAGCCTCACCTACATACTGGACACCCTAAATGTCTGTACAGCACAGCGTTACCTATTATTACACCTGCCAAAGATGCAGCTGAAATCTACATGTAACAATTAAAAACCCCGAAAGGATATATTTAAATAGAAACCATTCATTTCTTACATCTCAGCACATGGAGTTAACAGGTTAAAAAACACACCAGAAAGAAAATGTATCGACAAAATAAATATTTTAACCTAGAACAGGGTATGATTAGGCCTTACAAAGGACCCCAATAATAATTTAGTGTCACTGAGTGTCGAGCTGCGATCTGTTATGCCTAGAAAGCGTTGGGATGTTAGTTCTTATGGGAAGTGGATCAGGCTGCAGCTCCATCCCTCTTCGCGCAAGCATCGGAGCCAGGCAAGTCCTCTGCCCACTTGCACAGAGGAAGCACTTAGAGTGAAAGCGAAGGAAGAGTAAATGGAGACGTCGGTGTTCTGAAGTGAAATTCCCCTTCCCCCAAACAGTTTCCACTGCTTCCTGCAGACCACAAGAGGACAGGGAAGATGAGAAATCCTGATACAGGACATTAGGGAAGCTCTGGGGAAGCTCCTATACGTGTTAAAGGAGGTTTGGGCTAAACTGCCAGTTCTGCCACCACACTCTGTCCCCTCTGGTGCTCCCAGCACCCATGTGCTCAGCCCTGGGGAGCCACATCTGTGGGATTCGGGCTCCAAATTTAACTTGCCGCAGGAGCTTCACTCTCACTGGACCCAAAAGGGCGTTTAACCACTCACCCCAAGCTGAGCACGCTCCCCTGAGCCCAGGACAGCATCTCCTGAGCACTGCCCTACTTCCAGCAAAGCCACCGCTCGTGCCGGCAGCACTCGCCACCCCCTGCACACAGTGCCTCTGCTCTCCTGCAGGTAACGTGGGGCATCGGTGGGCACCATGCAGTGCCTGAGGTTGTAAACACAGGAGCGTGTCCCTTGAGCGGTGCCAACACGTGTGGCTCGTGTCCCCTCAGCCCCAGCCTGCTTGTTCTGTCTCTCTTCCTTCCTGGTCGGAAGGAGCAGTCACTGACAGCTCTGCAAGGTTTTCTAGAGAGGAACTGGATTCTCTCTAAAGCACCAGCTTGGAAGTCCCAGGACAGGTTTAGTGTGACAGAAAGAACAAGGGTTAATGCAGCCACCCCACACACTTCCTGCTTAGGGGTGGGGGGAAGAAGGGCCAGCAAATCCGCAGCACTGGGACTCTGCAGGGCAGCTTGGTGACAGCGCTGGTGATATCCTTGCCACTCAGCATCATCTGACAATGTCCCTGTGCTTGAGCAATGCGATTATCTCCTCTGGCTTGGCAGGGAAGCTGGATTAACATGCTTAGAATCACCTGATGTGGCCATTTACAGGGTCAATGTGTTTCAAGGATTTAGCAGAGAAAATACAGACTTAAAACACCCACAGAGCTTTTTGCATCGACAGGAATACCAACAATTCACTCTGTGCTGGCAAGACAGCTCAGGCAATCACCAGACACTGTCTGAAATCAAATCAGCATCACAACAGAATTTTCCTCGGGTTCCTGGAAGCTGGTGGCCACATCTGACTTTCCTCAGGTTCCTGGGAGCTGGTGGCCACATCTGACGTGTTACAGCAAGGCAGGGTCTGGCCACAGCTGGCAGCGGGATGTCTGGCAGCCAGTATCTGAGCGCTGGGCTCACCTTGTGTTAAACAGCGAGGGCAGTGGGCAAGAGCAGCCGTGCACACGTGAAACCAAGGTGGCCTGGCCTGGCACCTTCCATTAGCCACAGAGAAGAAACTGAGAGAAACCTTATGCAGACCTGCACAGAAGGGCTTCAACTGGGGTGAGGGCCAGTAAGTGGGGACAAGATGCAGCTTGATCCCCAAGCTGTCCCATCCTTAAACTGATCTTCCCCAGACACTTGCAAACCACGCTACTTTCTGCACAGGGCAGAGCTGACAGGGGGCAGCGAGCTACGGAGCAGCGATGAGGTGCCAAGTCAGCACTGGGGGGTGGCAGGGCAGCCTCGCCTGGGCCCTACTACCTATGGAGGGATCTTGGAAGAGGATGCAGGCAGGGTGAGATAGTGTGAGGGGTAGGGGGGAGTGAGCAGGGGCAGCACGGAGAGGCAGCTGACCTGGGACAGCCTGGAAATCCTGCACCAAACAAGGCTTGCCTCTGAAGATTAATGTGGCCTCTCTCAAAGACCATCAGTGCTGCAATTGGGGCGTTTGGCAAGAGGTTCTGTGTGTCACAACTCACCAAAGCGTAGCGTACCCTAGAGAGCCTGTTATGAGCTGAAATAACTGTGCTCAGATAAAAGCTTCTATCACTCTCACGTCAGCTGTTTCTAGTGCAGCTTCTTGGTCTAGAACAACTTCTGAGAGAGCTCGACACACATCAGCATCCTGGGAAGCTCAGGCATGCCAAGTCAGAACAAAGTGGCTGGTTGCCTAAGACAATGAGCGCCCCAAGGAAGAGGGCTGGAGTGCTGCTGCCTGCATGGGCGTTCATCTGATTAAATTTCCCTTCTGTCAGGAGAGGAGATCCTCCCTGCCACACAGCATTCGTCTCTCTCTTTGATCCTGCCATCTTGCACCACTGGCTCCCTACCAAGGAACATGCCGGGGGACGCAGCGATGGCTGGAGCTGCCTGCTCCAGCTCTGCTTGTCAGTCCAGCAAGGCAGGCACACAGGCTGGAATCCCTCCTGGCAGCTCCAGGAAGAGCAGAACTCTCAGCCATGCCTCTGGCAAGCCAGAATACGCTTGTTTGCACAGACAGGAGAGAGACTGCAGCCCTGTAGGAGCTGGGAGTTAAGAAAGGGGGCAGAGGTAGCAAAGGACGCTCCAAAATTTACAAATAGCACGGCCACAATCATCCAACACTTTCTCAGGCCCAAACCTAGAAAGAAGCATGGGAGTTTCCCCTCCAGCACGAGCAGGCATGGCTAATCCCTGCACCAGTAACCATCTCCCTCAGCATTTCTGTAAAAGACTCCGAGATTTGCCTCTTTTTCTCACACCTACCCCCAAGAACCAGCATGTCTATCCTACCAGGCATGGCACGGAATCCAGGAACCTCAGTTCGCACCCAGTCCGTGAGCAAGTCCCATCCATCTGCGTGGATGTTATTTACAACAGCTGAGGCAAATGCAGAGCTCTACAGCCACCAAAGGAGGAATCTAAGGTAAGAAAAAAATAACCTAGCTATTTTAAAAGACAAACAGGCTGCAAAAAAAAAGAAAAATCCTCATGTGAGAATGCTCTCCCAAAGAGCAAAATGCTTCATACACTTAACGTTACAGCATCCATTTAGCTCAGCGTTCTTCATTCTTGTCGACTGCCAGAGCTACTGGACATGGCCAACAGACTGCTTTCAAATTAGAGCAAGCCCAGATAAAACACAAGGAAAAAAATACCCTGTGAGGTTTGGAATACGAAATGCTGCACAAAGTGGGGAAAAGCGACCACCATATGGTACCAGGAGATTTGTGAGTGGGAGAGTAAAGGATTTTAACTTGTGAAGCACATGTTGAAAGGGGAACAGTTGTTCCTTGCTGTCGAATCCAACACGAAAGCCAATACATTAACATTTTATCTAAAAATAAAGACACACTCCCCCTGAACATTCCAGCTCAGTCAATTACATGCTGATCGACAGAGCAGTCTACTTGGCAGGACCTGCCTACAGAAGAGGATGATCCCTACGTAAATTGAAGGGCAAGGCTGCTCTCTCCCCTCCGGGCTTTTGTTTCAACACAGTGTGACGTACTCATGCATTCTAAAGGGGTTTTCAGCATCAAGAGCTGGTTTTGTGCAGCTGGGATAGGAAGGAGGGGATTAAGCGAGTGCTGGAGAATCGTGGTCTGGCAAGAATAGTGTTGGGACTTAAATAGAAAGAGTCAGCTTCTGAGGGTGGATTGTTTGGGGAGAGGGGGAAGAAGAAGCAATCTATGAAATCAGGGGGGAAGGGGGTCGTTGTTAGCTGAGTACTGTGAGAGGAGGACGAAGTGGCCGTACAGTGACATTTGCCGGCAGAGCAGGGGGTGGGAGGGAGGCTAAGAGCAATCTTCACAGTGCAAAGAGGGCGTCCTCCGAGCGCTCTTGCTTTTTCCTGCTGGAAGGATTTGTTGGAGGGGTGGGGGCTTCCAGGGGAGGGGATGGCAGGTTGGGAACCATCTCCGCCGCTTTGGCTCGCTCTTCTAAAAATTTGTCAAACTCTGCAATGCAAACAAAACAAAAAGAAAGAGAAAGAAGGAAGACAGGTAAGAGCTGGAGCTGTATGTTTAGCAGGGACTCTAATTCCAGAGCCTGACGTCCTGTGGGGCTGTGTTTGCAGGCACACACACATGTACAGCCCCACTTCCTCTGGAAAGGGCACCGGTATCCTTTGAGACACCCGAGCTCAGGAGCAGAGGGAATCAACTCCACACTACAGCACTGGCTGCAACAGAAGCAGGGAAGCATCATTCCAAAGGGCTGAGCAACTTGGGGACGTGTTCCCTCTGGCACAAACAAACTGCACAGTTGAGGAAGGCAGCAGGAAAACACAACCAGGGGTGGGGGCTTCTCACATCCTCCCGCCTTTCCAAGTGCAGAAGCATTTGTAGGGGAACATCAGGCTGGGAGAAATCATCATCTCAGCAGGGATCAGAGCAGATAATTCAGTCAGTTCACTAACTGGAGAATGGCTCATAGCCACAGGCATCTCTGCTTACCTTCACTGGTCACTCCTTCTTCCAGTTCTTCTCCTTTCTGCAATGGGAACAAAAGGGCACGTGAACACACAGGCAGTGCCTCCCCGTCACTATTATCCTCTACACACATTTAACACAACTCGACAGCTTCTGCCACTTGTTTCCACAGGCTAACTATGGGAGCAAGGTGACCTGGGGAAATCACAGGGCTCCCACATGGGGAGTCCAGCAGTGACCGACATTTTGCTGTGCTGCAGAGCAGCAGACAAGTGCTAGAGATTCTTCTGAGGACTGCTGGGGATAGCTAAACTTTCCCCTGTTGGACATGAATGCCAGTCCAGTGCTGTTCCCCCTTCAGACAGTAGGCCTGGTCAAAAACTGAGCGGTGTGAGGCACACAGGCACTGTACAAGATGCCATCTTTTCTGTTACACAGGCCTTTAAAAAGTCAGGGCTGCGGTTTGCATTGTGTCTTCAAATACAATGGGATTTTAGCTCACAAGACACACATGCCACAAAATAGTTTTGGCCCAGCATTCCTCCTCTGGGAGTTTATTTTCAATTGCATATAAAAGCACTGCAGCTTTCCTGGCATCCACGCTGCACAAAGTCAAGCCTAGGGTGGGCAGGATGCAGGGTACCGGTGGGCAGTTGGTGTCTGTCCGTGAGATACAAAGGCTGGGATGCCAGTGAGTTTCCAACAATGCTTTAGTAAGGAAATTAAAGGTCCAAGGATGTGGCATCCGTGTCAATCTGTCAGGATGTTGAAGATGGATAAAGATACTACTACTTGAAAACCGCACATTAAGCCTGGTTTGAAAAAGAAAAGTAGTTTTCCATATTCTGGCTTCTCTACCAGGAGAGTGGGAACACACTGATGGGCCTCACGAAGGTTTCTAATGCCTGAGCATTAAATGACACCTGGCACCTACCAGCTTTCTACTGCACAAAGCTTTCCAAAGGTACCCATAGCAGCCACTGCTTCACATGCTGAGGTACTGTTTGTTCCAACGTACCCCAAAAAGGGTAAGGAAATAACTAACGGCCAGCTAACTTAATCTGTAACTTCCTCAGCTGGGAAGCAGAGAACTGAAATGAACCGTTAACAAAAAAGGGAGGGGGAACCCAGAGTGAAACTCAAAAATCCCATCCGGGCTGTCTCAGGGGGCATCTCTTGATGCTGCACCCATGTTCGGTCAGGATGGGGATCTGGGTACCCGGGAGAAGGGAACTCAGCCACAGCACATGCAATCCCCAGGCTCGTTCAGGCATTTACACGACACCCTCTGCTTTGCTCTTGCTGAGTGAGACTATCTAGGGGCTGAGAGATGGGCAGAGCTGCCTCAGTATCTCTCTGCAAGATCTTCTCTCCTGCTAAATTAATTTAAATGGCAAAGACAAAAGTTTATTGTTTAAGCAGAGTGGGCATGCTGTTTACTGTGTTTCTTTAACAAAATGAGGTCAGTTTGCAATTAAATTTGAAAATGACTGCCTGAACTGTGGCCTGAAAAAAATACCTGCAGCTGAAAATCAGTGACATTCCAGACAGCCAGTCAGCCTGCCAAACTCCAGCACTGAACCCCAGAATCTGTTTAAGCACTTCAGGCAGCTTTGGAGAGCAGGAGGATTTTCTTCCATTCGGTACAGTCAGCTCCTCCGGTGCCAGAGCGAGGGCTGACGTGCCGGAGCGTGCCTGCAGCACTGCTGCCAGAGCTGGGGAGCCCGAACACCACAGCTCCCAGGCAGGAGCTGAGCAGGCAAAAGGGGCTGGGGGAGTTATCTAGGGACAATATCTGAAGGCATAAGTAGTAATGGAAGGAGACGATCCTTAGGGCTACGGTGACCGTAAGGAACACAGTTCAGTTCACTAGAACCATGTTTAAAAGAACAGTCTGAAACACAACCCGCCACCCATCCCCAAAATGCAGTTGGTTAATTTGAGTCAGATGCTTAGATTAAAAAAGGAGATTGGAATAAATGCATACTAGCTGTACCAGTGCTGAAACCAAACGTGCACTGGTACAGCAAAACCAGCTCCAGACTGAAGGGAAAGCTTCTTTTAGTTCTCTGCCTTTTGTTTGTTTAATAATTACCAGACAGTAATCATTCAGGAGAAACTGAAAGTTATAAACATCGAAGAGAGTCTGTTATAAACTTTTATTGTTACTACTATGGAACATGTCAAGATTGCTTGCCAATTTCACAGAGACATCTCGATCGGAAAGGAATCTAAGCCCTGATCCAGCATCCCTTAAAAGCATGCCTCAACATAAGGGTGTACTTAGGTCCTGTTGAAGCCCGTGCAGCTTTAAGCATGTGGAGGACACAGGTAAACTCCAGCACATGCTTAAACACTCTTCTCTGCAGGGGTCCAGAAACATGGGATTTCTGGAATGCACGCTCTTCTGTGATTAACATGGAGAAGGAAAAATCAAACAACTCCGAAAAAACCTATTTTGATTGAATTGCTGAACACAACCCTCTCTCCTCCTGCTTTGACATCCCCCTCAGAGGGAAATAAGCTATGTGATTTGGGAGCTTCACTGTCCCCCTGTTACGAGAAGTAACTCAGCAATGCATTGAAAGTTATCTGTACAAGTGCTATTGCCCATGTGAAAAATGAAAATATAAAGAGTCTCACCAAGTCGGTACTGAGCCACTCCTCAATGTCATCCATGACAGAGGACTGTGCAACAGGGATCTAGGGAGTGCAGCGAGAGAACAGCAAGGCAGGCAAAAACCAAAACACATCCACAATCATGGCCACAGAGCGATGGAAAACGCCAGAAATAAGATTAAAAACAAAACAAAAACAAAGATGTAAGATGTGCTGGAAAGAAAAAAAAAAACAAAACAAAACGAAAGGCAACAAAATATAAATGGCATTTCAAATAAAGAAACAACTTGGGAAGGAAATTATGAACAACAAGGCTAAAAAAAACAAGAGAAAGATTATGGGGAATGACGTAACTTGATGCCAGTGTAAGACGGGAAACTTCTCGACCACATATTAAAACCATCAAGATGGACTGATGATTCTAATCTTGATCGTGAAAAGCTTTTAAGGGTAGAATACTGGATACCAGTTAGGTTTTAAAATGTTAAATTTATGCCTTTTGTTTTTAAAAATGAGTATTAGCTACAGTGAAGGGTTAGAAAAAAGAGGGGCTCAAAGTCTTGAGGTAACACTCCTACAAAAACAACTCTATTTTCTCCACAGGTGGAGGCAGGCAGAGCCCAGGGGACACAGTCAGGTTTCCTTCCAGCTCCCCCTCCCACCAACACAGCCCAGCCTTGGCAAGCTTCAGCACTCCTGTTGAAAGCAAAACCGCTGCGGCTGCCCAGCCCCACTCCTCTGCGAGAGGTGACCCTCTCTCAGCAGAACCCAACATGTGCCAGTGCAAAGAGCAGAGTCTCAAAGGTGAAGGTGAGGAGGAGGATGGGGCAGAGGAGGAGAGAAGCATGTGGTCTTCTCCGCTCCTGTCCCAGCGCTGGCAGTGCCTTGTGGTGCTCCAGCAAGGCTCCCAGAACTGAGCCTGCCCCTCAGAGCTCCAGGGATGGTTTAACAAAACCCAAAGAAGGTTTGTGTCTCCTCCTATGCTAACACTGCTCACTTTACGCTGTGTGATTGCGACAGGCAGCGCAGACGCAGGGAGCCGAGCACTGAAGTGCAGCTATTTCACAAAGCACACGACAGGCAACAGGGGCAGTGAGGGGAAATTGCTTCGTATTAGGTGTAGGATTTCCTGACTTTAGTACAGCACTTAAATACAACAGAGGAAAATAAACAGGAAAACACCACAATAGATCTCGTAAGGACAACCTGAAAAACACTTGGAAAGCGATGTCAGTCGTGCTAGGCCAGAGCATGGCAGCCGAGCCAGCATGGCAGCCGAGCCACAGGGCTGGCAGGAAAAAGATGGGAGGCTCTCCTAGGAAGAAAAGGTGTCCGGGCTTGTCCAGAGCTTTGCCTAAAACTTCTCATGGGAAGAAGAGCTGATGGAGTTTTTGCAGATGGAGTTGCTGGAAGATGTAGTTTTCTTAGGGACTTATTCACTGAACTTTTTCACAGTGAGGGTGACAGAGCCCTGGGACAGGCTGCCCAGGGGGTGTGGAGTTTCCCTCTCTGGAGATACTCAAGACCTGTCTGGATGCCGACCTGTGCGACCTGTCCTAGGGACCCTGCTTTGGCAGGGGGTTGAACCCGATGAGCTCTTGAGGTCCCCTACAACCCCAACTATTCTGTGATTCTAGTGGAGGAAGACAGACAGACATTGGCTTACGCAGGCCGCAGCTCAGCCTGACACCATTTAGCAGAGCTCCTTGAGATATTTTTTCTTCTAATCAAGTGGCCCTTTGCACTGAGGAGATCGGTTAAGTCCCTGCTTGATGTGATGTCTACTATAGTGGGTTAGTCGTGCCAAAGGACTGGAAATCTAGGGCTCGATCCAAAGGTTGGATGACTGCAGCAGCTTGCACCGAAAGAGGCACTGGGAAGATGGCTTGGCTCCGGCTCTGCAGGTCGCTGGACAAAGTGCAGATGACAGATCCAAGAAGGGTCAGAAGTACAGGCTGTCATTCTGCTTTCAGCTAATGCATCAGGACTCCAAACAGAAAATAAGTCCCTGCAGTTTCCTTTGGAATGGATCAGATTTAAGATAATTGCCCCTTTTTAGTTTGCAATGGAGAGCTGAATCATGCACGTACAGTGCTAAGGCAGTGAGCTGAAGGTGCTGTGAGCTGGCCCAGACAGCTATGAATGAGAGGAAAGCTCTGGAGACATCTTCCAACACGTTCCTTCCCAAGCACAAGTTGCATCTTGTAGAACTGGCTTGTTAGTTTAACAGCTTTGGAAAACAGTAGCTTCAGAGATACAAAGCAATGAATTTATTCAGCCTACAGCAACCTAAAACCTAGTGCAGAAGCTTCACTGCCGTTGCTCTCCTATATTGCTTAACACTGTGCACAATAAAAAAGGCTTTGGAAGGTGTAGCCTTCAGAGCTGTTGGCTACTTCGCAGCTCAAACTGGTACTTATGCTGCTTTAAAGATAAGAAAATTTGTATGGAGGGGAGGAAGAAAATAGCAGGGTTTTTTTGCTTGTCTGTGAATAAAATAAGAGCAGCTGTTAAAAAGCATGGTGGTGCTGCAGTGCCTGTATTAGAAGGAACAGCAATTCAAATCGCAGTTATCCTGAAAGATGACTGAGTGTGTAATGAATTCCTGAGCATCGTGGGGCTCTTGAGCTTGCAGGAGTCCTCCAAGAACAGCTCAGCAGTGCAGGAGTCTGTGTTGTTGTGTTTTGCAGGATTTAAAAAATAAATAAATAGAAAAAGCAAAAGATTTCTACTTTTAGACAGCCCTACTTTACATAACAAACAAACAAACACCTCACCAGTGCAAGAACACTTCTTGCAGGTCATCTATAAGAAGCAGAGAGAGCTCTAAGATAAACATTTCAGAAGCTCGCTGCTCAGCACTGACCTCTTAAAAAGCTTCTGCCAACTTCAGCATGCTTAGAGAAGAGCTGAGGCTTGGTTATCTATTGCTCCTTTCCTCAGACTCTGAGCCCCGTTTTGCCCATAAAACATGGGTTAAATGGATCAGGTTTAATTTGTTCAAGCATAAAGGGTGGGGAGGGAACAACTGTCAAGAGTAACTTAAGTTTTAAAATAGTTTCACTATAACATTATACCATTCATATTGCCTTTCAAACTGACCACACGCAGTTCAGTTTTTGCCAGCCAGTTGTGTACTTGGCAACTTTCCCCCTTCCAGAAGCCCTAAACTGAAAAAAAGTGGAGGGGGAGTTTTGTTAAGACTAATCCCCTAAAACACAACAGAAGCAAGGCAAAAATAAATTAGCTAGTTTACACATTAAAAAACCCAACAATTTCTGGGAACAAACAGCAGCAGCAGCCGCAGACTACATGGAAATGGCTCCAGAATGGGATACTGTCTTGTTAATACTTTGATTATACAAACATACACGGTCTAGTGAAGCTCTCAGTCTTGGCAAGACAGCTCCCTAGATACTCGGCACTGGCCGCAAGAGCTGTTTGTGTAACAATATTTCTTTTTTAAAAGTCTATGCTCAAAGTAAATGGAAATTAAGTCACGAAATATTTTTGGGTGCTTTAAGTAACTGGCTTTAATTAAAAGTTGGGCTCATTGTTCAAATTCCTTTTTTATTTAGTCTTTGGAAAATCCTACAAATGGGATCATCTCAACAGTCCAGAAAGGGAAATGGAAAAGGATGGCTGGGAGAACAAAAGCGAGCATTCAATCCCAAAAAGCCCACAGGAACCTGGAACTCGAGTTCATACTTATCTAAGTTAGATTGTGTTGGTGTTCTCACTGGCAATCAAAAGCCAAAGAGTATTGCCAATATATTTCCTCAGAAGTCATAAAATCCAATATTCTACCCTTAAAAAGACAGTTTGAGGTTATTATCACATTTTATTTCTATTAAAAATGATCCCACTGGAAAAGAAGCAGGTATGAAATGACAATTTAGGTCTCTAGGTGAGCTCATTAATGTTCTTAAAATGTTTAACAAGGTTCATGCTAATTGTTGCTAGACTACTGCCTTGTAGTAGCGTAGTTAATTCCACTCCTTTCTAGATGTTTAACAGAGCTGACACCAATACCTGGTTAGCTGCTGTTCGCTCTGCTATTAGTTAGCCATAGTAAAGAAGGGTCTGCCATTCCTATAGTAGCAGAACTAGAGAGCCAAGATGCATGCTAGAAGTCTACTCCAGCTTACTACTACTGCCTTACCATCTATTTAAAGCTGTTGTGATCTTGAAATAGCTGCCCGGCCTCTATATTAGAACACGTTTGACTTTACATGTAAGGATTTAATTAGCTACTTGATGACTTGTAACTGTGTTTATACATTGCATAGTCAGGGAAGGCAAGAGCTCAGGTGCAGAATGTTCCCCAACACAGCCTGATGTGCCCGTACAACCACCAGACAATCTGGATCTGACAGACATGTCCAGGCAGCGAAAGCCTTCGCTCATGTGGGGTATGGCACTGTCCTTGTGGACAGCTCTGTAAAATGCCATGGCTGGACAGGTAATGTAACCCACGTGGTCTTCAGATCAAGGGAACATCCCCGCCTGCCTTCAAAAGGGAGAGGGGGCCCTCCACACAGAAGAAACAAAATCTTCGCACGCTTATTTCTTATATCCACAATTGCAGTGTTTCAATCTCCAAGAAGATGATGTATTTCAACAGACTCATGTTACCCAAGTGCTTTCCACATCTTAGATCCCATCTCTCTACTGAAGGCATACATAGCGGCATCCCACTTTGTTACTAATTAACATCTCATTTAGTCTTTACTCACGAATCTCTCCTACAGAGAGGAATCTCCTCTCCAGCCAAGCGTGCTGCCAGTGGCCAGGACGCAACACTCAAAGCTGCTCAGATCACTTTCTGTGAATTCTGGTTGGGTTTCATTCTTCCCCTGCCACTGTCCCACATAACATCTGTACTGACATGGCAGCTTAAGCAACACCTGCTTCTCACTTTCGCAACAAATATCCATCCAGCATGTGAGTGGGGTGACAGGTAATTCATTTATCGAATGAATACATTAATGCAGATCTCAACAGCTACCCAATCTCATGAGAAGGGAACTGGAACTACCTGCATTAAAACATGGGGTCTTATGCTGAAGTCTGTGACTAAGAACTGCAGATACAGATCCCTGTGTGACACTGGCATGGTCTAACTTGAAAGAACCCAGGCCTTACACTCAGCTCAGCTAACATCCCTAAGTCATGCTTAAAACAGGGGCCTTTTCTGCAAATAGAATTTTGTAGGCATAGTTGGAACGGATAAAGGTGGGGCTTGTGTCTCCATGGTCCAGGTATCACCTTGAAAGCAGAACTGAGCTGTAGACTGAGCTGAAATGGAAACAACACTGCCAAATTCACTGGGAGAGTACGCACAGAGCCCTGAATGAGCCTCCCTCTGCAAAGGGGCCTTGGTGAACTGGGGTGCACAGAAACGGAGTGGGAAGAACTCAACCCTAATACTAAATGTATCAGAGTTTAGAAAGGACATCCCCAGGGCATGGGGGAGGCGAGAACCACCCTGGCAGGCGGTGAATACCCTTTCAGTGGTCTCAGTGTTGTACAGGCACAGGTAACGGCAATGTCACCTCACCCCTCTTTCCCCCTCATCTCAAAAGTGCAAGAAGTTACCAAAGAACGTGCACATCAAATTCATACCTGGGGTGCTAGTTACTCCACTGGTATTGCAAAAGCTACAAAGTCATATTAATAAATACGGTTAAGAACTACAGCCAGTTAAGAGAGAAACGGAGTTAATGATTAGTTTAGTTTTATTTTAGGTATTTCTCTCTCATATTTAGCATACAAACAAGGTGACAGACTTGTAAGAGCAGCAACTGGCTGGACAGCCAGATCCCCTTCCCTCCCCAGATCCGTATGCCTCCATGAACGCTGCAGTATCCTTTTTCCAGACTGAATAACCACAAGCCAATGAACGAATATTGTGTTTGTTTTTTTAATAAAGCAGTGGTGTGAGTGGTGTGAACAGCAGGGGTGCTGATTTCATGCTTCCCTGCTCCTGTAAACAGTGGAAAGGCAAAGAAGAGGAACTAACTCAATCACTGGATTATTCATTATGGATGAACATCTAACAGTGGTGTAGCACATCGCCTGCAACAGAGCCACCCAACAGCAAGAGCCTCTGTGAACCTCAGTCAACAGTACTAGAGGCAAAGTAGGCGCTGCTCACTTCACAGCTTCTCCTTCTCCTGTTACGAGCGGAGGGTCTCTGGCAAGCTCTGAAATGAAACTCTGGCTCCCAGGAACAGGAACCTACAGCTGCGCTTACCCACGTGCGCTAGCAGGCACAGTACGGCTTCTGGGTGCTTGCATGGGCAGGTGGATATGACCATATATCCAGTCACTGTGGACACACCAGCCATGCAAGCTTCTGACAAACTCACAAGGTGGCCCCCAGGAACGTTCTGTATTAGCCCTAAGTCTAGAAGAAGAAACACAAAGTGTTTCATAGAGTCTGTGCACTCGGATACTACACACTCTGGGTTTTCTCAACCTTAAACTCTCTGAGATGTTTATCTTTTTAAGCACTGAACAGCATTGTCTGGGATACTCCAGGTATTCCAGTTCCACCCCAGCCCAAAGCGAATTTGGCAACACACCTTTCCAAACCCATCTGCCATCAGCCCTGTCTCAGGACTCTGTACAGTCAGGTCACATTATTGGCACTAATCTCAAACACTTGAAGTGATGGATTATGTTGTCCAAAAATACAAAATTGGTCTCAGAACTTGGCTTTAAGGCACAACTGAGGCTATTTTTTACCTACCTCTGACTTCTACACTTAAAACGTGCTTTTGAACTTCTCTTTGGCAGCATGCTGATGAAGGACAACTTCAAACAAGGTCAAAATGTGCAAAGATTCAGTGATCTTCAGAAGCTTGATTTTATCAGAGTACTGGCATCGCTAGAAACAGGAATTAAATCCTTAAAGCCAGAAACACTATTGTACCTTTCAGAGTCTGAATCCTAATGCCAGTGTAATTCCCTGACGGGGGTGGAAGATGTCAATCTGGGTAGCAGTTCTCCTGTTCCCTTCCTTCCATACAGAACTATCCCTACATTACTCAACTCAATGACGTATGATCCTACAACTTCCCTGTGTTTATTCCAGACCACAAAGTTACACAGTACCAGAAAGGGCTGCTTTTAAAGGCATGTAGAAAGTGTCCTCTTTATGAACAAGATCCATGAGACTTGTGTTTATCCCTTGAAAAGTGGATACTGCATAAATAAATCAAGACAGTATAAGGAACTGATTGGATCCCCAGGCCTCTTGTGATGGTAATGTGGGGTCCTACAAATGGTTCAACTGGTTATGGGCCTTTGTGCTGTATAAACCAGAAATTGATGCGAAACTTTCCCTTTGTCCCAGGTAATGATGTAGGTGGGGAATAATACTCCTTGTACTGTCTGATTTCAAGTGGTTCAGTAGGGCAGGATGAGAGGTGAATGGAGGATGGTTATTCTAGGTAAAGGGACTGGGGTGGGCAGCAGGAATCGCTTCACTGGTGAAGTCCTCACCATTCCTTGTGTAATTAGCCACTTGTCTATGGGTTCCATGTCTGAGTTCCCACCTTTACCTCTCCTCTGTGTTGAGAACAGAAAGGTCCATAAAGAGAGAAACCACAGCAACAACCCGTGATACAGTAATACAACAGCAGCAAGTTTAAAACTTCACACACACACATACACACACACACAAGAGAGCTGCCCATGGTAGCTTCTGGCAGCAGCTGCACCCCTCTCTGCTGCCTGTCAGCTGGGTCCATGGAGGGACAGACCTCCACCTGACCTCTGCACTTCCTACAGACAGTTCACAGAATTTTAGCACCTCTTTCATGCTGATATAGTGACAATAACAAAAAATAATAACTGGCTAGTAGTGAGGCTGATGTTTGTCATCTTCTTAGAAGAAAGAGTATAGGCTATACAACCTACTAAAACCAGTCAGACCTTACTGGAAACACTAGTATTACACACTGTAGAGTTTCCCTTGTTTATAAAGCTGTTAGTTGCAGCACACCCCACTTACCTTCTTGATCTCAGCAGACAGACTCTGCCTCAGACTCTAACAGTACAACAGCTCTAATGACAGCACTGAGCAGGAGGGTAAGTAACCGCAGTTTGCTGCAGTGTTCTGGCAGTCTTTCAAACTGCCCCTCTCTAAGAACAGCAGAGGTTAAAAGGATCGCTTGATGCATCCAGTTCCCTCGGTGCGGGCTGCAGACAGCATGGCACAGCAGTGCAAAGATTCTCAAGATGGCTTCTGGCCCTTCAGCACCTCACCCCTGAGCCTGGGCCCCAGTGCAGAGCGATCTCTAGCTCTGGAAGGGCTGCTCAGGATTGGCAGAGCGTACCAGCCCTGCCAGAACTGGGCTAGCTCAGCAGAGACCCACTAGTGTGTTGATGTGCCTCCATCCAGACACCCACATACGTGGAAAACATCCCCTGTCCCCATCACCATAGATAATGGAGAATCAGCTGTAATCTTTTAGGTCTCATCTCAGTACTTGTGCTGAGGAAAAAAAAAAAAGGGGGAAATCACTCCAGCTTCATCTACTGTCTGTGTAACACTAGAGAATTGTTTCTTGGACACCTCTCCCCCCAGTTGTGACCACGCAACAACTCTGTGGCAACAAAAGCAATTCCCAACATGGAAAAGCAATATTAAGCAAACAGCGTATTTTTAGCTCATCTTGTTTCCAGCTGCTAAATCATATTAAAAGACAGCTAATGCCACGTGATCAGCCATGTCTCTACAGAGCGTTCTGAGAATGACTACATTAGAAATGTCGGATGTGCTGAATTTTAGCACTGGACAACTGTGCTGGAACAAGATGTGTGTGAAGAATGTGCTGCGAAGCTTTTGGCTCCTCCCTAGAGCTGTTCTTAAATTAGCTCTCTACCCAAATTAACTCATGTCTTTCATTTACTGAGCACTGCGAGTTTTTTCCTACACATGCTGGAGCTGGTAACTTTAGGAGAGCTTAATTTTTATTTCCTTTAAGAAGAGACACGCACAAGCCTCACAACACTTGACAAAATGCAGCGTTTACCAATTACTGAAGGACTGCGTTTCAAAGCAACCTATTCTGAGTACATGATACAGTCATCAGGACTTTAGAAAAGAGCTGGAAGTCTCTACAACAGAGCAGAGCTCAAAGTTCCATAACCCATAAAGCGTTTGCCCCTAAAAATTCTGACCGCCAGATTAGCTTAGACACAGCCCTTTGAACTGACAACACATCGAGCAGAGCACAAACTACGTTGGTGTGAATGACACGTCGCACTGGCGCCTCAAGCAGAGTTGGCTGAGAACAAAAGTGTTAAGGACATGACCCTGTGGCTACCAGGAGACTACAGCCCCCCTGACCAGTAGCTAAATGCAAGCCCCTTGCGTTTGGTTAGCCAGGAACAAAAAGCAGACTCTCAAAACCTTTCCCAGGGCCTGCCAATAACACAGCTCAGTGATAGTGGGGGCTTGGGCCATCACACTGGCTTCAGGAATTCCTCCCTCACCCCTTATTGCCACTTTGCCCCATGGCTGTGTGCTTCCCTCTTTACTCTCAGTACTGCTGGCATGAGTTTTTGGGGGCTGAGCTTGAAGCTAGTCACAGGGATGCCTTGGGTTATGAATTATGCCATTTGCAGGAGGGCAGGGACAGGAATAAGCAGACAGCTTTGGGGGTGGAGGGGTGGGGGGCAGATGCCCCACAGGAAATCATGGCTGAAGCCTTGCTACCACTGAACAGTGGCTCAGGCAGGCAGGCAACTGTGATCTGACCCCAAACTGGCTTCCAACGCAAATTCCACCCCCGGCTCAGAGCACAAGCTGCCAGGCATGCCAGCTGCCCTGAGCACTCCCATCTCAGCTTACGAAAGAGCCAGGGCGGGATCAGCCGAGGCCCGCCCGGGGAGGCAGCTCTCCGGGGAGGGAGGGCCGAGCAGCGCTGCCCCGGCTCTCCCGCGCTCCGCCGGCTCCGCCATGCTCCCTGGTGGCCAGCACACACCTAGGACAGGGCTCGGGACATGCTCCTCACCTAAAAACCCGCGCACAAAGGAGCGGGGTGGTTTTAAAAAGCAGGGGTGGTAGAGAAGGGTCGAGGGACGATCTGAAAGATCCTTTCACTTCTCCCTTCACCCAGGAAGGCAGGCAGAGCCGGCCGAGCTCGCTCTCTCAAATGTGTTTGTAGCATCAGCTGCTGTGAGGTGGGAGCACTGGGCCTCTTCTGCCCGCACAGGACAGCAGGGCCTGTTCCAGGACAGACAGGACAGACTGAGTGTGAGGGCAGTTAAGGCAAGCCAGGTGAAGCATTAAAAGCGACGTCATTTGTCTCCCTGCAACTTGCTCCCTTGCTCTTAGAGCAAAGTCTAATAGATTAAGACTGCAACAAGTTTCATAATCAAAACCAAACCAAACCAAACAAACGCACACCAGTGTTTGAGGGATGTTCCCTGCTTATTCTTTTCAGCAGTGATTCCAGCCAAAGAGCTGGACCCCCCAGGCAAGCTGCAAGAACACAAGAGAAATTACCCACTATGATTTTGAAGTGTTTTAGGCTGGTGTACTAAGTAGCAGCTCTGTAGAGATCATTACTGAGCAAGTACTTGCTCCCAGATATCAATTTCAAAATAGCCAGTTTCTAGCACATCACCAGAATACAGAATGAGAAATCTTGCTCAAAGCAGCTGCCTACAGCTTGGATTGCACACACGGCTTCAGATCACATAACGCGGAGCAACAACCTACCCCTCCAGTGTTCTGTTTTCGAACATCCAGGGCAGATGCTAGTCCTTTGACAGCCTGTGGATCCTCATACGTCACGCTGAAAGAAAGGAACAAACCACAGAGCTAGAAGGAAGTCCAGCACTCACTCATGCACAACTCACTTGATACTCTGATTTGGTCCCTGGAAATCAGAAAGCACATATCAAGATTTGAAGTGTACCAAGTGCATTCCAAGGAGTGTGCTCTGTATAAAGACTATGCATTGGTTGGAGCACAAAGAATAAGGCTGGCATTATGAAAGGGAGGCAAATAGGTTATGAGGCACCATAAGCATGTCCAAGAGCTAGCGGGGGACTATGAAAAGAGGCCTGATTACAGATTATGTTTTGCAAAGCTTTGAAGATGACATTTGGAAGCCTGAACTTGATGTGCCCGGGAGGGGAGGCAGAGAGAGACTCGGAGACAGATGAAACATAACTAGCAGCTATAGTGAAGCATACAAAGTAATTCACCATTTACAAAGGTCGGAATTTAAAAAGCTTCTTAAATTGCTACGCAAAAGGGACACGTAGCAGTTGGGTGACAGAGGCAACAGCATCACCTCTCAGAGCAGAGCGGTGAACCATGAGGTTAAGCAGACACCAACACCTGCCCATAAATCAGCCCCTGGGAGGAGCTGCACATCTGCGCAGGAGGAGCTCTTTCCCTTCCAGCATGCTGGCTTCTCCCAAGCTCTGAGCACAGCACCCAGAGGCTCTCACCTACACACTGCCACAAGTCACATCTTTACTGCTGCTCCATTTGTACGGTGTGCAATCCAAGGAAGATATAGCAATCCTCCCTTGTGAAATCATGGCCTGATGCGCACTCCTTGTTCCATTAGCTCACAGAAGAGGATAGAGGTGCAGTGTGGGAAGACTAGTTTTGTGCTTCATTTAGCACAAGAGACAGAGGGACCTCCATTACATCTCCCTGCAATGCATCTTCTTTCTGACTATACATTAGGGCTCTCAGCCTGAAATCTCTGGTGGCAATGTATGCCTCTACAGCAGAGCACATCTTCCCCACATTGGTACTACAGCTCAGGCAGTACCAATAGCTATACTGATGACTGCAAATAAAAGATCCTCATCAATTTGCCACCTCAACTTGTCCAGAGCTGGCAAGTTGTTAATAATCTGCTAAGATCTGAGCTAAACTATTTAAAAACATTCCTTAGTTTGAGAGGAGACATTGGTGATGTTCTGACTGCTGGTAGCCCCTACACCCTCTAAAATCTGAAACCAGGAGGAAGCAAGAAATAATAGATGAAAGAAAAATACCTGAGTGTGCCTTTTACTGAACCTCACTTGACAGGGATCAAAGGATTTCTTAATAATGGCATAGATTTATTTTACATTAAAATAATTGGACCTGTTAAATGTCCTTGAAAGTGCCAGATTTGCAGCTCTAGAGATGCAAGCCCTGTGCATATAAACAAATCAGGGACAGCATGGCAGCCGTGCAGACTACACTGCCTTTACAGCCTAGGAGAGTTTGACTGCTGGGCTGAAGGGAGAGTTTAACTGGGTGGCAATTCTGTTTCTAAGCTCTTGATGACAATAATTCAGTCACCAAAGCACATCCATGACCTTCAGGTGAAGGACCCTTGCGCTCCAGCATCTCACGCACTGGGCTGGTGGGTGGGATGACAAGTCTTTACAAGGGGAAGCATCTGCAGAAGTAACGGGAAGTTCATTTCCATGTTTCCAAGTGAGGTCATTAACTAAGGCAGTCAAATAAAATTACTCAACCAGCCTGCTCTTCCCAGCAGCAGGAGCTTCTCCACTTGCTCATACAAATAATGGCCAACAGGACAGGGACTGGATTAAAAGCAGAAAAACACGCACTGAAACTGCTGTAGTCTGGACTGAAGTCAAGAAGTTTCAGATTTATGCCCTTAGAAAAAGAGCAATGCCATGACTCAAACAGCACTAAAGATAAACACCAACATACTTCTTTCGCTGCTCAGCCAAGGAACTGCCTCTTGTCTGTGCAAACATGTCGAAGTCATCACGAGGATTACAGTGTTGTAGAGAGCTGAGTGTGCCACTGACGCTGTTTGTACCCAAGTCTGCAACAAGAGGCAAAAAGAAGTGAACCAGTCAAAGAGCAAACCATAGGAAGCACTACTGCCATGTAGGTTACAGATGAATACATAACAGTGCAGGACAGTAGGTATCATCTAGTTATTAGTTGTAGCTCTGAGCACAGTTCTGTTCAGAAGAGGCTGGAGGCTGCTACTCATGCATTTCTGAAGGCCAAGTGTAGAGACTGTCTTATTCCTCCTGGAAACACCCCACCTTAAGTATCCCTCATAGAGAAGCCAACATTTGGGAACTGGTGTGTACCCACTGCCAATCTCATCCTGAGATATTTACTATTCACTAATTTGGTCTGAAGTTTTGGGCACAGATACTAGTCTTCTCCACAATGTTTCTCAGCTATTGATTGTAAAACAAACAGTTTCAAATCACGTTATATGATATTGGCGCCATGCTGAAAGGGACAAAGAGCCTTTAGTCAAATCAAGGGATCCTCTCAAGCAATCCTTGGCTTAATTTAATGTAAAACACCCAATAGTTTCATAAACCTCTCAACCAAAGATTTGAAGTATTATTTGTGGAAAGGGAATCAAGAACATTCATTAGACTGATTTCATGGAGTGCTATACCTTAAGCAGAAATAAAAGTCATAGTAGAAGTTTTACTATGAATGAGAACTTGCATCCTTCCCTTCAATCTCCTCTCTGGTCAATCAGTCTCTCCTTTTGTGCCAATCTGGTTCCAAATTACACATTGCTACAATGCAGGGGAGTGGGACAGCCTTCCTTTGCCTGTAAGCCACATTCCCAAGCCTTCCAAAGGCTATGTGGCAACATTAATCAGGTAGCAGAGAGCCAAAGGGATCAGAAACTCCCTGATGCACAAGTGAAAAATGTCTCCTCATAAATCTCAACAGCCAACTGCACTAAGAGCTTTCACTAGGTGTCCAGGTCGGTCACAATGACCTCAGCAACTGCTCAAACTTGCTCCCACAATCAGATAATCTGGATTGCCTAATAGTCCCAGTGTGCTGTTGATGACCCACAGACTGGTGAGGCTTGAAAAAGTCCCTGCATTGCAGCCTGTTTAGATCTGGTACTCACCAAGCCCTGCAAGCTGTGAAGAAAGTGTAGATGGGGGTGCTGAATTTCCAACCATGGGGCTCACTACTGCTGGAGAGCCAGGACCCAAATCTATTAAGTTATCTTCTGTCACCTCATTCAGTACCTGTTGGGACACAAAAAACACAGCAAGTTGCCCATGCCAGAGATCTCTTTTCACAGTGCAACATTAAACACAAAAAAATAACAGGTGCTGCCTCAAAAGCTCTCTCTTACATACTGCCAAACAGACCAGTCTCTTGGATACTGTGGTCATGAGTGCAGAATATAGAGTCAGCCACCAAAAACCCTCATGAGCTCAGATCCTGAACACCATAAAAAAGTATAAGATATTTTTCTTTGAAAGAGTAATTAGAACTCTAACTCTTCAGCTTGGAAAGGGGCTGCTGAAAAAGGAGATGAGAGAGGTTCCTAACATTATGAGCGGCATGAAGAAAATGAATCTGAACAGCAGTATTTTAAGATACAGTGAAGAAGAATTAGGTGAATCCAATAAAGATCATTAAGTGACTAGTTCAAATGTAAACAACATTTATTATATATACTTACATACAAATATAAAAACATGCAGTGAAACTGTGGAACTCACTGCTTAAGGACACTGTGAGTGCCTCGGTCTGCATGGGCTCAAAGGCAATCAAAAAAGTTAACAGAGGAAAGTAAATCCATCAGGGATTGTAAACACAGAGATGTTTCAGTGTAGTGTGTTCCTGAGCAAAACATTGCCACTTGAGGTTTGTCACATTCTTAGCCTCTTTTCTAGGTATCTGCTATTAGCTACTACAGGCATGACACAGGGCTGGAGAGAGAACTGAGATACTAGTGATATCAGTGCAGTTAGGACAGAGTAGCTGCTGGTACAAGAATAGTACAGAGTACCTGCTGGTACAATAAATGGAGGCAGGTACTTACTCCATTGCTGGCATTCTGTGTTGAACGTCCTGATCTGTATCGTTCAAATCTGTTTAGAAAAAAAACCCAACAAAACCAACATAGGCTATCAAAGCCACCAACTAACCATGAAAGACACAGATTTATAACAAAGTCACAACATGCTTACCACTGAACTTAGTTTTCATTGGTTCAAGAGGGATCCCTAAAAGCTTTAAGTCCAAGTCAGGACAAAGGGAGAAGAGTTACAGAAGTTGCTGCCTTGGCAAAGGTGGATATTCAGTTGACTGATCTGATCTCACAGCATACATGTGCCTGGAAAAGGCTGTAGGATTTATCTGTTTCCTTTTCGGATTTGTTGTTCTGTTTTGTTTTGTTTTTTTATTAAGTGCTTTGTGATAGACTATTCCACTAGCCAAGGGACAGGAGGAACTGCTGCAAGATTGATGCTCCCAGCTAAATAAGCTGAGCACCGCAGCAAGTCTTACTCCCCCTTAACAGCTCCCTCTTGCCGCAATACATGTAAATGAGAAGCCATATGCTAGCACAGCCCTACCCAGGCAGCGCAGGGCAAGAGAAACAATGATGAGCAAATCCATTTCTTAAAACAACCTGGGTCACACCATGAGAGCCTATGTTCAAATAGGCTGGTGCTTTCCAAGAACGAAAAGTAATGATGTCAGATAAAAATCCTTGTATTTCTTAGTGGAACAAGTCTGGCTCGCCAAGATCTGCTCTCTTCTCTACTCCTTCCCCAACCAGCTATGCATCTGGGGCTGAGAACCTAACCCCAGCTTTCCTGAACTCAAAGAAGCAGGAGGAAGCTTCTGTCTGGGGCCAGCCTGATCTCCTTCCTTACCAGAAAAAGCACGATATTTTTCTGAGGTTAAGAGTTTTTCCTCATTTAAAAGTTTCACACGTAACCTCTTTTCAGTAAAAACCCTGTAATATTCATAGAATCCTGTGGGTTTTCTCCCAGATGGACAAAATACAACAGGGAATCTCAAGCAAACTAAAATGTTTTCTTAATCTAACAGAGGAAAATGCAGGCTTAAAAGGCAGCAAAAACAAATTCATCCCTGATTTTCAATTTTAGGAAACCGTGGGTGTCTACTATTACTGGAAATCCAGTTCACTTAGCTGGAAACCTAAGACACCTCCCACCTCACATTTCTCACCAAAAGACTTAAGAACCACACGTTCGTTTACACCCAGAGCTTCACAGAGAAGGCCAGAGCTCCTGCCTGAGTCACCGACAGAGCTCAGTACCTACACTAGAAATCAGCGTGATGAACATGGAGCTCTTGGGATAGCAGAGGAGGAACTGGAGCTTATTGAAATGCTCAGACCAGCGCAGCTATTCCACTGCAAAAGGAGCTCACTAACATCACTCGGCTCACCTTTCGGTGCACAACAGCTACAAATACATCAGCTCCCATCAGTGAAGTCACAGGAGGGGGAAAATAGGAAAAAAATGAAGGGTGCCCAGACTAAGCCTTAGTAACAGTTACGCTCCACCACTTGTAGATCACGCTGGCGCATGAAACATACACCGTTTCGCATGAAAAGCCAGCATTTGTTTCAAAGTTTGCCCCAATCTCCTCTGAACAACTAAATCAAAGACAAAATCGAGGTCACCGAGTCTTCTTTCCAGCCTTTGCTGCGACAGCTCAGATTCACAGATCTAGAGTCTAATTTATTTTTAAAGGCTTGAGAAACAAAGCCCTGTGCTAAGAGTAAGGAACAAAGGGTACTCTTTAGTGCCTTGCTCCTCAGGCCTGTCATTAAGGGGAAGATTAAACTTTCCCAAGACTGCTGTATCACGTGTCACCTACTGCAGCAGATGTGGCTGAGAGTGCCTTTGTCTAACATGTTGAAAGTCCTATGACCCAAGTCCCACCCCTGGGGATGACTCTTGCAGACCAACTTTTCAAAACCCCAGCTCTGTGCGAGGCAGGCTTTTTTAAAAAGATTTTAAATGTTACTTGAAAACAAAACCTTTACATGCACGAAGCTCACGTCCACCTGAGGCAGCTCCCCCTGCATGGTACTGGAACTGGAAAGCTCAGAGATGAGAAGATAGCAAGAGCTCATTGGAGCCTCCCCAAGCCTGGAAGCAACACAAGCATTTGTGCAGGGCCCCAGCTCAGAAGTGGAACTAGCAACCGAGGCTGTGGTTATTTTTGGTCCCAGGACCCTACATCTGTCCAGCATCACACAACAGGGACTTGCAGACTCAAAGAAGTTCTAGCAGAATCTTTGCTAGTTCAGAGAGTTTTGCACAAGGTTACCCTGCATTTTATGGATATGCCCCCCAAAAACTTAATGGCTAGGATAAAAATAAATAAAAAATCGTAGTATTAAAGGAAAGAATGGACATTGGAATGTTACCATAAAAAGGCTTTGCAAAGGCTTTCTGTGGTTTGTTCTCTGCATTTTGTTATGTTGGACCAGCAGCCCAGATGGCCAACTCTTGTTGACTGACCTATTTTACACTTAAGTGAAAACCCAGAACAAATAGAAATGGTTGATGGAAAAGCTGCCCCACCTTTCGTATCTGAGGAAGACGTTATTTAAATCATCATTCACATGCAGCAGTTCCTCTGTGACTTCTTCATTGGACACCCGTGAGATGAGCTCCACGATTCTCTGCTGCATAGCTCTACAGGTTCGGTTCAGTTCCTGGGAGGAATGCATTGTACACACACACATTCTGATAAGCAGCTAGCAATAAGGAGATTTAGTTGAGTTCTGTTCACAGCCGAACGAACCCAGCTGAGAAACACTAAGACAAGTCTATCTTTGCGTGATTAAATGTCACCCAAAAGCACATCTAATCAAACCTGCCTTTCAAGAGACGATGGCATAAAACCTTGAGAGCCTATTTACAATTCAACATCCTGATTCTTCTTTAACTGAGTACTTCAGAAAATAAATATCTGTATTTTAGTGATCTGTTTTTAAGAATAAAACATGTATTAATACTTAACAGCTTTCCAGAAGAGAGCTTTCAAGGGAAATTCAATCTGCCCTTTTTGGCAGTATCACCCTTAAAACCTAAAAGATGCACATGGTGGAATGAGTGTGGAAAAAAAGTTCATCAGAGCTACCACAGGTTGTTGAGTGCGTGCTAGGAAGAGAAGGGTTGGGGGACACAGACCTTACCAACTACTGAGAACATGAGGGAGAACACAAAACAAGGAGCAGGAGCATAAAAAAGATAAGCACACACACTTGAGTGCTGAGCTATACACAGAGATGTTCCCTTCAACTGAGCAAGTCCACAGACTGCAGAAAGGCGCCAGGGAGTTTCAGAAGAGAATTTTAAAGAATACAGAGTAAGGGCATTTATTTTACGAGTCTCTCATGCCAAGAAAACTAGATTTGAGTTTGCCTAAACCAGGAGTTCTCATGATTTCAGGACATCTCCTCCATCAGCAATTACTTAGCAGAATTCTTCACTCCTGAAAGGCCTCAAGACCAAAGGTCAAACCCAGTATGTTGAGGAGAAACTACAAGAAGAGACGTGACATATGGCACGGTGCCACTGATTAGGCCCACGGTTTTACTTCAATAAGCACTGACATTTCAACTAAAGCATGTCCCTCTGTCATTTTCCAACCCCCCCAGCTCCACTTCACAGCAAAAATTCAGCACTAAACAAGGATGACTTGTTGGTACACAACCTTCGGGATGAAAGCAAGAATGTGTTTGTTTTCCTTGCTTGGTCTGACATCCTAAGCTCTGGATAAATTTCACCTAGTGCAATCCAGCTGCCTTAACAGCTTGAGGAACGTGTTCTCCAATGTCGGTTTTGATCCCATCACTTTAGAAGCAGATTGTGACATTTCAGAGGTTTGTTTGCTGCCTTTCCGAGAGGGCTGACAGCACCTATCTATTCTGCTCAGAGCTGGCTCTCTAGCAAGCTGTTTACATTTGATTGTTGGAGAAAATGTCAGGAATTATTTAAGGAGGAGGGCTATATAAACCTCAAAGCACGGAGTCCTTGCATGCAGCACCCTGCTCACAGCTTTCAAAAGACTAACCATCCTTTGTGATCAAAACCAGGTTCACCAGCTCTGTGATTCAGATTTAGGATGCAGCCCTCAAAGAAAGGAACCAGTTGGAATAAAGAATCGCTGCTGTCACTCAATTTTATGATTAGGTTCTTTCACCTTAAAGCTACGCTGTAACGTTACGCTGTCAAGATGTTAGTGGTTTTTTCTGAATGTAAGCAAACTGTTCTACACTGGTTTGGTCTGTTGTGTTTTCCTGGAAGCTCCTTTTGTTTTGAGCAGTCCAACCCAAATGGGCAGTAGCTGAAAGACTCTTTATTGCAAAGCCTCTCATCAGCTGCCACGATGGCTCTGAGACAAACACACAATACCGCTGCATGGGAGAGACCAGTTTTTGGATGGATTTCAAGCTCTGATGTATCACAGAGAGCAATTCCCTGCCTTCCTCCAAATGTACTGCTGTGGGAGCCCATCCTCCCTGCTGGAAGATCAAAACAGAAGCCTATTTCTGAAGCTACGAAAAGGCAAATACCATGTTAAGGGCAGCAGCTGGAATGCTAGATCACAGCGTTCTCCACTGCACTGCATGTGGTACTGTGTTACTTTCCTCAGGCAAAAGGGCACCCTGCTACCACTGGCCTGGGGAAACAGGTATGAAGAGCCATGAGCTCATCTAAGCTGAGCGAGAGTCTTCCCTTTTGAGATAATAATGCTGCGCTGGAGTGGGATTTTCCTGCAAAGAAGCCCTTGTGACTACCAGTTTAACCCTCTGGACAGCTTGAAACTTCATCCAATTGCCTGCCTTAAGCCTCTACATTGAGGAGAAGCCTTAGCTCATCTTCTGGAAAGATGGTTCATATACAGCCCTGCGCTGGAAACATGGAGTGTTTTTTTCTTGCACAGTGACCAGGAATGTTTTGCCACTGTATGAGTGATGATGGAGGATGCAAAAGAAGCAGAAATGCTCAGGGCTTACAAAGCCTATCACAATTTTGAGTTGTTTTGTGGTAAAAGAGGACGTTTATTAATCATGGAAAAATTCTAGTTACACAGAGACGAAAGCACTGGGACAAGTTTCAAGAGAAGTTAGGAAATCCTTGTCACTGAAAGCTTTAACAAAGGAAGAATATCGAGTGACAAGACCAAAAGGGGTCAAGTGCAGCCTACATTAATTTTGTAAACCAAGCAAACCAAGGCAGTGAATTACAACAAAACCCACCCTCCCAGAGAAACTCAAGGACAGGAAGGATCAAAATCGTATTTGCTAAGAAACAGATACCTGGAGTAACTCAAGGTCTGAGGAATCCTCTTGCCCAGGTACCATTTCTGTCAGCATTTCAGACATCACTTTTGTATTCCCACGAACAATATCCAGTTCACTGCGCAGCCGGGCAATCTAAAGGGGGTAAAAAGACAGCAAAATACTGCATAATCTTTTGGTTTAAGCAGATCATTTTCAAGAACAGACTTTGTGATACCTCTGGTTCTGTCTGGTATCTGAGGCTTCAGACATTCTAGCAGGGGAAGCAAAATGTAAACATAAAAAGCTTACCCTGGAGAGCATTTTAGAAAAGCAACAGAGAAAGAAAATAACTTTGCAGAACTGCTCACTATCGTCACAAACCCAGATGTGCTATGCTTGTATGGAAGAGGGGCATTGAAAACAGCAGCCAAAACCAGACCTTGATTGCAGTACACTATGCAAGTGAGGGGAAAGATGTATGTATTTTGGGCAGGATCTTTGGCTCTGAAATTATTCTTTCTGCAGAGAGAAAAGCTCCTTCATTAGGGCATTTGCAAGGGTCTTGCAGATGCAGGCTTAAATCCTGTTAGCATGACTTCCTGCATCTGCAAGTAATTCTGTGCCTTTAAAGGAGGGGGCTAATGAGAATAACTGCTAACACAGCTGCTGAGCGGACTGGTGCATCCAGTGGTGAGGTTTCCTAACTGATGCCATTAGGAGGCCACACACAAATCGAAAGCCCAGATCATACAGTATAATAGGAGGAAAGATTACTAAGTAGAACCAGACCTAGAAGGCAATCAAAGTCAAACGAGTTAAACTGAAAGTTCCTCCGCCGCCAATTGGTTTCTAATTTGATCTGCTGAAAGTCTCACTCAAAAGAATCATCATCCCAGTACCTGTTCAGAATTAGCAGTGATGGGACCAGTCACATTCAGAGCTGGGGCCTGAGGAGCAGAATACGCCGTTGGAGAAGATGAAGAATAGGAACTGGTACTCATCCTTTGCTGAGACTGTGAATTGTGCATATTTGAGGCAGGATCAACTTCAGGAACACTCTGCCACATCAGAAAGACAGAAGTTCAAATGCTGAATTGTGACAGCACTTGCTTTGTCAGCAACCTGAGGGCAAATATGCTCAAATATAGCACATAATTGCACCTTGTGGAAAAAGGTCAGTGTAGTTATGAGAACAGACTGGCAGGCCAGCCCACAAACAGACAGCTGCAAAGAAATCCATGCCCCTATCTTTTGACCCAACCCACAAGCTTTTAAGTCAATTTACCTTTACAAGAAAAGTGAGAAGCAAAATAAAAACAAGAGCCAAAGATAAATAATTATAAATTATTTTAAACTAGGAATTAAGTTGCACACTTACAAAAAGTGATGTGATACACAGATATTGGATTTAATTAATCTTGACATGAGAATTGTAATCTTTTAGTCCTTGATCACTTGCATTTACCACTTCAAAGATTAATTAACTTCAGTTTTCAGCGTGAATAATCAGAACACCTGTGATCATTATGTTACTTCCTAGCAGCAGTTCTGCCAACTTTACAGATCAAACTTTTCAAAGGTCTAACGATCTCACATTACCATAAGATCAATGATCATAAGATTCAGACCCTGTATACCTTTAAAAAACAGAAGACCTCAGTTCAGGGTTATCACCAACAGAAACTACTGTATTTTTGAGAAAAAAGAAGTAAATCTCAATGATGCATCTTGCTGAACAAATTAGCTGCGTTTGTCTGGTGGTTTTGTGGTACCAGACAAGTGTACAAACTTCTTCCAAACTCTTTTCTTCTCAGATTGGCTCAAGGGAGGAGACTCCATTAGCTTATCAGCAATTCATGTAGCTGCATTATGCTTCTCCTACACGCCCCTTCACTAATAAAAAAGTTCTTCCAGAAAATAAGCCAAATTTGGAGAAATGGGAGAAGAATGAAGAGTACTTACCCAACTATTTCCAGATCTCAAGAAAAAACCCAAACCAACCTGGAATTGCAGTGCTGCAGCTTACCCTCTGTGGTGTGTGTATTGGAGACAGAGCATCAAGATCTGCCATGGGAAACTCTATGCCTTTCCTCTTGAGTTCTTCATAAATATGCACTACTCCAGTTAAATCAGGGCTACTTCGAAAGGCATCAGCCCAAGCCTGGAAAACAAGAAACATTATCTATAAACCTTCCAAACAGAATTCCAGCTCCACCCTGACCTTAGATACTGACTACAAATGCTTTCATGTATTTCAGCTTCAAAGGGAAGCAAGCTGTAATCATGAGAGCCAGTCTAAAAGATCCTGCAAATATTATTAAGTCAATCACGTCCGCATTTATTCAAGCATAAAATAGACAGGAACCCAGTGCACAGAAGCTGTGTCTAGCCCCTGACATCATCAAAATCTGTAAATGCAAATTAAAGCCTGTTCAAATCTCCTCTACTTAGCACTGATTGCATGCTGCTCTTTTCTTGCATATTCAATGGCCAGTGACCCACCAAAAAGAGTCAGTATGAAAGATTACATTGATCTAAGCAGAATTCATAACATCATACAATAATCTTGGGTAATGTAAATTTACTTTGTGAAACACCCTCATTTGTTGCCAAAGGAAAAACACGGCTGTCGAGTCTTCTTTGGTATTTGGAACAAACTTAAATGAAAGGAGGAGTTTCTGAGGTTCTTATGCTGTGAAACAAGCAGTCCCATGGGCAGCAGAACTAACAAAGCCTAGGTTCCTACAGAGCATATCCAGCACTTAGACACCCCGGTGTGTCAGAAAGAACAAGTTTAAAGGGAGAATTTCCCAGAGCCAGAACACTCATAATGTCTCTCCCCCATGAATTCTCTCGTGTCTAAGACGACTTCAATTCACGTTTGAGTTTTGCCTTCAGTGGAAGTAGTGTTTCTCTTTACTAGCCAGCCTCCTTTACTGGTGAAGCTGCTAGGAGCATCATACCTAGAAAGCTTCTATCCCCTTTCACTTTTGCTGGAAATCAGATGAGTATTAAAGATTATGGGGAATGAAAAATGGAAATATTATGCCTCAGAAAGGAAGCATTCCCTAAACCCCCACAATATGTGAGGCAGAGTATTAGTGCTGGATCCAGAACTACTGCGAGACGTTTGTGTGGGCTCTGAACTTAATTCATTTAGTCATCACTTTCACACTAGGTTTTTGACTATTTTTATTTTAAAATCTGTTTTTAACCACTTTTTATATTTGAGAAGAGAGAAATCAAAGACAGCAAAACAAGATAAGAAATTGTATTAATATTTAACTTCAATTCCCATTCTGTTCAATCCTGAGAAAGATCATTTCCTACCCTGTGTGCCCAAGAGACAATCCATTATCAGTTCTAAGCTAACAATTCTGGGTTTGCTTCTCAGCTTTGTTAAAGAGTAAATCAACTGCATCAATTGCTCTGATGCAGCACAAGTCCAAACAGCCCTATTTGAGCCAGAGGAAACAGCTCCAACTACAAAAAGCCATTCTGTTTCCTTGATTCTGACCTTCCACACCATCCCAAATTCTGACAGAGGTATTAACTGTACAAGTAACTCTACCCTCGTGCTTTCTCTGCGTTTTCTATTTACATAAGAAGTCACCTGAATGATGCTTCTATATAATGGTGTTCCCCACTTCAACTCTCCTTGCAAGTAAGGGTGAAAAATGTTGGGCAAGGGATGCTCTATTTAATAATGACTCGGAAAGGAGTTCAGAGGCAAAAGTATGCTGCATTGCTGTCCCCAACTTTTAATGAGGCTTGTTTGCCCACCAGGATGTACTAATGCATCCTCTCTTTCACTGGCTTCCTATAGATTTTGTTGAAGTGAACTCACTTAATTTGCACTCTACCTTTTTAATATATTCGCTTTTCTACAACTCTTCCCTGGAGAAAGGAGACACTTTCATTAGTATTCTTTGCCTGAGCTGGAAGCATTATCTACATTAGTGTGTCTCTCAGAGGTCACAAGCAGGACTGGGCACTATTGTCCTAAGTGCTGTCTACACACATTGTAAGACAATCCCTGTCCCAGACAGCTTACAGTTCAACTAGGCAACATTAATACTAGCTTTGCTTTATGGATAAGGAGCTACGTGCAGAGCTTAGGAGACTCACCTGTTGCCCAAACAAGTGTATGACAGAGGTGGGACTGAAGTCAGAACTTCTAAGACTTTGGGCCAGACTATCAAAGGTAGGTACTTAAGGATACAGCATGTATAAATCCCACTTGGCACCTCAGTGTGCTCAAACAGCTTAATTAACTACTACTGCAAATCTGGTCCCGACATCAGTGACCATCACAAGACAACAGCTCCAGTGTCAGACACTCTCTAACACATGTACCCTCATAAGAATTTGCTGTATCACTAGAAGTTTCCCCACACATCATCTTCGATGGCACTGCTCGGCTACAGGGCAGCAAGGTGGTGTGACCTCTGAGGTGACAGGCAAGCTTTTACCAGAGGCACAGAAACAAGGAGTATTTCCAAGGCCTTTCAGCAAGGTGAAGAAGGAAAGATAAGCAGTATGTAATGCATGCTAATTCATGTACACTGGGAAATAGATTGAGAAAGTAAGACACAGGATACCCAGCATCTCAGAACAGTCAAGTCTCTAGATAAATTGGATGGTAGCTTCATCTCCCCTTGCCACAGCAAGGCCCAGGAGTACAAGAGCTGTATGGCTGAAGACACATGCTGTTTGTACAGGGTTTTTTCCATGCTTTCAAGTGCTATTAATCCTCTCATTTCTGTTCTTGTTAATTCCCTGATATCAAATTGTAAAAAGCCTACAGAAGGGGATAAACGTTATGTTAGTGGAGCAGAGCTGAGAAGAGATCAGCCCCGCAGAATAGAGTTAACTCCAACTGTAGAGAGCTCTAAAGAGCAGAGTCTAAGCTGAGCGAAGTGGTCATGATGTACAGATATTTTGGGGAGGTGTGCCCACAGGGCAGCTGGGATGAGTGACTGCAGTTGCTTTTCCAAACTTGTCAGGCAATCTGGAAAACAAAGTCCCCTGCCACCTCCAGCTAACGAGACACTAACAGATCCCACCCACAGGCAACTTTCATAATTCTCGAGCTTTTTATACCAAAAGGCATTTAGTACCCAGAGTGAGGCTTTTAGCTCCCTGCACTAAGACTCCTCAGATAAAGCTGGTTTACGCACTCAGGCAGTGACTGTGGCTTTTTGGTTCTGTTACAAACACTTTCGTCTTAGTTACTCTGATGATTAGAAATCCACTTAAATCCTGGCCCCAGCATCCTCTAAAACACTGCGGCAGAGCAAACAGCATAGAAACACGCACAGTTTCTCTTTATGGCTCAGTGTTTAACCTCCTCTCCCGGTCACCGCGTGCATCAGCTCTCCCACCACAGCAGGCTCAGTCAGACGCATGAGAATTCATTTTAATAATTTCATTCCTTTTGTGCTATTTTGCTTTTTTTAAAAAGCCTTGAGATCAGAGACCAGAAATAAAGGGACCCCACAGACCCCAATGCAATTCCCACCTAATTTCCCCACCCAGCCTATTTTCTGTTTGGAAATCACTTATGTACATTGTCACGCTCTAACGATGTCCTATCTGTGTATCCAGATAACAAATAAACCAGCAGAAATTCAGCTGCAAGCTTTGCCACAAAAATCCAAAGTATATTTGGAAAGCTATGCTATGCATTTGTAAATACCTCCCCACAAGAACCACTGCAGCAGGTTTATATCACTTTAAATACGCAGTGTCTTTTATTCTCTGGTGTATGCAATAGCCTGTAGGAGCTTAGTGATAAAGCTTCCTATAATTGTCAAATTTCCTCCAGGCAGGCACCAATGTTTCCTCATGTGTTGCTAATGGTTTGTGGAATTAACATGGCTGTTTATTGTTATGCTGCACAGAAGGAGAAGTGGCAGACAGGCCTATGTCTGAACTTCCCCACTGCAGGCAAGGATCTGACAGTTCACTTTTACTGCACAATAACCAGAGAAAAGACACCAAAACCATTTTAACTCCTGTATGGTCATTTACTTCTCTATAACCGACTTTAAAAGGAATTCAGAATGCTTTCTGATGGAGGGAAACAGCTTCATTTTATGGTCAGGAAAACAGACACAGAAAGGTAAGTGTTCTGCAACTGACAGCAAAAGTGCGGTCCTCTCAAATTTCCTTGCCTCGAATGACAAGCACATCACAGAAGCAGGTCCCCAGCTCCTAGATCTGACCATTAAATTGCAAAGCCATCCATTTATCTTCCATTAAGTCCTCTTGTTTTTGAGTGGAGTGGTACCTCTCTAACTGGAATCCAGACACTTCTCCCTGGACAAAATGTGTATGCGTGTGCATGTCTGCTCTTCCCTGCCAGTCTGGATACACTGTTTGTTTTTACATATAAAAAACTTGCCACGTTTTTAATGATGACAGCATGCTTAGTGATGCGTAGCACTGAAGCAGACATTCCTCATTTCAGGCAGCAACATATGGAAGCAGAGACAAGCTGTGTACCTGAATCAACGCTAGTACTTTATCCTGTACAATAGTGGGGGGATTATTCTTGGGCGAGATGATTTTCACCAGAACACCATCGATGAAGTCACGGTTTGCCACTAAGACATGAAAGCGATGGCCACAGTTCTTCACACAGGTCTCCAACACCTACACACACAAAAAAAAGCCATTCATTGTCGGAGCAAAGCTTGATCACAAACACAGCACCTACCTGGTCGGTTTCTGATTTGGTTTTGTTTTGGTCTTTTGATTTTAAAACTTCTGACAGGAGAGAAGATAGAGGATAAATAATTACACTTATACTCTTAGTTATTTTTTTCTTCCCTAATTTTACCAGAAGGCATTCTCTCTATACACATATTTAGAGGTACCTAACCCACCATTAACATATTGGGCCACTTCTGTTTTCAAGGTAAAGAAATATAAAGTTTCTTCCTCTTCAAAGCAGAACTTTCCAACCTGCATGGCTGAACAGCTAAGTACATCACATCACATCAAGAGCAGGTAAGACAGAGGACATCCTGTCACAGTGACATATTATTGTGCTGTGGCACTCCACCATTTTCTACGTACCTGGAACACAGCTGGACCCAGTTGCTCTGAGCTATAAGCCATGTTTTAGAGTTGGGAATTCAGGTGAATGATCTTCATTCATTCAAAACACTCCCTTGTGAATGCTCTGACAGGTTATACTTTGACACATTTTCCCCCTGCAACCTAGCTAGAGGCACCTTCCACTTGCCATTCAACTGCCAGGGAAGAACAGCTGTTGATTTTTCTCTGAAGAACATGATTAGCATGGAGATAAATCCAAGGCGTCACTTCTCCTTACAGCCATGCCTAATAACCACTGTGACTCTCTATCTGAGGAGTCTGTAATTACTCTCCTACTTCAGCTACTTTCATCAGCCCTGATGACACAGACTCGTTCCTGATGAATTTCACTCCTTCCTGCACAATGGATAATCTCATGGTTTGGTCTTTGGTAATCTGTCAAAATGACAATCCCGGGTAGGGAACGGCAAGAAGACAGAAAGCACAGTCATGCTTTGTCAGGGAGATGCAACAAGAGCTCTGAGAGAGAATCATACAGATCACCTACCTACAGCAGTACAACTCCATCTACTTACTGCTGCTCATTCCTCAGGCTGCTGCGGCACTGAGCCTGCCCAGCACCACGCTGCATTACCCAGGATACCCCTAGCTAAAGTCATCAGTAGGAAAGGTCACTGGCAAATTATCTCAAACCTTAGCAGTGCTGCCTAAATGCACAGAATATAATTTACACTTTATTGAGTGAAATTAGATCAGCATAAATTAGTGCAAGTCTCCCACAGAGATCCATTCACAAGGGAAATTGTGCATCAGCTACTTATGAAGCTGAAAATATGTGAAGTTCATCATCCTCACTTGCAGATATGCCTACAGCCACTGTCTTGGAGTGGAGAAATTGCAGGGCACAGGGACATGAGTGTAGAAGGGAAAGCCCCAAAGGGTACACAGACCCATCTGGGGTACTTTAACTTTCCTCAGTCAGTACTTGGGATGAATAAAAGCCCAGAAAAAAGCAGAAATCAATTGAGTCAGAAAAACACTATGCAAAGCTTCCAGTAACTCTTCCCAAGGAAGTGAGGAAGCAATTGGAGAGGAGAAAAGGTCAGAGCAGTGGCTGTTAAAGTGAAGAGTGTGTATGTTCAAGAGAGTGCCAGGAAAAGGAAAATGACAAAAGAAAAGGGTTCTGCCCTTTTGAGGCATTCCAGCCTGCCCCCACTCACCGTCAGCGCCAGCATGACCTCCCTGTAATTTTTGTTTCCATTCAGCCTCTTCTTCAGTGCTCGAATGGCATCCTTTGGACTGGGGAGAAACACCATTTTTAAAACACAGCTCAGATACTTTTCACATGCTGTATAGTGTGAGAAAAGGAATACTTCACTATTTCCAGCTGAACATAAGCATGCATGTTATCTTTAGATAACTTGACTACAATCAAACTAGGGTCATGTAGAATTATGTGAGAAGACAAGATACCATAGAAGTCAAGGCCAGAGCAATGCCCTAGGCCTCCAAAAAGGCAGGATGTTGATCAAGCAGAAAAGAAAAAGGCCCAGGGCATAAGACCAGCGATCATACTGCAAGCAGCACAGCTTTCCTGGTTCTGAAGGAGATGTATCAGAGAAGCACTCTATTCAAATGGCTGAAATTAATAGCATTGCAGCACTGCAAAGAGATATGCCTGCTGAAAATAAGAACCCTGGAATTACAGACTTGGTACCCTTGCCAACATCGTTTTTCATGACAGCCCTCCCAAGCAGGGACCGACCGCAGAAAGTGCTGCATCATACAGTGGTTTTCTGAAATGTCCACTCAAACTATGAGCATCTGCCCCAGATGAGCTCCCTGCACATCCTCACATGCAGAGTACAACTGGATGAAGATTGTGCTTGTGAACCTCTCAGTCTGCTGGAATAGCACATACCCTTCTTCCGTCTCGTTGATAATGTCACAGATCTCCATGTTAAGTGTCCAGTCTTCACTCTGCAGAGAGCCATCCGTGGCCTTTTCTGTAAAGACAAAGAAATCTTTTCACATATTCTCAATTAGATACTTCAATCCATCTTCAGGTACTCTGAGCTTGAAGCTGTCCAGTCAAAGAAAGATAGGGAAAAAAATAAAGTCCCCACTGATTGTAAGCAATGTCAGACCTTCCCTCCTGGTCTTAGGGATCAGCATAGAAGTTTCCAGACAGAAGCAATTATCCCTCAAGCTCACTAGCTTCAGCCCACATAGAAAGGCTGTTTGTCAAAGACTTCTGAATTCCTGGGAGAGTAGGAAAATGTCAGCTAATTCCAATTTAAACTTCTTGGATGCTGCATTGCTGGCAACTTATGAGACAGGAAACTCTCCCCAAAATCAACATGACCTCCTGCCAGTTTTAGTAGGTAATACCTCCACATGAGCGAAGGGAAGAAAAATAGCAACTTGGAGACAGAATTCAAGGAAGTCCATAATTTCAGCATAAAAAGCACCACCAGCACATGAAAACATTCAGGACATGACAGCTCAGGTGACAATACATTCATGGGCACCCCTCTTGGCAGTGCTTCCCTCTGTCTCGCGCTGTGTCCCCGGTCTCATCTCCATGCTGGGACTATGTACGTATCTACTAAGCACAATTCACCTTCCTCCTGACTCCCAAATGCACCCTCACCATGTGCATGGCAGGTCAGTCACTCTGGTATCAGACTTAATTCTACAGGAAGGATGACCTACAGCCCTGTGACAGTGGCAGATGCCAGCTGTTGGCAGTTTAATTTATAGACATCTGCAAGAGTAGCATAACCATAACTTCAAGTAATCAGTTGACAAGAACTATTTCCTCCTTGGGATTTCCTCCTAAATCAATATAGTTCTATGTAGCAGTGCCTAGAACATCCCCTGAACTTTTCACTTGCAGCACTCAAACACTACCTGTGTGGAACTACCTGCATTCTGAAATGTTGTCAAGTTGAATGTAAAGCCTGTTTCCAGAGAGACCTAAAAAAAGTGAACTTTGAATTTAAACACAACCTTCTCCTCTGAATCAGTCTAGGTTTTTCTACAGATCCCTGGCATCCAATGTTGAAAGGCAAACAGGGTAAACAAAGGTATTTTTAAAATGTAAAATTAACAAAGAAAGCAAACAAAACTTCCAAACAATTGCAAAGCAGAAGCAAAACCACAGGTACCATCTTAGATATATACACACACACATATATATATATTTATATATATAAAGCACCTATCACCATATTGATAAACATTCTTTGGAATCAAACATCCTCCCACCTTTACATCAGACCCCCATGTGTCCCCAGAACAAGGCAGATTTTGTTTGAGGCTGCCAGGCTCCAAGGACTTCATGTATACTTTTTTCTGCTCACCATCAGTATTTTGCCCATTAGCATTCCTTTCACTGTGACTGAGGATATAGATGCCTACAGGCCATAATTATGGGACATTATTTGGAGAAAGACTGTGTGTCTGGGTGATTCAAGTTTCAGTGACTTGCCTACACTAGAATATTGGCTAAAGCAGCTCTACCAAGGACAGAAATCGCTCAAGTCCGACACAAACCAGATGGCTATGTGAAATCCAAGCAGAGATTGCTGAAAAGGAGCAATCTATCTCCAGAATGGAGAGGAAAACATGGAAAAGGTGGTGAAGGAAAAGGAGACCGTTCTTTGCATTCAGAGACACAGCGCTGCAAGGTGCACAGATCACAGCTCAGGGCACGATCCAACAAAAATCTCCTCTAAATACTGGGTAAGTTATAAAGTATTTTTAATATAGTGCATTTCGACTATGTTAGGCAGGGATTCTCTTAAGGAAGAGTGCAGGCAGCGCTCTACTGTTTTCTGGGATACAGGAATTCATCTTTGTGCAAAGCTACTGCTAACAATCACTTTTATTAGCTGCATTTTGTTCCTGTATGGTACGTAAGGCTTTACTGCTATAGAACCTGACCTGCCTTCACCTCCATATAGTACTTGCTCCTTGGGAAAACATTTTATTTAACAATAGAGAAAAAAAAACAAAAAACCCTTAATGAGAAATGGAAAAAAAACCCCAAATCACTCTGTTGTAAAAGGTGACTCCCAAAGCTGCAAAGGCTTTATCAGCAGAGTGCTGGCAAAATGACAGATTACACCTTAAAGAGAAGGTATTCCTTAAGCTGAGCATGTGATATGTTTTCTTAATCAAAAAACTATATGAACAAATTTGTGTTTTCTCAACAGCATTTGGCATCAGGCAGCAACTTAGCAACGTTCCTACTCTCCAGTCTGCTGTAATAACTTCCTATAAACGGCTGTGGAAAACGCTGATCCTGCACAAAGCCATGCTAGCAGCCAAGTAAGTCACTGATCTTGTAAAACCCATTTAGTTAGGTTTATTTTGAGAAATTGTGTACATGGCAGTACTCCACTGCTAAAAGCTGTGGTGTTTTGGAGATGGTAGAGTCAAGAGACACTGCTGCAGCACTGTATGGAGCAAGGCCTGCCTGGGGTCCCCAGTAACCTCATTTCCTCTCTGAGATATACCAGGGAAAATGAAAACCCTGTTTGGTTTTGATGTTTGGTCACCACCTTTTATTTTTGCATTTCTGTTCTTTAGTTGGAGTAAGATGTGTATGAGACTGAGTGGCAGTTGTAACAGTTGTCTTTTTGGAGAATTAGTTCTTTTCCCCTTGGGTAATTTTTAATTCGAATAAGAGTTTGAAGCTAATTTTAGTCTCTTCTTCGGCACCAAAGAGCACACAAGCACTTGTCATCTGTAGTCATTTGTCCTTTGCTGGGTGTGTGACCCAGATTTGCTGCTGCAGTGCTCTCTGGACTGTTAGCAGGGAGTTAACTGACTGCAGGGAAGGCAGAGGGGTTTGGTGTGATTTATTTGAAGAGCAGTGTTACGCTGCGATGAATTGAAAGTCTGCAGAGTTCATCCAGAACCAGAACGCTGCAGGTCGTCAGCTCTGGATTTCTGGTGAAGCAGCTCTGCCCGTGCTCCTCCCCAAGAGATTCCCTGACAACGTATCTAAAATGCATTAAAGATACTCAGTAACCTGCCCAGCATTTATTGGACATTTTGGAAGTCCTGCATCTCTGAGGCTGCTCCTCAAACAGCAAATGCATACGACTAACAAGATTAAACAGACTTTGAAAACCATCACAGAACTGCAAGGGAATGGCAGGCAAATCATGCAAATACCCTTTTTAAAAGTCACCAGTTCCTCAATCTCTTTCAAGCTCATTTAAAAGGCATCTAAATGGCACTAATTCACACAAGGACTCTGGAACTTCACCAGAGGATTCCAGGGTGACATAAAAAAACCGTTAAAGCAGAGAAGGAAAAAAAGCAACGAGTAGGATTCTTTCCTGCTGCTCCCCTCCCCTAACCAGAGTTTATGGTATAGTTTAATTGTGTAACCAAAGGGCTGGCAACTCCTAGTCTGGGTTCCAAGGGTGCTGTGCACAGCTTCTGACCCAAGCACAACTCCACACGCTGGGTTATTGCCGAGTTTGTCACCCCAGCCAGGGCCAGGAGTCGGTGTCTCACACAGAGACAAGGTACCACCAGTGACACTATCAGAAAGTCTCTCCCAGAAGCAAGATGCTATCGGTTCCCACCACGCTTCCCAAATTAAAGTATAAATTCTGGTAGGAGGAAAGACAATCTGGCACTCTGTGCCTGACATGCCGCAGACCTTGGACACTGCACATGTGAACATGAGCTTCTCTCTAGTCTGTAAAGAAAAGGAGAAAAAAAAAAGTGTGCAATTTTTTCATGCACACGTTCCATCTGAGATCTAACTCTCATGGCCGTTATTTCCACACTCTGCCAAATGGCAGTATCAGTGTTTTCCTACTCACACTGAAACTGAGTACATTTTATGGCATTCAAAAGGCGCTGCGCAGTAGGGCAAAGCTGTCATTGTAAAGAGCCTTGGTGCACACCCTGCCCCAGCCAAGCCTCTTCCCAGGCAACCTGCTGTGACCTACGAGATGTCAGCACAAGGAAATGAAGCCAGATGTGCCTGTGTAACTGCCACGTGATAAACAGGCTGTGCAGGGCAGGCCAGTAATGCTCTTCTAAATGCAGGGCAAAACCAGAAGAACTTTTACCACCCATCTTGAACGCAGGTCAAAAGTCACCTAGCAAAGAAATGCTAACACCAGTTCCCTGAAGTTGCTCTCAGAGCACTTTTCAGTACATTATACTCCTGCTTCAAAGTTAGAGCTCAGTGTTGATGGCACTCTTAAAGTATGACTACCCTCACGTACAGATGGGGTAAAGCAGAATTCCACTCTCTTCCCTGCTTCCTCCTTCCAAATCTCATCTCTGACCATTACAGTGAACCCACTATTGGGAACAGCCTGACTATTTTCATTAGGATTGGAACTGCACAAGTTGCAGCCCGTCTGCTATTGAACTCACATACTATCTGCATGCTTACACAGCTGCGACTGAAACACTGACTGCTCAAAGTACTAAGAACATCTACTCTGGCTGAATCATGGCAGCAAGTCTGACCAAGGTAAAAGTTTCCCCAAGAGGTCTATCCATAAGCACCAATAAGTGTCTGTGGTGATGCATAATGTTCTTGGAAGGAAAGCCAAAAGTGAAAGCTAGACAATATTTCACCAGCTACAAATCCCATGAAATGAAAATGTGAGAGCTGTGCTGTTTTCTGCCTGAATACCAGAATCTGGTGAACGAGCAGATCTTCATGCTCAGAGAAGTCACAGTTTTCTCTCTTGGGACATTTCCAGATGTTGTTTCAGAGACTCTCGATTCATGCATTTGTGATGAACCAGACAGGAAAAATCACCTTCTGTTTAAGCAGGAAGCGCACAGACCACTGCACCGTTGTTAGAGATCCCAAAGCAAGAAAGTTCCCATTCCAAATTTCTCCCCTTCCCTCCAACAGCGTCTGGTTTTCAAGCTGTACAAAATATCTGATTTGTTTTTTGTTGTTGCTGCTTGAAAGTTCATAAGATCTTAGATCTTTGTCTTGCCTCTGAACAGTCCACCTGCCTACCAGCTGTGCTCCAAGCCTGAAATTAGCAAATCAAACAGTCAGATGGGTTATATTTCACTCTGCATAATATCTGACAGAGAACAGAAGAAGCCACAGTATTAGCAGGCTCTTACTCCCATCCGACTGGTCCCCCTCCCTTCATCTCAGTGGAGCTCTCTCAGAAGCAAGGGCTATCAGCTGAGGTCAACTGTAAAAAGCTTCTACAGAATGGACAAAGGTCTTTCGGGGTGGGGTGGAAGAAAGAGAGTTTTGCAAGGCAATGCAAAATACATGAGATAGCTAGCTCACAGGGGAAGGCAAGCTATTGAATGATAATGATAACATCTCTCCTCTGAGCTGTAGCTTATAGAATTGTTTTGCTTTAAAGCATCATTACATTTTGCTACTGCAGCTGTCTCTCTTGGATTCAACAAATCATCAATGACCTGCATGGAACCATCAATGAGACCTGGGGAAAGACCATACAGAGGCCACGGAAACATTTCAGCTGTCCAAGCAAAATGAAGATAAGACTAAAAGATCCTCAGCATTCACATGGCTGCTGAGTTCAAGACATCTCACTTGGAAGACAAGAGACACACTAGAATAACACAGTGGGACACTCCTGGACTTAACAGTCTTTTCTTGCTTTCTCTGTATTTGCCTTTAGAAAGACAGTCACGGACACTTAAGACATCACAGTAACCTACAGGAGGTTTTTTCTTTTTTATCAAAACACTGCTATTAAAAATAAATGTGACTCATTCAAAATTCAAGATCAAAACTCAACTCTGAAGTGACTTACTCATAAAAACCTGCCGGTTTCTTTGTTAGAAAGCACAGCTCCAATAGCATTTTTCAATTAGCCACCTCACTGCTCCAAGTCCTTTTTCTTCATTCCTTATTTCACAGGGCTCTGAAAATGCTGAGCTTCACACTTCCAAAGAAAAAGCCAGTCAGCTAGAACAAACGGGCTCAATCTGAACTGCAAGGCATTACAGAGAAACGTGATTTGGGTTGTTCTGCTGCAGCACCGGTCATCCACTTGGACCACTGTGGGTTTTTTCAATTGATTTTAGCTATGTTTGCATCAAAACATTTTTGGGATGAAGTAATTTATCCTCCATTCATTGTTCTCCTGAAGTTTCTCAGGCCGAATAAATGAATAATCATAGTTTATAATGACTGTGGAGGCTACATTAAAATAAAATAACAAGAGAAGCTGTGGACATGCATATGTGCAATCATAACGAGTCTTTAGCTCGGATGCTGTTTGAAGACACACTGGCAGACCAGGAGCTGTCATTTTCTCCAATTAAATTTCACATATTCTTCTTTTTTGAAGCTGCCGCCCAAACAACAACCTCCTTCAGACCTGCCTTACCAGATCACACTCACCTGCAAGCATGAATATGTAATATGCAATTACTGTGCCTTTTTAAAGGCCACATGGTATGCAGAGTTACGCTACAACATTCCTGTGATTTAGATACGCTACGGAAAAGACATCGCCCAACATCGCCTACAAATTCAGCAGGAAACTCGAGCTGATGAACCCAGCGTAGCTGCACCACAGCTTCTGAAGCAGAGCAAGGTGAATGGATTAATACATATTAAACAAATATTAACAGCCGTGTTAAGATTTTTCCTTTCATACTCAGATCAGAGCTTCACCTGCACAAGAACAAAACAGAAATCCTCCTAATAATATCAGAGTAGGCAAGAGAGCATATCAGCCCGACTCGCTTAGTTTATCACATCTCATAGGTCTTGATGCACTTGGAGGTTGTAAAACCAGATGGACCTTCCAGTGCTACACTACTGAATCACCCAGAAATGGCCTGGGCAGGGTAACCTGGTCCTGGCAGTTTCTGTACTCAGATGTTGTCCATCTCGGGCACAAAGGATGGTTTAGTCATAGTTCTTAACTATGGAATCTGGATCCCAAGCAGAACGGTGTGTTTCTATACAATAAAGACTTTTGTTACAAATCTTCTCACTGCAGTTCCCCCAGCAGCAGAAATTGTTGCTGCTGACAGCATGCTCCGCTCAGCGACATGTGTACGTGAGTTGCTCTCTTTCAAAACAGATGGCAGAGACTACTGCTGCTCTAAAACAAAGTGAAATCCCTCTGATTTCACTTGACTTCTTCATTCTATGTAGCTTTAAAACCAAAACACAAATCCCCACCTTCCTCCTCTGTGCTGTAAACTCATTAAAGCCAACATGTTGACCCACGTACCGTAAATAGCTGTCCTTCAGAGCTAGGTCATACGGCAGCAGCTCCCAGCTCATCAAGCCATTTGCATGATTCGGAGGCACTTTTCCCTAAAACTCAGCTTGCACCACACGCTTCTTCACCTCTCTGAGCAGTGACCTTGGCCAGATTCCCCCATCTCACTGCAAACCCACGTTATTCAAGCCGTGGTCCTCCTTTACGACTGACAAACAAGGACTCGCTCACGTCAGAAATCAATACCCTAAAGCCTTCAATCAGAAATGTCAAAGCAGTTTTAAAATATACGTCCTGTATTAATGGATTTTAATGGATTCGAGTGGAGATGTTTACCCTGTGATTTACTGTAGGGGAGCAACAAATCAATGTTCCTTTATGACACGTCACATCTCATGACAGACTGTCCCCTCGCATTGTTGTATCGGTGGAAATGATGGCTTGCCACTAAGCAAACATCTGTGATCTATTAGGCCACACTTCCAGCAGTCTAATATTATCACATCCTGAGTGTCCATCTTTCTTTGCTAGATGAGAGGCACGAAAGCATAAATTAAAACCTTCCGGGTGACAAAGCGTTCTCCCTTGGATTTGCCTTTCCTGAATATGACTGTGACTATGACTTGTCCCTGTGACTCTGTATGGGAGACACCATCAGCACAGTGTTGTTGGAACGGGTCAGAGCACTGGGACAGTTACCCAAGTCTCCTCCCTGTGAGGACAGAAAGGCAGCAGGTGCTGTATCCCAACTTGCACCAAGATTCAGTCACTTCCACTGGCAGAACTTGGATTGTAGCTTACTGCTTGCCAAAGGGGTTCATTTCTCCAAGGAATTTGGATAATTGAGGTGGAAGGGGACTACCTCATTCCTTAATTTGGGCTACCAGTTCCTTAAATGAGAATCTTGGGTATTAAAATACTGACATACTGGATGAATACTGCTCACCAACACTAGAAATACAAAATTTCTTCATAGCAGAGTCTTTGGTTCTCCTTGCCACTCCCCAACCCCCTCCCAAAAAAAAAAAAAAAAAAAAAAGAGCCACACAAAGAAACTAGCCAAAAAATCTGAAAAAACAGTTGTCTTCCCACCCCCCTCAGTAGCTGGACAGCTTTTCTCACCAGAAAGACAACTCACTATGGGCAAACCCAGTATTCAAAAAAGCTCTTCAACAACTAACACATAAACATGAATTTGTCCTAATGTTGAAAAACAACTGCTAAAACCATGCAGACAGCATTCATTTTATCAGCCTTAACTTACAAATCTGAGAGAAAGGGCAGCTGAAAGTAGCGATTTATTTCTCAACTTGTTTGTTAGTGAATATGCCCCAAGGCCCTTCCAGGGGCCAGCGCTGGTATGACAGCTCCTTAAACAAACTGTTGCAAACTGCTTTTTAAAACGTTCTCCCCAAAATGCGCAAAACCAACACCCCCTGTACAAAGCAAAGGATGTACCTGACCAGGGAGATACTAGCAGGAGGTAATGGAGAGAGAGATGAATATTCCGCGCATCCAGATGCAGTTTTGCCACCCAGAACTGCCGGCAGCACAGTGTTACCGTTTGATATCCCAGCTGCACATCATGTTGTGAGCACTCTCAGGAGCAAGGTGGTGCCCTGCTCTGTGACTAGCTGCCCTGTTCAGGACTCAATGGCACCCAGTAATTACAGGTGAGCTGAAAAAATGTCTTTATGAAAAGTTATGGATGATCAGTGTGTCAGTGAGCTGTATTTGAAATCTATCAGCTCTTGATGGCTAATTTTGTACTACATGAGTAAAGCAAGTTCTAATAACTCACTTGGGACTTCACTCCAGTACTTACAAGCTACGTGCTTTTCATATTCATAAAACAAAACTAATTGCCTTTCATGGATGAAATGTTCTTAGAATTTTTAATCCACGTCAGCTGCAAACTCTAAAAATCCATCCCTGTATATTTGAGACTCCTCCTCCCACCCACTCACTTGCAAAATGCTGTTTGCTGCAAACAAACTATAAGGCAAAGATAATCCATCAGACTCCTACATTAGTAATATTTATATTATTTTTTTTACAGGCTACCCCTAAAGCCAATTGCCCACATTCTCACAGCCTTAAAATAAACTGAAAACACTAATTGTGTTTAGTGTATAAGAAAAAGGCAGAATCTTTCATTCCTACAAAGCAAGCCGTGACAAGAACAAGGTTACTCCTTAGTTGCAGCACGCTACAGCAGATTTTCAAGTAAATGTTCATACAAGATGACTAAAATGTGTTATAAATTAAATGAAACAAATCTTGTGTTTGTCTCTTCTGTGGGCATGGTCCCACACCCAGCACTCCTATGTATCTACAACTACAAAGTGAGAGCTGAATCCTCTGGAAAGCCACGATTATCCCACCCATAGGAGAGAACTAAACAGTGAGGGGTCTGCAGCTTCTGAGGGCTGACAGCTCACATTTTCTAGTGTGAAATGCTTCACTTCGCTTTTCAATTTTGCAGCCTTCCCTCACACAGCTCTACACGATGACAGCAGGCTTGTGCACGAGGCAGCTAGCTCTGATCCCATTCAAATTCTCCAATACCTCTGTGGCTTGAAATCAGTGTCTGGAATACACTAAGCGTTTTCACAGCGGGAAGAGGGGAGAGCTGGCTCCTGTTCCACTAGGTAACAGGAATCACTTTTGCCAATGCTGCTGTCATCGAAGGGCTCTATTGCCAGCTGCCCGCTCCCACAAGCCAAGCTTGCCATGCCTGCAAAAGCTTAGCAGCTAAACGCTTCCAAACAATCATCTTAGGAAACCTGAGTGCAAATCAGGCAATGATAATGAGATGATACATGTGTGCAATTCCGTCTTGTGGATTTCTTGGTGTCTAACAACCCTACTAAAAATTCTCTGCACTTCTACAGCCCCGTTTCTCTGTGCCGCTGCCACAGATAAGCCTGAAAAAAGAAATAGAAAATGTAAATACCAGAAATTTATCAAGTATGCAAATACCTATTTCTGAGGCTGTCATCTTAATTTTCCTGTAAATCCCCATTATCCAGCTTGTGTTACCTACTCATACAGCCTTGTAAATTCTTCAGGTCAGGAGCTGTCCCAATACATTTCATATTTCACTGCCATTGCCTGTATTACATGATGCTACTAGTGTGGTAAAATTTAAAACAATGTAAAAGTATCAGGGGACTCCAGCATACTTCTGGAAAATAACTATATATTCGTCCTTAGATAGTTAATATTCTGACTAGAACACAGACTGTGAGCACGGCTTACAAACAGTTTGGCTTGTTTACCCTATGGAGCAGGGAAACAAATCCAAGCAAATGAAAAGGGCCCATCCAGGGCATTCTCAAAACTGCAGGTTACAGGTGGGAAGGTAACTTTCCCAGTGTGAACACACACGATCTTCTGGAATCTATAGAGAACCAGCTCTCCATCTTTGCTGCTTACAGCTTGTTGATCAACCACACAGAAGTCAGAGAGGTCAGAGGATAGTGAGTAACATATACAAAACCTATGAAGCCATTTTGGCAGCGAGACAGTGGTACACATTAGTGTCACTGCTCCTGCTTGGGAAAGCAGGGAGTACCTGCCCAGGTGCTCTCCTGGCCCTGTTCACTGGTGCCCAGCTCAATGACTGAGCTTCACCACACCATCCAAGCTGGGGTAAGCCTCTCGCAGCCGTTCCCTTATGCTTCTGGGTGAATCAAGACTTTCTCAACTTCATTTGGGTTTGGTGTTCATGCACACAGTGCACGTCGTTCCTCTGAGCCAAGCAGAAGCCTCCTAAGCAACCAACAGTATAACGATGCCTTTTATGAAAGAGGTGTAAAGCTTGCCTGTGCGAGGCCGCACCATTTCAGCTCTCTCCTGGTGCTCATCAACAGCCTGGAGATGATTTTGCATGCCAGGATGCAGGCTACGGTTTGCTTTAAGGGGTATTACACGTGAAACACCTCATTAGCTGCAGCAAGACTCAAGGCTAATACCCTTTAAGGAACCTGGCTGGAAGAGGATTTTTCATTACTCACTGGCTATGCCAAAGCATGGGCATCGATGGGGACTGTAAAGGCAGTTTTAATTATAGCAGGTAGAACCCACACATGATCAAGCTGCAGTGTCAGAAAACCACTAGAACTGAACACTGACCCATTTGGGTTGTTTGTTGAACTTTAATCACTTTCCAAGTCTGACAGCTGCTCAAACTTAATTGCTCATTACGCTTGTAAATAAAAACTGATCTCACTCTCTGATTAGCCAACCATCTTATAGTTGCCATAACAACTTCTTGTCTAATAAGTGATTTCAGATTTACCATTATTTGTACTAGCAGAAAATTTCACAAAGGTCTGAGATCGCTCTTTTCACCAAAATACCCTTCTAATTAGAAGAACTGAAAATCAGAAGAGAAAGGGCAGCTCAAAGATAATGAAAAAACAAGCCATTTACCACAACAGCTTAAACATGATAAGGGTACCCTAAACCAAAAAAGATATGCTGCATCCTGCTTAACCCCTACCAATCATCTTATTATCACACCTACAACCTATAACTGCTGCTCAGAAAAATACAGCACAGCATTCAGGTAAATAACCAAACACAATGTGGAGACTGATTTCAAGATTGACTCCACAAGAAATATTCCAGTGAAGTTCACAAATTTTCTTTCCTAAACTTAAATTAGGAACCAATTAACCAGTTACATTCCTTAAGACTCTGTTAACCGATGGGAGTGTTTTATGGAGAACACTGAGGGGTTCGTATTCTTGAGAGCTTCATATGAAAGAGGGAAAAGCTTTTGTATTGAGCCCCACAGATGTCCATTGCATCAACTGCAATGAAAGGTATTTTGGAAGGCAGAGCAAGACCACAGCAAGTCATCCAAAACTTACTTGAGGCTTGACTTTTTGGACAGAATTACTAAGTAAAGCCCTGCAGAGATTTGGGAAAAAAAATCTGCATTTAGTAAGCATTTGGTCACCACAGCTTTGTAAAATGTCTCTATTAAAACACACAGATGTATTTGTTAGTCTGAGAAGACAAAGTGATGGGGAGCTATGAAATTCTGCTAGCCTGCAGGCCTCCTGTAGCATAAAGACCTTCCAAAATTTGCTGGCAAAGCTGCTGAAGCTTGCAATTTGTTTAATCTGCTCAAGGTGGCTTTTTGTGTATATAGGCAAGGAAGGACACCCTTTTCCTTCCAAAAGGAAAATAAATGCAGAAAGCTGTAATTTGAGACAATTAAAGATCTTTAAAAGACCCAAACCAGCCTCAAGAAATACCTGGTTCTAAAAGGGCCTTTTTCTGCATTTACACAGCTATGCAAGAAACATGATTTTTTTGTTATCTGGGTCAAATACAAAGCTAGTCACACTTCCTGCAGTAGATGTATCCCACAAAATAAAGAGGATGCAATGCATCCAAGTGAACAATATCCTCGACGTTCCTGACCAGATACAGGACGTAACAAAATCATTCTTGTCTTAAGAATAAGAAACCAATGCTCTGCAAAGTTCTTGGGGTTCAAACACAGTTTATACCACCAATCTGTGCCTTCACTTTGTGTATGTTTTCTTTGATCTGAATTTGAACAAAGAATTTCTTCCCAAAGTAATCGAACCCAGGCGGCTTCTGAGGACCAGCTGGGGAACAGGCTGGCTTACTTTCAAAGAACATGCAGGCTTACAAGCTAACCAAACTTCAACTGGGGTCCTCCTGAATATCTTCTCATTTTTGAGTCCCCTGATGCTCTCTCAGACTACGTTGCAAGCACTGAGCTGCCAAAGGGTTTCTGTGAACTGAGAGATATGGAAGCATGAGTAAATAGCCTGTATGTCACTGTGCCAGGAATTACCCAAATGCAGACAGGGTATATACATGAATTGACTTTTTTCTTCCCTAATCCTTGATTATGAAATGAGTTATTACATCATGGGGCCTACCTCATGATTCTAGCAGGTACAGAACACAGAGTATGTATTTAAATGTGAAGACAGTGCTGCCAATAATAGACTGGCTGTATTTACTTACATCTCCTCCTTCTTGAGCAACGGGAAGACTGGAAGATTGGAAGACCTGGCTGAGTAATAGACGTGTTTACCTGTAGCAAAGGACCTGCTCCTAAGGGGGGACCAGGCCCAAGCAAAGTCTTTAGACCAGCGAGTTTTGTGCTCAACAATCATCAGTTTTAGGAGAGCCCTTTACCACTGACAATTACTGAAACAAACGAGCAAAATGATTCCAGAGAACTGTCAGCAGAATGACTAAGCAAACATGGAAGATAAGGCTTATCTATGCTAGAAAGGATTTTTGTACTCAGCAACAAGTTTCTCATCATTCCCAGGAGGATGCAAACAAGAATATGGAAAACTAGTTCTGGATGATGCGTGCAGACTCACCACATGAGGGAAAAACTGGTCGGCAGGCTGGCCTTTTGGGTCACTTCCTAACTCCTCAGCACTCCTTAGCACAACTTCTTTCTCTCCTGTGTTCACCAAACATTTATGCTTTTTATTGCCTATGTACTGCACAGATCTTGAAACCAAAACACAAAGTGTGAAATGATTTCTCCAGAGTCAAGTAACAAACACCAGATGAGGAAGGGGATTGCCAGGCTAACCCTGAAGAGCACCTGGCCTGCAGGTACTACACAGTGTCCTTCCCATGAAGACATTTCTGCAACTGCTCTTGTTCCTCCACTGACCATTCCCACCACCTGTACTATCAGATGTCTTGATGGGCTTCATCTTTACAAAGTAAAAATTCAAAGAATGCTGAATTATAAACCCAACATAGTTTAAGAAATCAAAGGGAAGTCTGACTAAATCCAAATTGTTCCTAATTCAACTAAGGGAAACACACAGTACCTTTTTTTTTTTAAATGAAACATTAAATCAGTTGGAAGGGTCCATGGGGATTTTCTGTGTGTCTTCAGACAAGCATATTTTAAATATGCAGTTAAAAAAGTCTGCCGAGTACATGAACAGAGCAGTACCAAACTGGGAACGAGCTGTCCCCACACTGCAACCTCTCACATATAGATTTATATTAGAAGCATATGGAATATACATTTAAGCATACTGTGCCAGGAGAGATAAAACTGCATTACTCAAAAATACATGCTATAATACCTTCATGAACTACAATCTGCTTTTGTGCCTATAAAATAAATCCAGTCTCAGAAACCTAGTATTAAGGGGTATTATACTAATTATCCAGCTTCACACACGTATGTAGTTTCTCCAAGTTGCCAGATTCATGACTCAGTATTTATTTGCTCCTTTAAAAGCAAAGATATCCATTTTCATATTTCATGGAGATTTCCTTACAACGTAATCCATTGTCATGAAGGGAAAGCAGATCCAAATAATCTTATAAAACTAAAAGCATTTTATCAGACTCTCTTCTGCATGACTAGCACAATTCCATATGAACTAGGGGGGCTGGTTTTCTAAACAACTGACCAGCTACAGGAGTACCTAGAAGTGTACTTAAATTCTGAGGAGAGCATTTTTTGTGCCCTTGTTATGTTGAGAAAAGACAAGATTCACCTTTTTGATGCTGTGGGCATCTGATAGTAAGAAAAGTTACATGTACCTTGTACTGAGAGAAGCTTCCCTTAGAACAGGGCACAGTACTTCAGTGGTTACAGGTAATTGCAAGCATCTTTCTTAGGGCTTTTTATTTTATGATAAAGCAATTAATGAAAATAGAGATGATTAAGACCCCAACAGCAGGCTGCAAACATGTACTTTTATTCATACCAGGTTCTGAGGTTACAGGGTGCTCTTTAAACACTGCCTTCTGGGGTGGGGTAAAGGTTTGCCCTTAAAAAATGTTTTCCTTATAGTACAGCATAGTAGTAAGTTTACTCTGAAGGGAACTTAGACAAATTGTGCATGTGGACAAGAAAGCCTGAATTAATTCCTCCTGCTGGATTACCATGGGCTGCTCACTGTGATACATCTCTATTCCTGCACATAACCATCAACTCATTTATTTAAGAACCATTTTTATTCTAAGACTCATAAAAATCTTAGGATATAAGAAACTTGAAGAAAGGTCTTAAATGCTTCTTATGGAAAGGAAAATAAAAAGGTATTTATACACACCCCCTCAAGCTGAGGCATTTTCTCATTTAAAAACAGAAGAGGGGGAAACAAAACAGCATCTCTGGAAACAGACTCTGTCCAACATATTTATTATCCATTTAACAGCCCTGAATGGATGAATGCAAGTGCTTTGATAAAAATCAATTGAAAAGCTGTCTGCCTTACTGTTGCTTCAATAAAGTGCCTCTGTATCTTTTCCTGAAACCTTGTTTTTGTAGCCTCCTTAAACAATAATCTGTATTAAATCCCCATACCGTTCCTCCTCCATAAACAGACTCCAAGGCAAGTGCCCAGACTGGCAATACTCACCCAAACATCCTTTTACCAACAAGGACCAGGGATGTAAATCAGCATCATCTGATCAGCACCCCCACCACCAGTTATGCTGGACACCTTAACTGCCACTATATTGTTAAAACCAACTTTCAGGTCTCTCTGCATTTAACTCAGGTGCTGGACCTCTCTCCCTGGAGGTCTCTAGCTCCGAGTCGAGCAGACTTCAGGCTGCAGCAACAACTTCTGACTTCCAAAGCACACACAGCCCCATCCAGAGCCCTTACCAAAAGAGACCTCAATCCTCCAGTCCAACACCCTGTGAGGAACCCATTTCACACACCACTGCCCCCCTTCGCTCCTGAAGGCGCCGGGGGCTGGGGGCAGCAGCAGGGCTTGGTTTGGATTCAAACAAATAAACGCTCTCCCAAAGCCTTTGCCGTCTCCAGAGTAAAAAACCCACTACAAAATCTAACTGGTTTTCCCTTGTCCTCATGTGTAAGCCATATGGCCTGTATCAAATAAGCAGAATGAGCAAAAAAAAAGTCACCAGCACTCCCCATTCTTGTAATTCAATCAGCTTTAATCATCTAAGATGTTTTCACTAACCTCCACTAAGGGTATTTGTTCTAATAACCTTGAATAGAGCGGTGACACTTTAAAGATGGCTCCCTTGAACAAAGAAAGATAAAAACATAATTTATGGCAGGATGTTGAATCTCAAGGCAAATTCCTGCTACTGTAAATTGCAGCTTTTTCCCCAGGCCAGCCCCTCTTTGGATAGCAAGCAGTCTGTCTTTGCTGTTTTACTACACATCTTCCTGTACTTCTCCTCCTCAATGGTCAGGAGTATCCTTCAAAACAGTCCTGCTCTAAGGATCTTGGCTATTCTACTTGTAGTATCTGGTGGGAACAAATTAACAGTTCAGCCATAAAAACAGGGGCAACACTCAATGCCACAAAGGATCTTGTCAGCTCCAACACACACAGTCTATAAACCCACAGCACCCAATCCTCTCGCCAGCTTTCACAAAGACCTTCCCTAGAGCTGGGGGGACAAACTGCTCAGCTGGCCAGCGCCATGCAGCTACAGCTGTCAGTGACAGCTCCAGTGCCACCCTGGGCTCTGTGTCCAGCATCACCCACAGTCCCTGGATTCTCCAAGCACACAGCACCAGTTAAAAGTATCGGCAGCACATCAGCCTCCAAGCAAGCTCTGCACAGGGATTTTTTGAGGAGGCCCTGCCTGTGGCAGGGAGGTTGCAACTCTAATCCTTGAGGTCCCTTCCAACCCAGATCATTCTATGGTTCGATGAAGCACTGCCCACCAACAAAGGCAGCATTGTGAAGGGACCATGAAGATGTCATGTAAGTCCTGCAGGATACTGAAAAGCACCGTTTGCTCACAGAGCCTTTGAGAAGTTATGGATCCTGCCACATAATCCCAGATGAAATGTTTAGCTTATATGGAAAATGGTGCTATTCCATACCTCCCTTCACTGTACCTTCCAGGTGAAAAGCAGTATGATATGAAGATGGCCAGAGGCCTGGAGCACCTCTCCTATGAAGACAGGTGGAGAGAGTTGGGCTTGTTCAGCCTGGAGAAAAGTCTCCAGGGAGACCTTACAATATCTTCCAGTACCTAAAGAGGCTACAGGAAAGCTGGAGAGGGGCTGTTTACAGAGGGCAGGGCATGATAGGACAAGGGGCAATGGCCTTAAGCTGAAGGAGGGGAGATTTAGATTAGATATGAGGAAGAAGTTCTTCCCTCTGAGGGTGGGGAGGAGGGAGGCCCTGGCACAGGGTGCCCAGAGAAGCCGTGGCTGCCCCTGGATCCCTTGCAGGGTTTGAAGTCAGGTTGGATGGGGCTTTGGGCACCCTGGCCTGGTGGAGCGTGTCCCTACCCGCAGCAGGGGGTTGCAACTAGGTGATCTTTGAGGTCCCTTCCAACCCAAACCAGCCTGGGATTCTATGATAGTACGGACTGGGCAAAATGCATTTTAATTTCAGCAATCTCCTAGGCACACTGCAGGAGCTGCCTGCCTTCCACACAACAGCCCTGTCAAAACCCACTGCCTTGCTAGAGACCTAAGGATAGTTCAGTGTCCACAGGTGAACCGACTTATTGAAGAAAAATTAAGTGAGGTTTGTAATTAATAGCCATGGTGGTGTTTTATGCACTGTCAAGCGACTGCTGGAAACCAAAGAGAACCGACCACTGAAGCCTGTTGCCAAAAGTCAGGTAGCTTTCAGTGATGAGGAACCTGGCTGCCATTGAAACCGGCACTTTAGATGCAGGAGACTCTATCCATCTCCATTACAAATCCTCTGAGCTCATCCTAGCATTACTTTCCCACATTAAGCAAAAGAGTTAACATAAAAAGCCTGTCTAGCTTCCGACATTATCCAGATAAAGAGAAGGAGAAAAGAGAAAATCTCTTGTATTACCTCTCTCAGCCCTCCCCAAACCTTCTCTGACATCTTTGTTCTTTCAGACCTGGCATTTATCTGAAGACATTGTCTAGCCCTAATTAAATCTTCATGTGAACCACTGCTACTTCCTGGCAGAGAACATGCATTCTTGGTGTGCTGATGGACCTACATAATTTTCTGCACTTCTCCCTTATGGTGAGTGTTAGGCCTTGCTTGAAAACATCACAACTGTGTTCAACACAATATGTTTAAACAGAAATACAAAATTATTCAGTTTCTTTTAAAGAATGAAGAGAAACATAAGTGAAAATTATATTCCACAAGCTCATTGAAAAAAAAACTGTGGAAACACTGGGCAAATAGCACCGTCTGAGAACAAGGCATGCTTTTGTTTTACTGTTGTCTCAGAAAGGGATAACTGGCAGTGATACGACAAGCAGAAAACAAAAATTCTTCCAAAATAAAATCTGCAGCACTCTCTTCCCCCTGGGGATGAAAAAAACATTCTTAAAGTGCAACTGAACTTTGCATTCTAAGCCCCTCACACACACCTAACTTTATCTGATGAAAGCAGCTCCCTCAGAGCTTTGTGTTTGAACTCTCTAAGTTGGCACAGATACTGCTGGTTCAAAGAGAGCAAGGGGATGTAAGAGAAAGGCGCAAGGCTAGAAAAAGTCCCTCTCCAAGAATTGTTTAAGGAAGCCCCTGTAAACCACTTAGTGATGCTAGAAGAAACTGTCAATAAATAGATGAGAAATTATTGCCTTTTCTTAACAACGCTCATTGTAGAAGGCTTGTCCAAGCAGCAAAGCAGCCAGCTGTCCTGGCAGATGTGGTCAGATGGACAAACACAGCAAAGCAAACGCACTCTAAAACCATGTTTAACTTTCGCAGTTCTTGTTATTATCCTCCATCTCTCAGCACGTCTTTCCCTAAGCAGAAGAAATAAACACCCCAGATGGCAAAAGAAAAACAGCAAGCTATACATATGCTCCATATTGTCTGACAAAGCAAGAGTCCGGCCATCTTCAAAGCACAGTGTGAGACTTACCCATTTAAGGGCATTTTAGCTCTGCAAGGGGGTGTCTCTGCACAAGCAGGTGAGGTGACTACTACAAAAGAGCTTCTGGGTTTTGAGGTCAAGACCAGGGACTCTGCAAAAATTTTCCACTTCAACTTCCAAAGACACAAGTCCTCCATCATTCCATAAATTAATGTGGAATAGCTGTAGACTAGGCTATATATAGCTATGCATCATGCTATATATAACCCCTAAATAAGGCATTAGAATTACTGTTGCTTATGAAGTAAATCAGGCAAACTAAGAGCATGGTGTCATTGGAGAGGGACGCTAGCACCAGTGCACTCAACTGAACATTGCCTCAGCTTCTGGGACCGTATGCCACAGTCCCTGCACTGCAGGAACCTGAACCACCCTGTTGTTCTTCCTCACCGCAGTGTGAGAGATCCTGTATTTCTTCGGGGCCTGAGAGACGAAAGCGGAAGGCAACGACAGCCCACCCAACTACAGGCAAGTCAGCAAACTCTGCAAAAGTGGCACCCAGGTTTTCTCCTGTGGCCCTGGCAACCCAGGCCGAAGCCAGGCTTGCCACAGTTGAGTGTGAAAACGTCTGTGGGAGGACGGGAATCGGCACAGCAAACCAGGAAGGCCTCAGCTGGCCATGCAGTGAAAACATGCCCAAAATAACCTGCCTACTGTCACCTAAGCATTAGCAAAACCACAGGTCAAGCTCTGAGATGAAAACAGAGTGCATGTTTGAATCTCACGGTGCTCTCCTCATGTATGCACAGGCCCCAGGAGGTGCCAAGGCCTTGGGAAAGGAGTGGCTGAACAGCAATGTAACACAGCGCTCCCATGCAGGAAAATGAGCTGGGGGCTCCAACAACTTTCCTTTTCCTTCACCCACCAACCATCTTTGTGCAGAGCCTCTCCTTCCCGATGGCAAAAGGCCTGCCCGACACCACCACTACCCCCACAGCCCTCTGCTGCCGAGAGAGCCCTCCACGACCTGCCCAGAGACACCCACAAAGGACTACAACACCCCCAAGCCTGGAAACCACCCACAACCTCCAGGGTACACCCCCCCCTCGAAACTCCCGCTACCCAGAGCCCCCCCATACATCCAGGGCACCCCACTCGCCTCCACAGCCGCTTCACCGCTTCCAAAGCCCCGCACAGACCCCTTTGAATCCCCACGGCGCCGGAGCCCGCCGCGGGCCCTCACGGAGCCGCCGCGGCACCTCACCGATCACTACAGCCCCCCGGTGCCTCCGAACCGCGCCGCTGCCTGGAGCCTCCCACCCCTTCCGTGGGCCCCGCCAGGTCCGCTCCCCCATCCCCGAGCCTCCTGCGGCCCGCGGGCCGCCTTACCGAGGCTCTGCCCCACCGGGGTGCTGAACGGGTTCCCCAGCAGAAACTCCATCTTGGGATGACAACAAACAGCAGCCCGGCGAGCCCCCCTCTTCGCCCGCCCCGCCTTGACTGACAGCTGCGAACACCAACCGCAGCTTTCTCTTCCGAACATGGCCCGCCTCCCTGCATCCTATTGGGCACCGGATGGACATTCGGTGCAGTCATAGGTTGAAAGGGTGCCTATCACTGTCAACCGGATGGCCCGCCCCCGCAATAGATCCATCCCTTTCCGCGCCCCCCAGTTGACGGACAGCAGGGGCACCACTACCGGCATTCTCCATTGGGCAAGGGCCAAACCATCTCTAATACCATTGGACAAAAGAAACATCAATCAGGCACGCCTCCTCCCGCCCCAAGGGCACGGTACCGGCGCTGATTGGCTGACACGGATTTCTCGCGTTCTGATTAGCAGCGAGCTTTCCCACCCCCTCCCTGACCATTGGCGGCTGAGCGTGTCACGTGGCCGCCCCTAGCAACGCGCCTGGGCTTCCTTAGCAGCCGGGACGGGGGCGCGGAGCGGGCCTGGCGCTGGTGGGGGGTGAGAGGCCTGAAGGGCCGGGGCCTGGATCTGCGCTGGTCCGAGGGAGGGAGACAGTGAGGGAAGCAGGGAGGGAGGGGGTAGCCCACCCGGAGCAGAGCCACGCTGACAGACAGAAGCAGGGTTCCCGCCGCGGGCCCTGCAGGGCCTGGGGGTGCTGGGGACGTGGCGCTGCTTCCCAGGCCTGGCTGTGCGCTTCTCGTGGGGTGACCGAGCCGCTGCTCGCCCTAACGCCCACGTGTTCTCGCGGGATGCGGTGAGCGGCTGCCCTCGTGGCGCGGCTATCTCCGTGGAACCGACAGTGACTGAAGAGAGGATGGGCAAAGGCAAGTGGGAAGCCTGGCAGGAAGGGACGGATCGGCCCAGAGCCTGCGACTCCTTGGGCTGCACTGAGCACACCTGTGGAGGGGTTTGGTTTGTTAGGAAGTCATCAGAGGGAGAGAGCTCTCTACACACAGATGTTTATCCTTCCTGCCCTCCAATGCAAACTTCTTCCATAATTATGGACGTTGTACATGGGCAAAACTTTGAAGACTCAGGTCCTTCATATTGATTCGTGCACTGTGCAGAGTTCTAGGAGGATAAGTAGTCTCATTGCTCCCAGGGCAACATCAAGGATATATAAATGACAACCCAGGGCAGAAAGTTTTAACTGATAGAATTGCCTGTTTGCCAAAGCAAAGGTGTTTGTGGCCAGTTCTATATATTGACTGAACCTGATAGCCTTTCCTCTGGATCTGGATTCCATTTCCTATGGATCCTGCTTTCTTCAGGAAATTACTGTTATTTTTTATAAATGTTTCTCCTTCCTCAAATTTGTCACCACTTTTATTACCATGTTGGTGTTTGAAATTCAGTGAGCTGCTGTTAATTTTCCTATGCTATAATTACCTGCCACTTACTCTGTAAATCAAACTTGCCAATAACGAGGAGCTTATCTTTTAAAACTAGATCAGGTACTGCACAGACCCTTGAATGTGAATGAATATGGGTTTTAGCAATAGGTGACTGCCATGTGATGGACCACCGCTGTTCATAGGTGCTGCACTGGAACCCCTTTCCTGGCCTGTTTACCTGGCCAAATTCTGGCATTCTTTGTGGAAAACACTCAAGCGTGGTAGGAAGTTTGTGTGTGATTGTGCCCAGCCATTTTGCAGTGCTCAGGCTGTCAGGCTGCCCCTGGAGTTGCATCAGTGACGTTGTGATGAAAGTCACAGCTGTGAGGTATTAGATCTTCTTAATGCTCAGCTGCGCTCTTGATTCCTCAGAACTGCCATGCCTGTTCGATGAATGTTGGAAATAGTAGCCAGGTGGTGATTTAATTTATTTTTCTTTTCTGTTCTTTAAGGCTGATACTGTCTGAAAATGAGTCAGTTGTACAATAGCATCGAGCCAAACGTTATTGATGATGTAATGGTTCAGAAAGCCATTGAAGAGCTGTGGCCAGAGGACACAGGAAAGCTTGCCAAACAGGAAGGTATGAACTTTAAAGATGTGACAGAGCTGCAGCTTAGTTTTAGAAGTGAGTATCTGTATATATAATTTTTTTCTTCTTCTTTTGTTAGAAGGTAATAGAATTAAGCACGGGGTGGCTGGACGGCAATTAAACGCTCATTATTAGCTTGGGGTTCTTATGAGCAAAGTAACACCTGGACTCCTGCTTTCAGGCGCAGCTGTACGAAGCAGCGTCAGCAGGAGCTGGGAGCTGTCGCTGAGCGGTAACCTCAGAGCTGCTCAGCCTCAGCGCCTTCCGCCTTGAACGTTTATATTGTGGTGACACCTACAGGCCACAGGCCTGCTGAGCCCTCTGTCCATGGGCAAGCCGAACGCTGGGCAGGCTCTGCCATGGCTGGCCATGATGGGAGAGCTGTTTGGTAGATGATGGTGATTACAGTCCAGTTTGGTGGCTTCCTCCGGTCATTCATAGCATTATCACAACTTGCCTCCTACTGTCAAACCGCTCATAAACTTGCATTCAAAAAATGAAAAGGAAAAACGTTTGGCTCAATATTTGAGTATTTGGGGGTCTGTAATTTCAGGGGGAAAAATAAAACCAACCTGCTTTTGATTATTCATTGTGTGCTCCAGTAAAATGATGCATGTCCTGGCTGAACACTGTAGGACAGGCTCCCCACAACCCCATCCTGCGTGTGCTTGATGGCAAATGCAAAGCACAGAACTGTGTGAATATTTTGTGTGTGTGATTCCTTGCTTTACTCTGCACTCACTAAACAACTGTAACAGTAGAGCAGCTAACAGAATCTTCTGGGAAGCCATGGACAGGGAGAAAGAGAATTTGGAGCGAGCATGTTCCGTGTTTTCTGTCACCTTGGTCCTAATGTTTTGCTGTAGTGCCTAACGGCCTGGCCTTGTGATTCTGTTTTTGGAAAGCTAAATGCAGGGATATTGATTAGCTCTAAACTGCAGTCTTCACAGAGAGAGTAGACACCTACCTGCTTTCCTGTGCTGAGAATCCCAGGAGCAGGAGAGTAATTTACAAAAGCAGTAGCTGGCCACCATTAGCCTGAGAACACGGAGAAAAGCAGAGTCTCGTCCCAAACCTCCCTCTTGTAGCTGGAAAGGAAAATGAAGGTCAAGGCCTCTGGGTAGCAGATTTGTAAGCCACTCCTGACTGCAGGGCTGTAGTCAGCATCCCCTCAGTGACTCATTGGCATCGCTGATGAGCAGTGTGTGCTGGTGCAGGACACTAAGGTTAACTGGGCTGAAATCTCATCCAGCCTGTGGACCTCTTGGCTCTCTAGGGCAGTCATCACATGCCATTGTAATCCACTAAAAATCATTTTGGAGGTAAGATGGGACGTGTTTTCCTGGTGCAAGATAGCATGTCTGCTAAACTGAAAGCTGTCTCATATGAAAAGCCATGTTCTTTTTTTTTTTTTTCTTTTTCCTGTGGCTTTAGATATTCTGCAGATTGATAATCTGTGGCAGTTTGAGAATCTGACTAAACTGCAGCTGGACAACAACATCATTGAGAAGATAGAAGCTCTGGAGAGTCTGGTTCACCTTGTATGGCTTGGTAAGATAGAGGCATATGAAGCTGGATGCCTATGCAGGTGCAGAGCAATCTGTGATAAAGCCAGGATGTCTCGTTCCTTCTCAAACACGACTGATAGGAGCTTTCCTAGGGAAGGCTGTCAGCTGTCTGTGTTTCCTCATTTGACTGTCAAATGTCAAAATGCCTGAATATTGGAGCTGCAAAACAATCCTTCAAGTGTTTAAAAACTGCTTTTAATACATTTGGTGTGGCAGGAGCACGAAGCTGAGTTTTCAATGCTGTTTCCAGGGGTTTTACTCATATTTGGAGGTGAGTCTTGGAAAATTTTATGGAAACACCTCTGTGATTTAGAAGCCTGAGTTCTATTTTCAAAGGTAATGTTGGTGTTTTGCAGATGAGAACCCACTGAAAAGCAATAGTGTCTTTACCCCTACATATATCGTTACCGTTGTCCCAAGAAGTGCCCATCCTTGTAGTCTTACGTGACTCCTTTTTAACTAAAAACTTGGCACATGGACAGCAGCATCACATGGGGGTGACAGGCTGTGATGCTGGGCAGATCAGCAAGCTTGCTGCTACAATTTCATTGCTTAGAGCGTTCCCTGGGAGCTGCAGCCTCATTGCTGGCTGGCAGAGTAACCGTATCCTCAGCCACCATTGCAAACAGCATGCAGGGCTTCAGCTCATAAGCTCATCTTGAAATGTCTGGTGGGTTCTTCCACCCAGTTGTCTGCACTGTTCTGCTGCACAGATAACTTTGTGAATCAACAGCTGATCCCCACAATGTAAGTGGCATGTTTTGAGGCACACTAATGGGGTTTGTTTGCCCAAAGGCTGCAGTGGTTCATCAGCTGCTGCCTGAGTGTCTTAGCTGTCCAGGGGCTGGCCTGATGCTGACAGCTGGTAACCATATCAACCCTCTTTGGACTCCTGAATCACTCAGTTCTGGCCTGAGGGAAATCACTGCCCTTACCCATGATGAGTGTAGGTGCTAGATAGATGTTCTGGCAGGAAAAGAGGAAATATCAACAAGTGAAATAGCTCAATGGAGTTTATCCAATGACAACAGGGCGATTACAAGTGTGGAACTGGCATATGTTGGTCCTGTGGGAATGTCCATGACCAGGCATTGGTGTGTCTGGCAAGAGCCTGCAAGAAACAAGGCAGGGAGTATCAAATTTGTCAGAAAAATACCCCCTTTTGGGGCATTTTTCCACTTTTTTTTTTTTTTTTGGGTTTCCCCAAGAAGATAGACGTTACTTTCAGATCGTGTATGTGAACTGCACATGGAATACCTTCAACTGTTCCTCTCATTTAACAATTGCCTGGGGAATTGCAAGGAGATGGGAATGAATGATCATTTAATGCTGAATCTTTCCTGTGGGACACTGAACATCCCAAGGAAAACAATGTACATAACCTGAATCAAGAACTGGACTAAATGCAAGGTGTGAAGCAGGGCATTCAACTTTTGCTTGTAAAACATCTGATCTCTAAACTCTTCCCCAGACTTGTCTTTCAACAATATTGAAGTAATCGAGGGCCTGGACACCCTTGTCAAACTGCAGGACCTCAGTCTCTACAATAACAGAATATCCAGAATTGAGCACATGGACACACTGCAAGAGCTGCAGATTTTCTCCATTGGAAAGAACAACCTGACCACCGTGGAAGACGTGAGTGCTTGCTGTCTGCACATGTTCCCTGTCTGAGGATCAAATAATCTAAAACTCTGGTTTGCTGCTGTGTCTGAGCTCCTCCTTAGAGGAGAAAATTTTCTTTAGGATTTCACTGCCTTTGAGTAGTCTGAGTTACAGTTTTGGTAAGTTCTCCTGGTGTTAAGTGCTAGCTACAGCTATTTCTAATTTAGATTATTGACTCATGGGGGCCTGGTTCTGCTACTGCTCTCAGCCATGGCAAAATTCCTGATGGTTCCCATGAAAGCTCGAAAAGGAATAAGTAGCTACATGTGAGAAAAGGAAGGAGTGGAGACTAGGATTTGATTGGGGTTCTTTCGAGGGCAGCTCACCAGTCTAAGATCTGTGATTTGTCCACCCCATCCCCCTTCTTTTACACCCATCATTTATATATTCACAATGGGAATTCTAAGTATCTCCTTTCCTGTGACAGCACCAGAAACTCACCATTTAACAGAGACCGCGTTTGGCAGCAGAGCAGGATCCGTACTGCAAACAGAACTGTAATAAGAGCAAAGAACTTATGGGCTCTGTGTTTCCCCAGCCCTGGGAAGTACAGCATCTCTTTCCCCCTCGGCACAGGTGATCTATCTCAGGAGGTTTAAAAACTTACGGACACTGAATCTCACTGGGAACCCTTTCTGCGATGATGAGCAGTACACGCTGTTTGTCGTTGCTCATCTTCCAGACCTGGTCTATCTGGATTTCAAGCTCGTGAGTGACACCATGGTAAGCACTTCTGCCTTCCCTGCTTGTGAAACCGGGCAACGGCATCTTACAGAGCGTTGGCTTTGTTGGCATGCCAGCAATATTCTAGCATTCAGGGCAGGTTCCCTGCAGAAATTAGGCTTACAGAAACGTGTGGTGTTTATTCTGCCTCCACCTAACAGCTGTGAACCTGTAGGCCAAATTCTATCAAATGTGACAGAGAGACAGAGGTGTCAGAGGCATGATGTCTTCACAGATTCTGTGAGAATCGTCAGCTGTGTGTGGGAGACGGGCCTGCTTAACGCTGCTACAGAGAGGCTGCAGTGTGAGTGCAAGCCTTCTCAGGGACCAGCGAATCTCAGAGGAGATCAGTCTTGAGGCATGGATCCAAGGGAAAGGAGGCTCGTGGTCCTGCTGCTCGCTGAGCTGTTTGTTTCAGTCACAGGCTGACAGGACGTCAGCCAAGCAGGTGCCATCAAACGCACTTCCCACTCTCGATTTCTGAGCACAGGACAGTGCTTCACACTGGTGATCCAAGGGACTGCTTTTTCATCCTGGGGCTCAAAGGAACAAAGAGGGATTTTTTGTTTGGGGTTTTGTGTTTGTTTTAAGTAACCAAAGAACACAATTAATTGTAAATCTGCTTGGTGCAGAGCAGGAGCTGTCCTTGGCATATACATTCCTCTTACCGTAAGAGTGGAAGGGTTTTCCAAGTCATTAAGTCCAGTCCCTGCTCATAAAGACCATGCGTCACAGAATCGCACGCTTAAATTTGCCAAGCTTCAGTTTCAAGCTAATTCGGTTCTTGCCCCTGCCACTACCTTGTTGTTCACTCCCCAATGCATTAAACTCCCTGATCAAATCAGAGCTCAAGTTCTAGAAGGATCAAGAAAAAAACAACCCTGAAGATGAGGAAATGGAAGATAAACTTTTCCTGGGACTGAATCAGCTCAGATATATTGAATGTAGAGTCAGAGTAACATACCAAGAAAAAAATGGGATGAGGAATGGATTAGAAACTTCCTAAGTAGTTTAATAAAAAGCCCACAAAGAAATGGAGATGCAGATGTCACTCAGGTGCATGTTCTAGAAAGATCAAATGCTTATTCCCAGATTTGTCAGGCAGTGCTGGATAATCTAATACAAATATTTTCTTTGTGTACATTTCTCAGCGAGAAGTTGCTGTTTCAAAGTATCAAGATCTTCCTGAGCTGTTGGAACATAAGGAGGCTCAGGCCCTGGCTCAGCTGGAGGAAAACCAGGCAAAGCAGAGAGAGCTGGAGTACCACAAGGTATGTTTTCTTTGGCTGGTTGTGTATTGTCTCAGGAGAATGAAGCGCAGCGGATATTGACTTCTTTTTTACCTGCTTGAAGATTTAATGAGAGGTTAACATCGGCTGTGCTAAGACTAAGGCTAGGATTAATCTCTGTGATCTCTGAATCTCATCTTTTGAATGAAAAGAGGAACTGCTGTGGAATACACATGACATGGGGGAACATAATTCTTTTGGCTGAACAATGAAACTACAGATACAGACCCTGCAAACCTAAATAGTAAATCATACCTGAGGATCTTATCAGCCTGACGTGAGATTAAGAAAATTACAGGTCTGAGGGAGCTGTTAGCATTTTCATGGTGCAGTGACTTTTTTTTCTCCTTCACACTAAGTTAATGCTTTTCATTAGTTTTATGGTTAAACTCGACAGGGCTTTCAGAGATCACTGCAGTCCTCTGAACAGACTGAAAACAAGACCAGGCAGAATGCTGCTTTCAGTTATGGTCTGGCTTGTTATTCCAGACCTCTGTAAGATCAGCCTGGCTGAAGAGCTGTGGGTGGTTAAGTGACAGGGAGAACACCTGCAGCTTTCCCCTCTGTCCCTCCCCAAAGTCCACCGACTCCTTATCTCAAAGGCTTAATAGCCTTGCAATACGTGGTTGCATGTGTCAGTGGCTTATATAAGATTAAACAGTGTTTTCTATCCTTAGGCTAGAGAGTTCTAGCAGCAAAGTCACCAGGGTGGTTTTCACTCCAGTTGCACGGTGCTTTCATGCCTGGGCTGGTGTATCTATTGTGTTGGTATCACTCCATCTGCACCAGCGTTCCTCTGCTGGTGAAGTGCTTATAGGAGAGACATATCCTCAGGACTAGCAGCAGGTTTGTGCTCTCTATTTTACTTATATTGCTCTGATTCTCTTCAAAGGCAGCCTTTGTCGAGTACCTGAATGGATCATTCCTATTTGACAGTATGTATGAAGATGATACAGAAGCTGCCAGACTGGCTTACCTCCCTGGAGTGGGTGACCTGCTGCAGGCATATCCTTCCCAGGTTTAGAATACCTACAGCTAAAATGTAAAGCCTTGAGTTAAGAAGGAGGTGCATCCACAAGGACTTTTCATCTGTTGCTTTTGTCCAGGGCTGAAAGCTGCGTTGATCTAAGATCTGAGACCATTTGTGTTCAGTTTTGGAACGGTACAAAAAAAACCCCCAATGCAAGACCATGAGACCACTGACAGCTTTAAGGTTTGCTGGCTCATGAAATACGAGGGCCACAAACAGTTTATATTACTAGCAAACTGGCCAAACCAGCTTGAAATGTCCCGTTTGTAAAACTGCTCATTCCTGTCACCAACAGGTCAGGAGATTCCAGCGCTTTAACTTCTCACCATGGTAATTACCATGTTCCTTTCCCTTCACTTGAATCAAACACGATTTCGGTAGCCTTCTTTTCTGACCCTTCCAGAATCAAGGCTTTGTACTTTCTTTAAGTCTGGAATCCACTTAAAGTTTAAAATGAGCTATAAGATAAATCTCTGTCAGATAGATTGTAAGAGCGCAGCCGCTAAAATCATGTTGAAATTGAAGTGGTAAGAGATAGGAACAGACTAATCAGAACGATATGAGTCGCATATCTCACAACCTGCCAGAGCTGGCAACATGAAGTTTTCAGGCCAGAGCTTTTTTCTGATCATTGCTCCTACACAGGGGATGGGGAAGCAGACACTTTCTTTTCTTTTTTCTTTTCTCATTCAGATTAATAGAGCATTGTCAAGGCCAGTAACTTGACCTTCCTTAAAATTGCATTACACTGTTGGGGGAAAATGCATCACGGCTTAACTACAATAGACTCTAGAAACAATTCCATTGCCAAGATAATAGCAGAAGAAAAATTGACGTTATTTTTGTGATGCTACCAAGTCAGTAGTTTATTCTGTGCTCTGGCTGTAGGCTCCGGAGCTGTATTTATTAACTACACAGCCACTGTATTCACACTTGTGAAGACAGATAGGGTTGTATGCTTCATTCCACTGCTGTGTCAGGAAGGAGTCAGAGAAGTATATGTATTTCCTTCACCCCCACCTCCCCCAAGGCCTTTTCTTCCCCTCAAGTTGCCACAGCTTTCTCCATACCCTTAAGGCAGCAAAATCCTATGCATAAAATGTGAATGGGTGACCCCATCCTGCCACAGACAGAATACCTGGCCGCCTGCTCCCAGCAAGAGCCACGAACTTTACATAACAGCAGCTTGTAACTCTCCTTGCTCAAATCTGCAGAGGCAGAAAGAACATACCGTGTTGCTCAACTGAACAAGGAAAATACCTTGACTCTGGTGTCACGTACAGGAAGGAGTTTGTCTCGGTTTGTGAGGAACTGTTTAACTATGGTCTGAAAGAGTATGAGAAACGAGAAGCCAAAGTCTCTGATTTCTATGAAAGCCTTCATGAAGCATTAAAAGCCACCCAGCAAGAAGCCCAGAAAATAATCCTGGACTTCACAAATCGGTACAAAAAGGTAATGTCATTATATTTTTGTGTGTTTGATACATGTTATCTCTGTATCATCTGCCAGCTTTTAATTCCATTGAGAACAAGGGTAACTCCATTAAAATTAGGAAAATTATTCTGTATTTACGTCCCTGTAATAGGAATCAGGACTTGAGCCCTCATCACAGAATCGCAGGGTGGTTGAGGTTGGTGGGGACCTCTGAAGGCCATCTGATCCAACTGCCCTGATCAAGCAGGGCACCCGCAGCTGGCTGCCCAGGACATGTCCCGATGGTCCTGAGTGTCTCCAAGGATGGAGACTCCACAGCCCCTCTGGGCAGCTACTTTTCAGTGCTCAACCACTGATATTTCTGTACATGTTTGTTACAATATAAATCAATACCAACAAAAAATGTTGTGTTAGCTAACGACATAAGCATTTTTGGGTGCTTTATGTTTGAAAAGAATTTGGGAATGGAAGTTTCAACCCTTCGGGCAAAGCAAAGCCAAGCTAATGTTGACAGCTGTCAGGTGAAAGGGAAACTCATTGCAGGACAAAACTAATATGTCATAGTATTATCTTACTGTGCATAAATGTAATAGTTCTTCAAGGCTGTACAGGAAAAAGGTGGCTAAACATAGAATCATAGAATGGCATGGGTTGGAAGGGGCCCCAAGGATCATAGAGTTCCAAACCCCCTGTCACAGGTAGGGACACCAACTCCAGGCCTGGAGCTACACAAGGTTACCCAGGGCCCCATCCAACCTGGCCTTGAACACCTCCAGGAACAGGGCATCCACCACTTCTCTGGGCAGCCTGTTCCAGCCCCTCACCACTCTCTGTAAAGAACTTCCCCCCAATATCTAATCTAAACCTTCCCTCCTTCAGCTTCAATCCATTCCACTTTGTCCTGCCAGTGTCTACCCAAGTTCATTTCCCTCCCGTTTCTCTGCTCCCTTCAGGGACCGGAAGGCTGCAATGAGGTCCCCCCATGGTGGGTGGGTTTCAGTATAAATATGGTGGGTGGTTTCATTGGGTTTTTTCACTTTCCTTTTGCCAAAAGTTACCAAGCTTTAAGAAAATGGAAATGCTCAACCTTTTAGTTTTAATATTTTTGATGAAGTTGATTTAAACATGTATGTATTTATTAGATTTACTGATACTCCCCTTCTCTTTGATGCCTCCAATAGCTCTTCCTTGATTGAAAAAGGGGGAAGAAAAGGAAGGAGATTGCAGGGTATTCAGCTTGTTTTCAAGTAATTTTCTGCTTCGGTTCATTTTGTCAACAACAGCTCAAAGAACTTTGGGGAAAAAAAGTAGTTAATATTATTGTAATCTATTTCTAGTCTTTTTAAAGCAGAAACTCTCTTTTTTTTCATCCTACCCAGCTACAGCCACCCATTGTGGCTGCCAGGGCGCATCTTCTAGCTGGGTCCCTTTCTGACCGTGTATAATAGATGGATGATTATTGTGTTTCCACAGAAAAAAATAATGGCACACACACACAGAGAGGCACAACTAAAGCCTGGTAACGCTGTCAGCTGAGCAGAGCAAGGCCCTGACAACTGACACCAGGCAGAGTCACGAGCGCTGGCTCCCTTTGAAAACCAGGTCACTTTTATTTAGGTGTCCTGTCACATGCTGGCAGGCTGCTGAGTCACTCTGCACCCAGGTCCTTGAACATTGCTGACTCATGCTGGCAAACTGACTCCATCAGCTCTACTCCAGACGTGACTTTGCAGCCTCTCCAGAAGGCAACATGTAAAGCTGTATTGATATATGCAGTTCATTGCACTTGAACTCCCAATAATCTTCCATTTAAAAATATATAATCCACAAAATGCAAAAAAAATCGCAAAAAACACCCCCAAAAACCCAAATAAAACCCAAAGAAATGTGGGTGAGGACAGATTTTGGCCCTTTGGCTGATGACCTGCAGGCTCAGCTATGGACTGAGCTGCAAGAACAGGACACGGTGGTCAGCTCAACAGTTTTCATATAAATACTGGAGGAGTTGGTGTCAAACCTGAGCACGGTGCTTTAACAGCACCTCCCAGCAGGCTGAAACCTGGAAGCCATTCTTAGGGGCTGTCTGTCTTGCTGTAAGCCTTCATGTAAGCTCGGGTCACCTGTCTGAAGTCAGTTAAGGAGCAAAGCAGCCTTCCAGACCTTGACCTTTGAAGTTGCTGCTCCCAGAGGTGCAGCTGGGGCAGCTGTGGAGCTTCTCCAGCCTCCTAACTTGTTTACATCAGAAAAGAAGATACCTCACTTTCCTCTACCCCCCTTTTAACGCTGCAAAATGTGGGTAATCTAGTCTGTCCTCAGACACAAGCCTCAGCAATAATTTTGGTCAGAATTCTTTATTTTAGCCTTTTCCATTCCCTCTCAGGAGAAGTGGATAAGACACCTTAAAACACATATTTTTTTCCCCCTCCTATTAATGTTTGGTTGTTGCCTTATTTTGGACAGACTTGAAAATAATACTTTGCTCAGCACAAGAGGATTTTTTTTTCTGATCCAAGAAATCATAAATCTTGTCTGATACAAAACTGACGTCAATATTTAATTCTGAAGGGCAATAAATCCTTGCTGTAAGAGGAAGGCAGGCAATGATAGGTATTCCATATTCAGAATACTAAATCCTGACCCTACAGAAGTCAATCAAGATTCTCCTTGACACGAAGGGGATCAGGATTGAGGCCTGCATTTCTTTCTATGAAATAATTGTTAATCTCTTCTTCGTGGCCAGTGATGTCAAGAATCTAATTTATTTTTTTTTTTACTTGAAATGTGTGAGAAGAGGAACCAAAGTTGGAAGCCTGGGAGGGGCAAAGTCTTCTGCTGACTGGAGGATGAGGAAGCATTTTCACCAATTTCCCTGCATTGCCCCTGGATCATTAACACAGTAGCATACCTCAGCACTGTTGAGTACCCAGTATGTAAATCTGGAGACTTCCTGAATCATCACATTCCATTTCAGCTAATCAGCAGCAGGAACTTTTCTCACATATGTAACAAGTTAATTAAATTGCAATGGAGTGCTGAACACAAACCATAAGTAATTTATGTATCTCTGTGTTTAGAGGCTGGATGAGATTCAGAATGCCAGTAGTTATGATATTGCTGAGTCTAAACAAGACGAGTGCAAGGAGGACATGCTTCAGCTGTCAGAAGCACTCATGACCTTGGAAATGCTGACCACTGACCAGATGGAGGTAAGGGTCAGCACGTATCTACATACCTGTGAAACCTCATGTCCAGAACATGGGGATGGGGGTCATTTTTCTGTTGCTGCCCCAATATGTTTAATAACCCACTGCAGAAAGAGGAGGGTGTAGGTCTTGCAGTCAGGCTGTTTTGTCTCCATCGTATTCTTTGTCTGCTCAGAGCTGATCTGGGTGAAATCAGGGCCTGGACATTGATTGTTGCAAGGGATTTCTGTTTCTCAGAGCAGAGCTCAGTAAGTCCTTCACATCTATCCGAGCTGATTTCCTAGACTTTAGGGAAAGGGACTTGAGGTCATTCAGTCATTTTATAGGTCTGTGTACAGAAGTTGCTGCATGGCATGGGGTATGCATTTGGGATTCTGCAGGTGTAATTCTTTGAAGCTGATCTTTGCTATGAATAAGATTACACACATTCCTGCTCAGCTTACTGCACTTGCTTGCATAATAGCTGCCTCTTTTTTTCCTCCCCAGACTTTTCCTCAAAAACTAGGGCAGGGCTGCCAACGTTCATCTTCATTTAAATAATAATAATAATAATTTTTTTAAAAGTCTTGTGTTTAAAAATTAGCAGGCAGGAGCTGCGACCTGTGTGCAAGCAAACACAGAGGTTTAGTTTTGTGAATGTGTGTGTCAGAGAGCAGCAGCTCAAAATGGATTCCTCCCTGCCTTGGGATTGGGGGTTTTAGTGTTTCCTGAATTGGTCCTCACATACCTGCAGTCCCTCAGAAGGATTCCTCCCTGCATGCCCTTTGGGATTTGTAGGATTCAGGCAGCTCTGTATGACCCGTTGTATCAAGGCATGATCCCCATCAGCCGTTTTTGAGAGAGGTAACAGGCAGCAGTGAGTTGAGTTTCTGAGGACTAAAAAGCTGCAGTGAGCCCAGGCACTGGTTGTGCTCCTGACAAGGGGCTCTTCATATATACAAGGGGACTGCAGCGTGGTGGCACACGGGAGCACAGCACTCTCTGGGCATTACCTAGGTGGGGGTGAAAAAGGGGCAGCTGCCTTGCTCCCGACACTGGGTTAAAGGCATCGCCCAGCCAGGTTCTCTCCAATGAGCTCATTTGGATTTTCTGTCTCTGAATGAGGAAAGAAAATCATAGAATCATAGGATGCATTGGGTTGGAAGGGACCTTTAAAGGTCATCTAATCCAACCCCCTGCAGTGAGCAGGGATATCTTCATGAGATCAGGTCTCTCAGAGCCCCATCAAGCCTGGCCTTGAATGTCTCCAGGGATGGGGCCTCCACTACCTCTCTGGGCAACCTGTGCCAGTGATTCACCACCCTCATAGTGAAGAATTTTTTCCTAATATCCAACCTAAATCTCCCCTTTTCAAGTTTAAAACCATCACCCCTCATCCTATAGCTCCATGCCCTCGGCAACAGTTCTTCCCCAGCTTTCTTACAGGCACCTTTCAGGGACTGGAAGGCCACTATAGCATCCTCCCACAGCCTTGCCTTCTCCAAGCTGAACAAGCCCAACTCTCTCAGCCTAAAATCTTACAGCACTTTCAAAATACTTTAAATGCTTGAGGCAGTTGAGTTTCTGACTGTGATAATAACAGTAGAGAGTCCAAATTATAAGCAGTTGTAGACTCTTCCTAGACTCCCTGACTCCCTTTTATGTTTATGCAAATTTTCATTGTAATATTTCCTCTTTTTCCCTCTGTTAAGGAACTAATAAAGGAATTTAAAAGAAATGTTGCTGTCATAGCATCAACATTCATTGAAAATGTTAAAGGAATATATCCTTTTCACAGTATGTTGGCCTGGACCTCCCAGTGCTGTATATATATCTCAGTTCTAAATCCAGAAATGAGCCATCAGTGTAGAATTTGATTTGGTTTTGTGTTGGTTTTTTTTTAAATCAACAGAAAAGGTCTTTTCCCAGCTTTGCAGGAACAGTCATTTAAGGTGCCCAGTTTCTTTCTGTGGAGAGTGGAGAGCAAAGAAGGATCTAAGTTCTCCCGGACTGAAAAGTCTGTAGGACTTAGACAGCTTTCTCCCCCTTGGGAATCTTGCTTTCTTCTCCACACAAGCATAACACAACCCTGGGAAGATCTGGTTGGACTGTTTCCTACATGCATTCCTGCCACAGCAGCCAAGGAAATACCTACAGTTCTTCCTGAAGTGTTGTTAAATGGCCTTCATCTTTGTGGTGTTGAAGTCTTCTGGAGCAAAGTGAGAAGACACTTCCAAAGTGCTTTGGTGACAGGTCACACTACTTTCACTGCATACATCTGTTGGCCTTGTGCAAATAACTGACTTGTTCAGAGCTTAGCTTATATCCTGGGAGGCCTCCTTCAGTTCCCTGAAACCTTGGCTCACTCCCAGCTCTGCCTAAGAGAATGCAGTGAGGATGAGCCCCAATGCATGCGAAGTGCAATTAAGAGCAGAAAGTCTGTATCTTGACATCATCGCACCTTCTGGCAGCAGCCAGGTGCTTTCCTGTGCAGGCCTGCTGTGCGGATACTCTGGCTCTAGTTACTAGAGGTAATTTAATCTCTAGAAGCCAGTGCTGTGGTCAGTCTTTTCCTTAACCACCTTCTGTACAGTGAACCAGTGCCGGGACCTGGAAAATCGTCACCATGAAAAGCTGCTAGAGATTTACATGACCACACTGGAGAAATCAGCCACGAATGAGCTTGATGAAGATTTGCTGGATGATGTTCGAATGGTAAGAGCACCAAAACCAATCATCTTTGCCAGGGAGTTGGAAAGAAGAAGAGGCTGTGGCCTCTTCTTAGAAGGGACAGGATTTCTAGCAGGCTTAGTAGAGCCAGAGTCGTGCCAAAAACAGAGCATAACCTCCTCCCAAGAGGCCCCAGCCACTTGGCTGAACTACAGCGCCACCAGCCATGGCCACTGACTAGGACAGAAGATAACTGCACTGCAGGTTTCTTTGGGTGCTGCTGGAGCTGGTGGCAGCAGCCCAGGAGAGATGCTGAGCAAGGCCCTCTCCTGCACAGCTCACTTCCCTGGATGATTTCCAGTCAGCCCTGACCCGGCCAGTGCTCGGGCAGCGTCTTTGCTGCACTCGCTGCTGGTTTTGTTCATTCTCCCTGCTCCCCAGGAGCACCAAAACGCTGCTCTGACTTCCTTGCACTGGGGCTCTGTGTGCCTCAGTGATTCCAGAAGCCCTCCCTGGATGTTCCTGCCCCATGAGCTGATCTGGAGGCAGGACATGACATTTCAAACAGGGCCCTCCATCTTGCTGCAATACCAAAGATCTTGGGAGCCTTTCAGAACACACAGCGACCGTTGTCAGTGCTCCCATCAGGAACACTGCTGACCTTCCTGCCTCCGTTATTCCTTCACTTTGCAGCTAGGTGATTCGAGTTTTGCATTCGCTCTGGTTTCACTCTGCCCAGATTATCCCAGCCCCTCCCATTACTCCAGGTAATTGAGAGCTGACAGACACAGAACAGACCCCTCGACCGCCCTGGGGAAGCTCCCTGCTTTATGGCCTGTGCAGATGACCGCAGTTTCGCACTGCTGGTACGCACCCATTTTGCCTCACTGCCTTCCATTTCCACGGAGAAGCAATCTTCATTTGTTCAACAGCTGCAGTGGGCTGCAGGAGGAGAGTCATTATGGGTTAGCGAAGCCACCCTCCATTTAGAGCCATGGGGGAAGGCACTGCTTCGATTAGAAACCAGGACTCTCCGAAAATGAAGATTTACAGCTCATGCCACTTGTGGAAGAGACCCTTCCAAGCGTGATTTCCCTCTTCCCACACCCGCTGGGCCGGGTGTGCTGGAGCATATGGAGCCTTGCTTCAACACCAGCTGCCCGCAGGCCCTGTGGTGTGCTGCGAGGCAGCCCTGCCAGCAGCTCCCTGCTCTAGCAGGTGAAGCCAAGTGCACTGCCTCAGTTTCCCTACCTGTTCTAGTGATAATCCTCCATTACACCACAGCAAGGCCTGGACATATTTTTGTGAAGGGTAAAGCTCTGGATTCATCTTGATGGCTAGGGCTTTGTCAGGCTGAAAAAGAGTGCTGATTTTCTTGCCCCGAGCACTGCAGTTACTGTGCTGTTAGTTCTGAGCTCTCCTGCTTTTGCCATGTGTCTAATCCTCCCTCCTCATCCAGTCACATTACCTCCTAGCTTCTTGTGGACAAAAACACCATTGTCAATGCAGCCAACGTGTCCCATGGCATCCGCCTGCTGAAGATCAATAAGCGGGAGTGTGACATCTTCAGCAACACCTACTGCTGGCAGGCCTCTGTGACAGAGAAGGTAAGAGACCCTCACACTCAGGGGAATGGGGGACAGATGGGTCTGGCCCAAGTGACAGGGACACTGTGAGGAAATATGCTCCCCAACCTTTGCTGGAGCCCTCAGCGCTCCAGGGATCCTTGCCAGGGTCCCCAGTGTGCCTGCGGATTTGCTGCTTTTGGTTTCAATCTGTTCAGGCTTTCCAGAACGAGATTGACAGACACCATGACCGTATCAAAGATATTGTCCGGTACGTCGACAGTCTCCAGGAGGACCTGGATAACCTAGAGACCCTGGGGCTAATGGACTAGCTCTGCCGCAGGCTGGGTAGCTGCCTTAGCTGGGGGTACTGAGGGCACTCAGGCCAGCGGCAGCACACCCCATGGGGACAGCTGCCTCTCTGTGCCCACACAGCCTGGGATGTTTCAGGCCAAATGAGATTCCCACCATCCCACTATAAACCGCGAATAAAAGATACTGATTGACTCTGGGCAAGCGTACGGAGCTCTGTCTCTTCCATCATGTTGGCATAAAGCCTGTGCATACAGAGCTCAGACCTGGTCGCAAGGGGTTACGGATCAGCTGTCGGCTGATTGAACCGAATCATCGTAGCATATCACGCCTGAAAGCTCTGGTACCTGCAAGCACAGCGCAGGAACCTGCGAGCCACGGGCACGCCGCAGCAGCCTGGGAGAGGAGTGCTCTCCATCAAACCACCCCCGAGATAACAGCAGGTTTCCAGCTCAGCAAGCACAAGGCTGGCGGGGGCTCTGCGTGCCCGGGAGCCTTGTCTTCTCACCGCCTCTCGCAAAAGCAGCTTTCTGCAGCGTGAACAGAGCAGCCCCCAGCTAGCAGGGAGGGAAATCAATGGTTCCACAGGAGCTCATACACTGCTGCTTGCAACAGCCAAGCGAGGAGTCATTAATTCCCCTCCTTGCTCAGTGACAGCAGCTGCTACGCTCGCTTGTGGGCAGCTTCTGAGGAACGATGCTGGCCAGGCAGTACTGCTGGAGGCAAGCAGCATGGAGAAAGGTGGCAAGGTTAAACGAAAGGGTGTTTCATAGGCAATCCAGGAAGAGACCAAGTCTCTCAGAAAGCCCCAGGTCTGCCCATCCTGCAGATTTAGCAGTGCCCAGTGCTTCTGAAGATGGAAGGTGCCCATGTTCTCTTCAGTCCTGCTCCAGGACTATACAGTCCTTTCCCTGCTACTCCTTGGCTGTGCTACTCCTTGGCTGTAAGAACAGGGCAGCTAGCATGGAGGGGCTCACACAGAGATGCAGAGGGAGCAGATATGTTTGCCTGATAATATCTGCTCTGCTCCACATTTTTTTTTCCTCCCAGCACCTGCCTGGAGCCTGGCAGCTCAGGACCATATACCACAACTTGGTGATTAAAACAAAGAAATTCTCAGCAGCGTTTGCTTTCAGTATCTAGCAGGGGCGCGCCTTTAATCAAACAGAGAGACCCTGGTGTTACATGCAGGCACGCTGAGGGATGAAGAACAGATGCAATGGAGTCTGTTTTCAGATTTCCATAACAAGTGTGTGTCAGGAGCTGGCAGCTATGAAGACGTGTGGCATATGCTGGGTATGTCTGTGCCGCGCCCTGCCCGTTTCTTTTCTGAGAGCTCCTCTGACGAGTTACAGACACCAGCAGCGGCCAGGGCTGCTGTCTTGAGGATGCAAAGGAAGCCCACCTTGACCTTTCCTCCTTGTGGGCTCAAAACTGCTGGCGCTGCACTGCAGCAGGCAGTCCGAGTGAGGAGCTGCCCTCCACAGAGTCACAGCTCCTCAGCAGGAGGCTGATCGCAGATAAGATGTGATGGCAGGGGGATGGTTCTGCCCACTGGGTCACACCAGCAATTCACAGCTGGGCATTTTTCACCTGCACCCAGTCCTGCAGCCTCAGTCCTGCAACAGCTTGTGCTTTACAGTCGAGCTCTCTGAACAGAGGTGAACAAAGAGAGTCCCAGCTGCCGCACGAGCACGCAGCTCGCACAGATCGTAGTCATGGGCCCATTCCACATTGCCCCACCGCTGAATCTAAAGGAGAGGAGGAACGCGAGTCAGTCCAGAACTGGATTATACATAGAACTGCTCAGCAGCTCTCAGCCTCCCTCCTCATGGTTGTGAAACATGGGTAACCCCCCAGGAGCTATGCTGATTGCCAGCTACATGGGTAGGGAGATCAGATGAGTACAGTGGAAGGACGTGCTTCATCTCTACTGGCCTCTGAGGCAAAGCCTTTTAAATGGAGGACAGAAAGATTCCCATCAACTTCATCCACTTCTGGGTCAGGGAGAGCTTTGTGCTGAGCCAGTTTCTAGCAAGCAAGTTACCAGCTTGGTGTCTAGCCAGACATAGAGATAAGATAACCCATAGATAACCCAGAGCAAAAGAAGCCAGCCACGACTCTGCACTTCAGATTGGAGGGAAGAAAGCAGCCGTCTGGGTTCTGCAAAAGAAAACTGGCAGCCCCAAGAGCACTCTGGGCTGTTGCACCCATGAGGTTGCTCTACAGCAGCACACTCCAAACTCTCTCACACAGGGAGACTGGTGGAGTGGAACCTCTCCTGCAATAGCAGGCACTTCCCCTGCCAGTTATTTGTGGTGGGAGATGCATTTGTCATGCTGAGATTATTGCTATTTGAATTATAGGGCTGTTTTGTAACATCTTTTACCTGGTATTCTTCCTCGAGGCGAGACAGAAGCACAGCTTTTTCTACTGTAATGTGCCTGTCAATCAGACCCAGGGACAGAATCAGAGATTTCAGCTGGGTGATCACATATTCTATACCTGGAAGAGAATAACCCAAAACAAACAAGATTCGTTGTTGTTTTCTGCAGTGTTACAGTGGCATCTTCACAAGGTCTGAACACAGTCAGGATGCAGTACCTCCTCAAGGAGAGCAATTCCTTCCACTTGCACCTGGGCACTTAAGTGTCAGATCTGCTGTCAACAGCAGACACAAGGTGCTGTTTGGCCACTGTCACCGCAGTGACAAAGGCCATGCCTTGAAAACCACCTCCTGTAACTCTGCCACAAACCTGCCCTGTGCAAAGAGAAGGGATGTGCATCCAGGCCTGAGCATTCTGGTGCCCAGCTGAAGGTCCAGGGTGTGAGGGGCTCCTACATCATGTGGTGCTACAAGAGCTGCCCACGTTGATAACCGCCCCTAGGAAAGCACTGTGCAAAGGTGTGGGGCGTACTGTGCCCTGGAAGAACTGTGTTGGCAAAGGATGCAGCTGCTGGGCTCAGCCAATGAAGCAGCAGAGCTCTTTCCTCCCATGCTACTAGGTACTGGCCTGCAAGAGACCCTTCTTTGGGGAGTGCAGGGGGATGAGTGCCTAGTGCCTGAGGGACCTGGGCAAATCCCACAGGCACACAGAGCCAGGAGGAAAGAAGGGCTTGAACCTCCGAGCTGCTGGAGCTGCCTGTGCATGGACAGCTTCTAAGAGAGGATCCGAAGTCAGACTCATCCTGAGCTCCAGTCCAGACCTTGAATCTCAGGTTTAAAGTTGACCAGCTGCCCAGGGGAGGCACACACCTTTCCCTTCCACCCTGCCTACCTCTCTTACGAACTTTGAGGACAAGAAATGATTCATCAGGAAATATGTTTACAGGGGGAACAGGAAGGCTTTGCGATTCCTGTCTGCGTTAACTTCCCTTAGCTGCTCAGGCAGTGTCTTCTGTGGGTTTCACTGTCTGCTGCTCATTCAAGTTTTACACCTGAGGACTTGACCAAAGCAAACATTACTCCCTTTCTTTGTCAATAGGTGCCATTCAGCAGCATAACTTACAATCAAGTGGGCTGGAAGGATGAAAGAGTGAGGACAGTGCATGGAACCATGGGCATGTGGAACACTAAACACCATTTCTCTTCCCAGTAACAAAGCTGGGGCAAAAATCACCATGAAGCCTGGCATTAAAGAAGTTATTTGTGCCAGGGTAGACTAGACAGCTCTCAGGCCAGCACAGTGAGACCCTGTGCACTCGTGGCACTAGGAGAGTCTCTACCCATAACAAATTACAGCTAAGGGACTGGCCTGCAGATTTAAAACATAAGCCTCAACACTCTGATCATCTCAGACTATCAGCAGGAGAGGGAAGACATTACAGTCACTTCTCTATCCAATGGAGAGGAACTGCATCCTCCACAGCTGCTGTCTGAGCAGAGGGCTCCCCACCTTGCAGGGCCCACATGTTGTAGGACGCCAGATGGCTGACGAAGGTCTCCTTGGTGCTGGCTGGGATGTTCGGCCCGAGGATACTGGTCGAGGAGCCAATTGCCACGTTGTACCTGGAATGATCATCCAGCCCCTTACTAAAGCACAGGGCTCGTGGACATCACAACTCTGATAGTCACACATGCTGGAGCTCCTGGCCTCAGCAGGGCAGGGCATAAACAGAAACACCTTTAACCTCTCTTACCTTTTCTCAGCCCAGGCGACCATGGGATCCCATTCATTCTTCTGCAGCTCTGCCAAGGCAGCTGGCTCCTCCACACGATAGCTGGGAGATTGTGGAACAAAACCACGCTGGGTGTTTGCTCCCAGGCTGACAGAGTGCTCCCTGCCAGGCTGGGAACACCATTGGGAAAGAAGCTGCCCCCCACCAAGCCTCAGCAGGGGAAGAAGGGCCCACTGTCCACCCAGGCGCCAGCAGCAGCAGCGACTGGGAACAATCCACCTGCTCTTCCCGAAACTCGCTTTTTGTTGTTTTGGGAAGGACCATTCTATCTTGCTACAAAACAAAGCAGCAAGCCATCCAACAAAAAACTGCAGGTAGCCCCAGGCCAGCCACAGGACACAGTGAGGTTTAGCAGTTAGAGCAGGAGACAGATCCCACTGGAACTCTTTATATGGGGCCACTCCTCCTGCCTCACTTCAGGACTCCCTACTGCCAGCCTGACCACAGGCAGACAGGGGAGTCCAATTCCCCTCTCCCACAGGAACTGCGCTGCTGCCAGACCTCAGAGGCCGGGGCTGTGAGACAGGAGCCTGGGCACAAACCTGCTTGATCCTGCAGTCCCCAGGGATTTTAAGGAATGAACATTTTACTACTGGTACAAGTCTGATATCCCTGTACCAGCACAGGACAACAGGTTCCCCTAGCTGACAGGTTTCACAGCTTCTCCTTTATCCCCAAGGAAATTTCCTGCTGCTCCCACCCTTGCCCAACAATCCAAAGTTCAAGAGAGGGACAGATCCCTGTATGCCCTTCGGATGCGTGGACTTTCACTAGGTGGGACTGGCCTAAATGAATTCAAACCCTTGAGCCAAAACCAGGAGAGATCAGAGCCCAGACAGGACTGAGTTATTGTAGTCCTTCTCCCTCACTTCCCACGACCACCCTCCCAAAAACTACCCTGCAACAAGATGAGCTTGCCTCTGGGCCAGCGAGGCCCCATCTCGTACCAGACAGTGTCAGTCTCCAGGAACTTCACAGCCGCACGGATCAGCTGCGTCTTGTTTCGCTGCGTGGGATTGTCCAGCGCCGTGTTGCACAGTGTGGTCTGCAGGACAAGGGCAGTTTAAACCATGGGGAAGCAGAAGGTTCCACTGCACAAAGCCAAGAAGCAGAAGAATTTGCGGCAGAGAGAGAACCGAGGAGCACAGCTAAAAGGGGTGCAGGACCAGGACGTGGCTCATGTAATGGAAATCTCACTGGTTTCAGAAGCCTCCTTCTGGAGCAGTCCCATCAAGCACCAGGAGAGAAGGCTCACGGACTGCTCCAGAGCTCAGACCATTTCCTCCTGCCCCTTGCTATCCCTGAGAACACTGTCCAGTTCCTCAAGTCCCCCAGTGACACAGGTTCTGCCCCAGCCAGTATCTAACTGCCCTCACAACCCCAGCGTTCCCTCCAGTGCCCATCTGAAGTCCTGACCTGTTGTCCCCAGTTCCATGACAATGCGCTCTCTTCATGTTCTGCATTTGGAGACCATTCTCTTGTCTGCGCAGTTGCCCCAATTTTAGATTACATCATGCTAGTCTAGTTCTACTGCAAGTACTCTGGAGAGCTGGGGGACACAGGAGGAGGCATTCCCAGAAGACACCCCTGGCACAAGGCTTACACCCCAAAGTGGTTCTCAAGTCTTGCTCTGGGATGCTAGCTGGCAAAGCCCTTGCCTGGTGGCAGTGGCCCAGCATTTCACTTCCCAGCCTTTAATCCTGACTCCCTTGATCTGACCGCTCATAGCACATTACATTTTGCCCTGCTGAGGTCTCAGCATCCCAACCCACCGCGCTCACCAGGTGCATAGTGTAGAACTTGATGGTGTCTTTCTGGGAGTCCCACTCCGTCGCCACTGCAATGGCCAAGGCCTCATTGGGGACAGTGAAGAGCTTGGCCTGGGGTGTTTTCAGCTTTCGGTGGTCCAGGTTTATTTCAAAGCCTCCTGGGGAATCAGAGTATAAATCCTGGGGAATCAAAGAGGAGCAGGTACTAAGGAACAACAGACAACCCCACAGTGGGAGGAGATTCAGAGCTGGAACTGATGTGAGCCTGGGACCAGGGATACTCAGTTTCCCTTCATGACCATCATGTTGACATACTTTCCCCTAGGCAGTACTGGGGTGTGTTTCCCCACCATACAGCTTTGCTATAGAAGAGGAAAGGGCACAACAGGCTGAGAACCAACCCCACATACAGCTTGGCCTATGGGTATGCCATACTCTCACTGAAGAGAAGTGTGGGCTGATAACAGCCCCCTGGGAACCAACCCCTCAGTCCTGTGCCAGCAGCTGTACTCACCTTCTCCTTGAGAGATGCTCACGTTCTGGTAAAACCGCTTCCTCTCTGGGGGCAAAACCAAAGACATTCAGAGGGGCAGTCAGAGGAGGTGTGGCTGCTTCCCCTGCTCCCCATCACAGCCCAGGACAGAGCCCTTAGCACTGTCAAGACCCAGATGGCCTGGCCACAAAATCCCTGCCCCTTCATCCGCAGCTCCCAAGCACTACGCTGTTTCAGGGAGCTCCACTCAGCTGGGAAATGCCATGAAACCGGTGAAAACCAGAGTGTTGCTGTCAAGTGAATGGGACCAGCTTCACTTCTGCCGGGCCAGACTCTCAGCTCCCTTGAACCTGGCCTGTGCAGGGCTTCCAGAGCCTGACAGGGGCAGTTTCCAGAACAGACCTTTCCCCCTGGGATCAAACTTTCAAGATTCTCCCACTACGATCACATTTGACAAATGAGTCCCTGAACCATCCTGGCTGACTCTCTGCACTTGCTCTGTCTCAGAGCAACAAGAAACCCAGCAGAGCTGGGGCAGAGGCAGAACAGGCCACAGCAACCTCTCTTTCCACCCCTGCTGGCAACAAACCCAGCCAGTGCCAGCCCATGCACTCTCCCTCACTTGCCTCTAGCTCATCCTCTGCTTTGACCTGCAGCCAGTGCACTCACTGGAGCCACAGCTTGGAGCATGCAGCAGCAAGGATGCTGTTCCCTCCACCGTGACCACCCACGGGGGCAGGTTTACTGCAGGCACAAAAGGTAACAGCTGGATGCTTCTGGTGACATGTCACACACACTGCAGCATGCCATTGAGTCACCAGGGGAGGAACCACCTCCAGCAGCTGCCTCCAGCCCACACATCCTCCACTGGCTCAGGAGTATGCCTGCTCCACCAGCAAGGTGAGCCCGAGGGAACTGTAGGTCTCCATTTTAAGAGTAGCTTTCTTTCCTACCTGCATGTTTTCACACATTCCCAACACCTGAGAGCTGGGTGTTGCAAAACCTCGCTCCTCTCATGCGATGCAGGGAAGAATCTGCAAGCCATTCCCCTGACCACAGCAACCAGATGATAAATCCCAAACCCATAAGTCTGCCTGGTGAGGGGTGAAGTGAATAGGCCAGGCTGCAGGTCACTTAGTCCCCACCCCAAACCCACGCACATTCCTGCTGGGGAGAGGGAACAGGATTTACTCAGGCTCAGTCCCTGTGAGCTCCAGAATCACAGAAATGCCACCCCGGGTGAGGCACCGTTCCGAAAAGACTGAGAGTGGCGTACCCCAGAGGGGTCCTGAGCCATGTCTGTCTGTGGGCTCCTGACGCCCCACTGCGAATCACCACAGCCTCACCTCAGCGACACTGATTTTACTGCCTTCAAGCCCACGCATTTCCAGCAAAACCCGTGGAAGGGACCCACAGCCCGGAACCTGCCCCAACCCCCCAGCGGGGTCCGGCCCCCAGTTCCCTGAGAAGCCAGCCGGTGTGCCCCGGGCTCGGCCCGCCAGACATTCCCCCCAGCCCCCGTTAATGCCAGGAGAAGAGCGCGGGGGGAGGCCCAGCCGTCAGCCCCGCCACGGAATGGCCTTAGGGAGCCCGGCCCCGGGCCGGCAGCGCCCCGTGCCCCGCTGGGGCCGGACTTCACCGCTTCCCACGCTGCCAACCGCCCGCGGGCGCCGGGCCCGGCCTTCCCCTGGTCCCGCGTGACCTTGAGCGGAAGGAGCCCCGGCAGAGCCAGGGGAGAGACCCCGGGCGGCTCGGCGCTCCCTCACCTGCCGGCGGGGCGTAAGCGCGGCTCTCGCCCGGCCGCACCGGGCCGCCCCACCCGGCGACGAGAGGCGGCGGGGGAAGCCGGCCGGACCGGAAGCGGCCCCAGGGCAGCCGACGGCAGCCGCGCCACATCGCGGCGAGGAACCGGCGGCCTTGCGGGCGCCGCCGCTGCCGGGACCAATCCGCGCCGCGAACGCGGTTTGTCCCCTCGGCCGCTCCGTCCCCGCGGAGGGAAACCGAGCACTACGCTTCCCAGCGGCCCACGCGGCCGCGCCTGCCGGGAGGAAGCGCGTGCCCCGCGCCCGCGGCCAATCCGCGCCTGGTACCGCCTCTCCCGCAGTGCCCGCGAGGGCCAATGGGAGCGCGCGGAGGCGCTGCCGGGAGGCCCTGAGCCAGGCGGCGGCGGCGGCGGCCTCGGCGAGCGGGGAGCGGAGCGGGCGGCGCCCCCGGCCGCGCTCGGCCCCGGCCACGCTGGCGCCCGGGGACCCTCCCGAGATGCCGGTGAGGAGCGAGCGGTGCCGCGCGAGTGGGGCGGCGGGCTCGGCCTCCTCGCCGCCCTCCGCGGCGGCCGCCAGCAGCCTGGTGCCGCCGCCCCCCATCAACACGGCGCAGCCCGGCGTGGCCACCTCGCTGCTCTACAGCGGCGCCAAGTTCCGCGGGCAGCAGCGCAGCAAGGGCAATGCCTACGAGGTGGAGGTCGTCATGCAGGTGAGGGGCCCGCCGGCGGCCGCCTCTCCCTCCGCTCCGAGGCCCCGCTTTCCTCAGGCCGCGGTCGCCGTCCCTGCCCCGCCGGTCCCCTCGGGCCGCGGGCGTCCGGTCTCCCGTCTTCTCGTCTTTTCTTCTCCCCCGGTTCCCCGGCTGCTGCCGTCCTCGCCGCCCTCGTTCCCCTCGGGCCACGGTTACCGGCCCTGGCTCGGGTCGTGGTGTGCCATCCCCCAGTCCCCTCGGAGCCCAGGTGCGGTGTGTCCCCCGCAGCCCTGAGCCCCGGTGAGGCCTGTGGCTGAGGTGGCAGAGAGCCCTTTCCCTTATTCCCCGTGTTTCTGTCCCAGTCCTGCACCCTGAGGATCTGTGCCTTGGGAGACCTTTCCCCCTCAGGCCTGAAAAGGCCCGTGGGCCTCCCTGCCCTGTGCCCCCAACCACACAGTGAACTCTCCCTGTGATTCTTCTGGTTCTGTCAAGCCCAGTAATGGCTGCGAATCTTCAGGCTCTGAGGGAATCTCTGTCCCCCTGTGTGCTCTCCCTTCCTTTTGGACTCGGGGGAAATACCCTGTTCTGCTCCCCTCAGGCACAGGGAGCCTAACTCCTTTCTCCTCAAACCCTCAGAAGGACCCTCAAGCCTTTCTCCCTACCACCACCTCTTTGCTCCATTGCCCCCAGGCCTTGACAGGGTTACCTGGGATCCATCCCCTGTTCCCTGCTGGCTGTGGGGTGGCTGTACACCTCTGTGCCACTGGGTGGAAGGTTAAGGACTCAGCTTAGAGCAGGTGTTGTCCTGGGAAGTCCCTGCCAGTGGGACAGCCTGTGTTTCAGGCCTGGCTGGAAATCAGCAGGGATCTAGGTTGCAGCCTCTGGCTGGCAGAGCATGTCCCAGCTGGACCTGGGACCCAGACTGCCCCATCCCTGGGGTGTCAGGAGACTCCCCCAGGCTGAGCAAGGATCCTGGGACAAAGTGCAGCGATTTGTCTGTGGTAGGAATGCAGCCAGACAGCTGTAGTGCCCAGCTGTGCTGGGCATTTGGGATGCTGGCTCGTGTGGCTTTCCCATTCCTCTCTGCAGTCATTGTCACCCTGTGTGCTTTATTTTTAGTCCTAGGCATTGGTGGGGTGGTTTTGGGCAGAGCTGGCGAGGTGTGAGGCCGTTAGCACAGAGGCAAGCCAGACATCTGATACACCCTTTCCTACAGAGCGCCCTGCGAGTCAGGGCTTTCTTCCCAGTTTGGTGGCACGGGATCTGGGGGACTGTGGTCAGATGTGTAGCAAGCACAATGATGAAGCTCAGTGCATGTGTCAGCGTCGTGGAAAGCCCCAGGGTCAGCAGATGGGGTAGCGTTAGAGTCTCTTTTCACCTACAGTCCTTCCCCTTGTCAACAGCACACACGTACCTGGTACGGTTTGCTGTGGTGGGGACATCCTATGGCTGATCAGCTTCACTGCACGCTGCCTTCTCGCAGGGGCTGGCGGTGGCTTTGTGCTAAAAATGCTGCTGTTTTGCATGCGTCAGCTGAGAAGAGGTGGCTGCCTGCTCTCCCTACGCTGAGAGCAGGGAATCGTTGCTTTTCTTTGATCACAGGTGGGGAAGATCCGTCTCTTCACAGTTGATGTTTGCACTTCCCCAAATAACTTGCTTCTTGCTTTGAAGACTGATCTGGAGATGTCAGGGAAAAGCTTGGAAAATCCCCTGGCTTTAAAGGCGCTCGGAACAGACGCAGCCCCCTGCCTAGCTTCTGCACAGCAGAAGAAATGAGATGCAGCCCTGTAACTCAAAAGAAGGGTGGCATAAAAGCATCAGATCTGGGAGAAAGGCCCCTTTCAAAATGAATGAGATATTGTCTGGCTTCTGAGCTGGCTTTGGTGTGCACTGTGCTGCCAGGCTGGGTATAAGGCAGAGAGTATGGGCAGTGTGTTAGATGTGGGTCAGGCTTCTTAAATAAGCAGGTGGCGAAGCTCAGGGCAATGCTTTCTTCCTCTAGCCTGAATTATCTCCAGTAAATAGATGCTTTTTTACTCTTCCCTTACCTGAACGCCAGTTTGCTAGTAGCGGTGGACTGGGAAACGTGTGGGCTGGGGGTGTGGGTGATTCTGCTGCTGGTGCTCTCACTGGGAGAAAACCATGGGTCAGCTTCCTTCTAGGTAGAGGGAGTGGCTTTGTGTCCTATCGGAGACCTCTGGGCAGGGGGTGCTGGCTAGATGTGGTGGAATTGGAAGTGGGGAGAGGGGTGTTGTGGGGCCTGTGATGTGAAGGCTGACAGAAGTGAGCTGTAAAGATCTTTCCAGGTGGCTCCTAGCTGTGTGAAAGAGCTGCCAGCGTGAGCATTGGGCTGTAAGGTAGGGAGTCTCTACCAGCTGAAGCTGAAATTAGCCTTGGAGGGGTTAGAAACTGTTTTGGATCGACTGGGTGCCTTGATGCCTATGCTTATGGTTGTACTTTGCACTCTTTTCTAGCATGTGGATATGGAAAACTCCTATCTCTGTGGATACTTGAAGATTAAAGGCCTTACAGAGGTGAGTGTTAACTGCAAAACAACAAGAAAAGGTGCTGTGTAAAGGCTTTTCTTTTTCCTGGTGGGGTGGGAGAAGCTGCCACCAGAAATAGGAAGTGAAGGGGTTGAGTGTACAGTATGTTAGACCACTGAATAATTTAATAGCTCCAGTCTGTTGTTAGCATGTTGAGCAAGTAGTGGGGCTTGATGGGATTCTTGAACGAGGGAGGCTTATCTGGCATCCCTGAAGGTCTGACCAGAACCAAATCTGACCCTGCAGTCAGCTTCAGGGTCTGTACCAGTGTTGATGTGTTCCTGAGAGAAACAGTCACGTTGTTACCAACTTTTTCCTCATCCATCCTCTAAGATGTGCTGGTGGTGTCAGACAGTCAGTGAGAGCTGTCTCCTGGGGGTGATGCTTCTTTCAGCTGCAGTGCATCACGTCTGTCATCACACAGGAGCTCTTGGAGGAGCTGGCTCACCCCAGCTGAGCTGGAGCTTCCCCACAGTCCAGCTCTGACGCGGTTCCTTCTGGTTTCATGTGAAGAGAGAGGCTGGAGGTTGTATGAGTCGGCATTTAGGTGTGGGGCAGGACGACTCGGTGTGCTGCGTGAAGGGATGGGAGCACCAGCCTCAGATTGCCCAGAGTCCTGCCTGGGAGATGATGCTTTTGCTGAGTGTGTGCACCTCTGTCTGTGCTGGAGCTACTGTCTCTAGGTGACAAGTCTTCTGACCTCTCATTCCTCTCTCCTAGGAGTACCCAACCCTCACCACTTTCTTTGAAGGGGAAATAATCAGTAAAAAGCACCCTTTCTTGACACGCAAGTGGGATGCTGATGAAGATGTGGATCGTAAACACTGGGTAAATAAATCTGAGGGGTGGAGGTGGGTCTGTTGTAGTCCTGGCTGAGCAGCTGGTTTGGAGGTGAGATGCAGAGTGTGCCCATGGAGAAGCCATCAGAAGGGTCTGGAAAAAGCTCTCCCTTTTGGGTGCCACCCTCCTTCACCACTGGGATCTTTGCAACCAAAGGTCCCTTCAGCATGCTGTTGGCTCTGATCCAGGAGAAGGGAGGAGGTGTCTTTCCACTGTCTGGCCTGGTGGTTGGAAGGGAGCAGGAGCAATCCCATCTCTTGAGCTCCCTAGAAGAACACGCTCCTTGTTTTGAAGGTTTTTGTCACAAAATGGAGCGGGGAAGGGGAGAGGTGATCCTCCAGCATAGGCTGAGCTGCTCGTACCTGTGTCTCAGCCACTTCAACCCTCCTCTCAGGGTAGGGTGTGTCTGCTACTGTGCCCTGGGTCAGTACCACAGCACCCAGCCGATTGCCTCCCCGCCTTGACCTTTGCTGTTGTTGCCAGACTTTGATGTTTACTGTGCTTCTGTCACAGTATCTTCCTCTCCAAGTGTTGGAGCTTCTCCACCCTGGCTGGATATGGCTGCAAGCATCTGGCACTCCTCTCTATTCCCCTGTGCTAGGCCTGAGGTGCGTGTTTAGCACTGCTCCAAGGGAAGAGCAGCCCCTTCAGTTAGGAGGTCCTGTTCCATAGCAGTTCTTCTCTCCTGAATAGCAGCTGGCACTAGTGAGCTTTACTCCTGGATTAAGCATCCTGGGTTGTTTCTTTTTGTGTTTCAGGGGAAGTTCCAGGCTTTTTACCAGTATGCAAAAACATTTAACTCTGATGACTTTGATTATGAGGATCTGAAAAATGGGGACTATGTCTTCATGAGATGGAAGGTAAACTCCACCTGTCTCCTTCTCTGATGCTTCTAAGCAGCTCCTTACAAGCAACTGACAGAGGCTTGTAGTGCCTGAAAGCTTCTTCAGCTATGCTGGTTTAATGAAAGATCTGACCCTTCCAACCTGGCAACCCACCATACTTGCAAATTCCAGTGTGACTCTTGTTTAGCCAGCTAATTGCATCCTTAAGGGCTGCAGTCATGGCTAAAAACACAACAGGAAAATCTTGCTTGGTGATGCTCCAGAGGATTAGAGCATTGATGTCCTCAGTCTCTGGGGCCTGCGTGTTTGATGCAGACAGGCCAATCTGGACCTCTCTGCCCTTCAGCTGGATCAATTCCTTTCTCTATACAAGCTTTGTGCAGTTGTGACGGGGAAATCAGAATCACAGGAAGGTTTTGGTTGGAAGGGACCTTTAAAGATCATCTAGTACATGGTCCCTCCCCTGCCATGGGCTGGGACATCTTGTAGTTACTTAAGCCCTGACTAACCTGGTCTTGAACCCTGTCAGGGATGGGGCATCCACAGCTTGTCTGGGCAACCTGTGCCAGTGTGTCACCACCCTCACAGAAATTAATTCCTTCCATATATTTAATCTAAAACTGCCCTCTTGTAGTTTAAAACCATTGCCCCTTGTCCTGTCACTACAGGCCCTGGTAAAAAGTCCCTCTCCACCTTCCTTATAAGTCCCCCGTAAATATTTAAAGGCTGAAGTAATATCTTCTCTGAGCATTCTCTTCATCAGGCAGCTCTGAACCCTGACTTTGCAATTGGCCTCTGATCTGCAGTGGGCAGGTGTTGAGCTGAAACTATCTTGTATACTCTTTAAAACTGGCTCTGCTGTCAGGTGCCCTGTAAGGTGCCTGCAGCAGCAGGCTGTGAAAGAACACGCCGGTCCATGGCCTGGGCTGCTGCGGGTGCAGGGAATGCTCTGCCAGGAATGGCTTTGTGTTACTGTGTGCTGAAGCTCAGTTTGGGAGGGCAGATGGGAGGGGGTAGTATTTGACCGGCATTTTAAAATACGGTCTGTGTTTGTGTGCAGGAACAGTTCCTAGTCCCAGATCACACTATCAAAGACATCAGCGGTGCTTCCTTTGCTGGTTTCTATTACATCTGCTTCCAGAAGTCAGCAGCATCTATAGAGGGCTATTACTACCATAGGAGTTCAGAATGGTAAGGAAGATTCCTTCCTCCTGTGGACTGAAGGGTGGCTCTTCAAACCAAGCCGTGACTCGTGCTTGCCTGCAGCCTTGGAAGTGTCCAGGCAGTGCTTCCCCGGGCTGGGAAAGGAGGTTGGGTCTGGTGGCTGGACCTCAGGGCAGAGGGGAGGGCGTGTGTGTGCCATACTTGGCTGGGGCAGGCTAGTGCAACCCGTTCGTACGGGATGAAATCCTGCCCCATCAGCATGGCTGGGGGTGACTGGGCAGGTGGGGGAGATCCGAGGTCTGGAGCTGTGCTGCAGCCCCGTGAAGCAGTGGTCTGGTGGTCAGTGAGGTTTGTCAGGAGGCAGACACCAGCTGTGGCTCACTAAAAGCATCCTCCCAGAAGCCTGGTCTGTAGCCCAGATGCTCGTGGGGCTTGTCTGCTCCTGCCCTCCCATGGGGCCAGGCAGGCGTCGGGCAGCCCGGCCTCATGCAAGGCTGTGCTTGGTCTGTGCTTTGCTCAGTGATTCAAGCTTTAAGCTTCTATGTGCCTTGGCCCTTCAGAAGATGTTGGAGGGGCCTTTGAGAGGGAGCTTGGTGCTTTCTCACATAGAACAGCTTGGCTGTTGCTCCCTTCAGGCAGAAATCTTGCTAGGTCAGTGCTTTATAGTCCACAGTCCTCCTGGTGTTGCTGTAGGACATGGGGAACGGTCAAAGTTAGTGGTTGGCTTCTTGCTAAAGCCATGTGACAAATAGCTGTGGAGAGCTCTCTCCCCTCTCACAGTCCCTGATGCTTGTCATGTGTAGCAAGTGAATCTGTGGGTTGGCTGGAAGCTTTTGGGGAGGGAAGGTACCTGGGAGGCTTTCAGACAGACCCCCTGGAACTAAGCTTTGAACATGAAAGTTGTTGAATGTTAAAGGCGTCCAGAATCCACCCTCATCCAACCGCAAATGCAGCCTGGCTGCAGGTAGCTCAGAGGAACAGGAGTGGAAATGAGGAACGATGCTGAGTCCTCCTGGGATTTTGGCACCACAGGTAGGTGGGTGTTAGGTGCCTGGACACCTCAGGCTGCAAAGGGAAGAGAAGAGCCAGCTGCCAGGGTGTCTGCTTTGTGACCTGCCAAGCGGGCACTGCTAGTGCTGGGGCAGTTCTGTTGCTCTGTGTGACCTTGCCTTTTTCCTCTCTCCCAGGTATCAGTCATTGAATTTAACTCACGTTCCTGAGCACAGTGCTCCTATCTACGAATTCCGATGACAGCTGCCCAGAACTGGTACCGTACAGAAGCAAACCGGGCAGGAGAGCATGGCCTGCCAGGAGAACTGTGTCCCTGTCGCAGCACGGGAATGCACGCTTCTCTCCTGCCCCTCGGACTCACGAGAGAGAGAGAGAGCCTGAATGTTAACCCAGCCCAAGGAGCGTGGCTGCTGGAGCTTGATTCTCCCTCCTGTCGAGTGGCGATTTGATCTTTAATCTGGTTTTAAGCTACCTTTAAATGCACTTTCTTATTGCACAGCTAGTTTCTCTATCACTGAAATTCCTCCCGGCTCTCCTCTGGAAGCTGTTTCTCAGTAGCTGGAATCAGTGGTCTGTCCTCTGAGTAATAAGAAAATATAAGCTCAGTGCTTATATTTTCCTTGTTACAGCCTGATGTGGGTTGAAATCAACAGAACTCGGGTTTCTTGCCCGGTTTGCCAGCTCTGATGTTTCCAGAGCTGGGTTCCATGTGTGAGGCTCTGCTTGGCAGAGAGCTGCTCAGCTGCGGAATCTGTTGGGGGAGTGTTGGCTGAGACAAATAAGGCTTGAAGGAGTCTTTGCTTCATGCTGGCTAACGAGGTTAGCTGGAGCTGCAGATCTTTAAGGAACGCTGGCCCTTTGGAGCTGGGAGTTGTTCCAGTGTCTGGATATGCCACTGGGAATTAATTTGATGTATGGACTTCCAGGCTCTCAGTAAAGTGGATCTGAACTCTGCTTATAGGTGTATATTTGCTCTTTACTTAAGTTAAGGAAAAGTAAAAAAAAAAAAAAAAAAGACAAAAAAAAACCCTTTTATTAAAAAAAAATATTTTTATGGTTCCTTTTCCCAAGGACCCTATGGCAAGTGCACAAGTGCTCGATTACATTTTACAGTTTTCACATTGAAAACCGGGAATGTCTGCGTTAGTTTTTATATACGTGTCTGTAATCAGCTAGCTGCTTTGGGGAAGGGATGGGAGTGGGAGTGTTGAGCAGCATCGCAGGGACAGTTCTGACACTGTTCATCATTTGTACTCGCTCTTCATGCTTCAACACCACTGCTTGATACCTTTTTACAAGGAGAAATGAGAAAACCCAACAGGAAAAAAAAAAAAAAGAGAACCTACAACCCTCCCTGGTAGCTCTCCTCTGACTCTGAAATGTTTCAAATGATATAACTTAAGGCTTGTGTGCCAAAGTGTGTGTGTGTGGGTTGTTTTTTAAAAGATGTTTTAAAAGTTGGCCTTGGTTGTATCTTTACTGTGACAGTCCCACACCTGGGGCTTCTGTGAGAGTTTAGTTTGCGTTTTTCTGGCTGTTTTAAAAACAACCCCCTTAAAGCCGGCTCACGTCGTGTGCTAACCGGGTTGGGTGTTGAGAATGGGTTTGCCCCTGGGAGAGGGAAGCAAAGCCAAGGTGGTTTGGGTTTTCATCTTTCTGACTATCTTCCTTTCAGCAGCACGTCTGTCTGGTTCATTGCAGCAGCTGAACTGTTAGTTTAAGCCTTAACGCGGAAGTATTCAGGTCTAGGTGAGCAAATTCCTTGTATTTCCAAGTCGGGATCTTCCATGGTCAGAGAAGTGGCTGGGCTGGTTTCAGGAGGTGGTGTGGAAAGCACCCACCTCCTGCATGCTGTGCTGTTGGTCAGGGGTGAGTCCTTTTCCCCAGCACAAATGGAGAGAGGCTTGCTTACAGGAGGAGAGGGGAGAGCTGGTGGAGAGGGGAGAGCTGGTGGAGAGGGGAGAGCTGGCGGGAGCCCCCGCTGTGATGGAGGAGGCATGTGCTGTTGTCCTGGCCGTTGTGGGTAGATCTGTAGAGCAGCAGGATGGCAAGTGGGAGAGCGATGGGAGGTGCCAAGGGAGAGCGGCTGCGGGCGGAGTGCTTGGGAAAGAGATTCCTCTTTTATTCTGCTTCTCTCGGAGAAACTCAACCCCTTTGGCAGCAGGGAGAGGGGATTCCTCGTGGGTGGTGCTGGCAGGTGTCCTGGTCTTAAGAGGCAAAGGCTGGCGGTGCTGTGACCCAGCGCAGGGGCGAAGCTTCTTCCTGGGTGCTGTGCGGGTAGGGGGACTCGGCTCTGCCGGCTGTTTGCAGCTCTCCAGAGCTGTCTGTGTGCAATATTGGTGGGGTTGCTGGTCTCCCTGTGCTCCCCAGGGCTCAGTGCCAGCATGGCACTTGGGTTTGATGTGGTTTAGTTGAATTAACACTGTGGTCGTTGGCAGAAGTTGGGTTAGAAAGGGTCCTGGGGCTGTTTAACGTGTATGACTACCCCAAAACCCCTGAAGTTTTTTTTTCTTTGAGACTTGATATGTTGTGAGAAGGGTGGGGAAGGAGCATCCTGTTCTCTGCCACTGTCCTGAAGCTGATTTCAGCTGAAATCCAAAGCTGCCAGCATGATGCTGCCCCATGGGATGTGTGTGGCAGGTACCGAGCAGGTTGTGGAGAGGGGCTGCAGGTGTTGGAGAGCTTCCCTCCTCTAAACCCTTTGTGTTTGGTTTTTCTTTTTCTTCAACTCGTTTGGTGAGCTAAGTAGAGATGTTGCGTATGTCGTGATGGGCTGAGAGAGAATGGACCTGGGGCACGGAGGTAAGAAACGGGGTATCTGGACTGGGAAGAGGTGGTGATGTCTCTTCTGCCTGTGCCTGTGGGCGGGTGAGCGGGGGCTGAGGTGGCGTTTTGCAGAGCGGTCAATGTCCAAATTAAACATGAAATGTATTTAAGGAGCCTGTCTCCGTGTGTGTTTGTCAACCGAAGCGTTTCCAGGTGCTGGGGGAGAGTTGTGCTTGTCTCCCCCTCACCCCCCACAGGTTTCTCCTGGAACCCAACAAGCTGCTGATTGTCTCAAACGTAGGATCCGGCCCTTCATTAGAGTAGCGGGAGAGGGCGAGGCCCGGCGCGGCGGGTCCGTCGGAGCTTTCCCTGTTAGCCTCCTCCTTTCCCGGGGAGCCTGCGGGCAGCCCCTCCAGGCCCGAGGGCGGAGCGGGCGGAACCCGAATCGCGGGGCGCGGGAGGCGGCCGGGGCGGCACGGCGGCTGCACAGCACCGCCCGCCCGCGGCCGGCCCGGACGCTTGAGGGGGACGGACGGACCGGCGGCGCTTCCGGTGTGCGGCGTGCGGGGCCTGGCGAGCGGGCCGGGCCGGGCCCCGCCATGGGCATCCTGGAGAAGATCTCCGAGATCGAGAAGGAGATCGCCCGCACGCAGAAGAACAAAGGTCCGGGCGGGCGGGCTCGGGGGCTGAGGGACCCGGGGGTGCCGGGCGGGGCAGAGCCCTTCGGGGGCCGGGGGCTGTGAGGGGCAGGGGGCGGCTGTGGGCTGCCGGGTTATGGAGGGGGGCGCTGGGAAGGGGATACGGGGGAAGATGTGGCGGAATGGGGGTGGCTTGTGAAGCAGAGTCGCGGTACGAGCGGCGGGATCGGCGTGACCGAGGGGCTGGGGGTGACCGAGAGCCGGGTGAGCCCGGAGACTGGGAGTGTGTGACACACCTCGGGAGAGCCCCTCCTGGCAGCTGCCCTCATTCCCCGCTATTGATGCCACCGCAGGTTGGGAGGGGGTGGGGGCAGGCAGCACCCCGAGGCTCGGGCAGCACCCCCGGGCTCTCCTTGGAGCTGGGCCGAGGGGCCCGAGTGCTGCCGGGCCCGAGGCTGCCTGCCGTGGGGTCCCCGATCTGGTGCCCTGGCATGAAGAGGGGGCTCCGCTCCCTATGGCTCTGCCCTGCGCCCTGCTGCTTCGGGGCCTTCAGGCCGCGGTAGGTGATGGACAGGGAAAGCAGTTAAACCCTTGAGCTCCCGGGTTTGGGTCTTTCCGGGTTACAAAGGGAAACAGCTGCTGCTTTTCTTTTTCCTCTGTGCAAGGTGTAAATGCAGGTGTTTTGCTCAAAATACATCAGTAAAGCGCGTCCACCCCCATGAGTGGCAAGTTAACCATGGCTTTAAAAATTGCTAAGAGTAGGGCAAGAAAAGCCTGGCATCTCTGCAGCACTGAATGTGAACGGGTGCGAAGAGGGATCATCCCCCTGCAATCTCTCCTTCCGTAACTGGCCCCCTCCACCCCCTCATTCCTGCACCCGGGCTCCCTCTGGCTTGCTCCTTTTACCCAGGAATTTTTTGGCTGCTTATTTCCCTCAGGACTGACTTTTGGTGCAGGACACCAGAAGGTTTGCTCTCAATGGCCAGGACTTTGAAAAGTTACAGAACACCTGGGGGGCAGCTCATGTGTGTGGTAGTGGTAAAGACATTGACCAAGACCCGTAGTGTTTCTTTTTAGGAAGGTTCTTACTTCTACAAGTGAATTATCAGCAGCTTCTTGTCAAAACAGTTGTTGCATTTGTGTTATTCCAGCCACTGAGTATCACCTCGGCCTGCTGAAGGCAAAGCTTGCAAAATATAGAGCTCAGTTGCTAGAACCCTCCAAATCCTCGGCTGCTAAAGGAGAAGGCTTCGATGTGATGAAATCTGGAGATGCCCGGGTGGCACTGATCGGTTTTCCTTCTGTGGGTAAGGTCAGTGCGTGTCTAACGTTAGCCACATGGCGTGTGTCGTTCCAGGCTGGTGCTTAGTGCAGTGGCTGTAAAGCAAACATCTGCCTTCTCTTCATCTTTCACCTTATTGCCACGACCTCACAGACAGTTAGAGGCAGGCGAGATGCGCCTCGATCTTGTGCGCGGTGGGAGCAGCCTGGGACTTGGCTTTGCCCAGTGCTGCTGGGAAAGTAGGTGAGAGTGTGGGATTTACCACTGCTTAGTGACAGTGCCGACTCTCCCATCGCTGCTTTGGCCCCTGAGCCTGGAACAGCTGTGACACGACTTCCAGAAGCTGAGGAACGCTTTGGGGTTTGCTCTTTTTGCTGAACATTTACTTGTGATCATCTCTAGTGATGCTGCTCTCTTGCATTTCAGTCCACGTTTTTGAGTTTAATGACCTCAACTGCCAGCGAAGCTGCATCTTACGAGTTCACAACCCTGACATGTATCCCAGGAGTCATAGAAGTAAGTAGGAGTCTCCTCCCTTTGGCATAGTAGTAGTAAGAAACGCACCCATGTAAATCATAGAATCATAGAATTGTAGGGGTTGGAAGGGACCTCCAGAGATCATCGGGTCCAACCCCCTGCCAAAGCAGCTCCCTAGGACATATCACTTAGATAGGCGTCCAGACAGGTCTTGAATATCTCCAGAGAAGGAGACTCCCCCACCTCCCTGGGCAGCCTGTCCCAGGGCTCCCTCACCCTCACTGGGGAAAAGTTTTTCCGCATGTGTCTGTTCCCACCAGTTACACTTGTGCCGGTGCTAAGTAGGAGCAATATCCAAAGGACTCTGCTGACTTCTGCTTTAAACTTCAGGTGGTCTTAAGTGCTGTGGTATCAGGTCTTCTGCAACCTGCAGTGCTGATTTAGCACTTCCCTCAGCTACATAACTCTTCAGGATTGACGGCCTGAGCGGGGTTTTGTAGGCTGCTGTTCGACTGACCAGAGCAACACGACGGGTCTCAACTGAATTTTTTATAACAGCTATTGGCGCCATTGACCAGATGGCTGGAAACCTTGACAGATTTGTTTTTAATGAAGCTTTAAAAGAGGCAATCTGTACCGTGATCAATTTGGAAATAAAATACAACCACTGTCCTTGAGGAGTTTTATTAGCAGTGGCCTGAGCATCCATCAGGGAAAGCAAATGGCAGAGGGCATCAAACTGAAAAGTGCCCGTGAGTAATGAGAAAATCTGGGTCAGAATTGAAAGTGGAGTTAAATAGTGAAAGTAGCTGTGTTGGTGTTAAAACCAGCGCAGCCAAACACAGCAGCCAAATGAGCTGCAGGCAGCTGCTGAAGCCCTTACTGAGGACTTTGCCACAACAATAGCTTGAAAGCTAATGCCCTGCAGGCCTGATGAGTGAAAGGCTCCTGTTATTTCCCATTGCTGTAAGAGTTGCAACACAACTGAATAGTTCTGATCCATCTCAGCAAGGGATGGTGGCATTTTCTTGTTACAGTGCTTTCTTGTTAGACCAAGAATGTTAGGGGTTGGGTTTTTCTTCCCTTTCCATGTCACAAACTCAGGATAACGCTACTCTAGTACTGTGCTGTTCTCCTGCTGCTCTGTCAAACTGCAGCCAAGTGGTGCTGCAGGAGGTCAGGACCTAACCTACTGCAGTATGTGACGTTGAATGCAGCTTTTTAGGAAACACTCTGGAGGTTGCCTTGACAAAACAGAGCCGTCAGCTTTGTGCAAAGTTGTCCTGCCCTGCCAGGGTCATTCAGTTCCACTTCGCAGGCTTTGGAGCCCAGCATGTACTTGGGGCTTTCAGGGCAGCTCAGGTGCCCTGCACGAGGCTTTCAGCTTTCTGTCCTTCTGTTTCCTTTTTCAGTACAAAGGAGCCAACATTCAGCTGCTGGATCTGCCTGGAATCATCGAAGGAGCAGCACAAGGTTGGCTGATCTCTGCGTTCATGTAAAGTAGGGATTTGCCCCCAGTCATGTACCAGGGTGTCTCAAACATTAACAGGTGTCCTGGGCCAATAGTTCCCACGTTGGATTTCCAAATTTTAGAGTCCTTGATCTTATGTGAGGCACGATTCTTATCCCTGAGCCCACGTATGGTTCTATATGTAGCAGAAGGATGCATTTCTGGAGGTGGGAGCCAAAGCAAGCCAGTCACTTCTCACCTCCTTGCGTGAGTGTTATCTTGCTCATCTGTTTTCTGGTACAGAGGAAATCTAAAGAAAGATGCTAGAGGGGTGGAGGGGGAAATTGCAGCTAAACAGTCACCTCTTTTGACTAATTTCCTGAGTGCCTGCCAGTCCTCCCATGACTCCCAACTCTGGGAAGAGGTGTTGGCTTTGTCCCTCTGCTTCATTGTTGTCCCAATTGGCTCATCATGTCAGAAAATGCCTTATACTCTGAGAAATCTCATGGTCTTTCCTTGGAGGAGTGTGGCCTGGTTAATGAGTGTGTCTCCTTTTTGACCAGAAAGCATTTGTAACACCTCTGCATCGGGGCGTAGGACTGTTGTGGGTGAGCAGCCCTGCTGCCTGGAGCTGCTGCCACGGCGCAGGTCGAGGGATGTTTGTCCTGCTGTTGGCATTGCCACCCCTGCAGCTCTACACATGCCAGTTCATGTAAGCTGCAGTGGAGGAGCAGCAGCAAAGAGTGTTGTTAGGGCTTGTGCTGGGCATAAGACACTGTGGATGGACTGGATGTGCTCACTCAGGTCCCCCAGCAGGTGACTGCAGCCAGTGCAGGATCTTTTTCCTCCCTTCCAAGCAGCTGTGCAGGGCAGGAGTCCCCATCTGTTGCAGAGCTCATAGCTGGTTTCCCTCGCTGATCTGCAGCCATCTTTTCCCAGGGAAGGGCCGAGGGCGGCAGGTGATAGCTGTGGCCAGGACAGCAGATGTCGTTATCATGATGCTGGATGCCACAAAGGGTGAAGTACAGAGGTGAGAGTGTGCTGCTGGGTGCGTGGAGCTGTGAGGTGGTGGGCCAGCTTCAGGGGTTCCCACATGCTCAAAAAACATGCCAGCACCCTGAAGTGTTGGCCTGTGCATTTGGGAGGAACCAGTACTAAAACTATTGAGTATGAGGGGAAGATTGTACTCCATTAGAAGCATGTTAGCTAGCCAGCTTGGGCTTCTCAGCTGGAGAATGTTTCCCAGAGGATGCCTGTTCGGAGGTGGGGAGTCAGCAGACTGTCCGGCTTTAGTTGTGGCTTTCAGGCTGCACTGGAAGCTCATGTCAAGGCTGTACGATAGCCAGAAAGGGAAGGGGTGTGTGTCTGCTGCCTGTGCTCAGTCTCACGGGTGCTGATGTGCAGTGTGTCCCTGCAGGGCCCTTCTGGAGAAAGAACTGGAATCTGTAGGAATCCGGCTGAACAAAAGCAAACCAAATATCTACTTCAAGGTGAGGTTTCCTAGGTGGTTGCAAGCAGGGCTTGTGTCTGGCTGTCTACTCAAAGCCAGGGTCACTGTGTGCTGCCCTTTGTGTTGGACAGACTGAAGGGATGGTTATGGATTTTATGGGCTGTTCCTTATTTCCTTTATTGCCTCCCTGCAGCCGAAGAAGGGTGGAGGCATCTCCTTCAACTCAACCGTCACGTTGACTCAGTGCTCCGAGAAGTTGGTGCAGCTCATCCTACATGAATATAGTATCCTTTCCTAAAACCAGGAGACCCTTAAGCCATCAGCAGCTTGTGAGCTGTGCTGCAGCACAGCCTTGTTGTGTCTGGGTGCTTCCTGGGTTGAGAACAGCCTTTTGCAAGCGAGCTCAGCCTGTTGGCTCTCAGCAGTGTGTAGACCTGTCAGTGTTTGGGCCTTGACAACGTTCACCTCAGAAATCTTCAATGCTGAGGTTCTCTTCAGAGAGGATTGCTCCCCCGACGAGTTCATTGACGTGATTGTAGGCAACAGGGTCTACATGCCATGCCTCTACGTGAGTATCTCAGGAGCAGCCTGCCTTCTGCTGCACCAGGAAGACACCGAGCCTTCCTCGTTCCTAAAGCAGTACCGATTTGGGGTTTAAGAGGTGGAAATCGCAGCTCAACACGGAGCTTTTTACAAGCGGCTGAGCTGGGAGCGTGTTCCCTGTGCCCTCTTGTGGCTGGCTGCCGCGGAGCAGCACCGGCGGCGTGTCCCGCTGGCACCGGGTGTGCTCAGGGTGCCGAGCCTTCCCTTCCTGTGCCGCAAGTGCCGGCTCGAGCTTTCCGCACGGGTCCCTTGTGCCAGAGGTCACTGGAGAGCTCTGGTAGCGACTGCGCCTCTAGTGAGATCCAGGATGCTGGAGACGTGTGGGAAGTCACCCCAAAGGGACAACTTTAAAAAGCCCAAATCCAGGCTTCTGAATTTCAACTGCTTATGGCACTAAGAGCCTCAGCCTTTCCTCTTGCTGGGTTTTTTTGTTTCAGATGCTGGAACTGCCTTGTGACACCTGTATGGACACATCTTCACTTTCTTGCAGTGTTGCCAACTTGACTTTCTAAAGGGGGACTGTGTTGTTTTTCCTTCCACTTAGGTTTATAACAAGATTGACCAGATATCTATGGAAGAGGTGGATCGTCTTGCTCGGAGACCCCACAGTGTTGTCATCAGGTAGGAACCTGCCACGCTGCCCCATGTGCTGACCTGGATGGTGTGGCAGTTTGCTGCCTACCTCTTTCTCCATTATCTCCCAAGAAGGGCCTTCTCCTAGGGCTGTCTTCAGCGCTGCTGGGGAGAGAAGCAGAGCTGCTGTGCTGTTTTCTCTGGGCTTCCCTTCCCTGAAGGCAACCTGCTTGGTTTCTCCACACCTTTTGCAGGCCAGAGGAAGCCAGTTTAGCTTGTTTCCTTAGCAGTGCTGGTGTACCTGACTGGGGCTTTGCTGCTTCAAAGCTCCTTGCCCTTCTGAAAGCACTATTTATTTCACCTCATTTGTCCTTTACTGGCTTCATTAAAGACTTTTCCCCTTGTTCCCTAGCACTCTAATAAGACGTTTCACCTTGTTCTTCTGGATCTCTAAATCACAACAGCAGTAAACACAGAGATGTTACTGGTGTTTTGCAGCTGTGGCATGAAACTGAACCTGGACTACTTGCTGGAGAAGCTTTGGGAATACCTGGCACTTACCTGCATCTACACCAAGAAACGAGGACGTAAGTGACCATTAGCTAAAGAGAAGGTTTGAAAGGCACAAAGGGCTGCTGCTCAGTAAAGGCAGACAGGCTGTCAGTGGGGCTTGGATGTCTGGCTGGCAGTGACCTCATGTCTTGGGAATGGTGCAGTTGTGCTCTTCCAAGCTGCCTTTTAGCTCCTGGGGAATCCTGGCTGTTCCATCTGATCCACCCGCCCATCTCCCCCAGCCTCCTGTTCTCTCTGTGGTAGAAGAGCTGAATTTTCCTAAGACTTCACATGATGATATAAGGAAATAAAGTTGGCAAGTTTGCAGCTTTCTCCCTTATACACACTGTGATGAACTGTTCAGCCAGTCACTACCCAGGAGAGGTCTCCTGTTCCTGCTGTGAGAGTCTTGGTGATTCCCATGCCAGGCTCAGGAGTGCCTTTGATCCTCCTTTTGCTTTATAACTCGCTCACAGTTGCTCCCAGTGATGAAGGCGTGTCTGTACCTTGTTCCTGTTTGGTTGTGAGCAGCTCTGACTGGACTTGGGTGGGTGTGAAGAGATGAAGGAACTTTCAATGAGCTTGTGAAGCTGTGAAATCTGGGGGGTTACAGAAAACTACAGAGTGGTTTGGGTTTACCTGAGTTTTTTTGACTTGGGGGGGGTGGGTTTGCTGGTCCTAAGTGGAGTATTTGGAATGGGGATGGAGCGGGTGGATTGTGAGGAAGCAGCTGACTCTGTGGCATTGGTGACTACTTGAGGGTACTTTGGTGCTTTCAAGTACCCAGGTACTTGTTTTGCCTGGGAGCTGGCAGGTGGGATGGGAGGGGACTTTGGGAGCACAAGGCAACGTGAGATGATGTCAGCACACACTCAGTGGAAATCCAATGCTTTCTTGTGGTTTTTCCCCCTCCTCCTGCTTCTCCACAGAGAGACCAGACTTTACCGATGCCATCATTCTCCGGAAAGGGGCCTCTGTGGAGCATGTGGTAACTTCTCTGCCTCTTTTACCTTTCCTTGTCTGTAGAAGGCAGGTTCCTTTGGACCTTCCTGTGATTTGTGCTTTTTAAGCTTGTAACGTGTTGGTGTTGACGTGGGCTTCTCGTTCTCTTACCTTGACTGATTCCACCTGCTTTGGGTTCCTTTCCTAGCTGCTGGGAAAGGTTAAAAAAACCATAATTGCTTAATGCAGTCCAGTGAAGAAGCATGTGGAGGCAATGGGGTGTTATGTGGTGGTCCCTGTGGTTCTGCTCTTTGTTCTTCTGAGTGCTGGTAACAGAATCACAGAGTCACTAGGTTGGAAAAGACTTTTAAGATTGAGTCCAACCGTTCCTGTCCTGTGCTAAACCAGATCCCTGAGCACCTCATCCACCTGCCTGTTAAACACACCCAGGGAAGGTGACTCAACCCCTCCCTGGGCAACTGGCTCCTAAAGTCGCTGTTGGGATTTCTGGTGCAGACCTGAGTCGCTTCTAGTTCCTGGGTATTCAGTTGTTTGCCCAGCAGTGCCATTGAGCTGCCTCACATGCTGTCTGTCTGTCTGTCCTGCAGTGCCATCGGATTCATCGATCGTTAGCCAGCCAGTTCAAATACGCCTTGGTGTGGGTAAGTGTTGAACAGCGAATGAAATACCCATCCTCCGGTGCCTCTGGTCTTCTCCTCACCCTTCTCCTTCTTTTGCTTTGAAGGGGACAAGCACAAAATACAGCCCTCAAAGAGTGGGCTTAACACATATGATGGAGCATGAAGATGTCATTCAGATTGTCAAGAAGTAACCATCTGTGCTGGTGCCTGGCCTTGTCTTTAATCACTAGAATTGGAACTGACCACATAAAAGTAAAACAAAACAAGAAAAGGAGAGGAAAATTTAAAAAAAAAAGAAAAAAGAAAAAAAAAGGGAGAACATGTTCCAACAGCTGGGAAAGCAAGAAAGCTTCTGTGAAGCTCCTTCTCTTGGAGACAGGCAGAAAATGAGGCTACTGTGTTCACAGGTGGGGATGGGGAAGACGGGTTTCCATCTTGCAGCATTTCAGGTGAAGAATTGTTTCTTAAAAATAAAACAAAGGAGCCAGTTTTTCTAGGACACAGTTCCCACAGCCAGGAATGTCCTGCCCGTAGTAGGGTCTGCATGTGGGCCTGTGTGCCACTTATCAGTGGCTCGCTTAACCAATGGGGAGTTTATGGGTTTGTGGAACAGCTCCAGCCCCGTGCTTTGGGATGGAGAAGTCGGGCTGAGAGGATGTTGCTGATGCTTTGCTGCTTATCTGCTCACTTAATTTAAGTGTTGATCTGAAACAGATACCAAGTTCTCCCTCCCCTGCTCGCCTGACACGTCTGAGCAGCTCTCACCCATGGAGGCTTCAGTCTCCCTATCTGAGAACAACCCCTGGTGAATTTATAATGGTGTGCCCCCCCCCCAATTCATGTCAAAAGGTGCCTCTCCTTAGCTCTGCAATAGGGTTCTTAGGGCATCCTGGCCCAGCTGGAACTGAGAGATGAGAAGTGGAACTCAGTTAATGAATGCTTAATCTGGCCAAACTGCAGCAGGGTGAGACCAGAGCTCAGTCTGTGGTGAGGATTCACTTTGGCATATCAGGAGCTATCTTGGGGTTTTCCTCCTTTGCTCCTGTCCTGCCCATTAGTCCCCAGGAGCATTGCCAGGTATCTCCTTTCTCAGTCACGCCCCTAAATTCCAGGAACAGCTCTTTGAGCTCAAAGTACCATCCCATGCCACAGGGTTCACCCCAGCCTGGTTAAACATTCTTGCTTGTCTGGGTATTTTTCATCAGAAAACTGGGGGTTTTCTAATCATGCTTTTTTCATTGAATACTGATGCTAAACAACTCAGAGTGCCTGATAGAGGGCAGCTCTTTCCTTCGGGGATTGAGAGTTGCCAATAGCTTTTTATTTTCTTCCATTGAAAAAAAGGCTTGGGTCTGATGTGGATTCTTAACTGTGAGGACAGGTCTGGTAGCGAGCTTGTGTGAGCAGGGCTCCTTCCCCCTCCTCTGTGCTCCTCCCTGCTCCTCCCCATCCCTCACAAACCCATCGGGCAGAAATGGAAGGATTATTTTATTTGAGAAAATAAAAGTTGCTATTTCATGTGAACTGTAGTTGTCTGTCTCCAGTGGGTAGGTGGTTTGGTGTGTTTTCTGAGTCGTTTTCTTTGGCCACCTGAGGAATCCTGGATGCTGTTTTAGGGGGAGGGGATTAGATTGTGAAGCAGCTGCAAGAAAGGGCTCTGGGGCTGGAGGCGACTTGATGAGCTGTGATGGGAGATAAATAGACATTTTACACAATACCCAAGCTAAGAAGGTGACTTTGAGCACTGCAAGTTCCATTCCCTGTCCCTGGCTTTGTTCACAGCTGGAGTGCAGAGCAAATCCCAACCACTGTGGCGGCTCATGGAGAATGAGCTCCAAATTAGCCGCGTTACCCAGAGCTGGCTGTGGAAAGCAGCCGCCTCTCTGTGTGAATTGGGTGGGATGCTGTTCCAGCACATTAACTTGCCCTTTCCATTTCCTGTGAAGGTTGCACAGGCAGGGTTGCCCACACAAAGGGTTCTGCTGGTTTCGTTTTTGTCCCTTAGTTTCTGACATGTCACTCCAAAGCCAGGAGCCTGCTGAGCCCCAGGACACCAATGGGCAGCTGGAGCTGCTGACTGGGCTGCGGCCTTGGGCTGGAGGTGGGGACATGGGAGCCAATGCTTGCTGAAGTGCACAGTGTTAGCTGCTAAGATGTGTCCTTGGCTAGTGAGTGCCTACCTTTCAGCCTGTTCAGCTTTCAAATGGGCTCCTCTAGCATGCCATTGTTAAAAACCTCTCTGTCTAATTAGCCTTACTCTTCACTTAGGAAATTGGGTGTTTTATCCTGTTCAGGATGAACTGATGCGTGATTAAATTTGGGATGGGCCTGAAGTAAAAAACAGTCAAGCCAGGGGCAGAGCCCACTTCCTTTTTTTAGTGAGAGCAGCTTTTTTGCAAGCATGTTTCCAGCAGTGTTTGGAAACGCATGCCTCTCATTGCAGTGCTCCTTCTTCCAGACAGCATCTCTAATTGTACTGCAGTAATGTTAAAAGCTGCAAACATTGCAGTTCAGTGCAGGAGCAGGTTTGCCTGAGGATCTCTCTGATTCCTGAGAAAACAAGGTCCTAGGGGCAGCAAGGGGGAGATCTGCTGCAGCATCAGCATTGTACTGGGGCTGCCTGAGGTTTGTGGAGGTGGTCAGAGACCCCTCGTTAGCTCCAGGGAGCAGGTAGCAAAGGGAGGTGTGCTTGGAGCATCCTTGCTGAGCATGTTGGGAGAAAGGCAGGTCCTTGCCTGTGAGGAGGACAATGGGGGGTAAGTGGTTGCAGGCAGGAGCTGCAGGTTTGCCCCCACCCCCTCCAAAAGAACAGCACACTGTGTTTTCTCTGCTGTATGAGGGAAGGTTGGGCTGGATGATGCTCCAAGAAAGCTACCCTCAGCAGCCTGGCTGGTGCTCAGCTCTTCTGTGCTGGAGCCCCCTGCCCTTCCTCTGCTCTTGCACTTTCATTATTGCCCTACCCAGCTTTCATTAGCGCCCTACCCAGCTCCAGGGGGGCTGCACTCACCCTGCCCTGCCCCTGGACCCGATTTGCCCACCGAGCAGGGCCGTGCATCGCTGCTGAGTGCCGCTCCAGGTGTGAAGCCGGGTGGATCGGCTTCGCCACAGTCCATCAGCCACCCTCCATCTCGTCCTGGAAGCAGCGACAGCCTGAGGCGTGCTCTGTTTAAAATGCCTGTTCCAGGCAATCAACCAGGTTTGATTGGCTGAACACTCCTTTTATAATTTAATTTAGTCAGGAATCGTTTGCGAGGTAATAAAAAGAGACTCTGACTCTAAATACATTCATTTAATTCAATGAGAGACAGTTACTGCAGCGGGCTCGCCTCAGCCAGCTTCCCTCGCCCCATCACGCTGACATCTTAAAGCGCTGCTCAGGGCTGTAGATAAGAGTCACGAGCTGCAGTGACAGCTTAATTGTTTCAAATGCTGACAAGGGTCACCCCAACCAGCCGCCCTGCGAGGTGCGGGGCCGGGGCGGGGAGGCTGCGGGGAGGGGGATTTATGGCTGGCAAATAGTTTTGAATTCCTCTGGTTGCGCCTGCTAAATGATGAACCTGCCCCTGGGGGATTGGGGCTATTGATTGTAATTTGCAGTTAAGCCCTCGCTTTCTGAGGAATCAGCATAATAAATACCCACCGCATTACAGCGGGGATGTGGCTGCTCCGAGGAGGAGGAGGAGGAGGAGGAGGAGGAGGAGGGTTATCCCGGTGCCTGCAGTGGGATGCTCTCGCTGGCCCTGGGTTTGGGAGAGCCGTGGGCTCCATCCCTGTGGTTTGGTGTCATGCAGGAACCCAGAGCTAGATGGGAGGGGGTGAAGCTTTGAGGCTCCTTGGGCTGCTGACCTGGGGGCTCTGTGAAGGCGGGTGGAAATGCCCTACTTGGCCCCAGGAGGAGAGGGTGGTCTGGTACTGCCAGGGTTGTGGGTGGCTAGAGCCCTTCTCTGTGCCCAGCCCAGGGAGCCGGCTGGTGGGGCTCTGCTTTGTATGGGAATGGGTGTGGGGTGTCTGCGTCCATCCCCCATGTCCCTGTGATTTCTCCTACGCTTGCATTGGCTCTGGGGCAGGAGCAGCCATTTGCCAGCTGTTCACATCTGGGGTTCCTGTCTAAAGGAGGTGTGAGTCTGCATCCCAGCAGGGAAGGAGCTGCTGTGGCACCGGGGGAGGGGGACTGGAGCTGGCTGCCCTCACCCCTCCAGCCGCTCCCTCCCTGCCCCTCCCCAGCTCTGCAGAGGGAAGATTAGCTCTTGTCCCTCCGCTCATGAGCGGGGATGAGAATAATAGCAGTCATCAAATATGCATCGGGTAGCAGCAGCCTGCAGCTGCCGTGCAGCAAATATGGTCCTGCGGCTGCCGAGGGAGTGACGGTTCCCCCCAAAGAGTGAGGCCACGAGCACGACGCTGGCGGAGCCGGGGGCTTGGGGCAGCACCGAGCTGTCCTGGCACCATGTGGGGGAGCTAGGCTAGCCCAGGTGAGTCGCTGTGAGTCCCCTGGATGGGTGGCACGTCCCTTGGGCTCCCCACAGTGGGAAGGGCCGGGGAGGGAACTTTGTGTGTGATGTTGGTCCTTACACACGCGCTGCAGCATTGGGGCTTGGCTCCTCTGGGTAAGGGCCTGGGGTGTCCTCTTGTTTCTGGTTGTCCTTGCCTGCTTGCTTGCTGCCTTTGAACCCATGGTCTCACCTTCCAACTCGCACCTTCCCTACAGTTCCAGCGTTCCTGCTCGCCTCCAGAGCAGAGCTTCCTCCCCTGAGTGTCTCTCCTTCCCCAGGACCCTCTGCCCCATCCCTCCTACTGCCCCTTCCCCAAATCTTTTCACCTGTTTGACCCCAGGAAGGCTCTGCAGGGCCCTGGTCTTGGCTGTGGGGCCAAGACAATGGCACAGGGCTGTGACCTGGCTCCAGGGCTGCCAGCCAGCATTCCTGGGTGCACGCCAGCGCTAAGCCCAGGACACCGCATACCCAGCTGCTCTCTGCTACCAGTATCTGCTCTGGCCTCTCTCCTCCCCATAACGCCTCCCTTGTGGGCATCTCTCGGGGGGGCAGGGACATGGTGTGCATCGTTTGGGGGATGCTGAGCAGGGAACCAGAAGAGCTTGAAATTAGCCAGTTCAGGGGTGAGATGGGTGCTGGGGGTGGGGGACAATGAGAGACCTCCCTGGTGCCTTGGGGGCTCAGAGGACTGTGCTGTTGTCACGTTGCTGCAAGGGCCCAGTGGGTCCCTGTGCTCCCGGCATTCCTGCAGCTCACAGCTGGAGCAGCAGGAGCTGGGGCAGAGCTGCCCCACCTGCCCACGGTGCTTCAAAGTGGATGCACAAGGATGCAGGACTGATGACAGAGAAGGGGATGTGATGAGAGATGCTGCAGCCAGGGCTTGGTGGGGCTGGGGTGTGGCAGTGGTGTGGCTGGCACGGTGTGGTGGGGCTGGCGTGGCGCGGGGCCCCCGCTGGCTCTGGCTGTAACTGGAAACAGGCTGTAAGCGGACCCGGGGCCAGCTGGTGACCGCAGACCTGCCTGGAGACAGAAGAGCTGCCGCCCCGGGAGCTCTGCCCGCTGATGCCGGTGCTCTAAAGGTACAGTCCCGGGCAGCTGCGCGTCGTGCCGGGCTGGGGCGGGTGTGGCAGAACCCCGGTGACCAAAATCTTCCTCCCCTTTCTGCACCTGACCCTGGTATGGCCCCAGCCTTTGGCAGCGGGGCCGGGGCTGTCCCTGAGGTGAGGCGTCCGTCCCTGGCTCGGACACGTGGCTGAAACTGATCAGGAGTGATGGGGTCAGAGGATGCACTGAGCATCTTCTCCTCGAGCCCCGGTGCCCATCGCCACGCCAGGGAACCCCTCGCTGCCAGGGTTTTCACCCAGTGTCCCTCCCCCTGACGCAGCCGTGCCCAGACACCCTGGAAACAGCTGCCGAGCGTGGGTGTCCCATGGATTGCGGTTGGTGGCTGTGGGTTCCCCCTCTGACCCCCAGCATCTGTCATGAATGCCCCTTCCCCAGCTCTGCCATGCCACAGGCAGGGAATGCTGTGCCCACGGCTGAAGAACCCGGGGAGGTGTGGGAGTGTCCAGTACGGGGGCTGGGACCATGGAAGGCAGCCCCTGTGTGGGGTGAAGCCTATTGGGTTTGAGGCCAGTCTGCATGCTCCCTCTTCTCTCCCTTCCTCCTCTCTGAGAGCCATTATGGGCCGGCACCACGGGCAGAGCCGTGGCAATGGTGCAGGGAGCCATGTCAGTGCCACAGGGCACCGAGAGCACCACCAGTCCCTCCTTGGCTGAGGGAGGCAGGGACAGCGGCAGTGGGGTGGAGATGAGGATTAGGGCGGTGGGACAGAGCTGGGGGGTGTCGCAGGTTCCTGCCAGCTGGAGGGAGGGGCTGTGTGTGACCCCGCTGCATCTTGGTGCCCAGTCATCGCTCCATGTGCCTGTGCCAGGAGGGACAGGGCGATGCTGTGGTGTGGGACAGGGGAAAGGCAGGCTGCGTCAGCCCCATGATGTGTGGCATGGTGGGGCTCCTGTAAACTGACATTCCCCACGTGGCATGGGCTCTGCTGATGCTGATCCTGTGTTTGTGTCACTCCACAGACCCTCTCTGGAGAACTGCTGGGTCTCCCCCAGCTCCGTTCTTCTGCTCCATTGCTCCCTCTGCGCAGACCCCATTGGGGTGTCTCCAGACCAGAAATTAATGCAGGGAGGTGGCCAAAGCCACCAGATCTAGGCTGATACATCCCCTGAGGAACCAGACTGGGGGGACGGTGGTGCCTTGGGGGCGCTAGCCTTGAGGATCTCCTGGTCTGAGGGGGGACTGATAGGTTTGGTCCTGCAACTGTTGCTGGTTCTTGGGTTCCCCCAGCTGCTCCACAGCTGGATGCTACTGCCTCCCCCATGGGTCTCCCCAAACACCCCTGCGAGGGGGTGGAGCAGGTGCTGCCCCTGCCCATGCTGGTCCCACTGTGTGGGGCGGCAAGTTCCCACCACGGCTCCTTAAACTTTCATGAACCCTGAGCCACGGGAATTCAGCCCTGGCATTAACATTTGATGTGGTCACCCCGCGCCTGGGCACATGTGTGAGCAAACGCGCTGCCAGCACCACCACAGGACACGTGGCACATGCAACCCCCCTTGCCAGCTGTATGTGGGTATGTGTAGCATACACAGGGGGCACCCCCATGGACTCCTGGCTCCTCTCCTCTTCCCAGTGATGCTGCGGGACTTGGTCTGGCGCTGGGTTCCTCCTCCGTGGCACTCCCCTTGGCCCTGTTCCCGGTGTACCTTGGGCTCTGCAAAATCATCTTCTCTGTCTTGGTGCTGTAGTCTGGCTTTGGGAGGTCAAATGGGTCCCTGGGTTTCCTCTTCCTCCTCCTCCACGCTGGCTGGAGGAACAGGCTGATCCCCCAGGGAAGAGCAGAGGGAGTCCTGAGGCGTGGGGAGGTGGCAGGGTCCGATTTTCAGGTGGTGACGGTGCGATCCTCCGCAGCATTGCCCTGGTGGGATGCTCCCTGCCACGGGGCCCTTTACTTCTCCTTCGGAAAAGTCTTGGGGCCGGAGCGGCGCATCCCTTACATTATTCATGGTGCCGCAAGCCCGGGCGGTTGGGTTACAGCCGGACTCCGGCTGTCAGCACCTTGCTGCCTAACTCGCGGGGCGCCGCGGGAGGCAGGAGGCAGCTCCCACAGACTGCTGTCCCGCTGCCCCAGCGCCATGCCAAGCTGGGGGCCACCAGCGGCCCAGGGAGCCACGCATGGGCACGTGCCTCACCAAAACTGGGCGCAGGTAAATACCCTCCTGGGGCAGACTGTGGGGTTAGGAGCCAGACGGTGTGCCAGAAACTGCCTTGTACCGGCACGGGGCATCATCTCCCAGGGCCCTGCTGGGGCTGGAGCATGAGCATCCACTGCTGCCAGGATGGTTGGCAAGAAGGGGGAGCCCAAAAAGGATGTGGAGGCCAAGGGGAAGGGGGGCAAAGGGAAAGGGAAAGATGGCAAGAAGGGCAAGAAGGAGGAGCCCAGCGAGTCGGAGGAGACCTCAGATGCAGAGCTGCTGAAGGCGGAGGAGAGTGAGGAGACGGAGGTGGTGGAGGAGGAGAAGGATGAGGAGGAGGTGGCTGTGGAGGAGCCCAAGAAGGGGAAAGGGAAGGAGAAGGAGAAGAAGGGGGTGCTCAAGGGGGTGGTGGCAAAGAAGCCAGGCCGGGGGAAGAAGGTGCAGCTGGAGCCGGAGGAGGAAGAGAGTGAAAGCGATGCCGCTACGGGCAAGAAGAACCTCAAGGGCACCTCCAAGCTGGTGATGGGGCTGTCGGCTGACAATGCCAAGAAGAAGAAAGGGGCCAAGGGCGCGGAGGCCAAGGGCCAGCCAAAAGCATCTGCAGAGCCCAGTCTGGCCGAGGAGGAGGCGGTGGCAGTGCCGAAGGCCCGAGTGAAGCGGAGTCTCCGCAGCACCTCGAAGCTCTTCCTGGGCTTCAAGAAGCTGGGCCTGCGTCGGCCCAAGAAGGGGCAGTTCAAAAACACGTCCCGCTTCTTCTGGGGGCTGCAGAAGCACAGCACCAAGAGGAAGAAGAAGAAGAAGAACAAGGCAGTGCTCAAGTCCACCTCCAACCTGATGGTTCGCTTCAAGCACGTGGGCAAGAAGAGGAAGGAGGCAGCCAGCAACTCTCCACCGGCAAAACCATCCTTTCTGCTGCTGCGGCGGGGCGGGCAGGAGGCTGAGGACGGCGCATCCCTCTTCCGCCGGCGTCCGGAAAGGAAATTCAAGCCACGGGCACAGGTGCTGAGCAAGGCGGCCGCCGCAACGGGCTGGCTGGCAAGGAAGGTGCTTTCCCGGCGTGGGCGGCTGGCGGGGGGCGGCTGGGCACCTGATGCGGCCTGGCTCTCCCGTATCGGTGCCAGGAAGCTGCCATTCCCTGCGGAAGATGAGATCCTCAGGCACCGGGCCAACATGAAGCGGATCCCAGGCAGCAGCGGGCTGTCGGCACCCAGTGTCGCGCGGCATGGACAGGAGAGGCACGGCAGCATGGCGCGGCGTCTGTCCCGGCGGCACTCCCAGCATGCGCCAGCGGAGCCGCCGGTGCCGCGTTATGGGTGGGCCCAGGAGGAGGATGGAGCCTACAGCCGCCGGCGTGGCTACGCCAAGGAGGAGGATGGAGCCTTCAGCTCCCGCCGCAGCTATGCCAAGAAGGAAGATGGAGCCTACGGCTCCCGCCGTGGCTATGCCAAGGAGGAAGATGGAGCCTATGGCTCCCGGCATGGCTACGCTGAGGACGATGCAGCCTACGGTCCTTGGTGTGGCTACACCGAGGAGAATGGTGTCTATGGGCCTCAGCATGGCTATGCTGAGGAGGAAGACTACATCCAAACTCCAGCCTATCCAGCGCGGTATGGCTTTGAGGATTCAGTGCCGACCTCCTACGTTGACTACCCTGGCTATGAGGCAGAGGATGAGTATGGCTTCTATGGGGGCTTTTGGGATGAAGGTGACCCACCAGGGCACCCCTATGGCTATGGGGAGCTCGAGGATGAGGGACCGTTTGGGGGTGGGTCCTCCCTCGCCCTGTATGACCCTTATGGCAGTGACCCAGAGTATGGTGAGGAGGCAGCAGGGCCCTTTGGCTACCAGGGGGATCCCTACGAGGACTTTGGGGAGCCTCTTGCCGGGGGGTACCCCAGGGGCGAGTACCCTGAGCATCGCATCCAGTATAGCGAGGGCGGGTGGGCGCCACATGCCCAGTCCTCCTGCAACCCCTACGCCCTGGCCCTGGAGGAGATTGCCGAGGCCGAAGAGCCCGAGGAGTGGGAGGAAGAGGAGGAGGAGGAGGACGGGGAGTATCCCTTCTCCATCCTCAGTGCCTCCTCGCTCCGGGGCATGAGGGAGACACTCTCCTCCAAGCTTTCCCTCAATAGGAAATTTAGGCTCTTCCCCCGGCCCCAGGTCAAGCTTTTCGGCAGGGACCGCCTGGACGTCCCCCTCCTGCCGTCCCCACACCTCCCCGCCGCTCGCGACGAGGACGACTACGACGAGTACGAGCCGCCGCCGGCAGCCCCCGGCCCCGCCGCAGCCCCACCGCGCCGGGCGTCGGCGGCCCGGGCGTGCGGCAGCCCGCTGGGGCAGTTCCTCCAGCGCTCCCTCTCGCAGCCCCCGGCCGCCCGCCACGGGGGGCGGGGGATTTCGGGACCCTCGCTCGCCCCGGCACTCCTACAGACGCTCCGGCCGCGGGCTGGCGGGGACGGAGAGCGCCGGCTCGGGGGTCGGGCCCCCCGCCGCGAGGATCTCCTGCCAGGGATCCCTCCCCGCCGGCGGGGCCCTGGGGGCAACCCCCTCCCCGAGAGCCGGGGGCTGCGCGGCGGCTGTCGCTCCGTAACCCCTTCGCCAACCCCGGTCGCTCCCCATCGCCGCCGCCGCCGCCGGCCCGGCAGCGCCCCGGCAGCGCCCGGGGCGAGGGGCCGCGACGATCCGCTTCCCTCGGGTCCGGCCTCCGGCGGTTCGGCCCCGAGCCCCGAGCCCCACCGCCGACCGCCCCCCGCCCTCCGGGGCCGGCGGGGGGGCGTTTGGGGGTGCCCGCGGCGGGGTCGGGGAGACCCTTGACCCCACGGCCGTCGCGGCGGAGCAGCCCCCCGGGCTGCCGCTCCCCCAGGCCTGGCCCAGGCTTCCCGAGCCCCCCACCAAGGCCGTGAAGCCGCTGCAGAGAACCCCCTTCGGGGCACCCGCCTCCCGCCCCGGCAGTCGCCGCCTCAGCCTCCCCGGCCCCTCCTGGGACGAGGAGCTCCCCCCTGGCAGGGCGCTCCGCGGGGTCTCTCCGGAGTGGCCCCTCCCCCCAGCCCCGCTCCCGGCACCCCGAAAACCTTCATCCAGCGCATCGGGCAGCCCCTCGCCGGCATGACCCCCCGCTCCCCCCGGGGAGGCCGTCTCCGGCCGAAGCGGGGAGCCGCAGTCCCTCCCCGGGACGGTCGGTGGGGCAGTCACTGGCGTCGCTGCTGGTGAGGAGCATGGCCCCCGCCGAAACGGCCCCGTCCTCACCGCCCTCCCGCCGTCCCACTCCCCGCTCACCCCCGTCTCCCCGGCACACATCCCGGCGGGACGGGAGCACCCGCGGGTCCCCGAGCCCCCCGGCAGCGCGCCGGGGCTGGGCGGACGCCGGGCACGCCGTCCTTCCCTCCTCCCCGCGCGGCGACCGGAGCCCCTCACCGCAGCGTCGCGCCGCTTTCCCGGCGCCCCGCGGCCGAGCCCCCGGCTCTCCGGTTACCCCCCGCCACGGTTCCCGTGTCCCGGGGTTGGCGGAACCCGTCGAGGTCGACGGGGCGGCCGGGGAGGAGGGCGCGGGGCGCTACGCGGTGGTGACGCCGCAGGTGCAGAGGCTGGGCTCCTTCCGCCGGGCCTCTCGCATGTACAAGCAGCACTGGTCCGCGCAGCACGTCGTGCGGGTGCGGGAGATGCCCGACGCCTGGACGGCCGAGCAGGTCCCCCCAGCCCCCGGCAGCCCTCCCAGCGCGGCCGGCGGTGGGCGAGCCAGCGGGGAGCCGACATCGCCCGGTACCTCCTCCGGCGCTCGCCGGCGGGCGGCTGGCGGGACCGGCACCCCTGGGCGGACGGGTACCTGGGCACCAGGCAGCCCTGGCGCAGCAAGGTAACGCCGGGGGCAGCCCGCCGCGGGGGACGAAGATGGGGGGGCGGGATGGAGCCGGGGGGCGGCCGGAGAGTCCCGGGACGGGGCGATGTGGTTGAGCCGGCCGCCGGCTCGCCGGGACGCGGAGGTGCCGGTGCCGGGGGCAGAAGGAGGGGAGGGCGTGTGTGGGTGTCCCCCGTGTGTGTTACAGCCCCCGGGGTTGGGGGGCGAGTGGCCACGGGGTCGCTGGGTGCTGGCAGGGGTCCTGCTGTGGGGAGCAGGCTGGAGGGGGGAGGCCACTGCCCGTTGTGCGTGTCCCCTTCCCCCTCCCCTTCCCGGGACACTTGACTCTGGCGTATGGAAATGCTGAGACCCGATCTCCGGCTGGGGCGGGCGCGGGTGGCAGGGTGACCCTGCGGGTGTCTGCTTTCCCACCCGCCACCTGGCTGCTCGCCAGCGCGGGCTCCTCCGTGCCACCCGCCCCGCATCACCTCTGTGCGTGGCCATGGGGCACGGCTGAGGGGAGCAGCCCCCAGCCCCACGGCTCGCCCCTATAGCATCCCACTTCCATCATCTCTCATGGAGGTGCCACCCTGCCTGGTGATCTCCATCACCTACCCCCTGCAGCCCCCATGGGGTTGGGCTGAACCGTGGGGTGTTGGGCTGGGGGCAGCGCAGTCATCTCCACCTGTTCCTGTTGGCCCACGGTGAGCAGGACCGGGGTCTCCAAGAACAGCCCTTCCTGGGATGATCCCTAGGCAGGCCTTGGTGTCCCCTTGTCCCCATTTCCAGCAGCGCTGCTCTGCCCTGATGTGTGACACCTGCCAAGGGGCTGTGGGATGCTTGCTCAGGGTCCCTGCTGTCACTGGTCAAGACCTCCTCAGTTTGGGGATTTGGGCTGGTGGCACTGACTGGATGGGATGCCAGAGGGGACCAGCATGGCCCTGCTGATGGAACTGGGCTGGTTTGCTCTGTGCAGATGCAGTCGCTGTGCAGCCTGCCCATCATGCGGTACCAGGAAACACAGGAGGAGGATGGGCTGGAGGACATGACCCAGCTGGAGTGAGTGTCTGTCCCCATCCCCTTCACCACCCACCATGACCCAGCACCATGAGGGGTTTGACAGGGTTGCAACCACCACTGTACACCACATGGCCCCCACTGCTTCCTACCCCATCCCTCCCAACCTGGGGTCCTCTCCAGTCTCCTGGGGCTGCTGAGGACATGCTTGGGGACAGCAGACACCTCCTGTTCCCCTGCCACCCAGTAACAAAGCTTCTGCTCCATGCCAGGGACCTCCAGGAGGCCGCGGTGCTGAGCAACATCCGGACACGGTTTGAGCGCCAGCTCATCTACGTAAGCTTAGGGGCACACAACATCCCCTGAAGACTCTGGGCATGGGATCTTTGGGGAGGTCATCGCCCTCCAAGCAGTTGCAGCCCCAAACCTCTCTCTCCCACAGACCTACATTGGCAGCATCCTGGTGTCAGTGAACCCGTACCGGCTCTACAACATCTATGGGACGGAGCAGGTGCTGCAGTATGAAGGCAGAGCGCTGGGCGAGAACCCGCCGTAAGTACCGGGCTGTCCCCAAATCCCCCAGGCAGGGACATCCCCATCTGCCTTGACCCACCCCTGGGCCCTGCAGCAGCCCCCAGGTTGGGTGGTTGCAGGGCTCCGAGGACCCTCGGTCACAGGGAGCTGGAGCGGTTGTGTGGGATGCTCAGGGTGCCAGTGAGGTCCCTGTGCTGGGGTGCCGCAGCGCTGCACCCCCCACCTCTGCTTCTGCTTCCCCCTCCCCGCAGGCACCTCTTTGCCATCGCGAACGTCGCCTACTCCAAAGTGATGGATGCCAAACACAACCAGTGTATCATCATCAGGTGGGACACGGCTGCCCCCTGCACGGCCCCTAACCAGCCCCACACTAATTGCCAGGACGCTGCCACCAGCCTGGCCTGGCCCCACGGCTGATGGGTGCCTCTGGGCATGGGTGCTGGGTGCGTTTGGGGTGCATGCACTCCCCAGCCCCCTGCTTGGCTGATGATGGCCCCGGCTGTTCCCCCACTCTGCATTTCAGTGGGGAGAGCGGCTCAGGGAAGACTGAAGCCACCAAACTGATCCTGCGTTACCTGGCAGCTGTCAGCCAGAAACGCAGCACGGCCCCACAGGTAGGGTGCTTCCCCAGGGACATCCCTGTCCCCTTGTCCCACTTCCCTGCCCTCTCCTTGCTCACGGCTCCTCTGTTCTCTCCTTGTCTGTACGCTTCCACCTGGACCATGGCAGATAGAGGTACCGGGGAATGGGATGTGACCTGTGTGAGTTGGGACAGTTCAAGGGGAAGGAGCATCATGGTGGCATCTCTGCCATATCACTTCAGTGCTGGGGATGTGGGGAGGAAAGGCAGATCTCAGCAGATTCATGAGCATGGGATCCTTGCACCCTCCTGCATCCTCATGTGACCCGGATGTGGTGCACACCTTGGATTTTGGCACCCATGGGTGTCTGCATGGGGCAGAAGGTGGCAGGGAGGGTGTTGCGGGTGGGAAGGTGTCAAGGGGGTTCCCATAGCAATGGGAAAAGCCAGTGATGTGTTGGGGTGCTTGGACTGACCCCGCGGCTCTCCCCATCGCTGCGGCAGATCCTGGAGGCGACTCCCTTGCTGGAATCCTTCGGCAACGCCAAAACCGTGAGGAACGACAATTCCAGCAGGTTCGGGAAATTCGTGGAAATCTTCCTGGAGGAGTAAGTAATGCTGAGCAGTGCCTGTGCGCCTGCCCCCCACCCCTCTGTGTGTCCCTCTGCCCTGGGGGTGCCCCCCTGGTGCCCAGTCCTGCTGCTGGTCTGGGGTGGGACTCACACAGGGACGTTTTTAGGTACAAACTTTGGGAGTTTGGGGAAAAGCCAATGGGGAGGTGTGCCAAATTTCACCCTGGGGTGCAGCAGCTCCAGGAGCTGGTACCTCTCCCTGCCCACAGATCCCAATGGGGGATACCTGGGGGCTGGGCACTGACATCCCATGTGTGTGGGCAGCATCAGGGTAGGGGTAGGCACGTGGGGGTGGCACAGCTCTTGCTGGTGCCAAGATTGCCAGCCGGGTGCTCGCTCTCACCCCTGCAGCGGCCTGATCTGCGGTGCCATAACCTCGCAGTACCTGCTGGAGAAATCCCGTGTGGTCTTCCAGGTGGGTAGTGAGGGGGTCCCAGGCTCTGCCCCCCTCAACACTGCCCCCTTTGCCTCTCCCACCCTGCTCAGTCCTCTGCTCTCCAGGCCAAGACTGAGCGCAACTATCACATCTTCTACGAGATGCTGGCAGGGCTGCCCACCCAGCAGCGGCAGCGGTACTGCCTGCAGGGCGCAGAGACCTACTACTACCTGAACCAGGTAGTGTGCCCCCTGCCCAACCCCTTCACACCACCTGCTTTTCGGGGGCTGGCCAAGCTCATGGTCCTGGTGGGTTCCTAAGTCCCCCTGAATTTGGTGTGCAGATTGGGAGGGTGCTTGGGGCAAGGCGATGGGGGGTGGTGGGGGGTCTGGTTGCTGCCCCCTGGGACACACTGATGGCACCGAGGGGGTCATGCCAGGGTGGGAACTGTGAGATCCCCGGCAAGGATGATGCGGAGGATTTCCGTCGGCTGCTCAACACCATGGAGGCGCTGAGCTTCAGCGTGGAGGAGCAGAACAGCATCTTCCGCATCCTCTCCTCTGTCCTGCACCTGGGAAATGTCTACTTTGAAAAATACGAGGTACCCCCAGGGGAGACGAGCCGTGCTCCTCAGGCCTGATTCAGCATGCAGCAGAGTGGGGGTCTCACCGCATCCCACCACCTCACCCTGTCCCGCAGACCGACTGCCAGGAGGTCGCCACGGTGGTGAGCGCCACGGAGATCCGGACGGTGGCTGAGCTGCTGCAGGTGTCCCCTGAGGGCCTGCAGAAAGCCATCACCTTCAAGGTGACGGTGAGTCTGGGGGTGCACAGGTGGTGGTGGGGGGAGGGTGGTCCATGGTCCTTGGGGACCAAAGCTGGTGTGGCTGAAACTCCATCGCACTGTGGGCTTTGTGCATCCTGACCAGGAAACGCTGCGGGAGAAGATTTTTACCCCACTGACTGTTGAAAGCGCCGTGGATGCCAGGTAGAGGGAAGGGGAGTTGGTGGGGAGGGACAGGGCTCTGCTGTGCGAGGGGTATGGCAGGTATGTGGCTCCTGGGCATGGGGCAGGAGGTGAGGTCCCAGGCTGGGAAAGGGCACAGTCAAGTCCCTCAGTGCAGATTAGGTTCTCCAGCAGTTAAAACCACAGCCCCAAACCACAGCTGTCCCACATGCTCATGGGGCTACAGTGGGTGTTGGCCAGGGCAGGTGGGGGTGTGTGGCACCGTGCGGTGCTGTGCCAGTGCTCCAGCACTCCACTTGGCCTCCCCATTCCCAGGGATGCCATTGCCAAGACCCTCTACTCCCTGCTCTTTGGCTGGCTCACAGACCGCATCAACAAGCTGGTGTACCCGCGGAAGGAGGCCCTCTCCATCGCCATCTTGGACATCTACGGCTTTGAGGTGAGCAGGACTGACCCCAGCTCCGTCATCCCACCCACCAGCCCCAAGACTGAGGGGTCCCAGGCTCTGTGGTGCCGCCTTCTTGCAGGACCTCAACTTCAACAGCTTTGAGCAACTCTGCATCAACTACGCCAACGAGTACCTGCAGTCCTTCTTCAACAAGATCATCTTCCAGGAGGAGCAGGTAGGCCGTCGAGCAGCACCAGGCCCTGTGCCTGCGCCAGGCCTCGCTGTGGGGCCGGGGGCGTGGGGCTGAGCGAGTGCTGGGCCCACAGGAGGAGTACATCCGGGAGCAGATCGAGTGGAAGGAGATCCCCTTCAGTGACAACCAGCCCTGCATCGACCTCATCTCCCAGAAGCCCTATGGCATCCTCCGGATCCTCGATGACCAGAGCTGCTTCCCCCAGGTGACTAGCTGCCTGGTGCCAAGGAAGTGAGGTTGGCGGCACTGGGTGGTCACCATGGCCCGAGGCTGCCCTGGATGACCTAGGAGACCCCCCACCCCTGGGTTTCTCCAGGCTGGGCAAGCCCCAGGCAGTCCCAGGTCAGAGCCACCAGCGCAACTTGCCCAAGATGACCAGCTTTTGCAGGGATTTCTGAAAAACTCCTCCCAGCTGCCCTATATAAGAGAAAAAGGTGGTTGCACCCTCTCTGTTGGTGGGGAAATTGAGGCACAGAGCAGCAGATGCCTATGCCCATGCAGCTGCTCAGTGGCAGAGCTGCGAGCGTAGCCTGGCCAGTTGTCCAGGCATCCCCATCCCAGTGCCTACACTCCCAGGGCTGCTGAACTGCCTGAGCCACGTCTCACCCCACATCTGTCCCCAGGCCACCGACCACACGTTCCTCCAGAAGTGTCACTACCACCACGGGACGAACCCGCTGTACACCAAGCCGAAGATGCCACTGCCCGAGTTCACCATCAAGCACTATGCAGGGAAGGTGACCTACCAGGTGTGTGTCAGGGGGATGCTTAGCTGGGGTTTTGAGGGGGCTAAGGAGGTTTAGGGGGTTGATTCTGTACTGGCATGAGGGGCAGCCCAAGAGTTCGGGCTGTGGCCCACCTCATTCCAGCCTGGAGCTCCCTTCCTACCCCACTGTGCCACTGGGCTCCTTACCGTGAGGTTTTTGCCTTTGCCAGGTTCACAAGTTTTTGGATAAAAACTACGACCAGGTACGACAGGACGTGCTGGACCTGTTCATCAGCAGCAGGACCAAGGTAGAGCCCTGCCTGGCCCTGGCTCTGTGGTGCTGGGGGGCACTGGGTGCAGATAGCTCCCTTCCATGCACACCCCTTTTCATGCCCCCATGTGTGTGCCCCCATGGCTGGTAAAGCTCAGGAGGACCAGGAGCAGAGCCTGCCTCCAGCTCCACCGTGGGATCTGGGCTTTGACCCCTCCCACGTCGGTACAAATGGGCTGCTCTGGTGCTCCCCCATCCCTGTGCCCATCCCCATCCCCCCACCCCCGGGAACCCAGCCACAGAGACGAGCTGCGACTTCCTCAGGGCTGGACAGCAGGGTAGCAACTGTGCTGGGAAGATGAGCCAGGAGAGCTGTGTCATCCCAGCCACCTTCCTCCCCCTAACCCTTCCCATCTCCCCAAGGTGGTGGCCAACCTCTTCTTCGGCCATGCCCAGGTGATGGCCCGGCAGAGGAGCCTGGTCAGGAGGAGCAGCACCAGGACACGGCGGTACAAGGCCCCCACCGTGGCTGCTCGGTTCCAGCAGTCCCTCCTGGACCTGGTGGAGAAGATGGAGAGGTCAGGGCAGGCAGGACAGGCAGGGTGGGCAGGACAGGCAGCCAGGTCCTGCTCTGGGCTGGCAGGAGGAGGATGACAGCCGGACCTGGGCACAGGGAGGTCAGGCTGTCTGTGTCCCCTGTACCTGGTGGCTGACAGGGTCTCTCCATTGCAGGTGCAACCCCTTCTTTGTGCGTTGCCTCAAACCCAACAACAAGAAGGTGAGAGCTGGCCTGGGGCTTCCCTGCTCACCGCCATGCCAGTGCTGCTGGTGGGATGTTCCCCTCCTCACCAGCCCCGGGATGGAGCATGCTGGATGCATGGTGGGCAGGTGCTGTCCGTGCAGCTGACAAGGCTGCTGCCTGACCTTCCTGCAGGAGCCAGGGCTCTTTGAGGCTGACGTGGTCAGCAGCCAGCTGCGGTACTCGGGGATCCTGGAGACCATCCGCATCCGCAAGGAAGGCTTCCCCATCCGCATCCCCTTCCTCGTCTTCATCGACAGGTGCTTGGGGGTAACCACCATCCCAGCGAGGGGGGATACGAAGTCTGTGGGTGTTTCAAGGGGCAGCATTTGGCCTGGGGGTCCCCCCACAGTGGGAGCTGGGAGTCCCCTCCATGGTGTGCAACACCAGGAGAAGCTGTTTTCCCAGGTGCAGTGCTCATCGTCACGGGGAGGGTCCATGCCAGTGTCCCGGTGGGGTCCGATGCAGTGACAGTGATGGTGTTGTGGCCTTGCCCAGGTACCGCTGCCTTGTTGACATGTGGTCCAATGTCATTCCCAACGGGGCTAACTGCGTGGAGATGCTGAGGAACCTCTGCCCTGTCAGCCCCAGCATGTACTATGTTGGCGTCAGCAAGGTACAGTCCCAGAGGGAGGGCTCTGCTCCAGCGATGCCTGGGGGGAGGTACGGCTGAGTCGTGGGGGCTCACAGCACTGCCCTGCTCCCAGCTCTTCCTGAAGGAGCAGCTGTACCAGGCGCTGGAGAGCAAGCGAGCCCGTGCCCATCACCTGGCCGCGCTCACGCTCCAGCGCTACGCTCAGACCTTCTTCATCAAGAGGCGCTTCCGCTCCCTCCGCCGAAAGATCGTCCTCCTGCAGAGCCGGGCACGGGGCTACCTGGCCAGGTGGGGCCCCGGGGGAGGGTGGTGGGTGGCACCAGTGGGGAGGGTGGCAGAGGGTGACGGGTTCCCTCCTGCAGGCAGCGGTACCGGCGCATGCGGCACACGCTCATCAAGTTCAGGTCACTGGTACACATCTACGTGAACCGCCGGCGGTACCTCAAGGTGAGGTGGGGGCTGGCACATCTTGAGGGGGAGGTCCAGGGCATCTGGTCTCACCTTGCTGCATGCTCAATGGTGGGTCTGGAGAGAGCACAGCAACACACTGAGCACCCCCAGACTCCATCTGGGGCATGGGTAGTGCTTCTTTGGGGTGAAAGCCTGGCGATGCTGGGGGTTCAGTGGCACCCAGGAGGGTCCCGCTGCCTCTGGGTCTCCTTCTGTGCTGGCAGGGGCTCAGCACAGCTGCTCTGCTTGTAGAGGAAGGAAGATGCCCGCCGGCGGGCAGAGGAGGAAAAGGAGAGGATGAAGCAGGTAATGGAACACAAGCATGCAGCACTAGGGGTGCATGCATGTGTGTGATGCATGTGCATCCCATGTTGGTGTGCCCTTGTCCCTGCCACGTGCTCACCCGTCCCCGCGCTGCCAACCCATAAGTGCTGGGTCAGGGAGCAGCGTGGCGAGAGGCTGCATCCCTGTGCTGCACCGGCAGGAGCTGACAAGGAGGGAGGTGGTGGATGTCACCCACCTGGAGATCCCAGCTGAGCTGATGGGGCTGCTGGAAGCTGCTGCAGGTGAGCGGGTCCTGCACCGCTCCCAGCACCATTCCCAGCCCCTCAACCCCATCCCTGGGGCTGTGCCATAGCTGCCCGCTGTACTGCAGCCGCCCGGGAAGTGAACGCTGGCTGCGTGGTCCTGGTGCCGCCGCCAGCGCTGCAGCCCGACTCCCAGCTCACCCTCCCCCTTGACATCAACAACTACCCCATGGCCAAGTACGTGCGGGGCCACTTCCAGGTAAGGTGGGCGCCATAGCCCGGCAGCGGGGAGCCTGCCCAGCAGGCAGCTGGCTTTTGGGGTGTCCTCAGCGCTCCAGTCATGGCTGAGCGGTTAGGTTCAGGGTCCCCATGGGGCGCTGCCTGGCAGCTCCCCACACCATCCCAGCGGGGTCTGTCTTGGCTTTGGCCCCAGGGATGCCACGGGGTGCAAGAGGGGCTGGATCTGGGGTGGCTGTGGTGCTGCAGGGAGCCAGCCACCGCCTCCCTCCCTCCCCGTGGGTTCCTGTCGTCTCCAGAGGCCGGGGGGACCCCGCTGAGGTTATCGGAGAGAGACCCGCTGAGCCCTCCTGGATGCCTGACGTGGGGCGGATCTGGAAACACTGGGGCGGGAGACCAGGTCGCTTTGCTCCTGGGACCCCAGCCCCATCCCCGGTCGCTTTGCCCCCATCTTCATCCTTGCCCCCTATTTTTGCTGCGTGTTTCCCACTCCCTGGCATCCTGAACAACAGTGCCAGGGCCAGATCCTGCTTTCAGTCTCTCAAAGGTTCTGCCAGCACAGCCTGAGCCCATCCCTGTCCTGCTGCTGGGAGGCTGCTGGCCCCATCCTGCACCCCAGCCCCTTCACAGCCCCATAGTCCCCAGTCAGCATCAACGCCACTGTCGGCACCGTGGGGCCAGCCCCTTGATGCTGTCCCCGGGGCCCAGGTAGCCACGGGTGCGGGTGTCACTGCAGGAACCAGCATTCGGGATGCTGACGGCCCCGCTGGCTGCCCCCTCACCCGGCTGGACGAGGAGCTGTGCCACGAGGCACTCAGCCTCTTCCAGCTGGTAGGTGGGACAGCATGGGATCCGTCACTGTGGTACCTTCCCTGCTCCCTGCCTGGGGCCAGAGGGAGGACCTCGCTGTCCCCGTGGCAGATCCTGCGGTTCATGGGGGACCCGGGGCTGGGCGGCTCACAGGAGACCCTCTTCGGCAACTACATCGTGCAGAAGGGGCTGTCGGCGCCAGGGCTGCGGGACGAGCTCCTGGCACAAGCCGCCAACCAGGTCTGGCGTAACACCAACGTCAACAACGAGGAGCGGGGCTGGCTGCTGCTGGCCGCCTGCCTCAGCGCCTTTCCCCCTTCTGCCGCCTTCGACAAGTACCTGCTCAAGTGAGCTGGGGTTGGGGGCGGGATCTGGGGACCGGGGGCGGGATCTGGGGACCGGGGCTGGCCGTGACCCTCGGGGACAGCCTGGCACAAGTGCCCAGGGACACTGCGGGGGCTCTACGGGCGGGTCTCCAAGCCTGCCTGGCATGCACCCAGGATGCTGCCGAGGTCCCTCCAGGGATGCTCTGAGGTGCCTCTGTGGTCCCCGGGGCCAGCCCTGCCCCCGTGCCTGGGGATGCTGCTCTGGTCCTTCCTGTAGCATCATCCCTTCCCTGCAGATTTGTCTCTGACTACGCCTTCGCTGGCTACAAGCCGGTGTGCCAGCGCAAGCTGATGCACGCCATGGCGCGGTCGCAGCTGGGTGCCGCGGCCGCCCGCGCCTACCCGCCTTCGCTGCTGGAGTGGACAGCGAACCGCAAGCAAGCCAGCATGGCGCTTGACCTCCACTGCTTCAACGGTGCGGGGTGGCGCGGGGTCAGGGGCACAGCGGCGGGGAGGGACAAACCGGGCTTTGCCACCCTGTCACCTGTCATGGGCGGGAGGGGGACCGGCGGGACCCACTTATCACCTGTCCCCCCTCTCCAGGTGACCAGTTCTCCTGCCCTATCCACTCCTGGAGCACGGGCGAGGACCTGGCAGGGGATGTCCTGAAGTACAGGTACCCACCGGACCGGCACCCATCCTCCCAGTGGGGCAAGCTCAGGGCACAGTATCACCCCAGGGACATTTTGGGTGACCCCCCCTCCCAGGAGATGGGAACTGGGATGCCCAGCTTATGGGCAGGGTGTCCCCATGGAACCAGGGCACCACTGGCAGCCCGTGCCCATCCCCAGTGTCCCGCTGTTGGCAGGGGGCTGGTGGAGGGCTGGCGCGGCTGGTCTGTGGCCATGAAGGCAGGAGCCCAGTGGGCCGAGCTGGCTGGCCATGACTATGTCCTGGACCTCGTCTCTGACCTCGAGCTGCTCCGGGGCTTTCCCAAGCAGAAGTCCTGCTTCCTCGTCGCATGGGAGGGGGCTGAGAGCCGCAGCAGGGACAGCCGGGTGTAGGTACCTGGGCAAGGGTCTCCTGCCACGGGGCCGGTGGGGAAACGCTGGTACTGGGCTGGATGGGTGCCAGCAGAGGTGTGGGTTGGGGTCCTGGATGGGGATCGGGCACCCAGGGGGTGTGGGATGAGCACATCCTCCCTCCCTTCAGGGTGCTGGGACACAGCTTGGATTTGGATGAAGTACCTCCTCCGCCAGCTGTGAAAGCCCCCACGCTGCCATCCACAGAGGCGTACCCTTCCCAAGGTAGGTGAGCACCCCCTCCCCTGCCCCCCGCCCCGATCTGCTGGGAGGTGAAGCCCTGCCACCAGCAGCTCATCTCTCCTTGTTCCTCAGCAGATGGGGAATTTGGGGAGCCCCGGAGCCAGAAGGGTCTGGACCGGTACCTGGACAGTCTCTTCGACCCTGTGCTCTCCTACGGCAATGGGGTGAGAGGGGTGTCCCCCTGCCTGAGGCAGAGCGAGTGCAGCATTTGGGGGGTGCAGGCACCTTGGCCTCTGTCCCCTACTGCCTTGTCCCCCAGGAGCTGGAGAAGCCAGCCGCCATCTCGCAGAGGATGAAGGGAGGAGGTGGCACTGGAGGGGGGACAGCGGAAGTGCTGAGCGGAGTGGACCCCCTGTGCCCACAGAGACACGTCAGCTGAGGGGTGAGCACCCCAAGCACTCCTGCCTCCTGACCCAGCTCCCTGCCCTGGTGTCCCCACCCAATCCCTGGTGTGGGTGACATCCTTGCACCCAGCGCAGGATGCTGAGCTCTCCCCTTTTGCCATCACAGGCGCAGAGCCAGCCCCATCCCCGCAGCACCGGGTAGATGCCAAACAGCCACCTGGGTCCCCGGTCAGTGGGGCAGGGCTGGGGGGGACAGGAGGGGTCCAGTCCTGCCCAGCCTCTGCTGCGGAGCAGCTCACCTGGGTGGCTGCCCAGGGATGTGGGCAGCTGGGGTGCCAGATGCTCAAGGCACGGTCTCCCTTGCAGGGCAGAGCAGTGGAGGGGACGCCAGCCCGTGCCCCCCAGCCCCGACCCTACTTGCAGAAAGCTGGTAAGGGATCCCAGTGCAAATGGGTGGCAATGGGGGCTCATGGCACCAAGCCTGGCCCCAGGTGTGAGGGTGATGCCCAGCCCCTCCATGAGCCACACTTGGTTCTGTAGCACCCGTGGGCCAGCGGTGGCCAGGTGACCTGGTGCAACATTCCCGGCTCAACTCGGAGCACTTCCCACGGCCCACTCATGACATCCGCAACATCATCCGGCAGTGCCAGCCGGCCCCGCGCGGCTCCCAGCCCCCCAGGTACCCAGCCTGGCCCCCAGCTGAGCCACAGGCTTCTCCTGTTTGTGGGTGCATGTGCTGGCCCCAATGCCAGGGTGCAGGCAATGATGGGCTATAGGAGATGCCAGGTGCAGGTGATGTGGGATGAAGGTGATGAGGGATGCAGGTGATGTAGGGATTGTTCTTTCTCTACAGCAAGCTCTTTGGGAAGAAGCTGGACCCCCATGAGGAAGCCATGCAGATCCTGAAGGAGCAGCTCTCGGCAGCCCGGGTGCCGGCGGGCGCGGTAGGGATGCGGCTACCCCTGTACCCCCTGTACCAGACTGGGGGAGTCACAAACCCTGCCCAGAGCCCACTCTCTGCCTCACAGGGGCCCAAGGAAACGGCCACAGTGAAGCCGGTCACCAGCGGCAGGTACCAGCCACGAGCACTGATGGGGCGTCCGGCAGCCACTCGCCCCCCAGGTATCACAGGGCAGAGCCGTGACACTGGGGGGTCAGGGCAGAGCTGGGGCACCTCATCCTTCCCAGCACTGGCTGACACCTGATGCAGCCAGCTGCAGGTCGGGCTCTGCTGCATCCTCATGGGATAACCGCTATACCCAGCTGAACCCTCCCTGCCCCACAGCTGGCCCCGTGCCTCAGTTTCCCCAGGCAAGGGAGGGGGCTGTTGGTGGTCCCTCCCGGTGATGTGCAGGGCTTTCTGTCCCTTTGCAGTCTCTGTGTCTCGGGAGCTCCCATCTGAGGCGCAGCAGGTCCAGACCCAGCTGCACCGGAGCTGCAGTGAGGACTTCTACACCTACCACAATGTGCCCTGGAAAATATACATCCGCAAAGAGGTGCTGGGGTTGGAGGGGACAGGGATGGGATGGTGTCAAGTGCTGTGGGGATAAAGAGTGCTCTTCCCTGAGCCTGAGGCCCTGTGGGGTGGGCGATGCCATACGGCTGTGCTGGTCTCTCTCCTGGCAGGTTTTCTATCCCAAGGACAGCATCAACAACCCGCTGCTACTTGACCTCATCTTCCGTCAGGTGAGGCATCAACGTGGCCCCAGAGCCACCCGTGGGGTTCCCCTGAGGGCTGAGGTACCCTCTTGCTGGGGTGAGGGTTTACTCACCCCATCACGGCCATCCTGACTTGCCCAGCCAAGCTGCCGTGGGGGAGTAAGGGCTGTCATTGTCTGCCCGGAGCCTGGGGGGGCTGGGTAGGGCAGAGGGGTTGGGGGGTCATGCTGCTGTGCCAGTCCTCACCCCCTTCCCCAGATCTTCAGCGACACGCTCTCCAACACCTGCATCCGGATCAGCCAGGAGGAACGGCTCCGCTTGAAATCCCTCTTTGGTAACCTGTACTCCATGCCCTGCTGCTCCTGGGTGGGGGGCTCACACCTGGGGGTGGGGTGGGGGGCCAAACCTGGAGGTCTCATGCCCAGACACTCCGGTACACATCTTCATCTCCTGGGCATCTCCAAGCCACAACCAGCTCTGCCTAAAGCTGGGATAGCTTGCCTCCAAACACAATGAGCCCCCTATGAATTAGTGCTCTGCAAAGTCACGAGTTGTGCCAGGTCTCAGCCAGGCTTGCTGCATTAGGGGGTGCCTGGCCAGGGGTGTGGGGTGTGCACCCATCTCTCCATCATGGACCTGCTGATTTGGGAAAGGAATGAGCATCCCTATTCTCGCCGTGATACTTGTGTCTGGATCCAACCTGGGAAGGGGGATGCTCACTGGGGATGTTTCTCCCTGCAGCGGAAAACAAGCTGGACTCCTTCAGCCCCGTGGCCACCGAGAGTGTCAAGAGGGAGATCATTGCTGCAGCCCGGGATGGCTGCGAGGTGTATTTCTCACGTCTCTTCCCCGCCACGGTGAGGGTCTGGCCGTGGGACAGGTCCGTGGGGAGGATGCTCCGTCCCCGTGCCCCTGGCTGAGGCATCATCCCGACCCGCAGGGCAGTGTGGGGACAGGCGTGCAGATCCTGGCCGTGTCCCATGCTGGTGTCAAGCTGCTGCGGCTGGTGAAGGGCACCAACGTCCCTGGGGAGCAGCTGCGGGTGCTGAGGGCGTACAGGTAGGGGCTAGGAGCCCTGGGTGGTTGGGATGGGATGGGTGCTGTGGGTACCTGGTGTCTCAGCCTCCCCTTGTCCCTCCCCAGCTACGCTGATGTGCTGTTCGTGACCACCCCGTCCAGGAACATGCTGGAATTCAACCTGCGCAGCGAGAAGCTCATCCTCTTCTCCCCTAAAGCTCCCCAGGTCAAGGCCATGGTCGACCACTTCATCACAGAGCTCAGGAAGGTGGGGGTGGGGGGATGCCCCAGGGACAGGGGGGCAGCTGGGGACATGTCCTTGGGGCTGGACCTTGCCTGTATGCCCATGTTTAGGGGGGCAAGGTGGGCATTGGAGGGGACCCTGCAAACAGGACCATGCCTGGGGTGAAGGGGGAGGTTGGGGAGTGCACGCTGGGGCCATCCTGCAGACGTGGGTGCTTGAAGCACCCATGCTGGGTGGGATGGGGGTGTGTGAGGTGTACATGGATGTGCATTCGTGTGTCTGCGTGCACGGGCTGTGCTGGACCCCCGTGCCCAGGACTCCCAGTACGTGGTAGCCGTGAAGAACTACAGCCCCGAGGACAGGGGCAAGCTCAGCTTCCACAAAGGGGACATCATCCACCTGCAGCCGTTGGAGTGCCTGGAGAAAGGTGGGCAGCCCCCTTGCCGAAACGCCCTGATGGGTGGGCACAGGGGCAGTAGGACTGGTGGTTTAACTGGCCCTGGAGGCTCTGTCCTCACATCCTGTGACATCCCTGTGATGTCACTCCCTACAGACCACTACTATGGCTGTGTGGTCCGCAAGAAGGTGATGTACCTGGAGGAGCTGAAGACGGGCACCCAGGATTTTGGTGGGTGTTACGCTGTCTCTGTGCATGTCCCTCACTGCCCTGAGCCATGTCCCCTCCTGGGCTGGGGCAGGAACCTGCCCCTGTCACCCCTCAGCTGGATGGTTTGGGCTCTTTTTGGCACTGACCCATTGCAGGGGGATGCTCCCCCAGGATTCCCACTGGGCGCTGCAGGCAATGGGCTTTGTAGCTCCATGTCTGTGCTTGTACCTCTAGCAATGCCAAACCGCAGCCATTGCCAGCCAAAACCTGCGGCCAGACTCCTGGGGAGGGCTCGGGGTGCATTGGGCAGGAGGGAGCAGAGAGGGGCTTCTCCGGAGGTGACCCCCAGGGCTGCCAGCCCGAGGCCAGCCCCGCCATCTGCCTGGCACAGGGTGGAAGTTCGGGGCCATCCATGGCAGGTCGGGGCTCTTCCCTGCCGAGTACGTCCAGCCCGTCGCAGCCCCCGACTTCGTCCATTTGCCAGCGGAGAGGAAAGAGGAGCCCAGGGACAAGCAGGGCAAGGTGGCAGCTTCGGCGGCCGTGGCCGTGGCCGTGGCCTCCACTGCTGCGGCCCAGGAGCTGGACCGGAAAACCGAGGTGGGTGCTGGCCCGGGGCAATTGCCGGGGTGGTGCTGGCTGTGCCCAGCGCCCACCGCCCCGCTCCGCAGGTGTCCCCCACCAGCACTGCCTTTGCCGAGGGTCCGGAGTGCGACAGCGGCGAGCGGCTCGGGGATGGCGCCGGCGCCTGCCCCATGCTGGCCTTCGCTCGGCAGTATTTCCGTGCAGCACGGCAGGGGAGCACGTGAGTGCCCGTCAGGGGGATGGGGGCACCCTGCAGTGGGGATACCCATGCCCACCCCTTCCCTCGCCCCTCTCCCAGGGACTCTTGCGGAACAAAGACCAAGAGGGACGTGCCTGATGTGCTGGAGATGCTGATGTTCACCAAGGTATGGGGAATTGGGGTACCTTGGGGTGCCCTGCTGTCACCTGTGAGTCCTCCTGATATCCCGGCGTGTCTGGGAGCTCCCAAAAGGACACCCCAATACATCCCTCTGGCTGCTCGTGGAAGCTGACACTCTCCCCCTGCTCCAGACCCCCATCCAGGAGTCACTCATTGAATTCGTGGATGGTGGCATCAGCAAACTGGCCACTGAGGCTTTCCAAGGTAGGTGGGGGGCAAAAGTGCCCTGAGCCCTGCCCCGTGGCCATCCCCAGCCCCATCCTTGAGCAGGTGGGATGGCCTGGAATGGGGTTTAACTCCTCTGGTCCCACTGCCCTGTGTGCCTGCGGCGCTGCCCACACCCAGGGCAGTGTCTCAGGGGAAGGGATGGGGCAAGCTGTGTCACCACGTGGCTTTGTTGTGCACAGCTGTGATGAAGTTCATGGGTGACCACCCTCTGAGGGGGCAGACAGAGCTGGATGCCATCTGCACCATCCTCAAGGTAAATGCCCGTCCGGGGCTGGGAGTCCTGGTGGTGGCCTGGGCAGAACGGTGGCAGCTGGGGACATCCCCAGTTGCAAAGCGAGCCATGCCTGTCCCCCAGCTGTGCGCAGAGCACGAGGTCCTGCGGGACGAGTTGTACTGCCAGATCATCAAACAGGTTACCAACAACACCAGCTCCAAGCCGTGAGTCCCTGCACCCGTGCCATCCACTCTGCCTGGGACAGTAGAGGCTGGCACTGGGAACACCCGTGTCCCTGGCTGGGCTGAGCCACCCCAGTGTTGGGGGAGACCCCGGGACTCCAGCCTCGTGCCACTCCCCGGGGCAGCGGGTGCCGCTGCAGCTGCCATGGGCACCCTTGCCTTCCCCAGGGGCTCAGCCCCGGCTCCCCCTCGGCAGGGACAGCTGCCAGAAGGGCTGGAGGCTGCTCTACATCCTGGCTGCCTACTACAAGTGCTCCGAGGTGCTCAAGCCCTTCCTCCTGGCCTTCCTGCAGGATGCCAGCAGGCACCCGGAGCTGCCTTTCCAGGGTAGGGGGTGCACAGTGGGGAAGGATGCCCTGGGGTGTCACGGGGCTCTGGAGATGCGGCTCAGCCTCATCCTTCACCCTGGTCCCTGTCCCCACCAGGCATCGCCAAAGCCTGTGAGCAGAACTTGCGGAAAACCCTGCAGTTCGGTGGCCGCAGCCTCTTTCCCAGCAGCATGGAGCTCAAGGCCATGGTGGTGAGACTGGGTGCTCGTGGGTGCCCATCGGGCAGGGCTGGTGCCGGCTTGAGATCCCTTCTGGAGGTTCTGGATGCCCCATGGGCTTGGGACACCCCCAGACTGAACTGATGACTCCTTGCTGGCATGGATAGCATGGTCCTTTTTGGGATCTGCTCTCCAGGGGCACTGCTTTGTGGGTGCCCTGAGCTTTCATGGGTCCCCAGTTGGCATGCAGTTCTGTGCATGTGGAGCAGGGGGCATGATGGTTCACCTGGGCAGGATGGGCAAGATACAGCATGACCCCCATGAGATGGTTCCTGTGGGATAGCCTGGGGATTGGGGGTGTCCTTTGGGGTCTTGCCGTGCTAAGGGACCCCCTGCACCCCAGCACATCCTTCCCATGCAGGCTGGACGCAGTGCCAAGCGCCAGCTCTTCCTCCTGCCTGGCGGCATCGAGAAGCACCTCAAGATCAAGACATGCTCGGTGAGTCAGAGGGGACAGGAGGCTCCATGCACCCCAAGCTCGTGGTGACCCTGCAGTAAAGGGCGTGGATGTTTGGGGGGCTGCAACCCTTAGCTCCCCCCAAGCTGGAGGACTTTGAAAGGGAGACCCCTTCCCTGTGACCCACATGGGATGAACCTCAAGTCAGGACCTGTCGGTGACCTCAAATGCAGTAGGGGGATGCAGCAGCATCCCAGCTGCCTGTCCCTGTGTCCAGGTGGCTCTGGATGTGATCGAGGAGCTGTGCTGCGAGATGGGGCTGCAGCACCCAGAGGCTTTTGATGAATACATCCTCTTCGTGGTGACTGACAGAGGTGAGGGGCTGGCAGGGACGGGGTGGCTGTGCTGCCGGTGGGTGCCACGTGTGGTAGCCATGCTCAGGCTCCGGGGGTGGCACAGGGCAGAGCGTGCGGCCACTGACCCGCCGGGAGTACGTCCTGGATGTGGCCGCCGAGACGGAGCGCTGGGACACCAGCTACACTTTCTGGTGCCGCCGCGTGGTCTGGAGCCAGCCCCTCAAGTTCGACAATGAGCTCTACGTCACCGTCCACTACAATCAGGTCAGCCCACTCCACCAGACTCCTCTGGGGCCACCTCCCTGCCCGTCCCCTGGGAACATGCCCCGTCCCCAAGCCGTGTCCCTGCGCTCTGTCCCCCCAGGTACTCCCCGACTACCTCAAGGGGCTGTTCACCGTCCTGCCTCCCGCAAGGCCAGGAGAGCAGCAATTCCCACACGTGGCCAAGCTGGCTGCCCTCCAGCATCGAGCCAAGGACCGCCACCACCTCCCCACTGCGTAGGGCTGGGACCTGGGGGTGGGGGGTTCTGGTGTGAGCTCGTCCCATGGGACGTGGGACCTGCTGTTGTCTGGTGCTGATCCTGCTGTCTGGCTCCCCACAGGCGGGAGGTTCAGGACTACATCCCCCCACAGCTCTTCTGCCTGCTGAAGGCCCAGTCCTGGCTCCACCTGGTGACCCAGCACATGCAGCAGGCGCAAGCACTCAGTGCCCACCAGGCCAGGGCACAATTCCTGGGTGAGTGGGAGTGGGAGTGGGACAGGGACTGGAAGGTGATGGAGGTGCCCCTGGGGCTGCAATATGCAAACGAGGATACAGTGCTAACAAGGATGCAGCGCTGCCTGGAATGCAATGCTGGGTGGATACTCCACAGGGAGCCTGGGAAAGGCAGACCCTGGCCCTGTGTGGAGCTTGGGGTGTTGCACTGCCCGCAGGATGCTGTGCATGGAGGGCAGGGGAGGCTGCTCTTTGCTCAGCCACCCCTTCTCCCAGCAGGCTCCAGCAGGGCCCCATGGCTGCTCCTGGGTCCAATCCCGTTCCTGGATCTGTGAGTCAGCCCAGGTCCTGCCAGGCACAGACAGGGATGAGACCTCCAGCAGAGCCGCCGTGGGCAGGACGGGGTGGTGGTGGGCACTGAGATCCTGTCCCCCTCCCCCAGGGCTGCTGAGCGCCTACCCCATGTTCGGCTCATCCTTCTTCTACATCCAGAGCTGCAGCAATAACACCATTGTCTCGCCCTGCATCCTGGCTGTCAACCAGAATGGCCTCAACTTCCTCAGCAAGGAGACCCATGTAGGCAGGGGGCTGTGTGGCAGGGAGGGGCACAGGGTCTGTGGGCACCACCTAGCTGGGAAACCCCGTGCCAGGGCACATTGAGGTGTGAAGGTGGTGGGGGTGATGGGGTCCCTGGTTTGGCCCCAGCAGGCCATGTCTGCCTGCCCAGTGCGGTGGAGCTGCATTGCTGGCACCCTCCATCCTGCTCCCATCTTCACCTGCTTCAACCCTTAGTCCCCTGGGTGGGGTTCCCTGATCCCCAGGGCCGGTGGGCCACCCTCCCCCATCCCTCCCCCACCCAGGAGCCCGTCGCCAAGTTCTCGCTGAAGGAGATCCAGTCGACGCGGACGCAGCGGCCGACGGCCGGGTCCAGCTACCCCTACGTGGAGATCACTCTGGGCGATCTCCTGGCCCAGGGCATCACCCAGCTGCAGCTGGAGCAGGTAGGGGAGGCTCGGGGTGGGGGGGATGTCGGGGTTCCAGTGGCCGCAGCACGGCCACTCATGGTGTGTCCCTCCCCCCACCCCCGGCAGGGCCTGGAGCTGTGCCGCGTCGTGGCGGTGCACATGGAGAGGCTGCTGGGCGCCCGGGAGAAGAGGCTGACGCTACCGCCCAGCGAGATCACCCTGCTTTGAGCCCGCCGCACGGCACGGGGGGGGACGCCTCACTCCGGGGGCAGGGCTCCAGCCCTGCCGGTGCCCGCCGCGCCCCCGCCCCTCCGCCGGTTCGCTGTCACTGTCACTCCCGGGGTTCATACACGCCCGTCAGCCCGGCCCGACTCGGCCTCCGTGGTTTTGTGCAGCACTCGCCGCAGCGGGGGTTGGGGGGCGGCGGGGAGGAGGGGAGGGGCGCTGCTGACACCCGTGCCTCAGTTTCCCCAGTCCACCGGCTTCCCCCTTCCCGTGTCTCCGCTTCCCGTCCCCGTGCCACCGCTCCCCCAGCCCCGTGCCTCCATTTCCCATGCCCGCCCTTCCCCGTTGGCTGCCCCGCTGCCGGGGCGCGGTGCCCCTGCCTGACCCCGGCCGGCTATCCCGCCACGCCAGGGGGCGACGGCGCCCAACGGCCGCGCACCCGCAGGCACCTCATCGGCCACCCCGGCCCCTCACCCTCCCCATTCGCCTCTGCCGCCGCGCTCTAGGCCCCCGCGCTGCCCTTCAGCCGCCCAATCGGAAGCCGGCTCCGGCCTCTCTCGCGCGTTCCCCCGGCCAATCAGCGCCGAGGCGAGGGGGAGTGGGCGGGACGCGGCGCCGCCGGTATCCGTTAGACGCCGAGGCGCGAGCGGTGAGCGGGGCGGAGCCGGTGTGGAGGTGTACGGACGTGCCTGAGGGGCGGGGCCGAGGGAGGGGGGCGGTGGCGGCGAGGCGCGTGCGCGGCGGGGCGGAGCGGAGCGGGCGCGGTGGGCGGGTCCGCGGCGATCCGGGATGTCGGGCTGGCTCCTGGTGACGTAGCGCGCCGCGGGAAGGGCCGCGAGAGACCCCCCGGCCCTCGCCGCCCGCCCGGCCGGGCTCGCCTCGCCTCACCTCACCCTCCCCGCGCCATCCCTCCGCCATGGGCAGCGCCGCGGCGGCGGGAGCGGGCTGGGCCGGGCGCCGCGCCGGGGCCGCCGCTGGGCATGTGCCAGGCCCGGCCGCCGCGTGAGCACCGCCGCCGGCACCGGCAGCATTGTCCGCACCCGCCCCGGGGCGAAGCCGTGAGTGTGGCGTCCCGCTGGGCCGCGCCGTTGCCCGCGGGGGTGGTGTCGCGGCGGGAGGGAGGGAAGGAGGGAGGGGGCGGGCGGGCGGGCGGCAGCCGTGCTGCCCAACGAGGGGGAGGGTCCCGTCTCCCTGGGGTGGGGGCGGCGAACCGGGGTCCCGCGGGCGCGGTACCGGAATGGGGGGTGCGGGCGTGGGTTGTCCCGTCCTCACCTCCCCGTTCCTCCGGGGCTCTTCCAGCAGGGCGGCGGGTGCCATGAATAGCAGCTGCGCGTCCCCCGCCGCCCGCCGCCGCCTGCAGCGCCGGGATCGATAGAGGCGGGGGCTACGGGCGCACTATGGCCGGCAGCGGCTACACGGACCTGCGGGAGAAGCTCAAGTCCATGATGCCCTACCGGGACGGCCACAAAGGCGGTGGCGGCGGCGGCGGCCTCCCGCGGGATCCTCCTGATCCCCCCTACGATCGCAAGCGCCGGCACCAGGAGGACTCCGGCTCCGAGCCCAGTGACTACGAGGAGCAGAAGGAGGAGGAAGAGGCTCGGAAAGTCAAGAGTGGCATCCGCCAGCTTCGCCTCTTCAGTGCTGAGGAGTGCGCCAAGATCGAAGCTCGGATCGAGGACGTGGTGTCCCGGGCAGAGAAGGGGCTCTACAAGGAGCACACGGTGGACCGGGCACCGCTGCGGAACAAGTATTTTTTTGGGGAGGGTTATACCTACGGGTCTCAGCTGCAGAGACGAGGCCCTGGCCAGGAGCGCCTGTACCCACGGGGGGAGGTGGACGCCATCCCCGAGTGGGTGCACGACCTGGTGATCAGGAAGCTGGTGGAGCACCGGGTGATTCCGGAGGGCTTTGTGAACAGTGCCGTTATCAACGACTACCAGCCGGGGGGCTGCATTGTCTCCCACGTGGACCCCATCCATATCTTTGAGAGGCCCATCGTCTCAGTCTCCTTCTTCAGCGACTCGGCGCTCTGCTTCGGGTGTAAATTCCAGTTCAAACCCATCAGGGTCTCGGAGCCCGTTCTCTTCCTGCCCGTGAAGAGGGGAAGCGTCACGGTGCTCAGGTAACTCGCCCGCATTGCTGAGGCCTCCGCTAACGCGCCGAGGCTCGGTTGTGTAACGCTAATCACGAGGCACGTGGATGCACACCCCGATGGCGGCTCGGGCTTGATCTCACCTGCCTGTAGGCGTGCAGGGTCTCGCTGTGGCGGAAGGGGGTGAAGGAAGGGTGGGAGGGTGGTGGTGGTGGTGGTGTCCTGCTGCCATGGTGGATAAAGATTTGGGTGGGTGATCGATTTTTGGGTGGTGCCCCTTCCACAGAACTCGAGGCGAGTCCTGTTGGGAGCACGGCCACTCACAGAGCCGAGCTTCGCAGGAGCTCCTGCGAACGGTTAAAATAACACATCGAGACACAAAATGGATCCTGTGCCCAGGAGCGGTCAGCGCAAGCAGCTGGTTGGGATGGGGCTCCTGGGTCTATTCTTAGGTTGGCTGGTGCCTCCTGACCTTAAGCATTGAGAGGAGGTGTGAAGGGCCCCGTCTCCCCAGTCTGTTAGCTGGGAATCCTAAACTCTCCCCTGCCCAATGCCAGTGGAGACACCAGAGTGCAGATCCCTGTGTGACTGATGTTGGTAAACGTGGTGGGTCACAGGCATGAGGCGGGACGTGTCCTGTCTTCTTCCAAGTGGGGGAAGAGCTTTGGAGGTGCAATGACCTGCCCAAGGTCATGCAGCTGGTCGGTAGTAAAGCTGGGATTGGCACCCAGAGACGCCTGCTTCCTAAATCCCCCTGCCTCCTGGCCTACACTGGGCAGGCAGAGCAGGGGACAGGCAGGGTGTGTGCAGGCTGGTACAGATGGACCCAACACCTTCTAGGTCTTGGGGAGGGCAGCTCAAAGCCCAGCGCCAGAGCTGCCTGACTCAGTGAGTGCTGGTCCCTCGTGTCCTGAAGGTCAGAGCACTCCCTGCCAGGAGCGGGGATTGCCCTGACTCTGCCAGCAGTGCTCCAAGCTACCACCTACCCTCATTTGGGGTGGGTTTCTTTTTTTTTTTTTGGACTGGTGGAGGTCCAGGCCGGTTTTCAGGGCTCCCAGGCTGTAACACAATCCCCTGCTTAGGCTTGTAAAGTGATCGCCGCAGGGTTCGGGAAGGAATTTCTTTCCCCCCACATAGGCACAGCCTCGCGCTGGTGACTGGTGCATCAATAATAAATGCTGAGATCTCGTGTAGCTTTTATCTCAGGAAGGCTGCACAAACATTAACTAATCCTCACCGTGCCCCCTGCGTTAGGGAACTTCTGTGGATTAGCCAGGGTGCGGGAGGCTGTGGGAAGGGAGTGGGAATGGTGCTGAGGACATTTTGTCATTCTCTGGTGGGTCGGCCGGGGCGGGAGGGCAGAGGGCAGGGCCATTTCGTGAAACAGGACGAGGAGAGACCCATCCTGCCACGCGTCCTCTTACCACAGAGCAAGCTCCATGTCTGGGGATGGAGACTGCTGGGCTTCTCTGCTCCCTAACTTCTCAGACACGAGGAGGGAAACTTTCTACCCTGATTTTCCCTCTGGTGATGCAAACCTCTGCTCCAGCCTGCCTGGGGAAAGGCAGTAGATAGCTGTCCTTCCTTTCACAGCCAGAGGTTTTTTTTGTTTGTTTTATTTTTTTAGGACAAATTTGAGAGTTTGTTTTGTTGCTCGGAATATCCTGGCAGAGCCGTTGATGCCTGGTCAGTCTGCAACTTGGTAGTCAAAGCCACTGGAAAAAATAATGGATGGTGAGAGGAGGCAGGAGTGTTTTTGTCTGCGCCAGGATCAGCAAATGATGTTTTCTTGTTTGAGACTCTCACTCTTATCCCAAAACTGCTGGGAAGAGGCAGCTGGCCTAGAGCTTCCAGGGATTGGAACTGGGTGTTTTCCATCCTGTGCCTTTGGGTTGGTGGGCAGCAGCGCCTGGATGCCCTTACCACCTCCTTAAGGTGGCTGAAGCAATCCAAGGAAGATATCTTTTAACTCTGACTGGAAGGGTTGGTTTCTGAGTGACCCATGATGACCTTAGATCTTCTACTTTCCAGCAAATAATAGATTTTAAAAGGAGAATTATTACAGTTTCAGTACAGCAGTTAGTAGATGCTTCATGCTCGCTCAAGAGGGATTCTGCCCAAGTAATTGTTGTGGGTTGAAGTGATCCTGGCTGGGTGCTGGTTCCCCAACCCAGCAGATCTCCTGTCTCCCCTCTAACCCCGGCAACCAGAGGGGAGCAGGGAGAGGTGCAAGCTATCCCTAGGCTCTCAGGGGTGTATCTCCAAAATCCAGCCCTCAGTGATGTTTAAGTCAACTCACCAAACTTGGCTTTTTCTCCTCTCAGTAAACAGTCGCTGAAGGCAGTTGCCCTGGAGATAGGGAAATGCGCAGCTAGAAATGGCATGCTTGTAATGTCTGTGATTCAAATATTGCTGGGTCAGTGGCTGCTGCTGGCACGCTGCCTTTCTGGGGAAGCCAGGGTGGCCATGTGCATTTGCTCACTGTGTGGGTATCGCGAGGATCTAAAGAAAGCTCTTGGATCTCTCTCTTTGCCTCCACATCGTTCTCCAGCTCTCCCCAGATCAGACCTGTCCTGTCCTTGATCTCTGCATCGTACTCCAAATTTTCCTCCTGGATTTGTAGCTGCCTACCTGTCAAGGAGTCTGCAGATGGGCTTTCCCTCCCTTGACTTTATTTGCCTGCTACGAAGCAGGCTGTGGTGTTTGCAAACACTGAACCTGCGTCATACTTGCTGGAAAGCCTTCAGACCTCGGGCTGCAGGTTTGTGTTTGAGGTGGAATGGAGATTCTCCTGGCTGGGCTGCCCTGCTCTGCCAGCAGGACACAGGATGAGGCACCTCGTGACCTGCTGCCAAGCCCTTTGCTTCTCCAGCAAGGCCCTTTTTCCTGTCCTTTGGCTTCTGCTGTGAGGGTTTGCCCTTGTAGGTTCTGACATCCAGAAGACCACCTTCTCCAGTGCCTTCTTCTCCCACAGCCCTTGGAGATGGATGCTCCTGCAGGATTGTTCCACTGCCAGCTGGGCCGAGAGGAAGCAGCAGCAGGGCCTTGGTCTCTGCTGCTCTTCTTGGGCACTTGGAGTTAGGCTGGATTTCAGTCCTGGGGACCATCAGCATGCTAGGGGCTGCTGGCTGGACCACGTCTGTGGGTTTTCTTTTTTTAAACCATAATTTGATAAGCATCAATTGATAGAAGTGGCGGGGAGGAAATGGAGGAATTTGCCCATTCATCTGGGGAACACATGCTTTAACAAATGTTTAGGCTGGAAGAAAGGGAGGGAGCTAGGGGGTGCAGAACCAGCCTGGATGGGCAGTTCCAACCGGACCGCTGTACCACACTGGGCTCCACAGGTGCTGTTGAGGTGGCAGGCCTGGGCACTGAGCTGGCTTTTGGTCAGTTGACGGGCATTGTGTCACAGCACCATGGCTGCAAAGAGTGCAGTTGGAGTTAGTCAGAGGAATAAATGACCAAAGGTGACACTTCCCGGGTTCTGAGGGCTTTTACGCTGTACGGGCTTCCCTTCTGCAGCTGGTGGGTGCGCCCAAGTTGTCTCCCTGCTGTTTGTAACAGCCATGGAAACGTCGTGATGTTTGTCTCCCCTGTTGTCTCAAGGCGTGCCTGGTGGGAGCATAATCGGAGCTGGTTGGAGTCTCTGGAGGATGAACCTGCTTTCTTCCCAGCTGGAGGAATCTCTCCACAACTGCCTGGATTAGATGCTTTTCCAGAAAAGTCTGATCCCTCAGAACAGGCCGTCGGTGCAGAGGAAGTTCTGCCTGTGCCAGTGGTCGTGAGGCGAATGGGTTTGTTCAGGCTGTGCTTGAACTGCTGGGTGTCATATCCGGGGTTTGCAGCAACAGCTTTCCTGAGCCACAAGTAGCGCCTCGAGCTGCCCAAACCCCATGATGGGCCGGTGTGTGAGGTCACCCTGCCTGCGAGCTGGCCTGGCTGTCCTCAGCCCTCTGCAGAACCTCAGGGTCTCCTTTCTGGTGGTGTTTGTACAGAAATTATCTGTTTTCATCTCCTCGTGACTCAGTTGTGTCGTGGCTCGTCAGGAGCTCTTCTGGGCTGAAAGAGCCTCGGGGAAGAGTTGAGGGTAGAAGATCTGTCAGATTAGTTAGGAGTTGAGGGAGCAAGAGGATAGCATTGGCACCGCCCTGTTCTCTGGGTTGGAGACGTCATGCTCAGATGTTCTTGTGGGCAACAGTTTGGGTTTTTTCCTTACCAGGTTATCTCTGACCTTATGCTTTGGGTTTGTCCTCAGGGCAAGGAATCTGGGGGTAGATTCTCAGTGTTGTGTCGGATATTTTGTTGCAGCATCTGCTCTTCACCCCCCGCCAGGATGTGGCAGTGGGTGAGAAGTTCATGCTGGCATGATGCAGAACAAGTGTGAGACAAATGAATAATCTTATTCTTCCATCTCTGCCTGGTGCCTGTGTGAACCCCTTTGCTGGGAGGCCGTGCAAAGAGATGCTGTCACTATATCTGATATGGTGCGAGCTGTGTCTTCACACATCAGCATGGCACTGGGGCAGGCTGGTGGGTCCCCATTAGGGCCTCAGACTGGAGTTATGGGGGTGTCGTCTTGGTGCTGCCCACGTGCTTCTGGGACCATGAGCTGTGCCTGGCGCTGGTCTGAAGCCAAGCTGGAAAGTGAGTTCCTGCCTTGGGTGGTGTGAGAGCGAGTGGCCCGGCTGACGTCTCACGATGGAGAGCACGGGCCTGGAAGCAAACCTCTTCCTGATGTTCTGAGGATGTGCTGAGTTGAATGTTAACGTGGGTGATATTAATGAATTCGCTGGAGCTTGACGCAGAGATTCCTGGAACATAATAGAGCATCATTATAAGCCCCTTCGCATAACGCCGTCTTGTTCGACAATGCCTCAGAGGACGGGGGGATGGACACCAACCCTTGTTTTAACTGATCAGGTTTTAGACTCTTAACTCTCCTCTCAAAGCAGTAAATCCATCCCTGAGAGGTGTGTGCTTCTTGGCGAGTGGGTGGGTTATCTAACCAGATAAAGGAAACCCAGTTCCATCCCTGGAGAAGACCTGTGTGTGGGTGATCTGCTCTGAGCCTCCAGGATAGCCTGCACACCACTGATCCCGTCCATGCTCCCAGAGGGGCAGCTGACAGCCGATGTGGCAGCAGCTTCGCTGTAAAGCCTCATGGGGGAGAGTGGGTTTGGTGACTTCAGCTTCAGGTTAAACTAACATGGGGGTGTGCTAGCTTTGTGAGGTGCAAACAGCCTTCGCCCAGGTCCCTTCAGGTTTTCCTGACCTGTCCAGACATTTTGGGAGGCCCTGAAGGTGTTTACCTTCTCTTTTTCCCCATTGTATCGGACCCTAGAAGGGCTTTTTGTGAGCAGACTCTCTCCAAACAGCAGGTAGGGGCCAGACCCACCTCTCAGACCTGCTCATTACACCTGTGCAAGTGAGGAGGAGGAGGAGGGATGGCCCGTGTGTCCGAGCAGCTGTGATGGCTGCTATCCTCTCTGCAGACCCGCTGTGATCTGGTGCTGTGCCAGGCCCCAGGAGTTGTGCTGAACTGGAGCAGCCACAAGAAAAAGGCTCCTGCATGGTGCGGGTAGCCAGGCCCTCATTGGCTGTGACTTCCTGCTGCCACCAGAAGTGTGGAGGGGGTGAAGTCATGTGCAGCGCAATGCTCTCCTGCTGAGAGCAGTGGCCATGTGGCTGCTCCAGCCTGGTGGGGTTTTCCTCGGCCCAGATAGTTGTCTTGCCTCATGACCCCATGGCAGGGAGGTTGTAGGAGCACAGCTTGGATGGTGGGTCTGAGCTGAAAGTTTGCACTATGTATGTTGTGTTGAGGCTAGAGTTAATGGTTGCATAGTGCCTGGGGATGTGCCATGGGGGGCAGGTAGTGGGGAGAGGGGCTGTCTGTGCCCAGGTGAGGGGTGGGGTGCTCTACTCTGACCACCGCTGTCCCCCTTCCTGACAACAAACCTTCTCATCAGCTCTGGTGCATGCTCGTGTCTGGCCGTGCATCGCAGCCCTAAGAGGTGGCTGTTCTCGGGGACACCTGTGAGAAGGTGTTTTGGAGCAATGTGCTGATTTCTTTTTCCTGCTCTCTGAGGTTTCTTGATAGGTGAATTGGCTGAATTTACACTCCACAAACTCATTTGCTGAATGTCTTGTTTCGCAGTGTTGTGGCAGGCGGCGTTTACCTCTGCTGTGTGCTAAAAAAGCTGAGTAAAAAACCCAACCAAACAACAAAGCCCTGACCTCATCCCTTCCTGAAGCTTCTTCCTTCCTTTAAGCCTAGCTCCTGTGTGCCCAAAGAATGGTTTTTGGAGGAGGAATTCCTAGTGGAAGTTAGGAAATGACTGACCAAACCGAGTAGTTGGGGTTGGCAACTGCTTTCTGCTTCTGCCTGACATCTTTCTCATGATGGCCTTTTGTTTTTGTTGCCAGTGGATATGCAGCCGACGAAATTACACACTGTATTCGACCACAGGACATCAAGGAGAGAAGAGCTGTCATCATCCTTCGAAAGTAAGTGTGGAAGCCCTCTGAACAGTCAGATAAGCTTGTGTGTGGTGTTGTGATAAGGTACTTTTAAAGAAATGCTTTAAAATTGCCCTGCTTGTTTATTTTTTGCCTTGATCTTATATCTTGATTAGTTGTCACTGATGCTCACTTGTTCCTTGCTTGCTTGGCCGGTGGAAGTAGGTGGAACTTGTTACTGTGGAGTTAATCACTTCTGGGCTCCGTGCAGCAGTAGCCCCTTGTAAAGCCTGGCTTTGCAGGTGCTGTCTGTGGCCAGGCACCTGGCTTTCATCTGCTGCGACTCCAACCAGCCAGGATGTCCAGCCTGCATTGGGCTCTGCATTCAGGTGTCTGATCATATGATACCCACATGTGTGGGTTACCTGGGCAGTCCTTTGAAGCTGATGTGTAGAATGAAGGATCTATTATAAAGCAGATTAGTTTTCTTGGGAGCATGGCTTTAATTTCCTGGGGAGAGGGAGGAAGGCGCTTTGAAGGGAAGCGGATACAGTGAATTTATTGATTGCTCTACAGAGCTTATCCTTCAAGGTGGTGGTGGAAAGCTGAGCTCTCTAAGCTGTGTTGCATGCTTTCTGGTTTAGAAGATATGCTGTCTTGATGGCATTTTATCAACTGGTGGCTGTTCCTAAAGCTCTTAAGAAAATAGAGAAATAGATAAACTGACCCCACCCCAAACTTCCTCAGTACAACCTCTGTTTGTGCCCAGAACTGTCCTCCTTCATCAGTCCCTCTACTAGGAGACCAAAAATTGTGACTGCCGTGCACTGATCTATGTTGATTGTGCCTTAGGAGGTGTTAGCAGTGGTTCTGCTGTCAAGAAATCTTTTTGCAGGTGAAAACACACATGACTTGAGTACTGTAAACCTGGAGGAAAGCATGGGGGTGTGGTGGGCCTGGCTGGCGTAAGGCTGGCAGGCAAGAGGTCTACACTCAGACTTGCTGAGCTTTTGGACAGCTTAGTTGGTTTCAAAACAAGTCTGGCAATGTTGTGAAGATACGGCAGAAAGCCAGCAGAGTGGAGTTGGACATCTGGTTAGAGAGACCCATGAAACCAAGGCAGGAAAAACAGCCCTGAAGTGTTAGCCAGGCAAAATCCACATGGACCCAGGGTGGCAGGGTGCTCAGCACGGACTGAGGGCAGCAGCATGAGATGTGGTAGATGATTGAGTGGGATGAAAGGCAGATTAGAACCAAACCACCCCATGGCTGCATATCACTGTGTGAGGCTCAAGGGCTGCGATTACAACTGACCGGCCGTTATGTTCATGTTACTGGTTACTGCAAGCCGTGTGAGTGCTGATGAGCTTCCCTGAGCCTTGTAGTGGCTTTAGTTGGGCTTTGGGGTAGAGAAGCTGCCTGTCCTAGGCAGCACTCCCCCTCAAAAAGACAGACTGATAAGTAACCTAAAGCTTCCCAAACTGGTGCAGATGTCTAATGTGCTTGTTTGAACTGGCTCTGCATCCTGCTTCTGCCGGCCTCTGTAAGCTGAGGGTGTTGAGTTATTTCAGTCTTGTCTGCCTGGCCTCAAAGTACAACCGGCCAAGCATCTAGCTGGCTGAGATGTACCCAGCTGACCTAGTGCGTCACTGCTGAATGTGCTAGCTCCTAGCAGAGCCGTATCGACTGGTTTTGCTTAGCCATCCTTCCGTAGCTGTGTGTCCTCCTGTCGTCCCCTGATTTCAGGGGCCCAATTTGCGTGGCGTTAGAGCAGGAGCCTCTGTGCCCAGTCATATGCAGAGAGCGCTGGGCTGCCTTGCCTGGCAGGCCGAATGAAACCACCCCACTCTTTTTATTTGATTTGATTTTTTTCCTCTTGAGCAAAGTGGAAACCCCCCAGTGATTATTTCTGTGTAATCTCCATGGAGCTCAGCGGCCCTGGCGAGTACGTGGCAATTGCCTGTTTGCCAAAGGGCGCGCTCCGACTGCTGCCAAATAGAGCTTATTAATTGCTGCTTATCCCTTGTGATGGCGGCGGTCTCCTCGCTGAGTCCCGGGTGCACACACGCATACGCAGCAGGGCTGCGGTGACCTGTCTGCGCTGGCGTCCCCGCAGCGTGTACCGCTGTGACGGGTGCTGTTCGCTGCTCCTGGATCACGCAGCTGTGTGCAGGCTGAAATAACGTGTTATGCAACCAGGGAAGCAGCTACTTCCGTCGGGTCATGGAGTAGTGTAAACTTCACTGCAGCTTGGGGCTGGGATATCCAGCTTGGAATAGGCTGCCAGAGCCTGCTGCGTCCCAGACGTTTTTGAGGCTGGATCTGCTTTTGCCTCTACCCAGCACGTGGTTCTGGAGATGGTTTTTGCTGGTTGCAGCAGGAGAACAAAGCTGCATGAGCTGGAGAAGCGGCTGGGTTTTGCAGGATGCTTTAGAACGGCGTGGTTACCAAGTAGGTCATGAATGTTTGAGTGCTGCAGCCTGATAATATTTACAGTGTTTCCTGTGTATCGAAGCACGGGACTGCGAGGAGCCAGCGAGGTTGGGAAGTGCTTTGAGCAAGAGGCTTCTGGGGTGGTGGTGGGGAGAGGAGCAGTGCTCTCAATTTCATAAGATCTGGAAAGAGGCAACGTGGGAGCTGGGGGTAGAAATGAGACCTATTCGAGCAGGTCTTGAAAGTCCTTCTAGAGGGCTTGTGCTGCCCTTTGTAAGCAGTTACTTCTGGGAGTTACTCAACTGAACTTGGGTGGGTAATTTGCTCTCCATTTTAGTACAGCCTCTCCTCATACCTGCTCCTGCAGCTCATGCTGGCATCACTGTGTGGACAGAGAGCGTGGCTGCTCTTTCCTCACAGTGTGTTTGGTGGTTTGGTGGTTTTAATTGTAGGCCTGGCCTGTAGCTGCTGTTGTGTTTGTTTTTTAAACCACCTAACTCGTCTAGGGCAGGATCCACAATGCCTTTGGTGTTGTAGCTGGACTGGGTCCAGTCCTGGAGCTGAGAACAGCTCGGGATGATGGTGCTGTGGAGTATTCGCTAGCTGCAGCCTGGCATCCACCTGCAGAAGTCTTCCTTGTTTCTGCCGTGCCGCGCTCTGCCTGGCTTCCTGTGTGCCAGCCTAGCATTGCCTGGGTTAACTAAAGGGGCTTTCCCTGATGGCAGAGAGGAAGCTCAGCAGCTGGATGTGCTTCCTAAGTGGGCTTTAGGTTAGGATTCTTCTGTGGAAACCTCCCTCAGGACCCAAAAGTTCAGCACCAGAGAGCAAGTATTGATTCTCCCTTCTGTCACCCAGACTCCTGCCATCCTCACCCCTAATCCCAAGGAGGGTGATAGGCTGCAGCAGCAATTTCAGGGTCCCTTTCCTTCAGGGAGGTTGCTTGGATCCTCCTGAAATCGGCTGCTCTGGAACATGGGCACCACCTTTTGTGTGTTTTACCCGTTCTTAGGTGTCAGTCTGTGTTTTGACATTGACTTCAGCAGCACTTGTAAGTTGAGCCTGGTAACTGTGTTGTGTTTGGAGGCAGTGATAGCACCGTGATAAGATGCTGAGCCATCGAGTTTTCATTCCTCCTGCTTGGCATGTGCCTCCCTCCACGTCTGCGTGGCTGCAGTCATGCCTGGGCCAGCAGCAGTTTGGCCCAGGGACAAGCTGTGCTTGCTCTCTAGGGTAGCTTGAGCGTGTGCTCAAGGGACATGGGGCAGCTTCTGTTCACTAGACCTTCTCTTGACTCATACTTCAACTCCTGAAACCTCTTAGTCAAACTGAGAAATGCCTGACCCCATGAGATCTTGAGACAGTAGGGAGTTTCCAGATAGAAGCAGTTATTAGTGTTGTAGGTGATGATGAATTTTCCTGGGCATCTCCCAGGTGACTTAACTGGAGCTGCGAGTTATTGACGAGTCACTGTGATTTCATAGGATTTCACAGGGTCTCCAATGCCTCTGCCCTGTGTCCTGTAACTGGGATTGCAGGGAGCCCGCCGCCCTGTGGCTATGCATGTCCCTCTGCCCTTTGATGAAGACAGCAAAGGTTAAAGATGAAGCTGCAAGTACGAGAAAGCTGCAGCTTGTTTCTCTGTAGAGTGTGGTAGCCCTGACCCTCTTCCTGAGCTGTGTGGCTAGGATTGAGGGGTCGGCTTCAGCACATCAACCGTCTGCCTCAGCATGATAGTGGTTCTGTAGAAACACCTTGCAAATTCTCTTCTCTTTAAATATTTGCAGAACAAGACTAGATGCACCTCGATTGGAAACAAAATCCCTGAGTAGCTCTGTGTTACCACCAGGTTATAACTCTGACCGTCTATCGGGAAGCAACCGGGACCAGATCCTGAAACCGAAGCGGTCCCATCGCAAAGCAGATCCCGATGCTGCTCACAGGTAGGATGATCTCTCCTAAGAGCAATGTTTTGGATGGTATCTTTAGGTCTGCACGCATCTGAGGTACCTGCCCTCTGACATCCTAGTTTGCACCTTTCTATGGCATGCAGATCTGTTTTATCGGAGTGAGGTTCTTTATGCCTTCCTCCTAGGCTTGCGGAGGCTAAGCTCTGGCTGTAAGCAGCTTACACTGTTTATCCTGTGAGTGGCATAATGAAGAAGCAATAGGTTTGGCTGGCTCTTGATAATGCAGTCATTCAGAACAATAGTTTCCCTGCAGCTAATTATTTTTGACCTCTATTGCCAAGCAACCTGTGCAGCTGCATTAAACTATGCTATGAAGGCAGTCTTGGGAGAGAACGTGAGGTTTTGCTATCTGGAAGAGGTGAAGGTCTTTCTGGGAAGCTTCTCAGGCCTGTTTTGGTTTTGGATGCATGTGTATATTTTTGTGTGTGTCACCAGACTGTCCAAATGCACAAGCCTGACCTTCACTGGAGCTCCTTGATGAGGTTTCACACAGCTTGAGCTCTGCAGCAAGGCTTCTCTTAAACGCCACCTTGCTCCATGTGAGCGTACGGTAGCTGTGAGTGATAGCCAGTCTGCCAGCTGTCACACAGGATTTCTGGGAGTCTCCAATCCCAAAGCTTCCCAAGGATTGAAACTGCTCTCTCTCTGCATCGTGTAAAAACCCAGAGCTGGCTTGGTCCTGGGGTTTGGCTGCTCTGAGGTCCCGGCCCATGTTTCAACCTGTCCAGGAGGGAGGAGGGTGGGGATGTCTTGTTTGTGAGTGATGTTCATTCACCTGGACTCAGAGTGGCTGGGAAGGCAGAGCAAGAAGAGAAGCTGGCTGGCAAATGAGAGCTCACCTCTGAGCACGCAGTGGGCCGGGGTGTGATTAGAGAAGCAATCATGCAGGGCAAATCTGAAGATCCATGAGAGCTGTTCTTCAGCCTGATGTGACCTTGTTGGGGTGGGGGCACGTTGCTTAGGCTCCTGCAGCAGATGGGTATCAAAAACGTGTTTCTTCTTCCTTTGGCTTCCAGTACAAGGGGGAGGCACCAATCTCCTCTCTTTGGCAATCAGGGAGAGAACCTGAGAGAACAGCAAGAAGCTGTGCCAGGGGAGGTTTAGGTTGGATATCAGGAAGAGATTGTTTTCTGAGAGGGAGTCGGGCACTGGCACAGGCTCCCCAGGGAACTGGTCACAGCACTGAGCTGGGCTGAGGTCAAGAAGCATCTGGGCAATTCACTCAGTCCCATGCTCTGACTTGGTTGGGCCTGTGTGGAGCTGGGAGTTGGACTTGATGATCCTTATGGATCCCTTCCAGCTCAGGAGACTCTGTGATTCTCTAAGGTGGTTAAATAGCACGGATACAAGATTTGCGGGATCTCTTAGAGGAACTCTGCAGTTGCTACCTCAGATAAAAGGTCTGTGCAGCCCACCAGCCCAGTCCTGCTGCAGAGTGATCACTGGTGAGAGCAGAGGCAGCTCTGCAGAAATAACTGTACCATGCTAGTGTTTGAGAGAGGACACGGGGGTTGGGAGCTACGGTTTGATCCTGCACCATAAGCACCCCAGCAGCTTAAAAAGAAGCTCAGCTGTGTGCTGTGAGTTCTGCTGTAGGAGAGACAGACCCCTCTGCCCAGGGGCTCTTTCTTGGGGCCACAAGCTGCGCTTAAAAAGAGGTGACTGGGCTGCTTGGAAGTGTTCCCGGTGGAGGTAAAGACCAAAACTTGCCCTGAGAAGGGGAAGAACTCGCACCATCAGATGCCAGGTCCTCAGCCTCCCATGGGAGGTGCAGCTGGGTGATCTGCTCCTGCTCTGCTGAGTGCCCAGTACGGGGATAGCAACATGGGAACAGTCATACTGCTCAAAGCGTGCAAGGTGCTGGGTAGTGTCTGCACAGGAACCTGCCGTGGATGCACTCTCACTCCCTCTTTCTCTCTCTCCATAGGCCACGTATTCTAGAAATGGATAAAGAGGAGAACAGGCGCTCAGTCCTCTTACCAAAACATAGGAGACGGAGCAACTTCAGCTCTGAGAACTATTGGCGAAGGTCTTACGAGTACACGGAGGACTGTGATGAGGAAGAGGAGGACGGCAGCCCAGCCAGGAAAGTTAAAATGAGGCGACACTGAGGATTGCACTTTCCAGGCTCGTGGAGCTGATGAGATTGGCCTCCAGTCTGTGAAAACTTTCTCCTCCCTCTGGCTATCTTCCATCTAGCTTCAGTTTTGGTTTTTTTTCCTTTCAGGCTGAAGAGTAAACAGGAAGGATCTAGCAATTTGTTTTTATGAATGGAGGAATGCTGAGACGTACGTGAGGATGGAACATGTCCAGTGCACATGGTGCCCTGAGTCATGGGTCACACGGGCATCTCTCCCTTAGGAAGCAGATAAAGTTATGCCAGGCTGTCTGTTGAGATTTCTTTTTGAAAACACCAAAAAGTTTAACTGTTTCTTTGCGCAAGATTCAAGAATTGTATTTTTGTTTTTTGCTTTAACTTCCTTCCTTTCCAAATGTTCTAAATATGATGTTTGACCCCGGGAGCTGAAATGCTCTGTGGTGGCCTCGTGTTCCTTCCTTCACCAAAGGGTTCCTTGGTCTGCTCTTACCTAGTTGTTGTTGGGTTGTGTTTTAAGGGATGCCCTACAGTAACTGGAAGTTTGAAGCTTTGCAGACCCCTTTTACTTGCGTTGGATTTCAAAGGGTTTAGGACATTTTTGTTGCACTTTAGTACCAGTTTTAAATGCCATGAGTTTCCTTTCCAATCCCTTTTCCCAAGCCAGTGTGGGCTCACAGCTTTGTGTTGCTGTGCTGCCCTCTTCGAGACGAATGTACTTGAGCTCTGATTTCTCAGTGCTTGTCTGACCAGGGGTATATTTTTGGTTGAGGAGGGAGGAGATGTGGCCAACTTCAACCGAGGCTGGCCCAGTATTGACCCGAGGTCCATATTGGAGCCCCGGGACTGCCGAGTGAGTGACTGCATTGAGTACATGCTGCTTCCCAGAGCTGGAGATAGTGAAGAGTAGGAAAAATGCTGTGCTTGTGAGGGTGCTTGCCTTCAGACCCCTTGAGAAGAGCTCTCCTCAGCTACCGGGGGGAGGGGGTGGGGGGAGAGCTGGCTTTTGTCCCCCTGCTTCTTTTAGCTGGAGAGAGTTTGAGGTGATGCAGCATCCTGAGGGGTTGGCTGTGCCAGAGCAGGAGCAGGCGCTGCTGTGGCCTCGGGGAAGCCGGGCAGCTTGGCTGCGGTCTGTCCCCTCCGAGGCTGGCTCTGGGAGCGGGGATGCTGTGAGGCCCCAGTTTGGCCCCAGTTCAGTGCATTCAGTAACTAGTGCTGCAGCGGTTGCCTGCTGCCTCCTGGCTTATTCCTGCCTGTATTCCCAGGGGAGGGAATCTTCTAGTTGCTGAGAATTGGGCATTTGGCCCCTCAGAGTTAACGTTAGAAAGTCTGCTGCCTTCCTCCTCTCTTCCTGCCCAGTTCGTGTTAGCTCAGACCGAAGCCTCAGTGTTTTCAAGGTTTGGGGCCCAGCACCATATTTAGAACTGTACTTTTAAGAAACTTCCTCCAGTTGATTCTTTGAACCCAAGTCTTGGCAGTTGTAAGGAGTAGTCTTCTTTTTAAATTTTTACTGCTTTGCCCTCCCTCAAATTGTAGTTTTTCTTAGTGTTGTGTCCCCCACACACTTCATTGTCTGCACGCTTGGCAATAAAAAGATGTAATATATTTTGAAACCCGTTTGCTGCTGCCTTGAGGGGCTCCCAGGCAAAAAAAAACAAACCCAAAACCTCAGCACCAAAACCTTTTGTTCCCTGGAGCGCCGTCCCTGGGTGACTGAGCACATTTGCTGACATCCTGGGTCTCGGTGTCCTTTTCCTTCACAATGACTTCTGCAGCTTCTGCCACCATCCTGTTGTTGGGGTTACTGCTCAGGCTGGATCTAAGGGTCACGTTAGTGCAAAGGAAATTACTGTTGCCTTCAGCATTGCTGCTCTGTGTGTGTGGTTGTTGGTGAGGCCCCCTGTGCCTGTCTGGTTGTCTCTGTCTAATTTCTTTTCCTGGTAAGAGACCCATCAGCTCAGCGCGGAGATATGGGCACAGGAGATATGGGCACAGCCTCGTAGCCAGCCTCAAAAGACCTGTCTTATCTGCCCAGAGATCTGAAGGGTCACACGTCTGCTGCTTCTGAAACCCTTAAAAAGCCATTTTCAGGCCACACAGTGTTCGAAGTGGTGTTCCTCACCCTGCTAGCTTTCTGCAGAGGTGCCAGCCCTAGCTCTTGGCTAGTTTGAGAAAAGCTTTGCATTCCCCTGATAGCCAAACCGCATGCAGGGAGCAGTGATCCCTTCTTACGGCTGGTGCAGACATCTCCTGCAAGCTAGAGACCTGCTAGTGGGATGCCTGGCACTGACTGTTTCTATTTATCTTTCTGGATTCATCCAGGATGTGCCCTGCACCCTCCCCACTGTCAGGCTCTGCTGCAGGTGCTGCTGATGCTGGCAGTGGTTGCTGCTGGAGGTCTCGGCTCTGCAGAGCCTGCTCTCCCCCTCTTCCCCACCAGCTACCAATTTTACTCCTACTTCTGCAATATGGATACTATACCCCAGTGTCTCGACTCAGAATGAAACTGGAGGCGACTCGCCTTCGCGGTGCCGTTTCCCAGGGCAGTACTCCTGTGGGATGAAGCATTGGGTCTGTCTCTGCTGAAGGCTGAACAAGGCATCCTGAGCTCATACCTGGTCCCAAACACCACCTCATCCAGGTCCTTGTGCGGTCTGTATGTGTGTAGGTATCCCTTGTCTCCCAGTTTGTGCTGGTTTTCCTGCATGCCGCAATTGGGAGCTTTTCCATCCTTCCTTCCTCCCTTCCCCACATCTGTGTGGTGGGTCTGAGCTGGCAGCCGTGGCTGGAGGGGCTGATGGAGCTCCTCTCCAGAGCAGATCTCCAGCTACCAACTGTTCTTGTGTGTGTTTGGTTTTCAACCTGACTGGTTGGGGGTTGTCACCTTGGAAGGAGTGGGATGCAACTGGTCTGACCTGTAGCATCTCTTGGGCGAGGAGTCCCCAGCACGCAGGCAGGCCATCCTCCCACTGTACAGACATTTTCTATACACACAGATGTATATGTGTAGATAACATGTTTTTTTAACTCTTTTTGCACTGAACAACTTGGAAGCAAAACCTTGGTCTGAAACCAGAAGACACATTTTCACCTGGGTCCTGAGGTCTGGATCCCTTACCAGCACCTGTCTGGTGAAGCTGTGGCTCTGAAATGCCGGTGGTGCCTGTACCTGTTCTCTGTCACCAGCTGTGTCAGGCTGTCTGCAGGCTTCAGCTCAGGCTGGCGGTGTGAGTCTGCTGGGGGAGGATGAAGGGTGATGAGCCTCAGTTTGGAGGTCTGACCTCTCCATCCACCAGCAGTATGTGGTTTGTGGAATTCCAAATGGGAATAAGGCTGCGTCCAGCATGATGACCAGACCTGCAGCCCAGACCCTGAGAACTGTCTTGCCTGGGGCAGGGGAGGAAGGTGGGCTTTGCTCCCAATTCTCTGCAAAGAGCAGGAGACGTTGGGTTCTGTTACCTTCAGTTACTGTATCTTGGGAGGTCTTGGAGATCAAACTAAAGCTTTTGCACCGCTCGCGTGGGCTGCAGGATGGGAAGGAAGGGCTGTGTGCCGGCCTACGGGGTGAGCTGGCCTAGGGAGGGGCTGCGGGGCTGCCGATGGGTCCCTGCCCAGGCTGCCTGCGGCGGGGCAGCCCTGCTTGCCACATCTGGCTCTGCACCTGCTCAACTCTCATCCGGCTCTTAGTCAGGCCGGAGCCGTGACACGCGGGAGCTGCCATCCCAGCGCCAAGGCTTGGCTCATCCCGGAGATCAGGGGCAACGCTGGGACGTGGGGCTGCCAACCCTCTCTCTGGGGTAACCCAGCACTGGCATGAGCCAATTTCTGCTGGGGTGAGAGCTCAGACCTTTGGCTTTCGGCACCCGTTAATACCTGGCACTCAGCTCTATGTCTCCGAGCCCAGTGGGTTGAAACAGCCACAATGCTTTGAGGATGGGGCAGAGGGGGACCACGGTCCAGACCCCCACGAGCAGCAAATAGTCTTTTATCTGCCCAAAGCGTTCCCTTTCTGGTGGCAGGAGGAGAAATGCTGGGCCAAGAAGCGTGCCTCAGCTCCCTCCCCCACCCCTGCCCACACTTACAAGTTCTGGCTGACTTTAATTTTGTTTTTTAAAAGATTCTAAAGTTTTTGGTTGGTTGGTTTTTTTTTTGTTATGAATACAAATAAAATAAAAAAGGAAGTGGCAATATTTTTTTCTGGAAGCTTTTCCTAGGAAAAAGCGTGGTTTGTAACAAAGTTGTACAGTTCAGAAGTTTGAGATACGAGAAGTACTGTGTGAAACGCTGTAAATGGGGCAGAGATTATTTTATGTACAGTCTGACACGGGAGAATCTTTTAATCCTGGTTGATTCTTAGGAAGAATTTGGTTCTTTCGCTGTCAGGGTTGGGAATTTCATAGTTTTGGGGGTTTTTTTGGTTGGTTTTTTTGTTTTTTTCTTTTTTTCTTGTATAGATCGCTGCATTAATTGAATAAAAGCAAAAAGCATCACTCTGCCTGCCTCTGTCGTGGTGCTGGTGGCTGGGCTGTGTGTCTTCCTCATCCTCCCCCCACACCCCCCAGCAGAAATGAGGTTGCGGGGACCAGTTTCTAAATAAAGGGAGTCTGTGCTCCCTGGGGCTGGGGCAGCCACATGCGGTGTCTGTCCCTCCTGTGCTGCCCTAAAAAGCATCGATGGGGCTTGTTGCCCTCATCCTCTCTCATTCTTCATCCCTGTGGTGCAAACGTGTCCCACTCCAGCTCTCACCCTGTGCCCATCACCCAGGCTTGCCTGGTTCCCCAAGCCGATGGGGTGGGGTTGTGCCCTATGCTTCAGCCTCACATGAGGCCACTCACCCTCCCTGCCCTGCATCTTCCTCCTGGAAGAGGGATGTGGTAGTGGATGGGGTGTAGGGGTACCAGAGAGGGGATGGGAGGTGCTGGAGGGGGTGTAGGGTGCTGGAGAAGGGATGGGGGGTGCTGGATGGGGTCTGCTGGCAGCCTTTCTTCCCCTTCCTTTACAGCTCCAGCTTGGCAACACCCCAGCGAGAGGGCATCACAGGGACGGCCCCCTGCTTAACCCTTGGAATTTTCTTCCACCCCAAAACCCGCGTCACCCCAATGCGGCATCTTCCCTGGGGCTGCGGGTTAGTCAGCAGGGAGGGGAAGCCCTGCCCTGCCCGGGGTGACTCACCCCAAACCCGGAGTGCAGGGCAGGGTGCCCCAACCCTCCCCAGTGTTAATGCTGGGAGTCGGCGGGGTGTGTGTAGGGGGGTTGTGCTGAGCGCGACGGGGGCCTGCTGAGCCGAGCGGGGAGCCGCTCGGCTCAGCAGGCCCCCGCCGCGCTCAGCACCTTGCCGCGTAGCACAGCCCCCGGGATGCCGCCATATCCTTGAGGCACCCACGGCTGTAGGGACCGCGGGATGAGGGGATGATGGTGCCCGATACCCCCCCCGCCATGGCAGGGGGCGGCCTATGAGCAGGACGAACAGCCCGGCGGGGGAGGTGCGCTTGCTGCGCCCGGCCCTCCGCCTCGGGGAGACAACGAGGAAAAGAGGGATAGGGGAATAAAGAGGGAGCCCTCCCCCCACCCCTTCCCCAGTCTTTCTCCTCCTCTCCCCTTCCCTCCTGAAGGACTACAAGTCCCGTCGACCCACTGCGGCTGCGCATGCGTAGCGCGGGTAGGAGGAGCCGCGCCGCGCCGTGAGGGCGGACGCGCTGTGATTGGCGGTACGGGATGTCATTCAGGGCTTTAGCCCCCGCCCCGCCGCGGCGGTGCCTGCCGGGGTTCGGCGCGCGGCGCTCGGCGCGCGCACCGGGGGTACCCGCACCGGGGGACCGGGACCCGCACCGGCACCGCCCCCTCCTTCCCCCCCCCATCCCTCTTCTTCCTCCTCCTCCTCTTCTTCCTCCTCCTCCTCCTCCTCCTGCCCCCCCTTTCCCGCCGGGACTAGCGCTGCCCGCCCCGGTACCGGCCCCGGGATCGCCGGCCCCGCCCGGTACCGCGCCGCTACCGGCCTCACCATGATGAAGTTTCGGTTCCGGCGGCAGGGTGCCGACCCGCACCGTGACCGCCTCCGGCACGACCTCTTCGCCTTCAGTAAGGTGCGTCCGGGGCCGGGGGTGGGGGGACGCGGCGGTGGCGGACCCCGGGGGTGGGGATCACCGGGAGCTGCCGTTGGTCCCGGGCAGCCCCCCGGGGTGCAGGCTCCGGCTCCCTCCGGGCGGGATGCCGCCCCCGGGGAGGGGAGCAGCGATCGGAGCGCCGCCCCCCACCGGGATCCGGGGTGCGCCCCTGTGGTTGGGAGCCGCGCACCGGGATCTCCGCTCCCCGGGGAGCGGGTCTGGGCCCCGGGAGTCGGCACCCCCGTGTGCAGGCAGTTGGGGCACCCCGGGGAGAACGCACCCCTGGGCATCTGCCCTTCCCCTTTGGGATGCAGTGGGCACCCCGTCCCACCTCCGGGGGACACCCTGGGGCAGGACGCGACCATCTCACCGGGTGTGCCAGCCCCGCCGGGCGGAGGCTCTGCCGACCACCCTGGTTCCCGTGCAGCCCCTGCCCTGTCGCTTCCCCCTAGTCTTCACAGCAACAGCGTTTCGGGGTGTCCTGCAGTCCTCAACCCTGCCTGGCTCTGGAGCATCCCCAGATGTTACCCCCATGCCCCGTGTGGGCGCTCAACCCCTCACCCCAACCACTCCAGGGGTGGGAAGTGTCACCAGGAAGGGCTGTGGCAGTGACTCCCGGGGCTTGGGATTCCCTTGCTCCCCAAACCTGGGGCTGGGGGCATCAGAGGCCCAGAGCTTGGCCCCCATGCTGGCAGAAGGGAGGTTTCCCCCTTGGCCACCTCAGCTGTTGTGGGGGAGCCCCCTGAGTTCATCAAACAACCAAGGAGGGACCTGTCCCCCAGCACTTGGGTGCTGGACCCTTCCCTCGGCATGTTGGCAGGATGGGCTGTGCCAGCGGGCACCTCCTGGGTTCAACACACCCCATCCCGGCAGCCCTGCAGTGTTGGGACCATCCTCCTGCCCTTGCCCTGGGAAACAGCCTTAACCCCTTGGCTTAACCCAGATCCTCTCTGTCCGGCCTTTGGCAGCATCCCGGTACCAGAGTCAATTGTTTTCCAGGTGCTTACCCAAACTCATGGTGGGGACCCCCAGATCGCCTCACAGTGGGGCTGGGCAGTGGGGTGTGCTGTGGTGGTGGGGTCACAGCTGGTACCCACCGCCCCAGCACAGCCACATCGCCCACAGGCTCACTGCTGTGGGCCAGGGCGCGGGGCTCAACCCAGCCAGTGTCCCCCTGGGTGTGGGGAGGATGGTCTGATGGCTGGATCCTGCCTGAGCAGGACTCCTGGGGGGTCTGCACCCGGAAGGGCATCCCTGGGCCGGGGAGGGTAGGGAGCAGCCCTGCTCTGTCCGGCCCAGCTCTGTGGCTGCTGCCTGCCCACCTGCCTCCCATTAACGGTTGTTTTTCCTCCGGAGCTCCAGAGCTGCCTGGGATTTGCTGTAATTTGGCCGGGAGCGCGCCTTGGCCGGGCCGGCCCTGCTGCTGTGCGGGAGGAAGGGCTGTGAGCTGGGCCCCCCATCCAGGGTGTGGGTGTAACTGGGGGCATGCTTTTTGGGAGAGCACCAGGGGAGGTCTTTTCTGGGATTGTCATACCGGTCTCAGGCCTAAAGCGTTGCTGTGGTGTCCCCGCACAGCTGCTGTCCCAGCTCCTGCTGCTGTCCTCTGGTGCAGCGTGTGTTTCTGGGGGAACGTGGGGTGACCCTGTGTGAGGCTGGTGAGGGGACCAGGACCACTAATTCACACCCTAGATGGGCTGGGACCCACTGGGTGGGCTGGGGGCGGTGGCATGCTCCTGAAGGTGGCCCTTGGGAGGGCAGTGGGGGTGAAGAGCCACCCAGTGTACCTCTTGGCCGCCCCAGACAGAAGGAGCGGGATGGGATCCGGCTGGTCTGGCTCTGTCGGCCTCCATATCGTCTGATCGCGCCGTCGCCGCTCAGCCGAGCTGCCCCCGGGGCCCTTCCCCGCGGTCCCTTTGCTGCAGGCCGGGGTGGCAGGTGCCCCCTACTTCCCCCCGCTGCCAGGCGGGCAGCCCCTCCCCGGCCGGCGAGCCCAGGCACGCCTTTGCAGCCAGGACTTCCTTGGGAAGGTGCCCGCAGGCGACACGAGGCTCCAGCGGGGATGTCCCTGGTGCCGGTGGGTCCCGCTCACCTGGTTCTGCCACCCAGCACCACGGACCCCTGGGGATGTTGTGGTGGGGGTCCTGCTTGCTGGTGGGGCTGAGCTGGACCTTGCTCACCCCTCCTGGAGCATCTGCAACTCGGGCAGGGGTTTTAGGGTGGGGACTACCCATCCCAAGGTGCCAGTGGGTGCTGAAGCAGTTTGTGCGAGCTCAGACCTCCCTCGACCCTTGGGGTGACTGGGTCTGGTCTGTTTGGGGGGGGTGTCAGGTGGATATTGGGTAAGGAATTGTGTCCCCCCTCCCCAAGGATTCCCTTGGTGGCACTGGGGAACAAGGGAGCATCCTCATGCTCCTTGATCGCCAGGATGAAGCTCAGGCTGGTGTGGGATGAGCTGTGAGGGTGAGAAGGGGGCTATGGGAGGTTTGGGGGTTCCAGGAGCTGGGGTTCCCAGCTCTGATGTGCCTGTCCCTGTGGCAGACAGTGGAGCACGGCTTCCCCAGCCAGCCCAGCGCCCTGGCCTATGATCCCACCCTGCGCGTGATGGCTATCGGTACCAAGGCAGGAGCTGTGAAGCTGTATCCTTTTCCCTCCCCGACGGCAGGAGGTAAGGACCCTCTCACCCCTCCGCCTGCCCCCATCCCATGGGGTGCCGGGAGACGTGGCCGCCCACTGCCGGCTCATCCGGCAGCACCTCATCCCCTGGCTCTGCCGGCGTCCATCCGTCCAGCTGGGCTGCAGCTGGGCTGGGAAGGGGGGCTGGAGGAAACTCCTGCCTTCCCTGAAATGCCGGGCAAGCAGCAGGGTTTGGCTGTCCCGGGCTGGGGGTGCTTCCCAGTGTCACACCCCCATATCCTGGGGGGCTCCTGCCTGCCCCGGCCACACCACCTTCATGGGGGCAAGGCATCGGCCGCTGGATGTACCCTGCGAGGGGCAGCAGGGCCTCTGGCCGGCCCCGCACTGGCATGGCGAGCCCGTTGCCCGGTCCCGGGTGGGGGGCCTGAGGGGAGGGGGACTACAGCGCGGAGCCCGGCCGGGCTTTGTTGCTGGCGGCGTGCAGGGAGACTTCAGAGGGCTGCTGGCGGGCAGCCAGGGCTGGATGCGGCCCGTGCTCGGGGGGCCCCGTGCCGCAGGAATGTGGGGTGGGCGTAGGGGAGGGGGGCGTGGGGGCGGCTGCGTCCGCATCGGGGTTGGGGGGGGGGCTGCTGCACTCCCCCTCCCCCAGGCTGGCGGCTCGCTGCCTCCTGAGCACAAAGATGGCGTGTTTTTTTCTGCTGGGGCTGCCTTGGTGCCAGCCCGGCCGCGATGTCGCCGGCTGCTCTGCTCACCACCCTGCCATGGGGTGCTGTCTCTGGTCACCCCTAGATCGAACCCCGCTGGGGGCTGGGGGGTTGCTGTTGTGGGGGGCTGTGGTGCCCTGAGCATCCTCTACAGGGGTGTTTTGGGGTGGTACCTGGCTCGGGGCTGGCAGCAGGGTGACATGGTCCTGCCCATGGCACTGCACCCGGTGCTGGCCCTGCTGCTCCGGCTGCCACTACGAAGATGCTTCTGGAGGTTCAGGGTGCTGGGGGAAGCCGGGGCCGGGTGAGGCAGCAGCCGGAGCTGGCCTGACTGGTGCTACTGGTTAGTGGGGGCACCCATGGGAGCTGCCTGACTGGGCTGGGTGGATCTAGCTGCAGAAAGCCCAGCATCGAGGGGCTGCTGCAGCCTGGGGGGTCCCTTGGGGCAGCTGGGTATCCCTGGCATCAGACCCCCATCACTCCGGTGTCCCCACAGTTTGCTGGCTGCTTGCCCCCGGGGTGCCTGTCTTTTGCCAGGGCACCCTTTGGTGGGTAAGGCCCCAGGATGAGGTGGAGGGGGGTGGCAATCCCCATCTCCAGAGCTCCCTGCATGCTCCCCCTCACCCCCCTTGCCTTCCCTCCTCAAAGCCTCTGTGGCTCTGGCCTGGCCCTGCCAGCTTGGTGTGCCCGGCACTGCCAGACAGCTCCTGCCTGTCTGTCCGGGCAGAGCCATCCTGCAAGTTCTCTGTGCCCAGGGCACCAGGGGGTGGCTGGGGGTGAGGACCAAGGGCTGGCAAGTGGAACTGCCCCCTCCTGCCCCTCAAATGTGATGTGCCAAGCCATAGCCACACTGCGCATCGCTGATGCCAGGCTGGGGGGAAGTAGCTTGCTGGGTCTGGGGGTGTCGGGGAGGTGCTGGGTTGGGGTGCGTGGTGCAGCGCTGGAGCTGCCATGCGGGTCCTGCCCCGGTTCCTGCTGAGCCACGTTGCCGGTGGAGGAGCCGGGACCAGTCGGGTGAGTGAGGCTGTGCCGGTGCATGCCGAACCCCACCCTGCTGCCGGTGCCTGCCGGGCTGCCGGCATCTCTGCATGGCCATGGTGGCCCTGCCGCTGGTGAAGAAGTGGGTGGCGGAGGGCAGGGGCTGGCCGGGGCCTTGCACACCTGGCTCGGCCATCCTGAGCTGGGGCATCCTGGCTGGAGGTGCTGGGTAGATCCCAACCAGCCCCGGGGGATCCCGGGACCCAGGCACTGGCATGGGGTGCTGCCAGGGATGCTCAGCTCTGGTTCTACCCACGGTCCTGGGGCTAAACTAGCTTCTGTTTGCAGACCCATGACCTGGGTGGAATTTGTGGGGGTCCGAGTGTTTGCTAGGATTGGGGGGCTCTACTGTCGTTGCTTCTTTGACGACTCCCCCAGATATGGTGCACCGGGTGTGGAGCTGACGGGCTTGCACAAGGAGACTGCCACCGTCACCCAGCTGCACTTCCTCCCTGGCCAGGTAGGTGGGTGTCCCTGGCGGGAGAAGGGGGGACAACAACAGCCCCCCTGGGCTCCCAGCCACCTCACTGTGTCTCCCCCAGGGCTGGCTCCTCTCCCTGCTGGATGACAACACGCTGCACCTCTGGGAGGTCTGCCAGAAGGACGGCTGCTCCCACCTGGAAGAAACTCGCTGCTTCGGCCTCCCTGGACGCCCAGGGTCCGACAGCGCTAAGTACTTGCCTGGGGAGTCCCCGGCCACCCCCTCAGTGGGGATGCGGCCGGGAGTGATAGCGCTGCTGTCTGGGAACAGCGTGTGGGAGCTGCCATCCCTGCTCAGGGTGGGATGGCAGCCAAGGTCCCAACCGTGGTAGTGTTTTCCCTGTTGGGACGCTCCTCTGATTCTGACTGGGATGCTGGGGGGAGATGAAGCAGCCCTGGGCTTTTTATAGTTGCTGGCAGGGCCCCGGGGTGATTAATGGCTCTAATTGCTGTTAGCATGAGGCTGGCCCTGTCCTCCTGGGCCAGCACGGATGGGATGCAGCGGCAGGGCAGGGCAGGATTGGGGTGTCTCTACTGCTCACCAAGACACAGCACAGGGCTGATGTGGTTCCCCTGCTCTGTCCCCAGCTGCTCACCTGGGATCACGCGGGTGACGGTGGTCCTGCCGATGTCCACCTGTGCGGTGGCATGCCTGGGCACTGAGGGCGGTGCAGTGTACTTCCTCACCCTGCCCACTCTGGTGCTGCTGGAGGATAAAACCCTCTTCCCAGATGAGATCCTGCAGAGGTGAGCGCCGCTGCCCTGTGCCCCCTCCACGGTACTCTCAGCTCCCCCTTACACTCCTCTGTGTGTGTCCCTGTCCCCCCTGTAGTGTCCCTGATGACTACCGCTGTGGGAAGGCACTGGGGCCGGTGGAGTCCATCCAGGAGCACCCTCGTGACAGCAGTCAGCTCCTCATTGGGTACAGCCGGGGGCTGGTGGTCCTCTGGGAGCAGAGCACACGTACAGTCCAGCACCTCTTCCTGGGGAACCAGGTACTGGGGATGTGGGGGGGCTGGTGGGGCTGCCGCCTGTGTGTGTCCCTGTCCCAGGTGTTGAGCCCTCCGTGTGCCCCCACAGCAGCTCGAGAGCCTGGCCTGGGAGCAGAGCGGGAAGACCATCGTCAGCTCCCACAGCGATGGTGGGTACATGGTGTGGGCGGTGAGCAGCACCGGCCAGAAGACTCAGCAGCCTGTCTCATCCACCATCCCCTATGGTATGTGGGGAGGGAGGCTGGGGGCGGGTCATGGAGTTGGAGGCTGATCTCCACATCCTGGTGCTGCAACCATGGGGTTGATATTTTTGTTTCAGGTCCGTTTCCCTGCAAAGCCATCAGCAAGATCCTCTGGCGGACCTGTGAGTCGGGGTACGTCCCGATGGCATGGGGGGCTGCTCTGGCATGAACCAACCCCTCCAGCCAGGCTGGACTGGTGATGATGGGGTAGACTGGGCTGTGGGGAGGATGCCCTGCGAGGTCTGTGGGCTGATGGAAGCTGTTTCGTTCCCCCCAGGAACCCCTTCATCATCTTCAGCGGGGGGATGCCCCGGGCCAGCTATGGTGACCGGCACTGTGTCAGCGTGCTGCACGGGCAGACCCTGGCCACGCTTGACTTCACCTCCCGTGTCATTGACTTCTTCACTGTGCAGAGCGCAGAGGTGGCCGAGGGAGGTACGTCCTGCTGGAGTGGCCCCTGGGAGAAGGGGGCCATGTGGGGTGTGGTGCTTTGCCAGCAGCAGCCATCTCCCCCTCCCCAGGCTTTGAGAACCCCCGTGCCCTCGTGGTGCTGGTGGAGGAAGAGCTGGTGGCCATTGACCTCCAGACACCAGGCTGGCCCACCATCCCTGCCCCATATCTGGCGCCGCTTCACTCCTCTGCCATCACCTGCTCCTGCCACGTCTCCAACGTGCCTCTCAAGCTCTGGGAGAGGATCATCAGTGCCGGCGAGCAGCAGAGCCCCCGGCTCTCCTCTGCAGTGAGTGATGGGAGTGGCAGGGACACCCCCAGCATGGGCTGGTGGAGGGGTGACGTGTGCTCCTGCTCCTCATGTGTGGGCTCAATCCCCTGCTCCATCCCTTCCTCCAGGCTTGGCCCATTGACGGGGGGAAGAACCTGGCACAGGAGCCCACACAGAGGGGGCTTCTCCTCACTGGGTGAGTGGTGTGGCAGCGGGGAGGAGGGCCTGCCTGGGAAACGTGAAACATCTTGAGGGGGAAGTGAAGGAGGGGGGAATGTGTCCTCAGCCCCTTTGGTGGGATGGTGGGGGGTCCAGCCACTCTGGTAGGGTGGGCTGCTCCCCCACCATGCTCAGCTTGTGGCCTGCAGCATGTCAAGAGTGTGTCATCTGCTGTGTCCCTCGGGCTTCTGGCACCGTGACTGCCAGCACACAGGCGGCTCTTGTTAGCTGGGCAGATGTCAGGGCCCTGTGCTAACAAGGCCTCCCCGTGCCCCCCGCCAGGCATGAGGATGGCACGGTGCGGTTCTGGGATGCCTCAGGGGTCTCCCTGAAGCCCCTCTACAAGCTGGGCACTGCCAACATCTTCCAGACGGACTGTGAGCACAATGACAGCCTCAACCAGGCGGGTGAGGAGGAGTGGCCGCCTTTCCGCAAGGTGAGGTTCCCCCAGAACCCCCCTGGCTCAGCTGGCACCGGGGGTGGGTGGGGTGGTGGTGGTGCAAGCTCAGAGGCGGGCATGGAGGGCGCACCTGCCGGAGCCATCCCGGCTGAGCCCCGGAGACGTGTCCCCTGGCTCAGGGCACAGCTGCCGCTGTGACACCCCGCGGGGACACAAGGGACACTTGTTCCACATGCACCCGTCTGGTGGGTCTGCCCCCGCGCGGGGGGAGAGCTGGGGGATGTGGGGGGGCACAGACTTTTCCCAGGCGTGATGCCTGGTGCAGCCTGTGCATTGCAGCCAGTACCCACTAGCTGTGGGGGGTGGGAGCGCACTGGGGTGCTGCCCTGTGGCTGTAAGAAGGTGCCCATCTCCCCCTCTCGCAGGTGGGCTGCTTTGATCCCTACAGCGACGACCCACGCTTGGGGGTGCAGAAGATTGCGCTCTGCAAGTACACATCCAAGATGGTGGTGGCTGGCACGGCGGGGCAGGTAAGGCCGTGGCGGGACAGGAGGGGCTGCTGAGAGCCTTTCGGCTGCCTCCTTGGGGTGACATGGCATGGGGTAGGGGGTGCAGACCCCACCGACCCCTGTGCCCATCTGCGAAGGGCTCTGACCTGCAGGGTTTGGACCCTGGCTTGTAGCAGGGTGGCTGTCCTGGGGATGTCCAGTGTGTACCCCCACCATCCGTGCGTGTCCCCTGCAGGTGCTGGTGATGGAGCTGAGTGATGAGAAGTCGGAGCATGCGGTCAGCGTGGCCGCGGTGGACCTGCTGCAGGACCGCGAGGGCTTCACATGGAAGGGCCACGACCGGCTGGCCCCCAGGAACGGGCCCCTGCCCTTCGCCCCTGGCTTCCAGCCCAGCGTGCTGGTGCAGTGCGTGCCCCCCGCTGCCGTCACTGCCGTCACCCTCCACTCTGAGTGGAACCTCGTGGCCTTCGGCACCAGCCATGGCTTCGGCCTCTTTGACTATTACCGGCGCAACCCTGTGCTGGCCAGGTATGGGGTGGGAGTGGGGGCTGGGATCTCAGAGCCGGGGACCCTCTGGAACGACGTATGAGGGGTCTGGGCGCTGAGCGGTGTCGATGCCTGCAGATGTACGCTGCACCCCAATGACTCGCTGGCCATGGAGGGGCCTCTGTCCCGCGTGAAGTCCCTGAAGAAGTCCCTGCGGCAGTCCTTCCGCCGCATCCGCAAGAGCCGCGTGTCGGGCAAGAAAAGGCTCAATGCCAGCAGCCCCTCCAGCAAGGTGGGTGGGGAGTGGGGCTGCCACGGCTGCTCTTCATCCTCACTGGGCTGGGGCTGACTCCCGTGTCCCCCTCCCCAGGTGCAGGAGGCCAACGCACAACTGGCTGAGCAGGCAGGACCCCCCGAGGTGGAGATGACGCCCGTGCAGCGGCGGATCGAGCCCCGCTCGGCTGACGACTCGCTCTCCGGAGTGGTGCGGTGCCTCTACTTTGCTGACACCTTCCTCCGAGATGGTGAGACCCTTCCCCACCTCCTTGGGAAAAGCCTCCGAGCTGGGTCTGGCTGGTGCCACGCAATGGGGAAGGGTCTCTGACGCTGCTCCCCTTCCCACAGCTGCCCACCATGGCCCCACGTTGTGGGCAGGGACCAACTCGGGCTCGGTGTTCGCCTACGCGCTGGAGGTGCCATCGCAGGAGAAGTTTTCGGAGCGGGCGGTGGAGGCAGTGCTGGGGAAGGAGATCCAGCTGATGCATCGTGCGCCCGTGGTGGCCATTGCTGTGCTGGATGGGCGGGGGAACCCACTGCCCGAGCCCTACGAGGTCTCACGGGACCTGGCCAAGGCCCCTGACATGCAGGGCAGCCACTCCATGCTCATCTCCTCCGAGGAGCAGTTCAAGGTGAGTGTGGCAGGGGCTTGGTGTACCTCTGTGATGGGGGTGGGACCCGCCACTCACAGCATGTTCTCTCTGGGTGTCCCCATTGCCCTGGGCATGGGGACAGGCTGCAGGGGACCAGCCAGGTCCTGGGGCACTCCTGTACCTGTCCCCAGGGTGGTGCCTGTGAGGGGAAGGTGCTGCCCTTTGCTGAGGGCTTCCACAGTGGGAGGCTGCTTGGGGTGTCCCCAAAACCCCACAGGTTCCTGTCACCCCTGGCACCTCTCCCACCCCCCCAGGTTTTCACACTGCCCAAAGTGAGCGCCAAGACCAAGTTCAAGCTGACGGCACATGAGGGCTGCCGGGTGCGGAAGGTGGCCCTGGTGAGCCTGGCCAGCGCTGGCTCCGAGGAGCGGCTGGAGAACTGCCTGGCCTGTCTCACCAACCTGGGTGACATCCACATCTTCACTGTGCCGGGCCTGCGGCCACAGGTCCACTACAGCTGCATCCGCAAGGAGGACATCAGTGGCATCGCCTCCTGCGTCTTCACCAAGCACGGCCAGGGTGAGGGCACCAGCAGTGCTGGAGGGTGATGTCCCTTGTTAGGTGGATGTTGTCTCTGTCTGCAGCCCCACCGGGAGTCCCTGAGGGTCTCTGTCATTGTCCCCCTCTAGGTTTCTACCTGATTTCGCCATCTGAGTTCGAGCGCTTCTCACTGAGCGCCAGGAATGTGACGGAGCCGCTGTGCCGGCTGGAAGTTGCCCGGCTGCAGGACTCCTCCTGCCTCAGGTGGGATATGTCCTGGGGGTGTGGGGACCCAGCTACAGCAGCACCCCTGTGCACCCACTCCCTGGCACCCGCTCCAGCAGTGACCCCTCCCCATGTGTCCTTCCAGCAACAGCTTGACGGCAACGCCAAAGCTGCCGCAGGCGAATGGCACCCACATCCCACACAGCCCCGAAGGTCGACACTCCCCCACCAGCAGTGACCGTGAGTGATCACCCTGTCCCTGCCATGTGCACTGTGTTCCTGCGGGCCCCGCTCTGCGGCCAGCCCTGTGTCATGGCCACCCCCCAGCCTTCCCCTCCCCTCACCAGGGTCCCCTGAGGAGCACCCAGCCGCCTTCTCGCCTGGCCCCATTGACTCCCCCAACAGCAGCATGGAGACCCCGCTGGACACCACGGGGGACATCACCGTGGAGGAAGTGAAGGATTTCCTGTCGTGAGTTGGGGTGGGGGACACACACCTGATGACACAGGGACTGACCCCTGTAACCAGCACCCGAGGGGCTGTGGCGGTGCCCCCAGCTGCATCTCACCCTGTTCTGCCCCAGGTCCTCGGAGGAAGCAGAGAGGAACCTGAGGAATGCCAGCGAGGACGAGGCCCGGCCCGTGGGGATCCTTATCAAGTGAGGTGAGCGAGGGGCTGCTGGTCCCCAGGGCGGGTGGTAGGGATGCAGCTCCAGATGCAAATGCTGTAGCGCTGCAGGGTTCAGGGCAGGGACCCTGGAATTCCCCCTCTCTTTCTATTTGGGGGTGGACAGGCCCTTTGGGGGGGCAGGGGGGCAGTGGGGCAGTATGTCCAGGTGTCCCTTTCTCAGGGGCTGTGTTACCCGTAGGCATCACCGACACCCGCTGCCTCCCCGGCCCATCTCGGTGCTCGGATTCCCAGGACGCACGACTCAACTGGACCCCCCCACGCCCCCTCCCTGCGTTAACGTAGACTCGCCTCTTCTCTAACATCTGTGCTGGCTGCCGGCGCCCCGGCTCTGGCACGCTCCCCTCGCACCCCCTGCCTGGCCCCTGGCCCTGCCGGCCCCGTGCTGGGGCCGTGGCCCACAGACTCTTCCCGGGGAAGAGCCGTTTCTCTTTGATACGCGGTTGAGTGTCACCGTCCCCTGCTCCAGAGCCCCCTGCCTGGGGGATGCTGCTGCTTCCCTGGCTCCCTGGGGAGGGCCGGGGCTTGTGGATTTTCCCCCAGTCCCCGGTTTTTGGTCCCTCTGGGAGGTGGAGGAGGCCAGGAGAGCCCAGGCACAGTGCCCCCACACCCAGGTCTGTGTTTACATGCCCGGCTCCCTGCAGTTTACAGCCCTGTTCCCTGACTGCCAGGAGGGTCTGGCTGCCCACCAGGGAGTGTCTCTGTCCTGGGGGAGCCCAGTGTGGCTCCCCTGGTTCCCAGGTGGGCACCAGAGGGCTTGAGCAGCCCAGGGAGGGGGTCACAGGTGGCCTTTTTCTCTTAGTGGCTTCTCCAAAGGCTGTTCTCCAGGCTGGGCTCCATGCCTGCCGCTCCTTTCTGACACTAATTCCTGCCATGGGTGGATTTGGGATGGGATTGAGCTGAGGGTGGATGGGGCTGCCCCAGATTGGGCTGCCCCACCCCAGGGGGTCTCACTGTGCCAAGTCCCCCCACCCCGGGCATCCCAGCCCTGCCTTGTCCTCACTGGGGCTGTGGTGACACTGGCTCTGTCCCTGTACGGCTCTGGGGCTCAGCCTGCCACCTGTCCCTCTCATTTTGGGGATCTAGGGCCATTTTGGACCACACACCCCGGGCTCTTTTGCGGTACATGTGTGGCTGGGGGTGGGGGCAGGTGAGGCAGCCCTGGGCTCCATCGCTGCCTGCTGGGGCTGTAGTGTCCCTGGTAGAACACCCCTCACCCCCCCCCCACCTCATCCTTGTTTTTGGTAAGATGAATTTAGCATTGTTTAGTTATTAAAAATACTGGTTTTTAATATTGAAAATAAAGCATTTAATATCAACTGCCCAGGCTGCAGGTGTTCAGGGAGCCTTGGTAGGGGGCTTGGAGGGGCTGGAGGGTGCCACAGCCCCCTGAACTGCAGAGTTGGGGGGAGAACCCTGTTTGGGAGTGAGATTGGGGCAGTCAGAGCCTGGCACAGTCTTGGGGTGAGAAGTGTGGCCTTTATTGATACAGTATCAGTGGGCTGGGCCCTGCTGGGGGAACGTTCCCCCTCCTGGGACAGCAGGGCTCGCTGTCAGGCCCAGCACTGAGCCCCTCTTACTCCCCCCACCCCTCACCCCAGTGCTCTTTAGCAAAGCATCCTCCCACCCAAACTGGGACACGCTCTGGTCCCCCAGTTGCAAGGGGAGCCTGGTGCTGGTTTGGGGCAGCACAGTCCCCAAGCAGAGCGTTAGAAGAGCCCACACAGCCCCCTGCACCGGCCCCCAGGAAAGGAGAGGGCTGGGCTGGGCCTTGTGCTGGGGTTAGGGTGACTGAGGGTCAGCCCCAGCGCTCCCCGCTGGCCCCAGTTTGGGGAGAAGCGTCTCTGAGGGTTGAGCTTGCCTGGGAACAGGCGTGTGCGGCAGCGCAGGGTGCCGGGGGGTCTGTCTGTGCCGTGGGGCCGTAGCTGGAGCACTGGGTGCCCCAGCCCTTAGGCAGGTGGCTTGCGGAAGACGCTCCAGGCGTGGAAGCAGCGGGTGAAGGGCCAGGGCTCGTTGCCTTTCCGTACCAGCCGGAGCTTGCGGGGATGTGCCGCGTCCTTGGAACGCATGTGCTGGATGTAGACCTGGGGCAGAGCACAGCTATGGGGGTCCCTGGCCCTCTGCCCACCTCCGGGGCTGGTGTCCCTCAGCCCAGGGACTGTTGGAACTCTGCATTACTGTCCTTGGGGAAGGACAAGGGAAGGCCCCAAGGGGAGATGAAGGCCAAATCCCACCCCTCCCCGCCCCCAGCTGCAGGAGGCCCTACCTGGCATGCCTTGAGGCTCAGCTTGATCTCCACCTGGCTGGTCTGGGTGCCCACCCACATGTAGACCTGTGGGAAGGATGCACAGCCAGGCTCAGCCACTGGAGCCAGGGGCAGATCCTGCCCCTGCTGCACTGCCCCTGGACACAGGACAGCTTCCTGGCCCGGCTCACCTCCCGCCCGTTGTCCAGCAGCATGATGTCATCATCAGCCAGGTCATCCTGGCAGAAATCAGAGCACTTCTCTGACACGGAGAAATAGCCCTTCTCATTGGAGCACCTGCAGGGACATCCAGAAGGGGGAATGACATCAGAGACCCGAGTTGGTTAGGACTCAGCTCATGCAGAAGGGACGTGAGAGAGCTGTTTCAGCCGTTTGATGCCCAGGGATAGACAGAGATGGGAAGGGGCTTTGCTCATGATGGGGAGCTGTGCCCTGACCAGCTTGGGAAGCCCAGCATGGCGTGGAGCACTGCAAGAGGATGGCCACCAATACAGAGTGGAGCAGCCCATCCTGGGCCAGAACCCACCTGAAGAGCCGTGAGTGCTTCATATAGTCAGCGTCTTCATCGTAGGGCTTCTGGCTCCCAATGCCCACCCAGAAGAAGTTTTCAGGCTCTTCTCCCTCATTGATTACCTGTGAGGGCAGGAACAAGGCTGAACGTGACCATCCCCTGTCCTAGCAGTCGCTGCTACCCAGGTAAGCCGGGGACAAGCCCCCCTGTGCTCCCCAACTCACCTGCTTGCTGTAGGAATCATCAAACATGTGGTTCATGATGTCCTCAGCCAGCTTGGCCTCATCAGGGTCAGCTGCCCGTCCCACCCAGGTGTAGACGATGCCTTGGTTGTCTGTGCTCTCAAAGGGCACCTGGGGGGGAAGGCAGCGCAGTGAGTCAGGGCTGCCCAAGCAGGGAGAAGGGCAAGTGGTGACCCCCTCCCCCTCAGGATGCTCAGCCTTGAGCAGTACCTTGAGGATGAAGCAGAACTCGGAGTTGAGCAGCCCAGCGTCCGTGTTGATCTGGATGCACCTGGGAAAGGCAGCCACGAGACACAGTCACCCAGAGACCAGGCGGTTGTGCCCACTGGCACGTACCTCACGAGGAGCCTGGCACCCATGGGTGCTGCCAGGCCCGGAGCAGCCTGTGGGAGAGCTGACCTGGTGCAGAGGGCCCCACCGTTGGTGCGGATGTGGTAGAGGCTGGGCTGGGGCGGGCTGGTCCTGTCCTTCCGCTTCCCTCGGTGGATGACAAACCTCCTCTTGAAGTGTGAGAGGAACTTGGGGTTCTCCTGCTGCTGGGTCATGCGCACAACCTGGCCAGGGGTGGGTGTCAGCAGGGTCATGGGGATGCCCCAAATGCAACCTCAAGCCCCTGCTGTGCCCCCTATGCCAGTCCCCATCTCTGCTGCTATCCCCTGCCCTGAGTCTGAGGGGCAGAGAAGGGCCTGAGGACAACTGAGGCAAGGGGAGCCCAGTGTCACCCCCCCAGGAGCATGCAGTGGGGTCACCTCCAGCTTGCCGGGGAAAAGACTCTCGAACTTCTTCTGGAGGCTGAAGGTGAAGGTGAGCCAGCCCATGTTGGAGGCCTCTCGGCCCTGCCAGAAGTAGACGATGCACTGGAAGTCTTCCTCAGGCTGCTTCTCCTCCTCCTCTTCCTCACCATCCTCCGCGCCTTTGCCTTCACCCTTTTTCTTCTTCTCCTCCTCTTCCTCATACTCCACTGGCACCCAGTACCTGAGGGTAGGAACAAGAGGTGGTGTAAGGGATGGGGCAGGTTGGGGGTGTGGGCAGGGAGTTGTGGGGACAAGGTGGTCCAACAGCCCCAGAGGCACGATGGAGATGGGTGTCACCTGCAGAGGAAGACATAGCAGTCATGGGTGTGGAAGTGGCCGAACTCCTCCTCGGGCAGACGAGCGAATTTCTTGCCCTCTAGCACGAAGCCCTCCATGCCATCCAGGTCCTCGTTCCACTCCTCCATCAGCTGCTCCGCCTGTGGCCCCATATCCTTGGTTAGCTGGTGGCCACCCAGCCCAATGCCACAGGGACACACATGGGATGGGCCCCAGCCCTACCTCACTCAGGGCCATGGAGGGCTGGCGGGGCAAGAAGAGCGCTGTGAGGTCAGCCTTCATCTGGTCCTTCTTCTCAGCATCCTTGCGGACCTTGCCGGTGAGCCCGCCCTCCTGCAGCACCGTCTCGGCATTGCGGGTGTAATCCACACGCAGGACGTCATCCCAATTCTTGAACTTGGACTTGAACACCTAAATCGGGAAGCAGGCAACACACCCCAGGCCGGAGCATCCTCCCTGAGGGGTCTGTACCCCTTCTCCCACCCCAGCGCCGTGTCTGTGCCCATTCATGGGGGCTGCCCTACCTGGCACTCGGTCCCCTCCAGGTTCCTGGTGACCATGGCATGCTTGGGCCGGTGCAGCATGCCGCACAGCTCCTGGCTCAGCTTCAGCGCCGCCGCCCGCACCAGCCGTGGGGACTTCCTCCCGATCCAGATGAAGACGTCGGACCAGCAGTCCAGGATGTACACGCTCTTGGTGTCCAGCAGGCTCTGCAGCTGTGGGCAGTGCGGGGGAAAGGGGTCAAGCACAACACCCTGCCTGCTCCCACGGGACAGCTGGGAAGAGCAGAGCACCCCCAGGCCAAGCCCCGCTGGCTGAACCTGCCTCTCCCAGGGCACAACTGGAGGCAGAGGGGGCACGAAACCAGTCTCACTGGTCAGACTGGGAGAACCTCCCTGCGCCGTCCTACCAGGCGCATCTCCGGCATCAGATCAGCCTTCAGCCTCTTCTTGTGCTCCACCGAGAGCTTGTAGTTGATCTGGGGCAGCTCCAGGTAGCCCAGGCCCAGGCCCACCTGTGGGGGAAAGAGGGAAGAGGACATGGATGAGATGGGGACAGGGAGGAGGGAGGGGCTGCAGGACCCTCACAGCACTGACAGCCCCACAGACAGCAGCTCCCCACCTTGTACAGCTTGGGCTTGTGGGGCTGGAAGTCATCAGGGACGCAGGGCCGGATGTCCTCTGGCTGCCCCCCAGGGTCTCCCAGAACTCGGGGGTCTCCTGGCCCTGGGTGAGCAGTGTGATCTCTGCCTTGCCCTTCCGCTCGTTCTTATTGATCTTCTCAGCGAAGAGCCTGCGGCGGGAGCGGGTGAGATGGCAGGTGGGCTCCCTGCACCCCCAGCCCCCTGACCAGCCCTACCTGGCCTTGGTGGTGCTGCTCAGTGTGGCCTGGCTCCCACGCCACACGAAGAGGTTGAGGCCGTGATCCAGGAGGAAGACAAACCTGGATACAGAGATGAGAGGACAGTGAGGAGGGAATGGGGTGTGCTGAGCAGTCTCCCCACCACAGCAATCCTTGCAGAGCAGGGCTCCGCAGCTCCCGGGGCTGCAGCCACGTCCTCCTGGAAAGGTGCTGCCACAGCTGATTTTCAACCCAGAGCTGGAGTTAGCATGTCTTGGGTGGATCCCACCAGCACCCCATCCCTCACAGGGACCCTGTGTGCCCTGACCGCTCCCCCTACTCACCGGGGGTCCAGAGATGTCCCTTTCAGTGCCACTGGCTCCAGCTTGACATTCTTCTTCCCATAGACACGGTACAGCCTTGGGGAGAGACAGCCCCAACGGGATGTGGGACACTGCTTGCCCCATCCATCCCCCCAGCTCTTGGCCCCAGTGGTACCTGGTGATGTACTGCGTGTCCTCCACAGTGAAGAAGCCACTGGCTGTGCCACCCTCGATGTAGGAGATGTCGTTGTCAAAGACCTGGGAGCAGGGAGAGGGTGAGGGTGGGAGAGGCAGGGCTGGGGGCTACAGGGGAACAGAGGGGTTGGCCTCACCTGGAGGAACTCATCACTCTCATCCCCCATCTCCTCCCGGATGCAGCGGCACTCGGCACCCAGGTAGTTGCGGAGATTGACAGCATGGATGGCGGAGCAGGCCTTCTTGTCCAGGGTGGCCTCCTGCCCAATCCAGTAGTAGATCTCCCAGTTGAGGGAACCGTTCTCATCCAGGAAGGTCTGGGAAGGGATGGAGTGTGAGCCAGGACAGCTGGGGCCCCAGGGTGGGGACATGGGGGACCCTCCCTCCTCCCTGGGTACCTTGAGCACAATGTAGCAGTCAGCCTCGTAGAACTTGCCATGGAAAGCATCATCCACCAGTGTGGGCACGAAGTTTTCGATCTGCCAGACGCAGAGGCCAGGCAGCTGCCCCACGTCCTCGCTGAAGAACTCTGAGTAGTCCAGCTGTGGCTTCTCCAGGCCCTGGTCCCAGCGACGTGTCTTCAGATCTGACGCCTTTGCCTCCCCGCTCTCCTGCAGGGAAGAGGTCTCTAAGTAGGGGGACACTGAGTCCCTGCTGGCACCCAGGGTGGGCCAGGGGGACCACGGTGCTGCTCAGGACTCCAACCCTAGATCCTACCTCTATCTTCTTGTTCTTCTCCTGAGCCACGTCAGACATTCCCTTCAGCACCTGCTTAGCCTGGTCATCCTGGGCAGAGTCCTTGCGCCGCCGGAGCCGCATCTTGCGGGCCAGGGGGTCCTTGGTGCCACTCCCTGGGGACATGGGGACGGGGTGTGAGGCAGCCAGGACTCCCACGCCTTGTATGCAGCACAGCTCATTCCCCAGCCTCTCCCAGCGCAGCACCCAAACCAGGGGTTGTCCCCACACACTTGCCTGCTGCAGCAGCTGCAACGGTGGCTGGGGAAGCTCCGGCCAGGCGGAGCTGGTTCTGCAGGGAGAAGTCAATGTTGTACCACTCCGACGTCCGATCCACCGGCTTCGGGGGCATCACCAGGTTGGGGTTCTCACGTACGTCCAGGATCTGCCAAGAAGGGGATGGGAGAATTCACTGCTCCGAAGCATGGGCTCACGGGGCCCCTGAGGATGTGGGGTGGGTCAGGAGAGCTCCAGAGCACCCGAGGCTTCAGTGAGGTGAAGCCGATGAGGAGGAAGCTCCACATGAACCCCTTGCTTGGGCTGAACTGTGTGCCAGACTGTGTGTCCTCACCTCACCCCATCCCACCTTACAGCCCTGGGGTCCTGAGTACATTCTGGAGCTGTGATGGACCCAGCGGAGAGAGAGTGGGTGTTTGGCTCTCACCTCAACGTCGGTCAGGAAGTGGATGGCCTCTGGCAGCGTCACTAGGCGGTTCTTGTTCAGCACCAGCTTCCTCAGCTTGGAGCACCTGTGGGACACAGAGATGCATGTGAAGGCCTAGGCCAGTGCAACATCCTGTCACCACACAGCCTCTGCATCCCCTTCCAGGGACAGAGCTGATCCAGTTGCGGGCTGTCCCCTACCTGCACAGACTCTCAGGGATGAGCTCCAGATTGTTGTTGGCTGCCATGAACTCTTCAAGGTTGGCGAGCTTGCCGATGCCTGAGGGGATCCCATCAAAGTCGAGCTTGTTGGAGTTCAGGTACATCTTCTTCAGCTTGGTCAGCTTGCAGATGGCTGACTGGGGAAGGAGATGATGGGGTGAGGGAGAACCCAGTGGCGTGGAGGCATGGGCAAGGACATATGTATGGGTAGGGACGTACAGGCAAGGAGGTGAGCTGGTTGCGGGACAAGTTGAGGGTCTCCAGCTGGGTCCACTGGTCAATGCAGAGGGACAGCTCCGTGATCTGGTTGCTGCTGAGGTTGAGGCGCCGCAGGCTGCTCAGGGTGTAGAGGCACTCAGGGACACGGCTGAGCTCATTGCAGGACAGGTCCACGTCTGGGGGAAGACAAGGTGGTGACAGCGCCAGCCAGACCCGTGCCAGGGGCCGAGATCTCCTGGAGGGCCCCATACCCCTGGGGGCTGGGTACCCTGGCCCTACCTGCCAGGTTCACCAGGACCTCGAGGCTTGTGGGCAGGTTGTTCTGCGTGCGCTGGGTGTTCCTGAGGTGGAGGGTCTGCAGGGCTGTCATCGCTGGCAGCTGCCTGCAAGCCATGGAGAATCACAGGTCAGAGATGGTGTCAGGGCTGGAGCAGGCAGCCAGACCAGTGCCAGCACTGTGGGATCCAGCCCAGAAAATGTGGCCTTACCGGAGCTGCGCGTGAAGGAGGGGGTTGTTGTTGAGGATGAGGGTCTGGAGGTGGACCAGACGTCTCATCTGTGGGGGAGGCTCTCCAGCTTGTTGTTGCTTAGGTCGAGGTAGAGCAGGTCCGTCAGGTTGATGAAGAGCTGGTTGGGGATGGTCTCGATGCTGCAGGGATATGGGGAACTTCAGGGATATCCGGAACCTCCCGGAGAGGGGCAGAGATTGGGACCCAGAGTGAAGGGAGGTGATGGTGGAAGTGGCCTGGGGGGGATGGCTGCCCTGACCCAGACCCACCTGTTGTGGCCAAGATTGAGGACCAGCATGTTCTTGGCATTCTCCAGTTCCCGAGGACACTCCGTGAGCTGGTTGTGGCTCAGGTCCTGGGGCAAACAGGAGAGCAAAGCAGGTGTCACCCTCTGCCCTGCATCCAGTGGCCTCTACTTAACTCCCAGGACTGAGGGGCATGTCTGGGGGCAGGATGTGCCTACAGCCACCCTGGTCCCTGCCCTACAGATTGGTGCCCAGCAGCAGAAGCTGTAGGAGCACGCGGGGAGCTCAGCTGTGGCATCAGCCTTCAGAGGAGACATTGCCCCAGGGCTGTCCTGCCCACGGCCAGCTTCCTTGGTGCTCAGACCCAGGGTCAGAAGGACTGTCACAGGAGTTCTCCTTGCAGGGAAGCCAGCTATGGCCTGGGCATCCAAAAGGCAAAGGAGCCAGGCAGTGCTGAGCCATGACTTAGTCCCTGCTCCTCTCCCCTGGACACTTCTCAGCCCCGCTGTGCTCCCCAAGGGGCATGAGAGGCCACCGAGGTGTGAGAGCAGGACCCAGGAGTCTGAGCTGGCTTTCAAATTAGCTGAGGAGACTCTGCACCTACCAGCACTGAGAGGTCATCCAGCTGGAAGATATCATCAGGGACTCCTGAATTCTTCAGGCTGTTTGCACGAGCCACGATCGCCTTGGACAGGGAGAGAGGCACAACTGCAGCCATGTGTCAGCTCTGCGCTGGCTGGGCCCCCCAGGGGGGCAGGGGCTGGCTGAAAGGTGCCTGTGGTCACCAAGCCTGATGTGGGTGGGACATGAGGGGGATACTTACCCGAAGGCAGGGCAGGCCTGAGAGCTCGCCATGGAGCGTAGTGAGGCTGTTGTGGCTCACGGACAGATGCTCCTGTGGGGAAGCCCCAGTGAGCAGAGAGAGAGGCAGGGCCTGCACGGGGCAGCAGCTGGACTCCCCCTACCCCCCACCAATTTGGAGGCTCTTCAATCCCACAAGAGCAGGGGGCTTGCGGAGACATGGGGTGAGCTCAGCCCTGATCCCCACAAGGCTGCTGGGATGGTCCCAGTATCAAACTGGGTGGTTAGCCCTACAGTGCCCAAGCAGCCTCTGCACCCTTGGGACAGATCTGGCTGAGACACCACAGCCCTGCTGTGGGATTCAGGGTGCTCCAGGCTGCTGCTGAGCTGGCAGCACAGTCCCTGAGCTAACAGACCCCAGCCCTTAGAGATGCTTCCCACTGGGTGATGTGGAAACTGGCAGGCACGTGGGGACCAGTGAGCTTGGAGGAGGGCGCAGGGGAAATTCGGCTTACTTCTGGGTACCACCAGCCCAGCTGTCATCTGCTCAGGACAAGGAGAAACCAGAGGGCTGGTGACATGCCAGGCTTTAAGTCTAGCCATGGCCCTCCGGCATCCGGCAGGGCTGGTGGGAGTGCAGCTCTGAGGGCTTCCCTGCTCACTGTCCCTGAGCAGCACACACCCAGCACCGTGACTTGGGTGTCTGGCAGCATTGAAAGCCTTGTGTTTGGCTGACACCAGTTTAACAATGTCCATAACGTGCTGCAGGACCCCGCCAAAGCAAAGCTCTGCCCGGGCCCTGCCAAGGGCTGGTCATGCACAAAACTTGAGCCACCCAAAAGACAAAGGTAGGCAGCTGCCAGCTACTGCACACTTCATATCTTCCAGCAAGGGACAGAGGAAAGAAAAAGCCCCAAACCCTTAATTCTTCCCATTCTTTCCCTTCTATTAAAGGGCAGAGGATCTGAGCATGTTCTTTAGCCTGGTTTTCTAGGAAAACAAGGTGAAACCCAGCACAAGTCTGTCTGGAACCCGCTCCTAACAGCTCCTGCATCCAATTTCAACCGCATGTCGTAGCTCAGCCCTATTATTAGACACCAGAGCAGCCGCCGATGAGCCACGGAGCTGGCAGGCAGCAGGCTCTCCACACCACCGTGCAGGGTCCCATCCGATCCCACAGCCCGGCTGGGAGCCACCCGGCCCCATGCCCTGCCCCAAACATGCCCCTCACCAGCTTCTGGAGGGCGGCGAGCTCCTCGGGCAGGTAGCAGAGCCCCGTTCGGTTCAGTTTCAGCCAGCGCAGGCTGGTCATCGCCTTCACATGCTCGGGGAAGTAGCCGCCCTGCGAGGAGGAGGGGGATGGCTGTGAGAAAACCACCTGCCCCCAGGGTGAGGATCCGGGGGGCTCAGTCTGACCAGCCATGCGATTCTGGGGGAGGTCTGGGATCACCCAGCCCCCTGGGCTCGGGCCCTGCGGGTCTGGGATCAGGTCCTGCAGGGCAGGGATCCCCCAGCCCTGTGGGATCGGGTCCTGGCAGTCTGGTATAGCGTCTCGGGGGTCTGGGATCGGGTCCCGGGGGCTGGGATCGGGTCCTGGCAGTCTGGTATAGAGTCTCGGGGGTCTGGGATCGGGTCCCAGGGGGCTGGGATCGGGTCCTGGCAGTCTGGGATCGGGTCCTGGCGTCTGGGATCGGATTCCAGGCGTCTGGGATTGCCCAGTCCTGAGGCCCTGGGGGTGGTGGGTCAGGGGCCGCCAGGCCCTGTAGTGTCCATGGGTCAGGGGCCAGGGCTGCCCCACGATGAGCAGCCCCTGCCAGGGACCAGGGGCGCGGCCGGGCGGCCGGTCCCGGGCCTGACAGCGCCCTGCGGGGTGCGGACAGGAGCTCCCCCGGCGCTCGGGGCCTGGGACCGCGCTGTTCTCTCCTTCCCCCAGCGCCCCCCGCTTCCCCCCAACCCCTTCCCGCACCTTGAAGTCGTTGCCGCTGAGATCGACGCCGCGGACGAAGGGCAGGACCCCGGTGGCCGCCATGGCGCCGCTTGGCAGCGGAAGGGCGGAGGGACCCTGCGGCCGCCCGCCCCGTCCCGTCGGTGACGTAACGGGGCAGAGGCGGTGGGTGGGGCCGCGCTCCGCTTCCGAGAGCGGGGGCGGTACCACGCCGAGCCGCGCTCCTATTGGCTGCGGCCGTGCCGGGGGCTGCATGGGGCGCGTCCGCACGCGCGGGGCGCTGGCGCTGAGCGGGCAGCGGGGTGAGTGCGGGGGGAGGCGGGGGAAATTGGGGTCCGGTCCCTGAGCGGGTCGGGGTTTGGGGGCGGCCGCCGGCGCGGTGGCCCCGCTCCGGTTGCTCCCCACGGCAGACGCCGCGGCGGGGGCCTCTCCCTGTCCCCGCCCCGCGCCGCCGGTTCCCCTCGGGGCCGTTGCGCCAGGGCCGGGCGAGGAGCGGGTGACCCTTCTCGGGGTGACCCTTCTCGGGGTGACCCTTGCTCCTCCGCCGCGCCCAGGCGTGCCGGTAATGGGAGCCTTTGCCCCAGAGCTGAAGGGCAGCGCCCGGGTGGGTTCCGCGGGGCCGGTATAACCCCTCTTCCGCCCTGCGGGCTCTGCGACCCCCTGGGAGGTGGGTGGCCCTTGCGACGTGACACCCCGCTGCTCCTCTTCCCCTCCGCAGGGCGACCATGGCTGAGTTCACGCGGCAGCGGGGCAAGCGGCAAGACGACAGGGGGCTGGGCAGCGTCCTCGACCTGCTGTTGGCCAACGCCAGGCTGGTGCTGGGCGTCAGCGGTGCGGCCGTGCTCGCCATCGCCACGCTGGCCGTGAAGCGGGTAAGGCTAACGGGTAAGGCCTCCCAAGCCTGCCATCCGGGCTTGGGAGTATGAGGGTGGTCGGTGAGTGAGGGGAGCTGCTTTGCTTCCCAGCTGCCGTGCGGGAAGGTGCACCGCAAAGCGGGCTGACCATGAGCATGCTGTGGTGTGGGTCTGGCAGAGATGCTGGTGTCAGTGCTGTGGGTGCAGAGCTGCCCACTCCCACCCTGCAGGGGCACGTGCAGCCCTATGCCCTGCATCTGGGGTACGGTATCCCTCTGGAAAGGCACCTTGGGCTCAGTTTCCACTTGAATCCCTGACTGCTCTTCCACTTAAAACCAGCAGGAAGGAAGCGTGTGCCTTTGTCCCCTAAACTGCATGGGGTTGCTAGTGGAAGCCCAGTGTGGGGCTGAGTCTCCCTGCACACATACCAGAGGGGCTCTTGTCCCTGTTAGTTTGAGTGTGGGGAAGGTCATCCTTTGTCTGCAGGGGTTTTCCTTCCCTCCAGCTGATAGACCGAGCCACCAGCCCTCGGGATGAAGAAGATCCCAAAGCTGAGCAGAAGACCCTGGAGGAAAGCTGGCAGGACTTGGCCTTGATTAAGGCGACGCCAAAACCCCCCAAGAAGCAGAGAAGGGAAGACCTCAGCGAGCCTCTGCTCTCCCCGGCTCAGCCCCCGGCACCAGGTGAGGCTCGCTGTGTGTGTGCTGGTGATGTCACCTTGATGTGCTCCGGGATGGCTGCGAGGCTTCTCCCAGTGCTCTGGGAGCTCCATGTTATTTTTAGCTCTGTGACCGGAAAGCCGACCCGATTGAGCCTGCCCTCCTGGGAGGCTCCAGAGCCGCAGCCCCTTTTTAGGCAATGCCTGTGCTAACGGCGCCTCTGATCCTGTCCTGGGTGTTTCGGCCGGTGCGGTGTGATGGTGGCTGTCGGGACTTTGTCTCCTCTCAGCGGTGTCCCCTGTGCCCCTTTTCTGGGTCAGCTCTGCCTCGAGGAAGGTGCGTTGGGAGCAGCCACAGACAAAGGCTGCCTTGTCTGGCTGCCTGCAGAGGCAGCGTGTTTCTGAGTGGGAAAGCAGCGCAGCTTGGTGCGGGGCAGGTCCTGGGACACCAGACTGGAGCGGCTTCATGGGCAGGACTCAAGCAATCAACCTGGTATCAGGGTGGGCTGGGTCTTCCTGAGCTGAGACTCATAGGAACCCTGGCAGGGAGTCCCTTGCCTGTCTGCTGCTGCTTGGCCTGGTTTACCCACCTCTGGCTGGGATATGAGGCTGGGTGCTGTTGGGTCTCGAGGGTAGTTTGGACCCTGTCTTGGCTGAGAAGCACTGGTAACATCAGGGGACTCGGTGGTGGCTCTCTTAGCAAGGTGAGCCTTGCATCCAGAGAGGTGGGGTGAGGGCTGGACACCCAGCTTGTGCTTTCCCCTCAGCTACTGCTGTAGGTTGCAAATTATCTGCTAAGAGCTGTGACTTCTCCCTCCCCTCTGTCCTGTCCTCGCAGAGCCCAGGGTTTGCTCTGCCCCTCCGGAGACTCCTCAGGTTGACCTCAGCCCTCCACGCTGCCTCACGCTGCAGGAGAAGCTCCTCTCGCACCACAGCAGCCGGCCAGCTGTGCCCGAGGTGCAGGTGTCCCTTGCCTCACAGCTGGCCAGGAGCATCAGCACCCAGCTGCAGAACTTCCTGCGGAGCAAATGCCCAGAGCTGCCATTCGGCAGCCTCTTCCTCAGTGGCCCCCTACTCGATGGCCTGGGGGCTCTGGTGACCAACCATGTCCACCTCATGCTGCCAGTGGTCCTTGACGCCACACTCTGGAGCCTCATCCCGGGTGAGGACACTGTGGTGAGGAATCCCCAGTACTGGATGATCAAGAGGACTGATCTGGAGTATTTCCCTCGTGGATGCAGCCCCTGGGACAGGTTCATCGTGGGCAGGTACCTTTCTTCCAACGTGCTCAATGAGACCCTCCACAAGATGCTGGTGGCCTCCATCAACTGGCCTGCCATAGGCAGCCTGCTGGGGAGTGTCATCCACCCGGTTGTGGCCTCCCAGGAGCTGAAGTTGGAAGTCAAACATGATCAGGTCGAGCTGGGCATCACCCTCTTCCCAGTGGTGGAAATGGAGGACAAGGTTCTTCTGGCTGTTCCTCCTGAAGGACTGGTGGAAAACCTCTGGCTTGAGAGCTTTTACAGGGCAGAGGTCTTGAAAGTAAAGGAGCTGGATGCTGGTGACTGCGGGGCTCGGCAGCACTGCCTCTGCATCCTGAACGGCATCTGCAAGAGTCACCCTGCCCTGCACAAACTGAGCGGCAGCCCCTTGACCCACGTCATCCTTCACCTCAGTGCCACTGGTTTGGACTGGGCGGAAGAAACCCTTGCTGACAGGTTCCAGCAGGTGCTTGAGGAGCTGGTAGGCTACCTGGAGAAAGGGGTCCTGCCTTCCTATTTCAATGACAAAATCAATCTCTTCTGTGAGCTCTCAGAAGAGGAAATCGATGACATGGGCTTCACGCTCTACAGGGCAATATCTGAGCCAGACCTCCTGCTGAAGGAGAAGTGACTGGTCCATCAGGAGCTCCTGAACGTAGGATGTTCCTTGCCGGTCTGCTGCTCCCCGCTGTGAGGGTTGTGATGCTTCTAGCTGTCTAGTAAGAGGCAAAGTTCCTGCACTTTATGAGGGAAAAAAAAAAACATTTTCTATCTAAACAAACTGTGCCTGTGCAGAGGTGGGTGTTGGCATGAGGAGCCCTTCTCAGGGAGGCTCTGCCAAACTCAGGGCCAGGGCAGCCTGCGCCTCAGGTACCTACAGGTGAGTCCCACCCGCTGGTCACTGGGAGCTGACGTGAAGCATGTTTGGTCTCTGGTTCCCAGTGTCCTCTGCCTGTCCCAGCCTCCTGTTGCAGCCCTCGGGCTCCCTTCTTGCTCTGAGGCAAGCTGGAGCTAGAGGGGAGCAGTTCCTTGCTGCTGCATCCTGCAGACCCCCAGGGGTGCAGTGTCCCCTTGGACACTTAGTCTTACTGTGCCATGCCCTCAGCCAGCTTTTGGGACTGGGTAGGAGCCCCATCACTTGCCCAAGTGATGTCCTGGTGGCAGCCTGGTCACTTTGTGGTACAGCCATAGCAAATGGGGTTAACTTGGGTTAATTTTTGAAAACTCAGCTGCCAAAAGGGGTGAGCTCAGCCCTGCCTGTTCTGCCAGTATTGGTGCTGCCCAGAAAGGGATGTGGGATGTGCTTCCAGGCCAGCACTGGGGCTTCGTGGCCTGTGTCCCACAACGGTGTTTTGCTGTGAGTGCTGTAATGTGTCCTAAAACAGGCAGTGGCAGGAAGAGACCTGCTGGCTCCTGGGATGTGCCTGGTATCAGTCCCTTGGTGGAGGCTGCAGCAGGGCTGTCTGTCCCCTCCTTGGCATGTGGGTCATTGCCAGTGTCTGTCTGTGGGTACTTGTGGTTCTGCAATGAACTGCAGTGTCCCCTTCCAGTCTGTTCAGTGACTTTCATACACGTGTTGCTGCTGTCTTGAGGTCCTGCTTTCCCAGCACCCTATGGTATGGGGCAGGAATGATGCTCTGAGTAGAGCGCTTGCAAGAACTGAAGTGGTTTATGCTTTTCATTAAGGTTTGTTGTGTTTGGGTATGTTTTTTGGGTTTTTTTTTCCCTTTTCAGTGGCTGCTAGTAGGCTTTGGTTTGGCTGTAGCCCCAGAGTGAAGGAATATATTCTTACATTTAATGGGAAGAGCTGGTTTTGCACACTGGAGATGGAGGAATCCCACGGAACTCCATGCGAGTGCCTGTTGTGGTTTAGTTTGCTCTGCAGTTATCTTGCTATGGGAGGAAAAAAACCACCCCTGTGCTTTTCCTCCCAGTCTGGAGATTACTTAGTTTGCTCCTCCCAACCACTTCCTAGGTGTCAGTGATGAGAATAAACCTTCCCTGTGTATACTGGTTCTCCCGTGTCAGCTCTCGTGTCTCCTTTCCTGTGATAGAGGCTGAGGCGAGCTCCCAGCCACAGTGCCATGCCTGAGAACTTCCCAGGGCATCCCCCTCGTGTGGAGAGCCTGGCAGTGCTTGGGCCTGCATCCTGCAAAGCCTTTTCCTTCCTCTTCCAAAGCCCTGTGCCTGCAGGGTGCCTGGCTGTGGTACATGAGCTGTCTGGCTGCCGAGCTTGTGCCTTCTACCCGGCAGCTCTAACGGCTCAGCTGCCTGAATGCTGACGGGAGTTATGCTGGTGCTGCTGGTTGCAGCTGATGCTGTGAGCAGCGCCAAACCTGCTGCCTGCTTGATGCATGAATGCTTCCTGCTGCCATAGCTATTCAGAGGCTGCAGCCCGGGCTTCTGCCAGCGCAGTCCCTGCATTACAAAGCCCTGTAACGCTGTTATTTTGGCTGGCAGGTCTGTATTTTTAGGCTGCAGCTGTTAATTGTGGGTGTGAGGGGCACAGGGCAAAGCAACTGGGCTTCTCCTGACCTCGCTCTATGGATTTGGCTGGATAGCAAAGCACTGAGGCAGCTAAAGGCACTTTTCCTTTCTCCTGCGGATCTTAAAGCGAACCCCTGCTGCTGCGACTCCCTCTGCTTTGAGCTGGGAAGCGCTTCAGGCTCCTGCCTGCCCCAGCTGCTGAGGTACGGTCCTGGGAACTGCTCCGTGTCCAGGAGCAGGGTCCTGAGCAGCACCAGAGGCCCTGGGAGGAAACCTGAATACGTTCCTCTGGCAGAAGAGGACACAGGAATCCTGCATCTCTCTTTGTTTCGATGTACAGAGGAAGCCTCAACAGAGAGGGAAGAGGCAGCCCGGCTTCCCAGGGAGCTCAGTGTAAACTAAGTGTAGGAAGACAGAACCTCCCTTCAGGCTCAGCCAGCTGTCTGCCTGTCCTTGGGCTGCAGCACTACAGCAGATGCAGCTGGTGAGATAAACCCACTTCCCCTGCTCTTCTGCAGCTCCCTTGAAATAACCAAGGGGAGTTTCTGCCAGAACAGCTCCTGTATCACTCCAGTGAGTGGGTGGGAAGAGCAAGATTTGGGTGGCTGCTTTTACAGTAATAGCTTAACTATATTAAGTAGGAAGAAATAATAAGGCACCATCTAGATGTCATGGTATCAAATTTAAAAATTAAATAACCTTTTAATAAGAAACTGAGTAGTTTGACAAAGATAACTTCCCTCAGCTAGCAGCACCACAGAGACATATCTGAGGGTTTGAGGAAGAACTGTTTCAATGTCAGGAACAGTCCAAGCTACAGACTTTCCCATGGCACTGCAGCTGAGGTTTGCTTTCAGGGCAAGCACTGCATCCAGTGCAGCACTTGGCCATCCTTCAGTTGCTGGGACAACCACAGTAAGGGGTATGGTGCTCAGACAAAAGAGAAAGGGGAATGTTGCTCAGGTAATCTTAACTTAGAACGGAACTTAAAACTCCACACTGTGGAAAGGCAGGGACTGAGCAACACTAAGCAGCCCTGGTGTCTGTCCTGCTGCTCTTCCACGGGTAGAAAGGCTGTGCACAACCGCCACCATGGTGGGCTCTGCAGGTGGACCGGCTGGCTCAGCGCTGTCTCCTCTGCACGTTCAGTCTCCAGCAGCTTCTTGAAACCTTCAGTCTATCCCTGTCTGTTCAGCAGAAGTGCAGCTGAAAACAAAGGCAGACACCTGTAGCAGGGCTGCCTTTCAAAGCTGGTTGAACCCCTGCTACCCAGGGTGTAATGCAGGCGTGAGGATGCTATCCCTTGGTGGGAGCAGCCTGCAACCAGCCCTTCCAGAAAGCACTAAGGCTTGCTTCTAGATGCTGGTTCCTGTCAGCACTAGTTACACCTGTAGCAGCTCCCAATCCCAGATCTTTCAGACTCTAAAGAGAGAGAAACTGTCCATGCTCAGTGGTTTTGAGGGCAGGTTTTCCTAGTGTGGCCAGGCTGGTGGCAAACGCTACAGGTCCGTGGTTTCTTGGCGGTGGCTTCTGAGGAGAGATTGCTTGGTCGCTTGGCTTTAGTTCCCAACCCTCTTGAGTATCCGCTGCTCCCAAAGTGGTTGAAAGAGACATCTCCAGAAGGCCCTAGGGAGAAACAACCTGCATTTAAGTACCTTTGAAAACATAAGTAGGTGAGAAACAAGGTAAGTTCAAAACTGCAGATCAAGGATTTTACTATCCACTTGGACCATTCCCAAAGCTATGCTTGCTTTGGAATTGTCTGTGCAGTTAAGTGTTACTGGTTTGTCTGGAAGCATTAGAGAAATGTGGAAACAGAACAGGAGAAAAATGATTAGCCTGGCTGCATGTTCTGGTCTACAGCTGAGGAGAACTTGGGGCTTAAGTAGTTTTAAAAACTTGATTCTACACCAATGTCTGATTAGGAGGAGGAGGTGGTGGTGGCGGCCAGTGTTGAATATCTGTCTGAGATCACCTCTCCACCTCTCCTTTGCTTACTGTCCTTTCCTGTCAGTGCTCTTTCTTTCACATCCGTATTTTGTGAGGTTTATTTTAAGGGTACCTCTTGTCACACCTTTCCACAGCAGCTGCACTCAGTCTCTCAGCTCTGATCAAAGCTTCAGAAGGACTCGGCCTTTCACTGCATTCCCAAACTAGGGTAGGGAGAGCAGCACTGCTTCCCTGGTGTGACAGAATGGGGTTTAAGATCTCTGAAAGTGATGTAACTGCTACAACTCTCTAACAAGTCATTAAGTGCTCTCCTAAAGCTGAGTACAAGCATTTGGGAGGACAAATTCCCAAACAGACTGTTGGAAAGAGTGCTGGGCTTTATCCAAGGAGTCACAGACAGATGCTCAAGCTTACTGCATGCAAAGGCAAAGCATCCTGCTCAGAGCTCAGCAGATGAGTGCTACAAGGGCAAATCCTGCCAGTACCTGGAAAGGTAAGCCAGACTCAGTCATTACAAGCAATGTTTGAAGTGCTGTAACGATGCTGACAGATGTTCTGGAGACAAACCTGAAGTCCGTTAAATGTAGGCGTTGCTACAAGAGCTGTCGTGCTGTGGTAGCATGAGATGCTTGGGAAGTGTGTTTGGTTTAGCTCTGAGAACAGGCTCCAACCCTCACATCTCACCCCAGGCCCAGCCCTACCTGGTGCCAAGTTTTCATCTGCCCACTGGAAGAAGCCGCACTGCTGGTCTCTGGGTTTAGAGCAGGTGTGGAACTGCCGCCCTTTGTTGGGCCCGTCCTTTTGGACGGTGCGTGTGACTGCTGGCTGGTTGCACTTGCAGACTGCACCGCTTCCTGAGTCAGAGCTGTTGCTTCCAAAGAGCTCTGGGCCTCTCCCTCCTCCTGGGGGGTGAAATCCTGCTGAGCCTCGTCCTGCCAAGGGCTGGGGCAGCGCAGAGCCCCGTGGAGCCGTGTTGCTCCTCTCCTCTGACTGATCAGCCCAGAGAAAGAAGTTGCAGGTGCTGGCGCTGCATTTGTAGAACTGCCTGCCTTGATTGGGCCCTTCTTTGCGCACAGTTAGCAGCAGGGCTTCGTTCCCACAGTTGCACACCACCGCGTTGTTCCCGCTGTCTGGAGCAGCTGAAGGAGCAGGCCTGGGTGTTCTTGCTGAGCTCACGGAGAGCAGGTGTCCTTGTGCCAGGTTTGTGGTCCCCCTCACATGCCGGTTGTCACCACTAGCTCTGTTAAAGGAGTTGCTGACCTGCAGGTGGTTAGCGTGCTGGCTGGCTGACAACGCTGGTTGGGATGACCTGTGTAGATACTTCAGGTCCAAGAGCTCTTTTAGCATCTCATCACAGCCTCCGATGCAGCCAACAAGCTCCAGGGGCATCATGGGTGGAACGCTGCCTCTCTTGAATTTAAACTTCAGTCTGAAAGGAAAAGAAGAATAGAAGTCTCCCAGACCATATAACCTCTCAACAAGAGACCTCAATTTGGACTGGATTTTGAAGTATTTTTTTAAAAATATACTTAACCCCAGTTTTTCCAGCCCCTCTTCTTTCTTTGCCCAAGCCACAAGAGTCCTGCTCCAGCTTTCCAAGACTGCCCAAGATTGCCCAGACTAGCCCACGGAAGCTTCTGGTCCTGAAGGCTAACACCTAATACCTGAAGGGCTGCGTTTCCCCATAGCATAACTGGTATGACCTACCTGTGAACTGGATGTGGTTTACACACAGCACAGATGCTCTCATCCCTGGCCACATCAAGCACGAAATCAGGAAACCAGACTGCAGTTTTACAGGCTGGATAGCCCATGCAGCTGAGATAGAACCTGCCGTGGGACAAAGGCACTGGATGAGGACGATGCAAGGTCAAGGCAGACAGTGACCCATTCTCCTCTCTTCTTGTTCATCAAAAATTGTCAAAACAACTTTTTTTTTAAAGGCAAATATATACTTGAGAAAGAGGTTCTGCTTATGTAGCTGGTGGAGTTAGCTAGCTGCAGCCCAAATTTTCACGCTTGCTGCAGAGGGGAACAAAAGCAGTCTAGAAAGACTCAAACCAATGTGAGCCTACTTTCTACTACATGGAAGATCACTGACCCGCCATTCTTCTTGGTCTTCAGGACCATGTCATTGTTGCACTGTGGACACTTCCGAACAGGAACAGGCATTGCTGGGTAGACCTCCTCTTGCTCTGCAATTTCTGCAGCTTCTCCAAAATACTGAGCCAGGGCCTGGTCCAACCTATAAAGAAACAAGGAGAGCATCCTGCAAGTCTCCTCTGCAAAGAACCATCGGGGCCTGCTGCTCTCCACACAGCACCTCTGAGCTTCTCCACTGGTATGTGGACACCTCTGGAACAGGCGAGGTGTGGGTACCACATGGAAAAGGTCAGCACACACTGCCATCTCCTTCAGCCAGCTCGAATTTAATCTTAAGGGTTTAAACCAACCTGAGCAGTTAGTCAGCACCAACTCATGATAGTGTGCCAGGCTGCAAGTCACCCCTTCCCATGCAAATGCCCACACACACTGGGCAGAGCTCCAGGGAAACTGGGTGGTGGGATCCCACTCCAGGCTGAGCCCCAGGTGAGAAAACAGCACCTCCCAGCACAGCAAACAGAGGAGGGCCAAGACTCACTTGTTGGCTCTGGCCACAGCTTCGATAAAGACTTGCTTGTACTTTTGGACCTGCTGCTGCAACACTGCAGATTTGTCCTTCTTCCCCTCACAGATCAGTTTGAGATCAGCCTCCAGCTCAGCTCTAAGGTCAGGCTTGGACATCTCATAGCCCATGGAATCATAGCCTGAGGAACATACTACAGGTAAGTGAAAGGAAGAAGCAAGTATGGAATCTGCTTTTCCTGTAACGGGCACTGCCCTTACCTTCAACCAGCCCCATGCCCAGGTGGCCTGGGAGGAACCGCTGGTCAGCTGTCAGGCCCACGTACATCCGCATCTTAATTGTCTCGATGTGCTCAGCATGAGTGGCGTCAGTCCCTGAAAGCAGACAGGTTGTTAAGCAAATTAGGTGCCAGTAAGCGATTTCCCCTGTGCCTAGTGCAAGGTGCTCGAGGGACAAGGAGACAGCTTATGGTCAGGAGCAGCACTGCCCTCTGGTGCTACTGGCATTGAGGCCAATGTGCACTGGCAGGCACACCTGGGGTCCTGTACTGCACATCTCCAGTTCCTAGGAACCTGGAGGCACTCAGCAGACAGCTTAGGATCTCTGGACTCTGCCTGCAGGTCTCTGCTGTTCCTCTGCTCTGTACATTCAAGCCATTTCTTATCTGAAGTGACAGTTAGAGAATTCCCTGCTCAGACTGGGACAGAACTAGGGAAGTTCAGAGAGGCTCCTGAACAAAGCTCTCCCAAGAGCGAAAGGCCACGCTGCCAATACTGACCGATGCCATGTTTCTCCATGAGCGCAATGAGATCCGCTTCTGTGAGGAGCAATGGAGGGCTGGTTTCCCCATCCACCATCTCCACTGTTGTGGGCTGAAACCGAGACCCTTTCTGGTACAGTGGGATAACCTGAAGGAAAGGAGAGTATCTGTGCAGCTGCTTCCCAGACCATTCACTCTAAAGAGCAGGCTAGGGGAGCAGCACCCTGTTTTGGAGGAGGTCCAGTCTCAGGGTCTTTGGGATTAGTCAGGGAGACCATGGAATAGCAATTACAGCTCCTCTTGGTGAGCAAAGTCACCCCCACAGCCCTTGTATGGTCTCTGCTGTGGCGTCAGGAGGGATGAATCCACCCAAAGCTGGCACAGTAAAGCTGTGTAGGTGTTTCCAGCAGGGAGATCTCAGAGTGAAACAACTCGTGAGCCAGAGATTATCAAAGGATGTTCTGTATTGGGGTCTGACACTGGGAGTGAAGACTGAGTTTAAACTCTGTCTGTTATCTGAGGGTACTACCTTATCGCTCCACTTCTCGTAAGGATAGACTTCCAGGTAATTTCGGGCCAGGATCATTAGTCCTTGAGCAATGAATTGCTCGTTAGCAATGTCAATTTCCACAGTTGTTTCCTGTCCCTTGGCATCTTCAGAGCAGCAGGCCAGGAAGTGGCGCACGATGAATTCATACAGCCTCTGCTCGTTGCCCTAATATCAAACAGTGAAAGAGGGTCAGAATCTCCTCCGGTGTCAAGGAGATGTCAAGAAACATGAGGGAGATCTCAGGTGCTAAAATCTGTATTATTAAGACTTACATCTTTATTTATCAAGCGATACAAAGCACCTAGTTACCTCTACCTTTAACCTCACCTGCAGGTTAGCAGTGTATTTTGTGGGGTGAATGGGAGGGTGAGCCTGATCCGATTTGGTTCCACTCCGAGGGGTTGGCCCACCCTGATCCAAGATCCTCTGTGCAAACGCTCCCCAGTTTGGGTCCTGTGTTTGCTGTTGCACTAAGGCAGAGAGGTTCAGCTCCTTGGGGAAAATGTTGGTCTCGGTTCGGGGGTAGCTAATGAATCTTAAGGAGACAGACAGACGTGTGCTTTAAGAGGTGCTTCAAGATGCTTCACATCTTGGATAAAAGGCTGTTTATTTTTCAAAAGAATTAAGTTTGTCAAGCCTTGCTTACTCACCCTTGAGTATAGAGTTTTTCTGCTATTCTCATGGTTTCCTTTGCATTTATTTTCAGTTTGCGGGAAGCCAGCTTCTCCAGTTCCTGTGATGGGAAGAGCCAGGAAAAAAAATAGTCCAGAATTGTGAGTGGTGAGTAAAGTACCTGCTCCAAGCTGCTTTCAGAGAGGTCCTTTCAGCACAGTTCACACATACCACAGTGTCCAGGGGCAGGGGCCTCCACTTGCTCTTTGGCTTGCTCGCAACCTCCACAACAGTTGCTACCGGATCCTAAACACAGAGTAAGCAAACCACAAAATCCCCCTTAAGAGTTCACACAAACTGTTCTGAAAACATCTCAAGCCAGACAGAGGCAGGAAACTTTTGGGTTGAAAATGGATTACAAGATTATTTAGAAGGTTTCCTACCTCCATACACATCTGGTAAAGGACCAGGCACGCTGTGTGATTAAAGAGGCGGTTCCTCTTCCAGTTGAAGACCACGCTGCCATCTTCATGATCATGAGTCACTGTAGAACAACAGATCTGAGTGACAGAGTACCAACACGATTCAAGTACAGCAGAGGCAGCATGGCCACACTATTCTGGAACATTTCTGTTCTGCTTAGTGGTCACAGCAAAGGAAGAAGAAACCACCTCTGCAGCACTGTTTGTTTGTTTGTTTTTCCTCTCTGGACACATCAAGCCTATTAAGATGGAGCCCTGGACTCACTTTTCCTGACCATACCTTTGATTTTATAGAAGGCTTCAGGAACAAAGGCCTGGATGGCTTTAAAGCGTTCAACTACGAACCCCAGCGTTGGGAACTGGCAGCTACCATAGCTGATCAGCTGATCTGCTAAAACATCAGGGAAGATCTTCTGGAATCTCAGCGTCTGGAATCTGGTGAAGGCAGCACCTGAGAAAACAGAATGGACACCAGAACTGAATACAACATGGAAGGATAACCATGGTGCTTCAGATGGTTCTTTTTAATATTCCCGAGTATTAATTTTACTCTAATTTTAATACCCAGTTGGAGAAGCCTGTCAGTGCTGTGTGAGCTATAAACCTAAGGTTTGCTTCAGATCATGTTTCCATTAAAACATGAGATTTGATTCAGTTCTAATGACCAGATTTACAACACCACAGAGGGCATTTCTGTCTTGTGTAAGGATACAGCAACAGATGATTTCTAACCACCCCTTGCTGGGTTTTAATGATGCACACTCGATGTGGTTAGAGGAGAAGTGAGGAAGAGCCTAATGGCTGGTTATCTCACTTGTACAGCAGTCTAAGGGTTGCCATTTATAGACAATGAGCAGTACAGTGATAAAAAAGCCACTCCCTGCCTACATACCACACTCTTGCTCACTTCCCTTTAGTAGAGGCGTAATGCAGCAGCTCGGGCCGGGCAGCCCGCTGTCATCTCCAGCATGTGTTTACCTACCTATTCTGAGGTCCAGCTCCTGCCTGACATCAACGGCATCGCTGGTTTTTTGGTCTGGCTGGGTCAGGCTCTCGCAGGCTCTTCTGACAGCATGAAGGGTAATCTCTGAAAAACGGGCTCGGAAAACCGGCAGGTTTGGCTTTACTGTCAGAAACACACAAAAAGGAAAAGAAATTATCCAAAACTCATCAAAAACAAATCTAAGACCAATGGAAAGGAGGAACTAATAAACAGCTGTCAAGTTATTCCGTAGCTTTCCAATAGCTGGATATATTTATGGTCTATCAGAGCCATGTATTTATCAGAAGTACAGTCAAGGTATTTAACCTGGATGCTGTAAGGCTGAGAACACACCTCTCTTACACAAGGTTCCCTGGGCAGTGATAGCTGTTAAATCAGCTTATTGGAACTCAGATTGACACAGAAGATGCTGTACGCACCCGCTCTGCAAACGTGAATTATCTCAAAGCCAATGTTCTCTCCTTCTCGATCACAGTCAGTCCAGATCACCAGAGCCTGGCACTGCTGGACTTCTCGTTCAAGGGTTCTCTGAAACAAGAAATCAGAGTGAGACATACCAGGCCACTTGCTTTGTCATTTCATTTTAGAATGATTCACTACCTGACTGTGAAATGCAATGTGTATCCATAGAGATAGACTGCTGCAATAACCTGTGGTAACTGTGTCTCTCCTGAGCCTAGGCAGCTTTCAAAAGAACTGAGTCATTTATTTACAAGGAACTTTAAAAAACAGGGTTTGGATCAGATCCTACCACAGTCTGTGTTTCTGAGTATCAGGTTTTTGTAAAATTGAGATGCAATTACCAATTTCAACTTGTTGGAGAAAACAGTTCTACTTTGAGCAGAGCAGTTGTTCCTTCACTCAGCAGGAGTAGGAGACTTTGGATGTCACAAATGGACAGGAAATGCAGGAGGAATTTGCTAAACTCCAGAAACTTAGAAAACAAAGGTACAATCCTCCTAAGCAGAACTAACCTCTGAACTCAGGTCCAGAGAAATGCTTAAAAACAACATTTTTGCTGAGACTAATGGGATGAGGTTTAACAAGGCCAAGTGTAGAGTGCTGCACATGGGATATAACAACCCTGTGCAGCGCTACAGGCTTGGGGGAGACTGGTTGGAGAGCTGTCAGGCAAAGAAGGACCTGGGGGTGCTGGTTGACTGCAGGCTGAATAGGAGTCAGCAGTGTGCCCAGGCACACCAATAGCATCCTGGCTTGTATCAGAAATAGTGTGGCCAGTAGGTCTGGGGAGGTGATTGTGCCCCTGTACTTGGCATTGGTGAGACTGCACCTCGAGTGCTGTGTCCATTTCTGGGCTCCTCACCAAAAAGTCACTGAGGTCCATAAAGCTGCCCCAGGGCAGGGTCAGATCAGATGTCAGGGAAAAGTTCTTCACTGAAAGAGTGGTCAGGGCCTGGAACAGGCTGCCCAGGGGAGGGGTTGACTCACCAGTCACCATCCCTGGATGTGTTTAGCAGATGGGTAGATGGAGTACTGAGGGATATGGTTTAGCACAGGACAGGAATGGTTGGACTTGATGGTCTTAAAGGTCTTTTCCAACCTTTGTGATTCTGTGAACGTACCTTGATATCCACGTAATTTTCAGGGCAGTACTTCTCAATTTCAGCATCAAAAAGAGCCAGAGGGTTGCAGCTATGCCTGGCAAATGGAAGATAAGCAGTGTGTGTAACAAAAACTAAGCTATATGAGACACTAACTGGTGCTGTATTGGGAGGAAGTGCTGTCCTGGTATTAATAATATTTTATGGGCCTCATGTAGAATTCACTAATGCTGAGTTATTGTTACAAGTGGAAGAACAAAAAACCCCACAATCAGCCAGGGAAAACAGTAAAACAACCCTGAACAAGCAACTCCACTTATTTCAAGCACAAACAAGAAGGAAGCTAGAGACAGTACCTCGCTTCCCAGGACAGCTCCTAGTTGAACGGTGGACACAAGAGCATCAGTCAAGTTTTGGGATCAGCTTAATCCCTGGGGTCTGCCTTAATGTATTTTGACCAGTATTACTAGCCATTCTCTATAAAATTTGGTACTCATCACCTTGCTCTGCAGGTGGTGTCAGGGTCCCTCCCTGCTCCTTAGTCATGGAACTTGCAGTGCCCCACTCAGCTCAGGGATGAAAGCAGGTGACAACCCCAACCCCCCCCCTTACTACAGGGGGTGCTAAGTACTAACCATTTTCGAAACGGCAGCTTAAAATCATGAGCCAGTAAGTGTCCTGACACAGATGTCATCACCATAGTAACGTTCTGTGAGAGACAGAGCAAGGTAATTAACGTAATTAGTGCCTGTCTTTTCCTAAAAACTACCCCCCAGCCCCAGACCTTCCTGCCATTCTCGGTTTACACAATCAGTGACACCTCCCTCCTGCCAATATATCATTAAAAGTTCTTCTCTCTACTGGCAGCTAAATCTATGGCCTGATCCTCAATTTTTGTAGGAAGCTCCCAATTCTCAATAGCAACATATTCTTGATTAATGTAAAACCAGAAAGTTTTGACTTGAGGCAGCAGAACAGGTCAGTGGTTGAGCTGAGAAAAGAACATCTGGCTTTTCCTTATCTTTGGACAGAAGGTCCCCATGGCTGCATTATGTTTCCTGACAACTGGCTTTTGACAATTAGGGTTTTGCACTTCCCTAATCCAGCAGCAGAAGGAAAGAAAACTCTACCTGGCCAAACATCTGGTAGTCATATTCGTAGATCTTGTTGAACTTGGAAAAACCTTCTCGCTAGAAGGAAAGAAGACAGTTGCTGAGACTCTGGCTTCTAAGGGAAACCAAACCCATCCCACCTCACTCCATACACCGTTATGGTGGAGCACAGAGAAGCATGGGGCGAGTGGAAACCAGGTACCATAGCCAAAAGACAAGGTGGGGTGAGTGAGAATCACCTGTATCATTTATGGAGACAAATAAATGGTGCTTTCCAATGTAAAATGATTTTGTACCACGCCTGGAGGGATGCCAGGGTTATCTCCCCATGGATGGTGATGACAAGCAGTGAAGAACAGATTTGTTTAATGGGGCTGGCCACTCTATTCCAGACAAACAATTGTCCTGCTCTCAATGACAATTAGTATGCCAGCTCTGGGTCCCCAAAACTACACCCCACCTAACAGAGATTTGTGGAAGTTTCTAAATTGGGTATTTGCTGCTTTTTCTACAGGACCAGGATGGTATCATTCCTGATTGGGACTGCCAGTGCTCAGGTTCTCAATAAAGCTTTTAATTCAAATAAATTTTGATCTAGAAGCACCTTTGGTTTCTTAGTCTGGAATACAAGTAATTATGCAAACCATTAAAGGCCATGAAACAAAAGCAGCAGAGAGATCCTTGACCTCCTCTCCTCCAAACCACAGACCATATTTACACAAACTTCAGTGAATCCCTGACGCTTGCTGACACTGCAGCAGTGCTTTTTGACTGGGAAATACACATCAAGAGATGGTTTCGGTTCCTGAAGCCTTCCACATACCCTGCAAAGCTAAGAGCAACACAGGGAGCCCTCAGCACTGAGCTCAGTGCCCAGAGAGGGCAGTCCAGGCAGAGGAAGCACAGCCGGGAAAATGAATTCCAACAGGATTTAAGTCACAAGGAAAAGGAGTCTGAGACTCCCAAATGCATTTGGGCAAGTGGTACAAGAAATCTGTTCTTATACCCTAATGCAGTCAAAAGCCAGAGACAAAAATAGTACAAGATGTTGCACATGCTGATGCGAACTTTCCATGCCAGGCTCTGCAGAGTGGCCTGGGACAACCACAAGACACAGGCTACACTGTGAGCAGGGCTATGCTGCACGGTGCCCCTGGCGAGCTGATCCTCTCCAGACAGCTAAGCCAAACCCATACCCACATCAGGAAGCAGTAAGGAGATTCCTACCCGTCGCATTCTGCTGTTGGAGAGCAGATCTGCAATCCCTCGGGCAGCATCATTCTTCTCAGCCACACACAGGACCTTCCGGATCCTCTGCAGCGCCATATCCTCCGCAGCCCGGGAGAAGAGACGCCAGGGCTGCTGCAGCATCCTGACCCCACGGCTGGCAAAGAGCCTCGCTTGAAAGTTCATTACAAGGGATGGTGACTATTCCTGCGGGGCCAAGGCATGATGCTGCGTCCTCGCCCTGGGCTGGACCCTGCTGGGGACAGAGAACGATCACTGAGCGATCCCCGCACCACCCTGGTCAGCCTTTTAACTGGAGAGCCCGGGCGTGCCCAGGACATCCTCTTCCCCACTGCCACGGCACCACTCGCGACGCAGCCCCCGCAGAACCGCAGGGATCTGGAGGAGGCGTCTCCACGTCGCCAGGAACAGTCACCCAGCACAGGCCTCCTGCCCGGGCCTTCCCTCAGGCAGGTGCTGCCCACCGCAGCCGGGACAAGGCGGGCCCCTCGCCACCCCCGCCCCGGCAGGGTTCTCCCGTCCCTCGGGCAGCACCCAGCCCCGGCAGAGCTCCCCGCCCCGCGGGCAGCCCCCTCCCCTCCCTGAACCCCCCGTCCGGGCTCTCCTCACCCCGCCGCCCTCACTCCCGCGCTCGCTCTGTCGCAAAGCGCTTCCCTCGCCGTTACGTCCTGCCGTAAAGCGCCCCCGAAGGCGGGAGAGAACTACACTTCCCAAGATGCTCCGCGCCGCCCCGCAGCCGTTCCTCCTCCCGTCGCCCCGCCTGGGTTTGCCGTTTCCTCCCGCCGCCGGTCCCGTCCCGGGTTACGCAACGCCAAGGACGGAGGTTGCCAGCAATTGCAAAGGCTGAGGGGAGGCGGCTGCTGCGGCGGCTTCGCTTCCGGGTGGCGGGGTGAGAGGTGGCGGCGTCATGTGACCCCAAGATGGCTGCGGGGCTGCGGCGGCCGTGAGGGGAGGCGGCCGAGCGGGGCCCGGCGGGGCAGCGGGGCCGGTGGCTCCCGGCCATGGTGGAGGTGTGAGGCGGCGGCGGCGGCGGGAGAAGGGGCTGCGGCGGGGGCCCGGCTGCGGCGGGGCCTCCCGCAGGAGGCGGCGGTGGCGGGGAGGACCAGGGCGGCCTCGCTGCTCCATGTCGGTCCCCTCCTGCGGGAAATATGATCAGCGCCCCTGACGTGGTGGCCTTCACCAGGGAGGAGGAACTGGAGGATGAGCTGTACAGCGAGCCACCCCTGCCCGAGGAGTACTCGGTGCCGCTCTTCCCCTTCGCCAGCCACGGCGCCAACCCCTGGGCCAAGGTCGCTGGCTCCAAGTTCACCCGGGACTTCATCCTCATCTCCGAGTTCTCTGAGCAAGTGGGACCCCAGCCCCTCCTGACCATCCCTGATGACGCCAAGGTTTCAGGCACTTTCGATCTCAATTATTTTTCCCTTCGTATCATGTCTGTGGATTATCAGGCTTCCTTCGTGGGGCACCCTCCTGGCTCTGCCTACCCGAAGCTGAACTTCGTGGAGGATTCCAAAGTAGTGCTGGGGGACTCCAAGGAAGGGGCCTTCGCGTATGTCCACCACTTGACTTTGTATGACCTCGAAGCCAGGGGTTTTGTGAGGCCCTTCTGCATGGCTTATATTTCTGCTGATGAGCACAAAATCATGCAACAGTTTCAGGAACTCTCCGCTGAGTTCTCCAGGGCCTCAGAATGCCTGAAGACAGGGAACCGCAAAGCTTTTGCTAATGAACTGGAAAAGAAACTGAAAGATCTTGACTATACCAGGACTGTCCTGCACAACGAAACCGAGATACAGAAGAAAGCCAATGACAAAGGCTATTACACGACCCAAGCCATCGAGAAGGCCAACGAGCTGGCCAGCGTGGAAAAGTCTATCATCGAGCACCAAGATCTGCTGAAACAAATCCGGTCGTATCCCTATAGGAAACTGAAGGAGTCTGACTTCCACCCCTACGAGCCAGAGTGTGCACTGGATCAGGCCAACGTGGGCTGCGATCAGGATCCGACTACCTCTGAGCCTGGTGAAACACCCCTTTATGCCCACGTGCCATCCTATACCCCTAAGCTTATCAAAGCAAAGTCTGCCAAATGCTTTGACAAGAAGCTGAAGACACTGGAGGAACTCTGTGACATTTATTTTTTCAACCAAACCCTTGACCAGTTGCATCATATTGAGAGGACTTTCAGAGGTGACGTGTGCTACCTCCTGACAGACCAGATCAGCAGGGCGCTCTTAAAGCAACAAAGTGTAACTAACTTTCTCTTTGAGGATGTATCTTTTCTGGATGAAAAACCACCTGAGAAACAGTACAGAGGCTGCCAGGGGCTCGGTCAAGATGCCATTGATGGGAAGTGTTCGGAAGAGTCTCAGGCTCCTAAAGTGGTCATCAGCCTGGGATCCTACAAGTCCAGCGTGGAGTGTGTGCCCATCAAGATGGAACAAGAAATCGAGGACTCCCAAGAACCCCAAATGACCGAGTCCATCACGTTTGAACACCAGGAGAACCTGGACTATCTTGATGCCGATATTAAAGGCAGCATCAGCAGCGGTGAGAGCATCGAGGTTCTTGGAACGGAGAAGTCTGCATCTGGCTTGACAAAATCAGAGAGCCAGGCCAGCCTGCCCGTCAGCCCCAGCCCCCAGACGGGCAGGAGCAAGGTGGGCAGCCGTCGGACTGTGAGCGAGGACAGCATCGAGGTTCTCAGCACCTGTCCCTCCGAGTCGCTTATCCCGGATGATTTCAAAGCGAGCTACCCAAGTGCCATTAACGAGGAACCTTATGTGGATGATGAAGAGGGAGGCCTTCGTTTCACCCCCAAACTAAACCTGGACGACCCCGATGAGCAGGAAGGCGTTTCAAAACAGGAAAACTTAGTAGAGGTTGATTCTGCCTGTTGTATTGGGAAGGAGAGTCCTAACTTCCTTGAGCCTCTGCCTGAGCTGGGACAGAAGCCCTGCGATGAGGATGGTGTGGTCAGGATCCCCCCGCAGCCGTACCGGCAGGCGGAGCAGGGGCTGCGTGGGAGCTTTGGGGTTTTCCCCTCCCAGGACGGCATTTCAGGAGGTCTCCTTCCCTACGACCTTGACTCTCGCTACCTGACTGGCAGCAGGGAGGTCAGTAAGAGCAGCCTGGATGAGTGCTCAGACTCTGCAAGCTACATCAGCAGCGCCGCCTCCACGTGCTCCGACAGGACCCCTTCTCCTGCTCACCCTGCCTGTCTGGCCAGTGAAAGGCACAAAAAGAAGGCTGGCCAGAACGCGCTGCGGTTCATCAGGCAGTACCCCTTCGCTCACCCCGCCATCTACTCCCTGCTCAGCGGGAGGACCCTCATTGTGCTGGGAGAAGAGGAAGCGATAGTCAAGAAGCTTGTGACGGCGCTCTCCATCTTCGTACCGAACTGTGGCCTTTACACCAAGCCTGTGAAGCACTGGGTCACTTCCCCTCTGCACGTTGTGGATTTCCAGAAGTGGAAGCTGATCGGACTCCAGAGGTAGATTGAGGGGCTGTTTGCTTTATCAGTGTCAAGGGGTGAGATAACTTCTAGGTGAAAATTTTGGGGGTGTGTGGGAGGTCTCTGTCTAATTACCTACACAGCTGCCATGATTTTCTGCTTATGGGATATATTTTGAAGTGGGATAGATTTTTCTTTATATCCAGCCTCATTTGAGAGTTTATATTTCAAACATCTGGGCGTTTGCTGCCTCATTCATACTAGTTACTTGGTCAGGAGGTTTCCTTCTGGTTTAGGTTGTAGCCTGGCAAAGCAGAGAACAAACCCACTAGTTCATCCAGGAGAACAGCAGATCTGTTAAGAAAGCTCTGGGGTTTCTTTGTGTGCTTTCCCCCATCTCCTGCCAAAACTCTTGTGATATCTTCAGCTCAAATTTTGTTTTTTAAATGGATGCTTTGATACAGGGAGGGTTTTTCCCCGAGGAGACGATACGCTGTCTGATGAGATTGTTAGGTCAGAAATTGGAGTGGCAGCAGCTTGGGCTGTGTTTGCAAGTGCAGATGGAGGGGAACTTCTGCTCGGGGTGAGGACCAGCATGAAAGCAAGTCCTCCTTCCCCAAACCCTGGTCCTGAAATGTGGCTCTGTAGTTTATATTAGCAAACAGTGATTGCTCAGCTCTCAAGACTTCAGCCCTGCCTTTTGCTGTGATGAAAAGGGTGTTCTTTGTGTGTTACCAGGATGTGTTTGGCGCTTCGGGCGCAGGTATGACAGGGAATGGTCATTGTTGTCACCATGTGGAAAGCGTGAGTCAGAGTGGCAGCCCCTGGCTCAGGGCTGGGCAGAGGCAGCTCCTGAAAGAGTGGTTCTGAGCAGCACGAAAATCAAAATACAGAAATCTGCTCTCTGCCCTGCTGAGTATTGTGCTGCTGGGTGTTGTGAATGCTGAAGTTACCCTAAGCTGGGGGTTTACCCTCATTTCTGTGTTCACGAAGCAGGGCGACGGCACTGCTGACAGCTGCTCACGACTTCTCTGTCTTTTGGGGAGGATTTTAAAAGCCCTGAGTATTTACTTGTTGCTTGGTGTTGGTGGCTAGACCCAATTTTTATAAACAATTTTACTTAGTTATTTTTTTAAGAACTGCTTGTAATGTGTGTCAGTCATTTAAAGTCTCCTCTGTGGAATGTTAATTAAGTGTTGAGTTTAACGCGGGTGCTGTGGGCAAACCTTCTATAGGAGGGCTTTGGGAAGGAACGTGGAGGCTACCTTAACGATTCTGGTAAGGGCACTGAGTCTCCTGAGGCTGGACACTGCCTGGGCACAGGGTAGCCCTCACACAGCACCTGGGCTTCCTGGTTTGAGGGTGGGAGCTGCATCCCAACTGAGCAACGTGAGCAGGTGAAATTGAGGAGCAGAAAGCAGAGTCTGTGTAGGCTTGTAATTTGCATTTAAATAACATTAATTGAGGCTTTTTGGATAATTGGTATGTTGTGAACGTGCTGTGGGTTTGCACCTGAGTGAAAAATACCAGAGAGTATTCAGGTTTAAAGATGGTTCCCTTTGGTAAAGGCAGGGCAGGAGGTTTCCCTCTACTCGGGGAGTGGAAAATACGTGTGCTACATGGGCATGGGCACAGTCTGCTGCTTAACTGTCAGGTGCCCTCAGCCATGACCTCTTCTTGCTGTTTCAGGATGGCATCACCCGCTGGAGTGAACGTTCTGCACACCCTGAGCCGATACAGCCGGTATGTCAGCATCCTGGATGCCGACAGTAAGACTCTCCGCTGCCCGCTGTACAAAGGCACCCTGGTGCCCCGGCTGGCAGACCACCGCACGCAGATCAAACGAGGGAGCACCTACTATATGCACGTCCAAAGTATCCTCACCCAGCTGTGTTCAAAAGCCTTCCTCTTCACCTTCTGCCATCATTTGCACCTTCCCATCAGTGAAAGGGAACCAGAGGAATCCGTCATGAATCGCAGGATGAACTTCCTGAAGCTTCAGCTGGGCCTTGCCAATGAAGATATCAAAATTGTACAGTATTTGGCCGAGCTGCTGAAGCTGCAGTACATTCAGGAACCCGGCCAGGGGGGAACCCTGTGCTCAGATTTGACTACGTTCCCAGCTTTTTGTACAAAATCTAGCCTGGCGTGTGGGCTGTCTGCCTGTGTACTCAGAGCCTGACAACGATCATCCATGCTTGACATCGATGCTGTCTGCTGTAGTTCTCATAGGTCAGGAAGGGGTGAAGAAGCTGATGTGTTTGCAGGTGTCTCTGCTCACAGAAACCAGTGTCTGGTGGGGCCGGATTGCTCTGTTGTTCCCTGTAGCCAGGAACATAAATGTTCCATCACAGAAAACACCACGCACTCTGATTTTAAATGTTAGAAGGGACGCTATGAACTTTTAAAGCATATCATGGCAGCATCCCAGGGGGATAATGGCATGGAGAGAGAGGTGGGCTGTATTGGGGATCAGTACTTAACTAGTATGCAGCCCCCAAAATAACGCAGTGCTCTGCATGCTTCTGCCAGAACCCTAGATGCTGTCTGTCCCTTCTGTGGAGCCAGGGCAGAGACCAGAGGGCAGATGTAAAGGTCACATGAAGTTTTTTTAATCCACCAGTGTCTCGTGTGAGTGTAGCTTGGAAGATCCCTGCCAGGGTGGCAGCTTGCAGTTACCTGTCTGTGCTCAGTGGTAGCGGATGGTGTCCCTTCCCTTGTTTTTCTGAGTTTCCTGATGCTTCCCAGGACAGGGGGTCCCTGGGTGGGTGGAAGGGCAGTGGAGGCACACGTGCTTCTTTCCAGAAAGCCTTTTGCCAGTTTGTCCCAGCTTTGTTAAAATCTGGAACGTGGAAGGACTCCCGAATGCCGGTGAGCACAGAGGTGCCAGTCCCTGTGAATGTAGAGCACTGTGCCTTGATAATTTGTCACATCCTGTTTGCTGGGTGACCTCTGAAAAGGGTGGGAGGGACTCTGGGAATCCTCAAAGCATGTGAGATCGAGGGTGGCCTTTTGAGTAGAGAGAGGAACTGAGCAGGGTGGAGGGAAACCCTCATTTTTAGGTGCTTTTTGTGATGGGGAAACGAGCAGTGCGGTTCAGCTGGAGCTACACCATGAGACTGCGAGTTAGGAGCAGCTGCCTGGCTGGTGGGTGACTGGAGCTCAGGAGAGATCAGGGATGAATGTACTGGGTTACATGTCATAATCGTGATAATTTTTGGGTTGGTTTTTTTTGTTGTGGCTGTTTGTTTTGGGTTGGTTTTTTGGTCAGGTTATTAACTTGTGTGCTCTGCAGTAAAGCAGGGTCAGCCTTGCTGCATGCTGCTTCTGGCTGAGCTGTTGTGTCTTGACTACCTCTCCTGGGGTGCTCCTGGGTAGCTGTGGGTGGGGCAGAACTGCTGTTCCCTGAGCCTGGATGCACTGCTCTCTGTGCCATTAAGGTGTGGTGACACTCACAGATTGTTCCTGTCAGTGCTGAAAGCTTTGTGCCTGGGCACAGTGCTTCCCTCTGAAGTGTCATAGGAGGTGTTGCTGCTCAGCCAGTGGTCTGGGCTGCAGTTTGCTCTGTCCAGTGCCATGTGGCAGTAGCAGCCCCTGTGGAAAGATAGCCTTGCTTTTATTTACTTTTATTGCTCGTCTGATTATGGGGTGAGAACAGCTGAGATCTTTCAAGATCAGCTGAAGTGTTATTTGGTTTGGTTTTTTTTAAAAATCTGTTTATTGTGATGGTGTGAGGCGATGCTGGAGATGAATGTGATGTTCCTGCCGTGCCCAGGGAAGTTTCTGTGTGTGGACTGGGGTTTGTCCCTGTGGCTTAGACCCCTCTGAACCTTGCTGTGAGAACCACACTGCTCTAAAACCTGTGTCCTGAAGGCAAGGAGGCTCCTTGGGGGGCTGTTGTGTGGCACCAGCATCTGCACTTGAGCACCGCTGCCACCTCTTTCTCCTTCCTCAAAAGGGCTCCCTGGGGTAGGGCAGGAGGGACAGACCAACGAGGCAGAAAGGTGATTTTAGATGTTAGTGTTGTTTCTGGTGGCTTCACGTGAGGCTGGCTCAGCTGGACAAGTTGACTTTGTGGTAGTCTCCCAAGGTCAGGGATGCTTGTGATGCTGGTTTTAGATCCCAGTGGAGAAGCAGTGTGGCGTTGCCTTCACGCAAGGCGAGCGGTGTGTCTGTGTGCGAGGCTGCACGCCTAGAAAGCACGTTTAGAGGCCTCTTCCTTTCCTGACTGCTCTGCTGTCACACGTGAACTGGGTCTGCTGGTGAAAGACTTCTCTGTCCATCAAACCCCTCACTTCTGCAGTGACTTGAGGTGTCCCCTTGTCAGTTTGTATGCAGGTGAACAGCTTCCACGCTGAAGCTGGGGTGAGATTCTTTGGGGGAAGGGGCATTTCAGTAAATGAGTACTGCAGGTGACACTGGGCAGATCGAAGCTCCTGCCTGACCCACAGCTCTGGAGAAGAGCTCAATGCAGGAGTGTCTTTCCTGCTCTTTGAGTTTGAGGATGGAGGGATGGACAACTTTTGCTGCTGACTCATGTCGTGCTCCAAGCTTACAACAAGGAGTGGGATTGATGATTGGCATTGTCTGATCTCTTAGTCGCAGCAGGCTCTACCCGTGCTGTTCAGCTGCGCTTGTAAATTGATAAATAACTTGGTTCTCATTGCTCCTCTCTCAGACCTGTAGTATCTGATACTGAAGGCTGTGTTGAGCAATACTTGCACTACCACCTGTCTGACCTGCTTCATCTCTCTGCCATAAAGCAGCTCTGATTCAGGAGGATGCCCAGGGGGCTTTGCTGGGACTTCACCAGTTTCCAAATGGGAGCTCTGTGTGATCTGCAACTCTGCTGTTAAGCAGGAGCTGTGTGGAAATACACCTTGGAGTACTTGTCCTCTAAAGCTGGAACACAGCGGGATAAGCTCTGAGCTCCGACTCCAGGAAAGGGGGAGTCACATCGGGCTGTGGCACCTCAGCGCAGCTGGAGCCCTCGCTGCTTGTGCCCATAACGGTGGCAGAAATCAGGGGGAGTCTGCGTGCAGCTGGTGGTTTGGGAGCTGAATTCCTCTTCGCTCTGTAATTCCTCTGCCTGGCCGCCTGCTCCTCTACAGTAAAGATCCGATTTTGGCACTTTAAGACTTTTTCCTCATCCTCACTGTTACCTCACTGCTCTCCAATATTAACAGACTTAGAACAAGATACGACCTTCACACTAACGGCTCCTGCAGCGAATCCTGGCACGTGTGCCCATCGGCTTGCACCGCCTGAGCGCCGCGCGTTGCCGTCCAGCCATCCTCCCACCACGAGCAGGCAGGTTCCTCGCAGCCGCAGCGCAATACTCACCAGCCCTCCCAGACCCACCCTCCAGCACCCGCGGTGCTGTGCATGGCCGTCGCCTGCTTCCCGTGAGTGCTGCCAGCATGTCCCTGCCTCCTGCGCAGCCGGCTCCAGTCCCTCTCTGCTGGCTGGCAGGGAGGGGAGGCTTTAGGGCTGAACAGAGAATTCTTGGGAGCAGAGGTCTCCTCTGGCCGGGAGGGCAGGGCTCCTGTTCCTTGCTCCTGCCAGCTCTTGCTCTATGCTACACTTGTACACTCGCCCACTGCTCTCCGCTCCCACCCGAGGAGGGTCAGCCATAGGAGTAGGTGATATTAACCCTACACAGGTTTCATTTCTCAGAGAATAGTGCTCGGATTTACTTTCATCCAGTAGCAATCACTTCTAAGCAGCTCCAAAGCTGCCTTGCCTTGACTAGGGAAGTACTGCCTATACTCTTAGCAATATTCACCACTTCAGAAGGGCGGGAGAGGCTCTTGAGGGGTGAGAGCCGATGGCTTCCTCCCTGCCCCAGGCCAGTTCTTCGGGGTTGTGAACCAGCGGTCTGGTGGTGGGTGACAGCCCCCGCTGCCGAGTCAGCGTCTCGGGCAGGACCTGGGGCTGTAGCTGCGTTGAAAAGGTGTGAGAGGAAACTCCACAACCTGCCTGGGCTGAAGGAGAGCATCTGCTCTGTGCAGAGCGACAGACTGTACCCCAGTACTGGGGAGGGGGGTCACAAACCCACCACACGCTGGTCCCCAAGATGCATTTTAACTGGAAGGCAGAAACACAGGGTACCTGGTCCCGCTGGCTGCCTCGCTGCTGGCACGGGGCTGGGGCTGGGCCAAGAGCTGCCTCTGAGGGCTGCAAGGAGGCCGTGATGAATTCTCATCTTATTTTAAAGCACTGTATCCTATTACTGCATGTTGAGTTACGTGTGTGTGCCTGTGCGTGCCGAATGCTTGCGTCAGTAGTTAGAGCGAGTGTGACCGGGAGAAATCCAAGAAGCATGTCTCAGTGTCGTGCTGTAAGTGTTACTGCACAAGAGTTTAACAGATGTTAACACCAAATGACTAGTCTGAGAAATGTACTTTTAAAAAAAAAAATTATTTATTTGGGTTCAGATATTTTTGAAATACAAAAAAAAAAAAATTGGTTGTATTTTTTAAAGCTCTGAATTCTTGTCATACAGTGTGGTTCGATTCTTAATTTTACCGTGCTTATTAAAAAATGGTTCTACCTAAGCTTTGTGCTCAGAGGTCTGAGGAAACAGTGGAGACACAGGCTAGGATGGTGTAGTGAGCCCAGGAGGGCTGTTCTCAGTGGGTTTAGAACAAGGCTGGACTTTGGTGAAGCCTCTCGAGGCTGGAAGGCATCTGTGGGCTTGGGAGCTTGAGTCCTCAAGGCTGAAACCTCGGAGGTTTGATGGCTGTGAAGTCTCTTGTGTGCCAAGCACAGCGCATCTGGCTGCGGGGAGGGGGCTCCTGCTGAGGTGGACCCCCTTGTACTTCCTGGCTGCTGTGTGCAGGGGGCTCTGGGTGAGGGTGTGCAGATCTGCCTAAACTTTGTGTGCTGCTCCCGCAGCCAGTGAGAACCTGGCTGGGAGGCTGAGGGACACCTGCTGCCCCGGGACAGGGAGAGGGTTGGTTTCCTTGGGAGGGCTGTGCTCGAGGGGGTCCTGTGTCCCAAACGGGAGGGGAGAGGTGAGGAACAGCCAGATCAGGAGCCACTGCTGCACCGCAGCCAGTGCCAGTAGGGAGGTGCTGGGAGAAGGCACTGGGGTGTTGGGCTGGGGCTGAGGGTGTGAGCATGCCGCAATCCCGGGTACGTCCCTGGCTCTGGGAGTGGGGCAGGGGTGCTTCCCCTTACAGGACAGGCAGCCCAGGGAGAGGGAAGGTCACTGCGAAAGCCTCCACCTCTTCCTTCAGTGCCTTCAGCTCTGCCTGGTATTTCCCCTCCTCCAGTTTCTCCTTGAACTCCTTCAGCGTGGCCTTGGGGCTCATGTCCTTCTGCACACGCAGCGTCAGCTCGATCCCTGCCAGGATGGGAGATGTGCTGGTCAGTCCCTGTGGCCGCAACACGCCTGCCTGCACCCACGGCCAGTGGCTGCCGCATCTCACGGCTCTCCCAGCCCTGCTGCTGGCTGGGCCCTGCACCGCCCCAGCTTGCTGGGGCTGCCCCCTAACTGGAGATGGATCAAGCATTCAGCCCACTGCCTGTGCAGAGGTGAGGGTTTGGCTGGTCCCAGCTGTGGCCAGATGTTCTTCCCACATCCAGATGTGCAGCTGGGACAGTTACTCCTCACTTAGGCACGTGCTCCCTTGATGCTGCCGAAGCCACCCAGCTTGTGCCTCGTCACCCCGAGGAGCTGCCCTGGCCCCAGACTGACCCACATGCAGCCCTGGCCTCACCTCTGTGGATGTACTGAGCCACCATACGGAAATCATCCTGCCGGAAGCCACGGGAGGTGAGAGCTGGTGTCCCGAACCGGAGGCCACTGGGGCGCAGGGCGCTGACATCACCTGTGCCAGAACAAGTCATATGTGACCAAACCAGGTACTGAAACGGCTGTGCATGGCAACGTGGCGTGGTTCCCAGCAGACTGGGAGCCAGGAGCACCTCAGGAAGCTCTGCACAGGCCAGCATGCAGGGCAAGACACGGCAGAGCTCACCAGGGCATGTGTTCTTGTTGCAGGCGATGGAGCAGATCTCCAGCACCCGCTCAGCCCGGCCACCATCTGTGCCTCTGCTGCGCAGGTCCAGGAGAATCAGGTGGTTGTCGGAGCCCCCTGAAAAGAGAGAGAGGGGGTTGGTGGGGACACCCTCGTGGCCTGGCTCTGGCCCTGGGCCACATACAGTGGTCAGCCAAGACCTGTCCTCACCTGTGACAATGTCGTAGCCCAGCTCCATCAGTGCCGCCGAGAGCGTCTTGCAGTTTGCGACCACCTGCTGCTGGTAGGCCTTGAACTCGGGCGTCATGGCCTGCTGCAGTGCCACTGCGATCCCTGGGGAGGAAGGTAGACCACGGTGAGGTTTTAGGGGTTCCCATGGGGAGACTTGGCACAGATGTGCGGCACCACCAGCAGAAGCCATCCTGGAAGCTGAGCAAGCTGGTGAACAGTGCCTTCCCCTAACCAGGCTGGCAGCAGCGCCGTGAGCCAAAAAGCAGGATGGCAGAAGCCCGGTCACTCCTCAGACAGTGCTGGATCCAGCTGGCTGCTCCTTGCAGCAGTATCTCCAGGATGTGAGTCCCTTAGGGCAGCTGGAGCCCCTGCACTGCTGCTGGGACTCAAAACCCAGCCAGGACATCTTTGCCGCCTCCTTTCACCATCCCAGAGCTGGCAGGCAGTCTGGATGCATACCTGCAATGGCGTGGTTGTGCGGGCCTCCCTGCAGCCCAGGGAAGACCGCCTGGTTGATGAGGCTCTCCAAGTTGTAGAGAGTTTCCTTGCCTGTCTTGGGGTCCACGCTGCGTGTGCCTGCGGGAGGAGAAGGCAGGGTCACTCATGAGGCAGCACAGCCACCCTTCTCCCACAAGCTGCTTTCACACCCTGGCCTCTCTGAGCAGGGATGGTGGTTGTTGTTCCTCTTCAAATCTGGGCCACGGTAGTCCCTGAGAAGCTCCCCAGGAGGCTCTGGATGTCCCTGCCCACCCTCTTCCCAGCTGGATCAAGAAGGAGCTTTAACTTGCAGCCTTTCTCCCGGCTCCCCAGCCAGGTCCAGGCACCTTTGCGGTAGAAGATCATGCCGGCCCTGCAGCCCCGCAAGGTCTTGTGGGTGGTGGTGGAGACGACGTCGCAGTGTTCGAAGGGGAAGGCACCACGCCAGCAGCCACCAGCCCGCTGATGTGGGCCATGTCGGCCATGAGGTAGGCACTGTTGGCATCGGCGATCTTCCGCATGCGGGCGTAGTCCAGGTTGCGCGAGTAGCAGCTGACACCTGCAAGGAGATGGCACATGGAGGATGCTCGAGGACCTTGGGACAGACCCTGATCCAGCCCTATGATTGGGGACAGCGCACAAGCTCCTGCCAGTGTGGATGGGTTTGTGGTCTCCCTCCTGGCACTGCAGCATCTGTGGGCTTACCAGGGTGCTACTGGCTTCAGGGAGCCATACCCCACCCAGGGTGTGTGACCGCAGAGGTCAGTAAGCATTCGATCCTTACCTGCTATGATCAGCTTGGGGTGGAAGAGGCGGGCATTCTCCTCCAGACTATCATAGTCAATGTAACCAGTCTTGGGATTGACCTGGGAGAGGAAGAGGAGGATTCAGCCACCTCGGTATAGGTGAAGATCAGCTGTGGTGTCACCCTGCAGTAAGAGTTGCTGGGAGCCTGATGCTCTTAAAGATACTCCTAAAGAGGCCCCAACACTGATGACTGCATCCTGGCTCTGACTGGAGCAGCCACCCTACCTTGTAGGGCATGGACTCAAAGAAGACAGAGGTGGCAGAGATCTTCTTCTTGTCAGTCATGAACCCGTGGGTGAGGTGGCCCCCGTCGGGCAGGTCCAGCCCCATGATCCTGCCGTGGGGCTCCACCAAGGCCGTGTACACTGCAAAGTTGGCAGGTGACCCTGCAGCAAGGGAACACTGGGCTGGTTACAGGTGCCTGGATGTGCGGAGGCTGGTGCAGCCAGCCTGGCTCTCCTGGGCACCCCCGTTACCTGAGTATGGCTGGACGTTGACACCCCACTTCTGGGGGTCGAGCCGGTATGCCTGCAGGGCCCGCTTCTGGCACAGCCTTTCCAGCTCATCTACGAACTCTGTCCCACCATAGTACCTGCCAGTGAAAAACAGGGCAGGAGTTAATCCCCATGGCCAAGCAGGGGAGAACCAGGTGATGATGCATTTGTGGCAGCCACCAGGACAGCAGCTGCAGCAGGCGAGACCTTGCTGAGATCATCCCATGTATGGCCAAGGACAGAAGCTGAGAGGGTCAGATCCTGCCCTGGAAGAGCTTGGCTGCCACTGCAAGGACACTGCTTCCTCTCCAGAGGTGAGGTCTGGCAGCATAAGTGGGTCTTCTCCTTCCCTGCAAGGGTTTGGGTTGGGTGGGACTCAGCCCCAGCCCCATACCTCTGTCCCGGGTAACCCTCAGAGTATTTGTTGTTCATGCAGGATCCCAGGGCCTCCAGGACTGCTCGGCTCGCAAAGTTCTCTGACGCGATTAACTCCAACCCCAGCCTCTGACGCTGCTTCTCCTTCTTGATGATGTTGTCCACCTTTAGGAGGGGAGAGAAACAGCTTCACCTCTGCCTGCTCTGTAGAGACATGGATGTTCCACCATAGGGAATGCACCCTCAGAGGAGACAGGGTATGGAGAGGGACCTGGAAAGGTACTGGAGAAGGGAGATGATATCCTTTTCTGGCACAGCTGATTCCAAACAGTTCATATGCCCATTTACAGACCATGTTTTAGGTTTCTACCTGCCAAGAAGTTGTCAGATAATTCAGCTATTTGGGCTCAGGAGTTGAGGGCAACTGCCACATGGCCTGGACATCAGAGCTTCAAGCAGAGGAGTACGAGCAATAGATGTGAAGTTACAACCTCTGCAGATGGTCGTTTGATACCCTCCCTCTGCCCCTCTCAGTGCAGGCAGAGAAGGCACAGAGGATGTATGGGTCCCACCAGCTTAGCCTTGGACTGTCTCCCTGCCACATCCTTGGCTCAAGGAGGTCAGCATCCCCGTGGTTGTCCAGGGGATGAATGAAGCAGTTGCTGGGCAGGGGCCAGGACAGGGCTCTCACCTCTGGGTCATTGATTTCGAGCGGCTCCATTACCATCCTGTTATGGGAGGCCCAGAGCTCTGCACTGGGGAGGCCAGCGTTGCCCTGCATCGAGTTTGCCATCTTCTAGCTGGGTCTGAGGTCACCTGTCAGCAGAGAGGGGCATTAGTGGGGTGGGCTGGCACGGCAGTGGGGCTGGCTGCCTCCACGCTGCAGCCCAGCTTCCTGCCTGCTCCCATCCCACATCTTCCCTGGAAACACAGAGGGACCAGCTATGGAGCCCTTTGGGCAAGGAAAAGAGACAACTGTCAGGCTTCTCCCACTGATTTAAGACCAGCTGATTAATTACAGTACTTTGATAATTTCTGATACTCTCCCATCACCACCCTGCCTGGGTTCCCTCACCCAGCTCTGGCCAGATGCTTGGGGACACAGATGAAACCACATCAGCAATGCGAGCAGTACCTTTCCCTTTTGCTCCCAGGTATCTATGAGTCTTAGGGCTTCTAGGAAATGCTCCCAAATGTCCTCACAGACAGAAGGGTGCCTTCTTAAAACTGTTAGTTTCAAAGCCAGTGAAGTGCTCATACCCACAGGCCTCGATTTTAATGTGCATTGCATTCCCCAGCACGCTTAACCCTCCCAGCTGCTTTCCCTAGTGCATCGCTGTGAAGCCAAACCCCCAGCAGGTTGGAGTCCTGCTCCAAACCCTAACTGAAGCAAGCACGGCTTGTGGGGCAGCTCTGCCTCAGCTGGACTCTGCAGAAAATGTGATGCCCAAGCCTGGCAGCAGCCCTCCAGCACTGTCTTCCACCACTGCCCACATTGTAATGCAGAGCACAGGCTCCCAGGCAGGCATGACAGTCCAGCCTTTGCCTTGGCTGAAAACAATGCATCTTTTTACCCATTAACCCTGCAAGGCCAGCAAGGGGCCGTGAGCAGGGTATTAAGCAATCACACTTAGTTTGCTTGTGCTAAGCTGCTGAAGTCCATTACGGTGTTGCATGTCACCCTCCCTCAGCCACTCTCTTCCCTAAGGCCAGGTTCTCATTGGCCAGGAAGGAATCCCTGCTGTCAGAAAAGCTGGACTAGGGAAAGGGCTGCAAAGGGAAGGCACAGCACTGTGGCTTTGAGCAGGTCAGCTGGGTCTGGTGTGTTCCACCAGCACTGGCTGCAGTGGTACACATACCCAGTGCTTTCAGCGACCCGCAGAAGGCTCAGGGGGACACAGAGGGATACCCATTCTCCACCCAGGATAAGACCCCCCATTCCCACCCTCGTGGAAGGATGCTGGCCAGGCCCTGGCAGCTCACCTGCTGCAGGGACGATCCCCAGCCCCGAAGCTCCATCCCCACCAGGGTCTGCACCCCCCACATCCCAGTTCCATCATCCCACACGTCCCTGAGAGGCTCCCGCTGGCGCGCTGCCCCAGCCCTGACAGCAGCGGTGAGGAAGAGCGCTGCCCGCCCGGCTCTCACCCGCAGCGGCCTGTCGTGCTCCTACCAGTCCCGGTGCCCGCCCGCAGCGCCACAGGCCCGACTCGGGTCCGCCGTGCGGGAACCCGCGCGCCTAGCATGGGACATGACACACCCCTTAGCGCCTCGACCAATCAGCGCCTCGTTCCGCCCCGGTAGGCGGGCGGCTCCGGAAGAGTTCGGGCCAATCAGCATCGCCCTCTTCCCCCTCCCCGCGGGCCTTATTGGCCCACGCCGACGCGGGGCTGGCGGCGCTGCCGGCATGTGGTGGTCGGGGCACGAGTGACCTTGGCCGGGGCGGGCGGCGGCTTCGCTGTCGTCACCCCCTTCTGTCGTCACCCCGCAGCTCCAGCCCCACCTGCTGTGCACCCCAGGGGGCCTCTCCCCCAGCCATGGAGTGTTTCTAGGTCCCCGTGATCCAGTGGTATCCCTCGCCTGCCCCATGAGCCGGAGGATGGGACCCTGCTCCCCCCAACCCTGCGCCGGGCAGGGAAGGCTTCAGCCACCTGCAAGGCCCCCGGCCAGGCTGCTGGCCAGAGCCGTGTCTGAAGGCGAGTGGGTGTCCCGTGTAGGGCATGGCCTGGGAGCATTGCTCTGTCCCCCCTGCAGCAGCAGGGTAGCCCTGGTGCCCGCTGGGGTGTCCAGGTGCTCAGGAGGAAAGAAGCTGCCTTGGAGGGATGAGGGGTGCAGACAAGAGAGCAGCCGTGTTTTTCTCACACTTGGAATTTGAGCTAGTGGAAAGGCTTGGCCAACTGGCCTGAGAGAGCCTGCGGCCACCAGGGATTCAGGGGTTAAATTGATGGTTAAATTGATGTACCACAAATTGAGGAACAAGATTAGGGAATAAGGGATCCTACTAAATTCCTCGTGATCCCAAGACAGGGGAAAATGGAATGAGGCAGTATGAGTCACTCTGCAGAGAGGAGCAGCATCTCAAAGGGGAGTCAGCCAGGAGGTGAGACCACCCGCTGCAGGCAGAGCAGTGAAGGAGCGTGGTGGTGAGTCCTGCTGGGACCCGGCAGGGTGCTGGGGTGAGCTGGAGGGGAGCTGGGGGAGTGAGGGAAATTGTGGGCTCACCGGTAGGATAGCTTGTGGGTGACAGGCTGAGGGTTATACCAGAATACTCCTTGGGTACTGTTCTGCTACCAGAGTCAACCTCCCTGGAAGGGACTTGTTGAGGGAACAGTCTCTTAGCTTAGCCTTTGGATGGTTTTTGCTATCTTAATTTGTCATCAGTCATCTGAAGGGGACCCTTCACAGCTGAGGGATGTGGGGTGGCCCGGGTTGGATTGCTGTGGTGGGCAGTTTATGGAAGTGGTGTTTTGACAGTGCCAATATCAACAGCAAAACCCAAGTTGGTTTCTCTGGTTGCGGTGGTTTCTGTGACAAACAGATGCTGTAGAGAAGGACTTTCTATTAATTATATATTAAGTTATATAACCTGGCTTTGCAACATATTTTTGTCTACAGTAGCTAGCAAAGATTTTCACCTCTCTTGAGCCGTAGGAGCTGCAGATAATAGCAGTGTGTGCTGTTACGATTCCAGGACTCCAGATTGCTGGCGATGGAGTGTGTCTCTTCTTCCCCTTCACCCTTCTCTGCCAGTTACCCCACTATGCAGTATGAGAATGCCACTGCCCATGACTACTACTCCGGTCTCCAGAAGAGCATGCACATCCTCTCCATGGTGGTGTACAGCATCGCCTGTTTGCTGGGGGTGACAGGGAATGGCCTCGTCATCTGGATTGCAGGCTTCAAGATGAAGAAGACCGTGAACTCTGTCTGGTTCCTGAACCTGGCCATTGCTGACTTCATCTTCACCTTTTTCCTGCCCCTCAGCATTGCCTACACTGCCCTGGGCTTCCACTGGCCATTTGGGAAGCTTCTGTGCAAGCTCAACAGCACCATTGCATTCCTCAACATGTTCGCCAGCGTGTTCCTCCTGACAGTCATCAGCATGGACCGCTGCATTTCTGTGACCTTCCCCGTCTGGTCTCACAACCACCGGAATCCAGAGCTGGCAGCCAGGATCGCACTGGGGACATGGGTCCTGGCTCTCCTCCTCAGCTCCCCATACCTCGTCTTTCGGGACACTGCAGTCAGTTCCAGGAACATCACCAGCTGCTATAATAATTTTGCACTGTCGGATGACTACACGTCCGAGGCCACGCGGAGGCTGTGGAGGATGCGGCACAAAGCCATGATCATAACACGATTCTTATGTGGGTTCCTCATCCCCTTCACAGGGATTCTCATCTGCTACAGCATTGTTGCTGTCAAGCTGAAAAGAAGGCAGTTAGCCAATTCTGCGAAGCCATACAGAATTATCATTGCTGTCACAGTCTCATTTTTCCTCTGTTATTTCCCCTATCACGTCTTCTCCTTGCTGGAAATATCCCAAAACTCTTCCAGTCATGAGATGAAAATGGCCCTTTACATAGGGATCCCTTTGGTCTCCAGCCTTGCTTTCTTCAACAGCTGCATCAATCCCATCCTCTATGTGTTTGTGGGGCCGGATTTCAAGGAGAAGTTTCGCCAGTCCATCCTGTCGACGTTTGAAGGGGCCTTCAGCGAGGAGTCGGTCCTGGGCAGCCTGACCAGCAGGCGAAAGTCCAGGTCCGCTTCGGAAGCGGAGGTCCCAAGGGTCTGAGTGGCTGCTGGTACGGAGGGGGCAGTTCTTTGGGCTGCAATTTCCCCTCATTTCAGAGCTGTAATCGCAGGACTGTGGGCTGCAAAGGGCTGTGTGTGCCAGCGAAGCGTGATTTGATGTTTTGGAGGTGTCTCAAACCTACTATAATTTAAAATACTAGGAAAATTAAACAACTGTGTGGAGCTGCAACAGGGTGGGAAAGTCAAAATACAGTTTGCTCCTTGTGCCACTTCCTCTGCTGCCTTGTTTCCCTGTACCTTTTCCATCCCCTATGGTCCATCATACCTGGGAAAAATGTCTCCCTGTCTGGCTGTGCCGAGTGCAACCGCATCCTGGGTCGTAGCTGCCAGTCTACGACCCAGGATGTGGTCTTGGTTGCCTCAATGCTGCTGATCTGTTACAGCTTCCAATTTGTAGCAGGGAACCCTTTATAAAATTCCCTGCTGGCAGAGCTCCTTTTACTTCCCTCTCCTCCTGGCTTCTGAGGGGGAGCTCTCAGATGTTCTCCATGCTGCCGCCCAGCCAAGGGTCACCTTGTACCGGGGCAGGCATCTGGGGAGAAATCCTGTTCACTTCTCCTTTGGGTTCACCTGCCTGCAGTGCATTTGCACGTGGTGCGCTGAGGGGAGATTTTCTCCCCTGCCGTTACCAGACCTTCCTGGCAGCTCATCTTTGCTGGGGTTCCACAAGGGGGCAAAGTGAGATGTGGCTCTGTCGGAGGTGTGTGGCTGCACTGGCATTTTGGCTGCTGAGAAAAGGAGGGAGAGAAGAGAGATTCCCTACATCCCTTGTAATTAAATCAGGAAAGAAAATCCAGAGATCCTTTCCCATGTATCATTCCAGTCTGGTGCACAGGCTGCTAAAGATTAAGGAGAAGGCAATCTTTTTAAAAAGCAGCTTGGACATGCAGTGGGGTCTGTACGGAGGCACTCCCACAAATGCATCTTTTAAAGATTAAAAGAGGGTTAAATGAAATGGCAGTATGTATTTTTGTAGGGTCTGGACTAGCTAGTAAGACACTCATCTTTTCTCTCCCCAGCTGTGGGGCAGGACAAATTATCGGTTGTGCTCCAGTTCCTCAGGTCTGATGTGCAGTGTAACTATTTCTGAGCAGTGCTTGTCTGTGTGGGTGTTTGACATGTTTCTGCCCCTTAAGTAGCGGGGAGTTGACATTTTGTATTGGTGAACTAATATTATACCCCATTAAACTTGTGTAAAACGTACCCAGCCTGTTGTGTTGCCTGTGTGATAAAACACTTGTTGATCCAACCTGACCAAGCACGCTCATCTTCAGTAAGAGAACTAGGCAAGAAGGTTAAGTACCCAGAATTTGGGAATCGCTGGCATTAGTGGCAGCTCTCATGTCTGAAGTAGATGGGACTCAACCTGGGTGTGCGGATGTGCCTGGGGTCCATGTGGATCTGATTCCTTGCCTGTGGTTGGGGCACGTAAAAGGGAATGGCTGTGTTGAGGTGCGGTCAGGCCCAGCCTGTCCTGGGCAGCTGATCGAGCAGGAGACTATATGACACGTCCCTTTCTTGGCCTGCCCAGTCTGCCTGTCAAATGGCCCGTTCATCCTGCCAGAAACCTGCCCTGGAGCCTCACTGCTCCGATGGCTGGAAAATCTCTGACTCCCAGCCTGAACTTACGAATTACGTGTACCTCACTACTCTGCATGGATGACATTAGCAAGAGAGAGCTGTCACTTGAACATCTTAGGGATTAATTATGGGTCTGCTGGGCTGTGCAATATTAAATGAAGGTCACGATCCTACAGGCATGCATGTGCTTAACCTTAAATTCATGCATAAAACCGCTGAGAACAGGGACTGTAACAAGACCATCCTATGTCAAGCACGAGTGAACAGAGATTTACCCTTTGCCACAAATTGCTGCCTGTCATGCAGATGGAACTGCAATGTTTGCTATGCAGCCTGCAACTCTGGGGCTGTTTACTTGCTCCTGGTGGTAAACGACAGCATCGATTGCGGTGTCAAGGTTGTGCAGATCAGCATTTGCTCTTTCAGGTTTTCTTTATCTGTTTGCAGAGCCCATATAATTCCTTGTGACAAGAGTCTCTCGGAGCGTTGGGCCAAGGCCTGAGTCCTGTTGTGCCTCTCTCCTCAACCTGGCACTCTTGAGACTTGACTTTCTGTGTGGCAGGAAAGAAAGCAATTTTCTGCGTCATTTGGATGTCCAAGGTGGTTTGCAGTGGTCCCACGGGAAGATGATCATGAGGTGATGTGTGATCTGAGGAATTGCCACCAGAATACCAGTAGGTAACTACCCTACAGAGCACCATCTCCTCCGTGGCATCTCATGCCTTCCACTCAGCAGCTGTGTTCTATCAGCTAACCCTGCTCAACTCCACACCCAAAACAAGCTGCCCTCTCTCTTGCAATATCCCTCCCAGAAGTTACCTCCACTCTAAGCAGCATGTTATTACACTTAAGCACCACAGCATGTCCTCATGAAGCTGACTGCCCCCCTGCATGATGGGGAAGGGAGAGAGAGAGCTTTCAGACAGCCGTTGCTGAGAACACTTGCAAAAACGTTGGGAATAAAAAGGGGGAAGCAAATGTTTTATCGATGGTAACGGCCACTGCTGTGTAACAGGATGCACTTGAGGCAGAGATGGGTCTGTGATCCCGGGTCTGATCCCTAGCCTTTGTGCAATAAGAAACCGTGCTGACATCAACACGGGGTCAGGCTGCCAAGGGACTGGTTCCAAGATAAATCTCCCATTGCATCTAGTTCACTCATGTTCAGACTAACTCATTATCACCGTGATAACTGTGATAGTCCCTCATTACTGACTAGGAGGCAGGCTGTCCATTCTCTCTGCTGCTTGGTTTGTCATGTGCTAGAAAAGCTTGAATTTGGGGGGAAGAAAAAAAAAAAAAAAAGAGAAGAAAATCTTTTCCGAAGGTGTGCAAACAATCCAAAGAGGCTGAGCAACTCTTTTGGCAGCTGTGCCTCCCTCTGACGCACCTGTGCTCTCAAGGCTCTTTCAGATGGGTGGAACAGCCTGAACCCCCCAGTATTTGCTGTCATTGGGAAAGGCGCTGAACCCGCGGCCCCACTGGCGTCAGGCCCTCATTGGTCCCACGGAGGGGCCGATCCCACAGCCCCGCTCATACAAACAGCGGGCTGGGACAGGCAGAGCCACTGGGGCTTGTGGGGTTCCGGCTGTGCATTGGGGAGCCTTAGCTGAGAGAATAAGCAAGTTTTGATAGTCAGTGTTAGGTATTAATTAGCAGGGTGTGTTGTCTGGTGAGGTCGTTGATTACTCAGGTGCCAGGCAAAGTAAATATGGAATCAACAAAACATCTCAGCGAAGAGCTCAGAAAGACTTGGCAGGTGGTTTTGGCTCCAGGTTTTATCACTGGATGTGCCTTTGGAGCACAGAAGTTGTGCTGGCTGGAGCTGTGGTCCAGAGCTGCCCTCCAAGGAAGGTAGCAAGGGACAGTGATACTTCACCAGCCAGTAAAGATGGGAGGAATTACGCCATGGGGCCAGTTCGGGTGAGGGATGACAGACCTCAGCATGCTGAAAAGAGAATTGACAGAATCCAATTACAGTCTGGTTGTGTCCTGTCCTGATTCTGTCACAGGCCTAAGTGGCGCTGGGTCAGCGCTACTGTTTCAGTCAGACTAGGGTCTGTCAGGATGGTATGATGTTCTTCTGTCTTTAGTGAAAGAGAAACTTACTGGAGTGCTTTAATCATGCTGAGGGACAAACATGGGGTAACTGGGGTAACATGACACAGCTGCTTCTGTAGTGCAGATGGGAACTTAGATGAAGATGTATCAAGAATCTCATGGAGTTAAAAGCCTGTGATGAATTGCAGCACACAGCAGGTCCTCAACAAACAGAGGATTCAGCAAGCATTGAAGTCAGGGATCTGAAGAAAAGCTGTTGCTGCCTTGCTTTGGAGGAGGGAATACAGCAGGTGACTGGAGCTGGGAGAAGGAGCAGAGACATCAGGGAAGAAACCAGTCAAGGAGGACATGGCAGGTGGTAGCTCTAAGGGAGAAGGTATTTTCTCCTTAGGACCTGGATAAGAGCATGGAAATAGAAAGTGGGCTGAGGATAGTTATGAGGAAAGTAGGAATACAGGGTGAGACCTTAAACAGCTTTCAAAGTACCAGCAGCAAGATGGTGGGTGCAAATGAGTGGGAGGGAGATTGTAGCAGGTGAGGAAGCTCTCATTAAGGAGAACTTAATGAGACAATAAAAGCTAGCAGTCTCCATTACTGTCCTCTGGTGAAACTTTTCTGGTGAGTAGTATTTTTAAGTGTCCCATTCTTAAGCCTGGTGAATGGATTTGTGAGATAAGGTCAAGTAAAAGACAATGTACAGAGGTCTGAGAGTAGAACCCCTTCCAGAGCAGGAAACAATACAGCCAGTCAGAGGAATAGTATTGGTAAAAAGTATCTCTGTGAAGGAGAGATACTGGTGATATTGTTAGTAAGTAGTATGGGCAAAGCCTTGCCCAGTTCTCCTCAGCCTTTCTTGGTGTAGCAGCTGGGTGGAGGTTCTACTTAATGTGGGAGTTGGCTGGTCCAGGGTTGGCACCCATCTTGGAAGTGAACAAGGTACTTTTGCTGGTACTTTGGCCCTTTCCTGAATCCCTCCTGACTTCTGCCTAGCTGCTCTGTGTGGAGTTGTGACCAAATCTTTCTTTATGCCCCCCAGTCTAGCTCTCTGTGTGTGAAGCCTAGGATCTTGTCTCCTGTACTGATTTTTGCATCGATTTGTGAGCCTGCTTGTAGTGACCCATGACTAGCTCAAGCCCTTCCTGTGTGTTTGCTAAATGCCTGTACAGGGCATGATGCACGTGCGCTGTCTCTGGAGGAGCTGTAGCTTACTGCAGTCAATGACAAGTCATGCTAGGACCCAGTAGGTAGGACAGAGAGGAATGAGCTGTTTGGCACTAACCGCATGACATGCCTTTGCTGTGCAGCAAATGCTTTTGTCTAAAGGCAAATACTGGCTGTTATGCACTTTGCAGGGCAGAACTGCACATGAACCCAGCAAAGACAATCTGCAAACAAGCAAAAGGTGCTACTGCCTGTTCCTGTTTCAGGACAGTGTTTGTTCAAGCCCTCACCCTCTCATCTGGCTCGAGATATTTGTCTGACCAATGTTAAAACGGTGGGTATTCCAACGAGGCTGTCACCTCTTTGTTTGATGGTTGGTTGGAGATAACCCCGTGCTGGAGCTGATGCGGCAGATCTGTTAGTCATTGCCGACTGACCCAGAACTGACAGCCTGTTTTAGAGACAAGAAAACAAACTGAACTCAGTGAGTCTTTCAGTCAGAGCGTCATGACTCAGGAGGAACAGGACTGTGATAAAATGAGTTGATGTCTGTTTATGAATAAGATGTGCTCTTTGCTCCAGGGCCTTTTTTATCAGGCACTCTGGCTCCCAGATGCAGGCAATGCTATTCTCCAGATCACTCCCAAGAAGTGATAAAACTGCTGCCCTTTTTCCTTGATTCAGAAGTTCATTAATGGTTGCTCTGGGTTCTGCCTCCCTAACAGGGTACTATCCAAGCCAGCATCTTCTGGAAGTTAGGCACAGTCCTTCCCAAGGCAGTACAGCTGAAGGCAGGGGAGGTGGTGGCCTTGAGGCTGTGCTCAGGGTGGAGGTGCCTGTGTGCTGCAGAACTTCCCAGCGGGCTCAGAGGGGCTGCATAGGCTAGAGGATGCTTTGGGGATGCCTTGTAGGGCCAACCATTGGGAGAGACCAATGCTATTCACAGGACTCTGGTAGGATCAAATAAAAAGGTACTGTTGGTGTACCATGGCTGGTAATTTTTGCTGCCACGTGATTTGGTAGGTAACTTAACATCCATCTTTAAAAACAAAACCTATAAAACCCCCACAAAACCAAGCCCAAACAAACAAGCCAACCTGGCTGAGCAGTGATGGATGGAGCTTGGGAGATTGGATGACAGTAGCATTTCTCTTCTCTCAGGTGATGGATGCAAGCTGTCGAACAGCCAAGCACTGGATGAGCAGTGTCCTTCACCTTGGCTGGACTAGGTGTGGGGTTTTTAGCACATCTCTGCTTGCCAGGGTTGCATCTGGATCAAGAACCACTGTGTTCACACCCAGCAGTTTTTCAGAATTCCTTAGATGACTGGTAATTTAATCACTGTAAAGAAATAAAATCTGGGTGTTTGTTTTGGAGCAACTATTTGTTAAAACTTGTACTATTTGGCTAGCATATTTTAAAATTAACAAATCCTCCCCCACAGGAGCTGAGATTTAAATTCACATTCCTCTCTATCAGGGAAACAGAGGCAGGAAAGACATTGACTTGCTCAGAAAACAAAGGCAGTAGCCTTAGAAAAGGGATGAGAAGACAGAATCCTTTAGTCCCTGGTCCTGTGGTTTGCTTAAGCATTGTCAGGAATTTGGGGCAGCACAAATCAAACAGTCAGCAAATTCTGGGTGCCCTAGGGTATTGAAAAATGCTTCTGGGGAAGGCTGCTAATTGCATGATGGGTCAGTGCTTCACCATGTGTTGTTTCTAGCTGTTCTGCCTTAAACTGCTCTGCTGTACCAGCCTGTACTGAAATCCTGTGATGAACTCTGATGCCAAGAGAAACCTCTGCTGCTCTGCGAAGAGGCTATGAAAAAACTGAAAACCCCTTTTCCATTTGTCCTAAACACCCCAAAAAAAAAAAAAAAAAAAAAAAGACCCTGCTAGGGTCAGTGATTCTGAATTGACTGTGGAAGCGTAAGCCTATAAGCAAAAAAAATACAGCCCAAGAGCAGAGGAGGTAGCAGGAAGTTTGAAGATGTTTAGTTTTTTACACTTAGGTATAATTCAGATGCTCTAGAAAAGGCAGAGGCCCATTGCTGCATATCTTTGAGGGTACAAACAAGCTTATGGCCTCTCTGCTCCTATTTCAAACAGATGTCTTTGCTTTGTGTGAGTGCTACAAGTGGAGTGCTCTACATCTGGCAGCTGCTCCACAGATCCAGGTTAAATTGCTCCCTTTCCCCAGTTCCAAGTCTGTCAAAAGAGGGGGTAGAAGGGGGGTAAAGGAGACAATTGATGAAGTACTGGAATGCAAGAAGCAATAAGCAAAACTTGTGAAAGACAGGGAAATACTGGTCTGTGAATATTTAAAATGGAAAATACAGCTCTCAATGGTGGAATCTGCAGTTTCAAAATATGTATCTAAATGTTGTTCTTTTGCAGGTATGTTTTTGTGAGCTGTCCTGGCAGCTGTGGCTTTTCCTTTGCTATGGTAAGGCCAGCATAGACAAGGATCTTCTGGGGTGCTCTAAGCCATCCTCCAATGCACACTCCATTCCAGGATTAGTTAAATTTAATTGTGGAGTTTTTTGTGAGTCAAGCTGCTGCAGAAAGTGCCTGATTTATACTTTTATACTAAAATTCTGATCCATGAAATACATTGATCTTGGGCATACTGACAAGTGTAATTTCCAACACTTTCCTAGCTACCACGTTAGTGGGAAAGCATGGTGCTTGTTTATTTATGGGTCTGTGTGTGTGGCCACAGCCCTGGCAAGACCTTTATTCTGCTGAGTCTGTGCAGGATGGCTGTAATTTATTCAAAGCAGTTAACGGATTTGACTTTTGTCATGGGTGCTGCCCTTTGATAAAACTGGGATGAATAAAATCAGTGTCTTCCTGCAGATGTAAAACACATCTTCATCCAGTTCAACCTATGAACATTGCAAGGAGGATGCTGGAGATTCTGGACAAATTGTGTACGCTCTTGGTGTTATAATGGAACTGACAGACTAATGATTACTCCTTAATTTGCTTTCAGAGAAGGAAGCTTTTCTGGAACACTGCTGAGTCCACTTTCAAATGCCAGCCTGTACCCTGGTGCCTGGTGGGGATGGTGAGGACCTACTGCTGTGGTGGTGATGCCCAGAGCAGCACGGTCATCAGCTGCTCCTCTCACAGATGCAGGTGTGAGAGCTCTGAGACCCATCGCCTTGCAGGCATCCACTGGTTTATGCTGTGCAAACTTCACACCGGGGTGCTCTTGACCCTGGTGGGGCCGTTACCCACCCGTCGTCCTCTTGTTACGGAGGGTAGGGGAAAGTACAAGTGCGGTGCTGGTACTGGGGTCGCCAACTTGCTTCCCCCCAGCATCGCGCGGTAGAGGGGAGAAAATGGCGCCGGCGGCGGTTCCCCTCAGCCCCGCCGCGAGGCCGTGGCGGGAAGGGGTGGAGGAGGAGGGCGTCGCCTCGCGCCCGCCCCTCGCGCACCCTCCCTTCCCCTCCCTCCCTCGCGCGGCGCCGCCATCTTGCAAGCGGACAACCGGAGGGGCTGAGCACCGCAGCTGCCTCTGCCTCTCCCCCTCCCCTCCGGCCGGGCTACCTTCTCCCGGGGCCGGGGGCCGGAGCTGGCAGGTAAGGCCTTCAGAAAGGGGCCCGCCCGCCCGCCCACTCAGCCCGCTGCACCCGGCTATGCGAGGGCAGGACATCCCCTTTCCCCAGCGTTCTCTCCCCTTCCCCACACAGGGTTCCCCCTGCTGAGTAAGGGGCTTCGTCACTCTGCCTTCCGGGGCTCTGTGGGAGGGGTGCCCTCTCCCTGGGCCGCCCCTCTCTTCAGCGACCTGGAGCTTCTCGCTATCCGCCAGCCCTACAGGTGAAAGGGAGCGATGTGCTCGCTCCCACGCTGGGGGCTGCGGCGTGCCCAGGCCTCTCCCTTAAGAGGAGGGAAGGGATCCGCAGGTTCCCTGGGATGCCTGGGCGGGCTTTCCCTTCTAGGGCGTGTGTCACTCACCTGGAGCAGCTGGAAGAATTGAAGGGAGATGTGGGGTGGAAAGGTGGACCCTCCCTCGTTTAGCCTAAGGGGGTTAGATTAGTGTGGAGGACCTTTCTGGGGCTTGGGAGATAGACACACACACGGTGGGGAGATGGGTGAGAGGGCTCTCTTCCTCCAGCCGGTGGGGATCAATTCTTCAGTACCATGGTTATCCCAGACAGTTGTTCCTGCCTCTGTTGCGTTCTGTGTGGACATGCTTGATTTGTGGTGTAACACCTGTGGGAGTAGGGCCTCCTGTGTACCCAGTCCAGTAACTGTGTTCATCATGATGTGTTTCTGTAATAGTATGTAGCCCAAGAGAAGGGGTAGGAGTGTTTGGGCTGCAGCCTACTTTGTAGTGTTTGTGTTCTGTGTGTTTTGCCAAATCTGATGCATGTTTGAAAGATCTGTCCGCCTCAAGCCAGAGGGTTATGGTCCCATGTACCATTGTAGAGTCATATCTTTACACATCTAATAAAGTTTTGTGATCTTGCTGTCATCCCAACACCTGTGTCAAGGTTGATCCATCAATATTACTCTACAAAAGCAACTTCCCACCCCACACACTGTAGCCCACTTGTTGCTGCTGAAGTACATCCACAAGAAAGTCATTGACCAAGGGTCATGTGAGGAGCTATGTTCAGTGTTGCTTGTGAATATATAATTTTAATGTGTAAAACGCACCCTGAACAATGATTTGGTACCAACATCTCTTGTCTTTCAGCAGATCTCTTAACTCCTCATTTCCCTAATACATGGAGTAAAGAAGGTAACACAACTGGGGGTGGGGTGGGTGGTAAAAAAGCCAGCTGTGCCTTCAGTGCGCCATGTGGATGTTTTTACTAACATTGAGAGTTGCCTCTGCATTGTTCCCATCTAACCTCAGAAGCAGGGTGCTTTTAGGTGTTCTGAGAATTAAAAGCACTTCTAGTACGTGCTCACTATGCTGGTTTTAAGAAGTAACTCTCACATCCTTGTGAATGGATGATGGCCATTAGTTAGCAGTTGGGACTTCCAGAGAGAAGTGTGTGGTAGAACAAAGGAAGAAACACTAGCTACAAAATAGCTTTTTAATTCATCTTAAAATGGTGGGTACTTGGTTTGAGTGGGATATGGTTGAGCTGCCTTCTGGGATTTATTTTTTTTTTCCTTTTCATCTTACTGTCTGAAAGCAAAGAGTGAAAGAGGTCCAGGGTCTTGCTTTGGTGGTATAGGTTTTCATTCATGGCAATTTGCATAGCCTCTTCATGAAGAGATTTGTTGTTAGAAGTTTCCTGAATTTACTTTGGTTCAATTAAGGGAGTGAATTGGGTCCAGTTTCTGTGAAGAGGTCAAACTGAACAAGAGTATGTCTAGTTGCAGAGGTGGGCTGAATGAGTTTCTCTAGAGGTAGCCAGCTGTTTCTCTTAAGTATGATAACTACTGGTTCTTTTAGATTCTGCTTTGGAGTACTTAATAGTTGATATACCACTGTTTTTTATAACAGATTATGTGTGACTGTTGGATATTTACATAGCTCAGAAGTTTGCCAGGAAAGAAGTTATTGATTTATCCAAACTTCTATTTACTTTGTTTTGACTTAGGCCACTTGTATATGACATTTTCAGTCCCCTACATAGTGCTCAGATGGAGGAGGACAGGAGTATTCATACAGCAGAAGTGCTGTAGCCTAAGGTTTTGGGTTCAGTGCTACTTTGGTTTATCAGTGGCTGCTGGTCAATGTGATTTTTCTTTTTTACTTGAACAAAATGTTTTATGAGGAAAAAATAATGAAAATGTTATGTTAGAGTAAAAAGTGTCAAAATGGAATTCCATCAAGTCCTTAGCAGGACTAGTGGTTTGTACCTTTATTTGGAAAATAAAACTGTACAGATTTCCTCTTGATATTTTTCTCCTGTTTTCACAGGAGAATTACTAGTATCAAAGAATGACAACTGCTTGACCAAGTGGATGCATTGTGCAAGAGGTCATTATTTACAGCTACCAGCTTTATTGAACTCTTCCTTACATTTCATCCTTATTTGTAAGTTTACAATTTATTGCAAAGCAATGGAAAGATACACACAGCTGTGGAGGTAGACTCTTCTAGCCAATTTAGTAGGGAGCCCCAGGACACAGGAGCTCTATTTAGCTCAGTTCTACCTTTAACTGGCTTTGTGGTCTTGAAAAAGTCAAATGTTTCTCAGTTCTGGAAAATGGACTGGACAAACTGATGGAAAAGAGAATGTGGGTTACTAGATCATAGCCTGAGGAAAAGGTGGTAAAAAAAGACAAACTCCACAAAACCAAACCAAGAAAAATTTTGGAGGCTGCTAGGGGGATCTCCTGAGGCCTCTAGGGAAGCATTTTGCTGGAGGGTATGTAAAGCTTGGGGGCAGAAGGAAGGCAAGGCAGCCCCTCCTGAAGTCCCTCCTCTTGTGCCATCCATTAGGTATGCTGAGCTAGGCCAGTGAAAGTATGGCTTGTGTGTCACAGCATCCTGTAAGGAGATATTCCTGCTGCTATGAAAGTGGTGATAACAAATATTAAGGATGCTGGAAAATACAGGCTTGTGGGAGACTCCTCGCTTTCTAAGCAGAGAAAATTTGTTTCTTTCCTGTTTTTAATGTCGTGACTTTATCAGACCTTTGATCTCTTGCAGCCTTGTAGAAGCGGAAAAACAACTTAGGTTTGATGTTTTGTGTGCCATCAACTGAAACTGGGGCCATCATGAATATAACCAAGGGTGGACTGGTGCTGTTTTCAGCTAATTCAAATTCATCATGCATGGAGCTATCAAAGAGGATTGCTGAGTAAGTACAATTAGCTGGGCAGTCCAGGATCTGGGTGTTACGATGGGACGTAATTTTCCTAAAGACCGATTTCTCTGTTTAAGGAAAATCACCTAGGAAAACCATCATGGTCTGCAGGAAAGTCTAGTGCACTGTATTGCACAGTGCATTGCAGTAGATCAATAACAAAGGAACTTGTTGAAACTGATCAGTGGCAGGTTGTGATTGACTGTAGAGAATGTGGGAAAAATAATGCTTGGATTGTGTTAAATAATCATGGCAGAAGTTCTTAATTTTCTTCTTAAAAGGCAAAACTGCTGCTCAGTGTGTGTTTTACATGTGGACTTTTTTTAGCTTTAAATGCATTAATAACTGTGGCAGAACTTTTATGAATTCAGGAAATTTTTACTGTACTACTATAGCAGGATTCATAACATTACTGGGAGTATTAAACATGATGGGTTTCTTCCTGAGGCTCATGTACCCAAAGGTAGGTGTAGATAGGATGGGAAAGGAGGGGGCAAAGGAACTGAAGCTGCACATTAAGTACCTGGACATAAAAGCATCACATATTTTGTTTCCTGCTTTTTAGTGATGGGGGTCTGTGCTGATACTGAAGTGAAAGAAGCATAGCAGACATTTGTCTTCCCATATTCATGGAACAGAGCCCACTAGTGTTTCCTATTCACTCTACATGGACATTTTTTTCTATAGAGAAAAGTGGTCTTTTAAGCACTGTGCATGTGTATGTTGCCATATATATACATGTATATGGCAACATATATAACGAATATAAATACATATTAAACTGAAATTATTATCTTATTTAGTAATCAAGGGTTATTTTTTTTCTGTTGCTCATACTTCTGAGCATGACTTGAAAATCAGTTCAGCTTAGCCTGCAGTGCAGCTTCTGGAAATTGTAGATGCTTTCTTAAGAAATTCCCACTGCAATTACGGGTTTTAGGGTTTGGGGTTTCCTTTTCTTGGTTCTGTGAAATGTAGCCTTCTCAGTAACTCTGACTGTGGGCTTTGCACTGGTTTTGGCCTTCATTTTCCCACATTGACTTCTACTTTTTTCTTTTTTCTGTGCCTGCAGACGTTTAGGAGTTGAGATGGGGAAGGTTCAGGTTTATCAAGAGCCAAACAGAGGTGAGCATTTAATTGGTAAAACCCTAAACTTACCTATGATGTCTGTCCACGTATTGGTTACCCTTTTCTTAGACTATTGAGTTCTACTATTGCAAATGTTACATATTTCTCTTCTTGGCAGAAACAAGAGTGCAGATTCAGGAGTCAGTGAGAGGAAAGGATGTATTTATCATCCAAACAGTTTCAAAGTGAGTAATTGTTTAAAGATGCTGCTAGCATTTTGACATGAACTGTCCATAGGAATTACTCTGTTTTAATGCTTCTCACTTTTTGTATATGGTATGGTGTAATAAGAGTAGATAACTAGGTAAGAGGCGACTCTATATGGGGTTTTTGTTCTTGGTGCTGTTTTTTTCTTTTTTAATATGTGCACGAAGACAGCTTCAGTATAAGTTAACCTGTGTTATTTTAATTTTCAGTGAATATGTCAATAAAACCTTACCCAGGTCTCTGCATTCTTTTAAGTGCTTTCTTTTGCTTACGTCATTCTTTTAAAACTCTTCCCTTTTCAGCTACCCCATCTCCAGCACCATTATGAAGCTCTAAATGTAGGAGAAGTGTTTTCTAAGCGATGTCTTGTGTTTCAGAAAACAAACTTTTTTTTTTTTATGTGGAAAGAACTTTACAAATGCTAGGATGTCTTTTCTAGTGGCAACACAAATAGAAGCTCTCTTAGATCATGACCAGTTCTCATCTAAAAAACCAACTTCTCAGTCTTTTAGTTTATGGCAGAAAATAGATTGTAATTGTTAAGTATTTAGCTTGCTGTTGGCCTGAACAGTGCAAGAATATGTTGTAAAGTCTGGAAATTTAAAAAAAAATATCCAACTTAACTATAGATATAAAAAATATCTCCAACATACATATTTCTGTTACATATCTGCACAAAAGATATGTTATGGACTACTTTAGTAACAGAGCATGTTTCTGTAACAAAAGCATGAAAATGGTGTAACAAAACCTGTTGAATTGCCCAAAATAGTCAAGTGAAACAAAATGAAGTGTAATTCTAATACAGAATTAAAATGCTGGGTCCAGGGCATTTAATGTGCACAGCTGGATTCTTAACAAAGATCACTCAGTCACTGTACTTCTTACTTCCCTGGAGTGGAATTCTTGGGTGTGTTTAGGTACTGTGTGGAATACAGGATTTTTGTGTAAGATACAGAACTAGATGCTTCTTGTTCCAGGGACGTGAATACTACAATCATGGAACTCCTGATCATGGTGTATGCTTGTAAAACCTCCTGTGCCAAAAGCATTATTGGAGTGATTCCCTACTTTCCGTACAGCAAACAGTGCAAGATGAGGAAGAGGGGCTCCATTGTCTCCAAATTACTGGCTTCAATGATGTGCAAAGCTGGTAAGAATGCAGCCTGTTATGAAATAATCAGGGCAACGGAGGCTCCTGCTGTTAGCTTTCAGGTTCAGAGATGCCTCTGCAGAAGTTAGCACTCTTGAAAAATAGCTGCCAAGTTTTTTGTGAGCTTATAACCCAGATAGGAGTATGTAATCAGAAATGTTTCCAAATGGTGAGTTAATAAAATCCCCAGACTTTTAACAGCCCTTTTGCATTGTGTCCTTCTTAGCTGGCAATATGAGTCTGCTGAACTGCTGCTCTGGGCCATGGTATCTGTGCCTCGTAATGCCACGCTTTGCCTCACCTCCCAAACAGTTATCATTTCTAGCCTGTTTTTCACCTGTTGAACGAATGCACTTTGTATGTCCTTTACATTTGTCCTTTACATGTGGGAGAATGAGTTTGTCTGTTTTGACAGCCTTCAACGTGTTTTCTTTTCTGCTTCTTTCCTTTTGCTCATGTCTCTGAGGAAAAAATGACAGTTACAATGAATGAAGTGGGATCTGTTTTCCTGTTTTGAGAGAAGTGTTTTGATGCTGAAAATTTGGGACTCTAGTGTTAAATCTTCATCTTACTAGTGCTTCTGTTTTACCACTTCTTAGATGAAGAAGGTTCTTAACCTGCCTCAGTGTGGCACTACTGAGTCAATTATGCAGTGCATTCTGAGGTCCTTTTTAAAAGGACGCTGTAAAACGAGATAATGCTGCTGTCTTCAAGAGCAACATAGTTAACATGTTACATCCTTTTATTAAGTAGAGTATTCTTGTTCTAAGCCAGCTAAGAGATTCTGTTCTGGACAAACTTCAGTTCAACTTACTAGCAAAGTAAAGAGTGTGTCTGTTCTCTCTTCTTAATGTACTCTTCTCCATATGTCTCTTTAAAAGGACTAACACATCTTATTACCATGGATTTACATCAGAAAGAAATACAAGGCTTCTTCAATATTCCAGTGGATAACTTGAGAGCATCTCCATTTTTACTCCAGTACATCCAAGAAGAGGTGAGGAAGACCTACTATTACAGTTGGGGCTTCTTTAATTATTTTTGTCATGTCTCAAGGCTCCTGAAACAAATTCCTGTGAAAAGACTAGCTCTTCAAACAGAATTTTAAAGGTCACGTTGGGGCAAGGTGTGGTTTTGAGGCAATTGGTTCTTCTCCACAGGCTTCATTTCATGAAGAGCTGGTGTTTTCTTACCCATGCAGTGATTTAGTTTTCTTTGATATATTGCCCTAACTAGTATTTAAAAAAAACAAAGGAGGATTTTCTTGTTCTTAATATCCTCTTCCTTTTCTATTTCCAACTTCCTTGACATTTATAGGATGGACTGCTTGTGTAGGTGTAATTTAGATTGCATTATGAAAACACTTTGGAAGTTAAGTTGTAAACAGAGCCTATTGATCATACCCTGAAAATAAGAACAGATGAATTCTTGTGTGGAAAACCTCACCTGCTGCTTGTTCAGCATGTCTTGACTTGAGGAGCTTAGCTTCTGATTTTCTATGCGTCCATAAGTGTTTTGAGAAGTGCTGCTGGTAGGTTCGTATATACAAATTGTGCAAATTATAATTGCAGGTATAAGATGCGTATTATGTCTCTGACTAATGATAATTTGGAATAAAGCAAATGCTTTCTGCCTGGTGAGAGAAAAGGTGTAGCTCACTCTTACTTTTGAATCCAAGGTATTTCTTTTCATAGAGATATGAATGCCTCAAATCCAAACAAAAAATCCTACCAAAAAAACTCCAAAACACCAAATTAATGTGATTTTGTTCTGACAGTGTTAAAATCGGCTTGGGGAGTCAGTTATCACTTGAATATGTCACCTTTTCATTTGGTAAAAGTGTTAAAAAGGATGATAAAACAAAATTCCAGGCTCTGGTTTTGCCACTTGTTTATCTTGTATATTAGGAGGGAAGCATTGCACGTATATGCACTTAAAGTGGAAAAACAAACATGCAAGTTGTGCCTTTATACATTGCCCGGACATACGGATTATGGCCAGTAACGTGCCCATGGTTTAGTCTTGGAAGCCACTTTGGTACACGAGCTTTTAATGGTTTACCAAGAATTGTTGCAGCTTGGAGAGTGGTACTGCTGTGCAACTTAACAAAGGAACGTTTGTAGAATTCTGCTGAAGTATGTTTGGGGAGGTCTTAGAAATACTTCTCACTTTTTCATTCCCTTGCTTGTCCATGAGACAACTTCCTAAAAACTAAAGCTGACAGTGCATTTGATTACATGGGATCTATGTTGGCAAGTACCTTTACTAATCAGGTCATTTATAGTAGCTTTTCTTAAAAATTTCACCCCGTGCTGCTCAGGAAGAAGTTATTATTTGTCTCAAGGTCACTGTGGCAGCAACTTGCTGCCTGTCTTGCGTTGTGGATGCCAAAGTATGAAAAATGTTTCAGATGGGCAGTGTGTTCAGGTATTACCGAGTAGCATGAAATAGGGTCCAGCTTGGTAAGAACAGAGGTGACTTAAAAAGCATTGAATTAGGAGGATGAGGGCTTGTAGTTGTTCTCTGTCAGGAATATATGCATAGATGTGAGGGGAATTACTTGCTGTTCTGGGATGAAAACAGTCCAGTTGGTGAAATTAATATGGGATAAAAATAATTTGGTGATTTTCCTTTATATGTTTAGCAGATGTTCAATACATAGTGTCTTCTTTCTTTCCTATGTGTACATGGTAATTTCAGAGTGATGTAGCTCTTTCTTACAAGGAGTTCTTGATGTCTTACTGCCTTTTGGATGACGTTTCTGGCTTTCTGACTTCATTCTCAAAGAGCTGAGAACAAATTTGATAATTTGGCAGGGGAAAAATGAGGCAATGGTGTCTGAACAAGATCAAAGCCTTTATTATGTCAAGTGACAGGCCCTGCCTTGTCCATACCTTCCATCATGTTAATCTTTGTAGCCTGTTGTATAACTAAATGTTTGCAAAGGACAGAACATGCTGAATTCCCAGTATTATAGGTGGAGTTAGTAGCATTATGGGTTATTAATGTTGCCCGACATGTCCTCAGAAAAGCTCTTGTTTTCAGTGGGTTAGGCCCTTGCCCAAATTCAGGACTTAGTTTTTCCTTTCCCATACCTATTTCGTGTAGTGTTTCTGGAAATACTCAGCCAGTGTGGTTTGTCTGTTTGAGGATAAGATTGTGAGAGAACTTACCTTGGTGTGTTTGAAAAAAACCCCAAGTATTTCTGTGTTCTGAAACTGGTATTTGACATCTGACAGCAAGGCAATGAACTGGATGTCAGGGTATCATCCCCTTATATTTGTGAAATTACAACTGTAACAGATCAATTTTCAGGTATTTAGTAAAGTGTCTTCTGCCCCTTAACACTGAGAGTCTGAGGGTTGGATTGGCTCTCCAGGACATCACTTGCTGTTGCAGAAGCATGGGGCAGCACAGTGAAGGAAAGGGGTAAAATGAGGTCTTAGAGGGAGCATAGATCACTGTTGGAAAGGGGGGCTAGAAGTACAAATGGCTCAAAAAAATCTGGACAAGGACAGCTGGTTCTGATGCAGAGTCAGTGTTTGCAGGGAAAACAAGTAGTGGCATAAGCTCTGAGTGATGGCGACTAAAATGCTGGCTAAATGGAGAGAGGGAGTCTGGGATGAAAAGCCAGTATGAGCAGTGGAGGCAGAGGCAACAAACTTTGGAGTGGACTGTGCATAGACCAGCTGCAGTACCCATCAGACCTTGAAGCAGAACTCAGGCCTTACTGTGTTGCTGCTTTGGGCACTTGCAGCAGCCTCTCGTGCTGATCGCACGGGAGGCAGTTAGCAGCGGTGTGAGACTGTGACTGCGGCACCGGTGCAGCGGACCTGGAATTCCTATCATTTTTGATGGTCCATATAAAGAATCAGCATGATGTGATGGAGAGGCATTATCTTTTTTTGGTGTACTCTGAAAAATAAGCCTAAGACCAGGAAATAGATGAAATGTTATGTTCAGTGATTAAAGGCTGGTGTGTGCACACACAAGACCCTTTAAGTTGAACGGGAAACTTCAATTTTGGTGGTTTCCTGATTCTTTCAACACTTGTCCATGTAGCCCTCATACTCTTCCAGAGTAGTTCCATTTGTGTAATCTGTAATGCAACATGGCATTTCTGAAAGGTACGGTTTTAAGTTAAAAATCTTAATTTTCTAAATACTTGTTTTTACTGAACTGTCAACTCTGATCAGGTACCATGGATTCTTGAGGTTGCTTTCTTATGATAGGTAAAGTGTTCGATGCTTAAAATTCTTCTGGCAAAATAAAGTTCTCTGATTCTTACTGAGTTTAAGCTTGTCTGAAGATATGAAGTAGACATTGCTATCTGTTATTTACTACAGATACCAGACTACAGGAATGCTGTAATTGTGGCCAAATCACCTGCGTCTGCAAAGAGGTGGGTAAGATCTGCTCTCTTGTGTTAGAGCAGGAAATATCTATCATGATTTTGTTCTTAGGATCAAGTGAAGGAAAGATATTCAATAATTAGAAGCAGCTGCCTTCAACCCCCTCCCAGTTCTTTCTCAGATGTGTAGTTTTTACATCATTGCTAAAATCATAATAAATCTCAAGAGTTAAAAAAACCCAAACAAACAAAAAGATGAGGTAAATCAATACAGTGCTGAGGCTAAAGAAGATACTTCATCATACTGTATTTTGTGTATTTACTGTATAAATTTCCTGCTGTAAATAAGGAAAAAGAAATGGCTGGAAGTGCCATTAATCCAAAGTAATTGCTTAATGTGGTCACAACATAGAACATGGTTACAACATAGAACATGGTTGATCAGATCCTGAATACAGGTGACTTACTATCTAGAATGGTGAAACAGAATTTGATGTTTGACATGATTTTAGTTGTGAAGTCCTTGTCATTCAGCCAAGTTCTTAATTCCTGAAGCTTTTTGGCTGACTATTCCTAAGTTCTTTGGAATCACTGCGCTCTTTGCAGGTGGTTTAAGTGTTGGATGATGCTTCCATGAGATACTGCAGTTGTTGCTGTGGTGACAGACTAACAGTTTGTTGAAAAGTTACCTAGATTTTCACGCCAAGGACTCTTGATGCTCTTTGTAAGACAGCTTTTTGTTGTTTTATATAGCAGACCAGAAATGCTTTAATTTGCAGAAGTGTAGTGAGGGCAACAACTTACGTCTTCTTTGTTTTCCAGCGGTACTTCCAATGTGCTTGCCTTTGTTTTGGCCAGTGATTTTACACTTGATTGTCTTTGACCGTTTCTTTTACTTTGTGTCAGTCTTGCCCCTTGTGTGTAGGTGTTTGTTGCAGCGGTTCAGTGCATGCCAGCGAATCCTCTGCACAGGCCTTTAACTGATCAGACAGATAAATTGCACCCATAACTGATTAGGGTAGGGAGAGAATCCCAGAGCTGTATTGTTTTGCTTCTTCCTGTGTATGTGTGAGCATTTGAGAGTGTTATTTGAGGAGGTACATTGTATTTGGAAAATGGTAATTGAGCCCGATCAAGGAAAACACTTCTCCCATGAATGCCTACTTGTGAAAGAGAACCTTTGCTTGATGAAGTTTGGAATGTTTTTGTGGTTTCTGAGATCACTGGAAAATGAATACATCATTTTACTGTTACTTTGAACTTTATTCAATTTAATATTGCATTTTAAAGTAATTATTATGGTTACATTGATAGGATTATGCCTTGGAAGTCATAACTCTTAATGTTTGGAATCATAATTTATCTGTAATTAACTACTTGAAAAAAATTTCCTAGCTGTGTGATAACCACAGGGCAGGAGATTCTTCATTTTTAATTAACTGAGCATCACAACGGGCAAATTATTTGCTGAACATGGAGTTGTTTGGATAGTGAAATGAGGCTTAAATGTAAAGGACGTGATTCAGGCCACAGATCTTAGATGCTAATGTTAGAACGAAGTGACTCACTTGGATATGCCAGGCTCATGTTGACCAGAAGGAGACTAGATGACTGGCTTAGGCTAGATAACAAACCCTTGAGTGTGCCAGGTAAGGCAGGATGAATCTGCTCATTTCTACTTGCTGCTTCCAGTATCTGGTATACAAGCACTGTTTGTGACATTCCTGTTTTCCTGACTCTCTGCTTTCCCTACTCCCCCTGTTAATCCTACACTTCGTTACACAAATTTCTGACTTTAGTTGAAGAGATACTGCATGGTGAAGGGACTTTATCAGCCTGTAAAAATCCAGGCTGTTTAAATTTGAAGTGTGGTTTGTTAAGCAAAGTGATCATCTCGATTCTCTTCTCTGAAGGACATCTAAGGTCAGGGATATTGTCTTTATTTAGTGCCCATCTTGCTAAAAATAAATAGATGAACACTTGTTTTCCATTTTCATGTGAATATTTTTTCCTATTAAATGTAGACAATGCAGACATCTAGGCTATTTCTGATTACTGTTAGAGGAGGACTTGCTAAAGCATGGGACCTCAAGAATGCTGAAAGCTAGGAAATGGTTTTTACTTTGCTGTTGGACAAAACTGAAGGGAATAAACACAATTACGTGACTTGTAGCATTTATCCCATGGCTTTGAGGCTAAGACAGGTACTTTGAAGGTTATTGTGACTCCTTACAAGCCTAGTGAAAACAAGATACTAAGGGGCAAGTGGTGTCTTCTATGTGTTTTCCTGAAATTTTAGGGTTATTCATTCTTTGCTCTGAAATGTTAGAAGCAAAATGGAAACAGTATAGGATTGTATGTCTGAGTTAGTATAAATTTAATGTATTCCTGTTTGGGTTTTTTTTTTTTTTTCTTTTTTTCCCCCCTCTTTCCCTACAGGGCACAGTCATTTGCTGAGCGCTTACGGTTGGGAATTGCTGTGATTCATGGGGAAGCTCAAGATGCTGAGTCTGACATGGTAGATGGTCGACACTCACCACCTACAGCCAAAAATGTAGCTGCTATTCATCCCAGTTTGGAGATACCCAGTAAGTAAGCTTGTGTGTGAAAGTGTGCGTTCATCAGCGTATGTTGGTTTGGGGAATGGGGCTGGCAGCAGTAGACCATCAAAAAGGAGTGTTTTTTATAAAACCAGCAGAGCAGGGAAAGATTCCTTTTCATAGTCATAGAATGGTCTGGGTTGGTAGGGACCTCAGGACCCACACCTTCCCCTAGCCCAGGGTGCCCAAAGCCCCATCCAACCTTGCCTTGAACCCTGCCAGGGAAGGAGCACCCATTGCTGCTCTGGGAACCCTGTTCCAGGGCCTTGCCACACTCACAGGGAAGAATTTCTTCCTAATATCTATTCTAAATCTGGATGGCATCCCTTCCCTCCAGTGTGCTGACTGCATCATACATGGTTTTGATGCTTTTTGTTCATGGTTTTGGTGCCGGGCTGCGTGTGAGGTCTGTCCTCTGTGTCAGGCGGTGTCATTACAGGTGGTCAGAGGAGCCCCTGGCAGAGAGGCCATGCTTTTTTGCTGTTTACTTTTTTACTCTTTTTGTGGGAATTCTTCTGTGGGACAGCACTAACATGCTGAAGTGACACGGCTTTGACTGTGGTGCTCTGTCACAGGCCCTGACAGTCACCTTGCAGAACGTGGATGTGATCTGTAGTCACACCAACAAAACTTTGTGGCACAAACCTAGCTTGGATCCCAGCAGGTGATGAAACCGGTTGCGTCTGCAAGCCACTCAATCCTCTGTACTAAAATTAAGAATGAATTGGTTAAGAATTTGGATGTAAATGAAAGTAGTTAATACTTTGCCTAAGCTTAAAAAAATAATTTATGTATTAAAATCCTGCTGTTTTTTTCCCAGTAATGCTCTGATGGTTGAAGTAGTTGTTGGTTCACTTCTCTCTATAACAGTGGTGACCCAGCAAAACAGACATTTCTACACTTGAAGTAAGTTGTATAAACTTTCTTTCTTTCTCCTTTCTATCCTTCTAAAAAAATTGCTGTTGATCAGTGCTGATTCCCAAGGAAAAACCCCCTATCACAGTTGTTGGAGATGTAGGAGGAAGAATAGCTATCATTGTGGTAAGTAAGATGCCACATCTTTTTATGAATTATATGAAATGTATTAAACTTTCAGAAATCAAGTGGTTTTTCTGCTGTATCAGCAACTAAACTTTGGTTGGTGGGGGGACTTTGAGTACAGCCCTTATCCTCAGGGAGCAATCTCTCTGCCCCTTGATGCTGCAGTAGTTCTGGGCACTCTGCTTTTCTGCTCTTTCACACTTACCATCAAGTGTCTGAAGAGCAGTAAAAATGTCTGCTTTGCATTGGCTGTGAACTGTTAGTCCTGAAAAAGTTGTTGTGTCCATCTGGGTGTGCTTTGACCTGTCTGAGGACATGGTGGATCTTCACAGACCTGATCTTACTTTGACAGGATGACATCATAGATGACGTTGACAGCTTTCTTGCTGCCGCCGAGACCCTGAAGGAAAGGGGGCTTACAAGATCTTTGTAATGGCCACGCACGGCCTGTTATCTTCAGATGCTCCCAGGCTGATAGAGGAATCTGCCATTGATGAAGTAAGGGTGGATTCTGAATTGCTGATCAAATGGGTTTGGTTTTTTCAAGCAAGTGATTTTCAGCTGACTCAATTATTCAAATACACTGGCATTAAGAATTTAGCTGGGAAGTTCCTGCGCTCAGGCTTTCTTACCATGGAATTGAACGCTAGAATATTAGCATCTGTGTGTCCTTCAACTACAGCAGTGGGAAACTAGGAAAGAAGTGAGATGATGGGCTGCCAGTATTAGCAGCCTTTTCCCATCAGTATCTTCCTTTGGACCTGCATGTCAGAGCAAGGGGGAGAGGGAAGGACAGTGCCATTAGTATCCATGGATAAGTGGACATTCCCTTCAGCAGCTCTAACAGGGGAGGTGGAAAACATCATGGAGTTGTGTTGTTCTGATAATTTTTATTTCTTTCTGTAGGTGGTTGTTACAAACACAATTCCCCATGAAATACAAAAACTCCAGTGCCCTAAAATCAAGACTGTGGATATCAGCATGATCCTCTCAGAAGCCATTCGCAGAATCCATAATGGAGAGTCCATGTCGTACCTTTTCAGAAATATAGGACTGGATGATTAGTGCTTCTTATTGTGAAGAAACACCCCGGGCCAAACTGGAAGTGAACAGATAATGAGCTGTGAAGCATCATGCTTACCTTAATATTTTTATTGAGCCAATTTTTTGTTTTCTCTTGGTTTAAGTATCAAGGTAGAACAGTTTTTAAAAGCTGCTTTTTTTTCTTTGCAGGGGTTGGTTTTTTGGGGGGGAAGGGGTGGGTGGGGAATAAACATTTTACAAAAACCTGTTCTAGTTGCTTTTAGGTTAGTTGCACTATATACATGATGGAAAAACCCCACAAAACACTTGAGGCAAGAATTTGGCTTCTAAATTAAGCATTCCTTTTCCAAAGCTGCTTGCTACAAGTGCTTTAAAAGATAATACAATGAAGTGACTGTATAATATTTGCATTTTAAAAGCCAAAAAGGTTGTACTGTTGTATGCAGTTCAGTGATTTTGTAGGAGTGCTTTTATAGAAAAGCATATGAAATATGCACCTGTATTTATTTTCTGCGACAAAGAATAAAGATTTGTTTTGTGTGAGCTTTCTAAAAATGTTAATGTTCTAGTTCACTTGTCTTCTAAAGTGTGTCCCCTTCAAAATGACTTGCAGGGAATGTGTTGCTGAAAGAAATCAAGAGGTGAATTGGTTTTTCTGTGCTAATGTGTCACTTTGGAATATGAACAGGTGTCAGGCTTGTGGGAAGGAGCAGCGAGCGGATTGCTGCTTGTGATGGTGAAACACCTGCAGACAAGGAGAGGCTGCTTTTCCCCAGGGCTGATGCTCATTGGCATTTACCAACCTGCCTTCGCTGAGTGGTCTTGTAAAACACAAAATAACAACTTCTCACTGTCCAGTTGCAGGTGCTGTCACAAAGGGGGTTAGGTGAGTGGTAAGGTAATGTTGGTCTGATCTCTATCAGAGCATCCTGTAAACAAGTGGCATATCGGGAGGCAGAAGTGAGTTAACCTTTGTTGATGCCATTTCTCTCTGCTTGAGACAAACTGCCAAGGGCTTTGCTTTCATGGGTAAAACCAGGGTGTTTTCTTCCCTTGTCTGCCTTGGCATAGCACTGGGCATGATGAGGCCCGGGCTGTTGCTAAAAGGTCTGCAGTCCTTGATCAGGGTACATTCAGCAGGTGAGATGGATATTTTATTTAAGCAACCACACATTTCAGATAGTGCTGCTCTGCATTCTGTGACCTTATTTTGTGTAAGATGATTCTGTTTGATTTTTTGCAGTCCTGCCCAGAGAGGCACTCTGTGTCTCTGAAATGACAGAACGCAAGGCTGGACCTGGTTGTACTTTAACAACAGTCGGTCATTAAACACCTCAGAATAGACACACCAAGCTGATGTATTAACACTCAGATGTACTTTGAATGTGCTAATGCAGGTTAAACTCCAGCTGAGCCGTGAGGGAGAGCTTCAGCTCCTCTCCTGGGTGTGCAGACCTGCTCCTTTCAAAGCAGAGAAATACGCTGACCTCTGTGATGGGTGTTGTAGTTGTGGTGTGTTTATTTTATTAGTGAGACCACAAGGTCTCAGTCTGGTTGGAAAGCGTGCTGCCAAGCGTCCAGTGCAGCAAGAGTGTGATTACTGAATACCCAAACAGCAAATCAAAGGTGGTTTCCTGCTGCTTGTTTCGTGTCGGCCTTTGGAGGAACCACTTTGTTTCTGTGTTTCTGCCAGTTGGCCCTTGTTGCTGTGCTGAGGCTCCACCTCAGAAGTTCCCTGAGCTTCTGTGTTTGGCCATTGCTTTAGCACATGCAAGCCCCACAACTTTGCCCAGCTTCATGCAGTGCAACTGCTCTGTGAGTCGGACTCACGAACTTGGGAACAGTCTTGGTCCTAAGGCTGGAGTGCTGGTCCTTTGGCTCTTTGGAGTACTGGAGTGGTTGGAAGGGAGCAATGCAAGTGTGACTTCTCCAGCTTCTTTGAGGTCAATGTAGAAGCAGCAGAAACCCTGGAGAAAGTGGGGGTTGAGCAGCTGTTTGTGAGACACCTGAAGGGACAGGTGCTGCCCTGCACTGTGCTCCCTCAGCACCAGCAGGAAGGGCTGAGGGGAAACCAAAGGGGAGGGAGGCAGTGGCCAGCTGGGCTGCCCACCCAAGTGCCATTGGGAGTCCAGCTCCTGCTGCAGGCTTGTTTAATGATAAATGTCCCCCGGCTGCTAACGAGTTACTCATTCAGTGACTGTGTGAGGGTTTTGCTGAGGATGGAGAAGGTGGCAGAGGAATGATGGAAGCCAATTCCACTGTGGGATCCTTTACCCCCACGCAGCAGTTCAGCGTTGCTGACCTTGTTGTCGTAGTGGTTTATTTTTCCTTAAACGTTGCAGTGGGAATATGGGTAAGAGTGCTTTTTCTTGTTCACTTTCTGCATCCCTTTTGAATAGCTTGGGTTTTTTTTCAGGGGCTGGCTTTTCTGCATGGAATATTTTTGAAAGCCTCTATTATTTTCCTCTTGTACTTTGCACTTGTTACATATTTCGTGTCGCGCTGCATTTGCTCCGTTCTGCTGTACCAACCCTCTGCCCTGTTCACCCCCTGTGGAAGGACTCCTACAGCCTGAAAATGAGGTGGAATTAACCATGGCACAAACCTCACTCCCGGTCTGCTTGGGCGTAAGCAGTTCTCCTGCTTGCCTATTAAAGGGTGCTGAGACAAATGCCATGCTTAATGTGACCAGCCCTCAGCTACCGCCGCTTCAGACAAAGGCTCTCCACAGCCTTTATTCTGCCTTGCAGAAAAACCGTAGCCAAAACTGAGCCCTATTAGCCAACCTGTCTGCGTGGGACGGAGGTTGGACGGGCATATCCTCCGTGCTTCCCTCTCTTGGGGTGCCTCCTTTGCTATTCATGGCTCCAGGTACTCGGGGTGCAGCCACCCGTTTCGTGTAATTAAGCTCCAGTTGCAGAGCTCCCATTAATTAGCCAGTCTCCTGTCTCTCTGCTTCTTGTCTGGGAGACTCGGTTCTTGGTTTCTTGTCTGGCTTTGCAGGGAAAGGGTGTTTTGTGCTGATCTTTTCTCCTCCCAGTCTTCATGCAGGGTGAACAGGAACACCATCAGCGGCTATTTCCTTGCTGGCAGAGATATGGCATGGTGGCCAGTAAGTATAGACCTCTGTCCCTGTGGTGACACTGTGGGCAGCAGGGACATCCAGCACCATTCCACATCCCACCGAATTCCATCTTTCACACCCCTGCTTTCTCCACCACCTGCCTGTGCTTTCCCACAGCCTGCACACCTCCCCAGTCAGGATTCATGTCTTCTGAGCTGTTTCCTTTCTTGTTGCACAGAGTGCTGGAACCCACCCCAAGCCTCCCTGTGGTTGGTCTGAGCTTGGGGAGGGGTGGATCTTTGAGTCCAACCTCTATCTGCCGGCCTGGGGGCTCCAGCAAGACACGGGTGTCCCCAGTGTGGTTTTTGCCCCTCTTATTTTGGTTTGATCTTGACAAACTGGTTGTAGGTCTTTTCCCTGGCTGGCACTGGCTGCTTGCACAGGGCCACTGCCGGGGAGGCTGTGTGGCCACTGTGGCAAATGCAGCAACGTGTGGCTCATCCTGAAGACAAGGAAGTCCTTCCAAACCCACCGGGGATGCCCAGATGAGCTGAATGCGTGGTAGCTCTGGCTGCTGGGGCTCACGTCTGCCTGCACTGGAGTCTGTTAAGGACTTGTCTTGCACAACACAGACACACATCCCTCATCACACACGGTGTATCTCTGGCCACGCTTGGTTCTTAGAAGTGGTCTGTGCTTCGCTGCTCCTGCTCAGATGTTATGTTTGCTCCCTTCTCTTATGGAGTTACCCTCTCTGGGCTGCATTGCTGGGGAAGCGCCAAAGCTGGTCCATCCAGCTGGCACAACTGCTGTGCCAAGCTGCAGAGACCTGGTGGCAGGGCACCCCACCTGCAAGCACCCACAGCACCTCCTCTGCTCCTCTGCAGATCGGTGCTTCTCTCTTTGCCAGCAGCGAAGGCTCAGGGCTCTTCATCGGTCTGGCTGGGACTGGTGCTGCCGGAGGAATCGCTGTCACCGGCTTCGAGTGGAACGTAAGAAATATGTCATGTTACCAAGAAAATGAGTTGCTGGAGCTGGGTAGAAGCAGGTAGCCCATTCACTGCAGCTTCATGCAATGTCTCAAAAGGCTTGGGAGGAGTTGTGCAGGGGGTAATTAACACAATCCTGCTAACTCAGCTTCTCCGCTCACGTCTGGTGTGTGTACAGCGAGTTTGGAGTCAACTCAAGCCCATGTGCTTGGGGAAAAGGACACTTCAGAGCAGAGCTTCCTAATCTAGCCCCTGCGTGACCCTGAGGTGGCTGAATAGGTGACCCATTCCCTACTTCCTGACCCACTGCTTCCAAAGTCCTTGGGTTCTGCAGCAAAAAGATGGCATTTGTCTTGCTTGGTGCTCAAGGAGTTTGTGGGAAACGACTAAGTCTGGAGCCAAAGGGCTGAGGGGAGTGGGCCCCTGCTGACAGGGGTACTGGGAGGGTTTCTACCATGGCTTTGTGCCCCTGTGCCTGTTCTATAGCCATTTGGGGGTATAAATGTGCCCTTGAGAGTGTGCCAGGGCTGGGACAGGAGTGTTGGATGGGGTCTAGCATCACAATTACTGTTGAGCTTCAGCAGGATCAGTGTTTTTTCTGGCTGTGCCATGTTCTTCCTTCCCAACAGGCAACTTACGCTCTTCTGGCGCTGGCCTGGGTGTTCGTGCCAGTCTATGTCTCATCTGGGGTAGGTAGAGCTGTGCTGAGCCTGCTGTGGGGAGAGTGGCCCCAGCCAGGTCCCCTGCTCCCTGCAGGACTGTCACCACTGTCCTTTGAGACCTCTAAGCCCTGCTCTGGGAACACAGCTGTCTCCCTGCCTTCCCTGAGACCGTCCCCAGAGGAGGGGGCTGGACAGGACATCAGTTGCTCTCTTTCCCCTGGCAGATTGTCACGATGCCTGAGTATCTCCAGCGAAGGTTTGGAGGGGAGAGGATCCGAATGTACCTCTCCAGCCTGTCACTCCTGCTCTCCATCTTTACCAAGATCTCTGTGAGTAGCTCCTGCTCTGCTCAGTGATAAATCCATGTCTGATTCCCACCAAGGAAATGGTTATTTTGGGACTCAAACTTTGTGTAGCCAAATTAGGGGAGAGCAGCTGCTGCAAGGTGCTCCAGGAGAGAGCAGGACAGGAGGTGGGAATTCACTGGCAGCTACCACCTGCAGCACCCCATGTGTAGGTAGATCCAGGTGTCTGGGTGGTCCCAAAGGCCACGTGCCTGGGTGTCAGGATTCCCAAACTTACCATGCACTCTCCTGGTGGGACAGGCTGCCTTTGAAGCCTGCTTAGGGGCTGGGTTGTGTGGTCTGGGTTTTTCCTCTATGCTCCAGCAGCGATGCTTTCCAGCACCCCTGAGGAACCCAGCAAAGCTGGGGGGCTGAACTGGGAAGGAACTCAGCGCTTTGGGGCACGTGGGCTTCTGGGGAAAGGAAGCCTTGCTGCACCTACAAGGTGCCCAAGCCTGAACAGAAAGTGCTTGATTTTGGGGAACTTTTCAGCAGGGGTGTTTTCCCCCTGCTTTGGCCTTATTCACCAGTCCCTGTGTGCTGTCGCTGCTCCAGCTGCCTGCTTGGGAACCGGGGGAAGAGTTTATTCAAGGTAAAACTACAGAAGAGCCTCTGACACCTGGCCTAGGGCAAGCAGGGGGAGCCCGGCACAGACAGCCCTGGGGGGGGCGCTGAGGAAGATCAAGAGCAAACGGCTCAGAGACTGGAGCAGAAAACCTGCCCGAGGGAGCAATCCTGCACCACCCCTCTGACAGACCCGGGCTCTGCTGGGGCTTCTGCCCTTCGCCACCAGAAAGGAGCCGGCTGCAGGAGCGGTGCTGGCGGTGGGCTGGGAGCCGTGTCAGTCCGCAGGGCAGGAGCACCGGTGCCCGAGCGTGTTTCCCCACGTCGAGGCGCTCAGGGCCTGCCTCCACGGCTCCACGCTTCGCAGGCGCCAGCTCGGCTGGATGCAGCATCGCTCCCTCCGCAGCTTTTCCACCTCTTTTCTGGCGGCTTTGAAGCCCCAGGCCTGGGGGCTGAGCTGGGGCATCCCCTGGGTCTCCCCTCTGAGAGATGCAGAGGATGGAGCAGCCTGTGGGCAGGGCTCGCTGAGCTCATCCACCAGCGCTTAATGTGAAGGGAGAGGCTGCTCCCTCCTCGGACAGACCCCAGCGCTGGGTGATGTGATGTCCCCAGGTCCAGGAGACCCCCATCTCCTCCTCGTGAGCTGCTTTTTGACCTTGGGCAAGGCACTGTGCGTTGGAGGAGCTCTTCCCATGCTCCTACTGACGTGGGGCTTTCAGCAGGGCAGAGGTGATGCTGGTGTTTCCAGCTGCCACCTGGGTTTCCCACTGCAAAACCCTGTCTCGTCATGCTGAAGGGTGTTCTTCCCATAAAAACAACATTCTTAGCATTTATGGTGTTGAACATCCTGTGGCATTCCTCCTGAAATCAGCCCGGTAGGTCCTGGAGCACCAGCTGAGTTTGCAAGTTTGGGCAGTTACACTTTGTTCCCTGATTGTCCCCGTGCCCAGTAAACTTGTATCTCGTTCTCCTCCCCCCGTGCTGCTTTGTAGACAGCTCTTCCCTGCTCCTAACAAGAGCTGAGAGGAGCTTGAGGGAGGTGCTGGGGCATCTGTCCCTGTAGTGTTGGTCCCTGGGATCTGTGTGAATCCCTGCTGGCATTTAAAAGGGAAGGTTGGAAGCTGGGATAGGATTTCTGGTGGGGTAGTATGTTCTTGCCGGTCTGAATTTGAAGAAATCCATCACTGGTAGTTTGGATGCCAGTTGTCTTTGAGTCCTCTTCCAGATGCTCACAGGTGTCCCCTCTTCTCTTACAAAACGACACCTTACTGTGCCACGGGGACGTGCTTGGTCCCTTTGGTTTCCAGTCTCTTCATGGCTTTGCCCAGAAGGGATGGATGTCCTGTGAGTTCGTTCTTAGCTTGGGACACAGCTGTGGTGTCACCCCTTGCCAAACACCAGATGAACCTGTCGATGACCTCTGCGTGCTGCCTGCGCCAACGGGAACCTCTGCGGTCCTCCTGGTCCTTCTCTGCACAACCCTGTGTTTGGAGCCTGGTGGACACTCCCAAAAGCCTCTTCCTGTGCCTTTTCTCAGCCAGCTCCACAGTTTCTTTGGTCTGCTGAGTTTTCTTTGAGCTGAGTCATGCAGGATGCAGCAGGAGAGGAATCAGCCTAATGAGGGGATTATCTTGGCATCTGACTCCATTCATGGTAAATCTCACAAACAATGGCTGTTTCCAGGGAAGGGTTGGGATGTCTGCAGACACCAGGGTGTTGCCAGACTGGCATATTGTCCCCTCCCTGGTGGTGGCCACAGCAGGGAATGTGGGGGGAGAGTGCAAAACCTGGAGCAGTTGGGCAGTGCTGTCTCTCAGCCAGCGTTTCCTCTGCTCCTAACTGGGGCTGCTTCCAAGCCTGGCACTGGCTGGGCTGTTCCTGCCTCCTGTCCTGGCAGGAATTGGGTTTATGGATGGATCTCTACTCCACGTTCTCCTGAGCTGAGACACAGCACCACTGCTGCTTCCATTGGTTCTTCTTTTGGGGCATTTTGGAAATGACAGTCCCTCCTCTCCTGGAATTTACCCTAATTGGACCCCAACCCTCCCCATTTTGTGGCAGGGTACAGAATGGCAGCCCAAAGTTCTGCTGAGAGAAGGAGTTACCCCCTGGCTAGGAATGCATGAGGAGCTGCTCAGGTGAAGAGCCTCAATGAAGAGTCCCTGTGGGCTCCTCTGTACCCTGGGTAACTTGTTCTACTTGAGGCTTTGGCTTCACCAGTTGTTAATCCAAGTTGTCTCTAAAGCCAGCTTTCATTGGGACGGCATCAACAATGTTGGGTAAGAGTGAGTTTCCAAGTGAGGTCACCAGTGGAGGCAGGGATCTTGCTGGATTATGAGGCCTGACTTCAAAGACTTCTGCTCTCCTTTTACAGTTGAAAGGACTTGTTTTATGAATAGGTCATGCCTGGTTTTAATTAGCTTGTTTTTGTATTTGGGATGTCTTATTAACGACTCAGTCACATGCGCTTTTATTTTTTCCCACCCTAGCAGAATTACCAGGAAGGGAGGTGGAGATACCTCTACTTCCTCATAGCAAAGGCTCAGACTCATCTGCAGACGACTGCAAAAAATGATTAAGCATTGAGAAAGCCAGGAGAAGCAGTTATAAAATATCTTGTCCTTGGCTTAGTCTTCACAGCTGGGCTCTGGGGAAGGGTTGCTGAAGAACCGGGCAGTTACCAGGGTGCATGACTTTCTGGGTGGTGCTGAGGTGACAAGTGATTGATCCCTCTAAAGGACACTAGGGAGTTCCAGAAGGCACCAAGGATGCTTGGCTGGCACTGTACTAGGAAGGCTCAAAATATTTTTGGGGTTCCACTTCAGGTTGTGTTGGGAGGAGATGGTTGAGGGCCCTTGGTTGGGGCGTTTCTGACTTGTAGCTGAAGCTTTTGTTGCACGAATGGCTTAGTTGTCCTCTTGTAGGGCTCCTTGGTAGTCTCTGTGGTATTGAGCTGCGGTTGAATTGCATTTGTGGTGGAAAGACATCAGAGGAGCCACCAGTGTAGAGGTTTTGTCACGGTTGCCCATGAGCTGGTTCCTCTTCAGCAGGACATTCCAGGGCTGAATTGCCTCTTGATGCTGGTGAGGGCCCTCCCAGAGACACGGCCAAGCCCAAGAGCAGCTGAGGACATGCATCACCTCCCTTGGGAATGCAAGGTGTGACTGTGGTGTAAAACCTGGTCCAGATGTCGTGGAATAGTCCCTGAATCAGAACCCTCAATATCATGGTGTAAGTGCTCTTCTGGTTGATTTGCTTTGCAGTTTAATCACATTACACCTAACAGTGTGTGCTCATCTGCTAGGGAACAGGCTTCCATGTTGTGTCGGAGCTGGATGTATGCTCATCTTCTGGGTTTCATGGCTGATGGGGCCCTGCTAGGTGGCACACCCCTCAGTGCTTCCATTGCATGATCCTGCACGTCCCCTTTCCATCACCAGGTGATGGTTCTCAGCTCCTGGATGGTAAACTTACCTCAGTAGCACTGAGCAGGGGAAGGGAAGGGAAGGAAAAGGAAGGGAAAGGAAGGGGGGTAATATGGCAAATAGCACCAGTCCTCCACATCACTAATCCCAAGCGGCTGCTCCCACATGACCAGGCAAGAAAGCTCTGCTGTTTAGGGGATGGTTTCTAGGGGGTGTGTAAAGAAAGACGTCAAATTGGAACTGATACGTTGGCTGTCACAGCTCCAGGCAAGGGTGTGGAGTTGAGTTTTCTTGCCTCTTCCTGCCCCTTCTGGCCTTGTTTCTTTCTCCAAACAAGGTTTTTGTGAAGATGCCTTGGCTGAGTGCTGGGGATGGCTGGGTCTCAGCTGTGGGTGGGGACATGGTGGTGGCATGGGCACTACCTGCTGTGCCTGATCTTTTCCTCCTACAGCATCATTGCTTCTGCTGGAGGAGGTGCCCTGGCTCCTTCTGAGTCTCTGCTTTACATCTCATTCCCATGAGACCATGACCAGACCTCCCTGTGTGGGTCCAGCCCTTCTACAGGTGGGAAACCATGGCCACTTTTGGGTGTCAGTTGCCTCAAGGGAGTTTGGCAGCTGAGTGATCTGCAGGCCTGCACACACTTCTCCAGGCAGCCTGCACACACATGCTCCTGACACCCCTGTGGGACGTGATGCAGGCAACACTGGGACTGGTGGAGGCACCTGTTGGATGTGGAGTCAGTCTGTCCTTCTGTGGCCGAGCAGAAACCCCAAGCCTCTTCCAGGGGCTTGGCAAGGACAGCTGCAAACATGGGTGGCAGGGAACAGGATATGTTGGAGGATACATTTGTGCTGGTCCATGCTGGGATGCAGGATGCTTGGGCTGCCACTTGTCCCTCAAGACCAAAATCAACCTCTGCCACTTGCCCACACCTTGGTTTCCCCACCTGGGTAAGACCAGGAGGAGATACTTCCCCAGAGATGCTCGTCAAGGAAGTGGCTTGCTGGGGTAAGACCCAGGGGTGGCAGTCCTGGGTGTCTGTGCTCTGCTTTGGGGCTGCTCCTGTCAGTTCCTCACCATGGAGTGGCTGCAGGGGTTGAAATGCTGCTGGGGAGTAGGGCAGCCCCTTGCTCTGCCCCACCAGCATGCACCTGAGCCCAGCTGCATTCCTTCTGTGACACGGCACAGAGCAGCCCCATCCATCGCTAAAGGCATCACAGGTACCAGCAAGCACCTTGAAAAGTCCCTGCACGTGGGAGGAGATCCCCTCCTGCCCCAGCAGCTTTTTGGGCTCGCCGCCGCCCTCCTGACTGGTCTGACAGCCCCGACCGTGTAGCTGCAGCTGGGGAGGGGGAGCTGGAGCTTGGCAGCATCCTTGCATGGGTGCCAGGAGGGTGGATCCTGCCAAGCAGAACATGAGGTACCAGTTACTGAGGTCCCTGTGGGGGCTGCTAGGGTGTGCTGGGCTGGGGAGGTGTCTTGGGCTGTCTCCAGAGAGCACCCAAGGGTGATGATGTGTTCTGGGGGAGTACAAGCCTCATTTGGTAACAGATGCCCCGTTTCCAGGGCTCTACAAAAAGCACTGTGAGATGCTACTGGGAGACCAGGGCACTGCCATTGGTGGGGGGACCTGGAGGTACTGGGGGCAGTATGGAGGTAGCTCAGGACCTGATCTTCCAAAGGGCTGAGGATCTCTAGCTTCCCGCTTTGCTCTCAAAGGCAGTGGCAGTGCTGGTGCCCCAAGGCATCCTGCTTCCTAGCCCAGCTGCAAAGGCTGAGGCTGCATGCTCTGCTCTTCGGGGGCTGAGGGAAGGTGGCCTGTGACACTCATCTGCAGTGGTGACACAGCCACCCACATGGGACCCCAGGCTTCAGCGCTGGCTTTGGGAGGTGTCCTCCTGGGCACGTACAGCGTCATGTCCTCACTGTACCCACAGCGCTGGCCATTTCCCCGCCGTGCCGCGCTTGCAGCAGCCCGGGGGTGCTGTTTGGCCAGCTGGATGCCACCTGTCCCAGCCCCTGTGTTTCTTCTTCCACGCACAGACAGACCTGTACTCTGGGGCCCTCTTCGTCCAAGTCTGCCTGGGCTGGGACCTTTACCTTTCCACCATCCTGATGCTGGTGGTCACGGGACTCTACACCATTGCGGGTAGGTTGCTCAGCGTCTACTGGCCTCAATCTTTCCTCTCTGGTTGAACCACACCACTTACACCCCTGCTTTTATTATTTTTATATATAATTTTTCTCCTGGAAGGTCTCTGGGGACTTGGGAGGGTTGATATTCCCTGCCCTTCCAGCCGGTATCCGAACATCCTTCCCAAGCATCAGCTCAGGCAGTGACTCAATGCCCAAGCTCTCCTTTGTCATGACTGCTTTTCACCTGTGGTAACTCCTCCTCCCCCACACAGTTAGCTGCTTTTTGTATGTGCACCTATTAGTAACAGCAACAATCAGGGCTTCTCCTCTTACTATGGAATCTACAACCTGGTTACCTCTCTGCCCAGCTCCTTCCCCTCCTGCTTGCCCTGCCTGCAATGCAACTTGCTGCCCTCCCTCTCCAAAGCTTTTTGGGAATATTTCTTGCCCGTGCTCCCCCCCATCATGGCACAGGCTATTTATGTGCAGTGTCAATCCTTAAGTTTCTTTTGTGATCTGGAGGTGATGAGGGTTTGGAGCTGGATTTGGAAATTGTGGGTTCCTGCCTTGCCATCCCACTCTCAGGCCGTGGGACTGCATATCCTTGCCAGCCCTTTCGGTTATTATTTTGGCTGGTACTTCCCCATCCCCTGGTAGTGCCAGTGGAGACACCCAGCAGTAAATTCTCCCTTGCTATCTCACCCCAGTCATTAAAATGGGAAACAGGTTTAAGGAGATCCAAAACACGGTGGATTTTGCAAGACTTTGGTTTTAAGCAAACCCCATCTCGGGCTTTTTCCTGCCCACAAGGCTTGTTGTGAAGTGAAGCATTTCTGTGAGCTCAGGCAACGGGTGTGATCATTGCATCATCCCAAACCTGAGAACAGCCTTCTGAATCCCAGACATGGCCAGGGATGGTGCAGCCCTGAATTCCCAGGACGTGAGTTGGTGACTGGGGTTGAAACTGGTTCAATTTTTGACCCATTTTCTCTCGTTCCGCTACGTGTTAATGCTTTTTGCTGGGTAATTGCTTTCTGGCTAGGTGAGCAGGTCCTGGGTTTGCAACAAGTCTAAAGGGAGAGCTTGGAGTGGGAAGGAGAACTGTTGGCTGGGTGGCCAGGGGGACCCCACTGAACACCAGGTTGGGAGGGAGGAGAACTGAGGGGCGTACCAAGGGGCAAAGTGGTATGGCTTAGGGAGAGGTGGGATAATGATGAGATCAACATCCTGAATGTGGTCTGCTCGCTGGAGTACCCAAAGGTCCAGGGATGGAGCTGGATGGTGTCCCCCCAACTGTGTGCTGCTTCTCCCTCCCTTTCCTGCCATCCCTCAGCTCCCCTTCCCCACCCTGGGTGAGACCGCAGCCCCTGCGGCTATCGGCTGCTCCCCCACCCCATCTGTGGGGATGCTGTCACCCCTTGACACCAGACCTGCTGGGGAGCTCTTCCCCCTGCACGACCCCGCTCCCCCCAAAGCCCCCCCAAGCCGCAGTGCCAGCAGTCTGAGGCCGGTGACAGGCACGTCCCCGTGAACACGGGCAGCTTTATTGGGGCTTCACAACCGAGCTGTGCCCGAAGCCGGTGGTGCTCCTGACATGGTGCTTTCTCTCGTGCAGGGGGGCTGGCAGCTGTCATCTATACTGATGCACTGCAGACGCTCATCATGGTCCTCGGAGCCATCGTGCTGGCAGTGAAAGGTGAGAGCTAGGAGAGCACAGATCCTCCTCCCAGGGGGACCTTCTCTCCCCACTCGGGCAGTTTGGGAAATAAATAAAAAAAGACTCGTTCTGAGCCATTTTGTGGCCAAGATGCCCAGCAGGACTTTGGCCCATAGCAATCACCTAAAGAAAGCCTGTGGCCTGCCTGTGTCCTCTCTGCCACTGTGCTTCCCTGTTTCCTCTGGGTGAAGATGCCACGGAGCCTCCCCATGGACCACCAGCACTGGTCACTTTCCTTTGGTCATTGGGCTCTGCGTGTTTGCCTCTAGTCTGTGCACTCTAGTCTGAGCCCCAGACTGGGTGTTTGGCAGCACAGCAGCATTTCCAGTTTCGCTCCAGAACACTTGCAGTGGTGTTATGGTGGGATCTTCAGATGGGATCCTGCCACATGGGGAAGTGGCAGAAGGTGGTGCCAGTACGAGATGCTGCCATAGGGGATTTCCTGGAGCTGCAGAGCACAGTGCTGTGACTTCCTGCTGGTTGGAGCAAGCATGGTTCATCCCCAGCCCTTTCTGAATGCTCAGCGCTGTCGTGGCTCCGTGCACTTGGCTGCAGAGCACCCTTGCAAGGCTGGGAGCTGTTGTCAGCCTTGTTCTGCCACTGGAGCTCTTGGCCCTTGGGAGTAGGAGGCAAAAAGTCAGGTCCCGGCTTCAAAGGCAAGAGTTTAACTGCAGAGGATGATTTCCAAAGGTGCTCCTGAGATGATTCCCACTATCTCCTGGAGAAGTCTGCTTAGGCAGGCAGGTAGGAAAGGCTTTGACCCAAAGCAGCACAGGAGCTCTGCTGTGGAGGTGGGAGCAGCTCCAGACCTGCCGCCACCTCAGTCTCACGGCTGCTTCCCTGTGCAAAAGCAGAGCTGGCTCCTGGGTGAGCCCTGTACGCAGCAAGGTATATTTACAAAAGCCAAATGAAAGGGCAGATACTTCCTGGAGGAGTGACAGTATTCCCAGCGACCCCAGCCGCAATGAGGAGCTATGCTGGGCAGAGGAGCGTTCCCTGTCCAAGCAGATCTAAGTGGTCACCACAGCCTCTGCATTAGGGGAGGTGCTTGGATGTTGCTGATCGTTGAAGCTGGAGCTGCCCCTGGGGCTCTTTGGGGTGTGTGTCTGCAGGCTTGGCCAGGCGCAGCAATACAGGGCCCAGAGCAGGAGAGGAGAGAAGCAAGGCCTGGAAATCCCCTCCTGTGACTGCAGAGCTTGGCTTCCTTGGCTCTGCCAACCTGTAAGCATGTGCAGGGAGGTTAGGTGGTGGATTGATCCAGAGGAGCCAGAAGACAAGCTGCTGGGCCCAAAGACTTTTTTCCTTGGGTCTTGGGAGACCTCAGGACCTGGAGGCTGTTAGGAGTGTTCAGTTTTCTCCAGCTCTTGTCAAGCTCATTGTAATGAAGGACACTCTCCATGTTTCACCTTGTTCATGCCTTAAGACATCTCAGCAGATGCTAACACTCATCTGCTGAGCTGTCACTGCTCAGGCTCTGCTCTGCCCAGGCCATCACCCCCTCTGCTGCCACTGAAGGGACAAAAAGGCACATTGCATCTCCCAAGGAGGGCTGTGCAAATCCTTGAGGGTGTGATGCTGGGTAGAGCATTCTCCAGTTGGACAAGAGGGTGGAGACAGAGGGGGAATTATCAAACCATTTCACTTAACAGAGAGCCCAGGGGCGGTTTCAGCAGGTGTTGGTGGATCTGCTTGGCTCTGGCATTGCAGGTAAGAGTGGCCATGCCACCCTGCACCTGCTCAGTGCTCAGCACAGGGATGTCAGTCCTAGTGGGGCCTGTGGGCTGCAGCCTGGCATCTGCAGGCTGAGCTCCTGCTGCCCTGAAGGGTTTCGCCTGCTCTTCTGTCCCAGCAAGTGTAGGTGTCGTGACTTGCCAGCATACACTTTTGGGAAGGGAGCAGGCCCACACCCCCGGGCACGAATCTCTGCTTTCAGTGTTCACCCTCTGCCTCTGGAGAGCTTTTGTTGGTGCCCAACGCCCATGCAAAGCTTGGGAGTAGCCTGTGCCTGGATAAACCAAATGCTGGAGGGTGGCCAGAGCTGCTTGCACAAGAGCAGGAGGAGTATTCAAATGCTGACTCCCTGTGAAATGCAGGGGTCCAGTGTGAAGGGTGGTGATGATGCCCCTTTGCAAATGCCCCGAAAGGCTCAGGCCAGGGCTGCCTTGGGCTGGGGACTGGCATGGAGGTCAGGGGTGTAAATGGCTGGGCTGCAGGGAGGGGGCTGGCCTTGGCCAGGAGGGCACACTGGAGCAGGATGGGTGTCTTGGGAATTGGGATTTGCTCAAACTGGGATTTGATGGTGATCCCAGTATCTAGCACCTGATGCTGGAGCAATTTTCTCTCCATGCAAGGCAGCAGCGCTTGTGGACATGGTCCTGCAGGAGGGAAACTTCTCAGGACAATGTTTCCAACCTGTTGGAATGCTGCTGTGTTGGAGGGGGCTGAGCTGGGCATCTGGACAAAAGCCCATGGGGGTGGGCAGAGCAAAAGGGATGCAGGGTGGGCCAGCTGGACCAGACAGGGGAAATCCGCCAAGGGATGCTTACATGTCTTGCTTTGAGTCTCCCTCCATGAGACATGGAGGCCCTGGAGCCTCTTCTCCTGAGTGTCAGCAGCTGCCATGGGTATGGGGGGTGCCAACGTGCCTTCCTGCTTACGTCTTCCATGGCTGCTGCATGGGTGGCTGTGGCACATGGAGGGGAGCAGGGTGGATGCCTCCTTCCTCTCACTTCTCCAGAAAAGTGATGCCTTTGGCTCCAGAATTCTCTTGTTGGAGGTACTGGAGGAGCTGCAAGGAGTGCTCAGCCCATGCTCCCTGGGGTGGGGAGGTGGTGGGGGGGCCAGGGCAGAGCCCGGGGCTGGGCAGCAGCTGCTGCCAGGGGCTGGTGGCTGTGGCACAGGCAGGAGCAGCACCATGGCAGCTGCCAAGGGCGCGGGGGCTTGCTTGTTAGGGCTTGTTCATGGCACACACTCCTCAGCAGGGCTCAGATGAAGACCCAGATCTTGGATCCCACTTCCTAGGAAAAACGTAGTGAAGAAAGTCTTCCCCTCCACCCCCCATTGGCTGCTGGAGGTTTGGGGATGGAGCAACGTGGGGGGTGCTGGGGAAATGCTCTGAGGAGTGGAAAATGGCTGCACACTTGTGCTAAGGCACCTTGACCTGTAGTATATCAAGTCAAAGGCTAGCTAATCCTGTGTTTTCATGGTCCTGGGTGAGTTTCCCCTGCTCTGGACCAGGGATCTTTAATAAACAGGTTGCTTTAACAGTACAAGGTCAAAAGTGGTGGGTCTCTTGAGGAGCCTTTGTCCCAGGACATGGGTCGCCCTCCAAAGGGAGAGCAAACTGTAATGGGACCTGCTGTGCAAAATGTTAATAGAAGAGTCTCTTAAATCACTAGAGGAAGACATGGTTGCAAACCAGCCATACATCTCCAGGCAGCACTCCTGGGTTAAATTGGTGGGTGCTTTGCCAGCTGATCGCACACTGCTGGGTTTTTCTCAACTCTGATCAACCTCTCCCAATGATGCTTTCCAGCTTTTAATGAGATTGGAGGTTATCCCAACCTGGAAGAAGCCTATTTAAAATCTGTGCCGTCCAAGATTGTTCCCAACACTACCTGCCACCTGCCCAGAGCGGATGCCATGCACCTCTTCCGAGACCCAGTCTCTGGAGACCTGCCCTGGACTGGGATGACTTTTGGGCTGTCTGTCATGGCCACGTGGTACTGGTGCACTGACCAGGTAAATGTAAACAAGGTTCCCCTGTCCCATGTAACACGGTGTTGCCTGGGGTCCAGGCATGCTCTACTACCACTCTCGCCCTGGAAGTCCACCTGCATCAGCACTTAGTGGTCCTTCTGGCTGGTGGTCTCAGCGGGCTTCTTTCTGGAGTCAATAGAAGCACCCGGGGCTCCTGCAACCCTGCTCTTGAGGTGCTTGGACTGGGACAGTTTGGAGAGCGGGATGCCAAGGGGTGTCCTCATCTCCTCGGTTGTCTTCTGGCTTTCTGGAAGGGAGGTTAAGCGCTTGCTTGATGCTCTGGGGTTGCTTGGTGAGAGGTGGCCGGGCTGAGGGGACTTGCTGGGGCTGAAGACTTTGCTCTGCCAGAAGTGCTGGCTGCCTGCGATGGTCTTTTTGGGTTCGGCTCCATCCCCTCTGTACTTGGTGGCCCCGAGGGGTTTCTCATGTGTTGGGGAGCAGGAGACCTCCTTGCCTTGTTCTCTGCCTGCGGGGTTCCTGGCTCGGTAGCGGTAGATGTGCATCCCCTGTTAAAGAGCAGAGAAAATAGTGAGCTACTGCTGTTGTAAGGATGCTGTTTCCCTGCAAGGACATCCCTTCACACATCTGTGCTGTGGATTTGGTCCTCATGGACATATCCCTCTGCCACTTGGTGTATGCCCTTGCCCAAATTCTTCTGAGACCAGAGTCGGCTCAAAACTACCTCAGGTTTTAACTGCTGCAGCTCCTCTGACCCCTTGCTCTGGCAAAGCACTGTCTGCCACGCAGCAGCATCTCAGCAGCCGCTTCATGGCTGCCTGGAGATCCAAGACCAAGGATGCCAGCAGCATCTCAATGTTGTCTTTCCAGCAACAGCCTGAACACCTGCCTTAATCATCTGAGTGCTCATTTTGGGGCCCAAAGAGCATTCAGTCACCCAGACCCAACCTGTGGGGTTAGGTGGCTACCAAGATTAGATGAAAGGATAGAGGGGTGGGAGAAGAGGTGGGATCAGGAGAAAACAGTGAGCTGCAATGCTACTGCGGGGGTGGCTCTGATTAGCTGGGTTGAGAGACGTGTTTGGATTGGGTCTGAGCATCGTTAATCTTAATTCTGGACTGGGTAAGGCCTTAATGCGTGGCTGTGGTCACCAGATATTTATCTTCCTCTTTGGGCGTGTCTGTGCCGCAATCTGGAGGTGTGATTGCACCCCGTGCAGACGTGTACAGGGTGAGATTGGATCTGGGGAGCGCAGGTGCTGATGGCAGGAGGAGCTGGGGCTGGGAGGCTGCAGAGCCAGCTTGCTGACCTGCCCTGCTGCAACCCCCACTGTGCCACGAGCGCTGCATCCCCACCGTGCCACTGGCATCTTCTCGCTGCTCAGTTATTTGTCCTGATATCCCAATATCCTCTCTCATCCTCCAGTAGGCACCTCCTGCTTTGACCAGGAGGGCTGTGTTAAAGCAGTTTAGCTTAGGTAATGCTAGATTGATTTAACTAGATCACTGAAAATCAGTGGTAAGGTCTGAGACCTCTTCAGGTGGGAAGGACTAGCAGTGATTTAGCTCCTCTCCCTTTGAGGTCATCATGTGCCTGATGTGGTGCAGATGGAGCCTGAGCTGAGTGGTGGGTCCTGTGGCTCCTGACATGCTCTGGTTCTTGTGCAGAAGTTAAACCACAGCTTCTCCGAGCATCCCATCCCAGGAACTGGCATACTGTCTCTCAACCCACCAGTGACAGGAGCCAGTGCTTGCTCAGGAGTGAACGAATCCTGCTGGGTGCTGGGCACTTCTCTCTAAACCTTGGGGAGAGTGTGAGCTCTTTTGAAGTCAGCATTTCCTATGGATGTTGCCTGTTTAATAGAGACTGCCTCAAAGCCCAAGGGCTGGCCATGTCATGGATGGACACAGCTCAGCCAGAGCTTTGAGGTACGATGGTTTGAGCAGTGTGGGTGCTGGGGTTGTGGTAGGTGGAGGCTGGACTCAGTGTCCCTTTCATTGTGGGCCCTATTTGGGGAAGAGATTGAATAGAAGGGGCAAGAGGAGAGAGGATGGTGGTGAGGAATAGTTGATACTGCCAGGAGGACACCCTGCTGTGGTTGCGCTGGGCTTTTGTGGTGCTATAACACCAACCTGTTGCTGGTCTGGAGACAAACCTAGCTCTCCTGGTTGGGTACACATCTACATTGTATTTGGGATCTTGTGTTTGGGCCTGATTCCCAGCAGCTCCAGTGTTTGGAGATGTCTGGGATGCAGTTTGGCAAGGAAGAGCCTGATGGAATAGGAGAGGTTGGTGGCTGCTCAGCGGTATTTCCTGGCTCTCCCACAGGTCATCGTCCAGCGGTCGCTCTCTGCTAAGAGCCTGAGTCATGCCAAGGCCGGCTCCATCTTGGCCAGCTACCTGAAGATGCTGCCCTTGTTTGTTATCATCATGCCAGGGATGATCAGCAGGGTCCTGTACCCAGGTAAGGGCCCAGCTATGTGGGCATGGACCTGGTGGGGTGGCTATTTTGTTGTCACTCAGCGATGAAGGGGGTGGGGGAGACGGGACATGACATGACTTGTCTGGAAACCCCTGCTCTGCACAGCCCAGGGGTCTCTGCAGGGTGGAGAGGACCTGAGTGTCCCCGACTCTCTCCTTGTGCCGGCCGTGTTTCAGCTGTACACCATTAACCATGCAGCTGGGTGCCAACAGGGCTGTGTGTATTTCATCAAGGCAACGCTCTGGGGCTGACTTGGGTCATAGAATCCCAGACTGGTCTGGGTTGGAAGGGACCTCAAGGATCATAGAGTTCCAAGCCCCTTGCCACAGGCAGGGACACCAACCTCCAGGCCTGGATCTACACAAGGTTGCCCAGGGCCCCATCCAACCTGGCCTTGAACACCCCCAGGGATGGGGCATCCACCCCCTCTCTGGGCAGCCTGTTCCCTGGGCCCTGTTCCAGGATCCTGTGTTCTCAGTGTGATGGAAAACCTGATGTTTGCCCTGAGTGAGCCTCTGCCTGCGTTTCGGGCTACGCTGGGCCAGCACATTGGAAATGTGGGCTCAAAATAGATGTGTTTGGTGGGGGTTGATGGAGATTCCTGTTGGATTCAAGGTTTCTCAAGAGTTAATCAAGGATTGCTTTGGGTTGTTATTTTTACACATGGGAGAAACTATTTTCTGCATGCTTCCAGCAGCTGAATGCTGACTTCCCTCACCCTGATGGCCTGTCAGTGGTGACACCCTTTCATCAAAGGGCTGGAATGAGTTATTGCAGGAACACCAATGTACCTGGCCACCCTGAGCACCTGGGCCCTGGGTCACAGAGCATCAAAGGGCTCACTGCTCCTCACCCTGCATGGCTCCGTGGGGCGTGAGAGGATGTTTGATGAATGAGGATTAAAACCCTGCTCTGAGCTCTGTGTCGCTGGCTGGGAAGGGAGAAGCAAGAGGACTCTGGGCTAGAAAATTTAATTCCCTGTAAATACAGATTAGATGCTCAGCTGGGGTAACCTCAGGTGACTTCAGCTGCTGATTTAGCCCTGTGGGGGTTTGAATGCCCCCAAAACAGCTGGTGGGGAGCTGTGAGACTTGGTTGTGGTGGAAGAGCTGCAGCACTTGGGTGGAAATAGAGGATTGACCCTGGGATTCACCTGCCTGGATGGAGTGATGCTCCCGCTGTGGTGGGGATGCGAGCATGTGCCCTGTGCTTCAGCAGTGGGGGTACTGGTGTGCACCCCGTGGTCTTGCATGGGGTGCTGGCACGCATCCTGTGGGGTGACAAGGTCTGGTGTCACTCATGGATCAGCCACAAAGCTGCTGACTACAGTGCTCGCCCACAGAGGTTGCTGTCCCTGTTTCTCTGCTGTCTTGCTCTGCCTAATTATGTGTCCGAGTGCTTTTACTTTGATGGTAATCATCATTGCAAGGAGCTAGAAAACAAGCCTGAGAAGGACACGCCTGCACGCACAGTCTGTCCCTGGCTGGGCATGATGCCACTGCTGATGGGCTGTGGGACAAAGCCCAGCAGCTCCAGGCACAGCTGTTCGGAGCCACTGGGCTCCATCCCACAGCCCAATGCCATGGGATAATCTTTAATTCCCAAAAACCTCTCCTTTACCAGCCGTTCCCATTGCACTCCCAGACACCAAGAGCTGTGGAAAAGCCACGAGCCTTCCTGACCAAGAGCACCTCTTGGGTGACTCCTACCACCGCTGCGTGTAGGGCGTTATTCCCCTGTATGGGTAGTCTGATCTCAGCATCTAGGACGCGACACCAAAGCTAGGGATGATACCACGCCTCGGATGAGCTGGCTGGGCCACCTCCAGGTTTGCAGCCTTTGTAGGGTGGGGAAATATAGGGAAGGTTATGGCAAAAAGTCCTACCTGTGCAGCACTGCTGGGGTAGGAGCTGTTGCCATCCAGTATGGTGTGGGGCAGCACACACCTAATCTCCACGGCGTTGCTCCTCCTCTTCGCTCCTTCTTCCATGTGGACGTGCTTCAGGGATGGAAGACTCCCCAGGGGGCTGAGGAAGGTGCCCCGGCTGATGTGAGGGTCGCTGAGCTTCCTCTGCATGGGAAGGATCTCCCCGTTGTGGGTGACGTCTGAGTTGGTTCGCCGGAGTGGCCCATAACGATCCCTCACCTCGAAGTACTCATCTGAGATGGAGGAGGCATTGGAGCGGCGGTAGCTGTGGTCAGCAGAGCTGCTGGAGTAGCTCTCCTGGTCACTGAGAGTGATGTACTCCTCTTCTTCCTCCTCCTCCCCTTCTCCCAGCCCATTGTGGGCACAGGGAGGCCCTTTGTCCTCCTGTGGCACTGTCACTGGCTGATCTGGCTGGAGATGGCAGGTTTCTAATGAAGCTCCACTGGGCTTCTCCTCTGGCTCCTGCTTTGTACCCTCATGGCTGTGTGGCAGCGGTTGTGTGTCACCCTCCATGGCAGTGCTGCTGTCACAGGGAGTAGTGACTTTGGTCATGAGGACACCAACGGGGATAGTCCTTGGCTTTGGAACTGGGGGCTTGATGTCCTCCAGTATCTCCTCTGGTGGCTTCAAGCAGTGTTCCAATGGTGACGTGGTAAACATTCCCGCTTGCTTCATTGTCCAGCTGGCACCTTCGATGGGGCTGGTAGCAGGGGCTGTAGGAGCTTCCACGAGAGTCTGTGGGATCTGTCTTTGGCAGGGGGACACCAAAGGTTGGTCTAGGTCTAAGTTTTTCTTGGTCTCCATCTCCCTGTTCTTCAGCATCTGCCGGTGCTGGGCGCTGGCCTGGGAGACGTCACAGACTTTGATGCGGTTCATCTGTGAGAGCTTCACGTTCTTTATCTTGGGGTCAATAATGTTGATGTAGCCCAAGACTTCGCTCCCGGGCTCAGGGTCAGGCTCAACCCATGTGGGCAGATAGTCAAACATGTTGGCTTTCTCCAGATTCAGGAGGCCAGGGTGGATGAGCAGGGAGAGATCTGCCATGTCTCCGTGCCTGTCGCCTGCCTGGCCCTCAGGCAGGGCTTTGCCTTTGTTGTCTGCTTTCTGGTTTTTGTCCTGATTCTCTGATGAAGTCTTGCTGATCTGGTCGGCGCTCTTTGCCTTCACCAGGGCGTATTTAGGGTTTATCAGCTTCTTCACCACAGCGTTGGCAGGGGTCACCGGCACGATGGAGGGCAGTGTTACGGGCTCAGGTTCTGGCTCTTCACCCATGGAGATGGACTTGAGGCTCACCCCCTTGGACATGAGGTAGAGCTCCTGGAACTGCTTGTCAAAGGCCTCCACCACTTGGCCTGAGAGGACTGTGATGACGTTTCGGTCTGTCCTTGCTGCGGACCAGGTGAAGCTGGAACAGAAACACATTGGAAACTCTCTGAGTGCTTGCTGGTAAATAACACGCCTCTCCCCAGTCCCTGGCTTTCCCTGAGGGATTGATGGTGCTAGCAGGGACATGATCTTGCTGTAAACATTAATAATAATGAGATTGAAGAAATAGCTCTCATCCCAAATTAGAATGAAGGGTTGAAGTCTTGAGCACCCTTGAACTTGAAGTCAAAAGAAAAAGTGTTTGATGTGAGCCAGTTTTTCCCTTTGTTTTTGGCTGCTTTTCCTTTCTCCATTTGGGTTAGTTAAGAAAAGCAACTTGCAAAAGGGTGTGGGTTCTGTTGTGGCCTGGAAGTAGGAAATGTTTCGGTTCCATGCCTGTGAAACTTGTCTGAAACTGAAAAGCTCATTGAGATGGTTCTATTTCCACCAAGATAAGTTTTCATTTGGACAAATCGGCTTTGTGTAGGAAATGTTTAACTGGAAAACCTGAGGTCAGCATGAGAGTTGGGACTGGCTGTGGTTCGGTGGTTTTGTCTGTCCTTGTGCTCACCACAACCACTGGCAGGAGCACTTGGTGTGTCCCACCACCTCTGAAAAGGAGGGGCATCCTGACCTGGCTGTGGGGTGGTGGGGACCCCTTGGGGCCCACTCCAAATCTTAGGCTGGCTTTGAAAAATCATGTCCCAGTTTAGGAGGAGGGGGAGCAAGTCTGGGACAAGATCCTGGTGCCAGGCTGGGCAGGGACCAGGACTTAGTCTACATCAGCCCTTTGACCGCAGCTTCCATGGGGTAGGCAAGAGGAGACACCACTGATTACCTGTAGGATCCACACATGGCCCGGTCCCCATCCACAAACATGAACTTCTGGGCCAAAGCTCCTTTGAACTTGGTGGCTGAGCGGGTGAAGAACTCTGTCCCCCCTGTACTCCGGACTCGCAGGTTCTGCAAAGCAAAAGCAGGAGCGTGAGCAGAGGCAAAGGACCAGTCTGCAGAGCATCATTCGCCCCTGCGGATGCTTGGCAGCCCCTCCAAGGATGGGGAACTGCTCCTCATGGCTGGTTCAGGGGAGGCTGTGTCGATGGGAAGATAAATTAACTTGCTCAGGGCCATGCAGTGAACCAAGGACTTGGCTTCAGGAATTTCCAGCTTTGCCCATGTGTGGGGCAGTGTTTTCTACCTCTTGAACTCGGCGCTGCCGTGTCCGTGGGTGAGCAACGTGTGATAACCTCCCAGGCGCTTCCCACCTCCTGTGATTTATGCAAATCCCATGATGGGAGAGGTGATTCTTTACCTGCTCCCCAGCGGGATGTGTACAAGGGTTTTTAGGGGAAGGTGGGGACCCCAGGACCTGATAGCAGGTGACCTGATAGCAGGGGCTTTGTTCTGGGTTTCCCCTTTGCTGTGTTCCTATAGCTGAGCATCTAGCACTGGTTTTAAGGGTGAGTGGAGGGGGAAAACCCAGCCCACGGGGGAAACATCTTTTCACCCTCAGGAAACGAAACCCAGGCACGTGGGCTGAAAGGGCATGTCCTACAGTGGTGGTGGCCAGTGAGTGGGGTGTCCTTCCCCCAGGAAGCCCAGGCAGGGAGGGGCAGCTCTGACTCAAAAAAAAAATGCTTTTACCCTCAGTCTGGCTCATGCCTCTCCTGCTTTTCTCTGGAGGGCACCAGTACATTTTTGCAGCTGAGCAGATAGCATCTTTCACTGCAAATAGTCTCCCTGGGGTGGGGAGAAAATATTTTCTTATGAAAGCACCTACATTCCTCCTGTTCCTGCTGGGATGTGGGTAATGCCATTGCTGAAGGCACTGTGTCATCACTAGGTCATGGCCTCTGTGGCATTTGTCCTCCTCACCTCCAACCTTCCTCATCTGCTTCCCTGGGGTCTCCTCTCTCCCCACAGACCGTGACCTGGCACAGCACTGCCCCTGGGTATGAGCCAAGCTCAGGCACCCCTGGTTCCTGCTCCCACTTGCCTGGCAGGAGGGATGGTGATTGGAAGCTGGTTTTGATGTGGTGCAAAAGCAAAGGCTTTCCTGGCTGGATTTCCAGGGAAATTTGACATGCTGAGTGGAGAAGTTTGGGGGTTTTATAGCATGTTTGGTTTTTTTTTTATCCTATGATCCACCTTTTTCCTGAAATAGCTGAAGGCAGGAGCAGTGCTGAGTGTGTCCCACGGTGGGCAGTACTGGGGGTGCTAGGGGCTGGCTGGCAAGCAGGTTGGGGTGGCGGTTCCCATCCCTGTCCCATGTTGTCCCTACACGGTAGTGCCCAGGTTGGTCAGCTGCTGGCTAACGCTTGCACCCAAGGCTGAGCCCTCTGCCCACCCTCCCTGCTTCCAGCTCTCCCAGGGCGCTTAGGGCCGAACCCCTGCACAAAGGCACAAAGCAGCCCTGGGATTCTTCTCAGGTAACACCCAGGGGAACAAAGCTCCCCAAAGCCAGGTGCCGGTTACCTTTCCCTTCCTCCTTGCTCCTGGCCTATCGCTGCTGTTAAATAAGATCTGTTTATTCAATCTCCTAAGACGAGCGAGCGCCCAGCGTGATGGACGCCTGCCGAGCCTGAGACGGGTGAATCACTCCCCAAGCACTCACCGTTGCTCAACCCAGTGAGAGCCTTGCCCAGGGTGGCTTGCTAATTGCTAAGCGTGGAAGGCACTGAGATAACCAGGACGTATGTTTCGTTAGCATCTCCTGGCTTACGAAGCAGGTCCCAGACACTGCCCTAGTTTCCTCACAGCCTCCTGCCCTGCTGCGTCCCATGCCAGCAAACTGACTGCAATATGTGGCAAATCCCAACTTCTAGACATTTGCCGAGCTCTGTAGATGTTCTCCTGCTTTTCCAGTCCTGCCACTGGATTGCTAATGCATTAAAACACCGGTGTGCATCAGCGCTGGCTTTTCTGGTCTCGAAGAGGAAGCAGTCTGCAGGATACCAGACTCTCCAGGGAGTTTGGATGCGGGTAAAAGCTTAGCTGAGTCTGCTTTAATTGTTGTGAGCAGCAATTAAGCAGGGCTGGCAGGCTCGGTGGCAGGGGAAGGCCCAGGGCTGGCAGGCTTGGCGGCAGGGGAAGGCCCGAGCCTGGCAGGCCAGTGGTTTTGGCTCACCAGGATGCAGGGGTCTCTGAGCCCCCCACCCCATATCCCAGCCCTGCTCCAGCCCGATGTGAGGGTGTTGTGGCTCCTACATGTTCCTGCTCAGCCAGGAGTTCACCCTCACTGTAAGCAAATTTGGTGAGCTTGCCTGGGCATGGGCCTCCCCGCCAGCCATTTGGCAGGCCGCATGCACGGCCGGGTGACGTCAGGCGCGGAGACATCACCTTTCTGCCAAGCAACAGGCGAGGCCCGGTGACTCGCTCGCAGCTGGCGGGTGAAATACAGCCAGGAGCTGGGTGTCTGTGAAGCCTGAAGTGAAACTGCCAGGCTGCTCCAGCGAGTTTGTGTCTGATGCCGGTGACCAGAGCGTTGCATCGGCAGAGAGCCTGGAACCTTCCTGCTCCTGTTGCCTCTGAGGCTGATGTAACCCTGCCCTCTCCTCTGCCTCTTTATCTTCCTCTGCTTTTGCACAAGCACCCTGTGAGGTGATTTTCTGTCTACACACGGGGGTGTGTCAGGGGTTTGGGGCATTTTGGTTTGGGGACTGAGCCCTTTCACTGCCAGGCATCCCTGTACCGCTGCCTCTTCCCTCATTCAAATCAGATCCATGCACAGGAGCGATGTGCATGGATGAATGTGTTGTGTGCAGGAAGATGGGTTCCACCAGGGTACTGCCCAGCGTGGGCTAGAGTGGTGAGGGCATCTTTGGCAGCCTGTTGCCTTCTTGCTCTGCTCTTGGCCTCGTGCTGGGGTGGAGGCCCCGGAAAAGGGGAAAATCAAGTTTTTTAATTCCAGCCTCTGACTTGCGGGAGAGCCCGAAAGCGAGAGAACCGGCGGTGGTTGTGCCTGCTGGTCCTGGCCCTGGGGCAGGAGCAACCATGGGGCTGATGAGAACACGGATCCAGCCCTGGCAGAGCATCCTGTCTCTTGCGCCTTCCTTCTTGCTGGATTATTCACCAGGAGATGAGCTTGTAGGTTTGCCCTCAGTTTTGCCGTGCCCTGCTTGAGTTGTGCCCGCCCTTGTGGGACCACAGCTCCCTGAAGACCCCTCTGCCCCAAAGCCAGCTCTATGGGGTACCAGCAGCCCCCTGGGCTTTCTGCACCCAGCTTTGCTGTGCGGAAATCCATGTCCCCATCTCTCATCTGTTCCCCTCCATCCTGCTGCTTCTGGATTTGGGAGTCACCTTCGGCTTTGGCTACAGGAAAAATGCACTGTGCTCATGCAGCACTGCCCAGAGTTTGGGGGCTGTGATCTCCCCAAGACAGGAGGGAGCAGCGCTGATTGATAGCTCTGATTCTCTCCTTGCATTGGAGGAGGTCACCCAGCTCTTACCCTGCCTTACCTTCAAGTGTCCGGCATGCATCTGGGCTCGCTCACACATCTGAAGGAAGTGCTTCACATTGGTCTCATCCAAAATGATGTAGACTCCCACTTTCCTCTTGAAGCCTGCATCCAGGAGGTCCTTGAAGATGTCTACATCAGTGAACATGTCCATGACGACTGCAATGACCTGGGGAGGGGAGAAGAGAGGTGAGTCTGGGTAGCTTGGCTGGATAGCAACCCTGAGATGTAGGATGTACTTGGATGAGAACTGGAACCACCTGTGCTCTCAGTCCCATTCCTCTGCTGATCCCTACAGGAGGTTTGGTCTCCAGTGGTGGCCTGTAACATAACACACTGGTGGAAAATTGGTTTCTGAGGGTTAATCTGATTTTCTTGCCTTTATGTAGCAAGGTTTCTGTCCGAGAAGTTTTGCTATTGGCACTGCCTGTGGCCTTGTGATAGGGAGCACCAGAAGGGGAAACCTGTGATGCGTTGATGTGTCTGTCTGAGGGCATGTGTGAGGGGGTTGGTGTCTCTGGGGTTGCCCTGCATGCTTGTGCTGAGAGAAAGAGTGTAAAAAAGCAGCTAGAAGTGACTCTAAGTTTGGTAGAAAGTATCAGGATCCCCCTGAAGTGAATTTAGGAGCTGAAACCTCCTGCTGAAAATGCTGAAAAAGCTTTTAGTGTCTTTTATAAAGCCAGGCCTGTGTGCAAGCTGACAGGGTGGCTGCAAAACAGGTGGCAGTTTGCAGCTCCCAGCACCTGCGATGGGCTGATGTCCTAAGGCCAGGCTGCTCCTAGCAGTGATGAGGTTGGGTTCAAAGCCAGCTCTCCTCTGTGAAGCCAAACCAGCACACCGGGGCAGGCAGTGCTTCTGTCACTGGGGCTGCTGCTGTCTTGCTGTCCAGCCCTTTCACGGCCAGATCACTGCCAGGTACCCTGGGTGCTGCTCCTGTGGCACAGCATCACTCCTTCCTTCCTTCCTGGCTATACCAGAGCAGAGCAGAGCCGGGACAATGGTCCCTGTGCAGTGACAGCAGGGCTTGGCACGTGGCAGCATCACCATCCCTCACGAGCTGGAGCTGCCTTTGTACCCAGGGCGTCTGCTGCTTTGGTGGGGCCGGGGTGAGTCCCAGATGTGATAGGAAGGTGCATCCGCGCTGCATCCAGCTGTGCTGGGATCTTGCTGGAGCCGTTGCCTGAGCACCAAAGTTCATTCCACACCTGTGGATTTTGCCTCCCTGGAGATGGCATCGCCCGTGACGCGGGCATGAGCCGTGCGCTGGCAGAGCTGCCCACAGCACAGAGGAGCCTCTTGCTGCAATCCCCGGGGGCTGCAGTAGGGCAGAGCAGCCCCACAGCCACCTCTGCCTCCCCTCATCCCACAGAGTGGTGGCAGCCACATGGGAAATAGCTTGTCACTGGGGCACTGGCGTGTTGTCATCCCGTGCTTGGAAACCAGTTGGTGCCCCCATCTCTGGCTGTTCCTGGAAAGTGCCCTGGCTCTAGGGAGAGGGGCTCCACTGCCCCCTGCACAGGGCTGAGCCATGGAGGACACTGGCATAGGAGCCAGTGGGTGACACAGGGAGACCCTGCGATGCTTCTCCCTGAGGAGGGAAGGGAATTGGCATGGTGCCGGCTGCTTGCACACTCTGGCACGTCCAGTCCAGGCTCTCAAAGCACCAAGCTGCCTTTTAATTAGTTTCATGCCACAGAAGGTGGAAAGCTCTAATTAGGGAGAAGATTGTGTGTTATGACATGGCTGGCTCTTCCCTTCCTTTTCTGCAGGCAATGGGGTGAGGAGTGAGGCTGCACAGGGAGCTCCAGCCTGTGCTGTCTCCCATGCTACCCTGACCTTCCCAACCCTGGCCACATGTGAACATTTTGGGAGGCTTCTGGTGAGCCAAGTGAGAGGGGACTTTACAGCTCTGCCACTCAATTTTAACTGAATTCCCATTTATCCTCACCTGAGAGCATCTCGACAGGCTTTGCCATTGAGAGGAGAAATCCTCGCTCCCTTGCATACCCATGCATGGGGTTTTTTGTGTGTCCTCATTGTCCTGGTGGGGAAACTGAGGCAGAAACACAGGTGCCACTTTTCATTGTCAGCCCAGCGAGGGCTGCACTTGTCTTGCCGGTGATGTGAAGTGGGACAGGTTCAAAGCTACTCGTAAAACTCAGGGCTTGGCTTCTCCATCTGCAGTGAATAATTGGGGAGGAGCTGTGCTGCCTGCCATGAGTCCTGGGTGAGGGACACCCGAGCTGGGACGATGTGTCCCCCCGCTTGAGGATGTGGGTTTGGCTGCAGATGCTTCGCTCCTGTCTCTGACACCAGTGCTCCACGTGGCTGTGGTCAGGTCTCTCTGCCCATGCACTGGGTTTTCTCTGTGGGGGTCTTATGAAATGGGGCTGATAATAGTGTTTGCTTTCATTTGGGGAGGAGAAGGGCACTGTCCCACTGTGGTCCTGGCGTTCCCAAGGTTGTGGCTCACTGCTATGGCTCTGAAGATGGACAGGCACTTTGCAGGGACACAGGCAAGGCACGGTGACATCCCTCATCCCAAGCATTGCTTGCTCTGGGATGGCAAGCAGGCAGCGTGCTGCAGGCAGTTGCCCAGGGCAGCTGGCTGGGGCAGTGGGGAGGCAGCCTGGCTTTCACCTGCTTGCCCACATTTTCAATCCAATTCCTCCTGCTCAGCTGGTGCATCCTGTCGCCACTCAGCGCTTCTGCTTCCCTCCCCGCCGCGTCTTGCCTGCAGGACAGGCTTGGCCTCAGTTTGTCACTGGGATCTCATGCCAGCGTGCCAACGCGCTGCCCTGGCATGGAATGGGCTGTGAGGATGGTGCTGGCAGTGTTCCCGATGCGGTGACTGTCCAGAGGCCGCAGGGGCGAAATGTGCTGTGGGGATGCTTGAGGTACAACTTTAGCTGGGGTCAGATGGGTCGGTGCCAAACTCAGGTGCAGGCTTTAATCTGCAAAGAATGGAGGTCTGTCTGCTCCAGAGAAGTGAAATCCTCTGTGCTATTTACTTCCCAGCCCAGGGAATGGGAGTGTCAGGAGCACCCTGTGCTCCAGTAAGCGAGCTTGGCACCCTTGTCCCTGTCACCCTTTCCAGGGCAGTGCTTGGGACCTGAATGCTCGGTGCCAGGGAGGTCCCTGGCAGCAGGGCAGAGGCACCTCTTCCACGTTGGCTCCTTTGCTACTGCGACATCCCGGGAACCTTCCTCATCTCTTTGTCATTCATCCGGAGGGTGCAGAGAAGACCAGCCCCAAATCTACAGTCAGATGTTCCCAGTGCCTGAGTGGGTGACACTTTTCTTCCCAGGCTCCCAGGAGCTGCCAAGATCCACTGGGTGCAGTGGGTGCACAAGTGCCAGATCCCAGTCTAGTTCCAAACTCCTGCCGTGGGCATCTCCATTGTATCCCTTTGGACACTGGGTTTTAGGATCCTCCTGAATGGTTCTGATGAGGGCATAAACTGCAGGATCAGGTTTTATAGAGGAAATTACAGCTTTTTATTAGCTCACTCTGAATCATCAGATAATGACTTTTGGGGCACACCACGTGGGCCTTTAATAAATTAGGCAGGCACCAAGGCACAATTAGAGGAAGCGTGTTGGGATGAGGGTGAGGTGGGACAAGTAACATTAATAATTGCTCTACCCTGTCGACCCTTTCATCCAGGAATGGCAGAAGGTTTTGTAAACAGTAATTAATAGGGCCTCCCAACCTTTGCTGGAAGTTGCTCAGGGTAATTATATCACCACAATCTCAATGTGGAACCTCAAGTGCAGAGAGAGGAGGTCAAACTCACTGCTGTCTCTGGTGGCTTTTGGCCAGTCAGTGTTTTCAGCCTGCTCTGGTTTCTGGTCAGAGAGAGTCAAAATGAAGAAATGAGGAGAGGAGGGACCTCTTCCTCTCCACCCATCCTGTGAGCTTTGCAGCCTGAGGGGATCTGCATCGAGGGAGAGATGGCTGTGCCATGGCCAGACCGGGTGAAGCCTGATGGTGTACCATGTCCCTGACCATCTCCATTCGTTGGCCGCAAGGATGGCAATATTCTGGGAGAGCAGGGACACAGCTGCACGATCCCGCTGCTTTTCTTTCCCATTTATTCCCAGAAAGGGGATAGCTGCATCCCCTGCTCCAGCTCACCTCAGTTAGTGCCTCTGCAGAACAAAGCAAAAGCTCTGAACTTGGCAGCGTTTGGCCCTCTTCCTGAAAGCAAGTAGCTTCATCTGCACCATCAGAGCTGCCCCACGTCTCAGCTTTTGGCTCCCTCGTCCCCAGCTCTGAGCTGCTGTGAACCTACCCAGTGTCAGGAGCACTCACATGGGCTGTGAACTTTCCTCAGTCAGGCTGTCCGCGTGGGTGGACTTTGCTCCTCTGTCCATGAGACAGCACCAGCGTGGTGCTGTTTGGTGTGTGTGGCACCTGGGATCGTTTCAGACTGAGTGTCTTCAACAGCGGCAGGCACAAGGGTCGTCCCCTGGGATGCACTACTGAAGCTCTCCTAAGCCCGTGCTCCTTCACAGGAGGATGAGAAGTGCTGCTGTTGCCCAGCGGGATGGGACAGTCCAGCAAGGATCTCTGCAGGGTGGCCCAAGGGACACTGCAGGAAGGATGGGGCATGTGGCCAGCCAGTGTGACATCTAATGGAGTGGGAGCTGGACCGTCCTGTCCACTCTCTGCTTCCTCAGGTAAACCCCTTCACTGCCGAGCTGCCCTGAAGGCCTTAATCCTCCGATGAAATCTCTGGGTGCAGAGGAGGGTGGTCTAGCCCAGCATCCCCACACATGGGAGCACCCATGCCAGCAGTCACCCGGGCTCAGTTGCATGGTGGCAGGTTCAGTTGCAGGAGCTGTGATCCTCGTGCATGGGGTAGGAGACCTCTGGAAGAATCTCACTTGTCAGCCCCTGTAACTCCTTCCACCCACAGACCCTGCAGACTGCATGGGTTTGAAGTATGCATCCATCTCTACATTTCCTGGGGTGCCTTAAGCTCCAGACAGGATCCTGCATGTCACCAGCAGTGTCACCAAGTTTCGTCACACTGACAGGGACTGTCTGGACCAGGAGACAGAGCCCAGCCCTGTTTATGGGGCATCAAGGGACCAGTGACAAGCATGGCTGCATCAGCCACATCCCTGCAGCTTGGAGATGCTCCAAGAAGAGGTGGGGATGGTACAGGCAGCAGGGCCTGGCAGCTGTCTGACTCAACTGCCTGGCTCTCCTGAGCCAAAGGAGGGTGGTAGGATGACTCAGGAGATGATGTTTGGGGAGGGGAGTGAGGGGGGGGCGATAGGCAGGAAGCTGTGAGTAGGCATAGCCAGACAGGAGCTGCAGGATTGGGTCAGAGGCAGCTGGAAAGACCTGAAGATGAGACATTATTTGTACTGGGGAGTTATCCCATCTTCCATCCCATGGGACTTCAGCCCTCCCTTCCCTTTGTCCTCAATGCAAAGCCCTTCGGCAGGGAAAACATTGCAGGTAAGGACAAGTCACCTCAACTTTTCTGAGGTGGTGGTAGCCAGAGATGGCTCCATCTGCAGCAGGGTGGCCCTGATCCCCTGCATCAGCTATCCCCGTGAGCCTGCTGGCACAGATGTGTTGGGAGATCAGTTTTCCTGCCTGAGCCAGGTCTCTTTGTGCTCAGATCCCTGGCCCTCTGGTCCTGGAGAGGCTAAGAAGGCTCCTTGCCACCACGCTTGCCTCTCTTCTACCAGGATCTGTGGACCCAAGCACCATCCCTGACCCTGGCACAGGATCTCCAGAGCCAGCTGGCCCTGATGCATCCCAGCCTGTCTTCCCCTGGCAGGATGTCCCTGTTTTCCTGCTGGAGCATCCCCGGGGTTGGAACGCTCTCTCCTTGGAGCTAGATTTCTCAATTGAGTGGACGCACAGAGTTCAAAGCACTTCAACCACCAGCACCACGAAACCAGCAGGTACCGATCCCTCCTGTACTTCCCATCTGGAATTGGGTCACTGGAAAATACCAGTAACCTCTGCCCACCACCATTGGCCTTCAACACATGCCATCATCTCCCTCCTTCCCTGGTCCTCCTGCCCATGACACCAGCTTGACCCCATCGGTCATCCACCCCAATTCCCTCCTCCTTGGTTTGATGCCATTGGGAGGACAAGTCTCAACCCCAAATCCCCTCGGCATCTCCCCAGCCTTGTCCTGCAGGTCAGCTCATAGTTTTTGTCTTAAAGCCAGGCTGAGCCTGATTCAGAGCCCTGTGGCAATCTCAGGCCGAGCTTGACCCTTGCACACATCAGCAGCAGACCAGTGGCTGCGGCTGTTTTGCCCCAGGGCTGAGTTTGGCTCCCCTGGTTCCTGCGTGTTGCCACATGCGCTCGCACGGGGCTCTGGATCAGGGTGCCTGGCACCGTGGGCTCACAGCTGGAAAACAGCTCAACCCATTTTTCATGGGTGGTTTTCCTCACAGCCCTGTAGGGACCCTGGGATTAATGATGCTGCCGTGCGGATCACGGGAAGGGGTCACGTTCCTCTCAGGAAGTGTTGGACCAGGCTAACAGCACCTCAGGCAAAATCAGATCCCCCAATATTGATGCCACCGGATGAATGTGGGAAAACCCAAAGGCTGGACCGCGGTGCCTTTACTTGGGCAGAGCTTCCCGCAGGACGTGCATCGCCTGGCTGAGCAGGACTTTAGGATCCGTCCTCTGCAGGACAGCCCAGGGCCAATCCTGCCCCATCCCTGCGGCGCACCTCACCTTCTGAGCCTGGCAGATCATCTTCCTCACCACCTCCTTGATGTGCGCTTGCCCCTCGATGGGTGGCTGCATGTAGACGGTGGCCCGGGTCACCCCGCGGTAGGCGACGGTCTCGGGCCAGCCGAGGTCCAGCTGGGGGATGGAGCGGTCGGACCTCTGGGGCCAGTACTCCAGGGAGGGGGCCACATCCTGCTCATCCCCTTGGCTGTTGTGATCACCTTCGCTCTCCCCCGCGCTGCTGCCGTGGCGTGGGATGTACTCGGAGCCGGGGTCGTATGTTTCCAACGTATCCAGGATCTTCTTTAGTTCCAGCTCGGAGAGGAAGTCCCTGATGTTCTCCTTCTTCAGGACCTCATAGAAGGCATCGGGGCCACGGGAGGCCAGTGCCTCCAGGGCCAGGCGTTGCTCCTCGCTGTAGAAGAACTCGGGCTTGGACTCGCTGGACCTCCAGTTGACGTGGCTGTCATCCAGGCACTGCACCTGGGAGAAAGCCATGGTGATGGCACGTGTGGGTACCCTGTCCAAAGGGAACTCTGTACCCTCAGCAAGCACCGGATGTCGACAATAAACAAGGAATTAATTATTTCCCCGTCTTTAAATACACAATTTCCTTTGCTTTACCTTCCCTGGTGCAATGTGCAGCTAGGGATACGTGCTGTGCTCTTCTCCACCGGTTTTTGCCGTGCTGGATCTCCTCACCGAGGAAGAGGATTCGCTTCCTTGCTTGCTCCTGGCTCTGCGTGGAGAGAGGACTCTGGGTGAGGAAAACCCAGAGCTTCCCCCAGCTGGGGCTGTGTGAAGGGGTAGAGACGGCCCCAGGCGCACGTGGACCACCAGGAAGGTCCTCTATCTCCAAGTCCACAACCTTCTCATCCTCCAAGGCAACGATAATACCAGAAAAGTGGAAAAACAAACAAAAGCTTATTAAAGAGCAGAGAAAAGCGGCATTTCTCAGCCCAAAAGCTGTCCGTGGTTATTGTTCCTGGAGAACTGGGTCAGCCAGTGGGTTTCGTGGCGTCCAACGCCTCCGTCAGCCTCTTGTGCATCGCCCTGGCTGGCAGGTCGATTATTTGGAGCTCCTGCCAGTGTGCCGGACAGGTAACAGCAAGAAGTGAAAAGAGGAAAAGCAAAGAGAGTGATTCATCATCGCTCCGCCCTGCCCCACCTGCAGTCACATGCTCCCTTCACACATTCCCAGCCCTCTTGCGCATTAACTCCTTCGGCTGATGCCCTCTCGCATCCCTCCAATCCCCTGGGACCCTGTGGATGTGAGAGGTTGGGGTGGGGGGGGCCTGGGGAGAGATTTGGGGGTTTGCCTTTAAAAATCTAGCGTGTGTCTCCCGAAATCTTTCCCTCTCACAGCGTGCCAGCTGGGAGGTTAGTATTTCCCAGGAAAGCGGCTTTGCCTCCTGGTTAACCTCTGCTATGCTGAGAACGAGGATCCGGGTGCTAGCGTGGGAGCTGGGATCCCAGGCGCGTCCGGCGTGGTGGCACCAGGTCACAGCTGCCATAATGGATCTAAGGTGCACTAGGGGGGTTAAACAGGACCTTAGGCAGCGTTTCATTACCGAGAGGGCAGCCAAGCGCTGGAACAGGCTTCCAGAGAGGTGGTCGATGCCCCAGGCCTGTCAGTGCTCAAGAGGCATTTGGACAATGCCCTTAATCACAGGTTGGGCTTGGTCAGCCCTGGAGTGGTCAAGGAGTTGGGATGGGTGATAGGGTAGGTGCCTTCCCGTGGAAGTAAAATATTCTCTTCTAAACTCTCTTCTGCTTAGTCACAAGGTTTGCAGGAGCCTTGAGGTGCCGGCACTCGATGTTGCTGTGGCAGATCACATTAATAACTAGGAGATGGGCAAAACCCCCCACCCTGGATCCATCAGTTGGGGCTCACAAGCCAGAAATATGGAGCTTTATGCTTGGAAACTCAGCTCCAAGCTGAATTTCAGGAATCAGGGTCAGATTCTTGTACTGATGCACAAAGGGAAAGTGCCAGGGGCTGCGTCTCGCTCGCTGCCTCGCGTTGGAGCAGCTCATCTGGATTCGCAGCCGCGTCAATGAGAGCCTGGCTTGAGTCAGGCTCCCAGGGCGAAGCTGCCTGTCTGCCCAGGTGCTCGGCCATCAAAGGGCTGCTCTCTGCAGGCACGGTGGCCGTGCAGCATCCCTGCTGCCCTGTCCCCGGCTGGGGAGTGTGTCACAGTGAAGGGCTGAGCCCAGGGAGAATTTGGGAGGAAAAAGGAGTCAGAAATCTGCTGCAGAGAGGGGAGAAACTCCAGCTGGGCTTTCTCAAAGCTGGGCTGTGGCAGGCTGAGCTGGTACCTGCCCAGCTTTCAGTGAAAGCAGTGGGCTGCTGAGGGGGAACGCTGGCTTTTCTCCTCTTACACTGAAGGAAAAGGGGTTATGTGAGTGCTTGGGAAGGGCTGGCTACATCAATGAAATAGTGTGCTGGGTTGTGCCCAGCTCTGCTCTGCCATGTGCAGGAGGGAGCAATGGTGACAGGGGATGTGGGAATGGAGGGATGTGACAGCTACATGTTGAGATCAGTGCATGAGGAGGAAGGAAGCGCTTGGCTCTCATCAAATATGGGCTCAAGAGGGGTTTCAGATGGAGCCAATGACTTTATGGAGAGTTTGTGCCGATGCCGTGGGGACTTCCCAGTGACAGGGCATTACATCATCTGCGCTGTGACCTGGGCAGCAAGGGGTGTAGCAAAGACTTTGGGTGCTAGAGGTAAAACTGGGGGTATTTTGGGTGAAATCCTATCCCCACTGAGCAAGCAGTGGTGTCCCTTTGTGCTGGTGGAGCTCCACCCTGGGACATTAAACCTGACAGAGCCAAGCACTTGGCCAGCACCCATGGGGGAGCTCCGAGACCTCCTCCTCAGCCGTTGTCCCTCCTTCCTATCCCAGGAAGGTTGGGAGATGCCCTGGATCAGGGCCGGCGTGTGGGTGTGCGTGGCGTGGCCGGAGCGTGCTGCGGTTGTACCTGCCTGACTCTGGTTTTATTGTGCGAGGAGATTTACAGTCTCTTTAGCAGGGTGTGTGCTTATGATTTATTGCATGATGGTGGAAACGTGGCACCACGTCGGGCGTGCGATGTGCTGGCCTCTGTGGCTGTGTTAGGGAGGGGGTTTGGCACCATAGAGCCCCACACTTGGAGCATCGCTGGACCCCTGCGTGGGGCAGAGATGTCCGTGTTCCCCCTCTGGGAATGGTGGACCAGGTGTCTGCCCCACGCATTGAGTTCGGCACCCAACCCAAGAGCCAGCAGCTCCTTTGTAATCCCCCATGGGCTGGCAGACTGTCCCATGGCCGGGCAGGGCAGTCCCTGCCATCACAGGGGTCCTGCTCGCCTGCCCTGGGCTGGCCCAGCTGGACAGGCAGCACCCGGCGTGGCTGTGGACCCGCTCCTGTAGCTGGCACTGGGGACAGCTCCTCCCAGCTGCAGATGGAAGCATTAATTACAAGTTCCTAATTAATTTCCCATCTGTAGGAGAGGACCTAATGAGAAAGTGATGAAGCAGGGCTTTGATCCCAGCTTAGGGGCTCCAGCCTCCCTGCCAGGCTCTGCTCCCACTGCCCTCATGTTCCTGTGTCCCACTGAGGGGTTCTGTGGCAGAGCTGAGCCCTGGAGCAGGCGTCACACCCAGACACTGCTTTGTCCTCTGGAGTATCTTCCACCTGCTGGCCACCAGCCATTTGCATGGAGTCGTGCACAACGTGGTGTTTGAGAGAGAGGGAACCTGAGGCACAGAGCAGTGACAGCAGCTTTACTCACAGCTGCTGGAGGATGGAGCCACTGGTGCCTGGACACTGACTCAAACGCTGGGGAAAGGTGGCTCTGGCTGGACTCTTTTAGCATCCTTGGGATGTGCTGAGCATTGCCTGTTGTTTGTTGCCTTCACCCTGTGCTGGACTCCAACCGCATCCCCATTGCACCCAATCCATCACAGCCCATGCTAATGAACACCCCAAGGAGTTACCAGCTTTTGTGTGCCTTCCCCAGCTGGTGCTGCTGGGAGGGGGTGGTCCAAGGGCTGCACCCCACTTTAGCAAGGGTCACCATACAGAAGGCTGGGGGCCATGCTCCCAGTCGCATGTGGGGATCGCCTGCTGCTCCCAGCACTCCTCTGCAGCAGGCTGCCGACCGGTGAGGCAGGCACCCCATCCATATTTATGCCTGACATTAATTTCCATCTATCTCAATGCTTTATGAGCATAACAATCAAAAGGGGTTCAGCGCTGTTGAGACACAGAGGTAATTGGTCACTGACGGTCCTGGCGAGCTGCCTGTGCGTCCCAGGGAGCTGCTGGGCGCTGCCCACGCAGAGGTAATTGTCCCAGCAGTGCCCAAACCCGCTCAGCCCTGTGCGTGGGGATGGGCAGCACCTGCCTGCAAGGGCTCAGCAGTAGCCCCCAGGTCCCGGTGTGGCCCCTCCCCAGCTTTGGAGCCTCCCCTGGGGCAGCTGTCACTGGCTCTAACATCAGGAGGGCACAGAGCAGAGCTGGGCTGGGTGTGATGTAGGAGGTGAGGGTGATGCTGTGGGGCTGGATCCTGCCTGCGTGGGGGAAACGAAGCTGGGGGGAGGCAGATCTCCATGTGGGACGTCCTCCCTGCTTCTCCCCTTGGTCTCCTGGCAAGGTCTGGGTGCCGTGGTGATAGTGAGGGGCTGATGTCCAGCCTGATGGAAGAGGGTGCCAGGGGAGCAGGAGGCCTCACCCTGTGAAGGGTCCTGGCACATCACCCACCTCTGTCCCCCAGATGCTGTGGCCTGCGTGGACCCCGAGGAGTGCACCCATGTGTGTGGGGCTGCCGTGGGCTGCTCCAACATCGCCTACCCCAAGCTGGTGGTCGAGCTGATGCCCAGTGGTAGGTGGGTAGGTGGGAGGTTGGGGGGGCTCCATCTCCTGCCAGGCTTTGCTGCACCCTGGGGCTCAGCCCTTGAGGCATCCTCAAAGCTGGTCTGGGTGGGCTCACACATGGGACAGCTCCTTCAGCACCTCCAAGTGAGCCCCCAGCAACGAGGCCAGGTGATGCGGGTGACCCCAGGGCAGCACAGGGTCCAGCATCCTGTGGTGCAACTAGGTGTCACCAAACCCAGTCGCTGCCCTGGGGGAGATCCTGTGTGTGTCTGGGCAGGGCTAAGCTTTATCCTCAGGCAAAGCATCGTGGCTGCCCTGGCCCTTTGCCTCCAGCTCTGCTGCTCCTTGATGGTCCCTCTCTTCCCCAGGCCTGCGGGGTCTGATGATCGCAGTGATGATGGCTGCGCTGATGTCATCCCTGACCTCTGTATTCAACAGCAGCAGCACGCTCTTCACTATGGACATCTGGAGGAAGCTGAGGGCGGGGGCTGGGGAGCAAGAACTGCTCTTGGTGGGCAGGTAGGGACCGGGGGTTTTGGATGGGGTGGGGGGAGCTGGTGGGGCCATTCTATCCTCTGTGATCTGCCTTTGGTGCCTGGGAGCCTGCAAAATGCCTGTGCTCAGCCCAGTTTCTGGAAGGAGAACAAGGCCTTGGATATTCTACATATGAAAGCGCTGGAAAGGCAGACAGTGCCTTTGGAGAGGCAGGGCTGTGCTGCCTGGCACGAAGCTTCTCCCTCATCACCTCCAGCCAACGGCTGCTCCTGGCAGAGGGCACTGGGGCTTTGCTGGGTGGCAAAAGGCAGTGCTGCTGGCACATGCTCTGGCTGCTCCCAGGCTCTGGTGAGGTGCCTGGACACCCGCCCGCGGTGCTGCGCTGGGGGCGACAGACTCAGCGCTGGGGAATGTCCCTGCGGAGCTGGGGTGCGCGGGGAGTGTCCTCTGCGCCGGGCCCACGATGACAAGGGGTGAATCTGGGTCAGGGCTTTGGCTGGGCCACGCTGGGGCTGCAGGGAGGGTTGGCTGGCTGGCAGCTCTGGGAACAGACACGTCTTGGCATCCTCTGTCTTTGGAGGGCAGGAAGGGGATGGGTGTTGATCCCAGGGAACCACAGTCCCGCTCCACTCCCCCACAGGAACCGGAGGGCTTGTCTAAGGGCCTGCCTCGCCTCTCCCACTGGCTTGGGTGCTGGTGACAAGGAGCAGAGTGTTGCTGGGGAGCTTTCCCTGAGATGATTAAGGAGTGTTTGCAAAAGGCTTTGCCTGCCTGGGGTGGGAGTCACTGCTGCAGTGGATCCCAAGGGATTTGTTAGTGCACTGGGCAGCCTGTGGGAGCCGGGAGCTGCGAGCTGCTGCTGCCAAACGGTCCCATGGGAGTATGGCCAATGAGAAATGGTTTGGAGAGGAATAGAAAGCTGTTCAGGCTGTGAGGTGGAGGTCTTCCTACCTGCCAGCATGAGGATGTGTGGCTCAGGGTTGCTTCTGAGTGGTCATGGTGGGGGGGTCCTAGCCTCCCCACCCTACCTCCCAACATCCCCCCCAATGCCCTGATGGACTCAGCAAGGGGAAGGAAGGGATTTGCTTGTGGACCAGAGAGAGCTCCTGGTCCTTGGGGAATTTGAGCTCCATCGTGGCCACGCTGCCTGGCTGGAAATCCCCACTGGTGTTTGATGAGTGCTCTGTGCCACGGCGCGGTGCCAAGACCACCCGATCCTCCCCCAAAAGCCCCTGAGGTCCCTGCAGCAGGCTGTGCCAGGGCTCTGATGTCCATCCCTGTCTGGGTCCTGACCTGTGGAGGGGGTTGACAGCTGCCCAGCACCCCCGAGCTCACCAGCATGCTCAGACACTCCTCCACTTCCCCCGTGACCTTTCAGCATCATCTGTGGCTCAAAAATATGCTGAACATGGGGTTTTTCTCCTACCCCTTGGGTCAGGGTGTGTGTTTTTCTTCCTCTTTCCAGCATGTCAGGCAGGGGGGCCTCAGGCTGGGGGTGCTTTCATTGCTTTTGTATCTTTTATTTTTTTCCTACTTCTGCTTTCTGAGACAAGCAGATGGAGATGTAGGTAAATCTGTGAAGCTGTAGACAAATTTGGCTGAGCTATAAATATGGGGGCTTTTGGGGCGTGTCTTGCCTAGCCTGCCTGCACAGACTGCACCCAAAATTCTAGGGTCTGGCCAATCCTTCTTGCTGTGGAGGAGGGTGCCACTGTCCCCAGATGCACCCCTCTGTTGTAGCATGGCCAGGGGGAACTGAGCATGGGGTAGCTCAGCCCATGTCCCTGTCTCTCAGCTGGGTGTGTTGGACAGATGTGGGGGTGCTGAGAACATCCCCCACGTCTGGCCAGAGCACCCAGACTCTGCAGTGGGGGATTTTCATAGCAAAAGTGTTTCATTGCTCAGTGTTTCCCATGGAGGGGGCCAGCTTAGCAGCCCCCAGCTCCCCAGGGCTGTGTATGGGTCCAGGGAATGCTCTCTTGCCTGGGATGGAGATGGCATTCACACAATTCACATCTCCTGAGGCCTCAGGAGTGTCACCTGGTGGGGGTGAGCATTCTCCCACCCACCCTCCAGCATCCTCCGGCCAGCTCTTCTGCTCTGGCACTGGGACCCAACCCCTGACCCCAGGGACACCCCACATGAGTGCCATGGTGATGCCATGGGTACAAGGAGGCGCAGGTGGGACAGGAGCATCCCACTGCACTGCATTGCTGCTGCTCACAGGGTGGTCACAGTGGTGCTGGTGGCCCTCAGCGTGGTCTGGATCCCCATCCTGCAGAGCTCCAGTGGTGGCCAGCTTTACGTCTACATCCAGGCTGTCACCAGCTACCTGGCTCCTCCTGTCACCGCTGTCTTCATCCTGGCTGTCTTCTGGCCCCGAGCTAATGAGCAGGTAACATGCCTGGGGAGGCCCTGGGACATGAATTGCTGCCAACACCTCCCTGCCCACCCTGCTCCTGGAACCCATCGGGGCTCAGGAGATCAGGAGGAGGAAAGGAGGAGGTGATGCTGGAGGAACTGGGCCTTGCTGGCATTTCCCCAGGGAGCTGGTGGGTGGCTGGTTGTGAGGAGGAGGAGGAGGAAGGTGCTGCTGTGCATGGCCACCAAGCATGACACAGCTGATGTGTCTGACAGGGGACATTCCCTGACCATGGGGGTGCAGGTTTGGGCCAGGGCTTGGCTGGTTGGGGTGCGGGGTGCTGTCCCAACACACAGGGGCTACTCAACCCCCTCCTGGGTTTGGCTGGAGGAGGCATTATCCCCCATGGGGTGGCTGTCCCCCTTCCAGCCACCCCCTATGGATCTTTGCTTTGCAGGGAGCTTTCTGGGGCCTGATGGCAGGGCTGGCGCTGGGGCTGGCCAGGATGGGGCTGGAGTTGGCACACCCTGTGCCCCAGTGCGGGGACCCTGACCAGCGGCCCTGGCTGCTCGCTGACATCCACTACCTGCACTTTGCCGTGCTGCTGTGTGCTGCCACGGGCACCATCGTGGTGGTGGGCAGCCTGCTGACCCCCCGCCGCCCCCAGCCCAGGTGAGCGGGACACCCAGGACCCCTCACCCTGGCCCCCACAGCTGTGTCCAGTCACCAGACCTTGGCTGAAGATGTTGGTGTCACCCAGGTGCACCCTGTGGGGGTCCGGCTGGGGGGTGGTTTTCTCATCAAATCTCTCCTTGTTTTCCAGCTAAAGGATCTCACCTGGTGGACCCTCTCACGGGATCCCCCCAGCCCTCCATGAACAGCATACCCCAGGGCCCCCATAATGGTGAGTGTCTGGCAGGGGAGGCATCCCCAGCACCACCCCCTCCCTGCCTGTAACAGGCCCCGTGCCTCAGTTTCCCCAGGACTGTGCCACCCACGTGGGAGGTGGGGGTACCTGTGGCCCCCTGTCCCCCACACTGTCTTTCTGTGCCAGGTTCCTGCTCAGCTGCCCTGGGCACCCAGCAGCCACCAAAGGCCAAGGGATCCCAGGCCATGTCCCTTAGGGATGCTGCAGAGCCCCACTTCTGGGCCCGCATCTGTGGCATCAACGCCATCGTCCTGATGTGTGTCAATATTTTCTGCTATGCCTATTTTGCCTAGGGGCCCTCCAGCCCATGGGGGGAAGAAAGCTATTGGGGGGGGGGGCAGAAATGGGGGCTTTGGTGATTATTTGGTTTTTATTTGTCACATTTGGGAAATGGGATGTTTAAAGCTACGGGTGTGATGAGCTGGGCGTTCTCAGCACTGCGGGTCCCATGTGTAGCCCAAATGTGGGAGCATTTTGGGTGCAGCAAGTCCCTGGGAGGGTTCTAGGGCAAAGTATCAGTGTGGGCAAAAGGGGGATGCAGGAGAACGGAGCCACAGTGAAGCAGCAGCAGGTGTGTGAACACAGGCAGACACAGGACCACTGTGGCTGGGCTGGCAAAGGAGTGGCCACACTCGAGGGCGTCACCCAAACACACTTTACTGGCTCTAAATAAAAAAATTAGAAAGCGCCACAATTTGCAGCTATGATCAGCACCCACAGGACTGAATCCCCCCCAGATCAGCCTCCCCGAGCACCCCAAGCCCTGACACCCCTCCATGGAGTTACCGAGCCTGGTCTCATCCTGGCTGCCTGCAGCCCTCCTTGGCTTTGCTTGTAGGGTCTGGGGAGGACTGAAGGTTTGGAGGCCCACACGCTGCCCCTCTGTTGCTGCCACCTTGCTGGGTTGTGGCTCTGAGGAAGCTTTGACGGTCCTGGTTCGATGCTCTGTGGCCCCTCCCTGCTGAGTACCGCTGCCAGCCCCCAACAAGACGTGATGCCAGTGCTGGGGGCGGTGGAGGTGTCCTGGGTCGGGGGAGCAGGTAGAGCCATGGCTGATGTTTCAGGGTGCCGGAGCCACCCCTGGATTGGGAATCATCACCGCCAGGCCTCTACCTCCCGCACAACCCATGAGGCACTGGGACCTGGTGCGTTGGCAGCCCGGCATGGGGACAGGCACTCTCTGTGGGGACGAAGGGAGGCACAGGCCGTGTGCGGGCACAAAGCAGCTCCGGTGAGTGGGGCGGCAGCTCACTTGTGGATGGGGTGGACATAGCTGCGGGGGAAGAGGCCAACGCGCCCGTAGACCTTCCCCTGCCACCAGTTGGGGTCGGGGCAGTCCAGGACCTCGATGATGTCCCCGCGGAGGAAGGGCAGCTGGGAGCCGTCGTTGGCTGAGAAGTTGAACTGGGCTTGCACGAATTTGGGCCTCCTCACCTGGAGGAAAAGTTGAGGGCAAGGGTTGGTGGCGGGGATGCTGTGCTGCTGCGCTGTGAGGGCCAGCCTGGGAGGGGGCAAAGCATTTGAGGGTGCTGGGATACCCTCAAATGGGAGCTAGGGAAATCCTGCCATGGGAAGAGCTGGAGTGCTGGAGACAGCCCTGGGGTGCAGGGGAGCATCCCAGGGCGTGGGGCTCCCCGTTCCTGCTGCTTGAGAGAGCAGAGATGGGTTCCCCTGGGGAACCCTGCCCCTCAGAGGCTGCTGGCACCCCTTACTTCCCAGATCTTTCCTGGGTCCCTCCAGGTGCTGAAGCCATCCCAGACCAGCTCCCAGGGCCAGTTTTGCTGCCTCCACAACTGCTGCCACAGGGCTGGGCTTTGCCGGAGCTTGCCCGAAGCTGGCTGCACCCTGTCCAAGCCCGAGGGACAGCAGTGTGGGCCCAGGGCAAGCTGCTCTGCCCAGCCCTGCTGAGCTGTGGCGGTGGCTTCTCCTCACCCTGCCAGCTTCCCCACGGCACTGCCTGTCTGGGGATGTTCCAGCCCCTCCAGCTCGACACTGCCTTAAGCCCAGCCTGAACATGGGGCCAAGTTCCAGCCAGGAACTCCAGTGTCCCAGGATATCCCCTTCTGCAGGGACACCACGGCCAGGGGAGCTGAGACTTGAGGGGAACTCACACAGGGGTTGGAGACTGGATCCCTGGGATGCTTCATTCAAGGGCAGTGGGGAGCTTGCGCCCAGCAGGGCCTGGCCCCTGTCTCTGCTCTGTGCCCAGCCATTTGCTTTCTTTGGTTTTGTCTCTCTCTGCTGTTTCTTGGCCATTGCCAGTGTCCCCTGGCCAGCCAGGAGGGGCAGGGAAAGCTCAGGCAGGAGACAATCCCCATCCCCTGGGAGCTACAGCCCCGTGACACCTCCCCATGAGCACAGTCTGGGGTGAAGCAAAACCAGGAGAGTGCTGCTGACCCACAGACCTGTCCTGTGTCTTGGTTTCCCCATGGATCATATTGAGGTGGGAGCAGCCTGGGGATCCCAAAGGTGATCAGACACAGATTCCCAGCCTGGCCTCGCTGCCAGCCATGCCATCACCCCGCATCCCAGCCCTGCACATCCCCATGGCCCCTTCCCTTGATGGTACCTCCTGGGTCTGGTCCTCATCCCGGAGGAAGACCTGCTGCTTTTTAGCGATGGTGGTTGTCCTGTAGAAATCCACCAGCTCATTGAGGGAGTTGAACTTTTCCTCCCAGAGGAAATATTTGCCGTTCCTCTCCCTGAGAACCTTGAAGTGCTGGACGTGCTGCCCGTAGCTGTGGAAGGAGGATAGTTGTTACGTAGGCTTCAGGATGCTGCCAGTACCCAGCTTCCCTTCTGGCATCATGGGCAAAGGCTGGGCTTGGGCTCCCAAATCCCCTGCGCACCCCTGAGGACTCACAAGCTGCAGGAGGATGGCGCAGACAGGGATTTCCTTTGCCATCCCTGTATGCTGGCACCCCCTCAGTGTGCCACCTTGGGGGTGGCAGTTTGGGGTGCCCACACTGAGGGGACCAGCTGCTGCCAGGCCCCTGGGCAGGGGCAGGGACCCAGCCGTGCTGGTGACGCACAGCAGAACACGGCTCCCTTTCATTATGGGCAAGAACCTCCTTAAATGTTTAATTAGAGATTAGCAACGTGAGAAAGTGCCTGGCTGGCCTGGGGCTGGCTCCTGCTATCCTGGCCCTAGGAAGGGATGGGGCAGCAATGGGGTGAGAGGCCTGGGGACAGGCTCTGCTTGTTGGCACGCCACCTTCATACAGCCCTGGCTGGCAGTGCCAAAATCATCAGCCCCGTGGCACTGGGGTGATGCAGGCCTTCCTTCATCCTGAGGATGCTCTGGGCAACTGGTTGCTCCAGGCCACATCCCCTGGGCTGCGCTTGCAGCCTGGCCCCAGCCTCACCATCACCCACAGGGCTGTCCTTAGGGGTGCCCGGCAAGGGACCCCGAGTGAGGCAGTGATGCAGCCCAGCCGTGCAGGAAGTGGAGGGGATGGAGGCGGGGCGTGAGGTTGCAGAGGGGAGGAAGGAGAGGGAGGCCCTGTGCAAAGCTCTGCCTGGATGCAGGGGTGCTACAGCTCCACAGCCCCCAGCCACTTCAAGGTGTCCTGAGCAGGGCAGGCTGCTCGCCTCTTCCCCAGCACTACGGCGGGGTGTATGCATGGGGGCAGCCTGATGCCCTCAGTCCCCAAAGCAAGGGCTGTGGGGGACCCCTGCTCATCCTGCTCAGGGCTGTCTGCATCCCATGGCCACTTACTTGACGGAGAGGGAGAACTCCCCCGGTGCACTCTCGCTGTCACGGATCAGGAAGGCTCCCAGGTGGTTGCACTTGAGGAGCCGCTCTTCTGCCAGGTGCCGAGAGATCCTGCCTGCGTACCACCTGTGAGGGGCACCGGGGTCAGTTGTGTGGACCCCCTCGACACTCGGGATACCCCAGTGCCACATCCCCACCCCGCAGGATGGAGGCAGCAAGAGCCCTGGTGCCGGTGGGAGCAGGGTCCTGGTTGAGCTCCCAGCAGAGCTGGGACCCACCTCCACAGTGGTTTCTCCTTTCCCTCTCCCCTCCTGCCCCCTCCCTGATTTGTCACGGTGCTGTCACACAGAAGGGAGGACCGTGGTGTGCTGTGGGTGCAGGCGTGTCCCATACGCTGCCTCATCCATGCAGAGTTCATGCAGCATTGCTGACAGTCGAGACCGCATCCTGTCACCCGGCTCACCGCATCATCTGCCTCGTCATTCACTTCACTGCCTGTCCCCCCGCTGCGTCCCAAGCCCCGACACAGGAACAGCCCTGCCAGGTACTACGCTGGGAAGAAGCCCTTCCTGCTTGCACTGCTGGGAGCTGCTGAAACAGGGTGGAGGAGCAGAATCCCCATCTCCTGTCCCTCTCCATGTATGTGGAAGCCCCAGGCCACGGAGCCCCTCTGCTACCTGTTAAAATTGCTCTGTGATTCATCAGCCACAGCCTTTAGCACGGAGCATCTCCCAGTGCCAGCGCTCCAGGTACTGCATGGAAGAGATCTTGCCCGTCCCAGCTTGTTAACCGAACCTGGAGAGGCAACGGGATCTGCCCCAGGCTGCCCCGAGCCCACGCGTTCCCGCTCCCCAGCCACAGCCCCAAGCAGGTTTTGCTACAGCATTTAAACGTGATTTACCAGGGGATAATGATACAGAAAGCACAGGTTAAAACAGGGATGGATTACACTGGGCTTTAATAACATGGTAATAGGATTGTGCCTAATGCAGTTGTAATCCCGTAACACTTTGTTGTTCCCCAGTTATCATTTATTTAGCGAGCAGCCTGGTGCAAAGGTTGAAGTTCTGCCTGTCAGGGGCACGTGGGCAGGCTGCTGCCTCCTGTCCCCTCTGGCTGTGGTGGCAATGGCAGACTGACCCCATTGATACTGCATCGCTCCCTGACTCGGTTTCCCTATGTGTGGGGCTAGCATGGCTCGTGGCAGACCTTTGGGTATTGGGATGCACTGCTGGGATCTCTGCCTGGGTGGTGAGAGAGGATGTCACTGTGCTGGTGGCTGCTACCAGAGCGGGGCTTTGAGCCCCCTTCCCTGCATGGTGGGACGGTACTTACGGGTGTGGCTTGACCTTGATGTAGTTTTTGGGGACAAAGCCCTCGCAGCCAAACAGCTCGGCCTTGTACCAGTTCTGGTCATCTTCCATGTTGAGGATCTAGGGGAGGACAGGAGCAGGGAAGTGTCAGCTTGGAGAGGGGGCAAGTGGGACCCCCACTGCTGCCCCAGGCCCCACATCTCACACCAAAACATGGGGAATAGGGGGCTCTGACACAGGTGACATGCCTTGGGGGGTGTTTGGGGGCATCTGGTTCCTCCCTCCAGCCCTCCTCGGCTCACAGCCCGGCTGGCTCACCACAAGTGCTGGCAGCAGAGGGGTGCCTGTTGTTGCCCCAAACCCCTGCCCAAGGAAAGTGGTAAGATCCATCCCTGGAGAAACTGGGGTGGCAGCCAGGGCCCTGTGTCCCCCCCGCCAGGTTGGAAGCAGCTGGGTGCTCCGTGGGAGGACGCTCCCTGGTGCGAGCAGGGGTGCTGACACCCGCTTCCGCATGATACCATTTTTCAGCCTCCCACGCAGGGGCCCGGGGGCCGGCACAGCTGTGCAAACAGGATCTGAAACCCCGGGACACGGCGCCGGGGCCATGGGGAAAACACGCTGGGGAGGCAGGGACAGCATGGCGGGTTTGGGGCCCTGGGTTACAGCCGTGCCGTGCCCTTGCCCTCCCCGGGACTGGCTGCACTCACAGGGAGCTGTGGGGTTCCAGGGGTTTGGGAGGAGCAGCTGGCATCTGAGCACCAGCCCCGCAGAGAAAGGCAAGTGGCCAGGCAGTGTGGCAGGGTGCAGGTGCCCTCACCCCCATTGCAGCACCACAGTCCCCTGGGGATGTTTTGAGCCCCCTGAATCTTTTTGGGATGTCAGGGTGGCACTTGAGAGCTCGTTCCAGTGCCTGGGGTCGGGGGAAAATTGGGCATATGCTCCCTGCATCCCCCATGTGCCTCATCCCAGCTGGGTCCTCTCTGGAGATGTGGCTGGAGGTACCCACCGCTGCTGGGGATGCTGCTCCACACCCCAAAAACTTCAAGGATACTCCTTATACCCCTCAGAAAGCCCCAAATAAGTAACAAAACCAGGTGCCATGAAAGCGCCAGTATTGTCCCATGCTGTATGCCCACTCTGTCCCCCAAAGCAGCAGCCTCTGAACCCCGTGTGGCTGGTGAATCCTCCCTGACATGGCTGGTGCCCTCCCTGCCCCTCGTACCTTCAGGGTATCTCCTTTGTGAAAGGGCAGCTCATCCTTCTCCGTCGCCTGGAAGCTGTACAGAGCCACCGACTCCATGGCGCTGGCTGGCACGGGGGGGTCTTGAGGGATCCCAGGGGGCTCGCCGTGCCAGGGGCACGGGGCTGCCTGGGGCTCGCCACCCTGCAGCGTGGGGCTGTGGGGGGTACGGGGTGAGCACACGGCGCGGCGGGGCAGGAAGGCAGGAAGCCACACTGATGTCAGCGCGTTGCTGGGGTGAAACGGTGAGCATTACGTGGGACGCCGCCGTCGGGCACAGCTGCCCAGATGTGCTGGAAACAGGGGGGAAGAAATCATGCTGGCCCACCCGGATGCCGGATGCAAAAAGACCTGGTCATGTCGGTTGGCAGCAAGATTTGGCATCACCTCTGTGGTGGGCCACAGGCAAGGCTTGGGAAGGAACCAGGATGGCAACCAGCTGGACACGCAGGCTGAGGATGTGGGTGAAGCGTGTGCGCCTGGGGAGCGTGGCCAACAGGCTGGTACTGCTGATGGGGGGGTCTGGGGTGGTTTGTAAGGGCTGAGCTGCCTGCACAGCCTTTGGAAGGTGGCTTGGGAATTGGTGTTTTGGCAAAAACAAATCACGGAGGGTGGGATGGGCAGAGATGTAGGGAGACAGGGTGGATGCACACACACCCAGCTTCTTTGGAAATGAGACTGAGAATTACATGCAAGTCCCAGCTCTGAAGAGCGGGGTTTCAGCACAACTGTTTTACAGGCTTTGGGTTTTCAGTTGTGGCCCTTTGGGGGTTGGTTTTTTTTCCAGCTTGCTTTTGCAGGGCTAGGGGAAAAAAAAAAGAATAATATCTCTTTTAGACTAAAGCAAACTTCCTGCAGCTCTCACCTCATGGGCACTGAGTCTGCAGGGATGGCGTGCAGGGCATCATTCCCAAGGGGAATGTCTTCCTGACAAGCGTGTGGGTCAGGGCATGAAGCACACAGAAAATCTGCAGCACGCTGGTTTTGCTTTGCTGGGAGGAATTAAACCAGGGACAGCTGCAGCTCAATCCCTGCCCATGGATTTGGGGATTTTCCAGCGAGGAGCGGGAGGACGCTGCTGCTGTCAGCCCGGGAGGGGTGAGCCGCAGTGGGTGAAGGGCTTCTGCTGGGACACTGGCTCAGCAGCTTGCCTCCACCAAATCTTAACTCCACTTCCCAAGTGCATCCAAAAAGCAACATGTAACAGCCCTGTCAAGGCATTTTCCGGGGCTTGGTGTCCATGGGAAGTGGAGAGGGATGTGTAGTGTGTCCTGGGTGTCCCTGCTCCAAGCCAGGACCTAGTCCCCAGTGGTTATCCCCAGTATGGCCCTGGGATCTATTGGTCCCAGGGGAAGCTGGGAAGGCTGGGAAGGGCAAGAGAAAGCGTGGGAAGAGGTCGGTATGTGTCACCAGGACAGGACTCAGCAAATCTCTGTGGCCTGGCAAGACCCAGGGGATGGGGCTGCAGCTGGAGGGCGGCTATCTCGGGGTATGCTTCCTCTTCACTCGACAGCTGTGGCAAGGAGCAGAGATGGATGGTCCCAGGAGAAGCCAGCCCTAGCAGAGCTGCTGCTCTGACCCTGCTGCTGGCCAAGGGCCTGATCCTCTCCCTGCATCCACCAGCACAAACTGGATGATACTTAGTCCCTGTGCAGGGGGTCTGCTTGCAAAGGCATAGAGTAAGGGCGGGTTGGGGGTGGTGTGAGCTGGATGTGGAGGTGTTTAAGCGCAGGAAGGAGGTTGGTATGGGAGAAGTCTGCAGCCCAGGGAGCAAGTCAGTGCAGGCTGACCACCTGCCATGCCTCAGATGGATACCAGGAGCAGTTTTGGGGCCCACCATCCTTGGGCTTGCAGCAGGAAGGGCTTGGGGGGCACCTTGGGGTGTCTGACCTGGAGATGCCGTGATGCCACGCTGCCCCGCGTGCCCGGGAGCAAGGCACAGGACAGCGGGGTCACAGAGGGGTCCCCAAGACTTGGCACGGGGGCTGGACTCAGGACCGGAGCAGGATTGGCGCCTGCCAGCAGATGGCAGCAGTATCCAGGGGGACACTGGGGACACCGGGGACAGGTGACAGCGCCACACGTCCCGCCTCACATCCCCTGAAGATGCCGGTAGCCCCTCTGGCATCCGTGTCCCTCCACCTCCGGCAGCACATCCCCTCTGCTCTTGCCCGGCTCCTTTCTGCTGCCCTGGTCGCGGTCCCTGCACAGGGGCCTGGTCCCTTCTGCTCGCTCGTGGCTCACCCATGGCCCACTCGTGGCTCACTGTCCATGGCTGCACGTTGGTCACTGCGGGGTGACTGCAGCACCCACACCTCAGCTGGGCTGGACACCAGAGCGGTCTGCAGCCCCATTTCTGAACCAGGACCCAAATGCTCCTGTGTCCAGACAGTTTCTGGGTACCTCATCCTGACCCACTGCCACGGAGTGGGATAGGATGCCCAATCCTTGGAGGGGAGCAGAGCCCATTGTGGTGGTTGGTACCCGAGCGTCCTCATACTGCCTCCTGGGAACACCTCAGAAGGGCTACAGGCATCCAGGTACAGCTTGGCACCTTCTGCCTGCCTCATTTCCTGGGAAAACCATTCAGCTTGCCCATGAGCAGCCCCAAATCTGACCTACTCACGCTCATTAGCACCCTCAGAAGGAGACAGCGACCCCCGTGGTGCCCGGCTGCCAGCCACAAGGCTGTGCTGCAGAGCCCTGCAAGGCTCAGTTTGGGAGCCAACGGCTGGCTGCCCGCCGGCCTGAGGCATCCAAGAAACATCAAAACAAGTCGGGTTTTTCCCTCCCATCTCCCTTCTCCTGCCTCGCCAAGTAGCCACACTCTGCACAGCACAGACTGTACCAGGGCAGGGAAGAGCCTGTCCCTGCAGTGCCACCCATGAGCGGTGGGTGCTGAGCAGGGTGGGATCCTGGGGGGGCTGTACCCCCGTCCCCATGCCCTGCACATCCCCAGTGTCCAGAGGAAGGTGCCACTTGGTGCTGTTGGTTGGGTGCCAAAGCCTGTAGTAAGGTGCTGCACACTGTGTGCATCCGCCCAGCTTGCAAGGAGATCCCAAGGTGCAGTGGCTCATCTGAGGGAGCACAGGGGTGGGTGGGAGCCCAAGCAAGTAGCCCACCCTGTCCTGGCCTTGACCACCTGCCCATGCTGCCTCCTCCGTCCATGCAGGGGAGTTCTGCGACCTCAGGGACAGGCAGAGAGGGGTGCAGCCAGCTCTGGCATTGCCCTTTCCGTGCTGTATGCCCTCCCTGGGATGCATGATGTGTGCTGGGAGCTGCCTGGAGCTCCTGCTGCCTCCTGGGTTGCCCAATTTGCTGAGCCCATCAGCAGAAATTTCTTGTTTCATCAACATCCTGTGTTTACCTGGCTGCAAAATCCCCATGTGGGAGGAAGAGGAGGGAGTGGAGTCTCTCCCCCTTCTGCTGTGGGTCCGGGGAGCTTTGTTAAGGAGGTGATCCTGGGCTCCCCGGCTCCAATCTGTGCCATGGCAGCAGTGGTTGGGGAGGACAGGAGGTGAGGGGGTGTCTCAAGCCTGGTTTCACCTCCTGTGGCTGTAAGCCAGATCCAGCTGGGACCAGGGACAGACTATACGAGTTGGCTTAGAATCTGGAGCTCAGCGTGTAGGGGCTTTGCTCGGGACAGCGAGCGGGCGGAGGGAGGGATGGGCCCACACAAGGGTGTGCCAGGAGGTTGGCAACAACACCTGCTGTGCTTCCCCTTCACCACCGCAAAAGGAGACCCACGGCACCACCCCAGCGAGCTGCAGAAGGGGCTGGTGTGACCCCGTGGGCAGTCTTCCCAAAAAGAAACCCCGCAGCCTGTTTGCCTCCAGCTCGCTCTGTCCCCAGCAGCAGAGAGCTGCCTGCCAGGCCCAGGGGTGGTGCAGGGTGCTGTGGGCTGGCTGCAGGGTGCTGTGGGACGGCTGTGGTGGCTGCCACGCTCTCCTCATACCCATGCAGGCAGCCTGTGCACCAGGCATGGGGTAACTCCAGTGCTGCCAGCTCAGCGCTGCTGGGTTTGCGTTTGGCTGGGGGTGGAGCTGGAAATAGGAGGTGATGGGGAGGAAGAGGGAGGAAGGTTCAGGTGAAGAAGGGAGGAGAACAGGCAACCCATCACAGCGGTCACCAACTGCCGCCATCCAGGTAAGCCCCTGGGCACCTGAAAAAATGCCTTGCCCTGGTACAGACCGTAGGGCCATGTGTAAGCCTACTTCTCTACAAAGCCCAGCCCCCACCAAGGAGCTTGCATCACCATTTACACCCTGGTGTAACTGAGTACAGAGCATTACCAGTGCTGGAAGGATCAGATGCCTCCAAACCCTTCATAGTCCCATGGACCTGTGGGAAAGCTTTTGCAGGAGAGGCAACCAGCAGACCCAGGGCCAGTTTGCCACACGTGGTCCAGTGTGGCTGTGAGAGGCCCCTTGTGTCGTGGGTAGCCTCCAGATGTGAAATGGTGTCTCCCTGGTGGGGAGGTATAGGTGATATAGATGAGATGGGCAGCGTGACTATGTTCCCCTGCTCCCATTGGGGAAGCCCAAGGATGAGGGGCTGGTGGTGGGACTTCACTTTTGACACTTGTGCCTGTTCCTGATGACAGATCTGGAAAAAGGACTGGAAGTCTGGAAGTCTTGGATGTGAAATTCAAACCAAATCTTCAGGAAAGTGTCCCTGAGGAGGCAGGTCATGCCAAACTGCCTCCTCGAGGGGATGTGCAGCCTTGGATGGTGGCCAGGGCCAGCCTCCTGGGCAGAGGCCAAACACTGTTGTAGTGAAGGAGGGAGAGTCCAGACACAATGAGCAGCAGCCTTAGTGGCACCCACACCAAATGCTTCCTGCAGGGCTCCCAGGACTCAGTTTTGGGCTGGCGGATGCAAGCAGTGCCAGCATCTGGCTCTGGGGACAAGGACTGCATCTGTTTTGGTTCAGGGACAGAGCTGCGATGGAGGCTCAGGTGAGGATCATCTGCAGAGGTGTTAACTGTTAGGGAGTTACTCATCAAGGCTGGCAGCAGCTGAAGGCTAGTCATCTCCCTGGGACCTATGAAAGGAGATGGAGTCTACTAGTTGTGTTTGGGCTGGTGAGGAGGGGCTGCTGGGCTCTTTTTAGTCTCTGGTATGGGTCCCCTTGTCAGCCTGGGACACTCCAAGAGAGGAAGGTGGGCTGTGTGTCTGTAAGGTGTATTCCTTCCAGCTGGCTGTGGCTTCCCTGTGTGTGACCTGGAGAGGACTGAGCCATGCAGCTCTGCTTGGATTGTGCCTGGCTGGAAGCAGTTCTTGTGTTCTGTGGTGTGCTGGGCCTCGGCTCCCCTGAGACCTTACTGTGGTCACTCCTGTATTTGGAGGTAACTGGGACCTCCTGGGTGCTCCCATCTGAGTCAGCCCTGGTTTTACTCTAAGTTGTGTCAGCAATGTTTTCTGATGAGGCTTCTGGGGTGAGAAATTGCTGTGACACCTGGTCTCTGATCTTCCTCCTTGGTGTTGGGCTGCCCATGCTGGGTTATGGGCAAGGTGAGGTCTCTGTACTAATGCAAGCTGGGCAGGCTGGTGCTGCAGTATGTATGGGAGCTGGGATTTCTGTGCCATCTGTGTGGCTCCTGAGATGGCCCCAGACAGTTTGTGCTGGAAGCCCACCATGTGAGAGCAGCACGGATGTGGAGAGGGTCATGTTGCTGCTTTGACTGGCATGGGAGGGAAATCAGAAGGGTCCCTTTAAAAGGAAGCTCCAAAGAAATGGGACAGGGAGGAGTGGACTTTGGGTGTGGAGGCTATTTGCTGTCATTGTTTGCATAGAGGAAGGCTCCTCACCCTGAGCAGGCAGCACAGGGTGGCTGAAGTAACCACCCATGGGCAGGGGAGCTCTGTGGATCCCAAGGGCTCATTTTAGGAGAACTGAGCTTGGTCATAACCAGACGCAGCCTGGTGCTTGCACAGATTCTGAGAACCTCCCCCTCAGTGATGGCATCTGTTATTTTTCTAGGATTTAAAAAGAAGAAAAGCCACCCCAGAAGCCTTGCGACGTGTGCGTAGGTGAGGGGACCGTGCTGTCACCGCCGTGACTCACTGGGGAGGGCTGCGATTTCCCAGAAGAAAAGGGATGTAGGGAGAAATTGTGAATGATGGCTTGTGGAGGGCTGGCTGAGCTCTCCACCAGAAAAGCAGTTGAATTTTGGTTCCTCCATAGGGCTAGCTTGTTAACAAAGAAGTTATTAATAACCAATTAAGCCACAGCTTACGCCATGCTTTCCTCTGGAAGTGTGGCAAGAGTGCCCGCAGTTCCTCCTTCAGCAGTGTACCCACCCTGCTCCTTTGGCTGGAGGAGTGTGGGGGCTTATTTGGGCAGGTGCCTCATCACTGCTGGGGTGGGACATGCCCAGGGGATGCTTCCCAGTCAGGGGTGTGGGGGAGTACTGGCACAGAGGTGACCTGGGACTCTGCTGTGGTGTGTTTGGCTGGCTTTGGCTGTGCTCATGGCACTGAGGGGAGCGGGTGCACAGGGGAGGAGCCCTGTGCAGTGGGGTTTTGGTCTGTGCCAGGGCAGATGGTGTGAGTCAGCCACGGGGCCAGTGGCCAGAGGGAGGAGGCTTGCTTGCCTGCTGCTTCCTTGGGCTGAGGATGTGCGTGTTGTTGCATCCCCAGCCCGGCTGGCCATGTGCCGGGCGGAGGAGGAGGAGGAGGAGGAGGAGGCAGGCTGCTGGAGCGGGGCCTGCGGGGTAACGCATGGAGCACCGGATACGCTGTAAAACCCGAGAGAATCTGGGCACTGTGCTCCCCCTGAAACCGCCTATTCAGGGGAGAGATGGGGAAGACAAGAGGGAGGAAGCAGAGGGAAGATGGAGCACTGAAGCCCTCTGTGTCTGGCCAGCGACGGATGCAGGTGCAGCTGTGGATTCCCCAGATGCTCTGGGCTCCACACTGCCCTTTACTGCAGCGCAGGAGGAGATGCACACAGGAGTCCTCCCTCCCAGACCCCAGCCTGTGCTTTTACTCTGATTTATTGCTGCTGCCACGGTGTCTGGTCCAGCCTTTCCTTCTACAGAGCTGAGCCTTTGAGGTGGCAGGGCTGTGTGGATTCTCTGAAGTCTGATATAGGGTTGAGCCATTCCTCATCAGTATAACCTCTTTCCCTTGCCCAGCTGCTCATCTTCAGGAAATGTTTAGAAATGAAATAGCTGTGGAAGCTCTGCCCAGCCCATCATCAGCTTGGTCTGAAATGAGCAAATGGCCTCAAAGGTTGAGGCAGAAGCCACATGTGTGGCCTTGCCTCTCCCTACCCATACAGTGCTACTGCATCTGCTTCCCTTCTTCAGAACACCAGGCTAAACAAAGCTGCTGCTTTGGTGGCACAGCATGCTGTCACCTCGCTTTCCTGAGTGGTGTGTTTGCCCGTGCAAGGCAAGAGGAAAGGCTTAGCAAAGTTTTGGGAGGTCACAACAGAACTCTTGGGTTCTTCCCTGAGAGTCTGTTGGATGGTGATTTCTGATGCATCAGCTGTAGAAATCAGGGTGATTTCAGCAATGCCTCTCCAGATATCTGCCTGTGGAAATGAGACCGGGATGTGACCTGTTTTAAAGAAAAACTGCCCAGGGGAAAGCTCCAAGATGTGTGTTCTTGCTTTCTGCCTCTCTTAGCAAATGCCACATTCAGCACTCCTACAAGGCAATTCTTCACTTGAAATGGGAAGTTGAGGCACAGCTTTCTTTAGAAACACTCCTGCAGTTCTGGGAACAACAGTGTTTGCTTCTGCAGAAGGGTTCATGAAATCCTCAGGAAACTGGGGACCTGGACCACCTCCACATGAAGTTGGTGGCAAAGGGGCAGCATGTCTGGGCTCAGGGCTGAGTGGTGTGAGGCACTAACCAACACCAGCACAGCTGTTGGTTAGTGCCTCACTAAGGTGTTGAAACCTTTCCTGTGTCCATGTGGCACATGCATACATACAGATGCACTACAATTTCTAGAAAGGGAATATAGGGAGTTATTCTGTCATGTTTTATATGTAACTTGTCAGGCAGCAAGCATCTGAAATGCAGCTTTGTTGTCTTCTTTCTTCCCTCTCTTCCTCTCCCTGGCTGAAAGAGGAACTGGGTTTTGGGTTTTGCTAGGGAGCTGTGGCTGACTGATGGCCTCAGTCATTACAAGCTTTGTATGTCCAAGCACTGTGCCAGCTCACAGAGCTAAGAATTAGATGACAGTAGGATGTAGTAGTGTCATATCCATATGTTGTCTTGTCATATTAGTGCTTCATGATGGTGCCTTGCTGTGCTGGAGAGGCATTTGGGAGAGGGCTCCTTCATGTGTCATACTGAATGTCCTTGCTCGTCCTCCCTGCTGCAGGGACTGGGGTTTCAGACTCTCCAGACTTGAACCACGGGGCACCTGATTCCTTGCAAGGGTTCAGATGAGCAATTAGGGCAAGAGTTTGACCTTGGGTGAGCTCCAGCTCCAAGCATAGTGGAGGGCAGTATGCAGGAGAGCGGGGCTGGCTGCTACACCTTGCCAGCAGTGCTGCAAAGAAATTGTGGGCACTGTGAAGTGGCTGGAGGAGCTTGGGGAAGCTGTAGAGCAGCAGGGACAGACAGAATTGAGGGCTGGAGTCACTCTTGAGACCCTCAAAACCATCTTGGGGAAGGGCTGCAGCCCCCTTTCAGCCTGGCACTTGCATTTGCTCCTTCTGGAGACCAGGGGATTAACTGGAGGTTTGCAGCCCAAGCTTCCAAGGTATCTGCTTGTTGCTTCCTCAGCTGGGATCAGCAATGCAGCCTACAGTGGCTTGCAGCTGCACTGTTCTTTGCTCCCCAGGGCAGAGACATTTGCTGGTTCAGTAAATCACTTTAGCATATGTTTAAATATCCCTGTGTAGGACAGGCTTGTAGCACCCCTGGGTGTTGAAGGATGCCACCTGCCTACAAGGCTTAGTAGAGGCTTTAGCCTCAAGGGTGTAAAACATGCCAGTTACTAGAGAGTCTGGGGAAAGGCATACAGGGATGGAGCTTTTGGGAGAAATTGTGTTTGGGAGAGCTGAGCATCAGCATGTGAGTGATGTATGTCATCTGTGCAAGCTGAGGCCAATACACACAGATTTGAAGCACAGAGCTGGGAGCCAGCATATGGGAAGATAAGAGCATCCATCCTGCTTAAACCCAAAATTGTCTAGTGCAGAATCTCAATACCAGTAGAGGTTGATAATGAATGCTGGAAGATGAGTATTAGAGGTGGGTGAGGTGATAGATTTCCTAGTTATGGTCTCTTAGGACTCAGCAGCATAGGGCTTGGACATCTCTTGACCCAGAGCTATGCCTTTAAAATGGATCTTGAGAGAGGCATCTCCAGTTTCTTGGCTCCCCCAGGCTCTGATCTCAAAGCAAAACAGGAGGTCTTGCCATGCCCAGAGCAGGAGTCTCACATTTCCTTCTCAGGATGAGCATGTGCAAGCTGAAAAAGCTGATGCAGACCCACTCCTTCCATCCTGCCTGTGATGGGCTGCAAGCAGAGTAACAGCACAAGACACACAGGGTGTTTGCATAGCAGCATCTGTCAGTTTTCTTTTGAGGGTCAGACTGGTGGTTTCAGTGGAGGAAATCGTCTGCACAGCCCTTCCTTTCCAAGCAGTTAAGATCCTCCTCAGTGTAAAGTGCTCTTAAGCACAACTCTGCAGGTGTCACAAACTGTTTTTCTGGCTCACTGGGGACAGGTGTGGGGTTTCCAATGCAAGGGGCTTCTTTGGCTTTCACCCTTGATGACTGGGTTATTCAGCTTATGCATCCCATCAAAGGCCATCTGTTGTGGCTGTGCCATGGTTAGCACACCCCCCTCCCCCCCTTCCCCCGTGTGCTCTGAGTGACATACAAGCATAAAAAGATGCTTCTTGAGGGACAGAGGAAACCCCCCATCTGTAGCAACCTGCTCTGCAGTTGGGTTTTTTATTGAGGGTGAAGCTGTTGTGGTTGGTGCCTCAGAAGAAACAAGGCCACACACAGCCTGTTCCCAGCAGCAATGGTGTTTGACTCTTACCTTCTGTGATCAGAGATGTTTGATTTCTAAAGATCAGGAGGGTTCCTTTGACTTCCTCTAGTGTTTGCAAGGTCAGGGAGCAGTCCTGTATTTCTCCATCTCATTCAGTCCCTAAGAATGTGGAAGCTTGTAGGAGTATTAATTACAGGCAATTATAACCAGCTTGACTAGCTGTGATGCTCAAATGGCTCATGAAACCTGCTGTTGTTGAAGATGGACATTTTTTCCCAAACCAGGGAAGCTTTCTGGTTTTGAGGAGCTCACAGAGCAGCAGGACTGATCCATGGAGCAGCTTGTGTTAGAACTGAACCTGTTCCTGAGATTCTTGCCTGTCTTGCTGTGTGGTTTGTTTGTTTTGTGGACTCCTGATGGCTTGTCATGAATCTCTTCCAGCCCAGCTGGTGGGTTTTTAATCCAGTTGTTGATTACACAGAGACCATGTATTTACTACTCTCTGCTGTTTAGTGTTTTTGCCTTACAAAAACATGTGGAAAGCCCTGTTAGGGGTGAGATGCTTTTGGGGTGAAGAGGCAGCAGCAGCAAGCTTGGTTTTGTGACCATGAATGCAGATATGAAAGTTGCAACTGGATTTGTGAGCCTGGGAATGGAGGAAGTCACTTGCAGAAGTAGGAATCAGAACCCCGAAACTGGGCCAAGTAATCAAGGGACTGGCTGGGTGCTGTGCAGGCACAAACCAAACACCCCTCAGTTTTCATCTGGCAAGGGGAAAAACTACCAGCTTTCCAGCTCTGATAATCAATGATGGGCATCCAGCTGTAACCCAGGGCACAGCAGCACGGTGTTACCTGTCTCTTGGTTTAAAAGAGAGCTCAAAATGCCTGCAGCTTCTGTACTTGGTCTGTTTCTGGGCTCCTGCTCTGTGATAAAGAGCAATAGTATGAACTTTTGGAGCTAAAAAAGGCTATAGTCCTGGAGTTATAAACAGATGGGGTGTTCAGACAGCCTGTGCTGCCAGGCATGGTGTGCTGTTGGGTGCTCTAGGAGCAGAACACTCATGAAGGATGCTCCTGTTGACCAGGTGATGTTCCAAGACTCCGTGTTTGAGCACCACTCTACTGTGGTAATGCTGATTTCAGTCCTAGCATCCCTGATTCACTACTGTAACTACCTGTAAGTGGTAGATGAATTGCTGCATTTAGCTCCTGTGGGGAAGGTGGTGCTGTCATGGCCCCTGAAGCTTTGTGGTTAAATGTGAAACTCTATTTGAGTATACCATGTCCACTGACAGCACGGTCATGGGATTGCTGCGTACTTGTAGGTAAGCTTCACTTTTCCCCTCCTTCTTCTACTAGTGTAATAAGTCTTTTGCTTTCCTATCCAGTAAGGCAGGATTAGCCCAAATCACTGTCCCAGACCACCAGGAGGAGACCCAGTTTCCAGAGGGTGCTACAGCTCCTCTTGTTCTCTGGATACTTTCTTGATTGTGAGCCCCACAGGGTGGTTTTCTTCAAGGTGAGAAACAGCTGGGAGGAGTGAGGATCATCTCTGGTCATGTGAGATCCTTGTGCAACAACACAAATCACCCTGTGCTTGGCTGTTATTAAGAGGCCTTTATCAGTCTGAAGATGGGCCTGCGGCAAAAGGGAGGGCCTGACTCTGGGTGACATTCCTTGGGTGGCTGTAGGAATGATGAAAAGGCACTCTGATGGGTGACGTTGTCCACCAGCTCCTTCCTGGCAGGAAGTCTCTCATCATGGCAAGGAGGAAGTCAAGATAGCACAAACTGTACCAACCACATGGGAATTCTTGTCTTCCAGCATGGGCTCATGGGTCAAACTTGGTCACTTGCTTTGGGGAACCAGATGGTAACACTCAAGGGGCCCATTTTCACTATAAATACCCCTGGCCCTAAATCTGCCACTCAAAACTGCAGACAGGCCTCATGGGTGAGTGCTCCCAGCCTGGGAATGAGCAGCAAACCCAGCTCCTTAGGTCAGATGTGCTGATTGTATCTTCTTAAACAAGAAAAATACCTCCTCAACAGTCAGGGGAGCCTTGCAGTGGTCCTGTCCCCTCCTTTCTGCTGATGTGGGTGCTCATCTGGTGAGCTGGTTCAGGGAGCTAAACTGGCTGAGAAGTGACCCTCCCCCTGAAAAGTAATTAGTCTTCACCACAGATGGTATAAACTGGTGTGTTGGTAGGAAGGAATGGGAATGGGTGGTGGAGGAAGGGCAGGAACCACAACACCCTGACTTAGGTCAATTAAAACTGTTGTGGAATTTCACCCTGAGGCTTCAGTGGGATTTAATGTAAGCAGTGCAGTAGCCTTGGCTTCTGGATGTGGCATGGGGAAAAACTGCACCTACAGAGCAGTAAGGAGAAAGGAATGAGGGAAGGTGCCCACGGATGAGAATGGCTCTAACTTCTAAAGAAACACAACACTTAGTAATTACAGAACTAAGCACATGTTGAACGTCACTGCCTCTTACACTGTCAGTGCGTATTCATTTTGAGAAGAGCAGAATGTGCTGAGGTTGCACTCTCTTCTTTTCATGAGTCTGCTAACGTGTTCAGAAAAGGTCTTCTTTGAAAGCCCATATTAGAAGTGTATTAATTTTGAACTTGTCAAAAGGAACATTTGCATTGGAAACAGTTCTAGGAGCTTGTCTGCATGGCAAATGAAACACAAACCCTCACGCTGGCCACAAGTGTGCCCTACTCTGATTAAACTTGGGTTGATTCCAGCTGAACTCTGGCACTGCCTTACCCAGCTGTACTCTTCCCCCATCCACCACCTTTCTGATTTTGTTCCTTGTAATGACTTACTTAAGGATGTTTGAAGAAACCAGGCTAAAAATGGTAGGAACTGAACTCTTACTTTGGTTCTCCTCAAGTTTGTAGACAAATCCTGTCTGTGTGGTAGGGCTGCAGACCCTGTGGATCCATGTGTCTAATCACAGTGGACAACAGTAACTCAGACTTTGCATATTTCAATGAAATATGAATGAATCCAGGAGGGGATAACCTGGGGTGAGCATCACTTTGTGTGAATCTGAATGTATTCTGTCAGCATTGTGAAGATAGCTCAGAAAAAATTCAGAAGAGGGCCAGTGCTTGTTGAGAAATGCTTTTGCCTCTTTGGCTCTAAGGACAATAATGATTGCTTTTGCCCAGATTCTAATTTAATTAGACTTTCAAAATTGGGCACGAAAGGGCTTAAATCCCTATTTACCCTATGTGGAAGTGAGTGGCTTCCCAACAAGGCTAAGAAATCCCAGGTCCTGCTAGAGGGTGCCCAACCTGAGATATGAGGTGGGTTCTTACTCTGGTACTTAATACAGGCTTAAGTGCTGAACACTAAACACACCTTCATTAGATGATGCTACTCTCTGCTTTTGAACTGATTCCTCTGAAGACCCATAGGTTAGGAGTGGAAAGGAAAATCGGTAATGGAGCAAAAATGACTGTGATTTAGGGGTCAGATTGCATACTGCTAGAGCCATGCATCAGGATAATGAGATTCAGTCTTGTTTGGTTACAAGCACTGGAGACAGAAGCAGAAAATATGATCCACCAAGCCAGCTCTCAGGAAATGAGAAACAATAGAATGAGGAAATCAAATTTCAAACTGCAGGGATATATTTATCAAGTTTTCCTTCAAATTTTTGCAGAGCTTTTTGGCATTCTCTGCACAGCTTCCCCCCCCACATCCCCCCTGTATTTTTTTTTGGTCAGCCGACATATGGCCGCAGGATTAGATCACTGTAAAGCACCATTGTTTGTGACCTATTTGTTAATACGGGGCTGGGGTCAGCGAGTAGAGAACGAATGTACTTGTCATTGTTTGGTGCTTTTCAAGTGCTGTTCCTGTTGTCACTCACGCCGTGGCCAGACATTTGGAACAAACTCATTAGCTAATTAGTGGTGTGTTCAGCCCCACGTGGCGGTAGTTGCTGTGTGGGCGATATTCACGTTATGGCTGTGGAACAGGCCCTCCTGGGGCTTCCTGGCAGCTGTTCTTCGCTAGGTTGGTTGGGAGGGCAGCCATGGCTGGGGGAGGCTGTGCCTGCCTTCTTCGCTGGGGGAGTCTCCTGCATACCAGACATCGCACTGCGGCACTGCTCGTTATCCTCCTGCTCCTTGCCACGCAAGGGCCCCTCTACTCCCACTCACCGGATTCGCTGCCGCCATCTGCTTTCTCTGCACGGACTGCTCTGCTGCCGGCGCAGCTACCGGGGAGGTGCCATGGCCATCGGCTTCCGATGCCGAAGCCATTGCAAGTAATGGCCTTGAACTCTGGCTCTGCCAACGCAGCTGAAATGTTGTGGGCTGGGAAGGATGTGATTGAGTGGCGGCTTGGGTCAACATCCAAGGCGTGGTACAACCTGCTGGGAAGAGGGATGGGGCAGCGCTGCGGTGGAAAGCTTGCTGCACTAGCTCCTGGATTTATACATCACAAGACAAATAGCAGTGACCTCCTCCTGTTGCTTGTGTGAAACAAGGGCCACAGATTTACTGCTATTGAGTCCCCTCTCACTTGGGGAACCGCCAGAAGGGACTGTCCCTCTGCAGCCTGGGCAAATCTCTGCTGAAGCAGCTGTATCTGTCCGGTACCTGGGCACTGTTGCAGGAATGCTGTGATTTAAGACATTAACATGGGCGTAATAAAATGTGTAATTTTACTTGGCTTCCTTGTTTTGCTTGCACTAAGTGGCTTGATCAGGGTGATGGAAAATACAGTTTTGTTGATACAGGCGTACCAGCTGCAGGAGCTCTTTGCTGGGTTTGTTGATTCATACACTTATGCTGTAGGCAGGCACCTGGGATGGAGCTGGGAAGAGAGAGGAAGCCGTCTCCTGCTTCTGACAGTTGTCTGCCCAGACCTGGAAGGAAGATGGGCAGGAGAGAAAGCAGCAGGAACAATCTTGTTCTTCCCATTTTATTTTAAACAAGAGCTTTCTTCTTGTCCTTTAGAGCTGTCAGCACCTAATCGTTAGGATTAATGAATGTGCACAGAAACATTAAGTTTCCATCATTGCTGTTTTCCTCTACAGAAAAGAGGATAGTACCCTAGCTCAGATCGACAGCATTAGATGCATCTCGATCCCTTTTTTCTCCCCACCCAGAACTGAATTCCGTCTAGCTCTCCTAGCTCAAGGTTAAGAGATAAGTCAGCATCGCAGCTAGCTGTGGAAGACTTGGCTTCCCAGCTACCAGATGGTATTCAGAGCATTTGAGCTTGCAGCGTTTCTAAACGAGTTGCTTTTTATGCAGCTAACTTGGGGGTTCACTGCAGTCCCTGTTCCTCTGTGTTTTAAACCTCAATCCATCTCCTGGTGAGGTCAGTGGGAATTCTGCTACTGGCTCCATGGAAGACAAGGGCTGGGCCCTGAGTTTGCAGTGCTCGGCCTGACCCTCCTTTCGCTTGAAAAGCAATACTTTCCAAACTGGGTTTTGCTCTGAGCTTGCTTTGGTTTGCTATGTTTTAGTAAGGCAAGATTCCTCAAGAATGTGGGTTTTAAATGACCAGTAGCACTACCCAGAGCCAGCGGTAATACGAGCAGAGTCCTTTGAGCCAGCTTCTCCCCTGACCCATGCAACCCTGACCGCCTCCCGAACAGCGACGTCCCGTTTCCTTGAATTGTGTCCTGGTTTTACGATGGGAACAAATACATCCAGGGAGAACTACAATGAGACCACTCACCTCTTCCACCCTGCCATCCCGGACACGGGTTTAGTCATTCTCCCAAGGGGAAGGACGTGCGTTCCGACCCACCCTGCCCCGCTCCTCCTGTCTGTGCGACTGCACCCAGCTCGGCTTCGGGGCGCCCGGTGTGGTGACCAGCCGGCTCCCCCGCCGCCCCGGAGCCTCCCACGGTCCATAAACGCTGTTATTTTGTGCCGCGGAGTTCGGCGACGGGGGGTGGGGTGCGGTACCCGCACCGTGTGAAGTGACGGGAGCTGCGCCGGGGCCGGCAGCCCGCCGGGGCCCTGGATTTTGGGGCGAGTCCCCCTTCCCTGCCGCGAAACCGGTTTCCCCCTGGAGACGAGGGGGAGGAGGGGGCTGCCCCCGGCTTCCCAAGGCCCGGCCGGGCGTTTTCCTCCACCCGATGCGGCAATGGGCCCGGGCGCTCTCCCGGAGCGCTCCCCGGAGGCCGATCCTGCCTCATTCCCCGCTGGCGCCTGCCCCTAACCCTCCTAGGCCGGAGGGCCGGGGAGCGGCGGGCCGCCATGGCCGGCGGCGGAGGGTGCCGAGGGCGGGGACGGCGCGCCGTCCCCTCGGCGGGCAGTGGCGGCGGGTACGGACATCACTGCCCGGGCGGAGGCCGCCGTTCTCCCCCGCCCCCTCCCCGCTCTCGCCTCGCCGCGCCCGGGCCGGGGACGCGCCTCGGGGACGCGCGCAGCCACCGGTTCCGCCTCCTCCGCCACCTCCCCCCGGCCGCCGCCATGTTGGATGGTGCGTGTGGGTGTCAAACCCAGCCAGAGGCGGCGGCGGCGGCCGGGTACCGGGACACCCCCTCTGTGTCTCCCGCGGCCCCTTCCCCGCTCCTCCCGCACCCCTCGCACTCAGCGCCAGGTCAGTCCGGGAGCCGCGGGGCGCTCGGGGCGGGAGGGGGGACGAACGGACGGGCGGCGGCGGAAGAGCCTCCCCCCGCCTTCCCCTCAGCAGCGGGGCGCGGGGTGGGCGCGGAAAGAGCCCCCCGGGGCTCCGGGCCTCCCCGCAGGAAGGGAGCGGGGCCTCCGGCCCGCTGCGGAGCTGGGCGGCGGCTGAGGGCCGCGGGGCTGGGGCAGGTGGGGCGGGGCGGGGGGTGCCGGGGGAGGGCGGCGGGGCAGCCCCGGCGGGGGGCCGGGGTGGCCTTTGTTGTCTCCGTGGGGTGGGCAGCAACAGTTACTGCCCATCATGGCAGCCCGGCGGCGGGGCCGCGGGAGCAGGGAGCGCGCCCCTGGGACCCCGCCGGGTCGGTGCTGCCGGCGTGGGGGAAGAAGGGGGGAAGGGAACGCGGACACGAACGATCGCCCCGGCCTTTCGCCTCTCGGGGTGCGGGCCGCGTCCTGCTCGGGGCCGGCAGCCGCCGGAAGGGTTTTCGCCTCTGGCCGAAAGTTTGGGCCTGCCTTCCCGTGCCGGCCGATGGAGCCGGCCGCGTACCCGGGAGCCACCTGGGCTGGGGCCGCGGGGGATGGCGGCGGCCTGCTCCGCCGGAGGCGGGGTGGGGGTGGGGGGCTTCGCGGCGGGGCCGGCAGCGGGCCGTGGCGGGGGCGTCTGGTTCGCGGGGTCTGTCACCTCGCCTCGGGGTGTTAACCTGAAACGTGGTGGTGGTGGATTTATTTTATATTTTCTGTAATACAGCCTGTTTGGGAGATGCGGAGTAGTGCTCTTCATATTTTTAAAATTTAATTTGTGGGTATTTTATTTTATTTTTCTTTACCAGCAGTACCTTTGATGCTGCAAAATGGTCTTGGGCAGCCGGTGTACTGTGCTATATTAAACGTTATTCTTGTTGTGAAGTGTATTGAAACAAGAATTACCACAGGCTACCCACAATGGAAGTTTCCTCTTTCAAAGCCATAAGGTGCATTGATAACGTTTGGTCTCGGTTTTATTTGGTATGGGGACACACAATGCTTCCCCCATCTCCCTTTCTTAAGGATGGCATCATTGCTGATAGGAAAAGCCAAATGATATTTAAAATTTAAATGAATTGGACGTGTTTCTTATTAATTTGCTAAGAAAATATCCTGATCTTTAAATACATATATATAATATATACTATATGCACACACATATGCACCTTTTCAACAGGAGGCCTGAAATGCTTGTTCAGATTGTTGAACTGTGTTACGGGTGTTATGGACCGTAGAGGATGACTTTTAAGAGTTCAAAATGCAAATTGGGCCCCAAGATTAAGTTTTGTCATTCTCTCCATTGAAACACATGTTTTTATGGCAATATGGAACTCTTGCATAATTCCAATGTGTTGCTGTGTTCCGTGCGAGGCAAGGTCATTGTTTAGCTGTAAAATGTGGGCTGTTAGAATGATTTTTTGAATTATAATATATAGAAATACTGTAATGATACCTTTAGCAAATTGCAGCCTGTTTAGGAAATGCTTCAAAATATGTTTGTCTAGGCTGATTCTCAGGTACATTATTTTTAAACAATCTCATGTATAGTGTTTTATTGTGAAGAACCAGAGCTTTTGATAAATTTTCTTTTATAAACTCGAGGTAATGGTAAACTAGTTGGATAGAGTTGTAAAGATAATCTCCTATGTATTAAATATTTAACTAGGTTATCAAAAAATATCAAGTACAAATTAATCATGAGTATGCATTCCTGAAGACGAATTCTGATAAGGCGGAATTGACTGCAAGTTATACTTGAGGAAGTTTGACTCAAGAGTGCTGATTGTAACTTCCTTGATACCATAAAGAGCTCTGTGACAGACATCCTGCTGTGATGATGGTTCTCCTAGGCATTAGCTGGACTTTTACATGTGCTGACAACTGAAAACTAGTATCTGCCTTTAAGAAATGAAATGTAATGAGATATGAACAGGATGGACCTTCCTCTTTAGGAAACACACTTGACCTGTGCCCTGGGTAGGAGCTAAGTATAATGTTTGGCAAAGAAAAGCCCTGTCTCTGAGTTACCTGGTGGCCCCATCCTAAAAGGAAAAGAGATACCTGAGAGCTGGCTGTTGAGCAGCCTGGATGGTTGTGTTCATGTTGTTTTTCATGTCCATTATTCCTACAGTCATTTTTAATGAATAGTTGACACACATCTCATGTCCAGTGCAAGCAGTGGTATATAATGCAATGAGCATAAATGAATTCAGCTTGTACTGACCGCATCATTATTTACATAACTGGTTAATCATGCTAATTTTGTTCCAGCTGTCAGCCATTTGATTGCTTCAAAACTTGGAGCTTTTAAGAAGCCTCCAGTCTTGGATCACTGCTGTGAAATGCCAAAGACCTTGTTTGTTACTTCATGAAAATGCTGGTGGTCTGGCTTGATAGAGTAATTCATAGCTTATTTTTTTAGAGAAATCATAATATATTATAGAAATATATTAGAGTGCAATTGTGATATTAATGATCTTGCATTTCTTAGGTTTTATAGATAGGATGGGCAGCTGGCTATTGGTTTTGCCTGGCCTAGAAGAATGTAAGTTATTCTAGAATCTCTATTTAATGACTGGCACACAGGAAGCAACTTTCCAGTCTTCCAGTGCCATATTCATGGAGTGCTAAATAGTCTCTTGGGATCTTGCTAATAGAAAATGAAAGGTGCCTGGTTTGTATGAACCTCTGTAATGTTCTTTTTCCACTTTGCCTCGCTCTGATCTGTGCGGGGAAAGTATCGAAAGGTACTAGTATCCTGCTGTCTTAAGTGCTTCAAAGAACAGCAGGTTTTTTTGTGTATTTCAGTAGCCTGGCTGCTCATTAAGAAGGCATGAGACACCGTGGCGGAGAACAACACGGGTGCTGTCCTCTAGAATAAAACCTGCTAGGTCTAATTGTAGGTCTGCGTGCGCTGGTGTACTTTAGTTTGGTTGCATACTGGTGTGCGCTGAAGAGTAGACCATAAAAAGTCCCAGAATTAATCAGGTTAGGTGGCTGTTACGAGATTGCTTTCCTGTTCTATGGGGATGGGGGAGGTAATGTAGAATGCTTGCATCTCATAATAAGTGAATTTGGAGATGATAAGGTTCAGGATGAATCTAGAACTAGGTGGTGGTTGCTGTAGAGCCTCTCAGTGAGTGCTGCGGGAGGTAGAAAGCTACAGAAAAGTTGGTATTGCTTGTTTATCGTTTTGGAAATAACAGTTTTGTCTTTGGTTTTCAGTATTGGGGCTTGGTAGATTTTAGGACAATGCTCTAAACGATTGGTTAAAGGCAAAATAGTTGGATCAGACAGTTGTAAGCTGGTTTTTGTGAGTAACTAGAGGTTGTAGGCAGTTTTTAAGGAAAGAGTGGTTTAAATTACTGAGATGGAGTTCCTTTTAGTGGCAGTATATGTGTTCAGAATTACAAGAAGAAGTTAAGGTCGTGTAAATACCTGATAGTGGAGTTCGTACAAATGATTATACTAATTAGAAAACTAGTGTAAGTGTTTTGTGTTTTCTAGTTGCAATGTCACTAGCAACTTGGCTTGTTACTTGCTGTTACTCATTTTTATATGGAAATACTACTCTGAATCACTGTGCTTAGTGAAATGCTTTTTTCTTCTGGATATATAATTTTTAGCTCAATTTTTTTGGGTATTGTTACAAACATTGCACTTAAAAATTGATCTCAGAACCAACACCCTGTACTGTGTTAATTGTTAATAGTGTGTATATCTGTTTTCATGTCACCCAGGCCTGTTAACATAAACGCCTCTTAACTAGTGCTTCGAGCTTGCACTCAAGGTCAGACTGGGTCCATTCACACTGCCGACGTGAAAAGGCCAGCTCTTTCCAGGTGGGGAAACACGATTGCAGAGGAGAACTCAGGTATGAGCAGGTCCCCACTGGCAGTGTCAGTGCTGCTAGCTCCAGCCACAGGACTGGATAAAACCAGTCCCAGCCCAGAACTGGGTACACCTCCGTGTCAGCGGCTCCCCTTGCGTAAGTTTTATGGTGGAGGTGGCTGGATAAAGTTCTGAGGAATCTCAAAGTCAGTATGGTTTTGTTGTGCTGATGCCTGTGATTTATTTTCAAGTAGTAGTTGCCCTTCTACAGTTGGAGTATAGCTCCCTAAATTAAGAGCTACCTAAATTAATTAGTTGAAATTTTTGCACCATACTGCTGCAGTTTTATTCCACTTCATTGACTGCTCCTGTCTTTCCTCAGAGTGCTGTTTTATTAATGTGGTCTGCAGTTGCTGTATCTTCTGTCATGTAACTGTCCAGTAAATACTAACTATACAAGGCATGAGAAATAGAATAGTTTTGGGGGGTGACCCAGGCAGGAGAATGCTTACATGCAATCTCCTTCTGTCGACTTGGTACAAACCTGTCTTTTAGGTTCCTCTCCACCTCCTCCTACTTTCTTGTCCCCATGATTACCTTGTACTTTGCACACATATACAACTGGTTTAGTGCTTACTTGAATAGCAGTCTTGGTTCCTCTCCTGAGTCAGGTCACATACATGTTTCCTGTGGCTCCGATATGATCACCTTTAAACCCAGTATTTTGGTGGATGTTCTTTTTCAGTGGAAGCTTCTGTTCTTATCTCTTCCAGTAAAATATTAATCTGCTAGTCATTTGCTTTTTTATGCTTGTAGCACAGCACTCAGTGAATGACACCTTTACAAATTATTCTTTCCTTTTTTTTTTTTTTTCAAGTTCAATGCTGATTATTAGGTTAAAAACATATCAGGCACCTTACCAAGAGATGTTTTATGTCTGTCCTTCAAGTTAGAAATCAGAAGACTTGCTTGCCTTGTTTGTTTTTTCATTGTAGCTGTATTCATAGCCCAGTTCTGGACCTGTCGTGCCAGAAGTGACTACTTAAAGAGAGATGGTGGAGGCTGAGGGTCATAGCTAAAATGCCACATCTGCTCCTCCAGAGATTCAACAGTCAGACGTTGATTTAATCTCCCTGCAGTATAACCTTATAGAGGCTTTACTGCAGTTCTGAAGATGTCACTCAGTGTATTCTAAAATCAAACATAGTTTTGGTTATTTAAATACAGCAGAAACCCAAGCAGAGTGAGCTCTCTACTTTTGTTTGTTGGGTCTATTCTCTCTGGTCAAGTTTTGCCACCGAGAAATGCTGTGATACAAGTTGTACTTCTAGTTAAAAATGTCAGCATGGGCAACAGAGGTGCTGATGATGTCAGGGATGTTCCTTTATAGTGTCTTCTTTACTTTGAGATCATATTAATTTCTAGATCATATTAATTTAGTAGTTTCTGAAGCTTTATAAGGGCAACGGTCTTTTCATAGCTTTGCTAGAACAAAGACATTTTAAGAATCTTAATAGAGAATCATATAATCTTATTACAACTGCTCCTGTTTAAATCACTTCCTTGTACTTAAATAACAATCTCTCACCAGCTATTTCTTGATTGTAGTTTTTGTCAGATGCAATTTATTCCCTTCTGTGTTTTTGTTCTCTTTTTTTTTTTTCTGATTGTGCAACCCTTAGGTTGGTGAGCATTTTCTTTCTCAAACACTTCTGGCTTCATTGGGACTAATCACTTGAGTAATTGCTTGCTGGTGTAAGGATTGTACAGTTCATAAGCAAGACCTTTGTTTGTAGGACCTCATGGACAAAACTCACTAAAATAACTGATGTTTACAGTTCTGATACTCCTGAGGGAAAGGCAAAACAAAGTATTTTTAAAAACAACTTCCTCCCCTGAGATGCAGGCATGAAAGACTCCCTCAAACATCTTTCCCTGTAGGTAGGAAATCTGTTCTTAAGTGGCTAGTTGTGTGTTGGTAACTGGGTGAATGGGCCCTGAGCAGCGTTTTACTTCTGTCATTCTCATATTATTTTTTTCTTTTAGTAGTGAGGATTTCTTCAGCCAAACATATTGGCCTGATTGCTGCTGCAGCTGCCTTCCCACTAACTTTTGGCTCTCTTTCTCACAAGCCTCATCCCTGACCAACAGCAGTAAGGCACAGATGTTTGGTCCAACCTGTTCTCTAACGCTATAAAATCAGCCAAAATTTAAGATCATTAATTAATCCTCATACTTCAGTTGTAAATAGAACTATTTTAATATGCCATCCTGTTCTCTGATGGATGGTCAAACAGAATGTACTCTGTCATGTGCAAAAAAAAAAAAAAAGCACTTTAATTAGCTAACTGAATAATTAAAAGCATTAAACTTCTGTTTTTCAAGTAGTAATTCATCAGTGAAACACCCTACAATTTTGTGATGATGCTGGAATGTGACTATTAGTTTCTGTTTAGAAAAAGGTCCAAATCATACCCCTGTCCAGGTACTTCATAATTTGAAAAAATCCTTCTTTTTGTAATACCCATTTGAAAGCAGAAGGCTCACAGCTGCTCTGTTATCTAATGAAATATTTGCCTTCTGAGTCTGTACTGACTTATTGCATGGTTTTATGATTGCTTCTTGGGACACTATGCTTCTTGCAGTGATTTTTATTATTATTATTTTAAGGGCTTGGAATGCTGGTTGCTGCTGATGAGAAATGTTACTATTTTTTTGCTGCTGTTGTTGAGCAGAGTTCATTAAGTTAAACTTTGCCTACCAGTTTAGGAGAGTGTTTCTCAGAAAGCAAAGATAATGCCTCTGTTGGAATGTTTTTAGATAAACAGCATAGGTGACACCAAGTACTTTTCTTAGAAGTATGCAAATGCAGATCAGAAATAAGTATTTAATATTTTAATTGTAGTTTTTAAGAATCTCTACAACTTCCATGTAGTTTTAAAGCAGAAATTTCCATGTGCTGCCCAAAAGAGGATGAACACTGTCACAGCAATAACTGTTTCCTGGAGGTTTTAAGAGATTTCTACCTGGGTGACTCCTTTGAAAGACATCTGTGTTTACATGTTTATGGGTTCTCTTGGGAAGATTGATTAAGGATGTAAAATACAAGAATGTTCCTAATTGTTTTTTCTTGGCTTGTAGAATTCTTAAATTTTAGAGAAACTGACATATAAAAGCTTGTGTGACAGCAAAATCAGTTTTAAACTGGTTTATTGGAGAAAAGCACTGAGTATATCCTCAAAGGATGTGAGAGCTTTTTAGTCTGCAGAACTGCTCAAGTGTTGTGTTTAAAACTGACGAATTGCTGACCCTTTTGTGGAGCACAGAGACAGTCTGGCTTTACGTTTGACTACCTAGTGGATAATCTCCTTTTGCCTAGCCTGCTGGTTTAAGCACACTGAATAGCATAATTGACATTTTGGTGTCTATGTGCCAACTAATGGTGTCTGTGTATATTTAATGTCACAATAATAGGAACATAGGATGCATCCCAGAGTATTTACATCAGCTTTAAAAGGCAGAACATGTTATATAACTGGGGCTGTGTAATGCTGGGGAGTGCTCAGCTTGGTGGGAACTCCACTCCCATGGCAGGCTGCTGATAGCAGCATAGTTTTGTGGGTTGTCTTTGTTAAATTGCTTTAATACGCTTTATGAGGGCTTTTCTGGTCTGCAGTTCCTGGTGTAGATAAGGCAAAGTGTCTAAGCTTGTACTTCACTTGGAAGCTCTGAGGGACCTGTTGATCTACAGGTGGTTTGATCTTGCAGTTGATGCTGAACATGGTACATTGTTTTTTAATGGCTAGCTTTCCAGGTGTGAATGAAGAAACATGCTTGAACATCCTGAATGCAAAAGTATTTTTGTTATGTACATGGTGGCAGAAAATTGTGCCTGGAAATGCTGATTGTTAGTTTGAATTTTAAGAAGGAATTTCTTGTACTTACTCAGAAGAAAAATAAACTTTAAAGGATAGAGGAAAGTCTGTGCTTGTTTTCCTTTTTTCTTTTTTTTTTTTTCTAGTGTAAGGCCTGAAGTATGCCATCAAAACTACTTTGTGTCTTTTGTGTCATAAATTCAGTTTAGAAATTGAGCAGTGGAAGGTGGGCTGGGGTCCTGACGTGTAGTGCAAGGAAGAGCAGGGGAGAAATGCGCTGACCTGAGTTGCCTTGGCGTTAGCAGAAGATGCTCATAGTGGAACTTTTACCAAGTAACAGAACTGGGAAATTACAAGTGTGAGTATGGCTGTGTAGATGCACATACAGATAATAAAAGGGAGCTTTAGCTGATCTATCTGTAATGGTAACTGTTGGAACAGGCAGAGCTTTACAGTTAAAAACACATTGAGTGCCTATCAAACGGGTACGTTGTTAAACACCACCGGTTGTGCTTCTGTTGAGCCTGGCTAGTCTTTTGCCAAAACTCTTGATTTTTACTATTTTAGTACAATATGGTGACTTCTGCGGTTTGTCCTTCCATGGGAAGCCAGAGTAAAAGAGAATTAAGCTCCGCCTGCTGCTTGCACGCTAAACAGATGCAAATGAGAGTCCCCCTCCCTCCTGGTTGCATCCACTTTCCTTGTGGGTTTCTACATTGTTTTGATTAAAGCGGTTCAATTGGCACCTCCCGGCCCGGAGGGCAAGTGAGAGGAAAAAATTCCCTGATTGCAGCTCAGTCATTAACATATCTTTTTGAGTTTGTAATGTCATCCTTTCACAGCAAACAAAGTTCCAGCCGCTTCACAGAGTGTAGGGTTGTCAAGGCAAACATCAAAGTGGAAAGAAAAGAGGAGTTTATTTAAAATATAGTAGAAAGACTTAAAACATTCGTGCTAACCTATGAGAGCTATTAAAAATTTTAAAAAAAGCGCCTTTGAAGCTAAGCATTAAAGATTTAATAGTATTAATTGAATTAAGCCGTGGGAGTTAAGGATATGTAGGCACATGTGTAAGTGTATGTATTCTAAGGCATTCTCTTAAGGAAGTTAAGTTACTGAGAGCTGAATTAATTGTACTTGGTTTATAAAGGCTACCTTAACAAAAAGCTTTTTAGTCTTGGGCTTAATGAGAGTAGATACCATTATAACTGAAAGTGTAAACAAAACTTCAGTGTACTTACTGTTGTTTTAAAACCTGCAGTGAAGCAGAGGAGACCAGACTTGGCACACCTGAACGAAGCAAAACAAGCAAAATAGCTTCTAATCTGCATGTTAAGGATAATTTTCTTTCGTTATATTACTAAGGCTGAGGTTTTTGTTTGTTTTTAAGAACCTTTTTCTTTGGCTGTTAGGAGAGCAGTGACTTAGAATCATAGACTGGTTTGGGTTGGAAGGGATGTCAAAGCCCATCTAGTTCCACCTCCCTGCCATGGGCAGGGACACCCTCTCCTAGCTCAGGGTGCCCAAAGCCCCAACTAGCCTGACCTTGAACCCTGCCAGGCATCCAGGGGCAGCCACGGCCTCTCTGGGCACCCAGTTCCAGGGCTTCACCACATTCACAGGGAAGAATTTATTCCTAATATCTAATCTAAATCTCCCCTCTTTTAGTTTAAACCCATTACCCTTTGTCCTGTCACTACATGCCCTTGTAAACAGTCCCTCTCCAGCTTACAAACTTAATACTGCTGTATTCTATCATGAGGTTTCTTCCCTCCACTTTTGCCCCCTGATAGTCCCAGACACATGTGGGCTTTTTTTTTTTTTTGGTAGCTAAACTTTCATATCAGTTCATAATGCTTTTTCTCTTAAGGCTGGCTGATTTTGGTAGCTTTTAGTTTTTCTTATGTCTAAACTTAGCACTGCTAGGAAAACTTGCTGGAGGAAGAAGGTGGTTCCTCCATAGCTTTGTAAATAGGTAACAAAGCAAAATGAGTGTCTTGTGGCAGTGTATCAGTTGCAGTAGCCTGGTATTGAGGGAACAATATATGGATTAATTTTTTCCCCTTCATTGCAAATTTTAAACTTAATTTGCGATTAACCCTATTTACCTGGATGTTACCAAGCCAGATCCTTACGTTGTTAGGAGAAAAAGGAGAGATTAAAGGTTTTTGCAAGTGTGCAGATGGCTTGGCAAAGGAAGGTGATGTCCAGAGAGAGAGCAACATCAGGCAGGAATCGATTGTCGTCCACGACTGGTGCATAGAGACGCTACCAACCTCATCAAGAGGGATAACAAAATTGAGGGTGATTTTTATACATTCATTTTTCCTCCTTCAGGAAGATGGTTGCTGACAGTGTGAGGAGGGTTGTTTGAGCTCTTCTTGCTGCAAATGTAGGTACTAAATGATTCAGCATGATCCTGTACCCACGCGTTTTAGCAATATTGATGAATTCATTACCCCTCCGTTAGCTGATGGATGTTAATGGGCTAGAATTTCTTCTGTGCATTTGGACTAGATGGAATGCTCTTGAAAAAAGATGAGAAAATGGAGTGGGTGAGTTTTTAAGTCGCTTTCTTATTCTATAAATCTAAAGAAGAGAATGTTTTTAATGACTTGCATTAAAACAGTGGTTAAATTAATAACCTACAATGCAGAGATACCAGGCAGCTATGGGAGGTACAGATACTAGTACTATATGAGGGACTAGCTGCTTTTTTTTTTTTTAATATGTCCCAAGCTATAATCAGCTGCTTCAAAAACATCAGGGCCTTGAGTTACACATAGCAGGTATTGCCTTCTACGTGTGGACTCCTTACACAGGGTATATAGAGTCCCAAGGACATGTAGAGAGTTGCTGGTTGCAGAGTATCAAAGCTAAGAGGGTATAACATGTTCTCTGCAAGAGCTAACTGGAAGAAAATGACCTTTAATAATACAACAGACACAGATGCTTTTGAGTAACAAGTCTTTGTCATCCTCTTTGAGAAGAGCAAGCTAACTCCCACTCAAATAATTTTCCGTCTAAATATCCAGAATAGATAAGAGAGTAGGTAGAATATTACTGCTGAAGGATAGATTCAGAAAACTTGAGGAATTGGTATGATGCCAGCTGAGAAATTTGGTGTATCTGCATGGGAGAATGTGGGATTCACTGGCATCTTCCAGCCAGATTTTTTTTTCTCTTCCCAATTCCACAAAAATCAACAAAATAATGATAAAGCAAAACAGATCTTTGCATTTGTGAATAGGGATGATTCTTACTAGTCCATGAATGAAGGTAAATAGTTTTAATAAGAAAAAAAAAAATCTATTATCAAATGTCCTGGTTGTTAGATTTTTAAAATCTTGTGTGATTTCATTTCCATCAAGGGTGAGTTTAGGATTATAGCTCAAAATCAGGAACTGGGGTGGCACAGGAGTAGAGCGAAATGACTAGCAGTATTTTTGAGTGCTGTTTCATGGTGGGCATCACCTGGTCTAAATGCAGGCTGCTGGTAACTGGGTTGTCCCCTCTCCTCTGGCTACAAAGCGCTCCTTTGGATGGAGTTGCTTTCCCTGCCAAGGTGGTGATGCTAGGCACATTAGATGGCTTTGTTAGGAAGAGGGGGAAAAAGGTAGGGTGGCTTGGAAAAGATTTTTGGAAACTGTGTGTTGTGTACAGTATGAAAAGATCAGATATGGAGGAATAAGATGGAAAGCTGGACAGTGAGTGTTACGGGACAGATAATACAATCAGTGTGTGAAAAGGGTGTGGCTAATATTTTAAGATGTTGGCCAATTTTGAAGGAGTAGAGGACCTAGTCTGTGGTTTTGTTCAACATGAAACAAAATAAACATTTTACTCTTGCTAGCAGCTAGGTAGTAAAAGGGTATTTCCCAGAAAACCCACTTTTTGCAGTTCCCGCACTGTTACCTGCTGAAGAGACGCTCCAGGTCTAAACCATCATCTTTAAGTTCAGTACCAGCTTGAGCTTTCAAGGTGCAGCTCTGTGTTTTGTCTATGAAATGTAACTAGATTGCTGCTGGAATGAATTGTTACTTCCCTTATTTCTGGTGTACTTCAAAATAATGAGAGTGACCTTGGGATTAATTGGTTTGGTGACCTGATCTGTCAGAAAACCCAACTATCCCTCTCTCTCTCTTGCCTCCCCTGGTTTGTCAGATCAGCTCACTGAACCGATTCTATCTGTGAGATCTGGTGTGTGATGGCAGAGCAGGTACTAGCAGGACAGTGCTTTCAGTAGCAGCTCTTGGCCAGCTCAGAGTAAAGCGTAACATGAAGCCACATCCTCAGTTCCTCTCTGAGCCTGGCTGCTGACAGTAAAGCCTGGTGTGAAACCCTGGGTGTTTGCCAAAACATTCCTCCAGCAGTGTGCATAGAGGATTTTTAGGATATATGTTTCCCTGCTTTAGAATTTTATAGCAACTTAATTGGTCATGAGCATATAACTGCATGTAACTTAATTTCTGAGGGTTAAAGCAACCTTACGCTAATTAAATATAGTTGAATTAGGACCATCTGTTGACTTCTCAAGATGAGTGTGCAAGAATGGTGTCTGTGAGGGATTGCACTTGAAAGGTTTATGCTGTGAGTGGGCATCAGTGAATATAGGTAGGGTGTTAAATCAGTCTCCTGTTTCCTTGCAGGCTTGTAGTTTGTGTTAGCAGCCAGTATGCTTACAGTTGGACTCGATGATCTTAAAGGTCTCTTCCAACCTTGTGATTCTGTGTTGTCCTTACTACTGTTTTCTTCACTATAAAATGATATTTTGGATGTATGGACAGATGGGGCTTTGCAGATCTTGCACTGTTTCTTGAACAATCCTTTTCATTAGAAACTCATGTTGTAAAGTAAAAGTATTTTTTGTCTTGGCTTCTAGCAGTAGTAACATGGAGAGCTAAACTGTTTTTTCCCCTGATCTTTGTCTAGATGAGTGTTTGCCTTTGGCCTACTGAATTTATTAGTGGTTGCATGTCTGTGGTGTGTAGGTGGAAAGAAGAAACTGCTCACGGTGATGTCTGCTTCGTAATAATAAAGCACAAATGGAATTTAGTTAATTAAAACATTGGGTAGTTGTAAGTATCAGATACTTTCCCAAAATATCAAGTCAGATACATGAGCATTGATACATATGAATAAAGTAGTTCTTGTCAGCTTTGAATTTTAAAAAAATTGCAATTGTATAGGAAAACACAGTGTCTTAAAGAATGTAGCTAAGACGTGGTCTTACAAGCTTTTAGGTTGTATTATTTGCAGTTCTTCCTATGTTCACACTGATCTGTGAGGGCTTTTGAACTGTTGGGAGAGAAGATATAATGGCTTCCCTTTGGCAGGTGTCTGTCACCCAGTAAGCGGCCTAAGTGACAAGGCTGGACTGCCCTAATCAGTAATAGATTCTGAGATACCTCCTCTGGTGAGAATATCGGATACCTTCTTCCCTTCCAAACTGAAAATATGGACATGTCTCCCAGTGTCCTTTATTCAGTAAAAAATGCCACTCAAATGTAGCTGGTAAACTGAATTTATTTTGGATTGTTACCTTTTTATTCAGGCACATATTGGGTGTTTTTTTTCCCTTACTCTTATTTGTGAGAATAAAAGATGAAGTGTTTTCCTTCAAGTAGGTAATCCCCAGAGAACAAATTCCTTCTGAGAGTTTGGGGAGGTATTTTCACTGCTGTGCTGGATTAATTTGCATTTAGAGTTTCTGGTTCAGTGTGTAATCGCTTGACCTTACGCTGCTTTGCAATTCTGCAGTATTCTGTTCATCACATACCCAGTACATGCTTTATTACTAGTGAAAGATGAACTGATACATCTGCTGCGTAGAATGCAGGTAGTAGTGTTGATGACACTTGACCCAGCCAGAGAAGGAGGAATGTGTTAATTTTAAAGAGATGTTGCTAAAGCTTGTAATCCTAAAATTAGACCTCCAGCGTAGGTCGGATTTGGGTCGTTTGCACTGATCTGCCTGGCTCCTCCAGAGGCTGTCCCCTTCTGCAGCACTTCAGAGCGTGTTTGTCAATAGTTCCAGCTGCGTTATGGGCTGCAAGGTTGGACGTAGCTGTGAATGTCACAGCACTGGCAACTCAGGCTTGGCGGGTCCCAAAGTAAACTGGCTCGGTAGCGCTGCCGTGATCTCAGCTGGGAGATGAAAGTTGGGTTTCTGCTCCTTGCCTCCCCCTCCCCGTGTAGACTCTGATGAGCTCTCCCTTGAGCTTAAATACTGCCCTGGTAATTTAAGTAGATGTGTAGTAAGAAAAGGTGTTACACAGAAAACTTAAAGCAAAGTAGTGTGTGTAAATCTGTTGTATAGTGAAGCATCTGTACAAGCTGAGTTAGTTCTTCTCTGTGAGTCTGAGGCATGGCTGTAAAATCAGTGCAGAATGTAACCTTGGGATTCATGAATATGCATAAATTTGAGGGAGAATTATCTTTCAGTATTAACTCTTTAAATAAAGAAATAATTTGGCCACCTGCTGTCTGTGAAAGCTGACCTTGTTCTCTCATTTGTAAAAGGGAGTGGAAAGCTTCCAAAACTTTTAATTTTGAACCATTTCCTCTTCTCAGAAATTACACTGCAGACAAGCATTTAAGTGGTGAAAAATGGAAATCAAACCTTTCTTCTGGAGCTAACCCTGTTCTTCAAACCCTTTGCCAATCTGTATTTGTAACTCATTTCCTAAATAATTTTGAAGGTTGAGGAAGGGCATTGATGGCACTTTCAGTGTCTTCATTTTACTGTTTTCCTCACATGAATTGCTGTTTTCTCTGCTGTACAACAGCAAGAGAGAGCTAATAAGTGTGCTGCTTGTTGGCTTTTATGTATAGTGCCAAGCTTCCTTGCTTCTCTTAGTGCTCTTCTCCAAGTGACCACAATGTACAGTTGCCCCTCTTCCTGTTTGGTTTTGGGAACGATGTTTGTATTACAGTAGGATATTATACCATAGACTGTATAATGATATCCTCTGGACATCCAATTGTTCTGTAAGAATTACTTATGAGTAGGAGAAAAAAAACGTGGAAGAACTAAGTTTGAAAATTTTTCTAGCAGTGTGGGATCCTTTATTAAAAAAAAAAAAGTCTTACTATATTTTTTCTGTGTTGTTAGCATCCCAAATTTTAAATAAAGGCTTATGCTCTTTTTAATTATTTTTTTTTAAAATCAAAGATTTCTGCTGATACTTTGTGGAAAACAAGACTTTCTAAAGGCACAGTGAGTTTGGATTTGCACACACAATAAGCTAATCACAAGAGAATTAGGAAGTGAATTTACAGTGTCAGGCAATGGGATTCCTTTTTATTTGCCATAAATAGAAGATAACTTACTGTTATGATTGGAATTTTGTTTACTTTGTGCAGGTGTGGTGTTGGTGTCTGTCTGTCTGGGGGAACTTCTTCCTTACTCAGAGTCTGGCACCGTTTTCCTCGTAGCCTGGTTCTTTGCAGGCTGGCAAAGAGCGTTCTCCAGGCCCTGGGTTCTCTGATTTATCCTGGAATACAGGCTGCCAAGGATTGTCTCTCTCATTCCATCCTGATAGTGAGGAGAGCAGGTCTCTACCTATGTGTGTGTATTCACATCTTGGAGGTAAAGCAGCTGCTTCAGCCTGTCTTGGGTAGGAGGAGGTTCTTGGTGACTCTTTTAAGGCTTTACATTTCACTGATGTTCCTTTGAAAGTATAGCAGGGCGCAGATAACACGGATGGTGCTGGTTGGAACACCCTGATCCAGAGAGCATTGTTTCATAATACAGAGCTGCTCAGTATCACGCTGGCTTGAGACAGCCCACCTCTGCCCTGGCATTGCTGTGGATTGGTCTCAGTTGGCAGCATAGCTGTTGAGGACTGACCTGTGAAATGAGTGAGGGAACCTTCTTGAACTGTATTGAGTGTTATTTTCTATCCACAACCACAAAAGTCTCGGTGTAATTGCAGTGTGAGTCTTTGCATGAGAACTTAAGTTAGCTTTCCATGTATTTCGTGAGAGGGGGTATACTTTTCTGTAGGTTAAGTTGTCTGTAGAGACTGCCTCAATCACAGAATGACTGGATTAATGGTTTTCAGAACATCCCTTTCTAGGCAAGTTACCCGTAGTAAATGTCTAATGTAACATATGTGTTGTCTATAATGCTGTTAATGAAAATTTTGTGTGAATTTCTGTTAATTTTCACACTTTTTATTCCCCACTTGATATTAAAGACTTTACATGTATTTCCAGCCCATACTTAGCTGGACAATGCTTTCATTTACCTTCAGGCGTGATATGAAGGGCACTTTATCAGAGCAGACAAACCTTGGTTTAAGTTTTACATTCCAGAGATCTGAATGGATTCTACTGAAAGCCTGTACAGGGGTGGATTTGTATGGCTGTTTCTTTGACCTAAGTTTATTAAGGACTTTGTGGCTTGGCCTCCTTTCTGTGTTAGTCTTAGCAAATTAATGATGGGTTTCCTCATGTAGATTTCATTTACTGAATTTAATCTCTTGTGGGAGAGCTGTTGAGAAGTTCAGTTGAGTTTTCCTTTCTGTCTGCACATCGTATCTGAAAAAGCACCATGAGAGTTCATCAGTGTTACTTGTGTAATGAAACTATTGGAATAAGAAAAAGGAAATGGGATATTGCCTTTGTAGCACAGGTAAGCCTCACCTCTCTGCCTACAGAATTGTATGTTTGTTTTTCTATTTAAAGTTTACAAGCTTCTTCTAAAACAGAGAAAAGGGCTTGCACAGGGACCAGGCAAGACAGAATGAGGAGGCTCACACAAACTGAACAAGAATAACAGCTCCCTCTTCCCTTCTCTGCTTAAAATCTGTTCCAGCTGATTGCCTCTTTCCTGTTGTTAGCAAGGAAGAGCAACTTCAATCAACTAGTTTTACTTCCTGCTTTCTTTGCAACTGTACCGTTAAAAATGCAAACTCAGTTTTTTGCTGAAGTTGCAAGTCCATTGCTCTTCCTTGTGAGGTGTTGAGAGAAGTTAATTCACTGAGGACTCTGCAAAAAAAAAATCTAAACTTTCTATGTATGTATCTGATCATGTGTTAGAAAGAGTTTCTCACTTCCATGCAGTAGGGATACTTGATTTAATGATAAGGTAGGCTGTTATCGTGTTCCATACCTGTAATAATAAGGCAAGATGCATCTGTTGTGTGGTGTAGCAGCAGAGTTTGTAAAGCAGGTACTGAAAGGCATACAGAGCTCTCAGTGAGGATTACTACTGCTTCCAAAATAGTTATCTCAAATGTTGGAACAACTAGATCAGGGAGGGGGAATAAAAAAATCCATCATCATTTCCACTCCAGTCAACCTTTTTGGTTTTTTATTAGAGTAAAATGAAGTTTAGAGTAATTTGTCTTTAGTGGGTTAAAGGTAGAATAGGATTAGAAAATACCTTTCTAATGTAAAAAAAAAAGCCATTAATGTGATTCTTGTTAAATGTCTTTGTTTTCATGAATCAGAGATGTCAAGGTAGAGAGTTAAAACAGCACATTCTTCAGTTCTCTGGAAGAGTGAAAAATGCTCATTTCAATTAATCCAGTGTGCTAGCTTCTTGAAAAGTTTGCTCTACGTTTGTTTTTCCAAAGCACTGCTCCAGACCTCAGAAGACTGACCGTATCAAAGCCTCCAGTTTGGGGAATGTGGCTGCTATAAACTGGGCCTCCTGCACACATTTGTACTCCGAGGTCACTTGCTTTTGGGTTGTACCTTTGGTAATTTCACTAAGCGTAAGCCCAAGTGTTTCACAAATACAGGGCTCTCCAAACCATATCTGCACCCAGCAAGGGGATCGGTTTGATTCTGCCTCTTGCCTGTGCTTGACAGCAAAGCCATGAGTATTTTTCCTTCCCTTAGCTGCAGCCTGTATAAAGAGCACTGCAGGGCCTTGGGTCCTGCCTTTGGTGGTTTGGTTTCTTCTCTGAAACCAGGTGCAGGGGTTTCTACTGCGTATGGGTAGTTGGGCAGGAATGAAGGTTCTCCAATTTCTAGCGCTGTTTTTTGGAGCCCAACAGCTTCATGTTAGGTTTAATCAGCTCCTTCAAACGCGAGGCCGATGTTGGTTTGTTTTGACTCTTCTCACAGCCTGCACTTGTGTTGCTGTGCAGCCTGGTCACCTTACCTATTCGCCAGAAGACAAACCAGTGTTAAACAACTAATTTTCTATGAGACCTTAAGTTGATTAGTTTTACTGTGCTGCTAGTTTTACTAGCTCTGGTTGCTAGATTTAATGTGAGAGAGAGAGGGGAAGCAGCTGGACAGTTGGCAGGCCGCTCACTGGGTTTGATTGTGGCTTATGGTTAGCTTGGCATGCCATGTGAAATTGCACCCTGATTGTCTGTGTGCCTGCTTCTGTTGTGATGACGATTAATTCTTTGGCTCTTTATTTCATTGGCTAAAGTTGATGGTGTTTAGGAGAAGTAGATGTTTCCATCTACTGTAAAATTTACTTTTCTAAATATCACCTGTGGCATTAAAATGATTTTTTTCAAATCCTTGCAAAGTCGTAACAAGTAATAAACTTACCTTTTTTCCTTTCTCCTTCGGTTGGGGAGGCATGAAAAGCTGAGGCATTTGTTTGTATAGTGTACTTGACTTTAAAAAATATTTTGTTAATGCCTTTTATCCCCGGCCTTCACAGAAACAACACTCTTGTAAGAAAAGGATGTTTCTTGCAGATTTACAGTGAGTTAAAGGACAGAAGATGGGGTTAGGAGTGAATGGCTGGTTCTCACAGTGAAGGGCTACTCCCAGTGAAGTGTCCCCCTTGCAAATACTCCGTTTGCAAGTAAGAAGGTGTGGCCAAACTGAGTCAATTTAGTCAATTTGGAATTAATCTTGAATTGAAAAGAAGGGTGGAAGTTTGAGACCTGCTGTGGGACAAAGTGACAGATGAAACCATCTCAGTGCATTTGCATAGGGAGAAGAAATGACGCTGGTTTCATGTGCACAACTAGAGGCACAACTACCAAAAGGCAAATAAGACTTTTAGAAAATAAAGAATGGGAAATCCTAAGCAGTAAATTACTCTGGTGTGATACAAACCTGTCACTGCCAAGTCTGAAATGTAGACTGCTTGGGACTGTATGTGTCTCAAGAAATGAAAGTGCATGGAAAAACATGAGGGATGACTGCAGAGGCAGAGCAGCTTCTGGAGAGAGGGATTGAGTTTCTGGAGGAGATCCACGGTTCGTGAGAAGGCAAGCAAGCTTCTGTAAAATCATGTGTGCCACAAAGAAACTAGGATGATTTGTTCTTTGTTAAAAAGCATGCCCCCATCTACAGTTTGGAGAATAAATGTTCAAGTTTAAAGTATGCTGTAGAACTCGTTTGTGTAGCATGGTTACCGCAGTGCTGGTGTGTATTTGGAGAGGGTGAAATGGGAGAAGTGAGTCAAAAAAGGGGATGGTAGACAGGCAGTGTACCCATCACTGGTTGGTAAAGCCTCCATCGCAGGTTGAGTCTAAGGCACCTAAACTGCTGATAATGTAAGGCAGGGGAATAGATATGTTCTTATTTCATGCTCTTTACATGAAGTGTATTTGAGGATGTTTGGCCTGGTGGACTTTTTACTTACCTGGTTTAGGAGTCTTTGTAATTCTCTATTTTTGATTTTTCACGTTGCTTACAGTTTCTTTGGTTGGGTGACAAGCTTAGCCCTTACAGGGGGTTTGCATGATTCTGATCTGAGATCAGCATCATCAGTATAGTTGTGTTCATGATTAGGCTGGTGCTTGTATGCTTCGCTTTTACCAGCTAAAGAAGTCACTGCCTGCAGCCTGCTCTTCCTCTCTGTGACTGTCTTTACACCTGCTGCCACCTGCTTGGATAACTTGTTTCAGCTTTGTGTATTTGTCTTAAACCATTATTGATTAAAAGAAACAGTTTAGATGAAATAAATTATGACTCTGTGTGTGTTGTGAGTATGGTTGGTTTTAAAACTTCTTTTTTATTGGTGTGTCAGAGAGTGATCAGAAGGGCAGGTGAACCAGCAGGTTTGGACAGCGCTAATAGCTGGAGTGAAGCAGCAGTCAGAAACACCTGGGAACGTTTATCTCAGCCTTTTCAAATCCTGTGTGTAGATGTAAATGCACCAGGACGAGATGCCCCGTTTTATTCCGGTTGCTACTTGCCATCTGACAACAGACGGACATTCTTCTATAGCTGGTTGTGAATACTGGGAAGAACAGCAGGATGATGTCATTTACCTGAAGTTTAGTGTTGATCTCATTTAAAGTTCGTTTTCCATGATGTCATAATGAGGTTTTTATTCTGCCAAAAACTGTCTTCAGTGGAACAAGCTAAAATACAGTAACTGGATCTGTTCTGTGGCAGATTAACTTGCCCAGAATGGTTTTCTAGGAAGGGTATGTGCTTTTCTCGACAGGGTGTGTGCCTTTACGCTGAGAAAGTCGTCACAGAGCTACGTGTTGTCCATTTTCACAATTTTGCTTTCATTTTAAATGGCAGCATAGTAATTTGAAGAGTAACAGTGTTGGGCTTGAAATCTGTGCTTTACTTCTGGCCAGTTTCTTTTGTAAGTGATACAATTGCTTCTTCAGCAACTGTTTGGAGAGGCATTATCAGAGGACATCTTGACTGTGCTGTCTGCGTGAGTGTGCAGGTTCCGTTACAGCATCCATACTTGGTGTTCATGCAACTGGGGAGTATCAAAGGCTGCTCTGTGTTAAAGAAATAGCAGTATCTGCCAGTTTACTCAAGTAATGTATTCTAAAGCTTCATAGGCCTCTGTTTACTTGAAACAGTGACCTTAAATAAATAACTGAAACAGCTCTCCAGCTCCAGAGCTTGTCCTTTGGGTTTTCTTGACAGTCATTTTGGTTTTACAGCTCTATTTTCATATAATTAGTAATTCTTCTGTGCAGCGTGAAAGATACATGGAGCAGAAACTGTATCTGATGAGTGCTGTCAAATGTACAAAGTAAATGCATTTGGAAAAAAGAATTCCCCCTCTAATCTGCTTAGCGTTAAAGGTCACCTTCAGCTGGAGTGGTGCTGTTCTGGTCCTCACTTACCTTCTGTAGGCCTCAACTTGAATGCAGAGCAGTGTTGGAGGTCTCTGCCCTGGAACTGAGTGTGCTTTAAACTTACCCAAGGTTTCAGAAAAAACATGGTTAAGTTTTAGGTAGTTTGCTTAGTCTCTCAGTACAGATTCCTACAGCAATGATAGACCACAGTTGTCAGTCGTTAGAGGGAAGCTACTGTCTGCTAAATGTGGAGTTCCTAATGTTTCATCTCAGCTCTGCTAGATAGCGTTGTAATTTCTGTAAAAATTCTAGGTATGTTTTACCTTGGAAACTAAAACCATAAGTTGTTTCTTGGACTTTGTTTCTATTTTGGTTTTCTACACCGACACAGAGATCCTCTTGCTCTTGTGGTGTTGAGCAATTCGGGTTTCTAATTGTCAGTGTTTAATAGTACTTGTGAGAAGAGCAAGTTGTTTTCAAAATTAGATGTCTGGAGAAAATTCATCAGTTAATTCTAGCAGAATGTCTCAAAAGCCTATGCAGATTGCTGTCCATGTAGGAATAATTAAAAATGCAACTGATGTGCTTTTGTTTTCTTCCCTTACGCAGGCCATGGTTTTCATTTTCTCGTGTCATTCTCTTGAAGAGAGGAAATGATTGTAGTGGAACGTGTTGCAAATAAGCCACTGATCCGGAGCCTTCGCAGTTCAGAAACGTTCATAGAAGAGCAGATATAGCTCGCTCGTTTGTGTTCTGGAGTCTGTCTTGTTCAAAGGGAAATAAAGATGACGACTTCGTCTATTAGGCGGCAGATGAAGAACATTGTGAACAATTACTCAGAGGCCGAAATAAAAGTTCGGGAAGCGACCTCTAATGACCCCTGGGGTCCCTCCAGTTCATTAATGACTGAAATAGCAGATCTGACTTACAATGTTGTGGCCTTTTCTGAAATTATGAGCATGATCTGGAAACGACTGAATGACCATGGCAAGAACTGGCGACATGTGTACAAGGCCCTTACTCTGTTAGATTACCTGATTAAAACTGGTTCGGAGAGAGTGGCACAGCAGTGTAAAGAGAATATTTTTGCTATCCAGACATTGAAAGATTTTCAGTATATTGATCGAGATGGTAAAGACCAAGGCATCAACGTGAGGGAGAAATCCAAGCAGCTGGTGTCTCTTCTGAAGGATGATGAGCGACTCAAGACAGAGAGGGCCCAAGCCCTGAAGACCAAAGAACGCATGGCTCAGGTGGCCACTGGAGTGGGTAGCAATCAGATCACCTTTGGCCGAGGCTCCAGTCAGCCAAACCTATCCACTAGCTATTCAGAGCAAGAATATGGGAAGTCTGGAGGATCCCCGGCATCTTACCATGGCTGTAAGTACAAGCAAACACACATCAAATGAGTTTCTCTTCTTTTGAGATACCTTGTATCCTGATTTGTTGTTAGATAGGAGAGTAAATGCTGCCTGCTAGGCAGATTAATGTGCTGACTGCAAGGGGCGTTTTACAGGTCTGCTCTGAGGGACTAGACTGGTGAAACCTTTGTTTTGGAGAGGATGTGGGTGTTGGTCTAAATCAATTTAAAAAGTTGTTTACTGTCAATTCCCAGAGGTAGCATTGTCAAGCTACTTTTGTGAAGGTGTTCCAACCTTTGATGTGATAGACTTCCAATCTTGGTAGGGAGATTTTGAATGGAATGCATTTGTTAGTTTTGAAAAGAAAGTTTGTTGTGTTGAGTATTTTTTTTTGTTAGGTATAATTCAAGAAAAAATTAGAAATACAGAGTATTTTCTGGATAATTTTGCTTTGTTGGTGCTGTTTTATGTTAGGAAGAATATGGGTCTTTTCCTTTATTGCTTGCTCAGCAGCTCTTAAGAGGAATAGCTGTTCGGGTGTGTCAGTGTTACATTTATACTATCAGCATTTGGTGTGCAAGTATCAGTACTAAATGCTATATTTCATTCTTTAAGAAAATACAGTGATGTGGGAAGAATGGATTCTTTATGCCACAGCTTGGGGGAACTCCCTGTCATGTTAGGAAGAGGCCTGATTTGGCACTAAATCCTTCTTAATATAAGTAATGATCTGATGAAAGCTGCTTTGGCTGGAATGTCAGCAGTTGTGGTCTAATTCTGAAGGAAAATCTTTTCTTTAAATGAATGCTTATAGTGTGTGGAGTACTGTAACTGAGCCAGTGTGGTGAATCGATTGAGCACCAGTTTTAAGAATCTTAAGTTTGTCATGTCCTGTGTCCCAAAGCGCTTCTCAAATTATAAATACGTGAATGTTGTCAGTGCCTCAACAGTGCAGACGTTTTCTGTGGAAGGCAGTAGGGTGTAGCAGGACAAATGAAGGCAGGATGAAGAAAATCTGTCTGATTAAAGAAAAAAATTCCTCCTCTTACCCACTGCTTTTCTTGAAAAGGACATATCTTTGGAATGTAGGGTTCAAAAAAAGTGCACAAAGGTTTCCAGGTATGAGAACTTTAATCTTGTCTCTTCACAGTGAAATAACAGATTAGTTTTTCTGTAATAACCATACTCGATCACTGATTTGGTATGAATGTTTCATGAGCATGTATATTATCATACAGTAATACTTCTTCTTTTGAGGTTCTCAGAACTCTGTTGACAACAAGAAAATTCTGAATTTAGGGGCCAGCTTCGATATTGTTGGTTTTAATTTATACTGTTGGACTGAAGTAATAGTCACTAAGGTATGCTGAGCACACCTTTGGTTTGTTCCACAGTGTTATTTCTTCACTAGCTCTTAACTTTAATTAGTGCAAATAACTATTGTTTGTGATATTAAGTGTTACCAGAGGCTTCAAACTATTCCTCACAGCAAGGACTGAGCAATGCTTCTGAGTTGTTGTTCCTCGGACACTAAGAATTTCGATGGGGGGCTAAATGTCAAGAAACCAGTTTGGTTATTCCTTCAGTATGTACACAGTGTTGATCTGCTGGGTACAGCAAAGTCTCATGCAGGCAAAAGAGAGTATGGTTCTTTGCAGGATTGCTTTTGAGGTAATGATTTTTCCTCTGATGTAAACTTTCTTGGATGTAACTGTCAGCAGAGCTAGAGATGAGGTGGTGGTTAGGTTTTTTTATATGTATTTTTTGAAGTTTTAATATGTTTCTTGTATAGTTTGAGTACAGCACCTCACAAAACAGCTGTGTTAAGTGTTTCTGATAATGGAAAACTTTGTGTAGAGCTTTACCCTTTATCCTAGGAAACAAGGAAGAAGTTTCATCAAAATCCAGACATGTAATCTGTTACATAAATGTAGGGTTATTCTTGCACCTTCTAAATGCAATGGAAAAGATGCTTTTCATTATGTAAAGTGAAAGAGATTGTATCCATCGTGTTTTCTTTTATAGCGATACCCCTTTGTTCTGAAAATACAGAGTGAGTAAAATATGTAAAATGAATTAAGTTACGCTTAGCTCCTGGGAAATACTTTCTTGGAACAGTTTTAAGATGTGGTTGCTGTACTGTATATTCTGGTAGAATTGTCTTTCATTCCTCTGAGCCTTTGAAGAGGAGATCAGAGGCATTCAGATTTGCGATCTATAGCATGAGTTGCCTATTAAAAATGCTCGTCTTGGCTAGATGTTTAGCATGTCTTATTAACATTCAAATATAAATAGTGTTTGGGAGAGTGTAACAGTCTTTTTACCAACATAGCTAAACAAAATGTTTCATCTCTCAGTGTTTTAGTATCAGCACATTTTACTTTTGTTCCTTGCTGGGCACGATGGGTGGGAATAGCAGATTTTGAGAATTCTTAGCTGAATGTTTCCCTGTTACTTGGCAAGGTTGTGTTTGGCTATAAGATCTCCTAACTTTTAATACTTTCTTACAGAAGAAAAGCCTGAGTTGGCTGAAAGAGCTTAGTTTCTGCAGGGCAGAGCAAGGGGAACGAGTCACTTCCAGAGGAAAGTATGTCTGGACTGTGCGTGAGGTATCTCTTCCCCCTTCTGTTAGTTACCAAACGGTACAGCTTCTTAAGCGTGTGTGTAGGCTCCTATCTGCCAGGACATATAAAAATTGGGGTTTGTATTTGATACTGAGTCAGAAAGCTTTTTCTTGTAGAGTTGCAGGTCCTTGTGCCCCAAATTTATCCTTTATGGAAAAATACAGCCTGTATATTCTGAGAGGATTCAAGACTGTAAAGGATCTCTGGACTGTTGTACAATCGTCCCTCACTGCTACAGGCAAGCCCCACTGGAGAATAAGGACTTTTCCCCCCATTTCCTTGCAGATATTTTCATCTCATCTCTAACAGTCCTTTAGAAACTGTAGAAAGTGAAATGGTGAAACATGATAGTTTTTAATAAAACCCCTTCCCCCAAAGCTTTGCCTTAATGACTCTGCTGGCCCTGAAGATCTCTGTGCTATAAAATTTGCATAATTCTAGGGAGTATATTATGGCATGTGGATATTACTGACTGGTGATGCAAGCATTTGTAAAGGTATTAGGATGGTTTTGCTATCTGGACTTTTAATCTGTAAATGGAAGCCAAGAGAGATGCTGTACAGCTAAAAATGAAAATAAAGCTGCTCCAACCTCCATCTTGTCAGCAGTTTCTGACATACTGGGGACAATTGGGTATCTTCCAGCCTTAAACCTTGGCAGTTAATGTGCAAGTTAGGAGCTGTTAAATATTCCAAGATGAAATACGTAGAGAAGGTTTTTTTTATCTATTTTGGAAAAGGAGTAAGTTGTATGGTGTTTCATTAAATCTTATGTGAGGTTTTATTTCTTGTTAAGAGAATGTTCTTGTGTGGTATTGGGGAAAAAACCTGCTGGGGAGAGGAAAGAATGTAATAGCAATATTTGAAATCTTTTGCAGGAACAGTCCCCCAACCCTAATCTGCCTTTATGGCTAAATACTGCCTTTATGATAGATGTTAGTCACCCAGTTCTGAAAACTTCAGCCTCTTGTTCCTGGCCTTTCTTCACCTGCAGTTGCCAGTGACCACTACAGTGTATAGCTGTATATGAGGCAAAGTAGGGGGTGCTCTTAGTACAGACCACTGAGTCTGAGCAGTGGTGCCGTTTCAAGTCTGGGTGTGACTTTGTTAGCATTACTGATCTTGATCAAGTCATTCATGTACTGATTCTCTCTAAAGTATTCTTTTGGCAGAGGCTACACAGGAATATCACTCTCTTGCTACACTGGAGTCATCTGCATGGCAGAAGTGTAACCCACGGTCGCTGTTGTGACAGGCAGTTCAGAGTAGCTGCAAAATGCTGTGCTCCAGCACCTCTGGCCTGCAGAAGCTCTTAGGAGACAGGGTAGGAGTGTGGGAACTCAGATTGCCTTGTGCTTTCTCAGCTGTCTTGGGAGCAGGTTAGTTGTGTTGCCTTTAATGGATCTGTCTGGATCATCACGGTTGAGCTGTGACTGCTCAGAAGCTGGGTAGTTGCTGCACCTCCTTGTGGTGTGGGTGGCCATGGGAGTCAGAAACATGATTGAAAAATACCTTGCCAGGTGGGAATTGACTGACAAAACCAATTCTTTGGGACCCGTGCCCCCAGAAGGTTGTGTGTTTGAAGTAATTTCAACCATGAAGGATCCCTGGAAAATTCTGGTCCTATTCTTGTACTGCCTTCATGCCTTAAAAACCAAGTTTGTGGGACCCTGACTTTTTAAAGAGGTCCTGTCCTGCTGTGCCTAAACCAGGACATACCTCTGTTGTTTTGGGCTGTATGCATGTCCTTTTCTTTGTCCATCTGCTGCCTTGTGTTTGGGTTGCACACAGAAATGTTAGCAGAGCAAGGCTGGTGTGTGTTTTAATGTCCTGATTTCATTCACACCAAAGCTGGCGAGTGGGGAACGAGGCAACACACACAATGTGACCTGGTTTTAGAGGAGCGCTTTGCCCGCAGGTAGGCTGCTTGGCTGGGAAATCACATTCCTTATACATCCAGCTGATTTGATAAAAGATTGGTGAAAGACAGAGACTAAGAAGGGCTTTTATGGACCTTGTGAAATGCCAAGGCTGTTAACCTTACCTGCAGAGATTCTGGGAGCAGTTTTCTTGAGCTGTAAAGATGAGTTTTCATATTTATAGCGATTATTCACACGAAGTTGGCTCGTTACTTAAAAGCAGTTCTGTGAAGCATTAGCAAGTTTGTGTTCACTCATCTGTTTCAGCTTTGTCTTCTCATTTGCTCAGAGCAGAAACTAATTTGGAGGAATTACTATTATGGGTTTGACATGATAGGAGATTCAGCATGCTTTAAAGTTTTCTTATCATCTGTTATGCATCTTTACAGGTTGGACTGCATCTCTGGCCTTCCGTTTTAGCCAGGGGATATACAGTGTGTCATCCAGCACTGAATCTGGAGGAGGTGCATGGCTAATTTCTATAGTTTGAGGTGTTGCAGGAGTTAGGTAGGCTCCTGTGTTATCTGGCAGGTGTCACTTGACAACTTGATTTAATCCTCTCAGCATGCTTTGTTTTTCTGGTGCTCTGAGTAAAGGTGGGAGATGCTGTTGGTATGGTCAGGGTTCTGTAGTTGCAATAATATACCTGTCTGTCAAGGTAAGTGCAGGGATCACTGGGTTGAGGGTAGGGGGAGGTCTTTAACCAGAATAAGCCTTGAGGATTTGTTTGGTATAAAATGAATTTAAAAAGTACTGATTGCTTCAGTGCAGTTGGAAATCAGGCAGTAAGGCTGATCAGCTCCACCTTGTTGCATTATTAGATGCTATTAATTTTCTGCTTGTATTTGAAAGGTCTCTTTAATTCCCAATGGGAAGGTGGATTGCATGGTTCCTTCTAGATTAAGCAGTTTGCACATGCCCTTTCATGATTTGAGAGGTTAGTTTAGGTTTTTGACAGAATCCCACCTTTATTTGAACAGTCTTTAATTTGAAGACTAACAAATGGGGTCTGTGCTTGGTTCCCACCTTGAATTGCTATCAGTTTCTAGGTTCTTACTTGATATTACTCTAATTTTTCAAGTCAGCCTTGGGTTTTGTCTGCTTTTATAGGCCTCCTGGTTAAGGTAGCAGCTTTTCTGTCTGAGCAAATGTGACTGAGAACTGTATTCTGTTCTTAAGAATGCCATGGGCACATTATAAAGCTGGGGCTCATTTTTTGTGGCTCTCTATGCCATCGCTTTGTCTGGAGTGAAAAAAACAAACCCCAAAAACCCAGCACAGACTTCTGAATGAAAATACTCAGTCTGATTTATCATTATTGTAGGCAGTAACTCTGTTTTCTAGCTGTGCACTGTATATACATTTTAACTTGTTAACTTAATCAAACCTATCGATGCCTGTAGAGGTCTTTTCATATAGCCAAAATATAGTAAATTATCAATAAGTATGTATGAAAGACGTCATACCCTGTACTTGAGACAGATGGTGGAGCAGAATCCTGCTTTAGTGATTAACTGAGGTTGGAAATTGCTTCCTTGTGCTGCAGCTAGAGTCTTGTTGAGAGAACAGCCTGGTGGCATGTCTCCCTGCAGAAGGAGATGCCCATGCAGTTGCTCCTGGGCAGCCCAGGGGAGCTGGGATCTCCAAATTCTCAAAGCAGCAAGAGTGGGGCTTAGCAGGTCAGAATCGATCTATTGAGTCCCATCTTACATAAACATCTGAGTTAACTGTCATGTGCTGGGGGATAAGAGATTCTTTGTGTGGCAGTGATACTGTTACTAAGGCAATAACCTTTATGCTAGATCCTCACAACTAAAACGTTAATGCAGGATGAGGCCAAGATAGAAGGGCAGTTACAATACTGCAGGAATCCAGGAGTGAAGTTGCTGGATAAACTCAGATAAGTACCAAAAACAGTGTTTTGAATTTCCCTTAACCCTTTTTCAGAAAACATGCTGGCAGCTATTTAATATATAGATGAATTTATAACCACTGCAGAAATGTAAATGTAAAATAGCAACATTTTCATCAGTGTTTTTTAACGTGAAGCCCAGGGAAGAATTTAAAACTGACAAATCTTTTTTCTTTTCTTTTTTTTTTTGGGGGTAAAAGATGCTCTAAAGTGCCTTTCAGAGTTAATAAAACCAAGCAGAATGAATTGCTGAAAAGCCTAAAAGCAAAAAGAAATAAGCTATATCTGTGAGACCCCTTATTATCTGTGTTCAGATCCCGGAGCTGCTGAATGCTGGTCTCTGTTGGGAGCTGTGAGGTAATGGAGCTCTCTGCCAAAGCAAGCCGGCCGTGTCCCTGCGCGGCTGGGAGGCGAGGACCCACCATAGGAGGCAGAGTGAGATGCTTGCAGTAGGATGCAAGCCTTGCTTCTTGCAGCCTTTTTTTTTGTGTAAAAATGCTCTGTGCTGTGAAAAGCTGAAGCTGGTGAGCACTTGCAGTAAGTAGTCCTTCATGTGGAAATGGGAGGGAAACCAGTCGCGTTAACTCAGCCCATTTCACATAATTGTACAGTCATTCTACCACCAGCTTTTTGGTTGTTATGGAATATGGTTGTGTCAGTAGAGCTGGGAAAATTCCTGTGCATAAAGTGCAGGAAATCCCATTCTTCCCCACAATTGCAGTTGGAGAAACCAAAAACAAGAAGGTACCTGTTGGATTGTAGTCCAGGTGACTATGTTGGTCTGTTCTGAGGTGACTCTATCGGTGGTGTGTTTGTGGGCCTATTCAGCTCTTGTATGAAACTGGTTATGGCTCTCTTCTCTCTCTATAATTCCTGCTGGATTTATTTGTATCTCAGCTTTATTCATGGTCACTATATACCATCAGTTCTTGCCCCTTTATTTTAAAAAGCTTTTCTCCATAGTATTTGCCAACCTGATGTATTTAGCAGCTGTAATGTTCTCTATCTTCTTTTTGCGGAGATAAACGTATAAAATAGTCTCTGCTCAGAAGGAAAGTGTCTCCACGTCCATTCTGTTTTGCAATGATCTGTCTTGGATTTGAATGACTAGAATTAGATGAATTCTGACTAATTCTTTGATGCAGTAGTGCTAGTGTTAATAATAGCTGTATTAAGTTCGTGGCTGGGAGTTTTCATGTGTTTTCCTACTAAAGAAAGTTCTTTACATTTCTCACGATTCCAGTTGATGCCCCAGTTAGAAGGTGACCATCAAACAATTTTTCTTTCTCTGTATCATCCCGCTTCTAACGTTCCCTTCTCAGTAATGGGGTTTTTGAATATTCCTGTTTCTCCCTCTAGTTTGACAATTTTTCTTGCTTAATATTTGAATTTTCCCATAACCACCTGCATTTGTTTATGAGTTTTTCTTAAGATCGGTCTTAAAGCCAGTTCTTGAGAAACTGCATACCACCAAGGAAGCTTGCTAACAGTATGATGTAATCTCCTCAGCTGGTTCTTTACCTATTTCAGTTCTTAAACTACACACTTGTCGTGGTTTCACCCCGGCTGTGGGCTGAGATCCACGCAGCTGCCTGCTCCTTAAAGTAAAAGAGCAGGGGAAAAGGGAAAAAGGGAAAGGGAAACAAGGGAAGGGAAAAGGAAGGGGCAAATAACTCCAAAACCAAGAAACTAAGAGGCCTGTGGGTTGGGATAAGGATAGTTTACTAAGATAACAGAAAGATAAAATATAACAATGCTAACAGGACTATAGAGCAAAAGAATATGAAACTATTGATACACAATGCAGTTTCTCACCGAACCACACAACTCAGGCCGTACCACCCAGAGCTGTCCCGGAACCCGACCGTCCCCCCAAGAAGCACGCGTCCCGAGAGGAAGCACACGTCCCGAAACCGCCCCTCTTCTTCTTCCCAACAGTCCCCCCGTTTTCCTAGGCAGGACGTAATTGGCATGGAATACTCTCTTTGGCCCATCTGGGTCACCTGTCCTGGCTTTGCCCCTCCTTTCTCAAGAATAGAGAAATAGAAGAAGCTAAGAAAGTCCTTGACTGTCTGACTGCAACTAAGAACATCAGGGTGTTATCAGCACTGCTTTCATTTTAACTCCCAAACACAGCATTCCATCAGCTGCTACAAATGAAGTTAACTCTATCCTGACTGAAACCAGGACAACACTGCTTAACAGTACCATCGTGTTTAACATAAGGTGCTTTGCTGAGTCTGCATAAATGAATTGTACTGCTTTTCCTTTTGACTGACAAACCAGAGAAGGATCTCGCTTTGTTAGGGGCTACCTTTTGGTAACCTCATGATGAGTTTTATCCTGTTTACTTTTTAATTCTCTTAATTTTCATATTTTAACTTCACAAACAATTTAAGGTTGTATTTTCCATGCTGTCAGAAATCCTGTTATTTGAAGCCCCATTTATTCCTACTTCAAGCCCCTAATAATCCATATAATATCTTGGGGAGCCTGTCTGTGACTGTGAGAGCAAAAAGTACTTGTGAGGCAGGCTAAATTTAGATACTTCATATGAGGAGGAGTTTGAAAAAGCAATGGAATTGAGGTATGAGTAACATAAATGTGAAGTAAAGGAGCTTGTTTAGCTTGAAAGCTCAGGATCAGCACAATGTGGAAGGAATCGTTCTGGGTAATAAATTATTTTGTCCCTTTAGAAATAGAGTGGAATGTGATGGGACGTTGGGTGTGTGGTGGAAAGGAAAGGTCATTCCTTGTTTCTGGCCATCTGCATGAGAGAAGGTTGCACTTTTATAATGTCATTTTGGTCTAAAAGTTAGAGGGGACAAGATGGGGAAAAACTTGGAGGGTTGAAGTAGTGATTGAATAGGTTTAGTGTGTTGTTTTTGTTTGCCAAAGAGTAACTAAGAAAACCCAAACCCAATCTAATTCGTACATTCTAATTCAGCCTAGCTGACCTATTAAAAATGTGGCTTCTTTGAGCTTGACATCACAGTTTAAAAACATGGTTCCTATTTATGAAAAGTTAATATATATATTTGCTAGGCTAATTATAATTCCAAAAATTCTATGCAACCTTCTGCATAAATGATTTGGATGCTAGAAAGCTGTCTGAGTGAGGGAGAGGACAAAAACTCTAATTACCGTACATTGATAAACCTATTACTGTCTTCCCATTTACATGGGAATTTCTGCATGCTCCTTAGGGAAAATACCATCAAAAGAATATTTGTGCATTGAGAAATTGTGTATTTTAGTTGTCAAGTTTGGCTGTTACTTGGGGAGGAGTGAAGGGAGATCACCAGCCACTGCTTAGCTAACAGAGCTCTTCATCCAAAGAAAGACCAAGAAGCAACCAAAAACAAACCGCCCCCAACATATATGTGAAACTTCTATTTTAAACAGAGAATTATACAGTATTTTGGTAAATTTTGGGTATGAATAGCTGGCTTGTTGGTCTCTGAGCCTGCCTTGCTGTTAAGAATAGTTCTTTATCTGTCCTATTAAGACTGTATTATTTTACAGAAAAGTGGGTGGTATCCAGTTTTACCCTGGTATTGGCCAACTCCCAGAGAGTTCTTACTGACATTGTAAGATTTAAGAAATGATCAACAAATGTTTTCTTGAATGATCAATTCTATGGTTTTTTTAGGTCAGTGTCCTGCCCCCTGAAGCTCTGATGTGCTCAGACAGGGTATCCAGCATTCGTTGGTGATGTGCCTTGATGCTACAACCCCACTGACACACAAAGCCTTTGTTTTCCTGCCTGGCAAAGTTCTCCCTGCTTAATTGTTCTGGCTTGTTAACCTCAGCCTCTGTACAAGCTTTATCTCAGGGAGCCCGTAGTGGTCTGGGAGTTGGTGGTTCCTGGCACTCGGGCATCTGTTTCTGCACTGGGGACCTTCGAGAACAGCTCTGTGGAAGTGGGGTGCTCTGGTCAGAGGAATAATCAAACCTATTATATCTCTTTGTGTTAAACTTACTGTTGCTTTTTTTTTAATCTCCACCAGCTACATCCCCTCGAGTTTCCTCCGAGCTCGAGCAGGCCCGGCCTCAGACAAGCGGGGAAGAGGAGCTCCAGCTGCAGCTTGCGCTGGCAATGAGCCGGGAAGTGGCGGAGCAGGTCAGTTCCCGTGTAGGTTTTCCAAAGTGTCTGTGCTTTGATAGTTGAGCCTACAATCCTGTTGTTTTGGGTTGGTTTTTTTTTTTTTTCCTTTGTCAATGGCAGCTTGGCTTTCCTCCAGGTGGAATAGGGGAAGAGAAAGGCTGTTTTGGAAGATGTTAACTCTTTTGTTTTTTAATTATTTTTTAAAAAAAATCTCTCTTAAAGTAACTGCAGCCTCTGAGCTGTTGAGAGTAGTGGAAGATGACAGTCACTTTACAAGACGGCTTTGTGTGGGAGGATGTTCATCATCGCATTACTGAAGATGTTTTCAGTTAGGAAGAACTGAAAACATGATTAGTCCTGAAAACCTTAATTATTTGGGTCACTGTAAGAAATGTCAGTGAATTCTGATTACAATGAAATTTTGAATGATCTGCTTATTCAGAGAGGTTGTCTGGAACAGAAGGGTGACCTGATACAAAATACTAGATTTTATAAAGAACCTGGCTTAGAGTAACTTGGCTCCTAACCTGTCACATGGGTTATGTTACTGTGGTAGTTCTTAAGAGGTTCATTCTGAATTTGGAGTAAAATGCTGTAATAATGGATAAAGTATATTGCTTGCTAATGTATAATGATGTTGTTGCATCTCAGCTATGAGTGAAAATTCAAGTCAAGCCTGCTGAGGGTCTGTAGTGGTTTAGAAGTTTCCTTTGACAATTTTAGCTTACTGTTGTATGTCAGGCATTAGGATTTCTGTGCCTGGAAAGGGAAACTTGTCACCCAGTAAACTTTGTCGTTATTGAGCAATAAAGTTAAAAAAATAAATCAGGATCTCAGTTGAAATAGTTTGAAAAAATCACGAGGGAAATAGCAGCTGGGGAATTAGTCAACTTCTGAAAGATGTGATGCAAAGAAAGATATTTAAAGTAGCTGAATATACCACAAACATGGTAGTTTACAGATGTTAAAAACCTACAAAATATGCATGGATTTGCTAGATTAATTCACTGAGCATTCCTTTTAATGGTTTCTTTCCATTGGTTGTGGAGGGAAGCTGACAAAAGCCAGGAAAAGTAAAGTTGAAATTACTCTGTCCTTCAGTGGTGATTTGAATATTCAGAAACACTACAATAATTTAAAGATGGGATGTTTGCTTTGTCTTTCAGTTCTGTGGTGTTTCTAGCATCGTAACTCAACTTTTGGAAAGACTTATTTAATTTTATAACTTTCCCATCAGGTGTAAGAAAACACGAGGGCAAATTGCAGTCAGCCAAATGGAAGTTATGATCACTGTTATGCTGGTGTTGCAGGGTCAGAGTGCTCCTGACCTCTGAGACAAGAATCACAAGAACTTTGTCTTCCCCCCTACTTGTGTTAAGTAGAAGTTTCAGCAAATAACCCTGGCAATCCCACTGTGCGTGCTGGTGGTGCGCATCACTCCTAGGGTGGCAGGGAGTACTGCTCAGGCCTTCCCTGGCAGTATCCTGCCCAGGGGGATAGACACCTGGAGGGAGCAAGCAGCACAGTCTAGGCTAATGGTCTATATCAACAGTGTTGATTTCCTTTGCAGGAGGAGCGCCTCAGACGCGGAGATGATCTGAGATTACAGATGGCTCTGGAGGAGAGTCGCAGAGACACAATTAAAATTCCCAAAAAGAAGGAGGTAGTGCCTTCGACTAAGAAATTCCCGGTTATGCTGCCAAAAGCTGAAATACAGTAACACAAAATAGCTTAATACTCAGCTCTTTTATGCTTTTGGGATTGCTTTGTTGTATAGCTTAAAGCTTCTTCCATGTGGGTTAAATTTCAAACTACTAGTCAATGCAGGTGTGTAAAAGGAAAAAATAATAATTGCTTCTTCACTCTCATGGGTTGGTACCTCAGATTGGTAATGCTCTTGATTAAAGCTCAGACTATTCCTGCCCTCAGCATACCACTTTGCTGGACCTAATGGATGCCCTGCCCTCGTCGGCACCGGCCCCTCAGAAGACAGAGCCTTGGGGACCTCCCGCTGTTGCAAACCAAACTGATCCTTGGGGAGGATCCACAGTTGCAGCTTCTGCCTCCGACCCATGGCAATCATTTGGTAAGAATAAACTGCCAGAAGGAATGCTTATTTAAAAGGTTTTGCTTTTTAATGTTGAGCTTTTCAGAGTTGTGATGGTGTATGATGTCATACTTGGTAACGACAGTGTATTAGCCCAGCCTGGTTGTTTCCCATACTCTAGAACTACTGTTCCCCTAACTTGTTTTCAAGCCAGAAAAAGAAGTTAAACTTTCCTGCTTTTTAAGCAGCTGGGTTTTTGTGGGTGCATTTTGCATCTTAAGAAAGAGTGAGGCTCCTGTCATCTTTGTACAGCAAAACCAGCTTGTCTCAGACTGGGGGGGATGCTCAGCTTTCACTGTTAGATCTGTCTAGTGTCAGGGGTTTAGACTCCTCCCAGTATTTTACATAGTACTTAGGGTGCTGTTGGTTAGGAAGGGCATAAATATGAATCACCATGTCTTTAATTGCTGCTAGTGAAATGTGACACGTAAACTATCAGGGCCAAAGGGATTGAAATATTTAAATGGAGATTTTTATGCTAAAAAAAAAAAAAAAGAGGTGAGGCTGCCCTTTTAAGTATTCAGTGTTTCATAAACATTTGGTGCTGAATTAATGGAATCTGCTTCTGAAGTGAAAGATCCAGTGCTTCACATCTTCAAGAGCAATTAAGTCCTTTTTCTTGCATGCTTGCTTGTGTGTGTGTGTGTGTGTTGCTGCCTGTCCCGTGCTGGTTTCAGTTAGCCAAAGTCCATCCAAGGAGTTTCTCCTTTGCAAAAGTTGATGGCTTCTCACAGTGCACGTCAAACTTGCTAAATCTGTGCAATTGGAGCTGGATCTGGGGTTTGTTGGCTTTGGATTTTTTCTTATTTTGAGGGGACAGAGGTTTTCTGTGTAAAAAGAATCACCTGTCTGAAGCAAAGCTGTCAGAGCTATGCTGTTAGAAGCTTTTTCATGGAGACTATGACCTGTGCTATAAAGTGCTTCGAAGTAATTTGCATTAGCATTCAGCACACTGCCATCCACATTCCTGATGAAAATTTTGAAGTTAAATAATGAAATGCATTTCCTCTTTTTTTTTTTATTCCTTCTCATGGTGGCATTAAAGCCACCTGTGTAGCTGCTCAGCCAGCCACAGTTCATTATTCTAAGTGTAATCGGTTTCTTTTATAGGGATAAAGCACGAAATCAGAAAAAGTCCAGGTTTTGTGCCCTAAGGCCATTAAGTGTATCTTTCTGGGGTTAAAAAACCAAATCCGCCTTCTTCAAATCTCATGCTGGGTATGTCATACCCTGGCAAGATTTTCCTTGCATCAGTTGCAGCTGTAGTGTTTCCTCTCAGTGGTTCCCAACTTCATTTAAACACCACAAAACACTCAGGGTTCCTTGGCTCCCAAGGATAGCCTTGAAGATGTCAGAATTTGACTGCTAATAGAAGAGTGACTCATTAAATTGTATTTCTCAAATCCTGCATGTGCTTTGGTGCTTCAGTAGAGATAATGGAAGCTACGGGAAGGTACCTTCCCAAGTGCTCTTATTTTGTGTGCTCTCCTTATGAAAGAAAAGGCATTTTTGAAAGCTTCTGTTTATGGGAAGCACTGTCAATAGCGTTTCTTGCATGGCATTGCTCGTAACTCAACACTGAGGGGAGATAAAGGAAATGTAAGTACCAGTGTGGGAATAGGTGGAGAATTGTAGCATTTCCTGGTCCAAAGCTGTAGCAAGACTCTGCTGTCTGTCAAGGAAACAAAGACCAATGCTGCAAATTGGATTTTATGCCACTGTGTATAGTGTTGAATTGGTTATCAAGAATATTGTGATGCCAAGGAGGCTTGTATGTACTTTCAAAACATTTAACAATAAAATAAAACCCACATTGTGGTTAAAGATAATAGCCATATACTGCATGGGTAATTCTGCCCTGCCTTTGGATTATATAGTTGTTCTCATTTAGTAATTATACTATGAGAAGCTTCATTGGGAAGAGGAAATGTGTTTGCATGTACTATCTGACTTGAAGGTAGTGAATTGATCACCCCAGAGTTGTACAGGATGTGCATAAAGTGCTAGTTTCTATTCCGTCCCTCTGACTGGGGAGGGGCAGCAGGGATGGATCAGATCAGGGTGGAACAAAGCAAGAGTGATACCTTCCAACGCAGACCTCCACTGCAGATCTGACATGAGGCTTGCTTCAGTCATCCTGGGGTTTGATAAGCCAAAGTAGTTCTGTGTAATGGTAGAAAGAAGAAGAGGTGACACAATCTGAAAAGCAGTAACTGAGTGAGTTGGGGAGGAAGAAGAAAAAAATGGCAGGAAATTGCAGTGAGGCAGATTTCTCTCTCTTTCCTTCTTCTTTTACTGCCTTAATTTGTCACTTTGCACTAGGAAGCCCTAACCTTGTGCATAACCTGAAGCAGCTTGGAAATCTGAATTCCACTAGAAATGGGAATTCTGAACATACAAGCATTGGGTTTAAAAAGATGTAGGAAGGTGTATCAGTGGGCAGCTTAGATCTGTACCAGGAGGAGTACAATGGGAGCAAATGAGCATCAAAAAGTACAACTAGTTTGGGGAAACTGATTATATTTTTATAAAACAACAACATGTAAAAAAAGTTTGAAAACAATTTCCTTTGATTCTTACAGATTTCTGTTCTTTGTCCAAGTCAGCATTCTATATTTCATACATTTTTAGATACAGCCTTTTTATAAACCTTTTTTCCCACAAGTTCATAAATATATCCTGTGATTTAGGTCACCTTCAGTCAGATATCCTCTGTTGTGGTAATGCAGATAACAAAAGCAAGTTTATTTTCTTGTTGGAACTGCAGTTCTTTTCATTCAAGTGGGAGATTTGTTTTATTCAGCTGTCTTGCATGGAATTTACTTGGGCTTGTTGCTCAGTATGTATGAGACAGATGCTCAGACTCATCAGTATTCCTAATGTTGAACTGCTTCACCTATTTATGTTTAGTATTAATTGCCAGTAATGGCTCATGAGAGAGATTAACCTCTAAGGAAAGCTTCCCAAAGTGGAACTGTACTGACTGTTCCTTCTGGATCTCTTCACAGGTGCCAAACCAGCTGCTTCCGTTGACCCTTGGGCAGCACCAGCAGGATCCACAGCTCAGTCTCTGCCCAAAAATGTTGACCCTTGGGCTCCTGCTCAGCCATCTTCTACTGCAGCAAAATCTTCTGTGGATCCTTGGGGACAAGCACCTGCAAACAAACCTCTCTCCACTTCTGGTGAGAAACTGTCTCATCCCATATTCATATTATTGGAGAAATGAAGGTGAAATACAAATTATTTTCTTGCATTGCTTGATTGAAAGAAGCTGTAAGTTGAGCAGTTTGCAGAACTGGTCTGTAAAATAGTTAGTGGCAAAAAGAACTTAAAATGTAATTATTTTGACTTAGAGCTCTAAATTTGTGTTGCTTCTTCATGCTCTGTCCCTTCTGCATTCGTCTATTGGTATGTGTGGATACACGCTGAGCACTTATGACTGCTGCTGCTCTTGACTTCTTAAAGGGGTTTTATCTTTAATTAGGCAAGGACTTAATTTCTGGAAATGAATGATAGTATAATTTTACCTTTCATCGTGATAAATAGCTGTGCAGATGGATGTCTCTGCAGCTGTAGATTGACAGGTTGAGCAGCTCCACACTCTGAGGAGACTTAGAGGTGCAAATGAAGGCTTGTTTCTTCAGACTGAGGGTGTGAAAGCTGTCCCTAAGCCCTTGTGTAGTGAGATGCAGAAGGTGCTGATGTAGTTGTCTGTTCATGCTCTAATGCAACCTTGATGAATCCTAATACCAGGTATTTTCATGTTGGCACTGTGGTTAAATGCATTCTGAATACATTTTCTGCTAGTCATTTATCACAGTACTTAATAAACAAAGGAATCTGAGTACTACAAAAGTTGTCTAATCAGCTTTTCCCTGGGCAAAGGGCAATAACAGGATCATTATGAGAAGGAGTCTTTAGCTATGGTGACTCTTTGTTCCTGATAAGAAGTGTTGTTTTACACAATCTTGACTCATTCGCTTGGGTTTTTGTCTCTTTGCCTGTTCATGGGGTGAAGCCTGTACCTTCCTTGGCTTGAAATATGTTGTAGGTTAAAATTAACTTAGAAAAACCATTTCAACTAATTAAAAAAAAACCAAAACCAAAGAAAACACAACCCAAACCCCAAACTTTAAAGCTTTTCAGGAGGTTGCTGTTCTTTTAGGTGTGGTTTTTCTTCCCCCATTTTGAGGTAAGGGTGTGTCCACTCTTTAAAAAACATTATGGTTTTGTTGGCTGCAAACAATGGGCAAGTTCTTGCTTTAGCTAACAGGGCTTTACCATCTCTACCTGGCGTAGATAACCTTCCTATTGCATTCCTCCTCCTTTTAACTTAGGTAGCGTAAGTTAACTCATCCCTTAAGTTGTAGCAATGCTGCATTTGTCCTTGGATCTGTATTCAGAAGTGTCTCTTGAGGGCTGATTAACACACTTCATAGTTCAGGCTGTAAATTCATTGCTGTTCTCTTCTCCCACAACAATATATGCCTGCCTGTATGTCTCTAGTGCAAACACTCACTAAAAACCCAGCGTGCCAAGGTGTGCCTTACATTGGGATGTAAAAGCACATTGCTCTGCATGAGCTGGTTGATGCTATAAGAAAGGACTGACATGATCCTCCTCCCTGGTCCAGGGTAAGAGTAGGAGCACTCAAACTGGTATGAACTGCTGCCTTGGGACTTGACAGTTGCTCCTTGGTAACACGAATGGGTTAGAAATTGGTCTCAGGATCAAGTGTGAGATGCAACTGAAGATCTGTTAATGACAGGGCTGTTTTGTTGTTTTGAACAGGAAGTACATCTTTTGACCTCTTCAGTAATTTGAATGGTACAGTTAAAGATGATTTTTCTGAATTTGACACACTTCGAACTTCCAAAAAGCCAGGTATGCATCAGATTCTTAGCATGTGGGCAGTTTGGTTGGTAGTCTCAGCAACAATTTAAAAAATAAAAAAAAGAAGAATAAAATTGACTTTCACAGAGGAAGAGATCAAGGCTGGTTATAATGCAGCAGTAAAAGCTTCTTGTTAACATTTTGGCCTGTGCATGAACTAATGGGGAATGGGCCTTTTGCATTGTAAGCCATAGAATTTAACTCAGTAACCTTTTGCTGCATTGACCCAGAAATTTTGTTTGACTGCTAAATTTACAGTATCCAGCATGTTTGGAGTATGGCTCATGCTCGGTGTCAGACAGAACAAGGTTGACCGACTTTCTCTTGTGTAAATTCTAGTGTGCAGCCACAGAAGGAGGATGAGAAAATGCTCTTCTGTGAAGGCTTTATTTTTCTTTTATTTGGTAGTTACCCATTAAAATAAAACCGGCCAGACCTGAACGTGGAAGTGCTTTTATACTGTGTACTTTCAGGATGGTTCTGCCTGAAAGAACAGTGACTAATTCAAAGCTGGGCTAGGCTTCTCTAACACAAAAGAGGAAACCTGGGCGGAATCTAGCTAGGAAGGGTGCAGCCATGGTGTAGAGCAAGGGCAGAAGCCTTTTGAATGCCTTTTCCTTGGAGACCCTCCGTCCCATCTGTTGCAGCATAGCTGTGAGAATATTCATCAGGGCAGATGAGGTAGCGCCTTCAGTAGAGCACTGCAACTCTAACTTTAGCTGCTTCATACTCTTCTAAAGAACATTTGTCTGCTTGCATGCTGTAAGGGTGTAACACGTCCTGAAACATTTAAAACTGACTAATACAAACATATTTAAAAATATTTCTGCTAAGAGACTTCAGGGTTTTCTTTGCTTGACTGTTTAGATTAGTAAGATTAAGTTGTGTTTTTCTCTTTGTCTTGTTCCAGCTGAATCAGGTTCCACTCTGCCATCTCAGCATAGCGGTACCACAAGTCCTGATCTCTTTGATTCCCAGCACTCAAGCGTGTCATCTGGCAAACAAAGTGCAGCTCGGAAAACCCCTGAGTCTTTTTTGGGCCCCAATGCTGCTTTGGTGAACCTGGATTCACTGGTGTCTAAGCCGCCACAACCTGTTACTTCACTGAATCCATTCTTGGCACCAGGTCTGTTTCTGCCCGTTCCTTCAGTTTTCTGTTCTAGCTTTTCCTTCCTGTAGGAAAACTCTGCCCAACTCAGTCCTGTTTGATTTAATGTCAGCTGGTTTGGGCTTGTTTTTCTTGATTGCTTCAGCCAACAGATCATGACTGAGAGCAGGAGGGTGAGGTGGCATGATTTCAAGGCATGCTGCCAGACGCTAAGAGCACAGAGTTTCTACTCTTGTGTGTGCTGCTGGTCTGCTGGCTGAGATTTGGTCAAGCTGTTTTTCTTCCACTTTTGTACTTTCTCTCTAAATATGATCTGTTAGGAGGCGTCTTTGGGTTATTAAAAATGGCTGAGCTAAAGCTGATTGATTGTCAGAACAGGTAAGATGTGACTGTGTGCCACTAGAGAATCCCTTGGGAGGGTAGTCAGTAGTAGGTTCTTGTGGAAGCAGGTAGGAATTACCCTTCTGCTTGTGCTACAACAAGCACAGTCGTATCTCCTGGGGTTCCAGATAGCAAACTCTGCAATGTAATTCAGTGGGTTGCTTGTGAGGCTGTCCTTAGGCTAATGTGATAAACCAGTCGTGATCAAAACACACTCCTGGTGTAAAAAAACAGCCTGTTGCAGTTCTCCTGTAAACTGGCCACTGTTAGAAGTGTTCCTTGTAGCAGACTTAAATGGTGACACTAAACACGTGGAAGATGTGTGTATATATATTAAAAATATTCATATGCACTGAAATGTCTGTGTGACACTGGTATGGTGAAGTATTAAAGTGTTATTTCAGTATTTATTTTCTTCCTTCTTCCAATGGGAAGAAATGACAGTTTATTAACCTCCTCAGGTAGGAAGAAACCAGTCATTCTGAACAGCCTTGGCAGTGTTCAGCGAGAGGAAGTCTGTGTGTCTGCCGTTACTGGTTACTACACAAAGTTTATAAGGGGTCACTGGGCCAGCCAAGTAATGCTATACATATACAGTAAAAGGAATTTGTAGCGTTGGCAGCAGTCCAAAGAACCTAAAATGCTGGGAAAGTTATTCCCTGCTTTTTTCTAGCACTGCTGTAATTCGGAAACAACTTGTTTACTTTATGAATTCTTGTCAAATCTCAGTGCCAGAAACATGTACAGCTTCTAATGGGAGTTGACTGGAGGAGATCTTCAGGAAAAAGCATAAATGTGCAGTAGCCAGATTGCAGTACAGAAGGCCTGTGGGTCTCTGCGACATGATTGAGAGAACCAAATTTAGGACCCGGCTCTCCGGTGTTCGCTATCAGCAGTGGAAACTGTTGGTCAGCAGAGAGACGTTCTGTGGCATTGGGAGGTCCAAGGAGACAGACTGTATTTGTGCACCAGTGCAGGCCCAGCTCACTGAATGTCATCCCTGTAGGTTTCTTGGCAGGGTGGGGGTTGGGTGCATGCAGAGGTGTTTTTTGCCCCAAAAATACGATCTCCAAAACATTATGTGCCATTTCTTTCCCTCTTCCTCCTTTTCTTAAAACTAGGTGCCGCTACAGCACCAACTCCAATCAACCCCTTCCAAGTGAATCAGCCTCAGCCACTCACTCTAAATCAGATGAGAGCGAGTCCTGTAATGGGAACCAGCCCTTCTTTCAGTGCTGTGCCACCGATAAGCATGGAGCCAATACCTCTGTCTTCCATGGCCCCAGTGCCTGTGGGAATGGCACCGATACCAGCGATGGGCACTGTGGCGTCTATAACAAGAATGGGCCAGGGGCTGAACATGAGCATTGCAGGATCAATGACCCAACCTCTTCACAGTACGGGAATCCCACCATCAGCATCCCAGTCTACAAATACAACTAACCCTTTTCTCCTATAAAGACCCAATTAAAGGAACTTTCTTTTCATAGTGTTTCCAGGCTGAAGTCTTTACAGCGAAATGAACGTGGCCTGTGTGGACTGAACGGTGTGTAAGAGACTTGGAAGTAGATTTGCAGTTTACAGTTATGATCTTTGAAGAGTTGTCTCTACTTACCAGTTAATCTAAATCTAGTCTTTGCTACAGATGGTACCTTACTTTGGCTTGTTGAGCATTATGTGAAATGTTCAGACTTTTCACCAAAGTTAGATTCTGCCCATTTTGTTACTTTGTTAATCATTTCAATACACTTTCTAGGGAGAACCTGCCATTTTAAACTCTGTTGGCTATTTTGTAGATGTCAGATGATGTGCTGGATCCTGAAATTACTATTTACCTGCATCTGTCACTTCCTATGCCCATATGATAGACCTGAGATTCAGAGTGCTAGTGAATGTTTTGCACATAACTATACACAGTTCTAGACTGTTGGTTCACCCATAGTCCTTACTCTTAGAAGAGAACGATTCGGAGGGCCCAGGTGGCTGGTTTTTATGCATTAAACATTGCAACGCAAAATCGCACTGCTTTCCTATCAGAGGTTTGACCAAGAAAGCAAGCTTGTCTCAAAAGGAAAACAAAACAAAACAAAAGAACCCAACACAAACCCCACAAAAGAAACAGACAAAAAACCCCAAGAACATTCTCAAGTTGTCGAGTATAACGTGTGCTGTTGTATGCGGTGTTGAATTTGTACACTACTCTCTAAGGACTCCTGAGGAACTCTCTGTGAGTGGCATGCTGCACTCGTGCTGAGTGAGTGTCCTGCTCTGTGCTTGTCCAGTACCAGCTTCGTTTGGAAGTTATCATGTGTATTTTGTTTTTATTTGACTTACAATGTGAGTTGACAGGGAAAAAAGAAAAAAAAAAAAAAAAAAGAGAAATACAGTGGGACAACTTTGAATTCAATTTCACCGGGGCAAGCTTTAAAACTAATTCAGGCTTAACCTTGCTATATGCAGTTACTCTTGTATACTTTTGCACATATTTTGTTTAGTACAGTTTCATATTTGAGTTTGCAGAGTTACCTAATAGTCCTTTTTTTGCTAATTTTTATAATGTGGTTCTTATTTAACTGTCTGGTTTTGATAGATTTATCAAGTCTGGCTGAAAAATTAAGATATTGGCAAATGTCATTTTTATGGTTTTAATGCCCTCTTATTTATGGTTTTAGCTCTTTGTTTCTGTAAAGAGAGTTTAAAAGGGAAGATTAACACTAAAATATTTACTTTTAAATGAAGTATTCATAATGCAAATCAAAACAAATCCTCGTGACTAATTATTTTTAGATGAATTGAATTTGAGCGTAACCTGATTTAAGACTACATTAAAAAGCAAAAACACTAAAGTCGCCTTTCCCTTGATTTGTTCCCGTTCTCCGAGTTACCAGGCTGGACACACACGTTCAGCCTTTGTGGCGATGGGAAGAGAGGCCGTTTCTTTCTTGTAATACTTTGAGATGTTAAACAACATCCTAGTGTACAAACACGACTCATTAATCTTACTAATTTTTCTTAATGAAAGGTGCACTCCATATTAATGACCGGTTCCATTTGCAGCTGTTAATTGTAAGCTGAACTATGCGTTTTAACCTGCATGTCTGGACTCACCAGCACTAAACCCCGCTCGGGTTTCAGCCGGTGTTTCTGGTGGGTCCCTGGCCGCCTCAGAGACGGCAGCGCTTCCGAGCGCCGCTTTCCCAAGCCACGCGAAGGTCGGTGTGGAAAGGGATGGCCCAGTGCTTGCTGCTGCCTCGAAGGCATCTCTGAACGAACTGGTGCATCTTGGTGGCCTTCCCTTAATTAGAAGGGGTGGGGGGTGGGAGGGAAACAAAACAAAAACCTGTGGGAGCTGTAAGAAACTGCTGGAGTTGTGTGTTCTGGTGTAACGGTGCTGAGTGGGGACTGTGCCAGGCGAGGGTCCTGTGCCGCAGGAGGAGGGGCTGGCTAAGCTGGAAGGGACTGGGGTTGTATCGTATGGTGAGTAGGGGAGAATGAAAGACTATCAATCTAGGGTACAATCACAGATCTTAGCTGCGTAGGTCGGTGTAGCTCTGTTAGTATACGGAATGCTCAGTGTGTGGATGTTTCTATGCAGATTGTTCTATCCTCTTGAATGCTGTTGAATTTGCAAGTAGGATTCAGAATATTCATCTGCTCTTGTTTTTATATAGGAGGAAAGAGAATTGCTGTCCACACCCAGTATGTCTTTAAAAATACAAAAGAAAACAAACCATTCATGTTGCCTTTCAGAGTAAGGAAAAATACTTTACTTTTTGTTGTTGTTGAAGTTACTGAAAAGCGTAGGCCAGGAAGGGTGTGATTCTTGCAGGTGGGGGGTGGGGGTGGGGGGAGTGCTTTCCAGTTGATCTGTGGCAAGATTTGTCCTTCATGATTTTTCCAGTTTTAATTTTATCAGCAGTGGAGTTGAGGTCACTTGATGTTTATCCCCTAGTCTGTCACCTGAATGCATTTGCAACAGTTAGATGGGGCGTTGTCCATTCAGCCAAGAAGTTCTAACCACGTCCTTTTGTTAAACACTAGGTAACTGTTTTTTGGAGGCAAGATGGGGTTGATAGTAAGTACTTACTACAGTTCGGAGTCGTGCTCTGTCGCCGTGAACTGGTAGCACGCTGTTGGTGTGGTAGGGAGCCCTAGCTTCATGAAACTGCTGGATGGCAAATTGTCGCTTTTTACCCAGCCACTCCTGTAAGAGCTGTATTACTTTCACATTATATACCTATATGTATAGATGTATATCGCACAATAAACCATGACAAGGCACTCTGAAGAGCGCCCAGCCCATGGTGCTGTGAAGCACCAGGCTGAGGACTAACCCTGTCGAGAATCCCAGCCTGACCTGGGGCTTGTGGCAGGACAAGAGGATGAGCAGCAGGTCTGGTAGATCCACCCAGTTCCCAGTCTGGAGCGGTGCCCCCCTCTCGGGCATCCCACAGGCCTGGACTGCTGTAGCAGTGACACTGAAGGGTGACTGCTGTCCTTAGGTGAAGCTTCAGTTGTGTCCAGAATGGTGAATCTTAGCGATAATTTAACTGCTCTCCAGAATAATTCTTCCTCTCTCCTTGCCCTCCCGCTCCTGTCTGCACAGAGGACGTGTATGTATCCCATCGCATCTGCTCTGGCGTATTTCTCCAAATGCATTTCCTTCTTCCCCTTCTTTTCTCACTTGCAAATATTAAAAGTGCTTTTGATTTTTAAAATGTTAGTATCCCAGAATAGCCTTACTGGTCAAATTGACCAAAGATAAAGTGTTAAATATTTTGTAAAAAAAAATTTAAAAAAAAAAATCTTGGCATAATTTTAAACCCAAAATAAGCTCAGTTATTTATTCAGTTTTATACTATATAGAAACTAAACTACACTGAGGGGACAGGGAAGGAAAACTGTGGTGGGTTGTGGTGTTTACAGTCTTTTTGAAGTCCCGTAGCTAAGACAACTATTGTTATCCATCTTCCCTTTTGCTGTTACAGTTTCTAATGTGTACTGTATGTATTAATATTGCACAAATTGTGGAGAAATATATGGTTTATTTTTCACAGCAGAATCTCACAAGACTTGCTTCCTTTACAAGTGTTACAATTTAAATATTTACCAAACTGTTTTCATAATACTGGGAGCCGGCTGCTTTTTATGAATTTGTGCTGACTATTGACATTATTTACTGTATAAATAATTTATCATTTGTACTATTGTATCATAATGTCTGTATCTTTGTGTCATTTTTCCCGAGCGATGTCACGAATGTGATATTTAATAATGCCATCAGAACAGTGGAAAGACAAGGGGTTTGTAGGTGACTGGTCAGAATTAAAATTGTATTGCTTATATTCCAGCCGTGTTGCTTTTTCAAGGCTCCGCGCAGTGTTTATATCCCATGGAAACAAGCTGTGCCTGCCATGCTTGGTTTAGTTTTTGAGGAAGGTGGTTGGATTGGTGGAGACGATGAAGGTTTGTACTACAAGGCCTAGGTGCTAGCAGAAATCTAACCGTTACCCAGAGTAATGCTGCTTGTACATTGTTGATGTGATTTCTTGGGCGCCCTCATGGCTTTCCTGGGGCAGGCCTGCTCTCGCTGTGAGAAAGGAGGGTTCCTTATAGATCGCTTACATCGGAACCAGCTGAGACCTTACTAACTCAATAAAAATGAAGACTTGTGTTGCAGGCGGCTGAATTGCTTCTTTAAACATCGCTTCGGAGGGATGCTCAGGCGCTGTCTCGGTGGAGGCATCAGTGTTTATGGCAAGACAGAAGTCGGGGGAAGCGGCGTGACCCGGAGCCATCGCTCACGGAGTAAGGGCTGGGGCACTGTGGCAGAAGTGGCTTTGGGAGACCTCGCTTCCTGTGTGTGCAGTGCTTCGGGCTCGCCCTTCTCGCAGCCTTGGTTCTGTCCCTCCATCGATGGCCTTGCAGATGGGGTAGCAGTGAGCCCGCCTCCAGCTGGGAAGTGATTTCAGCTTCTAATTTTGGGCTGGGTTAAATTGAAGGGTACTTCATTAGCAGGCTGCTTCAAGGGCTGCCTCTCCAGAGCCCATCCAAGTTTCCTGTAGTTACAGTTTGCTGCCAATCAGACCGATGGCTAATCAAATACTTAATTTCTTAATGCTGAAACTGCAGCAGTGCTGGAGACCTGACAGAAAGGCAGCCCTGGGGAAAAAAGCACCTATTTTGGCTGTCATGTAAACCCCCTTCCCCGGTGACGCTCTGGTTTTCCTGGAGAGTGAGGCTGCCTCCGGTCAGGTCTCTTGATTTATTTTGCCTCTGTAAAAGACAACGGAGAAACCCGCTTTGCCAGGGGTGGCAACTCGGGTCTCTGCTGGGTTTTGTACCTCTCCTTTTTTAGCAGGATGCTTCCTGCTCCTGCACAGGGGGGCTCTTCCCAACGTGTGTGTTTATTGCTCCTCTGGCTGCTTTATTTCCTGGTGAGATCTTCACCGCTTTACTCCAGCTCCTTGAGACTGCATGGTGTAAAACGAGAGTGCTGGCTGCAGGAGGGACACAGGAAAGGCTCTAAGTGGAAACTTCGTGATGACTCCATAATGTTCTTCAGAGGGTTGAATGCTGCAGGGTGCTGCACATTGAAGGGATGCTGGGGGTGTGTGTGTCTGAGCTGATAAAGCCTGTTGTGGGAGAGCTGGCTGCGGCTGAGCCCTCCCTTGACCTTGGGAAAGCTGCTGTCCCCCATCCTGGCCTTCCTCTTCCTGTTCTGTGAGGAGAGGAGGTATTGCCCTGCTCATGGGGAGGAAGAGGGCTGTCTGGATAAGTACTATCTACAGACTCGCCCTCATCCGCACCGGTGTTGCCAAAGTGGTTTTGCTGAATGTGAACATTGCTGTTACCTCATGTTTGTGCTGGGCTGAGTGGTGCAAGTCTGATCTTCCGCTCCCTGTCATCACACCGTGAGAAAATGGCCAGGCCCAGCTCGTGCTGAGGCTTTGGCAAGACTTCTGCAACTGCCTGAAATTGGTGATTTCAGAGAACCAACATGATTTAGAGATCCCCTCACATTAAAAACTGCTGCTCTCCCCATCTGGTGGTTTGGGGTACAAGTGAGTGAGGCTTGTGTGGAGCCAAAGGCGTGTTTGGGGAGCTCAGGGTTAAAGGGAGTAGTGTGTGTTCTGCACAGCAGTAGCGATGCTGTCTCTGTGTGTTTCACTGTCCATCAGTTGTGCTGCACAGTTGTCAAAGACTTGGGGGTTTCAGTGCAGGGAACCCCCTGTCCCTGTTCCCCTTGTGCTCCAGACGTGGCTGCAGGTGGGATCCCCCGTCAGGGCTGTTAATTGGCAGCAGTCTGGGGATCAGTAGGGGCTGGCACCCTACCAGTGCATCGTAATCCAGCACTTTGCAGAGGCTGAAGTAGTAAGTAATGAACAGGGAAGCAGGGAGATACCTTGGAGGAGACACTGTCCTCTGGCTTTGCTGGGGGAAGCCTGAAGCTGTACCAAACCCAGAGCAAGAAGTGGGACCTTTGGGTATTGGGTGAATGTCTCATACTGGGGACTGGGGGGAAACCTTTCCCTAGTGGCTGTTTGATGGGTGGGACGGGGTGCTGCAAGCCTCCTTGGTAAATGACCAGCAGAGTCCTTCGCGTGATGGGTGCTGGAACTTACCAGAATCACTGTATGAATCAAAGTATTTTTAAAACACCTGAACATCAGCCACCAGACAGCTGCTGTGTGCTGGGCACGGATGCTTGTAACGCATCCACCTGTGGGGAGGGCAGAAGGCAGCATGTGCTCCTAGGCATGCTGAAATGCTGCGGGTGGAGGGAGCAGGTATTAAAAATCATCTGTGGCTGTAACACGTCCAGGCTGCTTCTACCTGATCGGTTCCCAACACTTGCGCCACTAGTTGAGCAGCTGCATTTCTGTTCTCAGGTGAAAGAAAATGGATGGCATTTCAAAGAGCTGGAGTAAATCAGTAGTAGATGTGGGGTTTGTCTTCTCGGCTCCCTGCCTGCTGCTGCCTGACATGAAATCTCTCCAGGACATCCGTGCTGCCAACTTTGCAGTTTGATTGTTCCAATACGCTCTGGGGCAGCCTGACGAGCAGGTACGTCATTGTGGTTTTAATCCCTGTACACTGCAGCTGCTGTAGATAGTTCAGAGCTCGATCCAGCCCAGGGCCCTGTTGCTGGCTGCAGGCACCTTCCTGGAGCAAAGATGTGTTTAGTGAAACCCTTTGTGAAACCACTTGCTGTCCTGGCCTCAGTGACAGCCTGTGGGATTGTGCCACGCAGTTGAGTTAGGCGGGGGCTGGAGGAGAACTTCATGCCCGGCTGTAGGAGTGGATGGAGGCCAAGCCCAAACAGCCTCTGCAGGATGCTGACTCAGCATGGGCACGTCCCACCACCCGTGCTGTCACTAACCCACATAGGATTCTCTGTAGTGCTGTGGCTGAACCACCTCCAGTAATTTCTAAGACTGAAAATCATCAGACACCTTCCTTGTGCCCGCTGAGGTGAGAACATGGGACCCTGAAAGTGAGTGATGGGGTCTGTGGTCTCAGGGGTTTTGGCCAGAAATGAAAATGGTGGTTTAAGCCAGCTGTAGGGGCTGCCTTGGTGTAACAGCACATATGACGTAGAGACCCCGGGCTGCCTGGGGTTGTGTTGGGTGATGGCAGTGGGGTTTGTCTTTGCTTTTTTTAATGCCTTCATTAGCAAGTCTGGCACTAAACGCAGTGATGTTCTCCGAGGTGATTTTGGGTACTTAAATATCTTGGCCTGAATAGAGGTATAAAAATAGAAGCCTACAGCAGTTAGATGCTTCTGCTGATCTTCCCTCTGAAGGACGAGACTGACTCCCTTGCACCCTGCTGGGAACGTGGGTTGTTGCATCCTCGCTTCTCTGCAGGCTCCTTCCTGGGGGCTTAGTCTGGTTTTGGAGGCCAGGAAGCCATTCTGTTTTGTTGAGCCCAGCCCTTGTAAGCTGTTGTCCTTGTGTTCCTCAGCCTCTGTCACGCTGCGGCGGAGGGTGCTGGCTGCTCTCCACAGCCTGGCGGGACCTGCGGCTTTGTGGTTGGGTGGGGTTTTTTTCCTCCTTTCCTCTAAATGGGGAGGTTGTTTCTGAGTTTGCAATCACCCATGATTGCCTCAGCTCTTGGGGTTTGATCTTGCCCACTTTTGCTTCCCAGGGGAGTCCCTAGCCTGTGGGAAGAGCCTCAGGGATCCCCTCTGCAGTGCTGTGCAGCATGGATGAGTGGTGAGAAAAGCAAAGGGCAGAAGTGCTGAGCATCCCTGGTGGGGTGGGGGTGTGGGATGGGCAGCCTTTGCTCAGTGCTCTGCCTTGCTTCTGCTTGGGGTCTGTGCGGCACGGAGGACATTTGGAATTGCTTCGGGTGGCCACACCAGCTGGCACAGGTTGGGTGCCTGGACCTTGGATCCCCAGCTGGGTGCAGGATGGGTGGTTTATGGCCCTCACGTGGGGGGCTCGGTTCCTCAAGGGACACCTTGGGGATATCTTACGTGGGCTCTGCTGCAGCCACCTGCTTGTCCAGCTGCTGCTCAGTGCCACTGCTGGCACTGCCAGACTAAGGGAACCGCCCAGAGGAAGGTGGTTCCTGGGTGCCCGCGGTGCCTGGCTGCTGCAGACACAGGCTCTGCACTGAAGCTGTGGGTACAGCCCACTCTGTCACTGCTGGTGCTGTGTAGCCCCCATTTCCTGTCCCAGCTGTCCTCCGGTCACTCCACGGACACATGTCTGGGGCTGTGGATCCAGGGCATTTAGCCCCACTGTCTCCCCAGTGAGAGTGACAGTGTGGCACAAATGGGTCACCTGAAACGCTGCTGCTGACGAGACCGGGTAGAACTGGAGCTGAAACTTCGGTTTTCTTCAGATCAGGCCCTCTTGTGTGTCTGTGGGCTTTTTTTTTTTCTTTTTTTCTTTTCCATGTGGAGTATTTCACAGGAGGCTTCTGCTCCTAACCCACTGCTGTTGCTACTGGGGAGCAGCTGCCGTCAGCTTTAATCCGTCTGCGAGACTCATTTCCAGATTTCAGAAGGAGATAACTTCTAGCTGCTGCAATAGTGCTGCTGTGAAACAGCCTTGCTAGCCTCAGGACAAAGGCAGTTTCTCGAGTGCTCAGTGATGCCCAGATTTCTGGCTCAGTCCTGCTCCCTGTGAGGCAGCTCGGGCGGCTCAGGATGCTGGGACACGTTTGCTCTGTGCTCTCAGGGCAAGGGGCAGCAGCAGGGCAGCCGGTTACCTTCACATTGAGCAATTTTTCATGCAGGAACAGGAAAATCTTGGGTGTCCTTCATGTAATCTTATTTAGATAATTGTTATTTGCAATCTCTGACATCTTCCTAAAGGTGGGAAACTGCCACGAGAGGGCAGGAGCTGACGCTGCTGTTTCCAGCTTTGGTAGAAAGGGCTGCAAATAGCAGTTCCAAAGGTCTAGGCATGTGGTTTTCTGGAGGGTTTGATTCCTAAGCTGCTACTTTGTCCATGTCCTTGTCTGTCTCCTTCCCAGGGTGGCTTCCATGGTGACAGCAGGAACCCCCCTGCCATGAAGTGAGCTCTCCAAAGCTCCTCCAGAGCCGATGAGCAGAGAACGGCTTCTGCCAAGTCCTCCACTGTCTCACAGGCTTCTTTCACCTCCAGTGGGTCTCCCTCGGTCCTGCTGGGCTTGAAGCCTCATCCTGTGCCAGGACACACGTTCTGATAAAGGGTTTTTCCAGCCCATCTCAGCCGGTTTCGCTGGCTGGGAGAGACTTAACAGAATGGGAGATGCAGCAGCAGCCGACAGCCTCATGCTGCCATCTGTGTGGCAAGGGGTTGGGAATTTCAGTCCTGCTTGGAATAGAAGGGAGAATGATTAACCATAAAGGAGCAGGGTGGTTCCAGCCACCTGGAGAGTGGGTGAAAGGAAATTACTTTGATCCTCTGCTTGCAACCAAGGCTGGGTTTTCTTGGGATTTGGCTGTTCTTAAAGCTGGGGTTCTTTTAACCTTTAACACTAACTGCAAGGAACGCTTATGGGTCATAAATCCCTCACTTATTAATGTCACCCGCTCGCGGCAGCGAGACGCTGTGTCTGTCTTTACTCCTCTGTCATGAGAGCAGAGACTCTCTCCAGGGTGAAACAGCTGCAAATGCTCTGCTACGCCTGGGGACCAAAGGCTCAAACGAGGGATGATTTTCCAGAAAATTATAAAGGCAGCAGCAAGCCTGTCTCTGGGAGAGGGGTGTGTTTATGAGAGATCAACAGTTGCCTCTTGGAACAAAGGAACAGCGCTGAACTCGGGAAACACACACTGACAACATCACCCCCACACATGCCCTTGTGTAAGGAGCAAACTGTGCCAGACCGAGAGGCTCCCGCAGCGAAGCCCTCACGAGCTAAATGCATTAAAGCCTTGAAGAAGGGATGTCAGGTTCTTGGCAAACGTGCTCAGGACACCAAGGAGTCAAAAGAAGAGCCGCCACCACACATCCAGACCCAGAGACGACTGGTAAAAAGCCTTAATAATGCAGGTAGCAGCGTGGGATCTGCTGTTCCAGTCACGTATCTTAAATACTGTGTTTTGGTTTAGGGGTTTTTTTGGGGTGTGGGGGTTTTTTTAACCTCTTCTTCCAAGGAACCCTGCAGCTTGGCTGTGAAGGGTGAAGCTGTGCAAACACACGTGTTGGTTTGATCGGTCTCAGTGTGGTAAGAATCCAACTGCTTGTTTGAAACGTGAACAATTCAGGAGCCGGGCTGTGGTGCCACGCTGCAAAGCTGCGTGTGGATGAATTCACTGTGCCCCTGTGGGCATGAAGTTTGGTCTTTATCTGGCTTGAGCAGGTTTCTCATGACTTTAGAATCTCTGTTCTGCAGTTTTGCTCTAATTGGAATGGGGGCAGGTAGCTGTGCTTGAGGGGGAAAAGATATTTAAGCGGTAGTAGGTTTAATGTTTGCCTTTCAAGTATTTCAAACACGGATATTTATCCTGCTACTGTAGCTAACTGCTTCCCAAATACTTCTGAAAAGGAAACAAAATTCCTTGCAACTCCTCTGAGCCAAGAGGAAATACTTATTAATTTGGATTCCAACATGACTCAGTTAAGAGATTACAACAGTTGCCAAATCAGCCGGTGGAGGAGCTTACTGGAAGTGTAAAACTTCACAGAAGTGAGACAGGAAAAAAGTAATAACCATCTCACTGGACACTTTGATACATGTCCTGGAGGCTCTGGGAGTCAGCACTGGTTGGCATTACTGGTATCGCTGCAGCTTCAAGGTCTGGGTAGGTCACTTACAGGGTGGTAGTTGCAGTCAAACACTAGAGATTACATGCCCAAATTTAATTATGAAAATGACTGAGCAATTAGTCACTGCAGTGTAGCATACGCTGCTGTCTCTTTGTTACCTGTAAGAGCAGATCCTGGGTCATTTAGGCCCTAGAAGCATCCATTCCAGCACAGACACACACAAACCCTACCAACACAAAGACAAACACATCTTTTTAGACAATTGGGTTTATTCAACCTAAAAGAAGAGCACTAGGAGTAACTTAAGAGTGGGATCTGGCAAAGGGTGGTGGTTAAGATGTGAGAGTAGAAGCCCCTCAGGCTGAGGCCAGCTCTGTGGCCTCACGCTGCAGACACCTGAGGACGTGTTGGTGCTGGAGTTCCTGTCACATTAGCAACCACCAGCATTTTTGGGGGGTAACCTCGGAGGTTATACGATGGGACATGAAACCTGCGTAGCAGACTTGAACGTGGCTACAAGGCCACTTTACAGCCTTCCTTTTGATAAGGAAACCAGCTAAGGAAAGCCCCAGCACATTATCTGTGCAACATGATGGCCAGAGGGACCCACTGAAGGTCCTTTCTGCTCCTTCTGTGCAGCATAGTGCTCTGGTACCCGAGCTGGAGCCAAGTGGTTGGCCTGACTGCACACCTAGCCAGCTTCCTGAGGCTCTACCTCCCTTGCAGAGCCTTAAGTTTTAGTTTTTTACTCAGTATCTGCACTAAATTGCAGTCTGCTCTTCTAGAAGCTAAACCCATGTGGCAAGGCCTTGTTTAACACCATGGTCTAACTCCTTGAAATAAACTGCAGTCCCTTTCCCCCTCTTTTTCTTCCTGAGGCACAACAAAGAAAGAAAATCAGGAAATGGAAGAGTTGTCACCCTGTTCTAACCACAGAAGCCCAGGTTGCTTCACCAGAAAAGAACGTGGACAGGTTTGTTTCTGCAGCATGTGAGCTATGCTAATTAGCTGCACAACCTCTGAAGGACTGTGTGGGGTTATGAAGAAAAGTGCTGTTGCTTTTGCAGAGTGAAGCACACAGCACAGACACGTGCACGTGCGTCTCACCAGGCTGTTTCTGTATCCTCCCCTTTTTGGAAGGGGCAATAATTTAAATTTCCAATTTTTGTTACTAAAAAAACCACAACCCATTGGTAAAAAGAACTGAGTTTGCAATGATGGTTTAAAAAGAGGACAACTGCTACAACTATCAACTCTCCTATTATCTAAGTATACAAAGAGTGTACAAAAGGCTGTTAAAAATAATTTGCTTCAGGTCTTATTTTGAGATAGTCTGATACTACTCATAAAAATGCTAAATATTATCTAATGACATCAATTTACATAATACTTCACCCCATAGGCTTGCTGACAGGTGATGAGTCCAAAGCCCATGGGCTTGTGTTCCCTTTGGAATAGCAGTCTCAAGTGAAATCTCCTCAGGTTAGTCAGTCATCTCCCTCTGCCACACACAAAGCCCTCAAGAGCATAACTTCTCCGCGAGCCTTTGAACAGCTCACACCTGAGTTCAATGCTTTGGGATCCCTTCTGGAACAGGCAGCAGGGAGGGGTTCAGCATGTCACTGGGGCTCACGTCGTAGCCCAGCTTCTTCATATCTTTGGTAACTACGTTGAAGGAAATGGTCACGAAGCCTTGAGATCGCACCCGCGTTACTAGAAGAAAGAAGGTGTGAATAAAACTGCTGAAGGGAGATTTCTGAGTCGTGGTTGAACTCCTCCTGAAATCAGGTAGGACTGGTCTCAGCAGGAGCTACTAGGGTTTTTTTTTATGGAAGATGGATGGCCAAGCTGTGTGGGCTGCTGTCGTGGAAGGGTTGCGGTCAGGAGTTCCTGGGGACTTACCTTCTCTTCCTTCTCCCTGTGCTACCACTCTGGGGTCAGTAAATTCTGGGCGTCTCCCTGTGAACCAACTCAGAGAAGAAAATAGACAATAATTAACTGGATACATCTGGTAGTGTTTAATACAATTTGTTATATGCATGTTAAAAAGACAAAGGGGAAGCTTAATGAGGCTCCCAGTTTGGTTTGCAGTAGAGGTTTGAAGACTGATTCACTGTTGCTGATCTACTTTGATCAAAGATAAGTTTTGTCTCTCAGGTTTAATTTTTTTGCTTAATTTCACACACATTGTGTTAAATTTGAGTAATTTCTGGGCCAGACAGAATCTTTCTATGGCAAAGATGTTTTGGAAGCTGATTTGACTCTTGATTACCCATAGTAACAGAGAGGCTCAGATATTCTGCATACATCAGAGGTGTATGTAATACAGAAGTATATGAACTGCAGTGTAGATTCTACAAAAGGGTATCAGAAATAGAAATCAGTTGACTCCTGACTGTCAGGCACAGGGATTCCCATGCTGACTCTGACCCAAAGTGCTCAAGTACCACAAGACTGGTTCTGTTTGTTGTTGATACGGTCAATCTACAACCGAACACCATCATTCAGACTGTACTTAAGGCTTTCCTGTCCGTTCTATTGTTTAACGCCCTCAGTTGCTGTGTACAGACTGCTGCTTTGGAAGGGATGTATGTGTGAGAACAGGACAAAGGTTACAATTACATCCTGATGGAAGAAAAGGTAGAACTGGGAACTGGTTTTCCATGTATGTATTTTCTTTGCTTTCTAGATTGCTCTTAACATGGCTATCCTTGCAGAAAAGCCCCTGGCTACAGGAAGGCTGAGGGACAGACTGCAGCACACCTCCTTAGAGTTGTGACAACTAAAATGCTCAGTATAATTAGTCTAAGTGACTCTGTGAGTCACATCACTGGCAGGAATCAGCCTGTGGAACATGGAGCTGGCACTCAGCACAGCACCCAGGTATTGGTCTGCTCTGCTGACAGGTGTTCTTTTTCAAGCCAGCTGTGTTCAAATGTGAGGATAAAAAAAAAAAAAAGAAGTTATTACTGCAAGCAGGCAGTTAGCATGTTTTTTCAAAAGACCTAGAGACCAAAACCATGATTTTACCTATAAAGCTGAAAACTATCTGGTTATGATATGAGATATTCACATGTATGCACCAGTGACTAGCTGGATCTACCTTTGTGACTAAGAGCAAGAAGGACTTAAAAACAAACAAGTCTTTAGTTATTACCTTGTAAACTTCTGCAGCCTAGATGTGGACTCTGGAACAAACATGGCAATGGTCCTTGTATGCCTAGAACAAACATAAGATGCACAGAGCTTAAGACATTAACCAAAGAGCACTGGAGCACAGGCAAGACTTCTTATATTCATACAGGTAGCAGCTTTTCAGACACATCAGACCACTAAATGTCTCAAAGATTATATTTTCCCTTCCAGAAAGAAAGGGTTGGTTTGCACAGGAAGAATGTGTTTTCTCCATTTCCAGGGGCAAGAACGAGACTTTAGCACATGCTGAGTGCTGGGGGAGAGGCAATGCACTGCACTTTGCATGTGGGCTTTCTAAATGCCAGATTTGACTTTTTGTTTTCTGCAGGATGGCCAAAAATTACTTGATAACCAGGGGCTGCTGCTAGAAAATCCGTGCTCTTTGTGCCAAGTGGACAAGACATGCTAAGGAGATATGGGAACACTAGTGTTGCTAAACCAACATAGTAACCTGGAAGTAAATCTTCATTTCAGTCCCGAAAGGCAGCAGTTGTCACCTCACCTTCCAGGCACGAAGGGAACATGAATAGCTCCGTAACCTCTGACCACATCGTTTCCAAAGAAGTCAGGTCCGTAGACGCTGATGACAATCTGTGGCCCTGCAAAAGAAGTAGTCGCCGTGAGAGCGGTGCCTGGGCTGCAACCTGGACCCTGCCCGCCCCCCTAGCGCTCACAGCCGGATGGGTTCGTGCTCTTGAAGGTAATATCGATGGGGAAGTTCCAGACGAGCGTAGTGGGTGCGACGTCGCTCTTGGAGGCGATCTGGGAGATGCCCTCCTCCAGGCCCTGGGGAGAGAGCGGGGCATAAGCCAGGGACTCGCACTGCGCCCTTACACATGTAGCGGGCGGGCTGTGCTTCAGGGACGCACACTGTGGCCGTACCGCTGTGGGAACCCAGTCTTGGCCGTAGACGAAGCAGAACTTGCAGTAGAGGTCGTCAAAGCCGGGGAACTGTGGGGGAGAGAGCGGAGTTGAGGGCGGCCCGCGCTGCCTGGGGCAGGCCGAGGCCGGGCCTGGCTGGGGGGGCTGAGGGCCGGCCCGCGCCGCTGCCACTGCGGCTGAGACAAGGCTCCGGTACCGGAGCGGCGCTGCTGAGGCCCGGGCCGGGCTCCGTGGCGGGGTGCCGGCGGGACTCACCTGCCCGCTCTCGATCTGCCCATTGACCGCCAGCAGGAACACGCTGGGGCTGCCGGCGGCCGCCATGGCACCGGGCGCAGCCTGCCCCGCCGCACCGGGCCGTGCTCCAGCCGTTGCCATGGCAGCGGACGGCGGCGCGGCGGGGACACGCTTCTTCGGCGGGCGGCGCTTCGCGGAGGTTCCGCTCGGAGGGGCTTCCCCGGTTCCCAAACGCGGGCGAATCGCTCCGAAACGGCGGCAGGTCCCTCCTCCGCGCCAGGACCGGCCGTATCTCCGCTGGCGGTGCCGCCGGCAGCGTTGTGTCACCCCCCGGCATCCCCGCGGCCGCCCCGCCAGGCCTGAGGGACCGGGATGGAGGCCGGCCAGCCGCGCGCTCCCCCCGCCTGTTCTTCGTGCCGCCTCGGATCTTGAATTTCTCGGACGTGTTTATTTCCTAATTCTAGCTTATATCACCCCGGGAAGCTCCTCCTGAAGCGCTGCCTGGAGAGCAGCGGGGCTTCCCCCGGCAGCAGTGCCCTGCACATGGCCACTAGATGTTGCTGCCGGCCGGGCCGAAGCGGCTCCGCCCGCTGCCGGGTGAGGACCGGAGCCACTAGGAGAGGCCTTAGGGGTCGGTGGGAAACGGGGATGCCTTTTGCGGTCTCCGGAGGGGTCACCCTGTGAGCCATGCTCAGGGTTGTCCTGCCGGACGACCCGGGGGCAGCGAGGGGACCGCCCCCGGCCTCGCGGGAGGCAGCGGGTGCTGTGGGGAGGAAGTGGGATGGGGCTGGTTTAATTAAGCCCGCTCTGATTAAAAGGAGAGGGTGACTTTCCTGTGCAAACAAGGCAGATAAACGTTGCTGGCGCTCTGCAGAGCTGAAATCGCTGAAATTTGCCGACTGTCTCTTACTGTTTCCCCGCAGAGGCCACAACAGAAGGGTGCCGGGCTGCGGTCGTGCCACCGCTCGTGCCGGGAAGCTTCTCTGTGCACGCTGGTGCCACCGCGCTCAGCCACCATCTGCTGCGGTTCGGCCCGTTGCTTTCTTGACAGCGCTCCCCCTCGTTGGGAGCAATTGGGGGGATTTGATCACCCCCAGACCCACTAAGGAAGGATGTAAGGAATGAAGAAAGCCTGGGGAAACCTGTCTAGGTTCCCTGCACTGTGGTTGCAGCGAGGCAGAGACCTTTCAGGCATGGGCTGAGTGGAGATGCAGGCTAGCACCGTTGGGACAGCATCTCACCTTGTTCTAGCTCCAGTTTATCTCCCAATGGAGATGGCTTTGCTGCTGTAGCTCTCCACAGTGCCACACTGTGGACTATTCATTGTGGGTGCCTTTCTGTAAGGCCAGAGGACAGACTGTGATACCACCTCTTGAGGGGGGTGGTGTGGTTTAAGTTGGGCTGTAAGTAAGCTACTGTTCCAGCTTCATCCAGAAAAATACCTTCCATGTTCCAGGAGAAGTATTCTCTGATAATATCTACTTCAGCTCGATTTTTCAGGTTTCATTTGTCTTTGCTGGTGTTGTTTTAATGTTCAGCAAACAATTTGGCCATGAGAAGAATGAGAGAAAAGCAGGAGGGATGGGAGGGAATGGCTGTAAGTTTATCCTTTCTCTCCTGCCCCTCAGAAATATTTCAGAGAAAATAATTCATTTGAACTGAAAATTATCAGGAGGGAGTTCTCAACCAGCTGTCTGATGCAGCGAGCAGGGCTATTTAATTAACACTGTACTTGGCTACCAGCTACCTCAGAGCTAATGAAGAGGCAATTTAAGGATTTTTAAAAATTTATTTTCTTGCCTGGTGAGAGACATACAGCTGCTGGAGGAGTTAATGTCAGCACTGGGAGACCTGAGACCTCCTCTGTGACAGCGAGACAGCAGCAGGGTTATTCAGCAACTGTGAGTCATCTGTACCTGCTCATGGAAGGACTCTGTCCCCTCCCAGTCGTAATGAGACCTTTTTTTCTTTCCTCCCTTGCATTCCAGTCTTGTCCTAATTAGCTGCATTTTTAATCTTTGCAAGTAGAATAAAATCCCAAGCAAGGAAGCATTTTTACCCTGCTGGAAAATCTTAATTAATGATCCATCAGAGAGTTCCATTTCCAAGCATAATGAAGATTTGTGGATTGCCATCGGTGTTATTTAATGATGTTGGTGTTTCTCTTGGCCGTGTAAAACATTCACCCTTTTGCTTGGACCTGCCCTGATCCTGTGATATCTGAAGGGACTAACGGGACTCCTCCCTGGGGCCTTTGGGGCACAGCTGTCCTGTCAAGGAGGAAGGGCACTCACCACCTCCTCCCTGACTGGCAGCTCTTGCACAAGGCCTGCTGAGCAGCCAAGGGAATTACGTCTTTTCCACACCCACAAAGAGCCAGGCGTTGGAAGAATCCAAATCGTTTGGAGCTCTGACACCAAGAGAGCTCCTGAATCACACCGACGTGTCTTGATGTATCTTGGCAGAGCTGAATGGGCTGCCTGGCTCCTGGGGCGACAGGCTCCCTGAGCGATGGGCTCGCTGGTGCTGAGACGTTTGTGTGCTGTCGCTGTGTGTTTCAACGAGGATTGATTTGGCACTTGTGTGGACAAGGGCTGAGCCAATGCTGGAGAGTGGGGGAGCGGGTGGAGACTGTCCAGCTTCTCTCTTTCCTGAGAGAAGCTGTCAGGCACCAGCCCTGTGACACAGGGCGATGCTGCCGGTGGTATGTATCATACCATGCCTGGTGCCTGTCACCCTGTCTCTGCGCTCCTTCAGCATAGTTGCAATAGCAATAGTAGAGCCCTTGATGTGAGCGACAGGTCTGGGCGCTGCTCGCTTGCTGCTGCCTGGGCAAGAGAGCGCTTAGGCATCCTGTGCTGTGAGGAGATACCAGGAAGCAGGTAGTTTGTCACCATTACGTTTTCAAGTATGATTAAACCAGCCCTGGGGCTGATTCATCGCTTCCAACAGGCGCTCAGGGAAGGTGGGTGAGACAGAAATGACAATACAGTGGCACAGCAGAAAAGTTTATTTTTAATCCCAAATATTTACGATCAAAACCTGCTAAATGGCCAGTGAAATACATTTTATGGTGTCATTAATCTGCAATAAACTCTCTTTATTTTTAGACTGTTTGCACAATGTTGCCAGCCTGACTCATCCCTGCCTGCGTTTTATCTCTGCGAGGAGGCTGCGGAGAGCTTCCCTGCCCTTTGTCTTAACAGCCCCTTGCTTCTGCTCACAGAGCTCTTCCCACCTGCTGCTCCCATCAGACGTGTGGAAGGCGGATATTCTCACAACCTCAAACGATGTATCAGAGGAGGATATTCTTCTTGTAGCTCCTGCTCAATGTATTTACGTGGGGATTTATTTTGGTTGGAAGGTAATTGGGGGATCTTTAGCATTAATGTGTCTGTACGCTGCGAGCTGGATGGGAAATGAGGTCTGAGGGGTCATGGCTGTACTGTGGGGGGTTCCTGTCAGCCCCCATGACTGGGACTCACTGTGCTTTGTAAGCCAGGCTGGGTGTGAACCCAAGGAGCCTTGCTCCATCCTCAGCCCAAGCATGTTTTACCAACACCCCGAGAGCAGAAAGGCAGGGCAAACAGCCAAAGCAGGCATGTCAGTGTTCAGTGTTCCGTGTTCTGCTCCCTCTCATTACACTGGGTAATTTAGCAAGTTGGGGTCCATCTCAGACACCCCAGTCCGTGGGGCTGCCAGTCCTGTGCCAGGCAGAGTGCTGCAGAGCGGGAGGTGTCACTGGCAGCAAGCTGTGAAATGCCCAGTAGTCTAGGAAGAATTAATTTGTGTTGGAACTTGTTACCGTTTGTGGGATTTTTCTCTTTTTCTTTTCTTTTTTTTCCTTTTTGTTAATGAGGAAAATTAATTAGGGCCCTGGTCTGAGCCAGTTAGAATAAATTAACTTCCAGGCAGGAAGGGGGAGAGGGTGAAGAGGACTGGAGAAGCTGGTTCCTGGTGGTTCCTGGCCAGCGGATTTGATACGGGTATAAGGAATAAGAACAATAATCCAGCTCTGTGGAGAGGAGAAGAGGGGAGGGAGAGTGAGCTCCTTCCTTTGCTGGACCTGGAACCCTGCTCATCAGCCACCTGCCCTGGCATTGGCTGTGTTTTCAGAGGTGACTCGGGTGTGAGAGCCGCTCTGCCTCTGCGGCAAACCCTGGAGACATCGCCACAGGCCTTCAGCAGCTTGTGCCTCTGAGCGGGGCAGAGCGGAGTCAAAAATAAGCTGCTCTGGGGGATTTTAATCAAGTGTTCAAATAATTACTCTGGTTTCTTTCCCATGGTGTGACATCAAGAGGGTTACTGGCATTTTCTCTCCATCCCCATGAGCTGATCTTTTTTCCGATGGCTGCCCTGACCGACGGGCGAGTGAAGGGTCCTGGCACGAGGAGCAGCCCAGCCTGGTCCTAGCCCCCACCTGGGTACAGAACGCTCCCAGCAACCTTGCTGTGTATCAAGCCAGGGAGTTTGTCTGTGCCACTACACATCCCTCAGCTTGGAGCAACCCCTGGGGACCCCTCCGCCGTGAGGTCACACTGGCACCAGTGAAGGGCCTAAAACCCATCATGGGAGAAGCGGGGCTGCCTCCATTGAGGCCGCTTTGCTGGAAAGGGATTGAGCACCTACCTGGCATGAGCTCGAGTTATTCTAGGGCCCCAGCATGACTGCAGCAGATAAATGTGTTGAGCTGCTTAAAAGAAAGAGATTTCAGCCCCTCTAACCATGCTGTGGCTCTGGCAGCCTGCACTAAAATTTCTAATTAAGCCCCCCAACAGAAGCCGAGATGGCTGCAGCCATTAAAACACAGCCGCCTATTTAAAGCTTAATAGAGAAGGTTTAATGGATAAAGTCAATTTAATTATTCATCCTAAGAAAGCTTGTACAAATATCAAACGTTTATTAGTATTCATACAACCTGTATGATTTCCCAGTGCTGACAGATTAAAGGTTGTGTCTCGCTGCACTGGGGATGGAGTCAGATTTGGTTGGGTTTGGGGTTTTTTAATGCTTTTTTTTATTTCCTTCCTAGCCTGACAAAGAGAATTCCAGATTGATGCCACCTGAGATTTAACCTTGAAAGAGAGACCATCCGAAGGCTCTTCAAGTCACTTTGTGATGGTTTCCTCTGTCACCTCAACACGGTGGGTTTTAATCCTCATTTGATCCCTGCTCCTCAAAGGCTGCCGAAGCGGCTCCGGGCAAGCTGGGATGTCTGGGCACTGGTGTCCCTGTGGGCTGTGGGTTTGCTGAAACGGAGAGCGGTGGGGCTGATAAATGGATATGACTTGAATTGTCATTAAAAATGCAAAGTAGAAATCGATCCAATTAAATAGTAATGACTTGCATTTATCTGCTGCTTTTCACTTCCGATCTGAAGCTACGCAACCCTTGCAGACAGCCTGGTGGAAATGGCTTAACCCTGCAGAGATTCCATCTGCAGGGAAATGAACACCAGGCCATGTGAAACTGTTTCTCTGCGCAGCTGATCATGGCTGGGTTTGGGCTGAGGACCCAGGAGCTCAGGGGTTTTGTAGCTGAACATCCAGGGGAGTGATTCATGGTCACTCTCTGGTTTTAAATAATTCAGTCGGAGCTTGACTCTCCCCATGCTGCCAGGATGTTCCTGCAGGCTCGTGGGAGGGGTCATTATGGGTCCTGCTGAGCTGGATGGGCTTTGGGAAAGTGAGGATTTGTCAGAGCGACAGACAAGTTCTCTGTTCTGTGGCCACATGCAAAGTCTTGCAGCAGCCTCTGAGGTGACGGGCTTCCTTGAGCTGTGGGGGATGGAGAGCCATGGGGAAGGAGAACAGGGGGCCTGGCTGGGCTGCAGACAAGGACACCCACATGTATGAGAAGCATCCCTGAGCTGTGATGAGCATCTCAGCCTTGGGAACGGGACCAGCAGGAAAGGAGCAGCAGGTCGTGAAGCCACACAGCACACTGAGATGCCTTTGGCTGGGAACATCAGACCTGCTGCAGGTGAGTGAGTTCCCCAGAGATGGTTACATCCCCGTCAGCATCCCCACCGTCTTCTTTCCAGAGCAGGAGTTTGCATTCAGAAAACTGCAGAAGGCACCTTCCCTTCACTCATTGCTCTCAGTACCAGGTCCTGCCTTGTCCTTCCTTTTCCCACTTTTGGTCTCCCCAGGTGCAGACGTGGTAGCTGAGGAGCTGTCCCAGAGCCATCCCGGAACGGCTGCCTCCCATGTGGAAGGCCACCTTGGCAGGGTGGCTGTGCTTGGGAGGTCAGGCTGAGGGGCAGTAGGCCTTGCCAGCTGGTCAGAGGCTGAGAAAGCCCATTAAATCCCTTCACCTTTTGGCTGAAGCTGCTCTTGACCTGCAGTTCCCAGCTAAAGCGCATGCCTAGGGTATGAGTGATGTCTTGGTGCCCCACACCTTGCAGGAAGGACATCGTGGGATGGATACAACATCCCAGTCTCGGCAAGAGAGGCTTTTCCTCCAGCTCTGGAGCACTGAGAAGGGGATTTGGGCACAGGGAATGTTGCCTTTCCCAGAAAGTGAATCAATTACAGCAGTAACACCACGAGCTGCTGCGTGACACAGCCTCCCCAGCTGAGGGACACACCAGGGCATCCTGCACATGGGAATTCACCCCCTTCCTTTCCAGCCTGCTGCTTGAACTATGACGAAAGGAGTTCGCTATCGTTCCTGAAGCACTATTAAGCATTACTATTATGGTGCTTTTGGGGAATCCCTTGCTATCCCACCAAGGGCAGAATAATTACTTACAATAATCCTAAATGACTCTTAATTACAGCAGCGCAGGTGCTTGGAGGCAGCCGGCACGAAGCCGCTCGACATATGGAGCCTCTTGCGTGAGGTGAGGGAGTTGCTGAGCGGCGCCGTTGGAGCTGAGCGGGTGGTGGGACCAGCTCCAAATGCCAGCAGGGAAGGGGAGGGTTCAGGGCCTGCAGCCCGGACAGACATGTGTAGGAACGAGGAGTTTGGGGGATGCTGAGCTCTGGGAGTGGGATGGAGACCTCCCGGCTGGATGCGATGTGCTGGGGCAGGGCTCAGTGTCCCAGCTACACCCCGTCCTGCGGCACAAAGTCAGGCCACGCTTCCAGTTTATACAGTTTAATACATGTGAAACAAGATACATTTCCTTTTGAGTAATGAATGCATAAATAACAGAAGATATATGTGAATGCATAAATATGAGGCGGCATGGAACGAACCAAACAAAAACGATTCTTTTAATTTCTTGGGGTTTTTTTATCTCTCTTTGTCTTTCTGCTGCTGCTGCCCAGCGCTCAGGATGGACTCGGCGCTGCGCTTGGTCAGTGTCAGCTTGGCATGGCAAAGCTGTCCCACGGTGAGAGGGCCTGGATGAGGGGTGGGGAGGGGGCAGGGACCGGAGGCTAAAAAAGAAAAGAAAAATCAACCCCAAAACTGCAAAACCAAACAAAAAACCCCCAACAACAACAACAAAAAAGGGGGGGGGGGAAAGGAAAAAATGGTGTTAGCAGGTGACCTGAATTCCTCTAGAGGCTTCTCGGTCGGAGCTGGTGATGGAAGGGCCTTGGGAGGCGAACGCGTCCACGTGTGGGCGCAAGGGGTGCGGAGGGAAGACGACAGAAAGAGTGCAAGTGGGATGGTTCCGGCTACCACTGAGGTTCTGAAGGCATTCCGCTATGAGGAGGACAAATCATTAGCTTAACTGCTGGCAGAGAACTAAGACACCCCTAAGACAGCTCTTGATACCTTTACACACGGTGTCAATAATTTACTTTGAACTGCAGTAAACAAAATACATTTTTAAAATAATTTACTATTTATTTTTTGGGTTTGGTTTTTTTTTTTTAATCTCTCTGTAAATTTAACTTTTTTCCTTTTTTTTTTTTGTGTAATTTTTTTTTCTTTGTAACACAAGAAGCGTGGTTGTGCCCTGTAGTTTGGATTATTGCGACATTTAACCTGAATTTCAGTTAAAAAGGAGAAAAAAACCAAAAGCAACAGGACAGTTGTACAGACAAGAAGAATGAATAACTTATTATTGCACTGGCTACAATTCAGTAGTGATTTGGTTTTTTTTTTTTTTTCTTCTTTTTTTCTTTTTTCTTTCTGTAGTTAGGACAACCTCTACGGTACAAAAGAAGAAATGAGAGACACATCTAAAGCATCAGCTGCGAAAAGAAGCTGGTGGGATGGCGGTGGTGGGAAGGAGAGGAAAAGAATGAAAGCAAAGAAAGAAGAGAAACATTGGGATAATGAATGGCTGTAATAATTAGTTCCACATAAAACCCGAGGAAACACCACCCAGTCGCGGAGTCACATGTAATGCAAAAAACAGAATCGTTTCTCTATAAAAATATGTGCATTATGAAGAGAGGGGTTTTGTGGGTATATTTCTTTTTTTTGTCTTTTTTTTTTCCTTGTTTTGTATCTCACAAATACATTATTTCTATTTATATAACTGCTGATATACAGACAATGTACAGCTCCCATCTCCTGGGCACTCCCGCGTAACGTGACATCTCTAAAAGGTGCCTTGTTAAAAGTTGAGCATCTTTTAAAAAAAAAACAAACCAACTCAACCAACCAACCCAACAAAACAACGAAACCCAAAGAGAATCCCCCAAATCCCAACCGCCACCACCTCCAACCCGAATCAATGTGATTGAGGCCATGGATGAGGGGGGTGGGAGGAACGAAGCAACCCCCGGGAATCGACTCCACTTATCCTTTAGAAAAGAAACCCCCAAACCGCTTTGCAAATCGACTCCCCCCGCCCCAAAGCCCCTCACCGTGCCGTCCAGCCGTTTGTTTGGTTTCTTTTTCTTTTTTAATGATTTTTTTTCTTGTCTTTTTTTGCCTTTTTTTGTTCTTTTTTTGGTGTGTTTTTTTTTGCAAACCTCCACAGCGCTTAAGAACAAGTGACTGCGAGAAAGGAAAAAATAACGAGAGGAGCAACCACCCCCCTACCTGTGGCCGCTCAGTCCCTTCGCTTCAGAACCCCCACCCATTGGTGTCAAGCCCTTGAGACCCCCCCGCCCCCCACCCCAGCTCCCCCTCCCAGAAAGCTATACTGGGTCATCGATGTCTTCTTCTGTTGCAACAGTCACCGGGACCAAGTCCTGCTTCCGGAGGGGGCTCTTTGCAAGGCCCAGGAGCTCTTTGCTTTTCTCGCCGTTGCTCCACTGAGTTTTTAAGTGATCCGGCTTTTTCAGTTCGGAGACGGCGGCGTCTGGCCGGGACTCCACAGAGGCCGGCGTGGACTGACCGCTGTCCAGGAGGAGATCTGAGAGGCTGCTCAAGGAGCTGCCGTCCGACTGCTCGAAGGAGAAGTTGGGGATGGTCAGGTGCTCCCCGCGGCACGGGGCCTGGCCCCGGCGCTCCGCTTTGGAGGCCAGCTCCCCGGGCTGGCTCTCCGCGAGCTCCAGGGACTCTCTGTAAGCCGGGAACTCGCAGGACGGGGTCCTTCGCCGCAGCATGCTGTTCTCGGAGGGTTTGGTGCGTGAGGCCGCCCCGCCATCGTCCTCCATGGGAGGATCTATAGAAATGCAGGGCGGGCTCATCTTCTTCTTCCTCCGGGCTCCGTGGATGTACTCGGACTCCGTTTGGATGTGGGCAGGAGACCGCTGCTTTTCCTCGGCAGGGTCCTCAAAGCTACAGTCCCCATCGCTGATGGAGGGGCAGATCTCGATGGAGTGCCGCCTTTGGTCGTCTGCCCAGCTGGGCTTGTTGAGGAAGCCCTTTGTATCGATGCTGTAAAACTTCTTCAAGTCCTTCTCCTTGCTGGTGCCCCCAGAGAGGCTGGTTGTGCTGCAGTTCTTGAGGGGCACTGGAGATGGGGCTGGGGAGATGAATGGTGAAGTCGAGCGGCTCCCAGCATCCGAATGCTCCCCTCCCCAGTCTTTGGCTGAGCTGTTGATGTGGCAAACCTCCTCATCAGCCAGGTCAGAGGACTCGAAGAGGCCGCCCTCGGAGTTGGGAGAGCTGCTGCCGGGGCTGGGTGGCCGGCTGGGGACGCTGTGCTGGCTGCATGTGTGCTTCCGCGTGAGTGTGCTGGGGTGCCGATGCGGGGATGACGGGGGAGAACGTGGCGGGGTACCTGGGAGGGATGCAGCCGTGGGATGGAGTGGGCTGGGGGTGAAGGTGCTCTGGGGCTGCTTTGCTGACGGTGGAGTCTCTCCAGGGTCTGCTTGCAGGCTGTCCTTGCGGTCTGGAGTCTGCCCATCCACAGAGTCCGTTCGAATGGCCTCCTGGAAGGTGAGGAGAGAGAGGTGGGCTGAGAACCTGCGGATCTGCCGGGCCAGCAGCACTTCCCATAATGAAACATGGTATGTGGCAGAATGGTTGGAGGGTCCAATGCCTCCCACACCATCCCATCCTGGCCATTGTGCCAGCCCCTGTCAGACCCTCCTGGTACAAGAGGATGCAGCTCTGCTTAGCAGGCTGATCCAGAGATGACATGTACAGGGCTCGTATGCACTGGGTCTTCCTGCACAGTCTTGGTCTTGCTCTAGGACCACATCCTGAGTCCATGCAACCTCTCTAAAGTGACATGGTGTAGGGCTGGCTGCAGGTATGGGCAAAACTGAATTGGGCATCTTCTCTCTATGCTTTAGCTATTCTTTCATAGAATAGCACATCCACAGAGATGAAAGTAGGTAAAAAGGGCCTTCCCCTGTACATTGCTTGCTGGGACTGGAGTATATTAAAATTTATGGCACCAGAAATATTTTGTTCAAAAAAGGGGAATTCTGCTCTTGGCTCCAAGAAAAGAAACCCAAGAGGGGACTGGAGGAGAAGGAAGAGCTGCAGGTGACTATGAAGGAATTTACCTTTGCAGGCTCTTGGCCTCTCACCTGTCTGCACAGCAACTTGCTGAGAGTAGGAGACCGAGGTGCACTGTGGTGGGGGAGGACCTTCCAGCGGTGGCGGCCTTCGTGGCTGGGGGAACGGACTGCCAGCTGCAGGGACTCCGTTGGGACTCTCAGAGAGGAACATGTTCCCACGGGCTGGGAGCGGATGGAAGTGATGGATCCTAGGAAACAGAAGGAGCAGTCACTGCCATCATCAGCGTCGGGGCTGTAAAGGGTTGAGGCAGAACTGATGCCCACAGGTTCTAGGAGGGGAGCAAATGCAGGAAGGGAAAGGAAAAGCTTGTCTAGCCTGGGTGAAATCCCAAGCCTCAGCATAAACCTTGGGAAGTTCCAGGGTTAAAAACCAGGTGTCCCTTGTCAGTCTCCTGCTGCGAATACCAGGTACCTCACCAGGGATGGCAGGGAGGTTACAGATGAAGTCTCTGCACTTCAGCAGCATTGCACATGGCTCTGCCTGCTCCGGAATGTCACCTGTAACAAACTTTATGCTCACAGTCTCTATTATCTGTTCTGGGAAACAGGTATCTTCCCTTGGATCTGCTATGACACTTGGGGTGGGTAGCAGCACCAGGACTACCTGGCAGCAAGTGAAGGGCAGGAGGTGGGGTTGCATTTGAAACCCTGCTGTTCCCACTTTCCCAGTAGCACTGCTGTGGGTGGATTTGTAAAAGGACATTGTCCATTTGGAGAACATGGATCAGATAAGCCTGGGCCTGGGTTATCTTTGCAGAGCTGCCAGGGTTGAGCTTGCAGCCTTACACTGCTCACCACCCTGAGCCACGAGCAGCACTGCTGCGCTCCCTCAGTGCCTCCAGCCTTGACTTACAGGCCCAATCTAGAGGCTCCTGCAGCTGGCTGGCACCCTGCCACCCACTTCTCCAAAGGAGACACCCCTGGGCGTGCCCAGGGCATGGTACCCACTCACACAGCCCAAATACCACCCCTTCCCCCCGACCAGTCTTGGGGGCAGCCCTTGCCTGAACAGTCTCCCCAGCAGCAGGGATGCTGTAGCAGTCCCCTTGCTCATGTGTTGGGCAGGAATGACTTCCTAAAGGTTCCTGGTCCCCTGGCTGAGTCTAAAGGCAATTCCCCCTCCCCAGCTCCTTCGTGGTGCTGCTTTACTGCAGGTCTGTGTTGTTTGAAAGATCTTTTGCCTTTTTTATTTGGCTGCAGGATTTATTGTCCTCATTAGCTTGAAACCCAACGTCTGTTTCTACATTGCTGCTCCATGTTAAAAACACAGCTATCCATCACTTCAAGAGATCTCACCCAGAGGTCAGGGAACTTGAACCTATGACAAAAGCCATCCAGACAGATTGCAGTTGTGTTTCAGAAAGAGATTTGTTGTTGGGAAGAAAGAAAAGTTAATGTTTCATCATTTTTCTTTGGAGCTTTTCTCCAGAACACCAGGAAAGAGCAGAGCAGAGCACTTCCCACCCCCCCAACCCACTCCACTTCTGCCTAGTTCTTTTTTGGGCTTTTCTGCAGCCAGAATTTCAGGCTGAGTCTGTGCCCTTCATGTGTTAGTTCAGGCTTTATGAAATGGTTTTTTATGGTGCATAAAATCTTTGTCATAAAAAATCTGTCACAAACGTGGTCATAAAATCAAAACCCCATGTTCTCCTCTCCTTCCCCATTCCCCATGTTGGAATTTCCTTTTGTTGGAAACTTTCCATCTCGTGTAGGAAACAAAAAACCTAAACTGCTGCACATCTCTGGATTTGCATAACTGTCCCTTGTTTTGCTAGAAAATCAGGAAGCTCCATCTAAGAGCAAAATAATAGAAGATCTGGTCATCTCACAATGTTTTCACCAAATAATAGAAACAAAAATATTTGGAGAAGACTAGATATCCTTGGCTAACACTGAAAAGTCCATGAAAGCACAAGCACTAATGTGAGCCTCTCTATGGGGTCAGTTTTACTTGCACGTAACTTAATGGGGTTGAGCCTTAAACTGGAGCAGCAGCTCAGCTCTGGGTGATGCTGCCTGGGTGCATCTGCCAGACCAGGTAAAAAGCAAGTCCCTGTCGTATCCATTGCTCAAGTGCTCTTAGGGAGAAATTTGGGAAACATGAGCAAATTCTTGGTCAGTTCTACCCACCTCTGCCAATATCACAGCAGTTTTATACTGGTATAAATCCTGATTTACACCCACTACAGAGATGAAAACCATTCCCAGTAGTCCAGCCGTGAAACTCAACCTCTGTTTTCTTTGCTTAGCAAAGAATTTACAGGTGAAATAATAATAAACACTGAGCAGGGAACATTAACTGGTATCCAGAGAGTTTGAACAAACACAGAGTTACTTCACACAAGGATATCAGAGCAGATCTTGCCAGCCCCACCAAGGTTTGCAAACCCACTACTCATCTGTCCAAGCAGCTCTTGCATTTCAAACAACGTTGCATCAAAGGAAACCAGGCTGGAAAGTTCTGGGGAGCCCCTCAAGAAGCACATGTGCTTTTTTTGGGAGACAGATATTTTCTTCTTTATTGATTTCCCCTCTAAACCAACTCTCACAACAAGAGCGAATGGCATTTTAGGGGAAATGTATTTGGATGCAGTTGGGTAAAAGTATACTCAAAGGCTCTGTGTAGCTTGTGATTCCTGACTGTGGGGTCTCGCCTCAAGATTGATTATAAGACCAGGCAAGGGAGGCACTGGAGAGTGCTTTCTAATCTTTATGCTCCCAAAGAAACTCCTGTATCTCTGAACTCAATGTACCGTGCTAAAAAGATACTGCTCTGAGACTGCAGCCTGCCTGAAACAATAGCTGTAAAGGAGCTCTGTCAGGAAGCAATGCTGGCTCTGGCTGTTATTCCTGTTGAGTTTATTGATTTGCAGTCATGATGTCAGGGCTGATCAGTGCAGAAGAAATGTGCAGCTCGTACCCTTCTCCTCAGCTAACAGCCCATCTTGTACGGCGCCGGCAGTGCTTGGGAGCCCAGCTTCTCCCCTGTCAAACACCCAAACCACCAGCTTTCTCCCCAGAAAATGCAGTGACGTGATGCCAACACCAAGTTGTGCAGGATGTGGGAAACCACAGCCACGCCAGCGGCATCAGATGGAACCCAGCAAGCTCCAGCTCAGCCTGAGTTGGGCGCAGGCTGCTTGCCCCTCATCTAACCACCACGCACATGGGCTGCCCCGTGGTTTTGGCCAGGAGGAGGATGAGGATACTCCCTGAGCAGTACCTCTTTGGGATTTGCAGGGATATGTTTCCATTTCCACCTCGTGGAGGGGGTAGGGGGCTTTCGCTGGCATCACCGGCCGGAACATGTAGCTGTCGTTGGGCAGGGAGTGCATGCGGGAGACGGAGATCTTGCGGACCGTCAGCAGGTTGTGGGAGTCCTGTGGCCTCAGAGAGGCTGCGCCGCCCTGCAAAGCAAGGAGACAGGGAGAAGGGCTCATTCAGCACCTGGATGGTGAATTTAAAGAAAGCTCCTCGTTTGGTTTTTGTTTGAAAACCTTGTGCAGATGTTCCTCTTGGCACCTTACAGAGACTCTGCAGCCCTGGTGACTGCAGTGGGATACCAAAGCTACATGGTGCTGGCTGAGTAAAGAGCTCAAATTGCAGCTGGAGTAAAATAAGGCATCAATGACACGCCACTAAGCTGTCTCTTGGACACTGCAGAGGAGAAGTAAGGTCCAGGAAAAAGGGGCCCACCTTCTAACTACAGGAGAAAGCCAGCATTTCTTTGATTTTCCCAAGGATTCGTTCAGCTCTGGGGTGGGTGGGGATGCCCTTCTCCTCAAAGTTGCAGCTGGGCAAAATTGGCCAGTCCTTGGCCACACTGACCAAGGGCACCAAGTCCTTCTGGAAATTCATGGACTAGCTCCCCAAAACACACATACAGGCAGACATTGAAACGTACACATTAGCACCACTGCAAACCTTGCAGCTTCTCTCCTACAACACAGAGCATTTTGGACTTCACTGATCCCAGAGGAAAACAGCCACATGGCAGGAGGCAGAGGTAAGGAGAAGACATCATGACAGCGTGTATGTGGGAGTGGAGCCTGTTCGGGGGCAAGGCATTTCTCTGTGATTGCTATTGCTGTGAAATGGCTCTGGTTGGAAGTTCCTGGGGCAGAGCAGGTCACCAACGTTAAACTTGACCCCCTCACTTGACCCCCTCACTCCTTCTCTGAGACCCTCGTCACTTCAGGGATCTTACAGAAAATGTATCCTGGGGCTTTAAGGAACTCAAATGATGTCCCTGTGGTGCTGATGGAGCAGTTGTGAGAGGTGGTGCCATGACCTGGCCAAGTGTTGGGGGAATGGGAGCCCTTGGAACAAGACCTGCATCCTGGCTCCTGGACCTAAGGTTTTGGTCCTGGACACATACCCCTCACAATTTACCATGTTATCTAAAGTAGGACTAATAGCTCTGGTTTTCCTTTAACGTCAGCTCCTGGTGACTGATTGAAAACATTTTCCCAGCTGCATGTCTTAAATTAAATTTATTTTGCTTTGCTCTGTCGGGCTGTTTTCCCTCTCTGCTAGCAAAATCTGGGCCTGAGATCCCTCACTGGATAGTTCTGAGGTCACCAAGGATCTGGTTAAATCTGTTTTTTCCATACATTTCTGGCATATAAATTTATTTCCTCAGATCTCTAAAGAGACACATCCCAAGACAAATTATTCTTGCTTTTACCCTGTTGAGCTCAGCTGAGAAGATGGGGGGGAGATCAGCAGCAGTTATTTAGAGGGAGTTGGCATCCAACGCTGACTGCTGTCTTGCCCAGCAGCCCTCCGGGTGCAACCCAGGTCTCTTGTTTGATGTATTAACGCATCAGTGTGTGGCTGTGCCAGTTGGCCTCTGGCCATTTCAGCTAATAAGCCATCAGCATCCCAACTCCTGAGCTGGAGGCAGGCAGGAGATTGTTAACACCCCGGTGCCACACAGAGAACAAAAGGTCTCGCTCCACTCTCTCAGTAGTCTAACAGAAGGATCTCAGTATCTGTCTATTAAATCTCAGTCTTTGTCTTTACAGGACCTTGTATCCATCTTCCCTGGCTGGGACAAATGAGCAGAAATCCTCTCTTGACATAAACATCTGCAATTTTTAGGGTTTCAGCTATCGAGACCAAGCTGCCTTAGGGATGTAGGCACATTTCAAGTGGCTTCAAAGCCACCCCAGTAAGTACCTGAAATATGAAACGTGGACAGGAGGCTTGCTGGCTCACATTCAGTGAGCTGCTCTCGACAGCTAGGAAGGTTTGGGGACACACTACCACGGGCACTGCTACTCCTCCTCTTTGGTAGGAAACACCAACACACTCGGGAGCCTGATCCCATGCCCTGGAAATCGATGTGGCTCCTTCAAAAGCCATGAAAAGCCTGGACCAGTACAGCTGAGGCTGCATATGGTGAATATGCCTGCAGGCACCCCAACAGCTTGGGAGGATTCCAGGCACCTGATAGAGATGTTCAAGGTGGGACCCTACTTGCCATGGGACCCCTCGGGCCAAGGAGAAAGGGAATAAATTGACCACAGAGGCTCATGGTGATGCAGCTCAAAGCATCAGTTAAACACCTTCAATCAGAAAGCACAACTCCCTCCTCTTGCATCTGGGAAGCTTGGATTTTGCTCTGGTGCAGGGGAAGCTTCAGAAGAAATAATCCTTCAAATACCTCCCCAGGACATGACCCTTCCTGGGTGATTAAACGGCCAGAAGATACTCTGTAAGCAAAGGTGACTGGCAGGATACTCTGGAAGAGGGAACACTGTAATTTCTCAGAAGCCTGGAGCCAAGAGCCTGCAAACAAGCTGTGGGCAAAATTCCCAGAGGAAGGGCTCCTCCTGATCCCTCTTTGAAAGTGTGTGTATCCAGCTCTGCAAGTGAGCTTAGCCATTTCCTACAGCCTCTGTGGCGGGGAAGGCAGAGGCAGAACAAGGGCAGGAGGTAACTCCCTGCCCATCTCTCCCAATGCTGCCAGCCCTGACAGGCCAACTGTGGTGGTACCCATCGGGCTGTTGCTCCCCATGGAAGTTACAAGCTCTTAGCTGTGCTAGCAGGAACCCAGGACACCCTTGCAGTTGTATTTACAAAGTCCCAGATTTTGCCTGTCCCTGAAAGATGCCTTTCTCATGATCTCCCTTTGAGCCTCTGCAGCTTCCAGGTGGCCAAGCTAATGGAGACCCTGCAGAGATATGAGGGGAGAACTTTCTAGAGGATTATACCTTCATATCATTCATCTTGGTCTTGAAGAGTTCGATCTGAGCCCAGAATTTGCTTGGAGATTCTGTGAGATACTTGCCACCAGAAGGTGCCTGGAGAGTCATGATAGAGGACTGATAATAAATGGGAAAATGGCCCAAGTCTAAAGCAGATTAATTCTGGGTGGCCACTGAAAGTTCTCTGAGGACAGAAGTGTGCTCCCCACTGCAGCACATGCATCTTCATCACTGATTGTGGCTCACACAGTCTCACTGGAGGACATCTGTGGCTCATTCAGGCTGAGGAGGCACTGTGCTGCAGCAGGGCAACCCCTGCAGTACCTTTATGGGATGTGACCTAAGCACCAGTTTGTGGTGGGAGGGTCTGGCCAGAGGGGCCTACAACCTTTCTGGTTTTCTGGGGGAACCTCCCCAGGGCATCTCCTGACCCCACAGCTCTGGTGCTTGCTGAAAGCCTAACGTGCTGATCTACCTACGCCTGTGTTTCCTCAGGACTGTATCAGGAACAGTGAGAAAACCAAACTTTTCTCCACCAAGGACTCTGCCTGCCTCCAGCTCTTGATATATCATTTGAAACCCGACTGTTCACACATCAGATTGCACATCAAATGCAAGACTTGTTCTAGCTAGAAGGAGCATTTCATTCATGTCCCACACGGGGCTGCTGGCAGAGCTGGCTGGGACAGGTTCTTTGCTCAGCTCCTGCACACGCAAAGGCCACGTGAAGGACAGAGGATGGAAACGACTGTTGTGGCCGTGAAGCGACAGGTTTAGGACAACTCGAGACACCACTGCTAGCTGCACAGCACCAAAGCACAACGCCACAACGCAGAAGCAACGGCGCCATTCACCTCAGCCTCGTGGCTTGGGGATTTGTGGGAAGGTGCCAGGACATGGTGGGAAACAGAGCAGAAGGACGGGATTTCCATCATGGGACACTCTGCCCCCTCCAGCGTGTCTGAGTCTGGGATGGCTAAAGACACATTCTCACAGCTCAGCGCCTCCTTCAAATTAGGAAGATAAAAAGCATCAGTAGCAGAGCAAAGCTGGGTTGTAGTGCTCAAACACGCTTGCCCCGTGGCATTTCCTAGTTGCCCCATTCATCCAGAGCAGGAAGAAAAAGGAATGTGGGCTGGGAAACCTGGCACAAATGGCAAGAAAATACAAAGCATCTTGCAACACCTTCCAGGGTGCCTGTGCCACCATGACTGGCAGGATTAGTCATAAAGAAAGAGCTCTACACATCTGACCTCTTCAGTGCAGCAAGCAGAGAGTGTAGTGCCGAGCTATCAGCCATCCACGCCTGCCCTGGACAGACTGTGTGTCTGAAATGAGAGGCCACCACTACAACCCTGGTCCCACCTTGGTGCCTCTGCCACACAGGGAGGGGGATATTCCTGGCTTGCAAATCCTCACCTGCATTCGAGCAAACTCATCCACAGGGGAAAGGCTGTAGCCAGCTCACAGGGTTCTCTTTCTGAGTGGTATCATGTCTCACTACACTTTTTCTAGGGTTAAGAGGAGGCTCTGATGTGCTTGTCAGGTATTGGAAGATGATAAAACCCCAAGGAGAATGAACTCAGTTTGCCACCACAGCCTAGGTGAAAGGACATGCTCTTTCTTCCCCCAGTGAGAAAAGCAGCCGGGGAGTTCCCGGTGCATCTTTCCATGGAAATGTCTATTAGATGCCACATTCAAACAGTGAATTCCCCATTGCTGTGTAACTAAAGTTCTTTTTACTTGACTTAATAGAGCCTGATAGATTTTACAAAAATCCAATTTAATGTAATTTAATCTCAAATCCCCCGTTGATTTTGCAGTAGATTTATTTGTGATCACAGTGACAAAGCAATTTTGTATTCACTCTTAATCACATGGTGCTGACATGGGATGAGACAATTATCTCATGCCCCTCCTTCTCCCCCTGACTGCCTTAGATCTCCAGTGGACTAATAGAAATCAGAGAGCTGGGAGCGTCTAGAAAATCAACCCAGAAACTTCCAGCTGCCTCCTGAGGGCCCCTGACAGGTCCCAGGGTCTGAGTCAGCCATGCCCTAAGCAGAGCATGAGCCAGTGGGAAGCTGCAGCTTACACCAGCGCTGGACATGCCCCTCCTGAGCTGTGTGCTGGGGTTTGCCTGAGGCTCCTCGGGAAATCCCCAAGTGGGATTAAAAAGAACCTGATTAAAAAGACCATTTCTGTGTCTGTGTGAAGGGAATTTATGCCACCCCTTGCTGTATGGGTCTGGGTTGACAATGCCAGCATTCCCAGGGCTTTATGAGATCGCTCCCTGGTGCTGCTGCCCATACTAAAATGACCAGGAATGAGGTGTTGGCTGGGAGAGCAGGACAGGGACCTGTGGCTGTTATGCTTCTGAACTTAAAATTCCACCACCCTTGAATGAACTGGAAATGACTTCCAGACCTTCCCTAGAACGATGGTAAGGGCAGCATTAGTGCTGGTAAGTGCATTTCAAGCACCCTTCCACCTCAGGGAGCCCTCCTGAGGTGACTCAAGATGTGGGGGTGGTGATGACATCTCTGCCATAGGGGAACTCAGGAAACCTCACATGCTACCTTGTCTCCTGCCTCTTTCACTCTGTGTCACTCAGGATCTGGTTTGCCTGATGAACAGACAGCAGTGACTGGTGAGGACTGTTCCCTCCCTGCCATGTGCACAAGAAGAGGAGATGATTTCTGCAAACCATTACCAGGGCTTGGTGTTTCACCTGCACCGCTGACTCTGACTTCATGGTCTCCTGACTTCTGCAGGATGCCCTGCTCTCTGGGGCCACTGCACCTCCCCTGCTCCCACTGGTGGCTGAGGCGGTTGCTCCTCTGGACATCTCCAACTCAATCTCAGCATCCATCTCAGCATCCTCCTTGGCCTCCTTGTTGCTCTCCTCCAAGTGCTTCATCAGCACTGCCACCACCACGTTGACTAGGACGAACTGTGCAATGAGGACGAAGGTGACGAAGTAGACAGGAGAGATAACAGGCAGGTAACTGAGGCAGTGCTTGTCCTCCCGAGTGCATTCTCGGAGAGTGTCCTGCAACAGAGAGGGAGAGGTGCAGGATTAATAAGGGCTGGGGCTCTGCTTGGGCTCCATATACAGAAACATCAAAGGTAACATGCTGAGAACTGAAAACCATATAATTACATAGCCCAGAGACAACAGCTTGTAGGTACAACTAAAATGGAGAGAAGAAAATACAGACACTATGAATTACATCATCTACAAAGAGGAGGATTGTGTTACATCCTAAGGCACAGGGTATAGAGTACATACTTACTCGTCTCTGTCCCAAGAACCAGCACCATTTTCCTGAGGCACTATATATCTATATTTATCTATCTATAGATATAGATATATATCAAAAAGAATGAAGTTTCAGGTTGAGCAAAACTTAGGACAAATTATCCCTTGAAAATACACTCAGCTTTTAAATGGGAAAGTATCATTTCCATGGTTTAAAAGACAACCTTTTTTGTTTTCACACAAGAGGTGCCTGAATTTGTTTGAAGCCTGTGTCTGTGTAGCTACAGAGAGAAGAAAGTATCCAAACAGAGACTGCACGCACCTTCATGATACCGTTCCAGTTGTCCCCTGTTGACACCCTGAAGAGGGTGAGGAAGGCCATGCCGAAGTTGGTGAATGTTGCGTGCCGGCTCAAACCTTCACAAGGATTTTCTTCACTGCAGTCTGCAGGACAGAGAAGCAGGAGCAGGTCAGTGAAGCCATGTTTGCCCGTGCTTATCCTGAACAGTCCCCCAAACCTAGCAATGAAACCCTGAGCTATGTCACACTGACACAGGGCATCAGGGAAGACTGCTAAGTGCTGATCTTGTGGTGGCCTGCAGCTACTGAAGGGCAGCTGCAGGGATCATGCAGCTCAACTCTTCTTGGAGGGAGGCAGATGATACAACAGATGATACAGCAACACTCTGTATCACAGCTCAGGACCAGGCTGGACATTACGAAAGTTGTTTTCCCCTGGAGAGGCTGGCAGACCTGGGGCAGGTCACCAGAAGGCAGGGGAGCTCTACTCTTAGATGTTTTCAAGATTTGGGTAGATGATAAAGCTACAGCTACTCTGAGCTAGTGATGGGGCTTCAAGTGTGAGGCTGAGTGGGGCCTCCAGAGATTCCCTTGACTTTACACCAACAGGCAGAGCCAACACAAGGCGATTTAAAAGGGGGAAACAAGCAGATCTGCTGCGGTGTCTCAACAAATGCTGCTGTACAGTGTCCTTTGTCTGTGATCCTCTTGATTATGTCTTTGTCCTGATTATTTTTCACAGGGCACATCTACCACGAGGGATATTTCACTGAGATGAAGTGGAGTGATTTGACATGTTTCCCCCTGAGAATTAATATACTAACAAATGTAAATTGAACATATGAAATGTCCCTCCTTCCATAAAACACAGGCTCCTTGAATATTCAATAGGACAGGCAGCAATGCCTCTTGCAAGAGCATTTCACTATTAGGTATTTATTTCAGGGGCAAATAGGAAGGAAAACCAGGAAAGCAAGTAGGAAAAAACCTGACAAGTGACCACTCTTGGAGGAGTGAGCACCGATGGTTCTTGTGGCCAACATGCACCAGCAGAGAGTGGGAAAAAGAAGTGAAAGTATTTACCAGTTTAATCAGGATGGGAAGCAGGGTGCTGCCTGCCTGCAGCTTGCCCCAAACAAGACCAGGGATCTCCCAGTCTCTGACCAGATGCTGTGGTTACCTGGGGACTGGGATTGGCAAAGTGTGTGTGTGTGGAAACACCCAAAAAAACATTCAGAGCAGCAGAAGGTGCCTCTGTGCATAAGACATTTTTCACCTTTGGGGATAAAAAATACATAGCTATTTATTGAGATATGTAATATAAACCCTGCAGTATTTCATCTGGGATGGAGGCAGAACTAATTTTTTTACCACAATTTGTAAGAGACTGACAAGTGATTTGTCTTTGGTTGAAGGAAATACTCTGCTTTCACACATTTGTAATCCAGGCAGAGGGCTGGGCTCATTAAGGGGATTAATGACAGCCATAAAATCACCAAAGAGGAAGGGCCCTTCTGATGCTCTTGAAGCCCTAATTGGGATGCAAAAATTGAGCAGGCAGACACATCTCCTTCAAACCACATTTTTAAAGGCAGTGACTGCTTTGGCCTGTCTGAGCTGGCCATGGGAGGGCTACAGTGTTTTCTCTCTGACTCCACCTGCTCTCTGGTATCCTTAAGCCGGAGGAATAAATGATGCTGAACAATGAGAAACCGGTGGATGTTTCCTGATTTATGCCAAAAGGGGAAGGTGATGCTGAGAAGAACAACAGACAGACAAGATTTGGGCAGCTGGAAGAGCCATGTCCGCCAAGTGCAGAAAACTAATGGAGTGTGGTGGTTGCTCCAAGGAGGGATATGTTTATGGTGGCGTCTCTCCAGCACGAATCTGACCACCATCCAGCTTTGCAGACTCATGTATTGTCTTAAGTAGCAAACTTCCATCTTTGTGAACATATCCATGCTGGACAATTATATTTAAACAGTAAATAGTTCCTCTACAGCCAAGGATGGTGTTGGACAAATCTCTAAATGTGTGTGCGCGTGCACATTAGAGACAGGTTCTGTATTACATCCTCACATGTCATTTGTGACCCTGAGATCAAGAGAAAACTTTAATCTTCCAACCATGAGCTGTGAAGCTAAGGAAGGCCCAAGAATGAGAGAGAAGAAAGGAAACAGCTAGGTACCAAATAAACATCAACCGGATGAAATAAATTGTGTCAGGCCCATTACTCACCTAGTTTGCCAAACAATTCCACTCCCAGTGCAGCATAGATAAAAAACAGGAGCATAAAAAGTAGGCCAAGGTTCCCTACCTACACAAGGAGAAAGCAGAACAAGGGTCAGGCAAGTTGCGGTCATGAATTGAGTTGCTCCATCACATTTTCAACACAAGCAAAAGAGGAACTGGTGTGGAGAGGCTAATCATCATCTCCCCTGGCTTCCCACACCCTGCTCCCCTTTTACACTTCTGGTCTGACAGACCCAGCACAGTCTCCTGTGTTGAGGAAGGAGCAGATGTTCCCATGTGCAAAGCAGTCCCTGTGCCTGGTGCCTCTCTCCGTCGCCCTTCCCCGTACCTGGGATGCTGCCTTCATCTGTAGTTTGGCCAACCTGTAGCTGTAATCTCAGCAGCTCTTGGCACTGCTGTAAAGCTCCCTGAGCTTTGCCACTTTACAGAAATGCCTCAACAACAACTACCTGAACTGTAGCTTTCAGTGTCTCAAAAGAAAAGCCTCGTTCCACACACTGTCTCTGCGATGCGGGCACTGCGCGGCTCAGCCGCTGCACCGTGTGCTACCGGGAGGTGCTCACACGTGCTGCAAGGTGGCTGAAGGGGATGGGAATAGAAGTGTAGGGATGCTAAAAGGAACACAAAGGTTCTTCTAACAATGGCATTACAGCAGGGCCGTGGGGCCAAAGCCTTTAAAACGTCTCAAAGAGCAGATCCTGTGTGATTCAGGTAGAGAACACGAAGGGCAGAGTAACCTGCCCAGCTAAACCCCCTACGTTTCACCTGCAGCTAACTCTGGTCACCTTTAGCTTTCCCAGCACTGTGAAGTGCCTCGTGCCTATGGGCTTGTAAAGGAGATAGAGCGACTGAATGCCTGGTGAGGCACGGTGCCACGAGCATCCTTTTCTCTCTAAATAAAAATGAACTAGGTGGTGAGTCAGGCAGCCAGGGTGAGGGTTCCCTGACCTCCAAGGTTTACTCTAGTGAACTCTTCAGCTTGAGAGAGCTTCTCTGAGGCGGCGCAGCATCAATGTTGCTGGGTATTTTGACCATGCTGTTTAATTTCATTGGGAAGGTTATCGCTATGATAACTGTTATCATAAAATTAACACAGCTATCACTTATGAAGGAGTGTGTTTTTTGTATTAAAGAAGTGGGAATAGTCAAATCACCCAGTAGAGACTGTAATTGAGATAAAGCCTAAACTGGCTACTACACATCGAGCTTTGCAATTCCACTAACATTATTACCATGCTCCAGGGAATAATAGAGATAATACAGTGATGTGGATGGCTGGTCTGGATTATTTCATCTGCATGTACTGTCTCCTGGAATAGTATTTCCTAACTCATGTCCGCTAGACCACTGATGGTTTGTAAGGCATTAGAAGGCAGTCTGCAAAATGACTGCAAATTAGAAAACATGAGAAAACAGGCACAGGCACAACCACACACACACTACCAGGGAGGCCAATGAGCAAATAATTAAAAAGAGGGAAAATAAAAGTGATAAACGTGGTTTTTTTTTTGGTTGAGTGTAAATTGAAGCCTGATGCTGTAGCACAGCAGAAGAGGGTCTTGGAATTTTTTCAAGATAAGAAGCAGAATATTTTATTGCTATTTTCATGCCACTAAATCAGTCTGCAAACTTCCAGCACTGATGAAATTCCAAAGGATTTAGACTAACATCACAGTTATTACCAGGTTATCAGTCAAAACTATTATCTACCTCCCAAGATGCAAAGCATGTTGTGAGCCGACATTTACTTACAAACAATTTGCCTGCTCTCCAAGGTGTGTTTGTGAGAGACTCCGTATCTAAGATTATGACTAATTACATTAGTGAAGCAATGTGCCTCATAGCTAGTCCTTCAAAGACCAGTGCACACCCGTGGGGTTGCTGTACTGGCTGATGGCAGCCCAGCCACAGGCGCACTCTGAAATGCTCATGGAAGCACGTTTGCTAACGCCGTGCCTGCTGGTGCCCTTGGCTGAGGGGAGGCACATGGGCAGTTGCAAAGCTTACCTGGTGCACGGGATCTCTTGGGAAGTGACTGAATGTCTGACTGATGTGGAAATGTGGCTACATGGAAGGGACATGTGGGAGACAGCAGCAAGTAAAGATGCTAGGATGGGTGATGGTACAACCTGTACTGTTAAAACTCCATCCCCACCTGTATCTAGACTCCCATAGCTGCTCTGGATTGCCAGCTAAGAAGCAGGTTGCTCCCCACATGCACAAGAACAACTTGCTGTCCTGACCACCCCCTGCAGATGTAGCATCCACATGGATAAGTGCAAGCAGTTGGTGGCTCATGAGCTTGGAGAGTGCATGAGTTTCTCAGCAGACCGTGAACACCTGATGCTCATGAGACTGTGGCTATGACAAATGGCTCCCCTCTTGCTCATGTGCTTTACCAAAACTGCTTGCTCTGTTTGTGTAGCTTCCAGCTGTACAGAATCTGTACAGGCCAGTGCCAGGTTCAATATTTTGTCAGTGCAAGCCCATGGCTCTCTGGTACATGTCCCTCAGGAAAAGAAATTAAGGTCCTCTTCAGCTTGTGGCCTTCATGAAGGCCTGAGGACAGAGAAGGGCCCAAGGCATGCTCTCAGAGATGGACAGAGGTGGAGGCAGTGAGGTCAGCCAGCGGCTGCTGAGTAGCAGAGAAGGCAGAGCTGGATGTATGTCTGTGTCCTTGAGTGAGTCATAAATCTCCTGTAACTCCATGTACCCTTTTGTAATACCCTCGTGAATAGGTAATTAATGTCTCTAAAGCACTTTGTGATCAACTGAGATCAGACAAGAAAAAGATTGTGCATGAATCATGCTGTTGGGAGGAATGGGATGGGGCAGGAGCCTATCCAGGCACTTTTCTCCAGCAGCCAAAGGCTGGGATGCCTGTGCTGGACTCTGCATCAGGGACAGAGATCCAGCTCTGGTCATCAACCTCAGCTTTGGCAGCGGGTCACCAAGGCAGGCTCTGAGAAGTGGTTCTGCTCTAGCAGCATGGAACAGGTCAGCTCATACTCTGTTTATCCATCAAATTCCCCATGACTTGGGCTGATGACTTTGGCTGGGCACAGTAATCTTCAGATAACCTCTCTCTCTGGCAGCTATTCATCATTTTCTGAGGCTCCAGGGTTGAGGGGAGGCTGTGGCATGTAGGGAGGGAAGCACAGATGAAGAACATCTTGGAGATGTTCTTGATATCCCAAAGTACCTCAGAGAAGCCACAAGAGAAGACTGAGACACTGGTGAGTATCTGTCATTCTTCCTGGACCTTCACTTTCTGGCATCCTGGCTGTCATGCTGCTGGCAAAAGTGTCTGTGTGTCTGGGACAGTGATGCTGTGGGGAAAAAGGTAGAGTCCTCCATCCCACCTTCCCCCAGAGGAGCAGGGAGACCCTATGGGGGGAGCTACCGCCCTTCACCACGGTGCACCCTGGCCGGACCTATGATATACCATTGCAAAAGTCCTGGAAGAACTCTGCTTAGCAGCAAGGAAAGTGACCCTCCTCTCCACAAACCCAGGAAACCCCTTCTTCCATTGCCCCTTAATGGTCTGGGGAGGCTGTCTCTACTTTAGCTCTTGTGTACGTTACAAGAGGAGCTTTTTGCCTCCTTCCAGGTAAGACTACAGTAGGTAAGCACCACTGCATGTCCCATCAGAGGTCAACCTCTGACCTAAGCCATTAAGTAAAAAACCCATATCTGCAGGCACTGGGATGCAAAGCAGCTATGTCAGGTTGTGTTAGCTTGAGATGTGGAAACTCTGATTTAACCCCTCTACTCTGCCCTGGTCAGGCCCCACCTGGAGTATTGTGTCCAGTTCTGGGCTCCCTGGTATAAAAAAGACAGGGATCTCCTGGAGAGAGTCCAGTGAAGGGCTACAAAGATGATTAAAGGCCTGAAGCATCTCCCCTATGAGGAAAGGCTGAGTGAGCTGGGACTGTTCAGTCTTGAGAAAAGAAGACTGAGAGGGGATCTGATCAATGGTTATCAATATCTGAAGGGGACAGAGGGGAAATGGCCAGCCTCTTCTTAGTGGTCTGTGGGGACAGGACAAGGGGCGATGGCCTCAAGTTGGAGCACAGGAAGTTCTGCACCAATATGCAGAAGAACTTCTTCATGGTGAGGGTGACAGAGCCCTGGGACAGGCTGCCCAGGGGGGTGTGGAGTCTCCTTCTCTGGAGAGATTCCAGCCCTGTCTGGACACCAACCTGTGCAATATGTCCTAGGGACCCTGCTTTGGCAGGGGGTTGAACTCAATGTTATTTTAAGGTCCCTTCCAACCCCTGTGATTCTGTGATTTTATGATTCTATGACACAAATGTGTGGCACTGATCATGTACAAGAGGACACTGGCCACCCGGCCACTATCACTTCTCTGTTGTACTTTCAGCTGTGTCATCCTACTCAAATCCCTCTAGATCCTGCTGGCTTCTAATCTGCCTGTTCTGGGAGAGGCATTGGTGAAATACATGTCTTCTGCTGCCCTGGTCCTGCAATGACTGGCTGAAGCACACTACAGTTCCTCTTGTGCCTCTTCTTCCTCTGACATCAATTATTTCTGCATCACTGGCCCACACCTTGGTGTGTCACTTGTCTGTGCAGGCAATGCACACAGCTCCCTGGGACGCCTGTCAGGAGCAATTTCTCATAAAACTAAGCCCCTGCCAATCCTTTCCAGGGACATGAGTCCTCCTTGTCTTCCTTCCAGCACTCTCCAGCCAAAGCAATAAGCCTGGCAGCAGGACAACACAGGCTGATTTATGCACTAGACCCAAGAGAAAATGGACACATTTGTCTACTTGGAAAAGAGGGGCCATCTGTGTGGATTTCAGGGCTAGTGGAGAGGGCCAGGTGGGCAACCTTGGAGACTAAAGTCATCTCACAGGTGCAACCACAAGGCCACCAGCTGAACTGAACAAGCCCCCTTTCTGTATATCCACTCAGCCCCACTGAGACCAGTGCTGACAGCCAGCAGGACAGTGGTTTCTTTATCTAATGATTGCTGCTTCACTACTCCAACCTCTCAGGCATCCCTGCACTTCTTTCCAGTGTGCAGCATGGCACACACATACCTGTCTTGCAGAATCTGTCTCAGCTGCAACAGTTGTAGGTAAGAAAGACTTTTCTACTCTTGCTCTCTGAGCTTCACAGTCACTGGGTCTTCAGTGCCTGGCAAAAGTAGGCTATTTTTCATGTCCTATAACTGCTGCTATGCGATGCCAGACAACCTCTTGAAGTTGAGATAAGCTCAGGAATTACAACACCATAAGGAATTAAACTGGACAGGAGCAAACTACAGACTCTGTCCTTCAGGGCACTGACAGAACGAGGAGTTCTTCACTTTTTACTTGGCACAGAGTCCATCTGGGGGAGTTCCAAGCTTTGAAGACAAAGAGGAGGTATACTGTACAGCTCTGCATTTAATTAATGTGCTGTCCACAGACCAAGTGAGAAAGAAAAAAGAACCCAGATCTTTTGATAGGAAAGTTCCCCATGTTACTATCACTGGCCCTGCAGAGCCAGGACGGCAATAGGACTGGATTCCACTTTGTCCTCTCTGTGGGGAAGAACATTGACAGCGTAGCACTGGCTGTGTTTTTTCTTACTGGCAACCCATACTGGAAGTGGTGCACAGGCTGAGCTGGGCTGCTCAGTACGGTGGATTCCCTTACAGAAGGAGCATTCTAACCTGGGCAAAGGCAAAGTCCCCGATCCCAGAGCGAAGCGCAGCCTTTGCTACAGAGAGGGTGAGTGGTACTTTGGAAAGCTGGGGATGTGAACAGGACTAAAGGATTACCATCAAACAGCAGTCATACAGAGCAGACAGTTCTTACAAAACCCATGCAGCCACCAGGCATATAAGCAAGGGAATATTCAGCTGAAGCTTAAGAGCGGTTTAATTCGTTATAGAGCCTTAATTGGGCCAGAGCCCATAAAGAAGAGGAAAACACTTGAAACAGGTCTTGAAAACCTGCTTCATACTGAGACATTAGAGTTCAATGTTCTTCTGTTTGCCAGACTGCAAGAGACTATTTTATCACTTAATGTTCCAAAAAGGAGAAGTTCTAGAAGAAAAGAAGCAAAATTACTTCCAATGAAAAAACAAACACAGCTAATTCAGACTAAAAACACCAGTTTGGGTTTTTTTTTTGTAAATCTACTGGAAGAATATATTTCATCAACAGGGGATGGCCAATTCCCTAACACTCTGCATCCTTTAAGCAAGACCAGGTGGCTTTTAAAAGACATGCTGAGGCTCAGTGCAGAGCTGTGTGGCGTGTGTTATGCTAAGAGCAGGGCTCTGACACCATGGGGGAGCTTTTGGTCTGTGAACAGCAGCACTGAACTGGCTTAAATAGGACTGGCAATGTCTAAATGATGAAGTCAGTGCTGGACATGCTAGCCCAGCTCTTTTTAGCTGCTCAGTTGAAAGCAGTGGATCTATTTCAAGTTTACACAAGCGTAACTGATTTTAGCACTTCACACTTTAAAGTCCAAGACAGATTTTGTTTGACCCCCAAATGGGCATGCCATGAGGGTACACCTTCAGAGCTGAGGCTGGCAGTACCTTTTTGGGTGACCGTGGCCCCACTACAAGTTGAGCTTCTTGGTCAACCACCCATGGAAAACTTGGATTCCTGTTAGAAAAGGAAATCCTGCCTCAAGACTGCAGAGCACTGGGTAGAAGAGCCAATGCTCCACAAGCAGAGATGGCCTGTGGCAGGAACGTGATGATTGACTGACACTACCCCAAGTGTTTGCTGGGACTAAGAGGGCATGGAGGTGGTGGGCAAAGAAGGTGCCATTTTCAGATCCTTCCCTGCCTCTCCTCATCTGTTCTACTCATTTCTTCAGAGCCATGGTGGAGGAGAAGATCTCTAAATGGGCAGACACAAGGTTACCAGACAAGAAGGATACAGCAGGGCAGCAAGCAGTCTTCCTATAGTGAAAAGAGCAGCCCAGAGTCAGCCTGAAGTTCCAGAAGAGGAGACTAAGCCTGTACCTTGACAGCTCTAATCTTGGATCAAATTGCTAACATTACCCAAGTCTGGGGGTAGCTGGTTCTCTGTGTTACTGAAGCTGTAACTGCTGCTGAGTAAAAACAAATAGGAAGCTGATGAAAATCACCCAAAAGAGAGAAAGTGTACTGCAAGGACAATACCTTGTCATGGTAAGCCCATAAATGGACATTGCACACACACCAGACAAAGAATTTCCCCCAAAACCTTTATGGATAAACATCAAATTCATCTCTCTTGTCAATTAGCAGACACATTCAATGAGGATTTTCCAGCTGTGGTTTTAGGCTGCCAAATTAATTGGAGCAGGAACTCTTTGCCTGTCTCTGAAATTAAAGCTGTAGCCTTATGAAGAATGTTGTCTGAGAGGTCTTCCCAAACTTCCCTTCTCATTTTCTGAATTTCACTGGAGGACAAAAATGGTATTTTTTATCTGCACAAGATCTGCTTGGAATATCCCTGGGGATTTCCCTTTAAAAGAGATTTTGGTTTGAACATAAACTGTAAAAACAACCCAAGGAAACAAAAAGCCTGGCCTGCAGCCACCCTATTGTTTGGAGTGTGTGGGGGAGAAAACAAGAGAGAAAATATGTTCTGTAATCACAGTGCTTTCAAAAGAAAAAAAAAATCAAGACATAAATCAAGTATTTTCTTGAGATGCCAAAACAGGGGTCAGGTTGGTAAATTCCACGCTTTAGTCTCAGCCAAAATCATTCACTGAGAAGGAACTCTGAATACCAAAGGGCAAATGTCTCAGATTAGAAACATCTTTATGTCAGTGATGAAAAGTAAATGGGTCTTTCCAAGAAAAGGAAATTCCCCTTGTTTTCCATTTTGAATAGATCGTGGTCTTTGTACTTAGCAACTAACTCATAGGGTGTATTTGGGTAATTACATGTACTAGTCATGCTGATTCTCATTCATGTGCCAGAAGAGATGTCTACACAGTGTCTGCTTTTGGCCAAACCACAGTGCTATGATCTTGACTATGAGATGTGATCCCTCTGCAGACAGCTGAAGCTGATCTAGATGTGGCTGCCCACCATGGGGTGCTGCCATCTCCCTGTGCCTATGGGGCTGGAGCTGGGAGAGGGGAGACATGATTCTCCCAGTCCATCCCAGAAGGGAGTGAGCCCACTCATAAAGCTCATTCCAGTGACTCAGCTGTGGGATGTTTTGGAAGTGTTGAAAACTCAGGACTTGTCTTTCTATGTCTGTGCATCTGAAAGGTGCTGCTTCTGAATTGCCAGCTCAGAGAAGAGAGCTCCAGAGTTCCTCTACCTCTTTCTTGGTGGCCTGACACCTCATACTGGTACTCACTTCTGAGTAAAGCATGGCAGTAAAGGTTTCTGGTACTGTCTGGTGGGCTGCATGATTCTGGTGACATATGAAATTGGAACGTGTGGGCAGCTGAGATGACTCTGCAGGCTGAAAGATTAACTAGCAGAACACAGCTTAAATAGAGTAAGATTTGAAAAACAAAGGAACCCTAAACTTCTTGGAATTCTTCTGATGTGCTTTAGATCTTTTTGAGGGAGGAGTGCCAGTCAGCAAAAAGGTTTTTTTCTTCCAATAAATGGATCCATAAAAAAGTGGTGCCAGGAACCAAATACTTAACAGATCCTGTCAAATACCATTAAGACTGGCAGCATCACTGTTCTTGCATCTCATGAGAATATAGTGATTTGAGACCCCCACTTCAAGCTTCTAACACTCAGAAACATCTCTCCTTTTTAAAGTCTGCAGCTCCTCTGTCAATAGGTGTCAATAAACACAGTGGCTCCCATCTCACAAAGAAAACTGCTGAGTTGGAAGCTATTTCCAGTGCTTCCACCAACAGCTTTCTCTGTCTTATCATTGTGTTTTCTGAACTATCTAGTAAAATCTGTGTTTTCTAAGAGCTCTGCCTACAGCAACTGGCTCTCTGTTTCCCATCACTCTGTCTCTCCCATCTAACACACACTATGTGAGCAGGATGTGCCATACAGAAACACTGCTACCAAGGCACCAGGGGAAGCAGAGAAGGCTGATATCCCTCCCAGGAGACTTCTAGTGCTCACCGAACGTGGTGGTGCAGAGCTGTCCCCAGGTCCAAAAGGCAAAGTCCACCAAGGGGAAGAAACTGGGCATGGATGAAGTCTGGGGGCTTACCTGGGGGAGCGCTTGTACCACTGTGTCCAGGAGAGCTCGCATCCCAGTGGCCATTTTAAGCAGTTTCAGCACTACAATGAGAATCAAATCCTGGTCAGCAGAGCTTGGAAATATTTCAAGTAAAGCCCATAAAGGAAATCTAGCTTCAGATCTTCTAGGGAGGGTTTACATCTCTCTTGCATCTCTTCATACAGACGGCAAGTTCACTGCATCCTGGCAGGGACCACAGAACATCTGAACATCCTGACTACTTCCCACACTACTTCATGTTGAGGACATCAGTAAATCAGACCAAAAGCCAGAACTCCAGTGGGTCTAGCAGGAAAATAGGAGAGCGATGGGGACACACTTAGTCAGTGAAGAGCATCATCTCATGTTCTGATCCTCCCTTCTCCACCGCTTCCCGCTCTTGTCTGGTATCAGTATAAAAGGTCTGTTGGTAGCAGTATAAAAGGTCTGTGATCCCAGATTTGAATTAGAGACCAAGCTAAGATGTCACTCAAAACACCCATGAAACCCCACCTAGTTTGTCTCTGCATGGACATTTTTGCAGCCTTGTCACCTAACTGTTCTCAAGTTGAACTGAAATGTCAGAACTAGGAGAACAAATGGCCAAACCATTTCCTGATGTGTCTGGAGGGATGGCTGGAGACCTATGGAGCAGGCCATACCTCTTGCTATTCTCAGCACCCTCATGATGCGTATTATTGTGGGATTGATGGGCAGTGCAGCATTCATCTCTATTTCCTCCAGCGTGATTCCCACAATTGACAGGAGAACTATGGCCAAATCCAGCTGATTCCACCTAACAGACAAAGAGAAGAAGGAAAAAAACATGTATGTGGACAGACATCAAAGAGTAGAGATCTGTCTGTTAATAACAAGCACAAGCCAACCCCCAGTGCCTCTCCTCTTTCATATCTGGGCTCATGATCTTCTACATGGTACAAAATCAACTGACTGGGAAATGTCCCTGCCTCTTTTCCAATCCCTATGGGCCCACTGCTATCCACTTGGAGCCCCTCTCAGGGGTGAGATACTAGCCAGAGGGACCTTTGATGTGATGTAATACAGTTGCTGTTATGTTTTGTCACCTGTCTTTTGAGTATCAACCCTGATTTACAGCCTAACACTTGTAGAGGGCCTTCTATGGCAGCACTAGAAAGACATTCAGATGGGAAGAAACTGAGTGCCTTTCCTATGCAATTTCCCTCATAAGTAATATCACTCCTAGCAGCTTCCAACCACTCACTCAGGATAAATGAGGCAAACAAGCTGGTTTTGTGAAAGACTGTCCAGTTGTACCCAGCTCCTCAGCAAGTTGCCAGACCACAATGTGCTCTCACACATACTTGCTTTGGGTTAAATGTGAAGCAGGGTAAGATCCACAGGTCTTTGCAGCTAGGATCTGAAGGCAGTGGGCTGAACACAACTACCACTGTCTTTGCCAAATGCTTTACAAAGCCAGCAGTCTACCAAAGGGCTGGTTTGACCTGCAAAGGAAACTTGTTCTGAAGGAGTCTGTGACCTTAGGTTACCAAAAACTACTCTTGAGGACTGGATTGATGCCAGCAGGTTGCTTCTGACCTTTAAGCTGAGGTGGTCAGGCCCAGAGGAGAGGTAGATATGGGGAGAAAGAATGTATCTAGAACTTTGTCAGATTTCCTTAATTCCCTCTGCAAAGCAGTACCAGCAGTTCTTTGAATTTTTAGTTCCTACACTATAAAGTTTGCACCCATGGAGAGACAGCACTTTGCTCTTCCTTGCACACAGCATGTAGTACTATCATAGTGATGCTACATTTACCCAGCATCTGGCTTTGAAACTGGGACAATACAGCTCTATCCCAAATACACAGGAGTTTAAAATACTCTCACCTGTCCTTAAAGAACCTTCGAAAACCAAACGCCACCAACTTCAGAACTGCCTCAAACACAAAAACTATGGTGAACACATAGTTGCAGTACTTCAGGGCTTCATCCAGGGACTGAAAAGAGAGACATCAGTTAGGCCAGCCCAATCTATCCTTTCCTAGAGCCCTTGCAGAGGGACTGGCATAGGCACACAGGTATAAAAAGTCGAGTCATGATGGCTCGCAGAGCTTGGTTACAAAGCTGCCCTTTATCACACAGATAAAGGATTAGGCACTGACAGAAGCAAAAGCCTCATAAGCACTGATACCAGTTGTGCTAAAAATGATGTGAGGTATCAATTCTCCACGTTCAATATATAAGTTGTTCAGAGTCTAGGACAGAGAGAAAATTCTACCTCTCCCCCTTATAAAGTTTACTTCTTCTGAACTGTGAAGCCTTGGGTAGAATAAAACACTTGATGGATCACTTCTTTAGTCCAGTGTGGCAATCCTTAGGACAATGGTTTTGCTTAAAACACTCAGGAAAACAAATAATGTTGGAGATAGATTAAATCTTCCCTTCTTGAAAAATGTTACATCTCTAGAGCTGGGCAAAGTATGTCCATATTTGGTACAATGTTCACGCTCTCTATAGAGATGCTCTTGAAAGTCAGGAATCTGCAATGTTTATACTTTAAGATGATGAGTGTTTATAATGGATTTCATTGAAACTCTAAGCCAACAATAGCAAAAGAATCTTGCTGGGACCTTAAAATAGATAGTTGCAGAGTGAACCGGCTCTTTGGTTGGGTAGGGGTTTGGGGAGAGGAGGGAGGGAAGAGGAATTTAATTAAATGTAGTGTCTCATATAATAAGAAAATGACAACAATGAAAATCAAAACAAACATAATTGGAAATAAAACACAGGGGGAGTCTGCAAAGCAATGTCTGCTTTGTTGGCAGAGGAAGCCTCGGACCACAGGAAAGCCTTCCTCAGCACACTCATGTGAGGATTGCTTTGCTGACCATGAGATGACCATGCGCTGATTTTTGGGAACAAGAGCTGAAAGTTTTTCAGATGTTGGCATTCCTCAATGCCCTACTATCCCCATTTTTGTTCCAGTGCCTAAAATAAAATAGCAACTTAGAAGAATGTGGGACAATTTACTATTTCATTTGAAGCACAGTGCTTGAGCCTGAAGTCTCCTATCATTTGTGATGGTTTGCATTCAGATTTACAACACTGTGTTTCACATGAAGATAAAACAAGTATAAACAAGACCTAATCTGGATAAATAACATTTACATGCAAAACAATGGCTGTTATGCAAAGGAATTATGGGGACAGAACTGCACACAGTCAGCTGGCGTAAAACACACAGGCGTTATCCTGTGGCTTGATGCCCCTCTGGCTTAGCTTCCAGGAGGCATTTGCAGGTTACCCAGCAGACCATGGAATACTAGAAAAGTAAACACTGAGCCTAGAGCTCCGGGAATGATAATGCAATGGAAGATTAATATATGTGGCAAATGGACAGGCTATATGATTTATACCAAAGGGTTACTTGGGAAAGAAAGATTTTATGATACATAAAGAAGGGATGTACTTAAGAGTTGGTTTATTCTAAATTCATTGAGGAAAAGAAACATTGCTCTGCATGTGTTAACTCCGTGTTTATATCTGTTAATGGAATAGTCTAAAACTCTGGACTGTTTTACAGCCTGAGGGTCAGTCAGGAGAGGAAATATTTGGACCAGCCTTTCCCTAGTAAAGGTTTAGCTCACTCTCCATTACCCTTATTCCCTGCAAGAGCAGGGAAATCAAGCTTTTGGCTGGGATAAGTGATTCCTGAGTGGAAGAGCTGGCTTAGGGTTAGATGGATTGCAGTGCTAAGCCTGGAGCTTGCTGAGCCTTTCAAACACCAAGCGATGGTCCCAGAGAAGTGGGGCTGCCTGGAGACCTCACCGGTCAACAGTACCCTGAATGAACAGCGTACAGTCCTCAGGTGTGCTGCTGTCTCACAGCCAACACATCGATGGATGGCTCTTACCTTTGGCTGGTTGTAGTGCTCCATTGACATTGTGATGACGTTGACCCCAATGATGAATGTGATGAAGAGGTCAAGATAGTGGCTGGTGCAGAGGGTGTGAATGTACTTGCGCGCGGGGGAGTAGTCAGCATAGTAAGGCCTGCGTTGGGCTTCTGCAGAAAGAGGAGGAAAAGCAGCACAATGAATGCAGGCTCTGCTGCATGGTTGGCAGCCATCATGTGGCCTGTGGGCCCAAATTTAGCATGTGGGAGAACTGATTCAAGCGAGCCACGTGAAATGGCCAAATGGTTCTACCTAGTACCTTCTAGAACTATAGCGGGGTTATCAGGCTGAGCCAACCTCTTGTGCCTGCAGGAGGGACCTCCACAGCTTTGTAAACCAGGTCTGTTTTCTCCCAAGTGCTCTCTGTTCTTGCTGCTCTCTCAGACTAGAGGACAATCTTTTGACTTAATGGGACCCTTGTCAAAAACCACAAAGGGCGAGAAGCAAGTGACACTCAGAGCCAAGAGAAAAGCTTCAAACCCAGCAAAGACTCAACTCCAGTTTAGAGGAAGGACCAAAGGCAGGTCCCATAGGTCTGGATGCTTATATGCACCTCTCCTAATCCCACTGATGCCAGGCATGTTCGCATTAATTAGAAGAGAACATTAACCTGAGCTCAGTTCCTGTGAGAGGTTTTTGGTCTAAAGGAAACACAGCAATGCCTGTGGCAGAGAAGGACACATGCGTGAGGGTTAGCAGCACACAGGACAGCATCAACAGCGATGGAGCAGGGTGCTCAGCATTTTTCTTAACAAAGACTGTTGGCATAAGCTCCTCTGGCATGGTTGCACCTAAAAAGCCATTCAGGCTATGACCATGTGAATTTTATCTCTGCCTCTAGTCCTGACTCCTCCTTTCTTCCCTTTGAAATGAGGACATTTCTGCACATGACCAAGTTCCTGGGGCTGTTCCAAGGAGAATGTTTGGACACTGCCCTGAGACTGAGTTCTATTTACTGTGTGTGTCTCTTTTAACTTAGGCTGTGACCATAAGATGGCTTTGAGCACGTGGATGGAGTCAAATTCTTTTCATACTAAGTCAGAGCAGGATTGTTCTTAATGGAGAGGGATTTTCCCCCCCAAATACTTCAGCAAATTCAGGTTTAAATGCATGGGGAGATGAGAAGTTACTTCACTTTAAAAAATAAGGAGGGAAATTGGCTGAAAAGTACTCAGTGCATCCTGAGATACACATTCCACTCCATCCATCTTGCTAATACCTTTCAGATTGGGTGACTCTTTTAAATGTGGGTTGTTTTGGTTTGGGTTTTTTTTTGTTTGTTTGTTAGTGCAACTTTTGCCAGATTAGAGTCTCAACCCTAAAAGAAATCGGATAAAGGGAAACTGAATCTGCTGCTCTTTCAACTACTATTTTTTCTGGTAGTTAAAAGTGAAGTGGAAGTATTTGAAAAAAAATTTTCCTTCTATCTGGGGTCATCTAGACTTATTTTGTCTGTTAATGGGTGTAGAAAAACAAGATGAAAGCAAACACAATTGTTTTTGAATACATTTTGATGTTGCTTTGATGTTCCTTAGTCCTACCAAGTCATCTCGGACTGGTAGGGCTGTCTTTGTTACCAAACTCAGCTAATCTTCTGGTGTGCCTAAAAAATAATAATAAAAACATTGCAATATAATACTTATTTAAGTCTGTACAACTTGCTTTCATGTGTAATCAGGATTAGGACATACTTTTTTATTTTTCTTTTGTTTTTGGAAATGTCTTCTTGGGAATACAAAAAACCCCAGCTGCTTGGGAGGTCTGAGGATAGTCCTAATAGTCAAACTTTATATTAAGGGACAATTTGTTAATGACTAATGGGTGATTAATGAATCTCAGAAGAACATTAGCACAGATGGCAAACAGCACATAAGGAACACAGGCTGTAGGTGACTGCAACTACCCTCTGATCTGACCAAATGTAGCCACTGATTAACTATTCAGCAAAAGATCGAGTGTTTATTTAAAGTTTTATAAACTATTTATATAATTCTAAAACATAATCACAAGAAGACATTTTCCACTGTAAAGCTCCTAGGGAGAAAACCTTCTAAGCTACCTGTCAGCAACACAGCTCTCTCTTTATGTGGGCTGCTTATAGAAGCAGCAAGAAGGAACAATCCAGCCATGAGGTGGGTCTGGTTATTGTGTGAATGTGTCTCAGATGTCTGTGTGTGTAACTCTGCCCGTGCTCAGCACTGGCTGTGCCTGGTCAACTGGCTGCTCAGAAAACTTGGGATAGGTTTAACTCAACCTGGGATGAAGGAGCTCTAGGAAATGCCTTACTCATTGAGGATGCACTGCATCCCTGAAGCCAGGTTAACAGATGAAAACGAAACTTCTCCTGGGGACACACACACAAGGACAGTCTTGGATAAAGTTGACAACGCTGTGAAACACATGCAACAACACAGTCGTGCTCAGTGCAGTAACCCATGCAATGTCCATTAGAGGAGATACCGCTCATGCGAGGCTAATGGTAGTGAGCAAGGCTGTGCAGGAAGGCCAGGACACCGTCTGTTCTTGGCGATGCTGGGGTTAGGCTGGAGCGATCCTGTGGAGGCAGAGGGGTTGCAGCAGGATGAAAGCAGTGAGAGATCAGTCACACAGCTTCACTGCAGCTCTGACCAGCTCCAAGCAGAAGGGAGGCTGAGTTTCAGAGCTCCAAGGTGCCCAAGCTCTGCTGGGTCACTGTTAATTCCCACTCTCTTTAAGGAGCTTTAATTCAGTCAACAGGACAGCGAGTGGCTCTGGTCTCCTTTCAGTTCAGACACACATTTTTACACCTTAGTGAGAATAGACCATGTTATTCTCCCCAATCTGTGCGTTAAGTGTTCACTGCACACACCCACTGCTACAGCCAGCTCAACCAGAGATGTGGGGTCTGCAGGAGAACCACGGGGAGATAGGCACAGCAAATGGGAAATCTATTGTATCATTAATTACAGTATATAAAATGCAATCTGTGCTTGGTTTCTCCAGGGAAATGTTTTCTGGGATGAGACTCCAGTCAGCCAACTAGCAGCCTCATATCAGAGACAAGTATCCCTTCAGTTGCAGCTGATGGTTTGACTTGGTGGCAATGCAGGAGAGAAAGGAGAAACCATCAAACATATGCAAAAGGAAAACCACAGTCCTTTCTCGCCCCCACTTCTAGATGTTGGCTAATCTCACCTCTCCACAGAGTATTTAAACTTCTTTGCTTGTGATTCTGCTGACATGAAAATTAATGAAGCACAGTCTCCTAGCTTAAAAGCATTTAGGTTGGCATTACAATTGCTAGCTACAGCTCCTCCATTATTCTCCTCTGCATGAAACATTAGAAAGCCCTAATGGGTTTATATACATGCTTGGCACAGAGTAGCTCTATACCTGCAGCTGCCTGGAAAAATAAGCAAGATGGTTTGATAATTCCCTAGTTGGAAATACTAAACACTCAGATACACAGTGCTCAAAAGTTTAGTTACAGCTCAAATGTTTCTGCTGGATACAGAGATGGTTGTGGCACTGAGAGGACGGACTAATTTAAGTACCACTGTGTGTTGCCCACGACTGCTCTACCCCTAGAGAGAAAGGTTTACAGTCAGTGCTCTGAAAGGCATCTCTGCTGGGTCTTAAAACAAAACTGGCCTCTTCCTTCTACAATGCCCAGACATTCAGCTCTGTGTTGGGCAATGCCTCAGAGAAACACACACAGCTGTGCCCCTGCTCCTCTCGTAAAGAGTGGAAATCAGGAAAAAAGCTTTTGCCTTTTCTCAGTTCTCAGCTTTTGGGGTCATCCCAGGGATCAGGGACTTGGTGACACTACTGAAAGGCACTCTCTGCTCCCCAGCTAAGGCCTCTTCTGGGCTATGTCAGGCATTTCCAGCATTGCCTGCACTGCTTTCAGCACACAGTGTCACCCAGACCCTGCTTTCAGCCTCTGAAGCCCAGGGTACTGCCTGTGTTTGACCCAACACTGTGCTCTGCTCCGTGGGCCAGCAGCTGCTGGCTTCACCGTAGATACAGGCAGGTTGGGTTTGGCCCTGAATCCTGAATGCAGAGGAGATCAGGCTGATCCATGTGGTTTTAATCAAAAACTTTAATCTGGGGAGGCTGGTTTCAGTCTGTGTCTTCTGAGAACCTCATTAAAAGGTTAGGAGCTGTGGGGTTATTAAATTACACTACACTTATGTACATAGTAGATACAGTGGAGAGAGGTAGTGACTGCATCAGAACTAGCCTAGTTTATCTTGAAATTTTACCTTCATATGAAAAAGGTATGCTGTGAAGTTCTGCCTTTAAACCACATCAAATGCATTCCTACAGCATATTCAACCCCCTGCCCTCTCTTCTCACGTGAGCAGAGTTAACTGGCAATCACAGTGCCTTCTCTCAGGGCTGACCACGGCCTCAGCTGAGTTTACTGCAGCCTGGGCCCTGAAGCCGCTGCTGCTGTCACAGCTGCAGTGCCTTGCTGACATGTTGGGTCCATAAACTCTGTTGCTGGTCCCTCGAGTGACGCTTGTCAATAGAGCAAAGCATCAAGGCATACTGACAAGGGGTGTGGGGTGTCACCCTGTCTCAGTCCTTTCATGAAAGTGGCCCTGAGATGGGAAACAAGAGTCTTTCTGGAAAGGCCTGAGTGGTGTCTGACAGCAGACATGTGGGCTGAGAGGGATCTTCCTGCCAGGCTCCTCAAAGGCCTGAAAAGTATCTCCAAACAGGTACGTGTGGACTCCCCATCCCAACTGCATGGGGCTTGATGAAGGAGCTGTGTCCTCCATGGAGCAAACCCTCTGCCAGGCTGTCCTGGTTCTGGCCAGGACAGAGTCTACCTGCACACAGGATCCAAATCCTGGTCCTGGACTGTGGAGCCTGGGATTTGTCCCAGATGGGACCATCCAGGCACTGATAAACTGAAGCTTAACCCATTTCCAGGCCTAAGCCCAAGCCTGCTACGGCTCAGTGGTGTGTTTCAGTGTGTGTTGGTACCTACAGATGCCCAAAGACCTGTGCACAGGAACACAGACAGGGTTGCTACACACAGAGGACATTACAGACAGGCGATAGGACACAAAGACAAGATGCCAGGCAGACAGGGTGAGTCCAGGCAGACGGGTGTTGCTCAGATAGTACATCTGTTAGCTATGTGGGATTCTACTCTTGGTAACAGCACTAATTCTTCCTCTCCTTATGGGGTCTTCAGGCCAAACGCTAGAACTGCCAACTGAAGTCAAAGCAGGGTTCTCTCCTAGGCTTCCCAATGTAGGCTCCGTGCTCCTCTGCAGAATCAGTGGTCTCCTCTGCCCATCCTGCCCCATGGGGACTGGCCTCTCCCTCCTCTGTTTGGGTGACACACAGCACTGGGGTAACGTGGGAATCTGGCCAGCCCGACACCACTCTGCAGCCCCCCATGTCTGCACATGCACATAGACACTCCCCCGAGAGGCTCTGCCACTCACAGCACCAACAACACCTCACATCTTTCTGAGTCTGCCACATTTTTTCACCAAATACATCATCTTCTAAATTACCCAGGAGGTGAAAACTCCCATTTCAGTTAAAATATCTATTAAAATGTAAATAGCAATATTGCAAAATGTGTATCAGATATTTGATTTCACCTTGTTAACTGAAATTGGGATGCCAAGCTGTCCATGCTCAACAGAGGCTGGTAGGAGACCTCAGAGCCAGATGATCCGAGGTAACCTCCTGGAAGTCCAGCACATGGCCAAATTGTTCAGCCTCTCAGTTGCTATACTGGACTTGATTGCCTTCCAGAAAGCTGTCCTCCTCCCTGTGTGCTCTCAGTGAAATGTTACAACCCACATCTGTGCAAGACCTGGGTTTGTGGTCTGAAATATCTCCTTGACTCAATCCTTCAAGAGAGCTGGATAAAGAGGGGCAATGTAACAGTGTTCATCACTTTGACAGGGACTGGCTCTTTTTTGGTGTCCAAGCAGTGAGCCATGAACAGGCTTGTAATAAGGTTTACTTACTAATCAGGAACAGCAATTCACTGTGGTTTTATCTCTCCTTACCTATGCCCCAGTCTGTTTTCTCTGAGAATGCTTAATGCTCTCTGTAAATAACCTTTTTTTTTGGTTTTGTTTTTTTCATATCAACCCTGAGTATATCTGAATGTCTTCTTGGGTTAACACACTGGGGAGAAATACTGCATGAGCAGGAGGACTCTTGAGACCCTGAAACTCTTTGCTCTTCTTGTGCTGGAAACACTGCCTTCAAGATGTCCACGTCTAATCATAGCTGGAACCTCAAACTTAAAGACAAAACAGGGAAATGAAATTGCATTTGAACTCTTCTAAATCTCTGAAGAGATACAATGTCTGTTTGCAGCTGGCTAGTTTGATCTAGATTTCATTTTAACCCAGCTACTTACAACTAGCTAAAATGAAACAGGCTTGGCTTTCACTGTGGTGTCAGGTCAGTCTGTCATCAAGGCCCTGAGGAGATCATGATGCAGACATTTAGTGCTGAGGGCTCCCATGGCTCTAATAAAGAGGACCACAAGAGCAGGAGAGGAGCTTCAAGGAATACAACTGCCAGCTTTCTGACTCAAGTGTGGATGGATGAAATTGGCTGGGATTTCTACTAGCAAAGCCTCTGACTGCTACGTGTCCGTAGAGCCAGGCAAAAGACTGTTTGATCTAACTGGAGTTTTCCCAGCTGAAAATAGATCCATATGGCTTGCTGCTTGGAAGACACCTAGTCATTTGTCACAATGAGATATCAGGTCTTCCAAGGACGTTACCCAAGGCAGCACAGTGCTAGGCAAAAAGACACAGTACTGCTGTGACATGTAGGGCCAGAAGCCCTTAAGCCTTATTCTGACTAAGCTCATCTTTGATCGCATTGGCCAAGTCATGTTCCCTCACTTCTAAAAAATGCTAACCAGCATCTAATGCAGGCTATCCCTATTTGCTAGATCTGGCTGGAAAGTCAGGGTGGCTGGTTTCCTGGCAGTTTCCCTGGGAATACCCACCAGATGCTATAGGCAGCTTGTTCCTAGTTGAGCCTGCCAAGGAGCAGTGGAGATGAGAATACATACATGAAAACCTCTGGTTTGGGTTAGGAAGGAGCACAAAGCTCAGGTGTTCTTCTGATCTGGTCTGATCAACTCCACTACATCCACTAAGGAGCAGATTTCAGCTAAAGGCTTTCTGTTGCACCCTAACGGTGCTGCATCTAATGGCCCAGTATTTCCGTGTCGACTGTTTGCATGGACAAACTGAGTCCCAGCACATTGCTCGGCAGTGAAGGGCTCCCCCAGCCTGTGATGGGGCAAGCATCTCTTGTAATGGACATCTTCCAGAGAAGAATTTTCTGGACAGCCCCATCTTGGGGCTCCATTCCTCTCCCCGGGACTGTCAGTTTACTCATGTCCTCATGCAGCATGTTTGTGGCATGCGGGGCCATGCGCTAGGGCTCTAAAAAGCATTGCAATTATTTTCTCTAAGAAAAGAATTAATAAATCAAACCACCACCATGATCAGATGCAAGCGGCACATTAAGCCACAGGGCTTCCCTCGGGACTGGCCTTCACACACACATTGCAGCTGTGTACTCACTGCACCCCTCAGTCACACCGCAAGCTCCCGCTTGGTGCTTGGGACACCTCAGCCTTGCAGAGCACGATAGAGGACTCTGCTTGGAGGATTTTCTCCCCAGCCAAGAAAACAGGGAATGCTTTACATCAGGCTTGTAGAGGACAATTCCAGGGTGTTGGCAACCCAAGACTTAAGGTACCGCCAAAGAAGTAAGGAAGCAAAACAGCCTCTTGAATCCCAGGGAAACAAAACCAAAGGAAAACTAAAGTCTTGCTTTGGGAGCAGGCAGGGCTCAGAAAGATTTTGGTTTGTAATGCAGTCTACCGACCAGACAGGTATATCTCCTTACTCCTGCGCTTTTTCTCCAAGCGTCTCAGCCGCTTCTCCTCCCGACGCCGGGCCTCTTCTGCCTCCTGGTGCTGTCGGCACTTGTGAAAGTTCTCCACCACCACCCCCACAAACATGTTGAGCACGAAGAAGCTGACGATGAGCAGGAAGGAGATGAAGTAGAGAAGCATCCAAGGGTTATGGTTCTGGATGGGCTGGTGAGGTGGGGAATTAAAAAACGAGAGAAGTGGCATAGACAGGATGTTTCCTCTCATTTACTTTCTCATCAACTAAAATTTTACTTTTGTTGTAAGACCCATCCTAGCCTCCTTAGGTTGGCTTACAGGATTTAATTAATAGAGATAAATCTCAGTGGATGTGCATCATCCCACCTGCAAGATCATTTTAGTTTGTGGTTAGTGGTGCTCAGTTGTTAGAAGATCATCAGAAGCAGGGGAAAAATGACATACAAACTGCTACTGTGGCTATGATGGGGTACTACCCATCCAAGACTGCAGAGGTTCCTTTGGAAATGCTACGTAACACACAAACTTAAAGTCTCTTTCACAACATTCCTGGTTGTTTCCTCTTTCCTGTGAGCTGGGTCTTACTCATCATGTCTTCCATGATGCCGCAGTGCAATGGCACGCGTGGCCCTCCTCAAGTACCATCATTCTAACCCAAAACCCCATCAGTGCTTGTTTGTGTACTACGTCGGGTGCAGCTGCTGTAAAAGCTACTCAGTGGAGAATGAAATACCTTGCAATTTTCACAAAACAATGGGCAGTCAGGGCCTCAAGGAAATCCTATAGTTCTGCTCCTTCTGGAGTCACCCAGGCACAAGACTGCTGAGAGCAATGTATCTGGAGTCTGCAGTATGCTTACCTGTTGGTCTATACCCACGGCATCCAAACCATCGTACATGATGTTGACCCAGCCATCTTTGGAAGAAAGGACAAACAAGGACATGAGGGCCTATAAGAAAACAAACAAAGAGACAGAAAAGATTTATCTTTCATTTTAGACTGCAGCAAAGAAACTAACAACAGATGATGCTAAGCAAAACCAGAGCTCATAACACATCATCTGGCCTGGAGTTGGTAGAGAAATATAACATATTGTGAATGGTTTTTACCTATTTCCCTATCTATCTGGCTTAAAAGTGAGCAAACTATGGTCATTAATGTTCCTTTTCCTTCACATATAGGCTGACTGTTCTCAGACACCTTCTGGTCACCAAAGCATGATTGAAAATCAATACATCATGCTGGCCCAATGTCATGGGGTTTTAGAAAGTAGCAATATATCCCATCTCCTACTGTGGGCTGTCTTGCTTTTCACCCAGTATAAAGCACCTGATTTTTTTTTCATTTGCAAATGTAACAGCTAGAAGTCAAGAGGCTAAAAGTGACAGTTGAGGTCCATACATGAGGGACTGCTTGAAAAAGTTGCTTTAAGGCAACACTCTCCTATAAACAAGGAACAGTATAACCTTAGGAAGTCTGGCTGTGAGAGATCAAGAGGTGACCTGATCCCTTTTTACCCAGTTAGGGTTGCTTCTCATAGATGAACGTCTACATCGTTCTTGGAAATTCCCTATGATGAAGGTTCCATATCCTCCTCAAGGAATCAATTTTTAAGTGCTCATTCAATAAAAACTGGGACAGAAAATCCCTACAACGAGGACTTTACCTGTCCCAAGTTGTCAAAATTGTACTTCCGCCGAACCCACTTGTAGCGTGCGTTAGTGCAGTCAGTCTTCGTGGTGATGTTTTTTACGTCAGGACCATCACAATAGTAGAACTTGCCTTTAAAAAGCTGTATTGGGGAAGCAACACAAAAAGAAAAAAACAAACTGAAGCTTTACCTTTCCTTCCCCCACTGGAGTTGTTCACCAAATTCAAATGCTTTTCCTTTGCTGCCAGCTCAGATACACGCTCAGCAGGAAAACACCTCTGGTGAAACTTCAGGCCCTGAGACATTGTTGTGCATTGCCTCAGACACAGGAGGAAGGTGATTCTGCAGGCCTGCCCTGTCTTGTTGGGTGGATGGCAATCTCCCCTCTGAGGAAGAGATAGTATATACATCCTAGTACATATAGCTGGGAGGGATCTTGGGAATCTGTTTTTAACTTCCCCTACTCTCAGGTAGGCTTAGCTGGTGCTGTGTTGTTCATCAGGTTTGCTCTTCTAACCCTGAGCAGATGCCAACCCCGCACCGGCGCATTTCTTCTAGGGCCTGGCTCTTTCACAGTACCTAACCGAAATCTTCCTCTGGAGAGATTTAAGCTCATTACTTTCACCTTAACCCCAGGTGGTGAGCAAAGCAGCTTCCCTTGTGTAGCAGTCGCAGATGGCCATAGTGAGGGAAATACTCTACCTGGACGCCTAAAATCCCAAAGATAATGAAGAAAGCACAGCAGATGAGAACAATATTCCCGATAGGCCTCAAGGAGGAGATCAAGGTTTCCACCACCAGTTTCAGACCTGGGGCTCTGCTGATGACTCTGGAAAAAATGGCAAAACAATAAGGCTTTTCTTTTTTATGCATGCCCTGTTATTATATGGTTGCTTTTCCTCCTCTGCTTAGGCTGCGATAAAGCTAACATAACCCTCCTCTACTTGTAGGCGGCATTCAGAGACGATTTGTGACTGACTTGGACAACCAGAACATCCACAGTCGCAGTAGATGGAATTCAAAAAGTCTTTGTAAGACACTCTGCCAGCACAGTGTCAGGCAATAGCTTATTAGTAAGAGTGAGGAGGGAATACTCGCTTTGGGTAGAGTATTAAAGAGGTTCCCACTATGGGGCTATTTGTACCTCAGTCCAGAGACCTAATACCCTCTGAGGTCTCTCTGATCCAAGCTGAGGGACACAGAGGAGTCTGTTCCTAACAAAACATGTAAAAACAGCTTCACAGTGGTACTAGAGAGCACAAATTGTCTTTCGACAGGCATAAGTGCTCACCTGCCCTACTGGCCTAGGCTCCATGACAACTTTTCAAACAAAGTAATTTCAATTTGTTTCCTAATTAGTTCCTGAACTGACTCTGAGCTAACAGGAACTTGTAATCAACAGCTCCACAGCCAAAGGGTCATCCCATTAAAGAGCAGCTTGCTTGCTTGCTCTGAGAGGCCAGGCATGCTCTCAGCACAGGCTGAAGCAGCTTTTGGGGTATTATGAAGAAAAAATGTTTTCCTTTCCTGTATGAGTGCCTGGAGAATGATTCTCCCATGAACATGTGAAAAATGTGTTTGCACACATAAGTGTAACTTCCCCAAGCAAGCTTTTCTGGGAAGGTGGGTGTTTTGACTGAAGAACATCAAAGGGTATTTTTTTTGGAGGGGCCTACAGAGAGGGAGAGGGTATGAGTCCTTGCAGGTAGCTTACGCTTGCACAGCTCATGATGCTTTCATGCCTTCCAAACACAGAGGAGTTGTGTGCTACAGTGACAAAGGATTTCAATGGGGTCTTGTTTGGCAGCAAATAATGTGGCAGTCTGAACTGCACCTACAAAGTGTTAGGAATGGTCCCTGGAGTAACTCTAGAAAAGGCTCTGATAAGTGAAGCCATTGTGAGAGGTGATGAATTCCTCTCTATTAATAGGATCTGGCCTAGTTATGCTACAAGACCAACTCCTTTTTTTCCCTTTACATTTACTTATGAACTGATTTCTGAAAATCAGGCCTGTGCCCTGATTTCTGTTTCCAGTTATGTGTGTTAGACAGGTGCTCTGAGGCACTGCCAGGACAAAGCTTGTCCAGGCTGACCCAGAGTGGCTTCCGGTGAGTGAGCAATGCAAAGGGATCCTGATGCCACCAGCACAGAGAGCAAGAGAGGAGACAGAAACACTCACAAAGTTACTTGTCACTAAGGAGATACGGAGCAGCAGACAAATAGCTTTTGTTCCTGTGGTCATGGGCCTAAACAAGATTGCCTCTTCCTATTACTCTCATAAGCAAGCAGCTTTTCATCAGACAGCCTCCGGGTCTCAGGAGGTGCCCATCTTATTTCCCCTGAAATTTCATGAAAAAAGGCTTGTGTTTCTTGCCAAGCAGGATGGAAATAGAACAGGAGCCATGAGCTGATAAAAATCCCCCAAGCATTAACACTCTTTGTTATTGCACAATCGTAAACAAAACACAAATTCTCTTTATTCCTTTTCTCAAACACTGAAAGCGTCTCCCCTCGCTCTTCCTAGCTGAGAGCTAAATTGTTTTGCAGTAGCGTTAGATATGCAGGCACAGGAGAGTAGGTAGAGATGCTGGAGCTTATCAAATTATTGTCAGCACCTGTTCAATTGCAAATTTTTTTACCAGCCAACGCGACCTCTTTGCTTGGGAGTGACTGTGAGGTTGTGCAGTTTAACAAGGAGCCAGACTGATTTGTAAAATGGTGATAAAAATGCAGTGTGGAGGAGGCATTTGCTGCACTAACTGCCAGAGTACAGTAACACCTCTCACTCCAAACTCAATCCGCTCTTTTCCATGCTGGCAAAGATGAATTACATTGGAGCTAATTTCTTCTTTTCCCCCCACCTCCCCAAACAGTTTCAGTAGATAAGAGCTACCCAAAGATGATTCTACCCATACTGAGTTTCGGCTTTTTGTGTTATTAAGCGAGACCTTGATGGATCATGTGCACATTTTTGCAAACTCCTTGATCTATCAACACAAAGCAAACTCAGCCACCCTGTTAGTGAACGTACCGGAGAGGTCTCAAGGTCCGTAGAAGTCTCAAAACGCGAAGGACACCCAGGATCTTAGCTCCGCCTGCCGAAGCCATGGAGACAATAATATCAATGATAGATACAAAGACCAGGACTCCATCTAGGACGTTCCAGCTGCTCTGCAGATAGGTGTTCTCCCCAGAGAAAAATCCAAGAGCTACCACCTACAGCCAGGAGAAGAGACACATTTAAATCTTCACCCAGATCATAACTATGTCATGTTCTGGTCTTTGCCAGGCCTCACAATGGGCCATGGGGTGAAGATGTAATTACCTTAACCATCATTTCAGCCACAAAGATTGCAGTGAAGATGTAATTAGAAACACTTAGGAATATCCTTTCCTGTAAAACAATGAAGGAAGGCAAGTTATTTAAATACATTAGAAAACAAACATCTTGTAGGGTCTTGCCCTGACAAGACTAAGATCAATGCTGCATCAAGAAAGACTGTGACTCAGGTACTCGCCGTGCTGTGTGGATCTATATCTGGTCGCTCCAGTGCTATAGTGATGCAGTTGAGAAATATGAAGACCAGCACCACGTGATCAAACATTTTGTGGGCAATGACCTTCTGGCACATCACTCGGAACCTGAAGAAATGGTGGGGATAAAAATATCCTTCAGACATCAGGTCAGCGAGAGACACCCACCCGAATGGCACATCCTCAAAAGCCTTCAAGCAGCTGTGCCACCAGCATCAGATCAGGTGCTGAGCTAGTTGCTCCACAAGTTTCAGTCATTATTATCAATGCAGCAAAACAGATGCAGTAAACAGTTATTATTGATGCTGGTTAAGCCACCCTTCTTCATAGACAGGCATGGAGCGAACCATGCAACTATTGTGCCCACATGAAACAGAAAAAGTTACCTAAAAATCATGAACTGGATTTCTAAAACTCTCAGTGCTTCTGCATCAGAGAAGGGTTTTTTTCGCAAGGGAAGGCTAGCTAGAAATGTAGTATTCCATTACCACCAAAAGCCTGCTGGGCTGACATTTCACTGTGTTTTCTTACCTATTCTGTGGGGAAAACAAGTAGAGGGACCAGTCTTCATGACTCTTGCACCACTGTGGTTTGTAGGGCTCCAGGACTTTACGAATACGGTAGCAATAACTCTGGACAGAAAAGAAAAAAACACCTTTTCTTCCTCTTTTATTTTCCTGCCTCTTCAACTTTCACAGTCCTTTTGTGAAAGGGGGCAGTACGTGGCATTTCATAGTGCCTATAGGAAATCACAGCTTTTGGGACAGAGATGTGGCAGGCATTGTCACAACAAAACAGGGAGGAAACAGGTGGAAGAAAGGGGCTGCTGTACAGTGAAATATGCACATAACAAAGCAAGACTTTCTAGGCAGGTATCATTTTGAGATCCAAAATTGTGTCAAGACCAAAAAGGCCTCGATCAACCAAAAAGTTAAATAGAGAACATTCCAGGCTTTCAGGCCTTTGAAATGCCAAACAGCTCTTGTGAGCAAAGAAATGAGCCAGCTGTTGTATCTACAGCTCATTTTTGGAGGCATTCTGAGCAAGGGGAACAATCTCAACCAGTCCAAAAACTAAGCAAATGCATGCACAACTCCTTGTCATTTTACCTCGTTAGGGACCACTGCAAGGTAACAGCCCAACCCACTAGCTAAAAAACCCCCTTTGGGAAGTGGATGCCATTCCCTTGGATCCGGATTAATTTTGTCTACATTGCCATTAGGCAGCAACACATTTCAAAATCCAGTTTTTTAATCAGCCTCCTCGGAATGGAAAAGCCACTTAATGCTGGAGCACGCGGTTTCCCCCTCAACTCACATCCTCCATGTCATCCTCATAGTCCATGGCATCCTCCTTGTGGCTGTCGACACGCAGGAAGAACTCGCTGGGGACGTGAACCATTTTGCCGTTGCAGTCTTGGTACTCGGTCGGCAGAACAGCCATGGGGCTGACGCTGAGCGAGTGGCGCATGGTGGGCAGCTGGAGCAGCTCAGGCAGGTCCAGGGAGCTGCGGTAGTCCAAGGACTCTGCCCGGCGGTGCAACGAGGCCCTGCTGACCGTGCTGGACTTGGCATCATCGGAGTCATCATCCGTGCTGCCTTTCCCCTCCCCAGAGAGCAAGGACTCTCTTTCTCCTGACTGGTTCTTCTTCTTGAGGCTTGGGGCTCTGCCCAGGCTATTCCAGCTTGAGCGTCGGCTTCCCCAGTTGCTGCTGGTGCCCCAGTTGGCGCAAGGGGAACTGCGGATGCTGGACTGAGAGAGGAGACAGACATTTGAGGGTTTGTTTGCAGGAGGAAGCAAAGTATATGGCATATTGCCCAGATTAGAAGACCCCTTTGGTTGCAAGTCATGTTTTCTCCTTCCAGCTTTCCTTGCTGCTCCAATTTCATCATGCCTTAAGGTGGGAGCCAAGCACCCAGCTAAGCCCACACTGAAGGTGTGGGCTCTTTGAACTACGCCTGTAGCACAGCTCCCAATTCTCTGTGCTGCATGACTTCCTACTGTCCTGGCAACATGAACTGTGCACAAAAACTGAACCCAAAGACATTATTGCTGAATTGGCATTTTCCTTCCTCCTGCTCAAGTGGTTTCAGCACACAACTTCCTTGGCTTCCAAAGGGGCTCTGGCACCTGAGCCACCCAAGTATCTCTTGTAAATTGTGCCCCTATTTGCATTACTTTCTTTTCAATTTCCTGCATAAGGTGGTGGAAGGAATGTTTCTCTTACAGTAAATTTCTGGCACAGATGAGTGTGTCACAGTGCACTTGGCCGGGTAGGTAGTTGCCAGGATGAAAGCACTTAAGGTCAGAACAGAAAAAACTAGAAGGAGAACTCTTTTTCCCTCCATGTCTTCCTCCTGGCACAAAATGAGGCAAACTGCCTTCCTTCTCCTTCTCAGTGTTGGCCAGCTCTCCTCTGATTGCTTCATCTTCCTTTGGCTGATGGCACTGATGTGCTCTCAGAGAAAAGACTCAACGATGAACAACCCTCTTCAGCAACTTACAATCCCATGAAACCCCAAGGCAAACAACAGTCATCTCTATTTTCTTTTCAAAAGCATTACCTTGACTAAGCAGCTTACCAAAGGGGATAGTGGCTCTGTCTCTGCGTGAAGCGCCTTCATGGTCCGCTGCCTTGATTTGAACATGATATTGCAGTTACAGAGCCCAGGAATGGGATAGATAAGCAGCAGCAGCAGAAATCCACTTTGTCTATTAACTCTGCTCCCTCTGTTTTCATAGAGCTACCCTCCCGCTCCCCTGTTGCAGGCAAAATGCAATCAGTTGCCAAAGCAGTCAGCTCCAGCCAGATCTCTGCTCCCTGAGCTGTACCTGGTGGCAATCGGTCAGCTCATACCTGTTTCCCCTCCAATTGGGCTGCTGTACTGTAACTGGAGCTCAGCTGCTGTGCTGGTAAGGACAAACGCTTCATATCCCTTGACACAAGGTGCAGTCAAGATGCAACCTGAAAACACTGTGGGGGAAGCAGGCCTCATCCTCACAAGAACACTTGATACCTTCTCTGAGACACCACAAAACGGCCGTGTGGTTGGCAATAGATGCCTGCTCCTCCTCAGAGGGATTTGCTCTGTAGGAACTTACAACTTGTTTCAGGTTGTGTCTCTTGAGTGAGGTCACTTGGCATGGACTTCCAATCAGATAGAAGGCAGGAAAAAACTGAATTCCAGTACATCCCTGTTTTCCCTCTTCATATACTCACTGTCCTTGACTGCTATGTTGTCACTGTCCTGCCCCAGCACAGTGCACCCATTCATTTCTCCCTCTTGACCCTGTTCTCCTCCTGTCTTTCAACATAGTTCTCACTTCTATCACCCTCCTTTTTATTATCCAGCAATGGGTGTGCTTGCACATACGCACACACACACACACACGCCTGCTGCTTGCAGGCACTCAAGGATGAGTTGCAGCAACAGGAACTTACCAAGGACTTCTGATCGTAGCTCAAGGGGTCTAATGATGCGTTACTCCCTCTTCTTGAGTCCACAAAAGTGTGCACTGAATCCATGTGTGGGGAACACTTCGGTGTGGGCATTGGTGTGGCAGCAGTGCGCATGATTATAGGAGGTGGCATGCTTCCCCTGCCCTCCAGGTGTCCATTTGGGGTGACAGCCAGTGAGTACATCTTCATCTCTAGAGAGAAGGGGAGAGAAAATATGGGGTGAATGCTCAGCCAAAACTACAGAAATCACTCTTCAAAATGGACATTGTCCCTTGGGTCTTCTAGGAACTCTGCCAAACGGAGATGAAATGTTGTGGGCTACAAGGTCACCCCCTCCACAAAGAAAGGCATAAAGCAAATGTCACAACCTTTTAAGAGGCCTTCAGCCCTGCTTGGACTCGGAACCCATTGTCCTCCAAAGGAAACTTCTTTTGCTTGCTGTTTCTTGGGATTTAGAGAGTGGACTTACAGTTTTGGGGGACTGGGAGAGGTTTTCCAGGGAAAGGACACTGAGGACCGACTAAAATCACCCTAGGAAGTTAATCTCATTTCCTCATCATACAGTCTTGCACAGAGATTTTTATGTAGTTCTGATGTGCTCTAAGATGCTTCATGGAAAAGGCACTAGGCAGACATTAGTCATTGTCTTTAGTAATCTATTCAGGGGACAGGGAAAGGAAGTTGCTTTTACACATCCACACATCTAGAAGAGTAAAACTCCTGTAACAGAGAATCTAACGGCACATCTCTGTGAGAACTGCAGAAAGCATGTATTTTAGCTCTATGGCAAGTACAGACTGCAAAAAATGTATTCACACTGAAGACAAACCAGACAGAACACCTCCAGCCCCATGGAGTGCCATGACACTCAAAAAACTTAATTGCAAACACAAAACTAAAGTTGAACCAGCTCCTGTTTTACTGGGCTTAGTGGGTTCTGGTTTAATATAAAGTCTTAAGGAGAGGGAAGGATGGGAGGCTCTATGACCAGCTGTGAAGAAGTACAAGTCTTCAATGAGAAACCCAAGCGAGTGCATTACCCCTGTTATTCTTCTGCCACTAGCTGCTTTTGCAGTGCAGTGTGCTTCCTTCCATTGGATCGTCCGTTTATTTGCTGGCTTGTGCACAAATATCTGATCTGCACCATGAAGTCCATGGGAACACTGCCATTCACTTTAAAGGATGGAAGATCCAGCTCAAAATGTGCTAATCTGCAATACATGTTCCTCTTGCCAGTGAATCTGTTTACAGACTAATGGCATTGTGATAGAATTGTTAATGCCCTTATGCTGTTTAGTCACCGGTTGGCACCTGGGAGGCTTTGGAGACACACAATTACTCATGGACTTTGACTGATGGCAAGTTCAGCCCTGTTTTCTATTTCTGTATTACCTCAGAAGAGGTGACAATGTTTCTTTCCCCTAGAGCGCTCTTATTGTTTGAAGCTGCTCAGCAAATAGTTGTTGCAGAGCTGGTGCTATGGGTTCCTTGTCAGCTATTTGCACTGAACATTTGTTTGATCACTTGGTATTTGGAATTTGTTGTTTGTTTCATCCGCAGACTGAGCAGCTCTATTGCCTTGCTGTGATCCAGTTCTCAGCTTCCCCAACAAATGACTTCTGTCCCTTCCTCAGGGACAGAATTCCATCTGGTCACCACGATCAATATAATTTCCATAGCTGAACTGAATCCTGGTTTAGAAACTTCTGAAGTCAACCTAACAAGAGCTTGAGCTGAGAATCAAAGTACAGAGGAACTAAAATGGCTCATGTTTACCATCATACTCATGTTTACCATCATACTCGCTCTGTTAAAATATGTGATCCCTTCCTGTCCCCTATCTGGTTGCAAACTCTACAGAATGAAGGCTGTCACCTACTAATCCATGCTTATTGTACACTAGTACATCATGGCCTTACATCAAATCAATTGCCAAGCCCTCCTGTAACACAAATGAACAGCAACGCTTCCATCCATCAAACCTCACCTAAATGCATTTGTGCAAGGAACCAAAAAGAACAGATGAGAACATGATTGATGTGAAAAGCTGCTGAGAAGTAGTGTGAGAATATTGCTGTCACCAAGCCTTTCTGTGGTAATGATAAAGAAATGATGAGACATATCTAAATATTCTAGTACAGTTTAAATCAGAAAAACATCTGTTTAAAGGAAATATCAATGCTCATTTAGCTTTCTGCATAGCTGCTCTGTTAATATAGTTATCAGATTAATTGCCAAATAAAATAGATTCTTCTACTTTGCCCCTGAAGTTTCTATGAAAAGATGACTGTGGAAACAGAACTGTAGCGCTCAGATGCCCAGGAAAATGTAGAGACAAAATCCTACCTGTCGCTCGGAGATCTTTTAGCTTCTCAAAATCATCATCAAAGTTGGCAGATGTCTTGTCCTCATCTGTGTCTGACCTATTGGCATCACCCTGCAGAGAAGGGAAGGATAATTAACAGACCTGATTCATTTAAACTTTAGCACAAAGGCCATTTGGATTCCTTAGTAGCTCAGAGATACCTCAGCTCTCCACGGTTTGTTTAGGCATGGCCAAAGGACCTAGGAGGGCAGAATGCCAAATTCCCTCCGACGTTACCCTGGGGAATGACCCCAGGTAAGTGCCTCTTCCTTGTTTTGATTCATTTTTGTATTGGGGCAGAAAAGATGGTGGTATGATTGTGACTATTGTTCCTGCAATGCTGTTGTGTTTCCCACACAGCGCCCAGCCTCGCTGCACAGGGCATCCCAGGGGAGAACACGAAAGTGCAGCTGCAGTCAGAGGAGTGACTAAGAAAAATTGGCATTGTGGGTTCCATATTTGCATGGTCCATGATCCCAGCTGAAAGCACTTAGGTTTTAATGTCAAAGGATGTCAAAGGGCTTTTCTTCTTTATTTGACAACACTGTAAATTTGACTTAGATCTGAAAACCAAGCCCCGATTTGGTTTCTTCATGCTGGTTGGTAATCGAGATCGTATTGGGAAATCTCTTGGCAACACTGAAGTTGAGGCAGAAGGGAATGAGGCCAGCTGGCCTGGCAGCACAGCATCATCTCAGGTCCGAGAGCAGCCAACCACCCTCAGACTGGCTTTCCTCCTGGAAGTCCAGTTATTTTTCCCTTTCAGACATATCTGCTTCTGCTACTAAAAATGATCAGCTTAAATAATGTGGAAGCCTCTGACAGAAGAGCTATTGTCGGGTTCTCCTGTGTTGGGGCAGGTCTGCAGAGAGGAGAGATTCAGCAGGCTGTCGGTGTGACTCTGGCTTGATCCATCAAGACTGCAGAAAAGCTGTGCAAATTGATAGCAAATGGTTGGATTAAAGCAGCTGATCCCAGAAAAAGGAGCACAGTTCCTTAACTGATGCCTGAGCAAATCACCATGGTTTCTAGAGACACAGTGCTGAAGTGGCAGTGAACTTGATTTCATCTGTGATGTATTGCTAACTGGTGCAGCCAAACAGACAGGATGACTGAAAGGATTAAGCTCTCTTACTCATCTTCTCTGTCTTGGAGCAGAAGCACTAGTGCAGAGGAGATGAAAGATTTGCATAATTTTGGAGGGTTTGTCTGCTTTTCCAGAGCAGCTCTGGGGTAGATTTCAAAATGACATGGGAACAATACAAGCACAAATATGCAATTATGGTCCTGTTTGAAGTCTGGCTGCTTGTTGTCCTAAGCACAAATGTACTAAAAATTGTTTTGTGGCCATTTAAGCCTATTCTCTCCTAGGGATACTCCTGCCAAACTTGCTCCACAGGCAGATCAGAACCTGAGATCACGCAGAGCCTGTGTACTGTGACAGACAGTACAATTTTTAGTGTTCTTGCTGAAATGCTGCTGATAGTTCAGAGTGGCTCTAATGTGCCTCCTCTGAGCTGCACAAGTCTCCCAGGAGTCTCTCTCCATCAAAGTAAAAGAAACACCTGAGCAAAGGGAGAAGTGCACCTCAGTGTTCTCTGTAACTGCTTAGAGCGTCAACCTGTGAGAGGGCAAAGTCAAAGATGTCCAAACAAGAAATATTCACAACATACCGATGGAACCAGGGATGTCAAAAAGAAAACCCAGTTCCATTGATACTTCTTCCTGGGAGTTGTCCAAGGAGACTGTAAACATCTTTGGTTTACAACCAGAGTTAAGTTAGGCATTTATAAGTGCAAGACTTGCACTGAGTCCTGGTAGCTGAACTACAGCCCTGAGAAGGGTTTTCTGTAACACAGCTAGTACCTCCCTATGAGAGAACTGACAAGCCCATAGGCTTAATGTCAGGATTTATAATAAATGGAAGTGGAGAATAATATGTGCCTGGCAAATGTCATGCCTGTGGTTGCTGGCCTTTTCTGAGGCAGCACTGAGTGAATAATACAAGCTTTGAAAACTACTCCTTACACACATTTAAATCATGGTCTGCAAGAGTTCCAAAAGGAGCCATTAAGACTGACCAAGAAAACGACAGCCACTGGGCTAAGGCTGTAATTGTGCACTCAGAGTATTGCATGAGGCTGCCCGCTTCTGGCTTCACTTTAACAGGTGATTTGGCCTCTGACAGGGCAGGTAAGGGGTGGGGTGCCAAGAAAACTTTCTTCTGCTTTAAAGCAATCAGGGAAAAAAGGATGCCAACTGCTGTACAAGGACTCTCTGTGCCTAAATGCAAGACTGCTTGAGCAAGAACAGCTTCCAGTCAGCCAGGTCAGATGTGCTGGGTTTCTCTGGTATGTCCTCTTTTTCCACTCAGATTTGCTGGTTGATGGAATCTGAGGCTATCTGACACATCCAGTCACTGGAAACTCTGAGCTACTGTATGGTCAATAGTATTGGTTGCTTCTGCACTCAGTTCAGGAAAATCAGTTACTTTAGCACAGACTTTAGTCTGCTACAACTCTCCTAAGAGGAAACCCCCTTGGGGGCTGGAAGGCAGCAGCTACTGCACAGGCTGTAGAAATACTGGCAATTCCTTTGCTTTGGTCTTACTAGGTTAGTGGCTAAAACGTCCACCTCCATCTGCATCAGGTTGCACTAGAACAAGAATATGGCTAAAGTGTTACAGAGTTCAGAGCAAAGTTGGGAGATGCTGACAAGGGTGACACTGAGAAAAGGAATTTGGAAATGAACTGCATCAGCATGAGCTCCAGTCACAGACATGTGGAACAGAGGATTGTTCCTGGACAAAGACCTTCTTGCTCTTCATGGACCACACTGTACAAGACATGAAAACATCCACTAATGCAGTGCAGAGCATTTTGAAAGTGGTGAGCTGGACTGCTTGTGCCTTTTGTGTGTGCAGGTGGTACTCACCACCCTCAGCATCCATGAAGCAGCCCTGAGCGACACAGATCAGGGTTGGTTTTTTCCAACCTGGGGCTTGACTCCTGTTCTTTCAATTATTTTTCCTCTGCTGGTACTGTGAAGAAGCTAGGAGGGATGTTTTAATAATGAACCTACGCAGACATCCTTGGAAGACAAAAATGTGTCTGTGCTGACTTGAGAGAAGGGAATTTTTTGGTCCATCAATATTTCAATTGTATTCCATGGTCAGTGGAGGTTCATCTAAGTGTGATCTAAACATGGCAAATGAGAGTATGATACCATTTCTGGGGAAAAAATGGAAAGTGAAAAAAAATCCTAAAGAAATAATTTCTTTCTCCTCTTTCCCTTGGGAGCTAAGATGGTGAAAACTGAAGCCATTTTCTCATTTTCTTTTTGAGCCTTGTGTCTCTGAAGCCAATCCAGCACTAAGCAAACTTTCCTTTCTGAATAGTTGCAGAAATAAAAAAAGTAATAATTAAAAAAATCCCAAAGGGCAACGTAAGCCCTTTCAATGCCACTACTCATAGCCTGAACTGGGACTGGGTGATATCTTGTAAGTCTCAAAATCATTTTCATTTGCACTAGGGACTTTGAAAAAAGCAATTTTTTTCAGACTAATATATATGTGCACATATATCATTATATTTACAGCCTAAACAGATCATCCTCGCTTAAAATCTCCCCCAAACAGACTTGCTGTGATCTAAAAGGAAGATGGAAATGAGCAGGATGGGGCAGGGGATGGCTGCTTTCACTCTCTCAGGATGCTGAAAGCAGATCTAGAGTGGACTTCCCAGTGGGCAGGAAAACCTAAAAGGCTGCAAGTGGCCCCCACTCACACCTGTACTATACCACCTACACCACTCACACCAGTGTGGCCAGCTGCTCTGGATCATGTGGCACTGGACTGACTGCAGAGCTTCTAAGGTTCTGTCTGGTTCAGATCAGGGCATGGCATATCTCTTTTGACTGAGAAATAAAATCAATTATCTAATCCTTCCCATGTGAGATGAGGTGTCTGCAGTTTCACATAAATTCCCTACCCACTGACCTGATACAGACATTATTTTTGGTGTAGGTAAAAATCTCTTTCCCATTTATATGTCCTGCATAATCCACAACATTTCAAAACGTAATGGTTGCAACCTTGCAATACAGCTTTTGAACAGTTGTGCTGTTAATCTCAAGTAACACAGTAAGGGACAGAATCCCAAGGAAGGGCCTGGATTGAGAGCCAGTTCCCATCCTGCCTCATCCCCATGACTAGCACAGGTTAGATAGATTGAAGACCTGAGGCACACCATAAAGAAACACAAAAGACAGGGCATATAGGAGATTTGGTGAGTTAAATTAGTCCTAAATTATTTCCTCTAGGTCATAGAACAGACCCTTTAGCAGATCAACTGAAGTGTTGGTGTCCCAAGTCCCATGCCAAGACCAGTGGGCCTTATTTGTAAAGACAGATTCACAGCTGCTTCACATGACCAATCCAGCCCACCTACACCCCTTAAATTTAAATTTAGGGCTGCTTGCATGGTTAGATGTTTCCACTGATGTGGGCTCATGCCTACACATGCATCTCAGGTTTGTCCCTCCTTCTGCTCATATCTCTTACCTCTGCCTGGAAGCCTTCTACCAGAATGGCAACAAGAAGGTTGAAGAGCACATAATTGCCAAATGTCATCAGAGCCACAAAGTAGAGCGCTGCCCATGAAGATGTAGATGCCATCCCATTGTACAAGACCACGTTCCAGTCCTCTTGAGTGAGGATCTGCAGGGAGGTGAAGGGGAAGACTCTCTAATTACTCCTCTCATGCACAGCAGCTACATTCAAATACTGACTCATCCATTTTTTCCTCTCCTTTTGACCTTTTCTGAGCACAATCATTAGCAGGTATCATGAAATGAGACAGCAAAACATTCTTTTATTTAGATCTTTGCATGTGAGAGCTCTTTCCCAGCCAGACCTCCCCTCTCTGCAGGAAATCTAGCACACCGCTGCACACAGAGGTGACTACTTCAGATCCTAGATATGGTAACATGAAGAATGTGCTGGTACAAGTCCCATTATTTGGTGGTAGTATTGCCTCTTTTGATAACCATCAGAAGACAACAGAGGCCACAACTATTGTCTCCTTTTGGGCTGCTCATTATAAGGCGTCTGGAGCTGAAGGAATAGGTAGGGGATGTGGTATTTGATGAGATAAATGACATTGGATGGCTTAAGAAACTCAGGTAAGCAAAGCCATTTCCATTAACTAAAAGCACTAACAAGCTGGGCAAAAAAATAAACACCTTTGCAAAGCCTTGCTCCAAGGGACCTTCCTCAGGGATTTGCACTCTCCTACCTTTCCTGGAGCTCAGAAATCCAGGGGCCTATGAAAAATGAATGACAGATTCATGCTCCACATTAATTCATACTTGCAATCAAAATGGCCTCTAACCCTCCTAAAAACAAGGTAGCTTTGGGGAATAGGAATGCAGTCAGCTGCACTGAGGCATGTCGCTCGTTAACCTTCATGGGATGTAGGACTGAGCCCTTGAGCTCTGTGCCAACTCTATTTCCCAAGGGACTGTTAGAATAAATGTAGAAATCTGTATTTATGTTGGTAAAAGAAAAATATGAAGCTGTAAGACCAATGCTGATTTGCCATTGCTCCTTTGGAAGGAGGAAAACTTTGCAAGAAGTTCCTATTCTTCACTGCAAAGACTCTGGACTGGTTTGAATCTTGAATGATACTGTGGTGAATACCTACTCTGCATTTAGAAACTTACCTTAACATTGTTTACACTGTGCTCCACTTGGGCTCTAAGGACTGAGCTTCTAAACAGAAAAGACTAATTGTTATATTTAGAATGCTCTGGAAATAGCAGCTTGTTGCTCCATCGTGGAATATGCCAGTAATTTTAAGCACATAGCAGAGCTTGTCCACAGAGGAAACAACTTATATAAGGATTTTTCCCAGCATATAGAAACAGTAACTCCAGCTCTGATTTGCATCAGTATTTGTCGCTCCCAGTTAAATGAAATGGGTTGCAAAGTGTGTTTTTGGGGCAGTGAAGGCAAGTAAGGAGATGGAGCCACAGAACAGGAGCAGAATGAGCAGCTGACTGTGGGTCTTAATCTTACTGACTATATGAAAGGAAAATAAGGGTGGATTCCCAGATCTTCTTAGACCTTACTTTTACTGACAACAAATATGCACAACGATGATTTTGAGTAGATTCCTTCTCTATCAGGGTTTATAAAGACCAGCTAACTTGGAAACACAATCAGTTTCCCCTAATAACTCTACAGGGCCATTTCAGTCCAAGTTTGACACCTACTGTAATAGCTTTTCTTAAAAAACTAAAATAACTAGTCCAGGTGGTCTACATTAGAACTTCACAGAGGATCCAGAGCTTACCTGAAATACAGTCACAATGGCCCAAAGTAAGGAATCAAAATTCTTTCTGTCTGGAACTGTGTCTCCCGTATCAGTTTTCAGGCTGAACTTGCATCCAAAAAGATGCATGCCAAGAATGCTGGAGTGGGAGATGGAAGAAACACATTATTGCATGAAATATGGTTGCAGGGAGGATTGCAGTGATTTTTTGGACACTTTCCTCCTCCCAGTGTGCCAGTGGTATCTCCTAGGAAGAGGGGGTCTGCTCCACCACTGACATCATGACCCTCCCATTCAGTTCTTCTGTGTCACATTTCATTACAACTGTCTACTTTGAAATCAGATCAGGGATCTCCTTTGTCTAAAAAAATGGCAAACAATATTGCCAGCTTTATAAATTAACTGGTGTCCAAGAAGAGGATCCTGAGGAGCATTCCAGGGTCAAACAGACCAAAGTCTTGGTGTCTGTAACACTGGTAGAGTCCAGTTACTGAAAAATTCCTGAGATAGAACTGAATGAGCCTTCCAGGAGCTCCAGAGCAATTGTTGCCTGTTTGTGTACTTCACTGCTCTACAGAATTACAGTACTGCATGGAAAACTGAGACTGAAAAGAGGTAAATAGTCTGTTGAGTGTCTGCTTGTCAGTCTACTGTGAGCACTTCTATCGTGTAGGCAGCCTAGCAAATGCAGTGTATTCTAATCTACATGTTACCTAAGCAAGCTGAACAATTAAACAAAGAAGAGCTGCAGACTCTGGTACCTGAAGATAAAGATGAAGAGCATGAGCAACATGCAGAAGGTGGCTACGTTGTCCATTGTCTTCATCAGGACCACCAGCTGGCGACGGAGGGCGGGCATGAAACGCACCAGTTTGAGCACTCGGAGCAGCCGAAAAGTTCGTAGGACAGAGAGGCCTCCGTCCGACTGGCCGATGATCTCCCAGACGCTGCAGGAACACCAGAAGATCTATAAAGAGCAGTTCTGTACTGTGAAAGCCCTGAGCAGGCTGGTTTCTTACAGGATATCACATCATTTAAGCCCTAAAGGAGTAGTTTATTTCCCTGCTGCCTTCTTGCTTCTGAAAAACACCTTCATCTCCCCGTTGTGCAGACACACGTGCTCATGCACAACCTTTATCCTTTGTTCTTTAATTCCCTTACTTTCTGTGGCTCTTCACAATACAGCACGTCTCCTGCTAGTGTGCATAAGTACAACCAGTCACAAAGTCACAAAATGTGGATGAAATTTTGTACATGTTAATATCCAGAGGGATTTACATTTGTTGAGGTGGGTTGATCTGATTAGGCCCCAGACTGGTCTTCAGTTTGGGCCTCAATTGATCCTCACATCTCTGAATGAAAATGATGGGCCAATTGAAGCTAAGAGTTTACACCTCATTTACACCTTCTGTGTTTGCCTTGACTCTGCTCCAAATTACTGTTTGAGGGGTGAACAGCACTTCTGGAAAGAATCCCAGCACAGAGAGGTGCTGTGACACCTCCAGTCTATGCTGCAATAGTGTTGCCCTGGGAGAGGAGCAGAACAGTGCCCTCTCTTACCCTCCTGCTTGCCATGTTCTGGCCTCAGTTGTGTGTTAATTCAGAAGGAGGGCATGCTGCTGGGATACAGACACTCACAGTACTCCTTTCCCAGGACAAGCCATTCTTCACTCCAGTGGAAAATTGGCTGCAGTGCCAGATGTGTGGCGTAAATAGACTTTGTTCTCCATCTGCTAGGTCCATTTACTTTGGACAGTCCTTCTAATGACAGGAATCTAAAAGGTCAGCATAATTATAGCACCTCATAGCCAGCAAACCTTGGATTAACACATGCCACATCACTCCTGTTCCCTATCCCACTCCCCAACTGGTCTGACCCTCAGCAGAAAACCCACAGTGCAGAAAGAACTAGCAGTGACCTGATGACAACTATGATCCCATCAAAGATGTTGTATGGGTTCTTGATGTAGCCAAAGATGCCAAAGGCAAGGAGTTTCAGGAGCATTTCCAGGGCAAACATGCTTGTGAAGACGATGTTACTGATCTCCAAGGCGTTGGTCAACTCATCCGGCTATGGGGCAAAAAAGCAACATGGTCAAACAAATACAGAGGAAATGATTAAAGGCTGGTATGTTCCTCCTGCTCTGGGATTTGTGCTAATGATGCACAAATGCTAGATCTTCCCATGCTCCTTACAGAGATCCATGGAGTGTCTGAGCTATAAGTGTCCAAGGGGAACAGCAGACAAGCCTCATGGGCAGTCCCTGTGACACACAGAATCCCAGTCCATTTCTGGAATGGTTGCAGAAAAACTGTGCCAAATACATGGGCCCCAAAAATGAAAGCTATGCAAAAGACAGGGCTTGTTCTGTGTCGCAAGACACTGTTATCCAGGTGAATGGCTAGTATGGCTTGTAAGGCTTCTACTGGGACTCGTGTTGGTCAGGCAGGTCTTACTGCATGAACCCCAGCAGAGCTTTATGGATACAGCTACATCCAAAGGCAGGACCACTGTCAATACAGCATAGCTCTATTCACATACAAACAAAGCACTTTTCTTACAGACATCTCTTAGGAGAATTAGGAAAACAAATACCTGTGAAAGTCAGTAGGATCAACAGTTTTATCTGCCTTGAGATATTTATATCTCCCTTTGGAAACTGTCCCCAGACAAACCCCAAGATGATTTTTCCTTCTGAAGTTCTTGTTAGTAATGTAGAGCAGATTTTATTAAAATGACAGCAGTATGGCCCTCAGCATCAGGATTCCCTCCAGGATCAGTATGGCTTTCTCTGAGTGTATGAGACTGCACGCAGCTTAAATCCAAGAGCTAATTTTTCCACCCCCTCCTCTACCACCAGCACCAAATTACTTTGGGCTACGATCTTGCTTTTCAGACAGACCCTTAGATGTTCCTTCCCTGGGAAGCGCAGCAATCTCTGCCCAACACCCAGGCTGGAAACGGCCAAAAGGTGGGTTGGGGTTTGCTCTCTTACTGGAGCTACTCCCTCAAACAGCACCAGGCTCTGCAATGCACATTTCTAATGCTCAAGGCCCGTTCCTTTTACAAAAGAAAATGAGTCTTTTTCATTTCCTCAGCATAATAATATTGTCTAGAAAAAGGTGTTATTTTCATATCTGACTCATCTCCTGACTGATAATAGTTTCCTTTATTCCCCATCTGTCATTAGACACTGTGTTAGAAGTTGGCAGTTTCTCAGGGATGTTGTTGCATTATTTGAGGCTCTGAAGGTAGAAGATGATTGTAATACTGTGGCACAGCCGCGCTCTGCAAACTGAATCCTTGGCAACTGGAGGGGGTGAAGGAGTTAACTTGAATGCAGGAAGAGCCCACACATCCCCTACTATAGGCAGCGACAGTCTGTGGGCTGCTAATGAACCATCATTCACTGGCTAAATGACTTTATGCAATAGACTGTCTTTTGCTCAACCATTTATGCAGGAGAAAGAGCACTAAGAGTCCCAGTCCTCATGGTTATAATAGATATACACTAATTACTAAGGGACACCAAGGGAAGGACTGTGCAATTTTCAGTTCTTTAGTCTTTAGCAAGGGGTGGCCCCACTGGCTGCACAGTGCTGAATGAACGGCTGGATCACCAGGCTGTGCTCCTCAAACTGTCCTTGCTCTAGGGACAGCAGTTTCCTCCCTAACACCAATCAGTGCTCACCCATGCTATTCCCTTCCCTGACGATGCCAAAACAACATAGGCAGAGGTCTTCCCTTTGCAATGAAAACACAGCTGAAGAAAAGGGCTGCTCTAGGATGGCATCTAACCAGCTCCCCAGCAGAGACTGACCCTGAAATAGGCCTATGGGCTCCCAGGTGCCCACCCTGCTGCAAGCCACAGCAGTGATGGGACACCATACAGCAGCCTTGATCTATTTGTCAGTGGCAGCGCATCGCTGGCATGTTCAGTCTCTCCTGAGCTGGGGTTATACAAGGGCATTCTTAACAAGAAGCAAAATAACTTGCTAAATTCTTATGGCCCTCCAGGCAGCAGACTGGAGGGCTCCTTGGGACAGGGTGTTCATGGCAGGCTGAGGATGCCTCGTTAACATGTTGAGGCTGGGAAATTAATGACACAACCATCAGCAAAGAAGCTGCAGCTTTGAAAGGACAGAGTTCTTGTGCAGCACTTTTTGCTGGGACACACAGAGAACCTGCCCAGTATGGCCTACACTAGCCTGCAACACAACAACAGGCTCATCTGCTCAAGAAAAGCTTAACTCAGTGCTCTCCAAGTTCGCCTTGCTGTTGCCAGATGTGCTGTCAAGAGTCAGGAAAAATTGGGATAGCTGGTAATCATTTCAAAATCCCTAATTCTGGAATTATGTGAATATAACAAGACAATCTCAGGAGTTATTATCAAAAAAGTCAGTGTCCCACCTGAAAAACTTAAGCTGAAGAAACTTAAAAACACCCTCCAGCAAATAAAAAGTATTTGTAAGCTGTTAGTCTCTGGAATCCTGTGTTTTGGAAGCTAACCCCAAGCCCTGCCTGTAGCCTGCTGAACACAGGGCACTGCAGCCAGTTAATTGACCAATATCATGGCTTAAATTGATTTGCCAATTACCTTTGACAAGGCAGTGTCTTTATTGCTCACTCTCCATCACCGTGACTTTTGCTTCATACCCAAGTTCACAGAGTGCAGGAGAAAAGCTGCAGCGATCTCTCAGGGGAGGGGAGGGAGGGTGAGGAAGAGGGAAAGGAGAGGACAAGGAGGTGGCTCAGATGAGATCATCAATATCTGTGATGAGGAGCTGATCCAAGCAGACCAAGATGACAGGGTGTGTGTGTGTGTGCCTGGGCAAGGTTGATGGACAGCAGGCTGACACTGCAAAGCCAGCTGTGCTTCAGACAAGAGATCTTTGTTATCCTTTATGATGATACTTGGCGTGAGGCAGAACTAATTCGATGACAAGGACTGCTGTAACATGAGATGCAGGACCCACTGGGCAAAGACAAGGATGGATAGCCCCGCATGCTGGCTAAGCTGCTGATGTGAGCTTTTGTATTATTAGAGTGGAAGCTGAACAGCAGATGAGCCAAGCAGCCAGTGATACAGCCTTCAAATGTAATTACCTTCTTTCAACACCAACTGGAGCCTAGAAAACAGCCTGCCATAGATATTTTTATGGCTTATGAAATGGTTTGTTGCTTAAAGCACAATTCATTTCTCACTTCTCTCCCTCCCTGATGAGCAAAGATCTAAGAGGAGGGTCAAGGAAGAGACACTTGAAAGCCAAGATGGATGTGGCCATATCCCTGGAGTCAGCCACTAGGAGACACTGTTGTTTTGCTCTAATGGAGGCCAACCCCAGGGCAGGAATGTTTCCAGGAGCCTTTTTCTCTGGGAAAACAAAATGTTGATTTGCCGAAACCAAAACTTTTCGTGGCAGGGATTATTTTTGTCAGACTTCCTGGCTGGAAGAAAATGAAGTTGCAACAAAGCTTTAAAATTGCTGCAATGTCTTGTTTTGACCTTCTCAGAAAAGGAAATTTCAGGCTTTTTGCTTGAGATGTGGTTGTCACAAAATGCAACTTCCTAGCAAGGAATGGTTAATAAACAAAGGTTGTCATCAAAGCAATGCACTTGAAAAAGGCTACTGCTAAAGTGGCATTTTTTGCTTTTTGCAAAGTGCTTTGTAAATTCTGACAACTATAACAGAAGGAGACTAATTCCCTACCACAGAGCTCCAACCTTGACCAGTGAAAAGCTCCTTTTCCAAGTGTCCATGACCCCTCATCAGCTTTGGTTATCTCCATCAAGATCTTTTGCTGCTGTCTTGATTGACCTTTACATTGGTCCAGGTTTTCCAAGACAGGACAGGCCAAGTGGAGCATGGCCAAATGGCAACCAGGTGGCATTACATGAGGCCATGAAACACCCATAAACCCCTAAAATGGATGTGATGCAAGAGATGGTGGGCTATGCTGTCCCACTGGGGCCACAGAGCCAGACATAGAGGCTGGAATGAGAACTGTCATGCTGAAGACAGTCAGCAAAAACAAACCAGAAAATTGTTTAACCCATGAGTCCTACCATCACATCCCAGGCAATGTTCAAAAAAAGGATCAGATCTGAGTACAAAATTTATAGATTTTTAGATTCAAATGGAGTCTGGCTGCAGGAGTTAAGTTTCTCACCATTCAAGAGGAGGACAGAAACTGTATGGGATCAATTTGCAAGATTCCAGCATCCTTGAACACGAGTTTAAAGTAACAGTTAGCCTTGACTCTAGGCAAAACACGTCCCAGGAAAGCACAACCACCTCTGCTCACTTTGAAGGCCATATTTATGCTGCAGAATATTTCAGTGATTCAAAACCATGTTTTTATTAGGGACAAACCTCAAACGTTTCAGCAGTTCATTCCGAGTTCAGATAAACAAACAAAAAACCCTTGTTCTAAATATTTTGGGTCTGCAAACCTTGGAAGACTAGTCTCTTGTTGAGAATCTGAAACTTCTAGTTTTAGCAAGATGCAGCACAAACCCAGAGACTTCCTGGAACTGGGAGAAATTCAATAAAAGAGAAACCCACAGTAGTCAAATTACTCACCATTGACTACAAGAAGAGGATGAACAGGAGTAGGACTTTGCAGCCTGTGATTCTCTTTGTGCAACTGAATAATTGCATTTCTTCTAGCAAATCTTTACCTCTTTGTGCCTCTCTCCCTCTTCTTGCCAGTCTTCTATCTTGTCTCTCTTGACTGCTGCATCCACAATGACCTATTTTACATAGTTTAGGTTCCATCACCAGCAGGATGGCACCTTGCCCTATATGGGGCAGCTTTTTGCTCTGATACTGAGGAGAAATAATCATGCCTACATCACACTGGAGAAAAAGGGCTGTTAGACACCTAGTCCTTCCTGCTGAGTGAACAGGGAAGGAAGTTTCCAGAGTAAAAGATGTGCTTTGCTTCAGAAATTCCCCCTGAGCCCAAAGCAGCCATTCGACTCCTCCTGAACAGGGAGAGCTGAAGCTGGCAGAGACGCAGAGGAGTGGTAAACAAATCCAGAACATTTAGTCTCATAAACATCCTTTGCACTTGTGTTGTTTTTTTCTCTAGTCCTGGGCCTAAAGCTGTCAATGGGATTTTGAGCACTTGTTTATGTTGGCTTTTCTGCTTTATATTTTTACGTTGGGTCTGCAGAGACTCTGACTAGGAAGAGGAGACAAAATGAACTGTCAATTCACACTTTGCTCCTGAACACTCTGTATTTTCTCTCTTCACCCCATTTTCAAACCTTTGTCATCTTCCAATTACCATCTATTCCACTGCAAACAGATTTCACCTGTTTACAGACACAGGCATCATCCCCATTTCAGGGAATTAAAACCCTAAGGGAATGTGTGAGAGAGGCAGGGAGCAGGCAAGAAGGCATTCAGACTAATCACAGTGAGATGGAAGAGGGAGGGGAAAACCCAAAACTGAGGTTTTGAAACTGAGGTTTTGAAACTGAGCTTTTGGTATTGATAAACACACACCATAGCAATTAGTCCAATACTGGATAACCCACCCAGAACTAAGCAACTTCTCTAAATAGCAGAAAGCATGTCCAGTGGTTGTAAAGGATAAAGGTTGCAAGCTGTGCCCAAGGGCTGAAGGAGGAACTGTTCAGGACTGCCCGATGCTTCCTACCAAAGACACAGTAACAGCCAAGCACAGAACAACATCCAGAGGAATAGGCCTCGCTTCAAGGACTCTCCCTCCAGCACTTGTACACACAGCCTGTTCCTCCTTACAAATCCAAGAGGCCAGGCAGTCATGGGGGCTGTGGCTCTGCCTCATCTATGGTAACAGGGTGTAAAGGCTCTGGTCCACCCTTTTGAAAAGAAATCTAATGATTGGGATTGCAAGATCCATTTCACACAGTGAGCCACTGGCAGGGTCAGGATGGGAACTCATAAACTTCTACTTTTCCACTGAAGGCTTTTCCAAGTAGCAGCTCTGGATGCTGCACAGATACACAAGTGATACCAGGACGCCTGCAGCCTCAGTCAAGATGTCACCAGCTGCAAAAAGGTGACAGCCCAAAAAAACCCATGCAACGGGACACCAACTGCAGTGCAACTCTCCCACTCTCACAGGGGAGCAGGGAGGTGGTGCCCCTCCACAGCCCATCCCTGCTCTTCACCTTTTCATCTGTGTTCACTCATCCAGGAGAACCAAGACACCACAACCAGCCAACCCCCTCCAGGGCCCATCCCTACCATGCAAAAGCAGAAAGAAGCCCTCTGCAACCCCAGTGCACAATGACTGCAGAGCACAGAGCTACATTTGAGCTGGCTTTTCCTCTATGGAAGGAGATTAAAGCCTGCTTGCTTTACTCACTGAGCCATACAGCCTCCTACATAACTAATCTGTTTAACTGATGGATTACTGGGCTCCATATTACATTTGTAGGGTTTATGTGCCACTGCAAGATGAAAGCCAGTTTTCTGGGACAGATTAAAGTGATGGTTTGGGAGGAATTAGACCTTTTTTTTTTGATAAGAAATATTGTTCAAAAATTGTGGAAAATAGCTTAAATGAGTTTGAAGTACTGGCACCACAGGAGGGGAGCAAATCAATGAAATTGCTAAAGAGAGCTCAAAATTACAAAATATTCCTCTAACTTCTTTTTTTAAAAAACTAGAACATGTGGGGAATGTGTGTGTAATACTAATATTACAGGGAGACTCCCACTGTGAGGGGCAGTGAGCATCAGTCTGCAGCCCTGGACCTGTGTGCCTTCTGAATATAGGATGAAGGGTTGGCTAATGCCTCTGAAGCACTGTGGGAAAAGGTCGTCTTTGAGGGAGAGCCAGAAGCTCACAGCTGAAGCAGGGAGCTGTCAGGGAACGTAAGTGACATCTTGGAAGGCTGCTAGCAAATGTGAAGGCTACATATTTTGACCTTTCTTTTTCTCCCCTTTCTTTACTTGTCAAAGACCAAATGGAATAATTCTGATACTTCTAAGGTGAGTCAACAAACAGCCAAAACAACCAAACAAAATCCCCAAGCAATTTAAGACATAGGTTCTTTCCTCCTCTGCATTCCCTGCCCTTAAAATTTAAAAAAAAAAGAAAAGAAAAAAAAGAATGTAATCACTGAGCCTTTCAGTTTCTGCATTTGAAAATATTCCCTGTGTAAACAGCTTTGATGTGGTAGTTTATTTGCTGCAACATAGGGCTCTTACTGTCAAAAAAATCAACTTCAAACCAGTTTAGTCAATCTAGACTATGGTTCAAACCATAACTTCTTTTACTAGGAAAAAAGGTTTGGATAGTGCTTTCCCATGCACATGAGTGCAGCTGAAAGTTATTTATGCTCTCTGGCCTTGGAAAGGGTCCAAGGACTTGAACCAGGATGCCCCAGCTCCTAGAAGACTGCCCTGGTCACCAAGATGTTTGCTATTCTGAGGTGCCTTCTGCCCTGTGTTTGACAGCCAGACACCACAACCTCTCAGAACCAAAAGCCCTTCTCAGGAAGGGTTTCACTGTCATTAATGTCTCTACTAAAAGCTGTGGCTTTGATGAGTTTGTGCTTTCTGGTAAAAAAAATGTTCTGCTGAGAGATTTCCAAATCTGGGCTCTACTTAAAAGTAGAGCTGGATACAGAAGGAAAGAGAGATCTCCTCCTCATGCCTACTGATGAATGTTCACTCTCTGGCTTTGGAATTAAAAAGGAGAATTTATTCTCTCAGTCACCTCTACTCTCAGGTTTTATGCCTTCCTCTAAATGGGATCCTTCATGTGGAGTGATAACAGTTTAATTGAAGATAGCCGATGGTAATTTTTCCTCCTTTCAATTGACCTACTTGATCTCCTAATGCTCTGTGGAATTGCTTCTACCTCTCTGCTCTGTGGCATGAATGTCACTACCAATAATTACTTACCCAACTGCATATGGCCAGCCAAATGCAAAATGAACCACTTCTTTCTGGAGATGCAAATAGGGCGTCAGTGGAGGAATGGAACAAACGGCATGTGAGTGTGATGTAGAATCCCAGCCTGGTCTGGGTTGGAAAGGACCCCAAGGATCATAGAGCTCCAACCCCCTTCCACAGGCAGGGACACCAACTCCAGGCCTGCATCTACACAAGGTTGCCCAGGGCCCGATCCAACCTGGCCTTGAACACCTCCAGGGATGGGGCATCCACCACCTCTCTGGGCAGCCTGTTCCAGCACCTTAATGTACTCTGGCATTAAAAACCAAATGCCATTAGACTTAATGTTATCCAGAAATGACCATATACCACAGTCATATGGTCATACTCTGGGATTTTTGTGTGGATCCTAAGTTCACTTGGTGTTGATTCCTGGCTAGGAGTGTTTTCTACAGAAGAAGCCTTGACTGCCACACTTCCATCCCTTGCAACAAGATCACAGAGTTTGTTCTCTGGGATAATCAACTCCACTGTAGCTTCTTTAGGAAGCTTCCCAGGCAGAAGGTCCCACATGGCACAACATATTTGCAGTATTACTTTCCCATTTCTCAGTTTCATTCAGCAAAATGCAATTTCATTTCAAGTGGCATAAACGCCAAGCTGGATTAGATCAATTGCTGTCTTCTGCACCCTCAGGAGGAAAGGACCTGGGCAATCTGAAATGCTATCAGCAGTAGCATACAAAACTATGCTATTCTTGAAAAGTAGGCCAATCAGCTGGATTATATCTTGATGGAGCATCACTTAGTCTGACAGATGGCTGAAAAAATAAGCCTGAAAATGAAAAAAAACCCCAACAAAAACCCCCACAAAAATCCAACCCTATAAAATTACCCCCTAAACAAAGCCAGAAGTGCTCAGGTTTAGTTATCAAAAAAGAAATCTCAGGAGGAAGGAGCCAACTCTCCAGATAACAACCAAGGATGAATGCCTCCAGCAATACACCAAGAGCACTGTAATAACTCACCTGGGGAGAGACGCTCGAGTGTGGACTCTGTGAACTGGTCATCTCTGTCAGTACTAATACACTGTTTAGCTTAATTGAAAAAGAAGAAAACCAGAAATAGGCCTGAACTGAGGACAGTGAATGCCTGATCACATTCCTCCAGTGCTGGGTGCAAGCAAGGAAGCGCCCATTCAGACTGAGCTTGGTGCCAAGGAGAGCCCCAGTCACCCCTTCGCTCTCAGCAATGCCGTGACTGGAGCATGGTGCAGGACAGCCTGTGTCCCCCAGCGCATCAGGAGATGGCTCTGGCAACTTCCCAGGGTTTCAAAATGGACCTGTGACTTGTACCCTTTCTTCCCTCTTCTCTTAAATATGAGCAGGCTTCTTTCCACAAGCAGACTGCCATCCCACCCCACAGCGGCTCAGTTCCTTTAAGAGCCTCTGGCAAAAATCCAAGGAAATTATACAGACTGAATCATTCCCATCCATATGCTGGTGGAGTCCTTCAAAGAACCAGCAGATCTGTGAGGCGTGACATCTCTTAGCAAGGCTTGTGTTGATTCTCAGCCAATATATTTGGCTTATCCCTCACCATAAAAAAAAAATTACACTCACACAGGGAACTATATTCACACAAGTCTTGCCCACTCTGCAAAACTTTGACCACTATCTGTGCTGAAGTCAACAACAAATGGTGAAAAATCAGAAGCCTAATGCCCCAAACTGGCTTTTCTGGCTAATTCCAAAGTATGCATTGTTAAAAAAAAAAAAAAGCATAATTCATACTGATTTTTTTTTTCTTATATATTTAGGCTGAAAATATCTTGTATTCCATACCATTAACTAGAAGGAAGAACTAGGGTATACCTTTTCTTTTTAAATGTGAACTGAATCACAGGATCTCAGGGGCTGGAGAATTTAAGCAAAAGCATACAGCACTGTGAGACATCCTATGAAAGGAGAGATGCAAAGCACATGGAAACACGCTGCAGCCCCTTTCAGACAAAAATGAGCACAGAGGCCCTGCCTTAAGGAGTCTGCACAAGAAATCAAGGTTAATTGTTCATTTTGTTTGCTAAATCCTGCAACCAAACTACAATTGTGTATTTCTGACTCTGCACAGAGGTTACAGGTTGCCTGCAACAGGTGGCTCTGACCACGTCCATTAAAGGTGGCAGGAGCATGAACATCAAGAAAACAAGGAACCGTTTCCAAACTCTTTGATTGTACTACAAGAGGCACCTTTAGCAATGATTACATGATCTTTATCCACATGCAAGCAACGGGCTTACTCTGATAACAGAGAGATCAAAGGCCTTTGGGTTGTCATTAGCAAGCAAACTCAATAGAAGTTGTTTACTTCACCCCAAGCTAATGGCACTGGAAATATTTAATCAAAAAATGGACACACTCTCTCTATTACTGCCAAGATGATTCAGAAGGGGCCACTTAAATCTATTTTGTCAAACCATTACTCATCCCTTGCTAATAGACCTTTATGGAGAGTCCCTTTGAAAAATGCACATTGGTGATTTGAGGGCTGTGTACTGGTATTAGGAGATGAAGCACATCAAGAAAGCATGATAGAGGGGCTGCTCATGGGAAGAACAAGATGGGCAGCATGTTTAGTCTATATCTGTCAAAGACCTTGACTTAGTCATCTTATAAGCTTAAGGAGATGAAGCTAAAGTGGCCTGATGAGGAAATAGGTCCAAGGAGAGAATAATGCTTCAGAGAAATGTGAGCAATCTGCTGTAATTGACCTCTGAGCGCTGAGTGGAAGAAAGAAAGATTAAAAACATTAGAAGAGATTTTCTACAGAGGTTGAAGAACCTTGGGGTAGGAGAAGAAAAAAAAATGTTGGGTGGACATCTTGAGAAAATTTGATGGTATATCTTACAGAAAAGCAGGATGTTGCCTAATTGAGTCTTCATTCTTGAGTCAAGAGGGTTCAGGTTCTGTGTCTACACAGAGGAGTCAAATGTCAGGACTCCCAAGGTCTTTTCCTAACTCCTAGAATAAATGTCTAATTTCTCATGTGGTTCCAAACATGCATCAGAAATTTAGGCACAAGCAGTTCTTTATGGGCTTCCCTTTGTGATTTTCATTAACCAAGGATGTTTACCTTCTGGGGTTGTCATGAAAGATATAAATCACTTAGACCCTGACACACAAAGGGCTGACCCTGCCTTAGAGCAAGAGGATCCCCTAGGTGAGCTGAGCTCTACCTGTTGTGATTTTTGGGAAAAAGGACTGAAATAGCCTCTTGGATTATTAGGATTCAAGCCACTGGGGTGGGTAGCTACATCTTACCATTTTTTTCCTCAGCTGATGAAGGTCTACCTGCAGGGACATCCTTTGGGGACAGCAGCTGGAGGAATCTCCAGCCCTTTTCTCCTCCAAGACAAGACTGCACTTGGTACAGACTCAGTTTGGATATAGTTACTCTGCAGCTTCCAGAAACACTTACAAAGAACTTAAGATTCAAAAGCTTCATGATCATGGAAATGATTATCTGCAAATCCACATCTGTAAGACAGGCAGCAACTCCTCTCTGCTCTGCATCAAAGATACGCTAGGAGCCAGAACAAATTCAAGGGAAATCCACCTTTCCTCCCCTCCAGCAAACCTAGCAACCCAAGCAATCATTACAAGCTTGTTTTTGTCCCTGAGAACACAATGCTGGGAACAGCTCAGGGTGCTCTAGCCTGCAGCCAAAGCAGGCAGATGGGAACTTTAGAGCTGCCATGCTGTTCTTGCAAGTGAATTATTGATACATTCTTCTTAGCCATGAGCATCAGAATAAAGTGGCAATTAAAACCATCCACAATGATCAGAAAGAAAAAGCAAAGACAAAAAGGTACAAAACCAGAGTCTCTCTTTGCCAGCAGCCTGCAGCATGTGCTATTACGACTGACAAGGGTGGCTTTTGGATCCTGATCTTCCAGGTGTGTCTTTGGTAACAGCCTGCATCAGAGCAGGTGAGCATTACACCATCACCACCATCATCACCATTTCTGCTGGAGGGAAGGGAATGAGCTGCTCCCAGGAGCTCACTGCCCCATTTTAGCTTTTGCCTGTGTGCAACAGAAATGTTCCAAATCAGAAATTTAAAAACAACAACTAGAATCACTGTCACCCCTCTTGCTCCCTGAGACAACAGCATTTCATTTTGCTAAGGCAAGAAAGGACACAAGAGGTCAGAAAGGAACTAGAAGAGAGTTTTCAGCATGGTCACATCACTTGGACATTGTATCAAGTGAAAGCTTGGAATTACTCAATGTGAGCACAAACCAGCAGGAGAGCTCAACAACTGTCGTTCCTCCTCACAGCAGCTGTTTGCATCTTACACACAGCTATTGGATTTTCACCTGGCAGAATTCCTCGGTTTCAGTGGAACCACCACTGAGTTTGGAGCTGGCCCAGTGCTTCCCCGTTGTCACCTTCTTGACACACACAAAAAAAAAGAACCAAATGCAATTATATAAAGCACCACCAATATTCAGTGATGACTGAGGAACAAAAGTCACAGAAAATAACTGTGCTGGCTTTGTGATATATTTCTCTTACAAGATTTCCCTCTAAGATTGGGGAAAGAATATAAAAACCTGGAAAACAGGACTTAAAATATAAAAAGGTAACTTGCTATTGCATTTTTCTCATTCCTTTTGCATGAAATATGCCTCACCTCCAAGCACACCTTGGGTTTGCAGTATGCTTCTGTTGGGATGGGAACAAAACAATTCAGAAAAAGTTTAGTCATTCGGCTTTTATGTAGTGAAATAAAATCACTACTAAAATAATGAAATGCTATTATATTAGCCCTAATAACAGCAGTGCTAATTGAAATTATTGTAATTCACTACTACTAGGAGGCTGCAGTGCCAAGCTGCAGAAGATGTAGGGCTGCAGAACACCTGAGAGTAGAGACTCTCCCCTCAAGCTGGTGGAATGGACGTATTTGGTTTTGGATGTTGTTAGTTCAGCCTTGGTGCGCCGGGCAAAGGAGACTGTTATGCTAACACTAATTGCACTGCTAATGGCAACAATAATAACACCTCTCATATCATCAGCGCTGATGCCATGAGCGCCAAAGCGATGCAATTATGCGCTGCTGTCATTTCAAGGGGAGCTGTGAGGCAGGGAAAAGCAAAGGTAAAAGAGGCAGCACATTCCTCCTGCTCTCTCATCTCGCAGCACTTCCTTTACAGAAGATGCCTATTTCAGTCGAAGGGCCAGGTGGCCCTTTCCCTTCCTTCTCCCACGTGACACCAAGCTGTGCCTAGCCCTTGGGCTCTGTGCAGGCCATGCTATCGTCCGTGCTGCCTTGCCATGATGTCCCCATCCTTATCCCACGCCACATGCAGGAACAGAGTCCGGAGAAACCCCTGAGGCAGAGGAGATGAGCTCTGGCTCCCTGCACTGCCTACTCCCCCATGTCAGCACTGTGGCAGCGCCCAACCATTCCACAGGCCTACTGAATCTGCTAACCTGCTTCCCACAACACACATTCACTTGGGGAAAGTCTGTCAGGCAGTGACAGCTCAGACAAACAGACAAAAGAACAAACAAACAACCTAGGATTTAATTTGCAACCTTCCTTTAGATTTGATATTAGGAAAAATTTCCTCACTGAAAGGGTTGTCAGGCACTGGAACAGGCTGCCCAGTGTGGGGAGTCCCCATCCCTGGAAGTATTTAAAAGATGTGTAGATGTGGTGTTTAGGGACATGGTTTAGTGGTGGACTTGACAGTGCTAGGTTAACAATTGGACTTGATGATCTTAAAGGTCCTTTCCAACCTAAATGATTCTGTGCCTCGTTCCTGTTTTCCTCCTGGCAGCTCTTCACATCCCTGCCATGTCTCTGACTAACAGAAGTGATGCTTCTCCTGCGGCAAGGACCACAAAGAACAAGCATGCAGGAAGGGCTGCTCCAACCCTCTGCTCTAACTAGACCTCACAGCTATGCCAGCCACACCAGGGCTTTGATTCAGCTCCAGGAGCAACAATCCCCTGCTGAAAAGGCCAAACTGATCCATATCCTCCAAACTGCTATGTCGGTTTCTGTGTGGAACAGCCAGACCAAGTTTTTATTTGTAAAGAGTGGGTGGGAGAGAGAATTTAGATACAATCTCCAGTGCTTTAAAAAAGCAAAGCTGAAGCAGCCCTGTGTAACCCGTAAGGCCTTGAGAAAGTATCTGAGCTCACAAAGGTTTCTGCCCTGCTGGCAATCCTCCTCATGGGTTTCCAAAATGGATAGATCATGGTGAAAGCTGTCAAATTATTCTATTTCTTAGTTTCCAAATGTGTTGAGGGATGGGATACACGGCGGATCTCAAGCAATTATTTGCTAAACATTGGGACTTGCTCAAATGCTCTCGCTTGAGAAGGTGGCAAGTGTTTCCATGGCAATGAGCTATTGCCTTGGTGACTGTGGACCTGGACTGGTGCTGCTAAACCACTGTGACCTTTGGACATCTGAGCACAGCAAGGAGTTTCCTCCTTTGCTGTCTAATGATTTTATTTTATTTCTAAATGTTGCCTTAGGTGGTTGTGCTAGAGACAGAGAAGCACAAATTACTACAGAGCAGCATCCTCTGTTCACATCTGCCTCTCTGCTAGTCAACCTAGAATTAACTTTTCTATATCAGAGGAGCAAACCAACCCTAGGTCAGATTCTGCCTGCTCCTGAGCCTCTATCTATAAACTAGAAAATTAAGCAGAGGAGGCACAGAACTTCATTAGCTCAGACATCAAAAGTACATTAATCTATACACACTTAAACCTTTTAAGAGAGGTCAAACTGAGTGGCAGTTGTGTTAACAAGGTGAAGAATTGAGCTTGCACATAAAAAAGCAGCTTTGCACATAAACAGGTATCCTCCTAGGCATGAAATTTACCCAGATTTCTGTGGAAGAGTGAAAAAATGTGCCTGCGACTCCCTCCAAACAATCTTCAGACAAACTTTGTGCTATCATAAAAGCTTTATCCTGGGCTCACATAGCAGAAAATTGTTGCATCTTTGCCTTTGAGAACTTCTGCTGGTTTTCTTCCCAACTTTATCACTGGAACACACATTCCTTCCAAGCGACCAGCAGTCTGAAACCTCCTCGAACCGAACCATTACATTAGTTTCCTTTTAAATTTGCACAAGCCCTGCACTCTGCGATTCCAAAGTGGTTTCTATGGAGATGCTAAAAAATTGGAACGGCACCTTCTGGGTGCCCAATTTGGCACGGCAAAAACTCGGGTGAGCAGCAAACGCTGGGCAAGAGGAGTGTGAGGAGTGAATTAGAGGCTGGGAACACGACTGCTTACTTAGAGCTGCAGATAATGGGGGTAAGTTACCGCTTTGGCTGACAGGCGTTAACCGAGCTGACACGCTGCATTGAGTATCGTGCAGAGTTTAATTAACTGCAGGCATTGGGGCATTAATGCAGGAGAGGACAGCCTGCCCAGTTTCCTTATGGTGTGAACGTGATAGGGAGAGGGAGGGACGTGAGCACTTGCAAGGCAGAAGCGATCGGCGTGCATTAAGAGGTTTCTCAGAAGAGGACTGGAGCTGTGTTTGACTGCCTCTCAGAGCAGCTCTATCTCCTTCATCTGCAAAACTGGGCAGAGGAGTCCAAATCTTGCAGCAGCTTCCTACACAGTCTATTTTAGAGTCTTAGAAACAAAACCAACACACAACAGGAAGGATGCGATTACTAGAAATATGTCTGAACTCTCCCACACCCCAGCCCCATCAATCTTGATGGCTTCACCATTTGTATCGTTGGATGGTGCTTTTATATCTCATCCATACAATCCTGCTGGATCAGAGCTCTGGTCTGCACCGGTGCCCAGATCCCTCAACACCCATGTTAGGTCCCAGCTTGGCTCTGCTTTGCTTTTCCCAGACACTGAGTTGGGCACAGAAGGGTCTATAGGCAGGGCCGAAACATCACGCCTTGTGTTGACACAACTACCCTGAGCCATGCAGAGCCCAAACTTTAGCACATTGACCCTAGAGAGACACAGCCACGAGCCCTAAGGCTATAATAAGACCTTCTATACCAAGTATACTATTCCCAAATACATTTGATACTTTTCAAACCAAAGTGCAGTTTAAAAAAAAACCCCAAAGCTATTTTAACTTATTTAAGCAAATCTCCATTAAAATCAACCAGTCAGGGCTTCAACCTTCAGACCCTGCACACACAGGAGTAAAGAAGCACACAGAAATACTCCCAATATGGCAAAGGGGACATGACTGCACCACACAGTGTGCCCCTGCTCTGTGGAAGAGAGGCAGAGTACCTCTTCCTTCAGCCATGGTAATCGGGACATCTGTTTTTAAGGGAACACACAATAAATGGTATGGAGCATTGTCTACCTCCTGGTGAGTGGTCACCCCTGGGATTTAAACATATGGCTGCATCAAGTCTGGCTAGTGCCAACCTGATTCTTAAGCTATTAAACCATCCCCGCAGGCTCTGCATCCTGTACTTTCTGTGTACACTCTATGAGGGAAAAGAATTTGATTTGGGGTTTTGAGAATTTCAAACAAGGATATACAATTAGAAAAGTATTTGCTTCAGATGATGATAAATAACCCTGGACTGGAGAACCTCAGAAAATATCTGTTCTTCACGCCGGTGTGATGACACAAAGAATTCTGCAGTGCTGTTTTACATGCTTTCCTGAGAGCCCAAACTTGTTAACCTTCATTTCACTGCATGTTTTCAGAGGAGTGACAGCTGTGGCCATAAATACAGCATTCAGAGTCCATACTATGGTTAAAAAATAAAATATGTATGAAATCCTCTGCTATTACACACTGACTAGCTGGCGGGGGTGGGGGTGAGGGAATAAATGGGAGGAAACCCATAGCATTCATTCACTTCTGAAATACAAAGGGCCTTCTGCAAGCTCAGGTGGGAAACATCCGCTCCACCGTTAGCTGCAGGGTCAGTATCTGTTGGTCTCAGCCTGCCCATCAATCGATCCCTCACTGACACATTAAACAGTCTCAGGACCAGTGATAATCTGTGCATGAGAAAGGAAGGTGCAGAGGCACCCTAAGGAAGGGACACAGCTAGAGAAAGAGGAACGGGAATGCTCTTTTGCCTATCTTTGAAAAGGGGCTTTCAGAAGCATTCACAGCTCCTACTGGTCCTCAGCATAAACTGGAGATTTCTGGCATTTAATCCCCCTGCACTTCCACGCTCTGCAGTTCTGTCCCTTGTACTCTGGCACACGTATCAGCTGAGACCCGCCAGCTCTCCGACATACCGTATTAGTAGTTAGGCTTTAAAGACATTCAAGATGCTGATCTCTTGTTTTGGCAGCTTCAAGAGACCTTAGCACAAGTGAGAGATCTTCTGCAACATGGCCCCCATAGCACAGGCCATTTGCAGGGAGATAATTGCCCAGCAACCCGTGCTGCTTTCAGACTCTGGCTGAAACTAATTTACACAAATGACTTGAAACTTTGCACTCCCAGGCAGCAGTGACCAGGGATGAATAATGCTGACAAGGTTGTTGGTTTGCTTCTGAACCCTTCACAAACACAAGGAAAACTTGCATTCTCTCTCATACTGAGCAGTTCCCTGTGGTTTGATTTGTTGCCTCTTATGGATTGGATTTGGGGCAGGTTGGAGCTGTGAAGTTTCTGCCTGGGTTCTGGATAGCTCTGAGAGCAAGGCACACCTGGGGAACACAGAGACAGGGCTTTGTTCCCCTGGCCCCATCACCAAGATCCCGGCAGAGCTCCTAGGACCAGCCAGCACACTTGGGCTTCATAAACCACCTCAGTCCAAACTACCTTTAAAGCACAAGCCCATGTATAGTCATGCTGAGAGCCAGAGAACTACAGGATCCATCTGTCTGCAGCAAATTCAATTCCCTTTGGAGTCTATAAAATAAATAAAAGACTTCTCTTTCTGCTGCTTTCTCCAGAGGCACTACAGAAAAAAGTGTTGGATTTGTCTGTACATTAGACAAGGACAGGGCAGGGGGAGAAGAGGTATTAATTTGTACAGGTATCAGACAGGAGAAAACTCCAGAGAAATGCCTTCACTGGGGAAAAGAAGCCAAGTGGTCTTCCTGTCCCATCCTCCTTGGTGACAGACTCCCTGCTCTAGCAGTTTTGCTACTGATGTTACATGGCCTGTGCACAGAGTGTTTTTCCCAAATTGGGAGTCAGGCTGTCTTTAAGGCTGTAAACCAGACAGAGCAAACAAAAATAGAGCTCTAAAAGAATGCATGTAGGCATGCCAAATCTCCCTCACTTTTGAGTAAGAGTCTCACTCCTTTCGGATGCAGCTTTCTCCCCCACTCCTCAAAACCATTTATTAAAAACATACCTGTGTATTTCCTTGCACTGGTGGTTCTCCTCTGGTCTAAGGAGGTAGACTGCTACCCTGAGCATCTTTACTCCTCTGCCTGCTGATGGGCACCGCTGTCTCTGTCTCTCAGCACTGCAGTACCCATAGCAGGGCAGTGTACAGGATACCTTCACAACATCACTGAATCTCTACCCACAGCTTTCAGACTGAGTTGCCATCATTCAGTATGTACTGCTAAATACTAACCCCACTTTGGTCTCAGGCATGGCATTACTGTTTTTTTCTACACTTTCCTAACATTTTCTTAGTTAAATTTATTTTTAATCCCTTCTGTATTTTCCAGGTCTACAGAGAAAGCAATTATCCACAGGGAGTGGTTGGAAATGAACGAAAGTATTAAATTAAATATGACTATTTCCTTTGCCTCCTAGCAGATGGGAACCATCAGTCCACAGGCACCATTAGTCCATAGGCACAGCACCATTGTCAATTCCCCTCTCCATCCTCTTATTCAGAGATCCCTTTGTGTTATATTCCTGTTGCATTTGGGCTGTAAACTCAGTTTCTCAGTGTCTACCTGCAACCTCCAGGCATAAAAGCTGGTGCCAGGAGCCCTGCAGTGCTCTGGTCCCATTCCCACTGCTATTATTGCTTGTAATAGCATCTAGCAGGCCGTGCCTGGGACACTCTTGTGGTGGGTTGATGTACACAGAAGAAAAGGCAATCCTTCTCCAAGAAGAGGAAAGGCGGATGCAGACAGACTGGGGAAGTGGAAGGAAAGAAACAAACAGCCTCAGCTAATATGGGAGGTGGTGTTCCTGTTAGACCAGAGCTCCTGAGACAGTCCAAGACACTCCTTGCTTCCTGCCACTCCAGAGCATGTTCCTCTCCAAGCCCTGCCAATGATGCCTAAGCATGTTTTCCTGCCCCCGTTGGTTACCCTGGCTGTCTCACTCTTCTGCATTTCCTCCTCTGCTGTTCCCTGCTAACCCTGACTTGTTCATGGAGACAGCTGGAAGGATGGCAAGCTGCTGCCATGTGCAATACCAAAGCCATGTGGGCTGCTCAGAGTGACTTGTCTGGGGCTCTGCATGTTGCCTGCAGGCACCATGATGATGATGTCTCTGGAGCCACTGATCACAGCTGACTTGAACCAGACACTAGAGTTCTTCCTTGAACTCGTATCTTGTGATCGTTCAGGCAAGGGACTACCAGGTATGCCTGCTTTGGAGCATGGAGCATGCTCACCCTGAGGCCTGCTTACCTGATCAAAGCCAACCTTCCTCTCACTAAACCCACTCCCAGATGAAAAACATTCAGTTGACAGCCATCAGGAAGGCACAACTCAATGCAATGCCACACTCCTTGTGTGGCATTGCATTGAGTTGTGCCTTCCTGATGGCAAAGCCACCTTCTTCATTACAGGCCAACTCTCTGCAGTTTCCCTCTGCAGAAAGCAAACACCCCGCTGTCCAGCTGCATCAAGCCTCCCTGCTTTGGAGCACATTAGATCCACTGTCAGCATAACATTTGAAGCTGGCTGCCCATGGCTGTGATTTATGTACATTTTTGTGATGAAATGCAGCTGGCAAGTGCACTCTGCTTTCATTCTTGGGGCTACATTACACTTGGTTTATTTTACCTGCCAGTTGAAATGCAAACAATCTGTCTACATTCTATATATAACCACCCGTTGCCATCATGTATGTTTATGAAGCATGGGGTTTCATGGATTCAGTCTCTGAAGCCTTGGAGGGCACTGCAACTGTCTCAACTGACTGGCTGCATGACCCAGATGGAAGAAACGCATCTGGTGGGTCCTACACACTGTGGCTACACGGCATGGGTCTGGCGCCAGGCAGGGCTCCAGTCTTCACGCAGCAGCCTATGCTGGGAAGCACGTTACCATCACCCACTTAAGAAGTCTGTCATCTTGGCAGAGAGCAGATGTGATTTATATGGCCAATCCCTCACCACAGAGAGCAACTAATGGCGTAAGTGAGGGGAAGGAACTGAAACATCAGTGGTGGTAAAACGTGCCTACAGTTCCACAGGGAATATCCTAATATTATTCCCAAGACTAATGAGCACATCTATAGGAACCAGATCAGACTGCAAACCCCCGTCGCCATGACTAGCTCTGTTGTTCTCCTGACTCTCCCCTGCTTGCTCACTATGTCAGCACTCAAATGAGTTATTGCACTCAGTTTCTGCATTGGAGAGGTGCTGTTCCTGTCTGGTAGGAGGCAGAGGAATGAATGGATGGATCTCTAGTATGTTTTCCCTTATATAGTAAAAAAAAATATACCGAGAACATACAATGTGACAGAAGGAAAACAGAGCAGTGGAGTCAGTTAAATTAAAGAAAAGAGTAAGAGAGAGAGAGAGAAGGCTCTGTGAGCACCACTCACAGCAGGCTCCCTGTGGAAGGATGTGATTTACACCCTTTGCCGTGACAGCTGCTAAGGTCCAGCAGCCAGGGATCCAGCCCTGAGCCAGGACACCTGGCTTTTAGCTGCAAGCAGCTTCCATCAGTTCGTGCTATCTTGCCTCTGACCCTTAACTCCCTCTAACATGGGAGTGACACCTTGCCAGGTGGAAATGCTCCACGTATGAGCATATGCTGCTGGCTCTGATGAGAAGCCTTACAGCCTGAAATGTGCAGAGAGGATCCCCAAACCGTTACCAGGTTTGTTTATGTCGTGACAGAGCATATGTCTGCAAAAAAAGGGGCCTGGATAAAGGTGATCTGAAGAACACTAAAAAGGTGGTATAATCTTGGGGCACAAGAGGATGGGGAACACCTCTCTTTCCCAATGTCTCCAGACAAAGCCCTTCTTTTCCCTTCTGAGAGGTGGAGACAGAATTCAGATTATCACAAGGTGTCTGCTGAACAAGGCAAATTTCTGTCACCCTGCTCAGGAGACCCAGCCTGTTCTCGACTGATGTGACTTCACAACTGAAAGCTGTGCCCAACCCACGCTGACGGCTGGGGCATTGGAAGGTAAGCAGGGAGGGACAGCTTGGGATGCAGCTGACAAAGCCCAAACACATAAACCAAAGGACTGCTAAGGGCTGAATGAGTCTCACATCATTTATGCAATAAGCATGAACACAGTGGGCTGAATTTTCACATCCTGGGCTAGGGAAATCTGTTTGCTTCAAGACTAGCCAGGGTGTGAGCTCTTAAAACTGGATAATGCAAAACGTTGGAAGACTGTACAAGTTGAAGGTGAAAATCTTAGATCAAGATAATATTTTAGTGCCTAAATTCCTTTTGAGTTGTGAATCAGTTTGCTTCAAACACTGCTGAAAGATTCCCCTCTGCTTTCTAAGTGCTGAGCTTTCCAGACCAAATCAATTTTTCAAGCCAAAGTTGACAAATGCTAAGACAGAACTTAACTAGAAAAGCTAGCTGCCACCTTAAATTGCACAGAATTACTTTTTCTCCAGATTAAAAAAATGAAACGTGCTACTCAAAACCAATACTTCTCTTACACTGATAAGCAATGGGCCACTGGGCACCCACCAAGGTCAGCTCCAACCTGTTCTAAAGACAGCTGCTCTGAACGAAACATGCCATGGATGAGGGATCAGAAAAGCAATTAAAAGCTCTTTGAACAGCAATAGCTTGGAACAAATACTAATTTGTACTTCTTTTCTGAGAAGCGAATATAAAATAGCATTTCTAGTGCCATTTGATGTAAATTGAGCCTTTTATGTGGAATCATTACAAGTACCAACAGCTACTTCTACAAATTCCTCTGGGAAGCCAAGTGGGAGTCTCTCCTCATAACTTAAACCAGGGTCCTCAGGGATGAATTCAGAGTTCACCCTTCTGCAGGGATAAAGCTGGCATCACTCTTGGACAAATGAACAGGACTCTGTCCTTCTACTGGACAATCAGGGAGCTGGGAATCAAGGAAGACTGAACAAATAGCAATTCTTTCTTGTCAGTGAAGCACATCAAGGACCTGGCTCTGGGACAGTAACGTATCAGCAGGTTTTGGTGGTGGAGAGGCATTTGAAAACACAGCTCCGGGAACAGGACCTGCCTACACCAGGCATCTTTCCTCACTGCCCCAAAGGCATGGCAGAGGTGGTGCTTTCAGAGTGCACTGTTCCTGCTTGGTTGCTGCAGTGCCATGGCACGTTCTCAGATACTCTGGAGAATTGTCAGCTGCAATGAATGCATAACAAAATCATCCAGTGTATTGAAATTGCCTGGAAGATTAATGCATGGATTGCCTCCTTCTCTGTACTTGGCTTTCCTCATCTGTGGGAGTGCTTATTCGTGCTGGAGATAGACAAATAAATAAATAAAGCACGACAGGAGGGGGAAAAAAAGGAAGGAACTCCAAACCAGCCAATTAACCTTTGAAATACAAGTTGTGCTGCTGCTAACTAACAGCATCCTGTAACCTCCTAATTACCAGCCATGTAAAACGTGGCAGTTGGAGACAGAGCTGGCTGTTAACCCTGCGGATGCACTGTGCGGGAGGATCCGATCGCTGCTAATGACTGAAGTCCCAAAGAAACTCTCTTCCCATCATCAGCTGCCTCCTGCTACCCGGATCTCCTACTGCAAACTGGCTGCGCTGCCTCTGAGAAAAGCAGGACTGCTAAAGGACAGCTCTGTGCAAGGCAGTTCTAGCATCTCCCATGAGTCAGCTAGCTGCTACAGCAGTCCTGACCTTAGTCACAGGACACGATCCTTGCCTACAAGGGTATTACGTGAGCTACGTGCATTAAACGGGGTGGTGCCAGCTATGTTAGCCAAGAAGAGCCAGTGTAACTGTGAGCAGACTGCTGTGAGCTTCTAATTCCCTTAAAAACTCATACCGAAGCCTTGAGGGGATTTGGATGTGGACAGGTCTCATCTGGAGGCAGCGTGCGGGACTGTGGCGGGAGGGACACAGACCCCCTTCGTGCCTTGTCAAAGGATGCTGCCACAGCGCTGCTATGGCACCGCGACACCTTGTCCTGCAGCAGCGATGACAAGGGCCAGCGGTAAAACCCACCCGGGCTCTGCCTCCAGCCTGGCACCTTACAGCCTGGATTTCCTCACCCAGAAGATACGGACAATAATGCTCGCTTGCCTCAAGAGGGCTCCGTGAGACTTCTGCACGGAGCGCTGCCGTGTCCCGGGATGAAAGTCGAGATAACGCACCGAGGACTAGAACTGTTCTATCTTCCACGCCATATGTTGTTCAGTACCCTCCACCCCTCCCACACACGCAGAGGATTGATGCCTTGGCTTTGAACAGCACTCTGAAACAAAAATGTATGTGGTGTGCCCATCTATTTGCAAAGCCACTGATGACTGTGGAGTCTGAGAAGCCAGAAAAGAGAAGCAAGCTGCTGTTAATAGCTCTTTTATAAAAGGGACTGGGTATTTCCTTACAGACAGTGAGGTTTAAGGAGAGCTTCCCTGTGGCTGCTGCATTGACCACAGCCCAGTTTGATAAAACCAGTCAATGGCTGAAAACAAGTGGTAAGAGTTGAGACCAGGGAACCTGCTTAAGCTGTTTCACCCAGAGCAAATGCCTCTGTGATGCGAGATCTGACAAGACTCAAAGCCCAGGAGACCTCTTCCCGTGCTGCTGTCAGCAGACACAGAACATAGGAGGTCTCCCCAAAGGGAGCCGCTGGACCCTGCTCTCTGGGTGACAACGAACAGCTCAGTGTGAGGAAAGTGGAAGAGAGCCAAAGATCATTTGTCCTTATAGGAAGCTCCTAGATTCTTATGACTTGGGGAACAGCCTCAAGGTTTGCCCTTGGGAGGATGGAGAGAGAGATGATGGCAACACTCACGCCTGGTTAACAGCCTGGGGAAGGCTCACACCTTCTCTCCTTGTAATACCTGCTCATAGCAGAGGTGCAGAGTGACTGGGCAGCATCTGTCACTCACTACCCAGAAAGCTGTGATTAAACTGTTTTTCCTGGCAAGGATCACAGAATTCCCAAAGCCACTCTTCCCCTCCCCTCCATCCCAACACGGTGCTGTGGGCTAGTGACAGCTTTGCTCAGGCATCTCCTCCTTATCTCCACAGAGAGTCAGCCCCACACCCTGAAGTCGTGCAGCCAGTTCTCACATGAAAAGTGCCGTGGGTTCTGAAATCACCCCACTTTGTTCACAGAAGCCCCAGACTTTCATGCCAAACAGTCTGGGAGCTTAGACCCATTTTCTATTGCTTTTGGATCGTGCCTCTCGCAATGCCCTGAAGGTCACCCTATTGATAGGGGAGTGAGTGATGTGTTTGGCAGCTGGGGTCTGACAGCTCCATGGCTCCTTATCCCCGCTTCATACTAGACACACTTTATAGTCAGGCACGTGGAGGAACTTTTACAGGTTTCACTTCAAAATTCCTCCTTTTTTATTGGGCCCACACTGGGCAGTGCCTGCGAGCAAAGCTGGCAGGAGTCGGATGCTCCGTAGCCAAAAGCTTCAAAATCTTTATTGCCATTGGCTTTGAGATGGTTTAAAGAAAAACTTTTACAAGGTAAAATCCAATATAAACCTGCCTGCTATGTTTTCTCTTTGTTAGCAGCAAGGATGTAATTATCACAATTTACCTTTATACGAGTGACTGCGGACAGACTCCATGAGATCCCTGGGCTTTCTCACTGCTGCCTGTCTACTGGTTTTCCCCCAGCACCCATCATGGCAATATCCAAGGGCTGACAAAGCTGTATCTGCCTCGCAGAAGAGTATCCATGCAGAAACACAGCCGCTGCGAGGAATGAATGGTCTATTCAAAGGCGACTGACAAGGTGTATTTCCTAATGCTAAAACTTGTTGTGGAATAAGTAAGCAGACAGAAAGCTGACAGCGACAGCTATTTCTTTGTTGGGTTTGGACGCTCTGTGCTGTAAGTGTGAACTAATTTATTGTTGCATGGCTGGGGCTCATGTGCTGTAGCTGAGTACTTGCTTTCCTGAAGGAAAATGTGCCTCAGACAGCATAGAACATAGGGGTTTAAAGCACACAAGCAGAGAGGAAATATAACAGCAACACTTTGGAGGATTGTTTGCCATGGTCCTGAGCAGGACTAAATCCTGGGAAATGACAGTGAAGAAAACGGGGAGCCTCTTCTCTTGCCTTTGGATATACTTTACTGCTCTGCCTGCCTTTTCTCCTCACTCCTGAGCAGACAGATTGAGGCAGAGAGGAGGAAACAGCTTTATAAGTAACCTTGACCTGGTCTACCAGCAGTGTAGATTTTGACCATCTACTTCACAGAAAAATCTACCTGAGGATCTCCTGGCCTCACTGGGAAGCATTTTCTGCAGCTGATACAGAAGTGGCACGAGTAATTCCAGAGCATGTTTTGAGAAAACAGTTAAAGTAACCAGTTTCCAAGAAAGAAAAGCCCAAATTTCCCCAGAGTGACCAACTGAAGATACTCAGATGACTCACCTCCCTTTCCCATCACACAGCCCCTCAAGCTCCCATCAGCCAACAACAAGGACAAGCTGTCCTCAGCTGCCAGTGCTGCTTTCTGCCATCGCCATGCTCAGATTAATACTGGGAACAGCATGATTTTGGTTTCCTCCCTCCAAATGCTTAAAAGACAGATCTACTTGCACCCTATGAGATCAAATTAAAGGTTTTGGAGCCTTCAGGGAGAAACTAACTTTTTTTCCCCAGCCTTGTAGCTTTTAGCATTGCCTGACAGGTTAAGTCTTTATTTAAAGGTCCAGGATCAAGGAAGAAACTTCTGTGTGGCTTATTTGCACTACAAGGTCCACTGTGCACCATCATCAGACCAAAGGGGTATTTCCACCAAGAACAATTCATGCTTACATGAATAATTCATAGCAAACAACTTAAGCAGCCAGGCTCTGACACACTCAAACTCTCCACACCTCAGCAGTGCTGCCAGCCACCTTCCAGGCTTTTCACACATGAAAGGATGCTCCTGCTCATCACATGCTGGCAGGATCAGGCCCTCAGCCACATTTCATGTTTCCAACTTGCAATAAGACCACTTTCTCCTCTGGCATGGCTTTGACGGTCACCTCAAGCCACTACACAAGCTGCCATGGCACGAGCACCTGAAACCATAGATCCTTAGGGCTCTTCAGGCCAGTCCTGTACTCACCTGCTCGTGGTACTCAATGCCCATGCTCAGTGTGTTGATGAGAATGGCTATCATGATCCCCCGGTTGAAGTACTTGCTCTCTACGATCCTCTTCAGCTTGCTACCAAAAGCCTTCCACAGGCGGATGACCTTATTCCTCTCCTTGGGTTTCTTCTTCTTCCTCCTCCTCCTGCCCCGCTGCTGCTGGAGCTGGTCTCGGTGGTCGCCGTGCCGGAGGTCCTGGGTGAACTCGTAGACACCGTTGCTGTCGGAGTCGCAGCTGTCGGACTCACTGAAAGCAAACTCGGGGTCCTCCAGGAGGCTGGCGCAGAAGGGGCAGTCCTGCAGCTCACAGGTCAGCGTGCCGCCCGGCGGGCTGGGCAGTGGGCAGGCCGCGCTCAGCCCCGACAGCCGGCTGGGTGTCCGCCGCAGACCTGCAAGGGGAGATCATAGAATCATAGAATCACAGAATTGTAGGGGTTGGAATGGACCTCGAGAGATCTTTGGGTCCAACCCCCTGCCAAAGCAGCTCCCCAGCTCATATTGCACAGGTCAGTGTCCAGACGGGGCTGGAATCTCTCCAGAGAAGGAGACTCCACACCCCCTGGGCAGCCTGGCCCAGGGCTCCCTCACCCTCACTGGGGAAAAGTTCTTCCCCAGATTGGTGCAGAACTTCCTGTGCTCCAACTTGCAGCCATTGCCCCTTGTCCTGTCCCCACAGACACTGAAAAGGGGCTGGCTAGTTCCATGCTTAAGATATTTATAAACATTCATTAGGTCCCCTCTTAGTCTTCTCAAGACTGAACAGTCCCAGCTTATTCAGCCTCTCCTCATAGGGGAGATGCTCCAGGCCCTTCATCATCTTCATAGCCCTTCTTTGGACTCTCTCCAGGAGATCCCAGTCCTTTTTATACCAGGGAGCCCAAAGAGATGCATGCCATGAGCTGCCTCACACCCTCAGCATGGCGAACAGCCCCATGGCCCTGCTTGGGTGGCACTGGGCAATTTCTGGTGCATCCACAAATAAAAGTAATGCCCTAATGTGGCCTTCTAGCTATCCATCTTAGCGAGCGGCTCTCACTTTGCCTCATTTTTTCCCCTCTGTTCCCCTCTCCCCAAGCCCCAACACCCACCCCTGAGCCCCATCCATGGATGAGGGGCCAGGGTCCTCTCTCCACAAAGTGTGGCAACCATTTTATGGTCTGTGGCTGGGGGAATACTGACTGGCACACCTCTCACTTTCAATTATTTTTTGATTATACCTGACCAGGCTAACATCATTAGCGGTGATCTGAGCACTATCAAGCTGTTACACCCAATTTAGACAGCGCTTCTATTTAGCTAATAATGAGGAGGGAGAGGGAGAAATGGACCAAAGGTGCCTACAAACCACAGATCACAGCTTGGAGAGTCACGTAGTCCCTTCAGTCTCCTTCATCCCTCCTTCAGCCTTTAATAAAGCTCAGGTGAATTCTTTGCTTGAGGCACAGGGCCGAGTGTTCAGGGTGTTTTCAAATCAAACACATTGCCACATGTTCTGTAGTGTGAGGAGAAATGCTGGCTGCTCTCGCAGAGCCAGGGTATGGAGATGATACAAGAGTAACGAGGATTTGTGTGGTACAGGAGATAGAGCTTATTTCCTCTTATTTAGGCACTAAATCCCTAGTTTCCTCATATTTAGGAAGCAGATATTGGTGGCAAGAAAAAAAATATGACAGGAATGCAATACTGCAAGCATAGGATCCTTCCTACAAAATGCCATTCAAGTATCAACAAAAAACTTCCTTGAGGTTCAGAGAAATTAGGTGAGGGGACAGTTTCTCCCTGTAACCTGCCCCTGTCTGAAGGTTGGATGGAGACACTTGGATCAGTTTTGGGGACACCAAGCAAAAGGCAGTGGATGCTCCTGGCTTAGGGCCCAGGAGCTTGGAGCTCACCCAGCAGTAATGCTGCTGATTTCAGCCACTCCTGGCTGACACTCGAGGACGTCTTTAAAGAGGAGGCAGCACCAAATGAAATAAAGCTCTCTATTAGCTTGAAATCTGGGTTGTGACAAATCAAAGTCTATTTTACTTGCCTGAATGTCACTTGGATATCATTGGCCTTCAAAATGGTCTTGCAGGAGAGGGCTGTCCTCCTCCTGGTCATTACATCAAGGACAACAGGAGGATCAGAGATATTTGCCCCCTTACTCAGCTTGCAAGCAGAACCCGTGCAGCACTGCATGTCAGCACGGTGTTTCTGATCCTGACTGGTCTGACAAGGGAAGGCAGCAGCGCAGCCACAGTAGTGCCAATAACAGAGGTAGTGGGCTTGCCAGACATATTTTAATGCTATCAAAGTGTTAAAAATTATATGAAAAATACTGGCGCCGCAGATGTCTTCAAAATACCAGAGTCTCCTTGGCTGCCTGCTAAAATAACCTCACAGCATTGCAGGGCACGAGAACACAGAGGAACAGGCTGTACTTTATGCTGTTCAATTCCACAACAAAAGAAGGGAAGAGAATACTCCCTCCCACAATCGCATCCTTCCCAGCAGACACCAAACTTGTTTCCAGCTGGGGCTGTGAGTGCCCTGGCTGCTAATGCCTCTGTAATGCTCTCTGTTATCACTTGTGTGCTCTCCTTGCACAAGTCTTGCAGTGAACAGACTCTCCTTGTTGTCGTCTAAGAGTGGAGAGGGAATTAAGCGAAGTGAAACTCTTTGCCCAAAGCGGCTGAGGCCAGGAGGGTTGCACCTCACCTTGCCCACTGAGCACAGGATAGGGACTTTCCTTTGCTAAGTTTATGCTGGGATGGAGAAAGATGAGTTGGAGGCTGTGCCTGGCAGAGCTACACCCTGAGGAGCTAGCTTGTTTGGCACCTAAAGATCGTCCTGAAACCTGGAAGTCATGTGCCTTTTCCTGGCTGTACAAAGATGGTTGCAGTGCAGAAGTGCATCTGACTCAGTCCTGTTGGTGTGGCAGGAGGGGCTGCGGCAAGAGGGGGAAGGAGAGCCTGGAAAGAGTGAGAGCCATGGATGGGAAAATCTGGGCACTGACACACTGTGTGACAGGGTCTCCAGATGGACCTGGCTGACTTGCTTCCCCTCCCAGCCCCCGTGCTCCTTGGGGTGCCAGATAAGCTAAAAGCTGTGGCATCCACCTCTTCCCCCAGATAAAACCACACTTCTGAAAGACAAAACAATTTCAGGAGATTTGTTTAAGGCATTTTGGCATCATCTGGACTGAAATGCCTCAGTAAAGAGAGGATACTATAATGGCATTGTTAATAGCAGCTCCACCTAACCTCCGGCTTTCGAAGAACCACCGCGGGCTATCTGAAAATCTCCTAGGTCATTGAAGTGCCCTGAGATGTTGCAGAGAGGCCTGAGATCTGGGGCTTTCTTCTCCTGAAGAGAATCCCAGGAGCAGATCCCCTAGCAAGCACAAGGAACCAAACCTCTAACTTGAACACTGCCTTCCAAGCAACAGCTCTTCTGCTCATCCATGCTTTCCCAGTTCCAGACTTCTGCAGAGCCTGGGCTTTTATCTCAAGGTAAATACACATTCTCATAATAACCTTCATTAACTTGCACAGTTAAAGATGAACCAGTGAGTCATATAATGCCCTTGCTCAACAATGGAAGAACGTTGCAACTAACCTTGCCTCCTTCTGCCCTCCTGCTAAGCTCTGAAGCATACACAAAAGTCTGCCAAAGGCAATCTCTATAAACAATCTACTTCACCCTTTTGTATGGTCACTTAAAAAACCCCCAAACAACAAAGACAAGCCAACCAACCTATTTGGCAAGGAACCTTTACTGTGACCCCTCCACAAGCTAGGCTTGGTATTTTTTCAGCACACAAATCACTAGGATAAATATTTGTGTCCATGCACATGCAGATAAACAGTTTTGGAAAACACAGACATTGAGAAAAACAGATTATGAGTTTGGCTCTAAAGAGATTAAAAAACTAGAAGCTAGATCTTTTTGCCCTTTTACTGTTTGAGGGCTTAAGACACCATTTTTCAGCCTTCAGCTTCAGCCATGAGGACTGGAAACATTTTGCAAAGTAGAAACATCAGTGTTGCATGTAATCACTGCTTCTGCAGCCGGTGATTTATATGTGAAGGGAGATAAAAGTACAGCAATTAGCAGTGCTGGTGTGGCGGCAGTCTGTACAGACGGGGATGGGACAGAGGTACACAAGAGTACTGAAGATGTTCCTCATGCATTCAGACTGAATGGAGCTCCAAACCTGCTATAAGAGTCCTACATTTCTTCTGCACATGGGGAAAGAGGAGAGAAAGCCTGAGACCTGTAGTTCTGCTACGCTCTTGCCCTAGCATGTCATTTGAGGACTAGCATGGAGAAAGCCTCTGCAGTGGCCATGGGCCTTCCTCCAAACCTTCTGCTCCTCCTAGCCACAAAACAATTCAGAGGCTGAGGACAGAAACAGGGGTTTCTAGAAGTGTCTGATTTGAAGTTCCTCACTGCCTCTGTTTTAAACTTCTTATGTTTCCTATACCTTAACACTTCTCTACCAGCATCCACCTTTCAAGGTGCCATCTCCCAGAAGCTAGGGCTTCTCTGCTGCAGGGCTGCAGCTGGCAGGTCCATCATTCTCCAGAGATGCAATTCGAGGGACTGTATAGACCTTTTCTCAGGTGGGAACAGAGGGAGAGCCTCTAGGATAACACTAAGTACAGGAGAGGAGTTGAAAAACACATGCCTTGTAACCATGGCAAAGAGGCCTCCAGCAGCGGCCTGAGCTCACTGACTGGATCATCCCATATCTTGCTCTACCCAATGACTGCATACAACCATAGGAGGAACAGAGCACTCAGTCCCGCAGCTGTCCTACCCTCTAAGTTCAGATAGCATTCACAAAACCGTCTTCATCTTCAGCACCCTATGTGGCTATCATTAACAGCTTAACTCTTGAACAACTGGCCCTTTGCTCGGTTTTCCTAAGTAAAAAAAGAAAAAACAAAGCTTGTTTGTCCTTACCATGCTCTCCTACCAGCTGCTGCAGCTTCCCATAAGAATCCGTGCCCAAATTTACAGGACTATTAACCACAGCCACTGGTGAATTGCCGTTCTTCTTTCCTTTGGGAACTGCAACAGAACTGGCTTTGCTAGTTGGAGAAGGCAGGATGGTAGGATAGTTCATGTTGCCATGGTTGGAGAGTCCAGCAGTCAGCTTAATGCTTGCAGGAGCATTGGAAGACTTACAGTTCACTTGCGGTCCTTCAACATGACAGTCTGCGTGGTAAATGCTGTGCACAGACTCCGAATCTGGAGGAGGAGCAGGGCTCTGCAAGTTGGGTGAAGGAGAAGGAAGCATCAATTGGCCTCCTGGTTTCATGACCTTGAGTTCCAGGTCACAGATCTCAGGGTTGGAACGTGGCCCCCGAGGGCTCCCGTTGCTGATGTGATAGTGGTGGTGATGGTGGTGATGGTGATGGTGGATGAGGTGGTGGATGGAGGTGATGCGCTTTTTGCCTCGGTGGCTTTGCCCGTTGGTGGTGCTGTTTGGGTTAACTTTTTTCCGTCGCTTACTCTGCCAGTTATTGTACAGGCGTATTGTCCGCCGTTTCACCTTCCTGAAGATGTGGCAGATGTACTTGAGCAGCTCCTCGTAGCAGCTACCTGGCTCTGAGAAGCTGGCAATTGTGCTGTCGTTGGAGAGATAACGGGCCCGCTGCTCCTGCATCAGCTGGTTCTCCCGCTGCTTTGTTTCCGAAAACTGTGTTGCTATCACAACCAGGCACAAGTTAATCATGAAGAAGGAACCAACCTGGAGTAAACACAGGGAAAAGAATCAGCAGGGACTTTACAAAGCAAGACATGCTCTGGACTACCACATGCTGTCTGAAGTGTGGCTCTTTGAATTTCCAAACATGCCAAATCTCAGGGTCTGCTCACTAAATGTTATATCAGCAAGTGCCTGAGCCACTAAATTTGCTCCTAAGCCGTGCTAAATTATTCTGGCAATGGCAAAGAAAGCTGTTAACAATGGCCCTCACTGCTTTCCTTCTCCCCTCAACAGTGATGACATTTACTACTAACACAGGGTGTGTGAAACCAAACGTGATCAATTACCACCACAGAACAGAGCATCAGGAAACACCCAACCAACCTGCAAAGAAAGATGACCTGAAGTCCAATTTGTGTTTTACTGACACTGCCTCTTCTCTTCCTTTATCTTTCCACACTGGCATAGAGCCAGCGTGGCATTTTGAGAAGGACAGTTGGGGTCCTTGCATGTATGATCTTGTACTCTTGTACCTTTCTGACACAGAGAAATGCATCTCCAGGAGACTGAGCACTCCTAGAAAGGTCTGGTTGAGTTGATGTGTTCTTGGGTGATATCAGGTTTTCAAAATGAAGTCCCAAGGACAAGAATGCAAAGTGACCTAAGGCTACATCCTTCCCTCAGCTGTTGAGTCCACAAACTGGTTTTTTACCACTTGGGTTCATAAATCAGCCAAAGGAAAATGTCAAATATTCCCACCAGAGAATCAGTGCCCTTAGGCGTGAAAGGGACTGACGTCAAGAAAGTGCCACTGTCTACATGGCCAAACCTCTGTGCTCTGCTCAGTAGGAAACGTATGGATTTAATCCGGACCATTGTCTGGTGAATCCTCAGGGGAAGCCGTTGGGAGATGATTTGCAGTGCTATTCTCCAGTTTGTAATATCAGCCTGGATACTGTTTGAGAAGCAGTGTCATTCCCAGCTCCGAGTGACTTGAAGATTAGTCACCTTCTGGCTTTTCTGCAAGGGTCCATATGTAGAGAGGGGCTCAAAAGAGTGGAGTGTAAATCTCTACTATGCACAGCCAATTGCTAAAGGCTCAAAAATTACTGGCTTCAGAATGGTATCCAATATTGGGAAACTCTCATACTTCTCTGATCCATGCTGTTCCCACTGGTGGTGGAAGCTCTGGTGGTTTGAGTTCCCAAGGCCTTCAAAGCCACGTTGACGGGGATATATATATAAAGGATATCCAACCACAAAAACATTTTGAAGTGCCTTTGTCCTGTGCCCTGCCTGACATCTACATGGTACTTTTCCCTCTGCTCTTCTCCTGACTTAAATGTGTATCTTTTCGACAGAGGTGGGGCCCTGGGAAAAGGCTGTGCCCATTGTAAAGAAAACCAAACCTTGCTGACATGGAATGGCATCTTCTGAAGGCAACCTCTAGCATCTCCAGCAACTAACACTTTGTTTTAGACCTCAGAAAGGTGCACAGCTATTATTATTGTTAAAGGCCTCGGGTGAAGTTCAATACTTTGGGGGCCCTTCACTGTAACGAGGCGTCCTCTGGCACACCAAGGAGGTTGAAGGAAGAAAAGCTGCAGCCCTTCCTGCTTTTTGTCCTGATTAGCAGTTGCTTGGCCAAGGCACATCGGTTAGGACACATCAAGGTGACAAGACCAAGACTGGGATAGTAAGAGGGAGGGAAGACCATATGGCTTGACAAGCTGTGACTGTGCATCACATGTGACACTAAAAAAGGACAGTTGTAGCCAGTAAATACTAATCACAACCTTCGTGATTATGGTTTATGGCGGGAGGAAAGTCTCCCACTCTGAACACTAGCTGTCTCTCCTCTCTGATTTACCCAACAAGGACAAGGAACAGGAGCATCTCACAGTTCATACTTACTATTATAAGCAATATAAAATATATAAAATTGTAAAAAGAATGTGCATCCATCACATAATACATGATGTCAACCCATCCTTCCAGGGTTATAACCTACGGGAAGACAGAGAAAGAAAGTGTGAGAATGAGAGTCAATCAAATAGTAAACATCCATTCTCTGCTAGCGCCTAGTACTCATCACGCCACAGCATCTCTCAGGATCCACCCAGACCCACTGCACTTCTTTTCCCAGTTGGCTTAGGATAGCAGCAATGTATGACCAAAGGACTGCCCAGAGGTTTCTACTAGAATCTGGTATGATTTAAATTATTATAATGATTATAAAGCATTATAATAAAACAACTGAAACCCTGGTTCTGAGCCAGCGCAAAGAAATTCCAAGGAAGGGTTATAAACAAAGCAAAAGCCTCTCTGTGCAGAGATCTGGGATTTTATCTTGGGCTCCTGGTTTTGTAAAGCTACCCATAAAATTCCTAAGATTTTAAGTCACTTTTGTTTCTGTAAAACTGATTCTTTGTGATTCCTAGTGGCTCACTGTTACAACTGCATCATCAGTACCATAGTGGGAAAACATGTGAATGGAAGTGAGTTACTTTAATTAAATGTAGAATTGATTTCATACTCATTTTCTCCGTCTTCCTTCCACTAAAAAAGAAGCTGAAGATTTAATTAACACCACACAGGCTGTGTGCAGCACAAAGTGAATTCTGCCTTTTATTTACACTTTTTTATTTAGATAAAACATACCAACCTTCTAGTGCTATCTTGCTACTAGTCCTAGACCTGAAATGCCAACACAATTTCCAACAAAATCAAAGCTCCTGTCTGAGTCTACTTGTGCTGATGTACCCTACTCGCTGTGCCTAATGTGAGCTTTGGTGGTCCCAGCATAAACCCAGAATTGCTGCCTGGCTCCAATTTCAGTGGCATCACTCCTGATTTAAACCATGTTTGCGGTGATGGAACTGTGAATTTAGCTTGCTGTGAACAAGAAAAGGATGAAGCCTCATTGGTGTGGAGGACTTTGTGTATGGGGTGTACAGAAAAGCTGATGCATAAAGCACTTGAAAATAAAACAATGTTCTTGTCAGCATCAGGGCAGAGCATTTGCAGGGAAGTCAGACATGAATCTTTGTTAATTTTCTCCAGTTATTTTTTACTCAGGAGCTGAAGGAAGCGGCTAGATATGGATCTTTGGTGTATGACCACATCTGCATGGGGGAGAGCTTCGCTGTACACACACGCATCTGCACTCACAGTTTCCCTGAGGCTGTCAGAGCACATTGCGACGGCTCACGGATGCTGGAAGAGAAACTCTTTGGATTCGTCTCACCCTAAGTCAAACGTGGTGATGTCTTACCAGCAAGTTTTCAAACCCACTTCCCACGCTGAAGCACACGTAACTTACCACCCACCGTGCAGCTGGGCGAGGAGCCGCCAGCAAATGCAGCTCCGTGCTAAAACCAATGAACACGATCTGCCAAAGAGCAGGTAAAAACTGTCTCCACAGCTGTGCTACTCTGTCAACGCTGCTAAAGACTTCGAGCAACCAGCTCTGATGACACGCTCACTGTATCGACACATCATACACCCACCTCTCTCATTCCTTATTACGTGCATTGGGGATTCTTACATACAACGTTCTTGCTGCTGGGTTAGTGAGGTACAGAGCTCAGAGAGCAATGTTATGCTTCCAGTGGCATGGCTTTAATAAAACCAAAAAGAATGCTTTTGGTTCAACAGGAATCACAGAATGGCATGGGTTGGAAGGGATCCCAAGGATCATAGAGCTCCAACCCTCCTGCCACAGGCAGGGACACCAACCTCAGGTCGGATCTACACAAGGTTGCCCAAGGCCCCTTTCAACCTGGCCTTGAACACCTCCAGGGACGGGCATCCACCCCCTCTCTGGGCAGCCTGTTCCAGCACCTCACTACCCTCTCTGTGAAAAACTTCCCCCTAATATCTAATCTGAACCTTCCTTCCTTTATCTTTAGTCCATTCCCCCTTGTCCTGCCATTTTCTATCCTTTTAACAAGCTGATTCCCCTCCTGTTTCTCTGCTCCCTTCAGGTACTGAAAGGCTGCAATGAGGTCCCCACACAGCCTTCTCTTCTCCAGGCCAAACAAGCCCAGCTCCCTCAGCCTCTCCTCATAGGGGAGGTGTTCCAGCCCTCTAATCATCTTCCTGGCCTCCTCTGAACCCTCTCCAACAGTTCTACATCTTTCTTGTATTGGGGGCCCCAGATCTGGACACAGTACTCCAGATGGGGCCTCAGGAATCCCAGGGATCACTCTGTGGTAGACAGTTTTCAGCATCAGCCGGGTTTTTTTTTTTTGCATGGATGCAAGTGCTGTTATTCACCCTGGCATCTGAGAAGGGGTTAAGCTGTCTGGGCAGGCACAGGCAGTAATCAGCCTGTTCAGTGGTGTGAAACGGACAAGCAATCAAACTCAAACTGCCCTTTTCTGCCTTTCCTTTAACATGGTTGAAACGTTTATAGAGAGCAAAGGTCTTTTGAGCCCTATTCCTTGCCCGCGTGAGCTGTGCGCGGCAGCTGATCGTCTCTTGCACTCGATGCCTGCGTAGGTTCATGGGGAAACTAGAGGGATCAAACTGGGAGGTGACACAAGGATAAACCAAATCACTGCCAACTACCTAAGTAGACCTACAGTCTCTTGTGCTGTTCAAAGTCCTCTCCCTTCCCTCCCCTCTGTTTGGGCGGGTATTTCAGAACCCAGCTGCCACAGCTGGAACAGTGGATGCTCCATCCATTTACAGTTGGGAATGAGAAGTGAACCCAGAGGTTCTAGACATGCTGGAATACACCTCTCCACCAAATTTGTGTTTGGCTAGCAATCCTCAAATTGAATGATTTAAAACAATAAAACGTAGAGCCCTCTCTACAAAAGGAGTTACCTGAGGGCTGCTGTTGGGCTTCCACAGGCACTGCCAGCTCCCCTCCTGGGAAACATCTGCTGAGACAAGACTGAGGACCAACCAACTCTGAGAGAGGTATTTTTCTTAGATGCTAGACAGCATTTTTAGCAAGAATCAATCAACATACCACATTTCTCCTCTGGAGGGCTGAGAATGCTCATCTGGCTCTCAGAATATTTAAGATGTAATTAGAATTTGCATTATTTACTACTCACTCGTAAACCAAAGGGACACAGGAGGAATAAACAGTCCATTGAGCTTTTGTTCTCCTGTTTGACATCTTTGTGGAGTCATTCTTGGACTCATTACCCAGTGTAAATGCAGCAGTACCTAGGGGAAGGATTCCTGAGCTGCTGAGGATTAGAGATCGCTAGCAATCCTGTAAGAGAGCGTGCTCACAGGTATCTGCTATTTTTTTTTAAAATCAAATACCCCTGGAGAAATGCAGGACAACACACATGCATAGCCACCTGCCTGTCTATGATTTTTACAGCCTGATTCTCTGCCACACTGTGGACTTCTTTCAAGCTGTCCTTGAAGGTGCTGCGAATTACTTTATGAGTACATTTTTACCTACTCCAAGATCCTACTGTGCATCCCCAGCAAGGCCTTGGTGTAAATGAGAACCAGACCATTTGAATTTGCCAACAGCTGGTCTCTAACACCACAAACTAAACTCTTTAAACTATTTTTGGAACCAAGTCAAAGGCATCTGCATGGGTGCAAGGTTTACTGCTGCAATGCACAGTTTGATTCTACACAGTTATTCTCAGGTGGGATGGACACAGAGGGAAAGTGAACAACTCTTGCTATTGTCCCAAGAACACAGATATATTTTTTTCAGTGCTGCTTTGCCTACTGTTCCTCCCTTGGGGCACTTGGAATGCAGTATCACCTATTTCACTAAGCAGAAATGACTTCCGCCTCTCTCCACTTCCCAATCTCATTAATCCAGTTGACTGCAGCTCCAGCATTTGGCCCTCCAAGTCCTTTATAGATGTCTCCCAAGGACCTGGAGCACCTTTCTTGGGCTCTCCAATCTCAGCAATCCATTCTCAGTAATTAAATTCTGTTCAAGCCATGATTGTTCACAGACAGACATATTAAATAGTGTCCCCAAATGTACCAGTTCAAAGCTTCCAATAAATGCAACACACAATTATTTATCAACTGAGATAAGACAGCAAGAAACACGTTTCCTAATTCTGCTCTGATGAAAAAGATGTGCATGATACGTGGCACACTAAAATTGGCAGCTGCAGGGACATAGCTGAAAGATTCAATTAAGATGATTGGCAAGGTTGTCTTGGAGGGTGCTGCCAACTGTAATCACATGCTGCAGACCCAGGGGGAAAGACGCTGCTGCCCCTTTAGCATGGGGAAATGATTTTTGCCTCTGAAGGACTGAGACCCTTGGGCAGAGAAGAGCACTGTCCTCGAACCCACAGGATATCCTGTATGATGCTCAGTTTGATTCTCCTTGCCTGCTCATTTAGTCCTTTGCCTCTCTCAGGGCATGGGCAGGAATAAATCATTTGCTTGTTATTAATTCCTGTGAGGCTGAGTACTAAAGCTCTGAGTCTTGTGTCTGATTCTCCCTCCCATCACTGCAAGGATTTAACAGAAAACTTACTCAGGTGAATGTAAAGACAGATTCTGACTTCATCAATCTTTGGCTTGGACACCATTCACATGCTCCCCAGTCAGGTACTCCCTGCTCCCCATACTAATAATATGAGCAGGATGAGAGTGGACAATCAGATGTTTTTATGTTTTCTGTTTTGTGATTCTGACTCTCTTGGGTTGCTCATGCCACAATAATTTCATCTGTTTTAACAAAGATGCTCATCTGACTTAAGCATAATTTGGGACAGAATCAGGTCTTCTACTTGAGCTAATCAGAGTCAATCTAAAACTTCAGAGTGAAGATCACAAAAGAGATGCAGATTAAAGACGCTGGCCATTAACTCAGACCTCCTCATTGCTCCCAGGGAGGCACGAGGTTTATGTTGTTTTACTGGGGTTACTTCAAAAGGTTTCTGCAGAACAATTTCTTTTACTATGTCAAGAAGTTTTCATCATAAAAATCCTTGTCTTCAAGCTCTGCCAAAATTTTTTGCAAGTTCTTGGCTATAATCCACTTGAGAGCAGGTTATTTTTTGCTTTGGTGTCAGTTAAGAAAAAAAAAAGAATCATCTAGGAGAAAAAAACCAACACCCAAACTCCAACCCAAACTACTTTAATTAGTAAAGCCAAACACTGAATTACTTTCTGCGTATTAGAAAGCACTAATGGCTAGTGCCAGATGGACCGCTGCAGATAGAAATCAACCTTGAGGTGCCACTAATCAATCGAAGAAAGTTTGGAAAATTACTGTGTGAAGTGAAGCTGAAAAGATGAGGAGAACTGAATGCACAGCATACAAAGCTCCAGCCTAGCCCAGAGGTCTGATCTTTCTCATGGCAAGATTTTACTTCTGCAACTACTTGACCAACCTTCATTTGCAGAGACAGCCTCCCTAAGCATGGGAACCCAAACCAACACCTCACATTTTGATCAAAACCCCTACAAAGCAGAGCTCTGGCAGAAATTTCCTTGGTGGTTGATTTCAGAGTGGCAGATTCAACTCAGCACCTGGCTGACACCAGAGATGATGAGAGGTACAGAGACCCCCAAGTGTTTCACCTTATCTGACACATATGATTCACATTCAGCCTCTTTTTTCTTTGGCCTAAATTGGGACCTCTGGGGACAAGATGGCCATTATCTGCATCAAAGAGTTGGACTTGATGATCCTTACGGGTCCCTTCCAACTCAGAATATCCTATGAAAACCAAACAGCAACTCTGCAGACCGCCACGGTTATCTGCCTTTATTTACTGTTTGTCTCATCATCTTCCAGCCCTGCTGCAAAGTGGGGTTTTTTTATTTTTATTAACCTCATCAAGACAACATCCAACACTATAAATTGTGAGAGCTATTAATTACTATGATGGTCTCAGTAAGATTTACAAGGCCTTAAGTATTCCTTTCTGAAAGCCTCTTACCAATGTATTCTGCCCTCTCGGGCATATTGATTTGGCCAGCGAGCACTGACCAGTGAATAATGGATTATTCTTTTTCTGCACACAGAGTGCTTGGCAGCTAATCAGATCACTATTTTTGAAGTCAACTTCACAATTGTAATTATTTCCTCATGACACATGTTGTTAAGAAACCTCCGTGGTCAGAAAAACAGGTTTTATTATATTCTGAGCGATGTCCTTTGATGTTTTTCCTTTCACTCTGAGGGCCTGCTTACTTTGCAAAGCCACTTAAGCCATTTCTTTATAAATTGCATCTCACAAAGCATGCATCTGCTCAGGAAAGCAGCTCTGCCAAACAGAAAAGGAAACCGTGCAGCCTTGCATGTCTTGGATTTGTTACCTCTCAAATTTGTTCCACCTAGGTGCTGTCTCTGGTCAGCATTACCAGTGGGTTTTGAAAAGCCAAGTGCAGCCAGCGTGCAATAAAGTTGGACATGTTGCTGATACTGTCACTGTTGGCTTGAAATGTCACAAAAGTGAATCGATGGGCTTAAAAATGGCTGGAAAATTCAACAAGTTTTGCTACAAAAGGAAGGTTAGTTGCTGTCTCTCCATTTCACACTAAATAATGCAAGATTCTCATCCGATAGCACAGACATCACAGATTTCAGATGACTCCTGCTTATAACAAATCACATCTCAGTCCATATTCATGAGGTTTGATTTACTGTGATAATTATCCTCTGTCTTCATTGTTTGTGTAAAGTATCTTATGCACGGTGAACGTATTTAACTATTTAGCTTCAGCACTAATGAGTCCATTATCACAGAGGGTGCAGTAAATCAGAGTTTTATAGCAGAGCAAAGCTGGAAGATGAAGAGTCTGCAATGAGACAGGAAGCAAAGCCAGGCTGAGATGCTTGCTTACAGCTGAGTGTACCTATAGCAATTATATGAATGGCAGCACTTCTCCAGACACCACTGTCTGCCACAGAGCAGCAGTTTGGGGTACTGGCCCAAATGCAAAACACAAGGATTTTTGTTATTCCTGCTGTTACACCTTGTTTCAAATTATATTAGAGACTATTAGGGACAAAGGGTGCACAAGGCTGTGCTTCAAACACAACCACCCCCCTGTGCAGGACTATGACACAAAACACATTTCAGGTATCCAAGCTTAACCCCTTCACACTGAGCAGAGAGTGTGTGTGGGTTTCTTGTTCTCCTCAGCAGGTCTGCCAAGACAGTTGTGTGGGGACATCAGGGTAATGAAGATGAACCTTTGACTTGGCATACAGGTCTCCCCTGGCTGTACAACTCAGTGCATGGCGCATTAACAGAAAATGAGGATGAAGGAGGTTTGGGGCAATCAAAACAAACAATTCCCTGTTGATGCACCTCAAGACCAATGGCTTTTTTATCACCTAACTGGACTCCACACTGGGCCATGGCTTGCTGCAGGCACCCTTCTTTCTGCTCTGAATAAAAGCATCTATGATTGAGGAAGGGTGAAACCCTTCCAAAGCTACAGAATCTCCAGCAGGTTTCCATCTCCAATACCTCCCTATGTTAGCAGAGCCAGACTTGGAATCAGGATGGCCTCTCTGGCTTTTGCTATTTGGGATAATTCATTCTAGCATTCTAAATGAAGCAGATTTTTCAAAAGCAACTGATCCTCGTGGAAGCACACTGAGATGCTTTAAAGGGGTTGGATATTTTTAGATTGAGTATTCAGCAAGAATGCTCTTCAAACGCAGACAATTATGTTTATTTGGCCAACCAAATTAAAAAAAGCAACACCAACAAAACTCAGACCCTATCATGTAGAGCGAAGTACTTTTGGTGATCCAAAACAAATTCAAGTCTAGTGACAAAGCATTATCTTGAAGCAATGGAAATGAAAAGCTTAGAACTTTCCCTGCCAAATTCAGCACAGATAAACTTTGTTGACACATATCTCCAGTTGAAAGAATGAACCAATCAGCATAATAAAAAGTCCTTTTGGTCAAAAGATTATCTACTCAATGGACTTTGAAAACATGGGCACCCGGTGTGACAGCTGCTTCTGAAAAACATAGCCCACAACATTACATGCTGTACACATAAATGCAACTGCACTTGGAAACCTCAGGCTCTTTCACTACCTTCTGCTTCAGTTCAAGACCACTAGAAGTGGAAGAACAGAGGTTGCACCTGACAGGCAAGCAAGCGTATTAGTAGCATCTCAGGTACAATTCTCTTGAGACAGTGGGGTAACCATTCTTGACCTGTCATTTTTGAAGAACTCTGTTGAGGTTCCCCAAGGTCCCAGCAGCAAAGCAAGAGAAACAGGCCCCCAAACTGTCTCTGTTAATCTGAGCGACAGACCAGCTAAGAGGGAGATGTGTAAGTAGGAACCAATAGGAATGACACAGCCAATGTGTTCTGGAGTGCAGTTTCATGCAGTTTCTAAGAGAAAGCAGTGTTAGAGCTTCAGGTCTTGTCTCCTCAAGCGAGATCTTTTCTTGACTGAATGACAGTAGGAACAAGGAGGGACTCAAAGCTCATTCTTGTGTCTGACCATAGCAGAAACACATTGAAGTGCATGTAAGTCTTCCTTTAGTTCAAATGGAAGATATGATTCCATTACAGATTTAGCTGAAAGGTTTCCAGGCAAGGGAGAAATCCTCAGGGAAGGGTTTCAGTCGTGATGAACAGAGGCTGAGACAATGTGTAGTGGGCAACGGCTGTGGAACAGATCAGGACACCAAACAATAGTGAATTGAGACAAATGAACCTTTCTCTTTCCAAACTGAAATCTCCCCCCAAGCTCTGTACCTTCTCAGCTAGCCCATCTACAGGAACAGCTAGCAGGGGTGCAGATCCAGAAGCAGAGTCAGCAACACGGAGACAAAACAAGCTCCTCATCAGCACACAGCACAGGGTCAAAATGAATAAATCCTTGATTGGATTGAGATAGCTTACACAAGCTCCCAGGGGCTTTTCTGACAAGGTAGAGCACAGAAGAGGTAACTTCACATCTAAACAAAAGGGCTATTTCGGCAGGTGGCCTGCAGCATACGGCTGTCACTGCCAGCTGTCGTACCTGCTCAGGCAGCCTGCCACCACAGTTAGAGTAAAGCCTGTGCAGAAGGACAAATGAAGGAAGAAGTGGGTGGCATCAATTCCCCCACATTCTCACCCAAAGCTTGTTCTCTATCCTGAGCTGGTCACCCACACCTTGGTGGCTGTAACATACTCTGCACTTTGGTGAGACCAGATGCAAAGAGAAGTTCTCCTCTAAATATGCTATCAAGGTAACACCTTGAACTCTAGCTGCTGCTGACAGTTCCTTTAACTCTGCTCTATTTCCAGACATCTTTCTTCAGAAGGTGATTCAGCTTTTTCTTTCTTGGGCATTCTTATCATGTCATGTGCCTGCTGGGCTGTCTTCAGCTCTCCTGAACACAACCAGGCTTTCTTTTTTTTTAATCCCTGACAGCAGTAAGGGGGCTGCTGAATGCAAAACAGTCTCCTCTGAGAATTTCCTCACTAGGGCCTTCTGATGATGGGCCAAAGATGTGTTACTTGTATGACTTGATTAACTTGTTAACCAAGATGTCTTGTTAAGTAAAACTTCATAGAAGTAATAGGCACTCGGAATAATATAAGCTAGAAACAGAATCACGAATCTGAGAGATGCAAGGACTAATTTAAAGAAAGTTTTTCGTTAAGGAAGCCCCTTAGAAAATGCAGCTACTTTTCTATGGCCTCCTCTTCACAGCACCAGCAGTGTCAGAGAGCCCCTCTGAACTGCCAGACAAATCTTTCCCCTTGTATTGGATGGACATTTCCTGAAATGCAATTTTTTCCTGTACTTTTGCTCTCAAAGTTCAGTCCTTCCAACTACATCCTGGAAGGAGACACAGAGGAACAGCTTGTTCCCTTGAGCTTGTCTTAGTTCTGCCTAGATGATGGTTATTGCTCCCTCAACTTTGCTTCACTAGTTTTGCCAAAATCATTGTCTCCTGATGTAAAGTGCTATTATAGGCTTTATTTTCTGCAAGTCAGACACGAAATCATCCAAGCAATGGTTCTGTGGTTTGCAAAGTTGCCTTAATTATCTCTTCTTCCCAAACTGTGTATCCTACCAGCCATCCAACTCCCTTTTGGTTTAACAGGGCTTCTGCATTCAGGCCTGGCCACACCAAGACTGATAAGTTTGGAAGGTGGCAGCATTTTGGTCGCTCCACTGAGACTGTCAGTAATTCAAATTAAATTGGACTTTGGTTAGGTGGGTAATTCATCATTTGTAGTGTGACAACAATACCTGTAATTACTGCTCTTACTGTTGCGGCTGAAATTCATGTGCAATAAAGGGATCTTAATATCATGCCAAACCTCACAGTTAATTTAGGTTCCATCTCCTTTCATTTATTCTGTAATAAGCTAATTAGTTCACATAATTTGCCATTGAACGTGCCTTTGTAACAAATATATACATGAATTAGCCTATTACACAACAAATGAGGGGAATCAAAACATGAATCATTTGCAGGATTACATAAGGAATTATTACCCTTTCAAACAGCCATGGATGCCACCATCATCATTATTGCTTTAAGTTTTAATTACTTGCACTACATCAGTTCTCATGCTTGATGCCTCGGACTTACTCTCCTGCTCAGAAGGTCAGCAATGCCTTTCACTGCTTGGGACACCCCACTGCCATGTGCCACACTGCTTGCAAGTTCAGGATCACTACCATGAAGTTAAACATCTTGCAGCTTGGCTGCTTAAATCCGCGTCCTAGCAGCTGAAAGAGCTTGGCCATGCTGCTGGCTTCCTGCCTTGGTGCACCATTCACATGGGCGTTTTGGATGAAACTTTCAGGCTTCCCCATCAATACCTGTGTTTGGGTTTGTTCATGTGCAGCCTGCACGGCATCAGACTGTGCCCTTGGAAACGCTTGGGCACCACTTGCTGTTGCTGCCCTTGGAAGCTTCCTTCTGAGCCTCACCTGTGGGGCTCATTTCACCAACCTCCCTTCTGACAGCTCTTGAGCCACGCAAGATTGCTAAGTCATTTGGGATAAATCATGAGGGAAGCTCTATCCAGCTGAGTCCTAAAGATTGCCATTATGCAGACTGGAGGCTTGCCAGACCTTGAGGTTCAGTCCACCATGATGACTCTTACAAAGTACCATGTATTTGTTATTCCCCAGAAGGGACCGGGACAATTGGACCTGTCTCATTCAGAACACAGCAGAGTGCTTTCTGCCCAGTAATTTAATACCAATATACAGGGAAGCTCCTGAGATACTAAACCCATCAGTTCTACTTTCTGCACTACTTACTTTGAGGCCTCATCTAACTGCTGACCTGGTGCTACCTAGCTTCAACTATTAAATCTAATGAGAGCACAACTCAATAGCTTTATTTGTTAAATGTTCTCTGCTTACAGCAATTGTTCTGATTTAGCATCCAACCTCTTGCAGTAATGATTTACTCTGTCCATAGCAAAGTTTACTCTGTCCATAGCAACTCCCAACAGCTGCTTCTTTACCTGGAGGGATATTGTTTTCAGCTTCCAAAAGTGAGTCCTTACTACTAAAAGGAATAAAGACGTAAGAAGAGTTTTTTGGCTGGAAATACTCTAGCATTTGGATGGCCTAAGCAGCGCTAAAGCCAGTCATAAACCTCCTGGCAGCTGCCAAAATGATCTATGGATACAATATCCCACTTTGCCAGACACTCTGCTCAGCCCAAAGGGATCAGGTGAACCTCTGCTGTGGCTGGTATGCTGTCCCTGGCTTAAAACCATACATTTTCAGGCTGTGGAAATGAAATACCAACATGAAATGAAAACTTGCAGCCTGCAAAAAGGCTCAGGAAGTAAAAAGGAAGCAGGACCCCTTGAGAAGCACCTGCTCATTTTCAGAGCACTCGCACAGGCACTCTGCCACGCATTGCCCTCTGCCCTTTCTCTGGCAAGAACATCACTGCCCCATGGTGGGAGCCAGACGGGACCTCCTGGGTACATCCATCAAGCTCTGTCAAAGAACTATGTAAGAGCAGAAAAAGAACACAAGTGCAGCCAGAGACCTTTCTACTGCTCCTGCTTTGATTTCCCTCTTTCCTTTATGCAGCCCTCACTACCAGCCAGGAATATTCAAAATCAGTACAGCAGCTTCCTCTCTTCCACCAATTCCAGGGAAGAACCAAAGCATTTAAAAAACCCCACCAAACCACACACCATAGCCTAGTAGAGGAATTCTGGAATCTGTCTGAAACCTTCTGGATTTCATTTTAAGCCTTTGACACCAGCAGCAGTGTGATTCAAGGTGTAGTATTGTGACAGCATGAGAGCAAACAAGGTGCCCATAGCAAGCAATTGCCCCTTTGCAATTCCCAGATGAAAACTGGAAGTTATCAAGTTCATATTACAATATGAATCTAGATGAAAATCCATAAATGAAATTTAGAGCTCTGAATGAGTAATTATTCATCATTAACAAAACTAAACAGAGATTTAATTTTTTTTAATTCTCTTTTAGGAATAGATGTCACCTACGCTTCAGGAGACCTAAATAAAACAGGGCATCTAGCCAAAAGCATAAAGAAATTAGTATTAAAACCAGAAAGTGCAAAAATAAATATGGAAAACTGTACACAGCTCATGTAAAACAGACTAGTCCTAAGAGACCATAGCCTCTGGAATGTGTAGATGAGCTACCTAGTGTTCCAGAGCTACAAATGCTTTGAAAATGCTTCAGTTGATGGAGTGCTTTTGCCACCTATAAAGGCTCCCCCAGTCTGAGCAAGAAGCACTCTGGTCTCCTGTGAAGAGCTGCGTAGGTGCAGATCAAGAGAGACTCGAATTCTACGTAAGTAGTATCTCTTTGCAAGTATTCCAGCCAGAACAGACCACTAGGATTACTTCTTCCTCCCTCCAGCATGCCATGCTAACAAGTAGAACCCTGTAACTGGGCATCAAGCCCAAGCCATGCCATCAAGCTAGTTACAACATTTTAGAGTTATATTAAGTCTTGCTTATGGACTTGGACAATACTCTCCATTGCCTGATACTATAGCAACAAAGACCCAAACTCTCAAAAATCCCTGGGATTTATCCAGGTTCCATTTGCAGTGCTAGAACTTGCTGCACTTCTGTCTGCCTCAAGAAGTATCTTCCCCCTGTTCTAAAATGCACAGAAAACCTGGCAGTTCTCCCCAAATGCTCTCTAGCAATACTCCTGCAGGTTATTGTCAGATTCAGTTACTCACTGTGTCTTTATTTGTGGTTTCACACAGGTGCAAACAAATTCCTTTCTCTTCTGATGCATTTATCAAAAATCTTTCCAAGCAAAAAGGGACAAAAGGAAAAGAAAAATATGCAGGAGAATCCTACCTGAAAAATAGCTATCCAGGCATATCCAATATTATCAAAATTGATAGCTCCATTGTGTGGGTTTATGTCCCCTGCCATGCACACGTTGTAATACTGGTTCCAGTTTATGCAGGCATTCCTGCTGCTGAAGTCAGGGTTATATAAACTTGGGGTGTAGGAGTCCATGCTCAAGGTGCACTCCACCTTGTACTCCTTCCTGTTTGGGATGTTGGAGCATTTCTGCATGCCATTTTCACGATGTGATGAGCAGATGAATGGGTTCTCCTCTGCTTCGTCTGTCCGGTAGTACGGATGCAGGAAGGTAAGGTTGTATGTCCTGGAAGGGGAAGAGAGAGGACGTGAAGAAACAACGCATCCATCCCTTGTTTCAGCAGCAGCAGCAAAAGGCACTGGTTTCTGTCCCTGGTTTGGGTGTGTTTTTTCTCCTTTGCCTTTCAGCCCCATCTGACTGGGGACAGCAAGGCACAGCTGAGATACCACCCCTTACCTTTGTCTACAAAGCTTTTGGCTTGCAGCATCCTGTAAGGCACCAGTGATCTTTCAGTTAAAGATCAGCCTGAGCTTTCCCAAGTGAACAGGGCAGTTGAAATGAGAGGGTACAGAGAAGAATAATCCCAGCAGGGCTAGGTGCTTCCCAAAAATTGATGGAACTTTTTGTTTCCATCTAAGGATTTTAAAGTTAGCTCTTCTGATGTGCAGAACATGCTTCAGAAAAGCTGATGGCAAAGCAGCTTTCCAATAAATTTGCCCCTCAGCACCTCTCCAGGATGAGTGAGCTGAACTTTAACAAGGAGAGACACAGCCACAGGCCATCTCAAATTCCTTCTGTACTTACATAAGAAAAGAGCCCACATTAATGGGAACTGTATGCTTACTGCAGATCTGATTTAATTGGCCTGGATAAAGTTTATGGCTCTGTTACAGCTAAGATAAGCAAGTGATCTAATTGCAGCATGGTGGGGATGTGCCTTTTCCCAAGCCGTGCTCTCAGCAGATCAGTGAGCAACCACAGCCCAGGACTTTTCAGGCTGTTTGATTACCATGAGTGAGACCCACCAGCACTCACACTGCCGAAGCACTGTTCAAAATAAGGTAAAAGTCCTAGAGCCAGCTTTATCTGCTGAGTTCAGAGCTACAGGGATCTAAGATGATACACAATCAGTCAGGAGATAAGGGAAAAGGTAACACACAATGACATGACCAAGTATGATGTGGGTAGAAGATAAGCAGGTAATTTTTCAAGACAGGACAGATGTATTTTTATCTGTTTCTGAATGTACCTAACCATTGAATACATTTGGCTTTAATGAGTGCTAAACTAGTGTTATCCCATACTATTTCTTGAAATTGCTCTCTAAAACCTTCAAGTCAAGCAGGAGGTGCTCAGCAACTGCACGTGAAGTAGACAGCAGTTGATGCAGGGCAGAGCTGAGGGGAAATTAATCCTGAACAACTTTTCTGGGGAATTTGTTTCTCCTCCATCAATGAATTATTTGAGATGAGTGATGAGGGTTCATCCAGCTTCAGGGACAGGCAAGAGTAGCATGCTAGAGGAAATCCAACAACCCAGTGTGATCTTGGGAACATCCCTTGCTCTTTCTCATTTCCCTTTAGACAATGCTGGCCAAGGCTCTTTGATTGGGATGTGCCACTCCAGGGTCATACTCTTCCAAACTACACCTGATCACTCAGGAAAACTTGCTTCAGAGCTGGATGGAGCTGTGAAACTCAGGAAAAGCTTATTTCCCTCACCACTCTGGAAGCAACACCCCATCATACACCAGCAGCAGGAGTTTCCTGATCACAAATGCCTTTTGGCAGCGGGCAGGATGGGAAGGCTCAGCACACTGCAGCTTGTGGGCCAGTGTAATTAGGATTCTACCCAGAGCAGAGCTGGACTTGCAGAGGGAGATGGACCATCTGGAAGGATGATTGTGTAATTAGCAGCTATGGCTGCACAAGCTCCTTTCCTGGGAACAGTTTTGTGTTCAGATGCAGACACAGGCCTGCCTGTGCCAAGAACGCTGGCCATGGAAGTGCTCAGGCAGACGGGTGGATGCAGAGTGATGCTCTGCTCTGACCTCACACCCGAGCTCCCTTACGAGTTGCCCATCCCACCACAGCACAAGGCACACAACATTCAGCACCACACACTGTGGGCAGCTGTCTGCCCGCCCAGCTGCAGCAATGACACACGGTCACTGTCCCAAATGAATCACCTTTATTTCAGTTCCCTGGGCTGGTCTCTGATCTCCTGATATGCCCACCCCAGCTGGGCAGGATGGCCAGGGACACAGCTAGCCAGAGAGCAGCGTGCCAGTCAATTCAGCTGGAGCCCACATAGCCAGTTTGTTGGAAGGAGGGGATGCAGCAAGGCTGGGGACCTGCAAGACCAATTCTCTTCCCTTCACTATTCACTGCAACTGGAAAAGCCCTTGATGACCCACATCCACAGATTTGAGAGGCTGCATGTTTCCCATGAGTCAACGTTTAGGAAGCCTAGGGGTGAAGGAGAAATACTGCCTGCAGATACAGCGCCCTGGGCTGTGATCTAATAAGCTGTGTAGGAAAGATCCAGGCACAAACCCCCTGGAGAACCAAATGAACGCCACACTTGGGTGGCTGTGGGAGGAAAATAAAACCAGGAAAACAAAGCACAGCTTGACTATGAAGGGTGGGTGAAACTTAATTTGGTTCTGCTGCTGCCCAACTGGGTTTATCCTCCCTTTTCCCTGCCTTGCTCACTTTTCCAATTGTCTCCAAAATAATTTACAAACTAAAAGGAAGTCCTGCCTATGAAAGGGCGACATCAGTTTCATGGGGCCAATTTCTATCCAGCTCTTTTCAAGCCATCCCCTCTTTCATGCATGCTCTGGGCACAGAGACACCACGAGCATCCATCCATCCATCTGGCAGGACCCACATGGTATACCCTGCCACTGCTGAGGTGAGTGGGAAGGGACACACCAGCTCACAGGGAGCAACACAAATGTAAGACCTTTTCCTAGTTCCTTGATGACCCTGCTGGCAAAACCAAAAAGGGGAAAGAAGAAAGAAGAGCAAGAATGAGAAACTACAGTGCTGCAGAATGAGGAATCCCCAATGGCCACGACACAAATGAACTGGCTCTGCCAAGACCATCTACCTCCACGTGCAGGAAAGGTTGATCTGACTTCCCTGTTACTTGCCAACAGGCATAGTCCAAATAACTTATTAACGGTAATTAATCCACTAATCACAAGACCCTCGTGCTCTGGGGAAAAGACATGACAAACTAAGCCCCAGAATGGATCCAGTTATCACATTAGAAAGGATTAACACCCTTTCCTCAGCCAGCTGCCCAGCGCACGTCCTTCTCTGGGCTTACAGCAGCTTTGCAGTGTGTTTCCCCTTCTCTGTCCCTGGACACATCCATGTGCAGGAAGGACCACAGACAGGAAAGCCTGTTCTCTCCCACATCAAAGGACACTCAACAATTCTTCTCTCCTGCATCTTACCCAGGCTCAGTTCCCCCCCACAACCATCCCATGCAGGACATCACCCACAACCTCTGGAGTACGGTGTGCATGTGCTGAATCCAATCTTGCTACAGCTTTCTGAGGAGGAAAGGGAAAAGGCAGAGGAAACTCTGCACCAAGCAGGATCCATCCCCCCGGGAGGAGGCTGCTCTCTGGAGGAAATCCTGCTGACAGCCCAAGGTTGCAGCACAGAGCAGCGCCAGGAGGAGCAATTAAGCAGAACTCAGAAGTACCTTTCAGACAAACTGAGAGCTGTCTGCCTTGGCCAGCTGATCTTTCTTGCAACTCTACAAAAGCCGAGGAGCCAAAGGCACTGCAATGCCAAGCAGGTACAGAGTTAATTAAGACTGAAGCGCTCACATTATAACTGTCCTGCAGCATTAGATAAATACAAAGCACTTCACAGCTCTCTCCCCTCTCCTGCCAACCCACCAAGTTCCTTGAAAGGCTCCAGGAGGGGTAAACCACTCCCCTACATAACACCACAAGCGAGGAGCAGCCCCAGCAGTTGCAACCCAGCAAGCTGGGGGTGACCCAATTCCCTCATTTACAGGGATGGCAGCTTCTAATGGCAGGAAGGGACCAGAAGGGCTGTGTGGGGGAGGCAGGCATCCTGGAGATCTCACAGATAAATCACTGTCTTTGCTTGCCCTTCCTACAATTGCATGCTGAGCCTTCCCCTCTCAAGCCAGACCAACCAAAAAGCCCTTATGAAATTCCCCCTCCAGCTCTGTATCAGCAGAGGCCATCCTGGCACTGCTGCTCCCCACTGCTGTGCAATGCCAGGGGATGCATGGTCCAGCCAGCAGGCTTCTGGGGGGGTCAAAGAGATGTATGAGCTACCAGAGATCTCTGAAGCACCACTCCGCTCTCTGGGGCTGGCAGGGGACCAGGAGCTTCTCACATGTCACTGAAGAGCAGCGACCCACTCCAGTTCATTGCTTGCCAACTCATTACTGCAACAGCCCAGTAACCACCTGTAATTCCTTCAACATCACTACTAAAAGAGAATCCTTAATAAAATAATCTCCTTCCAGCATGATTTTGCATTGCAACAGTGCAATTTGGAAGGAGAGGAAAGCAGATATTCCCAGTGCACCTCAAAGAAGTCCCCAAATTTTTATCAGAAGGTACTGTATTTTAAAATAGTTCCTTTACCTGACACAGTCAACTTTCAAGGGGGATTTAAAAGAAAAGGTTTCTACAGGAAGAAAAATGATGGCAAAAAATCAGTGTCATTTCTTCCAGGGGATGCATGCTGTAAAGCTGAATGGCCCAGAAAGGTGCTGGGAGTGAGCATGCAAAGCAGCATACAGTGGGTAAGAAACTATAGGTGAAGCACCGGTCTCTGAGCTCACATACACTTGCTTTACTCCAGAGAGCCTTTGGGGCTATGAGCCTTCCTTGCTCAGCACCCTGGATCACGTTCAGATGCCCACCCTCTCCTTAAAGCAGCTCTGTTTCCATCTGGGAGAGTTTGACACCATAGTCAGGGAGAGCCCCACTGATAGCCCAGGTCTTCCCCTTTACAGGGCCATAAGGAAAATCTGAACCAAACCACCTTCTGCTCAGCCCCAACCCAGGTGCACAGCACGCCTGTCCATCCTGCACCCCCTCACAGGCTACTGAAGGGCTGGTAAACATTATTTTAGGCTGAGGAAAACAACACTGGGATTTAATGGCACTTGGCAGACAAAGCTAAATGACCAGAATCTTATTCCCCCTTTCCCACAGAGCTCTATTCTGTTTACTTATAACCAAAACCAGAGCTTAACTTTAATCCTGCATCCCCTGTGTGAAGATTTTGTTGTTTTTCTTCTCTTAGGCAGCAATCCCTGCAAGGGGATGGCTGGTCAGGGCTCTCCAGCACTGATGCTGAGCACAGTAGCTTGGTGCTGGGATGGAGGACACAGAGAGATAAAACTTACCCAGTCCAAACTTGGGCTTGATGTTGCCTCTATTCTCCACACTGCCTTGCAGGCAGATGGCATCTTGGTCAGCAGAACCTGCTGGTTTGGGCCTGGTGCTGTATGTTTTACCCCTGTGCAGCAGCAGAATGATGTAACCCTGAAGGGCTTTCCCTGTTACTGCCACACCAGTGTCACTCCATGCCTTTCCCCTATACAACTTGCTGTTGGGGTGTTAAAGACCACTGTGGGGCAAACCATATCCCAATGCCTGGAACCATGGATCCAGGAGAACGAATCAGAACTACCAGAGAAGATAGGAATAGTTCTGTCTGGATTCCCTTAGACTCCCCCACCAAGCTCCAGTCAACCTGGGATAATTTGTAGCTGGAAACAGAGGGACTGGTCCAAAACTAACCCAGCAAGACACAGAGCAAGACAGCAGCTTCAGCCTGGGTGATGGTACTAGAGCAACCCAGATTTGTTGCACTGCTACTGGCACCAGCAGAACTGGAGCATCCCTGTCCTGAACAGTGCTGCCCCACAGGCATGCCAGAAACCTCAGCTCTCCAAGTTTCTTTGGAATGCTGTAACTTTGTTGACAGCACACCTGAGCACATGGCACCAAGCAATAGGATTTGGTCACAGGCAATGGAGAGCTCACAGCTACCCAAATTCACTAGTACCTGTTGCTGGAGGAACCAGGAACCAGTGCAGAGCTGCAGTGAAATGGGGAAAAGATCTCCCCCAAACCTCCTGCCTCTTCCAACACAGGTCCTGAGGCTCAGCACAGGGAGCCTCATTTTGTCTTCAGTGACCAGGAGCAAGACCTGATAAGAAAATCCTGCATCGCCTTTGATGCTGCTAATGGCCATTACATAACAGCCTGCCTTCCCAGGGCTGCTTAATATCTCTACTTAGCAAACGTTTCCCCTGTGGTTAATTTTAAAAAGCTCCACTTTGCAAGAAATCACACAGCATTTTAGAAACCTTGTCAAAGAGATGAGAGGGACTGGCTGCAGCTAATTACAGCTCTGCACTCCTTGTGCTCAAAGCACTGCCCACACATGGGGCCTGCCCCATGCAACAGGCCCACCCCGGCACAGCCTTAACACCGCTCTTGAGCTTTGAAATGACACCTCAAAGAGTTATTTTCAGTGACAGAGGGTCTTGGTGACCACCCCAATACCTGCCACAACCGCAGGGGAGAGCTTGTAAGTTTGGAGCACTGAGATGCAGGAGCAGAGGCACACGCACACAGCAGGCCCATCAATTTTCTGCCTTTCAGCAGCCCTGCTGGGATGAGCGGGCGCCCATCAGGGATGGGCTGCAGCACAGAGAAAGGGGCAGAGAGCTGAAAGCCACAGGACTAATCAGCGAGAGGCAGGAACAGGACCCAGGTCAGAGTTGAGGGATAATCTCTGCTTGTCTTCCAGACACAATACAAGTTGTAGACAGCAGATGATTACAATCAGATGTAATTACAGGCTCCATCTTCTCTTACAGATCTAGAGTTGCCCTGATTAGCTAGTCTCAGGCATTTCCTCACCTCCAAGCATTGACATCTTCAGCAGACTCTGACAGGAGCCCTTCAGAAGGATTTTCCCAGGCAGATCTCCCTTTTCTATGGAAACTTCAGGCTTTTTCTTGTGCTCATAGGTTTTATGGTGTGCCCTTTGCATTGCACCTTTGAAGGGGCAAGTGCAGAACAGCCCAAGCTCAGTGTGCATCATGCTGCGGAGGGGTTGCTGGGGAGCAGCAAGAGCCAGGTCACCCCATGGCAGGGGACGAGCCAGGCAGAAGAGTCATCCCTATGCCAGCAGCAGCTGCACAGACAGAGCCTGAACACAGCAGGCAGAGCCCAGGGCTGGCAGCAGGGTCCACTCAAAGCCCCAGATGTAACAAGTGATGAACCAGAGCCAGGACCCATCCAGGGAACTCAGACAGAAACCAAGAGCAAAGATAAAGCTGGAGACAGGCAACCAACAGCTCTGGTCAAACCAGGGCTGCAACTCACAAGCTGACCTTAAAAAGAATTCCTGGGCATGGCAGGGGGTGGGTGCACCCCAGGCCAGAGTGATCAGGGCAATTAAGGCCTATTACTACCCTCAGCACCTGGCCCAGATGCTGCTCCATGTGACTGCCTAGCTTGGAAGAACCAAAACTAAAATTTGTATCAAAAGGAGCTTGTGCTCAAATGTGCTTCTCATCCCTGATGCTGGTCCCAGACTGAGAGCAGTGTACAAATGTCTTGAATGCCTTTCACACCAAGCTTCCCTTCTTAATACACTCACAAAGATTTATTTGTGTGTTTCAGCAGCATCGCCATGGTGCTGTCTATGTCACCATGCAGACCACCTAATCAACCCCCTGCCAGGTGGTGTGGTGTGCTATGTGACTTCCCAGACCTGCATGGTTTGGAGAATTGCTGATTTTAGGAGAGTTCTAACGCTTTTATTCCTTAAATTCTCAGAGTTAGGGATCTCAGCTTCCTCAAAGATAACCCAAACTACTTCTGTCCTTGTCTTTCAGGTGCAGAGGCAAAGCATAAGAAAGCCACTCCATGCCCTCAGTAACTTGCTGACAAGTAGGGTTTTTCCCTACAGAAAGTGCCTAGCCAGCCTCCGAGTCCTGAAGTCAAAAACCTTGATCAAGATGACAGCCCTGTTAAGAGCTGCCATTACAGCCACGTGACTCAGGCACATCCCGCTCTCATCCATGTGCTGCTGGATCAGCCCTGGCTGGACACTGACCCTGCTGACTGCCAGGGTTTCTCTGGCAGTGAGAGGGAGGCGGGAGGAAAAGGTGGAGATGGTTTCTCTGTACTTACTTTGCAAGGTTCCTGTCTAGGAAACACCTGTTTCTCAGCAGCCCTGCCCAGAGCTGCACACCCACGATCCCAAAGATGAAGAAGACAAAGAAGCACAAGAGGAGGACGTTGCCTAACATAGGCAGAGTATCTAACAGCAGGGTGACGAGTATTCGCATACCTGTGGGGAGAAAGAGAGAACAGGTTAGAGGAGCCCTTTGAGGGGCAAGTGCAAATGCCACATCAATCAATCCCAACAGCTCTCTGGCTCAGTCACACAGCCAGCGCAGCCTGGGCAGGGGAATTGGGATGTTCTCCCCTAAACCTTAAGGCTGAAGGGGAAGGTAAAGAGTGCAGCAGGCTTAGCAACATCACGGGAACAAACAGCATATCTCCAAAGGGTGGATTTAGGAGTGGGATTTTTCAGATGTTTTCAGTAACACAGCACTCAACAACATGCAAACACAGGCAAAGCTGCAAGACAGTCTTTCCTGGGGAAACACCCCTGCAAACCATCAGCATCCTGAGAAATTGGCAAAATATATGTTTGTAAACATAATGAACATCTCTCAGGAATGAAACAAATTGTTCTCTAAACAATATAGAACTTCGTATAGGACAATAGCTGTTGTTGCTCTGTAAGCCTTCTCCATGGACGGCTCTTCCACACAGGACTTGTCTCCTCGCAACCTACCACTGGCAGCTGAGAGCCATTTGTGCTCCAAAGCTTGCAGGACTGCCAAGCAACAGAGGCAGGAGAAATCTGTACTTTTTTGAGGGGAAAAGCAGGACACAAATGTTTCTTCCTCCAAGCAAACCTCCCAGCTCTTCTTCCTTCCCTTTCTCCCACACAAGCTGTAAGACCTTTCCAGACGGTCCCACACCTCTCTACAAGGCTCCCTATGAACCTGTGTGCAGAGCAGGGCCTCCCCAAGCACCTTTGTTGCTAGGGAAATGCTGATTTCTGTGCAAGATCTTCCATCCTAAATAAGAAGACTGAGGAGTGAGTTAACCTTGCAGAGCCTCAGCTAATCCTTGCATCTTTGTCCAGCATGCTCTGGGGGTAAGACTGGGCAAAGAGGCAGGGACTGAGCTGGCACTGGGGCCTGCCCTGTCTCACACATCAGGGCACCTTCAAACTTGAGGATAAAATAGGAATAAGAAGGAAATAGCAATTTGTGGCTCAGCAGTTCAATAGAGGTTAAATGAATCTCTGAGACACCGACCAGCCGTCATTTCAACAGCTGATAATTGATGAGAGGAGAACTAATGAAAGGAGGAAGAGACAAAGGTAAATGTTAAGTCATAGAAAAGAATAAAACCAGAAACTGAGTCTTGGTAGCCCAGCACTTGGCAGAGAGCTGGGCTCAAGTTTATGGCAGAGTGGAAATGGTGGGTAAGGTGACACTGCTGCCTTTGGATGCGTTTTATCCCACTAAAATGCTGCCCTGCAAACCCCCTTTCCTGTCTGCCCATGTGGAGGTTTTCCTCCCTCCACTTCCCCTAGCAGGATACTGCTCTCTGTTAGTCATCCCATTTGAACAGAGAACGGCATTTACACTGACGCAGTCTCCCTTCCTCCACCAGTTTCCACCTTGGCTTCTTCCCTCAGCCAGCTCCAAGTCATGCCTGATGCCTCTCCCGCTAATTCAGTGACAATGCTGGGCTGCAGCCTGGCATCTGTAGACCGCAGGGATGGGTGTGCAGAGGAGCAGTCTCCAGGAGAACAGGTCTGTCCAACCTAGCACCTCCCAGACCACGGCAGGCAGCACTAGCAGGAGCTGGAGCCCCGTCATGCCGCTTTACCCGCCTCCTCCTGTTGCTCTGCCAGCGGAAATGCAACCCAGCCAAGCAGGGCCAGAGCTGACACTACCTTGTCAGCACAGCACGAGTGGATAAACCGCCCCAGCCAAGAAATCTGCACTAATAAATAATTAGGTGTGAGTAATAACCTCTGCATCCCAGGGCAAGAGCCTTTCAAGGTCTCCATGCCCAGCTGCATCTTGGCTCCAGCGTGGCTCCCTGCTGCTGGCGCCGGCAGCGGATGCCTCTCCAAAGGAGCCGCAATCCTGGCACCCAGCCCCATGCCAGCCCTGCCGGCTGCCCTCCAAACCCTGTCCCCGTGCCACCCTGGCGCCAATGCCATCCCACGGGGAAGGGACACGGCGCTGGCAGCCAAGCTGCATTGGCGAGCACCATGAGGGATGCGGGATGTCGGCCAGCATCCCTGCCATCCCCTACAATCACAACACTGGTGCCAGCTGCGGGGACAGCGGCCTCTGCTCCATGTGCAGGGGGAAACCCAGAGCTGGAGGCAAATGGGGGTTTGATTTCATAACGCCTGTTCCCAACACGTGCTGCCATCATAAGCCAGGAGCGCATCCCACAGCACTGCCCTTCAGCCTTTCCTTGCACATCTATCTTTGGAAAAGCAGAAAAGACTCAGTTCCCACTGGGAAGAGGATGCTGAGCTTTTCTTCTTTTTCTTCCCCCTACTCTCACTAATACCCTTGCCTTCTTTTTCCCAAAAATGGTTAAAATTTATCTCCCCGTGCCAGACAACTTTTTTCCGCTCAGCTACTTTTGGTATTTTGGGTTGTTTAGTGGCATCATTCTCGAGATTGAATCCATCTGTTCGCTATCCGCTAAGGGTGCTCTGGGCTCTCAGCAGAATGTCAAGTGTGCCATGGGAAAAGAGCACGAGCACTGGTTAGGCTGAAACGAGGAGCAGGATTTCTTTCTGTTCCCAGTCCATGTGATGCCTGGTTTAAACCACACAGCAGAAAAATAAAAAGAAAGCAGTGAAACGGATTTGAAAAAACAATGACCACTACTAAAAAAAACCACCCCTAACTACAGCCCCTGCCAAACATATAAATTGCAGGAATTATATTTTTCCAGTCATTTTCAAGGAATAATTTCTAATAGAGATGATGTTTTTATTGGCTAGGGTTCTCCTTTCTTTTCTTAACAAATAAAATAAAAATGAAATAATCTTGTGGGTGAATTTATTGTGCCTGGAAGCAAAGAGCTAATAGCACTGGCTGGAACCCAGGAAAGTGCCCAGGCATCACAGGGATAAATTGCCAGGCTGTTTCTCATGGGTCCCTGCTTCCTCCATGCCTGCAACTGAACACCAGGCTTCTATCTTCTGACCCAGGCGTAATGCATATCTGCTTGATGTCCTTTTGTGACTACCACTGAGCCAAAAACCCTGCTCTTGCCTATGCTGCAGGGGCTGGGGCAGCATCGCTGTCTCAGCACTAGGGATTGCACAGACAGGGCTGAGCAAGACATGATGCCACGCTGCTGGCCTGGATGCGGTGGCAATCCGAGGAAATCCCCCAGCTAAACTGTAGCATCCCTGTGGATGAAAGACTAGAACTGGAACTCTGTTATCACCAGAAACTGCAAAAATACAACAAAATAGATGGTTGTCGCTATCTATTCTCCACAGATCCTGGATTATATCAGTCTGAAACAGTAAAAGTACCAATATTAAAAGTGGATGGAGTTAGTGTCTCATAAACAAGTAATGTCTCTTATTATCTGCCCTCCAGGAACTGAGATATTTCTAAGAATACTAATCCTGTCCTGGCACTTGTTCAAGACACTGGTAGTGTTGTGAAACCAGCCTAACTGTTCGTCAGGCTCAGCAACTCAGCTCCAAACATGGATTGAGCTCTTTGCATTTAATCTCACATACTATTCACAAGGAATTAATATCTTCTATTGCCTGTCTTCTGGAAAAAAAAATAATTAAAAATTCAAAGTGTCAAGTGTAGCAGAAGACAGGCTGAACGGCTTAATTCAAAGCATCAGTACCAGATACCTAAGGAAGAAAAGCACAAGCGGGACCCAGATCAAGATTTCACCTGGGCCTTGGTTTAATAGGCATGTAAATCCTCTGACTTCTGCTCTCAGCCCTGCTGAATCCCAGTTTGAGACTTGCACTATTTCAAGGGAGAGCTATGAAGGGCGTCGTGGATTTAAATCCCTTCAGAGTGAGTCCAGACATGGCCCCAGCTTGAAACCTCGGCAGGGCTCTGAGCCGAATGTGTGCCAGCATCCCTCTGCTCCTCCCCACCCCAGCAAGGCCATGGAGCAACTGTGCTCAAAATCCCAGAGGAAAAATGCGTTGTGCTTTTGGGCCGCTCCGAAACCCTGGCAACAAAACCTCATTAGGAAAACAAAACTCCAGAGGGTTTCATGGTCCCTTTTAGCCTCTTGTTTCTTTTTGTCTTGTTTTTAACTCCTAATGATGTCACTGTCGGATTTACAGATATTTTTTTTTTAGAAGAAAAATCCTGAAGAATTTGAGCTCAGAGAGAAACTTCAAAGACTCCCGTGCGTGAACATCCATCTGTTCCCTTGCATGTTCATCTGAGGTACTGGAACCAAAACCCTTCTGGGGGAGTTTGTTTTGCTGTCCCTAGATGTGCCGACACGATGGGCAATTAATCTAGGCAGGAAGTTCAGTGAGGACCTGCGGGGCTGTGTCATTCAGACACGCTTTTAGAAAGAACAGGAAATGTACTTTTGGGTTTGGTTTGGGTTTTTTGTGGTGTTTTTTATTTTTGCAATGAACCCCTGTGATTTCCATATGGTGACGTTGCATTCTGAACTGAGTGGGCTTTGGTTAAAAGATGATGAAAGCACTATGAAATTAGTACCTTGCGAAGGATTGCTCAGCAGACGGCTGATACCGGCAGGAAATTATTTCAACTTGTTGGTTCATCTTTAAAATTGGATTTAGAAGACAAGCAGCTGAAGCCACTTGAAAATGGATTTAGGGGCCAATTGAACTTTCTATCGTGGATGAACCCAATTTTCTTCTACATGACAGCAACCCCTCTGTGGTATTTTACCAGCAACGGAGGCTGCTGCGCCTCTAATCCTGAGCACAAAGAAATGGAAAGACCTTAAATAGTGAAGAGGAGAAAACGAACCGTCCTGGGCAAGAAGATCATTCTTAGACCTGACCTTTCCCCTCTCTTTATAGGAACTCTGTTACTTACTTCACACAAGGAGCAGAGAGTTACTTGCCTCGGAGAGTTCACAAAAACGTTGGAAAACAGCCACAAAAATCTGGCACGCCAGGTGTAAAATCTACACCCTTGCCCTTTATCAACACCGATCATCAGCATAAATGGTATCTAACTTGCCATTAAAAATTGAAATAAATGAACATGCTCTCAGCAGCAGGAGAGCAGACCATTACTGCAAGGCTTAGCATGCAGAGAATCATAGAATCATATAATCATAGAATTGTAGGGGTTGGAAGGGACCTCGAGAGATCATCGGGTCCAACCCCCTGCCAAAGCATGAGAAACAGCTGGGGTGGCTTCCATCCCCCACTTTTCCTGGCAGTGTGGCTGCAGTGCAGATGAAGGCATTACTTACTTGGGACCCTGTTAATGGCTCGTAGCGGCCGAAGTACCCGGACGGTGCGGATCGCAGACAAACTGACGTTGTGCCCGTCCAGAGAATACTCCATCATGCTGTGGGGGAAAGAAGAAAGGCATCAGGATGTGGGATGCTTGGTCTTGGGGCATGAGGGTGCTAGGGCTGCCTGAGTGTCACTGCCTGCGTGCTCTGGGAGGAGCAGCCCTGGCTTAAAAACCACCTGCTTGGGTTTGCAGCTCATAACGCACATTGTCCTGTCAACAGGGAATATGAGGGATATTTCAGCATCTCACAGACTGAAAATGCCCACATGAGCAGCAACGGTGCCAGGGTCAGCAGGCAGATGTGCGTCTGGGCTAACTGGCTGCAGGCACAGGCACCACACTGGAAAGCAGGACTCAGCATGACAAGGAGTCGCAAAGTTGGGGCAATCGGGGCAGAGAGGGTGCCCCCGACTATCTGCTCAGCCTTCCCAGCCGTGCTGCTCTCCTTTTCCACTAGCTGAGCGTGCTCTGGCTGGGGGCACATCCGTAACCTTCCCAGGGAGATTACTGTGCAACTCCACGCAGCTCAAAGTCAATAACATGTTTCTGATATTATACCCCCTGCTATCATCCCAGCGCATTTTTCACACCGGCTCATCTCTCCCCCTATGACAAAAAATGTGAGTAGCCAAGCCGACAAATGACATCTAAGTACTTTGGTTTCCATTTTATTATTAAGAATAGGGAACATTTTCTTTTTCATGCTCCGTCTCCATTTCACATAAACATTTCTCTCCCAGGCTGGGAAGGACGTTAAGTCAAGTCAGTTTTCTTGCTCTTTTATAGCAATGAGTGGCAAATGTGTGTAGTGTTGTTTTTTTAATGGGGTTATGGCTAGTTAGCATGGCTGTAATTACAATTTATGAGTTTGACTACAGGGAAGCACTTGTAAATATGTCACAAATCTCTCACCACGCCTGTTCAAATAACATAACAGCATCAAAAGCAACCCTGTGAGTAAGCTATTGGATCCCATGGAGAAAAAGCTTTTTTTGGTTTTGTTTGGGTTTTTTTTTGTTTGGTTTTGGTTTGTTGGTTTGGGTTTTTTTCTTTTTTAAATAAACAAGCAGATATGGAAGGAGGAAGGGAAATAACAGCTGAACTGCTGCACTTCAATTGAAGCACCCTGCAGCCAGGACAGACCAAAATCATTATGTGCCATCAAGAAGCAACAGCTGAATGGATTTCAGGCAACAGCAAGTGGAGGTTTGGTTTCGGGTCAGCCTTGCTCACACACATCGTTGCCCCTGTGCTCTTGCTCTGCTCTGCCAGAGCCTTGCGCTTTGTATTTGATGCCCTGCCCTGCTCTACAAAGTTTAATTGGGAATATCCAGATGTCCTGATGTTTGCTCCCCTTTTGTCTTGGTCCTGAAGCTGTTTGGTGTAACTCCAGGATATCACTGGCATCGCACTGAGGTGACTTTGGCCTGAGAGCCATACTTTGCTGTGCAGAGGTCCTGGTGTTTCTGAGCTGGTTTTAGTGATAACCTTCCAGAGACGTGTTGGTTTTTTTCCTGAAGTATTTAGTGAGTCTTCATAAATCAAAACCACCTTAAAGCTTGTGCGTAGGAACTGAGCCCAACATGATGAATAGCTTTAAAATTCAGCAGGGCACGAAAACAGGTTTTAAATCTAATGTATGTTCATTAAGCAGCCGGAGTAGAGCAGTGGGAAGCAGCCCGGAGCTGCAGGAAGGACCACACAGAGGGAAAGCCATCGGAAATGCCCATTCACACTTGCATCGAGGGGCCTGGAGCCAGCAGCCAGGTGTCTGCTCTAAACAGACCTTGCAGGAATAGACAAAGCATTGTTTAAAGTCCCTGCAGTGAACAGCACCAAAGCTGGCGTGATCCCAGTCCACCACACTCACTATTTATCGGGTGGCTGAGTAAGTGGGTTTTAGTGTAACTGATACAGGTTTTGAACTGCTAATGGCATGTAAAAGGAGTATGAAGTGTTCCAGTGGGAGCTGGTTTTGTACTCCAGAGAGCACATGCAACTATTAGCATGTTAAAGGGGCACTTCCTGGGGTCCCACTTTCATTTGGCTTTGGAGATTCAATGGGGCTGATAAAAGATGAATAATCTGGAATTTGGCCTAGGATACAGTCTTTGTGACCCTGACAGTTTGGAATTCTGTGATAATGCATTTAGGATTTGAATGTAAGCTTTGGGGGATATACATTGCCCACCAAAGCTAACCTGAACCACTTGATGGATTCCATACTGGATCTTCGACAAGCAGCGAAAACATCTGAAACCTTCAAGAAAAAATATCCAAGGTTTCTTTGTCAAGACCAAGCTTGGAGTCCTGTTCTCATATCACACTTGTAAACCAAGAATACCATGGAAATGCCCAACAAAAAAACTGCTGGAGATGGAAGTTTTGGGTATGCAGGGACCAGTGGACTGGGACGTGGAAGGTGATTCTCGACAGCCTCTGGGTACTGGAAAAAAGGAAACACAAGCATTTGTGATGTCTTCTACCGTGAACAGTTTCCAGTCCTTCAGCTGTCAATTTAAAGATGTCCAAAGCATATCAGATGAGCCTGCAACATCTCCAGGGACTGGATGCACAAGAAAACTCTCTAGTTTCAGCTCTTGTGGACAACATTTTTGATGCTCGGGAACTGCTTTCAACTTGGCTGCTGGACAGACTGAAGGGTTGTAAGCTCCATTCGGTCTGAAATTTTCCAGGGTGAATTTCTCAGGCGAGGAAAACATGAAAGGGCTTTCAGTGCTGGAACAAACTTCAGACACAATCTGTTGCTAGAGGCAGAAGACATGTTTATTTTGTAGTTTCCCTGCTTACCCCTCTGCTTTCTTTGGTATACTTGCTAGTAAGCCAAATTAGCTTATTTGAGGAGACCGAGTGGGACAAATGAAGCAGGCAGCACTGCCTATCATTTGTTTCCCTTATCAGAAAAAGTCTCATAATAACTTCATCACATCCATCCACTCGCTGGAAAAGGCAACTCTTATTATTCCAGTAGCGTGCGTTATTCCAGACACTGGTGGTGGTGGGAGAGGTGAAGAACCCCAGCCTATCATGCAGCTTTCCCTTGTCCTCCGCCAGTGTTATGCGCCAGCACAGCTCCCAGCCCATCTCTTTTGGGGATGGGAAATAATGTCACAGGTATGACTTGAGAATATCATTATCGCCTGGAGATGGTCCAGGATCAGCCAGAGAAGGGGCTGTTCTTCTCATCTTCAGCCTGAGCAGTGCCAGATTGGCAGCAGGGCTTCCTAGGGAGGGGAAGGTCTCCAGGTCCTTCTGCTGTTTTCACTCTTCTCAAACATATGCCAGCCACAGGTTGTGGGGGAAAAATCCCCAGGAAACTACAAAATTGACTCACCTGCCACCTTGTCCCTCATCCCAGGTGCTATGTGAACAAAGACCCTGGTACCAAACCTGACTCTGAGGTAAGAGCAGAGGGCTCAGCCTTCCTGCCTGCTCATGCTATGCTATTCTATTCTATTCTCCTGCTTCACTGGGATGATCTGTCTGATGATGTGGGCAACATCTGCTTGCTCATCCTGCAGGTTCAGCGTGGGAAACACTGGCGGCATGTTGGTTATGGATGGTAGATTTTCTGATCCTGAGTTGCCCCTGCAACCACAGCCTTACTCTTCCCCTAATACTTCTGGCTTAAACGCTGTGGCAGCTTTGGAAAGAAAACATAATTAACTGCTTTTGTTGTCCCTGCTGTTCTTTCCTGGGCTGTAGCTGCACACGGGTTCAAAGGAAGCTCTGCTCAGGAAAGCTCATGTTTTATTCAAACCAGTAAGGCCATTCCTAATTGTATTCCAGACAAACGATGTGGAGCAAAACAAAATTCCATTAGTACAGTGAAGATTGTACATCACTAATGCAAGGGTAAAAATGCCCCAACATGTTATAGGAATGTTTTAATTAACCCCAGGCTGGTCGTTATAAACCCAGGAATTTAGAAATAAGGCAGTGCTCTGTAATTAAAGCACTCTGTCCCTTTGCTAGGGTATGCTAAGCAGGTAGGAGAGCGTGGGCTACCCAACGTCTGTTTATTATACTTATTTCTAAAATTTATTTATAGAAAAAAACAACTTTGAGGCTTGCCCAGCTTTTAGTCCACCCAGGTTTTCCCTATGGGTGTGAGGGAACTGGAGTCAAAAACACAGAGATCTCCCTTATATCTGTTTATTAGCACATCCTGCACAAATAACCAGCTGTGGGAGACAGCATTAAAATGTAAAGCAAGAGAAGTTTACAGGAGGCATTTGCACTTGTAATTTGGGTCAACTCCTGGTCAGCTTCTTCCACTGGGATTTCAACCTTCTGAACCAGATTTTTGGGCTAGGTTCTCATTTTTTTGGCCAATTTTTGCTTCTCTGCCTCGGTCTAATGGTGTCACATAGCAGATGCTATGCTGTTGTGTGCTTTTTTCACCCGTGCTGGAGACATTCCTAACTATGAGCACTGGGACATACTGGCCATCACGAGGATGCGATCAGTGGGCGCTTGATTTGACAGAGGTGACACCAGCAAAAAGATTGCTACTTGAAAACGTGATGGCTTTTGCCCTGACATTCATACCCCACCCCATAACCCAGTGCTGTTGCTAGAGGTGAAACCAAATGAGACTTATGAGACTTTGCCTTGGCTTGAGCCTGGCAGCTTTCACAGGGCGTTATGAGAAGCAGCCAGGACAACCTCCAGATTTGGCTCTCTGGGGTTTTCTTGCTTTCACCACGAAGAGCAAATTGATGAGGTTTAGTTACTGACCCTGCCATCACGATGAAGAAGTCCAGGCGATTCCACGTATCTCCAAGGTAACACTTCTGCCCAAAGATCCCCAGAGCCACCATCTTGATGACCATCTCCACCGCAAAGAAAGCGAAAATGAAGTCGTCAAATGCCTGGAGACCAGTAAAAGATTATTACAGTCAGTTCTGCTGTGCTCTCTTATCAGGGAAAGGGGAAGCAGGCACACGGGCGCTGCTGCTCCGTGTGCCCTGGCAGACTCTGCAAGGCAAAGCACTGCTACCAAAGTGCCACCTGCCGAACTTGAAAACTGTCTGAGGGGTGGTGGCAGCCCCTGAGCACAGCTCCTGGGTCAGACCACTGCCTGGGAAGCATTAGCAGCTTCTATTAATCTACTGATGAAGGCACATGTGCATTGCTGTTGTACAGGCTGGGTATGTTTCTTGGCATTTAAAGCCTACACATTCAATGACAGCTTGTGGTTGGTCTCTGAGGTCTCAGCAGCTTGCAGTGGAAGCTGTGTTTCCAGACTGGGCAGCTCAAACCTCCTAGAAAGAATCTGTCCCAACTAGCACAGGGGATAGTGCTTCATCTCCAGTGGCTTCATGGACTCCCAAAGGGACCAGGTTCCTACCCACAGTCCCACACGTAGCTGGGAGTCAGTGTGCACATCAAGCTGGGGCTGAAGCAGGAGCTCTAAGGGCAGTTTGCTGCATGAGAGGGCTGACCAGAGTGGTTCCTCATGGTGTGGAGGCTCAGGGCATCCTGCTGCCAAACCTGTGTGCCCCAGCACGGGAGCCTCCTGATGAAGGTAAAAACTTTGCAGGTTAGATTACGGTTAAAATGAGAAGAAAAATGAAAGGTGCACACATTAATCCCATGCTGCCCTGCAGAACGTGCTTCAGCCTCTACTTAAAGAATGACTTCTGCAGGGTGGTGGAGACTTGGACAGCTGTGATTTCTCCAGCTTTCCTAGAGACTACACGTACATGTATGAAATGTGGATGTATTTGAAGATACCACAAAGTGGGCTCTGTAGTAAATATTCTTCTACATGCTGCCTGTAAACTTGAACATCAGGAGGTACAGATTGCTTTTAAATCACGTGCAGGGGCTTTGTTGTTTTGAATAACAGACTTGATAAAGCACAGGAACTTCTCGGTCTACAGACACGACTGCTGCTGAGCAATCCCCTCTCTCAATGCTCGTACTGTTTGGTACTGTGTCTCTGGCACTTACAGTTTGAGGCCTGAGTGGATTCATGGTAAAACGAAGAGAACATCCATATGGCAGCCAAGCTCCTGCTGCGCATCCATGTACCTCTGCGTGGCTGTGCACGAGCACCACTGTCTCTGGCTGTTGGCCTACCGACCAACTTTGTCCTTGATAAACTACACTGAAGCTTTGCTCTATTATTTCAGCTCATTTAATAACTGGCATCCAAACTCCTCCATAAAGGAGTTCAGGTTTTCTATCTCATGTTCTGGCTTCCATTCCCTCCCACAAGCTGTGACAGGGAGAGGGATAGCGATGCCTTTGCTTACAGCCCTTCTTCTGCCTGCAAATCTTTCAGGATAATACTCTGGGTTTGGCAAATACAGGGTTGTTGGTATTAGAAACCAAATGCAGTGTCTGGGCTCCTCACAAACCTACGAGTGTCTGTTCTGAGGAGAACCGACCATGCAAGCTGTGTGGCTGCAACCTGATTAAATTATGAAAAAAAGGAAGCAAATAATGAGCATTCAATAATGTCACCTCCTCGTCCAGGCAGGATTCCTTTTGTCTGCCTGGACATTTTGGCAGGGAGGGGCATCCTACAAAAAAAGTCCTACCTAGGGGAATACCTGCAGACAAGTGGCAGGCATGTGGAGTGTAACCTTCCAGGAGAGATCACCCACTTTCTGATGGGCTCTCCGAGGTGAGCTTAGCCTTCAGCCACCTGCAGCGTGACATTTGGTGGGTGCCACTTCACAGCACCCCTGAGCCTGACCCTCTGAGGCATTCCCTATGCTAGATGCCTTGGGTGGCAACAGTTCCTCCAAAGCCAATCTCATTCCGTAACAAACCTAGTGGCTTCTCAATTCAGCTGGTTTACTTGGCTCTGCATTTAACAGATCCTCTTTAAAGGCAGAAAGAGGGTTTTGATGATCAACTCTGCTATTCCTGGCATTTGGATGCAGTTCTGGACCAACCTCTGAAAGAGGCAGGAGAGGTTTTCTGGGAGGATCCCGCTGGCCTTCCCACATGGCTGAAACTCACAAAGGGAAGGAAAGCTGCAAATCTGTGTGGGGTTTGAACAAACCAAGGCTGTTACACTACCACATGGCGGTAGTCCCTGCCTAGGTTGATGTAATGCATTAGAAACAAGGGAAGTTGGTTCCAAGCCTTAGAAGTGAGATGCTGCAGGAAGCCCAGTGCCAAGGTGCAGCCCACACACCAGATGCTGCTGGGATGTGCTTCCAAAACGAATCCTGCTGGCATATGGCAGCGAGGGGATTGCCAGGAGGCAGCAAGGAATGAAGCAACAAGCATGATGCCCCATGGAGCTTGGGGTAGCTGACAAGGGTCTGTATTTCCCAGAGGTCAGTTATCCTGGCACGTGGCAACACTGCACTTCAGCTGGTGGGCCCTGCTGTGGAGGGCAGCAGGCATGGGCCTGTCCCATGCTTTTTTGTGCTCAAAGAAAGGAATGAAGTGGCAGAGTCACCAGTGCCGTACTGCACAGACCAGACTGCAGCAATCCAAGAGATGCTGGCAGCAAGCTGGCTGGGGTGGAACTGGCTACAAGAGTATCCCTGTGGCATTGGTACTGCTGTAATCGAGCATGTTTAATGCTCCAGTGGGAGCTGGATGCCCAGTTTTGAGCCCCCTACCCTTCCTGGTTGTGCAGAGAAAGGATCTTGCTGGGGTAAGTCCAAATCAATCAGCCTTCGGGTCCTGCCTAGGACCAAAGCAGCAGGTCTCCTTGGAGGGCAAATAATGCATTGGAAAAACCATCCCTATGGGAAGGGCTTTCACAGCTGGATCCTTGGGAAAAGGGACAAGATGGGGGTCCCAGGTCCCGGGATGGCCACCCCACCGCACACCCCAGCCAAGCCAGGTAGCATGGGATCCTTACCTCCAGGATGGTGCACCGCTCCGACTGGCACTCCACGTCTTCGCAGGGCTGGAACATGCCCAGGGTGACGCAGTTCAGGAGGATGACCAGCATGCTGACGTGCTCGAACCAGGTGAGAGGAGGGCGTTAAGGAGACCACAGGCTTTGGCGGCCACGGGGAGGGGGGTAAGCTAAAGTGAAGTGCTATTTACACATCAAAAAGCCTTCACTGTCTCTTACAGGACCCACTGGTGCTCAGCTGCACCAACATTAGTATTTTCAAAGTGAAAGTCGTGATTTGCATCAGAGCAAAACAGGCCCAAGGCTTATGATTACTGCTGCTGGTATGACTATTTTAAAAAAATAATAATAATAAAAAAAGATTTGGGGGAACTAACCCAGAGTTTCACAGATTAAGCAGGAATGAGAGCACTGTTCTTAGAAAAATAACTGGTATAAATTAACCTTTATGCTTTCAAACACACAAGTGTATGTGAGCAAGGGATCACAAAGGAAGAAGCACATAGACAGCATCTTATTTCTGATAACAGCAATTCCCCAGCTCTGGAAACCTGAACAAAAATACCTACTGCATTTATCCCCACTGCTCTTAGCAGTATTTTATCTGGCATTTTAGCAGTTCAGTGTAAGATTTATCACAGTATAAGATTAGGCAAGCACAGGGCTACAGTCTCAAACTACTTTTGAACACACACTCTCATTTATCTATATGAAAAGAAAAAAGATAAATCAGCAGGGTCAGGTCCTGCAGCCTCCTCAAAGCCTGAACCCAGCCCACCTCTTGTTTCAGAGGGGGCTTTATTTTTAAATTTCAGAGCTAGGAACTCATGGAAGTCCATGCTGGGGACCAAACACAGAGTTGGAAACACACTCATCTAAAATGGAGAGTTAATTTTCTTCCTAGCAGCAGGTATAGTGGCTGTGGTTTGGCTTTAGGATGTGAATAATGACGGTAACCCAGAGATGCTTTGGTTGTTGCTAAGCAATGTTTACACCAAGCCAAGGACTTTTCAGCTCCTCACCCCACCCCACCAGCGAGGAGGCTGGGGGTGCACAAAGAGTTGGGAGGGGACACAGCTGACCCCAGTGACCAAAGAAACCATATGACAAAAGACTGTATGACATCATGCTCCATATACAACTTTGGGGAAGCTGGCTAGGGGTTTGGACTGCAGCTCAGCAATTAGCTGGACATCAGTGGTCTGCAGGTGGCAAGTTATTGTGCTGTGCATCACTTGGTTTGTATATTATTATTACTACTATTATTATTATTATTATTACTGTTCTCCTCTCCTGTCATATTAAAACTGCCTTTCTCTCAACTCACAGCTTTCATCCATTCTTCCCCCTGATTTCTCCACTGTCCCATGAAGGGGGAAGAGTGAGCAGACAGCTGTGTGGTTGTTTGAGCTGCCTGCTGGGTTAAACCCTGACACTCCATCAGCGATGCTGGAGCAGGAGAAGCCCCTGGCCACAGCCCCAGTGGACTCCTGCATTGCTGAAATACCAACATCAGTTTACTTTAATTTCTCCCTCCCTTCAAGGGCTTCTTTCTGATTTTTGACATCTTTAAGGCCTGTTTGGATCCCCTTCCCTTTTGCCTAGTTAGAAACACAGTGCTAATCCTGCTCCACAGAGAAAACAGCCAGCACCAGATCCAAACACAGCCCAACCCGTGGCTATACCCTACTTACAAAATTTGCATCCTTGATGGGATTCATAAACAGGGCTCCTGCACTATTCCCAGTGTTGCATTCATTTCACTCACCACACTTGCAGATAAGTTCTTTTTCTTTAATGTAACAAAAAAAATATGAAAGCATGTGGCTTTTGAACTGTTAAAAAAAGGTGTAATTACACAGATGAATTAGGTCCCCTGCTTGCCCTGGAGGAGGGGACCACACTGGTCCTGTACCTGATCACTCCAACCTTGCTCCTCCACCCTGCCCTGGGGCACTGAATGTGTGCTTGTGCTGGCTCCATCTCTGGCTGCTCCAGCAGTGAGGAAGACTACAACCTAGGCTTTTGCCTGCCACAAGACCATAAAGCTCTTGAATCCAACAAGGGTTGCCAGTTGCATTACTGCTCTTCATGCTGCTCCTGTTTCTGGCAGAACCCATCAAGAATTAGATTTTCTGTTAGAAAACACTGATTTATCAAAAGTGAATTGTGGGTGCAAGACTAGTTTTGATGGCAGTGCAGTTAAGACTGATGTTTTTGCATAAAACAAGGAAGAGGCTGTCCCCAGAAAGGCAGAGGCACAGCTCATTGCTGAGGGGAACCCTCAGGAGAATGGGAAACCCTGATGCATGCAGGGGTCTCCCACACCCCAGGCTCTACTGGCTTCTGGGTCAGTGCCTGTTTGCTGCTCAGATCACTCTCACCATGATATGAAATGACAAATATTTCAAAAAGAAATGTTTCTGAGCAGAAAACCTGTCTGCCCTCTGGATCTGGCATCTGTTCCTCATTTTCTGTTTCAACAGATGTTGAGGATGTTTGCAGGGTAAAGCCCCCATTCTGCTGAGCTACCCCAGACCTTTGTTCAGGCACTCTGCTCATCACATCTTTTTTTTTATTTATTTCTTCTAAATGATCTAATTGTGGGGTTTATGGCTAAATAATCAACTGCATGATTGTCACTGGAGTTAAAACAAGTGCCTTCATTCCTTAAAGACAGGCAGACCCACTGCTCCCTTGTCCACCAAACACCAAAGCTGAATCTGGTGTCTTTCAGGATGCCAGAGGAGTTGTTTTAACTTTCTAATGGAAAAAAGGAAGGCTCTCCCCCTTAGCTTTGTGGTGATGGATGTTTAGAGGCTGTCAGTGCAGTCAGCAAGGGTCAGACACAGCTGTGAGATGGAGAATGGCCATGCTGCTGCACAAAAAGACAAAAGAAAACTTGTGTTGCCTTTGAAGGAAAGGCTAAAAAGGTAGAACAGAACCCACCATGGGAATGGTTTTGCTTTGGCCAGAGAACAGACTGGAACAGGGGAGAGGAAGTCCCTGCTCAGGGCTCAGACATTTCCCAGGGTTACTCCCACCCTTCCTCATCCCCAGTGCTCCCAAGTGGCTGCAACTGGAGGGGTCAGAGCTGAAAGGTCCTGTCCCTGCTCAGCCCCTCCAGCCCACCTCACCCTCCTGTGCTTGCAGCTCCCTCAAAGACATTAAGCTCCTGCCCTATTTATTTCCACATCAGATTAATGACAGTGAAATCCCTAATTCAAAAGTGGGATTACCCTGAATTGCTCTGCCCTAATGGGACTAATCCTTCCTCCCTCTGGTACACAGATATTCAAGGGAATTTCCATTCACTTCCCTCTCCTTGCCTCTGGCTCTGGAGGAGCCCCAAAAGTTGTGATGCAACCCCTGGCCAGTAGCTTTTTTAGAGTCCCCCAAAGCCCCCCATACTTCAGCAGCCAACCCACCCTGAGTAGCAGGAGGTGATGCTGCTTTGCAGGGTGGGATTACAGAGGGCACCTTTTCACAGCATCCTTCCCACAGAGCCTGGGCCAGTTCAAAATGCTCACAAGAAAGAAAAGCCCCATTCTGATAATGATGAGAAAGCACCCAGAGAAGAGAGGAAAAGGTGGAAAATGCCCAGAGCAGCTCAACACTGAGCTTGTGCCAGCACAAAGAAAGATGTGGCTGGAGGCAGAAGTCCCTCAGCACAGCCCCACCTCATGACCCTGAGCATTGCTACACACTCTGCCCTGCGTTTTGGCAACCAGGAGGTCAAGGAAATTGAGGGATGGCAAGGCCAGCCTCAGCTGTACAGGGCTCACATCCTGAGTGGTGCTGGCTCTCAGGCTGCCGGAGCTGGCTCGGGATCCTCCTGGTCCCCTGGCAGCAGCGGTGGCTGCCACCTGCTAAAACCGTGACTGTGCAAAAACTGGTACTTCTGAGTTACCATGGAAACTGCTGCTCTGGAGGCCACGGAAGCACCACCCAGTTTAAAAGCAGCCAACTTTGCGCTAGGAGGTTTGAAAAGAAAAAGATGCAATAGGGAGAGCTAGACTAACCGCTGGAGGCAAAGATAATGGCAAAAGATTTGCTTAATAGTTCTTCTTCTGACACAAATTCCAGGGAAACAGAGTCTCAAGGGTGTCTGGGCTGAGCTCAAACTCCCCAGACGCCCTTTGGGCAGGAGCTGGGGAGTGGCAGAGCCCTGTCCACCCCAGGGAGGCTGCTCCTGGCTGCACAGCACCCTGCTGCCCGATCCACGCAGGCTCTTGCATTAAAATCTAGCCCAGAGTTTAGAAGTGGCAACACAGAAACCAAGCTCTGCCCCCAGAAGTCATTTGCCCCACCTGCTGTTGATGCTCTCTGACAGCTTTTCTCAGGGTTTTAATGAAATCACCTCCAAGGAAGGACCTGTGGCTTGAGGATGAAGAGCTCTGGTTGCCAGAAGATGCTTCAGCATGGGCAAGACCTGCTTTTCCTGCTGACCTCTGCTGTGCCAGTTTGGCTGGCAAGGCCTTGACTGGATTTAAAGAGAGAGATGGAAAGTTGAGGGTTTGTTGAAGCAGTTGCTCACAAAAAGCTCCAGTGTTTCCATCAGTAAAACCAAATGGCAAAAACCAACACAGAGCCTTGAGGTTGGGTGGCCAGTTGTTGGCTGTCACCCAGCCACTGGTGTCAGTGCCAGGGGATGTGTCTGAAGAGTAGGCAGCCCAAAATATGAGCTGTGTGTCCTTCCCTGAGGTGTTGGACTTGATGATGTCTAGGTCCCTTCCAACCCCTACAATTCTGTGATTCCTGGTACCTCCTGCCTCCAGTAGCCCCTGCCACCGTCAGCGGGGTTGAAGGCAGTGGCACAGTGAGACTCCTAAGGACATCACTGATTAATTAAAGAATCCAACTAACAAACACAGAAGAAAAAAGTTGTCTTTAAAACTGCTGCCTGGTGGGTTCAGAGCAGAACGGGACATCAGAGCTGCTCTGCATCTTCAGACACAGAGGGGGCGAGGATGCCTGCAGTGGTACAGCGTTTCACAGCATCAACAAGCTTTAACACAGAACGTCTTCCTGAAGAAGATGTTTGCATCTGGCTTCTGATTTAACTTTCCCTTTTCCTCTCTCCCTTTTGCAAGCAGCACGTGTGACTTTTGGCATTGCTGGGCTCAGGCCCCAAGTTGAGTAGGAGAGGAAGGGGACAGACCCCAGCCTCACCCCCGCAGTGGCACACAGACTTGCCCATGGGTTGCAAGGACAAAACCCAGAGGGAAACTTCAACACCCTGCTGTCCTAACTTCAGAAGAGACTTAGTTCCCTTGAGTTTATGGCAACAGAACAAACCTCATTCTGGACTTCTTTGCATCTGTTTAATTCAACTGGTTTTGGCACGGAGCTAATTAAACTGTAAGACCAGCCCCAGCCAGGCCTGACAGCTCCATCTCCTATGAGATGTCTGTGCACCACGACACGGATGGCTGCAGGCAGATGAAAAGGATGACACTGCCGAGCTGAAAAATGCCAAACCCAAGCCCAGCATCCCTCAGCTCCTTCCCACAGTAAACCTCTGATTTCTGGCCCAAAAAGAAAAATAAAATTAACTGCAGTGATGCAACTTGGATCTTGGCTTCACACACTTTAGCCAGCAAAACAACGTGGATAGTTCCTGTTTCTAGAAGACTTTCAGCTCCTCATACATCTGTGCAATGCTCTAAGGGGATGTCTTGGCCTGCAGGTCAAAGTATGATATTTTCTTTAAAAATTGGAAGGACCTCTTAAATATAAAAAGAAAAGAAAAATAAACAGCCTGTCTTGTTAGGAAGCTGGAGTTTTGATTTCTCTTTTAAAATCACATAGGTACAGAGCAGAGCCCCATGCCTGCAGCCCTGGTTTGCGTCTCATTCATTCTTCATCAGTCATTTCCCCACTCCACCTAACGCAGAAAAACCTCCAGTGACGTGGGTATAGGTCAGGCTCAGACGCACCACAAACGCAACCGGTCTCCTTCCCTTGGGCAGCTCAGCCAGTCTGCACCTCCCCATTTTCAGGGAAACCATCTCTACCACCCGTCACTAATTCTAAAAATATTTCTGTGATAAACACAGTTAAAAACGCCGGGACCGTGTTAGCACTGTGTCGCAAACTCCCTCGCTACCAGCCCATGCCTCGTGATGAAGGACGAGCTGCTTCAAATTCCCAGGTCCTTCCAAGGGATCAGTCTCAGCTTCGTTTGAAAGTTCCCCTCCCCAGCACCAACGCCCCACGCTGGAGAGGTTCAGCAACTCAACGCACAGCAACTGAAAAGTAGCAAGGCAAGATCATGGCGCTTACTATTTTCACATAATCTTATTATTTTTAAGCCAGTCAGGGGATTTTGGAGACTTAACCCATTATTTTAAATGCTGGGATTTGGCAGCATTGTGATTATTGCTGTTATCGTATCTGTACGTACTGCACACGAGGCTGAGGAATAACACAAAGCAATAAAAGCCAAGTTATAGTTACAAGGAGAACATATGTTTACAGAAGAAGCAGCCAACTGAAGTTTCAGTTTTTATAGTCTAAGATGTGACTAATGCACTAAATATACACACACACACAAACATCTGAGAGACCGGGGTTTTCGGAGCGCTTTTGGTGAGTTGGGTACGTAGTCTCACCAGAGAGCAGCAGGACTCGGGCGTGTAATTCCTCCTCTGCAGTCACAGCTTTATTTTGCCTTCAGAAACGAGACCTGCTTGGAAACCTGAGCATCCATCCCCCGGCTGCGGCAAGAGCGCAGCTAGCTGCAGGAGGAGAGCTTGGGGACGCGGGCCAGGGCTCAGTCCTCCACCCAAGCGGTCCAGCAGACCCTGAGGCACAAGGACACCCACCAGCTTGGTCGGATCACAAAGCAGCTGCTGTGTAAGATGGCTCCTGCAAAGCCATGGAGAGCTGAAGCACTTGCAGGGAAGGGTGATGGGGATGAGGGGAGGTCAGGGGCGTGAGGGTGGGCACGGTCACTGCCTCATCCCACCATGCCCCATGGCACTGTCACTGCATCCATGTGTCCTTGTCCTCTGACTGGAGGTTGGGCCACCCTGAAAAGTTTGGGGATGGATGGGAAGCAGCTCCAGTGTGGAAAAGTACCTAGTGTCTTTTTACCAGTATGTAGGGGTGCTGCCCAAATACTGGCTATTTACAGTAATAATGCTTTCCCATCCTCTCACACCACCAGTGACAAAAATGTTTTTAAAAGTCTGCAATATCCACCTCATCCTGTATGCTAAGGAACAGATAAACAGTCCGAACTCGATGTTCTTTAGTAAACAGGAGCAGGGGAGGAAAAAAAAAGAAAGAGAAAGAAAAAGAAAGAACAGAACTGGAAGAAAAATGAGTCAGAATAAAATTCCCAAGAGGCAGCGCTGGCATAATTTTAAGGAACATACTTATTTTTAAAAAGTTGATTGATTAAAGCTATTTTTAGTGCCCATACTGCACTGGATCATTCGGGTTCGTTTGCTTATGAATTGTAAAACAAAATGAGGCAGCTGCACTTCAGAAATATATACCTCCCCAACAGCACCACAAACATGCAGACCAGAAGCAATATTTCAGCCTGAAAGACACCAAGTTGGCAGGCTTTTGTAGACGCAGAGCATTCTTGTTTAAGAAAGGATTAGCCCAAGTTACTGGAATAATTGCATCCCACTATTTGCTATAAAATAACCATACTGGGACTCCAACCCAATACCAGCCCCAAATGGACCTTGAGCAACAGGCTGTGCTGCTGGTCTGCTGCAGGGTGTGCCATCCTCCCCCAAAATGCAAGTAATTCCCTTGGCCTCACACGGCCAGAAATTCAAGAGCTGATTTTGGGGCAGAGCTCCTGCCTTTGGCCTCACTAGACCATTTTTGGCTGAAGTATGGCAGATTGCAGCCCCAGGACTCTCTAATGTGCCATACATGCTTCGGCCAGGGCATCCCAAACCTGAAAGACCTTGCTGTTGTGATGTTTATCCCCATGTGATGCACAAACCTTGGTTGTAGCTCCTGAGATCCTTGCACAAACACAGCTCTCTGCAAACCAGAGACCTGCTGCGTGGTGCCCAGGTTGCCCACATGAGCTCTAAACAGCTCCTCTTCAGTTTTGGCACTCCGAGCAGCACCGATGGGACTTGCTGGGAAAGCACCAAGACTCTGGTGTTTGTCCTGCCAGGGAAAAGTCACTAGTGCACAACCGAGCCACCGCCATAACAGCCAGTGGTCCCCAAATCACATCGCCTGACTGATAAACCTTGAGAACAGCTGTAATGCAGCGACCAGAGCTTGTTCACAGATCATTCAGTGGCAGCAAAAGGAGGTTAAATCCACCTCATTATGCACCTTAAATCATTCACCTTGCTCAAGCCAATCTTTTGGAGCCATAATGAATTTAAAGGCAGTTAACTCCAAGTCCTTGTCATGTGTCATTTGTCAGCCAACTTCATTTTCCCTGCCTCTTGTCACAGCTTTGTAAGGCTGTTAGGAGAAGGGAGATGCAGCAAGTCACAGCTATTGGGGATTAAACTTCAAACTAAAGGGATGAAACAGGCACAAAAGCACCTCGAGGGGTGCACATGCTCGCGCTGCCTCCCAATGCAGCTCAGTTGATGCAACACTAATCCCCCCTGTTCTCGGGGATTTCTGAGCATAAAACCAGGATCCATAAAAGCTGATCCCTACCGTTGCTTGTCCCTGCCACATGCCTCCCCAGCACAGCCGGTCCCAATGGATCTTGTACTTCCCAAACAAGCTCAGCAGGGAAACCATCGCTATGCCCGAACCCACAGGAAAACCTCCCCACGTCAGCCTGCCGGCCTGCATCACCCTAGAAACATCACCTCCCTTGCCTGTGTTAAATTAGTGCCTGCTAATGCCCAGAGTGATGATAGCAAATGGATTTAGTATGTCTTTAAGGCATCTGTCACTGCTCCAAGATGCCCCGAGAGGAAACAAGGTTGTATCGATTAAAGTGACATAAATGGACTTCAGCACAGTCGTGCTGCACTGGACTGGCTGGGAACCTGATCTCTGCATCTTCATTCCTGTATATGATGGGAAACACCATCATGCGTGGTTTAGGTTCCACAGCCAGATCCCCACAGCCAGCCCATGCCAGTGGAGTCAGGATTAGTGTGCTTTTCCTGCCTGTGATGACTGCTCTGGAGCCCAGGAAAGCCTCTGTTCCTGCTGTTTCCACATGTCATGATAAAAACTCTCAGTAATTCAAAGGTGCTATTCCAGACTGACATTGCATGGAGATCTCAGGGCTGGGGCCAGAGCTCAAGACCCTGTCGTTTCACCCAAAATAAACACAAACAGGCTCTAACCACACCACCACCTGGTCAGCCACCAAATCCACTAAATCCATCCAAATGAGAGAGTTTCATGCTCACTAAATTCCCAGCCATCATTTACCCAGCAAGGAGACAAGGACAGAAACAGTGTTTTGCCTAGTGTGTTGTGTCCCCCCCCCAGGCCTGGGTGACTCACTTGATTAAAATACATATAAGCACCTATCTAAGCGGTGACATGCGAGGGTGAGCAATCAGAGCAGGTAATTGCTGGAGGGAGACGGGTGCGTGGGCGAGACGCCAAATTCTCAGGGAAACGGGTCACGGAGGGCAGAGAGCCGCAGCCGCATCCTCGGGGGCGGCTCAGTGTCATGGCAACTCGGGGCTGCAGCTTGGCTTCCCCACACCATGCTGCTGGGTGGGGAACCCCAGGTGGGGGTAAGGGGGAGGTTGAGGCCTAAATATCTCCTGGGGTGTATTTTGCTTTCTGTCTGTGGGTGAAAACGCAAAGACGCTTTTTCCCGAGGGGAAACACACAGGTGGGTTCAGAGTAAATGTCACCATCATGCGTCAGCAGGTCTGGACTAAGCGTGGCTTTTCCCAGTTACATCAGGATCTGTTGGGTTAGATGGGCTGGGATGGGGAAAGCAGCCTTCCCCTGCACTGAGGAGTAGGAGCCATCACCAGAAGGCGACCATGCAGGTGACAAACATCACAGCATCCCCTTCTGGGGAAAGTCAGTGCAAAGATGAGGCTACTCCAGGGCTGCATTGCCCCTGGAAACACATCACCTTTCCATCCCATCTGCCTTTTCCCACTACACGTGCCCCTTAGCAAAACGCAGCCCGTTCCCAGCCCCTGCTCAGCTGAACTGCTCCACTAGCTTGCTCCTTCAAAAGCACAACCCTCAGGAACCCAACTCAGCTGGAGTCCTGCAAATAAGGAGAAGAGGATGACTTTGTCTTTCTCTGCCTCATCCAGCCAGCCAGGGGAAGAGTGCTTTACAAGAGAAAGCAAGCAAATAAACTTTGCAGAAGTGCTCTGCGGTGGGTAAGAAAAATCCCTTTACAGATGGGAAATAACAGCAGAGAGAGATTTGAGGGATGGTTTGTGAGGGCCGGTGCTCCTGCTCACAAGCCCAATTTGCACCCACGCAGTGAGGTACAAGCCAAAGGAGACAAAACACAGCCCCTGTGTGAGCATCCCAAATCGAGGGGGTGTCAGGCAGAAATCGCACCCCATCCTGAGCCACCTCCCACACCAGAAGAACCAGCATCATCCCAGCAGGAACAGCAGGACCTCAGGCTGCAGTTGCATTGGCAGGACAATAGCTACTATTTCCCATGAAAATAGCACTTGTGGGGACACAGATCTCACTCTAGGGATTATTGGCTCAACTACCCCAAGTAAAGCTCCCACTATGAGCACAGGACTCTGGTACCCACTGCAGATCCCCTTCAAACAGGGACCCCAAGCCCCCGTGCAGCTGTGCAGGCAGACACCTCGTGTGGGGCAGACCCTTCACTCTAACCTCATCCAAGTCCAAATCCTTCTCCAGGCTTCCAAGGACAAACAAAAGGCCAAAAGATAAAAGATGCTTAAGAGAAATATCTTCCTTTTTTGTTTTTCCCTTCTGACCTTCACTTGAGCTACAGAGCTGCGTGTGACTAAAGATCCAGTGCGACCCAGTAACCCCAGGAACAGCACAAACTGGCCTTCAGATGATAAAGGGACAAGAAAAAACCTCCCAAGTGACCAGTGACCCTGATGTCACCTTGCCACCAAGAAAGAGCCCTTGTCTCCCTGACATGGGCTCCCCAATACTCACTTTGCTGAGATGCCCAATGCTGCAAGAGTTTCAGGAAGAATTTTTAACCTGGTTCTCAAGAAAGAGAAAAACTGTGGGTTTTTTCCCTACCTTGGATGCTTCACACAGTTAGCATCCCATCATGGCTTGGTGCTTCTAAGGGCTTAGAGAGCAGCCATGGAGGGTTTTTTTCTTGTTTCTATGATTCAGCTGCATTGGGTCAAGCTTTCTAAAAGGGTGAAGTGTTTTTTAAAGAAAAACCCCTAACCTGCTGCATTTCAGTGATGTCTCTCTCCATCAACCAGCCTCAGGCCCTGCCGGTTTTGCCATCAGGGTCCCAGCTGAGATGTGGTGTCACCCAGCAGAGGTGTGACCTCCCTCCAGCAGCCAGGATCGATTCCGTCACAGCATCACTGTAGCCCGGGGTGTTTTCAAAAGTCTTAAATATTTCATTTATTACCAACATTGATCCCTGTTTTAATGAGCCAAGCTACACCCCAGAGAGGTGATGTTTCCATCAGCCTGATCTTATCTCCCTCCACTTGTCTCATCTTGAAATTGGGTCACTTGTGGTAAAATTTTGTTGCCTTTTTAAATTCCATGTGCCCCACAGCCTCTATCTGGGATTTCTGAATATTTGCAGCCAAACAGTATCAGCCCTGAGGAGAAGGTAATGACTTGGCAGGGGTCTAGCTTGGATTAGCCCTGTCTCTGCCTGCCTCCAGCCTCATGGGTGGCAGTTCCCTGCGTGGCTGATGTCCGTGCTGGGCAGGACATCCAGCCACCATCAAAAATACTGATTTTTTCCAATGGCAAACAAAGCAGAAACTCAAAGCATGAGTTACACAAGGGTGGGATCACAGCTAAGGGGGGACACTGTGCTTTCACAACACAGCGCTTAATCCTGCCCTGCACTCCCCTGCCTGGTGCCCACCCTGTGGATGATTTAACCAGCGACACCCTCAAAACCCACCCCCTCACCAGCCAACCCAGGATTTTTAGGGCACAGTTACATCCTCATCCTCTGATGGGATCCAGTCACCAGCTGCTGAGCTGCTTTGGGCTGAACTTCACAGGCGTTTGCATAAAGCCAACATGCTCTTTGCACAGAGGGACAAATAATAATGATAGTACCAGCAACAGTAATAATGGCAATAACAATGGGGAAGCAAACAGTCTATGGGATAGGATGAGCAGAGGACAAGTGTGGGAAGGTGTGGGGAGATGCTGTGACCCAGTCCAGGGATGGAGCTGAGGGCTCCCCACTGCAGCAGAGTCCTGCTGCCCACGACCCCGGGTGGACCAGGCTGACTCACCAAGCAAAGGCCAGGAATGAGCAGCGACTGGCTCCAGCCCACCAAAATAATCCTGGTCCTCTGCTCATGCGCAGGAAAAATTGATTCTGTCAATATTGGGGCAGGAGGATGTGAAAGGAATGGAGGCAGCGAGTGCTTACAGCTGGGATCATCGTCCTGCAGGTCCCCAAGCCCCGGATGCTCATCTAGACCAGCTCCCACTGCCTGGCAACGGGTCTGCCAGAAATCTGGTCCATCAAAAAGTTAAGACTGACTGGGTGGTTTTCAGCATCAATAACAGAAGCTGCCCTTCTTCCCTCACACAGTTAATGCTGTGTCACAAACTTGGCTGCTGTTATTGATATCAGTATGACATTGGTGTCCATGTAAATGTCACTTGGTAGCAATAATGTCAACGCCGCAGTCCCCAGGGTCAATAAACAGCAATACCAAATGTCATCCAGCTGGAAAGTGTTGAGTAATTGGAAAATGCTAATACAAAGGTAAAAATCCGGGATGCACGTGGGGCATGAAGTTTGTTTAAAGGAAGAAACTAATTTCACAGAGCTCTGAGAGCTTCTGGATTTGGTCCCAGTGCAGCTCTTGCTCTTTGCTGCTGCCATGGGCAGGGGCTGCCCGTGTGCTCTCTCTGTGTTTGCACTTTCCGTGGGCACAAATCCACACCAGCCCACGCCTGCCACCCCGTGCTCCCCATGGATGGTTTGCAGCTGCTTTCGGAGAAGGAAAGGCTTGGGGCACGGCCACCCAACATCTGCCTGGCCAGCCCTGTGGAGCCCTTCGAGGGCCAGTTCCTGGCACATGGACCAGTCCTGGATGGATTTACGCCATGGAGTTTCTAATAATCCTTCCTGGGGTTACTTGGAAAGTAGAGGGGGAGGAAACATTTCGCAGCTGCAACTGAATGAAAAGGAAATGCAGCTGCTGTCTGGCACCGCGTCGTGTGCGGGGCTGAGGAAAGGGTAACCTGCTTGAGGAGCTGGCAGACAGCAGCACGGCCAGCTCAGGGCTTGGACCGTGCCTTCAAAACGGCAAAATGCTTCTGACTCTGTAACATCTGTTCCTGCCATGTGCTGTGCTGGAGAAGACAAATAGGTCTAAGAAGCGTGGCTGATCCACACAAGAAATGCCCTTTTAACCTAACGGGTGATGTTGGGAGTCACAGTGAAAACACTGAACTTGTGCTGGAGCTCAGTGAGCAAAGTTATTATTGCAGCTTCATCGGTCCCTGCACGGGCTCTGGACAGCTCTAACTGGCCTTGGGAAGGCTTTCAGGCTCTGCCAAACACCTCAATGCACCCCAAAGTTAAAAGAGGGTCAGTCCAATTTTGAGTGAGTAAAGGAGCACAGCCACACACATGGGGTTGGTATGGGCCTTCCCTGTCTGGGGGATGCAAACGCCTCAAGGCAGCAGCAGCTCTGCCAGGCACATCCCTGTCCCGGCCTGAGAGGAGCGGCAGCTGAACCCCATGGGCTTGCTGAGCTCCTGGCAGGTCTGGAGCTGGGCTGTCCGTGGACCTGGACACGCATGGAGCTAACCAAGGTGACAAGTGGCAAAGAAAAAGGACAATAATAACTGCAATCATTATAAGCAGATGGGATTTTGGTACCTTCACCCACACCATGCACTGCCTGCTCATTCTCAGTACCTAAGGGATGTACCTGCTGCAACACTGAGTTTAAGGAATGACTGTGCTGACACTTGAGCACTGAAAGCCCCCAGAGTCTGCCCCAAGACCACCCCCACATGTACTCTTCACAGGCAGGACAGCTGTGTGTTTTAATTCAGCTGCAGGGAACTGAAGCCCTATTCCCAAAGAGCCAAGCGCTTCTGCAGCCGGGGTCTCATGACAGATTTGCATAAGCAGCAACATCCATCATGGGCAGATAAAACCTACCTATTGCAGTACTGCAAATTGATGGATTGACCTGCTCTGTGAAAAGAGCATTACCAGGAGAGCAGAGGGGGGGGGTTTCTGACTGCAATATTGAAAAAAGAAGACAAAAAGGTATGGGGGGGAATAAAATAAAATCCCCAATCAAACACTTCATGTTATACTTGGATCCATGGCACATTCTTCTGATGAATAGAGGCAATTATTTTTCAGAATAATTTAAGCAGCTTTGATTCAAGGGGCAGTTTAGACTGACATTTAAATGAGCTCAAATTTAAACAGAGCTGTATTATCAGCTAGTGATTTTCTACTTACTGCTTTAAATAACTCCTTGTCCCACGTTTGCAATGTAATAACTCCTCAAGTTACAATAATCTCAGGAGGCAAAGGACCTTAATGACAGAGTGACCCGCTCTGTCATGGGAAATGCTCTGGGCTTAGGCAGGTGATGGGGACACCGTGCAGCAGCACAGGGTCCCTGCACAGTCGGGTACATTATGGTGCCAGAGACACCTTGCAGCGTCCCCGTGCAGGATGCTGCTGGTCATGGCAGTGTGGTCTGAAGGACTTTGGAGTTAACCTTTCTCTCTGAAGCCTGTTACCCTCCCCAAAGCCCTCATATCATTTATGTTGCATGGTTAGGTTTCCTCTGACAAACTCATATCTGGCTGGATGCCTTGGTGCTTTCTGCCTGCCTTCCTGTCCTGGATTAGCTGATGAATGGAGGAGTCTGGATACATCCCACTGGCACCTAACTAAGCTTGAACAAGCCCATGGAAGTAACAGGGCAGCTGAAACCTGAACATTTGCCCTGAATGGGAGCTAAACATGAACAGCTGCTTCCTGGGATGGCTCAGGTGCCCGTGAGCAGTTCCCTCTGAGCAGCACCCTACAAACCTCTGGCCAGGAACACCCTAACATTGCTGAGAAAAGGACTTTGATGGGTGTTTAACCTGGAGCAAACCCAACTGGAAATCCCACCTAAGAGCTCGCTCCTGGTAAATAAGCCATGTTTGTGGCTGCTCCAGGTTTGGATGCATGGACAAGCAGTTTCTGGTGACTCCTAGGGCTGCATGGTTCCTTACCCCTTCCCTTGGGCTGGCACAGGAGAACATTTGTTTCTGGATGGCTAAAATCACCCGAGTGCTGTGACACATCATCTGCTCTCCCTGTGGTTGTAATACAAATATAAATACATTCCCCCTGCTTGCACAAAGATGTTCTTTGTGGCTTTTCTATCCAGAGACACACCAGCCTCGCTGTTGTGGTACCCGACAGCCTCATGATCTTTAATGACTTCTTTGCATGAGTTGCATTTACATGCATCTCACCCAAAATGCTCTTTCATCCTCTCTATGTGCTTTTCCTCCTTGGCACAAGTCTCCAGCTTTATTCCCTTTTATCTGAGCCCTAGCCTGTGCTGGGATGACAAATGCAGCCCTTAATGCCAAAGGAAATGAGGCACATTTCAGATGCAGCACTTCTGAGGTAACAGCAAATCACAGATGCAGCTAACCCAAAAAGTGGGGGAAATGGGCCCAACTCTCCTCCCCAGGAACTTGGGGGCTGCCCTACAGGGACAGAAATTGAGGGGGGGGGGGGGGAGGAGTCAGGCACTGGCACAACCCCAGCTGCTTTAGCCACCGTGGGTCTCGGCATTTCAGCACAACTTGTTGGAGCTGAACCCAGAGCTTCAGCAGGTTTTGAATGGATAAAAGGTATGTCAGTATAGCAAAACCAAGGAGTGCAAAGATTTTATAACAAACTTCTTCAGGTTAGGGGATGTGGAGCATCTGGGTCCAGTCCTGGTACCTCCAGCTATGTAAGCAGCGCCCATCCATCACGCAGGCATTTAGTAACTATGTCCACATGAAAAGCCTATCAGTTCCCCTGTTCCTCTGCTCTAGAGCCTGCTCCACCAAAAGCATTTCATTACCAGCATTTAGGCAAGGCTCACTGGTCATTTCCAGGGTGGAAGTGTGGGATAAGAAGAAAGCTAGTTACTCTGGTCTCTGGTGATGTTTACATTGCATCATCCTTGGCAAACCAACACACAAGCTCCTGGTTATTATCCTTACAGTGGTGCTCAGATCTCTCCGTGTGGGACCCACTGCCCAGCCCCAGGGCTGGCTCTAGAATCATCAAAACGATTCAATGCTCCCCATGAAAGGTGCCTAAAACCTTCCATGATGATGCAGAAACAAGTGGCTGCCTTTCATTGTGTCACACTGACTCTGGCTCAGATTGTGCTATTGCTCCCACTGAAGGAAAAATCTGGGAGCCAGAAACACATTTCACCCAGCTGCAGCGGCTGGGTTGGAGATCTCAACTCCTTCTTCCCCTGCAGCAAGAGCCTGGCCACACAGATGAATCTCTAGGTTAGAGGCTGATTCCCAGGCACCTCCGCAGATTTTTGTGTCTGCCCCAAAGACAAGCCAGGCTCCTGCATAATAAAAGCCACACCGCACCTGAACCTTTGCTAGCCATGAAGGCTGGGTGCTGCACCGGGATCCTGGTGGGAACAGGAGTTGTTGCTCCATGCTGGACAACTGGGCCACACTAGAAAATTCTAAAAACGGTAATGGTGCTCGAGTGCCGAGGTCAACAAGCCACATTCTGGGAGCCTCAACCAGTCTCCTTGTGCCCAGTCCTCCCAACACTTGGTCCTGCCCAGTCAGCTGCTGAAAACCCACAGTGAGGACCACAGGGCCACAGAAAGGGCATGCCCAGTGGCTCTGGGATGAAGATGCTGCAATGGGAAGGGGCAAAGGTCCCTGGAAGTGACTTCTGCAGCCATCTGTAACCAGCTGTGATCCTAGCCAGCCACGCCAGCGCAGCCAGATTCTTGCAACCCAGGAAAAGCCCATAACAGCCTTAATTTTTCTTACTGCTTGCCTCTGCTATCTCTTGCTTCTGCTGCCAACTGGATCACTATCAAAATAAATAAACTGTAGATCTCAAGATGCATCTGTCAGAAAAAAGGACTAGTGCTGGCCATCCCTTTCAAACCGAGGGAACACGAGACAATTCTCAGCAGACTTTCAGGCCACGCAAGGTTCAGACAGGCAGTCTCTAACCCAGACCTCCACCACTGGTCTGCCCAGCCAAACTCTGATGGAGAGCTAGATGCTTCTGCAGCCTCTGTTGCTTTTTTTTTTTGTTTTGGGTGCAAGAGTTTCAGTTTTGTGGATTTGATTTTCAGGGATTTTTTTACTGATGAGCAGAGCCTGGTGTTGCATTTGCTAAGGACAGGCTGTGCTGCTCGGAGGAGCACAGTGCACCCCTTTGCACCCCCAAACTGGTAGCATGGCTGAGTGTACTCTTCATTACTGTAATGCTGACTAACACCTACACTGCTAACGAAGCAACAGGGTCAGCAGGGACAGGCAAAGGGAGGAGGAAGGAGAAGCAGATCCTAGGGAATGGAGAAGGATGGGGTGAGGGAAATCCAGAGGACTGAGTCAAGCTGGGGCTCTGGCTGCATCCTGAAGGAAGAGAGATGCACTATCTCAGTTATCTCTTTCCAGCTTGCAAAAGCCAGGCACGCTGGCATGGCCAGCTATGACAGCTGCTCGGGTGACAGCAGATGCTGGATGAGCCAAGTCTATCCCAGAGCTAGAGGTGGGGAGGAAGTGCTGAGCACTGGGGCTGTGATGGCACTATAGAGGCTCATGGTATGGAGGTCTGCATCCAGGAAGCAGTCCCACAGAAGCCCAGCTGAGAGCAGGAAGCAAAGTGATGCTTGTGCTTCCCCCCATGAGTGCATGTCCCACTGAGGGCCTGATCCTTCCATCCATTGGCAGGGTCCAGCTGGTCTCAACTGGGCTGGGCAGGGCAGCCCATGACAGGGAAGCGGCTAGTAATGGGCTTTCCTTCCCAGCTTTGCCCAGCCCTGCACTGCAATCCCCAGCATTCTTGTGGGCTGGAGAGCCCTTCAGACAGATGCAGGCAGCGTGGCACGCAAGGAGTGTGCTCAATGCATGAATCATCTGGGTCCCCAATAAGGCTCTTATTCAGCATTATTTTTTCATTTAAAACCCATCACCCCAGTCAGATGCTCCCCACTAAGGGCCATCGAGTACCAAGGGAGAGGAGTGAAGCCAAGCAGCAGCTCTGCTCCCCCTGCCTGGATGACAATCCATTGGGGAATGGCCCCATCCATCTCCTGCTCATGGCTGACAAGGGAAATTGCTTCCTATCCTCCCCAAAATGCCTGGAATGAAACCGGTATCTATTTTAATGCATATTCAAAGGGACACTGTCAAGTAGTTTAGAACCAAAATGAGAGATTTCATAAACAAACCAATTAAACAAAAGACTTCCAATGCTTGATATTAATAGAAAAGTTATTGGGCTGCTATTTATTTTTTTTCCCACACAGCAATAGAAGAAAGCTTTTTAAAAATTCCTCCTGCAGTGTTTGCAACCCAAACAAAACAGTATTGTTCTGACACCCAAGAAACAAGCCTGACAAGGAGCGGAGAGCAGGACCTTCAGAGAAGGCACACAGAGAGCTGCTCCAAGAGAGGCCATGAAACGCTTTAACTGCCTTAACCCTTCCCTTCACCCTGGTCCCCAAGCTCTCCTCCCTTGGCTCAGCAGGCCCAACAGCTCTCAGAGCCTGGAGACCCCCAGTATCAGCAGGACACTCACATTCCCAGGCAGCAGACGGGTGCAGAGACCCTCCCCATCCATTGCAGGGGTGCTGGTGCTGTACAAGCAGAGCCAGTGATGGAGAAGCAGAATCCAGGGCAGGGATGGGGAAAAAAACTTGGGCTTGCAACAAGCAACATCTGTGCATTTTCTCCCTCCAAGCAGGCCAGGGTGGAGCTGCCTTGTGCTTCATTAAGCCCCTGATTGTTAGCAGTGGTACTGATAGTTGCAGATGGCAGGAGGGACCAGCCAAGGACCTGGATAGGTGTTTCCTTGGTGCTGCTGGTGTGATGCTGGAAGGCCAAGCCTGTCATCTCAGACTGGGGAAAAAAATCTGGAGATTATGGGGTAGCACAGGGCTCGCACTGTCATGGTCAGCATGGATGGGCTGCAATGCCACAGCTCCACTCCCAGAAAGCCAGACTCAGAGAGTTAGGAGCAGCATTACTGAGGATGTGGCTCCTGGGAATGTGGGATGTAGAGGAAGGTGGCCAGAGGAAAATGGTGTTGATGGTGGAGGTGTGGGATCTCTGCCAGGTGAGGGGGGTTGGGAGGGGAATGAAACCACACAGCCACATCCCAGGGCTGCCCTAGGATGGATCAGCAAAGCCATTCCCAAATCCTGGCCTGTGCACGAACCCCAGATACTTTGGGAATGGGCAGACACCTAAATATCTACTTTGGTGTAAGCCCTGAATAGCCCAGCTTGATATTGCAAAAAAAATACCCGAAACCAACCTCTACTGCATTTCACCTGGAACGTCAGAGTTTGGCAGCAAAGCCGCCCCATGCACCAGCTCAGGCATCACTCCACACTTCATCCCAGTAAAAACATACACGTTTCAAGCTGGAACAAAGCACAAAGCAACACCCAGCTCCTTCCAGAGCCACACAGGGAAAAACCCTGAAAAAACACAGAACACTTAAACCAGTCTGCTGCTTGTGGGGTGGATGGATCCACACCTCGCTTTCCAACCTCTCTGAATGCAAAAACTTCAAATTAATACTGTGTTTTCTTAATTTGCCTGAGATACCCCATGCTGAACACGTGCAATGCTGCTTTCCACCACAAAGTCCTTCCCAATGCACCACCTCCCTTCTCCCTCTCCCAAGGGGAAGAGGAAAACCTGCTGCAGCACGCAAGGCGACGGGCAGGAGCTTTTAAGAAGAGGAAGGAGAGCACAGGGTATTTATCCTGAGGCTTTCTGGCCAGACACAGCTACTCAGATCACACACTTGGGCTGTGCTCTGTGCATCCCAGAGCCTGCATGCAGTGAACCTCAAATCCTCTGGAAAGGAAGATAAAGGAAGGGGAAGGCAGCGATGGATTTTTGAGCAGCACTCTGTACCTTCTCCACCACTGTGAACCAGGGCACTGATCACTGCAACGACGCACGGATGACATGCTGGTTGGGATTAAACCTGCTGGAAAAGACTAACTCGCTTCACAAGCAACTTAAGAGCTGAAGGATCGTGCTGGGATGGTGCAGCAGATCCTTATGCAGCATCGGAGGTGGAAGCACTGCCCCAGGTCTGGACCAGCAGCACCAGTTGCTGCTTGGGAAATGCAGCTCTCGAGGAGGTGGCTGTTGACACCATTAACCTCAGCCAGCCCCAGTTCTCCTACTTACCTTGGGTTGATGCTGGCACTGGGGGCTAGCTGGGAAGGGCTGGGTTTTAATAAAACAGGGCTTGTTTCTCATAAAAGTGGAGATTAATAATATCTCAGCTGCTGTATAAATTTTGACATCCTTGGCCTTTAATAAGTTTTGTAAAGGAGGGAAACATTATCAGCCGCACTTTGTAACTCATGGCAAACTTGGGTGCAGAGGCTGGGGTGAGTGCAGAATGAGGGGGTGAAGCAACCCATCTCCCTGTCCTGCAGCCAGCTCCTGCACCAGTCAGTGGTGCTCCTCCAGCTGTTTTGCCAAATTTGGTTCCCACTGCTGCCAGGGATGGTGATCCCACCCTGCCTGAGGTTCCTGAAGCAGGGCAGCTCTGCCAGAGCAAAATCACTGCATGGCCTGGCACAGCCAGCAAGGCCCCTCAACTTCAATATCTTTACCAGCCCAGTTCTGCCCCAGGGTGCCATCACCACCACCGCAGCCCCATTTCTAACCTTTCCTTGCAATCCTGACCCTACAGCATTGCTGTGTGGGGCTGAGAGTGCCCAAAATTTCTCCCAGCACAGGGAAGCCTCGCTCCCTTCCTTTCACCTGCCGGCAGCTCCAGCTCTCTGGTGCTGTGCAGGCACGGGCGACGCTTGGAGAAGCCAGAAGCAAAGCTTTGGCTGGCTGGGTCCCATGCTGGATAATGAAAAAGGAGTTACAATTTACACTTTAAATGAGTTAATGTTCATGAAGAGCTCTTGTATCGGTGCAGGCGGTTGTCAGAGCCAATGCAACAAAATGCTAATTCAGCTCTGCAATCAATGGCGCCTTTCTTAGAAGTGGAGAGATAATTATATCTAAACAGCAACGAGGTTTTTAAAGAGGTAAACAGCTGAGATTCATTACCTCCCTCTCTAGTTACCTGGAGTAAATTGGTGACATTGGCAAATGCAGGAGATTTCTGAGAGCTGCGCATGGGCGAGTTCAGGCACTGCTGGTAGCCATGATGCAGCGAGGACGGGCACAACGCCCCTCTCCATGCCAGATTTCACTGACATGAAGAAGACGTGCAGGACCTGAGGATGCAGTTATAACCAATGGCTCATCAGACATAGGTCTGACCCAAGTCGGGCAGTGGTTGTGTCCCCAGTGCTGACCCATGCAAGTATGCATGGAGGGATGTGGCTGCAAGGAACAGTGGAGTTTGGGTCAACAGAAACAGAGCTGCAGCCCATCAGCTTATCTCGTGATGCATCAGGTCTCCAAGAGGGATATTTATTTAGCAACTTCTTGCTAATAGAAGAAAAAAGATCAGTTAAAGCTACTTGGAAAGACTGCAGCAAAGTACGTTTTTTCCTTGAGAGATAATTACTCATCTGCTTTCCCTGTCTAATAAACACACTTCAGTATTAATAAGGCCCCTCCTCAGCACCACTTACAGCTTTCAAAAGAGTGTGTCAGCAAATCACCAGGAAAAACAATCACCACCCTGGGACACGTGTGGATGTTAGCGAAGCTGTGGGGAGAGAGCATAAAACAACCTCTCCGATCGCTTTCAGCGTGCACAGACACAAACAAGACCCACCATGCAGGTGGTGGGCAGACAGGCACCGGACTGGGCTCAGCATCAGGGATGCTCCAACTTACTGTGTCCATCCCTGCTGCGTAAGAAACCCAAAGCGTGTTTTTCTGGGAGCATGCGTGCCCAATCTGGGCTCTTAGCAAGTGTTACTGCCAGTGGAGCAGAAGAGAGGATTGGGAAAGCACGGCTGGGAAAGGCTCTGGGACGTCAGAATCACATCCAAAGCAGAGGGTACATGCACTATGGGGGTGTTGGGGTGCTGGCACAGCCTCCCTGGGGGAACACCAGCTGCATGGGTAGTTTGGGGTCTGACACCCGTGGAGACACTTCCTGACCTGAGCAGGATTGCAGTGAGCCAAAGGAGAACAAATATTGACCCGGATGCTCTTGTGGGGGGAGTTTTTTGGCTGCTTTTCACTTGGGCTAAATGGTTACAAAATTCAGTGGGTGTTGGTGATGGAGAGTGAGAGGTACCAGCCAGACCGAGCTGAGGGCTGCTGAGAGCCTCTGTGACCAGGCTTTAAATTTTGATAGAAATCATCAGAATGTGAACTGGCTCCTTTTTGTGTTTGCCTCCTGAGGGTGCTGCAGGGAAGAGGCTTTTTGCTCAGAACACTGATGGGCATTTTAACATTAAGCTGCCACAGCAATCCCTTAGGCTTTAGTACTTGGTCAGGCACATCTGTAAACTCGACCAGCTCTGGCCCCAATCCAGAAAAGCACTTAAATGTGCCTTCTCCTGTTGATTTAACCCAGGCTTGAAGAGCGGGCAGGGCAGCAAATGGAGGGTGAGCCTGATGCATCAGGAGGGGAGGATGCAATGCTGCCTGATGGCAGGGAGAGCATGGGGTCAGCAGTGAGTGATGGGGCAGGAAGGGAATTCCCAGATCACCAGTGGTATTATTTACACGTATTTCAAAGGCAAGTCAGGACTGAGGAAGCATATAATGATGGTAATTGGAGGCACACAGACGATTAACCCAAATTTCTCAAGTTCTGCCTGTGCAGTTTTCTTCATCTTGATTTTCTTCTAAAAAGTACTACCTTGGGTTTATTTTCCAGCAGGGAATGAACCCAGGGCTTTCAGCTTTAATTGGCCAATTCTGTGGCAATGAGAAGTTGGCATCCCGTGCAGGCAGGATGGCAGGGGTGAGCAAAGAACAACCCACATCTGGTGTTTCTCCCATTCAATAAGTGAACAAAGATAAAACGTGGTGTTCAAATAAAAGCTAAAGGCATCACAGGAAGCACACAGCTGCAGAGAGGTTTCCAGGCTTAGCACATAAACTGGAAAGCAATAAATACGAGCCCAGTGCAGCACTTCCCATCTCGGGTTGAACTCTTTTCGAGGTGTTCAGGGCTGTGGATGCCAAGCTCCTTTTCTTGCATGAGAGAAACACTTGTTGTGATGTGGATGTAAAACCAACCACAAGACAGGTAGCAATTCATTTGCAAGCACAGACAGGCTGGGGGAAATGAGAAAAGACACTCACATGAAGCAGCACAGGCGATTCTTTAGAAAAGGCTTTGTGGTGCTCCTCTGGGAGAACTTGGCTCATGGATTAAGTGCCAACGTACTCGATGTTCAAGTCATTAAACATGCACAATGAATCCAGGGAAATACTTCAACCCATTTCTCTATGTTAATTCTGGGCCTTTTTAACATTTGGTGTGACTGGACAGGTCAAAGGCTTGGACAGTGGGAAGAGAGACAGGATGCCTGGGTGTTTCTTTCAGGTGCTAATGTGTTGCCTGACCTCCAGCCCAAGGCAGTCGTGCTGTTTCTGAGCTGCTGAGAGCTTCTGCTGGCCTTGCTACTCCTGAAAAAGAGGCCATTGGAAGGCATGGACACTGGCATTCAGGTTCTTGCTCATTTTTCCTTATGTGTTTCCTCCTCTGGGGGTTTTCTGGAAGGTCCAGCTATCAGCACACTCTTGGGTTAAGAGCCCAAGCCTGCAGTGCCCTTAACCTGATGAAAACCCTCAAGACCTGGTGGTACCACAGCTCATTTAGCATAGTTAATTGCAGCCCTACTGAACACAGATCTTGCTCTGTGTTTTTGACACAGTTGCTTTTGATACACCTTCTCATCAAGAGACTGTGCACAGAATAGGCCAGACTTGCTCTGTGTTGTTCCCAAGAGAATGCTCTGCAGATGGGTGTGATGACACGAGCCAATGTCCCTGGTCTCCCACTGGTCTATGGCAGTCATTCTCATGGGTGGTAAATGAGATGGGCACAGTGCATTGCACTCCTCACCCTGCCTATGGGTAATGCACTTCTACATCTTCCTACCTCCCATCATTCCGTCTGCCCAGCACGTGCACCAGGATGGATCTGCTATGTCTGTCGACGGCAAAGACAGAGTTCCCCAGCTATGAAGTTACCCACATCTGTAAAATCCTGACAGTGGTACAGATTCTCAGAATTATCTGGCAGACTTACTCCACTGACCTCCTACAGTGTTTCCTTGAGTTTGACCACAGCTATTGAAGCAAACCTGTTCTCAGGAGACTTCTGTGCCCTTCTCCACGCACTGAACAAAGCAAGAATGGTGACAGACATTAACATCAGGACCAGAGATTTCCATGTTTCTTATTTTAAATACCAGTTTGGGGACCAGGACTTCAGCATCTCAATGGCTTCAATCCACAGCTCAGCTGTGTCCAGTTCTCCTACCACACACAGGACATCACTGCTAATGAGCTGATGCTCTTGCTAAACCCATTTCACCATGAAGCCATTAGAAAGTTCCCAGTCTGTTTCCAAGCAAAACCCAAACCATCCAATAGTAGTGCCATTCTCAACAAGAAAACCAGAATTCTTTTTAAAAATTGAACATATCAGGCAGTAAGCAGCAGAAACTCCTCAGCCTTGCAAGGGAACTTACCACCACTTCTTCTATCCATGACTTAGATCCCATAATCCATTTTTTTCCACCCAAGATGTTGCACTGCCTGCAGCAGCAGACTCGGCACAAGACACTTGCTGCAGCCCTCAGTCCCTGTTGTGACCTGATGGAAACGATCCCTCTCCCTGGGGCAGGATGGCACAATTTGGTGCTGAAAGCTGTTAATTTTTAGTATTGTTCCTCTCCTGGCTGGGTTGGATTATGGGTGCTTTGCTGCGGCCGTCGCAGAACTCCCTCAGCCCTGCTGAACAGCCAAACAGCTTTTCCAGAAAGAAAAATATTTTGCCATCTCCAGATTCTGCATTGAGTAAAAATAACTCTCAATTCCCCTCTCAATTAGTCAAGCGTCATGAAGGGCTGAAATGTGCATCTAATTGTGCCTTTCTTGCCTCAAATTATCTCTGAGAAAGCTGCTCAGTCCCCGCCAGTCCCCTGGTACCACAAGGCATCATGCTGGGGCTGGTCCCTGTGGGAGGGACAGCCAGGACAGGGACAACAAGGACAGTGGGGTCTGCAGGGGAACAGAAGGAAGGTTTTTTGGGGGAAAAAAGGGAGAGAAAGGGCTTGCAAAGGCAGAGGAAGGGAAAACTCTGCTCATGGTACAGGTGGTGGGGACCAGAGCAGAAGTGGGGTGCAGAGCTGTACAGTCCAGTTTGGAAAGGGCAAGGCTGAAAATTCAGAAGATGCTCTAGCTCTAAGGCACGTGGAGAAATATACTGAGCTTTAAGAAAAACATCCAAGAAGACAAAAGTCCTGTTTGCTTGTGGACTACAACTCATTAATTACAACAGACTTAAATTGGGGAATTGTGTTCTGTTGGAAAATATTTAACCAACAAATTAATGGGGAAAGTCTCTAATGCCCATCGTGCAGAGGCACACCGACACCATGCACTGGCATGCAGCTGCTCTGCTGTGTCCCCCTGGGTGGCACTAAGCCACGCAGAGGAGGTGACACCCACACTGGCTCCTGGGGAGCCCTATAGCAGCACTTGCTCTTATTCTCTCTGGCTGTCATCTCTTTTTTTTTCTCTCTGGGTGATGAATAATGAGAATAAAAATGAGAAAGCAAGCGGTATGACAATCAATTACTGCCTTTGTGATTAACCACCCAAGAGCAGCCCTTGCTCGAAGCAGCACTTGATGCTCCTTTTAAGTGAAACCATTCTGCTGGATCCCACGATGGACATTTAAACAGGAAGACAAAGTATCTGCTGATTTATTTTCTTGTTTTCTTATATAATCACAGCTTCCTAAATGTTAATGACTCCACACTACACAACTGACAGTGGTATTTGCATATAAGCCTTGCTTCTGTATGTGCGAATGCACGTTGCTCTTGCTAGAGGAGGTGTTGGTGTGTTGTGGGAAGGAGCAAATCGCTGCGCTTGGGGCTCCCCACTCTAGGAGAGGAGCCCTCAGCTCTTTGCAAATAAAGGCAAGAAGCCTGGCTGCTCAGCCCCTGTGGGTTTCACTGCAGGGTGATGAAGCTGGGACAAAATGTAAAATGCAGCTGCCCAGGCTCCAGGTCTGAGCTGACACCAGGAGCTGCGGGGGATGCCGAGTCCTGCAACAGCTCTGGGAAGCCCCTCCAAACTGGGATGGGACACCTGGCTGGACAGTGATCCACCCTCTTCCTGCAAGTGAACACCCACAGAAAGGACAAACCCTCTCTGCAGAGAGAGGTAAGGGCTCCACGGACAAATCTTTCCCCAGCATCCAATTAAAGGTTTTGTTACTCCGTATTAGAACATCGGGAAGAGCAGGATGCCTGTAGCAAAGGAAGTCTCCTACACCTGGAGACTAGCAATGGCTGCCCACATTCAGATCACACACTGAAGTCACCAAAGCCAATGAAACTACCTGCCCAGCACATGTGGATCAGGCACCCAGACACAGCGCTGTGCCTGGATTCAGAGAAGAAAATGCAGGATCTCTGTTCAAGGGGAGCCAAGTATCAAACCCCAACTATTTCACTGTGAATTTCTCCTCTTTTCATTCATTTTACAGAGAAACCTGATTCCTCCCAACTTAAGGTTTTACCAGCACCTACCCATGTAACTCTGTCCACAGTGCATTTTCCTACACCCAGCGCTGCTGCTTTTCTCTGAATGGAGAGTTAGTCAGCGGGCATGGGACCAGCACAGGATGCTGCCAGCAGGACTCTGCTTCAGAGCAGTGTTTGGGAAAAACCTTGCCACTTTGTGTCTTGGTTTCCCCACCTCTACAACCAACCTCTTTTTTCAAAGTGCTTTGAGCTCTATTGATAAGAAAAAGTATGTAAGTAAAGCCTAGATACCATCATTGCTGAAACTTCAGCAATCTACTCCCAGAAGTTCTGACCTTCCCCCTTGTCCCCACTGAAATTTACCCATCTGGGACCCAGCCACCGAAGTCATTTAAGCCTATTTCTTCCCCCTGGATTTGACCAAATTTAGGACAAAATCTCATCCCAACAAACTGCGATCACCACTGGGACTAAGTGCTGCCACAATGCGAAACGTCATTTCAGGGTTTCAAACAAAGTGTGACCCCTGGTCCTGACATTTGGGTGGCAAGGCAACCTGTCTGTATTGCAATGGCCTTCTCCAAGAGTTTCTCCTGCTGTAAAGCCTCAGGGATTCTCTCTGCAATCAGAGATGGGTTTTTCAGACTGACAAATCTTCGTGCCTTTCTTGGTGATCCTGTAGCCATCAATAACACCTGCACACTCAGCAGGCAAGAAAAACATTTAAACAAACCAACCAAACCCAAGTTATTTTAACTCTCTGGGGAACTCAAGCCAACGAATTTACCCCCTGCCCCCTGCCACAAATCAGTTGCCCCAGGGGGTTCAATGTGAAGCAGCAGCTGAAGCTGCCTGACTCTCAGGACACTCAAACAGGGCTTTTTTCTTCTTCTTTTTTTTTTTCCTCAACAAGTCCATTGCTAAAGAAGTTAAGGGTTACCTGGAGGTTGACAGAACTGCACTGTGAGATGAGCAAGAACTATTTCTCTTTCTCAGACCTTGTGTTGGTCTCACACAGCTCAGAGGACTCCAGACTGTGTGTCGCTTCCAATAAAATATTCTGAATGAAGGCACCATTTAGAAATGCTTTATAAATATGTATTAAATGATTATTAGGAGCAATGACTGAGCATTCTTTAACAGCTTATTGTAAATCATCATGCAATAAAATACATCAAAAATAAACTCAGCCACTGATGCTTTAATAAACTGCAATAAAAACATGTATCAGAGCTTGTAATGGTGCTGAACTATGTGCAGCTCTAAGGAACTAATTTAAGTCTGTCCGATGCCCTCAGTCTGCAAACGTTTAGGCAGGGCTGCACCCCACGGGGAGCTGGGAGAGGCTCCTCTTTGTGGGTGCCAACCCCACGGGACCCCAAGTTGTGCAGGAACAGGGAAACCCCACAGACATTAAAACGTGGGCAGAGAGGGAAACCTGCGGCACCCCAAGCGCTGGGAAAGGAGAGGCTGTGGCACTGGTTGTGTAAGAAACTTGCTTCCAGGCAGGGTTTTACCAGATGAAACCCCAGAGTTTTTGAGTGGGCTCACCTCAGCCCTGCAGCTTGGGCAGCGTGCAATGATGGTCATGTTTTGGGCATCCCTGGGTCCCGATGGATCTGTAACTCTCTCAGGGCAGGGGCTGAGCCTCCTGGGTGTAGCACGGAAGACCAGGCTCCCATGTCACCCTAAGCCAAAACACGTGCAAAGGCACTCCCTGGTGCATTTACTGGTTGGAGACAGCTCTGGTTTTGTCAAGCATTTTACCTTTACATCTGTGGCCCATGAATGACTCCTGCAGGAGCAACACAATTTGCCTCGTACCCAAATGTGAATCTGGGGTATGGCTAAAACCACTGGGATGCGAACACAGGCTCTGCTCACCCCAGGAAAAGTGTCCCCAGCTGAGCTCTCTGGAGCAACTCAGGCAGTCACCATACACAGCTGCCCCGTTCATCCCCTCCTTGCTTTACTGATGACAATAAATCATTCTACTGGGTCATTTTCTTATTTATTATTTTTAGCAATCCTGAGGAAAGAAATCACTTCATTTAACTTTAAAGATCTGCTGTGCCAATCTCCCAGGGACATCCGAAATGCTGCAGCTGCATCACATCTCTGCCCACAGATGCTGCCTGTGCCGCAGGGCGTGTGTGCATGGTGAACCTGGTCCTACCTCCAGATTTTTATCTCACAATTGAGTTTGAATTCTTGAAATGAATGACCGGGGAGTCCCTGGGTTCCTGTTTGCTGAGAGCAATCTGCAAACGCAGCAAGAATGAGCAGCAGAGTCCAATGACATTTCCCCACTTGAACTTTTCTCCTTTTCCTGGCTTCTTATTTGGCAAACTTGAGTTTCCACAGAAGATGGCTGTTTGGGTCACAAGAACAAAATCTGGGTTGCAAGAAAAGGAAGATGATTTTCATCAGCCGGTGACGGGAAGTGTGAGATGCTTCAATGGGAATTTTCCTTCAAATCCAAACTCTTTCATACTGGGTTTCATCCTGCTGATTTGTGACTCTCTTCAGCTCCCTGGAAAATTTGTCCACAAAGTCCATTTGTACAGAAGGGACAAACCCCACAGCCACGAACATCCTGTGCTGGGCTGGTTTCTGTTTATCCCAGCCACTGGTTGGGAGCAAACTTCTGACCTCTTAAATTGCAGAGAACCATAAGATCATACCAATAGCAGTTAAAAGCTTCTAAAGAAACCCTCCCGGTGTTTGTCTCTAAGGGCCCTCCGATCTCCACACTGCCTCCAGCCCTGTTCACTGGGCGTTTCAAGAGGACACCACCAATTTTTGCAGCTCCTCTGAGGAGAAGTTAAGGCCAGAGCGAAGGGAGGGTGAGGGAGAGCACGAACCTTGCCTTCATGCCGGGGTCACCCAGGAAAGCCCCAACACTTGGGTCATTTTCAGTTAAATTATCTGGAGAATTGCGGCATCTTCCTTTGGCTGGGGTGAGAGATGAGCAAGCCAAATTCCTAGCTATTTTGTAACCCTGTTTTTTATGAGTCTTCACCGCCAGCTCCTCTGAAAACAAACAAACGTTTTGTAAGAAATGCTGCCGGGCTGCCTTCGATGCCAAAGAGAAACGAGGAATACCTGCAGACCAGAGCAATTGGCTCCAAGTAATTTTCACTGAGAGATGGAGAGAGGGTTCAGCAAAGCAAAGGGAAACGCAGGGCAGGTGGCTCATCAGAGCCGCTTTCATGTTGCAAAACTACTTTCCCTCCATCAATTTCTCTGAAGAGGGAATTTTACTTTGCAGGGAGGAGCGGGCCGTGTCTAAACTCGGATGCCAAACTGCGTTTTGATGATACCTTTCGTTCCCCCCAAATGAAAAGGACTGAAGCAGCACCTGCAATTTGGCCCTGATCGCTCAGCCCTCCTGACGGAGAAGGCAGCCCCACTGCTCGTGGAGAGCCCCTACCAGTTCTGTTGCCATTTGCTTTCCTTTGCAGAAAGGGCTTCTAATGGGGAAATCAATCCAGGGAAGGGAAAGGCACTGAAGTTATGCAAACAGCTTTCACAGCGCAGAGGAGCAGCTACTGGTCTGAGCTGTCATTTCCTGCTTAGAAATAAGTAAGGCAGTCCTCCCTGTGCAAGAGGGTGCCCAGCACGGTGACCAGGACTTACAGAGAGAGAAGGGTCATAAAAAAGCCAGATGTTAATGGTGAAATCATTAGCCAGCAATGAGGCTGGGGCAAAACCATGACACCCAGCACTGGACCTGCATGGTACTAAAGCATCATATAGTCCCTCTGGGACTCACAAAAATGCTCTATCAAGTGTTGCAACACAAAATGTGCTCTGTTTCATCTGGGAACTAGAAGTTAAGTTATTCTCTTGGAGACAGGTCTCCCTAAGACCATTGCTCCAGCAAGCACCACTGCAGCAAAGTGCATCTTTGAACCAGAGCTTTAATGTGACACTGGTCTGTGCAGGAGACATTGCTTGTAGCACAGCATCAGATAGCTTTTATCTTCAGCAGCAGTGCTGCTTTCAATAATTAGTGCTCTGGTAATTGGGTAGGAAAGTATCGAGCACCAGCAAGCTGATCTGATCGTTGTATGGCCCAAAAGGGGAGGATGCAGTGAAAGAAACTTCCTACCAGAGCTTTTCCATCAGTCAGGAATTGTGCTAAAGCTTCTCAAGTGGGAGCCTCCTGTCTTTCAGCACATGCTGGAAATGTATTTGTGTTTCTTGCCAGGGTGACCAGATAGTCTGTGATGGACGGTCACAATCTACCTGGACAAAAGAAGCCACTTTTGCACATTATGTCTAATTCGCACTGCAGACACTTTGCTGGAAGGTGGTACCAAGTCTGAGGGCTGGAGATGCCAAAAGGCATCACAGATCCTGATACTAAAGTCAAACAAAAACCTAGACCCAGAAATCACACCTGCACTTATTTGTGTCATCTGACTGAGGTCAAGGTCCTGAATCAAGTGAAGAGCAAAGGTTTGCAGAGTGGGACCTCCTGGCTCCCATGTTTCCAGCCTGGCTTTGCAGACTCAGGGAGGGATAGCTTTGATGAATGTTCACATTTGGGGTTTCCGCCCTAGCACACAACCTGACCCTGAGAGCCACGGGTTTGTCCCTGCGCGGTACCAGTGAGCTGGTGTTAAGCATGAAGCAGACATCCCAGCTTTCTGAAACAACACACAGCAGGAGGCTGGAAAACGGTGTCTGGGGAAGGTTGATGGAGGAGCATCCGTTTCACCTCCGCTCACGGCAGAGCCCATCAATCCTGCAGAGCGGCAAACGCAGAACTGCCTCCAAATTTATATTAACCCACACTAATGTGGCAGCCCTGGACAGCACCGGCGTACAGCTCAATCAAAGTGTCAGAATATGAATGAAATTAGGATTTGATGAAATCGCATTTACAGCGTGGCAGTGACAACAAGGGCATGTGCATACGTATCCCTCTCTCATCGCCCATGCCTCGCTAGAGCAGCCGGAGATAAATGTACTGAAGGCTCCAGGAGCTGAGCCGTAATGATACATCTCACTTTCCTGTCTTGTGTAAGGACACAGCGATGGCTCATTCAGGGGAGCTTAGGAGATACCCACTGTCAATTAAACCTAAATATCTGCCTATGCTTCTTGAAACCCTGAAGACTGCAAAAAGGACAGAAGAAGGACAAACTGCTCCAAGCCTGGATCTCACCAGAGCTGGCCCTGGCCCTGAAGACCACATTGCCCTGTTATCCTCACCGGGATCGTGCTGGTTTCCATCAGCAAAATCCTCAACCCAGAAGCCCTGGTGAGGGGCTGCTAAGATGATGTGGCTGCAACATGGAAGAGAAATCTTGGCTCAGCACTGCTGCCCAGGGTCTGCTGCCCAGGGATCTGCTGCCCTGCGTACACATGCCTGAAACCTCAACAACCAGCTCCAGTTCTCCCTGCTCTCATAAAAAGCCTCAAGTTCAATTTGCCGACATGAATTCAGCACGAGACCAATCACAGAGCCCTGCACAGCAGAACCTGAGTTTTCCACCCTGTAGTTTGCAGGCACGAGGCAGAAAATGCTGCCGAGATAAACACATGGCATAGAGCCCTCTGCAGCCACCATAAATTCTTTTGAAATATTAATATTAATAATTAACCATGTACCACTGCATTATCTCTTCTCATTCCCTTCAATGCAACTTACTTGTCTTACAGATTTGAAAGAGAATGTGAGTGGCATAAAATGTTAATACTTGAGGACAACATCTAAGCAAATAGATAAAAGCATCCCACCCCTTCCTTTATCCATCTCATGATTTATTCTGTTTTTCACATACTCAATAGAGTTGTTTTGCAATGACAAAGTCGCATCTTTCACGAAACGCAGAAACACAAGTCCACTTTGAATCGTGACAAAACAGTCCCTTGAAGGATTAAAAATAAGGGAAAAAGCTGAGGTTTTTTCCCCCCACCAACCAAGCCCAGCACATTAAATTGAGATGAAGGCCATGGCGGAGAAGAACATTTTGAAGCTGCAGAAAGTATGTGTCAAAGGAGATGTGGTTGTTTTGGGGTATGAGTGTGGTCAAGGAAGAACGTTTTTTTTGTTGTTTTCCTCTGATTTGAAGAAACAGCTTGAAACAGTAAGAACAAACTCGGACTACATCACTGAGAGACACTTGGTGCGGATCGGGGGTCTGCTGTGCCTGAGCCACATCAGCAACTCACAGCCCGTTCTCTCTCTTTCCAAGCTCCAGAAAACACAGGTACATGCTCAGACCCTCCTTGGGCACCACGTTACTGGTTCAGAAAAGCCAGCATACACCATTCATTTAAACCCCAAATCCTTCCTGTGCCAAAAGACAGCGGATCTGGCTGAACCACAGGGAAAAAACTGCCTGCGAAACCAGTGGGACACGCAGTGGCTACAGCTGGCTGAGGCTGATCCCACCGAGCTGTCACGCTGTCCTACTTCAGATGTTTTATCAGCACCGTCATCAGGAGGGAATGACTTTGGTCTCTCCCTCTCAGCAGCTCTCTTATCTGCCCTTCGCATTGCTTTATGCTGTTTGCTTGTTTGTTTGTTCTCTCTCTCTCCAGCTGGAGACAGAGGTTGAACTGAAAAATATTTGCATTCCAGTTCAGAGTCACTGCAAAGGCCTCCAGACCTCCTCCTCCCAAGACATGGAAAATCTTTGCATTTAAGATCTGATTGGTTGCAGAAAACCCAAAGAAACCCCCCCAAAGCCACTTGGCTATGGTGCCTCATGAATGGGGCACGAAGAGAAATGCATATAAACCCTATGAGCCCGCAGGCCTGGGCGAAGCAATCCCATCTGCTGCTCTGGGTGCTTCCTACCCCTGGCATTTCTGTAATTAAAGTGGGATTGCGCCATCGTGGCGAGAGGAAAGAGCCTGGTACCCTTTCAAGGAATCCCAAGAATATTTGCAAGGGAGCTCTGTTGTTCCTTGGTTTGCAAGAAGCTCGTGCCTACTGAGCAATTTTACTAAAAATACTGGGAGTGTTTTGACATTGAATGGTGCCAGAAATACACCCCGTCCACAGCGTAACAAGGGAAGCATATGCTACGCTCCATTTCAAGGTCTTCTCCAAAAGCCAGGCTGGGAGGTTGGGGGTGGAGAACACACTTTAAAATAGCATTTTGCAAACTTCTGGGGAGGTTATTGGCAATAGAACATGTAATTCTGGAAACATCTTAGCAATTAAAAGTGACTAACTGCAAGAGGAGGATTTCCCCCGTTACCTCATTTGGTTTTACCAACACGGTGCCTTCCCCTGCCTGCTCCCTGCCCTGCGTCCCACCGCACGTGGCACCCCACGTTCCTGTGTGCTTGCACTGTCAATCTTCTACTTAATTGCCTGTGACAATCTACCCATCGCTACTTAATCACTTGACATCTTTAAACCACAATTTTTTTCTTTCCTTTTTTTTTTTTGATCCCCCCTGCATGGTGCGTTGCCAACCCAACCAAAGCTCAGCCATACAAACCAACACGCAGGGAGACACAGAGCTGGATCCAGCAAAGGGGCTTTGCTCCCTGGTCTGCTGAGCACAGCTTGGGTGGGCTCCCCAGGACCGATCCTGTGCTTTTGTTATTCCCTACAGATCACTTAAAGCAGCTGGGGATCATGAAAATGGAAAGCGCTTCCAGCAAGAAAACCCCTCAGAGATGGTTTGTAGCCTTGTGCCAAGTCCAGTATCCCTCCTGCAGCATCCCTGATCCCCTTACAGACTGCAAGGGCATAACGAGCTTTGGCAAACGAGCTCACAAACAAATTAGCAGAAAGACAACCTGAAGGAAGGGGAAGCTGGAGCCTGTGGGCAGGAGGGGGATGTGCCGTGCCCTGACCCTGCAGAAGGGCATCTCAGCTCTGAGTTTGCACAGTTACAGTCTGGCACTTGCTGTTTTGGAGTTCTTTGCAATCATGGCTTCGGGGTCTCCATGCAGTACATGGGAGGGGAAACAGCAACACTGCAGCTTCCCTGATCTCATTGGTCCTAAGATTTGGGAAGGATAAAAGGGATAGGGGCATCTGGGCTTTCATTAGGGAACCAAGCGGGGAGGGAGGAGGAGACACGGGGAAGGGGGCTTCGATTTCTCTGGCGTTTTATCTAAATTGAAGGTTACAGACTGACAGCTCCAAATGAGGAATTGCCAAATGTTGGCCTCCTCGTTGTCAGAGCCTAAGAAAGTGTGACAGAAGTGGTGGGTGTTTTATTTTATTTTGCCTGATCTTGGGAAAGCTTCCCTCGTTTGCATTTGAAGTTCCTTAGTAAATTATTCTGACTCTTTTTTTTTTTTTTTTTCCCCCAAAGAGCAACATCTGGAGTGTTACAACAATCTCTCTAATTTTTAGGTACCTCTGAAGGATGGGAATGGGTAAAGAGCAGCCTCACCAGCAGACCTAGATAGCAAACCCCATCCTTGTGTCCCAAATTCTGCTACCAGCAGCCTCATGGAGCACAGTTGAAATGCCATTTACAGGAGTATTTGGCTTCAGAAGGACTTCGCTACAGCTCAGAGTGCCTTAGAAAAATCAAGGAATAGCTCCACTGTGCCCCAACTGAGCAGCTGCTTCCTCCCTGCCTGGCGCTCGAACCACACAGGGATGTACACTCCAAGGGGCCAGAGGGCAAGGTTTGGCATTAGCTGTAGGAAACAGGGCTGTGACCACAGTCCTTGGCCTCAGCTGCATATCATATCAGCACTGAGCTTGGTCCACCAGTGCTGTTCAATTACATGGATGGATTTTCTGTGCCAGGTTCCTCAAACTGCTGGGCTTCAAAATTCATTAAAATCTTCAAGCAATTCCAGCAAAATCAGAGCAAATGTCTATGTCAGGCTTACAGGTGGGTCGGAGCTCACCGCATCCGCAGCACACCCCAAATTCCCAGCCCCTCACCAAGGCTGTAGCTGCCCAGGGACCTTCAACCCCACGTCTCGCCCCGGGAGGCTCTGAGCCAAGGCTTCCAGGCAAGACTCAGAGTATCACAGAGTCGCTTGCCTGCTTGTCATTTTGGCAGAGGGTTGGTGGCTTGTAGCACTGTTAGACAACTGTCACTACAGGGTATCATTAGCTGTATGCATGTCTCAAACTAACTCAGCTGGGTGTAGAAGCGCTGCAGAGCTTGAGCCCCCATCACTCGTGCCAGGTGTTACAGCACACAACCCCTGGGTTTGCCATAAATCCATGTATCAGGTATAACCTCTGTGTGCATCTTCATGCTGAATCTAATCAATTTTTTTAAAAAAAAAGGAAACAGAGTTTCTGCAATGGTGCTGCAGTCACCTGGAGACAGGTCAAGGCCAGACACATCAGTACATACAAATATAAATGCAGCAACAGACCCGTTAACTTCCAAACAAATCTGGTTGACAGCCCAGTGAATGAGTTTTTCCATCCCTCATGCCATGTGTCAGGTATCCCTCCCCTTTGCTCCTCGCCCAGACATGGTAAGAGACTTTGCTGGGACAACAAGATTTGAGTCTGCTTTATGCACTAAAATGCTTGTGTTGCTGATACTACTTACCCACTTCACCAAAATCCATTACCATGGGCAAAGGGGAACAGACACACCAATGCAAGAGGAAAATCCATAGAAGTTTGAGATGCACAAGGACCCATTTTCTCCAGCAGCCCAGGAGGTGCTGAGTGCTGGAGGCAGGGCTGGCACCCAGAGTAACACCATTGCAAGCTCACCCTGCTCCTCATGGGGTGTCACTTTACCAGGGAAGGGGTCACAGCACTGAGCTGGGCTGAGGTGAAGAAGCATCTGGGCAATTCACTCAGTCCCATGCTCTGACTTGGTTGGCCCTGTGTGGAGCCAGGAGTTGGACTCGATGATCCTTATGGGTCCCTTCCAACTCAGGAGATGTTAGGATTCTACGATTCCAAATTTTAACCCAGCAAAAGCAATAAAAACAATAGTATGGAAGGTAAAGGCGTGTGTGCAAGGAGATAATGCTCAAGAAGTTTCTGCGAAGTAGGACAGCTGTTTCAAATCCTGGACCTGTGTTTTCACAGAACAGACTTGGTATCACCCAGCAACTCTTTGTAGCCCTGTGTTTGAGGGGGTTGGAAAGGAAATCCAGAAGCAATCATAACATACTTGCCTTATTTTCATACATTTCTATGGAGTGGCTTTTCAAGCTCTCCTGTCATGTCCATAGAAGAGTAACTGTTTTCCCCAGATTTTATCAATATCCATGAAATTTTGAGACATACAAAACAACCTCTTTGCCAAAGATTTCTTAACTGAGCATAACACTGCCAAAACAGAGGCAGTGCTGGCGCAGTCAACCCCAGCCCAGAGCTGGACTAACAAGGCAGGAAGCTTCTGCATTGCCAAGAGCACCTCTATCCTCTCCATCACCTGCTTTTTCTTTCCCTCTAAAATCACTGGTGGTTTTGGTTTCAGTTCTTGCTCAGGAACTTGCAACTCTACCAGGCCCATTGACAGAAAGCTGAGATGTGGGAAAAAGCTATCAACCCCACACAGATGTGTTCACACATGCAGTCATGCCAATGCCTTTGTGCAAAGCATCCCACCCCTGCAAAGCTGCTCAGAAGGGCTGGAGGTGATTTCCCAATGTGCATAACCCTAGGAAGAATGGTTGGGTCTGTTGCCCTTCTTACCATTTTCTTTTCCCACAGCTCCCACAACCACACCATCATTTTTAAGGCCAGAGACCACAGTTGAGCGGTTCCTCTAGGAAGATGGCTTCTCATGAGCTGGTCTGCTCAAAGGGCCATAGAGGAACAAGATAGCAATGGAAGAAAAAGAAAAGCCATCTTCATCACAGTAGTGAAGTTCTAACAGCTACACTCCAGCTCCCACTCCTAGCTCATGGCAGAGCATGCGACCAGCGAGCTGTGTTGCAGGGATAAGAGCAATGCCCAGTTTTACAGACCCACTCCAGCCCTGACCTGTTGCCAATTTAACTCATCTCGATGAACAAGTTAAATGCAGCCTGTGTGTTCAGACTGCTCTTTGATGGAGCAAGCAGCACCAACTCCTCTGTCACGACACCACGGCTGTGTTCTCCCTGCAATGCCTTCATCTCTTCTGTGGTGTTGTTTCCTTTTTCTGGGTTAAGATTCGATGCTACCAAACAAAGCAGCAGCAGCCAGGTCTAATTTACTGAACCAACTCATTTCCACGGCTCTTACTGAGCACTCTGCTTCAGATGAACAATGAATATGCTTAAAGAACAATACTCACTCTTAATTAAATGGTGCTGCAAAAAATATGCATTGGTGTTGGCCCACGGCCATGCTGCTTAAGATTTATTAAATTTGACAGTTTAATATGCTCGGAATATCTGTGCTCCATCATAAGCAGTGCTCAGAAAACAGTTTAAACATGCTTTCAATTTAATTATACTTCATGCCTACTTCCCTCATCGTCAGCAGACCGGTGTGCCATGAGCTGACCTCAGTGGCAAGGATCCTGCTACAGAGGGAGGCCGGTGAAGCCATGACTTCTGATGAGGCTTGGCACAGAGGTGCGCAAACCAGTGCAGACATGAGCCAGCCCATCACTGGGGCAGGTGGAGGTTGACACGCATGGTGGCCATCTCCATGTAGCCTTGGCCAAGGCCACCAAGCCTGCCCCACCAGCCCATCGCGCTGTTTCAATGCCAGGAGCAGCTTCTGCAGCCACAGCAGTGACAAAGCTCTGAAATGAGATGATGGCCTGGAGCCAGCATCCTCCCACCCTTGGCAGCTACTGGCATTTTCTGGCTCAGAAACACCAGGAGATGAATGGGCACAAAGACCTGTCCTGCACTTTGCTTGCCAGACTTGCTTCCCTCCACACCTCTGTTTCTGCTAAAGAAGGGAATCTAGCGTCCAGGCCTATCATCCAAGAGATGTGGCCTTGATTCAACAAAATACAAGACATATGCCTCACTTCAGCACTTAATGTGCCATCCACCCAACTGCATGCTAAGGCAAGGCTTCAGAAATTAAACATACGTTGAAGAGAAAAGGCCCAAACACGTAGTCTCAAGAATCATAGAAATAAGGACTTGAAAATAATTTTCCCCTCCCCCCACTACTTGGAGATGCCTTTGAAAACCGACAGCAAAGCGACAAAGTTGCCACCACTCGAGTCACTGATAGATTAATTATTCCTGCTTTTGGAAGAGGGATAGCTGATTTAATCAAACACACTTCAGAAAGCACTAATTGCTCTGGAAGTACTATCATTTACTTAAAGGGCAACTACTCTCGGAGAAGCAGAAGTAGTGGGTTTGCTTTCATCCCACCATCACCTTCCATTATCTCTGACAGCTACTGACGACACCATGAACATGGAAAAGCTGCTCCATAATTATGAACCATATGCCAAGGAACCAGGAAAAGAGGAAGCTGAAGACATGCCATAATATTTCCCTTTGGTTTTATGAGCTGGCAGCAGACAAGGCCATGAGACATGGTTTGATGGGAGTTGTTCCTCCCTTTCCCCAAGCTTTGGGGACACAGGTTGAGAGTCCCAGTCCCAAGCTTGGAAGACACACGTGCCCTCACTTGATCCCTTGCAGACAAGCACCATCTTTTTCAGGGATTGGAAGGACTGGGGGAAAAAGCATCCCGAAAAATGACACCTATTTACAGCCATATGAGGAATTTGGATTTGAAGAGCTTTAAGACTGTATCCAGAGACATGCATGAGCTTGTGGAAGGAGACATAGTAAACCCAATCCCAGATTACTTTCCACCACTGGAGGATTTTGGCCTGTGGCTTTCCTTTGTCTGTGAATTATGACTTACTTTTATATTCCTCTGCTATTATGAGGAATGGCAATAATAATAAATAGGCACTTTATTTTTCCTAGAAGTTTCTTTTCTCTGCTGTATTTACAGGCTTCTGCCATGCTCAGTGGATTCATGGCCCATCTATGCCGTGGGCTGAGCTGCTGGCACATCCCTACAGCACAGCACCTTTAAGCACCTCGGAGCTGCCAATGGGTTTATCCTATAGCACCTCCCAGAAAGCTACTTTGCCAGAGATTATCCTCGGGTTAAGCACAAAGGAAGTGGGACATAATGAGGCTGAACGACTGGCAGAAGATCACACAGGGAACTTAATCAGGCCTGGGTCCTGCCTGGGTGCTTCAGCATCTCCATTCCAGATTGGAGCATGTGCATGATGAAAGGAGGATGGGAGATACAATGGTGCAACTGCAAGAGCTTTGCAGAGTGGCTACTTAATGCTGGACCTGCCCACAGCCAAGGCAAAGCTGAGGTCACCCCACTCCTCCCATCAGTGGTCACCAAGAAGCTTTTAAGCAAGGAAATCCTGTGACATCGAGAGCTCCTGCATCACAACCAGGGAACGAGGCACAGCATGGTGTAATGGATCAAGAGCGGGGGCCTTGAAAGCAGACCCTTGAAAAAGGCTCTCCTTTTCCACCCTGTAATTATGGAGCACTTGTACTACTGTGACCTTCAGGGAGAACATGGGGGTTGAACTAAGGACTGTCTGAACCAGCCCACCAAAATTCTTCCTTTTATGGCCCAGCAGCCTCCCTCAGTGCTAAATCCAATATACTTTGGGAAACGGAATTGCCTGATGTCGTCACAGGCTGTCCTTATTTAATCACGTTAAAAGCTACAGAGACAGTATTATTCTGGATTAGAGATGAATAAGGCTTTTAAAACCAAACTCAAACCAAACCAATCTGCTTACAAAAAAAAAAAAAAAAAAAAAGCATTACAATAAGTAAAAGTCAAATTGTTGTTATCAAATACACTCTAAACCAATAAAACTTGTAAAGGCAGCACTGTCGGGACGTGGGATGGCTTGTGGAAGAGACGATCCTTCCCCAAGCCACAGCGTTTCGAATCACTTAGAGGACAGATCGCAGGTAATTTGGGTCAGTGCTTAAGATATTAAACCATTGCTACAAACCTTTGGATTTAACAAGCTTTGGGACTTAGCAGGCAAGGGACAAAGCAGCAGAAGTTTACATACTTCCAGGGACATCCTTTCTCCATACAATACCACACGCCAGAAATATCTCCTGACACAGTGCCTTTGTTCCTTTTTGGGGCAGTTCCCCAGTAGATTGAAACTTGATCAATAGGGTGTGGGTAAAGGGTGATATTTTCAAACTCTTGGGGGTTCTAGGAAGCCAAACCTCACTGCAGATGATGTACACACTTGCAACCCACCCTTGCAAGGCTGGATGATGCAGGATTGAAAATACCTCCCCTTGGCTCTCATCTTTTCCTAGAGATCCACTTAATGAGGCATGACTTGAGGGAGACTACCCAGCACACAGATGCTGTTAAATTGGCTTTTTCTGGATACTCAAATAACTAAAATACTCTTGAGCAGCCCATTCCTCAAACCACATCCCCATGCTGGAGCCTTTGGTGAGAGAGTAAAAAAAAAAAAGGGTGAAAAAGAACCACCCTTATTTGTGGGCTTCACATGTTAATTCAGACCCAAGGAAAAAAAATCACAGGGTTAAAGAAAAAAATGTCATCTCTCAGAAGGGCCTCTTGGGGAGAAGCGTGGGAGAGAAATGCTGCTTCTTCCATATGGTTTTGTGCACGGCACTGGGAGCTGTCTCTTCAGCTACACGCGGGTGGCCCGGGTGTCTCCACGCCACCCTATGAAGCTCAGAGAGTTGCTCCAGAAATTTTCTTTAGGACCTGCCACCCCAAGCAGGCTCTCAGGCACTGAATGGATGTTTCCTGCCATGACCACATGTGCAGGGAAAGCTGGGGGACCTCCTTCAACCACCTCCTGCAGCTTTGGGAAAGCTGTCCCTGCTGCGTTCCTGGTCAGGTCACTGAGAGGAGGGATGTCCATGCTACAGGGAGATACCAAGACCGAGCCAAAGATGACCCACAGGGAGGTTTTCTTGCTGTTGCAAGGCAGAGCAGAGGACAAAGTCATATTTGCTGGCTCCCTCTGGTTGCTGATGATGCTGCTGAGCTTAGAATTATTGAGTTGTACATTGCAAAGTGCCCCTTGGAAAGCCAGACCTGCAACTAACCAGAATTTTCCCCTTGTCTGCATGAAGATGTACAAGTTGTGCAACATTTCTTCCTTGTGTATGTTTACAAGGACAAGGAGACACTTAATGTCCACAAAATGCCTGCCCACTAGAGTGGAGCTGGAAGCAGCCTACCATGATGTCCCAGCTAGGACTAGTAACTTCAGAAAAGACATTGATGGGGCATTGATGGGGCAAGGCTGGGGCCAGCCATGCGCTGCCATTCCCACGTCACTACGGGTGACACCCACCCTGTTCTCACATCACTCTTACTTGGGTGAGCAAGACCAGACAGAGAAACACCTCTCTAGCCCTGACAAAGGCACCTCAAGAGATGATGAATTTGCAGCAGGAGCCCACTTGCACCATACTTCATAGCGCATATACGCCAGTTATTTCAGATACAAAACTGTAATAGGCCTCTGTCTGCATTTCATATTAGGGCACAATAGAACTATTAGCTCCATTATTTTCACAACAATTCTCTTGCACAATCATTTGAGAGCTAAGGCAGCAATACTGATTTTTCTCTTCATGCAGACACTTTGTGCCCTGTGCTTCTCAGGCCTCCCCATTCCCAGATCTAGAATCACAGAATCATAGAATTGTAGGGGTTGGAAGGGACCTCGAGAGATCATCGTGTCCAACCCCCTGCCAAAGCAGCTCCCTAGGACATTTCACTGAGATAGGCATCCAGACGGGTCTTGAATATCTCCAGAGAAGGAGACTCCACCACCTCCCTGGGCAGCCTGTCCCAGGGCTCCCTCACCCTCACTGTGTAAAAGTTTCTCCGCATGTTGGTGCAGAACTTCCTGTGCTCCAACTTGCAGCCATTGCCCCTTGTCCTGTCCCCACAGACACTGAAAAGGGGCTGGCTGATTCCCCCTGCATCCCCTGCTTAAGATAATGATAAACATTAATTAGGTCCCCCCTTAGTCTTCTCTTCTCAAGGCTGAACAGGTATTTCCTGGGGTTTATCCAGTGCCTTCAGAATGATAATTTAAATCCTAGATTTTCCTCGCCATGAAATCAGGCTCATTCCATCACACCTCGGAGAGCCACATTTTGATAATTAGGAATTTCCTATTTCCTTGCTATGGACTGAGTTTGCAAACTCTGAGCCAAACCAGAAAACTTTGGCCACGCCTGGAATCCCACTCGCCTTTCCCATTCCCTGCTCCAGTCACACAAAGAAACACCATTACTGTACCTTTACCCAGCCCAAATTGCTCAGCACATCTCAAAGCTGGCACATGCCCTTCCTACCTCACCAGCAATACTACCAGCACCCACAGTTAAATCCACCACCCTCTTGTGGTCCCCAGCATGAGGCTGCAGCCGATGCCTTGCCAAGAGCATTTCTGAAAATACACAGCAGAGCTAAAAAAAAGAAAGACAAGAAGTTAGAAATTCTGATTTAGGGTTTCCCCCTCCCTGTTGTTTTGTAGGTTATTTTGATGAGGTTTCTGCAGTTCCTCAGCGTGGTACTAATGGCAGTATGGAATTATTCACTCCTGACATGTGCTACTGATGCATCAACTGAAGGTTTGGGGTTTTTTATTTACTTTTTTTAAGTCATTATGGGCAGATGCTATCTGGGACAGACTGAAACAGTCTGGAGCAGCGCCTCATCTTTATGCAATAATAAAACAGTCGGACTCTGTGCTCTGCCACTTCTGACATGCTATGAAACAGCATGAAGAAACGTGTGGGGAAAAAAAAACCCTCCACATGAAACTCCCATAAAAAAGCTTTGCATTCCTCAAGGAAAGCTCAGAAATACCCAACAAAACTAAATCCAGAAAAGAAAAAGTGCTTCTTTCACAAACACCCTTCAGGACTGACACATTTTTTGAAAAGCATATGTATTAATTGAGAGCAAACCAACCAGCTTTGTTCAAAAGAGGATGACAAAAAAAAACCAAACAACCCCTCTCACTGGTCCTGCAGTCCCCAAAAATTGCCTTTTACCTCAGAATCTTGGCTCAGCCTGTGCCTGCAATACCGCAGAACGGCGGCGGTTTGATTTTACAACCAACACTTGTTCCGATGCTCAGATCATCAATTTAAAAGCACTTTAAGACTGCCAGATGATCTACATCAATATTAAATATTACTCTTATCTGCAACGAGCGTAATGATGCTGAAAGCCCTACAGCAATGCATGTGAAGCATTGCAAGATGCCTTCTGCAGGAAGGTTGGAGAGAAGTTAGTGGCATCCTTGGCCATATGGCTGGGATATAAGCCTAAAGCTGAGGCTTGGAGAAAGCCCAACTCCATTGCAATTTAATCCAGCTCTCCAGGTCTCCAGTCATTTGCATGATGGGTAGGAGTGAACCACTCCAGTCCTCACTGCAGTGGGGCAGCAGCATCAGGTGCTTCCCAAAGGCTCACCCCAAAGACTGTAGCACCGCAGCATGATGCCAAAGGCAAGACCTGCTTCTCAGTATGCTGCTAAATGGTGGGAACCCACAGAGAAGATTATTTAATTCTTCAGTATAAAAGGAGAAGTTATTAAATTCCATCTTGTAAAACATAGGATTGTAGAGTATCTCGAGCTGGAAGGGACCCATAAGGATCATAGAATCATAGAATGGTTTGGGTGGGAAGGGATCTTTAAAGGTCACCTAGTCCTACTCCCCTGCAATGAACGGAGACACCTTCAACTCATCCAGGTTGCTCAGAGCCCCATCCAACCTGACCTTGAGTGTTTCCAGGGATGGGACATCTACCACCTCTCTGGGCAACCTGCACCAGTCCTTCACCACCCACATTGTAAAACTATTCTTCCTTACATCCAGTCTGAATCTACCCTCCTTTAGCATAAAACAGTTACTCTGTGTCCTATCAAGGAGTCCAACTCCCTGCTCCTCACAGGGAATCTACTGCTCTGGGTCTCATGCTTTATCTGCCTCCACTTTGCGTGGCCATTGCCCTGGCAGAAGTTTGTCCATGGGGAGATGGGCAGATAGGGTATAAACTACAAAGCCTAGAGCTCACTCTTTGAAAAAGCTCTCCAACATTTGTTGTTCAGAGATCCTGGTCCCCCCTCTGCTCGTGAGGAGTCCCCCACATTTCAAAAGCTGCTTTCACACCAAAGCAACAAGAAACCCAGAGAAGAGCCAAGAGCTCTGGCCAGCAGATGTGTGCGTGCTTGTGGCCACCAAGCAGAGCATCACTGCCACCGCCGAGCTCTGGGGATGCTTGTTTTAATGTGGGTTGACAGAGGAGTCCCACAGCCCCCATCTCTTCAGTCTGATCACAGAATGTTAGGAGTTGGAAGGGACCTGGAAAGATTGTCTAGTCCAACCTCCCTGCCAGAGCAGGATCACCTAGACTAAATCACACAGGAACACATCCAGGCAGGTTTTGAGCTCGTACAATTAATCAACCCCTCTCCGGCCCTTCTGATGGACCCTCAACCACACATTGGCACAGGCTCAGCCATTCAAAATGACATTTACTCGCATCAATATTCAGCAGCAGCGAGGATTTAAAGATCTGTTCAGTGTCTGTGATGATTTTTACCTAAATCATTTTGGTGCTTACACAATCCTAGGGGTTCCCATTCAGCCAAGCACGTGTGCAACGTTAAGCATTTTAGGCTAAAATCTGTCGGGCTGGGCACGTGATAAGCTAAGTGCTTTCTGAAACCATAATCCTGCCATACTATAGCAACAGAGACACATAGAAGCTTTTCAATAAAGTAAATAATGGTGGTGCCCAGCTACCTCATCCCTGCTCCATCAATAAGCGATGTAGATGGAGCTGCAAAGATGGGAAATGGCATTGGCGAGCCACAAAGTTTGTTACTGCTGGCAAGCAGCAGTATGCAGGCAGCTGAGGGTGCACACCTCAGCTCCTCACCACCAGCACCCCAAAAACCTGATGTCGGCCGATGCATGCTTTGAGGGGCCTAACAAAAGGGTGACCCATCAGATCACCTTGGGCTCTGATTTAGTGAGCAGCAGTACCTGGTGCTGGAGCAAAGCTCTTCCTGCATGATGCAGTGCCTTGCTGGTTAGTCCAGGTTTGGGGTGGCAGAGAGGACACCCCCTACCCTGGTGAAGCAAACTGCTGCCCACCAGTGGGGATTTCCTGCTCTCCTCCTTGGGATTTTACAGGTGTCTCCAGCAGCACAGGAGGAGTGGGAGGACTTGCCCAGCTATGCGGCAGCACTGGAATGGTGTCCATGTGTCCGGCAGCAATGCAGCCTCCATGTTTGACCTGCCCTGGTTCTCTACCACCCTGACATGTCTTGCTGGCCTCCAAACCTGCCTGGCATTCCTGAGGGCTTTGGCTTTGAGAGCCCAAAGCACTGAGTATCCATACAGTAGGAAACTCAAGCATTCGCAGGACACCAGTGTGTGAGGCAGAGCAGGAGCTTGCTGCAGGAAACAACTGCCAAGGAACATGCTCTACACCCATCCTCTAGCCCACAGCTTCACTTCAAAACACCGAGGAGCAGTTCAGGGACAGGGATGGGTTATGGGCAGAGTTTGGGCTTTCTCTTCCACTTTTGCCTGCTGAGTAACAGATTCTCATACTGGCTCTGAATCACTGTGGTGCATGTGGGAAGCCACAGGGCAGACCCTGGGGCTGGAGTGTGGCAGAGCTGGGACAGCTCCCTGCCTGCACCCTGGTGCCAGGGTGCGCTTTGCACCCCATGCTCTAGGCTGACCTTCATCTCTGCCAACCTGCTCACCTGCGGTGCTAATGCACAGAGCAGCACTGCCCGGCCTTGTGCATCCAACCCCCACCTTCACCTCGCTTCCCCAAGCCTGTTTCTCTCCGCAGGAGAGCCAGCAGCAGAGCAGGGAACGCACTCTGAACAAGCAGGTTGTCTGTGCTCACAGAAGTGCACTTCTGCTGCTGTTGGCTGCTGCTCACCAGCCCCTTTGGAAAGCCAGGGAAACAAAACAGCATTGAAACCTGACAACAGCGACGAAGATTGCCTCCACTAATGGGCTGGGACCCTGCTACACGGCTCAGGTGGGGGTTTGCTTCCTAGAAAACATTTCTGGCTGCTTTAATGTCTGCCCTAGCAAGTGGCTCCTGGTCCCTGGGAGGTGGAGGTGCTAGTGATGTCCTGTGGCCCACATGCTCCAGGGGATGCTGGGGGCAAAACCATGCAGGCCCTCTGTGGTGGGAATGGGAATGGGCTGCTCTCAGCCACCTGCACCAAATATTTCCTCCTATATTATAAAAGACATTCTGCACCATCATAAGCAATATCAAAGCTGACTTTAAACACACATATTTATGCTGAACAAATACCAAGCAATCCACTGGTGGACTAGCAATAACACTGCCACCTTGTGAGACCTTGCAGGGATAACAGACAGGCTGGGGGAAGGAGGAAAAATCCACCTTATGGCTTTAAAGAAAGGTTCAGATAGAAGAGGGTGACCTAATGCAGGAGAGGGCACGGAGCAACATGCAGATCACAGGGGATCCGCATCTCTCCCTCCTGAAAGAGACCACGAGCCAGCATCCCATGCTGGTTGCTGTGCACAACCCCGAGCATCCTGCCAGGAGAGCTGGGAACTGTGAAGTTTTGGGCTAACGACATGATTAAAATGAACTAGCAAGAGGTTGCAAGGACTGGATTCAGAGATTGCAGGGAAGGGGTTTGCTTCAAAGCAGCAATATCTGGGTTTGCAGGCAGCAAAACCTGACAGGAGCCCTCTGTGGGTAAAAAGCCAAGTCAGGGTAACTGTCAGCTGGGATACATGGACCAAAAATCCCCATGGTCTGAACATGCAAGCCTTCAACTTACTGATGTGCTTATCCTAAGACTAGGGATGCTATCCACCCCACTCCGTGCCCACCACTGCCCTGCAGCCAAGGTCAAAGTCAGGAACACAGGAGCAATTGCCAACAGCCTCTCCACGATGCTCAATGTACAGAAAGGACAGAGATTTCCAGTAAAACCTCAACTATCAGAGTGGGCTAGTTGGCTCACACAGCACAGCCCCTGCCAGCACATCATATTTGCAAAGCCTGGGGAGAACCACCCTTCTTACAGCACCCGTGTGCCCTGGTCCCTCTGTGAATGCCTTCTGACTGCTGCAAATGGGAGCAAGGGAACGACAAAACCCACAGATAAAGCTATTCTTTGCCCAACTTGCAGCTGAAGAACTATTATCAGCGCTCTTTGCTTTCACCTCCCCTCTGCGGCTTCTTGTTCCAGATGACTGAATAAAATAAAAATCAAAATAAAATCAAAAGACTGAGACTGAGAAAGAAATGACCACTTTCAAATAAGCCCAGCTTGATGGTTTCGAGACCCAGATTGAGCCACAATGGGATGGCCTAGATTTCCCTGCTGGTTTTTTTTTTTCCCTCCAGTTTCCTGGACTGAAAAGGGAAAGAGAAAACCCCCTGTACCACTTCACTCACTTTCTCTCAAAGCAGATGGACAAATTAATAAAACGAGTGGCTGGTAGAAGGAGACCAGAGCTGGCAGGGAGCTGTAATGAACCCAGATTGCCATGGATTGAACAAGTAGTTCATTTTTTCCCCCCTTTGCTTTAGAACAGTCAGAATAAGTAATTCTGTACACTGTTAGTCGTTCCTTGGGGTGGGGATCACCACAAGGAGCAGTGGGAAAGGAGCCTTCCTGCACCCATGAGCACTCTCACTGAAGGTGACACCAAGTTCATAGCAAGCGATGCTGGGTTGGGCCCCCCAAAATACTTCCAGAGCTTCAGGAGACACCGGGACTGGTCCAGTCCAACACTGGAGCAAACCCAAACCCACTGGGCACACAGCAGCAGCCGGTCAGGATGGCTGGGGAAATCCAGACTCGTCCTTGGCAGCCGGGGCTGGTCTTAACTTACATGGTAAATCCCAAGGGTTCCCCCATGCGAATTCCCCGGCACCGCGTCGAGAGCACCCGATCCTGCTAGTTACTTGATACTTGCAACATGTCAGAGCTAAAAATAACCTCTGCATTGGAGAAATAGGAATAGCCGTGCATTTAATGCACTAATGGGACGGTGCTCACCCTGTAATTAAGTGGCTGGATGTAGAGTTCAATATTTCTCCTACACACGTTGTGATCTGCGTCTGAAAGTGTTTCCAAGGGAATACTGCTGAAGTGTTTAAAAAGTACCTGGCAGCTGCCAAATTGGAAAGGGCAAGAGGCGAGGTGGCTGCTGCTGTTGTGGGTCTCCCCCAAAGGTGTGCAGATGGGAGCTGCTGGCTGGCACCTGAGCATCCTTCAGGTGAGCCTGCTCCAAGTCTTACTGGGTGGCCGTTTGCACCATCAAATCATCCCATAAACTGCTGGAGGAGGTGGTTGCCCACCTTGCAGAGTAGCTGGCCCTGGATACTCCATCTTGGCTTCTCTTTTCTTTTTTTAGTTATTAAACTTGACACATGCCTGTCTTGCTCTATGCTTGCACGGTCAGGAGCGAGCTATGAATCTGAAGCAGCGAGCACCGAGAACAAGCCCAGATAATCAGGGATCACCCTTCTTCCCCTCACAGGCAGCCACTTGTTTTATTTCTTAGATCTCAACCCAACTCACCCCCTGTCTCCTATCCCCCAAATTCTGCTCTCCTACCAGCGTCAGTGAGCAAGGAGCATGGGGCACGGAGTGCCACTGCAGCTGAGCATCAGCCGGACACCTCTCCCAGGAGAGCAGCTGCAGCAGGCTGCAGCCCTCATTTCTCTCTATCATCACATTTCTGGGATAACGGAGCTGCAAGGCAAGTCTATCACTCTGTGTGACATGTTTTATAGTGGGGCTGCACTCTTCATAATAAGCCACTCTTTAGGCCTTGGCCACACAACTCTTATTAATGTTAAAGTGACTAATGGACAGAAACCTCCCTGGGCATAAAGATAGGCATTATCTGCTCCTGTAAGTATCTCTTTCCATCCTGGGCTGTCAGGCGTTGTCTCTTCTCATTGCTTTACCTTTCCTTCTCACTGTCACATTCTTATTATATTATCTTCCTCTCCCCAGCAGAGTTTCCAAAAGGGGCCCCGGTATCTGCGCAGATAAAAGCAGCTCCTGCCGGGCTTGGGGAATTCTTTCCACCCACTGGAATGGCAGCGGGACCCAGCAGGCGGAAAACCACAGGCGCCGGGATTCAGCCACCCTCTTCCCCAGTGCTGGGCTTCATGCTGAACAGCATGGGCAGCAGCCCCTGTGGGGGGTTCCTGCCGGGCACGGGGGGCTCAGTACCAGAGACATGTGTGTGGGGGGGGTGTGTCCAACCAGCTTCTGTGAACCAGCTCTTCTGGATCCTTCTGTTCTTGATGTTATTACCTCACTCAAGGTAAAAGCGATGGGCTTTGATTTGTGTCTTCAGGCAGGCACACTCCTACCAAGCAGGGAGAGGAGGGAAGAAAAACCTGATATTATCCCCTTATCTCAGGAACAAGGACCAGCAATTCTTTATACTTGACTAGTGACATAACTTCTCCTTAAAGGCTGGAGGAGATACAATTTCATCTTGCTAAACAAGCCCAGAACAGCTTTTCAGTTATCTCCATGTGTGACACCAGGAATGGGAATGTGCTCGCTGGCAGAAACTGCTCAGTGGTGACGGAGAAATTCTTTCACCCTTCAAAGTGTCAGCCTGGGAGAACCTGGCACAGGGGCAGGGCAGGGACCCTTCTACATGTCAATTAGAGGGCTCCTGTGGGCCAAAAACCTCAATTTTTAAGATATGTATTAAAATATATATATTTTTATATATATATATATATATATGGGATATATACATATATTCCACACGTCTACCTCAGTCTTCAGGGTGGCCAACTTCTGTCCTACCACGTCTGATATACTAACATTATTTACCTCCTTATTTCCCATCTCTCCTTATTACCCAGGGACTGTCCTTCCGTAGGTCAGCTCCCACCATAGCAAAGGTCATAACTTTTCTGAGGGAGCTTTTACCCAAAGAATGGAAAAGTGGGTTTGTGAATGAAACAGAAGCATCCCAAAGGAGTTCCCTCTTCAGAGTAGAGACCCGTTTCCCATTTAAAAAGGCAAAGCCATTTTCAGTTGGTTTTGTGTGATGTTTGGGGGCTCAGGTTTCTTACAAACTTTTTTTCCTGAAAACACGAAATCATCACTACGCTGACTTCTTTGCTTTGAGCTGCAAATTCCTGCAAGAAGAAAACCACCGTGACCAACTCTGTCTTATCTGGGGCATCTGCAATGAAGGGACTCGAGGAGCCAACACGCTTTTCAGGAAAATAAAAAAGCCTAGGCTGAAGTAGCTCGGAAAAACTGAACACCACATAAAAACATATTGCACTGGAAAAGCCCCGAGCAAGCACAACTCTCACAGCAGCTGTGGATGTGGGAAAGAAACTGGAGTTCAGGGGACAGTGTGGATTACATGGGCTGTGCCTCTACGTGACAGCAGCAAGCTGGCCCTGGGAGCAGGTGCCGCTTTACTGAGCCCCACCAGCCATCTCCCCGGGGGGCTCAGATACTCCAGTTCTCCCCCACCACTGTGGCTGGAGCACAGCAGGGATGGTAGGGCAAGGAGGAACCTCCCGGGTCATGAAGATGCTCTATGAAAGGCAAACCCACCAGGCAATCCCCAGCAAAACCCTGATCCACACCCCAAGAAAAGAGCACATCTCTCTCACCCTAAGCCATGGCAAGAGAAAATGTCAGCAGACACCATGACCAGTGCATGAGCAGCTCCCTCCATGTCCTTAGCTCTGCCACTGCCACAGGTGGAACGTTACAAGGTGCTGCACAACGTATGCTCCATCTACTTCCTAAACTCAACACTTATTGGCAAGATAACAACTCGTGCCTGTGATAATCAACAGACAGCTGGATCTGTGAAAGGCAACTGGCACGTTGGAGGCATTCAGTTGGGTTCACCTCCTCACACACACACACATACATACACACACACACACTTGCTTCCCACGAGCGTGCAAAATAGGTGAAGGCAAGTTGAGCGTCTCCCTTTGCGCTGCTCTGGAAACAGGCACAAACCCAACACATCTTCCCCAAATCGATTGGTTATTTTGAAATTAGGAATTGTTTCAGGCTCCCCCAGTATCACTTCTTCCTTAAGAGAAACTCAACAGGCGCATTGGAAAACGATTTGGGGCCGAAATGTCTCCCCCCAAGCCTGGGAGGAGCACAGGCTGTGGTGGGGAGCTGTGGTCAGCTGCACCATGAGCATAGCTCTGTGGTCAGGAGAAATACTGATGAGGATCCACCAAGCAAGATTAGGAAACGGCAGAAAATTACTAACACCCTACTTTCCAGTTGTTTCCTTAGGTGGCACAGCTGTTTAAGGTATTGGATGACTACAGATACACTGCTTGGGCTCAGGTTTTGGGTGTTAATCCCTGATTGCTTGCCTTGATATGAGCATGAGAGTACAGAGCTGCTGGGTCCTGATTCTGAGGTTTCACATCTCAGCAGCGTTCAGGAGAGGAGATGTGAAAGGACCAAGGGAGAATGGAGCAGTTTGTGCCTTGAAGATATTGGGATGTCCTTTCCCAAAGTGCACTGGAGCAGAAAGACAACCTCAAACCATAAAGAGATGGATGAGGACCCAGGATGGACCCTGCTCAGCAGATTCTCCGTGCTGCCAGGTCTCTACCACCACACCCTGCCTGTGCTCCAGCCAGCTGGGCATCTCTAGGTAGAGGTCCCTGGGAGGCACCCATGAAACAACGCACAGAGCTGCAGAGCTTTGCACTGGGATGTAGGGCTTGGAAGACACGAAGGGGACAGGGAAGCATGTGCCTTTGAGTCTCCCACAAGCTCTAGAAATATGGGCAAACACCTTCAGTGCCTGTAAGGAGGAGAACTGACAGCAGCCTTTGAAGACAAATGAACTAACAAGAAAAGCTGGGGGAGAACAAGTGGGTCCAACCTGATGAGGCTTCTCCTCCTGACAGCATGTGAAAGCTGCTCAGCAGCATGAAAAGTGCCAGGTTTGTATAAAAGCAACTAATAGGAACAACGATGGGTATTTAATTAAAACCTCACACACAGACAGATGACAATGATTAGAGCTGCTGCTTTTCTTTTTCAACTTAAATAAGCCTCTAAATCAAACTAAGACTAAAGTATCCTTCTTGTGCCATGGCTTTATCCCCATGCCCCCTCTCAGATGCCCAAGGAGGTTGCAGGTTTTGGAAAACCTTGTTGTCAGTGTAAAGAATCATCTCAGAGAAACTCAGGTTTGTGTCTCCATCAGGAAAAGCAAAGCATTGACTCGCGGAGCCGCAGGGGCATGGTCTGGTAAGCAGCAATAATAACAGGCTGTTAGCGCGTGGCTGAGAGCGGGGTGCCCTCAGATATGGAAAAAAAAAAGGAAAGCGGGTTGAAAACAAATCTAACAGTGACTGCAAACGGGCTTCCTGGTAGATTAAAGGGGTGAGGAAGGGAAGCAGATCCTCATTCATCAGCCTCGGGTTGAACACGGCGTGAAAACCAGCAACCACTCAGCAAGCACGGTGATTTGTTAGGACTTTGAGCCTAAGGAGATCAGTTTTATTTCACGGGCCCTCCCCTAATTACACACCTCTGAAGAGCCTCATTTTGTAAAGCTCAGGGAATCAGTCTCCTACGAACATGTGCGATGCCAAGATCACATAACCACGTCAAGCCGTTCGATCCACTGCTCCCTCCAGAGCCAGGCACCCCTAACGCCAGCACTCGGCTGGCCCTGACCCTCGGCTGTTCCAGCAGCTCAGGGGCAGCTTATCCCAGCTATTAAAAAAGGGTAAGAAAAATAGAAGTAATACCTCTACCCATGGAGCAGTGGCATTGCTTTCTTACCCCTGACAGCAACACACCACGAGGAACAGCTGAGAAACAGCTGAGTAATTGCCTGGAGAAGGGACAGAGGACGTGGAGCCATGGCGGGGGAAGCCCTGAAAGATAATACGGGAGTGGGAATCTGGCACATGTGATGTGAGGGCTGCTCCTGGAGGACAGCACGCTGCCGTTATATCACCCCAAATTATAAGCTTGTAGAACCTAATTCGCCAGTGTCAGCAGCCTGACTCACGCCGAGTCGTGCGCCGTTACTCTCTAATAACACTTTATTCTGAAAGCGGCCACGGAGAGATGAAGTGCCTGCAAAGCCACTGGCAAGCTAACCAGAACCAGCCTGCTCTTACAATGGTGGTCTTCTCAATGTGCAAACCAAATTTGTTATTCCAAGCTGAATACAGTCATAGAAATGTCTGCCCCACACCCTGCAGAGACCTCCCACAAGGCTACAGACATCGGCCGGAGCTGCCTGTCGTCCAGCTAGGTGCGTGACTTTGGGTGATGGAGAATCGAGTACGGATCTACTGGGGTAGGAAGGGTGTACAAAATTTAAGCCATCCCTCAATTCTTCAGGGAATCCCAACCCAAAAACATAGCCGTTGGAAAAACAACTCTCTGCCTCTCAAAGGCAAATGCACAGACCTGACAATCAGTTGTAGATTGGACTATGTCCAAGCCCACGTTTTAGACAAGGTTATTACTTTATCTGACAGTCACACACCGTCCTAATGCATCTTCCCTTCACCCAGAGGAGCTCATTCTAGTGACCTACACACACAACACCCCTCTTTACCAGCAATAACGGCTTTCCAATGTGTCTGCACCTTTCACAAATTCCCTGCTACCACCTTGCCAAGCTCTCATTACCAAACGCTCCTGAGCCTTCCCTGCTCCCTGCTTAACAAGATCCAACCAATTTTCTCCCATTCCTCAGCACCCGTTGGCCACAGCAAGTGGATTTCCCCAAGGAAAGCAGCGGGAGCAGCACCCGCTCTCTGCTCCCACCCTTTGCCCATGAGGACTTGTTCGTTAGGGAGATGTGATGATGTTACTTTGCTGGTGTGGCAGAGGAGCACTACACATATTGGTGGCCTCAGGAGCAGCCTGGCTAGCTGTGATGCAGCAGCAACAGCCAACCCAGGAGCACGCTGGGTGTCCTCTTGCTCACACTCCATCCCTCCACACAAACCATCCACAAACTTTTTCTCTGGGCTGAGCCTGTGCTCTGCGACAACGTATTTGGTGTACAGCCTTCGGCAACCGTGTTCTGCAATAATTACAACTCTTCAGCAAGGCGGCTCCAGCGATGTTTAATGCCAATTACTTCATAAGCGCTCTTTAATTAACGTTCCTTCCATGCTGCTCCTGCCACTCACCCTAGGTAGAGCCACAAGGACCCGCTGCCTTCGACGGAATCCTGGTGGGTGCAGCTACATGGAATAATTCTGGTTGAAAGTGTTTGGAAGGAATCTCAAGCACACCCACCTGAAGGCTGCATCAGGGTCCTGGGGTTTTTTTCAGGTGCTTTCTTGGGGCTTGTACCTGACGATACCACCGCTGCCTTCCTGCGTTCTCAATTACAAGCTCTGCTTTCTATTCCAGGTACCATAAGCATCATCTATCTTCATTAGAGGACCTCATAAATAAGTTCCCAACTGAAGACCATGCTCCCACTGAGCCAAATGAGGTTTCTCATCATTTGATCAATTGTCTAACAGCTTCTGAGAAAAACCCAAATGTGAGCACATTCGCTGTTTTTCTGTTCAATCAAGGGATGATTAAACATCATTTCCTGAGCACGGCATCTGCATGGGAACGAAAAGCCCTTCAGGAGAGACGCGAATAGATTCAGAATAGGGGTTTTCAATTTGCAGCTCATCCCTGCTCGTCCTTAAAGGGCGAGTGGGGGTGGGAAACGACACTGGGGTGCTCAGGGGAATCCTGGCTGGTGGGGTGAGTGGACTGAACAGGGACCCAGTCAACACAGAAAGCAAGCTATGGTGGAAACAGCAGGGAAAATACAAGGGCTATCCAAATAAAAGGAAGATTATAAGATAAGGAAGAGCACAAAAAGCCTCTCGCTGGTCTGACAGCACGTAGGAGACATGAGAGGAAGCAGCTCCTGCGAGCATCTGCGGTGAGCTGCATGGAGCCCCTGCGGCTGGAGGGGCTGGAGTGCTGCAGGTTACTTGGTGGGTGGCTGCCGTGACCTTCAGCAGCCTCGCGATTCAGAGCAGGAATGCAAGGCTTGCTTGGAAATACAGCCAAATTCTTTGTGGGAAGTAAGTGGATTTGCAGCCATATACACCAGAGAAAAATTTGGCCCTTCAAGTGTTACTCTGTTGTTTAAACTCAATTTGACATTTACTCTCTCTAATGTCAGATCTTTAAATCTAAACACTTCAACAAGATTATTTCCCAGCCTTTCATTTGCCTGTCTTGATTAAGGTTAACTGGTCCCCCTGGTCTTGGCCAAACAAACACACATGAGTGGTGTCAAATGATAGAGAAATTCAAAGGGACAAAGAGCTCCTGATACACCAGCCAGCTGCAGAGAGAGTGACCGCTCCTCCAAGGAGACCTGAATTTCGGGCACACAAACAGCTGGAAAAAGCCACACTGGAAGAAGAGGTTTGAAAATGGGTATGACAGCCACCAGTACCTGAGCTGGAGACCCCGGGAATGCTGGAGAGAGGAAGGGATGTGCAGAAAGAAGTTGTATTTCCATTCCTCTGCCACTGTAAGGGGAACAGATGGCCTTTCCACTGATAACATTTTATCATCCCTGGTTATTTAAAGAAACTGCCCAAATGCATTTACTGAGACTTTTAAAACCATGTTTCACGAGAATACAAATGTATAAAAGATAAGAGATTTAACCTTATGCCAGCCACTACCAAGGAGGTCACATCATCTCATAGATACCACAGGAACAGCACTTCCAAAATCACGACTACACAACTGTAATAGATGATGGAGAGAGACTTTTTACCAGGCTCTGTAGAGACAGGACAAAGGATAGCAGTTTTAAACTAAAAAAGGATAGCTTTTGATCAGATATAAGAAAGACATTCTTTACAATGAGAGGCATTAAGACACTGGGACAGGGCCCCTAGGTCCCCTGACAGTGTTCAAGGCCAGGTTGAATGGAGCTTTGGGCACCCTGGGCTAGGGGAGGGTGTCCCTGCTTATGGTGGGGGGTTTGGACTAGATGATCTTTAAAGGTCCCTTCCGACACAAACCATTTTATGACAACAAAACCCAGCCTGTGATTCAGAGTACCACAAACTGTAACTTTGTGAACACATCCAGAGAGAAAAGGCACAAGCAATCAAGACACTCATCTCAGGCTGTTGGGTGGCACGGGAGCACTCACATTTTGGGAGCTGACTACAGCATAAGGCAGAGGGAAACCCCTGATCCGCTATGATGGGAACTGCAGTCTCGTTTGCAGCAATACAAAATCCCAACAGGCCCAGTGAGGCTTCACATGAGCATCACCCAACTGTACAGGAACTGCGACCACTTGAATATGTCATCCTGAGAGCTGCTGGGACACACTGTGGGACCGAAAATAGGGTCAGCAAGGGGTTGTTCTTCTCCATCCACCCCAAAGGGGGTGAGGATTTCCCTGTCTGGGGCCATGCAGACAGGAAAAGCCGAGGAGGAGATGCTAGCTGACTTTCTCCTGGAGGGTGGCCTGGGAGAGGCCAGGAATGGAACGTGACAATGGCAATTTTTTAAAACAGGCAACTTTGGGAAGCAGCTGTGATTTCACCAGCTGGTTCTACCAAACAGGAACAAACTGTCCCCAGCCCATCCCGGAGAAGGAGCTTCCCCATTGCTGACAATGGAGCTTGGGTGAGGATCTGCATCTCAGGGCCATTAATGTGATTTAAGAATGTGCTTTCAATTTGGGGCCCCAATCCTGTCTGCTAGCAAGTGAGAAGTCTGGTTCTCGGCATTTCTTATTTAGTCTCCTGGTAGAAACAGAGCAGGGATTACATACACCCGGGATTCTTTATTGCTTAGGTTGCTAAGGCTCCTTGTAGTTGCATTCCCTTGCCTGTTCAAATTTCTCCACAAAAATAATTAAACTGAGTGAAAATTAGTTTGTGCACTCAAAAAAAAAAAAAAAAAAAAGAATAAGAAAAAAAAGAAAAAAAAGAAAAAAAAGGAAAAAAAAAGAAAAAAAGGGAAACAACCCCTGTGTTTATTTTAAGGGTTCACAAACTCTGGCGCCTCACTTTGTTCATCAGTCCTGTGGGCTGCATCCTGCATTCCTTCTGCACCAGCACATAGGCATATGGGGCGATATTTGCTGGCTGCATTTATCCCTCTCCTCCCAGCATGGGAGGAACGAGCGGCCGGGCTCCTGTCCTCATCATGCACATCCCTGCCGGCTCTCCCCAGCGTTTATCCGCCTGTCAGCCTGGGAAACTCAAGCCCTGCTAAAAGTGGGCTTTTACAAATTAAAAGGGAGGTTTAAGATGACAGTAATTGTTTACGCATGCCATGGGGATGGGAAGCAGAGGGCTGAACTCGAATCTCGCTTCAGCGGCTGAGTCAGGGGTGAAGCTGGAACAACATCATCCCTGGAGCATCCCAGGAGTTGTGCTGGAGGGACAGCACCTATTCACTGCAGGCTGGAGGACCGGGGCTGCACAGCTTGTGCCTCTGAAATTACCATCACCCTCCCTGCCACGTTTGTTACGGGGCTGATGAGTATTTTCAAAGCACTTTGCAACCCTTGTGCAAACGGCCTAAGGAAATAGGATATCAAGGGTGGACGCAGCTGCCTGGACAGGAAAGTCCCTGCAGAAAGACTCAGGTCCAAGTCCTGCATGTTTCTCCTCACACAGGTAGAGCTTTACAAAAACACTGTGTTTAAATGGCTTTTAGAGCCTCCACTAGTTTCCCAAGCAAAAAAAGAAAAGAAAAAAAAAGAAAAAAGAAAAAGCCAACTTGTATTTCATTTTTCTTCTCTGCCCTGTGACTTTGAAAGTATGCAAAACATTGCAATCTAAATGACAGGCCTGATTTTGTTAAACAGGGGGAAAAATGAAAAAGCAAGAGTTGAAAAAATAAATATAGTGATCCCAAATGATTTGCTAGGGTCGGGGGGAGAAAAACACTGTATAGTCTAGCTCAATCTCACTCTTCAGCAGTTTTTCTGTTGGGGGGTGAAAAAGCAGAGTGTATGTTAGGTACTTGTCTGATGTATTGATTTAATCAAGTTTCTGTTTCATCTTTGTGTTGTTACCATAGTTGCAAGCTGCTGACAAGGTATAAAAGCAAAAAAAAAAACCACCAGCCCAACCCCAAAACCAGTCACATATGCATAACAATCTATGAAGTTCCCATTTTATTGTTTAGAGCCCAATTAAATACGTTCCCAGAAGGTTTCTAGGGAAGCTAGCTCCTAATCACTCTCCAAGGGAGGTACAAACTTGCTGGCAACGTGGCAGCCCAGGCAGGTGAAGTACAATCACTGGAGTGTCAGAAAAATTAAATCATGAGCCCAAATGCCACCCCTACTATCTCTTGAGTCCCCCCAACCCACTGCATCGCCGCGTTGAAGCCTGCTCCATGGCAATGAGCTACAAGCAAAGCTCAGAAACAAAGTCACAGCCCTGGGTTTGCTTTTTGTGTTATTTGTGGCTCCCTGCCTAAAACATCCTGCTGGCTCCGAGAGGAATGCCAAATCCACTGGGGAAGAAGGCATGGTGTTTTGAACTCGGGGGATGATGTAGTTTTGACCTAGCTCAGGGGTGGGGAGGAATACATACCCTGTGTGTATGCATACGTACACACGTACCTGCGTGTGTGCATAGGGCCACAGGTATGTAAGTAGCCAAGATGCCTTAAATAATGACGAAATGGGTAAGTGGGAGAAGAGGTCTAAAAATGAAACATCAGTGCATTTCTTCTTGGGTTTTTTTTTTTAAATTACACCACCACCATCTCCTTCTGGGGTGCATCCGGAGGAGTGTGGCCAGCAGGTCACAGGAGGGGATCCTCCCCCTCTACTCTGCCCTGGTCAGGCCCCACCTGGAGTATTGTGTCCAGTGCTGGGCTCCCTGTTATAAAAAGGACAGGGATCTCCTGGAGAGAGTCCAAAGAAGGGCTACAAAGATGATTAAGGGCCTGGAGCATCTCCCCTGTGAGGAAAGGCTGAGTAAGTTGGGACTGTTCAGCCTTGAGAAGAGAAGACTAAGGGGAGACCTAATTAATGTTTATCATTATCTTAAGCAGGGGATGCAGGGGGAATCAGCCAGCCCCTTTTCAGTGTCTGTGGGGACAGGACAAGGGGCAATGGCTGCAAGTTGGAGCACAGGAAGTTCCGCATCAACATGGGGAAGAACTTTTACACAGTGAGGGTGAGGGAGCCCTGGGACAGGCTGCCCAGGGGGTGTGGAGTCTCCTTCTCTGGAGAGATTCCAGCCCCGTCTGGATGCCTATCTGAGTGAAATGTCCTAGGGAGCTGCTTTGGCAGGGGGTTGGACCCGATGATCTCTCGAGGTCCCTTCCAACCCCTACAATTCTATGATCCTATGATTCACTGCAAGCCAAGGGAAGGAAAGGTAACAGCTCATTGGAATCAGGGAGGGAGTTTCACATGATTTATGTCTGTATGTTAGCGCCCTGGCTTGCTAGTACTGCAAAGCCACAGCCCTGATCCTTCTGAGCCTCTGCCTGTACTTCACCAGCACATACATTTGGTCCTTATGAATTCAGCAGACTATTTATGGGTGTAAATGCAAACATGAATTAATCTTAACAGGATGGGGAGCGCTAGGATTGGCTGAGACTAAACCAAATTAGGATCTTCTTTGTGCCGTTACAATTCCCATTAGAAAATGCAAATTAATTGTGTTTTGAGTTTTTTTTAAATAATTTTGATGAAAAACTGGCAGTGGGAAGAGACAGGAGCCTGCCCTTTTGGTGGAGGAGAGGATGGGGATGCAGGCAGAGACTCAGGACTTGGACAGGAGCTTCCAGGGCTCCCTCTCTCCCACTCTATGCCTCCAGAGATGGGAATTCTTGTTTCCTTCCCAGTCCCAGATCCGACCAGCTGACAACTGCCTGGCAGAAACCAGCCCCGAGAAATTAAGGAAGGAACTAAAGGAATGAATGCCTTTCCAGCATGTCAGTTTTTGACAGAGGAGGTATCCTTAAAATAGTTGTATGGAGCCAGGCAAGCAATTAGGGAATGCACGAGGATGGGGTGAAAGCCAGAAATCACCCCCTGAAACCAGAGATGACTCCCAAAGACAGGCAGCATTTACAAACCCAGTATTCTAGCACGGAGCTCACCTATTTTTTAGTGCTCGGTGGCCACATACAGCCCCCTACCAGCACTATGCAAGTCCTGTGACAGCCCAGCAGCTCTCTGTGGCTGGAAAAGCCCAGGGAAATAAATGCACACATGGAAAATCTCCTCTCACGACAGCAGCACCTTCGTCAGTGGCCGTTTTGGCAGCAGTTCGATTGAAGCATCCCCTATCCCTGCACTCACCGGGCTGGCCACTCGCTCCATTACTGAATGAAGAAGTCACTGCTACTCCTCCCAGCTGCTTGCAAAACATTCACGCTGGGCCATGAGGGTGCTTGAACCCAGCGAGCACCCAGCACACGAGCCCAAGAGATTAATGATGCCTTGGGTGAGGTCTTTCAGCCCTAATTTTGGGACTGCTCCTAGATTCCCCGTGCAGTTCTTAGCCATGCTCAAGGTCTTACTGGAAGTTTTTTTTCCCCCAAAAATATAAATCTAACCTCACGTGCCTAAACACAAATCTGAATTTTGATAAAAGGAAACTTACAGCTCTGCAATTGCCTATATTTGAAGGCATGATTTGGGTTCTCCACCTGGAGAGCTCAGAGTTACCACCAAGGCAAGAAACATGAAGGATGAATGCAAAGTGATCTCATTTTAAAGGCTCTTCCTCAAATATTTTTAAGCAGTGTTCAGACATACATACAAACACACACTCACCTTCATCCTCTCTCTACAGCAATAGATTTTAACTTCAGTTCAGGGAAAAATGCCAAATTTTAATTTAAAGGATTTATGAAGCTGTAAAGAGAAAAAGTTGGTAGCTGGAACCTTTGGACAGTGTAATTTCATAATAGATTAAGAAGTTTAAGCTATGTTAAAGGCAACACCTTTCCTTCCATTCTTCCCCTTTTAAACTTTCTTCTCCCTGGTTATTTCCTGGTGACCAGAAAAGCATGACAGCCCCTCTCAACGTGCAAAACAGCCTAAAATAAAATCAGGAGACATTTGATTTTCTAACCACCCTGCAAGCGCCCACCCTCATGGTGGGGACCAACACATGGGCTCTTCATTGGGAGATAAATGGGAAGAGGCCAAGTGAGCTGGAAAACAAACCGCAGCCAAGGGCAGGTTATAATCATGAATCATTTGGGACTGCTGCTGGCTCAACGGTGCAAACCCTAAAAAGGAGTTTTTGAGCATGAAATTGTTAGTTTTGCTAATGAAACATGCTTAGAAGATGAACCAGGAACGGGGATGGAGACAGGGGAGAGGAGGGAAGTGATTTAATGCAGACAAAATTGACTGCACATTGCGTGTGGAACAAATTGGTGCTCTTATTCTGGGCTTTGGGGTAATTTTGTGGTGACCATTAACAAAACGTAAATAGGCCTTGGGAAGTCTCCCCATCACCTGTGCTTTGCTGGTAAGTTTTATCCAGAGCACTGTTGCAAAGATTTAACTAAACTCACAGCATGCTCCTGGGAATGCTCCCTGCAGTCCTAAACGATGGATTTTTTCTAACTCTTAATATGTGAGTAACTTAATTAAGAAGTCCCCCGTGCTAAAGGAAACATGCCTTCATCACTGGTGGGTCATCATAATTTCATTTCTCTCTTTCTTTTTTTTTGGGGGGGTGTTGGGATGTATTTGACTGATTTGAACCCCTTTGATGCACCACAGTTCATAGATTTATACCTACTGATTGCCAAAGAATAAGGTTTTTGTTGGCTGTAGATTGGAAATACTCCCATCCTCACCAGCCAGCCTAATTGTTGCACTGTTATAATTAGCAATACCTTTACAGTTATCCCTCAAAGTACAATTTTGCAGAGCATTAACTAAAGAACCCAGAAAACCAGCCTCCGCTAATTTTTATGCTCATCCACTTCCCAAACCCACTGCCCAGGAGGATTAAAGCCATAAGTTAACATTTAAATTTAAATCCACTACACAGAGGAGAGAGGACAGGGAGGGGGAAATAAATACATCCTGGCTGTGCCTTGGGCTGTGTTTAATGAGCTCCTGGGGGAAAGATGCCCCCTGCCTGGGAAGCACCCAGACCAGCACCATATCACCATAGTATGTCCATCTCAGGGCATCACTCCTGACGCTTGTAAAGGAGCTCAGACTGCACTGTAATACCAGAAAACAGGGGGAAAGGGGAGGGGAAATGGGAAAAAGAAGGAGAGGGGAATCCATCTGGTGTCTGTGAGTGTGCAAGTGGCTTGTCTTTTGTTGTATCCAAAACCCAAGTGCAGACCCTCGGGATCCCAAAGGCAGCTCAGCCTGGTATTTCTGTTGTTAGGGAAGGGATTATGATGAGTCACCCTTCAGTAAAAGTTCATGCAGAGAGGATGGGGGGAGCACCAGAGAGATTTCCAAACATGGCAATGTTTATTTGAAATTCAGGCTGAAGTAGATATTCTGAAAGATCTATAGAAAATATTTTCTTGTGATTAAGCTTGCTGGCTACTGGATGTCACCAGCGGTCCAAGGAAACAGAACTGAGAGTGCTGCAAAACACAGCACACAGGCACAAACAAACCCCCCAGCAACATTTTGCCTTTCCATAACAAGCATTCTCCCAGCAGAGGCAGGTATTTCACAGGTTGGCCAATTACGATGTGATTATTTGCTTTGTTTAATAAGGCCAGATGTTGCGCATCACAAACAGCTGTCTCCTGAGCTGCAGCCACTGCTCTTCTACACCAGGACTCATGACCTGAGCTCAGGTCATTCCTCACCCCCCAACACAAGGCTCTCAGACAGCCAAGCTCAGCTGCAAACCTTTGGCTCCAAGTCATGGAAAACTCAGGTTGGATGATTACGGCAGGTAGCAAAACAACAGGCTCAGCATCATTTCTGGTGGGACACACACCCCAGCTGTCAGGAGGAGTGGGTCAGGGTGTGGGGAGAACGGATGGCACAATACACAGCAAAGCATTAATTCCCCATGGGAATGGGGACTGCGATTTCCTTCTCTGCTGGGAGAAACCCCTCAGTCCTAAAATGCTCTTGCAGTGCATCACCTAATATGCAGAAATACAACGTGAGCACGTTGCAGCATGCAAACACCAGGGAGATATTTTGGGCTGAGGTTAAAGCAGGAACTGTGCCCTTGCTGCTGGCATTTATGGCTGTTTGGCAGGTGGGCAGATGCTCATGGAGGCAAGGAAGCAACAGTGAGCCTTCCCTCAGCCAGTTCCCAGGTATTCAAACCAGACCAAAGCCCTAAAGGAAGTGGGCTAGAATCATAGAATCATAGAATGGAATGGGTTGGAAGGGACCCCAAGGATCATAGAGCTCCAACCCCTCTGCCACAGGCAGGGACACCAACCTCAGGCCTGGATCTACACAAGGTTGCCCAGGGCCCCATCCAACCTGGCCTTGAACACTTCCAGGGATGGGGCATCCACCCCCTCTCTGGGCAGCCTGTTCCAGCACCTCACCACTCACTCTGTGAAAAACTTCCCCCTAAGATCTAATCTGAACCTTCCTTCCTTTAGCTTTAGTCCATTCCCCCTTGTCCTGCCATTTTCTACCCTTTTAAAAAGCTGATTCCCCTCCTGTTCCTCTGCTCCCTTCAGGGACTGAAAGGCTGCAATGAGGTCCCCCCACAGCCTTCTCTTATCCAGGCTGAACAAGCCCAGCTTCCCCAGCCTCTCCTCGTGGAAGGAGGCTCTTGGAAAAACTCTGTACTTCCCCCACGAAGGTGAATCCTTACGCTGCTTCCCGACACTCAGCAGCCGGCTGAACCACACAGCTTCCAAGTGCAAGAGGTGAAGCAGAACGCAAGCTCCTCGACCCCGGCGTGTGTGTACACATGGCAGAGCTGCTTCACGGGATACGGCAATTAGTCATCCTGCAAACAGCAGTCACGTTGCAATTACGCTGTGATACCTATAATTACTCCTAATTCATTTAACCAGGAAGTTCACTACCTGATGGAGAATAATTACGCGTCAGTGCAGCGTGGTTAACGTACCTGGACTAGAAGTGCAACCGTGGGGCGATGCTGAGCGAGCTGCTCGTGGGATGAACCACGGTTTCAGCCGCTGGGAAATGCATAAAGAAAACCAGAGCTTTAGGGTGAGCATACCGCAGCGCTCAGCCGTCACCGTGGCCTCCTGGCTGCAGGGAACTCCGCAGCACGTCACAGCCTTGGGAACAGAGCGGAGGCCTCGAGGTGCTGCCCTCACAGGTGATGTGAGGTTTTGGGGTGCAGTCCCAAACACCTGGGACAGGTATTTCTCATCCAAGCTACCCTAGCTCAGTTGCATCCTGCATCCCTTCTCGGGTCACCGCTGCGCTGCAGCCAATTCACTGCCTTCCAAGCCTGGTGACAAAGGTTGCTAAACAGAACCTCCTCCGGTTTAATACCAGCAGATTTCCCACACACCCACCAACTGCACACACTCTCCACTGCCCTCCTGAATCCTACGAAGTTACAAACACACCGGGCTCACTTGCGGAGTGGAAGCACCGGCTGCTGCTGTGCTAAGGAGGGGGTAAGCATGGGGACAGCACTGGGGTGACATGGAGCCAAGTGTCCCATCTCCCCGCATCTGGGCATGCCTGGGTGGGAGCAGACTGTGCTCACACCAGGTTTTGCAGCAGCAGAGAGCAGCATGTGGTACTGATATGTTTGGGAAAGGAGATGGTTTCATGCAGTCAACCCACTACCTAAAAATGCAGAAAAGCTCCAAAGACCAACCCCCCTCCAGCTCCTGCACCTCCTCCCTGACCATAGACCAAGAGTAAAAATACCACCTTGTGTAAAACCTCCAGCCTCAGACAGGGAAAGTATCATAGCAGGCAATGGCATCCAAGCAGGCAGCCACAATGGCTTTCATGGCTTCAGGGGAGACAGTGGGTTTTCCTAACCGAGACCCCCATGTAAGGGGCTTGAGGAGACCCAGAGAGGTTTGGCAGGACCTTGGTGACTTCAAATCCACCCCCATGCACTGCTGAGAGCAAACCTCCTTTGGTGCAGGACTTGTCCTGCTGCATTTGCACTTTCCCATGCAGGACTTTTCATCCAAGCAGCTTTTTGTCATTTGGCCCAGTGCATGGTGAGGGGGAACTTTGGATTGCTGCTGCCAGACCCCCCTGCCCTCACTCTAGTGCCCAGGGTGCAGGTGATGGAGGTCCTGCTGGGGTGGGGATGGGAGGGGCAGCCTGCCAGGCATGCCAGGGAGGAGGAGGACACATTCCTCCCACTGGGACAGACAGTGACGTGCAGAAGCTCCCATGGTGCAGCTGTCCCTGTGCAAAAACCCTCCCCCTGCAAAGCCATGGCTTGAAGCACACACACAGCAAGGGACAGGGTGGCCTTTAATGCTTCTTAGGAGAGCAAGGCTCTCCCAATGCAGTGCATCCCTTTGCCGCCACTGAGCATCCACGCTTGGCAAGGGCTGTGCAGACACTTTGGGACTGCTCCACTGTTTCTGGCCATGACAGGACGCAGCTGGAGACCCTGGCACGCAGAAGTCCCTGTGCTCCAGCCTGTCCCTGGCCCCTGCAAGAGTTTCCTTGCCATGCAAAGGGGGACCTGAGTTCCTCAACGCTGCTGGCTGGGGCTGCTGCATCCCTCCCCCAAGCACATACCTTGGGCACCACCGCAGGGAGCAATGACGCCCAGACAGAGGGATGAAGAAGAGACTTCACACCACCCGACTGTCACCCATGCAACCAGGACAGAAACGTCAGCTGAGCCTTGTCAGCTGGAGAGGAGCCCTGCTGACATATGTATCTCGTATAAAAGGAAAGGTTAGAGTAGCGTGGGGGGAAAAACGAAACCTTCATGACAGTGCACATTTGACCTTGATATTTTCACTGTCGCAGCCAAGGATTAAACTGCCCTATCAAGTTGCTCTGCCTGGGAGAGCTCCAGTGTCTCGAGCCTGAGCTGCACAAGGGTGTAGGATGTCTGTGCAGATGTCAGCGGCAAAGAGGAGAAAAATCTCTGTGGACCAGGATCCCAGTGGAGCCTTGCTGCCTCTCCTGTGTTCAAGGGTGCAGCCCAGCACCCTGCCCTGAAAGTACTTTGGGTTGGCTGGGTACTTTGCAGAGTTAGAGAGAGTTGTTTTCTGCAGAGAGCAGGAAGGGGCAGAAGAGATGCTTCCCTGGGACAAGGCTGCAAGAATACACACTACTGCCTGTAAACAGCCAGGAATCATACCCAAGAAACTCCCTCCCCATGCAGACTTTGCTGCTGGCTGATGCCTTTCTGTCTCTGGTCACAGCCCCAAGGCCACCGAGGACAGACCTGCAGCTGCTACACGGTTGACATGCCATGGCTGTTGCAACAGGGAGCAAACTGGGGTTGCTCCAATTGCAAAGGCAGCTCGGGCTCAGCTTGGAGCGAGCTTTGGCATTGAGGGGTAACAGTTTCATCACCCACAGTTTCACAGAGACCAAAAAACATGCTGGACGTGCAGTTGTCCCTTCCCATAACACTCCCTTCTCTGGACCTTCCTCCACATCACATGGCAGCAGGAGAGCTGCTGCAGAGCCCTCCTGCATGAGGCGTTGTGTGCCCCTGGAGAGGCAATCTGAGAAGTTGAAACAAAAAGAAAGATAATTTAGGTATTTTAAAATGCTAAGATCCAAGCCTGCTTTCCCCTCTGCAAGTCTGCTTTTGGGAAAAAAAAAAAAAAAGCAAGACCCAAATGAGGTACCATAAGCCCTGACAGCCAGCTTTCCCATCTTTACCCAAGAGGGGCTGGTGGGTGGGATGATGGAGAAACGGCCCCTGTGCTTCCTACGCATCCCAGCCTTGCTGTTTTGCTGGGCTGCAGTGGGCACATTTGGAGATCCTGGAGCCCAAATCAGAGTGAGGAAAGGGCTCTCCCAGCCCAGCCTTCCACCAGGGCTGCCCTGAAGAGCCTGGCCCCAGTCCACTGACCCATCAGCCTGCAGAGCTTTTGCTGCTGATTGCTCGTTAATGCTAGTTAATTACTATAGGTGATTACTGTAGCACTGAGTCATACCTGTACTAAACCTCAGGTGTATGCAGAAGTTTCGTCTCGCTCACTGGATGCAGTACAGACTCATCAGTAAAATACACACACACCCTGAGATCTTCATGGATGAACACACAGACACTGTGACACGAGCCTTCTGTGCCTCTCTCCCCTTCTAACCCCTGCTTTGAAGCCAAATGTGACATTTACAACTGGAAGCAACTGTTAAGAGGCAGGGCAGGGACGGCAGCTATGGTGGGAGAAGGCACTGCTAATGCCGGGGTTGTCAGAGGCTTATCCCAGGCTCAGTGCCCACCCCTTGCGATCACCCTCCGTGTCATTGCTCATTTCACGCCTGCCACTTCCTTCCCCACCCCTTATTTTATCAGCAGAGATGGGAAATGAAAGAAAACCAGCAACTTTCCATAAGGAGCTGCTGGGCTGCTAACGTGAGGATGCTCTTTTAAAACCATTGCACTCCAAATACTGTTCTTTTTTGCTCCATTTCACAAAGTAGAAGTTTTGTCCTCTTATAAATTTATTCAAAAATAGACCCAGTACCCATTAATGCAACAAGGCTCAAAATGAGATTCTCCTAAGTGTCGCCTTATAAGTCTGTATTTTCAAGAAGTTTATAGCTCAGGAGTGAACACACGTACTCTTGAATGGATTTTTCTCCCTATTCCCCAACTCTTCCATTAACCACTTTGAAGCTGCATAGGTGGCAAAAGTAGAGACCTGCTGCTTCCTCCGACTCCCAGGGCCCCCACCATGCCCCTCACAAGCCACAGTGCAAAGCCAGGGCACATACACTCCTCACATCCCCAAACAAACCCCCAAATATTAAAATTCTCATAAATTATTTCTAAAACTTCTCCAGGAGGGTGGTAGGAGAAGGGTTTTCTACAGCATTTTCCTGACACCTCCCAGCTTTCCAGGGTGCTCACTCCTTTCTGTTTAGAAAGGAAAGACAGAAGACATCAAAATGACAGCCTTGGAAACCAAGGCTCTTCTGTCATATCACAACTGGCTTTAGGGCTTTTTCCGTCACAGAAATGCTGGATCAGGCGGTTTTGGTGCTCTATGGTCTGTATGATGCCAACATGAAAGTATAGAGCTGACACAGATTCTGTATTTCTGGCTCTGGCCAGTTGGACAAGAATTCCCCACGTGTGCACAATGCATCCAAACCCAGTTGGAACTACTGGAAGCACAGGGACTGGGGATTAATTATTCTCAAGTCACACCTCATGCAACCTTGGTCCATGCCAGCAGCAGAGATGCTGCAGTCAGACCTGTCTGGATGCTGCTCTGAGAATCAGCTCTAAAGCTGCTGCTTTCTCCTAAAGATGTCTGCCCCTGGGGGTGTTTGGTGCCCAGACCTGGCTTTGGGGACAAAATGAGTCTTTCTGCTGTTTTGCAGCCTCATGTAGCAGCAGATCAGCCATGGAATGGTTTGATGCCCTATGCTGGAGTGACACATGGTGGGACAGCAGGCATGAGGCTGGGCAGAGGGGCTTGCTGGGGAATGGAGGGCTGTCAGCTCTGGCACAGACACAGCCCTTGGCAGCACGGTCCAGGGAGGAAAATCCCATTCAGCTGTGAGCCCAGATTAGGTCAGCAGGGCTGGCACTTTTGGAGCAGAAATGCAGATTCTGTCACTCCTGAACTGAAATTCACTGGGAAATGCTGCAAGATGCAGCACCCTGGAAAAATAACTTGGTGGAACCGCATCTCCTTTGACTCTGACCCACAAGAGGCTTCGTTTTGGTCCCATTTACACTTGACTGTGAGCAGGTTTGAACTCTGAGGGTTTGGGAAAAGTGGAGCAGGATGAAAGACAAGAGAGGGAAAGAAAGAATAAAAGGAGGAAAGGAAAAACTGTGAGAGTGCCATGGTTGTTTAGTGATGAGAATTTGGGGGCCTGATAGATGCAGATTTGGAAAAGCACCATGGCTAAGCAAAAAGAGAGCACATAGCTACTCGTGACCACTGGGTAAGCATCACTTTTCTAGGAGGAGTCATCTGAACTCAGCATCTCCATGGCCAAAGTCTGTTCACTATCTACAACTTCACCCTTTGATTTTTGCTTCCCTAGGGCAAGCTGCCCCTGACAGAAACTCCTATCAGTGGGAACCTCCAAAGCCAAAGTTGCAACCAGCATGGCATGTGCTGGTATATAAACCTCCACCTGGTCACAACCAAAACATTCCATAAATCATCGGTGCCAACGATGCACAAGGGACGTGACCCACCTCACCAGGAACTGCAGAGCCCAACACCAGTGCCTGGCTCCTGCCCCTGAAACCAAACCCTTCCCTTCTGCCCTTGAACCAAACCCTCCCCTCCTGCCAGCACAGCTCTCCAGCTTTTCACCTAGGAGGTAAGTCAATAGCCTTTGATTACAAGATTAATGCTGCTGCTAGTTAACCCTGCTGCTCACAACGATGGGATGTGTTGCCAACTTTCTGACAAAGAAATGCATAAGTAATGTAGCAACTACACAGAGAACTGCATTGCTGTATGCCCCCTGCACCCCAATGCATAAACACCCCAAAGAGCACAAGACTTTTCCTTCCAAAAAAGAGGCACAAGCTCAGCCAGAGTCGTGCCATTTGTTTGTTAAGAAGCTTCATCCTTGTTGCTTTTCCTTTTAAAAAGCACTCATTAGCCAACTCTTGAGAACTGAGGTTTAACTAGAATTTAACTTGGGGTTAAAATCCCAGATGGTTTTACGTAAATAGTTATTTTCAGTGCCCACTCCTGGCTGAATGTTGTATTGTGTATCTAGGTATTACGAAGCAGCCAACACGGTCCTCCCCCAGAGTTGGCTGCACTCCAGTCACCAGCATCTCTGAAGGCTTTGGGAAGTGATCTGAGGGTCCTGGAGAGCAGGAGTGCTACACATGGAGCCAGGGGACCTTGCTGGGGCTTCTCCAGTGCCAGATAATGCCAGATGCGATGTCCACACCAGTGACAGAGAGTAGACTTAAGGCAGATGGCTTTGTCTTTGCTGCCATAGGAAATAGAAAATAAAACCTCATTACAGCAGACTAGATCACTCACATCACTCACCTTTTAAGGTGCTAATTTGCTTTTTCTTGCCTGTATTTTTAATTCTCAGGTATCACTGCAAATCAATAGTCCAAGGCTGCAAAGTAAGTTGCTTCAAGTCAAATATTCAATTGTTATTAGATAACTTTGCCTCCGTTTGGCTGCCGTGTGTAGGTGGGTTGCCAGGTTATGCACTGCACATAATGCCTGAAATTACATTTCACAGGGTGGAGGAAACACCACCGCAGATAGCCAGGAACTGGATTTATGGGCTTGGGTAGGATATTACCAACCTATGAAGACAGAGAGGGAGATGAATGTAAAAGCATTTCTTTTGACACTTCCAGCTTTTTATCTTCTTCCCTAGGACATCAGCAGCTGATGTTAGGAGCTATAAGCACCATCCCATCCCATATTGTATTCTGGTTTAGTTGTCATAAATCTGCCTGGTACCAACCCATCACATGAGCCCTACATAACCCAGAAGAAGATCTCATTTGAATTGGGAAGCTTCAAGCAGTACCAATGACCTCTGCTAATCAATGCTGTAGCTTGAGCTGGTCACACTCCTGGCCTCTCCCTCACACCCCAAATGTAATAATTTGAGGAGTTTCTGCTTGTTGCCCGCTGGAAATGGAGAGTTTTGAGCACAGCATCTTTGAAATGCAAGATCTTTGCCTGGATTCACTCCACATTGAACCATTGTTAAAAGATGCAGTGGTTTAATCTCACAAACAGTGATTTGGGATAACAGGACAGCCACAAGAAATTGTTTCATTTGGCAGGAATCCCTGGCCAGTACGTTCAAGGCCTGCTGCAGTCTCAGGTCTGGGAATAACAGGCGTTGGCTTTCACCCTGCCCGGCTCCTGTCAGCCCACCAAATGGGCACCCATCACCTCTGCCCTGGCTCAGGTGCTGTCCAGGATCACAAAGCTCTGCCCTGTGAGAGGTTTGGGCAGCATCAAATACTGTTTTGTGCCCGAGAGTAAAACATACTCAGAGCTGTTAAACACGATGATGATGCAGTGCCTGGGAATTATGCCTCCTCCCATGGAAAGATGTGGCAGATGTCAGATTTGGGCACCTCTTTAGTCTTTTTGGTCAACTGCTCTTATCCTGCTGAAGATAAGCTTTGATCATACAAAAGTCCAGGTCAGAGCATGCTAGTGTTCATGCCACAAAGCTACATGGTGTTGCTGTTGCCATCTAGCCCTCGGCACACAGTGACAGCGCTCTTGGTATGAGTGAGAGCACCATCCTGAGTGGGGACTCTGCCTGGGAAACACATGGTGTAAAGTATCTACACTGATTTGGTGGGCTTGCACGTGTGGAGGCAATTCATTGTAGCACATTTTAATAAAATCAGCAAAAAGGAAATTACTATCACCAATAGTCCCCCGGCACTGAAGAGGGTGAAGAGGAAATAAGAATCAGTTAAGGAGGCTGTCCTAGGAAATTATAATCTAATCTATTGCTTGGGGTAAGCAAAAACCAGGCAGAAATTAATTCTCAGGTGAAGCTGCAGCAATGTGCAAAAACATAAACAAAATAGCCATAGACTTCCCCAGGCCCAAACAAAAAATTCCTGAATATATACATAGCATAATTTCCATTCATTTGTTTTATCAACTGACATGAGAACAACCAGGGTCCAACCAGCTTTGCAAAGCAAACAAGGCAGCTGAAACATTTGTGGCCGTGGAGGATACCGGAGAGGAACAAACCTCTGGAGAGCTTCCACTGCCCCTGCACGGCACCACCCATAACATGGTGCAATTACTTAAACTGCCTTCACACCCCTGTCCCTCCTCACCCTCAGCACCGCCCCAGAAGCCCTGGGCTTCTCAAGCACACAGCAGAAGCAAGCTGGTGAGTTTCAAGAGCCTTAAAGGTCATTTTAAATTGCGGTTCCTGGCTTGATGATGAAAAGCACCACCTTACAGCGGTGGGTGCTGGAGCTTACAGCCACACAGGGGCTGCTGCCAGGTCTTCCCAAGCTCTTTGCTAAATATCCAAAAAGGGACACTACTTGTAATGCAGTGGAGGAAAATGGGGATATAAGTGGGGATGTACCCAGCCTGGGGGGGCTTTGAGCTCCTTCTGGTTGCAAAGTGATGCGTGAGCAGGGGCACTTTGCCAGCATCTCCAGCCTTTTCATTAAGAGGTTTTCTAGTGCTACCAATGTTCAACTCACCCTTTCTTCCCAGGAATGTTATTATTTCTGAAACAGGGGAGAATCCAGACCTTATGCAAGTCCGCCTGCATGTCACTGCTGACTCCTGTCCCTCTTGAGCTGGCCTCAGAGGATGCTTTTTATTTCCAATCCCTAACTCACGTTAACAACGCAATCTCCCATTGAAGCTGAAGACAAGAGAAGCATCTCACCAGGTGGGTCAACACTTTCCCTCATGCTCAAAATTATGTTTCACTCCACTTTGCTGCATTTATTTAGGCATTTATTTTCCCTAACACATGCTATGCTTTACATTTTACAGCGCCAGATATTGTAAAAATTGTTTACTTCAGTTGAAAACACAGCCCAACTAAAATAAACAGACAAAAGGAATATCTCATTATTTACTGGTAGCTAGAGAAGGTCCACTCACTTTGCAAAGCAGTTGGCTGCAAGAAAGCACTTATTAAAAAAAATGCAACTAAACCCCCAAACCTAAACTCATTTATTCAAGCTTTGCAGCTATTGTTTTGCTGCATTTTTTTTTTCCTAGCCACACAAATCTGATTAATTTTTTTCTTTATGGTACATCCCCTCTAGCCCCCCCACCCACCCCAGGTCCTCCTAAATTGCTTAGTGACTACCCACAGAAACTGAGAAAGGGGGGGAAAAGAGGAACAGCTGCTCTCCAGAGAAATCCCAACACAGTTCACACAAAGAATTTCATATCTGTCAGGCAACCCAGCTCAATAAACAACAAATTCATCTGGCTTGCCTCTGCTGCCTGGCAATATTTGCACCAAGTTGCTGCATTTCCCTCCTCCTCCTTACTCCTGCAAGTAATAACGGCAGCAGCTCTTTGCTTCACTCACAGGGAGAGATGCCAGCTAAATAAAACACTGTCACTGAAAGAAAAGGGGGAAAAAAATCAGCCTGAGGATCTTTGTTTTCATGTGTGCCATTGGTTAAAGGCCACCTCCACCCAAGCCCAGCTCTGGCCAAAGAGGCAGCTGACTGCTCTGAGTCTGGGCATCGGCTTCTAACCTGCTCTGAACAACAGCTACTCAGCATGTTTTCATGGCAAAGCACCTCTTCCCCCTGATGCCTGCTCTCAGGGCTTAGAGCCACTTAATGGGCCAACCCAAAGTCTCACAAAGAGAGAAAAAAAAATCCCATTAACTCCCATGGTTTGGCATCAGACCACATTTCTTTCAAAATAGCATCATCTTACAATGATGTAACAGGAGAATAAATGAGCTGCTCTGGACCCCAGTAACCAGAGGTAAAGATGCTTGGGACCTCCCCCGATCCCATCCCTGAATCCCAATGAGCTGGCAAGCTGTAGCACTGCTGCACTGTCAGGCATTTTAGTATCTTTGTTCACATCACATGTAGAGGGGACTGTGGCAAAAACAGTTTGTGTTTAACAGATGCAGAGAAGAAAAACAAATTCTTCAAGAAATATTTAAATAAAATATATTATGAATAGGGAGTTTCAAGCTGGCTGGCTGCAAGGGGAAAGAAAAGCCAAAATTAGGATGGGATTTTTTTTTTCCCTAGCCCTTATTAGGTAAAAGGGTTATTTATAACTATTTATAAGTGCCTCCTTGCTCCCCATCCAAACATAGAGCCTCTGGCACGGCACCATGAACCTCTACTGTCAGTACAGGAACTCTGATGTCACATTGAAGATTATGGCATCACCAGCCAAGCTTAAGTCAATGAAAAAGCCACAACCTCTAGGGTTCCCAGCCATTCTTATCTGCTATGTTAATTAACACCCAGCAGCAGGAAGAAGAGGGAGCAGAACCAACATTATTGTTCCCTCACTGGATTACTTTCCCTATTTTTTGCACATTGTGAGCTGAAGATCTTATTCCTTGATCTTTTGCTGTCCCTTGGGAGCCAGGTCCTTGAGAGGGATGGGGAGAGCAAAGCAAGCCCAGAGTTTCCACCTACTGCAGATGAGGAAAAATCCAACACTGAAAAGCTCCAGCCCCTCCACAACTCACAGAGGGGAGCTGGTTCTTGTTTTGTTCCTCACCCCTTCCCCCAATATTCCACTTTCTATGGTGACAGACCTGAAATATCCACAGCCCCATCTCCATGCAAAACACTGAGGAGACAACCAGCAGCACACAGTATTACTTATCAGCAGCATCACTCCCAGCATCATTTATTTAACGATGCTGCAGGTGGGACCCATGGGAGCAGATGGGAGCGGGGAGGGTCCCTGGGAAGTGACATCCCCCCGCAGCACTGGGGCGTCCCCTCTGTCCCAGGGGCTCTGTGGGCTCACACCTCCCAGCCTGTGTTTTCCAGCCTCATAATTCCCACAAACACACGTACACATGTTCTGCCACCACACTGCTACAGTGCAGGTGGGGTTATTTGGGCACAGGCTGGAAGAGCCATTGAAACCCCCCAAACCATGTGTGCTCTTAACAACGTGAGGGGGTGCAGAGGCACGCACAGCTGAGAAAACCTTGCCCTGCCCCATGCAGCTAGTTTGGCATCAGATGTGGCAATAAGGACCTTATTCAAGCCCTTCCAAGTGCTTTAATGTGAACCATACTGTCCCCAAGGACACCCCTGGTGCACAAACAACAGATGACAGCGATGCCTGCCCCCTTCTTCTCTACAAGCTTTAAAGTTTTTGTCCCAGTGCCCTGCAAGACTCGTGCCAGTTCGAGACACATTGGCAGCTATGGAGCCAATTTAATTGCTGCCATCAACTCATTCCCAGACAAATGAATTAATTCATGATACACACATGCTGTGAACATATAAAATATCCCGGAGTTCTCAGAGCGATGCACAAAACCATCAGTGGCTCCAGAGAAGGGTGGAGGGTGCTGCTGTTTCTCAAATGACAAATTTCAGGGCTCATCACAGATTTCCCAGCGAGTACTGAGATGGCTGGGGGATGCTACATGAAACCCTTCACATGAAGGGCCTGCTTTTCTCCACAGCTTGCTACTCTGCCCTCAAAGCACAGCCCCCAAACCAAAACAAAAGGTTAAAAAACAATTTTGATGAAGTCAGAAGATTTTGCAGTAATAAAATCTGTTTCCACATTTCCTTTGATGGATATGAACTGGAGCTCTGCAGTCACCCCACTGTAAAACTGCCATCCATCTCCAAATACAGTTTCATTGCCTATTTGTGTTATGGGACTGTTGGTCCATGGGGAAGTTCTCCTCTGCTCTCCTTCCAGCCAACTACAGATGGAGACCTGCAAAATGCAGTCCCCAGACTACCATGGACCTGAGCTTCAGAAGGAAAATATTTGCATCCCCACTACTTGGACACAGAGGTGATATTCAGAAACTTCTTTTATCCCTGCCAACACAGGGGTGAGCAAGCATGGGAGAGAGGGGATAATTCCTCTTTTCTCCCCCAATATGTTTCTTTTGTGGTACAACCACAGACATTCAGTGGATTTTGGATGCAGTGTGGTCTCGTTATGAATACAAGAGCATAAAGGCAGGATGCTGGATGCACTGCATCCAGCTAGATACAGTTAGTTACCTTCATTTACTGTACATGGAAGCAGAGCTTTGTACAACAAAGGGGGGGGGGGGAGGAGGAAGACAGAAAGGCCCTGAAAATGAATGTACAGTGTATTAGATCAACTTTTACCAGCAACTCTATTTCAAGCAGACATAGGTTTCTTCCTTCCAGATTTCTAATAACATCACAGCTACTTAAAAGCCAAATTCCAGGTGGGTTTTTATATGAAAAAGTACCACTTGGCATTCCTAATAATCTCTTAATTTGAGTTTGAGCCTGTTCCTTGCTGCAGCATGCAGAAGGGTGTAGTTGCACGTTTACGCAGAAGTACTGGGATGCTGCCACTGTTTAGATTAGAGCCCTACTGGGAGGTTTCTCCTGGAAACACCCCATATATGGATTTCAGGAGAAGAACAAAAAGCATGGAGGAAGCAGTATTTTGGACTCAGCAGCAACAACCATCCCTGCCATTGCTGCTGGGGTTTGCTGCCTCCAGGTGGGCTCTGCGAGCTGGGAGCCCAGGACAACCTGATAGGTCCAGCCCACTCAAACAGGGCATTGGGGACAACTGCTGAAGAAGAAGCAGGAGAGAAATTAGGGCAAGTCTCTGCTATTTTCTAGCAAATCTCTCCTGTGATGTCTCAGTGTCCTGATCGACCTCGAAGTCAGGAGTGAGATCTGACAGTTGCTGGGAGCAATCCTGTGAGTGTTACTGGGAAGGCTCAACGGGGTTGAAAAGATGTCCTTCCTCTCCTCCCACCTGGCCACTTGATTGCAATAAAATATGTAGAGATAGTGCCACAAGCTTGATGACAGTATCTAAATCTCCCTTTCCTGCCACTTTTACACTGCCTAGTAGAAGGAAATACTGTTCCCTCTGATAAAGAAAACTGTCACCTGATTCCTAAACTCTGAGTTTGTTCTTAAAAGTCAAGACTTGAGATTCTCTGGACTGCCATGAAGTGGTTGATCACCCCTCTGTTCTCCTGCATTGCTCTGGGTCAGATCTTTGGAAGGAAAAGTCAACATCTGCCACTCCAGTCTTTACAGTAACCCCTCCACATACAAACAGAAATCACTCTTTTCATTGTGTCCTTGATTTGAAAAGAACAGGAACCAGAGCAGATAAACTCCCCTACTTGCATGGTCCATGAGTTCAGGCAGCCTAGGGCCACATCCTGCACTGCAGATCTACAGCCCAGCTCCATCACTAAGGGAAGACCCACTTTGTGAAGCCTCCAGATCCGCAGCTCAACCAGAGACATCTCCCTTACCGCCTGAAGTTATTTGCTTTGGCAGAACATTGTTTAATATCTACTACCCAACTCGCCCTAAGACTGAGGCTAATTCATGTTCCTGCCAAAAAACAGACTCAACATTGAATTGACTGATTAGGTCAAATGCTTTCGAGTACTTGAGATCATGGTGGTTCCTCAGCCTATCATAAGAAAACAAGGAAAACCCAAACAATGCGTGGGGAGGCCCATTCTCAGTGAAAAAGCAGTGATTTTCACCAAGTAAGACCTCTGAATAGGGGAAACAAAGGTGCATCTGCTCATCCTAAATGACATCAGGGCCAAGTCACCAAAAACCACCCCGGAGGTGCCCTTCAAGTGTGGAGGGCATGTGGACTGGAGGTCTTGCACAGGCAGCTCTTGCTGTTACCTCCTTGGTTTCCTTGATTCTCTGGGAAAGGAAGCAGAGCACCAGCCAAGAGGCTCTGCCCCACAGCCTGCTCAGAGCTCTTAAAACACAGCGTCTCTCTCCAATGAAGTCTCATCGTGGTCTGCGTCAGTATTAATGGCTTCTGTCCCATTGCAAATTGCATTCTGATAACAAGCTGCTGAAATACCAAAGTTTTTAGAATCTTTGCTTTATCCCAGCTCTCCACTTGAACTATAAATAGCCCTGGCATTTATAGTGGTACAGGCTGCCTTGTTGAAATTTGATTTAAAAGTAAAATTGGCCGGACTCCTTGTTAAATTATCATTGTTATTCATCTTTACAGATGTCCTCCCCTCTAAACACTGTCTAAACTTGAAGCTAAGAGAGGAGACGTGGAGTGAAGTCATTAGAAAAGATTTCCTGACAAACCTCAGGCACATGGGAGGGTTGGGTGCATTTTTCACCTTCCACAAGAGAAAGCCCGGGCATCTCCACACTCTTTACAAATCCTCACCACAGCCATTCCTGCTCCTCCCCCAAACCGCATCTCCTGCAGCTCAGGAGGGAAGGGACAAGGTTTGTAAGCAAGCATGTGGCTTATTAGAGATTTCTCAGGTTTTGAAGGAATTTTACTGAAGGGGGAAAAAAAAGAAGATGGAACCTTCATTGAGTTGCTTTTACTTTGAAAGCTCTCTCCCTCCTGCTGTCGCAGCTAACAGCCAGCTTTAAGCAGAGGTATTTGGACATCTAACAGAAGCTTTCCCAGCAGAGCTCACTATTGAACTCTTCTTCGGTCTCTACAAGCTGCTAATGCCACCCCTTTACTCCCAGCCCTCCCCACGCTTGCAGGTGGGCAGTGCTGTGGCTCGGTGGTATTACGCTTTCCTCCTGAAGTTATTTAGCAGCCAGTGCTGGCCAGCAAAGCCCAGCCGGGTCACTAGGTGATGTGACCTGGCTCTGACAGGGATTTTTGTGCCCCCAGAATCCATAGCCAGGTGGGCACCGTGCCAGCCGCCCGCAGGGCTCAGCTTGCTATGGGCAGATGTACAGATCCCGTTTCAGCATCCTTCCCTCTTCCCAAAAACACAGGGCTGTGAGCAGCAGCGCCCATTCAGGCGGCTTTCCCAGCAAGCAAAAAAAAATCACCCGGATTTCTGGCAGAGTTTATTAGCAGTGGAGTTTATTATTGCTCCTGGTGCTGTGACACCTTGAAGCTCTCCAGACTCCATCTATAGGTTGGGTAACCTTCACTTACAGAGGGAAAACCACTGGCTGGTGATTAATGCCTGCGCCTGGGACTGCAGAGCGCAGCTCCGCTCCCTGCACCGCTACTTTCGACCTCAGATAAATTACTAACTCTCTCAAGTCTCCAACCTGCCAAGAAAGGACAGTAGGACTCCCCCTCCCCAGGGTGCTGTGAAAATAAATACATTAAAAATTGTGAGATATGGTGTCAGTGGGGATTATAGAAATAGCTCTGAGGCTCTTTTCCGCTCCAAACTTGACCTCAGACACAGAATAACTGTACTCGGTGCATGTTGTTACTGACACAGTGGGAGCTGAATGCATTTATTTTAAAGGACTCTCTGGGCTTTAAATTGCAGCCTCTGTTCCTCACGTACGTCAAAGGCACCTCTCTTGGTTGGAGGGGATAAGTGGCATCACTGAAAGCACACACACGTCCTTCCCTTACCTATACGTCAGCACTTACTGTACCACGCTCTACATGTGAGCATAAGCACAGGTACCAATCAGCATTCAAGCTTTCAAATGCCTGTGCCTCATCTTGTATCTGATCAATAAGAGGAGATTACAGATATAAACTGCCTTATTCCAGCAGTCTCCAGAATTAAAACCCAAGAAATCTCAAACCTTTAACCCTGGTTGTGATCATTTTTTAAAAATACCAAGACTCAGAAAATTTACCCAATTAACTGTAAAGATAAGCTCCAATACAGCATTTGCATATTAGATAAATGTATATAATTTATATACATATATATTCTATGTGTATATAATGTATGCATCCACATTAAGAGCTCTGCCCAGGGAGATATCATATTACTTTTATATATTTTTATAAAAATCCCTGCTGAGACACCTACTGTGTTGTGCATGCTCTAAGTTTTCAGGAGACCAAGGATGCTGCGGGGTCCCACAGAGACCCCTCCCCATATGGTGACTGCGGGCTACTGGGAGCGCCCTTCCATTCCCAAGCATCAATGCCAGCACTGTGCACTTGCAGGCAATTATCTGGCAGCAGCAACCAAACCCAGTTGCAGCCCTGAATCACAGCCTCGTGCCTGGACCATTCTCTTTGCAGCACTGAATACTTGTCTGCCACCACACAGTGGAAGACAATAGCAGGAAAAGATCAGATAAAAAGTGGTTTAATTTTTATAAGGCACTCAACCAGCCAATTCACGTTTTGGACCAGGTGTGAAGTGCTGCTCTGAGTGTCTGGCACAGATGGTGCCAGCATGAATATTGCAAATGTCATATTATTTTTGTTTTGTGGGTAAAACATGCTCCACTCTGGTTAGAGGCACCAAGAAGAAGAAAAGAGAAGGAAAAAAACAAACAACCAACCCCACTGTACTTAGAAACCATTAAATGCAGGGGACTAAAATGTGTTGGGGAAGCCAGCTCGAAGGACTTCGAGGAAAGATGGTCATAGAAGAGGTGCAGAAGTTCAACCCTGCTCCTAAAAAAACCCAATAGGAGGTTGAAGTGACTTGCATTGTTCTTTCCAACCATATTTGCCTCCTTTCCCACTATGTATCTCAGGAACGGCACAGCAATGCTGGTGGGGCTTTAGTGGAGCTGCAATGGGCATGAAACCCTGGACCATGCGCTGGGGAAACCTCCTGGACACCATCCAGCTCAGTGCACACAGCAGTTAGCCGACTAAAATCCCAAGCCATGAACTAGTTCAGCTAGTTCTGGATTGCAGGGACAGAGTAAAGAAAAAAAAACCTCCTGGTTATTTTATATCTTACATCAAATAAATACCTTGCTCTCCAGATACTTCATATAATCTAATCCATCTCACACCAGAAATAGCATGGGGACCTCCTTCTTCCCACAGTCTGTGGATCTAAGTCAGGTTAGATCACTTTGAAGGAGAAGGAGGACCCCAAGAAAAGCTTGTCAGAGCAAAGGTTTGGGTTGAACATCTCCTCTAGCTCGCCTGTACTTAGAGTAGAGCAGGCAACTTGGGTCATGCAGATCAATCAAATCATCCTGACAGCAGCGAAAAGACCAACTCCAACCCTGGCTGCTGGAGGGGAGTGAGGGCAAACACATGAATCACTCCACCAAATCTCTGGAGCATTCAGTGTTTTCTCCAGCAGACTTGAAATACCAGGAACTGGCCGGGATAGACCCATCTATGGCCAGTTCAGGCTCCCTTTGCCTGGTACAGGACCAGCTCTGGGGGGTAAAGGACATCCCAGGCATCCTCACCTCTTAATCCATGGCAGCACATGCTTTTAGATCTGAAACAGGTATGACCACCCTCCATGTATCTGCCAAACCTGCCACCATAGCCAAGGCAGAGAAGAAAGCACAACTCATATTTCAATTATACAACTTCCAGTCCAGAGATGTGGACTCAAAGCACAACTTTTAGAGCTCTCTCAGAGCTACAAAGCAGGAGATCCCAGACTGGCAGCAAGTTACCAGCAACCTTGTGCAAAAGGAATAGGGGAGAAACACTCTGACCTACTCCACCTCAACCAGCCCTTGTTTTTGTTTGGGCAAAAATTCTCAAATTCATACAAAAACAAACAAAAAAAAGGGAATTTTATGCATAAGTCCTAAATTATTACCACAGAAAATTGACTCCTCCCAGCCTAAAACTGCTGTCATCAGAGCCCAAGAGCATCACTCTTAGACAGCAGAGCAACAAAGCAATATTAAAAACCAAATTACTGCACTGTTTTACAGTGGAGGGGTTTTCCCACGTCTCAGAAAAGCTGGTTGGATTTTCAGAGGCAATGCTTCATCAGCCAGGAGGGGACCGTGGGGATCGCTTTGCTCACTGCTGCGCAGAGCCATACAACTCATCATATTACTTTTAATTAAAAAAGGGAAACTGGGATTTAGCTGCCTACTTTACCACCAGATCAAATCTGGATTTCAAGCTAAAAAAGGTTAAAAAAAAAAAAATCATTTCAGGCAGATTCAGTCTGCAACAGTGTTTTGACAGAACAAGAAAAAAAAGCAGAGAAGAAAGCAACATCTGAGGTTTTCTTGCTTATCCACGGCCACCACAACCTGTTCTCCCACTGTGTATTTCTTACCCAGTAGAAACACACTCACACAATCAGATGTGATCAGGTTGGTGCATTTGGCAAAGCCATCATCCCCCCTTGATCCCATATCATCTCGTGACCTGTCCCTAACCCTGTCCTGTTCAAAATGTTTCCAGAAATTAACTTTTCCCTCAGTCCTCAGATAGACTATGGGCAGCTCATGCTGTGTTCTTCTCAACATCTCTGAGCAGTTTCCCTTCCATTAATCCCACTTAGATCCTCCGTTGTCACTGTGTTTCTCTTAACGGTTCAGCATCAATTCCCTTGTGAGGACATGCTTCAATCTCAGTCCCTCACTGAGGCTCCATAGATCAGTTTTAATTTTACCATTAAAAGCCATAAGTGTTTTCATGAGTGCAAAATGTAATTACTTACTATGAAACAGATCACAGAACGTCCTGGATCTGCTCCTGATCACCAGCATCAGCTGGGAGAGCAGTGACCCAATGCAACCGAGACAGAATTTCATCTGTTGCCTCTCTCACCCCCACACAGCTACTTTTAATTATCTCCATGGAGCTTAAAAAGAGTAATTTGTGCAGCCACTGTGCGTATGCCAAGCTGATCCAGATATTCCAACATAAATCTCCATGCTTGCTACACAGCAGAATGCATCTTCCAGTCATAAAACCTCAGTTTAAAAAACAACAATGAAAAAAATCAAACCAGATTGGGGAGGGGGGCAACTGAACCTGCCACAAAATTACAGTCGATGTGAAAGCCTTTTGATAGTCAAAATCAACACCTATGGACAGCCAGAGGCTACCCAGGATGTTTTGAGTTGGTACTTATGTGTAAGGCCAAGTAGTGTTCGCTCAGGCACGCAGAACAACACCGAGTGATCACAACCACTGCTAATTTATTGATGGGAATCAATGATGCTACAACAGATTATATGCTGCTGTCACCCCCACGTGACACCGCTGCACTGCAACTGGAGAGCGGCACCCTCTGATGATCAGGGGCTGCTGGAAATGTTGTGCCTGGAAATAGCAGTGGCTGCATTCCTCTGATTTATTTCCCCCCTCCCTCCATTCAGGGAGTAAAAGCAGCCTTAGCCATGACGTGCCGCGTACTGTGCAAGTCTGGCTGGCTTACTCAGTCCCAAATTAGCAGGAGAGGGAAATCTGAATCCTTTGCAGGCCATTAAGTTTATGGAAAAGTTTATATAGGATGTGATGCCTGTGATGGGAGGGGACTGTGCCAGGTGGTGAGCCAGGAAGCTAGGCTGAGTTGTCTGGTTTTTTTAAAAGGATTTGTAATTTTTGATGCTTGGGTAAAGAAGTTGGGAGAAGGGGAGTGGAGGGAAGTTTCAAGATTAAAAAAAGAATTAAAATCAAGTAATGGGGAAAGGACAAATCTAATAAAAACCATTCAACATATGCTCATTTTGTATTTACATACTGGTTTTTTTGAGCCACTCATTTTTAATTTAGAATCAGGCAACTCCAGGGAAAAACGCTTTAAAAAACCCCCACACTGAATGCAATCACCCTGGGGGAAAAGAAGAAGGATTAAAGCCTAGAAGTACACAGATATGGATTATTTCATACTTTCACAAATGGAAGATAAATCATCCTATTACCTTAGAGCGAGATCAATGCAACGAGGCTCCCAAGTGCCCGATGGGTCTGGCACCAATGCGGGAGGGTGCTGATACCTGGGGCAGCTCCCTCCTGCAAACCTGAGAGCATCTTTGGGATGGGGATGGATCAGCTCTCTCTACACCACCCCAGGCAAAGCCCAGCCTGCAGAGTAGCACAATGTGCTGCCAGAAAGTTTTAAGACAACCTTTTTTTAGAAAAAAAAAAAAACAAAACCAAAAACCAACCCCCTTTTTTTTTTTTAGATTAGAAAAAAAAAAAAGGCTTATTTTCCTAATCAAACGCAAAAATCAAACAATGGGTAATTAGTATGTGGAACAGCAAAGCTGCAATTTGGGTGTCTCAAAGGGGAGAGCGCAACAAGTGGTGGTTCCACCCCAGCACAGTGTGTCTGGGCATATATTTATTTTCCCTCTTGCTTTGATCTTGCTGGCTGGGAGGATATCTTCCACAAAACTGGAACAACTGACAGCAGCAAAAAAGCTGAAGTGGAGATCAGCTGCTCTGTTTAACATCTCCCCCTCCCAGCCTTCCCTCAACCCCCCTCCCTCCTTTTCCCTGCCCCCGGAGACCAAGTTAAACAGACAAAACCCAAATTGGGGATCAAAAGGTCTGTTTGGCTCTGGCAGCCGACACTGCACCGACTACAGCGAGATGTTTTACAAAGTAAATGTTGAGCGATAAATAATGAATCAGAGATGGGGCTGGAGTAAATAGATTTATACCCTCAGCATCAGTGAGCTCTGCAAGACGCGGCTTCAGAAAAGGCTGGGAGCACTCAATAATTGGTATTTAGGGCCCAAACACAGCAGGAAACCCTGAACTGGTTAATCCCTCCATAATCCACCTTAATCCAGTGGGAACCTTTGCCTCTGTCTACTGGCTGGACCATATGAGAGGTTCCTAACTGCTCCTCGCTAGGAAACATCATTTCTTAATTGCAGCAAGATCTTAAACCCTGGGGTGCCCCCCAGCATCCCAAGATGAGGGTTATTTCATGTCAATGTCTCTGCAGAAACTGCTGAAAAGGGCAAAACCAGGGCTGAGAGCCCCAACCTGGCATGGTGGGCAGGGGCAGCATTAGCTCTTTGCCGTTCAGCCAAGCTCCCACTGAAACCCCAGCACCTACCAAGGTGTCCAGGGTCTCCAGTTTGGGCAAGACATCTTAGAAGAACAAGTCTTTGCCAGAGAACTCGAAGTGGACCAGACAAAACTTCCAAGAACATCCACACAACATGCTTCCAAAACCAGCATGTGCCAGGACTGAGATGATCAAAGGGGCATGGAATTTGATATGAAAAGGTGGCAGGACTGGAAACAAACACCACTATTTTCTCCCCCAGATACAGAGTCTGTGTTTGACATTCAAAGTCCTGTCCAAGTTGAGGTAATGGTGCTTCATGAAGCCACTTCTGAAAGTTGCTGTTGGTTGAAAGCATGGGCAAAACTGGGATGGTCTTTGCAATGCCTGTACAGGATAGTCCTACACATGCTGCTGAGCACACCAGGCTGCCCACATCCCCAGGAACCCCTGGTAGACACATGGCCAGGAGCCTGAAGAAACCCACAGCAAGAAGGTGACTTACACTTCGTGTCTCAGAGATATGCCTACATCGAGGTATGGATGCAAAACACATCAACAACCGACTGCTGCATGCATATACAACAGACTTTGATTTTTCAGTCTGAACCTTCCTGAATCAAGAATTTGTCATTAGGGAAACCTCTGCGGTATTCCAGCAGCAGGACCACGTGGCTGTGGGGCAGAGGTTTACAAAATCCTCTCTTGCAGAAAGCAAACAAACTAAGTGAGCAGAGAGAAATGACAGTGGTTGATGAGCGCTGCAGAGAACCTGTCATATCTGCTCTTGAAATGTCAATTAAAAAAAAACCAGATCAATGTTGCTATCAATTAAACAGCAGCTGTACAGTTTCTCTTGCTTTTCCTTCTCATTAGCTCCTCAGCCTAGAGCTTAGCTTAGTGTGGCCTTTGCTTAAGTAGTGATAAAGCCCTGGCCAGGACATTATCCCCTACAGGTGACAACCTGGAGATGTGCTTCACATCCTCATCTACAGGGAGTTTAAAAGATACAAGAGGTGTGGACATACTCAGATCACATCTCAGTCACCTGCTGTCCTCCAAGCCCTCCAGATTTTGTGGTTGCCATCAGCGGCACAAGAGGCTGAGGAGCAGTCCCTGCAAGCCCAATGGACACTCTCCATAGGGTTTTATTGGAAAAGCAGCACGGCTACGGGTAAAACCCTGGTAAGAAACCACAGCCAGCTCTGCTTGCCACCAGGAAGGAGTTATGTGAGACTGGTTCTGAAAGCATAAGGAGGCACAGAGGAATTATCAACTGTACAGAAGCCACCACACGCCACGCACACCATCCTGCTGAGACTGGTGACTCAATAGAGAGAGAGGAAAAACCTCTCTCTATATACATATCAAATTATCATCCCAGTCTCTTCCTGGGAGCAGCCAGTGCTTGGCTGCACCGATCTTACTGTCTCTGCCAGAAGGGATTCATCTGAGAGTTTCTTCCTCCCTACATCCATAAAGGATCCACAACTTGCCTTTGAATTTAGGGGTTTTATTTTTATTTTTAAGGAGTTAGCTTGAAGCTCAACTATTCCTGAAGAACTCCTGTATCTAGACATATTTGCTTCAGAATAAACCACTTGATCCCTACGTACGTCCATCTGTTTGTAAGGTGGGTCCCTGAGAGACAAAACCATAATGAATCTTGTGGCCTTAAAGGCATCCAATGGCCATTTTCCCTGGTTGGAATACAATCCAAGCAAGTAGCAACAGCAGTAAGAGATCTGGTCCTGTGAGCTCTTAGACCTCAGAAAAACATTCCAGAGAGAGCTATGAGACACTGCTACACAAGAGGACAAGTAATCCTGGAGGGAGATAAATCTGCCAGAGCAAGGGCTTCATGTCCCAGGTGATGGATGCTTCTACCTTCGTTCACATCATGTACCTCTTATTGTACCAAGCCCAAACAGCCATCCAGGGTCTACCTTGCCCCAGCTGTGTCCAACCCAGAACTCAAGATACTAAGCAAAGTGGTGTCAGGAGGTGACACAAACTGAATTATCTCACAGAGCCAAGAAATGTTGATTCCCCCCAGAGAGGACCTCAGCATTAAACCTCCATGAAGATCAAGATTTCATCTTCTCCCCCACCACCCTTGTCCCCTTTGCTTGCTGTGGTCTATGGTGAACCCCCAGGGTGCAACTGTGGAGTTATGAAGGCCAAGAGGGTTTGGCAACAGCAGGCACAGACGTTCTTCTCCTCCACCTCCAAGACTAGGCTGGTGGCTTTCCTTCAGCAGGGCTTCCCTGTCCCCCTGCACACAGGAAACAGGAACAAGCCCCTTATCTCCATCATAGCCTTTCTGTCCAAATATAAAGCTCCCAAGCACTGCACATGCCATTACTGACCAGTCAATACTATTGATTAAATTATAAAGGAAGCCAGCAGGACAAAGATGCAGCAGGAACCACTAATCTCATTGTGAAGCAAGCTATAAAACATTACCACCTTTTTGTTGCTTCTGAGCACACCGATGGCTTCCTCTCTCTTCCGCTGGCCAGCCCAGCACAATCAAATTGGGAAACAGCTTGCTGTCAAAAATTATGGAAGAGAGAGTACTTTTCTCCCTTGACTCAGGCAGATGTCCCTTCAGGGCACAGAGGCCAGGGAAAGATGCAGCGGCTACAAGCAGCAAGGGAAAGCACCATGAGTCTCCTGGGAACCAGGACAGGACAACTAGTGCTTAGACACATCAAAGGTCAACAGCTGGCTTCAGGGCAAAAGACCACAATAGGTCAAGAGCATGCAGAAGAGTTAAGCAGAAGACTTAAGCTAAAGAAATTATGATGGTAGGGGAAAAAAAAAAGCTGCTATCATTACCACCCCATTCGGTCGTTCCCGACAGCTCTCACAAGCCTGGGGCAGTGGAAGCTGCTGCCTTAATTATGTGGCTTATTTATCTGTCATCCCTCTATGGTAGAAGACTGGAAAGCCACCATCTTTCTGAAATCCCTGGGACAACCTCAGGAGTGCAGAGCCATGCACGGGCACCACTCACCACGGGACCAGCAGGAGCCTGGCAGACACTGGGATTTCAAAGGATCCAAGCCAATTATAATAATATTATGGGATTAACCACTTTTTTTTTCGGGGCTATTCTTGTTCAGCCTACCTTTTGAAGTCAGGTGTCTGTCTAGAAATCGGCTCGCTCTCTTTCTTCAAAAAGCTCCAGTCCACAGTTTCATTCACCCAGAAATGCATGCAGGCCTGGCTAAGCCAGAGAGGCAAAGATGAAAAGGAACATCTTAAAGGCTTAATGGCTGGAGGTTGAGAGGTTTTTATGGGGTTAGCCTTTGGGGGACGGGACAGGTTGAGGTCTTGGAGTGGATTTAGGTTTTCATTTTTAAGCCAGTTTCATGATTTTGGTCACGAAAGAAATATATGAAACATTTACAAGTCTCTTAAAATGGCAAAGCTTTAAATTCAGCATAATATTTAGTAATTTTACATTTTCCTTTTTCACTTCCTCCTGAACTCTGAGTAATAAAAGCAGATGGCTCCACCAGCCCTGGTCCCTACTGCATCCAGTGGCTGGTGCCCATACTCAGACTGCCCCAAACAGCCACATACATTGGTTTAGTTGGGGTGAAGGTCTGCAAAAGATTAATAGTTCATTAAAGTATTTCTCTTAACATCTGGGTTTACTGTTTCCTTATACAACAAGTGCCAGTCCTGTAACACGCAAGGACGTGCTGCTAATCCAAACGCTGGTCGCACAGAAATTTATTAAAGGATTTTCTAGTTAGTTTTGTTTGATTAGAGAAAGTACAACACAAAAATCAATTTATGAAGTCCATTAACAACTGTACCCCCATCACTGAACAAAAAAACTCCACATCCTTCGGCTCACCCGTTCAGCACTATCAAATTTGAAATGAAAGACTGAAACACCCTCAGCATTTAAATGTTCTCTGAAATACATGCAAAGTCCCTTTTTTATTGTATTTCCTACATTTTGGAGACAGGCTTTGCATTCCAACTCATTCATATGCTTTGACAGAAGTTGAAATTAAAAACTTGTACAATCTGGATCATGCCAATCAAAATCATCCCTCATAATGCCATTGACCCACAAACTGAATTGGGCTTATCTGCCAGAGGCTCTTTCTTGCAGGCTAAGGCACCGAAAATCCCCGCTGATTAGGGACCACGTGGAGCTGAGATCCCCATGGAGGCTCCCACCTCTCCTAAGGCTGCGCTGTGGCTTGTTCCACAAAGGTCCACGATCAGAATCCTGCATGCCCTTTGTCTGTTTGTCCTTCCCAGCCACCTCGAATGCTGTCTCTTATCCTTGCCAGCATTATCCCTCAGGATTCTCCTGCTCTCCGTCAGGACATGGTGGCTTGCCTTTCAGCTTTTCCCACCTGTATCTATCAGCTCTTTGGGCCACCACTCTCAGCTTTAAGTGTCACTCGTTTTCTCATGTTCTTGCTTTTACCTCCCAGAGCCAGACTTTGCCCTCTCCAATGAGCACACCTGCTTCAGGAGAGCTCTGAGCTCTCAAATACCTTCCCCAAGTGCCACATCCAGATGTTACCTCTGCAGCAACCAGATTTTTTTTCAGAGGCGATGATGATACAGCATTGCCTACCTGGAATAGACTTGTCAGTGCAAGCTCTGGAGACAGATACAGGTTTTTATCACAGGAGGTCCAAGTTCTTTTAGACTCTTATAGAGGGTCTAAAATCCATGAAGAGCTAGCAAGTGACTTCTCAAAGATCACAGGGCAAGTCTGCGCAAAGGCAAGATTCAAAACTCAAGTCATTTGACACCCACCGGTTGATTATTTCCAGCAGTGAGCCCTGGGAGATATTTTGTAATCCATATTCTTTTATCCTCCTCCAGTTTTTGCAGGTCAAAGTAAACCGTTATCAGCTTCAGCTCACATTTGATTTTTCAAAAAAAACTTTTAAAGACAAAAAAAAGCCCAACACTAACATGAGGTTGATGGAAATTTTAAAACCCAAATGCAAATTAGATGCAAAGAAAAGAAACCATACAGTTCTGTTTTGAGATGCCTGATTTGAAAATCTGATTATCTCTCCTGCCTTTTCCCATGCAAACAACTCAGAAGCACCAACCTCAAGTCACAGCTCACTCTAGCACTGCCAATCCTGTATCTTTGCTTTAAACATTTCTACCCATCGACAGCGTTTTGTTAAATGCAACCATGTCGTGTCATTATTGAAGAAGACACAGCTAGTGTAATTACTGCAAATTAGGAAAGAAAGGAGTGAAAAGTCCACCAGTTCCAGCAAGGCCTGACACAAAGCAGTATAATGCAGGCAGAGAGGCAATACATCAGCTGGCAGGAGAAGGTTTGGGCTTCCCAAATACTTCACAAAAAAGGAAATGTGATCAGAACCCATTCCCGATTCCCAATCTTATGTAGAAGCAATAAAAATCAAACATCTGGGCTGGTTGTGCACTGGGATTTGTGTGACATTGTGTAACGTGGGAACAGCACCAAAACTAATCAACAAAATTATCTCCCTGTAAATCACTTCAGTCCAGCTACAATTCTTTTATGTGTTCTGTAGCTTTTTCTTTTTCCCTAGGTTGAATAAGAAACAAATATCTTCATAATACAAAGCTGCAGCTAGACTGGGGGGACAGAAAACCACCACACCAGTAGAGAATGTCCTGAATCTCCCCACACCACACCATTGCATTTTTATATGCAAATAATACGCCTGGAACATTTCATTCCAAAATTGTGTATGCAAGCAATTCCCATTTTAAAAAAAAAAAAAAAAAAAGGGAAGAAAAATTAGCATTGACACTGCTCCCCATGAATACTAATGGAGCATCTCCCACTGTCTGCAGTGAGGAACCTTTCTCACGCTGCTCCTTTTGCAGGCTCGGCAGGGAAAGGGTGACAGCCCTGGGCCTGACTTTGAGGAGGGTTAAGTCACGGTTAACGCTGGAGGGATTGCAGTCGGCCATCCTAAAAACCAAGAGGAATTTGGGAGGTACAAAAGTCTTGGCGTTGCACTAGATACTGACGTGTTTCATCATCTCATGACTGCAAAGTGAGATCCCCGTAACTGTGGGCTAAATATGGGAGGGGCGTTGTATATCTACAAGTGTTTCCTCCACGCACCTTGCCTGAATCCCCGCGTAACTCCCCCTGGCTATCTGCAGCCTCTGAACTTGTGGACCAGAGATCATTCTTCCTCTGCTGGCTTAAATCAATCCATCAACCCGTCCTCTGCAAAACACCCTGTGCTTCACCCCAGTGATGGCTGCATCCCATGAGCAGAGTGATGGATAACCCTCTTCTGTAAAACACGTAGGAAATCTGTGGCATTTCTCCAAGGGTTGCCCTAGTAAGGACCGAAAGCAGCTTTCCAGCCTTTGACCCGCTTCAGGATGGCTGCACTGAAGACTTCACATTTTTTGGTATTTTGCCAGGGCTCCTTTCCCCAGCCCAGCAACCAACCCGCTCTCACGGCACGTGGATGGACCCGCCACAAATAACTCTTCTGCGCGCTTGAGCAAGGGTTGGAGGTGGCATCTAGATGCTGCAGGATGAATAGCTGGGCTTAATCAGCCATGGTCAGGGAAGCAAAGCTTTGCATACATGACTTCTTTTGGGTTCGTTGCTTTTTAGGTAATTAAAAATAAATCCCAACCTGAAATTCAGTGAGGACAGACGGGTGGGAGACAGAAAAGAGGTTTTCCAGGAAACCATCCCAAATCAGACAGACCTTCTGAGCCACCCTCCTTTTGCTGCCACATGCGCTCACAAATCTCACGCCGCGTCCCAAGTCACAAAACTAACTCAGGCAGACAGCTCAAGGACTTGCACAGCTGACATCTGCAGGAAAGAGGTCTTGAGGGGAGGGGGAAGAGGGGAGACACGCCGTTTCTTTGCTTCTGCTCTGATTCTGCATTGTTCCCTGTTGTTCCCACTGCTCTGCTCGTCTCGCCGTGACTTTCCGTAGAGGACAGACACAAATGCAGAGGGACTGTGCAAGAAGAGCTCCACAAACTACATTAGCTTTAAGAAAAAAAAAAACCAAACCCTGCCTTTCAATCAAGCTAGCCTGAATACCTAAATAATAAAATCTCCTTTCAAGATGATGTGATCAAAAGTGACATAAGAGAAATAAAGGGGGGAGGGAAAAATAAAGATTTAAAAAAATAAAAGAGAGAGAAATGGGTTGTCCTGGCAACTGGCATACCTTTCCAGCACTCCAAGATTATTGGATGAAAAAAATGTTTTCTAATTAAAATCTTAAAAGGTGGCATTTATCAGAGGGTGACCACTTAACATTTTGTTGTAGAAATGGCTATTTTCTTGTAACTGAAGGATATAATAATGGTCTGGGTTTGATGTAAATGCGATGCTTACATCCTCTTTTAATTGAGCTGAGGATTTTTTTCCCTTTTTATTTTTATTTTTAACTTTAAACAATAACAGTAGATACTGTGAATAAAGCCTAAATCAGTCCTTCGGATTAAGAACTGGCTGTGAACAGCTTCTCACATGCAATGAAATAATTCCACTGTAATTACCCCGAATTTATAAGACTCTGGGTGAGATGAAATCACACCCACTGAAGTGAAATCTGAGCCTCACTGAAAACATCAGCATTTCTACCAAGCTTGACAGGCTGGGGACTTCATGCCAATGAGCCAACTGGCAACCTGCAGTCCTGCCCGTCAGCATCTCATCCAAGGTCAAGGATGGCAAAACTGGAATGACAGCCTTGGAGAAAGGCTGCCAAATTTAATAAATCTTCCTCAAAGCCAATCTTTCTTCTCCAGGCACTGCCTGGAAGTAAGCAATGGACTGGTAGGAGTTGCAAACATAAGAGGAATGGTTTCATCATGTAGGCTGGTGTGGTCTTCCATGCAAAAGTTGTAGTCCCAGTAAAAAGGAAAACCAAGAAGCATTGGTTAAGTTGGGTTATCAAACTACTGAGAAGTCCTACTGCAGATGGGTTAAGGTGTTCTGGTCAGGCATCCCAAGATGGCTCAACCTGCAGGATGGATGGGTGCTTCAAAGAGGCAGCTGCTCAGGGGAGAGAGAACAGCTTCTGTGCATCTCTTAGTCTTTGAACTCAGGGACCTCTTGAGATAAACAGTCTAAATTAAGCAGCAAAACATTCCAGGCTCCCTAGCAAAGCCATCCATTTCAGAGAAGCCTTGGAAAGCGAGGCATCTATCGGAGATGGCCTCAGGACATCAAAACATTTTACGGTGACTCCAAGTGGTCTTCCACTGATTTAAACACTAAATGACTGGTTTACTCCAAAACTCAACTTTCTTTGGAAAAGCATACAGTTCTTTTGAGTGCTTCTCATCTAAATAAATCTATTTAGATCACTGTGCATACTGAACTGGAAAGCACTGAAGAGCACGGGCTAGAAGGCAGGCATTTGATGAAATATTTATCATTCAAAACCAATGAAAAAAACAAGAAGGGAAGTGTATTTTTCAAAGGGCTTCTTTGCAATGTGCAGTTCTGAGGAAGAACATTGGGAATGACAACAACAACATATCTGTGAGGCCTAACAAATAACAGGAGCAGATAGGGAGGCAGACGGAGACCTCGCCGGCAGAGACCAGACTCTTCTCATTACAGCTACACTACTCCCGTTTCCCATGGCAGTGTGTAGGAAGATCAACAGCAGATACCCAGGAGTGGTGGGGAGGACATCACTCATGTGGTCCTTACCACAGCCAGGAGCTCCTGCAAAGGGAGGCAGTGGGGAGATCATCTCTCATCCACTCGTTGTGGTTGGTAGGAAAATCAGAGCGGATGAGAGCACTCCAGCAACAGCTCAACGGCTGCCTAATGATGAGATGAGATTATTTTTTTTTTAATACTGGAAGAACTCTGTGCAGAGGAGTAGTTGCCAAGAGAGATGAGTGCGTGGGATGGGAAGAACCGCCTGGTGCACACCAGGTCAGGAGACAACGAACAGCCTCCAGGAGAAACAAAGGGAAAGCGTTTTTGCCTACAGATCCTCCTCTGAGGTGCCACAGATGCAAATAACATTTTTCAGACCACAGAATAAAGCATTCAAGAGATACAATCACATCTGGTAGCACTGATGTGCAACTGAAATCAGACAAGATACTGACCAGCTGTTAGGTTCCTTTTGTGGAACATGGGAAGAGCATGGAGCCAAGGGTCAGAGGCTGGCCACAGCCCTCCAAGCTCCATAAACCTGGTCCCTCCCACAAGCTCTCAGAGTTGATGCTCTTCTGAAATAGCTGGTGGAGAATGTTTCTTTTTATGCAGTGGTACATCAAGGACAACGATGGGCGTTTTTCTCCTCCATCCTAAAACCGATGACCCAAACTGGAGAGATTTCAATTCCTAAGGACACCAGCAATCTCCTTCCACGTCTTCCCTTCTCAGAGACAGATTTCCCAAAGCTATGAGCAGTACTGGGTGCATGGGACCAGGGTGACAGCTACCTAGCACCCAGAGACTCATAAGGCCCATGTGGCCCTGTGGTGGTTTGCATACTGTGATATAAGGAAAATAAAGCAGCACTGCTCATAAAGCATTGTATTGGCACCAAGTGAGACAAACAGCACTGCAACAGAGCATGTCTTTCCCCTGAGGTATATTTATCTGTGCATCTGTCCATCTTGTAATCATATGTCATTCCATGCAGCAATGGTACACCAACTCTTACCTAACTGTTGGGAATCTGGACAGACACAAGAACAGACTGACTCGCTCTGTCAAATGCCACTCTGCCTGCCAATCACTTGGGGGGCTGCATTTACTTAATTTCCCTTTCCCTGCACCACAGTAATTTCATGCTGCCATGAGCATACCTTCTCTTTTAGATAAACAATATCAACAGCAACATCCTGTATTACAACACGTTCAATTTATTTATGATCTCTCAAAGACTCAATTAGCTTCAGTTTACTCATCTGTGAGATGGGTACAGGATCTCGTATCTACTTCAGAGCTACCATCAATCACTAGATAAATTATTCATCATTTTACAAGGTATCATTAGCCATGCTCTTTCATACCTGGGAATACACACACATACAGAAAGCTTTAGATGATCATTGTTAGTACTCGATGGCTTTCATCTCAGTGATAGCAATCCTGGGAAAAATGCCCTCTGCTATCCCAATTTTATGAAGGGGCTAAAGTCTGTTCACGCAATAAGGATCTGGGAATTCTCAGCACTACTAGCCTTGTTCTCATTCTCCCGTAGTACTCCCGTCCCCCCGTGCCTCAGTTCTTCCACCTCAGTTGCAGAGGTTTGATTTATTCACACCTACAAATCGCTACCAAAAAAAACCCCCAAAATATCCCTGTATGAAAGGTGCTAGGAGGGGGAAAAATATCATCATGCCCAAAGCCCATGATGAGAGGTGACTTGGCTTTAACAGATTAGTCAATACTCCCCAGTGAAAAATAGACCTTCTGATGGATTTCAGTGCCTGCTCTGCCTTGAATAGCAAAAGCACTTAAGTGCTTACACAGACTGCTGCTCCCTTCATTGACAATTTACAACCAGGGGTAGTGGCTGGAAGATAGCTGGCATGAGTAGATAAACTGCCAGGCCCTGAAGATACTAATCATCTATTATACCCTTTTCCGTTGCTTGCCAATGAGACGTTGCTGATACAGAGGAGACTTTTGTCCTGTTGCATTCATCCCATCAATTAAAGAAAAAAAAACCCCATACTTTTATTTGTTGTTATTGTACATTATTGGTTCTTCTCAATTGCTCTATTTGGGTTCAAACACCCCATTTTCCTGCTGAAAACCAGCTTTCAGATGGCTAGAAAACTACTGACCAGGCTTACCACTCCAAGCAATGCCACATATGTGACTGAGAGGCAAACCTCTGTCAAGGACTGCCATTAGAGCAGCGGTCTCTCCTAATGAATTTGCGTTACATAACGAGCTGATGGCGCCGGGCTTTGCTGGCCGCTCAGGAGGACAGCAGCTACCCGGCAATTACACCCAGCCACATTCTCCCTTAATGAAATGCACCTCATTTACCACTGGTACCAGAGAGCTGGGATTAAACAGGCATGCAAATGTGCTTTTTCTTGCCTCTGACTGCCCTTCTCACATAGCCGCTTGTACAGGGATGGTGCTGCCTCAATATCAGTGCTACAGAGGAAAATTAATCTTGCTATAATAAACCAAAGACTTTTCCTCTTCTTTCCCCCCCTTCATTTCAGAGAACAACGATCAAGTAGACACACACACACAAATTCCATGTCAGCCCAGCATGACAGCTATCGGTGGTACAGTGCCCAGCTCTCTGTGCAAGGTGTAGGCACCTTCATTTGTCCCTGTTGTCCCTCCCAGAGAAGACAGCTCTTCACACCAGTGCTTCCCACCACCATGAGCAAAAACAGCAGTGCTGGGTCCAGCTGATTTTCCGAGCTGAAAAATCCACTTTATGTGGTGAGAAGAGTTTTGGGGATACCCTGCATGCTGGATACACATGGGAGTGAGAAATCCCTCTTCAAGGAATTCCAGGAAACTCCCAGGAACTGGAACACTGAACTCTTACAAAAGGTTTCATTGGGAGCAGGTTCAAGTCCTTCTTTTTGGCTGTAATCAGAGATGTTGTCCATCTAGAAGTCAGCAGTGTTTTTGGATGCCAGCAGGGCAGGGACGGGTACCATTTGATCCCCACTTTATTTCCCTTCTTTGCTTTTACCTGTCTAAAGCAAGGATGGAAAGAGGCTTCTTCCAGCTCTGGCAGCATTGGTATCTGCTTGTGAGAGCTGCTGTGGGAGCCAGGTAAGGAGGACTGAAATACTTCAAAGCTGAGCCTCAAAAAAAATCAAGAAACATGGTGTCAGCCCTCACTGGCTTGGGCACAGCTGCCCACAGAATGAACATGGGGACTGTCCCCATCTCACAACACCTCCAGCAGAACAGGGCCACGTGCCTGCAGATATTCATAGAGCAAGCCTGGGTCAGAGCTCCTGAACCAATCTGCTTTATACCACCACACAAATGAGTTAGGATCTGAAGCTGAACAACCCTTGTAGGACAGGCAATGAGGAGCTGAGCATGGCCCCTGCCCCACAGCGCCTTTAAACCCTCCTGGCTCCAGCCAGAGATTTCAGCTCGGGCACTCTATGGTTTGGGGTACCACTGCAGCAGCTTCTTACTCCAGGACACAGAAAAGGGAGGAAAAAAAATAATCAATCCAACAAAACCTAAAATCTTGCTTTAGAGGGTGAAACCTCAACAAACCCCCAAACCAATACCAGGTAATTCCCTAGTGCAACTTGTTCAGCTCATGCCCTCTCCTGTCATCCCACCACCCCTGTGCCAGGTGCTGACCCCATCCCCCTGCCCTGGGAGCAAGGGCTCCCATGTGCAAGGGCAGGAGACAGGCAAAGCATATTTTAACTTTTCATTCCTCATCAGCTACACGTGTGTAAGTGTCCAAAGACTCACAGAGAGCCCAAGGCACCCAGCCAACAAATAGGGACCACACCACCCTGTTGAAAAAACCCACAGGGCTGCAACCTAATTACCTTGTGACTAATTATCCCATGCTCTGACACGGAGCCCACCTCAAAGAGCTGGGGAGAAACTCCCACATTTCCCAGGCTTGCCTCACAAAATGCTGAGCATCAGCTCACCCAGCACAGGGCCAGACAGTGAGTCAGTGGAGGGGAGAGGCAGCCAGGAGATAGCAAGCACCGACGTGGGAGGCAAAGGTTGCAGCAATGCTGGGCTCTGGGTAAAAAATACTAGGAAGAAAGGGATCAGGTTTGGAATTTTTGGCAAATGTTAAAACTGTCGGGGTTTTTTATTAAAAAAAAAAAGTCTTCAAACTTGCAGAAGGTCTTATTTCTCTTATGAGAAAGGACTGCAGGTTTGATAGCCTGCTTAAACAATACAAATCCCCTTGGCTGACATAATAAGGAGCTTTATCGGCCCATCCAAGGCGGTGGCCCAGGAGCCAGCCAGGGTACCAGTGACATTCGTTGCTATGGGAACACTATTACCAGGAAACGTGGCTCAAGGTGGAGAGGAAACCCCAGAGATTCATTAGCAACAGGTTCCCATGGCAACGGCTCCAAACTCATTAATAATTCTCCCTTCCCTTCTCCACCCCCCTCCCCACACCCAGAAAAAAAGAAACCCAAACTTATTTCTGAGCGTGGGTGTGAAAATCCTCTGGGAAGGCTGATCAAAAGGAGGGAAGATGCACATGCAAGAGAAGCAGCACAGAGCTGTGCCCACCCCCCCCCACCTTCCCATCACCCACCTCCAGAACTTGCCTTTTTAACCCCTGATACAGAATAAAAGCAAGCTGTTAGGGTGGGTGCACCCCATTCGCAGGGCATGTGGCCTGAGAGCAGCTGCAAAGGGTAAAAGTAAGATTTCCCCATTAAAATGGAGAAAGAACAAAGAGCAGTGCTGGCGTGGGTCCAGTCTGGCTGATTTCTGCCTCCTGCCCATCCCAACGGGTGCTGCCACATCCCCCATGTCCCCTCTATTCATCTCCTGCCACTGAGACCCGCTTTCTGCTCGCTAAATTTGTTCGCCCCGGATTTGAGACAGCAATTCTCCTCTTGTCCTAAAAAAGAACCCCAGCTTGGCTGCAAAAAGTGTTACTACATGTGAGAGAGGAGCAGAAGGTGGAAAATACGGGTGAAGTCGGAGCAGGGAGAACGAGACCCAAACTCCAGTGCTGCTCCCTCCCTCCCGGCTTTCCCCAGGAAACACAACGTGCTCCCTCTCTCCTGAAAAATTCCCTGTCTGGGCAGGGAATACCCCAGCTTTCAGTTTTTATAGCACTTCCAGGAAACCTTGTTGTACTACACACATGCCATTTCAGGTGTCAGTGACACAAGGCAGCATGAGCCTGACTTAGGAGAGGACAGGGAAGGAGATGCAAATGTTAAGGGGGCTTAAATAAAAACATAGAAACCCTCTATGTTGACAGCTGCAATAGCAAATTTACTGGGAACGAGTAAACACCTGTAGTGTAACGCTGCTGGGAGCAGCAGAAGGGAAACACGGACCAGAGAGAGCATCTCTCCAAGCAGATGCAGAATAGATGCGATGAGGTGGGGCAGCACCATGCTCTGGTGCTCTTTCTTTTAATAAACATCCCCTTTCTTCCAGCTGAGTTGATGTGTTTTGTTCACTGGCATCTCTTGCCATCTTTTGTGGAGCTACAGAAGTTTAAGGGATCGCAATACTTGATCCCTAAAGTATAAATATTCCTGGGAGATGTCCCCTTTTACGCCACAGTGCCTCTTTCAGTCCCCAAAACCCCAGGCAGACTTCAACACAGGGAGTTTGGGCTGAACACGCAACCCAGCTGAAAAAAGGGGCTTGAAAAGCATCAGCCTTGCTCTGCTTTGCCAATATTCTGCACGTGTCTTCTCAAAACGAGAGCTCTAGCATTTCAAAGCCTGCCCCAAATCCATAGTTCGAAACAGAGCTAATATCAATTCTGTTCCTTTGATTTTTTCCTATGGATTTCAATGAGACTACTCACAGGACAATTAGGTAGTGTTTGTAGTATTAAGTGTTCTGAAGCACTTCTGTAACAATAGCTATTCCTCTCAGAGCCAAATAATATTGAATTAACTGTAATAATAGTCTAATAACTGAACAAGCCTGGGGGGAAGAATGTATGGCTTCTACTTTTTCATGTTTGCTTGCTTTACATAAATGAGATATAATCTCTTATGATAAACTAATATGAGTATCCAACAAATCAAACCATCTCCTTGGTTCTTATCCCTCTGCAGTTACAATAAAAAGTCTCAGGCAATATTAACCAAATACATTTCACATGCAAATATTAGATCCCAGCCTACAGCTGTCAAACTTCCAGGAGAGGGGTTATTTCCTATACCTTCAGCCTCATCTCTCAGCAGTGAGACTGACATTTTGGTTGAAAGAGCCGCCCACATTGGAGAAGCTGTCAGAAAGTGCAGATTAGCACATTTGGGATGTACAGCCCTTGTATGTATATTGTACTCACACTCACACGAGTTCATTTGTTTACATAAATAGCAAAATGTGTTCACCACGCCAGGCTGCTGAAATAAGGCAGAAATCTGATAAAACCAATAAATATTCAGACCTAGGGCTGTTTCCTCTCTACTTGTTAATGTTAGGGCAGTGCTTCCAAACTTTCCCCTCTGCAGCCTCTCCACTGGACAAGGAGACGCCTTTTGGGAATCGCCGTGCTGCAGCAGTGTGGGTGTACATCTAACACAGGTCTCTTATGAGGTTCCTAAACTACAAATAAAATCCACTTTAAAATACTTTGAACAGCAAGAACCATAAGTAAATGAACCGAGCAATGATGTATTCATAACACAAAAGTACCCCCAAGTCCAAGCCAGAATGGGATTCCATCACACTAGGTGTTGCACAGATGAGAAACACAGCCACAGAGCTGCCAATCTAAAATTGCTTGTTATTTCAATTTTAATAAATCCAGCCCCACATATCATAAAAACTGGTGTCATAAGTGTTTTCTTCTTATAGCAATTAAATGACAAAGGCAAGAAGCTACTTCAGAGCCTCTCTTTATTGCAACTTCTTGGGATGCTGTTAATGTTCATCACAACACAGGGGCTGAAAAGAGAGAGGCAGCAGTCAGCAAATTACCAAGCTGCCAACAGGAAAGCCTTCATCTTGCTGTGTTCTTAAGTCTGACTTTCTTCTAATTCTGTCTGAACAGGACTGAGTCTTTTTCCCATCATGTGATGGGTCAAAAATACATATACTTGTTAGAATGCAATTTGGATAGAAGGAGCAAAGGTCAGGGAATATGCTTTCATTATTCACCATAATAAGACTGTGAGACTTGTAGAAGAAAGATATTAATAGTACTGAAGAGGGAGTTGCTTGGCTGGCTGCTGTGGACAGTCCAGCTGTGCTGTATGAAGGCAGGACCAGGGTGAGAGGCATGTGTTGAGAGTACCCAGGGCCGCCCAACATCATGAGGGATGCTCTGCAGAGCAAGAAGCCCCTGGCACCCACTGGGACTGGACTTGCAGCATCCTTGATAGGAAGCCCTGATCCCTCAGAGGGAAGCCATGCATATATAAAATATCACACTGCTGTAAGGTCTAGAGACAAGGGAGGCAACAGTCCCTCTCTCTCATCGCACATCCAGTGATAGGCAGCAATGACTTCTTGGGCCTCAAGGACTCACAGTCTGCACTTTAGAAGGTGGCAGAGAAAGGTGCAATACTCATGTCAATCACACCCCTCTCTGCTCTGATGTGCACGTGCTGTTGAGGCACACAATTGCCACCTGTGAGAACATGTCCTTCAGGAAAAACTGAAATGCAGACTTGCAAGATGGTTTTAGAAATGTCTACAGCTTTAACCTAAAGTATTGCTCTAGTAGTGGTGTTTAATTGGCGTAACAAGTGGAATTATAAGCAACTTACTATGGGTAGGATTAGACTAAGGATTTTAAATGCTACTTCTTATGTCCTATTAAATACTGCTGTTGGGGTAATGTAGGTCTTTCAAAATTGTGGTATTGCAATGCTACTGTGGCCTTGAAGAGCTAAGCTGTCCTGGATACCTATGCTGCAATTACCTCCGCTAGCACAGACTTCCAGTGGTGGAGGACCTGTCCTCTTCAGATGCTCCCTCAAGGGTAGAATTTCAAACACTTTGGCAAACTGATAAGACACCTTGCACCCTTCCTGTCCAAGCTGTGCTTTTTCCTATAAAAGACTTCCATTTCAAGGCCATCATTCTGGTACCTATCACCACAGCCAAAATTCACTTTAAATGAGCAGGCTTCGAGAGAAAAGAAAAATCAAGGTGTTTTAAGTCTTTGTATAAAGCAGCAATTCCTTTCCTCAAGGACAGTATTTTATCTGCTGCATAATGAGATGAAGAAATCCCATCAGACTAAAGCAAGACTTAAAAGCACTGCAAAAACTGCTCCAGGTTCCCAAAAATCACTCTGAATCTCTACAGCGTGGCTTCAGGAGATGGTTTCATCTTTCAGCATATAAAAGCCCTGCAGGCCTCTTTTGGTTTATAAATGGCCTAAAAACATAGGGAAAGCCGCGTCCCTCCTGAGCTCTCGCATATCTGACTTCATTAATGACCTGCAAGAGGAAGACTTTTCCAGAATACCAAAACCAGTAAGTGTGTGGAGACAAGGGAAGATGATTCTTCCTCCGTGCGCAGAGGAAAGACTGCTCCAGGGAAGGACGGTTCCACAAACTGTATTATTACCTTTAAGATTGCTTTAAATGTGAAAAGGTCCAAGTATTCCCACTTCTCTTTAGCAAAGCCATGAGCGATGTGCCACGGCCTCAGTTCAGCATCTGGGCTGGCACAAGGAAGCAAACCCAACCTGGAGATCACTCAGAAGTGGGTTACACATCTCTCAGAACAATCCTTCTACAAGAACAGCAATAATGACATTACAAGACTAAAAGTCTCCAGTCAGAGACCCTGAGGTATTGAGCTCAAGCCTCCCCTGCACCCAATTTTAGCAGCCCTGAGCTTCTGCAAGTCAACAACTTCTGTAGACATCAAGGTGCTCAATGGCCCTGGACTGAATCAGAGGCCAACTAGCTCTGGACAGCTGAAACAAGCACCTAAAAGTCATCCACACCTATTAAAACTTCTGGCTTTAACGTCCATCATTCACTTACAACTTTAAAAAGCCTTAAGTCTGCACAACTGGCACAAACTCACCCTCCCACAAGGTCAACACTGCAAGGAAAGCTGCTTCTTCCAGCCTGAAAAATACTGGTTTCTTCTTCAGGATGCTACTGTAACACCAGTAACAGTGTTACCAGAGCCACCACAGACTTTCAATGGCTGAATTCAGTTGGGAACAGCCACGAAGGAGCTCTGCTTTCCACAGGCCAAGCTTCTTCACTGCAACCCCTGCTATAACTGGGACACAGAGGTGGTGTTCTTGGGATATGCCTGGGGAATTTGTATGCAGGAACTAGTATTTCCCATGCACTGGGACAAAAAACATCATCTTGTGTGTCATAAATTGTATGTTTTGCTGAAGATGGGGCTCTGAATCTAAAAACTTGATGGTTTCCCCTCACTCCCCACCCCCCATTGATGTATCACTTGGCCTACAAAAAGAAAGCGCTTCCTCCAACCTGGTCTTGCTTCTGTCCTCAGATCATGACATGCATCCATGCTTCTAGTCAATAAACCAACTTGGCTTTCTCAAAGCAAGCAACTGTTCAGATCAATGTGCTGCAAAAAAAAACCCCAACCCAAACTGAGAAGTTGTAGATGTAATTGCAATTAAAAAACCCAAACCAAACCAAAAAAATCCCAAACCCAGACTGCACAGCTCACAATGGGAGATTTAGTGAAGGACTTGTGGGTTGGCCAAGATCCACTTCTGAAATTGCTTAACTCCAAGGAAAATCAATGGTGTGTTGTGGTGCATGTGTCTGCAAGAGCAGCAAAGGGCCCACCCCCGTCAGGGTTCAAGGCCAGGTTGAATAAGGCTTTGGGCAACTTGATCTAGTGAAGGGTGTCCCTGCTCCTTTCAGGGGGTTTGTAACTAAATTATCTTTGAAGTCTCTTCCAACCCAAAGCATTCTGTGATTCTATGGACTCTAAGTATGTGGGTTCCCACCAGACATGGGAGCAGCTTGGGGGGTAGGGGTGGAAAAAGACCATCACCATGAGAGCATCCTGAAGGTGATGGGGTCTGTAGCAGCTCCCTTCTGCCCATGACACAAGGTTTCTTTGAGCTCTGATGCTCACTCCAGGTTTTGAAACAACAATTATTTTTTTTCCTCCCAATTTTACCTTTCTCACTGTGATGCAAAGACAGCCTGGCCCAAATCTGAGCTCTGCTCTAGTAAGGCAAGGCAGAGACACCCTAAAGTTCAACCTGTCACTGATTCCTATGTCCAAGATCAGGTCCATTAAACCCATGGATATTTGCAGACTTTTTTTTCCCACACACTCTTCAAGTTTCCCTGGAACATTAAGTGAAAGCTGGAGGATTTATCAGCAGCCCTATCGCCAAGAATGGAGAATAAGGAGAAAAGGGTCAATGGTCCTTGCCTCTCCTGCCCACAGCATTGCAGCATGCTGCAGTCCAGCCACAATTCACACCCTGTATCCTCACAGCACTGTCCAGTGTTGAATACAGCTGCAAAGTTAGCATTAAAAATAATAGCATGGAGGAGAATGAGAGTTATAGAGAAGGAGAAAAAGTTACACTTTCAGCTGAGATTTAAAGCAAGCTGCTGAGTCAATGAGGCAGAGAGGGAGTGGGAGAGCAGAGGTGCAATAGCTACTCTGTCTTCAGCCATGAAAGGGAAAGATGAACAAATTGGCACAAAATTGCCCTCCTTAATTTTATAGCCTGTTGTACATACCTCATCCATCTCGTGGCTCAGCTCCTTCAGCCTGCACTGCATTCCCAAAGCCCTCCATGTCCTGCAGAGATGGACACATCCCCTCCTTAACCACTCCCCGGAGACTGAACCACAAAGGGGCAAACACGCAAGGAGAGCCAAGGCTCAACCCAAGCTCCATGTGACACCCGTGCAAGCAACCTCAGCTCTTCCCAAGCTTGACATTCCCCACTTTGCAGCAATATACATCCTTTTCTATTAATTTGCTCTCCCAGTGCGCTTATTATTTAAGCTCTGCATTACTTAACTCTCCAACGTGTTTTGAGACACAGTTTGCAGAAAAGGCACTATGCAAAATAAAATTGTGTCTTCTGTTGTAATTTGTTTCGGGGGCTAATTACCAGTTTTATTGGGTTTCTGTGTATGAACATGTGCTGCATATTATGTACAGCACAGCTGCATGCCAGGAAAGTGATCCTTTGAGCATTAAAAGTTTCATACTTTGTTTTTAAAACAGTACGGGAAAGGGAAAGAAATAAATGGTCATTAGGCATTGAACAGAGCCCATTTTTCAACCTGTTGTGGTTTTTTTTTTTTGGTTTAGTGTCAATATGTGAGTTTTCCCCACAGTCCCCACTGAGCCTGGCACAGTCCTTCAGCACAGCAAAGCTCCACCAGACCTGGGGGGTTAGGCAGCTACCGAGCACATCACACCGCAATGATGACCTTAAGGAGAGCTGGGGATAGCTGAGTTTCAGCAGCACTTTCCTAAAAGGAGGGTTCCATCTGTTGCAGCCTCCCAGGAGGTGAATAAAGACCAGCAGCTGCAGGGAACCAGCCCCTGGAAAGAGGGAACCAGCCCCTGGAAAGAGTGAAGCTGAGCCTGCCGTGGGGGCTTGCTTGCTTCAAAGCCTTGCACTTGCTGCTGCCACAAGCTAAGCCTAAAGAGGCCTTTATTAGGATTAAAACACTTCTCTCGCTCATCTTAAACCAATATGGAATAATCTTTCTGTGAGGGGCTGCTACGTATCAATGCAAAGGGCTTTGAATTCATGGGGCAGCCACATCCCATGTCTTGCTCTCCAGATGCCAGGAGGAGAAAAACTGAAATCATGCATGGGACATGGTCCTAAACCTGGAGTCAGTTTTGGCACAGCTCTAAACATCCCAAGTTGTAAAAAAAGGCTAAACCCATAGAGATGTACCTTTTTTCTTGGCAAAAGAGAAAGAAAACTTCTAAACTTCTCTTTTGCTGAGGAAGAAAAGAAAAGCAAAGAAAAAAACCAAAAAAAGAGAGAAATGCACTGAGAGATGTCTGTGCAAAGTCTCGTTTACAGCACAAGAGGAGGAAAAGGCCTTTTCTACATTCCAAAATAATAATGAAATAGTTCCCCTTGATGACAAGAGCAATGACAAGGGTACACAAGGAGGGTAGGACAAGGGTGCATACCCATGGGACCAGGCACTGCAGAACCTCCCTGCTCTGAGCAAACACCTCCCTCCTCATAAGTCCCCGCTGCTCATGTATGCTTAGCGGCTGTGTATGATTAACTTGCATCAGACTGGAGACAAGAAAACTGTCCAGAGAGAGTGTGCGGCCACAGGAAAGCCTTCCCAGAGCAGGGCTGATGGCATCTTGGCAAGCAGAGCCCCGGGGAAGAATCACATCCCGCTGGCAGCCCGCCACTCCATCCCTCCCTCCTATTAACACGTCGGCCCTTTGCTATTCAGAAAGCAAAAGGCCAGAGATTTATTTTTACAACATGGTGTTAGTTTTTCACAGATGAATAAAAAGAAAAAGTAACAGCAAAACAACCTACGTGTGTAAAATCATGATTTATATCCCCCTGGGCAGAGTGGTGCCAGGGACCAGGTATTCGAGAGACCAAATGCATGTGGGACCTTGGAGTAGCGAGGATGGCATCACCCCCAGCAAGGGAGAGTGCCTAAGCCAGGGAACCAGTACTGATAGAAGTGATTAGAGGTGATGGAAGAAGTCCCATTGAGGTGTGGTGGAAGCACCAGGCAATGCTGCTAATGCTTTCCATGACCCCCGGGTGCAGGTGCCCCAGCCACATCCCTCAGGGACAGCCAAAACACAGCAGTCATGGTTTTGAGGGACAGTGCCTCCTCCCCACGCAGCAGTTACTGTGCAGCCAGGCTGCCCTGCATCTTATCATCCCCTCCAAGGGGCCTGTCCCTGTGACAGCTCAGCCGGTGCAGCCCAGACAAACACCATATTCCCAGGAGGGAATGAATTAGCGGTTCTGCTGCTAATTCCGGTTTAATTCCCGTGACGGACGAAGCACGAGCTCCTGCCTACACCCTCCTTGGCTCCTGCCCTGGCCAACCCAAGCACTGCTGAGGAATGGAGATGGAAGATTCATTTGGGATCTGAGGAACTGCAGCCAAACCTACTGCAGTGAGAAAAGGGACATGTGCCTCCAGGCCCCCTCCAATCTCACCCACTTGTCTACCACCATGACCTTTTAAACCATTTATCCTTTTATACATCCTTCATGTCTCATGCTGCTTGTTCAGCCGGCAGCAAAAGCATCTGCACTGGTGGCAGCTCAGCCCATCACCGTCACAGGGAGTCCCAGAAGCACACCCCACGAAAAGGCCATTATAGCCACGGCGCTCAGACGGGGACCACTCGAGGCCCACAGAGGCACGAGCCATCCCTTGCAATGAGGAAAGGCCATTTGTCCAACACCCAGCAAGTTTGTGTAATCCTTATCACTATGTTTCACTGTAGCAGGGAGAGCTTTGGGCAGAAAGAGGGGCTGGGGCCAAAGAAAAAACTGAACATTTGCAAAACAAGCAGGCTGCAAGCATAAAAGTTGCATCAGGTCCCCTGAAGCTAACCCAGGGGAGCACCCAAAATCATCCACCTTAAGCGAGTCCTGCACCAACATGCAGGAGAGAAGCAGGGGCTCAGTAAGAATTGCTGTCCCAGCCACTGTAAATGTGGGAATCATGCTGCAGGATGAGGATGCATCTCCTTCTCACCTCCATAACCCACAGCAACACAGCCAGGGAGGCACATGCCTTTGTGAGCATAACTCTGTCCATGTTGTGGGTGCCACAGTGAGACCTCCCTCTTCTCATCAGCTCTGCTCTTCCCAGGCCCTTACAGCCCCGAGTCAGAAGGCATAAGGACCATTCCTTAGCAAATCGAAACCATCTGCCACCTGCAACACAGGGCACCGCGGTGCAATTACAAGGTGTCTAACAACAAGCCTTTTCTACCCTTGTGGAGCTCCAAAAATTACCAATTTCATGGTTGATTTTTCTCATTTCTTCCTGTAACTCACACCCCTCACGCTTCCCTGCTCCCCAGTGAGAGGGTACATTGCAGCAGGGACGTTCAGGGGTTCAAAGAGCTGCCTGGAGTCTTGTGACAGGACACGTGTCTCTGGCTGTGAGCATCCCAGAGCACGAGTGTTCTCCTTCCAAGTGTAGCAGAGACACGCGAGTGCCATGTGCACACAGGAATGGCATCTGCAGAGCCTGCGCAGGATCCCTGGAGCATGAGATCAGGAAGTGCAGGCACAGGAGCTGAAGGCACCCAGCGCTGTCCTTCCCAAACTGCCATTCATTGCACCATGTCCTAGAAACACAGCCATCCCAATGCCAAACCCAGATGCTTCCCAAACGCTCTTCACAGTCCTTACAGCCAAGATATTTCTCCAAATCACCAATCTTATGGAGCCCTCTGAGGGTGGGGAGGGAGGCCCTAGCACACGGTGCCCAGAGAAGCCATGGCTGCCCCTGGATCCCTGGCAGGGTTCAATGCCAGGTTGGATGGTGCTTTGGACACCCTGGGCTGGTGGAGGGTGTCCCTGCCCACAGCATGGTGTGGGACTGTGTCATCTTTAAGGTCTCTTCCAACCCAACCAGTCTTTGATGCTATGAAAATTCCTTTCCACATGGGATGCATTTTAGCTTGAGGGGAGAGAATGAGGCCTATAAGAAGTTCCTAAGCTGCTGTGCAGTTACTGGGTTAAGGTTTTACTCTCTAGGCCTGATCCCTAAGGCCCCGAGAGGTATTTTACACCCCTCTACTAATGGGCTGATGGATTTCCATGGCTGTGTTTCCACTCACATGACAATCCTTCCACTTTTGTGCCTGCACATAAAAGGCATCGATGCACTTCAACAATGCTCAGCTCACCCAGTCCCCTCACCAGACCTGCAAGGCTTCACTGTACGCTTATTTCCTTGTTCACCACTCCGCATTGACTTCTTCAAGGACTAGTGAAGGCCCTTAAAAAGCACCACAGCCTTGTGGCATAGCCTAATGGTGCTCCACCAGGACCCCAGGATGCCAAACCTACACGCTTCACCTTTCATAGCCTGCCTGCTCTTTGAATGAAATCTGAAAGACCTGAGTCACATTAATCTCAACATCAGATCTTCATTTTTGGCCAAGAAGCATCTATCTGGCCAGCAGGAACAGGCCTGATCAATCCCATGCTGATTTCTCATGTCAGGTTAGTTTTTATTTAATGATAGAGCTCTCTGAAGTCATATATCTCCAGCAGCCTCAGCTGAAGGAAGCATAGCCCCATGTTTATAGTAACAAATCTAATAATCAAATACAGTCTGGTAAATGACAAACTGTTTATTTTCCCCTCACATGAGGAATTCTTATAAAACTGCTGAAACATTCCATTTAAAAGTCATTTACATGGCGATGTGCTGGGTATCGTCATAAATCAGGGAAAACAGCCTCATGAATAATTTCAGACTAAAAATAATCCCAAACAGGAATCTTCTCTTCACAGTTGAACCAAGGAACATACACGAGTGTGTGTATATATACATATATTCCTTAATTAAGACAAAAGGAGAGCCTGATTGATGGAAATTTTAAGACCCCAGTTGAGCAGAGCATGTGCCAGGAGCTGGGTGGATGCTTTCAGTTCCTCAGCCTGGTAGGATCACAGCAGACTTTGAACTACCCACAATTTCCTTCCTTTAGGGCACCCAAGTGTGGGAACCCAGCCAAGCCTTTAGGGGAGAGACACACAGGGAGGAACACATGTAACACCCCACACTCTCTCCACATCTTCATGACTAGTTCCAGCAAAGGAATCCAACTGGGTCAGCCCAAAGGTTTATCCATGTTCTGTCCATGGCAGTGCAAATACACAGGGGAAAAAAAGAGAACACAAAACCAAGGGAAAGTAGAACGATAATCCCATGTTCTGGTGGGTTCTCTTGATCCAAAGGTCAATAAAATAAATATAACAGAAGGAAACTTCCTGACTTTACAAAAGTAGTACCAGATTCCTGCTGTAAATTGTTCAATATCACTTTGTCAAGTGATGGCATCAGAGCTATCCAATGTGTACAAGAACAGAGGCCCTGACCACACTTCCAACTCCACTGCTGGCCAGAATATCTCAAGGGAGAAGTTCTGCTTCCAATTAAGCTTGTGATGATCAGTAGCCATTCATGTTAAAGCAGGTGCTTCCCATAAAAACTGGTGTAAAAGTAAAATCATGAGATCAGAATTGGGTGTCTGTAAGTTTACTTCTAAATCTGGAAGTCCCTTTGGAAGCATGTCTGAAGCCTTCAGCTGGAGGACAACTGAACCCTCGAAACAATTCATACACTTCCAGGAAAAAAAATAAGGGGGGAAAAAATGCATTCCTTTCCCACCCTGCTTTAATTTGAATTATGTCAACAGGGAAAGCCAGCTGAAATCCCACACTTTCCCCAGATGGGCAGTGAGGTAATTGGTGGACATACGCCCATGTCAGACTTCAAATTCTATTTTGCTCCCTACATGTCATCTGTGGTTGCAACCTTCCCAGCAAGCTGGAGCACCCCTTTTGCAGCAGAGGTTTGACATCTAGTGGACAGATGGCTCCCAAGAAGCTGTCACCACACAGCCTAGGGACACTGGTGCAAAGTCATCCTCCCTGCTTGAGAGGACACAAGGAGGGCTCACCAGGCACTCATGGAAAAAGACGCAAAAACCAGGGTGTTTCTCCAAACAGAAGTGGCCAAGCAACAGCAGGCTGGTGGGAGAGTTTACCCTGGCTCCTGGCAGGAGATAACAAGATCAAGGTGGGCAATGCTCCAACACCAAGCAAGCCCAAGAACCATACATCTCTCTTTTTGAAGTGCTAGGAGCCAGCCGCTGTCTCTCTGATGCCCAAGAAGCACTGCTAGGAAACGGGGGTACCCAAGGGGCTGCACAGTCCCATCAGAGTCACCCATTATCAGCCAAATGCTGGTAGGGTCTGCTGGGTCTGCCCTGGGAGCCACAGCACAACCTGGGCCACCAGCTTGTGAACTTGGATAAACCAAAGCACTTGCACTCACCAGAAGGGCAAACGAGACCCTGCCCACAGCCAGATGACTTTATTAGTTAATTTAGGCAACACTCCTCAGACACAGCATTATCCTCCTGAACTCCCCACAGCCCTCTGCAAACGTCATCATGAAACAAATGGATCATACTAAAGCAGCTCAGGATGGAAACTCAGATGGGCTCTGAATGAGCAACTGAAGATTTTGGAAGGCTCTCAGCTCTTCAGCCCTCCAGAAAGAGCAGCACATCCCAACATACCAGCAAAGCAACACCACGGGATGCAACAGCAGCACAGAGCCTATTAGATCTCCTTTTTTTCCTGACAGCCCTATTAAGTGCAACAGGGCTGTGTGGCTTTTTAAGGATGCTGGTCCAGGCATTAGAAGGCAGAGAGCATCCAGTGGACATCTGGCCCCCCTGCTACAGCAGGCAAAAGAAGAGTTGTTTGGTAATGGATTGCACCAAGAGCCTTGCAGAAAACTTGGACATCATCCAAGGAGACTGGATCAGGACATACAACCAGGGCCAAATGCATTCCTTGACGTACTAACATCTTTGGGGGAGGACACGTCTCCCTGTTTCATGGTCTGATGACTGGGAGCCCAGCATGACCCCAGCCTCTGGCTGGGGCACATCATGCAAACACAGAGCGATTGCTCTGGAACGAGACCTTCACAAGATCTACAGCAGGAAAAAATTCAAGCCTCATTTCTTGGGACTTATTCACCGCTGCCTGCTCCCTAACATACCACCCTGTCAGCCCATCGCTCCGTTTTGCTGATACCTTATCCTGTTTTGCCTGATGTGCTTTTCTGCGTGGTGACATTGCCTTGCCTGCCAAGGACACGCATGGGCGAAGGGAGGACTCAGCGATAAGGGAGTTTCAAAGGGCTCTGGGATGGAGCTCAGAGGAGGTGAAGCAATGCTGCAGGTCAGACAGGGAAGACACAACTGTGTGTGCAGAACAACAGACTCGGTTAAGTCTACAGATACCGCAAGACAACGTAACGTGGAATTGTATTGTCTGGGGAATGCTTTAGAGGAACCCCAGCATCCAAGTAGTAGAGTCCCATATGTTTTGATAGGAGGCTGTTAAAGGCACGCTCCTATAAACACAAGTCACACACTGTATAGATATGGGCTGCAAACGTAATGTTAAAATACCTCAATTGCCTTGAAGCCGATTCATGCTCTGCAACTGCCAAAAAAAGAAAGAAAGAAAAAAAAAAAGAAGAAAGTGAGCCCAGGATGTTTCAGCTTGCTATCTGAAGTTATTTATAATAAACTCTGACTGAACTGAATGCAACGGGCCAAGAGAGCAGAGGAAGCAGTGATGAAGGGTGGTAAAGCTCACGCTGCAATCCATCACCCCTGCGGCATAAGCCGGTGTTCAAACAAGGCAAGGGATCTGGCTTCCATCAGGCAGAGCCAGGAAACGCAGGGTTAAGGCCAGCTTGAACTTGGGCCTTAAGTGACTCCCTGACATTACTCCTTGGGGACTCCAGAAGCACCAGTGCCTCCAGGGATGACTTGTGCCTCGTTTGCCCTTGGCTCTTCCCTGCAGAGGTTGCAGAAGGACTTGACATTCCCCTTCATGACCCCTCTGCCCCTTTCCTTGCACTGATGGAGACTGTGACATGGGTCAAACCTCACGTGGCTGGTGAGCAAACGGCTCCATCTCACCCAACCACATCTCCACCTCCAGCTCCTCACTGCTGCAACCTGGTATTAGGACTGACATTAAACTGCAGCGCTGACTCAGAGGTAGCTGAAGATACTTTATCCCACCAAATTTCTCTCCAACCTATGAAAGATCACAGGCTGCCAAGAATTGATGCCTCAGATGTAGCTCTCCTTTCGTGCGATGAGCTGGTGGCTTAAATCCATCCTTCAACTAATACTGCTGCTGACATTGACCCATCCTGGAGAGCAGAGATGTGCTTTCAAACACAGCATTTAGAGCTAAACTGACAGCTTATCAGGACAAAGCGATAGGGAGCAGGCAGGGGATTGATTTTGCCTAACTGATCCCTCCTGTCTCGCTTAAGGGCAAACTCTGCAGCCCTTGCTGAAATGAACAGTCCCGCTGGGTCACACCAGGACCCTGGGAACACACAAACGCAATAGGAAACAACTGCCTTTCCATGGTGAAAGCTCCAATCCTACGGAGCCTCCGTGCAAAAACTAGTCCCAGATAAGCAGCAACAGTAAGATGCCAGATAAGCTCATCGCAAGGTGGGGCTGCTGATGCCCATGCAGCATCCAAAGCTTTATACTGTTTAGCTGAAGGTGTTCATCTTCCCCTCATCCATAAGCTCTGCCTATCCCTCTTCTGGAACATGTGGAGACCACACGCACCGCATGGCTTTATAAACTAGTCCTAACCTCTGGTACTCATTTCTTAGATGAAGTTCTGCTCTACAGATGTGGTTATGAGTTATTTTACAGATGCTTCACAGGAAGAATTGCAGGTGCCCAAGTCACAGCTTCTCTTCACCTCTACCACTCATCTGCTGCATGACCTCTTGCAAGTCACCTCTTGCTCTTTGGCTCTGGTTCCCTTCTTGCTTTCTGCAAGAAGCCAACTCACTCTATCCAAAGCTCTCCTAGCTCCAGACTGCATTTTACTTTGAGCTCTATGGCACTTGCAGCAGCACTGGGCTCAGCCTAAGTGCTGCCCTGATGCAAATACTAATAATGCAAATGGCAAATGGGCCCCAGAATCGATTGCCCATGCATGCATGAAGCATCTCCTTGAGCTCCATCCATTGACAAAAACACATGGGAAAGCCTAGTAGGTACTTATCAAACCCTCAACAGAGCTACAAAAACCCCCAGCCATGACTCAGCAGGCCCTGGAAAATTTCAATAAGACACATGTTGGGTTTTTTTTTTAAATTTAAAGTGTGAAAGTAGAATAAACATAGCCTTAAGACCTTTCATTTTGCTATGGTTGAGCATTGATTTCTTTTTTCCAGCCACAGTACACCCTGCTCTAGCAATGGGGTAAGATGTCAGTTCATCATAATGGGGGCATCAAGCCATGGACTGAAGACATCCGTTGGAACAGGAGTCAGTGTGACTACAGAGTTAGCCAGTGACATGGGAGAGGAGCATCTGGCCAGCACCTCAACTGTGAAACCCCTCTTTATCCCTCAACCTGACCTCAACAATGGTTACCCCCAACTTCAGCAGTTCCAGAGCTCCCCTTTTCGATACCAAATTGTCCATTCAAGACCAGGTTCATACTTAACAGTGAAAATGAGAAAGTCTCTTCAAAGCCCATATGAAACATAGCATATTTCCTGCTCAGAGTAGGCAAGTTCCGAATCAGACACAGGAAACAGGTGCTCTCACAAGTGACCATTTAACTGATCCTCATCAGAAAAGCAAAGGACAACACCACATGGGAACTAGACCAACTTTTGCCTGGATGAGCTGTGCCCCTGAAGCTGGCTGTGAAACGGTGAGAGTTCACCCTGCACTCACTTTGTGCCTTGATAAGAGATTTAAGAGACCGTGGTGGCCAGTCAAGCCCTTCACGAGTCTCTCCTTATGTAAAAGACAGATGATTCGGCATCAAGTTGATTTTTACTGTTGCCTTATAAACCCCTGCAAGGTTGAGGGTTGCCGTGGAGTGGCTGGGAGACCGTGACTGTAATAAAAGCATTTACAGCACTGACACACACATGAAATTGCAGAACCAATATTCAGGATCACCAATAAAGGGAAAACACCAGAACCACACGTGAAACAGAGTGCCCTTCTGACTTCTGCTCTTCTGACTTCTCTATCAGGCAGCGTTGATAGAGAGCAAATTAAAATCTTTAGCGGGACGCGAGGTGAAGGAAATCCCAGTGTATTTACACATGTAGCATTTACCAGTGCCCTTGGGAACAGGTCCAAACCTCTTTCCTTGGGAGCTATTTAATAGGACAGCAACCATCCTAGGGATTGCTTCCTATCACTTGTGTCTCTCCCACCCATCTGCCCATGTCCAGGGGACCAAGTAATGTCAAATATGGGCCTAGAAAACTAAGATTCAGGAGAAACAGAGGACTTTTTTCCCCCCCACTTCCTCAAGAGTTGCTCTATAAGGTTCAATCCTCCAGGCTATGAAATTCAATAAGCCGTAATGTTCCAATCGCTACAAGCTGCCTAGTCCCCACCATGCCAAAGTAGCTCAGATTTAACAACAAAATTACAGCGTGCATTATGCCATTACAAGCTCCACACAAACACACTTACGAAAGGGCCTGGTAATAAGAGGTTGGGGATATAGTGTGTTTAGGGCTAAATCCTGCTCCTGGACTCACCAGCTTTACTGGCATCAAAATTACCCAACCTGGACCACATGGCTGAAGAATAGGATCTCGTTCTTTTCCAAACCCAGACAGATGCTTCCCTACACTCCTCCACAGGTAGTAACCCAAAAGCAATGATAAAAATCTCAAGGGTTCATAATTTCATCTCAGGAATTCAATCGGCACCTCCAAGTCTGACAGCATCCTTACGGTCAAACACAACCAAGGAATACACTTGCTTGCTATCAACCTCCATGAGAAAAGTTTTCATTCCTTCAAAAGCAAAGTCCATTTTGCTAGAAGCAACAGCACAGGTACACACAATTATACATAAACACATGTAGGTGTTAAGTAGGTACACACAAATACTGCACTTCTGTGTTCCTCTGCTTTCCCATCAGCTGTGCCCAAAGAATTTCAATTTGCAGTACCAAAATGCATGGTTTGCATTGTCTCCTGGAGAGTTCTTCATCCTTTCCTCTCTCTGTCATCCCCCAGTGAAGGAGGTGTCAGTTCATGCTTTCTCTCCTCAACCACGTCAAGAAGCAGCCTGGGCTTGCAGCTCCTCTGAGACTGGAGCGGATCTCTATGCAAATACCTGCGTACCCATCACAAGCCTCAGAGGGTTTAACTGAACAATGGGAAAATCAAAACAAATGTACAGGTAGAGAGGACAGCGATGGGGATCAAAGAATTTAGGTACACTAAGCTTCACAAGCATCCTGGGGGAATGCTACCCCTGAAACATCTGTAACCTTCATCCAACATCCCAGCTAATGTGACTCTTCATCCTTCTGGAACATGACAGATGTCCCAGACACTCTGTACCACGACTTGTGGGTTACTTTCTGCAGCAAGATCTGCCCGAATATTAGACATTTGGGAAAGTCCCCTTCCTGCTTTGTCCCGTGAGGGTGGAGGAAAGGGGCCGTGAGCAGTCACGCGCTTGATTTCACCCTCTGAAGGAGCCGTGATCACAAATAGATGTACGTGCATATGAAGTCATCTTATTCCTCTGGATGGCTTTCGGAGGCACTGCTTCTGAGCAAAATTGCAAGATACTAGTAGCATTGTGAAGGCACACAATTTCCATCTGTCAATGGAAACGGGCAAAATTAGATCTCGAAGCTGCGCATTTAATCCATTGCCAAACTAGTCTGCCTGGTACAGTGCTCAGAACAGATTTTTATTAAGGGAAAGAAAGAGGAAAATTGTCTTTTACAGCTGCATCTTGTCAAAGCTTCCCTCCTCCACCCCCAGCCTGGCCAGCCAGCTCCGGAGTGACCGCTCTGATATTTCCCTGCGGCACGAGTCTGGGAACAGCTCTGGAAGCCCTGTACAGAGCTCATCAGCCTCTAATTCACTTCCAATTTGTCTCTATGCAGGCTGATGACTCCTAATTGCTGGTTCAGAAATACAGCACATACCCCGACGATTTTAAGTTGGTCTAAGTTATCTTAGGTAGTAAGAATTAACTGTTAGGGGAGATCACACAACAACTCTCCTCCTATCCCAGGCAGCTACAAATTCAGTTAAAAGTGTATCTTAAAATTACAAGGCTGCTTCAGCAGTTGGATTAAGGGATTGCTACAAACGCCAGATGCTACCTTAAGAATTAAGGGCCAAATCTGAGCTCGAGTTCTCTTAAAACATCTGTGTAAACAGAGGTAACATATTTCTTGCATGAGTTTTAGCATCAGTGGCAAAGGTTGCTGCTGCACAGGTTCACACGCCCGAGGAGATGGAATTCAGAGCACGACACGTGCTAAGAGTCAAACACACCTGCGGGTCTCGGGGTGTGCGACCCGCAGAGCCAAAGCTGTACCCCTGGGACTCCTCCTGATTTACACCAGCAGAAGGAAGCAGCAGACCTACGTGCATAATCCAGTGGAAAACTAATTGGAGCTCTGTAAGTAGGGAGCTCGATGCTTCTTGTCTGCAGAAGCATTTATTTAAAAAAAAAAAAGAAAAGAAAAAAGAGATAAAAACAAACAAGAAGCAACAACACACAAACACACAGGGAAAAACATGATTCAGAGTTCATTCACTGTAAACTAATGTGATCCCGGTTGCTCTAATGGAGTTACTCCAAACATGTCATTTAGACAGAGCACGGCACATACAGCTGAGGTTTTGCTGCCAAGTAACCCCGGGTGGATGCTGCCGACTGGACCCGCGGGAGCTGGTCTGAGCCCCAAAACACCAAGTAACTAAAGCCATGGAAAAGGTAAGCTTAAAAGCAATTACTACTTCTGTATTAAAAAAAAAAAACAAACCAGAACAAAGCAACAACCACAAAAAACCCCACCCAAAATTCAATACATAAACAGAACTTGTAAGTAAACTGCAAATTAAAGCTGCATTTATTGGTTTCCACCAGATGTGTGAGGTGAGACAATTGGAAAAACTTTACAAAGTGGAGTCTGGGATGCATCTTGTAAATGCCCTGAAAAGTAGCAAATTAATTGCTCTGAAGGGTTTTTAAATACAGTCTAAAAATAACAAGTAAATTGTAGGTATTTCATAGACATGACGAGTAATTTGGAGTAAAAACTGATGCAACAAAGTTTGCATCTCTGTTTCTCACCTACTCAGAAATACCTGCAGCAATCCTGACTTAAGACAACCCCGAGATAAACCCATAAAGCTCTATGAGCTGCACGCTCAGTCTGGAATTCAAACCCAAACAGGAACAGGGTGTCAGGGGCTCCAACCACAGGCTCTATGGGAAAGGCAGTGAGGCTGATCAGAGCTGGGGCCAAAGAGGGGTTAAATGTGATTTTATTCACTGATATTTTGTTTCATTAATGACAAAGATCTAATTTTATTTTTGTTCCTTCTATTTCTGATTGACTTTCTACACTTCACCTCAGACAGATTTTTGTTGTTGTTGCTTTTATGAGTCAACTTAATTCCATCAGTTCCACATTTGCATCCGTGGGCACCAGCCCCATATCTCTTTTTAAGGTTTCCCTACACTCACTCTTCTGAATGCAGACAGGTATCACCACACACCGTTGGTCCTTACTGCAAAGGGCTACAGCAACACATCATCTGCTCCAAAAGCACTTTTGCAATTAGCTTCCTAACCCTTCTTTTGTTGCAAAAGTCCTTTTGAAAACAAGAGCCAAGTGCCAACTAATGCCTGCTTGAGTTCACAGAGAGCTTAACCCCTTCCTTTGTGCAACCTGCTGCCCACCCTGCCCACACTGACATTGTCCCCAAGCACCACAGGCTCCAGCAGCTTTGCCATACGATAGGGACTGCCAACACTGATCCATATTCCCAAGTTTGGCTAGAAGACAGGAATAAAAGGTATTTTTCAGAGGTACAACCCATGAGCAGCGCTTAAGGAATTCAAAGTGCAATGCAGAGGTCAGAGATGATGGGTTTTGGCGGTGCCAAGGATGCAGGGACCACGACAAGCCAGCAGAGATAGCTTCTGTCGATATTAAAGACAAATCTCAGGGACTAAACTGTTGATTAAATGTATTGAGCCAACACAGAATGCTGAAATGAAAGGAGCTAAAACACATGTGGACAACATATTTTTAGATGAGTTACAATTTACAAGACTTTTCTTCCTTATGCTTCCTAATTGCTTGTCATTCAGCGGGAGATGCTGCTGGGTGCACAGCACCTGCGCCTCTCACCAGATTCAGTGGGCGTCGTGGATGCTCAGCAGCTCCCAGGATGAGGCCAGAAATACATTTATTCCCTAACGGGTTTTTCCACAGCACGCTAAATATTTTAACTGCAATATTTATATTTGGAGATGACAAATTGTGATTCGGTCAAACCCTCCCCAGTGCACTTGTCAGGATACAGCCTGAATAAGAACAGATTAAAAGCAAAGGCTTTCTGATAAAGCTCCTCAAATCTGATACGCACTTATTATAGAGTAATCAAATGAAGTTTGTCAAACTGATAGGAGCCCAGGCAGGGCACTTATACCCACACCTCCGTGTGCTTCAGTATAACCCCCTCCAAATCACAAATGGCAATGCTCCCACGTCTGTGGGAGCCAGCGCACATCAATTGTGCAATAAAGAATGAAGAGAGCTGCAAGCCTCGTGTCAGAGAGCAATTTATAACACTGCCAAGCAAACAGCTTAGCCCAGTATGAAGAACAAGGAGATGGAGTGAAAACTAGAGCGTTGGAAAGAGATCAGATACATCATTTTGCATGAAATGAGGTTTTTCACCATCTAAGCAGACTTACAGACACCTATACTGGGGAATGCTTGGAAATAACACACAGGATGTCACTGGGGATGCTCGATCTGCCCCAGAGTGCTCATAAGGGCAACTAGAAAGTGCTGCTAGGAGGGCAGCTTCAGGGAAAAAAATAATAATTAAAAAAATAAACCCCAGATTTGATGCGAGCAGCAACTCTGCCCAAATAGGAGAGCAGAGCCAAGTCCCGCAGAAATCAGCTGGAACCAACAAGCTCTGGAGCCACTTGGAAAAATAAATCAGCGGAGGGTTTTTTCTGACTAAGGCACACAGAATTCCACCTATAATGAATCACTGAATGTTTTTATGAATCACTAAATAACTAGCAAAGTTGCCCGAGCCTTATCAAAGCCACGCTGCAAAGCTGACACTCCGTGCCCTGATGGAAAGCAGGTTTAATCCGCTGCACCCTTACGTTCTGCTTTACAGCCTGTGTCTCCAGCCGGTCGTACAGTAACACACACACACACCCCCCAGCAACGCAATGCAATGCACTGGTGACAAGCACAGAGCCAGCGTTCCTCCCAACTGCTCCACCTCAGGCACGTGGACGGCACCGGTTGCCAACAGCCATCCCAGCCCATCGCTGGGCTACACGCTTAAACCAACAACGGCCAAATCCCACACCCCCCGAGGTGCAGGGACATCGAGGGATTGACCAAAAAAAATGACTCAACCCTTCATTTATCCAAAATGTTAGCAACAGTCAAATAATCCAGCATAGAGAACACCCGTCTGGGTACAGGCACAGCTCCCTGTTCCTGTAGCGCTGCCAGTGAACAGCGGCGCTTGGGGAGAGCCAGGAAAGAACCTCGCTGGATCTCAAAACCCCAAGGTCTTGCTCTCCACCACCCGACGCGCACACCGAGTACACAAAAACTCCCACCCCCAGACCTCTATAAATAAACCCACTTAAGAGATGCAGGACTGAAGAAATAAGTAAGTTTGTGCCCAATTCTTTATCTTTCTTTTTTCCAAAGGCAAATTAAAAGTAACAACAGAGGGAAAACGCGGTACAACTCGACAGTGAAAAATTCAACTTCAGCCATTGCCCGCGTCACAGGAACTATATTCAGGCTGTTTATTGGCTTTAAACTGTCACATACAAGCGACTTTCTGGTTGAATTTGGGTTTGGAGGTAACCCCAAAGATCAGAAGGAGGCTGTGGTGCTGGAGCCCCCACTTCAGAAAGCCGAGGAATGACACAACACAGCAAACAGCTCCACCAAAGTCAGCCGTGAAGATCAGACCCAGAGCCGGTCTGAACGCTTTCCACTCCTTTCATTGAACTTTAACAGACACAGCTCTTGGCTCACACACCTGAAAACCAACTCCTTGTAGATCTTTTGCCTTCTGTCACTTGAGAATTCAAAAGTTTGATGGTTTTATTAATACAAATCCATGCATATGGGGGGAGGGGGGGAAGGGGGATGGGGACACGGATTTTTTCCAGGTTGTTCTTAAAATTCCCAAACACAGCACAGCTATTAAAAACACAAATGCACATCTACTACATCTGCCCACAACCCCGTTTTTCCTCTGATGTGCAGCCCTTTGGGCAGACACGTGCCTGTGGCTAGGCAAGCTCCCGGTCCCGTAAGCTGATCCCCACCCCACCTGTCCCCCAAGAACCAGGCAACAGCTTTTTTTAGCTATTTCTAAGCCTGGCAGTAACCCCCTCTGCTTAAGCCACAGAAGTGAACCACGCTTTTGGCCCAGCTGCAGAGGATTTCCACCTGCTCCAGGCCACAGGTCTGGGCTATCTCTGCTACCGACAAATATTCGGAGCGGCCGGGCGGTTTTTGCGGTTCAAGAGATCTGGATTGACAGGGGGTTGCCAGGAGCCCCATGCAAGATGCACATGACTGCACTCCCCAAACCACAGCAGCATTTGGTCTTTCAGATGCTGATGCACCCAGGTCTGCAGTGCAAACCCCATGGCACAGTAGGATACAGCTCCTTGCCACTGCCAGGAGCATCCCATAGGAATACACCCAAGACCCCACAGGTACCTGCTGGGAACCAGACCCTGATGAGACACCTTTGCTCTGGACAGACAGATGGATAGCTCTGGTCACAGCCTGGGGCACAAGAGTGAAGTTTTCTGCCTGGTGGCAGGGAGAAGCTTGCACAAGTTTTGGAAATGAAACACCACAGGGGAGATGCAGGGAAACACTCGATGAGCACAGAGACATAAGGGATGAAGGCACTGGGGGGCACAGAGCAAGATTTTCTCATCCTCCCCTGCAAATAAACCCAGAAGAAAGGAACAGACAAGTCCTCCACCAAGAAAATACACTCCTGGGGAGGAAAGCTGCTTTTCAGAAGGGGTTAGTGCTTCCCAGGTGGGCAAGCACCCTAAAGAAGCAGCTTTTTGGACTCAGATTTCAAGAGACTTCATAGTTGCGCCTCTTCCTTCTCTAACTGAGGGAGATTTTAATGCAAACATAAAGCTCATTACCATAGTTTATGGATTTATGCTTCTAGGAGGGCAGGAACAGTCACCAAAACCACACAACTGACCACAAAACACCTTTGTGTTGCCACCTTCTCTTTCAGGTTACTTTTTCCCAGGGACAGGCACTGGAGGAATCTCAGCCCTTACACACCGTTCTATCTGCCCACACTCCTCCTTGAGCAGCCTGCCCTTCTAGCTGCTTTCCAAGTGTCCCAGCCCTGTGGTGGTAGCCCTCATCCCCAAGCTGCCCAGCCTCCAACTGTCTGAAGTCTGACATGCACCCAGCACTGCCTGGGCACAGCACCAGCTCCTGAGCAGGATGCACACCTCACTTTGAGGTTGCTCAACACAGCTTCGTTAAGCAGCTTCAAAAATCCCAACCACTGGCACTGCAAGAGCTCTCACCAAGAAACTGAAGAGTGGACCCCAAAGGATTATTCTCGGGACTGCTGGTGACCAAGAGAAGAGGGGAACAATCCCAGCAGGGAGCTCGGTCCTACTGCTGGGAGACGTCATGAGCTTTTATTCTGCTACAGCCAAAACATACCAGCTCTGACAGCAATAACACTACGACACAGGGCTTATGTAGTTTTATTAAATTTCTGCCTCACTATTAACCAACTGTCACAATTTCCATCTAATATTATGTCAGACGGGTAAGATTTGCAAAGGAACTTGCCCTCCTGAGAATTCTTTGGGGGGATGCTGAATGGGAAAATAAAAGCACAGCCTCAGCCTTCAGTGGCATGAGCACACCTGAACCCCCTTTTACACAAACCTCCCTTGCTCTGTGCCGATGCTGCTTTGTTTTCCTGCCACTGTGGGTTAATTTGCCAGCTGTGCCAGCTGTACCATCTTTGGGGATGCTGAACCCAGAGTGGGAGAGCAAGACCCCACCAAAGTCAAAGGAGAAGGCTTCTCCCTCCTGCCTGCCCCCCAAAGTTTTGAAACACGATCACCTGCTTTAAGTGAAATCTGCCTCGACTCATTCTCAGCTTAACAGGAATACAGCGCCCCCCTCCAAGCCCCTCCAGGACTGGGCACATCACTTTTTTGTTACAGAACCATGATCTACGTTTAATATTTACACAGCTAAAGCATCACTGTGGAGATCAACTACTTGTTTACTTCTCCCTTCCATCCACACGCATACAGGAGCCTGGTTGCCCCCTCACAACGATGTAAAGCAGAAATATCTCTGCAAAAGTCAACAGTTTGAGTAAACATAGTTTAAACGAGAGGAGATCCAAGGCCATAAAAATTGTGGGGTTTCCCTCCAAGTATTTCTCCTAATAACAGACCAAGGCAGTATTCTGGGGAGGATTGTGCAATTCCTCCTAACAACACTCGCCTTGGTGGTGTTGCTGAGGAAAACAGTGATCTCAGATGCACATGGGTTTCCTTGGTTAACTGAAGCGAGATCAATAATAACCATATTAATAAGTAATGCTTTTAATAGCAGCGGCAGGATATAGGCTGCAAACTGCAGGCAGGTATCAGGGATAGGTAAAAGCATTAATTATCTGTACAGCATCAATGCTTCTGAGCTGACATGCAGAGCAAAGCTAAAAGCTCACTTTCTTAAGACTGTCAAGACAGACTGACAACTCTCTGATTGCACCCAAGCATTTTGGGTAAAATTCAATTCTCTGGATGTCACAACCGAGAGGAACACACTGATCTTTTTTCATTTAACATTAATAAACTGGGTAAAGGACACAGGAGAGGTGGGGAGATTTAGAGGCTTGACTGTCCTCTTCCTTCCCTGCCCGCAAGTTGCAAAAGAACAAAAGCCAAGGGGAGTTTTTGGACGGGAGGCGAGTGAGGCATGTGCCTTCCCCAAACCAACTCAAACCCGCTCCATCTTTCTGTGACGAGCAAAGACACATGCACTCCGAGCTCTCTTATATAAACAGCAAAAGGGTCAGTGCCAGTCTGACATTCCCCACCATGTCTAAAATAAATACGAGGGTTTCTTTCAACTTCACTCCTTCCCACCCCACCAAGGAATAAACGGAGTTCAGGGGGTTTTCCCCCTGAGGATCCTTGGAGGGGGGCTGCAGCTCAGCATCCTCCACCACTCTGAGATGCTGAGGCCAGGCACCTTGTCCAGCTGTCCAGTCCCTCACTCCCACACCGGACAGTTGGCTGATGCTGATGGAGCCGAGAGGACTTCATCGTGTTTCCCCACCCACCCTGCCCCCGACTGAGACCAGTGGGATGAGCACGAGGACGACGACGACATGCTCCCCCAAAACCCTACATCCCCCTCCCCGAGGCTGGGGATCGGGACAGCACGGAGGGAGGGGCACACACCTCTGGGGACCCTGAGGTTTTCGTGGCATCCCCGTGCGCTGGAGGGAGCCGCGAGCCCCCAGGACGCAGAGCCCCGACGGGATGCTCCGGCACGGGGAGGGCTCCCGGAGGGGGGGTGTACCAATCGGCCCGGGGTGCCGTGTCCCGCGGGGAAAGGATATGGGTTACAGACCAGCCTGAGGCACCAGCTGCGCGGGCGAGTGGTTTGCTTGAGGCAGAAGAAGGCGGTGGGTGCCAGCGCCGGGTAAGGCACCTGCTCCTCCTCCTCGGAGGCCAGGTCGGGCGGCGGGTCGCGGCCGGGAGAGCCGCCGGTGCCGGAGCCGGCATCCTCCGGCGGCTGCTCGGCGGGGCGGCGCGGCGGCGTGGCGATGGGCACCCGCACCTCGCCGCCGGCCGGGCGCGGCAGCGGCTCTCGGCTCTCGCCATCAGTCATGGTAGCGGCCAGGACCTGCGGGGCAAGGGCAGGGGGGTCAGGGGCGGCGGCCCCCCGGCGGCGGGGCGCACCCCGGCGTGGCTCCCACCTGGCCCCGGGGCTCCAGCCGCAACAAAGACGGGCGATGGGGGTCGAGCCGCCTCCCGGGCGCGGCCGCTCCCGCCCCCCGGGGAAGCTGGGTCTCCCCCACCACCGCCCCCCGGGGTGTCCCCACCCCCCGCCTTTCTCCTTTTTATTTTCGGGGATGGAAAATTGATGGAGGGTGTGGGGGGAGTCCTACCTTAGTTTGGCGGAGCCCGGTGTCTCCACGAGCATAGCCGTTCCTTCCAGTTCACATGGGACCAGGCAGCAATCGGGGCGCCGGGAGACGGCGGATCTCCCCCCAAAAACACACACCACCCCGTAAATCCAGCTGGGGGGTGGGGGGAAAAGAAAGCCGGGGCTCGGCGTGCGGCGCCCGCCCGCCCGCGGGGATGGAGGATGGAGGAGGGCTGGGGAAGAGGAAGAAAGGTGGCGGCGGGGGCCCTTCCCGAGCCGTGCCGAGCCGAGCGGAGCCTCTCCCGACGGTAATCCCAAGGAGGGAGCAGGCAGCTCCGCAGCCGCTTTGCAAAGCTTCACCCGTGCTTAACAGGAAACTTCGGATTTACCGGGGGAGGAGGGAGAGGAGAGGGGAGGAGAGAAGCGGAGGCGGAGGGGGCTGGGAGCCCGGCGGGGCAGGGCGGGGGCGGGCAGCCGGGAGGAGCCGGGGCAGCCCCGGTGGTCGGGAGAGAGACGGGGGGAGAGCCGCCCGCATAGCCCTCCCCCTGCCTTTGTTCAGACTCCGGGCGATACGTGGCGAAGGGCAGGTCGCCCAGGCCCTCTCGGGGAGCCACCCGCACGAGTGGAAGGCGGCGAGGCGGACGGAAGGAATTAGACACCCCCTCCCCCTACCCGGGGCAGGTAGAAAGCCGACTTCGGCAAAGCCGGTGGAGGGGGGACCGGGTTTGTCCCCCGCTCCTTGCTACGGCGGATGCGCGACTCCATCTCCGCGGACTCCCCGCGGCCGTGCACCCACCTACCCGCCCCGGGGCTGCAAGCGGGGGTGAGGGGGCGGGAGGGCCGGCCTGGACCCGCACCCCCAGCCCCGTAGGGCTGCCGCATGGGAAGGCGCCCGGCTCCGCTCCGGGGTGGGGGGTGCAGCGAGCCTGCCACAGCCCCTGGAAACCCCGCTTGCCACCAGGGCATTAATTCATTAGTTTTACTAAATAAATGTATAAGCCCAAGTTAGAGGTCGGAGCATTTTAATAAATAAAGATCGGCTCTTAAACTGCAGTGATTTTTAGCTGAGTAGCTAATCTTCTCAAGGGCTTAGCTTGGAGGGATCAGAATAAACAGATAATAGAAAGTTGTTACAGGCACCGTCCCCTTAAACTCTGCTTAGGAAGTTTTATTCTTCCGAGTTATTTTAAATTCTGTGAATTCGATCCGAATGTAGTACAGGGTGGGGGGGAGGGGTTTGGGGGAAAAGAGAGATTAAAAAACGTTAGCTAGATACATTCCCCTCAGACGAGAATGTTTCAAAGACTGAGTTCATTATATACCACCACATTCAATTTGCAAATGCAGTTCCCAATGCTATTCTTCATGGTTAATAACTGGGAATTGATTGAAAAGGGAGGTCACGCAGCTTTCAAACCAGAAAGAGCCGAGCCTAATGGGGCTAGTGGAGAGATGGTTTCACATACACACTTTCAATGGTTGTTTTATTAGATGTTTGCAGGTTGTGATTAACAGTACGTGGCAATTTTTTTTTTGACTGAACAAACAATGCCTCTGACAAGCAGGACACAGCCTGCAAAGTGAACCTGAACTGTGCGAAGAAGAGATTGCACTTGGAGTTTCCACACCTTTATACAAGCTAATTAGGACAAATCATAAATAACTGTGGGAAGATTTGTGTGTGAGTTGGTGGAGCTCTCCTCGAGCAAACCGTCTTTCCACTCGTAAATTATCTTGCTCAAGAAAATGACCTTTACAGGAAGAAAAGGAGGTTTACTAAAATGGGAATGGAGAGGCGAGGCCAAGCCCTGAGAGCTGGTGATGCCTCTTGACCCTCGCCCAAAGGCAGAAGCTACCCAGGCGATGAACTTTCCTCCGTGCCTCCTCTCCAGCTCCATAGCAGGAGAGCAGGATGCTGCTCCCAGGATTAACAAATCCATCTTCAAATCTCTTCCCCCACCAGCTGTCAGGAGTACCAGCTCCTGCCCTTCTCCAGGCAGAGGCTGAGTAGAAGCTCAGAGCTGTTGTGGGCTGTAGACATCCTTTCCACAGACAGGCTGAGCAAGGGGAGCCTGACATTTTCAAGGTCTTAACCTGTTGCCTGATGGACAGCATTTAAAGCCAAGTGCCTTATTAATAAGCTCCATGTGACAATGGCATCTGAAAAGGACTTTTATTGTAAAACAGAAGATTTGAAAGAATCCTGGAAAAGAATAGGCCGAATCCTGACCCTGATGGGGATTTTTGGCTTCTTCTGTAAAGGATGAGGATTAATTCCAAAGGTGGTCATTATTGAACAGAGACAACAGTTTGTTGGCAAGCATCTTCTTCCTCCCATAGTTCCTGCCTCACCCACATCGAGTAGGCCAGATTCTGCTCCATTTACTCCAGATTTGCCACCATCTGCCTGTACTCACAGCAGTAACACTTCTTTGGGTTTACATGAGTCAGAAGGATCAGGCCACAGCATTTCTGTCATTAATAAACCACCAGAAATTTTAAGATCAATACCAATCTGAGGATACACAGTCTAACCTGAACGGGCACTTGGCTTGCAAAATCAACGGCTGACATCATGGGATGTGCAGTGCTCTTAGTTGGCCCTAATAAATTGCCCCCCACTGGCACACACCCAGGTGTAGTCCAGTCCATGTGCACTGGACTACGTGGAAAGGCTGGAGATGTGCACATCTGCCCCAAAACTATACAGCCTGGGGGGAAAAGAGCTGGGGTCCCTGTCCTGGGCTCATGAGTGAGGTGTGAGCACCGGGAAGGCAGCGGTGCTGGGTCCCCTCATGGCAGACATCCCCTATCCCAGGCCAAAGAAGCAGTCCGTGCTCCCCAAGGGAGGAGCTCCGTACAGCAAACTCACAGGGCTTCTAAAGTTACTGGAGCCACAACAACCTCAACAGCTGAGAAAACAGATCTGCTCCCACCATGAGAACCTCACCTTCTGCCTGATCTTCTCCATTTGATGTCATTTAGCATGTAACAGCCATTTGCAAACTGTCACAGAAAGACAAGGCAGAACTTTACAAGAAAATCCCCAGTTGTCTCAGATATTTTTTATAAAGCAGCCATAACCTAGTTAATATTCCTCCTCCAAACTTTCCTACAACCTCTCAAAGGCTGAAAACATTCCAGCGACCCTGCTGAAGGAACAAGTGGCATCTCCAGCCCTGCAGCCTGCCCAGCTCCAGGGAAGACATCAGGATCCTCCTCCTAATGCTACTTCTTGAGTCAGGAGGAGCAAGCCAAAGGAGACCCACTGCCAAGGTGACACCCCACCAGGATTTCAAAATCAGTTCCTCAAGGTCACAGGCATGGGGAGAGTGGGACCAGACATCCCTGTACGACTCATGCCCTGCTTGCTAGGAAGGCTCAAAGGGAAGCCTTTGCCAACATCTATAAAATGTGCTGGGTGTGCCATCAGTGCACTGTCAGATGAAACCCAGACAGTAAATTAAGCGGCGTGGCACAGCTTAATGCCCTAGCCTGTGATTGTACGTGATGCACAGCCTCTTCCCAGAGAGTTGTGAGGATCAGCTGGGGGAAAAAAAAATGAAAGAAATTTTTAAAAATCCAATTTGACTTTTGGGGTTTGATGCTACAGTGTTTCCCAGGCTAAGATGAGATCAGTAGGTCAGCCCCATAGTTTAAAGCTTCTTTGTGTTTTTATGCCTATTAAGCTGACCTCTGATATATGAAATCTGACAGAGGTGCTGAATACTTTATGTAATTTTTTTTTTTTTTACTGGATCTAATTCTAGCTGACTCAAATCTGGGTTTTCTGATTGCAGAAAAACCTTCAAACAAGGAACAATCTAGCTAATAGTGCTTGCATAAATCATCCTCAAAATAATGAGTATCTGTGGAGTGAATTCATTTAGCTAAATAGATGGAGGACCACTTTAAAGTTATTTAGAAAGATTAACAAAAGAGAAGGGAAATGAAAAACAGATAATAAATTGACGAAAGAAGGGGAAAATTGTATTAGAAACAATGAATTTATAATAAATTCAAAATGTTAAGGAGAAATTTCCAAAAAGGAGATTGGCACCAGGGCAGTTTGGCTGGGCTGGTGCTAAAATGTATTTTTAATTAAAATACACAACTGCTAAAAATGCATTTTAAAATAGATAGATAAATAGGTCCCCAGCCAAAATTATATTTTTACTTTTATGACTTTCAAATTCACCCATAATTTTTCATTTCCTCGGTACCAGAAAACACTTCTCTACTCCAGGGCTAGTTCTTCTATTACTTCATCAGGGACTGACTACAGAACGCTGAATGGCACATGCCCCTGGGAATATTGCACTCCTTCCTCCCTTCCCACCTGGAATCTGCACCTTTTCTTCTGATAAAACCCAGTATTTTCCACTGCATCCCTTCTTCTTCTGCTCTAATTTTTCCTTTCTCCCACCTCAAGCCTTTCCCTTCTCCACTGATTTTACCATACACAATTCCCCATCCTATTCCTCTGTCTAATATCCCCCTCTGCTCCTTGGCCCTTTATTTAGGGGTGATGGTCCTGACGCATTTGTGGTGTCTTGGAGCCCCAACAACAGCTCTCTAACTGCATCCCAGCAGCAGCAGCAGATTTTCTTTCATCTTTAGCAGTTTAATGAGTATTCCCCATAAAGTCTCACACTAGGTCTTAATGCCATTATAGAGCAGTGTTTCAGTCCTCCATGGCCAAGCCTGGAGAAACTCACCAAGAGGTCCATACAAGGAGTGCAGAGGCTTTAAATCCCACCTGAAAAACTGAGGTGATCCCTCAACCACGATGCTTCTGAGATCAAGTCTAACACTCATGTTTTATTTTCCAGAAAACCAACATTTTTCAGGAGGCAGCATCATCCCTTAACTTTCAGCATTGTGTTAAAGAAGCCCAAGGCTATCCATCTTCAAAACCCTTCACCCACCTTGCACTGTGTTTCTAGTCTCACAGCTGAATGTGCAGCCTTTCCAAACACACCACTGAGTGAGTGTATTTCAAACCCACGTGTTTTGGACAGGCTCAAAAACTGCATTGTGGCTTCTCTCTTTCTTCTGTTGTGTTTGCCACTGATTTATTTACTTCTTGTATCATGTTTAGACTTGCTAAATATAAAAACTATTCAAAATAACTGCAAAATATTCTCCAAGTCCTCAAGAAAAAAATATCCATTGCTCAGATCTGCCTCCTCATGTTTGATAGCACGGTGGAAATAGAGTATTTCCATATTAAATATTTGATAAAAATAATTTACATATGAAATCAGTTCTAAGCCAACAGCCCCAGAAAGGCAGAAGAAGAGTTATCAGGTTGGGAGCAACATTTGGTGCATTCCTGAAGAAATTCCCCAAACTTCTTGGAAAAGCCCACCTTGAGTGGGGCAGAGAAGTTTGGTCTCCACATCCTTCCTTTGCCTTACCTCCTCCTCATCTCCTCCACATGGACACCTGCTCAGCAAGAAGGAAGCAATGCCAAGGAGCCCGAGAGTTGCAGATGCATTCTCTGACAATCAAAGTCATGCTGGCTTGTTGCTTGATAATTAATTTCCCCAATTTCATGTTCAAGCCTCCACACAACTTACTGGTACCTCTCCTCTTTCACCCATGGATCTGTGGACTGAAGCATCTCTCTTCAGGGAAAACCCTTCAGTGCAGGTTGTCACCCCTTGAAGTCCCTGGGACATGGCCCAAACTGATGTTTGCAAGTAAGTTTGTCTCCAAAGTCTGGAGGGTCAACTTTGTCACCATGCCCTGGTCACCAGCACCTTTTCTGAGAATCACACAGGTCCTGGTGAGCCAGATTTCTTGACTGCATTTTGAATAACTCTTCTTGTGGTAAGAAATCACCGTGGCCATGATTTCCCCAGCAAGAGCACTGCCTCTCACGGCTTTGGAGTTTCATGTCCTTTAATTTCACTGATTGCTCTGCAGTCCTATTCAGTGAGAATGAGTTTCCCTTTCAGTGGTGCCTGGTACATTCCCACTTGTTTATTAGATGGGCAAGACAAGACAAAAATAATGAATTTTCAGTTTGTTGCCAGTATCAAAAGTGGAGATCTAAAACCTGTGTGAATCTGATTTCTTGCTGAAAACTTTTGCCTTTTTTACTGAGAAGACAACAGAATAATTAAAGACAAATAAAATAAAATTTAAGCAAGAAGGTGCCAGAGCAGTTTTAAAAATGAATTAATTATATTTTTTTTCTTTGAAAGGACTTCACTGTAGGTCAGACCCCTTTGGGGGTAAAATTATTCTAATTGATTATATAGTTGGTAAATGTGTTTACGATGTGACAGAGTATTTGAAATCACTGAGGCAAAATGCTGATGGTGCAGATTAGCTAATTTACTGGACAGAATGACCTTTGTTGCACTAAGAACCAAACCTTATGGAACAGAAGTCTTTTAAATAGCTGCTAATAGTTTAAATGAATTACCCAAGAAGATGAAGAGCTGAATGTATTAGGGGACTCAACAGAGTGTGGGATGTATCCAGAATATGTATGGGCTGAATATATTAGAGGATGCTCTGCATGAGAAATAACTTAATTTGGGACCCACCAGCTTCTGCTCTAATGTGTCCATAGAGGGGAAACAAGGAGGTACCTCTTCTACATACTAAATTGTTTGGAATTTCTCTTTCAACCTTCAAATACAACTGCTGTACAGCAAATGCAAGGTAAGGAAGCATAACCAAAGAGGTAAAATATTGCTCTGTATTGCACTGCCACAGAGGTTTGGCTATCTCACAGGAAACTGTCCAGCTGGGACACATGCAGGTAGCCTGAGGGCTGCAGTTCACTGGCCACCCAGCCCTGGGCTCCGAGCTGGGCAGGAGAATGGTGCAGAAATGAGTAAAATCTCACTCTAAATACAACAGGAAACAAAACCTAAGCAGTGCTGCATCCCTTTCCAGTAGTAATTTCCTCATGCTATGAAAGTCATATAATGTTCTTTACACAATTTATTGTAAATCACTCATGGCTTGTTTAACACTCTGCTGATTTTATCTTGATTTATTGCATTGCCACCCTGCACGGCAAGGCAACGGCCGTGGCTTTATGGTCTTTAATCAAAGCCCAAACACCTGCAGCGTGCAACCCACAGCCAAGGGTTCCCATACCTGAAATCCCTGTGGGATGCTTGGTGCCCTGCCAGCCCATGTGCAGGGGACTGAGCCCAGAGCACCACAGACACACACAGGGGTCGAGGTCAAGTGCAGCTCCCCCTCCTCCTCTTGCAGCCCACTGAGGTCCAGTACTGCCATGCCAGCATGCTGAGCATGTACCGCACAGCCCTGGGATTTTGTCTCCCTGTTGCTGCAGGGGGGAGACGGTGAGCCCACTTGCTCATCCACCCACTCCAGGTATCCTTTACCTTACTGTTCCATGGTGGCTCCTATAAATCTTGGGCAAGACTGTGGTCCCGCAGGTCTCTGTTCAGTCCCTGGCACAGAGAGTCCACGTTCCTTAAAGAGCTGGCAGTCTGGTGAGGCAGAGATTGGGAAAACAAAAGCATGAACATCCTCAGAGACACAACAATATTTTATCCCTCAAGATTTTTCTGGGCGTCACACAGGAAGCCTGTGGCAGAGTCAAGAGCAGATCCAGACTGCCCCAAGGCTTAATTATAAAATTAACTTCTCCCTCCTTGGATATATGGGCATGTTGGAAGAAAACAGTTGGTGCTGGTGACACCTGAGTGATGTCCCAACTCCAAGAAATGAGAAAAAGCAGGTGTTGGACTACTGCAAACCCATGGAGAGCATCAGGAAGTCAGGAAAGCATCTTTTCCTCCCGATCTGTGGGTCAGACGACCAAGACATAAAGAACAGCTGCCCGAAAGAATCTTTTCATCACTTCAGACAGCTAACAAAGCCAAAAATAAATATTTCAGCTTGGGCAGTATTTAAAAAGATTTTATTGCTGTAAAGCCAAAAATTCTGTCTATCAAAATCTCTACACAAACCGAGTTCAATGAATAATCGGTTTAGAAAAAGCTGGACCAAAAATCCAAGCAAAAGTATAAACCATCTCACACAACTCTATTAACTCCCCTCCCCCGAGATGTAAAATAACATGTGCAGCTCCCTCAGCCCTACCTCGGAGCTCTGTAGATGTCCATCCAACTCCGTGCCCCCCCAAGCACGTCTGGAAGAAAAATCCTAGGGCTTGTCCCACATCAAGACCCCTGTGGGGCTGCACCCTGGGCGCTGCTCTCATGCCCTGTGTCACACGTGCCAACCGGGGCGCGGTGGGACACGAGGAACATGTCGGCTATTTTAATCCCAGGCAGGAGCGCTGAACAGCTGCACGTGCTGGGCCTGGGCCAGGCACAGTCACATCCCCGGTTGTAAACCTTGTCTGAAACACCTGGCTTTCCCCTCCCCTGCCAGGCCATGGCACCGTACTGGGCTGTGCTGGGTTGGGTGTCTAACTCTACAGAGTGGTGTAGAGTCCTGGTGAAAGGCAAAGGACACCCACCCTACATCATCTTCTTCATGACGTGCAAGACCCAGAAGATCTGAGCAACAACTGTAGGGGACGAACATGGAAGACAGAGTCAAAGGTTTTTCTGCACCATGAACCCCAGGGTGTCCCAGGCAGATGCAGGTGAACACGTGTACAGGGTTGGATGAGAGGCTTACATGGCCATGACATGCTGCTGCCACAGGCTCCAGAGCTGATTTACACCCATGCGGTGGGCAGGCATGCCTGGCAGTCCTGCTGGAGGTGCAGCTCCAAACCCTAGAGCTTTACAGTTCTTCCTGGATAACGCTCCTGAGAAAACCCAGAATTGCTATAGCCTTAGGGATGACATAGTTTTGCCATAAAGAAGCCTACGGACGACAAAACTGGCTCTGAAAGATCTCCCCATGTCTGCTGTCAACCAGCGTTTCCGTCAGTGTCACAAGCTGTTCGCAGCAACAAGCTTTAGATAAGCAGGAACACAGATACACCCACACAGCCAGGCAAAGGTGCATGTGGAGCATGTGTTTAAACAGCTTCCAGGGCCCTGTGCTGCCCGTGTCGAAGAGGAGCTGCTGGAAAAGGCACCAGCAGGTTTTTCACAAGCAGAGAGCAAATACTCCATGTGCCTAGGTACACAGGGGCTGCCAGCTGAAATCTGTGCAACTGGCTCTTTGCTTCGCTGCTCCTGAGACTTAAGGAAACAGGAATTATTTAGAGTAATCCCAAAAGGCAAGGAGGATGTAAAAATCCTCTTGCTGCGTAGCTGAGAAGTGAAGAGGGGAAAAGGTCTCACTTGCCTGGTAACCCTGTGGTAGCCACAGACAGCCTGGTGGCACACTGGAGTTTTCCATCACCCATTTTCTGCCTGTCACAGGGCTCCAGCAAACGTGAGGGTCAGACACAGAAGGGGATACAAAGCTTAAAAAGACTGAGTATGCTTATAGAAGTAAGGCTGCAGCCATGGGAGCCAGGCAACTTAATCTGTATCAAAAATTTAGCAGGAGCACAAGTCTTCTGCAATCCAAAGCTGACTGAATGTTAAAAGTCCAACCCCAGCTCACCTTTGCCCTTTCATTAGCTCTGTATGTGAAAATGTTCTTATTTATAGACATATGGAGACAGGCAAGTAAATAAAGGTGCAAACCAGCTAGAAGCAATAGGTTAAATGTATCTGCAGGACAAAGAACAGCTTGGTGGGGGCAGTTAAACAGACATCAGGATGCAAAGGAAAAAACACTTTCCCGAGTAATACAGTCCAGATGCACAGCAGCACCGAGGGGAGGAGGCTGATTTGTGTGGTTAAACGTGGGGGTGCTGTTCAGCAAACGCAGCCCAGCCTGTGAGCCACCGGAGAAGCATTTGGTGCAGGTGGGTGTCTTTGGGCAGCTCTGTCCCGGGGAGGAGGGACACACAGCCAGGTACTTCTGGTCACCTTTCAGTCCGTCTTGCTGATGGTGTCACTTGGGGCTGCTTCAGCCTTCCTGTGATAAAGGCAGGGGAAGAGAAACAGCTGTGACAAAAGTAAATGTTTTCACCAGTAAAACCTCTCCTGTTAAAGGGAATTCAGTTTGCTGAAAAACTGGAAATGCAAAGGATTCGATTTATAGGGCAAGAAGTAGAACATACATTTTGTGAAGGCGGGAGAAAGGTCATTGGCAAAGCAGCAAATGACTTTACATGTAAAAATTTGCGTTCACATTTGCTGCCATCTGGGTAATTCACAAGAATAAAGCCACCTCTTACCCTGCTTTCATCGATAACTTCTTTCTCATTCCCATCACGCAAATTACAACAGTTTATTCTCTTCCAGCCCATGTCTGCACAGGGAGAGAAGCAGGCGCATCCTGACTCCATCCAGGCTCCCTCCAGTCTTAATCTGTGCCGCTAACATGAGCTCAAACCCAAGTTACATCGTCCTTATTGCTATTTTAAGCAGAATCAGATCACTTGGTAACCAACAACCAAAAGGCTTGATTTGCAGACAGAGACATTTCTATCAGTTAAGGCTTCCTCACCAGGCCTCAGCATATCACATCCCCAGGGCCCTGTGGAAAACATCAGACCTCTGCTCTTCCAGGGTTCCTCTTCTTTCACCTCAAGGGGATCCATTGGTGACCCACCACACCGTGAACTGTCCCCTTGGAGCAGAGCACACTTACTGTTTCAAATAACACACAAGGATATATTTCAATCAGCTACTGTTCATTAGGATTTATCAGGCTGGACCCAAGGGCAGGCATGGAAGCTAATTAGAATTATTATTTTCAGGTGACAAGTATAAGAACCTCCCAGGGACATTTTCAGCCCTTCATTTTAAGGCTGAGGTACAATTTTTGGAGTTATTTTCTGAAATTATTTAATGGGAAGGTTCTTTATAATAATGCAGAGGACCTGGGAGAAGGGATGTAGTGGGAAGAAAATGAAAACCAGGCCCTGCTGGGAAATTCTGGGTGGATAAACAAAAGGACATTAATAACAGGCCCTGATTATTGCACTGAAGGCTGCCACACAAGCAATTTCTGACCCAGCATGGTCATTTCATTACACACAACTTCCCATATTGACCACGGAGGGGGAAGCAGGGCTCAGAGCCCATCGCAGCTCCACTTGAGCTTTGAGGCTCCGTACGTGGTAGATCTGTGAGCGTCATTATTCCTCCTCTCCTCTCCTCTCCTCTCCTCTCCTCTCCTCTCCTCTCCTCTCCTCTCCTCTCCTCTCCTCTCCTCTCCTCTCCTCTCCTCTCCCTCTCCTCTCCTCTCCTCTCCCAGCTATTTTGGCATCTCCAGCCTTGGAGAATGGTGCAAGTCTTTTTGAGGTCGCTACAAGATCCACCCCACTTGCAGCTCCGCTCCCCTCCCCCAGAAACCACTGGTGCAAACAGAACAGCACCGTGTCTACGGGCCCAGAGCTGGTGCCTTCTCTGCTGCTGATGCTGAGACAGAACTCGCTGCCCTCAGCTCGTGGCACGGAGAGAAACCAAGAAGCAAATTATTTACGCAGGAACGACCTACTCAGCAGTTGTTTGCCTGGCTCCAAAGAGCTCACCGCTCCTAATGACATCTCTAGAGCTTTGCTGGGAGGGAATATTAAAGAGGAGAGCAAGAAAACAAGCTGGTTATCTTTGGTGACTGACTGATGCCATCAGACTACAACTTGCTAAACATTTTCAAATAGCATTTGCAGTTGATGACTTGACATTTGGAAACCCTAAGGACCAGGAGGGAGATGGGGGAAATTTCCACTCACGGAGGCTGGAGCTCACTAAACTGCTTTTGATCAAAGCTGTCTAGGAAGGAGGTAAGAGCTGACAAACACACGTGGTTCAGGGGCACCTTCATCTCTAAAGGCAAAAACCTATTTTGGTGTGTGTGCTAAAAGAGTGCATGAAGGCATCCATGCTGCAGAAGGGTTAAGCACCTATATTTTGGGTACCAGTGTAAGCTCCACATCCTAAATTCTGGCAGAGGATGCAGCAGGTCAACAACCCCTCCTGTTTGACCCTCCACACTCATGCTTGTCCCCCTGTGATAGGAATGCATCCAGGAGGAGGAACAAGGTCACCTCTGCCTCCATCTCTCCACTTTCTGGGGCAATAAGAGGAGCACCCCAAAAATCCCTGCTGGGCATTGAAAATTTCTGCTTGTGACAAGTAAGCAATCACCTCGAGTTTTCCTAAGCAGGACATGCATTCTACTCCCGATGCTCTCAAACACCGGGCTTTGCTCCCTGCCCCTGTTTCTCCTTTAGGGCAAGGAGCTCGGGATGTGCTGACAGGCATCAGGAGGCAGTTACTGCCAGGACCTATATAGGATCTACATATTCATATATCGTGTGCCCTCTGCTGGCAGCATCCTTTTCCGGGAGCACAGGAAAATCCCGCCGGGAAGGGCAGGTGGGACAAGGGCCTGCCTTTCCAAATGCAGGAAAATAATTAGACACCACGCAAGCCACAAAACTAGAAGGACAGCAATAGAAAAGAGAGTTTCCTTCCTGATACTGTAGCGTGATGGGTAATGACATTGTGCCTTTTCCGATGCTCCTTGGACCAGGCTGGTTCCTGCAGGAGCTCCTGCATCCCAGCAGCGCTGTGGCAGCTCTCACCAACTGAACACTCTGCAGACACTGCTTCCAAGGAGGACTCATCTAATATAACCACATCCCTGAAATAAATCACTTAAATCTCCCCTTTGACCTCACTTACCCCATCACCTACCAGGTGATAACCTAAGTTCAACAGCATCACAGCAAGTATCCTAGATTTGTTGATGCAAAGCAAAGATCAGATGAAAATACCCTTGGCTGCACAGACAGAGCTGGTGGAGGTGTACACACCACCTACAGCAAGAAGTCCTAGCCTTCACCAAGGTCGTTTCAGCCATATTCACAGGGGTACCTTTCCACTACTAATATTTGGGTGTTTAGATTTGATTTGCTTGAAAACGTGTGCAATTCCAGTAAGTTTTGTATCGTTTGATCCTGCTAATCCTCTCTCACCATCCTTTTGGCTCTAGCATTGCATCATCTAGGGCTATCTGGGGGGACACAGGGGACCTCCTGTCGCACACAGCCCCACAGCACTGCTCCAGCCCTCGCTGCAACCACTACACCCCTCAAGTCTCCTCAGACCCAACAGGGTCTTCAGCCCCAGCAAACCCCTCTCTCCTGACTGCTTTCCAATCTGGTTTTTTTTTTTTTTTAATCACCTATTAATACTTCTTCATGTCTTTTAGCACAGCTGATTCATTTCTCTTCATCCACTGAAATATTCCCAAAATATTACTTAACCAAAAGCCAGCTGAGGAAATGCATTTTTCTTTTGTGGTGGACAGCAACCAGTTCCCCTACCAACAAAAAACTATCAAGACAAGCAGGTTCGATGTGCCTTTGTAAGCCTGGATTGGACTCAGTCCTATTTTCATCCCATTATTCTTTCCTTCACAATTTGTCTAAAGCTTTGCAGGCTGAAAGGCCAGGCACTGCCGGGATTGCTTTTCCTCCTCCTTTCATAGGGAGAACTCTGTTTGCCATTCTTCAGTTATATGAACCACTCCTGAATGACACATCTGTGAAAATACTTCACCAATAGACTCTTCTTTTACCTTTTTCTTTTCTTTTTTTTTTTTTTTTGCCAGTTTCAGCCCCTTCAGGACCCTTCCACAGCGACTGCCCCATTTCCAGGTGAGCCACACACCAAGGTCTGCTTCCAGCTGAATTATTTCCCTGCTGTTGAAGCCCCTGTGCCTCCCACCCCTTGTAGCACTGTTTGCTATTGAAGACAGCACGGGCTTGCGTGGACTCTGAAGGTTTTTGGTTGTTCAAGCTCATACGAGCACCATGAGGGTCTCTGCCATGCTTCTTCCTTTCACAAAGCTCAGAGAAGAGTGGGGATTTCTGAACCTGAGACTCATATGGTCCAAACACGATGAGGAGCATCCTCATCCCAACCGCGTCACCTTCTGTTCCTTAGGAACCCGGGTTTCCCTTTCCATCTTCCTTAGAGACTCCGCTTCCCAGCAGCTCCACAGCAAAGCCCCATCCTGGACTTACCCACTGTCGTGGTTTCCCCCGGCTGTGGGCCGAGATCCACGCAGCTGCCTGCTCCTTAAAGTAAAAGAGCAGGGGAAGAGGGAAAAAGGGGGGAAACAAGGGAAGGGAAAAGGAAGGGGCAAATAACTCCAAAACCAAGAAACTAAGAGGCCCGTGGGTTGGGATAAGGAGAGTTTACTAAGAGAACAGAAAGATAAAATATCCCAATGCTAACAGGACTTTAGAGCAAAAGAATATGAAACTCTTGATCCCCAAGGCAGTTTCTCCCCGACCCACACAACTCAGGCCGTACCACCCAGAGCTGTCCCGGAACCCGACCGTCCCCCCAAGCAGCAAGCGTCCCGCCACCGCCCCTCTTCTTCCTCCCCTCAGCCCCCTGTTATCCTGGGCAGGACGTCATTGGCATGGAATACTCTCTTTGGCCCATCTGGGTCACCTGTCCTGGCTTCGCCCCTCCTTTCTCATCAATAGAGAAATAGGAAGAAGCTGAGAAAGTCCTTGACTGTCTGACTGCAACTAAGAACATCAGGGTGTTCTCAGCACTGCTTTCATTGTAACTCCCAAACACAGCATCCCATCAGCTGCTACAAATGAAGTTAACACTATCCTGACTGAACCCAGGACACCCACCCAGCCCATCTCTGCTAAAAGTAGCTTTCAGGAGATTATAATGACTCCATTTCTGAATAAGGAATCCCCCCTAACCCCTCCCGCCCCCCCCAACTTCCTCCCTCATCTTCACCCCCTCAGAAATACCCCACAAGGTGAGAGCACCACACACCAAAGTAAAAGGGCTGTAAAAAGGCCTGCAAAGAGACTAATGACACTGTTTAAACAAAGTTGTCTCCTGTGATAGTGCTAAATCCTTTTTATGACCTTTCAGCTTTTACAGTTTATAAGACAATTTTCTATTTGCCAGGCTTACTGACAAACAGGCTGTAACTGCTTATGGTGGTACCCAGAGTCCCATTACAGAACAAATAAGGCCCATTTTACCCTTTTCCCCTCCCTCTTATAAAAAAAAACCCAAAACAAACCTTTAACTATTTCCCTCCCCAGCTGGTCTGTTGAAGGTCTGCACAGCCAGAGAATGGGAAAGGGGAAAAGGGGAGAATGGGAAGGATGGAGAAGGGGAAAAAGCGTTTTGGAGGAAAAGCAACATCCTCCAGGACCACCATGGCAGGAGGAGGTAATGATTGCTGGGGAGAAAGCCCATTCTGCATGAGATTACTGCACGAATGGTGCTGTGATCACAAAAAGCAAAGAGCAGGGACACAGTTTTAATGATCTGAAAACACATGAAAAGCTACTGTGGAAACCAGCTTTGATAGGCATGCGGTGGCACAGGGTTGATTTTGGGACCTTTAACAAGTATGGGCAGTGCAACAACAAGATAATCTGAGGAGGGGGGAAATAATCAAAAGGAGACAGAAAAATTAACCCAAGAGCTTTGTGGCAGAGGGAGGAGAGGAGCAGCCAGGGCCAAAGCACCTCTGAGGGCTGAGCCCTGCCAAGCGCCACATGTACTCAGTCCCCACTGAGCGCAGCCCAGTAGCTCCAAGGAGTAGGGAATCTGGGGTATCATCTAGCAAAACCCCCAAACCAAAGCATGCTTCCAGCAAGCATTAAGAGTTATATCTTCCCACAGCTCATTTTCATGGGAGGTTTTTAACAAGACACCTTAGAGCTACCAGGGTGTAGGAAGACTGCATGGTGGAAAAGACTTCAGAGCCACAATGGGCATGGTGATAGTCCCCAGGTCCTCAAATGTGGGAAAACCAGGGAGAGAGTTTGAAGGTAACTTGAAGGAGGCAATGGTCATGTTTTCTGGGAAATTTAAGAGAACCTTGAATATTAGAAAAAAACCAGAAAGACACATGTACATGATAAGTCTTCTTGTTCAAATTTGATAAATGGATATGGAAATAACTACAAGTTTTCTTTTGGCACATGCAAAAGGGTGATGCAGTAGAGGCCCCAGAAGCACAGAAAAGACCCTGCCCTGGAGAAGCACATGCACTCACCCCTGCACAAGGTGCTTCTTGGCCATTTCCTACTGATAGCTACTTTATTTTTTCCTCACAGGATAATTCAAGACATTCTTGGGTTCACAATAATTATTTGTGCTTGAAACCTGCAGAAAGAGCACTTGCTATATGCTGTTATCCATCTGAGAGCACAAGTCACCCTCTGGGAGAAAGAAAACATCTCAAGCAGACCACCAAGGCCAATCCCTACCTTAAATAAATGGTCTGAGCACATTGCTAGAGACTGCCAAATTTGGCTGGAATGTCTAAGCAGCAAGTGTCCCATCTGAAAAAAAGAATTTCCATCATGAACAGTCACAGAACAACAGTATCCATCAGCTAATTTATGCACTATGAATAATTCAGTCACATCTATTTAAAAACTTCAGCTGAATAAAAAACACACTGAAGAGATAGATCATCAGGAGGTAGAGTGAGCTGACCACCCCAGAGGTCTCACCCTCTTCCCATGCCTGTGAATCCCTGAACTGCACCAGCTGAACCCAGAGCTTCAAAGCAGATGAAGAAAGAGGCAGTGGGGAGAGAAGTACAAGAGAGAAAAATGAAAAGACCCCCTGCCATCTGTAAGAGCTGCCCAATATGCATCTTTTTACGGTGGACACCAGATTTTTTGCTGTTTTGGTTAATAACTAGCTTGTCCTCCTCCTGCAGGCTCCATGATGCTTTGACCCAGTCCTTCCACATGCCAAGTCAGCCTAAGTGAGGACTAAAACCCCAGATGAGGTCTGAGCTGATGCCAGCAGCAATGATGCTCCAAACTGAGCAGAGACCTGCTCAGGTGGGGTTATTCCCCACGATGTGACCTGCAAGCAGAGTTTAACTCCTTGTGCTCTGCCCTCAGGCTCTTCTTGCACCATGTGGGGCAGGGGAAGGATGCATTTAAAACACAAACCTATTTTATAATGTTTTCCAAGCCATTTTTTTCAATCATAAAAAAATTAAGGGAACCCTGGGATTGAGCAGGCTCCCTCCCTCCAGCTTCTCAATCATCTTCTGGGGATGTTTGGGTCCTTTCCAAGGCATAACAGAGCAGGATCCACAGAGACAATAAAGACCTGGTACTGCCAGAATAGATAGATACTGCCTCAACATCTTCCACTGAAGTGCTATTGCAAGTGGAAAAAAAAAAAGCCAGAGCACCTTTGAATCCCCAGGAGCACTGGAAATTCATCACAGCAGCCAAAAGGGAAATAGTTCACTCTCCCTTGCAGTGCACCTGCAAAGTGGAGCAGGTTGATGGAGACAGTTCCTTCCCTCATCCCAACTTTGCATTTATGTAACTGTGCCTCCACCTTCCTAAGCAGAAGTCCACTTCAGACCACTGAAAGCAAGGTTGTTACTTTTTCAGAAAGCTCAGCATTTCTCAAACTAGGGTTTTCAACCTGAAATGAGGTCACAAAACCTTTCCAGCTGGGTTACCAGCCCTGGGCAACTTTGTGTTTATTCCAGATAATCTGCAAGGCTGAGTTAAGGGTGGAATTCTTGTTGTGTCAGGATGGCCAGTCAAGCATAATTTAATTTAAATTTATCTTTGTTAGCCAGCAATTTTGTCTGCAGCCTCTACTGGCCTGCATTATCATTTCTTCAGGGCTACTAGGAAATATCTGTAAAGCTTTATGCTGGCAGCAAGGGGAAAAAAAAAACCTGTTCCACAGATAAGTGTGGTGAGGTGCCTATCTGACTGTCTAAACTGGGAGCAAGAGTGGGTCAAGTAACACAAAATTGTTTCCTGGCCCTAAGAAATAGGTTGAGGGATCTGCAAGGCTCTTCCCCCTTCTGCTACACACCACCTGCTGGGTACACATAGAAGGGCTCTTGTGTTTGGCCAAAGCATCTTTTTGTTTGGGGTACCAGCAGGGCAGAAAGAAGGAGCTGCAGCATCACACCCACCTGCAGCAAGGCAAGGCAGCGGCCCGGACCAGATGGAAACCCTGATGCCTTTGGCCATGGGCTCGGGGTTTCCTGGGCTGCCCCCCATCCCTGCTTCTGGCATTGCAACAACCAGAGGAACCTGCCATGCAGGTGGCATTGCCAGGGATGCATTCCGTTCTGCTTTAAGGCTCCTTTCTGTTGTCACTGTGGTCTCAAGCAGCACTTGTAGGACAGTGACAGAAGCCTCATACATATTAAATAAGTTGGAGGTGAAATGTTTAATAAACTGTCACATTCAGAGCCTTCTTTCCCTCTCCACAGCTGTGTCTATCTTGACTTATTCCTGCTCCACAGGGGAAGTGGCAGGATTTAATAGTCTTTTATTAGAATGTCAGCTTTTAAAATGGTCAAAGCATTATTCATAGGGTAGGTTTATTAAAAAAAAAAAGGGAAAGCAGCACATATAGGAGTCATACTTGTTGTTCCAGCCAATGAAAGGGGTTAAGTGCAGCGGTGTGTGTGCCTGGCCCCTTTCTGTCACATCTGGAGAGGAGCAGTCACACTTTCCCTCCCAAGCCAGCCTCATATTTTCTTCATTTCTATGCTTCATGCCCCTGCCACTCTGGGAAGCAGCTTGCTCTGGGAGTTTAGGATTTCATTCCCTTGAGCAGCAGGAGGGGCACCAGTACCACCAGCTTTAAGACGACAGCAGGGCTGCACAGACACACAAACATTTCTGGTAAATGAAGGTCTGCTCCATCTTTATCCCTTTTCCTCCCAGTTTCTTTTAACTGTGCCTAAAAAAGTGCTTTGTTTGGGTTTTTTCACCACCCCCCTTGTTTTCTCAGCTCTTTTGCCACCTGACATTGTGCCCAGGACTGAAGGGCTGGCTTTCAGGAAGAGGATATTTTCCCCCCCAACGAAACACAACTTGACAGCCTTAGACTAATAAGAACCAACAGGCACCAAACAGCCCCAAAGCTTTCTTGCCCCTAAAATCACATTTCCAAAACCCTCTTGGCCCTAACAGTTCCTTTCCTTACTAGTGCAGAGCAGGTTTTCTTGCCCCAGTGCTACAGGACTAGGGTTGTACAGCAATATTTGGGTCCCCTGCTCAGCCAGGCAAAGGCTGAACCCAGCATCCTGGTTCCCAATGTCTTTGCTTGAAAGGGCCAAATAATTTTTGAAACAAAGCCTCATAGCCAAGGTACAAAATGAAATCACTTGTCCCAAACAGATCTTCTAGAAAAAGGTGTATTTATATTTTGCAAAGATAAATGAGTGAATGCTTCTTCCCATGCATGCTCAGAACGATTAGTGAAATCCATCCTTCCTTCTCCCCATGTTTAATTTTCTGATCAATCCCACAGCTTTTTCTCCGCCTTTCAGTTTGGGATTCTGCCTTCAGCTGGAAAAGCTGAAAGGCAGCATCTGCTCCTAGAACTCTTCTGGCTCAGATAGAAAACTCCAGAATAAAAACCTGTTCCCACCAACAATCCCAGCCCAGACACAAGGTGTTCCACGACACGTCCATGTTATGAGGGGCTCATTAAAAACAGACCTTCTGAAACTTGGAGACTCACCCTTCATTACTGACTGCACTACCCTGGAAGCCTATTACTTCTAATTGGCATAGAGTTGTGCTGAAAACATGGAGCTAGTTCCACTGTAATCCATGCAAGGACTGCCTCTAGATTTTGATGGGGGCAGGTTTTCACTCCAGAGCCTCTTAGAACCAAATCTTATTCAGGTCAGCAGTGACATTTTCCTTTCTGAAATAGTAGGCCAAATGCCAACGACATCAGGGCACATGAGTTTGAGTAGCCAAGGGATTTACTTTACAATACCATGTATTACACCCATGTGAACACCAAAAGAAAGTGTGACCCACTATGCTGAACTTCCACCAACTTATTCACCAGGGCTGGTTGAACATCAGATTTTCCAGTCCAGAGGTAAACCCAGGTTCCTGTTAAAAGAAATCCCCCTCAGCCCTATTTGGAACAAAGCTCCACACTAGGATTTCCCATGAAAAGTCTCAATTCAGTAACAGAGAGGCTCTCTCTTCCAGCTGTCACAATATGTATGAGAAGACCTTATAAAGTCCAAATGGAGAGCTCAGCTGCTCCAAGGTTGTATTTCGGTACAAATCAGGGTGTTTTAAAATGATGCATTTTCATGCAAACAAAGGCAGCAGCTCAGATGGGAAGAAGCCCTGGCCCATGGGAGTTTCAGCAGTCAGCCCTCTAGGAAAGGAGGGTCATGGTTCCAGGAGATTCAGTGACTTGCCCAATAAGAAAAGCTGGATGAGCGATGGGGCAGACAATAAGACCTTTTTTTCCCCCAAAGCTAGGGAAATCCTGCATGCCCTGAGCTCTTTTGATGGGAATTAGACTACTCTCCATCCACAAGACTGGTTATTATCGATTCAAGAGAGTCTCAACATGGCCCAGGAAATGCACGCCCAAACAGCTTTGTTGCTGTCCTCCAAGGAATCAAGCACAAGTAGATTTAGGAGAAGTTGTAGTTGAGGAGCTCCCAGGAGCTCAGCACAGTTTCCACCCACCTCTCCTCCTCAGCCAAGGTCCATGCTTCTCTTTGCCACAACCTGTGGCAATGCCACATCAAGGCTGCAGACATCCAACGCCTCTCTGGCTGCTCTTCAGTGACAACCTGACCATCTCTCACTTTGGCAGTCAGGCAAGATTTACAGCTTATCAGACACAGCAGTTGTCCAAGCAGAGTCACCTGGAGATGGGGATGCAGTGGGAGGACCAGGATTCTAAGTGACAAATGATTGTATGAGGCCAGATTCATGCTGGTATCCCAATATTTTAGCAGCTACTTGTACACACACACACACATCCCTTGGCAGGTGCAGTTGTGATTCCTGATATCCACACAAAACTCCAGGGCCAACAAACCAATAACAACCCCCCTGCATCCCAAAAGGAAATGCTCCAAAACCAAGTTGACTTGAATAATAGAAAACATCAAGCTCCTGCCTAAACCAAAATCCCTGACAGCAATTGATCAATCCATGTAGCTTTATTAGCATAGCCTGACTGCAGGTTCCTTCCCAACAGCATCTTGAATCAATAGCTTAATTGTCTTCCTGGCTTGTTTTGCTTCTGGTTAAATTCACTGATTAATCCTGCAGACTTACAGAGGTCACTCAGCTGAACGAGTTAAACCTCCCCAGGCTGATGAGGTCCCCCTGGATTTTCACATCTGAGCTTGGCAGGCGGGCAGGCAGGAGCTGGCACAGCGTGATGTGCCATGGGAACAGCCCAGCCCTGCAGTGCCCTGGGAGCTGTCACTGCAGCATCATTTTCTGGAAAAGGAGGGAGGACACGGTGGGTTTCCACCCGTCTGCATGAAGACACACACACAGGGAGCATGTCCTCTGATGTACACATTCCCCACGATGTTTTATCACTGCTATTCCATTCTCTTTTCTTCCCTGTTGAATTCTCACTCCCTGAGACAGCCTGGCACCATCAGATCTACACTTGTTCTGAAACAATGATCTTTAGATACTGATCACCATCGCTGACAGGTCAAAACTGGGAAACAAGTTATCTAAAGCAAATACTGCCTGTGATGCCACCATAGCAGATATGAGGGGGCTTTGAGCCACACCCTGGATCCTCTGTTAAGACAGTTCTTTCCTGATGAGACAACTTTCTTCAGATGTGTCATTAACCCTATGAATAAGACATCCCCATTAGACAGCTTCTATCATGTCTCTAACTTGTTAGAAGGTGGCAATGAATTCGTGCCTCCTAAGTATTAATCTCCCAGAGAGACTAGAAGAGCTATTTTTCGAGTGTGACCTGCAAAGCAAATATAGTTTTTGAGACTTCTTGTTACTTAGGTCCAGAAAAGAGGCAAGGAACTGGGCTGTTTGCTGTTCCTTCTACTTGCAGCTCACAGAGCTGTGCAGATTTATGATACCTGAGAATATAGCTTTTGATTCCTGGAAGACTACAGAAAGGACAAGAGATAGTAGATTTATGATTTCCAGTTACCAAGGAATTATAACCTATTAGCAGTCCATCACAAAGTTAAATGGCAAAGGAGATTTTGGCTGCCTTAGAGAACATTTGTACGATATTAGGGAAGGAGTAGGCATAGGAGCAGGCTCACCAAGTTGGATGTGATAAAGCTTAACATCTCTAATGTCTAAGGTGAAAAACAAGGCAGAGAAAAAGAGGTGACAATCCAGACTCACAAATCTGCCATTTCTTAAGCAGCTCAGCAGGGGCTGGGGTGACAGGGTTGACAAGCAGGGACACTTTTCAGTGCCTACACTTCACAACAACTCCTAAAGGCAGTGTGATCTCACCAGTCCCAACAAAGCCCTATGGCACTGCAGACAGGGCTCCCAAACTGTGACCCAGGCACCACGACTGGGCCACCAGCTGCTGTAAAGAGTCAGGAAGCCCAGAGTGAGTCAGCATCCTTGATGTCAACACATCTGCAGCCACACAGCAGCACACAGAGGGCTTTATCCTTCTAATTACTCCACCACAACCACAGGGAAACTCGCATCCACAGCAGCCTCTGAGCTACTGACTGGTGAGCTACGGCAAGATGAAACCAGTAGAAAAAGGCATCTGCTCTGGACATCAATGGCCAAGAAAGGACCACAAAGTTGCTTTTTATTTGAGGATCCTTTGCAGTGAAATTTCTAGCCATGCCATTTGGGGGAAGAAAAAGGATTTGTGACATGAAATGAGCTTAGTTACGCATCTGAAATGAAGTTTTTCCCAGACAGGAGACATGTACTTGTCTGCAAGTCGCCTAACTTGTATTTAAAGCCTAGCCTATTCTGAGGCTATTTTATTTCAAGAGGGTTTAAACTCACACACTGCTCTGGAGAGTATTTCATCCTTGAAATACTCCTGTAGACTGGAAGTTTTCCAACCAAAGGTTACAAGAAACCAACTTCTGATATTTAATCATGATGATTTGCTTCAGCAGACTGGTATAAAGTACCACTCAGCATAAATAAAGACATCAATCTGTCTGAAATTTCCCCAACTACTCTTATTTCACATGGCTAACAATGTGTGATGCTCTGACTTTGACTATGGCTGAAGCATCTCGTGGCCAAGATGGTCCTTATTGTGAATTTGGGGCTTTCTGAGCAGACAGCAAGAGAAGCATCCAAATCCTCCTAAAACCAGCGAAGGGCAAGTCACATATGTCTGCACCTTTCCACCACTGCTCATTCTCTGCCTGCCCCTGCACCCTTTCAGCACAAAGCCCTGTGCTCAACACCTGCAGGCCATGACTAAGATAAAAAATTACTTTGCTGCTCCTTTCAAAACAACAGCACCTTCCTGAGCCCATAGCAAACCCACCCCTCATTGTAAGATAAAACAGAAGCACCACTTTCTCTGCCCCATTTCCATGATCTTTTCATGCAAAAATAGCCTGTTGTTTTTATTAGATGCCATTAAACATCCTTGATCCAGGCCAGGAGTTCCCTCGACCAACTGCAATCTAACAGCTGCACCACATCTCCCAGGACCCTGGTGTTTGTACAATGCTGATCTCATGCTATATGAGGTCACCACTTGATGTTCTCAGGTGTGACAGCATAGGACCACATCAGCACTGCCTGTGCCCAGCCAGCAGATCTGCCTTGGTTTAGAGCTGCCATTTGCAACTGGAAAGGCTGCAGCAGAGTGGGAACACGACTACAGCAAGGGCATCCTGGGGGGATTCTGGACTGGCAAACCAAAATGAGATATGTAACTCTGTTCCAAGGGAAGATACTGAGGTGTCTGAGTAAGTTTAACAATAAACCAACTCAAATTTTGGAACCAGCCCAATTAGCAAGTCAGTTCACACACTCAGACCCACGGTGTACCTTCTGCAGCACTGCCAAGGTTTGCTACCAGCTCACTGCAGCTTTGAAGATTGCTCTGAAAGCTACTAAAAGAGTAAAATACCCAGGATAGGTCACTAAAACTGCGGACAGGGTGGTGTACCTAACGTGCCTGATGGCCTCTGAGCTTTGATTTCCTCATGAGCGAGATGCACCCGCTCCAGTGATCCCTACCTGATCCAGTGATCAGTCACTGGAGCCTCCATCCATCTCCCTAATTTAAGGCCATTCAAAATTTCAGAGCTCCATTCTCCCAGCAAACTGTGAGGACACCAGTCAAGAGAAGGAAGAGCACTAAACTGCTCACTGTCTGTGGCTTTACTGCAGAACCCAGGCATTCTAGGCCACAGCATCTACAGGCTGCTGCCCACCGAAACACTCACAAGCCAGGCTGGTAGGGACACAGGTCAGCTTCACAAGGCTTGACTCCAGAAACCCTTCTCATTTCAGAGATTCAGGACACTTCTCTGCTGCCCTGTATGAGTCAGAAAGACCAACAGCTTTGTGATAAGGTACCTTAAACCACACGGAACAGCTACCCAAGGGATGTGCTCATGGAGGAACCCACTGCCTGACTTGGCCTCCTACTATCTTAGTAAGAGCTGAACATGGATACTGAATGCAATTCTCCTGCCCAGAGCCACAGGACTCCTCTTGAACAAGCGTTTCTGCACTGGAAAAGGCATCGCAGCCACAGCTCAGCACAGGAGGGGGAGCAGCAAAGCATAAAGGATGTCCCAGGAGAGAGAAAGGTGGCTTTGCAGGCAGCAGAGCACAGCTCCCTGTACAGCTCCTCAGCTTCCTCATTTAGGAGGAGATACAAAAGGCTGCATTTCCCACTCAGCCCCAGAGCAAGAGATAATTAGTAGCTTATTGTTTTAAATCCTAATAAGTGTTCCCCAAACTGACTATGTTGGACATAATGCAAATGATTCTGAAGAAACACAATTAGGTGGCCATGAAAGCAAGGAGCTGGTGCAGAGCTCACCACTGAGGGAGACCTGATCTCACAAACCAGGGAAGATTCTCACATAACAGCAAGAGCCAGTTCCTTTCCTTCCTAAATGGCCCCCAGTGAGCAGCGTGCAGATCTACTGCACCCCTTGCAAACCCCACAGTTCACAACACTAGAAGATTCATTCCCTCCTCTTTGAATGAAGCAGGGTAGAAAGGTAAATTTGGAGTTTACCAAGACACAGCAGCTGCCTAGACAGCTCCACCAAAGCCCCTGGTCAGCTCAGCAGAGGAGGTAGCACAAAACAGATCTTTGTGATGGTCCATCAGAGCCAGCACGCTGGGGAGCAGAGCTGTTTCACAGACACAGCGAGGGCCCCTTCTCTTTGGGGATGGACTGTTGTAGCTCCCACCCCAGCCCCCAGGTCTAGCAGTGCTCCTGATTTCTCCAGGAGAGGGAGAGTTATGTTTTAGTATAAATGCAGGCCAGGAAGCACTACCTGATTTGGCAGCCAGCTTTTAATTGATGTAACAACTTTTTCAGGCAGCTTGTGATACCTTATGTGGGTTTAGCTCACTGCTGAGGAGTTTGGATCAGACACCTTGCACTCTCCTGTCCCAGGCACATGGTGGAGTCTGCTTTCCTCGTGGGATAACTTTTTATTTAAGTCCAAACCTATGTTCTTTAGAGCTGCAACAAGCAATTACAGCCTCATTGAAGTTTATTGGTACCCACAGTCTTGGCACAGCTTGTTGTCTGAGGCACCAATGGACAAAAAATAAGTGCTTTGTCACATATCAAGGCTGTCCTAGAAAAAACAGAGGATGGTCTCAGCATCCCCCATGCCACTTGGGTTAACAGCAGCAAAAGTCTCAGGGGCAGCCCAGGACAGACAAGATACACTCATTCCCTGCCCATTCTGACCTCACACCCCCCACCCCACCATCAGTATGAGGTTGAGCAACCTCACCCACATCTCAAAGCTGAGCTCTGACAAGATCAGGCAGACACTGGGTGCAGCACAGTTTATGCTCATATCAGCTCAGGGCCACCTGATCCCCTGCTCAAAGCACTGCTCCCCACAGGCTTTCAGTATTAAGGCAGTCAGGCTATGCTCTTTGGAGGCAAGGTTGTAATTGCTACACTGCCTCTCAGAGGTTTAATCAAACAGTGGATTATTGTTGGGGGGGGGGGGGGCATCCCAGTTCATCCCCAGTAAAACCATCTCATCTCTGCACAAAATCCCCAGGTATTAGCCCAGCCATGGCACAGTGCTTGTGGTGTGGTCATTTCTTAGCTGGGTTCTTCCCCAGCCACAGCAGAAGGACTCCAAAAGCAAGAGGTAGCAGGTAGGGAACATACAGCAGCAGCATTTCTCCACTCCCTGCTCCAGTGGGAGCAGAGCCAGGACAGCAGAGGCAAAAGGAAAAGCATCCTGAGGGTGACTGAGCAGCAGGACTCAGTTGACTGGATTTTAGCTGCTGTGGTTTTCTTGCTCTTCTACAAGAGGGAAAGCAGCTGGAGGGAAGTGCTTTAAACCCATAGGGCAGCTAATTGTGGTTGCTTAGGATCACATGAAACCAAGGGAGCATGGTGACAGAGGGCAGGGGGATTTCCTGAGCAGGGCCAGCTTTCTCACTTGGCCAGCCAAGCTGGACACCAGCTCTTGAGAAGCTGCAGGCTGACAGTGCTGCAGAGCCAGGGAACTCCCTGAGTGTCAGAAAGGGGAGTCTCCAACCTGCCTGGGAACAGAGACATGGCTAATCAGAAGTTCTGACCTCATAGAAGAAAGAGCCTTTTGCTACAACAATGCTGAAAAGCCTGGAGGTTTCACTCCAGAGCCAGCTTTGCCCAGGGAGGTTCTGACACTACTGAATGTGCAAGACACTACTGAGCTGAGGTCCTGGGAGCATCAAAGTGACTGTGCAGGACAAGGCCAGCTGAAAGTAAAGGAGGCTTATGGGAAAGTTACTCAGGCACTTCTGAGCATATATCCATCCCTGCAACTGTGAGGTGCACGGCCTTTGTCCTCACTTCTGCCTAAAATATTTATGTGCTGATAGAGGCGGAGCCAGAGGAGCCTTTGAGGTCACTTAGAGAGGCAAACTCCTCACTGCAACCAAAACAGCTGAGACAGCAAGTAAGCCAGAAACGATCAAGAGCAATTAGAATATGCCTGTACTACACAACATTGGCTTGTTATGCTAAGAGAGTCCAAAAAGAAAAGAGAGAGGGAAAAAAAAAGGGGTTTTGCTAATTCTTTCCTCCTCCATTACCCCTGCAACCAGGAAAGCATATTAAACACCCCTGCTTCGCTCACTGCTTCCTGTGTGTTCAGTTCAGCTCTCCCTTGTCTCAATAGCTTAAAAGCCTGTTTTTCCCTTTAAAAGCCAACTTGCCTGCCAGGTAGCTTCTCTTAATCTCTCAGTCTTGGCTAGAAGCCTCTCTAGGCTGCTGAAAGAGATAGCTACTTACCCTTTGTTCTTGCGACAAGAAAAGCCTCAGCTATCAAATCATTCTAGATCCCTTTGTAGTCTGAGAGAGCCTAAAATGGAAAGAATAAAACCCCCATGTATCAGTCTAACAGATTAATAGCTACTAGGGCTGGTGGTTAGACCAGCTATGACCATGCCACACACTCTGCAAAACAAGCCTTTTCCAGTCCAGATAGCTATAAGACTTGGTAACAGAGCCATTGACCTTGAACAACAACCCTTGCATCCTTCCTCATGTCAGTGGTCAGCTGAGAAAGGAATCAGAGGCTAAGCTGGTGCTTCCAGCTATGTCTCTTTGCCCAGGACTGATGGAGGAATTCCCCATGAGTGGAGCCAGCTGAGGAGCTGAGCATTGCAGTACCCAGCCATCTTCCACAGGCAGGCTGGACCAACTAGGACATCCCACCAGGATGGGCAGGGGAAGCCTGATCATACTGGTCCATATTGGTTTAGGGCTGTCATTTTCTTTCTCAAGGTTCTTTGCACACTGTGCTTACACACAGCTCATCAATTAAAAAGATACTTGTGACTCCCATGAAAGCACTTGTTTCTACAAGCTGAGAACTGTTCCCAGAAGTTCCAAGCAAAAATAAAACCCAAACTACCAGTTACTTCAGTGCAAGCAAATATTTCTGTAATGAAGCTCTCTGCAGCTTACATGGAAGTGCTTCCAAAAAATCCTTTTTCAAAATCACTTGTAGAGACCATTCACCATGATGAGCATTGAAGAGGCATGTCTGCCCTCCACATCTCTGCACCACTGTTTTCTTCCCTGGAAAGCAAGCCCAATCCAGCTACTTACACAAGAGAAGAACCTTGGCCCTCCTGGCACAGACCTCTCCACATCTCTTGTGTGTGAAAACCCTCTCATGCATCCTGACAGCAGGGATCAGAGACAGTCCCAGAAGAAAAGAAACCACAGCCAGCTGGAGTAAGCTTTTCACAGCTCTGCTACAGGCAGCCTGGATCGTCCTTCATTCTTCGAGCAGGGCTGTGAACTGCATGTGAGTCCTGCTGCTGTCACTTAACAGAAAAAGCCTTCCCCAAGAACAATCCTTCAGGTTCAACCTCAGTTCAGTGTGCACAGACCTCAGGAAGCATCGTTTGCTCTTCTGCCACGCTGTTACTCATCAGAGTCTCCATCACCACACTCTTCTCCCCAGAGCTGCTCCTTCCCAGGTCACAGGGACATGTGGCTCTTCCCCCTGTGCCCTGGGAAGCAGCTTGCTTTCCCCCCAGCAGCCTGAGCATGCTGTCTGCCCACATCTGTTACTGCTCCTGCTCCAACTGTGAGACAGTCCTTCTGGGTTATGCAGCAGAGTATCTTTAGAGAGTCTAGCAGAGTGTATCAAAGTTCTCTGTTAAGGAGCAGGACTGCTCCTGGCAGTGTCCCTGTCACGTGAAGGGACAAAGGCAAGAGGCTGCTGTCACCATTAGACACACAGCAGGATATTTCACAAAGCTACCAAGCAGAATTTGGAAGTGATCTCAGTCTTGGGCAAGCCATCATGGCAGTTCAGTCAGAGCCATCCCAGGGGCTACATTTCCCTCACTCCAGCTAGCTGCTGGGGTCACTGCATGCTGCAGTGAGGTACACTGGGGATTGCACCACTGATTTCTCTTGGTTAACAGCCTCTTTGCAATATATGTCACTATCAACAGCTGGCAAGGCTCGGGCAGGCAGCATCCCTGCATGTTTGGGCTCTGGAGCAGTGGGTTAAGAGTTGTGATATTCTCCCCCTCACAGTCTCTTCTCATGTTCAGCTGATATTAGAACTGCATATGTGCTTGTGGTCCAGGAGAAAGTCTCCAGGGAAGCAATTTGCTACAAATACTCAGCTACTTAAAAATATTTATATATGCTAGGAAAGGATTAGACTTCATTTAGCATTTTCTCTACCTTTAAACCTCATTTAATGCAGCATTAAGCTCCAGCTGCAGAAAATTGGTTCTGAAGTCGTAAAGGAGGAAGATTCTTGAAACAGCAAGATTGTTCAGTAAGGAGAGATGACTGATTGCTCATTAGTTTCTAGACCATGTTTTAGTAATGGAAAACTAAAGGATATCCAAGATCCTCAGCTCCAAAAATCTTTACTTACAGGATACTGTTCCCAGATTAGGGAGCACCACAAAGGAGCAGCCATCTAGAACAGCTTTAAAGAGCCAAAAGATAAGGACAGTCTGTCAGATATACTACAGTAGAGACATCCAGCCTATAGCTGGGTATCATCTCATGAGACAAGTTCCACATTTAAAGGAGCGTCATGTTGTTTGTGCCCACTGATGAGTCTGTGCAACAGCCAGAGGGGCTTTCCCAAGCCAGCATGGTAAGGGAGGAGCAGCAGGACTGCAGCTTGCTCTGGCATTTGCAGGCAGGAGTGTTCAGGTTTTGGCATAGCTGCCTCAAGACAGATGGGGGTGCATGAGAGGCTGGGAAAGGCTTTAGAGGTGCATGAACTTCATTAGCAGGAGCGTTGAACTCTTCTGCTGCCCCAAGCCCTACCAGAGGTCCCAGCAGAGGTTCCTTGGTGCATTTATTGCTCAACAAGCCAGTGTCAAGATAAGAGGCTGATAATGGAAACCTGCTTCTTGGATGTGTACTGTACAGGGTGACCAGGAGCTGTGCCCCAGCTCTGGTAGCTTTTGGGCAGAGAGCACCAGATCCTCTGCAGATTGGTGTCTGCAGGAGGTGATGAATGAAGAGCTCCTGGAGCCACTTAACCAGAATCACCTGTACAGGCAACTGAAGCTGGTCCTTACCGTTTGAAAAAGAAAATTCATAGCTACTGCCAGGCAGCTCAGGTCTCTGGAGGCTCTTGTTTTCTTACTTCTGCCATCAACCTCTCTGACCATTACCAAAGTACACCTCCAGCAAGCGGTTCATGTATTAATGGTCTGCACACTTGAATAAAATTGCTTTTTCCCCAACTAAAACACAGCATGGGTTTTCACAGTACTAGCCACCATCAAATATTTACTGTGTACAAAGACCCACCAGTGACCTGAACAAAACCATTTTTCAAACACCAAACCAGAAAACACTCCAATCTCTTTGAGCCCAGTTACATCTGGGCTGACAGATGGGAAGAAAACTGGTTGAAAATGCTTAAAAATTTAAGCTTCTTGCATTTGTGAAGGGTGTAAGTCAGGAAAACACACTCAGAGTGATGGTAGGCAGGCTCTGTTTGTAAAGGAACTCAGTTTGCAAAGGGACCAAGATAGAAACATGCCCTGGAGAGACACACACAATGTGTTTACACACTGCAAGCAAGATGAGCTCCTACTATTGCTTGTTTGGCCACCTGCTTCCCAGCCACAACCTAGACACACAGCACAGAACCTCCCTGGACACACAACACGGAGCAGCCAGACACTGCAGCCCACCCCATCTCAAAGTTTACTAGAAACATTCATTTTTATGGTGACATGCAGAAAGCCAGAGGCAAACATGAACACAGGAGTGTTCTGTGGAGAATCCCAGCCCCCAAGGTTGATGCTAAATGCGTGCAGAATCTAGGTATGGCTGCCTGACAGGCAGGTTTTGCCTGGATTTGTGGAAACCCCGAGTTTCTCAGCCTTCATAGCTGAAAGCTGAACCATATGTGGGTCATCATCCCCCAGCCACCACAGCTATAGATCCCCACAGTGCCTGCCCCAGCCCAGCTGCAGATCTGCAGTGGGAAGCACCAGAGGCAGGTCTAAGAATGACCAATCTCTGCCCTCCCTCAAGATGCTCGTGGTGGAATATTTTTGGATGGGGATAAATAAGGGCTCTGCAGTGACTTGGTCTGCACAGGAAGCCTGCTGTCACAGATGCCCAAAGTCCCTTACCAGAGAGCAAGCTCTGGAGCATCCCAAACATGGAGCACTTCTCAGATTTCTTGGCATAGGTTTGGAGGCCCTTGGTAAGCAGAAAGCCCTCACCTCTGAGGCTGTGCAGTGATACTGTTAGTAGCCGTTGCTCAGGGTCACCCAGGCACTTCAAACCTTTCCTTATTGCTGAAGAAGGGACACTGCCTCCCCCAGGCCCACATTAGAGCCATCAGGATCTGTAAGCCTCTTCCTCCCCACACCTGAGGATGCTGCAGAGCCACACCTCCCACCCACAGGCAGCTTTTACAAGCTTCTCTTCACCACCTGCCTCCTGTCAGAGAGGTGCCATATCAACCCGGGGTTCCTCTCAAGGAACTTTCCTCCTCTTCATGCTTTCCTCTCTGTTTAAGAGTAAAGCATCATTTCTTCCCACTAACACAAAGACACACAGCAAGAACAAGCACTGCTTCCCCATCAGCATGAAATCCCTCTGCTCCATGCAGCAAGCCAGCCCATAACCAGCCACCACAGAGGCAACAAGCCCCCTACAAAACCTCCTCCTACCCCACATGCATCCCCCTATATATATATATATATCTCCACCTCTCCCAGCAGCCCCCCTGCTCCTGGGAAACTACAGCCCATAGTGCCTGACCATTAAGGTTTGCAACCCTGATGCCTGGTCTTAAAGGGAAAGGGCTTGGGGACCAGGTCCAACTGGCCCAAGCACCCTGTTCCAGGCAGATTTGTGATTATTTTGCAGAGGTTCTTCTATTTCCACCTTCCATTTCCCTGCATTTTCACTGAAGGGTCTTTAACACATAAAATGCACCAAGGAGCTTACTGAGCTTCTCAATCACTAAGTGGAAAATCAGGGCTCTGCCAGCTGCAGGGAGGAGTTAGCAGACCCTGGAAATAGGTTTATCGTATAAGAATTGTTGTTTATGAGCCCTGGGGTGTCAAATGTGGGCCTCATTGTGGAAAATTGTTTCTACCATTCACTCAGTTCCAGGAAGTAAATTTCTGTGGTTCAGGAGAAACTAACTGGCAAATCCCTAATGTAAGGAAAGCCAGAAAGCTTTTTCTATTCCTAATTATGCTGTGTTTCTAAACTTTCCCCTATGGCATGCAATATTAGAGTCCTTTTAGCAGCTTTTCCCTAAGAAAACTCTAACAAAGGAGGCATTGTTGTAACACTGATGAGTGCTGAAATCACAGTCACTACTCTGGCTCTGAGCCCACCAGCTACAGCAGATCAAATGGCTGCTTCCCACAAGACACACAGGACCAGCTTCAGCCTGCTTGGAGAATATGGGCAGATTTAGAAGAGTTAAATCAGAAACAGTGGTGGGAGGACTTGCCAAAGGACTGTGAATGCTTCACATCCCAGAGTGCATCAAAAATGTGACCTTTGCATCTCTCCTACTTGACCTAAATGAATGACTCCACCCTGAGACAGCAAACAGAGGTGAAATCTCAGCAAAAAAAGGCAGACATTTTAATGAACAATAATCATAGAATCATGGAATGTGTAAGGTTGGAAGGGACCTTTAGAGGTCATCTAGTCCTACCCCCTGCAGTGAGCAGGGACATCTTCACCAGATCAGGCCGCTCGGAGTCCCATCAAGCCTGGCCTTGAATATCTCCAGGGATGGGGCCTACACTACATAATACAACTGTTCAGTTACAAACTTTCCCCAAATCAGCCTTTCTCTGTCCTCAGGTGTTAACACTGGTTCCACATCCATCCCTATGTGCGTGCAACGTCCGTGCCACAGCGCTTATCCACCCATAGGATGGAGTCTCTCCTGTATTGATTACTTCATCGATAGCGAGCCACCCCTCTGGGCAGTTCTCCCTTGTCGTAAGCAGGACAGCTCTGTTACGTTGGTGGCCTGCTCATCTCCAAAGAGAAAAGTTGCTTCTGTGTGGAAAATAAAATACTGCCCATGGGAGACATGCTCAAGAGGCTGGAACAAATTCATTCATGCACCACCAGATCCCTGCAAACTGCCCTGGTTTTACTCTGAGCAGAGAAACCAAGTGTTCCCTCTGCACTACTAAACTGTCACTCAGAACAAAACAATGCTACCAGTGCAGCTTGGAAAATGTTATTAAAAGCAGCCAGTTATTCTGTAGATGGCATTTTCTGCATCACACGTGAATAATAATGTTAATGCACAAAACCATCCTGAAGTGTAGTCAGAGAGAAAGGGAGCGTTTCCCACTGCACGAGGGATGGTTGGAGGTGTGAGCATGGCCCAGCCAGCTGTTCTCCCTCCAGGACATCAGGATGCTCTTTGCAGTTTTGCTCACCAAGTTCCCAACAAATTATTTTCCTAAGGAGCATGAGGAAACTGGAGGGACAGTGAGGTAGGTTTGCTGAAGAAGCTGACTGTGCAGAGCCCACCTTGTGGTGTGGGGTCTCCAGACCGTGGGTCACACTGCTTTTGGGTAATCTCAGCAGTCCCAGGGGTGTCCAAGGTCACTGAAACCCTTCCTGAATGTTAGACAAACTACCACTGCATGTCTGAGGGCACAAGCCTGCTTTAAGATGAGCTTTATTACTAAAAAGGCACTGAGCAGCTTCAAATCCCTAGAGACAGTTCGGTGGGAGCCTGGGATGCAAACCCCTCCATTTGGAGCCTTTGCACATCAGCTCACCTGAAGCAGCTCTCTGCAGCAGAAGAGGCAGATCAAGAGGGATGGTAGCAGGAATGGCCCCCAAAGAGTTGTTCTTGAGCCCCTGCTCAGGCTGAAGCAATTTTGGCCTTCACCAGAGAGCATCCATGAGGAGTTCATCCCTGCATGGATAGGAAGGACCACAGGGCTGATCTGGGCAAAAGAGTGATGTGCACTGCCACTTGCATGGCAAGCACCTGAGTACCCAACCCTGTGGCTGGCTGATAGCAGAGAGGCCTGAGCCAAACGTTCCACCATAAATCCATGCTTAAAATGCTTTCATGTCCAGCCGTGTGATTCAGACCTCAGGCACTTCTGGGGTTCAAGCAGCACTTTGGTAGGATGGAGACATGAAAGTCCACCTCCTCTGCTCTATCCCTTTATCTGATCTAGGCCTATGTGTTCAAAGCTTCAGAGCAGAAATCCCTTTTCCACTCTTTCTCCCTCCCTTGATTCACATCTTTGTTAATATCAGCATGGAAGAGAAATTTGGACTGTTTTCCAAGAGTTTTATCTCTGTTTCAGGCTCATTAGAGTGGGTGAAAAAGGCATTAATGTACATATGTCTCAGGACTGTTTAAATGCATTTATTTTTTGGCAGGAGATAGGTTCTGAAATTTGTATTTAAATGATTATTTGAATGGAGTCTGGGTTGAGGAATTCACTGTTTATGAGCAATTCCATTTTAGTGTTTGCTTATATCAGTGTTTCTAGTGCTTTCAGCAGAGTTCAGAGAAGGCACAACTCTCTTTAACAGCCGGGGTGGGTGAAGGCTGAGGTGGTGGAGGAATTCTTCAGGGGTGAGCATCTGCTCTGGGGGACTTGAGAGTGGCTTGGCGTTTGTGGAAACTTCTGAATACTAAAAATTAGGAGCCTTTTGTAGCACCTCAGAATAAACATTTCAAATTAACAGTCAAGCTCTGTGGAGGGGAAAAAAAAATAATCCCTGACGATGCTGGCATATCCAATCTTATCAGCTCCACTGAAATCTCCACTGGGAAATGATAAGAGAATAAAAAGAGAAAACAAATTTCAGGTCAGCCCCAGGCGTTTTGTTTTAATTGAAAATATCGAAACAAGATGTTTCGGTCTTGTTCATTACTCATTTTTATATGCATTTGTAACTTCATTCTCAGCTGAGATCAACAACAACTGTTGAAAGAGTAGAAATCCCTCCTGGAAGGTGTTTTCTCCATCAGCTCTCAACACCCAGACAGTGCTGACAATTCATGCCTTGGCAGCTCCTTAGAAGTGCTCATGGAGGTGAAAGCCCCTTCCTGGTGATTAAATTATACCTGGTCTATTTGGTGGCAGACAATAAGCACACACAGCACTCACTTCCATGGGATGGGAAGGTGCATGAATCCACCTGCTCATGATTATGGGGTGTTCAATCATGAATCCACCTGCTTATGATTATGGGGTGTAGATATGTTCAATTTCCTAAGATAAAACTGCTTAGTCTGTCATGACCTGGGATCGAATGGACACACTTTCTGGCAGGGTAACTTATTTAAGTTCGGCTGTTAAGTAAATTAATTGGAATAATCTACAAGATTTAACAGGATCATACCGAATGTGCATCTTAAAATGAGTCCTTGTAAATCTGAGTGGGGACAAGCAGCTGCTTATTGTCCCCATGAAGCTCCATCATTTTACAAGGCCTGGGCTTGGTGCTCTGGGTTTCAGCTGCTGCTCTGGAGGGATGAATTGGTGTGTGGTTGGAGCTGTGAGAGGGAGACCAGTCCGTCACGTACCTACATGACTTCAGATGAGCAATTGAAATTCCTTCATTGTACATAATTCACTTACAATTATTTGTAGAAGGGAGGAGGGAGGTGGAAATGTCATTACCCTGCTTAATGACTGAACCACAGAGTCCTCCTGGGCATTTCTATTTCTTTCTGTATTTTTTTTTTAATAAACAAAAATGTGCTTGATTGTGAAATTTAAATATTTAACAACATTTACTTGCAGAGCATTTAGCAGCTGAATTTTCAACCTCCCTCTCTATTTCCATTTTAATTTGGTTTGCTGTTTCAGAGGAGCACCATTCCTTCCTTAATGTCCCCTCCTGGCTTCTCCTCACCATCTCCCTCTCCCGGTCTGTATTGTTGGAAGGGTACAGGGATGTGCCACGCATGCCTCTGTGTTTTTCCAAACTCATTTGCTTATACAAGGTTCTTCACTATAATAAAAGGATTTCCAGTGAAAATAATCACAGGCTGCCACTGCCCAACTCTATGAAGACATTATGTCCATTAATGAACTGTGTTGCTCAGACAAAATTAACATCTGGATTTCAGGCTTTTCTAAAAGCCATATATAGTGTCTTCTGCTGCAAACCCATCCAATGGCAGCAGTTGGATGGGACATGTGGAAGGAAGAAGGACAACGGACCTGAGCCTCTGGTGTCCTGTGGTACCCAAGACAGTGAGTCTGTGTGATGGTCAGCAATCCTTTTGCGACTCTGGGAAACCTTGCTGACTGCAGAGGACTTCCCCATGATTTTCTGGAGAGTAACTGAGAGTGGTCTGCTGCTGCTCCAAACAATTTAGTCATTAAGCTGGTCCAGGCAAGGGGTTGTGTTTTCAAAGTACTTTGACACTACAGCATCTTAGTCCTGCCTGAGGTGCTGTAGGGTAGGATTTTAGGTGCTACTTTAATAACCTAAAATAAATGTAGTAATGCAGTATTCCTTGACAGCCATTTCACATTAAAAAAAAAGAGACAAAAGTGAAAAAGAAGGCATTGGGTTTCTCTGACTTCTGAAAGTGTTTGACTAGAAGGCCTGAAAGAATCTTTTGCCCATGCTAATTTCCCTGTGGGACTTGGGAATTGAAATATTGACCAGATTTAGATGAGAAAGTCACATCTGGTGTTTGGTTCTCTGAACAATATAGCAATATTTCCAGCATGAGCGTTTTCAGCAAATCTCCTGACGTCTCCACAACAGAGCTTCTCCCCACGGAGCAGGACCCGTGGGAGACACATCTTGTTTGGCTTATGTCAGAGGATCTGAATGCTTTCCCCAGCCGGGGATTCTCCTGCCCTTTGGGAAAACCCCCATGCATGATCTGAATTCCCCCATTACAGATGACCATCTCCATGAACCTGCACCACTACGCACAACGCACAGCCAGTGATGGGTGTTGCGAGTGGGGGTCCATCCCTGTGTCATGGGGAAAGTGCAGGAGCTGGACTTCATCCCTTTAATCTTGCTGTTGGGATCTGACCCTCAACTTGCAGCCTCAAGTCTCGTGGGGGGCAGAACAAGTTGGGAAAGGCCCTGGAGAAAGTACATCCTTTCCCCTCAGCATGGCAGTTTGTCTCTTACTGGGTCATTTTTAACCACTCCAAGGCATAGTTTGTACTGTAACACTTCTGCTCTCACCATGACCAGGCTTATATGTGTTGTCCCAGAAGAAAATAAATGTCTGTTCAGTTTGCTGATCTCAACTGAGTTTTACAGGGTGAGTGTTTGAGACGCAGCCATGGGGATGCGAATGCAAAGTGTGTTAAAAAAGATAACAGAAAGGGAAGCCGTTGAGGGATTATTTAATTAATACATGAACATTTACTCTTAATATTACTTATAAATTAAAAAATAGCAGTACAATTCATCCAAAGTCCTTGCCTCTTCTTAGCAGATGGAGGAGGATGTGTAATAATGCTAGAGAACCTTGGAGGTGGATCATTTTTGTATTCAAACAAAATGAAGAAAGAAGGAAATGAATTTTTGTGCATCGTGTTCTTTTCTAATCCCTCCAGTTAATTACTTTTGTGGCCAGAGTGGCTTTCACAGAATGGGTTTCACTATCATATTCAAAGCCACTGGAGATGCTCAGCAGTTGCATTCGGGAAAGGTTTATTTGGTATAAAAACAAGCCACAAAATGTCAGTTCTTAAAAATGCAACCCTCTTCTTCCCCCTTGGGAAAGGAAACAAGAGAAGGGATATTACTATGAGTAATGGGTGGAATTGGGGAAGGAAAGAAATCATACTGAATATCAAGAATAGCTTTTTAACAATGAGATGTATCAGGCTGAGGAACAACTTCCTGGGGGAATAATAAATAATCCATTGTCATCATAAGTGCACTTAAGCAGTACTTTTCTTCTGCATGTCTCACGGGGCTCCAAAGAAGACGGAAGCACCATTTCTGTTTCATTGGTGGGGAAACTGAGGAACAGAGGGCTGCCCAAGGTCAGAGCAGGCAATGGGATCCTGGAATCCTGACAGCCTTGAAACTTTGAGATTGAAGTGATTATTGGCAAGTAAAGTACGGGTGATGCACAGGGGTGATTTCCAGGCAGTGGGACAGTTGCTGTTCTCCATAGCCTCAACACACTGTGCTCACATTAGGATTAATCTTGAGCTGAGAACCCACAAGCAGCAAAGTCTGTGAATACTAAAAGGCTGGTTCAGCATCACCAAGTGACTCGTGTCAGTATTAAAGCCATGTAAAGTGGCTGCAGAACCAAATCTCCCATCCATGTCCTGCCCCCACTGCTTCCTCTTGCTCTGTGTAGGTGTAAATGGCTGCACGAGTTAGAAAACGAGGCTGTGGAAAATCTGCCTCTCAAGCATTATTTATTCATGTTAAATGCAGTCCTCCCACATCACAGCAGAGGTGCAGTGCTCTCCTCACTCAGGGGTGCATGAAAGTCCTGGCTATGAGGTTTCAGTGCAACTCTTCTGTGCTAAAGAACTGGGGGTGAATGAAAGGTGCTTCATCTTGCCAACGGTGCAAACTCTTTCATGGGAGTCACAAGGTTCATTAGCCTGGCTTTTTTTATAGCTGTGATAATATTTTCAATGTAGCCCTTTCTTCCCTGAGTCTTAGTTTAGGCCACGTGCCCTCAGCTCCTGTGAATCACCGGTGTGACGTGCTGCCTTTGCATGGCGCTCGCTGCCTGGGGCTGGCACATCGTGGGCTCTCAGCTTCTGATGGGAATGCTGCTGAGGATTGGTGCCTGTTTTTTATCCCTTCCCCAGAGCTGTTGGAGCATGTTACTCTTCATGATTGAGAGAGGCCTAAAAGTGCCTGTGAAGGGGACGTTTACGTCATGAACGTATTTTAATTGGAAATATTCTTCTGCAGAATCTTCCGGAGTGGGATGTGAATGCCTGGATATTCCTGTTCATGTGGAGGCCTGATGTTCAAGGGCTCCACATCAGCACGATGCCATGGGGGATGTACTGGAAGGCAGTGCTGGACATATCTGAAGGTTACCTGAGCCTCTTACAGTTAATAGAAAAAAAACAGCATGGGAAGGGCTGGGAAAGAAAGCAGTGCTTTCACAAGGAGTTTGTGTGCACCTGTCAACTAACCATGGTTTGGTTCTCTGATAACAGTCTGCAAAGCAGAAGTGAGATGTCCAAATGCTAAAAGGATAGTAGAGGTCTTGCTGTTGCCTGAAACTGCCCAAGGCAGCTCAACATCCTCCTCTGTCCTCATACTGCTTTGCTCCTGGGCCCAGCACGTGAATACATTGCTTTGCACTTGAAGTCAGAGGGGGAAAGAGAAGCACCGGCCGTGACATTTGCACCATGCTGCTTCTGCAGCAGCCTGTGTTCCCAGTGGCTCTGACTTGGGCAGCTTGCAAAGACTATTTTAAATGTTCACAGTGTTTTCATTTGCAGGCTCAGGTTTGGGCTGGGATAGTTCTTTTTCTCTGTGCAATGATACTTGCATTGTTGTTATATTGCAAGAAACTTTATCTCCTCACCACAAGCAGACACTTGGGAATGGCTCCTTTGGTTGCCAGAGGTATTTTTGCTCTTTCCTGGCCTCTGTGCTTGTGCTTCAGCCAAGGCTCTGTTCCCTGCCCACAAGTGCTTGCAGCCCCATTGGAGAGGCAGACATCAAACCCCACAGAATGGGGGCAGCTCAAGGAATGAAGAAGGTTATTGAATACACACACACTAAAAAAAAAAATCAATGTTGAATCTATCTGAGCCCTTTTCCCCCTGCAGTTGTTGATGGTCTCTCTTTCCAACCCCTGTAATGTCCAACTGGCTCATGATCCTAGTGTAACTTCTCCATCTGCTTGGTTGCTTCCTCGGGCTCCTTGTTGCTATTCCATTAATGTCCTAATGGGCATCGTCAGCCCTGTGGCAGCTCCAGTGTGGTTTGACATGTTCCCTTTCCCCTCCAATTGAGGCTGTGCAGGAGTTTATCCCCACAGCCGTCAGTGGTACACGGGGTCCTTCTTCAGCTGGGATTGCACCTTGTAGGCAAGAGGTAAAAGTTGTGTGTATGGTGGGAGATGCTGACAGAAATTTTTTTGCCCATAAAACACTGTTGTTTAGACATACTGGAGGTCCCCAAAAGCTACCTTGGGACTAAAAGACATTTAAAAGCATCTTAGCAAGTGTGTGACTCCACATGTTGTGTGACTCCACATGTTGTTTCTAGTCCTCTGGGCATAAAGATGAAAGGTTCAGATTTAGTGACCTTTTATTTCTCATGGTAGATGTTTTAATCTAGTAGGAGGATGGTAGCAACTGAAACACTAGTTAAAATCGGAAACCACTTTAAAGGTCAAACTCTCATGACTCAGTGCTCTTTGCTAACCCAGGATTCATATGAATTTGGGAGTAGAAGCCCCAGATGTCCAATGACCTGTCCTACAAGCACCTGCAAGGTCATCAGTTCGCCATGTAAGTGCTGCCAGGTTTTCTGGCAAGCTGTGTCATGAGAGACAAGATCAGAAAAGATGATAATGATGGATATTCATCCAGAGGTTTGAATGATGAGTATGTGCATTTCAAACCTGCAGTGCAATTACAGCAATAAAGAAAACATTAAGCACTAGCTGTGGTATCAGGCATAAAAAAAGACATGTTCAGATGCAGCAAAGGCAGGGAGATGATTGTTTGCTATGAATACATTGGAGAGGTAAACATTAGAGAGAGAGTTGTGCTATTTAAGCTAATGGACAATTTTGGCATGAGAACAAATAAGTATAAACTATCCAGAGGCTAAAAGGATGTTTTCGTTCTCCACAGAAGGGAATTTCTAGACCAGCCAAGTCTAGTTCAATGGTGGGGATAGGGAGAAACAAATGATCCAAACTGATAATGGGGGTTAATATGGGATGCAAAGGGGACTGTCAGACACAGCAAAAGGGAGCTGACTTTCAAGGCCCAGGAGGCTCCTTCCACTCCTGTTCCCATATTACAAGGGCACTTAGAGATTCTTGCTTTTATCTGCTTTGCATCTCCTTCTCTTCCCCATGCTTCAAGCCACCTTCCATCCCACACTCTTAGCACAAGTGAGCTGTGCTGGCAGCAGCTCCATGCTCCTGGGAACAACGTTTTCTGTGGTGGGGCATGCCCAGCCTCCCCTTTGCTCAACAGCAGTGCTGCTTGTGCATGCCAGGACCCGCTCCTCTCAGCAGCATGGCTGGTGGGCTGCTTGGGTGCTCGAGGTTACCTTGCAAACAATTTGAAGGGTATGTTTGACTCAGGCAGTTTTTTAGAGGGAGAGTTGGAGCAGGTTTCCTTTGCCTTAAAGTCAATTCCCCAGGTTTCAAGCTGTGCATAATGTTAACTCTGCTTTTATTAGGCCTTTAAAGTGCATTTTTATAACATTTGGTCTCGAACAAATTTACCAACCATATCACAAAGTAGATAAGGAATAATAAAGTCCCAATTCATATGCAGTTTAAAAACGTGTTCTGTTTTTATGGTTAAATCAATGGACAACTTTTTGAAAAACAATGCTTCCTCTGGGTAGAGATGCTCTCCACTTCGTACAGCTCCTTGCTGACACTGGTGTCACTCACAGGCATGAGGTCAGACCCTCTGCTGATGCAAACTGGCACAGTCCTACTGATTTAAAAGGAGATGGGCCTTTAGGGTTTTCACTATGTTATCAGCTCTTTGTCAGCAAAGGACCTACTCAGATTCTCTTTGTAATTAGGGGGTGAATTGCTGTCCTCTTCAGCAGAAGCTGGCTCAGGGTGTTAGGTATTTTCCATCTTCTTAGTGCTATGGAGGACAAAATGCATGAGAACAAGCTTCAAGCTTCACTGGGACTGGGAATCCATTCCTGAAAGCCAGATGCCCTGTGGTGTGAACGGCTGTTGCAGAGCAAGGACAAGAAGTCCCAGCAGGGCACTGGGAGACCACCATCAATTCTAAAGGTGATGCCAACCCTCAGATTGTCAAGATGGGACTTTTCTTAATACAAATACCATGTAGTGTTACATCCTGATGCCTCTGAGTGCGCTTCCAGGGAGCTCTGCATTACAAACCTGTGGTTGGCCTGTGCTGGGAGTGGTGACAGGGTCTTTGGAAGCCACAGGAACACTAACATTTCATTTTGGTTTTCATCCAAGAGTGTCCTCACTGCATCTGCAGCAGAGCATTGGGGTTGGGGTGCCAATGAGTTATGCGCAGAGCCTCCCGAGGAGTTTCTTTCCCCGCATCTACCCACTAGCGAGGCGGGATGTGGCAGGGAGGCAAGCTTCCCTCTGCACCCTGCCACCCCCATGTCTTCCCGTGCTGGGATTCCTGGGTCACCACGAACTCGTTAGTCTCCATTTCATTGGAGCGATTTGCATACATTGCCCATCTGTTCCTATTCAGCATCGTTCTCTGGCCACATGCACTAGCATAAAATTGCAATATCTCAGCTGCAAGACAGGCAGGAAAACGTTTACTTAGGGAAAAAAAAATAAAACAACTCCACATTTTTTGTTCTCTTGCGCTTGTATTTTATGGAAGTATTTATTTTCCTGAAATTCTGTAAAAGCATGTTTTACAAGAACCTAAACGCGGTTAAATTTGCCCTGTTCCCATTCCTGGAATGTGGAGGAACCTGCCAACCTTGGCTCTGTGTCTGCAGACCATGTATGTTATTAAATGATGAGCTGCTAACAGCTTCCTGCCATACAGATGGCAGTTCAACCATCCTTATTTTGATAGTGTCGTCACTCCTGAGACAGACAGGCTGAAAGGAACCTGAAAGTAATGAAGCCACTGGCAAAAATCCCAAGCGATGGGGAGGAATAGGGAATGCATACACGGCACAGTTATTGAAAATGCCACTAAGTAAAATTAATTAAAATCATTAAAAGAAATTATGGCTATTCATTACCTAATGATATCTGCAACTTTTGGATAATCTGAAGTTGTTTTCCATTTATTAGCCTAACCTTACAAGTGTGTGCTGAAACCCAGAGAAATAATCAATGCATGGGATATACTGTGGGAAGAAGAGTGTTACCTGCTGGAGCTCAGCACAGCACCTCGCATGACAGGCTACAGTATGGGTAACAATTGATTATCATCTCAACACAAATAGTCCAAAGAAGGGCTACGAAGATGATTAAGGGCCTGGAGCATCTCCCCTATGAGGAAAGGCTGAGTGAGCTGGGACTGTTCAGCCTTGAGAAAAGACGACTAAGGGGGGACCTAATTAATGTTTATAATTATCTTAAGTATGGGATGTAGGGGGAAATGGCCAGCCTCTTTTCAGTGTCTGTGGGGACAGGGCAATGGCTGCAAGTTGGAGCATAGGAAGTTCTGCACCAACATGGGGAAGAACTTTTCCCCAGTGAGGGTGAGGGAGCCCTGGGACAGGCTGCCCAGGGGGTGTGGAGTCTCCTTCTCTGGAGAGATTCCAGCCCCATCTGGACACCGACCTGTGCAATATGAGCTGGGGAGCTGCTTTGGCAGGGGGTTGGACCCGATGATCTCTCGAGGTCCCTTCCAACCCCTACAATTCTATGATTCTATAATACTTGTGGTAACTAAGCAGTGTGTTAAACGGTCTGGTTTGGGGAAACATAAAGTTTGAATAACACCTAAGTTCATTTTGGAAGCTGAGTACAGGGTGGGGGCTGTCTCCAGGTGGATGGACACCAGCACGAGCCTTCAGACTTCCCTGACCAGGATTATTTGTGGGGGAGGGGAGGAAGAAGCAGCATCACCTCAGTCTTTCCTACTCCCCCAGAAGCAGTCTGGGGCCAGCAGTCCCACTGGTGGGATGCAGGTGGTTTCACTGGGAGAGCACTGAGCTGCCAGCCTGCCTGCAGACCACCCCTGGCCATGGGAGTGGGCACGGATCTGCACCCCAGCGCTGCTGCCTGTGACAAGTTAACATTCTTCAGCTGAGCTTGTAATTCCTGTTTTCCCAAGAAAACATCTTCATCAAAGGCACCCCTGAAAGGTTTTATCTTCCCGGCCGTAGCAGGGGAGCACAAACAAACCCTCACTTCCCGCTTTCCACCTTCGCTCCTTTTTTTGCAGGGCTGTGTTCTTGGCAGCGACACAGCGAGATCACAGCGTGCCGGATACGTGTTTACTGCCGAGCAGACACCGTGACAAGGCTGTGATCAGGCGTGCAAATCACTGTATTTTGAAATCCCCGAGTTAAAAGCCTGCTCCTTCCCTTCTCCCTCCCGCCCTGCACCCGCGGGGCTGCTGTGACGAGGGGATGCCAACTGGATGCGCGTGGCACTGCTGGGCAGCTGGGTGTGCAACCTGCCCTGCCTGTCACCCTCAGCTCCCTGTGAGCTCCTCAAGCTCACATTTCATAGAATCATAGAATGGCATGGGTTGGAAGGGACACCAAGGATCATAGAGCTCCAACCCCCCTGCCACAGGCAGGGACACCAACTTCAGGCCTGGATCTACACAAGGTTCCCCAGGGCCCCATCCAAACTGGCCTTGAACACTTCCAGGGAGGGGCATCAGTGACTTCTCTGGGCAGCCTGTTCCAGCACCTCACCACTCTCTCTGTAAAAAACTTCCCCCTGATATCTAATCTAAACCTTCCTTCCTTTCAAGGGAAAAGAAGGCAAAACGTTTAGTGCAAAGCAAGGTGGCAGTGCCGAGTGGGATGTGCTCCATGCACACAGAAAGACATAGGAGCCCTTCATTCATCTCAGCCTAATTGGCCTTGAGTCCTGCTAATTATCCAGGGAGTTTTCCAAAGTAATGCAGATATATCCGATATTTCTACAACAGTGGTTTTTTCTTTGAACATTTGCACAGTTGGATGCAAAGTAACAAAGGCATCTGGGCCCCACAGCTTCCAATTTTGGGTACTTGAAGTTTCCTTGTCTGCCTGGAGAGGTCTAACCTGGAGCTGTAGAAGGGGGAAAAGCCGCTCCTTCACTTGAAGACAATAGGAGCTGCAGATCTCCAGCACTTTAAAAGCCTGGGGAGATGACTGCAGCCCAACAGAGGCTCCTCAGAACAAAGAGCCCCTTTAGAAATGCATCCAGCAGCTGAAAGCATGGGGAGATGGTCCTGAGCTCCTGCAACTCCGCTGTCTTTATCACTAGAAACATTACACAGCAACACAAATGCTTGGATTTCTTTGCTTCTGACTATAATTTTTAGTTGGGAAGAAAAAAAAAATCCTCAACCTCTGTTGGAATGGTGTGAAGATCATAGGAGCAACAACCAGCTGAAATGTGTGGGGATTCTGCAAAGCCAAACAGGTCTCTGAGAAACAGAGCAGCGTGTGTAACACAGAGCCCCCTCCTTCAACGCCGAGGTGCAAAAATGCCGCTTTCAAGCCCTCCTCCCCACCCTGAAAGCCTCCCCGGTGCCCTGCAGCATGCGAGAGGGGTTAGAGAAGCCTATTCAATCCAAGCCAAGCCTACCCCGCTGCTACACGGTAATTATAATGGTCTGGCTCTTGCGGGCAGGTGCGCGTGGGTGTCCAGGCTGATTTCTACTCGTGGCGGGGCTGGTTGTGCTATTTCCATGTACCTTTATGGCGCTTTCCCCGTCAGAGGTATATTCTCCTCTCGCCGCTTGAAGCCCTGTTTATCGTGATGGGAGTTACGTATCTTATTCCCTTCTCAGCAGGACCGAGCTCTTCGAGGGGAGGATGCAATTAAGATCGCTAAATCGTAGGACTCCACCTCATCCCGGTGAACACTGGAGGGATTTTTGTTGTTGTTGTTGTTTCCCATCTGTAGGAGGAAGGAAACCCGGAGCCCGGTGGGGATGTTGCTTAGCAACTGAGCCGGACCTGTACGCTGTTAAATGTGAAAAGATAAAATGCAAAAGAAAAAAAAAACAAACCCAAAATCTCATTTAGAGCAACCTTACGGGTTTCACCTGACAGAGACTGAGCAGGTCTGCCAGAGTGTATCTGCAGCCTTATCAGCAAGGGGATGCCTCGCACGCGGCGGTGTTTTGCAAGCGGGGCATTGCCCTCTTTTGCAGTATTTCATGCTTTGTTAACTGCCTGGCTGACAAATAAAGTGCATTAAAAAAATAAAAAAGAATAAAAAATATATATATCTCCTTTTCGCCTTATTTCTCACTCAGACCTGAACAGGGGTCCAGCAACAAGAGCTTGATGTGCTTTGGAGGGACCGTGAACTTCCAGCACAGCTGGCAACAGATTCTTTTTTTCATTGAGAATAGCACACGTACCCCAAAGCCGGTTTTGATGGAAAATATTCAGCCAGGCACAGGTTTCTGCTGAAAGCCAGCTCCTTCAAAAAAATACAATCCCTAAATAATCCTCCTGCCCCTGCAAAATGCCACATCCACATTTTGCTCTCCAGCAAGATGTCAGGTTGCTCAAGGAGCTCAAGGAGTTGATCCCATGTTGAGGTTGCTCGCTTCCCAAACCATACAGAAGCAGGTGGGATAAAGGAGATGCTGTCATGGGTAACAGCCCCGTGCTCAGGACAACACTGAAGAAATGGTGGGAGCTTTTCTGTTGGTACATCTCAAACTAGACAAACTACAACCATTCTTGATCTGCATCTGGTGAGAGAGGCTGGATATCTTCACATCCCTTTTTTATTCATTTCCAGGAAGCTTTAAAAAAGTGTGACAATGATAAAAATAACAGTAAAAAGAATGTAAGCAAGGCATCTGATGAATCTCAATTGATTTCTTTATTTTAAATGATGTGACCTCTAATCCTGCTCTCCAGATAGATCATTGCTGATGGCTCCCTGTTGGCATTTTGAAAGTGCCTCTCTCTGCAAGGAGATGCACTCAGAGGATTATAAAATAACAATAAGGATAATCCCAGACAAACAAAAGAGGCAGCCAAACCCCTGGCTTTTGGTGTGTTGCTTCAAGTGGGCTGTTCTGTTTTCTATTCCTTTCTGCTAATTGTGAGGGTGAATAAACAATCCTGGATGGAGAAACTGTGGCCTTCTCATGGGAAATTCCAGAGGATGCAACTTCTATCTCTGGTTCCTGTAGACCTGGGTAAATCCTGAGGGATCGAGGAGGAAGAACGCAGTTTGAGATTGCACAACCATTACCTATTCATAGGTGAGCCGCAAGATCTTATTTTAAGCTTGACCTCTGACTTGCCTCCTACTCTATATGTGTCAGGTTTTCCTGATCTTTTAAATGTTCAGGACACTTGGGTTGAGAAGATTCTGACATGAAGCAGAGTCTGCAGTACGAAAAGAATTGCTATTGTCTGCCTGCCTGCTAGATAGACATAGGGAAGATTACTTTGATGATGAGAAGACCCAGTGAGAGATATTAAACCATATTTACAAGGGAAGGAGGTAAAATCTGGCTGGAGATGAGTTGTAAAACAACAACACGTTGAGAATTCAGCATCAGCAAAGTCTCCTCTCTACATGCGCTACTAAAACACAGTGAAACACAGAGCAAGCATACCTACTTGAAGGGCTTCTTAGGTTAAAATCTGGTGTTGTAGAAAGCTCTTACAGCAAAAGAAGATTTTAACACCTCTTTCCCCAGTCTGTGAACCTCCTGGCAGAGGAAAACCAAGGTCCTTTCCCAGTAATGTGGATGAGAACTGACCTGGGGAGGGTGACTCCAGGCTGCCGCCTTTCCACAGTGCATTTTCTCTCCCCCTTCACTGATGCTGCTTACATGGGTATGAATTAGTGCAGTGGGTGGAAAGGATTCCCCTATGGACTCACACAGATCCCATGGGAGTGCCTGGAGCCTTGTCAAACTCTTTTCCATTGTGTCACTGATGAACTATCGCATCCTATCAGCGGTGGATCAGCAATGACCTAAACACTATTGAAAATAAATAATTTCCAGATGGAAAAGATTTCTGCACCTCTCTTCTGGTCCTTGGGCTGGAGCGATGGGCACTGCCACTCACATGCCTGTCAGCGTGTGACCTTGCAGCTGCGTGATGCTGTCACAAGGTGCTGAGAATTTGAAGCCAACAACCAAGACCAACCAGCAAATTGCAGTGTCAGGACTTTGATTAGGTGTTTAGTTAATAGGCCTGATTTCTTGGTGTGTGGCAGTTTCATCTGCTGTGAGAACAGCCTGTGGAGGAGTTCACCCACAGCCCGAGCAGAAAGAATGAGCATTTAAACTCACAGTTCATTCAGTGTGACACACCTTTATCCAAAGGAGGAACAATATTTCAAAGCCATAAACACTGTTATTCGATTAACACTTTAAATATGAAGTTAATTTATTTGGGACACTTAAGTTTAATTTTTGTCTGATGGGAATGATAGATATGGTACCTTAAACAGCAATTGATTATTAAAAATGTATCTGCTCTTTTGAGCCCAAAGAGCTGGGACAGAGAGGCTTTAGCATCTCTGCTTTTACTGCAGAGATGCTAAAGCCTCAATACATGTTTTTAATAATCTCAATTGGTGTTTAACACAGAGGAATGAGCTGCCATTTTAAATCTAAGGAGGCATATCTATTTGCAAATAGCGGTGCTTATTGCATAATACTGAAATGCCAGCTGATTTTTTCCAGGTTTGCTCTCAACTACACCCTGAAAAATTAACTAGCATTAAACCAGCATAGACAAAGTACCTTATGAATCCCTATTAAATCTTAATTTCCAAAGCAGGGAGGGCAAAGCGTCGGTTCTGGAGGTGGCATGAGAAAAGCGAGCATCTCTACCGAGAAGATACTGTTAGGTGGCGTTGCTGTCATCTAGAGGGCAACACACATTGCTGCTTCCTGGAAAAGCTGCTTAACACAACCCTTATTAATAGCGGTGCTGCTGCTTGGCCAAGCATGCTCCAGTTTCACTCGCCGGCGGGGAGATTGCCAAGCTGGAGTCTTCCTCTATTGTTGTATTGATTGTATGTATGCAACGCTTTGCTCCCCTCTCCCCTGGCTGTACCTCCCCGCAGCTCAAGGCAGCATCTGCCTTTTTGAATTATGAATGTTTTCCCAGCTGCCCCACACAGTAAGGAATTTATCTGATTTTTTTTTTTGTGGTAGGAAGTCCTAATTTGAGGATTGCACTGGATCTATTTCTCCCATTCCCTGCCATGGCTCTCCCCTAGGAAATGCTGTCTTATCACTGAGTTTTGTGGGCAGATTAGAAACTGCACCTAGTCAGCGTTTTGGGGTTCTCTGGGTTTTGGAGGGATTTTTTGTGGAGGCATTATGCGTCACCTTGAAGTGGATTGCTGGGAGCTTCTTTGTCTGCTCCCCCTGCGTAGGTGTGTGTATGTATCAATGGTGGATGACATCAGGCAATTTAAAAGTTAATGACATCTTTTCAAAGAAAACCTCCATCTGGGTAACAGAGCACATTGTTTTCCTTAAAAATGAAACTTGAAACGGTGAGTTCATCTCTAAACGCTGTTGAATCCGCTGTCTGGCCAACTGCATTTTAAAGCCTGTTTCTGGAAGTCTTCCACACAATCTGTCATTCAGTCAGCTGCCTTGTTATGCTTGGATTTGACATCAGGTTTGTGTCTATAACACAGCTCCTGATTGACAAGGATGTTACTTTACATACGACTCCAAGTTTACATTTGTCTATAAGAGGATTTTAAGCCCTTTTCTCTTTCCATGAGAATTCTCCCCACTGTTAAACTGTAGGGTACATTCTATGAAAATGAAGCATCTCCATGATGTCAAGTCAGCACAGTTTTCCACAGTGTCACTAGGGACGTGCATGGAACAAGGAACATACCAGGACTGCTTGCTCTGGGAGAAGTGATCTGCAGGGAAAGCCCCAGAGTCCAGCCCCCAGTCCTGCACAGCACATTTGGCATCTACTCTGTGCCCAGCCTAAAAATTCCTGTGATTATCCAAAACATTGGAGCATCCTGAGTCTGCACAGCAATCTCATCTGGCAGCATTTCCTGCTTCCTCCCTTCTTAAAAGGATTCCTGGTTCTACCACTGTCCCAGAGAGCCAAGACCTGCTGCTCAGCCTTTTCTTTAAAATACTCAGTAGTCTGGGACAGATCCTCAGCTGCCACAGCATGCTTTGGGTGAAAAAAGCTGTCATAGGCAAACTTTATGACTTCTCACCCAACAACTTCACCCAAACCGACCCTTTCTGGAAAGTTTTGGTCACTGGGACAAGAGAAGGTCCCTTGCTATCAGCCCAAAGTCTCCAGCTCCACATTAGCATCTCTGCATTTGAAGAGACTCACCAAGTGCAATCAGCCCTTGCAAGATAAGTGCTTGCTAGTTGGCAGATATCCTCCTGTAAGAGGATTTGGTTTTTTTCCTCAGCCTCAGACCCCTGGGCCTGGCATGAAGCACATCCTTTTGCCAGCCCAACCCATATTCTGTGCTGCCGCCCAGGGACACAGAAGGAAATGGGTCAATGGGTTTGCCAATTAAAATTTCAGGAAACTTCATTCTCCATGATGCCAGCTGATAAGGTGCAATTAAAAATTAAAGGTAGCAATGCTTTCCCATTCCCATGGATGAACTCTGCCCAGCTTCCCCAAGGATCCCATTATTGTGCTATTCTGTGAACCAAACTGGAAGTGAAACAGCCGTGGATGGCTGGAGGGGCCAGGCTGGTGTCCCCCGCTGTGAGGTGGCCCTGGGGAAGCTCAGGAAGTTCTGCAGAGCACAGTTGTCTCTAAACCTCCACAGTGTGCCCATTGCAGGTGAGGTGCAGTGGTGGGAGGTAATGCCATAATCATCTGCAGATGACTCTCCTGATAAGCAGATACACCAGCTGAGCAAGCAAACGGTGCTGTTAATCATAATTGTGTTCTGAAACACGTAAAAACAAGCACTTCAGCGATCCAAGATGTGCAGAGGAGAAGATAAAGCAGCAGCAAGAGGAGACATGGCTCAGGCAGGAGACCAGCCACGGCTGGATGCCCACTCTGCTTCCCACCACCAGTCACAGAGGAAGGCACGTCCAGCCTGCCTCACCGCCCTTCCGGAGATAATGCCATTCAATTTAATTTCACGTTACAGACATCACAGCATCAATCAGTTGGTTGTAAATTGGTAGAGCTGCTATTCATTTTGTCTGTAAATCAGGAGTGTGGCATGACTGAAGTTACGCTTTTCATGTATGCATAAAATTAAATCCAAGCCCATTGGCAGCGTCGTTAATCTGCTGCGCTAAAGGCAGATGTCTGGGTTGACTGAACTCCAAAAATAAATGAATAAACATCACAGTAAGGTTGCAGCTCTGACACTTCACTGAAGGCAGTGCAGGTCGATGCTTTACACCAGTTACCACTTTTTCAAGAGCTGAGGAACATGTTGACTATGTTGTCAAATGTCTGCTGTTCCCTTCCAAGCCAGCCCAAGAGACATCCCCCCTCCACCCTCAAAAAGATCTCTTCATTACTATGCTAGCTGTTAACAGGGTCTGATGGTGTTTGGATTATCTAGGTACAGTTGACATCTGGACCCCCACATATGAGGTGCTCCCTGTTTGGTTTCAGAAAGCAGTTACAATGAAATACAGAGCCAGGCAGAGATCTGCCTTGAGTTGAAGTCTCCCAGCCGAAGACCTGACTCACACACCTGAGGCTGCAGAGAAGAGCCAAAGCAGCAGCTTTCCAGAAAGGTTGGAGGAACAGGGCTGTAAACCGATTATTCTTGTTTATTATGCCCTTGGCCGATCTTGTTTGTGGAGAGGGCTGCCTGGTCTCCACCCTTCCTGAGCAATTCACTAGAAGGGGCTCATCAAGCTCAGAGTGCACAGAACATTTGCATGCTGAGGTAAACGGTGATTCTGAGAGAGCAATGAGAGCAGGATTGATCAGTCAGGTGCAGTGCCAGAAGTGAGGCCAGGTTTGGTGTCATGCACCAGAGGGAGCCTGCAAGGGAGCTGAGCAGCAGCTGCCTGGACCCTGTTTAGAGTGGGAGGAGGTGTTGGGCTGGCTGGAAGAAAGCTGATCAAGGAATGAGCCTTTCCCCAGTTTGATGGGGGCCAGGCTTGGTCAGAATAAAAACTGTAACTCCATAAGTACATGCATGCAGGTGCAGAAGGTTATTCAGTGGTCCACTCACTTCCCTGAGGCCACCCTGCTCCACCCAATAGCATTATGGGGGGCTGGTACAGACTGGAAGTCCTTTGGATACTGCTACCCACTGTTTGCATGACCAAGGCACTGTCTGTACGTGGGAGAGACTTTGGTGTGCTGCTGGAGGAAGCCTGAAGATGCAGCACCAAGCCACAGTAACATCATAGGATAGTGTCTCTGTCCATGAGGCTAGACAGAGGCACCCAGCTGATAGAAAATAGCATGGCCCTTCAAACCTACAAGCTTTCTTCCCAGTTTAAGGTACTGGAAATATGCCTTAATAATTGCCAACAGAACCGTGCCCCTCCACCCCCCACCCCTTTTCCTCTCACCTAACCAAACTTCATTCCTGACACACTACATCACCACCACCGGCTTGGTCTTCCAAAGACCTAATGACTATTCAACGAGCCACCCAAAAGATACACATCAGGAGAGACATTGGGAGCCATTCACACATCAGGAGAGCATTCCAGAACCATCAGGAACCATTCACACACGGGACATTCCTCCACCCACCCTGAGGCCCAGGAGCAGGGTGGAAGCTTCTGATGACCATATAAAAAGGGAAGCAAGGGAGGAGGAGGGCATGGAGGATAAAACGAGGGGATGCTGCCCCCTTTCCATCGGACCCGGAGCTGACAGAAGGCCGCAGCCTCATGGTGGTAGATATACCCTCCTCCTCCTCCCCTCCTTCCTTCCTCTCTCTTTCTCTTTTCCACCCTTTCTCCCCCCCCCCGCCCTTTTTCCTGCACGTTTGTTCCAAATGAGTCTTAATTCTGTCCTGAGAATTTAATTGAGAACTGATCACGGTAAAACACCTAGTAACTGGGCGTCACTCAGGGGTTAAGCCCAGCTGCCCCCAACCTCCCAGTCAGATCTGAGGTGGGTTGGAACGCAAGGGGGTTTAACCACTGCCAAACTAAATCTTGTCTAGGTTGTGGATCGTGACACCAGTAAAGCTGCTCCTTCTCAGCAAGCTTCTGAAGAGGCTTCCCTGGGACAGCCTACACAAAAAAATAAGAAGGAGAGGTAGGATGGCAAATACATTCTTAGATGTCCACAGCATCTACATCTGAGCTCATCCTTGAAACTCCCTTGCTAGTCTGTAGGAGAAAAAGGCATTTTTAGAGCATGATTCATTGACCTATTTTAGACAGCTCCATAAGGACAAGATGAATCACCCTCATGGGTGCCTACTTCTCCCCATTCATGGGGAGTTCGATGACTAGTGCTGACAAAGGCATTTACACTGTAAACCACAAAAGGGAGGTGTGATGAGTGCTCTGCATGGGCTCCCTTGGTACCCCTGTTGCAGAAGTTGGAGAGGCCATAAAATCTGCTCCAATCCCTCATCTGCCAAAGGGGGTGCAGACAAGCCCCCTTTTGTTAGATGTCTACCTCTTTCTCCAGTCCAGGGGTGCAGAGGGATCTCCCTGCTGGCAATGCTGTGTGTTTCTGTCTCTGAATGCTCATATAACATATCAGACATGTCAGGCTGTCTCTGTTCTCTCTTGGTGTGAGCTAAGCACCTAAAGTTGCCAGGCTGCTCTCCAAGTGATGGTTCCGCAATGTGAATTTGCAAAACTAGGAGGAAAATTGAACGTAAACACCTTTTCTGGTGAGTTCCTCCTGCTTGGTACATCTGGCTGGGTTGGAGAGGTCAAATACAATTTTCCCTTGGGCATTTCGGCACTTCCAGCCCTCACCAGTGATCAGAATGAAGGCAGAAGAGGTACTTATGTATAGAGCTGCATGAGAGCTTGTATTAAGCCCCAGGTTTCTGAACTCCCTCCCTCTAAGGTTGGGTTCAAGTCTTGTCTGAATGTGCTTATAAATCACATGCTACTTGCACACAACTCCTGCCACCTTCCATAGGAGTGTGGATTCATTAGCAGGAAAAGTTAACATCTGAGGGAACATTGTTTTCCACATACAGCAACCAAACCAGAACATGAGATGTTATTCTGCTCCAGCACCAGGATTACAGCTTCAGCCCTCCTCATGCCCACAAAGTCTTCCCTGCACAACCCTACCACCCAGCTTTTGCCTGGCAAGGTTCCTTTCACTTTTCTCTTTAAATAATAACCTTTGCAATATCTCCCTAGTTTGGCAGGTCAAGAAAGGTTTGTTACAACAGCTTTCTTACTGCAACATCCTTGGCACAAGGAAATGCCAGGAAATTGGTTTTAGAGACTGGTTTTGATAGACAACATGTCCCAGGCATGGATTTGTCGACACAGCCAGTTGCTGGAGCTAAGCTGTTCTGTCATTGCTGCCTCATGCAGTAGAAAAAAGCACTTGCCCTTCTTTCTTTGTCAGAGAAGCAGGTAGACATCAGGACCTGCCTGCAGTACCCAACACACAGAGCTCAGCACAGGTAAACACACTCAGAGGGGAAGGGTTTGCTCAGTGCCATGGGCTGGAACACAGGACAGCAGGAAAGAGCATGTCCTTCACTGACACATGATGCCATAGGCATCCTCACTGAGCCTGCACCCTAGGGTGCTCTGTTGGGTCTCTGATGGTGAGTACCAAGGGCTTGAGGGCTACTCTGCCTCCTAAAGAGACCACTGCCCCAGAGAAGCCCTGAGATAACATAGATTCACTTGCCACAAATCAGGAGGTTTCTTCCAGCAGTGCAATAGAATTACAGAACATTGAACCCCTCATGGTAAACTTGAAGGCAGAAGATCAAGAAAGCACCAAGCAAGGCAAACTAAATGTCACCTGGAGGCTTCCAGCCATTGCAGAGGGGGAATCTGGCTTCAGAGCTACATGCCCAGGACCAGCCTGTGCCCAGGCTCCTTGCCAGTGGTTGCAGAGGGGAAAGCATTCCACATCCTTTAATTAAACCAACTTTTTTCAAATCAGAGCTCATCTCAGATACTGACCTAAGCCAGTTCTACCCCTTCTCCTGCAAAGAGGTGGGCAGGGGTCATCACACAAGCAAGAAGAGTTATATGTCATGGTATCACATTTGGAGTGGCTGTTAAAGCACTGATGGGATCAGTTCCATCCTTGTGCAGGGAATTGCTGCACTCACCCCAGCCCTAAGTCCTGAAGCTGGCCAAAACCCTGGGTAACCAGGCCAAGAGTTAAACAGAAAAAAGTAAAAATTGCCTCCCTTATTTGCTGTGAATATAAAGCAAATATTGCACCCATGAAGGAAATGGAAGTGACAAGTCCCCTTGCTGCACAATTTGAAGTAGTAACTCTTAATACAGCACTGCCAACTGATGTGTTGTGTGAGGCTGCTCACAGGCATCAAGTTGGGAGATTAGTGGCAGTACATATCCACTCAGTCATGTTTCATTACATGGATTTCACCAGGATGGAGTTTTTCTCTTTCATTAGCAGGTCCCTGCAAAGTGTGGAGGCAGATGAGTAAGACAAGCTCTGTGCAGCTGAGCAGGACACAAGCCACCCCAGGAGCATGTGCCTGGGGATGCCCCCCAAAGCAAGCAGAGATCAGGAGAAATGAAGCATTTCCAGGTGCTGTTTGCAAAACAAGGTGCACACAAACTCACCACCCTTCTGGCTTTTTCAGATCTAACTTTTTTCCCTGGTATAAAAAGGACAGGGATCTCCTGGAGAGAGTCCAAAGAAGGGCTACGAAGATGATTAAGGGCCTGGAGCATCTCCCCTATGAGGAAAGGCTGAGAAAATTGGGACTGTTCAGCCTTGAGAAGAGAAGACTAAGGGGAGACCTAATTAATGTTTATAATTATCTTAAGCAAGGGATGCAGGGGGAATCAGCCAGCCCCTTTTCAGTGTCTGTGGAGACAGGACAAGGGGCAATGGCTGCAAGTTGGAGCATAGGAAGTTCTGCACCAACATGGGGAAGAACTTTTTCACAGTGAGGGTGAGGGAGCCCTGGGCCAGGCTGCCCAGGGGGGTGTGGAGTCTCCTTCTCTGGAGAGATTCCAGCCCCGTCTGGACGCCTGAGTGAAATGTCCTAGGGAGCTGCTTTGGCAGGGGGTTGGACCCGATGATCTCTCGAGGTCCCTTCCAACCCCTACAATTCTATGATTCTATGAAAAGCTAAAGATGGTTTATGTCATCCAGTTGTGTCTCATTCATGCTGAGATTTTTTTGGATGAAACCCCTTTTTTCCTCCTGGGGACAGCTTCCCCCCGGCCCTCACTCGTTCCCTCAGTTTTGCTGATGACATTTTAAAAACATCCCCATTCTCAGACCTATTTGCTTTAGTTGGTCACCTAATCCTCTCCCTTCCCAACCTTGCTAAGAAATCACTTGGAAGCATTAGTTTTTCATTCTTCAGAGGTTTTACATGATACAGGGGTGAGAAAATTGAGGGGGAGGGAGGGGAGAAGAGCCAGATTCTTCCATCCTGCCTCCCCTCCACAGTACCTCAAGTTTAGAAATATTTTCATTAAATCCCATGGGATAACTATGGAAGGAAGTGGCCACATTGAGCCTGTGAGGGGTCAGCATCCTGGTTCATGCCCATAATTACTCTGAAACAAGCCTTAGTCCACCCAGGCAAATCACATAAGCTTACCTGCACTAGCAGCTGATTACCATGGAAAGGCTTTCTCAGTTTGACCCTATGCAAGTAATTGCATTAGAAAAAGATCTGAGTGATTTTTCATCATTCCAATAAAATTTTCTGTTTAAATATACTTCACTATGACTTCAGCCTTATTTTTTTTGAGCTACAGCTGTTCTCAACAAGAAATGAAAGCTACAGTCCATTAGGAAGATCACTGGGCAAGGTCAGTATCTCTCCAAGGCTTGTGATGCTGCAGCCCTCAGTATGGGTAAGGGTTTAAGCCATCAGTGGTATTGTATTGGCAGAAAGCCCAAGAAGCTTATCAAGATTTTAAAAAGCTTTCAAGTAAATATTCATCCTTTTTCAATATTTCTGACTTAAGTAAAGCAAGACTTAGTTTAGGCCACATCTACAACACTGGTCTTGAAACACGCTTTGCAGCTGGGGTAGCTGCACTGCGGTTCTCCCCTTGGAGGTGAGCATCAAAGCCTCAGGCTGGACATCTCACCACCCAGCCATGGAAAGAGCTGCCCAAGCACCAGACAGCTTCCACCCCACACAAGCTGGTATTTGAAATGCTTTGTGCAATAGCCATAGCTGGATGAAAGGCACTGATGCTCATGTGGCTGCATCTCAGTAACAGCCCTTCAAGCATTTGTTCCCCTAAGTGGCTGTTCTCTGCTCAGAGCATCAATAAACTCATTACAAGATTGATGGGAGGAGCACTGATAGCACACACCATGTGTCTGGCTGGCAGATACCCACTGCCACTGACCTCAGCATCACACCAGGCTGCCCTCTCCACCTCTTTGAAAAGTTTCTAATTAAAGATAGGGGCAGCTAATAAGCTGATTTAGCAATTAGCATAATGTGAATAAGAGAACTGTGAGTGTCATTCCAGAATGATCCCAGGCAAGGGGGAAAAATAAAATCCCAGATTTAATTCCAATAAGATTAATTTTACATTTTAATTAGAAATATGAAGAGAAATGGAGAAAGTGTGGGTTTGTTGGTAGCCTGTAAAACCTTGTGGAAGCTTGGCTTCTGATGGATTTTGTCCTTTGTGTTGGCTGAAGCTATGGGATGCATCTAAGAGAAAGAACTTCAGTTTTTTGAAAGACAAAGAGAGAAGTAAAATGTTGCCCTAGCAGAGATTGATTTCAGCAGCCTCACAGCAAGACCAGGCAGGCTGTTCATCCTGCTCCAAGATGTTTAAAGCCAATTTTGCAAACAAAGGTGAGGAAATCATACAAGTGTAACTTCAACAGCAAACACTTTGGGGGTAAGAGCAGACTTTCTTTGTGCTGTCATCCAGGGCTCAAGTGCCCACTGGCTGTATGTCAGAGCAGTAGTCCTCAAAGCACCTGCTTCACCACCTTCAACTCATCATTAAGTGCTGGCCAAACCCAGCCAAGCTGCCACCTCAAGATACCTCCAGAGGCTCCTTGTCCCCACCAGTTACCCCACATCTTCCCCAAATTCAGCTCTTGCCCCTCTGGAAGTGAATGCATGTCTTTCCTCTCTCCCACCCCTGTAGGGACAGGAGGAGCACCACAGGCAGAGGCCAAGTTCCATCCTTTCAGTTCTGCTGCCTGGGCTCCCCTCAACCCACGCTCACAAAGTCTCACCTGCCTGGGGACTTCCACCAAGGCTCATCACATACATGAGCTCATGGGATTTCTCTGCAATGTTCCAGTAAGTCTTTACCAAACCTATGAAAACAATAATTTTTCTGAAGATTGCAGCTTGGTAAAATAGGCTATCTTCCCAGGGACAGCACAAAGCACTGCCATGCCATGAATGTCATCCTTTGCCAGACTGTAATAAAGGCAATGTGGCTGGCTTTAAAGATTTGTCAGAATTTGGTTGACTTCTGAGTTAGATCTACTTATTAATTCTTAAAATATGGGGTTTTTTTTAAAGCAAGAGATTTCTTTGGAAGGATGAGAGGCTGATCAAGACTACCTATTAGAAAGTATTGTTAATAATTCCTTCCTGGAAGTTATTGCAAGTAATGTAGATGAGAAGATTATTATTTGAGTTTTCAAGTATCAATTATGCCTCCATTGGAATACATTTGTTTAATTACTGTTTATACTCATTTCACTGCATTCAATAAAAACAATTCCTGTTCTTTTCACATATTTTAAACTCCTTTCTGATTTGCAGTAGCTAAAATTTGTGATTCTTCTTTGTTACTCCCCTTCTAAGGCAAAGTTCAGCTCCATTCCTTTAAATCTAACTGCAGTTGCCTTCTTGTCAGTGTAGTTAATGAGGAGGGAATCCCTGATCCACTCAGGGAGTCCTGCAATTAATGGTGCAATGTCAAAAGGAGGTTGCCTATAGCAACCTTTTCATTTGCTTGAGTGCTTTTACGTAGGTTAATGATGAAGTATTGTCAAGGTGTATGTAGGATGCAGGAGCACTGTGTTACAATGCAGCATAATTAAAAGTTTTCTTCTTTCTAAAATAGCTACCAATCTTGCATCTGAAGGAGGAAACAGTGACACCACTAGATTCCTGACCTCCAAGCTCCCCTTCTTTTTTCTTTATTATGTCAATGCCTTGCAAACATCTCCTCAGCACCAGGCAACACACCACTGATTAGTCTGAAGAAGTGATTGCAAAACCCTCTTGAATGGAAACCCTAGAAAATAACCTGCAGAGTATTATAACTATGATCAGCTCCCTGGAAATGTGCTCCACTCCTAAATATTTGTGTCAGTTGAGCCACCCCATCAGCTTGAAGGAAAATAAAGGTCAAGAGCTCCTTCCTGCATACAGCTAAGGAGGTGTTCAGGCTTTTTGGGCAGCCAGGTCATTTACCACCAAAGAGCAGGGCTGAAGTGGGCCATGGGATGGAGAGCAGAGGTTTCTCTGGTTTTCTGGAGAGTCTGGCTTGCTAAGTGCTGGAGCTTTTGGTTTGGATGGCAGGGAACTGGGTGCTTTCTGCAACTCAGTGACCCAAGAGAGAAAAGGCCTGAGATACTTGGTCTCCTCTCCATTGCTGGTGGTGCTAAAGTCACCACCAAACACCCAAGGAAAGAGGCCTGGGGCAAAACTTTCAATCACATGGCTGCTTTGGGGGACCTGGGACATTGAACAGTGTTAGTTGAGGCCTCAGACAATGGAGGTCACTGGCAGCTTGCAGAGTCTGCCTTCAGATCACCAGTGAGACCAGAGCACTGAGGGGCACATCTGGGAAAACCCACCACTGGGAAAAAAACTCCAGTGTTCAGATGCAAAATCCACACAAAGCAAGCACCCCTGGCAACAGCCTGGATGGGGCTGTTTATCCCTGCCTGTGGGGAGCACAGGGTAACTTTTCCTTTCATTAAAATGCTCTTGCTTTGAAAAAACCCTCTCTTAATAGGCAAACCTCAGCATCCTCTCCAGCAACCTCTGCACATCATATTAATTAAACATGGCATCCTTTGACAATGCATCAAGCTGGCAGCAGGAGGCAAAGTGTGCCTTGTCAGAGCCTGCAAAGGCCAACTGCTAACCCAGGCTCCCAGGTGCCACAGCTTCCAGCACCTTTTCTCCTTCTTTCCTGTGGTGTCATTTACAGAACCACCTTGCAAAGAAAAGCCCTAACACACACATGACCTGTGGCTGCTACTTAATTTTCTAGTGGCACAAACAAGACATCAGTGACTGATTAGTCTTCATTTCATCTATCAAGGGGTTGGCAGGCTGCAGCAGCATGGCCATGAGCTGATCACACCCTGACAGGGACTTACCTTTGCCAGGGTGTGTGGGAGGGCAGTGGCTTCAGCCTCCCAGGGTGATGTAGTAACACCACTGTGGCACACACAAGCATCAATTAATCTTTAAAGGATTCTCACCTACATCTTCACTCATGATATTCCCTAAGGTTACTCTCTGAGCACCCCCATGCCCTGGCAGCCAGAACCACCCAGCCGTCCCCAGCAGACCCATATGGGTGGCTGTGCATCACTATCACTCTGTGCCCTTCATCCCTGTGACTCCCCAGGGATGAAAGAAGTTTTTCCTTCTTCTCCAAGTCTGTGTCCCCAGAGCAGGTCACTCACCTCCCATCTTAGAGGGCCTCCTCCTACCAAATCCCTTTTGACTCAGATCAGTTCAATTTCATTAATTAGATGGCAGCTGCTTAAAGGTGGAAGAAAATGTTATATTTAAGTAGCCTGTGAGACTCAGTGCTGGGGGACCAGGACACTAAACAGGTGATAAACCATAAAAATTGTGGAGTTGAATAAACAAAAGATTCACTGAGGTCTGTCCCTCCTGGAACACCTCACTACACAGACAAGAAGCTGCTAATAGCCACCAGCAAAAGCATGCAGAAGTGAAGGACAAGCTTCAGAAATTAGTATCAATCAAATGCTCGTTCCATTAATAGCTGTAAGTGCATTGGTAGCTCCAGCACTGGGATTTAATACTCTAATGCAACATAGCAAAACCAAAGAGCTGCCAAGCCCCATAACCCATCTGAGCTTTGTACCTGCAGCACCACACACACCAGCAATGCCAGAGGCCTCCAGAGGGGTTTTTTTGGAAAGTGCCATACAATTACACAGAATTTGGGTACCTTTAGATCAGGAATTTGTAATTCTACATGCTCTGCAGTGGTATTTCCACTATAGTAAAAATCCACACCATGAAACCTCAAACCCCTCCCACCCCCAAACTTGCCTGGGTTTGTGTTTAATGACCAGTTCTGGGTTTATGCCAGCAGCCTCTGGGGGGAGGTTTTGCTCTGTTCCAAATATAACAGAAAACCATTTCCACATGGGGCAAGCAGCTAAAGAGGAACAGATATCTGGCAGCCACCTCTAAGCCTAGCTGCAAAGAGGAAAGCACCCCTGATGTCCTGCACTGTCAGCAGCACCTCAGCACCCAGCAAGGAGATAGGCTGCAGACCACACACAGTGCTGCCCAGGGAGGTATACAGCTTTGCCAGCAGCACCATCCCATGCTGCCTGCCATCCCTCTGCCTGGTCTGGCCACTGAGCAGCCATGGGGCACCCCCTGAGCACCACCAGGATAGCACCTGAGCGAGATGGCAGCTCAGCAAGTGGGGCTCACGCCTCCATCAGGGCTCCCACTGACTGACATGATGCAGTGGTGGGTGATACAAGACTCACCTGGAGTCTAACAAACCCTGGGACCTCTTTCTTGACAGGCCCAAATCTTTATCCCCACCGTAGCAATAATAATATAAAAATACTAAATGCCCAGCTTTATGGAAACCAAAATTAAATTGTTTCCATAATCATTATAAACATCAGCTACACAAAGATGAAAGAGGACCCATTGAAGCTAGAGGTTGTCAAATAAATATGCCAAACCTCTTAAAGTACAGAGGCTCTTTGAGTCAGCAAAGCTTTAAACACTGGTTGCCATGCAACACCAGCAACATTAGATGATGAACAGCTCAGCAAGTGCACTGGATGTGGTAAATACAGGGTTTCAGTAGTTATGTATCACTATTTATTAAGGCATTTCTTTATGCTGTTGACAGTTCCTGATAAAACAAGGACAGAGGTGCTATTAAAAAAAATCAGATCTGTTTCTGCAATGAAAGATGGGTTGGGGCTGCACAGGCATAGCCCAATCCATACAGTACAGCATATGGTCTCTATAGGTCTTGAGGTTGCCAGAAAGTGAGAAATAGTCCCAGCCAGCAGCCATCTGCCTGGAGTGAAGTGTGGTTTCACATGGTAAATAATTAAGCTGAGATGCATCTTTCCCATCACAAAGTGCAGAGGGTAGAGCTGCATAATTTCACATAAAGACAACAAAAATCCTCAGCTGGGGCAGGGAGGGGAACATCAGGTTCCCTATCAGCAGGCAGGTAGAGTGGGTTTGGGGTGGGTGGTGCTTGCTTCCCTTCAAGCTTGCAATGACTTTCCAGCAGTGAAGCTTTTCTGGTTTTAGTGAGGTTACCTGGGGGGAGAAATAGGGCCCTTTTCATCTTTTCCAGGCATCCCTGAAGACAGCAGTTACAGAAATGATGATTAGAGCACAATAAGGTAACATTTTTTCCTGCCAAACTTCCTTTCCCCTGTAGTCCCAGTTTCGGAAACTATAATTTTCAGAAACTCAGCTTTTCAGGTGGAAATTCTCATTAACCTGTGGTAGAGCTGTCAAGAAAAAGGTATTATTAGACTTTGCAAATTAGTAAAGATGTGAACCTCCCAGGTTATAAGAGACAGTGATAGTTCAGGGGAGTTCAAGTTCTCCTAAACACAGAAAGCCACCCCAAAAATGCAGTACTGGGATTTTGCATGTGGGAGGAGAAAGCCAAATCCATCCTTAGCATGAGAAAGAAAATGAAGACAAGCTCTTAAAGTCTTTGCTTTGATTATGAAGGAAATAACAAGAGGAATTGAAAGAGTTCTCATGTGGAGTGAGTATATCTGCATTTGTAGAAAGTCTGCACATACAGAGATAACAGCACAATTTTGCATTTCAGAGGTGACAGGAATCTATAAATATTGAAATATGATGATGTTGAGCAACTTGTGCCTGGCAAGTCCTGGTTTCTTCTCCCATTTGGCTTGTGCTAGTTCCTATCCCCTTGCCAGCCAGGGGATGCAGCTGATCCCAGCCTGGGAGCCTCCAGCACTGGGAACTCTGGAGCTCATCTCCAAAAGGATCTCTTGTGCACCCCTCCTACCAAATCCCTTTTGACTCAGATCAGTTCAATTTCATAAATTAGATGGCAGCTGCTTAAAGGTGGAAGAAAATACTACATTTAAGTAGCCTGTGAGACTCAGTGCTGAGGGACCAGGACATTAAGGAGGTGATAAACCATACACCAGTCCAGGCAGAGAGGAGCAGGAGGATGTCACAACCTGTCTGTCCTTGAAAGAAAAGCTACAGAAAGACAACTAATTCATGAATCCTTTTGCCTGGGTGACTGTAGGCAAGCAGGTAGCTGGAGCCAGGGCTCTTGACTGGCATCTCTGGCTGAAAGCAGACTTAAGCCACACACAGATTTAGGTCAGGAAACCGTTGTAGGAATGGGAGTAGATCCAGGTTTAAAACACCCAGATAAGAATCAGAGCTGTGTTCCATGAAGCCATCACCTTACAAACCACAGCTTTGGTCTAACACTATCAATTTGCCCAGCTCTCAGACACACACACACAGTCTGGCTGTCAGGACTCAGCACACATTATTAGCTTTGTCAGAGGTTATGTAAGATGCAGGGGCATAAGATGGGTGTTAAAAGCCTGCATAACTGCTACCACAGTTACAGAGGCTCAGCTGGTGAGCAGTTGCCAGCTACCCAGAGATTTTTGCAAGAGCAAAAGCACTGGCTGGTATGATGCAGCCTAATGGACTATTTACACAAACAGCTTTCCCCCCTCCCCAGACTGTATGTATTCTGCTTGTTGAGGTCCCACACACAACTCCAGAAGATCTGCAATGCAAGAGAAAACTGGCACCAGGCTGGCACATTCTGCTGTAGCAGTTGGTAGAACATGGGCAAAATGCATTTGGCTGTTGCTGCCTGTTAGTACTTGCAGTTGGCCCAGGGCACACTGACAAGAGCACTTCCAAGAGCTTTCATGTGCACAGATGTGATAAGATGCTACTTTTTCAGTATCTCCACAGCTGGATTTGACACAGAGAGGAGCAAAAAGGAAGCCAAATCTTTTCAAAAAGTTGAGGGACTTTCAAGTGACACAGGTCAGGATGAGCTCCACAGTAGCTAAGCAGGTTGGGCTAAGATGCTCAGTGATGAGCTCCCAACACAACCCCTTTGACAGGCAGCTGAGGGGACCCCAGCTTTGCTCCTCAGCAGGTCACAGTGGCTCTCAGCTCTGATGGCATCGTCAGAAATTGCAGGGCAGCCAGAAGCCAAGATAAAGGAGATGCTCTGCATTTCTCTTCCTCCACAAAAGGGCTCCTGCATAGAAAGCCTTTTATTTATTTCTTAGTTATTATGCACTCAGATTTTTCTGTATTTAAAGGTGCTGCTTTCCAGAGAGCCATGCAGCACACATTCCTCCCCATGCAGCCTGGGAGGCACACCCAAACCCCTGCTACAGCAGGGAATGATAGGGCAGCTTTAAATCACACCAGACAAGGCAGCTTATTTCCAGTTTGCCACTTGATTATTAAGAGATGATTTCCCAATTTGTTTACTTTACAATTCATGGCTGATGTAGTTAAAGTCTACAGTGTCAACCTTATTTCTGTCCTTTCTTGCAAAATCAGTTCTTTATGTGGCTTCTTAAATCTTCCTCCAGGTTGTTCAGAGCACCATTGCCGATCCTAGCCAAGATGATTCACCAATGTATATATTGCTAGTGTATTGCCTAGCTACACAAGTCATCTCCCTGTAAAGTTTCTCTTCACCTCTTGTATTTCCCTTCTCCCCTGTCCATAGACCTGGGGCCACCCATACAGTATTTTTTCCTCCCATTTCCACCATTCTGTGCCCTCACAGCAGTAATAACTCTCATAACAAGTACAACAACTAAGTCCAGCATACCAACCAATCCATATTAACTGTCCTTTCTGGTTGGTTTCATCACACAGAGTGCTACTCACTCTGGAAGGTCATTTGAATATCTCCTAGCAATTACTCAGCTGAATATTGATCTCCACATTTGTGTGCCTGTCCAATGCTTTCTGCTAGCTTTATGGTAATACACAGCATGGAAAAGCAGCAGCCAGCTCTCACTACTGTTTCTTTAGCTAGAATAGAAAAGCTGGAAAAGGTGCTAGTTCTTTAAAGGTTTCCAAAGTGCAATTCTCTTCTTTAGGTGTTTATTGTTAAATCCCTTCTATCCATGCTCCCAAATTTCAGGAGTGAATGAGCACACCAACAGATGGTTATTCAACAGCTAAAGGGAGTTCTCATGCTCCCATCACAGGGAGCAAGCATAAGAAAGGCAGGTGGACAGAGAAAGACAAGCAGAAGAACACCATGTCCAGCTACACACCAAGCAGCAGCTCTACCCTCCTGAGTTATCCTGCTTCTCACTAATAACCTACCTACGGTAAGAAGCCAGCAGAACTCTTCTAGGCTAACAGCTCAGGATAGCATTGCTTAAATTAGCTCCAGACACACACAAACATTGTTTCCCCCATGAAATTAGCTTAAAGTAGAGAAAAAACATCCCCTTAAAATTGCCATAGAGCAGAATTCAGTTGCCAGGTGTTAACCTACACCTTGGCACCTCAAGAGCAGAAAACAAGTTAGCTCAAGCTCACCAGTATCCTCACTTACCTTTATCCTTAGCCATTGTCTTCTCACTGCCAGGCCTCAGCCTCCCCCAACACACCCCAACCTTCCCTGCTCCAGCATTAACGGAGGGGATCCTTTTATAGGAGAGGGAACCTGGAGACACTCAAAGCTACTAACCATGGGCACCTGCTGAAGGCAGAAATAGGCAGGAGTATTCTGGGTGTAGATACTCATGGGTAGGTTGAAGGAAACGTGGGAGAGTTGGGGGTTGGTTAATTGGGAAAATTAGTTTAATAATGTGACTTAGCAGCTCAGCAGGTCCTTCAAGATGACCCTGGAAATGGGGCTGAGAGCACTATCATCTGCTTTTTGAGGAAGCAGGTGTCTATGGATGTTCTGGAGGGATACCCCACATTGCATCTCTAAGTATACCTGATGTGTTTCATCTGCTTCTCCTGATAGAGGAAAAACCCAGCCAGGCCCCAAGGACTTGCCAAGTGCTTGGGCTAAAGAGAGAATAGTCCTGTCAATAGGTTTAAAGGGAGGATGCTGCCCTGTTCTTTGTTTTCTGCAATGATCTTTGGCAAAATAAGATGGTCCAAAAGAAGCAGGTGAAAGCTATGAAGAGGGGAAGGGCAGTGACAATGAGTGACACCTGCCCTGGAAAGTGCTGGCTTCTGAGAGCTGCGGGCTTGGCCATTCCCTTAGGGCCAAGGACAAACAGGAGCAGCAGCACCTAAGGACGATGGGCTTTAGCTTCCAGATAAAATATCTCCTATTTCAGGTGTGTATCTATAGCAAGTTCCTCTGAATGCCCAGTGCCCAGGTGGAGCAAGCATGGACTTTCTGATGGGGTGATGCCTCAGGATGCACCCCCAGCCACTGCCCCACCACTGCGTTTGGGATTTTGCTTTGCAGCCACAGCAAGTTGGGGGGTGCGGGCAGTGATGCACAGCATACAGACACAAGGCTTGCATCTCTGCCTCCCCAGGGACAGACTGCAGAGGTGTTGGACAGGTAACCTGCTCCATGCCCTGTTTCAGCTTTGAATTTAGCCTCATTTATAGCTAGAGATGGGCAGGAGGAAAGAGTCTGATGAGCAGAAAGGCTGGTAGGAGTGAATTTTTTGCTCACCATGGCAAACACCTTTCCAAAGGCAGGGAGACAGTGTGCTGCATCAAAGTAACACGGGGGAAAGACAAACAAGAACAGTGCCTGGAGAAGTGCAGGTTGCTGTGATGACAGCTCTCAGTTCAGGGGGGCTGGTTGCAGCAATCCCCAACCCACGTGCAGAGCCACCACCGGCATAGGTGTGTTAGGAGTTATGCAGATGCTTCCTGCCCATTAAGAGGCAGCGTGCTCACAAAACGTGCAGATTTTACACTTGAAAGTCAAATGTAGTCAAGGGGATTCTCTTTTTATTGGGCATATAATGTATGTACAGGAATCCTTGGGTGGAATATTTAAATAGTATTTTAAGAGACTGTCGTGGTTTCCCCCGGCTGTGGGCTGAGATCCACGCAGCTGCCTGCTTCTTAAAGTAAAAGAGCAGGGGAAGAGGGAAAAAGGGAAAGGGAAACAAGGGAAGGGAAAAGGAAGGGGCAAATAACTCCAAACCCAAGAAACTGAGAGGCCCGTGGGTTGGGATAAGGAGAGTTTACTAAGAGAACAGAAAGATCAAATATCCCAATGCTAACAGGACTTTAGAGCAAAAGGAGATGAAACTCTTGATCCCCAAGGCAGTTTCTCCCCGACCCACACAACTCAGGCCGTACCACCCAGAGCTGTCCCGGAACCCGACCGTCCCCCCAAGCAGCACGCGTCCCGCCACCGCCCCTCTTCTTCCTCCCCTCAGCCCCCCGTTCTCCTGGGCAGGACGTCATTGCCATGGAATACTCTCTTTGGCCCACCTGGGTCACCTGTCCTGGCTTCGCCCCTCCTTTCTCATGAATAGAGAAATAGGAAGAAGCTGAGAATGTCCTTGACTGTCTGACTGCAACTAAGAACATCAGGGTGTTCTCAGCACTGCTTTCATTGTAACTCCCAAACACAGCATCCCATCAGCTGCTACAGATGAGGTTAACTCTATCCTGACTGAAACCAGGACAGAGAGTAGTTTTCCTTCAGTGCCAAGTAAATGGGAAAGAACTGTCAGAGGAAGAAAGGAAATATAAACCATTCCTGCCATGGTGATGGTACCGCTCTGCAAACACCAGCCTTATATGGCCCCTTTGTGTCGGGAATCCTTTTCCATCCTCAGGTACTTGGGGCAATGGAGGGGAACCAGGTGGCAGGGGATAGAAGAAGAGATTAGGGTTGAGTCGTGGCACAAGGGGAGGTCGGATCCAGAGAGGTGTGACAGAGAGAACAGCGTGAGTGGGAGAGACACCGCCACCGAGGGAGACTCTGATGAGGTCAGCCTGGGAATCCTTGTGCTGTAATGAACAGCCGGCTGGTTTCTATAGAAACACTGAGACAGGATTTAACACATTAAAGGGACAAGTTTTAATGTCGCCGTTTATTAAAAAACCCAGCAGAAACCCAGGGAGGGAATCCTTACCACGTGTGCCCCATGGCTTCCCTCTGGTGTGTCAGCAGTCTGCTCTGGCACACTGGAAAATAAAAAAAGAAACCAAAATAATAAAAAAAACTCTTAGAAAATTGCTCAGAAACAATGGCTATGATTTCACCTGCTCTGTAGTGTGCCTGTTCTTCAAAGTCAGCACACACTGTTCTGTGTAATTTCACCCCAGAATTGTTAATGTTTCTTTCAGTCCCTTATCAGGCTGCTAAGAAAACCATCTGGGGCATCCGTATTTGCACTTCAGGCAAAGATGAGAAGATTGAAACAGCTTTTGAACTGATGGCACGTGAACAGATGGGCCAACCCTGACCTGGTCACAGGGACCAGGCTGTCCCCTCAGTTAGGGAGGGACACCTCTGCAGGGAGCCTGGTCAGGAAAAAGAAGTCCTTTGATCTGCTGGCTCCTACCCAGGACGAGCTGCACAGTTTCAGGAGACGGCATCAGGTCCTTTGGGGTTCCTGCCTGGTAGGTAGGAACCAAGTGAACAGGCAGTGCTACTGCACTTCCACATCTGGGGTCGTCTACCCAAACAGCAGGATGGGGGAGCCCAAAAACCTGCCCCTTGATGGTTTAGAACATCCCCATTTCTGTTGGTGCAGATGTTTAGCCTACTGAGAGGTCAGCCAGGCACACTTCCTAACCACTAAAACAACTTCAAAGAAATACAGAGGGTTTTGTTTCATTTTCCTTTAAAACCCAGGGAGACAGCAGCTGCTCTGATGTAACTTGTCCTTCCCCAAAGAAGTGCAAATTAGAGCTGGGAAGGTATGAAATGCAATCATCTTGCCTTAGCAATAGGAGGCTGCTTCAGCAAAAGGAGAACAGCTGCCCTCTTTAAAAGTGTCAGCAAAGTGAGCGCTGCCAGAGCCCCAGAGCAGAAGCAGAGCTCAGCACGGCTCCCAAGGACAGGCACTGGGCAAGGGACACCCACAGGCCCACCTGTGTGTTCCCTCGGGGTCCCTGGCAGGAGCCAAGGGGGATGAAGTGCTGCCCACCTGCCCCTTTTCTCCTCAGCAGTTCTGGGCCAGCGTGGAAAAGTTGCAGCCCCAAATTTCTGCTCACTGGACAGGGAGATGAGATGGGACCAGCCATCACCATCATCATACCCACCATGCTCCTGTCCAGCCCCTCAATATTAGTGGTCTCTTTCATGTGTCCTTCCTCCTCCATCTCAGTGGTGGAATCCCCTTGACACAGGGCACACCAGCAGCGTTGGCTGGATTCTGATTTGCTCTTGGATTGTGTTTGCTCTTGGGCAATCCTCACAAACCTGTGCCATGATACCCCTCACCCTCACCGAGGGCTGGAGGAGGGAACTTCTCCTTCTGGCAACCACAGATAAAATCAAGACCTCGAAGTTTCCCAGGGCATTGCTGTTTTCTGCCTTGATTCAACAAAGCTCTTTCCTTTCCATTACCCAGCTCAGCTCCCACCTCAGACCCTCCAACTCTCCGCCTCATCAAATGGGACCTTCTTGCTCCAGAAGCTCCCCCAAGCTTGGGGGTCACCAAGGTCCCCTTCCCAGGCTTGGCATATATGAGGGGCTGAAAGAAGGACCAACTAGTCTGAACATCAAAATGAAATCTGCTTTCCAGCCATGAGCAAGGCCACTTGGAGTGGATAACAAGAGGACTGGCTGGCTCTTTTGCAAGAATCTTTTCCTAAATTGCAGTATCTCTAGGATCCTCCAGGAAACAGTCAGCTGGTGTAAAGCAATGTCACCAGACAGCTAATCCCATTCACTGTGGAGATTGTTACCTTCCTGTGCTCTCTTGGGATGGGGGGGACGGGGACGGGGACGGGGAGGCGGGGGGAGGATGCAAAACCATTGCAGAGTCAATCACATAAACAACATTTTAGGCAGTGCTAAGAAATAAAAAAAAGGAGAGGAAAAAATAAAACTATCCTCTAGAATCATCTATGCAGCAGAAACTCCCAAGTACATGACAGCAGGTAAATAGGGGAGCATGAAAGCTTTTCGAAGGAGGCATGCTGTTACAGCCTAGATGATCATAAAAGCAAAATAAATCATCTTTCTTTTACCATAAAAATGTTTTACACCACTCAATTAAATCCTTTGAGATAAAATAATTTCTCCTGGGTGTTTTCCTTTGCTCTTTGCTTTCTGTCGGAAGTAATTTCAATATTTTACTATCTTAGTAATAAAAAATACATAATGGCTTGCCAGGCAATATTATTTCAGCAGCTTGCTAGCTATATGAAGAAATTCAGAACAGCCTTTTGCTTCCCTTTATGCTGGAAATTAAAACATGTGCCCGAGTGCCAACAGGCTGTGACAGCAGCAGGTCATCTGCTTGGGGTTGCCGTGAAGGCCCTTGGGCAATCTGGGGGAGCCAAGCCAGATTTCTGTCCCCAAGGCTGAGGGTAAGGCAGTGCAGAGCCACACTTCCACTTCTTCCCCAAAGTACACATGGGAAAAAAAAAAAAAGAAGAAGAAAAGAAGAAAGAGAGGTGAATCAGACTTCTCTAAATATTAATAAAACTGCGCTGCCCAGCTGTATCCTTTAAAACACTGTATGTTTAAGTGGTCCCAGGTGGAACTGTGTATCTTTCTCCTAATGCTACGGGTGGCAATAAATCTACAATTACTTTATTACTCAGTCCTACTAAAAAATGCATTAAGCCCTTCTAGCAAATTCTGGTTTTATAAAACAATTACTTGATTTTGCCATTATAAAGGGTCTAAGTCAAGTAAGAGGTTGCTGGATACTTTTTCAGACCCCACGTGTTTCATTTTGAAACTGATCCTTTATCATCAAGCTGTGGTGTCACTAGGAAGGAATTCCTTGAGTTAGGAGTGAGGTATGGAGAGGGCAGATATCAGGAAAAGGACTTACAAGGAACTGTAGGTCGACACAAGAAAGACTCGTTTGTGTTTCAGAAGTGTGTGCTGTATATATATGCATAAACATATATATATATATAAAAATACCTCTTTGCACATCATTTAATAAAACTCTCTGCTGTTAGATGTAATGGTATTTTCCCTTCTTGTGCAAGAACAAAGGGGTAAAAAGCCCCTTAGGAAATAAACACTGCGTTATGTCACGCAAAGGCCTCATTAATAAAGGATGAGCAAAGAGGAGGGCAGAAGACGTGGGAAACAGAAGCAGAGCTCTGAGCCTAATTAGACCGTTCTCCAAAATTTCTCAGGAGGCGCTTGCTGGGGCTGAGGAGGTAAATATTTTATAAGGGGAGCTCCCTTTCTCTTCACGCTTCTCTTCGTGCCCTCCCCTGAACTAATTACTTGCTTTGTAGAGGGAAACACTGCTAATTTTAGCCTTACGGGGCCCTGTGTGGAAAGCAAGGGATGTTCTCTGGATGACTGGGAAAAGCATTTTGGCTCCTGTCTGATAGTGTGTCAGGGACAGGAGTGTGTCAGGGACAGGAGTCTGTTACACACTCCTGGCTGTCGCTGGAAAAGGGGTCTGAGCAGTGACCTGCCAAATGTGCAGTGCCCTCCCGTCCCCACTGCTCACCTGCTGGGCCACCCTGTCTGTCACACCCCTGCGCTGTCCCACCCCATGCACCCAGGGCAAGGAAAGAAGGGACAGAGGAAGAGGCTCTTTACATGGCAGAGAAAGAAAGAAAGAGTAAGAAGAGGGAAAGAAGAGAAGGAGGAAGAAATACTCCAGCCTCCCAAATTGAAGTCACTTAAAAATCTTTCTGCTCTTTTCTCAAAAGTGAGGTTAAAAAAATAGTGAAGGCATTTGCAGCTGGAACAGAAAACAGCTGGAGCCAGCCTGGTTGCAAGGGCAGTGCCTGCATATCAGAATACAAGGGGCTGAGCATGGCTGGATGGGCAAGAGCACCAGGGAGCTTGGGCATCTCATTACCTGACCTGTCCACTGCTAATGAAAGGAGTAGAAGGGGCTTATTAGCACCCAGCACAAGGAACTGGCTATAAATTGATGTTTTGGCATGTTCCCCAATGCCTCAGCTCTCAGCAGCAGCTTCAAGGCCAGGCTGAGAAGCACGTGTGGGGTCCTGCACGTGGCTGGGAAAAGCCTCTTCTGCATGAGTAGCTGCCACCAGGCTCCAGGGAGGGGAGTGAACTTGAGGTCCCTACCAAGCCCTGGCTGCATCCGAACTCCCAGTCTGAGGGAGACTGGGCAGACCTTCATTTATCTCCTGGAAGCTCAGAAAAGCTTCTCCATCTTCCTGGAGGATGCAAGGAGTTGAAATGACGGTCTGGTTGAGCCCTGCCCAACAGCAGGAGTCTGGGAAAAGCACAAGCCAGTAGCAGTGGGTCCCTGGTACATAACCCCACACTGTGAACCTTGGGACCTCCTATTCCCTCTCCCCGTGCTGTGCCCCACTCCTTTGATGGCACGGCTGGAGCAAGTCTTTGGGCTGGCACAGCTCTGCTCACTCTTGTGCACTCTCTCACAGCATAAAGGAAAAAACTTCTGGGGCACCAGCAGCTCCTCCATCCCGATCTGCCTGGTTTCTCCCCAGGCTCACACCCGTAGACCAACATTGACCATTCTGAGCACAATCCTGCCTATGTTTTGTTCTGTGTCCCAAAGGAGGGAGGATATTCCCCACTGAGCCAGTGCCTGCAGCACCGGGGTGAGCCCTAGCCAGCCCCATGGGGCTGCACACCACTCAGCAGGAGACCCTGCTTCATCCCTGCCTGCATGTTGGCGAGCCTATTTCAGCTCAAGGGACTAGGTTTCTCTGTCTCATTGTCTGTGCCCTGCTTGATCCATTGCCTTTCAGGCTTCTCAGATATTTTACCTTCATTTGTTCTCTCTCATTTCAGCGTACGAAATCCCAGCCCTGTGGATCCCAGAGCTGGCAGCAGTCCCATCACACCTGAGGTTTGTGCCTTTGCCAGGGCAGGTGCTTCCCCCTCAGCAACGTGGCACCAAGGAGACAATATAAAATCATCAATTGCAAGAAGCACACACGACGTTTTCAGTGCACTGAAAAGGACTTTTTCCCCCTTTTCTCTTTGAAAAATACTAAGAGAAGGAACTGGGCCAACAAATTGGTCAGTGTGTGGCCTCCCTGCCTTTTGTTCAGGGATTTTTGCAGTGGTTCTGTCCTCCTGAAGCCCAGCTAATCCAAAGGACTCTCTGACTGAGATGTAACATTCCCCTCGACTCGGAAAATCCTCACTGATCTTTTAACAGGATTTCCCACGGGCTGGCTATAATGTGGATTAAATAAAATAAAACAACCCACACAGCTTTTCCCTTTCAGCTGCGGGCACTTGCTCAGTCCACTGTGCTTTTATGCTAGGGAGGAGATTTGGAAGCTGTGAGGTTGCAAAGGAGAGAAATGGTTTGCTCTGCAAATGCACACCGAATCCCTGTAAACTCCTGTAAGTTTATGGCACAGCTTTTTGTGCGAGACTGAAGGGCTGCCTGTGGAGGAGAAGGCACTGCACCTGACTGCAAAGCACTTTCCACTGATATACATATGCACAGGCTATGAAGAGACAGCACCTTAGTAAGCCTCTTCACGCTCTGGCATCTTTACAAATTATGAATAATAACTAGGTACTAGGAGTAGGAGGGGGTGAATTTTTCCCCACTGGGTCTCCCCAGGGCTTCCATCTCCAGCTGCTATTAACCTTAGCCTGGACTTCTGCTGGATACAGCCCCCTTATGCCACTCCAGCAATACCATACAGGCAGACTTGCAGCTTCAAAGGCTTTCAGCAAATGTGGCCTCTTCTCTCAACCAGAAATGCGTGGCAGGGTTGGATTTTTGGGTGGGGGCAGCCACAGTGTCCTGGATGAAGCCAGCCCCGCAGGGCCCTTGGAGCCTGCTCACTTGAGACAGGCATGGAAATGCACTGAGGGACCATCCTCATGTCCCACACTGGCTGGGGACTCCCTGTGTCTATTCAGCCCCTGCTGTGACAAAAACCCTGGTCAGGGCAGGGAGGAGGGCAGGGAGGCTTGGCAGCATCTTGAGGCAGAGTTGGCCCCAGCAAAAGCATCGGAGACAGCATGGTACTGGGATCAAAGGCGGCTGCAGCAAGCTGGACCGTGAGGATGTTCAAACCCCCCTGCTCCTGTGCCAACCCCCACCCCCCCAGACACCTTTGCTAGGCCGAGTCCCCCTAAAGTACAGTGCAACCAGCTTTTCCTTTACCCCTGTGTATCAACAGCTGAAAAACACCTGACAGCAACAACCGAACAACACCCCAGAGCACTGATCCCGGTGCTACAATTACACTTCAGGCCGGATGAAAAATTCACTGCTGTAACACAGTCACGCTCATTAATCCCCCCAAAAGCTTTCCTCATCTCTGCCCCCTCCCTCCGCACGGGTGTGGAAGGCAGGGAGGAGGGTAGGCCTTGCTGCCTTCCTTCCCTGTTCGAGACAGCTAATGAGATCTGCGTGGGCGAATGTCTCCTGCACCGTGTCAGCTCTGCTCTCACATGGATCCAGGCACGTGATGGGAGCGTGCTGGGGTGCCTGTGCACGCGGGTGTGCCCAGGGTGCTGGGTGCTGCGGGCACACTGGCAGCCGAGGCACAGCCCCCTCCCCTCCCTTAAAGATTAAATCAATCCATTATCCCCTTTATTAGGCTTTTGCACAGCTGGAATAGCTGTGAGGGAGGGGAGGGGGTTCTGCCAGAGGAATGAACTTGACAGGATTCAAGCTTTAACCCTCGCTAAACCCCCCACCCCCAAGGTATCGCCCTACATGCTGCCAGTCCTCAAACCTCCCCCCTACAGAAAAGCACCTGAAAAGGAGCAGCAATGAAAAGCTTTTCTAAATGCTTGAGCACCCGGCAGCACCAGGCTAGCAGGCTGGGAGCAAGTTAGGGACTCACAGAAACCTCTGTCCAATGCTGATGTGAGCCACACATTGTTTCTTGCTGCTTTACTCCCCCATGGAAGCTTTTTCTCCATGCTAATCTGCTCTTCTCCCCCTGAGCAGGCTGGAGAGGTTAGCTCTGCACCACGCGAAGGTCTCAGACCTTCCCATCACAGGCACACAGCAGGAACAAGCACCTATGGAGGCCCTTGGAGAGGAGGTGCTGGCATTCTAATAACTCTGCGTTTATCCTGTCAGGGACAGGAGGAGACAGACAGCTTTGATCCACTGAAAAAAGGGATACCTGGTCCCACAGAAGAGAAAGAAAGGCCGAACCCCCCGGCTGTTCTTTTCTGCGCATACTTAAATCAATCACAGGCCCAGATTTCTGGAGACAAGTAGATAGTTGCTTAGGGCTGATTGGTGCTTTGCTGTCATCAAGATTTTGTTTTGATTTTTGAGCTGGAAATTCAGCCTCTGCAGAACACAACATTTCCATAAGAATATTTAGGCTTTTCCATCCGTTTTTCAAGGTCCCATCAAAGAAATCAAAAGAAGACAATTTCCACAGGGTCAAATTAACACTGAATCTAAATCAGCATTTTTCTCTTTAACCCAACACTCATTTGCTGCTTGGAAATCTCACAAACATACTAATTTGCCAGTCTCCAGTACTGTCAGCTCACACTTCCCTCCCCAGCCTTAGGTATTTTCCCGAGTAAGAACTTTTCTGGACCCACTCAGTAACTATTTCCTCAGAATAGATTCTATATTAAAAGCAAGAGTTAAAATTTTATACTCAATTACCTAAGAAACAGGACACCCAGCAAAAATCCATTTACACAAACCTCCAGCGAATGCTTCAGCTAAAAATAAGCTCATTTCCTGCAGCTAAACCTCATACCTGCTGCCGGAAACCTGAATCATGCTGCCAGCAAGATATCAATCTCAAAACACAAACAGCACCTTTGGCTTTGGAAAACTATTTGGAGATCAGTGGGTGGATCCTAATAGATTGCATAAACGATTTTGGAAGGGCTACCAATGAAAACAAGTGGACAAAGCCAGGGGAAAACTGGCTGGATTACCCACCTGGAATAAATCACCAGGAATGCATGGACTTCCATGGAGGCCTGTTGGTTATTTAGCAGCTGAACCCCACTTTCCTTTAAGAAGTCTTTAATTTCAGTCAGTGTGTAAACAGCTGGTAAGCTTTAACTCCAACATGGGGCATTAAGGGATCTACCCATCAGCATGGGCTTGGTGGAGGTGAGTTGTTAGGCAGGGCTTCTCTTGGAGAGAGATGGATTTCTCCTACATGGATTATCTCTTTCCTTGTGCCTCTGGTGGGCTTCTTACAGGAACAAAATCCCCTTATTACAAGATTAGCTATTCTTTGGCTGGAAAATTTGAGTGTGCCATTTTTGGATGCGTGGTACCAAGTCCCTTCACTCAGATCCCAGCATATATCCAAGTACAGCTGCTCTCTTCCCTTCCTCCTGCTCGCTCTGTAATTATATCACATAAAAGCAATCAAGTCCTCTTGGCAAGATTTATTCATTTTATCCTCCTGGGGTCTAATCTTGTAACCCTACGTCAGTATATTTAAGGCATCGTTGTTTGAGTGTGTCTCCTCACCTGTCGTGAAGGGTTCTGTGCAGCTCTTCAAGGGAGACAGGCAGTACCACTGTCCTCAGGCAGCTGGTGGGACAGATGTGAAGGATGTGCTTCCAACTCCACTCTAATGTATAGACTTCCTCTACTTGGATACAAGGCAGTATTGTTGGATAGGTGATACTTCATCCACTTGGTGCCCTTATGTTCCCATAGAGGTGCTGGGTGTCTTCAGAAAACCAGGGAGGTGCATCTGCAGCTCCTTCTGTCTGCCACAGACACTTTTCATCTAGTCTTTATTCCATTCAGTTCAAGGAGTCATTAATCAGAAAGAAGTTCTGTTGACCCTTTTAGGACACCACTATCTGGTTTGATACAGGTTCTTTTTCTTCTCAGGACCATCATGGTTGCATCTGGTTGTGAGTTTAGAAATGCCTGATATCTAAAGAGGACACTTGTGAGCTAACTGAATCAACATCTTAAGTTATGCAGGGTCCCCAGTGTTTTATTTGCCCCTGTGCAGATCTTGCAGGTCTTTCCCTCTCTCTTGCAGGAGTTATTTTACAGACTTCTTCTCACTTACATGCTACTTTTGAAGCCTTGATAACTTCCTCCCATCTCTCACATGGCCAAATGTGGAACCTTTTTCTTACTCCATTACAATGAGCAAAACACTCCAACTGTTGGACATAACCACTTTGGGTCACTGATTTTGCACAAGCACAGTTCACAGATCTCTGGTGATAAAACATACCAAGCTCCATCACAAAACTAGACCGGCATCTTGGCCTCCTTATTTCCATGGGAAGACCATCCTACAGTCTGGCTCTTCCCATGGTTAGAAACATGGGTTGGACTAGATGATCTTTAAAGGTGTCTTCCCACCCAAAACATTCTGTGATTAATTTAATATCCAGCCTAAATTACAAGACCAGCTTGTCCCACTTCGTTACACTCTTTGCAAAGTTCTTCTCCCTTCTTGGAACTTGCTCCCAACATCTTCTCTTATGAGTAATCCTGCCTCCTCAGTGCTCATTTTTGTGGAAAAGATGTCTCTATCAGCTCCCAGCAGGTCTGGTCCTGTCTGACCTTCTCTGTGTTGCTTTAGCCTGAAATTCCCCTTGAGAGCCTGATCCCAGGACTGCACAAAACCTCCAGTGAAGGTCCTCCCACTCCTTCATACAATGAAGCAACATCCCATTTGAGGAACAGTTTTGCCTTTCTTTAATACCAGCTTGTTTATAAACTGTCCTTTGCTTTGATCTTGGATAGTGATTTTTGTCATCCTATTCTGAGGAAGATGCAGTGTACATTTAAACAGGATGTGGTGAGTGTGCGTGTAGCGCTGAGATAGCCAAATAAATGATGAAAGGAAAATAAAGAGGCCAGAGCATGGTGTTTGAAGGATTCCCTTTGAGGCAGCTTCACCTCACCACTTGGCAGGCAACTAGTCATTTTATTTTTTTTCTCAGTGGGATTAATTACATGGCAGCAGCACTCAAGGAGAGCGATGTCAAAACTTTAGCTTGAGCATGACTTGCCCAGGTCAACGCAACCCAGCTGAAAAACCAGCATGTGTTGTACAGCATGGTCGGTGCCTTACAGCAGGACCAGTGCAACAGAGAATGCTCCCACCAAGGAGCTTCACATCTTGGGCTCCCCATGAGCATCACTCAGTGCTGCATCCCAGCAGAGGTATCTGGCCGGGCGCACTGTCTCATCTCATTTGTTTTATCCAGAGAACATGAGTCCTGTGACTGGAGCTGAGGTGTAGATGGAGGTTTTCTTCTCTTAGCACTGTGTCAGAGGGCTGACCCAGGTGCAGGGGTGTGGATAGACTGGCTCTGCCGGGGTCCTGCAGGCTGCTTTCCCAGCAGTCCTAATGCGTGGGCCATACTTACACTGGGGTGTCCCATGGGAATTCCCCGCCTGACGTGTACACAGGACCAGTGGCAGCTACACAAACATGGGGAGCTCACGGGGATCATCTTCTAGGGCAGCTGCTTCTGGACCCCTGGCTGAGGAGGGCACTTGCTGTTACCCACAGTTTACTTTCACACATAATTTGCTGTTTGTGAACCGCTCTTTGCTGTGGCAGACTCTGATTTAGGCTGCTATGTGAAGCATTAATTAACAGCAATTTTGCCTTCACTCGAGCTCAAAGAGAGCAGCTAGTGAAGCATTCACACATTCATATGCTGCTTTTGCAGCCTGCAGAAAGGTGCTTGCCTGCTCCCTTCTCGAAGCTGCAGCCTACTTGTGCTGACCTTGCTAGCTCAGGGGACTTTGCCGGTGGCTTTTCTCACGTTCCCCTACTGGAAGGGCTGTTGTTCTGTTTTCACATCTTACAGTATGTTTCTGCACAAGTGCTATTTTTTTTCAGTTGGTTTCCCAAGGAAACAAGGCTTACGTGATTATCCTGTGTTTGTGTGTGTGAGAGCATTAGTCTTCTTTTAATAACTTTTAAACCTGTTGGGCAATTGCACCCAAATTAAGCAGTGAGGTTAGAGATAGCATCATCTGTAGGTATTATTTGCATGCCAACAATTTGCATTGAGAGTAAACCCATGGCATTTCTGTCCTTGCTGAGAAAGAGCCACAACCAGTGAGAGCTTAACCCCACTGTAGACATCAGAGCGCCACACAAAATGACCCAACCACACAAGTGAGACTGGTTGCCCTGTCAACGTTGTGTAAAAGCAAATGAAGTGTGTGAAACATTTACACAGTGACTGTGTGGATCAAATACACATAAGAGGGATGGAGCTAGTGTGAGCGCCACGCTGGGAGTCACACAGGAGGGGGTATCCGATGCAGCGTACCAGCCAGGCTCTGCCTCTCAAGGTATCGATTGAAAACCCAGGTCTTCAGTCCCTTACTCCACTGAAGTCTGAGTCCTTTGATAAATACCAAAATTGCCTCAGGCCCCTACAATTCAAAAATTAGAGCCTTCATGAAGAATCCCTCTTTCTAACCCTCCTGGCACTGCCCCAGTGGCTCTAGGAAGCATCTGTGGGCAGCGATCACACGGCTGCAATTAATTTTTTAACCATCTTTCAATCAAGAGATCTTCCCAGTCTGCCACGTGCTCCCTTTCACGTGGGCCCCGGCTTTGATGTTTATGGGGGAAGGCTGCTGGGACAGGAGGGCAGCAGACATCCCGGTTCAGTTGTATGTGTAAAAGGAAACGAAGAAACAGATCCAAAGCAAGAGACAAAGAGGGTTTTTCCAGCTCCTAAGTGGGAAGTTTCAGCAGACGGCACGCAGCACAAGGAGATTTCTTTCCCTGCTGATTTGTTCTTGGGCTTTCAGGCTGTTTTATTTAGGTTATACTCCAATACACACTGAGCTTGGATTAAACTGATTTCCCTTCCCTCTATTCATGAGATGGCAAAGGATCAGGGCGCTACTGGCCTGTGCAGAGCAGCAGCTCTGCCGAGCACTTTGCTTGCCCATTGAGCCCAACAAATTCTCTCCAAGGCTGTGCTAATGCTTTCTGCCTAAGAGGGGATTAGGATGGTCTGCCCCAAACCTCACCCCTACCCCCTCCTGTCCTGCTCTCTCCTTCCCGGGCTCTGGCCTTTGCAATAAGGAATAAATCACAGTAAGGCTTGTCCCTGCTGTGTGTTCTTTTGCAGTAGCAGTGGTTTCTGTTGTTTAGCCATTGTGGCCAAAAAGTTTATTTCCAAGAATGCCCCTAGAGCTCCAGGGCAAATCCAGCCCTTGGGTTTGCCATGGCTTGACACAAGCTCATTGGATGTCAGCATTTAAATACAGGGAACTCTGAACAGCCCCGGTTTTTAGCCCCAGCTCAGGTTGCAGATGCTCCGAGGGCAAGTGCAGACTGAGTTCAGCCTCTTGGATTTCAGTCTTGTCTGCCTGGCTCTCTGCCACTGAAGTTCCTCCTCTCTCCCCCTGTTCCCTGTTCCCACTTGCTAAAACTGAGATTCTGCTTGCAAAGTTTAACTTTTTATTGTGTTAGGAGGGAATATTGATTCCAGGTCTCTGTCTGTTTGTCCTTCCAGCTCACCAGCCAAGCCAGTGCAGAGGTGGGACTGGGAGCTCCCTCCCCTTGGTGCACTGCACGCAGCCCTGTCCTGTGTCACGTCGTCAGAGCTCTCAGAGCTATTCTTTCCACCCTTTTTCCCAGAGTCAAAGAGCTCAACAGGACCTTGGTAGATATCCTCTGCATTTAAACCTTCCAATTAAAATTCATAACTCTGCTGACTGCTAAAAATCAAGGACCAGCAGAGTTGCTGGTATTATGATATACTGTAAATTTTTCCATCCCTGGGTAATCCATCAGCCAGGCAGTGAAAACTAGCTGGTTGCCTCTGTTCAGAGAAGCTTTGTGACTTTATTCCTGCCCTTCTTAGATGATCTCCAGGTACCAGCCCCTTTTTTCCCACACTGTCTAACAGATGAACATAATGTAACCTCAGAGCAGTTAGTCTCAACTTCTGCTGAGGAGCTTGGGAGAGAGTTGCTTTCATTTCAGGCTAAAGAAATCTTTGTGGGCCCAAAAGCCTGTCCCACTTCCCCCTCTGCAAGTATGTATGTGGTCTAACAAACGATGCTGTCTCTCCCCACAAACCCTGCTGCATTTTATCCTCATACCTCCAAAAATACTGTTTCTGCTCTGCTGATGTTGCTCTTTTTTTTTTAGCTTAGATGGCAGGAGTTTGTGTGTTTTGAATTTACCTGCCAGGTGGTAGCTGTGATGGATAGATTTCCACAGAGGTAAAGGCTGAGCCAAGGGGAGGGAGAGGAAAGCCCTGTGCAGCCTTCCCTGGTGCACACAGGGAGTCTGAGCTGTCACTGCCATTAATCAGAAAGCTGTCAGCACCGAGAGCAACTACTCCAGAGACTCACTTCTATTACAGAGGGGAATAACAGCCCCGGGGAAGAAGGAGCCACAGATAGGAAAGGCATCTGCAAGGGACTCTGCAAACGCAGCAGCATCCTGCTTCTGGTGTAAGTTACTGGCTGGCTTCATTTCAGAAGGAACAAAGAGATTACTAGAAAAACAAAATTGCATTGCATGGGCTGATAAAGTGCCCTGCACATGCTTGAAGGTTTAATCCTGTTACCTCTCACCCTACTGTCCTAAGTACTGAATTCCCACAGGGAAAGCGTGGAAAACCAACCTCTGTGCCCACCTATCTCAAGGTGATGCTAACACCTTCATGTAACCTGTGCTCAAAACCAGCTTCACTGTGTCAGAGCTCTCAAGCCTCACTGGGCTGCAGCAGGAGATGCTGTAAGAGAGAGCTGCACAGGAGTTCAGTGTCTTTATTAAGTGGGTAACACATCAGGATAATTCTCCTTTGAGCTATACTAACATACCAGTCTGGCAGCAATAAAGTATTTATGCTTGCAAAATGCATAATTTACCCATATGGAGCATTTACAAGCCACACTGATTTCTCATGAGTATATGCATATGTTCATCTAGGTACCCATGCCTATATATTTAGCTGTATTAAAAAAGATGTACTTTGATTGCATCTGATTTGTTGAGCGATGGAGCTCACTCACATCTACAGCTTGTTGTCCTTGTTATTTACCACTCTCCTGATCTGAGTCATCTGCATTCTTTATTAGTAATGATTCCAGGTTTCCCTCCAGGTTATTGATAGGAGTGTAAAGAAGGCACTGGGATGAGAAGCCACCCCTGAAGGCCAGTACTGGGCACCCTCATTTAGTGCTGCCTCTCTGTCAGTGGTTATATCCCAAGATCTGTTTGCATATGCTAACAAGGAGCTGCAGATGTTCTGCCAAGGATTTCAGGGGAGGTAAAACTCAGACCCCTGTGAGTTGTTGAGTTGTCACAATTGATTCCATAAATTGGATTGTGTTGAGTTCTTGCTCAACTGCCAAGATTTTGCACTGGAGCTAAAGCAGAGCAGAGGCAAACTGATCTCATCCGATTTCATGGGAAATTTACTTCTTTTAGTGGGTTTTTTTCAGTGGACGAAGTGCTCATGTATAATGAATATAGTTTAAGCAATCAGCACACTCCCAGCATCCTTGCCATTGCCTGGAACATCTATAACCTGATGAGCAGAAATGTCTTTCCAGGTATCATGGAAAATGTATCAAAAGATGTTTTACATTGTCCAGAGAAATAATTAACACAATTTGGCCTTGTGTATGCTTTTTCTTAGTAAATCACTGAGCCATTAACCTTGAGAAGGTCAATACATTGTCCTTATTGAATTCAAGTAAGGCAGCATTTAAAGTAACACTTAGAAGCAATATTTATTCAAAGTTTCTTAATACACTCTTGGCTTCTGAACTATGACACCAAATCAGCCTTTTTGCTTCCCTTGCCACCTGCCCACCATCACCATCCTCTTGTCCCCTTCTCAGGGACTGTCAAGCATCTGGAAATGAGGTAAGACAAGTGAAGACATAGATACCTTTCATCTAAGGAAAGCCTGAGTGATGCAGGTATTTTGGGGGCAGTTTTATTGTCATGGTCCAACACAGAACATGTCACATTTTGGTGGAAAATAAAACCTTTCATCAAGGTTTACAAGCCTTATTCAAATCTTACTGTAGTCACCAAATAAGTGGGACAGTTCCTACAAGGTCTCAGTTTGGGCACTCAGTATGGGTTAGTGTTATTAAGGCAGAAGCTGATGGTGCCTGTTCCAAAGTCACTTCAATATCAGAAAAAATCTTCTTATCTGGTTCACTTTAATCAGCCAGCTGTCCTAGCTAATGCCTGGAGTGGATATCAAACTATGCCAGAAAGAGCAAGGCAGAGGAAATCAGAAATGCCTTTGAGGAGTGCTCACTGGGAAACAGCAGGCAAATGCAAAGACTGTTCCACTCCTGCAAGGATCAGGGACAAATGCCATCTTCTTCTGTAGCACAGACAGGAGTCCCAGAACAACATTTCTGGAGTCAGAGCCCTGATCTGGCCTACTTCTAAACCACCCTTTCTTGGATCTAGTCAGGTCCCCTCTCAGTATTCTCCTGTAACTGGTGGAATGGCAGACATGAGCTCTCCCTAGGTAACCCAAACTGTATTTTGTTACTGCCTCTACTTGGGACCAGTGCCTGCTTGTCTTCTGTTCCTCTAAAGAAAAATCAAGAGTGGCTTTTTCACTGCCCTTCCCAGACTCAAGCACTTTGGGATGCCATGACCATCTCCAGGGCATCCCATCCTCCCTTGTCTTCATGGACTTGGAGGAGCTGGTGGTTCTTAACACGCTGGGATGGTGTTCTGGAGATGTGCAGCAGCATGGTCCAAACTGCTGCAAAAATGTGGCTGTTTTGGGCACTGGCTCATGGGCTGAGACTGCAGTTCAGGTAGTTCTGCAAATAAGTACAGCCACAGGGCAGGGGGAGAACTGCTGCTGGGTGTTTGCGTCATGTCCTCTCCTGGAGACAGTCTCACCCACCCAGGCTTTTGTCTCCACACCCACGAGGGATTTCTCCTATTTCAAAGGGGAAGAACCGAGTCTGCAAACTGAGAAGCTCTGAATGCCAGAAGGGAGGAAACAGCTTTAGTGACCTGAGGAACTTTCCAAACTGCACCCCCTTAAAAAGAAAAAAAAAAGAAAAAAAGAAAAAGCAGCTCTTTCCAATTATACAAGTACCAAAACTAGAGATTTTTCATGGCCTGAGAATGTAAATACATGTTAAATAAATAATTTGGGGCTATAAAACCATTGCATGTAAGCAATATGAAAAAGGGTTCATTTTGATTTAGATGTCTTTGTAATCCCTTTTTTTTTTAAGCTAAAATTGACTCTTTCCTTTGTTCTACATATTTTCAACTTATTTTGAACCCTAAATCAAAACATTTTTTGTTTAAAAAATACAGACTTGCCTGTTTCAACATTTTCAGTGCTTCCCCCCAAAGGAAATGGTTTTGAACTAAGAAATTTGTCAAATCAGCTCCCATCAACAATTTTGGCTTTAATAAATTATATTTTCCTAAAGGGAAAGAAACTGCAACAACTAACACTGCAAACACAAATTAAAAAATCCTGAGCAGTGACCTGTGCTTTATCTGGGGAACTTGAATTATCTGGGGGCACAAGAATGAAGGTTTGAGTGACCTGGCCATGAGTTTCACACAAAGCACTAGCAAACGTCACAGGGATCAGGATGACAACTCTCTTGGCCAAGTTCAGTGTGCCTCATTCTCCTCACCCATGCAATGAGGGCAATTTCACTTCACAGAGCTGGGTACCACTGTGGTGAGGATGGGAAAGAGGACAGAGGAGTTAGGAAGTTACATAGTGAGGACACACAGATAGATGAGTTCTGAAGAGGATGCGGTTCATGGGAGAGATTCAGATGTCTGTTAGCTGGGTGCTGGGTTAGTAGGTCACATCAGAGTCAAAGAGGGTCCTGAATGGTGTTTGTTTCTCCAGAAACTCCTGCGATTTCATTTTCATTCCAGGCAGAATGAAACCAGTTTGAATTCCTTGAATTCTTCCACAAGAAAAGCGCTGTTCTGCATCCAGCCCCACTTCTTGCCCCATTTATGTTTTGTCCATTGTGTGAGGAAAAATAAATATTCCAAGGCCACGACTTCTAATGTCTGACTTACCCCGTGGAGCACAGAGCATCACAGGAGATTGCTCCAGGTCAGGGAAGGGCACTGCTCAACCTTGCCATTCTGTCCTCATCCAGGGAACCTGCAGAGGAAAGCATCTTCAGTAACACTCTGCCTGCCCAGTTCTGGGCTTTGCATTGTAAATATTCTGTGGAAGTTATTCCATCCCTGACAAAGAAATGAAAAACTAATGTGTGTTTGCTGTCACAGAGGAAAACTGCAAGCTAAGACAAGATGTCATGGTTTTGTTATCAGGGCACATAGGCAAAGTCAACAGCGGTCAGTACAGGGCTTGTGCTTTAGGGACCCCTCAGGAAAAGACACTGGTGAGGAGAGGAAGGGACTGATCTGCTCTGCCTGCTGCCTGGGCACAGGTCAAGAAATAATGAATCTTGTGCTTGGAAAATTTAGCCAAGAATATAGGAATGATGGCTGTCAAGGGGAAGGTGAGGTGTGACAGGATCTGCCGTGGGCACTGTGAGATCCGTCTCCAGAGCTCTCTGTATCAGGCTGCTGCCATCCTTAGGGATGGCTGGTCCTGCCCTAGGCCGGGGGGTAGGGTAAGCTAGAGATGTCTCAGGGTCCCTTGCATCCCCTTTTCTCAAAGTCTATAAAAGGTGCTGCTATAAACAGGGCTGTATCATTTCTCACTTGGCTGTTCAGTCCCCAGAAGGACTCCAGGGAGCACAGGACACTTTCAGCCCCTATCAGCCAGCCTGGTGATTAAAAGCAGGGAGAACCCACCGCACACCAGTGCTTTGTCACTCCTCTGCTTTAACTCTTCCACAGCCCATTCCACATCCACAACACCCAACCCCTCAGGTGTGCTGTGTGTGCTTTCCACAAGTATCAAGGCTGGTTGGAGGAAAATCCAGCAGTCAGCAGAGATCCAGGAATCCACATTTTGTTGCTTCCTATTGAAAAAGGGTTGGATTTTTAATTAAAAAAAAAATCAATTTACTAACTTTGCAAAAATCACTATCATGAAAGCAGTCTATGCCAGATGAGACCTAAAATCTAGGGTAGGAATGGAGGTGGGTATAACTGGCTAATATTTTGCAGAGGAGAGGAATGGAGACACACACAACATGAGGATCTTGTAAAGGATAGACTCCTCACATGACCTGTTCTTGACAGATTACTTTACCTTTGTAGCTCGGGACCAAAAGGGACCCAGCCTCTGAGGAATTAGAGAGCAGTCACCACTGAGGGTGAGAAATAATGACTTTAAAACTGCAAAGTAATGCTAACGAAGATGAAGAGGCAAAACATGATGCAGCCTTGACAGAAGTCTGGATATATGTTGCCTTTGGTAGAATTACATGGGTGACCTCCAGAGCTGTAAATGGAGTGACAAACAGCAAACACCTCAAGAACAGAGGCAAAATAACACTGAGATGTCATTAAACCTGAAGTAAATAGTTGATGAAGCAACTCAAGCAAGCGCTTCCTCATCAGAGCGCCACAGTCCTGACCTTGGCAAGAAATCAAGTGGATCCATCCAGAACAGTCTCCCCGTTCACATCCAGCATAATTTGGAAGTTATGAAGTAGTCACGTCCTCTAGTGTCCTTGCTGAGTTTCCATTTATTAAGTGGAGTATTTGGTATTGTTCTCTCCTTTTCATGCCACAGCTTCTTGTTAAAATACAAAGGTGGAATGGCAGAAAAAGGCTCTGTGTAAAATCCTGGCTGAAAGATCATGACCTCAAGAATAAACATCCGTCAATTGAGAAGTCATGCAGACTGTGCTCAGAGATAGAAAAGTGCTGTGATAAGGCTGGAAGAGGGCTACAAAACAAAAAGTGGCACATATAATAGTTTGTGTATTAAGAGGAGTGCTTTCCAACTGCCTCCTTTGAGGGAACGGCTTGTTCAGTCTGCAGCAGATATAAGGAATATGGAAGGAGTTGGGCCCAGAGACGTGCGCAGAGTTTGGTAGGCAGCTGTGGGCAGCTGTGGGAAGGTGTGGGAAGCTGTGGGCAGCTGTGGGAAGCTGTGGGCAGCTTCCACCAAGGCTTTTCTCCAGCAGGACACAAAGCTGGGCGTTGGGATGGAAGCCTGCCCAAACCAAGGTGTGACTGTGCAGGCTTACTCTGCTGATGCCAAATGAGAGTGGCTCAGTGCTAGACCCACTCTTGGGTCTCTGATAGACTCATACTTAGAAGCACCTTTGCATTTGGTGCTTGACCTTGGGCAATGTCTGGATTGCAGAGAAGACATGCACTCACATACTGTGCAGCTGACTTCTCCCCAGTGCCTGCAATGCTTTTGTTTCAGTAGCACAGTATTGATCACCTCCTACTTTTATACTGTGCCTTTAAGGAACGGTGCTATCAGTATTTTGATCCCATGAATTACAGAGTCAGAAAATTAAACGATTCAATCCACAAGTGTTTTTGCAGATTCATGGTATTCTTGTTCAAGTAAAGCCATTCCTCAAACATATTTGGGCAACGGCATTGCTACTGTAGCAGAATAATTGCTGTAATTGTCACAAATTGTTAACTCAGCGGGTGACACAGTGAAGTGCAGTTCGTTCAAAAATGAGATACCTGAACCAAGCAGCCCTGGAAAACAATATCCTCCTCTGGATAAATGTCACAGGAAGCCTCACATTTCATCCTGATCTTAGTAACTTCGGACAGCTTTAATTTTTACAGTTCTGCATGCAATTAGCAAATGAGCCGCCTGCCTGAAGATGACTGGGCACAGTCAGTCATCCTGTCTGCAAAACACAGTCCAGATCTGAGCTGGAGCTACCTCTGATTATGTGCTTTTACCATATCTACATCTGTGCTCAAATTAAGTACAGGAGCTGCTGAAAACGTCAGTCAGGCTTTGCTGTGATTGCCTCACTCGTCAGCGATGTCTCGATGCCGGCGATAACCTTCCTTGCCCCGCTTTGTGTGCGCCTGCACTGTACAACGCGAGGCGCCAGAACAGCTGTCACTACCTGGGATTCTCATTTGGTGAAGCCATCACCCGCGCTTCCCATTTGGTAAAGTCATTCTGTAAAATTAAATGGGAGCAAATCTGGAAACAGAATCTCTGTATCTAAAAGCCTTTTCTTTAGGGAAGGTCAGCTCTGAGTCTCAGCAGATGGGGCCCGTTTTCAGCCAACACTTCTGGGTAGTAAACAGATAAGGGTAACAAGCTTTAACTGATTCTACATCTCCGTGCATGTACCTAGCAGCGAGCAAAGGATTTCCTCCAAATTCCTTCCTCAGGCAGTGGAAGGTTGAATTTTGTCAAGGTGATTTTCCAATTTTAAACGTGGGGCTTTTTTTTTTTTTCTCCTGAAGTCAGACGTTTCCATTCTGATGATGTTTTCTCATGCTCTGATTTCTTTTTTAGATATTGCCTCCCCCATTCCTGCTTCTTCTCTCTTCACTGTTTCCAGATGACAAGGAGCACAGGTGACCAAAAACAAACTAGATTTTTTTTAAAACTTAAAATTTGCAAAAGGAAGACTTATCTTTGTAATTAAGATCCCTCCAACCTCTTTTACCTGTAAATTGTTATCAGCTTTGACAACTTCATTGCGACAGGGAGATCTGCTGAACAAATGTGATGTTGGCAGCAACACACAGGGAAAGATCCCCTTTCCCCATTTTTTCCCTTATGATGTCTTTAAACCTGCAGCCCTTTAGATGCTAGGTGGGTTGTATGGTGATCATCTGAGACACAAGCCTAAATTCCCAGTCTGGAAAGCCTCCTGCAGAGTGCTGGAGCTGGTGGCTGATCGGAAGAGGGCTGGCGGGAAGGCAGCGTATGGGCTAGCTCCAAGGCAGGGGAAATTCCTCATCGAGTTATACTCTTTGTTTGGAGTTACACTGGAAATAAAGCAGTGTTCTTCCAAAAGCAATGTGCTTTTAAGAAGCCAGACTCATCTGAGCTAATCCAGTGCCTGCACACATGACAGAGTAAAGGCCAAATTGTCATTCCTCTTGCGCTGGGATGAGATGGTGTCACGTCACTGCCAGGCACTAATAGGACCGAGATTAGGGTTTGGGGCTTGCTTCAGGCGTCACCATGTTTCCCATAAGGTTCCTACAGACACTCTCTCCAATAATTGCAGGGATGATGTTTTACAGTAATGATGAAACATTGCTCTTGAGAGTGGTGCTTTCACAAATAACAGCGATTGCGTTCAAAAGAGCAATTCTGAGGCCGCCTGTGCAGGTAAATTACCCAAAATACCTGTAAGGACAGTCAGATAAAATAACTGGAACAACACTAGGGCTAGGTGATGCTCCGGAGGCAGCTAAACCACTTTTTCCCATAAATCTTTTATGTCCAACCTAATAACTTCCTCAGGGAGGTGAGAGCCCTCCCCACAAGGACCTTTTCTTTAAATTTTTTAATGTGCAAAAGTAAATACTTGATTTCATCTGACAACAGCAAGACAGATGTTTTGCTTAAGGATGGGAATGAGTCAGGTTGTTCTCTGCCGCCTTTGTAATCTGTCCTTGGCTACTTATTACATCAGTAACAACCTCTGCAAGCACACACTCAGAGGTCAGCCTGGGGTTGGGGATATGATGACTGCCACCAAAGGCTTTCTAGGCAGCTCTCCACTTGGTTAGATCCAGAAATATTAATTTATGAAAGGGAGTCAACACAGCTTACCCAAAGAAAAGGATGAACTGCATTTAAACGGCTGAACGCTTGCCTGGTTTCCATTGCCCAGTGTTTCATTTTGGCTGGCTCTAAGCTTTCAGAGTAGCCCAGCCACCAGAAAATGAAATAAGGTTCCATTCAGAAACATTTGCTTCCAGTCCTGCAAAGTTGCTACTGCATGACCAGGGGGCATGGACAAGCTGTTTTTCAGGATAAGAAAAAAAAAACCCCAACACTGGAAATGTCCAAAGGGAACAGCTAGGCAGAGTGTAACTGTTCTGTGTACCACGATGGGTGCGTGGTGAACCTCATCTAAGACTTGAAGAATGTAAGATCCAGTGAGTACAGCCATAGTTTGGAACTTAGAACATTTTTAATCCTTACAGGAGTGGATTTTGGGAGTGTCTCTTCACAGCAGTAATGTGGGCAGGCTGTCAGATGCATTTATGGACTGTTTTTTCCAATGCGGCTGCTTGCCACAGCTGGGCTTGGTTACCGCAACCCACGAGGAGTCCTTTGGGGCTTAGGGCTTTACATGCCCTGTGCTGGTGGGAGGGAGCCCAAGGAGACTGTCCCCAGTCCCTCTATGGTGTTCACCTTGGGGAGTAGATGGACTCCTGCATCTTTCATAAACATTTCTGAGACCAGAAAAAAAAAAAAAAGATAAATCCTGTAATAAGGCTGGAAGCCTTGCCAGACACATTTATTCTCTGCTCACTCTGCCTGTTGCTCTCTACTTTGGAGCCTCCATGAACAGACACTCAGGACAGGGATAGGAAATGGAGTCACTGCTGTGCTTATGCTCAACTCCTTTATTTCTGTCTTCTGTTCATTTTTATACAGGAGCTGGAGGAATTTGTGCTCTCTGCACTTTTCTGGGATCCAAATACATCACGCACTTCATTCAGGCTGGAACAACCCTCAAGTATTGGTGTGCCCCCAAATCAGTACTATTTATTCTGGGAGAGAGTCCATTTTGCCTTGGACTTTGCTTTTGTTTCTCTTGGAGCTGCATGACATTGCACAGCTTTTCTAAGGATAAGATCACAGACTATGCACTGTGAAGATTAAGGGGACTTGTTCATGGGGATACTGTGGTTATGTTAATGGACAAAAAAGGAGATTTTTGTGAGCTCAACTTACATACAAAATGAATGTACATTACTGTGTTCTAATTGCAAATAGCTTGGCTGGGGCTTTAAAAGCCTTTCATTCCAAGTCCAGTGTTTGTCAAATGTCTTTTAATACTAACCATGGTTATAAAGTGCACATTATTATTGTTAATACTTACAGGAGCCTTTTCAGCAATCACCCTGCTCCCGCCCAGTCCAGCACAAACACTGGCCCTAGCGTGGAGGGTGGAAAACAACTTGAATCGAAAGGGACCCAGATAAGAGGAAAATAACTGGTTTCATGAAGGCTGTGAAGCCTGAAAGAACTCCTAAAAGGCTGAAGACCTAGAACTGCCTGATCTAAGTGTAGGCACCCCTTTCTACCACCCGCCCTGCAGTGCTGAGCTTGCAGAACTGCATTCTTACCCTGATTTTTTCCCTCTTTATTGTGCTTTGTTACTATTTCAGGTTTAATTTTCATGGGAGAAACAAACTTACTTCATTTCACCCACTGGGTTTCATGCACCAGAACGGCAGGAGAGGGTTTGGCTTTTCAGTGCTGTCTGGGAAGATTTGTCTCCCTTTTTCTGGCCAATGGGGGACAGAAGATCCTGGATGAGCATCTTGCAGCCACCCTTTCACACCTCACCACCAAAACGTCTGTGATGTGCAAAAGTGTTACTAGCCTTGTACAACAACTTGGAAGGTGAGACCCTGATGTCCAGAGGTCGAGACAGAAATCTGGATGGAACTCAGATGTCTCAGCCTGTGAAGTATTAGGGCTTAGGGTAATGAATCCCACTAACTTCCAGGAGACTTCAGTGAACTCTTAAACGTTGACATCACTTTTGAAAGTACTCCCAAATTACTGCAGGACTTTATAGTTTGAGTTACTCAACTAACACCATGATGAAAAGCCCATAGTACAGCTAGGCATTAACTCAGGTCCTCTAAATCCTTGTGTAGTCCTTTAGATCCTTGGTTTAGTGCCATGCCCCATATAGGTTTTTCTTAACACCAGGTTAAGCCTCAGCCCACAGTATCTCTTTAGGAAGCAATGTACGGCAACCAAAGAGTAATATGTAGATTAGATCACCTCATTGTTGTTATGTGGTTTAATTACTTGTGAAATAGCTGTATAAGAACTCTCATTTTGGCCTGCAATCAACAAAGAACACTGATTACCAAATATTTACCTAGAGATAGTTGTAGAAGAGCAGTAGTGGAGTTTGGGAGAAACAAACACATAAAGGAAGAACTAGAAGCTGCTCAGTGCAATACAAACACAGGAGATAACATCCACAGCCCTGTTTGGTCATGTAATTCCACCAGAGCAAAATTAGGAATGGAGTTGAAATTAAATATAAACCACATGTAATGTTATTCAGTAAGTGTGATACAATGCAGGGTAATGGCCTGATATTGTATATTAACCCTGGGAATTAGTAACTAAATTTACTGCACCACCAACAAATATCTGTTCTGTAGGATTGAGAGGAGAGGTGTTCTTGCTCTGCAGAGTCATAATTTGATCATTTTGTGAGAGACTTGGGAGGTAAACAGTCCAGGAGAAAGTGTCAGTTCTATCTACATACATTAAGAGCAATTTACATAAATTACATGCTGTGAAGGATCAATATACAATCTTGTTCATGGCTCATACGTCTTCTGCTGTCACCCCCGAAGGGAAGCAGGGGTGATCTGTGTGTCAGTGCAAGCATGGCCTTGTCTGGCCAGGCTGATGTCAGCCCCCAGCTCTGCCCCTGCTGAAGACACTTTGAATGTGTACCAACAGCCCAGGCTCCAGGCCAGGCTTTTTCTCCAAGCGTTTAACATACTCTTCTAACCAAATTAAAAAGTATAAATTTCTGCTTACGCTACACTCAGACTCTGTGTCTGAAATCACTGCAGCTGACAACGTCAGCCATGACCTCTTTCCTCAGCTGCACAAGGTCAGCAAAGGCAGGCTGAATTTTTAAGCTGTTGGGTGTAAGTTAGGAAAAATCCCAACTGTCTGGGAAATGTGAGACGTTGCAAGAAACTGTGTGATAAGATTATGAATGCCACAAACTGTTTGCATGAAGTGTTCACAAGAAACCCTCTTTTATTGTTTTTCAGGCTGAGAACTCTTCCTAATTGGAAATAGCCTCTCCTAGGCTTGTCCAAACCCTAACGAGAACTGATGAATCCAACAGGAGCAGGGGGAAATCTAGCCAGCGAGTCCAATTCTCTCCCTTCACAGTAGCCTCATTCAAACGTACCAACCTCTACCTGAAAACATGTGAGGTTGCGGGTCCAGAGGGACTTCAAACTTCCTTCTCGTCCTTAAAATGGACAACCTCATTTGTCTGAATATTTCTTGGTCTCTAGAGAGATGAATAAAACAGTAACTGGCATGTCAGCAATTCCTGGACTGTCTGTCTACCACTGTGCTTCTTTTAGCTGTGCCAGAACCAGCCCACCTTTCAGACATGTGGAGATTTCCTCTGTTTTTTGCAAGATTTCAACCCCCTCCTGGAAACACAGACTCCCTTAGCAAAGTGTTTCATTGTGGACTCCCCTTTTTCACTTTCTTGACTGCTGGTCTAGCAAGGCCAATTCTTCTTTTACCCTGAATCTTTCTTCCCCCCATTTAAAAAAAAAAACCAAAAAAAAAAAAAACCAACCCAAAAAGCCAGATGGCACAGAAATGTCAATGCTAGTTTAATGGTAAATGTGAGAAGTTAAACAGAAGAGGGAACAGCAAAGAAATTTGTAAGAAGTCCCTCTTCATTCAAAGCAACCTAAGGGAGCAGGGTCCCCAGAGACATAGTTCTTCTGGAATTGAACATATGGCAAATAGATTTTCTATTTTAAATTCACAAGCAAATGTGGGAACTTTCAAGCCAAAACCAATACAGGATTTTTTCTTTCCACCCAGGAGTGGTTAGGGTCTTCTACCCTGTTTTGCTCTGAAAGGGACAGAAGTAAAATCTGTGGCCTCACTGAAATCGATGGCAAGACTCCTCAAGTTTAACAGGCAGGATTTCAGGCCGGCCCTGGCAGACCTTCACACTCAGAGCAGCCACTCAGCTTCAGCATACCGAAAGCAGCAGAGCCCCATCCAAGACACCGGTGGCTTTACAACCACACACCACAAGCCCATGCCCTCCCCAGCAAGCAAATGACAGGTTACTCTAGTTTTCAAGTAAGTTTAGTAAGTGGATAGTCTTGGGATTTGAGACCAAAAACCTTCACACTTCTATCAAACGTGTCCCTCCTGCTCCTCCCAGACTGGCCACAGCCAGGGACTTGGGCACTTGGCACTGCAGAGAGCAGGAGTGTCTCCATGTGTCTCCTCCCACGTGCTACCTCTCCACTAGCAGTCCTCTCGGTCGGATAACAAGTGTAATCCTCATCAGAACCAGGTTCTTGACAGACAATATTTATCAAGAACACCTTCCTTTCCCCAGTGTGGGGAAGCTCAGAGCAACCAAACAGCTAATTTATCTTGTGAGTTGATGAAGTGCAGGGCTCTGCCTCCATCCTGGGAGCCCAGCAGCAAGTCTGGCGTGCTCCTTTTGGACAAAGAAGGCTTTTCCTTTCCATCAGCCTTTATCTAAGCCAGCTTCCACTATCCAGCTGTGAGATGTTGGGACTGAACTGCTGCTTACACCCTTGGGAGAAAGCATCACCTGCTGCTGGCTTGAATCTGACAAATTTCTTATTAAAATTGTTATCAATGCATCTGCCCTCAGGCCAACAGTTATAATGCATTCTGGGGTCCTTTGGGATGAGAAGCACTTTTTAAATGTAGGATGGTGTTATTAATGATAAGGAGGGCATTATAGTGTATAAAATTAGGCTGTGGGAGACATCTACCTTCTGTTCCTTATACCGTGTGACATCTTTATGTGTCTCTGCTCTTATCTGCAAATAATATAACTTCATTAGTAAATTAGAATAACTCCATCTCTTTTAATTATTCATTATTACTTATTACTTGTTAAAAACAACTTAGATGCTTAAAAACTTGCTCAGTAAAACCCACAGCCAGGCCTCCCTTTCAGCTCCCTCCCTCCTTCATGTCTTTGACCTGGCCCTCCGCCTTCACTGCCACCAGGATGCTAACGTGAGCCCAGCTGCAGCCAGCCTGAGAGCAACCTGCAGCCAGTTGTCAACTGAAATCCCAATATTTATTTTTCAATAGCAGGAAAACAGCTGCTTCAGCAAATCCCAGCCAGAGAGAGGTGTCCCCTGGGCACATACTGAAGCAATTACTGAGGACAGTTGCTGATGAGGAGGGAGGCAGGGTCCAGCTGACGTACAGAGCTCAGGATGTTTTTCAGATTGAGTAGAGTAAAGAGCCATTCTACAGCCCAACCATCCTGTCATGCTGCCTGGCCCAGAGAACACAAGGTCCATCATGTCACAGGTGGCCATGTCTCCTTTAACAGCTGCATTACTGGTGGCTTTCCATTAAGGAGAGGAAAGGATGCCCAGGCATTACTGGGGCTTGCAAGGTGCCTTTGCACTAAAAGCCCCATCTCTCTTAAAACATGCAAAGCCAATTTTGGAAATACTCTGAAAGGAAAACATGGTTTTGTTCTGCTGTCTCATAGACAGGCTGAGGAGCAAGAGGCAGTAATCTGAGCGGAGAAGAAATAACCCAAACTGTGACTGAAAGGTGCATCTCATCATAGAATCACAGAATTGTAGGGGTTGGAAGGGACCTCGAGAGCTCATGGGGTCCAACCCCCTGCCAAAGCAGCTCCCCACCTCATATTGCACAGGTCGGTGTCCAGATGGGGCTGGAATCTCTCCAGAGAAGGAGACTCCACACCCCCTGGGCAGCCTGTCCCAGGGCTCCCTCACCCTCACTGGGGAAAAGTTCTTCCCCATGTTGGTGCAGAACTTCCTATGCTCCAACTTGCAACCATTGCCCCTTGTCCTGTCCCCACAGACACTGAAAAGGGGCTGGCCAATTCCCCCTGCATTCCATGCTTAAGATAATTATAAACATTCATTAGGTTCCCCCTTAGTCTTCTCTTCTCAAGACTGAAGAGTCACAGCTTATTCAGTCTCTCCTCATAGGGGAGATGTTCCAGGCCCTTCATCATCTTCGTAGCCCTTCTTTGGACTCTCTCCAGGAGATCCCTGTCCTTTTTATACCAGTGAGCCCAGCACTGGACACAATATTCCAGGTGGGGCCTGACCAGGGCAGAGTAGAGGGGGAGGATCATCTCCTTTGACCTGCTGGCCACACTCCTCCTGATGCACTCCTCATGTCCCTGCAACATGCTGCTCTGCTGCTTCTCAGTCCTACTCAGAGCTGAGCACCAGCCCACAAGCAGAAGCCTGCACCAATGAGAGAATATCTGTGACATATTTAAAAAGAGAAACCAGATCAATTGCCACGTGTTTCCAACCATTCAAATTCTGGCCATCCCTATTTGGGATCACTACCTGCTTCTGACCACTCAGGGGATAAACAGGTCCAAACTGTGATGAAGGGTGAGAAGATTCTTAACGATTCGTGTTTACTGCAGGAGAAAAAATGAGCCAGTGGAGTGAGACAGGATTATGTTCCTTTGTAAGGTTACTGACGTGCAGCACAGAGTTCACAGCTAATGGGGTTAATCCTTCTATTGGGGAGAAAAATCAGATGGTAGCACCTTTAAATTGGCTCTTGGCAAGTACTTGATTATTGCAAGAGACCAATTAAATCAAATCGGGGTCAGAGTGTCTCAGAACAGGAAGAAACAGTGCTCAGCCTCGTCTGGCTCGTCAGAAAGATGAGGGGAGTTAGGAGTCTGCTGTGAATGAGGTTCAAGTCAATAAACTCCTTGTAATTAGATTCACTCTAGTGTTTTGTTTTCCTTAAAATACATATAATTAAATGAAGGGGAAAAAAAAAGTGTGAGGAGAAGAAAACATCCCATGAAAGCAGAATTAAGGCAGGAAGGGAAGGAAGCATGTCACAGCACCCTCCACAGTGGAGTCCAGCCTCATCCAGGCTGCTGCTCTCCTTGGGGGCAGATCACACCCATTGTGGAGAGTCAATGCCACAGGTACTTGGGGATGAAATTCAAGGTCTGTCCAAAGCTCTGTTCATCACCATCTAAACCCTGGGTTTACAAATGCTTTTAACAATATAGTGATCTTTGGATTTGCTGTCTGTATTGGGGAATGCAATTGAGTCTTCCCTATGAGACTCATTTAAAGACTGCCTGTTATTAAAGACTTACTAAAACCCTTAAGCACTTGAGATAAAAATGATACCTAAGTGGGATTCTCATTACATTGAGGAACACGAGTTACTGCCTTGTTGCCTTCAGAGGGATTTAACTGCTGCTTATGGAAGACCATACATGGGTCACTGCTCATCAACTGGACAGCAGTAACTTGCTGTGACCAGAACCTGAGTGACTTTTGCTCCAAGGCAGGCCAAGGACAGACCATTCACCAGTGACCTCTCAGCATTAATGTGGTCAGGCCCCATCTCATGCTTAAACACTTCAGTGGTTGCAAAGGCATAACAAAGAGACAAAGACAAATCTCTGGCCTCTTGAGCACTGTTTGGTTTTGTACACTCCAGGAGTCAGACTTGCCTTGATCACATATCTGTTCTCAGGCACCCGAAACTATGGGTCACCAATTGATTTGGATTTTATTCTCTATTAGCTCAGAAAGATTTCTCCTGCACTGCCTTGACAAGAATCTCTTCATCATTCCAGCTGGATCAATTGAATCCTGCTGATAATGCTGCAGTCTTTGTTACTTCCTCTCTCCTTACAGCTCCATGTAAAGAAAATGTGAAATAGGATCCTCTCAGGATATTGGGGGAAAAAGTGAGATATCCAGCATTAGTATGCTTAGATGTTATCCCAGCATCTCAGTGGGGATTATCTTCACCTGATTCTTAATTTAGTACTTTAATATTTTCCAGATCAGGTTACATAATTAATAAATGCTCTCTGTTACTATTTTATTGTGCTGAAGAACATCACAATAAAACAGTCTTTTTTTTTTTTTTTTAAGTTCTTTTAATAAAAACACCACCCTTCAGACAAAAAAATGGTACTCATATAACCTGCGTGGGATTGTTAAATACCTGCTGCCTTTCTAAAGATAGTTGGGATGATTAATAGTATCTGTGTAATCCTGGAATATAGGGCAAAAGCAGGTAGTAACTGACTCTCAGTTTTCAGAACACACAGTGTACATTTGAATTTTCAAAAAACCAAACAAAACAAAGGCAATATTTCACAAGGAAAGCAATACCATTACTGACATTCAGGGGAAACTGAGACTCACTTCTGCAGAAAGCCAGTTGCCAAGGTCACACGAGTGGGCATTTTTGTTCCCCAGGCAAATACTAGATATGTTATGTTTCTCTCTATCATGAAAGGGTTATACATTGGATGGGGCAGCTCTGTTTCATACAGGTTGTGATGCACTCAATGGAACACTTGTTTCTGGTAAGAAATCTGCAAGAAATCTTCCTCCCTGACGCTTTGTCTCAGGTGTATCCTGCAGCCATCATCACGGAGAGGGGTGACTTGGGTTGGGTTTGAATCCGTAACTGCTTTATAGGGCTTTGCATCAGCTGGGCATCTGCAGCTGCATCACCTGTGTCTGGTAACTTTGCCCAAAGACAGGCTGTAAATCTCTTCTAGTCTTCTGTCCTTCACCTATGGGATGTTTGTTACTTGCTTTTACAACCTTTAAACTTTATTTTTGTTTTGGCCATCTGCTTTGTTAGCATTGCATCTGTGGATAGCACATGCAGGGTTAAAAACAATGACAACTCTTATAGTAAATGGATAACTTATTGCAAATCATCATGGATTGCACCAGTGTTTGCAAAGGTGCTTATAAATAGTTGATAGTATGTTAATCAGAGATGAAGAGATGTTTTAATAAATACTTAATCAGTGATGGCTATCTGTATAGATTTATAAAGTTACAGCACTGTCTCTATTGCTTTTCACCTTTCTGGTGTTTACGGATCTCCAGGACTAAGTAGGAATAATTTGGTTTTTAATTTATACCATTTATTTACCACATTAGAACTTCTCTTTCCATTTATTAACAGTTTGTCAATATGTCCTGGTCTTAGACCCATTTCCTCTTGCTCCTGCTCTCTTCAAAACAGAACTAGGGATGCACAGTGCCCTTCTTGTCTCACATTCTAGACGCAACAAAAATCAGTGACTTCTGATGAGGTCTTTGTGTCGCCACCTTTCTAAAATGTCTCTCTGCGTTAGCAACACTTGAAATAAACTGGCAGCTTTCTGCCCAAGATTGATTGGTACCAGCACACAGTTAATTGGTGAGACGGCAGCCACTCAGCCGATCAATTCAAGTTTGGGTTATTTGTCTCATTTTTTAAGAGATAATGGGTTCTTTTGTATACCCAGGGCAGGATGGCTCATCTGTGTGTCGTGTACCAAGCTCCTGCCATAAGAAGGCACATTTTGGGGCAATGCCAGAGCAGCATAGTGAGGTTGCAGGCGTGCCCAGGTTTTGAGTATTTGCCTAGTGTGATTATAATCTCTGAAATTAACTTCAGAGCCATCATGCTGAAGTGATCGTTTAACGGACTTGCTGGCCTTTCTGGCCTTTGGAACCAGATATGAAGAGACAATTGCTCTTGGCAACAGATCACCCCACTGATGGCTGCGATCTTCAACCTCCCAGATGTACTAGGAGTATCTGAATGGGATTATGATGAAGTTAAATTGGCAGAGACTTGTTCTCTATTTCTTCTGAAGATGAAAATGAAAATAGCCCAGCCTGGCATCACCCTGAAAAATAACCTGAAGCTGTTATGAGTTTTCCACTCCTGCAATCTGGAAATATTTGTTTTGCTCAGACAAACATCCCTGGAAAGCTACTGATGGTGATAGTTAACAAACCCAACATATTTTCTATAGCCATTTTTTCTCCGGTGTTATTCCCCTCCACACATTATCTGTGTCCTACAGGTTTTTCTGGTTTCCATCAAGAGCTATTCTGAGGCTCGAAACTCCTGCCTCATGAGGTGTACAGGTTGTCTTTCTGGGGTAGAACACACCACCCTCTCACCTCTAGAACTGCACCTTCCAGTTCAATCTCTTGATCCTGATCTCCTTCTTGTTAGCATTGCAAAAATGTCTCATTTCAGAACCAGAACAACTGGGCATGCCGTGGCTGAAAGCTTTCTTTTACCTTGGAACATGTGCATGTAGCTCTTCTTGGTATCAGTGGGAGGTTTGAATACATATTTAATATCAAAGGCTTATTATATAAAAAAAAAAGCCCAATGGTTCTTGTTGCCTAGCTTTGAGGCACATGAAAGGAACTGATTTTGAAGCCATGCTGAGCTCTGAGAATCAGGCCAGAAAGTTACACACCCAAAACACTTGTTTATTTTTATAAAACCAGCTGAAACACGGCAGAAAGGTTTTAGGGATGCAAGAATGCAAAATATTTGTTATCTATGTAATGTTTGTAATGGCAGTCCTCTGCTTTCCCTAATTTCTTCACGATTTACATATAAACAAGACATCGTATCACTGGGTAGTTTTATTTCTCCAAAACACTGTCAAGTATGTTGACAAAGTTTTGAGGATCTTAAATATTTTCACCAAACACATCGTTCGTCATTGGGTTTAAAAAGGAACTGATTTCAAGATATGGTGAGTGCTCTGTGGGCAGGCAGTGCAGCAGAGCTAAACCCCAGGAGATTCCTGCTGTGGCTACTGGCCTTCCCAAGAAAGCAGCAGTCCCTTTTCTCCACAGCTTCCCCAAATGTGAGTGGGGGGAGGAGCAGAGCTGCTTCTGTGATCCAGTAATCTGTACAGAAGTGCTGCTGAGTCTCACAAATGGAAGGCAAAGTTACTGTAGGGTCCTGTGAAGTTTCATGGGGAACCTGTCCCTGGGCTCAGTTCTTCCCACGTTGGATGAAACCTGGTCTCTGCAATAGATCATGTCCAGCAACTGGCAGCTCCAGGAGACAGCAAGTTTGTCAGCTACAGCAATGGTTGAGGCTAATTTAAAGTCATTTAGCATCTATTGCACATGTTGAGCAACAAATTTTGCCATTTAGGCACTACTTAACTAACATTGAAAAAAAAACCCTCTAATTTTGCTACATCTAAAATAAATCTTTGAAGAAGCTTGTGTGGGATGAAAAAACTTATATAGGACAAAAGACCTTTTTAATGGCTGTAGATCTAATCCTTTCACATTATGCCTCTCATTTACCTGTTTCTAAGGGTGTGGGTAGGGAAAAGGCTGGTGAGAGACTATGTGTTAGTGCTGCTAATTGTTTGGTGCATCTTTATTAGCTGTGTCTCTCTGGTGTGCTCATTACTATTGCTGAAATCAGTCCCCTCTACTTGAAGTAAGGTTATTGCTCATCCTCTCCTCTCTTCTTGAGATCATGGGTCACGGGCAAAGAACCTCCCTGGGTCTGCATGAGAGTACCAGCTCTGGGGATAGTCCTTCTTCATGCAGGATGGAACAGATGGAGACCACGCAAAGGAGTTACAGTCTGCCAGCACATCCCTACACAGATGAGTACAGTAAATCCCTGTGTAGTGCCTTGTTGCAGAAGAAAGACTGTCAGATCATGTTTACACTTTGAAGAGATCCTAAAATCAGAACACAACGGGCAGCATTTGCATTTCAGGCTTTGTTTGGATGCGGAGAACGTGCGTTCAAGCATATGGTTAGTCACCAAACCTTGCTGAGGGCTCCACAGGCAGAAGGAACAAAGAAGCATGGGATCCATTAACAGCAAATGATGGGAGAAAAGCAGTCAGTTGAGGTATTAATAAAGCATTGCTTGCCATCAAAGCTGGATTATTTCAACAGCTAATCAGCTTCAGAGCATAAAGAGACTCTGGAGCAAGCATGATTGATGACTGAAATTCTACTAGCACTGTTGTAATGAGAAAGGATATCTGTAATCCTTTCTGTGGCATTACCCTAAAACTCAGAGACACTGGAACATGCTTGGACAGATAGCAAGTATGAGTCTGAGCAACACACTTGTCTCTGCAGACCTAAGGATCTTTTTTTTGTACTATCTACGGTATTTCAAAAGCATGAGTAATCCTCCAAAGCAATTTCTGCCAGGCAAAACTAAATCTCAGGAAAGGGCACTGAATGGGGAGATGCTTTTAAAATTCACACAGAGTATCTGAATCCATCAGTGCCTGTGCAGCTCAGAAATCCTGCCCACACACCTACCTTAATGACACCTGACGGTCTTTGCCTAACCTCTGCCATCTGTAACTCAAGCATCTCATCTAAGCCAGCTAGCTAGAGGGTTCTACAGAACCTAATAAAGATCGACATCTCCTGAAGGAGACCCAACCCACCAGTCTTGGATGTTTTCAAGGGCCAAATTCATTTCTCCATGGATGTACTTCTCTCTGCAAACCCTGTGGAAGGAGCCTTGTGGATAGGCTTTAACTAGGGACATCCATTTGCATTTTAGGCTTTGTTTGGAGAGATGAACCCATCCAGGGTATCATGGCTCTGACAGACAAGTCCTAGTGAACACAGGTGTGACCTCCTGGGACATGACTTTCCACCTGCACTGGAGGATGCTTTTCCACAGCAGGAAGCCAGTGAAGGCAGTTTGCAGTAGGACATGGCTGATGTTCAGAGGTGTGTGCCACACTTCTGACACTGAGATGTGACAGAGGTGTGGGGCTGGGACTGAGTGATTTGCAAGTTTACACCATGCAGCATCTGCCTTTACTGCATGGGAGTTGGACTGTGGAGGCACAGGACAAGGAAAAAATGTTGTTGGCAAGAGGAGAGGCCAAAAACTTGGAGTCAAAGCAGTTTCCAAGATTTGCTCTTTCTAAATCAGCAATATCCTAATATATCTTTATTGACTGTATCTTCCTGGCAGCTCATAATGCCTATTTCTTGCTACTTAGAGGTTTCTTTCTCATATTTGTATTTGAGTCACTTAAATGCTTCCCTTTCTCTGTCATGCCTAAATTTCCTTCTGGATTTCACAGAATGGTAGCTATATATGAACCAGAGAGGCACAAAAAAGAGTGCCAGAATGCACACATAAGGCCAGTATCTGATGGATTCAAGCTGATTTATCACCCATTGCCAGATTTGGAAGTTCAAAATTATGTTTAAAACAATTTACAGTGACACTAAGAGCAGTAAAAGAGAAATCAGGGACACTGCCAAATCTGTGTACCATCATCTATCACTTATCAGTCTGATCCAGTCAATCATCTAACTTGATTCACCGCCTTTATAAAGACAACTATTATTTTAAAGTCTAAATGCCACATCTGTACAACATTGATACTCATATTTCAATGCTGCTCTGGCATGGGTAAGTAATACCAGGAGGATGAGCATGCTAGGAGGACTAGCTTCTCTGGTGATTTTACCAGGCCATACCAGCATCTCCCACTGGTTTGGCATATGCACTGTAAATAAATGAGATCAGTATATATAATATTTAGAGAAGGATCACGAGGCTGGAAGCCACTGCAAATGAAGCAGAAATACATACCAAGCTAGCAAGTGTTTTTCCAGCCAGCCTGGTAGGAGATAATGCATACACATATTAATTAATTGTGACTGTAGGCACCAAGCTGTAACACAAGCGCTGGAATAGCTCAAAGCATTCACAGTTAAGCTTCCTTGGGCACAGAGATTTCCCTCTTCACTGAAGTTTTGACAGGGAGGGAAGGGGAAGCGTCTAATTTTATGCAAACAAGGACTCTGACATATTTCACTAGTGTTTGTTGTTTCGTTGCTGTGGATATATAGCAAAGCACTGTCAAATCCAGACCTCTTAAAAATCCATATTTAAAGTAGTCTTATTTCTTGCATGGTGATTGATCCTGGGTACCTCATCAAGAAGCAGGACTCTTGTGCTTAGTGCTGTACAACCCCTAGCAGTTTGTTGCAGACACAATATTACATATTTGATCCACAAAAATCAAGAAGAGATTCAGGTGAGTGCTGGGCATCGAGTACATACAAGGCAAAGCAATCCTTTCCTGGAAGATTTTATAGACCAGATAGAAAAAATAAAGAAGGAGACACAAAAGACACGTCCCAAGAAGACAGTGAATTAGCAGAACCAGAAACAAAAATGCATTCAAAATATGCCTGCCCCTTAAAACCACATTTCCTCTGCTCCCTCAGATATGTAAGTCTCCATCCACATCAACAAGGAAAAGCTTTCTTTACGTGACATTTGTAGGAAGTATTTTGTTACATATTTTTTGCCAAACGCTAGGTCTGCTTGTAGAGGTGACAGATAAAAATGCCAACTGTTTTGAAAGGACTGGATTTGCTCTTCCCAGCCAAAAGCCAAAAGCCAAGGTGCAAACAAGTATCACCTGGACTTGTCGATAGCACTGAAGCTAGAATAAGTCATTCCTAATCAGACCCCATATGCTCTGCCATCCCCCAAAGCTCAAGATGAGGGCTCGTGTTTATTCCTTAGGGTTTGCTACAAAGGCTTCATTCCAGCTCCTATTGTAATCATGGGAAGGATTCCTAGGCACATGGAAGGAAATTGCACCAGACCTTGCAAGGATAATGCTTCCATTGTACTCCTGCAGAAGAACATACAATAGCCTGCCAGTGTTCTCTACCTGTTCATTATATCTCAACTAGCTTTGAGACTGTGCCATGTATGCATTAACCAACTAGTTGGGATTACCTTGCAATGCTGTCTTTACATCCTTGTAGTTGCTAAGGGGAATAGCTAGATAATGTCAAATATGAGTTCAGTGCTATTTAGCAAGTCTCTGGCAAGAGTTTAAGGGGGCCAATGGAAAGCTGAGCTCAGGGCAAATGCAGGTTTTGTAAGTGTGTATGTTTATTAGCATTTTACATGCCCCCCTATAGATACACAACATTAATTTTAAAAGGATTCACCTCTTTTGGAAATTCTCCAAACACTGCCTGCCAACTTTATAAAGAGCCATACCAATACAGCATATTACAGTAATCACTTTGGCTTCAAGTCCTGTGATTAATCATGAAGCAGTGGGCAAACTGCACAGCCAGGTGAGCATTTTAAAAGTAGGTGTTTCATTGCAGCTAAAACACAGCTGCCTTGGTAGATGAAGGTTTTTGCTTCCCCTGTTATCCAGAGTGGCCTTGCAAAGTCCTTTGCAATCCCTGAATGCAACCCTTTCAGGGATAAAGGATGAGGAGCAGAGAACATACAGATTGGCTTTAGGAGTATTTGAAAGATGTTATTATCAAGCTTCCCCCAACTTAAGTCTTCAGGGAAAAGCCCTGTACAATAGGAGATGTTTTTGAGTGCCTGAAAACGTACCAAATTCCTCTAGATCACGAAGCTCAGGGGAAATTAGCTCACAGGAACCAAGTGGTCTGTGTCTGGCAACCTGAAGGCATGATACAGCTACTTAATATCCAGGAAGTTAATGTGCCATGTGCAGAAAATGTCCACAGTGTAATAGAGACAGCTCTGACCTTTCTCAGCAGGTCAGCAGAGCTCCTCTATGCAAGGGCTTAATCAAGTCATATACAACTGCGGCGGACAGGAGCTCATGATCCACACACGTGACCCAGAGAAGACTCTCCTGCAAGGCACTTAGCACAGTTATCGCTCCCATTTGGCAAACGGTCAGGAATTACACTTGATTTGATGAGGTGCTGGGAGATAAATTTCCTGTCGCCTCTCAAGATAGACGTCGTTGTGCAGCAATCAGTGCCAGCCAGCAGATGCCGGGTGTGCTGCTGAACCACCAGCTTCGTGAGCAGCGCCTTCGTGAGCAGCACTCTCTCAGAGATGAGATGAAGGACACTCACTAGGTGCTTTGCCTGCTAATATTCTGCTGCACAGGGGCTACCTCTGGCTTTGGCTCCCCGTGGGAGCAGCCTGCCTTGTAGTCAACCTGCATGGGTCACGCTAGGTCTGTAGGGACAGGGTTTTGGGAGCTGCTCCCTGTTTAATCCCAAGAAGACTAAGGAAATTCACTGTGTTGGAATGATACCTTGCAAAGAGATTTTTATTTCATCAGTTGTATCCCAGTATTTCCTATAGATAGTTGAATGCTAGATGTCATAGGAATGCATTCTATTTATATGATCCAAAAAACACCTCACATGCTAGAAAAAAGAAGTACCCAGTTCATATCTTTTCTGTCTCAAGATGGTTTACCCAGCATCCTGTACTTGGGACCAGCATTTGCAGTTTCAGCCTTTGGCACCTTATCCCCAATGTCTTTCAGACCTTTCTATCACAGCACTTGAAAGATACGATGCTTATTGAGCAATATCCTGCCTATTATTTCTGTACATAGTGCATTAATTAATGGAATTTCACTAGAAGAATTTTGAAAAGTCCAAAAGCCAGTGAGAATAATACTGAACTTAATGGAAATAGATTGTTCCCATTTTATTTATTCTATAGGAAAAAAAAATAACAATAATTTCTCTTTACTGAAAAACCTGCATAGAACAGCTGATATTCAGCTTTTCCACCAAAAGACTCCCCTTTGTCTTGCTGCATCTGTCAGCTCTGCTGAGTACACCATCTTCTTCCATAGCATCCACTCTTTTGTGTTGTTACTTATTGAATTAGACATCCTGAAGGAAGACTGCTGTGTCAGATGAACCCAGGAAGCTGGGTGAGTGCTGGGATGGATGTCATGCTTGCTAAGATGACTAAATCATCTTGTCAAGGAACATTACAGGATAAAGTTGAAGTCACTTCTTAGGGAATGCAGGACACTTTGTAAAGCACTTCTGCAGGGATAAAACTCCTTGTGTGCATGTCTCTGTGCTTTCAGTTTGCACAAGTCCACAGTCCCTGTGGGTAAGGGGATTGCAAGGTGCAGGCCAGAGGCACAGAAGGGCTGTATCTTTGCACGAGTGATTAAACCCCCGATCTGAGACAGAAAAACTTTGCTTGATACCATGACTGGGCTGACCTAGTATCTCTTTGCTGCCAAGGGAATCTCTAGCACCCTCCTTCCTCCTGTGCCTGCCCTGGTGCTCCTGAGACTTTTCACTGAGCTGGGTTCAGCTCACTAAACTGGCAGAAAACGTGGTGTTTTTTTCCAGTGAAGGGTCTGGTCTGTAGCAGTGGCAGGAACCTGCAGGCAGCCCTGTGGACAAGCATGGGAACAGTGGGAGCACCAGAATTGACCCTTCCAACAACAGGGAGCCCTAGGATCACTTTGACAGTACAAGTCAGTCAAACTCCATTGCAGTCAGCCCCATGAAACCGGTTCAGTCATCTAGAAGCCTTTAAATAGATGTCAGCAACCATGTACAGCACCCTTAATATGCCTGCTGCTAAGTCACATTTGTGCACTTATATATGCAGTAGGGTTTTCCTTGCTAATAATCTAAGGTGATAATTTGCATATGCTGTTGGTTATGTCTTTAAAATATAATGAGGGTAATAAAAGCAAAGGTCTTGCCTGGAATGTTAAATTAATACTTATCCATCTCTCCTGTAGCCCGCATGTGTTTTCCTCATTTGGGCAGACTTAAATCTACACCATTTAAGGAATCTCCAGATGTAAATGGATCAGAAAGTAATAGCTATTTATTTCCCAGCAGCTGATAGTTCTTTCTCCCCCACCCCAGTGACAAGCAGTGATTTGTAGCAGGGCTTACACTCTGCTCCTTGCAAGTGGTGGCGAACAACATGATGTTGTGTTATTGCCTTCCTGCAATAATGCAAGGACATGTTTAAATTGATCCCTATTCACTTCCATTTGGGAAAGTGCTTGAGCCAATCCTGCAGAAGCTAGCAAAGCTGCCTGACTGTGGACTGACGTGTTCCCCTGAAAGAATTTATATTGTAGACATGAATACATTTTGCTAATGGATATTACCCTTGAACATGAGCAAAATATCTGAGTGCAGACCAGCGTGTACAGCCATCACTGACTGAGCTGTTTGGTGGAATTCACTCTTCATATGCCTCTTCAAAGTACTTTACCTGGTTACCTCTGTTAGCAGTAGAGTTTTACTCTCCATTTGTGAAGAGAATTAGATTTATGAGAGAGGTGTGCCAGAGACAAATTGGAGACTGTGCTGTCTGGCCAGGCATCTGTGTGCAGCCGTCATCAGACAGGAAAATAGTTCAGAGTGTCTAATGAATTAAAACAGCCTAGTGAATCTCAGCTCTCCAGTTTCACAGGCAGAGGAGGGGATGTCCCCCACTACCATCTTTCTCTGTCGTGGTGCCTCTTGCTCTCACACAGTTCTTGGTGCCCAGTGGAGCAGAGATCCACAGGATGAGGGGCTGCCTGGGAGGATGGCTGTAAGAAAGCACAGATCCGGCAGCCTGGTACGTGGGCTCTTGCCTGCCAAACACAGGGTTGTGCAGGGAGATCTGGCTGTTGCATGACACTGTGACACTGGCACAACCCCTGTAATGATCCTCAGTCCTGTCCCTGTCATGCAGCCCAACAACGGCATTCCCAGATCCCCGGGCAGCCATGGTTTTGGAAGGGTACTCCATAGCAGGCAACGGGCTGCAGCAGCACTGAAATGGGTCTGGAGGAGGTGGGGGTTGGGACCTTCTCCAGCTGCTCACAAGGAACTGAGTCAGAGGTAATGATGGGGAATCCTTGTGTCATGGGATCGTTGCAATGCATCCTTCATAGCACAAGACAGGAGCCTGCTAGAAGGAGCGATGGGCAGGAAAGCCAGGTGCTGGCTGCTCCTCCAGCGGGGTTTGTCTGCTTAAAACCCAGCAGAAGAAAGATGGAGAAGGCACAAGTTAATGACAGTTAAACCAGGTGAGGCCAGGCACGCTGCCTGCTATGACAGAGCCTTGGGTTTGAGGCCAGCGTGCAGCTGAGCAGGCCCAGCTTCAGCCACCAAATAGCCAAACAAAACGTGTGCTGCCTGTGAGGCCGCAGTGCATCTGTGAGAGCAGGGCTGAAACTGGAGCACAGGAGTTGGCAGGCAACTCTCCAACACCAAGGCAGGTGGGATGGGAAAGAGTGGAGCACAAGGCCTGTGTGTTCTATCACTGCCTTGCCTCATGTCAAAAGAAGAGATGAAACCAAGCAACAGGCCAAGAGAGCATCATCCCACAGGCTGGGCACAGCCATGAGGGAGAGGAAAGAGAGTGGCAGCCAGCTGCTGAGAGGCCCTTGCAAGGGATTTGATGTGAGAAGCCCTTTGAGAAGTGACACTGGAGGGTCAGTGGGGGTATGCATGACTGGTCAGCCAGCTGGAGCTGCAGAATTGCTGGAAATGTTGGGTTTGAGATCAGCCAAGCTTAAGATCCGTGGTTTGCCCACCTGTTATTATTTAACATGTTACATGAATAGGCACAAAAGACACATGAAGACAGGAGGAAGAGGAGCAGACACAGCTTAAAGCTACCTTTGCTCCCTCACTTGAGCTGTGGGTTCCTAGACCTGCCATAGAAATACTTATGACACAACCTTCTGCAAATCTGTGGGGTTTTTCTGTGTCCTCAGCTACTGAAACACCAGGGCTCTGGGTTCAGCAGGATAAATGAAGATGTGTTTTGGCTGTAGCAGCCTAAGTGGATAACACTGGCAAGATCAGAAATAGAAGAACGTGTAACAACCCGATGTGCTTCCTCTCCTCCAAGCATTAAGCCTGGGACCAGCACTAATGTGTGTGAACTAGCCACAGGAGACCTAGATTTCATAGATTTTGTGAAATTCTTGGGCCAAGCACCAAACAGCACTAAGTTAGTCCCAGGTACAGATATAATGACACACAGCAAAATCCAGGAATATTTTACAGTGGGATGAAAAGAAAGAAAACAAAAGCAGAATGAGCCTTTATTTCCCTGCCTCTTCCTGCCAAGAATTAAGTAAATAAATGACTTTATATGGCATTATTTTAAAAAATAAAAATATCTAAGGACTATTTATGTTAAATTATCCTGCTTAAAGGAAGAAAATTGCAGAAAGAAGTTGATAAAGCTGCAATCGATGTGTTTTGGATTTTACTGGGTGCTTTGGGGGGTACAGTGAGTATCTGTGTGTTTGTTTTGCAATGTGTCTCTCTTCTTGCATCTGCCCAATCTTGCCAAGGTTTCATTCTGCACTTCTCACGGCAGGGGACTTGCTGATTACTCTCCTCTAATTGAGTTTGGGTAATGAAAGTCACTAAAAATCTCTTTCATGTCGTATGTTGTCATATATCTCATTAAACCATTAGATTTGTTCTAGAGCCCTTAAAAAGAGAGGGCAGGGGGGAAAAAAAAGGAAAAAAAAAAAGAACAATGTGCTAATATTTTTCAAATGTTTCCAGAGAAACCACACAGTGTAATTACAGCTGCTTTTGCATTATTTAACCTGCCTACACACCCTTGGGGCTTTGAAGAGAGGAAAGTCAGACAAGATCCCAAAGAGCTGTTTTGTCACACAGGGTTCTGTGTGGGATCAGGTTACTGGAGGGGCCAGAGATTTTGAAAATATTCACAAATGCAAGTTTTCCTGGGTTAGTTCAAGGTCACCCAGGTACAAGACAGTGTCAAGGCTAAAATCAGACCAGACCAGGACCGCTCCACAGGAATATTCTATCTAGCTATCCCTTTAGCTCTTTACTGTTTGCTTTCACCAACTCACCTTTTTTACCACATTTTACATCTTCCTGTGCTTACATTTCACTTGCAATAATACTATTTACTACAATAACTGCTATAGAAAGTGAAGGAACCCCATCTTTTTTGAGGAGAAAAGATACTACATCTCCCTACAGACTTAGCAGATGCCCGCAGCCCATCACAGCAGCCCACTAAGGCATTCACCTCCTCTCAGACCTGCACTCTCACTCAGCTGGAGAACGGCTCAGTGGGTGTCTGTGTCTAGACAGAGACCTGCTTGAGTTGCAGGTAGGGGTGCAGGCTGGAGCAGGGAAGCTCAGTGCTGGAAGTCGTGCTTGTCACTCCTTGCACATCCAGAATTGCTGTAAAATTATTTGTGGCTGAGAACATGGTAGAGACCTGCATCCTAAATCTCCTCCGAGCCTAGCTCTGCTAGCTGCAAAGTAGGGAGACAGGACTCATCACGAAGCAGAAAAGGTTTTGAACAAGCTCACAGCCAACGCTGACCCTTTGCTTTGAAAAGCACAAGTTCAGGGGGGTGTTGAGCCCACCTGCTGTAACGAACTCCAGAGACATGGCAGTGTTAAGGCAGGGTAGTGATGCTCCTTTCGGTGTGCAGTACCCCAGCAGGTAGGAGCAGGAGCATGAATATTTGAAATTTAACTTTCCCTAATATCACCCCATTTACTTTATGTCAGACTGTGTTTATCTTCCACTGCTCACATTTAAATGTCAGAGTATCAGCATGTCTAAATTCCTCTTTTCACAGATGGAAACTGTCGATTTTTAAACACAAAAGGCACCCGGGAATGTGATATACATATTATCCTGGCACAGAGTTTAACCTTTAAAGCCTGTTCTTTAAGAACCTGCTTTAGGATAAAGCCAATCACTTCAATAAAATGATGATTTACTGTTCTACAGCTCATGGATCCTGAAGAAACCATAAGTAATTTGCAAATGATAAAAGCAGCATAGATTAGGCTCTAAATAATATTAATTAATGTGCAAGATAATGGAGGACTAAAAGTTCATGCTTCCCATATACCTGGGGGGCTTCCTGGCCCTGGCCCTGCAAGACAGTGAAGTGGAAGAGAGTTCAGGGAGGTTGGCCCTTTGCATCCCCCTTTTCTCCTTGAAAGATCAGACCCTCCCCTTGGGCTCTGCAGTGTGGAGGTGGGTGCTGTGGATGCCAGCACCCAGCGGTGTGAGCCCCCTGGTCCTCCCGATGAGCCTGTACGGCGCTGCCCACCTTTAATCCCCTCACAGCCCAGCAAGGACACACACAACAGGGCAAAATGAGATCCAGAATTGCTTCACAGACATTTGGGAAGGGGGAAGGAATGGGGGGAGCTTATTCAAACCCTCCACAATCTTAAGCTGTGATTTTGGGAAATGTTAAGACTCAGGGGCACTTGCTGGAATGTGGGCATCTAACCTTGCCTCTCAGGATCACCACCCCGTGCATCTACAGCGTGCTGCCTCTCCCTTTGGAGTCCTTCAGTCTGGGGAAGCCAAAAGAAGCAGCTCCATGTCACACTCCAACCAATGCAAGAACTGAACTTTAGGACCCACTTTCAGGATGTTTCTATATTTTTTGGACACTGGGTAGAGATATGACCAACAAAAAAGAAGTGAAGAGAAGAAAAAGTGAATAAATCTGAGGGCTGGGGGGAGGAGGGGGAAGACTGCAATAGAAACAGAAGGGGAGGAGAGGGAAGGATTGCAATCTGACAATAAAAAGATAAAATAAGGCTCAGTAAATCAACAGTTATTTCAAAAAATCAGAGCATGCTTTGGGCATTTTGTGAAAAGTGAAAGTAATTTCACTGTTTGTGTCCCAGAGGTTTGTGTGCCTTTTGGATGACAATGGCTGGGTGTGAAAGCAGGTGAATTTGAATGCAAATCTGAGGACAGGAGGAGGGAGACAAGAGAGCTCAGGGACATTATTTTAAAAGGCAAAATGTGCTAAAGCTGAATGTTCTCCACTTGGTTTGTTCTTCACGTTACAGGGTTTGAGACATAAAACCAGCACTTGCCACTTCAGTGTGTCATGGGGCAAAGCTAGATCCCATGTAAGCAAGAATAGCCATGGTGGGAAATTGTTTCTGTGTATTTTTGACCCTAGATACACTCCAGTGGCCTTGGATTCTTCCTTGCAAAGAAGCAAATTCCAGGGATGCTTTTCGACCACAATCACACCAAAAATCTCTGAGGCATTAAAAGTCAGCACTCAGAGGAACAAGGTTTTGCTGGTTTGGACATCAGGTAGAAATCTATATGAATTCCTTTAATTTAAGTATTACCACTCTTCAGAGAAACATGCTTCTCTCTCACGGTGGGAAAATCTCTCTCTTGCTTTCACTTATGGAGCCCTGGAGATATCTCCACCAATTACCACGTTATTAGCTCTTTTAAAGGACAAAAACAAATGGGCAATTGAGGTTTGATTGCATTACAGAATGGTCTTTTTTCCTCTGTTTATTTTTGTCAGCTACATCTAGGTAATATATTCCAGGAAATGAGACAGCAGTGCTATCTGGGGGCAAGTTTAGCTTAGATAGGTCTGCACAGGCTTTTTGTCTGAGCTCTATGGATCATAGAATCATAGAATCATAGAATTGTAGGGGTTGGAAGGGACCTCGAGAGATCATCGGGTCCAACCCCCTGCCGAAGCAGGCTCCCTAGGACATTTCACTGAGATAGGCATCCAGACGGGTCTTGAATATCTCCAGAGAAGGAGACTCCACCACCTCCCTGGGCAGCCTATTCCAGTGCTCTGTCACCCTCACTGTGAAAAAGCTTCTCCGCATGTTGGTGCGGAACTTCCTATGCTCCAACTTGCAGCCATTGCCCCTTGTCCTGTCTCCACAGACCACTGAAAAGGGGCTGGCTGATTCCCCCTGCATCCCTTGCTTAAGATAATTGTAAACATTAATTAGGTCCCCCCTTAGTCTTCTCTTCTCAAGGCTGAACAGTCCCAATCTTCTCAGCCTTTCCTCATAGGGGAGATGCTCCAGGCCCTTTATCATCTTCGTAGCCCTTCTCTGGACTCTCTCCAGGAGATCCCTGTCCTTTTTATACCAGGGAGCCCAGAACTGGACACAATACTCCAGGTGAGGCCTGACCAGGGCAGAGTAGAGCGGGAGGATCACCTCCCTTGACCTGCTGGCTACACTCCTCCGGATGCACCCCAGGATCCCATTGGCTCTCTCAGCCCCAGGGCACACTGCTGGCTCATGGCCAACCTGTCATCCACCAGGACCCCCAGGTCCTTCTCCACAGAGCTCTTCTCCAGCAGGTCATCCCCCAGCCTGTACTGATAGAAACGGTTGTTCCTTCCCAGGTGCAAGACTTTACACTTGCTTTTGTTAAACCTCATCTGGTTTCTTACTGCCCAGCTCTCCAGCCTGTCCAGGTCTCTCTGGATGGCAGCGCAGTGTTCCTGCGTGTCAGCCACTCCTCCCAGCTTTGTGTCATCGGCGTACTTGCTGAGGGTCGAGGCTATTCCCTCATCAAGGTTGTCAATGAAGATGTTAAACAGGACTGGACCCAACACCGAGCCCTGGGGAACACCGCTAGTCACAGGCCTCCAGTCAGATTCCACTCCACGAATCACGACCCTCTGGGCTCGGTCCGACAGCCAATTCTCAACCCACCTCACTGTCCACTCATCCATCCCCTCTGGAGTTTCATACTCAGCCCTACCGTGGCTGCCCGACTCGCCCTTGCTTTCATCTCTGCCAAATTGATCTCAAAGCTGTGAGAAAGTGCAGCTTTGCAAGGTGTGGAGAAAGGGTTGCTCACATGCACCGGTGGAAATAAGGTCTGGGCTGAGGCCTCTTTGGGCAACATCCTTCAGAGCCTCTCTGCAGCATGGCTCCTCTCCTGACTGCTCCTCTGCACCCACCAACCAGCCCAAGGAAAGGGTGTCCATTCCCCTGTGCTGCTTTTGTTATGGGCTTTAAGCTTTTATGTAGACTGGAGGGAGGCTGAGTGTAGCAAAGCAGGCATTAAAAGCAGGACAGGTGGGACTCATCCCTTACAGATATATTTGCTAATCCAGGATGCTGCATTTTCCACTGATCCTTGCAAAGCATTCCTGTAACCACTCCTTGATGTCTTGGTGGCACAACTAACTGCTCAATTAAATCACAATGAAATGGTTGGTTGATACCCTTCATTAGAACAAAGCTATTTGGCAGGAAAAGGTGAAGAATGGGTAAAACAGTCTACTAATTGCATTACATTTCATCCTCCAGCACTGTAGCCTCCTCCTTGTAATTACAACAAGTCTGAGCTAGGGAGTTTGTGGAAGGAATGGGACAAGTAGAAGAAAGTACAATACTGCTGAGGAAGCAGTAACTTTGTTGTGGTGGTTACTGGAGAAGGGCTGGGTAGGACATACGCCCAGGATGGCACGGTGTCACTGAAATGTGGTTGTCAGCACAAGTGCAGAGCTCTGCCAGCACACAGCTGCAGCGACCAGATGCTATGTAAGCTGATTTGCTGTGTAATTTTATGGATCGTCTTTAAAATATGGCTGTTGGGCAGTGATAAGCCTACAACTTTATCTGCAGAAGAGAGTTGTTATTTATCTAGATTGATTGGATTATGAAGTCAGGACCTTTAATTAAAGAGTACCATAATCCAAAATCAAAATAATACAAGTTGATGCCCAGCACACAGAGTGGGCTTTCCTTAAAGCAGCTGGGCTCTGTCTGCTACCAAAGTCCATTCATGCTGTTAACAGCTTCTGTCCAACTCCATATACTGACTGGGTTTTTAATAAAATCAAGGATGTTGAATTCACCAGCTCACATTTGTGTATGCTCAGCAGAGGGCTTTATGAAGAAGTGATAGCAGCTATTCCACAATTTCCAAGCATCCCTTTGGAAGTCACCCCAAGAAGGTGGTTTCCCCCCGCAAGTGCTTTGAAGTGCAGTACAGTGGGAGCAGTGTCTGTTCATGTCCTCGCAGTGGCTTGTCTGAAGGGTGCACCTGAAAAGAGGAGAACTGACTTCTGCCCCTCAGGAGTGCTCCAGCCCAGTGCAGAGCTGTCTGGCAGTGGCTCACGCCCTGTCCCAGCACAGGCAAATTTCACAGGGGGAGAAGAGGAAAGCTTTGACCCCCTCTGAGCCTCACACTGGGATTTGAGAGCTGGACTGCTAGTGTTTACGGCAAAGCAAACCATTGCCTTGCTTTACAGCAAAGCCTTGCTGTAAAACCATTGCCTTGCTTTTAAAACAAGGAATATAATGTATTTTTTTTAAGCTCTTGTCTTTTTGGAGTGGCTGGAATATTTTAGCCAGTTTCTTTTCTTTTTTTTTTTTATTTTTTTATTTTAAAGGTTAGAGAGGAAATTTCAAGCTGATTAGTTAGAGTCTGGTAAAGTAATAAGGGAACCAAGAATAGTCTATGAAAGCAGAATTCCCAAATCAGTGGCAGTTGTGCAGCTGGTGAAGTGCTCTGAGGTCTCAGGACAGGCAGGAGCTTCACCATGCCCTTGGCTGAGCTGGCAGGAAAAAGGTCAGGGGCTTCACTGCTCAGGTGAAAAGCAATTCAGGCTGAGGTCCCTGCAAGAAGCTTTAGTTTCTCCTGAGCAATGCAAACAAACCAGCAATGAGTGGCCATAAAGGACAGCTGATCCTGATGGAACACTTAAAGCCCTTTTGGAGGATGAAGGCATCATGCAGCCAGGGACTGCAAATGACTCTGACGCTTTTTTTGTCAGATTGCAATCCTTCCCTCTCCTCCCCTTCGGTTTCTATTTCAATCCTCTCCTCCCCAGCCCTGAAATTTGTTTGCTTTTCCTTCTCTTCACTTTTTTCTGTAGGTCCAGGCTCAGGCAGGGAGTGTGCTGAGTTCCAGATGCTAAAATGGATCATTGGATTAACTCCTCCATTGACTGTTCGGCCTCACAGAGGCTGGAGTTCAGGGAAGGTATTCATTCACAGACTTCTCCACTTGCTCATCGTGAAGGGGCTGGAGCTATTGACTTAGTAGATTCATTGGGATCTTGCAGCCATATTAGAGCGTGCATTTCTGTAGGCAATAAATCAATATACATCTTTTGATGTCTCTTGTTATCAAATGAAAAAGAAACATATGCCATATTATAGATGTGTACACACACCAAAGGAAAAAATGCAGCGTGTGTGAGATGCTCCAGCCTTTCCAGCAGCAGGGTGTGAGCTTTAAGACTTATGCCTGCAGGCCAGGTGACTTCAGCATTGACAGTGACAGAGATAAGCCCTTGGCTATATGTGACACCCTTCAAAGGCAGCACTCCCACCCAGGGAGCACCTTCCTGGTGCTGGCTGCACCCTTGGCCCTGGCAGCCATTCCCTGCCTCCTGGCAATGATGACAAGCCAAAAAGGGAGGAGCAGAGCCTGTGGCCATGATAAACCTGGCAACAGCACACTGGGTAGGTGGGAAGCCAGCTGTCTAGGCATGGGGAGAAAGCATTAAAGGTTTTAAGCAACAGTGATGGTGCTCAGGCAACCCAAGCAACAGGAGAAGCCTGGCTGTGCTGACTTGAAAAAACATGGGTTTCCTAAGCCCCTGCAACCTGCAGCATGGTCATGCAGCACAGCAGCTGCCTTCAGCTCTCATGTGCTCCCCAGGACTCTGAAACAGCCCCCAAGCTGCTCTGAACAAGCTCTGCAAGGAGATATGACCAAGCAGCAAAGGTGGTTACTCCCAGCAGCGTGAAGGGCTGGAATTTCCCTGCAAAGTGCATACACCTCAGAAATCATGCACGGAGGAAGTCTTTGCTGGTACAACATCTCAACAAAGGGAACATGAAAGCAGTGATGTTTTCTTCTATATCCAATTGAGCTAGTGCCTGGCCATCACCAGCCCTTGCTGGGCATCACCAGCTTTTAACCTGCTTCAGCACAGTGAGCTGTGCTCAGTCCAAGCCTGGTTTAAGGAGCTGCCTGGAGCTGTGCTGGTTTGCAACTGACAGATGAGCAGAGGCATGTGAAGGGGGCACAGCTACCTCCTCCTGAATCAGGTGGGACCATGACATGGCAGAGCAGTGTGAGAAGCAAACCATTCCCTGGGGAAGTTCAAACAACAAGAAACCCTTTGAATTGCATGGATGATGACAGCTTGATTACAACTTATTAGTGCTGACAAAGTGGGAAAACTATGCAGGTTTATACTACATTTCCTCCTCTATGGGAGAAGGATAATATACACTCTGCAGTGTGTCTTTGTGGAATTCAACATTTCTAACTGACAATAGTTCCACCATTGCTAGGAAACACTAACAAATAGGTACCTTGTCATAGCTGTAGATACACATAATCTCATGAAAGGCAGCGTTTTTGAAGATGAAATAGTTTCAGATGTAGCCTTTTGGCTTTCAAGTCACTGGGATGGACAATATCCCCATGAGTCAACAGAAGGAATTTTTCTGCATCTGGAATTTGGCTTTGACATGAGCTTTATTCTTCGAGGAAGATGGATTTTATGGCTGCACAATCCAAAGCATAAGAGCTGCTCTATTCTTACAAGTATATGATTAAAGAAGCCACCCATAAGGCAACTTTTGGCCTCTCAAAGGCGAAACACTCAGCACATAAATATCCAGATCCCTTTGGATGAAACCAGTGGCTTTCTGATTTCTACACACGCTATGAAGAATCGTGATTTAATGTAAATTTGATGTGTATCCAAAGAGGCAGAGATGGCAGGAGGGTAGGCTCAGCTTGGGCAGGCAGCCCCAGAGCCCAAGCCTCAACAGCTAGCACAGCGAGCCTTCAAAGAAGAGCCAGGACTTTTGCAAGAGCAGGGTTTAACTGTGATGTTTTCTGTTTCCATTGGGCTACAAACTCTACACGACCTTACTGACTGAGAAGTTTGGTTTCAGTAAATTAGCATCTATATTGGCTCTTGAAATGCAAATTCCTGTTAGTAAAAGACACCATCAGATGCTTAGTTAACAATAAAAGTAGGGATTTTTGACTGGTTCTCTGTCCTTAGTCTAGACAGATTGTTAAATATCATTTTTTATTTTTGTATTTCCAGTATTACTTATGTGGCAACGTGAATCAACTGGCTATAAATAAATCTAGAGGGAAATCAGAAGTGTAATTCTAAGCATCAGAGGCGTGAGGTTCAGGAACAGCCTTTTAATGTGATTAATGAATCAAAAATCTAACTAGCTTGAAGATAGAATTTGATAAATAGAAAAGAGTAATGTGACATACTTGCATATGGAGTATCCTGGGAGTGTTCTTTTGAGCCAGTGCTGCTCAATAAAAACATAATTTGTGCAATATGTTCAGGGAACCCACTTGATATGGCTTTTTTTTAAGGGAATTCTGCACAAAAGCATTAAGAAAGGTGCTGTGGAAGGGAGCAGTGCTCAGTCTAGCCTAGGCCTCTGGCAAAGCAAATGGGGCAACTAGTGATCGCCTGGGAAAAATAGAGTAATTGATTATTTCATGTAATCATTTGTAGAACAGAATGAATGGTTAGGGTTGGAAGGCACCTCAAAGATCATCAAGTTCCAATCCCCCTGCCATGGGCACTGACACCTCTCACCAGACCAGACTGCTCAAGGCCCCGTACAACCTGGCCTGCTGTGTTTGTTCCTGAGCCACCTAAAACAGACATCTCATGAGAATAGTGCTGAATGTGGAAAAATTCTGGATAGTCTGAGCTGTCTTGGGCACTTTGAAAATCTATTTGACTATCAGTCATCCCCAGGCAACAGCTTTTGGCCAGAGAGCTAATCCCTAACATGGATTTAAGGTTGCAAACTGAATTGGTACAACCCTACATGAATGTCCTCTTCTCTGTTATTTTCCAGCACAGAATCTTTTCATGAAAGAGATACTGAGGTGTAGAAGGATGTAATAACATTTCATATTTGCAATCAAATTTTTGAAAGCTCTACTTTGCCCACATTCATCCATAGGCTATGGACTGATTATAGTCAGGAGCAGAAGATGTGAAAATGTCTGCATCTCTAGGACACCTCTCCACCAACCATGTAGGATGTTGCAGGAAAAACACCCACTTCTTCTGGAGCTGTTGGTATCCACAGTGCCAGAAGGAGGAAATAACAGTTCATTAGCAATCAAGCAGAATTGTGAGAACCCATTTAACCCCTTCTGTGCATCAAGGCAGAGATACAAGGGAATGAGATGGAGATTCAGGAGCCCCTGATGAGATGCTGGCAAAGGATGAGTGGTAGAGGGAAGACAGAGTGTAGTAAGTAGAATATGGCTAAGAGTTTGAGGTCCAAAGACATGGTGCTGAGCAGCCAATAAAAAATAGTCTAAAGAGTTAAAAAACCTCTTTCTTACAGGTGCCTGATAAATAAAATAAAATGTTCAACTCGGAGATGATTCAAGACCATTTTCCAATAAGAAATAAACCCAGGGCTTAGAAAATGCACACAACCAAGGCAGATGAAACTTAAAAGCATTTTCTCAGCATAGTACTTTAAAAAAAAAAAAGGTGACCTTTAAAGAGAGACAGTGAGAGTTCATTTGCAGTAAAATATAAAAAAAAAAAATCATCTGGGTTAATCCAAAAAGCCCTACCTTGCAGCCACTCTTCTGCTATAGTTTAGTACTCTTTTTAATAGGTGTTTCAGCATTAGGATTTAAAAATTCATTTTCTTTTAGTGCTGGAATAAATGGCAGTCAAGGGCTAACACGTCCTCTCCTTTCCCATCCTCCCCTCTTGATGGAGCGAAGCCAGAGGTAGCAGCTGCTCTCTGCCCTTCCTTGCTCATCACTTCCACTTTCACAGATGAAGTTTAAGATCTCTTTGGCATCCAAGTGGTATCCCTCTCTTCACTCTCCCAAAGACCAGCTCTGAATCTGAGAAAAGTGTGTCAATTCAGTACAGGACTTTTCTAATTGGAAAAATAGTGCCTTTTGCAGGGCACTGCCAATCTAGAGCTTTGCTATACACATGGCAGTGCCCAAAGCCAATGCTGGAGCATTGCAGAAAGATGTTTTCTTCCTGGGCAAATTCTCTGATGTCCATGGTGATCCCTTTGTTTGTGCCCTTTAAGAGATCCACTCTTGGTGCCCACATGCATCTGCCATTTATGTGTTTCACAGTCCTTCAAACAGTGGGATAAAGAAAATGTAAAACATAGACATTTGGCACGAAATTTTGAGATCCTTGTATCCACAGAAGTTTCTGTCCCCTGCTCTGAGCTGTTGCTCCTGCAGCGAGGGAGGCCAGCTGTTCTGGTGTGAGCAGTGCATCCTCCACAGGACCAGACCAAGAACATTTATCTCCTGTGGGAAAACATTACTAGCATGAACCAAAGCTGTTGTCAAATGATTGCTTTCAGAGTCTCTGGAGCAGTGGTCAGTTTGTCTGCTTCTTTCTTGATAATAAAACACATTTGTGTTTGAAAGAACAGTGGCTAAATTAAAATGCTAGGCTAAATAATTAAGCTATTATCTTTACAAAGAATACAGAGTACATTCTTGCCTCTAAGAGATGAGGAGAGAATGATATATCTTTCTTTTATTTTTTTTGCAGTGTTGTTGATTCATGCAGCTTGAGGTTCTTCACATAAAGCATCAGCTGCTGGCAGCATGTCATGTGGGGATGGTGTTGTCATTAAAAAATAACTGAGTGGTGAGGAGTAAAACACAAGCTGGGAACAAGGCTCCTGTGCATCACCTGCTGGCATCCCCATAGGTAAGGCCTGACAAACCAGAGTAAACCTGGAACCTTGGTGTGATCCAAGGAATTACAACAGGGAAAACCCTGCAGGAGATGAGGAAGGTGCCATCCACAATGTAGCTGTGAACACATCTCCTGCTCCCACGTGTATGCCAGCACTGGCAGGGCTGGCACACCTATGCAGAGAGAGCACACGCTCACTTGGAGAGCTGACTGGCACTGCAGCCTGCATAGTCTTTAAATGTGATCGTCCTTGATGCCTGTAACAAGTTTTATTAATTTTAAAAGCTTTCTGATCTCTTCCAGTTAAGCTTTAATTACTGTTCTTCATTTCCAACCTATAGAAAGATCAAAACCAGTTTAGAGGAAGAGGCTTTTTATTCCTTACCAACCCTGCCCCCTGTCTTCACTGGGGATTATGCTTCTTCACTTTGCACATCCATGAGATCATTAAGGATAAAGCAGCAGTCAGCTAGCAACTTCTACAGAACCGTATTCCCATCGCCTGTGGCAGGATGCCAAACACAGTAAATATGACTTTAAGGTTGTGCAGTTGGGTTTTTGAGCTTTTACAGTTTCTAGCTGGAGGGGGAAAAGAACAAAAGAGACCAGCTGGTGCAATTACTCGTGTTTTCAATTGCCAGTTATGCAACAGGCAGGTACATGGATATGCTTCAGACCCTTCCTATGTGGTGTGAAGGCCACTGCCACCTCCATCTCGCAACAGCAAGAAGTGGTCAAAAGCTGTCTCAGGTTGGGGAACTCATTGGTTGCTTTATTTGAAATGCAGAATTGCTTTTAAAGGGTCAGATTTCTTCTATCAGTGCCCAGTGGCTCTGACATTTGGCTTTCTCTTTGCATCTCTTTACAGCCACCCATGCATCTGTCAGCTCAACAGAAGGGGACTGCAGTGTGGGAACTCTCCCGTGCCCAACGTGACAAGTCATTCCTGCGTGTGATGGAGGTGGGCTGATATTTGGCTTGCTGACCTGACCTGCCAAGTTGATCTTCAGCTCTGGCTATGGTGTTTAATGCCTGAGGACTAAAAACTAAGTCTAACAACTTCTCTAATTCCTGAACAAGCCGCTTGCTGTCTGAGGGGCTGGAGAACTGAGACACCGCTGTACTTCAGCACCAGTTCTGAATGGACCAACCCACCAGATCTCCCAGTACTTGGCAATGACATGGATACCACACCACAGCTCCTATCATCTGCATACATGAAATTGGGGAATAGGATTGTCAGTGTAGCAGGCCAAATTTACACTGATCCCATGAGAGTGATGTACCTAACTACTTTTAAGTTTGATCCATGCTTCCCTTCATGGGAATGAAATCATATTTCCTATAAAGGGATATAATCAAGGATGCTGGGGGTTCTTATGTTTGGTCTAATGTTTGCTGGAGGACCAGTGGATACCTATCACCCCTCCCTCCCACCCTCCTCCTTACTAAGGTTGGAAAGTAAAATATGAACAGAAAGACACTGTTATTCCCAAGCATGATTTCCACAGTGACTTGTCTGAGATTCAGAAATCTTTTGCTCTGTTCTCAGCTGCTGTAAGATCTCCTGACAAGGAATCACAACTCTTTTCTCTAGGTTTCACCTCAGTCCAACAACAATGGCAGTAAAGAGAAAAACAAACAAGCTGAGAAGTGTGCTGGGCAAGTGTGAGGGAAATATTTTTTATACAGGAAGTCTAAGCAGTTTTGCTGAGCTCTTTTCAAGTGCATTTACTGAAATTTCCCCAGAGCCTCCATAATGTAAGTACTGTTGGAAAGATCCTAACTAAGAGAAACAGCTCCTGCTGAGTGATAGACCATAGCTTTATTAGTGGAGATCAAAGAGAATAAAACAATTACTGCAATTTACAAGGAACAGTTTTTCCAGGGGCACAGGAGATGAAGGATCTGAAAATGGGTCCATGTGTGCTTAAGTAATGGGTAGGCTTTTTAGTCTTTAATTATTTTTTTTTTGTTGGCAGAAGGAGTCACCTATTCTGGATATACTAATGCAAATATGAAGTAACTTTTTTGGCTTCCATAGAATGCCCATAGGTTTAAAGCTATGTGCATAGGATAACTGTGTGACCCGTGGCTCTTATGATGGCCTAAAGGATGCTGGACACAGAATGCTGCCCAGCAGCAGGACTTGGGTACCTTACAGTTCAGGGAACGACAGGACACTTTCATCCTCACATGTCCCTGGATGCTGTCTTATTTAATCCTGTGTTCATTGTTGGGGTCCCAAGAAACAAATCCTGATGAACCAAATGCTCCCACTGTTGTATTTGCAGGTGAGCATCCAAGCTGCTGGTGAGAGCTGTGGCTGACATGTGCTCTGGAAATCAGGCTGTGTTACCTTCCAAAGATGCCCAGGGGATGATCTCCACACTTGCCCTGCTCTTGTCTCAGGGGATTAAATGACCCTATAGCTGGTCTGTCCATGGAAGTTTCTCTCCAGCAAAACAATTGTCCTTTAGCCTACTACACTGTGACATGTGATTTAGAGATGATTCATCCCTTTGATTTGAGCCTGGACTTGGCTATTATCTTGCATTTCAGTCAAATATATATTAGGAATGTTGATGTGTCTACACAGGGACTTTTTCTGCAAAATTAATCTAAGAATTTTTAAAATGAATGAGGATACATAAAATATTTCTTTGGAACAAAAATGGATTTAATTTAGTTTATCTTAATGCATTTTGGAGACAAATCACCACAAAACAAATAAAGGTCTCTGTTATTTCGTTCACATAGAAGCAAATGCAGCTGAATGAATCCACTTTAAATTCCAGCCTTCAGCTAGTCCAGGTTAATTTTCTCAGTATTCCCATGTAAACAAGAAAAAAAAAAAAAAGAAGAAAAAATCCCAGTTCAGTTATAACAGTGATATTCTCAGCTTTGACATCTGCAGGTCTGGGAGGCCATGTCTCACACTGTCTTCTATAGAATGGGGTATGCCCAAGGAGTGGCAGTATCTAAAGGTGCTGCCTGCTCTCTTGATGGTACAGCCAGACTCTCACTTCTACTTCACCTCCTTCAGAGCAGCTCAAAGCCAAGGCAGTGGCAAGGTTGGCAGGTATGTTGTGCAGAAACCTTCCTATGAATTCAGGTGCTGGAAAACACGAGTGTTAGAGCAGGCATAGGGAAGCGGTACTGTCTGAAGATGGTAACTGCACAACCCAAAGGAGACGTGTACCAGGAATGAAGCAGGAAATCCCCTTTCTCTGTGGGAGCACTACAAACACACAGCTCTGAAATCTTTCTCTTGCCATCAGAGATAAAAAACATACTGCACAAATAACTAGGGTTTCCTGAAGAGACACATGAGCGAGGTGGGCAGCATCACATCCCAGGTTGCAAAACAGAGGGGGCACTTATGAGATGCCACATTCTTGTGGGGCTCAACCCATTATAGGAGTGATACCAGGAAGATGAAACAAATCTGACAGCAGCAGTGACTAAAGGGGACCAGCAAATTAACTATCAGTGCTAATGAGGAGAAAAAATTGCCAAAGCCTCTCACTACAAAACGGGTCCCCGTGTATAGTCACGGCCCCGGGAAAAGTGTTAATTTGGCACATGTCCACTCATTAGAGAAAATCTTATAATGAAATTCTGGCTAGCAGTCATGGGCATCACTAGGAGAAGCTCATCTCGTGTTAGAAGAGTGAAGGCACCTCGGAGAGCTGCTGCTGGTCAGAACAGCGGGTGAGTGGACTCTGAGACACGAAGCTCACAGGTTCTTCACCAGCAAGTGTCAGGCAGAGAAAGAGCCTTCTGTGTCTTTGGTAAATAAGCAAAAGATACAAACATTTTTAAGATAGCATGTATGTACTGCAAAAGGCACTACTCCTTTGTTAAGGATGGGAGAGACTGATATACTCAAGAAGAGAGAAAACTTTTCTCTCAGAATGCTTTTTCATGGAAATCTCTGCTGTTGCAGTTTGGAAGCAAAAATTGCAAAAAGTGCTGACCAAATGTAGTTTTCATAGAACAACAAAGAGAAAAAAAAGCAGAATTTATCTTATGGTTTGTTAGCTAGAAACATTGGTGCCCATTATCACTAAGCAAAGATCTCAAAATCATTTACAACACTTTCCTAAGAATTTAAGTTTGGGGTTTGTTTTGTTTTCAATTAATTTCCATTAAATTTTCATTTTCCTTGGATTACCATATATCAAGTTGTTCTTCTGCAGTTTTCTATAGGGACAACCATTTTCAGACAGCATATTCATTACTTTGTTGAATGGACTGAAAAACAAAGAGCCCCCACCATGGCCAAGCCACACAGACATGCAGTGATGCAGCTGTGAGTGGATCCAACAAGCCGTGGCTCCAGGTCTCTGCTCTCATCTTTAGGACGGACTCCTCCCTTGAAGGCAAAAGGGGAAATGAAAGTGATTGTAGGACACTCTCCAGGGCACAATCACAAACTAAATAGGCTTTGTTTATGTAGACAGCTTTCTAAAAGTCAAACCATTGATAATGGGGGATCTTAATATCAGGCTGTTGTCTGGGATAACCACAGTCGACTCGCTGGGGACTGCTCTTGGAGGGCTTACAGCACGCTGTATTTACACTGATACTCCAGCAGTCAAGATCAGAAGCAGTGCTGGACTCGGTCCTAGGAAACAAGCCAGGTATGATAAATAAGATATATTCTGGGGAATATGTAAGGCCAGTGAGTTACAGAGGCAGGCTTGGTGTCCCGGCTGTCTTCCCTCTCACTGTTTCCCCTGGGAATACAGCCCAGTGTTGTCCAGATGGCTTTGTAAATCCTGAAGGAGCACACTGGCCTCCCCAGAGCAACCAAGACTCAGGTCCTTTTCCTCTGCCATCTACAGCAGCTTTCCAAGCCGCTGAGCCAACTCTAGACAGAGCTGGCTGGATGTTGCTAGCAGACAGAGAGGCAAACAGCATCATTCGGGGTTAGCTCATGTACACATGACTGGTTTGAAAAGAGACCTTGAGCTTTGCTGAACCCAATGTACTCATCTTTGATTTTCACTTTCCCAGCAGAGATACACCCACATTTCTCTGAAGAATTACAGTTAATTTGGTCCAGGCATTTGTTGAATAACTTCACTTCTCATTGCCCCTGCTTTAGAGCGTCCGACAGAATAAGCTGATCTGGAAACACACCACTTTTAGTTTGCTCTTTCCTACAGGAACATTATACTATTAGTGTTTTGTCATAAGTATCTGGAAGTTACAGATAATTTCACCATCTCCTGCATTTAGGACTTCTAGAACCGAGGTTTTATCACCCAAAACAATGTGCCAGAGAGTCAGCTGCTGGTGTCAGCCAGGAAACTGGGAGCAGAGACAGTGCTGGCAATTCAGGGGGCTGATCAGACATCAAGAATAATAATAAAACAATATTATGAACAAATGATTCATGAGAAAAGAAATAAGCTGAAATGTCCTGATGCTGCTAAGTAAATATTTACCAACGATGAACAGTTTTGCTGAAGATCTGTTAATGTCAGATTTGCTAATAATAAGAAGAGAGCAATATATCTTATGAATATTATTCAAACTTAGAAAGTTGAATAAGTTCCTTCCTAAGACAAGGGCATTACTTTTCCAATTTCCTTGCAGTTTCTGAAGATCAACTCAATAGCTGAAACCAGAAGAATCTTCGAACAGAAACATTCTGCAGAAATTTTAAGTTGTTGTCATTAAACTCAAAACACACATCAATTTTAACTGCATATTGAACCCCCACCCTGTGCCTTCTCACCTCCCAGACAGCGGTCTGATGGGAACTGGAGCCTGGCCACCCAAATATAATCAGCCACCCACAAAAGAAGACAGGAGGGCAAAAAAAGCTTTTAGTGCTGATCAGTCAAAAACCTGACATAAATGTCATTTTCATTAAAGCTCTTCCACTTTGCAAGTCCTGCTGTATCCCTGTGAATTTTCATACTAAATACCTCCTAGCAAGTGAAATGCATGTTGAGTAATATATCTGTAACTCTCAGCTTTCTAAAAGGAATCCTGGTCTGTAGATTTTTCTATGTATTTAAGAAAATTGCTTTCAGATTCCTCTTCATATTCACACGCTGGATTTTAATTTCTAATTCCCCATCACTCATCTGTGCCTGGACATGGCTTTCCTGAGAACATTAGAGGGCTTCATCCTCCACACTTGGAAATTTTATGGGACTTCAACTTTTGTTCAGGAAAGGAGAATGAAAGCAAAGAGCTAGGAGAGGTGAACTGCCTAGTGCTGCTATTTTGGTTAAACAATATACATCTTGAATTCTGGAAAAAGCAGTGACCATAACCTGAAACTGAGATTATTTGTCCAAATACTTAGTGCCATTGTTGCCACCATGTCCCCACCACCACAGCCTGAATCCCACTCTCATGTGACCCTGAGCACTCGTTTGCTGTCACCCAGCCCAGCTCCCCCTGCTCAAAGCTGACCATTCATAGAGGTTTCAAGCTCTGAACATTTCTGATAGGAAATAATGTCTTGCCAAAGCATGGCAGCTCAGCAAAAAAAGCATTTCCAAGTGATTCACTGCAAGGTGCTGCAGGAGGTGAGAACTTGCACGGTGCAGATTATCAGCTTTCTCTCCTGCTGACTAATTCCCTGGTATGAAGCGAAATTCTCAGACCATATTGTGCTTTTGATTACCACTGCCAGAGATCAGGAAAGCAGCAACATGTCCAGGCTCTGGCAGCAGATTGCAAAGACACAAACCCATAGAAACTACCTGCAGCAAGAGTGGTTCTGCTTCCAGAAATGAAATTTGGCCTGAGCTCTCCCTCCTCGCTCATCTGTTCAAGGGCAGCCCCATCCCAACATGTGCACTCTTTAACTTCAGGACTCAAATGTATTAACCCCAAATTGAAGCTTTCACCATCTCCCTCAGATGACCTTCCCCTGGCTTAATGCAGCCTTGCTGCCCACGCAGAGTTGGAGGTGCTTGAAAAGCCCAGAACACAGACTGATTTGCCCAGGACATGGATTGGTTTGCCCTGGTGAGAGCAGGGACTGCCTTAGGAGTGCTTTTCAGGACAAATGCTCATCTCTGCAATGGAAAATACTTTCCAAGACCATTGTGTGCTGAATTTCTCACCTACCTAAGTCACAGCTTTTGCTGATTTCTGTTCTTCATTTCCCAGTTTGAAGACAATGTGAACAGCACAGAGCAAAATCTCAGCTCAAGTTTGAAATGGAAATTAAACATTTTTCTACTTCATTTACAAAGACCTTCAGGCTCAGGCTTTTATACTTTTTGACATATCTGCACATTATATAGCTTGCAAAAAAAAAAAAGCTGCAGGTTGACTTCTGAAATATCCATCCTTCATGGGGCAAAACTTAAAACCCTCACTGGGGCTTCAGTAAACTTTTCTTAAGTACTGATGCGATGGATGAGGAACACTCCTTATTTACTTCCAAATGATGAATTCCAGGTTTAGATATGCTGAGAAAAACAGTTAAGGCTTTAGCATCAGCTCCCTGGTTTACCTTGCATAGTTTTACTATTGGAGCCTGCCAGGTTCAGACTGCAGAGCTGTCAGGGAGATGACCGTGCTCCCCTTTGAGGGGGGCTCTGAAAGAAATACAGAACAGCCCAAGAGGGAAATTATTTACCTAAAGACCAAAGTCTTATGCTAATTGATGCAAATATTTACACACAATTTATGCTAATTTATCCCATGTTGTTGATAGACTCTAGGCATCCATCATAAATCTCAGACATTGGCTGGCTGCATGGAGCCCATAAGGCGAGTAGATGGTTCTGATGGGGCTCCATGCCAGAACAAGGATCTTCCCAGGACGTCTCAGTGCAGGATCAAGGCCCTAGTTTGTACCAGACAAAATCCTAAACAGGCCTGAGCTTGTTCAAACAAAACCCCTGCTTTCTGGCCTGCCTGCAGATGTACATTTTGGCTGAAGAAAGAGAACGAAGCTGAAGGGACTTTGTTTTCAACTACAAAGTTGGAAAAAGCTGGGAAAATGGAGCTAACTAAAACTGATGGCCTCTGCTTCCAAACCGCAGCAAACCTCCGGACTCCATGCAGAGAAAGCAGTGGCCTTGGGTGATAAATTGATTGTTTTCCTGTTAGCTGTGGAATTTGTTAGTGCTGTAAAACTGCTGTCCATGCTGAGGACTCCTCCTGTTATTCTCTTGAACCAAGAGAATAATAAAAGGCTTCTCTGGAAATTCTTTACATCTCCGTTTTAAACAGCTGGCTGCTGAACTCCGTAAGGTCAGCAGCACACCGTCTGATTATCACCACGTGGCTCCTTTAAACTGAAAAAAAATAGGAGAAGAGAAAAAAAAAACCCACTAAAAAGACAGCCCAAGACTTGCTTTCTGCAACTGCACATGGATTTCAATTTAGAAGAATCACAGGACACAATCCCCAGCGCTTCCCTAACTGATAGCAAGTGTTGGAAAGCAAAAATAAAAGCCTGTGACTCATTGTTCACGCAGGTCTAGGGGACAGAGCACCATATCCTTCACATGGGAAGGCAATTTGGTGAAGGAGACTCAACAAACTCAACAGACTTAATCATGATTCAGTGCTGTGCTCCCACACCCACACTCTTACCAATGGGACCCACGCTCACGTGCCAGTTGTTTGTTATTGAAGACATGCTTCAAAGATAGACATCAAGATGATGGTTGGATGAGCATAAGGGAAAAGTTTTTAAAGAGAAAGTCTCTTGTCTTGCTGTAAGCATGAGATCAGATTTGCTGCTGTTAAATGTTAGTGTAATTTAATTTACCTACTGGAATTAAACCGGTTTATTCCAGTGAAGGTCTGAACAACCAGATGGTTTTCTCTTTTTATATAATGCAAGGGCTATCTCCTCCCATGCTGGTATGAGGAGCTGCCAGCAGCGGGAAGGGGCCTGGCAGTACTGGGTAAGGATGGTATTAGTTTTGTTTCTGCAGCCCACTGACCATGTTGCCAAGCCAGACCCCAACCAGGCACCTGCCAGCTCCTGCTTCCAGTCCTTCTGTCTGGCAGCGCATGGTGGGCAGCTCCTTGCCAAAACAAGTCATACCATGGAGCAACTCTGGTCCAACACTGTCTCTGAATTTTCTCATTGACCAGCTTGGCATAACAGGAGAGGAGCAAATCCCAACTCTTGCAAATTAACTACCCTCTGCCATAGCAGATATGGCAGCTCTGACTGAGATGGGAGAGGAGAAGGCGGGGATTTTAGCTAACTGTTCACAATATCCAAGTATCCTACAATGCACGTTGCCAGTCTGACATCCCCACTGTGGTCCAAGTGGAAATGTCCTCACTTTTCTCACTGACACAGGGTCCTGGCTCACCACTGCTGGGAAAACGGACACGCATGGGGGTCACAGAGGTGAGAGAATCTCTACTTGTTGTCCCTCTTGGCCCAAACTCGCTGCTCTCTGTCTAACTCTGGTCTCTGTACCAATGCCTGGTTTCAATCAAACCTGTCGGCATGGAGACCCTGACCTTCTAAAAAGCCTCCAGTCCCTGCACTATAATTAAAATGATTTATCTAATGCTGCCCCATCAAGACAGATTTCAGGAAGGAGAAAGTGCAAACTCCCAGAGCTGGTGGAAAATGCAAATAAACAGAGCGTTGATCTGACATAGATAGCTGTCACTCAAACTGATCTCACCCTCTGGAAGGATCTAATCAAACAGAGTTTGCCTCTGAGATACAAGGCTGGGAAATGAAGCTTTAAATGGTGTTTTCATTGATGCTGAAATGGCTCAATTTATGCTTTGTTTTGCTTGTAAAACAACTGCTTTTTAAAAAGAAATGCTAACACTGCTACAAATAATTAATGTTATCTGATTCTATCAAATTCTAGGAGGGGGTGATTACATTCAAAACAGCAGAGACATTTCTAATCTCAATGATATGAGACAATATAACAACAATGCCTATGTTCTTAGATAACCTTTGCTCTCAGTCTTTTGCTGAACACCAGTGCTCCTGAGGCTAGCATGCCTATGTTTATTTCTTAAGCTGAAATGTAACATTTTGCCCATATGTTGATATTAAAAAAAAAAAAATCACTTCTGAACTCTTTAATCTTTTTATTCATGTGTTCTGTTGCTTTCAGGCAGGGATTGTGAGTACCAGACGCTGCCTTCTGTAAAAATAATTGACTGTATTTTCTCTTCCCTGAACTAATTCACCACCTTTTTTTCCCTATCTATCATCTAGATGAATGCACTGTTTTCTATCTATCATCCTGCTAAGGTACTCATCATTGAGGTATAGAGCCAGCAGATAAAATGCATAATGATGCTATATTAAATCAAGAAAATACATGTTCCACTTACAGTAAAACTGAACCAAATTCTAACAAGTGGGTCACCACCAGAAGAATCTGACCCTCTGTTTCAAGGAGAGGGCTTTTCTGAAGCAGTGCTCCCAGCCCATGGTATTCACGTGCCTTTCATTGCACTGCCACATTGCCTGGGAAAAACAGGGTTCACATCTTGTCCTCCCCTGGCCCAGCCCTCCTTGCTGGGGCTCATTAAGCTTTCCTTGCCAATGTCCAGTTTGAGCCCAGGATTTCTTGTTCTGGGCAGTCTGGGCATGGAGAGCCAAGTGCTGTGCTCAGGTGAGCAAAGAGAGGACATGAAAGCTGTGAGATTTAAGAGTCTGGCATCTAATTGTTGTACCCTTAATGGCTCGGACCCAGCCCGTGTTTACCAGCAAGTTTTTCTCCTTAGTCAGAGTCTGGGTTGGAAGCTGCATTTCAGAGACAGACCCACAGCTTGGGGGTCTATTAAATGACTCAAGAAACTGGATCATTCAAACAGCAGCTCATGTGAGAAGACTGCATAAATGGAACACATTTTGTTGATACCTGCCTGATTTGTAGAAATCAGGCAGAAAAGCAAATCAGGATCCTCAGATGCAGTGTTGCTTGGATGTTAAACAATGCACCAGTTAGGGTCATTGGTGTGAGTTTTTATGTGATGGGCGTAGTCCAAACTGCAGGACTGGGGTCTGGGATCCAAAATGCAATGAAACCAACCATTGCCTGCTTCACAGAGAATTTATCATGAGAATGTCCATTTTGAACAAAAAGGGAGATCCATTTTTTAAGCAAGTCTTTCCTGAGACTGGGCAGCTCAGCCCAATGCCCCTCTAATGTACCATATAAACTGTAATGTACCACCACTCCAGTCCAGCTATGGGTTGGGTTTTTTTCCCCTCTCATTGCAAAATGCTGAATTACAGTTAAATACTAGATGGTATTTCCTGACTGTGTGACTGATTGCTTGCCTTTGTGCATGGCTGGTTATTTGTTAGCAGTGAGCACTTCAAAGTCTAACAGCCAGTCCAGCCGCCCAGGAAAGTGGTTCAGCTCTCTTTGTCCACCCTACTACATAAGTTGAGAGAGATATGAGAAGTGGCTGCACTGCTTTTGATGCAGAGGCACCATGTCTCCCTGCCAGCCAACACATCCAGATATTTTCTATGGAAATTGGGACAGAGCGGGGAGGAGGAGAGTAAATTGTATTTGTGCCAGGTGACCAGTTGGTAGCCTGTCTGCAGTATATCTCTTTATACCTGGCCAACTATAGAAGGTTTAAGATGTGCCTTCCATACTTAGCAAGGTTTGCCTACATTAAACATGAGAGCAAAGCTCCTTCTTACAAGAAAATATATGGCAGGTGGTCTTGTTGGTCTTGTTTCAGACTTCTCTGCTGATGGGACAACATTTAATTAGCAATTATGCCTATTAATTCCAAGAAAATGGCCAGCATATAGCTGCTCAGTGCTGAGATTATGTTTGGCTTAGGACAACAAAGTAAGTTGGGCTCCTTCCTTCAGCAGGTCCCAATGGGCAGCACCCAAAGCATCAGCATAGCCTGAAAAGCAAATATGCAGAATGCTATGTCATGTGTTGGCCTCTGCTAAAAGTAATATTTGGAAAGAAGTGAGTCATGTTTTCAAGCTTTTGATTTTGATTTGGAGAGTGTTTCCAGTAATTCAGCGCTGTGTATAAGACATGAGCACCCCAGCTAGTGTGGTGTGAGAGGGAATCTTCCTGTTCTCCATGCACGAGACCTATACTACTCCACTGAGCAGTCTGCAGTCTGCCCTACAGAAGGAATTGGGTGTACACATGAAGACTGGATCTGGGTGACAACAATGCCTTGGCCACTCCTGCTAATGTGAAAAATCAAACAAAAGAAAGGAAGAAAGCAAAAAGAAGCAGCAGCAGTAAACCAGAGTCTCAGAGAGCACCTGACATAAACAGGAGCATCTGCTGTGGGAAGGGGAACCAGTTTCCTGTAAAAAGGATTTTAGCCATGAGAAAGCTTAATCTATTGCATGTCAAAAGATTTGAGCTGGAAAACATTTCTGTTCTTTTCTTCCAGTATGTTTTGTCATCTTGTGCTCTGGGAACATCTTGAATAGCTGTTAATAATTTATATCTCACAGTGGCATATTAAATCACTTGGCTCTTGGAATGGCTTTGAAACACAGGGTCTTTGGGTCTGCCCTGGATAATGAAGGGAACTCCTGAATCCTCCAGGTGTCAATAGGTATTGCTTTTACTTCTTGCAACAACGTGATCTGCAGCCTGTTAGGACATAATGCATATGTGAATGCTTGAAAACAGGCTTAGACTGGGGGAAAAAAACCCAACCCACAGCCTTATGAAAATATTCTTCAAGATCTGTCTGGTCATTGGAAACATTGACCGGTTGGGATAACAACCATAAAACTACTCACTGAAGTAATCCTTGCTTTGAATCAGGAAGAGTTTACTCTGTATGTGTGTGTGTGTGTACAGCATTTTCCTTTTGGAAAAGATTCCCATTTACTATCCACATTTAGGGCCTGGGACTCAGTCCAGCCTGCTGCTAAGTTTGCAACTTCAGCCACATCCCACCAAGGCCTGAACTGACCCTCCTTCAAAACTGCATGGGTGACACTGAATGGGCTGTGATAAGAGGCCACTAACTAAAGCTCTTTTGAAACCTCCAGAGAAAAATGCTACTTAATAGCAAATTGTTGCTGCCCTTATATTTCAAAAAATGTATTTTCCATACCAAGGACTTTCACTCTGAATAGCTCAGCAGGGCTTTTCCTGTAGACTTATTGTACTTTTAAAATGCAAAATTTGCATAGATCATCATGCAGAGGAGGCCCCAAGCAGAGGAAAGAGAAAGAATGGCACAGGCTGGGGGTAACTTAAGGAAAGGAATAGCTAGGACAGCTACAGTTAGAAGAAGGATGCATGTAAAAGGAGAGAAACAGAAGTGAAGTGCAAAGGAAAGGCAAAGGGTGTCATTCCAGTGACTTCATCAGTGCAAACAGATCATCCACTGCTGCTGTTTAATTAAAGGGCAAATTATACCATAGTGTTCACAAAAGGGAAGGTGAAGGATTTCTTATCTCTGCTGGGACTGAATCTCCTCTTCCAACGTTCTCTCTATGGAAGGGAGCCTTTGCTGGGCACAGGGCTGGTGGGGAGCAGCTTGCAGCTAATGCTTGACACACCTTTTGAACACAGGCTGTCTATCAAGGACAACCACTTGATCTTTCTAAAGAGTGCGAGACACCGTAGGAAAAAATTACCTTTAGCTGTCCGCGGATCGAGAGCAAACTCTCACAAAGCAAAGTGTCTCCTTGCAGAAGTTTGTGCGATGTAAACGGCACCTCCCAACAGCCGGGGAGTCATTACTCCGAGCCCGCGGTGCGTGTGCTATCTGCCGTGCTCCCCTCGGCACGGCTCAGGCATGGCTCTCCTCAGCACCCAAGGAGGCAATTAGCCTGGGTGACACGGGGCGGGCTGCAGCGCACACGGTTTTTTCTTCCCTTTCATTTCCGAAATCAAAATGACATTGAGGACAGCGGATCCGTGGCTGTGCAAGGACGAGAGTGCCCTCTATTGTCATCGCGCCTTCCAGCACCTTCCCTCCATCCTTTCGGGGCTCTGAGGCGCTCCTGCCTCGCGGCCTCCCCTTTCGGTTCCTCGTTGCGTGGCGATGGCAGCCCCGCGAGTTTTAACAGAATTCGCACATCTGCCGCCTGTATCCCCCAGGTGAAAATTAAACAGGGCGGGGAGCACAGCAGGCGGGCTTCACACGGCCCTGGGCCGCCAAGGGGCCGGAGTCACGCGAGCTGCCTCACAGAGAACAAGCACTTGAGTGCAGACACGGAGCGCGGGGCGAACCCGTCGTGCCTTGGGCGGCTCAGAACGGGCTTCGCGGGGCCTTGCCCACGGCCGGGGACTCGCTGGGTCTCGGGGCAAGCCCGGAGGGGCAGGCGGTGCTTCCCCTCACCGCCGCCCCGCAGCGCCCAAGGGCAGGCAGAGCGCGGAGCGGAGCGGGCATTCCCGCCAGTCTCTTCTCGCCACGTGCGGGAGTGAATCGCAAACGTTACAACGCGCGTTACGGCCTGGGCCGGGAAACCCACCCGCCCCCGGGCGCCGCCATGACACCTCCGCCGCCCCCCGTGCTCCTTCCCTATTGGTTGTCTCCGTCTCCATAACAACAAGCAGCTTGGAGGCGGTACGGGCAGCGCCCTTCCCCTATCCAACGTGCCCTCCGTACGGGTCCGCGCTCTGATTGGTGAATATCGTTGCGCGGGCAGAAAGGGGCGGGCTTTTCCCTCACTACCGCCCCGGGTTTCCCTTCGCGATAGGGGGACCCGCCACCTCATTGGCTACTGCCGTTGCCCCGGCGACGGGAGGACGCGGCGCGGCATAGCGGGGAGCCAGGGCTTGCCCCCGGGAGGCCCCGGTGCCATGGCGCAGGCCTCGGAGATGCTGACCAAGGAGACGGCGCCGCAAGCGGTGCCCGCCTCCTACCTGCCCGTGAAGGTGTGCGGCATGGCGCTGAACACGGGGCCCGACTCCCCAGGCGACATGGGCGCTGCCGGCTTCCACATCGCCAAGTATCTGCCCCCAGAGTGGCACCAGAGGAACTTTGATCTGTACCACAAGGCCTTGTCTGGCTGCCAGCAGGCCGAGCAGGGCCGGGTTGAGGCCAGTGAGCTGGCTGAGCGTGCTGCCGCTGCTGCCCAGCGTGCCCAGCAGAACTCTACGGCCGCCCTGGGCCAGCGCCTGAAAGACATACATTTCTGGAAGACTGCGCTCCAGAAGGAGATTGAGGACCTCGATGCTGAGACCAACCTGCTGGCAGCCCAGAAGCTGCGGCTGGAAAGGGCACTCGATGCCACTGAGGTGCCCTATGCCATTGCCATGGATAACCTGCAGTGTCGGGAGAGGAGGCAACCCCCAGACCTTGTGAGGGATGAGGTGGAAAGAGAGTTGCTGAAGGTGAGCGGGATGTTAGGATGTTAGGAGTTGGTGGTTACCCTCCCTTCGTGCTGCCCTGATCTTTAAAATGGTCACCAGCTCAGTCAGTAGGTGTTAACTGCAGCTCATGAAGGTCTGGCAATGCACAAAGGCCTAGTGCCACTTCCTGGCAGCCTGCACTCTTACCTGTCATTCCACAGTTTAGGATGGATTATTTAAAATCCTTACTCTGTTAAAACAAATACTTTAAATCACAGGAGTGTGACTAGAGGAGATCAGATTTTAAAAAATCAAAACGGAGGTTTCTTGAACTGAGATAGGCTTCCCATGCTGGCATTAAACTTTTTCCAGCTTCCACTTGGGTGAAAATCCTCTCATCTCTGCAGGTTACACTTTAAAAATGCAGCAGACAATAAGCAGAGTATTCAGGACCAGGCTCCTTGACTGTTTCCATCCTCAAGCTGTTCCAGCCTGGCAGTCTGTGCCATTACCTTTTACTACAGAGTCTGATGCTGTAGTCTTGCCAAGGTCCATGACAAGGTGGTGATCCAACACTGTGCTACAGTGTCTCAACACACTGTCATTTTAAATGTCCTGCAGGACAGCAGCACAGCTCTCTCTGAACTCTACAATGTAGTTGTGTGGCACCTGCATGAGACGATAGCTCCAGGCAAAGGGGGCCACAGACAGATGGTGTTTCTGACAGTGTGACTTCAACAAACCTGAGACTCCTGAAATTTGCTTGATCCCTTTCCTCCCACAGCGTACTCTTGACTCCAGCTGACACTTCGTTACCTGTCACTGAGATCCAACCCTGCATGTATCATAGAATCATCATAGAATTGTAGGGGTTGGAAGGGACCTCGAGAGATCATCGGGTCCAACCCCCTGCCAAAGCAGCTCCCTAGGACATTTCACTGAGATAGGCATCCAGACGGGTCTTGAATATCTCCAGAGAAGGAGACTCCACCACCTCCCTGGGCAGCCTGTCCCAGGGCTCCCTCACCCTCACTGTGAAAAAGTTTTTCCGCATGTTGGTGCGGAACTTCCTGTGCTCCAACTTGCAGCCATTGCCCCTTGTTCTGTCTCCACAGACCACTGAAAAGGGGCTGGCTGATTCCCCCTGCATCCCCTGCTTAAGATAATTATAAACATTAATTAGGTCCCCCCTTAGTCTTCTCTTCTCAAGGCTGAACAGTCCCAATCTTCTCAGCCTTTCCTCATAGGGGAGATGCTCCAGGCCCTTAAAGATTGCCTTCAAGGCCAGTGTAATTATTGTGGCTGCACATGTTACAGAGAACAGACTCTGGGTCATTTTCACATCTTCTAGTGCCCCACAGATAAACTAATTATTATTTGCCTGCAGCCTCCAATATAATGTGAATGTTGATTCATGATCAGTTACTGATTAAACCAAATAATTAATATTTGTCATTTGAAAAATACTGAACATATTTACGCAGTTGATGGCATGATAGTATTTAGCAATATTTTAACTAGAAATTGTGTACAGTTGCTGTATTGTAATCAATACTTAAGAGGTTGTTCCAACTGAACATATAAACATGAGAGTTACTGTACAGGATATTTCAGTGTGGGAATTATTACAAGATCCAGATTACAGGAAAAAAAATATTCCAATCAGCTGATCAGCTGCTGATGTTTTAGAGAAGTCTGTGAAAAGTATGATTTATAAAGAAAAAAAACACATTTTCTGCCCAGATTTCTCCCCTGTATTTCCTTCCTCCTGATCTGAGCAAAGAACAAACTATTCCCTGAGAAGTCCATCTGCTGCTGCTGCTGCTAATTCTTCACCTGAAATTGTGATTGTCTGCTTGTGACGACAGACTGTTAACAGCCAAGTGGGATGTCATCAAAAAAGAATGATGTGAGTTCAGATGAGGCGTGTATACCAGCAGCAGATGGACTCTAGAGAAATGAAGATTTTGTTGCCATGCCAATGACCTTTGCAGCGCAGAAGGAAGAGGAGTACATAATATCAGAGGAAATCCTTCCCATCCTCACAGAGGAATAGATTTTATGGCATGAATGCTTGCAAATAGATTTTAAGATGTGCCCTCTGTGCCTCTGCCAGCTCTTTAAGCTGCAGCTATACTCTATACCTCTTCCACTGCAAGAAATAAGTGTATTTCTTACTCTCTCTAAAGCTGGCTAATAATTCTTGACACTTAGAGCTGCTCTTCCATGAATTGTGATTGTTCACTGCACAGATTTCCAAGGTAACGTCCCAGTTCACTGGTAGCTCTGTGTTACATTAGCTTATTTGGAGGAGTTATGCAAATTTTATTACTAAAGTACTGACATACTTTTTCTGAATGTTACTTACTTGTCCAGTCACTTTCTAATCTTAACTCTCTTAAGAAATGGTAATGCAAAGGAGATTGGGAGTACTTTATTCTCTTCCCAGGCAAAAACTGAGAAAAAGAAGAAATTGTTTCCACAAGTCAGCTGTGTGAGGAAACAGACATTCATTTCCTTGCAATTTTAATTACACAGTTAATTGATATTCTAGGACATTTTCCATCCTTTGAAATTCTTCCTTTCCTACTAGCAGCCCAGGCTTGTGTTGGCTTCATTCTGTGGTATCTTTGCCGTGTTCCTGCCAGCTCCCACAGACAGGAGCAACAGGGACTCTGCAGCTGGGGGAAGAGCATGTCCGGACAAGGGACTATCTCTCACTTAGTCAGGGAAAAGCTTTTCTTAGGACAATGGGATTGTTCCTGCTTTCAGCTTTCTGCAGCAATGAAGATTTCCCTGTTCCCAGAGCATCCTGCTGTGATAACCACCTTTCAACAGCCCCTTGGCAGATGACATTTAAAGAGACAACATCAAATACATATATACAAGCCATTTTGAGTCTTTGCATGTGATTGCACTTTTATTATCTGTTCAGTAGGAATCTCTGCATCTGACTCACAAGGCAAACATCTCTGATGAATGTTTTGTGCATTCAGATAATATTTGGGCTTTTCCTATTTTTTGGCACACCGTTTATTTCATTTAGAGAGTTTTGCTTCCAACTCATCTGTCCTATTTGCTTTGCAGCATGGAGCCATGTTTAGATCCCTAAATAGCCACTGCTGGAATGAGGGATGAGGGTATTTAAGTGAAAGTTGCTCACGTGCGTAGTAAAATCAGCTGTTACTCAGAAGTTCATTGACACCATTTAACAGCATATTCATCTTCTCTTAATGCAGTTCCAGTTAAGAAAAAGGAGTGGAAAGACACAACTGTTTTTCCAATAAAGGAGGATCTTTGATGACTAAAAATAAGACAACACCTCTCAAATAGAATAATTTTATCCCTTCATCTGCTGCATTGGAAATAGCTGAGTTCATAAAAACAGACATACACATGGCTGTTCTGCGAGAGGCTGTGGTGGTTGAGCCCTGGCCAAAGGCCAGAAGCCCACCAAAATCAGTCTATTACTCCCCTTCTTAGTTGGACAGGGGAGAAATAACATAATTGGGTGGCTCAAGAGGCAAACTCGCTAATGACACGGGCAAAACAGACTCAACACAGTACTAAAGAGAAAGTTATCTAATTTATTACACTAAAGAGAAAAAAAACAGTGAAAAAGAACCAGTCAGGAGTGCAACCAACAATCTTGAAACAAATGCAAACCAGGCAAACACTTCCCCCCCCCCACTCCCTCCTTAGCAGGCTTTAGTTAGAAGTTTGCTCCCTTCTTCCCTCCCGGTCGCAGCCCAGGAGGGGCAGGGACTGGGGAAAATGGGGGTCTCGGGAACACCTTCCCCCACCCCTCCATTCTAAAGCAGACTTCCCTTTCAGCCATGATTTTGCTCCCTTCTTCCCCTCTCCTGCTCACAGCACAGGACAGGGGGGCAGGGACTAGGAGATGGGGGCTTCGGTCAGTCCCTTGCAAGATGGTTTCCTTCTCGGCCAGGATGGGGGCATCCATTCCACGCAGCCTCCCCCTGCTGCACCGTAGGATCTCACCCACAAGAGCCAGTCCTCCAGGAACTTTCTCCAAGGCAAATCTCTTCCCACCAGGCTTCATCTCTGCTCTGGCAGGCAGCAATCAATCACAGTGTCTCTCAGTCCCAGTCCTCCACGGGGCTATGATGCCTCCTCCAGCAAACCTGTTTGGCTCATCTCTGTAGGTCGCTTGTGCTGGCAGGGGCTCATCCCAACGTAAGTCACTTCCACCGGCTCCATCCAGCGTGGAGCCTCTCCACCGGGCAGGTCGGGTCTCTGCCTGCTCCATGGCTCCTTTCCTCCACGTGCATCTCCTCGGGCTGCAGGGGCAAAACTCCCTTGCTGGAGTACCTGGGCGCCTGCGCCTCCGCCTCCCCAGCCTTCCCGGCCTGTTGTGTCTGTCGACTGCTTACATTTATATGCAAATAGACATCCCAATGCCCTTAACGGGCCAAACTTTGTAGCCTTCCTGGCACTCCGTGTTCTGGTGGAGTCTTTGTCTCCTATATGTGATTCTCAGAGGCGCTATAAGCAGGCCTGCAGAGGATACCAGCAGCCATTTTCTGCCAGACCTGGCCCTCTCTCAGTAGCCAACTATGCAAAACTGCAAGAGAGGCTTTTGACTTCCATAACCCATGTGACATCTCCTCTGAATCCCCTCTGCATCAGTTTAATGGCAGTTCAGTATGTGTTTATGTGCACACATCTAATATTGAAATGTAAGCCCTAGCAAAGAACTTGTCATGTGGTGGTATATTGTCCATAAATCATGTTTCAGCTGCTTATGTGCTGCATTTCAAGGTTAGTTCCATATGTCCAGTGGCCAGGCTCATTAACTGGGTTCCAGATATGACCATGGAATTAAGTGGACACACTTATAATTATCCCATTTTTTTACCCTAGACTCAGAGTGTCGATTTGTTGTGTTTGCTTCAATAATGAAGTCAGCTCCAGCTGTTCCCTGATGCTGAAGACAAAGGCATTAGCCAAGATCCTGTCAGCTGTGTAAAATTAAAAGTTTCAGAAAAGCAGAGAGAGGATCCCTATGTATGTGTATGCCACCTAACCACAGCGATGGGCCGAGGAAAATGACAGAATACCATTTTCAAACACTCTGACCTGCAGCTTTGCCAAGGGAACCAGTGCACAGTCCTGCACAGAGACACCTCAGGGAAGGGAGCAGTGCTTCTCTTCAGCACCTGCAGATCATAGGTTTTGAAATAACTCTTGGAGACCAGCAGGAAAAAGGCCAGTCACCAAGCTGAGATTTTGAAGGCTGTTACCTGCTTTCACTCCCAGCTGTAATGAGTAACGGTCTTCCTGTTACATGCTGCTTGGGAGTCTGATTCTGGTGAGATCCGAAGCGAGCTTGTATTTGCTGAGCTCATGTGTGGGACATCTGGTGTCATGTTGTTACTAATGGATGGATGCAGCTGCATTTGTAATCAAGGGCGACTCCACAGCCTCTCTCACGGGGTTCTACCGGTTCCTGCTCTCTCACTGTGTCATTCTGGCCCTGGGTGCTGTATTTAGACATTGCTGACATCTGCAAGTCACTGATGTAAAAAGACAGGCTGGAAAAAAAACCCCAATTTATAAATTCATGGAAGACACAAACATCTGCTCTTAAACGTTTTCTTTGCATCATTAATTAGGCGCTTACAAAGTCATGAACTGGAATAGTTTTATCACTAGATTTGATGAAAATCCAACTTCTGCATCATAAACATTGAACACTGTAATAAAATAAATGGCACGCTGAACTATAAAATGTTCTCTCCTTGTTAATTGACAACCATTTATAAAAACAGAGGTTTAGTAGTAGTATTAACTATGGAGAAGACAGCTGAAAGAAGCCAAGTTCACTTCAGATTTAACAGTATTTCATTTTAATAGACAGCACATGAAGACATATATGGGAAAAATAAGGAGGAAAAAACCCAGACATTTCATCCACCAAGTTGTCTCATCAACTGAAGAAATGCAATTCTCAGTTAATGTCCTCTGCACCAGAGATGCTGCCAGCTACTGAAACTCTTTCACCCACTTTCCCTCTCTTAATGCAGACTGGGCCTTGAAATGAATTGCCACACAGTTCTGTGCACACACCACATGAAGGTCATCTGTTCTGCAGCTTGCCAAAACCCAGCTCTGCCCCCAGGATTTTAATGTGGAATCACCCACATTTGTATGGCTGAAATCACCACATCCAGGAGAGCTGTGCTCCTGGCTGCAGCTCTCTCTGATATGGTTGTTGATGGAATTTACTCTGCAAAGAAGACGCAAAGGAGCAGACGTGGAGTTTTGTAACTCCTCTGCATGGTGTATGGGATCCCCAGCTCCTGCTCCTCTGCAGGTTGTGCTACCTGTCGGGTGTCCAGGCAGTGTGGACCTTCTCCCACACTCACCCCACAAGCCAGCCACAGCCATGGGTGGGCAGCAAGGCTGGACTGTACCACAATGTCTAACTGCAGATAGGACCAAGGGACTTAGATCAAAGGATCTTCATCTTCAACCTAGTGCCACAGCTCTTCCCAGACAAGACTATGTGACTCTTTACCTATTTTAAAAGTTAAAAGAAATCATTTAGTACATAAGCATTGAAAATTCATTGCCATTTACGCCTCCTTATTCACTTTAACTTGTCTTAGGGTGCCATTAATTACGAGAACTGTATCTTCAGTTTTAAATGTCACATTTGAATGTGTATCTCCTCAATGGGGAATCCATTTTAAATTTTTCTTTTAGGTCATTCAACAAGGGAATTCTTTATTTTTACATTATTTCACTCTTTCCATGTGAGAGACCTTAATTGCCAAAGGAAGGCTTTTCTCATTTAAAATTTTGCACATTACTCACAGGAAACTGGTTGTCTCTTTATTTACATGGAGACTGATTACCCAATACAAAATAATATCAATTACTATAAATGTAATTTCAACTGCTGGATCTTTCTAACCCTTTAAAATCCTTTTGAATTTTTACTTTGATAATTCAGCCTGCGGAGAGGGGATTTTAGTGTTCTCACAGATTGTAAAATGATACCAACAGCTATTTATTTAATTGTGCTCTTTTAGAGCCTTAAAAATAACATTTTCTTTCCAATCGTGATTGTCCTTTTCCATTTAGAATAAAATGAACTTTTTCACGGTCTCTGTTGGTTTCTTGTTATGGAGAAACTGACACTACAGGGACATACAAGCTCATTTAATATTTGTCAAAAACAGTACAAGGATCAGCGAGTGCCAGCACTGTTCTGGGAATAAAGTTTATTAGTAAGTATATACTCCCCTGGCTGTCATTGGATGACTGTCCTTGATGTAAGCCAGCAACAGTAATTAGGAGTTTTTCATATTCAAAAGCTCTGTTTAATGTCTGAGCCTCAAATATTAAATTCTTTAAATAATAACAGAGTGAATGCTGGCCAGACTGGCTTTTGTATAATAATATGTAATCACCAGGTCATTTAGTAAAGTCACTTCATAGAGCATTGACTGTTAATCCCTAAAGTAGCTTTATTCAGTCAAAAATGAGCTCCAGGTAGTTTTTGTTCAACAAAAGATGATTAGAAAGTATGGTCTTTTTGGTTTGATCATGTTTGTGTTGAAATGAACAGTCCTACTAAACCCAGATCCCTTATGGAGGTGAGGCCAAGCTTCGTGACTTCGAGCAGTCACTGTCTTGCAACTCAGAGGGAATTAACCCTTCAAACAGCGTTGCATTTTTGAGGTGATTCTGCAGTCCTCATTACTGTCCATCACCAGAGGCAAAATCTGGAATAAATGTCATAAAAAATGTAAGGCCATGTCACTGGGTTGGCATTGTGGCAGGTTTCCTATACCTTCTGGAGCAGGAAATAGCTATTCAAATCATGGAGTAGTAACTTCTATTTTCAGTCTGTGCAAAGCATTCAAAGGATGCAGGCCAACAGAAGGTTATGGTGTTGCCACTCCTTTATTTTAAATGACACCTTAGCACCATATATCAGACAAACTGTGTTTTGGAGATCTGCAGGGATCTGATGGGAAACCTCTGCCCTGCATAGAGGTAAAATGCATCCTACAGAACAAGACAGCGGGCTCTGAGAGTATCGGCAAGGACACAGCAGGTTCTGCGAGCCAGTGGCTTGCCAGAGAGGCCGATGTGCTGTATCACATCCCTGTGCAAGGCAACAGCCTCTGACATCTGAGTTTGTGCTTGCAGGGCAGTGTCCTTCTCGGTTCTAAATGGTACCATGTGTTTGTGCCAGGCAGTGACGCTGTGCTCCTGCTGAGCACAATGCTGTTGCTTTCTCTTACCTTACTTCAAGATTGTGCAAGTCATCTAGATGCTCTATTTAATCTGATAGAACTGAGGCTTATTCATAGAATACATGTGTGGTATGAATATATTGAATCCCCAGGCTTTAGGACTATCCCAGTATTGCTGATGCCTCAGACTTACAGCTGAGTTACCTCGGAATCTGCTAACTCCTCAGAAGATCTTGTCTTGCAATTATAGGGTAAGAGTGGGTAATGAGTAGCAAAATCTTTTTCCATGAGCATTGGAATCAAATTGCTCTGCAGGATAGCATACACTGGGTATCACAGAAGTCTGAATGTTTTTATCTAGGAAGTTGAACTCATCAAAAGCGTCCAGGAGCTTTTGAAAAGAACTGTGATGCAAGCTGGCAACCAGATGCGGTAAGACATTTTTCATGCTACATTAGTAACTAATTTATATAGTCAAATAGTTCCTGATGTATAGGCCTGCAATGCCTAGCAGATAAACTCCATAACCATTCTAGGCTTAGGAACCACATGAATTTAATTTATACCTGAAAGGAGGTACTCAGTGAGGAAACTTTGGGATTTTCATATAGTGTACGGTAAGGAGAAAACAGCCATGCCCTAAAGCCATGCTTTAGATTTTCAGCCCCAGTTTCCAGTGTAAGTATTCAGTTCTCCAATATTCCAACACTACACTTCAGTGCAATCAAAGTACTATCCAGATACCACTCTCCCTCGTTGTGCTCTATGATGCGTTTTTAGCATAGAATCTTTGAAAATAATTTATCTGATCAAAGGACCTTTTCAAGCTGAGCTCTTTGCCACCAGGTGTCAGTGCGAACTTAAAATATGAGATTTTACCTTCTGTATCAGTATGGATGTTCACTGCCTTCCAGGAGGAGTATTTGCTGTTAATTTACAACAAGCCTTTTGGAAAGATGTTACCCGAATTTCAAAGTGCATCAGTAGGACGACTTAACTGCAGGAAACCTTACTATTTTAGGGGAGGATGGGGGGTTGTTTGTTTTGATTTTTTTACATCTGGTCCAATTTATGCTATTCTACCAGATAAAATAAAATACTCTTTTTAGAAAGAGTGTTTTTGGGATTCTGAATTTCTTGTGATTTTGCATTTATAAGGAAAATAATTTAAAATAGTTCTGTTATATCCATTAGAGTATGAGAGTAATCTGCTGAGTTTAGGCTTCTCATCATTGTTTAAAGATTGTTTTAGTACTATCATTGGCCAGCACGGTCTTTTTAATTCCTTAGTTGAGAGTGACATCTGGTGTTAACAGTTGATAACGACCCACTGTCTCCTGTAATCTGATGTCATTCTAATTAATTTAGTGATGTGTGACTCAATTGATAACAAAATAGCAGCTTTAACTCTATTGCACCTGTATCTTCCATGGAGAGGTTACACTGTCTGCACACTACAGTCTTTGAAAGGCCAGATAGGAGGGCTCAGAGGACGATGTAGTGTCACTTTATGGAGGTCTTAATATTGAGTCATGCTCAATAGAGTAGCAGAAGAGGAGGATGGGTCTTCTATTTGCATTGTCTGATGTTTTATCATGAAAGAGTGTTCTGTTGGGAAAACCTCCTACCTATTCTCCCCATAATAACTGCAACTGTAGCCCCTATTGAAAAAACACTCTGTGTTTAGGATTAGTAGCTAAAATTCAAAGTCCAGCAACTCCTTTGTCTCAGCCTACAAGAGTGGAGAGACTACCCTAAGCCTTCAGCAAGCACAGAGCAGTACTGAAGGTCTAGGGTGGTGGTTAGCACATCAGTCTTCTTGTTGTTCTAGCAGATAGTTGTGAGAGGTGTTTGGTTAGGATTTTCAGGACAAAAATAGAAGTATACGTTCTCATTGTTCTTTGAAAGACTAAGGCTCAGAGCCCAGCTTTGCATCTGGCTATGATAGTTTTGTCCTTGTAAGTGCATTGCTTTCCACTAACTGTGTGTGGTAACGATGGCTTCTCAGGTTAAATCGAGATGGCAAAGAGGTTTGTGAACTGGACTGGTCAGACAAAGTTGAAGCGTACAACATTGATGATAAATGTGGAAGATACAGTAACCAGAGCACCAACATCCAGTTCCATCCTAGCTCAGTGAAGTTTGAAGAGAGGTAAGCTGTTACTATTTTCCACAAATAACCCTGGTAAAATACAATACATCCTTTGTGTTACTATTACTTGCAATAAACCTTGCTGCTGCCCCTCCCCTTTCCAGCAGTGTTCTATGACACAGTATCTCAAGTGCTTTGTAGTCCCTTCTGCTGCTCAACACAGCAAAGTATAACCAGAGTTCACATTTCTTTTTTGTTTCAAAGTGGATGCAGACTGTAAAGCTTGAATATATTCATGTGTTTATTTACTGGTGACTTAGCTGCTTGTGCTTGCACAAAAAATAAGTATATTTTTTTGCCTCAGTAGTATTAGATAAAGATGGAAGAACTTTGGATACTTGTGTGTCATGCATTACTTCCCTCAAAAGCCAGAAGATGAATGACAATTTATTAATTTTATAAAGGATTAGATTTCTTCCTTCATGGTAAGTCTTTTGCGTGCAACAGCAAAACCAAATAGAGGTTGACAACACTTTTGCAGGCAGACAACCAGCTTCAGATTGTCTTCTGAAGTGCACCTTGAACAAAAAGAACAAAGTTCTTATTTGTGTACTGTTCACCTCTTCTTCCAGTGCCTCAACGCCAGAGACATGGGCCAAGTTCACTCATGACAACATCTGTAGGGCAGAGCAAGAAAAACTGGCTTCCATTGACCTTCGTGCTTTGATTGACAATATTCTTCATGACACATCTGAGGACATGAGGATGCAATGTGCTGCTGTTAATGAGGCTTTTGCCAAACACTGTGAAGAGCTGGATGATGTAAAACACAAACTAGAACATAATTTGAAACAAGTAAGTGTTATTCTTTACATGCTTTACAGGTGTGACTGCCTCTTCTGAGCAGATCCCAGTAGATTAATCCTGTAGGAAAAATGTCTTAGTATGTGTCAGGTACAGAACAGTATTTTGTGCCAGCTTAGTATCTGATAAGAGTGCTTCAATTTCTGTACTTCTATTTCTTCTGGCCAAGCAGGAGGTCAAAACTACAGCTGTCTCATTAGGACCATGAACAGATATATAGAGTGCACCGAGACAATGTGGGGTTTTCTAAACAGTTCTTTTTCTTTGGTGTCCTCTTCAGATCCTTAAGCAGATTGGAGATCAAGAAGCCAACATTGCTGCTTTCAAACAGGCTATCAGAGAGAAAGAAGCACCACTGAAAGTTGTTCAAACAAGGTTATATGACAGGTCTTTTAGGCCCAACGAAGAGCTCTGCAGAGATGAAGCACAAGTCAGGTAAACACTATTAAACAAGTTCTCCAAGGTGTCCATTCTATCCAGAAGTGAGGTTAGACAGCTTTTGCACTTTTCATTGGCAACACATGGCCTTTAGCTTCTATTCCCAGATTTGATTCTGATACAAGTCAGAAATCATTCAGATGACTGAAATCACTGTGAGGAAAATACCATTTTAAGCTAATGTGTCGGCCAATAGAAAATCTATAGACTCAACACTGCCTTTTGTCTTGGTGTTTTCTTCTCTCAGCTGTGTGGTTTCTTTTTGATTTAGATGGCCAAAAAAAATCTGACAGCATGTGGATCACTTGCAGCCCTTTTGTTGTTAAGTAAAAGTTCACTACAAGGTGGACTGCACAGTGGATGAATTATGCCACCGGTGCTGAGCATGTAAACGGGCCAGGACAAGTCCTCAGTGCTGCAAAGCATCGGGCTGGTGCCATTTGATTTTCAGTAATAATCTGTTTTAAACCTGGCCATCAACAAATCCTTTCAAATTGAAGGTCTGAATGTCACATTCATAGGCTTTGATCTCATTATTAGCATTGTAATTGATTCTCCTCCTTCACATTTTCCTACCCTTAGGAAAAGTGGGGAATCATTTTTTGCAGGCAAAGGTGCCTCCTGTTCAAAGCCAATACGCTGGTCTTTATACAGTGAGGGAGAAGGTATAGTTAATCGAGATGCTTTATACCATCTCAGGCACACTCATTTAAAGCCCTGATTCAGCAAACCATCCGTGTGCAAGCTTTACTGTATGTACATTGCCTTTAATGGGATTTAAGGACACATGCATGTTCTTTGCTGAATGGGCATGTGTTTAATTGCCAGGCTTATGCTGTTTGTAGTTACTCAGTTTGCAGAGCACACAGGGATCTTGCTTTCACAGGAAGTAAATATGTGCCTTCTCTGTGGGCAGATTGCAGCAAAGCACCTAAGCCCCACTGGCTTGTAGTCAAAATTATGTGCAGCTCTAAAAATGGTTTGGTGCTTTCTGAAAATGATGTGCTGCTGCTTCTTTAGAAACTTCTAGGCTTTTAAAATAAACACTGTTTTCTGATCTCTGGTGCAAGTTTTGTCTTTGCTACTTGAGTTTTATACCAGTGAGCAGATACTAAAAAAAAAAAGGTTTAACAAAGTGCTGATCCAGTCAAACTGGGCAAGTTATCAATTTCTGTCCTGTAAGTCCTAGTTCAAGTGTGCTACAGAGTGGGAGAAGGTGAGCATGGATAGTTCCACTGTGCTCAGTGGCCAAAGATGTTCATGGTACCATCTAAATCATGGGAGGCTGTGATCTAAATCATGTCCAGAAGTTGTGAAAGTAAACTCTGCTTTTAACCAAATATGCAGGACCTCTTTGAAGTCCTTTGTTGTTGAGTGGTATGATTCTATAGCTGTTGATCTTTATTCCCATTACAGTTCACATGTCTTTTTGAACACCAACTGACTTCTGCTCTTTTTTTATTACTCAATGTAATTCTGTTCAGGTTGATCAGGGAAGCTGAAGAACTAACTGCGTCCATTGAATCCATGAAGAAAAAGCTGCTGGAGTCTGAAGAGACTCTGAGGAACCTGGAAGACACACGGATGACTTTAGAAAAAGACATAGCTGTGAAAGCAAACAGTATATTTATTGATAGGCAAAAGTGCCTGGCCCACCGCACACGCTACCCCAATGTTCTTAAATTAGCGGGTTACCAGTAGTAATCTCTGTCCTAAGTGTGCAAAGTGTGGAAGAAAAATGTACTCTGGAAGATTTCTTATAAAAGACATAGATAATATTACACACAGAAGTACTGCATTCACTGCTATTTTCCTCTATTTAAAGTAAAATGCATTAGTATGGTGGGCTTTGAGTCTTGCCTTCAAAGTTCAGTCTGAGTACAGATGTTGATGAGGGAACCTTGATGAGGGAATAGCATCCACCCTCAGCAAGCACACCGATGATACAAAGCTGGGAGGAGTGGCTGACACGCAGGACACTGCGCTGCCATCCAGAGAGACCTGGACAGGCTGGAGAGCTGGGCAGGGAGAAACCTAATGAAGTTCAACAAAAGCAAGTGTCTTGCACCTGGGAAGGAATAACCCTTTGTATCAGTTCAGGCTGGGGGTGACCTGCTGGAGAGGAGCTCTGTGGAGAAGGACCTGGGAGTCCTGGTGGATGACAAGGTGGCCATGAGCCAGCAGTGTGCCCTGGGGCTGAGAGAGACAATGGGATCCTGGGGGGCATCAGGAGGAGTGTGGCCAGCAGGTCAAAGGAGGTGATCCTCCCCCTCTACTCTGCCCTGCTCAGGCCCCACCTGGAGTATTGTGTCCAGTGCTGGGCTCCCTGGGATAAAAAGGACAGGGATCTCCTGGAGAGAGTCCAAAGAAGGGCTACAAAGATGATTAAGGGCCTGGAGCATCTCCCCTATGAGGAAAGGCTGAATAAGCTGGGACTGTTTAGTCTTGAGAAAAGAAGACTAAGGGGGGACCTAATTATTGTTTATAAATATCTTAAGCATGGGATGCAGGGGGAATTAGCCAGCTCCTTTTCAGTGTCTGTGAAGACAGGACAAGGGGCAATGGCTGCAAGTTGGAGCACAGGAAGTTCTGCACCAACCTGGGGAAGAACTTTTCCCCAGTGAGGGTGAGGGAGCCCTGGGACAGGCTGCCCAGGGGGGTGTGGAGTCTCCTTCTCTGGAGAGATTCAAGACCCGTCTGGACACCAACCTGTGCAATATGAGGTGGGGAGCTGCTTTGGCAGGGGGTTGGACCCCATGAGCTCTCCAGGTCCCTTCCAACCCCTATGATTCTGTGATTCTATGATATTGAGTTTAAAACACAGCTTAAAGGTAATTCATAACATCATACATGCATAATTTGCAGAGTATGTGCTATTTGGGATTTTCAGTAATAAGTTAATATGTTGAGTAAATATTTATTGCTAATAGTAATAACATACACAGATGTAGACACAGCATTTATAGCTTTCTAGCATTTTCAGACAGCCTAAAATGAGAGCAATAAAACTGCTTGTCTGACAGAGGATCACATGGTCAGCAAGGAAACAGATGATAGACTTTTAAATTCCTCAAACATTATTAGTTTTAAAAAAGAAAGTTTGCACAGGTTAGATGACAATCTCACTGTTGGCAAAACCCCTCCCAGTCCGTGACACCTACTTATGTAATCTGAAAATGAGTCCAAGGTTTTTTCACCTTCAAGTCAATAAATATAGGGATTTTTTTCAGAAGAGAAAACCCAAAACAAACCCAAAAGCTAAACAGCTTGTGAATCACAGTCATGAGTTTCAACATAAGCTCCTGGTTACTGAATTGAGCTCTTGATCTGTTCCAGCCATTCCCTGGAAGCAAGGCATATGTTTGAACTATTACCCATAATGGAGAACACATCAGATTCATCTCCAGTAGAGCAATGTAACAAATGTCACTCATCCATTAGCTTAGTAGGCCACTTGGTTAAATAGGTGATGTGTCAACAAAGGAGGAAAGATGACATGGAACAGAATTCCATTATGGTTTCCTGTATTACAGGGTTGGGGTTTTTGGGGTTTTTTTTTACTTTTCAAAAGCAGCTGATCAAAGAGAGAAAGAAAAACCAAATTCAAAAAGCAAAACACACAAACCCCCCTGTAGCCAGCATACATTTCCCAATAGCCCTGCCCTGTGAACCAGAGCAGGAGAGGCCATTAGCCTATCTGTTTGTCTCACAGACTGCTATTTGTATTATCTTAACTCAGGATGTGCAGAGCACTATTCAGCGATTGCCCTCCTGCTAAAAGCTACTACCAATTCTTTGAAACCCAGCTGCATCAGTGAGGGCTTTTGACCCAAACCTCTATTTTACAGGCTTTATGTTGAAGAGTTTTGTCTTGCTTTTTTAATAGATTTCCTCATCATTATGTTTTTACAGTCCAGGTGTTGAATCCTTATTAGAGAGAAATGGCACGTAGATAAAAAGGAAATAAATGTGGCCCTACTCTACACAGAACTTAAAGATTGTTTTTCTAGACTGAAAACATTCTTCTCCATTCTGCCTTTCTAAAACACCTTCAGCACCTTGACTAGCAGCATATTCCAGCCTGTTCTTCATGCTTAAATCTCACAGCCTGGTCGGTGGATCACTTGCCATACGTGCAGCTACATCACTGCACAGGGGTGTATAAAACTGTCGTGGTTTCCCCCGGCTGTGGGCCGAGATCCACGCAGCTGCCTGCTCCTTAAAGTAAAAGAGCAGGGGAAGAGGGAAAAAGGGGGAAACAAGGGAAGGGAAAAGGAAGGGGCAAATAACTCCCAAACCAAGAAACTAAGAGGCCCGTGGGTTGGGATAAGGAGAGTTTACTAAGAGAACAGAAAGATAAAATATCCCAATGCTAACAGGACTTTAGAGCAAAAGAATATGAAACTCTTGATCCCCAAGGCAGTTTCTCCCCGACCCACACAACTCAGGCCGTACCACCCAGAGCTGTCCCGGAACCCGACCGTCCCCCCAAGCAGCACGCGTCCTGCCACCGCCCCTCTTCTTCCTCCCCTCAGCCCCCCGTTCTCCTGGGCAGGACGTCATTGGCATGGAATACTCTCTTTGGCCCATCTGGGTCACCTGTCCTGGCTTCGCCCCTCCTTTCTCATGACTAGAGAAATACGAAGAAGCTGAGAAAGTCCTTGACTGTCTGACTGCAACTAAGAACATCAGGGTGTTCTCAGCACTGCTTTCATTGTAACTCCCAAACACAGCACTCCATCAGCTGCTACAAATGAGGTTAACTCTATCCTGACTGAAACCAGGACAAAAACTGACTTCAGCTGCACCAGAAGAATAAAATGCTTTAAAGGGTTTTCTGGTATTTGGAGCTGGGGTGTTAAAAGAGTTTTGGTCATTTAGCCCCAATGTCTAGAAAGTGCAGCTTGTTTGGTGTCGTGTATGTATCTGGGTGTTCAACTAAAATAGAGAGGAAAGCAAGGCAGTGAGCTAGGCTTTAGATTAACGGGGATAGTAACCCAAACTCTCCAGAGAGTGCAGAAAAGATCAACATATTCAAATTGACCTTACTCACCCAGTAAAGAAAAAAAATTGGATTACAGATATGACAGACAGGATGAGGACAATACACAGTCCAGGACCCAGAACTATTCGTTTGATTCAAGAGTTTTGCATTAGAGAGAGGAAAAGTGCTGTCATCTACTCTGAGACTGCACTGAGTACAAATAACCGTATGCCCCATATTGGGTAGTAAATGGAGCTTTCCCTAATTAAAGCCTATCAGTTTAATTTACCTTTGTGAACTAAATGAGTCTGTCCTTGCTTTAGGCAAATCAAGGAAAATCCTGCTCTGGTGAGCCTAATACACTGGCAGGAGTGTAATCACTGCCCTATTCACATGCTAATAGATGAATACAAGTGAGTTGTAAGAGAATCGATGGAATAGATTCACATTTCAGTAATTATTTTTTCTTTAATTACTGATTTATTTATTAAAAACAAAAACAAACCTTGTTAAAGCCACTACTCTACATGTAAATATACTTTTATATTATTTTTCTATAGTTCCTTTTTAAGATGAGGATTTACCAGGAAATATTTAAAAGAAGTTTTAGCTGGTTCTCGTGGGAGCAAGGGTCATGGGTGAGCTATAGCTTTCAATTATCTTGAGCTCTACCTGCTAATCTGTATGAAGAGTGTGGGCTTCTTTGACTTCATTAGGATTCTTTGTTTGTTACCCTGAGAGATTTCTGATTGTGAAGACAAAGTTTAATTTCTGGAAAGTCTGGGGATTTTCTCATCTGCTTACAGGAATTACTGATGTGATAAATTATACCTTATAATGCCTGATACAGGGACTTGAGAAAAAAACAGGAGTGAAGACCCATTAAAAACTTATTGCTACTTAAGAGCAGATGACATTCTGCAAGGGGAGCAAAGAAGGTTACAGAGAAATGGGAGATAATATTTGTGTAGTATTTTTATCATGAATAATTGATTGTCTCTAAGACTGAAGCTTAGAAGAACTGCCTAATAATTTCAACCTTCTCACAGATCACTAAAAAATTCAGTACCAAAGGGGCAGACACCAGCACTGAGATGCCCAGGTGAGATTTTTCAGAAGACTCTGTCTCTGCTTTTGGACCCCTGACACACAGTCCAAACAATACCCATTGAACATACTGATTTTTAATGCAGCCCATATGGTAAATAGCCACAAGGACAGCCAGCAACACCAGCTGTGTCTTAAAGAAGAGATCAGAACATGGGCAGTTTTTTCTATTGTTCTTCAAGATTCTCTTATAGTTAATTTGCAGCATAATTACAAAATAACCTGCAGGGAAGTGGAAATTATTTTAAAATCTTTTCCTGAGCAATTTTTCCAAGTATTTCTGGGTAGTCTCTACGTTCTGCTGACCCCTCGAAGTAAATTACATCCCAACATCAGTCTTAGCAGTAATAAAAGTCACCATAACAACTTTATCGCCATGTAGAGTCCTCATTAGTAGCCTGTTTTATTCCTAGGATGTTTCTGATAGCTGGGTCACACGCTGGGTCTGGGCAGGCTGAGAGCAGGAGCAATGAAGAACCTTTAAAGCAGACCTAAAAATTCTTCACAGAAGGACTGCTGTGTGGTGGTTTGCAAGGCTTGTTTCCATTTAGATCTGCTTTTCTGAGTCCAAAGTGGCAGGATGGTTTTCACAGCACTGAGAAACAAATCCCAGCTGAACAGGAACGAATGAGGAGAACTGGCTGCATAGCAAAAGGTCAGCGTGGCCATGAACAACCATCCTGAGCTGGACTTGCCATCAATAACTGCACTGGATATTACTTAGTGACTAAGGAGCACTTGATAAGCATGTTCATCTTGAAAATCTCCTTCATGTTTGTTTGCACTCCTACGTTCAGTCTGCTCAGGGAACAGGCATCACACCTTGTCATCTCTTCATCCTCACTGCACTGCTCAGAATGAGAGCTCGCCCCATGAGATGCCGGGTGCCTTTAATTCCCACCACTGCCTGTTGTCTCAGGAGGAGTGACGTGACGTGACGTGCCCCTCACGAGCACGTCCCGGCTGCGTTCAGTCTCCGAATGAGGAACAACAGTCTGTTCTTACCACTCTGGGTTGTTTCTCTGCTGTTGTTTCTATGACAACCTCACTACCGCATCCTTGTATCAAAAAATTCATGTGTATAGGGGGATATTCTGGTTACTACAACGTGTTATATGTGCCAGGCACAAGAACTTTGGTTCTGCAAGTTCCTCCAAAGCCTTCCTTAGAATTAAAAACAAAGGAGAACAGGAAGAGTAAGTGATTTGAGTATTTAGGAGGAGTAGACAGTAAGAAAATTCCTGTTTGAAGCAAGCTTGTGTTGATAAACATTTTTAGACACCTGGCCCCTAAAATGGTTCAATCCCATGGGTTTTGATAGGAATCACAAAAGTTGTAGATTTACATCATCGTTCGTACTGTTGTGCTGTGAGGACAACCAGCTGCTGCAGCTGTACCCACTGCAGAGAGGGATTTTACTCCAGGCACATGCAATGGCAACAGCTCCAAGCTGGGGTTGCGAGGCGTGCCTCAGTTTACCTCATGTCAAACCATGCTAGGACACCCTTCATTTTGGACACAGTTGCAGGAGGCAGCCTGGTGTTTCAAAATGCAGAAGTGCTGCAATTTAATGGAAGATTACTCCTCTTTGGCTGCCCACTTGCTTCTTTTCCCTTATGCCCTGCAATTCAGTCGTACTGCACATGCTGTGTCACTGCGTGTGATGTTTCTTCATATACGGAGAGAAACTTCACATTTTCTCTTTAAATGGCTTTTCTTACCTATTGGAGAAGGGGAAAAAAAAAAAGAAGCCAGACCATAAGTCAAGTCTCCATGGAAGAACATCAATGCTCCTCTCAAATGCTGTACCAAGTTCTGCTTCAGGTGTGGCAAGCCTGGCCACTCTGAAAGTAAAGCAGCAGAAAAGGAGGACTCCTCAGAGAAAGGCCACGAAGTTAAAATAGGTAAAATAAGAAAGAAATAAGAAGTATTTTATTGCTGGTTCTTGAAGGATTTATAGAAACATAATGACAGAGAAGAGAAACTGAGTGGCCTTTTCACATAGTCACGCACAGTTAATTAAGAGGAACAAAATGTCCATCATAGGGAGATTAAAAAAAAATCTTCCAGAAAGGATGTAACTCAGAAGATTGGGAGAAATTTTACTTATTCTTTAAAATACCAATTGTTTCAACCTTTAAAAATTAATAATGTTGCCAGTAACCTTCCATGCTAAGGGACAGAGATGTCTTCTAGATCAATGGTGCTTAATTTCTTTAAACCAAAGCAGCACCAAACCATCTGTGATATGTCCAGCTAACACCCTGCTTCTGTTGCTCAGTGGTCAGGGAAACAGGGACCTGCAGAATAGCAACGCCTGAAAAAAATACTTTCTACTGGAAAAAGCCAAACACAATTTTAAAAATTATTATTAAATATTGCCAGTTGCTGCTAATGCCTCCTGGCTTTCTTGTGGGCACTGGCAGGAGCTGGTAGATATTTGTGATACTTTATGGACAGCCAGAGGTCTGAAGAAGTCAGAGAACCACTCTGTTTCAGGCTTGAGGCACCGAGAAGCTGGGACAGTGGGAATCCATCCTCCTTCCCAACTCAGCCTGCCTCATGCCAACAACACAAAGCAGAGCGAGACCAGCACATCTGTGCACCCCACAGACAGAAAACCTCTGGGTTTTGCAGCCTGAACTTGGTGTTGATGCCACTGTCCTTCCCCAGCACAAGAAACTTTCCCCTCCACAAACTTCAAAGTTCCTTTCCCCCTCATCTTTTCAGTATTTCACACTTTTTCTGCCAGGCAATAGAAAAGGAAAAAGAGAACAGAGATGGGTCACCAGGCTGCAGGAGAATGTCAATGAGCTGGTCAACTGTCATTCCTCCAGCTCTCCCTCCTGCTCTTGGATCTGGGATTACATAGATACGATGTGCACAGGACTGTAGCATATTTTACTTGTGCAGCCCCAGCATGTGAACGATTACATCAGCTCTGCTGGCATTTAGTCAAGCCACATCATGCTCCCATGGACATTCCCCAGCTGAGAACATTATCTGCTCAGTAGTTGCAGGATGAGAGGGTACGGGACGTGGGCTCTCCTGAGCCAAGATTCTTGGCATTTCATGGCACCAGCTCTTGCCTAAGGATAAATTCAAATCTGTAAAACTGAGGGAGGGATCATAAAGCCATGTAACTCTCATCCACATGCATCAATTGCTGGCTGCAATCATGTAAATGCTCTTAGGTCTCTTGATATGTGTTTCTAGAGCTGTAAACAAAACACATTGTACTGGCAAAACAAACTCAACCTGGGAGTCATACATGGTTGGCTTTGGCAGGACAGGCGGGAGGTGGCTGGGGCAGAAAGCAGCCAAGAGGTTTAAAACTGTTACTCTAAAGTTTTGGGAACCACCACCATGGCCCTTGAGCACCCAGAGGGCTTTGGGCAGGACTTGGCCCACACGTTCTTCCCAGCTGGGACATCTGCAGTCACTCCCTGGCTGCTGGACTAGTGTTTGCCTGCTGGATGCTGTGAGACAAAACAGGGCTGCGAGGAGCCAGGATTGCTGCCCTGTGGTCTCCCTCCCACACTTTCTTTCAAACTCCTCCAATGCCCCTTGCACACCAGGTGGAAGCTTGCTTAGATGCTGAGCTTTCTCCTCCTTCAGGGTTCATGAACTTTCCATCTTTATTTTTGAGTTTTCAGGACATTTGTAAGAAGTTTCCTCCAAGGCAGTGGCCTTCCTCCAGGAGTGACTGTGGCCACTCCTGCCCATCCATCCATGCTGCCAAGATGAAGGGCTTATCAGCATGCCAGGGAAGAAGATATAGACCCTGGCAACTGTAGTGCTGTAATCAACTCCTGCGTAGCTATAGCTGCTCTTAGCTGGAACTCTTCTCACTATGGAGACATTTCCCAAAACATGTTAGGAGTCACAGAGGAAACCACATAATCAAGATTCTAGCCAGCAGGACTCTTGTGGAGCTCAGCATTAGCCATGTGTTGTGGCAACACAGTGTCTAGACCATGAATTACCACCCAAGTTTTTCATTTCATGTCTGTTTAGGAGAGAAAATGTAAAGGGGGACAACAGGATGGGTTTCATTTAATTTTTTCTTCACAATATCACACAGCTCATTTGAACTGTGTTCACAGGGTTTGTCCCAGACGTGAAACAGCAGAAGAAAGTGACAAAACCATTGAGATTAAATGTAAAAACTTTTCTTTATTTGGAAATGCTTGCAGTTTCTCCTTCCTTAACCAGCTCCATTTGAGAACCTTGAACTGGGTGAATCATTACTGGAGGGAATTAAATCAGACAGAACTGAGTCAAGGCTACTCAGCAGCTCAGGGCATGGGATGCAGAGAGCAAAAGAGAGCTAAAATGTAATCCTTAGCTGATCTTCCCAGAGGAGAAAGCTGGTCAGAGACATCAGTGATACAGGAATATGGAGGGATCTGTGCATTTTGGGATTGTTTCTTCTGCAAGGCAACGAAATTACCTGCTGCAGCATGAGCCCACCAGCTGTGCTTTTCCACCCACTTAGAGGTGACTGGGGGCCCTGGGTCCCTGGTGGGGCACATCTGGTGGAAATGGATCACTCAGCAGGGGTCCTTGAGCTGCCCTGGGGACAGCCCATCCTGTGTGTCGTGCAGTCCTGGCTGTGGGCAACACACTGCACTGCCCATTGCAGCTCTGGGTGTGCAGACGTGGAACCATCTCCTCCCACTCTGAGAACTGCAGGGCAGGATTACACATCGAACAGATTGAAACCCAGCAAAGTCCTTGGCTGTATTTCCATTTTGTACACTTACCCCGTAATGATGGAGTGCCTTGTTCAGACGTGGGCTCATGATTAAGGATTGCCTTCAGGCCTTGTAAATAGAAGATCATTTTTATGATTGCTGCAGTGTATGAGCTCTTCATAGGAGAGGCTTTTAAAATCTGAATGGGTTCAAGTGTGCAAGAGATTAATGTGTGGCTGCATGCATCTATCTCAGCCTACACGGTCTAATTTGTTCTTGCGAAGGCTTACTGTGAAAGTCTGGGAGAGTTTCTATGCCCACGTACAGTGGTCACTTGTCTGGAGACCTGGCAGTAGGTTTTACTGCTTAAAGCCAACCAAAGCCTATAGCCAGAAATCAGAGAGCTGGCAGGTTTGCTGTAGTGTCTATGCCACTGATGACATCAGCAAACAGCTTTTTTACCCTCTGAGCAGAGGATTCCTTGTTTGCAGGACAGCATCCTCGCACCGCTCCTGGCATGGGGAGCAGTGCTGAGTTACAGCGGAGTTTGCAGAGCTGCAGAGGCTTTGCAGCACATGACAGACCAAGGCATCGAGGCTGAGGATGTTTTCAAGCTGCCTTCCATAGGCTATTGCTGCTGAGCTGCTCTGTTTGGGAATGGGCTGCAGGCAGCGTGCGGGGGAGTGAGCAAATGCCCTCATCGCTCACGTAACACAAACAGGGCTTGTCCTCCCAGGAGAGCAGTCTCATTCAACACCCCCTCCGGCCAAACAAAAAAAGCTTCATATAAAAACATGGAAAACTTCATATAAAAACAAGTGAGCAGCTATAAAGATTTGTCTTAAGTCTCCACTGGCTTTGGAAAAAAAAAAAGAGGGCAGAGCTTTGCCTCTGGAGTTCATTTTATGCTGGGTAAACTGAGCAAGCAAGCTCTTATCTTTAATTAATTTCAGATTACTGCTCATGGGTCTCTTGGGTCTAAAATGCAAATCTCCCCAGAGTCTAAGCCCCTTGCCCTAAAACCTGTGCTGGGAAGGATCAAACCTGACCCTCCTCCTGAACCCCTCACCGTGTCCTCCTCCTGGCAGCAGCGATGCTGTTCGGTCACTGTAGTTATTACATGCTCAGTTTGTTTTAAAGGCAAGAATGGTTTTCACAAGGTTTCTGTGTCTCTGGGGCTTATGATGCAGAACTGTGTCCAGCTGTCGCCTTCAATGCGATGAAGAACTAAAGGGAGGCAAATCCGATGTGTTCCCAAGCTGAAGTCTAGGATAGAGCCAATAGGCACCCTGCAAATGCAGCTCAAATTGAGTCTGCCAGCACCATGTCCCCATCTCCGGTGTGCATTGTGCTGCTGTCTCTCCTCCCTATCTCCAGCCAGCCCCAGCACCCAGCAAACCATCCTCATCAGCATTCCTTTCTAGGCTGGATCCCTCTAATGTAAGTACATTTACTGCACAGTGTGGCCTTCTATGAGGTGTCCTCAAACATGGGCTTATTTCTAACTATGCACTGTCCCACAGAAGTCTTTGGGAATCAAGTGCTCTCCTGAATTTTGAATACCCCATGCAGTGGGACACACAGGGGGTGCAGCCCAGCTGAGGTTCTCAGCTGAGGGAGGGGAGCCAGAGGGCTGGCAGCAGCATTTTGGGGTTGTTTCACTGTCTTTCTTCTCGTGATTTCCCCGCAAAGGGAGAACGGTGGCAAAAATCCACATACACCAAGAAAGCAGAAAAATTTGGAAGTAAGGTTGTTTAGCATTTCCCATTTCTCTTTCTATTTGTAAAGAAATGGCCAGCTTGAACAGTCCAGTGTGCCCAGCCTGAATGCATGGGGCACAGCTGTCGAGGCAGAGGGGGAGAGGATTTTTGTTCTAAGGATGTCCAAAACAAGACACTTTATTTACAGCCTTGTGTCTCAACACATTGGTAACTTTTACTGTTCATTACCATTAATGTAATCCCTTAAACTAGTATCCCATTGCTCTTTTTTGGGTGCAAAAATGAAACTGGTCCTGGTGATACCCAGGCACACATGCTGCAGAGACCCTGGCCTCATTCCTGCTGCAAGCACTGATGTTTGGAAGCATCATCTCTAATTTTGGCCTTTCTTTGGGACAACACCTGGCTAAACCCTCATAAAATCACTTGTTATTGCTAATTACCTTCTTAATGGTTTTTCCAGAGCTTAGGTTGCACCTTGAACCAGGCTGAGCCACAGCCTGGGCTCTCCTCCTCCTGTTACCATGCCCCTTCCCCGTGGCTGTACCGAAGAAAGGGAAACTTCACTGCATGCAAGAGAGCATCCTTCAGAAGCATGAGCACCAAGGAGAGCATCCTTCAGAAACACGAGCATCAAGCCTCTGTGATTATACACACAGCCTCCTAATTCTCAGTTTGTGTCACAGCACAAGATGTGTGTATGTGATGAGAGGCAAATACGTTCCATAGCTTTTCCCCTAAACCAACATTTAAATTAAAAGAATTAGGCCTCCCACCAGCGAACAGCCTATGTTTAAATGCTTTGCATCTACTCCAAAATTCCAGCTGACAGTTTAATCAAAGCTCTTACAAACACATTTTCCGCTGCTTGCTGCCAGCTCTGATTACTGTCATGTTCTTGCTGCTCGTTGCACGCTGTGATGAACTGAGTTTTGTGGGAAACATCCGTTTTCAGCCCTATTTACTGCCCTCTGATGATCAGCCTGGTGCAAATCTCCTTGTGACAATAAGGGAAACCAGAATAACGATGGGAGGGCTCTGGTGTGGAATTATGTGATAGAGCAAACAGACCGTTCATGCTAATGGTCTCATTAGGTGTCTCTTTGGAAAAACATGATGCTGGGTGTAAAAATCCCTTCTTTTTTTCTTCTTCTTCTTCTTTTTCTTCTTCTTCTTCTTCTTTTTTTTTCTTTTTTTCTGAAATGCACAAAAAAATCAACCAGAAATGCCAAAACAAGCAACTCTTGAATATTGTTATCATTGCTATAGAATTGCAACCATGACCTGAAGGTCAGGTACAATAAAAGGATGTTCTGCAGCAAATAAATGGGCTGGAGACCAGGGACTGCATACAGGCTGCAATTATTTTAGATAACCTTGTCTGACCAACTGCTGTGAGACCAGCTGAAGATCTTCCAGCTACAGGGGAGGGAATAAGCTGAGGGTGAACCACAAATATGAAGGAGAAACCTGAAAATACCTCTACTGGGTTAAAATCCTGCAGGAAACATGCAGCCCTGCTGTGTGAGCCCTATCTTACACCTCTCAGACCTTCTCTGGGTGTGCAGCCCCAGGTCAGGCTGGAGCTGCCCTTCCACTGGCTTTGGCCTCAGACTGCAGAAATCTCCTTCCCTGGATGAAACCACCTCTGGCATTAACACTTTGCAAAAGCTTTTTAACAAGCAGTTAACTGCTGCCACCGTGCAAGACCCTGTCCTGGCCATCGGTGGGCCACAGGGAACGGAGCATCCAATGGATGAGACCCTGATGCCAGACCCTGATGCCTCCTGTCCTTTGCAAACACGTGGGAAAATGTCACTCTAAAAAAAGCTGTCTCTGCCAAGTAAGTCCAAGGCCTGCAGGAGGAAAATCTATTGAAGTGTGGGATGCTAAAACCTTTTTCTTCTGCCACGTATTGTGTTCGGCTCGATACATTGAAAGGAGACTAAGGAAATGAATGAAAAGGGAAAATCAGCCCCAACCCATCCTTCCTTTTCCACAGAAGACAGAGCCACAGTACTGCTTCCATTGACGTTCATGTCAGCTGATGCTATTAATTGTTCTCCTCTCACATTTCAATTGTATGTTTTATGTAAATAAACATCAGCTTTGGGATTGTCCAGAATAGGATCTTTGTAGAGACTGTCTTCAAATCCTCATTAGTTACCTGTACTAGCTGTCTTTCCATCTCCGTGCACTGCTGGTTGGGTTTTACTGGAGGGCAGGGAGATATCTGAGTGCTCACAGCAATGTTTTTCTTCCAGGTTCAGAACACTCCCTTTGGCAGGAAAAAGAAATATTCCTTTAAATCAAAATCCCTGCTAACACTTCTCCTGCACTGGCGTGGTAAGTGCAAAAAGCTAAAAACTCATCCTGCAAATGAACGTGGGGTTGAGATAAACACTATTTTTCTTTGGCAAATGGGTTTTGGGGGAAGCAAGGAAAGATGGAGCTGGAGTTTTGCCCTAAGTTTGAACCAGATATTTCCTGTGGCTCTGAGAAGTTTAAGCATCATTACAGCAAAAGGGATGCGATGCTTCGATAAGTGTTTGACCCTGGCTCATTACCCTGCAGCCTGAAGGCTGACTCAAATGGATTGTGTTTCACACTGATGAATGCTCAGCTCCACTTATACTTACAAGAAAAGTTTTCTTAAATCAGGGAGAGCTGCAGCTCCCTCAAGGCACCCAACCCTGGGTGAGGGTGCCCGGTGCTGCCTTGCCAACCTCCGCCAGTAGCAGAGAGGTGGCCTCTTCCCTGTCACTTTGCCTTCCCATTGCACACCTTTCAGCACACAGGTACCACAGGACAATGCTCTGTATTTATAGTCTCTGGTGGAAGAGTTCTGAGCATATTTCTGAGTTTTGAGCCTGTGGAGTGTGCTCTGGGACCTTTGGGCACTGCTGGCTCTTCTGACACTTCTGTGCCTACAGGAGGTAAACAAAAGATCACCAAAATCTCTCTCTTATTCCCAGGGAGGTTGGGGGCAGGAAGGAAAATATCCACCTGGGAGCAAGATGTTTCTTATACAACCCTGGTTTTTGGCTCACAACAGCTGGTGCTTGCCTCCAGCCCTGTCAGGAATCTCACCTCCTCCCTGGCACACTGGGGACAGACCCTGAGCTTTGCTTTTCTGAGCTTTGCAGAGAGGCAGCCTGCAGAACGACTAGGGGACATTTTCCCTGGGCTGTGGTGGAGGGCTGGAGCTCTGCACAGCAGCAGGGAGACCCCAGCTTGACCAACACTCCCATATCTGAGTTCTCAGTGAGCAAAGCCTTGGTGTGCAAAGCCTTTTCCCTGCTTTTGATCCTTCTGTTCCAGAGGCAGCGGGTGCTGAAACCACTTATTAGCTATTCTCTTTAAAGCCAGAGTTGTCTCCTCAGCCTCTTCCTTTCAACTCCACGTAACTTTTATTACCAGGATCAGAGGCATCACTCCACCTTCAGCTTCTCCAGCTTTTCCTGCAGGCACACCCTGTGCGCTCAGTCCTGCTCTCCAGCCCTGCATGGACCACAGCTACCTTGAAGGATGCTTTTTGCTCCACTCACCCTCAAAGAAAACTCATTAATCCTCCATGGGCAAAACACCACGTGCAAAACACGGACATACAACCTGCACTGTGCATGGTGAAACCTCAGCGATGTCTTGGCCCTCTGGTCCCTCTGCCCACCCCCAAGGGATGAAGGAGGGTCATCACCCCCCGCCCATCTCCAGCCATGGTGCGAGTGCTTGTGGCATGCAGCATGTTCAGCCTGCTGAGGCAAAAATTTCTCCTCTATCACCTTCTCTTAAACACATCCTGAAGGTGACTTCACAGCAACAGAGTAGGGCTGGACAATGCTGGATGGATTTGGGGAAGGGGAGGTTTGTGTTCAGGTCCGAGCAGTGCCATGTTTAGCAATGGCCAGGCACTGATGTGGTTTGGAACAGAGAAACAAGCACCTGTTCACGTGTCCTGTCAGAACAGCGAGAGTTTTCTGCTTTAATCTCTGAATCACTGCACTGAAATCCACTCAACTCATCTACTGTGTTGAGGGGGGCGGGGGGTGAACCAAAATTGATGAAGGGGAAAGGAAAGCCCACAAGCTGTTTTCGTGCAGGAAAAGGAATATGATCTGTCAAAAAGATTATTTGTTACAAATTGTTTGTCTGGTTATGATGCTGAACAAGAGTTACATTTTTCTCTCTGACAGCTCATCATGAACTGAGTGCTGAGCCGAGGAGCACTTAAGAGAAATGGAGCGAGTGAGATCCTGCCATCCTGGTTTATCCACTCTTGTTGCTGATAGTTCTAGTGGATGAAGAGGAATTAAATTAAAGGAAAACCAAACAAATTCAAGAATTGCAACAACCTGCAAGTCCAGCTATGGTTTCTCCCTCTTGTGCACTTTCTGTACAGAAAAGAGCAAATTCACAGCTTGAAGAAGACCCCAGGCCACACACACACTTCTGGTTGTTGGGGCTTTTTTCAACAAGGGTTTTCCAAACTCCTATGGGTAGGACAGGGAAAACACTGCACATAAATTTGCCCCATCTCTCCTGTGGTTGTGGTTGGTGTAGCATCCGTGCCTCCAGTAACAAGGTGGGGCTGCACAGTGGGAAACCACTGCCTTGAATTAATAAGTAAAGGAAAGTGGGAAAAAATGGGCTGGGGAGGAAAAAACACACGACAGCAAAACACATTTGTCATCCTCTGCTGATATGAGATTTTTTCTTTCTTCACAGCATGTTTGCCTAAGTGGGATGAAAGTTGTAGGGCAAAGTATTGTTTTACAAGTCAAGCCAAAGATATTGTGTGTGCTGCTCTGAGATGGCTTGGTGTGTTTACTGATCCTGACCCTTTTTGACCCTCCCCTACTTAAAAAATAATACTTTTCAAGGTGGAAATCTTTCCTCTGGAAAAAGCCAGAATGAAACTTACTGACTCCTTTCAATTGTTCTCTGCAATCACTCACTTGCAGATAACTGGCTGCCAGGGGAACTGCAGCTTTGTTTAATTTAGCGGAAATTATTAGACTTCCCCATCTCAGCCCCCCAGAATATAATTGTGTTGAAGAAACAAGTGGATTTTCTTATCACTGGTTAAAAAGAAAGGCTCCTGGGCATATTAGTGGAGGAATAGCATTGGGGGATGCATCAGGTTGGTTTCCCTCTGGCTTTTCTATGTCTAGCAGCAGCCCTGGAATAGATCAAATTATGTCAGTCACTGGGTCTTGATGGGAATTGGTTTGAGCACATCCTCCAGTGCTGGACTGGGTCCCCCAGGGCGTGGGTTTTCAGAGGCATTTAGCAGCAATGAAGTGATTACATGTGAAGACCAGAGCAGGGAGATGGCTCCCCACCACCCCGTTGTTGCTCCTGGATCCCAGTTTCATGCCCTGGGAAGGACCAGTGGCACCCAAAGGACTTTTTCCCCTCGCCAGAGCCCACATCCTCAACTGAAGAGGAGCTCTGGCTCCAAGTGCTCAGAAGTAATGATTTATGTAAATGTGGTGCTTTTATTTTAAAAAAAAGGGGGAAAAAAAAAGGTAGGCTTGCAAACATCACTGAATGGCTTAATGGTATGTAATTTGCAGGAGTTTTCAACGCTGTGTTACAATGCCTATCTTAATTGTGATAAATTACTTTGAAATGAGTGGGTGTCAAATGAATTGATAGAAATAGTGCAGCGTTACCACTTCCAAACTCCCTTTTAATCATGGATTTTTTTCCTAATCTTTGATTCTTATGAGGTTTTCTGTCTACAAACTCTCCTCAGAGTTTCTTTCCTCTTCCACTCCTGTTCACACGTGTGCAGAGTTTCTCTGAAGACTTCAGTTAGGAGCACTCCTCCCTCTGGCATCAATCCCCGGAGCCTCATGGCAGGACAGCAGGACCCAGGTAGAGCACCCAGAGGCTTCTGTGCCAAGAACCTGACATGGTCATTGCTCAAAACACATCCCCACAGTCCCCAGAGCAGGGAAGCCACCTGCAACCCAATTTCTCTTCCCACAGAAACAAACTGTTGTCGGCTTTGCCCTTTCCCCAAGTAGTTCAGGGAAGGTGAGACTAAAATTAGCTGCAGCTCCTGGCTCCGTACCGGGCTGGAAAAGAGGTTCCCAAGAGCTCGGCACCTGCAATGGCAGCAGCAGGCGATGCTGTGATGGGTAATTTGTCATTGTTCCTATTCTTGGTAACAGGAGGGATTCATTTTCCTCACCACTGCTGTGCTGTAGGACTGGCAGGTTGAAGGTGCTGAGCTGAGCGCTGCCAGAAGGAAAAAAATGTGTGGAGGACTCTGGACCTGGCAGGTCTGCTGGATTAAGGATTGCAAAAACCTCTGTTTAAGGATTCCTGTGTCTTTGTAGTGATTTTGGTTCAAGATCATTCCCTCTGTCACAAAACACTAAGCTTCTCTTCCCATTTTGTGGCTTTTTGAGCTGAAACAGAGCCCATCACCAGCTGATGCATCAAATCTGTGACATGTCTGTTACCAGCAAACTTCAAGCATCATGTGGCAGTGTTTTCAGGGGGCTCCTTACCAACTAAGTATGTCAAATCAATCGTGGAATCTGATGTGCTATGTGCCTGGACACCTCTTGCAGGCAACAGTGCCAGAGACTAATGGGTCAAATCCTGCCTCACTGAATCCATCCATGGGAGCTTCCAGAAGCCGTGGTTGAATGGCAGCAGCCTTCCTCCCGTAAACAAAACAGATAGCCAGATCCAACAGACACTGTTGGTAGTGAAACTTGGTACACTGGCATGTACTACACATATTAAATGTATGTAGCAGACCACAGCAGCACACTTTCTGTATCCAGAGTATCAGAGTCCATGTTTTAGACTAGATCTTAGGCAGCGTTTCATTACCGAGAGGGCAGCCAAGCGCTGGAACAGGCTTCCAGAGAGGTGGTTCATGCCCCAGGCCTGTCAGTGTTCAAGAGGCATTTGGACAATGCCCTTAATCACAGGTTGGGCTTGGTCAGCCCTGGAGTGGTCAAGGAGTTGGGATGGGTGATAGGGTAGGTGCCTTCCAGGAGAAATATGATGGTCTGGTCTTGTCTATTCTGTTTTAGCCATGTGTCAATTTTCACTGAGCTAGAGACGTTCCAAGTGTGGTTTATGAGATGATTCAGAAGCCAAAAGTTGCTCAGGGTTCCAGGCAGTGCCAGTATTTCTTAGGCCCCTTCAGGGCCACAAAGTCACAGCCTGTGACTATGGCTGTAGTGACTTTCCCCTTCAGAGGTTTCTCCCAGTCCCAAGCTGCCAGTTATCAAGCTCACGGCTGGGGCTCGGCAGCTCTCAGCCAGACCTCACCATCACACAGCTGTGAGAACCCTCAGAGCTGCTGCAGTGGGCACAGCCTAACCGGCTTGACAACACGCAACCTTCCATTTTCCTAATTCAATTATAAAAGCAAGCCCCAAAGAGCATACCCCTGACTGTTCTGTCTTCTGGACCACTGTGATGTGCTGACATTTCTGCAAGTCCATCGGTGGTGAGAGGTTCACTCACCAGAGGAGAAGATGCTCATTACAAAACAGCAATGCTGCGAGGAAGCCCGTGAAGAGTCAGGGGGTTGGTGTGTGACCCAAAGGGAGGTGCTCACCCCCTTCAGCTTTTCTCACCAAACCATTTTCATTTCTTCCCTAGCAGAGGTGACAGTTGTTTTCCCAGCTCTCCACCCGGGGAGCTGCAGTGTCAAACCCTCTGATTGAATTAGTGTGGGTAATTTATATGGAGGTAAAATGGAATGAAAAGTAAAGTAACCAGAAATGAGATTATTTTTCAAGGTACATTTAACTTACTGTGACATTTGAGAGCATGAGCCTTTAACAGAAATAAGCAAGGCCCATTTGTCTGAGAGTTTAAATATTTAATTCCCAGGAAGACAGACACAATTTTTCAGATTATAATAATTATTTTAGACTTGATCAGCAAGAGAGAGAGAAGCTTTGAGCCGGCATAATATAAAAGTCAAGCAGGAAAAGTAATGGTAAGTTGCCCATGTGATGGCAAACCCTGCACGACCGCAGGGACAAGCTGCTTCGGGATGGGGTTTAGGGGACCGGGGCTCTCCTCCTTCTGCTAATCACCAGTTGTGCAGCCACAGGCAAACCTTGCCATCTGCTTGCATTCCCTTCCTGCTTTCCTTTCATTTAGAGCATGAACTGTTTGCAGCAGAGGCTGTAAAGATTGCAGGAATCAGTGCTTGTGCCCTTTATTTGGCCTCTGATTTCCAAATATAGCAAAAACAGGCACCCAAAAGGGAAAGCATTTAGCTAAGTTGCTTTTAATTACCCTGGTACTAGTTGGCTTCAGTCTGAAGTGGGTGCTTGGAGGCTTATCCGTGTAATCCCTGACCCTTTGCTGATGCCACCCCCGTGCTGACTCTGAAACCCATGGATGCTCACCACTGCAGGGGACGTGTTGCATGGTGTGGCTGGACCTGCATTTTTGGTGAATAAAAGTCAGGAATTTGAGCAATGATGCTTCAACCTGCACTTGAGAGCATCCTGAGGACAGGCCCTGGGGTGACAGCAGTGTTGTCCTCTCAGGCTTGTGATGGATGGAGCTGAGAAGCTGATGGATGTGGTCCTGAGGTTTGACTGCCTGTGCAAGCTGGGGAGATTTAGTAGGTTCAGCAGCAGGCCTGCTCTGGCAGACAGTGGGGAAGTAAGGGTAGGAAAAGTCCTGCCAGGGAGCAAGGTCAGGGTTTGCAAACTGCTTTGCTGGAGATGAGAATCCCTGGGTGGGTGAGACCCTGCCCAACCTTAAAACACACTGCCCCAAAGAAGGGGGGAAAGGGATTTCCTTCCAGCTTGGCAGCCAGGGGAATGACCTGTCACATCACGGATGTGCTTTTGCCTTGGACGCGGTTAGTGTCAGCCAGGAGGCCAGAGCTCAGGGCTGGTGCCGGGGGCAAGTGAGGGCTGGAGGAACAACAGGCACCATCTCAGCTCTTGGGGCTTCCCCTGATTTATTGTCTAGCATACTTGTACTTTGTTACAAGCTCTTCCTCTTTATCAGACCACTGAAAATAATTTCTCCTATGCCTCTTCCAGGGAGATTTATAAAGATAATATTACTTGTGAGTAATTAGGAATAGGAATTAAGTTTGAATAAATGAACTATCTGCAATTAGTCTCCCTCCACTCACACGAAGCCTGAATGCTAATCTGAACATTGTTCTTCCTAATAATGAAAAGCAAAATGTTTTTAGTGAGGTGCCTTAATCCAGATCCAGTAGCTAAGGACTGCACTTGGCTGTGCAGAGCTCATTACTTTGGGTCTGCTGATAGGGCTGTTTTGCATATCAATATTTCTGGGATGGATTCAAAGTGCCCAGGAAGACACACTAATAGGAGAAAAGCAAAGGTGAAGGCAGCTCTGGAGAAGGGATTTTGGAACTTCTGAGGAAAGAGAAAATGCATTAATAAATTAAGGTTTAACGTAATGAATGAATGACCATGGGTTTTTTTGGAAAAAAAAAATGGTAATTTTAGCTCTAAATCTATCAAATTGAATAGATTGTTCTTTCCACCAGTACATGTGACCTTACTCATCTTCACTTTGTCCTTTGATCAGTTAAACTTGGAAGATAAAGAGCCAAGTTAAATCACTGGACTAAGAAACAGAGACTCCAGGATTCATTCAGTAAAAATGCTCAGCACAAGTTTACCTGTGGCATTTACCCCCTTTTTCCTGTGTGAGCACATCCTCGAAATGAGATGCTCCCTCCCCTTTTGATACCCCACCCTTTCAGATCAGGCAGAGCTTCACGGGGGTCTATTTCAAAACTGGTGGTTATTGAAGGGGGGTTGTTCATTTGATGGATATAATTAACATGATATGGGAAGCAACGCCTTCAACAGCACACAGAAGATGCACCCCTGATAATCTGAAGTCAGACCATTGAAGTGTTTTGGAGTTGGAGTAGCCTAACTTTGAAGGTGAGCTACAATGGGAGCCTGATGCTGCACAGGGACCACAGCCCCCAACCACATTGCTGCCCATGTCAGCACTGCTGCATGCCCTGGGTTTGCAGCACATGCGCGGTGACACAAGGCAGCTGGGGTGGCAGGATCCATACCCTGGGTTGCTGATGCACCAGGAAAATATTTTTACCACCCCTTAAACTTGCAAAAGGATCTGAAACCCCAGCATTGTTATGGCCCTGGCCTGGACAGCCCTGCCAGGTCATGGTAATTACTATGACCCGCTGAAATAGGACTGTCTCTTACACATACAGACCAGGACACTTGCAGCAGTAGGAAAGTAATTGTAGCTTTCTTCTTTGACAGGCAGCTAGAATTAACTCTGCTGCAGCAGCAACAGCAGTGATCTGAATATGTATACAAAATAATCCATTCCATCAGATAAATGAGTAGAACAAAGGCCACCATGTTTTTCACTTTCTAAAATGTAACTAAGAGCCATCTAGCAGGGAGACTGGTTTTATGTTTTATTAATTGCCACCTCTTGATTATTTTACTTCTAATTCCTTTCTCAAATAGTCCATAGAAGTGTCCTTTGATGCACTGAGGGGTTTTTTGTGGTTTCTTTGTGAACATTTCCAGGCAGCTGCTGAAAAACAAGTATACAGAATAGACTGAGCAAAAGGGCCAGTCTAACAAGAAGAACAATAGAGCAGAGAATCAAAAAGAATCATAAATCCAGGGAAATTTTAGTCCATGTGCCATACCAAGGGTTTCTGATAAAACCATTCTCTTCAGGATTAACATGGGGAATTCAAACAAAAACCCTTCACAGATCCAACAGTAACTAGTGTGAGTTTTGTGTTTGGAAAGGGAGGATGTAACTCAAATGCAAAAAGTTTTGATGGGAAGCATCAACAGCACTTGTGAGTAACAGGTTCTCAACAGATCAGTCTTATGTCTGAGAGATCAGTGTTTTGGGACTCAAACTTCTCAGATACCATCAGTATTACTCCCTGGGAGCAGACACAGGAACATAGTCCCAAGATCTGTGGGAAATCCCTGAGAAGTGTCCTCAGCAGGGGCTGTGATGCAAAAACAGGGGTAGAAAAGCCCAACAGCTTTTTTCCCTGATGTATAAATTCAGCATCTCACAGCCCTTTCTGGGACTGGACATTGTTAGCAGCCAGCTCAGGGATGGGCTCTACAGCAACCCTGGGAAGATCCCATAGGGCACCCTGCCTGCAGGAGCATGTCCTAAGCAATCTCAGCATCTGCCTCCTGTAACTGGCTGCCAGCTGGAAGTAAGCCTGGAAATTAATTTCTCAGATTTTTCTAAGGGTGGGGACAATAAATCTCTTTTAGATCCAGGTGGAGCATTGGAAGATGCTACTGTCATCTCCCAGAATGAGGTCTGCCCTCATGTTTTCCTTTTTCAGAGGTGTTTTCAGACCCCTTGTTTGTTTTGCCCCATTTTACTCCACTTTTCAAGGTTTCTGATCGTTAAGCAAGGTAGAAAGCATGACAAGAGACCAGGTTTGGAAAAATAATCTTGATCCAGAAATGTCTCAGGTAAAGTCTGAAGCTCTCAGGTGGCATCTGCACCACTCAGCCCAGTGAAACACTGCTCTTGTGACACACATGGGATTATTGGTACTGCATCAGCCCTGTCAGTCCTCTGTGCACCAGCTATCCATTGCAGAGGTACTGCTCAGCTATTCACATCCAATTTGATTTATAACTCTCTGAAGTCAAGGGAAAGACCTGCCTTTGATTTCAGTGATTTTTAGGATAAGCTCTTAATTTCACGCTTTGTCCAAGAAGCAGATAAAATGGATTTGAGGAAGTCTTTTTTCCTTGGAAAATTAATATTCATTAAACTACTTTAAGACACAGGATTATTTCTAAAAGGTCCCATAATAGAAATAACCAGTATACTTGAAATAAATAGATTTTACAGTAATCAAATTCTTCAGCCTGGCTTTTTATCCTGTTTATTGCCCTGTGAACCTCTCCATCATAACCAGCAGCACTTACAAAGACAGAAATAAGTCACTGTCAGCGAGCTCAGAGGAGCTGAAAGATTTGCTGTAATCATACAACTAGTGCTTAGCATCTCCCAAATATCACTGGACCTTCCACGTGTTTATCTGATTCAATTACAAGCTGCACTGAGGAACTGAAAATATATTCCAAACACATTCATGAGAGAGGGCCAAAATGTGACAGCTCCTGCTGAAATGTTCCCCAGTCTGCAGTCTCAATTATCCCAGCTGGGATATGGGAGAGCTGGGGTACAGAGGGCTCCACTGGGGTGGGATGAATCCCACACATCTGCCAGGTATCACGTGGTATTTGAATAAAGTTATTTAATTTAAAAAAAATAAACAAATCTGTGTTGCAAAGCTGAATTTGCTAGCATAGGTTGCATGTTAGGGGTCAGAATCTGTGTTCTTTAAAAATTCCCAAGGTTAAAAATGGGACTGACCTGTCAAAGCAGCCAGCCTGGCACCTGGGGAAGGACACACGTTTGGTGTTTTATTGTTTTGTTGGGGTTTTTTTAACTGAGCTCATCTCCATTGTGAAACAGAAGTAAATTTCTAGGGAAACAAATTTTAAATCAATGTGACTTGTCAACTAGGCCAAAATTAGTAAATTCACTGATTCTATATCACAAAAATTTGCAATTTTCCATCCTCTCTCAGGTTCAGGGTGGGAAACCATTTGGAAATCCTGTGAACACTGGAACTCTGTCACTTCTCCATGTGACAGTTCAAATCCTGTGAACTCTGAAACACTGTCACTTCTCCATGTTTTTGACTCATCAGGACTCAGAGTTATGGCTTTGGACCATGGCTGATGCAGGATATGCCTGCTCCTGCCTCGACACTGCCCCACTGCCCTACCTCCACAAGGCAAAGGTTGCCTTCTTCACTGTAAAGCTCATCTGCTTTTCACTTCTTCTCCCTGAAAATATTGATTAAACCTTTTTTCTTCCCCTCCACCCTTCATTTTTTGTTTAATTTACTTTTTATTTAATGTATCTATTTTATTGCATCCATTCAGGAAACAGGAGTAATGCCATATGAAAGGTATACTAATGAACAGCTGGAATTCATTAAGCAAACAGGAATACGTTGAGCAAACATGTTTGTGAACAACCCAGAGATTGAAGCATGTTTGCAGAAAAGTTCTATTGAGCAGTTAAGAACAAACAAATCAGTAAAAATCTAAAACCAGATCTTGCATCTTAACGAGGGAAAGAAAAGCTGTCAGCCCATCAATAAGCCATTAACCACAATGGGCCTCAGCTAGTTATCTCTCTGCTGTTGACATCTCTCTGCAGATGGGAGGTGGATATTTTACCTGTGTGGGGCTGAATGGTCACCACCAACCTCCTGAGAACCTTGCCCAAAGTCCTGGCATTGCTCTGTGGAGGAGAAGAGAAAGCCACCCCTCGTGAAGATGTCCTCTTCTGACCCTCCCAGGGTGCAACACATGCATTTCTTACTGCAATGAAGTGATTTAATTCTATGCACAAACATTTGTCAGGTTGAACGGGGCTCTGAGCAACCTCATCAAGTTGAAGACATCCCTGCTCATTCCAGGGGGGTTGGAGTAGGTGAGCTTTAAAGGTCCCTTCACACCCACACTATTCTACGATACTACCATGCTGTGGCCTTATGAAGTTTGAAAATCACATAAAGCATTTGAATCACAACACTCCTTTATGTTTAATTCCTTTCTCCCTCAGAATAAGAAGCAAAATTTGTTGGAAATTTCGTGTGTGGGGGAATTTTCCTGTGTGGGAGAATCCAGCTCCTAGCCAAGCCCAAGAGCATGCAGACTGATACTGTGCGATTGGCAGGGGCTTCAACACTTTCATAACAAGAGCTGTATTAATCCCTGAAGGTGATTGATTTCAGGAAAAGATTCAAGATACTGCTGATGTGAATCCATCCATTGTAACAGGGGTTTTTTGCAGTTAATATAACATATAACAGTTAATAACATGACCCAAAACAGCACAAGTCTTGGCTCAGTATCCTGTGCAACACAGCTATAATAAAACCCTGTCCTGGCTGGGGTAAAAGACTGGCTGCACTAACGAGGTAAGGTTCTGTACTCTCTAGGGCAACAGAGAAATTACATTTAATTACAAGAATAGAGCATCTCTGCTCATTGAATACAGTGCATCACAGATGAGAATGATTCACTTTGCTCATGACTGCACTGCATACAGAGCAGAGAAGCTTCAGCTGTTATCACACAACAGAGGAGAGAAAAGCTCACTCATCCTAAGGCAGGGGTGCAGGCTACATGCCTTATCTGCACATGAAATAGTTTGCAAAGAGATCAGCCTAAGAAAGGATGTGAAAGAGGTCTTAAATCTCTTTCCAGGAAGCCCAGTGATGCTTATTGACTGAGACAAAAATTTATGAGATATGCTTTATAATAACTTCTGGGTTTTATCCTTTTATTAGCAGTTTTCTGAGACGCAGCTCAGAAATGTCACTGTAACTCCTAAGGACATACAGCAGTGAATGATGCTCAGTTTGCAGTGCTTGGAGGCAACTGGCTCTGTGCTCTAATGGGTCCATCACTACTCATAAGCCAGAGGAAGGTGGATTTATCCCAGTCCTGCCAGGGGACTGTGCCACCCCCGGCACATCCTGCATCTGCACTCTCCATGCTTTGACTTTTACCCCAAATCACTGCATGGGGTGGGGGGTGCACCTTAGGGGTCCATGGCACTGTATTAGTAATAAATCCTCAGTGCCCATTCATCAGTGTTACATGGGGAGCACTTCGTGCCAGGAGTATTAATCTGCTGAATTGTAGCATGCCGGTGTTGTAGAAAGGTAAGAAAATGGAACTGACAGCTGCTCTGCTCTTGGCAAGGCAATGAGGCTGCCTTAATTAGAGCTAATTGTAGCTTTCCATCACATTAAATTGTAACGCAGAATGTTGCAGGTTAGTCTGTGGGTGAGTCGCATCGTCCGTCCCCCTCCTTCTCCCCAAAACATGAGATGACATTTGTTTTTCCTCCTGTGCAATATGCAGCAATGGCTACTCACAGAAAGCAGGACTCTGCTCTGTGAGTAGGGATCACCCACACCCTGTCCCAGGGGACAGCCCCCTGCCAGCAGCGCTCGGGCTGGGAATGTGGCTCTATTTGGGTTTTAGTCCTCAATGAGCACTTGGTCCTTGGCATCAATTTGGGGCTGTTACTCAGCTGAAGGTGTATGAGATCCTGCCCAGGAAATGAAGGAGTGGGGCAAATGCTGCATTACAGACTGTGTCTTCTGTATATACATGGTAAATATCTGCTTTTCATCAAGAATTTGGGCATTTGCTGACACTCTTCAATGTCAAAACCTTAAAGACTCTTTCAGGCCAGGAACACAGTACTTTCCCAGGATTTCTCCTTCTGTGCAGCGCAGAACAGAAAGGTTGAATCACCCCCATCTCTCCACCAAAATCCTCCTGTGAAGAAGCTCAAGGGTCCCCACTGCCAGACACCCCTTGGACTTTCTACCCACAGCCCATTTCCAGCTCTTTTGGACTAACATCCAGATGCCTTATGGTGAGACCTGAATATGCAAAGCCATAGGAGATCGAAGCACTGCTATTTATAAGACAGTATCTTTTCCAGGCGTGCAGGCAATGTAATTTAAGACCAGACAAACATCTGTCTATTAGCAATTGCTGTTTGTGGCGGGGCAGATCTGCTCTGGCTCGGTCTGTGCTCCACATTATGCCCATGGCAGATACTTTCTCCTCTCTGCACGTCTGTATCAGCGCTCACAGCCATAAGACAGGAACCCAGCCTTCTGACGAGCGTCGCTAAGATCAGTCGTAGACTTGACTTCCTGGCCACTCGAATGGACAGCTTTGTCTTCATCCCACGCATTTGATCCATGGCCAACAGTGAAATGTCAAAGCAGAGAGACGTTATTTAACGAAGGAGGAGGTAGGCTCAGCACAGAGGCATCTCACCGCAATGCCTCATTTGATCCGTGATGGCTGAGCAAGAATAGGATTTTAAAATGCACAGGCAGTCCATAGGAGGCCTTCAACCCCAGTGACATTGGTGAGCATTGCCAGCAGCTTTGCCCTTATGCTGTTGCCAAGAAGAAAACAAAGTCAAGCCCTGATTGTCACACTGACCCCGTTTGACCCAGCCTGGAAGTCATGAACCTGAGAGATCCGGAATGGAGGTCACTGCCACTGCCAAAAACATTTCACAGGACTGGATTACCATCAAAGGCCAATATCTTCATACCAAGATGTCCAAATGAAACTCTTTGCTTCGCTTCTTATCAGTCCTCCTGCTATAAATAGCCTCTCTCAGAGGCCAGTGTGAACGTAAGAGCTCCAGCCCAGTCCCCTTCTCTGCCAAAAACTCAACTGATTTTGCAAGTTTCTTAGACCAATCTGTAGCAGTTGCCTGCCCCATGGAAGTGTTCCTGGTGATCTCTGTCACCTCTTACCTAGGATTGCTCTGAAATTGCTGCTACTGTGCCTATGGGTTAGTGTAGTGCAGCCTCTGTAGGAAGTGTAGTGCTGAAATGCATGTGATGATGGATAGGAACTGCACAGTCCAAGCTGGGAAGGGCACTGAGAATGCCACTGTCATGGACCTGATGCATTGCCTGCCTGTCTTACAAAGGTGTCCCCATTAGACCTCCTAAAGAGAAGTGGCAGCTAGCCCCTGAACCATGGCCGCTCTGCTGACAGCCTCTGAGGCCACAGTGGGGAGAGGTGCAGGGAGATCCTGAGATTTATTCCCAGGTCTGTTGCTGTCACGCTGTGCAGATGGAGAGAAATCATTTAACCTTTCTGTGCCTTCGCTCTCCCGTCATAAAACGATTACCCTTATACTGATGTGGTAGGAGTGGTCTCAGGTGTCATGATGTGACCAAGAAAAAGTGTGCTTGGATGCTAAAAATACTCATGGTATATGTCAATGTCAAGCGCTCCTGCAGATCGATGTTACTGGCTGCCCTTCCTCCTATTTTTTCTCCAGATGCAAAAAGGAAACTGATGCTTTTGCCCACTGCTAGCTGTGGGTACAGGGCACCAAGCTGGGATTCTCAGTCTGGTGGCCAGCATGGAAAAAAAGATCTGTGTGGCTGTTCCTGGTGCTGGGTCCACCCAAGCAGACTGCTCCAGCTAAATGGCCAGAGGCCTCTTCCCATCCAGGTCTCACGCTACCAGTGATGTTGCATCTGCTTAAAAAGGTGAACTGAATCAATATGAAAAAAAAAATAGTCTCCAAAATGATGCCAGACCAGCTGAAATCACCACTACCTGATGCCACAGGCACGTGGATTCCTGTTTGATGCATCCACATTGCAATGAATGACATGACACTGGAGCCATTTGAGTTGCCCATGTGAGTGCTCATACTTTGGCAGGTGATGAAGAATGAAAGCATTAAATTAAATGCCAGGGAAAGAGATTCAAGTCTGCATTCCTCTGCATTTGACGCAAATCAGGAGCACGTACATCTCATGGTCTTGTATCAGTGCAGGGGACATCTCACCCTCTGCCCAGGCTGTCCTGAGCTTTCTGTGCCCACCTCTGCTCCCGACTGGCCTGAATTCTCTTTTCTCTGTTTCCTTCAACTATAAGTTTGGAAAAGCAAAGACTTTCTGCCTGAGGTTTGTCGTAACTCAGGAGTAACACGAGGGCAAAAAAGTTTTGGCATCGAATCTGCTATAAAGTACCTCCTGTAATTTTTAATTTAATTATCAAACTGCCTCAGCTCTGGTTCCCTCACACAGATGAGTGATTTTTGCTCCCACCTTTAAATCACAGGTCCTGGCGTTTGGAAAACTGTCTGGCTGGGTATTCTTCACAAGTTAAGAGCAAAAATCTATGACTTCATAAAATAGCCTCACTTTAAGAAATGAGTAGTAATTCTCAGAGGAACGGAGGGGACAGGCTTAGTTTATTGATGTCTCAGCCAACTCTTTCTCATTGTTTCTGCAACTGCCACCAGGGAATCAAAATTCACCGATAGCTTCAGCCCTGTCAGCCCCAGTGCAGGAAATAAGTGTGAAGCCTGAGCAGCAATAGCCGGGGAGTGTTTAATAGGAGATTACAAGGGGAGCCGGGAGCCATCCACAAGCAGCAACCCCATGGAGCTCAGCAGCCTGAGCTGCCCAGCGAGGGGAGGGAGAGGTGGGCTGCCCTGCAAAACCCTCTGGGCAAAGGCAGCCTCAGCTCCTTAGTGCTGGGGAAAGGTCTGGGAGGACAACCTGAAATGTCAGTGTATTGATTGCGCTGGGGGGACTGACAAATGTCAATGCGCTGCCAGGATCTGTGGGGTTGAGTTGAGCTGGCCAGGATGTGTGTCCTCAGACAAAAGGGCTTGTCCAGACTCATCCCTTCCATTTATCTCCGGTGAAAGATTACTCAATCTATTTTCAGTTTCCTTTTCTGAGAGAAAAATCTGAGACAAAAGGTGGGTTTCAGACTGATATTTTCATGGAGGCAGAAAAAGTTAGCGTGTTGGAGGCTCAAACCTAGAACATGCTGAAAGAGTTCTAGGGATGTAGAAGTGGGGCATCTCACCCACGGGGAGAGACAAGACCTGCAGCTGCTCCTGCTGGGTGTGGGGCAGGGGACTATGGTGCCCCACAGCCAAAGGATTCCATCAGCAAATACTGTTTTAAAGCTGAAAACTAGAGTTTGAAAAAAAAGACCAAACCCCTCTGGGAAGAAACCCACCCTCCATCATTTTTACTCTGTTGTCCATAGCCTGTCTCACTCTCATGAGTTTTAACTTCTTAAAGATTATTCTGAAAACATGCATGCATCTCTCTCTGGAAAACAGCAATTATTATGTGCTACGGGGTTCTACCCATCATTACTTCCGTATAAGCAGGCATGGTAAAGCTATTTCATTCAGCCTAGCAAATTAAATGAGTCCAGTTTCTGGAATGCAGAACAGCGGCGTGATGAATGACATACCAGGTGAACCCTACCAAGGGATTAAAGCAAACTTCCAAGTAATTTACAAAAAGGTAGAGCACCATTTATTTGCTCGGCACCATATAATTACAAGTAATCTAAAAACTGGAAAGGAAATGAAAGTGAAAAATCAAAACTCTCTTTTGTCCTGGAAGCAAAACAACAAGGAGAAATATTTTCCTTCTCAGCTCATTTTGGTTTCTGTACAAATACACATGGTGTGATAAAGCTATCTGAACACTAGTGCTGTGCCAGCCATTTCGTCCTGAGTCGGTCTGTTTTGATTTGGGTCTGTCACTGGATTGGATCTTTAAGAGATTGTAAAGGCAGGAACAATGTTCATTGCATTATATTACTCTAAATAAGTTTTGAGGAAAATGCACAGAATAAGCCAAGGCACCTTTTCTGTTACGCAGCATGAACCTCGGGTGATGCACCCCAGACCTGAGCGCTCACTCCCCTGCCCTCAGACAGGAGAGGTGAGAATGGCTGCAACCCTCTCCCCAAAAGGTGGTGCACAGAAAGGGCTTCCATGGCATTACAACACAGCCCTAAAGCCCTGCAGGATTAGCTGGTGCTAATCACACTAAACCCAGGGTTTAAAGTGGATTCATGCTCTAAGTCCTGCCTAAGAGGTTATTCAGCAAAACAAAGCTGCTTCTTGTGCCAAGGGAAGGTGGATACAAGGGGAGATGTATATGCTATTTATGACCACAGTGAACTCCCATTTCCATTTAACAAAGGCTTAGCTCAGACCCAAGATTCAAATCTTTCAGGATTTCCAAATTCAGTTCAGAACAGGGTCTCAAATGTCTAAAGCTTGACAGCTCGTAGGCGATGTTTAATGATGGATAGATGTGGCAGCTCAGTGCAATCACAGTCAGTTTTGTGACACCACTTGGCTATTCTGCAGGTAAAGCTGACCTGGTTCATTGCAATCAGGCCTCATGGCATCGTGCCTCGTTAGCCCTGATGGCAGGAGACATCATCTCTCCTCAGTAAGTGGCTGCAAACGTGCTCACCCATCTCTCCATGCCAGCCTGAATTAGTATCACTTTAATTTTTTAATCAAAAGGTTTTGACCAGTGTTTTGCCAAATTCTGTGTACCTGCATGAAATGAACTTGTAATATATAACAGAAATTAGGTCTACAAGATCTGTTTCCCACCAGCCCTGGCTGATTGGCATTGGCCGTGTTACCCTCCATTAACTCTTCATTAGAGATCATCAGCACTTCTGCTACTTTGACAGGTTCAGCGTGGGGCTGATTAACCTGTATTTATCCAGGTCGTCTCATTTCTCCTTCACAAATATTACTCTGTGTGAGCAGCCCAGGAGGGCTCCAGCAGCCCAGGGAGAGCTGCCCACTTCTCCTTCCTTTCTACTCATCCAGAAAGCTCTTGGTTACCCTCAGAACCAGGCTTTAGACATAAACGTTTTCTCACTCTGTTGTGAAATCACAGCTTTCACACTATTTAGTAAATTATTCTTAAGCAGCTCCCAATTACCATTCACACACCACTATTTAAATTCCAATTAGCTCATAATTATTTTTGGCTTTGTGCAATTGGCCACTTGAAAGCACCACACACTCACACCTGCATATATATACACACTTATATTTTATTGCATTAAATTGCATTATTGGTTGGGGATTACTATATTAGAGGCTTTGAAAACCCTCCTGGGTTGCCTGGCTGGCGTGTCAGTGCATAGAGAGCTGCTCTTCACTTTTTCCACTTATTTTTGTAGTTCAGCGTAGACGTTGCGCTAATCACATCCCTGCTCACACCCTCCCTGCTCCCCTGCATCGTCTGGGCTGTGAGTTAAACACCACAGAGGCCTGGCTGCATTTTGTGAATGCCAGGGGGCTGTTGTGTTCCAAAATGACACCCCCTCAGAAAGCCAGGAGGAAACTTAGTTTAATATTTAATGTTTCCATAGGAATCATCTGTGTGTGGCTCTGCCACGTGGTGCAGACGTTGTCATGGCACAGAGCTCCAGCCTCGAGCTGGAGGGGAGAGCAAACACACATCACTCTCACTGAGTTCAGCACGGTGGAAAAATCCATATATAAAACATGCCTTTTCATTTAAAGACTTGGTATCAACTCAAATAACTTCAGTGTTACACGCAGTGTGCTTGAAAGCTAAAAAGAAATGTAGGAGATAACGCTTTGTTTTAAAAGGAGAAAGGATGAGCATGCCTGTGGACACTGGCTGAGCCATTCCTATAACCACTCTTTATGCAAGCAGAGCTGTGACTGTGACCTGACCACGCAGGGAAACACGTCTGCAGAGCACGGAGGCTCCAGCGTCCCAGCACGCCGCAGCTAACCCACATCCCCACTTCAGCAGAGGGTCACTAATATTGGATACCTGGAGCAACAACCCATGGATATGTGTGTGCCTCTGGATGTCTTTCCCAAGCCATAAGCACTCCCAGACAGGAAAAGCTGTTCTTCCTGCCCCACAAAGTCAGCAACCACCTAAAAACGCCGTCTCTTTGCTGATTAACGGATTAGAACGAAGCTCCCTGCACACCAGACCAAATTTGGCACACCAAGGCGGCAAAGAAAACCACACCTTTGCCAGCTGACCACTTATGTCCCTTCATTTTACTATAGGTGTGTCCACTTTGTGGCTGAGCATGGTTTCATCTCCTATCACACTGGTGGCAGGGAGCAGGCAGGCAGGCTCAGCGTGCCCTGAACTCACTGCTCTGTTGCACACAGAGTTTCTTACGAATGTGCTGTGAGCTTTAGCAGTGTGCAGAACTGCTTTGGATTTTTTTCTTTTTCCCTTGGTCCCTGCGTGGACAAAAGCCAAGCTTTATAAATCAACTGTGTAAACAGAAATATCCTTCTTCCTTGAATGTGGTTATTATTTTGAAAAAGGAGGCTGTCATTTTAAGGAGCAGAAAACCCATTTAATCTGGAGACACTGGCTCTGATGCCAGGCACTGGTTACCGTAAGTTTTTTCTGTCCCAAGTTGCAGAGTAAAAAGTAAAAATCTTTCATACAGACTGTTTTTGGACAGCTTTTGATGAGCTAAGATAATTTTTGGAGCCCCAAACGCTCTTTCTATTACATTACATGTATAATCTATTTTTATACCCATGCAAGTAAGCTCTCAGCAGCAGCCCAACACCCCCGGTGAAACCAGAGCTCTGCCCGCTTGCACTCTCATTATACAAGTTTTTCGCCTTAGTCTAAAAATAGGTGATGAAGAATGGGAAAAGAGACGTGCCATCCCCGGGAGGGTGGAGGGGAGCTCTCCCCAAACCCCACACAGTTGGCAGCAGAGCCAGGAACCAAACTCCAGTCTCCTGGGTGCATCCCTCTTCTTTAAGTGCTTCAGCATTTGCCTTTGTGCTTTTGTTTGCGCTGGCTGCAAGGACATACTTGATGCAAAGCAGCTCCCCTGTCTCAGCAAGGCTAATAGATATTATTTACTAATTGTGTTCTAATTATAAATATTTGCTGGATGACAAAGGAAGGAAAGAAACTCTCTGAAACATGCACAGGGTGCTCAGGACACGCTCACTGATCTGCTTCTGGGAGACAGATAGACCCAAATCCTGAAAAGGCATAGATGTCACCATTGTGATGTTTCCACTGACCATGACACAAATGTATCAATGCAGAACATTTGCTGCTGGAGTCCAGGTGATCTGTGGGACCAAGTAAAGGCATGTAGCAACCCCAATTTTGGAGGCACCCATGAAGGACACACAGAGGAACCTCTCCCTCCCGTGAAAGGTGTTGACCAACACCAAGAGGAGAGCGGGGAGATGGAGCAGGATACCTGGGAAGCATGATGAATGGGAAAAGATATCACAAGTTCGGTGTTTAATGCAGATCAAAGAAGATGATAGGGAAGGCTTTCAGTTGGCATTCATGAGGCAAAGTCATTTCTTTTCTTAGAGGCTGTTTGAGCTCCCTCCAAAACAGAGCAGGAGTAAGGCGTTTCTTTTCCTGGCTGCTTTGGAAAGGCTGCAGCTGCCTTTCCCCCTTGCTGCACGGGGCTCTGTGTGCCCGTTTCCAGGTGGCTTCTGCCCAGTGCAGGCTGCTTCTGCCCGTCCATGCAGGGCTGGGACAGCATGGGGATGTATAAACCATCTTTATATCCTGCTGTGGTGGGAGGGAATGGGGACGGGGACAGGGACAGGGGGGTCTGGGAGGGCTGGAGGAGTCCAGCACTGCAGTGTGACTCATGGAGAGCTGGATGCTGCTTGGGTTCATGACGGGACAGCAGCAACCCTCTACATTTTCCCTCACTGCTTGTTGCTAATGGAGCCTCCCAGCACAGCACCAGTGACACATGTAAATTGTCCTTGCCCCTTAATACGGGGCCAGCAATTGCTCCCCAATAGCCCCTATCCCTCCTCCTCATCCCTCTGGTTGTAGAATCTTGAATTAAAAAGAAAAATCATGCTGCAGTCTCTTTTAATCACCTGCTAGTGTTATTTAACCCCACCAATATAAAATCGTTCCCAATGTGTCATCTGCAAACAATTTGAGTTTCCCCTTATATGACCTTATATAAACCTACAGCTCCAAAGGTTTGTGTTTTTCTTATTTAATTCTGCAAAGATGTGCAAAACCCCTTTTCCACCACGAAAGCTATCTCCTGCCTCTGATCCAGGGCTCCAAGCTACAGGGGACAGGCAACTACTAGGCAGTGTACAGCAGTGTGGAACATTTCAGAGTTGGGGCACCCCCAGCATTTATGGGGACCTTTCTGAGGACCCTGACTGAGATGTTCCCTGCTCGGCTGGGTCAGGGAAGAACAGGGAGGTTCTGAAGGGGTTTTTGGAAAAGCAGAGAAGTTCCCAAGGTGCTCTCACATCTCATCATTCTTTATAATGCAGAGACCAAAAATAAATAAATAATATGGTACAACTATGCCAGTGTGTGCCCCCACAGACTGGTAAGGTGTCAAAGTGATGGGACAGGTAACAGAGCAGGAGGACTGTGGGGAAGAATATTTAAAGCACAGAGTTGTGACCCGAAGTGGGGAAGGGCACTTGGAGAGAACAAAACACACCTTTCCCCTCCTGATGTTCTCAAGGCAGTCAAAGCACTGCTTTTCTTCTTCATTCTCAGTGCAGGAATGATGCTGGAGTTTGCACTATGTAGGGTACCCATCCCTTTCTATCTTCCTTTTGTACAAATCATGGGAAGCAGTTGCAAAACAGAAAGAAAGAAAAGAAAAAAAAAAAGAAAGAAATAATCCAAATCAAAAAAGTCCCCAGTTTCAGAGCCCAAGCCTGGTTTTACCTTTTTCCAAAGGCTGGAGATGACCAAGTGTGCAATTTCACCTAAGATAGTATGGGCACTAAAATCAGATAGCACTGGCACAGTGCTGCTCTGCCCCGGGGCTGGGGAGGGGGTGATGTTCAGCATCCTCCAAGCCCCTGCCTCTGCTCCTTGCTGTCCCAAGTGACTTTGTCTCAGCAGTCTCTTGGACAAGAGCAGTCTGTGCTACATCCCGGCTGAGCTCCTGGCTCAGGGGTGACCCTGCCAGCACGCAGCGCTGTGCCATGCTCTGCTCAGTGCTGCAGCCACCAGCCTTCCCGAGGGACTCGCATGGGATCAGGACCATCGTCTGCTCCTCAGCAGCTAGGGAGCCTGGTCAGGACAGGGCTGGATGGCTTCTCTGAAGATGCCTCAGCTCAGCCTCCTTCAAAGACTATCTCCCTGCATCCCATCCCACACAGAGCCTGGTGGCATCTCGGCTGTGATTGCTGCAGCCAGGGGTGTCTGTAACTCCCTCCCAGCTATGTGAAATAGTGGTGACTTGCTGTTCAGCCTTTTCTGGCCATCCTGTAAAAATCAGTGCAAAACTCAACACCAGCAAGTAGATGATGGGAGAAGTCTGCAAACACACACTGAGGAAGGGGGTTGTTTTTCAGCAGGGAGGTGCATGGCACAATGCGGGTGACACCTTCCTTTGGCACCTTTGGCACCTGTCCCCCAGGCACCTTCCCCCAAAGTCACCACAGGGGCTGTTTCCATTGCTGTGCCCCTTCAAGAAGCTTTCGCTACCTTTACAGCTCATGCACAAAAGCCAGAGCTTTTACTGGAGGTTTGGGGTTGGGTTTTTTCCCCCCTCCTTTCTCCTGCCTAAAAGGATGCTGAAATTTCCCAAAGAAAAATTATTTCCATGTGATCTCAGCACTTTCTCTCCTGGCTGGAACACTGGATGTGGTTTTGGGTCTGCATTTTTTTGATTTTTTTTTTTTTTTTATTCACAAATTTTTTTGCTCTTCATTTCCATCATTGTGAGAGGCACCGTGCAACCCCACAGCGGCTGCAAGCCCTGAGGAAAGTGTAGCAGGACAAAAGCACAAGGAACCCAGCACAAGTTGATGCAAGCAGAGAAACAAGAAAAAAAAAAAAAACCCTTGCTTTTGCAAACAACCTAGCTGCTGGGTTTCATAAGGAGCCGGACTGACTTTCAGTGTTTCATTTGGACTCCAGCTAGGAAGCTGCAGCCACAACTGAGAACTGAAAAACCTGAATGAACGGCAGCTTTCATAATATGCATCCTGCTAAGCAACAGCAAAGAGAGTAAGAGACAGGGGGTCCTGAGTCACAAGGTAAGTTAAATGGATCTGAATAAGTTGGGGGGAGGGGAGGGGGAAGGGATGCTATTGCTACAGGGAATGAATTCTTCCCACCCTGCAGAAGCAGGTGGCTCAGGTGAGTCACAGAAGAGGTGGTCGCTGGCTGCAGTGCCTTGTCTCGCCTTTTCTGCTTCGCTGCAGCAGCCAAGTGCAAGGCCAGGTGATTGCTGAGCTGGTTTAATTTGTTCCTGCTAACACTTCTTGTTGCCTTAACCACCCTTAGCACTCCAGAGCGATGCTTCCTTCTAGTCTGACTTTACTCTTAGCTGATGGGGCAGCGCTTGTGGCTCTGATCTGATGCAGGCTCCCGCACGACTGTGGGAGCACAGGGCAGGGAAGAGTCATTTCCTGGCATCCTCTGCAGACGTGGAAGCTTTACGGGACTGTGCTTCTCCAGCCTCTCCAGCGAACTGCAGTCGCCTGAAGTGTGCAGCTCATTCCTGAGCCATAAGCAGGGGTCTGCAGTGGTGCTGGGACAGCATGCATGTCCTGGTGCTCCCACCCACCCACCAGCCATGGGACGTGCTGCAGGGACACCTCTGCCTGCTTTATTTTGGCAAACAGAAAGCCGAGATCCCAGAGCGGCTGAGTCAGCAGTGCCAAGTTAATGGGAAAGCTGCCTCCTTACGGGAAGATGAAGCAGAGTTTCATGCTGTCCCCTTCTTCAGGATGATTTGCTCTATCAGAGAAGCTGCCCTGGCAATGGCTTATTGTAGCTTGTGGGGGTGAATCGCTGCCTGGGCTTGCTGTGGAGACAGAACGGCTTTCGAGGAGCCACCTAGCCCAGAGCAGGGCCATTCCCAGGACACTGTGGTTGCATTCCGGGTCCTGAAGGTACAGGCAGGGAAGGGAAGGAGAGAGGGAAAGGTTGTTTGTTTAGGAACCAGCAGACATCCTTTTTTCTCCCAATGTATGCTGTGTGCTAACAGCCCCCACCGCAGCCCAGGAAAGGCAGCACTGTGCAAAGATGCAGCGCCCATGTGCACAGGACTGGTTCCATACAGGGGACTGACTGCTTTAACTCCATCCAAGCCCCTGGGTCTCAGCATGTGCAGGTAGTACGAAGGGATGTTTGCTTGGGATCCTCATCTCTTCCCATGCCTGACAGGTGAAATCACAGCTGGAGGGGGCATGTGTGACTGCACAAACTGCCGCTGCTCAGGGGCAGGTGCCAGTGGGCTGAAGGTGTTTCACAGCTCCTGGGACAGAGGAATTAGGGCACTTCACACACCCTGCAAACAGGCACATGCTAAAAAAGCACCAGAAAATAAAGAACAAATCAGATAATTAGAAATGGAGCTGCTGACTGAAATGTTCACCCAGGCTGCTACAGACATGGATGCAGCTAACAGGCCTGGACTCCTCCGTGGCCAGATCCCAGCTTTACTTCCATTCCTGCCCCACTCGCAACTCCTCACAGTGCTGGACCCAGCCCAGCTGCCTCCAGCAGCACTCCCAGCCCCTCTTGTGCCTTGCCCCAGCGCGTTGTATAAACACTGCAGACAAGAGGGCGTTAACATCGGTCATCTGCAAACCACTACAGACAGTGGAAATTTTTATAACTGCTTCGCTTTTTGGGATCCAATTATTCTTGTCTGCGAGCCCTCAGATCACTTCATGGCTGCAGACAGGCTCCTGATGCTCAGCTCCAGCGAAGCACCTCTGCAGCATCGTGTCGGAGAGGAGCTGCCCCAGACTTGCCTCTGGCACCACGGGCAGGGGAACCGCTGAGCTGTCACAGCTTTATCTTTGAAAACTCACAAACTCCTTCGGTGTTTTGGGCTTCTCTACAATCAGCTGCCGGTGAGGAAATTTTAGATCCTCCTGGGGAAGAAAATAAAAGAAGTCCTGAGCAAATCATTTCCAAGAGGAAGCCCAGTGTCCAGACAAACCCGGCCTTAACGATGCTTCATTTCCTGCTGCTGGCAGTGCAAGGAGGTCTGGAGCAGTGAGGAGGCTAAAGCTTGAAAGAACACAAAAGGTAAAAAAGCCAAAACGGAGTATTTTCCATCTCTGGAACAACGCCGAGGTTCGAGGCTGACACATCCATGTGTTTTCCATCTCTGTGGCGCAAGAAAGGCTTTAGTCTTAACTGCCCTTTCGGGCTCTAAGTCCAGATTTGTCACTAATTAAAAGGGGCAGTAGCTGGCGTTGTCCTGGGCTCTGTGAATTTAAAGCAAAGAGAGTCATAGATTACTTTTCCAAGTGAAGCCCAAGGAATAACAGGAAGGAAAATGTTAGCAGAAATTTAAAGCATGGCTCAGGGATCCAAGAACGATTCCTGCCTCGTGAACTCTCAATAAAGCTCAGCACAGTTACTAGCAGGATTTATTCTTCCAGCAGCCCTGTGAGGTAAGGACATACTTCCACTGTACCCAGTGAAAACGTGGGCCTGGGGAAGATTAACGTAGACCTGTACCTTTGACCTGACCTATAGATAGATCCCAGAGGGGCTGCTCGCAGTGCCAACAGCCCAGCCATGGCTTGGCCTAGATTAGGGGTCAGGCTGCAAGCTCCACATTGTTAATTACAAGGGGAAACCTCTTGGTCCAGCCTCCAGGCTGCTTTTCTTTGCCTTCTTGCTTTATTCTCGCTGCGTGCAGAGCAAGTGAGCTATTGTTACAGACATTATGGGGATTCCTTATCATTTCTATTGCTCAGATGTGTTACTTTAGATCAGAGCGTTAGAATTCTTCAGGTACACAGAATGATTAAAGAGCTTTGCATGAGCAAATGTGCCTCATACATAAGCTGTCTACCTTGAGCTGAAAGATTAAACTCAATCATGAACCAAAAAAATCAATCAAGGTCCTCTCTCCAGCTGTAATAGTGTCAAGAAAATACATTTAAATAAGAAGGTCCACACAAGAAGAAAGAATCACATCATTTAACTCCTTGAACTGGAACTAATGGTTTCTGCCTTCCCCTAGCAAAGGTTTGGAGCATCTCTAAAGCCCTGCATGGGAAGAATTAGGCACTTTTTTGGTTGTTGTTGCTGACAGGCACCAGGAATGCCAGATGTCACTGGAAAACCAGCACTTTTGATGCCAGTTATTCATAGCAAGTAAAATATGTGTAAATAATAAGCTTGATGGATTATATTTAGGTCAGTGCAAAGCAAAAATATGTTATTTAATCATCTGTTCTGCCTTGGATTGAGCTTGTTAGGCAAGAGTGTCCCTGGTTTGGGCATTGCATCCTCACCAGTTCTGCCAGGCAACAGCCATTAAAGGGTTCAGGTTGCCAGCTCTGGTTAGGAAGGCAGACACACCCTTTCAAAGGGGTCTGAAGAACAGATGTGTTTGAATTTAATGCAAGGAAAGGGGTCATTTCAGTTGCTTTTTATTCTTGTTTTGGGCCAGGCAGAAATACCTGAACAAATAAACCTTCTGGTAATATTTTCATTTTGTCTTTCTACTTAAAAATTCAAAAGGGAGGAAAAGAAAAGGGACAGAAAAAGCAAACAGTCTTTTTAAACCTTAGCTAAAGCGTGGTTTCAGCTAAAGAAACCTTTCATTATGTTTAAACAGCTCTCCAACAATAACATACTCTAATGTTATAACAAACACCACCACCAGCCATCCCCATCTCCAAAATTCACTGAAATTAAATGCCTTTCATCAGGTAGAGATGTCTCATTCCATCATTCATTAATTTGCATTGTTTGCCAGAAGGTAGATCTGCCCACTTAGCACTTACAGAATTCCTTCCTTAGCGTCAGGTTAAATCCACGCTTGGTTGCTGGGTATCATCCTGGTTCCAATTGCAGATGCTGGGGCCTGCACTGTGCTTTGGAGTGGGGAAGCTCAGAAGTGTTATGGGAAGAGTGAGTAATTTAACTTGAACTTAGCTACTGCAACCAATGGGGCTGTGCATCCAGCCTCGTGGTGAGCCCTCTGCTTCACAAGCGTTTTGCAAGAAGCATCAGAAGCATCAAACCAGTTTTTCCTTCTCTACACATTGCCACAGGCTTTCCCAACTGAAATGGTTCAAACTCATCAACTGACAGTCAGCTTTTCAAAGAACTAGAGCTAAAGCAGAGCCAGACAAGGTGAACTGAAGAGGCAGTTTTGAGAGGGGGAGGGTTGAGACCTCCAGTGAAACGTTTACACACTGCAAAGTTTCTAAAGTTAGGACACCAGTTTTCCTCCCAGCCGTTGGGATGCCTGTGTACCTGTCATCATCTGAACAGGAAAAACAAGATTTCAGGATCTGAACCAGGTTGGGATTTGCAGGTTCCCAGCACAGAAGACAAAGGCAGCAATTTATATGTCCAGTTTTAATCTGTTGCTCTCAGGATACTCCTGTCCATCAGAGGCATTGTGAAGGATGACCAAGCAAGAACATACTCAGTTTTGCAGCTTGAGGGCATTCAGTGGAGTACTAATGCATCATTTCAGGCACTAACGAGCATGTCGCATCATGGCTGGAAGGAGAATGGATGTCCCTCCTGTGCAGGGATCTGAATGATGTGCAGGAGAGGCAGCCTCCCAGCCTGTGCTCTAGTGAGTCATGGCCATAGCAGAGCAAAGACCAGCTGCTTGTTTGCTGTCTTCTCAAGAAGATAAACCTGTGCAACTGAAGTCAAATCCATCATCACCACCTTTGACAAAAATAAAGACACAATAATTATCTTTACAGGAAAAAACAAATGTCTAAAGCCAACTCTCACTTTACCTCACAGATCCTAAATTCTGAGCTCTGTCCTTTTTGTTTCGTTGGTTGTGGGGTGGGTTTTTTTAAGGCAACTGATTTGACTTTACCACCACAAGAGTTATGCCTGCTTCTCCTCTAAAAGCTGGCTCAAATGATTCTTCTCCAGATTGGCACGATCCGGTCATATAGGAATCCTTACCAGGTTTGCTTCCTTTCCTTTCCCATTTCATTTCTGTTTTAAAGTTTTCCTTTGCATGATCTCTGGTTTTGTGCTGGATATGATCCAAACATAATCCCATACTGCTGAATTCATCACCCTTTTCTTGTAGTACTCTCAGACTCCTTTCTCACCCCCTCTTCTCCTGTTTTACTTCCCCTCCTGTCCTTTCTTTCAGCAATCTGAAAGTGTTTATTCACAGACACCTTTGAAATATCACCTAATCACAGATACTACAACAAAATCCATGTTTCTGCCTCTTTAGTGAACTACCTTCACTGATTTTCTAAAGGAAGATGTGGTGCCAGCTCTAGGATGCCCTGAATTGACTGGGTTGTTGCATCGTTTGCTTCTTTTTTCTTTTTCCTTTTTATTTTTTTCCCCCCAAATGCAATTTCTAGGCAATAACCTGAGTAATTGTTCTTCATGAATCATGCAAGCAGACATGATTTCTTCAGTGGCTGATTGGATTACAGTAATGTGAAATATGCACAACCTGAACACTGATTTTTTCACCCAGACTTCTTTTTTTTCCCTTAAGTCACTTCTAAAAATAGGAAAGTTGTTCATCTTAGGGAGAATAATGGCCTATAAAAATGTAAAGTAATTTCTTCATATTTATGAATCCTTTCCCTTCCGCCCATTATGAATACCCCTCTTAATGAATGCTCTCTCTCCTTCATGAAGGTATTATGAGCAATTATGTCCTCTGGTTTTAATGTTCTGATAATGTAATCAACTGCCCTACACTTTATACCCAGGTTATTGACTACCCACACTTCTGAGAAGAGCTAAATAGCTTTTAGTCTCAATGAGGATATATTGGTCCTGATTGCCAGGGACTCTAAGTGAACATAGAATGGTTTGGGTGGGAAGGGACCTTTAAAGGTCACCTAGTCCAACCCCCCTGCAATGAGCAGGGACACATTCAGCTTGATCAGTGACCATTTCAGCTTACCCTAAAGGATTCACCTGGTGTCTGGCTTTCTGGTAGGTCTTCTTTAGACCATCATATAAATACATGAGTTTAGTCACAGCAGGGACCCCAGAAACATCATGTGGACCTCAGATGTACCACACAGTGCAGACCTTCCGTTTTGATCACAGATGTGATGGTTATTTATGACTCGCTGTCTATTTAGACTTGCATTGCATTTATGTTCCTGCTTGGCAGCACAAAGATGGCTTAAGAAGTGAATGGAAATTAGAAAGGGCTTAATGAAAATGAAATTCAGGCCCTGAACACTGATATAAAAGGAGTATTAATCTCTCCTCAGGCTTGTACATAGAATGAGGTACAATTATGAATAGAAAGATCATTTCAAGTTACAACGGATTTGATGAAAGAACTTCCACTGCTTGTCAGAAGAAAAGTTATTATGTTGCTGCTAATAAGTATTCATTGGGTTCCCAGAGAGCTAGATTACACCAAGTAATAAAAGGTGTGAATGACAATTCTTTTGGGACAGGCAGGAACTAGAAGAAAGCATCTCCTAAGAATGCCAGTACAATCCAAGTACCTTGACCCAGACTGACACTTTTTTTTTAAAAAAAAAATTTTCAATTGGTGCATTTTGCACCCAGTGAAGCATCTGCAGAGTTCCATGGCAGGATCCACTCCCTTCCTCTGCAGGCAGGACCTGTGCTCATTGAGCGATTCCTGAAAGCTGGGACATCCAGCTAGTACCTTCCTTTACCTATTCCAGGAATTAAAGCTAGTAGAAAGGGAGCTGTAAAAGCTGTTCCCAGCCTGATGTCAGTCAACAAGAGTCCATCTGACTAATTAGAGTTTGGATAAGGTTCAAAAACGCATTGGTCCAAACTCTTTTGCATGAAACACCACTGCAGTCAATAGAATGGCACTAATGGTACATGGTGAGAGGAGGCAGTTGCCTGTCTCCAGCTCCAGTTCCTCCCTATGTAGGAGATGGGGACCTAGAGAAAACTCACCTTTGTGCCACCTGAAACATTTTCTCTGATCATTTCACCCAGTAATCAGGGCCTTTGGAGCTTGTCAGTAACAGATGAACATGAGAACTCTTGAGAGATGAACTCAAGTGTTTGTGCAGAGCAAATCCTAGTCCAGCCTGCTGCAGCTCCCTGACTTTCCATTCTGCACAAGGAGGATAAGAATGGAAAGCAGACACAGAAATTATGCTAGGAAAAGCACGTGGATATGGCCAAAGCCACAACTGACTTGTCTAGCTCACCTTGGAAGGAGGCTGATGGAGACTGGCTAAAGAGGCAAACGCTTCTGATTTCTTTTTGTTTCATTTCCCTTCAGATTTTTCCTCAAAAAAACCCAAACTTGTTTAGGCTCTGTAAAAGTTTCATTTTATGCATCTGATTTGGATTTTTTCAGACCAGCCATGCAAGAAACAGTAACCAGAGAGCAGCACTTGGTGTCTTTTACCCAGCAGCTTTTGTGAGGGCTGTTCCAACAGCAGCCAGGCAGCGAGCGTGCTTTGAGCAGAGCTTGCCACAACAGCTTTAAGCATCTCTGGCTTCGCTTCTGATCTCAGCAGGTTTTGTTTTGTTTTTCTTTTGTTTACCTGGTTTCCCTTGTCAGATATTTCAGCTGTAGGTAATGAGAGATAGGGATTGCCTTTTCCGTTGCTTGTAAACAGTACGCAGTGGGGCACCCTTCCTACCTGGAGTCTCCTGGTGCCACTACAAGATAAGCTAATAATTAATCAGAAGAAATGCACCTTGCGGTAACATTAACAGATGGCCCATCAGAAGCTCTGATTTGAATCACCGTGTTAATAATTTCTGCTCCTTTGCTCAGTCCAGCTGGCTCCACTGAAGATGAGCTCTGTGTTTCTCCTGCTCTTGGTGTCCACTGTGAGTGTCGGTGCTGTGCTGGAAAAGAGTCTGCCAAAACGGGAGCCACGGCGCCTCTCCTGCGTGCGATGCTGCGGGCCTTCCGAGCAGCCTGTCTCCATCATCTCCTCACGGTACACAAGGATGAGCAGTGACCCTGCCTATTCCATACCCAAAGTCCAGCCCACCATAGATATCACCATCCTCAAAGGTGGGTAAAGCTGTTATAACATCCTTTATCTTACTTACCCTCGTTTTGCAAGTTGTGGTCCTCCCTACATCATAAAACTCCTCCACTTTGTTTACCCAAAAGAAGGTAAAGGGGTGACATGGCTCAGGCTGTAAATGTGTGGAAGTGGGAAGAGTTGGCCAAAGGATCTAATGTGTCAAAAGCCAAAAATCACTGGAAGCTCAAGCTAGGTCAGACTAAAAAGCAGATGAAAGTGTTATCGATGTGGCAGAGTTAGGAACTAGGAAAGACACTCACCCACTTTTTCCACTGCACGTTTTTTGTCTCAGTAAGGTAGGCAAACAAAAATAAAGCATATAATACAGGAGATATGCCAGGGAGTCTTGCAAGCAATGATGCACAGCCCATACAAACTCAACCACCTCTCCCAGGCCCAACTAAGACCTCAGCAAAATCAGTGACTTTCCTTGTCCTGACCTCCGCACAAAGGAGCTGGGTTCATGAATACTGCATTCATGTAACTGGTCTGGTCAGGTCATGGAGTTCCAATTAGACATTGAACATTGGCATCACAAGCTCGGAAGACCATAAGCTGGTATTTTTATCCTTCTAAGGATTAGGAAGGTCCTGGTGTCTGACCAACGCTGAGAAAAAAGTGGTTTAGCAGCTGCTTTGATTGCTGTCTCCCACCAGATGTATCTTCGGTTTGTGCTCCATGTCTTTGATAAGGTTTTCCTTTGTGCTTGCAGGTGAGAAGGGTGAAATGGGAGAGAAAGGGTACCCTGGCGCAGTTGGCAAGGAAGGAGAAAGAGGGCTGCGTGGCTTTAATGGACGGAAGGGACAGAAAGGCCAGCCTGGCCCACAAGGCCATTCCTGCAAGCAGCTTTATGCTGCTTTCTCCGTGGGTCGGAGAAAACCCCTTCATAGCTCAGACTACTTCCAGCACGTCACTTTTGACACTGAATTCGTGAACCTCTACAAGCACTTCAACATGTTCTCGGGGAAGTTCTTCTGCTACGTGGCAGGCATCTACTACTTCAGCCTCAACGTCCATACCTGGAACTTCAAGGAAACCTACCTGCACTTGATGAAGAATGATAAAGAGGTAGCCATCCTCTACACCCAGCCCAGCGATCGGAGCATCATGCAGAGCCAGAGCCTGATGCTGGACCTGCAAGAAGGAGATGAGGTCTGGGTGAGGATGTTCAAGCGAGAGCGAGAGAATGCCATTTACAGTGAGGAGTCTGATGTTTACATCATCTTCAATGGCCATTTAATCAAGCCAGCCATAGAGTAGCCATCTATCAGCTTTAGGGTCAAAGCTTTGGTAGATGCATTAGTGTCTTCCCTCTTAGAAACGCATATGTCTAGTTCCATTTGGAAAGATTACAGGACTCCTGGCCTGCTGACAGGGTTGTCTGGCCACACCAAGGACACCTGCATGGATGGAGGTGACTACTTCAAGGCGATGCAAGTTACACAAGTACTGAGAAGGCTCCAGCCCTTATGTGGCCTGGAAAAGATGCATACAGAAGGCCCCAGTTCTGCAGCCCTGGATAGATCCCCAGTAACATCCCTAAAGAGTTTGCCAAGTGGATAGCAAAAAATTTAACTCCTTGACTGTGCTTTAGAGAAGATTATATCTAAGGATCATCTTCAGATATCTGTTATCTGGGTGCTAGTTAGGGAACATCATTACTCCTACAACACCACTTGGGTACCTTTGCAGTGTGCAGGACTGCCGATAAGAGCCCAAACCTGCCAGCACCTACCCCAGGTCTGCTCCACTCAGGTAGGCAAGAATGTGCCAGTGTTAAGAACAGTATTTTGCACAGAACACTTATCCTAAAGTTTGGCTTTGTTCCATTTCATGTAATATTACATTCTGAGAACATATTGCTAGAATTAGATAAATAACAGTATATTGATCTGGCAAAGCTTTTTCAGAGGCACAGGGTTTTAAGTACAGCTGTAGGCACACACTTTAACTTCACTAGTCTTCTGTACTGCTAGAAATAGTCACACAAGAGCATCCAACATGGCTGGGAATGCATATACTTCCCGTTTTAAGAAAAAGGGTGGGCTCCTTCTTGGGATCCAATTTCAGAATTGGAATTTGAGGCCATGCTCGTGTCTGAAAATTACCCTCTTCCAGCACCCTCATTTCTGGAAAGTGGAAAAGAAAACCAAGAAGTAATAAGGTTCTTTACTACAAGCAGTGATATCTTAGGGGATTTGGGTTCTTTTTTCCTAAAAAGTCATTGACACCACAGTGGAAACGTATGTGCATCAGCAAGAAACAAGATTTTCACCAGTTCCTCCTTGCCTGTTATCCCAGTTTCTTGTTTGCATCCCAAGCCATTTGTGTGAAGCATACATGAAAAATTCATGCTAGGCAAACTGCTTCACTACTGTACCTCACCTATCCGCAGCTGTTTGGTGAAGTAGCTGAAATAAAGGTATTGCTTTGAGTACACTTGCTTGAGTACGCTGGTTTTATCTTATCTCCGTATGCATTTTTACACTACAGGGCTAAATGCACTAGACTGAACTTCCAATCCCATGTAACAGTCTTAGGTGGCAATTTTAGTTACTTTAACACCAAGAGACTTGAAAAATTAGATTGACATCAGCTCTTCTCCTTGCAGGCCAGTAAACAGCTATCACGAAGCATCAGGATGGGAAGAGAAAGATGCTAATGACCCCTTGCTGTAAAAATCTTTGAGACCTCACAATCTTTGTGAAGATAGGGACTTTTAAGTAGCCTATCTGCAGAGTAAATGTTTGATTAAAATGGGTCTCTACAAGCCTTGAAACATAATGTCTGCTCCTGCTTCTATCACAACCTGCAACCTTGAAAAGTAGGAAGCTTGCACAGCTGTAAAAACCTCTCCCAAGGGCATTTTATGCAGATTCTCCACTGGCCTGCTGTTAGCTATCCCAGCTGCTTAGGTCAGGTTATTGCACAGCATTTCCTTCCCATCTTCCTCCTAAAAAGCTTCCTAATCAGCTTTTTCCATTAGGATGGTGGTAAAAGCCCTAATGGCTACACTGCTTATTTGCAGCCCACCACTTAGTACAGGAGCACTAGCAGAGAGGTGCCTGCCCTGAGCAAACACATGCACAAGCAGAAACCTTTCCACTGCACTAGACTCAGTGAAGGCATTTGCAGGACATTTTCCCAGCCACTTGCTCCACATCTTCCCCCCTGACCCTCCTCCTTTGTCCCTAGTTTTGAGCCTTTCCCTACCCAGAGTTAGATTTTGCAGCTGCAGATGGTCAAACTTTAGTTGCAGGGCACCACTCCAGCTGCAGGGTGGCAGAGGGTGACATGAGATGCCTGTGGTAGAGCAGGGATGAGGCTGCTGCAGTCTCAGGGCTGTAACATTCAAGCAGTTTCACCATAGCTTTAACTCACCTCCATCCACAGTTCACTGCATTGACTCTAATTTCAAAGAAAAAAACTCTCCTGTCCTCTTAATGTCATGCTCAGAAGGAGTTATTGACAGTGCCTAATCCAGCGCTGAACAAATATAGCCAGAATGTGTTTATGTTCAGTTGGCACTGATTTTGGAAGAGTTACCTTCTACCAGGAAGCAAGCAAAAAGCCATCCACCTATATCACTGTATATGTATATCCCTGTAACACCTAGCCACACACCAGGAGAGACTCTTTCAAAATGCTCATGACTGATACACCCATGGCATAAAAAGGTAAATCATTAAAGCCACGTTGGTCTCAGGTGCAGAATAACCTTTCAAATAATAAAAAAGGTTATCAGGTTGCCCACATTATCCAAGTTAGTCATTTACAGCATCAAAGAACTACAAGTCTCAACCTCTGAGCTCTTTGGGGTGAGTGGGGGAAAAGAAATATCTAAAAAGCTTAATGTACAAAGACATTTGTACTACCACCTTTTGGATGCATCCCTAAGCTTTTCCCAACTTCAAGGGCTGGGACAAGCATTCCTGTTTAGAGAAGTTTAATGAGCCAAATCCACAGCACAAATATTTGAGATCTGCTCATCAACATACAGGCAGCTTGCCAGGGTCTCTTATAGGAACAGAACTTAAATCCCTTTTCCAGCAATATGTGGCTTGGAAAATTGAACTTTGAAAAAACCTTTTTAAGTCCTCTTCAAAAGAGAAGGGATAGAGGAGGGGGTAAGTGCTGAAATCTAAATGAAAAGGAAAACAACTTAATTTGTATTTGTTTTCCCCATTATTTCCCCAAATCGCCACTTTGCAATTCATTCTTTGAAATAAGTCACCAGGTATCTGTCAGAATCTTTCTTCCAAATCCTTCAGCAAGCAGTATTGCACAGAAATGACAAAGCTGCCCCAGCTGCCCTAAGCCCCAGGTACATTTTATTGAGGAACATTGGCTCTCCTGTGGGTCTTTCTCACCCCTGGATCCTTGTGGAAGGTGAAGCCCCCATGCTACACAGCACAATAATCCAATTTGACAAAATAATCTTACCTGTCCTTGGGGCAGTGCCAGATGTAGAGGAAGCAGAAGGCCCTGCTGAGAACATGTACAAGGAGCTGTGAAAGAACAGCAGCCTTCTATAACAGAAAGATTAAGAAAAACATCAGATGAGATGCATCCTCCTCCTAAAAATCTCTTTTGTTTGACATCAGAAGATTAAAACACTTTGGGAAAACATACCCTTTGACTGCAAATGGGGTTTAGCCCAAAGTTTGGCAACAGGGAGGAGACAAACTCATCTAACATCCTCTTTGGCATCAGAGCCCCACAGGAGCACCTCACAAGGAAAGTTTGCTGGGACAGCACCTGTCCTTGTACCAAAAAAGATGATGAACTGAAGAGAGCAAGCAAATGACCTGCCTATATCCACTGTGGATAGGACAGGATTAATGTTCAATATAAAGAAAAACACCTACACCTCAAGAAGAACAGGGAAGGCCTTCAACTGCATCCTAGGATCTGCCAGGAACAACAAGGGCAGCTCTGGCTTAGACCAGAGGAATAAAGCACATAGCTGCAGAGCACACATTAACCTTCTTTTCCTGTCAGTTTACCTTTCAGCTTTTTTTCTCTGTAGGAAAGCCTAAAAAAGGCCATAAGAAGTCATTCCAACTAAAAATCCACACATGAAGTTTTTACTTTCTTTAAATACATTTCAACAGGAACTTCCAGTATCACAAACCCACACACAAGAAATGAGGCAGCACAAGTCAGTAGTGACTCGATATCTATCTGCCCCATCATATATTCTGCTTAAGTCTCTCTTACATCTTCCAAATGTGCTTTTCCACTACCCTTCCTTACATGATTGCACTACATGAAGCATCACATAATGACTTGCAGGGTTTCTGCAGAGCCCTTACTTAGCTACACCATTGCTCACTTACTCAGTTCTTACCCTGCAGGATAAAATCCTGGCACTTAGAGACTTAACCTAAACCCACCACTTCTCTGAAGTCCAACACAGAAGCATCTGCTTTCTGACCCTCTTTTTCATAACAGAACTTAGGGGGGTGCTTGAGCTCCTCTTTATATGGAGAAGCAGCAAATTACCTGGAGCCCACCTGAGTCTGCCTTAACAAGCTGCGGGGGCATTTTGGGCTTGCTGGGGAAGGTGAGTTTTGTGTAGATTTAATACCCAAATTAGTAGGGGAAAACACAGACTGAGCTTTTTCCCCTCAGTCTTTATAATAGAGGAATAATGAAAGCACAGTATTTGTCAGTGGTCTGAGTGCACTGATGCCTTCTCTGATGCCTTCTCTGTTGCAGTACTGTGTGTGTTTTTAGGAGAATGTTCCTTAGGTCCCATTGCTGTTCCTGCAAATTCTTCACTGACCTAGCAGGGGACCTTGCTCTTGAAGTATTTAATACCTTTTTGTACAGTCTTTAAATAATGTTATAACTACTGAAAAATATAAGCTTGAAGGAGGCGTTAAAGCATTTATAACACTGGCTGTGACAAACAGCCAGTGTTCAGGTTAATGGCTCTTACAGTGCTACTGGAGCTCATTATACCTGGCAGGGCTGGAGACTGGGCTGGTACTTAGTGCTCCTGATGCCAAATGGCATCAAGGAAACTTAAAAACCTCTGTGTGCTCCCTGTTTTCTCTTCTAATTATTTTGTTCCTGCATGCTTGCTTCTCATGAAACCCTGCTGCTCTGTACTGTCAGTCTCATCTAAGTTGATTAAACTTCTGAATTCATTCATTGACTCTCTGAGACTGTTCTGGTGAGCTGCAAAGCAAAAGTCATCCCCTTTAAGGGAGCCCTTCTCATAGCAATTTCAAATTCTCAATAAATAGAGCAGCAGGTGAAGATTAGGTCTGAAGCACATTTAATTGCCATCCTTGCACCCCTATGATGGTAATGAGTAGTCAAAGCCGGGTGAGAAGAGGACCTGGGAGGACTGATGCTATCCCTGGAGCTAACCACTAAAGCAAGCTGTGTCCTGTGTTCTCTCTTGCCCCCCTGTGCTTGTGCTATCCTGGAGAGAGGATGTGCTTGTCCTGCTGCTCCCTGCTTTACAGCAGCTCTTTGAGCCAGGATTGGGGTTGTAAAGCCTGGAAACTTGCTCAGCCTTTCAACTGTGCTCTTCAGACAGATTCCTTGGTCTGATTTCAGCCTGAAGCAATAAGCCATCCCTAGGTAACTGCTGTAACTGTTCTCTTCTGGTTGATCATAAGCTTCATAAGGGCTGTGAGCTAGTGTGAGTCAGGCTTTTCCCAGCCAAAGGAGTCTGGTGGAATCCTTATTCTACTAACTTTCACTCAAAATGTTAAATTATCCTAAAATCAAGCTCTTTGTGATTTTTCTGTCTGTAAATATTCAGGATGGGTCCTGACAACAAACATGCTTCTCTGGAGCAGCAGTTTGGTGTTGCTGCTCTGACCCCTCGTTGGGCAGGCAGCTGTGGGGTGGGCTGCACCCTTGAAGGGGGAACATGATAAATACTAGTTGTTCAGCATCGAACTGTGTAAAGGATGTTCAAAGTTCTGCCTAAAGGACATTGTGCACATTGTGGCAGCTGAGGAGAAACAACTTGTCTCTGAGAACGGAGTGAGGAAGAGGGAGAGAAACAGGGGAGGGCCTAGTCTGCAGAACCAGCTCCGGCCTAGTCTGCAGAGCCAGCTCCGTGCTTTTCTTGGCAAGGCAAAACTAAAGCCCACCAAAAGGGCCTGTCATGAAGAGGACTAAAGGAACTAAATGTCAATCAAATGTCTTTAAAGCCCACAGAGATATATTATCGGGGTGGGTGATAATGAACTCTCATAAAGGAAACATTAACCTTTCCTTGGAAACTCCATGCATATATGTCTTGTATAAAAGCTGTGTCACTGGTCCCCGGGGGTGTGCAGGTTTGGAGGAGTGAGCTCCTGTGTGCTCAGCACTGCAATACCTGCTTCATAAGCACCAAGGCAAAGTGAGGTTGGATTTCAGCTTTTCATCACGCTAAGCCTGCCTGGGCACTGAGCAGTTTGCTCTGAGGATGTGCTGGGCACTTTGGGGAGCCTGATTTGATCTTCTCATCCCTTTTGAAGCCTCTCTTCAGGTCTTAAAGCAGTGATCGCCTGAAAACTAAAACCTGACGAGCTTTTCCTGAGCACATCTGGGGATGTGTGAATGTCTGTGGCACGGGTGGGAGCCGGAGGTGTGCGGCACCTCTGACACTGGGTGCTTAAGTGTCAGCTGCTCAGTGGATTAGCTGCTATTGCACACACGTATCGCCATGCAGTGCCTGGCTGCGCCCTGCCCGCTCTGCTTGCGGGGGCTCCCCTCCATCACCCGGTGCTGCAGTCTGTTCCAGCTCCCGTGTTCCCACCTTCTCTCAGCCTTGTTTTGGGCAGGGAGGCTGTTCCTGGGGAGGTTTCGTCTCTTTTGGCTTTCTGGAAGCATCCTTCTCTGTCGGTCAGAGTAATAACAAAAGGAACCTCTGCCTTCGGCAAACTGCTTTTTTCCTCTCAATAAGGAAACTTTTATTTTACAACAGGAACAGGCAGATAACATCAATGCAGATAAGGGAACCAGGCAACAAATAAACCTAATGGGTTGCGTTTGGATGAGTTGAATGGAACTTAATGTGTCTAGTAAGAACCTATTCACTAACAAAGATTTAAAGTAGCAGATAAAATGCAGCAGATTAGAATAGGAAAGTGTTAAAACAAATAGAAACCACTTACAATCCAGGGAGCAATACATAGCTAAAAGGCTGGAGACTTTGGCCTGTACAAGCTATGCAGACAGCAGTGGCTTCCCTGCCCTTGCCCTTTGGTCTGCTTGGGTACGAGGTTGGGAATGGCATTTCCCAAACCATCGGGCTGTGTCTCCAAGCAGAGCAGCGAGGGCTGTCCCAGGACAGGCTGGAGAGCCACCCCTCCACCACCACCTTGTTCTCCCCATGAATTGCTCAGAGAGATGGGGCATGGCAGGGGGAAATCCCACACTGTGCACCCATGGCTGTCCTGGTGATGCCTCTTTCTCCCCCTGCATCCTCATTTTCCATGGTGCTTTTAGCTTTCTTGTCAAATGTCCAAGCATCAGCACCTGAAAACCACAAACCTGCGTGTGCTCCCTGACAGTTCACCCTACCCAGCTCCTCAGCACCTTTTCTTTGCCTAATTTTGTGAGATTTAATATGCTTTCTGCCCAGCCAGGCCTTCAGTCAGAGCTCCCTGGGTAAAAGAGTTCACATGCTGTGACTAGAATGGGGCAGGACCTATCTCCTTGAGGGGAAAGCTCCAGGATGGTTAGTTGCATCCTCGCAGTGCTGGGTTTGGCCACAGCAGAAATGCGGGAAGAGCGTCATCCCTGCCAGTGCTGGATGCAGCTCAGCCAGGGAGGGTGAGCTGGTGGAGCCCCTCTGCTGCTGCCGTGCCCCGGGCTTGGCTTCCCTCTCCCAAAACATCGGATGGTTCCTTGACAGCAGCTGTACTTCTACGCTCCACCCAGAAGCAGCTGCAGAGGATCCAGGCACCCCGACAATTGCTGCAATACATCGGGCACGACAACCTAATGCTATTTGCAACTCCTTTCTTCCAGGGGAAATTGCATTAAAGTCAACTCACAAAGCAATTGCTTCCTCCCTCAGTCGTGGGGGAGCCAGGCACATTTTTGCTGGCTCAGAGACATGGATGTCACGGTGTGAGAGGTTGTGGATCTCCTGCCTTTGCCACCAAAAGCTTCCTGCTGCAGGAAATGGAGGCATTGCCACTGGGGTTGGTCTTTTGCTAATGCAGAATGCCAGCACTGCACTGCTACCTGTTCTTACCCAGGGAATCACATCACCCTGTTTCCAAGCAAGGAAGAATGCAAATCAATTACTCAACAAGGTCATTCTTCCCTCTGCTTTTTGTGCTGTTCATCCTTTTTCCAGGTGGAATTCTGACTCTTGTGTGGATTGCAAAGTCACCAGTACAGTGAGGTGTGAATTATGGGCTGCTGTGTTAGATTTTGGATGGCAGACAGGCATCAGTGTCCAGAGAATTAAACAGTGTCTGTCTGTTGTTTGGGGGTCTGCCATTCTTATTTGTGGTGTCTGGATTCCATTGATAAGAATTTCTCTGAAGTGCCCTGGGCAGGAGTCCACATCACTTTTGCTTTCAGTCCCAGGTAAAATCAAGAAGGTAAAATCTCAGGAAGTGCTCTGGAGGGATGGAAAATGCCAAGACTTTTGAACTTCAGTAAAAAGCTTTGAAAACACACAGCACAAGTTCTGGCCCCTGAAACCTGCTCTTCTCCGTAGGAGAAGAGGAAAACCAGACCACCCTAATGGCAGTTGTTCTCCAGGGTGGAGAAGTGAGCTGACAGCAGCATAAGGCTTCTGTGGCAATGCTTGCTGTGTGCAGGACTTGTGGTCTGCTATTTTTAAGATCCAACAAAATACAAAAGGAACTGCTGGAATAGGTGGTGCCAACTCCTCCTTGCCCTCTCCTGCCACACTTTCTGTGCCCACTTGGCAGCAGTGCTGTGTGTCTTGGCTTTATCATAGATTGCAGAGCTTTGCTGCTCTCCTGGGGATGGAAACACAGGGCTGGGAGTAGTAAGTAACGCAGGAAACATGAACAAACCAACCAGGCACTTTTCATTTGAGATGTTACAATAAACATTTTGAGTCACAGAACTAAGGTTGTGCCAGGAGCCTCTATCAGTGGCCATCTCTTTAGTTGCTCCCTGCCATGCTGAATCAGGACACTTAAAATAGACCCCAGAGGCTAATGTATGATGTTTTCTCATTGAGAAACAGGAGAGCTTAGTGCTCTGAAGACCCAAAGTGAAAGTGTATCAGGGCTATGAAAATGTATCAGTGGGTTGAAGATTTTAGTAGATCACTCCCCAGCCCTGCTCCCGTTTGCAAAGGCTGAAGGAATGGCTGGTGCAGGTCCCACAGCTGAAATATTTGGAGAAGTTCTGACTCAACCTAACATAACCTCTAATCGCTCCCCTAGCTCTACCTCTGACACCAGAACGAAGTAAAATCAAGCAGACAGTGGGACCCTGACCTGTATGTAGTGATTTGATGGAGTCTGGCTTGTAGAGCCAGCACTGCCTGTACTGATCAGACTTGCCCTGTTATTGGAGATGATTCAGGTTACTGTGTCCTGGGGATTTCAGGCATTTAGTGACAGGTCTTCTAATGGTTTGCACATTAGAAAATGTTCTATATCATCGGAGTCTCCCGTGTGGCTGTAGTTTGTGCTCGTATCTCCCAGTGCTGGGGTGTTTCACCTTGGATGCTTCTGGAGTGGAGCAAATAACGTTTATTTGGTATATTAACCTCATCTAATTGAGTCTCTCTGCTGATTAAGAATAGCGGTTACAATTTATCAGCCATAAAACTGCTAACCACGTTTGCTTAATTACTGGCGATGTCATTTGTTAGGAGCTTTGGGGAAGAAAGCAGTGGGTGTTGGAGCTGACAGGTACCATGTACTCTGTCAAGCTGAAAAGCTCCTTCCCCACCGAGGTTTTGGGCAAAGCACTTTGCCCATTTCAAACAGCTTGCCACGCTCTTCTGCCCAAGCAGAATTACCTCTCAGCACCCGCTGCCTTCATTGAGAATTGGGTAGCTGGAAGTCAATCCACAGCATCTCAGAACAGGATAGATAACTTGTCGATCTGTCCCCAAAAATCGTCAGTGACACAGATGTCCCTCCTGTTTGCTGTGGCTTGTTCACCTGCAGTGTGGTCTCAGGGAGCATTGGACCACTCCTCTTGCGTGGAGTTGGGAAAGCTGTGATGATGCCTCAGCCTGCACCTGCAGCGGTGCCACAGCCTCCGTGCTGCTGCACTGACTCGTGGCCCATCTCTTTGCTAAACTAGTGAATAGGAAAATATCGAAATCTTTTTATGATTAGGTGGCATTCATCAGAGGCAGAAAGGCTTTGCAAGTCAAGTATTAGATCTTTAAAATGCAAAAGGAGTCATGGCACTCCATTTAAAATTCCCCAAGTGCTTTTAGTTTCACGCTGAACAATACCCTGTGGCTCTAGATAAAATATTGTTCCAATGTGATTTATGAGTAGAATAGGACCCTGTTATTTTTGAAGTTACTTGCAGAATCCCTATCTCTCTGCCTGGGACCTGCTTTGGATCCTCAGGAAGTGTCCTGTAATCTCTTCTCCCCAGCTACAGGGCTGCAGCCACAGCCAGTTGCTGGGTGAAAGCAGCTTTCGTGTTCGCATTTGTAACTGAATTAAATATAGCACCACTTTTTGTGCAGAGTGGCTTGTGTACAGCAAGTCCTGATGCAAAGGACTCCTTGAAAAAAGGCCCTTAGAGAGTTTCAGGTGTGACAGAATGTCACAAGCCGCAGAGCAAAGCTGTTCTTTCCCAGCCCCGTGCTGCAGGAAGGGTTTCTTTCCTTGGACTTGCTGTGATTGTTATTGATTGGAAATGATGCTTGTTAAATTGTTGAGTGTTACAAATTTATGATTTCACATCCCTCTGAAATTCAGTTTGACTGGGAAAGTACCAGTGAAAGCCTGCATATGCAAGCTCCTGTTGTGCTCCTCAGGTCCGATGTTTACACTCATGGGAATTAAGCAATGACAGCCGGTTTTAGTCTTTATCAAGACTCAGGCCCTGTGGTGCAGCTAAAGAGAACAAAATATCCCAGGTGAAATGATGTCTTTGACAGAGTAGAGACTACACTAATCTATTGGCTAAAATACCAAAAAATGGCATATAAACCAGAACATTCACAGTGTAATTCGTGTCCTCCCTCACCCAAGCAAAGCCTGCTGACCACAGAGCCCAGGCGAGAAGTGCAGAAGCGTGCTGAGCTGCCCCGAGCCTGGTTAACCAGTGCAACATCAAGAAATGGGTTCAGAGCAATTAACCAAGTTTTGCAGAAACTCCACCTTTCCTTTCCAGTTTTTTCACATTAAAAAAGAATGTAGCTAGTACCTGATGAGAGATGTCCTATGACGTGTGGGCTTTCTGCTCTACTTGAAGCCCATCCCTGGACCAGCAGCACCCTCCAGGCTGGGCCAGCTGAGCTGCCACAGCATCCAGTGCCCAGCATGGCCTGGGTGACACATATGTCCCCAAGTCACCAGCCAGGGTCAGCTGCACAGGGTCTCAGGCAGGCTGATTTTAAACATCTCAGCTACGTGTCATACACATCTCAGTAAGTTTGTATGATCTATCACTCTCTTCCTCAAACTAAGATCTCCCTAGTCCCAAAGTGAATCAAAGAGCAGGCAATGCATGGTCAAAATTCTTGAGACTATTGTATTTTTTTCATCTTGCTGTGCAGCATATGATGTGCTTTGAAATTTTTCAGCATTTTAATGAGATGATTAGGATTGGCCTCAGCTTTCAGGTTGCACCTTTTAAGGGTTGGGGAAGGAGGATGATTGGAAAAGTGGAAAAAAAAAGGAAAAGAAAAAACTCTGTGTGTGGGCTTTTCATACATTTCAATCTTTGACGTGTTTTTTTGTACTCTCTGGAAATTGCAAATATCCTTTGCTAAGTGCATCTCTGACAATGCTGGCTCCTGCTTACTGAACAATATGGAGGTGTTTCAATATCCTATTGGAAAATTTCTTGAGGGATTCACAAAGGATGAAATCCACCCCTGCACAGCCAGCCAGCACTGGATCCATCACTGTGAGACGTAAGCCATGCAGGGACTTCACTCTGGCCTTTTGCACAGCAGTGAATTTCACCTAAATGAACTGCTTGAAGTGATTTGAGACTAAATTCATGCTGCTTTTAGCTGGCCACTGGCATTGGAGAACATGGCTGAGGATCCCAGACTGGGAGGCAGCGCTGATGTTACTCTACCAATCAGCCTGCTCTTTTCAGGGGTGCAGAAACCCCCTATTCACATCGCTTGGCTTAGTCTGTATGTCCCAGCCCAGCTCCACATCTATATCATGGCTACACTGGGTGAGTAACTCAATGCAGTTGCACTTCCCCCACGTAAGATTTTACAGGTGTTGGAGAAATCCAAGTACAACTTGGTGACACGAATTTATTCCATGTAAATGACGCTGCTGTGCTGCTCCCTGCCTGGAGCAGTCAGGCACATGAACACCAGGAAAGAAAATATTTGTGAGGCTGAGAAGCGCCGGCCCATCAGCCCTCTGTCTGTCACCTGGCATATGGGCCTGGATTCACACATGTGGCTGCAGAAAGGGAGCGCAGCCTGTGGTGTGAGCCGTCATGGCGGCGCAGACAGGGAAGCAGAATGGTCGCATTAATTCTGGAAGCCGCACAATTAATTCCCCCTGCCCGTGGGAGCTACTGTCATCACGTCTCTTCAGAGCCAGCGTTTCTTCTCGCGACAGGACAGCGCTCTGGTGTGCGTGCTGCCTGTCCCTGCTCCGCTTGCTCGGAGGAGCGGTTGTGCAGAGAAGTCAGGGTGCGACAGGCACCGTCCCTCCTGTTGTGCAGAGCTGCTGCAGCCCCCAAGGGTTGGTGATGGCCGTGACTCATACTCAACATGAGACTGGTAGGAAGAGCACGCACAATGCATCCTTACTGAGCGCGTATGGACCTTCTGTGTGGTGTTGTTAAGAGCCCTTCATCTCTATTCTGGCTTTGTTTGTGCTCCCAGGGGCATGCTGTTAACGCTGAGGGCAGGGGCACAGCACACTTTTGTTTCAAATTTTGAGAAGGCAAGAGGATGTTATGCTGCGTAAAGCCAGGAGAGCATAAGGTAGTTGAGACCTTGGGAGGGAACATTTTTCCTGCAGATTCTCCAGGGAAAGACACGGTGGGACTTTCTCCTGGAGCACTGGGAGGGGAATCTCAAAATGTCCCTCTAGATTTTCAAGATGGGGAGGCCAGTGGCAGGTGCTCTGAACCAGTGGTGGCTGCAGTGCTGGACCTCCCATCCAAACACTCTTTGCTTTCACAAAGGATCGAAAACACCAGTCCACAGTTCACACTTTAGACTGCCTGGCAGAGGGACAGCCTGACTATATGAAAAGACATAGTGAAACATTGGTCCTTGATGGTAATCCCAGACCACAGCTATGCCATGTGAACATCTGCAGCACAGGGGCTGTTGAGTTGATTCAGATCCAAACCTGTTGGCCTCACATCACCTAACCTCACATCCACAAGGGACAGAGCTGCACACCCTGTAGCACTCACTAATTTTAAAGGCAATTGTTTTTTTTTCATTGCCCATGTTGGAAAAAAATCCCAAAATACTACAGAAACTCTGGGGTTCATCCTAGGAAATGGAGAGTAGGCTGAGGGAACAGGACACTTTGGATGTTTGGGACAAATCAGTGCTTGAGGTCAGGAACCTGGATCGAGAGCTTAATGGCTTAAAGATGGTAAGAGAGCAAGTAGAAAAAGCTTTCACCTTTACTGACTTTTCAGGGAAAGATGAAGAGATACAGAGGATTAAGTGTTACGAGATTACAGCAGGGAAGAGAGCGAGAACACAGAAACCCCAGAGCATCATCCATCTCATAGCAACAAGACTGCATTTAGATGAAGTTATTTAAACAATGCAAAAATGTGCAGGAATAAATGTGACATGAAAACAAAGTACAGGGTGAGGTGACCAACTCAGATACCTCGGGTAAGCTGGGTGAGGCGTTCTGGGAAACAACCCATACAACATGGCAGTATAAAATGAGCAACTTTTGTCTTCTTTCTTATTGCAGAAGGTAGTGGGCACTTAGGAGGGCCAAGGAAAAGGCACCCTTCACACATGCTAGGAACATGGCATTGCAATTTTTAAGGATGCTGGTGCATGTGTGGAGGTTGCACCAGGACCAGCCATAGCAGGAAAACATTTGGATCCTTGTGATAGCTCAGTCCCCAACGCCAGCAGTGTGCAAAGCCTTAGGGAACAGAGATCTGGTTTTAACAGATGGTCTCTTAGGCTTGTGGTAGTCCCAGGGAGGTTTGTATGAAGGCACACATAAACGATACTGATTTGGGGAGTTAGACTACATTTAGCTTCAACTCAAAGAGGGAAGGAGTAAAAATACCATCCTTGGCTCTGCTCTTGCTCTGATGTAAACCCATCGGTCTCTGGATACACTTCTACCTCAGACCCCAATTCAGATGTGTGCCGTGGTATTGCCTCCTTCAGCGAGCAACCAGAGAGAGACCCTGATGCCCGTGGAGTCAGTGATGACCATACTGAAACCCAGGAGACTGAAGTCACCGGTGAAGTACATTAATCCCAGGTCATTCCTGTCCCCTCTGAGATATCCTCCTGGGAGCTGCCATTTGGAATGGCCTCGTTCTGCAAACGCCACTTTTACAAACTGAGTATGTGACCTTGCCCCTCACTGGTACCTTTCTTTATTGGAATAAGAAGTAGTGCACGTAAGAAAGGTCCTCCTTTGTCCTAGCTCTTGCTTGTTTTACTTTTGCACACATACTTCAGCAAGGCACTTTGGTATCCAGCAGTTGGAGATGTGTTTATTGAGAGGTCTGCATGGATCTCAATGAATATTCATAACTGGTGACTTAAACAGAAATGGCAACAAGCAAATATGTTTTGCAACCTTGTGAAGGTCAGGTGGGCACAGGGCAAGGTTTCCTCCTTCATGTGCAAGTGGGTGTTTGTTTTGAGTAGTAGAGCAAGAGAGCTAACATTTGTAATACTTTAATGAATCAAAGTATGGCCAACAAAGAAGTATTTAAAGCTGAATAGGAAGTTTAATTTGAAGAATTGTCTTTCGAGGTATTAAAAATGTCAGTCAGTCCCTCAGGCTTAGTGACTGGATTTGAAATGTGTAAAAAAATAACTGCGTTGGGGAGTGTCACTTCTGTCTCTTGCTTTCTGGGAATGGCTGGCTGGGAGGACAGATTTTCATCTGAATTTGTCAGTCTTTGTCAGAGCATGACATGTTTTGATGAAATGTGTTCAGGGATGCTGTCAGCTTGCCTGGCTCCTCAGAAATCCACTGCCAAGCTGTGGGGGAAACCCGTGTCTCCCCAAGAGCAGTGTATAGGCTTTGGGGGAAGAGTGAGTGGAGCTTTTGAAAGCACAGCTCAAGCCTGAGAAAAGTCTTCCTTGGATGAGGAGAGGATCCCATGGGGGAAAGACTGCACAGCACTGGGAGAAGATGGTCTACAGGAGCTGTGGAGGAGACCTGCGAGGAACAGAGGTGCTCCTGGAAAAAACCCTCTGAGCTGTGCAAAGAGCTGCCAGATTTACACAGAACTGCTTCATGTGAGCCATGCTGAGGAGGTGATGTCTCAGAGCTCAACAGGGCTGACCCAGGGGCTGGATTCTCTGGGGGTGGGGGGCAGGGGAAGCAGACCCTATGTGTGCTCTGTGCTGCAACTGCCACTATGCTTCCTCCTCTAACCCTGGCTGGGGACAGGCTTTTGTTATGAAACTGAATTCCCCAGACGGTTGTTTGCTGGAAAGGTCATTTGCCTGTCTTATCTGAAAATTGATGCATTGAAAGCTTTCCTAAATTTGCTCATTAAATATGATGCATTGCAACATTATCAGCGAAAATGTTGGCAGGCAGGCTTCTCACTGGAACATCTATTTTCTGGTAACTGTGGTCCCAATCCTGACCTGGGGGTGGTAGAAGCAGGGTAGGTCTGAAACCTGTTCAAAGCCAAAATTACACCTTTTCAGACCAAATTCTTGTAGCACATAGGTCCAATGAGGAGAAGAACAGAAGAATAAAACATCAAGGGAGAGATGATGGAGCTGGGGAAGGTGTGGGAATTCCTGTGGGTGTCTCTGAGATTGAGTCTGTCCTGAAGAAAAGGCAAAGCAAGTGCAATTGAGCAATCTCCCACCACTAGTCAGCTCCCTGAAAGACATTCCTGTTCCTGCCAGGAGCTACAGGGACCCAGGCATGTTCTGTGATATGAAGAGCCCCCCAAACCACACATGGTCCCTGGCAGTCCTACCCTTCTTTTTTAGAGGCATTCAGTGATTGCCTGTGGCTGCGTGTGCAGACCACACATTTCCACAGCTGGCATTTCAGATACCACTGTCCTCTGGGAGAGGACCATCGTGTTTCAGGCCGACTTCCCAGCTCTCCCTCTCAGCTCCCATCGCAGACTTAGCAGCAGCTGGCAGGCAAAACGGAGGCGTTAGGAACAGTGCCCCTGTCCCCTCTCCCCTCCGCCAGCCTCTTGTAGCAATTTGTCAAAGCAGCGTGAGAGTCAGAAGCAGCGCTGAAAAGCTTTGCGCCGAGATTTTCAATTAGGGAACACAAAAGCCTGTTTAATAAACTCTTAGAGGCTTGTTAGCTGAGACATAATTAAGATTAATGTTGACTTGGGACCAGAGGAAACAGGGCTGAAAGTGAATCAAAGGGGGGCAGGCAGTTTCCACCATCAGGATAACGCCAGAGCGAGTTTTCTCCCTGCAACAGTGGATGGTGTCAGGTGTGTTGCTATGCCAGAGGGAACCCTGCTTTTATTTCCCTCTTCTGTTAGAAGGCAAACACCGAAATGGGTAAGAGGTGGTATTCTTCCCCTTGTTTCCCAAAACGTGCCTTCAGCCTTTGCACAGGCAGCTGTTTTCACAACAGCTTTGCACACTCAGAGCTCGGGCAGCAGCAGGTTTGGAATAAAGCTCCATGCTTCAGGTTGGCCATGGCTGGGTTGTTCGACCAATTGATTTCTGATACTTCCCTGGGGCTGTGATTGCTGGTAGGAAGCATGGCAAAATTAGGAACCCCAACACACAAGCACAACCACTGCCTGTTTTGCCAGGCAGGTCTCACCCCGCCTCAGACAGCTGCTTAGATGGGGCAGCCCCAAAAATGGGTCAGACAGACTGAGCCAGTGTCCATGCCTGTGCAAGGGCATGGGACCACACAACTTCTTCATCCCCTGCTTCAAGCTCAGTTTTATCAGCCTATACTCTTCCCCTCAGATAAAACTTCCTGGTTAATTTCAAATATGATCAAATTCTCTGGAGGAAGGAGAAAAATTATCTTTGCTCTGCTAATACAATGCCAGGTTTTAATTCTTTCACATACATCTTCATTTATGAAAGTCTTTTTTTCTTTCCAAGGCAGAAGATGTTCCTGGGTGAACGCATAAATTAAGCCAGGATAAGTGGGTGGTAAAATCCACAAGCATTTACACACCAGTGCCAGTGAAAGAGTTCCCTCCAAGCTGGGTTTTCAGGTGTCATCTGGCCAGCCACACACTGCACGCTCCAGATGACTCCCATGGATGCTGAGCTGTCTTGTGGTTTCACTGCTGTGTATGGACACCAGAGAACATACCAAAACTTATGTGTTTGCAAATTCAGTTCCCACTCTTGTGTATCGAGAACCACACAGCACTTTCAGCAGCCATGAGCTCACTCTGGCAACACCAGTGGGGAAGGAGTGTCTTCTACGCCCCAAACTTGGTGCCCAGATGCTGCAAACCCCCTGTCTTGCCAAAGGTCAGACACAAGCATCAGAGGAAATAGGGATTCCTAGAAGAGACCAGTGCAGGTGAGGTGTAGGATAGCCTTGGGACAAGGCAGGAGACAGTAGCATGAACTGGGGAAAAAAAATCACCCATGAACACCTATTCTCCCTACAGAGCAGCAAAACCCAGTATCACAACACAGACCATGGGAGGGAGAAAGAATTTAGGGCCAGGGTGCAGGGAAGAACTGCAGGAGGAGTGGGTGAGCGAAGACAGACCTGCACCAAGAGGGAGGATAGAGTAATGGGGACATATCCCAAAATGACAACCAAATTGCACCTCATGACTCAAAGTCTGCAAATGTCCTTATGAGGAGGTGGGAATTGTTAAAATGTTGGCTCCCACACCTCCACCCCAGCTCTCACAAATCTCTATGGAATAGAGCCCTGTCGCTATTGAGTTGTGAGGCAAAGGGCCTTAGTCATTTTTGTTTTGTTACCTAGAATCTCTAGATATGCCTCATCATAAACTATGCACATACAGAATGAGCTGACGGAAGGTGTCTGATGTTAATCACAAGCTGTGTGAAGACAGAGAAGGAAAGAGATGAAAACCTGCAATGTGTACAAGCCACAGGAGTCCTTGCAATTGCCTGTCTCGCTGCCATCCCCCATCCCTCATCCCATTTACATCTTTTTCAGGTAAAGACTGAATGCTTTTTTATGTTGGCTAAGTGCACCAATACAGCAGCACTGCTCTGCTCTCCTGGGGTGCCCTGTTTCTTCCATCACCTGCTGCTTAGGGTCTCCACTCCATGGTTGTGCAGCTACTAACATGAAGGAGCACTATTCTTGGTGTGCAGGCATTACAGCAATGAGCATGCTCAGTACTTGCTGGATTTTCACTGATATTCGTGAAAAACAGGGCTGTAAATCAGTAGTTAACACCAAAAATAACCAGAAATGTAAGATTGTTGTCATTTGGAATCCAAGCTGGATTTACATGGCTTTATGGTTAAGTTAGGCTTTAGACAGGATGGTACAATGATGACAAACCAGGTGCAATCATGTCTCAGTGGGATGAAGTCTCATGGGATGATCCCGGCTGTGTTTACCTCATCTGTTTGGGTGGATTTGGCACCCAAGTTAGTGCCAGACCATGAGTCACAAAAACAAAAGAGTTTGCTAAAAATGTTGCAGTTGATTCCCCTTCCCTGCCCTCAGGGCCAAATACTCCTTTCTTGAAAGTCTAAGATAGTTTTCCTGCTGCCCTTGAGTTGCAGGGACGTAACCTGAGGACAGAGCTTAACTCACCACGTACCCGACTACATAACCTTTGATCTTTTGGCCAAACTCTTAGTGCCTAATCAAAGGGAAGAGGAAACAAGAAAATATTCAGAAATGGGTTAAACCCCCCAAAAAAAATAGGAGAGGAATGGCAGAGAGAGTGGCTATCCATCACCACTGCTGCATAACACAGGAGCTGTGATAGCACTGATTTATCAATTGCTAAACACACACACAGAAGCTTTGCAAAACCCTCAAGCCCGTTTGGGCCCAGGTGAGTGTTTCAGTAACAAATCTCTGCTGCCTTTTCTGATCTGGAATGAAATGGGTTAGGGAAGGCTTACCTGAGCTGCTACAGAAACCAGGGGCATTGCCAGCTGCCAACCAGAGACAAGGAGGGGAGGTGGGACCAGGGCCAACCTCCTGGCAGATGTAGGTAGCCGAGGTGGCCATGGGGCTGAGGTCCCAGTAGGACAGCCCTGCCTTTCTGCTATTCTGCAGGTGTGCTCAGCACAGGTAGACACTTCACATGCCCACACTTTGGCAAACACAGAAGGCATGGGAGCAATCTCAAGAGTCAGCAATACAGCACTAGTAGCTCAGTGGGACCTCTTCCATCAGGTTCTCAGGATAGATGATGGATTTCATGATTATTAATATGCCCCTTCTCATCATCCTTCAGAGCATAAATCTTACTTGCAGTGGAGTGAAAGGCTGAAGAGAACAACGGCTGCATATAAATGCCTTTGAGCTGGACAGGGCATTTCAGTGCTGTGGCTCAGCTTGAAATGGTTAACAGTGGCCAAGGAAAAGAAACACCTTCTCTTTTGTTCTGTCATTGTGGGAGAAAATACCAATTAGAAATCTATTTCTGTACCTACCTGGGCAGCTTTGGAAGCCTGCTTTAGCAGATAGTCCTGAAGCCCAACTCTGAGCTTACCTGACTACCACAGGCTTAAGTTTTTACAGTCATCTCACATTCCTGAGCTTCTAGGAGGGATCCTGATCCCCATCACCCAGTGCATGAAATGGCTTGATTGGGTCAAAGTTGTCTTTAGTTTTCATCTGTCAAAAAATTAGATTATGGGGGAAAGGGAAAGGTGTATAGCCAGATTTCTTCCCAGTGTTGAACTGGATTGCAGCTGGATCTGAAAGCACTTCTTCCTGGTTTTCAACAGTTGAAAATATCTGCAAGAACCTTCCCTTTCACCCAGAGCACCCTTCCCCCTTCATCCATCATTGCAGACATGGCCCTACTCGTCTCTGCCATTCCTTTAGTTTTGCAAGCCCTTTTATCCCTCGTCAAGTTACCTGTAATTGCTTCAATTAGAAGCATCGGCTGGCAAAAGTCACCCAGCCAGAGATGGCCTGCCAAGTCTCAGTTGTCTTGCACCCCTCAAACCAAGCTTCCCTCTCTAATTCTTTCCTTAATGGTTTAATTCATTAAAAAGATGACCTAATTGCAGGTAGCATTTCTTCACTGTCACCATTCTGCCAGAGGAAGAGAGACAGTCATTGATCTTGGCCGGTACCTTTGGCCTTCACTGGAACGCCTGAAAGGCGAAGAGGTCACAGTGACAGGGAAAGGTCTGCACTGAGGAGGCATCGCAGCCCCCTCTCCCCAGCAGCTTGCCCCCAATACCACGTACCTACAATGCCCCTGGTGTTAGTTAAAAGGCTTCAGCTCTGCTATGTGAGTTGTTTGATACTTGCAGATTTTTGGTGCCTAAAGAGTCGTTATCTGCTGTCGGCTTCTATTTCCCTGATTGTCACTTCAGTGCCACACTCAGGGATGATTTGCAGCTGTTGCCAAGCTGATCCCTGCCTCTCTTCCTTTCCAGCATGCTCCTGATCCCTTGTAGGTAAGAGGAACTTATGCCACAGAAAGAAAACATCATCTTCCTGTGCCTGGCTGCAGTGCAAGATCCATCTTGCTCCTTGGTGAGTGTGTGTGCTAGCAACTCCTGCTGTTTGCAGCCGCCACTGAAGTTGCTGTGAGCCCTGGCTTGAGGTCTAGCCAGAGCAAGACTCATCTCTTTCAGCTTATATTATTTTTTCCTCCCTGTGCTTTACATCTCAAGGAGAGAAATTGCATCAGGCAGCCAGTAGAACTCTAGATGCAGGGCTACAAGCCGTCATGTACCTTGCTTTCCAGTATTGCATCTCCTCCAGCTCAGTCCACAAAAATTTGGGCTTATAGCCCCAGTAGTTCCAGAGTTAGCCCAGTGGCAGCAGCCACATTACACCAAGCAAGATGGTGTGGACACTCTCATTGCAAATGAGGACTTGTTCAAAGTAGAGGACGGGGTTGCATCCAGAGAAATGACACACCACCTTTCCAGCTGCCATGCCACAGCAAACCACACAAGCAGGAGGGATGATGTTCGCTGTAGACCAGAAGAACTGATGGTGGCTGTTGAGGATGGTGACATTTTGCTTCCAGTGACATTCCAAGGACTGATGGTTTGAGCAGAATGACTATGGATTCTGTCAAGGGCAGCATAAAACACAGGTTGACTTAGTTGCTTTGGCCTCCTGTGATAAGGAACAGCCTGAGCCAAGAGTTAGCCTGACTGAAAACCTGCTGCATCCTCTGCTGAATCTATTTAGCCAGTCTCTGCTCCAATGCAAATTAGGGCCATACCTAATTTCTTAATGTATTTAAAGATAATTTGGCAAAAGCATTTCCATGCCTTTTTTTGTTATTTTAGAAACAGAAATGACATATTTCTCACAGATCACGCTGTCGCTCTGTAATCCTTTCTGGATTTTCACAGCACAGTCAGTCATTTATTTGCCAGTGATTAGCAACCAGCAGAGAATAAAATCAGTCAATACTATTTAGATAAGGCATGGTTAGTTATAAAGTGCTGGCGGGATCCTTCCACTGGCTGTGCTTTGAAATTAGTCGTCGGTACACCCTGGCAGATGCAGGCTGATAGCTCATCCACTGAAGGTCTCTGGCACTATGGCTCTGGTGGTGACAATTATCTTGCTCCAGCAGATGGGATGGTAGCAAAGCTCCAGACAGGCTGCTGAAGAACTAAACCTGCATTGATTTTGGATGAAGAACCTCTCATAAAATCCAAAAGTGCCTGGCTATATTGGCAACTTGCAGGAAAGGCAGGATTCATTTCTCTTTTTAATTTTGATTCGGACAAGTGTAGGGGTTTTGAGGAGGTTTGGATGAAATGCCTCAACACACAAAGCACAGCAGCACTCTACTCACGTAGGTCTGCTTGGAGGGCAGGAAATATGCCCGTGGCTCAGAGATAGGGAGGGAAATTGCGGACAAGGCTGACTGCGATCGAACATGGACCACGACAGATAAGACACAGCGTACATCAACGGCAGGTCTGACTACAGAAAGACTAAGGCAGGTTCCAGCAGCCTGGGTTTCATTCCTATTTCGGTATTCAGGATGTCGAAGACCCTACTTCATGCTGTATGCTGAAATGCTCCTTCATGTGCTTCAGAGATGTGATTTCCCTAGGTGTTAGCCAGATTTCATTCCTCCTCTTCTGTCACTGTGTACAAATTACCTGCATTTTCTCCATCAAGTAAGAATATGATTTCTAGCCTATACCACACACACATATAACCCCTAAAAGTTGGTAAAAGTTATTTGACTCAGACACCATTTGCCTAATTGATATCATGGCTGATGAGTACTGCACGTGGCAGATACCTGTGACACTGAGTACTTATCCAGGTTTCATGGGAGCATTGCTTGGTGTGGCTTAGCATCATCATCATCCTGGCCGTGCCACTGATGGATGCCATGTTAACGTCCTGGATGGTCCATCAAGGCCTGGTTTGTGTGTTTTATTCAATCTTCTTTGCCCCAGGAGAGCCACACTGAAACCCAATCTTCCTTCAAAGTGGTCCTACTTGGACAGTGTAATGACAAGCAGGCTCTCTGTGCACAGAGCAAGCTGCATATTTTCTGGAGATGCATTGTTGATGAGAGCCACCTGATTGTCCATCTAGCACAGCTTTTACCAGCAAAATCCCCCACCTGAATAAGGGAAAGGAGACTTATGTCAAAGAGACACAAAATCAATGCACCAGAACTTACCCTTCTCATAAAAAAGCAACTATTCCTGCAAGACTTCAACAAAACAGATGTAAAGCCCGTGGTGCTGGCACTGAATACAGACATTGTGATGGACTTTCAAATATCTCTGCTATGTAGGACAGGTCTGAGAAAGGAAGCACTGGGCTAGCTTTACAGGTGGAAAACTTCGGGGATCACAGCCTGCCTGACATCAAACAAGGCTGTAAGGTTCAAAGTAGGAACTGAACAAGGATGTGTGGAGTCCTAAGTTGATACCATAAGCGCAAGCCCATCTCTTCTTCACATACAGTGCATGACAGAACAGAGTCATCCCCTCCTCATTAGTTCCCCTGTTTTCATGGGAATATATTGCATTAAATTTAAATGTGTTTGCAAAACAAGAATTCCTTCTGAAATGCACATTTATTCAGTCACCAGAGCGTGACCATTTCTTTCTGTTTAGTAAATAAAATGAGTTTTGATGCTTTTTAAAATAGAAAACAAATCAGTCATTAGCCTAATGGAAAGCTTTTTTTTTTTTTCAATCTCATAGATAAATGCTACACACATTTCTAAAATGTTTTCTTTATTTTTTATGCCAAATTAATAGAAGTCAAGTGCTCCTTCCCTGCTGTAAGTAACGAGAAGAATCAGAAACTCAGACAGTTCTCAGATTTTCCATGTTCTGGTGCCATTTTTTCTTACAAGGAGTTAATCTTCAGTGCTTTATCAAGACAATTTTCCTTTGAAATCAAGGGAAAGAGGATCCCTGGGTTGATCAGCAGATAGATCACGCTTTTCAGCATCTTTTGTATCTCTCTGATCATCACTTGTGGTCAGAGCATCAAATGGGCCATTGAAAAAAAATGGGTGATTAGCAAGGTATAACCCTCCACTTTGGACTGCAATTTGATTTCACGCTGAAATCAAGACTGATTTGCTCCACTTCTGTTCAAGCTTGATGTGTGAGTAAGCTCCAGGGCTAACTTGGACATGCCAGTGGAGCAGCCCCCATGTCCTGGGGGTCTGGAGCCTCTGTGTCCCTCAGGAAACAGTTCTGTCACCTGGGAAATGAGATGGGACCCAGGTAACATCCCAGCCAGGCAGGCTTGGGCAGGCTTTTCACAGCAGGTGGGAGACCTAAGAGTTACCATCATAGCAACAGCCAGATTACTTGGGAGAAAAGAGATTTTTCAGAACCCAGGAAATATGCAAACAATTTTGAGTCTTCTTTTATTCAGTGACTAAATCGTGTACTCTGTCCAGAATGTTTTGTCAGCAAAATGTGAAGACAATCTCTGCAGCATGAGCCTGCAGACCATGGCAGATGATTAGTGCATGGTAACTCCACACAATACATGCTGACCTGACTTTGAGTCAGAGAAAACAACAGAGATATTTTGCTGGGTACACAAAGAGCTTAGAATTTGCACTAAAACTCTTCCTCTGTGGTAAAAGATGGTGCTTTTGTTAGCACAATATTAATGTTTATAAAGCGTCTTGGCATGAAACACTGTTGGCTTTTCTTTCCAGCATGTTATAAAATCATCATGGAAAGAAAAACAGAGCATCCCTAATGCACCCGATTACTGTTACACTGCTGTCTCCTGATACTGCACCAGATTAACGTGACAGAGCAATAAAACTCTGGATCTTCATTTATCACACCTCTTTAGCTCTCTCCCATGCTCAGAGAGGTTTGAAATGAATATTAGCTTTTTCCCTGAAGAGAAAATAAGAAGTTGCCCAGAAATCATCAATATTTCAACTCTGCCAATTTTTACTCAAGTGATGGTCTTGTGAGTATTCTTCAGCCCTTCTGTGTTCTTACCTAATCTACTGAGGAGGTTTTTTATTTTCTTTGGGTTTGGAGTTTAATCTTCCAGCTGCTTCTTGTTATAGTGCTTAATCTCTAGGTATGTGACTTATTCTAGCAACGTGTTTTTGTTGTTCTGTTAATGTAACACTCACACAGTCCCTGTGGGTTTGCTGAACCTCAGTCTGAAAGATGCCTAAACGTGGTGTCCGATCCCAGGATGAAACATCTGGAGGGACGTTTTGGGTTTGCTATCTACCCTCTGTCTTCAAACTACCACTCCAAGTCTGCAGGTGGTTTTGTCTGACTCCAAAGTGCTCCACGTCTATTCTGAGCAGCCTTCTGGCAAGCCAATACCCACCTCACAACCCCTTTACACCCTACACAACTCTCTGCTCTGCTTTTAAAATATAAGAGCCTAAAGATGGAACTCTTATTCCTTGTATCCTTCATTCTGTTGGTGGTGCTGCCAGTCCCAAGGGTATCAAAAGTTTCTGCTGGTTTTGGCTCTGTTGGGTGCATATTCCCCAAGTGAAATGATTTATCCTAAAAATGAAGACTGAGATACCCAAGCAGCCCTTCTCTCAGGCAACCTTGGGAAAATAACTAGTGAGGACTGTCAGCAATGTGACCCTTCCCACTGGTCCCCGATGCATTGCCTCTCTCCAGAACTATGAGTTTCCTAAGTCTTGCCCTGGCATTTCACCTATTCCCCACTCATAACTGTGTTTTGCTGCCTCCATAGCAAATACTAATATTTGGTGAAATACTAGTATTTTGTAACTGGTGAATGCTGCCAGCCTTGCTCAGCTTTGCTGCTGGCCTGAACAACCCTCTGGTTTCTTCATCCTGCTAATTTTTCTTGCGCTTAAGAGTTCAGCTGCTCCAGAGGATCAGGCCGGTGATGGGCGATGGCAGAGGTGTACTTAGCAACACACTTTGACTTGAATTATGCATCCCTGTGCTTCTGCAGAGCAAGCTACCAACGCTGCGTACATGGGCCACGCTCCCTCTGTGAGAGCATTAATTATTACTGCTGCTTGCAAAATGATCTGTGAACTAAAATGGGTTTTTCTAATTCTGTCACTGGAGAAGAACTCCTGGCTAATCAACTGGAGGCAGATGGAGTTGGCAGAGATGACATAAAGGCCTGCACTAATTACTCCACGTGTCTCAAGAACTGATAAGAGACTTGATTTATGCCTGGAACAGCCTGATAATTCCGGAAATAATAGATATTGCATGACTTAATTAATCTATGTAAACCTGTTTGTGCTGTGATTTTGAATTAACAGCCGTGGTAACAGCTCAGGTGTATGGAGGGTGGGCTACAGCCTAGTACTGCAAGAAGCCTGAATGTACCTACTAATGGCTCAAGTCAGGGCCCAGGCTCTGGATACACCCTGGAATTGTCTCTCATTGTATCTTGTGCAGTCTTGTGTTTGAGGGATGTGAGTGTGACCATGTATGGTGGCATGAAGAAGGAACATGGTGCATATATACACAGCAACAGTGGGTAGGAGCAAGAACTTACAGGAATCTCTCCATTCTGTGAGCTCATGCTAAGAAGTTGCATCAGGAGAAAGTAGTTTTAAGGCCTGTGAGGTTTTAGCTCAGACTATTGCCCTGCCTGGTGTCCTTGGTCCTCAGGGCTGGTGGTCATGGAGGCAGGGATGTTCTTCACCTGCACAGATGAGAGAGGACACCCTTGGGTGAGAGCAAAGGCTCTGTCCAACCTGAGCTGAAGGTTCTGCTGGCTGGAGTCAGTTTACAGGGCAAAAGATGTTTTGCTTTGGCTGTTGTCCTGCTTTCTCCATTCTTCATACGCAGACCACTGCAGCTGCTCTTAGCACTTTATGGCACAAGTGACCCAACATGTGCGTAGATTTTGAACAGTGCCTGTCAGGATATAGTGTAGTCTGAGAACTACAGTCTCCTGAGGTGGACAGTGAAGAGAAGCACCAGGACACCGCTCCCAGGTAGTCCTGAAGGCCTGGTGGGAATAAGTTGCCACGGACTAGCTCGTAGTGACAATTTGGCTTTGACAGATCTTCAGGCTCCTCTGCTGAACTTGCTGAGCTTTTGTGAAGCTGTAAGAGGGACAGGACTGCAACCTGGATCTCATTTTGAAAGGTTGCCAACACCAAAACGTTCAGTAATTTCAACATGGGGCCTCTCTCTCTAATCATCCTTGTCCACCCTTCCCTAGGATGCACTCCAGGGGGTAACTGTGTCAGCATCATGCTCTGTTTAGAGCTATTTGAATAATCTGCTTTGCTTGTACAAATGCCAGGCTGATATTTACAGCTGGTGCTGTGGCTCAGCCACGTCCCTTAGAGATGCTATAGAAGGTCACCAAAGGTTGGAAGGGCAGCTGAGATGCCCTCTCCTTTTGTATCCCCTGCCCTGCTTGCTCTTACATACATATAAATTTCACTACAGAAGGACTCTTTGACCTGTGTGGGTGACAGTGGTGGTAGAAGGCAATTTCTACAGAGAATAGATAGTTTCTGTCTGGATTAAAATAAGTATCTAGTTTGCTTTCTTCCCTTTTGCTTCACGGTGTGAGTAGCTTGGATCAGGTACGAGGCAGGAACTGGGTCTGGATGCTGTTCCTTGCTCCCCTCATCCTGCTAGATGGTCTCACATTAGTCATCTGATCTCTATTTATGTCCTGAGCTCCCAAGTACCATGAGACACAGTGATTTTCCTTTTGGCATCTACACAGGAGAGAGCCCTGCATTTGGTCCTGCCATGCTAAACTGCATTGCATCTACAATGATTTAAGCATCAAAGACTCATCTGTACCTTTTTTGTGCAGTGCCTGACAGTGCTTGGTGGTGCCACGAAATGGATAGTCAGAAGAGGATTGAACTTGTTTTAATTTCTGAAAATACAGTTTATATTCATGTCCATACTTACATTCAGAACCAATAAATATACACAACAGCTTTCCAGGACTTCACAATCATCATCACTTACATAATAATAAAGTGGTTACATTACATTTTATATGCAGTTTGGTTTAGAATGTCAAGGTATTATGAATACATTGAATCCAGTCAACAATGTTTCCCTAGTCTTGTTTTTATTCTTTCTAATTGTGTTTGAAAGATTCCTGAATACTATGAATCTCTTATATGGGTTAATGACAGTAAACCAATGTGAATGGACTACACAGCACTCTACAACCACGTCTCATAGACAATTTCAAGATCAGTGCTGTGGCCTTTTTTGTCTGAAACTTCCTTTTAAGAAATAGTGTTTTTCTTTTATGGGATCCCCTTGAAGAATTCCAAAGATATTATCTGAGCTGGTTTCTGCTTTGAGCTGATTCCAACAGTGCAAAGCAGCCATAAACTCAGCTTAACAAGGTAGTTAAAACAAGTTTAGTGTTGTTTTGCATCACTAGATCAGTACAAAGCCAGAAGTGTGTAACCAGAAAATCAGTTCTCTAGAGTACTGAAACTGGTAACAAATCTGACTTAGCTAAAACATCGTAATAACTTCACACAGCCCAGTATAACCCATCCCACTTCTAGCCAGGAAAGGAAGGGGAGAAAGAGAAATCTATGTACATTTATTTGAGCTTGTGGGTCTCCAGATTTTAGCTTTTCTATGAATTCATCTCTCCTTTAAGTCCCCAAGTTCTCCGGGTCTACAAGTGCTTTGCAGTACCAAACCATACCCTTAGACCTTGCTAGTCTGCATATGTCCATTGAATTCAATATTTCTCTGGGTTAACATTGATTCCTGCAAGCGGCTGCTGTTCTCTTGCCTGTGTTCAATGGGGTCACCATCCTCCACACCATTGCCCTTTTGGAGGCAAAGTACTTTCTGAAAACTCTGCTTGAAGTTGTCAGAAAGAAATCCATAAAGAATGGGGTTGGCACAGCTGTTTGCATAGGACAGGACCACCACAAAGAAGTATACCCCTACCAACACAGGGTCTTCTGGCAGTATAAATATCAAATTGACAATGTTCATCATGTAAAATGGGAGCCAGCAAAACACAAAGACCACCACAATGATCACCACCATCCTGGTCACCTTCCTCTCTGATCTCCTGCGCCTTGTAGACCCGACTCGGATCCCTGAAGATTTGACTTTAATCACGATCAGCAAATAGCAGAGACAGATCACCAGCAAAGGACCAAAGAAGCCAAGGACCGATGTGTAAATGATGAATGCTGCTGACCAGATGTTGACAGGCTCTGGCCAGTTCATGTTGCAGGTCTGAAAGTCTTCCTGCACATCCGAAAAGATGATGACTGGAAGCACCACCAAGAATGAGAAAGTCCAGACAGTCACACTGATGAGCTTGGCTACCCTGGGACGTCTCCACTTGGTTGATTTAATGGGATGAACCACTGCCAGGTAGCGGTCCATGCTCATCACAGTTAAACAAAAAATACTAGTGAATTGGTTAATACCATCTACAGTCATAACCAGCCTGCATAAAAAGGAGCCAAAAGGCCAATAGGAGATGGCATTCTGGGTGGCCAGAAAGGGCAGGCCCAGCATGAAGAGTACATCAGCAACAGCTAAATTCAAGATGTATATGTTGGTGACAGTTTTCATCTTGGCATAGCGCAAAACCACATAAATGACCAACGTGTTGCCGCTGAGTCCGACCGCACACACGAGGAGGTAACAGACGGGAATCAGGACCTTGTGGATGTATTTGAATGAGGGCTGCTCTGAGAGTGTCCCATTCTCTGTCACATTGGTGAGCAGGGAGGAATTCACATCGCTGGCACTAGCTTCTGTGCTAAACGTGTTGGAAAAGTATAAAGGATCCATAACTTTTACTCCTCAGTTTTTCTTTTAAGGCTAAGAGAGATTAAGCTTCACGGGCATCGCGTTCCTAGAAAGAAAAACACAAGGAAGAGAAAGAGGGAAAGAAAGGGTGAATTCAAAGTAGACTGTGTTTTGCACATCATTTACTTTTCTATCTATAGTCAGAATTTGCAATTCAATTCTGCAGATAAAACGTGACGAGATCGGGGCCTGAAGTGTACAATGACAGGGCCCAAGTGTTGGTCCCAGTAGATGGTGACATCCATCTAACTTTCACAAGCTCCATGCAGCAGGGTCAGTGCTGGATGTAACTGTGAAGATGGAAGGCTGCATGGCAGTAACACAGCATGCATCCCACCAGGAAATGCAAGGGAGAGAAGGTGATGGCCATCCCACTTCCCAGTCAGAGCAGAAGCTTTGCTGCAGCATAGGAGTCTGAGTGCCCCAGCATGTGGGCTGTTCGGGTCCAAAGCCTGCTGGTAACAAGGTCAGTTCCTCCTCCACTGACAGGAAGTGTTAATTCTGGCATGCCTCCCATGCCACCTGGCAAGCAAACTTTGCTGCTTGGTGGTCCCACTCTCCATAACCTGTTGTAAACACATTTTCCTCTTTTATGAAGGAGCAGGGGCAGAATACCCTACACTTCCCAACTTGCACCAAAACACACAAATCCAGAACCCTGCTCTCCTCCTAACTTCCTGTATAATACCATTACAGAAAGCATTAGAAGACAATTTTGAAAGACTTGGATGAACAGCACAGGCAAGTCAGACTGAAAGCAAATCCTTGGCATTAGTGCTGAAAGCTTTAAAGTCCAGTTTGGTGCAATTTTGCTGTCGTTTAGCAGAGGGTGCCTGGAGAGGCTCAGGGACTGGCTCAGCCCTGTCTCACTAGGGTACAAGCTCTGGGTGCTTTCAGAATCCAAAACCAAAGATAGTTCCTGGCTCTTCCTATCTGAAGCTCCACTGTGATGTTTCACAGGTCTCCCTGTTTACGTAGAAACAGTCTCAGTTTGATATATTCAAATGCCACTTGCTGCCTGGCAGAACCAATTGAGAACCCCCAGGGAAAACCGGCAGCCGTGTAGGTGGGGAAACAAAACCCTTCATAACAACTGACAAAACCCTAGGGGAAAAAACAAATCAATCAGTGAAGTTCAAGGTGGAAAGGACCATGTCTGAGAACACTCTTCAGTCAGGTCAGGCCACGTCCATGCAGATGTGGAGACTCTGCAGTGGAAAGGAACAAGCTGTTTCTTTTCCATCTCTCAAGGCTGTTCCGTTAGCACTTCTGAATCCCTCTCCTCTCCCCCTGAAGTGTGCTTTTTGTCTGAGGAATACCTTTCTTCTGCAAGAAATCCTAACTGCAGTGGGCAGCTTCTGGACACAGAGAGCTGAACAGAATCAGTGACAGAATAGGTTTCATTAGACAATCTGAAAAGGGTTGAAAAATTCCAGCACTGTTTCTGTGGTGTGCTGGATTCATATGAATGTTATTTCATTCTTTGTCTAAATAGGTGTTTATAAAGCTCTCCACTATAATAAGAAAGTTAAAGCATGTGCTATAAAGGAATGGAGATTCAAAACACCAATTTAAGGCAAGATCTCTCCAGCAGTGAAGGTGCTCAAGGAGGCTGACCCCAGCAACTTTTGTTCCAGTTGCCTGATGGTTGGGTTTCCATAATAATCTGGGGGCACCAATGTGAATGCAAAAACACCTAGCCCACACTGCACCCATGTATTTCAAGCAAAAGCCAAATTCAGTATCATGTAAACATGTGAGAGAGCTCATCTCCAAGCAGAATTCAAACACCTCCATGGGCTGGGTACTGTGCTTTCTCTTTGAGTGAGAAAAACTGCAGTGGGTGAGAGCAGAAGTCCCTCCAGCTACCAGTAGTAATCATAAATATGCTGTTCTGATTTGGAAATGTGCAGATGGGAAGTAGGTGTCTCACATGTAACTCTGTGGCTGGGAGGAGATGTACCAAAGAAAGCAGAAATCCAGGGTGGCTGGGATGGTGAAGCTGACAGAGCTGCCAAAAGCTCAAACAAATGCTGGCTTGAAGATGGAGATGAGAAAGGGGCAGGGAGGATCTGCAGGCTCTGAGCATGCTACTGTGGTGTTTGGGGTTTAGGTGTTGCAGCCATGGGCTCCCTACAAGGGTCATTGTGGCCCCTGAGAGCAGGCAGAGGACAGCCGAGACCACTCTTCTTGTGGATGAAATAGGACTAGACTTACTGCTTATATAAGAAAAGGCAAATTCCAGTTCTGGTCAAGGAATGGACTTTTAAATTCTGTTCTGACACTAAGTGGTTTTAAGACTCAGATTATTTGTGAGAAAATCCAAGAGAAACCAAAGCAGCACTGTACTGCTCTTGGGCTGTGAGGGGTTTGATCTTTGGAAGATGTCCTTTCCTTGCAACCCAGATCCTGTGTGGCCCAGGTGCTAGCCAGTATCTTTGAATGGAAGAAGAGAAAGGAAAAGGTGGGATGAGGCAGTTGATGTTTATGAACTCATATTGGTGGAACTGCCCCTCTAGGAGCAGGTATGGCGCTGAGATTGGGCAGGCACTTCTCCCCAGGGTCGCTCAGCAACATCCAGTCTGAGTCAAAAGCAAAACTTTTGTTCTGGGCTTGTAAACATAGGAGGTCAGTAAAAGGAAACAGTGCTGGCATTTGGTAGGGAAAGGTCAGGAGACACAGCCATGTGTAGCTCTCATCATAGGCTAGAGATTTTTCTTCTAAAGTTACCTCCTTTTCCCCCACACTACATAGCCTTGAAATAGTTGACTATAGAAATCACACAGTAAATTCTTCAAGCCTGTAATTGCTTCCACTACATGCAGACTGCAAATTTTGGGAGAAGCACTGAGAAAGAGAAGTTCCACTATGTGGAAATACTACTGCACAAAAACTCTGCTTGCCAAGGGCCTCAGGTTCTTTGAGCCCCCCGCTGCCATTGCATTCCTGGTCTACCCCAAGGATTTTTTTGTGACACACCTTCCATGGAGGGGAAGAGTTCTTCCAGCCTCCCTCAGCAGCTGTGACAGTCTCTTCCTGCTGCCATGCTGTGCCCAGAAGTCAGCGATACTCAGCAGTTTGTCTGTCTGCTTTTAGCATTTTGGGGCTCTTCTTGTGGTTTTGAGTGAACATTAACCTTTACTTTGGAACAAGCTGCCCAGGGAGGGGGTTGAGTCACCATCACTAGATGTGTTTTAAAAAAGGGTAGATGAGGTACTTAGGGATATGGTTTAGCATAGGACAGGAACAGTTGGATTTGATGATCTTAAAAGTCTTTTTCCAACCTTGTGATTCTGTGGTTTATTCCCCTTGATGAATTTTGCACCTTTGCCTTCAAAAGTGGATGGATTCAGAAGGGAATGCATCGCTAAGGCTCTTCTGCAAAGTCTTCAGTATCTTCACTTGGTAACAGCGTGCAGGTTGTCAGCACCAGCAAGGAGCTGCCATCTGAACATTACCCATAGATTGGCTGGGAAGGTGGTGTGCTTGGAGTTGTTCAGATTTGAAAACAGAGCCCAGGTCTCCAGAGTTCCCGTTTGGTGCTTCATCCACTAAGGCACTGAAACCACTTTGCCTTTGCTTGTAACCACTGGTATTTTTGGATTTGTTATGGCATAGCAACCACAAAAAAACTGAACAGCTGCAAAAGCACATTTTGCTGGCTGTCCTCAGTAAGCATAGATGATTTTTCCCTCTGTTCCCCTCTGCTGATAGCTTGCCCATCACCACCACAATTTATGTTGGAACTTATATTGCTACTATAGCAGTTAATGACCATGAACTTCAACTAAGTATAATTAAGGCATGCTGACTGATATCTTATACACATGTTTTGGTATTTTTAATTAATGGATTAATAAAAAAACCCCCACTCCTCTAGGGTACTTTCTCTCATCCAGATTTTTTCCTCTTGCTGTTTGATCTCCAAGACATCATACTGGGATACTTCAGAAATTCTGTGTTTTCTGTTTAAAACAAACAAACAAAAAAAAACCCCAAAAAAACCCCAAACAATGGAGCTAAGACCATAGATGCAGAGTAATCACTGGTGTAATTCAAAGTTCTCCTTTTACAGAATGGTAACTTGGGGAATTTAAAAAAAAAAAAGGCATCTACTGCAGCTGACCATATCTGACTGCCTGTGCTGCTGCCCAAGGAAATGGAGAGAAGAAATAGCAGAGATGTTATGGCACAGACCATTCTGCTCATAAGAACATATTTAGCCTTTGTGAAAACTCCTCTAGCAGGTGTCCTAGACAAACCTGGTTTTGCCTGGTACAAGAGCAGGTATCCATCTGAGCACAGAGCATTCCATTAGTGACTGGAGCATCAGCACAGCAGAAGGAAGATCAAACCTTAAAACTGTCCAGGCAGATCAAGGTTGGAATTATTCCTGGCTGTGGTTACAATAGCAAAGCAAAAATAACTCTGTAAAGTGTTATCAGAGTCAAAGCTGGGTATAGCTGGGATCAAGAAGGAATTACATAAAGAAACCTAATTTTATGAGTCAAGATTTGATCTCACTGCCTATTTACCACTGGAACCATAACTCTCTCTTATGCAGGACCAAACATAATTGTTGTGAAGAGAATAATTACAACAGAATGGCAGATTACTGCTCCCAGGTGCAGGATAACTAGCAGGAACAGACAAAAAATGATAATCCAGACAGATGCGCTCTGAAAACAGATGGCCTCGGTGGTAATGGGGAGAAAAGCACCTGGGTAAGTATCCAAGAAGCATCTATAGCAGCAGGACTTTGTGGGCTTCCCCCTGTCCAGCGGAGTTGGTTGCAATATGTGAGTGGAGCAATTTGCTGTAATGAAGCAAAGAAAAACCTTCCTGGCCCTTCAGTAAATTTCCCCTTTCAGGGCTGATTTTTCATCACCTGCTTCTTCAATACAACGCGTGGGGACTGGTGCTTTGTTTTCGCAGGGATGGCGCAGGCAGAGCCGAGGGTGGCTGTCTGCTGCAGGAAGGAGAGCGGGGTGCTGATGGAAGGGGAAAGGAGGGAGGTGGTGGCAGAGTGAAAGTTGGTGCGACCTGGCAGAGCAGCTCTGAAATAGCACAAACACCCAGGCAGGGCTCTGCGCGAGGAGGAGGGAAATGCAGCATCATGCCAAGACCTACTTCAACTTCTTGCAGTTATAATAATGCCCCTGTACTAAACAAGTAGCTCCCTGAGAGCATAGAAATATGATAACTGTATATACAAACTCCTTGGGTTTCTCCCCTGCCTGCCCTGTTCCACCACCTGGGGTAAAAAAAAAAAAGAGAAAGGATTCAGTTCAGGTGGGAACTATTCTTCTTCTTAAAATCTGACTTTTTATATTTCTCAGGATGTGTTTCTCACTCCAGAAAAATTGGAGTGGTTGATTTTTCTCCACAGAAGACATAACAAAACAACTTTCTTGTACTAACTTGGCTTTCTGTTTTGACTGGCTGTATTGGCACTAAACACTGATCAGCTGGAGTGAAAGTTGAATAAAGGCTTATACAGCTTTTAGCAGTATCAAGACATTTAGTGACTAAATTTTCAGGTTAGCAACACTGTTGCCACCTGCTCAGGCCAGCCTAGTGTTTCCTAGAGCACTCTGCAGAGATGCTACCTGGTGACTTGGTCCTATTTTTAGTTTACAAACAAACAGCCCATAAAACACTTTTGCTTTTGCCAAATATTTGGCTAAATACTTTTTTCCCCAAACCGGTATCAGACTCTGTTGTGAGATTACTCAGGCTGAGCTGGTCCTGTCACACAGTCATGTAAATCACATGCCTCTGGTTTTGCTCTCAGATCAGATGATTTAAGCAGCTTCAGCCAAAGGGAAGCATGGAGCCTGACATCTCCGTGCTCACACCTGGGCAGCTGTGGCTGGGGCTAAACTCCAGCGACTGCACTGGTGCACCACTGTTACTGGGGGGTTTAGCAAACTGTTTCTCTTTCTCCCTTCTCTCCTCTGCAATCCACTGAGGTGAAGTGATTGCAGAGACATGGCAGACTCAAGGATAATTCAGTTGAGCATTTAACTATGAGCTGTATCTGCTCCCAGGCTGAGGGACAGATGAAACAACTGCAGATCCCTTCAGCGCTGGCACCCCTTGCAGGAGAGAGATCCTGGGTCAGATCAAGCTCAGCAACAGCTTCTCTCGCTGCATGAAGTGGAGCAGCTGCAGGAGAGGATGCCTGGGGATCCTGTCCTGTGACCCTCCCAAGGCATGAGGTCTGGCTCAGGCTCACCCTGCACCAGCAGTGCAGGTCCACTCCAGCCACTGAGCCCTGGTGACAGGGTTCCCCCAGGAGCTGGGATTCCCAGCTTAACCACTAACTAACTGATCCCAGCACTCTAAGTACTGGCTGCCTGGTGTGACCCATACGTTTCCTCTTCCACAAAACTATAAAAAGTCTCTAATTTACCCCAACGCAACCTGCAAGTTCAAAACACTTGAGCCAGGCTGTTCTTTCTCTGTTCTTCAGTGCAAAGCTCTGGGCACAGGGAGCAAGCCGTGCCGGGTTCTGCAGGCGCTGGGAGCTGCAGTAAGCCAGCAGGCACACAGGCACACGGTGCTGCTCCCAGCCCAGACCCAGGGTGACTCCCACAACTCGGCTTTGACCTTGGCCATCCACTTCTTGCTGTCCACTCCGGTGAACAGCTGAGCGCCTGTGTTTCCCTCCCGTGATTTATCAGAAAGGAGCATCTTGTGCTCAGCTCGGGCTTTCTGTGCCCCCGTCCCGCCAGGCTGGGCAGCATTCAGGACTCTGCCACCTTTCTGGGTCACGGTGGGGCTCAAGCAGTGCTGAGCGGATGGCGTGTCGGGATCTGCCTGCGCATCCCCCCGCAGGTGCCTTCCTCCTCCCTTTCAAGCGGCCTCTTTAAAGCAACGCTAAGGATCGTTTTGCTTTAAACACCGCATCCTCCGCTCGGGCAGCGGGTCCTCTTCACACCATCCCCAAAGCCGGGACGGGCTCACTCCGCTCTCCAGCTGCAAAAGCCCCGTAAGAAGGCAAAACTCGGGGCGGCCGCTTGCTCCGGGGAGCCGCAAACGGGACCGAACGCTCCGGTGCCTCGTTCATCCCAGAGATCCCGCAAAAGCGGGGTGCGCTTGGCAAAGCCCCAGCCCTCCCCGGCCCCATCCCTCATGCCTCTCTCTCATTTATCCCTTTAGGCTCACCCAACCCCGCTCGCCGTTCCCTTCTCCCCGGGCAGTGGTTACCTGCAGCTCCAGGGACGCCTCTTCGCCGGATGGAGGCACGAACCGCCCCGCTCCCCCTGGGCTGCCGCGCTGCTCTGGCTGCAGCCCCTCGGGCCGCTCCCTGAGCCGGGAGCGCACCCCGAGCTCCGCCGCTTCCCTCCGGCGGCGGGCGGGGACCGCGGCCGCTCCCCCGGGGAGGAGGGACGGGGCTCCCGGCCGGGGCTGCCTCCGCCGAGGCGGGGGGGGAGAGGGGAGAGGGAGGGGAGCTGTGGGGGGACGGGGGGGACGAAGCAGCGGCAGGGGAGGATGCTGCAGCCCGGGAAGGGACAACCTGCAGCCACCCACTGCACAAAGTTGGGGTGGAGGTAGCGAGCCGTCGGTGCTGGAGGCAGCAGCCCTCCGCCGGGATGCTCTGCCTCCCCCCCGCCCTCCCCACAAACCCCGGAATGCCTGTGCCCCCTTCCCCAAACTCAGGGACGCCCTTACCTGTCTCCGTCGCCCCGTTGTACTACCGGCCACGCTGCTCTGCCCCGGTCCCCTGCACTCCGAGGAGGCGACAGCCCCCTCCCACGGGTGCGGGGTCTGCGCCTTGCGAGGAGAGCGGCGGCTCCTGGGAGGGACTGGGAGCACCCAGTGTGTGCCCGCGGAGAAGGGAAAGGGGTATCACAGGAGACCTGCATTTCCTCCCCTGATCTAGCTCCCTTCCAGCTCCGAGAAGTCCTTTTAAAGACTCCTGCAGGCTCGTTTGGAGGGAGCCCCCTCCCCGAGCGCAGGGTACTCGCTGCTGCTCCTCCGAAAGTGCAGCACCTCAGCGTACAGGCTCCTTCAGGGGCGATGAGAAGGGACAGTCATCTTCATGGCATTTATTTTACCCTCCTGTCCCTGGGCACTGAACGCAAGGGAGGACCGAGTGACAGGGTCGCACTTTACATCCTGCCTCTCCATGGAGAATGGAAGCTGAAAGCCTATGTGGGGATGTTTTACTCCAGCTAGCTATGAATCAGGCCCCAATATTGCTAGCTAGTGAAAAGATACAGGGATTAATATCCAGGCTGTCAGGTTAAACTTTGTGTTTGATTTACTAACTAAACTCCCATTGACTTCACTGGGGTTTTGTTGAGCAGGAAGGGGCTGAAATATTTTGTCCTTTGTATGCAACAAGTGATTAAAAGTCATACATAGCTCCTGCCTCTGCCCTGCACCCTCCCTCTGCTATTATATACGTAAACACCCGTGCCAGTGTCACCTAAGCCCCTTTGCTTGCCCCCATGTATGTAGTGGTGGGTGATCAGAGAGATGCCTGGTGAGCTGAGAGCAGGGCTCCCCAGCCCCTGCCCACTTTCATCAGCATGCACGAGGCGTCGTGCTTCGTAATAATGTATATGATCTTAATCCACTGCTGAGGCTTTTCAATTAGAGATCTGTGATTGAGTCAGATGTGTGAATGCAAAAAAGAGAAGGGGAAAGCTGCTTTTGGCATGTCACTTTCTAATTCAATCTGCTGATGTATTTATGGTCATGTATTGCTAAATTGAACTAAGACTCCAGTCTGCTCTTGCCATGACAATGGGGAGAGTCATCTGATAAAAATAGAGTTGGGATGATAAACAGAAAAGAAGAGGAGATTTTGATTACCTTCTTTGAAAACACGCCAAGCAAAATGTGATACAATAACCCCACTGTGAATATCAGCTTGAATCAAAATAGGGCTAATTTAATGAATTTCCCTCATATATTTTATTAGCATTTTATTTTAATTTGTGACATGAAAAAGTTGCTGTGAAAATACAGCAGTCTCTTAAGTTTACCTGAAGAAAACAGGACTCTTCTTCTAAATAAACACCGTGCCAAAAGTATTTTTACCAGGATCTGTGCTATGATAGCAGCAGCATTTTCAAAAGCTCTCAATGCCTGTTGAATTCTTTACCTGCTCAAGTCAACAGCAACGTTCTGTTTCAGGGCTGAACGAAGCGAGCACAAAGGCTATCTGAGAATGCTTACCTGTTATCATGCTTTTAATGGCTAATGCCCCTGCTCAGAGACCAAAGATCAATTACACCAACCATAGAATAAACATGGGAGGAAAAATAACCCCTGGCACACAGGTGTGGGTGCAGACACCCCACAGCTCAGGCTGGGCACACAGACCTTCCAGAGGCGTGTGGGAAGGGTGATGGCCCAGACTGCTTGTGGTGAGGGTCAGTGTGTGAGGCAGGTGAGATGTGTGGAGGATAAGCACACAAGAGTGATGTGACAGGAGTCTCTTTTTTAATTCTACTGAGCCCTTTTGCTGCATGTAATATTTTATAGCTGTATAGTCAATTTATCATTAACATCTTTGTGTTGAGTTTATAGAGAGGGGAGAGATCTAATACTGAGCTAGAAGCCTCAAACTGTATTATTTTGTTTCATTTTCTTATTCTCCCTGTAAAAACACCTCTCAAATAGCCATAACTTGGATACAACTGTATTTATTTTGCCATTCTTTGTCACACACAGAAATTCAGTGTCACAACATGATCCCCGAATGGTGCGTTTCCTACTGTAACATTGAATGATGGTGAGACTACTGACAAACACACTGGTAGTGATACATTTTAAACAGGTGCATGTGTGCAACTTGGGGGAGGCAACAGCTCCAAGGGAGCTGTAAAGACAGGTTGGTTGGGAAGCTCCTCTTGTGCTTTTGAATCTGCCTTGTCAAAATTCAGCTGAGGCAGAAAGGATGAGTTGTGATCAATATTTTTAGAAGGAAGAACTGCTGGGGAACTTATGTCAGCAGCCTCTTCTGTTGAACCTGGTAGCAAGGAATAGAGACTGATTGCTGTTGAGGGAGGAATTATTAGTGCATAAACCATCTCAGTGGTAGACTTGAGTCCAAGCCTGGCTTGAACTAGATGGAAGTATTGAAACTGAGTCCCAGTGGTTGGATTGCCTTTGCTTGGAAGGATGGAAGCAATAGAGATCCTTTCAAACCGAGAGGAAGAGAGAAACTGAAGACCAGATGTGTGGTTTGTTCCTAGACCATTTCTGGAGCCATTGCTCTAAAAATTGTTTGTATGCTAAGGATTAGACACAGATTTTTCAAAACCACAATAGGACTAAGGTCAAAACCAATGAAATTGATATTGAAAAGCAGGCAAGTCTGCAGGGCTTTGCCAGGCTGGAAGTTGACTCCTTGGTGCTTCAAAATCTTCCAAAGTGGTGAAGAATTTGCACTGGCAAAGATGTAAGTATGTTCTTGGTTAAACAGTGACTTTGGGCTGAGAGACACGTCCATTCCTCAACTGCACAAGACTCCCCAAAGTGCAAGGTGAAGCATGTTGTGAAGATACCTATCTCAGCAAGTTACAACCCTGGCAGTTGTGGTGAGTGAAGCCGTGGCTCCCAAGACTCAATTCCAGCTTCTGCCTGAAGGTTACAGTATGTTTTCCTTTAAGGATTTAATTTTTTTTTTTTGTTTAACATTACCAGTTTTGAGGAAAAAAGTAAGAGCTCTATAATATCATCATGCTTGTTGGATGAGTGGTTGCTCATCACTTGGAGTTTTCAAATGCAGCTGAGATTTGGGCTGTAGTGTAGTTCTGAGTTATTCATGTTACCATAGAAATAAATGGATCCATTTTATGCTGTTCACTGTTCAAAGCTTCAGACTACACTGGCTACAGATATTTACCACTCCCCCCACCTCCTGAGCCCTGGTCATGGCCATGGGGTTGGGTTTCCAATCTTTGCTTCTCCCAGGAACATCACATGTGGCAGGGACTTTCTCTTAACGATTGGCTTGCATGTAGCTCAAACATTTTCAAAGCTTAGAGAAAACACACTTCAGCTCAGCTTCTAACTGGAGGATGGTTACTCCATTCAACTGCACTCACAGTTTGGCTGGCTGAAGCAGAATGTGTTCACATTGCCTGTAGAATATGCTGTGAAAATCCAACCACAGCGAGGCTGAGGTGTTTTCACTTCTCTTTGTTATTCTCCTTATGAGGAAGAAAAATCAATGCCTTTCAAATCAGCACATTAAAAATCTCTCAAATGGGCTGTAATTACAGGCCCATCTGTTGTCAAACTGCTGAATCGCCTGTGGCAGAGATGCGTGAACATCTTCCCAGTCGGTCATTACTGAGAAGCCCTGGGTTACTCCCCACTGTGGTGATGAACCAACAGACCATTCTGCTTCTTGGAAACCCTCTCAGAGGAGGAAGCATGGGCCAAGGGGCTGGGTTTCCTCATCACTGCCTTGAGTGAATATTGCTTGGCTATTTGCAACTTGGTTGGGAAAAAAAAAGCCCACTTTTCATGACTTTCAAGTTGGCTGTTCTCAATATCCATGGAGCAAACTCATAGTTTCTTCATCCCTAAATCTGGTATACTATTATTAAAGCCTAGATTTTTACCCAGTTCTTTTGATAGAAATATGTATCTTCACAGAGAATGCACTCCTCTCTGCATAAACCTATCTATAACTCCCTGCAGACACTGAAGTGCTATTTTCCCAGCACTGAACAAGAATCATTAGTCTTAAATTTTAACCTCCCTGCAAGGGAAGGTTTAGATTGGATAATAGGAAAAATTTCTTCACCAAAAGGGTTGTCAAGCACTGGAACAGGCTGCCCAGGGAAGTGGTGGAATGGCCAACCCTGGAGGTGTTTAAAAGACATGTAGGTGTGGTACTTTGGGACATGGCTTAGTGGTGGACTTGGCAGTGTCAGGTTAATGGTTGGACTTGTTGATCTTAAAGGTCTTTTCCAACCTAAAGGATTCTGTGATCCTAAGCAGCGACATTTTGTGCCAGCAGCATCTTGCTATTTTCAGATATTTCTGGCAATGTTGTTTTTCAATGAGAATCTCATTTTCCATCAGGAAGACTTAACTGAGTGGGATTCTTTTCTTTTTTAACCAACCATTAAAATTAGTGAGCTTCCTGCTGTTAGATGTGCCTCAATGACAGGTATTCAAATGACTTTTCACTCAGTTCATTGGTGATGAAGGGTTCTGTGACCTCCCAGGACTTTGTTCAGAAGACATACTGGCATCATTCCCCACCATCCCTGTCCCTCCTCCTTCTCCTGTCCTCATTGCATCAGTCTTCAGCAGCACAAGTGGTACTGTGGAGGCAGGAATGGTCCTGGAGCTCTGATTCTAAGCTTTTTTGGGACCATGTTTTTTAAATGAATAATTTATTGAAATAATTTTGCCCACATCCTGCTTTTCTCTGTAGTCTTTAACTGGCACCCTGTAAGAGTCTCTCAGACAGACGCAAGTGATGTTTGAAGGGAATTTCACCATGATATCGGAATGAAAAGGAAAATGGCAGGATTCCAGCTGCAAAGCAAAACCTTTCCAAAGAATTGCTGGTTTCATCAGAGGAATGAAACAGGAAAAAACATTTGAGGTGACAAATGGTTAATTGCCAGAATATCTGTAGGAAGATATTTCCATGGGCACATTTTTTCCTGTTTTAAAGCGGTGTACTTCTCTGGTTTGTGTTTGGAACTGTTTGCATAGATTTTTTCTGATAGGCTATAATAAAACATAATTAGATGCATTTTCATTTAATTAAGGTGCTTTGTTTTCAATGAAATTATGTCCAAGCAGCGTATTTTCTCCTAAATGTGGCTTTCTTCTGTTAACCTTGCGCTCGTATCTGTCAGGGGAAATGCAACTTGCTGTGTTTTGAAAACCAGGTGACTTGCAGCCAGGTAGCTCAGGGGAAGATACTTCTCTGAATTCTGATTATTTTCTCCATTATGCACCAGATCCTTAGGCAGCACTTCTGTGAAAGGTTCTGCTGCTCTGCATTGCCCGGCCATCCTAAACAAGTTGTGGGACCAGACCCAATACACAGGGAGGCCAGATCTGGCAGGAACAGACTGACTTCCCATGAATCTTTCCCGTCTTCTACCAGTGCAGTGGAGACACTAATATTATCAATTAGTTTGGAAGCATGTAACCCTATCCAGGAATCTTCTAAGAAAAGTTCACAATCATTCTTCAGAGTTTAGCTGTGCAAAATACATGTCCTACACACATGTCTCTCCTTCCCTAAGCACGTTGATGATCCTGAAGCTCTTAAAAACGGAGATGGATGTTGCACTGGAGCTGGTGAAGTCAACAGGTGTCTTGTGACCTTTGTGGGTAGCTTCTTCTTGTACTGTTGTGGCCAAGAAGCAAAGCGAGGAGGTGAGTTACTTAATGATTCATTATTCATTTTGTAGTTATTAATGTGAGCAGCAGCCAGCATCTCAAACCTGCAAACTTGTTTGGTTTTCTGCCAGATCCCTCATTATGCACATGTAAACAGAGGCAAATCATTTAATAGAACAGCCTTTATTAAATAAGGAGAGAAGCTGTATTAAATAGAAAGCTCCTGAGCTCTAATGGCAAATATTTACAAGCCTGGGGACTTGTTGCAGGATTGGAAGAGATAATAACAGCAACTTGGTAAAATTTGGTGAAATACTGTACATTTTAGGATTCAAATACAGAACTTGCTGCTCTCTCCAAGGAGAAGGGTAGGAAAATGATCTTTGACTTAAAAGTGCTCTTCAGCAAAATGACATGGAGCATCAAAGTAAATATATTCCCTGGCAGCTGATGTAATTGTAAACAAGTGTTTCCTTAATGTTATATGAGAAACACTCAAAGCTGAAAATATTTCTGGTGACCCAAAACATTATTTAGAAATTTTTGAGGCAGAAAGGCTTGCAAGATTTGGATTTTTTTGTCCTCGTTTCAGCACAGGCCAGAAAGGTGTCCACACTCCCTGTGGTACCTGTGACAGACAAATCCATGCCTCTGCCAGCCCTGTGGTGCAGCCTTTTGTTTAGGGAATCACTCTCAGTGGAACCAGGCTTAGAGCAAAACCCAAGTCGAGGGCTTTTCTATTGCTTAATTTGTTGTCACTACCAAATGGAAGGAATAATAAAAGCTTTTCCAGAAGAGAATGAAAATAAATTCAGAAGTAAGAGAAGTTGGAGGTATTGCAAAAACCTGTGAAGAACCCTGCATCTTTTGTGCATCCAAGATACTTCAAATCTGCAGTGATGTGCTTCCACCACATGAAGACCTTAATGTGAGTCATCTCATGCAGAACAAGTGAGGAAAGCAAACCAGATTTTTCAATGCTGATCACTATCCACTTTGTCCACATTGATAAAGATGTGGCCATGTGCTGACAGAATTGGTCTCCTGACCTAGGGCCAAGTAATTAGTGACTGTGAGGATCAGCTGGTATTTTCAACTTCTCTCTCATCTTTGAAACAAAGTGCAGTCCTTCCCAGGAGAGGTAGGGTGAAGGAATGTAACCTGCAACCTTGACCATATCAACCCTGTGGTGTTAATTGTATGAGCTGGTACCTTCCCTACAGGACTGCTTGCAGGAATATCTACCTACCTGCAGGTTCACAAAGAGGGGGCAGAGCCTTTTAAGGTGGGCTGCATAAAGCATCAGGACCATGTAGACACCCATTTAGATCTTATTCCTGTCCTAAATCAGGACTTAGAATAGCATAGTTAGCATAGCATGGCATAGCACAGTATAGCATAGGATAGAACAGAACCAAACTGAACTGAACTAACCAGCATATTTCTCCTGGAAGGCACCTACCCTATCACCCATCCCAACTCCTTGACCACTCCAGGGCTGACCAAGCCCAACCTGTGATTAAGGGCATTGTCCAAATGCCTCTTGAGCACTGACAGGCCTGGGGCATCGACCACCTCTCTGGAAGCCTGTTCCAGCGCTTGGCTGCCCTCTCGGTAATGAAACGCTGCCTAAGGTCCTGTTTGAATGTCAATTTTGATCCTTGTGGATCTTGGACCACAGAAGAGTGCCCTGTCCCTTGCATTTCTGGCTCCTGCCCAGACAAGCTGAAAGCAGTCTTTCCATGCCTAGAATACTTGTAGCATAACACAACTGGGGTTGTGTTTTCTGCAAGTGTTCTATTTGATGGCCTCTGCTAGCACTTTAGCTGTCTTCTAATGGGAATAACTCCCAGCCTTTGGTCCTGTTAGGAAATTGAGTCTGCAGACAAATTCACTGCAATTTATTGCTTTGCTTTTAATGAGAAGCAGACACAAAAAATGAAATATTAAAAACAATCTCTGTGCGCATGTGCCAATTTGTGGAACATAATAGCCTCATTATTAAATTCAACAGTCAAATTCACTTCAGCACTGAAGTGAGCCTGTCTCATTAGCGGGCTTGCTATTGCTAGTAAGTGTTTGGCTAATGGGTAGAATATGTCTTCTTGGATTCTTCCTGGCACTTTGCATGTCTTGCTGTATGAAGAACAAACATTACACAGGTTTTTTTCATCAGCTGTAATGTCTTGTACTTAAAATATTTCAATTCACTCTTTTGAAATGCTCTATCAATACTTATTTAATTTCTGTCCCTGAGGAGTATTATGCCCATTTTGCTGGCACACTGTGTTCTGCAAAGCTTCAACTGTGAGTTGATAACAACACTGAGAAAGAAACACTCATATCTTTCCTTGCACTACATAACCAAAGCCAGCTGTTTACAGAGAAACCCACCTCTATTATAGTGACCAACAAGTTTCACTTTAAAGTTTGGCATTTTTATGAGACTATGCATTTTGAGACCAACATTTAGTAAACATTTCTTTACTTTTATGTACTTCTTTACAGTCAAAAATCTCTCCTTTGTGTTAAATTGGAAAGTTGTATTGATTTCTGGTGGTTTGATTCTTGAAACAAAACCCCATTCCTGCAACTCTGCTTTCACCTTTTTATTTTCTGCTTCAGGGAATCGAAAATGCTCTCATCAGACAGACCAGTAGGTAAAGCTTGGTGGAGATGGATATATTTGTGTTTCTAATGTCACATTTCAAACCATGACTCAGGCTGGTCAACTTCAACAGAAATTTGTTTGGAACAATGTACCCCCCAAAAGTAACCAAAACTCCCACCTGTGAAAACACAGGGCAGTGCATTAGCTGAGATTACCACTGCTATTAATGTACAAGAGAGCAGGGCTTAATCCTTTTACAAAATATTTCTGATTTATACTTCAGCAGCCTGAAAGTACATTTTCTGTCCTCCCATGCTGACAGCCTGCCTTTGCAGGTGGGTTCAAGCATTTGGAAAATCAGCCAGGGGAAAATAAAAAAAACAACCTCAGATATGGAAAAGAGAACGTGCACACAGCAAAAAGTTTGATGGCAGTTGAAGGACTGATCTTCAACTGGCTGGTTGTAATTTCCCCTGGAAAGCAAGACAGGGAAGTGCAATACAGTTATTTTGCCAGCATCATGCCCAGTGTGAAGCACACTCCCTGATAGTGTTTAGTAATCACTCCGACTAACAAAGATTTGAAGTGATTACTAAAAACTGTGTAGTTAGTGAGCTTTGTCTGGGGTGCCTGGTCTCATCAGAAGCAGAAGGACATGACAATGTCATTTTTCCTGTAACAAAAATGGAAACAGTGTGGAGCTTGTCACTTAAACTCGCAGGGCCCAGCTGGCAGCTGGGCAGGTTGGGAGCTGGGAGCACAGCTCATGGAAATTAATAGCTGGAATTGGGCTTTGATCACAACAGATTCATTGGACAATGTTTGCCATGAGCAACAGAACATCCCTTCATTTTAAGACAGTTCACATGTACTTCTTGGCCTGCCTGCCTTTGCTGTACAAGCCTTACAAGGCTTTGATTTCTGTATATTGGAAATGCCATCTACATGACAAATACAATGATTATTAAGGTCACTTGCATCGAAGAGAGAGTCTTAATGAAAACATGAAGAGTCGTGACCTTAAGCCAAATTATCCAAGCTGTGGTAATAAAGAAGTTCAGGCAGAGACATCTCCCAGCCTTCATCCTAGCCTGGAATGTGAATGTAACACTTATTATGTCTCTGACAATGAAGGAACAAGAAGCTGTGAGACTGCGACTCATCCTTCCTCTTCTCTGGGTAACTAAATGGATTTTTAATCTGTATTTGCTCACTTTGGTTTCTCAGGAACATGCTTGAAGTTTAATCGAGGTGTAATTCCTGCTAACCCACTAAGGAGCCCTTTGAAAGTGAGACATTTGCCCTCCAGGCTGTGGTACATGTAGAAATATGCAGGTTTTTTGCTTAAAACCTCTTCCATTGCACTCTCTCCTTCTGAGAAAGTTTGCTCTTAGCTCTCCATCAGAGAGCTCTGCGGCTGGTGGCAAGAGGAGCTTTTGCTCACCCAGGTTATTTGGTGTGGCCCTTGGGTAGCCAGCAATGAGAGTGCACCTCTCCAGCTCCTTGCTGCTGGGAGAAACCAAGATATCCTGCAGAGGCAACCAGCTTCATGGGAAATGATCCTGCACAGGGCAGACACTGGAAGTCCTAGCCAATAAAAAGTTTAATAACTTGGCTGTTTTTTCCACTGCTAACCTCTTCCCAGCAGGTGCTGTGTCCTTCCTGAGGTCCATGTGAAGCTTAACCCCAGGTTATATGCAGGTATAATGCTGGATGTTAATGTAGATATTTCATCCAGTTATACAATGGGCCACACTGGTTTAGTGCTCAAGGTAACAAGCCTTAAACAAGCGTTATATTGATTTTGTGATGGATGTGAGTCTCTGGAGAAGGGTCTATCTTGCCTGCGATCTTTTCTAAGGTTTATCAGCCTTATTTTACTGTTTATCTTCTTCAGCTTCGTACTAGTTAAACTTCCCCCTGGCTGTTATGCTTGAGAAGCAAAGCTTTTCCCTTTAATAGAAAAAAAAAATTGGTCTTGGCAAGTAGGACTTCTTGTCAAATATGCTTAATTTGTGGCAGTAGCATCCTACATAAAAGCATGGAGATTCATAACTTACATAAGAAGTTTGTCTTCTTCTCTGCCCTTATTTCCTTCTTATTATAGCATTTTATTGAAGAATCCTGGGTTGGTAATTTTACCACTGCTTCTCTTTGTGCAATTTTTAACAGATTTTTTTTTCTTCCCTCCGCAGAACAAATGTCAGAAACAAGATGACAGATTTCCCAATGAGATTCACACGCAGTCAAGGCAATAATTTCTTGTAAAATAGTGTTTTCTTTAAATATTTCAGTGTTTGCAGCCTTCAGCAGAGCATTTCATCATGTGATGGAGAATTTATTATAGTAATTTTACCCATTTTAGACAACGTTCCTACTTTGTGCTGATAATATCTGTGGTTTTTAAGAACATGTAATCATGATAAACTTATTAAGTGCTTCAACTTCTGTTAACAAACACTATCTATGGATTTTTGGAAGTCAGGATATGAATGAGCAAGGTATTCATTTCTGTCCCTTTTCTCATACTTTACACCTAATCAGTCTTCACCCTACTTTATTTTCTAAAGTAGAAGACATGAACTATCTAGAAGCTTTTATGACTCTCAGTATGTCAGGATTTGAGCATCTTGCTGCCACTGATGTTATTTACATATGATTCTTGGGGCTTGGCAAAGTGCTCTCCTCTTTGACAGATGGGGAAACAAAGTGTGGGGTAAATTAATTGATCTCCCCAAAGGCACACAAGATTTTTGTGACTTATCACTGCTTTCACATCCTTTTTGGTTAGAAACTGGGGAGAAAATTCCTTGCTATCGCTGTTCATGTATGCAGATGAAATGCAAAGTAAAACAGCACTGAGAATTATGGAATTATTTTAATTATTTTTAAGAAAGATGTTTGGATAGAAAAGAGGGGTTTGTATTTTTTACCAAAATGTTTTAAAAATAAATATATTTTAGAGTAATTTCTACTTTAGTACTCTCTTGACATTTCAGTTCTGATTTTTTGTTAACCTGATATTCATGTAGCTGGAGAGTCACCTTCACCTTCACAAGAACTAAAGCAGGAGGGAAGGATGCAGCCTTTTGGGGTCCAGGGGTGGGATGCTTTCAGCATCAAGCTGTGTGGTTGAACAAAGGGAAATGATAGGTGTGGTTGTACTGCCAGACTCTCCTGAGAGTTACTGTGGTCCCTTGAGATCTTCAGTGGATCCTAGGACTACTCATGCAGCCTAATTGTTCTTCAGCGCTTATCAAGCAGCAGGAAGTTTTATGTCATCTGAAGATGTCAGAGTCCCTCCCCTGCTCTTTTGGCTCTGCTGTTCAAAGGATGGGATTTAGTCTCAGAGAGGCACAACCTGCTCTTCCCAGGGAGCATGCTGCACAGTAGCCACCACCAGCTGGTGATCCCACCAGCTTCTTGAGCTGTCAGTGCTGGGGTCATCCCTCTCATACCCTCAGAGCCAATAGTTTGTCTGGTTCAAGACACACTATAATGAAAGAATGGGAAAGTGGTTGAAAAAATCTAAGAGAAATAAAAATCAGGAGTGAAAACAAATAATCCCCAGATGTCACATCTGAGCTGGTGTGTTTGAAGACATGTTTTATGGCAACAAAGACCTACAAATTATTTTTTCCTAAGCTTTTGCAAATATAGAAAGATAAATGAGCTCTGGAAATATTTTCCTGTATTTTGAGCTCTTTTCAGTTTAAGAATATTTGCATGTTCTCCAAGCTACCATGTTTCTTACCTGCTCCCTCTCTTTCCTTTGGTTTTAGGAGCTGCACTTTTGGAATTCTCCCTCTACACAGATAAAATAAGACTACACCCAAGATCAATGATATCCATGATATCCACCTGGAGTCCTTCATACTATGTTAAGGCAGTGAGTGGAGTTCTTACTTGACACTTTATTGACTTTCTTCCTCTTATTCCAACTCCGATTTATCTTCCTCCTTCACCATTTTAATTATAGTCTGCACTTGGAGAGTTTCTGCATTGCCTCTGCTAACAGCACAACACAACACAATCTCTTCTAATGTTAACTCAATTTGCTTAACATCAGGTTGCAGATAAACACACAGAAATTCATCCTAAATTTCCAGCTTACTGGAGGAGCAGCAGCAAATACCAGCTGATAGAAACAGGCTTGCGTTCACCCTCTCCACCTCCAGCAACAACAGATGTTTGACAGCCACAATTATTATCTGCCTCATTTTCCTTTCTAGCTTTTATTTAGCATATTGACAAGCTGGATTGGATTTGGAGAGGGGCAGGGAGCCAAGCCTGAGCCACCAGAAGAAATCCTTTTGATCATTCAAGTCCCTGTCCAGCTCACTGACCTTCACTGCTCTCGCAGCTGTAACAGCTCAGCACTGAGTCGATAGTGAAACAAGGAAAGTTTGAACCAAAGGATTCAGATCTAGGGAGCTTCAGGTGTTTTAAGGTACAAAATGTCAGTATAATTATCTGGACAGCAGTCTCAGAAAGCAAGGAGTTTTCCCAGACAAGTACAGTCATCCACTCTCTATTTAAAGCTGTCCAGTGTTGGAGAACCCTCCCTACCCTTTGGCAGGTTTTTTCATCACAAGAACCCATGCCTTGTTTCTAGCCTGAACCTCACCTTCTCCAGCATCCAAGAAACATCTGGAATTGATCTTCAGTGCAATGTATTGTACTGGGATAAATGAAATCTTTGAGAATTACAAGCTATCCCCACACTGCAAAAAACAAACTGTGGTATCCTATAGACATTCCAGTTTGGATGGTTAATATTTAATTCATCCAATGTGGTCAGTAGCATAAGAATATCCCTTTGGCCATTTTTATGAGCATTTTGTCCAATCTAAGTTTAAAAATCCCAAGTGCTCAATACTTTCCATTACTTCCATCTCATTATTACTACTGATATCCTATTACATTATTTCATTCCAGTCCTTTCTTAGTTGGGTGATTTTTTGCATCATTCCTTCACTATTGAAAGCATTTACCTGCAAATGTGTTAGATTTCAGTCGTATATCTTTCTCTTGGAGGCTGAGCTCAATGATTAATAATATAGACTTCAAGAGCTTGACAAGTATGAGTAAATGCTGCAGCATACATCAGCTTTAAGAAATTTGTAGACCATTAGGTTCCTTTTTATCAAACTTAGTCAAGCTGTGCTTTAATTATCTGTTAAGTTTTCCTCCTAAATGAATTTCTTGAAACTCCAAGTCATGTTTGTGCTCTGAGTGTAAAACACCACTCTTATTCCCAAAACAAAGCCCAACAAAATCACCCTCTTATGAATGTGAAGAGCCCTTAACTCTGCTTTCTCAGACATCGCCAGCACATCTGTAAGATTTATCAAGCCCTAATGAAGGATGCTGTCTCAATATTGTGGCTAGCAGCCAGCTTTCAATACCTTAGATGTGAAATTAGATTATACTGAGAGTAATGCATTACCACAGCCCTTATTAGGTGATTTATAGCTTTGGCTTGAGGGCCTTAATATGGGTATGTCTGCAAGGGGCACTTAGCATAGAGGTATGTATTTAAGAGATTTTAATTAAAGCCCATTGAACCCAGGTTGGTTGCTCATATTCAAAACCACAACATCTGCACCAGTGAGGAGGGAAGAGGGGGCAAACTCTTGACTCTAACTCTCGCCTTCAGCTAGTTCAACTCAATTTCTCTGTATGTTCTCAGAGAGATGCACTGGAAATGCAAACCAAACACCAAGTATTTAATTCCTTTTTGAGCTAGAACTTCTTTTTGAAAGGATTTTGGCTACAAAGGTTTTACCCAGATCTGTACAATCTTGGCTAACTGTAGGGAGCTATGCTTGAATGCTAAGAGTTTTCATGCAAGTGTTTCTCTGCCAAAGTTAGAAAGCCTGTCCTGCACTATTGCTCCTCTGCTTTCAAAGCTCCTCTGTATTCAGGGTGCAGAGGTGCTTCATGGCTAGCATTGAGTGGGCAGATGCAGAAGATAAATTAAGACATCATCAGGATCACGCCTCCATACATACCAGCTCTTGCATCCATATATAATCATCTATCTATGATTCTATGATCTATATAGGAACACAAGTCCTGTGAGACTGGAAGGGAACATCACATTTACTGCCCTGCTCCCAGAGTCTGGAAGAGTTTAGAAAAGATACACAGCACAGGCTAGATACTATTTAGTGATATTCTATAATAAATCTAAAGCCCATGGTAAAGACCAAAAGCTACACTGTCAGTGCAATATAAAAGAATCAAGGAGACAATGCACACATTTTCTCAGAAATGCACTTCAGAGTCCCATAAATATGCCCATCTATACCTCTTCATGATCTTATCAATTCATACAGCTGTTCAGATGACAGCCTCATGCTAGCAGTAGAATTACAGTCTGAACACTACAGCTCAAAAGCAGTGTGAAGTCCGCTGGTACAGAGCTGGGGCTGTTTATGCAAGGTCCACACGCTCCTCCTGCTCTAATAAAATGTCACACCAGGTAGCACTATGATCTAATCAGTTGCAATAGAATTACTCTGTGTCTTCATGCCAAGCTTCAAAAGGGTAAGAGAAGAACATGCAGTATGAGGCACCTCTCCCTGCTGCCTTTATCTGCCTTGCTGATAGTGCTGAAAAGGAAGATGAAACACATCACATGTTTCTTCAGTTTCAGCCACTGCAGCTGTCATAATAAAATATGTTTTAAAAGGGATAGAGGCTTCAGACCCACAACCAAGACAGTTCCTGTGTGCGTACCAAACCAGGCAGACAAAACTTTCTTCCCTAAATAAATTGGAGGTGATATGAGCAATCTCAGTTGCACTGAGGGGAACTGATTTGTCAGGAAACATGGGCAGAGCCCTGAGCAGTTTTGCTCTGCAAGAGATCACCATGCCTGAACGTTTTTCTGCTCCTCCTGCCAACCATGTCTGTTGGTCTGATAAAAGATGTTGCTTCTCCCTGCGTGCTTTGCCTCCCTTTGGCTGAATGAGGGATGATATAAAAAGAAGGACACTCTCCAGACTACTAGAGGTTGCACCTGTCATTGTCAGTGCTGCTCTGGGAGGCAATTTAGGCATGCTACAAACAAGATACACCAGCACCCAGTAGGAAAAGGAACAAAATGAGTATGATGCAAACCCAGTGGACCAGACCTTTGATGGTAGCCAACTCCTATTCTGGGACTGCTACACTGCCAGTTTCTCTTCAATAAATTATGCACATTGAAAAAATAAGCTCCCAAACCAAAACACCCTAATCTTTCCTGCTTGTGTCCAACAAGCTCTGCTACCCTCCCTGTCAATCCTCAAGAGTATAAGAGGGCAACAGAAGACCTTCTTGTAGTGGAACAAAGAGTGATGATTCTCCCTGGAGAAGCTCAACTTGCTCTTGTATTCTCTGATTTTCATGTTTCAGCTGTAATGCTGCTGTCAATTGCTCAGGCAGGAGGCAGCCCTGACCAAGCCCTGCTTGGAGAGCTGTAGGGCTTTGAAGTCCATCATTCTGAACATCGATCTTGTTCTAACATGAGTGATTCTGGAAAGATGAACTGATCCATGGCAAATGCTAATTGTATTCACGTAGAAGCTTCCTTGTCTCAAGGCCATCATGAAACCTGGGCAATGAGGAAGATATTAATAATGGGGATGAAAGCTATGAGCTTGTCAGGAAGCTTCTGCCTTAAAATATCTCTGTGGTGGGGTTTATCAGTGTCTGATTTAGAAAATGACAGGATGTCCATTCCCAGCATTGACTCTGTCATGCACTTGACCTTCTGTAGTCAGCCCCTGGAGTAAATGTCCGCAGTGTAGTACTGCATATTTGATAAACACTGTGCAATTCAGATTAGATAAGAAATAGAAAAAAAAAATCAATAGATTTTACTTTTGAGTTCAGTAGGACTTCAAGAAAGTTCAAACCCAGTTCCTCAGCCACAGTCTATTTGCTCCAGAGCAAAACTTGCAATAGCATCAACTTCACTTATTTTTTAAAAAAGGCTTTCTTAGGCTCTAACCTTGAATCAGAGAGGCATAAATTAGATTGCTGCATGTCAGCTGAGCTATTTGTGTGCACTGTCTTCAATTTGAAATCAACTTATTTGAGTCCTCACTGGCAAAGGGACAAACTGAGTTATATTCTGCCACAAAATACTATGACTTTGAAAGTGTTCAACTGAGGAGATTTCCTGTGGGTAAAACAAACAAAAAAACCCAAACCAAAACCCCACCAAAACCTCAATAACAAGCAAACAAAAAAAAAAACGAGCAAAGAAACACATCCCCCAACATACTAGTCAGTAGTGCTAAGTTGTTATGGAAAAATCATCTCTCTGTATGAGTACTATATAGCATCTACATATGAATTCTGAAGGGAGAATACAGCCTGTAAAACAGGAAGGAAAGCATTATCTGGAATAGTGAGCATGGTTTGTGTATTACATTTCAAGAAAGATGAGAACTGATTGGTGGAAATCCAAGAGAAAAACAGATGGGAGGTTCACAAACAGGAACAGCAAAGAGTATCTATACTTAGCATAAAAATAAATGACGTAGGGAAGGCAGTGTCCCAATTGGATATGGTCAGAAGTGGCCTTTCAGAAGAAAGAAATCAATCCCACCCAAAAAAACCTCACAACTTGTCTTCCCCATCAAGGGACACTAAGGAGCTATCAGTGAAGACTTCCCATACCCCTGTGACAGCTCTCCAGCCATCCACCCTTTCTCTGCTCTCCACCCTCATTTCTTCAGATTTACCCACTGTGGTTGCAGAACTGAACTTCATCCTTTCAAGAGTGAGAATAAGGATGACCAGGTCCTACTTTGCCCCCCCCATATGCACTTTTTCCAACATTGTTGAGAAGCCTTGGACTGATTTTAACAACATGGTCAAATGCAGATCTGGTGAATGTTTCAAGGAAATGTTATCCTATAAGCCCACCTGACTAACACAAATTGAGATGCATTTTCCTTCCCTTCCCTTCCCTTCCCTTCCCTTCCCTTCCCTTCCCTTCCCTTCCCTTCCCTTCCCTTCCCTTCCCTTCCCTTCCCTTCCCTTCCCTTTCCTTTCCTTTGCTTTCCTTTCCTTTCCTTTCCTTTCCCTTCCTTTCCTTTCCTTTCCTTTCCCCTTTCCTTTCCTTTCCTTTCCTTTTCCCTCCATTCTACATGTTTTCAGGTCGTCTGAGCTATTTGAATAAGGACAATATTCTGTCCAGGGAGTCATGCAAACATTTCCAAAGTTTTATTTAAAAAAAAAAAAGAAAAGCATTGGAAGTTCTGCACCTATCTCATCTGCTTCTTCTGATACACTTGCATCACACAGTTCAGGATGTTTCTTGGTAAGATTGAGTGATGTCAAGAAACATTGTGATTGAGTGATGTTACTTGAGTGCATGGCAGCTGACTCAAGAACCATATGTCTCATTCTGCTGCCACAGCTGAAGTAAGGATGAGCTGTATTCCATCAAATCCAGACATGAACATAGACATTTTTTTTTCCTAAGCTATGCAAAAAGTTCTTACACTCAGCCAAAACTCATTCACACAAGGGGAAATTCTTGGATCTACCAGACAAGCATAGCAAACTCAGCAAGTTTCCACAGGCTGAACTGTGTGTTTGTACTTGGTTGGGGAAAATGCTGCCACACTTGTTCTATTTTTGTATTTCTATATCTTGACCTCACCAATAGCCCCAAAATGTAGGTCAAAGAACTGTTTCTGGGGTAAAGAAAAAAAAGCATCAAAGCATTATTTTTAGTATATAGGTGTAGATTTTCTTGAAGAATTTAATTCCTTACTTATTTCCCACTTTCTCCTCTAAAACAAACTTCAAGAGTAGCTGAATGAATGCCTCCCAGAAACTCACTACTTACACCAATGGGAGAAATGGTCACAGTCTTATCAGTGGTTTCAAAACATTAACAGTATTCTTTATTCTGCTCTTGGGACTCGGTCTCCCTAAAGAAGCAGATGATCTTTGTGCTTCTGTTTTTATTTCCCCCAGCAGATCTGCCTTTCCCAAGTACATTTGAGATGCAATCTTATTGTTCTGAGAAAAGTCACACAGGAGCTCACAGGGGGTAGTTTAAAAAAGGCCGGTGTATTCTGATAGTCCTATAATTCAAAATCTGAGTGCTTTGGGTTCTTATGCCCTTGGATATATACATACATCTTTTCTTGCTTGCATAAATGAGAGCCTGAGTGATATTGATAAGAGGCAGGGTATTGTTTCCTTTGCAAGGCAGAAACATTTAATACATACATTGCAAGTGGCTCTGCAAATTTAAGATATCTCCAACAAGCAGTAATTGCTACTGCTGAAGATTAAAACAAGAGTACAGAAGTCATTTTCAGCCATGCTCTGTGGAAGGGAAATCATTCTGGGAGACCATCCTACTTCCAAATCTTAATAGCATTTCATTAGTATTGTTCAAAGAGAAGTTTTCCCCTGAATATGGCATGGGAACCCACAAACTGGTGTTACCAAGCTGACCTCTCCCCTACAGCAGCTGCTGGCAGGTGAAGATACTCTTGACATTGACAGCCATGGGAATTAGGGGCAACAGGTCAGTGCGTGGTGACCAGGGACACTCAGTTTAAACCAGCTGGTGATTTTGGCATTAAAAGACCAAAAGACTAGTGAAAGGAGTTCATGGTCTGGTTTAGATGATCCCATGTTGACCTGGACTGACCTCCCCCTCCATCCAGTCTGTGACAGCCACTCCTTTTCTAGCAGGGTTACACCTTATATACACCATGTTGTACTGACACTCTAGATCACTTCTTGTGGAAATAGAACCAGTATCTTCACTCATCCCCAGGGAGGTTCAGATGTCAGAAAACCTCACTGGAAATAATTTTTAATATAAAGTTACCTAGATGTGGGAAACATGCCTTAAATCTTGCTCCAGAGGCATCAAGAAATATCAATGTGACCTGTTCTGCTTCCTTTAGACCAACATGGAAGGAGATGAAGCTATGGACTATCTATTGTCCACCACACATCTCACCTACACTCTCTTAAGTACTTGGATCCAAGACCTGCCATTCTTCCTTATGTTCTCACCTAGTTTCAGCAAGGCAAATGATTGAGTTGTCAGAACTGGCTTTGGGCTTGCTTTTGTTGTGTCTCTTTTCACATCAGTCTCCACCTACCAGGATGTGTTTGGTGTGTTTATGCTTTAAGCTAAAAATATTATTACATTGTGGAACATGAAAGCAAACGTTCATGGAATGCATGAGCTTTAACATCTTATTCAACACCATAATTAAATGTCACCACTTTTGTCTACGTAAGTGTTGCAGTTTGAAGGAAGAAATGAATAACATTTCATCTCTGCTAACAATATTATTTCAGATTTTAGAAACATGGTGGCCTAAGTATTTTATAGATATATGCTTTAGGGTCAAATAAACTTCAGAAGAAAAATTATTTTCACAGAAAAGAAGCTAAGCTCAAGCCAAAATCTGAATAGCAAAGTAACAAGCTGTTCTTTGCCAGAGGCAAGCAAAGCACCCTACTGCTATGTCTACTGAAGATCCATCCCTTCAATAAGCCTTGTTTTTATCATTTATTGACACTTCCATTTCCAGTGAGTAATACCTCAACCAGAATTCTGGATAATAAACGTTAAAAAATATGATATTAGCTTAATTTAAATATTAGAGACCATAACTGATCCTATGAAAAAAAATCTAGCATAAAGCATACGAGCCGTTTAAAAGTCTAATACTGTCATGTCGGCATCTGAATTTATTCCCTTCCCTGCAAGCTAGGACAGAATGAGAACCCTCATGATTGTTTCCCAGCACAGACACAGTGTGACAGCTTTCTTAACGAGTATTTGCTGAACTCACCAACCTCCAGGCTGTCCTAATAATAAGACTTTTAAAAGCAATGATCTTATCTCTTTGTTGGCCAGTTGATGGATTAAATGCTCATTGGACAATTCCTGTATTTCCCTCAAGTAACTCTAGAGGTGATCCAAGACCCAAATAATTCTCTAGGAGGTTGGGGAGGGTGGGGTTTGTGGTTTCCGTTGGATATAGGAGGGGAAAGACCCGGAGGGAGCTCGGACGCTCTCCATGGTGCTGCAGCAGCTCAGCTTATTCTTGAACAGCTTCAAGTTTGAAATGAAGCTTTAATTGGAGTATTAGTACTTTTCAATGACATCCAAAATAATTCAGTTAGGTGTCACAGGTAAAATAGCTGAAAAGGTTGTAGTGAATTTTCACAAGGAGGTTGGGTTTTGGTTGGGTTTTTTTTTTACATACAGTAGCAATTTTAAACCAGCAAATTTGCTACTTCTGGCTCAATTGGTGATGGCTAAAACTCATACTTTAAAATGAAGAGCTTAATTCACTTCTGTGTGAAGCTGGGGTATGGGCATTTCTGTGTATGATCCTGGATAGACCATGTTTCCACCAACCATTTCTACTCTTTGACTTGTCTTGGGGAGAACAGGGCAGTGTCTATTTCTTCACCTTAATCTGTAATTCTGATTTAAACCTTCCATACTAAGGACTTTAAATCCATAAGTAAAGCTTTGAAATAAAGCCACAAATCAATTACATACTCACCCATACAAGAAACTATGCTATGACTTTGGTGCAGGTATGTAGATAATGACTGTTGGGTCATGTAGACCTATTTATTGTAAATGGTGGGAGGGTGCAATGGTAGGTTGATAATGAAAAGCAATAAATAATTTCAGTAGATTTTCCAGAGTGGAAGTCGATAGACCTGATGCTCTGAGAGTTTCTGAAGGAGCCCACTTACAGATTCAATAGTCTACTTCTTAAAATCACAGCAGTGGAAACCCTCTGTCTTCTAAGACACGTTTCAGAGGTCTTCTTGGTGACCATTCCAGGTTCTGGGAAATCCTTGCGCTTCACATTTCAGCATCACTCACTTCAGCAGAAATTAGACTTGAATATGCCTTCAAGATGTACTAACATGGCATCTGTACCCACTTAAAATCCAGGTGCATGTCACGCCAAGGTTTGCAAAGGCTCTCAGAACACTTCAACACCCAGGTCTGCGTGTCTGGCTCAGGAAGAAATAAACCCAGGCATCTGTAGCTATTTTAAGCACTTGCTTGAGAAGTTTGCTAAATTCAAATCTCTCAACCTCAAATGGAAAGCCTAGTGCTATTTTGAGCTAGTATAGTCATTCAGATTATTGAAAACAAGTGTGTGGGCATCTTTGAGAGAGAACAACAGGAGTCTATGAAAACATTCTGTGATAAATGTTTTTCCTCACTGGAATTTTTAATTAATTTGTTGGCCCCAGGCAGTTTAGGTTTTCTGGCTTGTGATAAGAACAGCAAATGATGGAGTAGATTTTGTCTCAAGTTTGTTACCATTTGTGCAGCACCCAAGGGCCAGTTGTAAATTAACTACTCTGAGGAGCAACGCGATTGTGGTCACTTAGCAGATGTATTATTATAGGACTTTCATCTGATGCTTATTTTCTCTTTGTCTCTGATGATACCAGAGATGAACACAGGCAGTGCTGAGGTGCTGATATTAACTCACTATCATAAAAATGTACATAAAATTAAGAATGATCCAAAATGAGCAATTGACTGGCACAGGGGAAATCAACCTCTTCTGAAGCAAGATCTTCTTTTTACCCTGAGAACTACTTAGTGTTTTCCATCATGCTGAGTTTAATCATGATGCCTCATCCACTCACATTTTACAATGCAAGAATCACATCCTGAACACAAGTTCCTGAGGGTATCTGTGCTTGCCCTGGGAGTACAGCCACAATCACACATATCATAGAATCATAGAATTGTAGGGGTTGGAAGGGACCTCGAGAGATCATCGGGTCCAACCCCCTGCCGAAGCAGCTCCCTAGGACATTTCACTCAGATAGGCATCCAGACGGGTCTTGAATATCTCCAGAGAAGGAGACTCCACCACCTCCCTGGGCAGCCTATTCCAGTGCTCTGTCACCCTCACTGTGAAAAAGTTTCTCCGCATGTTGGTGCGGAACTTCCTATGCTCCAACTTGCAGCCATTGCCCCTTGTCCTGTCTCCACATATCAGCCTGTGCTGAGAGGACATGAGCCCTGAAAATTCATGGAAATATTTGGGCTGTTTTAAATGAGAGGCTTTGATGTATACAATACTCTCAACCTTTCTCCTGGGACTTTATATCCCAGGAAACCTTTCCAAAATGTGATATTCCAGGTATTCATTGGTACTTGTTCAGGTGATAAAAGGAAAAATGTTTTTGGTGCAAGACTTCTGAAAAAAAAAAAAGAAAAGGCACAAAGGGACTAGGTCCAGACAGGTCGATAGTCAGACATAAGTATTGTATACCAACACCTGGGGACCCAGGATGGACCTCACCCTTGGTTGTAAGGGAAGAGGTTATGCCACTCTATGTCTGATAAGACAGACAGATAGTTAAGCACATGGTCCCTCTTCATGGCAACATAGCACATAGGTCTCTCTAAAGAAATGTTAGTCCGAAATTTGCTATTATTTATCATTATTTTCAACATAAAAATCCTACTCTGAGCATTCATTCTGCATTGTCTCCCAAAGACAAGATGCATCTCATCACTTGTATGCTAAACGTGAAGATCTACTTAGCAACACCTTTACCATAATCAAGAAGAGTTTGACCTGAATAATGCGGTGAAATTCAGTGTCATGCAGAAGGACTGTTCTTCCAATACACTCATTCAAGGCCATTATGCTGTCAAATTGGAACTTAGGGATTTAAATGGTCTGTAGATTGTCCTGTAGACCTTTGCAGAAAAAACAACTTTGATCCACAGAGATTTACTGTGTTTTGCATCTTACCAATTGCCTACACAAGGTGAATTTCAAACAGAACAAAAGCGACTGCATGTACGTGCATAGACTTGGAGGAAATATGGCCCCAGTATTTGTATTAATGCCTCTTGTGGCTTTATTCCTCAGAATAATGCTTCAATGTAACACATTGACTGGATTTTCTTCTGACATTTATATGAGGGAATTAACATAGCAATAAATTGAACTATCTCTATTGGTGTTGTTTTAAGGTAATCCACAATAAAAATAGCAAAGTTGACATTATCTCTGATTTTGTTGGAACCTGTTTTAGGATCAAGCTGGTCCATATGTTCCAATCTTGTAAACAACTATTCTGAAATAGATCTTCACAAAATTGTTAATTTCATCTTCTTCTGTTTTCATCCCTAATTCATTCTGGGATGGTCTGATGCCCTCAACTGCATAAAATCATCCTCTAATGGTTTTCTAATTTTATTAAAATTTATGCATGTAGATGCAAAGGGTTTGTAGTTAATATGAATATGAAAGGCAAAATAAAAGGTGTGATGGTACAATTCTATTAAATAAATAAATAAAGGTCAGTTTGGAAAAGTAAGACTGAGCAATAAACATATTTATTCAACAATTATTTCCTGATACAAGTCTTTGAAAATGTCATGGTGCCTTCTGGAATAAAATTCAGGCTAGTCTTACTGGAATAGCTCATTGTCTAGCCTTGAGTTTGATAGGAAAATTAGTGACTGATTCAGAGCATACTTTTAAAACATTAACAGGTTAAAAACAGAATCTCTGCCAAAATTCATGAAGTCTCATTAATTAAGGACCTATAAAGAGCTTTAAAATTCCTCCTGCCCTCCTTAGAGGGGATTCCAGCCTTGCAAAGCAAATGTCATTGAAAGAGTTTGAGCTCATGGAAAAATAAATTCTCTCTGACAGAAGAGAAAATTTGAGGGCCCCAAGAGTGCAAGAACATAAAGTCTAGCCAGAGCAAACCAGATCTGCAATATATTAAGCCTGAATCATAGTACTGAGTCATTCTTCATGCTGAAGGAAACCAGCTATTTAGAGTTAGATCATGAGGTCCCCATGCTCAGATTTTACTCCAGTAATACTCTCATTGAGGATTACATGTAATAGGTTTACACATTTGTTTAAACTTACCCACTTGCTGGTCATAACTCCCAGTCTGAGTAAGCAAGGGTAGGGATTAATGCTGGAGGTATCAAAGGCATCTCAGACAGCCTGAAATGGAGGTGAATGGAGAGATCCACAGCTCACCCCAGCCTGGGGTGTGTAAGTGTCTCAGACCCTCAATCACAGTAGAGGGAAATAGGAAGATAAGTGAATCCAGGAGAACTTTCTATTTCGGTGCTTTATCTGCCCATAGAGATTGTGCCATTATGTCTTTATTTTCTAGATTTTTTTCCCCCTCCTCCCTGCTCTTAAGCTATGAATTGTGTTTTTACAAAAGGATCTTGGCAGGCTGAAATTCAGCTTGCCAGCATGGTTTCCTTTGACAGCAGTACAATGCCTGAATTAAATACCAGATGTAGTCTCAGTTCAGTCATTCTCCTAAGCAGATTGGAGACCCAAATTTGAAAGTGCTTGTGTTTTTGGAAGTGGATTGTTATATGCCACTTTTTCACATCAACTGGTTTTATAGCTATCTCTGTTTATTACACTGAGTGGTTTTAGCCTTGCAGAACTCCTGTATATATAACATAGAGTAATATATGTTTGTGTCTGTATATGCATACCATTACATATAATTGTGTATGCATATATGTAAATGTATTTAGACAAGTTAGCCTGTGAGCAGCAGGAAAACTTAAGCTCATTTCAGGTCTTTCCCCACTGTGTGTCACCTGATATCTAACAAAAATTAAACCTTCTTAAAGTTCTTCCATTCTTTCTTACATCTTGTTTTCTTCAAGTTTCTTGGAAATAAGGGACTGAATGGATGTGGATCTTCTCTCTCTCTGGTAAGTGTGATGCAGAATAAACACTAGGTCAAAGAGTTACTGGAATCAGATCCACTTGCCATTCATAAACTCAGCTGTCCCATGTGGGACAGCACTGATACTTGCTACTCTGTAGACCAAAAGAGCTATTACACAGCTTTATGGTCACCTTCTTGCTAAACAGACACTCCAGAAGTGTGGTTAGGAAGCATCTTTCTAATGTCCTTAAAAATATCCTGGCTTGTTTCAATAGTCCAAGGAGCTATTATGTAAATTGGCAATGCTGCATACATTGCAAATGTCTAATTACTATCATTAAAAGTCTGATCTCCACTTACACTGGATTCGATTTCCTCCTCACAGGCAATAAAACCATGAAGGAAGCATGGCACTGCCTTAGAGTTCTGGCTCTAACTCTGTTTTCAGGCAGGTTAAAGAGCTCTCAGCTGTCTCAGAGTGACAGTATTTACCTCTCTTCTTGGTCAAGAAACAGAATTTTAAATTATTTGCAGCTTTCCCCTTTGCCAATGTTACAACATCCATAGCAGGGTAATTATTCTGCTCTTTAAAGCAGAGTAATTAAACTGCAATTAAACTGCCACCCAGAATATGGTCCTGGTCAAACGCAAATAGCATTTCATTCAGGTCACCTTGTCTAAATCAGAATCCCAGCACACATCAGCCTTAGCAAAAAGGGATAAAAGCAGTCACAGCAGCTGATTGGCATGAGGAAGCAGGGGGAATTCCTGGAAGCCAACATCCAGCGTGCAAATCCGAGCTCTGCGATATTGGCCACCTCACAGCAGTGTGTGAATCCTTGGATTAGCATTCTCTGCTTCAGCTCTCAGGCGACATGCAAGGAAGCACCACCCAGGTTTATTAAAAAATCCTTTCCTGGTGTATGACATGCCTCAGTGCCGCTGCCGCCCAGCACGGAGCGCTGTAGTTATTTGTAGCATGTCATGTGGATGCACTGAGCTAACTCCTCAGGGCTTCAGGGGTTCCCACTTCTGTCCCTCACCCAAGCCAGTGGAGATCTGCTTGTCACCTTCTGGGATGTTCTGGTGTTTGAGTCAAGTGCTGTAATGAGAGGTGTAATTGGACTGTTCCACAGCAGCCCCACTGCTTAGCAAATGGCTGTCCCAGTATAATAACATTCATGAAGGAGAGGAAGGAATAAAGAGCCATTAATTCATTAAAGGGATTGTAAGGGGCAGATTTGCAATTCTTTCTCTTGTTAATGGAGATTGACTCACAAAAGTAGTGTCTGATGCCACCTGGAGACTCAAGCAAGAAGTGGACCTGTCCACTCCACCCTGCTGCTCTGACTCCCCAGTGTGCTGAGAATCAGGGTTAAAAACTTTTGGGCAAATTAATTTGATGAAGTAGACCAGAACTCTGCTTGCACAGCACTTCCCTTGGCTATTTAAGGGTCTGATAGAGTTGGCAACGGGGTTGAATCCTTGAGAATTGAAATCTAATTCCAAGGAACAATTCCTATAAATTGACCTTTCATTTAAGTCAGTGTTTAACCAAATGTGGCTTAGAGAGTGCCATGAGGAAGCAGTCCAGAGCTGAGCCATGGGAATAGTTTCAGTAGGAAATTGGTTCACAGGAAAGAAATAAAACAGGAAAAATTACTGTGATTTATGAATGAATCTCAGATCTATGAAGGAGAGCTATGCCAGTGAAGTCCAAGAAACAATTCTGTAAAGAGTGTGTCAGTTCTAAGGACTAAGCAAGAAAACTCAAAATAATTAGCCTCTGCGTCTCTGCAAAACTCAGTATGTGCCAAAGAGAAAGCAATCAGCATTTTGTGTGAGTGGAATGTAAAAAAATCTGCCTAGCAGGACTAAATTATCGAAAAGAAAAGGAATGTGCCCAGAAGTGAAATGCAGCCAGCCACAGGTTGGGCTGAAATCAGCATGGAAGCGAAGCTAAGTTAGACTATACATCCTGAGCTTAAGCATGAAGATAAGATCGGTTGCCTTCAGGGCCTGATTGCATTCAGAGACATTTTTTAATGCTTCGTTGAGTCTTGGTCATACCACACCTATCTTTAATGACCATGCTCCTTTGGAGAACCATTTGTAGACATACGATTGGTCTTGCAGTAAAACCCAGTCAAGATCCCCCTGTTAAAACAGGTCTGTATTCCAGACAAAGAGAGGCCAAGAAAACATTCTCTGACTGACTGCTTAGTGAGTGCTTTGCTTTGCCAGGTTTTGCTGTCTGTTTCCTTCTGCCTGGAAGTACCCGGCATATAGAGTATGCTTTAAATTCATCATTTCTTTCTGTGAAAGTTGTGCCTTCAGCCTTCAACACTCTATGACCTTCCCAAAGGCGGGGCCTGGAGGCAGGCTTGGCTGTGGGAAGCCCAGATGGGGATGCAGAGCATGCAGAGCAAGCATGCAGAGCACATGAAGCTTACAGAGCCTGCACACCTTTCACAACATGCCAAACAACCCTCATGCTGAGTTGCAGCACCCAGGGTGCTACTCACCCAACAGAGGAGCCCAGAGGCTCTTCCAAATCTAAGGGAAGCCCCATGACAACTCCACCAAAGGGTTTGGGAATGGTTCCTCACTGCAGTTGAAGGGCTCCTCTGCCAGACCCTGTTTGTTTCAGAAAATGTTTTGGCTAGTTCAGAAACTCCATCTCCAAGATAAGAAAGCATAGTAAGCTGGCTACATTAGCTGGGATTTCCACAGGAATTAAGGGATCAAGTGATCAGAATCCCTTAGGCTCCGATACAAACAACCATCTTTGTACCTTGCATTTAGCAGCATTACAATTTATTTTCCCTTCAGCAAAAAATACCAGCTCCTATGAAGAAAACAGATATAACAGGGAACAATGTATTTACCACCTTTACAGATTTTTGCCATTACATTTTTATTCATGGTGTGTTAGAGAAATGTAGCCTGCATCAAGCTAGATTAGGTTTCATTTATTCCCAACAAATTGTGTTTATTTAACTCTCTCTTTTTTCCACATGTGGAATATCACCATCCCATTACCTCTGGCAGCAGATGTTCACTGAAACCTGATAATACAGTTGCAGCAAGGATAGCTGCTACCTCACATGTCACCATTTAAGGCAAAGGCTTGGGTTTAGTTTGCTCAGGTTGCACCTAATTTAACTTTCCCTTTTGGTGTTAGGCACATTAGTAAGAGACCTTTACTCAAGCAAGCCTGGAAGAAAGCTGGGATTTTCTAGTTCAGCTAGGAAGGGGGTAAAGGAAAGGCAGCAGCACTATGCATAGCTGAGACTTGATACAGGAACCTAACTGGAAGAGATTAAATGCCCTCAAACCTTGGCCCTACCATGGGTGTTTATGGTTCCAACTGCTTCCAAGTAAGCAACCTATCCTGAATGAATGGCTTGGTGTGATGGCTGCACTACTATCCCCATTATCACGGAGCCCATGGGGATCACAGCTGCATCTTCTGGCCCATCTTTCTCTCCTTGGGCAGGTACCTCCACTGCAGCATTGGGCTGAGCAAAACCTGTACCACCTTCTGCGGGGATTTGACAGCACTCCTTGAGCTCTGTGTGTGCCTACGAGACCAGACCAAACCAGAGGTTCAGCAAGGTGCTCTCTGGAGCCATGCCCTGCTTCTCCTTCCCCCTCTGTCAGCCTCTGTCAGCCTCTGTCTGCCTCAACCTCTCTACCTCGCAGACCTCCCTAACTGTCTGCTGCAGAACACAGCCACTGTGTTGCTTTATCACTTTGATAAAACCATTTAATCTCTGATTTTGGCTGCTGATTTTGCTTTGCTCCATGATGCCACTTCAGATTAGGAGAGGGGAGACAGCTTGCTAGCGAGAAAGAACATAAAGCCAGGTTTGTCATGCTTGTACTGTTCCTGAGCAGTACACAAGCTTCATCTCTAGGGACAATTTTACCAAGATGTTCAAGCTTCATTCTTGCTTAAAAGCAAACTGATTCAAAAAGACACATGAAAACCAGCCTTTTAATCGTTGCTGCCCAGGTTTGGACACCCATATTTGTGGTTTAATGTAGCCAAACAGCCTCTTTGATTTCACATGAGCCAAAGCAGGCAGGTTTAGAAGCAGCTGGTCCAGACTCTCTCCCCTAAAGCCCCCCATACACACACAGAGACCATTTCTTCTGTGGCTCAGCAGTCAGCCCATGGCATCAGAGCTGCATTTGAGCCCCACTTTGCAGGTGCTGCCGCTCAGCTGGAGGACAAGGCTTGTTCAGCCAGGATTTCTGAGCAATCTTCAAACCTTGTTGTTGTCACCTGGTAACCTGGCAGACCACAGCCAGAACCAGCAGGCTAGGAGTTTACTGGGCCATTTGGTAAAATCCTGAGATCTCTGACCTCTCAGTGTGAGGATGGTGCACTGGGGCTCCTGGAATTCACACAACTCTTGTGTTCTGCATGCTCAGGAAAGGGCAACACATTTCTCTGATGTCCAGGCCTGCAGCAGCTGATCCTTGCTCCATGGAGGATGCTCGCTCCAGGACTGACAAGTTTCATGTGAGGCCTGACATTTAAACTTGTCTTGACATTTTGCTCCTCTAAGCAAGAACAAGGCAGACATGCAGTAACAAGAAGTCAACAGGCATCTGCCTGAACCTCTGCCTCTCTCAGGGAGGTGTTTGCCCTCACTGCTGAAGGCCAAACTGTTTGTGATGCAGAGAATGTAGCATGCTCCCCAGGCAGAACAGCCAGTGCTGTAAAAGGATGGAAAGACATACAGATCTTCTTTGTGGACACACGGATTCTGTTTCTGCAGGGACTGGCTCTGAGACATGCAAATGACACCCAGCTTGCTGGACCTGAGTGCTGACTTTCTTGTTAGACAGTGCTGTAGCTTTTAATAAGATGCATGTGTCAAGAAATGCTGAGAGGTTGCAGTGAGCATCAGCTGAGCTGGCTATGTTTACAAAATCAAGGGTTTCTAGCAAGCTGGCACGTGCCATGGATTAGATCCTTATACCCACGTGTGGCTGGGGTGCTGTCACTCCTGTTCAGCTATGTGCTGTGCCAGGCTTCCCTCTCCTGCACTTCTGTTAAGTTCACTTCACCCACTTCTGGTTTAGCCCTACATGGGAGGACCCAGCAGGCAGAAGAGGAAAACAAGATCCCCTGTGGCCTGTTAAAATTTGGAAGATCCTTCAAAGAAACAAATAAATTGCTTCTGTAGAGGTTGGCTCTGCAGTTATCTGGGCACTAATCCAGCTGCACAGAGGTTTGGGTGCAGGTAGGAGTCCCTGTGTCATGCGCTTGTTTTCTGGTTCATAAGAGAGGACAGTGGTGTGCTGGGTCTGTGTGTGTGGGTGTGCAGCCCTGTGGGTGTGCAGCCCTGTGTACCACATCATCTGGGGCTACACTCTGGTGTACCCTGGGAAAGCTCCCTGTGCCTCACTTCACCTATACATGGCAGCACTGCCTGACTTCACAGAGGTGATGTGAGGATAAACAAGATTAAAAACAACAACAACAACAAGATTTACGCTGTACTCATTCATCACAGCAATAGGAGATGACAAAAGGATTCATATTAATTGTTTTTTTGTGTGCATACAAAGTGTAGATGTGATGGACCTGTTAGGACTTTCCCACTGGAGTTATACTCATCCAGTTATTTGCTAACCCTTGCCAACTTTATTTTAGAGTTGGCCAAATGGCAAAATTCCCAGGCTGCTCGGTGCAGTCAGTGCAATGGGATGGAACTCTTCAAGAGCACACAGAGACTGGCAAACCTGCACCTTTAGCCTTCCCCCAAGAGGGGAAAATAGATGGGCAACACAGGTGTTTGCACTGCAGCTCTGCAGGGCCTGTTACTGATGGTTTTTCTCTGTAAATGCTCGTGTGCATCAAGAAGTTGCTCTTCTGCCTCTCTGGTGACATTGGCTGTAGCAAATTTTTGTGGTATTTCTAGGGCTTCTTTCCCCCTTTGAGTATCAGGGAAGAAGATTCTCTTCTACCCTGCTAAAAGGGGTGTCTACTGATGCTGCAAAATGCTCACAGCAAAAACAAGCGTTTAAGTACCTCAGACAGACAGCATATTGCATCAGAAAAATCATTTTGGCATGTACATTTTGTAGCCAGGTGTCCTACGTGCCAGTCCAGCCCGTGATACGCACTGTGAGTGCTGTTAAAGTGCTATCGTTTACCTTTTCCCAGCTGTTCTTGTGCTTTGGAAGGAATTCCCTGGGCTCCACGCTGAATAAAGAGGATTTCTGCAGCACCACAGTAACACTCTCATCCCCAAATGGTGAGCCTAAACATTTGGTTTGTGACTAAAACCCATTTTACAGACAGCATTTGATTCCAGTGGAGTGGTGTTAGAATGTCATCACTATAATTTACGTCCCATTTTCCCCAATTACTGATTACAACTAATTCAGCTTCAAAGATCAGCACCTGTTCCATCCATCTCTGATACTAATGCTTAGTGTTTATGGCAGAGTCTTTAGCCCAAGATCCCCAAAATACAGCTCTGTATTACTAGTTTTGCCGTTGTTACATGTCTGGGCAGTGTGAGGTGAGACCACTAGGTCTGTGCTGCAGGAGCCCTGGTTCCTGCTGGCACTGGCATTAGGGTCACTCGTGGTTTGCCTCTATTAATCATGCTGGAGATTGGCTACAGGGAGGTCAGCAAAGCCCTGCACGGAATAGATGGGCTCAACCTCCTGCATGGAAGGAGAAGGCTCAGCTATAGCAAGAAGGAAGCTTGACAATCCTCACTATGAATTTTCCTATCTTCTGTGGATAAGGCTTTAGAGGGCTGTGACCTTCCTCTTCCCAACTCGCAGGATCACGTGGCAGGATGTGGACAGTGTCATTTATCCATCTGAAAGCCTACTTTGCTCCTCTCCTCTCCTCTCCTCTCCTGCTAAAACTTCATCTGCATATTTAAAGGTTGAGATGGATTGAGTTCTGCTGACACCAGCTCCGTGTTTCAGTCAATTCAATCAATGCAATTGTTATTAACTTGGTTTTTCTGCTTCACCATCCAGGATTTTTCCTCCCAGCACGAATTTAAAAAACAATAAGTAGCAAATTATCCACTGGCTGCAGCAGTTACTTGTAAAACCCAGGCCTGGATACCCTGGTGTGTGCTCCTGACTTTCTCAACAGGTTGAGGTTTTAAAAGCTGAATTTCCTGCAAGTTTTGCTTTCCCATGCTCCCTGCACCCCAAAGGCGACAGGCCTGTAAAGGGAGTGAGGACAGGTGTAGGGGACATTGTTGATGCTGCAGTGTACCACGCACGAGCATAAGGGGGTGGGCTGAACAAAAAAGGGAAGGAGTTGCTCTGCTCTTTCAGATTTTAAGCAAAGGACATTCCTGTGTGCCTCTGTAGAGATGCTCTTCCCTAAAGCAGTGCTGCTGTGGGTGACCCACACCCTAGTGAGCTCAGCGGGAAGGGACTTTGTAGGTGCGGATCTTGCTCAGCCTTACTGAGGTTTTCATCCTTGTGTCTGCGTTATATCTGGCAAGTGTCATGTATATTGATGAATTTATCCTTTATTCTGTGAGCTACAGGAATAGAATTGCCATTATTTTGGAGGCAGATGATATTATTTGCTCGACATCCAGCAGGGAACTGAACTTTGTTCTTCTGCCTTTCAGCTCTGTGCCCGAGCTATAAAACCTGCTCGTCTCCTCTCTCATTATTTTCTGTACTTGATAGCAGGTCAAGTCCAAACACAAAGCCTAGGTATAACCAAGACAGGGTCTTCTCCCAAAGAGGTTACAGCCCAAGTTTACAACAACAGCAAACAGATGGCTACAGCAGACAGAAGGGTAGCACAGGGTTTGCTGTTGTGGCTTGTAATGTTTTATTGAGGCTACATCAGTTATCATCTGATCTGAGTCTTATCCTGAATCTTCAGCACAGTCAGTTGTGCTCCAGATTGATTTGCACCGAAGAGGAAATCTTCTGTCTTACAGGAATCTGCCAAAATGGCAAGGATGTGATGGGAAACTGGGTACAGAGGGAAATAAGCACAGTCCTTGGCTTCTCATGCATTTCAGGGAAAGCACACACCTGGGTCTGGAAAAGCCTGGAGTGTGTTCAGGATTCTGAGCCTTTCTGGTGCTTTAAGCTCAACTGCAGCCCTGAGCATAGAAGCCAAAGTGCATGAACACTCTCCTCATGCCCCTCACCACAGCAGTGGTACCCAGCACAAAGCATTTTCATACTCTCATGCTCTCTGACTGGTACTCACCATGTTCTTACCACCTCCATACAGGTAGAAATACACAACATGCTTCAAATATGTAAAGTCCAGCTCTCCTCTCCACTTCCCCTCCCTCCCCCCCCCAAATACCATGCAATAATAAAGGCTGACTCTATATTTATCTTTGCAAGAGCCTTGAATCAGAATTAATTCCTGCAAGCTGCATTTATTAAGAGAACACTATTTCAGATGGGGAAACAACGCTTGCAATTATTTAATTAGAAACCCAGTGCCAGACAGCAGAACAGGATGTGCCCTGGGCTCATAACTGCAGGTTTCACAGCTCCCCCTTTGCATCGTGTCCCCTCCTTTAATGTGCCTCCAGACAGACGCACTGGAGAGCAGGACCAAATGACACACAAATGCATCATGATGTGTTTTATTCCCCAGCGAGCTACATTCACTTCCAGCCTCTTGTATCTTCAGTGATATATTGTCATTGAATTTTACATGACCTCACCGTCTCCAAGGGAGAAATGGGGGTGTGAAATGGAAATGGGACAAATTCTGTTCACTTTGACAAATCAGAAGCTGCTCAGGTCCTATATTTTATTTTTAATATTTTTTTAATCCCTGAGAGAACTGGGGAAGGCCCTACAGGCTCAGCCTAGCTGCTCCAGAGTTCATGAAGAAGCTTTTTCTGGGGAAGTTTCCTAATCCAACTGCAATGCTTGGTGCAAAAGTGACTTTGTGGAACAGCTAGAGCTCCTCTTTTGTGGGAACAGCTTGTGTGCTGGAAGGTCAGAGGAAGATCATTGTGTACCTGAGGAAAATGGAGGTGGGTCATGTGTGGTGAAGCATGGTCTGGGGACAGCTTTCCCTGCTACGAGTGAGTGGTGGAGAGCAGGCAGAGCTTCAGTGCTTTCCTCCCACAGTTCTGTTCATCAGTGTCTGTGGAGAGCGAAGGTGACCTGTCTCCTGCAGCTGCCAGCTCTTCCTCCCCAAGCCCCAGACCACCTAAAACAGCCCTGTTGTGCCTTCCTAGGGGAAATTCCTCCTCTAACCTGATCCCAGGCAGAGCTTGGGTATGAAAGCCTGCTGTTCCTCCCACAGCCCCACCAGTTAAGGTAGGGTTATCATCATTGTTCACAGGATGCTCACACAGAGGGCTGGGTTGGTTTTGCCCTGCCTTTTGTAAAGTTATTCCCCTTGATGAGGAAGCCATGAGAGGAAGAAACAGCAGCACAACATAGCTGCTGGGTCACACTTTGGGCAAAACCATTTTTAGGGTAAAAAGTGCAAATTTTCAGCCCCAAATCCCGATCTAAACATTTCTATAAATCCAGGAACCTGAGGAAGGATTGCTATGCAACTTCTCTTTCCAGATTTTTCTTTTTCCCTGTTGATTGAAGGGCTCACACTAGAAATAAGTGATGCTTTTTCTGAGATGTCTATTTCTGATAAACTCTTGCCAGCCTGGCAGGAAACACCCAGCCTCACACAGACCTTTTCTTTCAGTTTTGAAAGGGGCTATGTGTGATTTACTGCTTTGCCCAAATCTCCAGAGCAGCTCTTGTCATTGTCTCCTTTGGCATCATTATTTATCATCATCCCAATTCTTGCTGAACCTAAGAAAGAGAGCAATGTAGTGAATTGCCAGGCAATTTCACAAAGCAGGGGGTTGGGTGAAGCTGGCAGGGGAAAAAAACAAGAAGAAAAAAAGGGAAACAAAACAGGAATAATCAAAATAATCACCTGGAGCAATTAGCACAGCTTTTGAGAGAACTGGTAAAAATTGCCATCCCCAAAGTTTGTTTCTCAGTGCTTAAAGAGAGTTTAATCAGGCTTCTGGAGTCTGTCTTACAAGGTGGAAATCAAAGCCTGCTCTTGGATGAACAAGACTCCAGCTCAGGCATTTTAGAGCGTTCCCTCCCTGTAAGGTACCAGAGGCAGAGGTACATGGAGAGGCAGGATGAAGATTTATTCTGCAATGCACTGACCTTACAGCGTCCTCTGTGAAGTGCTGAGATGACAACTCTTCAGCTGGCCCCTGGAGACGGGACCAAACCAGGCACGTGGCATTTACAGCTCAGATATTAAAAATATATGCTCACAGCTGGGAAAAGGGCTTACTTTTAAAGTGCACCAGCACATGGCTTTCCTGGGCTGCTCTGCTCATGCCACTCCTGTGGCAGATTAATCTGTTCCTCTTCCCAACTAGGATCCTAGAAACAAAGTGCCATAAACTCCAAACAGGATGATAATTGCTAGCTAGGACTTGGGTGATGTTTTCCCCAAATGCTCTGATCTGCTGTTATCCATACCAGGGCTTTTTACCCCTTTGCCTCACAAGTGTAGTTTTTCTTTCACGTTAATAACAGGGAAGGGGCTCCTGTGGGGCCAGGGATGACTGTCTGGTTGCCGGCTGGCGGTGAGGATGAGGAATATGGGAAATGATGGAGCAATAGGAGAAATCATAACTAGATTATTTTTCTCAATAAAACTTTGTTCAGTGCCTTAATTTATTACAAAAAAATATTAAAAATTAACTTCAACTCCTGTTGTAATAGTAGCTGGCAAGTGTCTGCTAACAGCACCAAATATCCCGAATCATCACAGAATCATGTGATATGATGTTAGAATCTCCCACATTTTTGATGTAAAGTGAGCTTGGAAAGCTTGGGACCAGTAAGAAGCAGAGAAGCTTTGGGTGAAGAGGTACAAGAGGGCTGCATTCCCAGAAGAGTTGAATCATCTTGTAATGATGCTGATCACCCCGGCGAAGGCTGGGCGCTCAACCTTCATCCCACAGCCACCTGCCTGCTGCAGGGCAGTGGGGAGCAGCCAGGGGCACCGCTAAAGGCGCTGCCATGAGCAGGACACGGTGATGTTAGATGGCTTTTTATTTGCATGTGATTTATATTGAATTCATGTATTTTTATTTATATCAAATAGCAAGGCACTGCAGGGCGAAATCACTGCTGCTGACTTCATCCCTTACCCTCAGTGAATTTGCTGATGGCACAAAGCTGGGAGCAGTGACTGACACCCCAGAAGACCGTGCTGCCATCCAGTGGGTTCTGGGCAGGCTGGAGAGTTTGGTGGGGAGAAATGTCATTAAATAGAACAAGGTCAAGTGTGGAGTCTTGCATATAGGGGAAGAACAACCACATGTACCAGCAGAGGTTGGGGACTGGCCTGTTGGAGAGCAGCACAGGGGAAAGAGACCTGTGGGTCATGGGGCACAGCAGGATGACCATGAGCCAGCAATGTGTCCGCGTGGCCAAGAAGACCAATGGCATCCAGAGCAAGTGTTGTGTTGCTTCTGGTTATCACTAAGGAGCCAAATGGTAGTGGTGAGGGGACATCCCCAGTTGCATTCATACTGGTGCTCACACTTTCCCATGGAGAAGCCAGCTGAGGAAACAGGGACATGGTGACATCAGCTCACAGCGACACCGGCACATGGTGACCCCAGCACACACAGGAGCACAGGCGAGGGCAAAGGCTGCCTGTGAGCCTGGCTGCAAAGGGAAAAGAGGACATGCCATGGGCTTTTCCCTGCTTCAGTTTTGCTATTGGAGTCAAAGCCAAAGCTGGTATTTGGGGAACTCTGGCATCAAACTTGACCAAAATTGCCATAAAACCTTAAAAAAAGATAAATATTTTTTACAGATGCCAGGATTTTCCCCCCAATGTTATTCCCTCTCTCCCATCCCTGCTGGGTTTCAACATCTCTGTTTTGCTAGGCTTGCTTTAGAGGGCAAACCCATCAAAACTGGCCCAGTTGGACATTGCAGGCATGTCACCAACTCCAGATCCCCAAAGCAGAGTGAGCATGTCTTGTGTCAGCCAAGGTGGTCACCTCTCCCCAGGCCTGTGGAGGGGACACTGAGAGATTAGGTGGGCTCAGATGCCTTCTCTTGCAGGATAAAAAAAAATCTCATCAATCTCAGGATAGTTTCCCTCCAGCAAATTGCTCTCCAGGAGCCCCCAAGCACATTTTCCCATGCAGGGGAGGATGGGGTCTTCCCATGTTGTACCAAGTTACCCTCTCAGCACCACTTCAAGGCAGGTCATGCTGATTCTGGTAAGCTGCTCCTCTTCCCTGCTAATCACTCTTATGCAATGACTGCAAATGACTCCTGATCTCATGCTACACTGAGTGACAGGCAAATCTCCCCCAAGACAACATGTCATAACGCCTGTGCTTATCCTGGCTGAACTGGCAGCTGGAAATGCCTCCTCTATGTTTGAACTCAGAACATGCAGAAGCAAAGCATGAGCCTTGCCTGTGCAGGTAAAGAGGTCTGGCCCCCGAGGAAACAGCAGTTTGGACTCTGAGATGCCTTTTCTAGACAGGCCACTAGAGGGGAACAAAGATCCATAATATTTCCTAGATTTGCAAGGAGCGCTGAAACCCCTCCTGAAGTGTGGGGGCCACAGAGATGCTTCTGTGCCAGCACTGTGTGAATGCTTTTCCTTATCTCCGACAAGAAAAGCCTCAATCAATTTTATTAATTGCATTTATCACAAGCAAAGAAGACCTGTAGCAATTGTTCCTGAGGATCAGTGAGTTTTAATAAACACTGAAACCTACACCAGGTGAAAAATGAAAACAGTATAGCCTTGGCATTAGTTTTCCTGATAACACTGTCTCAGAATTGGGTGTTTGTGATACACATGGGATGTACATGGGTTAAAAAAAGGAAGAAATTCGTTCCAAACCATTCATACTTTACATTGAGGGCTTAATAGATGAAGTACACAACCACTTCTCTGCAGTCTGCCTAGAAATAATAAAGGTTGATAACGTGATTATTAGGTTATTCATTATGGAGGCATCATTCATTTGCAATAATCTGGAGGCGTTGAAGCTGAAGATCTCTAATTATGATGCTTTTAGAGGAAACATACATAAAAGAAAAGTAGGGGGTAGCTTGTAATTCTCTCCATAAAATTAGTTCCTAGATGAAAACGAAAGGGTCAGAAAATTAGTTAGTGACTTAATTAGTTTAGAGAAAAACTGTAAATTATCTGAAAATATAATGTTGGGAAGCTTTAATGCACTGAGAGGGCTTGTAATGTGCAGCCTCACAGCAGAAATGTGAATTTGGCAGTGATTTGATTAGGGAGATGGAAACGCTTTGGACATGAAGAGGGGAGAACTGCCATTCTCTTAGGGTCTGTTTGGAGATGAATATGTGGCAGAGGGGCACATCTCATCAGGCACAACAGAGTTGGCCCTTGAGGCCCTCGGGAGACTTCTCCTGCCCTGGCTGTGGGTGGAGGAAAGCTCAGCAGAAATCTTCTCACCTGCAATGGGACTTGGCTGGTATCCCTCCTCCAGGTGCTTTCCTACCCTGGCTGCTGTCAGAGAGTGGCGGTGATGTCTTGGTTAGCTCAGCCCGCACAAAGGGAAGGTGTGAAGGTGACACGTGAACACATGTAAAACCTCTCCTGTGCACACAGTCTCTGTGCTGGGTTAGGCCAGTGGTCTCAGAGGAAACCTGGATTTCTCTCCTGCTTTAGCTTACTGCAAAATGTGGCGTCACATCCAGGAGGGAGGAGACTGTGTGTCCTTGTTGGATTAGCACAAAAGGGAACTATATGTGCCTGTCTGAACATTAAAGTTATGCAAACCCCCAATGGGATGCTCACTTATGGTCCAGCTGAATTCTTTAGCAAAATGTAAACTTCTTTCCTGCTCTGTGTCATGGGAAACCTCTGTTCCTGGTGGCACAACTGCAGGACTGGAAGCTAACTGAAAGAAAGCAAGAACAAATACAGCCAATTGCTGGACTTGGTTTGTCTACTGGACAAGAGGAACTTGAATCTGAAGTTATCTCTATTTGGTGTGTCATAAAGCAGCAGATTGCCACTTTGAATCATGAGCTCTGCGGATGGTTCCATTGTGGCAGCCCCTCATTTCCAGGCAGGAATTTGGACCCACATCCCAAATCCTTAATGACTCAAAATCCAAAGAGCAGGAAGATTCCTAATATAGTTAAGGTATCGTCCATCTCAGTCCAATGTCTACCATCACCTCTAAGCCACAGTTGCACACAAAAGATCTTCTCCATTTATTCAAAAAAAGTGTCTACCTCTTCTCCAAAACCAGAGAGCTGTGTTCCTCCCAAAGCAGTTACATGGCTTAACCTAAACCTCCAGAGCTGGATAATACCCACAGGTGAATGTAGTGAGGTTTCCATCTGTGCTGCAAGCACATCTTAAAATTCTCACAAAGATAAAGCCCCGTGGCCCTGATGAACTTTTCTGAGGCTCAAACATTGGTATCACCATTGCCAAAAAGCAGTGAGCAGAATGACCAATCACAAATGACATTTGCTCATTCCACCTTGCTGAAAATGGCCCTGCCCTCCTGCCAAAAAGGGGTGATCCCCTCTGGGATTACCCTGATGGGTGAGGACACAGCACATCCCTGCCCATGCCCAATGTGTTTGCTTGGGCCACAGAAAGTGAGTCACCAAGGAGTTATGTTTCCCCAGAGGACTGAAAAATAGCTGGACAGTAAATCTCAGTATAAATCAGCCAAGAGTTAATGTTTATCTTCTATCAGAGTAATGGGAAAAGTTCGAGCAAGCCGGCTAGATTCAGGGTGAAGTCGAACTCCCAAACTTTCTCTTAAATTAGGCCCAGCGGGGGCGTAAAAGCATCCTTAGGGACCACAGAGCTCTGCAGGAAATTATGCCAGCTCCACCAACTCGTGTTCATTATCAGTGTCGCTCACTCATGTCACCTCCACAATTATTTTAGGACCTGTCACCAGTAACATTCTCCCACCAGCAAATGTTTCCAGCTCGGTCTAATGGGGAGGCTGAAGTTCGAAGCAAAAGTTACCTCTGCACCTACTCCTTTGCACTCCCTGCCTTTTCGCACCCCTGCTGAAGAGAAAGCAGCCAAAAGCTCCTGCCATCCGCCTGCCTCTGGCAGCTGATGGGGTGCACTTTGGAGAGAGGGGGTTGTGCAGCTTCCTGCCCTCAAACAAAGGAGTGGAGTCGGGGGAAGCTGGGATGGATGGGCAGCGTCCAGGTAGCAGACCCAGGGCTAAGCTGGGGTCTGTGATGCTAAAAATGAAATCCACAAATGCAAAAGTTTGAGGGAAATTAATGTCAGGCTCCTGTGGAGGTGCTAGTGATGTAGGGAGAGGACAGAGAGGAGACAAGCAAAGTCTACCCTGTTATAGGGCTGTCACACGGATCCTGACGGCAGGTCAGCTTGGACACACATCTATTAGCATGCAGAAGATTTTTTTCAATATTGTAGGAGATGAAAGAAAATTCCAGTGTCACACAAGCACACAATAATACAAGTTTGAAGGGACCTCACAGGTTTCTAATCCAGTCCCCTGCTCAAAACAGGTATAGCCTCAGGGTGAGACAACATTGCCCAGGGCTTCACCTGCAGGAGCATCAAACAGCTTCAAGGATGGAGGCTCCACAGCTTTCCTCTGTCCCTGTGCCAGGACTTAACCACCCTCACAGGGACTATTTTTCTCTGGCATCTACTCTGTACCTAGCTGCAAACTGCCTGCTCTCTCCTGCCTGGGAAGGGCCTGGCTTCACCTCTCCCAGAAGTGACCCCACACCCTCTCCCCCAGCTCTCGGCCACCAGCAGTCTCTGCCAGTGCAGACACTGTCTCTACACAGTGGCAATTTGTCCCACGCTTCTTCTTGGCTACTTCTGCTCTGAAACAGTGGAGGTTGTGCAAGGCGCTGGCTGCAGCTCGAGTTCAAATGTGAATATGCCAGATGAGCCACCGTCGGAGGCTCCAGGGATGAGCCGTGTGCTGGAAGGGAGCAGCTTTGATTAAGTGGATTATGCTGGAAATAAGCACCAGACAAAGCACTGAAATGTTGACATGAGCTATAGCAATGAGAAACGGCAGTGATTAATAAGCTGCAGTACTGTAACTAATCAGTGTTTGCAAGCACTTTGGACCTGGAAAGCATCTGCTGAGAACTGTTCACTGTGAACATTTCCTATATGATGTTGACAAATCATATTGATATCTTCACAATGGGGAAAGGGACTGATGACTCCTTTGATGGAAGGGATGTTTTAATGATGTTTTCTTTACACAGGCATGCCACGTCCTCGTGACAGGCTGCAGGATGCTACCCACCCCTTGGCTGGTGGCTCCATGGCTCTGTGTGCATCAAGGCTTTGGGATCATGTCATGCCATCAGCTCTCAGCATGATTCCAGCACACCAAAACCTGCATGGCATCACAGGCTTGGGTGCAGGCAGGATGGCTGTGAGGTATGCTGGCCTACAGGAACCTCCAGGTACATCGGCTGGTACCAGGATTTCTGCTACATCTCTTCCAGCTCCATCATTTCCTTCCTGTCCTGTTCTCCCACCAGCAGACAATTTCTCTGGGTTAGCATGAGCAGTGCACACAGATCAGAGCCCATTATCAAATTTTCTTTCATGCCAAGTTGATCTGGAACTTGATTTTCTAGAGAAGAACATACAATCTCATTACGGTATAAGCCAGCTAACAAAAAGACACCTGCTTGTGTGAAACCTCCATCCTTCTTGTAAATATTTCTGCGGAAAAGAGTCCTCAGAGTCAAACCAATGGCCCCATCTTGTCATCACCAGCACAGACATCCCACCTCCTTCCCCAGACACCGTGTCCTGAGACAACAGGTGAAAAGCAAGTTCATGGAGAATATTTTCTTCCTCCAGTTTCCCTTTTCTTTCCCCCTCGTCTCACCCTCCTGCCTTTTATACTGTAACACATGTCAGGGTTCATGTAACAAAAAGAATTTCCAATGTCAGGCAAATAATTTTTCCATCTGTGGTGAGTTTTTTTCTCCCCATTTTATATTTTTTAACGGAAGTGGCATCTGTGAGGTGCTGGCTGTAACCGATATGTCCAGGAGTTGTGCAGTTCATTACCAGCAGCCCGCTGTCGGCATGCCATTTTTGGCTGCTCCAGCTGTTGTTATGGAGAGGGCATGCATCAGTTCAGCTGACAGCTGCAGGCTCGCAGAGAAAATGAAAGTTGTTTTTTCCTGTTCAGCAGTTGTCTTATCCTTCCCAGCACACCCTGATGGGGTTTTCTAGTAATAGGCTGAGGTTAGAAATCATTAAAACTATGCACACGTGTCTTCTTGATATGGGTCATGGGCTTGCATTTCCTCCTCTTTGTTTTCAGAGTGGTGCATCCCCAAAGGTGGCTGTGTATGAGCCTGATTTACCTGGTTAGGAAATGCTCGGGACCCTGAGAAGGTACGAGATGCTCTGGGTTGTAATAATTCATATCAGATGCTGAATGAGTGTGATGAGAAGTGGAAGCGAGTGCTGGGGGAAGAAGGCCCTCCAGGTCCGGTGTCTGAAATGCTTCTGTCAAAGCTGGCTGAGCAGCAAGAAATAAGGCATCAGAGTTGCTTCCCTGGGAAGCCATTAGAAACAGACTACACTGGATAGGTTCTGCCTTTCTTCCTGCTGATGCTGAACCATTCAACTGGTGTGTAGGAGAGACAGTGGTAACCCTGACAGTCCTGTGGCAGTGCCATTGGTCACCCACATGTCCTTCACACCCTGTCTCCAATCTCTGGGAAGTGTCCTCTGGGAAATGTGTGTAGGACCAGGCAGGGCTTTCACCCACGGACAAATCTGAGAAATACAGGGGACAACTGGCACCAGTACGGGCTTGTCACCTCCTGCATGAGCCAGCGCTCGCTGAAGGGCAGGAAAAGTTTAGTCAGAACTCGAGCACCATGTGTGCACTATTAAAGACATGTTAATGAAGATAAATCTTTAGGCATATGTAGAATCAAAGAATATCCTGAGTTGGAAGGGACCCATAAGGATCACCAAGTCCAACTCTGAAACCCTACCTGCACAACATAACAGCAACAACCGCTGTAGTCTGACAATCCTTCTGCTGGCACTGCCGTAACGTAACCAGACCTTACAATCTATCTGACTGGGATGCTGTCACCCCTCATGGCTCAGCATGAGAGACATTGGGATCCCCACCCAGAGCCCTGTGTGGGAGCGGGGGTGCCACAGCAGCTTGCGTCCCCGCAGCCCCCCTGCATTTCAATCACAGCTCTGCCCTCGGCGCGGGCACCCGTGGGTGCCACCCTGGTTACACAACCCCAAGCCTTGATGGTGGGTCCTTTGCCTTCGGAGGAGGGGCTGATTTCTTGTTAAATGCCTTGTGGAGGTGGAAATGCTCTTTCCATTGCTTTCCTGCCCACGCTCCTCCTGTGAGATCCCACACATGTGGCAATCAAAGCTCGGGAGCCAGCCTGACTCTCTGAGCATTTCTTACTGCTTCCTTGCCCGTGGAAGGACAGGGCAACAGGGGATTTACAGCTCTCTGTGCCCTCCTCTGCACTGCCCTGAGGCATCCAGGGACTTGCACCTACAATGGGAATGGCAAATTGAGCGGTATCACTTACCACATACTGCTTTTGAATCTGCGACATGGATGCAGAAGGAATGTTTCTCCTGAGCAGAGTATCTTAAGGCAAAAATCAAGGATATTTGTTTATCTTTCCAATAAAGGCATCATGGGAAGGATAATTTCCTACATGCTAAAAGACAGACTGTATCACACTGAGAAAATTGAAGGAAATACTGCTCATCTATTCCTCTTTAACTGCCAAGGTATTTTCAAGCATCCTTCTTTTATTAAATGCCACATGAGACCTTTTTTCAATACTACATGAAAGAAAGGTACTTTATTAGGTAAATATAATGAAATAACCATGTGTTGTTTCTCACTTCATGGCAAATGTTTCTACTTCCTGACGGTATTGATTCCAGATCGAAAAACGCTGCTTTATCCCGGTACCACTTACCTTCCACACAATCTGTTAAACTCAGCCTAAAAGCTATATAAAATTTCCTTTTCCATCATGTTTCCCTGACTTTTTTAATAGAGTACTTGTGGAGTCAAAAGATATCGCTCAAACTCAATCATTCATTCCAGTGCAATGAATTTTCTCTTCTTATTTCCTTTTTCTGTATCCTACCATTTGCACACCCATGAAAAGAGAATTTCCAGCCTACAACATGGAAAACAAGTGATAAACTACATTTAGTGGCAACTATTCAAAATTTGCAAGGTGCTGGTGTTAACCATGCTTCACCCAATAGTAGAATATGGAAACCATAAAACCCCCACGTGTGGATTGGTTGCAAAGGGCTCTTCTTGCAGGCTGAAAGACTAAGAAGCTGGGGCTCGATGGATACCCTGAGCCGGCAGAAGAGATGAGATTTCCTCTACAGAGACCAAATTCATTACCTGAAATGACCACATCCATGCCACATTTAACCAAGTACATTATTTTGGAGGTACGTGCTATAAAGATCACATTAACAATTTCCAGTGGAAACCATGTTGATCATGTTGCTGATGGAAATGAAGCTGAACATTAAAACCTTTGTCACATCTCTTGGAAAAGTGAATTTCAAATGATGTGGGGTTTTGTTTTCCTTCAGATAAGTATCCAGAAAGCCACATGTTTGTATGGACTTGCACAAATCCTATTAAGCCATCAGGAAGGAAACCTTGTGATGGTGAAGTCGGGTGCCTTCCCCAGGGAATCTCAGGGCTTCATGATGAATTCTGATGAGAAAAACTGCCAAGACCTTTTTTTTTGAGACACTCTAATCACAGAAGTGATAATTTGGGATGGCTCTGTGCACTCACACACTCCAAAGTTATTAAAAAATCCAGGGTGTGTCCAAAAGCTCCAAACCTTCCAAATCCAGAGTGCAACCCAAACAAGCTTGGGCTCAGGAGGTCTCTTTGGTGCTGCAGCACTTGCACACAGCAGAGAACTGGTGGACTGAGGGTAGGACTCGTCCTTTTCTGTTTGACCTCTGGTGCACAGTGATGGTTTGTAGACCCAGGTGCAGGGATCAGTAAAAGCTAGTCACAGCCCTCTGCTGCAACATGGCATCTCAAACCTCTTGTGCTTTGATATTGTGTGGGGAGACCCAGAACCAACTCCAGGTGAAGTTGATGATGACTTAGGATACAAAAAGAGGTGGGGAAACAGTTGCTGCTTCTCTCCATCCTGGACAGCACAAGGAGCGTGGCTGGTTCCTGCAGCTGAAGGCAAGGTCTAGATGTGGAAGTGGCTGGTCTGCATGACAGGGAGACAAAGCAGCCTCAAAGCATCTGTCACCTCCCTCACTTCTGTCCAGGAACAGCAAGGTCATCTGGGTGAATTGCTCACTCCACTTGGCCACCTACTACTGCACTTCCAGATCTTCTTCCTGACCTCCAAGATTAGTTGGCAAACTCCAGGCATGGAAGCAAGATTGAGAAGAGTCAAGTTACACTGGGCAAGGTCAGAGGACCCTGGAGTTACTGCATGGAATCTCTCTCACACCTTGCATGCCCTCGGTGTTTTCCTCCAGCCCTTGGGTTTGCTATCAGGCATAAGAAGACCAGCTAGCCCTGCCTCTGCCCTGAGTAGGTCTCGGTCACAACTGGACCGGGTGATCCTGGTCATATTGGGCACCCCTCAGCCTTTCTTGGCAATTACTGCTCACGTGTGCAACCAAACATGCTCTGATCCATGCCCTACACTGCATGAGGTAATCCCATATCCACTATTGCTTATTTCCTTCTTTTTGTCCCTTCCAGCCTCGTTCAGACACATACAAATTCTCTGCCTCCTACCTCAAGTACGTTGCAACCCACTTCCTCCAGACACTGACTGGGGAAAACTTGGCACCAAGAGCCCACTGCATGTAAGATGATTTTTTTGTTGTTGTCTTAAGCATTTTAAAGCTGTTGATTTATTTAAGGCTCCACATCTTCTCAGCATCACCAAACATCTGATGATTTTATTTTGATTGCCTGGTTATTCATGGCCAGTCTGCTTTTCCACTCACCCAAGCCTCTTTCAGTTATGAAAAAAATGAAATGCTGGATGTTTATTTTATCTCTTTTCCCTAGAGAAGGAGTTTAATAATTTAGCAGCAGATATGAAACTGCTCCAGGAGGAATAATTTGTTTTAGGGGGGAAAAAATGAGATGATTTTTTTTTTCTCTCTCTCCCAGATCCCCATATATAAAGGTATGGTTTGCTTTGGATCATATTCACTCTCTGAAGACTTGGTTTTGCTATTAAAATCTTTATTTCACTACAGATTATTCTACCATTCCTTTGTCTCTCTGCTATTAGTCTGCTTTTGGTATGCAGCTGTCACCATGGCTTTTAGTAACCTGCTTTCTATTGGTTCCCAGAAATGGTTTATATCCCCTTAGAACAAGCCAATAAAGGATTTCAGGTGCTTTTTAACCTGCCAAATGCAGCTCATCAAGAGATGCAAGGAAAGGAAGGGCAGGAAGTAACAGATTTTTTGTCACGACTTATTTACTATCCTTGTATTTTGAGTTTATTGCTTGCTTGGTCTCTTCAAGAACTTTGTTCCCTTTTGAAACAGCCCCTTTATGCTTGCAGTGTCCAACACAGGGATGGACAAGTCCAGTGCCACCAAGTGAAGGATACCTCTTCCTGCTGCCCATGTGTGTCTAGAAAATGAGCCCTGCCATCCCTTTGAGGGTGGCTGCAGGAGTGGAGCTCAATAAACTGCCTTTCTCAACTGAGGACTGTCAAAGGCCCTTATGCATATTTCCCAGAAATTTTAGAGGTTTAATGGCCTCTGAAATCAGCAAGATCTTCCAAAGATCTATTCTCAGAAGACCTGTAAGAGCTCAGTATCTTGCCAGCCTTGGCGTCTCTGTCAAAGGGGGCTGAAGTTGACTGAGTTATTGCAGGAGAGGCAGACAGACGGGCGCATTCACGGCAGCCACACAGGGCTCCTTTCACCAACCAGGGGGAAAAAAATCCAAACCCTGCAAGTCCATGCTCTGCTTTTCCCTGGGATCCTGAGACCAGCCGATACGTGGGTCCTCCCTTGTTCCCAAATGGGGGATCCCTGCTCCCTTGGGACACTCCACCACCACGGATCCCTGCGAGGTGCTTGCATCCTCCTGATGGGAAAAGTGAGATTAAATAAATAGCAGGTTCTGTAACTGCAAACTCCTGAATAGTATCACTTTTGGCAAAGCTGTTTCACATTCTGACCAAATGGAAATTCTTCTTTATAGCATAGTTGTATTTTTTTTTTTAATTTGCTCTTTTTTTTTTTTAATAGTTCTTGTGGGTTCCTCCCCCCAACCCCCCCCCCCTAATTTTTAATGTGTGGCACATAATAATATGAAGCTAAGGACACTGTTCTGATAATTCCTTGAGCAGCCCTAGCGAAACACTATCCAGATGTGTTGCTGTTTTTCTGCAGGGGGAATGCATTGTGCAGCTTTGTTTAAAAAAAAAAAAAAAAAGAGAAAAGGCAATTTTCCCCTCCATTTGGCCTTCAGATTTAAATGAAGTGAGGTAGGCCACCATTTTGAGGCCAGAAGATGTAAACCAGCACACCCATCCCTTCCAATAAGCTAATGAGGAAGGATCCAGAAGAGTTCATTTGAGGAAGAAAAAGCAGGAGAGAAAAGGAGAAGGGGGCGAAAAATCCAGGCTTAGGAATCGGGAGCAGAAATACGAGCCTTGTTTCTTGTAAGCTTGGATAATCTAAGTCAAAAACCACATGAATCAACTCAAGCTGAGTCCAGACTGCTGTTCTGTACACACATGTACACACACACACAGAGCATTTGCTCTGTTTTATAACATTTTAGTGGCTGCTGCTTTGTTGGGAACTGTTGGGAAACACATTTGCTCTGTTCCCACTCATGAGGAGGGCTGAAAATGTTTTGATTTTATAATAATTGGACTTTCACACCCTGAGTGTTTTCAAAGCACTGCACGAGCATTATCTAATAATCCTCAAGGCAGCTCAGTGAGGTAGGTAAAAGTCAGCATCATTATCCTCATTTTACAAACCGGGGCAAAACCAAGACAGGGGTGATATATGCCTTGCCCAAGGCCACACAACACGTCGATGGCAGAGATGGGATTAGTGCTAAGGAGCTGCTGGCTCACAGCCCGGGATCGGGGCTCTGTCCACTGGCCTGGGCTTCCCCTGGGATGGAAATGCATTTGTGCGTGAGCGAAAGAGGAGGGCAAGAAAGGGAGGGGAGGGAAAGAAAAGGAGGGGAGGGCAAGATGTGCAGGAAGTGTGCACCATAATCAGTAGCACCAGGGTATTTTCAGCAGCAAAAGGATGGGCTCAGAGAGCTCAACGGTATTTCAGATGTCCTGCCTTGCAGGCAGAGCTGATGCTGGTGCTCATCCGGAGGGGATGAGTGTTTCCGAGGCAGAGGTTGGTTGGTTGGTTCCTTTCTGACTGATCTCCTTCAGACGAAAACGAGTTGAGCTCAGAAAGGGAGAGAGCAGCAGGTCCCTGCTAATGGGGCTCCTCTGGACAGAGATGGATGAAGGAGCGCTGACCCCATCGGCTCTGCTGGCAGGGGAGCAGTGACAAGCAGCTGGTAGTTGCAACTACCTCCCCCGAAACAGCTGGATCTGAGGGAGGACATCTGGACGCAGTCTGGGTGGTTTGCGAGAAACAACGTCCACTGAGTCACCAAAGAGAGTGAACCTGGGTCTTCAGGAGGCAGAACACGAGGCGCCCTGCGTCCGCTACGGGGACGGAGCTGCAGGGCGGTTGCGGAGATGGACTGGGCCTCCCACGGCGCAGAGGTGGGAGGAATAACTGCGTTAGGGGGTTATGCACTCTGAACCCTGCCCCGCTGTCCGGGGACTGTGGTGGATCAGAGCTGCATGTGAACCATCAAATTCCTATAAATCCAAAGGCTCGCACAGAGAATCCACATCCTATGAACGCGCTGGGGCCAAAGGGACAAACAGTGATGTAACAGGTGGAGGAAAACTATTAAATCTCTCCAAACCTCCTCTGCAGCTGCCAGTCCTGGCTTGCTTAGCCTCTGGAGGCTTCTGAAGCTCAAAGTGGGCTTTTTTCCCCCATGCAGGAGTGGGTCTGTCAAACCCACATCCCACTACCATTCACAGCTGTGCCCAGAGCGTCGTGGGCGATGGCACCCTCCAGCAAAGCACCCAAGGACCCAAATTTCAGTTTTCCAGCCCTTCTCTCTGTCTTTCAGCTGCAGGTGAAGTTCTGCCCGAGGTAGTGTGACCACCTGCCAAGTTTCTTGATCAAAGTCGCTTGTTGAACATTCACACCAAGCAGTGCTGAGTTTGGTTAATTCACAGCCACTTCTGTCGAGCTTTCTTTACTCTGGAGCTACTGCCTGATTTTCCAGAGCTCGATCACAATGTAGCATTCGTGAAAAATCTCCTGTAACATCAGACACCAGAAAATTCAATTAGTGACCGCCTCTGCGAATGCGTCGTCAGGGAGGTAAAATTAAGTCAGAGCTTGCACTTTCTCAGACATCAAAGCCTCAGAAGAGCAAGAAATCAGCATAGGAAACCGACTTTTACTAGTTCTGGTGCTCAGGATTGTTACTTACCAAGATCATAGAAAATACCCTTGGGGTGTCCTACACATTAGGAAGAGCAGTGGTCACAGGATTAGGTCCAGCTCAGTTTCCTTCAAAATCTTACTGTCTGCAAAACAATTACATGGCTTGCATTGGATCCCTGTGTTTGCTCTATGAGAAAACAAGTGTTCCCTCTTCTGAGGTGCCTTTTGCCGTCGATCCCAGGTGACTGCATGCAGATGAGTAAGTAACCTTTTGCCAGCCAGTTTCCAGACCCATGAGACATGCCTGTATTTCTGAAGTCAGCCACGGGACCGTAACACGGCATCCTCTACCCTCTTCAAAACTGACATTCAGAGCTCACCCTTCAGACAGGTATTTCTTAACTAGAAGTGCACACAGAGCCTGTGCTCGCTGGGTGCCCACCATGCAAGGTGTCTGGACCTGTGACTCCTGCATTAGGCAGCTCCTGAGAGAGCCCCTTCTCCCGACTTTGGAAGTTCATCTCAGTTCATAACGCTTGTGTTTTACCTTTGTTCTGCTTCCCTACGCATAAGCCCGTGGCCTAGAGGGAGAAATGCTGCTTGAATGTGCAGGAAACCTGGGCCAGATTCCCGTTCTTTTGCTCCTTCAACTGCTTTAAAAGGAAAAGGAGTGGGGTTTTCCAGCCACATGCGTGTCACATTCATGCATCTCGTTAATGCAGCATCGTGGGGAACTTGGTCTCCAAGCCTCATTACCTTTTGTCTCCAGTTCCAGGAACAGAGCAGACACTTGCCAGACTGTGGTATGCAACGCTTACCCCTTGAAAATCTTTAAAGAATTTAAACTTTGCACAGACGTTTTAAGCAACCCCAGCTGCCAATTCCACATGAGACAATCTTAAGATAAATGAATGTTTATAATCACCCAGGCGCTGGCAAAGGAAAGAACCACCATTCAGGTAAGCAGCTTATTAAATTTACTGGTGTGCCCTGGGTGATTGCACTGCAGGGTTCACCCACGTCTGTCCACACTTTCTTACAGTGCTGCTTCTACTGTGCTCAACATTGCAATTAGCTTGATTTATATTAAACATTGTTACCGCTCCCTTTCCCTGTGTTCCCATCTTTGGGAAGCCTGGAGAGTTTTGACAGGAGTAAACCATAACTAATAGGAGTGGAAAATGGTCCAGCAACTGGGGATCCGGGCTCTGCTCCTTGTGATGTCACAGACCTCATTCGGGGGGGTAAGGGAGGGTGCAGATAGCCTCAAAAAATATGGAAAAAAAACAAAAAAGAAAAAAGAGAAAAAGTTTGGCTGGAGAAAACCCACAGCAGATGCCTGTGTGTGCTCCAAACTCTTGAAGAAGGGAGGGAGTGACCCTCTCTCGCATCCCTCCTGGCAGCAGAGCACTTTGGAGCAAGACTTCAAGCAGGTAGAAATCACCTGGCGTGGGGATTTCACGGCAAACCCATCTCTCAGGCAAAAAGTTTGCCGTGTGGGGTGAATCTTTCTGAAGTGGGATTTGTTGCTGGGCAGAGGGCCAGCCCCGAACTGCCAGAGCCCTTGGGGCTCGCTTAACCCCTGCCTGGCACTCCGGGTGCCAAGCCCACACTTCTGTTGGGCTTTGATACGGCCTCACACCCCTCAAACAGCCGTGGGGGCATCAAACAAAAGCCCCTGAGCGTGCAGCATTCAGCCCTGCCTGCCTCTGCCCATGCTGGAGGCACCGGAGCCCACATGGCATGCTCCTCCATCCTTACTGGGCAAGTGTTTTGCCAAGAGCCATGGTCATATTTTGGGACAGGACCTCATCCTGCCCTTGAAGAGCATCCTGCATCACTGCTGCTGGTGCAAATCTGCTGATGTGCAGAAAACCAAGCGCACCAAGGGTGGCTGAATGGAGTGAAAAGAGTTTGAAGACAGACGGGTGAGAAGGGGGCTGCCACTGTCACCCAGCTGCGGCCATGACCTCACTTAACCACACTTGGCCTCCTCTGAGCTGACACCTCATGGCACTTCTCCTGTACAGCTCCTGCTCAACTAAACTGACTAAGCGATAATGCAAATTTACAGTGGCTGGACGAGCCAGAGAGGAGGAAGAGATCTTGTGTGTTACCCCCAGAGCAGGACTAAAGGGGTGCAGAAGTCACTCACCTTGTGTCGGGGCCTCGCGCTAACTGTGGGCAAGCTCCAGAGGGTGGCACTGACCCTGGTGGACAGGAGAGCCAGCCTTCGAGGCTTCTTGCCCTAATCCACACTGGATCAGCTGATTTCATTTCTAATTTCCTCACACATGTGCTCAAGCACAGCTGTGGAACATGAGCCGAGTCTGCAGAGGAAATCCTGAGATTTACACAGGCCCCAGTGGATTATAAAAACCTGGAAACCGGACAGATAACACTCATGTAACAGACTCAAAACATGCTGAGGAGAAAAAAAAAATCACAATAGATTAAAACCTGCTGTTCTCTGCAAAATGTAAAAGTGTCTTTTCCAACACTTTGAACTACTGTGTTAAAACTTTGTAGGTAGCTATCGTTTCAAAGGTGTAATCTTCAGGAGGATTTTTTTTTTTTTTTTTTTTTTTTTTTTTTGATTTGGTAAAGTTGCAATAAAAGAGTTCTTAAAAGGGTTTGACCTAGAGGCCTGCAAGCTTTTTGCCTGGCGAGGTTCATTTCTAAGCTGTGTGCAGCTTCCAGAGCTTCTGAGAACTTCCAAAATCTGCACTGGCTGATGACGTTAAAGACACAAGGCAGTGGGAGTAAGAAATAAGCATTTCTTTTTGGGAGATGCGACGTTTTCCATCCTAGTGGAACCAGTTGAACAATGTGTGGGTTTCTGACAGGGGACAGATAAACCTATTTTCCCAGCTTCTCCCTGCCTAGAGAAAGTATGGACCTCGAGAGTCTGGTTTTGCTGCAGACTGGGAGATGACCAGCTAGAAAAGATTTCATTCATAGGTTGGATGCTCAGCTGATTTCACAGTGTGAATTCACCAGAGTGGCTGCAGCAGTTTGCACCGTTACCTGTACCTTGTGTTTTTGTAGCCCATTGAGTATAGAAATGCTTTTCTCTCCAGCTGCCAAGCAGTAATAGCCATAGCCACCTTTTTTCTTTACGAAATGTCTCTGTCCTGGTTCATGGTATCATCTCTTCTGCCCGTTTACCCTCTGTTTGTGCTTAGACCTTTCCAATAACTTCAGCTAAGGATTGATCTGGAAGGGATAGCCACTGCCCTGGAGAGACATTTTCATATTCCCCATATCAGTAGTGTGTGAAGGACTTTCTCCACATATTTTCTGGTTGGCTACTGGCTCAGAGCTGCCATTTTTGTGCTGATTGAGGTCTCCAGCTGCATTAGTGGGATCAAAAACAGGCACAAGGTCAGACTGTTTTTTTCTTCAGCTGTCAAATGTGATTTATTGCTTTTCTCAGGATCAATGACTGAAGAATTTGGGTTGCCAAGCTGTGCTGGGTCACGTCCATCCAGGGCAGTTAAGAGGGCCATAACCTCTTATTTTGAAGCCCTTTCTTCCCCCAGGACTTTGTGTGAATCTCGGTTCCATTTTATCTTGGGCTTCAAAAGAATTTCGAGGAGGGGTCAGATAAAAGTTTGGGGTGTTTCCTCCCTCATTTCTGTGAAGAGCAAACGAAGATGGTTTGGGATTTGTGAAGGCAAAACCAGGTTGACTTGGATCTCAGATTTATTTTATCTCAGTCACCGATCTTTCATTTGAATTTGGGGTTTCCAAACCAAAACCCAGCTAAGACTTTGTAAGAAAACAAACCTGAAACCCAGCCTCCTCCACACATTCCAGGCGGTTGCTGAGAATTCTCCTCCAAGTTCATTTTAATCAAACTGTGACAAGAAGAAACCTCAGCTGACATCCACCTCCCCCCAGAAGGAGCAAACCCCATCCTGAGAGGGGCAGAAAGAAGAACAGAGAAAGGCAGACAAGACCTGACTTGGTGTCCACATTACCAACATGCTCCAAGCTGGAGCTATTTAAATGCAAAGCAAGAACTCCAGGCATCTCACGACCTTTAGCATGGCTTGAGACAGTGTGAAGTGATGTTGCAAGTATTATATGACAAGACAGAAGAAACACTGCTGAGATTTGCCTGGACTGCAGAAGCTATTCAGGTAGTCAAGAGAATGGAGTAGTTTGTGCCCTGGTGCCTTACAAGATGATAGAGGAGGTGTGAAGGTGAAGAGTGTGTTGCCTTGAAAGATGATTGTCTGAAGAACGTGGTAATGTTGTCCTTTAAAATGGAGTAGATTGTACCACAGGAGGGTAATATTGTAGGATGTGCAAGCACAGGGCGTTTAGGAGATGGGGTAGTGCAGAACACTCAGTTTTCAAAGATGGGCTTGCAGCATTTGTATTTTGAGCCTTTCTCTTAATATTCAGATAGAATCAGCTCTTGGCAGATGGTCAGTGACAGAAAAAAGGAAATCAGTCTCTGCAGGTAATATTTTCCTTCAGTAATGTGATCCCACAAAAAAGAAAAAAAAGCAGCCAGTTTCTGTCCTTTCCCCCAGGAATCTGTGTCTCTCCTATTGGATCCAGCTCCTTTACAAAAAATTGCTTCCCACTTAAAATAAGGATTTCCTCAACTCAAGGCTTAAATCCTTTCCATCGTGATTCCCAAGGTATCTGTTCTGCACTGAGCGTCAGCTATCCTTCCCAAGGGTTTTGTGACATAATCTGTGACTTTTGACCCAGAATCAATGCTTCCTGGGGTGAGTGCTGTGTGTTTGCTTTTGCATTTTGCCATTGTCCCATTTCACTAAGTAATAAGTAGCCAAATAAAAAAAAAGTTCTAGCTAGCTAGAACATGTTCACACAAATGACCTTTTTCTTTTTTAAACTGTCTATAGTATTTATTTGGTGGTGTCACAGGCCAAGTTGAACAGGAGAGTAGAATGAGTCAGAATCTGCAGTGCTGTCTTTATTACTTAGTTCAGCCTTTCAAAACTGTATTGTGAATAATCCAGAGAGCAGAGATCCTGCAATGGCCTAGAGAGCAAAGTCAGTGCAAAGTTGGACACGTAAGGGCGCCCTCAGGGAGGGCTGTGAACTCCATCCCTTTACTTGCTCCTTCAAGATATGGGCTGGCATGCCCAGTGCTGGAGCTTGCACTAGCACATGTGTGCCCTCACGTGTGCACTCACACGTTCATACCCACCCCAATATTTGCTCTGTCCTGGGCATATCACCGTTGACAAAGCGCTGCAGTTCAGTGCACAGGAGACAGCAGGCAGAGACCCCAAAACCCCAAATCTGGTGTGCACACACACACATGTATATTCCCATGCCCAAGAAAGGGGTCGGTCCCAGTGACCACAGCTCCCCTCTGCAGCACGGGCACTGCAGGCACGCTCCCCCATGCCAACACACGCGGTGCCAGACTGTGTCCGAGGCGCTGCGCCTTCACCTCTGTCTGAGGAGGATCGTAATGCACTGTAACAACCCACTGGAAAGCCAAAGGCCCAGGCCCAGGGATTTTATTAATCCATTAACTTGGACAATTAAACTCTTCAGGGAGGATATTTCTTCAGACAGTTTCGTCAAGGGATTTTTTCTGTCTGACTGTGGGCCCCGACAGCAACGACAGTCTGAACACAGGCAGGCTGTTTGCTGATTGGTACCACAATCCCATGAAAGCCAACCATGAGCCTGGTGAATTTTCCTCTTTAATTAGGTGTGAAAAGTCAACGGAGCCTGTGTGGCTCTCAGGGGGGAACCGTAGGGAGTCTGTTCATGGACAACCCCTTTCCACCCTGCAGTGCTGCAGACCTCAGCCCCATACAATCGTGCTTTGAAAGCCAGGTCACAGGTACAGCCCCAGCTTTCCTTCCCCTGATGGCAAACCAGGGAGAGCCTGGAAATCCTGTAACCCTCAGAGTGCTGAACAGCACATGGCTGCACCCATTCCTCAAGAGGTTTCTCTGCTGAGGGCACTTAACCACCAAAATGACTTCTAGTCTGTTTTTATTTTGCATCTCAGTGCCTCTTTGCTGGCTGAGAATTGGGAAGTGCTCTGTGTGAGGGGTGAAATTGGTCCTGCACTGCCCAGGATGCATCCAGGGGGATCGTGGTCATGTACTGTAACAAGAAGGGAGACTGAGGAACTGGGTTACTCATTAATGCTGGGTTTCCAAAGAGATTAAATCCTATTTAAATGCCAAAATTAGGGTGTCATGGGTTGTGGTTCCCAAGTGAAGTGGTGCAGCACTGTGTGCCATCACCTCTGGAGCTGGAGCCAGGTAACAGGAGAAAATAGTTTCACTGGTGCTTATTGTAGAGCATTACAGGATGAAGAGATGTGCACATTGCCTTTCCTGGGGATTCCAGCACCGAGTCTGAGAGGCCTGAGACCCCGCTCACCCAACAGCAGGAGCCATGGGACAGGAGCTCTTCAAACAAAATGACAAACTCTCAGGATGTAAGGCAAATAAAAGTGATTTAGCCCGAACTGCTTTAGGCAAGTCAAGGCACAGCCAGGAAGGGCTCTGTCTCCTTTGCTCACAGACCAGCTCCCCAGTGCCAGCTCAGGTTTTTAGACATTCACTATTTCCTTATAAATTTCAGCCCTGCAACAACTTCAGATTGCACAGTACCACTGGCAAGACTGAGGTGAAGTAAAAACTCCTGAGCAGGAGGAAGAGAAACAGGAGAAAGAGCACTTTTATTTACCAGCAAGAGGAAGGGTGAGGTAGAGGCTGGGGGGTAACTGGCCACCCCCAGCTGATGTGCTGCAAAGGGAAAGGCTCATGCCCAGTTCTGGATGGGTGAAAGGAGCAGAGAGGATTTTATCACTGTGTGCTAAAATTTTATCAAACCCCTGTCTTGCCTGGGGGGTTGTGCAGCACCTGGTACAACAGCTTTCTAGCCAGACCACTAGTTAGCTGTGCCTGTACAAGAAGAGAGAGCGGGGAAAGGAGAGAAATTAGGTCACTGACACCAGCGTGTTTAAATATCTGAAGTGTGGGACACAGGTGGAAATGGCCAGCCTCTTCTCAGTGTCTGTGGGGACAGGACAAGGAGCAATGGCTGCAAGTTGGAACATGGAAGTTCCACACCAACATGGGGAAGAACTTCTTCATGATGAGGGTGACAGAGCCCTGGGACAGGCTGCCCAGCGGGGTGTGGAGTCTACTTCTCTGGAGATATTCAAGACCTGTCTGGATGCCTACCTGTGTGACTTGTCCTAGGGACCCTGCTTTGGCAGGGGGTTGGACCCGATGATCTCTGGAGATCCCTTCCAGCACCTACGATTCTGAGATTCTGTGAAATCCATGCAAGGCTTAGCCACCACTAAGAGATGCACTGACTCGTTTTGGCAATTATCTTTAGGCAAAAATCTTAGAAGATTTCAGGTCTTAAACTATGTAAGCCTAAAGAGGCACCCTTGCTCTACCAAGTGGCCTGTTAGGCAGGGCAGTTATATGGGCAATATGAAAATACAGCCAAGGTATTGCAATTTTTTCTTACTAACATAGAATTTATTGTTGAGACCAGACACCCTCCCCTCCACACATGGCAATATGTGATTGCAGGAGTTAACCTTGCACATGTATCTGATGCTTCAGCTCGAGTTTTAAGTGGCTTCTGCTGCACCAGCGTGGAGAAAGAGCAAACCAGCAACAAAACGTGAGCAACCTCATAAATCTGTAGAAAACTGAAACTTGGGAGGATTTGACATGGCTGAATGCAAAGCAATGCAGTGCGAGCAGTAATTGAAGCACTGCACTGCAATTAGACAAGGAGGATATGTGGTAGTACCTTCAAAGTTCGGTCTGAGAGCGTGTCTGCGTGGCGTGGTTTCAGAGGCACGCAGCAAAGCTCGGTTTTGCTGTCACCCAGCCAAAGTGAAGACAGGAACAAGGACAACTGTGCTACTCGGGCATCTGCCAGGCTCTGCCTACCTTACTAGTACAGCTGAACAGCTGCTGCTGCTGGAGCACACACAGTTATTACCAGTATCATTAACAGCAGCGGAGCACTAATTCCTATGCAAACATACTTTATGCAACATAAGCCAATACTGCCCCAAGAATATGCAGTACAAAGACCTGATGGATAAAGCAGAAGGAGCAATGCTAGAAATGTCCCTCTGACAAACTAAAATTAGCTTGTAAAGTATGGTGAAGGCTTGGAGCAGGTTGCGGAGATCACGGGGTAGGACATGTGTTGTGATTGCAGCCAGCTTCCACTATCCACGTTGCATGTTCAGGTCAGGGGCATGCAGAAAAGGAACAAAAAGCCATTACCACATATACCCCACAGATAAAGGCTTCAGCATTGTTGACAGAGCCTACAGTTTTCCAAGGTACTGCCACAACAGTGTCTGGTCACCAAACCAAGCGTTTGCAAAATCTTCCAGAATTCTTCCACAAACCACACTGTAGGCTTCCTGCCAGGAGATGCAGTGCTTCTTGCTGTCTTCATGCTGTTTACATGTCTAGTTTGATACAATTTTGGACATTATGGACCCATCCATCCAATGGAGAGAGACATGAGTCTGAAGCCTCAGTCACATTCCTGATATAACCCTACTTGAATGAAGTGAGCAAGCACTGTGGCCACCAGTATCTTCCCTGGCAGCCAAGTAAAGAGCCACCAGAGAAATATCTGATGAACTAATGGCAAAAAAGGAATCAGCAACTGCTCACGATACATGCCCAAAGAAAGCAGATACATTGCTCAGCAGCCTCCAAACCCCAGTGCTTTGCCATCTGGGAGAGGACAGGGATGGGGAAGCGGGAGCATATCTATAGCCTCGCCCACAGCTAGGACCACCCCAGGGAAAGTGGGAGAAGTTTCTCTTGGCTCTCCTTTTTCCGTGCAGGAAATCACAGGGAGAAATACTATGCATCCACAATACTGTCCAGCATCCTGGACAAATGAGCTGCTCTCCATGGCTGGGTGTATGGGGTGGAGCTCGGCCCCAGTAGCCCCTTTCCCCTCTCCCACCTCCAGTGAAACCGCCCCATGATCAAACCATGGCACTTCACCAACACAATGAACTCAAACATTCCTCTTCCGGAGAGGATGTGGTCAGTCACCACACACATCTTCTGGGGCCCGACCACAGATCCAAACAGTCTGGTCACACATCACATGTAATCTTAACAGCAAACTTTCTGACAAGCAGTTCAGACCTACCCCTGTCCTCGTGGGATATTTCCCTTATATCTCCATGATAATAAAGAGTGAGACTTGTTCAAAATATTAGCATCTGGGGAGGGAGAAAAAAACGTTTCAGCAGACTATGACTCACACAGGAATTCCCTGAACCTGAGATGTGGGTAAGTCGTTAGGAAGAATGAACTCATCCTAACTCAGAGGTGAGAAGTCAGGATCTCTTCCCAAGCTGAAGGTCCCAATGCACTCCCCAACGAAGCCCTTACCAGGGGGTTTTGTGCTGGCATCACTCTGCAGATCCCACTCCACATAAGGCTTTCCTGGCCAGGAGATTCTCTCAGACACCATGGTGATGCCCCTGGCTTAGAGCAGTGACCATCTATAAGATGCAGCCCGTTGGTAGCAAGGGATCAGTCCTAAGGCCACCATTTCATTCTCTGTAGCAGGACATCAGCCTGGACATGATGTGGTAACACCTGGAGTTGACAGTTCCTCTCCCTCCAGCAGCACCTTGGGACTCTGACCTCCAAATTTCTCATACGTCTTCCCTCCTAGGCTGGCCCAAGTGCTCCTGCAGGTTCTGCAGTGCCCACAGCACATGCTAGTATCATCTCTACATGAAGGGGGTATAGTTTTGTACAACAATACTCTCCTGAAAGTATTACTGTCCATCTTGCAACACATATGACTACGTGAGTCTATATAAAAAGAACAGTCTTCTGGAGAGATTTTTTTAGAAGAAAATAATGCTTATGATTAAATCTAATTTTATCTATTTTACTTCCCTTAATAACTTGGATTGAATTTATAAAACTATAAAGCCCCTTGGGTTTTTTTCCTACTGAAAACTTTCATGTGGGGCAAGAAATGTATTTTTTTAAATCCCTTTTTTTTTTTCTAATGTGTAGTTTCTAGGAATCATATAAAGATTGGGACTTTTTCTGGTGATGATTTCTGCACTTGGGTGAAGCGTTTTTTCCCACCAACCATAGAGTGTATATCAACATATTCATTTAATCAACCTGTAGTTTCCAAGTTTAATATCTCCCAGTGTCTATTAAAATCCAGTTAGTATAATGTGTAGTCTCCATCTTCCAGTAGTTAGCACAGAATATAAGTAATTTATTAACATTTCCACCTAAGGTTGGGTCACAGATATCTGCAGTAACTATTCAGTAATGACTTTCTTATGGTTTCTGTGGCAGATATAAAAGCTTATAATGCTGAAATGATTGTTTTTTATCAGTCAAAGTATTTTCCAATCTGTCCCATTTCCTCCACCCACATATTTTGTTTTCTGTGAGGAAAATTAAATAAACAGGATCCATTTTTCCAATGAAAACAAAATTAGTTTGCAAGCCAAAAGGAACTCAGCCCGAATGCAGCTGGGCTTTGAGCAATTTAATACCATTTCTGTGCTTGTGTTAATGAAGAAATTAAAAGTTTAGAGGGAACAAAATTCCACATTGGAAATAGTCTAACTCAGCTCTGCAGTATAACGTGTATCCTTTGGACATGGCATTAGTTGTTGATAACATTGCAGGAGTGTCAGGGGCATGTGGCAACCCAAGATTTGGAAACTGAAGTGCAAACCAGCTGCTTTCATGGCTCTGGGTCCAGCTGCTCAGGAGCCAACAAGCAGCACTTGCTTTTCTTCAGCTTTGTGGGCAGCAGAGTTGAAACAGCAGCTCCTGAGCCCCAGAGACAGTTTGTTGCAGCTCTTGGATATGGGACAGGGAGTCAGGAAGGGCAGAGTCCAGGAGGGCAGCGCATAGGGTGGTGCATTGCAAGATGCCATGTTCTGGACATACAGCCTCTTCTGCAGCTCCCAGAACTGGAGAGGAGAGATGAATGTCCTGGCCTGCAAGCCACGCACTCATCTAGCTCTCTGATTCCACCTTAATTTCTCCTGGGCTCTCATTAATGCTGATGCTGGAGGAACCACCCTGGCTACCAGCCCCCATCCTGCTCCCAGCAGCCCTGTCCCGCAGCCCACCCCCTTCATGTGCAGCAGAGAGTCATCCAGCTGTGCTCACATCCCTGCTTGAAATTTAGAAGTGGCTCATGCCCAAGAAAAGGTCACCCCCGCCCCCTTCCCCAAACTAGAGGAGCCAAATGCTCCTGCCTCCCCAGCTACTCCCACGTCGCCGGCCAAGTGCAAGACGGATGACTTTTTCAATGCACACAGCCAACAGCCCAGCGAGCTGCAACCAACCCTGCAATGAGCCCAAAACACATGGCGTTGGCCGGCGGGTCCCTGGGGAGGATGCTCAGCAGTCCAAGGGTTTCTTCGAGAGCTCCTTACCACTCTGGGCTGTCCCAAGATATTTCCCTGCCAGGACTTCGGCAGCTGAGGAGAGCTTGCACCAAAGCAGAGGGCATTTCCACAAAGAAGGGCATGATCTAGAAACATCTCTCAGAGTACAGGCGAGTCGAGAGGTTTGGAAGCAGGATGGGGGCTGCAGGAGGGAGGGAGGGCAACAGCAGCAGGTTGCCTCCAAGCTGCCACTGGCACATGCTCCTTATCTGCCTGTTGCTTTCTCCGAACAGATGTGGGCAGTTTCTCAGATGATGAAGTATTGAACATGTTTCTCCTTCAGGGATTATTACTACTAAATAAATCTGGAGGTTTATACGTTTAGCAGCTGACAGGGATTCTTTTTCCCTCCCCTTTTCTGTTCTATTATTCCTTGCAGCAAGAGCCAAAACAAGGCTTTTAAGCCAGGGAGCAGAGACAGAACAATCAGGATGTGATTTGGGAAATTTTTAGAGACAGTGCTACAGCAAATGGGCGCAAAATATCCTACCCAAAACATAGCCCATTTATACATTTAACCTTGTTTCATGATGTATCTTGGACTCCATGAGCATTGGTTTAACCACCAGTTCATAAATTCGTCTGGTATCTTTAGAATTTGTGGCCTGGGAAAAAAAAATCTTTCCTTCTCTCCTGGTGGTATTTGATTTTTTTTTCCCCTTGCTTTTTTTTTTTTTTTTTTTTTTTTTTTTTTTGAGCTGACTTTGAGCAACATGGGGCTTGGATTTACAATGTTTTAAGTTCCACTGAAAATATTCCCTGATCAGCCCCAAAATGAAAGGTGAAGAGTGTGTGATGAAAGAGCCCAACATGTTTGCAAGGGTGTTTCAGTTATTCCTTGGCTGATCCATGGCAGTAATGGCAGGGGCACGAGCTGAACCATGCAGTCTTGCTGGTTTAGTGTGTTTTTTTGTTAGAGGGTCTAAACTTGAATATACATTGAAAAGCAGCCAGGAGACAGGCTCAGTGCTGTTTTGGTGGCATCCCTGGCTCCTGGGTGTCAGGCACCACACACCCTCCCAGAACTGTTGCAGGACTTTGCTTCCTTATTCCTCCTTCCAGTTTCTAATTTCCCCTTGTTTCACAAACATTTCCCCTTGTTTCACAAACATTCAGTTTGGAGTGCCAAAAGGCTCCAGCTCTGGAGAAATAACGGATGTGCAAGAAATACTTGCCCATATACAGAAATCGATGGCAGCCACCACTGCACCTGAAAAGCTCAGGGACTGTTTTATCTGTGATGGGATATTTCTCAAGGGATAGGGGAGTTCTGTGAGGCAGCACATTGCTCAGCTGCTCTGGTTTAGGAGCCCAGCCCGGCACTCAGTCCCTGCACATGGGAGTGCAGAACCCCACCGCGTGCCTGAGGGTGCCTGCGTCCTGACACTTGGCCATAATCATCATCATCCTAATCCCAAATGTGCTATGAAGAGAGGGAAGCAGTTACTAATTCAGCCCATCCAGAGCCTCGGGAAGCCAAGGAAGCAGATCCCACTTGGGTGGAGCAGGAAGGCATATCACACTGTTTGAAACTCCCTGCTAGTGTGATCACAAATTTACAAGCTGAGACCTCCGCAGGAGAAAGTCAGGGGGAGGGTGGGAAGCACAGGGCAGGGTGGCTGGGGCTGCTGTTTCGGAGAAGGATGAATGCCAGGCACCAAGCTGGCATCACCACCTCTGTGACAAGGGACACAGCTGGCGCCATGCTCTGCCCTTCTCAGCTACTGCATTTGGGAAGGGGCCATCCAGTCCCCAGGAACACAAGGTTTGGGGCGGTCTGTGCCCCCCTCCCAGCCCCATGCCTGAGGGGAGCAGCAGATGCTGCCTGTGGCCAGGTCCTGGGGCATTTTTAGGAAAAAGGGAACTCTTGGACCAAGTCTGGTACAAATCTCTGCTCAGCTCACAGGTTTGTGGAAAATGCTCTTTGATGCCTTTCACACCTCTCAGGCAACGAGCTAATTAAACCCCACAACAAGCATGGCGTCAGATGTAACTAACAGGATCCACATGGAGATGGGGAAGCTGTTGGACTCAGGACTGTATTTCTGAACCCTGGCTCCTCACTATGGCCAGCACAAGGAACGTGCCTCTGAAGGCGTCTCCCTGGTGCTCGCCATGCGGCAAGCATATGCTGTGAGCTTGGGCTGGTCCAGCCCTCCTCTCTTCTGTGAGACTTCGCTGAATCACCCAGCAATTAGGTAAGGATAAAGCTGGAGCAGGCTCTCATGTTACCAGCAAAAAGCCAATGCAAGTAGTACAGAGCAACTTACATCACAAGCTTGAGGTTAATGCATTTCACAACAGCACATGAAAATCTTTTAACAGATTGCTCTGTATTTAATGGTTAAAACTAGGGGGGAAAGTGCTGTGTAATCCCATGGTTGTGGGGAGAAACCTGCTCTTGGGCTCATCCCCTCCCCCCCATCTCATTGCAAAGCTGAGGAGGAAAGAAATAATATTTGCAGTGTGTTTTTGACAAATATATATTTTTTAATTTTTACGTCCCAATTTGCGTGAATGAACACGATATTACACTGGTTTAAGAGAATTTTGGCAGCTCTTTATTGCTGTTTTACAGCACAGTTGTTCTTAGAAACAAAAGGTTTGAATTAATGGTGTTTTAATGTACAGGATATGACAGAAATGAAATGCAGAAACAGTTGGCTTGCACACTGGGATCCAAGTCAAAATAAAATTTGGCCATAAGCCTGCAGCGCTCCTCTGGGACACCCAAAAGGGGTGTGAACATTAACTCATACAGCAATAACCCTGGCGATCATGAGCCTGCTTCAGACTCCCACTAATGCAATAAGTGAATAAAAACCATCTTCAATTGTCGTATTAAAAAGCAACCTTGAACGCTGGATAAAGACACAAAAGCAGAACAAACCGCACGTTCTGAGCCGTTCAAGGTTCTGGTTAGCTACAGATCTCCTGGTACAGGTAAGCCTCCAACAGAGCCCAAAGCTTTGGTTTACATCCATTAAGATTTAGCAAACTACCAGAAAACCCCAAAAGCACTGCAGATTTTGCTTTTTTGTTTTTCCAAGGCGGTATAAATCCTCCAAGTACCCAAACCAGAAGGCAGGGATGATTATCATCAAAATATCTCTGACATTTCCTTCAGGGTTTTTGAAATACTCAAGACCTCTTTCTATCTTTGTCAGTGCCTTCCTCTGCTGCCTACAACCACGTGCCTTAACTCCTCCATCTCTCCAGCCTCCAACTTGCCTCTGATGTTTCATGCAAGAAGGATGCATTGTGTAGTTGACGACTGCTTCGTGGTGGTGCCAGCTTGTTCCACAGGCTTGACTCTGTCTTTCTTTTTCCTTTTTTGTTTTTTTTTCTTTCCATTTTGGTAATTGGGAACAGGCAGAAGTTTGGGTATTAAAAAAATTAAAAAAAAAAAAAAGAGAGAGCGTTCCACATAATTTAGAGAAGTTAACAAAGCATGAAACTAAATAAAAAACACCATCCGGTGCTGATCTCAACGTTTATATATGCATGAGTGCATATAGCTGTATAGAATATATCCCTGCCTTCAGAACAAGCTTGTTGCTGTTGCTCTGACACCACACAGTTTTTTGAAGACTCCTTGACCAGATCATTTTTTTTTTTCTTTGAACCATGGGTACCTGTTTGAATGCTTCATGTTTCCTGTTTTGGGCACTTTGCCATGTTACTGGCATCTCTCTGAACTATCTCAGTGGTATCTCAGTAAGACAGTCCTCTGGGCACTTTCTGAAGGTTTGGTTAGCCAAAGTGGCCACCTTGGATGGCCTCTTCTTGCCTTCTGCTCTTTCTGAAGATCAGAAAGGCCTATAAGGAGGAAGAATTAATAGTGGAAAAGAGTCAATGAGGCAAACTGCCTGCATTCACAGGCGTTGCTCTTGCTTGAGAGGATGCAGAAGCACAAAAGGGGCGCTGTCAGGCTGGGGAGCTGGAAGCTGGGAGGTCCAGAACCAGAAGTCATAATTTGAAATTGCCACTGATCAAGATGACGCCAAGGGGAGAAGAACCAGTAGGTTCCTCCAGCAGATTTCCTAGTGGACATATCCACAAGCATGATCACATCCAAGACATCCTTTGCCTATGTGGACCATGCCACTACCTCTACTTGCATTCACTGCTTGTCTCTGTGAAGATGGAGCTCTCTGGAGCTGTGAGTGTCCAGCCAGTGGGTCTTGGCCCTAAAGTGCAGAGCAGTTCGGTCAGTTTATGCCTTAGGCATTGACACTGGCAGCTGGCTCGTGTCTGTCAGTGGGAGGCTCAGCATAACATGGTAAAAATTGATTCCTTCTACGTTCTGTTCCTACCCCAAGCCCAGATTAGACACATGCCTTGCCCCTCACTAGCAAAGTTGATTTCCTGGTTGTGATTAGCGATGGTTTACATGTATTTCCTAAAGTTGTTTTCCTTTTATTACTATCATTTAAACAGAATTCTGTGTAGTGCTGCTTTTCTGAGACATCTGCACTTCAAAAGACCCTTGCCAACTTTGGTCCTGAAATGGGATGTAGAAATCCACGCAGCCAGGAGGACTTGCACTGGCTAAGGCTCTGACCCAAGCTTCATTCTGTGAAGTCTCAATCTCCCTGTCATCTCACCACTTCAAACTCGAGCTCCAAGAGTCACTGCAGGAATTAGAGCCCGTTTCACAGAGCACTTGGGGGAAAGCACAAAGTTAAATCGCTACGTGAGGAACAGCCACCACGATGAGTAATAATGAGGTGTCAGACGGTCACTTCTCTTCTTCCCCTGGATAAAGGGTAGGAAGGAGCTGGGTCAAGCCGGACATGGGGAGAAGGAGCTGTGGGGCTGGATGTGCAGCTCCTTGTTAGCTGACGTTCCCCTCAAGGAAGGTGGCTGCTGGACAAGGTCTGTTGCAGATTTCTTGCCTCTCCTCCCTGGCTCAGCTGGCCAAGACTTTCAACTCGAGCCTAACCCTCCCCTAACCATCCCCTTGTCCATGAGACAGAAGGTGAAAGGGAAACTTGCAGTCCTCTTGAGCTCATTTTCCCTTCCTGAAACGAAGTACAGAGTAAGGAGGTGGATTCTCTTCTGCCGTTAGTCCCTTGCCATGGTACAAGGGTGAGTGAAGCTCGTCCCTTCACCACTGAGCACCTCTGTGTCTGGGATTTCTGTCCTGCATTTCAGGTACATCTTTGCCTTCTTCAGAGGGGCTGTGGGAGTCTATTCCTTACCAAAGGCAGAGCAGGCAATTCAGATGCATTAGGAGGCTGCACATTAATGTATGGTCACTTCTAATTAAAGGATGATGGAGTGACCTTCAAGGGGAGAGCTTAAGGAGCTTAAGGAGCACCCAATCTTCTCTGAGAGCAGAGTGGATTCAGGATCAATATATTTTTCACCCAGGTGGAACTGGGAGTGGTGGTTTGACTGCAGCCACACCTCATGGGACTACATAATTTCATTCAAACTGTGGCCTAGCTGGGAGTCATGAGTAGTTGGATTCTGGGATTTACCTCCTTTACCAAAAAAAATAGTCACAATATTTCAACATTGTGTCCCATTGTGAAAGTCCTACTTATGCAGCCAAAACAAAATGTTCTGACCTTATTCACACAAAATTGCATCATAAACTTTGATTCCCCCTTCACTCTTCTTGTGACTGTAAAGCTCAGTCCTTTCCCTTTGGCAGCATCCCTCTGGTTTTATGAGGTCTGTGGGGGGTTATTAACGTAGTTCCTGACTCCCTGACAATCCAATACAAGAAGTGGTTTTCCCAACTGCAAACCAGTCTCAGATCCCAGTTGATCTCACAGAAACAAATATCAGTCAGGCAAAAATAAATAGACGTGCATACCTGAGCACTGCCCTGTACTGTGTTTGAGGGATGCTGCAGCTTCCAGGGACATTGCCTGTGCTCTGGGCCATTATTTGTCATCAGGGAAATTTCTAAGCATATCTCCTTGCTTCAAGTTCTCCACCTTTCCTGTTTTACCCTCCCAACCATGCTCATTCCTGTTTGATTCATATGTGTCTCTGCTATTAAAATAACTCCAGTTATTCTGCTGTGAATAATGGATGCAAGCTCTTGCTGTGATGTCTAAGGCACTTAAAGGAGGTTAAAGATGTAGGTGTGACAACTAAACTAGCACATGTAGAAAGGAGTGGGGTCATTGTAGCCCCTAACTCTCTTCCACAGCTCTTTAGGGAGTCAGAGCCTTGTAGACATAACAGCTTGAATAACTTTTTGACATGTATACCTATATCTACCTTGGACTTACAGATAGTGTCATGATAGTCCATGCATCTTCCCATACCAGATCAGACTCAGTTTCCGTCTTAATTCTGATTTAATTCTGTCACAGAGAGCAAGGTGAAGCCAAGACAAGAGAAATTTGGCATGCCAGTAATACAGATGCAGTGATAACAGGCAATTAAGGGGACATGTGCCAACAAGTTGGAAACGGGCATTTGTGCAGAAATACTGGGATCACAAGTCCCAGGAGTGGGAGCTGAGCAGAGTCTCGTTAGACATAGAGACAGCCTCTCCTCCCTTGAATTTTGCATCCGTAGGCTCTCAGGTGATTAGATTCACACTGGGTTCGTTCCCTTCTCTTTGCTTAATGACTTCTGTCTCTTTCCCACCTACATGCCAAGATGGCAAAGGGAGAAGAGCTCACCAACTCAGAACAGAAAGAACACCCACACTCCTGTCCTCAGCTGCCACCAGCATCCCTTCTGGTGTGTCATGGCAGACCAGCTGCATCGGCCTCTCTTTGTTGGCCCCGTCTGTACGAAGAGGGCTGAGGGGGATACATTTCTAGATGCTGGAAAGGGTTAGGCTCTCTATGCTCATGCTGAACATGCTCATCAGAAAGGGCGGTCTCCACACATGTTCATCCAGTGACAGCGACATCCTCCCAGAGAGCGAGGTAGAACCGAGTAGATATTAAGGCACAACCTACGCTCCTCTGGAGCAGGAGAAATCCTCCCACTGATTTTGCAAAGACTCCCTCAGCCATGACCCAGCGGTGCCTCAGGAGCTTCCAGCAGGCAGGGTGGGAGACGCAAGCCCCAGGCCTGCATTGCCATGGCAATGGGTGGGGGTACAATTCCCCACTGCCTCTGTGCACTGCATCCAGAAATAACAACTGGCATCTTGCAAAATGTGAAATTCCACAGGCCTTGTCCATAACGGATGGATACTGCCCCGAACAGGAGAGGCTGGGAGGAGGCAGCAGTGTGATGTTTGCTGTAACAAAGCAACAGTAGCCAATGCAGAAGATCGTTCCAAGGCTGTTTTTTTTATTACTTGAGGTCCCTTTGAATTAGAGTTTTAACAAGCATTACTGACTCAAACGGTAAACATGGTAACTGTTGCTAACAGCGTGCAACAATTAAGCAAATTAATCTCAACAGAGCCACATGCCGCCCTGCTCTCAGGCCTTCTAGGCTGGCTTCCCCTGTGAAATCAGAAGAGGGTTTTTTCTCCCCCTCCTTGGTTTAAGAGATGCTGTTTTTTCCACCCCAAAAGCTTTGAGTGGTGTTGGCTGATGTGCCATAGGAATAAAACTGCCCTTCTAGTCAAGGAGCTGAGGAGTGATGAAATGACAGTGAAGCAGAGGGGAGATCTTGTCCTTCTCAGAGGTCCCATTAGCTGACCAGGAGCAGCAGAAGAAGCAGTTGTGGTGTTCATTACCTTCTAGGCTGTTGTTACACCACCAGAAAACTCCCATTCACCTTGGGAAGGCTTTAAGTGCTGCCAGAGTGCCTGTCGGGGTGCTGGCATAGGAAACTGTGGGCTTTGGGGCTGGGACTGGCACAAGTGAACAGACTGATACTACCAGCAGCCCAGTGCTCAAGAGAACATGATAATGGTTCCAGTTCCTGACAGCTAGCAGTATTTCTTGACCTCTGCAATTAAGGATTTTCATGTCTCTGAGTATAGGTTGCAGTAAATCAAAGCACCTGAAAGCCCAAGTCATTTGTGGCAATGGAAAACACAGGGCTGAGTGACCTCCCAGTGCCAGTGGTGTAGCTCAGCCTTTGCTGATGTACAGGAAGAACATGGACCTGCCAGCTGTGAACATCCACCACAATCCCATCAGCCTTCCTGCCACCAATATCCAGAATAAAAATGTCATTTTATTTAAACTTCAAATGAGCCCAAATGAGGCAGGTAAATGCAGAGCTGCCGTAGCTCAGCTGAAGGCAAATAAATCACCCCTTCAACACTTACCTGTCACTAATCTCCCACCACCTACAAAAACCCAAGTGGCAGAGTGCACAAGTGGGTATGAGAAGGACCTTGGATATCCCCTGTCAGTACACAAATATCAAAGTAAGGCCCAGGAAATCAGTCCAATGTCCCTTCCCCTGGACACCATATATCTGATGTCCCATCAGGTGAATGAGATTTTACTGCATGAGTATCCAATGTCTCTCTCTTCCCAACAGGGCAGGATAATGTGGCTTGTGGAATGAAACTGGAGAAAGCTTGGTCAGCCTTCCCAAGAAATCAGAAAGCAGTGAAATGCAACTCAGTTTAGATGACTGAATAAAGACTTTAAATGATGCTTTAGTTTCATTACTTATAGAAAAACAAAAAAAAACCAAAACCCAGGACACCAAGAGCCAAGACGTTTACTAGGAAATTCTTGGCATTTGTTCTTGGAACGTTTTGTGATCATTCTGGGACATGGGTTTTCAGGAAAACACAGAGGAAGGATATATTATACATGGAATGTTACAATGCCACACAACTTTGTGACCAATATTATTTACAAATATAATTTCAAGAACAAAGACATGAAAGGAAATGAAAAGCCACTGCAGTGTGAAGATGGGGAAACTGAGGCATGGACTCCAGGAGAGATGCAGATACCCATGGTGGTCTAAGCAGCTATGCTTGTCCAAAGAGCTGCCCATGCACCTCTGTCCGCTCCAGGTGTGTCCTGCACAACATGTGGAGGTGAAAGGAGTGAACAAAAGGTGGAAGTTTTGGGCTGCAGGCAGAACTGGAGACAGCCCTGTCACTGGAAAGTCAGAGCATCCCATGGTGGTGAATGCCCAGTGGAGCAAGGGGGTTTGGAGAAAGTGTTTAGAGATGAGTCAGGCCACTGATCCAATGGGACTTTGATCTGCAAAAAGGCTGAGAAAAGGCCTTGCTGTTTGGCCCGTGACAACAGAAAACCATCCAGATGAAAATCTGCGGTCAGAAGCTCTCTAGCTCGGAGGTCTGAACTGGAGCAAGTGAGCTTTTCAGCAGTGCAACACGAACCCCAAGCAGATCAGTAAGGAAATCACTCTGTGACAGTAGCTAAAAATACGCTGGAGCAGAAAACATTTCAAGGCAGGCCAGGGCCGGCTGGAGCCCCCTCTCCCCCACAGGCCTTTCCAACCACTCTAGCGTGCTTCCTTTTTTTTTCTTGGTTTGTTTTTTGTTTTGGGCTTTTTTTGTTGTTGTTGTTAAATTGAATTGGATGGGACATGACTTCCTATTGTGACCAAAACTGCTTCTGTAAGATTGTGGGGGAGAAACCAGAAAATAAATATGTTATAAATATGTTAATTTTTCCTCTGAGGCCAGAGGAGAATGAAAAGGGAGGCTAGATATGCAGATGGATAAATGATTAACCAGGCGCTGTCCTTTATCTGTCTGGAAGTCTTTGGAAAATAAAGGTTAAGAAAAGAGTACAGAAGCAACTGGCCATAGCCCTCATTAATCTGTCTCTTTTTGTTGGCACCAGCCAGGTAGCTGGACCCCCAGGGCCTATCAGCATCCACTTTCAACATATTTCTTTGATAACCAAAGCAGTTTTTCGTGTCCAGCAATGACTAAGTGGTGGATTTTGCACTGTTACCTTACCTTACCCACAATGTTTTCAGATCACAGGACAACACAATAATCAGCTTGGCAAGGGAGCTTGGCCAGGCAATGCTTTTAATATGATTTCCAGAAAGAAAAAGCCCTTGAATTTGTATGAGTGAGAGCCTGGGTTTCCTTAGAGTGAAATGGTATGGGAGAGCTGAACACAGAGGAAGGCATCTGAAAACACAACTCTCCTTAATGAGGGAGTCTTGACCAGCATAGTTGATCTTCTAGTGTCCAACTATTTTCATTGTTTTGCTCTATTAGCAAAGAGCAGCCTATGTTCCCAATATGCTGTACATGCAAAGTTGAGAAAAGCCATCACGGGGAGGCAGCTAACATCATCCTCTCCTGCTCAGCCAGCATTGTGCAACTGCACTTTGCACTTCTCCAGCAGCCCTCGTGCCAAGCTCCTCAAGCTCCTTAGGAGGTTTAATACCCAGGGCCATGTCCACACCACAGCACGTTCCTGTGCTGCAACCTCCCTCCTGCAAGAATACCTCCTCCTGCCCTGCCAGCAAACGGGGCAGCCTGGGAAGAGGTGACACATCGGTGTCCCTGCAGCAAAGATTCCAGTCATGCAGCATCACCACCCACTGAGACTCCAGCAGGTGGGGAAACTGAGGCACGGACTGGGGATGGGCACAGGTGTCATGAGGGGTGTGTTTCCTAAGTTGCTGAACCAGCGTGCTCATTGACTCAGTCTCCAGCAAGTTTGACAGAGGAAAATAAGCAACGGGGGACAGGGGAAAGCAAAGCAAAGCAAAGTAAATCCACTTTTCTCTTGCTTTCATCGGGGAATGTGGCATGCAGAGCACGGGGAGGGAGGAGAACGGGTTAAAGTGATCTATCCAGCCAGAGATCACAGGAGACCCCCTTTGTCAATCTGGAGTGCTTGCCAGATATTGGGTTGAATAATTAAACAGCTACTTAACCCTCGGACAGCGTGTCTCCCTCCCTCCCCTGCTCCTGACAGCCTGTACTTAAGTAGCTATGGCAACGATTTGGGCGCCAGCCTGTTGACTGAAGAATATGGAAATCACAAGGATTTAATTTTGCTGTGGCACAAAAACTTGTTTGATCTGAGGGTTGTGGCTTTTCTGCAGCTTTCAGCAAAGAATAATTTCTATATTCATATCTCCCATTCAGATGTCAGTTAACAGCTCAACCCCCACCCCCCACCCCCCCAAAAAAAAACCAAAAAAAAAAAAACCAAGAAGGAAAAAAGGCCAAAAGATTCTAAAAAAAAAAATCATCTCCTTTTTCTGGGCTGGATTAACACTTGAGATGCCAGCTGGAGGGAGCTACCTTCTCTTCATCCTGACGTCAGAAGGGCTGGAGATGCATCTCCCTGAGTGTGTCCAAGGGATCTTCACAGGGCAGTGGGGAGATTGGTGAGACCACTGCATGGGAAGAGCCAGGGAGGGCTCAGAGGACACTCAAAAAAGAGCCAAGGAGAGGACCAGTCAAAAAACCTTCAAGGGCTAGAAGACACCCAAAGGGCACCCAGGAAGACTGTAGCAGAGGAGGCTGTGGGGTCGAGGAATCAAGGGGATGAACCAGACAGGAGATGATCTGGTTCTGCAAAACAAGGACACAAGTCCCCAAAGTGGGGACACCCCTGCAGCAGCATCCACTCCAGTGCTGCAGGGGAAACTGAATTGGAAGCAAATGGAAGTGCTGAGCTGCAGCCAGGACACGGAAGGTCAGCCCAGATCTGCCAGCTGGAGAGAGAGGATTCATCCATCACCAACAGTGGCCATGGCAGGCAGGTGGACGGGTCAGGTGCAGATAACCCAGCTGCTGAGAAAATGCTGTTTGGAGGCCAGCTATCTGGGGGCTGGTCAGGTCATAGCCGTGTGAGGAAGACACACAGCAGGAGGAGAACTGGACAAGCAGGGTTCATCCCATCCCTACACTTCAATAACAACTGCCTGGCAGGAAGCTCCTGGGAGGAAGGGGGCAGGGGATCTGCTCATGCGCACAGACTAGAGGCATTTACCTCTGGCCTTGGGGAAAGGACCAGGGAGTCCTGCGTCACCGTTCTTACCCTGATTTTCCCTCTGTACATGCTTGTATCTCTCTTCCAGGCAGCTTTCCTGAAGGAAGCTGCTCAGTAATTCCTTAGGTTAATGAAGAAATGCCAGAAGTATACAGGCACCAACTGCTTCCTGAGATGCTAGTACTGCACAGCCAAAGGGACTGATGTAAACTGTTATTGCTATTTTTGTTTTATCTTTCTTGAATGTTCCAGGGATGGGGGTTGAAGTGAAGAGGCTGAAATGCAAAAGCTGAAATTCTAAACACATGGATTAAAAAAAAAGTCATATGCATCAAAGGCCAACATACCTTTGCCATCAACAGTGATGGAAACGAGACTGGTCCCAGTGCTTGTATTACAGGCTGCTTCTGATTCTTATAAAAAAGGTCTGTACTTATGTCAGCCGAGGCTCAGACCCCTGCAGCCTGGACTATGCACCCACCTTTTACATGTGCTAATTCTTCCCCATTTTCAGAAACTCTAGGGTATGAAGAAGAAATAAGGCTGTGATTTAGGGATGGTTGAGGGCCAAAACAACCAGCATCTTGCCTGGGCAGGAGGGAGGTGCCCACAGGACCCAGCTTTTCACTGCAGAAGACCAGCAGACAGACACCTTTTCATCATGTAGTTCCTTTGCAACCTGAATAAGGAGGAATGCAAGGAGACAAAGTCCCTGACATGCCTGATCCTCAGAAGGCAGGCTGGGACCAGCAGGATGCAGGTATCACCTTTGCTAGCTAAACTCTGCCCATGGGAAGTCTGCTTCACTGCCATGACTGTGTGATACTGATGCCGGTGGGAAGAGCTCAGCCTTGCAGAAAGCTATTGCTCTTTGTGGGATATCAGCAGGCAGAAGCCCCTCCAGACATGGGATCTGGTGTGATTTGGCTTGTAAGTGCTGTAGAATTACAGAAAAATCATCATCCTGGCACTGTGGCTTCTCACCAGAGGAGCTGGTGGGCAGCAGCTGACTGTGCGAGCTGCCAAGGGAGCAAGGGGATATAGTTAATGGGAGAGCTAAAGCTCATTTTTCTCATCCCTGATAAATCCACTCCTCAGTTAAAAGCTGTAACAGCTTGAACCGAAGAGCACAGGCTCTGCAGCTGCTGGCTGTGACAACTCATGACCTCTGTGGATTGGCAAAGATGGAAGGCTCTTGTAACACACACCCCAGGAAGTTGCCCTGGCTCCTACATGTGCTGAGCTCTCCATGTCTAGCCTTATGCTGGGGCTGAATTTTAGATGTTTAGTGCAAGAGATCCCTGGGGTTTGGGGGTTCCTCTGAGGTACTACTGCAATGCTAGATAGTCACATGCTGTTTTTTTAAAATACTCTACAGGAGTGACAACTATCACCAGGTTGGCTCACCATTTGGAAGGAGGTTTGCAGAAGCACTGATGTGTCTGTCCACCTGTCTGGCTGTCCTTTCAGCTATCCCAATCCTAGAGGTGTCAGCTGGGTGTCTCACAAGAGTAGGTTTACTTAGGAGAATTCAGACCTGGTTTGCCTTTTGGAAGCAAGAGAAAGAGAAGAACAGCCCTCCTAGAAGTAACATGGCAAGGGTTTTTTTGGCTGGTCTAAGTGCAGGGAAGCAGAATTGTGCAAAGGGCTTTGGTGGGAGTGTCAGGAGTGAGGAGGAAAGTAGAACCTGAGTGCTGCTAAATTTATCCAAAACTTTCAGGTACAGTGTGAACTGGCAGTGGAGGCTTCTGTAAAAACAGTCATTTCTAATGTCTGCATCAGCTATTTCATTCTCAGGATGATGGAAGACCCTTAAGGCTCCTGGAGTCGGTTCTGGTCCATTGAACACATAAATTATCCTACATTTCAAAGTTGTCGGAGTAAAGTATGCACAAACAGCCAGCTGGCCAGAGGACACTAATCCCATGCTGTAAAAGGTTTTCTCTTCTCAGCCATCTGCCTCTTCTGCTGTCCATAACTATCTGTCAGCTAAGTGCAGAATGGGTCAGGCTTGGTCATCAGCTACCCTTGAGCAGAAAACTGCAGGAGAGTACCTCACTGGCATCCATCCAAAAAACTCTTTTTCCTTTCTAGGAAGGCAGTGAGCCTGGGCCACGGTAAATGTCCTTCTCAATTCCCTGTCTAACAGCTGGTGAGGGCACTTCCCTGGTGCACGGTGGTGGCCTGAAATGTGTCAGCTGTAAAGAAAGCAGTTCAGCAATTAAATGGAACTCAAGCAATTAACTAACCTTGAAGTATCCATGGTGGAGGGATCAGGAACCTCAGAACAAAGTCATGCGATCACGAAGACATTGACCAAGCCATTTGTTTGGCCTCTCATTTTCTTGAGCAACTCCTAAACAGTCCTACCCAAAGATGACCTGTCTGTCACTGCTATGAACGCTCTTCCACCCATTACTGGAATAACTGGGCTGGGTGGATCACTCTGCATGGGAACTGGGTTCCAGGGACCAGAGTCCAGACAAACCTAAAGGGACAAGCAATGAGCAGAATGTGGTAACTGCACCCCAGGGTAGGCTTGCTGCATGTGCAGTTATCAGCCAAAGTGACTCAAAAAATAGAATTTCAATTTACTTTACTGGAAATTCCAGAATTTCAAAGTGTTTTTTTAAATCCCAGAATAATTTTTAAAAAAAATAATCAAAGGCAAAACAGCTAAATAAATGGTACAGAAACCTCTTAATGGATGTGTTTAGAAATATTACAAAATTTAAAACATTCCCAATTCAGAAGCCTTATTTATTACCAATGAATATGGAAACTTGGAAAAAAAACACCCTTTTTGCTAGAAAAATTGCTATTTCACTGAATTCCCAAGTCTTCTTTGAATATCTTTTCAAACAGTTTATTTCAAGCAGCAACCAAAACCAACTTATGTTAACCCTTTGATAGCCAGAATAATTTAAGTTCTGTGATATAAGCAGATCAGGTTTTTCCCTAAAAAAATAAAAATCCTTAAAACACAACTGAAGAACATTTACTAAAAAAAAAAATTAATAAATATTGGTAAGGGATATGATTTTAGCAGAATTTTTCCACTGGGCCAACATATTTGTAAATACTAGTCTCTGCATGGTCAGATGAATTTTGCTTTTCCAGTCTGCAAGTTTATTGTCCATTAATAATTATTGGTATCTATTTCATTCTGTAGGAATGAAGGGATTTAAGTGCTAATGTGCTACTGTAAGCAGCACTTTGCTGTTTTCTTGAACTGGAGAAAATTATTCTGTCTCTCCTTGTCATCCTACCAAGGCTGGGGTGGATAGATTACACCACGCCATGAAAATTGCTTGTGGTTCAGGAGTTTAAGCATGTGCTGGGCTGGGGGAAGCCGCCTGCCAGGCTGCATTTTGCTTTCTGGTACTGGAGCTCCTTACTTGCATGAAGGTCCCTGTCGAATATAGGAAGTCTGCAAGACAGTGGAAGAGGGCTTTTCTTTCCATGCTTTGTACAGACAGTTCAAAACACCTTTTACTTTTTCTCCTCTGCAAACCACACAATCTCATTTTAAGCCTTTTCACATCTTTAGTCCTTTTTGTCACCCATTGCTGGCTCCTTCGTAGAATCATAGGATGGTTTGGGTGGGAAGAGACCTCCAAAGCTCACCTAGTCCAACTCTCCTGCAATGAACGGGGACACCTTCAACTCATCCAGGTTGCTCAGAGCCCCATCCAACCTGACCTTGAGTGTTTCCAGGGATGGGACATCTACCACCTCTCAGTGCAACCTGCACCAGTCCTTCACCACCCGCATCGTAAAACTAGAATTTCTTCCTTGTATCTAGTCTGAATCTACCCTCCTTTAGTTTAAAACCATTACCCCTTGTCCTGTCACTATAGACCCTGTTAAAGGTCCATCTCCATCTCTCCTTAAAGCCTTTTAAGTATTGAAAGGCCTTCTGTCCTGCTAGAACTGAAACACGTTGGACTTGATGATCCTTCCGAATCCCTTCCAACTCAAGATATTCTAGGATTCTGTGATAGTTTGTTCTATGGAATTGCATCAAAATACCTTTGGCCATGTTTCATTTAAGTATGGTTAGATTGTTTGGCTATCAGACAGCAGCACTGGTCTGAGCAGAAGGAAAAGTCCAGGCTTGCTGCCTGTGCAGGGTCCTGCTGCGCAGCTGAGCAGAGATTATCAGGCAGGACCGTGCTGAGAAGCGGGTGGGTTGCAAAGGCTGTGATTAGCCTTAGTTCCCAGGGTGGAAAAACTGCTTGAGAAACAGCCTGTGATTTTGAGCTGAGATTCTTGGAAGACAGGATTGTCCTTGTTCCAAGACTGGTATCAATAAGATAAATTTAAAAAAAAAAAAAAACAACAAAAAACAACCCAACAAAAAAACCCCAACCAACCCACCAGCCCCACTCTGTATTAGAGAAACAATCAGCAAAGTCCTGGGCTTCTGCTGCAGCTCAACGGGGTGAAGCCGAGTGACAGGGCGAGATGAGATACCATAGGGAAAGACCACCTGCATGAAAGCTTGCATCTTGCAAGTCAGGTAGCAGAGGTAACTGTGAAATCTCTATTCACCTCAATAGGATTTCAGTGGGCTTTGAACACCAAAAGATTTCGGCAGGTTTGTACCCCTCTGCCTCACTACCTGCTGTGCTCCAGCTCTATGCAGGAACGCATCTCTTGGCTGCAGGAGCACGCAGAGCCCTGGTTCGCTTTGGGCTCTCCCCTGGGGTGAGTGACGCACAGGACTCTCCCCAGAAGCACGCTGCCTTGGGTTTCCAGCGGTCTCATTTCACAGGGCCTGGAACAAGGGCTCCTTCCAGCTGTGAGGCAGGTCCCTCCTGAGCCACGGCGCTGGGGCTGCAGTCAGACGGGGCTGTTTTTCTAGCCGAAAGACAAGGAGCAGAAGGAGCTGCTGTACTCGGCTCTGGGGCAATCGCTTCCCCAAGGCAAACTTTGCTGGCTAATCCTTGGAGCCTGTCAAAACCTGGCTGGAGCCAAGCCGTGCCGTGGTACGAGCCTCAGCCGGTCCCCAAAGGGTCTGTTGCTGCACAGGGAACAAGAGATCCTGTGACACAGATTAAATGGGGAGATCTGTGGGGTTTCATTCAACTCTAGCCTGAATTGTCCTTTTTACTACATTTTCTTAAGAGAAGGTGGGGGAACCCTACACACTCTTTGAAAAGCTCCAAGTCCAGCTGTATTTAGCTGATAAGTTTCTTTATCACAAGTCAAATGGCAAAGTCTTAGCTGCAGCCAGGTTAGCATATCATATGATGAGTTATCTCTGCACCAATGCCAGGTATTTAGCAGTAGCTACATCACTCTGTGGACCTAAATAGTTCAAATTTAGTTTTTTCTCCATGGTCTGATGCTTAACATCACTGAGGTTCACTGGGGGAAACGAAGCTTGGTGCAGAACAGTGAGCCAGGTAGAGCACCGGTGAGGCAGGAGGCACTGTCAAGTCCAGGATTTAGAGCATATCAGGAGAGGGACATTCAAGAAAATCTTCTTTGCCACATTAGATCAAGGACAATGGGGTCACACAAGACTGCAATGGACCATGCTTAACATACCATATTAGTTCCTTGATTTGGGGGGAAAACAAGAGGGATTTAGCACAGGGCACCCACTCCCCACCTCTCCCATCCATTGCTATCACAGAAACCTTCCAGCACCTTATAACACACAAAAACCCCATTGTAATGTGCAAGAGCATCACTAATGTCATGTTTCCTGCAATAGCAGGGAATTTGCTGGGGGAAATCCACAGTGATCCTATGCATGCTCCAAAGTCCTCACCCCTCTGACCTGAGAGAAGTCATTTCTGCACCCTAAATCAGACAGTTTGTTTAACCCAGAGCAAGGAGGAATGATCTATCCACCAGGCATCCAAGAGATTTTAATACCACTAGGAGCATAAGTGCTTTGCTCAACATCCTGTTTCTAGCTGTGGCCAATTTCCACTGTTTCAGGAAAAGGAAAAAAAAAAAAAAAGAAAGAAAGAAGAGGAGGAAAAAAAGCAATCTCAAAACCAGAAGCTAAATCATGTTAAAAGGGTCAGAAATAAATCCTCCTTTGCCCCTGTGGATGAGCTGTAGAACCCCTGAAGAATGGGATTAATATAATGTAAGACAGTGCAAAAAATTTTGAACAAGCGGATAGTAATTCCCCTTTCACGTCTCCTCTCCATCTTCAGGCTACATCAGACAATGAGATTTTATTAAATCAAAAGATAATAGTATTTCCAGATTTTTTTTTCAGACTGTCTCCACACTAAATACACTTTTGATTTGCATAACATCAAGTAGGGCAGTGAAAATGCAGTGTGACTGGCCTCTTTCCTTCATATGTAAACTGGGGCCACGAGTCTCATCATTGTTACCTCCATCAAGCCAAGCAGGTATCTTCTGAGCCCAGCCCATCATGCATACATGTTTCAATTCCCCCTATCAGGTTAGATATACACAAGCATCACCTAACCATGGCCCTCTGCCTCTGTAACAAACCAACTCATAATTTTTCTCCCAACACCTCCAGTATGTATTTTATGAAACTAAAGCAATGCTCTCTGGATACAGACCAGAGGCAATTACCTTCAAATCTCGTAAATCCCAACTCTTTGTAACCTGGCATGCATCCCACACCACCTCATATACAAGCCCAGGAAAACTGGGCATCAGTTCCTGCTGCCTCTGCTCAGGAAACGAAGATCATTGGAGCCTTCATCCCTTCTCTCTGCCCAGGCACCCATGAGACAACGGTTGTGACTTTAGCTGTTACCCAGTGCTCTGCACACTTGGAGCTTGGATGCTAAAACAAATAGATAAGAAATAGGCAGATAAATACAGTTCCATTTCCCAAGTCTCCCAGGGCAATTTTCAGAGTCCCTGTAGCTGTTGTTAGAGGGGATCTGCTTTAAAGTCCAATAATATTATGCATAGTTCAGTACCTGTGTACAGACACATCCATATATGTGTGCATATATATAGATATATGCATGTGAGTGTGTATATCCACACACATACATTTATAGGAAGTAACCAACAATTACAAGAGCAAAGCCACAAGTTAATGTATGTAATCATGTCAAATCCCCAAAGCAATAAAGGGGAAACCGCCTCTGCTTGAGGTTTTTGCTCGGTGAAGTCAAGCAGTCAGCTGTGCAGTGGAAAGCCTCCCCAAGACACCACTGTTCCCATGGCAAAGCTCTCTCCCACCCTCAGCCACCCACTCCCCCCGGGGCCACTGGGCACATATCAACCCAATTGGCCCCCGACACTTTGTGACCAACCACTCTCTTGGGTCCCATCTCCTTCCCAAACTGCTCCAGGACACTGTGGCCAAAACATTTCCCTCCCACTCTCCATGTAATCTCCATCCCCAGCCCCCAGCCCCCCTGTAGAACAGGGTAATAAAAAAAAAAATAAAGAAAAATAAAATTAATGGGACGTGAGCTACTTTTGGAAGCTGCAAGCCTGGAGCCTGAGGTTAGTGAGAAAGAGGAGAAAAAAACACACCTAATTATAAGTGTGCAAAAGAGTTCGCCTGTAGGAAATGGGAAGATTACATGCTGAAGGAATTGGCAAATAGCTGCAAGACAGGCAGTCTGAAATGAATTATGTCTCAGCACGGCAACTCCCCACTTGTAACTATTTTCATTTAAAACCATTATTGTCTTCCTTCCTGATGATTGTTCAGGGGACTCCAAATCACCCCTTGTCTAAGGAGCAGCATGGAAATTCCTGGCCACAGAGCAGGACAAGGGGGAATAAGGGATGGACAGCACGTTTGGTCCTTCCTCTGGGCCCCCCAGGTTAGGCAGAGGTGAAAAAAAGACCATTGGGATACAACCAGAAGGCAAGGATACATACCCATCTGACCCTGGGACTGGGCTGTCCTCCCTTGCCTTGAGCCCAGGACTCATCCCAGCTGGGACCTAGGGGCTGCATCCACAGTCTCCCTGTTGCTGCTGCAGTGTGGGAAACACAGCTCTGGTGTGAGCAGCATCCACAGGGAGCAGTGGTCCAGCCCTGCTCTGAGCAGACTGGGCTTGGGGTTCACAGACATGCCAGGTACAGCTAAAAACAACTTCCCAGGAACCTTTCTGGGCTGACAGCTCCTAATTAACCACCTGGAGGTCAAGTTAAGTTTGGAGCTAATTGAAGAAGATCCTACCTAATTATGACTTAGATTATCAGGGTAACAGAACCTCTCGCTTGAAAACATCTCAATTTGCTGTGAGCCCAAGCAGGCAAAATAGTTACAATTAGACATGGCCTATATTTTTACACTCTCTCAAAGCCAGCTTCTCTGCACTGGCCAGCAGCAGAGCTCGACTCAGGGCTGCATTTGCAAAAAAAAAGCAGCTTTTTACAGTTGGGAACCTTTCACATTTACTTTAGGGCTTAATTTCTTTTCGGTCGCCTGGTTGTTCTACTTCCTTTAAACAGAAAGGAAATAATTCAGCCAGCAGACATTGTAATGATGAGCAATGGAGGAAATGGATCAACAGCTGGGTTTGTGTATGGTATTTTTATGACCTCTGTCTTACTGGTATTCTCCTTCCATCAAATGCTCATTACTGAATTCTGATGCCTTCCCTTCCATATGAAACTGCAATTATTAGCTCTGCCTGTGAACAAACCACAAATATGGCATGCTTGAGAGAGCAAGCAGGCTCAGAAATCACTGATGTTCAAATGCAAAAACACACACAATGATCTGAGCCTTCCCAATTATCAGCGTGCATTTAAATATGAACTGTCACCTAACTAACAATTGATTTGATAACAGCTCTGTTGGGGGGAGAGAAACACCACTGCAGGAAGCCCAGTTCTGACCAGTAGCAACCAACAGCTTCATGCAGCAAGATGTGGAGGTGACAGTCATTGTTTTTACTGCCCAAGTATTCTCTGAGTTTCTGCAGGCAGCAGAGGCAGTCAGAGCCAAGAATTCCCTGCTTTGGGCACAGACAGTGGAGAAAGGGGCTTTCCAGCTCATCGTGGTGTTTTGATCTTTGCTAAATCACCTACTGCATGTTTTATTTAGCACTTGCACCACAAATCCAGGACTTAGATGGCAGCCCCTGAGCACTGCATTATTGGCTTATAAATAAGGCACAATTTAGGCCTCTAGATGAAGGCACTGCAGCGCCTGAGCGGCTTCTGGGCTGTAGCAAAGCATGGCTGCTCTGCTGTGGTGTACAGTTTAAACAAGGCTTTACCCTGGGGAAGGAAATCCCCTGCCAGAGGCCACTGATGGCAATCCAGTACCAGTAAGGACAGGCTGACACATCTGCTGGGTGAAGAAGATCTGCAACCTGCATCATCGGACAAACTGTGTGCTACTGTCATCGAATGACAGAAAACAAGGCTGGGAGGGGCCTGTGGACGTCATCCCATCCATCCTCCTGCCCTGAGCTGGAGCAGCAGCTCTCCAGTGGAGCCTGGCAGCCCTGGGTCAAACCTGGTCTGAGCCAGCTTCCAGGATGACTCCACTTTGACCCTAGGAAGTTTTTTAGAGTGCTTAACTCCTTCCAGTTAGAGTGGGTTTTTTACTTTTAAATGCATTTGCTGCAGTGTAACCCAGTGTTTCTGGACCTCTCCCCAGTGATCATGGATAGAAGGGCTGATCCCCACTGCAGCAATCCCTTATAATGCTGGAAGGCTTAATAACACGAAGGAGAGAACTCTTTTTGGCCTCAGCAGGAGATTTGCTTAATAATATCTATTATCATTGGCCCACAATTCATCCTTCCCTTAGTATTCATCCCCTTCAAGTGTCCCCCAGGGATATATTTTCAAATTTTAAAGCAACAGACCGTGAATCCCAGAGCCAGATCTCCAGGCACTGCCTCCTCTTCACCCTCCCAGCTCCTGCTTTCTACACTGCGGTCCCCAGTTCACGTGGCCCTTCCCGTTTGTTTGTCGCTTTATCTTTAGAGCTGCAGAAAAGAAACGCTGCAGAGGCGTTATTCTTCTCAAAGAAGCTGGTATCTGCTGGGTGGTGGTGCCATCTGTGTGTCCCACTCGGGTCGCTGGCCGTGGGCTCACATACCAGCGAGGACAAGGAAGGGTTGTTTCATGGGCAGCCGGCTTCCCGCGGGCCACCAGCACGTTGGGACAACTCTCTGCAAGCCCCCAGAAAAGTCAAGTGTTGTGGGCTCCTGTGAGCAGAAAGCTGTAGATGTTGGGACATTTGGCCTCATTCTTTGCAAGCCAAATGTGTCTTGATAAATCAGAGCCAACTTCACATTGGGGACGTGCAGGGACTGTAGAGTTGGTGTTTGTTTAATTAATGCGTCTGGTTTTGCTCCACTTTGGCTCTTTGTTTTTACTTATCGGAATACGAAATAGGACTAGAGCTTCCCCAGGACCCCAGAAGAAAGGAGGAGTGTGTTTTTCCAGGAGAGTGAATCTCTGCAGACCATCAGTCCATCTGCAGGCTGAACAAACCCAGAGGTCAGGCAGGATAAGCCCAGAGCCCTGTCTCATGTAGGAAGGAGAGAAGACCTCCTATAAACACTATTTGTGGCCCTCCAGAGCTCTGGTCTTGTCTGACCCATGCAGACCCTAAAGGCCACTGCTGCCTGCAGCATACAGTAATGCCAGTCTTTTGTTGGCAGCTGAATTTAATCCTGTACGTGCTTCCGTGTCCTGGGATGAGTCTGTGAGAACAAGGCTGATGGCGTGTCCCCCGGGCACACAGGTAACAGCCTCCTCCATGCACCTCTGCATGAAGACAGGAGGACTCCAAATACAGCACCTCACAGATGAGAAGCGTTGTTTGGAGTTGGACCCTGTACCCTGTATGATAAAAGAGGACAACATAGAGGCTTGTTGGAGAGGGGTTTCAGGGGCTTGAGGCCAAACCTGTGACTGAGGCACTGACTAAGCTTCAGGGAGTTGCTTGCAAAAATGTCACCAACTTTTGACTTTATCCACCCCATCTGCTGAACTTGTGCATCTCTCTCTGACTTTGCTGGAGTTGTGAAAATCCCTGGAAATCCCTCTAAGGGATGCACTAGCCTCTTAAGGACAAGCATTACAGCCGGTCTTGCCTGGAGGGAAGGGATTTTGCTGCCCCCTTAGCAGGGCACCGAGGACAGGCGGGGTCTGGCTCTTTGGTGAGCAGACAGCAAAAGGATGACATTATCACTTCTCTACAAGGGAAGGGAGGGTAAGGGAAGGGAAGAGGGATGCAGCAGGCTCCCAGCCCTGCGGTGCTTGGCTATGTGTGTTACCTATCGCTTTGTCAAAGCACAGTCTTGGCATGGTAACTTCTTTGACTGGCAGCTCTGAAGGAAACGTGTGGGTGTCAACAGTAATTTTTCAAAGAATTCGTTGATATCTTTAGATTTCTACAAAAAAAACCCCAACAAATAACTCCAACCCCAAACCAACAGTACAAAACACCCCCCCCAACCACACACACACACACACACACACAACTTAACGGATTTATCAATCTTAGAGCAGAATTTTGCCAGAACAAGGATGGTGAGCACTTGCCAAATTATTTGTTGTCATTAAAATAAATTAGGTATCAAGTTATAAAACAATAGCGTGGTGACAGAAAGCTGGAAAGCAAGAGCAGCCCTAATCAGAGGCAAACATGCTGCGTGTTCTGGAGCCGGGAGCGCGGCGCTGTGACAGGATCCTCATCCGGTGCGGGTGATGCAGATCTGCAATCCATCTGTTGGTCCTGACGGATGGGAAATTAACTCACAGGGACTAATTACCCCAGAAATGGGAGGGAGAGGGGGAGGCAGGGAATATGTCTCTCACTGTTTTCTCAGAAGATCTCAAAGCACTTTGGCAAGATTGATGGTGGTTTCAGTGCTGGTACCCATGTGCTTAAGCCCAAAGCCTTACACACTGCTGTGGTCTGAAGGGATGGAGCTAGGCTGACAGTCAGGGTGATGAAGCATCGCTACCTTCTGCTTTGCAAATATGGACCTGACAGGAGTGTAGAGGATTTGTCAGCTTGAGATTGCAACCGTTCTGTGCAACACAATGTGTGAGGGATGTCCAAAGGGAGAGGTGAGGAGGAAGCTGAGCAAGGAGAGCTGGAGGCTTGCACACCTCCTGGACCAGAGTTGGGCTGCATCACATGTGCAGGGACCAGAAACCTCCACCGATGGCTGAGTTCCTCCTGCAGGTCAGAGGGTGGGGGGGTGCGGGCCATCCCTCAGCAGGCCCTGGCACCGTCCCACCCCCTGGCCCCTCGGCCGGGCAGCTGGCGCACGGCATGTTGTGCAGACGGATTAGCGTGGCGCGCATACAGCTGTGCTGATCCGACACACAGGGGCTGCATTCGAGACGGGTCGGGCTGGCAGATTCCCTGGGAAGGGCTGGGGGAAAGGACACCCACAGTTGTTGCCCGAGAGTTCGTCTCTATCCACCGGCACTAATTCCCGCAGTAATCCCCCTCCACAACAGGCGCAGTGTTGGGGGCCGGGTGGCCCCTTGCCTCCCCGGCTGACCCCGCAGCTCAGACCCATGCCAGCGCTCGCTGCCCCGCTGCACAACTGGATGCTGTCCCTGAGGAGGGGGTGACGGGTGATGGGGGCTGCAGGCGCAGGTGGCCCGGCCAGCTGCGGGTTTTCGATTTCCCATTGATTCCGTAACGGCCCTCAGTTCTGTCAGGAAAGCAGGAAAGGCAGAGCAGGCTCCGTCAAGGACACAGGAGGTGGTTTCCACAGCTGATGTTGAGCCTGTGGGTTACCCCTGCCTGTCGTGGTGAGCGCCTGTGGTGCCTTCCTGCAGACAATGTCCAAGATCCCATTAGCCTGCATGAATAGAGGATGCAGAAGGACAGTGGTGGTTCCCTTCCATTTCTCTCGCAGGATCTCATCTTGCTCCAAACTAGATGCAACAGGACCTAGCCAGTGTCTTCACATCATCTTGCAGCTAAATGTGCATCCCCAGAAGTTTTACTGATGTCCCTTCTTACAGACAGTGCTATACCTATTTTTATTTCCAGGTACCTTTGCAAGGAACACAGCAGCAACCTTTTCCCAACTTTCTCAGTAAAAGTAGTCCTGAACAGGCCAACACCCTCTCTACCCCCCTGTAGTTCCCACATGATACACCTCTCTCCAGAAATGTGTGACAGCCACCTTGAAAAGAACAGCCAAAATATAATCCTCGATCCAGGTTCAATATCAACTGTGGAGGTAGGGACAGGACGAGCCTCAAAACCTGTGCAAAAGGAAAATCTCACTTTCCAGTGTCCACCAAGCAGCTGCTGCTCTTCTGAGCCAAGAAGTTCAGAAACAGCCAGTGAGTTGGAGCACTGCCAGTTTTGGCCACTGAAACACCTTAAAAGAATCTGATTTTCAGAGGCAGAAACTTCCTGGAAAAATGTAGGTCTTTAGTGAAATCTGCGGTAATCGGAGATACCTGATTCTGCTGTTTAAGAGAAGACCTCAGTGCTACTGAAACTGCTCTTCTCTAAGCTGAGATTTTCATTTCAAAACCACAAATGCTTCTATGATGAGTAAACTAGAGAGAAGGGCAGTAAGGATGATGATTTTTCTCAGAATAGAGAGTTATACCTGGTATCCTGGATATGTGCAGTAGAATTCAGCCTTGAAAAAAACATGTTTATCTTGGAAGGAGCCAGTTTTAACATACCCTCATCAGGGGACTGAATCATGTAACTCCACTGGAGCATGGCACCGTGTCCAAACAGTTGTCTGGTGGGGAGGGAGGCTGGCAGAAGGACTCATCACTTGGCATGTGGAACAGTTTCCTACGCATTTTTAAAAAAGAAGAAGATGATGAAGAAAAAAGACATTCCTAATGTACATAGTTTGAAATATTAGCCAACAACCAATGACAAACTCCCCTCTGGTTTATGAGCTGCATCCCTTTTGTATCAAGACCAAAATCTTGTTGGATTCCCCTTTATCAAGCAACATCTCTGGACAGCGTGAACGGGATTTTTGCATCAAAACTAATGCAACTTTCAATAAATTTCTCAATGCATTCTCTATCAAGTACATAGTGGTCAAAAAGCAGAGTTATTTTCCTCTTTTTCAGCAAAAAATATACTCCTGGATTGTAGCTTTCCCTTGCAGAATCCTTTCTGCATGTTTTCTGCAAATTTCCTGCATCCACTGAAAGCAAGAACAAGGAAGTGAAAAGGCTCCAACTGGGCAGACAAGTTTCACTGCCCAAACTAAGTAAACCTGAAAGCTAGTTAAACAATATCTTTTGGGCTAAGCTCGGTTTCTGTAGATAGGAGCAGAGGCTCCATGCACTCCCCATTGAACTCGTTGTCCTTGCTCCAGCCAGGAATGTGCTTTCCCTCCACTGTACTTGGGACATTTGATTTCCAACCTGCTTTCCTTCCTTTGTGACCCTGTAATATGATCTTGTTGAAGTCTTCTCTTTAAATTAGTTTTTCATACCAGAGCAAACAAGAATGAGAATACAAGAAAAGTTGTTAGACAGGATATAACAATAGCTCTGGTTGGTAATTAATTAATAAATAGAAAAGGAAAGTACCTTTATTAAGGAAAAAAAAAAACAGTTCTCAGGAATTGAATTTCCTTTGAAGTCTCTGTTAGTGAGTCATCAGATGACCAGTGGGTTTATTATGGGACTTGAGAGATTTCCTGGTGCAAGCCTTCGTGCGACAACAGGAGTACAAGGTCACTGTAGTGACCTGTCACTTGAGTGATGCTATTGCTTTATGGACTGAACTTGGGAAAGGAAGAAGGACCCATGCAACATCACCTGGATTACCTGTCCTGCTGAGACAGGTGACACTTGATAATGCAGATTGACTACAGTGGCTTTCTGTTCAGTGGCTTTTCATACTAGACCTGTCACAGTGGTGTCTCACTACCTTTAATAAAAGATGTCAGGCTGACTTTCCACCAGCTTTCTCAACTGCAGATGCAGGACATGCAGGAGGTGTAGGTCTTGCGCAGTCACCAGGCTCCAGCCCAGCTCAGTCCATGTTCCAAGCCCACCTTGTACCGTGGGCTGCCAAACCTACATCCACCCTTTGGATGGGAGACAGCTCTGGTGACTTGCCCTCCAGCCTGTCTTGACTTTGAAGCCTACCTCCCTAACTGGATCAAAATGTGGAGGCCAGACATCCCTCCCTTCCTGGTACAGACCCTATTTCAACATAACCCAATTTCTGCATCATGCAGAGACCTCTCCAAAGGAATCTGGGCTAGGAACACCTAAGCTGCTTAGCACCTTCAAGTAATGAGATGGAGGAATGGTTGGCGTGGAAGGTAAGCAAATGCTGCCTCTCTGCAGAGCAAATCTCAGCATTTGGAAGCTGTTTGAAGTGTTTTGTGTGTTGGCTGGGTTTTTTTTTTTCTTTCCTCAATGAATTTCTGTGGAATGCTCACTGGAGACAGGAATGTTGGTTTCCCTGCTGCCCTTCCCAAGCGTGCAATGGCATTCGGATAAATTACACACGCAGCACTTTTTTTAGCTCTTCTTATTCTTTTTTTTTCTAGCTGAGTTTTGCTTGGAGTTGGCCAGCATTTTGAACTAAAAGCAAGACACAGCTCCTCTTTTGTGGAGGTTACTCAATTATAGCAATCAGGGCTTCCAAAAATATTAACTGTTGACTAAGTGGAAAACAATAAAAAGGATAAGGAATGTTTGCTGCTTCTTTTCCCTTGTGATTCTAATGATGATTAAAGGTGCCAGACCAAGAGCCCTGGGGAGAGGAGCTTTCTAATTTTCTACAAAACAGCATTGCAGAAAATTTCCCTATCAATGTGCTTCAACCCTGAGCAGGAATGCTCCGCTTTAACAACCCATGTCCTTTTTGTCCTGCTTGGTTGAGCCTGCCAATTAGCAGAAAGGGTGATGACAGAGACATTTAGGAAATCCAGTGTCAAGAGCTCCAGGTCTTTACCATTTCCTCCTCCACGCAGCCCTTCTGATGTTGTCTGTCTAAACAGAGAGGGGAACACACATCGCTGAAGTCATGCTGCCCACATCATCACCCCAAGTTCACAAAGTACAGACAAGAAGTGATAAAGGGTCTCCTTCATGAGGAAGTGCTCCTATCATAATCCAGCTAGAAGGGCATTCAACACATGGCTTCTTTCTGGTTTGGGAATATTTGAACTATTCATATAACTTTATGATTAGTTTTCATCCAGTTTGCCTGAACTACTGTTAGACAACACAACTTGTAGTACTTCCCCCAGGTTTCAATGGTGGGTGGATCTATTTGGACATATCTTTGGATTATTGGCCAACACTAACTCCATAACTGTGCATGAGTTGGCACCAAGACCTGAAACAGGCCAACAGATCTGCCCTGCAGACAAGGGCAGTCATCCAGCTTCCCCCTCCCCAGGAGCACATGGAAATGGAATAGACAATGCACCTGCTCACTTGGATTTGACTGAGACCAAAGCTTATTTTCTTCTCCAAAGATCATTGGAAATCGTAAAAGCACTTGGATCTGCAGAATGGAGTAGGAAAGTTGGGGGGTGGGAGGGCAGTTTGTCATCTCTGGTACCTCCTATTTCTAACAGAGTTTCTTTTAAACTCTTTCCAGCATAATCCCCCAAACTATGTGATCTTTGTCCCAGAAGAGCTGTGCTGTTTCTATGGAGTCCAAAAGATACTATCCATTCTCCCTTTGATTTAATTTTAGCAGGTTCAAGAACTCAAGTAGAATAGCAAAGGACGAATACAAATAACTCGTTAGACAAACGCTTCGGAGGGTGAACAAGTGGCCAGGAAGGTGCATGCAACAATGGGTCTTGACTTTGCAATTCTCTACGCTTTGTACCCCACAGGGCACATGTCAAAGGCTGAAGATTAACACCCACCGAGCACTCTGCTCACATACAAGGCCTCCCCCAAGTTGTGGTAATAAAAGCTCAGCCTCAAATCAAAAGCTAAGCTTGCTGAGACTTCAAAATAGCTCACAGCCCGGGCGCTCAGCCCAAACTCAACTCAGCAACACACAGCCTTGTGTACAGGTGTGAAAGTCCGTGCCTGTTGCCAGGATAAACCTCGATGAGGCTCTACAGACAGCTGTCTGATGGTGGTGTGAAGCCACCAGAAATGCATAACATTTCCCTGCATCAGGTTCTGCCCCTGGACCCTTCCCTGCTCATGCTTCCACCTCTCCCAAAGGTAGGCAGAAGTGTTAAGGCTCTTTGCTACCATATGAACTGCTTCCAGCTGAGGACCTCCAAATGGCCTGAAAGCCCTGAAGTTCATTGTCTCAACCCATCCATTAGACAGGAAATTATTACCCAGACTTTACATGTAGGGGAGCTGAAGAAGACAGGCACTGAAGGGAGCTGCAGGACTTTGTAAGGAAAAGGGGTCTTGGGGGATTACTGGGAATTTTGGAAAAAAATAAGGAAAAACTCGTTTGGGGCTGGATCAAAACCATCTAAAACTTTTTTGACTGAACACAAACTAAAAAAAAAAAAGGAGAATGGGTCATATAAAATGTTGCATTTCAATCCAATTGAAACCATCCCTCTCATTGATTTCTTGAAAGTGTCTTGGAACCACTTACACAATTAAGGGAAAACTTGAAACAAGGATTGAAATGGTACATTTCAGAAAACGTCAAAACAAGACCTTTGGGTGCTTTCTCAGAGTTATCTCCTTGCTTTTTCCAAAGCTAATCATTGGGCAAAATGATCAGAAATTCATTGTATGCTTCATCGTGATGGAATTCTCAGTTTCCATCAAAAAAAAAAAAAAAAAAAAGGCATCAGGAAAAGAAAAGAAAGTTTCTCTCCAGATCCAGCCAGTCCAGTGGGGATGCTGGAGCAGAATCAAAAAACTTCTCCTTCAGCCCAGTCTGGACGTCAAGTTTGGGTTTGGGCTTAAATGGGAATGCAGGCTGGAGACAGCAGAGCCCTGCGTGCATTGTTGGCCCCTCCTCTGGATCCTCCTGCTGGCTTTGCTCTTGGATTTCATCCTCTTCTTCCTCACTTTCTCAGCCTCTAAAACCGAGAACATTAATGTTTCCCTGCTCTGGGCAGTGTGTTGAACAACAGATGAAAAGCAAGACTGGTAAATATTAGTGTTCAGTGTGGTCATCTCCTGTTCACACAGTAATCATTTGTGTTTACAGGGCAATTAGCTGATGATAGGCAACATAGGGACTGGAAGTCCTGCAGCAACAAGTGCTCAATCCTGCATCTCTGACCCTTGCAAGATGCTCAGTGGAGGAAATTAGTCTCATTAACTTCAATAGAACCCTCAACCAGAGTAAACAGCCCTTACACAATCAAGTCTTCCTCAAACACAAGGAAATTAGTTCCATCCCTCTACTTGTGGCCTCTCCCAGTTCCACCAGCTCATGTTTTGGAAACCCATGGTTTGTTTAAGGCTCAATTACATTTAAATTATGAAGATTCATCTATAGCTGCAGTTCCGCCATTTCAAAGCCATGTTAAAAAAATGGAGCTCTCATTTAGCATTCAAATCTGCAGAAGCATTTTCTAGGTTCCCTGGGTGATTTGATTTTTGGATAACTGGGAACCCAAATTTGAGACACTTAGGGGTTGGGCAGGGGGAGGATCGACTTTTTTTCCCACCTGACTGCAAAACCAGCAGCACGAAACAAGACCACAGGGTGGCAATTAAAGTAATTACAAAAAATTAGATCCCTCCCTCTTTTTCCCTCACATAATGGCAGGTCATTAAAGTTAATAGTCAGGATCACATTTGTACATGTCAGCAAAAAGTCATTGCAGCATCTTTCATCTCCGCTACTGCATGCAACCTTCCTCCCATTCCTTTGGTCTCTGAGGGAGCAGCACGGTATGTTGGCTTCTGGGTTTGGGTTTTCTTAGCATTACACCTGTTGCTGGGACTCGACAGTGAAAGCTTCAAGGTGCTGAAATGACCCTGTTGGGATAGGAAAGCTTTCAAGTCCTCCAAATATTTTGAGGTCGGGGAGGAATTTGTGTTAGATGTAACCCCAGAGACGACTCTGTCTGGAGCCAGAGCAAGGGGAAAACCAGCTTGAGGTGCCTTTGATGGTGCTGTGCCACTCCAAAAGGCCGTCTCCACCCCCCAGGAGACAGGTCCATCCTTGTGCTGTGCCTCAGCTGCCACGTGTTGAGCTGGCAGACCCTCCATGCTCCTTTGGTGTGGAGCATCTCTCCACAAGCACGTACTGCTGGACCAACCCACCCATACTTGAAAAGATCCTACACCGTTGCCCAAAAGGTAAGACCAGGCATTTGCCTGGCAAAGGGATGCTGCCAGTCGGTGCCAGTGCTCAGCAGAGCCACGTGTTTTCTAAGGGAGGAGCAGCGGGTGCATGGGATGAATTTTAGTCCCAGTGACTACAGACAGGACCTGCATGTACAGCATGGACCAGGTAATGTTAGAGGAACGTTATGGAGCTGAAGAGCAAAAAAAAGCTATTTTTATTACAGCTTTTTCCCTTGCAGTGCTGTGAGCCCAAGACAGAAGTAAGGTAAAGAAAATGTGCCTTTTGGGTAAGAATTCCAGGCAGAAGCATCATCTGGCATTCACTCTCATAGGCAAAACTCTGGGTATCACATCTACAGTGTTCAATTAGCACGGAAAAGTGCCTGCTCTGAGTACAGACTCAGATCTCCATCTGGGTTGACTATTAAGCCACTTTGCTCCATCCCAAGAAGCACAAGCTGCTTTTTGCCTCCTGATGCCTCCATTCCCTCCACACACACCAAACTGTTCACATCATGCAGTAAGAAAGTCCTTCCAGGGGCTCCTGGCAGACAGCTTGTCTCTCTTACTGGGTTCATTTTGACTTGCAGAAAGGAAGGACAAGAAGTGGGGTGCGGTTGGACTTGTTGCAGTCATCTCTTTTGTGCTCTTCTGTCTGAGAACAAAACCTGCTTCTCTTCCCTGTTGGTATTTGTGCCTGTCTGGAGCAGGGATGAAGACTCTCAGAGTCATGGGCATCAGGGAGTAGTAATCACTACCAAAGGGGAAACTACTACATGCAGCGAACATGCAGAGAGATTCCTGATTTTACAGCAGCTAATGATACTAATAAATATGTGGAATCTGCTGTCATGAGGGAAGTTCCAGGTTTCAAACCACCAGCTGCTCTGGCCGGTCTGGTATCAGAGCATGACCCAAGGAAAAAAAAAAAGGATTCTTATTTTACATTTGATCCTGGAGAGATGGATAATGTCTGTTTTTGCTGATCTCATCAGCAGGCCTCTCTTGACGGCTGAGTATGCCAGAGGCTGTTGAATGATGCAGGCTTGATGTTATCCTAGGAGAAAATTTCATTTCCCCATTTTTACGCTGGAACGTCTCTGAACTGTTCCAGCTGTTGGGGAGTGAAGGTTCTTTGGGACTGATGCACCTCAGTCATACTCCTTTTCCTCTCCGCAGATCAAAACTAGCAATCACTAAAAAGAATGAGGCTTTCTGGAAGAAGAAGAAACATTCCTGCCGTGGTCCTTTTGGGGCAAAACGTTCTGAATGCTGAGATCTGTGCCTGGAGGAGCTGGTAAGGTCTGGAGCTGCTCTCCCTGCTCCTGCCATCCTTGTGCAAGGGCTGCACTTCCCTCTGGTTCTTGCTTGCCCAGCATAGATGTTGGGAGCCTATTTGGAGATGTACACCCTTTCCTCCTTCAGGGGAATAGCCTTGCATGGATTCACCAGCATGCCCAAATTCATTTGGGAACCAGTTTCACCTTCCCTTTCCAGAACTCAGAAGAGACAACAGCTTTGAACCCAATCTGATGCAATTCATGTACCCATCATAGCGGCACCCAAACCTCTTGTTGAAAAGCTTCACGTTCACCCACCCAGCTGCACACAAGGGGCCACAGCTGGATTTGTCTTTTACCTTTTCTTCACACCTTGCAGAACAGCATGTCTTCTCTAGCCAGACAGTCTCTCTTGTGGCTTCCAGTGGCCCTAAGAGCTGCAAATAACATATGCTGGAAATTCCCTAGCCTTGCCCATACTTTTGCTGTGTAAGCCTTAGTACCTCCCATATCATTAGTCCTCCTTCGGCAAACAGCTATTGTGCATTTGATACTTTTATCTTTTAACAGTTTTCCTTTACATTTTTCATCTGCTAAATTGCATTTTTGTGGGCTTCTCCCTCTCTTTTTATTTTAGTTTCTGTTAGTTCTTTCCCTGGTGTAACTGTACTCTTAGGAAGATTTTAATTACCTTCCTTTAAAGCCAAATGACAAGTAGAGCATGTCATTTGTAGCTAAAGTATCACTTGAAAATGCAAAAGCCCCGGCTTTATCAGGCTTAAAAGCTTTCCTGGAATATGTTCAAAAACTGCTGACTGGGCAAGATTAAACATCACAATGTTAAGTAAAAGATCTCCGCATGTGGTATTCTTTTATTCCCCCGGGTGATCAAGTTAAACTGCAATGCAGCCCTCAGGCCTTCTTCTAAAATATTATTAAGGTTTTTTTCTCCTTTGTGCAATAGGAAGAGGGGCTGGGGCTTTGGTGATGGGAATCTCAAAACAACTATACCCCAGAGCACAGAAGAGCTGAAGCCACGATGCCTTCAAAAGAGATCAGGTGTTTCTAGAGCAAAGCGGCTTCAACAGCCGGCACCTAGAGAACAGCCCCGCTGCAAACACACCGCTCACACGCATCACACTGAGCAAGAACCCTCTGCAAGCCTGCATGGACTTGTAATCCAGCAGCACAGAAACGGTCTGGCGGCATCAAGGCACGAAGGGCAACCATTTGTTAAGATGGTTTGCCATGTGTGGGTCAGCGAACCCAGCAGGGAACCCCTCTCTGAATTGCCAGGACAATGATGAAAAGGGGGACTGTGGCATAAGGTGAGCAGGGCAACATGAGCTCAACAGCAGCGGGGTGGCTGCCCTTCCCGGGGAGCCTGGTGCTTTGGAGCAGGACCCCAAAATCCACACATGCAGGGGGCACCTGACTCTCTGGTGTGCTGAGGGGTGCCCACCCTCCCTGCTTCCAAAGCTTCCAGGTCTGGGCTACTCATCAGTGCAACCTGCATCTGTATTGTACTCAGCAAGCAGGGTACCTCAGCCTCCAGTCCCTGGGATCAGCAACAGGGTTTGCACCTTTCCCCTTGGGTAAGACACTGCATGCAGACAGCAGGCAAACAGCCGGATGCGATGGCAGGAGCAGTAGGACAGCACAGGGTCCTCACAAGGATCCAGCAAGGCAGGAAGCAGATGGCAGGAGAGAAAAAGTCGTGGTGATAATGGAGACACACACACATGGCTACAGACACATAGAGGCAGCTCTCACCAGACCCTGAAGCGCAGCAGTGATTTGTTACATGCTTTTGGCAGAAATCTCCTGAGATGCCAAGCAGCAAGCCACCAGTGCTGAGAGAACCCCTGCTGCAGTGGGCAGCGAACAGTTTGTGCTGGGGCAGACAGCTGGTCTTTCAACCAGGCGCGAGCACAACCCAGCACAACACAGCTACTAGAGAGCTTGGGGACATGGTAGATCCCAGGGAGCTGGGGGTGTGGATGTCATCCCACTGAGGCAGAATCCTGAAGGTGAAGGGACCAGGAAATGGTTGGGCAGGACTAACCACTCCCCACCCACCACCCGCAAAGAGCTTTGGTTTGGACTTCCCTGAAGGCTGCAGGAAGCAGGGAATGTCTTAATTTATGGTAACAGGTTTTCTCTTCCCTGAATACAGTGAGATGATCCTGACCTGCTGGCCAAGAGCTCCTTGAAACGCTTGGAAAGGAGAATCCTGGGATGTGGAGGGGAAACACTTATGGTTTAAAAGGCACATTGGACTTCCAGGTCTGTCCAGATTGTCTCTGAAGAAATCCTCTGAGAGCTTGAATTACTCATTTTTAATACGAACAGGAACCACCTGCCTGCAATCACAGACATAAACTGTTGGTTACTTTGCAATGGAAGAGCAGCTTGAATGCTTTTTGCTGTAATGTTTAACCCACTGTGTGTTTTGGAGCTTTTTCTTCTTCTAATTGAAAACACACTTTTCAGATGCACAGCGTGCTGGCCTCTGTCTCCCCCAGCCTCCCCAAAACACAGGAACAAATCCCAACCCTTGCAGAGCGTGCTCCGTGATTTGGAGTGTGTGCTGGGGGGAAGGTGGGGTGACAAAAGCGAGTTGCAGGACTCTGTGTGCAAACACCACCGAGGCAGGGCTGAGGAAAGGCCCAGCACACCCACTGCATCACCATGGCAAGAGATCCACCACACCTTGCCTGCTTCACCCGTTCGCTGCTGATAAGCCAGCGCTTGGCACCCACCTTTCCGCTCCCTCTGACCAGAGCCAGCATCCCTTTGAGACACTCCTAACAGCACAAACATCGGGCTGCTTCTCCCCTTTGCCCTCCTCCTTTCCCAAAATCCACAGGGTTGGTAGAGAGACACGTCCTCATTTCTTCCCCCCGATTGCTGACACCTCCCAGGCTCAGATCTGTGGTGCAGAGAGCTCAGGCGGCAGCCTGGAGATGCTCTGTGCATCACTTCCCCCAGCTCCTGGGCCAGACCTTGCAGAGGGAGGACAATCCCAACAGGCCAGCCCTTCACCCTCACTAACTATTTTGCAACTCTGGAAGTAAATCTCAGAAAGTTGGTGGGTTTTTTTCATTTTTAAAAACTTTCTTTCCAAACCCACTGAAAACAGAAAGCAGCTGGCCAAACAGTAAGAGCAACAGAGGACTCAGGAAAGGTAGTCCAGAAAGATTTCCTTTTTTTCCCCACAGATTCATTGAATCTAATAGTTTAAAAAAAACAACAAACCAACATAACAAAAACCAAACAACCCAGCCCTCCTTCCCACCCAAAAAACCATCCCACATTAAGACTTGCAGATCATTTTTCTCTCTCTTCTTTTATTTTTTTTTAGAGAGGCAGGCCAAGCCCTGCCCATCACCCCAAACTTTAACCAGCTGGGAAAACGCAGCTTTTAGTTTTGAGCCAAAGATCCAACATTGGGCTGTTTTGTTGTTGTTCCTTCCCCCCAACCACCCCCCCACACTCCCATCAGGCAAGCGCAACAGTTTTGCATCCTTGACATGTGTGTGTGCTGTGGGTGTGTAGCTGTGGGTGTCTTAGCAGCTAGAATCGCCTTTTGTCCCATTGGGTTTCCATAGGGACTGAGCATTCCCTTCAATAAAGGGCTCCAAATGAATGTAGCCTTCTCAGGGATATCATACAACCGGGCCTGCAAAAGCCTTTTATTAGAACATTCACCTCTGATGGGATAATTTTACCTATCAGATCACATAATCTCTTCCCCTGATGCTGAGCCAGGAAATGAAAAAAGACCAGCGGGGAGATTTTTGACTCAAGAGCCAGGTTCTGCTGTGATGACAGCCTTGATTACTTGGTCACAGTCATCTTAAAAGACGAATACATCGAGCGAAGCTTAAAATTACAATGCACAACTAGACAATAGGTGGAGCAAGAAAAAGCACAGCGACCAGACACTTCTAGATCAAATTATCAGCGTTTAGTCCATTCATAAATATTTTAGCAAGTTAGTTAACTAGTGGAGCTCATCAGGCTGAAGGAGAAGATATCATCTGTAGCTCCATTTTTTTGCCCACGCTAGCAATGTTTGATGCAAACACAGGTGAGTGAAAAAACACAGAGGTTAAGAGGATTTGGGAGAAGAGGATTGAGATTAGCACACAAGCAAACTGAAACGTTAACCTTCCCCTGCTCCCCGTGCTCTGACTTGTTACTCACATATCCTTTTTCATGGGGTAACATAATCATAGCCCAGAGAAAGGCTGCACAGCCGAGTGGAAGGTAATTAACAAATACCTGGTCACAAGAATAAACTGTTTCCACCCAGGAGGAACCGAGATGAGATTTCCGCTAAGCCCTTTGGGTGCAACTCATCAGCCCCGTGAAAACAAAGATACTAACAGGCTGGAGGAGAGTGCTCCTGCTGCTCTCTGCCTAGGGAACGGGTCATCGCACTGCCACAGCATCAGCCCTGGCCAGGAGGAAGAGCTGAGTTAGTCTTTTCTTCCCGAAGGCAGGATCAGCTTCTCTCCTGTCCTTTCTGGCCAATCTGCTCTTAAAGCAGACAAATCTTGACAGGAGATCTGTAACACAGCTTCACTATCCACCCCCCCACCCCCCTTAGCAGCTTTCAGCAGAATTCAGTCTGAACCTCTTTTACTGAAATTTAAGCCTTCTCTTCTCCACCATGCATGTGGAGAACTGATCGTTCCCTCTGCTTGCAGCAGTGTTTTGAAGATTGCTCTCATCTGCTTTTCCAGATCTCTCTTCCTGCAGATAAAAAGTCTCATCCCTTCACTTTCTTCATCAGGCTGTTGTTTCATGCTCATCTTGTGGCCTCTAATACTCTTCAGGTTGTTTTCTGAAGAACCCCTGCCTGTCTGCTTGTCTTCCATCCTTTCCAATTGCCCATGGGTTATTCCTCACACTTGATCCTCAGTACACCCCATTTGAGGATCACCCACCTGGCCTTGATGGGAGCACTTTGAGATCTTATCTGTCACTTTGTAGGAAGCAGTCCCTCCGGCACAAGGCTCAACTGCTAATCTAGTAAGATTAGGGTATCTTACTCGGTTAGGGTATCCTGGTCATTAATTAGAAGATCACATAGCATCAGACCTTGGGCAGATTCCCAAAGCCCAGCTTCCTCATCCAGGTGAACCACCACCAGCTTCTCCCCCCGCTGAGTTCCTCATTTCACACCCACCCTAACACAGGCAGTGGTTTTGAAAGGCCACATCACGAAGTCCTGTCCATCCACCAACAAAGCAAGTCCGATGTAAATAATCAGCTTCATGCTTGCACTGCTGTCACTGCACCTGAACAATTCAGCTTTTGAAAGATAAGGCATTTCCCTTCCAGAATGTCAGCATTTTGCTGGAAAACAGTGGCTCATACTAAAATGTCACCATTGTTCTCCCCAAATAACCTATATGCTTGTATAACATATTAGCTATATCCACTGAGCTGCTTGTCAAAACACTGGTGGTGTTCCCACTAGCCCATCCAAAAGAGCTGGGTCCTGTTCTTACATCTTGCACCATTACATTTCAATATGACATGCACATTATGGTTGGGAAGTTGAGATGACTCTGAACTTAGGAAAATAGCCTCTTTGGTCTAAGCAAATACACCAGAGCAGGGTGGCCAGCCTTCTGCCCCCCATGAGCCACAATGTAAAATCCAAGAGCTGCAAGATCCATGTCACGCACGTCAAAAACCCCAAGGGGAGAGTTCTGGAGTGTCATAAGGACTAAAGACTGGGGAACCAAAAAGAAGAACTATCAAGAATACATCCCTGATGGAAACCAGTCCATTGACCCTGGATGGAGTCCAGATCCACCCGCGCCCCCAGATTGCAAAGGCATGACTCCACATTGACAGGAGTGTCACTCGATCAAAAAAGGTTGTTTACAGCTTGTGCTTAGTGGAGGAAAGCCCTCTCCTTCATTGACAATCTGCATCTATTTATAGGCATCCGAGTGGTGGAAGACAGAGACTCTTTGTGCTTACCTCGGGATGATAATTTCTGGGAATTCCACCTTTCCCTTGCCCTACAAGTTCATTATTCACTTATTATGGGGAAGCAAGGCAAGGCAGAGGCATGCGATCCGCTAACAAGTCACCTCCTAGGGTATTTTCTAGCCAGAGCAGGAAGTTGCAGCTGGGTTGGTAACAAAGACATCTTCCCTTTGATTTTCCCCCTGAGCCATTCCTTGCCGCCTCAGCTTGCTGCTTCAGTGTTGATCTGCCATTTCACCTCCACCGTGAGCCTTCCTCAAGAATATTCCTACATGAAAGAGAAGGAAAACCCACATGGGACATTATTTTCTTACAGCCAGACAGAGCCATTATGATCATCAAGTCTGACTTCACACGTCATACAGGACATACCTTTCCACACCAAGCTTCTAAGCCCTGTGTGAGCCATAGCAGATCTGTGCGGAAAACTCCCCGGGGTTGAAGTTTTCAAGTGACGGAGAATCTGCAGCACACCCAAGCAATTCCCTGCTTGCTCCTACTGGTGTCTGCAGCTTGCAGTTCCTGGGGAGGGGCAAGGACAAAAGGCAGGCACAGACCCTTGTTCCTCTGCATTGGGAGAGTTTAAATGGGCAGATGGGCACTGAAGACAGTCTCCACTCCTGGAAGGTGAGAAGATCAGGCTCATTGCTAATCTGCACCTTATTTACCACACAAATCCAGTGTTTTAAGCTGTTTGTAAACTGATCTTCTTGAAAGCAAAAAAAAGCCACCCTCCTGAAAGTCAGTACTTAAGAAAACTCTGTGGTGGAAATAGGGATTTGGAAGGACCAGACTGAGCAGGGACGTATTTCCCATGCTGTTTCAGAAAGGACCAGAGCACCTCTGTCAGTACCAGGGTGGCAAACCAGCCAACCACACCACCAAAGACCCTTAACTCAAGCCACTATTTCCTCTTCCCCCCTTGTTGCCACCCCAGTGGAATAGCTAGCCAACAGCTCAGGGTGGGGACTGCCTTGCCAAGGAGCTGCAGCAGCATCACGGTGCTGTGTTGGGGGATGCACAGATGCACACACACACACACACACCCCCCCATAGGATTGCACATCCCAAGGAGGACATCACCAAACTTTGGCTTATTGCCTCCTGCCTCTGGAACATGTCAAAACCATGCCAGGGGAGGGCTGGGTGCTGAAAGGGTTCATCGGGGCTATCTGCTGGTTCCTGGCAGAGGCTGGTATGCCAGTGACCAATTAATCAGACAGGTCACTTCCCCCCTTCTCCAGCTGGGCTGTGTTATGATCCTGACCATAAGTAAAGACATCAAGGAAGGAAAACTCAGGCTTTTGGTCAGGCAGATAACTCAGCCTCCATTCCCAGGCAGATCCCCCAGTGTCAGGGAGAGGCAAATCCAAGAGAGGCAGATCACCCCTCTCCTGGGGGGTTCAGAGTTCAGGCTCATTAGCTCTGACTGAACAAGAGCTAATCAGGGAGCAAGGGCTGATGTCAGAGCCCCGCTCACCCTGGCCTCTTCCCATGGGGAGGAGAAGCCTGGGGCCCTCACTGCAGCAGCATGGCCATTAATTATCTCACTGACGAGCCCTGGCTGCCCTGCCCTGGCACTGCATCTCCCACGCCATGACCCAGCGCAAGTGCAGGTGTGCAGTCCCTGTGAGAGCCCTCCATCACGTGTTGGGTCACGAGAGGGGAAAGGCTGCATCCCTAGGGTTCATCACAGGTTGGGTCCAAGGAAAAAACAGTGTCTCAGGTAAAACTTGGCCTGTGTAGAAGCTGAAGGACCGGGTGGAAGTGTGGTGTTTGTTAAGGGCAGTGGCAGAATCCAAGGTTGGGATTTTAGCCTGTGGAGAAGCCAAACAGCAAGGCAGAGTCATTTCATATCACTCGCTCGGGGCTGCGGTATCACCCTGCGAGCGCTGCTTGCTGCTAAAGATGGACCAAGCTCCCCTCAGGAAGAGGGTTCATTGCTTCAAAAATCATTATGGAAAGTTGGCACAGTCGAGTGGTCTGGTCTGTAATAGATTAATCCAAAAAGGGCTGCTGAAATGCATGGGTTTGGTTCAGTCCAGCTGGGTCCTTGTGTTGCATTCGTCACGGTGGTATTGGATGGCAGAGCAAGGGAGTGGTATTGGGTGGGGGGTGCAGGGAAGGGACTACCAGACATCTGCCATGCAAGCCATACACAGCCAGTTTGGAGCAGCCCCAATCCTGAATCCATTGCACAGGGCAAAAATCTGGGAGCTTCAACCCTGCTGTGGTGGGTTGCTCAGGTGAGCCAGGTCTCTGCAAACACCTTCTCACCCCAGAGGAACTTGCAAAGTCCAGGGTCTACACCCTGGGTTCACCTGTGGCTGGTAGGACCCCAAACAGACCACCCTGCCAGAGCAGCCGGGAGCCGGAGGAGCATCATCTTGCTGTTAAAAACACACAGGGGAAGGGCTGCCCCTGGCTGGGTGCAGATGTCCAACTGCACCCGCACATTCCAGGCTGAATTCAATTTTCTGCGCCTCACCCAGGGCCCTGGAGAGCAGCAGCTGCCTCAGACTGCACCTAAGATGCATATAAACCATAATACCTCATTATAAAGGAATGCATGCCAAAGCAGGAGATACTGTTACCTTCCGAGGAGGAAGGGGGAGGAGGCAAAACACTGCACAGAGGAAGGAGAAGTGGGCTGACAGAGATCTGAACTGACTTACAGTAACGAGACGCTGTCAAGTTTAAAAAACCCAACACATGAACCCTCACCCCTTGCATAGCAGTGAAAGGAAGGGCTGAGCTCTGACAGCCTCCGCTGTGCTGTGCTGGGACAGGACCTGGAATTGCTCCCACAGTGGTGGGATGAGCTCTCTGTCCTCCACTGCACAGCACAACTATGCACGGTTCCACCAACCCCCCTGCACAGAGGTACAGAGCAAAACTGATGAGTTCTGGAAAATGCCACCTCTGCGCTGCAAATCTCAAGTCAGGGTTTTAGTTTGAGGGATAAAAATTCCTTCGAGCACGGGGGAACGTTGGCGTCCCTTGGCATGCAAGAACTGGTATGGCATCCCTGCCATGTACGACATCCCTGCTGTGCACGTGGAGTGTGGACACCCCAGGCTGAGTGACTGGGCAAAGGCCGTGTGAGCTGTCGGTGTCAGAGCAGATCTCTGACCCCGGGTACCCCCAACTCTCCATCTGCTGTTTGTGCAGTTCTGGGACAATCCTGCCCCTCACTTGCAGCTGGCAAACACACACAGGCCTCAGGGGTGTGCCTGCAGGCCTGGCAGAAATCCTGCCTGACCTAAATCAGTGACAGCACCCAGCAAAGGCAAGCAGGCCAGACCCCGGCCGTGTGCCCTCTTCTCACACGGCAGCCTTCGAGGACTTCACAGGATTTTCTTGAGGGCTGTGAGATAACAGCATGGGTCCCTGCAGAGCCCTGATGTGCCCATGGGCTGCACCCCTGGCACACTGCTCGGGTGGCTGCTCAGGGAGTTCAGAGCAGAAATGACTCTGTGTCAGGCTGAGCTTGCCAGCGCTTTAGCTTTGATCTTCCCAGCCGGGGAGGTGATGTAACACCTGCAGAATTATACAGTAACGAGTGGAAGGAAAGTTTCTGGCAATTAAAAGGCACCGAAAGAGGCTGGGAACCCGTCAGGCAGCCCCGGCTCAGCGCAGTGCTGTGCTTGTCTCAGGTTTAGGGAGCTGGCTTTCAGAGGGATTATTAGAGTGTGTTTGTTTTTCCAAGACCTATTGCGTCAACTTCACACACGTGCTCTTGCGTTTGTCTGAGGACCGTGTCCCCCATCAGCTACTGCCATCCCACATGGAGAAGGGGAGGCAGGGGCAGCCTCTTCCCTGGGGCAGCAGGGCAGCGGCCATGCCCACACACGCTGGTGGCCCCACGCAGACCCTGGGACATCACTCTGCTCCTCTGGCCAATTTCTGAGGTTTCCTAGCAATATTCTGTGCTACCTCAGACCAAAGAAAACACATTTGTGGAGCATCTACTTTAGAACAAGGACACAAACCGGTGCCAGCAACCATGGAAACCCCAGAGAAAACAAGTGAAATTCGTGTTTATGTGCAGCTCCCAGTAGCTGCAGAAATTGGATTCCCACATGAAAGGGGACCTTAGGCTGCCACTGTACACACTGACAAACCCTCCGGCTGTCACCTTCCATCGATGTGCTGTTTAATAAAGCCAAGGAGAGGGGGCAATGTAAAGCTCTGGGCTCATTAGTTAATGCTGGCCAAAGTACTTGGTAGGTGAAGCTGAAAAGCCTTATGCAAAGGTTGGGAATTTGTCTTTTGGAGACATTCCCTCAAATTCATGTATTGGACACTTTGGGTTAGAGAAGGACTGACTCAGTGGCGTTACTCAGCTGCAAGGGAGGAGCAGGACCTGCTCCAGTTTAGTCTGTAGGATTTACACTGGGATAAAGCAAAGGGGTGGGAAATGCGCTCCGGTCTTTCACCAACTGTGCCAGAGAGGTCAAACAGATTCCCAGATTGAGGCGAGCCAGAGCACTGGATCCTTACTCCCTGCCAGTAGAACTGGGTTAAGCCAGGCCCTCCAGCCCAGGTATTTCTGTGCCCCTGACAGCGTAGGAGGATGTCAGCAGGAGAAGCATGTGAATTTGCACCTAAGATGTGGTCCCCAGCTGATGGAAGCAAATGTCTGGCTTGTCTCTGCGTTTTGTGAGAAGGCTTTTCAGGGAGAGGAGTTGGTTTTCACGTTAAGGATCCTTCAATTTCTGATGATTTGTGACAAGCATAATCCCATACTAATTAGTTTTTGGAGCATGTATTGAAAGCACTGTGCACATTTGGGTCGGTTGGGGTTTATGGAGATTCTTCCTTGTTCTGTACAATTGTGTCAAAATTAATCCTTGGAAGCCAGAAAGCTCAGACTAGATAAGAGCATCCAGCCAAAAATAACAACAACAACAACAACAACAAAATAACTTTTTAATTCCCCTGATCTAGCTGGGTACTAGGCAGGTTACAATTCCTGACATTACACTACCACTCAAAAATGTCCCAAGCTGTCTACTTTCATTGCATCAATGCTATCAGCTGTGTTGACCTGCTCTTAGAGAGTTTTAATTCTGTTTGCTCTTGGCTAAACTCCATTCCTAATCCTATTTTCACCCATTTCTATCCAATTTAATACAGCTTCTGTAAGTCAAAATTAATTACTCCATGTGCTCTCCCAGCCTTGTGGTCTAAAGGAATAATAGAGAAATCCTACCTCGTCGTTTCCAGCACCTCATGGCTGCTCTCATGCAGGGAAGTTGTAAGAGGGAAAAGGAGTTGGATAAGAAAATTGTAACATTTTGCTCATTTTTGTGAACAGTATTTCATCTTCACTTCTCTCTTGTCAGTATGTCTCCACGTGCCTATTTTCTCCTTATCCATGGAGATTCCCATGGAGGAATGCTTAGCTGGGGCAAACCAGCAAGTCAGCACCTCCAGGTCAGCTTCTCCCTTTTACTTTACCTACACAGAAATAGTTCATTTGCCTTTCGTTTCCAGTATTAATTACTCCTTGTGTCTAAGCTTTGCCAACCGAACTCCCAAGGGGAGGAAGGCTGGTTGTCTGGTCACACGTGTCTCATGTTTCTTTAGTCCTGGCTTATGCCTTGCCCAACCTAGAAACTGGGTTTGTTCTTTGCAGTGATGCTGTAGATTTCAATTAACTGGGATTCATTAGTACCCCAGAGACGTAAAGCACAATGACTACAGAAGACTATAAGGATCTGCGAGCAGGTCGAATTTATAGGGGCTGCAGGAGGGCATCAGTGGTCTGGGGACATCAGGGGTTCTGCATATTCCCAGAGAGGGAGAACTTCACTATATGAACTCTCTAATTCAGAAGAGGAAAACTGAATGAAGAGCAGAGCAATAAGCTGGTGAAAGAGAAAAAAAAAAAGACACATTTGTGTGTCTCTCTGAAATTGTGCACCCCCAGCAACCAGTCTGGCCCCAATTATTGCCTATGCTGATGTGTTTCAGGGCTAATTAACCCCTGCTGGAAATGGGACAGTGCAAAACTTCAGAAGAAAACTTCAAATGCAGTGTGAGCAGCTCCTCAAACAAGAGGATGCAAAGGGGACATTTCCTCCCTGGTATACAGTAGATGGCATGCAGAGGGTAGTCAGAGTCCACCAGTGAAAATCAAACAGCTTCTCCTTGAAAGAGGAATGAACCACAAATATCAACTACAAGACATCAGTGAGAGCATCATGAGGCTGAAATCATCCAGGCAATACAAAGGTTTGAATTTTCTATGTCCAAGAAGAAAACAAACACACAGTATAATAAAGCAAGGAGTTTTCTTTCATGTAAGATCAGATAATCCATGCTGCCCCATGGTACCAAAGGGTACAAGCCAGTTACAGAAGAAATTACTAATAATATGAAAATAGGTGTCACTCAAAAGATCCCAGAGAAGACACATTTCTGCCACGTTCAGCCTGACAAGATGCAATTCCCAGAGCCATTATGCAGCACAGGTCAGCTATTTGGCATTTAGGGAAATATTTTCTTGGCTTCTTTCTTAATCATCCGTAATGCACCTGCTACACCTTCATTACAAGATTTTGCATGCTCCAAAATGTGGCTGCCTTGCGGTTTTGCCAGTGGCAAACCCGTATGATGGGTATTATGTAATCACCAGAAATTCAGTCTGAGTATCTTTCCTACAACAATGCAGTATTTATGTGATGTTTATGAACACAGCTTCAGTTTCTTCTCAGAATAAATGTCATTTTACCTGTGCCTCTGGAGACTTCTTACCCCAATGGCTTTGATACAGACATGTACCGTTAAGCTGTTATGAAAAAGTCAGAATTCAAATCATGATACTAAAGAAAAGGGGCTGCCATGCCAAGAAATTACTTTCCTATGCAACATATGAATGTCCTGCAGCTAACTGTAACAGAGACAGATACTCAGTGACAGTGTCCCAAGCATCAAGGAGAACAGGTTTGTAGTCTGGAAATAATAACTTTCCTGTAACACACGCTAATTCATGTCACCAAACTGAAAATGACGGCTTTTAAAAGATTAACTTGATTTCCATCACTTTGTTCCCGTACTATATGCTGGTTCTACCCCTTTTAGCCTCAGCAAATTATTCCTCTTTCAATTCTTCAGCAATTAGTGCATCGGTGGGTGTCGGTCAGGAAGTTGTTTGAGGGTTTGCCTACCGCAAAGCGGTGAGACAGAAACACGCGGAACAGAATTGCAAGGCGTAGTGCCTTTCCTAAGTGCCTGGGTCTTCCAGAAAATAATAACATACTGTTGCTATTTCTTAACAGAGTTACCCCTTTAGCTTAAACTACAGGAGTTCGTGTTGCAGAGATGACGTATGTCGCGTAGGATTAGCCAAAAAATTATGTTCCTTCCTAATGAAGAATGTCAAGGTTTCCTAAGTCCTTTTTAATCCCCACCAAGGGTTTTGGAAACTATTTATGAAAGAAAAACCCAACTCAAACAACCCCAACACAAAAACACAGAGAAGAGAAAGGCTCTGATCAACCCACCCGTACCACAGAAGCCAGTAGCTTGCTTGGTGGTAAAGCATCTCCCAAGGGAAGCGAAGGCCAAAACTCCTCGTTGTATTTCATCTGCTAACAGACTTGTGTTCCTAAATGATGATATGTAAGTGCTAAACTACAGCAGGCACAAAGGTGCTCTTTCATTAGTGGAAGCCATCATCTTAAAGTAATTAACTGAGGATTAGTCAGAAATGATGCCCAAACAAATGAGATACGGAAGGGCAAAGAAATTGTACTCTCTTGAACCTTGCGTTACGTGGAGCGCTGCCAGTGCAAACAGCAACGAGAACAGAGCGTTATGTCTTAAGAATAATGAAAAAATGAGATTGGCAATTAGAGCTGGATGGTTGTTTTCAAAACAAAGCATCTTGGGGGCGGAGAGTTGCTCTGCCTGTGACTGGCACTGTCATCTTCCGCTGCCTGGTGTCCTGAGAGCTCGGGGCCTTTCTTCTCCCTCCAGTAGGATGAGAACACAGATTGGATGGGACTCGCTGCAGTTTCCACGGCTGTAAATCAAAGGCTGTGTCAACAGTATGTCAGCAGCATGAAGGAACGTAACCGCTCCTCATGTGAAGTTTTCTTCTAACAATCCCCTCCTTTCGTTTGCCTTCCCATGGCTGATGCATATTCAGGAAGCAAGCGCAGGAACCAGGGGTTTGCTGGGGATGAAACCACAGAGGCTGTCGCAAGAGGAAGTTTGGTCGCAGCCATAGAGCAGGGCTGGGCTTGGAAAGGAGCATAAGGACTGCTTGAGCACCGCTTCCTGGGCTTGCTCACATCAGGATCTGCACAGACTGAAGCCCTGGTCTGGCCATGCCCCTGCAGTGCAAAGCTGGGCCTCTAGCTATAAGCACTGTGCACAGAGCCCACACTCCAGGCCCCCTGCACGAGCTGGAGCACCCCAGGGAAATCATGAGTCAACACAAAAATCCCAACCCCACTCTTAAACGAGCCTCATGGCTCCCCCAAAACCTTCACGAGGTGCCCAGTCTGCTGTCAAACCCCCACAATTTGTGCGTCCGTGCTGCTTCTGTTGCTGATGTCCTGATCAACGTTGAATTCACTCCCTTGGGAGCAGCAACCAAGGGCTGCTGCTACTGAAGAACACCACAACCCAGCGCCCCGGGGCTCTGCAAGCAGCTATAAATCCTCTGACCTCTGCCATCCGCCTGCTCAGCAGCCACCGTAAATCCAGCCCGTGCTCCGCTTCGCCGCGGCAGCCGAGCTCCCCTGGTAAAAGGCAGGCAGTTGCCTTGCAGACGCGGCGCACGGCGTGCTGATTGCACTGGGAACAAACCTGCCTTATTGTAAAGCCCATATGGAGGAGAAGGAGGCAAGTTGTATAACCTGAGAGCAGTAATTGAGTGTGTGTGTTAAGTGACTTTACAACCATGCTTCACTGGGAAGCCAATAAAAGGGCAAAACACAATTGCTGGGTTTTAATTAAGAAGCTAGCATTTAAATGAGGTGCATCATCTGTTTGTATTAAATGTGTTTAATTTAATTTGTTATAGTACACTTATTAAATAAATCAGCTTTATTGAATTTGCTATGCTGGTGGCATGCTGAACAGAAGTGAATGGAAAGAAGCCGGGTCTGGAATTTTCCTTTAAAATCAACTAAGGCTCTGTCTGCATGCAGCGACACTCGGGAAAATTAATTCCAGGTAATTAAAGGTGTGAATTTAGAGCAGATCAGATCAGCCACCCTAAAACTCCAAGCAGACATCTTCATTCAGAATTTAAAATGCCCTTGATTCAGCTCGGCTTGATTCGCTTGGCATATGATGTAAAAAATTGAATTAAGACCTTTTAAATCTGAAGGAACATCTGCAACAGCCTTTCTTAGAGTTCACTCTGTCCCCTTCTTTTTCTTGAGAATCTCTGTGCGGACCAGAGGTTTGCAGAAGGCACCGGCAGCCTCTGTTCTCCCATTCTTCAGCCTTTTTAGGGTTCTCCAGCAGCCAGAAGAGCAAAGTGCTGATGGTAACGAACTCCCCTGGTTGGCACCACCTGGCTGATCTCTGCCCTGCTCTGTCCTCTCCCATACTCCTTCTGCTCTGGGAATGCAATAGTTCAGTGCATCGCTATGGGAGATCCAGTCTGGAGCTATTAATACATGCCAGCTGGAGAGAAATATTCCTGCAAACTTCAGCCTCTGTCCAGACCACAAATCACTGGATGCCACAGCTCCTGGAGCCGGGACACCAGCTGTCCAGCAGTACCCAGCCTCAGGCTTCAGCTTCAGCTTCTGCATTATGGACGGTCTTACACCTCAGCCGGGGAGCTGACAGACCCCCAGCTTCAATCCCTCCAGGCGCTGGGGCTAGAGGTGCATCCCCAGCACTGGTTTATCCAAAGGTGCCTCCAGCATCTGACATTTTGAAGACCACCGTTTCAGGGCTCGGTCTTTTCCTGGCTCGCCTCCATCCCTGCGCACAGTCAGGTAATACCTACTTATTTCACAGGATAGCCAGGAAAGTTTCAAAGCCGCTTGCAAGCCCCTCTGAACTCCCCAGACAAAGCAGCGAGGCCGAAGCGTCGAGCATCGGGGAGCTGGCTAAGGCAGCACGTTGCCTCCGCTCCGGAGGGAGCGGCACACGAGCACCGCTGCCGCCAGCCGATGCCTCCCCGGGGGTGCCGCACGTGCCGGAGCCCTCCCGTCACTGAAAGAGCCCTTGTGCTCCCCGCTGCCGCTCGGCCAGGCAGCCCCTTGTCATCCCTTCAACTTTGTGCACACTTTTCCTGGGAGGAAAATGAAATTCCTGCCTTGGAATTGGCGCCACCGTGCCAGAACAGCAGTGACCTCTGTAACCACACAAGATTTAGTGGTTACTTTATTTCAGCTGTAATGAGGCTTTGTAAACCGCTAAAAGCCAAATGTTTTCTTCTCCTTTAACTCTTGGTGGATCACGCAAAATAAATAACAGAACAGACGTGCTGTCTGTGCATGAATTGAGAATTCACTTAAAATTACCCAGCGTCTGAAGTGGGTGAAATGGCGGTACTGAGAGCAGGTAGGTGCTGAGTGAGAAGTTATTTGGAGGTATGAGCCCTGAGCTCCTTCCTGCAGGCAAAGTCATGACCTGGGAGCAGCTCTGGATGCTCCAGAGAGACTCCCATCTTCCTCCCTGCACCGAGACCTCCTCCAAGCCTCTCTCAGGCACAGGTGAGTGGTCAGCTAAGCCCAACCCGCATCATGTCCTTATTGTCCCTAGAAGCATATGCTCATCCTTCTAACCTTCTCGACAAGCTGCATCCACAGGTAGGCTCCTTCCCACTAAGAAGAGCTCCTGGCTGCTGTCCACCAACTCACACCACCTGCCCTGAGCATCCAAGACAGACACTGACTGATAAATAGAGTTGGAATAGTTGTTAGAGGGTGTGTTTTCAACAACACAATGCTCTTTCTTTACGTGTACTCCTTACTCCAGAGCCCACTTCACTGCACTGTAAAGCCTTAAAGAAGGTGATGGTCAAATACACCGATGTGGCTGTGCTTTATCAGGAATTTCTTCACCACCTGAAGGAGCTGCTAATAAAAGTCCCATCCAGCTTTTGCAGTCTGGAACATGTGTCCAAACATTTGCTGCTCCTGCGCCCACAAGCTGCAAGGGCTGCTGGGGCCATGAGGTGGGCTGGTTTGGGGTGCAGCAGCAGGGATGGGGAGTGGCAGTGTCCCCGAGACATAGGCGATGCCACCACTGTGCTGCCACTCTGCTGCTGCTGCTGGAAGCAACGGAGCCACGCAGGATTCATCCTGGGCGACCCAATTAATTTGGAACAACTGGAAACATCTTTCTCCAGGTTTAATTTGCTGCATGACTGAATACAGACTGTGTGATGATTTAATGTGGGAGAGGGGCAGGGCCCCAGGCAGGATGATGGCACTGCGTCATGGAAATGAGGGCTCATTCCTGATCCCAGCCCAAATCCTGACTCCTCAGCAGTTTGGCCACACTACATGATAGCTCCCAAAGGTCTGGGAATTCCCGAGCTGATTAACTACAAAGCCAGCATGCAGCACAAGGTGCAGGGCACCTGGCGACCAGGGATCTGCTGTGCAGACCATGCCCAAACTGAGATGGGCATAACTTCTACCTGCTGCTAGCAGAGACCAGCTGCTCATCACGTGTAACTATTAAGTGTCAGAAAACAGTATCTGCTGCTATCCAGAGCTCGGCAATGAACTGTGCCCACTATTCCTCCCCACAAGGTGAATTCAGCTGCACAACTTACCTTTTGCGGTTGAGATCAACCCTTTGGAGTGAAGATAGAGAGGGTGAACTGAAAGTCAGGATTTCTGGTTTCAACCCTCAGCTCAACCCCAAGTAAATAATAACAAAGAACTAACCAGCTTTCATCAGGAGACTGATCCGCTCATGCCCAGGGAATGTGAAGAATTTCCACCAAATTCACCTTGTGGGTATTTTGTGCCCAACCCTCTGCCCAGCCAACACCATGCAGCAAACTGGGGCTGGAACAAGGGGCTGGTTTCAAAGTCTTGGGGGATTTACCAAATTTTTCCAAGCACACCGTCTCTTTGTTCATTTTCTTGTGAACTAATCTAGCTTGATATTCTAGTTTTTGTTGTAGCCATGCCCTTTCCTATTCTAATTCACATATATAAGTCTAACCATTTTGGCATCTGTTAAGCTATTTGCTGTAACAATAATCTTGCATCACTTTATAATTTATTGTACTGCACCAGTTTTATTTAAATAGATAAAGTCAGATTCTCACCTGCACTAAATTGGAGTGAAGTCAATTTATGCCATCAAAAGAGCTGGCCCAAAGTTTTAAGTTCATCAAACACCTCTTTGATCTTCTATTAGAGGAAAAGGAAAATAGAAGCACTTTATAACTGGAGGGGGTTATGCCACACATTTTATCTTCTTCTGCCTCTTAATCTTTCAGAGTGGAACTGTGCTGTCCCTTTCAGCTATGCCTGGTTAGAGACTCCCACCGCTGACTCTCTGGTCTGTACTGACCCTCAGGAAAGCCCAGGGGTCATCTCTTCATCTTGACCTGTGGGATGAAGCTCCTGTTAGGTACCCCATTATGAGAGGAGAAGACACCTACGTATTTGAAACGTGTTTTAGGAAAGGCAGCAATGAATTCTACACCTGCGTGGTGCCTTGCACCTCTTAGCAGTGTCAGGTGTGAGACAAGATTCTGCACTGCATGGACATGATCTTATCTAATCTCACTGCTCTCAGGTTAAGGAAGGACCTTACCCTGTCATTTGCTCTTGCTACCAGGAAGAAACATCTTCTCCGCACCTACGGTGCTTCACAGGTAACACCAAACAAAGGCTTTACTGTGCGATACCCAGCAGCGTTCTCCTTCTCACCTTCCTCTTTAGTCCCTCCCTTGACCTCCTTGTGTTCCCTCAGATGAACCAGCTCTCATCCCATCGAGCAGCCTCTCTGCAGCCAAACAAATTTCCTGTCCGTGTTCTAAAAGTAATTTCTCTGTGATACGGCCTTTGGGTTGAAGAGGAACCTGGGAAGGTCCCTGGAAAGGCCTCTTTATGCCTCCATTGTTGAGTGGGCCAAGGAACACCATATGCAAAGGCATCTTTCCAGTTAGATTTCTGGGGTTTTATACATTTGTGTGTGTGAGAGAGATCAGTCTGAGCTACTGAAAGGGTCTGAAAGCTCAAACTAGGTCAGTGTGCAATGATTGCATCATTGGATCAGTGCCTTGGTGATATGTATCTCACTGAGGACAAAGCCACCTTGCCTTGGCAGGCCTCACAGCTATCATCTAAAGCTGATCATTTTATATCTCCACCAGCCAGGTCTGGATCTGAAACCCCAGGCAGCGATGGATGCATAAGCTGCCTACTCAATAAAACAGAGTTTTACCCTGGAGCTGCAGGAATCCCCATGCTGGGCTTCGAGAGAGGAATTTAATCGAGTTGAGCCTCCCTTGTCTTCAGGAGTGACTCAGGCCAACTGCTTCAGAAGAAAGCCAAACAGGCAGCCATGGGCAAACGTGCCCAACAGGGAAGTTTTGTCCTTACCCCTGTTAATTAGAGCTTTGCAGAGCACTGAAGCATGAGGATTTATAACCTTTCCCAACTATTGCTTCTGGGTTTCTCCTAAGGCTCTCCAGATCAGGGTGCTGGTGTAACACAGACATTCCTCCTCCCTCCTGGAGCTCTCCACTCCAGCATTGCTCAGATCACCTGCCATATCACAAGGCATCATCAAGCCCGGCCAGCAGTTGTTCAATAAGCTGTTGGAAACTCTGAAAGGTTAAAACATCCTTATAAACTGAGGAAAGGCTATAAAAGTTGTATTTCCAACCCTTCACATCTCCCTGGGTGCCTTTGAGTCATGTTCTTTATGGACAGGCAAAAACTGCCAGAGTTTTTAATTTGGAATCACTGTGCTGAGAGCTACTCAGCATTAGGAAAAGGGCACTGTGTTCTCTTCTGCTTTTACAGAAGGTCCTACACTTGGCCATCAAGGTTTTCTTCTAGAGGCTCTGTCAATGGGGACAGGACATAGATCTCAAGAAACACTGATTTTTGGCATGTGACTCTAGTGCCAAGTTGCAGCCTTGTACTGCAGAAGGGAATGGAAGTCCTGAGGATGCAGTAAGGGAAACTCTTGTGTGCACCACAGCCAAGCAGTCTCAGTGAGTTCATCAGGACCACGTAGGTGTGTGAGTACCACCTGGCTGAAGAACGCGTACAGCATCAGGTCCAAAGGGAGAGTGAAGGCAAAATCCCAGAGCATGGGGGAGCAGTGGTCTCCCACCCCCTGCCCAAAGCAGAAGAGAAGCTCTGCGTTCAACCCCTGCTCCCTTTAGTTAGCATGAAATAGTGAAGTGTGATCCACACTCTACCTGCTGACCCAGTATTGATTCGGCACCATCAAGCCTGCTCACACTATTGACATATTCTACACCCCTTTCTGCTAAAGCTGCATCTCCAGAGACCAAACAGGCAAAGTCAGCCCTAGTTAATTCATTTTAAATAACTTTGACATAAATCTGATATTTTCTCTGTTTAGGCAAAAGCAAGAACAGACTAGTTGGTGGTGTGTAAGACCATTGCCAGGCATGCACCTGGAGCAGCAGAGCCTGTGACAAGAGCATGCAGGCAATTACAACACAAACGTAGCTGTGACCCACAGGAAGATCCTACCAGCCAGGAGCTGGGAGTTACTCCCTGCACGGGAAGGAAAACCCATTGCAACCATAGGTGAAGTGAGCCTGCACACTGGAAGAAGGTGTCTGCCACTTGGCTGTGCAGCAGCCATCACGACAGAAGTCCCTGGCTTGTGAAGTTGTCAAACTGTAAAGTTAATGAGGTAGAAATGAGAGTTCGGTGCAGGCGTCTGAATGTTGGAATTACTCCCCAACGGGCTCGCCCTCCTCTTATTGCAGCCTGCGTAAATGAAGTGACTAAGGGTCTCCTTGGACCCTGGCCAACTCGCCACTGCTGCTGTTAAAAGTGCACAGTCTTGTTTTGCAGATTAATAAATATGAAGTCGCCGGTGAAGGAGGAACATGTGGTTTCTAAGAACTAGACAAGCAGGAAAAGCAGACAGACAGACATTACACTGCTCCTTGTCCCGGCGAAAGAATAAAAGCCATGCAAGCCACACAGGCACCAACACCCCTCTGCTGAGCAGGGGAGAGCGGTGTTGGTGTGAGACAAAGCAGTGGCGTTTCGAGGAGGCTGGGGGATGCTGGGGCAGACAAGGCTCAGGTGCTAGGTGGAAAAAAGTTGGAGGTTTTTGTGCTTTGCCACAGGAAAAAGAATTTAAGTTGGATGAGTTCGGTTGGAGTTGAGGTACGCTTTACCTGTGTGGAGGGAGGAGCCGATGAGCGCACATCTGGCATGCCAGCAGGAGAAACCACCTGGTGAAGAAAGACCTTCCTTTCTGGGACTGGTGAGGGGGTGGCTCCACGGAGAAACTCCCAGCAAGCATAGGTGTGCCTTCGTGGGTGCCTGAGGGCAGCATGAGTAACTCCGCAGGTAACAAACCCAACAGTCTTATGTGCTATGGGAAGGTGAGGGACTGATTGAGACATCTGCAAACAGCCTTGCTGGCTAACTCTATATCCTTGTGGGACCCCCACCAGCTGACCGGTGATGCCTTGTTGAAGTGTAGGAAGAATATTAATCGTATAGAGGAAGCAGCAGAGCTAATCCCACAGAGACATTTGTGTCTAAGGCTTGTGGCTGTGAGATTTTATTTCTCAAAATCCCTCCAGGTTTGCCTGGAGAAGTGGGTCATGGTGGTCATCGTGGTCCTAAAAAGAATTATGCAAGACCCCTATGAGCAAAACCAAAGGATGAGCGCACACTGCAGATTTAGAATCATTTTCCTGATTGCCAGAAAACTCAGAGAAGCCTGGAGCTGGAGCTTGGGCTTTAGCACAGCCTGAAGCCCCAACACAGCCAGAAAGTCAGAGGTGTGCTGCTGATGTCCACGAGCTCAGCAAAATACCCTCCTCTTGAAATGAATTATTTCAAATAAACCCTGTCTGTCCCTTCCTCACTGTTAAAGACATGAGGGGCCCCATTAGAAAGCAGGGGCTCAAGGAAGAACTTTTAGCTGAGGATACAAGGAAGTTCAAAGGGATTTGAAAGTGGGAACAAGGGCTGGAACAAGGCTTTTACTACTTTTAAGGCCACAGGAGCAATCTAGTTAGGTTTGAAAGAGGATTTGGACCCCATTGCTGAGTCTTCCCAAAGCCAGAGGAACGGATCCATATGTCAGCTTTGAGACGAGACATCCCAGCAAACCCACACCGTTACCGACGTGCTGATCATCATGTAAACCAGCCCAGACTCTCACTGCTAACATCTGTACGCTCTGCGCTATCAGCACCATCAAGCTTTCTATACTTAAGGCTTGAATCCACCCCCAGCACATGTTATTTTGATAACGAAGCATCTGTTTGGGTCCTGTGCGGTATCCAGTGCACAGACAGACACACGCGATGGCAGCCCAGGGGTACTCTGCTCTCTGCTGATGACACATACAGCAACAGGGAAATTCTGAAGATCAATTTTACACCTAATTTAACATGAGTTAACATGTCTCTCTAAGTTTCCTAATGGAACACAGTCCCACTGCATGTCACTTACAGCTGTTTCCTTTATTGTGTGACTTCCAAAATTGCAGACTTGTGACTTTAAGAAATTGCCAAGCTGTGACTTTGGATTTTGTCGACTTGCAGCTTCCAAGAGGCTCTGGAAAGGCTCCAGGGAAGGTCTGCAACAGATCTGGGAAACCTTTGAAGGGTCTTGTTAAGAGTGGGAATGTCTGGGATGATTCTATAATACGTCCCGAGAAGCTCTCAGATACTTCTAGGATAAGGTCCACCTGGGTTCTGGGGTGGTTTAGAAAGACCCTGTGAGCTCCAGGAAGGACTACTGAAAAAGGCCAGGACTGCTTCGGGAGTCTTTGTAATGGGGAAGGATCTGTGGGGCTCCAGAGAAGCTCCAGAGAGCTTTTGGTTGCCTCTAGAAAGGCCCTGGGGTGCTCTGGAAAGCTCCAGAAAAGGTTTGGTTTTACAAATCTGAGGAGCTGCCAGCTGAAAGACAATTTTCAAGCACCCTTCTGTTACTTCCCTTGGAGAGAAGAACCAGAGTGCAAAGAGGATTTGAGCATTCCCACATACCTGCACACCACCCTCTTCATTATTTCTGCACAGAATCAGTGACTCTCCATACAGAATTTCGTTACAAGTACCTTCTTCATGTTCAATCACTACTGAGAAGTCCACGTGCCCCTGCCTTCCCTTCTTCTACTACAACAACTTATGTTTTCTTATAGTTTTCATACCAGTGTCCAGGGCACACATTTTCCTCTGCCTTGCCATATATCTGCCTTCATTTCTGCTTCCCTTTAGCATCCCTTTAGCTTCCTAAAAAGGGCTTTCTTCCATGTGTCTTACAAGTCTTGCTGGATCTGTGGTTTTAACTCCCGTTTTGCTACTAAGGCATTGCTTACACTTGGTAGTAATCTCTAAAGACCAGGACAGGGATTTCAGAGAGAATCAGACTGCAAACTCAGCATACCAATCCCCCAGAATTAGCTTGCAATTCTTACTCAAGATATTTTCACCAAAGCACATTTTGGCCCCAGTCATTCAGGACTGCATGAGAATCTCATTTCCAAAACACAAATCATCTGAGAGACACCAGTTCATATGAGTCCAGTCAAGCAGGTCAAATTTTGCAAGACTGGCACCTCCTTATAAGTGTTTTGCCCCATTGCTGGACTGTCTGTCCTCATCTGGGGACATCTTCCCCTGGGTCTCTTTCAGTCAGGCCTGGCTGTATTATATGCATCCTCTCCCTGCCTCTGCAGCAGGGAAGGAGCTGAACTCGGTGCCGTTAATACGCTGAGATGTTTGCAGGAAGCCCTGCTAGCCCCTGACGTGCCCAGGCTGGGGTGTGTGTTGGCAATAGGTCCCACATCCCCAGCCAGGGCTCCTGCAAGGAAGGCAAGGAGCCACTCATTCAGTGTCTGCATCACCTCACAGGGCACAGAAACACAAGATCTTGTTCAGGGAGCAAGCAATATGTTTCCAGAGCACAGATGAGTTTACAAACTGCAAGGCAACACTCTTTTCAAGTGGTGGCAACAGCTCCTATTCTGCAAATCTTGACTTTATTAGCTCCCATCCTGGAGCTGGAACTCAGAGTTTGGTTGGTTTTTCAAACACAGGTTAAACGCTGCAAGGAATCAAAGTGCTGCTTCTTCCAGCCCTCTTAATCCTCAGAAAAACAGCACAGCGGTTTCTTCCCAGTGCAGTAAGCAAAACTTGTTTCAGCTGTGTCCAAAGCTGGAGTTTATGCCATGTTCCAAATTTTACATGCCAAAATCCTCCTTTGCCCACAGATACGAATTAGGTGCAGTTTGCATCACCTTCTGCCTCTTCAACGCCTGTATTTTTCCCCTTTTCCTACGACAACCTTTTCATCTAGGCTGAGCCACCGGGAAAAATGTGAGCTGCCTCTCAGCGCCTCGGCTCCACTGCATGGATGCTGGGATTATGTCGCAGATGTTGCCTGTGCTGAATGTGTAAGGATACTACACGGTGGTGTCACAGCTGGACATCCCATTAACAGGAACAATATTTGGTTTGAGCTGTTTTAATTGAAACCACGGCTGTAGCAGAACGCATTTTTTTCTTCATCATACGCAAACGTGTTCCTCCCGGCCCTCCCCGCCTCCTGTGCCATAGTTATTGCTCTAAGACATCTGGTTTCACAGTTCAACAAGCACAGGCGTATTTCCACCATGTAGTTCTTTGCTTGTTGACAGGGCAGAATTTTTTAATATGGGGTTACTATCATCCAGACTTCCTCCACCTCCTCATTTACGTGACGGATACCTCTAAACAGTCCCTCAGCTCCTCCATCTTCAATCTGCTGGCCCAGTTTTATTAGCTCGCATACACGACACCTCGATGTCTGATTTCCCGCTCCCCTCCCCTTCCAGGTGAAATCCAAACCCTAAATGTGAACCGGGCCTAATATTTCCCCCCTTCTTGTGTTAAGGTCTGTTGCATAGAAACAAGGCCAGCAGCTTGGAGCCCCTTCATAGAATCATAGAATCACAGGATCGTAGGGGTTGGAAGGGACCTTGAGAGATCATGGGGTCCAATCCCCCTGCCAAAGCAGCTCCCCAGCTCATATTGCACAGGTCGGTGTCCAGACGGGGCTGGAATCTCTCCAGAGAAGGAGACTCCACACCCCCTGGGCAGCCTGTCCCAGGGCTCCCTCACCCTCACTGGGGAAAAGTTCTTCCCCATGTTGGTGCAGAACTTCCTGTGCTCCAACTTGCAGCCATTGCCCCTTGTCCTGTCCCCACAGACACTGAAAAGGGGCTGGCCAATTCCCCCTGGATCCCCTGCTTAAGATATTTATAAACATTAATTAGGTCCCCCCTTAGTCTTCTTTTCTCAAGGCTGAAGAGTCGCAGCTCACTTAGCCTCTCCTCATAGGGGAGATGTTCCAGGCCCTTCATCATCTTTGTAGCCCTTCTCTGAACTCTCTCCAGGAGATCCCTGTCCTTTTTATACCAAGGAGCCCAGAACTGGACACAATACTCCAGGTGGGACCTGACCAGGGCAGAGTAGAGGGAGGATCACCTCCTTTGACCTGCTGGCCACAATCCTCCTGATGCACCCCAGGATCCCACTGGCTCTCTCAGCCCCAGGGCACACTGTTGGCTCATAGCCAACATCTTGCAGCTAATTTGCGAGTGGATATATGGGCAGGACAAGCCCCCTCCCATTCCCTTTGCACGGCAACCCGGAGCAGAGCAGCTCTAGAATCTCAATTTTTTTTCTCTATAATCCCAGGTTTTGCACAGACATCACACTGTGCAGACCGTCTTAGTGCTTCTATGAGTGTGAAGGGTACCAATGGCTCCAGGGTACTTCAGCATTTTGCAGCAAAAATGGTTGTTTCACCTCTGCCACTGTCACCAGCTTCACTGACATCCAAGAAGAAAAAGCCCTGCTCAGTGGTGAGGCCCTTCTCTGCAGGGTAGTTTCCAGAGGGGAATTGATTTACAAGGGGAAAGGTGCCCTTCCAAGGGGAGCACCCTCCCCTTGGGATAAGACATTGGTGGCTGAGCTGCCCATCCAACCTCTCACCTTACTGCTGAACATCAAAAATAAAGCAGTTTTATCACCAATACACCTCAGACCAGCACACAGGACACAGTCCCTCCCCAAGAGACACATTATCTCCCATCTCACTCCCTAATTTGTGCCTCATGCAGCTGAGAAAACCTGTGTCACAGATCCCATCCCGCTCCCTTCCTGGCATCCCAGAGCTGCTTCCAGCATTTCCCTGCCACACCAATCCATCTGACTGGGCTGGGAAAAGAGCTGCCTCCACCTGCCAGTGCCCTTCCAGCTCCAGTGTGGGAATACTTGGGAGCTTGTGAACACCCAAATGTAAAACACTACAAATATTGGTAAATCACAGTAAATCACAGGCTTACACTCAATACACTGAGTCACAAGTGTGAATTTTGTAGTCCCAACCTCCTGAAGCTGCCAAGTGGAAACCAAAAAGTTCCTGAGTTGCAACTCTGGATTTTGTAGGGTGGTGCTGCAGCACCTGCAGATCTCTCAAGGCTTGTAGGTCCTGCAGTGTTTCTAGACCCTTCATAGAGTAGACCTTAACAAGAGCCACCCCAGACCTTTTCTACAGCCTTTCTAGAGCTGCTTTGGAGGCAAACCAAACCTTTCCTGGAGCTTTCCAGAGCACCCCAAAGCCTTTCTAGAGGTAACCAAAAGCTCTCTGGAGCTTCTCTGGAGCCCCACAGACCCTTCCCCATAGCATAAGTACAAAGTCTGAAGCAGTCCTGGCCTTTTTCAGTAGTCCTTCCAGGAGCTCACAGAGGCTTTCTAATACTTGTGACTCACAGCTGTAGCTCAGGGATGCTCTTGTCATGGGAGTGGGCAAAGTTTTTGCCACTTCAGCTGAGGTAGGAATGGCACCGTATGACATACCTGTGACATCTCATGTAGTCACTGTCTCTCATGTAGCATTGCCCTTGACTCATTTTTGCATCCTCTTGTCTCCAGGGGGTTTCTGCAGATATGGATTAAACCCTCCAGTGCTGGATGAAAGCATCAGGCCTGCCCCAGAGGCTGAAGTGGGGGTGGCAGATTGCATGGGGCAGAGGGGGTGACATGAACCACCAGCAACAGGCACATGCACGTAGGCTGTGAGGATGGAGTCAGTTTGTATAGATCATTGAGCAGAGGAGAAAAGGCAGAGTTTATATTGCATTGGACTGGAGGGACCTCAGTGGCAAAGCAAGGTTTGCAAGCCAGAAGTCTGCACTCCCCAAACCATCTTTTTTCCCCAGCCTAGATCTGCATGGAAAATAACTCCCACAGACCCCTGTTACCGGACTTCATGCACCTCCTAAGAGGGGCTTACGCCTGGCTCACAGAGATGCACTTTCCCTGGAACAATTGCACCTGCTTACCCAAGGTGTGAACTCAAGTCTTTATTTTCTTTTTAGGTTTTATTGTACAAAAAAGGCAAAACTCAGAAAAAAAAAAATAAAACTGTTACGTAAGGTAAAAACAACCTTTACCTTTCATTCTTGGTTTATTGGTTACTGGAAAATAAGTTTTACAAACTATCTCTTGCAAAGGACTTGTTTTCAGCTAGTTTATATAGTAGCTTTTGTTCACATAAAAATTTAGAAAGCTACTTTCCTCTTCTCCTCCCCCCTCCAATACATAAGGGAGGTATTACAGTGTGAAATATATCTACCGCTAGCAGGGCTGTGTTGTGAAGCTAAAATGAACACAGTAAATTCTGAGAAGGAATTTGTTTAACCTATAACCTTAAAGTAATAAGTGGAGTGCTAAATGTTTTGGCTCACACTGATATATTTTTATAACACTTGGCAAGGCAGCTCGGAGTCTGAAAGAAAAACTTGAGCGCTGGAGAAACAGCTCACTGCCTCTCCATCTCCAGGAGGCCAAGTCTTGGCCCAGCACGAACCCCATCCCTCCATACGGGCACCGGGAGCATGCGTGTGGCCACGTGTGCACATGTGTGTGCACTAGTGTGTGCCCGCAGGGGCCACAGGATTCAGATTGTGGCAGGCTCAGCCTGGCTCACTCCATCCAGCCTGCCTCATCAAGTTGCACTAGTTACATTTGCTTTTTAAAATTTAATTAAAATCCCTATGGAGGATTTTGGAGAGAGACGGGGCAGCGTATGCGGGTGCTTGAGGTGGTGTGGGCCCAGTGAGGCTTGGTCCCCTCTGCGGCCCCCTCTCAACTGCAGCACCAGCCAGGACTTACCCCGAGGGCCCAGTGCTCCCCGAACCCCATCCCTACCCTCCTCCCTTCAGCACCCAAACACGTCTCCCCAAAGATTTAAGGGGGTGCAATGCACAGGCCCAGTTTTTCTTAGTAACACCCGTGTGACATGGATGTCAATAGCATCACCCCCTGCTCATGCCACCATGGGGCTGAGCGGCAGGAGCCACAATGCTGCCGGTGCTTCACTGTGAGCTCCCTCACACACCACGCCAGCCTGAGCAGCAGGACAGAGGGCAGTGGGCTGACCTTGGCTCCCCACCGCTCCCTCAGTGGAAACCCGGAGTGAACTGCCCTGAAACCACCGGGCAGGAGTTTGCACGGCCGAGCTGCAGACCGGGATTTGGCCCATCGCCTGGCAGGGGCCCAGGGTACAGTCTAGCCTGAAGCCCGCCTGTATACTTTGGTTGCAAACCCACGCGCGGTTGGTTAAAGCAAATCCTTCTTTCTTTCCAGACAACGTCACTCCTGTTGCATCTCAGCCCAAGGTGATATTTTTCCTGGGGAGAGACCAAGGGCACAGCATTTGAGCTGCATTGCAGGGCCATGGCAAGGCACTGCCACTGAAGCTGTGGGGGGATGCAGGGGCTCCACCTCCAGATTTCCTTTCTGGGGGTCTGCCAGGGTGGGAAACAAGGGGATCTCCCATCTAGGAAACACCCGAAGGACCAGGGACAAGCCAGATCCTGAGCAAGGCATTGGGGACGTGGTTTCCTCACAGTACGGCAGATAGAAAAGTGGATTTGGGGAGGGAATCGGAGGAGAGCCATGAGGTTTCCCAGCCTTCCCAATGAGAGCTGATGAGGCATAATGGAGGGGTCTCACCTGAAACCACTGATCCTGCCATGACAAAGAGCAAAATGTCGGTGCTCAGCCTGGGGCAGCACAGGTCCCCTCTGGTCCTGAGTACTGCCAGCCCCCCATTTCACTTAGGAAAACAAATGTCCTTAGTTCAAATATATCTGGCAGTGTCCATTGCCATAGCACTAAGAATCCATGGCTCTCATCCATGTAGGTCACTGCCCTTGGGAATTAGAAAGCATTAATATTTTGTGTTTTAAGATGGGGAAACCAAGTCACAGCACTATTAAGTGACTTTCTCCAGGGTTCATGGGAATCCCATGGCAGGATGACACATAGCAGGACTACGTGAGGAGATCGGCCCATCTCTGCCAGCCTTCTGAAGTGCATGGGAGACAAGGGGGGACCCATCTTGGGAATCAGAGTATTTCCTCTCCTGTTAGCAGCCCCCCAGGAAAGCACGCTGCTACCCCAGGTGCTCTACCCCAGGGACCACAGATAGTGGCAACAGGAATGTTTCACACCCCTCATCCTCTTTTTTTTTTTTCTTGCTTTTTTTTTCTTTTTAATTTGGCATTATTAATCTCTGGGGGGTATAAATAACCTCGCTTACCCCTTCCCTGCCTCCACCTCCCAGATCATTTACTGTGGATTAATATTTGCTAGCTCGTTTGCACAGTAGCCTGTAGATTTTCAGCCTCCTCGCTGGAATGATGTTGACTTGCAGAGAAATTACAGGGGCTTTACCCTGGTACAAAGCAAACAGTGTGTGCTGTAATCAGACTCAACACCTCAGCAAATAATGAAAAGAGATATTATGTGGCTATAATTTCCACGCGGGATTAGGTGTTTGTCTTGTAAAGCATTCAGGTGCCGCTGGGTGTATAAACGAGTGTGTAATTATGGTCATCAGGTTAAACAGAGGGAGCAGGAATCCGACCCGGGGTTGGGGCGTGCGCTGATGGGCCTGACGGTAGCCGTTAATTTGCAGCTATGAATGGCTCTTACAGGTCCTGGGCATCTGAGTGACTCCGCTTCTATTTATGGTTCCCAAAAGCAGAACCCGTCCAAGGCTCACAGGGGTCTGCAAGATCCTTTCCACAGCTCTGCGCACAGCACCCTTCAGCTTTTGCTCATCTTATTTTTTGGGGGAGATCAATCAGGCGTGGTACCCCTGGTTGGCACAAAGCCACCTGGTCACACGCCAGGAGAGGGACCTCATCTACCTGTGGGGTTCAGTGAGATGGAGGAAAAACACCCAGGACAGGGGAGCATGGGATGACACTGCCATCCCAGAGACACATCCCAGAAATGCCTCTTTGCTCTTTGGCGTTGTTGTGGAGGGGTTTAGGGCACCAGGCAGGAAGGTGCCATGGGACAGCAGCACACACTAAATTTCATCCTGAATTGGTGCCTTGTTCCCTAAAGGCTGGAGTGGGACCAGCCCGTTTCGCCCTGGGCAGCCAAGAGCTGACAGCTATCCCTGGAAAAACCACCAAAGGCACCCAGGGTAGAAATGTCCACCCACAATGACCAGATGGGGTGGTAACAGGCTCCTGCCAGCAAACCTCAGCAGAGTCTGGCATGGCACAACCAAAGCCCAGAAATGGAAACTAAGACTGGTTTGGGGTGGGAGGAAGCATTACTTGCTGTCAGAGACCCCATGGAAAAGTGGTGGACTCAGTGCAGAGACAACCCGATGATGGTACCTCGTGGCCGACAAGATGTTCCACTGTCATCCCAGCTACTAGCTCTATGAAGCCAGAGCCTTTTTCCCCGCATGACCTAAGCCAACCCAAGCAGTATCCAAAAAAAAAAAAGCCCCCCTGGACTGTTTTTTCCCCTTGCGCCCATGCAGGGGACTGGAGCTGTGGGGATGAGGTGATTCCTGGGAGGCTCCTGGGAAGCCTGGCAGGGAGAGGGGCAGCTTTGCAAAGGGAAGAGTGTTACACAGTGGCTGTGCTCAGCTCCCGGCGAGTGTCCCAGGTAGGCAGAGCTGGGCAGCAGCCCAGCTGCAGGGAGCAGGCTGGAGGAGGCTGAAGGAGGAGGCTGGGCTGGTTGCCCAGACGGGAGGACAGGGCGTCTATCCAGGCTGTGGCACAGAAGCCAGAGGCCAAGGGTTTGCAGCCCTAGCAGACACCTGGAGCCATCCTGGCTGCCTAGCCCAAATTTGCTTTGTGGGGAGAAGGCAGGGAAGCAATGGACGCCCTTATCACCCACAGAGAACCCCCAGCTTTTCCCTGTCAACCCTACCACATCATGGGGGTTTCCCTGTGCAGAACCCTCCCAGGCACAATGGGTCAGTGCCCACATGGAGACAGGTCCACAGCCCCCCTGCTACCCCTCAGCTACCTCCGCACAAGGGGAGCAGTCGGGCCAAAATGTTTACGCCCCACTCACGCCTTCCCCAAGACAGAGTCATGGCTTATTATAGCAAATGTTATTGCAGCAGCAAAAGAGGCTGTGTCCAGGAGCAGGCAATATCCTGCCTGAAATGTTCAGGGACCTCTGCCATGTGCACATTCTTCCGCGGTGTAATTAGGGTGGCAGGCGCTGGCGACAACGCGCAGTCTGCTCAGGACAGGGTTCTTGGGTTGGGTTTGGGGTGGTTTTTTTTTTCTTCTCTTTGCAGGAGATTCACCTCAGATGGGGAACACACTAGTTTATTGAACACAAAATGTTCCAGAGGAAATCATTAAAGTGGGGTGGAGTGACAGAGCTCTCAGTTAATGTCACCTAAGAGAAAAAGGGCTTCCAGAAAAGAAGAATTCAGGAAAGGCCTAATGGCCCCACATGCTCTTGGTGAGAATGGGGACGTGAAGCTGATGCTCTCCCAGGGAAAGGATGCAGCAAACTGATGGTTTCTGGGATCAGCATGGATAAAACCTAACACATGGTGCAGTACGGCAGGGGGGACTGGGAGCCTTGCTGAGGGGTGGTAGCAGAGGGGATGTGTGAGCTGAGCCATGCTGGTGGCTGCTTCCACCAGGGACACAGGTTTGGGGGGAGCTTCCCCCACATCCTCTGAAGGCTATGCCTTGGTCACAGCATTATTTTCAAATTAAAAGCTTCAACTATCTCTTTTCAATACTCTAAGACCTCTGGTTTCGGCAAAGCCTATTCATCCTTCCTGGTTGGAAACTCATGCTTTCAGAAAAGGTCCTGGAGCTGCTGGAGCCTGATGAGCCTGGGCTCCTGACCAGCCCCTCTCCTATCTCTCCTGTCTCCTCCCATGCAAAGTCCCTGCTGCTTAGGAGGGCTTGGGTTCAGCCCTTTTCCTTAACACAGGCATAAGCAGCATCTCATAGGAAACTGGGACTTGGACTGTGAGTGGTCTTGGGTTAAGCAAAGATCCGCAGCCTCAGGCCTGCTTCTATCGTAGCCTCCACATGCAATGAGCTCCAGGCTGCTTGGAAGAAAGGATGCTGTTGGTATGTAACCTGCAGCGTCCGGATGTTTGCTGCCCTGAGGTAGTCAACATCGTATCTAATAATAATTCAGGATTTAAGTCCACTTCAGCTATGGAAACACTTCTAACCGAGACGAAGTAACCATAAAGCCCATCTCCTTAGATTCCAGAAGAATTGAAGAGTTTAGGGGGAAAATTTAACTACTGAGTAGGCTTGTGTTTGCTGAGGATGTCTGGAAATAACTTCTTGATTCATCCCACGCTACGTGGGTATATGGGGGAAATGTGTTACCCTGAGTGCTGTCTTTGGGTTCCACGTTGAAGCATATGCTTAATATTTAGCTTGTTGTTTTTCTGTTTCCTCTCTGGGGTGACTGAGTCCCCAGGGAGAAACCTCCACAGCTATTCTGGAGTCCAAGGATGTGATTCACTTCAGGCAACCTGTGCAAACAATAACGTAAGTGTCTGTCATGCCTGTCCCCAGGAAGCAGAGGAAATCTGTCATGCTTCAAGGTCCTTGGTAGGCACATCCTTGCACAGCAATCTTCTCCCAGCAGCCACAAGGCTGGGTACCACAGTACCACTGCCAGGCGTTTGCTGGGCTGATACTCCAACCTTTCAGTCCAAGCTCAGTGCAAGTTTGGGGGACTTCAACCCACTGGGAGCTGCTCCCTTCCCAAGCATCTATTCCTTTTGCCTCATAGCTGCCTATGCCCTTCCAGCCACGGTCCTTCCCATTGCCGCAGCCTATCCCACAGAAAAATAGGACAAAGCAACATGAAATATATGTCCCAGAAAAAAAAAGGGCTGTGCCTTGGCTAGAGAATGAATAGCCACCTCCCAGCTCTGTGCCAGTCCAGTTTTCTGTAAGAGGTCTGGCAGGGAGCAGGGACAGTGAGGGCATCCAGGGCTCGGCCGCCCTGGAGCAACCCGGCACAGCGGGTTGCCCTTTCAAACCAGCTCTGTGCCCCGGCCCAGGCTGAAGCTGAGTGAGAAACCTCTTCACAGCAAAGCAGGGGGGTTGTTTATTACCACCGTCAGGATTTGGGAGTCAGAGAGTGTCAGCAGAATACAAAAATCCAAGCCCAGGGTACAGAATCCAAGCCCCTGGGGGAGGGAGATTAAGTAAGTGTCTCTGTCCTGCAGACAAGAGCCCACCTCTCCCTCCTGCCCTGCAAGGGTGGGTTCCTGGGCTTGCTGCCCGTATGGAGAAGCGCTGTGAAATTCCTGTCCACAACCTGGCCTGCCACGGCTCCTTCCACCACGGCAGCACAGTCCCTGCCAGCCAGCATCCCTCAAATCCCAGCGCTGCCCTGCCGGCTCCGGCAGAGCTGGGAGGTGGGTGCAGCCGAGCCGACCGATGGAGATGCAGCGGGATGGGGTCACGCTGTTAAAGACGAGCGCAGGACTTGCTCCGTGCCCCCTCCGGCTTTCACGCCCTGCTTCCATCCCATCCGAAAATCAAGGCACCTTCCTTTTCGGGCAAGGAGCAATCCAAACGGAGTTCCCTCTCCGCGTGCAGCTACACGGGGCTGTCTCCTTCAGGAGGAGCCAGAGAGACGCGAGTAACGGGGCCGCGGCCGCCCCGGCCCCGCCAGCGCCGGGGATGTCTGACACGGTGCTGCCCAAGCCCCTCGCTCCTGCCGCGCCCAAGGACCCCCGAGGGTACACCACCGCCACCCAGCACCCCCTGCCAGGACTTGCAGGCAGGAGGGACCTTTCTGATGACATCCTGGGGCCTTGGGCACGGGCCAGAGAGTTTTATCTGCTGCAGGTAGGAAAGTGAAGATGGGCAGTAAAAATGCAGCCACCTCTGTTAAGGCTGGGGTTAGCCAGGAGAGCAGGCTTCGGGGACCCTGTGAGCACCCATCCCAGCACAGCTCTGGCAGGGCAAGGGACCGGGTTGTTTGTGGGAGCAAGCATCCCTGGGATGGAAGGAGTACGTTAATCAGCTAAAATTCAGGTAGTTTCACAGAGGCAATTAGCAGATAAAATTTAGCCAGCTAATTGCTACAGACACAGCTGCATCTGTGCAAAGAGGAACAGGATTTTTAAAAGTTGGAAAGAGAAAATTTCAAGGTCCTTGCCCTCCTGACTCTACAGCCAGAAATCCCCCGTGGGCCCAGCAGCAGAGACATCCATAGCCACCAAGTGAGCTGTGAAACAATTCCCTCCCACCCTGGTACAGCTCCAAGTGGCCTCTGCATGGGGCAAATTATGCAAATCCCTGACCCTCAATTTTGCATCTCATCTGCATGGCTCCTTGTGTACCATGCTAGTCTGCCCACGCTGCAGTCCTCAGTTCAGGGGGTAAGGGGCAAACAGGGATGCACTCCTATGGGGGATGGGGATAAGCATGAGTCATTGGTGCCTCCTCACTGGAGGCAGCACCCAGCTTCAGAGCCAACATCATCAGCTGGCATTTTCCTTCCTGGTCTCCTGTGTTGAAACCGAGATGATTCAGCTCCAATCATCTTTAAAAAGTGAATGAAAGTTGAAGGGAAGACTGATTTCAGGAGATCCCTGGGTCTGGCTGAAGAGATGAGGCAGGCAGAGGGCTGCTCCACTGTCAGCAGAGACCACTTCATCTCACCCTCCCTTGTATCTGTGTTTGTCTCCAGTGTCCCCCCTTGGAGAAAAGAAAAAGTAGATGCAGACAAAAAAAAAAAGCCCTTTTCCTTGCAGAGCAGTCAAGCAGCTAGGAATAACTCTAAGGGGGTCCCTCAAAAGCAACTGCTCCCACCTGATATCCTGGTCATGGGCCTGGGCAGCTCCTGGGGGCTGGGTGCTGCGACAAGAGCTGCAGCGTCTTCAGCCAGCAAAGCTGAGAGCAAGGGGCTGCAGGGGGCACGGAGGGGAAGCAAACACACACCCCACCCCCCCAGCCCCAAGAGCCCCCGGCAGCCCCCAGCAGGCGTGAAGGCATTCACAAACCCTTCAGTCCGGATGATCACATGGAGTAATAATATCAATAAGAGTAATAAAACCCCGCTCTAACTGTGATAGCAGAGCTGGAGTCTAGAAGAAAGAAAAAATTATGCAAATGAGGTTTATCGGCTGATCAGAATAACAAGTGAACTTGATCTGGAAGGGGGGCAGCCTTCCTGGGTAATGAGGATTATTTACCCACCATTTCCCTTGCAAATCAGCAGCGGGTTCTCAGAGCCAGGCATGCACAGGACGATGCTCAGCACCCAGCTACGCCTCTCTGGGACCACGGTGCAAAGCCCAAGGAGCACACCGGGTGCCTGGCCAAGTCTTCTGCTTTTTCCAATAAATGATAAATGCTGGGTCTTGGGCAGGTGCTTCTGTGCTGCTCCAGGGTTTGTTGAGCCAGGTGCCTTACAGACACATTGTTTTGGGTTTTTTTGTGGCCACACTGTGTGTGTAAAAGCAAAGGAGGGTTCATGTCATCCGTAGCCTCTGCTGAAGAGGGAGTTGCAAACCACAGAAGTGAGTTTACATTTTGGCAATTAACAGTGCTCATAGCTATTTTGTCTTGTTATTAGCGGGCAGAGCATCTGTCCTGTATCACAGAACAGCACTTGCCAACTGCTTGAAATCTTCTGCAGCAGGGCTGGGGTCTCAGCAGGCTGGTTGTCCTGTTTCCTGGGCTCCAAGGGATCTCCCTTTATTGAATCCAGCTTCCAAGCAGTATTCAGAGAGCTGTCTCTTCGAGCTATTTGGGTCTTACCCATGCTTTCCGGGCCAGGACTATTCCCATATGTATGATCCATGTGTTCCAAAATATTAGTGCATTGGAAAGGTCCTAACTCAATTTCACTCTGCATTTTCCAGACATTTATTGAAACAGGGAGCTGTGAAATTCTGCTGTGGATTCCCCCTGGCTCAATTTGTGTCTGGGATGGAGGAACCTGGAGAAGACCCATACAGCACATACCAGCACAGGGGACACCCTTGCTGGGTGGTGACGGGAGTCTCTCACAGGGATCCCAGTGCAACTGGTGAAGTGAAAGCTTTTTCCCTCTGGTACAGAACACCAGGAAACATCACAAGCAGCCATCGCCTCATTGTCTCTGTAAGAGCAATGTTTGCAGGAATCTTGGGAGCATCACCTCCTTTTTCATCAAGTGCCCCAGCTTCCAGCCCCAGCAGCCACCTTCTGCTCTGTTGGGAGAAGCAGGTAATTGGGGGAGGGAGCAGAGGTACCACAGACATTGTGCTGTGAGGTGGACCGAATGACAGGATCAAGCCCATCCCAAAGCTGTGCATGCTTTTCCAGGTCTCTGGGAGCAGGAATTCAAGGTGGGATCCATCAGTGAATTTAGCATTGAATTTAGCATTCCACCTCCTGCGCCCTGAACCAAGCACAAAGATGAAAGACTCGATGATCTCTGGAGGTCCCTTCCAACCCCTACAACTCTGTAATTCTGTGATCTCTGAGCTGAGGTTCCTGGTGGGCATACAGGGTTTGCAGGACAGGGAGTTCAGCAGAGGAGATCTTCCCCTCCAAAATGTTGCTTCTGGTGAAGGATCTGCAGTGGGACCATGCAGGATCTCTCTTCCTTTGCACCCCAGCTCTGCTGGGTGTTTTTCTGTGGAACAGTCAGATGTGGCTCCTTGTGAACAAGTGTTCAGCTCCAGAAACACCTGGCTGCAGCGGGCACATAGAGCTTCTCCATGGGCAAGCTCGCTCTATGACCAGCACAGAGGAGCCACCACAGCCCTGGTGAGGCCATGGAGAACTATGAGAAAAGGGGAACAAAATTATTAAGGCCGTGTGAATATTTGGGGCAGAAGTCCAAATTTGGCAGGCTCAGTGTGCTGAAACCCACCACACCCATGCCCAACAATGCATATTCATTTTGGTGTACCGGAGGGGGGCAGAGGGCAGCTGCTCACATGCTTGTGCTAGGACTTTGTTTCAGAGCATCATGCTGTGGGAGGGGAACGTCCCAGCACAGACATTGTCCCATTGTCCCTCTGCCCCAGTGCTCCCACAGTCCAGAGCCAGTCTCCAAAGAACAGATAGAGGAGGTAGTTCAGAGTCATGTTTCCAACCTTGAGGCCATCTGCACCGCATGAACTTGCCAAGCGCAGCGTTGCTCACCCCAGTAATCTACAGAAGGCTTTGCACCATTGTTAAAACTGTAGAGGCCAGCTTGTTACGGGAGGTTACAGTTCAATTTTAGTAATGGTTTCACCAGGAGTTGCTGTAATAAAGAGCTCGGTGCTTCGTAGGCTTTGAGTACTCTCAGGCCAGGTCCAGCTCTCATTACCCTTGTGCAAACCTGAAGTGACATTCCCAGTGTCAGGAAAGGTGCTGCATGTTTGGAGGCTTCTAAAAGAGAGCAGGATTTGGCCTAAGATTTCTCCCAACAAACCTTTCCCATGCAAATAAGGACGTTTTGCACACGCCTTGAATACCAAATTAGTACATGTTCTACTGCTCAGCCTCACGTTTCCCCCACGTAACCCACAGAACCACGGCGGCCGTGCTGAGCCAGGTACATGGCTCTGCCTGTGCCTGACACCTGAGGGTACATTCTGCTGGTGCTGACTCCGCTTGCTGCAAAGCCAAACTGCTGCTGTTACACCAACGGCGAGGCTGGCCCATTGGATGGGGTGGCCAAGGGCTGCTCATGTGGGAGTGTTCAGCCATGGAAGCTGGGAGGAGCAGAAGAAACTGGGACATGACACAGAACCCGAGAAGCCCATGAGGAACTTGGGTTGTAGATGAAGGTGCCCAAGCAGCACAGCACCAGGGAGGGGCGGGTTTAAAACCCCCAGATTAGGTAAATGACCATTAGGCAGAAGTGCTGGAAAAGAATGGCATATTTCCATCGCCCCAACCGTAACCAAGGAGCGGACCCCTCACTCCCCAGCCCCTTCAGGTGCTGTGCGGGACCGGAGCTGGGGGAATTCACTTTTGTCTGGCTCCGAGTCGTGCTGATCCCACTGCAGCTGGGAGGGGATTTCCCGTCAGCTCCAACCCAGCTGCTTAAAAAACTCTTCACTAAGTGAGCTAATATTTCATGAATAAATTGAAGTGGTCAAGTCCCATTTTGTGCAGAAAGCACGGTTCCCTGCCGATTAGCCTCCTTGGTACTTTTGGGGATATAAATAACTTCACAGGCTCATTCTCTGTGCCTTTCAAAATAAAAGCAACATTCAGTTATTTGATTTTTTTTTTTTAATTTTATGCAAATGATCTTCTGTTCTGTGTTATTATGTAAACGAGCCAACTGAAATGGTAATGAGGGAACCCAGAAGTATGCATATATTAACTGCCGCTATAGAGCTTTACACCTACAGAAATGGCACTGAATTACATTTCTAAGGGAGGGACAGGTGTCCTGAGGGTGAAGATTTCACTCCAGGACTTGCTTACTTCAGAAATCCCTGTATATGAACGCTGCTTCTTCCTACAGAGAACAGTCAGGCATTCAATTCAAAGAGTAAGTCAGTACTTCAGCCTGAAATTGCTTATTTTCAGTGTGGGAAAACATGTTGCACTGAATTGCCATCAGCCTGGGCAGGAGGAGTTCACATCCCACCTCTTAAACTCTGGCAAGTCTAGTTCAAATCAGAGCTCCCCAAGTATAGAGAGCTTCAGATAACCCATGAGGAAGACAGCATTTTTATGTCTGCCTGTGCTCCACTGCAACAAGGGGACCTATGGGGAAATGACTCCTGTGTACACTCCTCCAGGGCTTGGGGAGGGTGGAGAAGAGCATTGCTGGGCTCTGGTAAGCCCATGGCATGATAGAAGTACAGGGTGATAGGCACTAAGAATAAATTTTTAAGGCTTAAGACAGAGGCAAAGCCCTTTTCCAAACTCTCCAGTGATGTCTGTGGCAAAATTCAATGGTGTTAGAAGGGATAAAATGTTTCTGCTTCCTAAGCCACATCCTTGTGTGCCCAAAGGGGTCCTCTGCCCCCTCCCCTCCAAGGTGCTGCACATCTCAAGCTACAAACACTGCCAGGAGAATAAGACAAATCACATCTTCATTTTCTACTCTCTTCAAGAACAGTCAAGGGCTTTCACCAAGATGAAAGCATCAGTTTCTCACCTTTACAAAACACCCTGAGAGAGCTGAAGCTCAGATCACAAGGGAACAGATGCCTCAAATCCTTCCTAATCCCCGTGTGTAGCAATGGTGTTTGAAGCGATTAGAGGCACAGTGAGTCCCGTTCCAAAGAAGGTAGAGCAGATGTTGTACACAGAGGTGCATTAAGCTCGCAGTTGTGGCTGGACTGCAGAGATGTTGGCCAAAGTCCATCGCAGTATGTCTGACTGTTATGACTATTTGGCTCCAAACACAGTGGACTGGACCTGTAGCATTAAAACCACAGATCCATTTTTCACAGTTTGTGAACTCACCACTGTGTCAGGAGCTGGAGTGAAATCCAGGGACATCCTGAAGGCAACAGGAGTCTTGTCCTTGATTTCAAGGCACCTGGAAAGCTCAATATCTGCAGCTTCTATTTAATAATTAAATGAGAACCAGCAAATAATGGATAATTTTTTATAGGAAAAACTACACCAAGTGCATAGGTCTGATCCGAAAGCCTGTGAAAGCCTTCTGCTGGGCCAACTGGGTTTTGAAACGAGCCCATATTGGTAATAAAAATAAATCCCTGTAATTAGGCAAAAGGGAAAATCCAAAAGGTGCCATTTGAGCCATTTAGGGCTCATGATCTGTATCCTGGGGTTTGGGCTGGGTGGCCCTGGAACCTCAGGAGTCCTGTGAGCCCACGGGAGGTGGGTCATGGGGGAGCTCAACCATCCCCATGGTAGGGCTGGGGAAGCATCTTCTGGACCGCAGGTCTCGGTCTCCCTAAATGGCAAATCCCAGGTGAGCTGGGGTGCCCCGAGCTTAGGCAGGATGAGAAGACATCACCCAGCCAGGGATCTGGCTGCCTCAGATCTGGTGACAGACCAGTCCCAGGTCTGTCTGTCTTTCCCTAAGAAAGCTCCATCTGCTCCACCAGGTCTGTCCTTCCCTCCTGCAGGCATGTGTACAGCCGTCCTGCCCAGGCTGCTTCACCATCCAAGATACAAATGTCACTTCAGGCAATGCCACAGACTTTCCTACTTTATCTGCTTCCTCTAGAGCTGCTAGAAATGTATCACTTGGAAGGCATGGCCCAAAAAGCAGGATTTATTGCTCAGAAACCAAGAAGCCCTGACTAATGAAGCATGTTTGAAGTTCATTTTTAATACTGGGATGAGCCAAATGTCACCAGCATCAGCACCAGGAGAGTTTTGGGCCCCAATGTGGAGCCAGAGATGGGGACAAAATTCTTCCCAAGGTGGATATTTTAGTTTCGGAGGTAAAATATGCTCGTGCTTCTAGAAGGCTCTTTCTGGTCCAGACCAAGGTCTTTTGGTTGTAGACAGGGGAAGTACAGGTGGTCAGGAATGGTGTGAGAAGGAGAAAGGAGGCTGGTTATTCTTGCCAGAACCTGGTGTGTCTCATGACTTGGTAATTAAACAGAAAAGTGAAATTAGATAGCAAGAAAGACTTTTTGGTTTTTTGAGTAACTCTTGCAGCCACAGAGCCTTGCCACAGGCAGAGGCCAAGAGCGGAGCTGGGTTCAAAGGAGGGTTAGACAAATGTATGGAAAATATGCAACTTCTAGGCATAGCCTTGAGGCAACACAAGTGTCTCACTTCGATTGCTAATGGCCAGAGGCTGGCAGAGACCAAGGGAAGGTCTATGTTATACAAGCCCTAGTTGTTTCTCTGTCTTGAGGGGGTTTTTGTTTGCTCCTGCATGGCAAACGTACGTGTGCCTTTGCAGGATCCTTTTCAGACAGACCTTTGCTCCCTTCCAGTGCAGATATTTCCATCTTTCCTCCGAGCAGATCTGAGTATCTATGTAGTTTGGGGCTGATTATTTTAGCATTGCTTTTTTTTCTGGGGGTTTCAGAGGATCCTTCCTGCGTTCCCAGAAATAGAACACAAACATCTACCACTCGGATGTTTTGTTAAGTTATTTTCATTAAAAAAAATAAACTTGCTTCCATCTGGGAATTTTGTTAAGTGCTTTAGATATGTTTTTAACTTCTCTGCATCCCATCACCAGGCGTGGATTTCAGCCAACTATTCCAGGGCTTGAACACACAGCTCTTAAGGGATGGTTGGAATCTGGCTCCGAAGCCCTCACCTGACTTTGTTCTGATAGACATCGCTCCAAGCTCCTCCTCCGCAGATCTGATTTCTCCCAAATGTTGTGAATATCTGGATTCCTGCCCAAATTTTGTCCGTTTGGGTCCAGCTTTATCCCCCATCTCCATCTGGTCAGCAGAAGAGGCTCTCAAATCCAACAGACCTTCCGGGGTTCAGGTGGCCCTGGAGCAACAAGAACCTCAGAGGGGCAGGACCAAAGCCCTGGGGGACCTTCACAGCCTGGGAAATCGCTACCCACCTACAGAGGGTCTCATCAGGGGGTCGCATTAGATTCTCCCTGTTAGGAAAAGGGGATGTTTGCAGGAAGAGGTGACTGGTCTCAGATAGCATGTGGGTGACTCACGGTTCAGCTCCAGAAGCCAAGATGATTGCAGTGAGAGTCATCCTTGGTGGCACAACAAGTGGTGGTGGTGGCATGCCCAGCTCAGCAGCCACCAGCACTCCCTGGCAGGTGTACCCCTGACAGCAGCTTTTCCTTTGCTTCCTTCCCAGCTGCAGCAGAGAGAAGTGCACATGGCAGTGTGTGTGTCTGTGTATAGAGGGAGATATATATAATTTTTTTTCCTCCTTTCACACTGTTAAGAAGCTGAAGTCTCAGGAGGAACATTATAATTTCCAGTGGAACCAGCTACCTTCCCACCTCTTTTTTTTTAATTATTTTATTTTTGTGTGACATGCATGCCTCTACTTTCCCGAATGAAGAGTGCCACTAACTACCTCTTAAAATATTATTACAGAGGGGCTGTATTCTACTGAGAATGGCATTTTTTGTAACAACCCCATTTTCCTTTTCACTTATTCTTACCTAAAAAGTTTCAGATTGCAGCTCATCCATCTCTCTGACACCCAAATCCCCTCTCACGTTTTCAAATTTATATATATATTGTTAACCCATTATTAGCCTATATTACCCAAGAAAAAAAAAAAGGGGGAAGCGTGAGAAAGGGCCAGGCCCTGAGTGGAGGTGTGGGATGCATGGAGGGGGGTACATCAATTTGGGCTGCTGGTTTGGGGAGATTTGTCTGCAAGGGAGTGGCTCCAGAGCCTGGTTTTCCTCTGCAGCCTCCCTCTGCAAGAGACTTTGTGGGGACACCTCAGTGTCACAGGGGAGGGTGACACCTCTCATTTTCTCACAGGGTCTTGCTCCAGTGCTTGGTGGGCCGCTCCAGCCCGCTCTGCCTGGGGATGAGACTTGCTCTGCCCCCAGCTTGCCCAGACAGGAAAACAAGGGACCAAAGCCTGCGGAGGAGGAGAAAACCAAACTATCCATCCCCACTGTTTCCTCCAGCTGGGGCAGAGAGGTCATTTTCTGAAGGATGTGCTTGTGTGAGCTCATCCCAGCGGGGCAATGGTGATGCACACGGTGCCAAATTCTCCCAGACCTGGGTTCCTGGGGTGGGAGGAGAAGGACAGGGATGGGGAATGGTTTGGGATGCAGAGGCAGACCTGGCGACTCTGTGCTGCCCATGTGAGCTCGGACCTCTCCATCCCAGCCCATTCTAGTCCATTCCAGCTCCCCTAAAAGAAATCAGGTGGAGATTGTAGGCAGGCAGCAGGGGCAGCTGGGGGAGGTGCATCAGCACTTGGTGGCTTTTGCTCCTCTCTTCCTTGGAAATATGGAGTTCATCCATGGCACCGTGCGGCTCCTCAGTTGGCAGTGAGGACAGAGGAGCTCAGCTCCCGGGTACCCGGGCAGGCAGAGGGGCATTCGGGAGGGGGAGGGCGCCTTGCATTTGGTTATCACACAGCAGCAAGGACAGGAGGCATCCTGAGGACAGGAGGGAGGTTGTCAGAGATGAAGCTATACTCCACGAGCTTCTGAGCAAATTTAAAATGTAATCTTTAATGTGTGAAAATCTCTTAGGTTACGGGAAGGTGGCAGCTTTCTATTTTCATTGAGCTGTAATGAGTCACTTGCAGGGAAAGAAGAAAATCTGTGTCTTCATTAAAGTTTCCCTTTCTTCCCCTGAAACTTGCAAGCAGGCGTGCACAGACCTGACAGTAAGCTGGTATTCCTATTTGTTATCCTCTTAAAAAAATAACATAATCCTCACCAAAATCCCACCTACCCAACGCTCTGGGAAATATTTCTTCCCTCTCTCTTTCCCTTTGGGGTGTGTGTGTGGTTTTTATTATAACTTGCAGGGAACTGCTTAACATCAACAACAACAAGGAAACTTTGGCAGAAGCTGCCTCAAAGGATCCGTGCTCGAGATGTTCAATGAACTTCCTAGCTACCAATAATTCCAGTTGGCTGCTTTTCCTTGAGCTGCATCCTCCCGGCGTCGGGGTGTGTGGAAGTGGTCAGTGCCCCATCGCTCACGGGGGCTCCACCAGCTGCACGAGGCTTCCCCGAACAGCAGCTCTTTGGGAAGGAGGTGGGGGGGAGTGGTGGGGAGAGTGGGAGAAGTTTATTAGTTCTTTTTCTTCTTCTAAATGAAGCTACTTCTCACAAGTCTAAATATTTACTGCCGTTGCCCGACACATACACACACACAAAATTTAATAAAACTATCTGTCGAGTGAGATTCTGATTCCCAATTATTTGGTCTTCACAAAGTTAAAAAAAAAAAAAAAAAAAATTAAGGAAAAAAAAAAAACCAACCCACCCAACTTTGTTTGTGCATTCTTACTGCAAACACAATGCCAACAATGGCTAAATAGACAGCATAATAAATAGCACCACAATGCCGACATAAAGGCCTTTCTGGTACTGCATACAAAATATAAACTGTGCCATGCCATTATTATTCCGGAGCCCTTGCTGAAACAGTGCAGTTGAAATTCCACCCCCAATGTGCACCTAATCAGCCATTCAGAGCCCCTTAATGACTTGTCAGTTCTTTGCCCTGCCATTTTCTGTCCAATTAATTCTTTTATTGTGCACCGGATAAAGGAAGACAAAGGCCTTCCATGCAATAATGAATCATTAAAATTCAGCAGCTCCTCTCTTGTGCTCTTGGCTCCTCACCAGCAATTCAGGCTGTTTCGCATTCGTTATGTGTGTGGTGGTTAAAATTCACTCTACCTCAAACAAGACCTTTCAAAATGCTTAACCCTTTCCTGGGTGAAGACCTCCAGCGCTACGCTGGGAATTTAGACATACACACACAGACACACCGGGGGAAAAAAACAGGGAGGAAGCAAAAAAAGAGAGGAGGGGGACGAGGGAGGGGAGGAGAAAGGCAGGCAGAGGTATTTTGGGTAAATGTTTTAATATCACGTCTCTGACAGTCACAATATTGCCTGCGCACACAGCCACAAACAAATACGGGGAGCGGGAGCCGGTGCCAGCGCGGCTGAGCGCAGCCGGGCTGCGGAGCCGCGGCGGGACGGGTGGTGCGGGTGCCATCACCCCCCGCCCGGACGGCACTTTCTGACCCACGCCGGCGGCTTTGCATCGCTTTCCCTAAACCAACACAGCCCCCCGGAGCGGGCGGCGGAGGCAGGGAGGGACACCCTCTTGTTTTGGATTAGGAGTGGCTTGTTTTTCATTCCTAATTGGTTTAAGATAAACTGAAAGAAGCGGCTTTTAAACCTGAATAACTGTGTCCAACTGGCCTTTTTTTTTTTTTTTTTTTTTTTTTTTTCTTTTGCACGGGCTTCACTAAATCAGGTCAAAACCAACACTCCAGTTAAGCCAGTGACACACTGTGCATGGCTGAGCTCCGCAGCCATATGGGAGCGGCTTAATAGGGGTCGGCAGGAATGCCGGCGGCTCTTTCAAGCCCGGGGAGGGCAGAGCCCCGCTTTCGGCGGCACCCACCGTGTTTATCCAAGTGCCAAACCGTTTCTGAGCAAGAACCCCCAGGCTGGTGGCAACGACCATCCCACGGGTGACTCCTGTCCCACCGCGGTGGCTCTCCTGCAGGCACCCCGGCAGGCAGGTAGCACCAGAAGCTGGGGGTAGCTTTGCTTCTCAAGCCCTGTTAAAACTGGGATTTTTCAGTGCAGGCTGCATGGTTTCATGGAAAGTCCTTGCCTGCCATTTCCCTCCTCGTGCAGCAACTTTCTGCAAAGAAACAAACTCATGTTCTACCAAAGCCACAAAACCAGCTGCTGCTCCAGCCACAGCCCCGGTACAGAAGTCTGCACTTCTCCACCAATACTCTGATGGAAACCTTATGGCCCAAGCCCCAACACCAGCCCTCTGGGCTGACCAATGGGCTGTCATTCATGAAAACCCATGCTCACCATCAGGGAGCAGCTCCTGCATCACATCACATCGCAGAGCCAGGGATTGTCCTGCGACCTCTGTGGCTTGGGCGCAGGCTGGGGTGTCAGGACGGGAGCAGAACAGAGTCATTTGTACTAAGCACTATTTTCAGTGGTTTGTGCTCCAGGGGACTATTTTTTTACCTCCTGCTGACTCATTTGGGAAATGGCTTCCCCTAGCCAAGCCTCATCCTCTGCCACTTGGTGCCATCCTAACTCCTGTGTATAACATGCATAAAGGGGTCATAAAATGACACACCCCCCGGCTCAGCTGGGCAGTGGCAGAGATGGACCAGGTCTCCCCAGCTCCCGCGGTCCTGCGCATCTTCCCTCACTCATTAATTGGGGTCTGTGTGATGAACACCCCAAAAAGCTTGTGGAGTCTCTACAGGATCTCCAAGGAAGAGTAAAGCAGTGGTAAGGTCTGTCTTGGGAGCTGGGGATCCTCCATGCATCACTCATGCAGCAGTCAGGAGTTGATGTGAAACTCCCTGCTTTCACGTCCTCGCCCCAGAAAAGGAGTTGGGAGCCCTTCTGCTGGTGAATCCAGGCTTAAGAATTTGCCTTCAAAGAGACCTCGATCAACTGGAAGGCTTAAAATAGGACAATATTGGATTTCACTTAAAGTCTTTGCAGAGGGCTGAGTTCATCCAGGCTCCCTGGGGACCACAGCATCTCTTCAGCTCACCCATCCTTGTCCAAGCAGCCCCTACAAGCTGCTCCTACAGCCACCAAGCCTTCCCCACCAAGCTCCCACACTGCTCCTCCTGCTCCCAAAATCTCTCCAGCTTTGCACATCAGCACAGCTCTGCTCTATGTGTGAAGGGCTGTCCCGTACCCCGCTCCCGTGGCCCCACATCTCGTAGCAAAGCAGAGCTGTGGGTTGGCTCTGGTGAGCCTGGCTGGAAAAGCCAGACATCCCAAGGAGGATCATCCATAGACACAGAGCAGGAATATACCCATGCAGAAGTTCATTTAAACTGAACGCTGTCATAGAAAAGTCATTTAAGAATTTCTTTGCCATAAACCTGATACACAACTCTAAAAAATGTGTAACAAAAGTTGATATCACTCCAGAAAAAATTATAATGAGGATGGGAAGGGACTTTTTCCACCCTGCAGAAGGAATGTGGATACGGTCTATAAAATTAATTTCCTCTTTCTTACTAAACAGTACCTCCTGAGCAATTCAGATAAATAGCAACATTCATTATTCTCTGCACCAAAAATAAAAAAAAAAAAAAGAGGAACTTTTATCGCTTGTCTATTCCTGCAATTATCTTGAGAACCCTTTTTTGTTGACAGCCAGAGGTCAAAAGCCGGTCTTGGTTTCACCTGATCCCATTGACTTCTGCAGAGACATTCCAGATTCACGCCAACACAAGAGCCATCAGAGCCGAGCTCGGGACACACAATGCTGCCATTCACGTCAGGAAGGCGCTGGGCTCATGGAAAATCACTTCTCTTTCTGCAGACGGTATCTGCGCATAAAGGAGGAGAAAAGGACAATGCATGAAAATGCATTTATACAAACAGCATTAATTTCAAATCAAAATGCTCTTCTCTGGCTGTAAACTGTGGCCCTGGTCAGTGCTTTCCTCCTAGGGAAATAAAATGGGAGACTCGTATGTTTAAGTGTTAATCTAGGTGTGGAGAATGAACTCCTGGTGCTCCTAGAAATTTCCAGTGCACCCTAAAGCCCAAGGCACTGGAATTAGTCAGGCCAGGGCATTTTACCTGCCTATCACCTTCCTGAACATCCATTTTGTACCCTCTTTGAATTTTACTCCACAGGAGAAGTGCAGTGAGTATCCCCTACCCCGAGGGCAAGAGGAAAAACCTTCCCTGTCACCATTTAGCAGCAGTTACCCAAACAGGAGCTGCTTCCAGGAGCTGCAGGGGGGTCTTCAAGGTTCATATCATACTTGTACCTGCAGAACGGTATGGATGTATGGCATTTTATCCCTGCATACACTAGTAAAAGCTAACCTGATTTTGCAGAGCTTCTAGAAAGCAAATGGATTAAGCCCTGCGTGTTTTGGCCGTGCGTTCCTTGGAGCAGTCGCCAGGCTGGCCCAGGGCTCCTGCAGCCCTGGCAGGAGGAGAGCGCGGCTCCCACACAAGCACCCCACAGCTTCTGGCTGCCCCAAGGACGTTGTACGCCCTGGATGTCACCTCATCCCACGGCTGGTACCACACACCAGGAGAGGAATAAAAAAGGAGAGAGGGCAGAGGTTGGTGATGTTCCCCAAGCCTGGGGCCAGACCCCATCCTGCTGGGTGCACAGACCCACTTCAATGGGGGTCACAAACGCTTCAGTGCCATTTTTAATTTCAGTATTTCTGGGTGATTTACAATGCCATCCCATACAGGCATTTTTACTCTGCTTCAACGGTGAATCCAGGTATCCCTGAAGTCACTGCAAGCTTTGCTATTAAACATCAAGGAGAAAGCAAAGGCAAGCATCGACATTCCCATTGCACCCTTCTTTCCTTCTCCAAAGCTTTGCAGAGAAAGCCCTACCCCAACACCCAGCACTGGCAGAGCCAAAACACATCTATTCTTCAAGCATGGGTTAGGGTAAGACTTGAAAGTTGCATTGTAACCGGAGGCAGAAGGAAGGAGGAAAGAAAGGCTCCTCTGAAAGTTATTCTGCAGCTTTGGCTTATAGCGTAATAAAGTCATTTTGCCAGGAGTTTTGTAAATGAGCACAGAGAAAATGGTGTCCAGTTACAGACACTCTGGCAAGATAGCTCTTGGCAGATACTGGGAGCAGCAAACTTGCGTTGGGACACGGGCGCTCAGACTTCGTTAATGTTCTTGAGCTTCATTAATTGTCATCACATTTATTTTCCCCCATGTTAAAACATTTCCCAGAGCGCTGCACCGCATCCAAGTCCCGAGTGTGTTTCTCAGGCAGGGGAATGTCCCTCATCCCAAACCTTTCCTTCCCTCATCCCAAACCTTTCCTTCCCCCATCCCAAACCTTTCCTCCCAGTTAGGGCTCAGTCTGAGAATCTTGCACCCATTTGTACCAGTAAAACTGAACTGCAACTTTGTTTATATAACAAAATAAAGAAGAACAATCACAAACTATTACACTGACTGCATTTAGAAACAAAACCGCTACATGCAACATGTAATTCTGCTGCTATTGGAATTAAGAGGAGTTTACAAGGGCCCAGCAACCAGAAAACAGAACTTGTTCCTGTAAAATTCCTACGTGCTGTACAGAGCAAAATGAACTTGGTCTAAAACCATCCATCCTGACCTTGCAAACCCTTCCTCATGTGAGCAGTCTCAATGAAATCCTATTACGGGCATGGAAATATACTTCAAGGAAGCAAAAAAAGAAAAGGAAATTTTAAAATCTCTCATAGTAAAGCACCATTCAAGTACAGGAAAAAAAAAACCAAAAAAAAAAAAACCCACCCCAAACCAGCATATTCAGAGAACTAACAAAAAATGGACACCTTTTTATTCTGAATAGCCTGCCTCTTCCAAAGCTGCTCTCCACATTTCTTTTCAGTGCAGAAATAGGCTCAAGCAGAAAGAAAACAGAACACGTACTTGATAAAAAGCAATTTTTAATTTTATCAAATTGATCTGTACAAAAGTTAGCATTGCTTAGGCAGAAGCTAGTGAAGAGAACAGATAAGTAACAGCCAAAGTCTTTTAAACTTTATACAGAAAAATAGATTGCATAAAAATGAGTTTTCTGTATTTTCCCCCACCCCCACGTCCCCAAAAGGAAATATGCAAAAAATATTTTTAGAAAAAGAGTAGGAAACGTAGAAAAGGTAAAAAGATGATAACCTCTGAAATGTGTTTTTAGATTTACAAAGTTTTAAAAGGCACAAGTTACCATAAAATAGATGGTTATTATATGCTCAGCATACAATGGAAGAAGTAGAAATATATCAATGAAATATTAGTCTAAAACTAAGTACCTAAAAAATTTCTTTTTTTTTTAGTGGAGAAGATTTTAGTTTCACAGCTTGATGGATGAAATCTGGTCCCTAGAAGCCAAAATTAAAGCAGAAGTTGATAATTCCTCATTAAATTACATCGCCCTATAAAGTAGTCCTGGTTCTGAAAGCGTACAAAGACTCTGCAATGCCTCCAATCCCATCTTAACGCCCCAAAGCGGGTAGCCAGAAAATTCGCCTGCTCCTTCCCTCGAATCATTTCAGCCTCCCCAATTTAATTAGTAGCTTTTCCCCGCCTCGTTATCTCACATTCACCCTTGGAGTTTCCTTCTTGGTGCCCAGGTCTGCGATGGGCAGATCCGTTCAGTCCCTCTCTCAACCACGGCTGCTGCAGCGGCTCAAAACGAAAAAAACCCAAAAGCCAACGAAAATCTCTAGACTCATAACACCATTTTATTGTATCATCTCCACTATTTTTATGCTCCCTCCCCACCCCATCTTTAAAATCTTTTTAAATTCTACTTTTTTTTTTTTGCACGAAATTACTTCATTAATTAAAAGACAAAAATAATACAGAACATAAATACATATTTAACAGATTTTTTTAAAAAAAAAAACCCAACGAAACAACAAAACACTTTTAAGCTTCCAAAAAACAAAACGAAATGTTAATTACAGCCAAACCTTGCTTAGAAGAACTCTTGACTAAAAAAAAAAAAAACAAAAAACCAACAAACACTTCAGACATTTAATTGGTTGGTCCCACCAGACTCGTTTCTTCCCACGAGATCGTTACACGGAATAGCCGGGTTTTCGGGTTTCATCCGCGTTGGTCCGAGTGAGTTCTTGCCCTCAAGGTTGGTCCGTTCCTCACATTGCAATAGACCCTTAAAAGTCTCGATCAGCTAGTTATTTATTTAATTTTTTTTTCTTTTTTTTAATTCTTCCCCTCCCCTTCCCACCCCCCTGCTCCACTTTTGCACTTGTCAACTTCCACGACGAGTTAAGTTCAGTTCAGTCCTCACAGAGGAGTCGAATGGTTTTGTCCTTCATTTATTCAAAAGGAATCACCGGCCCTTTTTTTTTGTTTGTTTGCTTGTTTGTATTGTTTTTCTAATTATTTTCTTTTTAAATTTGTTTAAATTGTATTAAAGAAAAATAGAGCTCTGTCCTTTTGGAGAGTTTTGAAGCAAGGGGACATCCAGTCACAACGAGCAGAGTTCCCAGTGGCTCAGGAGGCACTTCGGAAACTATCGCGGCACTCCACGCTCTTCATCTTCATTCCTTCATTAGTGCATACGTTGGGGAAGCCCTCGGGGCCTCCACGCATCCTTTAAGGCCTTGTCAGGGTTGTGTAGACCGGCTGGTCCCAGTTAGCCGTGGGGCTGTGGGCCGGCGGGATGGACAAGCCGTTGAGGATGGGCGTTGCGTAGGGACGGCGGGAGGAGTGGAAATAAGGATACTGGTAAATGCTGGAGGGGTAGCCGGGGTAGGGGTTGTAGTAGTTGGAGCTCTGGAGGTCCGTGTAGTCACACTGGGAGCTGGAGAAGGAGGCGGCGGCCGTGGCGGTGGAGGCGGTGGTGGCACAAGCCTGGGCACTGTAGGAGCCATAGTCGGAGTGTGCGGGGGAGCCGTGGGACTGGTCGCTGTAGTGGCTGGGGCTCAGCTGCTCCGTTTTGATGTGTGGCCTTTGCTGGCCCGAGTCGGCAGACGATGGCGATGCCGAGGCCGGGCTTTTGTGAGTCCAGACCTGGTTGGTTCCACCAGTGCCTGTGGCTGAGTGGGAGTAGGACGTGCTATAGGAGCCGGCAGCGGCGTTGGGGCCATGGTCAGCTGGCATGGCAGCATGGCCATTGAGTGGCAGGTACTGGTCAAACTCATGCACATCGAAGGTCTCCATGTTGTTGATGACCTCACTGCTCAGCTCCGAGATGTCCACGTTGCTGAAGTCAATGTTCTGGCGGCCACTCTCCACGAGGCGGCGGCCCTCATGCTTCAGCTCCTGCTTGCTGCCGTGGTGGAGGTCAGTTTTGGGGGTGGTGGGTGGGGTGGGTGGCCCGTGGGTCTGGCCTGGGGATGAAAGGACAGCAAGGCTTTAATGAGAGCGACCACAGAACACCCAACTCTTTCAAGGACAATTAAAGAAATGTACATTTCTTCCCTCTGCTATTGAAAAGAGGGGAAGGGGGATTTAAATCCATGGCCTCATGTTGGAGGTGGCTGGTGTACTGCAACCATGGACCACATCCTCAGCTGGGGTAAACCCCGCACAGGCAATGGTTCTTAGCTGGGGGAGAAGCCAGTGAGCATGCTGTGCCCATCAGCATCACTCTGGGACACAGCAGGACACCACCGGCTGCACAAACTCCCTGTTCGCCTGGAAAGATGAGCTGGGAGAGGACTGGTACGGACCCACTCAGTCTCAGTCTCTCCCTGCCAGCAGCCTGAAGCCAGCCCAGCTCTCCCGGAGGCAGAGAAGCCATCCCGGCAGAGCAGGACAGGGCCGGGATCCCCAGCCAGGCTGGGTGAGAGCACAGACGCGTCTGAAGCTGCAGGACGTTCGCAATCCTCCTGGAATCTGTCAACACGCGCCCTGTGCCAATTCACAGCGCTGCCGAGAAGCGGGGAGCTTCGGGGGAAAGCTGCGTCTCCAGACCCGCTGCCCCTCGCAGCCTTCAAAGGGCCAGCGGATTATTAACCCTTATTAGCTCGCAATTAATTCTCCTGCTCCCGGGCTCTCTGGGAAAGCGGGGTCCCTGCACTTTGGGGATTTCCTATTGCACAGCCAGCTCTGTGAGCACTCACTAAATGAAAACCCTGGCCACGCTCACAGCCTGGTGCAAAACCACAGCTCTCGGGGTGCTGAGTCCTGCTTTCGGACAGCCCCAATACCACCGATATTCATTCGGGGGGGCAGATGAGCCTGTACCTGCCAGCGGGTTCACATCCCAAACCAACGTGCCCGGGACATGCAGATTCTTTTTTGGCCCGTGGGGCCCTTTACCTGTATGATCTCCATGATGGTGGGAATCGGCCATGCCTCCCAGCCCGCTGTCTGCTTTGTAGATCTGCGTGCCGGCGTGGTGGCTGAGCTCAGCTCCGGAGTCAGAGTCGCTCTGCCCGGCTTTTACGCTTTTCCTCCTCCGTGGCTGGTATTTATAATCCGGGTGATCCTTTTTGTGCTGGACCCTGAGCCGCTCAGCTTCTTCCACAAAAGGTCGTTTCTCATTTTCACTTAGCAAACTGGTTTGGGGAGGATTTTTTTTTTTTATAAGAAGGAAGCGGGGGGGGGAAATAAAGCAAAAAACAACATTAGTATCTTTTCCTTAGAAGTTTTCAGGCTATTTTCCAGACTCACACTTTTCTACTTCCCATATACTAATTTCAGCAATGAGAAAGTTAATTCCAAAACGATTTTGCCATGGCAAAAAAGAGCTGCAGTATGTTGGAAAAAAAAAAAAGTATTAAAATACCAGCTATGAAGGCACAAAAAAACCCCTGACCACTATGGATACCAACATCTGGGCAAACCAAAATCCTCCTCCTGCCCCGTTTTAAATGCTTTTGCCAAATATTATTCCTCTGTTTGCCCTACAAATGCTGCCTGTGACAAACAACGCTGCCCATTTCCAGCTTCGATTAGTGCTTACAAAGAAATCACGACAACAACAGCGATGGGAATTATTTCTTTCAAAACTTTCCCCCACCCCGGACATCTCTTTGTGAACTCCTGGAGAGTCTCAAACGGCAGCAAGAGCATCGTTGGCCCAAGCAAGCAAGAAAGATGCAAGTTTGGTACAGCCATGACTGGATATACCACGCGGTAAAACGTGGCTCGTCCCACAGCCTCGGGAAGCAGAGTGCACTCAGCTGCCGCGCAGCCAAAAAAGTTCGTGTCGGTGGGCAGTGCTGAGCATCGCAAGCACACAGATAAGGAGGGAAATTGGAAAGAAGATTACAGTAAGTGCTTAAAATCGGCTTGTGGGTTTTACAGTTTGTTATGCAGCAAGTAAGCTAGCTGAGGGGGGGAAAAAAAAAACCCTGTTTTAGAAAAAGCCACTGTAAAAGAGCAATTTTATAAGTCTCCATCTCCTGGCGACAGGGACACGGGAAACCCAAACAGGAGAGGAACGGGCCCAGGCTGCACATCTCAGTGATGGAGCGGGGAAAATCCACGCGTGACACAGCCCTGGAGAGCCAGCTGTGGGTGCCCGGGCCGCTGCACGGGGGCTTTTTCGGAGCAGGGACTGGCATGTCCTTTGCAGCGTGCCCACAGGCTCTGGGGGATTTCTGCACTTCAGCTTGAAACGCTTCAAGAATCCCCCGTGGGCACGGGGGCGAGAAAGGAAAACCAAACCGCCAACACCCGAAAGGGAGATTTATGAAAAAAATAAAGAAAAACGATTTCAAAAAAAGCTGTGGGAGAGGGAATCCAGCCGCGCATCCGGACGCAAAGCCCCCGTCGCCTCCTCGGACGGCCCGCGGGGGTCCCCCTGGCCCGGCTCCGCAGCGAGGGGAGCGGCAGGGTGTCTGTGCGCGGCTCCCGTGCCCTCAACCCGACGCGGCGCGGTGTCCCGCGGAGGGATGCGGGGCCCGAGCGAGGACGCACGGAGCGGTGCTCCGCGGAGGGATGAGGAGCCCGAGAGAGGACGCGCGGCACGGAGCGGTGCCCCGCGGAGGGATGCGGGTCGCGGGACTCACCGCCAGAGCTTGCCCAGTGTCTTGCTGAGCTCGGCGTTGTGCAGATGCGGGTACTGGTCGGCCAGCTTCCTGCGGGCGGCCTGCGCCCACACCATGAAGGCGTTCATGGGCCGCTTGACGTGCGGCTTAGCTTTGAGCGATCCGTTGCCGCGGACGGGCATGGGCACCAGGCTCCAGTCGTAGCCCTTCAGCACCTGCGAGACGGCGTCGCGGATGCAGGCGGGGAAGCGCTCGTCCACCTCGGCCGCGTCCACCTTAGCACCCAGCGGAGCGGCGCCGGGCGGGCGCGGGGCGGGAGCGGAGGCGCAGCCCAGACCCTCGGAGCCGGCGGGGGACAGCGGCGAGTCGGAGTCCGAGTCCACGTGGGACATGGAGCTGGTGGTGCCCGCGGGGCTGCACGGAGCATCCAGCGCTTTGTCGTGCTCTTCGGTCATGTTGAGCATTGGTGGCCGCGGGAGGGGCGGATTGAGAGGAGGAGGGGGGTTGGGGGGGGGGGGAAAGGGGCCGAGGGGCAGAGCCGCCCCGAGGGCGACGATGTGCCCGGGCGGAGCGGCGGGGGCCGCGCACCCCTCCGCGGGCGCCTCAAGATCGAAGGAAAAAGAATTAAAAAAAAAAAACCAAAAAAAACCCCTCTCTAAGAATAAAATCGACAGGCACAGACGCGGAAAAATCAGCCGAAAAGCGGAAAACAACCCCAAGCAGTCCTGCTCCGTGCCGGCGCCCGGCCCGCTCCGCGCCCCCGCGCCCGGCCCGCCGCCGCGCTCCACGTCCAGTGCGAAACTCAGCCCCCGGCAACAAGTTACTTTAAGGCGAGGGCAAGCGGCCCCTCCTCCGGCGCCGCTCCCTATTGGCGGAGCTGGATGTCTTATTTACATAGGGGGCGGGGCGCCCCACTGGCGGGCCAGCGCTGTCTGCCCGCCCGCTCGCCGCACTCCCGCCGCTCCGCCGACTGGACCCGCTGCCGCCGCCGAGAGGTGCCGCCGCCCGGGGGACGGCTGGACGCGGCTCGCCCGCGGAAGGGGGCCTCTTTTGGGGTGTGTGGAGTCCCCCCTGCTTTTGGGGTGTGTGGAGTCCCCCCTGCTTTTGCCGCCGCAAATCTCCGCGGGGCGGGGGGGGCAAGGGGAGGTCCGGCTTCGTCTCATCGCGCTGCTGGCGGGGACCCGCCGACGGCGGGGATGTGTTTTGTACCCCTGGAGTATGCAGAGGACCCCCGGCTTAGGTATGGGGCGGCCCGAGGCTCCGGGGCTCGGCGACGGGTTGCTGAGCCCTTTTCGGGACCGCCGAGGTGAGGAGCGGAGCGGCGCTGGGACCGGGCGGGAGAAGCCGCGTCCCGGGGCTCCGGTCCGGCGGGACGCAGTGGGCGATGTGCGCCCCGGGAACAGCGGGTTCCTTTCTGAGGGGCTTCTGCGGAGATTGGTGCGTGACAGAAGCACCGGCCGGTCCTGGTTGCAAGCGGGACCGGAGCTGCTCGTGTGCTCCGCCTCCGGTAGCCGAGCTCCGGTGCCCCGGGCCGCCGTGCGCCCCCCGCACCCCCGAGCGCGTCGTTTCTCCCCCTCTCTCCAGCGGCCGAATAACGGAGGAACGGGGTGGGCTGCTGGAAAGAACCGGAACGAGCCCCTCCGCGCCCCCCGTTCCCCTCTCGCCCCGTCTCGCCTCACTCCTCGCAGCCTTCCCTCCTCCGGGCTCCTTTCCGGGCACCGGGGAACCTCCCCGGGAGGGCAGAGCCGGGGCTGCTCGGGCCGCGTCCTGCCCGATGCCGGCGGCTCTGCACCGTCCGGAGGAAGATCCGGCACCTCGGGGTGAGCTTTTGGGTCAGGGGACGGGAGGGTCGCCTGCAGAATCTCTCCCGTCAACACCGGCTGCGGGGGAATGCGTCCCGGGCCCCTCGGCAAAATCCCCTCTTAAAAATGATCTCTCCGCTCGATCCGGAGCTCTCCCCCTCTTGAAGGGACCCCTGGGTTTGAGCATTTATTTGGAGCATTTGATTCTAATTATCCGTGGAATCCAGCCTTCTAATTGCGACTGGAAAAAAGCAACTCCCCAAATTCCAGTTTTCTCCTCTCCTTGCCCCCCTCTCCAGCCCCGCTGCCACCCAGGAAAAAGAGGGTCAAGTACAAGATTTTACAGGGGGAAAAAACCAGAAATGGTGCAAGTGTTTCAATCATTCCAGCATTTAAAAAGCAACAGGAATGTGGTGGGTTTGAGAGCATTTTGTTTAATTACTGCCTGTACGAGCACCTTAAAATAAAGTGTATGCCTTGAATTTAAATGCGACTCTTCAAATGTGCCTGCCTGTCCGTACGCCTTCTGTGGGAAAAGGAATATATTCTATCGAAGTACAAAGTGGGATTTGCTTTTAATTAAACATTCTCTCATTTCCATATTGGTAATTTCTCAGAATTTCAGGTTTCATTTTGTAGCGTCACAAAGTGAGGGGTCAAAGGGGTTTGGTTTGGGTTTTTGTAAAATATAATTTCACAAATCATCCTTAAAAAAAAAAAAAGAAAATGCTGGCTTTAAGGCTCCAGGTGTTCTGTATGGGTTATAACTGCAAGTGAGGAATAACTGAACTTATCTTCCAGGGCCCAATTCAAAGCTCAGTGAGATTGTGGAGGAGTTTCTGTTTCCCTGCGCTTCGGACCAGTGGCTTCGTGCTGCTGTTGGCAAAACTTTCTGGTTTTCCCCTTATGTGACATATCATTAATGTACATTTCTATAATGCCCTTCTCTGTGGGTTCTTGTAGCTCTTCAGTAAGTTTACCTTACACGTTTCCTGACTCCCAGAATTTCAGTATTTCATCTGTTTTAAAGGTGGCTGAGTCAAAGCAATAGTCACTGGGTTTAGTCCATCTTTGCAAAGACAGCCCCTCCTGCAGAGTACCTTTCTCCGAAGACTCCAATCTCACTGTCCTGCTGAGGCTGGGAAAGGATCTGTGGGACGCTTGGAGCTTTGGGGCAAGCCCACGGAGGTAAGGAATAAAAACAGGAGCCCCGATTTTCTGACCCCTGCCTTCAACTACAAGTCAAATTCCTGCAAAAGAAGCCCCAAAGGACTGCAGGAATTAAGACACTGGTTTTCTTCCCCCTTGCTGCTGCCTTTCACAGCTCCCCAGCTTTGCCCGAGGCAGGGAATTGCATTTCCCAGCCTGCACACTTGGATTCCTTTTTGTCCAATGCAGGTAGAAGGAGGAGGACAGCTTTCTGTAGTCGCTTCCTCTTATTCCAGAGACGTGCGCAGGGGAGAGGTAGTGCCTGGAACCAGAGCAGGATATGTGCCCTGCTTCATGTCTGGTTTTGTGATCTTGCACAAACCATTTCATGTCTGTGTAGTGTCGGTCCTCAGCCACGCTGGTGGAGGGAGCAGTGCTGCTCTGCCTTGAAGACTGACTTGAGCTGGGCAAGGCTGTGAGAAGCCAATTTGGCACAGGGAGAGGAGGGACCTGGAGCACCTGGGAAACATTAGTAGCTCTTTTCCTGAGAAGGTCACTTGTCCATGAAACAGAATGAGATTGCACTGGGAAAAGAAGTGGGTTCAAGTGGCATTGTTTGTCTTATGGGGTCTCACATTCAAATTCTGTATGACAAAGTACCAGTGATGTTTGCACAGGGATGGGCAAATGATGTAGCAGCAGGGCAGGGCTTGCAGTGATCCTACATGCTGTGTCATCCAGGCCTAATGCTTCTCGGTCTTGGCCAAGCCAGGGCAGACACTGACAGCAGGATTTCCTAGAAAAGGGTGTAGATCTGGGAAGGAGGAACCAAGATGTTCATTGCCCAATGGAGCCTTACGGAATGCACTTTATAGAGCATTTTGTGGAAGAGAGTTGGCTGTTCCTGACAGAGGGCAGGCACAGCAGAGGTCCACTAGCTACCTATCAGTATTGGTAATACTGCTTGATTTTCTTTAAAGTCTGACAAGGTCTCCAACAAAGTTCCTGGCCAGCTCACACCAGCATTGCTCAAGATCAGTCACTGAATATGAGGCACACTTAGCTCCATCACATCATCACTTCTTACCTGGGAACTCAGAATCCCCATGGGACAGAGGCAGCTCAACCTCCCATCACAGTTTCTCTCTGCCATACCTATTCGTTATGCAGGGATAAGTATGTGTGCACACTGGCTTCAGAGCCCCAGTAATGCCAGGGAGGAGAAATTTCATCTTCAGTAGAAGCAAGGGATGGCATTATGAGAGCATGAGAGCACATGGGAACCACTGCGCTCGATGGGATATGCCCCGCAAGGGGCACACATGCTGCATTCCTTCCCTGGCTGGCTGGAGGCCTGGCCCAAAGGTAAGCTCTGCTGCTTAATCTGATCAAGCGGTAAAGTTACCATTTTTCAAAAATTGGCTACCTTTGGACTGCAAGCAGATTTTACATGGGAATTTCAAAGAGCAAATAGAAAGAGCCTTACAGGGGAACTAAAACCAACCCCATATCTGATAAGAGTAACCTATGCGTGGTGTTAAAATAAGCCTCTGACATCTGCAGGATTAATGCTCTGCCCAGACCATTCAGGAGTTCAGTGGTGGCTCAGAGACTTTTCAGGAAAGCTCCTGATATCTGAAAAGAAAAAAGAATCCAAAACCAACACCAAACAACCCAAATCAACACAACACAAACCCATGATAACTTCAATAATTTAAATTAAAATAGCAGCAGAAGAGCTGAAAAGCTTTGCTCCTATGATGAACTGCAGCAGTGGGTCCAATCCTACCCTGTGGGCTTGTGAAGGCTCCAGCACACAACTGGTGCTTGCTCACATAGTTTTTAGACTAAATTTACACTGCTTGGCTGCTGGCAGATCAGTTTAGATGCAAAATTTGTCTTCTGTTTGCATGAAATGAGGCTTGCTGCTCTTAACAATTCAGGAGTAAAAGGGATGGAACCTTTTATTAAATTTTAATTAAAGCTTGGGGTATTTAGTCCTTGGTGCTTCCACAGCACCCATCACCCTGCTTAGCCCTGCTTTTGAAATTCTTGCTTTCACCTGCACAGCAAGAGTGAAAAACCACTGTGTGCTGTCATGAAAGTCACCGTGTGCTCCCACTACAGCAAGAACAAGTCTTGATCGTGCAACCTCATCCACAGTCCCTCATGAGAGGTATTCCCATGAACTGGGAAGAGCTGGGGGCTCAAGGCTCTCACCACTGCGAGTGGACACAAACTCATGCTCCTCGCACAGCTCCTGCAGTCTGCTGAGAGCAGGGGGAAGGAGAGAGGCTTAAATATTAGTTTAATATAACTTTTTACTGTGTTAATGGGGTGCTTAGTTCCAGCATGCCTCCTTTTTCAGGACAGGAATGGTTTGGCAGCTGCAGGCGAACAATGGAGGAACATGTCCCCCAGCAGCTCTTTTCCAACCCATGAACAGTTACCTGGCGTTGATACAAGAAACTCCGCACACACCTGCACTGGGCAGGACTCTGCTGACCTCTCTCTGGCTTGAAATGCAAGTGGAGGGGAGTGCATGGGATTCCTAAGCCCCTTTCTAGGTTTCATCACAGCAGCAGGCATCGGAGAGCAAAGGAGATTTATTTTTAGAAAGCTTTGCCTTCAACGTGAGTCAAAGGCAGCGAGGGCTTCATGAAAATCTTTACGTGTTACATTGGGCCGGGTGTGGAATTTCTCCTAAAATAAAATAGCCATTACTAACAAGTGCTTTTATGATTATTAATTTTTTTTTAATATCCCAGTGGAAAAAGTTAACAAGCAGCATGTTCCAAGCTTTTGTCTCACAGCTTTCCCAGCCTGAAGCTGCACACCGTGCTGCTGGCAGTCACGGACCCGGAGGGGAAAGCCTTCTCTTTCTGTCTCAGAAAACATGCATGTCTAAAGGCTGAAAGCAGTGGGAAGGAAAAGATATGTCCATGTGTTGTTATTTCTGTTCCGATATCGTAAGATACCAGCAACAAAACAAGATTTGCATCTGCAGGATCAGCAGCACACCTCAAGGGCCGGGGGAACACTGGCCAAAGATCTCTTCTTCCCTCTTGGACAGCACTGGCTGGACAGCATCTTTTCAAAATAATGGAGAAGCGCAACTCTACTAATTATGATTACTGTGGTTATTAATTGTTTGTCCTACAGTACTGCTTAGGAATCCCTCTCCTGCATCAGCATCCCCTCATTACAGATGCTGTACAAATACAGGAGAAAAAAGGTAATTCTTCCTCCGAAAATCCTTTTTAGCTTTAATCCTGCTAACCCTGGAGTTAAAGATCAGATTTCCACAGGGTAGAATCAGGGATTTTCATGGGAAAAAAAAATAATGCTACCACTGGAAAAATCGTAACTAGCAGAAGGAAGCTCCTAAATTCTTCACGAGATCCCCATCTCTCATTTAGCAAATGCAGCTGAACACTTAGCAGGACTGTGTATAACTGCATTATACATAATTGAATGTATGTTTTCTTTAGAGGAGTCCCCAAATGTTAATGCTGCTTTACAAAATAGTTATTTCTGCGCACATTCACTTTCTCTGTTTTATTTAAACCCAATTCCTGGCAGCCAGAGGGGCAAAAGACTAGACCTGAATGAACACAGAGTAATTTAGGGTGCCAGGGACAGCGCGGTTGAGGTGCTGGTGGGGACAGCTGCTGGGTGCTGTGACAGTAAATGCTTGTTTCCCTGTCACTTTTGCAGCTGTTTGGAACACAGCAAAATAGGGTCGGGCGGGGGGACGTGGCGGCGTGCATTTTGTTGAATGAAGCTCGGCATCAATGATGCCTCAGCGCTTGCCTGCCGGCCTGACATTTATGAATCGCTTTCCCTTTGAGACTTTAAGGCTCAGAGCCGCGCTCTTGAATATCTTGTTTGCGTTACTTGCTTGGTTATAAGGTTGTTTTCTTTCCTGATACCTTGCTTTGAAAGGAGGGAATGTGAGGGGGGAAAATCGCGACGTGAAAATAAAAGCTGACAGTAAATAGATAAGTGAGCAGAAAACCCAACAGTGATGATGGTCTAGACAAAGCTGTGCACCAGTAGGAACTTGGGACAGAGAAGAGGTCACTTAATGTTCTAATTTTTGTTTTATTGCACTTTTTCCTTTATAGCTTGATCAATCTTCCAGTAAAGCTAAAGGAAAGGTTTCTGTTGCCTTTTATGAGAGTTGGATGGGTCCTTTAGAGTAACAACAGTTTTCTGCCATTTAAGAGGCTTACAACTTTGCAGCTCTTGTTGTTGAAAGGTGCTGCTGACACACGATGTCCCCCGTGCTTGGGTTGGACAAGTTTGGTGTTTGTTCCTGCTACCATCCTAACCTGTACATCTGGTGGATCTCTGAGTGATCTTCAACAATGAAAACCAACCCAGCTCAGTGCTCCCTTCCCAACTCCAATTATACTTCTCACTCCCCCACCCCCCAAATCTTTAGCCTAAACCCTCCTCTCTTCCTCAATAATTTCCTTAATTATCCAGTTTGTTTTACACATGTCTGCTTAATGTGAAATTTGCTGTATTAGTTTCATGAAGACCCCGCAAAGCAATCCATTAGCTTACAACTATTGCAATTTATCTAGCCAAACCTCACGGCAAATCCAAAGCGAGAGCACAACTGCAGTATACCAGAGGCTTTTAACAAATAGCTTATTTTTCTTTCCCTATACAATGCACCATTATGTAGGGTTTTTTTCCAGGGAGAACAATGCAAGCAGCAGTGATGGGAAACTGGAAAAACAAAAGAGGCATTTAGAAGGGACCGGTTCACAGCCTGAAAGGCATTGAATAACATTACACCTGATAACAGATACTTTCTCAGAGACCATCCAACGGTTCAGCACAGCGGTACTGACTGAAGTGGGTACACTGTGCGCACCCAAACTCACTGACGACTGTCAAGGCCGCTTTATTAAAGTGGTTTTGCTATAAAAACCCGGGTGTTTATGAACACAAGACGGGAGATGAGCGCTTGACGGTTGCAGACTGTGTTTAGCAGGAACCACAGCAGCACCAGGAGCCACAAATGTGGGGCACTTGGCATCTGTCCTCAGGGATGGAGCCCAGGCACAGTAGAGTGAGCCCAGAGGGCTGCGGGGCTGCAGAGGGCCCCGGCTGCCTTGGCTGGGAGACAGACGATGAGTTTTGGAGCCAACTCCTTCCGTCTTTGGGGTTTTCTTCCTTCTTCTTCTTTGTTTTTTTTTTAAATTGCCGCTTTCTCGCCGTTTTTCAGAGGTCGCTCCGTGGGGTCCGGCCGCGCAGACGCTATTTCCCCATAAAATCCCCGCCCGGGCCCCGCTGCCGTAACAAGGCCGAGCCGGGACTGGCTCCCAGCAGCCGCCGGACCAGCGCCTCGGACACCGCCCTCACGGCCCGTCGGCGGCAGCTCGCGGCGCGGCGCGGGGCGGGCCGGGCGCACGCATGCTCGCTGCGGGCTCCGACATGGCGGCGCCCAGCGCGGCGCTGAGGCAGAGGCGGGTGGCAGCCGGCGGCGCCTCCGAGGCTCCGGAGCGGGCTGTGGCGGGGTCGGCGGGTAGCGGGGCCGGGCCACCGCCGCCGCCGGGTACCTTCTGGCTAACCCGCATCGTGCTGCTGCGATCAATAGCCCTGCTTTACTGTGAGTCTCCGGGCGCTGCCCCGCGCCTCTATCCGTTGCCCGGGGAGCGGGTGGGGGTCCGGCCCGTCCCGGTCCGGCGGAGCCCCGGGCTGTAGAGGGCGGCCGGGCTCGCTGCCACGCAGAGCCCCGAGAAGTCTTGGGGCTGCCCTGTCTCTCAAGGCCTTCCCCACTGCAGAGCCTCAGGTGGGGCGGGCTGCGGGGAAGGGCTTGAGCCCCGGGTGCCCCGGCGGTGGGTGCTCGCCCTCCTGTGGGGGCTGTGCTGGTGCTGCCGTGGGAGGTCTCGCCGTGGTGGGAGCAGAGGCCCGTGACCCTCTTGTATACTGGGTGGTGAATCTCTGTGGGACGGGACGCTGCAGGGTGCTTTGCTCCAGCTGCTGTGTCTGGGCTCTGTCCTGTCATGGCAGGGGTGCAGTGGCCATGCTGAAGAGCTCTGCCTGCTTGGGTTTGGGTGTCAGGTGTACGTGTTTGCCTACACAAAGCTTGAGCACACAACTGAGTTGGGGAATGGAAAGAGCCTCTTGTTTTTAACTCTAGCCTTGCTGGTGGGGTGGGGACCCTGAGGCCAGCGGCTGGGATGGCATTTGGTGATGTTGGTGTGTGTTGGATAGGAGGGAGTGTTTGCACACACCATGAGGCTGGTACCTACTGGCAGAACTGGCTGGAGCTGGTTGTCCTTTTTCTTCAAGGTAACTGTGCAAGAGAGAAACTCCTTGTCTTACACAGAAGCAGACCTTTAGCATCTTACGTGGGAGAAACACGACATCCTTGGGTGCCAGCATTACTGTTTGGGACCTGGCGTGACCTTAAAGTGGTTAAACAGTGAAATCGTCTCCCAACCTCTGCTGTGCTCGTTTGGCTCTCACTTTGGCAAGGAACGCTGAGAGCCGTGCTCGGAGCCCACTAGTGCTCTACTTAAAAAATATTCACAGTGAAACCTAAACTGACATGTAACACACTACGTTACAAATTCTAAACTTGCCCCAGATTTGTCCACAAAATCGTTAGGATTTGTAGGCTGCCAGCCTGCTTAGATTATTTTGCATCAAAACCATGCAGAAGTTGTAGTTTTGTATGGTTTTGACACGTGCTCTGTTTCTAGTTTGGCTTCAGCTCTCGGTGAAATGCGAGGTTATGACTCTCAGTCAAAATGAAAGCGATTCTGATATTCCCCCGTGTGTAAATCCAGACCGCTGAGTTTCCCATAGCTCAGTTTGCAGTTTCCTTATGAAAAACTGATTAGCGTCCTCCACTGTGCATTTGGTGGAGGCCTCTGCTTTCTGGTTGTGGGTTTTGGGGTTATAAATGTGCTGTATCGGAGACCAAAATGCTGTTCTGTAGGGTGGTGGGGAGTTGGTAAGGGGGTGATGAGGCAGAGGAGGGCAAAAGGCGAGTTGTGTATGGGACCTTCTGTTGAGTGGGAGACCTGATTTGGGGCAAGGAGGGAAGTGAGGAACAAGTTATCCCATGCGGGGGCAGGTGAGTTACAGCATGGAAACGATTGGGCTGCAGGGAGGAGGCAGAGTGAGTATTTGTAAGCCACAGGCTGAAGCTGACATGCTGGTGAGTGAAAGCAGAATGACACAAAATAAGGAGAATAGCTGGATTTGGCCCTTTTTGGAAGAGGAAAGGGGAGTAGCAAAGACTGGGAGTAGTGGAAGGGAGGAAAGAGACCCCCAAATCCTTCCACAGTCCAGACTGAGGAAACCTTTCTAAGAGGTAGCCTCAGAGAAGAGGATTTGGGTACCAGAGCTGGAAGGAACAGGGTAGGATGATGGTTCTGTCCTTTGTAATGGAGGAGATGGAAGAAATGCAGTTTATCTGCTTGTTACACAACTTGTTTGCCATCAGGTAACAGTGATTTCTGCTGTTTATTTTGATTGAGTAATGACAGCTAGTGGACCCAAAGCAAAAAACCTGGGGCAGATTTGAGACAGGTCAAATTCTGACTTGGGCTGTCACTTGCAGTAGTGTTGGGGCTCCAGGTATGATCCCAGTGCAGGGGAGACGCTGTGCAGCCAAAGCATCCATGGGGTGGAAACTAATTGGTGTGCCTGAGCTGGGGAGATTGTGAACAGGCAGATTCCTCTGTCAAAGGCTGCAAAACCATGACAGGGCTGCTGGGGTGGGATGCTCTCGAGGGAAGGTGGGTTGCCTTTTGATCTCTTCTGAGAGCTTGGGTTTAGAAACAGCAGAAAACAATTTAAAGCCTCTGTGCCAAGCACCTCTTCCAAGCTTGTTTCTGAAGATGGAACCATTTACTCTGACAGGTTTTTTTTTTTCCCAGACACGGCGATTCTGCACACACAGAGCCTCAGACTTGCTGAGGAAATGGGTGATGCCGTTGTGACAGTTAGACATTCCTCAGTCGTGGGATGTTTCTCCCCCTTCTTTCATTTCACCCTTTTAAATGTAACCCTTTCATTCCTGCTGTGTTTAGCAACAAATCCTTTGGGGTGGTGGTGGGAGGGCGAAGCTTGTGCTAAAGTATCAGGGCAAATGGTCACTCCCTGATGATTGTAGGTTCTGCCTGTTCCTACAGTTGTGTGAGCTGAAAGGTTGTTCTCTCTCCTAGGTGGAAAGAGAGGGGTGGGAGAGGGAAAGGCCCTCTGGATGGGATAGAGAGAAAAATAGTTTGGGGTGTACAGCGATGTCTGAGGTGAGGGGCAGAATCACCAAGTGTGATTGAAGGGGTGGGTGTGTCGCCTCCTTCCTGCCCTCCACCCATGGAGGAGCTGTTTTATTGCCTAATGCAAGCTGGGGAGATGCTTTCCCTCTGGATCTCCTTCTGTGGAAGGAGGACAGGACAGGGAGAGCAAGGCAGGTGTGAAGTGTCTTTCTGTGTGCTCTCCCTTCTCCCCACCCCCTTCGGTTATAACTGCTCTCCTCTTTTTCTTTTTTCGAAGGGGGTTTCCAGAAGCAGCCAGAGCCTGGGAAGTCCCTGGCAAAGCAGCTGTTGTCTGAGAGGCAGGTTAGAGGTGGGAAGGTGAAAAGGATCTGATGACTTGTGGGGGCCAGTGACCAAAACCACCTGCTGCTTGCAGGAATGGGAAGGAAAGGGAAGTGCTTGGTGAGGTTTGCTCCTTGAGGCAGGGCTGTGCCAGCTGAGCACGAAGGTAAATGGAGTTACTTTCTCTGCAATTCTGCTTTTAATATTTGCTAGCATTGTGCACTTGTAAATGAGGTGGCACCTAAATTCTTATAACTGACAGCCCTCAGATGTTTTTCATATCTGGGACATCTTTATTTCACCACGTAAGGGTGGGCAGACCAAGTTGTAAAACCCTTCATGTGGAGGAGAGTGGAGTAACACAGAATCCAGCTGTGAACACTGAGGAAGAGAACAGCGCTGCCTGTCTTACCCCACACTCTGCTGCACAGACCCCTCTCTCCTTCTGTCAGGGCATCTTTGTTTAGCACTGGTGGGCCAGTGGGAGAAAACAGGCTCACAGGCTTCCATCGTTGGATCCTATCTGTCCTGGGCTAACTGCAGTCTCTAATACAGTAATTGATGGGACAGTGAAGCTTGGAGAAATGCCATTCAGAGATCTGAAGAGTTTACGTCCTGCTCTTGTACTGTGATTGTTCTTCATGGCAGGAATTGACATTTTGTAAACAGAGGAAGCTTTTGAGGTCTTGTTGGAAGTCCTGTTACAGGTAAATAGCTGGTCCCAAAGCTCTTGACAACAAATACGCATTATTTGCCCCCTTCACCCGCCTTCTAAGTCATTGTTAAGTACCCTTTCTGGATGATGATTACCATCAGATTCCAGATGTAGATGTTTAAGTAATTAGATACCACCCTTCCCAATTTCAGCCAGGCTCTGTAGTGTGCTTTGAAATAAAAGCTATTATTTAAATCCAGTTTATCTTCCTTCTCTGTATGTATTGTTTAATAGTAGTATTTTCTTTCTCCAGAGCTAGAGCTACGGGAGGTTCATGCTACTTCTTCCTAAATCTGAAACCTGAAGCCTTCTCAGGGGGTTTTGGCTTCCTGTAGGTTCCTGGCTCTCCCCAGTGTCCTTCCTTCTCTCTCACTCTCAGCCATCTCCCCTGCTTTCCCCTTCCTCCTTCCTCAGTTATATTAGAAAGCTCCCAGTAGCTTTCAGCTTGCCTAACCAAGATTACAGTACATCTTGGGATGCGTTTTCTGAAAGGTTTTATTTCAGCACGGTGCTTGTGAGAAGTCTGGACAACAAAGGTGGTGGGTTAGTGCTGTGTCCCCTGTTTAACTGCATGAAAGAGCTGCCTAAGGAGGACAGGAGTGTGTTTGGTCCTGAACAAAGCACTCTCACTGCAGGAAGATAAACTAATAGCAGGCAGGGACAGTTTAAGGGAAATGACAGGAAGAACCTAGAAGAAGAGAATCACTATCCAGTTTGCTGCTGGTCTGGATCAGAGGGATCTTCTCAGGGCATTCTCCAGCTGCAGGCTGGGCTGTCCCTGGTGTGGTTTTGAACAATCTGGGTCCTGTGGGGAAGCTTTATAGCAGTGCCACAGCCCAGCCTTTTCTGTTTGCATTCACGTTATTTCAAACAAAGAGGCAGAAGGGAGATAAGTGCTTAAAGAGCCTCCAAAGCAACCACCCCAAAGTCTTCAGCTTTGTTGCAAACAGCAATAACCCAAACCAAAGTGTTAAGAACAGCATACTTTGTTGTGTGTTCATTTGTGGCTGTAGGGCTGCACCACAAGAAGGGTGTACTGGGTTTCACTCTGGCTCTTTGCTCGGTACTCTGGTGTTGTTGCTTCTGTGTTGCAAAACTTTGCAGGGGAATTTATCAATTGAAAACTTATTTGATTAATTTCTCTGATAATAATGAAAACACTGTGCATATTCTCCCCCTTCCTCTTTTCAGTAGTACAAGCCTGGCTTGCCAGAAGCCAGTACAGGGCTTTTTTTGAATGTCTTGTTGGGTCAAAGGTGCACTTTATATATGGCTCCAGGCAGATTTTTGTGTGTGTGTGCAAAGTATAGCTTGGTTTTCATGCAAAGCTCTGTGCTCTTGGTTCATTTCTTCTTGTGGTTTGGGCTTTAAGTAAAAGTTAAGACTTCTTTTAATGGGGGGAGAGAGAAAGCCACGTGACCGGAAAGTTTTGGATTTCACATCTTTAAATCTTTACCGAGCATGAAGAATGGGATTCCCTCGTTCTCCTACCATGACAGGCTGAGGGAATGGAACTGAGGTGACAGGGCAATGTGGATAGACCAAATCATTTCAGATGGGTGACTCTTGTGTTGCGTGCTTAGGTTGTGTTTATTGGTAGCATGTGTGTTTGAAGGAGGAACGGGTTCGGTTTGGGTGGGGAGAGGAGGCTGGGAGGGGAAGGGGAAGGCGGAGGGGGAGTTAATGGAAAAGTACAGCAGAGCACCTTCTGAGGTGAGAATAAGTAGAGAAGGTCTATTAGCAGCTGATGACAATTTACATGTATTACTTATGTAAAGATCAGCTCACAGCAGGTAGAGGAGCGTGGTCCCATGTGAGCTGTCAAAGGCTCTGTCTGCCTTCTGAGTGGGAGGGAGCATGGGAGGCACCAGGGCTGAGACTTTTTCAGTCTACAAAGGAGCGGATGCTCTGAAGAATGGCAAAGTGCTTTGGGTGGAAAGAGAGGAGACCAGCAAGGGCTGAAGATACCCAGACCCAGGAATATTGGTAAAACGTCCTGGCAGTGAGAAGCCGTTGGAGTCACAGGCATGGTTTTATGCTGGGTTTGGAGTCCTGTAGGTGTGCAGAGCTGTACTGGGAGTCTGCAAGTGATGTCCCTGAATTAGGAGCCCACCTGTGGCCTCACATCATTCCCATTGGTGATGCTGGAAAAGATAACTATTGGAAAACACTGGCTTTTGTATCCTGGTCAGCAAAATGCATCCTGAACTCTGACAAAGCACCCTTCTCAGTTATGTTCTTGTTTTGTAAGGTGATACCAGAAAGCGAGAGTCATTCTGAGTGATTTGGCCTGCTAAAGAGGCTGGGAGGAGTGGGTGGATCAGGGTCAGGCACTGTGTGATCTTGCTCTATCCTGAGGGAATCTACTGGGGACTCCTGGAACAGTTTGCACCTGATCTGGAGGTAGCTTGGGCAGTGGTGAAAGCAAGATGCCTGGTGTGTAGGAGTGCATGTGTTTGTGCTGTTCTTGCAGGAAAAGAAAAACCCTGAACTGACAGGATATTGCCCAGAGTTTGCAAAGCCAGGAGTCAGGTTTGCTCTGGAGGAAAGCAGCTTCTCCTGAGGGAGATGTGGAGCCTTGTAGCTTTGTTGGTGACCGAGATGCTGTCTGCTTGCCTGGCCAACAGCGATGCTCAGCGTCTGCCCAGCTGCTCCCTCAGACTCTTTCACCATTGCAGCATTCCTTTGGGTAAGACCCTTCTCTTTGCTGACAGAGATGAGAACATCCCTGGGGTGGCATGAACCTTGTGGACACCTAGGAGCACAGCTTCACAGAGTGTCTGGAGAAACTGAAGCAGATGCCATGCCCTAGCTAGAGAAGACTCAGGCTTGGATTCCATGGCATGGTTGAACCCACCATGCTGTGTAAGTGGGTCCCTCCAGCACAGGCTGACTTAGTAGCTGGCGAATTCCAGTTCATGTCACGGAACTGCTCTGCCACTCTCTTGCCAGGACAAACGAGAGAAGCTGTTAACCTTGCCCCATGCCCTGGCAGTGCAGCAAGCGTGCCAGCCAGTGGCCATGGTGGAAGGAAACTTGTTAGACCATGTTTACCTGGAGGGAGTGGGAGGATGGAGAGTGGAAAATCCCCAAATACGAGGCCAAAGGGGGAGAGGTTTCAAAATAGGGGTTAAGGAAGAGGAAGAAAAGCACAGGCTTTGGGGGCAAAAGGGACTTTTTTTTGGCCCCCCCTGACTAAGCCAAGATCAAAGAGAAGGTTCCTGGAGAAGGGAGGGGGGTCTGTGTTACAGTCAGTTTAAGGATACAGTTCTCAAGAGGGCTTCAGAGAGAGGAAGCAATGACAAGCTGATAAATAACTTCCTTTTTTTTTCACCTGGATCCATCCATCACCTGTGTTGCTGAAATCCTTTGCAGAATCTGTCTTTAGTTGCAACTGTCACATGTGTCTGGTAACATGGGAACTGCTGCATACTGGGTCTGAAGGCTTAGCAGGTGCCTTGGGAGAGTAGGTCTAGACAAGTTGGTGGTGGGATTTGGGAATTGGGATGTGTCCCTCAAAAGTTCTCCAAAAGATGCTGGAGATGAGTGGAGAGGGAGCATGGTATGAGACAATGGCTCGGCTTGGGAAGTGTCCAGGAGAGGGAGCTGGATCCAGGATGGAGCAGTGTGCCTAGGAAATGCTGCACACATGTGAGCAATAAATAAACAACCTTGCCAGACATGGGCCCTGATGGCTTTGGAGGGAGATGGATTGAAATGTAGGTGGGATGACTGAGACTTGGTTTGGGTTAGATGAGTCCTTCATTAAAATAGGGCTGTTGCCAATGGAATTTAGTTGTGAAATGGTAAAGTGTGAAATATCAGTAGCACAGCATCGTGTGTGAAATCAGTGTTCTGAGAGAAAATGACTTTGGAGCCCAAGCTGGGCAATCTTTAGATGTACAGTTCATGCCAACCTATAATGCAGTCTTTGCTGCTTTCAGACTGAAAAGACTGTACAGTATTTTCTACATACAATGTGTACTTTTCTGCAATTGCTATAGTTTGTTTTTCCTAATTTACCCTTTCCTTGTTTATCTTGCATACTGTGCAGGGGTCTAATTTAGATTTTTTTAGAAAAAAAAAGCTGCTTAGCAGTTATGGGCTGGGGCAGCAACTTCTATAGCATTTAGAGGTGAATATGATTAGCACTTTTGGAAAACTGCAGCAAATTGCAGTGCTAATCAAGGGAAATCAAGCCATGGAGTTCTAAGGCAGAGGGTTTTTTTTTTTTTTTTTAAAAAAAAACAAAACCAAAACCAACCAAACAACCCAAAAATTAAGATATTAAGTTGTCTGAGGCTCAGAAGCATTATATTTCTGCCTGTGTCATGTGTTTGGATTTTTCTGGTTGCATAGTTGTGCCTAAGAGAGTGTTGGTAGAAAGTATGAATACTCTGAAATGTAAAACACTTAATTTGTGGTCCAAAACTAATTGTCAACCTAACTAATTTCTTTTGTCCCTCCCAGTCCGTAATTGAGTAAAATATTCTGCATGTCTTTTATTAGTAAGATCCTTCAATGTCTATAAAAGATGGATTTAACGAGGTACTGCCAATGAAACCTCCAAGGGCATTGTCTTAGTGCTGTGATTTGGGAGCTGTTGTAATCAAGGGGGACCCTCCCAGTGACCTCCAGTATGGGCTGGGTTGTGAGTTGTAGTGGTTTTTCAAATGAGAACAAAATACACATCGTGTGCAAAGAGATGCAGTGTGTGTTAAGTGGATTAACTGAAATCCACTGGAGGCCTTTGTGTGTGTCTGGGGGGAATGGGACATGTATTTTTATTCCCTGGGGCTGCAGACTTTTGGTTGCTAATCAGACTTCAAAGAAATGAGAATCCAAGCCCAACTTGTTTGCAAAATGACAGTATTCAGATAAGGAAGGAAACAGATTTGATCATTAACTAAGGAGGTTGGGGACACACACACACACATCAGCCTTTTGGAAGACCTCTGGTATTGCTGCGTGTGACGTGGCTGGTGTTTGGATAATGTTTGAAGGATGGGTAAGTTAGCTGCTGGGAGCAAAGCATATGGAGCCTGATCAGGAAATGTTTGCCCTTTTTTTTTTTTTTTTTCTGAGAAATGGAGATTACTGCAGTTACAAACTGCAAATTGGTAACTGGAAGAGATTCCTAAAATATGAGATAATCCCTAGAAGCCAACCGACTTTCTCTGTAGAACATCGAATTCTAGGTCTATAAACTGTAATTAAATTGCTTATGTGCTGTTAAAAAAAGCATCTGTCTGTTCTAAGATTGTCCAGTGCAAGGGCATAGACACTATAAATGGGAGCTGTAGTGACATGTACGAAGTAGCAATTTAGAGGAAAGGAAAATACTAAGACTTGTATTTCCAACCTACCAGGATGCGAGATGATCCAGAAGGTCAACCCATAGCATAACTGCCACCTTTTGCAATTGTGATGGATAACCATTAACTGCTTTGCTGCCAAAAGAATGAAGGTGTCCTTTGAATGCCTCTTTAATGGTGTGTATGAGTTTAAGCTTAAACATTTTCAAATATTGCTTTGAGTATAAGGGAAAGATGCCAGTACCTAATGGATGCACAGGCAGTGGTATGTAAAGATGGGGATAGGCTGTCTGATGAAGTCAAACTGTCACCTTGCAGGCACAATCTGCTATCAGTCTGTGGTGGCCTGTTTGTATTGGGAGGAGCAGACATTGTAAATCTCCAGCACCATCACCGAAATGCATGCAGGGGCTGTTGTCTATTGACACAGCACAGTGTTTTGGGGAGCTGAAATCAGAGGGGTCAGGAAGCACAGCTGTATCTGCACTGCTGCAAAGCTGGGGGGGTTGTGTGTGCTCTCCTGGCTGCTTTGGCTGTGCTCCCCAGTATCTCTGCATGAACTGAGGGTTTCTCAGTGCCTCCTTTCCAAATGCTTTTTGTAGGAAGGAAATTCTGTCTGAAAGTCTTCAAATTACTGTGTTCCTTTCACTTGCACTCTGCAGTGCAACTAAAGTGTTTTCCTCATCTTCATTGAGAGATGAATGGTGTGTGTGACTAACCTAGGGTCACACAGAGTCTAACTGAGCTGGGCTGAGCCTCCTCTTTCTGTGTTGGGTCAGGTCCTCAGTTACAAGGAGCTTTTCCCAGAAGTATGTTGCTGAGTTTGCCTCAAGCAAGTGGCATGTCCCTTGCATCTCTTGAGGAAAACACTGTCTCAAAAAGTCTCTGTGCTGTTTCCTGGTGTGAAGGCAGAGGCAGTATTTATAGAATTCCTCTGCCTTCAGCATCATGGTTAATAGAAATGCCTGTGCTGTATTTTAATGGAGATGAGGACATGTGAATAAATTCCTTCCCAAGGCATGAATATACTTCTGTAACTTCAGACTCAAAATACATACTTCAGCTTGGATGGTTTCTAATACTTGGTTCTCTCCACCCCCCTCGTTTTTTTTCTAGTTGTGGCTTTCCTCGTGGCCTACCATCAAAACAAGCAGCTGATAGGAGAGAAGGGGCTGCTCCCTTGTAAGCTGTACCTGCAAAATGTCAAAAAGTATTTCAAAGGGAAGATCAACTTGGATGCTTTGAGCTATGCACCAACAATCATCTGGTTTCTGGACTGGTCAGACATGGACAGCAACTTAGACTGCCTCTCCCTGCTTGGCCTGGCAACTTCAGCCTTTGTACTGGTAACTGGATGTGCAAACATGGTGCTCATGGCTTTCCTGTGGGTTCTCTACCTCTCGCTGGTCAACGTTGGACAGATCTGGTAGGTTAACAATCTTTCTGCTTTACTTTTCTCTGTAATCTCTTGCTGTTCATTGTACACATTGATTTATTTAAACCATTTGAGGTTGGTAATCTGCTATGGAGCTCTGTAGGAATGTGAGGTAAGGAAAGTGTTTGCCAGAAATGAGTTATGGGCATGCCTCTGCTCTTTCTTACCTGGGATATCTGTCCTGATTTCTGTTGTCCTCTGTGAGAGGCAAATCAGCTGTATAACATGCCATGCTACTTGTCCTTGCTGTGGAGTACTTTCCCCTCATGGCTGTTGCAAGGGAATTCCCCTAATAATTACCTTTGGGGTGGTTTCTCAGCATTTGATTCTGCTCAGAAGAGCAGGAATACTCGAGTATATAAAACCTGGGGGGGAAAATAGAGGAGAAATGATGAAAATCTGCACACCACCTTGCTGCAGGGAAAGGCTGTGGTGCAAAATGAAAGGCTTTAGGTGGTCCTCACACTTGTTAAGGCACTAAATACATAACCAACTGGTTAAGAGATGGGCCCTTAGGAAACCACATTTCAGCAGTTGACCTCTCAGGTACCTGTCTGCATGTAGCAGAGGTGATAGAGTAACTTTGGGGAGGTAAAAAGTCATCCATGAAGGGCTGCCCAAGCTGTGAACATGGTACAGCTGTGTCATTGAGGTGTTCTGGCTCTACACCACCTTAGAGAACACCTTCTCTGTAGGTGAGCTCAGTGAATTCAACTTTAAGTGTTTGTATGTGCCAGGGCAGCCCTGTGTCTTGTTCTGCCCCATCATTCCTATCCTACTCTCCATGGTATGTAAGTGGGTGCAGGATTACAGCTTCAGTTTTCTGAAAAGCTCTGTTCTCTGAGCCCTTAACTCAGTCTGAACTTAAGACTGAACAAAAGCCAAAAAATTTGAAAAATAACTGGCCAGATAGTTTTCCATTGCCCACTTTTGAGTTACTCCAAAATTGTTCATCTTTTCTAGATGTTTTACGTTCTAGGTCAAGAACTCAAGCATAGTCCTGCTTTCATTTCCAGAGATACAGGAGTCTGTCATTGTAGGAGCAAAATCTGGATGTGTTCCTTGACTTCTTTCTCTTTTTGTTTGTTTGGGGCAGGGGGACCCCTAACAGCATCCCCTCAAGCTGCAAATGTTTGTAGATGGAAGCTGGACCTGCAGTGACTCCCCAGCCTGAAGGTTTGATCTGGCTTGCTTCTGAAGTAGTGGGCTAACTAACACATACAGGTGACAGGCTTTCTTCATGTGTACTCCTGAGGCACTCTGGGGTGCTCAGGGTGCTGTGACTATAGTGGTGTTGTAATGTTGTTGCAGGTTTGATTTTAAAACCTAACTGGAATGTCTTCTCTGTGTCTGGTTGTGCAGACATGTTCTGTGCTGGTCCTGTGCTTCCAGCTGCTTCTCCTGGCAGAGGCAGGCTGGAGGCAGTCTGAAGGCAGGGGTGTGATGTCTTCTCTGCTGGTGCTGGAAGGGTGACAGTCCCACAGAACTCTGGAGTTTTTGGCAAAAGAAATCCATTTGTGCCTGTTGAATGCGTGGCTGTTTTGTCATCTTTCAAGTCCTTAAGGCAGAGGTGGAGGGCAGGGGATAGAGAGGGAAAGGCTGCTTCCACTGCTGCACCTACCCACCACCAGCAGACCGTGTCCAAATGCCTCTTCCGGAGGGGGTTAGGAGCTCATGGCCAAGCATTAGGTCTCTGCAGCCCTGAAGACAATGAGCTGGCCACAGGAATGCAAGTCTTTTGTGGATGCTGTGGTTGGAAGGAATTGACTCTTGATATTTGAGATAAGGCTGTATTTTCCCCTCCTTTGCTAAGTCAGATTTGGAGTTCAAAAGTTACTCCAGCACAGGCAGGTGACTCCCAGTGTACAGCAATAACACCCCAGGGGAATGGGTCAGGCTCTTCTGGGGTGGGGGGGAATAGGAGGCATTGCCTCAACTTCATCTCTTCTTAATTGTGGCATCAAATATATTAAACAGGAAATGAGGTGGTTCTTGTAAAGGGGTGAGGGAAAAGAATCAAAGGAACCCAGCAGCACAGTTCATTCAGCTGTGGTTACAGTTTTCATTAGGTCCTCTGAAACGGGTCACTGGGTGGTCAAAACCATATTATGATTGTGCACACAGTGTGACATTCAGTGCCTGGAGAGTGGGGTGCTGGGTGCCTGGGTACTTACAGTGCAAGCAAACGTGGGGAAAGAGCAAGAGGAGGATTAACTGATTACTCACTGTCCTTCAGGGAATTGGGGTGACACAAGGGGTGAGCTGAGAGTACCTGAAATCTCATGGGTTCTGCTGCTCATCCTGGGTGGGTGGCAGCATTAGCTTTAAAGCTAAGTCTGGCTTCAAAATTCCTTTTCACACTGGTTTGTAGGTGGGGTTAGGTAGTCTGTCGACTTTGTCATACTCTCAAATTTGGGCAGACTGAGATGTTTTGAGTTCTGATTGTTCTCTCTGTAGACTAGAAGATCTCTAGAGATCCCTTCCAACCCGTATCGTTCTGTGATTCCAAAGCATCTGATGAAGACCAGAGTGACTTCCTTACAAAGGGGGAAAGGACAACATTGTCTGGCACTCCTGGTAAACGTTATGAGATAGCTCAGCATAGAGGCTCTGAAATGAGGAAATTCTCCTGTGGCCACCTTGTTTTATAGTTACTGTGTGGCCTGTCTTGGGGTTCTTCCTGTGGGCTGGCATGGCCCATCTGGGCATGGATCTGTGGGCTGACCTGAAAAAATCCTTTACAGTAGTTGCCTGGGAAGCCAGTTCAGGGAAGATTTGGAGTGATGGGGGGAATAGAGTTCTCTTCTTTAGGACAGTAAGGAACAATTTATTCCTTTTATCGCCTTTCCTTTTTCTATTTTAATTTTAAATGTTTCTATTTGTTTTGGGCTGGAGTCTCCAGATATTTGCTGCTGAAGAGCGAGTCTTTCAACTGCTCTCCAGCTGGCTTAGGCTCAGTCAGAGAAAGCTTTAGAAGAGCAAACCATCCCCTTTGAAGGGCAGGACGTGTTGCCTGACTGCCCCGGTACTGCAGACCTCCACCTGTGAGCTGGGGAAGACTCTGTGTGCCTGGGGACAGCTGAGCCTGCTGGGACACCATGGCAAGGGACCAGCTAAAGGCCTCTGAGTGTGTTAAAGCCCTCAAGAAAGCTGCTGATGCGACAGGCTGACCTGAGCTGTTGGTAATGGATTTTGTGGTATAAGGATTACTTTGGCAACCTAAAATCCTAAGAACTGGGGATTCAAGAATCCTGGACGTTGCCAAAGTGCAGGTGAACCATCTGAAATCAGATGTACTTTGGTGGTTCTCAAAACTAGGCTAGCTTCAGCATGTTAACTTTGGTACCTGTGAAACGTGGGGATAGGATGGCCTGTGCCAAATTTGAGAGGAATACACTGGGAAGATTTTGTAATTCTGGGCACTCTGTTCCCAAGGCGACTGTGGTATTCAGGGTCTGCTCAGGGTCTGCTCAGACTAAACCTGGGCATGTTCTCAGGGTCATGGGCACATGTATCATGATGCCATGCTCACATCACAAGGTCAGTGTACCTGTCTTAAAATCCTGGTGGGTTTTTTTTTCTCTCTGCTATTCTGAACTTTTCCCTTTGAAGTAGGAGACTGTCAAGAATCTAAAAATCTGCCAGTGCAAAAGAATATTTGATGCCTGACCCATAGGCTGGGTGACATGCTTAATCATTATGTTAATCTGAGCCTTGATTTTTCTTGCAATTTCAGCAGACTGTGCCTAATTTCAGTAAAATAATAATAGCAGAAAGTGGTCCCAGTGTGAGTACAAATAGCACTGATTTAATGAAGCTAAGGATGTTTAAAATGATTTTGAAGGGATTCCTTGTACTGCAGCACCCATTTTTGCAGACTGCAGGTCCTGCTTGTGCAAGTTTGGTCACTGGAAGAGCAGCGTGGCTCTGCAGGTCCAGTGCAGATGGCTGTGCCTTTCTCCCCACTTCCTCCTTCTTAATATTAATATAGTGGGTGGTTGTACATTTAAACAAGAATGGGAAAAGCTTTTCCTTTGTTTAAAAGTAAAAATGCTCATTGCAAGTGACCTCCTGAAGCCTCCATTTGTGGTTTTGATTCTTTATGGTTTCTGCTGGGATTTATTTCCGCAGAGATGGGCCATGGGCAGCCGAGGTCCTTTGTTAGGGTGGGCTCTGCCTGAGAGGCGTTCCAGCAGAGGTTGAATCCTTTTTGTACCAGAATAACTAATGCACTTCTAAAGTGCATTTGTAATTCTGGAATGAAATCACTTTTATCCCACAGTAAGGTGTCTCCAGAGAGCTATTACATTTTCTTATATAAACAAACTTTTCAACTACTCTGCCACTGATCTCCTGTTTCTTCTTCTGTTGTTTCCTCACTGAACCACCCTCCCAACATTTGCAAATGTTATCTGAAAACCCTTCCTTTCCCTTGGTTATTGTGTTGTTCTGTCTTACAAAGCACATTGTCCACTGTTAGGCAGTGGCACTGTTTGTAAGACACTTGAAACGAAAGCAAGAATTGTGGGGGTTTAAAATCCTATTGCCTTCTTTTCTTTCATGACTAAGATTCTGGTAGAGTTACAAGAGCTGGAGGGGAGTAGGTTAAACAAGCCAATAAATAAAATGTTACAGCATGAGGTGGCTACAGCATTCTTTTCAGTGTGTTCTTCCCTTGTGGAAAATCCTGGTGGAGCTACTGCTAACAGGTATTCAGGGTAAAATAAGACTAAGCAGTACACTTTTTTCTTTTTTTTTTTTTCTGCAAGAGATAGGGAAGTGAGCAGTGCTTCACTACTGCATATCCCAAAGGAGGCTGGATGGTGCCACTGGAGCTGTGTTCCTGTGCCCTTTGAAGCCTGCATGCCCAGGTAGTTTCCAAGAAGTTGCAGATGCTGCTAGACTTTCCTAGAGCACAGAGGAGAGGACATGCCTCTGTCCTTCTGGCCCCAAATGCCTGGTTTTTGGGGTTTTTTTTTCATATTTAGCTAGTTGAATATAATATTAATAGCTTTTAACTCTATTGTTAAGGACTTATTGAAGGGACAGGTCGTGAAAGCGTGTCCCTGAGGCATGTAATTTAATAACAATTAAATTACCTTCTTCAGAAGTTCATTCACAATAAAGAAAGAAGAAAGACTTGTATGTTATGGAGGTTTTGTGGTTTACATGTCTCATTAAAAAACACTTGACCTGTGCAGGACTCCAGACTCAGTATTCTATGTGCCAGTGGATGAACTGGTAAATGGCTCAGGCTGAACTCCATTAAATGCTAGGGGATGATGAAGATGCTCAGGACTGTGTTTTCACTCTCCAGGAGGGAGTTAGTAGCCACTGAACAGACCTCTTCCCCACTGTCTTTTCTCTTATATTCTAGAGCTTTGGGTTTTCAGGCTAAAGCGGGTGGATCTTTGTCTAGTGTGATCCCACCCAGTAAAGGTTAGAAACAGGTCTTTTCTGAGGTTTTTTTTCCAGCCTGCAGAACAGCCAGTGTGTGAATTGTAGGCTGGATCTGGCAAAATGTCATTTCCACTTTTAACTGTAGTGGTTTGTGACCCTCCTATGATGGGGGCACAGCACTTAGAGATACTCATTTAATGACTAGGAGAGTCCTAGCATGACACGCAAGATACAGATGGAAGAACCACCTTTTGAGATTTCCAGCAGACCAGGGCCAGATCAAGGGTGAATGAACATATCCACACGGGTGCATTTGAGCTAATGCACGTTTTATTAAGTAGCGTGAGTAATTCAGTAAGACTTTTCTGACTGCCCTCAGGCAAGCAAACGTTGAAAGATCAGGAGCTGTGCAAGTAGGGAGCAGGAACTTGTGTGTCCTGGGTTTCATCAGTATGCTTGGTTCACTTGGGAAGTTCACTGAGACCTCACTATGCAGGCAGGAATGGATGTGGTGGGCTGTACATAATAATGTGACCATGGCAAGGTCTTTCCATCAGTCCGTATCCTGCTTCGTCTGCCTGTCTGGAAGTAATACGAGCTTGTACTGAGGGACTGTAAGGCTTAATTGATATCAGCTTTACAGATATTAAAGTTAGGTTTTTTAGATTAATCACATTAACAAATATCACCTTGATGCATGTGTGAAATTGGAAGTCATTTGGTGTTTGCTAGATGCTTTGCAAGTAACTCTCTCGCAAGGAACCGTTTTTGCAACCTGGCTTTATTTTTCTAGCTCTCCAAAATATCCCAATGACAACAACAACAAGAAAACTTAGAATATCTTATTCCTTTATCTGGCCCTGGACTTGGCAATAAACCTCAGGAATTTCTTTGTTATTGTGGATTGCAGCCTCGCATCCCTTTACTTCTAGCTCCCCTCCCTCTTTCCGCAGAAAGAAAAGATTATCTCTAGAAACGTAAACCAAAAGTTGAAGGATCTCAGGGGGTCATCCTTCCTGTTGAGGAAGCTGCTTTTTGGCACTTCCTACCCGCACAGAAGAGAGGGAGCGTATCGGTTTCAAAGAATGCTGTGAGCAGTTGATATGACATATTAATGAAAACAAAGATTAATACCATGTGACACTGTTGCCTTGCAGTACAACTGGGAACTAATGAGGCTAATGAGAACCATATTTTTGTTTGAGAGATTAAAATTTAATCATGGCTGATGTCAGAAATGAATCATTTAGTGTTTCCCCCCAGCGTGTGTAAGGTTTCCCCTCCCTGCCCTAGGCTGGCCTTTTGGTTTAGCAGCAAGTCCTTGAGAGGGGCCAGCCCTGTGCCATCTCCTTGCCTGGAATCCAGTGTGACTGGGAAGGAGGAGGCTGATGCTGTGGCTGGCTGGCCTTCCTTAGCCCCTGAGACTTGAAAATGTGTGCTCTGCAGTGCGAGGTTCCTTGTTTTGGCTGAGGCATTGAGTTAAATGCAGGTGGCAATAGGCTGTGTGCACCGTTGACTTAGCTTGGCCTTTTTACAGGGGCAAGTAGGAGCAGAGAATGCAGTTGCCATAGTTTGTCCAAGGAGGTTTGAGTCTGCTCCTGCCCAGATCTACTGCAAAAGATGCGTGCTAGTCAGGAGAGAAGTGGAGTGGACTGAAAAGGCAAGTGGAGATGAACCTGATTAAGAAGCCAGGTCCAGCTATGTTGTGAATTTGAGAAGATCAGCATGAGCTCTCTGTAGAGGAAGAGCTGCCAAAAGCTTTAAGGGTTGTCAAGAGATGCTTCGATGGGGTCTTGGGCTGCCCCAGGTCTGGCTGTTGCCTGTTTCCGTGAATATATTCCTGGAGGAGAACTGAGCTGTGGCAAGGCTAACTTGCCATTGAAACACAGTATGGAAAACTAGAGAGGAGTCTTTGGTGAAATGGTGTGCCAGGGTTTCTCAGGCAGCTGCAGCCTGGAAACTGCAGCGTTGCTGCTGAGGCCATTGGTTTCGTAGCAAGTTATGCCTCCAAGATTAAAGTCATCTGACTAATGTGACTGCTTGTAGGAACTTAAATAGGTTTAATGAGGGAAACTAAAGAAGAATTTCAATATTTTACAGTAGTTGCATGTGTTACTTTGACTTCTTGTTATTACCTGCTTCACTTAATGATAGCACCTATGGATGGTTTTTTATTTATTTAAATCTGCTGTAAGATAATTGGAGGTCTACCAGAGTTATTTCACCATGTGTAGAAGAGATCATATCTACAGCAGAAAGCAGTGATGTGCTGTGGGTGCCCCTAAGGTGTGTGGAGGGTCCATTCCACAGCCAGTGTTTGGGTGCTGACTGGTGCTGCTCCCATGAGCATCCCGCTGCCAGCCAGCGCTCCTCCTGCCCCAAAGCGTGCTCCATCTGCTAAATGAGTGCTGTGGAATTGCCCTCTGAGTCCTGGTTCATTACCTTTTACCCTGTTAATCCCAGGAATCACTTCTGTCTCAATGCAAGACAGTTACCTGTATCTCAGGTTAGGCAGAGAAAGCAGCAGGGTGTGTCTGCTACTTCACTTTGCAGGAAGCCTGAGAAAATGTAGAGCACACTGCTTTGTAGCATAGCCAATGTCAGCAGAAGGCATGTAGCAGGATTTGTACCCCTCCTTCCCGATTCCCCTGCACCTAACACGATTTCATGGAAGCCCATGTTAAAACATCAGCAGTGATTGGACTGGGATATGGGCTAAAGCCATAGAACAGGGAGCAGTGTGTATTCCATGGACAGCTAATAACACCCCACTGCTTCCTTTGCACAAACTGTCTCACTTCCAATCGCTTCTGCAAATCACAGCCGATGAGAAAATGAGAGCAAAGAAATTAGCAGAAGATTATGTGGTTAGTGGCATGGCTGTGCAGTGTCTGATGTACCACAAGCCTTTGCCAGAGACTGAGACAAATATTTTTTAATTGCTTATTATCTGGCACATCTAATTGGCAGCTGTATTCAGTATGTAGACTTGGGTATTGATTCCACAGCTGAAAGATTCAGGAAAAGAATGAATAATGTTTTTTTCATGATTATTATTTTTTTTTTTTAAGCTGCAACTTGCCAAATAGCTCCATGGACCTAGTCTGGTCCAGCACACGTTCATGTTGTTTAACTCCTCAAACTTCTCCAACAGCTGTGGTTGGAAAGAATGTTAATACAGTGATTGGTACAGCCGAAAAGCAATCAGGGGTTAGGGAAGGGTCCAAGCCATGGTGGGATCTGTGTTTACTAACTTCCCTAAGGGTCTTAATCCAGAAATTTATTGAGAACAGTGTTCACCACCAGTCCTGGCTCATCGCTGGGCTGGGGTTACTCCACAACCAGAGTTATTTGCAGGGCCGAGCCGTGTTACTGGAGAGATGTTCCAGGTCTGCCTGGGTAAACACCACCTCTGCCCTGGAGAAGGGGAGGCAAGCGCCTGCAAAAACAGGCAAGGTTTCCCCAGGAGAAGAATCTGTGGTAGAAAGTTAGGTGGAAAATTGCATTAGAATAACTCATGCCTTTATGAACTTAGCGAGAAGAAATGACTGTGCCTTCACTGGGATCCATAGGCTTGCTGCAGGCTTCTTCATTTAATGGGGAATCACACTCCGTTTGCAGAGTGGCTGACCGTGGGGCCTAGACATTGGAGAGAGATTAATTAGTGCAATTAAATTATTTAAATCAAGGAATGGAATGACTGAAATGCAGTTTTTCTGGGATTTTACCTGCCAGCATGCTGGCAGGAGAAATACAAAACATTTTTTGCTTGCTGGTCCTGAAGAAGGTGGCTCGCAGCAGTTGCGTTGCCCTGCCTCCCCGTGCACACATGTGCACCAAGACACTGCAGTGGGCCTGACTTCTGTTCTCAGGCTTGAGCATGCTCAAGCCAATGCTGACCCCTTTATTATCCATCAGTGTGTGACATGCATGTGCTTTTCAAGTTTATTTCTGCCTAGGGAAATGCAGTGTTTTGGACAGGTCAGGCAGCCTGGTGCTCCAGTGGGGCAGAGGAGCAGTGGTGCTGCTGCAGCCACGTTCCTACTGCCAGCTCTCATTCTCACCTTTCTTGCCTTGGACTCGCCATCTGGCTTAATGAGAGCTCAGAGTAGGGTTCCCAAGGCTGCCATTTCAGCGTCTGGTTTTGGCACTGGAAGGCTTTAACCAAATTTCACTCAAGTTTGGCAAATTCTGCGGCCATGTAAGCCAGAGCTTGTAATAATTTTTAACTGTAGAAAGGAGCACAGAGCAGTGGGTGAGTGCTGGAGCTTAGTTGGGTAATTCATGTTTGGTCTCTTAACCAAGCCTGGTTCCTTGCCTTGCAAGGGGAACATGAAGTGGTGCTTTGGTGCTTGGTGCCCGGGAGCTGCCACTTGCTCTTGTGAGGGGAGGAGCGTGTGGCAGTGCCCAACTGCCTTGTGGCTGCGCAGGATGGATGTGGGTGTGAGCATCTGGCGTTGGTGCCAGGAGTGCAGTCATCCCATTTCTCATCCACTGGTTGGCTCCAGCTCTGCTCAGGCACCTTTCCCAGCACCATGTGCAAACCAACGACTGAACCTCATCCTCAAGCACTCTTTTTTTTTTTTTTTTTTTTTAAATTTTATTAAAATGTTATCCCTACTCCTTCCATTTAAATGTGGATGTTGTAATTACAGAGTGCAGAATCCCAGTTTTTAGAGATCTGTGACCACAATAAAGTGAATCCAGAAACCAGATGAGTGGTTTCATTTACTACCATTCTTGCTTATTTCCTCCCCCCGCGACCGCTGTGCAGTACTAAAGGCTTGGCAGCAACTGGAACCAGCTGTCAAAAATGTTTCTTACCCCCACACTTTCAAGTTAATGATGTTCTGAAATTAATGGTGCACTAGACTAATTCTGTCATCTCATTTTGATGGACACTCGGTCTCGGTGATGTTTGCCAACTGGCTGCTTTGTTTTGGGGTGATGTGCTGAGGAAGTGGATCTCCACGTGCCAAGTACTGTACGTATATATACATTGAAAGGATGTTGGGGTGGGTTTTTTTCATCCTGAAGTGTTTACAGCTTTAATTTGGTCGGCATATTGTGGTTCACTGAACAAGTCTTCAGGCACGTTAAGCCAGTAAATTTTAGGAGCATCATGTGCATGACAGCCGTAGAGGAGGCTTTCCACTTTCTCAGAGCTGGGGAGGTGTTGTCAGCCAGCGTCTGATGTCTGGTTGTCCCGTGGTGCTGGAAGTGGCTACGGCCCCACACAGGGCAGAGAAGAGACACAACCTCAGCGGTGGGGAAGAAAGTGGCCTGTTGTGGTGAAAAGTTGAAGGAGCTGAATTTGATTAGTTGAGAGAAAAGGAAATGGGAAGGAGACAAAGATGTTCAAGTGTGTGAAAGCAGCGGTGGGATGGAAAGTAGCTGTTCTCAGTGTTCTCTTTCTTCACGGGGACAGGAGAAGAAGCTGTTGGTTTACACAGTGGAAAGGAAGATACAAGTTAAATGTAAGGAAAAAGACTTCTAAATAATGTATGGAGGTACACTAGGCTGGATACATGGAGAGGGAGCTGGTGTGTCTGTCGCAGGTGCCTGTCAGAGGTGATTCTCATAATCAGTCCTGTCTTGGGGCAGGTGAATTTTCCACATTTTCTGTACTTCCATTGTTTAGCCCTATTTTTTCCTCCCCTAATGCAATTCCTGCATTTATGGCAGCAACTCATCCAGCTTTCCCTGTTAGCAAAATTTTGTAAGGAAACTCCTTGCTCTGCCAGATGTGCATCCATTTGGTTTCCTGCTGCAGCCTGAGACTGCTGCTGTATCCTGGGGAGATGGTCCCCTGCTTCCTCTTCTCCCTGTCTGGGTACTGGAGGGAAGACCAGGGTAGTGGGTAATGTTGCATTTCCACCCTTCACAGGGAAGGGTTTCCTCACAGTGTAGCTTCTACCTGCTTTCCATTGTGGAGAGATGCTGTGGGAACCTCATTACAGCAGATTATGGAGCCACATCCTGATGGAGAATAGAAAAGGTGCCTGTATTACTCAAATACCCTTTTCCCTACCCCAAGTTATACAGCGCAGAGAATAAGAGACATTCATAATGGAGATAAAAGTTGACATCTGGGTTCACTTTCTGTAGAGGATGCTCTCTGTGGAGAATAGTGAGAGAAGCTGTTAACACCAGCTGCGGATTAGGGATGCAGCAGAGAATTATCCTGCCTGTGGAAATACGCTCTAGCTGTAAGGATCTTGCAGTGTCGGGCACTGCTGGGATGTGACTGGTGGGTAGGACTGTGTTTTTGGTGGGTGGGGTTTTTTAAATTAAAAATACAGATGTAAAAATACAGTAGGCATCAGTTGATGTAAAGTCAACTTAATAGACCCTATATAGAAATTTGTCAGGCTCCACAGTCTGGTAAGAGGGGTTCCTGTTCCAGGCAACTCTTGCATCAAGTAATTTGTGCAGCTGTGGGGTGGGTGAGTGGAGAAAGGATGCAAATTTGTGTGGCACGTCTGGCTGATCTGCTTTTCCTTCTCCTTGAGCAAACAGAAAGCGTCATCTCACAAGCTTTGCACGAGAAAAAGGCAGTGGTTTCAGCTGGGTGGGTTTGGAGGGGCTCCCTGTTTGTTTGCACAGCAGTGTCTGTGCGTGATTTGGAGATGTGGAAAGCTCTTGCAGAGATGTGTCTTCAAACCCAGCTGAGCTCCATGCTGCTGCTGCCATAGGCACTGATGGCAGAAAGTATTTTCATCAGGAACGATATAGTTTAATGTCATTTAAACTATTGTTTTGCTGTCAGTTTTTGCTTTCCAGGAATATACTTGAGTTAGAATTAATCAGCATGACAATGTGGTGAAAACAATTTAACCCAAATATTTGATGATGTTTATGATTCCCAGCTGATAACTTCCAGTCTTTCAAAATGTGACATGAAGTTTCCCTCTAACGACAAGTCATGGCTAATTACATTGTTCCTCCGACCAGAAAGCAGAGATGACATCACATTTTAATTCAAGTTAGAAAATCCAAATGGAATATACTTTGAGTTTTTTAAATTTCTAGTTTTGACAATGTGCAGATCAAAAGTTATTCTGCTGAAATTGGCCAAAAAAACCCCCCCAAACCCACAAAATCAAATCCATGTCTTTTCTTGACATTATCTATTGGTGATGTTTCAAATGCCAAGGCAGGCAGTAGGGGGGAAAAAAAGAAGTCATTTACTTTTTAAAAAAGTAAACAGTTCTGTTTACTCCAAATAACCAAGGGGAAGAGGACCTTGAAGAGAAAAGAATGGTAATTAGGTTCTTAACTTCAACCTGAAGTCTGTGGGAACTGGGTACCTGCCTGTTTGTACCTATTAAAAAAAAAAATCCCTGTGAGAAGCCCTGCTGCTTTTATGTATTTGGAGTGGGCCATTTGGTTTGGTTTCCTTGGCATTTGTATCGCAGGCTTCTTCAGAGAAATAAATTCACAAGTGTTTGCCTGTCATCACATGACAAGTTATGGAGCCTAGATTGATGTAATCAGCAACAGACACACGTCAGAAAACTTAATGTGGTTCAGAAGAATACAATATTTTATTAATTCCTCGTTTTGTGTGTGTGTCTCTGTGTGTGTGTTTTAAATGAGCCTCAGGGGGTTCTTAACTTCTGCCAAGAAATAAGAATAATTTGTACAAGTTTATGTTTAACTGCACCACAACTGTGGTGGAGAATAGCAAAGTTAGGTTCCCCTTAATGACAGATATCTTTATAAAGAGCCACTTTTATTAAGAAAGTTAAAACTTACTGTGCTTTTTAAAGTTACTGCTCTCTGTACATCAGTAGCCCCATATGAAATTGTTGTTAAATATGTAGCAAAATATTTAGATTGATGGATTTTAGAACTGTTTGAACTACGTGTGTATGAGTGTAATATTTGCACACTTATTCAGGGCATTTGCAGTAACCAAATATCTGTACAAGTCTGGTGTATATTTCTGTTTTGAGGTTCTAGGGGGCTTTTTGTTTTGCTTTTTTGGTTAGTGTAATGTAATATGCTGCAGATACAAATAATAAAGTCCTGACGCTGGATTGAAACCATAAAGGGAGTAAACACAAGCTGTCTGTTGAAGAGCAGCCTCTTAAAACTTGTTGACTTTTGGATTTTGTTTTCTAATCAGAACTGGTAATCTTGCAGAAAATCACTATGTTGTAGCAAAGGCTTGGTGTCATTTCAATGAGAAGATGAGATACAAAGGCAGGTTAAATGATGCACCAGAGAGTAGTGAAAATTCATGTGAAAATGGTACAGTAAGTGTGCAGTGCTTCTCCTCAGACACTGAAGATTGATGAGGAACTGGTACACAGCTCCCAGCTAGCAGATGACATGGTGCTGTGTTAAAGAGGGAAGGAAAGAAAAAAGTAGCTCATCAGTGAGAAGTAAATGACTGGTTTGCAGCAGTGTCTGCAGACACTGGGCTTTATGGTTGGTCTCTTCTGCTTGGGAAGTGCTCACTATGCTTTGAAAACCATAATTTAATAGTTTTGCAGTGGTACCTGGTTAAAGGACTGTGCTGTCCCTTCTGGTTATGCTGCTTTAGCAGCCTTATCTGGAAGGGTGGTGACCAATTGCTTGGAGTGCTGAATAACAGCTTAATTTGCCCAGAAGTGAGGTAATTTGCTCTTCTTGCATTTCCAGGTAGCAGAAATTTGCTCTTTGGTGCCTTTGAGTTGCATGTTACATGGTTCATGCATGTGCTGCTTAACAGACATGTTTTGAAACATCAAATGTGTGAAGTATGAAATAAAACTAATATGAAACAAAGGTTCCTACGACTGATCAACCAAGATTTTGATTTCTTTTTGCTTTCTCTGCATTTTGTTTTGCAGGTACTCCTTTGGTAAGTGAATAAAAATGAGAAAAATCTGCAGTAATAATATATTGGTGCATTCATGGGTATGTAGCTTTTATGTTACTCTAGCTTGCTTTCTCTGTTCTCTCTGTCAAACACTTAAGTTATTGTTGTCTCTATTCTCTGCCTTTCATTTAATTTCTTTCTACCCATATGCCCTTAAAGAAAGGATAACTGCTGTAAATTCTGTAAATTGAGATTGAAGGAGACTTGGTGGAGGAGTTGTGTAAGTACCAACAGCATTGTTTGAGGGTGGCATTAAAGGCAAACAGTTAAATAAGCCTGAGGCAACCAAGCAAAGCAAGGTCTGAAGGACATCATCTGGGAGGGAAGGCGTTCCTCCCAAGATCCCATTCCTCTTTCACTGGTGATTTGTATGAATGTCAAGAATCTCTTACTCACCTGCTTTCCCACTGGTGTGTGGTGCAGATATCACTTCTGGGAGGTTAATTTGTGCTTTGCAGCAGTTGTGTTTTGGTGTTTTTTTCCCCCCAGGACTCAGTACTCCAAACTACAGCTGGAATCTAAACACAAAGTTAGAAATCCCAGTAGAAAACCTGTTACCCCCTGTGGAAATATTAGGGAAACTGCTAGTGTACTTCTGACTTGCTGGGATGTACTGCCATAGCACAATGGCATAAACCAGCCTATTTGGCCATGTCTTCTCATCCTTTCAGCCTGGTGCTTGTGCTGTTGGATGGGTGGGTGGAGAAGGAGACTTTATCACTGTGTGGATGAAAAGGGGACTTGTATTCCCCAATTTTCACCAGCCAGTCACAAATAGAAATCTGGTTATTCTAATGTAAGGCAGAAGAGTAGATGAAATCCACTTGTGTCTGTGTGTTATGGAGACCCCAACAGTAATACCTGTGCATGCCTCCCCTTTCTCCTTCCAGGAATTGCATCTCTCTCTTTGTTTACCAATTGATAGTTTTAATCAGTTGTAAGTGAAGGAACAGTTTCAGTGTGTGTGGGATTATTAAGATGGTGCTTCACCAAGTGAAGAAGCAGGAGAGCGTGGTGAATTCTTTCCACTTTGATGTGGTTTAGATAATGCTTTCATGGTGGATGGGGATACTTTAACCAGGTGGACTTTCCAGTGCAAATCCAGACTTGTATTGGGTTAGTGAGGACACCCACTTTGGTTTTAACTCCAGTTACTTGTCTTCTGTGTGTGTTTTTCACTCTCACTGATGGTTGGAGAAAAACTGCTTTTTGCAAGTGGTGTTTATCTTCTTGGCCGTTCTTTATGTCCCAACTGGATAGCCACCCTACGAGGGTTACTGAAGCCCTTTGTACGCAGTAGGGTCTCCCTTCCTTGTTTTTGGCTTAAGGGCTACTTCTGAATAAGATGAATGAGATGTAAATCTTGAGTTACTTTTGTTAGAATACAGGAAAACCACAATATTTTTGTTATAATATAGCTGAAACAACAACATTGTCATCCATTGCAGTAGAAGTACATTAAATATTGCTGAGCTCTGGAAGCCTTATTCTTTGGTAGCATCTACTTCAAAGCAAGATCTTAAAAAAAAATAAAAAATAAAAAATTCCTGGAGAGATCTTTGTAAATGCTGACTGTTTCCTATTCCACTCCAGGAAGTGTGCTTTTTTTGATACATCTTAGGATGGATTTTGGTAGCCTGTATTAAAACTGCAGGCTGTCCCTATGAATTTTAAAGAACTCCAGAGTCTGGAAATAACAACAAGCTGTTAGGCCAAATGGGATCAACTGGTATTGCCACAGGTTTTGCTCTTTGCTCTTACTCCTGTCAGGTAACAGTTATTAAAAACACTCCTCACTTCAGGGAATGAACTGTGAAACAGGCGTGCAAGAGCTTTCACAGTGCAAAGCACTGGCCACCTTGGACTATTTATCTTTGAAAGGTGAAGAGGTGCTCTGCAAGGCAAATCCTGGAGCGGGCGTCAGCCTGGGGGTTAGTGTTGTTCTGAAATTAGCCAAGCTGTAATAACTTCTTGGCTTTATTTATTGTTATTTTGGGTATAAATTTGGCTTCAGATGTAGCGTGGCATGTTTCAGTGAGCGCACGGGGATTTTACATCGATCCCTTCCCTGTGGTTAGGCACAGCTCAGGTGTGCAAGGCTCACTGCCAGGAGATGTGAGCGCCTGACTTGATGGCCCCTTTTCCTCCCTGTTTTTGGCGGTGCAGTCCTCTGGTTCTTGAATGTGGACTGTACTCTGAGGGGATTGCTCATTGGCTGGAGTACACTGCATGGCTTTTGTTCTTTCGGGCTGCACTGAGGCTACCAGGAGCCTCAGGGATGGATGGATGGATGGATGTGCTGCCTGTCCTTGGTGGAACACACCTGCGGGGCCAGTGTATTGTTCCTGGAGAGCTGAGCTTTTGTGGCAACTTCATCCTTAATCTAAGTCCTCTACTTGAGCTTTGGTTTACCAAGGGCTTTCCTCCATGTCCCTCTTTGTTTGAGACCCTTGGTGACCGATGTGTACCAATGAGCCAGCTGGCCTTGCTCAGCACCCTTGGTCCTGGCTTAGCTCCAGAAATATCAGGTCTCCCTCTCTTTGAAGATAGCAGCTGTGGTGGTAGGACTAGAAAGAACCAGCAAGGCCAAATTGTTAATTAATTTATCCTTCTAAAACTAAGGATTTCTTTTCCCTAGCTTAGAATGAGACTGAAGCTGCTTCAATAGATAGGTGGTATTGACAGATTTGCTGTTTCTCACCTTTTCTCAGTAAGTGTGTGCTGTCCTAAAGCAGTAGATCCTGATGATGCATCTGTCTGAGATACCACAAAGGACTTCTTTTTTTCTTCCACTGGAAGCCTAACTTAATATAGTGGCTTATTATCTCTGTTCTAACAGAGGCTGTGAAAAAGATGATGCTCTTTTACAGGCTTTCTTGTCCTCTTTCTTCTAGCCCCAGATATTCAGAAGACAGTTTGATGGCCCTAAGTCTGTCCTGAGATACTGGTCAAATGAGATACCAGTGGAGAGCTAAGCAGAGCTGCAGAAAAGCTGCAAAGATCGCGTGAGCTGTAATGGACAGCGACGTCTCTCTGTAGAGTAAAAAATCCAGGTGTGGTGTGGGAAAATGATGTAACTATCCAGGGAGATTCTGTCTCCACATCGTCACCTCCGTGGCTGTTGGATACCTCTCTGGAGCAGCAGTCTGGATTCCCAGCAAGGAACACTCAGAAAAGACAGGAATGCTTCTGATTACCTTTTGGCTATCAATGGGATCATTAAACTGAAAGGATGGAGAAGCAGCTGATCTTATTTGACTCTTGATGCACAAAAGTGTCCTAGTTGGAGCCAAAGCAAATGTTTCCTTGGGGATTGTTCCAGAGAAACTTGCTTCTACGCTCTTTGCAGGCCAACTGAATGGCTAGAATTAGAAGCATATTGTAAAAGTGAGAGCTCATTTTACCTCTGACACTAAACTTTCTTGTTAATTTTGGTATGGAGAGAAGACAATCACTAAAGTTTGAATTAAACTCCTTCCCCCCTGCCCCCCCATTTGTAAACATGGAATAAGCAACTAATTTAGTTTGTACCCATGCCTGCCCCCAAATTTTATATTGCATCTATTATCTCAGAATTTAAGGTGAAGTGTGTTTTGATTAGAAGTAGAGTAAAAAGTTGAGAGCCGAGTGTACGTAATTCTCCATTACTTGTTAAATCCTCACTCTTTACTTCAATGCAAATTGTTCCAAGGAGGATTTTCTTTTAAAAGGTCTTTGGGGATCTTGAATTTTAGATGTGCATTGACATAAAATTAAATGTTAGAGTGCACAGCTGGGGTTCTGGCTGCACAAGATTGAGCTGTTTCTTCTTTGTGAGTGTGTGTTTCCAAGGCAGGGGTGAAGTTTTCACGTTAGTTGCACTATACCTGTGAGCAACACTGCGGTCATGGAAGAAAAAGTGTGAGTCAGAGTGACTGAAGTTGAACTTCACTAGCACAGGTCCCAGCTTAGTTTAGAAGCGTACTGCGATGGAGATGTGTCTGGGCTGAACTGTGCCCAGAGCCAACCCGCTGATTCCATCTGCAGTCTCTGTGTGGTGGGTGTGAGGTTGCCTGAGTGTAAGAGGATTCACTGGCAGAGGTTTGCTTTTTCGCGTGGCAGCACGTAAGTATCATGCCAGCACCCAGTGGCACTTGTTACCCTGGCAGCTCTCGGTACAGACGGCATGTGGGAGAGGCACTGGCAGCAGGACGTGGAGGACGGGTTGGTCTGTGTTATTCCCGGACAACTCTGTTCTGCTCACAGCAGGAGACCATGGAGCTGCGGCGCGAGCGTCCCAGCGAGCCCCTGGGAATCTCTGCGGGGTTGAACACCCAGATGGCCATAGGCTGCTATTTATTCATCATCCCCCTCCCCTCCCGAGATGGGAGGGACGGGGCTGCTTACCGACCGTTCCTGGCTTAATATTGTGATCTGCTGTTCCTGTTTCTCGTGTAAGAGTGGGAAACTTTTCTCTCTGTCTTATTAAATCTATTTTTCAAGCTGTCACTTAACCAGGTCTAGTGACAGAGTCGGATGTTTATGTGGCCCTGGACACTTGAACTCTGGTGTTTTCAATCACAACAGCACCTTTTGCCAGCCGTTGTGAATTAAATACTCCTCGTGACCTTTTACCCTCGCCGCTCTTAAATTCATGCTTTAAAAACAGCTTAATGAGGGGTTTACTGGCCCAATTGGAAGTTTTTATTAAAACCTATTAGTGTGCTAGAGTAGCCTGCCTGAAGGAAACGATTAGCCCAAAGCAACTAAACTCGGAGCTGGCCCCTAGCCACACCAGGTTTTCACTAAACTGTTTCCAGACCCACGTTAACCCTAACACTGCAGCTTGCATGGTATTCATATCCTCTGCTTTAATTTATAGCTTGTCTGATTCCCTCCCCAGCCTTTCTCCATGTTCGCAAAAGCATTTCGGTTTAATGTAATTAGAACTGTGTTAAAGGGCAGCGTGCCTGCATTCAGGCCTGACTCGTTGGAGAACCTCAATTAAGTGGAAGTGTTGCCCCAGAATCTTCTGCTGATGCTGCCTGGGGAAGGAGCTGCCTTGTGGATGGGGTGTGGAGCCCACTTGGACAAAGGCATGATGCCCCCGAGGCCTTGGTTAAGCATCCCGTGAGGAGCATCCTAGCATTAACTCCTAACATCCTAACATTAAGGTGATGCAGCTGCATTGGCAGAGGTTTGAAATGGAGCTGTGTTACCTGGAGGACACAAACGTCAGGTCAGCACACTGGTGCTGGATGGGAGGAAATCCTGGCTGGCTTCTGCTGCTAACTTCTCCTTGGCTTGTTTGCTCTGTCTGTATTTTATATACAGACCTGGGCTGGTGGTTCTTGCCCATCGTAAAAACAGACTTACAATGCTACTGAAGCCCTGCAGCCATTACCTCTGTGTTCTTGTGCTCATGTCCTTGCAGCTGAGAAAAACAGGCCAGAGCTCATACACATTAAGAAAATTGTTGTAGCAAGTCCCATGCCCCAAGAATGCTGAACAGCTGTCAGCTTTGTATGTATTCCCTCCCCATCCATGTGCCTGGCTGCTTCACCAGATCTTCCTATGATGTCTCCTGAAACCACAAGATCTTTGGGTCTCCAGTTCCCTCTGTGTGTGTATATATACATGTATTTTTTTGGCACAGTAGCTTGCCTGTAGTTTTCTACAACTACTGAACTGAAGGCAGGAGTTGTAAGCTGTATTTAATGTTTGGCTGGTGCTTTTCTTTGTTGTCCAGCTGTTGGAATGAATGTCCATGTGGCAATGGTATGTCCCCAAAATAATGATACATCACCCAGGGAGTCACTGATGTATGTACTGAACACACTTGCCAGGCTTTTTGTTGCTAACCTATAATCAGGGAAGGCAAGTTCAAGAGTGAGACACAGACTGTCACTTCTAAGCCCTTGTTTTAGGCTGCAAAGAAGCCAGATTGCCCACATAGTAAGATTAGAGATAGAAAACATAAGAATTAACAGGATAAAAACCAGAGATTTGACCACATTCCAACTAGGCTCTGTTTAAGTGACAAAGGTTTAGGTTCTGGGTTGTATTTTGAGCATCATAAAGTGATTTTTTTCCACAAATGAAGCATGTATCTCAAAGCAACTGGTCCCTCTCTGCACCACGTATCTCCAGAGTGTCACCTCCTGTCTTTATTTTCACTGGCATATGGATGCACCAACCTTGGGAGGTACCTTTTTAAAAAGAATGTTTAAGGAAAAATCTGCCATTAAAGTTATTACTGTAAAGTAGTGCCTTTGATTGCGGCAATTATGCAAATGATTTTAAGGGATAAAATACGCCTTAACAAGGACTGATGTAAATGGTGGTGCTGGAATGAGTGCATAACTTCTTCAAACAAGATCTTTCTGTGCAAGTAATTTTCTTTCAGCCCTTTTGCCGTGTTGCCTGGATGCCGACCTGTGTAACCGATGACCGGCCTGCGGATGTGATTTTATTTTCTCTTAATACAGGAATGTAAGTGGGTGGAATGGGAACGCTGGTCTTGCAGAAACTGGGAAACCCTTTCCCTAAGCAAATTGTTTCTCCACAGCTCTTGTGACTGACTTTTGTCCTAGCCTTACTAAAAAAGAAACAAACAAAAATGCATTTTGCAGGCAGAGATTGATTTTTTTTTTTCCTCAGGAAAAGGCGAGTTGGACTGGGGGACTAGCAGGAGTTGGAGCTCTCCTTGGTTAAGGCTCTTGCTATAATGCATTGCTGAAGTTAACTGAAATTTCCTCTAATGTTACTTTGAAAGCAGAGAAGTTTGTTCCTTGTCTCTCATAGTTTGGGAAAACATCACCCACAATTAGAAGGCAAGCCGACGTTGTTGTGGCCAAGAGATTTTCCTCCTCTTGCAGTCTCTCTGGTGTTTACACCAAGCTTTTAGCTTTTGGTGGAGCAGAAGTGCAGTGCTGCGTGGTGCATGGCATCAGTCACCAGAAGGTTTACTTTCAGTTAAAATTATTCCCTGAGAGTTTTAGTATCTTGACTTTGGACTAGGTCAAGCACGTTCTTCCCATATTTTGGTTTTGTTGTCATTGGCCTTCCTGCAGCTGGCATGTAACAGCATAAAAGCTCAACGCTTTTATAAAGTCATTATAGGGAGTAGTCATGGACACGGGGCAGTGTGGCAGGGTGATCACGTATGTCGTGAGTACCATTTGTGCTCTGCAAGGCAGATGAATTGCTGCATCCCTCTGAAACCTCTGACAAAAGGTATGATGGAAATGCAAACTGAGTGTGTGGTGATGTGTCTGTCTGCCTGAAAACCTCTGTTGTGGGGAGAAAGCTGCAGGGATTAAAAATATCACAGGAAAAAAACCTCCCAAGAAGATCTTGGAGGTCTGGTAGCACAGATATCACATGTGGATCTTGGGATGCAGTGGGTTACAGGGTGCTTTGTTCAGTGTGTGCTTCCCAAAGGGGCACAGCCTGCCCCAGGGTGTAGAAGCCTCTGACTTTGCCAGCGGTGGCAACAGGCAGCCCTGTTGTTCGGTCCGTGTCAGGTTCGCACATGAGCACCACATCTCTGGTAAGTGCTTGGATGCTCTTGTGCTGATGGAGCTGTGACACCCGGCTTGGCTGGAAGAGCTGTAGTGATTTGCAGTTATAACTGTAACTTCTAGTTTGGCAGGTCTGTGTGCAAACAGCAAGGATATTGTATTCAAGGCTTCGTAACCTCCACATTGTCTCCTGAAATGCGTTCTTCCCTTCTTGGGTGCTTTTCCCCCTTTATAAGGGAAGGATTTAATGTGCTGACTGCAATGGTGTTAATGTCTCCAAAGATTTTTTTTTTTTAAATCCTTTTAATAAGATTCTAATGAGCAAAAGTGTTTATATATGGGTATTTACTTTAAATCTGGGCATCCTTATACTAGGAGAAGGACAGCGTGGCTCGATTAACTTCAGCTGCCATAAGGGTGTAAGAGTGCAGATATTCACAGATATGCCAGAGCGGTTTGGTACTGTGTTCACTTGAGCTTTATAAAGCCAGTGCTTGTTCTCCTTATCTCGCATTAGAGTCTCTTATCTGCTGTCCTGAGCTTAGGTGAGATTTGTGTTAAACCTTTCCGTTAAACTTGTCACTTTGTGCAGCGTTCCCTGTTGCTGCTTCCTGTGCAAAAGTGAAAACAAGGCTAGGGTTAATAAAAATGCCAGCTTGCTTAAAAACAATAAAAATAAATAAAATCTTTATAGTAGCCTTTTCATAGGGAGGTGTATCTGAACAAAGGCACTGGCTCTGATCACGCTCAAATTTTTGAGGAGGATTTGACTTACGTCCAAACATCCCAGCTTGGACTGATTGCTACTTGTTTGTGTTTAAAAAAGGCATTTATTTTGCCAAATAAAAAAATACATGTTCCAAACTCAGGATGGGCAAGGGAATTGTTGCCCACCACTGTCAGGCTGCCACTGCTTTGCTGTCTAATGACACGTAGGGATGGTGCGCAGTGTGAGACGGGGTAACCTGAATACAGCCTCCCCTTGTTTGGGGGGGTTTAAGGAGGTCATATCTAATTACCCAGTTGGAGTGTGGCCAGGAGAGGGTGATTAATTCCCCTGATCCTTCAGAAAGGCCTGTGGGAATTTTAATGACCCCCAGTGATAAGATCCTCAGTTCCCTACATCTTCTGCAAATTGGAGCTCCACCTGCCCAGCCCGGTGTGTCAGGGGTGTGCTCAGATTTGGGACCCATCTGGCAGTGAGGAGGGACAGGGAGGTGCAGCACAGGTGAGGGTGCCATCTGCAGATCTACCATCCGCATCCTACAGCACAGGAGGTAACCAGGCAGGTATGACCGCCCTGACCCTGCTCAGGGTGTGGGTTAGCAAGAGGTTGCAGCAGTTGTACTGACTGCTGGGAGCTTCTCCCTCTTTTGGTTGGTCCTGTTGCATTGCTCCAAATCATGGCTTTTCTCTCTGGAAAACCGGAGCAAAGTCTTTCAGCAGGACCAGCCTCGTACCATCACCACAAAATTGTTCCTGTAAATACAGGACTGTGTCATTATTTTTCCCCCCTTTGCTCTATTTTTAAAAACAAAACTCAGACAACTCTTTGAAACAGGATTTTAAGTGCTTAGGGATTTGTAGAGGACAGTGGCTTTATTTTATATCCTCGCTTCATTTATGGGTTACTGCTGGGTTTTCTGCTTCTGAGTGGTAGTGCTCACCTACATGTCCTCATATCTGAAGGATCTTGAGCATGATGCTGTGAGCTGCTGAGCAGGAATAGCAGCACTCCCGTTGTCCCTGCAGTATTGCCAGTTGTCATGAACACCAAGAGTCGGCACAGCCTGGGCACAGTCCATCTACTTGGTTTTTCCTTGTAGAAAGCAGTTGGTTTGAGTGAATATGTCTTGTAAGCCAGAAGGTCAACATAAAAGCATAATGCACCTTAGAAGTGGGAGGTAGTAAAGGTTTTTTCTTTAGTGAGAAGGGCAAGTTGGGGAGAATCCAGGGAAAACAATGGATTAGCTCCATGACAGTGTTGGCTTCAACAGGCTGACACTTCTCAGCAAGGCGCTACTTGAATTCATTGTGACATCGCCAGGCTTTTGATGGAAGGAGGATGAGAGATAGGCAGAGTTGTCTTCAAGGCATGCTTCCATCAAAAGTTCAAGTCTGGCACGGGGGAACAAGTTTTATTTTTCTATTTTTCTGAAGTTAAATAAACCTTGATGTGCAGAATAACCCCTGAATAATAATAATAAACCGAAGGACATCCAAGGAACTGCTGCTGGTTTTTATTTTTCATTAACCACACTGTCATCTCTAACCTGCATCTGATTTATCTGTTTGGTCAACCATTCAAATGCCCTTTGCCTGACCTGATATATATCACATAAAACTTTTATGACAGCAATTTATAGAGGGTGATTACATTTCTGAATGTAAAGTTTTGGAACACTGTTCTTCTTGGGAATGGTGGGTCCTGTTATATGGTAGCATTACAAATTAAAGGGTTGAGTTCTTGGGACTTGGCATCTCTTGGCAGCAGAGGGAAGTTGTGTGTGGGTCTCTAAGGAAGGTCAGTGAGAGTATGGGCTTTTTGTGAGGAATCTAGCTTGGTCATTATATTCTTCATCCTTTATTCTGGAGTAGGGAAGTTTTGAGTGGAAATCCACAGATTTTTGGATGCTTTCCATCAGATGAATCAGAAATGCACTGCAGTTGGGGTTAGGTTAAATATTCTAGATCTTTTGTCTTTTTTTGTCAGTCATAGGATTTAAAAAGCAATTTGGAGACTGTTCAGCAGACCTGCACTGTACCCTGGTGCCTCTGCACCAAATCCCAGCTGCTCAAACACAGATGTAGAAGGAGCAAGCAACAGCATTGTGATGGAAACAACGTTTTGGAAGGAGGAAGAACACTTTGCTCTTCCAGCCCGTTTGTGTCTGGTCCTCACTTCTTTTGCCCTTGCATTAAACACCAGCATTAATCCAGTGACTTGACCAGTAAACAAAGGGCTGGTTTTGGGACATGTAACCTAGGGTGTGCTCTCATCTGTTCTTTTTGTCTCTCTCTCTTGCTGGGAGGAGGAGGAGGAGTGAGGGGTGTGAGTGTGTTTGGTTCCTTCTTTTAACTCGTCTTTTTAAGGGTATTTATTTGACTGTTCAGTAGTGCATTTATGCTGTCAGAGTCCCTTTGTGAAACCCAAGTGTTCCTTCACAGGTCTGTGTTTTGTAGTTTATTGCATCTTCTGTGTTCACTCCCTGTATAAAGACTGGTAGAAGGATGGGCGTTGGGTAAGGAGTGAGACCCAGAGGTCAAGTTTGAGCTTCCTCTGGGTGCTGTACTCCTTGGTCTCCCTGGAGCAGGGAACAAGCTATTGCTCTTCACTGCCCTTGCAGAAATCAATGCAGAAGTGAGTGGCCACATGAATGGAGCCATCTGTGTGGATTTCTTCTTAAAGTTCCTTTGCCCAAAAAGGTTGTTTCCTTGAAATGGAGATTATTTGTGAAACTGCCCCGGTTTGAATGGATTTGGGATCGGAAAAAATGAAGTCAGCATTTTTGAAATTGCCAAAATTCTTTGTCTTGCCACCTTTAACTTAGGAAACAGAAGCGTGGCGTGGTTCAGAGAGGTTTGGTGTGTAGACACTTAGACTTCAGCTGCACTTAGAGCAAAATGCTTGCCTTAGTGTGCTTGTGCATGTGAAAAACCAGCACTGTGCAGCGCCTCAAAGTGGAATTAAGATCAGATCTGTAGGTTATGAGCAATGGGGAATGCTGCCTTTCTGTGCCTCTCCCTGGGTTTAAATGTGAGCAGGCAGACTGATTTGTGTGAAGAAAATATTTAATGACTTAGCATCATTAAAAACCTGCGTCTTTGTAAACTCAGTGGGATCTGACTATGTTCTTGAGCATCATCTGAGATTTCAGAGTTCAGATAGAAACATTCCCAGCACAAATGTGTGAACTGTGAAGCAGAAGAGAGGGTGTGCAGAGAAAAGCATGCACCGTGCTCTTGAGTTTGTGCTGAGATACCAGAGATACCACATCAGGGAACTTGGGCCTTGGAGCTGCTGGTTTTCTTATTGTCCCCAAAGCATCTTGTAAGGAATTTATTGTGGCAATGGGAGTTGAAATATCTTGTGTGTTTGCACATGATTTGTGGCATCTTTGTACAGAAGTCGAAGCTGATGCATCTGCTTCCCACTGAGCCCCGTGTGCTTCAGCGCGCTGCGGTGTGGGATGCCCGTGTTTTTCTTAAACACCATCGTAGTGCCTCAGCATATGGCAGTTTTACACTCTCAGCTTTGGTTTGAGAACGCTACCTAGCCAAATGCTTCTGAACGCCTCCTCGTTGGACCCACCATGTTCCCTCAAACGCTTAAAAAATGTGATGCATTTATTTATTTTTAGTCTAGAGAAATAATTTTCTCATGGGTTTCTGTTCCGTTTCTAAACTGGGTGAAACCGCAGTGTTAAGCCATCCTCTTCCCAGTCGTATATAGGAAGTGAGCCCGAGCCAAGGTACATATTTTATGTTAGTCAAAAGAGATAAGTGTCAGGATTTCAAAGTAAATTCCACCCTGTGATTTCCAGCACTGAAATCTCTGCTGTACCTTGGCTCTCACGCCTTGATTCGGAACAGTTGGCACTTTTATTGCAGCTCTCCTGTATTTTCATATTCTTTGGGGGGAGGAGGGGAGGGCAGGGGGCTGCACATGTGCCAAAATCATCTCTCTGAGTCACAGTCCCTCTGGGAAAGCCCTCGGATGGCAGGGAAGCTGCAGGTAGCAAAGCCAGAGAGGGTGCTGATCCAGGAGCCAGAGGTGTGCCAGTGGGAGGGCAAGGGAAAGGTGCCTGATGCTGGGTTTTATCATCTTGAGAGGAGCAGAAGTGGCTCCTGACCTTGCTGAGCAGAGCACTTAATGCCACAGGAGGTGGCCTGTCCCCAAGGGTTGAGCCATGGTTCCACTTGCCTGGTGCACACTAATTCCATCTTTCACGTCCTGCTTCCCATGACACCAAATGGGGACAAGGCTTTTCCCTGGGGTGTTCCCAGACCTTTATGTGAAGCTGCTATGTAAGAGCAGAGGTCGCTGCTCGGTAAAGGCCCAGTGCCTAAAATAACAGTGTTTTAGTAGTGGGATTTTGATTGTCCTATGCTTCCAGGCTGTTAGGGGATCAAAGCACTGTTAAAAATGGACTAAACAGCTCAGGGGTTTAGTGGAGCAGGTAGCTGAGGTGGGGAGGTTTAGGAGGTTATTTCTTGATTTACAGTAGATTATAAACATTTATCAAGGGAGACATACAGGGTAATTTTCTCTTTTGTTTCATGGTTGAGCCATGCTGGGTCATGTCCGATTCAGCAGCTGACCTTGCAGTCAGCTAGAAGACCTGTGGGATGGAGCCCTTCGCTTCTGTGAGGAGGGAGGAGAAGGAATCCCGAGGACCCAGCTGCAGTTTTAGCTGAGCACACTGAGCCTCTCCATGAGGATTGCTCAACCCTCCCCAGAGCTGGCTCACAGCCGGCCGGCTCGCTGCGTGGGCAGGCTGGGCTCCGACCTGCCTGCCCAGACCATGCAGGGATGGTTTCCAGGGATGAGTGGGAAATGGCAAAGGCAGGAGTAGGTCCCGCAGTTCCAGCCTGCTCTGCTGTCCCCACCCAGCCTCCTGCCTGCAGCAGATCGGGCCTTTTATTTTATCTCTGCAGAGGAGGGGTTGGGGCCAGCGTGGGATGGCAGCACTTGCACGTGGTGGAGATCTGCCTGGGAGCTGGGCAGTGATACCGAGGGGAAAAGTCACCCTGCAAGTCCCCAAAAATAGGGTGGTACTCTTGTGTGGAAAGGGTGAGTGAGCAAAGATGAGCCCTCCCCAAAAGACGGAGGAGGGAGGGAATAAACATCTGTGCAGTAAATGAGCAATCTGGGTGCGGGGTAGGGAGGAGATGCCGGGAAGGCGCCTCTCGGGGAAAGGAGCAGTGGGGCAAGGTGAAGGACGAGGGGTAGTAACCAGTGGGGAAATCGCTCTCGCCCCTTGTTTTGGGTCGCTGAGGTAATGCTGTTATTTTTGAGCAGAGCTGGCGCGTGTGGCAGAGCTCAGTTCCCCCGTGTGATGTCTCTGCTCAGCCTCGCAGCTGCAGGAGGAAGGCTATCAGCAACAGCAGTGACGGGCTGCTGTGGCTGCTGGACAGCCATTTGTCATCACCAATTGTCATGGGGGCAAATGCTGATGGGATTGGTTTTTTTATTTTTATTTTTTAATGCAGTTTGGTAAACATGAGGGCCAAATTCTGGGTGTAAATGTGGAATAAGGTCAGTGCAATTGGATCTGCCCAGCTGTGCTGGATGTCTCGCTCGGAGGAAGGCATGGCAGAGAGCTGGTGCTCTGGGCTGCTCTGCTCTGCTTGGACACATGGAAAATTACCAGAGGGATGGGGAAGGGCAGCAAGGAGGATGGAGATGCCAGGGAGGTGTCCAAGGGGATAATGTAGAGCTGTACTCTTCCCAGCTATTCTGTGCTTTGCTGAGCTTTAAGATGCTGCCTCTTGTCCTCTGTATTTAGCTGATAAATATATTGTGTTCTCATTTACATGGCTTACTTCTTGATATGACATCTGGCTTATTCAGAATTTAGAGCAGACGTACCTGATAGCTAATGACCAGGGAGGGGAGGAAGAGTACACTGGTCAGCCCATAATCAGTGCTTTAGATTCAATGCTTTAACTCTGAGCTGCAGGAATTCCAACTACAAGAACTGATGTTTATGTGGAAAGGTGTGTGCTTTCATCACAAGGCTCCAGCAGGAGGTTAACCCTGGGCCTGTTTGGGAATTGCCCAAGCGCTGCTGGTGCTGAGCAGCTCCAAATGCTGGCAACTGAGCCAGGAGCAGCTGCAGGGCCCCAGCTTTGCCCAGCTCTGCCCAGGGCAGGCTCTGGCACAGGGCAGCATCACTCCACGCTGATTTCCACACTCGTGCGTATCTGCGGGCATGATGCAGAGATCTTTGTCCTAAAAGGCGTCAGGATTTACAGCTGTGTTGGTTGTCGAGCCCTTGGGAAGGGAGTTGGAGGGTTTTCAGCATCAGAACTGTCTTGCCTTGTGCCTCTGCTGCAGAGTGGGTGAGGTTCAATCTGAATGGTCACTTAGGATTTAAAACTTACCCCCAGATACAGGAGTGAACCCAACCTCCAAGCAAAGATAAATCCCCATCCTTGGGGGTTTCTTATGGGCTGTTTGGCCTTGCAATCAGTGCTGCAGCTCCTTCTGTGTCGTGGTATGGCACAGCTTGCCCTGCAGCATTCTTGCTCACGTTTTGCAGTATTGTGTCAGCCCTATGGTGTAGCACACATTTATTTTTTTAAAAGAAAGTAGGTTGGTGTATATATTTCAGTCTGTGGGAATATGGAGAGCTCAGAGATCTGTGTGGTGGAAATGGTATATAGATAGTTAAGCAGGGGAATTTGGCCAAGACTTTCTGGCACATGGCTTGGACAGTCATAATAATTTATTATAATATTTCCCCATCTGTTTGTTATTATTAAATATGAAGTACTGATGTTGCACAATCTTACCTTTTGGATTTATGTCCAGAAGAAGTCGGTGTACGTTTTTATTGAATACCTTTTAACTCTAACTTATGGTTACAAACAGTATTTTGAAAATCTCCTTTGTGAATTTAAAATAAATTTTTTTTTTTTCAAATCCTGACACGTGCCACTCTTTAAGGGTCAGCACTTTCTCTTTGGAAAATTATCCTGTACATGGATATCTTTCTGAAGTGTTTTATTTAACTTCTAAATCCTGGTTGGCCAGCAGCTTCTTCTCCTGCTCCGAAAGGAGTTGGTTTTGCAGTTTGTCCCTGGCCACGCACACATGAAAGGCAAAATAGTCTGTATTTATACCAGCAGCAGATATACCAGTGCTGTGAGCTAGAAGGTTTGTGTGATTGCCAGGAAATAAGTCCTACTGCTGGTGTGGCTGGGAGAAACTATAGGTATCCATATGGATTTGTCACACACGCTGTTTGCGGGGCTGCTCTCTGTAATGGGAATAATTCTGTAGACCAGCAGGCAACTCCAGAAATTCCACATCATTGCTACCCCCTCCAACTCCTGTTGATGCATCGGTTGGAAGAGGATCTGGGCTCTCCTTTGGGAATCACAGAATCATAGGGGTTGGAAGGGACCTCAGGAGATCGAGTCCAGCCCCCCTGCCAGAGCAGGTTCCCTGAAGCACTCTCCCATTCCTTTTGGTCCAGAGGTTGCTATGCTCAGTTCTCTTTATTTCCACATTTCTAGATCCTTCAAATAATGTTTTATCTTTGATCTCTGTACTTATCCTCCCATGTAGTCAGTCAGAGTGGGGCATTGTGTCACACTAAAAAGCTTATTGGTCTCTTTTAAATAGCTTTCTAGACCAACTGCACAATGCTCCGTTCATTAGAAAGAGGAGAAGTTAACAGTATATGGTAACGTTTAAATTTGGCTATTCTGTGATTATTTTAACAAATAATACAATATGCTTTAAAATTGCTTTTCATTCCCTTACCGTGTTTCAAATCATTTTTAAAATAAACCATGTTTTTTTCCCCCTTCTGTGCAGGGCTTTATTGGTGTGAGCAAACCGCGGGCTCAGGTGTATGATAAATCACAGGGGTAAGCGGTGCTGGTGTTCGGGGCTACCTTCCCACATGTTTCCACTTACTGAATTTCAACCCGCTTTACTGACAAGTTTCCCATTACTGATTGAACGTTTGCATCAAAGGCTGGATGGTTATTTCTATCGATAGAAAGAGGACATTCTTTGAGCGGCTCTTTTAGAGGGGTTGCCATTCACTTGTGATTTCAGCACTGAAGCACTCGCAGGATATTTTTCCCCCCACTTTGGGGTATCGATACTCATTTGTATGGGAACTCCCCAAGCTGTACCTGCTATTTTGCCTTTCCAGGTTGGGCTTTACGTTGCTGAAGGCTTCACAGGCTACACGCTCCCTTGCTGGATCGCTCTTTGTTCTGAGGCACACGCGTTTTCAGCCTGAATTAATAACGCTGTAGAGTGAGGACAGAAAAGCCAGTGATTAATTCATATGGTTCATTTTAGGCACTGAAGTCATTTGGATTTCTTACAGCGGGGAGAGCCGAGCGGGTGTACGAGCCTTGTGGTACTGGGACATCTGTGAATAGCTGTTTAATATCAGTTGTCACTATCCTGGGTGATTTTTTTTTTCATGTGGTTGATTTCAGCGGTTTATATAAAAATATAAAAAGCTGCTTCTTCAAATTAGAAGCAAAAATCCTAATTATATGCTACAGAATATCCTCACAAGGGAATTTGATGTCACACGCATGGGAAACCCACCACCCAGGTTGCCGGCAGCGTATCCGTGGCTGGCTGCTCCGCGGCGCTGGGGCGGTGAGGGGCAAAGGAAAATCTTGCTGTGTGCTGCGTTATGTTATTGTTAAACTGCTGAGTCCTTCCAACTGGCAGCTTCTCCACAGAACTCGGGGAATGGTAATATTTGTGGGAAAACATGCTGCTCTTCTTCTCCCCCTTTTGCTTTACCAGGCAGGCTTCGCGGCGTTTGCAGCTGGGCTGGAGAAGGGGCATCGTCCTGGGGTTGCTGTAGGTAGATGTTTGCTGTGGTGCCCAACTCCGTGCCTTCCATTGGAAAGCTGTGATGTAGCATCAGTCAAGAGGGGCAAGAGAGTTACTCTATTGGGGAGACCTGATTTGGGACTGTGACCAGAGGTTGCATGGGCATCGGATGTTTCCTTGGTAACTGGCTGTGCGAACCCTGTGCTCAGCACTTCTGGGTCTTCACACTTCAGTGGTGAGCTCTGCAGACCCAGCCAGCTCATAAGTGGTGGCCAGGTCATAGTTATCTAGGCTTCTCTTGACAGCAGAGTTGGAGTGAGCAGCCTTCATGCCGCTGCATCCTTAGGAATCTATACTGAGTGTCTCTGGTCACAGACAGAGAAAAATCCCTGCTCTAAAGAGCTCCAAACATTAATTTGCAACTGGTTTCAGTTTTGTAGCAGATGCAGTAAGTTGTAAACGTTTAAGAGCTCTGTGAAGCAGGGAAAGGGCTAACAATTATAAAAATGCATTCCTGGGGAAGAAAAAAAAAGCCTCACTGGTTACACTGTTGGACAGTTTAAAGTGAAAGATTGCATCCTGCAAGTGCGTGTGGGGAGGCAGTTCTTGTTTGTTTTTATTGTTACTGTGTGTTTTTATGATCTCCTGGCTAGAGGAGGAGAAAGATGGGACTGGATTTAGGGTTGTCTTTTTTGTTGTGTTTGGTTACTGACTATGGGATGTAGACATGAATAAAAATAGAACCATGGGGCTTAAAATATTTTAGCTATTGCTTTGTAACGTTGCTGGGTCAGGAGCTTCAGAATCCCTCCATCCCTTTTTCCAGCCCTATGGGTCCAGCAGCAACAGTTGTCCAGACTCTGCAGCTGGAGGGGGTGTGATACCCTGGGACAGAAATAATTAGCATACTTAATTCACTGTCAAGGGAAGTTGATTTGATGGATGGGGTGGACAAGAAGAAATAAAGAGCCTCTGAGTTCTAAACCTACCTGCGCCTCAGGAGCAGGTCTGCGTCACTTTGGTGCCTGGTGTGGTGGCACCTGAGATATGGTGCAGAGCCATTTGGCCTGAAGGACATGAGAAGGGCTGGTAAACTGAGGCAACGGCCCGAAGCACATCGTGGAAGACCAGACACTTCCCACTGACTCTGTGACACGTGTTTAGTCTTGCATAGTCATTGCAGCAGGGTGCAATTATGTAGTTGCTTTGCCTTGGGTAAATATAGATTTCAGCTAGGATGAGTTTGAAGTAGATGTTGTAATTTTGGGAACATAGATCTGCTCTAATTTCCTTTCCAGGATTTTCTTGATCGCTCCCTTGATACTTCTCCCATCAAATTATTCTCTTGACAGCAGAGTGTGACAGCTCAGGTCCCTCAAGGGTATTTGCACCTGTCCCACATGCATTTGGACTGCATCATAGTGGACTGGTCGGCAGAGCAGCCACCTCTGCAGCAGCAATGTGCAAGCAAGAGGGGAAAACTGAGTGTTTGCCCAGGACTGTCTTCAGGCACCAGACTTGCTGTTTTTAGGGAGGGTTGTGCTGGCACCCTCCTCTGCCCACGGGCCACAGTGCAGGCCTCACGGTGCTTGGTGAGGTGAGCAATGCTCCCTGTGACCAGGGATGGGGAAGGGACTGAGCACCGGGCTGTCACTTGAACTCCTTGATAATGTGGTGGGGGAAGGATTTGTCCCAGGATTAGGTGACCAGAACCACTGAGGTGTTTTTGTGCCAGGGGCTGGGCCCACTTGGGATGGGGTGGGTTTTGCTGGCTGCATGGAGTGGCGCCGTGGGGCGATGCGGGCAGATGGAGCGACTGGGGGAAAAGTTCCACATTTAGGTGAATTACCGAAAGCTGCTGAGCAACTGCTCTTCAGCCTTCATAATTAGATGGTGTTTCCTCACCCTTTGGCTTGGCTTTCCCCAGTGCCTCACCGAAGAAACACTTCTGTTTGCCCAGGCAGGTAGTTATTACTCTTTTAATTGTTATAACTCTCTCACTGTTTACAAACAGTTTCTTACCTGAGTAATTCTGTAGCTGCATTTAACAAAATAACGTGGAGAAAGGGAACATGAGGAGGTAGTACTGTGTGTGCAGGGGTTCAGGAGTTAAGGACTGATGCCACAACACCCTTTCATCTCCTGTGCTTGTTACAAATCCTAATAGATGCTGACCATGTCTTGCTTGTGTTTATACATGAGCAGTGAGCCTGCTCAGACTCAGGGCCCCACCTTTACTGAAAGTCTAAATAATAGTTTAGGTTGGGGTTGTTTTTTTTTTAAAGACTATAAAATTAATATCTAAATCGATATTTTTGCCAGGTTTAGTGCTGAATTCTGCGTCCTTGGAAGCTGAGCTTGGCTCTTCAGGGAGTTTCCTTTCAGGAAAATGCTTTTTTGAGGAATAATTTTGTTTTTACGTTTTGTTAGCACGTAATGATACTGCCTGTTCAATCACAGGCAACAGCTCTGCAAAATAGCTGGCAAACAAAGAAAAATATACGTTCTTTTCCAAGTGTTTGCGAAGATGAGGCAAAGTAAAAGTAATTGATCCCAGCTGGCATTCTCAGCCATAAAACAAGTACGTAGTGTTTTCCAAAAACTTAGGAGGGTGGCTCGTAACTTCCAGGAATTGAGAACTTTGTTTTTCTTTGGGCAATGTTAACAATGATTTTTCTCATTGAAGATGTCCAGTTAATATTAGGGAACTGTGGCTGTGTCATTAGCAACATCCCTGAGCTAGTAGTTCTTAATTGTTTGTGGTGAAGTCAAAGGATATCTGTAGAATGTCTGCTGATGGGTGTCAGAGCTACGACACAGGTCTTTAATGAGAAAGCATATGTGAAAACACATATGAAGTGGTCTGTTTTCCTCTACTTTCAGTGTTTTCAAGAAAACAAAGAGCATACTGAGGAATGCATGCTCCTGCAGAAACAAACTCAGTATCAGAAGTTTCCTTGTCACTTCTATGGTAATAAATTTGGGGCTGGTTTTGGAAGTCTTTCTCCTGTCGTTCGCTCATCGTTTTCCTTTGTGGCTGCATCTTTGTGTTGGAGCCTGTCCTGCTGCATGTGGTCCCCATCCCAGCATCCCTTTCACAGAGGCCAATGCCTGGGGGCTGCCGCAGCCCCCACTGGGCACAGCCTCCCTGAGCGCTCCTTGCAGACTCCCATTGCCCTTGCTGGGCTCTTGGGGAGATTTTTTCAAGCCTCATCAAGGTAAGACCTGTTTTGCACAGGGAATAAAGGACCTAGAAGTGACAGCTTACTGTGCTCTTTGGGTGGATGGGAGTTAAATGTTTGGGATATATTGATTCCCACTGACATGTGTTGCTAGGTCTGATTTCCACTTACAGTATGGAATAATGTGTTTGTATTTATTTAAACCAATAAAGCAGAGCTGGGTCATTGCTGTGGGTGTTTCACTGGGTGGGTGGGTGACACTGTAGTGGTTGAAGTAGCCGGAGCCAGTGAGGTGCCCCATGGCCACTGTTCATAGAATCATAGAATGGTTTGGGTGGGAAGGGACCTCAGAGATCATCTAGTTCCAACCCCCTGCCATGGGCAAGGACACCTTCACTAGCCCAGGTTGCCCAAAGCTGCATCCAACTTGCCCTTGAACACTGCCAAGAGTGGGGCTTCCACAACCTCTCTGGGCACCCTGTGCCAGTGTCTCATCACCCTCATAGTGAAGATTTTCTTCCTAGTATCTAATCTAATCTTCAGTTCAATAACTAGCAGTTCAGGCACCAGCACCTGCCCTGGCAAAACTGGGGGGACTTTGAGGTTGGGCAGCAGGTCTTGGGGTCATGTCCACCTGTCTGTGCTCAGGGAGGTGGCAGGGATCCCTTACCAGCTAGGGGCTGTGCATCAAGGGTGCACAGCTCACAGGAGCATCTGTAACCTCACCAGGCAGCCCAGAGGAGCACCAAAGCCCTTTGCCATGTCCCCCACCCCTTTTCCTCACAGCTGTCCCCAACTCTAGACCTCACAGTTCATCCATGTCTCCTCTCTGGACTCACACCCCAGCTGCTGTTACTGGGGCTTCCTTATTTTTACAAAGTGGATTTCAGAGTTTTCCTTTAAAACTATCATAAACAGTTAAAACAACTAAACCACAGCTGTCAAAATAAATAACCCTGCTTTGTGTTGCTTTATCTTCTCCTTTCCTTACCACTCTGAAACTTGCTTATTCCTAAAAAGGGAATCCACAGCACGGCTGGTTCAGATTAATAAGGGTGTCTGTCTCCCCCTCTTGTGCCAGCATCTGAGATTTTGAAGTTTAACAAGTAATATCTGTACGTGTGAAGCGCAGTGAATGGCGTGTTCATAAGAGCAGCGCTTAATGAATGCCATATCTGGCTGTTTCTCAACGCAGACCTGATTTATATTTACCTGGGGTTGTGGTTTTTTTATCAGCCAAAGTATAAATGTATATTTTAGATGCATATTACAATTGGGTACTTCCTTCTGTTATTTTATAGGTCATAAGCCGAGCTTTTCTATGCTTGTGTTTTGACATGGGTGGAAGCTGCTCTGGGTGTCTGCTGTGCGTCCGCGTTTCGTAGAGGGAGTAAAATATTAGGACAGGCTGAGAAAAGAGCTTAAAGAAATGACCTGAGATCTTAAGGCTCTTGCAATTATTTCTCTGTCCTCTCAGTGTATCCTGGTGAAGACTGACGGGTAATTTGATCGTGGTGGGGAATTCCTGTGCTAGAGGGAAGAGAAAAGGCGAAATTAGGGCAATGTTTGGGGCTGCTTTATAGCAAGAAAAGTGGATGAAATTTTACGGGTTTGACATGCTACTTAATAATTGTAAGTGTTTCTAGGGGATGGGGTGGAGAGGTCATCATCTGAAATCTTGACATCAGGCCTGCAGCATTTTAATTAGCTTTTCTCTGGGAAAATTAGCTGGGAATGGCAGGATTTGGTTCAAGGTGATTGTGGGCAGCTCTGTGTCTTGTGCTGGCTGCGGGGGGTGCCGGCTGCATCCTCCTTCCATCCCCATCTCTGAAATCCATCAGCGGAGACTGGCTTTAAAGGTGTCTAAAGGACACTTTTGGCTTTTTTTCCAAATGAGTAATGATGGGAAGAACACCAGCTTCTACAATGGGTGGGTTTTATTTCTGCTGCTTTGGTAAATTGTCCTTTGTACGTGGCAGCAGATTTGCTGGCATAGGTTGGCTGTGTTGAAGTTTAGTGTTTCCTGCCGACTGAACAGTTGCCTACAGATCCGTTTGCTGAAAATGATTGTGTTGAAGGATTTCTGATTTCTTTTATTGCTTATAAGTCAGTTTCATTGTTCAGTCACTAAATTAAATGATTGCTGATCCCGTCCACCTCTTTCTTTGTATCAACAGGAGGATTTCAGGGCTCAGAAGGTGCAATGTGTAGTTCAGGTCTCTAAATATCAACATTTCTGCCTGTTTGTGTGTCTGCTCATCACTTTGTACTGTGCAGGGAGAGAACGACTTCCTAACGCAGTTGGCTTCTTGGCATTCATCCCATAATTGCCAAAAAACTGCTGCTTCCTCCTACGTACCCATCAGATCTTTTTAAAATCAAATGGGTTTTGAAAGCAGCTTTTTTGATTTCCTGAGGTCTGCGTTTGGTCTTCCTTCCTCCGGCTCCCTCTTTCTTCCTTTGTTCTTGGAGGTTAAAGCTGTGGGTGTTGAGGTCCCATTAGTCATTTCGGTCACTTCTGAGCTCATCATGTTGAAAGATGCCTGGATGAAAACTATTCCTGAATTACAGCAGATTTACATCACTGAAGCTTCATTAGAGTTAGTTGAGTTACTTCAGAGTGATGTAGCTGAATGGGGAGGCATGTTCACTTCTTCCAGGACAGAGGGGATGTCCTAAAGAACACAGCAACATCAATTCCCTTGTCTGACTGTAGTCCTGAAAAATAGCCTTCACTTCAGATGGAGCAAATCCCCTTTTAGAATCACAAAGCTCACAGGTACTGTAGGGATTCTGTCATGCTGTTTTGTATAAATATTATTCTGCTTTTGTTTGTTTGGGGTTTTTTGAAGGTTTTGAGTGTAAATGATGGTGCAGGGATGTAACTGAAAGCTCCATCTGTGGGTTAAAGCAGTTTCTGGAGTTTGCCACCACTGCAGGAAACAGGCCCTGCAGTCCTCTCTCCTCCTGGAGTTGTGTTTCCTTGGATGAGCCTGGTTGGTGGGATCTGGGCTGTGCAAACACTGTCTTTCCCCAGGCTCCTGCTCTTCCCCTGGCTGGTGGGGATGATGATGCCTCCTGGGTGTTTGGAGGGTGCATTCTGTAGGCATCTGACGGTGGGTTGTGTGAACTGTGTGCGGGTGAGCGGCTGTCGTTCCAGTGGTGAGTCCACGACCGTGGCTGGTGTCTCTGGTCTGTGCACTGGTAATAACAAGCCCATCGGAAACCAGCGTGCTGTGCCCCACAGCCAAAAGGCAAAGTTCTGCTCTCCTTTTCTGGAACTCCTTTTTACTCCCAGGACCTTTGTTTCCTCTCCTGCTCTAGGCCAGTCTTTGGCATTCAACCTAAAACTGCCCATAACCTCTCATGGTCTTCTCACATCTCACTGTTGAGATTACACCAGTGTTATCAGCCCCGTGGTCCTGCAGCTGTTTGGGGCATTGGGTGGGTGTATCTGTCTTGAGATAATGACCTCCTCTCTGAATACAAGCTGTCCTTTAAATGCATTGTGTGCAGGAAAAAATTAGGGAGGCAGGGAAAATTTTAAATGAGAGGTCCACTTCAAACTGGTGGGGAAGCTGGATGAAAGCATCATCCCTTGGTGAGCATTTATCATCTGCAAATGTTGATTCTAAACCCTGTGCTTGTGTGAGGCTAAAATGTGATCTCCCAAGGGCAACGGGAATCTCGTGTGATACAGCAGGAAAAAATTGTCTAATATGCTTTTTATTTTGAGGCTTGCTTTATGTCAGCTAGCAAAATAGCTTGCCAGGTGCCTTCATGGTATTGGTTTTAATTTGTTCTTGCTTGAAGTGTGCAAGTGGGGAATGATAGTTTTGAAATGGTGAAGAAAGCGGGCTGGTTGAGCTGTTAGGCTCCAGGTTGCCATGCTAACCATGTTAACAGCTGCTAATGGTTTCTTAAGCTGCCAAAGCAGCCTGAAGATAGATTTAACACCCAACAGACACCTGTTTTTAGCAATTTAGCTCCGCAGGCACATGGCACAGTACTGCAGGGGTCCTGTCCATAAAGAACAGATAAAATGTGTTCAGCAGGTTGCTTGAGAAGGTAGAAATTGCTGGCTTTCTACTTCATGTTAGGGTTTTTGGTGGAGAGTAAGGAGGAAAAGCACAGCAAGAAGGAATCTAACCTAGAAGACATAGTCACTAAAGGGGTGGGGTTTTTGGTATATCAAACTCAGCTACATCTTCCAAAGCCCTTGGTGTCTTTCTGTTGGTCACAGGACCCTCATGCCCTTGATTAGGGGGTCCTCACAAGGTTCAGAGCACTTTTGCAGATGGGAACAAGGTGTCACTTCTCCCAGATGCTTGCAGGCACCTGCTCCATCTAATGAAAGAGTCTACCAATAACAAGGCCAAGTTACAAGATCACCTTTCCCAGAATTTTAGCCCCAAGGCTGTGCCAGAGTCCCCACTGGCTGTTCCCAGAACTGCCTTAAGTTTCCTGAACAAGAGTTTGTGCTCCTTCCCACCGTTTATCTCTCTGCCTCTTCTCTTGGTACAGATCATAGGCTGTGAGCTCACAAAGCTGAGCAGAGAGCCATTCCCAGAGTGGGGGTGCTAGCAGGGGGAGGTCCTGCTGGGAGATGCAAGCTGAGCTTGTATAATAGCCACCAATTCTTGATCAAGCCCTGACTGTTCTGGTTTGGGAGGTGAGGATTCAGTCTTTGCCTTTCCTGACTTTTGGTTATGTGGCTTTTGCTTATTTTCTTTTGAGCCAAAAGCTCCTGACTCTGCCCTTGGCTGTGCCTTCACATATTCTTTTCATCTCATCAGTGAGAAAACTCACCAGAAAACTGTAAGTGGAGTTTAGGTATATCACAGGCTTCAAAGCAATCGACTCAGGAAAGATGACTGGAAAGAAAATCCCTCCCAGGTTAGAATTGTTTGTCCCAGGACCAGAGTTCCTTAGTGGTGATAGGTATTTTCCCTTCTGTTTTCTTCATGCCATGGGAACCTGGCAGTAGATGGTCTCTGCTGGTATGTGCAGTGTATACCTGAACCTCCACACCGGGGAATGGCGGAATCACAATACTGGATTCAAACTGGTGATCCATCAAGACTTGCTTCCAGCAGTACCAGAGCCAGCTGCTTCAAGGGGAGACAGAGAGCTCAGCAGTAGGCAGGTTATCTGTTTCACAGGGAAAGCTTCTCTCTGACAGCTCCATCAGCCAGGGATTGTTCTCTGCCTTCAGGCTTTTTTTGTGTCAAGCCTTTAAAGCTGCTTAAAGCTGCTCTCTTGTCTTCTGATGGGAATTGATTGAGTGGGAACACGCTGCCATGTCCTAATGCAGCACCAGTGCTAAATGGATTGTGTCATCTGGTCGTGGTGGCATCGCTTGTCCTTGGCGTCTCCTTTCTGTTCCCAGCTCTGCTCAACATCTCATTTCACAGTCAGCCCCTTCCATCACTTCCCATTTCATTTATGAAGTTCTGTGTATTGCATGTGGTTTGTGGACTGCTGCAGGATGTCCAGCTTTTCTTCTCCTCCCATCTTTGTGGTCAGCCTGAATCCTGCTGATCTTTGCCTTAATTTATCTGTTAGGAGGAGATGGGGTAAATTCCCAGGTGAGACGGGAGGAGCTGTTAAACCATCTGTTGGGTTGCCCTGGGACCCAGCACCAACTTCAGCAGTGCCCACAGGAGGACAGTGGGGAGCCCTGGGAAACTGCTGCCATTCCTGGGCTGTGAACCACTCCTGATGCTCGTTTCCATCAGCTCACCAAGAATTGTGGCGCCGGTCTCGTGGCTCTTGGCCACGTGAAGATTTTGAGGGATGGTTTGAGATGTTGAGGAGCTGATGCTTGTGTGTTCTCCTTGCCTGAGTGGCCAGGCTGGAGAGATGCTGGTGCCTGAGAGTTCGTACGAACACAGATGAAATTATTTTTGTTACTTTAAGACAGAGTAATTAAATACAGTATATACAGATCCCTCAGAATGACAGCCGCCCACAGAGCTAAAAACAGGAAATCCATTAACTTCATTATTTAAAAAATAAAATAAAAATCCTCCCAACTGATTCCTCTGTCACTTAAAGTTCTGCATGGAAGGAGGGCTAATTTAACGCTGCATTAACTCACTGTTATCACCCTCCTGTTACCTAAGTAGTTTCTAATGACTACCCTGGAGAGCACTTGGAAGCTTTTAAAAGTTTTTATGCTAAATTTTTTTTTTCCCTGTGTGGTTTATACTTTAAGAACAAAAGTTATTGATAACATTTTCCCAAATCTTCCAACAACATCAGGAACTGTTCTGTTGGCTGCAGAAACGTGAAGTATCACCAGTCTCTTATCTCTTCAGCGAACGAGAAATTAGAAACACTTAATGTAGGTGGTGTTTAGGGAAAATGGATATGGTGGAGTTTGACTGTGGGAAGCTACTTCAGATCTTGGGCTTGTTGGTGTTTTCAGGGCAGCAGTGTGTCCTGGGGTTGAGAGCGGAGGAGTGAGGTTATCCACCCTTGGCCAGGACAAGGTGCCAAAGGGGATTCTATCCTTAAGCCCTCTAAGCTTTGGCTTTCATAGCTCTGAAAAGAGTCGAGCCCCCATGGGGCAAGCAGCTTGAGAGACATAACTCTTTGTTCTGGGCTCTCTAAGTGAAAGGCACCACCGAATTAAGGAGCAATAAATCATTGTCTTCCCTCATTGTCTTCTCCTCAGGGCTGTGGTGGACCAATTTCCTCCTTTATTAAGCATCTCTCCTTCTTTCTCAGTCCTAGTTCAGATGTGCTTCTGGGGTCAGCATCTGTTGCACTTTTTTTTAAGGTTGACTTAATTTTGAAGCCTTCTCATTGCTGTGCAGTATTTTCAAGTCTTAAGATTGAAACTGTCTGTTTTATAGCAGCTGTGGAGAGAGCTTTGCTGTGCTCCAGCAGTGCTCCAGTGCTAACGCCTGGGCTTAAGTTTCCCCCTGATTGCAGACCAAAATTATATCTAAGTTATGCTGTGTACATGTGCTCTGCCCGGCAATGGAGGAGATTCAGAACTGCTCCCTGATATTATTAACAGGGTTTTCATGTTTACAGACTGACTGCAGAGAGAGCTGGCCTTTCCATTAGGAATCACCAGGAATCCTGTCCTTCGGGAGCCCTGGGAAACTTTAAAACTTGACCCAAACTTGAATGTGTCCTGTATGAGCTTTTTGTGCCTCCAGTTCCTACTGGTATTTGGAAAGCTAGAGAGTGAGAGGGAGTGAGTCAGTCCCCTGGTAGGTTTGTTGTCGTTCTGGAGGAGAAAAAATGATTGGGAAGAAAAGTGAGAAGGGGCAATGTTGCAGGGGACGGACAGCTGGTGGCGGTGCTTCATGGAGTTCCTGGTGCTTCTGGGGTGTGCAGCACATCCCATCACAGCGTGAACTTCTGCACAGGGAGTTAAAGTGATTCACTGAACATCCCCTGCCTCCTAAGGGTTTTCTTCTGCAGTCTGAGCTGTTTGCATCTAGCTGTTGCTCTGCTTAAGCCTGAAATTGCACAACAGGGGACAGATCCTGCTCCCTTGCATCTTTAGTCTCATCTTCAGCACCATAATGCTAGTTCCCTGTCCTGGGGCTGGCCGGTGAGCCCACTGCCCTGGCACGTGTTTTCGGGGGAGAGGAGAAACCAGCACGTTTCAACAGGTGGTAGCTGGGACACAATACTGCCATGTGAGAGTCAAGCTCAGTTGAAACTGGTGATAATTCTGCCATGAGTTTTAGTGTGGCCAGCATTTCACGCTGGAGATAAGAAAAGGCATCTTTAGTTAGCTGCTTGAACATACTAGAGCGAGACTGATAGCAGAACACATTGAAACGATGCAGCTCTTTTTAGGTTGGTTGGGAGCTTTGCTCTCCTTTGAGGTTGCTGTGAGTTCTGAAAGTTAGTGATTTATGGAGTATTTCGTTGTTTAAAAATAAAAAAAGGACAAATCAGAAGCACTTGTCTTCCATGGGTGGTAAGTTTTTTGATTTGGGGTTTTTTTTTGGAGGGGGAGTTGGGGGATTATTTTTGGTTTAGATTTCACTTTATCTTTCCTATTTGAAAAGAAAAGCTAGGTTTGACCTGACCCTTCTCCTTTAAGGCAATACGTGCTTATTAATAGAAGTATTGATCTATCAGTACAGTTCTGAGCATTTTTTTCTATTTGACCTGCGTCTCTGCCAGTGGGAGGTGAGTACAGCTCACAGGGGGGAAGGAGGATGCCCTCAAGGTAACTGGGATGAGTGGTGGGTGAGAGGCAAAGAGCAGCTCCGTGCCTGTGGGAACACCCCAGCAGGCAAACACCAAATTCCTCAGTGTCTTGCTCGCGACCAGACACGAGCCCATTGCATTGCTGAACCTCGTGGTAGTCAGAATGGGTATTTGCAGACTGGAGTCCTCGTTCAGAATATCCTGGAGTCCTCAACGTGATCCATGCTACGTTCAACAGGTGTTTTAACGCTACAGCTGAAACGATACCACGCTGAGTTTGAGGGAGGTAGGGAGGAGAGGCTCAGGAGCAGTTAATCTAATTCCAGCGTAAGTCGGTCCGTATTGGGTATCTCCCTTGCTTTGGCTGCCGGGATGCCTGACACCCAATATTCATAGGGAGACAGCTGCACTGTCCTCTCCCAGCTCCGCTGTGCTGAGCGGGAGAGCTATCAAATGCGCCTGCGTTGCAGTGTGCTTGCCTGCGCCGTGCAAATGTGCTCTCTATAAATTTTATGTGTAGATGGGTATATACAAGGAGAGGTGGTTTGCTGTTTCACCTTATCCCTTATTTCAGCCAGGGGAATTAATACAAATAAATTACCTGAACTATTTCTGCCCTGGTTTAGGTATGGATTTTGATTTTTGACCAGATTGTTATTTTCTTTAATCGGAAAAAACAGATTAATTGACAGTAAGGAGCATCATTATCTTTGGTCGTCACTATTTTGTATTTAGTTCTGAAGGCTTTCTGCCCTCCTCCTGCCTCTCTCCTTTCTCCCCACTTGTCCAGGTAACAGGAGCGCTGGTTTGAGACGTGGGAAGGCTGGAGGTGCAGCGTGCAGGGCCGGCCAGGCAGGAGCTGCGCTGGCTCTGCAGCCGTGGGCGGGCAGCAGTAACTTGGCTGTGCTTTGTATCAGGTATTCGATGGTAAATAATAAAGATGAAAATTGGAGACCTTAATGATATAATGCTATATAATCTATATTCCATTAGAAATAATACTCTCTACGGGGAGCCATAATGGGGATTGCTTTGGACTTTTCTGGAGACCATTCATACCAAATTGGCTTTTTTTTTTTTTTAGATGTTAAGCAGCAGTAATGCTTTCTACAGTGCATCAGATGTTCCTGCCAACGCGCAGGGTCTCTGCCGACGGACTCGGTGAGACCGCACGGTGCCGGCTTTCGCAGTTCCACTTTCAAGCAGCAAATAGTTTTTGACTCTAGAGATCACTTGATGTTGAGCTAAATTTCCTAGCCTGAAGATTTAAGCTATCGGATGGCTTATATAACTTTGAAGAAGAAAAACATTTGAAAACCCTAAAAGCTTTTTAAGGGAAAGCATTTTTCAGTTTTTGGTTTTTTGTTTCCTCCCCTCCCCTGTCTTTCCTGCCCCCCTCAGGCACATCCTCCTCTCTTCTCCTCCTTCCCTGCCCCAGCAGAGACCTCTAGAAAATGCCAAGCTATGGAATTTGCCGCATCAAGTTTGGAGCATGTAACAAACATTTGAAACGCGTGCGGGGCAAGTGCAGCCACCATTGGCAGTTTATTTTATTTCAATTCCTCCTCTCCCCCCATCCCTCCAACCCCCTCCCCCCCCCCCAAAGAAAAAAAACCCCGTGGCTCCCTCTCCGGCTGCGCGGGAGATAACAATGGGGCGCTTTGTGCCGCTCTGCAGCTGCTGAAATTTGACTAGATCCAACTGAAGAAAACAGGAGCAGGTGGGTCAACAACGTGACCCTTTCGTTCCCAGCAGTATCAGTGTGCGCCGGGGCCGGAGGGACCGGGGCGGAGGTGAGCCCTGAGATTTAAGCCCGGGCGATGAGGAGGTGTTGGTTGGCGCTTTGAGGATGGAAGCTGCATCTCTGAGATAGCTGTGATGCCTCTAAATATCATGGGGGTTTGCTGCTGCTGCTTATAAAATGGGTTTCACTGCAGAAATGCTAGGACTGGGAGGTGTCGCTATGCATGATGGGCTGGCATCACTACAGGCGAGAGGTCTTTCCTCCGTTAACGGTGCTGTGATTCCCGTATCACCACTAGCTTTGCATGATGTTGTGTGGATGGTCCTAAAATTCCCAGTGCCCAGCACCTTCCCTCTCCTCCCACAGCCCCAAAATTGGGGGATCATTTCATTGCACCCTTTAGATCCTGCCCAGGTCATGGAGATTAATTCCTTCCTGTCCATGTTTTTGTTTTGCTAGAAGTGGCTTTTTAGGTCAGTTGAGGGTGGGATGTCTGCAGCTTGGAGGAGGGTTCCATACACAATTCCCAGTGTGTTTGGTGGAGATGGAGGATGTGATTGTGTTGGGCTCTTTTGCCTGGTGCTGCCACATTGGCAAATACATCTCATCAATACTGTCCACTTAATAGCAAGAGGAGGAGGATAAGGATAGGGAGAAAAATACTCTTACTACGTAGCTGCATGGGCAGCTGGTTGTTCCTTAGGTCTTCCCTGCCAGCATGAGATGACTTGGTTGATTCCTTGTAGGTGCTACCATGTTTGGGCTTTGTGAGCCACGGATGGGGTCTTAAAAGGTGGCAACACTCAAACTTCAGGGGCGTTCATCAGACGTGTGGTTACAGGCTCAACTGTCTAAAGTTGCATGGGATTTTTGTGTCTGAGGCTTTTAAGGGGTAGACATGAACAACTGTTTGTAAGTCAGCAGTTAGAAATGCAAGGTTTCTGTTGATGGATCTTGTAATCTTGCTTTCTAATATCAACTTACAGTAAAGTGAATGTGAGATGGAGCAAAGCTTTTTTTCTGCTGAACTGGGGATACAGTTGTGATGTTCAGCAGTGCATTCACATCTTTACAGGCCTTCAGGATTTAGCTGTGATTTTTAGCAGAAAACACATGAAACTCCTCGAATAATCCTACCAGCACAAGTGCTTGCCTTGCTTCAAGCAGTAGCATCAAGCATCAAGGCTCTAATTGTTTGCACGTGATGAAGCCTGTAAGAGGACTAATAAATTACAGTCAGGATGAGATCCATGCTAAGTGGGGAAGGGGGAAGCCGTGACAGCTTTGGCAGTGGGTCAGGAGGAGGAGGGCTGCCCCAGGGAAGGCTCCAGTGCAAGGAGCTGCTTGGGTTGTAAGGCAAATGGATGAAGGCTGGAGAAGGGGCTTCTGCTGTTGGGGGCAGAGCATGTGACTGTTTGGGTGATGTGTGCTAGTATGGAAAATTGATCTGCATGACCACACTACCAGCTGTGGAGACTCGGTCCATCGGCAGGAGGGCTGTTAATAAATCAGAGGCTCTCCGCATATCTGCATCTTAAACTTGTGTTTTAGCAGGAGCTTGCTATGACGTGCTCCGAAGGTCAGTAGCAAAGCAGGCACAGCGCTTCATCAGCCCTGGCAAACCTGCTGCTGCCAGGTGTGGAGCAGCCAGAGCTGGGCAGGATTTAGCCGCCAGCCGAGCAGGTTTAGACGGAGACTTCTGAACCGGCACTGTGACCGTAGTTTGTCCTTGGCTGCACTTGCAGTTAAACCCTGTTTGGTGCCGACTTAGCTGCGCCCGCTGCCAGCCCCCATTGTCAGCAGCGGGTAATTTAAGAGGTTTCTCCCAACAGCTGGCAGCACTGTTTACTCCGGTCCTCCCTCCCGCCGCGGCGCTGAGCTGTCCCCCTCGCTGGCACGGTTCGCATCGGATTATGCTGCTGGACTCGCAGCCGGGTGGTGGTGCCAGGATTCAAACTTGTCGCTTTGGAACAAGGAGCACAGGTGCAGGCTGAACTCATGGTCCTCAGAGGCCAGCGCGTACCGGGAAGGCTTCAGCTCCGCTTCGGGCTCACGCACGCGTCCTTGCGTGTCGGATGCGTGCTCGTATAACCCATTTAACGGGCAAGAACCGTGTCCCGCGGGATCACACGAGCCTTCCGTGCCGTTTCCCTCCCGAGGAGACCGGCTTAAAAATAAAACTTGAGAACTTGCTGTGGTGTTCCTGCTGGGTGAGAGGCGATGCTGCTCCACAGAGGGAACCGCACGCGTAGGGACCGAAGGGACCATGGGCAGATGTAGAGCCCTACGCCTTCCTGCTCAGCCATCCAGGGCGCATCCTATATGTCTGCAGGGGAACACAGCAATTAACATATGAAAACGCTGATAACAGTGGGATTCTTGTGCGGGCAGAATCAGAGGAGATATACTGCCATTTTGGTGCCAGTTAGGCCCGTAACTGCTATTTGTGGCTGGGTTTAGCAACAATTAACCTCTCACATCTTGCGTTAGCCTCTGCTTCCCTGGTGCAGCTGCTTTTATAACAAATGTCCTTCTCCACTCAGAAGCGCTGGGTTTGGCGCTTGGGGTATCTGCTCTACAAACCACAGGATGTATGGGGGGACAGTGGGGATTTTTTTTAATAGCTGTTTGATGTATAATAAACTTCTGGGAAAAGATCCATCACGTTATGTTTTGTTTTAAAGGGTCTTGTGTGTACCAAGGGAGAGGAAGAAGATTGCGTGACTGCTACTTCAAGTGCGTTAAAGCAAATGCAGTGTAGTTGTGCTTGTGTGATAACATCAAACCATGGGTTTTAAAAATCTGGCCCTGGTGTGCAATCGGGTGTCTAAGGCTGGAGGTGGCAGGGATGAATGCCTTCGGTGGTGTTTCCAGCCTCTTTGGGGTGGGAGATGGGAGGTGCTGTGGACCGAGTTTTGTTGCTGCCCTTTGGAAACTAATAAAATGCCTGGGGGGCTTTTGGGAAGGAACGTGGCTACAGGCAACCCACCCACGGGCACTATCTGGTTTAATTTATGTAGAGATGTAGATAGGAATGCCAGCATCATGAATAGCTCCAATGAGGTTGCTGAGTTTTCAGAAACTGTCCCTGCTAGCATGCTGTTTGGTGCCTTTTTTTTTTTGCTTTGTTTTGTTTAAATGGCTTCAGAGTGTGATGGAAATACTTGAAAAATAAAGAGTGTGTAATTAGAGGTAGGAAAAAGCTGGAGTAATTTGGCTTCAGCATCAGTGTATTGTTACTTAAAAGTGTGGTGGAGGTTGGACTTCACCTGTCAAAACAGAACTGCTGTGTTCTGGCTCTTCTGGAATAATCATTTCAATATTTATACTCTGTGCTGGGCTGGAAAAAGAAAATGCAAAATGCAGATTTGCATGAAGTAGGTTATAGCATGCCTTCTCCAAAGCGACCAGTATCACGGGTACCAGGTTCGCTGTGTGGATACTAGTCTGTGCTTTGATCTCAGCTCTAGTGGTTTGCAATCTGGAGTAATTTTGCTCAGCCCAGTAATGTGTACAACTGGCTTGATGGGCAATTCAGACTTGCTTCATTATGATTTTTCTTTGTGATAAAAATGCAGAGCTTCTGGTTGCACGTGAATGTTGGTGATGAATAAGGCTTAATGTGATTCTAATCATTGCCTTTTGAAGACAAAGTCTGCCCCATTTTGGCACAGTTCCAGTAAAGTCAGTGGGACTGGTGGCAATGGCTGGGTCCAGTCCCTTATCTCCGGGCATCAGTAGTGGCACTGATCAGTGATGTGCCTGGGTCACCTCGCCAATTCCCAGGGATTTTAAATCCCATTGTCTCTTGCTTCATGAAAGTTCTCATTTTTTCCTCTTGCTGTGTAAAACAACCATGTAAACAACAGAAGTGTCAGTGCACGCTGGAGGACAGCCCAGCCCAGTGCAGCAAGCTCAGATTGCACATCACTCGCACGGTAGCCTAAAGCATCTGAATTCCCAGCCTGTGTTTAGGTACAGAGTTGGGACCTGAGTAGTTCCCCCAATTTAAATTTAAAAAGCATTACAGATTTTTTTGTTTTGTTTTGTTTTCTTCTGGGGTGAAAGGATAACTCACAGGACTGGTACAATAACTATTTTCTCTTTCATTTCTCCCATTCTGTTGCTACAGGATGGGAATCGCAGCTCCTGGAAACAGGTTTCCTGGGGATATTCCTCTGCCCACTCTGGACCCTCTCCCGCCTGCCCCGGCACACTCCACCTTCCAGAATCGTCATCTGGGGCTTTCGGTGGCTGATCTTCAGAATCATGCTTGGAGCAGTAAGTGGGACTTTGGGGTGTTTTTTTTTTTGTCTTTTTGAGGTGACAGCAAAGGGAAGATCTCATCCTAGCAGAAAACCTGCCCCTGGTCCAACCCATCGGAGTCGTGTGGTGTAGGAATTTTTCTGGTTGCAAGGAAGGAGCATGTGGCAGGAAATGCTTCGTTCTGGTCCACAGAATCCTTCAGCTTAGTGTTTATTTTAAGGAGGACAAACACAGGAGTAAGAATGTCTGTGTTGATATGTTGGTGCTGCTCACGTGCTTGACTCTTGAAGAGGAATAAAAGTGAAGTTCAACTTGGACATTGTGGCTTTTTGATAAGATGGTTGGGAATCCAGTGGGTAATTCCCAGGACCCAGGAGCTTTACCCTGTCTTATTTTTCCTTTGTGTGTGTTTTACTGAAATGTCATTCTCTGCTCCATGTTTTTAAAGAGAACAATCGCTGCATTACTGTCCCAGGGCCAGTGGAAATTCCCAAGTAGCTTGTAAAAGAATCCATCAGGAACTGACATCTCATTGTTAAAATAAAGGTGTGGCAGGGGCTGATACCCTGTCATCTGGGTCTGCAGTGTGGACATTGCTATATATCCCAAACCTTGAAGCTAAGGATCACTGCTGTAGAAGGTGATTGTGGGTGGGTAGTATGTTTCTGTGTCCATTGGCTCTAAAATCTTTCTCCCTCCCCAGAGCTTGAAGTGCTTAAATCAGTAGTTGAGCTCAGTAAACTCTTAATTATCCTCCTGCTCTGGGGAAAAAAAAAAAAAAAAGAGAGAAACTTTCTTTTTTGGTGTTAGCCTTAGTGTTACCTGTTTTCAAGACAGCTTTGTTGGTGCAGAATGTGTTCTTGCAGTAGATGTTCCTGGAAAACACGTGCTGTAGATGTGTTGCATCAAAGGGCAGCTTCCTGGCCCATGTCATCCAGCACATTCAGCTTGAAAGAGCAGAAAATGTTGTTTTTTCTTGTGTGTCGTGCAAATGTGATTCCAAAACCTGCTCTTTGGTGTTGCATTTGTATCTTTGCCATAGCTGTTGTGTGGCATTGCCAAATTTTACTCAGCTTCCTAAAGCTGTAATTCTTGCTCCTTATTAATTCCTGCAATTCTTGCTCATTATTAGCTAGATCTGGTCTTGCTGTGGGGCAATGCAGATGGATGAAATGACTCCTGAAGGTCCTCTCAGACACAGCTTTCTGTGACCCTATAAAACAGCTGGATATATAGATAATCCCACAGATTTTAATGCAAGTGTTGGCTGAAAATATTCAGGAAAAGTTTATGGGACAGAGACACCTTTTGTAATGCTTTTAAAGTGCTGCAAGGCTTTCAGCTGGAGTTCACGTGAATGGTACTGTCCAAACATCCTACTGTGCTGCTCCTGCCATACCCAGGGATGTAGACTACTGGATGCATCTGCAATTGCAACTTTAAGTGATAGAAATCCAGTCCTGTAGCAAGCCTCCCCAGGCTGAGAGCCAGAGATGGAGGTAACGGGAAGATCTCCGTGCTGGCCTGCCCATGCTCATGGCAAACAAGCTGTTGGTGAATGCAAAATTATCTGGGCTCTCATGATCTGTTTTGTGGAGTCTTTTCCTGGAACAGCTGGAAATTGCTATTAGAAGAAAAGCTGGAAGGGTTCTTGGCAAAACTGCTGATAGGAAAGGAATTGGAATGGGAGTGTTTGGTGCTGTTTGGAGGGAAATGATGTAGGAAGGGAAATGTGGTAGCCAAGGGAAGTGCAGCGTATGGTTTGGGGAGAGACTCCTTAAAAATGTCCTGCCTTAAGCCTACAGACAGTTAGTAAATCTGTGGGGGGCTCTGCTGCAGCGTCAGCTCCATAGCCTGGAGAAGCAGTCGTGGTGCTTCAGGGCTGGCACCACTGCAGGCTCTTACTGCACAGAGGCTGTGTCTTTATAGCCTCGGGCTGGATCTGTGACTGCATTGACTGCTCAGCATCACTTCTGCATGAGGTGTCCTGCTGGAGTGCCCAGGGACAAGAATTTGTTGTGTACATGAACATCACAGATGGTGAGATGTTGGTCTCCAGGCAGCTGATCCAACAGGTACGAAGGGGGTGTTGTTGGTCTGGTGAGACAGATCTGTTGAAACTTTTTTGGATGAGAAATGAAGGATGGTTGTGGTATTAGATTTTTGCAGAGAAGTGTCTGTTGTTTTTGATGCTTTCCCATTTCTCAGTTGGACGTCACATTGACAGCAAATTTGGCTGGAGAAGGTCCCAGTCACATCTTCCCTTGAGCAGGCTGGAGCCCTGTGTCCCCAAGCTGCAGGATGGCTCGGGGGATGTCACACTTCCAAGGGAAGCCCCTCTCCACCTGAGGAAGGGCTTGTACAAATTCAAAGCAGCACTTTAAAGCTTAACACACTAGCCACTACTGAGGCATGATTTTTACAGTAGTTTTCAAGTATTTTAGGCAACCGTTGAGGGAAAACAGTTGAAAGCTGCTAACCTGCCAGAAATATCCATCCACTCTTTATTACAAATTAAATTTCCTGTCTTTTCCTTTAAGCACAGAGTGATAAGCACTTTAGTAGCTGGCCTGCATGGTTTCTGCATTATATTTTTGAGGACAGCAAAGTCTGAGTTGTTAAAGATTTGGGAGCACAGGAAGATAGCACTGGCTGGCCTTTAATGACAGTCATGGGTACTGGTGTAGGTGGCACAAGGGTCCCAGTGGGTCTGAGGAGACCCAGGCCCTGCAGAACCCCACTGTAGTAATTTGAGAGGAGCTGAGAGAGTGGATTAGATCCCATGAGGTGACCTGTGAATCTTCTAAACTGGTGAAGTCCAAGGCACGAGTTGCCCTAAATGCACATTAGACTTGGCTTTGACTGCAGGGCCTGGGGGCCCTTGGTTGTGGGTGGGGCTCTTGCTTTATTTTGGGGTGGGCTTTTTTTTTGTTGGCTTGTTGTGGCTGCTTTTTTCCCCAGGAACTTCATTGTGAATGTCTTACTTGGGCCATTTATCACCAGTGACATTTGGTGAACAAGCCTAGCCCCTTTGTCCCCAGTGGAGGGAGGCTGACTCCTGTGGTCCTCATGCTTCTCAGCTTTTGAAATGCTGCTTCTCCATTGTGATACCAATGTTAAACAGAATCAGGAGACCATGACAGCAAGTGTAGGGAGACATAAATAATTTTCTCAACAAGTTCTCTGGTCACCAAGTTTGTACTCTGCTTTCCTTTGAAACCGGGTCTCTGACTGTGCTCTGGTCCTGCTAGTTTGTAATATATGGTCTGAATTATGGGACAGGTTGGATACAAAGGAAAACCTTAGTCACCAAACATCTTTGTTACCATTTAATCTGTACAGCTTCTTGGTTTTACCTAGAGAATAATAATTCTCCCATTATTTTAGGGAGAGCCCTGTGCAGAAGAGATGCTGCCCCTCGAGTGCCTTGTCTGTCTGGGTTACTGATATATAAGTAACAGGCATGGGAGAGGGAAACATGGAAAGGTCATTAAATGGGGATCTACACAGGCACGTGGAAATCAGTGATTGATGGTATCTTTAATGTATCGGGGCCCAAACACGTGTATGTTTCCTTCTTGGCTGGGGTAATGATGCTTGCAGGCACTGGGAAGCGGGTTTAATGCGTGAAACCGAAGTATCCTGGAGCGCAGGTGCACCTGTGCAAAGGCCATCTTTGATTTCTTCCCTAATCTGGGCAGGAGCTGAAACATGTGCACAAATGTGGGCTGAGGGAAGCTTTTCCCAGGGGTGGGATTGGCAGTGATTATATTTTGCAGGGAAAGAAAGTTCGACTTTCCCGCACGGTTCTTCGGGGGATCCCGTAGCTGCCTGGGGTGAGGCTTTCCTAGGGGTCAAGCTTTCCTAGGAAAATGCTGTCCTCCTGGCCAGCAGTGTTCCCTCTGGGCAGCTTGTTAGGCGAGCAGTGCCATGGGCAGGTTTGAAACACCCGTGGACAGGCAAGCTTGTCTCTTGCAGTGTGGTGGCTCCCAGTGAAGGCATCAGGTTCTTATCCCACAGCTTCCCTGTTTTCTGCAGCCTGTTCCTGTTTCATCACCAAGACACAGGGGTTAACTTCACTTGTCAGCATCCCCCCATTTTTGGGTTTTTTTTTCCTCTTGAGCTTATAATATTTGAAACTTTCTCCACACAGAGCTCTAGCAACCAGAACTTTTCCTTGGAGCACTATGAACGCCTCCTGAAGTGAACACTGATGTGCCCATGCCCTTTGCAGCCCCTCTTGTTTCAGCCTATTGAAGGATCAGAAGCCCAACCCCAGTGAGCTGCTGGACACAAAATAAACCTGACTGTAAAGAAGGGAGGCTGGACCCAACGTCATTATTCCCTAACCCAAACTGGTGTGATTGTTGCTTTCAGTCTCTCCAGAGCCCGTTAACCATCAACTCAAAAGCTCCCCATGTACTATTACTCCATGTGCTTACTCCTGGGTAAGGAGCGTTGGAGCAGCGATGTCTTTGTGCTTTCTGCCACATAAACCACACGAGTCCACAGAGCAGGTGGCAGATGTGTGAGCAGCACACGAAGCTCAGGATGCACTGTGCCTGCTCCTCTGCTTTGCTGCTGCCTTTTTTTTTTTTTGGTGTGTCTCGCTGTTACTCTCATATTTAGGTGAGTATTGCCTCCAACATTCACCAGCATCCTCAGCTTGGTCCTGCTTCCTCCTCTTTTAGTTTCAACTGGGTGTTTGTTGCTGGAGCATGTGAGCACTGTTGCCCAGCTCTGGACCGGTGTAAGGGAGCCTTGCAGTTTGCTGGCTCTTCCTTCCCCAAAAAATCATCTCCAGATCTTGCTTTATGGTGTGTGCCATCCCTGGGGGCTGGCTGGACTGGCCTTGGGTGGGTACAGCACGTGAGAAGTGAAATAATCCTGGCCACGTACTTGCAGGAGGCGAGGAGTGCAGGCAGGCTCTGCTTCTGGGGTTTGATTGGCAGCAAGTGCTGGGCTGATCTCAAATATTGCTGACTTTTTAAAAGGCATAATTATGTGATTCAATCTATATGTTTGATGTTCCTAATAATCCATTAGTGCAGGATGTAAAGACGGATGCTTCTTAGGAACATGTAGAGGCAACAGAATAGCAGTCCCTTTGTGTGAGCGAGCAGCTTGTTAGGAAATAAGTGATGCAAACAGACATTTACGGGGCTGATTTCCCTCAGAAGAGCTCGGTGACTCGGTATCTTCGCTTGTGACTCTCCGTTGCTCTGACTTCTTGAAGTTTGGAAGATGCAAAGCGTTGTTTTGTGTTTCTGCAAGACTGGAGAGGTGGGCAAGCAAAAGGTGTGTGCTCAGCCATCAGGCGTCAGCTGAAGACGGTACCCAAACCTCGAGGACTTGCCAAAGGAGCAGCCCATGCTGTCAGTAAGGTGCTTTGCTCGGCAGTGTTACCTGCTGGTAATTAGGTCTTTTGACATCTGCAGCTGCCTGGAGAGACATTGAAAGCATGATGCTGCACTCTCAGAGCCTGGGCCATCTCTCAAGTATATATATTTTTCAGCAGACCAAGTTGGTTTTCCAGCTGCTCTGTTCCCTGTAGAGACATTGTTGGACTCGGGGCGTTTGATGGTTTTGAGGATGGTGGGGCTGTCTGCGTGCTGCTAGACCAGCTTCCCAGTCTGGATCAGCCTCTTCTCTGAGCCTCTCACTACAGGCTGGGGGTCCAGGGTGGGTCCCAGCTCCTGGCAGTAATTTATCCAAACCACAGATTTTTATAATCGCCTGATCCCCAGCGACAGAGCTTGTTTGAGGAGTAGCTGTGCTTCCCTGGGTCTGTGGAGCAGCATCTCCCATGCATCTTGTGGCTTTTCAAAACCAGGTCTCACTGGGGCTGTCTGGGCTTCATGCTCTGTTTCAGGAACGCTTCTGGCTTAATTACCAGTCTGTGACGATGATGATGAAGATATGCAGCACTAATAACCCCACTAAGCAAATGTTAGTCTTGTTCTTTTTTGACTAGAGATCTGAAAGTAAACGACAGCTGTGTTGAGTTCATATATTCTGTATAATTACCTGCTGCAGGAGAAAACTGTGTGCTGGGGAGCCCAAATACCCACCCCACTCATGTTGAGGGGGGAGGCTGTGGGGAGTAGCTGAGAGCTGATGAACTGCCAGCTCCACGCTGTTGAGATATTGTAGTCACTCTTTGGATCCTGAGAGTCGTTAGTGATTGCATACGTAAACCATAAAGAGCAGTTTCTGTTTCTTCATTAGTTGAGTGTTTACCAACTGCTGCGTGCGTACTTGCTCCGAAATGTGAGAATCTGACTTTCGTCAACACGTAACTACAGCAACACTGATAAAACTTGGTAACTGAAAAGCCATGTGTAAAGGGATAGAGCACGGGAGCGTGATTCAGCTGGATTTTAGGAAGAGCCCTGGACAATGATCCCCCTGTTGAGACCCCCATGCCCAGCCTGGATGGGTCAGTGGAGGCAGTGCTGGGTGTCTGGGGTACGGGACACCTGCTCATTCCTCTGCTGTGGGGTTTTCCTGCACTGCATGAGCTTTAACAGCCCCAGTCTGGCTTGCAGCATGATGCTGTGCTGTGGAGGAGCTCAGGCTTTGTCTTGGTGTGTGTCAAGCTGAGTCTTGACTTGCAAAGGCTAATGTTTCTGACAGCAGGCATGACTTCTGTGGTTGCCTCACCAGTTGTTTTCAAGGGCTCCTCTGCTTGTTGGACACAGCTCTGCCAGTGTCACACCAGAGGATTGACAAGAGGCACTATATGTGGGGCTGTTCCCTCCTATCAGCACGTCTTTCCATCGATAAAGCTGATATAAACACGGTGTGGAATGAGTTCAAGTCTAACTCTTGGGATGGCATTGCTACTTCCAACTGGTGCTGAGGAAGCAGGGTGGTAACAACCAGACAGGCCAAGGACTTACCAGAACAAAAAGCTAAGCAAGCAGCAAGTTCCTTTTGAAAAATAGCTGGCTGCTGGGGACAGAAAATATGACTTTAGGGACTGGGATGGGGAAACAGGTCCCAGAATGCACGGGGGTCTGGGGAAGAAGGTGCACTGAGCATGGGCAGAGCAGGAGTGAGGATGTGGGAGCCCCGTGCAGCAAAGGATGCCGTGCTGGTCCCAGTGATGTGCCAGGGCCCCATTGTGCTTGGGCAGGCATGTTGAGTCTGGTGCTGCCAAAATTGTGCACAGCTGGGTTCAGGCCTGCCCCGCTCCATGCCAAGATCTGTCCTCACACATCTTTGGCTTAGCTGGGAGCGTTGAGGAGCGGACAGCTTTGAGTGGAGGAGATGTGAGTGGTTTTGATGGGGAGGGGGTGATAGCATTTACACGTGTGCTGTCCCTCTCCCTCCATGTTTCTTGAGGTTTGGAGATATTTGAAGTATGCACGAAGGTTTTTAACAAGTGTGTGTGAACCATGCACTGCCTGGATTGCTGCTGGAGGCGAAGTTAGTGGAGCAAGTCATGCGAGGGAGCCCTGCCTGGAAGCATGAGCTGCTGCTGGTTTACTGCAGCTCTGTGCGGCTGCAACCGCGCAGCTGACACTCAGAGAGCTGGTGTGAAAATCAGCATGGAAATGTCATTATCCATTTACGGCTGGTGTTCCTCCTGTAAAACATGAGGCACACGAATTGCCTTTAAGGTCAGGTTGTACTCCAGGCCAGTGAGAAGCGAGAGCTTGAGACTGAGTTTCCTTGCACCGGAGCGGATGTGTTCCCTGCTTGCAGGCAGCACATGGCTGCAATGCTGTCGGGTGGTCATGGTCCCTCTGGAAGCGCCCAGCCTTGATGGTGTGCTTCAATTTATGTGGCTTTTCATCATCTCCATTTAAAGCCATCACCCATGCCTCTTCCCTGCCTACCTTCCTTTTTGTGGGACACAAACATGGAGCCTGGCAGTTTCCTGTATTACATGCAGCTGAGGGCTGGTGGTTGCAGTGCTGGTAACACAGATCCCGTCCCTAGACACGCTGTGCACAAGGGAGGTGCCTGCAGGAATATCCATCAGAAACGGCGATCGAGAAAGTTAAATGCTTTGGGATTCCCAGTCTCTTGCCCCTGTTGTTGTCTATTTATAGACACATACATACAAGTGGGGCTATACGCATGCAGCATGGCTTGTTTGGGCAGTTGCTGGAGAGGTGGTTGCTTCTCAGGGGTTTCCAGTACGGACTTTGTTTTGCATCAGGATGGGTTCGCAGTGCCCCATTGGAGAAGAGCAGGCAGCACTGCCAAGATAGGTACGCTTGTGGAGAGAGCCAAAGGACTGGGTAGGTAATATTTGCCAGCCTGATTATGTGATGCTCTGTACAAATCATGATCACGACTGGAGATGCAGTGGGGAGGTGGGGAGGATTTAAGCACCAGGGTGTAACAGAATGTTGGGAAAATGGAAGTAAATAGGGAATTAAGGTGGAGCTGTATCTTGCAAAGGATCACCGACATATGGAATAAGTTACTGAGGAAGGTGGCTGGAGCAGAGTATAAGTGAGTCTGAGACATCTTGATTAGTTTCTGGAGGAAAGGATTGAAGAGTGTAGTGAAAAAGCAGGGAAACAGGATTTAAAGCACATTACCACTTTAATTTAAAAGTGCCCAAAGCAAGGAAATTCAGATTTAAAGCTGCCAATCTATCACTGGCTGATGCAGGTGTTGGGGTTGGGAGGACTCATGGGGTCTGTGTGCAGATGGGTCTGTGCCCTGCAGGCCCCACTCCAGGCCGGGGCTGTGAGCTCAGGCAGCTTAAGCCCCAACCTCGAGTTTGCCCTAAGAACTAGATCTGTTAATGTTTGTGTTATGCACTAATATGATGATGATAATTGCAATATAGATGTGTTTTTATATATTTATAACAACGCTGCATCCTTGATGTCTTCCTCGTGCGATGTTCTTAACGCTGTTGCAGGGGCTTCCCCCTGCTCGCCAGGCTGGTGGCACACCAGGGATGGGGTCACGCAGGGAAGGGCTTGGCTGCTCCCCCTTATCTTCATGTATCGGAGAGCCCTCACCCCCCGGGAGTCCGTCCCCAGCTCTTCCTGCACAGGGTCCTGAGAGATACAGGGGAATTTAGGGAAACCCAAGTGCAGCAAGCTGTGCTTTGACCATCCCTCCCTTTGGTTTGCTCTTTGTAAACAAAATTTTATTTTTCCCCCCAATTTCAGGATTTCCCTTTCTGAATATGAGTACAGACTGAACCCCCCCAAGCCCGAGCTCTGCCTCTCTCCAAGCTGTTCGAGTAGATCCTCAGAAGAAGCCACTGCAGACCAGAGGAGTTCCCAGAGCATTCTTTCACAGGCAGAGATAGAAAATAATCTAAATGCTTAAATGTTTCAAGTCTACACAAAAGATACGTTTCCCCTTTCGCAGGGGGGCAAAAAAGAGATTGTTTAAAGTGGGAGTCTTGGGAAAGAAATCGTTCAAAAGGATTTATAATAATTAGTAACAAATTCTTCCACTAAATTCTCATCATTGTTTCCTAGTAAATGTTGCCCATCTCTCACACAAAGATGTTTTTTCATAGCGAAAGCATCAATTATTTCCAGATTATTTGTATATCATTAGATATTTGATCCCGTTTTATATTACTAATTTTTTTTAGAATTAGAAAATATGTTCCTAAAATTTTAGAATTAGAAAATATGCAGCAAATTATTTAGAAAGCAGTGGCTCCTGTAAAACTTCATTTTTCTTATTTTGTTTTTGCTTGGATTCTGTTAAAAGTGTCATAACGTGGGTGGCATTTTAAAGGTTACTGGAAAGGGTGGGGATGTGATTAGCTAATAAGGGAGATGAACTTTCTGGCAAAAATAATGAAGACTTTGAAGCAAACAGAATCTGGATGCCTGTAGTAAAATTGCATTAGATGTAATGAAATAAAAGTTGGAATTTCGACGATTTCTGTAAATATAAAGAAAAAGGGGTGGGGGTGGGGGGGTGTGTAGAAGAATCAAACGGATGTAGTTGTCATTTCAGTGACAAGCGTGCCCTGATCCTGGGCATTATGGCTCTGAAATTGAGAATAATTATTCTAATTTGTTTTATTACATTAGCGTGGGTAGGAGGGAAGAAAGGGAGCTTTCTTTTATGGCTTTCTCATTATTCATAGGCGAGCGCGGCGGGGCCAGGCTCCCAACTCCCGCGCCGGGGCTTCATGGGAATTTTTGGAAAATGATGTCTGCAATGTTCTGACCTTTGCCGTCCCAGCTGCAGCCCTCCTCCTCTCTGCAGGGATCCCACACTTGACTCCTTAGCAACCTCCTTTGTGCCTCTGATCTCTCTCCATTTGTCTAGTAATAGCCCTTGGCAGGGAGACTTGTTGTTCCTTCGGTGGCTGCGAAAGGCTGGGAGCCGCTAATGCCAAGTGCTTTTCCAACTCCCCGTCACCCACTGCTTGCAGCGCATCTTCAAAGCCAGGCAGATGCTGGTGCGGCCGTGGTGGCTTCTCAAAGGGGCTTTCTGGTAGCTGATGGCGGGGGGAGAGAGGGGGAACAGCAGGAAGTCAAATCACAAATCCACACCGGTGACTTCCTGCTCACAGGAGGGGTTTCCGGCCACGTTTTCCAGCCGTTTGAGTTGAGGAGCTTTGCAGTTGCTATTCCTGGCAATGCCAGTTTAGCCTTTGCTTTTGGACCAAGCTGTGCCCTTGGCAGCAGCATCTGGATGTTCTTCACCTCTGTGGATGGGACCTGTCCTGTGGGCTTATGGGTCCTGGGGCTGTGTTGGGGCCTGGGGCCGTGTCCAAGCCTGTCTGTGCTGCAGGGTGCCAGGCAGGGGGAGTTGTTCCCCTGAAGGTGGGTTGGTTGTTCCCAGACTAGGAGCCTGGTCCTGTAACCTGATGATGTCAGACCAGAACTAACATTTTCCAGGTGATGGAGAAGTCCCATCACCTTGGCACAGGTTTGGAACTGAGTAGGGCTGACTGTGGGCTCTGAAATGATGTGCATGGTAGGAATAAAGCTCCTGAAACAGCAGTGTCATCTGGTGAGCAGAAGCTTGTCATTCTTTGGCTAAGGAAGAGGTATTTGAGCTCGTTATTTCTCTCTCTTTGCATGGAGGAAGCAGGAGGGATTTCAATTACTGGCTGTTTGTGTGATGAGGGGCTTGTATGAATGCGAGGTACCACTCTTCGTAAAGCCTTTAGGATGTATGTGCAGCTCTTCTTAAGCCTTTACTATGTATGTGCAGCTCTTCCTAAAGCCTTTAGCTTGCTACAGTCAGAGCTGTAGAAGGAAGTTTCCCAAAAGCCTAATACCCACGTCACGTCTTCCACGTGTGGCATTTCTGAAAGAAAGGAACCAAGCAGCGTGATGTGCAGCACACGCGATGCAGATCATCATCATCATCATCCTTCCTGTGCCACAGAGCTCGAACCCCACAGCAGAGCCTGTGGGTGGGAGACAGGGCTTCACACAGAGTGTCTGGCTTAGTCCGGCCCAAATCCAGCCTCTGCCACCGGTGTGATCCATGCAAGCCCTGCACCAGAGCACTCTGCAGAGGAAGATTTGGGCTCATAAGTTATGCAAATATTTAAAAGTATGTAGACAATTTAGATAGCCATAACGTGAACCCTTGAAGCATGAAAGGACCAGAGAAAATGTACGGAATTTTCAAAAAGCTAGAGCTTTTACTGGCCTTGGGAATTAAATACTGTGTCTGTTATAAGGTATCCAAGAAAAAAATGAAAGTTGTAAAGCAATGTCATGGAGTTCAGAGGCGGTTTGACATGTCCAGCAGAAGGTTTGTGTTGCTGCTGTAATGTCACACCTGTCAAGCATCTTTCCCCGGGTGAACACAGCATTTGGGGGTGATGTTTCTGTGTTACTGAGGCTGGAACAAAATCTTTCAAGACTTATTCTTTCAAATGCAAGAGGAAGCCAGAGCAGGCAGGCAGTGAGCAGAGCTCGTTGTAAAGCTCCTTCCTCTTCTGTGAACTTGGGCTGTAAATTACAGCTGGCTTCATCTTTACAATACACTGGTACGTATTTGGCTTCCAGAAGATGTTGAAACCATGTTTTCTGTGGGCAGCAGAGGCTGGCAGGTGAGAGTGTGTGAAGTGCGAGGTGCCACTCGGGATCTTCTCTGGGACTGTTTCATATGATGGGAAAAAATTAAAATTGAGAATTTAGGATTGCCCTTCATTGAGGCTTTTATTTCCCCCCTTCTTCTTCACCCGTCTTTTGTATTGTGAAGACACAGAAAGAAGGTCTTTAAATTGACTCTAAATTTATAACACTGGTGCCCTGTACCCCACCCTTCTCTCCAGAGCTTGTATCAATAGGGGTTTTGCAGACATAGCTTGAGTCACCAGGCTTTTTCTCGGCTTCCCGTGCTATTGGCCTGTCTGTACCATTTTTTTCAGAATTAATTTTGGGCTGAAAAAGTCTCAAAGAGTGCTTTGTTCCTCCTTGACACTCACTCCAGGGAAAAAAAAAAAAGAAAAAAGAAAAAAAAAAGGAAAAAAAAAAAGAAAAAGAAAAAACCCCGTGGAAAATCTGACATCTGCATTGTAGAGAAAAATCAATAGATAGGGAGGAATATAATTATCCCCCACTCCTGAAAGAATTTTTAAGATATTTTTTGTAACAGTGACTCATATCGGCTTAGAGCTTGAATGACATTTTAATTATTTAGGCTTTTTTTTTTTTTTTCTCATTTTGAATCACCAAAGTACAGCAGCCTGAAAGGGGTACAGTTGGGCAGAGCAATCTGCTGAGGATGAAAAGGATGGATTTGGCGTGTCGGAGTTCAGCCGCTTCCCTCTCTTCCTCCCTCCCTCCCTCCCTCCCTCCCTCCCTTGGAGCGGCATTGGAGCTGGAGCTGTGTGGCTCAGGGGCTCACAGAGCGAGATGCTCCCCAGCGACTGGTGGTGGGTCACCCCTGGGGCTGTGAATCATGTTTCCTGGCATAAATAAGGAAGCAGTTTGTCTTCTATGGAGATGTTTTGCTCCTTGCATGAAGGGTAAAATCCCTGGGGAGTGTGATGGATGCACCTTGTGATGGTGCAGCTTGAACTGATGCTTGTTGTCTGGGTTTGATCTTTTGGGGATGGGGGACAGAGACAGAAGTGCAGCTGGGGTGGAGCTGATGTGGGACAGGGAGCGTGGGCAATGCTGTGGATTTTGTTTGGGTGTAGGCAGGTGTCATTAGCAGTGAATTGGCTAATTAGCTAGGTAATTGCAAGGAGAGTGAACGCAGGAAGGAGAGGAAGAGGGGTCTGAAGTAAAGTGGGAGAGCAAAGACTGTGGTTAGTGCCCATCTGTGTGAGGTGGAGATGGAATGAGAGCTTAGTGGTAGGTCTGTGGGGGCTGGAGGTGAGACCCGTGTGGACCGTCCCTGAAGGATACTCCACCCCATTGGAGTGGCTGTGCTGCATCCAGGTGGGACAGCAGCCTTAAGCTGTGCAGTGGAGGACTCTCAGAGCATGGAGATCTGAGTGGGTTTCTGTGATTTCCATTGTCCATGGTGGCTGTGATGTAGACGCCATGGAAGGGTTCAGCTCCACCTCTCCTGGGACAGACCTGCACCGTGCCCAGGCTCTGAGCCTTCTGCAGATCCAGCAGGTTCTGGGAGTTTGGGGGGTTCCCCTTACAGACCCTCTGACCAGTGGTAGGAGGGACCAGGCAGTCTTCACAGCAGTGTTTTGCTTAATCCTTTCAGCAGAAGCTAGTGATGGTACAATAAAAAGGGGCAGGTCCAGATGTGCTCCTCACACTGAAAAAAAAAAAAATGCTGTAGAAGAGCAAGGACCCATTTCTCTTCACACATTTTCCCTCCCTGCAATTGGAGAAGGTGATTCCCAGTGCGTCACGGTGCAAATTCAGGTTTTGGTACCCTAAAACCAAACAGGGAAGAGCCTTCAGAGGTGGCAGCCAGTGCCCGCTGGGCACGCATCCCTCTCCGGTTCTGCCCTCCAGCCCCTCTGTCCTCACGTGCCATGGCCTTATGTTTGGGATTTCTGCCTCGATTTAATCAAACTCATGAAATGCAGAAACCAAAAGCTGTTGGTAAACGTCCTGTCTATGGCTTAATTTCCCCCGAAATCCCTTTTGTTGGATACTCTTTCAACGGTGGGGAAAGAGAGGGGGCATGTGAGGTTACTCAATCAAGCAAGACTGGAATTGATGCAGTGAGAATGAAGGGGTGACTTTGATTTCCATCCCCAAAGTCCCCTGGCCTCCAGCTGGCAAACTTTGTGAGTGTATTCAACAATCTGCTGCATTTGAAAGAGAATTTATTAGTTGTAAATAACTAGTTTTCAGCAGGTTTACTGAGTTTATAAGCTGGGCTGGTTCAGTGCCTGGTTGGCCGGGTCTGTGGCAAGCAGGCAGGGGGTGAAGTTTTGCCTCATGGGTTCACTAAGAATTTTCTGGGAAATATTTGGTGTTTTCCTCTGGTTTGCTTGTGGATCTGCCCGAGTGACTGCACAGTCATCTTTCCTTTAACACTGTAGGAAGCTACCAAAGGTAGCAATGATGCTGGAGGCAGAGTAGAGTCTTGTTTTACGTAGTTGGTATCTCACCTATAACCAACAACCAAAAGTACAGTGACAGAAGTCACCAGTGACACTGTGGTGCATCCAGGGCAGCCAAGTTTGGGAAACGCTGTTTCCATGTGACTCATGGACACAGGGCAGGCTGGTGGCTGGCAAGTGCACAGCAGCTGAGCGAGAGCATCAGAGCGGCTGTGGTGATTAAAACCAGGCATTTTATTGAATGCCATTAAAATAATAGTAGCTTTAAAAAAAAAAGGCCTAAATGTAATTTTCCTTCCCCTGTGAAAAGTCTTGGTGAATTTAATGCCCGTTAATTGTGAGAGCCTGGGTGCCCTGAAGGTTGGTGTTTTCGAAGTCCAAGCAGGTGCTGCATCTCCATCCTCCCCTGCGCTCCTCCGCCGTGCCCTAAAGGGAGCAAACTTAGTAGGGGAGAAGGTATTGAGCCCATATTTCATTCTGGATGCTAATTCAATCCAGGGAGAACATTTTATAGTTCTCATGCGGACAGCAGCGCGAGGAGATTTCTGAGTGTGCCGAATGGCCCGGAGCCGCAGTCAGCTGTAAATTAATATGACAGAGATCTCAACTTTCCCCTTCCCCAGGCCAGAATTTCCTATTACTGTAAGGGGCTTGTGTGCACGTCCTGGCTGCCACAAGCTCGGCCGGAATGATCAAACCCTGGTGTCTTTGTAGCCACCGTCCCATCAGTATGAATTTAATAATTCTGGTCGGAGCTGGATTCAAAGCAAGGCCACAGAGGTGAAAGGGCAATTGCTGGTTCACTTCGCCACCTGTTTCCTTCCCTTTAGCTTGTGTTTAATTTGTATTGCTGAATACCTTTCCCTTCTGATATGCAGGGCTTTGGAAGTGCCTTCACCCACCCCCGATGTGCAAACAGAACCAGCATTTCGGGGGTGGGGGGGGGTGTCGGTTTCTTCCTGGGCTTGTAAGCGTGTGGGCATTTGCCTTTATCATTGGTAAAAAGAAAATAAACTTCAAAAGCCATTTTCCTGTCATCCCCCCAGCACCCAGGCACACGATTTTGTTTTATCCAATGATTAGAGCAGACTGTAAAAAGGGGAATATCCAGAAATGCTTTTGGAAGTCCTGGTCCCCTGCCCGTTAGTCCCCAGTCCTTATGTGCTGTGGTGTAACAGCCTTGTCTTGAGCTGGTGGAGGAAGCCGTGTGCTGCAGGACCAAGCATGCCTGGCTACTGCAAGGTATTTAGAAGGCACGTAGACGTGGTGCTTGGGAACATAGCTTAGTGGGACATGGCAGTTTGGTTTCCAGTTGGACTTGGTGATCTTAAAGGTCTTTTCCAACTTAAATGACTCTGTGTGGTACCCACAGGGCTCACAGCTTTGTTCTTGCTAGCTAACTCGTTATCTCATCAGTGCTACGGCTGTGCAAACAGTAAATACCCATACATAGCAGGGTGTCAGGTGCCCTGTCAAACTGCCTGGGATCTTCTTCATTTCAGACTCAGGAAACGTGGTCAGCGCCTTGTGAGGTGACCAGCAATAATGACGTTACCAGCTGGCACGTCACCCCGCTGCGTGGGCAGCCCAACCTCCCACGTTTAGTAACAAGGCAGGGAGCTGGTTGTGCTGGACAGGGGGCTGAAACCAGGATGAGAAGGGCTTTTCTCTTCTTCACAATGGTGTCTTACTGCTCTCGAGTCTTCGGGATGCTCAACAGGGCCACAAAAGCTGGGATGGTTTTGTACAATGAGGTGCGTTCTGGTCTTTGAGGTGAATTCCAGCAGGTAAACACTTACCTGTTGTTTTTTATCCCCCAGCAACTGGAGCTCACTTAAGAGCTCAGCTCTTCCGTAAACAGGGGCTGGCAGGACCCTGCCCCACAGACAGCAGTGGTTTCTCTGGAGTTAACAGCAGCTGCCCTTGGAAATATTTGTCTGCCTGTTGCCTACTGTAAGCATGGCCAACTTCTGACAGCGTTAATTAGCACTGAGCTAATTGATTTTGATGTTCTATCAAAAAACACGGGGTACCTGAAGATGCTTGAACACCACAGGGAGACATTAAAGTTGGGAGGGATGGAGTGGGACCAGGCTTGGCATGGAGAACACCAAACACTGGAAAATGTGAAGAGGGCTCTGCAAGTGTTGCTGCTTTTTTTTTTTTCCATTTGCTTTGAGCCTTGAGCTTAATTCTTTTCAAAAACTAGAAACTTAAACATGTGAGAGAAGGAGCAAGTAAACTGGAGGCTGGTACATCAGGTTTGTGGTAGCTGCTGCTTGGAAGCTACTGAACAAGTCTTGATGCCCTTTTTGTTGTTGGACTTTGGAGGTATCAGGCAGATCCCACTCTCCAAAAACACCCCCCAGAAGTCTTTGTTAAAACATTTCCATCCTGGTGTCTCTGAGTGCCAGGCATTGCCCACAACCCAGCTTTAACACAGCAAAATGTCAAGTTTGTTCTTAAATTTGCCACCTAAGGCTGACCCTGACCTAAGGGTGAGCTGTTTCCTTTCTCTTCTGCTCAAGAAACACTTCCAAGATGTCACTGGAAGTAGCAGACCCTCTGCTCTTGCTCTCCACAGCTCTGCTAGAAGATTTCTTTCCTTGCTTTCCATTTAATCTCTCCATATCGTTCACCTCCTACACTCTGCTTAATATTTGCCCCCAAAATATTCCTTGCGAGGTGTTTGTAGCTTACATCCAAATGAGAGGAGGGTCTTCCAGGTCTGCTGGAGTCTTTTAGGGTTGTCCCAAGCACAGCCTTCTGGCTCCTTTTCCTTCTGGTCCCTTGCAGGTCCTCTCCACATCCAGAGAGAGGACAGCTGGGGTCTGTCAGAGATGCACCTAGCCCCTGCTTGTCTATGAGCAGGGGATGAGGATTTCTCCCCGTGCTTTGATCTGTGGTCTGGCAGTGTAATATGCTGCAGCTGTAAAGTCCAGGCAGGTTCAGTATACGCACGGAAATCTGGAGAATGGACCTGGAATTGTTAGCAGGTGGGGAGAGAGCCAGTGAATGTCACACTCCAGCAGATGTGGGGATCCCCATTTCCTCCCTTCTGTCCTCCTGTCCTCACTTGGACCCCAGGTCTCCTCTTAGTCCGATTCTCTCCTGGTGCTTCTGTGGATGCTCCTAGTCTTAGTTGGACAACTTGAACTGTACGTCAGTGTATAGGGCGTAAACACGTCTGCATTCGGGCATGTTCAGCCACCAGCACCTGCAGTTCCTGTTTCACTCTGAACAATTGCAGACAGCCTACAGAAGCTGCAAAAGGACCAGGAAATTTTCCCTCAGCGTCTCTTTGGTCTGGCCTCGGCGTTGTGGTGTGCCGTTGGGGTGTTTGCAGGGGTGTTGGCATCAGTCCGGGTGAAGAAGTGCTGGAGGCTGTCACTGCTGGAGTGTCTGCTCTGCCCACTGAGGGTGGTGGGGGTCAGTGCAGGTATCTGAGAGGATCTGCATGCACGGGGGAGGCTCCTCACATGGATGGTTAGTACACTCTGCGTTGGTTGGTTATTCTGCTACATCGAGTCTATTTAACAAAGACCAACAAAGTCAACCCCACTCCTGCAGGTATTGCCTCGCTTGGTGTTACACGCTTGCGTAGTAACGTGGGGGTTTCTACACACAGAAAGATGTACACAGCCTGCACTCTGAGCTCTCTCTGTGTTTGGAAGCAGCTGGGATCAGAGGACATGTCAATCGGAGGATCTGCTCATTGTGAGTCCTTTGGTCCCTTTGATCCTGTACTGTCTACCCTGATGGCCGATAGCTCTCTGCTCCACCACCCCTTCTACTAAGGAGGATACAAAACGAGGCTTCCCACCACTGAATGAGCCGGTCGTCATTAACCAGTTCCTATAATTTGATTTGCATGCTTAATTGATACAAACTGAGCTGCTTCTCTTTCCTTGCGTGTCGCTCGATCTGCCTGGGGACAGTGGGGGTCTGTGTTGCATGGGTCTCATTTTTCATGACTTGAGACTGAGCCTAAAACTGAATGTATGATTACTGGGCTTTCTGCAAGACAGTGTTTCTCAGATTAAGTTTTCATCTTCAAGAGAACAGAAGCCAACTTCCAAGCCCATCAACAGAGGTCAAATAATAAGGGAAGGGTTAATAAAACCAGAGATCCCCCAAGCACGGAGCAGTGAGGTATGTCAGGGGGATACCCAGGGATGCACAACCCATTGCAGCAGGATTAGTGAGCCACTGCAGCTTGGGGTGGCTGTGGTAGGTTTGGGGGATGTGGCTTACAGCAGCCTCAAGCTGGTGCAGCCTTGTGGCTCTGCAGCCAGGCTCTGTGCCGTGTTTGTTCTCCTTTTGTGGTCCACCTCAGCAGAGATGAAGCTGCAGAGCATAGAGATTTTCATGCACTCTTGTGCTCACATGCTAGTGTGGGTGTGGAAGTGGACTTGAAGACAGCAGCAGTGTAAAGAAGACTTGAAACATCCCCTAATTATGAGAGTGGGAGTTTTCTGTGCTGAAAAACAGATTTGATATTAAGAGTTTTAAGTGACTTTCCTGTTTGAAAGTTTTATAGTAAACAAAATGTGATTAACTCCCTTGGTGACTCATTGCAGGAAAGATTTTGAATTTCAGTATGGTGCTTTTCTGTCATGTACTTGTTTTAATTATCCCTGCTGAATAATAGAGCTTGATAACAGCTTGGGCAAGGTAGGAGGGCAGGTCATCAAGATAGCTGTCCTTTTCTAATATTCCAGCATTCTTGCACAGAGCCTTTCTTAGTGTCTGTCCTGCCACTGACAGGGCTGACGGCTGCAGCACATCCTGTGAGATGCTATCAATGTATCCTGTAATTTTAGAATAGGTTTGAGGGGCAGAGCGAGCCACGGATGGTTCAGGAGGAAGAGATGAAGCTGTGACTGTTGACAGTGAGTCTGTCTTGTCCCTGCCTCCCCTGCTGTAGCCTTTGCAGAGTGATGGGGGGTAGTGTGATGGGATCTGCTGGTTTTAACTCACCAGAGTAAAACCACACAGAGCACCCACCAGTCCCCACAGCTCTGCTTTCCCACGCTGAGTCTTGTATAATAGCACATTGCATCCATCATGCCTTTACCTGTGCTTGGGGTGGTGCTGGTGCCAGTGCTGCTGGTGAAGGGGTGTCCCTTTCACAGTGCCGTTGAGATGCAGACCTCCTGGGCTGCATCTAAGTCTGAGCTTCTGGCATGGACCATGGTCAGCTGTGCATGGAGCCACCCCCACCTGTCCCCATCGCAACCAGCATGTGCCTCTCTCCTCCAAAGGCTGCAGGGAGGGCTGGCACTCAGGCTTCAGGGTCACTCTTGGAGTTTTACAGGTCTGAAGGCCAGGAGGGATGTGCAGGCTACCAGCATCCCACAGGCTGCTCACCCTCAGGGATGAAACATGCACCACACTGCTATGGTACCCTTCCTCATCCCCATGTTGCACGACAGATGCTGCAGAAACCTTTCCCTCCTCCTCGCTCTCTTCCTTATCAGTCACTTTGTAAAATAATGATTATCTTTAACTGCATCTCCTTGTTCCTCCTCACTGGTTATAGTGGCATTGATTTGCTCTGTTGCATGTTTAGCATCTGTTAGTTGATGCTGAGAGCTTGTGGGGCCTGGGCTGTCTGTCTGGGTTTTCTTAGTTGACCACAGGATGGTATTCTGTAGAAATGGCCTTGCCATTTCATCCTGCTCTATGACATGTGCCACAGGGAGTTGGGGCTTTTACTCCCCAAACTCTGCCAGGTTCTCCTGGTGTCACCCTGGCCAAAATTGCAGGGTGTAAATTGTCTGGATTCACGGATCTAGAAAATGTGTAGTAGTTTCTGTTCATTGTCCTCTTTGGTTAGCCTTGGCATAAAAAAATAGCTCTTTTTTTTTAATGATGTAGAGGGAAAAAAAAGAAGGAAAAACTATTTGTAACAGCAGGTGGGTGAAATCTGCTTGGACTCAGCAGTGTGCCTGAGAACAGGTATAATATAAGTCTGTAAATAGCCCTGTGAGAGGCTGCAGGGGTCACCCCTGTTCAGAGACATGTGTGACTGAATGTCATCTGGTACATGGCCCAGACCAAGGCAGGTGCCTATTTCCTATTACTTTACCTGCCAGGTGGGCTTGTAACTATTTTGGTGGGTCTTTGCTTAAGAAAGTTTGTGTTGGGCTAAGGCCAGGGTCCAGCTAGCATCTTACGCTGTCTCCAGTAGCAGCCACTCATGGATGCTTGGGGAGGAATATTGGGCATAAAGTGATCTTCCCAGGCAGCTCCTCACAGCTCCTGTGGCCAGGTGGTTTTGGGATTTTCTATGGAGGAGGGTTGTATTCAGTAGTTACCTGTCTCCTGGGAATGCATCTAATTCCTTTTGAACACACTTGTGCTTCTGGCTCCTGTAACATAAATGGTTTGTTGTGTGGAAAAGTTCATTCCAGGACCAGCTACTTGTTTCTTGCATCAGGAGAAGCGGGTGATAATCACTCCCAGTTGGGCCCAGTGTGGCAATGAGGAGTTAGAGGCTCTGCTCTGTCCTCTCTTTTTCCATGTCCAGCAGCCCTGGACCCTCAGACCTTGGGAACGCCATGTCTCTGCATATTTACTTACAAAGTCTGGACAGTTTGGGGGGAGAGGGTGTCTTTAACTAACAGTTGGAATTTTTCTTGAGCCCCAAACCTGTTAAACTTTAATGCTGCATGTGAAGGGTTTTTTTGTTTGTCGGGTTTTTCTGAGCAATTTGGATGAAACCAATAGGCCTGGATGCCCTATAGTGCTGGAATCTCCCCCTCCTCTGAGCTCTCCAGCTATAGCACTGAAGGGTCACTGATTTCTCCTTGAAAACCTACACTACTGCAAACGTAAAGAAGCTTCAGGGTGCTCCTGGTGTAGCAGGCCGTGGGCCCTTACAGAAACTCCCTGTATGTTCCTACTAAGGCAGGCAGGAACATGGTAATTAGTGCAATGTCAGAGGTAGGCAAATACTCCCTAATTGTATGCAGATGATAGAGCTGGTCCAACCTTTTGACTAGTGAAGCTTTCCTCAATTTGGGATATTGTGATCCTAATCAGGGACCTTTCTCCATACATCAAAGCCGTCAGGCTGAACCCACATACCTTCAGGCTGGCACAGCTTGATTGCAAGGCTTCCTGCTAGCAGGCTCATCCCTGGCCAGGTGTCTTTCCTGCTGTGGACGACTGATTCCTTTCTACTCTTCATCACTGAGGCAAAGAAATTTAATCCCAATATTACTGCCAGCCCTGGAATGGACCCACTGATTTGGAAATTTCACCCTCTTGTTGCCCTGAAATATCACTGCACAGCAACCTCCGATACCTGCTTATTTCACTGCCAACCTCTAACCTAAGGTGGAGCAGACCTGTCATTAGCGCATTCATCTGTGTTGAGATCTGTCAGCTTCCTTCCCCTTCTCCTCTTTTGTTTCTCTAATTACTTTGTTTGAGTCTTTGTATCCAGCTCAGGGCTGGTGAGGCTGCGGGATCCCCATCATGAGCTGTGTTGCTGTTCAGAGGAGGGTTTGCAAGGTGGGGGACACAATCTGTTCTGGATTTTGAAATTGCTGTGTTTAGGTCTGCAGGTAACTTCTCAGTCTGTTGTCTGGAGACATCCCAGTGGAAGAGCCTGATCTTTCCTACTGCTTCTGGATTCTTTCTACCTCCTGCCTCGCCCCCAGCACTGCTGGAAGCTGATGCTGGGAGCACTGGGTGGCTCACAGCTGCTCTGCGGGGACTCAGCTGTGGGTGAACCATCTTACACAAGGATTTTGTGTTGGCTCCTCAGTAGACAGGCAGTGGAAGGAGTAATTTTGAATCTCCTGTTGCATTATGTTCCCTTGGAGATGATGACTGGGCCTGGGGTGCAGGTGTGGTGGGTTTCCAGGGGGGTCATTTGAGCTTCTGTGCTTCCCTGCCATTACAGGCCCTCCCTGTATTTAACCAGAGTATTTGACATCTTGAGATAATGCCTTGACATACAAGAAAAAGTAAAGTAAAAAATAAACAGTGGTGATGTCTTTTTTTTTTCCCTAGGGGCTGATTAAAATTCGAGGAGATCGCTGCTGGAGAGAGCTGACCTGCATGGACTATCACTACGAGGTAAGCAATCCACACCTTGAAACTAATTTCTCTTGTCTGCTTTACTTTGGTAGAAAAATCGTCTCAAACCTTTTCTCTCCTGCAAGGGGGCTCCCGATATTTTCTTCCTTTATCATAGCCAACACAGTCTGTGTCCATGCAGCAGCTCAGTGATGCTGGTTTTGTCCCAACCACAGTCCTAAAAGACTGATTTACACACACACCCCCCATCATACACCGTGTCAGGAGCAAACCCAAGCCCTGCTGAGAACTCTCTCTGCAAAAAAAACTGCAGGAGAGGAACAGGAAGGGCTTTTCCTGAGCGTTGTGCTGAGAGCTCTCTGCTTACACTTCTAAAACCCAGGCAGACATAGAGAGAAGCAGAGCGTCTCAGTGCTCTCCAAGATGCTGAGCCTGATCATGGGCAATTCGGAATTACGTGGTTTTATCTTTTTGACATCTGTTTCAGTGATTGCCTTGCGTTCTGATTATAAACTGTGGTTTGCATTCTGGCTCTGAGTGGTGTCTCCTCTCTGATTACAGAGGGAGCTCAGCTTCCCCTCTCCTTTTACCTATATTTCTGCATTTGAGTTTTGTGTAAACAGCGTTAAAAGAGAAAGAAACGGCTGTGAGTAGTGACACTGCTGGGAGAGCAGCCCTGGTTGAGGAAGGAAACGGTGCTGAAGCAATATTCCCTTCTCCAGATGAACATGAAAATCATAGAATCATAGGGGTTGGAAGAGACCTTGAGAGATCATCGGGTCCAGCCCCCTGCCAAAGCAGGCTCCCTAGCTCATCTTGCAAATGACACACTGCTATAACACCTCTGCTCTATAATCCACATCCATCTAAAGAGGGGCTGAGCACGCTCTATCTCTTAGCACAGCCTGGTGTACTGACATCCCGTGTTGGTAAGACCTGGGTACTTCTTCATGCCTCAACCACACAATTATTTTCAGCCAGCAGGCCTGAGCTGTCAGTCCCTGGAGATGGACCTTTGTGGTGACGTTCTCAGCAGACCTTCATTGTGTCTGGAAACCATTTCCCCTTCCAATTAAACCTGGCAGAGCCTGACTTCTCTGACCTGCAGAACATGTTCCAAGGTGTTGCCTATGAATTACTTTTTACGGGGTAGGCACGCTGAGCAGTGGAAACACGGATGCTCGTACAGGACCTCTGTCTTTCCACGCTTGCGAGAAGAGAACTGCATGTGAGTGCCAGGGACTATGTTACCAGTCCTGCTACAGGATTGGGATTCCTCTCCCCAAAACAGGGGGGAAAAAGTAAATCTAACCATTTCCCAGTTGCTGACGCCTCTATTTTTCGCTCCCGTGACTGAATTAACTGGTTGTGTATTTTGAAATGGAATTTTGCAGGTCCAGAAAGCTGTGTCTGCCTCTTCAGCTTTAGTGCTCCTTTTGCTTTGCTGTTATCATTTAGTTTTAATGAGGCTTCACCCACTGCACATGAGGGTGGCCTTTTGCAAAGGCTGCTGCTTGGTTGGCTCTTGTTGGGCCATCAGTGTTCTGCTTCATTCTGAGTTAAACTTGGGATGCAGAGACCCTTCAGTGCTGTTGTTCTTAGTACCCAAACACAAAGGTGGCTGCAGTCATTGTCCTTTGCTTTTGCTGAGCAGCATGAGGGCTCTGCTCAGTGTGCTCTGGGCACCTGGCAGCAGCCTGAGAAAAGCCAGCTCAAAGCAAGCCCCCAAAATCCCCCACCCAGCTCTGCTGGTGACCCCAGCCCACAACAGTCAGCCTGCATAATCCCAAATATTTCAAATCAAAACCAGAATCAGTTCTGTAGCCCAGAAGGCTAATTAAGACCATTCCTGTCATATCCATAATGCAGGATCCCCAGCCTGAGCAAGTAATTGGGAACAGGGGCAGGGGGCAGGTCACATTATCAATATCAATTATTTTAATCTGCACAAAAGAAGCTGCAATAAAGGGGAAAAGGAAAGAGGCCAAATTTTGTCTACCAGTGCTAACAAAGGACTGCAACTCACCTGCTGGTTTCAGCCAGCCAGAGGGAGGAAGAGAAGGATGAAGCTGAAGATACCTCTGCAAGGGAGGGAGCGAACTGGGAATCTGCTCGTAATTAGGATGATAAAACTGGGTATTGGACCAACTCATAAGTGGACCTGGGCCAAACACAGTCTGCTGTGATGTATGTTGGCCACCCCAGCTCTCCAGTTCCAATCCTGAGCCGCAGTCCAAAACCTACATGGGCTTCTCTGCCAAGAGAATTAATGAAAACACATGGCCTCCATCTCTTGCGTGGGGAGCACCCCTGCACTATTTATTTGTAGTAGAACCAGCAGCTATGCTCGTGGAAAATAACATTTCCACTTTTGTCAGGAATCGTGTATAAAATAGTAAAACGTTGTTATGGCTTGGGTAATTAAACAGAGCATATTTTCCCTCCGTCTTTCCTTTCTGATGTGCAGGGCCTTAATCCCAGTCTTCATGGAGAGCTGTTCCTCCACTGAAGACTCTCTGTTTAGAGGGCTTACGATCTGTGACACTGTGTAATTTGGAGCGGGAAATGGCACAGAGCGTGGTTTACATAGGAAAGGTATTTTCCTACCAGCCTAACACTCCTCTCATCCCTGAGGAGTAGATGGGCTCCAGTAAGTGTGGAAGAGAAAGGCAGACAGTTGGGGAGAGAAGACGATGTCCATACACATACTGGCACTAGGAAGGTACCTGGAGGCTGGGATGAGGGGTGGGGATAGAAACATTTGGAGGATTAATTGTGGCTCTGAGTGCCAAGGGTCCCAAACTTTAATCCCAGCTTGGCAAGACACCGTGACTAGGGAACTTAGCTTCCTTCTGCATTCGTTTCTTTGCTAACGTGGCCCAGGGCTCCAAGGTAGGCATGTAGGTTGGACCCTGGTGTGGGAGCAGGTTGGGACCTCTGGTGCCTGTGGTGCCCCATAGCTTCACATGCAATGGTGTCTACATTAGCATGTGAAAATGGACATGCCTGCATGGTAACTGGCAGGTTAAGGCCTGGGGTCTGATGTGCCACAGGCTTTATTTAGCATTTGTTGGTTTTGCCATTGTTTCACTCCCAGATGTGGTTAGGTGGCTTTTTTTCTCTATAAGAAGTCCCAGGAAAAGGGAGGCTTTTGCTCAGTGGAACCTGTTCCCGATGCAGTTAATGCGGAGGGAAGCTGCTTCTGGGTTTTAGGTCTGTTTGTCATCATGATTATTAAGCATTTATCTACTGTGTACACAATGGTTTACAAGTATGTGTGCAGCGGTTTGCAGGCTGGAGATAGATTTCTGCTTCCACTGGAGCACATGGCACGGATCCCGCAGCGTTTGATGGCATCCCGCCTGTTGGGCGAGACAGAGCAGCCGTGGGACCCTGCTGAGGGTGTGCGGTCTCTGCCTGTCCCTGCTTGCTCCAGAGGCATCCTTCCACCCCTGCAGAGCACAACAGCTCCCTCCCAGAGCCAGGATCCCATATGGACCAGGGTAAAAGTTTTGTTGCGGAAGGTTTTGTGCCACTTGAGGCCATTTCTGGAGGTTGCAGGATGTGCCACAGGCTGGAGCAGCTTTCTAACTGCTGTTAGTAGGTACCAAGACCACGAGCCAGGATCGGAGAGCACTGACCTGCTCCCCTGTGACCTCTTACAACTCCCTCCCATGCCAAGCTTTGTCTGGCCAAGGCATTGCTGATTCTGGGTGTGCTGCTTAGCTGGCAGAAGCACAGTGTCTTAACGTGCTCCAAAAGGCGTGTGCTCTTATGCACAACCTGTGTTTTAAAATCTCCCCCCAAAACCCGCCCCCCGACCCCTGTGCTCACGCTGCGGAGCACCTTGCGACCACATGTCTTGGCACGGGGCAGGTTTGAGTGGCACAGGAATGAGATGAGCATTTCTGACCCGCAGCCAGTCCTAACAGAGCCTGTGTTTTTGGATGCTGGTGGTGGTCTTGGCAGAGCAATTAAGGGGTTTAGAAATGGGAAAGTCCTATGTGGTCACATCTATGGTGTCTCCCCGTATTCTGCTGCAGAGTACTCCCTGTGGGATGCGATCCAGTGATGCATTTTTACAATGGCTGCCAAAGCATTGTTGCTTTTTAATTACAGACAGATATCTTGTAAAATTCAGCCACCAACTGGTAGGAACAGCTGCTCGAGCAGCTGCTCAGCCAGGCGAGCGTGTGGAGGGGAGCTGCTGGGCATCCTCCTCCTCTGTCCCCTCTGCACACAAACTGCGTGGGAACTGTTAAACAGATCCAGGGGGTCCCTTGGGTCCCTGGACCAGTGCTGGGTGAAGCTCAGCTGAGGAGTGAGCCGTGGCATGCACCAGGCATGGAAACCATGACCTATCCACTCACCACTGGAATGACTCATATTTCATGTTTTTAACTCTAAGATACTACTTCTTCAAGTGATGTTTTGTATCTGAGTTTCTCAGTGGTTTGCATCCTTTGCTGCAGAAAGCCAGGTGAGGAAGGCAAACGTCCTGCTGAGACAAAAATAAGGCAGAGAGGTAAAGGGGATGGAAAGCAAAAGCTTGCTCCTGGAGCAACAAAATCTTTGTCAGCATGGGAAGTAAGACCTAGGATTTGCTGCTTTACTGCAGAGTTACCAGTAGGTACTTAGGATGGGTGAGTTGCCACCAAGCAGGAAAGTCTGAAGGACTTTGCTGAACCAGCCTCTGCTTCATGACTGAGTCACATTTTAGTTCTGAATTTGTCAGCGCTGCTGAGAAAAGCTTTGTTCTTTGCGTAAGGCACTGCGCAGCCACAAAGGTCACTACTTCTGATTTGTACAAATTGTCACTAATTATTCTGTAACTGTTTTTCTTAAATAGAGGCTGTCAATCAGTGCTCCGGCTTCTGGCGTACAGCAGCTCTCCAGTTCCTGGAGAAGCTCTCCGGAGCACAATGTCTTTTGTACCTAATTACAGGCTTGCTGACTGATAGCTGTGCTGATAAGGATGAGAAGGAAGCTGGAACTGCTCTTCAACTGCCTCTTGATTTCTTTTCTCCCTTCTCTTTGCTGTGTTAGGCCTTGTTAGACTTTTCATCTAGCTTTTCCCAACCTATTATGAAACACAAAGCAATTAATAGCTAGCAATTCATTTTGATAAATCAGAAAATGATCTCCTTTCCTGATCCCTAATGCCTCAGGACGGGCTTTATTCCAACACTTTGCATTGCTGGAAGGAAAGCTGTTCCTAACAGGGAAGCAAATACCTGGATCTCGCCCTCAAAATGTGTGTTTTAAAGCTGCAAATTAATAGGAGGGAAATGGTGTTGAATTAAACAAAACAAGACTATTCAAAAGAACTAACCATGGAAAGCAATTTTCAGATCTTCCTTTTGTTGGAAGATATTTATGTAGAATCCTAAATTTACCTTCCTCAGCACTTTACAGCATTATCTCCATTCTGAAAGCAATAAAGGTTACTCCTGGCAGGACCGGTGGCCACAAGAACAAATTATTAAGGCCAACATAATATACTCCAAACCTGTGGCTTCACTGTGGAGCTCTCAGGTCTGGCCTGGCTATGGGAGCTCAGGTTTGACGCGTGGGTTTTCCAAACCCCATGTCTTCTGGGGGAAGCCCAGACCTTCCTCTTACAAGAGCCACCAAAGAGTAACCAAAGAACTCACCCCAGTGTTTCTGGCACAGTGTGGCTGAGCCAGTTACTTGTCACCTTCCCCTCTTGCTGGTATGAAAGGGTATAATAGTGCTTCATTGAATGCAGAATAATTTTCATCTCTGCTCCTTCCTCCATGCGGTGTGTGAAGTTGCACAGTGTCACTGATGGATTTTGTTGGTTCCCCTTGGGACAGGACCTGCTGGGTCACAGCAGTTGTGTTTCCAAGGTCAGGGCTGTTTCCCAGTCCTTGTGCATGTGTTCCCAGATGAGGTTTGCTGCAGAATCAGTTGAGGCTTGGAGAAGGGACGAGCTGCAGCCTTGGCATGGGGAAATTTTACGGATTTTTCCAAAAGCACTTGAAAAGGGTGTGGAAGGCCAGTCTGCTTGCAGCGCCTGGGGTGAGCTCAGCGCTGCTGGACATATGGCTGTGAGCCTGGGGCGACTGCCTGCCCTCAGCATCTGGGAGGGTTTTAAGAAGTGAGTGTTGGAGTTGATAGACATGCCGTGGGTTTCTGGAGTCGCTTGCAGCCTGTCCTTACCTGAGACAGTAAAATTTGTACTCTGAGAGCTGTGTTTTTGTAAAAATATGAGTGAACTGAGTTGTGATCCATCTCTGCCCTCACTGGACAACTTGCCCCAGAGAAGCCAAAGCTGCTGCTGATGACTCCTCCATAAAGAGAGCGAGCCAGACAAAGCACATCTCTGCCCATGGTGGATTATAAATGCAGTATGTTTTCATCTCCTGTTGTAAAAGCAAACTGTTCTTTGAGTTAAGGTGACTGATACCAAAAGGAAAAGTATGCTTGTGTTCAGCGCTTTTTTTTTCCTGCCTTTTTTTTTTCCATTTGGTCATAAGTTTTGAAAAATGACCTTTTCAGAGGTGTAATTGAAAAACCAGTTGTCCTCATTCACACATATCGAAGGGCTGCTTAGTGTGGATTTGAAGCTGAGGATTAGGTGCTTTCTTCTGGTTTTTGGTGATTTGCATGATGTCAGTGCTAGCATTGCAAGAAGGGCCAATTCCTGACCTTGCCTGTGATCAATTAAGTAACAAGATCCATCATAAGGTAAGTGCATGAAGCAATAATATTGGCAGATAAATGTCAACACGACATCAAAAGCTTATTACGCTGTATCTGGATTTTGTATCAGGCTGCTGCAAGAAGTTCTCTATCTGACAGAGGTTTGCAGATGAATCCCAGGTGCTCTGTATTGGATGCAGGATACCTTTGACTGCAACTTGCTAGAAATATTTGTTATTCCCAGCTTTGGGCTGGGTTCTGCTGTTCTAAGAGCAGTTAAATGCCCACATCACTTAAACAGAGAGGGAGCAAATGCTTTTAAAGGCGCGGTTTGTCCTCAGCTCGGGAAGATGGGTATTGCTAGCCTTGCACAGGATGGGTTTACTGGCAGAAGCACGAGCAGAGATTCGGTGACTGTTTAACGTCCCGCCTCTCCGAAGGAGGCCTGGTTTTCCAGAGCACTGGTGCTGGCAGCGGGTTCTGCTGCCCATGATCAGCACTTCTGAAAATGAGATCTGAGCTCTTGCAAGCTGCGAAGCAGTGAGTCTTACAAGTGGAACCATCCTTGTGGAGTTGTAATTTTAGAAGACATAATGATAAATATTGACATTTATGTCCAGTCACACTGCTTTTTAAAAAGGGGAAAGGAATACAGGTCAAAGGATGCTCCAGAAGAACTGGGGTGATTAATAACGTTGGACCTTATGCAGAACAAAAGCAGATTTCTCCTACTTGTAGGGACATGATAGGTGATATTTTATTCCAGGCAGAGCAGGCAGGGAAGTTGCTTTCCAGAGTCATGCGCTCGTCAGACCATAGGTTTTCTGTCAGCCAGAGTTTGGTCCAGGAGTCTGGCTTGTATTACCCTGAACAGCAAACATGACAGACGAAGGGTTATGTGAATTCCCAACCACCTCAAAGTCAGCATCAGTTCAGCTATCGTCTTTGTTGGGACCAGAATCCTGGCAGTGGGCGTAGGAAAAGGGGGAAGGAGGCCTGTGATCACAGAACTTGTGAAATAAAAAGGTAGAGCTGCAAATTAGCCTCCTAGAGCAGTCCCAGCATCTCTGGCCCAGGCTTAGAAAACCACATACTACTGAAGTAAATTGGTTGTAAGCAGGTGCTGAGAGAGAAACTTTCAGAATAGCATTAAAAGGAAACTCATGGCTGGAGTGGGAGGGATGGGATAAGCAGGCACTAAGTGATCCCCCCAGACACTGGCTACCGTGGGCAGCAGATCACAGTTTTGCTGTGGGGTTTTATTTACCTCTGCAGTGCAGCCCAAGGGCTGCTTTTCTCTGTTTCCTCACCAAAAGTAAATGTACTAAACCAACCAAAACCAAAGTGAGCAACACCTGTGATTCTCACTTTGGTATATCCAAGAACTTTCTCACAGTGAGGGTGACAGAGCCCTGGCACAGGCTGCCCAGGGAGGGTGTGGAGTGTCCTCTGGAGATACCCAAGACCCGTCTGGATGCTAACCTATGCGACCTGTCCTAGGGAACCTGCTTTGGCAGGGGGTTGGACTCAATGATCTCTGGAGGTCCCTTCCAACCCCTACAATTCTGTGATTTCTCTGAATTAGTAGCACCTGCTGCTTGGGTCACCCACCGCTTCTCACCCCAGCTTTCCCCTGATTTCCATCAATATTAAACCAAAATAGGATAAACTAGCAAAAGTTTAGTGGAAATGCCCCCTAGGGAACATTCTGTTGTGAGTCTTTTGAGGTTTTTGAAGCGTAGGAAGACATTATCCCTCCCCACTGCCGGGATCAGCAGCAGAACTGTCAGTCACACGCTGTAAACGCATTGGGAATATGCCAATACCGTTTTCAGCAGTAATACAATTCCTCTTCCTGGATTCTTTTCTGTTTTTCTTAAGGATTTGTTTTAAGCCTGGTGAAAGCTTCCTGTACAACTATTGGATTTCATCTCTTCGTTACACTCTCCCACTGTTTCAAACTCGTTTACAGACCACCCAGGACCCTCATCACTTGCCTTTAAATATTCTCCTTTTCAATCTTCCTACCCCCTCTCTCCACCCATTTGGTGTTTTTCAATCCTAATCAGATTAATCCTTACAGCTCATTCACGGCCACTTAATCAGCTCTCCATGCTCTGACCCTTATTGACATTTAGCCTTACTGTCCAGCTTCTCCAGTGGACAGGAACGATGGAGCCCATCTCTTCCATCTGTCTTTTGGGGGGCTGTGGGGAATAATCTGCTGCTCATGAAATGTTCAGGACCCAGGAGGTTTGTCAGCTTTGAAGATAACAGAGGCAACGCTCCAATGATTATTTAAATTGTGGATTTATGAGCTAGTTAATGGTGTGTTTTAAGAAATCTGCAAAGAGGAGAAAGATGACAAATTTCAGTGCTATCTGCAAGACAGAAACAAGAGGGGAAAATGGAAAGCTCTTTAATTTTCATCTACCAGTCTTTCCAAATAGCGTGGCTTGATTTATGGACAAGAACTGCCCAGTTGGCCTCCCCAGAACAGTGTCAACAATGCCTCCATTTCTACTGCGGTGTTTTGGTCCCTGTGGTGTCTTGGTCCCTCTAGACTCTACAGCCACATCCACCAGGCAGGACTGGCTGCTTGGCCCAGGACCCTCTGCCAGGATGGAGCAGCCTCAACACCCAGCTTGGGACTTGCTCAGACCTCCCCAGAGCTCTCATCCAGATGTACCCACCCCTGCAAACTCCAAATGGTCAAAGCATACTCTCCATGGCAATTAGTATACAGATTGTTTTATCATCCCTTAGGGCATGTGTGGACAATAAATACTGCCTTTTCTGGTCTCCTACATGGCAACATACCAGCTGCCATCCATGGAGATCTGGTCTTCTCATCCCTTCCTACCTTCCCTGGTGTTTGTAGGGGATTAACCATCATTCCAGTTCTCTGGCTGTGGAGACCTTTGGGGTGATGCAAAATGTTGGTGTCTGCCAAAATTCAATGCTGCTCTTTTTCCATAACGTTTGCTCTCAACAGGCCAGAAGTCTAAGTGAAAATGAAACTTGAATGCTGTGATGTCACATAGTTATCAGCTGCAGAATGGTGTATGGAGAGCTCCACTGCACAATTACATTAGCCAAAAACCAGCCTACATCCTTGCCATCTGCTTTTCCAGGGAAAGCAAAAGAACTACATGCTTTTAATTGCAGATAGATTTTAAACAAATAGGGTGTTGGTTTACAAGCTGGTACATTATTTTTTGGAGATCAGATTGCATTTTCATCAGATTATGAAAACGTGCTACTCTTCCATCTCTTTTCTTTGACTGTTAAATGTGTTAAATTGTTTAATGAATTTTCACATAATAGACAAGTCTGTCCTAATTTAATAAGTAAAATATTGAATTTGTTGCCTACAAAATAGCAGACACACAAAGATGTTCTACTGAAGAAGCTACATTGCCAGTGGTGGGTGTGTTTGCATATGTCTTCTCCTCTGGTGTCTTACTAGAGCTTTCTTAGGGGAATAATGACAAAAAGCTATTCTGGTTCTCAGGTTAGCACTGTATTAATTATTAATGCACCAGGAGTTTTAAATTCAGCTTGAAATTTTACTTCTACAGAAGTGTGGGTCTGGCCAAGAGAAGGACCAGCCATTTTCAGAATGATTTAAATAGTCAAGCCCTTCTATTTGCTGGTAAGAGGTTAAATTATTTGCACAGCTTCTATTTAAATTTAAAGTATGCTGTTTCCATGCAGTTCTCTGTGTTTTCAAACTTTCCTGTGTTGAGCATTGATTTGATTTGATTTGCAGCACACGGGTAACATCACTTCCATGATCAGGGGGCTGATGGCCCAATACAATTCCCTCCCTACTGTAGATTGGGGAGAATCCCACATATTTCTCCAACACGGGTTTTACTCTGTCTTGCAGCTATGACAGCGCTCACAGTGAGACCTTGTAACTCTGTGAGGAGAATATGGCATTGGGGTGGTGCACGAATGAGTTAATAGCAAGTCTCTGCTGTGGTGTTTTGCTCCAAAGTCGTGTGCGCCGAACTGACCTTTAATCTTGGAATATAAATCACTTTCCAGTCCTATTATTTGTAAAATCCTACAGGCTTGCAAATGCACAAAAGAAGCCTTTGTCTCTTATTAATTTAATTTATAGGTTAAAGTTTCAAATCAGTGGCAAGCAAAAGCTGATTTACTATTCACTTCAGGAATTGCTGTTCTGGAAAGCATGGCATTTGCTAGACGGCCTAAAAATTGTGATATGTAATTAGGAGCTTCTGTAATTATATATAATGTAATATAATTTGCTTATCTTTTTTGGTATGTATTATACATAAAAGCTGGGAGGGCAGCTCCATGTGGATTAGCTCTTTCAACCTTAAAAACTCGACAGATCACTAAACCCACTGGTTTTTGTCTTATTCTATTAACATTGTAGCAGGATCAATGTTATCAAGCACTTGAAGTCACTGCCCTTTTCTTTTTACAGATAGAATCATCCCATCATCTCTTATACAGCATCATTTGTGCTACAATGAAAATAGCCACTTCTGTGATAAAATTTAGATAAAGGCAGTATGGAGCTTTTCCTGCCAGCTTAAAACAAGACAACTAGTCCTAATTTTTTTTTTTTATTTAAGCCATGAAATTTCCCTATGGAGTCAGATGGGGGACGCTGATTTCTCTTCCCAGAGTTAGGAGTGTTCCCATCTGCAGTTCAGACCCATTTCTTCCACCTCAGGGGATTTCTAGTTAAGAAATTTCATAACCAAGTTTTCTAGTCTGTCTCAAAATAATTTGAGATAAAGAAATAAAGCTCCATAACCGTGCAGCCATAGCACATCCCAGGGTAAAAGTGCTCCTCAGGGTGCTCACTAGAAGCTTTTACCTCTTGACCAATTTACATGGAAAAGTAGAGATTGTGAACTGTTGTCCATGCTAGCATTATGGGAATATTTGCATTAAAAATGGCATTTATCTTACTCATATTCATGAATTCACTTATCTATATATTCCAAGGATCATATTCTTCCTCTTCCCTTTCAGCCTGGCCGTCTCAATGGCTAAAAGGGGTTTTATTGCTTTAGCATTAATCAAGACATTTGACAGAATTGAACTGGATCCTGTCCAATTAGACTGAGACAATATTGAATTTCGAACTGTCATGTTGGATCCATTTGAATGTAACACAAGCTTGTTGGGCTCTGCAATCAATACATGGGTTTAATAATCCCAGCCGAGGTAAGTGACTGCCCACCTTTCCCCTGCTGCTGAGGATGGTGCCTGAAGTCAGGGTTGCTGTGCCTGGGCTCGGTGCTAGGGTTTCCCATCAGCTGCTGAGGACATTGAACTTTAAAAGCTCTGTGGACAAGCAGGGAGAAGGTTTTTCTCTTCCTTGAGCCATGTTCAATGAACTCACCATCCTCAAGGAACCTGCGAACATCTGGACTCCTGCTGCTGATTCCCCTCATCCCCGAGGCTCAGGACTCCAAGCTGTTGGCTGTCTTGGTGAGTTGGGCCCAGCGCCCCACTTTCACCCATGTTTATGATGAGAGTGATGGAACACTGGTCCAGGTTGCCTAGAGAGGTGGTAGATGCCCCATCCCTGGAAACACTCAAGGTCAGGTTGGATGGTGCTCTGAGCAACCAGATTGAGTTGTGGGAGGGTTGGACTAGGTGACCTTTAAAGGTCCTTGTCTAACCCAAACCATCCCGTATTCTGTTACTGCTTTAACTTCTGGGTGTGAGGCCATCCCCACTCGCATGGGGGAGAGCGTGTGGAGACATTAACCCACAACTGCCAGAGCTAAGCAAATTCTGCCCTGCAAGTAATACTATTATAGAGCATTTATTGAAATATAAAATGTGAGTTGGCTTTAATACCTCCTGGTTTGAGCTGCATCGCTTGCTACAAAGAACGTGTAGGTTTGTTGGTAGCTCAAGGGCCTTGCAATAGTCTTCATCTTGTTTGATAAAATTTCCTGTCATCTGTCTAAGGAGTAGAAATAGTATCCCACACAGGAGGTGGCCCACACTCTGTATGAAATGAGCTAGGACTGGTGAGTCCTTGCGGCAATAGTTGCAATTAACAGTTTGCAAGCAGCCCACAATGGAAATCTGTTTGAATGTGTTACCCTTGGCCCTGAGGCAGATAAGTGAAATATTTTAATTCAAGGAGTTAATTGCAATTTTAGCAGCCTTTCAATACCAGGTTTGGCAGATGATGTGAAATGTTGTCCTGCTAAGCCAACTGACTGGGAACACTGGCACAGATGTTGAAACCCAACATGAGCAAGCACAGGCTGGGAACGTTTCTTGACTCATTATGTTGCTCATTAATGATTTTTTAGTATTGCTGCCACACTTAAAGTTGCTGCAAATCACCTAAAGAGTATTTTCAGCAAAATACTCTCTGGATAAGAGAGCCCCCTGAGCCTGTAGCACAGTCAGATCCTGAGATGTCTAACCAGCTCAGTGCACCGTCTCCCTTTGACCTTGCTCACCAGTTCTGTTGGTAAACAGAGCTGATGGATGTTTCACGGCCTGTTCCTCCTTTTGAACATTGAACCTGAACTATCTGAGTGCACAAGGGATTGACAGGAGAGAGCAGGAGCCAAAGAAAACTGCAGTAACCTCTTTTCTCTGCCAAAAGAAGTGAAAGGATAATGTAGCATGTAGTTATGAAAGGGTAGTTTTCTCAAAGCTGGTTAAACCTGACTTTCCTAATTGAACTTTGGTTTTATTATATAGAGAGCAACTTGCTTTTGTAACTTGCTGAGGTTAAAGTTCACATGAGAGTACCCCTCTGAATTCTTGCACCCCTGGTCTTGTATGCTGACCTTGGGTTTGGGTGCTGTTGCTAGGAAAGCGTCTTCCAGAAGTTCCAACCTTGTTTCTACCAGAGGATGCTTGGGAAGGTCCTACAGAGATTTTCACTGAGGGTGCCAGTGAGGATCAACACCTGAAACCCTCCAAGAGGATGGAGCTGACCCCCTCCATGTCAGAGTGCCACACTTTGCTCACGGGGCTACTAAAGGGATGCTGCTAAACATGTTTTCCTTCTGTCAGCGGTCCCCACGGAGTGGCTTTGTGAGGCAGGAGGAGTTTTGAGGAGCTGGGAAGCTCACCATTTCTTGACCAGATCCTGCTGGGATGCTGCTTTTAAGAGGTGCTGAGCATTTCCAGCATGTTGATCCCTTTGCTTCCCAGAAACCTGCACATGCAGAGTTTTGAAACGGGGCAGTCCTCTAATTCTTGAAGCCACTGGTCTGAATGTCACCATGGTCTGTGAGTTTGTTGTCAGTGAGAATTTCCTTTAGCAGTTTTCTAAGAAACATAACCAGAAATAAGTCTTTAAAAAGCATTTTTCCCCCTCCATTAATGCATTTTCACTGCTGCAGTGTGTTTGATCGTTAGTGTTCCTCTGTGTATGTTGGTGTGCAGTTTTCATCTGGTTGCTCCTGCCGTACGTTCTCCTAACCACGAGCAGGATCTAACAGGGCTTTTTATAACTCCCCTTTGCAGTTCTCCGTGCCAAATATGCAGCAGCGACACACGTGACCCCACCGTGCTACCAGCAGACAAGCACAAGCTGATTACCTTGGGGGGATGTAAAGGCCAGCAGTAGTTAACAAACATGGCCCAGTTAGCTGCTGAAATATTGGAGATTTGCTTTGTGTTGGTTTATTACTCCTGTAAGCCTTGGCAGTATTGATTAACATCAAGTCCATCGCTTTCCTCACTGCTGTAATGAGTTTATCAAGCCGGTGGGTGAGGGTGGAGGGGAGTTCCTGGGGATGATGGAGCGCGACGCTGCGCAGGCGTGAAAGCCGTGTGTGATGTGTGCTGTGTAGTTCAACACAAAACGTTCTCAGCTAGAAAGTGCTTCTGAGGTTTGTAGTTGATGGTTTTTCTTGTTTGTGGGACAGCTGTAGGTAGAAGGTGCTGAAGGGCTCTTAAAAGACAAGTACAGGGAGATTTTTTGGGTTGCTTTTTCTTACTTTTGGAGTAAAAGATCTTCTGAAGGTGGCAGTTTAACAGTCCAGATGCTTATGAGGATTTTATCCATGGCTTTGTGCTCTTTAGTGTCTTCGTATCTGTACCCTGCATGAATTATTGCCTCTTCCTCTTCTGCCTAGCCAGAGTAACTTAAGAGTAACCCAGCACGGAGGGTCAGGAGTTGGGACCCTGCGAGGCTCATAGTGTACGAGGGAGAAGCCGAAGCGCAGGAGCGGGTATTTACCCGTGGGCTTTGCTCCTTGCTCAGCACAGTCGCCTGTTTTGTCTGACAAGGATGAGCCCAGGTTTCATTTTATGGGATTTGCCTGCAGCAAATCTCAGAGGAGCTCATGCCAGGCTTGAGGCCTTTCAGCCTATCTCCCTCTGAGAGTACTTTCTTTGGGCAATAATACGGGCTTTTAGTGGGGTTGCCTCTACATCAAGCATGGTATGGGTTTAATTTGCTAGTTAAGATGTTACTGACTTCTCCTAGATTTCTAATGTTTCCTCTTCCACGAAATCTTATATGTCACCTATACAGGAGCCGTTTTGACTGGGGGTTTTTAGGAGAGCACTCAGGAATTTCTTACTGTTTCCCTGGCACTTTAGTTCAATTTACACTGTACACGAAAGAAATAGTTCCCTTTAGGTTAGGATAGGTTACACGCTCTCCTCCATGGAAGAACAAAAGGCTGTCTGTTACTGTGAGTGTGGTTATAAGTTGGGAAGTGATGCTGCAGACGGTGAGGATGCGAGATGGGCTTTTGGGGATATATTTCATGTTTAGGGGGTTGACAAGAATGAGAACGTCGCAACAAAATAGGACACAAAGAACCCCTTAAATACTGGAAATGTAGAAATAAATTAGATGATTAAGCGTGGGGTGTTGTCTGCATTGTTTCTGTAGCAGCCCGTCATGGTTTGGGGAGTCTGAATCCTGTGGCCCTGGCTTGCTGAGAGGGGGCAGTGGGGTCAGGCGGGTCATTGCAGCCCTTAGGCAGTATCGGTGCCTGCAAACAGCTCTGCCCTTCTGCAGAGGCTGGATGGACTCCTCTGGCTCCGTGGAGTCTCTCACTGCTGAGCTAAACTTGCATCTTTTTACCAGATTTGCACTTTCTCAGAGCTACTGAGATGCTGATCTAATGTTGTGGCTATAGGTGATGGCCCAAACTGGGTGAAACAGCTTCAGCTTTTTTGTTAGCATCAGTAATTTATGAAGATTTTCATGGGGAATGTCAGGTTTTGCCTTCCTTTAATTTGCCCTAGGTGGTTCCCAGTTATACTGCACTTTTTGGGTCACATCCACTCCCATGGCTCCATCCTTGTGGCAGGGGAACTCTGTGGAGGGTGTTCTTTGATGTTCCCAGAATTGCATGACATCAAACCACTATATAGTCATAACCATGATGCCTCTTCATGCATACTTTTAGTCCACCTCCTCTTTAGAGCCCGTTGGAGATCTGCTCCCTGGCCTGGTGTTCACGTGGTTCTGGTGCAAGCAAACCTCTGCACAGTAGCAAGCCCTGACCTCTCTTGCAGGGCTTTTCACGCTGGGAAAAACGAACCCCCATGGGCCCTTAATAGGTATTTCCGTGTTTGGTTTAAGGAGGCTCCACAACATGCTGGTTTTATGGGTATTGCATTTGTGTGCACCAGAGCTGGGTTTAGGGTCCCTCCGGGATGAATGGCCCAGTTACTCCCCCAGTCTTTTCTTCCAGAAGTTGTATTTAGAGGTAAAGCAGCTGTAAATTTCTATAATCTCTCCTCTGACATCAGGCACTGCTGCTGGAGTGTAGGGTTGAAGGCCACAAAAAAGCTCAGCAGTGATTTTTACCCTGAAATGCTGGTTGAAATGGTGAGTTGAGGTTTGTTTCTCCTGCTGTAAACTTACCTTCTGCTTTCAATCCCAAGGAATAGCTAGAGCAGACCCAGGCATGTGTTGTTGAAAGTGTGCAGATTTCAGCACCATGTAACACGAGTTGACTTCCTAGATCTCCTCCTGCTCCTCTTAGACAATCCCAGGCCTATGTCCTTACCCTGTACCTGGTTCTGCCCAATGCAAGTGTGGATTTTCATGGGGTTTGAGGGGAGGTTGCCTGGTCTCAGAGGTGTGGATCCAGGAAGTCATTCTGGAAGGTCATCCACCTGATGACCAAGGACCAGAAGCCATCCAGGGCACAGTAGCCTGTGCGGTCAGTTGGGGAGCTGTGGAAAGAAAGACTCCTGCCTGTCTGAAGCCAGATGGGTACACAGAGCTCAAAGATAATTGCCAGATTTGGATTTCAGCAGAGCATCAGACTTGAAATGCTTGGTTTTAGGGGGAAACTCCCACCAGCCTTCCTTTGCCCATGGTTCTGAGGAGTTGTCCGTGTATCTAGATATGGTTTTCTAAGCCCTTGTTTCTTGAAGATTATACCCTCCCACCCCCCTTTGCCAGCCAGTAGATTTGAGCCCAGCCTGCCTGAGGTAATGCCAGACCTGGCATCTGTAGAATGGCTTAGGGAAAGAGTAAGCACCATCAAAACCAGGAGATGGATATCCGTGTGGAACCAAGAGATCCTGTGTATCTGGGGTCTGCTCTACAAGTATATGCCAGAGAGGTGACAGCCAGGTGCCATGGGAATGTTTGACGTCAAGCCAAGACACAGCATCTTGGGAAGCATTCCTTGCAGCATATGTATGTTTGTCCTGGTCCTGAGCATGCAGCATGCTGGCCACCAGTGCATCCAGGGGGACTCAGTTAGATGTCAGTGGGTAGTAATTAAACCACCATTTAGCACTGCACATTTTTAATGGTTTCATAGCTTCTGAGAGAGCCCAACTCTTGGATGACAGCTTCTTTTATTGTAGCCCTTTAAGGAAAGCTTGCTTCAGGATTGGGTTCTACCTGTTGAAAGAATTTATTATAAGAGATATTGAGGGCTTTGTCTTGTTTCATTTACAGATTTCACAGGATAAATTGTATCCATGTTACGGGACCATGAATGTATGTCTATGACACCAGCTGGTTTTGATAAACTATAAAATGGCCTGTCTCAAGTAAATTAAACACAAATTTTACGAAACAATTATGCATCGGCCTTTCCATTCCCTTCCCTCGAAGTTTGAATTTAATTTTATTGCTTGAGATTTAGCAGAAATTTAATACTTTATCATCTTCTGAAGAGTGAACCATCTCTCCGAGGCCCAGCATTCCTTTGGCTGTACAGCATGGATTTTGGGTTCCAAGGAAAAGCTGATGTTTTGCCAAATTCGAGTTACTCTGTACCCAAGCTGCCCAAGTTTAGTGGATGGTTAAAACTTTTGAAGTTTGCTCAAGAATGTGCTTTACGTTTAGTTGTGTGGCAGGAAAGATTCCTCCTTTTTAATTTTTCATTTAAAGCAGCCTTTGGTCAGAAAGCCAGATGCAACCAAGATGTCATGAGTCACTAATCTTTCAAAATGCTAGGTTAGGCCTGCAGAGGTATCTGTTTATTCAATAAGAATCCAAGACTTATCTTTATTGAAAGAAAGTAATTTAGAGCCACTGATGCAGCGCTTCATCTTGTAGTTATTAGATGAGCATCTAATCTGCTCTGCAGTGGGGATGTGGTCTTCTAACTTTACTAATGACAGGAATTTCATTAGTATCTGTGGGGCTCCGGTGTAATAAAAAATTCCATGTGTGAGAGTTTTGACAGTTCAGGATAGGAATTTTATGGACATTTCTGCATAAAGGCATCCACCATCTCAGGATCCTTCAGAGTATGGTTGAAACAAAATATGTATGGTGCTGCTGGAGAAGGAAAACCTGCCTTATAGATAGAAAGAGAAGAGGGTTTAGAGGGTGTTGTGGGCATTGCTGAAACCTGGAAAACCCTGAGGTACCACAGAGTAGACATCCTAGGAAATGTGATGGGTCAAGAATATTGAAATGGGATGTGGTTGTAGAGGAGGATATGCAGAAGCAAACCTGTAGAAAACCAAGCTTCAGAGCCTCAGCTTCTGATGGTACAGCTTTCATGGTGTTTGGCTCTGCTTGCTGCGTGCAGGAGATCTGGATCCCAGCAGAGAAGACTGGGAAGGAAGCTAATACTGCTAAGCATTCAGCTGATGCACCCAGGAGCTACATCCTGGGTCAGACCGCAAGCTGGGTCCAGAGATAGGGCTGCTTCTTCATGTATGGTAGAGCCACTGGTCTAGGCTGTCTCTAGGAATGACATCTAGAGCTTCTCTGTAGTACTGGAACCTCCCAAACCCTTTGTTTTGGTAAAATAAGGTCTCTGTTGGCTCAATTTGTTGAACCAAGGGCTTCTGGAAATCTAGGTAGTTTTGTTCTAAGTATCTTTGAGACTTCATCTTTGTCTTCTGCCTGGCCTGGGCTTCTGGATTGAGTGTGAGATGTTAGGTGGAAGTCACCTTAAACAGGGTTACATGCATACTGCAAAATTAGCTTGTATTGCTGCCCTCTGTGCTGGAAAGGGGCGGTATCTCTGTAAGGACTCTGCATGGTTAGGTGAAGGCAAACAGTCCCTTCCCTTGACTTTGAGATCGCAGCACAGTGCTGAGGACAGGCGATGGGTTTGCCTTCCCCAGGGGTGCCTGGCATAGTTCCCGAACTGTGAAAGTTAATTTGTTAGAGCCAGGCTCTGGTCTGACAGCGGTCAGACCACGACACGCTCTGTAGTAGTGAATATGGTTGATCATGGTCTTTATGTTACTGCTCCATGGAGTTACCCCCTTGATGATATTAATGCTGTGGGGTAAAACTCTGGGCTTTAAATGCTTATTTCCAGTCTGCTCGCTCAAAGAATGTCCTTTGTTCCTCTGAACTAAAATGATGCAGTTTCTGTGGCAGGATAGTGCCCTGGGCTATCTTGTAGGAGGGTTGAGGTGGGTGGAAGAATGATCACATTATTCCCTGTAGACATCTGGTTAACTGCACATGCAGAGGGGCTGCTCTTATGGGCGCGAATGTCTGTGAGAGCAGCAGGGTTTCTTCTGATTTGCAAGGCGAGGGGGTGTGTGTGGGGGGTGTTTGGGTTTGCCCCAAAGGGCTTCACCCCAGAGGTTATCAAGATTTTGTAGCTTTTGCCTTCGGTGGGTTTGTCTCTGGCGTGAAAGTCCCCAGCTCCCCGTCGACACATTTGCAGGCAGCTCTGAGCTGCGCTGCTCTTTGTGAGTTTGTGCCAAGGCTGTTATTATTTTAACATGGCTGCTAGTGTGTAAATCTGCCCGTATTGTGGTGTATAAACAACAGCACTTTCCCTTTGCAGTTTGTGAAAAAAAAAACCCAAAAACCAAAACAACACAGCCTTGTTTATTCCTCTGGGTTTTGTCCACCAACGCTGGGCATCTCCTGCCCAAATGCAGCGGGCTGAGAAAGGAAGTCCCATTTCAGAATGAAACAGGAGATCATCTGCCTTTTGGTATTTGAAGTAATTCCTTTTCCAGTGCTTTTCTAGAGGATGTTCTTGGGTAGCGAGCTGGGACAGAGATGATAGGATTAGGGGCAGGCGGTGAACACAGGGGACTCCCAAAGGCAGGGACAAGCTTTCCGCATGGGACACTCTCTGGCAGGTCCCTGAGGCATGTGGCACTGGCAGGAAAGCCATTGTAAAGCCATTAAAGGTGTCACGCTTCTTTATCTCTTTTTGGTTTATTAAAAAAAAAAGGGGGGGGAGGGAGGAAAAAAAAGGCTACAAATAAAGCAGTGTCACAAGATCCTACTTGTAATTGAGGGTCCTAAATTAATTAGCTATGGTGAATGTTCTGCATGGCTTTCTCTCCCCTCTGAAGAAGGACCCCTTTGTGCATCACGGCCAAAGGCTGCCCGGGCAAGATCCGCACATGAAATACCTGAGGGCATCACGGGGCCTTTTCCTCCCTCCTCTTACTTTGACACTTCTCTTCCCCTTTCCCTGCCTGTCCTTTCAAATTCTTTGCTTGGGAGGATTTCCTAACATCTCTTTTCAGCCTTGCTTCCCCTTCAGCTCCTTCATGTTTCCTTTAATGCCTCTAAAACCCAAGCTAGTAGTAGGGTCACCCCTTTTGTTTGATTTTTAACATCAGAGCTGATGCCATGGATTTCCAGACCTTCGCAGGCTGCTAGACACAACTGATCCTTTTCCAGGGTCTGACCCTGCTCCTCTCACACCTCTCTGTTGATCTGACAACTGTGACCATCACGTTTTTGGCGATGTGCTGCTTGTGCTCCTCTGCTGCGCCTCTGTATTTGGGGCTTGCCGATTTCTCTTTAGATTTGCTTTTCGTAGCCACTTCCATCCATGTTTTGTGATGATTGACACCGTTTTGCCCTTTGTCTGTTGGCTGAGCTTTTAAGAGTACTGTCAGGAGCAAGTCTGGATTCCTCCAGTATTGGATTTTTTTCCCAGTGAGTCCTGCATAGCAAATGCAAATCTACAGACAATAGCTGCTAACCTTGAAAATACAATTCCATTCCATAGAATTATATGTAATACAGTTTGTATTAAAGGTTGTTTTTTAGAATTATAATTTAAAATAATTAACCATCAACAGATTCAGTGCCCTTCTGGATTTTCCACTTAATTCTTGCTTCCTGGCCATACCGGATTGGGTTCTGCCCTCACAGTGGGCGCAGGAGCCTTTTCCCCACCTGACACCCCCTTTTGTGCAGGGATCCGCAGCTGAGGAGTGGACCTGCTGGTGGGTGAGGAATGTGTCCATCAGCACCGAAATAAATCAGGATGGGAAGTGTGTCGGGGAAGCTAATCCACCAGCTGTTCCACCAAGCTGTCACTGATCGCTCCAAGACAAGAGTTAGACCGACACAATAAATTGGGGACGTTGTTCTGCAGGCACAGCCGCCCTGACCCAGGTTGTCTCCCTTCCCTGTAAGGGAAGGCTTCAAGCCAAGCTCCATGCAGAGCACTCCCTCGATAGCTGAGCATCCTCTAGGAGTGGGCATCCTCTTACAGATGGGTATGCACCATCAGAAACGTGCTCTGCTGTACCAGGAGCTGCCCAGACACTGCAGTGCAAGCGAAGGTAACCTCACAGAGGGATAGATCCAGTGAAAACCCATTCCCTCACAGCCAACCTACCAGTGCAATCTGGGAACCTGGATATAATCTGTTCCAGTTGTAAACTTACAATCAGTCCTCACCCTACTACCCTTTTAATACTTTTGGGGCTGTTTAAGCTAAATCTGCTCAGCATGAGTATAATCTTATTTTACTGTTCAATGCAATGTTGTTGCAAGCAGGCCAGGCTAATTAAACTCCACGGTCGCTTGTGTACTGACACTTTTGATAGAGTAACTGGAGTAATTCATGTTTAAATCCAACAACCAGCCCAGCCAGGGCTGACATTGGAGACATATTTCATAGAGCAGTAATGAGACTAAATTTCAGGTATGCGTCCTCTTCCCCAGCCCTCAACAACGTGGCTGCGACACACTGTTTACTCAAGGAAATTAAAGCCAGCAATGTGCATGCTGAGTTTTTTTATTTGTTTTTTTGTGTGCTTAAAAAAAAAACCCAACCAAAAAAACCCCTCACAACACCCTCCCTGACTGTTAAAGTTTGTGCATGATTGATTTTAGGGGGTGGATTAAAAGAGCAAATCTTTTCTACCACATTCCAAATCATACATCAGAAATCATAGGGGAGACATTTCTGCCCTGGGAGTGGGGGAGTATGTTATCCCAGTTTTAATTGTGAGGCCTGGATGTGTGCAAACTGTTTCTTAACGTAATTGGATGAGGGTCACTGGCTGCCCTGAGATATATGGGCACACTAATCAGAGAATAATTTCAACCAAGGTTGAAGTTGCCAGTAAAAGTTGTAAAAGTTAATTTTATAGGAGTTTGTACAAAATATCAGTGAGCAGTTTTGTAGTTATGGGTTATTTGCTTTGTCTGGTGACATTTTTATTATGTTTTATTATTATTATTTGTGTTTCCAATGCAATTTTGGGCAGAGGGGAAGAGAGAGGAGGGAGCGCTGACCTGATTAGCAGCCGGAGCAGCGTGTGCAGACGGATCGACCGAAGGGAGGGGATTCATAAAGTGACATGAACTGCCTGAGTCACGACCAGAATTGAATCAAGTTGTGGGATGATTTATATATTTTTACCTTTAGATTCTTTCCTCTGATTTCCAGCAAGGCCCATCCAGAGTGTAGGAAATAAGTGGGTTTCTATATGCCATAGCTTCTTGCTCTGTGCTTCCACCCCGCCGTCCTTGGCTGAGCTCTGCAGTTGCTGCCAGTGGGAAGAGCGGGACGAGGCTCACGGGGTGGGAACACACACGTTTTGGGATCCTTGGAACTTCATCAAACCCATCCTGGAAGGTAATTTTTCTGTTTACAACTATGTGAGTCTCTCCTTAATCTACCCCGGATAACGTTAGGTTGGGCAGTCACCATTAATGTTAATAGATACGCTGAAACCCAGCGTCATCAGCTATAGATTGTTTCCATTCATGTTCTTATTTCAGGTGCAGTGCTTCATGCTTGGATTTTTGCCATATGTGCCTTTTTTTCTCCATAAGTTTCAGCACAGCCTGTTGTTGACCCGTGCCTCTGATCCAAAAGAGCTCGTTAAGGACTTAGTTGTAACGAATCGGCGGGCGGGAACCCGCAGTGAAAAATAAAAATAAACCAATTCATGTCCAATTCTGAAAACGTGCTATGGGAGATTTAGGAGCTAAGCAGTGATGGGGTTTACCCTGGAGCTTAGCAGAGAGATCATCTGCGGGGATGTCAGCAGAGCCTCGCTGGAGCCCCTCAGGCCCCATCCTCAGAGCCTTCCTGCCGAACACAAGCAGGCACCCTGCCAGGAGTAGACTCTGCTGGGTACCACACCAAAACATACAGTATAAAATGTTATAGCCCTTATAAATGAGTAATTGCTTTGGAAAGAGCCCTGTTAAAAGAGCGAACGATGTCAGTGCCATGAAGTTACCCATTAAACTGGAGCAAACACCTCAAGAGTCCAGGCAAAGTCACTGGCCGACACTGACAGCATGGCCGTATTACAGTTCAGCTCTTGTCTGCGCTCTCTGGGTCTGGGCTCAGGCCTGAAGGATGGCTCCCAGCTTTTCCAGCAGCATGACTTCAATGTGCTTTCTCAAAATAATTTTCTGTGGTCCTGGAGAATCCCCTGAGCTTTGCAGTTTAAATAAAAGCCAGACCTCAAATGAAAGCTTTGTAACATTCAAGCAACTCACGTTGACAGTTTCCTCAGCATGGCACGACCCTTTTTCCAAAAGCAAACAAGATGGTCATACTTCCCAATGAAAGATTTTGGGCTACTAAATATCCTGAAATGTTTTTTCGATGCCTGTCTGGTTACCTATGCTGGTTTGGTCTGGGGTAGAGTTGTCTTCACAGGAGCTGGCGTGGGGCCGTGTTTTGGATTCACACAGGAAGAGGTGCTGGTGACGCAGGGCTGGTTTAGTTCCTGTGGAGCTGGGCTGACACAGAGCAGAGGCCTTTGCTGCTCCTCACCCCATCAGTGAGTAGCAGGGGGTGCACAAGGAGTTGGGAGGGGACACAGCTGGGACAGCTGACCCTGGTGACCAAAGGGATGTCCCAGACTGCATGGCATCATGCTGAGCATGTAAAGCAGGGCTAGGAGGAGGGAGGGAGGGACATTGGGAGTGCTGGCATTTGCCTTCCCAAGTCTGCATTACAGGTGATGGAGCCCTGCTGCCTGGGGCTGGCTGCACTCCTGCCTGCCCAGGGGCCCTGGGGAATGAATCCCTTGCCTGGCTTTGCTGCGTGCGCAGCTTCTGCTTTACCTGTTAAACTGAGTCCATCCCAACCCACCAGTTTCTCACTTTTACTCTTCCCATTCTCTCCCCCTCCCGCTGTGGGGGGACTGAGTGAGCGGTTGTGTGGGACTCACTTGTCAGTGGAGGTTAAACCATGACATTAACTTTATGTTTTCTCTTCCAAAGTGAAAATTTTGGTGTCTGAAGGTACTGTTGGTACTTCTGGGCTCATGTTTATTCTGTTCTCACCAGAGATGCCAATGTTGGACAACGAGGTGTGGCAGTACTGTCTCATCACATTTTCCTTGGAGCATGTTGAGCACAAGTTTAGAACACAGGTTAGAAGACAATCATTCACAGTGGTCTGTCATGGCTTCAAAGGAGCATCCTTGGTTTGAAATGGTGCTTCAGCTGCTCTGCTTCATCTAATGCTACCAGCACACCAGGTTGCGTCACAGCTGCAGTGTTCCTGAGGTCGGTTCCAGTAACCTGAGGTCCTCCTGCAGTGGGGAGTTGGCCTGGGGAGCCCCGCGCTCCCTTACATGCAAGAGGTGAGTTGGGTGGCCGAGGAACCAGTAGAAGTATGACTGTGCTGGGAAATGTGCTCTTTTGTGGTCTTCTCTTTGTGTGCTCATGCTCTGCAGCACTGCCAGCTGTCCCAGTCAGTGCTGCAACAGGGGATGGAATTACACAGTGATTTACCTCTTCGCTCTCTCCTTGCACCATTGTCAGCTACTGCTTTGATCCGCCGATTTCTGGAAGTCCTGCTGGGTGCTTGTGGTCTGCAGGGCAGGGGAGCTGCACGCTGCTTCACTGGGGAGGAGGTGTCTCTGTGGGTTGATGCGGTGACCAGTGGGTGCCAGGGCCCGGGATGTCTTTGGTTGGCGTTTCTGTGTGCGGTTGCTCCAAGTCACAAAGCCCACAGGCTGTGTCAGCAGGGGCAGGTGGGAAATTTGGGCAGCCAAACAAAAACTGTTTGATAGGTGGTTCCTGGTTTGCAGGGCGACCCTTTCAAACGTGCTTCTGTGGAGCAGGGTTCATTCCCACACTGCTTAGGGAACCCCTGGATGCTTTCCTTCCGTTTCCTGCATTGCTGCAGTTCAGTTCCAAGAGCCAGGCTGCAGACAGCATTAGCCTGAGGCTTATGGATGGACACCTGAATGCCCCCAGTTTTGATGCTGAAGTTTCATTCACTGGAGCAAAAAATAAACAGTTGGGGACAGGAGAGATCTCACATAGCTTTGATGAGCTGGTGGGACCTGGTGGCTTCCCACTGAGGGCTGGGGGGAGGCTGCTGCAGGCAGTGTTCATACCTTTGCTTTTCCCTATATGTCTTCAACTTCTTGTCTGGGCTGGGGTTTTTTTTTGGAGGGGTGGGGGGTTGTGTTTTGGTTTTTCGTGGGGTTTTGTTTTGTTTTGGATGAATTTTTTGTTGTTGTTTCTGGCTCATGGAGGTTGTGGGGTTGAACCATGGCTGGCTGGTCTCCCTTCCAGGTGGGTGAGACCAAACACAAAGGTCCTGAGAGCAGAGCCTGGTCTGGTGGGTGAGCAGGGCAGCAGGCTGCCCATATCACACCAGCTCACTGTGTGAAGAACAAAATTAAGAGCTCTGAGACCCTGCTTTAATTAAATTCAAAAGTACCCATAAATTCCACTCATTTTTCATTAACATGTAGAATCAGGAAATCATACTTTTGGCTCTCAGCCTTCATCAAGGAGCCTGGCATAGTCTGTCTCCTGTAACTTTTTGATGGCTGCATCTATTAACGGGTGAGAAATCACTTCATTTGACCCTTCTGTTTTACCTGACATTGAGCAGTTTCACCTCTCCAATTCCTGAATTCAGGAAAACGTGTTTAATTTTCACCACACATCTGTGTGATTTGTGATCTGTAACTTCCTTCTCTCACTTAAGCAGATAGTATCTGTACAGGGCTTGTTGGTATCTGAGTGAGTGCCTGTCTGGCTGCGTAGTAATTTTGGCTTTGTGTTGTTACTATGTGGGTCTGACTCTAAAGTTACTCATCCTAGCCCTGGGCAGACCACATGGAGGGGTCAGCTGACCTGGAATAAACTTCAATTTACTTTATTTGACTTTCTTTAGCTTTTTATTTTTTTATCTAAGAGCTGCCTTTGGTTCTTGACATGTAGCAGGCTAAAGAAAAAAGAATTCTGGACCTTACTGAACAAAAGAAGGATGCACAGACTCCCTCTTCACCTCTGTTTAATGAGTTTAAGGAGACAGAATGGGACATGGCTCTGAGGTGTGTGGCCTCATGGTGCCCAGTTTATTTATTTCACTAAAGAGTGACACAAAAATACTTCTTTAAAGTCCTCAGGAATGGATGTGAGGACAGTTCACTTGCTGTCAAAAATCCCCTTGTCAGGGATGATACAGTTCCTGGGGATGTGTGAGATACTGATCATTCTCAGCACCAGTCTTTGCAGAACTTCTTTAAAAAAAAAAAAAAAAAAAAGTGGTTTTAATTATTATAAGTAGGAAAAATGTTTGCATTATTAAAAACATCTGCATCCAGCTGAGATTGCTCTTATCAAGTGAAACGTTAATTGCTTTTGACTGAAGCAGCAGCATGTTTATTCAAATATGCCTTTCATTTTTATGATACTGCTAATTAAGCCCTTTATTTTATTTAGACAATTATGTCTAAACAATTGTGGGGTTACAGTAGCTCTAATTGAGCTCTTGTTTTCTTACCTGCTTAAAGATTACATGTGGCTTTAAAGAGAGAGAGAGGTGGGGCTGGGTTTATGTCCCAGAGGATTTTACACCCCAGAATCATAACTTGAGTTGGCCAACTTCCAGTCCCGTGCCTGTCTGTAGAGTTTACAGGGAGGGTAGAGGGGTTTGCCTTCCTTTTTTTTTTTTCAAAGTGGATTTTGCTTTCCACACCCCTGATTTGATGTTCTGAGTGTGTGGGCTGCTCTTCCTGGGAAGCCCAAACCTGCTCCTGGTGTCGGTGCCCAGAAACACAAGAGCTGAGACCACGTGTAGGTCTGCAGAAGGGATGGGATTATTCGCTGCACCAATTCATAGATAAACCGTGAGCTGCTTTGATTGCACCCTCATCCCCATGGGCTTTTATTCGTACCAAGCATGTGCATCTGCCCCTATTTCTCCCTCTTCTTCCATCACTATAAACTATCAGCAATGCGACTATGCAGAATGGCTCTCTGCAGCCCTTCACTGGCAGTTTCATTGCTATTTTTAGAGATGTCGGAAGGAAAATAGGATCCTTTCTCCTCTGTCACCAGGCACTCACTTCCCCATCTTCTCCCTGTCTCTGTGCCTGGCACCCAGAGCTCAGTTGCTGCTCTCCAACACTTTAACTCTTGCACCCTCTTCTTGCTGGATTGGCTTGCTCTGTCCCGCTCTTTTCCTTGCATTTTAAAACTAGATCTGTGTAAGGCAAGAAAAAAAGCCCATCCAACTAGTAGAATGGATATTTCCCCATATTCTTTTCATTTATAAATTCCTCTGTTTTTAAAATAATAATTCACAGCCCCACCCCAAAATTCCCCCCCCCCCCGTCAGCTTGCTTTCTGCCATGCTGAGCTTAGAGGTGTGTGTTATTTCTCTTTGTTTCTTTGATCCTTTTACTTTTCACCATTTGCCCTGCTCCCTCCCCATGTGGCACTCCCTGCATTGCAGGTGCCCCATCCCCACTTTCCCAGTGAGATCTTGGGGGCTTTTCCCCAGTGGAGAGGAGCGAGGGGCTGAGATGGCCTCACTGGAGCTGCCTCTTTGCCAGTGCCTGGGCAGGATCTGTCCAGCTGCTTTAGCACTCCTGGACCACGCTCCTGCTGCTGCTCTTCATCGCTGCTTTGCCTTGGAAAATTGCTGCAATAGGAAGGTGCAGAGCAAGAGGCAAGATTTTCAAACTACTGTATCAGTTTAGTAACGGGGATCAAGAGTTGTTTTAACTACATTTCCTAAACATATTCCAGGTGTGAAATCCATAACTTGCCTTTCCTCCTTTCTCTCTCTTTCCTTCCTCTCCTCCGGCACTGTGGTGTGGGTTTCTTTCTTGGCCACAGCTTAAAGCCACAGCAACCCCTCCTCCGTGCCCAGCTCAGCAGCAGGAGCAGACCTAGGTGGTCCCAAGGCTTTGCCAGCAAGGCTTTCAGCCCTGTGCCTGAAGGATAGTATTTCTTGGTGCAGAGAAGTCCCTGCTCCAGGTTTGGTTGCGGTCGCGCCCAGTGCTGTTCAGGTAAGGAGCAAAGTCTCAGCAGAGTAAATGATGAGCAGGTGGACAAGTGGAGACAGATGGACAGGCAAAATTAGGAACAAGCCCATCAGTCTGGTAGGCAGCAGCCTCCACGTTGTAGGAATATTGCTTGATTATTTTAGCACAAAGTGAAGGACCAGGAGGACATATGAGGGAGACAGCAGAGCTTGATGTCTGACCCTGGATATCTGTGAGGCCAGGGCAGGAGTGGGCTCCTTGGGCTCAGTGTGGCTTTTGGGGAGCAGGCAAAAGTGTGTGTGCCTCCCGGCGTGTCAGTGCATCTCCCTTACACCTTGGTTATTCCCTATTTTGGAAGAAGAATTAATATTTTAATCACTGAAGTGTTTCCTGGTTTTGCTGTCAGACACACATCTGAAGGACAAAGGACTGTCATCACTCTGTTACTTAGAAACTTGCTTTGTGCATCATCAGGAGAGAGCACAAGTGCTGCTGAAACTGCTCAAGCTGCTTTAACTGCTTTTTCCACATGGAACAAATGAGAATGACCCAAAAAGTCCTGGAAAAGGAATCTCTGTTAGGGGTCCTGTCGCTGCTCTACCCAGGCACCTCCTTGCCAAATTAGCCCAATCCCTGGGAGGTACCAAGTGTGTCCCTCCTTCAAGCTGAGAGCTTGTCCCGTTTTTCTGTAAGGTGATGGCCTTCCTCAGCCCTGTGTGTTTGTTGCTGGCATCGGCAGTGTGCACGTGTCTGTGCTGCAGCAGTCTGTCCTGCCAGGACATTCCTCTCCCAACATGGAGCGGGGTTTGCTCCCCCAAACCCTCTGCCCTGCCACTGAGCTCCAGTGCACACACACACAAATAAATAGGAATAATATTTGGTAAACAGCACAGGGGTGGGGGATGTTCTGAGCCGTGCAGACTTGTTTGTAAGGAAGAGCAGCTGGGGACCTCCCTTGCCTTCCCCACCTTATTTATACCTGTGAAGCTAGTTATTAAATTAAAAATACACGTGCCCCTTGGGCTTATGTCTGTTTTAAGCACCAAGGTTGGTACTTCAGGATCTCTGTGGTCTGCTCCCTTGGAAATACAGGGTGCCCAGGTCCTTTCCCTCATTGCCTTTCCCTGTGCTGTCCCCCAGTACCTCCTATGTAGTCACCAAGGAGTTTGGTGGTGCTGAGGGGCTTGTGGTGGGCACCAAGGTGATCAGGGTGGGCTTCCCCTGCCCAAGCCATGGAACATCCCTGGGGCTGTCATGGTCATCCGAGGTGTAGGTCCCCTGGGGCAACAGACAGCTGACCCCCTTGTCCTCACCTTCCCTGCCTGGAAACCAAGCAAATAAAGTTATTACTAGACTTGGGCTAGGTAGTAGCACAGATTAATCCAAATTTAGTTGGTGTCCTACAGTTTGAACAGGAAAGTAATGTTAGAGCCATCCCTCTTCTGTCTGGGATGGGGCAGAGGGGTGTGCTCAGTCACACCAAGCAAAAGGGGAATAAAGAAAATAACTCATTCTCCTGCTGTGTCCATGTCATCCCATTCTGGAAAACCTCTGTGGAATGTGAGAGCACAGAAGGTTTGCCAGTGGTCCCATCCTGCATCTCCCCCTGCTCACCAGGGCGCTAAGGCCCGGGGCAGTGGCAGGTGTCTGTCCCTGAGGGATAACTGTTCTGATCAAAGGGTATTTACTGTCCTGGGGACAAGGAAAGGCTGTGTTATGTCAGGTGCAACCAGAGGCTAACAGAGTATTTTGTCCTTGATTCTTGCTTTCCGGAGCTGTTTAGAAAGAGTCACGTGCTGTGGGGTTCCCAGCGCAGGACTGGAGCAGGTAAAGTGCAGACCTATCCGTCTCCTCTGAAGTGAGCTGGGTTTGTTAGTGCTCTCCCTAAAACTCAGCAACAAAGCCGAGTTTCCTTGTTTGTATTTGCTGGGAACGTCAGGGGGATGATGGATTTGCTTGGAAAGGTAAATAATCTGCTGGGCTGAAGGGGAGCCCAAGCAGCCCTGAGAATGTGCAGTCACTATCTTGAAGGCATTTCATTTGTTACGTTTGATGTGACAGATTTTGGTGATTGCTCAATATTTTCACTGTGCTTTGGACCCACACTGTTTATTTCTGTTAGAAGTTACTTAAACATCCCAAATTTGTTCTTCTTAAACAGTGGCTTCAGTTTGCAGAGGCTTTAAGGCAGTAGATGCCTCTGACTTAGCTTGCGGTGCAAATAAATAAATAACCCGTTTCCAGGATTTCCAATTTAGTTCTGTTTATTTTCTTTTAATACGCACACACATGCCACAAAGTAGCTGGAGCTACAGGGCATGGTGTTGCACTGGGTTCCTTCCATCCTTGTTTGTTTAGAGGTGACACACTGTGATGTCCCAGAGCAGGGAGATGGGGTGTGTTGGAGAGGTGCAGCGAGCGTTGTTCAGAACATGCTGAATCAAGTGGCCGTGCTGCCTGAGGAGAGACAGGCATTGCTGCGGCTTCTGAAGAAGTGAGAGGTGTAGACAGCTCTTTGGGTAAGATGAGGCCATAGGGTTGATGGATTGCCATGTGAAGCCTGAGTTGGAACTAGTTTGTGTTACCCCTTTCCCTTTTTCCTTCTGCTGGGTGAAGCGTTGGCTGGCTGCGGGGTCCAGCATGTCTCTGCTGCCCTGCTGTGCTCTCCTGGCACGGTCCCTGGAGGCCAGACAGCAAGGGACATCTGCAGTGCTGGGTCCTTCCCAAACCTGGTCCTGACAGAGCTTCTGCCCACCCAGCAGAATAACAGCAATATCCAGGTCTCCTGACCTGGACTCTCAGCCTGCAGATGGGGATGACACTCCCCTGGGGATTTCACAGCCTTTTGGATGTGTCCCCGTGAGAGAAACAGCAGTCACTGGGGCTGGAGAAATAGGGAGCTGCTACCTTAATTAAGACTAATTAAGAGCAGAAACTCTTTGGGGCAGGGCTCTGTCTTTGTTTCAGCCCTACAGGCACTATAGTAAAATAAATATGCAAAATAATAAAGCAGGAGCAATGTAACAGAGCTTTTACTCAAGAGATGAAACCTATTGTTTCATTTCAGCGTTGTTTAATTTAAACCTGTGGGATTGCCAAGCTGGAAAGGAGCATGGGGAACCCCCACCCCCCATGAATGCTAGTGCTTTGACATGCTCACAGCTGCTATCGCATGGAACCCATGCAAGGATTATCTTCAGAAACTTTGTTGGCATGGCTGTAAGTTCATTCTTTATTGTCAGCCAAAGTCATGCTGTTCTGGGGCAAAGCGTGTTGGATTTGCTTTGTGTTCAGTGCTGGCTTCCTGCGTCCCAAGGAAGGTGGAGAAGGAGGACAAGGGGCAGCCCTGGGGTGCTTTGGGTGCAGGATGGGGGGTGCAGAGGCAGCTCCCAGGGGTTGTTTAGAACAAGTGCTGCCCAGACCAGAGCTGGCATTCAGGAGAGGTAAGGGTATCACAAGGCATGCAGAGATTGGTCATCTGATTTAGGGTATAAGGTCATTTGTCACTGGTATTAAGTTGGTGGTAATTTATGAGGTTTCCTTCCAGGAGCATCTTGCCAAAGGCTCCTTGGGATGCAGTGTGTGACCAGAGATGTCCGATGGCAGGGCAGGTAATGTAAAGGGGGAAAACAATTGCAGTAACATTTATAAGCACAATAAACCGACAGTGCAATTAAAGCTGTGAAATGTTCCCAGAGCAGAAAAGGCTCCTAGTGCCAAATACCAGCTTTGCTTGGTTTGAGCTGGAGTGTGGATCCAGCCGTGGGATGGTGCCTGCCGGGTGCGCTCCACTGCCTGCATGGGGCAGAGGTGCGGGCAGGGCTGTGCTGCCCTCAGCGAGGCATCTGCTCCAAGGACACAGCTCTGAACATCCTCCTGAGGGCTGGGGAGCAGAGCTCCCCACTTTTCCTTTTATTTCAGTGCTCCCAACCAAACAAACTAATATCTACCCAGTGCCCGGAGCCATTTGGAAGCAGATTAAAAGTTTTCATCGGCTCTTCTTAATAGAGCCAGATAAACCAGGCTAATAGTCATGTGTTGAGTTATTGAAGGGAAGTTCAGGTAATATGCAATCACCTTTAACCTTCGGCTTCCTAAGACCTCCTGCTTAGCGATTGTTTGTCTGTGGTGTAAACCATAGTCCAGTTCATAAATTATTATGTAGTTCCACTAACCTTAATGCAGTACAGGTTTCACGGTGTTTCATTTTGTAGTGTAAGCTAATTCTGGCTGCGCACACAATAAAGCTCCAAGGCTGCTAGAATTAACCCTTTCCCTGGCAGCTTAGGAGTTTGCCCCCAAGTGAATTTTACCACTGCTCATGCACTAGTTGCCTGTGTTTTGTTCATGGGCACGATCCACGTGTAGTTCTCTCTCTTTGCAAGCTCCTAGTGGCTCTGAAGATTCTCCCTAGTAAAACATAGCAGGAAGCTTTTATAAACAGAATTTTGAAAGAGAATTAAGGTGTCATTTTAGCATTCTGTGATTATTTCAACCTAAAACTTACTGTTAATAGTTTTACACCAGGGATGTTAGAAAAATGTGGTTTGGAGTAATGTCACCCACGATGTTTCCATTTGTCTGATATTTTTAATGCGATTAAAGCCAGTAGATCCCGTGCGTTGTGCAGTGTCCTCTCCACTGACCATAGCAAGGAACGAGTCCCAGATGATGTTTAGATGCTGGGTGTCTCTGCTTGAGTCAGCCTCCTCATCTGAAGGGTTGGGAGGTGCAGCTGAGCCCCCCTTTGAAACACAAACACCCGATACCTGCCTTAGCCAGTACCATCCACACAGAGCTGTACCCTTCCTCTGCATAATTTCACTCTAAATTCATTTTATGCCAAGGAGTGTGGTTTCAATCTTGAATTTGTTTCTCACTGTTTGGTGTGGGGAACATGTGGGGCTTTTTTTAAATTCTAGTGGGTTTTTCTGCTATGTTTCCCTGTAGTTCACTTTATTCAGAGCTGCTGCCAGAATATGACAAATCCTGCCCGCCAAAGGCATCCTCTGGAGCTGTGAAACCCGGCGCAGGAGCCTGGCTGCACAGGGGCGATGCTGCCCTCTGCGGGAACGCCGGCTCCCCCAGCCACAGCAGCCCCCCAAAACCTGCTGGCTCCCTGCACCCTTCTCCTCCTTTCACCCCGCTTTTCCTCCTCTGCCTGTGCTCCGAAAGCCTCACCGGACAGATCGCTGCCACGTGTTGTGATCGCGCTATGGAAGGACCTCACAGTTAGTCCGAACTACAAAACACTGTGCAGCGTTTTTCTTACCATGGAGAGCCTCAAACCCAAGTACTAGGCTGGCGTCCGTCAGCAGTGTCTGCCCGTTGTGGATATTGTGCCCTGGCATTCCCCTCTTCCCTGCTTTGCTTAACGCTTCATGCCGGGTGTTGGGCTGGCTCACAGCACCGTTCCTCAGGGTGCTGCTGCACGTGGGTGGGTTGCTTGCTCCCACCATGCTGGGAGAAAGGCTCATGAGGAGTGGGGAGCAGAAGCTGACCCGTACAGAGGAGCATTTTCACTGATGTACAAGTCTTGCCTTTATCCACTGCTTCACGGCACCTTAGAAATACAATGGCCTCATAGATTCATATTGATTTAATAATAGCAATGATGATGCATTAATTTAATAATACCTTAAGCTCATCTACTTAGCATTGAGTTGTAAGTGATGATTGCTTTTTTTCTTCTTGTGAACATCTATGGAAATTCCATTTGTATTCACACACTTATTTTCAATCACATGCTGAATGTCTTTCCACGGTTTCTCCTCCTCCTGTTCAGCCGTTGCTGGTTTCCATTTCAGCAGCAGCTCTCCCACCCTGTGGTGAGGGGTGGCTGCTCTGCAGCGTCGCTGAAGGATAAGAAAAGGTCAGAAACCTTTTGAAACGAAGAGCAGAACCCTGTTGCTTGCGGGGTCTCCAAGCTGCTGTGGCAGAAGGCTGGGTGCACAGGTATTTCAGGGGTGTTTATGCCCAGACTGCTCCATGGGTTTTTATATTTGGACTTTGATGTTGTAATTTTTTTATGGAGAAGCTATGAGAGATGAAACTCAGATCTTGGTGCTGGACAAAGCGAACCTTACGGAGGAGCTGCTGCTTTCTGCTGGCGGCTGCCTTTCGCCTTGCTCTCCAGCAGCCCTGTACACCGGCGTTCTCCACGTTTCTTGTTTTTGGAAAAAGTTATTGCTTCATTAGCTCTGCAGGGCCTGGATCGCATCCATGAGGTGGGAGAGTTGCACCAGAGGAACTGGACTGCCATTGAGGCCTGCCTCGTCTCTGATCTCTGTCCAGCTGGCTTTGGGAAACCTTCTGCTTTCTTGGTCCTCAGTTCCTTCTCCTAGAGCTGGATCCAATTCCCTGTCCCGCTCTGCCATGTCAGCTCACCTGTGAATCCCATTCTGACCCCTGGCCTCATACCCAGGACCAGGTTACCTGCTGCTCTCCTTGGCTTGGGCCAGACCACCTCCTGTGCTTCCCACTCCCACCCTGCTCACGGGGCTCCCCTTGTTTTATCCCACTCAGCCATGTCGTACAGACCTTGCTCAGACCAAAAAGGAGTCTTACAGCCTCTTCATCCCCTGGCAGCCAGATTTAAAATACAGTGGTGCTCCTTAGGAGAGCCACACTGTCTGCCTGCTCTTCCCACTGGGACAGATCCCTTCCAGCTGGCTCCCCTGCCCCTTTGGTTCCTTCTCCCCATCCAGGGTACGTGTCAATCACCCTCCTCCTTCAGCCAGAATGGAGATCTTTGGTCTCTGGAGGTTCTCAGTCTCTTGAGGTTCTTGGTCCTGGCTGTGGTTCACATTATCACGGTGCCTTCTACAAGAAAGTTCTCAAGCCTGCAGAGGCATAGGTCCTCTTCTCCTAGCACTCACCATGATACTACTAGTGTGGGAAAATGTCAAAATGTCCTGACCATTTCTTCCTCAAACAGGCCACCCAACCACTGCTGGCAAAATGTTCAGGACACCCTCACAGGAGAGTGTGCTTTCGTTTTCAGCTGGGGTTTTATCATCTCGTTGCAAACCCTGCATGGTCCAGCATATCTCTGGACAGCTTTTCCCTTCTTCCATTGGAAGGGGGACTAATAAGCAACTTGCTGGCTGAAAGTAGGAATGAGTCTGCAATGGTGTTTTTATTCCTCCTGGGGTATCTGACCTCAGGCTGCTGCCCGCACGACTTCATCAGGGCGGTGAAGGCCGTTTCTTCATCCCCTTCCTAGCCAAGGGCTCAAAACCCAAGTCAGAAGACATTCGAGAGATCTCCAGGCAGCGAAGCCCACCGCCAGGTATTTCTGTTGCTTGCTTCTGTGTTTTATTATCTCCCCTCACAGAATTTTTTCTGCTCTGGGCACGGCACATTTGCAGACGAGGCAGCAGATAGCTGTGACTGTCCTGAGGCAGGTATGAAATTGTTGATCCAGAAAGTGCCCAGAAACACAGGACGTTTCTCAACTCCATCCCACCTCTGGACTCCTTTCCATAGTGGTACTACAAACGGGCTATTCACTGGGATAGGGAGTTTATTTTAAAATGCTCAGTTTTGTGGAAGAAGTGCTCTTAGCAGCAAGCTGGTCCCCAGTGGCGGGCTTGGATGTGTCTCAGGGTTAAGTGACAAGTAGGAGTTTCCAGCAGCACATAAAGTCACAGAATATGGTGACACAGTTGTATTGCATCACATAAATTGTACCAACGTGGTTGCAGAAGATGGGGAGATGGTATGTGTGGGTCAGAACCCCTCCTATCTGCATCACCACTCACATCTCCTCATAGCTGCCTGATTTTTTTAATTAATTTTTTTTTTTTTCCAGGAGCCCGTTTCTCTCCCAGCAGCAGCACCAGCAGCCGCCGATGTTAGTTTTTCCATATCCACCGGGAGCCACAGTCCTTGTTAAAGCTGTTCCAGGGTGGGAGGAGGGGGAGGGATCCGGTTCCTTCCAACAACACGTCGTGCCGCTCGCAGCAGGCACGGGGCTGGGGCAAGCAGAAAACATTGACCCATTGAGGAAAGCGGCGGCCGCTGCCGTAGGCACATACCTGCTACGGGGCTCCTGGTCTCTGTGCTGCAAGCTGACACCTCTTGGCACCATCTGCACAAAGAGGTCCCTAATAATTTAAGAATCCTCTTTAACTGTAACTAGAGGAAGAACAAAAGTATGATTTTTATATTCCTGTTAGCTTCTTTGTGACCAGTCTGGGGAGCCTGGGAAAAGGGGTCCAACAAGTGCTGATTTTCCCCCACCCTTCCCCATTCCTGGGCTTATCTGTATTTATTAATTCATCCAAGTCTCAAAACAGTTTGGAAAGTTAGTTGCTCTGTGCTTTTCCCCTCAAAGCTTATTAGAGGAGGACAGTGAATTTTTAATGAGACCTTTTCAGAGTGTTTGTTGTGTGTTGAAAACAAATTCATACAAATCTGCATTTTATAACCAGGCTGCCCTTGAGCTCCCTTTGCAGTGACTTACCTTCCATTCTCCTGAACCTCCACGAATCTCTTTGGTAGCTGGTATCAGCTTCCTAGATGGCCAAAGACCTGTTTTCCCAAAGTAAGGAGGAAGGATGGGAATTACCTACCATGCAAGTGCTGTGCCGGTGGCTTGCTGGGTCCCTGTCCTCATGGAGAAGAATGAGAAAATCATTTGGATTCAAAGCTCTTGGCCTCCTCCATCTAAATCTGGTGGTGTTTTCCTTTTACACTCTGAAATGCAGACATATAAAATAGTACTTCTGAGCACGGCTTTTCCTTCCTGCCTCCCAGTTGCATTGCCTTAGGGACCAGCTGGACCTTTCGATGTGAGTGGGCTGTTGGAGTCACAGTTTGGAGTTTGGTCCTTTTTAAGCCAAGATGTGCTGTTGGATAAGGAGTTCATGCAGAATTCCTTGAGTCCTTAGCACTTTATCACAAACACAGGCCTGGGTTGCTGCTCTGCGTGTTCCTGGGATGCATTACAGTGTCTGGGAGGAATGGGGACGAGCAAATGTGTGCGCAACCACAGGATGCTTCTGGATGTTGGTCCACAGGGTCAATCCCCTGTGCAGATGCTTGGTTGGGTTTTAAATCTGGATTTGTCTGTGTGAATATCAGCTTTGCATATGCAGCTTCAGGGCTTGCGCACTGTAGCTGCTTGTGTGTGTGCACGGAGAGGCCGGTGCCGTGGCCCGGAGCTGGGCTGGCTTGGTGGTCCCTCAGCTGAGGAGCAGCAGAGCACGTTCATAGAGCATCTATTGCGTTCTTGGGAGGGACAGCAGAGATGAGTTTTGTCTGTGCTGTATATTGAAAGCTTCTGCTCTGGGATAAGACTGTAGAGTATTTTTATTTTTTAGCTGGAAAATTCTGGTTGATTTCTTTACTCACGTGGGATTGCCTTCAAATAATTAAGTTCTGTAAGATCAACCACAGTAATGTTTATATGGAGAAAATGATTTGGGTAGTTTTGATATGCTGGCTGTGTAGTGAGGATGTGGAAAAAAACAGGTCAGCACTGAGGGGAGGGTTTGTCAGGGGGACAAGTGAGAGGGGCTGGGGCAACATAAGCTCGGTTGTGTTCACAGCCTGGGGCACATCTGCTACAAGATGATGGCAGATTGTATACCATTGTCATCCTTGAAACCAAGTGGTCCCAGTTTAGAAGTCCAACTAAAATTATGCCCATGCACATTTTTTTTCTGTAGCATCTCGTCCATCTGGAAAGATGCTGCGGACTCTCCCATCCATCTGATCCGGAGGGGCTCCCTCCTGGTGCTTTTTGGAGTCAGCTGCTGTTCCCATGTTTGCTCCCTGGGAATGAGAGGTTGTTAGCAGTGGGTACCAGTTTAACATGAAGCAATGGTTAGCAGTTCATAACTATTTTTCCCCTAAATATAGGAGGAAATTGCTGGCTGTAGTGAACTGTAGAAGTTTTAATGGCAAGTGCTGTTAAAGAGTTTTACTTCCTTGATTACTTATTTGTAAATTTTCTTTTAATTAGTGCATCAACTTGGAAATTTGTTAATCACTAATACATTGGTTTGAACAACTCGTCTTTTTGGGTTGGTACATGCTTTTCATGCACTGAGCTGCTTGTGTGGGCGAGAAGCTTACTTTTTAAATATTTTGTGGAAGGCACAAAGTCTCAAAGGTGTTTTATGTGGCAAGCTAAAGATGTAATTTAATAACAACAAATAGTTGAGGGGTTATTTGGGGAAAGTTTGCCTCTGTGTAGAAGTGCTGAAGAATGTCATGGAAAATCCAAATTACCTATGCATGGCACGTTGCTTTCTGGTGCCCCCCAAAAGGACGAGCCTGTGGCTTTATTTCATTTGACTGCTCTTTTTATGTCAAGTCTGATCCTAAAGCCTTGGCTTTTCCCTCCTGGGTTTCTGTAGCGCACAGGGTAACTAGCTGTGGGGCATCTTCCATTGCTTCCTTTGGTACCTGGCTTTCAGGAGGCTTTTTCAGAGGTAGGTCAGGGGCTTGGACCCATTGACCGCTTGTGTGCTCTGGTTGTGATTGCAGTAAACCACATTTCTCTAGAAAAGGATCATTTTCTTGCTCTTTTCAAAAGCCAGGAGACTTACTGAAAATTCAAATTTCAGGGGAAATAGAAATCTGGTGTTTTGAAGTCCTATGTAGACGTAGCACCAGCTATCCCCTTCTTGGCACTGAATTAGAAAAGAAAAGGCTGGTTACAAACTCAGGCCTTTGGCAGCTTGCTGGAGCTCGGGGCACTGCCCTCCATCCTCTGAGATAACGCCTGTGTCACGTTTCAGCTCCCAGTGCCGTCCAGTAACGAAGTTAAGCCTCGCAGAGGGGAGGGATTATAAAGGAAATGTAAAATGATTCGTAGCAGAAGTGGCATGAAATGTCATTACAGAGGAGGTGATGGAGGTGGGGGACCAAGGGATGGGGAGACCCCTCTTCTGTCCTGGCCGATGGTGTTGAGTTCATAAAGCGTTGATTTAATATAATGTTTTAGCCACGTCACTTTTTTGGTACTCCTCTCCTCCCTTCAGTCTTTATTAGGCTCCCTGCCCTGATCTCTCACTTCCTCGGTGTTTCCACAGCATTCAGCATAACTGGGTCCCAGACATGGACAAACTGCTGTCCAAACAAAAATACCGGGGTTTTGTGCAAACACATTTGGGATGAGCAAATGGGACAACTCTGAGCTCACTCTCACCTTCTTGTTTGCTCTTTCTTGGCAGCGAGATGCCCAGGACTGGGCTTAGACGGTTGGAATAATCTGTAAATTGTTGGCAAAAAAAAAATTGTAGCTCATTGCACAGGTCTGTGCAGTTACAGGGAGCAGCTCTGAGTAACAGAGATGTATGGCTTTGCTCTGCATTGCAAATCCAAATTATTTAAATACTTGGGTAGGCAGAAACGTGCGTGGGGGTGGCCTCATCCTCACGTTGCTCTTTTGCTCTCTGAATTTCTTGTGGACAGTTGCATTTGCTTTATTTTGTCCTTGATTTAAGTACAGCTGGAAAGGCAGCTTAGACTGTGTTTAATAACTAGTCCTTCAACACAGAGAGGTGCGGAAAGTAATTTGTCCCCTTGCCAAGCACCAGAAAGAATGGGCATTTTGTTCTTTGCTTCACGGTGATTTTACCTGGGTGTATTATGGAAAGAGAGAAAGACTTGTGCTACTGTTACCCTGCACGCTGTGTTGATTTATTGAAATTGGAGCCTGCGAGTGTGAGTCGCGCGCTACGTTCTGACATGGAATTTCTAGGAGAAATATACAATTGGCCTGGTTATTATTTTTTCCCCTCCTCCGTTCGCTTGGGCGTGTTTCCAGCTTTTGCACTAAGGAACAAGACTTTAAATTAGCCTTGAGTTTTAACACAACGCAGCTTTGCCGCCTTATTCCTGGCGTTTTATTATGAACCATCTGAGCTTGCCCTCTTGTTTCATCTCCATCACCTTGCTCACCTGCTCTGAAAAGGATAGCTGCTTCTCTTATTTTATCTTTTTTTTTTTTTTTTTCTTTTATGGGTTGGGTGTTTGTTGGTTTTTTTTGAAGGGGTGAATTAAAAAAGAGGCTGCAGGCAGTTGTTTTGCTGGGCTGAAACTGTGGCTTTACTGTGACATAAGATATCATCGTCCTCCTTCCTTGACCATCTGCATGGTCTCCAGTTCCCTTTGCTGGTGCACACATCCAGGCATCCCATCCTCTTGGCAGGGGAGCTCCGGACAGAGCCAAACCTCTCTTGGATGCAGGACGTGGGATTTTCCTGCTTCTGTCCCACACGTGTGGCCCAGGAGATGCTCCACTCTGCCTCGGAGCAGGTAGGAGGAAGAGGAGGAGCCAGGCTGGGCTGAAGATGGGTTTTATCAGATGATTGAATCGGAGCAGGCTGCTTGCAGCAGAGCAGAATGGAAGAGGTTGGGTGAGAACTTGGACTCACAGGGTCCAAGCCCTGCTCACATGTGGCCTCAGTGAGCTGGGGGTGCCCTGAAATGCCGTCTCTTAGGCAGCTGTGGAAACATGGCATCGTAGCTAGAGCTCTGTATGGCCATTTACTGGGTTACAAGGTTAATGGCACCATGGGTGAATTTGTTGGGCTGTGACAGAACTTTATCTCACATTTAAGTAAAAGTACACATGAACTACAGGAGGAAGGTTTGATGGGCAAGGCGGTATGGCTGGGCTTTTTTGTAGGGATCTCTTTCCATTTACGTGCTCGTATTTAGCTGTAATTTTGTCGTTTTGTGCTGCCAGAAGCTGGCAAGGACTTTGCAAATGCAGCAGGGTGAAAACGTAGGGATTAGAAATGGCTCGTTCATTACTGGTAACGAGGTCTGAGGAGGGCGTTCAGCCCAGGCTCAGCAAAGGAGTTACTGCCCTGCGCTGGGCGGGTGCTCTTGCTGGCTGGGAGAAGAAACCCCTTGGATGTAAGGTTACCAGAAGAGTTTTCCCTTGGGCATTACAGTCACCTCTGTAACACATGGGAGAGTTTCAGCTGTACGCACTGAATCGCGTTCACACCTCTTAGTCTTTCCCTTAAGATCATCACTTAAAATCCATCGATGTGTTACAGGGGGAGGACGTGGGGCAGTGGGGTGATGGCTCCCGTGTGGCAGCCAGATGTGCACTGGCACTGGGGAGGGCTGGAAGCACCGAACCCTTGCGTATCTCAATATGGCCTAATAAAGCGTGGGGTGCCTTGGCTGTGGAAAAGTTGACGCAGATGAGAAAACCACAGGGAAGGAATTGTTTGGAGACATGATGCTGTGTTATCTGTGTCTAAGGTCTGTAAAAAAGAGTAAATTCCTTGATAACAACTCTGATTATTTCCATCTAGGCTGTATTAAAGCGTATGAAGAAATCCTTCTTTTAATTAAGATGGCTGGAATTCTTTTTATTTATTTATTTATTTCCTTCTTTTCAGAGCAAGAAATTCCAGATGAGTATTTTGTACTGATTCTTCCGGATGTGTTTTGTATCTCCTTACTGAGCATCTAGACAGCTTCTCCTCTGGCTTTAAATTATTTACTGATCAAGTTTTAACTCTTGGAGAAAATCTCTGATCTGAGTTGTAACTGTGAACCCAGTGGGATTACATTGCAAACGAGCCTTGAATCTCTTCCCATTAGCAAATTCTTGACAAATGAACTCAGGATTTGGGCCTTGCAGCGCTTGGATTTTTTTCTCTTATTTCACTATTAGCAGGTTTCTGTTAATTATTGTTCCGTACCGGTATTAACAGTATCTGTGATTGTCAAGTTAAAGCACTTCCACAGGCTGATGTTTCTCCATGGGAAATATATCTGCCTCTTGACACATGTAGTAATTCAGCAAAACACTTCAGCACGTGCTTGCTTTGAGGCCCGGGGCAGTCATTTGCCGACAGATCGGGACCCTCACGGCGGCGGTGGCCTGGCGAAAAGCGGCTGTTGTTGCATCGGGGTGGTAAGAGGCAATTCTGGTGAGCACACAGAGAGCTAGAGCTCCTGGATTTCGGAGATCGCGGCAACTCAGCTCCAGTCCTCTGTAGTCCTCCTGCTTCCCTCTTCTTCCAGTTTGATCAATGACAAAAAGCTGCCTTTCCTCTCCGGTGAAAGATCAGCTCCCAAGTAATGATGTCCAGCTGTACTGACAAAATGTGATTGCTCATCAGTTTGGTTGATGACTTAATCTGGGGCTGATTAGCATCTTGGAGACTGTCCAGACGATCAAAAATGATGCATAATTTTGCTGCGGGCCACAGTTTATTTAACATTTTAGCATCCTCCCGGCTCTTGTGTAGCGGCAGGGGCTCCTGTTGCAATGGATGTTCGCTCTCCATGAAGCGCAGTCTTGGGGAGGAAGGGTGTGCTGAAGCCAGGCTGCTGTTGGGGGAAAGAAGGTGTGAGCTGAAAAGACTTGGCTTTGTGTCACCAGGTCACAGCCACAGGAGACTTGTTGGTAGCTGTGGCATCACCTGACGAGGCACAGGCTTCATGGGGCAGAGGTGTGCAGAGTATCTCATGCTCACCCCAGGGCATCACTCCCAGGAGAAGCTTGCTGTGTCCCTGGGGAAATAAATCCATAAGAGCGATGAAAGTCCTTTCCTTCCTTCCAAAAGCTACTTCCTTAAGCAACTGAATACATTTTTTTAATTTCTTCATGTAGCTATCAGATTGTCACCCCAACAAGACACTTGGCTGCTGAGAGGACTTGGGGAGCAAGAGAGAGGATGAGGCCGGAGGGGTACAGCCACAGGGACACCTTCTGTGGCTGCTAGGATGGCTGAGCTGTGGGTGAGGCAGCAGTGTGTAAACAGCTTCACTCCTGCCCAGCAAGGGTTAACGCTGGAGCAGGGACTGCTGGAAGAGTTCAGTTGTTTCACATTAGGCCCGGGCGGCCCTGGCTGCCTTCCGTGCTCTGGGAGCCGGGGGACGAGTCCCCAGTGTTAAATCTGCGTAACCGATGCCGTACAACTGGCACCAGCCTTGACCACAAGTGGCCGTTAAAATAAACATCCCCGGGCTTAACTGACAGGCAGGCTCAAGGAGAAACAGGCCTGCATGACGGGGAATATTAAATACCCGGCGAGAACCTAACTTCATCAGACAAACACACACACACACCCCCCTCCACCGCCCCGGCATCGCCCCAGCCCCGCGGCATCAATGGGCGCAGTGTTTGGGGCAGGCGTGTGCCTGTCCCGGGGGTGACGGGCTGGTGCCAGTGGTAGGGGAATATGCGAGAAATCCAGCCCCAAAACCTGTCCCGTGTAAACACGGTGGTTCGAGCCCTGCAGCAGCACGGGGACCGGCCGGCACGGCCACCGTGGCACCGAGTGGGGAGGCAGAGCTGGAGGAAGGGGGCTGCTGTCCCTCAGTTAGACAGGCTCTGAGATCCTGCTCCAGGATGTTTTTTGGCGTTAGGAAAGGAGGTAAAAGGCTTTATTAAAAACGAGATGTTTGGCTTAGGTCGGCAGTCTTATTTATGACGATGATTTGCAAGCTGTCCAACTCGGGACAAGTGTGAGGGCATTATTATGTCCATGGGGATAGTGGAGCGACACATTTATTGGGTGGAATGTATTTGTCTATGGGGTCCACTTTATTTATTTATTTATTTGTTTCTTCAAAGCCTAGAAACACGCAACGCTTACCAAACAAGCAAGGCGATTACACAAGTGTGATACTTCATGGACCTCGAGGCCCTTGGACACTGAAATGTGCATTGGGTCATGCTGGTAGGGGAGACTTCACCCAGCCCCACGGCCAGGCTGAAGTCCCTCTCAGTTAACAAGCTACTCCAGCACGTGCTACTTAAAATCTGTCACGTTTCCGTGCTGGAAGGTAAACCACCAGAGTTATTAGGAGTGTACTGCAGAACTTTCCATTCCTAAATTGTCCTTAAAAATATAGGTGATTGTTATTTTTACCCGAGGGGGGCCTTAAGCAGGATGAGGACATTTATAACAAGCACACTTTTGTATCCAGATATCCAAAGATGCCCAGGCCTGTTTCCTGGCATTAGCAGAATTTAATATTTCTATCTCTGTCACTATTTGTGTGTATTATTTCCTTGCGAATTGCCATTGTTTTGTAAGCAGTCACTATTTTAACCCTTTAATTTAAGAATAAAGAAGGTTATTTGATTGGCATCCCCATGAGAAGCCGCAGTGCCTGTTCCAGCGGCTGCAGAGGTGCAATTCCTTGGCTCGAGAGAGCAGAATTGGCTGCTGGATTCATCCAGCTGTTGAAAGAGTTTGTGCATCCGCTCCTCATGGCAAAGAGTTTTCTAGTGAATTGTTTTACTTGTCCTGAATTCTTTCAGTCTGCACCTTTGTTACTAGGGAGAGAGCTTGCAACAGAAGTAAGCCCTGCTAAGCTTTTAGCTATGTCTTTGGGACAGCTACCTGCTTTTTCCTACTTTCTTGCTTGTGCAGGGAGAATGGCCAACACAGAAGGTGACACTCTCTGCTTTCCAACCTCTTATGCTTTGGCAGATTTTTGTCTTTTTTCTTTTTTTCCCCTTTTTTCCCCCCTAGGAAACAAAGAGATTATTTTTATTCCATCCTACTCTATAAATGCTCCTAGATGAACAGTCCTCAATTCTCCTGAGTCAGCCATGGTGTGTCCTGTGGAGCTGTAAAGTATGCACATCACTGAGCATCACTGAAAGGGATGAATAATTTCCATGACTGTTTTGAACAAGTGTTGTAGAGAAATTTTTTTGCTTCTGGACAGTGTAGTCATGACCTGTATTACTTCAGCTATAGAGAAATACTTAAATTCATAGAATACTGTGGACTAGAATGGGTGGGCTCATCCTGGTGTTTATATCAATGTAGTTTCTAGAGGAAAGTGGGAATAAGACATATCCCATGTTATGTTATCTATATATTCATTATCTTAGTTATAACAATGTGGGACCTGCCAAGAAGTTGGAAAAAGTATGTGGCAGAGGTGTCAGGGGTTACTGCTGAAAATCAGGCTGGAAGATGATGTGAAACAAGATGAGAACGTGTGTTAGGAATCTGTTTCAACTTCTGAAGCACAGGGTGAGGGCTGCAGGAGCAGAGACATCTTCTGTCTGCTCTGGGAGGTACTTGGGTGTACTTTTCCTTATGGAAGAGTAAAGTCAAGTCCTTTCTCAAATCCCAAAGACCTTTATTTTCTTGATGCCTGTAATGACCAGATAAAGAAATAAGGAAGTCTTAAGCCGGTGCTACAACAACTAGAGCACGGAGGAGCAGACTTCACTGATGTTACCCACCCCAGAAGCCTTACCTGGGCTTCTCGAAGGCTGTGTACTGGGACTCACAGGCAAAACATGTGTTTCCTTACTGGTGGCCATCCATTTTGCACCCCTCTAATGGAGTGAAGGGGCTTTTGTTCTTTTGGAAGGATGTTTTAAGTTACAGTTAACAGCATCATTGGAACATATGGCAGCTCTTTGTACAAACATCCAGGAGGATGGATGGGAACTGACCATCTTCAGCTCGCTTCACCCTTTCCAGCCTTGCAAAAACAAGTGGTCAGCATTGGGATTGCTCTTTTGTTTCATTTTAATATGAAAGCTTCCATTTGCATTATTCTCCTTTTTTTTCCTGACTCGACTTGAAGATTTCTCCATAAAGCCCAGGTGACTCACCGAGCTGACTGACCAGCACCAGGATGCCTTTCACACCATACCCTCAGCCCCTTCCACCCCTTGGATTTACAACAACAGCGGCTGCTCAAACCAGGGAGTTGGTTGAAACGCCTACATTTGAGACAGGCAACGTTCAGCATCCTCAGTCTCTCGGGCAGTTGGAGAGTTAAATGAGGCAGCCCATGATGCTGAGTTCCCCCTCCTGCCCCCGGCGCTGGATTTGCCCTGGAGCGCGGTGTCGTTCCAGTTCGGAGAATTCAAATGACCGTCCAGGTAGTCAGTTCCTCATGGCACAATTTACCCTTTGTGAACACGCTCTATGAAAGATCCCACTGTTTGTCTCGAGTTGTGGGGAGAGAAAAAAAAAAAACAACACAAAACCCCACAAAAAAAAACACAAACCACCCAACCCTAACCCAACTGTAAACGTCCAGGCCACCAAACTGCCTAATCCAAACACAGGCACGAGCCGGGGGCTTTGCTGGCGTTCGCCGCCCGTGGGTTTTGCCCATGTGTTCCTTGGCCTGGTGCTGAACGTCGTATTTACGAGCGCACACCAAAAAAGGGAAGAAAGAAAGAAAAAAAGCCAGCCCTCAGAAGGAGATACAAACCTGGTTTTAGCACCAGACTTCTGGAAAGGAAAAAAAAGCGAAGTAATGAGGGCCTTTGGGAGGGCAGCACTGGTAAGTTTTTAGTTGTGAAAGGTAGGTTTAAAGCCCAGAGTCCCTGTGTCTGCCTGAGCAGGCGTAGCGGTTGGAAAGATGTTCAGAAAGATGTTTTTCCTTCCCCCGTCTCTCTGAAGCAGCAGATTTGGCCTTTGAAGCACATCCAAGAGAGAGGAGACCACTCTGCGTTGCAGGGGTCTTCAGTGTAGATGGAAATTGGGCACTGGCTGGTTTGGAAATAGTTTGCAGTTTGGGGCAGATCCACAAGGATGGTATGACCCTCTAGCTCTGTTATCCCATGCATCTGTATCCTGGGCTTTCCTTCCTGCAGGAAACCTTGCAGTCTCCTACACTGGGAAGGGGGAGTGCTGGCACCTTTTGGATGAGAGCAGAAAGGCTGAAAACAACCTGGCAGCTGCCCTGGTCCAGGTCTTGGTCCCAGCAGGCATCCTGGGTGCTCACATGGCTGGCAGAGGACGGTGCTTCTCAGCAGGGTATCACCCCTTACTGCAGTCCTGAACTGGACACAGCGGAGTTGTACCGAGAGACCCAGCAGACAGTTTGCCTGTAGATGCTTAGCAGGGAGAGCGTGTTGTGCTCTGAGCACATGGATTTGGTTCCAGTTGAATACAAGCTTGTGTTGTTCTTTTTTTAACATGGCAGATAGTTTTTCCTCCTCTTCTGATCATCTTCTATGCTGTAAGTTCAGCTTCAGCTGCTTAGGGCAGCCTGTGATCTGTATTTTTAGTACTTGGATTGAATTTTAAACACTTTCCTGATCCCTTGGTAGTTGCATCTCTGTTGGCAGCAGAACACTGTTACAGCCCAGGGCTCTGCAACCTCTGATGGAAAACAGAGACCTTGATTTGCAGAGCAGTGGGCAGGAGTCCTGGGGTAGCTTTTGGTTCGTATTGCCTTGTCCCTGTTGTGTACCCACAGGTTATGGTCACCCATTTCCCAGTGCTGTGTCCAGAGCTCCCTGCTCGCCTGCTCCATCCAAGGGCTAACAGCAAACCAGAGAGTAGCTGTGGTTTGAACTGGGAGCTGAGCAAAGCAGCTCTGTGTGACGTGACAGCAGCGCTGGCTCCGTGCTGCCTTGCCGTGTGGTGTTGACTGAATATCCTTTTGTTTGCGTTGGTTTAAAGAACATACTAATTTTGATACCATTCCACGGCTGTGTTATCGACTCAAGCGTGCCAGGAACTCTGCTGAAAAGGTCAGAAAATCCCAGTTCATTGAAAATTCTTGCAGAGAAATGCTGTAGTAAAATGGTCCAGAGAAGACCATGTAAGTGAGGTAATTGTCTCTTAAGCTTCATCGTTGAATCGTAAGTGACTTTACAAAAGTATCAGAGGGATGGACAGGACAGGATTTTCAAGGGGATCTTCAGGGTGCCAGAGATCTCCAGGACATGGGCTGTGGGACACAGAAGTCCCATCTGGTCCTAGCTAGAGATAAGAACATGGAAGATGAGGGTCACTGGGGTTGACCCGTGCTCTTTGGGATGAAATGTTGCCATCCTTTCCTTCAAAACATTTTGTATTTGGGCAGAACAAGGAACTGCATGAACCTTAGTGTTGGAAATGTTAAGCACTGTCATCTCAGTCCACTTGATGGTGGAGCTTCGCGTCTTGATGTGGTGTCCTGGCTCTGTTTTCCCTCCTTTCAGCTGCTTATTCCTGGGATGTGGCAGCGTAGCTGTTACCTGGTATCTGATTTACCAGTTGCTCATAAGGGGGTACCTGGTGGGAGCTGGCAAATCCATCCTCGTGCTCATGTACCGAAGCGATACCTCTGGTCTGCAGGAGAAAAGACTACATGAACCCAAAAGTAACGTGTGTTAAAAGAAAATGTGAAATGGCAGAGGCCACATGAACTAAGCAGAGGTATTTTCTAGCTGTCTAGTCTAACGCTTGGTATCATTTTTCTCTAGGATTACAGGGGCTTTCACCTCATAAATTTGGGCCTGTTTGAGGTCGTTAATCTTTCTTTACATGTTGCCTTGCAATTTTAGAGCTTTGCCACCATCTGGGATCACATTTTAAATGGAGTTTCCACTCAGTACGTTCCTTTTCATGAAATTATTTATATATAGAGAAATATATAATAAATATATCAGGACTGGGTTGTTTTTAAACATTTTCAGTGCTTTCGCAAGGGCTTACCTTGTGTGGAAAAACTTGTCTTCTCTAATAGAGAGCCATAATAGTGACCAATTAAAGGATCACATTTGCAATATGCTCTTAAATGGCAATTTAAAATATTGGTGAGTGACCTGCTTCATGATCCGCTGGGGAAGGTGAGCTCCATCGGAGAGCGCTGGGCCAGGGAGCACGCTTCTGTGGCAGAAAAATCTCAGAGTATGAGACCCACAAGGAAAGCACCATCTGATGGCAGCTGGATACCCAACCTGGAAAAGATTTGCTGCAGCTTCTCCGTTGCCTTTGGGATGAGACCTGTGTGGTAAGGATGTATTGCTCTTAGCTCCTGTTTCATACAGCCTGGTCCACTCCCTAAACCAAATGTGACCCATCTCTGGTGCTCTTAATAAACAAGTCTTCTCCCCAAGGGCAGTAATGACCTGCAGTTGGTTGCACCAGCATCTTCTGGCCCCACCAGAGCCAAGATGTCTGTTCCAGGCCCTGCTAATTATTTTAAAGGGATTTTGAACAAATAAATAGCCTGAACAGTTCAGTGGTTCCTTGTGTAATTTTAGCTCTGGACCCCTCCAAGAATGTACAGAATAAATAGGTGAATCTGTAATACATCCACAATTAACTCTATATACAGCGAGCAGCTTGGAGGCACGCTATGGAGGAATAGTGTCAATAAACAGGTATGCTGTGGGCGGTGGAAATGTGGTCTTTATTATTGGAGAAGGATGGCTCTGACCAGGAGGTAGGGTGCAGTCTGGAAAAGCAAACAGTGCTGCTACAGAGCATTCTGCCCCCACCCAACTTGTTGGAATTCAAAAATCCATCATTCAGAGCACCCCTGGTAAAGTACATCCTCGCTCGTGCTGGTGTAAATCAGGGCTGACTCATCATGAGCAAAGCTTGGCTATGTAGCTCAGTGCCACAGAAGTGGCAGGAAGGTTTCACCTATGCTGGTGGCTTTGCAAGTGCAACTTTGTGAATAAAAAAAAAAAAAAAATTTAAAAATTCCTTGGGATACTTTATAATGCTGAGGCATGAAATTGCACAGCAGAGTTTTCTCCCAAGCCCCTTTCCCCTCTAGCGTCTGCAGACGCCTGTGCAGCCATCGCTCCCCAAGAAACCCAGCGCCCAGACGTGAATCATTTCTCTGATTTTTCATGCTTTTAACTTTTCGTTGCTGAAGCTTCGCTCAGCCGGGAGAAGTGGGGACCTGTTTCAGCTCTGAAAAACCTTAGGCAGAGGGAACGGCTGGGGAAAGGAGTTAAAAATGAAACAGCAGATTTATATATATGAAAAGTAAAAATATATGTTCTACATCTGAAGTTTATTTAGGTCCTTTGGGAGAGTGGCGCGGCACTACGTCTCTACTAAATTGCCAACATTTTATGGTTGTGCTGGCACTGAGTCAAACACACATCTCCTTGGCTTGGATTGCTGTCTTAAAGCAGGCAGATTTCGGTATGTTTTTCTATGAACTGAATATTACTATTGACTGGACAGGGGAAGCTCTGCCTGGCAAGAACATGTAGGTAACTTTTCTTTTTAACAGATCTGTTGAGAATTAGTTTGATAGTGCATTACTGAAGAGCCTGATCCTTTGTGACCCACTCGGACATCAGATATCTGTGTGTTTTAAGACAAATAGAACTTCTGAACTTTTTTTCTTATTACTTTATTTTGATTGGAATCAGATTAAGCATTGGAAAGTTTCAAGGGGCCTATTTTTAACCCGTTAGCTGTTGTGTATGCAAATGTGTCCGTAGTGTGCATGCGGGTGGAGGCATGTGTGCATGAACGTATGCACAGAATACACGTGGCACGAGGTGTGGCTGGGATTTACACCAGGGCCTGAGCGGTTTGCTGCTCAATTTCCTTTCAAAGCCCTAGCCTACACGTGTATCTTTGTGCAGAATCAATGTATGGTTCATCAATCAAGGCTGCTGCACATGCAGAGCACCTACCACAAAGTCTCACTGGCGAGGAAGCAGCAGCTCCCCACGATCTCCCCGTTACGGAGAAGGGTGTTTTGCAGGAGCCGCTGGTTACTGTAGAGCATGAGACGCTCTGATGTCAGTCAAGACACACATCTTCTCACACTTCCCAGCAGCTGTGAGTGACCCAGTTTATCTCCTTTCTGCTTGCTGCCTCTTGCTCTTCTGCATGAGGCTGGGAAGCTGTTTCTGCTTGGGCTTGGGAAAGTGGAGCTTTGATCTGCAGATGCGTAAGGAGGAAGGGTCAAGGTCTGAAGTGGAATAGGCTGGCAGAGAAACAGCCTTGCTGGATCATGTTGATCAAATTATGTTCTACAGTGGAGAATCCTTTTTTTCTTTCTTTCTTTTTTTGGTCCGAAGTATAAGAGAGTAGAGAGGTTTTCTTTGAAGCTGAGGAGATGAGTTCATACCTTGGTGCCTTGGGAAGCTGGAGAGCTATGCTGTGCAGTTCATCTGTACTTTCCAGAAATGCTCAGGAAAATATTCACTAATGCCTCTCCTCCTGGTTTTCCAGGGTACTGCTCTTCTTCAGGTCTTTCTCTGTGTGCCAAAGGCTTCCCCCTCTTATAACTGGTGGAACCTCCAGCCCTCCCAAGCTGCTACTGAAATGTTCATCTCATCAAGTTAATCCTGTTTCCTCTGACAAAATAGTTGCTTCTTCCAATCGTTTGGTTATATTTTCTGATGTTCTGTCTCCTATTTTTCTGGATTTGTCAGCTATTCGGTGCGCTCCGATTCGAGTCTTGTGGTTAAGTATGGGCCTTTCAATGGGAAAAGCAATTCTGTAACACCCAGAGTGTATTGTAACAGTTAGGGATTGCTTTGTTTTTCACCAAGCCAGACTTCTGCGATAGGCACACAGGGAGATGATGTGAAAGGCTGCCAATATTAATGCCAAATATACTTTTGCTTATCTGAACCAATAGATAATCTAAGTTTACCTTACACAAAGAGGTAGAATAGTGATGGGGGGGGGAGGTGTTCACTTTTCTGAAGCTGATTCATAACTGGCTACTGGTTTTTGAAAGACACCTTAAGAGCTTGGGCTGTTGAGGTGTTCAGACAAGCAGGCAGATACAACTGAGGCTTCTGAAGCAACTTGTACAGTGGAGGAAGGTAAAAGCCCATCACTGCAAAAGAGAAAACTGAAATCCTTGGGCTCCTCCTCCTTTGTGATCCTGAGAGGACAGGGTCTTCTCCACCCTCCAACTTCACGCTCCCGTGCCGCGTGTTACTTGGATGGGCGTTGTGCTGCTCAGGCTGTAAGAATAACATCCCCAGCCCCGTCTGAGCAGTGGGTTGTGCAAGGACAATGTGGGACTTGTTTTCATGCACACGTGTAGGAGAGCCTGGAGATTTCCCTAGGCTGAGCTGAGGTATCTAACACTGGGATTAAATACTCTGTCGGAGTTTATGTAATGCCATACCAATAAGGAGGCTGGGAGGAGAGACCATATGCATTTACAGTCCCAGAGAAGAGCGTTTACTCTGGTGTATAATAGCCTTCTGTTGGGTTTTAGTAGCATATAGTTTAGTAAATTAGGAGTCTTCAGGTACTTAGCACTTTAATGGTTCTCACTAAGAACATAATTAAACCATAGACCCCTTAGGGAGAAAAAACAGTTTATTGTGCATATTTTTAGAATCTGTTACCAGCCCTCGTAAAACCAGGTAGATACAAGCCAGAGAACATGCCTTAGCTGGCGACCCAGAATTCATTCAGCAGCCCCCAGCGAGTGTCACCCCACAGTCACACGTTACAAATCTGCCCTGTGAATTATGGAATTAATTTGCCCCAATCTGATTTCGAAACGCATTTGCGGCGCAGTTTTTCTCTGGCTGCTGGAGGTGTGAGGGAGGCAGAAGGTTTATTATATTGCACCTTGTGCTGACACATAATGGTGGGTTTTGCTAATCGTTTTTTTATTTAAAAACATTTTATGCCCCACAGAGGTATCCAGAAATGGGGCTCGCTGCAGGCAGGGGCTCCACTCTGTTCCCTTCACCGTACATCTGCCTTTGGCTTGCTGTCTAGTTGCATCTGACTTGGAGCTGCAGTTTTCTGTCTCTCTCTGTGTCAGGAGTTCACAGTTCTCAATGCAGGGGAATGCCTGCCAGCTTCCTAGGATGCTTCTTGCAAAGCAGCCACAAAGCAAAGCGTAAAGCTCAAACTCCCCCTTGAAACGAGCCGGGTGCAGTGATCCTGGAGTGGTTTTTTTCCCTCCTCCAAGGCTCTGACACCCCTGCCTCCAACACCACTATGATGTTTCAGTGGGATATGGTTACCCTGGGAAAGCACTAGGCATGCATGTGTTGGGTTAGTTTCCTCTCTAACCCCAGCAGTGCACCCTGGTGCTCTTGCCCAGCCCATCTGGGTGCTGTGCAGTGGCACCACCAGACAGGGCATCTGGTACCCCTGGGCAGCAGTCAGCTCGGGCACAAAAAGCAACCAGAAAGCTTTCCAGCATCCCAAGTGCCTGTGTTCAGCACTGTGGTGATTCACACGTTGCTCTGGGTCTTTGCTCTTGCCTCAGCACCCCTTTACCTGGGTAAACACAGCTACTCTCCCTGGGAAACCTGTGCCGCGCTACGCCCGTGCTTGCAGCATCTGGAAGGCATTGGGAGGAACACACACACACACAGAGCGCTCTCTTCCCCCAGCAGCCTTTTAACGAATTTCTGATAGATGTGAACCACTCCTCTATCGCTGTGCTCTGTTCTACCTACTCAAGGTTTACACGCTGGAGAAGCGGCTGCAGCAGCGGTGAGGCAGGGTCCCTTTCTGAGGGTGTCACCAGAGGCTCCATCACTGGCGGTGCCCTTACCAAATGCATTTCTTTCCCCAGTCCCAAAAAGAGCCAAGGAGCCATCTGTTCCTTGTGCAGTGGCTCCTGCCAGTTTAGAGGTTTGGTCTTGCTTGTCACTTGAGTTCTCCTGCCTGTGGCACAGCATTGCCCCTGCTGACAGCATGGTAGTGCCGTGCTGATAAGGTGAAGGATGGCAGCAGTTACAGCACCTGCATGTGAATTATTAACCCACGCTGGATTTCTGTGCTTCACTTCTCCTTTTTTCCCCATTTCTACTGCAGGATAAGAATTAGACTGCTGCTAAAAACCAAAACCACAGCAAACCACAGCAGACCCAGCTTGCCAGTCTGCAGTCTTCCCACGCCAGCCTGGTCATGGCTGCTACATAAGCCCAAGCCAAGAACTTCCTTCTGCTCCTTGTTCCACTGCAGCGGGACCAGGGGCACGGATTTCATCTTTCTGCCCTTAAGCACAGTAGATTGGGGGGATGATATCTTGAGTCCCAGCCCAAAGCAACCAACAGGGTTCACTGGCTGCAGCTGGCCTTGGAGAAGAGAACATCAGGATGAGCCTGCGATGAAGAGATGAGGAACCAAATAGCTAAACGTGGTCTTTGCTTTAAATTTAAACAGTGTCAGCTCAGCCTTGCAAAGCCACAGTCAAATGTATAGTGCTGTCACGTTACAAGGTTTTATTTTGTGAATGGGTACACCACTTCTCTGGAGAAAAGGACACTAAGAGGAGACCTCATCACTCTCTGCAATGACCTAGAAGGTGGTTGTAGTGAGGTGGGGTTCAGTCTTTTCTCCCTGGTAGCTAGTGACAGGACAAGGGGAAACAGCCTGAAGTTGCATCAGGGGAAGTTTATGTTGGATATTAGGAAAAACTTCTTTACTGAAAGGGTTGTCAGATATGGGCACAGGCTGCCCAGGGAGGTGGATGAGTCACCATCCCTGGAGGTGCTTAAAAGAAGAGTAGATGTTGTGCTTGGTGACACAGTCCAGTGTTGGACCCAGTAGGGCTGGGTAGATGGTTGGGCTCGATGATCTCGAAGGTCTTTTCCCACCGAAACCGTTCTATGATTCTGTGTAATTACGGGTGTAGTACTGCCTGTTCTCCGTGGTCCCTGGCCTTAAGTGCTGCCTGTGTCGCAGGGAGCGGATCCAGGCACACTTCCCTGGCACACAGCCGATGGGAAGCAGGCGGTGGCTGCAATGCAAGAGGAGGTAAGCATTAGTGCTGCCTTTCTGACGCTTTGCTGTGTTGGGATCAGGCAGTTACATGCTGGAAACGGGGGTTTCTCAGGCTAAACGTTGCGACTTGTGCAGCTGATAGCTCATCTAGGTCGGTTTTGGTTAAAGCACTTAAAATAAAATAATAATAGAAGAAGCCAAGAAGGCAACCTGCCTTTTTGGAAGGATAAAAGCATTTCTCAGCAATTTGGGATCAAGGTAAATAAATCTCTTTGTGAGCCTCCCTGACGTTCTGGGAATGCTCAAGAGCAGTCCAACAAGGAGTTTAACTCGAAACAGGTCTCGTGCAGAGGGGAAGGACCCTCGGTGGCACCCGGGGCTGCTGCCGCTGCCCCAGGATAGGGGGAGGCCCTGACCTCCCACCCCATTGCCAGAGTGGACTTGGCAGAGCTCCTTGACCCCGACACCGCTCCATCCGGCGCCGGTGTCCGAGGAAGGAAGGATGCGGTCTCCTGTCCTAAGGGGTTACAGCAGCCTCAAACCCATATAAAGGAACAACTTTATTAATCCCAGCTTTGCTAATAAGGAATTACAATAGTTGTGGGATTTGGCAGTGGAAGCACACTCAGCTGCCATGCGTAGTACTGTATTTTCCCCTTTTCTTGTTTGTATTTTTTATTTAACTACAAATAATTTAAAGATGTGTTGTGTCTCCTTCAATTAAAATTTGTGTCTTTATCTTCTCTTTTTTTTCTGTTGCAGTTTTAAAACAACACTAACGAGTTTGAGCTTGTCAGATACGCTAAGATAAATTACCAACTTCTTTCTTTTTGCTCAAACTGCAGCGTTTCAAAGGGTGGCACTTATTAAAATATCAGAGTTTGGTTTTGTTTCCTTTGTAAAATTTTCAGCTTTATTGTACTGGATGGAAGATCTCCCAGTATCAAAAAAAATTTCAGTACCAATAGAAGAATAATATTGTCCCAAGGCCAGTATACAAATACCTTAGACCAATAAAGTATATTTAGAGGAATTACACTTTCCTCTCCCAAATTATGATTTTGGAAAGCAACTCTACCACCACATTTATTTCAAATTTAAACATTTTGAAAGAATATCTCCTAGGTTTTGAAATCTGGTTTCCATTCCTGGCTCAGTTTGACCTACCGTGTGACCCTGAGAAAATCTTTTTCTCAGTTTCTGTATCTGCTTCCTTGCTCTGATGAACTTCAGCACTCACACAGAGCAATTTAACATCCATCGGTGTTGAGCTATGTGTAACATTTTAGTGCTAAATAATAGTGGTTTTAATTTAAGGTGAGAGGGGTTTTGGTTGTGTTGGAAAAAAGAGAAAATGAAACCTCTTGGCTGTTTAAAAGATGTGTTGGTTAAAAAATTCCTTGGGTTTGCATGAAAAAACAATGAATGAAGTAATTTTTTTCTAAAAAGAGTGTGCAGAGGCAAAGGATGGTTCTGTGAGCAAACTTAGAGAGAAATAAGGGAAAAGACCAAGAGCTCTGTAGCTCCCCTCGGTGATGAACCTGGGAGAGGGATTGATTCCGGTTTGCTTCCATCTTTCAGACGCAGCCAGTGCCCAACCCCATCGCCTACTTCATGCATCGCTCACCATGGTGGTTTCATCAGTTCGAGACGCTGGTCAATCACTTCATCGAGCTGGTGGTGCCCTTCTTTCTCTTCCTGGGACGGCGGATGTGCATCGTGCATGGCCTCTTGCAGATCCTCTTCCAGGTGAGATCATAGAATCATAGAATGGTCTGGGTTGGAAGGGACCCCAAGGATCATAGAGTTTCAACCCCCTGCCACAGGCAGGGCCACCAAATGCTCCTGGCTTTGTATCCGAAGGGTCACGTTCATCCGGGAAGGAGCAGGGGGTATTCACTGGATGTAAAACCTCCCTGCTGCCCAGAGCTGCATGCAGCTGGGTGCCATAAGGTGGGCTGGGATCGCGGGCTGGGATCTGGATGTCTGAGATGCAAACACACACATTCTTAACACCGGCTCCATAACCTGCAGCAGGGATGTGGGCACATGTGCCAGTACAGTAACGCTGTCATCACGGCACCAGCGTGGTTCTCTGGAGCCCATCTTCTCCGAGCAGGAGCGGCATCCAGAGGAACTGACTCAATCTGCAGGTCAAGAGTTCAGGCTGAAGTGAATCAAGATGATTCACAGCTATCAACTGCTGGCTCTCGGGTGGTTCGCGCTGGCGTGGCTGCTTTAAATGTGTAGCTGGAGGTTTGTTTCCCTTGCTGCTGGTTGGGTTTCCATTCCCGTAGATATATAGAAAAGAGAAATACCAGCCCAGGAGTAGTGCAAAGGGCTGTCTGATCTGGCAGCTCTGGAAGGCTAGGATGAATACTTGCAATTTCTCCAAAAGTTCATTTTTAGAGACATCTTTCACCAAGGGATATATATATTTTTTTAAATATATTTAAGATGCAAGGGCTGGTCTTTATCTCTAAAAATGAGCTGGCTTTTAGAACCACCAGGTTAATTTTATTTTAAATTATTTTAAATTAAATAAATAAACCTGTGCAAAAGTCACAGGACAGAAGCTCCTGAGTATATACTTTCCTAGACCACAGTGGATTTCTCTAGTCTCTGCCCCACCATAATTCAAAGAGCTCATTAAACCCCCACCCCCCTGACTCGGAGAAGCACAGCCTTCAGCCCTTGCTAGCTGTGGAGTTTGTTCAGTATCATTGCAGCACCATAAAATTCATCCTCAGTAGCTGTTACTGCTTCCTGTAAATACATGTGATGATTAAAGAGGAGAACAGCTTATAAACTCCATTGGTAAACCATGAAAATGCTGATCAAATTTTAAAGGGCTGACATAAAGGCCATGGGATTTGTGCCCTCATGGAGATGCCCGCTCTTTCTCCTGCTCCCTATACGCATTCCGGTGTGTCTGGGTACCACAGAACATAGACCTTGTACCTTTGCTTGCTTGGCACACTTTTTAGCATTTGGTTTTGCATTGGGATGCATCTTCTCAGGCAGCTAGAGGTCCCAGCAGCAGGGAAGAAGAGGTCTGACCCAAAGAGGTCTCCAGCATTGCTCCACGAGGTGCCAGTTGTGTTTGCGACGGGCATCGCACCTGAGATTTTCAGTGTCACTGGGAGAATTCTAGTCAGAATTATATTCCTCTAAAAGAAAAGAGAACCTGCTCTTTTGTCTCATGGACAAAGCAAAACATCCTATCTGTGTCTGCTGCTCATCATGGAAGGAGGTGGGTGTGGAATCATCACTGGTCAGAGGTTTGATTAGCGGGCAGGAATTGCGAGCAGTAGTACTTCTGCATGTGAAGAAGTGTAGGAAGGGTGGCAAGGGTTCTGTCTAAGCTGAGTAGACTCAGATGACTGGCCTGTCAGAAACAAACCAAGGTGCCAGCTTCCAGGCTTTGGCATGGCTGCCTAGTCTCAGGGCAGAGCGGTCGTGCTCTGCTCACTTCTTCGTTGATAGGAAAATAACAACATGGTGGACTGGGATGGTGATGCTTTGTCCTCACATCTCTGCCAGAAGGAACTTCCATGACCAAATGCTCCTCTCTCATCCCCTTCTCAGCTCAGGGCTTCTCCATCGGGCTGGCACGCACCTCCAACACCCTTGTGGCTCCTCCAAGGGCCCCTAACGAGCAGCACAGCTCTGTGCTGGGGGAATTCAGATGGAGCCAGTGGGATCTGAAAAAGCCAACTACATACAATAAAGGCTCATAATGACATATTGTAAATGCATGCATCTAACCACCCTTTAATTGGCACTTTATTGATAGTTTGCAATTACTTATTTCTATCATGAGGGGAGTCTGCAAAGGAAAAAAGGGTCCCAGTGTAAAATGCAGCTCTGGTGCATTTATAGCATTTCAACAAAAACCTGTTTATTTAATATTTACTGCCCTTTTCTTCATTCAGAATGACTTTTATTGACAATACTTCTGCTCTGCAAAGGAAGCAATAAAGTTTAATGTTGATATACCACTTAATTCTGCTTTTCAAGATTTGAATTGACATTACATGCAAGTTTTATTGGACATTTTATAATTGTTATTGGAGTCATGGTGGCTAGGTTGAGTAAGTATATTTTTCCAGATTCCAACTGGCCTGGAGAATATTGCTTTGTCAGGAACCCAAAAAGAGGTGTGTTTTAAAGAAAAAAAGTCTTCTATTTTTTTCTTTTTTCCAAGTGTGAACTTATTCTTCTTGCCTAGTTCACGTTTGGAAGGAAAAAGGCTTAGTGAGTTTGGAAACGTCAGAGAGGAGGGGCTCAGCAGAGCAGAGAGCCAGCCAGGAGGATGTGTGACTATCCCCTACCACATTCCCATGGGGTTGTGCTGGTTGTACCATAGGCAGTGTGCTCGTCCTGGTGTGCTGGACTGTCCTGAGCCACCAACCAGGGAGGAGATTTGGGTGATGACAACTGAAATGGACACTGCACGTCTCTGTGCTGTCCCCTTCCCATGCTTGCCCACCCACTCGTGTCCTCACAAGACCCGAAGTGGGGAGCCTGAGGAGCCAGGACACCTGTGGTTTTGGTGCTTTGTGTGCATTGATGTTGCTGTGATCTCAGTTTGGGGTCTGCCTGCTCTGGTACGAGGCCTTAGAGCTGGAGCTTCCAGAAATCTCCCTGTTTGGCTGCTTTTTGATCTTCAATAAATTGAAGAGTCTCCTTACTGCAAGTCTCTCGATATAAATAGCCTTTGCTTCAAAAAAAAAAAAAGTAATAATCAAGGAGTGAGTTGAATGCTGGCCAGTTCCCATTAGAAAAATCATCATTCATTGTTGCTAACCACCGGACTGGGGAGGGCTTTGTGATGTACAGCTGTGGGTGTAGTTTTTTGCAGGACATCTGCACACCGAAAGGTTCTCAGGCAGATTGCAGCGCCCAGAGCGTGTTTGCCAGGATTGAAGGTGAGTGGAGAGAAAATGTCATCCCAGATTTTACAGCCAGACACCATCAGCCCCTTGTCCCCTGCACAGGCTGTGGGATTGCTCCCCAGCTGCTGGCACAGCTGCTCACAGTCCTGGCCAGGGGCTCAGTCCTGAGGCTGGAGACTGTCCCTGTGGCATGACATGGAAGTCCCACCAGGCTGTCTGTTTCATGCACGCCAGGGATGGTAACAGCGGGTGCATGCCCTCCACACCAGTGACTCCCTGTTCCCAAGAGAGAGGTTTGAATAGTCTGCACTGACCTTGTAATTAATTGCTGCATGAAACCCTGATCACAGGGAAGCTGCACTAAAGAGATTGGTTGGAGGGGGAGGTGTGGGACACAGCCCCTCTGAGGTTGAGGAGCCTTTCTCAGCCACGCACCCAACGGGCAGGTTTGCGCTCAGCGGGACTAAATTGTTTGTGCTCATCTTCCTTTCTGCAGTCACATGTGTCCCAAGAGCAAAGACTCCCAAACTCCCACCTGCACAGGCTAACATCACCCCATGAGGCGTTTTCCTTCCTTTAGTGTGTGCTGGGATCCAAACCCCTCAGCTTTCTGAGACCCAAAGTAATGCATCAACCCACCCCACCTGCAAGGGAACCTGCTTGAAAGATCTCGGCTGGCATCAAAGAATCAGCAAGTGGTGGTGGCAAAACCTCCCTCTTAGACTGTGTGTAGAGCATCCTTTTGCATTTAGAAAGAGATCTTAGGCAAAGGGCAGCCAATTACAGAGGATCTCCAAGGTAAATACTCAGTATTGTTTCAATAAAACATTTTTTCTAGCATTCACAGTACATAGAAATCCAAATCTAAATCAGAAATTAAACTAAATGGACATTTAACTTTTCAACATCGTTAGGGATTTATGGCAAGCAGGTGCCAGAACTGACGTGCTGAGCAACACTGCTGCAAATTGTCTCTGCCAGGAATAAAGCTGGAGGAGAGACTTGTAACTCAGCTCCTTCCCTGCTCTGCTCTGCGCTCCAGCCCTGTAAAAACAGGCTGGTGAGAAAGGGCCACTCAGCCACAGAAACCTCCAAATAAACCTGAGGTGGAGTTTGCCTTTCGCTCACATATAACTGAGAGTTCTTGAGAGCTTGTTAAATATTCAAAGCTTTTTACTATCATTTGTTATTTCCCTTCCTAGGGAGTAGAGGAACATTTTGTAGCAGCTCTGTAGAGGTACAACTGGAGTGGGGCCATGTGCAATCCACCCTGTTAGATTTAAATCTGCAGTCCTGGGGTTGGGGGTTTGAACACCTTCTCTAGTTCATCAGGATGAGGTTGTTTTCACTGAGGTGGTTGTCTCTTGGTGGTGGCCATTGAATGTGATGTTCACGTAGGATAGAAATCCAACTGCAGGTGGCCAGTGGCTGGTGTTTTACAAATCACTTTGATGAATGATTCCTTAATTTTGAGTCTAATGGTACCAGTGGGCTGGTTTTGTAGTAGTGTTGGGGTCTGAGCCTCAAGAATATACACATAGATCTGAAGCACTCTGAAGTTCAAGAGAAATCAAGACCAAAATGTGTTTTTTATTAGCTGGAGGTAACAGAAGAGATCTTGGAGGGTCTTGGAGACCAGAGGTGAGGTCTGGACCCTGTTATTCTTGGTTCTGATGAAGCATCAAGCCAGAGTCTGTTCATACTTGAAGGAGTTTGTGATATTAAGAGTGAGGGTGGATGAAAGTGCTGCATAGAGAAGGCAAGTCCTTTCCCCTGCTCATAGGTTTGTAGCATAGGACCCTTTCCTACCACACCAGCTGCGAGAGCATTGTGTGGTCTCCTCTCTCTCCCCACTGATGCTTCCATCCCCTATGCACTACGGTCACCTTTATGTGCCTGTAGACCCATCCCTGCACTCAACCACCCATGGCCAAAGGCAATCGAGTACCAGCATCCATGAGCGAAACTGGAGAGGGTGCAAACCCACAGCCTCACTGCTCTGTGGGTGTTTCACTGCTGGCTCCCAAAACCCTGAAGCTGCATGTTTTTCACGACATCTAATGCAGAGCTTACACCAGCAAACGTATTTCTTGGCTCCTTAAGCGGGGCAGTAAAATTGCAGCACTTGGCAAATGAGTTGATGAGGAGAGGCGAGAGGAAAGCAGAAAAGCCAGGAAAAAGCCACCTTGCTCTTATGAGCTGGCAGGTAGTGCTGGGCTAGAGAGCACAGCAAGGGGGCTGCAGCACCCAGGTGGGAGGGGCCTGAGGTTTCTTAAAGCCAGGGGATGGTTTTGGCTGTGCCAGCTGGGAAGGAGCTTCAGAGGTGAAATCCAGAAATCAGTAAGTAGTAAATGGGAAGTGTAAAGGTAGCACTGTGGGAAGGGTAGAGTCATTCCTTTGCTCCCACAGTGCTGTTCCAGGTCATAGCCATATAGGGGCAGCTGGCAGGTTTTAGGATGCAGAGAGTTTTAGGCCTTCAAACCCCTTTAGATTCAAATGAGTTTGGGGAGCCTGACTCCTGTTCATGGCCCTTGAAAACTCCTGGTGCACCCTCCTGCACCAACCATCCTGTGCACGGCATCATGTCTGGGGAGCTCCCAGAAGGGGGCCATTCATGCTGCGATGACCTCAGCTCCCAGCCTCACACATCAGTGCAGAGGTTCCCCAAAGGAGCCGGAGCCCTGAAGCCTTGGGGCTGCCAGTTCTTCACTGCCACCAGTCCTTGTCCCATGGAGGTTTGGCAGGCTGAAATCCTCTGGGCTGTCCCTGGATGTTTTTTGCAGAAGCCGTAGGTAAAGCAGGGGGATGACAACGCTGAGAGCGAAGCCGAGCTCCAGCCACAGGGAAGGCCAAGATAAAACCTCCGCAGTCAAAACCCCCTCGAACTCAGAGCGCTGACAAAGAAAGTTCCCAAGACAGCTCTAGGGGTCTGGCCAAGGAGCTGTGCGGGAATGCAGCAGCTTTATGAGCTGGTGGAGGGCCAGGGGCTAGGGAGGACCCGCTGAGAGAGGGAGCCCCTGGGGTGGGGGGCTGTGGCAGAAACCTCCTGCGGCAGAAACCTCCATCCCTTTCCCTTGGGAAGCAAGCTCTGAGTGCTACCCCTGCCCAGGCAGGCACACAGCCCCAGCACTCCCAGGAGCCAGGAACACATAGAAGAGCAGGCAGCAACGTCATTTTCCTCCTCTTTTTCATTATACACAGAAAGCAGTTGTTGGATAGATAGATATTTTCTGCCTTTTTCTTTCCTTGGCTTGGACAAACCCCAACCTCCTTCAAATTTTGATGGAAATGGACGTTTTCCTCTAGTTGTTCCTTTTCCCATCTCCTCTCCAAAGCCGTGCACGGGAGATGAAGCAGGGGGGTTTCCCCCTCTCTTTTGGGAGGGGATGACCAAACCCAACCCCCCTGCTTCCACCGCTGCTGGCTCTGCCATGCCGCAAGACATTGGAGGGATGAACTGCCCTTGCAGCCACACACACACAAATTAAATCATGCTGTTGCAGTGCCACAGCTGCAACATATTGTGTTGCTGACTTAGGAGGTAGCAGGGGTCACAGCAGCAGCCCAGGGAGGAGAAGGAACAAAAATTAAACAGCTCCCCCTTCCCTGCAGAAAGTGTCTGAATCCAGTGTTTGTTTTCACTTGTCAGATACGAGCTTGGGTTTGTTCTTTTTCTTACGCTGGTGTAAATCAGATGTGTCTCTGGGAGGATTATCAGGCTTGCACGAGTCCCAGGCTCATGGCAGAAAAGTCAGGCCCTTCGTTTGTCTTTTAATTAAGCATCTACAGAGCGTTTGTGCCGCTCAGCTAGTTGTTTTCCTGTATTGATGCTGAGTAGTGTTGTTACCTTACAAACACGTGCATGGGACTAAAGCTGCTGCCTTGATGCAGGAGCCGCCCAGGGCTGCTGCCCCCCCAGCAGCCAGGGAGGGCATCTGGAGGGGCAGCAGCCAGGAAATTTGGGCATCTGCTCTGCTCTACTCCTGTGGAAATCAGCACCAGGAGTATCTTAGAGTTAAGACCATAAAAGGGACTGCAGACAATATTCTTCCAGGTGATACCTGCAGGCCAGCCTCTGATTTTTCCTTGCAGATGCCCCATGAGGTCAGATGCTGGGGAGTGTGGTCCCCCCGTCCCAGCATCCCTGGGAGGGTGCGAGCGAGTGGGTGTTGGCTGCTCGGGCTGGGCAGCGGTGCAGCCTTTCCCCTGCGAAAACAAAGAGGAAATTCAGCCTTCACAAAAGTCCAAATTGTGTTGATTTTGTTGTGGTTTAGAAAGAAACAACAAACGGAGAACGACCCAGGAAAATTAACATCAGTTTGCTGGTAGGGGAGGAATTGTCCAATGGAAAAATAGTTTTGTAGCTCGATTGTTTAAAAATCTGCTTTGGACTCGGGTCTGGGTTGGAGGATGCAAGGAGAGTGCTTTAAAAGGTCTTTTGGGAAACCTTGAACCACTGGACTGGGATTAGGGAGATTAATCATCAGCGCTGCAGCCTCCAGGTCACTGGGGCCAGCCCTGCACACCCATCCTGGTCCCACGGGTGAGGGGTGGCCTGGGTCCTCCTGCCCCTCTCACTGACTCCAGCCTCCTGCACTCGTCCCTGGCATGGCTCCAACTTGGCTTTTCTCAACAGCAAAACAAAAGGAATGTGAAATCAAAGGAGTGATGGAGTAGATTTTTCTGTTACATTTAAGCCACCTTAAATTAAATATCAAGCTGTACCCCCCTCCAAAAAAAAAAATCCCACCAAAGTTAAGCAGGCAGAACCCAACCTCTTTAATCACTCCTTTATTTGATTTCCCATCCAGCTTGATAATATCTGTTGCGAGGCAGGGCTGCCGTGCCAGACATGAGAATACCAGCACATACCACCCCAGATCAGTAAATAACACTGCTCGTATAATGGTGTCTGGTATTAGTTAGCAACAAGTTAAGTTCTTGCATTCTGCAGTAGTCAGAGTGACTTAGAAACACTTAGTGTTAGCCATAGGAGTGCATTTAATTAGCTTCTGATTCAGGGGGCTTGGGGGGGGGGGGGGCGTCTCTTTTTTCTCTTTTTTTTTTTTTTTCCTTTTTTTCCTTTTTTTTAAAATCATTAAATAAAGTGTCACCCTTAGCCAGTGCTGTAAACTCTATTTTGATTGTGGCTGCAATAACCCCTTTGGGCGTCATTCAAATTGTACTAAACAGTTTCTGGAGAGTGCTGGTTTCTCTCAAAATAAACCAAAGTCCGGCTTTGACAAGCTCTAATGAAAAACAAATTGTTATATTACTTAGAAAAATAATTTGAAGGAAGTCTGAATTAGTTGTAAAGGTGGAAAAGGTTCAGCTACTTGAAAATAGAAATTTGGAAGGTATTTATTTTAACCATTAAGCCAGCGGCCTTGAAATACAGCCTTGTTTGTTACAGAATGCGCCTAACGAGAGACATGAATCATGCTGTTAATCAGTATGGGAACTTGATTAATTGGAAAGGGGACTGTCAGTGACTCCAACAGGCGGGGCCGCCTGGCAGCAGTCTGCGACGGAGCCCTGGAGCTGGTGTGATTTACCATCAGTCATCCTGCTGGCACGCAGAGAGAAACTTTGGAGGGATCCCACAGCCTTGGGTTTGTGGGTAGTGGGGTTTTTTTAAATTGAAAATAAGATGTGGTTGGTTGGGACACCGTCAGCCTGTGATTTTTGGTGCCTCTGCATTTGATTGCCCGACTTGAAACATGCTGGTTTTCCATGGAAGAGGGTTCAGCCTGTCTTGGAGGCATCTTGTTGAGATGTCCCTGGGCAGGATGCCTGCCATCTCACCTTTGCTACTGATAGTGTTTTTTCTTATTAAACCTGAGAGAGAGTTTTTATGCCCAGCTATGGAATCAGATTTGTGTGGGAGGCCCCCAGGATGCAGAGAGCTGCCATGGCTGTAAAAGCACAGCAGGAAGGTCTGTATTAATTTTCTCTGTTGACTGGGGCACTTGGTTTTGGGGCCAGGAAGAGCTTGAGTGAGTTTGGCCACCCAAGAGTATGGTTTTGTTTCAGAGCAGCATGTATTTGCTCATATGACAAAAGGGTATGGCAGCAGGGAGGGAAGAGAGAGCGTGTGGCTGTGCCAGAGGGGTGAGCTCTAGCTGAGGTTCAGGGTTCGTGGTAGAAGGTGCTGTCAGAGTCATCTCTGTGCCGCAGTAACCACCATGGCCAAGCCAGGGACACCCAGGGACAAGGTAGGCTCCAGTGACTCCTAGTCCTTGGGTGTATTGCTAAGCATTGACATTGAAGGATCACAAGTTGGATCCCTAAATTGTAAGACTTGCTTAAGTATGATGAAAATCCAACCAATTCTGGCTGCCCTTGGTGTCTCTTCCATGTTACAGTCTTCCAGGGTGCTCTCAGGTCTCAGTCTGTGCTGGTCTGCGTAGCTTTACACCGCTCTCCTCCTTGCACTACATGAACACCATTCAGAGCTGTATTAAGTGGCGTGGCTGACGTCCACCACATGTGGTCCTTCCTTTGCCAAGCGAAGAGGTTCTACTTAGGCTCCTATGGCTCTGGGGCAGAACTGTTTGAGGGGTTTTTTTCCCTGCTTTAATTTTGCGTTTGATTTTCGGTATCTCTCTGAGATCCAGGACCTTTGTGTCTGCAGTCCTCTAGCAGAATTTCCAGGTGCTTGGGCTTGAAGAGAAAAATCAATTACGACAATGTTGTCAGTGAAACAATATGAGTTGGCGAGGCTGCAATGGCTTCAAAACATCTGCACTTTCCAGATGTGATTTGCTCGGTGCTATGCTGCAGTGTTTGGGTCCAAACAAGGATGGGAGATAAAGTATGTGTTGCACATGTGATTGCATATATGTGTACGGGTCTGTATAAAACATTTTGTCTAATAAGAGCCAGACCAGCTATAAACCAGAGATGTTACTGAAGTCAGTGACATGCTCTTGAACATGCACTGGTACCATATTTCCAGCAATGATTATTTACATTTAGGTGTAGCTACTAAAGCTAACTAAAACCATTATGATCCATTAACGTTGCCCAAGACAAAGGACTCGCCTGCTAAGGTGTGTCAACTGTCTGTAGATTTATGCAGTTTCAGTGTAATGGCTTGAAGTGATGGTGAAGTTCTTCCAAGTTTAATCACATTTTCTTTACCTTATTCCTGATCTGAACTGGTCACATTGTGTCTTCCTAACCCTTGGGTCTCACCAAGTCTCTGCTTTTCAGCAGGATAATGGTGGTGGTGGTTGGATTTTGGTTTCTCTCCCCCACCATCTAGATTTCAGGACCTTTAAATATTGTTTTATATTCAATTTAAAAAAAAAAAAAGTAGAAATCAGAACAGCCTAACTGGAAACAGATGGCAGATTACGAACTTTTTTTTAAAAGGCAATTTATAATACATGTATTATGAAGAGAATCATTTAATAGCATCAGATGAAGACGTGTGAAGACAGAACGTGCCCATTCAAGGAGTGGAAGGGGCTGGGAGTGGGCTGTTGCCTTTGGTGCCATGTTCTTGGGGATAAGGGAAGGATTTTGCTGCAGTTAGTGACTACAGTGAGCCCTCCTGGATGAAACAAGAGGTTCCTACCATTACTGCTCTTCAGTCTTTAGTTGAAGTTATGCTCTTAGCTTGGATTTTGGAGTTTGGGGTATCAAAGCCAGGGAGCCAGGTGGGTCAGAGCTCCTCTGAACACACCGTCCCCTCTGTGTGTTGGAAATCGGACTCTGTTGACTCTGTCAGACTTGCCCTGCAGAGATGTAGCTCTACACATCTTCCTCACCAGCCGGAACAGCAGGAGTCTTCCTCAGCTGCAGTGCCGTGGGGAGGGGTGTGCTGGGGTGAAGGCCAGCGCAGGCTGCGTGCATTGCTGCACTGCACGTGTCAGCTGTGCTGGGAACTGGTAATGCTACAGGTGGGCAAAGACCTGAGCTGCGGCTGCCAGCTCGTGGGCCAGGTCTTCATCTGGTGCAATCAGGGCAGCTCAGACTCCACTGACACATACCTGTGTGCGCAGATGATGCCTGCTGTCCTCCCAGGTGATCAGCTTGGGTGGAGGGTGTGTGTGTTACTTTTCATATTTCTGTAAGTGATTTTCTGCCAAGTTAAATAAGTACACCTTTTTTTGCGTGGGGATATTTGGGTTTAAGCACACCTTGCATCACCTGAAGGTGCATCAGTCAAACTACCCACAGATTGGGGGTTCAAGTTTTAGCTTGCACAAAGATTGGATAGCTTAAATAAGAGCCATTCAAATGAATCCCGTGTAATTTCAGAGTAAAGACAAAGCCGTGGAACTCAGTGTCCAGGCTGCTTAGGGATAGGGCTGAGGATGGATTTTATAGTGTTCTGCTTTGATGAAAATAACTCATCTGCTTGTTCTGGACCAAGTTGCTGTGTTTCATGTTTCCCTGTAATGATGCTGCCTCCAGAGAGGTTTTATTTTGATTTGGAAGTGTTGGGATGAGGATGCAGCCCTGAGATACTTTAGCCCACACGCAGTTTACACAGCTGTATTATCCAATTCCCCAGGCACCACCAAAGACATTATCTCTTTGGTGATGCAACAGCTAGAAATTGCAGGAAACCTGTGTCACTCATTACTTTCATCTTCCTATGAAAACTTCTTGGAGCCAGTGACTCAGAGAAATCGCTGATTAGTGCGAGATACTCTTGGAGCAGCTGTGGTTTGTTTGCCACGCCGGCCGAGATGAGTGATGCTGCATTTGGACGTAGGCAGCGGTGCCCGGCTCTTCCTGGGCTGCATGCCCACCCACGCACAGGATGGAGATGCTGTGTGATGGTCGGTAGTGATTCTCACCTGGAGATTTGTTTGCACAGCCCAAGCCTCACCTTTCGTTTCCCCAGGGGTAGTGTTGGCATTTTGTAGGAGGATAATGGACTTTTCTTGCTGCCATAAAAGAAGTCGGTGGCTGAGCTCTGCTGAGCCTCGATCCCCAAAATACCTTGTTCCAGGCTGGTGTTTGTAGCATGAGGTCTCATCTCTCTTGTTTTTCTCTGAGGGACTCTCACCTTTTCATTTCATCTCTCCCAGGAGCACACTGACAGTTTGTCTGTCCACAGAAGATGCTCTTCATTAACTGCTTGTTTCACACAGATGCAACTCACTTTGAAGGTGGGTGAAGCTAAACAAGAATAGCACAGGTTTGGTTTGGGCTGGGTGTCCACATGTGGAGCTATTCAGGAAGAGATCTGGCACGTTAAATTTACACCCTGCTTTAATTAGAAAAACTTGCAAGCCCTGCAAAACCCTAGATCAGTGCTGGTGTGGCAAAGACTGAGAAAGCCAGTGGCTAAAACAATGTTCCCTGTTCATCACATCAGCACTTTTCATGACTTGTGCTGGTGGGAGAAGAGATGAAAGAGAAAATCCCAGAGGCTCTCTGGTAGCCATGCAGCTGATTCATTCAGCTAATAAAGATCCAAGGATCTGAGCCCTCTGAAAGCTTGAAAAGCTGTTTGCCTTGTCTGAAACGCATCTTTGCTGAACTCGTGCTTGTGTTAGAGGAAACATCTCCATGTGCCTAGCACGGGCCTCTGCCAGTTGCACAAATCATGTATACAAGGTGAGGTGGGAGCACAGAGAAAGTCTAGCAGAAAAGCTCACAAAATAAGCAGTAAATCCTGAGAGCAGTTTGGGGCCATTTAGTACCAGGTTATGGCCTGCGTGGCATGGCAGTTGGGTGGTAGGGGATGTGGCTTGGTTTCTTGTGCCAAGCAAGCAAGCAGAGAAGAAGAGAGGGTCAGGTATTTTGGAGGAGACCCTCTCCTTGAGGGGACAGGTTGCTGCACTTCTGGAGTGCCCCTGTGTCACCTTGGCTGGTTTCTGTAGCGTTTGGGTGATGCTCTTCATTGAGATTGTGCCAACAGCCCAAACTGTCGTTGTTCTGGCCAGCTCAGCACCATCAGCTCAAGGTGGGCTTGAAGTCACATTCACAGCTGCGTGTGCTCCATTAACTCCTCCCCAGGGATGTAGCAGAAACATCTCTTCCCCCTCTTTTTCCCCTTGCAGCAGGGGCAAGCTGTAGCCTTTGTAACCAGCACAGCCATGAAAACAAGGAGATGAAATGAGGAAACCTCCCGTGCCAAATGGTCTTTGCAAAACACACACACACACACCCCCCACCCTCCCCCCTGCTCCCTGGTGTTTCACAGTGATGCGTTTCCTGTTCGTCTGCTCCCGTTCCAGGTCAGAGCCCCAGGGATGGAGGTGACCCCTCGCCCATAAACTCAGACATTCTCCTCTGCATCCTCCTGGGGTGCAGGAGCAGCTGTTCTTATCTGCTTGGGTTTTCCAGTGCCTGAAGTGTTGGGTGGTGCCAAGAAGGCACAGATCACTGTGCTGGTGGTTTCTTTGTGAAGCTCGTCTTCTTCCTGGTAAAATGAGATTAATTTATTTTCCATCCTTACCTGAACCAATTCCTCTGCAGGAGCCATTTTTACCCAATTTGCTCATACTTGCCTGGATGCCTGGGTCTGTGATGCCCAGTGCCAGGAATCCTGGAGCTGGTTAGCATTCCAGGTTGGAGTTTTTCCTCTATATCTTGCATCTGCCTTCCTTGAGAAGACAGTGGATTTTGGAAGAGGTTAAATTATGAAAGCTCAGGTCATTCTTCCTGAGCAAAGTAAGAGGCTAGGGAAAGATCTGTTCATCCCTTTAGCATGAGACAGGCTGGGAGAGAAGGAAAGGTGATCGGTTCTCATCTGCCAGTCAGCCATCACACCATGATCTGCTTTAGAGCACCTGCCAGCTCCTGATGCTCAGTGCCATGGAGAGAGGCAGAAATACAGGGGCAGTGGATAACCTGGAGCAGAGTCAACATAAATTTAAAAATGTTGTCTGGAACAACAAATCACACCATATTGTTTGCTGGGATCCAGGTTGGGAATTAGCATGGTAGGAGTGGAGCATGGAAAGGGACAGGGATTGCTTTTATTGCGTCAATAATGTCATTTATTCCATAGCCAACCCATGAAAACCAGTTCTAATCCCCACACAAATCCCTCTGTAGCAACAACAGCAAATCTGCCAGTTCTCCTAATCAAACGCTGATCATTACTGCAGGCCAGAAACCTCAGAGGGAGCGAAGCCAAGGTAAAAGGGTCAGGATCTGGGGGAGGGGGCACGCTGAAACCCAATGCATCCAAATCAACTCTGTCTCTGTGATTCAGTGGGCAGATGGGATGGTGCCAGAGACACTCCGGGGCCAATATTTTTCTTTCCTCCCCACAAAGTGTTCAGGAGCAGACAGTGGGGTCCTAAAGAAGCACAGAGATCATTTTCCTGGGGCTATTTAGAAGAAATGTGACCGCAGATAAGAAACAGAGCTCCAAAATGTGGCCGTCCATCCAGTGTTCTTTTCCCTGTCCCCTTCTCCACCCAGAAAAGAAGTGATCAGCTGAGGAGTCCCTGTTTGGGCTCTTGCCTGACTCTGGTCCCAGCTGCCATCAGTAAAAGGGTCTTCAGTCCCTGCTGTATCACTGCAGAGGGTTTTCCTCTGGCCCCCATTGTTGATTACGGGAGGGTAGGGGAAAGGGAGGGAAATGTTTTCATGGAAGTCTGTACCTCAACCATCTTGGCAGCCAAACCTGAAATGGCTCGAGTCTTTTGCCCCCAACTTCATGTTTATGGTCAATCTGAAACTCCACCTGTGATCACCACATGTGTCCTCTGCAAGACTGCAGTAAATTAAAGCACAACAGGGAATTTTAAGAAATACATCCTCTTCCTTCTTGGAGTCAGGTTACATCGACCTCTAAACATCTGGACTCAGTGTCCTAGGGCTCCCAGAGGTTCTGCTGTATTAAAGGTTCATCTGCCTTTGTTAAATTCCCGGCCTTTTCCCTTCCTTGTTGCCTCCTCCTGATTCCATGTGCTTTCAGTGTGGCTGGCCATCTATGTAATTGGTATTTTATGTTCAGTATGTAAAACACACCATGGAATTTTAGTTATCTCTTGCCACGGGTAAACACAGATCTGTAACCCATTGCCATTTACTGTGCTCGTGGGAGAAGTCTAAAATAAAATACACTCTTATTTTTTCAAAAGCCTAAATTCTTTCTAAGCTACTGGTTACCAACATCCTAAAAGACTGAAATATAACGTTTGGGTTGTTTTTTTTTTAAAAAAAGCTATTCCCTAGTATTGCCTTGGTCACAAAATGCATTTGTTGGTACGATGCCCCTTTGCTCTGACATTCCTTTGCCTGATCTCCAGGTTGCCTTGATAAACAGGCAGCCTTTAATCACCGTGTCCTGCTAATTGAAATGCAGGGCGCAGAGGTGGAAGCAAGTGGGTCCTGCTACCTCCAACTGCTGGGTTTTGTTGTGAGTCCAGAGCAAGAAAGAGATGCAGAAGCCATCAGTTGGCTGTGCAGGAGCTGCGGTTGCCAGTCTGATGGTGGTCCGTGTGGTCCCCGTTCTGAAGCTGTTGCTGAACTACAGCATCTCATGGAAATCGCCCCATCCTCGCTCCCGGGGAGCAGCACATCTCTGTGCTCACCCCCATAGCACCACAGCCCTTTAGCTATTGTGCAAAGATTAACACCCAGAAGGAAAATGCAACTCCAGATTTTTGCTTTCTGCCTTCAAGGCATAGGCCTCAAGGTTTTAAAGACTTACATATGTGTTTCACTTGATGTGCTCTGAGTATTCCCATTGAAGTTAACTAAGTGGATAAGACTTTGCAGGATTAAAGCCAAATGAGTCCTCACCCACCATGCTGGGAAGTCTTGTTGAAGTGGGTCATTGGAGGGAAAGGAGGAGGAGTCAGTACTGAGCTTGCCCCTTTCATTTTATGCTTCTATTTATTTAAAAGATATTTTTTCTAAGCCAACTTGGGGGGAGCAAAAAAAGAAAAGAAAAAAAAAAAAGCAAGCCCCAGGCTGTGGTGTAACCACCACAGTCAGATGTTGTCATGACTACTAAACAAGAAACCTAATTTATAAAATGAGGAAAAACATATGAATGTGAAATAAAAGAGAAAAAAAGAGAGAGACTATCTTAAAATATTAACTATGATGTAGAGAAAAATACAAACAGACACAGTTAGGAAATTCCATAAGGAATATGACTTGTTTAATATTAATCATAAAGGAAAAGATTATGAGCACTCTAAAGAGTGCCAAATGAAATACTCCACACACATCCAGTGCTGTGATAAGAGTCCTTGCAGTGGTTTTCCTTGGCTTCTTGGGTAGTCAGTGCTCTCGGCTGTGCTCTGGTGGAGGTGCCCTGGTTGGAGGATGCTGCAGGGATATACACGGTGCTTCTCTCTCCGTGGTGCTTTTCTTCCCTTGCAGTACTGGCACAGTGTGGTAACTGAGTGCAAACCTCTCTGCTGTCCCTGACAGCCAAATTAATCTGTGCTTTTAATTATGATAACAGTTATTTGGGGAGAGTGAGTGTGTTTGGGAATGTGGAGGGATTTCTGTGAACGAATCAGGTTGGGAATGGATCTGACATTCCTTTAGACACAGCTTGTCTTCCAAAGCTGAGGTCACTGCAGAGAGGTGGCTGGGTGTGTGGCATGGGAACCCAGCCACTGCATCCCCTGTGGTGTGTCTCAGGTGGGCTCTGCTGCTCCTGTTTCTGCAGGCGCTGTTTCGCTCTGCTGCTCTTCCTGCCTCTGTCTTGCTATCTGTCCTCTCCTGAGTTTGGAAAACATGTGGAGATCTTGAAAGCAAAGCATTAGAGAAGTCCCAGATGTTCATGATTCCTTGTCCAGGTCAAGGTCAAAGCAGGAAACCCTGAGGGTCTTCAGAACCAAATTCAATAGCAAGACATCAACAAGCAGATCTCAGAGGGCTCCTTTGGCCCTTGCTGAGTCCATGAAATACCTTTTGTTGTGGGTGGCTGGCATCACACATCTGCTTTCTGGTGGCAGTGCCCTGATGTGGCCCAGGGACCCATGACCACCAGCACCATGACAGCAGTGGTACTACCACAAGACGCCAGAAAGGAGCTGCCGTGACCACAATTGCCGATGAGTGAGTACTGGTAAATACCTATGTGGTATCTCGGGTGGAAAATCCTGGGCTGAGCTGTAATTTGCTGCTTCGTTAAACTTCCCTCAGTCATGTCTGAGCTGCTCATGTATCTGTCACGCAGAGATTTCAAGGCTAAAATTGTGCTTTGGGAGATTAATGCCTTGTGGCACGTCCTGTGCTCTGTCGTGTAATTTTGCAGCGGTGGGGCTGGCTGCTCGCAGGCCGCATTGGGCCCGGCTCTCTGTTTGGCACTCACTTGTAAACAGTTTGGTTTACAGAAACCTTAAGGGTTCCTTCTCACTGTCAGAAGAAATTAAGCTACAAAGCCATACTAAAACTACCCGTAACAATGTCGGACTGACATCCGTAGCACGAGGGTTCAGGGTGTAGATACCCACCCAAGCCAGGACCTTCCAGGGGCATGGAGCAGACAGTCTCCGTGCTGGAACAGCACACATAGCAGCGCTGCTGTTCCGCCCTCGGCTCACAAAGTGCCTTTCCCCCCATTCACTGTCCTGTCTTCCTCTAACCAGGCATTCACATGCAGCGGCATTGCCAAATTGCAAATCACAACGTTGATGGTGCAGAAAAACTGGACCTGCAAAGCTCCCTGCATCCTTTCCCAGATCCCTGCATCCTTTCCCAGCTCTGTGCTGGCATGCAGCGGTATTCAGACCTCTGCTCCTTCTGACCGCTGCCATTTCAAACAGCACTGCAGCAGCACCAGCCAGTGCCAAGCAAGTTCTGGGCTCTTCTGCTCTGTGTCTTGTTCTTCCTCTTCTGCCATAATGCCACAGTAGCTGTCACCTGGCTCAAAAGAGCTCATTATCCCTCTTTGCTAGCTGAGGCTGTTTGAATCACAGAACCAGGCGATAACGAATCTTTATCCATCTGTTAACAAACCTAATTTGCTGGTGAATAATGAGTAACCTTTTCAATTAATCAGCCCCATGGCTGATGTTGATGCACTTGGTTTTTGTTGAATGAGTCACTCGTTTTGGAGCGTAGGAACTTACTCATGGACAGGCAGCTGTATTTCATCCTCTAGGAGAGATTATTCTGAGCTGGAAAACCTGGAGCTCTCTGTAGCTTTTTTCCAAGAGCGCATCTCTTCTTGATAAGCGTGGCTGCCATCCGGTTCTTTTCACTGCAAGGGCTCACTGCAGTGTTACTCTGCCAGCAGTAAGGCTGGCCAGTGACAGCTCTTCCTGGAATACCCCGGTATACATACATTTTCATTCCTCTTCCAAGGTTCATCTCATATGTAAGCGATCAGTGCAGCAGCATGAGCAGGGATCTCCTTGCAGCTGTGACCTTGAAAGTGGGTGGCATTTTCTGCTTCCTCTCCAGCATCCTCCGGGATCTACATTTCATGTGATCCCATCTGACACAGACCAAATCTGTGCTGGGAAAAGTAGTCTGATACTACCAGGAAATACCCACTGCACTAACCTCTTCATGGTTGAGATCTTCAAAGCTCCCTGTAGGAGACAGGCTCCTTAGGCACCTTTTGAAGCCATAATACTCCATGTGCACAGACAGCTACCTATTAGCTAAACTGCACAAAGTGCATTCTTTTGCATATATCCCTCCAGAGCACCTTATCTTCCCTGTCTTCCTCAGGGAACTTAAGTGCAAGGCTCTAGCTTCTTTTAAATGTTTGCATCGCTATCTAGGACACAATCAGTTCCTGTATTGGAGGTTTGTTTAAATTTTTCTACAAGCAAATAAATGTACACATGAATGCACAGATAAAATAACAGCCCCCAGTGAGGCTGGAGCAACGCTGAGCATCCTTGTCCTCCTGGGTTCTGCATGTCCTTCCCTGGCTCCATCCCACCAGCTGTCCTCAGCCATGATTTGGTACTGTGTAGAGGGAACCGCTCAGGGAGGAGAGAGCAGAGAAAGAGCTGAAAGTTCTCCTCTTTTTTGATCATTTCATAATTTATACCTTGTTCCCATTGTAACCTAAATTACGAGCAAGGCGCCCCAACACTGAAAAGAAACTGCTGCAGATGGCAGCGTAAAAATGTGTTCTTTAACACATTTTGTGTTTTCTTAAGCATATCTGGTTTTGCCCAATGTACATTTCATTTGCTATTTACTTAAGTCCCCACCACTGACAGCTCAGGGATTGCTAAGCTGCCATCTGGGATGTAAGTAAAATGCCTTTTTTTTTTCCCCCTCCTTCTTCTTTTGGCCTCAGAGAATTTAACAAAGGCTTTATGTCCACCCGTTGGGCATTTCATATTTTAAACATGCAGCACAGCATGTCAGTGAACTGGCCAGTTACATCATCTATTTGTTGCAATTTTCGACCCGTTTTCTAATGGGAGCAGCCGGTGCTTTGCTGCCTGTTGCAAAGGCTCTTGACCCACGGAGATGCTGGGCCACAGAAACTGTTCTAACTGTTCTGCTCTTTCTTCAGGTTTCCTTCTCCTCTTTTTTTTTCTTTTTCTTTTTCTTTTTTTTTATTAAACTTAGCATTTCTACTATAATTTTTACATCCAGTGCTTCATTTTTTATCCCCAAGGCTTTTGCAAGCTTCCTTTATTAAAATCAAATGGTAACCAGCCCCAAATAAGGCACTGGGTTATTTTTTCTCGGTGTGTTTTCACGCCACAACTGTTTTCTATTTCTCCTGAGCTTGCTGAAGCCTGGGGCCGACAGCTCAGGTCCCTGCCTGTACATGTTTTAGCTCCGAACGTGCTGCGAGAAGTTGGTTTGGTGGAAAAATCCAGGTCATCCTGGATATTGAAATACGCCCAGCCTTGGCTTTCAGTGACACTGAGTAGCCAACCCAAGTTAAATATTTTACTGCAGATGTTGCTAAGAGCTTAGAGTTACTGAAATGATGGACTTTAATGAGGCAAAGAAAGTAGCTGCAGAAAGATATAAATCAGAGAAGCCACCAGTGTTTTCCACCGTGGTGTCAAGCTGATCAGATGTGACATCCCCTTTACTTTTTCCTTGCTTTTCCCTTCTGCCTGCGGATGTGGTCGTGTTCCCTTTCCTTTTAACTTGAAAAGGAAAAGATGAGCTTGATTCTGTGTTGGTATTGAAATGCCAGTTAATTTGGGGAGCGGAGTCCCGATCCAGCTTTTGCAGCTGGCTGCTATGTCTCCACAATTGGTTGAACCAAAACCTTGGATTTGAATTGTTTTGAAAGGGATTCGTAACACAGATCACGTTTCCCTATGCCAGGGCTGTCTGAGATTTGGGGTACTCAGCCTGCCCATCTAAATTTATTCCAAAGAACATGGTTTTCCCCATACTCTGTCTCTAATACCAACTTAACCTAGGTTTTACCAAGACCTGGACAGATACTAGGCAAAAAGTTTGCTATCAGAAGAGAATTTTTTTGGTGTGTTCTCCTTCTCCAATGGGGTTTGCTCTTATTTTGGCAGTTGTTAAGATACGTCTAAATACTGTAGAAAAAGTGAATTTCAAAGGAGCTTGCAATGACTGTATGAGGAAAGGGAATTGAAGTATTTTAGCATTCTTTCAATCAAGGAATATAAACAGTTCCATGTGACTTCAGACCGATCCAGGGTTTGAGAGAGCAGGGTTTAATTCACATCATTTCTTGCAGAGGGAATTTTGAACCCACACATCTCTGGATGAAGAATGTCCTAATTAGTAGAGAAAGGGAGATTCAGGAGAAAAGGCTTTCACTTTCTAGTCTTAATGCTGTTCTACTTTATTACTGATAATCCAGTAATCATCTAGCATTTGTTACAGTTGGAGTTCTGGGCTTTGCCATGCAATTGGTGAGCAAGTTACTGATTTATGCCTATTGACAGGGTACTCCAGTTTGCAATTAAAACAGGATAGACCTCAAACAAGGTTTATTTCTACTAGAGTGAAAAATGCTTTTGCTGAATTCTTCTTTTCCTCTATGGAAATATCAGGAGATGATGGTTGCTCCAAAACAGGAATGGCAAATGAAATGGCATCTTCAGTTCAACCAGCTCATGCTTCAGACCACTGGTTTGTCCTTGCAATATCTTGGTCTTCTTGAAGCTGGTGGGAAGGGCCCTGAGGAGCTGTACACTGGTCTTGGTCCTCTGAAACCTGCCGTGCTTTTGGGAAAGACCAAGATGCTAGTGATGCCTAGTGACATGTTCTTCGTGTCTGGTACTGTGTAATGCTAAAGGGACATCATTTTGCCACTGGAGTAAGTTACCATCTACTGGGTTCTTTTGCTCATGTTTGAATTCAAACCACCACTGTATGGAACTGACTTTGCTTACTCCCATATTCAGTATTCCTTAGGAATATGGACCTAAAGAATCTCATTCAAGGCAGTGTGCAATCTATCAACATAAAGGTAGAATTTCCTCTCTTGAGGACTTCCTACATCCTCACATCATCTTAATTCATCCATCTGATGTTCCTCTTTGTTCCCTATCCAGAGCCATGTGCTCCATGGTTCACCAAAGGCATCTTCAGTGTGACTCACAGGTCGTGGATGAGGTGTCCACCAGGCTTCCACTGAACCTTGCCTTACAAATAACAGCCACCACGGGTGGGTTCACAGGGACGACTCGCCAGGCAGAGCTCCAGCTGTGGGAGCAGCACAGGACCACGCCACAGGCACCTCTCTGCAGCCGGGCGGTTTCCCACGGGGACGGCCTCGGCTGCTCCCGAGGCGCTGCAGCCCACAGCACCGCAGGTATTTGTCTGCATCCGCTTCCAGAAGCGCATCCAGCCAACAGCACAAGCAGCCCGTGTAACTGTTTAGGTTTTTGACAGTTTTATAACCTTAAATTTGCACCTTATGGAAAACTATGACAGTTAATGATTAATTGCCATGTTGGAATTTTTCTTATGATGTCTTAATACCCGAGCATGTAGCAGACCTCAGCAGAGAGGAAAAATAAAAATCCGCAGCAAAATGCTCCCAGAACAATTTGACTAGGCAAGTACTGCCCGGGCCAGCTAGTGCTGTCCAAAAGACAGGGTTATATTTAGGATTATTTTTCTCTAAAGCCATGGTGCTATTTACTAGGTGTCTAGCTCAAATTGGAAACCGGCTTGAAAGGAAGCTGTGAAACAGTTTTTCACGGGTGTGTTCATCAATCACTTTTAAACAGAAAGTTGGTTTTGATATTACAAACCAACTGCTGGTTGTTAACCAAAACAGGCAAGAGCTCGTTGTTAAACTCCGCTGCTGTTGCACTCTGAGACCTTACTGTAGCACTAACAAGGAAAAAATTCAATTATCTTTTTTTTTTTTACAGCCAGGTAACTGTTTTTAGCTTATTTGCCATTGATCTGCCTTATCTTGTGTCTGACTGGGGACACACCTGGCTTCATAGCTGCTCCATATTGACATCCAAGCCACCCGACACATGTATGTCCCCACGTCTGGAAGGGTTGGGAGCTGGGGGCAGTCTGAGATTTGGGGCTATGCACGAGGAGAGAATGGGCACACAAAGACTCAGTAGCCTGACCTTTTTGTTGTTACTCCAGGAGGAAAATGCCAGGCACAGGATGGCAATTCTGCTTGTGAGTCACTTCTGTAAGCTCAGATTTGATGGTGTCCCACAGACCAGAATGATGGTCTGTAAGGATCCTGGATAAGAACAAGGTTCCCAGGGAACATGCTCAAAGCTGGGCCTGGCCCGTGTAATATTTTGACAAAACCACAAATTCTGATTGTAAAAAATTCTTTCCAACCTGCCCTCCTTGTGGAGGAGGTAGATGGAGCACAGAACTTGCTGTCCCTCTGGAGAGAGTGACATGAGGCTCTTTCCAACATAACCTGTCTGGAGATACCACTGGAGCAGAGCACTTCTGCTGGACTTGGACTCTATATTTGCTATAAAAGAATTTTTAATGAGTGGGATGGAGCTGGTTAGTGAAATGGTTGGACCATTAATAGATGTCGAGATTTTTTAATACGCTGTTTGGCTTTATTGATGAAATGAGCTAATCTGAATCAGAGTGAGTGGTGCTCTCGTGCTGAGTGAGGAAACCCAGGCATGCTCTGGGGGAGCAATGCTCTGGTTTTCCACAGTGCTCCTGTCCTGGGGATGGATCCTAAAGCATTTTGCAAACAGCACGTCTGGAGCTGTGTGCCAGTGGTGGGATGTGCCAGAGAGAGCTGCTACCAGGGTGCAGGGCTGCAGTGCCCTGGTTGTAACAACCTGACTTGGAATTTGGGTTGAGATCTTCTGCATTCTGCTTCTCCTGACTTTGTAGAAAATTCCATGGTCTCTTTTTATGACCATGAGTAATCAGGAACTTGGTTTTACATCCTGTTTCACAAGGCCCCATAATTACATGCTAATACAGTTTTCTTGGGACTGAATTGGGGCCAGATCCTGATCTCATGCTGGTACAAACCAACGGGGTAGTTCGCTCCGGTAGCTCTGCCTCTTCCTGCTCCACCTCCTCCTGACAGCAACAGAAGTTTTGGTGGTGACTTGCCAAGTCTTCTGCTAATGGTTAGTGTTTTGAGTCAGTGCCTCCTGAGTGTTACCTGCCTGCAGGGCTGGTCTGGGTTTGCAGCTAGAGTTGTTTCTGAGTTACCCCTATATGAGCTTGAAAGCTTAGAGTCCCCCTCGCTCATTTGCCACCCATCCTCTTTTCATGTGCTGACACATTCTTCATGGAGGAATTCTCTGTCCCAAACTTAGAGAAACTGGTCTTACCTGGACTTACTTTCCACCCCTTAAACTGCATGCTAATCTGGGAGGTCTGCAGGTAAAGTCAACTTTTTTGAGCAAATTGGAGTAAAGTCAAGAAGAAATTGTCTGAAATTGGTCCTCTAACGTAGGATGCTGATGAAAAGCTTGTTGAGATTTGCTGATTCATGAAAACGCTCTTTGGTCTGTAGTATAAAAACCAAACCAACAACAAGGTGTTAAAAGGTTTTTGCTGCTAAGTGTCTTCATGACAGCTTCCCCTTTTCCCATCAGGGGTGGAAAGATGTTGATAATTCAGAGCAGAGTAGCAAAAAAATTCCTTCCTTCTGTAAAATTATTCCTTCATTTTATATTGGTCCAACACTTACATAAACAGTCCTTCGGCAGTTATTTAGCCTGTAATATATTAATGTGGAACACTGTAGCCTCCAGCAAAAGAGTCAACGGATCAAGCAACACCAAGAGGTATTTTACATAACAAAGTTGCAGAGCAGAGCAAGTGTGTCAAAGTCAGTAATTCGGAGTCACGTCTGGGCTCTGCAGCAGGACAGGAGGAGCCTGGTTGCGTTTCAGACCCCAAACGAGCAACTGCTCCTAAATTCAGACACAATACTTTGGTAATTGAGTTAAATGTATAAAATTTCCTGGAATGGGGATACTTACTACAACATCTTGGGCTATATGATAGATAAAACAAACCAACTTTAACCCTGTTGGCACCAGGCTTGTCTCTTATCCCAGTATCCCAACTCCAGTCGTGCATGATTCAGAAGGGGCAGCCTACACTGAGTCCATACTTCTCCTGACCACTCATCACTGGGGATCAAGCAGAGGGCTGGAGTGTGTGGTGATTTTATATGTGTGTGTATATATATATAGTGTGTGTGTATATATTTATTTTAAAATATAATCACTCCTCTTTCACTCTCTTACTTCTCTTAAAAACTTTTTCCATTGAAAATCTGGAAGTTGAGCTTATCCGTAGAAATGCTCCGCAGTCAAATCCCATAATCTGTGGGAACTACAGTAGGTGGTTCATAGAGCTACAAATTAAAAATGAGTAGGGAGTGAGACATTTATATTGCTTCACTTTTAGATCAAGAACAAATGTCGGGTATATAACAGGCCTGGAAAGGGTTTGGTTCCCTATTGCTTTAGCACAGTTCTGTTTGTAACTTTAGACCAGGTACTTAGACCAGGGATTGCAAAACCCTTACAGTGCAATTTGTAATATGTCAAGACCTGACCCACTTCAAGGACAAATTTTAGCTAAGATTGCTGTACCATTGCATCTATAGTTACTTTATTCCTCAGTAGTTGTTTCATTCCTCAGTATTTCCATTCTACGTTTATAAATTCAGGTGAGTCTCTAACTATACAAGTGTTTATAAATCTAAATGACCTCTGCTTTATAGGGAGTAATATGGGTCTTTTTTAGCACAGTTCTTCCAGCCCTGAGCCACCACTACTCAGGCAAACAGAAATCTGTATGTAGCATGTGAATTATGAAATGAATTCGAGCTCATTCCCCTGGCTCTAAGTGAATGATTTCCATATATTGGTCATGTGCGAGTGGCTCCGCGCTAACTAGATGTGAGCAGCGTGTGTGCAGCTGTGCAAGGGACATCTCAAGGTTTATTATTTTCTTATTTCTGTATTAAATATGGTAATAATATGTGGGTTGTCTCATCCTTCGCCCGTGAAGTTGTGCTTTGGATACTAAATTTGGACTGTTTCCTGACTCCACATTATTCTCAGTGAGTTGGGTAGGGGCGTCCACCCCTTTGGGAAACCTCGGGGCTGAGGTCTCTGAGGAGCATCCAGGTCTCCTGAGATCAGGTGTCCCCACAGTAGGTAAGGGATGGAGGAAGGGCGCTTCTTTTCTCTCAACAGCTGTGTTTTGTAATGTGAATTAAGTTGAGATCATCTAATTCGCTGCGTGTCCAAAGCTAAGCAGAAGTCAAGCCACGTTCTTCTTTCTCATCTTATCAGCACAACTGGCTTTGCTTCTTTTTCTCCTGGTACTTCCAAGAGCTTTCTGAATTTCTGTGGGATTCACAAAACCATTTTATCTGCTATCTAAAACAGAACAAGTGGACAGAGGTAATTATTTTCCTACGTATTTCTCTGCACTAAATAGTTCTGCAAAGCAGAGATTAAATCCTCATGCATATATTGAGTCAAGAAGTTAACAAGAGATTAAATTAATAATAGGGGAAAATTAAAGGTTCTTGCTGTTGTCGTTTAATGGGAATTTTTTGCCTGTGCCTACAATAACTTTGGGGAAAAAACTACATATATAAGTATTTTTCAAACTGAAACCAGATGGGGGAATGCTTGCCTGTTTTCCTTTGTGGGAGGCTATGTTTTCATGGTACGCAAGTAACTGGAGGCACATTAAAATCAAATTTGGCTTTTGAGGCTTGTCCTTCCTATCTCTTACAGGAAGGACCAACTTTTGATGTTATGAGTGGGAGATTCTTTGGCGGCAGGGCCACAGCTTTCAGAAGAGCGGAGTGCACCGCTTAACCGACACCAAAGCAATGTGTGCCCGTCTGAGAAAGCTGGTATTTTCCTTATAAAAATACATCCCAGGCACAGATGGCACAGAGTCTGTGGGCGACAAAGTGTCCCCAATGCAGTCAGTAGGGCTTTCGATTCGGCACACCAGCATTCACCTTTCACCAGCCCAGGTGCTGGGTGCCTGGAGGAAACCAGAGAGCAAGCCGGCACAGAAGCAAAGAGTGATGATGAGGGACCAGGGAAACAGACTGAGGTGGGTGATGGCAGATTTCCCTTTCCCATGGTGTGGCTTGTACTACCAGGATTCATCCCCCTCTGCTCAAAGGCACAGTCTGGTTGGGTCATTTCTAAACTCCTACTTCTCCCTGGTTCCCATGGGAGCTGGGCAGCCCATAGTGCCTTTGCTCGACCATGGGAGATACATCTGGTGCAGGCATTTTTCTCAGCTAGGACTCTTGCCTGTAGCCCAGCATGACTGTGGAGTAGCACACCGGGTGGAAAGGGATGGGCACCAGGTGGTCCTGCCAGTGCCAAATGCCACTGCTTCTTTTCCCTAGTAACTCCAGAGGGCACGGCACAAGTGTTCTTGGGTGGTGACATGGGTTCCTCGTTTACTCCTTCATAAGGATCTGTAAAATCCAGCTTAAAAGACTGATTTCCTCTTTCCTGGGTGAGATGCAATTCCATTGAGGAGCTTGCGTAAGTTCTGGAGATCCAGCAGCAGGTCCATCAGAAGGAAGGGCCTTTGCTCTCCGTGTGTGGCTCTGGGGATCTGTGATCAGAAGATCCATGCAGGACCTGGGTACCGTGGTTTTGGCAGCTCACAGATGAGCCAGGCTCTTTATTCTGCAGCTTCCACCAGCACGGAGTAAGTGGTTATTTATTTTGTGTGCAAGGAAGCAGGTTTACTGTTGGGCTTTCTGCATTCTTTTTTAATTGGTAAATTTGGTCTGTGTTTTGTCTTGCAATGATGTGTGCCTCTTTTTAACAGCCGTCACTAAGAAGCCACATCTCATGTGGCTGTTGGTGTAATTAATACCAGTAACAAAGCGGGATGACCTCAGCCACAGGCTGGGGAGAGCTGGAGAGCACTGAGCTAGGTCAGATATTTTTAAGTCCATGCTAGGGCTGTTAAGGAGCTGGTTGTTGAAATCCTGTCAGCATTGGTGATTATATTTGAGAATTCATAGAACATAGGTGAAGTAATGAAAGAACAGAGAAGAGCTAATGAAGTACCTGTCCTCTAAAAAAAAAAAAAAGAAAGAAGAGCCAGGACATTACAGAGCCATTACTGGAAAAAAGCTGGGGGGAAAATGATGAGACAGGCCATTTCTAAATACCTCCAAAAAACAAGGGGTAACTACAGCTGTCATGATTTTGCCAAGAGCAGACCGTGAAAAAGCAGTCGTCTTTCCTCCATTGACAAAACAAGGCACATGAATAGAGGATAAACAATATATGCTTTTACTGAGGCTTTTGAAACTGTCTCACATCAAATCTCATAAACAACCCAAGAAAATGGGGGCTGTAAGAAGTAGGAAATACTGTCTGGCGGACAAAACGGGTTGGAAAGTCTATTCAGGAATTATCAATGGCTCACTGTCAGAGGGAAAAATTCATCAAGGGAGCTTCCCCGGGGTCTATCTAGGGGTATTCAGGGTCTAAATTAGTAGACTGCACTCAGGTAGAGGGTATTGGTGCACGTGACGAGTGTTCAGAATAATCTTGGCGATGCAGTCGCGTCAGCAGGGCTGCACTGTTGCAGAAAGGGCAAACGTCCTCCTGGAATGCATAAATTCTTTGTGCTCTGAGTTTGTAAATCCTTCCTGCTCTCTGCCGCTGGTAAGGCTAGAGCTAAAAGCTGCGGCTCAGTTTTTGGTATTCTCTTCTGGAAAGAGCAGGAGAAAATCCAGAGGATGATGAGAATAAGCAGAGGGCTAGAGTCTCAATTCAAATGGGATTGTTTAGTCCAAACGATAACGTTACTGGGAGGAAGGAGGCAGTGGACAAGGGACAGTTCTCACCTGTATTTTCATTGCAGGTGGAGGAGAACAGTCTTTGATGCCAGTGAGTAGAGAAGGGGTCATGGGATTAAACATTGCCAAGGAAGATTTGGGCTACAAATAATTTAAAGATCGTAAGTTATTTAAATAATGTATATTAAAATATAATAAATAATTTAAAGATAGTAAAGCAGTGGAGCAGGTAGCCCAGGAAAGACAGGGACCTGACAAGGCTTCTAGGAAGTGTTTAAACGAACACACTGTGGTACGAGTAGAGATGACTCTACCATGGGGCAGCAGGAAAGACAGGACAGCTTCTTAAGGTCTCTTGGAGCCCTCAGGTCCTACATTTTTTCCTCTTTAAATAAATCATAGTTCTTCCAGGCACCCCAGTTTTGGCTCTTCTGTTTCAGTGGCTTGATATCAGAAAGCTCTAGTGCTGCATGGTGACAGTGTCCCGGTGCTCTGATGGAGCCTGCAAGCTCCAGCCAGCCCTCAGCCGTGTTTAAGAGTTTACAGCCCGTTGTTGTTGTTCCTTCTGGACAAATATACAGTCTGCTACACAGAATATGAGCTTCTCCTACCTACTGTATATTTATAACAATCTGTGATTTCAAAAAATAAAACCCAGCCAAACAAAGAAGTCTAACCTGTAAAAAAGTTATGGGTGTAGGTGCCCATTTTCTGACAGAGGGGTTTGGTAACAGTGCAGGGGACAGAAATGTAAGGAATAATTGTTTTTGGGCCTAGAACCAGGAAAACTACTTTTCCAAATTAATCCAGTGAGAGCCATGAATCCACAGTATTTCATATCACACTTCATAAAACTCCAGTCATAATCCATAAAACTGACATTATTAGATTAAAAACCTCAGTTCCTCCTATAAGGACCTCGCTCATTAGACATGCTGTAGTTTTATAACCTTAAAGTTCCTACCCAATTACCATGATTAATACTGTGCTTTAATAAAAAATTTTTTTAAATCACCACAGGGGTTGATACCATCTGTTTGTTATAATTGTGCATTTAAATATTGTCCAGCAAGAGAAAGACACTCAGTAAACACAAATCAAGACCAAGGTAGGGAGGGCAGAGCCCATCCACTGCAGCGGAGGTCCATAGGATGGAGATAAGGAGATACGGTTGGGTTGCGATTGTCATAGGAACATGGGAGCAAAGGCTGAAATTACCATGAGATGTGTGCAACAAACTCTATTTCTTCATGCAGCTGATGGGGAAGGATCAGCGATGCTCTCTGTGCTCTGCCAGACCAGCAGCACCAGCTCCTGGAGGTGTTTGGTGTCCTTGTCCCCAAAACATGGGTGCAGAGGAGGTCCAGCACCCACACACCTGCTTTGCACGTGGGTGGAATAAGACCATAGGAAGTTTGGTGATTTACCCCAAATCACCAGCACCAGTGTCAGGCATGCACCCCTTTCAGCTCCTGGGGCAGGAGGGGAGCACATGATAATTGGAGATCTCAGCCCTCACTGCCCAAAGAAATGGGTGTTAAATTGAACTTCCCACCAGGAACCAGCGCAGCACCGCTTTCCCAGGGCAGGGGGAGCAGGACACGGAGGCTTAGGAGGTTTCACACAGAAAAGGAAAGATTTAGGTAAACGTGTGCTGCCTGCCAAGGCAAATACTAGTTTGAATCACAAAGAATCCACTAACCCTGGGGGATGCTGTGCTCACAGATTCAGTGCTGCAGAAGACACCAGTCGGTCGCTCAGCTGGCAAAGCTTCACCCTCACTGCCGGCTGGGCATGTCCATGAGATAACACACACGATGAGATAACACACACCTCTTGCAAAGAAGGCCATGAAACCCTTTGCTGGGACAGCCACCCATCGGCACACGACAAACTGTCTGTGTTCCTGTTGGTTGACTTGGAAGCAGGAGTTCTTCTGAGCTCTCGTTTCGCGAAGTTGAGGGGCTCAGGGTGCTCAGCACCCCTTGGCAGGGGTGTTATATCAACCCATGTTTGGACCTGGTGCCCAGGCAGCAGTGGCAGCAGCCGGCGTGAGCGTTGAGTCTCGGTCAGAGTTAAGTGAAGTTAAAAATGTGTCAGGTTCGTGATTCCACCCACAGCCCAGAAAACGCCAAACTTGTATTATTTTTGAATCCCCTGATTTTTAAGGGCTGGTGGAAATAAGATCTCTTGCTTCTGACTTCCAAGCAATAAAGAGAGGTGAATCACTACTGAAAAAAAAACAAAAACCCCTCCCGTGGACCACCCAGTCGCTCCATGCGAAGCTGTAAAACGAGCCTCCGCGCGAGGAGCGAAGTGCAGAGCTGTTTTCTTAATGTTCCTGCGACTGCGCGGGGCAAATCGAATCAGAAAAGGAGCAAGAGTTTCCTCAGGAAGCAGCCAAGTGAGAAGTGGGTTAATGAATACAGGCTGATTAATATGCATTGAACTAAATCACATTCAGGTCAAAGGGGGAGCACCAAACCCGGAGCACCACGTGTTATGTTCAAGGACTTGACATGTGTATGTAATTCAGATTTAAATACTTTTTTCCCCCCTCATAATTCTGGATAATGATCCAACTCAGGATAAATAAGTAATATTTTTTAAAAAACTAAATAATATTTAGGGCTTTCATTGCTGTAATTGGTCAGCTCTCTCATTTTTTTAGGGTTGTGTGACTCTGTTACTGAAGAGTCCTGCTGGGATTTTGAAAATTGTTAACTTGCAGACCACCATATTTTTGTGCTAATGGTGCTAATTGTGTAAAATATGAAACTACGTGTTTTTAACATTTATTTGTTGTTGGTTTTAATGAGAAAACGTACATCTTTCCAACAGAACGCTGGCTGAAAGTCCTCAGACTGAAACTGTGTATGTGTTATTGATGTTTGCATTGTGGAGGAATATTTTGGGAGACCACCTCTTGTTTTTGAGTGGGAGAGCAAGCAGTGCAGCGAGCATGTTTCAGGGAAGGAAAGAGAGCCCTGGATGGGGGCAATCCAGGATAAACCATAGGGAAACTCTGGGAACCAGCGTTTGTCCACACTGGCATTTTGCGGGGGGACTTGTAATTAAGACATGGGATTTGTAATTGGGAATTTGGGTCCTATTTCATGTTCTGCTGCAAGACTCCTTATGTGGTCCTGAGTGAGTTTCTTCAAGGCGATATCCCCAGAGAGTGTTGCTGAAAGAGGAATTAGGTGCCAAAATTCTTCCACTCTCTGCCTGTTACACAGCTGTAATACATCCTAATTTTGATGTAATTTTTCGTTTTCTAACTATGTTTAGATTGAGTTTTTTTCAGGACAGGAACTGTCCTTTTACCATCTGTTTTGGCAAGTACAAACTAAACGTTGCGATTGGAGCCTCCTCATGTTATGTGAGTACAACAATCTTAATAACCCCCACAGGTAATGCCCAAAAGCCCTTGAAAACAAAGTAAGTGTGCTGCCTGTGGGGTAAGGTGGGGGGCTCATTTCCTTGTTCCCACCCATACTGTTGGCATGGTCATGGAGACCTTGCTCTCCAGCAAGCCCCAACAGAGGTCAGAGACCTCTGAGTGAAGTCAAGAGACACCTCTCTAAAAGCCAAGGGCAGCATGAAGAAATACGTAAAGAATATTTTACAGTGTTCCTCAGCATCCCAGGGTTTAGGCAGAGGCCTTCTGTTGTATGGTCTGTCTTGTGCTGTAGTAAGATCTACCCTGATAGCAGCTACGTGATGTTACACAGTGGGGTAGATATCTGCCAGTACGTGTCTGAGCTTTCAGCATCATGGCCAGAGGATTAGAACCTGCAGCGTTAAGTAAGTTTTCCTCTTTGCTTGGAATGTAGCTCTCTGGTGTTCATTCTGAGTGTTTGGGGGATGTTGGAGAAGGTAGACCCACAGGTGAGCTTTGTTCTGGGAGTGGGAAGATTGTGATGGTCTCTAGCTCCCAAGGAGTTTTCATGCATTTGACTTGGGTTGGCTCTTCAAGGCGGCTGGGTTTCCTCCAGAGACCTGCTGTCCTTGGGTGCAACATGGGCTGGAGAAGCAGCAGAGAACTTCAGCTGTGGCTCTTGGGTCAGTGATCAGTGCTTCAGCTTCTGCATTTCCTCCAGGCTTGCGGAAGCTTCATCACTTGTTCACTGAGAGGAGACTGGTGGTGGGGCTGAGGTTAATTTGGCAGGAGTGCGGTCCACCCTGCAGCTCCTCTGCCTGTGGTGGGGGCTGGTGGTGTTGTGGGTTCACATGTTTGGTCTTGCACTGTCTTGAAAGTCTTCCTTGACCACATGCGCTAAAAACTGTGAGTAAACAGTTCACAGGAGGACAAAGTTCAGCTGTGTGGATGGAGAAGTGTTCTTTAAATAAAATAAAAGTGGTGCCAATCAAAGTTACAGCTTTCAACCCAGCTGGAAAGTGGGGGAAGTTCTCATTAGCTGGTCTGAAGGCTGAAAAATAAATTAGTTCGTTACATCAGGACATTATTTTTCAATGTGTAATACATTAAGTCAGCTTTATTACCTTCATTTTTTAAGGATAAGATGGTGAGACTGCTTTCTTCCCTTTTTTTCATCCTCTTTTGTTTCAATGTGTCTGAGGAACAGCTAGTTAATTAGGACTAAACCCCAAGCAAAGTGACTAATGGGATGAGAATCCAAATCGGCCTCAAAACTCAAACAGTCCCGAACAGGCATCAGCTGCTTTTCTCCTCTTGTCCTTCTGCACGTGGATTCCCATACACTGTTTTATGCCAACATGCTAGATCACTCCTAACGTGTTCCTCTGTGACCACTGGGATGGCTGGGCAGTCCAGGGAAGCCCAGATGTGTCTTCACAGCCACCACCCTGGGGTTGGCTTCATTTGACACGCCGTCTTGCTGGCACTGGAGCCAGTTCCCAATGTCCGTTCTGCGTCTGGAGCAAGTCTTGGTGTCAGCAGGGTTGAGCTGGCAGCAATCCCTTCTCAGAGGAAACATGGAGCAATGAAACGCTTCAGATGCTTTTGGTTAAAAACCGCCTTGTGTATGGAAGTAAAGCAATGAGTCTGACAGTTCTCAGCATCCTTGGTGATGTCAGTGCAGCCTGGGCTCCTCCTTTCCAAAGGTTAGCGGGCAGCTGGGATGGAATTGGGCTGTGTGACACATGGGGTGATGCACCGTGGGCTAGGAGCAGAGCCATCTCTGTGATGCTGGGAACTATGTATTTGGAAATTGCTTATGTGAAGGGGGACTCGTGTGCACGGGCTGGCAAGCACTGATGTGATGGCCCAGCAGTGAAGATAAATCTGGTATTAAAACACAGCATGAGAAATGTTCACATCGCTGTACAGGCTCCTGGTGAGACCCAACTGATACCCTCCATACAGTCCTTGTCAGCGGCCAGAAAGATTGATTGAACCTTGCTCAGGTTGGGGGCATGTCTGGTGGGATAAGCAGGCAGGGAAGTCCTCTGGCAGAAGAGGCCAAAGCAATTTGGCTCGTTCCAAAGTATAGAGGAGAAGGGATGTAACTTCACAAATAATATGGGGGGAGGGGATGGGGGGGTGTCTGTAAACAAGGAAAATACTAGCTTAGAAAAAAAAAAAAAGATAAAATATAGTCTGGGCTTTAATAAATTTGAGCTGGACAAATAGAAATTAAAACAAAATTAAACCCAAAATTCAGTTTTATATGAAGCTCCGATCAAAAGCTTGTACAGGTGGTTGGCATGTACCTTGAGCGGGGTGTACCTGCACCTTCCTCATGGCTGATGTCATGGCTGACATATGAACATGGTGAAGAAGGGGCATCTTAGAGCTGCAAGATGAAGCTGTGGGCTGGGAAGATGTGATTCATGGCCAAGGGTAAACAGGCAGTGCCCAAACACAACCTCCTGTTGATGCTCATTCAGACTTGCTGGAGAACTGCAAGGAAGTTCCTCAGGGTTTTCCAGTCACCATAAGAGCAAGACAAAAAAAACAACACGTGCCTACAAAAAGCTCTTCCCAATGTGCACAAATATTTACAGAGGCTCCTCGGAAGGCTTGCAGATTTTTCCACTTTCTCTGCTTTACACATGCAAGGCATTCTCCTAAACGGCCAATAAAAGCTGAAATTTAGAAAAAAGAACCCTCTTAAGAAAACGCACACTGCTATATTTAATGCTGCTCTTTAATTAGAAGGTCCAGTGTTTCCTCCTGAAGGGTTTCAGGAATGCGGCTGTCACAGATACATCGGCATAAGCAGGAAGCGGGTGATTCCCCTGGGGCCACACCGGCTGCGCAGTCACCGGGAGCTCTATGGAAATCAAGTCACACTATACCCTGGCTGATCCTTCTCCTGCTGAAAGCAAGGGCAGAGCTCGCGTTGCAAGCCAGTGGGGTACATTTGGGCTGCAGCCTGGGCTGGGACACAATGGTTTGCCATCAGTGTTGCAATCATGGAAAGTCAGCGAAGTATGTGCCAGGGCGCTAAAATCCATCCAGCAGTGTCCTTCACCAGGTTTTCTGTGGTTGTTTAAGCAGATGTGACACCCTCTCCTGCCTTCTTTCCTGTTTAGGTGCTTCTGATCATAAGTGGAAACCTGAGTTTCCTCAACTGGCTGACCATCGTGCCCAGCATCGCCTGCTTCGACGACGTCAGCCTGGGGTTCCTCTTCAGCTCCAGGCGAGGAGGGGTGAAAGAGCGGGTGGCACAGATGCAGCTCCAAGGGCCAAGTGAGGAGCGGCTCCCCCTGGGTGAGTTATTCTCAGAGGTGGGGAGAGTTGTACAGAGGTGTGTTTGGTGTGCTTATCTCAAAAGCTGTCTTCTCCTCCTGGAGCAAAGCTCCAAGCAAAGCTCCAGAAGGTGGGGAGATGACTCTGCCCTTGCATGGTCTCCTCTGTGGAGTGGAGGCTGACTGGAGCTCACACTGTAGAAGATGAGGGTGAAGCCAGCAGATGGTTCACAAGGGTCCAGGGGGGCACTGTCCCAGGGGGATTGATGCTGGAGGACACATCCTATGTGCAGCACTGACGTCTGCAGTGAGTCTAGGCATCTGCAGCTCAACACCTCTTCCCTTGAGGGTCAGTCCTGCTTGCTCTCACCCCAGTGAGTGTCACACTTGTACCCAAAAGAAGCAATTTGGAGTTCTGCAGTTTATCCTGTGATGGTTTTCTTTTACCTGCTCCTTTAATTTTGACTATTTAAGGTCAAGGACAAACCACCCAGTGAAGTTTGAGGCAACCATTCTGTGTTCAGTGTTGGGTGCAAAAGCAGCTCTTGAGTTTGCTCTTTTCTCCTCTGTGGCATAGTGGCCCTGTGACCCATCTGCCCTCTTACCCTTTGTGCCCATGGGTGCTAGGGCTGCCCAAGCAGCCCTGGTTAAGTATTTGGACATGACACTGGTCTTCCAGAAAGAACCAAATTGTTGTTTTGTTTTGGGTCAAATACTTCTTTAGCTAACTGGGAAGGAGACCTGGCTGCTGGGAAAATAAGTGTCCTGCTTGGAGAAGCCGAGGTGGCTTGTGGCCACCCCTGGCAGTGTGGGCACTGCCACAGCAGGGAACGAGTTCCCCAAAGTGTGGAGGTGAGCTCATGTTCATACTGTGAATATAGGAAAGCAAATGCAAGAGGTTTTGTAACTGAACAAAAGGCAACGATGTGGCTGATGTTTCCTTCTGAGGGGAGTTTTCAAGCAGCCCTGTTCCAGAAGATCCTCAGCACAACCTACACTGGGATATTTTTCGTGGGGCTGTGTAACAGATGTAGAGTTGTGTTTGTAGCATTTTTATAAACCACATATAAGCGACAAATTGCTTATAATATCAACAGCAATCACAGATGCTTGTTCTTAAATATACTCAACATCTGTCAGAAGAATGAAAAATGTCAACGAGATAGAGCATCTGTCTCTAGTCCCTTCTCATCTACCAAGAAACAGCTTATTAACCAGAAGCATTAGTTCCAGCAAGGCTAATACAGTTTCATTAAACTTTCTGTCTATCTTACATACTTTGCTGGAAGGGATCTTTTAACAGCCTTTCACCTCCAGTCTCTCTGCTTTAGAGGCCATGAGAGCCTAGAGCTTTCTTACAACCTGTATCTCTGCATCCAGCCCCAAACAACACTTAAGTTGCACCTTCCTTTCTGGAGGAGAAGCCAAAGGGCACCTCTTCTCTACAGCACGTGGTGAGTCACTGTGAGGGGGAGGTAAATCCCTTTTTTGAGGTGCTTGCTTCTTTTCTGTCAACAGAAAACCTTACTGAGCCATGGTGCCCAAGCAAGAAGAACCATCCATACCTACCTCCACTGTAGTGTGTAAAAGTGTCCCTCTTTGGGGCTTTTACAAAGTAAAAGAGTAGGGTATCCATATCCATAAGCAAAGGGTAGGATATCTGTGATATTCTGGGTAGATTTGGATTTCTGAGTATTTTTTCTGCTAACAAAGCAGAGGCTGTTGAGCTGGCACTGGTGGGCTGTGTGGCAAGAGGCTTAGAGGAGCTCTCACCCCTGGGTCACCAGAGCAGAAGACAGGAGGGTACCCAGCCATACTCTGCTCATGACCTGATTTTACAAGGCCCTGGCCACATCCTTGAAAGTGTGTATGTGTCATTCCTACTGCGACCTCGAATTCCCATTGCTAGTGCTCCGCTCCTGCCTGCTTGATCCAGATCCCCTTGGCTCATGTCCCATGCTCCTTCCCCAAGACTTGCTCCACCCTTGCCGTGTTGTGTTTTGGGTTGTTCTTCTCATATTAAACCCTTCTTCCCCAAGACTGAGTAGCTGTGACCCCGAGGGCATGATGACAGTCACAGCCTGCTGCAGGACAAGCAGTCTGTGCGTGGCCATAAAGTGTGACCTGAGGAGCTGCTGATGCTGCCTGTGGGTGGAGAGCTTCTGTGTCTGCATCTACTCTTTAATTACAAGTTAGAAAGTTTAACCTACTTAAAAGACAAAGAAAAAAGTGCCTGACAGACTCACACTGCTCTGACAGCAACAGACAGGCCAAGGAGAGGCAGCTCAGCGAGCTCCTTCCCCAATCAAACGGTTGTCCAGAATTGTTCTCAGACTAAACAATTATTAATAGCTTCTGAGAGAGGTTCAAATAAACATCCCTCTCCTGCAGAGATAAGGGGAAAGCTACATGCTTTTGCTTTGAATCTGATCCTTTGGCCGTTAATGTTAAACAAATTTAAAATGGTCATAAGGGTAGGAACCCCTGTGAGGTCACTTGTGCTTATTTGTCTGATTGCAGTAGGTGTCTCCTCAGACTGTCTCCAGTACAGCCCTGCGTGGTTCTGCAAACCGCTGGTGGAGCAGCACACGTCTCCATCTGTAAATGATGAGCAGTAGAGCTTTGCAAAAGGAAAATGGGGTTTGAGTGGAGATAGGGAACAAGAGGGAGGAAGATGTGAGGAGTAAATCCAGGCATTGAGAGCCTGGGGCAGTGGGAAGGAGGCAGCCACGGGCAGGACCCATGGGGAGCTGGAGGCACTCCACACATGGCTTACAGACCAGGAGGGCAATTTTGAGCAAGGTGCAAGTGCCAGCTGCGTATTTTCCCCTGTATTAAAGCGATGATTAATCTTACATTTTAGACATTTTTCTTTTTAGCCCTTTCTCAGACTATTTAGAGAAAGGGAGATCTCTGGAGCGATAGTATGTGGCCCTTGGCAAGGTCAGGCTGATTACAGCGGAGCGTTTGTCAGCCCCAGCCTGAGAGCAGAGAGCAGCTGTGAGCACCCGGGCAGGGTCCTGGCTGCCGTGGGAGGGGTTAGGCAGGGGAGTGGTGGGAGCAGAGCCCATCACCAGTGGTGAAATCACCTTCTTCTGGTCTGCTTTTGTATCCCCAACAGGCTGCTATATCCGCAAAGTGGTGAACATCTCCTTTGGCCTCCTGATTGCTTATCTCAGCATCCCGGTTGTCCTAAACCTGCTGAACTCCAGACAAGTCATGAACACCTCCTTCAACCCTCTCAGAATAGTGAACACCTACGGAGCTTTTGGAAGGTACACACAGTTTAATGGCACATCCTATGGCTCTGCTCCTCTCCAGTGTAGACCAGCAGCCAGTCTGTGTGCCTTAGACCTAAGCAGAAATCTTTCCAGTAGCCAGTAGACTTGGAATGTCTGTTTATGAGAGAGAAGGAGAAAAGGAACAGTTTTCTTTCCCCTTGAATTGTAATTTATTTTCTTTGAGCCACTTTTAGTTAGCTCATTATATTGATGTAGCAAATGTAATAGCAGGATGAAAATATCCGTAAGAGAGTTCATCCAGTGGATAGTCTTCACCATCACCAGCCTGCTGTATTTATGGTGAACTTCTCTTCCCCTGCACACATTTGTTCTCCCTCATGTAAATATTCGCACAAGCTATTGGGTAGCAGACTGAAGGCCAACAGAAGGAAGTGTTTTTTCCAACGAGTGACTTGGGGAATTCATTGCTACAGGAAACTGTGGAGACAGAAGTATAAATGGCCTCAAAAAGAACAAGAGAAATTGAGAGGACAGGCCCAGGAGCAGTCTGGCTGCTGCCCTCAGCTCAGGAAATCCCACTTATGGCTCCAAGGTGGGACTGGACAAGAGAAGCATCTCCAGCTGGTTGTAAGCATCTGAGTTTGTCCCCATTTCTGGGGACAGTTCGCCAGGCTTAGGTCAGGAATGGTCAGGCTTATCATAGCTGTTCTTCTGTGCTGGACCTCCCAGCCTCTTCCTGATCACAATAACTAAGAAAATGCTGGAAAACAGGGCTTCATCAGAACAGGCTGGCCCAGGGGCAACAACAGGGCTGGTCGTCTCTGCATGGACCTCTGGCTTTGCCACCACCTCACCATGGTGAGGTGGGATGGACCACTCGTGGGTTAGTGGGCTCTGAACAAGGTTCCACAGGAGAAGCCAACAGGAATTAAGGTTTTTATAAAAGGCAAAGCAGGTTGGCTGTTGAGAGGGATGGCTGAGCAGATGGTGAAGAGGAGGAGCAGGTCTCACTATGAGCACTGGAGATGCAGAGGACACCTGGAGCACATCAAATTAATTTGATGTCTTCCCAAGGTTTTCAAATAGCAGAAATTTCTGTGGGGAGAAACGAGTGAGAAAAAAACCACAATTACAAGTATTGCCACTAGAAAGTTGTGGAAAACGCTGAAGTTTCTCCCTTTTTTTTTTTTTTTTTCAGAGAGGGGGAGAAATAACCCCTAAACCTCTTTGAAGGCTGGAGTAGAGAAGCTATGGGAGATTGTTTTCTTTGGGTTGTTGTTCTTTTTCTTCTTCAGTCTATGGTTTCTGTTTCAACAGTTACCAGAACCTAAAGAGCATGTGATGAAATGCTGCTGTAATATGTTTGTAATTCCAGCCTATGTAAACCAATAAAAAGAGGATTGCAGCTTATAATGAATATACGATTATGTGAAACTTGACATATTTTGAATCACACAGTAGGAACAAACTTTTATTAGTAATTTGGTGTCCCTGATTTACAGTGTGTTTCTAACCATTGGGCAGCTGGCCATGGCTCATAACTCAGCCCAGTGTATAATATGGAACTTGGCTGGAGAATCCAGAAATCTATTAAATGTAGGTAACAATTATAAGCAGAGACGTACAGCATTCCTTGGGTTGTAAGCATCTATCACTGGAAGCCATCGGGGCAGAAGAGGGAGGCTGTGTGTTTCCAAACTTTCAGTTTCTTGGGTTGGAGTAGGAGGGACCAAAGTAGTAAAAAATTAAAAGGGTGTTAGGAACTGGGCTGCTGTGATAGGCAGAGTTATACCCTTATGGAAAACAGCTCTCCAGTGTAGGTGAGCATCACTGACAGGCCATTGAGAACTTGACGATGGTGTTACTGCACGGGCTTTCCGTGGCCTGGAGAGCTTGCCATCCCCACTGCTCTACCACCTTGCTGTGCAGAGGAGGTCCAGCCAAGCAGCAAAGCACACGACCTGCTATAAGGCTGGGGTGCTTTTTAACCAAGTTGCTATACATCAACTGACTATGGGGAAGGGAGGCTTTTTTTGGTTTGATTTGCTGCTTTTCTTGGCTTGGTTTGCATTGTCTCACATGTTACCTCCTCCTTCTCCTCTTGCTGAGTAATAGCATCTTGAGACCTGTCTTCCGTCTGGGATGGTGAAATGTTTGAGCATGTAGAGACAGTTGTTAATGGTGCCCCAAGAGGCAGCTCCTGGGGGGACCTCCACAGGGGTCCAATCACCTCCCCAGGCCTCAAGCAACCGTAGCCAGTTAACCTGGGCTCACTGTGATCATGGCCAGCCCTTTGCCATGGCCAAGGTTTGAGCTGGAGCTCAGCACTCTGTGCCCAGCAGCACTGCAGGGAGACCGAGGCTCACAAAGGGGATGCTGGATTGGTCCCAGCTGGAAGCTGCTCTGTTGATCCTGCAGCTGGAGGTCTTGAGGCCAGACCTTTGAAATCAGAGGTAGGATTTCTGTGCACAATCTCTGGTGACACTTGCCCTGCAGATATGGTGGCGATGGTGTTGGGGCAGCCACACGTGCCAGTTACAACCCTGTATTTTTGCACATGGCACATGTTAAAACCCATGGAGATGGAGCTACATTTTGTGACCATCTCTCATGTCCACTTTCTCCTATCATTTGGAGCTTATAGTCAGAGAGCTCTTTATCATGAGAGTCACTGGAGTAACAGAAAGGTTTTCTTCAGGAAACATGGCACAAAGAGAGAATTTGGTGCAGGCTGAAATGCTTATGTGGGACTTGGGAAACACTTGTTATATTATCTCAGTGTCTTGGACAAGTGGTAGGCTCTGACCTAGATAGGTAAACACTTCAATTTCAGTAGGAATCATCCTTTTGGGCCATAGACCCTCTTCAAACTGACACAACTGCAGTGTGGTACAGGGGAGCATGAGAGGACATGAAACTTGGAGTTTTTAATGTACTTTAGTGCTGGAGAGTGAAAAGTCTGATGGATAGACAGGTCCTCTGAAGCTTGACCCATCAGTGACCAATTGTCCCACAAGCCCATTGACTCATGTTGCCTTGTGGACTCTCAGGAACTAGCACCTTGCATGACATGAGACAAACAGCAATATCATATTGTGTCCCACAGCATTACCAAGGAGAGAACTGAAGTCATCCTTCAGGGGACATCCAGCCTGGACCCCAATGACTCTGCTGCTGTCTGGGAGGAGTATGACTTCAAATGCAAGCCTGGGGACTTGAAGAGGAGGCCGTGCTTTATCACCCCCTACCACTATCGCCTGGACTGGCTTATGTGGTTTGCTGCCTTTCAGGTATGTGCCTTTGTATCTCCTGACACTCAGGTGTCCCTGCACCAGGAAAAAGAATTTATATGAATTTACTGTGTATAGGGGTGGGTGGGTGGATATTTGAAGCACCAGCTAAGTTGTTTAATTATTTTTTTTTTAAAGAAGAAAAAAGGTGGTATTCCTAAAGGTTGTCTGCTGCTAGTATAAGGAAACTCTTGGAAATTTTATGTGAGTCTTTCTAATTGTTGCTCAGCAATAACAAGAGTTAAAGACATTGAGAAAGCCCCTGGACTGCACCTGCCTCATGAAGCAGTGGCACAGTGGGGCAGCAGCTGCCTGGCAGGATGCCTGGGACTCGCCAGGGCTGGCAGCTGCCCACTGTGCTGCATCCCTCTCGGGGATGCCCCTGGGGACACCAGCCATTGCTTCCACTGCCTATCTGCCTACATGTGGGCACAGAGTCCCTCAAAATATTTTCCCCACGTGGTATCAGCCAACAGGTGACAACCCTAAATTAAAAAAGACAAGAGGGAGGGAAACTTGTAAAATGAATTTGCGTATATCTTGTAGCCTATTCTGCAAAACCTTATTCACATGAGCAGAACTTGGACTGGGTTTTGCCAAACCGTGGTTTACAGCAGTGGCATGAGGCAAACCCATCTCAGATTATCACAGGCATGTCTCTTTGTTCCTGTATCCTCTCCCGGCATATCCTCTTCCCTCACTCCTCTCCCCCTGCCCCAAACCTCTCTGTTTGCTTTCTTTGTGGTATTTTCATTTAGGCGCCTTTTGGATTCCTCGGCGATGACATAACCATCGCTCGCTGGCTATGGTTTTATATTTACCCCACTAGTTTTTGTGTGCTGGAATTTCATTTAATCTGCATTAGGTATGCTTATCCCTCAGCAAGACGACAGCAAAGGTTAAAACTCAAGCCAGCAACAGAGCCCAGCATTACATAAAGGTGCCGAAGGTTGAATGGGAGCTGTTGGTTTAACTCTGGCTGTATTTTGGGAGGGCTCCGGCAGCAGAGAACAAATCCAGCTCACCCACCCAAATGTTGTGTCTGCAGAGGAGAGGAACGTTTCTGAGATGAAAGAAAGACCATTTGTTTCCAGGGCAGGAATATCCCAAAGGCTTTAAAATACAAAGTGATCTTAGGTTTAAGACCAGAGGACCAGCCATGAATACTGATGCATCACAGGCGAGCGTGAGCTGTGCTGATGCTGAGAGCTGTCGTCACAGCCCAGTGACATCTCTCACCAGGCCAGGTGCTGAGTGATGTGTGGGAGCAGCCCAGGGAGGAAGAGGAAATAGCACAGCCTCCTTTGAGTCTTTATTATTAGTGTTTAGCTTGCTGAAAGCTTTGCCCAGTGTCTCCGTTCGCCTGGGCGCAGTGGGCTGCTGAAGTGCGTGCCTGCCGTGCATCTGCCCACACCAGCATGAGCAGTGTGGTCTCCTTGTACCTGCAGGAAGGGCGTGTGTGCTTCCCCTCGAGTGGGTGTGAGCCAGAGGTGTGCATCAGCCCATGAGTGCATCCGTCTCCTCTCCGCTATGGCAGCACCACATGGAAGTGGGTCTGTTGCCCCTTCCCAGCATCCCACTGCGGCGCTCCCTTGTCCCTTCCTGCCGCTGGGGACTTTGCCGTGTCCCACCCAGTGCACACAGGTCTCCCTGAAGCAATCTCTGGTCCTGCTTAGAAGAGGCATTAACAAAAAGTGGAGAAAGGAGGAAAAAAACCATTCTGAAAAGCAGAGATGGCTCTCGTTGAAAGTAACAGGAAAGCAAGTAGCCTAGGCCCAGCAACAAGCGTTTTCAAATCTGGATGTTCAGGCAGGTAAATACCCACTTAAGCATGGAAGTAAAGCTCATTTGCAGTGGTTGAATGTTTGAAAGCTGTGAGCTGAAGGTTTAGTGCCAGCTGTCACCCCTGGGAAAGTTGTCTGTCCTGCCATCCCCCTGCTTGCCGCAGCCAGGAGAAGTCACCATCATTCAGTTGTTGTTCACACTTGAGTCACGCAGAGCTGCAGAAAGGATGAGGAACCAGAAGTCGCAACCACAGAAGAAGTCTGTGAAGCCAGTCAAGTTTTGCAAACCCTGTACAGTAGTTCACAGAGTCCATAAAACCAAGTTACTTCAGCCTCTGGATTAGATTTAATTTGTTTTTAAAAGTTCTGGATTTTTTCTATGCTGCTGCTCACCGTCTGCCTCATCACTTCCCGAGCAGGCGGCCAGAGGGCTGGTTTTGCAGTTCATTGGCGGTGTCCAGGTAAGGAGCTGACATATCCAGCTCTGACAGGCTGCAGAAAAGCCAGGGAGCTGCAGGGGGAAGATATTTACCATCCCTTTGTGCTGCTCGTGACAGGTTCCTCTTTGCACCTCATCACCGCTTGACATACAACTGCCTTCCTCCGCTCAGGGTTTCCTGCGAAACTTTCCACCTTGGCTACAGCCACAGGATTTGCTTTGAAGAGCTGGAGCACCGGAGAGCCAGGCCCTTGGCACGGCTGGCGCGGGCCGGCGTGCTGGGGGAGCTGCCGGCACAGCCTCGGTGCGGGAACAGGAGGAGCCATGGTGCTGTTCCACCTCAGAATTGCAATTTATTAGTTGCCTGCCTCTTAATTCCATTCCAGTAGTGCCATAATTACATGTAATGTAACATGGCATTATTTTCCAGGAAACCATTTTCGTGATGTTAATTTTATTATCTAAATATAATATGCCTTTTCACTTGTTTTCTAAATCCCCTCTTTGTTTTCTATGTCTCGACATCCCGAGGGTGCTGTAGGTCTGAATTAAAGCCCTTCATTCAATTCTGGCAGGGACATAACCCGGCCAGAAACATGTCTGCGTTGCGTCTTCCCGTCTGGCGAAGGGGATAAACTCCCATGACTCGGCAGCGGCGTGTGGAACTGCGTGAGACCCTCTTCAGTTGTTTCTCAGCAGCCGCCTTGGACGGGACCCACTTTGCACCATCGCCCAGGGGACAACCTGGTCTCAAAAATACCCTGTCTGTCAGTCAGGAGCTGGTGTTGAGGGGCTCGTTGCTTGGGTCAGTTCTCCAGATCTCTGCTGAAGCAATTTAAACCAAGGTCAGAGCCAATTTAATGCACGTTTTTAAGAGGAGGTGCTGCTAATTGAAAGAAGAGCACAATGTGCTCATCACATTTGCAAATGTCACCAAGATGGGAGCACAGGAGAAGAGAAGGACTTGAAGCCCAGTGATCCTGCTGGTTTTGGTCCAGGCAGACAGGGGGAGGTGTGTGTGGTGCTGCTCACAGGCAGGACCCATCCCCTGCCCTGGGGCAGGATGGACCATAGCATCATGCTCCAGGGAAGCCTCTTGGGCTGAGTGTATATCATGAGATGACACAGTTATGGAAAAGATGTTGTGAAAAGGCAAACATGATACCATGACAGGCAAGCAGGCGTTCAGAGTGCATGGTGTCACCCTCCCATCATGATCAGCTGAAGCACCCAGTTCAGGAAAGATGCAGCCTTTGCAAGGGTACAGAAGAGAGACCCACAGGAAGAGCAGAGGTGCAGAAACCTTCTCCCATGGCGGCAGAGTGAACAAATCTGCATGGGCATCCTGATGTCAGAACAGTTCGGGTTTGGAATAGGTGAAAACCTACTGCAAAGAGGAAAGCAGCAGTCTTTTTTTCCATGTCACTGTGGAGAAGGGGGAAATAATGGATGAAATGGCAAAATAAACTCTGCAAAATTCAGGTTAAGCATTAGGAAAAACTTCCACCCCTTGACACATTATTGTGTTCGTGCAATGACATCCTCTCTTTACAGAAGCTGGAGACAAGTTGTTAAAGCTTTGTCTGTCCTCCAGCTACGGATGGCAACACTCCTGGAGTTGTTTGGCTTCTCATTCCTGTTGGGTATTTACGGAAAGAGCCCAGGCATCACAGCCCAGAACTCGGCTCTGCTGTGTTGTCGGTATGAAAAGTGTTGCAGAGTTTTGTCTGGCTGTGGGTGGATTCAGCATCATTGATAAACAACAACCAGAAAACAAAATAGTGCTCATAGTTTTGGGGCTTCAAGTTGGTCACTTTTCCTGGTAGCCGGATGTCTTGGACTTTAAAAAAGCCAGTTGTTTATTGTACCAAAGATTTGTTCTTCACCAGTGGGCAGCAGTGGAAAGCCTTCAGCACCCTGAAAAAAACAGAGAAATCAAAGGGAAGGTTTTCCCCCTCCTTACTATGGCATGAGGGTTATTTATTCTGCTTGGGGACTGTGTTTGGTTAGCACAAAGGCAGGCTCTTGGTGCTTACCAAATAATAACCACTCAAAAAAAAAATAACAAAGCTAATGCCATCTTGATATTGTTTTCTAAAGCTCGTGTCTCTTGTTGCATCGCACCTTGAAGCTGCTCCAAAAGTCTCTGAATGCCAGGACTGGCACAGAAACCTCCCAGACTGGTGACCTGTGCTGCTGTGTCCTGTCAGCAAATCCACCGCAGAGCAGCGTGTGGTGTGCTGAGCAGCAGTGTGTGCTGCCCACGTAGGGCGTGTGAGTATTTGTAAACTTCATCTGCCTTCCTAGGAGAAGAGAGAAACTTCAGCATCAGGACTGATGCTCTTGAGGATCTCCCCTGGGTGGTAACAGGGAGCCCTGACAGAGACTTCATGTTCTCGCACGCAGGCTGAGCGAGCTGAGGAAGAGTAGCCCTGTTTATAGAGAAGGCAGATTAATGTTTTTGTAAAATATTTCATTCGAGCCTCTGTTATCTCGGCCTGCCAGCCAGAAGGTGCTTACAGGAAAAAGCTGCATGGCAGCAGAATGGAGGAGGAGGTGTGTGTAATGTAATAAAACCCAAACCTCATGCACACAGCCTTTTACATTTCCTTTCTTCCCCCTTCTAAAAATACAGGCCTCAATTCACCTCCATTTTCCATTGCAGCATTCCTACGTTTTGGTCCATGTTCAGCATGTAAGGATTTTATTTTCTTCTTGTAACCGTGATTACTTGTCTCTCTGTGGATATGAACAGTTTCCAACCCCTGAGCTGCGTTTAGACAAGCTGCAGGCTGGATCACGGGCAGGCTCACCTCTAAATACTGTGATGGAAGCGCCCAGAAACCCACGTCAGACTGATAGCCTATCGTGCTGTGGGCTGTATAAATACAGGGTGAGACCTTGTCTATGCAGGGAATGATTATTGTCTACGGTGGCTATTGTATCTCCCTGTCTGGACTCTGTTCTGGAACAAAGTGACTTTTCTTTCCACGTACGGGGGTGATACGGGAGCGATGCCAGGTGCGCGATTTCCCCGTAGAGGCAAGATCTGAAAGCCAGTTCCCAAAGCCTTGCTCTGTCTTTTATTCCTCAGCCTGCCTCACCCAGGGACCTGCCGCTTCCCGAAGCCTCTCCTAACAGGGCGGGTTAAGGGATGGCTTTTAGTGAGGCTGCAGAAACTGCTGGAATACTGTACGCTGAGCCAGAACTGCAGAGAAATGGCTTGTCTGTTTGGGAAGCGAATAGACATAACGGGATGTGGTTACTGGAGACAATGTGAAGTGATGCAACCTGACGTAGCCTTTTGGCCTTCCTTGGTTAAGTCGCTTGGGTAGCAGGATGGTAGCAAGTGGCAGTGAGCTGGAATATTATATAAAAAAGCAAAGGGTGGCATTGGTTATGCCCTCTTTTCTGCGGGATGTGGATTATTTCTCCAGCTGATAGCTCAAGTTCCCTAAACAGCAAGAATTGAAGGCGCTGAGCTGCAGAAGTGGAAATAGCCATGTAAAGAGCGATGTGAATATTGGCTGAAAATATCCAGGATGGTGGAGTTGCTGCTTTACATCCCCAAAGTGGGTAGGCTGTGACGCAAAAAATGTCCCTTACGACACAGCGCGGGAAATGTAAACCTCCCAACCCCTCTGTCATCTGCCCTCACACACCAGCACCGATGTGAAACCGTGCAGGGCTCCCAACCATGTGAAATAATAATGCTGGGCTCCCGTGCCAAGTTTCCAGCTGTTTCCACATGTGTATCTCATACTTACCTCCTCCCGTGCGCCTGTGCCAGGACCGAGATTCAATAAAATGCCACACTAATCCGCAGTCCTTTTTCATTAAATGACCAATTAAAGCTGGAGGAAAAAGGTTCTTATTATTATTATTTCAGTTGGGAACATGTTCCCCATAGCACCGGGTGGGTTTTATGTGTATTTTTTTGCTATTATTATATTCTCTTCTACTTTGTTATCTCTGCTACCGCGCCTGGTTTACCCCCAGCTCCGTGCTGGTGCCTGACTTAGCAGTGATTTGGTTTTAAATTCTGTAAAGTTATTAAATACTTCTGTATGCAAGTTAATGTAGTCAAGGTGCGAATGCCATGTTTATACACTGGTAAAGTGTTTAAGTGGAGAGGTCAGAGAGTATAAACAGCAGGGCGGAGGTCTCGGGGCGGCAGTGTTTAGGCATGGTGTTGTATACCTAAAACCTGGTTTTCGGCAGTGCTGGTACCAGTGGTGAGGGCAGGTACAGATGATCTGGCTCGCTGGAGAGCTGTGAAGGTGGCATTTCTGGGAGTTTGTGAACACAGAAAGGTTTTAGCTTTGAGGTGAAAGTAGCTTTACTTTGGGATCTGCCTTTCTCAGGCATCTTAGTTGGAAGGGTGGCCGTGGTTTTGTGTGTGTAGGTTCCTTATTTGCTGTTGTTGCTAACACAGAAAGACTCCTCTCAAAAGATGAAGGAGGGAGGAATGTCCCTCCTTTGGGGAGGGCTGCAGCTGCCCAGGATTGTTTGGGAGTCGAGCAGCTCATGACACGCTTCAGCATGCTCCAAGCAGCACCTCTAGCAGCAGGCCATGCAGGTCACTGGCTCCCCAGTAAGCCCAGCACAGGTATGGAATGGGCCCTGTGAGGTGCGAGGGGAGGTGCAGCTCAGCTTTTGGAGGACAGGAGGCAGGTGCAGGGGTGTCTCGGTCCGTGCTCACGTCTCAATGGAGACAGAGCAGCCTGGCGTCACTGGAGCAGAGTCAGTTCCCACTGCCTGCCCTAAAGATGAGCCCAATACACGTGTGCCTGCCCACCTTAGAGCAATGTGTGCATCTGCCTGGCTTTTTAAAATTACTTTTGTATTAATCCATCTGGTGATTCAAGCTCTCAGAGCTTGCACTCAGAGCTGGCCAAAGCAGAGCTCAACTCCAGGTGAATCCCTCCCATAACCCCTCCCATCCTGATCATGGCAGCTCTACAGACAGCATTTGGTCTCGGTCCCACTGGATCTGGGGACAGAGGAACTGTCACCTTCTTGCTTGTGGTGCGATGCTTCCCTGGACGCAGCCCAGATCTCCTGGACTCTTTTTTTCCCTCCCTTTGCCACCGTATCACTTTACAGAGTAATGAGTTAAACAGCGCCGTCGTTAGCACAGCTCACCCTCCTGCCTGCTCCGGTCGGTGGCATGTGATATCTAAACCTTCGTGCTGGGGGGAGCGTGGAGGGGGCTGCACCGGGTGGAAATTTCTCACCGCAGACTTTGCTGGGGCCAGACGTGTTGTAAATTTTACAAGAAAAACACTTTGCAAACCAGAAGTCCAACTCTTGTGCACATGGAGCTGCTAATTAACAATTTGGAGACCATGTGAGCCAGGGAGCCGATTCCACCATTACAAAGCCTCGTGGTTTTGAATCAGGCTTTGAAGATTTGGGATTCTCCATAAAGGTCTAGCTCTGGGAGGCTGGGGATTTCTGTTTCTGTTCTTCCACTGTTTCTCCCCAGCTCGCACACAGGAACCCTCACACCTTCCAGGCCCTCCTAGAAATAGCACTTAAAGTCATACAGAGCACTTTAAAAACTGATCTCCAGGGAGGCACAGGATGCTGAAGGTCGTGCTCGCGATATTTGATCGTCTGCAGTTGCTGTTGTACCTCTCAGGAGGTCTCTGCTCACAGCCAAGGATGCTCCAAGCTGCAGGTCCCAGCATGGCATCCCATCCTCCCAAAGCCCAGCCTGACCTGAGCATCTTGGGCATCACTGAGCCGTCAAGGGGGAGCAGAGTCGCTCGGTGGGGCTGGGAGTGTTGGCGTGAGTCATCCTGTGAACCGCAACACAGTCGGGCCCTTGGCAGGGATGCTGCTGGCTTTTCCTGCAGCCCTGCCAGCCCTGGCAGGGTTACTGCAAGTCTTGCAAGGTTTGTGTTTAATGTCTTGTGTGATGCCAAGCTCCCAGCTCCAGGGCTACCGCAGCTCCCCTCCCAAACCACGTCGGGGCCACAGTGGCCTCAGTTCTGCAGGGGCTGAGGTTGTTCTGTCCCTCTATGAGAGCCACCAGCATCTCCTCTGCGCTGGGAAAGGTACCTCAAGGGTTGGTATAGGGTGTCAATGGATAGAGGGGTGTGCTAGAGGTTAAACAGGGCTGAGGTGGGCAGAGCATAGCACAGGGTGAGAAACATCCCTGGCTCCACCACCCATCCATGTTGGTGGTGCAGCGGGACAGCAGATGCAAAGAGCTGCACAGTGAGGCAGGATGGAGCAGGCAGATGGGGAGAGTAATCTCTTTTTCAAAGCTGTTGGCTTAAATAACTGTGGTTTTCCTCTAAATTGTGATGAGCATGGGTCAGAAACCCCGCGAGGTAGAGCTGCCTCTTGATGGGCCTTTCCACCAGAGTTTGGTGTTTTCCATCTCTCCTTTCTCTCCTCGGTTTCCCAGAGCAACGGAAATAACAAACTTTAGCATTAGAAAAGATTTGCAGAGTAACTTTGCCTTGATGTTCTGCATTAGTCACAGTCCTGCAGGTACAGCTGCTGGGTTTCGCTTTCCCACAGTGTCCCCTACTGCTTGCATTAAAAAATCCATTTAGGTATGTGATAGAAAAGGAAAAGGGGAGGGGTGGTGGGGGGTGTAATGGCAGTATCAGGCACAGAAAGTCACCAGAAGGAGCCTCAGCAAGAATTCCTGCGAAGAGCCCGAGATGCAGGGATGCCCGGAGGGAGGTACATGCAGCATCGAGGTCTGACACTTGGGCTGTGGCTCCTGAGAGCTGATCCGCTGCCCTCAGTGCTGCAGGACTGAGGGTACAGCACAGGCATGGGGTGTGAAGAGGGCAGATTGGAATAAAGGAAATCAAGAAGGGAAAGGAATCAAGAACAGGGAAGTCACTTTCTTCTGTTCTCTCCTCGTGCACCAGGGGAGAGCAGCCTGGTTTGAAGGGATGGGTGGATCATCATTTCAGAATGTGATGTTACTGCTCCTCTGTGGAGCTCCCACTAAAAGAAATTATTAAAATCAAATGTTGGGGGGCAGAATAAGCCAGAAGACCTCCAGCTGAGGTAGGTATATGTAAAGTCAAAAAGATATTGTTGATCCAAGGTGGAGGAGGAGTTGTGGCTGATGGGTGTTGGGAAGCACCCAGTGGTGGGAGCCCCGTACCCAGGGATGGGCTCTGTGTGTGTTACACACCAGCAATGCACCCTGCTTTCATGGTAGCATCAGTTGTAGTCTTCTGCCCAGCACTGGGACAAGGAAGTGCCATGGGCTCAACAGGGATGTGGGGCTGGCAGAAACGCCTCCTCAGGCATCACACCCGGAGTGGAGGCCGCTGTCTGGGGTGGGTGAAGGTGAAGATGCATCTCTGACCATCATCTGGTCTCTAATTGTCGGCTGAGCTGTGGCCATGCTCTTCACCTCCTCAGCTGTGATGTGAATTCCTTTGGGGATGCTTGAGATGCAGGATGCTACTTTGCACTCGGGGCAGGCTGGGAGAGTGCACGTAGCCAGCTTAGCTCAGCTAACAATCAACTCATTAAACTTCTGTGACTTGCACACCCTTGGTTGTGTCCATACCCTTGGGAATGATTTCCAGATGGGACAAGCTTGTTCAAATTCCTCATATGCTACCTGGATTGATTGTATTCTCTCCCCAGAGACCATGCAGAAGTCTTTAATGCTAAGAACACTACATGACAAGCCCAGCAGTGCCTAACTTTTATATTTCTTATTTCTTCCCCAAGACCTATGAGCAGAATGAATGGATAATCCACTTGGCTGGGAAGCTGCTGGCCCAGGAAGAGGAGGCCTTGTCCTTGATGGCAACAAACCCATTCGCGGGCCGAGCACCCCCACGGTAAGTGTTGAGCGTTACCAAAGGAGCTGGTAGGACCCAGACTCGTGTTGTTCCTGCCTTGGACTTGCACACGTGGATTCTGGTTCTGTATTTGATGGTACCCAGGTGGCCTTTAAATAGGGTGGGCTTGATGCGAGGTCACCATGAAGAGCTGGTGCTCTCAGCACCTTAATGACTTACTGGTGGGTCACAAGGACCCTTTGGTGGAGCCCATTCCCAGGCAGGTCTGTGGAGGGCTCAGCGTTGCTTCCCTTGGACAGAAATCATGCCTGCAGAAGGGTTTCCTGCCCATCAGCTTTATACTTTTTGCCATGATCACTTTGCGAGCGGTCTACCGGCCTCCTGAGACATTCCAAAGACAAAACAGTCGTGGAGAAATGATCCTTTTTGTGGACACTTGTCTTGGAAGTGTTTGTGTTTTCAATGATGAGGCAAAACAAACATCAGCAAGCAAAAGGCACAGATGAAAACCTCAACGTTTTCTACAAAAGGAAATTTTTCACAAAAGTGTCTATTTTCTTGCTGAAGTTATTTTTAGCTGAGAAAACATTTTGAGGGAATTTTGGATCAACTCAAGTAATAGTATTCTCTTGCTAATATTTTCAATTTGAGGCTCTCAAGATGCACTGCAAACAAGGCTGAAGGTTCACAGCACCATGTGAAATGAACTTTCTCTTGAACCCAGCTGATGTTTTTCAGTTTTAGCACAGAGCGTCCCTCAGACCTTCTGAGGAGAGACTCCTTGCCCAGCAGAGACAGTAAGAACTTCCAGCTTTTACCAAAGCCCTTCCTCTTGGGTGGTTTACGTGTCCCAAGATGGTATAAATAAAAAGAACCCAAATGGTTTATACTCTGACCTGAATATATGTCTGTGAAAACACAGAGTAGGAACACAGGTTGGAATACAACTGCTAAGTGAGTTTCCCACCACCGTATTTGAGTGTCCCACTTTCCTGGGGTTCCCCAGGCAAGCAGTTCTTGTAGCACCTTATCAGAGCATCAGTATAGGCTGATGGGAACCTGCTCCCTCTAAACACAGAAGCCAAGACTGCTGAAAGAACACTTATTGGGGTTTTTTTTGCACATACTTTCCTTTGGGAACCCATTTTCCCATTGTGCAGCATCACAGAGTAAACCCACAGACTTCCCGGGGAGTGGGGCAGGATCCTGCCCGTAGCCCCATGACTCACAGCCATACCAGGGTTCCCAAAACAATGATTTCTGTAGCTCAGAGCACGTTACAGGGTGGTGTTGCAGTTTGTTGGGTTACACAAGTAGCGAAGCTCTTACACACAAATAATGATGCCTTGGCTCTGCTCCAGGAGGGCTCTGGGGAACCTCTATTAATTATTGCTACAAAAGGCATACTGGGCTAGACAAGCACAGCCCTTGCTGCAGACAGCTACAGCTTTAGTATCGTTTATGGAGGGGGTTTAGCTCTGATTAGCTGTGCTGGGGTTGGTTTTCCATGCAAGGAGCAGAGCACTGATGCAGTGCAATCAACTGGTCTGGCTCAGTGGCATTGAGAGCAGCATGGCTATTGCACATGAAACTTTCTTGCTGTAGGCCATGTTTTCTCTTTGGTTTTGCAGACCTTCGTTGGGCTGCATGTGGATTTATCAGCCACAGTAGGGTCTGTGGCTTGTCAGGAAGCTGGGTCTCCCTGCTGATGCCTGCCAGCTCCTTTTTGGGGGATGCTCAGAATATCCCAGGGAGGTGGCACCTTTCTGATGTCCAGGGAAGGGGCATGGTGCAGCCCCAGAACCTCTGTGAACCCCCACGCAGTGAAGGTGGTGGGCACCTCATTAGGCTGTTAACGAATACCAGAGCTCACAGCAGGCAGAAATTCAGCCCAGTGAGCAGGCTCGCACACCGGGATCTGGCAGAACCCAGCTCCTTCGGAGCTCCTCACAGAGATGGTGTTTGGACATCCTTTGCAAGGCTGAGCTGGAAGAGTGACTGGGGAACCTGCACTGCGTCAGCTCTGTGTCAGGTAGATCTATCAGCTGAATCTCACCAAACTCCATGTCCCCAAGGCTTGGTGCCATAAATTCGCCAGGCAGTGTTCACTGCTGGGCATTCCCTTGCATTGCCTTCTTTTTTTAATTAAAAAAATAATAAATAGAAGAAAGTCAGGCTGGAGAACTGGCTGACCCTGCAGGGGTTTGGCAGAACCTGGGACCTTTAGACAGTGAATCACCAGTTTGAATTAGGTGTCCCCTGGTGCCAGCAGCCAGAAGCCATGACCATCTGGTGGCTGCTGGCAATAAACGGCTCTCGCAGCTCATGGAGCGACAGAAGCATTTGATAATCCCAGAGCTGTTTATTAGCACGTGTTCCCCAGTGCTGCAAACATCGCTCCTGGTGCTTACTGCGACCCAGGCTGGGAACAGGACATCAGGAGAGATGAAAAATCAAGAAAACACACATCACTCCTCACCTTCTGAGGTTTGCCACAGGCAGGCTGCATCCCTCCCGTGCTTCCTGGCATCAGGGGTGTTAAAATTAAAGGTAGTTGAACACAGGAACTCATTTTCAAATGAAAATCATGAAGTGGGACATGGCTGGGATAATGCTACGTTGCTCCAGGTGGTGAATAGGGTGGTTTTTTTATTGTATTCAATACCAGGTGAGGAAGGGAAACATTCAGGAATTGAAAGCAAAACCAAAAGCAAATCTTCACCTTTGTTGGTATTTATCAGGTAACGATTGCAGAGCGCACAGAGTGGGACAAGCGGGTACCACAGTCATTTCCCAGCAGCATGGATGCTGTGTGGAGCACACTGTGCCATAGATCTTGTCAAACAGGGTCTTGATTCATGCGTTACCTTGGTTTAACCAAAGCACAGACCCTGTTTTCACTCTTTAGCAGCTAGTTTATAGGAGGAAAAGATCAGGATCCAGAGCTGGTTTTATGTGTCAGCTGCCTTTGCTCTGGCATTAGCTTTGCTTTAAAAGTTTTTCATGGGCCTAGTGTATTTTTGGGTGGTGTAAAATAAAAATAACAATTTACAAATGCTCGTTTTGGCTCAAACCAAAACCCAACACCCCGGTTCACTCCAGGTCCTGGGTTGTGGGTCTTGGGGTTTTGGTGAGCCAGATCCAAACACCAGGGACATTGGCACCATCTGGATTTTTACCCAGGTGTGAAGGTGAGGGCTTGGGGGCACAGGGGGCGGGGCCTCACACCTACCCCCACAGCAGGGTCAGATCCTGCACCAGGCTCTCACCTCAGTCACTATTCCTGTTGCTATTTACATTTCTTTGGTTATTGCTTGTTTGCTGCTAGTGCTTTGCCTGTGCCAGGAGAGCTGGAGTGACTGTTGGCCTTTTTTTCCCCAGTTTTTGTGCCACATCCCAGTGCTCATGGCCAGCATGGGCACGGCAGCTTCACTGGCTGCGTTTCACCATGGTTCTGCTCAGAGGGGCTCACCTGTTTAGGTTTTCCTTTGTTTAATTTACATTTTCCCTTGTTGAAGGTGCTGGTGGAGCTGGCGAGCCCTCCGCACCCACAGCACTGCCCTGGGCACTGTCCCCACAGGAGAACCATGGCCAGCATCAGAGTGACTATCTGCACCCTTGGGTCTGGGTGCGAGGAGTGTAAGAAGAGGCAGGTAGCAGGATACCTCCATTTTTCACCTAGACCCCTCAGCAGTCTGTAACCCAGTGCTGCACATGGGCAGCCTCAGCGCTGACAGCTGCTTCCACCCAGCAATTGCCTTCTCATTGCAAGAAAGCCTTAAATTTAAGCCTGGGCAATAACACCTGGGAAGAAAAGATAACTCGGGGTGGCTGGAGCAATCCAAAGGGCATCCCTGCATCCTGCGACTGCCGCAAGCCCTCACTCCCACCTTGCAGCTACAGGCTGTGCCCAGCTCCTCAGCTCCCTTCAGTAGCTGGGTGGAAAAAAAGCTAATTTTCCTACCATATTTCCCCACCCCCCTCCTCCACTCTGAAGGGAATTTTGAGACTTAATTATTTTCATTCCCTGCTAGACTAAATAATTAGGGGAAGGGACTGTTTTCCATAAGAACATTATGCTCCATACTCCACGGAGTTTATTCTGTTAATGGAAACTCTACACCTTAAATAGCCAAGGGACTTTCAAAATGAGTTAATGCCTTCGAAATGAAATTTCTGAGACCAAAGTTTGTAGGTTTCTTTACAACTCTAGAAATTATAGTATTTTTTCAAGTGTGATAAACTTAAAATGAGAAACAGGTGACTGATTAAAAATGAGGGTATTGTTGAGCGCCCAGCCTAGCTGAGTGTGAAGCTTTACTTCAAGCACAGTGATGTTTGTGGAATGTGGATTTACAAAATATTATTGTGCAGCGGATAGTTCATAAAACACCAGCCATCATAAATCTGAACGGGAGGGCTTTGGCTGAGAAATTAATAAGTGTTTAGCACACCGTCATGGAAACAGGCTGCAACAATGAAAGAAAACAAAAATCAGGGGGTTGCCTACAGGAGGAGGGGGGAAAAAAAAATCAGGTTTAGTTTTGACTGAAGTGTTCGGTGTCTCTGATATTAAATCATGTTCGCTTGAGGACCCTTATTCCAATTATAGTAGCACTTTGTTGGAAAATCCCCAACATGTAGCTGAAGACCTGGGTCTGTAGAGGTGGTGTTATTTATGGAGGCAGCGCCTCCCGTTTGATGCTACCTGGCTGCAGGGATGCAAGAAGAGTAGAGCCAAAGGTATTCTTTGGCTTGGCTGCCCATTTATTTCCCATTTATGCCACAGCTACTAGGCTGCATACCCAGAGCCACGCTGGGCTGGATTTTGGGCTGTTTAGATAACCATGGGTGCTGGCAGGAGGTGTGGGTGCTTTCCTGTGGGACCTGCAGAGATGCACCACCCAAGCCAAGGGAAGGGCCCTGTTGTATCCCCGCAGTCTGGAAGTCACCTTGAGGGCTGCTCCCTCAGACACCCCCAGAAGCAGCAGCGGTAATTCTGTAGCTATTGAGGGTGGTGCTGAGAGCAGGCAGGGCTGCTGGGGTTACTGGGAAATGTGGGCATTGTGGGGATGTAGGTGGAGGTGGCGTTTCTGTTCTGCAAGGTCTCTCCACAGAAGTCTTCAGAGGAGGCAGGAGTGGTGTTCATGGGCATGGGATGCTCCGTGGAGGTACAAGTCCTTCAGGGTTTGAAGTTGGTCTTGCTGAATCCCAAGTGGCTCCTCTCATCTCGTGTCCTCCAAGTACCCATGTGGTCCATGCAACATGACAGTGCAAGGGAGCAGTGTAAATCCAAGAGTCCCCAAAGCCTGTCCCAGGAGCTCTTGTGTCTTCTATGCAGAGAAGTAAAATATTTTCTGTGGTTTTCTTCCCACTGAAAAGCAGCTTTTCTAACAGTGAGAGCTGTCCTGGGAACTGATGGGGTCCTCAGTGGTGAAAAGGTATGAACACATCCTTTAGGCTTCCTGCCTGGGTTTTGCCGTGGTGAACTGTGTTATTTTGGTTCCTTTCTTCTTCCCCTACGTTGTAGAAGAAAATCTTTATCATCAGTGTTATGATTTCTGAAATTATCAGAAAGAAGAGATTCCACTTCCCTGAGTGAAAACTTAGAGGATTTTCTTTTGGTAAAACGATTTCAGCCTTTCAGCACTGTCAGGGAGAGCAGAGCTCATCTCAAAGGGTCGGGATCTCCCCCAGGGTGGGAAATGTGGTTTCCAGCCACATCCCGTGTTGGTGGCAGATACAGCTATGGGGCAGCTTCATTGTGGCCGGTCTGTGGCTGTGGGAGCTGTCTTCCTTGGCAAGGGAAGCTCCTGCCTTGGCTCTGTCGGGAGCATTGGCCACATCCTCATCACACCTGCAAAGTGTGGAACTGAAACCTATACGCTGGGGCTGCCCATGCTGAAAGTAGTCACAGCCAGTGCTGTGAGCCCCAGGGAGAGACAAGTTCCCTTGCCCCAAGGTTTGCTGTGCCCTTGGTATAGGTGCAACCACTGAGCCCCCTCTCCCTTTCTGACCTGTCCGTGAGGGCATAAACCCACTTTTCCCATCTCCCAGGAGAGCTTTGAGGATGCTCCAGCTCTGCAGGGTCAGACCTTGCAAGGAGCCTTGCAGAAAGAGAAGTCAGCAGCGTTGAAAAACAACCCATAAAACTGCCCTTATTCTGCAAACTTGGGCCAAGATGAATTTACGATCCCTCCTGCTAACAGGGCTAGAATAAGCAAGAAAGCCAATGATGGAGGCTCTGTTACTGTAATGAATTTGTACTTTCCACTGCCACTTGCTCCCTGATTTACAAGGGAGCGGTGAACCTCAAGATAAAAAGAAGAAAAGAAAAAAAAAAAAGACAAAACAAACCAAACCCCCAATTCGCAAAGACGCCCCGTGTTTTGGTTTCTTTCTTCCCTCTCCCACCCTGCCTTGCCCTGTCAGGCCATTAATTCTAACAGAAACCACCGGCTCTGGTTTTTTCCCTCGAACCCCTCAGCTGTTGCAGGGAGACAGCTGCACCCTCTGGAACTAATTACAGCTGTCTGGGAGATTTAGCCCTCCATCCCAACAACTCCAGTATTGCTGCTAATTTTTAACACGTACAGTTGGAAGATGTCATAATAGGCTGATATATGATCGAATCTTAAAAGTGCTACAGCGCAGCTGCTACTGGGCATCTGGTGGGATGAATATGTTGATTTAAAAAATAATGCTTATTATTTTTAGCCTTTCTGCCCTCCCCGAGGATGTAGCTTTGCCTGAGCTGGGTGGGGATGGAGAGTGGGTGCTTGCCCAGAAGGGTAGTGGCAGGCGGTGGGTCCTGGCATCCTGTGCGGGGTGGTGGGTCCTCCTGGGTGGCTCAGTGGTCCTCCTTCTTCCCACCATGTGTACCAGGATCAGTGCCATCACTGTTTCAGCTCGCCTCCCAGGCATCGCTGTTGGGCTCGGGAGAACCACCAAAGGGACCCTTCTGCCTCTTGTCCTCTACCACTGCTGCTGTTACAGCAAGGAGAGCTTTCCGCCTCCTGGAGGAGAAATGTCTGACTTGCTTTATCCAAGCCAATCTTGTTTCTTGCCTCTCAAGTGTCTGCTTTGCCCTTATGTGTCTGGTAGGGGACCTGTCCTGGCCTCAGCTGACTGACCCTGATGCTTCTCACAAACCGTTTCCCCACCTGACTGTGGTACCTGCTGCCTAGTGCTTCCCAGGGAGCCAGGAGGAGCTTCCAGCTTGCCTTCACTCAGTAAATCCTGAGAAGCTTCTCACAGCCAGGATTGTCCTTCCTGACCTTTCTGTCTGGCTCCTCTGAAACATACGTCTTGCTCATCCTTCTCCAAGTACGAGTGACCACCAGTGGTCTAGGCTCCTAACGCAGGTGGAGTCAGATAGCTTCTTCATGCCCTTCTCATGTTCCCATTTCTCCAGGGCAGCAAACAAGGCTCACATGTGCCAGCAGTCTCCAGCACTGGAGAGGGCTCAGAGACCTGTGGATCCCACCCACCAGCCAGAAGGTCTTTGTCTGAGCCTCAAAGTTGCACAAAACACAAGCAGTTGCTGGTAAGGTGATCTGCAGCCTGTAGCAGCTTCTCAGGCTGCAGCCAACCACGGGTGCGTATGTCTCACCTGATTTACAAGCTGTCCAGGGCTCCAAGTGATGCTTGTAAATGCTGTGAGCCCTGAAAGGATGGACTCTGGGGTGTTAATGCTTCGGCTCTGTTAGTGCAGGAGTGTGTTCGCTTCCCGAATCCCGTGCAGAAGGAGCAGGTCCGTCAAGGCAGCACTGGAGGAGTTTGAAAATCCTGTAACTTCAGGACTGAGGCACCCAGGTAGATTATAAATACTGGGGTAGCTTGTAAACTCTATGAGCCCTGAAATTAGGGGCTCCAGTGAGTATTAAACTGCAGCTTTTACATGCGTTGAGCCTTGCAAGAAAAGAATCCAACAGGTTCCAGGTTTTCCACGTTTCTCCCATAGCCCCTAACCCTGGGAAGGATGGAGAGGACAGATAACATGGGGTCTGGATGCTGCCCTCATATTTGGATGCTCAGACGTGTTTGGGTGCCCAGAGAGGTTGTGGAGTCTCCTCTGGAGACATTCAAAACCCACATAGATGTGTTTCTGTGTGACTTAATTGAGATGATCCTGCTCTGGCAGAGGGTTGGACTAGATGATCTTTGAGGTCCCTTCCAACCCCTAATATTCTGTGATCCTGTGATTCTGATGCTCAGAGGTATTCTCACTGCAGTGATTTTGTGCTGCAGCACGTTGGCTGCTGCAGCTGTGTAAAAGGCTCTTTGGTACCTCCATTAACCAGAACAGAAACCTCCCAAGTCGTGGCTCCCAGAGAAGCACTGGTGCTACAGGGCAGTGAAGAGCTGCAGGCTGTGGTGTGCCAGAGCTTCCAGAGCTCATCGCTGGGTGAGTGGTTCAGCTCCTGGAAGAGGTTACAGACTCCACAGCCCACAGAGAGGTGCAGATCCCTTCTCCGTGGATCTTGCCATCCTGACATGGACCATGCATCCCAACTCTGCAGCTCATGGCTGAGGTGGAGCAGGCTGAGGGAAGCAGAGTGAGTGGCTGGGGCAAGAGGGTAGCTAAATTTAGAGGTGTGGGGGCTTAGAGTGGGGGCTCTTCAGATTGATTTAGGCTCTGAACAGAAGATCCTGAAGGTTAGTCAGATAGAAAGGCAAACTTTGTGCTACAAAAATGCACCTGGGGTTGCATGTGGTGGCTTTAATGCTCACAGAGTTCTAGTTTTACTTGCCGATCCCTTTGATAGCAAACATTCTAATAGACAGAGAACACATGGGAAAAATCATACCAAATCAGATGATAGAGATTCTTTAATCTGGGCAAGCAAGCCCACTCAAAAGGGACAAGAAAGTTTTCATTCCAGAGGGGTTAAAGGACAGTCCTGGAGGTTGGGGAGAAGGTGCTTCCGTGTCTGAGCATAGACTTGGCACCTCCTGAGGTCTTCTAAGTCTGCCTCAGGAGCTCAAATGAGTCAACCTCTCTCAGTATTCTTCATCCCCATCAAGAAAATGGGAACTCTGCCAGACCGGGCTCGCAGATAGCTCCTTCAGCACAGGGCACCCCCTTATACCCGTGTTGTGGGTGTACACATGAGACAGGTCCGGCTGGGCAGGGGCTCTGCAGTCATTTACCAAAGAACCAAACCCCAGAAGTCCTGGTGTGGCAGAGAGAGAGGCTTTGAGCAGGAGAGGGACTGAGATGAAATCAGCCACAGAAGATTTTTTGGGAGGTGGATGTGTTTTTCTGAATTCAGGAAAGCAATCAAGCAGCACAGCTTGGAAACCTCTAACCATCCCGGGCAGGAGCCCGCAGGCTACCTGGACCTGTGGGAACATTGCTGTTCAGCAGTGCTTTAATTATTAACAGGAAATTTTGTGCTCCTGCAAAGTAAACACTGTGGGAGTAACACTTCAGCCCCCGTTTGACTTTTGCAGCTTCAGAAGAGTCGGAGGGGGAGAGGTTGTGGATCCAGCCCTGCCTGACAGCAGCTGCAGGCCAGTGTTTATGGCAATGAGGTGCAGATTTGTGCACCCCGAGCCCCTGGCCAGGGCTGTGGCGCTGCCCCCTCCGGTTCCCATTTACCTTCCCACCTCTGAGAGCTATTTCCCTCCCTCGCTGCGGCCCCCCATCAGCAGGCAGCGAGTAGGGGTGAAGGGGCGGCCTGGGAGGCTCTGCCACTGAGTAGTACGGCACTGGGGCACCCTTCCATCCCGATGGACCCGGCCCTTACCCCTTGCTAAAATTAGAGCTGTTCCAGTGCAGCTCCAAATACATTACTCCAGGCTTCCTTGGATCCCCCTTTCATCCTCAGCAGAGCGGGAAACGTGGAGATATTTGCCCTGCTTTCATTCCAGCCAGGAGACAATCAAAAACCAGAGGGAGCCGCAAGTTGCTGCAAGTCAGCAGCAAGCGACAGGCACGATGAACAGCTCCATGCTAATGTGTTTTGTTAGGAGAATCGTTTCTGTACTGCTCGTCTGGGTACCCAGCAAGATCTAAATTGAGCTGTCGAGATGGGATCGCGGGAGACCTTTTAATTGGGTGCAGTTTTATCCCTCGCCTGCAATCTCCCCTGCTTCCTGCCGGGGTTAGGAACGCGAGCGCTAACGACCAACATGTAGGAGTCGTCCCTAATTATTTTAGCAGTAGGAAGGAACTTTATGGCTGCCCGAGGTGCAGCCACGGGAGCGAGCAGCTGTGGGAGCGTAGTGCCCCGCTCAGTAGCGGGGTTTGTATTTTAGTAGTGAAGCAAAGCAGGTTTAAATGAGCATTGACATGACTTTGACATTTTTATATTGTGGGTTATTTTATGAACTTATCCAGCAAACGCAGCGATGCACTCTGCAAAGAGGGACCACAACACTGGAGGACTGGGGTGTTACTCCTTCTCTTGTCAGCATGCCCTACATCAAGCGGGACCAAACCTCCCGAACCGAGCGGCATGGTTAGCCTCCGAATGTGTTTCGCGACACTGATGAATGCTTCTTTCTGCACTGTTTTAAAATCTCCTTTTCTGTCAGCTCCCAGGGCGGCCAGAAAACAGATGCGCTCATAGCCCTGCTAATAAGCTGTGGAGCAGAAGGAGCAGCCACTGGCTGGGGCAGAGGGATGCTGGGGGAGCTGGAGCGGGAGTCAGGCTCTGTACCTAAAAATATCCTGGCCAGAATTACTCCACAGTTGTTCTCAGAAAAGGGAAAAAGAAAAAGGTTTTATTGCTTCTATTATTATTCTTTCAAACTTGGTTGTAGAGAGGTGTGTGGAGCATGCAGTGGTGGGGTGGGAGCACACAGGGTGGGGGTGTTAAAGCTCCTCTTCCTTCTGCATTACTCCTGAATTGCATCAGGAGGAGCTCCCCCGTACCTCACTCCAGCAGGGATGGTTGCATCACTGCCTTCGGCTATGCGTACCCTGGGGATGGATGGGCCTCTGGGATGCAGGAGCCAGCCAGGCTGAGCACCCTCAAACTGATTTCTCCATCCATCTACGGAAAGCCTCCGAAACCCCACTGCCAGGGACAGTAAACAGGGTCTGACCCCCTCTCCACCTCCGTGGTGATGCCACGGGGGCTGTGCTTTGTTTCTCTGCAGGTGGATCAGAGGGGAACACTTCAAGTACAAATTTAGCCAACCCGGCGGAAAGCACGCCAGCGAGGGGAGGTGGTGGATTCGGAAGAGGATTGGCCCTTACTTCCCCCCATCAACCTCCAGGGCCTGAAGAAGTTTTATGAAGACAGGAGTTGGCCATACCCACTGCGGGACTGATGGAGGAGGATGAGCAAGATCAAGGGGACAGGCAGGGGAAGGGGAGCAGTCAGCTCCTTACAAACTACACTTCTTGCCTCTGTCATTTTTTATCCAGATCCTTGTTTACACATACGTTACAGAAGGTTCTGCACCAACCTGTCTGCCTGCTGTTGTGGTCTGTTTTTTCCTGACCTGTTTCTTTCTGTTCACCTTCTGGCCACAGCCATGCCCGAGGGTTCCTTTCCTGTGCCAGGCGGCGCTGCTTGGAAATCACCAGCTCTATCGCTTGGGAAAAAGGTGAACAAACACTGTGATGAGTTTTGGGTAGGTGTTGGTGTTGCTTTTCCCAACTTGATGCATTGTATGATGGCTACGGATGAGCAAGGGGAGATTTCAGGGCAGTCTTTACCTCTGCCAGTGTCCCCTACAGCTCACAGGTTCCCCAAAGCCTGGCATCAGGCAGAGCAGCCGGCGCACAGGGAGGTGATGCTGCCCAGCACAGGGCATTGCTCCTCCCTCCCATCCCGACCCCATGCACAGCACCAGCACTGAGCCATCAAAGCTGCTTTATTCCCAACATGGCTGTCCCCACACTGCCCTTGCTGTCACCCTGGGAAGGGCCCAGTCACCACCTTCTCACCGCAGGTTAATGACAGGGCTGAGCTATGAGTCCTGCCCACCAGGCATGGTCCGGCTCTCCCACGGTTCGTCCCCAGGGCAGCACGGTGGGCTGGGGAAAACACCCTGGGACCTTACCCTGAATTTCCCCTGTCCCTCCTATTTGCTTTGAAGCCTCCCCTCATCTCCCTCTGGGTTTAAAATCACCCCAGCCTGTCCTACCACGTGGGTTTCACTGTGTGAGCCCAAATCAGTGATGGAAGTGAGAGCAAGAACATGGACAGCATCTGAAACTGGCCAGGGTGGCCTGTAATAATCAACTGCTTGTTAGCACGTTCTGCTGCACGTGTTTTTTCTTGCAGGGGAAAAAAAAGATCAAAGCAACGTGTGTAACACATAAACCCCTGTTGTATCAGGGCTGCTTGCAGAAAGCCACAGGTTTACAGAGCAACCCAAAATAGCTCCTTGCTGGAGCTGCCGTGTGGGCTCCGTGACTCAGCCCCCAAAAGACAAGCGCAGCCCTGTGCAGCTGCCCCATCCCATGTCCCATCGCTGCTGATGCCCATGGGTCACCCGGGCGGCAGCAGCCAGGTTGGAAAGGCGGCTGGAGTCAAGAAGTCTGCCACCAGCCCCACCACATTTAAACAGGTCTTGTTTTAACGGGCTCTGGCCTGGGAGCGCAGGGGCTGCGCCTTCCTGTTTGCTTAACCGGGGGGTTATAACTGGTGCTTTCTGTCGGCGGTCCTGGGGCTGAACTCCGCCTGTTTGAGGAGCTGGTGGAGTTTGGTGCCGGAGAAGTCTGACCAGATAGTGTTCGGGAGGAGCCAAACATCCCACAGGCACATCCAGCGCTGTCAGCTGCACGGGCCCCAAGGAGCGGGCAGGGAGATGCTCAGAAAGGGGCTTGCCAGGTTTTTTGCCTTGGCTCCCCTGGGGAGGAATTCCAGTGGCTGGAAAGCTTACCAGGGCTTTCACCCTTCCAGAGCAAATTCAGCCCAAGCTACATGCAAGGGGGAAAACAATTCTGTGTGCCGGGCTCTGAAGCTCGGGGCAGAGCTGTCCTCCCTGAGGGCCACCAACCTGGTGGTGACTAACAGGCACCATGGGAGGCAGAGGTGTTGGCCTCATCTCTGCCCCCATCCGAAGGGCTTATCCAGCTGAGCCCATCCCTTCCCAGGCAGGATGTGCCAGAAGCAGACAGACGTGGGTTTTGGAAGAAAAGCAGGTCCAAACTGGGAAAAGCAAACCAGCAGGTAACTCTGGCACTGGCACAGGGCAGCACAGGCTGTGGATGTGGGCACAGAAATGCCATTTCACACATTTCTTCCCCCTTTTTGACTGTCTGTACTGAATGGGCACCACTGAGAGGGTATTTCTGGAATTGGATTAAAGCAAACAGCTCTTGCAGGACTGGAGGGAGCTTCACACATTCTTTTAAATTTTTTTCTGAAAGTGTTAAAACAGGAAAAAATCATCATCCCCAGGAGAGCAGCCTGGCAGAGAGCCTGCCCTGCTGTGCCTCACTGGAGACAAGCCAGCTCCCATGGGGCCGAGGGGATGGTGGATAAATAAGGTGAGCCCCGTGTGTCGCAGCACTTACTTGTGTTTGAGGGAGCTCCTGGAGTTGTGTCCAAGCGCCTGATCATCCCGGTGAGCCTCTTTGGGCTGCCAGGACTGTGGAAGCACAGCTCTCCTCTGTGCATTCAAAGGCACGTTCGCAGGGGGCTCCCTCTTGGTTTGTGGTTCCCTGTCATGTCTATCTGCTCCATCTCTGGGAGGTCCGATTCAGGACAGCTGGAAGGAGCGGGAGGACCCTCTTATGGCTTCATTCCTGGGTGCTGGGAGGGTCTGAGGTCCTGCAGGACTGGCAGTGCTGGCTCTGTGGTGTCCTGGGAGGTGCCCAGCTCTGCTGGGGATGAGCCAGCTGGTAGGGAGTGATGGCAGGCAGCTGGCACCCAAGGAAGCCCTGACAGCAGCAGAGGTGTGGAGGGCACTGCCTGGAGCTGTCGTGCTTCTGCAAGATGTTAACGCTCTTGGCTGGGACTGGGAAGGTCCTGTGTGTTATCCGGTCTTTTTCAAACCAAGACAAATGGTTTAATTGCAAGGCTTGGAGCGACGTATAGGGCACTCCAAATTGCAAATAACGTTTATGACTCAATTGTGTTTTCCTAAATATTTGCCATAGTTGGAAACCAATGCTCTTGTGTGAACAATGGAAGAACATTTTGTTCTGATTACCATGAGGAGGGATGAGGGCAAATGCAGTGGTCCCGCATCTCGCTCCCATTATCGTCCTTCCTGGCTTGGCCGACCTGCTGAGGGGCTTGGGGACCATGGAGGCAAGGTTGTGTCTGTCCAAGAAGATCCAGCATAGTTCTTGGGTAGGGGTTCACATCTCAGTGGCCATCGTGAGAGATGATGGCATGGCTTCACGCCAAGTATCTCCATCTGTGTGAGCTCAGGCGCTGCCTGCACTTACCTCACTGCCAGGCGTGTTTTGCAGCATGTTAGTTATTTATTTATTTTCTTCTGCCATGGCTGGAATTGAATCTTGGAGTTGGCTGAACCCTGTCCTCATGGGACCTTGGGCAGGAGTTTTTCCAGCAGGTGAGCTGGCCGAGAGCAGCACACACCATCCATCTGCTCCCTGGCCTGACAGGATTATGGAGCCTCCCATGAAAAGGTGCTTTTCACCTTCCTAGTGCCCGGGACAGCCTGGCACCACTCCCAGGCAGGGGTTTGCCACAGCAAAAAGCCATTTGGGGTCCCACCTCTGTGGCTGCAGCCATCCCTCTGCCAGGGATCCCTGCCTTGGGATGCTCCAAGCAAAACCAGGAGCTGTTAAAAGTGACCCTGCACCCCTACTATGCGCTCTGCTCCTCGTCCCTATCTCTCCTTCAGCTCTAATGCAAACAAGTTGGTGGGCAGCCCCACCCGTCTCCCTGGGTGCCCGGGAATCGGCAGCTTTGGTAACAGGGGGTGAGGGTGCCCCCCTGCATATGTGACAGGTGATGGGTGACAGATGGCCCCTGGGCATCCCTCAGGGGCTGGTCACTGGCAGCAAATGGTGCCGGCCTCCCCCTCCCCAGTTTAATTTCTTTTGGTTTCCAACCTCTGGGTCAGGGCTAATGGAACCCAGACCAGCCTTTCCATTCCTGTTTGCTCTGCATTGTGCTTGTTAAGATTTTTTTTTTTTCCCCTCTCTTTTTTTTTTTTTTTAAATCAAAAATCCTTGCTCCACTCCAGAGCACGGGCTGGAAGATAATACACATTCAAAGGCAGCGAGGAAGGTGCACGCAGGGGATTAAATTAAAAACGTTTCCCTGGGACACAAATTTTGAAAAGAAAAGCAACAATTATTTCGAGGGGCTGAGGAAATCGGAACCACATTGTGTTATCTGTTGACTAGAAGTTTTCTTGGAGAGAGGTGTTTTTTTTTTTTTACCCTGAGCTATGCACTGGAAGTAAAACTTTGTGGCGTTCCCAAGTCAGCGCGCTATAAATCCGTTTGAAAGATAACTCTGTCTGAGGTCTGCTCCTGCCAAGCTCCTCTTCTTCAGCTGCCTTTGAAGAAGGGAGGGGGACACCCACCAAGCACCCGGCTGAGAGGATTAGGCTCCTGACATAAACTCCACGAGCTCTCAGGCGCAGGGTTTGGGTTCATCAGTCAAAACACCGATCAGCCGAACGCTGCTCGGTGACAGCTCTCTTATGGTAGCTGCGTTTTCTCAGCTCATCCCCTGATCCAGAGCCTGATCTAATCCCACTCCCTCCCACTCTTTCTTTGTGGGGTCCAACCAGGTCCCAGAGCTGCTGGTGTGGAGGAAGAAAGGATGTGGCCTGGCTGCTCACCTCCTATCAGCCCTGGGCAGCTCGGACTCCCCCCACGGCCAGAGCATCTCGGGGGATCTTGTTGGATCAAAAATAATTGGCTTTATTTTTTATTTTCTTTTCCTAGACAAAAGTTATTGACCCTGGGGTGTTACACATGCATCTCCCAAAAGCTGCACACCTCTGCCTGTGGCCATCAGTGGCTCTGCTGCGGTGCTGGGCGCTCTGCAGCACCTCAAATGCATCACCCACAAAATCATGGGGAAGGGGAAGGAGCTAGGAGAGACCCTCCTCTGTGTGCAGATGAATTGACACTTTTCCTCCCCTGCCCCTGGGCAAAGTCCCCAAGGGGAATAGGTGATGCTGGGGAAGGGGGGGGCGTGGATCCTCAGGTAGCCCCAGCATAGGATGCTTCGGTGTCTGCACAGAGGACGGTGGCATCATGCAGCCCCCTCAAAATGCACCCTGCACATGTTTGCCGGGGCTGGACTGGACTCAGGACACAATGCCTTCGTCCCTGCTGGAACCTGACTGTGCTGCTGCATTCAGTGCTCAGAGATACCCTGCTGCAGAGACCCTTCAGCCCTCCAGCTTGGGAAGGTGCCCCATGCTCCCTGCCCCCCAGCATCCCAGTGCCGGGGCTGTGTGATGTGAGCCCTGCAGCCTCCAGGAGGTATGTAGACACTTTTGGGAGGGTTGGGGGTGTGACTTGTGTCCCCAGAGTTTCTTCCGTGGGTTATGTGAGTTTAGGAGGGTCCCTGCTGCCATGGTAGGTAGGGGGAGGAAGGGATAGAGGGTCTTCTATGTATCCCCCAGGGAGTGGAGTCACAAGCTCAAGGACACTCAGGTTTGACCTGTGCTGAAGGCCAAGCTTCTGTCCCTGTACATGTTGGGGACATGCTGAGCAGGGGACCACACTGGATCTGCCAGCGCTGCCCCTTTCCTGGGATCAGCCCTCCAGCAGCTGAGTCTCCCTCCTTGGATGACCCAAAAGGAGGGGTTCAGTGTTCTGCTGACCCAAACCCCTCGTCCCCACACATCCAGGAGTTACTGCGAGTTCCCAGGGACTCTTTCTTGGGGCAGGCTGTCCCCTTCAGCTTTGGTTTGTATTGCTGTAGAAGTATACTTCTTGGACTGATTTCCCCACCCCCCAGTGCTATTGCATGTTGGGTTTTTTTTTTAACTTCTGCAACCCTCCAACCTGCTGCTGGCTTCCTGGAGGCACCCGCTCTGCCCCACACCTAAAGCCAGAGCTCCCCAAGGTGACCATCTCAGCAGGTACCGCCCCAGTGATTCCAGATGGCAAGAGGTCTGGGCTGCAGGATTGGACCAACTTACTTTTTTTTTTTTTTTTCCTTTTTTTTGGCCAAGATTACAGCGTTTTGAAAGCATGAGACCCCCTAGCAAGCACAGCTGGGTTTGTGTTCCCCCACATCAGCCACCAGCTGCTGTGGGGTTGGATCCCACCGGCTTGGCCGAGCTCATCTGGGCTGCTCTTCTCCCCCTCCCAAAAAAAAAGCAAGCTCCCCAGGCTGGTTTTTTAATAGCACATATAAATGTCTATTCCTGTTGTTGCTGCTGCTGGGGAACACAAATTGAATCTATACAGGCAGATGGATTTTAGCTCAAATCTCTCAAACTCAGGGAGCAGCTAAATCGATCTGTGCTTGCATCATTTGGGAAGTCCCAGCAGTGTGGTTTTCGGAGTGGGCTGGAAGGGATGATGCCCATGTTGTGGGTGGTATGGGAAGCTGGCTCAGGCCATCCTGGGGTCCCCACAGGGGCTGGGTTCTTTGGTTACTTTAGTACCATGCCCGCCAGGCGAGGCTGTGGCTCCAACTTCATTGAATATAAAGTTACAAGGGCTTTCAAGGTTCTGTAGATCATCTACCTGTCTCCAAACCCTCCGGGGGAGCTGTCTTCTGGTGGGAAGATAGAAACCTGGGCTGTGTGTTAATGCACGGTGAGTTTACTCTCCCACAGGTATTTAAGATTCAGCTGGAAAATCTTTAGTGATGGATTTATATTTGGAAGTTCTGCTTTCCTAACAGGGTTTATTTCTGCTGCAGAAATGCAGTGAGGTTCCCAACTCCATCATCATCCCGCTGGTCACTGGGCCTCGGGCAGACATCAGCCCCTCACCAAACCCCCTCAGACCAGCAGCCTTCCTTTCTAAAAAAGGAAGATTTTGGAGTGGGAGGGAAGTCATTCTTTCCATTTGATTATTATTTTTTTTTTTGAGACCCCCCCAGGTCGTGTTTTCAAACCTTTCTTGGGCTAAAAGGGTGGGTTTGATCCGTGTTTTGGGGACGTGGCCCCTGCAGTGGGGCCAGTGGTGAGGAGCTGCTGGAGAACATGATCTCGTGCCTGTGTGGATGTCCTTGTGCCAGGCTCACAGCACAGTCCTGGCATTACCTGTACAAGCAGCTACAATGCACCAACCCAGAGAACTCCCTGTTCCTGGATCATTTATAAACTGTAGTTATTTGTTAGAAAAGTAGCCAACCTTCAGCCTGGGAGTCCCCATAGAAAATGCACATATTTGTGTCCCTTCCCAGCTGCTCTTAGAAGCTGGCTTTACTTTAACACATATTAAAGGAAAGAGCTTTTTTCCTTCCCAGTAGATTAAGTTTGGCTAAACAATTAAGTGTGAACTGCTGGGCATGAGGCAGAAACCTGTAGGCTAAATTACCCAGCTGCTATAAGTTTAGACCAGCATGGGATGAATTTCAGGATCGTATATTAGTTTTCATTTAATCTGATTATTCTGGGCTGGAGTTCCTGGAGGGTCTTCAGGTTATTGTCAGTCAAAAGAATCTTTAAAAGCTTCCATTTGCACTAAACTTTTCCCATTAGAAGTCTATTTTCATTATGGATCAATTTTTATTGTAATGAAAGAATTATTCTTCCAACCCCCTGCCTTTTTTTCCCCCCTAGCTGGGTTAAACCAGAGCTGCTGCAGGGTCTTGCCACTCCAAATGCCATTTTTGTCTTTTGCTGCAGCCATTGGTTTGGTTGAAGGAGCTTGGGCAGAGGATGAGGGGGCAGATAATGCAGAAAAGCATCTCCTCTGCTCCCAGCGATGCTTCCTGGTACACACCTCCTCATCCTCAAACCCCTTCCTCACTGGGAAAATGCACTAAGTGCCTTGAATCCTAAGGGAATTTCTAGCTCAAAAGTCTCAGAGACTAATGCAGGACTAATTGATCTTAAAAGCCCGTTGCTGGATGGCTCAGAGTCGCGACGTCGACTCCTGGGCTGGTTTCTATCTGCCACCGCCTCAGCTTCCAGCTTGGGGAGCAGCACAGCCTGGCAGGAGGTCCAGTGGGAGCAGTCCCCTCAGGCCAGGAAGGAGCAACTTCCCCCTGCTTTTTGGTGGCAGGACCATCCTTGTCAGGTCTGTCCTTTGGGAAGGAGTGGCAGCTTCAGGCTTCCCAGCGCTGAGCTGAAGGCACCTCTCCAGGCCATCCATCCCACCTCACCGTGTTGCTGCAGGGGGGATGGGAAGGGCCCAGAACCCACCACGGGGCTGTAGTAAGACAAAACCAATACAGAGACATACAGATGTAAACATGAGACCTGTGTTCTTTATTTACACAGGACTTTACATTGGATGTGCCAGCCTGAACTTCCTCCCTGGAGTCCACATGCCATCCATGCTGCTCTGGTAGGCAATCCCAGTCTGACCCACTGCAGGACCATAACCACGCCAGCCTGGTGTGAGGCTTCACAGGGACACCGACATCCTGGTACCTTGTCACTGTTTAAAATTCTTCTGTTTGCTCAGGTTTTGCATGCAGGCAGGTGGGGAGAGGGAGCTGAGCTGTGGGACCGAATTGCCCCCATGCAAGCTGTGCCCCAGCCATGGTGGGCACCACGCGGGTGTCATCCCTCCCAATGGCATCGGGATTTTCCATCCTGCTCTGCCTTGTTCTTCCCTGCGAGCCAGCAGTCAGGACAAGCCCCTGCCTTCCTGACTCAGTGGGATTTTGCCGTGCCCTTCACGTCACCAAAACACCAGGTTCTCCCCTGTTTCCCCTGGCACAGGCTGGGAGCCTGCTTCCTCCTCAGTAGCAGCTCCGGATAAGGTTGCACATAGCTGAGCTTTTTCCCCGTGCGTGCCTGTGGCTGTGACAATTACACTAAAATCACGCCACCTGCAAGCAGTTAGTTAGAATAATAAATAAGTGATAGATTATCAAATAAAGCATTGGCTTCAGATGAGGTCATCCTGGCACCGCGTCGTGGGTCTCGGAGGGTTTGCAGGCTGCTTTCCTGCCGCTGATGGGCTAAATAGCTCTTGTATCAGTCAATAAAAAAGTTGTAGAGATTAAAGAATCAATTAGGCATTAGCCAAAGGGGCAAAAGCGTAACCCAAACATGCTGATAAAATCCAGTAGGTGATTATGGGAATGGTTCTTATTTCGTTTTACTTTAGAAAGGAATAATTGCTTGTTACAGAGCATGGAGCAACCTGGGCTGGATAGTTTTCCAGCTCTAGAGAGGAGGAAATCCTAGCATTTGGCTGACTAATGCAGAGACATGTCACACTTTAGAGCTGAATGTGGGGGGGATGGGGGTTGACCCTTACATTGAGGAGCATCATTTTGTCCCTGAAAAACTCACCAAGGAAGCTTGGTCAGTTATTTGGTGCAGCCTTGTCCCAGAGCATCCTTACCCACACCAGTGCACATGTGTGGGGTAAGGAAAGATGTTCCCAGGGGAGGCGAGAGGGATGGGACCTGGGTATTTTGGAGCCCTGGGGCTGTGCTGCTTATCTCACAAACTTTGATTAACCAAGTGAAATGTGATCAGCTGAAAAAGCATTGAGGGGTGTATATATTAGAGGTTTTTTCCAGGATTTACCATAGGGGTCTTCCACTTTCCAGGAACACACATCAGCAGCACTGGCCCTGGCTGGCAGCTTGTGATCAGTAATCAGGCTGCACAGCGTCACGTTCTGCTAACCCATGTGTGCATTTATTGTTAGTCTAGTGCAAAGCCTTTGCCTGATTTTGGGCCAAAGATGGGGAGTATCCACTGGGGGCTGGCTCATCGGGAAGGAGTGATCTGAGCATCCCACCCAGCATCCCCAGTGCCCATGGGCTGCTCCTGGGATGTAAGAGCTCTGGAAACCCTGGCAGGGGCGGGGTGGGGGGTGAGCAGCAGGATGGGTCACTCTGGTTTTGCTTTTGTGTTTCTGCAGCATTTGCTAGATCGTTTGCCAGGGAGGAAAATTCAACTGAATTAGCACCTTTTCTTTCCCCCTCTCCCACATTAAGATGAAATGTTTGGGTTTACAAGGGGAAAAAGCATGGAGTGTATCATTTCAAGTCATTTCTGCTTGGAGCTGCTTCTGAAGGGGAAGCACGATGCTTTCGAGTGGCTTTTTAAGTTGTTCCCATCCTACAAGAGCATTGGCTGCTCAGTGCTCCTGTGCAGAGCAAACATCCATTTTGTGATGGAGCAGCTCACCGGGAAGGGCTGCTCCGCCTGCACACTCCCTCCCTTTCCTGCTTAAAAGAGAGAGATTTACAAGCAAAAAAAAACCCCAAAAAACCCCAAAAAAGCAAGAACTGAGCCATCCTACAGGCGCCCAGAGCCTGGGATTACTTTGGAGGTGGCACAAGGACATTACACCACAGGGCAGCAGCCACCAGCATCCCCTTTGGTGGAGCACACCGTGCCAGTTTGCCTGGCCAGGTCCTGCTGCCCACGCTCCTTCCAGCCAAGCTCCCAGCTGCCTGGCCTCTCCTGGCCTGGATGCTTATATATCCCTCACAAAACGTTATTTTTATGGCACGTATATAAAGCGCACACACAATGTACATCACCACCGGGCTGGCAGCGCCTCGCAGCCCTGAGCCAACCCAGACGGGAACGAGCTGTTTATTGCTCTGTGCCCTCACCCCCCAGCTCCCCATGTACGTGCCTGGGTGGGTGAGATGGAGGATTTGTTTTTCCCTTTGGTGTTTTTTTCCCGTTTCGCAGGTCATACACCACAGGCCATGCCATGGGTTTGTTTGAGGAAGGTTGGAGAGTTTACCGGAGCTTGGCTGGGGAGGTGTTTGCTCCCCACCATTGCAGGCAGAGCTGCATTGCTGCTGAGGCATCACCGCTCAGGCATCGCCTGGCCTCCCGTGTTCCCATGCACAAAAAATACAACCAAAACATAGCAGCCTGAGGCCTAGCTGCCTGTCTGGCCTAAAACCTCTTGCAAAAGCTGCAGCGTCAGGAGGGGAAGGAACACTCGGCTGGTGCAGGACTGGCCGCTGCCCTGGCAAGGAGTTGGGTTTCAAGTGCAGGGTAAAAAAGAGCCCGATCCTCACTCCGGGGCTATGCGCCACTAATCCCCTGTTTATTCTCTGTCTAGCCCAGCTGCCCACACTCTCCCAAGCTTTTGTTCATTAACAAGGTCCAGGGTGAAAAGATACCTCTGCTGCAGCTGTTCTGCTGCACCAGAGCATGGTCCTGCACAGCCGGAGAGCAGTCAGTGTCGGCACAGCCGCAACCTCCTCCGGCCCAGCCCCGGCACAGAGCAAACTCCATCCTCCCAGAGCAGCAGGATTATTTCTGCCGAGGACCACAGTGTGGCCCTGCCGCTCGTCAACTCGGGTGAGGGTTTCGTGCTTTTAAGAAGGCAGCAACACATAGGAGGGATCGGAATTGTATCTGCAGGTGAGCTCTGGCAGCTGATGTCAAGCCAGACGGCTCTTGCGTGCTGGGTGTGTTAACCCTACTGGTGCCTAACCAGCGTGAGCAACCCCGGGTGCTGCCCCAGGGCCTCTAGACTTAATTGGCAAATTAATCTTTGTCTCTTGGGCCAAATTCAAGAGCCAGCTGCTGCCCTGAAGTGATGGAAAGCAGGGGTCTGAGTGGGAAAGGGGGATCTCTGCACGCCAGGTTATAGATCCAGTTTTGCTCCCGATAAATGGTTGAAAGAGGCAAATCCCTTGTATATAAAATAACAATAATTATTCGTAGTGTTTTATGTTTAATCATTAATTATTAATAATTAATAATAATGCAATAAGGAAATAGGTAGATCAATCTCTTTTGGAAACAAAAAGCCAGGCAATAGGTCAGGGTGGTATTGTTCTTATCTCCTGGAATAAAGTAACTATTATACAGGCTAAGAAAGTTTTGCAGAGCTTTAAACAAATTCAGAAGTGACTGAATGTGTATGATTTCACTCAGAGATGACCCAGCCTGTCCTCAGACAGAGGGGGGATGCTGCCCATACCTACAATGCACGTAGCTCCCACATATGTACACAGGGTGTCACAGCCACCACCAGCCCTGCCTGCAAGGGAGCACAGCAGGAGCTGAGCTTTGCCCCTTGAGCGGGATGTGGAGGCCACAAACCAACAGCAGAGAAGTTGGAAGCTGGATCAGAAGACAAGGAGGAGAAGTTGCACTTCTCCCTGTCTCCAGAAAGACCTTCAGATCCTCCAGGAATGGCCGCACCATGCAGGCAACCCTTGCCCCAAGACCCCTCCGCAGATCCGAGCGCTTGCCTGGCCATAGGCTTGCGGGAGCTGGAGCCAGCTGCAGTGAGACCGGACGTGCTGGTTGCAGGGCGAGCTGCGGGTGGCTTGGTCGGCCACTTGAGACATCTCAGCACCCCTTCCCACTGGCTCCTTTTCTCTAATTAATTGCGTTTTCTGTCCCTTTGTGGCACGGGCACATGCTGGCTGTGGAGGGGCAAGCAGGGAGCGTGCAGCTGTGGGCTCAGCATCGGAGCAGCCATCTGCAGCACCCGCCCGAGAAGAAAGCCTCGCAGCTGCGTGTGCCTGGTACCAGCGGTACCCGGACAAGGTCATTCATCACCAGGAGCCCGGGCAAGGAAGCTTGGCAGGGAAAAGGAGGATGGCAACCACAGGAGGCAAATCTTAAAAATACTGTGTGACAGTGGGTATTGTATCTGTGGCCTCAGAGCTTGTTTCCCCTTGCTGTTAAAGAAGGGCAGGATGCCTCTGTTGTGTCCTGTGTGGGATGGAGCAGCCCCAATGTGCCTTCGTTGGGCTGATCCTGCCCATCAGCAGGAGGAATGAGCCGTGCCCCAGGTCCAGCTCTGCACTGAGAGGAGGGACCAGGAAGTGGTAAGGGTACCCCTTTCCTAGAGCCATAGCAAGGGGGTGTGAGCATTTAAGTCAGTAATGCAGCATGTTGTATTATATTGGTGGTGATGGAGGGTGCCTTCACAAACACCCTTCCTTACTATCTTGCCCGGGCCTGTAGGCCCATCTATGCTAGTGGCAAATCACAAGAGAGAGCAAGACGTGTGAGCTGAGCCTTACAGGTACTTATGGATCTCCTAACTCCACCTGCTCTGGTTACATGAAATGCTGCTGACAGCTCTGACCCACTTTCCCAGTTGTCTCTCTGGCAGCAGCTTAAGGTCCACGCTGTGGGTACCACAGCAGCCTTGGAGTGAGGACAAAGTGATGGACTGAGGTTCCTGGGTCGGGAAACTCATGTTTACCACCCCCAACCTGGTCTGCCCCCCAGCCATTGCTCAGTCTAGCAGAGAGCCAGCAGAGACCCAACAGTGATGTCCACAGCAGGCTCTGACATTGCCTCTGGTCTCTCTTCTTGGCCCCCAGTTCACTGAGAGGATAGTGGGTATCAGGAGCTGCATGAGGAACCGGGGCTGACCCCAAAACCCCACCTGCAGGTCTCTGGACAGCACTTACACCACCAGACCCATCGGTGAGGACAACTTTGCTCAAGCAAGACGGGATGCAATCACCTTCCCAGCAGAAACAGGTGAGAGCCGGGGGGAGTGGCTGCACGGCACATCCCCACAGTGGGCCCGGGACAGGGGTGGCCACGCGGAGCAACACGACTCAGCCCAGTGATGCATTTCCAAACTGGTTTTCTCTCTGTGGGATGCTCTGTCTTTCCTGTTTACTTGTTATTCTGGAAATAGAACAATAAATAATTTATTGCCGATCGGTTGGCGCGGGGCCGACCTGTCAGTTAAGTTGATTTTAACTGGCCAAGTGTCAGGGCAAAAGGCCAGGAACGTTGTGCTAGGGAACAGTCAACACCACAATTATAAGATTAACACCTTGTTTAGTGGTCAGATACTGTCAAGTGGTAAAAGATTGCTCCGGTTCGTCTCTATAGAGCATCGTTCACAAATTACCTTATTAAGCAGGATCTTGCTCGCGGTCGGCTCCCTGCACCTGTGTCCTCAGATATTTCCATTCATGGTGGAGAGGAGGCCAACACTCGGTCGGGGCTGCGCAGCTGCAGGAGCATTATTCCCTCTTACCATATTTGCATATCAATGAGCCCCTGATTAATATTTAAAGAGCCAGCTGTCCGAGCCACCTATGAAAGAAAAAAAAGCTCTGTGAGGTTTTTATTTTATTTTTTTTTTTAGGGATAACACTCACTGCCCTTTATCAAGTATTTTTACACCCACCCACCCCCAATTCTTTTATTTAAAAAAAAAATAAAATGCCAGGGAAAAAATATGAAACGCCATCAGTGAGTTATCAGTGAATGAGTTGTGCTGCTCTCAATGCTTCTCAGTCCTTTTGTGCCATAGTTGCAGCTGCATCGAGCAGGTTTTTAGGAGCAGGAGCCCAGCGCTGGCGCCGACGGGCACCCATGGGAACTGTATCTACGGGCAGCTCGGCGCGAGCGTGAGGCCTGGGAAACGGGCAGCATCCCCGCGGGCAGGCGGGCAGGGTAGGGGCTGCCTCTCCTTTACAGGATGTATTTTCATCCCTCTGGCTTCCCCAAGCTCTTGTTTGCGGAGCCATGGCTGGTGCCGATGTCCCTGCAGTCACCGGGAAGGGGAAGGATGCAGCAAAGGATGCTGATGGTGGCCCAACAGTTAACAAGAAGCAGGACACGAAGTAATGGAGCAGGCTAATCAATAAAAATGCCACCAAAAACCTCAGAATTGGCATTTTCCATGCCTCCCCAGCACTATTAATTGCCAGGCAGTTTTGTTTCCAGGCTCAGAAAGCTGTCATTTTAATAGACAAGTCTCTTGCCATTTTTTTTTTTCCTTGAGCATTTGTCAATAATCCTCCAACAGCGGCAGCTTTGTTATCCCAACTAATTGGAGTCAAGTAGGGCTGCAAGAAAAGATTGTTCACGCCCGAGCCCTGGGAAAAAATGCAAAAGGATTTTAATTTTCAATAAAATATGCAGATAAGTAGAAATTAACAGTGGGGAATGAGATCTGGAGGCTGCACGAATAATGGTGCTGCTCAGACAACTGTGGCTCAAGTGGCTTAATGAGGACTCCAGGCAGGTCATTGGTGATGCTGGTGACTCTGTGGGGCTGTGGGGGGTGGTGCGTGGACCTTCCCTCTGCCACCTGCATGGTCGCCCATGGGAAACCACTGGTTCCAGGTACTTTTTAGTATTTTAATTGATATTTCTTGGGTGTGGGAGGTGAGCAAGCCGTTGATCTGACTGGTCAAGCCTAGCTGCAGCTGGTGGGGAAATCTCTCAGGTCACCCTTTGTTATTTTCATATACAAATGAGGGAAATCTGGGCATCCTTTTGTAGCAGTGATGGGATCACTGTAGGATGCCGCAGTTCTCGTGATGGCCCCTCTCTGCCTCCACCACTGTCCCAGTTCCAGTGACCACTGGCTGCTACAGATGCAGACACTTGTGCCTGCCACACTCTCCTGCCCATCGCTGCCTATTGATCCAGCTGGTGGCAGATGGTCTCTTCTGCTGGTGCAGCCTCTGGAGAGGAACCAGAGCAGAAATAAAAATCCCTCCAGATTCAGCAGACACAGAGAGGCTTGGCTGTATTTGCACAAAAGTCCTCTCCTGGTCCTGTTGCTGGATGCACTGAAGGATGCTTCTTGCAAATGGGTTTTCGAAAGTGATGGGATAAAATATTTTCCAGCCCCTCCCACAGTATAGCCCTTACCACAGGAGTTCACCTAGGGCCAGGAGTAGGAAGGGCTGCCCTCCAGCCACATCCTCTGGCTGCTTTCCCTGCTCCCTCATCCCACCCCCAGCTCCATCAGCATTGGCCCAGGTGCTGGCAGGGGACTGGGTGCCAGCACAGGGCAAACTACCCATGTGCTGCTCGCAGGTGCCAGCTCCACGCCACCAGCACTGTGCAGAGCAGCTCAATCCTGCCTTTCCCAGCAAGTCAGAGCACTTTTTAGGAGGATTTTGCACCACTGATGCCTCCCAGCAGCCCTGTCCCATCCCACTGAGGGGAGGGAGCTGGCTGAAGCTGCACGCAACCGCCGAGGAGGTGTGGGGAGTTTTCCGAGGGCAGGATGGAGCCAGCTGAAGCTCCAGGGACCTGCTGGCCCCCACCCCAGCCCCACTCCAGAGCGAGCAGCCCCGTGGGGAGGGAGACAGCTGAGCCATCACCTGTTGGGGCTCAGACGCCGCAGCTGCGCCCGGCACTGCCCGGCTGCTTTGAACCCACCGGATTAGGCAGAGGAGAGTGACCCGCACGCACTTGTGCTCTGCATGCCAATGCCTTCCTCCCTCTCCTCCCCGCGCTCTGCCGGCCACGCATCCGCAGCCTCCACACCAGACAACTTGTCTGGCTGGCATTTTCCACACCAGATCCTCGCTGCTGGTTTGGGGACAGCACCAGGGTGGTGGATGGCAGCGACCCTTTGGGCATGGGGGCTGGAGCCCCGCGAGACGGCAGCTGTGGGGACCTGCTCTTGGCTGCAGCGGGCACAGCAGTGATGGGGGTGGGAGGACCTCTGCGTGAGGGTCAAAGCACCTTCAGCACGTGGGACTCTGGGTTCAGATCTGCTGAGCATTAGCCGCCTTATCCCAAACTGATAAAATCAGAGGAAATCCCGTGGGGAAAAAGCAATGGTTTTTAACTTTGGGGGAGTCCGATGCAGCTGCTGCATCTCCAGCTGGGCTGGGCTGGGTCTCAGTTTGGGTGCGTGCTGCTTTCGTGGTGACAGTGGAGCATGGGTTGTCATGGGCGCCTGTGACACTTGCGAGTGGCTCTGTCTGCTGCCATGCCGTGTGTGTTGCAGTGATGTCCCCAGCTTGGCAGAGGACAGATGGGGGCATCGGGTGGCCGGACTCTCCATTCAATCCGAGTGCCACCCCTGTCTTTTTGCATCCCTCCATGCATGACTCCTCTCTCCTCGTGCCTCTTTTATCTCCTTTCCATCACTCCAACGTTCAAACCCAGAGACAGACAGTCCATTCGGTGCTTTGCTGGTGACAGCCCAGCTGTCCCCGTGTTCTTGCTGAGCTCAAGGCCACAGCGGGACCAGGACCAGGGCTTGGCCTCACCCCCAGGGGTGCATTTCTCAAAGGGCAGGATTTACCCCCTGCTATTAAAAGCAGGTTTGGGTCTGTTGGGGTTTTTATTTGGTTTTCTGTTGTTGTTTTCTTTAAAACATTCTTCCCATTACTGTGCTTTTTAAATTGCCCGGTTTCACTATCAGTTCCCCACGCTTATGCTTTTGGTCTATTTAAGAGCAAGGGTGTAACATTAAGGTGATTTATAGCAATCTCTGGCGTGGAAGGGCAGAGACTTGGGTAGTTTTTTCCTTTTTCCTCCAGTGAAAGAAAACCTCAAATGTTAACTCACGAGACATTACAGTGACTGCTCCGTCAATCCGTGATTTACGAGCTCAAATTTATGAGTTAAAAATTATTATTCCACTCGCATACATTTTTTTTCCCCTGGTCGTTTTTAGTGCTTGTGAAAGGTGAGGGGTTTGACAGCTCCTGGAAACAAAAGCCTTTAATATCTCCCCAGCGAGGCTCTCCCAGGCAAGAAAAGAGATGCCAGGAGGGCCAGGAGGGCTTTTCCTCTCTGCTGCAGATATTAGTCATTCCAGGCCGGTCCTAACCAAACATAGAAGAAAGTTTGCTTGAGATAAGCCAAGACTAATTAGCAAAATCCATTCTTGGTGCCTAAGGAGTCCCCTGGGATTATCCTCAGGCGGCTGGATCAGCGCTGGGCTGGAGGGTGAGGCTGGGTGTGGAGGATGCCCATCACCCACACACTCTCCCCGGGCATTTTCAGACCGCTCCCAGATTTTTTGGTTGGCTGGGGACACAAGGGGACTCGGGCTGTTGGGTAGCGATGGCGAGTCACTCTCCTCTGAGGTTGCTGCAGGATTATTTTTAATCTCTTTGGTGAAGGACCTCCCCCCCCACCTCCTCCATCCCCCAAGTGACACCGACATTTTGGTCCTAAACTAAACTGGCAGCAGTCTTTAAAATATAACACGCGTGAAATACCAGGGAGCAAAAAATATCCTCTTTAAAGCATATGTCGCGCAGTGGCTTAGAGAGCTGGGGGATTAAAACCTTAGTGGAGCTTGGGAAATAATGCCAGAGCCCCTGCTGCACTTCATTAAAGTACATTTTTGACGCAGCTTGGCTTATTCAATAGCAATTTAGTTGACCAAAAACTGAATCGAAAGGGACAGGCAACTGTGTAGCATTTTGTTGCGTTTTCATTTTCAGCATTTTTTCATGTCAATTTGCCATCTGCTGACCCGGCGGCTGGAAGGGGGTGGTGCTCTGCCAGGGGCAAGGCTGAGCCCCTCTCCGCAGGATGGAGGGTCTGTGTGTGTCCCAAAAAAAAAATCAGATGGAGTTTGGGTCGGGCTGGTGCTCCCATGGAGTTGTCTGGGCTGGATGCTGAGGGTCACCACCATGCCCACCTCCCCATCAGCTGCTCTGCTTCACCCACAGCCACCAAGCCCCACTCATGTGTCCTAAAAGCTTGCTCTGGCCACGCTTGGATGGGGCCAGTGTCTTGGGTTTCCCTTCCATCCCCACCTGTCAGGACTTAACCCCACTGCCCACGGTCATGACAAAGCCCTACAGGTTTCAAAGCCATCGGGATGGCTCTGCGGTGGGTGCAGCAGTCCATGGGGTAGATGAGGCTTTGCCACCATGGCCAGTGTTGGCTTCTGGTTTTACTGGCTACAGAAATGAAATGTGCACTTTTAGGTGGTTTGAATGGCAAAGGAGAAAGGAAGAGTTGCACTGAACTTGGCTGCTCCCTGAGGAAATTCCCATTTTGAGGAAAAAGGTGGGTTTTTTCTGTTGGAAAACATGCTTGGAAGGAGAAGGAACAAAGGTGGCTTGGTCTACACCTCACCCCTAGGAGGGACTGCAGATGGTCCTGGCGTAAATCTGTCACTTAAGGACATTTTGTGGTGCAGGGGGACAGGAATCCCACAGCCCAGGGATGGTGTTACTGATACAGGGAACTCCAGCAGCTCTGGATTTATTTGTGTTTGATATTTGCAAAACCCTTGAAGGCAGTACTCCATGTTATGGAAAGCTCATGGGGAGAAAGCAACCAATTTCAGCCTGGAAGGGCCTGAAATGGCTGCTCAGATGGTATCTAATTGTTTTCATCTCCTTCCTCTGAATGCTCCTCAAGTCAGGCAGATTTTTCTTCCCACAAATTGGCTCAAAAAGAAAAAAAAAATTGATCCCAGGTTGAGATTTTTGTATTTCAAGTATTTGGGGCGTGTTTCTCTTTAGTGCACAGGGAACATCGCAGCCGGGCAGCCAAGGGCCTGGCTCTGCTTATTTCATATTCTCCTCTTCATCTCAAGTGGCTTAAAGACGGCACGGCCACACAGGGAAGTGGGAGACACCATGCAGTGGGGGGGGGGGGCATGGGGGGAGTTTCCCAGCACTTCTGCTTTGCCTGAGTCCATATGGGGCTAACCTGCCCTAGGGTGCATGTTTTTGGTGCAGATCCCCATCTGTGTCCCCAGTCCACCTGCCAATGGGTAGACCAGTGGCCCACTCTGTGCCATCCACCTTCTTCAAGGTGGGCACAAAGAGTTCAAGGGAGACCAAGCACCAAGGGCTCTTAAATACAGAGGTGTTCTCCAGTTTCAGGCATATCTGTTCCCTCCCGGTGCTCCAGTATCCATCAAAGATCAGACACTGGGCTAGAGGGATGCTTGGAATCCAGCCAAGTGGTCATGTTCTCCTCCTTCTACATACCCCGTGTATGACATGGACCTCTCTTGACCATAGGCCTCCTTGTGCCAGGTGAGCTGGGGAGCAGGACAGAGTTATGGGATGCATAAAGACACGAGTGATGTTCCTTAGGTCAAGCGAGAGCAGGAGGGATCCCAGGGTAGTCAAGCAGCCAGGTCCAAATATGGATCCACCATGTGCATCTTCTCCAGGAGCAGCCGGCCAGTGTTCCCACAGCATGTGTCACGGTTCCCTGAATAACCAAGGCGTTCATACAAACAAAACAAAGAAACCCTCCGTCTCTCCGGAGACAAGTCACAAACAGAGAGCCAGGCCAGGCCCATTGATGGAGCTGGATGCAGTGAATCACTCAACCAGCTGTAGTTTAAGCAATTTGGGTCAAATATGCACCCTGGCGTCACGCCACTGACTTATCTTGTGTTTCACTTGTACCTCAGCTCAGGGTTTGCCTTGCAGTTACTTTTAGTTAACAGTTAAGTGTTTGGGGTTGAAGGTGGGTACCTGCTTATGCAGGGCTACCTTGATCAATGTGCTCTCCTGCTTTCATTCCCATTTGTTACTATGTCAGTTTTATTCTTGACTAATTTTTACCACAGCTGAACACAAAGGACAGCAAGAATATTATTAGCAAACAGCTTTCCTGAGCTATTAATGTTCCCCACGAGTGCAGAGTGAACTTAGACACTCAACAAGTGTATAAACAGGTCTGTGAAATGTGCCCAGTATCCCAGCAGTGCAGCTCCAAGGGGCTGTGGGGAAACTGGCCCACCTCCGTGCGCAGGCACGGGCCTGAAGTCGAGTGCTCGGTGCAGCTTCGGCTTAGCAAGGCTGGGCCCAAGGGACCTTTCTCCAGGATTACATCAGTAGCATGAGGATGCTGAGTGTACTGTCTGGGAATCTAGAAGATGAGGGGTTTTTTTCTTCGAGATTATGTATATGATAAAATATGTTTTTCTGACTCTGGAGCTGCCTGCAGAAAGGGATGTGCCACAAAGCTGACGTCACCTGATTTTTCCAGTACCTGGGGTGGCAGCTCGGTGTGCTGAGGCAGCTGGTGGTCTGGCTTGGGGCTCACTGCCCTCATCTGCATCCCTGCCCAGTTTGGTACCCAGCGTTGCTGCAGGCAGAGGCCAGGTGGCTGCGGAGGAGCAGGGGAGCACAGTGCTGTCTGCTCCTAAATGGGGTCACAGTCCCCTACTCCAGGGAAATGCTGTGAGTCCAGTGCCCTCAGGGACTGTCCCACGGCTACGGCAGGGGTTGGGGTGTGATGGGGATGCTTGGCCAGCTCTGTGCACGTGGGTACCACTGTGAGGATGCTCTGAACAGGTTGTTTCAGCCAGGGTGACTATCCATGCCATGTATCTGTCGCTGCTTCTGCTGTTTGGGAGATCCTTTAAGCAGCTTTGTATGGTAATAAAACCTCCAAGCATTCCTGGCAGGGGGAGGGTTACCCCAAAAGAGAGAGCGAGATGGAAGAAGGAGCAGAGGAGCTGCAGCTGGGAGTGTCCCCAAGGCTGCGGGGGCAGATGGAGCCCAGCCCCGCATCTTTGAGGACTGTGGGGGAGCAAGCAGGAGCCCCATGGGGATGGGCAAGCGCTGGGAGGGGGAAAGCAGAGCAGGACTTTGCTCATCAGCTACACTGGCTCCTGTGTGCGATGTAGGAGGGAAAATGGGGGGGAAGAGAGCAGCGTGGGCTTTCCCTTTGGGGACAAGCTGCTTTGCACAAGTGTTCGCTGGCGGGCTGGGGGGAAGCAAAGAGGATCCAGTTCCTAAATTGAAGGCTAGCTGGAAAATGGAGGCCTGCCCCCGGGCAGCTGGGGATTAGCCGTGGGGATCTGTGGAAGGAGGTAAAGCGTCGGGCTTCCTTCGGTCAAGATCACAGGGACATAGTTGAGCACCGGCCAATGCATCTCGCAGGCCAGCGCTCTGCAGACAGACTCCACCTCCCAAAACAACCACATTGCATTGGGCTTGGCAGTGCTGATCTATCTGGCAGCCCCCTCCTGAACAGGCTCAAAACTGAGCTCATACAGAGCCAGAATAGCCTCTCATCCCAGGAAGGGGCAAGAGGAAGGGAGCAGGACCCACATCACCTTTGGTGTCAGCACTGGGTCTGTCCTGCAGGTGCAACACCTGTGGGAGCACCCAAATATGTGGGAGAAGGGGGACTGAGCTGAGCATCACCCTTACCCTTGGGTGCAGGGTTTGAGGAGACCCTGCTCATGACTTTTAATCTCTTTCACAAACCTTCCTGCATGGAGGTGGGAAATCAGGACAACTCCTTGCCCCGTTCCTGACCCAGCCTTGGTGCCTGCTGAGCCTGCCCAGGGCTTTTGACCGGTGGGGAGGGATGCTCGGAGGGACTGGTTCTTCCAACCAGCATTGTTGGCCAGCCAAGCCTGGGGTGTGCTGAGGAGTGGAGCTTCTTTAAAAGCCCCCAGAATTTGCTCTAATTCAACATTTCAGCAAGAAACTGAAATTTTAGTTTGGGGGAAGAAATGAATTAAAATGTCAGTGGGGCTCTTCAGTAAATCATTCAGATCCCCCATTCTCCCCAGGGACAGAGGAGGCTGGACTTGCTCCAAAACTGCAGTTTAAACCAAAAGAAGCTAAAACAAACAAACAAAAAAACCACTTGGCTGTGTTTTTTGTTGTCCCCTTCCCCCTCCTTTTTGATCGTCTCTGTCTTGTACAACCCTGGTATAGGCAAATAACTGAGGATTTCACCCATCTTTTCAAAGTGGCGTGGAGGAAGAAAGCAGCCTTTGTAAAGGGGTTTCTGAAGTTCTCTGTTCTGGGAAGATTGGAAATAGCACAAAAACATCCTTTCTCACTATATTGTGTCGCTTCCAGCTCTAAGCTCCACCACGACCCAGATGTTTAGATGCTGATGCTGAAAAAGAAAAGAAGAGCCATGGCAAGAAAGCCAAGAGAGTGGGGATGCTCTGTGTGAAATTTGCTTCTAGAAACCTGCACCACTTCGGGTAGGACATCATGTTTTTTTCAAAGCAGGGAAAAGAATTAGTGAAGGAGATTGAGACACTATACCAGTAGGTATAGTGCTTGCTATTATTCCAAATGTCCATCTTATGTGCAACTGCATCATTTTGCTTTGAGACAATACATGTGTTGGGCCTTGAGTGCATTCAGGGGTCGTTATTACCAAGCGGTTTTCTGCCTTTTGGTCTGATTCTCCGTTTTTTGTCTTGTTGCTCCCAAGTTTTCCCAACCTTGGGCTAATTATTAGTGTGAGTTCATCCGTCTGCTTTTAAAATTATCTTTCCTCAGGAGGAGGATGAGGGACTTCCTTAGGTGGATGTATGGAATAACTCTGTTATTACCTAATTGATTGGACAAGGAAAGTTAAGTGTGAATGAAGCTCTTCTTTTTTTGCCTGTATCCTCCCTCTAATTATCCCGTCTCAGCAATAACATCTCCCAGTGTCTGGTCCATCATACTTCTCTAATTGTTCTGCCTCAGCAAGGGGTCTAATTGTTCTGCCTTCCAGAGGGGTCTCAGCCTGGCATTTCATGGTCAGCTTCAGCCGAGCAAAGTCCATGCTGATATGGGAAGGGGGTCACCTCCCACCTCTCTCTCCTTGCGTGTCTCCGCTGTGCCAGCGTCCGTGTCCATCCAGCTGCCAGGATGTGTGTCCAGCTGGATTTTGTGCTGGAGAGAGGGGCTAGGAGCGAACTGAGTGCACCCAGATGCTGCTGGCAAGGGGGAGGCTGCAGGACTGCTCTCCCTGCCCTGCCAGCTGCCCTGGGCAGAGGGATGTTTGGGAGGGGGGTCTCATGGCACCATTTCCCACTTGTCCTGAACCTGCTGCTGCTAGAGCACCGGTTGTTCTGGCCAAATGCTGGAGCAGGAGGTGGGAGCTGAGCTTGTCTCTGCTCTGGCAGGCAGAGGTGACAGACAAATGGCTCCGGTGCTGACTTTTCAGCCCCTGAGCCCTGACTCTCACTGCACACCTGGCTATGGGTTCATCCTGGCAGAGGGGCCTCACTTCCACCACTGCAGAGGGAAGAGGAGATGTCTCCATCCCACATTCTCCTGCCTTCTCCAAGGGCTTAGGGCAGGGACTGGGATGCCTTAAAAACAAAGCCTTGAGCCTGCAAAGGTTGTGCTGCTGGAGCAACAAAGCTGATTCACTGTCTGTGGTGGCAGGTGGCCACGGAACAGCAAACTGTATGGTGGGACTGGATGGGAGGAGAAGCTGGGCTCTGTGCTCACTAGCAGACCCCAGGAATGCCATGCGAGGGTCTCCAGGGACCCTGCATGGGATGGCCTGCACGTCCTGAGCCTTTGACTTGGAGCCTGTCCCTGGAGCACAAGTGGTGGCTATTGCTTTGGAAGGATGGGCTGTGGGTCAGTGGTTGAAGGGGAAAAGTCCCACTGCACAGCTCCTTCACGCACTGCTTGTGGGCGGGTGGATGGGTGCAGTGTTGGAGGCTCGGCTGTCCCGGAGAGGACACCCCCACCACCACCACGGGCTTGCTGAGCTTGTGCTTGCTGCAGGTCCCCCGCCATCACGCTGTCTAGGGTGCTCAGAGACCAGCGCATGTCTTCTCCCCATCCCCACTCCCTCCCTCCCTTTCCCCGCTCGTGCCTAATTCAATTTGCTTCTCCCAAAGCAGCTCCCCATAGCTTGACCATTAACAAATGGACTTGGCCAGAGGCCTCGGCAACCATTTGCATGCTGAACCTGCTGCCGCTGCTGCCTGCCAGCCGGGCCCCGGGCACCCGTGAGCCGCCCCGGCGCTGCCAGCATCCCGCTTTCGGCGCGCCGCGGAGAGCTGCCAAATCGCAGCAGCGCTGGTGCCAATTCAGAGAGAAAGGAGCGAGGGAGCCGCACACAAAGAGCGGTTTATAGCCCGGCCGGGCACCTGACACGGGGAGGAGGGAGGGCTGAGACGTGCTTAGCCCTGATAATCCCCAGTTTAAATTTTTTATTTTTTTTTTTTTTAATCAAAAGCACAGCAACAGCTGGGGCTGAGGCTTTCCAGGAGATGAACTCATGAACAACTGTTCAAAATAACTTTATTCGTACTGCTATTAGATCAGTCCACTGGGGAGCAACCAATTATTTTTGATTACTCGAGGCAGATAAGGCTGGGGTAGAGCTGAAAAACCACGCGCCACAAGGGATCGAGGGCATCTCATGGCCTGGGCACATCGGCCGTGCTGCCCTCTGGCAGGTCATGGGCCCCCAGCACCCATGGGACCCCCCTTCCACCCACCACAGGAGACACACCGCAGGTTGGGGACCTCTGCACTGGGCTTTGCGGGTGTGCGCCACGCGGGCGTGCAAGAGGCAGCACGCACAGGCGAGTGGCAGGCAGGCTGGTGTGAATATTTACAGGCAGGTGTGTGCTGCTGACACCTAAAAACCAATTAACAGTGCTGCTACCAAGGTAATTAGCCTGTCTGAGGCGGGTCTGTCCATCTTGTTCACAAGCCCCAGTGCCGGCATGGCATCAGCGCAGGGAAACACAGGGGGATTGAAGCAGGACAGGCCCTTTCCCAGTGTCCGAGATGAGCAATGCCCAGACTCGTGGTACCTGCGGCAGCAGCACAAGCAGCGTGGGTCCCGTGTGCCTCTGTCTGGGGGAGCATCACAAGGGTCTGAGCAGGGCAGTGCCCCACCACTCACCCTGTTCCCCCATCCCACAGACCAGACTGAAAGTGTTTTCAGTCGGCTGAGACCAGTGCTGGACATTTTTGCTTTCCAGCATGACATCAAGCAAACCTGAGTGTGAGATCTGTTAGCCAACAGGATAATGTCTCGAGGGAAAGAAAGGTGGAAGCTAAAACACTGAAAGCTCTGCTGCAGGGAACAGCCTGCACTGGCCAGGAGACAGACTGCATGATCTAATAGGTCTTTTCCATTTCTTGCTCCTGTGATTCAAGAAGTCTTGTCACTAGGGATTTTTTTTTTTAAAATAGACTGGATGAAACAAAAGACGGTGGATGTAGGGATCAGTCCTGCCTTGGCTGGGAGGCAGGCTGGTCTAACAGGACTTTTCCATGGTGCTGTTCCATGATTAATCGAGACAAGAAAAGAAAAAGGAAACTGATAAACACAATAGTAATTCCACCCAGAGTTTGCCTTAGTCAGGTTATTATAAACCTGACATCATGTCTTGAAAAGAAGACTGGAAATAAATCCCTAGTAGATAGTATCTGCTCGCTGGGGATGGAGAGGTGCACCAGGCTGCCAGGGGAATGAGGAGTTAACGCCTTTGGTGGTCCACCCCACCAGAAAGCTGTTTCTCCTGATTTTGCTGGTTCTCAGACCAGCAACAGGAGGATGTGGCTTCCAGGGGAGACCTCACACCTCCTTCTCCCTGTGCTCCTCAGCCCTTCCTGCTAATATCACCACCTCCTTGAAAAAAGCATTTTCTGAAGGGGGGATATGAGATGGTTGGGAAGTTTATTTCCTACCAGGTCTTTTAACCAGGAAAAATGTTGCTAAGTTTGGGTCTGACTTCAGCCGTGGAGGTGAGCAGTCTCCAGGCAGACATGGTCTCCCAGTGGGCGCTCCACCACTGGATCCACGTGGGAGCACTGCACACTCTCCTGAGAGACCTTGAATTCAGACCAGCCTGAGCTACGGCTACTCCTGATGGCCCCAGGCTCCGGAGGCGCAGCTCAGGTGAGGCAGGATGTCTACATGATGCACACCAGCATTTTTTTCAGCCCCATTGGCCTTTACGGCCACCACCATGGGTAAGCCTGAAAGGCCTGACTGAGATCACTCAGAAATGCATCTCAGACCACTCCCCAGCCCTCACCAATGGCACTGGGAGCTTGGAAATTGCCGTTTCAGGGAGGTAAATAAAACATTCTCTCCCTTCTTTTTTTCCCCCAAGTGGTCTCCACGAGTAGAAGGGCTCAGTCTGGAATTGATTTGACTCCAGCCACCAGAGCTGCTGCCGCTACCGAGGATTTCGTCAGAGTCTGCAAGGCCTTTAATCTTTCCCTCTACAAATAGGTATGATGTAAAACCCAAATCCTGACCACCTCGTGGTTACGCTTGTGGCACGTGCAGCCAGAGCCAGGCGTGTGAGCCCCGCGGTCCTGGCCGGACTCCAGCTGGGGAATTGGTGTTTGGCCTCCACATCCCCCAGCAGTTTTATCCGTGGAAATCGGAGCTGCTCCCGTCAGTCCCGGCTGCTCCTGCCATGCCACGACACCCCTCTGTGCTCTGCCCCAGGGAAGGATGCCTTGCAGGGGCAGGGCTTGCTTTTTCTCTCAATTTTTTGGTGAGCAATTTTTTACCTGTGAGTACCCGCTCCAGTGCTTTTCAACAAGCAGCCCCTGAGCTGCCTTCATCCCCTCCCAGGGAAAATCCCACCCCTAAAGGAGAAATCCAGAGGAGGACACACAGCTCTGCTGCACCTCCAAAGGTCTGACCATCTCCAGCCCAAGAAAATCCCAGGATACCATCAGACCCAGCACCAGGCTGGCTCTCTGGGTTGAAACACGAAACAGGGAGGATGGCGATGGTGAGAGTGCAGAGGTCTGAGTGTTGCCCCCAGGAGCTCTCTCACAGCATCACTCCGCAGCCTCAGCAGATGGGGAATATATGAATTTAATGTTTTTAAAACAGCGGCCCGGTTGCTCACTCAGAGTCGGGATTCAGGGGTGGGCTACGGCGGCATCTTTAAAAAAATCCTCCATGTCCCCTCTATCGCGATCTGCAGGCGACAGTGCCCTCTAGCGCGCCCGGGCCCCCCTCAGCCCCCCTGGCTCCCTTTGGGGAGCAGCACAGTGGGCAGGGCCATGTGCCCACACGTCCTGGCACCCTCTGCCTGGGGTTGATCGTGGGGTTTTTTTGAAAAATAAGGATTGTCAACATCACACTGAGATTTTTTTGTTTCACCCTCCTGCTGCTGAGTTTAATCGTGACCCCACTGCAGCCAGCACCCCTGTTTCTGCCCAGCTCCAGGCACCCCTCACTGGGAGGACACAGCCCTGGTGATGGGCTCTCATGTTCTGGGGCTGCTCCAGGATGTCTGTTTCTTGCTGAGGAATGCTTTTGTGGGGCACAGGCAGAGGGTGGCAGCGCAGCCTGGCAGCGTGGGCATTCCCACCCACCAGCACAACCCCTCTGGGTTCTTCTGACACTTTGGTGTCAAATTTTTTAGGTTTGTGATCTGAACCCGTTGTTCTAGGTGATGCCAGGAGATGTTGGGGGCCTGACAGTCTCAGATGTTATCCCTGCTGGGAATTTCCATCTCCCCATTGCTCATGGGCTTCTTCCCCACTCTTGTGCCTGCAGCTTCCGCGAAGGACAAGGAGGATGAGGCGGACAAGGTCTGTGGCATACCAGATCCTGCATGGTCGTGGAGCAAGTTGTGACTGCCCTTCTTCTGTCTCAGGCACTCCAGGCTGTCCCATTTCCTGCCCTCAACCTCAGTCTCTGCAAACTCATGGCCCAGTGAACTGTGAGTATCCCTGGATGAGCATTTAATTAATTGCACCTCCCACTAGCACTACCTGTCTTGCTTCGTTCTCTAGCTCAGAATCTTGCCTGGGGATGAGAAGGGATGTGGCCATCTGTCCAGGACCACCAGGCACCCAGGGCCACCCCAGTCTGTGGCGTCCTGCTCACAATAACCTCAGCCAAACAACATTATATTCTGCTGAGGAAAAGTCTGCATTTTCTGCTTAGCTCTTTATTAAAGCAGTCTGGAAGTGGGGGACTCAACGCTCCCGGCGTGGCATGAGCACGATGCTAAAACTCTCTTGGCCAGAGCATCCCTCTGCTCTCCTACCTGAGGATGACAGAGGCAAGGGATGTCTCCAGCAGGAATGGAGATGAGATTTTTAATAACACAGGGACACGGGAAGGGTCATTAGTCTATCGGTGCTGTTTAACCATGCACACGTTTATTTTCCTTGGCTCTGACAGAGAAGTGTGCTCCTCAAGGACTTTTCATTAAGCAAAAAAAATTTATGAGAGGATGAAAATTGTGTTTTACTGTCTGAGGGCTCAGTCGGTGCTGTTTCTTCAGACGTTTTAGTAATTCATCTTGGCAAGGACTGAGCCAGCCAAACAAAAACCTTCCCTTCCATGGTTGGAGCCTGTTGCATCGGCCGGTTCTGCCCCCGGCTCGGACCGACGCCTGGAGCAACGAGCGCATCCCCCTGGGGATTTAAAACAAAAGCAAAACACCTCACAATTTATACCCAGTGAAAAATAACGTGTACATGATGTGAAGTGTTACTGGGATTTGATGCTAATTTTAGTGGTCACCTTGGCTGCGTTTGAGGAAGTTGCTGGTGCTGCCAAGAGCAAATTTACCTGATGATGAATGAGGAATCAGAACATAAAATAAATAAATATCAGCAACACCTTTTTTCCCCCTTCTTTTTTGGCAGATAGGTGTCATCCAAGGTCACGCATTTGTGCAGTAGAGAACTACTGCCAGAGCTTAGCGTTTTAAAATCACAAGTAAAGAGCAGCATCTTTAAGTGCTGGATTTAAGAAGAAAGACTGAGGCAGGGTCTCTCAAAAACTCATTGGCTGCATTTTCATGTCGGGATGAATCTTCTTCCCTCCTGGTGCTCCGACTTGGAAGAAGCTCACCATAAACTTCTGCAAAAATCCCTTGTTTTCCTCCTCAAAAAAAAAAAAGGCCCATGAGCTCCTGTGCTGGGTACCAACCACTCTCTGTTTGACCTTTTCCTCCTGTTCATGGAAAAACCTTTTAACAGCTGTGCTCTGAGATGGAGGAAAGTGAGGATCCTTTTTTTTTTATTTTATTTTGACAAAACGCAACAAATCGCAACGAGCAGGAAAATCTTTTGTTTCCATCAGCAGTTTTCGGAGAGCGGGAAGGGTTCCTAGCCAAGTCTCAGCATAAACTCCAGCCAGGCTCTGCTCTGAAGGGAGGCAGGAGCTCCCCGTGGTGAGGCTCATCCCAGAACGGCCCCAGGCAGGGGGTCGTCTCCGCTTCCCTCTGAAGCTCGCTGGCCACTGTCAGAGGATGGATACCGGATCACAAGCCTGGGGGAAATACAGCCATTCCCACATTTTTATGATTTCTTTTAATTACTCCAGGCGGGAGTTTAGAAGGAATAAGTGTTTTCAGGCTCACAGCACTGCAGCGATGGGAAGCAGAGCATCGGATGCTCGTTTCTCCATGTGCTTCCCAGAATCCAAGTAAGCCCTTTGCAAGTCAAAGCTGTAAAATGGCTGGGGAGCAAAAAAGGCAGGAGCTCTCCCGAAGTGACCCTTGGACCTGTGGGCTCAGAGGGCAGCAAGTGTCACTGCCTGCCTGTCCAAGCTGTTGCTAATTACCAAAAGCATTTTATTTTTTTTAAAAAGCAGAAAGTTTCCCTGTTAAAAACCACAAGTTTTATTTGTATGTAACAGCAGCTGTTCTGAGGTTTCGGAGATGGCCTTTAAGGATCTGGGGGTTATGTAGTTTTTATTTCCCCCCTCCACCAAAAGAGGATGCAGAAAGGAGATGTGTAAGGTTACAGCAGTAACACAGCCTACAAAGGGAGGTGGACGGAGAGTTTGCATTAGGTGCAGCAGGACAGACAGGGCGCAGCTGAATTTATGGCAACCCTCAGAAAAAGAAAATGATAAATGGAAGCTGGGAGCTTTATTGGGGAGGGGGCAGATCACGGGTGAGGGAACAACATAATAAAAAAAGCATAAATTAGAAACGTGCCTTGCTGGTCGGGAGTAGAAAGCGTTTGGCTCGTATATAATGTGAGTTTCTTCTGGAACACGATCCAGGGCAGTGCATGGAAATTACCTGTAAAAAGGTTTTCTATTAAGTCATGTTAGGGTGAACTTTCTCTGTCGTGGCTCTGTCAGCTGATGCCCCGAGAGGGGCGACTGCGCTTTGCTTCCCACTCCTCCCACACCTGTCCTGCAGCAACCACCCGCGCTTAGTGTCTCGCATGGAGCTGCTCTGGGTTAACCTGTCTGGATATGGGATACACACAGGATGAAATCCATCATGTGGGGATGGTGCACAGCTCAAGCCCGGTACAGCCCGGTGAGAAGCTCTGTATTGCTCCTAATGGCATCAGGAGAAGCTTTTCCAGCTGTCGGGCAGCTGCTTGTTTGTGCTGGTCCCTGGGACATGGGGCTCTGTGCTGCCCCTCGGGGCCACCAGCTTTTGCTCAGTGAATAGGGTACCTGTATGGGAGCCTCCATCACTGGCACTGCCCAGGAATGCCAGGAGGACTCCTGGCTCTCGGAGACTGTTTCTTCCATTCAGCCCCAGGCTGAGGCCGCTCAACACGTGGTCCGCAGGAGCTAGTGGGACCCTGCTTATCCCAGGTGAAGGCACCCCATGGAGGAGCTGGCGGACAGTTTTCCATGGATTTAGAGCTGCCTTTGCAAGGTGTCAGGCAGCAGAGCTACTGCCTGCTCCATCACCACAGACCTCTGCTTCAACAGGGACTTCTGCCAGCAAAAGCGGTCCCAGGGGAGACAGGAGTAGGGGGTTTTGCCCCAGTAAAATGTTGGCATGTGTTTGTAAGCCTCACCCCTCCTCTCCTCCCAAAAAAGAGAAAGCAGGGTGAGTCCTAGCCCTAACAGACTGAGTTCATTACAGGCGGTGCCCAGTCCCCCACCTCTGCCCCAGTGCTGGCACATGTGTCCAGCCTGAAGTCCAGGGGCCCTGCCAGGTCCCAGGTCTCCATGGACGTGTCAGCACCACACGTGCTCCCAGACCCCTTGGCTGCAATGGCTTGTGCAGAGCTTCCCTTCTTTTCTTGCTCTGCATTTCAAAAGGATGAGCGTCCCTGGAGGATTTTATGGCTTGCCATATGAACAGAGTGACTCCAGGTCTGCGTGAGCAAATAAAAGGAGTGGGAAGGAACCGAGCATCTTTCCATGACATATTTCCACCCACCACATGTTTCTCAAAGAGCAGCAGACTCGCAGCACCCCAGACTTTCCAAGTCTTGTCCTGACAGCCAAGTTTGTCTCTAGACCTGCCTCGTTTCTTTGGGTTTGAGTCCATCTACCGATCCCCTTTTTCAATGCCAGAAATGCTTCCGCGAGCCAAATTTCCCTGGTAATTGTCCTTTGAATTAGTTTAGAAAATTGCATAAGCCCTGGGTTAGAGCTGGCTGCATCTCTCATCCCTGTGCCTAAGGCTTCACAGGGCAAAGACTAAAGAGCTGCGAAATGCAGAGATATAACAGATGTTGACATGTAGTGAAAATACTAGACGCAGGAGCCTAAGATAATAAATCTGAAAAATTAACACGTAGGAGAACGAAAAAAGGAGCAATATGTTTTGGTAATCATTCTGAACTGCTGAACCCTTCTCCTGCAGTTCAAAAATCTCTGGTATTAAGCAGATGTCATTCAACCAATGATTAACACATTACCGAATTTCTCCAGTCGTTTAATAAAAGTTTTACATAACATGCAGGTAATTGCTTCCAAATGTCAAGGTAACCATGTGGGCTTCTATGGATGGCATTGTTTCCAGCATCAGGTGAAAACCCCTCTTGTTGCCTTGATATCAGGCGAAGTCCCCCCGCGAAGACCCCGCGCCCGGACAGCTGCTTTTCCCGTCACTCCTCAGAACACCAGAGACAAAGAATCAGGCTGGGAAGAATCAAAGCCTTCAATCTGGGAATGGTTTGTTCCCTTAGTCATCTATACGGGCAGCAAATGGGCCTCATGCTCCAAACCCGATGGGTATCCATCTTCTCCGGTATTTATTGATTTTTTTTTTACCTTTTTTGCTAGAAAATCTTCTTGCTACTGAGTGCATGGAGATGATGGGAAGAGCGGGGTGAATGGGGAAGTCTGGGCAGCAGTTGTGGGGGTGTTGCTCTTCATAGCAGCTCCAACCCGTGCTCAAAATCTGAAAGCATCCATCATGAGATCAGGGAAAAAAGTCATCCCAACCAGCTTGTTTCCTGGAGAACTGTCCTGATGTACAGCCAGAGATACGTGTGGTGCACCAGTGGAGGATCTCACTTGTTATTTCAGTGTTGGAGCAGGAGTGATGTGTGAGAGTGATGGATGCTCAGGGATTGGGGAGCCCCATGGGCTCCAAACTCTGTGCAGACTCAGACTAATAACTTTCAAGGCTGCAAATGAGCTTCCCAAATTATTAGAGCTGGAGAACAGGATACCTTTAAAAGAACCGATCTGTCATGAGACATATCGTGTATCTGTCGGAGGCCAGTGGGACTCCGTTGGGGGAATCCATGACAAAAATCTAGGGAGGGCTGTAAAAAATGCATGTTGATGGGGTTGTTTTGACATGACTTTTCTTTCTAGGAAGCCTTAAGTGATTGCTGCTGCCACTGCAGCACGTGGCGTTTCTGCTAACCAGCATCTCTGCTGTGGTTCCTGCTACTGCTGAGAAAGCAGGATTGTCCCGTGGTCTTGTAAATGGAGAGAAGACGTGTCGGAGGGGCAGACACTGTGGGTGTGGTACTCCAGGGCAGACTGCAGACAGCCCAGACCCCCAGGAACACGGCCGGCTCACTTCCTGTCTGTGTACCCCAGTTCTGCAGCCGCAGAAGCAGGATTATAACAGCGCTGACTCTGCCCAGACACTTGTGAGCTCAGGTCTGAGGATGCACAGGTAGATTCACTGCAGGGTGATCCTTGCGTGGTATTAATAGCTGATGGCACAGCCAAGACCCAGGTCCTATCTCAGTGCCTTAAGCTTGTGTGCGTGAAGGTAGGTTCCTGGTGCCATTTAGGCGCCCTGCAGGAGCCCACCTGGCCTCCTGCTTCTCTTCCAGCAGCATCAGGTGTTCTGAAGATCCTGGGACACCCATGGTTTGCCTTGAGACCCCAGAGCATCTCACACAGCACTAGATACCTCTGGTTAGGGCCCTGAATCCCATCCTCACTTACCTGGATGGTGGGTTGCACCTGGCAGTGACCACTGCCCTCAGGTTTCCTTGGTGGCCGCCTTCACGCCATGGGCTGACAGGGACCAGTGTTCATGGCACCAGCACTGTGCAGGCTTTCCTGCACCTGGGAAGTTTGGGCCTATTCCCAGCATCACTCACGTCAGCTGCTATGGACAGAATGATTTATGGACATGTCATTAAAACCATATTCTCAGCCTCGGAGCACAAGGGAATCAGTAGGTGGTACTATAGGCAATATGCCTGGGGGTGGGGGGCTGCTCCTCAGACCACCTGGTTTCTCAACAGAGATGAACAGGTTGGGTAACAGGCTGGCCAAACCACCAGGGAGGAGACACTGGAGCAGGTCGAGCCTCACTCAGGAGGAACAGATTAGCTAGGAAACATCTCCCAGCTCCTCCCATGCTTAATGTCATTCATCAAGTACTTCTGCTCTCCATCACTGTCAGGCACCGAGTTTCTGCACGTGGATGGGATGCTCAGAGACAGGGGAGACGATAACGGTCCGGGGCAAGGGAAGCAGATGCAGATGATCGTGAACTGATCCAACCATGCACGTTCTGCAGGGGTGCAGCAAATCAGAATTACTGACATGCCCAACCTGCCAGTGAGTGCCTGGCTGCACTCAGCATCTGCAGGGCTCTTCTCAGATGAGCTCATCACAGTTTTCAGGCAAATATGTGGGAAACATTTGCAGGGCACCTGCCCCCCCACCCTCACACCTGGAGACCTTCTGCCTTCACCTCTTTGAATGATCAGCTGCACTCACTCATCGCCTCTGGGACCTGGCCCGGGTCCTCCAGACCTGTTCATTACACCCCACCAGATGGGTCCCTCCTGCCTGTTAAGCAGATGACAGTCCCGTATGACTTCATGGCTGTGGCAGCATGGCGAGCACCTGCCTGGAAGCAGCCCAAGCACCTGCTGGTACCTGCTGTGTTGGCACGTGCCTCTGTGTGTGGTGACCACAGAGGTGGGATCAGAGACATGAAGGGAAACGTGCTCAGCTGTGGGATGGCAGTGGGGAGGTCATTCAGAGGAAGGAAGCAGGATGGCAGTACCATCACTAGATTTCCAAGACTGGAAATAATTCTTCCTAAATAGGAGCATTTTATCACGTCTATATCAAATTTTACCATCAGTAAAAACCCAGCTCTGTTTTGTCTTTGTTTTGTGGCTTTATGAAGACACAAATCTGTGGACCTTGGTTCCTGCATGTCCTTTTGGGACTCTTAGAGACACCTCCATGCTCCAGTGGTAACATCTATTTGCTCTCCAGCTCTGGTGCTTCACAGCCCACCAGAACAATCTCACTTACCCTCCATTCCAAAGTCCCCGAGCTCAGAGAAGCCAAGACATGCCAGATGGTCTGGCATGGCTCAGCGATAGGACCAAGCTGGGAAGAGTGAGGTGAAGGTTGGACAAAGCTCATGGAGATGGCTGATTTACTACCTTGAACTCACTGGGCTTTCTTTATCACTAACATCTGCGGTAGGGCAAGAGGTGCAAGAGCATCTACCTGTCTGCAGGCTGCAGAGTGGAGGTGACCTTTCCACGGTCAGCAGCCCAGCAGCTCAGAGGGATCACGGCTGTGTGACTGCTGAAATGGCCTGGCAGGAGGTCTTTAAATTGCTCGATGTCTCTGTACTGAAAAGCAATACCTGCTGAGATTAAACCATTTGGCCTCCGTCCCCCCGTCTCCAAGGCAAACATAGACAGTTCTATTCATACCCACAAGAAATACATATTTCAGCATTCGATTCTTTTTGTGTGTGCTTTGTTTTATCTAGCGCCATGGAGCTTGGATGTCTTTTTCATCTCATATTGTGCTTTGGATGCAGCCTCTTTTATTCAGCCTCCTCGCTGCCTTCATAAAGAATAACAGCGGCGGTTGTTGTTTTTTCCCCTGGAGCGTGGGCTGCTGGAAACCAAAGGGAAACTTCTTGCTGAAAGAGGGAGAGGGCAGGAGGGATGCTGCCCTGTCCATTTCCACGCTGGAGCTGCAGCCTTGCAGGCCATGCAGTTTGGCTTTCTCAAGCCTTTGTGGAGAGCAAGAAATTGTCCTACAAAACCTCTTTTCTTGAATTTTATTTTTCTAGGGAGACAGGCCCAGCTTGTAAACTTGGGACCAAGATGTCCTGCTTCTTAAGTGGACAGCAAAGTCCAAGATAGAAGCCACAGGACTGAAATCTAACAGAGTCTTCAGAATCTCCCTCCCTAAATTTGCATCTGAAGCCCCATTTTCCCAGCTGTGCAAAGCCCATCCTGTGGGCTTAGCTGAGCCCCCATCTGTCCCACACAGCCTCTCAGCAACGGTCATAAAGGAGAAAACCTTGCAAGGACATTTCTGCCTATCTTCCAGCTGAGCTGTGACAAGAACTGCTGGCCCAAGCGCCTGGTGTGAAAGATGTTGGCCAGCCTTGCCTCCCTCTTCCAGGGAAGGTAATTTGGGGTGAGGACAGGAACTGCTGCCCCCGGCCTCTTCCTCTCCACGCTCAGCTTGGAAGTCACACCGTATGTGTGCCACGGAGCCAAAGGTGCGTGACCCTTGTCCCAAGGTGTCATCCGTCTTGCTGTCTGTGGCTGCGCTGCTCACATCTGTGCTTCCCCCTGCTTAGGCCATCAGCTCCACAGCAAGGCCCAGCCCAAGTGCAGCCGGGCGTTCGGCTCCACAGGTCACCAGCTGCTGATAAATTGCTTTCCTGGAGATCAGTCACTTCCTGCTTGCCATGTGAAACGCCTGGGCTGCCCTCACGGAGAGGTCCCCATCTGCGGTCATGCTCAACACACTCTGAAAAACAGTAAGAAAATAAGGCCCCCATGTTCAAACCAAAAGAGGGGCAAGGCTGGAGGGGAGGACAAGAGACCTGGGCACCCCCCTTTTAACTCCTTCTTCCCCTTCCTTCCTGCTCTGGCCTTGCTCTGTGCTGTGGAGGTGGACAACATCCAGACCAAAGTGTGTTTGGAGTTTTCTGAAATGCAGGAACCTCCCATAGGTCTGAATTACACAGATCCTCCCATTTTTCGTTATTTCCACCCTAATTATAAATCATGTATTAAGCAGAAATCTCTTCATCCAGAAATCTTTAGGCACTGGTTCCCAACCATCCAACTTGGATCATCTCCCAGAGTGCTGCAAACCACACCATCCTTTCCCAGTTGGGTCTATTGCTGTGGTGGTTTCCAGTGACCACGAGTGATGCTGGAAGCAAGAACATCTTGTGGCAATGTGTTGCCCTTGAACCTCAAGTTGGGAATCACAGATTTGAAGGTGTTTGAAATCTGTGTCTGAAATCTGTGACTCCTCCTCATGCTCTGACCTAAGAGAAGGGATGCTTTGAACTGCGTGAGATAACCAGAGCAGCTCTCCGGGGGCCCATGGTGTCTGGGAGGCAACACCACCATTCCCAGCATCATGATCTGGTCCTTCACACTCAGGTAAATACCAAATCCTCTTATTTTTTTAAACAGATCTGCCCCTCTCTGTCTTGGGCTGCATTGTCTCACTAAAAGTGGGGCCAAGGCTGTTGCAAAGGGCCAGCTGAGGGATGGCTGATACCATCCCTGCTAAGGGAGCTGCAAATCCAACCCTCTGGCACCTGGGGTGGAGGAGGCAGGATGGGCAGGGTTGGGAACAGCATCCCTTCAGCCGCATGTGTCTCTTCAGCTGCACAGACCACCGAAGACAAATGAACTGGAGGAAGCATTTCCTCTGCTGAAGGCTCACACCCGGGAGGTTTTTGTTCACAGTGTAGGTCAAGAGTTGAAAAATGAAGAAGAAAAGAAAACAGATAGAAAGATCCATCTTCTCTTATAAAATCCCCAAAGCAGGGGGCATTTGGAAGTCATTTTTCACTGAGCTGAGAGCTGTTTCTGGCCCTTTAGCAGGTATTATTCTCTTCTCAAACCTCATAGTTTGGGACATGGGGAAGCATTGTCCCTCCATCCTCGCAGGTGTGGGAAGAGCATTATCCTGGGTGCAAGACACCTTCTTCCAAGGCTGGGGTCCACAGTGATTTGGGCTCTGGGGCCAAATGGAGCCCGATGATGCTGAAAATTGCTCCACATCTGCCCCATAATGCATCTTAAACACATTTGAAATTCATTAGAGCTGAGGTGCAAAAAGAAATGAGTGGCTTGGATTTGCTGGCATTAATGCAGAGGTTCAGGGGGACAGCTTTTAAAGAGGGGAAACCCATGCAGTAGGAGGAAGGTGAATTTCAGCATGGTTAAAGGAAATCTAAATAAAATTCCTTTCTGGAAGGAATTCAAGAAAATTATTTTCCTTCTGTGTTTCTGTCTCTCTTCTTCTGGCTTATAAAAACACCTTGGCTCGGATATTACATCAACTCTGCCTTTTATTAAAACCCCTGCTCCAGTTGTGCAGATTTCATGCTGTTACATGAAAGTAAAATTTTATGACCAGAAGCTGAAATTAGGAAGGAAACTTTTTTTTGTTGGTTGTTGTGGTGGGTTGGGTTTTGTTGTTAAGTCAGGAGAGGCTTGTTTATTTTTGCTTTTTCTCAAGCACAGCCAACTTTTCCAGGTCTCAGCACTCTGGGATTTTTGGGGGGATGTTTGTTCCAAGCAGGTGTTAACGTGGGGGACGCTGAGCCTTGGGCAGAGCAAAGGGATGGGGGGCCGACCTCCCTCTGCTACTGTGGATGCCTTCAGGTGAGCAGGGTTTTCCTGGCTGGTTCAGAGTAGGATGTACACGTGGGACAGAAGATGCGTTTCACTGTGTGGGAGACGGGTCCTGGGACAGTCCCGTGTTGTCAGCAGAGTAACCATGCAAATGTGAGAGCTCTTCCCTGCTCTCCCTCTCCCCTGTAAATCCAGACCTGATGGATGATAACTTGGTTGGAGCCCACATTCAACACCAGCTGCCTGTTGGCTGGGCAGTGCCAGCAGAACATTTTCAGGCATTGGTTCTGTTTTTCCATTACTTCCCCCCTCCTCTGCTAAAAACACCTGTGGCAGGGTGAAAAGGTCGGTTGGTCCTTCCTTGTTGGGTGAGCTATAGTGAGCCCAAGGAGTAACTACATCTGAAGGTCTTCAGAGAGGTGTTGCATGGGGTTCCATGAAAATTCTAGCTATGAATTACAGTATTGGTTTCTTGTGGGACCTTGGCAAGGCAGTTTTGCTTCTCCAGAATCCGTCCCTGCAGCCCCTGTTGCTCCCCAGACCTTGGGATGTGGGGCCATCCCACCCAGTCCCAGCTGTGTGTCAAGACCAGAGACTTCTGCTTCTGCTGCAGCACCCTGGCAGTGGAACAGCCAGAAGACGTCTCGGGGGGCTTTGGGGCACGGACGCCCTCTCCCCAGAGGCGTGTGCACAGCGCAGTGCACTGGGAGCAGAGCTGGGCTCCTGCCGCGTCCCCGCTTCAGAGACACTCCCCACAGCCAGGATGGGGGATGTAGGTCAAGCCCCATGGCCCTTCCGTTTCCTTCCAGCCCAAACGTCTGAGCAACCTACTCCTGCCCTTGGAAGATTTACGGAGCAACAGTAAGTATTTCACCAGCTCTTTATTAATAATGTGGCAATAAAAAAGGTGCAGCCTTTCTTTCCAAGGACTCAGAGAGCCCTTAATAATCCAAGGAGGGATTTGGCTCCCCCCAATAGATAGTCTACTGGTGGGCATGCTTTACAGCCCCTTTGTTAGAGGAGGGCCGTTCCCCCATCATCAAAGTGCGAAGTGAGGCTCTGTGATGGGCTAGTCCATAAATCTTTCTCCTCTAATCCTTTCCTTTCTACTATTTGCAAACTGGGGGAGGAGGGGGTGGACTGGATTAGGCAGACCGGAGCTTTAACCCTTTGTGCTTTGGGGGATCTTCTCCTGAGCAGAAGAGGACGGTGCATGGAAGGAAGGCAGTTTCACAGCAGCCTGTAGAAGCAGGTAGTTATATTCAGCAATTAAACCCCAAATGACAGCTTAAGGAGCTCTTTTGGAGGTTTAATAAGTCCACCACTGTACATAAGAAATAAATCTGCCTGCATTACAATCACTTCGTACTACTTAAGCAATAAATGCAGAACTCTGCTCTTATTCGTCCCTTACGTGGGTAATGTTGCTTCACTCCTCACTTGGTTTCCAGGGCTGGGACGCCAAAGGAGGACCCAGCCCAGCATTTGGAGCCAAATCCACACTGTGGAGATCATAGGTCTGTGTTAAGGAGGTGGGGGAAAACAGTGCTTCGGTTTGGGGCCACCTTGAGCCTGTGGCCAAAACTAAACACTTGGGGATGTGTCAGGCTCTTGAGTTGTGTCCTGGCCACCTGAAGGCTGATCTCAGATGCAGAGGTGATGGAGGAACTAGGTCAGGAACAAGAAGCAACATGGTGATTTTGGTCTTCAGATGTTTCTGCAAACACCTTCATCAAGGCCAGGTTTTGATAGACTGGAGTGATGCTGTCATGCTGTGACACCAAACTTTTCAGTCATGAGGGGATTTTTACCCTTCCAATGCCTGCTGGAGGTTGGGAACAGGTACAAGGTCCCCATCCGTGGTCACATGAGGTTTGCCAGAGAATCCAGGAGCAGACCTTTTGTGGCATTCAATCTGCTAACCCAGGGTTTCCAACCCCTCCTGGCCCCCCTACTGTAAACCTGCTCACTATGGGATACCCCCATGCCAGAGAGAGGCAGGACCAAGCCCAGGGTGCGTTCTGGCCAGCGAGGGGCTGCCTCCTTCCCCCTCCAGCTCCACACAGCTCCATTTCTTCAGCATTTCAATGGTTGAAAAATTAACTTTGTGTCCATTTTATCACAAAAGATCCTGGGCTTTTTAAGCCCAGCTTTATAAACAGTGATGAAAGGTCCTGCAACGGGCAGAGGTCTGCTTTTGAAATTCAACAAATTGTCGTTTTATGGTTCCCGTGTGTGGGAGGTGCTGTAAATCTCCCAGCATTTAACGCATCTGTTCTTTTCCAACCATGCTACCAGCATCTCAAGGAGGAGAGGGAGAAATACCTGACATTTCCTGACATCGGCTGCACTCACGGCCCCCGGGAGTTCCTCAGGAAAGTTTTTAAAGTAATATTTATGGATGATCATGGTGAATCAGGCTCTAAAAGGTACAGAGAAAGGACTGTTGTTCATTAACATTTGGAAACTGTGCACTGAGGATTTCCCTGTGGAGGGGCAAAAGAAATGGAGTGAAAGCGAAATAGCTTTCGAGTTAATCCAGATCTTTTTAAACATTATTGTTATTGGTAAAAATCAGAACCTTATTTTGGATGAAGAAGAAGAAAATTGGAAGTACAGTTTTGGGATGGTTTTCCTCAAAAATGGTTTTCTTTCTAGAATCCCATAATGAGTTCCCTAGCGAAGATGTTTTGTCTTACACATGGATATGTGGTTGAGTTTTGATCTTGGTTCATACACATCTTGGTACTAAGACAATGATATATCTACTCAGGCTAATAAGATGGGAATAACTTGCATTTGGTGTTTTTTCCTGAAGATAAAAGGTTTCTTCCTTATTGCTACAAACCATTTAGATTCAATTTGATTAAAAATGTTCTTAAAGCTTTGCGCTCGCATGATCCTCTCCACGTTAAACACCCCCATCTCAGTAAATAACAGATCTTTCACCCAGACTTGTAAAATCCCTCAGCAGTTCCCCAGTATTAATTACTTGAGATTTATGAATAGCAAAGCTGAGCACAGGAGGCATGGTTGGGTAGAGCACGAGTGGAGTCGCATCCTGGGGGTTTGACTTTCAGTGCCGTTTCTGAAGGGCAGCCCTGGTGCTCTTGTGAGGCTGGTAGAAGCCTCCTGTAGACTTCATGGATAACAAGAACTCCTCAGAGGTGAGCCAGGGTTTTTCCTTCAGCATGTTTGTGTAAAGTACCTTTGGAACAGATTTATTCAAATGAATGCATGGAGAAGATAAGGCCACGCATGTGCTTTGAGTTGGCTGTTTCAATGTAATGTTTTGAGGCTTATCAGAGCATGGCTGAGATTAGAATTATCCAGGGAAAGATAAAATTAGGGTACATTGGCAAAACAACATACAGATCCCTCCATAATCCCCAGGGTTTGCATTTCTTGGGACTTCTGCTGTGACCCTCTTCATCCTGCTCCCAGGAGGGACCACCAGTCTCCTGAGGCGCCCACCACCTCCCCATGTAGGGACTGCATTTCCTCAGGGTCTTCTAGCCATGACATTGTGTGAGTGGGCCCAAGATGATGATGAATGGGGTGCATGGGGTACACAGGGCCTTTGGGTCCAGCACCACAGCTTATTGATGTTGGTGAGCCCATACCGTGCTGGGCTGCCATCCTGATGGTCCAGGTGTTAGGATCAGCAGGCAGAGCTTGGTCCCACAACTGTCAGTCTCTTTCCATAAGCATGGGATGGTTTCAGAGTAACTGAGCCTCTGCATGAGGCAGTTTTGAAGTGCAGGGACACCTGGATACAGAGGTACACACACCCACACAGACTCCAGTAATGACTCCCAGGGAGCAGCAGCTACGGCACTCCTCTTTTTCAGAGGTGATGGGCCTAATGAATGCAGAACACTGAGAGAAGAACCAGGTAGTAAAAAGAAACTTCTCCCTTCCTATTATAAGATATCCCACCTTCACAGCATGCGTCGCAGCTGCGGTTACCCTCAGCTTTTCCTGCACTTGGATGATCAGCAGCCAGAAAGACCCGCTTCCAGGTGTTCATCCACAGGCAAAATCCTCCAGCCAGGAGCTCTGCTCCTCTGCTCCATACTGGGTGTACATGGCACAAGGTAAGAGGTGAGTAGCTCAGCCCGGGCAGAGCAAACCTCTCCGAGTGCCTGTGGTATCAGGGCTCTGGAGAGCAGAAAATGATCCTTCTGCCTGATGCACTGAGCTACAGCTGCTCTGCCCCATCCTCTTGGGAGCGGGACAAGGAGGCACAAAGCCATGATGACTTCACAGGCAGCATGAGGGTAGGATGGTGTCCAGCTGATCCTTGCGAAACACCCCCTTGAGCGTGCTGGCCCGCGGGCAAGCTTCCCGGCTCCGAGCGTGCCCTGCCATCGCACGGGCCTCACTGGAGTCACTTCTAACCCAATACTGGATTGTTACCACAGGCATCAAAAAAGGGGTGGTTTTTTGCCTTTCAGTGACTTCATGAATCCAAGACACTGCCAATTTTCTATCATTCGTGGCGTTTAAAATGTCAGCACCTCCCTCCCAAATGAAAATGGAGTTAAAGGTCCTGTGCTTCCCCGTGCCCCTTGCCCTCCCCAGTCCCACAGCGGGGCCAAAGCAATCCAGCCTCTTCCTCTGCTCAGCAAAACTGTATTTGCAGTTTAGGACCATGGCCTTGAGATCCTGCACCCAGGACATGCTTTGGGACCTGGGGCAGGGGCAGGACCTGGGGACATGTCTGGTGGGGAGCCTGGTTCAGCTGTTCATCAGACTTGTCACTGCAGCTCGAGCTATTGAGGGACATCCATGCTTCATCTGTCCCCAGGCTGTCCAGCCCAGAGGTATCCAACCCCAAAGTAGGTGCTCTAACTCTTTGCTCATAAATCCTATGTCCTCCCAACATCTCTGTTAAAAAGAAATCTCCATCTCTCCCCCTCGCTTCCTTTTTGCTGAGACTCTGCTTGGAACTTGCATAAATCTTGCCCAAAAATAACACTGGCTGCTCTCCCAGCTGTGGGCGTCGTGACTTCTGCGCAGGGAAGGGAAGGCTGCGATCTGATTCGTTTCATGGCAGATTTCGGTCAGCTTTGGCACCCCTCCATCCTTGCTGGTACCAAATTTACAAGGTTCCTCTTTCCAGCTTTTCACTCTTCTCCTGGGCTTTACCTCTGCCTCTCTGAGGCCTCGTCTCTGGAAAGCCGCGGTGTTTTCTTGGCACCGCCGACTGCGAAACGTGGCACAGACAAGCCAATAAAAGTAGCCAATAAACTCAGCGAGTTTTCTTTCCTTTGCTGCAAGTGGCCAAGGCAGCGCTGCTTCCTTTGGGATGACATTAAAATGCAAGAGAGAGGATGAGACTCGGATCCTTTTCTGTTTGTTTCCCGCCCGTGTATGATTTTTCCACCGGTGTGAGAAGAGATCTCAGAAGAGGAAAAAAAAAAATTAAGCAGGAAAATAGTTACAGAGACAACTGCCATGGGATGGCAGCGGGCTCAGCCTGGGTCCTGACTCTGTTACACAGCCCTTGGGTCAGCGGTAACTAATCAAAACTGGAGTGAAACCAAGGGCCTGATGCAAATGAGTCAAACCCTTATGACTTTAATGAGCTTGACATCTGCAGATCACCTGGGCTGACAGCTCCCTTGCATGTCCTGGCAGGAGGCTTCATAAGGAGAAGGGTTAGTTGTTCCCCCTGGAAATCTTTCCAGCTCTATGCAGAGAGGAGGGAACTTGAGGGAGCTGAGCCCCGGCTGATCCATATAGCTTGGAGGACCTTTGAGATAAGGAACCAGCTTGGCTCTCTGGTAGTGTGGATTATCTTCCTATCCAAGTAGGGTAAATCAGGAGGAAAATGTACTGAAATGATGGGAGTGATCCATCATCCAATCCAAACACCCTGTGCCACTGGGAAACAGAAGCCCTGGAGAGGAATGAGAGGCCCTGGGAGGCTGGTGAGGGAGCCCTGACCTGGCCTGGGGCTCCAACCAGCCTGGAAATGCAGTACACTGCTGGCTTGTAAGAATCCCAGGAGTGACCTGCTTGTGCAGTGCTGGTGGGGCCAGCTGTAACCTTGTGGGATGGGGGAAGCCCTGCTGAGGACAAGGGACATCCTTCGAGCTCAGCTATGATAAGTCAGTGACAATGACAACTTGCGTTACATCAGCAGAAAACCTGCTTTTCTGTCTCCCCTGGGTATGGCTGCTGATGCCCTGTGCTCGTGGTGGGAAGCAGGGACCTTCCCCTCTGATGGGGAGCCCTGAGAGCTCCTCTCTCGGCCAGTCCTTTGTCCTGGTAGAGTCCTGGCCTTCCTGTGCTGCATTAATTTAAGATGCTGTGAAGTGAGAGGGGTGGGGGGTGCTGTCTAAAACTTGTTCAGAGCCTTTGCTGGATAAATCCCCATGGAATTTAATTTAAACGAGCTGACACCAGTACAAATCATGCCAGCATTACCAGCTCTTCAGTGTTCCCTACCAACTGTACGCAGGACTCTTGCTTGCTTTAGTTCAAGTGAAGACTAAAAGCATCTAAAACTTTTTTAAGATCTCAAACCTAAAAGAATACTTTTTTTTCTCTTTTTCACTGTAGGAAGAAACAACATCTGCTATAAAAATCTGCTGGCCAGGGGCAGTGGGAGCGGATACCACTTATCACGGCTAGACTATAGGAGGCAGCGGCTGGTTCCCAGCAGAAAGTGCCTCAGACCAAGCCCCATGACCATGGCATGTACGGAATGGTATCTCATCTGTCTGCAAGCTGAGCAGTTTAGTTGTGTGCAGAGATGAGGGAAAGCTAGGGAAAAAAAAAAAAGGAGAGAGGGAATTGGATGGGAAGGAGGTGAAAGAAAGACTTCCGGGAAAGGGAAGATGACAACACTGTATTTACAAGTATATATCTGGCCTTAAGTGAAGTCCCCTACGTGCTGCTGGGACACAGAGTCAGGCTGGGTTATAGTAAAGCAAAGTCTGTGAGGTAGCATGTCTGTTCCCGGGCTTTAACTGAAGAGTGACATCTCTGAAGAGGCCGGAAAGTGGTCAGGAGTAAGCACGAAACATGTAAGATTGCAGAATTCAAAAGGATAAACATTATTTGATACCTTATTTATAGGGCACCACAGGGGAAAGGTAAAGGTTTCAGAAAAGAAAGAAGCACTTTAATTTTATCTGGAGATTTTCCAACAATAAAATCTAATCCATCATTCTCTCTGTGTGACTGCTCTTAATGAAAATTTAGAGGCTGTGACTGAAATTTAGAATTCACAGGGGATACTATTAGGAAGATGTCTAGCAGCTATGCAAAACCTGTTATATCATAGCCCCTGCCAAAGGCTGGGGAAGAGTGGAGTGTGAAACGGACAGCTTTTAATTTGGCATGCCGAGGCTCCGCGGCACCGAGCCTTCCTCTCCTGGGTGGCAGCAGCAGGACTCCCTGGGACACTCCGTTCATCCAGCCAGCTCCCACCAGGGATCAGCCACCGGGTGACAGCGGGGCTCTGGCGACAGCAGTTGTGGCGTTGATTTCAAAAGAGATGGGTTTTGGCCCGTTTACACTTAATTTTTACCCAAAGCTCCTTGCTTTCCCTACGTTAGTCCCCCGGCAGTGATGAGAATCGTAGACCTCCTCTAATGTGGTCTCTGTTTCTTGCCCAGATTTATCGATCACAGTTAAGAGCTTTCCAGAAAGAGAGAACAAAACTGTTATCTGCCCAGTGTGCTCTTCCGAGACTGAGAGGAAGCCTTGCAGTGAGCCAAGGGCTGTGGGACACCATCACGGGAAGGACATCCCGGTGACCTGACAGGCTCTGCGAGGGGAGCAGCACCCACGCAGCTCTGCCATGCCCCTTGCTCCCGGACTGCGCCACTCGCCTACAAAAAGGTATTGCCCATGCTTGGTGAGGGGATAGGTGTATTTTCCTCTTCATCACTCAGAGACTGTTGAAGCCCCTTTCACACAGGCCATACAGGGCCTCAGTTATTGCTGGTTATTGAACACGCACGCCGTCTGGGAAGCACCAGCAGCATCAGCCTGTGCTGGGTGCTGAGCAGAACCAAGTAGTGCCTTTCAGCTGAGGGTGACCCAGAGGAGAAGACTGACCATCTCTAATCATTACCAATCCTCTGCGCTTTATTTTTAATCAAAGCAGATCACTAGACTTTTTCCAATGGCTTTTAATGGGCAAAAAGGGGCTTCAAATATAAAGACAATAATGTTAAATTATTTAAGGGCCTAGATGTACATCATGAATCAGTTTAATACCAAAGTCACTGCCAATTATTCAACTGATTCACAATGAGACTCCATCACAAAATGTTAAATCACAGGATAAATCTGTCCTGAGAAGGGCTTTAGTAATCACAATTCTCTCAAAGCAGAAAAAGCTTTTCTAAAAGCAGGAGGGGGAAAAAAAGGTTACAGCTTAAGCCAGACATTATATAGTAATGCCAGATGTTAAACAGTTGACTTAAATTATTGGCAACTATCGAATGCAAGATACTAATACTACTGGTTGGAGAGCTATGCCACCAAGTTTGTAATCTGCGGAATGGGCTTAAATATTCCTTTAATTTTCTGCCTATGGATAACAGGCAATTTGGATTAGCTTCCGCAGAATAATAACCTCCTAATTCTCAGCAGATGAGTATAAGCCTTCTGCAACATCAAAAAACCAAGACCATACTTAATATGTAACCTTTAATGGCATATGCTTTTAAATTATACAACTCCACTGGACCTGTGTAATTAAGCTCAAGCAATGCCTGAAACCACTCTGCCTGCCTCGCGGGCAGCAGAAGGCACCTAGAGAGTCTCCCACCCCCAAACACAGAACAAAACAACAGGAAAAAAGTCTCCACAGATTTACATGTCAATCTTCTCTCCCCCAGAATTTGCCTTTTCAACATGCTGCCCTGAGTGCCTGTGACCGAACACCACCATCACCCAGAGAGGGGCTCAGCCCATACCCCTCTGCCCATTCGGTTTCTCTGTTTCTTGCCGTGGCTCTGCCTTTTCCCCTCCTTCATGTGCTCCTCCTGTCCCATGTCACCCACCACATCACTGTTTGCCCAGCAGGAATGTGGGGCCAGGGCTAACACCCATTTATTTATTTGCTCAGCACCCAGCCTGGTGTGTGCAGTCCTGCACAACTCCAGCCCAGTGTCCTGCAAGAACCCTGCAGCATGGTTCAGCAACTGCTTGGGGCTGAGAAAGGGGATCCAGGCACATCCTGACTCTGCCCAGGGCACATGTCTTTTCCCATTGGCATTGGGGCACGACCATCAAGACCAGGCATCAAGACCCCCTCCTGCCTTGCAGGATGAGGTTTGTTCTCTGCTGGGCTTAGGATATGTTAGAATTAAATGGGGCAGGGTCACAGCTTGGTCTCTTCTCCAGCCAGTCACTCGTCAGTGTGTGTGTGTTGTGCAAAGGATGAAACACCCCAGCACCCCACAAGCCCGTGAGTTCCCCCGAGGGATAAGGACAGCCCTCAGTCTGCCCCACTTGCTACAAGCCTGGGCTCAGGCTGAAGTAACACAACTCAGCTGTTCAGATGAGCCAAGGCCCACATTTGCTTTTGTTTTGACTTTTTTCTTTTCCCTTCTCTTTCCCTGATACAGAGCTGCAGGCATTTGAGAGCACGGACAGCAGGGCTGGGTTTTGTTCCTGCCTCTGCACCGTGGGGGTGTGGAAAACGTCCTTGCTCAAGGGCTGAAAGATGGGTGAAACGGCGGTGAGGAAAGGGTCAAAACACATCCCCCCGACTGCGAGCAGAAGAAAAATGTTGGCAGAGCAAACCTTGCCACAGGAATAGAAGGTTATCCTGGCTGTTCATATTACTCCACATGGGGTGAGTAAAACTGTCGGTCGGACTGAAGCGTCTGATATACAAAGGGGAATAAAAACTCATTAAAGGTCTAAAAGGAAGCCCTATTAAAATACCAAATATAAAATGGAGGAGACTTGATCACCCTACTGCTAGAGAAGTGTCAGGGTTTGAATGAATCTGATTTTATTTTTTTCCCCCTGAAAGCAGAGGAAATGTGTTTTGTGGAAATCCAGGTGGGATGAGGGGCAGGTAGAGTGTCAAAGAGCACTGATAATATTTCAGGGTCTCGCTAGGAGCCTAAAATACGAAGGGGATTTATTCGGCTTTCGGCAGGGAGGAGAGTGCTAGCAGATTTTTGAAGGCATTCCAACGAGGTTCATATTCATCTGTTTCTTAAATCGAGAGCTCTTGGCTGCCGCTGCGCCGAGGTAGGGAGCATCTCCACTTCTCTCTCCCGCCCGGGATGCAGGCTGGCTCCGAGCCGAAGGCGAATTAGCGCCGGTGGGTCCTTGCTATTCTCCTGCCCTGGCCTGGCTGCTGTCCCCCTGAAAAGCCAACGAACCAGACCATTTTTACAGGGCCTGAGAACAGTCTTTCTCACGGCATCTCGTTTCTACTTTATTTGGTGTAGGGGAAGGAAAGAAATTACAAGGGGAAAGAGCTAAGCAAGCCATTTTCTTTCAAGCATTAAGAAACGACTGTCCTGTGAGTGCTGGAAGCAATGAAGCCTGTTTTCCAATGGATTCATGCCTCGGGGCTGATGGGCTTTTAAACCAGAATGTGCTGGTGCTATGGCAGGCTTTCACCCTTTCTTTGACACCAGAGAAGTCGTGTGAGGAAAAAAAGACATGATTAATAACTCACCCAGAGCACTTCCCGCCTGATCAGCCACCCAGGCATCCCCTTCTTTTTGTCATATGTGGACTCTGGTGTCTCATAGGTATGTATGCCACCAAGGCTCTTCCATGGTTTGGGAATTTTTGCCCCACTCTCCTTCTAGATTGTAGTTTTCTGATTGTGGTTGAACTCAGAGAAGACTTGTATCAGAAATAATGTGGCCAGTAGGTCTAAGGAGGTGATTGTGCCCCTGTACTTGGCATTGGTGAGGCTATACCTCAAATGCTGTGTCCAGTTCTGGGCCCCTCACTACAAGAAGGATATCAAGGTCCTTGAGCATGTTCAGAGAAGGGCAACCAGGCTGGGGAAGGGGCTGGAGGGCAAATCATGAGGAGCAGATGAGGGACCTGGGGGTGTTTAGTATGGAGAAGAGGAGGCTGAGGGGAGACCTTATCATCACCTACAACTACCTGACTGGAGGGTGCAGAGAGGTGGGCAATGGTCTCTTCAGCCAGGGGACAAGAGATGGGACAAGGGGAAATGGCACTGAGCTGCACCAGGGCAGGGTCAGAGCAGACATTAGGGAAAAGTTCCTCACTGAAAGAGTTGTGGAACAGGCTGCCCAGGGAGGGGGCTGAGTCACCATCCCTGGGTGTGTTTAACAGACGGGTAGATGAGGTACTTAGGGATATGGTTTAGCACAGGACAGGAATGGTTGGACTGAATGATCTTAAAGGTCTTTTCCAACCTTGTGACTCTGTGATTATGTGAAGACATAAATGGAGTGTTTCTCTCACACAACACATGCAACTCTTATCACAATACTTTCAGGAACTTGTTATTTCTACCTGCAGTCCATTGAAATCATCACCAGAATTCATTAATTACCAGAGGCTGGTGTGGTGGGGGAAACATGCACTTGCACTCAGGTTATCACCACATAAATCTCATTTCCTCACAAAACTGGGGTTCAAGTAAAAGCTTCTTTCTTATTTAGACAGAGGTGGAGAGCTGCTGCAGCAGGCCCTGAGCTAACCCATTTTCCTTGCCCTCCTACCACTTTTTCTCCTCTTGCAGTCAGACGTGGGTTGGGTTTTTTTCTCAACTCCTCCTTTTGGATCCTGGCTTTTGGAGAACAGGGATGATTTCCTTCCATCTCAGTGACATCAGGATACAAACAGGGCCTGTCATTAACTCATACCCATGTTACAATCACCTAAGTCATGTTCCCTTATGAAACCTGAGCAGAGCTGATTCCATGCAGCAGAAAACACTTTGTCAGCCCATTGCAACGCACCAGGAGGCACTTCAAAGATTAAGGCGGGTGGGGACCACCTTCATGTCACCATAGAAGGTCTGTCCTTCAACAGAGGCAGTGAATCTGTGGAGATACCTAAGCTCACTAAAAAAGACCACAACTCTTTTCCCTAAAACTCAGTTGTAAGACTCTTTTATAGTTCCAGCACTGAACATCCTTTCCTGGGCCAAGAAAGCACAAGAGCCATGACATGAGTCAGGTCCAAGTGCCTGGAAAGGCCTGCGGCACCTTCCCTGGGCTCAGCAGACTGATGGATTAGCACTTCCCCGTGTGGAATTGCAGGTTTCAGTCCTTGGAGCCTTTGCCAGTCAATTGATCTATATCCCAAGCCTTTCATCGGGTACAAACAGGCCTTTGACTTTCAACAGAAAGAAGCAGCAGTAAATATAAATGGGACGTGAAAATTTTTTTGAACAGAGATTTTAATGGTCTGTTCGCTCTACAGCTCTGCTGCTGTGGTCAGAGAGAAATTCCACTTCTACTTCAGGAGCTGGTGGAGAGAAACCCATTCCTCTGGCCCTCAGCTGTTCATTCCTGGGGAGCAAAAGTCTTCTACATCTTCTGTTAGTGCCCTGACCTGGTCCAGGCTGCTCCTTGACAGGTCTCCTGGATGTGGGTTCAGTCCAGGATCTTTCCACACCTCCCCTGGAAAAAAAAAACCATGGCAGGGCTCTGTGGGGAAGCGATGGGCACAGCCCCCACTGCCAGCAGCAACTTTACTGATGTATGGCATTCCATGTGCCTTCCTTAAAGTTTCATCTTCCAGCCTGCAGTTAATAATTACCTATATCACACTCCTTTAATTTGAGGTAACCAGATAGTCCCAAATATACCCTCATCTTTCCAATTCCCATAACTCTCCTCCCGTTCCCAGGCAGCTGACAAACACGTCCCTGTGCTGGGCCAAACCCCAGCAAACAGCAGTGCAGAGCTCCTGCTTCCTCTGCACAGAAAGGGACAGAGCCAAGTGCACGACAAAGCAGTCTGCGCTGTGAGGTGATGGGAAAGCTGTTGCTCTCATGCTGAAACAGGAGAAGAATCCCTTTGTGCTCCCAGGTATGTTTTGAGATGTTTCTAGCACCCCACATGCCAGCTGGCTATTGAAATGGATTGAACACCAGCCTAGCCACTGGTCCTCTCACTGTGACTGTGGGCACTCACTGGAAGCTATTTCTCCTTTTTTATTTACTTCACAGAGCTTGTGGCTCAGGATGGGGTGTTACATTTGACTTACAGACTCAAGGAGCAGGAAAGCAGCCTCTTCACCCCAAATACAAACGACACTGACCTACAAGACAAAGACAGTGAAGTAGGAGCGTATGACATCAACCCCAGTCCTTGAGCTTTGCTAGGTCTGGGCACAAAACCCGACATGGCAGAGCAGACTGAGAGCTCAGGCAATGTGAAATATAACCAACATATTTTTACACCCACACCACTAAAAATAGGTTGCCGACGCCGACTCTTCATCTGGAAAGAGAGGAAACACCAGTGTTGCTGTGTTTTGGATGAGGTACAGCACTGAAGTCCTGACCATATTTAGCCATAAGATCATCTCACAGGAGTCCTGCAGGAGAGTGGAGCTTTAGAAGAATTATTCTGGCCACGTGCCAGCTCTGCTTTTATTATTTCTCCCCGCTATCTCAATACTTCATTTCATCACCTAAATTGCTGCGCTGAGTTACTCTAGGCTGTTAAAATGCTGTCATGCCACAGAGGCAACTATGTGAAAGAAATGATGCCTCTACTGAAAGCACTCCATGCAGCTGAAACCAGGCCACCTATTTAGGTGTCGGGTTTAGATTTTTCATTGTAAGCACAGAAACTTGAAACATTTTGCCCAAATGTGCTGAAAGCTACAAAGACGTTAGAGATTATTCATGGAATAAATATTCATTTGCAGGAAGAGTTTCTTTTTTTAAAAGGCATGAATATTTCAGGCAGAGCACTGCGATGCGGGCGGGCGCGGGGAGAAAATGGTGATCACGCTGAGTGCTGTGTCCTGGTTTCAGTCAGGATAGAGTTAACTTCATTTGTAGCAGCTGATGGCATGCTGTGTTTGGGAGTTAAAATGAAAGCAGCGCTGATAACACCCTGATGTTCTTAGTTGCAGTCAGACAGTCAAGGACTTTCTCAGCTTCTTCGTATTTCTCTATTCAGGAGAAAGGAGGGGCGAAGCCAGGACAGGTGACCCAGATGGGCCAAAGAGAGTATTCCATGCCAATGACGTCCTGCCTAGATATAACGGGGGGCTGTTGGGAGGAAGAAGAGGGGCGGTCTTGGGACGCGTGCTTCTTGGGGGGACGGTCGGGTTCCGGGACAGCTCTGGGTGGTACGGCCTGAGTTGTGTGGGTCGGGGAGAAACTGCATTGGGGATCAAGAGTTTCATATTCTTTTGCTCTAAAGTCCTGTTAGCATTGGGATATTTTATCTGTCTGTTATCTTAGTAAACTCTCCTTATCCCAACCCACGGTCCTCTTAGTTTCTTGGTTTTGGAGTTATTTGCCCCTTCCTTTTCCCTTCCCTTGTTTCCCCCCTTTTTCCCTCTTCCCCTGCTCTTTTACTTTAAGGAGCAGGCAGCTGCGTGGATCTCGGCCCACAGCCGGGGGGAAACCACGACAGTGCTGTTTCAGTAGTTCCCATTGCTAGCAGGACCCAGAACTGAGCTTTGATTTAACGGCCGTTTCTGCTGAAGCTGAAGTACTTCCTAGATGTTTCTTAACTTACTGCTAGTAATGAAAAATTTCCTGAAAAATTAAGTCTTCCAACGCTTCCCTATCAAGTGCTTTGCTGGTTTTTAACTGCAAACGCGTTGCACTTGTTGCCCCCACCACGAGAAAAACGTCCTTGGCTTATCTGCAACTCCCCTGCCCGCTCCTTCCCACGGAAAAAGGGGTTCCTTTGCCGACAGTGCATTGATCTATCGCGACTCTACATCTGAAACCAGCTCCTCCACGGTTCCGAATTTCCCATTTCCGAGGCGGCTTCTGGTCCCGTCCGAGGCTGTGTGGAGCTCTGGTACCATCTAGTGTTACCGGGGAAGTTCTCGGCTGCTGGATGTGGCCCTTTTCCCACTCATCTCCCGCCGGGTTTGCAGCGCAACAGCCTGTCGCGGAAGAATGTGGCGATTAGGGATGATCAGGGAAACATCTCGTCCCACAGCCGCTGCTGTCCTGGCTGCGGCAGCTCGGGCTGACACGGGCTTGCCTGCCTGAGTGTAAAGGAAGCATCTCCCCCGGCTGCGGGGAGGGGGCGCAGCTGGGCCGCCTAGTCTGGACTGCGCGCAGGCTGCCGCCCGCGGGGCCCGGGCCACTTAGGCACCGCCCAAAAGGCCACAGGAAGCGCAGTGGGGCTTCGCCGCCCCTCCTGCCGAGCTTGGTGTACCGAGAGGGGCTGCAGGACCCGGTGCTGATGCCGATTTCTCGAAGGGTGTATTCAGCCAGCACTCCGGGGTCCGCAGACGTGAGGCGAACGGCTCTGCCCTCAGTAAACATGGCCGCCCCAACGCTGCTGTGTTGCCCGCTGCCAGGGCGGAAGTGCCTCCGATATCCCGTCCCCTTCCGGGGGCGCCGCCGCGGAAGCACTTATCCGTTCAAAGAGTGGCGGGGCCGGGCGGCTCGGTGGCGGCGGGAGTGGGGCTGCGCGTCCCGCGGTGAGGAGAGCGCTCGGGGACGGTGGGTGGGAGCTTGTGGGGCGGGTAGGCCGTGATGAGAGGAGCTTGTGGGGCGGGTAGGCCGTGATGAGAGGAGCTCGTGGGGCGAGGGGCGGCAGGCGGGGTCCGCGTGGGGCGGTTGGCCGGTTGGGGGGAGGGGGCGGTTTAAGGCCGGTTGTGGGGGGGCGGTTTAAGGCCGGTTAGGGGGCGGTTGAGGGGCGGGGGCTGCCGTTACGAGGCGAGGCGCCGTGCGCTCAGCTGAGGTGCGCTGGGGGCCTGGGAGCAGGCGGGCCTGCTGGGTGGGCATCGCGGTGCCGCCAGCCCGCGCAGGCCGTAGCTGGGTTGTTGGCAGCAGTAGCTGGTGTCTCTGGGCAGCCCTCGCAGAGGCGGGCCCGCCAAGCCCGCCCGAGGAACAGCAGATCTCCCTTTCTTTAGTCCTTCCTTCCTCTCACCTTCTCGGTTTTAGGGTTCTCTCAGCTGTGAATGGAAACTGCAGTGGTTTTTGCACTGCTGGCTGCAGTAAGAGTTGAATGTTTCTGTCACCTGATTCAATGTAGATGAAGAGTTGGAGCCTTGCAAAAGTCCTTTCCTTCCTGAGGAAAGGACCTTCAAAGTGTGAACTATCTCTGTGTCCAGTTTGCTGCTAAGTAGCTCCCATCTTTTTGAGTGCAATAACCATGGGGACATCAAAAAAGGAAGAAGAAGAACAAGGTATAATCCTGATCAGCGATGATGAATCTGAGAGCACGCTTGGGAATTCAGTGCTGCTAGTAGACCCATTGGGTAAGTGCTGTGCTTGTTGTTGAAGCTCTTCACAGAGCTTTTGAAATAAATAAATGGTTATGTTATATGCTTGAAAACTATCTTTCTGTTGCTAGGAAAGCAAAGTACTCCAAAAATATAGCCAGGAGGAACTGACGTTATTTCATAGCTTTTGGGATTTCTTTCATGGCATTTCTTACCCTAAAGGATACTGCTGTGTAGTTTCCAAACATTGCAGTCTTAGCTGAGACTGAGCATTTTCAGTGTCAGTTGGATCCTTTTTAATTACATTACCTCTCTTTTGATAGTGGTTGGATGATTATTTCATTTTTTTTGTCCCAGGCCACTCTCATTCTTCTTGGCACTATATGAAAACGTAAGAAAATTTGTGCCTTGCAGTGTTTTTAGGAAGTGTCAGTAGCTGGCTAAATCTGTAATGAAGTTGTAGTCACCCTTATACTGATTTACACTACGTGTTCTCTTTTCTACAGAAAAGCCTGCCCTGGAAGAGAAGAAATCTGAAGAAGTTGTGGATGAGGAGTGTGAATTAATGGTTACTTTCTGTAAACAAGCAAATGTGATGCCTCATGCAAGATATGACTGCACAATACACCCGTTTGAGTAAGTTCAGTGATGCAGAGGTTAATGGGGGAGGTTGTTCTCCACATCTACTCCATTTTGTCAAGTAATCCTGTTAGCTTTTTCACAGCTGAAAGCAGAGGTAGAGTTGCAGAAGCACGTAGCTTGTTTCATAAATAACACTTTGATTTTCACCTCTGCAGGCGAATGGAATGCGATACGTGCTCACCCCTGGGACAGAATGCTGATATCTGTGATCAGTGTTACTGCTACATCTGTGATAAACTAGCTTCTGAGGTAAGAAGGGCTGTAAACAAATGCATAGCTTTGAGTGCAACTAAATTACTCAAGAGCCTTTTTAAAATAAAACTCTCAAGCATTTATTCTTTTAGCATTAGTTTTATTTTAAAACTCTCAAGCATGCTAAAAGAATAAATTGAGCTTTATTATTTCAGCAGTTCCTCTCCTAAGTGTTGGTGTCTCCCTGCTTCACAATCCTACCAAAACTGTCTGGGTTGTTGGAGTAGATCTTCACGTGGCATAAACAAATTATCTCCTGTTTACTTTAGGGAACAGGGTGTTTTCATGGAATCCCAACTGCTAAATTAGACTGCTGCCCACTGTGCTAGAAAAGTGTCAGACTTCTAGATTGTCCTAGCCTTGAGAGAGGGTGGGGCAGCTGGATGTTGGGGGGTTGTTTGGGTTGTTACTGGAATTCACAAAACTTTGATCTGTGAGCAGGGTTGGGGTGGATGTGCAAAGGCATTGCTCTGGTTCCTGTGCAGTAGGGAAGGTGCCAGCCTGAAGTGTCACTGCAAGGTATTCAGGAGTGACACAAAACTATTAGGAGAGCTCTTTTTAGTTAGCTATGATCTATAATGGCCTCTTGCCCTGACTGTCAGAGTACTTCACTGTGACTTTGCCTACATGTGTAAAGGATGAGATGAATTCTAGTCCCTCGTTCAGAGAAACTAACTTGATTTGCTCAACTGGAGTGTGCTGAGAGGGGGAAAAAAGCCAAACTCTTCCCTGGTTTTCAATTTTATGAAATAGTGCCAGAACTGGACAACCCCTTCCCTCTGCCACTGCAATGCCCACAACAAAAGCAAATTCTGGAAGGACCAGCGTGACTTTTCCTTGGCTGGTGTTCTGGTCATGTTCAACTTTGATCTCACAGACATAGATGCAGACCTTCGGCATGGGGGTAAGTGTTACACATGCACACTCTCCTGGGAGAGTTGTGGCCACTCAGTCTGTAGTTTGATGATGTTTGTAATACATGAGGACACCTTGTCTGGTCTCCTTGCAAAGGATTTGTGACTTTTGTGTTTTAAAGTAGCAGCTTACTGTTGCTACTCTCTTTCTTGCTATATTCAGACCAGATGTGGGTCTGCAGGTTCAAGTTCTTTTGCTTCCCTACTTTCCTTCTCCTGGAAGAAACAACAAAGCTTTCCCAGCCATTAAGATTGGGTGTCAGTTGCTGAATACTTCATGTAGGGTACTTCTGATTGTCTCTGTTTAGTTTTTTTTGGGGAAAAAAGGTACTAATGGCTTCACATGTGTCTGTTCTCTTAGGAAATCTTCTCATAAAATTTATCCAGGAACTTTCTGTGGAATATAATAATTATTTGGTTGGAGAAAGAATGCCTCCCACACGACATGAGTGCTTTTGCCTCCCAAAATTGCCTCCTGGGCAATGCAATATTTGCAGAACACGCAACATGGAGGTTGTGTACAAGTAAGTGACAGCTCCACCACTAGCAGTAAATACTGGTCAGTGCAAACTTGTTTTCCTCTATCAAAGTGTTAATTGGAGTCATGGCACCTGATACAGAAGAAAACCTTTGAGAGAATTTACTTGGACAGTGAGCTATTAAATCATGTTTTGCTGTAGTTTAAATACATCTTTAAATACATATTGAATACAATTTTAAGTGCATTTATTGTGCTATACTAAGACTTGATAATATCCCTTTATTATAACATGGGAAAGCATTGAATAAAACTTTGTGGTTTACCAATTTGCTCTTTAGGATGAGGTTCAGCTTCTTGTTGCTGGTATATGCCTTTAAAATGTTTAAAGTAACTGTTGAGAAATACCCTGTCATATTTTATAGATGCTTTTCAAGGAAAGATAAGTCATTTTACTCTCAAACTGTAGAGTGACTAATTCCTATTTGTTTCTGAAGTGCTGTATTACAGACACTTTATCTTACAGACTGCTTACCTTCCTTAGGTATTCTGGAGTTTTTGCATTGGTAACAAGATTCTTAGATCAGGCAGAAAGTGAGAGCCCTAGAGCTGCTGCTGTCATGTTTCTTGGAGCAGCTAAAGAGGTAGCACTTCATAAAGACCCTGCTTTGTAAGTATCCAGCTCCACATCTGGTGTGTAATCTTTGTTTGCTCCTCAAAAGGAGGAGACTAAGTGAGAGTTCTGGTTTTCCATTTATGAAGTGTAAGGACAGTGTGAAGATCACAACCCTGGCTGCAGCGCAAGGAGAAGGAAATGAATGGACCTGAGGGAACTGAGATTGGAGGGATTTGTGGGAAAGAGAAAGTTAAAGGTTGTATATGAGAGGAAGAAGTGAAGTGGGATTGAGTCATGAGGAAAGGAGGTGATCCCCAAGGAGGGGAAGGAATTTGATATGGGAACTGGGAGGAGGGAGGGTGGTGGACAGCAGACGATGGCAGATGGAGTTAATTCCCCAGGAGAAGGTACAGGGGCAGGGGAGCTTTCCTGAGGAGAGAATGCACAAGCTGCATTGTGTGAAGAAACATCTGCTTCTGAACTGGAAGGAAGGGAGGGGGTGATGTTCCTTGGGTAATAGGTTTTAGATGCCTCCCTGAAGTCCAGAGGCTGACCTATCACTGGTAGGACAGCATGGTAAATAAAATCAGACTTTAAATACTTCAGCCTTTACAACTTGTGCTGGTTATTTTCTGTCATGTCTGTTTCATGCTTGATTACTCTCTGGTTTGAGCTTTGCTTTGAAAACCTAAATATTTTGGGGCTGTAATCCAAGGCTTTGTATAAAGGGGGAGTAAATGTGATCTGGGTTGGTTCATCAGGCCATAAACAGCAGCTACTCTTAAGTCTTTGTGAGGAGCTGTGGAGGTTTGCAGGGAGCAGGATGGATGTGTTCTTGGGGTAGGGTTTTCGTGTGTGCTTGAGCCCTGCAGAATCCTGTATGTACACAGGATGCAGTTTGGCCCCTCACAGGATGATAACAGTACTTCAGAGGTGCCATAAAAGCAATGAAGTGCTCACAGTGGTCTAATGTGGCAGGTTTAGGTCTGGTACTGCTTTACTCTGCTTGGGTCATGCAAGGGAGGTATGCTTCAGGTGGTTAGCTACTGCTGTAACAGTGTTAATTCTAGGAGTACTTCCCTGTTAGGAGGAACTTTTGGGAATAGGAAATCCAGCCAAACATTTTTTTAGTGCTTTTCTTTTTCTTTCCTCTTAGAAGCTGGCAGAACCTTGGCCATACTGATTCATTAAAGATTGCTGTCCCTTGTCTGCTGCAAAGGTAAGACTTGTCTTAGCATGTGATGCTGAGACAGCTGTGAAATGGTTGCTAGCTGCAAACTCTGCTGCTGTTTAAAATGACTTCTGTTCAAAGGCTGGAATAAAAAAACAGTGAAGGCTTTAGCTCTTAAAAGCTACAAGTCAGCTTACACAGGTGTGCAGTCTGTAGCATCAGGAAGCCCTTATCAGGGAACACAACCCCACTGTACTGGTTTAGGTACTGTGTGAGCAGACCAGGAATGGCTTGCTGCTCTGTACGTGCAGATGGCTAGAGCCAGGCAGAAGAACATAAACAATAACATGCACTGGTCAGCCTGATGAGCAGGGACTTCTGCATACTGTTAGATTCTACAGTTGTACACTACAAATCAGGATGCTTAGAAGCTCTGTTTATTGTTAGCCCATTTCTGTGAAGGACAAAGGCAAGACCTGCCTTAGTCACATAAACACTCAAACCCTCCTTCGTTGCCTCAAAAAAAAATAACTCAATGGGGAACTGGGAGCCAAGAAGATGGATTGCTTTCTGACTGTAGCCTAAGGAGTGAGTGCTCTGTAAGGCCAGACCAGAGGGTGTCAGGTTATTAATCCAAAGAGTAAATAGTGTCTGTTAAAGATCAAAACAGCAGCCTTTACTCCACTGGGATGGAGTAGTTTGGGATGTAACATAGTAAAGTTCCCCCAGAGGCCCATGAATGAGGACATCTAGCTCCCTTGGCATAATTCATTTCTCATTTTAGCTTTGTATTTCACCTTTAACCCCCAATTTGCTTGTAACAGAAGGTTAATGAATTAAGAATTAACTTTTTCAGGAGCACTCAAAAACAATTATATATTCTCACCTCTTACTTGAAACTAATCACAGGTATAACCTAAATCCTATATCAGTTTTCATATTAAATTACTATTCTTTTTTAATTTCTTACTTGAAAAGGAAATTTTTCTGCATCCCTCCCCCAATTTTAAAAGAGTAATTGCTGTGTCAGTGTTATCTCCAATTTTCAGTTTAGAAAATGATGGTTTCACTGGCTTTGAAGCTGCCAGAGCTCAGGTTGCTTATCAGGCTCATCATATATTTCTGCAACGTTTCTCACTGGGGATCTTTGCTTTAAAACTTAAGTCCTCAGAACCTTGGTTTCACTGGTGCTTAATAACAAAATAGCAATACAGTTATTTGCTACAGATCCCAAAGCACGACATAAATATGGACCCAAACTGTCTGACATGTAACACAAAAAAAGACACACACACACACACCCCCAAGCCTCTGTAGAGTAACTTCCCATAGGATTAAAAAAACTAGGAGAATTTCAAAGCAATTCACTTGATTCTAAGAGGTTTTGATTTTGTTTTCTTTTCAAAACACAGGATCACAACGCAGCTGCAGAGGATGCTGGTGTTGTGCCACTTCCCAAAAAGTTTGTATGATAAGTTCATTAACTTTTTTCAGTCCATCCCACTTCCATGTCACTGCTTTGGCTTCTCAAATTGGTATGTTCTTTGAGTTTTATCTACAAGATATTTTCTTTCTTACACAGTTGCCTGATTTGAAAGCAGCTGTACAGCATGATTCTTTCACTGGTAGTGTTAGGTGTGAGTATTTTGGAGGAAGACTTTAGCATTAGCTGCTCTGTATTTGTCCTGTCCTTATAGGAAAAGTTATATGGTGCTGTGGCTAAGTTGTCCATATAGCTTTTCTTTATAATCTTTATTCCCCCAGAAGTGAGCTGTAAACCTCAAAATGCATTATTGATCAACCTTCATTTATTTCCTAAGGGAAATAAATTGCTTTACAAACAAAATGTGGTTTAAAATGACTTTGTTTTTGTGCTTCTAGCTTGAATGTTGTGCCATGGGACCATGTATTGCTGACTACTGTTTTAAAAGGCCAGAATATCACTGGTCAAAGAACACAGAAAGGAAGAAAAGTGTTTCTGTGGGAAGCACTCCCTGTTATAGAGGCTCGAGTAGAGAAGTTGGTAGATGAAATGAAGTAAGACTGATTTGTTTGGCTTTTGGCTTTTTTTGTTTTCTGAACTTGACTTTTACATTTGGCATGGTATTTCCTGCAGTGTAGTATTTTCCTAACACCTGCAGGAATTTTGTCTGATGAGGAAACATAAAACAAAGATACACTTGAAGCTGCTCATGCCCATTGCATCTTATCAACAGGGCCAGTAATTTTTTGAAGCTTTTTAAAGCAGAATTGAGCCCTTTGAACACTTCAGGACCAGAAAATAATGTTGAAGTAGATAATTTCTTTGTTTCTATTACCTCAGTAGGTTTTAGATGTGGATGTTTAAAACACATTCTGTCTTTCAAAGGTGAAAGACAGCAAAAAAAAGTATATTCTGTTCTCTGGGTCTTCAGAAGTCATGTTCAAATGAATAAGTCCACTTGGAGACCTAAGTTGAAAGGCAACCTCCTGTTTTACTTAGAGGGTAGAGATAGTATGTGCATAGCTGTTTGGAACTTATTTCCAACTGTCCCTTTCTGCCACTGATGTTTCTGTCCTGTTGTGTAATGTCTCATCTGTGGGAAGTTTTACTGGTTTTCTTTGTGGTAAATGTGACTAACCTGTGTATAGCTTTGTGCTTCCTTCCTCTTCTTACTCAGTCTTTTTTTCTCTCCAGACATAAAGAAGTCGTTCGCTACCTGAGAGCTGTGAAATGCAATGATACCAAAGGGTAAATGGCTTTCTCCCTTCCCCCTGGCCCCCATTGTCTCTTTGCCTTAAGATCACATCCCAATCTGTGTGGTTTTAATGTGTAATAAAACTGGCAGAGTGAAAAGCTGTTTGTGGAGTGAAAGCGATGCTGACTTCTGCCTTTATTGGATGTAACTTACTAGTGGTTAAACACAATCAGACTGTAAAACTTCTGTATTAATAAAAATCAAATACTCATTTATTTCCTTTCTCCAGGTTAAGAGACCTTAGGGATAAAATCCCATTCTACCTGTGTAAAACTGGGGACTTCCTTGATGCTGCACACTCACTGCTGTTTCCAGTCAACAGCCTAGCGTGCTGTACTGCCTGCCGGATAACACCTTTCCAGTTCGAGGTCTACCTGAAGATGTTCAGGACAGGCAGTGTGCCCTCTGGAAAGGATATGCTAGACCCTGGACCCTGGATTGCAGTTGGCAAGTGTGATTTCTTGCTTACATATGTTTAGAAACTTAATTACAGCTTTTTAGTTTTTCATTTAATCCTGGAGTGTTCTGAGTGACTCTGAACCAGCTAAATTGATTGGACAAAAGCAGGGTACAATAACCCTGGGCAGGAAGGATGTCTTTCTATTTGAGTGTGAATTTGTTTAGCCTGAACTTGGTGTGAAGTGTACTTGTTCTGTCAGCTGTGAGGTTGTTTTGCTGAAAGCAACCTATTAAAAGAAAATATGAAGCACTCTGTTATATCATGACATTACCAGTGGCAGTGTGTGACTTAGTGTGCTGCTGTGCCTCAGCCTTGACCTTGAGAATAAAAGCTTCCTGATGGAGGGAGGGTTTCACAATCTGTGTGTTATGTTTGTCATTAATTTAGCCACGGATATCTGTGGCATGGTGCATGCTGCTTTTCAAGGTGTATATTGAAATGAAAGACTTTCTTTTTAAGATGGCCAGCTACAAGTAGAATTCTTAAATGCACACAGTACTGACAGCGTGTGTGGTACTGTGGTGTGATGTACATCACAATGAGGGCTTTGTTCTCTGATGGCTTAGTCTAAACTGTATTCAATTCTCTGCAGCTTTCCAGAATAGTGCTTTGCAGCTGATCTTGTTTTTCTATACAGAACCTATAAGATGTTGTTAAAATAGTTATAGACACTTGTTTGTTTTTGTTAGTTACAGATATGTTCCTACATAATCCTATGTTAATATCATGGTTGTGTTCACACTCTCTAGCTATTCAGGGGATATAAGATAATATTTGGTTTTTTTTTTCTTGCAGGGTCTCCCTTGAAAGATGGTGTTCTAATTAAGCAGGCCCTCAAACTCCTTTACAGCAATGTGCTACTGTACAGAAACGTGAGTCTATTGAAACTGTGTCTCTGTGCCCCATCAAGTGTTTCTGTGTTACTACCTGCTCTTGTCCAGTCACTGCTTTAATGCAAGGATTAACTATCAGAGCCCTTTTCTCTATGAACAGTCTACTCCTGTGAACAGATTTGACTTTGTAAAACAAATGTTCTGCTGTGTTGCAGCCTAAATGCTGGAGTTCCCTCATCATGATCTTGGGTAGTAGCAGTTTTCTGGAAAAAAGTGGACACCTACATCCCCTGTCCCTGAAAGAGCCACCGCTTGACTTCCAAAAGGTGTGGTACCATGACAAGGGAGATCCTGTTGTCTTGGGTTTATACAAGGCTTCATTTGATGTGGGCACTGACCTGTTCCTCTAAATGTGAGGGTTAACTTTGTGGTGCCTCATCAAATATTCTTGTGGTACATGTCAAATCTAATGCTTTGCAACATATTCCAGACTGTTAAATCCAGCAGTAAGTAGATTAATTCTCCTTACAGCTCAATGCCTAATGCTGATTCTGTGTATTTTAATATTGAGATGAATCAAATAATAAAATGGATAGGAAAGCAGTCTAAGAAAAATCTGTTCAGGTAGTCCAAAAGCATCAGTATCTGGGTATTTACTTTCCCAAGAACAGAAATAGCAGACTCAAATGAAATTATGCTTCATGATTTGGTTAGCACTGTACAGCCTCAAGTTGCCTTTAGTACAGTGTTGAACAGTCAACATCATCTGTAAAAATGCTGGAGAAATAAAAGCACATAGGAGAGCCATCTCTGGCACTGTTTGGTGGTTGTAGAGTCTCTGGATATCCTTTCCCTTTTACTTGTAACTCATTACTTCTGTTGCAGGGGGTCCTGGCTGCCAGTGGTGGCCTTTTGGAGGAACTGAAGGCAAAAGTTAATGTTTCTTTACCACCTGCTATTTTCTCTCCTCATGTAAGTGTGCACATGGCAATAAGGAAATTTAACGTTTGTTTTGTTGTGCTTGAGGGTATGGCACTATCACAGATTGGGATGAAAAGCTTTTAAGAGGGGGCTGGAAGATTTTGTGGGGTGGATTTGACCCAAGACTGTTCTTAGCAGTCTAAATGTTAGAGCAGGTATCTGAAAGGAAGATAATTATTAGTGTCTGTTCTCCCTGACACCATCTTCAACCTAGGACAAGTCTTAGTCAGCCACCTCATTAAGTGGGAGGGTTGGTAACAGCTGATTTTTGTCTCTACTTCTCACAGGATGATCTTGTGGTGTTTGACTCACACTGCAGACTGTCCTTTCAGACATGACAGTGTGTTTGTCTCAACTCAGGATAGCCCAGAATTTCTGAACTTGTCTTGAATGATGGCTTGAAGTGTAGTGGAACTTGTTCAAATGTGTTCTGTATTAAAAGCAGTCAGTATATCTAAGGAGTTATCTTATTCTTCTTTTACTCCTTTTGAGGAAGTTGCCTTTAACTTGCTCTGCAAATATGTGACTTTTGGGCCAGAATTTTTTCCCCTTAGTTCTACTTCTGTGATGGTGTGAGACTTCATGTCTCTCTGAGGACCTCAGGAGCACCAGGTGAAACACGCTGTATAATTAGAAAGTGCCTGTTTTATTCCCCCTTCTTTTGGTCTTCATAAGATTCTTGTAGATGTCATGTCTGGCATGCAGCCTGTCTGGAATGGTAGTAACTTGGTGCTGATTTGCATCTCTTCCTGTAGCTGCACCATGAGGCTTGTCTTATTCTCGCCGTGCAAGCAGTACAGCAGATGCTGTTTTGTGATCTTCCATACTTGACTTCCTTCTTAGAGATAGCCCTGGCTTTTGGGGTGAGTCCTAGATACTGATTTCTGTTCTAAGATTAAAGCAAGTTATATTTTAAACGTGTAATACCAACTTTTTAGACATATCTAACTTGATTTTGTTCCCCTTTAACTTTGCTGATCTTGAATTTCTTCTGTTCTTTAAAAAAAATGGTTGGCAGTCAGATTAAACCACTGGTCTTATTTTGTCACTTCCTAGAATAACTTTTGGGCTCTGAGGCTGTTATTGGAGCATCTTTCCTACGAAGAACATGTTCTCCATGGCACTGTCAACCTGATTTTGAAGGATCTAAATCGTCAGAAAGCAACAATGCTAAAACTGTGAGTAACCACTTGCTGCCTGCCATCAGGCTGTTTATGGAAGCAGTAAGAGCAGCCCTGCAGCAGTAATCTGCAGCAGGGATCTAATCCCTAGCTCTTTGGGACCAGCCAGCCCCATGCTTTGGGTAAGTCAAAGCAAATGAGATGCTAGGAATCAATAGGAATGTTGTCTCTGAACAGCTGTGTTCCCTTTCCTTGTTTCATATTGTTTAGGTGGCAAAACCTTGGTCCCCAGTATGTGGGTGAATTCCTGTGCCTGTTCCTGACATGCAGACATAAGAAGATGCAATCCATTGGCCTCTTCACTCTGAATATTATTACAGAGAACCTGCACATGTAAGTGTCAGTCTTCATCACAGCCAGATAGCAAACTGGTGTGTGTTTCAATGCTGGTGGTAGTTTTCTCTTAACATTCTTCACTCACAGCTCATTCTTGGTTCTCTTATTTTTTCCCTGTTACCAGTGGTAGTGAAGATACTGGATGTGCTGCTTTGGGTAGACTTTAAATTGTTCTATGTTGTCTCTTGCAACCAAATAACATTTTCTTCCCAGTGCCTGGTGTTATGTGTTCTTGACAGCCCCAACCAGTCATCAGGACAACACGTGGTACAGTCTAGTGCTATTACCTAAATATCATTGTCATCAACAACAACCAGAAAACCTCAATAGGACATACAGCAAAGTGGTTGCTGGACTCTGAGGAGGCGTAATACTGTGTAAAACTTTAGAGAGAACAGTTGAGAGTAGCTCAGTGTATATTATTGTGTATTAGCAAGAATGCAGTGGGAGTACAGATGTCCATGTTTCTTTTAAGCTAGAAGAGATTTCACATGGTGGTGAGGGAGCATATCCCCACCAAAAACTAAGGATTCAGGAGCATCTGCAGCCTGCCATGTGCACTGAGGACAGCAATAGGCTTGTTCCTCTCATTCTTACCCTCTTTTAAAAGAGGAGACACCATTTGCTCTGCCAGCAGCACAGAGCTTCAGTGGGTGGAGAAAACAGTTCCCAAAAAGTCTGAGTATTTAGATTGCAGATGACAGTAAAACACTGATGTGTCGCTTTTGAAACCACTGTTTGCAAGTGTAATCCTTGCTCTCCTGCATTACACAGTGAAGCATTATAGGCTTTAGAGGGATGGACTTCAATGTATTGACATAATAGTTTTAGGAGGAGTTGACTCTCTGGTTGTGTACTGGGAAGTAATCGCTTGCTCTGGCATTTCTAGTTCACACGTAGCTGACGGCAGCGGAGTAATGTTGAGAATTCACCTCTTAGCTGCTGTCTTCAGAGGAACTCGTGGACATGCAGGGCTACCTTTTGTGAAGTGCTTCTGCCTGTTTCTTCTCTCCAGCCTTTGCTATGTGTAGCTGAGAAGATAAAATACCTGATTTCACTTGGTTGTGTATGAGCTAAGGTGTCTTTCTTTCTGTGATTCTATTAGCTGTGTTCTTTTGTTTTGTGAGGCTTTCCAGTATGCTCTCACAGCAGTCCAAGAGAATCTGATGAAATCCTATTTCTTATGCTCTATCACTTTGATTTAATGATTTTTCTGTACATCTGATGCTGAAATCATCTCCATTTGGAAATGGAAGTGAATTTTGGATTAGCCTTCTTGTAAAGCTTTGAGTAATGCAAAAGGCAGAGTGGGCACAGGTCTGTCCCTATGAGAAAATGGATTAAGAATCTGTATCTGATTTTCAGGTGTCCATGGGCAAAGCATCTTTGCAACTTCTTTCACAATGCTGTGAGTATCTCTCTATTTTATAATTTAACAGCAAAGCCTGGCAATGACACATACATCACCTATCAGTTATATGCTTTTGAGACGTGATATATTGAAATATAGCATATGTCAATGTCACTTATTACAGAAATTACATTAATATAAAAAAATCCCTTAAGTGTATTAACCAATTCTTCTTTTCTTCTGCCCAGGGATTAAGGCACCTGCCCCTTGGCACTGCAGCTCATCATGAAGTCTCAAAGTTCATAAACATTTTTGAAAACCTGTAACTTAGCAAAATCCTCAGGAATATTTTTCAGTTTGCCTTAATCAGAGAAATCTCTTCCTGGAGTGCCTTGAGTTCTGCTTTGGTTCTCATCTCCACAAACATTCAGCTAAAAACTGACTTCAGACAAATCCAAAAATGACATCCTAGGCTAAGGTGGTGAACAGTGGCTGTGTGCTGAAATTTTCCTGTCTTCCAAATCCATGTGTTACACAGTCACTTAGAGGTAACAGGTTGAAGTCTGTTTAAAAAACTAAGCTTTTAAAAGCTGATCTACAGAGATGCTGATCAGGGTGGGGAGCAAGAGGAGGGAAACAGATGGAAGTAGAAAGCACCACAAGTCTTTACTCCTGTTGCACAGATGTGCTGTGGTCAAGATGTCTGCAGCAGAAGAACCACTGACAGAGCAAAAGTTTAAAATGAGGAAAACTGCCTCTCCACAAGTGTATGACAGGGTGCTGTTTGCACACCTCCTTGTGTAGCCTGTGATTATAGCAAATAAACCACAAGGACATTAACTGAACCTCTCTTAGTTGCTTCAAGAAACCAAATGCAGGAAAACCCCAATGCAGTAAATAGCTTTTGTTTGTAAATAAAAAAACCTAGTTTTCAGGGGTTTCTGACTGTGGGGCTTCTGTTTTATTTTAAGCTAGACTGGTGCTGACTGTTCTCTGGGTTTCTCAGATCCCTGCAGTGGTAAGTGGTGACTTCTGAACTGTGGAGGTAGAAATAGAAGTATTTCTGCCCTGGTTTACACTCTTCTTCACCCCACCACGATATACCTGCCTGTGTTGGTTTAGCAGTTGGGGGGTGGGGAGAATCTTGATATGTGGTGAACTGTATTTTGCACATCTAAGGCTTTCAGTGGCTTTTGCAAGTTTTATCTAAATAAGCTATGCTGTTACTCAAGTCTTCTCCAAAAGCCTCCATGTATCTGAATCAACACAGTGTTAATAAACCTCCATAGAAATTCTGTCATGTTGTCAGTTCTCTTTTGGGGTTTTTCTTTGGGATTTGTGTGTTTGGTTGGGGTGTAAGTGATTGCTCTACCTTTATCTTGTGCTGTCCAAGCTCAGCCAGGACAAGCAGAAGTCAGTGAAGTCCCCTGATCCTGGGGCTCTGCTGAGCATCAGCAGTGCTGGCTGTGGGGTGTCTGGTTCTGGTCTGTGCTCTAGAGCTGTGCCAGGGTGTTTCATCCTGCTTTCTGAGTGAGGGGTTTCTTGCATGTTTCTCACAGCATTTGGCTGAGCAGCAGAACATCCCTGTGCCTGGTACAGCTGTGGGGAAGCAAAGAGAGGGGAGGAAGCTGCAAACACAACTCTGGATGATGCAGTAATTCTTCTGCTTTGTCTTGGAGTCAGAGCTTTCCCTTCTTGACCTGTGGTCTGGCTGGTAACACACTCAGGGCCTGTCTGCCCTGAAGGTTCCTGCTCTGCACTCCAGAGTCTGTTAGTCTGTGGAAATGCTGTCACTAGGGGCTTGCATCATACTTTGTCGTTTCATTGAGGCTGTGGAAAAGTGGCAGAGGAGCCCAGAAAGCCCTAATATCAGACTGAACTGAGCTGTGCCCAGGCTTGAGTATCACCCAGTAAGGCAGGTGAGGGGAGGTGGCTTGTTACCCCTTCCTGCTGGGAGTAAAGTAGCATAAATAGCATATTATTATCCACTTAAGAGAATTCTGAAGTGGATAAATAAGGTGTTTAATATGTTATAGCTGCCCTTAGAGCAAGGTTTAGACTAGAGGTAATGATGCAATCTGCACTTGACTTTGGGTATGTGTTAGGCAGACTGTTACAGTCATTACAGTCAACCACAGTAGAAAACTTCTTCACCCTACCCTGAGATGATGACTAGGATAACCTCAGTGGTAAATTGAAGGCTGATCTCATCTGCCTTGCTCCAGGTATAATTGAGAGGAACAGAGCTCATTAAAAATTGAAATGTGTAGTTTGGAGAGGAAAATGGGCACCCAGAGTGCTCTCATCCCAATATTGTATCTTATCGAGCAGCACTCTGCTGTTCCAGGGGGTGTGTGCAGCTGAGATTGCCAAACAAGGAACAGGATATTTGCAAATAACTGGACTGAGTTTGAGGTTTGGTTTATGTTCCTAAACTCTGGCCTGGAGCTGACCTTACCTGGCCTGGGAGCATTCCATACCTGTGCTGCTTGGCTGTGAGCAGCAGTTAGCAGGCCTGGTTCCAGGGCCAGCAGTACCTTGCTCATCAACTAATTGGTTAGAGGCCAGGGCTGGGCTGCCTTAAATATTAGATGGAGGAGAAATAAATTCCCCCCCAAGTTTGGTCGTGCCAGTAACCCTGTGTGGATGTTCCAGCTCTGCTCAAGGGGTGAGTGGTGATGTGCAGCCTGGCAGTGTAACCTTCAGCCATGAGGTTGAGATCTTTCTGTGTCTAAGCAGGCTGTGAAGGGGGTAACTCGAGTGGACCTGTGCAATGAGAGTGTCTGGGCTCAGCTCATAGCTGCAGTGGAGCTGGGGCAGCTGAGGAGCCATCCCCAAACATGCTGCTTCTGCTTGTGCTACACTTCCCACCTTGTCTGCCATGGGGGCTGGAGACTGCTGATTGAGTTTCTACCAAGGACACTAATTAACTTGCTAAATGAGTTTATCCCTTTTGGAGTGTGCACTGTTTTAAAATACCATCCCAAAGAGAGCCATAATTAGCAGCTGGCACTGTGGGCAGACCCTGTGCTTCCCAGGGACGGCTTGGGGGGCTGTGGACTGGTTGCTGGTGCTGCCCCTCACCTTCAGCCAGCATCCCTGGGCTGTGCACGGTGTAGCACCAGGCTGTTTTGTTTTCCCTGGGGCCAGCTCTTGCCTGGGGAGCTCCTCTTCCCCTGCTCTTGGACCTGCTCCCACGCCGCACCCAGTGCTGCGGGGACAGCAAGAAAGAAGGGGTGCAAGTCATGCCCTGCCACCCTGGGACGCACTGGAGTCGGGCTCCTCCAGCTGCTGCCAAGCAGAAATACTCAGTTTTAATAACTGGACGGAGCAAAGTAAAAACCAGCTCGTTGCTGGCTGCCAGATTAACAGATGGCTACAATCATTAATATTGCAAAACTTCAGGAGTTCATAATTCTTTAATCTACAAAGCTGGTGGGGGCAGCAAATGCAGGCTCTGCAATCTGCCGTGCTGGGGGCTGCCGTCTGCCCAGGCTGGGTCTATCCCAGACCCCCCAGGGCTGGGCAGACATTGCCTCAGTCCTGCCTGCCCAGGGAAAGGCTCCCTGCCCTCCTCGGGGACCTGGCGCCAGGCAGCTGCTGCCTGCAGGAGTTCGATGAGCCCCTGGACTTTGGGCTGGTGTCGATGGCGGCTCCTAAATTCGCTGGGTGCTGCCCTGCACCCGTGCGGCTCTGCCAGCCCCGCTCAGCCCTCGCTGCTGTCAGATTGCAGGAAATCCACGGAAATCCAATAACCCGTGTCCAGTGTCATTTCATCGTTAGACCCAAGCCTTTCCCATAATTGTTGGGAGGCAGCGCAGGGAGATTACGATTGATGTCAACAGCCAGATAATCTGCCGTTCAGCCTGCGGTATCGCTGACCTCGTTAATAGGCGCTGGTGGCGTTGGGAGCATGGGGAGCGTGCCCTGAGCCACAGCCACCCCAAAGGAGCCCCGCTCCACCCAGCTGTTTGTTTGCAGCAAAGAAAAACCCAGCACTGGCGCTGCAATAGCAATATATATATTTATTATTTGTTTGGGGGGGAAAAAACCCTCGTGCTGCGGCTGCAGCAGGCCCAGGGGTTGACCCCAAATGACTCTATCGATCCCTGGCTGAGCCCCAGACTCCAGCATCCTCTAAGAGAAGGACGGAGGGCAGGTGGCTCCATGAGGCTGCCGGGGAGGCTCTTACTGCTATCGATCACCCGTGGAGGCTGAGGGCTGGGGGGGGCCCAGCCAGCCCTGGCCCCACATCCTCATCACTGGGTGTTCACCGTGCAGCAGCTGCTGCGGCTGCTTCGCCCTGGTTGGGCTTGCAGGGCATCAGCCTCCTGCTTGGTAGGAATCACTCTGGTGGTCTCATGCCATGATGGCTTCTGCCTATATACATAGAGGGGGGTTATTTATATATTTTTTCTTAATATAAATATATATAATTATTTTATATATACTCTATTATAAATATTGTATATAATTGTATATTGTTATATATTATATATAATCTATTATAAATGTTATACATTTATAATATAAAAACCTATCATATAAATATATAAAAATATAACTATAAATGTGTGTATATTATATAAGTGTATATATTTGTACACACATATATGTGTGTGTATTAATGTTTATGTACACACACATATATACAAGTATGAATTCATGTGGTTTGTGTATGTTATATAACATGTAGTATCTAATACTTATAATTACAATCATACATCTATTATAAATACCCACATCATATGTCTATGCAATCTGCATTATATATGATCTATATATGCAGAGAGAGAGTGTGTGTAAACCCATATACGTGTGTATATGCACACTCATACATGCTCTTTGTTTGTCTGTTTAATGTATGTGTCTGTTAGACATTAGTGTGTGTGTAAGTAGATGCTCCAGCCCAGGAGGGCTACAGAGGACAAACAGTCGCTTACAGGGACAAGGTCCCAGCATCACCACAGAGGAGGTGAAGGAGGGGCTCCTGGGGCACGACTGGTGCCCGATTGCTTTTTATTTGTGAAAAACTTGCTTTGGTTTTGTTGTTTGGTTGTGGGGTATTTTTTTTAAGCTCAAAGCTGCTGGCACCATAATGACCTGAAGTTTTTCTAACTGGCTGTTTAATGAAGGGGGGGAGGGGGGGGCTTTTTCCTTACTTCTTTATGGTTTTGCTTTTGCATCAATTACCCTGCCTTTAATCAGATAACAGCTCCTAGTTGGCTTTTCTCCTTCCCTGTAAGTCACGCTATTATTTTTAATGTAGTTGTGCTGGTGCTGAGCCTGCCCTTCACCCTGTGCTTAGGCTCCAACTGCTCACTCTGTGTGTGTGTGTTCAACTCATCCCTCCCCAGATGCACCCCAGTGCTCCCTGAACACCTGCACCACCACAAATCCCCCCTCAAACACACCCCTCCTCCCCCCTATCATCTCCGCCAGCACCGGGGAAGCCGGAGGAACCTAAGAAAATCTGGGGAAGCCATGGGCGGGGAGGGGGCGGCTGGCTTTGGCAGGGATGCAGGCGGGATGCAGGCGGGATGCAGGCAGCAGCGGGGCCTCCCTGGAGTGCTGCTGTGTCCCACCACGCGTTACCCCCCTCTTTGGGGCCCTCGTGTCCCGTAGCCCCGTTCCGGCGGGCACAGGACGGTGCCTCCATCCCGGCTCACGTTCGGCGCAGCCAAATCCCCCGGGAGCAGCGGAGGGGGGGGGAACGAGGAGGAGGCGGGCGGGGGGAGGGAGAGGAGGGGGGGGGCACACTCCCATTATCCGGCTCCTGCCGTGCTGGCCCGGCCGTGCATTAATAGATTACACAGAGGATTTGGGCTCGCCGGCAGCGAGGGGAGCGCCGGGCGCAGGCAGCGCGGCAAGGCCAGGCGGCTCGGCCGGGCGGCGGGCACGGACGCGGCCCCCGCTCCCCGCTGACACCTTTTCCAGCCAAGGTAGGTGCAGGGCTGCCGGGATGGCTGGAACGGGGATGGGGATGCTGGTCCCCGTCCGCCTCCGGGAGAGCCGCCGGCGGGGACCGGGAGCCCCGGGGAGGCCGGACGCGGGTGCGCGGGGGTGGGGGGGGATGCTGAGAGCTCCGGGTGCCCGGCCGTGTTTCCGGGGGATGCTCTGCGGAGAAGCCGGGCTGGGGGAGGCTGTGCAGCTGCCGTGCCGGTGCGTGGCTGGATCGCAGCCGTACGGGTGCGTGGCTGGATTTCGTGACCCGGCGTGCAGCATCCCCCCGGCCCTCGCTGCAGCCCGGGCTGGGGCTGTGTGGGCACCCCTGGGGTTCAGGCGCAAAGCAGAGCTGCTGGGTGCTGCCCTGCGTCTCTGCGTGCCGGAGGGTCTGGGGTCATGGCAGGCCACGGGAGGGAACGGGTCCTTTGTGCCACCGATGCGCGGGGTGGCACAGGGAGCCAGGCATCTGCAGGAGGTTTTGTGTGACTCTGGTGACTACTTGTGCCCCAGCAGCTGTTGTGCCTCAGTTTCCCTATCATGCATGACCCCACTGGCAGCCAGCACTCAGAGCCACTGCTCATGGGGGTAGAGGGGTTTTGGGGTGAAATTGCTACCTGGATCAGAGGTGACTGTCTGTGTGTGCTGCTTCCAGGGCTGTGTACACAGCCACGCAGACCCCCAAATCCCTCCTAGCCCCACTTGGGGCTGTCGCTGGGCAGGAAAAGGACAGACATCCCCCTCCATCCCCCCTCCCAGCTCCCCAGATAGCCTCTGGTTGCTATTTCCCACTCTCTGCCCCAAGCAGTACTACCATCCAAATTGCAGTCGAATCTGGCCAGGTCCTTGAGTTTTGCATGTGCCCATGGGCACGGTGCAGCTACAGGAGGGCAGTGTCTGGCACCCATCCCAGGAGGGGCTGTCCTCACACTCCGGTGGGTAAGTGCAGCCCCTGCCTTTTGAGACCAACCCTGAAAGCTCCCAGAGCCACAGGCTGCCCTGCCATGGGCCTGGAAACCTTCCCTGGGGCACAGGGGTACACTGTCCCTGTCCTGGGGGGCTGCCTCTTTGGGGGGTGCAGAGCTGTGGGAGGCCAGGACAGGATGTGGCCATGGGACACGTCACCAATGTCTTCATTCGCAGCCCAGCTGAGACCCCGGCTGCCACCATGGACGAGTGGGACCTCCCACAGTGGAAGAAGGAGGTGGAAAGCCTGAAGTACCAGCTGGCCTACAAGCGGGAGATGTCCTCAAAGACAATACCTGAGTGAGTGGGTCCCCACGGTCCCCTCCCCTCCCCTATTCTCCCCTCCCATTCCCTCCCATCCCATCCCTCCACACGTTCCCAGACCTGCCCAGCAGCAGGACATGGCTTTGCACAGCCAGGAGCAGAATCCGCCTCTCACATCCCCTTCCAAATCACCAGAGGCTCCCAAGAGAGGATTTGAGTTCTCCTTTAAAATCCCCTCTGAAGCCCATCAAGCCCCACTGAACCCCACCAGCCCCCTCTCTCCCCACTGCCGTGCTCATTTCCATAGCACCCCCAGTCCCCCCCACCCCATGCCAGCTCCCTTCCAGCTGTCCAGGCCCTGGTGGTGGGCAGGATGTGGCATCAGCCATGGGACCCCCCTGACATCAGGTTGCCCCCCTGTGACCCCCTGCCAGCACTCTGTGCTCAGCCAGGCGAGTGTGCAGCTCTCCCCCGTCCCGCAGAGCTCAACAGATGTAAACCCGTAACACATAAGCCACGGAGAGCTGCTTCCCCTGCCTGGCTTGTACCTCACTCCATGGTGAAGGGTGGTGGGACACCCCACCAGTTAACTCAGCCTGTGACCCCCTCGCTTGCTGGTGTCCTAGAAGAGGGGCACAGAAACCAAGCAATTTTAGCAACACAATGCAAAGACACTGGGGACAGAATGCACCTTGCACTGTAAAAGCAGCCACGTGCACAGGGGCTTGGGGAGCAGCACAGATCATCCACGCTGGGTGCACCCCCACACCCCTGCCTGAGCAGGGTGCACAGCAGCATGACTCCCACTCAGAGCAGGATTTGGCCCAGGCACTGCAGCTCCTCCCCGTTCCCCCGTTTTGCTGCTGCAGACCCCAACTGCACAGGCCCCACACCATGTCCAGCATCCTCACACCCTGGCCGAGACCCTTATGTGCAACACAAACCCCACCTGGTGGGGTCTGTGCCCACCCCTGTGCTTCCCTCCACGCAGGTTTGTGAAGTGGATCGAGGATGGCATTCCTGAGGACCCCTTCCTGAACCCTGAGTTGATGAAGAACAACCCCTGGGTGGAGAAAGGCAAATGCACCGTCCTCTGAGGGGGCAGCCCCCTGCCCACGCTGGCTCCCGCCACCCCTCACTCTGCCCCCACCCTGAATGTACTTTTTTATTAGCTAGCTTCCTAATATGACTACCTGAACAAAAACCCTCCCCTCCTTGCGTCTTATTATATTTAGTAGTAAAAGTGGTGGGTTTTCTTAAATGGGGAGATGGGAAAAGCACAGGGCTGGGGGGAGGGGGGTGTGTTGGGATGGGAGGGAAGGAACAGCAAAAGTTTCTCTGGGATCTGGGGGGCAGGGGAGCAGTTTCCAGTCCCGTTGCCATCACGGTGGCTGTTTCCAACTTGTGAAGGAACAAAAAACATTTTAAAAAGCTTTTCAGCAATTTTAAATATCCTTTTGTACATCCTAGGGTGGGATTGTGCAGCAGAACAGGCAGCACTTGACAACTCAGGGTTTGTAAATGAAATAAACAGAAACACTCCATGATTAGGTTTTTTTATATATATTTTATTATTGTAACAAAACATGTGGGTACTAAAAAAACCAAACAAATCAGGATCATCTACACATGCTGCACCCTTAGGGTGCATGCCAGCTTATCCCATCAGTTCTGTCTATGCAAGTTCCTGGGATTCATCCCTGCCCTGCTAGAGCACGTCCCTGATGTAGATATTCCTCCGGACAGCATTGGACACTCCTTCGTTAAACCGGAACCAGACGTCACTCTTCCCCACAGCCTTTCCCATCTGGCTCTCCATCGACTCCCCTTCAGGAGCCTGAGGGGCTGTGGGGGAAAGAACGAGGTCAAAACCTCACAGAAACTCCTCAAGCTTGTGCCCAGGCTGCTAGGGGCCAGGAGCAATCACCATGGTGTTTGCGAGGCCAGAGCTGATGCGCCCACGCCCCGGATCCTGCAAACACACAGCACCCACACCCCGCTCCCCAGCTCAGTGCATTCGCTGCCAGAATCCATCCGCAAACCCCTGCCCGCTGCACAGGGAGCAGCTCTCCCACCAGCCTCCCCTTCCCACGCCATGATGTCACACAGGGCACATGGCAGGGCTTAGGGACAGAGCCCTTCTTTTGGGCACTTGTGTGGGGTCCAGCAGGGAGCCCCCAGCAGCACCCACAGCGGCCCCATCCCTCTGCCACCATCCCAGGGCCAGGACCACCGCAGCTGCCCCATCTCTCTGCCACCTACCCATGGCCACGGCCACTTGCCGCCGGCGCAGCGGCCGCCCGAAGAAGTCGGTCTCAGGCTGTGAAAAGCAAAAGGCAGGTGAGGGCGGGTCTGTCGGCACCTACTCGTGTCTGGAGACAGTGAAAAGCAACCAGGTTTCTCTCCGACACCACGCAGCTCTGCTCAGTTCTGAGCAGATCTAGGGCAGCTCAGAGGAGCCCCTTGCTGAGGGTCTCACAGGGGGCTGTCACCCCACGCTCAGGGCTGTGCCAGCCCCTGAGCTGGAGCCAGATGCAAATCCTGCAGAAAGGGCCAGCGGCCTCAGCAAAATGCAAACAGCACACAAAATCAGGTGGGGAAGGCAAACCTTCAGGCTCATTGTGCTGAAGCAGGGTTTTATGGCCAGCCAAGGTCTCAAAGCTGAGCCTGTGGAGAGGGGACCACCTCTTGCCTCTCGTGGCTACTACAGAGATGCGTGAGGTAGGATCAGCCTGGCCAACCTGCTGAGATCCCCACAGCCCCCTGAGCTCTGTGCATAGCCCACAGCCCTCGAGCAGCAATCCCACAGACCTCTCAGCTTCCAGGAAGCTAAAATCCAGCTATGTGAGCCCAAGCATGCACATCTCAAACCCTTTGCGGGGCACATCCATAACTGTCACCCAGATCTAGTTTGCCCCCATGCTATAAACCCAGCGATGCAGTTATGGGACAGGTGGTGTCAGAGTAGTCTATTAAAAGGAACTGTAACAAAAGTAAAGAAATACCCAACGGAGACAGCCAGTCTCTCCAGCCAAGGTTCACACCAATAGAATGCTAGGTAGAAATCGCAGTCCCCTCACCTTGTCCTCCACTGCTGCCCTCCGGATGATGTGCTCCAGGCGCTGCTGGTGGTTGAGGGGCACCGCCAGCTCTGTGTCCGCTTGCTCCCCTGCCTCGTCGAGGCCGTTCCCGGGCTCCTGCAAGGAGGAGAGCTCTGAGAGAGGGGCTCCTCGGGGCTGGCTGAGCCCAAGTTTTGGGCAGTCCCCCCCAGGTGATGCACAGCCTTGAGGGCAGGATAGTGCCAGGTCCCCTGTCCCACACCCCCTCTATTTGCTGCTGGGATCGATTACAATATCCAGACAACCCAGCAAGTATTTTTCTGTCTCGTGGCAGCACACGGCATCAGCCCCAGCAGTGCTCTGGGCACGTGTGTGTTCGCAGCACCTTTCCCTGGGACTTCACTGCCAGCACCACGTAAACAAGGAGCCTTCAGAGATGTTTTTGCAGCATCTCTTTGCCCCACTCATCTGCTGAGAAAGTCCTTCTGCTTCAAGAAGCGGCTCTCAGGGATCAATTATGCCTGCGGCACTGGGGCAGGGCAGGCACCAGCTACAGCCTGCCTACAGTTTCTAGCTTCTCCTGCCTCCTGCTCCATGGAGGGTGTCAGTGGCGGGCAGAGTGACTACTCCTCCCAGGGGCTTCAGGACCCTGAGGAGGATCAAAGTGATGAGGGAACATGCAGACAGAAGAAGGCAGGTCGGCTCCCCCACGGACATATACGAATTGCAGCCAGATGAACTAGAATTCCCCTTTTGCCACCACTCTTGTTACAGAGCTGGAGGCTTTACAGCTTTAAATCACAGCCAGCATTTCTTTCCACAACTCCTGCAAACAGATGAGCCCTTCGGGCATGTCACCCCAGCACGGATGTGCTATCCTGAAGGCAGATGTGCGGGCAGACAGCTGTGACTGGGGGAGTTTAATCCTGGATTTCCACTTGGAGAGCAAAAGCCACTGGCTGCTTTGGAAAGACTATGTCCCCACACCAGCCAGAAGGACTTTATCCCCATCCACAAACCCACCACCCTGTGAAATTATGGGACAGCTCCAGTCCTCCCTACCTCGCCCAAGTTCCGTGCCTGAAGTAAAGCCTCCGTCCTCCTCATCTTCTCCATCTCGATCTCCCTGGCGATGAGCTGCTTGGCCTGGTAGGTCAGCTGCCTGCGAGCTGGCAGGTCTGGGAACCGGCACACATCCTCCACATTCCTGCATTGTGGAAGTGAGGGAAGCAGAGAAAATAAATCAATACTAGAAACAAGAAAGCATCACACTAACTGCAGCTTGACACAGGGAGATTGACCAGACTCCCACCCCACCCCCCTCAGCTTCTTAGTGTGCTTCTGGCCATGGTGCCCCGGTTTCCCCATCACTGCCCTCTCCGAGTCTGCACGTGTGGCAGCAGCACAGGGAGAAGCCCAGCAAGCGGTGCTGGCTGTGCAGAGCCAGGCTGCTGCAGGGCGTCTCAGCTGAATGGGAACTCGGGAGGGATTATGTGCTTTTTAATCTTGGCTTTAATGCAGGGAGATGAAATCGCAGGTGGGACTGTGCTGAACAGATTGCCCTGAAAAAAACCGTCACATCACAGCTTGGGCACAAGCAGCACCATGACCCTTTGCATGAACCCTGATGTGCCCGCAGGGAGCTGTTTAATTAAGATACAGCCATGAATTTTGGCTAATCAGAGCAGTTTTATTCTTAGCAGGGATGGTGTGCCAGATCTGGAGCTAGGCCCATGTCAGTACAGAGAAGGCCCAGGCGCAGGCCAGGCACCGAGGAGCCAGCTGGGCCGGTTCCCCTGCCAGCTCTACGTACTTCACCCTTAGCTCACTTTCCATATTATTCTCCTTAAAAAGAAGGGAACAAACTAGCTGTCAACTCTGTGATTTGGAGTTTTTAAGAGAAAACATGGGTTTCGCTGTTGACAACTCCCTTTGCTGGGACACGACTGGTAGGTACCAGCGGGACAGGACGGGACACCCATGCAGTGCCCATCATCACTGCACATGGCCCAGAAACGGGCTCAGAATTCACAAAAAAAGGGAAACAAAGCCAAGTGACATGCCTGCTTGTGCCACATGGCTCCCAACACCCCATGGTCTCCCCACAGCCATGTTGGGGTGGCACAGCCTGGCAGCTCCCTACAGCCGCTGCAGTTCCTGCAGGCCTTTACATAGGGAGAAAAAAAAAAATAGTAAAAAAAAAAGCACTTCACTGTAATTAGGTACAGCTGCTTGATTTAATAGAGGCTAATTTTTGTAATTAACTTTGCACCAGGAAGACATTAGCATTGCTCCTAGTGTGGTCGGGTCTGTATTACTTCACCAAAGCCTCGAGAGCATTTACAGCTCCATATATACTTAAAGCATACTGAGATTCAAGTCTGGCAATGGCCAGCTATTAATATACAAGTCAGCAATTAAAACCAAGGGAGTTCACCCACTCCCTCATCCTGATGCAGCACCCACAAGCTCCCATCCAGCACAGGTGCTTGGGGAGCCCGCACATGGGGCAAGCGTACGGGAAAGAGGATGCTGCTCACAGAACACCACAAGTTTTTTAACAACAAAAGCATCTCCAGGCTTAGCTCTGCTTCCCTGGGGCAGGAAGCACCAGCCACAGCCACAGCCTCGGTACAAGCCGGCCATGCTGTGCCGTGCCTTGATGTCCCTCCTGCCCCAGCTCTGCCCTGACCAGGCAAGCAACGATGCAGGGCCCAGAGATGCTGCACTGCTCATTGTTAACATGTGGGTCAGCAAAAACTCCTCATGCCTCTGGTCCTGACTGCCCTATTGCTAACTGAAACCAGCCCTGAGGTTGGACAGATCCTTGACATTTAGTGTGCTACGAGAAGCAGAAGTCCTCTGAGAGCTTCTTGCTTCACGAAGGGCACCAACACCACCTGGCTTTTTCCTTCTTCCTCCTGCCTTGTCCTGATGAGGCACAAACCTGCCTCAAACAATGTGCTCCCAACCATGCAAGAACACTCCTGCAGTGACCTCCTGCATGCAACATGCCCAGGCACTCCTGCTGCCCCCAGACCCAAGCAGCTTCCATCCCTCCTTCGCTGTCTCTGCTAGCAGGGAAAAGGCAGCTGCTTCCTCTCCTCTTATCCCATCAAACCAAAACCAGCCTCACCTCAGGCTCTCAGGCTCCTCCTTTAAAAAACAATAAATACCAAGGCAAATAAGCAGATCATATCCCCAGAGCCACCCTTGGAGAAAGTGGTCTCCCTGCAACTGTCCCAGCAGTGACCCAGCTGCCACTGCCACAGAAACCTCTGGCCACAAGAACCCAACTCAACGCCAAGATGCCTTTGGGCTCAAACTCCTTCCTGACCTCTCTGAGGTTGTTTTGGAGCCCTACACCTTCTCCCCATTCTCAGGACTCACGGGTCAAGCTTGTAGACGTACTGTCCCTCGGGCAGGCGCTCCTGGTGGTAGGTGAGGTTGTAGGCCAGCATGGTGCTGATGAGGTCTGCCAGCTGCTGCTTCTCCTTCAGGCTGTAGAGCTGTGTGCTTACCTGGGGAGGAGAGCACCCTCTAGCTACAGGGACTGCCAAACACAAAGATAACCTGAAGCATGAGGTTTGTCCCACAACAAGAGGGGCCAGTTGATACCAGTGAGGTTCAGAGCAAGTTTAGTTTCCTATAAGGGACACGGGTACCAAGGGACAAACTCCTCTGGTAACTCCAAGGGTAAATGCACCCAAGGCAGCCGTGTGTGCAGGTGAACCAGAAGCTGGAAGGGGGCTGCAGCAACCTTTCAAACCCTGCTTAGGGTAAGCCCACCCCCTGATGGAGGTGCAGGACACGGCTCTGCACACCCAGCAATTGGGTATCACAGTGCCAGCTTCCCTCTGGCCTCTGCATCAGCTGCAACGTCAAACCAACCCTGCGTTTGGGACAGAGGTCTGGTCTAGGTGATGCGGCGCAGGGGACATGTCCCAGCCCTCAGCCCTCACGGGGGCTTGCTGAGGGGACACGTCACCCAGGCAGGACTCTGGCCACGGCAGTGAGAGGGGGCTGGTGGGCACTCACCGGTCGGAGCTTTGGGGCGATGATGTCCAGCAGCAGACAGAGCACCTCCAAGACAAGAGACTGCAGCCCCGCGCGGCTGCGGGCGCTGGGTGCTATCCCCGACACCAAGGACACGACGAGGTTCTGCATATGGTTCAGCTTGGCCAGGGCCTGAGTGGAGAGGGCAGGGATGGCTCAGCCACAGCTGCAACCACACACACGGGTGACAGAGCTGGAGCCATGCTGCCACCACGCCATCCTCAGTACTCGCCTCATGCTGGCTGCTGGGATAAGCGAGCCGAGGGATGCTGGTGGCTGCGAAGAGCAGGTGGAAAGCCACGGGCAGGAAGGGCAGGTATCGCATCAGCTGGAAGCTCTGCCCGTGCAGGACAGCCCGGCCCAGCAAGTCGGAGAAGCCCAGCCATTCCAGGGCCAAGCACACGGAGCTGAAACTCGAGTCCCGCAGCTTCATGTTCAGGAAATTTTCATACAGACCCTGGAAGCAGACTCAGGATTAGAGACAGCTTGAGGATGGGCAGATGGTACCATCAGAGCATCCCACCGAGCTCAGCTCCAACACATCCTAACACTCCACCCAAAACCACTACAGACCCCGGTGCAAGGAGGAGTTTCCCAGGGCACCCACCCACCACGACACCCCGGATCAGGACCTGCCCTTGCTCCAACCAGCATGGTAGAGGAAGGGGCCCAGCTCTTCTCCCCCACCCCAGCTGCTCTACCTGGGCCAGCTTCTCCTGCTCCCCTGAGGAGATGGCGAGGTGCAGGATGTGGTGGAAGCGCTGGGAGGATGCATTGGAGCCAGCCGTCCCCCGAGGCAGGACAGGTCCTCATCACCCACCAGGAGCTGGGTTGGCAAAGTGGGGTCCATTCCTATTCTGTGCCTGGGGGAGCCCAAAGGGAAGAGCTCAGGGTGTCTGAGCTAAACAGACCAGTAGGAAGATCTGGACACTTGCAAACCAGGCTGAATGCAGCACCAATGCCAATGATTGGGTACTAAGGAGAGTGGCCAAAGTGCATCTGGGCACACAGATCTGATGAAGCCAGGTCTGCTGCATGGCAGACCAGCTCTCCAAGACCTTTCAGATTTCTATACCACAGTTCTTGGGACACCACAAATCAACACACCCCACACAGACAGCAGAACTAATAAACCCTCCTTTTACCTTTGGGCCTTTGGGAGCTGGAAGATCTCTTGCCAGATGGAGAAGAGCCCCTTGTTTTGGTCCTTCAAACCGATCTTCATCGTCTGCACCATCTGCACGCTCAGCTCCTTCTGGCCTCGGCCATGCAGGAACTGCAACACAAATGAGGGGCTGGGGGGGACAGGCACTGCAGGGAAGAAGGGGATGCCCACCAGAGCTAGCTGGTGGGGAAAGCTGGAGGCAGAGGCACCTCACTCCTCCTCCATTGCAGGGAAATCAGGGTTAAAAATACACAGGGGATAGGACAGTCACTTTACACATCCACCTTGGACAGTTTTTTTCCTTCATCCTCACCTGACCTCAGGTAAATCAGCGACAAGGCAAGCCCATCTCCCCCAGAGACCTCCCAGCGACACCAGTACCTGCAGGGTGTTTATGCAGGAGCGGATGTCATTGTCCGTCTTCTCGCACAGCGCCAGCAGTGCGCCCGAGTCCGCCCGCATGCCTTGCCGCACGGCGATCTGCAGGACAGGGGGGTCAGCAGGGAGGGCCCGCCGGTGGGCTCCGGGGTGCTGAGAGGAACCCTCGGCCGCGCCACACCTCGCAGAGCCGCTGGGCGAGCCGGGATGGTGCTGTCCGAGGGAAGTTGAGCAGGAATGACTGCTGCCGTAGTGGCCGGAGGGCAGGGACGTACCTGGCAAAGGGAAGCACAAGGGTCTCTGAGCAACCCCAGCAGAGGAAGGAATCTAGCTATTAATTCTCCGCTCAGAGAGAGGTAGGTTATTTAGCAGCTGCCTACAGGCCACTGCACACTTAGGTGTGCACAGACACAACTCTATGCTCCCACCTAGCTACACCGGCAGCTACACAACCCAAGGGGGGTCCGGAAAGCTGGGTGTGTTGCACTTTTACTTTTCCTAAGGGACTTCTAAGCAGCAGGTCTGGCGGTAGGTAACTCAGCACAGCACTTGGGGCTGGGATCTCAGGCCCCCATCCCTGCCCAGACATGCAGGCAATACTAACTGGTCGTTGCAGATGCAGATGATAGGTCTGAGCAGCAGCCCGCCCTCACGCCGCCTTCTCCGGCCAGCTCCAGCCACCGCCTCCCCTTCCCCATCCTTTCGGTTGATGATGTTGAGCAGCACGTTGATAGATGCCTTGGAGGAAAATAAATAAATAAATCAAGGACAGAAAGGATCAATTCTTGTTGTTTAGAGGCCAAGAAGCCTCCTAAAACGGAGCAGAGGATGAGCTGCTAAGAGGGCAGTAATAAAGCAGTTAATGTAAAAGGTGAGCAGATCCAGGCTGGGCTTACCGCAGGCGCGCCGTCTATCTCATCGATGATCAGGCAGTTGGGCCTCTCATCAGCACCCAGCACAGACTTCATCTGGGTGGCCGCTTCGATGCGAGTCTTGAAAACCTCGGGGCTGCGGTCATCACTGCAAGAGGAGACAGTGCCAGGCTGCTGCAGCAGGGCACCGCCTCGGGCACGGCACCACCTCGGGCAGGGCAGCAGGGACTCACCTGGCATTCATCTCCACAGCGTTGTACCCTGCATGCTTCGCAATGATGTGGGCCAGCGTGGTCTTTCCTAAGCCGGGTGGGCCACAGAGCAGGGCTACCTATGGCACAGAGGTAAGATCAGCCTGGCAGCCAGAGAGGCAGGGCTTCACTTGGCACCCATCAGGGCTGCCACATGAGGGGATGAGGCTCTTGCAGCCTGTAAACCTTTCCTGGGAGCTGCTGCACTGATTTGTGGACACTGGGAAAAGGGAAAGCCACTGGAGGAAGGATAACCTAGCAGAAACTCTCAGCAGTGACAGAGTTGTTCTGGCAGCATCCCTCATGCATATATTTACATTTACAGGGCAGCAGATAGAAAAAACTGAACAAAACCCCTTCCAGAAACACACTCCTGAGAAGCAATGCTGTTAGGTTTGCTTTTCCCTTTTTTATGTCCTCAGTGGACAGGCTGAGGCTGGTAAGCTGGCCTGGGTACATCACTCCTGCTCCCTTTAGCATTTCAGCATCTTTTCTAGCTGCAGAAACTCTTGCACAAAGGCATCTCACAGCTGCCCCTAATACATAAAGAGCAACCTCTCCTGAAAAAGAGAATGTCTTCTCTCACCTGGCCCATTTAAGTTGGCTAGACAAACTCTGTTCCCCTCCCCTAGCCATCCCAGTACCCAACTCAAAACAGAAAAAAATGAGAAAACCCCACTTTCCCTCAGGAGAAATAGGGAATCCAATTTCTCCTGGGTCTGTACTAGGAGACCCTGCTCCTCACCATGGTGGCAGGATGAAGAGGACAGGAGAGCAGACCCACCACATTAGCATCTTGTCCTGTTCACCTTGTATTTTGGTCTCTTGTGCTGGTCCAGCTCAGCCTCCAGAATCTCCTCTGTGAGCTGAACCTTGGTTTTCCACTTGCTCTGCTGGTCCTTGGGCTGGCTGAATGGAGGATGAGTCTCAGCACTGGGCTTGGCCTTCTTCACAGCCTTCTCCTTCCCAAACACCACTGTGTCCCAGAGCTTGAGCCACTTCAGAAGGCAGCGGTTCGTATACTGCAAGAAAGCAAGTAAACCTTGTTGAACCTCAGAAGGATCTGGCTGAAGACAGAAGATTATCTCTCCTTTATGGCATAAAAGCCAGCATGACCTGCAGAGGAAGGAGCCAAGCCCAGGGAGACAACACAGAGCATGTCTGTCCAGACAGACCTCAAGTGTGTGGCACTTCCCTCTCCTGTGACAGGAGAGGCTGCCTGGGTGTTGTGGTTTATCCCAGAACACCAGGTTTCCACCTGGCATCTCTGTGGGACAGCAAAGGAACACAGCTTCCCTTCCCAGCTTGGCCACCATCCCACAGAACAATCAAGGACAAGTCACATCAGCTCCATCCCTCCCTGCTGTCTCTCCTCTGTATCAGCTCAACCCAGCACTTCTCAGCCTCTTCCAAAATTTCCCATTCCCCATTCCCTACAAAACTCCTCATGCTAAAAAAGCCCCACAAAACAAACCAGCCAACAATTCCTGGCTAAGGTGCACCCACCCTTTTTTGTCTTGCTTTGGTCATCTTTTACAGTTTCTTTTGTTAGAAGGTCTGCAGCCTACAGCTAAAAAACCCCCACCCCAAGCTCCTCAGAGCCGGGCTGCCCCCAGGCTAGACCAGCAGGAACAGAGGCCCCAAGACAGCACTTCTGAAGGTCCCAGCAGCACCGTAAAACCAAGATCCCACAGCATTACGGAAAACTATAGAAGCAACAAACCCACCCAAACCCTAGTCAGGCTCCCACTTATCCAAGAACTCACGTCATCGCTGAGCAGCTCCACGTAGCGCCGCGGAGTGAACTTGTCCACCCAAAGGCAATGAGGTGCTGACTCCTCCTCGTCAGCCGGCCCCACTTCCCTGGTGGGCTCTGGGCTCTCCGCACTGGTCTCGCTCTCAAGGCAACTGCAAGAAAGAATTAACTTGCCCCAAACCACCCAGCGAGTCAGGATGGGCTGGGAATCACCCCCAGACCTCCCAAGCTGGGGATGCTGAGGGCAGAGAGGCTCTTCTTTATGTAGGTCTCCAAAGCTTGGACCTCACCGGAGCATCTCAGGATCCACATCAGACAGCATGGCAGGGACAGCAGTAGGATTCTGAGCCAACATCTCACCTGTTTATTATCTCTGTTAACTGCTGTGACGCCTCCAGAACACACCTGCGACGCTTGAGCACAAAGAAGGTGGGGGGGGCAGTGTCAGAGACCCACTAACCGATGGCTGAGAGGAGCAGAGAATTGGGAGATGGAGGTGGCAGGGGAAGACGGGAAGGTCAGTATAAGATGCAATACCTCTTCATCTACTTGTTGCTTCAGGTAGGAGAAAGGCACCCCCAACAAGTGCAGCGGCCTGCGTGCGTTCCAGCCCAGGGAATCGGGGAGCTGTGAGGAGCAGAGGACACGCACCAACGGTCATTTCAAGGCTCAGCACAGATGGTTTAAGTTTCATCAAAGATTCTGCTCCTGAACTGGATGGAGGATCCAGAGAAGCAAACCCAGCCTTCAGATCCCTCCATACCTCCACCCCTGTCCTGAAGGAATCATCCCTCACGACCATGAAGACCCTGGTGCCCTCGGTAGATGTCACATTGATGTAGTCCTCCAGGATGGGTGGCCGCTTGAGGACTCGCTTCTTCTCGGAGGGCGGCGTGGGCTGCAGCGGGGCCATGCCACTCATCTCTGGGTGGTCCGAGCTGAAGGACACCAGGTTTCTTTAGCAGGGGCGAGGGAACCACCCCATGGCAGGGTTCAAGGTCTCTTTCCCTCACCCCTGCTAAAAGCAGGGTTCAAGGCGGCCAACCTGGCAGCCCGGGGAGCAGATGGTGTCTCTGAGCCAGGCACGAGTGCGTCGGCATCCCAGGGGAGATCTGGAGCCAAGTCATCATCTGTGCCAAAGTCGAGCTTCTTAACAGCCTCCAGGCGCTGCCGCTTTGGTTTCGGGGCTGCAGGAGGCACCGGGGTGGGAGGAAGAGGAGAAGCATCCCTGAGCGAAGAGTGGTGCCGGCTCCAGCAGCTCCCGGGCACTCACTGGGGCCGCAAAGCCTCCGACAAACCCGGCCGGAGCCGAACTTACTGAGGGCCGCGGGCGGCGGCGGGGACTCGGGCGGGGAGCAGCCCCGCTCTCTCTTCCCGGGCTTGGCGTCCCCCGGGCCGCTGTCCCCGCTGGCGTCGGGCTCCTCCGGCGGCTGCCTCCTGCCCCGAAACTGGGAGACTCTGGGGCCAGCGAGCGGTGACGGGTCATCTGCCGGGGGCATCGCACGGCGGGGCCGGTCACCGGAGGGGACTCGCTGTGAGGCGGGCACACGCGGCTCCGCGTCCAGCCGCGCGCTGCCCGCTCCCCCCACCTCCTTCCGCCCCTGGCACCGGGCACGCCGCCGCAGCAGCACCCACCTCCCAGCTCGGCCAACACCTCCAGCTCAGCCGCGAACCTCTGGCAGAAATCATCCTCGGGCAGCTCCCCGGGCAGCTCCCCGGGGCCCGCCATGGACCGCGTCCCTCCCTTCCGGCCGCCGCGGAACCGCTGCTGATTGGACGCGGCTCGGCGGCCGGAAGCGGCGGCGGCGCCGATTGGACGTGACGCGCGGCTGGACGCGGCGGCGGCGGTGCCGATTGGACGCGACGCGCGGCGGCGGCCCCGCGCTGCCGGGGGATACAATGTAGCCGCTCCCCGCCCGCGGACGGCGCTGCGGGGTCGGTCGGCTGGGACCCGGGGACCGGGGCTCGGGCGGGCGCGGTCCCCTCCGCCGTGCGTGCGGCCTGCGTCCCGTCCCGGTTCCGTTCCGCCGTGCGCGCCTCCTGCGGGGCGCCGCGGCCGAGATCGGCAGCGGGCGGGGCGGCGGGACCTGGGGGAGGCCGAGCCCCTCCTGCCGTGGGGCTGGATCGGCCCGGGGTCCGCCACGCGGGACAGCGGGACAGCGGCGGGGCTGTGCCGTGTGACACCGGCAAGACCGTGGCTGCGGCGCTGCTGTGGCACCGGCACGGTGACGGCACCGGCGCTGCTGCGGGACCTGCGCGGCGTCACACGCGTGAGGCTGGGGCCGGCGTGACGTCGGTGTCGCTCTGGGACCCGCGCGCTGTGACACCGGTACCGCCGCATCGTCCGTGCGCCTGCAGCCCGCGGGGTGCCCTTCCCCGGCGGGGTCCCTGCCTCTCCCCGGGGTGCCGTGCCCACCCCTGGGGGCTGCCGCTGGCGGCTCTTCCCGCCCTCCTCACCTCGAATCTCCCTCACGCTCCCCGCAGGGCACTGGCCATGGAGCCGGGCACCATCGACAACCTATCCATCCTGTACCAGAGCTCCGACTTCATCGTGGTCAACAAGCACTGGGACATCCGCATCGACAGCAAGATGTGGTATGAGACGCTGACCCTGCAGAGCCAGCTCAAGTACCGCTTCCCCGAGCTGGCCGACCCTGACACCTACTACGGCTTCAGGTGAGCGGCCAGGGACCAAACCGGGCTCTGCCTCCATGCCGCCCTGCCCTTGGCTGGGCACCCTGCCCAGGGGTGCTCCTCCGCCTCCCGTCTCCTCCCCAGGTTCTGCCACCAGCTCGACTTCTCCACCAGCGGGGCCCTGTGTGTGGCACTCAACAAAGCAGCGGCAGGAAGCGCCTACAAGTGTTTTAAGGACCGGCTGGTGACCAAAGCCTATCTCGCCCTGGTAAGCCCACCCCTCCGAGTCCTGCTTCTGGGTGTATCTTCTGAGCTGGCCAAACTGCAGCTTGGTCTCTGCTCCTCCTGGTCCTGGCGCTGGGGAGGGGCGAGTGCTGCGCCTTGGTTTGCAACCCAGCTTTCGGCCCTGCAGGTCCGGGGCCACATCAGCCAGAGCCGTGTGACGATCCGCTACGCCATAGGGAAGAACACCACCGAGGGCATGACCCACATGATGTGCATCGACGGGACAGAGGGTGAGCAGCTCCCGCGCCCTGCCTGCACTGCCCGCACCGCCTGGGCCATGCAGTGAAGAAGCTGACACCCCCAACCCCTTCCGGATCTCGTTGCAGGCTGTGAAAATCCCAAGCCTTGCCAGTCAGAGCTGATCGTGCTCGAGCACGGGTCCTACAGCGGAGACCCCGTCACCAAAGTTCTGCTGCAGCCGCTGACAGGTGGGAGCTGGGGGCCGGGGCACGGGGTGCTGCTGAGGCTGGACACGCAGAGGTGCTGCAGCGGGACCCGTGGTTGCAGCTCCGGGCCTTGTTTGCGCCATGGTGGCGTAGTTAAAAGCAAAGCCTAAGAAAGGGCCAAGCAGAGCTGAGCAGGGCACTCAGCTTGCAGAGGATTCAAGTTCTGGGACCAGGGGGACACCTGCCAGTTAGCCCATTGTCACCTTGCACCACTATGCCCTTGAGGGATTTGGGGGTAACCTGTGTTCCTTGTTCCTCTGCTCCTGCCAGGGCGAACGCATCAGCTCCGGGTTCACTGCAGCGCCATTGGCCACCCCATCGTGGGGGACTTCACCTACAGCCACAAGAAGGACAGCAGTCCCTATAGAATGATGCTCCACGCCTACTACCTGCGCATCCCCACTGGCAAGGAGCTCATAGAGGTCTGTGCGCCCGACCCCTTTGTCACCACAATGGACAGCAATTGGGTGCCCCATCACGTCACTCACCAGCTGGATGAGATCATCCAAGAGCTGAAGGACAAGATGATGCAGAAGGGAGAGGAGGAAGAGAGCCAGAAGGAAGCTGTACGTGGCGGCAGTGGAGAAGAGGAACAGCATGAAGCCAAGAACCTGGAGACGGAGGAGCAGCGAGCCCGGTGTGAGCAGTGGTTGGCCGAGTGGGCTCTGGAGTGAGCACAAACCATGTCTCTGCATTTCCAGCCCAATGCTCCATTCTTGTCCCTGGTGGGTCCCCATGGAGCCCAGCGCTGACTCCACATCTGCACTTTCTGTATGCCGTGGCTTCCCTCACTCCTGGGGCTGGGATCAGACAAATTTTAGCAGGGATTAGGATGGGTTTATTTTTTAATGTACACATCATCCATCTGGCCACTGGATGCCTCTTTCCTAATTCCAAGGCTCAGCAGTAGAGTCAGTGTGTCACATACCAGCTTAGAGTGACCCCAAAGCTTCATGTCCCTGTCCTGGGGCTCAGGCACAGCCAAGCTGGTGCAGATGCTGCCAGTGTCATGAGCACGAGGGACACATCTGCAAACCCTCAGGGGGAACATGCTGGGTGCAGCGTTGATGTCTCTGTCCTCTGGTCCCATTCCTGTCACTCCAGGCTGCCATGCTCACAGGCACACACGTTGCACAGGAGGTGGGAGATGAGGAGGCCAGAGTGCAGCCTGGGGGCACCCCTAGAACCCAGCTGGTCCAGGGTGTTTTGCCCACAGAGCTGGGCTGTGTGATGGGTGCGGGAGAGGTCCCTGCATGCTGCAGGGGATGCGCTGCCTGCCTGTCCCTGCCTGTCCCTGCCTGTCCCTGCCTGTCCCCTTGCACTTTCCTTCCTCCCTCAGCCCATGTCTGGTTTGGGGTTTTTTTTACAGGTTAAAGGTAAGTGAGTTGATAGGAATGGATTTTAAACTTTTTTTCAGATTTCTAGGAGAAGAATCTAGTCTTTTAGCAGTTCTACAGTACAGGTGGTCTCAGTATTTTTAGTCCTCCTGTGGTGAGAACACCCAGCAGCCCAAAGCTTTTTTAATTGGTCTCACTGTTCTTTCGATAGCGGCATTGCCTTTTCCTCACACCCACTTCTAGCGTGGCTGTGACCCTGCTGAGGCACGTTAGAAGCCACAAGCCCCTTTCTGCTCTACCCAAACAGTGAAGGGGGGTGATAAGCCTCATGTTTTTACCCCCTGCCCCGCATGGCTCCTCGCTGGGAAGTTGCAGCTGGATGCCAAGAGGCTTCTCTGGAAATACCCAGGCTGGCATCGTGCCACTTTGCTCACTCCTTCCCACCCCGCTTGTCCTCTGCTGCCCATGGAGGATGCTTAGAAGATGAAGAGTGCAGGGCAGCTGGTGTGGGCTGGCAGGGGACACAGCTGGCTGGAGCCCCTTGCATACTGACACCCATCCCCAGGTATTCAGCACCTCAGCTTGTGCCCAGAGTCACTGGCACCCCGCAAGCTTCGTCCTATTAAAACGGGTCTGACGGTGGCTTCACATCATTCGCATTCCCACCCTGATGGGCCATAAACTGGTGGCACAGCCCTCTGCTCACACCCTGTGGGGGTCACCAAAACCCCCTGGGGTTACATCCCTGGCATGAGGGGGTGTGAGCTCACCGTGCTGTGGTGTGTGGCTGGGGATGAGGCAATGTGACCTTGCTGTCGTTGCTTGGCACAGAGCTCTCCCAGGTGGGGATGCGCTCATGGCTCTGCGGGTACCAGCCCTGGGCACTGAGCAGGGACTGTGGGCTTGTGAGCTGGTGGCACAGGGCTCGGGGGTTGGAGGAGCAAGAGGTCCATCTTCTTCCCAGTTTCCATCCCCTCCCAGACGCAGCGAGGGAGAGAAGAGGCAGCCATGGGCAGGTCCTCAAGCTGTAAATTAGTGCCATGAACCTGTTTGCCAAAGAACGAATATGGGTGACGTGGGCAGGAGGCCCTGAGAAGTTATGGCCAAGGTTTGCGGCTTCGGAGATGGGATGCAGCCTGCCCTTCCCGTGGGCCCCAGTGCAGGAGCGGTCCCTGCTGCATGGTGGGTGACACGTCCGGGACGTGGCTGTCCTCAGCCATAGGGCTGGTGGTCACACATGGGGGTGGCACTTGGGAGGACATCATGTGGGGGTGACATACGTGGGCATGCACAAAGGGATGGCGGTGGCCTGTCAAAGCTGGGGGACTGGCACCCAGTGCTCACCCCACCATCCACATTGAGGAGCCCCTGCACCCTGCAACCCACCCTTTGTGTCTTGCACCTTCACCTGACGCAGGAAGCAGAGATGAATATTTCTGTTCCTCGCCCTGCAGACAGGTGTTTTCCAGTCCAGCTCCCTCCTCCCTCCTGCCACGGGGCCCTCGCTGTGTCGCGTGGGGATCCACTCGCACGTTCATACTGGGGGGGACGGGTGCGTGTTTCGTGACGTGCTGTACAGCTTGCAATAACCCTTACCTCTCATTGCACTGCAGTAAACCACTACCTGCACACCCCGCAGTCACCCTCTGGTCTCTCCATCCATCGCGTGGGGCGTTGCTGCAGCGTGGCCGGTGCCAGGGGCTTCCAGGAATGAGCCCAGACCGGCACAGCAGGACCGGCTCCGGGGTTCCAGCCCGGCTGATGTGTTGTGCAAGCACTGGTGCTCATCCTCACCCTGCTGAAATCCCTCTGGCCGAAACCACCAGGACTATCTACCCGAAAGTCCTTCTGGATTTAGTAACTCGGACACGGGTGCCCAAGGTGGCTGGGGCACATGCCACAGCCACAGCCCTTCCCCTGCCCACTGCCCACCCCGGCCCGCATCAGCACCTGGGATTGTCCCGAACCACGAAAACTCGGGTTGAACCACTGCAGCTCTCCCTGGCAGGGAAATGGGGGAGCAGTGTTTCGGGGATGTGCAGGGAAAGCTGCTGCTACCTATCAATGGTCTATGCTCTAGCTGGAGCAGGAAAAGTGAGTGAGGAACCAAACCAAAGGAATTATTTACAGGCTTCAGGTTGTGAGAGCTTTAGGAGCATAAACCTGGCAAGGATGGAGAAGCAGCTGGCTTGGAAGGGAGGAGATGCAGTTGTAGTTTCTGCATGTCTGGCTGGCAGCATCAGTGCCCTGCACTGACCCGTCGAGGCCCCGGGGGAAGGGGCTTCCACAGATGCTTCCCAGCACATTTGGGTTTGGGGTGGATGCTGCTGTGCCTGCTCCTCTGCAGCCCCTGGGGTTGTTTTCAAGCCAGTTTTAAGCTCTGCAGGGACACAGTGACCCACAGAGGGGCCCCAGCCTGCCCCTGCCCTCCTGCTCCAGCCACCTCTGGGCAGCGAGCCCGGGGCGGGGGCTGTGTCCCACCGGCAGCCTCGTAGCAAACAAGTTTCTGTAATTGAACCACTCCAGCAAGAGCTATTTTTACAGTAAATCGTTCTGAAATAGAAACCAGAAACACTCACTGGCACTGACCAAGCCCTGGTGCTGCAGGACCGGTTGCTCTGAGAGGGATGGGGCTGGGGAGGTGGGCTGGGAGCGCTGGGGGATGTCAGACCTGATGCTGTGTCGGCAGGCCCACGACCCTTTGCTGATGCCAGGCAGGTGCTGCAGACAGCTGGCCAGCCCAGCCGACCACTGCCCACTGCTCTCGTCCTTCCTTTCTCCTAGGATAAATGCCCATATACCCTTTGGAACCACACAGCATCAGACTCCTCTGGGGTTTTATCACACAGCCTGAGAAAGACTTTGCTGCTTTTCCTCTCCTCCTCCCTTTCCCCCACACATGCTTGATGGAGTTTCAGAGCGGGATCAGAAATTCCAGGGAGAGAGCTGCAAAAAATGGGACTGGGACTGTCAGCAGGCAGGGCAGAAGGGGTGGGCGTGAGGGAAGCATCTCCCAGGGGGGTTCTGAGCCCATCCCCGAGGACCCATCCGTTCTGCACCCCGTTTGCCCTATAAAATACCCCCAGAGGGTTTTCACTACCTGGGAGGACCTTTGCCTCCACTGAGAGCACAGAAATTACCAAACCAGAGAATTCAACTCATTCGCCCCAAAGTTCAACGTGACCTTTTACAAAGGGGAAAAAAAACCCACCCAACCCAACCCAACCCCAAAACCGGGCAAGAAAGCAGCTTGACAAAACACTGTTGAGAAACCTCGCCGTCACACCCCGTTTTCAGCTCGAGATCCCCACCCCGCAGCAGATAAGTGCCGGGCTGTCCCTCGTCACTGCCCATCCCTGGCTGCCACAGGTGGGAGAGCACCTTCCCCAGCCGAGCAGCAGCGCTGCATCCCCATCGCCAGCCAAAAAGAATCTCCTCGGACACCTCCCCAGACGGACAGCGACGCGGGCAAGGCCACCGGTAGGATTTAGGGAACATAGTTAAGGCTGAGCAGGAAAACTACTCAGCAGGGAGTGAATGGGTCTGGGCAGCACTGAGCAGCCCGTCAGTGGTGTTTCCAGAGTGGGGATTTCTTCTCTATCAGGTTTCTAGCTGAGGGGTGTGGAATTGGGGAGGGCGATGCCTGCTGGTGCTCCCATACTGGGTTATACTGGGTTATTTTCTCCCAGTCTGTGCTGCTATGGCGCCGTGCAGAGCCAGGGGATGGAGGGGGGCCTTATCCCTGCAGGGCCCAGGTGGGATCAGAGCTCTTGGTGTCAGGAAGGACAATTTATCGTGGAGCTGCTTTTCCTAATGGATGGAGATGACATTATTTTTTCTGTTAGATAGGATTTTAAATCTCTCCCTTGGCTGGGGGGTTGGGTGGGCGCTCACAGAGCACAGGTGGGCACGCTGACCAGCTGCACTCCCACGGTTCCAGCCCCAGTGGCAGACAAAGAAATTGGCTACAGGACCACCCCCAGCCCGGCTGGCAGCCAGCACCATCCAGGGGCAGGACACAGCTCCCCGTGAGCGCTTGCCCGACCTGCATTGAGGACGAAACCCCAGCACGAGCAGCATGGTGTGGGCAGCCCTGGCCCAGACAGGCACCGCTCTCTGCCTCCGTGAGTTATGACTTGTACCCCTAAAGCTGGCCCTGCCCCAGGACCCCTGTCCACCTTCGCCCCAGGCACTGGGGATGCTCCAGCCCACAGCACTTTTTATTCCCTACGCATGTGGCTTTGCCCTGCCTCAGGCTCCTCAGGCACTTGTGGGCAGTGGGAGGTTTCCCCAGCCACAGCTGGCACCGTGTTGGAAATCTGCACAGATTTCCAGAGACACATTTATCAATTTTGTCCTCTAAGCCCACCCCAAGGCACCCCAGGATGCCCAGGCTGGTGCTGGCTGATACGGAGGGCTGCTCACTGCTGAGCATTCACCAGCATTTACTGAATGCTGTTGGACTGACAAAGAACAGGCCCTTCCCAACCTCAAAACCTAGACCTGGTTTGGAACAGCCCCAACCGCCAGTACATACATCCCCACACATCCCCAGAGAGCCCCAACTGCCAGTACATACATCCCCACACAGCCCCAGAGAGCCCCACACAGCCCCACAGAGCCCCATATAACCTGCTTCCACTTTGTTGCAGGTTTCTCCACAGACCTGGTGAAGGCAGCAGTGGTGAGTCCCCGCTGGCTTCTTCAGTGGCTCCGAATGTGCCAGGGCTTTGCTGAAACCTGGTGACTTGGTGCCAGGAGCAGCAGACCTGCCACGGTTCCTCCAGCTCCTAGTTCCAGGGAGACAAAGCCATTGCCTCCCCACTGAACCCCGGTGCAGCCCATGGCCCTGTCCCATCCTGGTCCAGTCTCATCCTGGCCCTCCCTCACCCACTGCCCAGAAGCCTCCCTGCCCTTATCCCAAACCAGGGGCTGGGATCCTGAACCTAAGGACACCCCACACCTCCAGCTCCTGGGAGCAGGGACAGTCCCACTGTTGAAAGGGTGCCTCATCCTGAGAGGGGCTGTGGTGGATTTTGCCCAGGGCAGCCTTGGGGCTGCTGCAGTTCTCAGCTGCCTGTGGTGCCACCAACCTGGGCACACAGGCCAGGTCAGATCCCATCGCCCACCTCACCCCCAAGTTGAAAAACCCTTTGTTGTCGCCCACCCTCCCCCACCATGTCTGAGCATCCCCCATCCTCCTCCCCAGGCTGCCCTTCTCATCAGAGCTGTCCTGTGTGCCACGGAGCAGCACGAGTAAGTATGGCCCCAGCCAGGGTCTCTGACACGTAGGGACAGTCTAGGGGAGGGCGGATGTCCTGTTTCTCCCCACAGGTGTCACAGCCGCTGTGACAGGTCACTTGGCTGGGGAGGATTTAGAGCCCTGTGCAGCCGGTTCTGGTGCCAGCGCCTGGGCTGGGATTTCAGCTGCGTTGGCTTTTGTTGTAGCACAAACACACTGAGAATTTCCTCCCCCTTAACAGGGCTGGAGCAGATGCAACAGGAGCCTCCCCGGAGCAAAACCCAGGCTCTATTGGTTTGTCCCTCACCCAAAGCCTGGGGTATGGCAGGCACCTCTGCCACCAGCTGAGGGGATGGGCAGCAGGGCATCCCCCTGGGCAGCACCGCAGTGCTGGGGCTGGGGGATGTTTTCACAACACCCCACATTATTCCCACTTACTCCTGGTTAGAGTGACAGGAGGGGGGTTTCCCAAGGGAACAAACAGGTTCATCCTCCATGGAGTACTGGGGAGCTGAAGTGGGTGGCGAAATGCAGCTGTGCCTCCTCCCCACAGCCCCATGGCCTCAGTCCAGCAAGGTTTCCAGTGCTTCCCAGCCAGTGACCTGCCCACTGCTGACATCCTCGCGTTTGTCCAGGGATTGCAAAATGAAACAGCAGAGCTGAGCAGCGCCCAGGTGGGCAGGGGTGGGGGAACAGACCCCCCCAGAGCCCGATGGGGCAAGGGGAGCTGGGGGCAGTGCTGAGGAAAAAGGGCTCTCACCACCTCGGTGTGGTCTCTCTGCCCAGCTCTCCTGCCTGGCCAGGCTGCTTGCTGCCAAGAACCTGACAGCTGATTTCAGCAGGTACCCACCAGACCTGCTGCTCTTCTTCAAGTGAGTATTGAGGGCAGCCCACGGCTGCGGTTTCAGTGCCAGTCACACCATCCAGCCCTCGCCAGCATGGCCCTGGCACGCCCAGGTCACACGGGAGGTCTGTGTGGGAGAAGAGGGTTAGGACAACAGCCAGCATCTGTGGGCACCGCACTGACCTGCACGGGACATTTCCATCCCTGCAGCCCCCCTGGTCCTCTCCTTACCCCACTCCTCTGAGATGGGGTAGCCCCCATCCCACATGGCATCCTGCCCAGGTTAAGAGGAGATGTCCACAGCCCCATGCAGCCCAGCAGCTCATTGCTTAGCGACCACATAAAATGACTCTCCCCAGCCCTCCTCCGTCCCGCAAATCAACATGAAAGACCTCCTGCCCAGATTTGAGGAGCCCTTCACCTTGTCCCTTACTGACTCTGGCTCCCCACAGCTTGACCAAGGTGCCCGATGGGACCTGCAGTGCATTTTACACCCGGGCTTCCCATGGGAACCTGGACCTGCTGCCCAGAGGCTCAGCCCAGCGGACAGGGCTGCTGCAGGGGGCACTGGCCTGCCTGGTGAGTGGGGGCTGAGCTGGGGTGCAGCCAGGGTCCCCCCACCCCTCACCGGGCGTTTGTGTGAGAGCTGGGTCTTCTCTCCCAGGGGGTGAGGAGCAGCCAGCTGAGCCCGGAGCAGCTCGGCAGCCTCGGGGCATTGGTGTGCGACATGGGGGCTGGGACCATCGCAGCCTCAGGCCCTGGTATCCTGGAGAACCTGAAGCTCTGCTCAGCACTGACAGAGGCCCAGCGGGATGCCCTCAACGCTGTGCTCCTTGGCAGGGGCACAGTGTATGGGTAAGGAGCCCCCTGCTCTCAGGGGGTGGGCCATGAGCAGTGGGATGGTGTACCTGTGAGGATGCTGAGCTGGGTCCTGCTCCCGTTGGCCGCAGGGATCCTTCGAGCTGGGATGTACAGACTCTGCAGAATTTGGGGCCGCTCCTGCTGGCTTTGAACCAGACCACGCTCAGCCTGGTTCCCAAGGTAAGCCCCCTCCTCAAGAGCTGGGGCAAGTTGCCCATCAGCCAGGCCAGGCTGTGGGACCCAGCACCCTCTGCCCCGGCAGGCAACGCTGGAGGCTTTCAGCAGGAGCATAGCGGCCGTGTATGGCAGCCAGGGACATTCCCAGCGGGAGAAGACTCTGACCCTCCTCAAGGCCTTTGCAGCAGTGTCAGGTTCATCTCACCCCAGGCTGAGGCGGAGCACAGACCGTGAGCATTTCTCTTCCTTCTCTTCAGTCAGTCCAGGGCAGTTCTGAGCTCCTGGGGTGGGGGGAAACACCCCTGGGCTGGTTGGTATCCTGGGGAGGAGGGCAGAGCCAGGCAGAAAGCTGTGGAATTCCCGCAGAGTAACTAGGGACATGGGGGGTGGGGGTGTCCTTACAACACCTCAGGGGTGTTCACTCTTCCTGGGAGCAGGAATAAGGCAGCAGCGGCCAGGAAGCAGCCTGGAGAGGGAAAAGAAAACTCCCAAGGGAAGACACTGCAAGACCAGAGGCCACTTGTTTGGGTGGCATGGGAAGGGGTTCACTTCACTGGAGCCTTTTTAGTTGTCTTTAACAGGACAAAGCCTGCAGAAACTTTGCTGAGTTCTTCAGGAATAACAGATAAGGCACCTTTGTGGGTTGGGGATCTGGGGAGTGGGAGGACGAGTCTCAGTCCTGCCTGGCAGGGATAGCCAAGCCACATTACTGAGACTCCCTGTTCATTCCCTGGGGCTCTTGTGAGGGGCTCTGGGGCCCCGTGGCAGGACCAGTACCAGGAGGGAAGGGGGAAATGCCATCTGCCTGACGTGCCCTCCTGCCTGCAGGCTGCCTCTCCTCACCCATCACAGCCAGCGACATCTCCGACTCCCTCTTGCTCATCAGCTACGACACCAGTGAGCAGTTTGACCTGTGCCTAAGCAATGAGGTTTTACAGGCAAACCTGGGGCCTCTGCTGGAACAGCCGCTCACCAATGACTACCTGTGGGTCGTGAAAAAGAAGCTAGAACAGGTGATGGGTGACGCAGGGCAGGTGCCCCTCCACAGCCCCCTTCGTGTGGGCACACTCTGGGATGGGCAAGACCCACTGTGGGGACGAGCACTGCTGGCCACAGGGATGAAAGTGCTCGAGTGGGTCCTTTGCACCCGTTTCTGCTGCCTTCTCCCTTCCCCAAACCTCTTTCCTGCCGCAGATTTACCCGTCAGGGATCCCGGAGGAGCAGCTGAGGCTGTTGGGGTTGCTGTCCCGCCTGTACACGGCAGAGGAGATCAGCCAGTGGCCAGTGACATCCAGCGACACGTTCTCAGCCCTGCTCAACCCCTCAGATGGCAAGTGGGGGCCTGCCCAGGTACACCCATGACAGCAGCAGGGGACAGGTTCCAGTGATCCCAGACTGGGAATGCTCAGGGCTCGAGCCCAGCTCAGGGAAAGGCTGTTTTGTGACCCCCACATGTTGCTACCGGGAACATCTTCCTGCCTGCAACCATCTGAACTGTGTTTGACAGATCCAACAGCTGCTCAGCAGGTACCTGGCCCTGGGGGGCACCTTGACTGGTCCCTTGCTACGGAAAATTGGTGGAAGACACCTGTGTGATCTGCAGGAGGAGCAGATCAAGCAAATACCTCCAGAAGCAATTGGGTAAACCACTTCGTAGGGATGTGTTTCTATCCTGTGAGGCCCCTGGACTGTGGGGGAAGCAGGTGGTGGGATGGCAGACCCCTACACCTCTGTTTCAGCTCTGCCCACTCACAGGCAGCATGGTGGGGTCGCTGCATCCACCAGCATCCTCATCAATAGACCACTCCTCTGCCCTGGCCAACAAAAGGGCTTTAGCTATGGTTTGGGGTGGCATCCCCAGCTCTAAGCAGCGACCTTCCCTCTCCCCAGGACTGCTGGCCAATTGGACATTTCTTCTTGCTCTCAAGCCAAGAAGGACCAACTCTACAGAAAAGCCCATGAGGCCTTTGCTGGCCAGAATGGCACCACCAGAGCCTACTACTGCCGGATTTGGCCGTACCTGGGTAGGTGTTTCAGCTTTCACCCTCCTTCCCAGAGCAACTGAGGCTGGGCATCTCTTCCTGGGCCAGGGGGTTTAGACACATGAGACACACACCCAAGAGCTCTCCAAAAGCGTTCGAAGGGTTTGCACATGTCTAGGTGCCCCCTATGCTTTCTTCAAGGTGGAGCTCTGGCAGAAGACCTGAAAGACTTGGCTAAGGCTGGTGTTGCCATAGACATGGACATGGACACCTTTCTTGCCCTAAATCCTGAGGAACTGCAGGTATGGCCTCAATACAGTGCTGCTCGCTTCCCTGCTGAAGGACAGGGCTAGTTGAGGACTGAGTAGGGGGATTCAAGGCCAGAGCCCATCACAGTAGCAGTTTTGAAAGCTTGGAAGCTTTCGTTTGCTCTGCAGCCCCCATGGAAGAGTCCTTTGTAGCAATGCCAGCTGTGAGGATGAGCAAAGATGGTGTTGTACGTGTATTGCAGAAACTCAGTGTCATGGATGTGAAAAACTTGCTTGGGGAAAACCTCCCTTACCTGAAGGACGCCGAAAACGAGACCTCGGTGATGCGCTGGGTGGAGAGACAATCCCAGCGGGAACTGGACTGTGTCCTGGGAATCGGCCTGCAAGGGGGAAAGGAGGAACCCACAGGGACAGCCACCCCTCCTCACCCCACTGCCACAGCCAGTGCCACCCCCGCAGCCACCACGCCCGCACCCACCGCCCTCCGCACCGTCCCCACCCCTCGTGCCATTAGCAGCCTCACTACCACTAATTCAAGTACCAGCCCACCCAAGGCCACCATCAGCCCGACCCCCCTAACAACACTCCCCCACGCACTTACACTGCTGCCCCCGGCGCTGCTGTGAGTCCCACTTCTGCCGCCACTACCCGACCTGCTCCGACCACAGGCTCCATCATCCCATGCTCCATCCACCAGCCTGCCACCTCAAACAAGGCCACTCCTCCCGCTGTCACCCTCCTCACCACCATCCTTGCCACTGTCCTTCCCAACACCACCTCTCCCCACTCCGTCCCACCCCCTGCTCTCACTCACAGGGCTACCACCAGCACTAGGGCTGTTACTAACCCAGCTGTCACCACTCGCAATGCCAGCACCCCACCGGTGTCCATGACACCCCCAACACCCAGGGGCAGCACCCATCCCACTCCTGCCACCCCTAACACCACTGCTCCAAGCACTCACAGAGCTCCCAGCACCCTTGTCCCCAACCCCACCTCTGCACGCACTGCAGCCACAGAAATGAACCTCCCTCCCCACAAGCCCACTCCAAATCCCAACTCCACCATTTCCACCCAAGAGAGCATCATCCCCTCCACAGCCAGGACTACAACATTGCCTTGCAAGACTGGTGCCCCTCCAGCATTTCACGGCCCCTCGTCCACCACCACCAGCAGTGAGACCACTAAAAAGAACCCTGCAGGCATGCCAGAGCCACCGAGACCAACACCGGGTGGATACATCAACCTGCAACCTGAAGCTGGTAAGGTGTGACAGCTCAGAATTGGTAAGGCTTAGGAACCGATGGTGAGGCAGATGTCCTCACCAGACAGCAGTAGCTGCTCCGCCTCCTTCCTGACCAGCCAACGCTGGTGTGATGCTGCCCAGAGAGCCAGGTAGTGACTGGCTAGACAGTCAGCAGGGTGCTCACTGGGCATTACAGCACACTGCCTTCAGATCCCATGTTCTCCCACCTCCAGCAAGGTGCACCTTAAGGTATCTCATCACTTCTGAGCAGGCAGCAGGGCTCAGCTGCTCTGCAGAAGGCTGGAGTAATTCTGGCAGTGCCACTGCACTGAGTGCTCTTCACAAGGCACAGACAGGGCCTTCATATTTTAGTTGCACACCATGTTTCCAACCAGGCATCACTGTAGAAGCCCTAAGATCTGGAGTCCTCTATCCTGACAGAGCTACACCCATAGCTTTAATGACTCAAACAGATTTACTCCTGCTTGACACTGGTAAAAGGAAGGACTCGGCTCTGCTGACTCTTTGTGGCCAGGTGACATTTCTAATGGGTGCAGGTAGGTGCCTGAGGGCACAGGTATGGGCAAAAGGCAGACACCTTGTCCTGACACGTGATCCTCTGGGTACCCAAATTGAAAGAGATGCTACTGCCCTGGCAGCTCATACACACTCTTTATCTGGGTAATTCAATTCTTTCTCATCTGTCTTCTCCACCTAGGATCAGGATCCAGACTCTCCTCCTGCCTGGTGCACGTACTGGCGGCAGCTGTGGGAAGCTCACTGCTGAGAGGGCTTCTCTGACACCTGCAGCACCCTACTCGCTGGATCCCTCCTTTCATTTTCACCATCCTACAAAACAACAGTGCTGGCCAGTTCCCTGTGGAAAAGCCTAAATCTGGGAGAGGAGTAGAGTTTGGCCATTTGATACCAGCACAGAACCGATTGGTTTTGAGGCAGGACAGTGAAAGGAGGAGAACTGTTCTTCCAACCCAAAGCAGCCCAGCAGGTACTAACTAGGTAGTTGCTCTACAACACACAGACATCAGCAATACTAACAGGTTTGGCAATGCATCATCGCTGACAGGGGCCCAGCTCTGCTCACTGTGCTCACACCGAGTGGGTCATCTGTTAAACGGTGGGATGACTCCGGGATCTGAGTGACTGGCTGGTGCAAGAGAAGGAGGACATGGCCCAGCAACGCAGTCTGGAAACTCAGAGATCCACTAACCTGCAGTTACCTTGTCTCATGAAGTTAGGAGATCAAAATTTATCCAAACTATGCCAAGCCTAGTTAGAGGGATGATTAACTGAAGATTAACTATCTTGATTACTTTTGCAATATTATATAATAAACACCAACTATTTTTTTCCTAATCAAATGTGTTCTTTGGTGTGTTTAGCACATTGTTCTTCTAGATAGCTTCAATCTGAACTGTGCCCACTTCTGTTGCTCTGACTTTCTTCATTATCTACTGTCTCTTCCTACAAGGAAGCGTGTCCCCCCTGACTTGTAGATCTTCCACTTACTAGTTTCATTCTCCATGGACCAAGGAGATTCTTGCATGTCACTTGTTTAGAGTGAGCCAAGGCATGAAGGAACAAATCGAGTTTCTATGAGGGGATGGATGCTGTTCGAAGTGCAGACCCCCCTTACTTCCAGCCTAGCTAGTGCCTCAGCTCTGTGGGATGCAGGCAGCAGGGATTTGTCTCTTCTCACCCAGAAGTCTGCAGTGAAGGACAGAGCAGTGTCCCCTGTTCTTTCTGTAAAGCATGGACATTGAACAGCTTACATCTTTGAAGGCAGGGGAGGAAGGGGAGTTCAGGGGCTGGGTGCAAGCTCCATCAAGGCTTCTCTGGGCAGAGATTCCCCATGAGTGGAGAAAAAAGTGTTGACAATCCGACACGCAGTTGTTATGCCCTTCCCATGAGGAAGCCCAGAACAGCCTAGGCCCTTAGAGTTGAGTAGTCAACACCAAAGAAAAATAACAGACATGCCTGGGTTTTCTGACCATTTATTTTGGACCAATACCTGCAGACCTCGAGGCTGGCAGTCTGAACAAAGAGAAGACAATAGCAACTTCTGGTATTTTCTACTTAGTTCCATTATTTATTCAAAATCAGCCATAGCTTCACTCCCACTCAGAGGGCTTGGCAGTGTCAAGAGATCAGGCTCTGAGAAATCTATTTGTTAAGAGCAGAACAGCCAATTTTCTCACCTCTAAACTGACCGGGGTCACACAGTAAGATACCAACATTGATCATGTTGCAGGAATATGGCTAAGCCTTACCTGGGCTTGGTCTGTACTCAAGGCAAGGATCCTGCTCTGAAGAGTCTGAAACCTTCCCTTCAGACAGAACATTGGGGCTTTTCTGAGTTATTTAAAAGGAGAAAAGTATCTAAAAGCAAAGCCTGGACTGCAGAGCAGTTGTCTGCTAGCACTGAGCATCCATCCCCTCAGCCCCCAGGCATGGCTGTCCCCGACAGGCCTCAGAGCAGGTCACAGGCTGGTCCCCCTCCTCTTGCTTTCAGTTGAGGGAGGATTTTCAAGACAGGACTGTCATCATCAGGAAACTGATAAGCAGAGAAGGCAGGAGGTGGAGTGGCATGGCCACAGTACCCAGAGAGGCTGAGGGTGGTGCTAGAAGAAAAATAGCAGACATCAGTGCAAAGAAATCAACAACTGAACTGTTCTCCCCCATGGAACAGAACATCGCTTCAGGCCACATCCAGGGAAGATCCCTGGCTTTCTGACTAGGGATTTTTATCTGGTAAGTAGCCATCCCTCACAGGACCACCAAGTCACAGCCCAAATCCAACACAGAGCAGAGGATAAAGCTCTGGAAGCGCTCAGACAGCTGAGCTGTTCAGCCAGTAAGGTTGCTCTCATTTGGATTACAGGATTGCTTTTCTTCTTGGACCTGGATTTTGCTCTGCAAGGCTTAAGGCTCCTTGGCAGAACTGAACTCACTGCCTCTTGATGCCAAGAGATGAAGGGAGGTGGTGAGCACTGCCTAATGTGTTTTATTGGGCTGGGTGGATCAGCACTGACAAGTGCCACTGGAAGGGGTCTGTGGTGGCTCAGATCACCAGTCTGCTCTCTCATAGAATCACAGAATTGTCTTGGTTGGAAGGGACCCTTTAGATCATCAAGTCCAACCGTCACCCTAACCTGCCAAGTCCACCACTAAACCATGTCTCTCAGCACCACATCTAACCATCTTTTAAATACCTCCAGGGACAGAGACTCCACCACTTCCCTGGGCAGCCTGTTCCAAGGACTAACAACCTTCTCTGGGAAGAAATATTTCCTAATATCCAATCTAAACCTCCCCTGGTATAACTTGACACAGGAAAGCAGGCAGCAGGATTTCCTAGAGCCTTGTCACACGCTGCTGAGAGCAGGAGCAGAGCTGTGTGGCAGCATTGCCCAAGGCCACCACTCACTTGGGTCTGACTCAGCATCCAGGGAGCTCCATCACCTCCGCGCACTCACTTCTTCATAGACAACTGAAAGCACCTTGCTTGCATAAAGCTCTCCTTGCTGTAACCCCCACCCCACCAAAATATTTAAAGCACAACAATGAGAGGTCCCAACAGACTACATACGCTGAAATTTGGGCGTGACGATGTTGATGTAGCCTTCTTGTGTTCCCCCAGTGAGCCCAGCATGCAGCTTATCTAGTTCTGATTGTTTCTGCTTTTGGACCCACTCCCGGATGGGAGACTGGTTCTGCCATTTATGTAGTTCTTTGAGATTCATCCCCAGCAAGCCCTGAACCTCAGGAATTGTCAGGTTCTAGGAGAAATCAAAGAGCAAACATTACAGATCATAGAATCATAGAATTGTAGGGGTTGGAAGGGACCTCGAGAGATCATCGGGTCCAACCCCCTGCCAAAGCAGCTCCCTAGGACATTTCACTCAGATAGGTGTCCAGACGGGTCTTGAATATCTCCAGAGAAGGAGACTCCACCACTTCCCTGGGCAGCCTATTCCAGTGCTCTGTCACTGGAATAGCCAAATAGATGCAAAAGCCAAAATGGAAATAATACCTCTGACCAAGGAACTGATGAGATTTCAATTAGCAAAAGTGTGAAGAACAAGACAGACAAGTTTCTGGTGAGTGGTCTCAATTGGGACAATCTTTCCTTAGGTTAGGGGAAGAAACACAATGGTTCCTCAAAGATTATTTTTCTTGTCCTCTGATGACAAGTCTCCTACACCCAGAGTGGGGGCCCCAGTCCAGGCCCAAAACACTCAGATTTCTTCCGAAATTGATGATGTTAGTGCTAACACTCCTGCTAGAAGATTTGTCACATAGCTGTGGGTTTTATTCTAGTGGAGTCCTGTCCCCTGCTCCTGTCCCTACTGCTATGAGATCTTGCTCTAAGGAAATGCCCCAGTAAGACTGGTTTAGCATCTATGTATGACTTCAAATTACACTTGTAAAGAAGTTCCAGGCTTGTGCTCCCCTTTGTACTGGTCTAGCATCATTCTGAATTCGCTGGCGTGGCCCCTGTTTTACACCAACGGACAATGAGACCGAAGCACACTACTGCACATAACACTCATGCAAGGAATCAAACAACTTCAGGATTCAGCTCACCATCACAGAGTCTCTTCTCAGCTTCGCAAAAGTACTAACTTTCATGTTCACATTGTCCTTGCTTAGAGCTCCAAGATCCTTACTGGGAGCACCCCCTGGAACCAGAAAGAGAAAATGTATTGATGCAAAGAGGACAGCCCTCAAGTGAGCAGTGTTGTGTATCTATATAAGTTAGAGCTAGAATGATGTCTTCAAAATGTATTACGTTGGGGCTGCTAACAAAGTGAGTTTTGACTGCAAAACAGATGGGTTCTACTTCATTTTGTTGGGAGGTGTTATTGTGTTGGCCATTAAACCAATTTGTGACAATGCCAAATGCCAGACAGAGGGTAAGAAGAGTTTGTTCAGGCTGTGTATAAATTAACAGGGAAAGATCTATGCTTCATTACATGGAGAAGGGCTGTGAGGTAAGTGTTAAGCATTAGCAGCTTGATTTCTCATGGATCTAGCAGATCTTATACATCCCAGAAGTCAGGAGTGTGATAGTCTGACAACTGATTTGAGCAACTAGAAGTTGGGTACAGAATCCTTCAAGAATATTGTGTCTCATCTACAAGTTGGAAAAGACTGAAACTTTTAACAACTTGGCTTTGAAAATTCCCAAATCTTAGATGGTGTTTGATACCCATTCAGTTGGGTATCAAACATACATGCTGTTGTTTTACATACCTAGGTATGGTTCAATAAGCTTATAGTAATCAGGTAAATAGTGCTTGTCTGAGAAAGCACGCTTTGCTTTCTCATACCAGAGGTCTTTCTTGTGCTGTGAACATGCTGAAGGATTCAGAGATGCCAGTCTGCAAAGAAAAAGAAGATTTAGGGAGATAATTTTTTTTAAAATTTTCTCCAACCTGAATAAATTTTGAATTATTCCAAGTATGTCCCTGGGATTCTCTACACAGAACAAGTCACCCCCTTTTCCCAGTACATAGAAGAGGTATGGAGAGAAGCTAAGAGAAAGCAATAATGTCTCAGTCTCCTCAAAATTATATGTCCTATAATTTATGACTGCAATGATGATGCATATGTGCATTTGATTGCAGAGATGTAGTTACTTAATTTCATTTAGTAGTCTTTCAAAGCAATTTAAATTATACTGAATTAACTCTTTTGCCTCTAGATAAAAGCATACATGCAGCCTATATCTGTTGTCAGCTGAGCTGCAATAAAATGAGTTTGATTCTAATCTGAGCCCTTCCTGCCAGGATGGAGAACAGCAGCCTTTTAAACCCAGACACAGAGCAGGTACTGAGTTGCTTCCTAGATTTCCTTTCACTGAAGGGAGAGAAAAGGAAAATACACTTGCTGACTGGAAAGTGCTTTTCCAAGAAGCCAAGGGCATCATGATATTTGACTCACTTCAAGCTGTTGGGGTCTATCAGATTCAACTCGGTCTCATTCAGAAGGCACAAGTATTTCATACCGATTGCATTCAGGGCAGTGGCATCCAAGGCATTTCCCAAGCTAAGGTAATGTTGAATGATCACAGAAGCCTACAAACACAGGTAATTTTTTCAAGAGTTAACTTGAATCAGAATTTATGTTTTCAGCATCAAAACAAAAAGAAATGCATAATTAAAAAATAAAATTGTATCATTTCAATTCTATTTGTTTGGAACTGAAGGATGGGCCAATCATCTCTGAACCCACTAAACCCAGTCCTAAATCAGCAGCTCACAAACCAGGATGCAAACACGAGCAGGAAAGCAAACCCAAATCCCTACCTGATCATTAGAGATCTGATTTTTTAGCAAGTTAGCCAGAGAGTCAGCTGAAGTTATCTTCAATTTGGAAATATCCTCAGGTGTCATGTAAGAAACAAGGTCACCCAGTTTGGGGAACAGACTTTCAGGATACCCATGAGGATATATCTGTGGAAAGACCATTGTTATTGCTATGAACACTCGTTATCATTATGGATTTATGCTCTTTGCAAAATTAATGATGAAAAATCCAAAAGGGGTGCAGGAAAAAATAAAACAAAACCAGTGAGATTCCATGAGCACATCTGTTGGTTTTCTGCTTCATGGCTAGCTCAGGCAAGCAGGTCCTGGTGGGGAGGAACAAAACCTGAATGAGTTCACACTGCTTCAACACAAAGTGGGGCTGAGGGAGCTGGGTTTCTTCAGTCTGAGGAGGAGAAGACTAGGTAAGGGTTTTATTTCTGTCTCCAGCTGCCAACTGGGAGATTTTACAGAGGGTGGAGCTGCACCCTTCTCAGAGGTGCACAGTTTAAAGGATAAGGGCCAACTGAGAAAATTCTGGTTAGATATTAAGAAATATGTATTTTCACAGTAAAGGTGGTCAAATATTGGAAGACGAGCCCAGGGAGCTGATGGAGTCTCAGTCCTTGGAAACTACTTAAACTCAACTGGGCAAGTCCCTGAGCAATTTCATCAGCAGATAAATGGACATTCTTCAGCCTCACATTACCTCATCCAGCCTCCTCTTTATCACAGCTAATTGTGGAACATTGAAGGCATAGGACAGCATCTGAGAGAGGTGATTCTCCAGAGAGATGTTCTTCAAGCAAGCATGTAACTCCTCAGGCTTGTAGTAAAGAGGCATCAACTCATCCTTAAGAACCATCTCTGTTATCTGCTTGTCAGGTGGGCAACCTGTTGAAACAATTATCAAATAGGCCCAGTGTTAGATCTTTTTGCTTCAAACTTTAAATGCTCCCTTGCTGGAGATGGGCAGGGATGCAATCCTGGTTCTACCCTCCTCCTGGGTGACCTACCACCAAGCCTTTCATAGTTCAACTCAAACATATGCAGGGAGACCCACAAGCCCTGGGGACAACCTTGATACCAAGGGGAATGCTGCCATACCATCAGCACGCTTATGCCTAGTGGGCAGGACTGCTTCCACAACAGTGGCCAGCTGTTCTCTTGACAGGCATGAATCATGTGCAAAGTTTTTCAGCCAAAGGGTTAAAGCATTCTGGAAAGAAAATGTTTCATCAGGGGGATATTGCAGTCTTGGGTATATCACCAATATAATAAGTTGCTACTCACACAGACAAGAAACTTCATTGTTAAAGTACTAAGGGAAGCAGATCTGCTGCTATAGCCTAGGGACCTCTCCTTGGTTAGCCAAAGGCCAATTTCTTAATGCTTAAACTCTAACACACCCCATGCCCCATAAATTATTTTACTTTCTCATAAAAAACTGTACTACTGCTTTCCACCTCTAGTACTCATTCAACAGTTACAGGAAGAAGAGGACAGTGATCTAGATTTGCAGTTCCAGGCTGTCAGCATGATCAGGCCTCATTGCTCAGAGACCATTCATCCCCTTTGGCACCACCCTTTTAAACGAGGACACTACTGAAAACATACTGCCTGAACAACCCTCCTCCTATTTCTTCCACACTACAGGACCTAGGAATGCTTCCCAAGCTCCCCACAGCTCTATCAATAACCCACCTTGGGGACCTTGTGCAAGATGCTGTGACCCAATACAGGAATCAATCCACTGAGCTCATCCAAGGTAAAAGCTGACCAAGCTCCAGGAGGCCTGAATATAAAAATTAACAGGAATCAGCTTTCAAGGAAGAATAAAAAACCCCTCCCACACCCTAAAAGCTTCCCAGATTATGTCCTTGTGAGGTGTGATGTTAAGAAAATACAAGATTTAAATCCTAAAACTTCTTCATCACTTTCTGTTAGACAAAAGTTCATTCCAACAGAGGAGGAGCATTTGTTAGTAACAGGACTGAGAGCTGAGGGATGAGAAATCTCAGGGCATTTGCCACAGGAAGGGAAAATATTTTGCCTCCCTGGACAATGTCTCAGTAATCTATAGCCAGGGATTTATAAATCATCTGTCAGTCTGACAGGTAGAAACAGAATGTTTTCTGAAAGTCAGCAGCTGACAAACAGCTAGAGCCCCACCTCTGTTTACTAGGACAGTCTCAGAGAAGTTTGGTTAATGTAAAATAGACCAGAGGGAAGGCTTTTATGACTACAGCAAGACAGAAGTGACAATGTATCAGTAGAATTCCAGCAAAACTTTTCAGGTGGAAAAAGGTCAAAAAAAGCCAATGTAAAAGGCCTCATGTGAAATTCAAAAGCAAAGAATTATTCAAGTTTTCAGTCAAGCTGGTTGGCTGGAGTTCACTCAGGTGTTAATAGGACAATGGTTTTGTTTAAGGGAATTGTTTTGCTGATGCCCAGAAGAAAAAAAAAAATCATACCCAAATGTTGTGTTACCACTGTTGATGACACCTCTAATAGCCTCTTCTTGATCAGGCAGGAAAGATTCACACTGGCTTAATTGCTTCAGCAAATTCCCACCAGAACTTCTAATGTATTCTCCACTCAGGTCACACACCAGACGTCCCAGAATCTCTGCATTTTCCTTATTTACTTGTTTGTCAGGAATTTTCTGAAGTCATGCAAGACACAGAATTAAGCATTAAACAGAATCAAATGCCACTGTAGAAGAGCATTCTTGAACCCCAAGCTCTACCCAGCCCTGTGCAGAGCTGTCCCCTCACCACGTACCAAACATGCTAGTGCTTCCAAGAGCAGCTGTTTCCTCTGAGATGACTCTCTTGGCAGAACAGGGAGATTAGCCTTCCCAATATGAGCAAAGTACTGCCTGCAGCTTCCCGTTGCTGCATAGTCTGAGGGACTAGAAGACAAACACTCCATGAATTCTAGCGAATGGTATCAAACAGTTGGTCAGGTTCAGAGCTGTTCAACGTACACTCTGTGCAATACACCTGCTGCTTCTGCAGGCTAAACACTCAGCAGCTGTTCTCCCCAAAGATCCTAGTCTGCATTTTTTAGAAATTCATTTTCACCTTAAGGGATGTATCATGAGACTCATCTTCAAACTGTTCACAATTTGGACACAGAACCACAATGGATAGCTACTGCAACAAAGAAATCCACTCTACTGTCTGTTGCCTTTGATGTTCCAAGGGAAAAGCACATTCACAGAGGCCAGAAAGCACTAAGACCACATACTGGATTCACATCCAAACAGACGTATTTAGAAAGAGCTTCAGACTGTTTGTATTGGTATGATGGATGGTTGAATCTGAAAGGACTTTAAAACCCTTTTAAAAACTTCTTTAAAACCCTTTTAAACTTCTTACCCCACCCAATAAGGAAGTCTGAACAAGTTTGAAAGATACATGAAACATGAACTAGACATTACCAGTTAGGTTATGAACTAATACCACTTTGTCCCACTAAGTACAAAGGCAACAACATGAAAATCATAGCACAGTTACCTTAAAAACAGCAACAGGTCTTCAGGATAGCTATCTAAATCCTTGGGAATCCCATGCAGTGTCACCATCTTCACTAAACACCTCAGCTGAAAAGATGCCACAATTTACATCAGTGAAGGAAAAGGGCATGAAAGCATGAGAAAATAAAACAAGTGTAAATATTTTACTCTGCTCAAACGTACAAAAAATAAAAGAAATCAGAGGGCTTGGTTCCTGAGAAACCTACCCAACTGAGTTTTGACTTCTCCTCTCTTTGGGGAATGGTTTGAGGGACACCCAGGACCAATTACATTTGTTGCAGTTCCTTAAGCTGAAAGTGGTTTTTTTCTTGCTGAACACTCCTCATTACTATCTTCATGACAACATCAAACAGCATTTCTAAATACAGGAACTGACCTGGTCTTCTCCTAGCTTGACATTCTTCTTCTTCATGACTTTGGCCAGCTCCTGAAATCTTTCTGCTCCAATCTCATTAGCAGATGCACATGTGAAACCTTGGAGAACTGACTGGGAAAGCCTGAACATTTACAGAAAGCAAATTAGAGGGCAAGGACTTCAGGAGAACATTCAGTGCTGCTCTCCTACGTATGTAATGACAAATACAGCAAGCATAAACCTCCTGCATTCTCACAGCTTAATGTCCTCCAAACTCCATCCCCTCAACACTGCTAGTCTTGACCTGTGTGGGAGACCAAGAAGCCATCACTGGTCAAATAAATGTAATCCAGAGTCTCGTACTGGAAGGAGAAATGCAGGGACCACCAGCCCAAGTAGTACTACTGTATCCTGTTCACAAGTCAGTCTCCTCCCTGTGTTTTCAGTACATATTGCACACTGAACATGAAATGGAGTTGTGCAGATCCTCATCACTGAACATAGTTTGCACAGCCTGGAAGAGCTCAGGGAGAAGTCCTTAAAACTTTAATTGTTTTCCATATGGAAAAGCTTCTATTGTGAAAGCAGGACACTGATGTTGACTCCACTGTTTTTCCAGAGATGTATTGTGGTTTTCATAATTTTTCATATCAGATATGAGAGCTGACAAAAGACATGCATCAGCCCCACTAAATCTAATCCCTGTGGAATACTGACACGTTCTCTGATTAGGAACACCTCCCACAGAGGCAGTCAGAAGCAAGGTTCCAGGTGCAATCTGAGCCAGCAGCATTGTCTTAGAAAACAAGGGTGGCTTTTGGGTCCAAGGGTGGCTTTTGCAGCTGATACCCTGGCAAATCTTAGTGCTACGCTCCTGTGTTTGGGTTTGCATGATATTTCCCATCTGTTGCTATGGTCTGAACATGGTGGGTCTGTCATACCTACCAAAGGAAACACAGAAACTGCAATCAAAGCAAACATGGAAAATGGAAAGAGAGAAGGAAAACACTACCTGCTGAAGTCAGGCTCTACCTTTATCACATCATTGAAAAACATGGCAGCCTGTGAAGCAAAGCCAGAGTGTCAGTGGTTCACCATGTTCTTCTGCAGCATTCAGCTATATTTTCTGTACAAATCTGCAGAGTGGACTCACTGAGGGAGGTAAGGAGGACACACAAGCTGCCAGCACATTACCTGTTCTTGAGTCCACGTTTTATTGTTGAGATCCTGAACATTGGGCTTTTCTTCCCCAAAAACAAGCAATGATTTTGGAATGTAACTGGCCAGACCATCAGGGATGTATTTAACCAGGTCAGCAGGGTGACCCAGACTGGAGGAAATCTTTAAAAAAAATAAAAATAAATCCAACAAACTATATAAATTCAAATGCTGTGACTAAAACAAACAATTGCTGGAGAAGAACTGGCAGAGTGGAAAGAAGCCAGGCAAACTCCCCTGCCCATCATCTGGGCATTGCTCAGAGACCTAATGCTGTGAAATATTTCCTGTTTGACACATTCATCAGACTAAAAGAGCTGCTTGGAGCTAATACCTGGGGTCCTGATGAATGAGAACGATTCAGTCTCTTATCAGTTTCCTACCCCCTGGCTTTATGACCTTCCTGGCTGGCTAACTGTCTCTAGGAGGGACGTGTCTTTCCTCTCTGCCAACCCAAACAATGACTCAACTTGTCAAAGGCACACTGCAGAACAATCCTGTGGTGAATGAGATGTTACTTCCTTAATACTTCATCCCTGGCAGCCCCATCGCCCCAGGACATGCTATAGGCAGGGCCTCTGGTGCCAAACACAGGCCAGAGTCTTTCCTACCAGAGGGAAGATGAGTAGCAACAAACCTGAATGCTAAACATGCTACAAATGGAGGCTAAAACAACATGGAAGCTAAAATCATGGCACAGAGGCATCCAAATCCCACACAATCACATGGACAGGGATGAAATACCATATTGCTGAAGGATCAGCCTACCCTAGAAGGGACTTTCCAAGCCACCCTCACTAGTCACACGCTTTCACTCTGAACAATGACAATATCCTTTCTCTGAGAGCATCTTTTCAGATCAGTGGGGAGTAGTTTCTTGGGCCAACCCGTGAAATGCCTTTCTCTTCTGCCCTCATCCCCAAGAGGCTCAGCAGGACATGCTGGCTGGCAGCCAAGGACATCTACAAAGGCGCAGTGATAGGGACCTGTCCTGCTGCACACTCTGTTTAGCAATGACAAACACCCCCGAGGGAACGCTGTCTGGGTGTGAGGGTGTGTGTCAATGCCTGGCCCCAGGTAGCCAGTGTTCTTAGCTGAGAGTCACTGGAGCTTTGCTAATTTATGACGCCTGGAGAGGAAAAACAACCTCACCTTTTCCACAAACGTCATTTTCAGCACAGAGGGCAGGGTCACCACTTGCTGAACAAACTCAGGCAACTTAATGGCTTCCAAGATCACTTCTGGAGGCAGACTTCGAAGTGTGCTGCTGTTGAGGCCAGCCACCAAGCTCCCCAGCTTTGCCAGGCTCTGCCCATCTGTGATCTGAAAGAGAATGCACACAGACACAGGTACATGAAGAGCCAAGCATTATTTCCTGGCACCTAGCTATAGGTGTGAAGCACATTCATGGACCTTATCCTTTGTACCTGATAGCCAGAGCTGAGCAGTTTGTTGACAATAGCACTGGACTGGTCAGCATTCCAGCCACGAACTTCACCCAGGGCAGGGATAGATGCTGCAAGGTCATTACCACTGGTGCCATTTTCAATGTCAGATATGGAGAGCCCAACAGCAGCCTGGCCCAGTGCACGCAGGACCGCAGGAGGGAAATGGTCAAACTTTCTCACCAAAGAGGATGCAACCTGAGAAGGTCCCACACAGACAGAAAAGAAAGTCAGAAGAGCAATGACAGGAGCCTACTGGATCTTACAGTCTTTGGGTATCTTAAATCACTGGACTTTCTGCTTCAAACTTGTGTGGTGAAGCCTGTTGATGGACCTCCTCTATCCACTGAGAATTTTCAGATTATGAAATGCCAGCCAGACCTCACAATAAAAAAATAATCAAGATGACTTACAGCACTGTGTGCATGAAGAAGCACGAGTTGAATCCTCAACCCTCACAAATTTTGTCTAAGTGAATGAAGAACTGAGTTGCAGGGCTGGACAGGATTACCTGCAGTTCCTCTGTTGTTCGTGAGGAGAGAGCTCTCTCTTCAGTTATTCTTGTGTGTGTCAGGTTCAATGGGCAGTTCTTACTGATCCTCTGGGCCAAACTCAAAGTTTCATCTCTGCTCAGGTTGCTCACTGCCGAAGGGCTCAGGTAGCAAAGAAATCTGTCTGGGAGACTGCAGGTGGGAGACAAGGAGGAGAGGCTGCCAGTACAATAGACAGTGCCTCTGCCAGATCTTTTTCCAAAGGATTCTCTTACCCATTGCCTATTTCCCCCTGATTCATTTTAGTCCTGACAATGCTGATGCTCCTGTTTACAGGGAGCACTGCTGTATCATGCAAACACTGAAGAAACATGCAAGATGCACTGCTGGTCATTAGTTGGTGGCTGACACTGCATGACAGTCATTTCCCAAGATTCAGAACTTGTGGTCTGGCCCTCCCCAAGACCAAGTGCAATGCAATTATTTGAGGAACAGGAAAATGTTTTGAAAGGTTCGACGGAAGCATCACCACTTATTTAGCATGGTGTCATGCTAAACCATAAATCAGGTAGGAATTCAGGTGAGATCCTGTACCTTGATAAAGGAAAACCAGGTCCAGAGGTCAGGAGCAAGGTGTAGTACACAGCTGTCTCTGGGAGCAAGGTGAGGTTGCTGACCATCTCTATGTTGACTGGATCCCTGGCAAATTTTTGAAGCTGAGGGTGGTGACATGGGAAAAAAACAAAGAAACAAACCAAAAATTGATTTAGATGGACACTCTAATCCTGACAGTCACTTGGGACAGTTTGAACAAACCTCATTTCAAGCAGTAAGGGTTTTTTCACCTGGCTTTACAATTGTGAGATTTTTCAAGTAAAACACTAGGACCTTGCTTTATTTCACTTCACACACCAAGGGCATCTTGCTCTATGACTGCTCTATGGGACAAAGGTGGGACAGCTGCTAAAGGATGTGGCCCTGTGCCTACAGCCCCGCTCACACACAGGCCTGGTACAGTCACTCACTAGGCTAGGCCCAGACACCAGCTCAGGCTCAAGATAAAGTTTGGGTTTGCCTCTCTTAGAGACTCCAGTGTGTTTTCTGCAGAATTACTGATGTGACCGACTTCTGCACAAGTGCCTCTTGTCACAAGAAATCACTGTGGGGGGAAAAATAAGAACTGAAGTGACTGTTCACTATAAATAAACACAAGGAAACTTCCTGCTAGCAGCATCTCTGTGAATACTGGTGATGGCAGGAAGACAACCTCCCAGGCACGGAGGATTTTGCACACTGCAGGTTCTTCATCACCCAGATGAGCCTGCACTTACTGTTGGTTCGTCAGCCAAAAGCTGCAGGTCTCCAATGGTAGCATGCTCCAAGAAGGATCCAAGATAATTATGAAACCAAGCAGTGGAATTCAGACCTGGAACGGCTGCATTATAGCACTTCTGGTTTGATCCTGAAAAACAGGTAGAGACCAAAAATTACAAACTTGCACTGTGTCAGGAAATCCGTGGAGAAAGCAGATTTCCAAAGGCAGAACAGGCTTCAATCTGTCACTCAGTCAGCAGAGAGCTCCCTAAGAGCCTACAAACACACATTATCCTCTAATCTGTGTGTCTGTGCATTCAGACTGCAAATGCACATGAGACAGGACGGATGCCTCATTCTTTCACAGCCCTCTAAATATTTCATCACCAGTCTCTTTCTTCCTCCCTTCAAATCTGCCAAAAACTTCTTGCAGGACATGAAATGTTTGCATGCAAGCTACTGCCTGGAGACAGGGGAGTGTTTTACTGAGGTCCCCCTTCTAAGCTAAATTCTTTAGCTTTCAGAGCAAAACTCTGCACCATCCTTTCACAACAGAAGAAGTAAATGCAATTTGCACAGGATCTAAGTCAGCACAGGACTGACTGAGCTGATTTATAATAAACATGGATTAAGAAAGCCTATAGGCAAGGGGGAATTTTTCTGATTCTACTTATCACAGTCATATTCCCAGCCTACTTCCACTGAGGAGACAACATACATTCACAATCAAAAGAATTATAAAAATCCTGTGGAGTGCCAGCCCTGCAACAGATCGCAGCTGATGCTGCAGCATACATCAGTGGCTTAAAGCACTCTGTTGTTCCTTAAAGAAAATCAAGTCATTTACCATCCTGGATAAGGTAGTGTTTGATCCCGGTGTAAAGATTCCTCTGTTCTTCCACTGGAAGGTCAGAATATATGCCATTCAGGGCAGCAACTCTAAGGATGGGTAAGAAAGGCAGACATCTCAAACATAGATGAAGTCAAACCTGGCAGGGAGGGATCCTCACAGAAATGGTTGTTACTTGAAGGCTGATACTATCAAGCACATCCCTTTTAAAGGGTACAGGTGTGACTTCCCCTCCTCACAACAGCCCCCACGACCATCTGGGGGCTGCCCTGCCAATCCTGAGCTCCTGCTTTGGAAACACAGTGCTAGAAGGGTTGTTACACGTGTGTTGGCTGGTGTAGAGACTGGTTGCAGGGTCAGTAGGTGTGTATGAAGCCTTGGAGGGAACCTCTCAGAGACCCCACCTGAGGCTCCATCATCTCATAGCACTTCCAGGATCTAGCCTTTTGTTTTGGAGGAAGGGAAACATTACCCTCTCAGCCACACAGGACTGAACAATGCTCATGTTCAGCACTTACATCTGTTGAAACGTCTCACACAAGATGTTTTTGGCATGGAGGCAAGCAAAGGCCTCGGGCTCAACCAGGAATGGCTGAAGTCCTTCATGGACCCATTGAGACAAAACGGGTGGGCTGTCAATATCAGGCACTTGCAACATCTTCTCCCACAGGCCATTAATGAAGATCATGTTCCACTCAAACACAAGAGGCACATATGAAAACTGAAGGCAAGAGACAAGAAGAATTACATGAATTCAAGTGAATATGGCCCTCTAACCAAACATTAACATCAATCCATTTGAATCTGAACATTACAAACAGAATGGCAGAATCTCCTGAGTTGGAAGGGACCCATAAGGATCATCAAGTCCAACTCCTGGCTCCACACAGGGCCAGCCACTCTTAGCAATAACCCTTTCTCTGGATAGCAACTCTCCCCAGGGCTATATTGGTGTACTTTGACTGCAGTCAGTCTATAATTCACTTAGGAAGGCCAGGAACAGCTAACCTACATGAACTCATGTTATTCCTTGTTATTCCTGTCTTCCCAGCTATTTTTAACAGCACAGAATTCTACTATGTTGGTGGAGATCTGCTGATTAAAAAGGATCAGCACCCTTTTTAAAATAAGGTAATGTGAAGGTAAGAAAATATGGTGCCATTAATTAAAGCCTTCCACTCCAGTGTCATTAGTGTCACAGGTGAACAAGTAGTTGGATATGTGATACCCACCCGCTGGCTAAACTCTGTCAGGGCAGCTACAAGTTTCTTGGCATCATATTTGGAAAAGAACAGAATGGAGTATTGTGGATCCATAGCACTGGCAGGTTGAGCAGCAAGGCAAGAATATAAGGATATGAGGAAGTCATCCTGAAGGACCTGGAGCCAAGCACTCTGAAAAAGAAGAGGAAAATCCATATAGAGATAATAAAAGGCGTGTCATGTTCAGAGATGCTGCAGCACGCAACCTCCTACAAGTCTGCTTCACTAGCTCACCTACACGTGAGCATCAGCACTGAAACCTGTTGACAGAAGAGTCAGAAGAAAGTCCAACTTGCACTGGCTTGAAACAAGTCTAAACTTACCCCGTTCCAAATGCTGGATTCTTCTCTTACCTAATCCATGCTCCCTCAAGCAAGGGGTGGCTTTAAAAAACTTTATTCAAAATCAATTCCCAGAAAAAATAGAAACTTCCACAGGGAACCTTCTTATTCCAGGAACATTCTTCAGTAAAAAAACCAAACAACCCCCCCCCCCAAACCCCACCAACAAATATTTGAAGAAACAACATCTTTTTCTTAGTAACATTTATAGGAAAACACAAATTGTTGTCAATTCAATTGCGATTACTGGCAGCACAACTTAGAGATAATGACAAAAGCAAGAAAGGAAATACACCTGAAATACTCCAGGTGACATTTTCCACACTGCAACCACTTGTTACCATGCTTTTACCACCTTTTATTGTGGTTTACCTCAATGGACCAAGGTTACTCTCATGCAGAGATTGGTTTCAACCCTGTGACACCAGTTTCTAAGAGCCAGTTTGTTTCAGAAATGTTTGTCCCACTTCATGGGAGAGGTTTGCAAAAGACAGCATCCCCCACTACCACCAACAGTCCCAGAACAGCCCCAGAACAGTGGTACAGCTGCTGCTGAGCCTCATGAGGCAGAGCACGTTGCCTGCGAGGGTGTCATTGCCACAGCTCAGAGCTCTGGATGGTCCCAGTGTGTTTGAGCCCAACCCTTCTCCCAGTCTTGTGAGGGAAATCTTTCCAACCCCGACCCCAAGGCTGCACAAGGCTTTGGCCATTCCACCCACAGCTGGCAGCAGGGCTGCTTTTAAGACAGAAACAGGACTCTCGTCAAGGAAAATCAAACTCACTAGCCCATGGAAAAAGAGGGTCTGCCTTACCTGTGCACAGGCATATTGACCAAATGTGAGGCTGCAGGGAGAGGTTTGGCCATGGGCTATCTCAAGAAGCATCTCTTGGCTGACACTGGTGGGGAAAAAGCAAAGACATCACCTCTACGCCAGCTGTGCCAGTCCTGCAGCAGCTGTGGGCAGAACTGGCACACCATTAGCAACACATCTGCACACAGACATGGAGAAGAGCTGCCCGAGCCCGGGGGTCAGTGAAAGGCATGTGAGTGTCCCCAGCCAGATGCTTTTATTCATGGAAGTTTTGTTCACCTGCAGCAGGGACACAGCTATAGCTACACCCCTGTACAGGGTCCAGCCCACCCACCAAGGAAGAGGAGTGATGCCAGGCAGACATAACAATGAGGCACAGCCCACGGAAACACAGGACTAACAGGCAACAAATATGATCAGAATTCCTTGCTGGCATCATTTGGGAGAGGGTACTTGTAAATTGCTGACCCTTAGGTAGAAATCAAGTTCAACAAAGGCTTGAAGCAGACCTGTTTGAGCCTTGGGCCCCAACCACTGGCCAAGTGAAGCTCTGCACCAATATCAAGGCTCTCAGCGCAGTAAATCCCCATCATGTCAGGCTAGCTGACATGCCCAGCCTTCATAGAATCATTTTGGTTGGAAAAGACCTGCAAGATCATCGAGTCCAACCATTTCTTTGTCCTGCACAGACACAGAGCCCCAGGATGGCATTTTTCCCTTCACTGTCACAGTGAGCTCAACTAGAGTCTTCCCTGACCACAAGCAACCCTGGGACTTTGCTACACTTGGCTTCAGAAGCTTCCTGCTACCCAAAATGACATCCCCAACAAACCAGTTATCACTCCCAAGACAAACCCTGCCAAAATAAAGTGCTGACAGGTCACATACCTTTCCACCGTAGCGCACACAGCAGATTCTGATTCCCCCCAAAAGAGAGAGAGACAAAGACAAAGAAATGAAGACAGGAATATGTATACAGAGCCATGTTCAAATAGTCCTTGTGTGGATTAGTTGGTAAGAAACTCACCATTGACGGGGGAGCCAGAGCACTGCACCAGGAGAGAGAGAAGAAAGAGGTCATTTTATCATGCAGTTACAATGGCAGCACAACCTCATCTGTGATCACTGCATGCAGACAAGCACATCACCTGCAGCCATTGGTACTTGGACCTGGTCTGAAAACACACAAGTACCCAGACCCAGACCCCCCATCTTGCCCCGCTAGGTAGCTTCCTCTGCAAAATTCCTATCAGCACTGTCTCTGTACTTCAAACAGCTGGGAAGTTCAGGGGTCTGTGAGTTTTCTCTTCAATTAAGCATGAGGGCCAATGGGATAGACTGTTCCTTTGATGATCTGAGTGTGGTCAATGGCTGCCACCTCCACTGCACTGCCTGGTGCTGTGCTTGCACTGAAGCTCTGCAAAGACCTGCAGAAGCCATCCCCACTCCAGTCACTGCTTGGGAAACAGGAAGGGGAAGGGTCCTTATCAACTACCTCCATGCTCAGCGCACTGAATTTGGTCTGTGGATCGCCATCGCTGCCCTGCTGCCAGGAAGGGGCCCACACTAACCACCAACCCACACGTGCAAGTAAAGACATGGATGGTACAGATTTTAAACACTGAGTTTGCCTTACCAGATATGTCCCAGCATAAGCTGCAGCAGCTACCTGCCCACCTGGAAGACAACGTGGCATGATTTCAGCAGCAAATACAGGACAGAACTCATTCATGCAATCCAGCTCCTGTCTGGCTTAACAGACCCTGAGTATCAACCATCTCACATCATTTTATTCCTCATTCTTGACAGTGTTTCACAGAATCATTTCTGTCAGACCTTTCTGCTGCTTTCTCTTTGATTCTGTAACAGCTGACTGGGTGAGCAGACATGAGGTACTCCTCTATCCACTCTGGAACAGTTTGGTGGAGGACAGAAACACAGTTGTAGCTGAGGGACTGCATGCAGCTCTGTCCCCAAAGAGGAAACAGCAGGGAAAAAGGCAGAAACAATAATCTAGGGAGGGTTCTTCCTCACTGGTGCTTCCTTGCCCAGTGTCCCTTGTGCACCACAGCCAGCCCATGGTCACCGATCAGTGCAGGAGGCCAGGCTCACCGTGCTTATACTTCCATGATGCTTTTAGCTTTGCAGCTTCCACTTGTTTCTTACAGTATCCCCATCAACATGTCTAATGTAGCCACACCTGTAATGTTTATCATACTTTTTTTTTTTCCTGCTAAGTCCTTAAGTGGATTAAAATCCCCCTGTGCTGCAGAACTGCACACAATGCAGATAACATCAGTGAACATGCCAGTCCTGCCCCAGAGCTTGACAGGGATTTACTGAAAGAAATCACCTTGTCACTGCTGGCTCTTGGCAGGTCTGTGCAAGCCCTCCATTTGTCTACTCTTTGTTTCCCAGCTTTACATTGTTCATGATGGCAACTTGCTTCTTCCCCACCAATTCCATGAAGCTGGAAAGGTGGCAAACTACAACCTTTGGAAAGCAGTGACATGCACAGACTCAAATCTCCCCAGTATTAACAGTATTTACTCTGGATTAGGAGCCTGCCATGCTCAGCATCCCGTGTACAGAAAGAAAGGTGAAGGTTCCCACTGGTTTCTGACAGGACAGAACAAGTGAATGCAAGAAGTACTACCTGAAACGAGACCCAGGGAGAAGGCAATGGTTAGAGCTGCCAGGCTGACCATCACAATTTGCTGGCACTGGGTCACAGGGCAATTGGTTTTGCCAGAGTGTGTCTCTAACAGAGCACTTGGGGCTCAGTTGGTCAGCACTGGCACCTTCACCTGCACAGTTGTGCCCATTCTCAGCCCACAGAGAAGCACCAGGGCCCCACAGAGCTGTCTGCCACAGCCATCCCTCACCTCACCCACCTCCACTCCATATGGCACATCCAGTTTGCACCGTCCTCCTCCCACCCCTTTACCTACATCCTCTGACCCATCTCAGAGCGCAGCAGACCACAGCAGCAGACTGACATGCAGTCCAGAGTACTCCCACTTCCCTGCAAGCCTCATTCACCTGCTCAAGGAATAACCCAGCACAAAGCCACAGTTACCTCTCAGCAGGGAGAGCCACACCAACTTACTGACTTTGGATCAGGCACTACAGCTGACAAGAGGCTGAAGTGGCTACAGAGGTCAGCCCCATCAAAGCAACCTCCTGTGGTTCCTCCACATCACATGTCTAAAAGAAGGGGCTAAACTGACCCAGGGCAGTGTCAGTCAAGCTATGGTGATATTTGGGCACAGAAATCAACAGGATGGGAGACCTTTACCACTGAACTGCAATGGGGAAGAACAGGAGGAGGAAGGCAGTAGCTTTCTTGCGTGTGAATGTTTTCACCAGCCCAATGACCTGCATTAGGAAGGAGATTATAAACTAGCTTGTAGGGATGGGTGAGAGGAGTACCTAATTAGTGTAACAGCTTTTTTGATTACTAGCTGCTACACCTTTTTAATCATTTAATTAATGGGGAGCTGCCACTAAGTAACGGGTGAAGGAAACATGCCCACAGCTGGGCAAACACAGCGCTTCTGCCTCCAGCCCTGACACACATTAACTTCACTCCTAGAGAAAGTCCCTAAAGAGTCACCAAAACCATAACCAGGAGTTCAGTGCCACAGGCTGTCCCCAAGGCCACGCTTCCCTGCTTGCAGACAAAGCTGGGCTGTTTCCACTGTGAAAAATCATTTCCTGCTCCTCAGGACTGGACCTTGGAAACAGAGAGCCAAGCCCTTTGGCCCCACTCTTGGAAAGCTCTTACACATGTTTAACTTTGAACATGCCAATTGTTTCAGAGACTCAAAGAGCCAAGTTCAGAAACACTGGTGCAGGGAGAAGGAGGAAGAGTGGCTTCTCACTCTGCAAGAACCCAACGTACTATCACAAAAACCTGTGTTGTATGACTATAAATCCTTCATCTCACAACGTCACAACAAAGGCCAAGGACTCAGCTCATGTCATGAGCCACCCAAGATATGTGTGCATCAATCTGGGAGCAACACCTTCCCAAAACATCACTCTGGCTCCCATGCTTTGTTAGTGCCCACACATGCCAGGCTGCAGGGAAGCCTTCCACAACAGAGAAGGCTGTCTCCTTCAGCCAGGTCTGCTGTGCTCTTCTCAGTTCAACCACTCTCCACAGTCCCTCCTCTTCCCCAGGGGCACTTCTGTCCCACCAGGTTTCTGATCACTGCATGCTCTCCCTATACTTCTTCACAACAAGGCCACTCTCCTCAACAGCGTGGCACCACTACACTTAGGTCTGCTGTGTTCCCTTGCAGACACCCATGTACTGACTCTCAGAAACCTGTGTTTTCTTTCTTCTCTCTTTAATCCATTCCCAAAGGGCAGGGCACACAAGTTGTTGGTGGCAAGTTCTCTACAAGCTCAGCACATTTCTGGTAATTTGACTGTCCCCCATCTCCAGTTATCTAGGGCCTTTAAAGAAGAACATGGGGAAATAGGGGCAAGCATGGCCTAAAGAAATTGAATGATTTCCCACTGCTGCATGTCGTGCCAGCAGCCAACATACAAACACATCATCAGAACTACTGACCTGCCAGGCTTAAAACCAATTGCATTAAGAGCCACTAACAAGCAACCTGTGTACTTCTGCTGGACAAGAACATCCCTCTTTGCACTGGATGCTAATAAAAAATTGGAACAACCACATTTTCATCAGGGTGCCCACAATATGCTGGGTCAGTTTTGAGCAGTCAACAATGGCTTAATTAAAGAAACAAAGGAAAAAAGTTATCTGTTTTATTCATTTTCATTCCTATCACACTAATAACTAAGCCTATTGTAGAGAGCTCATCAGCTTGTTCATATTGTTCATGTTTTATTGTCATCAACATTCACAGCAAACATGATCCCAGCCTGATACAGAAGGAAGAACAGAGCTGACACTTTCTGAAAGAAATGAAAGTCCTGCTCTGGAATCTATTCACTACAACAAAAGGCCCAAACAAAACAACACCAAAACCCAAACGAAAAATAGAAGGAGGGAAAGTAGAATACAGATGTAATCACATTTAGCTAAGATCATTTCTTCAGTGTCTGCAGTCACCCGGATACTCCAACCAAAGGACCAGTGAGTAGACAGCTCTGCCATGAAAATGCAGAGAGCAGATTCCAGTTCTGTCTTTCCCTTAATAATCAGTTCACAGATAAAATAATAAACAAGCACAACTAAAGGCTGAGGATTTACAGCAACCACCAAAGCAATGTTTAATGGTCTTTCAGCACAATCTTCCCTTTGGAGCATTATCTCAGCCACAGCTGCTGGTAAGGACAATCCTCCCGGTCACCCATCACCCTCACACTACTACTCACCAACCAAGAGGACGAAGCCCAGCCCCAGGAGTAAAGGTGGCATTTCTGCAAAGGTCTTCAGAGCACCCACGCATGCAAGGAAGCACCTTCGTTCAGCCAAGAAAAATCAAACATGAATTATACTTAATTACAAAACCAAACTCAAGAATAAGAAAGTCAGAAGACTGCCTAACAACTTAAACTTGCCAACACCCTGCACAAAACCGATCTGAATCTCGACCCAGAGCACACAACAGCCCTCTGAGGGTCTGCTATGCCTGGGCAAGCACAGATTTGCATAGGGAAAATTCAGAGTAAAGTCAGATTTCCCTGAAGTCAGCTGGCTCCTCTCTGGTAGAGAGGAGGGTGCCCAGCCCTGCTCAGAGGGTTAAACCAGTGCTTACCCCCAAGCCGCTAGCCGCCGGGCCCTTGGTGTGCGGGGCTAGGATGGTACAGGGCTGCTTTTCACTGAACAAACCAGGGCGTGTCTTTGGCTTCTCAAAACTACATCTGAAATTACAGGATGGATTTGGAGCACTGGACACACCTGTAAGCTCTTGAGAACACAAAAGTTCAGCAGTACAAGTAAATGTTATTTGTTGGTGCTTGTCATTCCTAGGATACAGGAGGAAACACCAAGCCCACAGCAGGGCCGCACGGAGCGAGAGGGACCAGAGCAGGGACTGGCTGCACTCCCTCTGTGTGCAGGAGGCAGGGGCCATTTACAGGAGGCAATGAAAAGAAAGCTGCACTCCCAGGACAGAGCTACTCTAGGACCACCTTCTTGTCACTTCTTGCCATTCTGTGAATTGGCCAGCCTCTTTTCAATGGTCTGTGGGGACAGGACAAGGGGCGATGGCCTCAAGTTGGAGCACAGGGAGTTCCACACCAATATGCAGAAGAACTTTTTCACAGTGAGGGTGAGAGAGCCCTGGCACAGGCTGCCGAGGGGGTTGTGGAGTCTCCTTCTCTGGAGATATTCAAGACCCATCTGGATGCCTCCCTGTGCAACCTGTCCTAGGGAACCTGCTTGGGCAGGGGGTTGGACTCGATGATCTCTTGAGGTCCCTTCCAACCCCTACAATTCTGTGATGCTGTGTGTCCTGATTGTCAGCAGGAAATTTTGCTTTAGTGGGGAGCTTGAAATGTTTGGCCCTTTTCTGGAAATTTCTGCCTACCCCCTGGGAAACCCTGAAGAGAAACACATGGCAGCTCCTCTCCTGGCCAGACAGGCCATTTTGACATCACTGGTGTGTTGAACTGGGTCCATCAGCTGAAACACAGAGCTCTCTGCTCGGGGCAGAGGAATCGGGATAGCTGAAATCAAAACACGCAGCCCCACATAAAGACCAGGACTGGTGCAGGCAAATCCCACAGCACAGCTACCTGTCTGTCCTCCTTGCTGAGGTGCTCAGGGGTGTTCACAGCACACTGGTCTCGTTCCAAGGTGCCCAACATCTGCACCCAGGTGCCATGTAGGCTCTTGCATCAGAACTCACTGCAGCAGCTTGTTAGCACTCGCAAGCACCACAGCAGAGACCTCTGAGCAGGGACCCTGTAACCCAATGGCTCCAGAACTGTAATCCCTGAGACCCCTGTCTCTCTATCACCAGCACTGCCCTCTCCCTTGACAAACCTTCATTTATTTCCTTGCTGCCAAGTTACTAGGACATAACTTCAGGGGTTTTCCAACTCCTGCAAGTCTCTAAACAATGACCTTACTAAAGAGATCACATCTGGGTTTAAGGGGTCTTTATGCAGTAATTGCATGCTGCAGGAGCTGGGGAATGGGTTTGCCCTGCTCCTTCCTCAGGTGAATCACACATGGTGGTGTTGCCCATGATCTCCCCAGAGCTGTGGACCAGCAGTCAGGAGGATCTGATTTTGACTGACCTTGTGTTTCTCCCCAGTGGTCAGTCTATAAGCACTTCAGCACAAAAACTTGGCAAGCATAACTAACCCACAAGAATAAAAAAAATGAGACCTGCTGCAGATTCTGACAAGGGATGGATGTTAAATTGTCTTCCACCCATTCCAAACTTCTTTTCCTGTTGGATCTGAGCCCCAAAGTCACTAAGAAACTACCCACAGTAACTATCCCAGTCTCTCTTGATGCAGCAGTTATCTTGCATCTACAGATTTGACAAATCTTTCTTTAGTGACTTTATGCTCTTCAAGATAAGTTTTTTCCATAAGCCAGGTGCATCCCAGGCTTAGGCTTGCCCCATCATGCCCACCTGTAATTCATGTGTTTGTGGCAGCACCAGGAAAAGCCAATGTTGATTCATAACATCACAATGTACCCAAACCCCATCTCTCTCCACACTCCCAGTTTTCTTACCACACTTAACATGTTTATCAGCTATTCTGGAACAAGTGCAATACTGACTCACAAATGTAGTTTGTCAGAAGTGCAGAGGATGCCCAATGTGGGCATCAACACCCATCTGAAGATACACAAATCCATACAAACTTGAAATACATAATTGTGTAATTATTTTGATGGACTGATGGACTCCTAGTTCAAAGCAAGAAGCCTCTTCTACAGGAAATCCAAAATATTGTGCTGGCTTTGGCTGGGGTAGAGTTCATCTTCACAGGAGCTGGCGTGGGGCCGTGTTTTGGATTCACACAGGAAGAGGTGCTGGTGACACAGGGCTGGTTTAGTTCCTGTGGAGCTGGGCTGACACAGAGCAGAGGCCTTTGCTGCTCCTCACCCCACCCCACCAGCAAGTAGCTGGGGGTGCACAAGGATTTGGGAGGGGACACAGCCGGGACAGCTGACCCTGGTGACCAAAGGGATGTCCCAGACCCTATGACCTCATGCTCAGCATGTAAAGCGTGGGGAATGGACATTGGGAGTGCTGGCATTTGCCTTCCCAAGTCAGCATTAGGGGTGATGGAGCCCTGCTGCCTGGGGCTGGCTGCACTCCTGCCTGCCCAGGGGCCCTGGGGAATGAATCCCTTGCCTGGCTTTGCTGCGTGCGCAGCTTCTGCTTTACCTGTTAAACTGAGTCCATCCCAACCCACCAGTTTCTCACTTTCACTCTTCCCATTCTCTCCCCCTCCCGCTGTGGGGGGACTGAGTGAGCAGTTGTGTGGGGCTCACTTGTCAGTGGAGGTTAAACCATGGCAGGTATCCTTGAGCAGGATGGGAGATCCTTCAATGAGGTTTCACATACCAAAGTTTTCAGCGTCTTGCACCTTTTGGAAATTCAACATTGCAGGCAGACTTTCCATGATGGAGGGTCAGACAGGTGTGTGTTGCTGGAGAGCCCTGGACATGCTGCTGGACAAACTGCAGGTCCACAGAAGAGTCAGCCAAGAAAGCAATGAAGACTGTGTGTCACAGCAGTCTTCTACGTTCTGCAGTCAGACCTATGGCTCTTCCATAGGGCACTGGGAGGTGAAATGAAAGAATAAGAGAGATCTGAAAAGCAGAAAAAACAACACTGAGCCTTGGCCATGGATGAGGAAGCAAGGGGAAGGGGCAAGCAGAGTATCAGGATTTTCTGCTTTTGTCAGCCAGGAAGTCATGCATACCTAAAGGTGTGCAGAGCACCCCCTTCTAGGGAGCTCTCAACAGTGAGAAGGAACTTCCATCTGTAAACAAACCAATACTTTTCTTAGTTCTGTTCAGAGGTTGAGCTAAAGCACCCAGCACCTGCCATCCATGCTCATCCTTTACCAGCTGTGAGCCATGAGCACAGATCCAAGAGCGCTGGGTGTGGTACGAGGTATGGTTGAACATGCAGCTGAGGAAATGAAGACAGGCAGAAGAGCTCCAAGATGAGAGGACAGGCAATGATTCCAACACAGTAGGAACTGAACCACTATCACGTATTTTGCACGGTTTGCACCAGAGCAATGAATTCTGATGATGACATAGAATAAGGCTGGAGCTGATTTGTGCTATGACATCTGCTTGGGTAAGCCAAGTGAAAGTCACAGCTCCCTGAAACAGGCTTCCAGCTGGAGGATTTCTAGCTTTTGGATGTGCTGGCACACCCAGCTGCACCACTCTGAAAGCTGGGAGCAGCAGTTTGTCCTGTTGCAGGTTCTCCTGTCCTTTCCAGCTCCCAGCCTGGCCCAGCCCAGGGTCGCAGCCCGTTACCCCAGGCGGCTTCAGCACCGCTCAGGGTGTCGGTGCAGCTTCCAGAGCAGAGTAAGGTCACATCCACCACAGATGGACAGCCAGTCACACAGAGAGACACAACTCTGGAAAAGAAGGTTTTACACCCATAATTCAGGAATAACCTTCACACTAACCAGGAAAAGAAGCTGTCTAGGAACTACATTCCTATTATCTGCATGTCCTTAGTAGCGTGCAGTGACCCAGCCAGCAACTAAGCTAAAATGAGCTACTCACAGCCCATGCCTGGACTGACAAGTCTTTCAGGGGACAGAGCCTAGCATGCCCCCAGCTACCAACTCCCCAGAAGCAGAGCCCTGTCTTTAGTCTCACCTGCACCATGTTCCCTTCCTCAACACCGCTGTCCCCACCCTTCATGAGCTTTTCTAATTTTGCAGCATCAGGCTTCTCAGCTGCAGGCAAACGGGAACACAGACCATGTCAAAGGAATGCTGGTAAAACTTGCTCTCAGCAGGAGACAACTAGACATTTCCCATCCAAGTATAGAGCTGGGAGGGGTCTCTGAGGTTGCCCAGTCCACCCCCTGTGCCATAAAGCATTGGTGTGTACAAATATAGGCTGACAGAGGGGCAGCCAGCTGGCCTCTGCATAAGCCTGTGAGGGAGATCACCTGCAGTAGCAATCACTTCTAGCTTAACACAGCTATGCAGGAGACCTCTCTCTGCCTCCCTCTGCTCTCACATTCCTCCCTCTTTGCAAGCTTCCTTTTCCCTAAACTGGAAAAAAACCTCCCCGTGCCTTCAGGTCACCCCCCTCTGCTCAATGCATGAACTGCCCAGTGAGAGCCAGTGGGGAGTGGAGCCCAACTCTGCATCAGGATCTCCAACGCACACACCAAGAGGTGAGGGGAGGCAAGGAGACCAGCAGTGGGTAGGGAGGAGGGGGAGAGATCTGAGAAGTGGTTTTTAGGCAGCAAAATGAGTCAGTGCTTTAATAGCCCTCTTCTCAACCGACCTGACGGTGGTTACGTGGCATCAAGCATGGCTCAAGTGCTCTTCAGCAACACTAAATTGTACAATTGATGTGGAGGTGTTGCTGCCATGTTAAGCCAGGTGTGGCAAGAGACATTAAGTTCTTCCTGATCCCATCTCCAGGAGGCACACCACACGCCCTGCTCAGCCCAAACTCACTGCACTTCCCCGTGGTTTTCATCCAGAACAAAAGTGGCTCTCTGCTTCCTCAGAAAAGCCTCCCATGAGCCCAGGAGCACACCCTTCCAGGATGGGGCTCGCTCAGGGTTCTACTAATTTAAGTCAGATCGCAGTGGAACTCCTCTGCAACTTTGCAAGGGCCATCACAACTCACCAGGACCAGCCAGCCCCACCAGTGACTCCTTGTCACTATCCCTAAACGCAGTGCGTGGCCCAGAACTGGAAGGAGGGGTTGGAGAGCAGGAACAACGGAACACAAGGAAGTTTGCTGAAGAGAAACCAAGAGGGGCAGTTAAAAGGCTGAAACGTTGCAGGTGCTGTGGAAATGCAAGCCACTTAGCAGGGAAAATCCAAGGGCCATATCTGAACAGAAAGGCACAGGAGGCCACTGGAAATAAGAAGATATCTTTCAAAAACTTGATGCTATTTTTCTGGGAGAATCATTGAATCATGAGTTGTCTCATGAAGAAGAAGCCTGTGAAGGCCCTGCTGGGGCAACATGACCCAGTCAAAAGAAGAGGATCTGAGACACACAGCTCTAAAAGGGAAGCTAAATTAATTCTGTGTGTCCATGTCCATCACACTAGATCCCCTCATTATGTAAAGTCTAGGAATGAATGCTCCATGTAGATACTGGCAGAAGATGTTACAGAACAAAATCACACCAAATTGCCCAGACAAGGTATACAACTCCAAAGAGTCCTGGAGGAGCACAACACAAACAGCTGTGGTGCTGTCTCAAGCAACCCTTTTCTTGAGTTTTCCTTTGGACCGCAGGTCAGAAGGTGATAGACACAACATCTTTTAGAAGGATCTCCAATGCAGACTGAACAGAGAACCTGAGGAGAGAGAGAGACATGAAGGTCAAGTCTCAGCCTTGAGCAAGCCTCTTCTCTTTGGTGAGGCAAGAAACAGACAAACAGGCTTGCTGCTGGAGTCAAGTGAGCCCCCTACAAAGGGCTGTCTCTAAAGCTGACAGAAGGAGATAAAGACAGAAGTGATGCAAAGCTTGTGGCTTAAGGTATAAACAGCTCCAAGCTCACAAAAATGGTGTCATGATACAATCATCACTTGCACTCAGCTCTTCCTTTTATCCTCCCTAAACAGATCTCAGGCTTACTGGGACTTGGCACACAAAGGAAGCCTCCCCAATGACTGAAGTAAGCCTGTGTGAAACCTCTCCCCTCCTTATCTCTCCAAAACTGCAAACAAGGAAACACTGCTAACAAAATGCACACAGGTGAGAACTGTGATTTTAGTGGCAGTGAACCAACTAGCATGTCCCCATGGCTCACTGCTTCCTCTGCACAGCAGGTCTGCCCTCACTCGGGCTGCTCTGGACCAGAACCACTGTAACCTACCTGCAGAATCACAGAAGGGGTAGTCAGGAGGGCTCTCCAGGCACTCATAGGAACGTCTCCTGGCTTAAGACTGGATCAGTTTTACAACCACTTTGCCTGGAGCAATGTTCTGGGTTAAGGCAGAAGACACATTTCTTGGAAAGCCTCATCTTGAAGGCAAACCATAAGGTTTTCTTCTTGAACATACCATGGTGGTCAGTGCTGGTAAGAGGAGAGCGTTAGCATGAGGAGGCAGTTGTGTTGTGTTGCCACCTCTCCCTGCAAATCACTGGACTCACAGGACCTGAGGGACAGTTCAGACTAGGCAAGGAGATTACACTCCACACAGGCAGTTGAAGTGCACAGCTCTGTCTGTGAGGGGTGGCAGACACTGGAAGCAGCCATTGGTTCAGAAAGTGACTGAGCAAGAAGTCTACCCTCAGATTTATTATCACTGCCAGTACAGGTTTGAATTGACAGGCCTGGTGCCTATCTCACCACTGATCTTTAAAAGAATGCGTAAGCACACAGGTCACAGCCAGGCATGTGACTGTGTGCTATTATGTGGCTGCTTATTAAATGCCAGCTAGAGATATTTTTATATACCAGGCAATATTTGGTTCACTAAGCAGCTTGTCTCACCTGTTTGCTTAAGCACTCAGGTACAAGCAGGCAATATGTGAATAGAAACATTGGCCTGGAAATGTTACTGTGCCCACACCTACAAATGCCAGTGGGGTCACCAGAACCTGACACCCAAGCCCTGTGTTTTACAGCTCATGCAAGACTGTCTGTCCTTGCCTGCCTGCACTAACAGGCCCTGGTGTGAAGCTACTTCCCAGCTTTCCCCTTTCCAAAGGGGGAAAGAGTAAAGCCAACAGTCCCTGAGACCTGCCTACCATCACACAGGAGGAATCCTCAGTCACCTCAGGACAAAACCACAATCCTGATGTATCTATCCCCTGGGCAAACCCTGCTCTGGCCACACGACACTCCCAGATCTATTCTCTGCACGCTGCTGAAGGAAGTATCATGGAGACTAATACAAAGGCAGCTGAGAGGATTAATACAGGATAAAAAGGCCAAATAGCATCAAATACCAGTTTATAGCTGGAATTAAAACCCAAGTGCCACATTACACCTTCCCAGAGGTTTACACAAAAGATATTGCTTGTTCACAAAAGATTTTGCTTGTTTTCTACCACTCACTCTCCTCTAATCTCCTCTGCAATGTTTGTGTTGCACAAAATAATAAAACACCTACATCTGACACTCAAACCCTGCCCAGCCAAGCTAAAAGAAAAACTTAATGACTCTGATCTCTGATGTTGTTCTCAAGGAGGTTTCTGTTCATGCTGGGGACCAACTGGCTGCCCTGGAGACCAGAAGTGGTGGTGTTCAGTGATATTCTAACTGTACCCATTTAGCTACCCATCAGCACAAGGTCTTGAGGCCTGCTGCAGCTACTCCTGACACACCAGCTGTCAGGAGTAAGAAGCATGACCAGTTTTGAGGTCACGTACATTACTGGAAGACAATTTTCAGCAGGAGGAGGCTCTAAGTTGACACATGCTTCCAGAAACCCAGCCCAGCTTCGAAAGGCTGCACAAGAACCAGGCTATCACAACACTGTCCCCTCAGCCATCAGTTCTGGCTGTACCACAGTGCTCACAGCATTAACAGTATTTGGGACCCAGCACATCAAGAGCAGCATTATTGATGGGAGCTGCTGCACCACATTCTCACAACTTCCATGACCTTCGGCTGAGCAGGTCCTCCTAAAGCACACACTCACCTTCCAAAAGCCCAGTCAAGGAAGGGTGAGGTGCTGTGTGCACCCAGCAATGCTTTTACCCCCTCTGGCTATGTTCTGAGTATCATCAGTGCTTGAACATCTCTCCCATGTGCAGCAAAATAACTGTAATTGACAGGCATTCCTTATTCTCCAGCACAAAGCAGCTCTGCCTCTGCGTTTTAAAGCTTCAAGACAATGGTCTCCTCTATGAGTTAGCCACCTGCTAAGAAACTTCCAGTGTTCCCAGTTACTTCTCTTTATAGCAAAGGTGACACCTTGTGATACAACAGAGTAGTCTAACCTGCCCTTGCCTTTATACATAAGTGCATAGATACACCTCTGTGTGTGTGTGTGCGTAGTCACTTATAGAAAGGGGGTGGAGAAAAAGCCCACATTATGAACATCAGAGATCCAGCTCAAGCTGGAAAGCCTTATTTAATTACTAGCATGACTAAATCTGTCTCTCACTCTCCCTAAAGTCCCATCAGCAAAAAGCTGCCAGCCCTAAACCCCCATCCTCCATGTTTCTCCCCAAACCCACACAGCACCTTGCTATGCTGAGCACCTGCAAGGGGTTTGCTTCAGCTCATGAAGCTGAAGCAAACCCCTTGCAGTGGCCTGCTCTGTAGGGTAAGATAAGGGAGGCTTAACCCCTTCCTGCTGCATGTAGCTGTATGATGAAGAGTAAACATGTACCAAGCAGGACAATCAATGAACCTGGCTGAACATCACATTCAGAATGGCACTTGGACCACAGGTAGGCATTTTACCTGGCTGCATCCTTATTTTCCAGGACAGGAAAGGCAAGAGAAAGACAGGATATTAAGCCACGTGTCAAAAATGACATGGCAAGGTCAGAGCTGTAGAGAGACCTGAGGAGAGGGAGAGCAAGAAAAGGGTCAGTTCTTGTTCCTGCCTCCTGACCCTGCTCAGCCCTCCAGGTCCCCAACCTCTGCACTAAGCCAGCCAAGCTGCGCACAGCTCAGCCACCCCCCAGGCAAAGCGAAGCTGCTCTGTGCGCTCAGGGTGTCCGTGTGCCCGCAGGGCCGGGCTGCGAGCAGGAGCCGGCAGGCAGCAGAGGGCACCAGGCGCTAGGCCCTGCCAAGCCAGCAGCGCCGCCCGGGAGCCTCTCCCGCTGCCGCTGGGGGTCCCCGCTCAGTCACTCACCCGGGGAAGCAGCTCTGATGACCAGGCTGGGAGAGCGCACAAAGCGGGCTCTGCTCCTGTGGGAATTCCGCTGGGAAACACGCAAGGAAAGCGTCGGTGGCTTCTGTCACTTTCCCAGTCGCGCATTCTCGCGCTTCTGACCCTGTCCCAACCCGGAACAAACCCACGGTTTGGATTGTGGCTCCTTCTCACAGCCCAAAGGTGTGCCCACCACAGCAACGCTCCAGGTGGGCCACCACACGGCTCACACACCCAGGCCCTGACCCTGCCTGGTCCAGCGAGCTTGTTCCTCCGGTAGGAGCATCTGCTGGTGACTTGTCAAATGAGGAAGGATTAAAACCGGCCCCCACAGCTCTGCCCTCATGCTAGAGCAACCAAACTAAGTGGGGTGATCTGATGCTGTCCTCAACGCTGACATAAGCCCAGACTTGGAAGAGGAATGTCTGCAATGGCAAGGCTGAGAAAGAATTAATATTGACAAATGCAAAACTCTGCTCCATCACTGGGGATTTCCCTCTTGCTCTGCCCTGGGGAGGCCCCAGCTGGAGTCCTGTGTCCAGAGCTGGGGCCCCAGTACAAGAAAGATGTAGAACTGTTGGAGAGGGGTCAGAGGAGCCACGAGGATGATCAGAGGGCTGGAGCAGCTCCCCTACGAGGAGAGGCTGAGGGAGCTGGGCTGGGTCAGCCTGGAGAAGAGAAGGCTGTGGAGGGACCTCATTGCAGCCTGCCAGTCCCTGAAGGGAGCAGAGGAACAGGAGGGGAATCAGCTTTTTAAAAGGGTAGAAAATGGCAGGACAAGGGGGAATGGACTAAAGCTAAAGGAAGGAAGGTTCAGATTAGATATTAGGGGGAAGTTTTTCACAGAGAGAGTAGTCAGGCTGCCCAGAGAGGTGGTGGATGCCCCATCCCTGGAAGTGATCAAGGCCAGGTTGGATGGGGCCCTGGGCAACCTTGTGTAGATCCAGGCCTGAGGTTGGTGTCCCTGCCTGTGGCAGCGGGGTTGGAGCTCTATGATCCTTGGGGTCCCTTCCAACCCATACCATTCTATGATTCTGTGAAACATAGAAGACCCCAGAATGAGGTTATGTTAATGCTGCAGGTTGACCAACAAGCAATGGTAAAGAAAAAGTCAGTTTCCAAAAAGATTTAACTGCTATTGGGGTAAAAAAATATATCTGTAATTGTTACTGACTTAGTCTCCTTAATGCAACAGCTCTTCAGCCCATACTGCTAATCTTTCCATGGTGGTGGTTTACCCTCTAGCTTTATGTATCTGCATTATACATGTAACAATACAGTGCCCTTTGACTTGCCAACAAAAAGTCCTTCTCCATCCCTACCATAACACACTGCAGTGTCTTGAGAACATGGTTCAATATAAAGTCACAGCAAGACAGACATTGACTGAGAACTCACCTAGCTTAGGAATCAGCCCAGAACAGACAAGTTTATAAAAAAACTAAGCAAACAAGGGCTTTCAGAAATTGGCCACTGAGGGTCACCTTCAGCCAACCCTTGTTGAAAATCAGAAAAAGCTTCTCAGTGGATTTGATCCAGATTTGAGTCATCAATTGACTTTTAATTCTGAGCAAGGTGTCACGTCACACCCTTCTAACACTGATGCCTTTGCAGGGCAGGAACTCTCTCAGGTCTCACACCCAAAGGTGGCTTCACAAGCACGCAGCACCCTCACAGCAGAGAGATTTACTGTAGCACTGCAAAGCACAGAGAGGAGACCACCCACATCCCAAACCTGCAATCTCAGGACCACATGTCTGCACTAGGGACTAGGGCTGGATTCTGTAACACAGGTGCCACTATGCCAAATGCCAAGTCTCAAATGCTTTTATTGACATCTCCAGCAATGCAAAGGAAACACCTCTCTGTATGTAACGGGCTGTCACCATGTAACAGAGCTGTGTGAAATACTTCCCCCAGTGTTGTCTTACTAATTCAGCATTATCAACTACATAAATTCAATGGGCTCTGGGGTTATGATGTGGGATTTGGCCATTTTACTCATTTTATTTTCTAACTTCAAGTGAACATCATTTGGAAATACCATGTTCTGCAAAATGTAGATCACATGGTCACTGTTCCTCACAGCCTGGGCAGAAAGCCCTGACTGGGGCATCACAGTCCACTGTGGAGAGCCTCTGTGTACAATATAACACACTACCTTTTGGGAGAAGGAAGAGCTAGGCTTTGCTCCAGCTGATGTTGGGGAGCTTGAGGTGAGACCAAAGAGGACTACATGGGTCTCACTCAAATGCAAGGTGAATTTTGCTTTGCTCTAGTCTCACAGCCTGTGAAGAGCAGCGAGCCTTAAGACCAAGAGGTGCCAAAAATGATTTCTGTAATACTGAAAAAAGCCAAACAAAATGATCTGTGAACTGGTTACAGGCTCTTAAAGCAAAGGCCTCTCCCAAATGTCCCTCACACTTTGCCTGGAACAAAAGTCAGAGCACCAAGATATGACTTCTTGGGCTGCTGAGGGTCCAAGAGGTATTGAGAGACAAGGCTGAGAGAGAATTAATACTGACAAATGCAAAACCCAGCTCCATCACTGGGGATTTTCCTCTTGCTTGGAGAGAAACATAGAAGATCCCAGAATAAGGCTATGTTAATGCTGCAGGTTGACCAATAAGCAATGATAGAGAAAAAGACAGCTTCTAGCACCCCTGTGCTGAGGGCAGTCAGTGATAGCAAGTAACTAGATTTACCCACCCAAAGATATCCCAGAAGTGCCCCTGACCATGCTCTGAAAGCAGCTGCTTTTTTCACTTGCAGCTGCTGCATCTAAAGATTGTCATCTCCACAGTTAACCACCAGTGAACAGAAATAGCCTGTTCTAGGGTCTTGTTTACTCCTGAAGCTGTTTAGAGCATTCCTGAGATGGGCAAGGACACAAAACCCAAACGTCATCTCAGCAGCACAATAATTCTGAAGCCACTTCATGCTCCTTTATCTTATGGTTCACTGAGGCTCCTCTCCAGGCTAAGGTACATCAGGAAACAGAGCTCACCTTTAGGCACAGAATTACATTCAACGTGTGGGGAGAACAACGTGCCAGGAGTCAAACCCAAAATGAGAAGAGCCTCTGAAGGCAAAAGCAGGTTAACATCATGATGCTGCTGAGACCTGAACTATGCCTGACAGCAGTACTGCAGAAAACAGCCCTAACCTTAACTTCCCAGATGAAGCACACAGTGTCTTTCCTCTTAAGGAGGATATGAAGGAGGCATGACCAGACCCCACTGTGGAGACACCACGTCAAAGTCACTGAACTGAGCCCAGATTAATATAAAAAGTAAGTGACAAAGAGTGCCAGGTCCTTTGGGGTTTTTTTAACTAGTTCCACTGGCACCACAAAAGGCTCACAAAGAAGGATGATTTTGTCCCAGTATTGTCTGGTTATCAGTAAAAAAGGGGCAAGGCAGACAGATGGCACAGCAGCAGTGGGGCTGACAAGGCTTTGGGAGATGAAGCGTAACAAAATACCTCAGCAATGAGGTTCTCCTGAAAGACATTTTTCCCAGGTCATTCATTCTTGAGAAATAAATAAGCAAAAATTAACTCCAACTGTGCTGTTAGTTATGCTCACCTTCCAGCTTCCTGATGCCATCAGACAGACTCTGTCTTCCCCTCAGACCTTCAGCCCCTTGTTTGACACGATCCCTCTCAAATGTATAAATCCTGGAGATAAAGGATTAGCTGGATGAGAAAGATTGTGCCAGCTTAGGGCAAAGCAAGAATTTCAAGCAGTCTTACTGCAGCATATCTATATGAGAACATCACCTGAAGGGTGATGGGGCTTTGGTACTGGTTTTAATATCAATTTTAAGTTAATCCCTGAGTAGACATGCTCTAGGATGCAATCCCCATCCCATTACACTCCCTTCCCACTGGGTAAGAGGACCTGACCCCTGTGAAGCAGACAGTCAATAAAGTGGCCATATTTCACATCTGCTTGCCCCAGAAGCAGCTGTCTCCCAACTACATCGCAGAACTGACCCCCTAATGCAGTAATTGTGATGGGCTGTGGGTATCAGTCAGTGATTTTTTACCAGCCTCTTCCTTCTTGCAGAATTGCCCAGGGACCCTCAACTAGGTGGCTGCCAGCCCCACACCTCAGGAGCTGCTACCCCTGAGGATGCCACTGGTCCTCATTTCTGGACTAAAGCCACCAGCAAACCAGTGGCACTCACCTGGGGTGCCAGCACATCCTGCAGCACCCTTTCCAGATAACCAGTGTGCTGACATTGTGTTAGCTGGCAGGGTGGGTACACTGCAGGAGAGATATGAATATCCCCCCGCCCCCAGCCCTGCTGAGCCCGTGTGACACTTGGGCAAGACTAGCCACAAATGTCCACTGAGAACCACAATGGTCAGGGTGATATGGGTGCTCAGAGCTCTGAGCGTCAGCTTGCTACACACAGAATCCCACAAAAAATACATGCAGATCCATTTCGTGGATGACAGGTTGGCCATGAGCCAGCAGTGTGCCTCGGTGGCTAAGAGAGCCAATGGGATCCTGGGGGGCATCCGGAGGAGTGTGGCCAGCAGGTCAAGGGAGGTGATCCTCCCGCTCTACTCTGCCCTGGTCAGACCCCACCTGGAGTATTGTGTCCAGTTCTGGGCTCCCTGTTATAAAAAGGACAGGGATCTCCTGGAGAGAGTCCAAAGAAGGGCTACGAAGATGATAAAGGGCCTGGAGCATCTCCCCTGTGAGGAAAGGCTGAGTAGGTTGGGACTGTTCAGCCTTGAGAAGAGAAGACTAAGGGGGGACCTAATTAATGTTTAAAATTATCTTAAGCAGGGGATGCAGGGGGAATCAGCCAGCCCCTTTTCAGTGGTTTGTGGAGACAGGACAAGGGGCAATGGCTGCAAGTTGGAGCACAGGAAGTTCCGCACCAACATGCGGAGAAACTTTTTCACAGTGAGGGTGAGAGAGCCCTGGGACAGGCTGCCCAGGGGGTGGTGGAGTCTCCTTCTCTGGAGAGATTCAAGACCCATCTGGATGCCTATCTGAGTGAAATGTCCTAGGGAACTGCTTTGGCAGGGGGTTGGACCCGATGATCTCTCGAGGTCCCTTCCAACCCCTACAATTCTATGATTCTATGATTCTATGATTTCAGGGATGTGATGGCCACATCAGGCTTATATCCATATTTACTGACAGCTTTAATGGGCAGGAGGAAACAAACAGGTACTTTATTCCAAGCCTCCCACGTGCATCTGAGATGGTACAGGTGAACCAAATACAGAATGCAGCCTAGAAAAAACAAAACAGAACAGAAGAAATACCTGTCCCCAGCAACAACAACAACAAAATCCCTGTAAATTGGAAGATTTCTGGATTTAATTTAAAAATTTCTTTCACCAACAGAGAAGGAGGAAGTAAATCACTCTGGCAAGTATTAAACATGAAGGAAGGCAACAAATAAAATCTATGGAGTTTACCTTAAAGCAACTAAAAATATAAAAGCTCTCTGGTTTATTGCTGTAGCAAAGTTTGTGCTCTGAAGTAATGCATGGGACACAATTCAGTGCCCAGAGTCAAATATGGGATGGACTCCACATTGAAATAAAGTTTATATCCTTGGCTGCATGTCAGAAACAGCAGCCCTAATATCCAATAGCTCAAATGGTGCCTCAGATAACACCCCAGAGCGAGCAGGGGTACACAGGCCACGTGCCACACTTCTGCTTGGGGTAAATCTCAGTCCATGCTCACCTCTCAGAACACCTTTCCCTACAGAGCAGAGCACAGAGGATAGCAAGGTCCCTTTCAACCCAAACTGTCCTATGATTCTATGATGAACTTCCCCCAGGTGTTTCTGAGAGGAGGACTTCCTGCTGAGCAGGGACAAGTGAAGTCCTTAAGCCTAACCCTGGGGCACTGCAGTCACACCTTCCTGCTGCACCCATGCAGAGATCTCAAAATGCTGCTGTTCCTGCACTGTAACAATGGGGGAAGGTGAGGTCTTTCAGCACATTAAGTAAGTTCAGGGTATGTGCTGTGCTTACAGACTATAGGGAAGTAAGCAGAATTAAAAGCAAACACAAAAAACCTACCCCCAACCCTGTCCCTTCCCCCAAATAAACCTCCTTGCAGCCACGACCAGATATATCATGAGGTTTATCTTCCAGCATGGGACAAGGTCTGCCTTGCTCCTTATGAGAGTTCCTGGAGGAGTGTAACACCTGGAGCTGGAAAGAGTGGCCTGGAAGAGGATGCCAAGAGCAACATGTAGCTACTGCCTTAATGTCATCAGAAATTTTGGGATGGAAATAGGCCAAAAGAGCTGACAGAGGTGGTCTGTAATAAGCCCCTGCCATAAAACAAGTCAGAAGGTGGCCCTTCTGGGTGCTTCCACAAGCCAAACAGCAGTCCTTTGGACAAGTCAAGCACAGCAGCCCAGATCTGTTCTTAGGACCTGTACAGGATGATTTCTTCACACCCAATCATCTTGCAACTGCCTGGTTTTGTTCATGGTTTACAAAGGAGCTTGGTTGAGCTCATAGCAAGGTGCAGAGTAGAAGATAATTACTTCAAGACTCAAAAACCACATGTGAGTTCTCAGCATGAATGGTAGTGGCTCGTGCATTCCTCCTGTGCATTCTTCCTCTTTTCCACTCCCAAAGCTGCTCAATTAAAGATAAAACTCCAGAATTTGCCCTAAGAACAAAAGATACTAAGCCTAACATGTCAGAGATCAAAATATCCACTCACCTCACCAGCAAGATCTTCTGATGAAAGTACATCTGGGCTCCTAAATATTTGACAGCTTCTGAAATGCTTAATGCAGAGTGCAAAATACCTCGTTCAGTTCATTCTAGTGCCAATTTAAAATCAAGACTGGTTCTATGCTGTGAAACATGTATTAATGATGATAGTTTGCTAAAGACTGGGTGACTGGGAAGCAGACCTTGGCTTTGAAAGGCAGCGTGGGAGTGAATGTCATCTGGACACAATCATAAAACCCTCTGAACTGTTATTATTTCTCACCAGCTCGATCTCAGGGCTCTTGACACAAGAAGAAATATCAGGATAGCATTCAAATTTTGCTGGGATCCTGACCACAATATACTTCAGTAACTCTCACTTGTGTGAGCAGGATCTGCTCTCAGTCACATCAGGGCCTGTGTGACTGCAGTATGTGCTCAGGCTTTTAACAGGTACTTGTGGCCTCACAGGACTCCTGAGCCTTTGGTGTACTGAAGAAAGTACAGCTTCGAAAGCAGCAGGTGATAATAAATGAACAGGAGCTCAGCACAGTCCTTACACATGGCAAAGATGAAAGGAATGACCATGTAATGAAGCAGCATGATTCCCCTCCCCTGAAGCTGAGCAGGCACCTTCCTTTCGCTATTGAAAGGAAACCCATCACATTGCAGAACCACATCAGGGACAAACACAAACACCAAGGACTTCCTCTTCCAAAAATGTTCCTCTTGATATCAAGGCACAAGCTACAAACCTTCACTAAATTGCAGATACCCAAGGAAACAAGCAGGTCTCACAGCCATCAGCCTTCCTCAGTGTTTCTTAAAGTCTCCCTTAGCTCTCTGAGCTCAAGCACACAGCTGACTGCCCAAGGTTCAGTCGGCTCTGCCCATCCAGGTGGCTGCAGTGGCTGTTATCTTCTCCCACTGCTGCCCAGTGGAGCTGCAGTCCACCCCCTGGCAAACCCCTCTGATGCTCCCAAGGTATAGATCTACCTCAGAAGCAAAATCCCATCCATTTCCGTTACTGGACAGAAGATGCCAAGGCAGCAGAAGGAAACATCTTTCCACACATTGGGTGCTCAGGGGTGGAATTTGTTGACACAGGGTATTAGAGATGCCAAAATGCAATCAGAGAAATGAATGGAATGCAAGCCTACCACTGGCCCTTAAACACAAAGGCATGTCTCCATCCCCTGGCTTAGGAATTCCGACACAAACAGCTGAAGCCATGGATTCACAGATCTAATTCAGAGGACTCTGTAGGTTTCAGGATATAGAAGCCCTTTTCCAAATGAAAAAAAAAGGAAAAGAAATAAAAAAGAGTTAAATAGAAGTAGATAAGAAAAAAAAATCACATGAAAATGTAATAACTGTGAGCTTATTCAAACAATCCCTTTGGCTTCAGAAGTGCAACGTAACAGAACAGCCCATCACATCACATCAGAAGTCTCCAAACAAGCCTGCAAGGAAACTGCCCCTCCAGCTAACACAGATTTAATGCTTTTCTTTGCAACACTACTGAGGAAATGTTTCTTTTACCAAACAGCAGAACAAGTGAGGAACAACCAGTCACTGCAGCAGGAGTTTATTAAAACAATATTTTGTTATGTCTCCTTGTTGGTTACTACTAACTTTAATAGCATGAGGGCTCTAATTCTGCCGAGTTCTGAGCATTCCAGGGGATGCTAAACTGCCCCCCACAAACCAACCTGGGAAAACAATACAGAAATGCTGTCTGTGCAGTTGCACTCTTAGGTCTTCATTGATTCTCTGACCCCTCCCACTTTAAAGGTCCTCTCACGTTAAGGCAGTTCATCTCCATGCTGAATGGGTGGGCAGGGACAGGGCAGTACTGGAGTTCAACCTTGTTAACAAGTGACACAAGTTATGTGACACCTGAGGATACCTCAGGAAGGGCTGGGCCTTTGATTGTTGGAACAGAGTCAAAAAACTCACCTGGTGTCACTCATCATGTCCCCTGCTGTCAGCTGGATATCACAGTATAAAAAGGTGACACTGGAGAAAGAGCTACTCCTGCCACCAGCCACTGGACTACATGCTGCTTTCTAGGATTCACAAGGTTCTGGAAGGAGAAAAAGTAAGTTTGGGGAGATATGGCTGCTTTCTCTTCCAGCTAAATGATTAAGTTAACGATTATTAATGAGCAAGTTGGTACTTTATGTAGGAATATGTATGTTGCTGCTCTTCCACCTAACTTGGCAGAGCAACTGATCTCCAGTTGAACTGGATGTTGCTCTTGGACAATTCCAGCCATTCCATTAGTACTCTCAAGGTTTTTTAAAATAACAAAGCAAGGTGCTCAGAGGAAAGATAGAGGAGGAAAGGCCTGGTGAAAATGATGGGTAAAGTATGATATAACTTCAAACCTGTCACTGGGCAGTGGTTGTGGCTGTTTCAAGACAGGGTACTGGAAACTTTGCTCTGCCAAGGCAAACTATTGCCACATTGATTGAAACAGGGGAGAGATCTGTGGCACAGACTCTGTGCTGGGTGGCAGTGAGATATGTTATAGAGAAAAACATTATGTCCATATCTGAGAATTTCTAATCTAAGCAAGAGCTGACCATCTCTCACCATCAAGCAGAATGTGACAGCTGACAGAGCAGATTAGGGGGAAAAAAAGAATAATCTAACAATTTACAAAGGCAGGTGCCTGTATGAAAAACTAGTCAAATTTTAGGAGTCACCTTTAGTGCTGGAGGAATGTTTTTGTTCACTGGTGACTAATGCCAGCGCTGATCACTGGTACAAGGCACCCATCCCTCTGGTTCCTTTCACAAATGTTGAGGCCACTGAAATACTGAATTTTCCCTGGCACTAACAACCACCCCAGTAAACAAGGCACAGCCAGGTCACCATCCCCATCACAGAGCTGCTGTTGGTTCCAAGGGATGTGAGCAGAGATGCCAGGAGAATCCTTTGCCCTTGGGCTTCACCTTCCAACCTGCAGCACGCCAGACCCAGGACAGCTTTCTAATGCAGCCATAGAGAACTTTAAGAGTACATCTGCTGCCAGGGTATTTCCATCCACTCTGCAGGGACCCACACCTTGGAGTGCACCCCAGAGAAGGCTGAAGGGCCTTACAGAGATTAAGGAGAGAGCTGGTTCCAGCAAGCAGCAAGGAAGTCTACAGCCAGGCTGTGGATATGCAGGGAGCACTCCATGGTTCTCTAGCTCCATTTGCAGAGTGCTGGTCCTCACAATTGAGGCAGTAAGGAGAACTTCCACAGAATTTCAAGAGATTATCTGTATTCAAGAGAAAATTCACAGATCATTTGTGGTTTTTTTAGGCTTGAAAAGGCAATCCACTCAAAAAAAAGAACAATGAAGAGAAAAGAGTGGCCACCACTTTTAATTGCACTTGTATCTTTACTCACTTTAGGTAAGTCAATTCACTTCTACAGCCATGCTGAGTGCTGATTTCCACACAGCTGAATATTACAGATTAGAGCAATAGAGCAAAGTGTCTCTGGAGCTGCCCAGCCCCTGCAGTGTGCTTTGGGCTCCTACACTGAGCAGTGCTATGTAACAAAAATAACATGAATCACTAGGATGTGTGCTCAGTATTAGTATATAGCTGTGTAAAGATGAGTGTAAACCAATGCAGGATGAGAAATGAGCTTCATTTTATACTCCCCTGGTCTCTGTTCCTGCATTTTGGGGGGTGGGGTGTCTATGATAGAAGAAAATCTGGTTATTTTTATGCATCTAACTATTCCACTTGTGGTTTGCTTTTTTTTTTAGGCCCATGTGTAAAAAGTTTAAATCAGGTATGTGTGTAACATCCCCAAACACTGTAAGAAGGTCATGTCTGGGTTAGCAGTCACACAGCAGGTGCTTCAAAGTAGCATCAGCTTCCTGCAATAGCCACTCATAATAGGCAAAATCCGATTTTATTCACTCAGCAACCACCACTTAAGAGCAATCTAGAGCAAGGGAACCTCCATGGGGTTACTAACAAACACCTGCGATGCTTCCCAGCGCTCCAGAAAGCCATGGGCTGGAGGAGAGAAGGTTGAATATTGCAGCCAGGCAGGATCCCTGCTTTAAAGCTGATCCGTTGGCTGGAGTAAGAGTGCATCTCCACCAGGACACTGACCTGCACCAGCTGAGAATCTGGTCAGTCTGTCCTGAGCCAGGAGTGACAGTCTGTTCTGACCAGCAGATATGTGGTGGTACTGGTCATCTTTCAACTCCCCTGATGGTTTGCCAGACCCAAACAGGGCAAGGCAATACAGGAGTCACTGCTTCATAGCTAGCACACTGAGTAAATTATGTCCTATTTTATGTCATAAATACTTTGTCCTAACTACCACTTTCTCTCCTTTTTTTCCCCAGTGTCCAGCATTCCTCATATGTAAGTAAAATTTTGTTTGTATCTAAGGTGCCATTTGTACACTTGAGATGTTGGACAGGGTCTAGGCATGCAAAAGAGCAGAATGGAAGTATTGGGAAAGAATATATCCATGGAGTAGAATCCCTGTAATATTTTTGCATCACTTATTTAAGGGCTGTCTAAAATACTAGTGTCATACATTTGTTTCTTCTTTCACAGCTCCAACATACTGCTCCTCTGAAAGCAGGTAGGCACCCCGGGAACGGGTACCCACAATGCCTATGAGAGGTGATGCTAGTGCCAAAATACCATAACCAGTAGCTTCAACAAGAGAACCCAAGCCTTCTGCAGCCCACCAAGCCCTTTCCTCATCAGACATTTAATGGAAAACATTCAGTTTCTCCTGCTTCCTTTCCAGTTCAAATCTAAGCTCCATCCTGAAGAGCGGCGACTGGTGCAGCCCATCCCTCCGGCAGTACGCCTGTGCTTCAGTAAGTCACCTCCAACAGGTCCCTCCTACCAACTCCCCAGATATTCCTTTCTAGCTATTTTAAGACATTCACAGTCAGATCTGCCTTGCCTTCCGTTCCCTGGGCACATCAGATGACCTTACTCCAAAATCACACCCACCAGGCAAAAGGCAGCAAGCCTGGCCACCCTTCTTTCCCTAGAGACTGTAGGAACAAGGAGAGCAAGAGAACTGTGAACTCTGACTCTAGACTTGTAGACCTTTACCCTTTTTCTGATGTAACATGCTTGTGTCTGTCTCAGGGCATCAGGCTGACATCAAGGCAACTCTCCTCCATCCTCACATGCTACATCACTGACCCTACTGCTCTCCTGGATCAAGGGGCTTTCCTGCTCTTATTTCAACAAGTCAACAGTGAAGTGCTGCAAACTGCTCTGAACGACATCAGTGTGCAGGTAACATTAGCATCAGAGGGGAGGTCCATCAGCAGCTCCTTCTTCAGACTATACACAGGGGCTATTTAACTTGGGCTACATCCATAGCTGCTGGAGTATTTGACTGCCATTTTCCCCCCACAGCTGCTACGTGAGCTGAGAGTATCCAGTATGTCATTAATTAGTTGATGATATATATCATCTCTAGGATGTTAATTACACAAAAATGTGAGCATGAGTTTCAGTACAGACCAGCCTTCTCTCCACTTCTTCCTTGAAACTTCATCTTCCCATTCTTCTTAAAGACAACAGGAGAGGAGTCTGGCTACTGAGCTGATGAACCTACTTCTTACTCAGCTGAACATTTCCTCCTCTAGCTGCATTTACCTCTCTGTTGAAGACAGCACAGCCTACCTGAGGTGCCTTTCAGCCTGGATATGGCCCTTGCCATTTCCATGGTCCTAGTACACCATCAGCACTAAGGAAAGTAGATTTGTGCAAGCCACCTTCAGGAGTAGTTTCTGAGGCAGGAGAGATGAACTCATCTGAGGTGACACGCAGGGATTAGCAGCACAAAGGCCATGTCTGTATCTTCTCAAGAACTGCCAAGTTGCTTACAGATGGACAAGCATGACAAGAACCAACCTGAAGATCTTGGGAAGCGGTCATGTCCCAGTGTTGGTGCAAAACCTACCACAGAGTTCCTGGTCTTGGCACTACCCCAAGCACTGCAATAGCACCCATAATGAATTAGCAACAGGTTCAGTGATTTCTGTCTTGTTTTCAGGTCCGCAGTGACCAGATTGCCTCAGCCACCAAAGCCTTCATGCTCAACGCAGCATGGGAAGTCATGAAGTCCGACCCTAAAGTTGAAAATGCAGGTTTCCTGGCATCCTGGTTCCAGGAGACCCTGCACGCCTACCTTCCCTCCATTGGCACCAGCATCCTGGACTGCATGACACAGCTTCCAGTCACTTGTGATGGCCTGGCCACAGTGTATGTCTGATCTAAGCTCAGGGTCTAATTAGCTGGCATGCATGAGCCTGAGGTTTGGTAGAGCCAGGAAACAGTTGCATTGCCAAACTTTATTTTTTAAAGACTTGAATTTTTATGTCTGTTTTTCTGCCAGTTCTCTCTGTTCCAAATTTGTCTTGTTAAGACCAATCCACAGAAGAGGTAAGATAGGGTTAGAAAGAACTGCAAGGCAGAACAAGATCCCAGTGCCCAGCGTGTGAGAGCTGCCAGCAAAGAACAAGACAAAGGCAGCACACTGTCCAGACAGTGCAGTGTGCTCACTGGAGTCAGTGTCACATGGCTGTATAGGGTACAACCATATGTAATACTCACCTGTGCCTCACACACCTTCCCTGCTGTTGAGGAGGGAGCTGTAAGCAGGTTTCTCTTCCAGCTGTACAAGAGAACAGTGTGCATTTATTGGACATAAATGAATTTCTCTTACTATTATATTGTGTGCTTCTTGGGGACCTCTCTGAGGGAAGAGCTGGTGAAGGAGAGGAGTGGAGACAGGTAGAAACTTGGGAAAAGATGTGAAGCAGGATGAAGATGTGAAGAAATTAGCTGAGATGTGAACAGGGCTCTACTAATTCACCTTAGAACATGAAGGGTTATCTCAGTTTCTATCACGCACCCAAAGAGAATTTCTAATGTTCAGCTCAGATAAGGAAGTGAAGGGAAACATGAGCTAACAATTTGTTATTCATACCAGGAAATGGCAACAGGTTTTGTCTCATCTCTCCCCTTTGAATTCTAGGGTTCAAGCTCTGGACACTGCTTATTCTGAGATGAACAACAGCACAAGGCAACTGGTAGCTGACTGGATTAGAAGATTCCTCACCACACATGGTCAGTGCTCAGTATTGACAGTCCAAATTTTCCTGGTGTAATTGCAAAAGATTCAACAGAGATCACTGTATAAACTACTAACTTCTGTTGTCTGCAAAATGAGAATTGGCTGTTACAATGATCAGATAATAAAGAACTCCAACAAAAAGATATTCAGCAACATGCCCATGCTTTCAGCAGCTCCATCAGGTCATTCAAGTCGCTTTTCTGAACTCAGGTCAAACTATGATGCTAGAGGAGATCAGTCACAGGGATATTCTCTGGGTCAAAATAATTTTCAGTTTCCTCAGTACCCTCCCTCCAAGCCTTTTCCATCCCCAGGGTCCCAAAGGAGACCCATTCTTATTTGTCTATCAAGAAATAACAAGTTATTATTTTATGGTTTTAGTTTGTGAAAAAAATTCAGCAAGAGAGTGGCTACTGACCAACTGGAAGAGTTTCCAGAACTATGCATCATATAATGATCTCACTTCTTGCTGGAGCAGCTTTGATGGGGTAAGAAATCACTTTGAAAATAGGGCTCCCTTCAGCTGTTTCACCCAGCTGGCTGTAAACCCTCAAGCAATAGGGGAGCTGGGGGATAAAGGGACTGAAACTTTCACACGCCTGTGGATTGTAGTGGTAGTGGTTAGAGCTGCAAGTCACTGAACAGGGTTCAGCAGGCCACACCCACATGGCACCTACTAAACTCACATCATATAGTCAATAATCTGGTAACTCCAGGGCTGTATGGAAGAATTTATCTTGTGTGGCAACTCGTTCAGAAGTTTAACTCTTGCACCATGTCTTTAGTCACACCTATCTATTCACAGTTCACAGCTCTTGAGGTCCTCACAGCCAGCCAGCTAGCCCAGCTTACAGCCCTCAGCAACACGTTCTCCAACAGCAGCCTAGCTGCTGCCATCACACAAGTCCTCAGCACCAATAACGTCCTCTACCTGGAAGACTACTTGACAGAATTATCAACTTTAACACTGACACCTCCACTGGACCACAACGTGACGTACTCAATGCTGGAGACCATTTTAACCAGAGTCAGAGACAACTTCCCAGACCTGTGTTCACCCTCTCTGAAAGACTTGTTTCAGGTGAAACTGAAAAGGATGCTGGCTGTTACTGATGCAAATATACTCAGGCTCTTCCCAACAAAGATTGGCTGCACTGACTTCCAAGATATGTGAGTATACAAGTCATCTGCAGTTAGGGAGATGCAAAGTTAACAGAGATGATATGGAAATGTGGCTCCTCAATGCAAACTGTGTGACTGCTACAGGTCTTTCTCACCTGTTGCTGCTAAAGCTACTATGAAAATGAGCCTGCAGCACTTCTCATATCATATTGTCAAATGTTGCCCTGGAGATTTTCCAATTGCCATCTTTAGATTATGACCACAAGATAAACAATGTCACATCTCTCAGAACAAGCAGCACAGCACAGTGACAATAACTGCTCCCCATGGCTGCTCTTGCACTGATGACAGATGAACAAAGCACCTGAACACTTAAGTGATTGTTCATCTTCTCCAAGGTTCAAAACCATTTTACTTTTCTCCCCCTGGATAAAGTTACCTTAGGTTTTCAGAACTTACTTGGGGGGGGGAGGGCAGGTACAGCATGGCTCATAAAGGCTGTGATATGAAAACCCACTGAAATCAGATTTCATTTCTATCACTATGCAGCTACAAAGGGCTGAATTCTGTGCACCACGAGTTAGACCCTGACACACAGAGAGCTGTATACCAGGCCAGAATGGATTTTCTCAATGGGCAAGCAGCAAAAGAAGGTAACAGATAACTGCACATTACTTTAACAAAACTATAAGCACTTTAATACTAAAACCTTACACTACTTTAGAGCAACATGTGAGTAATAATACTCATAATTCCAGGATTACAGGAGAATTCACAAAACCCCCCACTTTCTCTCAGGGGAGCCATCCCAGGAGTGTTCTGTGGGACAGCCCAGCCAAGCTAAACTGCAGAGGGGAGGGGGGACTCTGAAACTGGGGGAAGAAACTTCAACATCTTGACTGGCGCTCCTGAGCACTGCTTCCTACTTCCCACAGCCACTCTGACCCTTTTCAAGGTCCAACTGTGGCCACAGCACCATTTCTACCTCACTTTCTTACAAAGAGGTTATTTTTCCAGAAGCACACGCTTACCTGGCTGTCTTGCAGAGATGAGTGTGGACAAAGCAGTGAACAGAGCTTCCCTCTCTTGCCAAGAGACTCTGTTAACTTCTGACCATGCAACACACCATCTCTTGCAGGAGTGGCTTGTACATTCACCACTTCTAGCAGCCGAGATTGGTTAGAGGACAACTTCGGATTCTCTAGTATCTACAGTGACTACAGCGATTTCCTCCGCCTCAACCCCAGCTTCAATGGAGTAAGTACCACAGCGAGCAAAGCTCCCATTGGGCTCCCCCAAGGCTGCTCCACTGTGTCACTCTGCAGTGGCAGTAGGGCACTGTCCTTGGCCTGGGGTTACTCCATTCACATGCAGAAAGACAAAAGCTGGGGGGTACATTCAGCTGCCCTGCCCTTGGGATGACATCCTTCTCTGTTTCTTTTTAGTTTGAGGTGACAGATTTGCTGACTTCAGTGCAGCTTGGAAAGCTACTCGTCACCTCCCATACCCTAACAGACACCACGAGGGACAGTGCAGAGATGGATGTCACCAAGGTTATGAAGGCCCTCCAAACCCGGAGCATCTCTGAACTACACACCTTCCTGCATGAAGTTAATTCTCTTGCAGCACAGGTAAGAGAGTTCCTCCAGTTTCAGACTGTTTTCTACAGGCACCATCCTACCTCTTGCTCACTCTTATTTCCATGCACTGCCCAGCCCTGTATCGCCTGCTGTTCATTCCAGCAAGAACAAAGCCACACTAATACTCATGGTGACTCAGACCCAAAGATAAGCATCTCCATCACCCTCTAGTAGTGCATCACTTCCCATTTATTCTTCTCCCCAGATGCACATGGAGAGCATAAAGAGCACTGGAGTTCGTGACATAATGCTCAAAGGCATTTTCCAGACCCTGAAGCCACATTTTGCCTCGATGACAAGAACAGACTTGGAGTCCCTGTTCAATGGGACACTGACCTTGTATCTAGGCTCCATCACTCATGATGAATTAATGACACTGCCTGCTGTCAGTGACTGCCCACTCTTACAAGTGATGTGAGTACAAGTCCAGCTCGGTTTCTCTCATCTGTGTGCACTCTAAAGGAGAATGTCACTGTGGCTACAGGGAGGGATTTGACTGACAAGTGAGAGAAATGTGAATCCATCTGTCCCATCAGAGCAGACATTTCTGGCTGGCTGTGCTAAAAATGTTATTAGCATAGACCTACAAAAGCCACAGCAAACAACTGATGCTGACATGCCTTCTCTCTCCTTGTCTTGCAGAGTGAGAGGTTTGGACTATGCAATTAACGACATGACAACAGAGACAAAGACTGACATAACCCAATGGATCGTCCAAACTCTTCCTCACTTAGGTGAACCTTTTATTCTACTGAGTTTGTTCAGGCCCCTGGTATCCCTCAAACCTCACTGACACGTGCAATTCTCCTGTGCCTAGGCATTTTCAGTAATTGGGAGCCAGGGCTCTGTCAGCTCTAAAGTCTACAGAGGTTACACTCCAATTATGCCTCAGTGAGCCAGTTCCACCTTCGGGCAGCTGTCCCAGTATGAAATGCAGAGCAGCCTCTGTCCCTGTAAAGCAGCAACACCAGATTTCCTTGTTGACTGAAGAGAGGGAAGTTTAAACAAACAAAAGCCCCAAAGAAACCCCACCACTATTAACTGTGCCCTTACTACAAGCACAAACTGCTCTTATGAATTACTGAACCACTGGATTGTTTCCTTTTCAACACTCTCATTTCACAATGTTTGTAAATAACAGAACTTGAAAAGTAACCAAGGAGCAGCGTGCCATTTCCATGAAATTACTAGACACCGCTTTGTGACAGCCTTCCAGGAACTGCTTTGACAGAAGCCAAGCTGGTTAAAACCAGGTTGATTCACTGCTTAGATGCATGATAACTGGAAATACTTCATCTATCATTTCTATAATATACCCTGAAGCCATCTTAGATTTTTGTGAGTCTCAAACTGAAACGTAAATAATTTGTTACTGCTGCATTTTAGGTTGCCAGATGGATGAAAACTGGATGACTCTCAACTTCCAGAGGTTCAGATCTGTAGCTAACATCACAGACTTTGTTGCTGCCTATGAAAACTTCACTGGGGTAAGACTACTGATTCAAACTTTGTGACATTTTACTACCACAGAGCAAAACTATTTCCTTTCTAGACAGTCACACAATTCATGGCAGGATTTATATTCTGAGAGACAGAGTATTACAAAATAGTCTGAACAGCAAACATGAAATGAAAACACATTGCCCTTTCTTCTCTAACTAGAAACAAGGGAAATTTTTCCATCCTCCTGCGAGAGCCAGGATTCCCCTGTGCTACAGGAAGAGTTCAACTACGGTTTCTGATCATTCCCCTACATTTCAGTTCCAACAATACCTTTATAGTTAGTTAATTTTGCCATAACACAACATCCAGCAAAAAAGGATGGGTGCATAGCTGGAGTACCAGTATGGAAGCCAAAGGATCTCTGTATCTAATCCAGATTCTTTTCTGAAGAGTTTAGAGCTTGGTTTGTTTTCCATGGGACACCAAACAGATTTCCATTGGGATGGGGTATATCAGAGAAGCCTAACCTGGGCCCTGACTCACTCTCACCCCAACAAAAGGAGCTCACCTAGGCCTAGAAGACACTCACAATCTCTTACCAGCCTTCCAAAAACGAATCTTTTCTATTAAAATCTTAATGCTTCAAATGCTCTTGCCTACATCAAGACTGGGCTGGGGGGTGGGAAAGGAGTGTCTCAGTCTCATACCACTGCTCCATCATGAACAACAAGTATCATAACCTGCATCTGCCAGAGAAGACAGAGGCCTCATCCTTGAGGACAAGCTGTGCAGGAAAGCCACCGGCACACACCCCAACAGTGTCAATTCAAGAAAATACAAATCCTTATTTATAATTAATTCTTTCTGTTCCAGATGGAGCTCCTGGAAGAGCTGACTGCTGTCCAGCTTGCCCAGTTAATGCTGTACCAAGATGTGTTCAGCTCTGTTGCCAATATTGACCGAATCTTTGACAGACTCAGCCAGCTGCCGGGTATCCAGGAGCTGGGTGCTTACTGGGACGAGTTTAACTCTGCTCTAGAGCAGGTAACTGCAGACAGCTTGTTAATGGGGCTCAGGTGTGTGAGGGCAGAAGTCTTCCCATGGTAAATGTGTAGTAACCTAGAGTAAAAACGTTCTCCAGGGAACCTGGCAGCAGGCTTAAGGCCAGATAGAGATTGTGCCAGTGCATGTCCCGTTCCTCACACACTCAATCTGTGCTTGGGCCCAACACAACTGCCACCAGCCCCTTCCCAGCTCAGACTGCCTCAACAACACAGGCCAGATCTCCAGGCTGTGTAAAACAATAAGGCTCAGAAGAGGTCCCTAAAGTGCCATTAATTAACATCATATTAATTCACATAAACTTACTGCTTGTCCTTGGCTCAGGCTGTAGCAATTCCTCTCCCACACACGCAGTTCTGACTGTGCACCCAGTGCTCCTCTTATACAGTAGTTAGCTAAGGGTTCTTCTTGGCTCCTTGTAAATACAATACCTTCCATCAGGCCAATAGAAGATATGCAAAGTCTCAGTCTGCAAGTCTCAGACCTCGCAGGTCTCTCTCTCAGGTAAGATCTGATCACAGAGAGAACACTTCCTACCATGTTGCAGCATCATGACTAACTCAGCTTTTCCCAGGACAATGAAAGCTAGCTTTGTACCAGTGCAACTGTCTTTATGTCTCTGCATTCATCCAGAAGGTGAAGCACTTGTCTAGAGTGATATAAACCTAGTGTCTGGCTTCCAGAAATCACCATTGTTACTCCTGTTAATTTTTTTTTCTTAAAAGAGCAAACAATTAAGCTCTCTAGAACCCAGCTGCTTCCACATCACTTGATGACAGAGCAGGAATCTCATGTGGAGGTAGAGTCTCATCTGTATCATTCACAGAGACACTGCAAGCACCTCCTGGAGGCAACAGGCCCTTCAGACATGTAGCAGCGCTGTCATATCAACTGGGTGCTTCAGTGCTTCCCTGGGGCCTGGCTTTGCAGCGTTCTCTGAGAGGCAACAAAGCTCAAGGAGAGCTGAAAGCAAGTGATACCTGAAATCCCTGGTCCTGCTCAAGGCTCAGCAGCAGAGGTGGCACAAGGGACTGCATGCCTGTTTCTCAGGTGTTGCAGTTCCTAGTGCAGTGCATCCACTTAAACTGCTACAACTGGCCACTGAAATGAAAGAAAATCATCTTGACAGTGCAAATAACACACCTGGCAAATAAACCAGCTGACCAGACTATTTCTTGAGACTCAGTAGGAACTGAGCTATAAAATAACTATATAGCTAATATTTTGTGCTATAAAATACAGGACTTGTGTGTAGAGTCTGAGACATCAGGGAATATATTTAGTATCACTAAACAAAAGTAACTCAGAAACCCCCTTCTATCTTGTATAAGCATTGGGAGCTATACCAGCTTGGCTGCCTCCAACACCACCTAAATACCCAGAAGTGACATCCCTAAAACCAGAAGGACTAGAGGAGAACACACAAGTTTGTTTCTCCTTCTGTGCTGAATTGTTTTCAAAACTTTTCCCTGCTGCAGAAGGATCAAGATAGAGATATAAAAAAACCCCAGCCCTCTGTTTTTCAATGCAGATTTTGCTGGGATTTTTGCCTGTGTGCTGCTTGATGCTTCACATCATTTATCCAGGTCTTGGCTACACTCTTACAACGCTGTAAAATCCTCACGGATGCTGCATAATTTGCTGTTACTGCTGTATGAGAAATAAGAGGCTGCATCACCCAGAAATGTTCTTCTCTTAGCTTTCAGATATTCTTCCAGAACCTTAAAGTTGCATTTTATGTTCCTGCTGCAGCCTTTTGCCAGCACCTTTAACATCTCCTTGGAGGTAAAGCGTACCATGTTAGCGAGAACAGTGGAGCAGCTCCGGTCTGTGCTCCCCACCTTCACAAATGAAGACTACCACCTTTGGTTTCAGAAGAGGCTCACAGCTGTTCTGCCAGGCATTCATGCCACCATCCTTCAGGACATCCCCAAAACTATCTCCTGCAGTTCCTACAAGTCTCTGTGAGTCACAGTCGCCCTGTCTGAGGCTGTTCCATGTTGCTTGAGATTTAAACCTTTTAGTAAAAGAATAATCCAGTGCAGTGGATGAACTGGAAAAGGAGGAAACATGGTGCCATGGTTACAGAAGGTGGCCAGAAGACAGTTACTCCCACTCCTCTCACTCAATTTGTCTTGCATGTCTTGGCAAGTCGCCTTATTTGGCTTTTGTTTGCTTTATGTATTAGCCCACACACTAATTCAGATATTAGTTTTACTGCAATGCTTTCTTGGGATCAAACATTTAGAAGGCTTCAATTTGACTCACTTTGCCTCTACCAAAACCAATGACAACTGCCCTGGGGCAAAAACAAAGGCAAGGCCTTCAATATTCTACTTCAATTCTGCCAATATATTTATTTTTAGAGCAGAGAAAACAACCCTAGAATATTTCATGAGAGCTGTTCAGCAATGGGTTGGTGCTTGTCCTTCATTTATTCCAGGTTTCTTTCTTCTACAGAATTGCTGGGATGAATACAGTCTTCTCTGAAATCCCTGCAGCTGGCAAAACAGATGTATATAACTACATTGTGGCATTCCTCAGCCAGCAGTCTGAGCTCACTGGTAATCCCTTATTAGTTCAGCTCCATCACTCTCTGCAGGTTGTGGGACAGAGCTGATCAATCTTTTGCTTTGCTCAATTAAGTAAGAGGTGTTTCTTCTCAGAACTCATTCCTGTTCACTGTATGGAAATGAAAGAGGGCAGGGTGTGCCCCTGGAGGGCTGATGCAAAAGCCAAAGTCGGGGACTTCAAGGTTTTTCTTTGCCTTCAAGGTGCTTTAGCAGCCCTGGGTACTGGTGTATACTTGAATCTGCTCTCCCACGTTATCTGTTTTTCTGTGCCCTCACCATAGGTCCTGCTTGCTCTGCCCAAGCCACACCTAGAGACTGGTTATTACAGTTCTTTGGAAAATTCTGCACAGAAGCACCTTACGCTCAATTGGTTTCACTCTATCACCAGCCTTTGGATGCGGTGAGTCTGTGTATATCCAGGCTGCCTTTGCACTCAAGAGAGGATGTGCCAGAAATCATGGAAATTAAATTGCTCAGGTGTGGGGGAACAGTATTCAACTCCTCTGCCTTTCTCCAGTATGCAATTTTAGACCTCCTCACTCCGACTCAGATCGGGGACATGATGGTGTACTCGGACACACTGACCAATATGGATGCAGCAGTCCAGCTTGTCCAGTTCTTCCAGCAAAGTGAAGCTGAGGTTGTTCAGATGATTCTGACACAGTTCACCAAGGCTGCAAGCATGGTAGGCACTCCCCATGCTCTCTGCAACTTCCATCTCCCCTGCAGACACTTGTCATCTTACAGTCGCCTTCAAAATTGCATTCACGTCAGGTCCTTTCAGGACTGCACTCTTCAAAGTATTTTTTGCTTCCATTTTGCATTCATCAAAATCCTGGCTTAGAAAACCACTTAAAGAGGTCCCTCCCCAACTGTAGCCCTGCAGTTCTGATTGCCCTAGCATCAGTGTGCTCATCACATAACTTCTTTCAGCGTAAGATCAGAGTCTTGCCAAACGATGACATTGCTCAGCTGCTCCTACTGCAATACCTGACCAGCACGGCCGAGCAAAGGAAGACATACACTGCTGCTGCCTGGAACGTCACCTTCCAAAATGAGCTGTACTTCCTGAGTCCTGTCATCAACACAACAACCCTGGCTCTCATTGCACCACAGGATTATGACTCCTTAGTTGCTGTGTAAGTCTTCTGGGCATTGCTGGGATCTCTCTTCAGCCAGTAAACAGGGAAACACTGTTCCTCATGGAGCCACGTTGAAATGTAAGAGAGCTGATGTGCTGTTGGCCTGGATGAATACTTCTTCATGGCTCTTACCCACAGCTTCATGATCTTCTCAGAGCCTGAGGTGAAGTTAGATCTGGGCCGTATCAAATTTAGGCCTTGGTCCACAGATGCTGTTTGTACAACAGGGGTGGAGTATTTAAGCTCCTTGGCACAAATTTTGAGACAAAGGAACAGGCCACAATATTTTGGAGAAAAGAATGTTCTTGTCCAAGGCTCCAATTAGAGGAAGGAACAAAGAGTTAGTCATCCCATGTAGTTCACCTGGGTCCTTTTTCTTGTTCATTCAGTGTCACTGCACTTGATAACACTTATGGATACATGACTGAGTCCTCTAGAAGAGACGTAGCACTCTGGATTGCACAAAACCTCCCAATCTTGCAAGGTAAACTCTGGGACAACACACTGGGTTCCACCCTGGCTCTGCTAACAGATTCTTCCAAGAAAGCAGGGAGTTCAGCTAGTAGACTTCTTCCAGAAAAACATTAAGTCCAAGCAATATAGACTTGTGCACAAAGGCAAACTCTAGTGCACTACAGGGCTGTCCAAATGGAAAAATGCTCTTTCTGATGCCAGCTCACACCAGGATGCCTTGTTGATCTTTGGTGACTGTCCCAAGATATGATGTATATTCCTGGAAATGTAAAAAAAAAAAAAAAAAAAGGATTAAGGGATATCTCTGCTATCTTCACCTCATTTAGGGGATCCTAATTTTTCTCTCTTCTCTCTCACTATTTATTGCACACTGATTTTACTTTCTCAAGGTACAAAGTTTAATTTCCTTTGAAAAAAAAAAAACCCCACAAATCCCATCTAGTCCAGCAACCTGTATCCACACCAGTCAGGACTGGATGTCTAGGGAGGAGTAAAGGCATCCAACCAGCATAATCTGGTATTTCCCTTCTACTTTTCACCAGTTTCCATGTGATCCATGGCTCAGACAGCTTTTCTTTCAGTCAATGGGATCTGGATCTTCCACTTTTCTGCAACAACTATCCTGTTTAAAAAGAAGGACATACTGTGGTGGGTAAATCCCTGAGAGTCACTGTGCCTTTTTCCCCCTTAGATGGTCCAAAAGAATTCACTGCTGCGTGGATACAAGTCACCTGGAAATCCTTCTTCCATGACATAGCCCTCCAGAAAGTCACAGCAATCAACAACAACTTTGACCCTGTATGTATGATCTCTACACTAAGTGCACATGGGAAACTGGGGCTTTCAGAAGTGTTTATCAAACAGTAGAGAGCCTTCAAGGTCAAAAGTCTAAACAAAAATACATGTCAACACTCTACAAGCACATTCTCTCTGCTCAAATAGCTTTGCCTGGGATATGAGAAATTAACTTCAGGATATAAGCAAACTTCTACAAACCACCACATGTAATCTGTAAAAAGTGTGAAAACTGTGGAAAAAATACTTCAGCTAGTTCTAGAGAAGAGGGATGAGCTCATGTTCAGTGGGTGACATTAATGTTTCCTAGGCTAAAATTCTGGACCTGCTGAGCATCGAGCAGCTGGTGGAATATAGTCTGACTTCTGATGCGCTGGTCAACGTGACCACAATGCAGGATGTCCTGAATGCCCTGAGGGGTGAAAATCCTCACATCTCAGAGCCTAAAATGAGTGAATTCCTGATGAAGTTCAATCTGGCTCTGACAGAGGTACAGTAACTTTCATTACAAACACTTTTCCCCTTTAAAAAAGCAGGGATTCTCAGGCACTTCATGTGTGAGAAAGTCATGGTGCCACATAAAACAAGGATGCTGATGAAGGGTGGGGGGTAGACTGGGGGGAGTCATCCCCCTCACCATTCTGCTACCAAACAGCTCCCAAGTAATAGCATTTCCACTCTCCACAGGAAGGCATTGTGGGCATCAGAAATGATGAAGTAAGGACAGAAATGCTGACAACGCTCTTCACTGACCTTTCCAAGCACTTCTATAGATTCACTGATCTTGACTATGAATTCTGGTTCCTGGAGAACCTAAGGTTCCTCTTGCCAAGTATAAACACAGACCTGCTAGAGTTAATCCCAGGAGACCTCAGTTTCCCAGCCTACACAGCCATGTGAGTACCATGTGCTGAGGAGTGCTGCCTGCCTGGCTCATACTGCAGGAAAGCTCTGCCAGGGGAAGCAACACACATTTTAGCAACTTCTTTCCCAGCATAAGCAAACACTAACATTTCACAGTTGGTCAATTTTTTTTTTCCAAAAGTGGGGGAAAAGGCATCTCAACTTGATTTTTGCAGTAATGGAGATTCAGGCAGCACTTTTCACATATACATGTACTGTATTGTGCTCTATGTGGGTTCCTTCACACACACCCCTACTCCAGGACAGCATACTCTGAACAAGCTGGGTGTAATCCAACTCCCCCATGACCTACAAAGCCTGTACCTTTTGCTTTTGTTGTTAGCATTATTGCTGTAATACATTTCAGTTGAGGCATGACTACATATTATCATAAATAACGTTATTATTTTATTTATTACAAGTCTCTACAATCTCAGGCTGATGAGATCTTATTTCTTGACCCCTGCAGAGTGACAGGCCTAGATAATGTCTTTCCAGAGCTTCCACAAAATACATCCCACACTATCTACCTCTTCATCAAAAGGATCCTGGAATCTCAACTTACTTTTTCAGGTATGGGTCTGCTTTCAGGGATGTCCAATGGCATATTTCTTTTGTAGCTGTCTGTCCCATCTGTGCTAAAATTTCTGCCAACTGCCTGTCCCTCCTTGGTTCAGAGAGGAATTCACACACAGGAGCAAGTACAACATGTGGAGGCTGCCTGGAAGCCTTTCCATCACTGAGCTTCCCAGGACAGAGTGCCGCCTTTCCTCTGAAACATCCAATATTGATGGCAGCTCAAGGAACGAAAACACTTGAGCTTCTGTTCTCTTCTGTGATGCCTCAGCACCATCCCAGTAGCACTCTACCAGGAACCTGCTGGTAGCAACCAGGACCTCACAGCAAACCCATGGCTCCCTGTGCCCAAACCAGCCCCACAGCCATCAGGAATCCCTAGTCCTGCCTGTCACCCACAGCTCTCCAAAGCCCTCCGCATGCCAGTCCCCATAATCTGCAGCTGGTTGGGACTGAGGGAGAGTGTAGGTTGCAGCCCTCATTTCTAGCTATGCTGTGGAGCACTGACAAAAAAGACCAGTTACCACAGAATGCTGACAGACTTCTTGTACTTCCTCAGACAAGGTGTTTCCTGGCACGTACGACAGCAGCCGAAGTTTCCTGGAACTTATCTTCTACAGATTTTTACACTTTGCTCCTTACAGTGACCTTACTGACTTCTACAAGGACTTTAATGGGGTAAGGACAAGCACAACTCTGACAGAACAAAATTTATAAACAGTTTGTGGATAATTTGGGTCTGGTTTTCAGACCTGATATGACTTCAGTGAGTCCAAAACATTGTCTGAATTTTTTTACTACAACCCTCAGGCATAACCCCACAGTTTAGAATCCTCTTATCCTTGTTTCTGCTAACACTGGTACACCAAGGCTAGAAACCAAGACAAACCCATGACTATTTAGGAATGTCACAAAGAGCTTTTCCTTACAAGATTTCCACACTCAGCTCTGTAAAAAGTATCAAAAGCATCGAGTGCTTTTCATAAGCTGAACTTCCAGGAGATAGCATCCTCTTCCATACCTGTCCCCAAGGGAAGACCCTCGCCAAAGAAATCAGGAGAACTTCTTCCAGGCTTTTAGTATTAGATGCAGTTCATGATTCTCCCATGGATTTTACAGAAGTGTGACAATCAAGTAGGAGCACTTCATAGCCCAATGCTTTCCACTCCTCTGCACACTCCGTTCCCATACAGGTTTTTAATACTGCAGTAGAGTAAGTTACGTGACTAGCAATGAGAATAGAACAGCTGTGATGTGAGTTATCTAGAACAGCTGATGATTAGCATTACCTTCGTCTTTTGTGTCAGGATGAAACATGCCTTTCATCCACCCTGGCTGGAGAAGGCTCTCACCTGGTGCTGTGTAGCATGGTGGGGACATTCAAGTGGCTTTAGGGCCCTAGTGAGTCACGTTCAATCAGAAACATAAACAATGACCTATGTACGTGGCTGATAACTCTAATTAGAGGATGACCAAATGCCTTTCTAAGTCTGTACACTTTCTGCTGTGCTTTCCTCGTTAGTATGAAGTTCTTGACCTTCTGTCTGCCAGACAAATAGGAGAGATGACAGTTCTCACAAATGCTCTTAAGAGGGAACGCCTTACTGTCCAGATTTTGCTGGAGATGGAGAAACGCTCCTTTGAGGACCTGACTGAATTCATAGAGGAGCTGAACGCTGCAGCAGTAAAGGTATGCTCAAAGCTCCTGCCCCAGAGAAAAGCCTCCTGTTACAAGTCTCAGAAATACTCAAATGCCACAATGGAAAGAAACTCCTTACAGTAATGCAACCCTTGGGCACTAGGCTAGGTTAGAGCTCACGTGGTGAGGCTTCAGAGTAGCCAAAGTTAATTACTGTTACTCATCTGATGGACTACACACTGCAGACACCTTACTAATTTTAAAAGGTTATTTATTTTCTCTCATAATGTTTATTTAGTACCTTGGTTTCCTTTCAACTCAAAACTCATCCCTTACAGAAGAGGGCAACGATCTTCATTTTGGTTGTGGTCAAATGTTTTTTCCACTGGACTGGAAAATGTAGAGCACAGTTATTTTATTAATTCACTACAACAATACTCTCACATTCAGTTCCAAAATTCATTACTGCAGTGTTGCACCCCTGTGCAGTCACAATAAAATATTGGTGGCTTTCCTGAAAACAGCACACTACACAATGGGGAGGAGACCTCTCCTGCTGCTAGGTAGTTTAATCTACCTGTGGAAAGCAGTGATTGCCAAAATCGATTTGTGTGTGCTGGTTCTGTTTCCAGAGAGATCTCACTGTCCTTCCTGAGCCTCGGATTCGTGAGCTGCTCTTCGATTTGGTTTTTAAATCTCTGCCACTCAGCACCTTTACAGCCAGCGAATACGCCTTCTGGTTCGGCTCGGAGCTGCAGCTATTCCTGCCAGCTATGAGTGCTGACTACCTGCAGCTACTGCCTTTGGATATTGACTGCCAGTCTCATCAAATCCTGTGAGTCATGAGCAGCCAGCTTCCCCGAGGGTGGCCCAGCTCTTGCTACCTTGTCAAACCAACAGGGGTGTCTTCCCCAGAGTACCCGACATCCGACAGGGGGTCCTGGTGGGTGACAGGTTGGCCATGAGCCAGCAGTGTGCCTCGGTGGCTAAGAGAGCCAGTGGGATCCTGGGGGGCATCCGGAGGAGTGTGGCCAGCAGGTCAAGGGAGGTGATCCTCCCCCTCTACTCTGCCCTGGTCAGGCCCCACCTGGAGTATTGTGTCCAGTTCTGGGCACCTTGGTATAAAAAGGACCGGGATCTCCTGGAGAGAGTCCAGAGAAGGGATACAAAGATGATTAAGGGCCTGGAGCATCTCCCCTGTGAGGAAAGGCTGAGTAGGTTGGGACTGTTCAGCCTTGAGAAGAGAAGACTAAGGGGGGACCTAATTAATGTTTATAATTATCTTAAGCAGGGGATGCAGGGGGAATCAGCCAGCCCCTTTTCAGTGTCTGTGGAGACAGGACAAGGGGCAATGGCTGCAAGTTGGAGCACAGGAAGTTCTGCACCAACATGGGGAAAAACTTTTCCACAGTGAGGGTGAGGGAGCCCTGGGACAGGCTGCCCAGGGAGGTGGTGGAGTCTCCTTCTCTGGAGATATTCAAGACCCGTCTGGATGCCTATCTCAGTGAAATGTCCTAGGGAGCTGCTTTGGCAGGGGGTTGGACCCGATGATCTCTCGAGGTCCCTTCCAACCCCTACAATTCTATCATTCTATGATTCTACTGCTTTTAGAGTACTGACCTTCACATGAGTTTCATATCAGTCAAACCCATTCATAAGGATAGCATGAAATGTCTGAGTACACCTTAATTTATTTTTTCAAGATGCTACCAAGGGGGAAAATCAACGGTTTAATCTAGCCCAAGTGAAACATTTCAGTTTTACTGACACTAGTACTTTCAGCTTATGTTTCCTATGGACCTGAATTCTCCCTCCAAAGGAAAAGTGCACTCGGCAGGTGTCTGGCCAATAACCTCCTGTTGCTCTTGTGTCAATACAGTGTGCAAGCTATGGACAGAGTGTATGAGCATTACACAGATGAGCAGAGACTCTCCATCCATCACAGAATACACAGCTTTCTACAGAGGTACCATAGTACTCAAGGTAAACTCTAGACGTTTTCTTTTTCTCCTGTTGTAGAATTTAGTATTCATGCTTGACAAATACTTCCCAGGCTGTAATCTTCTCACCCAAAAACTATACACAGAGTGTTTTAACTAGAAAAAGGGAATTGTGATCCTCTGAAGTCCACTAGGATTTTTTGATTGCTGTTAATTCTATATATTAAGTCCCCAAACGTCCCGGTGATGGACAGTGATGTGAGAGTTCTAACACAAAGTAGACAGGCAACAGACAAGAAGATGCTTTCTGATGTACTGTGCTTGCTCCCTTCACTCTAACATCCCTTTGTGCCCAGCTCAGGTGGATCTTACATTCCTCCCACCCCTGTTGTTAGACAGGTTGTATTTCCAGGCTAACTAACAGCTCAGAAAAACACTCACCAGCTTACTGACTGTGGGCTTTTCTGTATTTCAGGTGCCACCTGTTCCCCAAATGGAAACAGCAGCACATGGATAGCTGCCAACTATGGCAGTTTCAGTGCCTGTGCCACTCTGCACGAGTTCTCTTCACTCAATCCAGACTTTGATGGGGTAGGTCACATACTGAACCTTGCTGTATCTCAGCATTTTTGCCTCTTCTCTCCATAAACACAGCTCTGTAATTCCTTCCTATGGCATTGACCACAATCCCTGTTACAAGTACAGAGGTGTTTCTGCATTCCTTTTCAGCTATCAGCTCTGGAAAAGCTGTCCCCAGCTCAGCTGGCACAACTAACACTGGAAACAGGGGCTCTAGCTGAGGAAGCAAGTGTGATCACCATCATGGACCACCTACACACGCCATCAGATCTTACTGAGTTCTTTGCCACACTGAATACCATGGCATCGGTAACTTCCCCTATTGTGCTCCAAAGCTCCTCCACCCAAACTGCAGTTACTTGCACCAATGCCTGCTGTGTGATACCCAAACTCCAGCCCTGACTGCAGAACAGGGCTCATACTACAGCCTTGGTTATAAGAGGGAACCTTGCCCGAAAGGAGGCTACAGGTCAAATCCTTGGATAGCTGTTCCTTAAAAGCCTGGGGTTGTAGCAATCTTCTGGTTTTCTGTCCAGACACCAAGCTACCCTTCCTCCACAGGTCTACCCTGAGCCACAGCAGGGTGTGATGGGAAGAGATCTGGGTATACCTCCGGGAAAACAGACCCATTTGGGAACAAGCACTATTCAGTCTTCCCAAGAGCTCCCTGCTTGGGTCCTTCACTTGATGCTACCAACCCAGTCACCTTTACAGTGGCTTCCTATGAGTGAAGGGAGAGATATTAAATAATCCTGAACAATATCTTAAATTGGGGGAAGGCTTAGCATTATAAATTACATGCCAACTATAACGAAAAGGTGTGTGATTGCAGGTGGAACTTCAAAACAGCAACCTTGCCCATCTTCTACTAAGCGATGCCCTGCATAAAATAGCTCCTAGCTTTCCCAAAATGAAACCTTCTGGCTTCGCTGGCTGGTTCCAAGACACTCTACAAAATGTGTTGCATGCAGTGAACGAGATCAGCATCGCAGAGATACCTGTCAATATTTCATGTGACTCCTATCAGCAAGTGTGAGTCATCCATCCCATATACGTTTATCCTAACTAAGCACTTCTATTTACTTATGTTATACAGGACTACCTGGCAACACGTTCACATATTGCTAAGAGCACAGTGCTCCTGCTGAAAAGCAGAAGTAACCACAGTAAAGTACTCAGTGTCTTTAGGCTTCCATGCAAAATACACTGAAATTCAGCAAGTTTTTAATTAGAGCAGCCTTAGCAATTCTGTCACCTTTATCTTAAGCAACAGCATCAAGTAGAGAGCATACCTTAACAATGAAAATGGCCTTATCACATAACGTCATGTTCAGTCTGATCTGAAGATACTTCACAGTTACTTCTTTAGAACCTTGCTGATAAGATCTTGCAGTAACTAATAATGATGAAAGCTCTTGTAATTTTTCTAGTGGAAAAGTTTTTGTTATGGGAAAACGCTCATTTGATTGAATTCAAATATTCCTCATGACCATCCCAATATTCCCTCCTTCAGGTTGAAGGGTTTCAACAAAATCTATGCTGGCATCCCCACAGAAAACGTTCGTCATGTTTTCGGATTCTGTAAAAGCTTCTTGACAAGAAAAGTGAAATCAGGTAATGGCAATAAAAAGCCCTAATTTGGGAACGTCCTTTGAAAGCTTTCCAGCACACTCTGGGCTTCAGAAGCAGCAGGAACTCTTGTAGTAAGATCTGAGATGCTCTTAATGACAAGCAAGAAAAAAGAAGCATATACTTACATTGTTGCACCAACACTATGATCTTTTCATCTTAGTGATGGGATTCTCAACTCCTCCTGTATTTTGGATGGCTCACTAGTAAGCTTAGCCATTGCCAGCCACAATATTAGGTTGCCAAATGCTGTTAAAGATAAACAAGCCCAAATTTTGACAGCAGCACAAGAATGTTATTACTTAATAATGAAGATTCAGGGGTCTCTCACAATGATGTGAAACCAAACTACTCTGCTATCTGCAAAGGTTTAATGGGAATTTGCAAGAGTGACTAAGGTTTCCAGTCAGAACATCAGGAAAGAACATGTGATCCCCAGCATTCCCAGTGTCATCATTTTTTTCAGGTGTTGCATGTGGCAGTGCAACCCAAAGTACTCAGAACTGGCTGGAAGTAAATCTTGGAAATTTTAGCAAATATGCTGAGTATCAGGACTTAGTCACGTGGAACAAGCACTTTGTGGGGGTAAGTATGTTTAATTTTTAATTTTTCTTCACTAGCATTCACTGTGAGAGCATGGTGGCGTTCCACCATGAAACACTCTACATCTGCAATGTCTTTATGGAATGGCATGGGAGCTGGTGGGGCATATTCCTTAAAAAATACTCTTGGCATTAGCATCCAATCACCACAAATATATTTACTGCTTTTCGCTGGCTAGTGCTCTTGCAGAGCTACAGTAATATTCAGAAATGTTACATATCCTGATGAAAAAAGGACTTGACAAGTTCTGTGGATATTCCAGACCTGCCCTGAGTCTTTCTGGAAGCACTAACAGTTACAATGATTCTCATATGCTTAAAAGAGTTGCCATCTGCTTTATGTCCCTTTCCACAGATAGACATCTTGGACAAGTTATCCCCACCACAACTAGCATCCCTGACACTTTCATCTGATGCCATTAATGAAGAAGAGGAGATGTGTCAGATCCTTTCCAAACTACACAACAAACCATCAGAAGAAATCTATCAGTATTTAGACCAGTTCAACAGAGAGGCAGCCCAGGTAGGGGTATCTGCACTGCAAGTCCAGGATAAACCCCTGCAGTGTGGACTTTGGCTATCCAGAATCTTAAAGACACGCTGGAAAATGGTTTATGAGATCTCATCTCAAAGTGTGATCAAATGCAACAAAGCATCTTGTGTACATCTGATCCCATCATGGCTGGCTGGCCCAAAGTATTCAGACACCAGTGCCCAAGGCTTAGTGGCTGGCTGACACTCATGTGCACGCTCATGGCAACACTGAGGTTGTACCAAGCAGAACTACTGAAGCTCATGATCTGTCCTGTGTGGCCCTGAGGAGGAAGCTGATCCTCAAAGCCACTTCCCATGCAGACATGGATCTGCCTGTGCTTGAGCAAAAGGCCAGGGTGCAAATAGCATGCAGTGCCCTTAGGGAGCCCTGGAGTGGCAGTGTCCTGTGCCGTTCAGGGATACTGGAGACTGACAGCAGTCCTTTGTGTTGGCTACCTATAGTGCAGGTCCAGGACATCCCTAAGATACGTCTTCAAGCCTGTGGCACTTGCTCAGAGTCATTACTGCTCCCTGTGGTTTTGTGCTGGGTCCCTTTTTAATCCTGTTTTCTCCCTGATGCTCACTGCCTTTCTCTTTCAGCTGGCAATAACCACTATTAAGAATAATAATGTGAGGAAAAAGATGCTCACCCAGTTTGTTGGAGACATTGAGGTGGAATTTGCAGATTTCAGCCCTGCTGAATGGACTCATTTGCTTGCAAGACTTGCTCTGCTGCTGCCAAGTGCTGGAAAGGAGGACACCAAACTCTTCCTGTCCCACATCTCTGATTGTGACAGTTTCAGAGCTCTGTAAGTACACAAGGGAAGTGTCCTCTTTACTGTCTACAAAATAAAAAGGGGGTTGTCAGGAAAGGGCAATGAATTGCCAGGACAGCACTATGCTACAGAACTTCTGTGTAAGAGAGTATCATTTAGAGGAATGATCCATCAGGCAAATAAAACAACCAGGGTCAGGCCTTCATTCCTTGGAGTAAAACTGCAAAAGCAAATTAAACCATTTTCTAATACAGTATAAAGTCATTTATGATTTATATTAAACAGTTTTTACTTGTTTGTAAAATAGTGCAATTAGGAGCAGTAAGATGAAAAAAAAAAAATACCTGGAAGAGATGGGAGGAAATATCCTGGCTAATGAACTAGCCTGGCTAATGAAATAGATTAAGCTGAGAAGTAAACACCAAAGGGCAGCAGCAGAAGGAAAACACACAGTCACATCTGGGCTACACAAAGCTGGGAAGACCAGGCTACCAAGAACAGTCCTGCTCTGACCCAGGAAACACACGGGAAAACAACAGCAGGGCTGGGCCCAGAACAGGCCTTTCCAACCTGGTCTTGAATTGCCCCTTTCCGGCACAACTTTATCCTCACAGGGTGGCATGATGCAGCTCTGCTTCTTGTGTCTGTAGAGGACTTGGGCACCTAGAGCAGGTGGTTTAGATCTAGCAGAAATTAATTTGGCAACCCAGAGGGTGAGGCTAATTACCCACAGTCATGGGGTTAAGGGATTCATGAAGCACACAGAGGTCACTAGGGGAGGCTGTACTATTAGTCTCTAAGGCCTTTTGACAACAGCCTAGACAAACATCTGCACAGACCTAATCCTGCCCTGGGGCACTGATCTCTCAAACGCCCTTAGCAGTCCAGTCTTTCACATGCAGATCACAACCAGTAAGAAATGAATCAACACCATTTCAGAACAACTAAGCTTTCCCTTTCGCTTCCTCCCCTTCTGTGAAGCTCTGTTCATGCTGGAGTAACATCTCTCCTGTCTGTAGCACCATGGCACCAGCTGGCAAGCAGGAATTAAACCTTTCCCATGTGATTTGCCTTCCACAGTGTATCCTCCTTGAGCCAGGCATACTCGTCCCTGTTGCCCACGAATCAGCAAGGCATCTGTAGCACTTTGCTGACCTTCCTTGAAAGCCAACAAACCACAACAGGTAACATGAGCCAAAATCTAAAATAGGCTTTAAGCATCCCTGTGCACTCCAGCAAACCACGAGGGAAGGGGAACGACACACTCTTGTTCTCCTGTGCTGCAGGTTCTGCATGTGCTTTGGGACATGAAACAAGTCTGGACTGGCTGGAAAGGAACTTGGGGGCATTTGCAGCCAACGCTCGTTATGAAGATTTCAGCAGATTAATGGCAGATTTCAGCGGGGTCAGTGTGCTTTCTGACTCAGACCTGAGAGCTTTGCTTTCACTCAGTCGTAGCATCCTGCTGTGCTACAGCTCCTTGCATGCACAAAGCTGAGCACTCCCAGATGACCTGATTCAGTAAATAGACATTGCTCCAGCCATGGCAGAGCTCTTCTTCCCAACACGGGGAATCCAGGCAACTATGGCTTAGGTCTCCACCTGTTGGCAGTAGTTTACCTCTCTCTGATGATGGTCCATTACTTTTACAGTTCAACGTGAGGGACAATCTTACTGCTACCCAGCTTGCCCATGTGTTTTTTGACCCTGGAGTCCTGGATGATACCAGCATGGTTGAAACCCTCCTCGTCTCCCTGGAGAACAGGCCAGCACTGGACATCTCTGCCTTTGTTACCGAGTTTGTGGCCACTGCTGCTCAGGTGAGATACCAGCCTTTGTTCTGGAATTGCAAGGAAACACAACCTGATCATGGGGGTATTGTTCTAGTGCACAGTGAGAACAGCAGCTGCAGAAACTCCTGGACTTCAGCCCACAGGGAACTAGAGAATATCTTACCAGAGCTGGTTCCCATGTCAAACACGATTACACCCAGACACACACACACTTGCTACAGCGAGAGCTGGGAAGCAGTTTCTGCTCATGCCTGACTTGTGTTCTTACTTGCTTTGTTTTACAGCAAGGCTTACCCTCTCTGACAAACCTGCCAGTCCGGGATGCCATGTTCAGAGCAATCTTTGACAAGCTGCGAGGCCAGCTCACTACTTTCAATGTGTCCCAGTATAAGGACTGGTTCCAGAACAAGCTCAGCTTGTGGCTGGGCAGCATAAATGCCTCCGCCCTTGCAGCTATCCCAAGGAACATACCTTGTAGAATATATCAAGTTATGTGAGTACACCACTGCCTGCATTCACTCCAACTCCAGTCACCAAAAGCAAGGTTTTACTGCTGCTCTGAACCCCCTGCTTTCCCTTCTCTCACAGAATGGGTGGCTTAGAAGGCAGCTTTCAACAGATGTCCCCTGCGAGCCACCAGGACGTTTTCAGCTTTGCAAGGAGCTACCTGTCTGCTAAGGCTGCTCAAGGAGGTATGCTGAAGGTGTACCACGCTCTCTCCTTCCTGTAATTTCCCTGCATCCCTGTCAGAAGCAATATGGTACAAAATTACAGGATGCTGGCCACATTGTGTCTGCTTTTTGCCCTATAGCTGATCACAGCGATCAGGGAACAATAGTGTCTGCAGAAGCAGCTGCGTTTCTCCTTGAGGCCAGGACAAGCCCTAGTGTCAACCGCTGTCCCTCACTGCAGTGGCAGCTCACAAACTGAGAGCTGGACCACCACTGGCACTTCTCTGGCTGCCCTTACCATAGTATCTGAGAATCTCCCAAATTTAGCATTCCCATCCATATGCCATTGCCATAAGGCATGGGAATGCTGTTTCCTTACCTGTTGGTACATACACACTGGGCATTAGTCACTTCAATGCTGACAAAATCCCTGAGAGATTTCTGCACCTAGACACTCTGGACAGCTCCTGTATCCCACAGGAGAACCAGTGGACTAACCCACAGGTTCTATCACCCTTGAATTATGCTTTGTTTAAAAGGTGGCCCATGCACTGAAAACACCCGGGGAAGCTTGGGATGGCTACAAACAAACCTGGGCTCCTTCAGCTCCTTGGCTACATACAGGGAACTGACTGACATGAATGGAGATTTCAGTGCAGTAAGTAACTCTACAAGACAGCACCCAGTGCAAGCCCCCAAACCTGCCTGCCAGCCTCCCACAGCTCAAGAATACTCATTGCCTTAAGGCAAGACCAGTAGTTCTACCATTTGATTTCACAGGTTGATGCTGTGGCAGGACTCAGCCCAGAGCAACTAGCAGCTTACACGCTGGCTAGCGATGTCCTGCGTGACGTGGACAAAGCAGGCAAGGTCTTCAGCTCCCTGAACTCTCACACCATTGGGAACTTCATGGATGCATTCAATGCAGCTGCAAAGCAGGTAGCAACTCCATTTCCTGTTCAAGAGGCTGGAATAAAACAGTTTACACATGAAGCATGTCCTGATGTGGGAGCTGAGGTTCTGGGTGTAGGAAGAGGCCACAACTTTACTTAGTCTGGCCCTGTCCTGGAAGGGTTACAGAGTCTTGCAACACCATCACACTAACCACACATGAACTTCAGTGCTGTCACAAAGGCCACTTTTCTCTGGAAAAGAATAAAGGAGTCATTATGCAGGCACCATATCACAGTCTCTTTGATCAAATGATGAGAGCCCTGTATCCTTCACTGCCTATAGTGATGAGCATCCTCAGATGATCCCCAGGAGCTTCTACCCATAGGCCACAGAGGCAGTTTGTGCACATATACCAATAACTGCCCAGGAAAGGGCGAGCCTTGGGCACACACTCACTGCAGCCACACATGCAAGAGAGCAAGCTGCCAAAACCACACACACAGCAGCAATCTTCACATTTGCGAGTTAAACTAATTAAGCCATCTCGAGTCTCCAACAAGGAGTCGTCAGAACTGCTATGTACTTCTTGGCTCTCAGTTTGACTCCTTTCCACCAGTCCCACCTGCAGCCTTTACCATTAGGTACCATATACGCTTTTAACCATGGCTTTCTCCTTTTGGTTGAAGCATAACCTCTCTCAGCTCCCTCATGGTGATGTGAGACGATTCATCCTAGGGCAGATCTTCTGCCACTTAAGCACAGTATTCGAGCTCTTCTCTACTGAGGACTACGTTGCCTGGTTTCAAGGAAGGCTGGGTCTCTTCCTGAGCAGCCTCAACACACAGAACCTCGGCTTCTTACCCAGTGACATGACGTGTGACTCTCTTGCAGCCATGTAGGTATCAAGTCCATGATCATTTGTGATGCACTTCTTTCTTTGCCTGTAAATATGGGAGCCCAAGCACTGGGTGAGGAGAGCAGCTTCCACAATCACAAAGAGCCAGTGCCAAACAGAAAATTCTTGTTTGGTGAATACAGTCTTACTTGATCACTGCTGCAGTGTCACATCTCAGGCCACGAACAGAAGACCTTAAGCAGAGACTCTGCTTCACTTTCATATATCTGAACACCCCCATAAAACCAAACCAAGAGCCTAGTGCCCTGAACAAGCAGGTCACACTCCAATGGAAGTGTGTGTTCCCTAGCATCAAGGGAGTAGAAACATGCCCTGAATGCATCCCTAACACCTCTCTGCTCTGTGAGAGCACCCTGAGAGTTCAGTCCCAGTGGGTGTGGATTACATGATTGAGGCTGGTTCACCCTGACTATTCATATCCTGCAGAGTGAAGATCCTGAATGAACACAGAGCCCAGGGGCCCTATGAGAATCCAGAGCACATCTACTCCTTCATAAAGAGAGTTCTTCACTTCCAACTGCAGAACTCAGGTAACAAGTATCTGGGCCTGCTTGTCTCCAGGTATAGAGGAACACAGGTGGAAAGATTCAGCCACCTCATAAAACATCTTTGATTTGTGACATGCAGACCCATTCTATCATGTTAGCAAATTGAGAGTTAAAGGTCTAACCCCTGTGAAGCCTTTAGGGTCCCCTAAAGTCAGCAGAAAGAAGTATCTCTACCTTTAGATAAACTGCTTCCTGGAGGATAAGTGTGCTGAATCTCCTGTTAATTCCTAATGGAATCCTCCCTCACTCCTTAGCTGCTGCTTAGCCCTCCAGCTCCCACTGGTCAGAGAGCTACCATCCTCCTCTTTGGAGGCCTGAAACCTCTCTTAAACAGCACAGAGTCAAAAAGCAAAAGCTGTATGAAGAATGAGACTAGAAGATGCTGACACTGCACCAATCTGGCAACCCCAGTATGCTCAAAGGCTAAATGACCCCCACCCCCTGTCTGCTAGGCTCTGAATCCCACAGGAGCCTGCAACATGAACTATGATATATATTTCACTGTGAATGGGAGCTCACAGTATTCCACACCTCAGCAATCCAGTGATGGAAGTGATACATCTTCTGAGCTTTGCTTTTCCTTTTGCAGGCTCTGCCTGCACACAGGGCACCACAGCAGACAGAGAATGGCTGACACAGTATTTTGGTTTATTCACTGCTTTTGGATCATACTCAGATTTTGCAACACTGAAGAGCAATTTCCATGGGGTAAGGGCTAGATACAAAAATCTGGCATTTTATTCTCAGCCATGAAACAAGCTGACAGGAAGAGAGTTCAAGTGTTTGTTATTTGCTCATTTTCTCCTATGCAGTTCCATTTTTTCCTCATTAAGTTTCTTCTTGTTAAGTGTTAATGCTAAAATAGTGTCAAAAGCATTACCTCTAGGAGATAACTGTCTTATCAGGAGAAAACTGTCTTATCAGGAGAATATAAATTCTGTAGGAAAACAAGGTTTACAATGACAAGCTCCAAACAGCAGTGGCTGATAAGATGCAGAAAGAGCAGATATTAAATTACAGACAGTCTGCAGAGACATTCTCACAAATCACCTGTCTAGCAGCAGAGAACAGCTATAATTAAATTTAACCCCCATAAACACTGCACACTACTTGTGGTCTGAAACCCTGTCCAGAGAGACATTAATGTTCCTTATATATCACAGCTCAGGTGGGCTGAGAAAGATGAGCAGAGGGAGAATGCTGTGCCTTGGTCTCCAAGACTTTGTGCTCTGTCTTCTTCAGGTTGACTCCCTAGATCTTTTCTCAGCTGGGGCACTGGCCCAGCTGACTGTTCAGACCAAGATCATCTACAGCCCCTCAGCCGTCCGCTCGGTCCTGGAAGTAATTGGGAACAAGGAGGAGCCTCTGCAGTCCCTCAGTGCCTTCCTGGAAGTCTTCAACACTTTTGTCCTGAAGGTAAGTAATCTAAGTGCCTGTGATAAGAGAGACCTGGGGAAGAAAACAGAACACAGGTAAGCTTTCAGATTTCCAACTCTGGGACTCTTGTAGCTAGATACAAAGTGAATCTGGTCAATGAGCCAGAAGGGTGTTCCTCCTGCTCCAGTATGATCATTATCTCAGTCAGCTCCTTACTCTGGCTTAACCTCTGTGCTAGACCACTGTAAAAAGTTCCTTTTCCAGGAAGTTTGGGAAACACATCTACCATTCCAACATAAAGCCTGGATGTAAACAGCAAGGGTTTCTTTACTGTTGATCTGTGGTAGCCTAATGACTTATGGAAGATTCTGGATCAGGCCCCTAAAAGTATTGCACATGAAAACATTTGTGTATGAGTGAGCAAGAGAGACTCTGCTGCTTGCCCTGGTCCTGCAGGGCTGAGGCTGTTTGTACAAGTTAACAATAAGCCAAGCTGAGAAGCCTGAGTATGCCCCAGCCTCACTTTATACACAGTGGGACCACTCTGCTGCCTGCCATAACAAAGCAGTGGCTGTGGGAGCGTAAGGGAGAGGAAATTCAAGCACCTGGCTTGCTCTGCTGTCCAACTCTGCTGACAAAAGAAAACCTGAATTGCCAAGGTCAACTCCCCAACAAGGACACAGTCAGGTCATATTTCCAACTTTTATTGTTAAACAGGAGAGGAAGGAAGGGGAGGAGGGCTGTAAAGAAGAGAAATTGTGGTTATTTTGGCAATTTTTCCTTCACCACTTCTGCTGAGCTTCAATATTCAAGGCTAACACCTCTGTTCACCACCTGCTTCAATTTCTTCCTCCTTCCTCAGAGCTCTGACTTCCTAGGAAGCACTAAAGTTCGAGAAACCATGCTCATGATGTCAGCTGAGATCATCTTCCCACAAATGACAGACATGTCCCTGGAAGACACATCTGCGTGGCTGCACCGACTGCACGTTCTGCTCCCCCACCTGAACGCCACAGTGCTGGAGCTGCTGCCCCTCAGCATGCCATGCCCATACTACCAAGCTCTGTAAGTGCCTGTCTGCAAGGCTGCAGCTGCTTTAGCTCTGTGCTGCTACAAGGGCAGCCACTCTTGCACCACTAGTTACTGATCAGGGAAGAGCTGCTTTTCACCTTTATGTTTATCATTGAGCATAACCAACTCAGCCAATGACTCTGCTCTCAAGGGGGCATTTTCTTGTAGACAGATACCAAATATCCATCCTTATTTTCAAGCACACCATAAGTTACATGGCCCAGAAGAAAACAAAACTCATTACCTACTGCTATAGGCCAACTCCTAGCACCTGCTACCTCCAGTTTGTCAGCATTAAGATCTCCTTACCCCACTATGCTCACCTCTGCTGCTTTACCCAGGTGGAATCACCTGTTACATGCTTTGTTCCCCAGCATTGCAGCAATTGATGGAGTCTACCCAGCACTGTCAGCAAGGAAGAAGCACGATGTGTATGAGTTCCAGAAGGCTTACTTGACAGCCCAGTTCACAGACTCAGGTAAGGTGCCTACAGATAAGTTCCCAGTAAAGCACTAGTATTTGTATGGAGCATCTTTCACGTTCTTAACACCTACCACACATCATCCCTATGCTGATATTCAGTTACTTTGTTGTTCATTACAATGCTGGGAAGCTCACAACCACCCAGTGAAAGAGGAAGGGAAATCAGTTCTTTTGAAGCTACAGGAACACTGCTGTAAGGAGGTGTGATAAAGAACAGAATGAATAAAGTGTAAGTGGGATTTCCATTTGGCATAACCATTTCCCCAGTCTGGAAGTGAATCAGAGTGCAGAAGATCAGAGCCTGCACTTGCAATAGGAAGTTCAGCAATTCTTTTGTTAACAGACATTTAATCATTCACTTGAAGGATGCCTAGATGCCTCCTCCAGTATATGCTATGGCTTTAATTCTTTGGATCTGTTTTGGTTACAGGATCAGCATGCCAGGATGGAACAACTGGGACCAAAGACTGGCTGCAAAAGAATCTGGGAGAGATCTGTTCAGTAGCTAAACTAAGTGAACTTCAAACATTTTACCCAGACATTGCTGGAGTAAGTTTTACTAGTGTATGCACTGAACAACAGTAAAATTAGCACCAGCTTGCAAGCACAAAAGATAGCCTCCTGGGCTTTGCATTTAGCCTGCTGGGCTTTGCACTTTGATAATCAGTAAGGGCAAGATACAGGCAATGCCTCACACAGTGGCAACATCTCTTAAAGCAAGGATCAGCTTGGGTTTCCATGGGAGAGATTACTAGAGATAACACATGTACAGCATCAGGGGTTGAATTACACATTCCAGCTGCTTGTCTTGCTCTTCACAGCTTCTCTTTGATGAAAGATATTAACTCTTATCACTGGTTATCAGAACCAATGCTAAGGGCCTGGGATATGTCTGAAATACAGAAGCATATTCTGCTATGAGTGGTGAGAGGAAGCTTCTTTTAAATCTTTAAAATCAAATTGCCTTTCCTAATTCCTCCAGACAATGACTCTCCAAATTCCACTTTGTCTTCAAAAATACCAGACACATCCTAGTATTCTGTGTTTAGTCTAATCAGTAGCAATGGGTTGCACACCCTGTGGACATGGGGAATTAAAGTTTCAAGCTGCCTGCATTACAGTACCCAAGCTGTAACTTCAACAATGTAAATGATGCATTAAGAGAACAGCAGTAAGACCAACAGGAATTGAGATTAATAGATTAATATTTGATTGGGATGTGTGTATCCAAATGTTATGATATTGGTTTCACAGCAAAGCCAGGCATTGCATTAACAAAATCATTCAAGTACAACTTGAAAATCCAGTAATTCTGCTTTGATGTCAAAACACAAAGATTTTTCTCTTCATTTGATGTTCTAAAAAAATCCTGCACAGCTGTAAAAAATGCCTAGACAACGTTTTAGCTTCATACACTCTGTAAGCCAGTGCTAGTATTTATTAAAATGCTGATCTTGTTTAAAGAATGTGTGACACTACCTATCCAATCATTAATAAAAGTCATGTTGAACAACCCACTTGGTATGTTTCATACTGCTTGTGGCCATCTTATTGAGGGTACTTCAACTCAACTGACAGAGTAGGTAGTGGTACCAACACACTAGCTGCTACTGGTTGAACTAAACTAAAAATGCCAAGACATGAACTGGTTTGCTTTCTCCTTACCAAGCTATTGAGAGCACTATACACCAGGCAGACACACAGAGCTTTGGTAAGGGAGTTACACTGATAAGGAAAACTTCCCATTCTACCACTTAGATTAAATCTTATGTGCCAACATTATCAAAATTCACAATTTCCCTATTTACCTAAAGTTAAAAGATAAACAGTGCTCTACACCAACTATCTCAGCCTACCACATCCACAGCACCTGAACAACTTCCAGCAGAATCCTGAATACAACTGGTCTCTTAACATTCTCCAGATGCACCACAGCAGCTCAATCCAAAATCCCCATTCATTCTGCAGCTGAAGCTCTGGAGGAGAAATGCTGATGTCTTGCAGACACTCACTCTGCTTAGCAAGTTCAGTGCCAAACGTTGCCACACTAAAAATCCTTCATTTTCACCACAGAAAAGGTGACCTCTCTCTGTCTCTAAACATACACTCTATCAAACAAGAAACTTATTTCAAAGCCACAGTGAGAGACTTCTGCTCTCTGTAGAATGCCTCAAAAAGGCTTGCAAACCAGAGACTCTATCATTGCTTTGATATCATTTCCTATTCTTCTATGATCAACCTCATTTTGTTACAAATGATGCTGTATCACAACACATGTGAAATCAATCAGGAGCTGGGGAAAGCCTTAATTCATCTAACCTCTTTGGCCCTATTACTTTTCAGCAATGACTGTTTTGCTTTCAAATGTAGTGCTGAAAGTCTTCAGATGTGACTTTGACAGACAAAAGCACACAAACACTTTTATCTGAGAAAGAAAACAGCAGTGTTACTTCAATACCACTTTTACTGGAACATGCTTCAGAACAAGGCTACCTTTTAACTCAGTAGACAACCACACAGACACACATTCAGCCTGGTACTGTTCCACACCTTTACTTTGCTAAAGAAGATCCTGCATTCACAGCAGCATTACACAGCTCAGCTTCCCTTTGTTTTTTAAGTCTCCAGAGAGCAGTCAGTCTTGTCTGGTCTAATACAAGGGGTCAGAATCCCTGGTACAAAAACTTACCCCCTAGTATGTCAGGTAAAAAGGGATATAGACTCAGCATATATTAGATTTTACAAACCAGCCTTGCCTAAAGCCCTTTAACCTGGTAATCATTATTTGGCAGTTTTACCCAGTCTTAAAGACCAGAGCAAGCAACATCCTATGAACCATCTCAGGCAAATCATACCTGCCAAAGAGATTTGTGTGGAAAAAGAAGAAAGAAAGTGGTCAAGGCAGAGCAGGGGAAGGTGGAAGGAAAGAGAAAATGTAGGTGATGAGGTGAACAAGAAAGGGCTATTGTAGATGGAAGCTCCACACAGGACAGGGGAAGCTGAAGATCCAAGAAAATACTCCTTGGCAGATCAAATCAACAAGTGTTAATCAGCTACAGGTTTTCAGGCAGTTTTATCAGATTCTTTGCAAAGCTTAAAAGGTACAGATTATACCTTAAGTAACTAACTAAACACCTCACAGGCAACGAATGCCTGCTGATAGTAACAGTCCATTTCCAGAGGGATACCTGATGTTCTCCCCTGCAAGGCTCTGTACACAAAGCTGAAGGGTTTTTCACCCTCTTAGGAGATGTGGTACCAGACTATTCCCACCTCACTGATCCATGTGGAAATATGGATCTGCCCTGGCCTACTTTTTATCTTCTTCTCAAAGAGAACTGCCCAAAAGCATCCTCAGTACCCCAAAAACATTCTTTCTCCCTGACTATCTGGTGGGCTTCACTTTAGAGCCACTTGGCAGCCACAGCCTTAACACAGCAGCAAACATGGCACTCTGACAATTCTTTTCTGTGTTTTTCTTCTTAGTTCAAAGTTCCTGATCTCAATACCCCAGAAGAGATGGCACAGTTGACTGTTAACTCAACACTGACCAGCCTGGAAGATACACTCTCAATCCTGGCAATACTTGAGTGTGGATCCTATAACACAGTCCAGAGATACATGAACCAGTTTAACACATGTGCTCACCAGGTCAGTCCTAACAGACCCCAGGTATTCTCCAACTCCCATATGGCTGTACTGGGGGAAGGCCTATGCCAAGACTAAGTGCCCTTGCTGTACAGCTCTACATCTGATAGAGCTGAAAGGCAGAGAGAAGCTCTGGTAAATATTACAGAGCTTTATAAGGAGAGACCTCAGCAAGCTAATGGTCATGAAAATGAGACTTAAACCCTGGATAGGGACAGGCAAATAAAAATATTTGATTTTGTTATGATAATGCTGCAGATGTTCCCTTAACAGCTGCTTCTGATGGAAATGTTTATCCAGAACCTCAAGCCCTACCAATGGTTTCACTCCTCTTTATACTGCAGGTAAATCTGACCTCTTTACCCAACATGCTGGTTAGAGATGCAATCCTGAAGACAGTACTTCTAAAGCTGAGACCTCAACTCCAAAACTTCTCCAGTGAAATGTGGGCAACCTGGTTCCAGCAGCAGCTGCCCTTACTGCTGTCTGGTATGAACAAAACCTATCTGGGATGGCTGGGGACCAACATCTCCTGTGAATCCTATCAGGCAATGTGAGTTTACCTTGATTCTTAACATTATGACAGTATTGCTGTTAAAAGCCAGTGTTTCAGCTGAAACCTCCACTTTGGATTTCTGCAACAGAAGGACTGAGCTCTGACTCCCTCACTATTGTAATCAGCTGAAAACAAACACAGAATCACTGGGCAGGAATTGCACTAAGATCTTACAGGTCACTTACTCTGCTTGTCACTGTTGGAGAACTGCAAGGAAGTCCCATGTATCCTAGTTCCTTTCTGAAAGTGTCCTCTTTCATTTCCTAGAGTCAAAGGATTTAACAGCATTTATGAGTCTCTTTCACCTTCCAACAAAATCGACATATATCACAGCTACATTAAAACCTACCTGAGCCAACAACCACATTCAACAGGTAACAACAGCAAAACAGAAAAGTTCTAAAGCCCAAAGAATAAGAGTGCTCATAAGGGTTTGTTTCCAGGCTACAAAACACCAGTCACCTTCCTTCCTACCTCCACTCAGTGCCTACCTTCACTCAGCTGTCCACGTGGCTGGAGCCAGCATCACTGAGCAGAAATAGAGCAGGTCCAGACCCAATTTACGTCTCCCTGGAGCTGGTTCTGCTTGTGGGTCCTATTTGTACTGCACAGAGATACTGCCCAGAGCTAAAATTGGCCTCAGTACTGTCTCTGAATACAACAAATAGTCTAAAGCAGTTGACAGACATGAATGGTGCCCTACTTCTGTGCCTTTCTGTAGCATCATCATGGCTGCACCCCTAAGTACACCAGCTGTCTTAGTGTGTAACTTTGCCTTACACTGTACATTCTTCCCCTCTTTCCAGGGATTGCCTGTGATACCCAGGGAGGAATGAGAAACTGGATTGACACAAATCTTGGGAAATTCATACAGCAATCCTCCAGGGAAGACCTTGTTTGCTTCAATGCCAAGTTTAAGGTACAGAGCTGGACGTCTGTACAAAGTGCTCAGCAATGCCACAGATCATTCTTGGTAACAACCTGTTGCACCAAGCTTCAGAGGAATTAAAATTTCCTTCACAAAGGCCAAATAACAGCCAAAGATGTCATCAGATTTGCCTCCAACTACCCCAACCACAGTCACCAATACACTCATAGGCCTTAATACCAAAGAAATGAACATGCCTGTAGTCAGGCACTGGAATGCACTGCCCAGGGAGGTGGTGGAGTCACCGACCCTGGGGGTGTTCAAGGAAAGACTGGATGTTGTATTGAGGGATATGGTTTAGTGGGAGCTAGTAGTAATAGGTGAATGGTTGGACTGGATGATCTTTTAGGTCTTTTCCAACCTTGATAATTCTGTGATCCCACATAGTAAAATGGAGCACTGCTTGCTCTGCCTTGGAGGCATCACCATCTCTGTATGGAGCAGGAACAGGCTCTCGCACAACCCCACATGTGCTTTGCCTGGGACCAGCAAACATGATCCAAACACTGTATGACTTAAAATATTAACTACTGAATGAGCAGCTCCACATACTTTTATATGAACATACCCAATTCTTGTACTATTATTTTTCCTGTGTAGGATCTAAGTGCTCAGAGCCTGGAAGATTTGCTGGGACCTAATGATGGGTTTCACCTTGAAGCAGGATTTTCACCACAGCCATCAGCAGGTTAGTGAATGAGAATTTGGGAGTTGGGAACAAATTCCAAAAGGCTTATACCTACATAGGAACAGTATACAAAAAGGTTATTCCTTGTCTGCCTGAGAGCAGATTCTCTCTGCTGTATATAGCAGCCTACCCAATGAAAGGATATACCAGAGCTTGCAGTGGGCTCTCTGGATATATAATCTGCTATAAGTCCAGCATCACTGCACAGAATACCACATGTAAGGTCAACAGGAAAGTCACACTGAGTTCGCAGAGAAGGAGCAGCAGGACTGTTGCACACATGTTCCTCAGTCCTCCCCAAAACCTAGTTCTAAATGACTTCACAGATGACTTTCACTCCTTCCCTTGGGACTCCACTAGTAAAACATTTCCAAACACGCTCGTGGGAAAACTATCAGGAGGGAGAATGGTTAATCCAGACCCTGGAACAGATCATTATCTCTGTGAACAATCCCTGTAGATTCAGAACTGATGAGGTGCCTTAATATTTATTTCAGCACCTCCTGTGACTGGAAGAGCAACGACGTATAGGAAAACCCACACGTATCACATTTTCTACTGTATTCTCTCCCTCTGGCTACTAAATGCTATTTAGTGCAATTATACCCTACCTCTAACCAACCAGCTATTCCAGCACAGAGAAAGCCACACAACTCTTCAATCAAGGCCATTTACTTTCTCCAGAGCTCACTGCATCTTAACAAGAATCTCAATGTGCAATTGCAGGGCATTAAAATCGTAGAAAAACCTGCAGTATGGTGCATTTGTTGGTAAATTACATTGTCCACAGTTTTTGGAGGTGCAAGGACAAAACCCAACAGCCCTTTCAGGGCCAGGCTCTGTGTTTTTCCTTGCATCTGGCCTACAGCTATGCCTGAAAGTTACACGCAGCTCTGCTTACTAATAGCACACCACACTCAGCGCCTTCCAGCTAGGTACCTCAGGGTACTTCTGTGAGCAGTGCTAAAGTGGTCTTTTGTTGACTAAACCACCTACTAACATGTATTAGGCCATGTTCTGTAGGGCCCCATTTCACAAGGCCTTCCTCAGAACACCCCTGACATAGGGAAGCCTCCACACAAGGCCTGCAAACAAGATGCCAACTTCAGAGCCAGGCAGCACTACTGCCAGAGCAGTGGCCATGGGGAACCGCTACGCCGCTTCCTCCGCGACCTCTCACGCAAAGAAAACTGCTTCCCTCCCGGGACTAACCGCCTCTCAGGCTGAGCTCCCAGCCCCTACCGCACGGGCCATCGCTCTCTCGCATGAGCGCGGCGAGCTGCCCGGGGAGGACGCGCAGCTTCAGACCCCAGCAACGGACGGGCGGGGGCGGCGGCTGCCACCCCGCGGGACTGCAGCCCCGACAAGGGGGCAGCCCCACAAACCAGCCCCGCGCTGCTTTTAAGGCCCACGGCCACGCCAGCTCGCTCTCCACAGCGCCTACACCCTTCCCCAGCCTCACACGCGCCCCTCCACGGCCCATAAACCAACGGACAGCGAGACACACCAGCCGCCATCACAGCGCACCCCGCCCCCGCGGCCCGCCTTGCGCATGTGCGTTTACCTCCTCCCGGCGCAGCGACCCCTGGGAGCTACCGCAGCACGCCTCCTCTCCGCCTTCCTTTCCGGCAGTGTGGCGAGTCCCCTTTTACGACAGTGTGGCAGCCTCCGCCCCCGGGTGCCGCGCTCGGGGCCGGCGCGGCCGGGATGGCGTCTCCCTTCAGCGGGGTGCTGCAGCTCACCGACCTGGATGATTACATCGGGCCCTCACAGGTGGGTGCGGGCGGCGGCTGGGGAGGAGGCCGAGGCCCTATGGCGAGGCGGTCCGGCCCTGCCCCCGCCCCGGGAGCCGCCTGAGGAGGAGTGGGAGGGCGGCGCTGAGGGGAGGGGGTGGCAGCCCTGGCCGGACGGCAGCTCTCGCCACGGGCAGGGCCCTCAGCCTGGCAGCGGGCAAGGCCGGGCCCGTTCAGGCGACCTTCGGGAGCCCTGGTGTAAGACGGTGAAAGGAAAAACCACGGAGATCCCTCGGTGTCTGCCTCAGATAGTGCGAGGGGAGCAGAGGGCAGCAGGGTCCGTGCGAGCGGCTGAGGAGAACGGCCGTGACCCAGCAGCCGGCTCATTCCCACCCCGACCAGGAAATCGTCCTATTCAATGCTCATCTACACACACCACCCAAAAAAACCACCCCCCATGAGCCCGAGGCAGTTTCCCTGCACAGTGCTTATCCACACACTTGCTCATGCCTGTGCATAGGAGCAGGCAACAGGTGGGAACGAGCTGCAAGGACAAGTCAAGACCATTACTTTTGGAATCTTCAAGCACTAAGAAGAGTGTGAAATAGTAATCCTGGACATTTGCTGACAAAGACAGCAGAACATCTATCCTGAAATGAGATCAGTGGAACGAGGCGTAGCAAACCCTGTTATCTCTCCTTGCAGTACCTGGGCTTCCTAGTGAAGTCTTTCATGTAAACCATACAGCCTACTGTTCTGTTCCCTGATCCTTGTTTGTTTTAGTCGGTGAGTGTAACCAAAGAATCATAATGACTTGTTCCTGCTAGTCTCTGAATCTTGCAAAATGTAGCAAAGCAGGATTAATGGGGGGGGAGGGGGGAACCTGCAGATGTTGGCAGAGCAACGATGGTAAAAGGCAAAGAGAATCCTAGCTGTAGAAGTAGGACAAGGGGTCATGAGATGTCTAAACAATAAAAAACCAGCACAAAATGCAAAAACACCCTTGAGACTTCATCACAGAACAATGCAGAAAACTGGAAGCAGTCCATCTGAGGTCGACAGAGTCCTTTAGACATTAATTGAAACTTCACTGGCACCAGCCACATGTTGGCTGTGCTGACCACGCCTCCGGCCGCTGAAATTTGCGATGCAGAATGCACCATCGTCTGTGAGATTTTGGAGAGGACCGTGCAGGCAACTTGCTGTTCCTTTCAAGGCTCTGTAAAACACAGCTGTGTCCTTCAGAAAGAACAGCAAAATTCTCCTCTGGTTTTGGTATGATGCTGGAAAAGTGTTCCTTCTGTAAAAAGGGGGTAAGCAGTTCGTTTTCCCTCGGTGGTTGTAGATGCTGCAATCAGCATTGCTTCAGGGAGAGAGCAGCACTCACTCTAGAACTAGTGCTTGGCTTTGATCTTTCTACTCCCTACTAAATCTACCTCTTCCACACTTCATTGCTCATCTCCTCGCTTTTGGGCTTTATTTCTCTTTCAGGAATGTATCAAACCTGTAAAAGTGGAGAAGAAGCCTGGGAAAGCAGCAGCTAAGATCAGAATTGAAGCAGATGGAAGCTATTTTCAGATCAATCAGGTATGTGTATTTTTTCCTCACTATTGTGTAAATTATCCAGAAAATGTGAGTGTATTGTTAAGTATTTGAATAGTCTGCTGCTCTTTAATGCCTCAAAGAGGACAAAGATGTTAGAAAAGTGTTGCTGTTGCTGTCAGCTCTCTCACAGCTTTTTTTTCTAAAGTCCAAATTTTTAATTGCCCAGTTTTCTAAGCAGTAATTCTGATTTTGTGTCAGTCCTTTGTGCTCTGAAACACTGACGTTAGTAAGTGATGCTTTTCAGTGTAAAAGCAGATAAGCCAAGTATTAGCAATCCCTGGATTATTTGCTTTTATATCTTTTATTGCTTCATGTCATATAGCAGGGCACTCACAAATTAGATCCTCTTAAATTTTGCTCTGATTTTTAAATAACATTTCAAATTATTTGAAATTGAATTATTTAAATAGCCTGCAGAGTTCACAAGCCTTCTGCTTCCAAAATTAATGCTGAGTTTTCCAGAATGATTTTCCTATTTACCCAGAAAAGATTAGCATTTCTTACCTAACCAAGCTGGGAATTGATCTAGAAGTGGTAGCTTTAGGCAGATGATGACCCTTTGACATAAAAAGGGGAATATGGCACTTCCAAAGGAGTCTGGTTTCTTATTTTAAAATTTTAATTTAGCAGTACCTAATTTCATGGTCTGTTTCTGACTTTATTGAGAGGTGATGTTTAAGCAGGGAGTCTCATGGGAAAAACTGACGTATTCAGGTCAAATATTATGAAAAATCATTTCCTTCCAGTGGCAAACCACACACTGCCTTTGGTTTGCTGCCTTACAGCTTTCCCATGAGTGTCCATGGAAGTTCTGCACATGGAAAGGTTGCAGAACACTCAGTATCAATTAAAAATATTAGCGAGCTTGTAGTCTGGTTACACAATCTGTTTAGACAGAGTGAAATTCAGTTCCTGTGAAGAAACAGCTCCAGTACTACTCAGTAACATGAGCAGTGTCTGACAGAGGTGACAGAGCTGGCGTGCTTTCTCCAGGATAATTCTCAACATGCACTGGAGATCTGTGCTTAAAGGCTCAGCATCTCTGTGGCCTACGGTTTTGTGGTTAGAAGAGCAGCTGCAATCTGTAGCACGTTAACCATGCAAAACCAATCTTCAGCCACCCACAAGCTGAAAAACCAAACAAGATAGAGCCTGTTTGCTTCTGGGGTAGTTTAATGTCAGTGTTTCAGGGCAACGTTAGCCCACCAAATAGCACAAATAATTGTGGCCTAAGCAACTCTTATGTATTTGATGAAAGTTGTGTTCTTGGTCTAGCTAAAATCTTCCTGAAGTTCCTTGGCATATTTGCACGTGTGCCAAATAATCCCATCAAAGGCAGCAAACTTCAAAGGTACTTGTCTTCCTCCTCACCTTACCAAAAGAAAAAGGAGAAAAAAACCCAAACTTATTCTAAACCAAAAGCATTAAAAGGGCAACAGGTTTGTTTCTCAGTATGCTAAAGGTGTGAAAACAGCTCCCAAATTCTTCACTGTGACTGGAACTGAGTGTAATCTGTTTCTTTATAGGATGGAGGAGCACAAAAACTGGAAAAGGCTAAAATTACTCTGAACGACTGTTTAGCTTGCAGTGGCTGCATTACATCAGCAGAGAGTGTTTTGATCACTCAACAGAGCCACGAAGAGCTCTGCAAAACACTAGCTTTGAACAAGGTAGGTGCCAGGTCAGGGCTAGATGGGCTGTGGAGTGTCAAAGCCGTAATAGATCGGTATGAGGCATCTGCAGAAGCATGCATGGGAACAGTGCACACCAAAACTATTTTCAACGTTCTGAAGGATGTGGGGACATTCTCTGACCACTGCTGTATTCTCTCCAATTTTTAAAAGTAATCATGTACTTGGAAAGGACCTTGAATAAGTTGCTGACTTCAGAGTTAAGCTGGGAGATACTTTCTGATGTTGAAGTGTGCTGGAAGTTGTGCATGTGCCGTGCTGATACTGCCTGAACAATGTTGTTTGGTTGCTTTTCTCAAAGGCTGCTGCTCCCAACGAACAGAAATTGGTGGTGGTTTCTGTTTCACCCCAGTCCAGAGCTTCACTAGCTGCCAGATGTAAAATGAGCCTTCTGGAAACAGCAAAGAAGTTGACCACCTTCTTAAAGAGTTTAGGCAAGTGTGATACCACGTTCTGTTCATCCAGTGGGGACCGTGGGGGTATATGTTAAGCACAACTGTTAGGAGCACACAAGGCTAATGTGATTTAAGCTCCCCAGGGAGTTCTAATGTTTCATCATTGGCATTAGCCAAAAGGCAAACTGTCTACAAACTGAGTCACATAATAAACTTGCAGTGATGGAAGGAAGGAGCTTTGCATTTTAAATTTGCCATCTTCCTGTCACTTTGCTCATCTTACTGTGCTGACATGCTAGGGAAGAACCTTCCCTCCCAACCACAGAGACTGATACCTGTAAATACAGTGTAAACACGTTTGAATCCAGTTCAGCTGGAGGTTTTTGCTGTAGCTTGTTGTGTCTTTCTTGTGAATTTTAACACAGATGCTGTACTGCCTAGGTGTGCACTATGTTTTTGATACAACTTTCTCAAGAAACTTCAGCCTACTGGAGAGCCAACGAGAGTTTGTGAAGCGCTTTCGGAGGCAGTCTGAAGACAAAAAGGCTTTGCCAATGCTAGCTTCTGCCTGCCCAGGTGCAGTATTAAATTAGTTATAGAACTAATAAAATAGCACACTAATAGCTCACTGGATGAAAAATTCAGAAAGCTAGTCAGGAAAGTTTCCATGGATACATTTACTTAGAGGATTTCTCTCTTCACAATACAAAGAGTTCCTGGTCTTAATAGCAGTAATGATCTGTACAATGACCTAATGAGCTCTTGAAATTGTACCTTACATTTGCATGGCTTTTTCTGCTGAATAACTGAAAATGTTTGCTAAAGGGTGCTAAATCTGGGGTTGGGAGGAGGGTGAGCAGAATGCAAGGGGTGCTTGTTATTTTTTAATCTCAGTTGCTGATTCCACTCTTCTCAGGTTGGATCTGCTATGCAGAGAAAACCCATGGCAGTTTCATCATTCCTTACATCAGTACCACCAAGTCTCCACAGCAGGTCATGGGCTCCCTGATCAAGGGCCACTTTGCAGAACAGCAGGTAAGGCTCTGAACTGTACTGTGCTTAATGGCAAACTGTTAAAACTCAACACTTTATGCTGACTTTTTTTTTTTTTGCTATATGTTATACATTGCAGATTAAGAGTTGAAATTATCTCTCAAAAGCCTGCAAAGGCAGCATCTTCCTCATTGGCATTTTATCTAATGAGAAGTTAGCAACTGGGGCAGTAATGCTAGGGGCATGCTGCATGGTCTATCCAAAACCTGTGTGTGTTATTTGGGAAGGCTAGAGAAACTTATTTTTGAGTCTCCTTGTGCTCCCATCTTGTCTGTGTGTGGTATTTTCATCTTGTTTAAAGTTGGTGAATAACTTAAAATAAATTACCCTGAGACAAACCTTCAGTCAGTGCATACGTGCAGATCATGTCTTGTCTAAAAGCTGCTTGTTCCCAACTTTGTGTTCTGTTTCAGTTTGACTTAGTCCTGTTCTCAGTCTTTAACCTTTGGAATCTTTCCAAATGTAAATTTGATACTTAAAGACTAGAATTATACTAATAACCTAGGCTAGTCCAGTAAGAAACTTAAGCACTACTTCTGGTTGTATGATTTATTGTCCATTAATGAGCAGTGGTTTAACACTTGCATTAAGTAAATACTGACATCTGCCTGCTTGTGACAGAAATTGGCAGCTACTGAGAATATTTGGCACGAGGTACTGAAACAATGGCCTTGAGTCAATGACTTGCTTCCTCTGCCTGTGCTTAGTTCTTGGATGATCATGAGGTTTTTGTCTGACTCCAGATCATTCCTTAGGCGCTGTTGCAGGGGCTGGGTTTTAGTAGCATGGAGGAAGCACGTTCTCTGACTGCATAATTAGGAATTCACTGACTGACTTTGGATCATCTGCACTAGCAAAAGGAGGTGGGGTGAAAGCTGTAAAAGACCACACTGCTGACACTTGCTACAAGCTATGAGAGAAATAATCTAATGCAGTTGTGTGTGTATATATATATATATATCAAAAAATGGTCCCTAATAGCACAGATTTTTTCCAGAGGCATGGTGGCGTTAGCTTCATCACTCATTTGGACCTGGAAAACATCTCCCTCAAGATAGTTTGGTATCAGGCAGTCCAACTGCATAACTTTGTCTTTCTTCCAGCACTTAACACCTGACCAGATATACCACGTAACAGTGATGCCCTGTTATGACAAAAAGCTAGAGGCTTCAAGGCCAGACTTTTTCAACCAGGAGTACCAAACTCGTGATGTGGACTGTGTAATCACCACAGGTAAGTAGAGCCAGGGGTAGTTCAGCTAATTCCTGGAAGCCTCAGAGGAAGATATTTGTGGGTTTTAATAACCCTTTGTCTCTGATAGAGGACGTAGCTTATGGATATTGTTGTATAATTACACTTCAATAATGCACATCATGTCCTGGTAAAAATTGTAGATGCAATCTTATGAATTGATCTGTGGGTTTTGTTTGTCCTTTATTCCAAAATAAGAGCTTCTTATGTCTGTGGTTCTGTTTTAGGAGAAGTGCTCAAGCTGTTGGAACAAGAAGGAGTATCTCTATCAGATGTAGATCCTGCTCCCTTGGATACCCTGTAAGAACAAAATCTCATTTGCATCCTCAGTCATGTTCTTTTTCATCTGGTATTTAGAGAGCTCTGCAGCAGAATTTGCCTTTCCACTGCTGTTCCACACAAGGCCACACGTGTTTGCATTTGTTTCCTCATGTCACTTGAATCAATACAATTGTGCACTAAAATACTTCATGTACAGAATACAATGAATTCCTACTTTTGGAGAGTCTGAAACTATTTATCCTAGATTTTAGTAGTCCAGGATTAGCAGCTCTTGCTGTAAATCAGCAGGGTTGCCAGAATTAGCTCAGTAAGTATAATAATAATTGTGCAAAGAAATAACCTGAAGACTTTGAAAAGTGAAAGAGTCTAGACCTGGGATAAGAGTTTGCTGAAACAAAACCTGTTACTGGACTGTATTCAGTTTGTTTGACTCTCTTCCTAGTTATCAGAACTATTGAAAGGATTCCAGAATTAAAGCGTAAATAGGAAATATTTAGGTCACTCAGCCAGTCTCTAGGAGCCTTTATTTGTAAAAAAAATGAGAACTGAACCATGTGCAAACCAGATGAGTCCTTAAGTTCCTTCAAGTGGAGAGTAACATCTGGTTAAGTGACAACTGCACAGAGATCTGAGTGACTATGGCAACATTATAATCACATTTTGCAGTGGTGGTTCTGCACTGGAAGCCAAACCAAAGCCTCCTCTTCTCCAGTTGAAGAGAAATGCCTGTGTAGCCCTTTGCACACTGATGAACAGAAAGGCTACACATGCAGCAACCTTTAAAAATTATAAAATATGAGTAAGTACATGGTTCAAAAATTTCCTGCTCAGGCTCCTTAAGTTTTTAGGAGATATTTTAATACCCCAGACATGCAGCATCCAGCACAGGATTAGAAGGTGACACCAGCCTGTTTTCAGCCATACCCCTTGCAGATGTGACACTCTTGTTTTATTTCTAAATAGGCATCAAGTCTTTCTAGTACAACCAAATGCTGTTGGCAGCCTTTGCTCAAGAGTTGTCTGATCAGCACATGGATGTTGGCAGAGCTGTGCAGGGAAGTGTCTTTACATGAGGCCCAGTTCCTAGATTAGTTTTAGTTGTGAGTATTGGTCACTCCTGTGCTTCTGAGAAGGAGAATGAGAGGTGGAGATGGGCTGTTGCCATCCTATCCCCTTCATTTATGGAATACTTAATTTAAAAATAATGTGCATGCCCAGAGCTTTGGTTTTCTTCCACTACAGTTCAGTGAATTGGCAAACAGAGATTTCACATAGCACATTTGCTAGCACAGATGTGTTTATGCATGCCTTTCCCAGGATTGGTGTCTTTTTCTGACATAGCATATGCACAGATTGCTTTCATGTCTTTAAAAAAAAAAAAAAAAAGAGAGAAGCATCCTCTGCTACAGTACTTGTCTACACAGTTGAGTCCCAGAAGTACAACTTCAGAAGCTGCCCCTGTGAACGGGCACTTCTGCCCTACCTACTGTGTCACACCACGAACAGAAAAGTGAGGAGGAAAAAAAGATTCTCAAGAGTTTGGGCTCCCTTAGGAAATGACATTGTGGAAGCATCAGTTATAACATAGAACTGAATGTCTCATTACTTGATAAAAATCTCTGGCCAGCTTCTTAGGAGTACATTGGGAGTGCTAGGCCTCATGCTCAGGGTGATAAAGTGCCTCTATAACCCTTTGCGAGCTTTAACGTACTCAGTAAATTGACTGGTTCCAAACAGCACGTATTCCTCAGAGCTTGGAGCGTTCCCATAAGCACTCTGATGGCTGTTGGTCTGCTTTATCCTCCTGCACGTGGAAAAGCCCATTAAGAGGTTATTACATTTGGCAGCAAGAATGAGATAAAGTGCCAGAAATCCCAGGACCTTTGCTGGTGTAACCGCTTGCTCCGGGCCAGCGCTGAAGCTTACTGGCAGCTTCATTTTAAGAGAGTAGCAGTACGTGAGGCCAGACACACTGAAACATTTTGTTAATGAAGCTCAGTTCCTGTAAACAAGATCAAATTAAAAATAGTTTCTGAGGGGGATTGCAGGCTGAAGTGTTGCCTTCTGCAGTTCTTCCAAAGCTCAGATTTTATCTGCAAGAGGCAATGTCTTCGGTTTGACTTGAAACCGTTTGGCCTGAATTCAAGTGTTTTCCCTCCTGCAGCTGTTGGTAAGAGAATGCAAGTGTCACTGCCTGATGAGTGCTTGTGAGCAGATCCCTCATCTTGTTATTCTCTCCTAACAAAAGCTATTGTTGTGGCTTCCATCTGGTGAGCTATTCTCAAGAAACATTATCTTGACCTCTGATCGTTGGTTGTGTTTTGGCATGTCAGTGAGATGGAATTACTTGTGTGGAACTAGAATTACAGAACTCACATCAACATACTTGTTCAACACCAAAAATGTGGTGAACTGTGACCAAGGTCCTGCTGAGGACAGTTGTGTATGGGGCAAATGCCCTGGCCTCCTTTGGTTTGTTCACCTTTGTTATGTGAGCTTAAGCTTGTGAAACTCTTCAGTTTTGGGCCCCTCAAGACATTGAGGCCCTGGAACATGCCCAGAGAGGGGCAGCAAAGCTGCTGAAGGGTCTGGAACACAAGTCTTATGAGGAACAGCTGAGAGAACTGGGACTGTTTAGTCTGGAGAAGTGGAGGCTCAGGGGAGACCTTATTGCTCTGGTTATTTGCTACCTGAAAGGAGGCTGTGGTGAGCTGGGGGTCAGCTTCTTCTCACAGATAAGTAGTGATAGGACAAGAGGGAATGGCTGCAGGTTGTGCTAGGGGAGGTTCAGGTTAGAAATTAGAAGAAATTAGAAGAAATTTCTTCTCAGAGTGGCTGGGCATTGGAAAGGGCTGCCCAGGGAGGTGGTGCAGTCACCATCCTTCAGGGTGTTTAAGGAAAGTTTGGATGAGGTACTTAGGGACATGGTTTAGTGAGTAATACAGGTGGTAGAGGGACAGTTGGACTAGATGATCTTGGAGGTCTTTTCCAGCCTTAATGGTTTTGTAAACCACAGCTACATGGATTTCATCTCTCTCTGCTTGCAATCAGCACGCTGATACCCTCCAGAAGTATTCTCTCAGGTCCCAGCAACCACATTTGCAGTAGCTGCCTTCAAAAAAATGCATTGTAACACTCAACTAGAGCTTGCAGTGATGAACTCTCCCCTTTGGTTGATGTTGCAGAAAGGGTTCTGCATGGATGAAACCTCTTGCCTGGGACAGGACCTCTGCTAGGTTGTGCTTGCCAAGAGAAGCCTAGGTTGCACAGCCCCATGCCATCACAGCTTCATTATTTGCCACATCCCGCACAGCCCGGGATGTTTGTAGAGTTATTAAACAGGGAGCTGACATGATACATGTGTCAGGTATCTGCCCTTGTAACTCAGACATTCCCAAACCTGGTTTTGGTAGCTGAGGTTGCCCATGCATGGGTCAGGCCTCGTGGCTGCGACAGTGTTTCCACTGAGCTTTGCCCTAGGGATGCTAGGCAGCACAGGGTTACATCCCCTGGGCTCTGGAGTTATAAATAGTTGGTTCCCTGGAAAAAGGGAAAAGCTAGGAGCTCCAAAGGAGCCATTCTGTGGTCTGTTCTGTTGCTTTTGAGTCCTCTGGAGCTTTGCACTTGTGCTGGCAGTTCTGTTTCATCAAAGATCCCCCTAAAACCACTTCTTTCTCCCTTTCCCCCAGGTTTAGCGGTGCTGCAGAAGAGGAGCTCACTAGCCACTCTGGAGGTGGCTCTGGGGGCTATTTGGAGCACATATACAAGTATGCAGCCAAGGAACTCTTTGGAATTCAAGTGGACACAATTCAGTACAAGCCTTTAAAGTAAGAAGCTTGGAGTCCTGCAGAAAGGGCTTTCTGTTCACGTTTCCCCTGCACTGTTGGTACTTTTTTGATGGGCTGAAACTTTCTTTGCAATGTTAAACATTTCTCCTGGAGGCAGGGGAATTGGTGCCTGGCTCCCACAGTTGCTGAGCAATAAATCACCCAGCACTCCTCACAGCCTTTCCCTGTGAGACCTCTAGCCCCTCCACCACCCACATGCTTTATTTTGGCCAGATGGATTTTCCCAGTATCAAGTTGCAGACCATTTTTAGAGTAGTTTAGAGAGCAGAGCTCACAAGGATCTGGGCTTCCTCACCTATGGTCAGATCGATTAGTAGCTGCAGTACAGACCTAGCTCTTGTAGAACAAAGTATAGCGTGCTGGGGCTTTAACTGTGCTCTGGTAAGGCAGAAAACAAGTCACTGCAGTTTGGGTGTGGAGGCTCCAGCAGCTGAGATTCCTGCTGTCTTCCCAGGTATAATATTAATGTACCATTTGAAATGAATTGGATCCCTGGTTAGCAGTGTTAATGCTTAGGATTCTCTGGTCTAGGAAGCAGAAGGAACAGTTCCTCAGAGTCTCAACCTGAAATCACAGGGATTGGAAGGAAGGGATCTCCAGAGATTGAGTCCAACCCCCTGCCAAAGCAGGTTCTCTAGGACAGGTCACACAGGTCGGTGTCCAGACGGGTCTTGGAGAAAACTCCACATCCCCCTGGGCAGCCTACTCCAGTGCTCTGTCACCCTTACTGTAAATGCTTGATAAAAATCAAATTACTTACTATTTTTATCATGAACAGGTATTTCCACTAACCTTCAGAGTCTGGAAGCCTTCAGTAATGCTTCAGTCCCTAGTTTTATGACCCACTACAACTTAAAAGCTTCCTCGGTGGCCTCCCTAACGTGCAAGTTGGCTGAAGCCCATCAGAGGGAAACTTCTGTCTAGGCTGCATTTACTTTTTTAATCCTATTAAGGATTTACTCAACACAGGTGTTCTTCAGCAAACTCTTCATCAAACCAGACTGGAGGAGGAGCTGTAAGCTAGTTCTTCATCTGTTTTGTTTGGATGGCAAAGAACTGGGACATCTTTCCTGACTAAGACTACACAGAGAACTTTGTTTTAGCACAGGGCTCTTTGAAGTTTAAAATAGAAGTTCATTTGGATGAGACATTTTCTTTGCTCTTGTTCCTCAGAAACAAGGACTTCCAGGAGGTGACACTGGAGAAGGATGGAGCAGTCCTGCTCCAGTTTGCTTTGGCATACGGGTTTCGAAACATACAGAACTTGGTGCAAAAGCTGAAACGAGGGAAATCACCCTATCACTACGTTGAAGTCATGGCCTGCCCATCAGGTGAGACTGCACAGGGCTTTCACCTATCACTGCATCACTGTGAGGAGCTGTCTGAAACTGCAGCTGTGGCATAAGAACAACAGGTCTTTGTTCCCATCCTGGATATTGTGGCAAAGCCTCCAAACTCTCGAGACACAATAGTCACAGCACTGGAATTTCAGAGCTGTTTTTCTGTGTGTTTTCTTACCTACAAGCTAGTAACTCAGGTTTTAGGTAATTAAATTCAAATTCCATTGCTCAAAATTTGCATAATTAGTGCTTTAAGGAGGTCCTGGTTTTCTGAGCTGTTTGGTACATGAGGAGATTCTTCCTCCAGAATTGCAGAAAATTGTTGTCATGCTCTTAGAGAAGACTCACCACAGCTCTGCATACCTACTTAATTCCCTTCTCTGCTTTGTGCAAGCTCTCCTTTTCCTCCCTCCTTGTTCTCTTTGCCAGCAGACAGCTTGAACCTAGCCTGGAGTGATGCTGAGCTGCCACTCTTGGTACTCTGAGCATCTGCTTTCTCCCCAAGGGTCCATGCACCGCCCAGCCCAGAAGGCTGCTCAGCATGAAGATGCAGCTTTGGGCAACCACACGCTGCATAGCTCAACTCTCATCACACCTCCGCTCCAGCAGCAAGCCCAGAACACACCCCAGGAACATGTGCCTTACCTTCAGTTGAGACTCCAGGGCTGTTCTCACCTGGACCACATTCTTGCCCTTTACTGGAGGCAGGAGAGGAGAGCTGGAGCTCTCTGCTGCTTCTTACCTCTGTCTCCTGGCCCATCCCAGCTGCAGGACCCTCCCACAGGTGCCTGCAGGCTCAGTTAGTGCTGGGGCAGAACAGGCCAGGGAGCTGACACTCTGCTCTCTGCCACTGCTGGTGGTGTAGATAACTGGGGAGTGACCCGCAGTCATAATGTTCTCATTTCTCTGAGTGCTTGCAGGTGCAGGGCAGCTTCCCTGCAGCTGTTTGGGTTTTCTTCTTCTGAGGAAGCTGAAGTGACAGTGTCTCCCTTTGTTCCACTCAGGCTGTTTAAACGGAGGTGGGCAGATCAAACCAGATGGTGAATCCAGCAAGGACCAGCTTCAGCAAGTGGAGAGGTTGTACGAGACTCTTAAGACTGAGATTCCAGAGAAGAACCAGACTGTGAGCGAGCTGTACGAGCAGTGGCTGGGTGGGCCGGATTCGGAACAGGCTGCGAGAGCTTTGCACACCCAGTACCACGCGGTGGAGAAAACCAGCGCTGGATTTAACATCAAATGGTGAAGCCTCCACACAGACACACTTGGTGCCTTCTTAACTCACTGCTGGTTCAGGTTCCCAGACAACAGCTGAAGTTCCTTGCTGTCACTGGGAGGTTGCAGTTTCTGACTCGTTAGGGAGGAGAAGGTAGCGTGCAGATGATCACTTAAGCTACATCACTGAATCATTGAGAGGCAGGCAATAATTAATTCCTACAGCTTTATAATTACTGAAGTGATGGAAATAAAACCCAAAAGCTGACCTAGAACACGTGTCAAAAGAAGCTGTAATGCATCCTATGCTCCACGCAGTCTTGAGGGACTAAACCTGCTGTCCCTTTGCAGCCCTGTACCTACCAGAACCTGTGAATTGGAGTGCTGAAGGCTGTGGCTGTGACTCAGAGACGAGCTTTATGCTTCACAATGTGATTACTTGCCCAGGCCTCACTGTATTTTCACAGCACTGAGTTTATGGCTGTCCCTGTTGTGACATCCTCATTTAATTGTGAATGGTCTGATCAGGCCGTTGGGTTCTGTTTGCCATTTCTTTGCCCTTGAGGTCCAGCTGTGGCATCTCTGCCCTGTCAGAGGGGGTGGGTGCTACCCCAGGGCCGGGAGGCATCAGCGCTGGGGCTGCTCTGGTGCCTGCTGAAACAGGACCACAGTGGATGTTTAAGAACAAAAAGCTACAGTATTTTTTTTTTCTTCTCTTTAATTACAACAATTGTCTGTAACTGGACAGTTACATCTCTAAATACATAGTAAAGAAACTCCTCAAATTGTCACATCTACTCCATCCCCACCAGCCTCTTACTGATGGATCATGTCCTGAAATTCAAAGAAAGGAATTTTTTTAGTGTTACCAGCTTTCTTTCCAACCAAGGACAAAGTCCCTGGTGTTGCTGAAAGGTGTTACTTTACAGAGGTTAATAGGAGAAGGCTGTGAAATGTAATCATGACAAGTAGTTTACTGGAGCAATCCAAGAGGTGAGTAAAAGCACATCTGCTGTAGGGCAGAGCGTTGCGGTGCCGGGAGCCGGATGGATGCGGAACAGATTTGGGCTTTCATTACTGGAGAGGAGATGGGTGTGTCGTGCTGTCTGTGTCTTCACATAGGGCTGCTCTCAGAGCTATTGACAGAAAAAAGTGAATTAGCAGCTCTGGTTTGGTCTGTTTAATCTGAATATTGTTTTTTCTGGAGTTAGGATGTACATGGGGAGAGGAAGGCAGCAGTGGGAGGATGTGCTGCTGTCCCTGAGCTCAAGGGGACAGGATGAGGCAGATGTGGAACCTCTCCTTGTGGCTGCTCTCACTGCCGGTGATGACCTGAAGAGTCGCTTTAGGAGTCCCTTCAGCATTCCTCCCGTGGCAGTTCCTGCAGTGTGAGGAAGAGGAACTGTGCAGAAAGTAGTTAAATGGGTGAAAACTGAAAACAAACCTGAACGTCTCTTTGTTCCTTCAGAGTAAACACAACCAGATGGAGCTGGTTCCTGCCTCTAGCCCAGGCTGAAACCTTGCCCAGACCCCCTCAGAGATAACCCTCACCCGCTCCGCACCGACCTTGAGCTCAGGGCTGCTGAGAGCAGAGCTGTGGGACCTCCTAATGGCTCCTCCTCCCCAAAGCCTCCTCCAGGTTTTAGTAAAAAAAAAAAAAAGCCAACGGTGTAAAAGACATCTTTTAATGTTTTTAATTAAAAGCTTTACATTTTTCAGGTGTTGCTGATCTGTCAGTGAATTCACAGTGTTCACAAGGCAGAATCTCCCCCTGCTTCCCCCACCCAGTTCATTTTACACGTGAGGTGGCGGGTCCAGCACATGCCCTGTCCCAGGCACAGGTTGATTACACACAGTGTTGTGCTACACCACAAAACGTGAACCTACAGCAAGCCATAGTGCTGCTGTCACAGCATCAGTCCAGTGTGCTGAAGGGCCCAGACCATAACCTCCACACAGCAGTGCAAAAGAAGCACGGTCTGGTTCTGTTGAGAACATGCAATGCACATTGGGCCAGAAGTGCACAAATAAATAAAGTTAATTAGCTGTAGTTAAACAATTAGGAGGGGGATGCCTACATTTTGTCTCCAGTTACCAACAGGCATGCTGCTACAGCCATCAAAGGACTCTCCCCTTGCAACACACCGAGGCCTCGGCTTCTACCGATGCTCCTGTGTGGCACTGACAACAGCTGGAATTTCTCCAGGCTCTGCAGTGCTGCTGCTGACATGAGCAGGCTCAGTACTAGTTCAGGAACCCTCCCTGAATGAGTGGGTGTATCTCTGCTCCCACTCTGAACAACTTCAGAGGAGCACCCAGGTGACAGACTGTACCACTGCGTTTCACCCAAGTGAGGTGATGGTACTGAAGCAGCTTGTGCAGCAGGACTGATTCTTCCCCTCCTGGGGGGAGTAAATTCTAACGCTCTCACTTGAAAAAAAGGAAAAATAAATCCTTGTTCTGGTCTCTAGCAAGGGAAGAGACACCACAACCAGACACCACAACCTGGGGCCTGTTCAGCAGGAGCAGGAACACACACAGCTCAGCCACACGTACAAGAACCTGAAGTCAGCTCCAGTTCTGAGCGACACAATTTCTAATCCACGCTGCTTAAAAAGACAACACATGGTAAAGGACGATGGGGCCAGCTCCTCTGCCCCCACTTCTGTTTGCAGTCCATAGAAGGGGTGTGAGCCCAGCCCCACCCAGAGGGACAGTCACACACCCTGCACATGGAGGTAAAGAAGAAACCAGAGACACGCAGCGCACAGGGAGCAGCCTGGCTGTGCCCAGGCCCTTCCAGGGATTTTCACAGCTATTTACAGAGTTGCCAACGAGCCCTGTTTAGTTCCCTAAGACCCTCCTGGTTTGTAACATCTCCCCCAGCCACCTGCAGAGCAAGGCGCTGCACGGTTCTCAGGCTCAACCAAACCAAAATACAGTACTGACTTAGCACAAGCTGAAGAGGCTTAGGGGACCCAGCTGCTCCCCAGCTCTGGAGCTAGAGACAAGGCAATGTAAATGTTGGTTTCAGCCAAGTGTTTTCCAGTGTTTTTGTCTTGGAGGGGAAAAAGAGCAATGGATGCAGAGCAGCACATGGAGCAGCTGCCTGAAAAGTACCACACCTTGAAAAGTCTTTCACAAAGCCAGTGGGTTAGAGCATGCCTTCCTCCAGGCCTGAACGTGATCTGCTCAGCTGGAGGGGTTGGGAGGGCACCTGTAAGTCAGTGCCTGTGTTCCCAATCCCTGCACAGAGTTTCTATGTTTGCCTGCTATAAAAACAGGGGGAAAAATATAGCCAAACCCCACTGCAGTGAGAGCTTAGGTGTGGAGTCTGGTGGGTACTGCTGAGTGCCAGTCCCTTCCCGGCTTCCTCTCACGCATCCCTGTCTGTGCTGCGGAGCCAGGCAGCTCCCTGCCTGCCCTCAGCCTGGGAAGGGCACGGGGACAGCGGGAATGGGGCAGGCAGGGCCAGGAGGGCTTCTCCAGCACAGCCCAGCCCAGCCCAGCCAGGCAGGAGGTTGGTGGCTTTGAAGCTAGCCTGCTGCAGGGCTCAGCTCCAGCTCAGCCCCGGGGTGGCGCAATGCAGCATCCAGGTCTGGCAGGAACCTTCTCTTACAGCCCAACGGGTGCCAGCTGGTCTGTGGGGTACAGCACTGTGCTCCCCCGGGCATACCCGCCTCTTCCACACTCTCCCCTGGGTCCCGCAGGAGAGGTGACAGCTCCCACACCTGCCAACCCGAACACGGCAAGCATGGGCATCCTCTCCCCCAAAATACCTCCCAGCCAGCAGCAGCCTGGGGGGTACCTGCTGCCTGAGCTCGCCGAAGGCACCCACAGGCTCCCTTCCTCCAGGGAAAGGATCCTTGGCAAAGCTCCCACAGGCCAGGAAAGCCGGGCACAGGCACTGGAGGGAGCGAAGCAGAGCAGCCTCAAAACAAGCAGGTTAAAGACACAAACCACTTCCCAACTTGTGAATCCTATGGGAATAAGTCCGAGCTGGATGGATGCAGCCCAGAAGGAAGCCCCCACCACAACAGGGACGCTGTGTTTTGGGAGCCACCACCGTGGCTGCTCACTTCTTCTCGAGGAATGGGCTGAAAAGCCCCCAGTCAAACGCGAGCATGGCCTGGGGATTGGGCCGCTCCTTGGGCTTCTTGAAGTTATCCTTCTCGGTGCGGAGGGTCCTTAGCACCTCCACCGGGTCTGTCTTCCCCGTGAATTTCTGCAAGGTCTCCTCCCTGCAAGTAGACCAGATCTGCTGTGATGGGGAAGGATGGGATGGGGACCCCACTCCCTGCTGGGACCCCAGCACACTCCGGGACAGACAACGGGAGAGTGACATCCTTGCGCTGGGAGGCTGCTGGGGGCACATGGAGCTTGTCTGTGGGTACCCTGTGCTGGGCAGGGCAGGACCCCGCATCCAGGTGTCCCACTCTCTCAGGGCTGGGATTTGCCACTGGCTAGCAAAGCTTCTAGGAGAAGCGATGATGCTGGAGAGAAAAGGGAAGCTGAGTTTGGGGATGGGACTGACCAGCTGGGGCCCACCCCACCCACCCCCAGCTCGGTTCAGGGTTGATCCACAGCAGGGCCCTTTGCATCCCCCAAGGCACCAGTGCTGCTTACGTGACCCGCAGGAAGGGGTTGTAGAGGAACTCCTCCTGCAGTGTGGAGGGCACCGTGGGCAAGTCCTCATCATCCCGCTGCTGCCAAGGAACCAGAGATGTCCAAAAACCTGCTGTCACTCAACATCCTCCCCCACCCCCACCCCAGCAGGGAACAGCCACTTACTTTGGCCCATGCAAGTTTCTTCTTCACAGCTTCGTTCTCCGGTTCCACTTTCAGGGCAAACTTGAGGTTTCGGACAGTGCACTCGTGGCCACAGAACACCTTCTGCAACGCCAGCGGGAAGCACCCAGCGTCACACACGCTCCCGGTGCTGGGTCCAACCCAACCTGGTCCTGCTGCAGCCCCAGGGATGGGCGCTGCCAGTCTCAAGCCCCGCCCTGGTTTTGGGGTCCCTCCCCAGGCATGGGCTGAGATGCAACGCACTCACCGTCTCCTTTGGCAAAGTCCCCAGGATTTGGGTGAGGTTGGTGTACATCTGCTCTGCCGTGCCCTCAAAGAACTTCCCGCAGCCTCCCACGAATAGAGTGTCACCTGTGGGGAAAGGGGTCTGGGCACAGAGGGGACCCTGGCCCCACTCCCAAGGACAGGGTGCTGAGTGGGAGCCTGCACGCACTGAATTCACCTCGCAAGCACCGAGTGTGGGGGGACCGGCAGGGGGGATACCTGAGAAGAGAGCTGGAGCGTCCGGGGAGCCGTCCTCCCACATGAAGTAGCACATGTGGCCCGAGGTGTGGCAGGGGGTGAAGAGGCACCTCACCCGGATGGCCCCGAACTGTGGGGACAGAGTGGTCAGGACCCCGCTGGGGTCACCCTGATCCTGGGGGGCAGCCAGACACCCCCAGACCTCCAAAGCCCCACGGCATCACCTGCCCGGGGCTCAGTGGGTCACAGACATGCCAAGGGATAGTGGTTTGGGTAAGTCCCAGGTGACTTGTGTCCGGTCCGATGGTGTTTAGCAGCAGGACCCTCAGGAGAGGGTTGGGTCTCCCAGTGCATTCCAACAGGGTGAGAACAGGACAGGACTCCTCTCCTGTCTAGTGCTCCATCCCAGCCCCAAACCCACATTTCCACACCTGCAGCTGCCCAGGGCACCAGGAGCCTGAGCACAACCCCAGCTAGGCACCAACCCAGCTCCTGGCACAGTGCTGCACAGCTGGGGACCGCACCATCACCCAGCCCCACTGCCCGCCAGCCCAGCACCACACCAGCCACGGCCGCCCCACGGGATCTACACACCGGGGCTGAGCCCCAGAGCAGTCCTGCGATCCTACAGCCACTCACTGTCAGCTCCTGGTCGTGGGTCACCTTGTGTGTCAGGGCCCCGATCCGCTCGTCGGCGCCGTACACCCGCAGGCCGGGGCAGAGCCTGGCCAGCTCCTCGTTGCCCCTCGCATGGTCCCTGCACCGGCAGAGGGGGGAATGGGCACCAGTCCTGCACGGGGTACAGCCACGCCTGGCCTCCCCTCGTGCCAGCAGCGCTTACCAGTGGTGGTGGGTGGTGAGCACCGCTCTGAGCACCACGTCCTCCTTCCTGATGATTTCCAGCAACTGAAACGGACCCAGATCAAAGGGAAGTGAGTACACAGGGCAGGGGCGATGTGACACGCGTGCCACTGCTGCTACAGCTGCACAGCGCAGCCACAAACAGCCAGCGCCAGCGGTGCACCCCGAGCCAACGCAGGATCCGTCCTGTTCGGCACCGCTCTGCAGGCCTGAGGCTCCAGGGAAAAAACAGTCAAAACCAACCCCCGAGCAATGAGGAGGAGGGCGGGGAGGATGCTCGGGTCCCCACGCCTCACCCCGCCGTGCAGAGGGGATCAGGCAGGCCCGAACACGCCGCCCACGGGGACAGCAGCGTTTCATGGCGCAGCGTGGGCCACGCATGGGGTCACCGCCGCGCCCGGGAAACAGGCCCTGTGTAACCTGTCCCAGCTGCTCTGCTGCAGCGAGGGGCACGTACAGCACCGCCAGCCCCGCGGCGCAGCTGCCAGGAATACTCAGCTCCCAACTCCAACCCATCGCCTCTAACAAGCCTTCTCTGGCTGCTGCTGATTACGTTCCTCGAAGAGGAAGGAAACGTCCGAGTCAGCAACAAACGCTTAAAAACCGCGACAGTTTGCAGCAGCTGGAGGTGGCACAAGGGGGCACTGGGCGAGGGGAGCACGGCCGTGAGGGGAGAGGCCGGCACTGCCTTCCTTGCACCCCCAGCAGCACGGCCGCAGGCTGGCTCCTGGAAAACGGGACTTCACGCAGGAGACACGGCTTCCAAAGCCAAACTCCAGGTTATTCGCGCTTGCTTCCAGCCGGGGCACTGGAATGGGCACGGTTAAGGCCACATGGCACGCACACACACACACAGTCCGGGGTGGGTGGGAGAGTGATCTAGGACACGCACACGTACTCCATGGGGCTGAAGAGGGGCCAGCCCCGCCGGTGGGATGCTCCATGCACACACGGATGCAGCCTGCTGTGCACAAAGACCCCGCACACCAACCCCGCGTGGGGCCACCACCGCGGCGCGTCCCCGACTGGGACCCCGGCCCCCCCGGGACGTGGCGGGGCTGTGGCCGCTCGGGGAGGAGGAGGGGGGCGGAGGGGGCGGGGGGGGGGGGGGCGAAGCGCCTCTCACCCTTTTGGGGACGGCAGCGTCCACCGCAACGGCGTCCCGGGTGTTCTCCTCGATGACCAGGTACATGTAGTTGTCCTCCAGGACAGAAATCACCTTCACCTTCACGGTCCCTCACCGGCCGCGGGGCACAGCGGGGGCCGGCCCCACGCAACACAACAGGGAGGCGGCGCCAGCCCCACACAGCCGATCGGGGGGGGGGGGGTGGCGCGGTGACCCCGACCTCTGGCAGCCGCGGGGGGAGGACACGCGGGACTGTGTGATCCCCCTCCCCTCCCCGGGGCCCACGCGTGACGCTGCCGCTACCTGCGGGCGGCACCGCCCGGAGCCCCGGCGCGGCCCCTCCCCGCAGCGGGCGGGCGCGTCCCGCCCCCGCCGGTGCAGTGCGGGGCGGATCTCGCTGCGTGGGGCGGAGTGACATCCCGCACGGCCGCCGGTGCGGGGCGCGGGGGCTTCCCTCCTTCCGTCCCCACCCGCGGTGCAATGCGGCCCCGCACCTGCCGGTGCGAGGCGGGAGGAGCAAAACACACACACACCCCCCGGCACGAAACACGCCGCGGTACTTCACGCGGGACCCCCGCACCCCCATTTGTGGGCACCAGGACTCGGCCGGCCCAGGGGCTGGCGAGGCTGAGGGCGCAGGGCAGCCTGGCCAGGAGGAAGGTTGGGGTATATGCTGTGCCCCCCGGGAGCCCAACATCTCTCTGCAAGCGCTGCTTGCCAAAGTGGTCGAGCCTGCAAAGCCCTCCGCTTCTCCCACCGCCCACCCCCCGGCTAAACTGAGGGACAAAGGCTCTCACAGCCCTGGAAGGGGGGGGGGCTCCTGCTCTCCCCAGGCGCTGGGAACATCGGCGACTGGAGCTGGCACATCCGAGCCTGGCACACACAGGAGGTCCTGCAGGCCCCAGCCCTGGCTCCAGGACAGCCGCTGAGCCCCTTCGGCCCAAAAAGCACCCAAGGCCTGGGGCAGGAGGGTGCAGTGCAGTGCCCTGGCTCCTTTTCTGGCCAGGCATGAGTCCCAGTTCAGGGCTGCCCCTGGTCCCCAAATGCCACTTGTGGAGGAGGGAGCGGTGCCCATGGCAGTACACGGGCTCCATCATTTCAAAAGGAAAATAAAGCCCCAGGGGGTCCCAAACCGCCCCCCACCAGGACTGGAAGGAAAGAGGCTTCCAGTTGGTTGACTTCAACTGCTAGCATGAAATAAACAAATAAATAAAATTGTGAGATAAAGAAATCCCCTTCTTCCAGACTGCCCCAGCACTGCTCCATTTATAGCTGTTATTTATTTGCTTGTTGTCAAACAGCCATCAGTACAGTCACGCTCCCTGTAGCAGCACAGCATTCAGGTTAAGGAGGCAGTACAGTTCAGGTACCACTTTTCTTTCTGAACAACATAAAATTTACTTTTTTTTTTTTTTTTTTTAAAAGCAAACAAAGAACTGGCTCTACACCAAACCCCACTCACACACTGCCCCTCAGCACGCCTGGTAGAACAGCAGACCAAGGTTACAGCAGGGTGGTTGTGGACTCCATCGTGGAGCAACGTGTGCTGGGCAGAGGGGGAGAAACTGGAACCAAAATAACTTGAAACTTTTGTTAATTTCAGCTGCCCAAAATCTGTCTGAAAATCTCCCATCCATAAGCAGATCTGCAGTATGCAGCTGAGACTGAGAATCAAGGAAGAAAATATAAAGAAAATGCATTAAAGATGCAGATGCCAAGCCCACAAGGTTGGGTCCTACCACCCTTCACTCACCTCTCATTTAAAGACACTGAGCTGGAGGGTCAAGAAGAGCAGGAGGGGGTGGCCCACTCACTGAACATCTGGACTTACTGTTCCCCAAAGTTTATCCTATTCATCCACTTCAACACACTACTCCATGTCAGAAAAACAGCCTGGGGGGAAGTTCCCTCCCTGCAGTTTTCAAGCTGACTGCAGACTGGGGTCACACAATCCAAGAACAGAGATGGCTTTTAAGCCCCATGCACCAACCAAGAAAAAGAAGTGTGCCACATTAACGTGGTTCCTCCGGGGGTCTCAGACCTGAGCCCTGTTTAGTCTTGGAGTCTGCAGACACCTCACTGTTTGTAATGTCACCTGGTTATAAGACAGAGGCTGGGCAGGCAGAGGGTGCAGGGCAGGCGATCAATCCCAGCAGCACACAGCATCTCTTGCAGGAGTCTCATCATGGCTCCGCTGTCAGACACACAGTGAGTCACTAGGTAAGCTCTTCTCAGGATTTTGAGCCAGCAAATCCTTCTTGGCGTGTGTGGTACTAACACAGGTAGCATATAGATCACACTGCAGAGCAGTAAGCAGGTACACACAAACGGGCTGAAGTTAAGAGCAAAGGGCATAAGCAACAGTGCAATGTCCAAGCCAGCATGCTGCCTGGAGAAGTTACTGCAAGTCCAGGAATGTCAGGGGGAAGAGAGACACTGGATGTTCCTGTGTGCCCTTCCCAGAGCCAGATCACCCTGTGCATTTCACAAACCCAGCCCTGAACTGGTGGCAGAATAGCTCTGTCACCCAGAACTGGCTGTAGTGGAGGCAGAAGCAACTAACTCAGAGGTTCATTTAAGTAGCATCAAGGAAGAAAGTTCCTGGCAACACAGTTACTGTGTTTTGTCTCTGCCTTAGATTAAGATATCCCAGCACCCCACCCCACCTGTCTGCATTTGCAGCAGGCTCCTAAAAATAACAGGAGCCTTTCCCTAGACCTCAAGGTTTGGCCCTTCCACATCCCAGACTGAGCCACGTACCAACATCATAAATGATCTGCATGTGATGTGACAGCTTGAGAGCCAGCAATAGAAGGATAAATATTCTTCATCATAATATAAATATGCTGTAGAACATCTCAGTAAGGGCAAAGTGCATTTTTTTAACCTTAGTTAAAACAAAATAAAAACCTAAATAAGACTCTCTTAACCACAACAGAAGGGTCAACTCCTAAAACATCTGAGTAGTCTAAATTACACTTAAACTGACATTAAAGTGATCCAGACAGAGTGCTCAGTCCTTCGGGACTCTGAAGTTATCCTTCTCTTTTCTGATGGCCCCCATTGTTCGGATGGGGTCAGTCTCCCCAGCATGCTGCTGAACAGTCTTCTCCCTGCCAGCAGGAACACAGGGACAGCAAATCAAAGACTGCAAGATACAAATCTCACACATGCAGTCAGTACTATCACATTTCGTCTGCATCCAGGGGAAACGTTGCACTTAAATGATCAAAGGCTCGGGGCTTTGGCACAGGCTTATCAGCTCCCTTGGTTTACAGGCCCATCGGCAAGGGGAAATTGCAAACACTCTTGGGCCTTGCACAGCATCTTTTGCTGCACCCATGTGCCAAACTCTGATTGACAAAGGAACGTGATTACATGGTGCAGCTCGTTCTGTCTTCTGAGTCAGGGACTTCACCCTTCAAATTTCACTGCAGCAAGCTTCTGCTGGGATAGCAAGCACAGGAGCGTCTTGAGGGCATCAGAACAGGAATATTAAAGGCAGGAGAGCAATTCCCACTTAACAGCTCTGTCTTTGGAGACCTACTTCTCCCCACTTTCCCCCTCCAAACACAAGGACCGTTCCCACACACACATCCCCTCCATACCTCACTCGCATGAAGGGGTTGTATGTAAACTCTTCTGCAATGGTGGAGGGTATGGTTGGCTCACCACTGTCATACTTGGCCTGCAACAAGGGAGAGATTTCTGCTTAACGAGGAATGTTGTGGTGAACAAGAGAAGTCTTGTATATTAACCACGCAGGGCTGGTGCTGCACCCAACTGTCTGTGCTGCTCCTCAGGCCAGGCCCTTCCCAGGACCATGCACACAGCCAGCCAGACAAGCACTGAGGTACACAGAGCCAACCCTCTCAGACAGACAGGCACATCAGCCTGTGATTATCACAGAAAGTTTGGGGTTGGGCTGGGCCTCGAAAGAAGTTTCGTGGGAGGATCACATCTCCACCAGACAGCAACATGTCTTCTCTGGGCTGCACACAAGCCCTGTTCCCCAACCATCACTCCCCTGGACACACAACATACTGCAACTCCTGGATCTTAACTCCCTTCTCTCGGATGCTCTTTCTCCTCAACACTGTTTCCCCCACCTCCTCAGAGAGGCTCTGCCTCCATGAAAGCACCAAGCCTAGGGAAAGGAAAGGAACCAGCTTACCTTGGCCCAAGCAAGCTTTTCCTGGATAGTGACATTATTAGGTTCAACATGACGAGCAAACTTGAGATTGTTGATGGTGTATTCATGACCACAGTAAACTCTCTAGGGAGAGGAAGGAAAAGTGACACCGGGTAACCAAAGCAGAGTGCCAGGTACCATCATCCATGTTATGGTACAGCAGGAACAAGAGTGTCAACCCCCCGGGACACATGACACTCTCCACCAGAGACATGCACAGGAGAAGTGCCAGGAGTTATCAGCCAGTGCTATCCGCAGGTTTAATGGCAAGCCTGATCAAAGAGCTCATGCATCCCACCTCACTAGCCTTTACCAAGCAGCTTCCACTCTTTCCCCACAAAGCACAAACATTTGGGGTAGGATTATTTCCTTTCCAGAGGACTCCAGCTATTCACTGCCAAAGACAATTCCCGATGTAAGCACTCATTCCTTCTACACATGAGAAACTCTCCATGGAAAACAGTATTATTAGGAAGCCAGTTTCTCTGATGCCTGTGATAGTTCCCGGACGGTTAACTTACTGCACACCCAAGGAAAGGTTCCTACCGTTTTGGGGTCCAAGCTGCCCAGAATCTCAATCAGTGCTCTGTACATTTCCTCCGGGGTTCCCTCAAAGAATTTCCCACAGCCAGCCACGAACAGTGTGTCACCTGCAAGGGAGGCATGACATGGCATCAGGACCAGACAAGGCTCTTCATACCAGAGCGTGACACACAGTCCCCAAGGGCTCAGTCTTGCCATTGCTGTCCTCGCTCCGGTGCGGCAGAAAGCATGGGGAGAGCCAGGCTACACTGCTCCCTGCACAGGCAGAGTGCTACATAAATCCAAGCAGCAAACAGCTCCTATGGCAGGAAACCCCACAGCTTTGCCAGCCAAATCATGCCAGCGCTTCCCGACCTGTGGGCAGCCTGCTGTTCCCTCTCATCCTTTCTAGAGCAGACAAGAAACACTTTGCTATAAAGTTGGACAGAGAGGAGTCACCTCCGCATTTTCTCCCCAGTGCTCCCTAAAATCTTGCTTAAGTCATTACTTCTTCCATGTGGCAGCTGGTGCAGGGTCTGGAGAACACCCGTCAGGAGAGGGATGGCATGTCAGTCTGGGGAGATTGGGCACAGTCTCAGGAAAGGGGGAATGTTACTCTCCAAAACAGGATCCAGAACCTGGTTACCAGAGATGGAGCACCAGCTCTCTCTTACTCCCCTACTTTGTCTTCTCTCTTTTGTTACAGCCATGAGCACACGTATATGGAAGAGCAACAGCTTTTAGAACCAAGCCTCTGTTTGACTTGAGACAGTAAAATAACAGCTCTTGTTTCAAGGAAGAAAATGCTAGATGTAGGACTCATCCAGGGCTCGCTCTTGATGTTGCTTGCAGGGTGTCCAGCAATGGTTTACAAACTCAGAGGGGTTTCACCATTTTGTGTACAATTACTACTTGGTAGCTCTTGGTAGGGGGACAAGATGCGGAAGCTAATGAGCTGCGCTGGCAGTGAGGGATGAAGGCACATCCAGAGTCAGGAGCACACAGGCAGAGGGGTAGCTCACTTCTTTGCAACACAGACTGCTGGCAATGTAACCTCCCAACTCCTCACCTGTAAAAACTGCAGGTGGCTCGGAGCTATTTGGCTTAGTCACATAGTAACAGATGTGTCCAGAAGTGTGACACGGCGTACAGAGGCATTTCACATTAAGAGATCCCACCTGAGAAGAAGGCAGAAGACTAGAGCTTAAGCTACTGTTTGCTAGCATTTGTATGGTTAGCAAAGAATTGCAACTATTACAACGGTCTAGTGGTCCTACAGGGAAATTCTCACATAGCTGGCCAGTAAACATCAGCTCTGCTCCTGGGAGAGTCCAGCAAGAGAGTTTTATGGCAGGGACTTGGAAGGGAGCTGTTTCCTCCTAGCAGGTGTTGTGACAAAGAGAGCTGCCAGATTCTTTCATTTACATGCAGAGTGACTCAGTGCCTGGTTGGCAGCAAGAGCAGACAGATCCAGAGCAACGCAAAATCCTAAACAAAGTTAATCAAGTGTAAAAAGCTCCAAACAAAAATGAAGCCAAAGGGAAGAAGTGGATGACACTCACAAAAAGGGAGGGATTAAACACATTCTTGAAGCCAAGGGGATGTTTCCCCCACAGCCCTGATTTGCACACCTTCCAATGTATTTCTCTGCTCCCTTTTTTGCTGCTGCACTCCCCCCAAAGGTGCACTGCATCACTAGCAGTGAGGCTCATGCCAGCCTGCACGTTTCACAGCAGTCTGTGTCATCTGCCAGCTCATCTGTAAACAAACAGCTAGCTTCCAACAAGGTCTGCTGCTTTAGCTCTGGAAAAGCAATGCGGGCAGCTAGCACTGCTGGCCCACTTTCTGTATTCTAGCCTTTGTTCAGAGAGGACCACTTGCATTTGTTTGGTGCTAACTAGGCTCTAAGCAGAGCACAACCACTGTCCTTTCACACTTGGGTTCTACCCACCCCAGTTAAGGCAGCTGTCAAGGAGCACATGGACACCCAGCATGCCCCAGGCACTGCAGGTGTCTGAGCCATGCCAACATTCTCATCAATGAATTATCACCAGCCAAAACAAGACAGAGGGGTTATGGTTCATAGGGCTGGAAAGGGTAAAAGCTGTACTTAAACCATCAACTACAGCCACAAGATGTGCAAAGGTAAAAGAGCTGCAACCACAATATTAACTCAAGTTGGACCACACCGGTCCAGATCTAAAGCTGTGCCACAAACAGGAGATGACCCCAAACGACTCCTGCAGCTCACTCCCTTTACCTTGAGTGATGTAAGGTGAGACACTTTCTGTGTCAGTGCCCCGACTCTGCTGTCTCCCCCATACACACGCAACCCCGTCTCCATTTTTACAAGCTTCTCATTTCCTCCAGCATGGTCCCTGGAAAGTCAAAAAACCAGATTTGGGCAGGGATGAAGACAAATCTATCATAACATTCCACAACGGTAGCCTCCACATGATCATTTCTGATCAACTATCTCCCGGTATCTAACAGTGTCCTCACGTTGAAGGATATGCTACATCAACATGAGGGGAGATGATTTCTCCAGTACCTAGGGCAGTGAGAGGGGGAACAACCCGTTCATACCTAGTTGGAAAACATCATCCTTAGGGGCTCACAGTCAACCTCCAGTAACTAAAGACAGGAAGAGACAGGGATAACTGGGATATGTGTAATTCAGTGTCCCACACGACACCATGAACCAGGCACAGACATGTCCAAACAGCTCAGCATTCGCTTGCAGGGCTGGTCTGGCCAGATCAGGGCTGGCTCGCCAGCCATAGAGGTGGCTTCACTATGACTATCCCAGTTTCAGCTAGGATAGAGTTAATTTTCTTCCTAGTAGCTGGTGCAGTGCTGTGTTTGGGAGTTCGGATGAGAACAGTGTCAATAACACACTGATGTTTTCAGCTGCTGCCAAGCAGTGAAGGATGTTTCAGCTTCTCATCCTGCCCTGCGAATAAGGTGGGGGGAAACCCAAGAAGCTGGGAGAGGACACAGCCAGGACAGGTGACCCAAACTAACCAAAGGGGATATTCCATATCACATCGTCATGCTCAGCATAAAGGGGGCTAGTGGGGGAGTGGCACGTGGCTCCAGGATGCACAGCTTGGGGACAGTCCAGCTTTGGGACAGCTCTGAGCTGTATGGCCTGAGCTGTGCGGTTTGGTGAGAAACTGCATTGTGCATCACCAGTTTTATATATTCTGTTATAAGCCCTTTGCTGCCCCAGTAAACTATCCTTATCCCACTCCACAAGGTCTGCCTTTATCTTCCCATTCTTTCTTCCACCCCCTCCCCTGCCCCCACTGTGGGGAAGAAGCAAGTGGATTGGCCACATGGTGCTCAACTGCCAGCTGGGGCTAGACCACAACCGTCCTTTCTGGCACCCAACGTGGGGCAGGAAGGGTTGGTATACAGAAAGATTATCTGCTTAGAGAAGACCAACTTCACCCAGAAAAGCAGTGATTCTTCACTGCTCATGTTTATGCAGAGGGGTCCTACTACAGCAGAGAGTTACCAGTGATGATGTGTGGTCAGGACGGTGGTCAGCTTCACACCGTGTTTTTTGACTGCATCCAATACCTGCAGGCACAGGGCACAGCAAGAGCATTAAACTCATGAAATGACCAAAGAGCACACCTGGTACCTGGCATAACCTGGGCCTAACTGCTCCAAGGTTTAAGACCGCCACACCAGCAACTCTGCAGACAGCTCGTCCCACTCCCAGCTGTGGGTACAGATCAGGACACAAGGTCTCTGATCCAGCTATCCACAACTAAGTCCTCAGTCCCATTTCTTCTTTTTCACACTACATCAAACTAAGGAAAAAAACCAAAATCAGGTCAATAACCTTTGAAGTCAGGACAAGCTGCCTGAGCCCAGAAGCAGCCTACCTGTGAAGCCCTGTCTGTACCTGTGCACAGCCAGTATTTCCTGCCTTTCCCCCACGCCTGAGTCAGCATGTCACCAATTCTCCTGTGGATGTGGCAACCTGGAAGGATCTCCCTGACCCCACTCCCTGCTCACAAGAACAGCACAGTCAGCTTTACCTTCTGGGGCTGCACAGGATCCACTATCGCAGCCTCCTTCGTTTCCTCATCAATGAGGAGGTACATGTAGTTGTCTGTGAGGGCTGGGAGTAATTCCACCTTCATGTCGGCTTGTGTCACTGTCTTTGGCTCCCTCTGCTCGTGTTCTGTGTGCAGAAAGACCCCTCGCAGCTGTGCTGGACCTGGGGATCCCAAAACAATCAAGCATCACATTAGTCTAGGGAGGGGAATGAGTAGGACAGAGCACAGCAGGTCACTCCAGCCCACGTCCCCAGAGAAGTAAGGGTACAGACAGCACAACCTGCCTCCTTCAGAAGAAGGGGAGAGAGGCCACCACGGGATGAAGCCTTAGTGCCTGGCTGTGTGACCTTGTGCCCCACAGTGTGGAAGGCTCTTGGTGCCCTACAGCTGCACTGCAGAGGGAAGGGACACTTTGATCCCAGAGATGTGCCCATGCAGGGAAAGCGCAATGCCTCAATTGGAAAGAAGAGTTCAAGGGGCAGGAAAGCAGAACGGAGGGAACAGCTGGTCAAAGGTCACCCTGGGACAGTGACTTTGCAAAAAAGCCCAAAAAGCCATGTGACAGCCAAAAGACCAAAAAAAGGAGAAATACAGAAACACACACACTGCTACAACAGAAATATTTGGTTTGTTATTCAAGGAAATCACATCCTTCACATTGCATGGAGAGAAGTCAGGCTCTCAGCATGGAAGGAAGGCTCCCCACCTGGCCAGGTACCAAGCACACACTGCAGGCAGGATTCTTGCTCAAGAGCTACCTTGGTGCAACAGCAGTGCTTCCCTATTTGCTTTTGGTTAAATGTTTAATCCGATCCAAGAAGCAAAAATCTCATTCCAGATGCAAATAACATCGGGTCCATTGTTCAACTCACAGATACACAGTTCTTCAAGAAACCACCAAGCCCTAAGGCTCTGCCATTAAAAAAAGAGAAGGGAAACAAAGAGGATAAGGTCTTCCATTGCTGGGGCCCTCTAATTCAGGCCTGAGATCGTATATATGCAGGGAAAGACGCATCAGTCTCTGCAAGTCAGAAATCAGTTGTCTTAACACTCAAGGCCCTCACACACCACCCAAGGTGACAACAAAGTCTAAGCTGTGTTGGCTCAGCTGCTGTTTCATTTTGCACCTCTCACTAGCCCTAAGGCTGCTGATGCTTCATGCTTAGTCACCTCCACCAGTGCCAAAGGGAGGGGTCACCATGCTCTTAATCAACCTGCCCCACTCTCCCAAAACAAGTCAGTCCTGCCTACCCCTGATAAGAGCCAGCTTTAGAGGGAAGAGACTCACAGACTGGCTGCAGTCAACACAGACTCCTGGAGCTCCACAGACCAATGGGATCAACAAGGCTGCAAAGCCAATGTCCAAGTTCTGACTGGGACACACAGCTACCACTGCAAACACAGACCCAGGGGCAGCAGGAGCTGTGAGGCCCTTTCAGTATAACTCTCTGGGCCAGAACGTTTTCCCCTTCTGCCTCTACCATCCCACTTGTAAGGGAAGGAGGAGAGGTGGTAATAAAATTAAACAAAGTGCTGCAGAGAAGTCCTCAAGGCACAAGGTAGGCATGCACTGGGTATTTGAGAGCAAACACACACAGTACTAAGAAAAGCATCCATACCTGCTGAGGGTCCCTCACACACACCCCATTACTATTACTTGAAAGAAAGGGGGGGAGGGGGGAGGGGAGGCAATTGCTCTTTTACTGCTCCCTAACATGAAACACACTTTTTCTGAATGCTGTCAGTACACTGCATGTGTGTTTGTATTCTAGACACTAACTGGGGGGAAAAAAAACCCAAAACAAGACCAAAAGAAAACACAACCTCAACATCAAGTCAAAGGAATTATTCACATGCTTAAAATGCTTTCTTCCTATGAACCATTTCTAACCTTGGCCATGATCCCCCAGTCTCTTTGCATGTTGAATTCCCAATTCTTGCAAAACAAACAAACAAGCTACACCACATAAGGAAGCGTTTTCTGAAATGTAATTTAAACAAAGGAAGGAGAACGCATCCACACAGCATGAAACTCATTCTGAATTCCCATCTGCAGCTAAGTTGCACCTTTCCAGCCTGCCTGCTTGGTGAGCAGACCAGAAGTACTCTCACGCACGCTCAGCACTGCTCCTATGAGAGGGGCATCCCAGACCCCCCCTGCTCTAAGAAGCTCCCTAAGCGATACGCAACCCCTGGCGTGGCCCAGCACCAACACAGATCATTTCAGGATAGCTGTAACGCATGCAGCTCTGCTCCAAAATTAATGCCCAGTGACTTCATCTGCACCCAGTTCTGTAACATGCCCCTCCTTATTCTGTGCATGGGGAGAGGAGAACACCAGCAGCCTTTGAATCACACACTTCAGCTCTCTGGAGCGGTTTGTTAGTGCCACTTGAGCAGACAAGAGTTTGCAGATGACTACTAACATTATTACATAAGGCATACATGCTGGAGACTGAAAAGCAAGCAGGCAGCAGCACAGCTGAACATTGGGTTTCCTGCAGAAAAGGGCTGCTTTATAGAGTTTCTCCACAGCATTTTGTTTTAGTCTTTTTATTACAGAAAAGAGGGGGAAATTCCTATTTCAAGCATAGCTGTCACTCAAAAGCGACTGCATGCACATACCCAGATGAACACCCTTGCACTGCCTCACAAGATAAAACACTACATTCACTTTTCACATACTGTGAATGCAGGTATTTTTGAATATCCAGCCAGCTTGTGGCTCCACATGATACCAAGTGAGGTGACTCTACAAATTCAGGGCAACTCCTGTTCCCAGTTGATTTGCCCACGTTACAGCCGGGTCCAGCCAGCCCAGACAAGGCACGCACACACCCACTGGTGTAGCAAGGCCTGTGGCTAAGGTGCAGCACCCACCCTACATCCTGGGGAACTCAGGAGCTGATAATCATTTTGACATACTTGTTCCCAAGCCAGCATCAGCATTTCCAAGCCTGACAGTTAACTCAAATGGATTTTTTTCTCATTAAGGCCAGGTCTTAAAATTGGAGTGATGCAAAAGGCCTCTGGCAAGACTTGCCAGCAAGGCTGTGAAGCTGAAGCCCAAGCTCTAGTTCAAGGAGATGTTTTCAGAGTTTAGGCCATTTAAATTTAAACACAGAGTTTACACAGTTTTGGTTTTTGCTTACATTGCCAATGCAATCTGCCAGCCATCACGTTCAGTTTAAATGCCAGCCCCCGTTCCCCAAACCCTTCCCCTGAGTAATAACCAGCACTTTGGCAGCCCAGAAACTCCATAGGAGCCTCCCAGATGGGTTATCGAAATGAAGAACCACCGAGAGAGACAGGCTCCAGCCGAGCAGATACTGACCTACTTGGGGCTGTGAGTCAGCTTAAAAACCTCGGCGCACCCCTGAGCCAGGAAACGAGAAGAGAAAAACCACCGTCAGCCTTCCCAGCTTGCCGAGAGACCCACTGCCCATCGGGCTGAGCCCCACCGTCAGCCCTGGAGCCCGCGGCCGGGTGCCTGCAGCCGCCCAGCTCCCTGCGAGTCCCGTCTGTACGGGGACACGGCATGCTCTTCCCCCACCCGTGAAGTCCCAGCTGTAAGGGGGGTATCGCACGCCCCTTCCACCCCGGTACCGGCTGCAAGGAGGTCACTGCACGGATCCCGGCCTAGCTGCAAAGGGCGATTCCCCCGGCCCCCGGCCCCGCTACCCAGAAACGCAGCCCGGCCGCAGAGGCGGCGCTGCCCGGCCCCGCGGGTCCTACCGGGGTGCATCCCCGGCACCGGGCGAGCCGCGCCTCCTGCCCCACGTACCGGCTCGGAACAGAGCCCCAGCTCCTAGTGCCGCCAGGGCGGTGCCGAGGCCCCGCCAGCCCCCGCCGTGCATGGTGCAACGCGCCCCGCCCGATGCCCAGGCCCGGCCCGGTTACCTTTGCTCCCCGCCCTGCGGCCGGCCCCGGGGAGGCGGGCAGCGGCGGCCGGCAGGGCCAGGCCCCGGCCCGGCGTGCGGCGGGGGCGGCGCTGCGCCCGCTCGGTCTCCTCCTTTCCTCCCCGCTGCTCTCGGCACGCCCGGGCCAGGCGATTTGCTAACCCGGGTAAGGAGGCGGGGGTCAGACGGCTGCCCTGGGCAATCCGCGGCGGGCGGGCAGGAAGGAGAGCGGGGCGGAGGAGCGGCGGCGGCGGCGGGAGCAGCGCGTCTCCGGGCCCAGCAAGGACGCCCCAAGGGCGCCCGCGGTCTCCGGTGAAGGAAACCCACGGCGGCCATGGCCTCGTCCAAGCCCCTGTCCCGCTTTTGGGAATGGGGCCGGAACATCGTCTGCGTGGGGCGCAATTATGCTGAGCACGCCAAGGAGATGGGGAGCACACTGCCCCGGGAGCCCCTCTTCTTCCTCAAGCCTTCTTCGGCCTACGTGCGTGAAGGCTCACCCATCCTCCGGCCCTACTACTGCAACAACCTGCACCACGAAGTGGAGCTGGGGGTGGTGATCGGGAAGAGAGCCCAAGCTGTGTCCCAGGAGGCTGCCATGGAGCACGTGGGAGGCTATGTCCTCTGCTTGGACATGACTGCGAGGGACACACAGGAGGAGTGCAAAAAGAAGGGTCTGCCCTGGACCTTGGCCAAGGGCTTCGGGTCCTCATGCCCGGTCAGTGACTTTGTGCCCAAGGAGAAGATCCCAGACCCTCACAAGCTGAAGATCTGGCTCAAGGTGAACGGAAAGCTGAGGCAGGAGGGAGAGACCTCCTCAATGATCTTCTCCATCCCTTACCTGATCAGCTACATCAGTGAAATATTCACCTTGGAAGAAGGGGACTTGCTTCTGACAGGGTCTCCCAAAGGAGTTGGATCTGTGCAGGCCAATGATGAGATTGAGGCTGGCATAAGCGACATCCTCTCCATGCGGTTTAAGGTGGCACAGCAAACACGTGGATCCTAACCAGGAGCTGGGCTGGGACCCTGTCTACATTGGAAGAGAATTTTTTGGGGACATCGGGTGAACAAAGAGACACACAAGCTGTCTCGTATGTTAAACGCTTGCATGGCCCAAATATCTAATGGACTGTCACATATCAAAGACACATACCCCACGACCTCAAAAGCTATCTGACTAAAACAGCCCTGTTTCCATGGAGGCTTCAGCCTCCTCTGAGCCTGTGAACTGGGAGTCCAGCCCAGTTTGGGCAGACAGGTAACAACACCTAAACTGTACCTCGGAACTGTCGATGGAGAAAGGCAGTGTGCTGGACAGCTGGGATGGCTGTCACTGTGGGTGCTCTTCTGTTCTACTGATGCTTTGAGCTTTGCCAATGTATTGCCTTAAAATAAAGAATTATAAATTAAACCATTAAAATAGTGATGCAGGAGCTAAAGCTCACCCATGCTATGTAAAATTAAAGATGTATGTGTAACAGTAAATCAAGAATTACCGCTTCAGACAGAATTTCTCTCCATGGGGTATTCTACAATAAAAAGATGTTTGCTTTTTAGATTAGTTTCATGATTCCTCCGTGCATTTTTCAAAGGTACAAATAAAATGAGGGCTGCTTTCCCCCTGCTCCAAGCAGGAAGTATGCCAGATGCTTGGCAGATTCCTTTTTTTCCCAAACCCAGTTTTAATTATGCTTCTAAAAGTAAAACAATACAAAAGATCAAGAATGAAGAAGCTCATTGGTAAAGCTCACCAGTAAACTGTCTTTACTTTTACTGATTTAAATAAATTCTAAAGAAAAAAATAATACCTAACTGCAACAATTACCATTACTTACACAGCACAGTGCAAAGTTGGGTTTTTAAATATTCCCAGCTGTAAAAAGCCATGCTGTGTAGCTTTTCCCATTTCCAAACTCACACTGATCTAACACTTTCTACCAGTTTGCGTGACAGCGAGTTCTTTTTCAATTCAAGAGCATGGCAAGGTTGTAAAATATAACTAAAACAACCCCACCACCCCCCAAACATGAAGTTTGCTATCTTCCAAGGTTCTACAGAACTGATTAATTTCTAACAAAAGCTGAAGGATTATTTTTTACATACACACAAGTACTGAAGTTGAAATGCTTCCAATTTATTTGAGCCAGATCTTAATGACCACTTGGCTTTTCAAGCGCATTTGAAGAGTCTTGCAGGGAAGATGACTTGTAGGCCAGAGCCAAGCACTCCTGTGAAAGGGCAGCCCACCCTGGACACTGCAAATCACGGGACAAAAAGCACAACACCTTACAGCAGAAAAACAAGGCGCTTTCCTATCAACTTGCTTCTCCGGCTGCACATACCTGTAGCACACACTGCATACCCATGTGCCACCTGCACCAGGAACTGACCTTGCAAACGTGCCCACATTCCAGTTCCACCAGCTCCAGCTTTTAAGTCAGAGCCTTAGAGCACATGTAGAAGTTCTTTGTACAATGCAGTGGCCATAGTTAGATTTCATCTGAAGGAAGCCTGAGGAACCCAGGCCAACTGAAACAAATGTTCAGTAATCACATCTGACCAGAACAAGCCCCTGGCTCAAAGAATTCAATGCTCCCTGATTTAAGCCTGCCTCTGTCAGCAGGGAAGCTGTGCTCTGAATTTGTTGCAACTTGGTGAGCTAGGCCAAGCAGAGAAGTCAGGCCAACAGAGCTAGGCTGAGCAGGGAAGTTAGGGTGAGTAATTCTCAAAGAGGAAGGATTAAATTCACTTGCTGTACTGTTAACATTTCTTCATGCTCAGGCACTGTCATCTATAGCAACAATGCATCATGTAGCTTGGTCTTAAGTTCTGTGAGCTGCGATTAAAATTAACAGAAGCATTCTGCCTGTGTCAGGGGGGTTGGAACTCTATGATTCTTGGGGTCCCTTCCAACCCATACCATTTTATGATTCACTTCAACATTTTCCAGCAGATACAATTAATACTCTGGAGTTGTTTATTGCTGCAACAGGAACAATGCACTGACCCAACACTGGAAATGCTTTTTTTTTTTTGGTACATTCAGCCCCTTGTTCCCTCTCACATGAGAGGTGCAATCTTGGAGTACTGCTTGTCAAAATTCACTGTTTCTGTAATTGTTTTCTCTCTGCCACTTTGCTTTAACAGGTAGGCAGCGAGCCAGGGGTGAGGAGTTCCTCAAGGCATTCCAGCCTAACAAATACTTTACAAGAGAAGGGCCACAATATCTTCCCATCGTTTGAAACAGGCCAACTCCTGCTATGGTCAAAAGGGGAGGACTGGTGAATGTAGCAAATACACTGACTGCAGGGGAAGCAAAGGACAGAAAGAAGTTAAAAACATGAAAAAAATACACAGAGAAGGGCAACACGCATATACCAGGTTATTTATGTTCAGCTAACAGGTATCTTGGGGAAGAAGAATGCTTTCTTCTTTGCTGCTTATAGCCTTAGCTTGTTCATTTGTCAGAGGTCCCTGGTAATTGATGACTCTGTTCTAGTAAAACTCAGTCTGCCCTAAAGAAAAGCAGCCTTGCAAACATCACGGCTCTTTCTAAGCCTCTGCAGTTGCCAGTTCTGTGTTTGGACTCACCAACATACACCACAAACACAGGCAGTATTTCAAAGTGGGTCTTTATTTTCTGAACTAGCATGAAAGTAGCAGGTAAGTAGCGCGGCAGTTAAACGCACAGAAGCTCAACAGATCTGTCTTGTACTATTTATTATTTCTCATTTTTTAAAATACATTCTGAACTGAGTGAAGAACACTTCCATCCTCCTTGAAGGGGGAGGGGGTAGAAATAACTTTTGTTAAGCTGAGGTCCTACTATAAGGTACAGTCACCTGAGAAAAGGTCAACGCAGAAGCCCACTTACAGGGAGCAGTAATGCCTATTCCTGACGCATACCATCAGAGCATACTTAACAAAATACAACAGCATTCTATCTCTAATAATAAAGTGAAGAAATAGTTTTTTCTTAGCTGTTATCAAGCCATATAGTGTAATCTCTTATTTCCAGACTTTTCCCAACAAGCTCTGACTGGCCTCTACAGGGTCTGCCAGTTTGCACGAGAGAACATGCACTTTCAGCCCCGTTCTCCAACTGGGTGACAAAGTAACCTGTAAAAATAATTAAAATCTTGGTTTTACTGATGTATAGCACCTTGAAATACCTTATTTTCAGATATCACATAGCATGTTTAATTGACAAATTTGGCTATACATATTTTACACTATTTTATCCATGAGTACATAAATCTTACACTACATACCTTTCACTACTGAAGTAAAACATCTCTTAACTTGGAAATAGAACCAAAAGGTTGGGGAGATAGGAGAGTAAGAACAGCTTTGCTAAGCAGGGCAAGTTTAAGAAGGGGAGTCAATTTAGAGTTGTCCTAAAACAGGCAGTTCTATGAAATTAGTTCAGTCCAGTATACAGAGTGCAATTAAAAAGGTAAAGGATACTGCAAACAATAGCAGAACTTTTATCAATTGCTCCAGGCACGTGAATCTAGTATTGTTTTCAGGAGAATTGCAGATTTTAGACATACCTAACACATTATTTCCAAAAATGTACCCAGGTAACCCCATATAGCATATGATCTGGTACAAATATTGACTGGGCCTTATTTGTGCAGATACTGTTAACTTTATTCATTGTAAACCCACAGCCATAGAGTCAGTGACAGTAAATCAGAGCCACATGTTTCTGAAATATCAGCTCCTTAATCAGCATTAGCTAAGAGCAGTTTGTGTCTTTCATAGTTTGCCTCATGGTGAAATTATGACAAAGACTATTTACTTGGAATATTCAGAATATGTATCAAAAAATAATCCTTATTTTACAAAGTTCAGTAGAACTGACATGGAATTTTTTGGTAATAAATATACTAACAAATGTGAAACAGCTACTGTTTCAAATTAACATTTAATACTAACTTTAAAATAAATCTTGCTTCGTTCCAGAAGAAGTTGCCATTTCAATGCAGTCTTCTTGTCTTCTGTTAGAGTGAGGAACTCACCGACCTGTTATAACAACAGGACATCACAAAACATCTCCACAACAAAATGATGATGAAAAGAGCAGCTTACACATTTTTACACATTTCTAAGCTGTATTTTTCTCTTTTAACATAGTGTTTGGTGCAATGTACATACTAAGATAGCCAAATCAATCACAATAAATCAGAGCATTTGAAAAATCAAAACTAGAGAATTCCAGCCTTGTTGGAATTAAAAAAGTGTAAACAAAGGCAGTATTCTGAATGGGATATTCACTCTTATTTAACATGTTTCTTCTTATCAGCAGCTGCTGACTTCTAACTTTTGATTTGTCAAGAATCCAAGTGTGTGTACATCCACACAAACACATAGGAAGAACACTTACATGTATTTGTAACTTTCATCAGGCTTCACAGCTCAGATCAAGTAAGAACAACCTAATTAATTTCTACTTACTGTGCAGCCTAATGTTTCCTCAGCTACAGTGTCAGACAGGTAACAAGAATAAAGAGTGCCAGTGTGATCTGTCAGATCAATCAGGATGTCAAAGCTTGCAAAAGTTGACTTTGAATCTGAAGAGATGTCCCTGCAGAAAGTACACGTGTTTGATGTTTCATTCACCAGAAAACGGCAGATTGAACTGAAACATAAGAAGATAATTAATGTATATGTGCAATTCCTCATTATTTCAAACTGTTTTCTAGACAGATTCCCTCTTTTAAAACACACCCAAAAAACCCAACCAAAACAACTCCATCTTCTAAAATCTTAAGTCTGAGACAAAGCATCCTCTTTTCATGTTCCTCTAAGACCAGGAAAAGCAAGCCCTTCATGCAGCAAACTCCTCTTCTTTGCTACTTCTAGAAGTCTACACACCAGACATTCACATGACATCCTCCAGAGGAGTTTTATTTCTTGTCCGGAACTGGACTAAAATGTTATTCTGTCTAATTTGGGCCAAGGGAAGAAGGTTAAGGACTTTTTAATACAAATTTAAAACAGGCAGTTGCTTACCATCTGTTGCGAATAACTTTAGATGCATTATCATCAATGTCCAGTGTAGAAACGTAGCCATAAATAATGCCATAGACTGGTTCGAGTTTCCCATCACTCTGTAAAGCTTTTTCTTTCAGCTGTTCCACAGTATAAACATCAACTATAGACTCTACTGAAAGTGTAAGAGACATGTTAAGTGTGTCTGAGAAAGAAACAACACAGAAGAACAGCAGCAAAAAAGGATCTTGAGGTAATAAAAAGGAGAGGCTCTAAAGCACCACAAACGCTCCACATGGTTTCCTTTCGAAGCAGGCTTGTAATTTGGGGACAAAAACTAAGACAAAAGGGGAGTTAAATTGGGAAAATATTTAATATTTAATCTTTGTATCCCTCAAAATGAGTTTCTGACAAAAACTTTCCTCTCCATTTTTTCATACTTATTCAAGACAAAAAGAACAAGCCAGAGAGGCTGCAAGTTAGCATAATCACCAACCCTGAAAACATGTAACTGATATTATAAGGGAGAGCCCCAGTAGCAACACCCAAAATTTAGGAGTTCAGCCAGGCTGAACTGTTTGTTTCTATAAACACACAGAGCAAGAACTCAGTATTTCAACTGCACTATGAAACTACACCACACAATTACATAAAATCAAAGGGTTTGGATCCATGCTTACAGCTAACGGATTCTTTTGAATGCTCCTCCATTTTCTCAAGCAAAGCTCCTGATTGGGCACTCTCTTTTATGAAGCTGAAGAGAAAATTTGCTTCTGCTGTTTCTTGAAAACATATTTTTAAGAGTTATTAATATATGTAGGATGTACAAATAACAGCATCATTAAATTTTACAACTTTTTATTCTGGTAGCACCAACAAATTGTCTCTTGAAATTAGCCAAAAGATGTTTTTCTCATTTTTACTCTGACTGTTAGCCCTACGTGGAATAGATGAAGTCTGCTTAGATAAATTGAAACCAACAACAACAAAACCCAAAACAAAACAAAAAGGCGGCAGCCAAAAGCATTGGTCACTACACAACAGACAGAAGCAGAGAGCTTTGAGGCAAGCAGGCAGAACTCATCCAAAAATATATTAATTCATGTATTCTTTTCTATAATGCTTACTAATACCAGAGCAATACATCTACAGCTCTTACCTGGATTAGTTGTAATGATGGTTTTTGATATCACAGTTGCAGTCATACAGTTCCTAAATTTGTCAAAATTTATTCTCACATCTGATGCAAATATTACTGTGGGGAAAAAAATTACAACCCAACCCAATTATTGTAGAATAAGTATCACATCAAGAACTATAGTAAAAATGTAAAAAATGGACTATTATACCTGTTTCTCGTGGGATCCAACTCTGTGCAAGCTGGATAGATTCATTATCCCAACTAAATAAAAAAAGTTAATGTGTCAAAACAGGTTTCAAACAGCACTCAAATTGATTAGTACTCAAATATTAAATAATGTATAATTAGGGTCAAAGGGAACACAACTCCTTTAGTATATGCAAATGAAATGCTATTAATTTGCAGACATCCAGGATGCCTGATGTGAAGTCTAATACTGTGCTTTTTGTATTCCATGCCAAACAGGATAAAATAAACAGCTGATAGATTGTTCAGGCTGATTAAATGCAGAATCTATCTGGAAAAACTTTGTCAAAAGTAATTTCTAACTAAAGCAAAGCCCATTTAAAATAATTGTTTATCAGCTGATCATCTTCTGTGGGAACAAGCTGATTGCTCACATGGCTAGGCCAGATGTTCAGCTGGCTTTACAACACTGAGAGCTTTTTAACAGTGGATGATGGAGACTAGTGTGAGGTCAGTGTATCCCTCAAAAATGGTAACTTGATGTTCAGGTCCCTTGATAAAATCTCGTTAGTTCCTCCTAAGTTTGGATGGCAAGAATACTGCCAAAGCACGGTTTTGTTCTGGTGGTTTGGGGTTTTTTTCTTAATACTTGGAAAAAGATTTAAGATATTTAGTTTTCATCTAGCATTGCTCAGGCACCTCTTCACTGATGACCCCTGAAGTACCTTCCCTACAATGCTGTTGCTCAAGGATTTCCTGAATCTTTGCCTCTTCATATAGCACCATGAAAGTGTAAAAGGGACTGCTTCAGGTAACCAGAGTAACACCACCTGATTCCTGCTTCTGAGGACTCCAGGTCTGTATGACTACATGCTGAAACAAGACTATCAGAGGTGCTGCTGCAAATTTACATTGGTGACAGATCAAGGCCTAGAAAACTTCACACCACAGATGCTTATTGTTGTTCCTGTGTCTCCATTAACTATGTTAAACATTACACTGAATGATAACATGCTTTCAAACTCAGACACAGAGTGCAACTTCTATCTAGGGAACAACTTCTATCTAGGGAACAAAGGTCAACGAACCCCGTGCAAACTCATATCCACATACCCTTGCTAGGAGATAAGTTTATTGAGCAAACTCTGGGCAAAATGCAATTGTTCCTGTGTAAAAAATTCACTATTTACCTGCATAAATAGTATAGACACAGTTGTGCTTGTAAACAGGATACTGTTTGAAAATATGGCCAAAGTAGTACCAAAATGTTTCTGTGCAAATCATTTTAAACATTTAAAAATTATTTTAACCTATGTCCATTCCACTTGCTCATTCTGCTTAGCTTTAAAAAAAAATCAAGCATGCTCCTCTTTTTTCCCCTCTACTAGTTTGTGGAGCAAATGTGCTGCCTTTGCAGCTGTTTTTAAATTGCCATTTCCTGAATTACTTCACATTTCCACATAAAACAATGTAACTCTTTGAAACTAAGCTTCATTTTGCCATTCCTGAGCTAGCAGTCTCTGTCATCAAGTCATAAAAATAGACAATATATATAAGGTCACTCTAATGAATCTCTTTTTTAACCCTCTCTATTCAGGGTACATTTCTGCCTCATCACAGTTGCCACCTAAATAACATTACACTGAAATGAAAATACAGTGTTATTACAGTATGCATTATATTAATGTCTTCAACTACTCTTGCATTGACTTATGTATTTTAGTGAATTAAAAATATTTTACCATACTATTGGAAAAGACATCTCTGTTTCATCATACAGCTTTACTTCACACCTCTGACCTTTTCTTTTGTCTGAAGTCATAAAATACTTCGGCTCCCCAACCTTTAAGAAGAAAGAGCATCAGTGACTTTTCACTACTAAGTGTACAGGAAAACAAATGTGATAACCTAGAAAACAGAAGACCTAAAAAAAGGAAGGGAAAACCTGTAGATCACTAAGAAAAAAACACCTCATGCACACCACTCAAACTTTAACAGTAATTTGAGTTCAAGATAAAGGGACATGTTTTATTTTATAAAAATCTGAGGCTTCAAAATTTCAAGTTACCTACAGCTCACACGTGTATAATTTCAAAAAGGCAACTGACATAAGACATCTCCATCACCTTAATTTCCCACCTCATGTTGTTGATGAAAATCTCAAGTAGCTTGTACTGTTATTGGTACTCAGCTGAAGTGACTGCCAACCCAAACAAACAAAACCAGTCATTCCTGCCCACTGTGTGTCCCCAAATCCATAGTCATGCTTAAGTCAATTAAGGTACCTGTGATACTATTAAAAAAAACCCCAGTACTCCATTGTGGCTTCTTAACTTACTGACATTACAGCTGCAAGCACATTAAGGATTCTTCCGTCGAGGCTTTTTCCATTTGCAATGATATCACCCAGTGAATAATAATCCTGAGGGTCCTTGACAGGCAGGTGCAACAGAGAAAGTAGTTTGGTGTCCATTTCATAACGTGAAGAGGTTTTGACCACAGAATGGTTTTCACTGAGCAATAGTTTGTAGCAACTAGAGAGTATGCATGAAACAAGTAACATCATTCAACACGTCACTCAACCAATATATTAGTGTTGTAAAATGTTAATTCAATTCACAGGAGAAAATAATTGGGTTTTTTCCCTAAAGATATGGAAAAGTTTTAAAAAATTTGATCAAAAATTATTTTAAAATTATATTCTTTACTCTTCTTAAATACTTATTGTTGTATATTTTATACCTATTTAAAATATAAATGCTAGCAATGTACAATACATATTTGTGAATCTTTCAGCCCTTATCAATTGCTAGAAGTAAATTCTGAAATGTCTGTGATCCAGGTCATTGAGAGGTCTTGTGACATAGTAAGTTGTGTGTGACACAATCCAGTCAGATTGGATTTGGTAAGATGCTTTTCAAAGCATCTTAGTAACATTGATAATATTAGTAATATTTATAATATTACTGACCTCAATCATATTTATAATGCACTGTTAACAGTGGGAAATACAAAATATTCAATATAGACTCCATAAATCTATTTTACAAATGCTTACAAAATCTATAGATTTAGAGATGAGCTCTCTTCCTTGGTGAAATTTTGACCTGACCCTTCTACTTCTTTCCATTTGGCCAGAAAGTAAATAGTGAGTCTAACTACTACAGCTATACATTTGCTGTAATGCTTAGAAATGATCAGTAAGCAAGAGCATAAAACTTCAGGTTGCCAATTTAATATGCAATATTCTTAGATCACCATCAAAAATATTAAAATACAATCAATTAGGAAAGAAACCCCAATAAAGGAACAGGTGTATGAGATATCTAAGGTGTAGGTGTTAGACTAAGAGCAGTTTTAATTTATCTAAATTATGACTTGCAATGTTGGTTTCAGGTACCAGCTCAAATTGTTTGCATTTTGGAGAGTACACTGAAGGACAACATATGTACATTGCATGATACAACAGAAATGACAACAGCTTCCCAAGTAACAAATAGCTTTACCATGTATTAAAATACCTTCTAGATAAACATGACATGAATGGATTTTGATAAGGGTAAACTGTCTATAAACAGTTACCTCTGATTAAACACTTTGGCAAAATCAATTCCATATCAAATAATTTCAGTAGACTTTACTCAAAGAATGAAATTTACTCTGTTTAGTCGAGAAGAGCATTACTTTATGACAAAATTCCAAAGACCATATGCTGAGAAATATATTCTCCTTTGAAATTATTTGACCATACACGGTTGAACACAGAGAGGAAGGTACAGCCACACAAGAAGATTAACTGCAAATACTTCTACCAATTGCATGCTTCTGCACCTGGCTGGCAAATAAAGCAAGTATTAGCTTTGATCTTTCTGGAAAGAACTTCCACTCTATGCTTTAAATTTACCTAGGAGTTACAGGGTTGAATTTTTCTTCCTTTTCTCCTTCCTTTGACTGAACTAAGGGATTTTCAATTGTAACTAAAATAAAGCATTCATAAGTAATGTTAGAAAACTGAACACAGATACATATAAAGAGAGATTGCATTTAAAAATTATTGTTTCCAGAGTTGATATGAAAAGGAAAAGTTACGTTTAATAATTACTGCTAAAAGTTTTCACACTGAAAATACTATCTGTCCAGACATTATATCCAAGGTCCCACAGGAGTGCTCAAGACATTTAATGGAAACAAATTATTTCTTCTACTCTTCATAGTCACAAGTTTTATTTAAACACTCTGATCTAGCAACCATGGGCAACAAAGCCTTTCTGTTAACTGAGCAAGATAAAAGCACATACTATAAATAAATACAAGCTTTTTGTTGTGGGTTTATGAAAAGCCATAGTCAGATCTGTAATTAAATTAAGACAAAGAAAAACACCAAACTACTTCAGAGTTTGGGGTGGTTTTAAATTTATGTGAACCGAATATCATGTAAGAATTTAGCTTGATAAACTACAGGTAAGTTCTGGGTGGCTGCATTCAGTGGGTTTGTATTGGGTTTTTTTGTTGACATATTTACTGGTTTTGAATTTAAATCCTTGAACTCATTCCATTCCTCTTTATACTTAACATAACTGAACAATTTGTTTCCAATTAGAGTGTTTTCTGAGTCCTCAGAGAAAAATATAGCAAAACCACAAATACATAACACTGATTTACTGGAAAGAAACACATTCAAATGGAACCATGTTAAGAATAAACTCCAGCTTACCACAGTCACCGACTCTAAAGCTTTCTGAAAGCGACCTAATGTATTCTTCTCTGCCCCACGAATTTACATTTATAAAGTAAGTTGGTGAATCCCGAATAGTAAAACTGAAGGTGAATCTTTCTGACCCAATGTCTGGAAAAATAAACAGCGTTATTACAATTCATACCACAGACTGATTTCCATGTAGAATATATGTATAAAAATATTATTTTAATGTTTTCCTAGCTTTTTGTCATAAATTTACCCCCGGTAATCTGGTGAGTACCACTAGAGGTCAGCAGACCGTTCAGTAAATGCACTGATGTTCCTGAATGGGGATGGCTACAACACACGCCGCAGCCGTACCTGTACCACCCCACCCGCCTACACACACCGCGGAACTTTAGGCAGCACCATATAAACCTACAGATCTAACGCAAGAGAAAGAGAAGAACTGTACCGTGCTGCTTTCAAGGAGTGAACACACACATAAGCAGGGCTAACACGTGAAGCAACACTATGAGCAAGCATACACCCTAGCCCAAATTTTGTAGTAGGCAGGCTGTCTTTAGATGGCTGCACCCATGGACAAGAGCACTGTGATGAGGTGTAAGGCTGCAGATCACCGGCACTATTGCTGTCCAGAGAGTACAAAGGGCTTTAACTGAATCAAGGGAAGTGTTTCCAGCTCTACAGGAAGTTTGCGGTCAAGAGGGTATCAGTCTTGGAAACACTGCACTCCTTTCTCTTACAGCTAATTAACAAAGCTTTCCATGGATTGCACAGCTTTATGCAAGATGTTATTTTAAAATTCTCAATGAAAACTGTATAGTGATCTGACAGAGCAAGCAGAATCTGGCTGTAGTTCTCTGGGGACATAAATAGGAACACCACATTTTCAGGCTAAGAATTGTTTCCGGTGATGGTGACTTCCTTCTAAAAATTCACAATGACAACACTAACAGAATAGTTGAGCACTTCACACACAGCTGGAATGTCTCTGGGATGGGAGAGGCTTCCTAACAGCATTTGTATCAACCTTAAGCTGTAGATATGTTATTTATATGTTATTTCAATTTCCAACTAATGCTATATTACCAATATATTATCCCCATTTTTTTTCTCTAGGAATATATGATAAGGTGAAGCTGAAGCTACTCACGCCAGAAATCACCTGTCTCACTTCTCAAAACTCCTCTTTAACATTGCTGGTATAGGACTGAATTATTAGAAAGGGACCAAAATCAACTCCAGCAGTATTTATATAATAGTGGGTTCATATTGGTACCGTCTTCTTCAGACCTTGAAACATTTCCACAGTGGAGTTTTTCCAAACAAATTGTAATTGATAATATTTAGCCAAAGTAATGCTGCCCTTTCATCTTGTCACTCAAATACACCCAATTACTTTTTTCACATTTTTATTCTATATATATATTACACTAAGTCTGCTTATAATTTAAATATTGATTTCAGTTATATATGCCAAATTATACTGTATAAGAAACTGAAGTAAAAACAGTTAAAAGGGACTGTACTTTTTCTGTCTGGAAATCCTCTGACATCTGTTTTCCCAATAACCACACCGATTACATTCTAAAAAATAAAAAGATTATAGAATACAAGTATTAAACACAGATGTATATGATGAATTTGATTTCATGGACTTGTACTCTATTGATGATAATAAACATATTTCTGACTGGTAATCATTTTAATCTATTTATTCCACAGTACCATATGAAGGAAAGACTAAAACATAAACATACACTTTTACTTTAAGGAAAAGAGTGACTAACAAATATTTTTTTAAAAAATACATCTGTTTCTGTTTGTAAAGACAATGGGAAGACAAACGTTCACCCAAAGCATTCACAATTTTGGCTATTCTACAGCAATCTCTCCTCAGGTAGGCAGCAATATTGTTTTGTCATGCTCTCTTCACAGCTCTCAGATCTCCTTAAATACACCATGAAAAGTCTGGACAGGATTTATTTTACAGTTAAGCATCCAAGGTTTCCACTGCTGTCAGCACCAAGATACACACATGTACGTACATACATACAAAGGGAAAGCCATTTATCCTATTCTCATCTAAGCAAGATAAATTTCTACAGGTGTCTCTTTCTTGCTGGCCTCCTCTCACCTGACTACAAAAGGAGCTTAGGCAATTAACATTTTTCATTATTTAAAACAACATTAATCTGGTTCTGCTTTGAGAAACCTTTATTTACTATGTAAAAGCACCCCAATCTGTCAAAAAAACAACTAGGAGCACTAGGAAGATACAGAATCATAGAATTGTAGGGGTTGGAAGGGACCTTGAGAGATCATCGGGTCCAACCCCCTGCCAAAGCAGTTCCCTAGGACATTTCACTGAGATAGGCGTCCAGACGGGTCTTGAATCTCTCCAGAGAAGGAGACTCCACCACCTCCCTGGGCAGCCTGTCCCAGGGCTCCCTCACCCTCACTGTGAAAAAGTTCTTCCGCATGTTGGTGCGGAACTTCCTGTGCTCCAACTTGCAGCCATTGCCCCTTGTCCTGTCTCCACAGACACTGAAAAGGGGCTGGCTGATTCCCCCTGCATCCCCTGCTTAAGATAATTATAAACATTAATTAGGTCCCCCCTTAGTCTTCTCTTCTCAAGGCTGAACAGTCCCAACCTACTCAGCCTTTCCTCACAGGGGAGATGCTCCAGGCCCTTAATCATCTTCGTAGCCCTTCTTTGGACTCTCTCCAGGAGATCCCGGTCCTTTTTATACCAGGGAGCCCAGAACTGGACACAATACTCCAGGTGGGGCCTGACCAGGGCAGAGTAGAGGGGGAGGATCACCTCCTTTGACCTGCTGGCCACACTACTCCTGATGCACCCCAGAATCCCACTGGCTCTCTTAGCCACCGAGGCACACTGCTGGCTCATGGCCAAAATAGATAGATAGATAGACAGACATATATAAAAAATAATATAAAATAGATAGATAGATAGATAGACATATATAAAAAATAATATAAAGCTGGGGGGGAGAGGGTGTTGGGGGGTTGTTGTGGGTTTTTGCTTGTTTGTTGTTTTTAAAAGGTCCTTCTTAGTGTGAAGGGGAAATATTGCAGTGGTAATCGGGGAACTTAAGAGGTAAGCAATCAAAGTTGGTGTGATAACAGGGACGGGAAGGGAAGACCAACATTGCAATCCTGCAAGGGTCCTTCCAGAGCACACCCCTTCTCTTCCACTTCACATGTGCACTTACTTCCCTGCAGTATTGCCTTTTTCCTTCAGGCAGGGGAACTACAGCAGTCAGCTATCAAGGAACAACATAACAATTTAGGCATCACACAGGCTGAATTTTGTGCCTATTCCCAAAGCAATGCAACCTGTCTGACCTCACTGAAATGACACTGATGTGCCCAAAAATCAGATCCCATGTTCTCAGTTTATTCTGAATCACTAGATGGAGCAAGGTAACTGTCTTATCCTACATTGATGGGCATGAACTCATTAAGAGGATGTTATGTGTACAGCAGTGTAATATCCTAGTTCTCCCAGTCTTTCTAACAGAGTATTTTCTATCTGTCTACAACATGTAGTGATTCAGATTAGGATTTTTTTTTCTATTTTTGTGTCTTAAAAACCCCATTTTAATTAAATCAGAGCACAACATACTCTCGATCTCACCATCCATTAAAAGAACTGCCATTTGGGATGGCTCTTCACACGATTTAAGCTGACACAAATCTGCTGTTTCCAAAAGAGATCTCCCCTGCTCCTGCTGCGAATATATTCACCTCAGCACTAAGCCTGCAGAGCAAGCTGACAGAAGGAAGTGATCTGCCTGGAAACAATGCAGGGGAGGCATGGGGGGAAACAAGGGTAGAAAAACTTCCAGAGATCATTTCCTTGATCAGCTTATTGAGCAACTACAGAGGCACTAGTTTCTCCAAAAGAGGAGGAGCGGAACTGCCTGCAATGAGGAAGCAGCTGTACAGCCTTTTCTGGCAGAGCATTGCTTGTGGCCGCTCAACCAAATCACAGAACTACAGCATTAAGGCATTTCAAATCTCTTAGGCTTTGGTCTAATTTGCTTTCAGAAAACTGAACTGCAAAGTAAAAAGCGAGGACATTTTGGTAAGTTGAACAATGTGAGCTCAGCTGTTTTAGCGTCCTAAGCACATACCAATCACTCTATCATGAGATATTAGTGAAAAACTTTTATATAACAATACTTTGTTTACTATGGGTTACTATACCTTTCTAATTTCAATACTCAAGATGAGTTTAATTTGCAAAATAAAAGATTTTAACTTAGTGGATCAATGTATTTGGGAGCAACCCTGAATGACAGATTAAGTTAGTTCTGATGGAGACTCAAAGTTTATAAAAAGAATATACAACACCGCTGTGAGGGCATATAAATCTCTCTTAGCTCACACCTTTTCTGTGATTTCTCTTTGATTGGTTTAAAATAAATTAGAAAAAAAAGGGCTTAATTGTGTCTCTCCCAAATAAAAAGATGCCGGAGCAAGAAAAGTTGTTTTCACTCTCAAGGCATGAGGACTTCATGGGGGACAGAGCTGTGTAGGCAGCACATCTGCATGAAGCTGCGGTGAGATGGGGCTGTAACACCCACCACAGCTCCCAGTGCAGCCACGTGGAAACGCTGCCTCTGTTTTGTTCTCTAGGCTCCAACTCCCAGCAGCACTGAACACTCAGAAGACATGTTACCACTCATGGGCTACGTGTTTAAGGGTGGGAAATACTGCAACAGAGAGAATAACATAGCCTTCTCCCTCTGGTATCAAAGCATAGTCTTGGAGAGCAAAGAATTTAAAACTGTGCCTTCCCCCCAAAAAAAAATCCTATTTTTTTTAAACCACCTAAAAACAGAAACAGAAAAACACTGAGATTCACAGTGCATTCCTCTGATCAGCTCTTACTCCAGTGATGATAGTCCTCAATCATGCCAGGACAACAAAAATCTTCATACTCAAACATCTGTATGAATCTACCAAGTACAAAGCTTTGCTGTATGCTAAGCCTGCTTTTTGGTTCATCCTACTCCCCTGTACTCCCGCAAGCAAAATTCTTAGCTCCTCATAAACTGACAACCACAAAACCTGCTTTTTGTTCTAAAAAATACAGAAACAATCCTATCTGACATATAATTGTGAGTTTTTTATCCAGTTAAGGCCCCATACTGTTCAAAAAGAGCTTTGTTTGAATAATTCAAGACTAAGTTATTTAGCTCAGAGGGATTGAGCACACAAGTGAAGACTGCAGGATTGGGCCTCACGTTCATAGTTTGTAGTGAAAGACTATTGTAGATTACAGATGTATTGTGACCACATAATGCTGACTCTGTACATCTCTTTACTAATTCAGCATCCATTTAAAACATTACAAAGAAGCCTCTGATACTTTCAGACATTGAATTGTCCAGTCAATATCTACAGTTGTGGTTTCCACATACTATGGACAACAACAGCATCAATTTTCATTTTGCTGGTTTATACACAAAGAAGGTAAGGTACTTTATATCTAACAATTATACTAATTCTATCAGTATCTAAATACATGTCAATTACATAATTTTGCAGTAATATAATACAGTCATATACTATTTCATTTGAGAACAAAAGTACTATGTCTATGAGACTTACAGGACGAGCAAGATTTGGATGCAGATCTGAAAGTGCAACAAAGTCCTGTGTTGAACTAGAATAAGCCATTCTTTATCTGAAACTTGAGAAAAATAATTTAGATTAAAAATCTAAACAAATTGCTTAAAACTATTCATAGTGAGAATAACAAGTTATTTTTAAACACAAATGTTTTGACCTAAATAGCATCTGTTTTCAATAAGAAGCATTTCAAGCCATCTGAAGTAGACAATTCCTTGTTGTTTCTATTTGGCAACGTAAATTATGAATTTTACTATAACTACCATACCTGTGCTTCTCAAGTAAAGGTCTGTTATTGTTATTTATCTGATATTAAATTACTCCATTAGCACCAGTCTCTGAAAAACATTTACCCTCCTTCTGTCTGGGAAGTCCAACTGAATCTAATGAGGCAGTTCATCTATAAAAGGCTATTTACATGAGAGGAAAGGAAAGTGTTGGGTTTCAAGCCACCTTCATCCAGGTTTCGGACTTAATATTAAAACTACTTCAAAATGCGAGTTCATGCCTTTCTTGAAGTAGAAATGCTTTTACTTTATTAATTTTTAATTTTTTTTTTTAAAAATCAGTTATTTTCAGACTGCCAACATATCATTACTGCCCATTTGTGTGAGCTACTGCACACTCAAGTCCTCTCTATCGATGCCAGTCAAGCCATGGACACTTTGTTAGCCCTTCTGTATGCTCTTATTATTTCATGGCTACCCTCAGAAACATTATTGATATTTAGCAAATATATGTCAGGTTCTGGGTTGGGTTTTTTTTGGAAAATAAACCATCAAGTTGTCCAAATCCTAACCACCTTTAATGTGACAGAACTGCTCACATTTTTCAGAGGACTCCTGTTCAAACTTTTGTTATAAAGTCCTGAATAGCTTTTACAGTCTTTATACCTGGCACCTTCTGTGAGAATTCTTAACCATTTCATAGTATAATGATCTGTTGAACACACCAGAAAAGAGTAAAAAAAAAAAAAAAGCAGCAGCCAGTTATCTGACAACAAAGTGATTTTTCTAAGAGAGAATTTCAAACTAAATTCTCACAGAGAGATATCTCAAATTTACCTTACAAAAACTACTTAACAGAGGGGCCCTCAAACCTATTCCCATCACATTATATGGAAGAATTCACATTAACCTATGTAGGAAAGTCACCTCAGCTGTCCATCCAAAGCATGCTAATATTTGTGCCTCAAAAGAAGTTAAATATTGTTAAATGACATACCTCACCACAGCCAAAACAGGCTAAAAAAACAGCGTAGGAACAGATGTATCAAAGAAAGATTAGAGAGGCAATTTAGGATTTAAAATGCTGACAGGAGTAGCTGCCATTGCTCCCCTCACATACCCTCAGAGGCAGGGGCTGAGCCCTGGGGACAGCTGAAGGAACCTTCTCTTGCCACCACCAAGGATCTTCTGAGAGAAAGTGCAAGGTGGAAATCACAATAAATTGCAATATGAAATTGCCTTTGGTACTACCACCCTATCCCAAACTGGTGTTCGGCACCAGACAGATTTACACCCCCCAAAGCCTGGTCTGGCTCTACATTGTAAAGAGATTTTTCTTGCATGAGCAAGAAAATGTCCTCATTGCCCCAGCACACGTGGCAACCATCCCACACAGGCAGGCAGGAGCTCTTACCACAGATCCAGCTACCACCAAGGGGCCTCAGGGGAGACAGATCAGCCAGAATCAGAAGGGAGCACCCTGAAAGGAAGGTGTGAGGTGCTCGGGACAGGGAGACAAAATGGCGGCAAGTGCCATGGGCGGGAAAAGGACTTCACACCCTCTTGCTGTGTGTGACCTTCCTTCAAGGGAAGAGGAGGGGGCATGAAGGGTAGCAACGTGAGTGTAGCCTTGGCTCCATACAGTGGGCATCAGCCACGGCCCTGGAGCTTGAAGAACAGTTGCCAAAACCCAAGACAAACCAGGCAGAAATTCAGAGTCCTGGGGCTTTGCATACCTGGGGCTTTGCATACCTGTGGAAGGGCACTCAGAGCACAGCACCACGAGCTGCAGTGTCAGTCAACTCTGCATCAGGTCCAGAGCTGAGGGTTCAGAGCTTGGGTTTCACTTTTTGCAGGTCTGTGGGGCTTTACCTGAGTCCCCACCATTCTTACCCTGTCACTCCCTCTGGGGTAGAAGCTTCACCTCAACATACACCAGGTTTCCCAGGCAGGATGTTAATTTGATTGTGTCTTTTTCTCACTGTTCTAACAAAATTTCTGTATTTCCTTGCAGTGCTATTCTACAGCAGGCCCTGGATGATTTTCAATAACAAATAAACAAATGCCCTCAACAGGATTGTGAGCAGGTCCTAAGTCCCTGGATTTAAAACCAACAAAGGACCAACCCAACAGGAATCTAAAGTCAGGCTTATTCTGCTAAACTTATAAATGCACAACACATCAGCAAGATAAAGCAAATTTCAGATAGCTTTGGAGGAACTATTCCCTATGTTGCAGGTTTGGGTTTTTTTTTCCATGGTAGCTCTGAGGGGAAAAAAATTGCAGCCTGTAGTTTATAAATTAATTAAAATTTATGGTTTAAGATACCATTTGTATTGATTTGCCCACAGAGCTCCTGGATTTTCTGGTCCTGCAGAAGACTGGCACAAGGCATTTTGTTCATTTATATTGCATATAAAATTATTTTTTATAAAATCGATATTCTTCACTTCTGTATCATAAAATTTTTTACTCTTGATGAGTAATTTTATGACCTCAAGGTCATGGCTATTGAAGTTTTTAGTGTAGCCTGACAAATTCTCTGTGTTGACTCTGTATTACAGGATCTTTCATTTCTTCAATTAAACAGCTGAAAATGGATACCACCTGTGCTCTCATATATATTGTGTCACTAAAGTCCATGATAATTACACCGTGCTGATGACAAACAGCATGCCAGAGAACTGACAGCCTGGCTAGGGTGGGCTTTTTTAGGTCACCTTTTATACAGTATGATCCATGGATATAACTTTGTTCTGTAGGTGTGAAGTGTCCAGAAAATAGGCTGAGGTAATCTTGTTGCTTGAGTTACCCCAAGCTAACGAACAAGCAGAAGATAACAAATGTGGTGATTGAATCCTAACTGAATGGGAAGGAGAACTTGTACACTAGCTGGAAAGTGCTGGCAAAGGTACAGGTCTTGTTCTTACCACTATGACTGCAAGGTATACAAGGGAGGAAAAAACCCACAAACAAAAAAAATCCTGAAATGAGATCTGCAGTGTCTTCACCGCTGCAGAGGATGAAAAAAGCAGGATTGCAGACCGTGGGCTTGGAGGTATTGATCTTGTCTAATAACCAAGGAAGGTTTTGGTGGGACATAAGCACCAGCTACAGCTTGTGCCCAGAACAGTCACCACTTTCGTTAGGTTTCATCCAGGTTAAGTGGCTCTTTTCTCACAGGCACACGGGGCAGGTGAAACACAAGGCTACCGGTGTCCCCAGCCCAGAGCTGCAGGCTTTGTTTTGTTTCAAAGCCGCCAGAACAAGGATGCTGTTGTGCTGCTCCTGGGCATCTCCATAGCCTCAGCAGACGTCTAATGATCTGGTGGTTTTGCTTTGTGGTTTAGTTCCACTTCCATTTTCAATTCACCTACCTTTTGTAAAAAAGCTGCTTTTTACTTTCCCATGACAGCTCCTGCGAGGAAGATGTTATCAGGGCCATCATGAAGGGATGCACTGATCTGGCCACAGGCACAAAGGCAGCAGATGTGAGACCAGAGTTATTTCCCCAGAAGACATGATTAGAGGCTGAGAATCTAACTTGCAGCTACTGAGACGAGAATTCCTCTGTTCGACATACCTGTCTCACAGCGATGCTGTGGCTTCTGTCATTTGTACAGCACGTGGCACAAGCCTGGACGGTCAGCAATTCGGACTCCTGTAGATTCATGTAAACAAATGGCATCTTTATTATGGCTTGTAATGAACAAATATCTAACCTGAATGTCTCCTGCTGATTTACAACATCAGCAGATTCTCCAAGTTAGGAATTTCTAATACAAACAATGAAGGGAACCTGCAAAAACAAGTTACTTCGATTGTACTGGGCTTTACTCAAGTTTTCCTCCTCAACTGACGTCAATTTGGCCTCTAAAAGAAATCAGCATCACTATCTCCCTTTGACAACTGGAAAAACAGATGCAGGAGAAAGACCAGAAGCAGTTTCCTGAGGGTCACGCACCACATGAGGACCTGCTTCAGTACAAGCACCAGCCCCTGCAACAGTGCAGCAATATGAAATCAGTATTTTCCTGATTTAGTGCTCGATCCCTGAAAGGTCTGAGTGATTTTAACTCTCCAGCACTTCAGTGACACTCTGCCAGACTCAGTATGTGATTAGCAAAGACTTCCCATACATGGCTGCAAATTGCACGGTCCCTGCTAATTAGGCCTTCATGAATGGATTTATTTAAATGACACTCATTGGCATGGTCAAAGAGTGCAAATGCCATTTTGTAATTCACTTAGCAATTTGTTACATGAGGATCAGCACCATCTGCATGCTGGGAAAGCTTAGTCCCCATCCAGCAATAGCAGGGACATTTCAGAAATCATCTTCAAAGCTAGAGCAATATAAAAATATTTGCTCTGTGAGTTTGAAGCTGCCCACAGCGTTTACTGAGTGGGCTCACTGAATATTTATACATTCTTAAGACCAAAAGAATCTGTAAAATGAAAAGGGCAGACCTGTAATTTTATGTAATTGGCCTGACTGAATGCATTAAAAGCAGCAAATTATTAAAGGTATTCACTCTTCAGTGGCTTTGGCTGATACCTGAACTGGCTGAGAATCAGAAGTGCTGATGGAGTAATAATGGACATCCTTAGCTGAAGTAATGCAGGTGCTGATGCAGCCAACAGGTGCTCGGTGTGTTGAGGGATATTTAATCTGAATTTCTCCCCATCGCTGCAGTCATTGTTCATCTCTTGCTTTGCTCCACATCTCCCCCATCCTGGTCCCCAGCACTGAACTCATCCCAGTGCTATTTCAGTGGGATTTCCCACTCTGAGCAGAACTGTGACCTCTCACAGCACGGGAAAAATGCAGAAATCTGAAGTTTTATTTTAAAATTAAAGTTAATATGAACCATGGCTGGTTCCCACCTAATCTGTGCTAATTCTGTCTTCTTTGGTCCAGGGAAGACAACGAGACCTGAGGCTGGTGCACCCTGCACGAGCACACAGCTCAGACACTGAACACATGCATGAGCAAATGGAACCAGCCATCAAGGGCTCGGGTGGGGATGCCAACTTCTACACAAGGAAAGGCCTGTTGCTGGCAAAGAAGAAAAGCCTTTCTTCAGGTGCAAAGCTATGTGGAGCATGGAAATGCTGCTCTTTCCAGCTGTCCAGGAAGGACACTGTTTTGAAGCAACAGCTGCTCTCAAGACAACAAAGTCTCCCCATTCCGACGAATTCACATGAAACCACATAAAAACTAGACCCAGACTTCCTCACAGGCAGGGACAAATGGTATCTGCAGGGTCCAAATGCAGCAAGCATGGCATTTCTGCAGCGGTCCATGCTGGGGGAAAGCAGCATCCTTGCTCTCCAAGGCAGGGCCTGGATGCCCATTCATCAGCAAGCTCAATTTATAACTGTTTCAACACTAATTAATCCCTTCTGCAATGTTTGTGCAAGGGTGGAGCGGAAACATCACGCAACAGAGGCAAGGGGAAAGCAAGCCGCCGGCGCCAGCCCTTCAACCGGAATGAGCTCACTTCAGGTGGCCATTGCAGAACCCTAGCGAAAAATAAACACCACAGTTGAAACCTAAGACCTTCTGGATACTCACTAAGTGGTTGGTATACTTTCAGTTAGTAGTTTGTAAATAAATATATCCCAGAATCCATCCTTTTGTGTCTTTTTAATAGCAAAAAGTCAGCATAAGGCATCCCTACAGGAATTCACTGCTTGAAAACACTGACCAGTCTTTTTCTTCAGTGCTCCCTGTCTGTGCAGTGATACTCTACCTTGTTTTTGTGAAGATCAGGCTTTGGTTGTCCCAGATTTTAGAGCCCTCAGCCTGCTTTTCAGCTTGCCCGAAACCACATAGGTAGAAAGAGCCTCTTTTTAGAGCCTCCAAGTGCCATAAGAGCATTTGGGCTGCAGAGAAAAACTTCTCCTGCACATTATTCCAAAATAATTTAAGTGAACTCAGTGAAATTACTTGGATTTTCATCACTTTCCCCAAGACTCGAATTTCCTCCTCCCTCTCTGAGCAAACAAATGAAGAATATTTTCCAACAAAACATCATGAATTGAAAAATACAACAATTAAAAATAGTTTTAGTGACAGCTTCCTGACACTGGGGAAGAATGCTTGGGGGGGGGGGGGCGGGGAGGAAGGAGATATTTAGTGTTGGTTGGCAGCCATTCAAAACACATTTTCAGCTATTCAAATCAACGAAACCAAAACCAGATAAATTATATCTGGATTTCAGTTTGAGACACGTGATACTGAACACCACCAATTCGGACACTCAGGAAAAGCGTTCTTCCAGTGATAAAACTGGGGGAAACCCTTCCAACCTTCAGTTGCTCCAGTTTCCAGCCAAGCCTAAAACTCAATCCCTGCGTAAGAAGTTCATAAGGAGCAGAACTTGGGACGTAACTCTCAAAGACACACAGGGATGTCTGTAAAAGAAAACTGGGATCTTAGAGTAAACAATTATTTCTCTTTCCCCCACCACAGAGCTCAGTCACAAAGCACCAGTGAAATCCAAACGACCCATCCAAGCTAAACTTTCCAGCAAAAGTTTACCTTTGATCTCCTGGCTGAGCGCTTGGCCCCAGCGCGGCAGTGGCAAGGCTCCCATCGCCTCCGAGAGCCAGGACCACATCCAGCCCCTTCCTAGGTAATCATGTGTCAACATTTCCACCCTACGCCTGGCTGCCTGGCAGCCAGCTCTTTAGAAAGCTCCTGCAGTCTGACACTGGCTTTGTAAAGTTTTTATCCATTAGAAAAACGAAACTTTCCCCCCACCCCCCACCAAAGCCTGTCCAGAGTGCAAAGGTACCACAGACCTGAGCAAAACAGGACTTTATCAAGAAATTTTCCCTTAAGAAAATGAACGCTAGAGGTCAATCTAACAACTTGTCCCGGAAAAATATATCCCTGGAATCAACTATTACAGACTTCTTCTGTGTACTGTACACCTCTCTAACTACATCCAGATTCTCTGGCTTGGCAACACGCTTCATATCTAACAAGAGTTTCTTCTATCCTTTTGAATTTGTTCTTGTCTTGCTATACATTACTATTTCCTTTTCTGGAGCTCGCCTGTATGATCGCCGTCCCGATTCACGTGGCTGGCTAATGTACTTAACTACCCATTTATGAACTGAAAGGGGAAATTGGCACTTGCGTGTAAATACTGGAGGCCAAATGTGTCCCTGATGTAACTCTGCCGCAGTCAGTTGAGTTAGATTAAAGATGAGTGCAGAAACAGAGGAGCAGCCATTGCCACGCAGATGAAAGCCTGTCTAACTCAGGATCTTGTGTCTTGTGGATAAATCCATGGTTTCAAAGAGGCAGCAGGGAGCCAGTGGAGAACTGGGATGTGAGTGATGGGTTTGCGACTTCCAGCCTTCCAGTTCTGACTCCCTTCCATAGCATCTTCCATCTAATAGCAACAGGGATGACTTCATTACCTGCACCCCCGACTTTGTTCCATCTTCTGCACTCATGTTCTGGAGGAGCTTTTAGCTACAAACTCCCACAGACTTCATGCATAACAAAAACAAAGTATTGGGTCGGGGTTTTTTCTTTATTATTCTTCAGTGCCCAGACTTTCCATTTCAGTGATTTTCTCCCTCCCTCTTCCCTGCTCTTAACATAAGCAGGATTTAGCCCTGACGATCTGCTTCAGCTTCCCTACTGTAACCTTTAGGATCCCCAGCTCCCCTTTTATAAAGCTCCCGTCTCAGCCAAACTCAATGGAGATCCAGGAGGAGCACAGGCATTGCTGACACAGAGGTTGCCTCCACCTGGAAAGCCAAGGGAGATTCAAAGGCACAAAAGACAAGTGCAGATCCAGCATAGAGTGTGTTCAAGCACAAAATTTCTCCCAGGGAGTCACCGGGATCGCTCGTGTGCTTCGCACTGAGCACATGTGTGAGTGCTTTGCTGAACCCAGGCCAAAACACAGTTCTTCTTTATAAATGTGGGCCAGATCCTGTAGCACTGAATAACACCGATGAGTAACATTTATTCACACAAGTGGTCTCTGTGGAGAAGGGCTGCCAAGTCCTGGCCCTGTATGATTTTTTCTTTAGCGAGCAGCCAGAGCAGAGCTCCATATGGCAGCGCTGACTCCTCACTCAGCAGCTTGCCTGCTGCCAGCTCCTCAGTGCAAATGTCCCAGTGAGGCAGAAATGTTCCAGCTCAACCTTCGTGTTAGTTACCTTTAAAAAACACCAGATAAATTCCTTAAAATTCTTCCAGGGAGTTTCTTCATGCTGTGGCTCTATGACCATGGTGGTCCTGGCTGTGGCTGGTGATGCTCTTCCAGGGCAGTTGCTCACCTGTGGCAGCACCCAAGCCATTCTTAGGCAAAAGTGTCTCCCAGGGCATGTCCAAAGGGTGTCCAGCTCCTCAGAGGCCTGGCACATCCCAAGACTGCCCCAGAAGTGATGGGCTAGCTAGTAAACCTCTTACACTCCACTCCATACAACCTGACCCTAACGTGGAGCTTCAGCTTGTGCAGGAACGTATCTCTGCTCACCCACCACAGCTAATGCACATACAGGAGACATTTAGGAAGGCTACAAGAGCAGTTGGATACAGAGATGGATGCCTTGTGCCACCACACTGCTGTCGTACATTAACTCCCTTGCTCCAAGACAGTCAAAACTGGGCAAAGCTGAACAGACCTCTTTCTTCATTGACCTCCCTTGCAGCTTGTCTGCAGAACCTGGGGGCTCTTAATGCCTTGCCTTGGTAGTTTTTCTTCCATGCACAGGGAAGATGCAATCCTGTTCATCCCCAGGTGCTGTCACTCATCTCCACCCCCTAGGAGTCAGTGCAGCCAAAGCCTGGAAACACCCAAAGACTCTTCCCAAGGGCTGACAACAGCAACAACAGCAAGAAACCCCTTGTCAAAACAGAGACACAGCTCAGGGTCCTCAACAGCCCCAGTGCCAGCTGCACAAGGACCCTACTCAAGCCCCCCAGCACTGGAGACCCCACAGCAGAAAGCAGCAGCTGTCCATCAGGGTCCCACGAGCATTCCATGCTGTTGCCATCCTTCACCATCCCCTCTTTGGATGCAATTCCTAGCCAGCAAAGATCTGAAGGGAGCTAACACTTTGCAAAGGTCTCCAAAGATGCCCATCACAGCACTTAAGAGATGTAGCTGCCAGCAAGGACTGGCAGCAGTTGGTGGAGAGCACAGCCATCTCCCATCCCTCACCACCAGCAGATGCCCCCGACTGCATCTGGCACAGCCCTCTGTGCTGTCACCCTCCTCGTAGGGGCTGGACATATGGCAGAGCCAGGGGTGACACCAGAGCAGCAAAATCCACAGCAGTACCCAATGTACTAGATGCTTAACCCAGCCAGAGGCAGGCCTGAGGAGCACCTAGGAAGGATCAGGCCCAAACCAAGGCTAAGCACTGAGCCAGGTTACGCTTATGGAGCCTTTCAGCATCCCCATGGCCTCAGCCCTGCTGTGTGTGGTTACTGCCAAATCAATATGTGCATCTTCCTGGTAAATAATTGAGTCAGTGGGATGTTAATGGTGCACAGTGCTTGTGGTGTCAAAGCTTGCTTTTTCTTTTTTTTTTTTTTTAAACAAAGCAAAGTCATTCATTTTCCTCCTCTCCCCAAAAAATCCTTCCCAAACACACAAAATGGGCTCCAGACCCACCTCCTACAAGGAAATGAGAACCAGCCCCGGAGGATCACCCAGCAAGAAGCCTCTGTTCAGAGATCTGACGCCTCTTCAAAGACAGGCAAGCAAATGTGCTCCTACCTCTGCTGATTTATGGGGAACGTCTGTGCCACCGATGCGGGGAAGCACTGAAACGCTACCAGAGGGAAGGGGAACCGAGCGCTCGCCGCCTGCCTTGGTGGGTTGCACAGAATAACCCCTCTATTTGTTCTAGTTTGTTTTTATATAATTAGACCTATATTGCATTTTGAAGGAAAACAAACAACTTAGAGACTGCAGCACATGCTGCTGGAGCCTGTGCTCACCAGCAAAACAAACACGGCCTAGCACCAGCGGGACCGGCCGGGGGCAGGTGGGACATGCCAAAGGCAGAGCTTGAATTGTGTGTGGCAGCAGCCAGCCTGGGACCGTGTCCCCACATGTGAGGGGATGTGGGGAAAGCAGGTGGCTTGCCCGTGCTGGTGGGAAGTGGCCAGTATCACCTCAGCTGGAAGCAGGAGTAAAGCCAGAGCCATGGACAGCCAACCTGCCACCCTGGGAAGAGCAGGGAGAAGGCCTGATGAAGAGAGGGGCATAGCCCAGGAGCATTGTTTGAAGGCACTGTTTTGTTTCCTTCCTCCCTGGGTTGAAAAACTCTGGGTGTAAATTGTTCTAAGTTATATCTGTTTGGTTTTAATTTCTGCTGATGCCCCAGTGTTATTTATGCTCTTGAAATATAGTAGTAGGCACGAGTATAGCGTTGTGTGCATGAAATACAGCCCGCTGCCTATAGTATTTATTGATCAGAGCAGTAAATAATTCCAACAAGCACAACTCATCCGAGCGAGCAGAGCTCACAGCCAAAGGCTGCACATCTACCAGGGCCAACACACACCCCACAGTGCTGGCAGGACTGTGCCAGCAGCACAGGGCTCACAGAGCCGCTCCTGAGATTGTTTTTCCATCCCAAACAAAGCCAAGAGAGCCAGTACAGCTCCCAGGTGGGTCCCAGCAGCAGCTGTGCCCTGGGCTGGCACAGGGTTTCTAGAAAGGATGGCCAGTGCTGTGGGGACATCCCTGGGCACACAGGATGCAGCCCCACACTCCTGGGATGCTCCTAGTTAACACCATGAGGGCAGTCACAGGCAAAAAGCAACTGTGCTCCTGTATCCAAGCTGGAGCAGAGGCACCTGTCACACTGGGAGCTGGATCCCCACTGCACCCTCAGCGCCACGTGCTCCAGGAGAGCCAGGAAGTCGCTGCTAGAAGTACAAAGTCTCAGCAAAGATTTTTTAGTTGGATTTGACCCCACTTGCAGAGGAGGAGGCAGCACATAACTGCCCTGTGTGTAAGCTGTTGCTTGATTAGCGTAGTTAATGTCCGTGGAATTTACTCAGTGTCTGAATTCTTGCACTTTTTCCAGGGAAAAGGCAACAGGGGACTCTGCACAATGCTGTCCATGCAGAACTGTCTCTCCTGGTTGTCCCAAGTATTTCCCTGGAAGCCCTCCCTGTCCTACAGCAAGAAGAGAGACCTGGGAAAATCAAGCACTGGGCTGGAGAGATTTAGCGTTGCTACACTGGGACTCATTTATCTTAGCTCAAAGGTGAACTAACACCATCCTCAAGGACAAGAGCTTAACAAGCAAAGTAGGAAGATATGAACCAGATCTTGACCTGGTCTCAATCGTACAGCTGTGCTGAGCCAAACAAGGCTGATTTATGCCAGCAAGAAGCCAGTCTCTTGGGCTTGAATCATGCCCAGCTCCTGCTGTCACCAGCACTGGTTGAGCTGCCTGTCCACTGCAGGCAGAGCTCACCTGCTACTGTGAGGTCTCCTATCAGTTCAGGGACTGCCACCAGCCCCACACAAAGCCACATCATGACACTGACTCTCAGACTCCATCGGACATCCACACCAAGACTGATGTCAGTATGCCGCCTCACCAGTAGCCTTAAAGGCAACCCTCAGGATACAATAAAGACCCACAGAAGGGGATGTTCTGCAGCAGATACCTGTAAGCAACTGTTGGGGTGGTCAAACCACAGACAGGGTAACTCCTCTGGTCTTTGCTGCAAAAACATCGCTCCCTGAAGGAGATAATCTTGCATCAAACTCATGTCTCAGCCATGAAGCCAGTCTCAGAGAAGATCCCCAAGCTGCAGAGCTATGCAAGCCTGCAGATCAAGAGTGGATTTTATGCACAGCCCCCCTCATGCTGCCTGCCTGGGTGGCACTGCACACAGAGCAGCTGCAGCAGCTTTGGTGGCACCTGCAGCATCCCCAGATTCTCTGCTAACACAGGGGCCCTGCACCACGCAGCATGCCCCCCACTCTGCTGTGAGCTCTGTCTGTGCTGATCCTGGTTCATCCCAGGGCAGGGTTTCTGTGTGGGATAGTAGAACGCACAGCACAAAAGTGTGCTTTCATCAGCTCTGCTGATTTTTACCCTGGGGCAAGCACCATACCCTGACAGCCTTTCACCAGGGGACAGCTCCTTCCAGTTTAGTTACTCACTGCCCCAAAACAGGGCGAGCATAGTCTGAGACACCCCAGAGACCAGAGTGGGATCCCTGACTCCAGGCAGCATAAGCCATTGGACAGCTCAGCTGCCAGCCAGGCCCCCCAGTTTGCACCACTGCCTGTGCACACAGGGGCCTTTTGCTTTCCCAGCCTCCCCCATACACCCTCTTTTGCTCCACAGAGACAGGAGGAGATGGCAGCAGGCACCCGCTGGCTCCATTTCCCAAGCTGCCCCTGAGCTCAGTACCTGCCCCCTTCCACCACCAAGGGACTTCTCACAGCCCCAAGGAGCTGCAGCATCTTCCACCCCCTCAAAACACCTCAACATGCTTCCAGGGCTGCAGGCACAAGTCCCCACCACTGGAGATGTCCCTGTGTACCCAGCAGTGGCAGAGCAGGCAGACCAGTACCCGCTACACTCCCCAGCGCCCCAAACCCCACAGATACCAAGAGAAGCCACTTCACCTTGGCTTGCTCCCTGGGTAGGAGCTGTTTGCCAAGCTCAGACTTGGATCTAGTGATAGATTTTGTGCTTTGGCTCACGGATCCTGAAAACAAGAGCTTTAATCACTGCTCCCTTTTATGTGCCGAGAGCCAAAATTGTCTTGTTAAATACAGTAAGCGATCAGTGCTTGCAGTAAAGAACATTTCAATGACTGCTTGTGTGGGTAATTATTTCAGGCTTGCCTCTCTTCCCCTCTTGAGAAGAATTAGGGAATGTGGAAATTATTGCAAAGCCTCTCTGGACTTGGAGCATTTTCCACTGGCTACAGGCGCTGGCTCTGGGCAGCGCTTCAGCCTGTCTACATTTTGCTGCCTGGTTGTGCACTGAGAGGCACCAGCCCCCAGACAGACTGCACCAGGATCACATCCTCTGTCAGCAGGTATCTGACTGACCTATAGATCCCAAAGCTCAACATAATCCTGTCCTAAAGGCAATAGTCATCCCTGCTGGGCCAGCCTTAGGGTAGGTAAACCCATCCTTCCCCGTGGTGCACTGGCACACATCAGCCAAGCCCAAAAAATGTTGATTTTATGGAGGTTTCCCCAGCCATTTCTGAGTCCAAGTGGCAGCTGTGGATCTGTGCTGGGGAGCCCATAGCTGTGCTGTTGCCCCAGCCCAGACCCCTTTCCTCCCAGTGCTTCTCTCCCAGCCCTGTGTAGTATTGCACTATTAAAGTTGCCTTTTAGCTTTTATTCTGATGTTTTTTCCAAAGACAGAAGAGCACTCTAGAAGCAGAGTGAGTCCCAGCACTCACCGTGTCATTGGAGTTGACAGAGTTGGAAGCCTCAAGCTGGGAGTGATACAGCAAGGCCAGGGTGCACCAAGGAGAAGGATGCTCAGCTGTGCCATCACTCAGCCCCAACTTTGATGAAGCAAACAGGAGAGCAGACTGCAGCCACGCTGCCTGCTCCAGCAGTCAGAGAGGCTGTCCAGAAAAAAAAAAAGGGGATTTTTTTTTTCCCCCCACTTCCTGAGCAAAATGCCCTCAGCCTGCTCACAGCCAGGTTTGCATCACCTCTTCCTGCAAACAACTTCTGGCTAGAACCTCAGCATGAGGAAGAAAAAAGACCTCCAGACAGAGGATGACTGTCAGTTTGCCCTCAATTCCAGAGAAACCTTTGGGGTTACAGGGAAAGCACAAATCTGATTTTTATCACTCAGCTCCATACACAGTGTGCTCCACAGCACCGTTTGGCACCCACAGATTTGGTGCTTCCAATCCAGTGTTTGTGTGCTGGGAGTGAGACCACGCTGTCCCCTCCCAGCACCCAGCGATGCCACCAGCGTGCTTACCACCCACTGCTCTGGGTGCTGCAGAAGCTGCATTACAGGCACTTGGGTGCTGAAGCCTGATCAGACAAGACTTCTTCTCTGCCTCGCCCCTCTGTGCGTGCAGGGGGTCCCCTTCCGGGCACAGCCCCTTTTTTGGAAGGGGTGGGGGACCACAGCCAGTGGGGTGGGGACCCATCACCCGCACACAGGGCTGACAGGAAGAGGATCATTCCCAAGGAGCATTGCTTCTAAACCACTCCAATATGGCAAGGCAATGTTAACCAGCTGGGAAAACGCTTTAAAGACCCTTAATTAAAGGCTGGCTGTTGCACAAGCCCCTTTCCCATCCCCACCAGAAGCGTTTCCCAGTTTCCCGGCCTCTCCCCCGCTGCTCTCCATCCCTCACACTTTCTATCCCGCTGGCATCTGCCAGCAGCGTGCTGTGGCTGCTGCAGGGTGTCTCTCCAGCAATCAGCCCCTGCCATCAGATGGAAGTTTGCACTCACAGCAAAAAGGAGAAAAAAAAAAAGTGAGGAATTCTCTCCCGGTGACTTTCAGGCGTGGTTGGAGGCAGCAGCTGCCAGTGTGGATACTGGGGCAAGGCTAGCATGGCCATGCCCTCCTGCTCCTCCTGCCCAGGCACTGAGAACATCAGCTTCATCATCTGGCTGTGGTCTGCAGGACCCCTCCCTAGCCACAGTAAATCAGGTGGGATGGGTCTGAATCAGACCCTCCAGCACTCTCACGTACTGAGGTGTGGCATCACCCGGTGCCCTACCACAAGCCATCCCCAAAGGCTCCAACCATCCTACCCCCTGATTTGCAGGTCCCCAGGGCGGGAGCAGCAGTGGCAGTGCTGGGTCCCACATGCCTCCCACTACCCCATAGCCATGGGAAGCAATGAGGGGAGGGGAGCTGGGGGGGGCAAAGCACAATTAAGGCCCAGGGCTTGCCTCCTGCCAGGGGAAAGCTTGCCAGAAATGCAGCAATTTATTCTTTCTATTGATATAAATTGATTATTTATGCGAGGCAACGTGTTGCTGTTTCTAATCAAAGAGAAAATCCAAGAGCTCCCACTAGCTGAGGGAAGCACTCAGCCTGTGCAAGGGGCTGCACAGCTGCCAGCCAGGATCCAGCCCTCTCACACAACCACAGCCTTAGCTCTTAGAGCTGGAAAAGAGGATGCTGCAAGAAAGGAGACATTCTTTTTTCCTCACCACACTTGTCACAAATCCTACATGCTAGCTGCAGCCCCTCTGGCAGCACCAGCAGGGCAGAGATGGCCCCAAGAATAAACAGGATGAACAGAGCATTTTAAAGTGCCCCTGCAATTGAGTTAAACCTGCACAGGAGGATGCTGAGACTGAAACCCCATCTCCTTCAGAAACCACGTCCCCTTGGATACACAGGAAGGATTTAAAACCCAAATGGAGAAGCTGCTTACAGTTTCAGAGTGTCTCAGAGTACTTTTCTTGCACCCAGAAATGCCAGTGTACGCAGCAGAGCTGGTTTCCTCCCAGCAGCCACAGCACTCACATGTGTTTCATGTTTACCCTTGGGAACTATGGGGTTTGGTGGCACTGAGGGACCAGGGCTGGGGGATCCAGCCTTCACCTGTGGCAGGACTCCAGAGACACCCTCACAGTGGTTCCTGGTCCAGACAGACACTAATTCCAGCAGGTTGCTCCCAGGTAAATCAGTTAATTATTTCAGTAAGCAACTACTATTTTCCTGAAAACATCTCAGTGCCTGCTCACAGGCTTCCAGAAGGGCCAAGCACATGGGCTGTGCTCCTCTCACCCCAGCTCCAGTTAAACCAGTTCACAACCATACCCAACATCAGGGTACAGATGAACCAAGGCAGCCCAGCTCACTCCTGGAGCAGGCATGAGCATCGCAAACTCTGTCTTCATGACACCCACATACCCCAGCACTGCCTATACCTGATGGTGCTTGTTTGTTCCCACATGTGGGCTCCAGCCCACGCTCTCCATGACTTGGAAGCCACTGCCAGGCACCTGGTCACAATTACAGCAGCCTCTCCCTCCTCATGGGCATTTTCTTGTCTGTTGGGGAATATGGCATGAGCGTATCCTGTGTGTTGAGATCATGTCAAGATCAAAACCAGAGCAGAAGCCAGCAGAGCTGGCAGCCCTGGATGCTGCTCCAGGGCCACATGCAGTGCCAGCAGGGCTTGAGGAAAGCAGGACACTGCAAAGGGACACGCACATCCCTCCTGGAGCCAGCACAGCACACCCTGGAAAGAAGCATCATAGCCCCAGACATCCTCAAGCATGGGACAAGGCACGGAGCCACAGGCAATGCTGCCCACATGGCATCTTCCTTCCCTGGGAAACACAGCCCAGCCCTGCCTGCTGCACACCCCCACCAAGCCACTGGTCCCCCATCACTCACCAAAGCAGCACCAGCAGCCCTAGGGCCACACTGTAGGGCAGACAAAGCTCTTCTTGGGGACCCCAAGCACAAGAAACCCAAGGATGCATCAGCACCCATAGTCACTCCCTGAGCACTGCTGCACAGGACCATGCTGCTGCTCCATCCCTTAACACCCCAGTACCCCCACAGCCCCCCTCCCAAGCGGCACAAAGTACACCCAGTCTCCCCAGCAAAAACCCCCTCCCTTACCAGCCAGATCCTGCTTCCCCGATGCAAAACAACCCTCAGCACCCTCCACAGAAGCAGCAGGACTTGCAGTGGTGCTCTGCTGCCTTTTCTCCCCACTTACAGCCCACAGGTGCTCCTTGGCAGCACGAGCCTCACCTGGGCACTGTGATGTGGGACCTGTGCAGCAACACACACTGCAGCAAGCAGGGATGGGGACAGATGGGGTTTTTTCAGGGCAAACCCTGTTACAGGTTATAAAACATTCCCAGGGGACACTGAGATGAAAAGTGTAATTGCAAATCAGTCCTGCTGCTCTCCTGCATCTCCAGACCTATGCAAAGGCAGGGAAGATTTAATGTCTTCCCTTTGGAGTGGCTTTATTATTTTTTTCCCTTATTTTTACTTTTCCCCTATTTTTGTTCTTTCCCTTCCTAAATTGGGTATGTTAAAAAAAAGGAGTAAATAAAAATTTTGGAAAGCTCTTGCAACCCTGCTCTTCCTGGCTTATGCAGGGGTTGGGATGGAAGGGGAGGCCCAGAACGCAGGAACCACAACGTTTTGGATATCTGGATTTTCAGAACAAAAATGAGGTTAGAAATGGAAACTTTGGTTAACTGAGACTGGTCTAAAAACTTTTTTTCATCCTGGGCAGCAAAGATGGACCTCCATCACCCTCTTTGTCTTGCACATCCCCCATTTAAGCCAAAGATGCATTGCTACAGCTCTGGCAGTGTGGGGAATCTTGCCATCATCCTTGGTGTGAGCAGACATGGCCTCTCCACTGCCCAAATGTAGGAGGTCACCTAGAAACACTTTCCCAAGGAAGCACCAGCAGTGTGCTGGGGAGCAGACAGACATGGGGTGCTCGCCTGCGTTTTCAAACCCATTCCCCCAGCACCTGCTGTCCTGGGGGAAAACATCCCCTTTCAGGTTTCTGGAGATTTTTAGTAATCTGAGATAGACACAAAGAGGGGGAAAAGTCACAGCAGCAGCTATGTGGGACTGTGTCCCAGCCCACCCCAGCAGCCCAGCAGTAGGCACACAGAAGACATCAGCACAGCTCAGCATCATCTTTGTATGTTTATTTCCAGGATGGTGCAGGGTGGTGCAGGGGTAACGCCGGTCCTGAGCCTCTGGGGGAGGTTCCTGTGGGCTCTGCAGAATGATTCCTGACCCCACGGCTCCTCCCATGCAGGGATCACACTGCACTGGGGTGAGCAGCCCGAGCCCCACCGCCCTGGCCAGCCAGATCAGCATGCAGGCTCCCACCGGGTGAGACCCCCAAGCTCCTGCCTGAGACCAGCACCCTAAAGCCAGGCTCCAAGGGCTGATCTGGATGATTTCAGGAGCCACTGCAAAGGGTCTCAGCTTACATTTCCCTAAGAGCCCATCGCCTGTTACAGGGGAAAGGGCCCCCAAATCAGCTCCACCAAAGCACCTACAACAGAGGCAGAGTTTTTCTCAGCAGTCCTCAGCTCTCGGTGAGATGGCACAAGAGGTGTTTTGTGCCTCCCCTGAGATGTGAGCTGACACCTTCCAAATACCAGCTGCTGCTTTTTCTTAAATCTTTTTAAATTGAGGAGTGAGAAAGCAATGGCAAAGGCAGTTTCTCCTCTGGATAAACAGGAGAAACACATGTTGCAGGAGGATGTGACAGGATTCCCTACCCTGTCTGGGCAGGGAACCCTCCCAGCCTCAGGGAATGAAACATCACAGTGGAGAAAGGCTCGGTGAGCACCCTAAATTTCAAGCAATTGCTGCTCCAGCGATAGCCATCCTTCCCATGCCCCAGCCCTTCCTTTCCACACCGACTCGTTTCTCCGGAGCATGGTGCCGGGAGGACCCACAGCTCAGGACAGCACGAGTGGGACATGAGCACAGCATCCTGCGATGGGGAGGAGCTCCACGCGGGCCCCAGCCCAGCCGGCATCCTGCAGCGAGCAGCGCATCGCTCTCCTGGGGCTCTTCCACTCGGCAGCAACAGAAACGACCCAAAACGTTGTCCATGGTGGCGGACATAGACCTGTGGTCATGCTCTGAGCAAGAGCCTGGAGATTTCATCCTGGGCATCTTCCCCCTTCCTCCCCAAAGCTGCTTTTATTGTCTTGATCTAATGAAGTGCAGGCTTCACCTGGACAGACCCATAAGTGGCTCCTCTCGGAGGCAATGAATACAAATACTTGACCTCGTGAGCTGCGGGGCAGCAATTAGTTTAAGCAGGGGGTTTGTGTAACACTTCAAAAGTCTTAATCCGTGCGGTCAGCCCTGGCACGGTATTTGCCAGAACCTATTGAGTAGTCTTAATGAGTCTGCAAAGCAAGCTTTCAATACATTTTGGGTCGCTTCAGATGCTTTAAATGGCATAGTCTATATGGTATTGTGCGGCTTTAGAAAGGCCCGGGCTTTAAAAAGTATGGCTCCCTTTCACAGGGCAGACAGAAACCATCTTTAGAGCCGGGACCCTTAACGCTTTGCATATCAATACGGCTGGGGCTGAATGCGGGCACTCAGCTGAGAAATAGGATCACTATCAGCGCTTCCAGGCTTTCACAGGCACTTGGGAAACTTTAAAGCCCTTCGTGGGGAATAATTTGGTCGAATATCGTGGCTGGAAACAAAACCTAAACAAGCAGAGCGCAGTCCATCATGCGGAGCTGCCAGCGGGGCTCAACGGGCTCCAGCGGCTCCGACATCCAGCCCCCAGCGGGGCGGCGGACGGGGCGCTTGCGGTCCCGGGGGGCGCGGCTGGGGGACCCCGGGGTGCTGAGCCCACCCCAGCAAGGGCCGCATTGCTCTGAGGGCTCTGGGACTTCAACTAGCAGAAAACCAGTATGGATTCCATAGCTTCTTACCGTTCTTCTACCGCACCCCGGGCTCCTAACACCGGTCACAAGCGCCCCAGGCTCTGGCACCGCAGCGGTGGCATCTACACCCGTCCCCAGCACCAGCAACGCTCAGCTGTTTGCATCTAACTCTGAGGTCACCTTAAGCTGGTCCCTGTAGGTGTCACTTGTACCGGCAGTAACCAGGCAAACCCAAGGGCTGAGTGGGGCCAACGAGCCAAACCTCAGCTTCAGCTGACAGAAAACACGTGTCACCTCGAAAGGGTGACAGCAGCTGGGATGTGGGAGCAGGGAGGGGTGTGCGGTGTAAAACTGGGTCAGAGCTGGGAGGAAAGGGGCCGTTGCCCAACGAACAGCCCAGGAGAAGCAGGACCTGCTGCCTCCATCCTCCCCAGACAGCAGCAAGGGGTGGGAGGTGGTTCCCACACCTGGCAGGACAGGCAGCTCTGGGATGCTGCACCATGGAAGAAACCACAGCCAAAGTGTATTTGCAAACAATGCAGGGCCTGAGGGCCCTTGAAAAAACATAATTAGCTCATTAAAGAGACAAATACGAGTCACTAATAAGATACTAGAGGTTAATTAAATGTTTTCCCCATCTTTAATTAAGGGAAAACTAGTTAATTCAGATTAAACTAATTTCTGCAGCCTCCCATGATGGCCCTCTATAGCTGACGATTTGAAAATCTATTAGGGTTATTGAACGGAAAGGTCAGAGTTTGGGGCTTTTGTCTGCTCTGCTGAACTCAGGGGAAGCAGGGATTTTCATCCTGAGGGTTAGAAATGCCCTGCTTTATCATCTGGTTTACTCTAAGAACATAGAAGGTATGTGATATACAGCTCCCTCTCCCCAACCTCAGACCTGACATCTATTCAAGACTAGTGCCATTAATTGTTTTTCTTATCTAAGAAATTCCTGCAGACTATTCTCTGTCTGCAAAACACCCCATGTTTGAGCTCTGCTGCTGGGCCAGCCTCACCCACTGCCCTGCACAGCAATGCCTGTGCTCAGCACCCCAGTTCAATTTACCCAAAACCCACTGGCCACATGCCCCAGAAGCCAACTGGTTCCCAAAGCTTTTATTGTGTGAATGGCAGAGCCATCACCCACCCACCCACCTACCCACACACTCACAGCCCAGAACAGTCACAGTTAATATAGATTAGTGAGGTTTACATGGAAGAATATTTAATCTGGTCAGGGAAGGAAGACAGGTCATCTGTGGTTTTATTTAAATATTTCTCTACTCCAGAATGGTCTGTTTCTCACCAGAAAAGGTCCAATATAAATTAGAACAAAGGGAGGAGGTTGCTGGCAGGGCAGCCACAGGCAACCCTTGACCACAGCGATCACGAGCATCCCTAGACTGCGGTCCTGGCTCCACACAGCGCTGGACAGACCATGTCCCAGCATGGCAGCATGCCTTGTGGGTGGCTCAGTCCCACCCGAAGTCCTGCCCTGTCATCTGATAAAACTTCATGTTGAAGGGTCTGTAAAACTCCCTCAGTCGCTGGACGACCTGCACGTCTATTTTGGGGTGCGGCCGCCCCTTGGACTTCCCCAGGCAGCGGGGCTTGCTGCCGCCCTCCGGCTTCTTCAGGCAGGGAAAGCCCTTGGTCTCATTAAAATAGAAATGTTTGTCTGTCACCACTCTCTGGAGACCCAGAAAGTCCTGGACACGGCCCATCTCTCCAGCTGGGTCACTGACAAGCCTCTCCCCACTGACAAAGAGGAATTTGGAGAGAGGGAAGTACTGCAGCCAGTTGTCCAGGTGCTTGGCGTAGATCCCGATCCTCACCGCGCTCCAGCTCGTGTCGATCAGTCCTGTGCTGACATTTTTGAAGGCCAGGGCCTGAAAGCTGGGGATAGCAGGGTTTTTGGAGAGCGTCTGTGTGTAGTCTGAGATGGCCCGGGTGACGGGGTTGCGCACCACCACAATCAGCTTGGTGTCCCGAGACATGTTGTAGATGCGCCGGGGAGCCTCCTTGGTGACGAAGTAGCTGGGGGTCTTCTCCATCGTGATCTGCCCCTCCAGCGTCCGTGGCATCAGGCTCCTGGGGGAGAGAAAGGGACACGGTCAGGATTCCAGGCACAGCTGCTCCAGCCTGATGCCATGACACAGATGAATGGGAGCAAACCGTGCAACTTGGCCAGAAGTGGCCACAGACACCCCAGCCGCCTCCTTCCTTCCCCTCCTGACAGACAGACACATTGCCTTGTTACCCCCTCATATTCAGAAGCCTTCCTAGGAGACCCCCTGCCTGGGTCTCTTCTTTCTTCAGCTCATCTCAGCCACCTCTTTGTCCCTTGCCATGGACTGCCCCTGGGAAGGGACTCCCCATCACTCTGTCCTGCCAGCAGCAGGTACCAAATGGTACTTGGATGCTGTCAGTACCTCTCAGACGTCCCCCACAATCCCCTCCCCAACCCTGGAAATCCCCCCTGCCCCCTCCTCCTCCTGCCCCCTGAGTTTCAGTGGTGACACCCAATGTCTCCACACAGCGTGTGTTCAGGGCAGGGCTGGTTTTCATCCCAGCCTCTCACCAGTTACATTTACTGGAGGTGCAGGGTTGGAGAGAGGAAAGTCTTGTCACAGGGCTGTGCACCCAGTTTGGGCAGGCAGAGGGGAACCAGGCTGTGTGGCAGCAACCAGTGTCTGCAAGACTCACCAGCCCGTATCACCAGGGATGTGTGCTGCCCATGCACCATCCCTGGAAACACCTTTGCCTCTGGAGAGGGTGAACTGGGAAAAAGTCCACAGGGAGAATCAAGTAAAGGAGAAAAGCAAGCACACACCCAGGCCACAGAGATGGTGGTGACCACTCAGTACATAGCCCCATGCAAAGAGCTGAACTAAGTCCATCCAGGAGCAGATGAAACCAGCACTGTGATGCCTCCACTAATTTGCCTGTTCCCTTTCTTGTTCCCTCTTTCCCTGATGAAGCACTTACACAGTCCCTGCCGAGCCTGGGGACACTCACTGTGTAGAGGTAAGCTGGGTGGGCTGGCCCAGCCACAGGCACCCATGGGTGCTAAGCAGGGTCACTTCAAACCCAGCCCAAGCAGGAACATGGGATGCAGATGCCCAGCAAGACTCCTACCTCCTCTGCCTCCAGACAGCAAGCTGTTATGGCCTTTTTTTTGAAAAGGCAGAAAATCTCTCAGGGCTCAGCCACTGCCATGCATAAAATCCACCACCCTGATTGCTCCCTTGGGCACTTTAATGAGGCATTAATTGATGGAGAAATTACCCAGGTGTGTCACCCTATGGGCTGAAGGGAGCCAGGGGCTGCACAACGGGTCCCCCTGCCACCAGCACAGGCACCTGCCCTAGAGCCCCTCAAGCCCCCTTTCTTGGGGGTGGACACGACCCCCTAGCTGTCCTGGTGGAGATGGGACTTGGTTTCCCCAACCGCAGAGTCCCCACACCGAGAGCGTGGGGCCAGCCAGGAGGCAGCTCCCTGGTCCCGGCTGGCACAACACCAGCGTGGCTCCCCAACACGCAGTGCCCCCCCCGCTGGTGCTGCTCCCCACCACTCCCTTGCTGGCAAACAGTTTGGTTGTGCCAGGGGACCAACAGCTCTCACTGTGCATCCCAGCCACATCTCGCTCCCACGGCACCCTGCACAGGAGCCCTCACCCCACCTGCACGGAGCTCACAGTCACAGGGCTCATCTGGGATTGAAACGGCTTCGTTTCCTCCATGCTGTCACAAGCCATGGTCCTCACCCCCTCACTGTGCTTGGGGCAGTGTGTACGTTCCCCCTCCCTGGCCACATAAACCAGAGGAGTCTCTTGCTGAAATCCCCGGGCTGGAAACACCACTGGGAGCTCAGCAGCATCCTGCTCCTGCACCAGCAGCCAGCTCTGCTGCCCTCCCCACTGGGACAGCTGTCCTGGCACTTGCTCTGTCCTGAGCAGGAGGCTGCTTTCCCACAGGGAGGGGACACAAGGCTTAACACTTTGGGAAGTGACCAAACCACTTCTATAGTTCTTCTGAAGTAACACCTACGTGTCTGCATGCACACAGAAAAACAGTAATGCACACACAGAATGAGCGTGTCCTTTGTCCCCTCCTGGGACTTTTCCTAGCAGAGGGCAAAGCATTTAACCCAACAGGCAAGTGCTGGTTTGCAAAGGGAAACTGAGGCACCAAGCAATGACATGGCTTGTACAGGAGCTGCTGTACAGATGCCTACACTCATCCAGACAACAAACATCCAGCATCCTGATGCAGAGCCACTTACAAGGGTTAGCAAACACAGTGATCCAGCCTGAGCGGCTCCACACCCAGCAGCAGCCCAAGACAAGCTCCAGGGATCAGAAAATATCTTGGAAAAAGTACCAGTACCCAAATATTAACTGGGACAAGGGGTAAAAACAAGGAAAAGAAAAATTGAGTTTGAGTTGTTTCACTTAACGGAAAGGAGAGAGTCGGGACTGGACAGACTCTCCTACAAGGACTTCCCATTTTGCCCAAACTTGGAAGGACTCTGGTGTTAAAACTCAAGGTTTCCCCTGGGGTATCTCCTGCACCCTTATGCCTGCTTCACCCTACATCCCCCACTGTGGCTGAGTCCTGCAGTGGGGCTGGACAGGGCGTTTCAGGGATCCCCATCCTGCTGCTTGGAGCGGAGGCACCAGCGGGCTGTGGCTGGCAGGGGCGCTGGGTCCCCGAGGCAGGAGAGGACAGGCCACGCAGCAGCAGGGGCTGTGCTGTGGGGAAGCCAGGGCTCTGCCCAGCAGCATCTGGTCCTTATGTAATGGGAAAAGGCTTGAGGTTTCTGGGTTGGTTTTTTTTTTTTCCTCTGGATGCAGGAAAGAACACTTTATTAAAAGCATTTGTGAACGATGCTGGGCCCTGTACAACTCCCTCCCCCAAACAAGAGGCAAAACCCACTTGTGACACTCCTTCCCCCCCCCCCCCCTTTCTTTCACAGCACCAGCATTTTCAAAGCATCCCCAGCATCCCTACCCAGCACCCTGTCCCCTCCCTTTGGTACCAGCAGTGCTTGGACAGACAGGATGGGTGGCTCCCCTGACATTTTCCACACCATCACCCCCAAATAACAGCACACAGAGGAGCTGACTTCTGGAGTTCCCACTAGGAAGCACCTTCCCAAGCCAGGATCAGGCCCTTGCACCCCACACCCTGTCCCCTCTCTGCCGTGCTTGTCTGGAGCCAAGCAAAAACCAACCATCCATCTCCAAACAGGGCTGTGAGCTCACCTCCACCCCACTGCTTGGGCTTCCCCCACCCTGAGCCAAGCCAGCAAAGCTCATGTAACTCTAATTACATCCAGCCACCCGCCCCAGGCTTTGCCACACTGCATCACACAGCTTCTCTGGGCAGCTTGTTGGGGCATTTCTGCAGCACTTCCCCAGGTGCCACTGGGATTTCTGCACAGCAAAACAGCTCCTTCGTGCTGCTCACCCACCCAAAACCTTCTCTCAGCAAACATGGGCTTAAGGCCTAAAGCAGTCCCTCTCCTCAAGGGGCAATAAAATGTTTATGACCAAACAGCACACACTTGGGATGACGTGATTAGAGATCCCTGGGAGCCCACATTAAACCCAAGCATTAAACCCAAACACTGGGGCTCTTGCCACTGTGCTCCACAAACCAGCACCGACTTGACCAGAGCTCAGGAATTCATGGTTGTGCTTAGTTTTCATAAAACACAATGATTTGGGTTTGCTGCAGTTGCCATCACAGTGTTCCCAAGGACACAATCCAGAGAGGAAGCCTGTGAGGTACCCCTAAAACAGCAGTGCTCTCCGAGGGCACCGACACAGCAACCACAGAGATCAGCACGAGTCCTGATGCCCACTAAGCCATTTTACACCCACTCCCCTTCTTCCTTTTTGCAGAGGGACAGCACTGACCAGGCTGAGCCCCACAATGCTGAGACTGTCTGTAAGGGGTCTGCAGAGCAAAGAGGCCCCAGGACACCACTCACCGTGGGCAACCCAGGAGACCTACACCCAGAAGTTACCAGAACCTTCCCACTGACCAAGGGCTTCTCAGCACTTGGGAGCAGCACCAGTTTTAATTAAAGCCAGCCACACCATCACAGCTAATTGAACCAGAACTCTTAATAAGAGCCCATGTTTGGGGGTTGGACCTGATCATCTCTCGAGGTCCCTTCCAACCCCTACAATTCTGTGATTCTATGTTAGGGCAATGGCTCCCAAATCTGTCTGCACAGGTACCACCAGAGCAACTCTCATGCCTGTGGGCTGTTCCCCCGGGGTGCAGAGACCTTACCCTGCCAGCATAGCCATGTGCTTGTGCCCCCCCTCCCCGCCCAGGGCATCCCATGCAAACTATCCTCCCAAGGCTGGTCCATCAGAGCCACAAGCTCCACAAGCCAGTGCTTACACAAACCCTTGGACAGGCTCCAACACATATCGACAATCCTGTTCCCCAGGGGGAGGAAAGGCACACAACCAGGGGCTGGATGCTGCTCACTTGGCTGCAAACTCTGGATCCCACACTTGGCTAATGTGGAGCCAACTTCTTGCAGGGGTCAGGGTGGCAGCAGAGCTGGGTCCAAACGTCATCCCAGCACCATCAGGAACCACACCCTCAAAGCACTTAGTTGTGCAACACCTCCCCTTCCTCAGCAGCTCAGTCGCTCCCAACTACTTGCAAGATAATTATGCTATTTCACATTTTCATTAACTCCCTAATACTCTCCCCTAAATTACCCCAGTTAATTATTGATAACCCATGTCTCCCTCCAGATCTGGCTTAAACTGACAAAGAGCAGACCAGGATTCTGTTATGCTCCACTTTAGCACAAACGTTGGAAACTTTAATTAAGTTCACAGTTAATTCTTATTGACCTTAAGAAGACACCTCAGGAATGCTAAGCATCATCTACAAGTAGGTGACGCTGCAATGAGAGAGCAACTCAGCAGCCCTGGAGGGAGCTTGTATTTCAAGAGGAAACCACATGCACAGGAGGAAGGATAAAAGTCTTTTACCTTTCTATTAAGCTGATAAACTTAAGTTTTTAATAAATAGTAAAAGTGGCATTTGAGTGGCATCAGGGATGGGATTTCCTACATACAGCCATCCTACACACATGGGATACATACAGCCATACATGAAAGAGCTAACTGAAGGAAAACAGCAAAAATAAGAGAGGCATGAAAAATCTACCCCCCAAATGCCATTATGGTTATCATTTCTCCAAGTTTTTTCCTTTCTACCCACCCTGGTGACCCATCTTCGCTCTCCTCTCCCTCCCCGAGCTGTGGTACCTGCTCACTTGGGCTGCAATCAGTGCTGTACCACTCCGTGCTGCTCACAGGCAGCCAGCCCCAACCCGACCCGGGGCTGTGGCTACCAGCCACCATGGGCTGAGCAGACAAGCTTATGCCTGTAACATCCCCTAATTGCTCCCAGCCAAGGTACCCCTCCAAGAACCACTGAGCCTCTCTGGGTCATTCTATTACAGTCAATGGGAAATTGCAGATTACGACTGTTGCTCCCAGGGGCCCTCATTTAGATTAATTACCTCCTCTGTTGTGGTAGCAAGGTGCAATAACTTACAGGCCTGATAAAAATGCAGAAAGCTGCATTAAATACAGATTAACAGTCATAGCAGGCAGGTAATCAAAGCAGACTTCAAAAGCCTGGCCTGACATAACTTTCCAGGGTTAATTGGTTCATGATTCCTCAACTCCAGGATGATTTTGTTGCAGACGAAGGAGAGCTCCTCCCAGTATGGAGCTGGAAGCATCAAGTAATGGATGCATGTGTCAGAGGACAACCTCACTGATAAATAAGTCTCCAGACCAAGAACATCCCACGTGCTGGGGCAGGAGGAATGTGTGAGTGAACCAGGCTGGGGCTCAGGCCAGCACTTCGCCCCACGTCCAGCTGCTGAGCCCCCAGCAAGTGGGGACCCCCAGCACAGGTTGTGTAGGGAGCAGCAGCTACCTCCCCAGGGCACTTCAGAGAAGCATCCCTGCACTGGCAGCTTCATGGGTGGGGCAGGCTCTACTCACAATTCACACCCCCCAAAAAATAATTGCCAGGCAGTATCTATAGCAAGGACACAGGCCCAACCTGTGCCAGGAGCAGGAAGGGACACCCCAGAACCCCAGATGAAGTGCAGGCGGTGGGTGCAGTGTGGATCAAGGTTCCTGGGTTCTATGTCATCACCAAGAGAAAAGGGGGGTGAGCCCCTCTCCATTATCATTAGAAACCGGAATGCTGACAAAAAGAGCCCTGACAAAAGCAAGTGAAAGGAGGGGATTTCTGCCGGAGGGGACATGGCTGAGAGCTTTCTGCAGGGCCAAAGACAGTGACTCTTTTAAGGCCCTAAGATGGGCGATGGCATGTGGGGGACAAAACCCACCCCGCTTAGCACCAGTCCCTTAGCTCTGCTCGCCCAGCCCACCCTTGTCTGGGCAGGGGGCACCCACTGGCGTCCGGCTGCAGTTCCAGGGACCTCATCTCTCAAAGGCGGGGTGACAGCCTGCCCGGCACTGGGCTCAATGGGGGACAGAACCTTTTTTGTGTAAATGTAAAACAGTTTGGAACCAGGGGAGGGGGACAAGGCTTGGGACAGATTTATCCTCTCCCAGCAGACATCCAGTACCACCCAGATCTGCATATGAATTGCCCCAGCAGGCTTATCTCACCCAGCGGGACAAGGCCGCCTTTGTGGCCCCACAGCAGCTATGAAGTTGTTAAACTGGAACCAGTTACACGGACTTTAAGGTACTGGCCTTTTCCTTCAAGGCAGCTAAAATAGCAGCACCTTTGCTGGGAAGTGGGGTGTGAGAAAGCAGCTGGGGGCTGGGATGTCAGGAGGGACAGATCCAGCCTTGTGTCCCTGCTCCCAGCTCTGCCAAGGAGACTCCACTTACCAGGGGGCACGCCAGCCTCCCCCTCATTCCCCAAAGCAAGGTGGGGGGCACGTGTGGGCAGCCCTGTTCGCCCCCCACCCCAGTCACCTCCTTCACCTCCTCTTCCCCGAGGAAGCACTGGGGCATCTGTTGAACCTCAGCGCAAAGCAGGGAGGCTGAACAAGCCACCCGGGAGCAAATTAGACCATGTTCTCTTTTTTTATTCCTAATTACTGTGATCTTCCCCCTTTCCTTCCCTGCTGCCCCTTCGGAGGAGGCAGCGGGTCCTGCCAGTGCCCCCCGGAGCAGGCAGAGCCCCTCGGGCACTTTCCATCCCAGGCTGCCTCCATTATTTTTGATTCTTTCACCGATTCAAAAAATGTGCAAATGAGGCCGTGGCTTCCCAATCAGGCCTGGCCAGGAGCTAATTGGCTTTAAGCAGGGAAACCTGAATATGCTAATGATGGCAGTAACAAGCCTGTGATGCGCCTGGAAGGGGAGCCAAGCCCTCGGCTCAACGATCGGCTGACTCTGAGACACGTCAATTAACAACAAGGAAGATAATTTATTAATGCTCCTTTGCACCCCCCTCCCCGCCCTTTGCTCCTAATTACAGTTTGATACATGAAACACTGCAGAGGTTTGTGGGTCTTGTCACAGCCCTGATCCCAGCTGGAGCAGCCCCAAGCATCTCCTCCTGCCTCTCACCTGGGCAACTGCCCAGGACTATGACTGGAGGGTCTCCAGCACATGCAAGGGACACCAAACCGTGGGGTACAGGGTCCCTGGGCTGGGATTTAGCAAGGTCAGGCTGTAGAGGAGGCTCAGAGGAGAAGCAGCAGCCTGGGAGGTGCCACTGCCCATGGTGTCCAAACCCCACAGACCTTTCCCAAAGGGCAAGGACTGCAGAGCATGAGGGAGGCAGCACTGGGGTCTGTTGGGGAGCTCTGGGGAGGGCAGGAGCAAGAGATTTTTGCATTGAGCTTTCCGACCTATTTAGCATGGAGATCTGGGGGGTGTAGAGTGTGGAAAGGGGAGAAACCCATTAGCATTTCTAATGGAGCGGCTGCTTTTGCAAGTCACCCGACACCCAGTTATTAACCTGATAAAAACTGGGGCCGTAGGGGAAACCATAGCTGCTTTGTCCACCTGCCCAAACCTCTACGCACCCCAAGTCCCCAGCCCTGGCAGAAAGGCAAGAAAAAGGCCATTTCCTCCCCCAACACCACAGGCAGCTGCACGCAGCCCCCGCTCCTGCTCCCACCCAGACCCAGACCCGCTCTCCTCTGCCAGCCGGCATTTGCATGGCAATCGTGCTCATGTTTATGGCTGGGGGTTGCAATTATGGGCAGCTCAAGGCCCTGAAGGTTTTTTTCTTTGCATGGTTATTCCAGCAGGGTCGTTAAGGCCAAAGGGCTCCCGGTGAATGCACATAGCAGCATATGATTATGAAGAGCAGAAACCAGAGTTAATAAGGGCACGGCTCCTTCCCTGCCGGGGAGCGACAGCGCTGGAGGAAGGGGCTGCTTGGCCTCTGTCAGCATCCAGGGGATTTGGAGATGGTCGCTCTTCACCCTTCTCCCCAGTGGAGCTACCCTACATGGGGTTGCCCCAAAAATGCAGAGCAGCTGAGCTTGCTGTTGACGTCTGCCAGGGACCCATCACAGCCAGCACTGCTCAGGCTCCCCTGTGCTCTTGCTGAAGGTGGTGTCTTGTGCCTTGGCCACCCTGGACTCCTGCTTGCTGTTGGAGCCATGGTCCATGCCTACAGAAACACACATTGAGCACTCCAAGGTCCACAGGGACCTGCAGAGCTCACCCAGAGACAGGAAACAGGATGGTGCCACCTGCAGCCCTCAGCTACAGGAGGGGATCCTGAAGCAAGACCAACCTCGTGTTCCCCGGAGCGATTCTCGCCTGCGACAAGTAAAGGTGTAGAACAACCACCGGTGAAAAGGCAGCTGAACCTGCTGCTTGGGTTAGAACGGGTGAGAAACGGGAACAGCAACGTGAATCCCCCGAAACCCTACAGAAAGCACCGGCTGCCACATGCCCAGCCCTGGTGGGATGCTGGGAGGGGGATGTGCACGTTGAGGGCAGGGCTGCAGCGGGCACACACAGCCCGCTCCATCCCTCCAGAATGAAGCACGGCTGAACAGCAGCAATTAAAAATCCTCTTCTCTCAGCCCAGTCCCTGGCGTCCCTTTGATTCCCGAGTCCCAGCGGCCCTGGGGGCACGGGGACAGCCTGTGGCAGGTGTCTTGCCTGTGACCCGGGTCAATCGAGGGCTCTGATCTCCAAATGACCCTTCCCAGCAGTGAATATGTACCCGAGCTCAAACAGCTTGCAGATGAAGGAGCAACAGACTGGAGATGATTTATTCAGGAATTAAAGGTTCAGTACCCCTTTTAAAGGCTGCGCCTCGGCACTGTCAGCCTTCATTGCACACAATTAAAGGGGTTAGCTGCCCCAGCCCGCCACGGCCCTCCTCCCTTCCAGAGGAATGAAATCAAACAAAACCAACCCCCTCTGCACACCCTCACCCAGCCTCCGTCCAGCCCCTCCAGCGTGTGGTTGGGGGTACTGCAGAAGGACTTGCAAACTCAGCTCACAAGTGTCCCCAAGCTCCAGCCCTGGGAAGCTCCGTTCTCTGCCAGGGACCAGTTCTGTTCTGCCCGGGATGAAGGGATGCAGGTGCCCGGGTTTTCTCCCCACTTGCAGGAGGGGATGCTTGGGGTGAGGGTCTCTGCTTGGCTCGTGGCAGAGGCAGCCCCAGTGCCACCAGTGCAAAGCCCGTTCCTGCAGCTGGCAAGATGGGGAGGGCTTATTTTGCCTCCTCTTTATGCCTTCAGAGCATAAAGAACCCCCCAGGGGCCACCAGACCAACCCTGGACGGGTGGAGGGGGCCACCAGACCCACCCTGGACCAGTGGAGGGGGCCACCAGACCCACCCTCAACCAGCTCAGCTCCTTCAGGCTCAGAGCAAGGAAGACAAGGGTCCCATGTAAGCTCGCACCAGCGTAATTCAAACACAGGCTGGAGTTTCCCTCTCACACCTGAGAGGGGAGATAAGGATAAAAGCTGGCATTACTTCCTTTTTCCCTTTCACTTGTGAGAACTGATGTGGTGGTTTGGCTGCAGGGAGAGAGCATCGCTCCTGGGCCCAAGCAGCAGGAATTCAATGAAAAGCTTCCTTCCTTCTGTAAAAGAGAAAAGAGTTTGCTGGCAGCAGTGGCTGCTGATAATCTCTTTCCAGGGCTGTAAATTTTCCTGCAGCCACCCCAGCAAGTAATCCCGCAGATTATTACACCTTTCAGCAGAACCAGCCTTTTAAATATGCTCTCCCCTCGCCATGCATCTTGTGTTTTATGACCTGACTTGCTGTCTGAGCACAGGGGAACACAAATTATGCTCTTCTGCAACCAGAATACAGGCACCAGTGACAAATTTTATACCTCTGGTAACTGGGATCCTTGGGCGCTGCAATAAATAAGGAAAATTTGCTCTTAAAGCTGCACGGGGCTGTCAGGCTCCACATCACTGCAGCACAACTGCTTGGGGAGGGAAAGGGACCCCCCATCTGATGCTCTGGAGAGCACCCCACTAACCCAGGCAATGGCAATGCTTGTGTGAGAAGGCACACACCCCTCAGCAGGGCACAACACGATTAACAGGTACTAATATATTTCCAAGGGGCAGCTGGTTTTTTAAGGAACAGTCGTCCCCAGGCTGAGCGCCCCAGCACACTCCTGGCAGGCCATTGAGATGCCAAATTTATTGCTGTTGAAAAAAATTGGGAAAAAAAAAATAAAATCCCTGAGATCACTGTAAGTATGTCTGAGGGCTTTGTTTTCAATTACATATAAAAAATACACATATTGGTTTTCACTAAATCAGCCTCTCGCTGCAACGAGGTGATCATTCTGGGCTTCCCAGCCAGACCAAGGAGAGCAAAGGAAGGACATGAAAAAGCCCACAAAATCTCTTCCTTTTTTCAGGTTTAAAGTTATGTTGCCAGCAGAAGTGGGAATTCCTCCACTTCCTAAGGCTCAGGTGGGTAAAGGTAAAACCACTCTGGTTAAAATAACAGTTCCTGAAAGAGAGACAAGAAAGCAAAAGGAACATCGAGGTCTCTCAGGTCACTGGGTGAGGGGTGCAACACCCACCCTGCCAACCACCTCCCTCACGGCTCCACCTCACCCCAAACTATGGCTGGATGCTGCTTGGATGCTCCAGTGACGCTAAAGCCACATCCCCACCATGCACTGAGCACCGCAGCTGTGCCCACCTCCACCCCAGAAGCTCCCCAGGAGCTCCCCAGGCACGGGGCTTCCCTCTGCAATGCACAAGCAGGTTCTCCCAAGGATCTCTGTGCCCATGGGCAAACGGGGCTTTTCTCTTCCCATGGCTTAACCTCACACAGGCACAACAGCACCTGCTGCTTTTAGGAGACAGAAATAGAGAGTTATCTGTTGGGTGCACCCACACCAGCCATACCACCAAGGTGCGACACACAGGTTTGAGGCAAACCCCTCCAATATTTCGGGAGCATCCATTCCCCTTGCTGCCCTGTGGTACCACAGCATCTGCAGCTGGTCCCAGCTCACAAGCGGTGCCAGGCTGAGCCACAAGCTCTCAGCTCATTAGCTTAGGCTAATTAGCCAGGGTGCAGCGCCAATGGCAGGACCTGCGCTGCCCTCCACAGCAATGGGTTCCCAGGTCCATTCCTTGCCTTGATCATTGGGGTGTAGGTGAAGGGCATCCCTAGCAGTTGGGCCAGCCCTGCCCAGACCCCAGGGAGGGTGCAGGGGACAGGAGTCCCACATCAGACACCCCAGTCCCAGCCCTGTCACAGGTGCAGGAGCAGCGGGAGCCCACGCAAGAGAGGAAGAAAGGGGGAACCCACACATGTCTGCCAGAGCGAGACCTTCCCGCTGGCTGGTGAATTGACAGCTGCTTTGATTTGATTAGCAGATGCTGACGAGGCATCGAGACAAGTCCCCAGAGCCATGAATAATTTCAGTGTATTTGTGTTTATTTGATCTCAGTATGGGGCTGGCCCCACTGCCTCGCCCAGCCCTGGCCTGGACCCTCACAGAGAGATGGGGAAGTGGCTGCTGGGCTCTCCAGATGGTCAGTCACTCCAAGGCCACCGCTGGCAGGGCTGGCAGTCCCCTCGGGCACGTGCTCTGGGGAGGAGAGAGCCCTTTTGCAGTGCTCTTCACTGCACCTCCTGCACAGCCATCCCACCGGGCTGGGAGGTGAGGAAGTACCCACTCTCCCAAAAGCTTTCAGGGAATAGAAGAGTTCCCCCAGCCTTGTGATTTTTAACATAACTCATTCTAACATTTTCAAGTCTTTTTTACAAGTTTTCCTTTTTTATATGGACAAAATTGGGAACTTAGCACTGTCTGGTTCCTGGAACAGAGGTGGGATCAGAAGCCGTGTGCCACGGCCACCAGGTTCTGCTGGCACCACCAAGGATCTACACTTGTTGAAAGCAACTCATGCATCACAGAGGAATGAATTTGCCATAAACCCCCGTGGTCCAACACACAACCCAGCCAGGAGTTTCCTCCGAACCAGTGTACTCAAGCACTGCACCAGGTATCGGGTCTCTGATCTCTCCCTCCTCTGCTGGCTGGCTGGCTGTCATGGAGCCTGGACCAGCTATCCCTTTCCCCCAACCTGAAACTGGGCAGCCAGCAGAAAAATGCTACTGGCAGAAGTGATCAAGGAAAACTCCCTCCCTGTGATGCCCTGGGGATGCTCAGCACCTCTGCCCTAGCACCGTGGTGCACTACAGCACACAGACCTGGCCAGGGCTGAAGAGAGGGGGTCTGAGCCCAGGGCAGAAGTGAGATTCCTCTTTTGGCTCCTCCTGTGTTGGCTTTGGGAGAAGACAACCTGGCACCATACACAGCAGCCACAGTTCTTGCCATGGTGCTGCTGGGGGTGCCTTCCACATCCAGTTTAAAACTGCACTGGTTGGATCTGATGACTTAGACATTGAAGATGCTCTGAGTGAGGTGAGATCCTGACCCGCACCAACAGAGCAACACCTCTCCCATCATCCTGTGCTGATCTAGCACGTGGTAAGTCAACTGACTACATTTCACAGAAGCTTCTGCAAAAGTGCTTTCCCAGCCTGGCTTTCCCCTACTGAACAGGTCCTGCTCAAAGTTTTGGCTTCAACTAACCACGAGTCATTCTGAAATGCATCCAAAACTGTCTCATTTCTACCTAAGAAAACATAAATCAGTCCTTGCTCATGAACTGGAGCCAGGTCTGAGGTCAGCAATGAAGCCATGGGGATCCATCAGCAGTTTCCAGTGACAGTTTTAAGCTCTCTTGGCCGGATCCACAAAGGTATCTGGGAACCTAACAATCACCAAAATCGCCAGGAACTGTGCCTCTCAATCCTTCTGTGAACAGGATCCCCTGCTTGCTGCCACCCCAGCCCTCCAAAGGAGAACCAAGCTGGTGGCTTGTTCTGCCCCAGTCCCCTGACCCTCTATCCCAGCCTGCCAACACCTCGCCTTGCCAGGAGCATCCCCCTCCATGCTGCCTCTGCATGGGGGTACCCTATGCCCTGCAGCATCAAAACCCTTCAGCACTGGATACCCATCAGCAGCAGGTGCTGCTGGCACCGGTGCTTGAGCAGGAGGCTGCCTGCAGCGAGAGGGGACAGAAGGGGGTATAGGAAGGTGACAGGAGCCAGCAACACCAGCCCTACCCTCCCTGCGTGGTGCTGGACCTCCCCATCTCTGCTCTAAGCAACCAGCAGCTTCAACTAACAGCCCAAAGCGATGCGTGCGCCACAGGGCTTGGCCCGAGGGAGGCAAAGCACCATATTGGTGCAATTACCTGAGTTTAGACAAACCTCTGTGGGTGCCTGGGATGGGTTCAATAGCTGACAGATGAGCAGCAGCATCTGCAGCATCAGCTCTTGGCTGGCACATAGGGACGCTCTGGGGGGCTCGGGCAGGGAGCAGATGTCCCGCCGGCATGCAGCCCCACAAGCCGCTGCAGGTGTGGGGCAGTGGAAACGTGCTGAGGCAGCAGTGCTGCGACCACAGAGCCACCCCCACAGTCTGCAGCCAGGCTGTGGGCAGGATCCAGCCTCTCCTACCTCCCCAGCACCGCTGTAAAGCTTTCCAGAGCTTGAGCTGGTGATTGCAGGGCTGCTACCCACCTGGCCCTGGCAGGAGCCATGGAGCAGCAAGTTACCCCCAGGTTAATCCATCCAAAGGCAATGGTTATCCCTGATCCCCCAAGACAGCTGCCAGCAAGGAGGCAGGGATGGAGGAAGGACTGCCCAGCCCTCCTTCTCACCGCCTTCCCCAGCAAGCAGGGCAAGGGAGCCCAAACTGCATCTGAAAGGAGAGGGGTTTCATCCTGCAGCTGGAGACCAAAGCTCAGACGGGGCCCGAGAGTCCCTGGGCAAGAGCAAACCATCCCCTCATCTCCCCCTTCCCCAGAGTGAAGGTTGCAATAGCACCCATCAGCCCAAACCCCCGCATCCCCCCAGTTTCTGCAGTGGTGCTGCAGTCTGCACCCTCGTGGAGGGAGGGGGCTTTGGGGGTTGACTGGGGCAATCTTGCCTTAACCTCCCCTGTAATGGTCACCATCTCTGCCCTCGGCTGGTTTACTCCCCCACCCAGGAGCTCCCAGCTCTCTGCAAAGCGCACGCTACACATGTGACAGCTCACAATGGCTCCAAGCTAGAGGGGCCCGTGTGCCCTCCCCGCCACCATCACCAGTGAAGCCCAGAAACAGGGTTTGTTTGCTGTCTGTCTCAGCCCGAATGCTGTCACGCTGCCCTTGCTGCGATGGAAAATGCATCCAGTTTTCCACAGAAACAAAAAAAAAGATTCCCCATCTGTGTCAGATTTGTAATACAGCCTGGGGGGAGATGGGAATCCAATTTAGCTCCTCTTTTTTTTTTTGCTATCAGAAAAAGCCCCATTTCCTGGCAAAGAGCAGAGTGGAGCTTCATCCCGAGCACGGCAGCGACATGAGCCACCACTGCTCATGTAGCCGAGCCGCTCCGTGCCATCCCATCCCATCCCATCCCATCCCATCCCATCCCATCCCATCCCATGGCATGTGGCAAAACACAGGCAGGAGCTGGGTAAAGGGAAGGGGGAGAGGAGCCCTGACACGCAGCTCGCAGCCATGGGGCAGCTGCCAAATGGTTCTTCTCCCTGACAACCTGCTCAGCCACTTCCATGCGTGTGCAGGACTTCTCCCCCGAGCCGGCAGCACATCACATGGGACCTAATAACTGTTTCCTTCACAGATAAGGGAGAAGCCTCAGAAATCCAGCCAAGCCCAGACAACAAGGGCTTTCAGGATGCTGGGGATGCTGATGGGTGCCCAGCGGGGTAGCAGCCCGTCCCCCCCATCCCCTCGCACGGCAGTTCAGCTGGTCCCCAGGCGAAGGAAATCCCCCACTGGGGAGGGAGACGTGGGTGGATTACGCACTTTGCTGGGGGAAAAAAACTCCCAACAAAATAGCTGTTTCTCCAGTGCTAGGGAAAGGGCTCTTGGAGGCATCAGGAAGGGGCAGAGGAAGCAAGGGTTTCTCCAGCCCCATGCCAAGCCATCGGCAGCTCCCAGCTGCCCATCACTCGTGCTGGATGAGGCCAAGGTGCCTGGGCAGAGATGGACAGAGCCCAGCAGAGTCGGGTCCCTGGCATCAGTGCTCCCCCTGCCCTCCCTCCAGCAGGAACAACTGGGAGTTCTCTAACAAAACATTTCTTCACTGGAAAAGCATTGGTTTGTGGCAACTGGAGCTGTTTGTGGGAAAGGACTGGATTTTGATTATTTTTAGCCTGGCTTCCTAAGGAAATGTGGCTTAAGCAATCACACGGTCTGTCTGCCTGTCCGCCCAGCTGTCTGCCTGTCTTCCCCCAGCTACGTCTGATCCTACCGGACAATTCCAGATGGATTTGATGGGGGACAAGGATCAAAAATAGGAAGTTTGCACATTTCCATCAAAAGCTGCAGCCGAATGGCAGCTGGGATCCTGACCACTGCCCTCAGCTCAGGGCAAAGCGACTCTAGCAGAGCCCAAAACCCAGCAGCCCCATCCATGCCAGCTATGCTGGGCTTCAAGCTCCCCAGGTCCTACTCAGCACCAAGGTATTTGGATGGCCAGTGCTGCAGAGGGAAGAGAAATATGCTCCTGGCAATTAAAATCCATTTGCAGAAGTTGGAAAGACGCTCAGTAATCTCCCCCTGAAGCAGCTCTCTGGGCAGAGCCACGTTTGGCTGGCACCTCTCCCCATCACCTTGGGCAGAGCAGCGTTTCCAAGCAGGAAAGTCCTTCCTGGAGCCAGGGGCTGGGCTTTGCCAGGTCTTGGCCATCAGTTAATAATATCAGCCTTTCCAGACACCTTAAGGGTTGCAGTCCTGACCCCACAGCCCAGGGTAACGCTGACCTCTGGGGACAGCGGCTGGTGGCACGTTCCAAAACTGCCTTTTTCATAAGAAAAAAACCCAAACCAAACCAAAGAGGAAGCATCCCAGCACGCCCCAGCCCCACGACTTTTGCCTATCTCACTGCCACAGCCTCTCTTCCCAATGAGGAGAACCTTAGGTCAGGGAAATCACCACATCCACTGCCTTTGGATGCATTAACCTGGGGGTAACCTCCTGCTCCATGGAGCTGCTGCCTGCCTTCATGGCAACACCTCCACAGCAGGCAGGGCAGAAACTGCAGCAAGGAGAGGGCATTTCAGCAAAGCCCCGGGCTCGGGGCTTTGGGAATAGGAATTCAAAGGCTCCATTCCTTGCTCCCAAGCTTTTATGTGTCGCTGCCTAATTCGGGCTTGGCTGAATTGGTGCCACTTCCAGCAATATATTTTTAATGTGCTTCCAGGAAGCAAGAGGCTGATTTTCTTGTCTGTGTTTGGATATTGGGAAGTCGATGACCAGCCAAGGCGGTGCTCCCCAGAGCTGAGCCAGCACGCTGCCACTGCCACGGCTCACAGGGGACCCCCGTGCACTGCCCAGCCCTGCATGGTGGCAGAGGGGCAACCAGACCTTCAGCCCCTCCTAGCTCACAGCTGACAGAGGTACCTCCATCAACAGATGTGGTCCAAACCAGGGCTGGGCATCAGAGATTGCAGTGCTGCTCTCCCAAACCTGCTGAGAAGCCAATGCCATCCCACCAGTGTTTGCTGGGGCGGCAGGACCAAACCAGTGGTCCATGGTTGTGCCCCATGGAGATGCTTGGGGTTCCGTCGAGCTGCCCCTGTAAAGCCAGACAGGTCCCTGTCTCTCTTTTACAAGCTCAGTGGCTCCTCAGGAGCCTGAGACCACCATCTCTCTGCCAGGACCACCAAGGCAGGGCAGGAGGAAATGCTTGTCTGCCCTCAAGCCACATTTTGCTGCGGGAGCAGAAGCCTCAGGCTGTGAAAGCCGGCAGCTCCCAGCCGCTGCTCCTCCAGAAGTGACCGGCCCCCAAGCACTGCTACCCCACATCCCTGGGGACTGATTTAGGGCAGGAAGCACAGGCAGCCCTACAGCAGCCGACCCTCTGGTGTGGGCTATCTTGCATCTCATTCTGGGGCTGCCTGTGTGGACTCTCTGGTGTCTAATGCTGCGGGCGCAGCCCCTCCTGGGATGGCATCTCCCTGGAACAGGACTGGAGGGGGCATGCACCCCCCACCCTGCTTTGGCTGTAGGTTTTGCCCCTAAATTCATCAGCAGTAAAACATTTCTATAAGACCCAGAGGCCATCCCACCTCAGAGCCTGGTAGAGCAAGGAAGGAGAAAGGCACAGCATGTGACCCTGAGCAGAGACCATGCCTGGCAATGACAATATCTTCCCTGGGCTGTGCCCACAAATAAACAGCAACTCCCAGGAGAGGTGAGAACCTAAGTCATTTCTTTAACCCAGCCCGTTTTTCCCTGCCAGCACCAGACAGGCTGGTGGCCACCCCCTGTGCTTCCGTTAAATGACCTACAGGACAACTGCTGCAGGACAAACTCTCTTGGTCCAGCTGCAATACATGGGAGGACCACAGCTGCCTGGCACTCTGGAGACATAAAAACCCAAGAACTGTGTTCTTATGGGCACCTCACTACCCCAGAGCCCAGCATGGGACCGTATGGACACTTGCTCACCCACCTACATAGCACTGGGAACAGGTTAACATACCCGGGTGAGAAGGGAAGCAGTAATTCCACCAGTCAAGAGACTGAATCTATTCCTCATGTCCTACAGCATCACTGCATTAGCATCCTTAACTAGACACTTCGATATCTGGGTGATGATGGATAGGTGGAGGGATGATGGATGGAAGCACATAGCTAAACAGACACATCGATCCCTGCATCCCTGTTGGCTGCTCCAGATAACCCAGTCCAAGATGGGGAGCAGCCGGGGTCTTTGTGAGGGCTGGGGTCTGCACCAAAGGTCTGGACAGTGAGTTTGTCCGCAGAGCCCGAGGACAGGCAGAGACAGCTTGCATGCCCTGGTGTGGGCTTGTAAGACAGGCTGTATTCAAAGCACCAGTAACATCAAGGCTTGCAGCAGCTGATGGTCAAGAGCTTCAGCAACAGCTGCTGATGAGCAGCACTTCAGACCGCAGCCATGGACACAGTAAGTGTAGCAGCACAACTTGGGTTGCTGTCTGCCAATACCCAGCCTAGGAAATCATCAAGTGACAGTCATGGAAACTGCCTTATGCAGCTGATGGGACAGTGGCCATCAGGCACATAAACCCAAAGAGCCAGCCCAGCTCTCCTACCACCATCCCTGTCCTGTCAATTGGCAACTGCAGCTGAAGAGCTGGCCCATGACGAAGCACAGCACTGCCAGCACCCAAGCTGAACACCCAAGCATTCACAACAGCATCAGCTTCGTGTGATCTTGCAGAAGGGCTGCTCCAGCACTGCGGGACACAGCCTGGCCTCTTCACCACCATCTCTGCCACTGGGACCAGATCCCCAAGCAGCACGGAGCTAACTCCTGGGTGGAGCTGAAATAGCCATGGTGGAGCAGATCAGCCCACCGCTCGGCAGCACCAGCATATTGCTCCATGGGTGTCCCTTGGTTGGGTCCCCAGCCACTGCACAGCTGAATCAACAGGTATTTACCCCCCCAACATCTACAGCCATGCTCATGCCAAACAGCATCTCTTAGAAGTAGCCACAAGCAGAGCAGAGCAAGGGCCGGATTCCAGAGCCAGTGCTGCTACACCAGCCAGGAGCAAGGCACTGATCCCATGACTCTGGCAGGATCACCCGTGGAGCAGGGCCCAGGGGAGCTGGCGCTCCCAGCAGCCATGTGGGCAGAAAGCGAGCAGGCCTCTCACATGGCCTATGTGTCCCTGGGAGGCACAGGGGAAGCTCTCCAGCCCACGGTGGCTGCTGTAGGACCACAATTTTCTCTTTCTTTACCCTTTCTGAATGCAACAGAGGGAAAATCCGGAGCCGTTGGGAACACAGTGAGCTGTGGGGGGCCAAGGGGCGTTCCTCCCAAGGCGCGTTCAGCTGAGGGCCAGCACGCCTGGGAACTCCAGCTGCTCTGTAAAAGCAGGGAGGACACTGGGAGCTTGTTTGGTGCTGGACTCACACAAGGTGGGACGTTACAAGCTGACAGGAGCATTCTCCAGAGCCCCCCACCCTCCGCTGACTCAGCCTCTGGGGTGCCACCACAAACATCCCCCACTCCCCCCAACCCGTGGGTTATCTTCCTCACATGTCCTTGTCCCCATATCTGCAGTTGGCAATGAGGACAAGGCACCCACCGGGCTGACCCCTTGCTCAACCCAGCTTTGTGCCCGGGATCCAGCTCTGATCCCCCTTATGCTGGGGGGAGCGGCTGTGGCTGTAGAGGAGGGGGAGGCTGGAAATCAGGTAGCTGTGCTCCGGTGTAGTTGGCTCCGAAGCCAACCAAGGGCTGCTGGAGAGCACTGGCACAGTGTCCAGCACGGGAGTGACTCCCTGCTCCATGCTGCGGTTCAGGAAGCACTGGCTTAAAAGCCTCCAGGGGTGCAGAGGGTGGTATGAGGGGGATACTGGGGGATCCGGCCAGAAATCCCATCTGTAGAGCGGGGAACCCAGGCAAAGCCGGGCTCTGAGCGTGGGTGAACAGCAGCATGAGCTGCCCTGCTGCAAGGGGCCATGAGGTTCCCAGGACCAGTCAAGTCACACTCCTGTGGGGCGACGCCACTCCAAAAGGACCACGTGCAGAGGGACACCCTCACCCCAGAGGTGCAGATGCCGGGTTTACGCTGCCTGACTTGGGAAGCACATGAGCACACTGCGTGGATGCACCCTGCTGAACCCCCATGAGCTGCAGGGTCCCACCGGACCCATGCACCCACAGGACACTGCACCAATGAGGAGTCCACAGCGTGCCAGCAGCTAGTGTCCCGATGGGAGCTGCCCACAGGCAGAAGGATCAGGCCACCTCTCCTGCTGCTGCTCAGATTTTCCACCCCACTGTGTAAGGAGGAAATGCAGAGCACATGGCAAATTAACCCCGGGCTGTTGATGGCAAATTAACCCCTGGCTGTCAGCAGTGCTTGAGGGGACACCAAGGGGCACTCGGGCCCTTGGAGCTGTGGTGGGGGTAGGGCAGCCTTCATAGGAGATGGCTTTGGGGCCAGGGTTGGTCTGTGGGCATGAGCAGAGCTCTCCTCCCGCTGACCATGCTGTACCAGGCTGGGCTCGCTCCCAACTGCAACAGGAAAAATAAAAGCAAAATAAAATCAGGGGGTGGAAGGAGAGAAATGCTAGCAGTGGAAAGGGATGGCACTGAGCCGCCGCTGACCTCTCTCTGCCAGGTGCCCTCCCTGCCCACCCAGGTGCTCTGCAGACCAGGTGGACATGCGGGATGCTGACAGTGATGCTGTGTTTATCCAAGCTCACGCCACTCACTAAACTCATCTGTCCTGCTGCTTGACACCACAACTCAAACCTCACTAGCAGATAAAACAGATCTCTATTTTAATCTGTCAGCAGAGGCAGGGCCCTCACCCAGCTCAAGTTCCCTGTCTTCACAATCACTGGAGTCAAAAAGAGGCAGAAAAAGCACACGTAACTGAGCACCCTGAGACCCACACATGGGGCTGAGCCCACAGCAAGGGGACTCGAATAGCTCTGCCCGAGCTGGCAGCTGGAGCAGCTCAGCACAAGGAACAGGTTCACTGTGGGTCGCACAGGTCTACAGCACACCCAAAAACAATCATAAAAGAAAAAGTGTGATGCACTGGCCGGGGTAGGACCACGTGCACGTCACCCCGTGCCAAGAGGGGATAAAGCTCCCATTTTCTCCGTGGCATCTGACTGGATCACAGCTTCCCCCAGTCAAACGTCTCAATGGCGAGAGCGGCGCACACTGTGAGAGTTTCCCAGCCTCCTTATGACAGCACATCCGTAATTCATGGGGGTCTGTGCCTGACTGGCAGGCAGCGCCCAGCCCCGGATGGGACCTCCTGCCTGCAAGTGGCACAGCCCTCAGGTTTCCCATCCCCATCCCGGGGACTGGTCCAGCAAAGCCTTGGGACCACAGGCACCGTGGTGTGCAGAGACTAATTTTGGGAGGGGGAGGATGGGCTGTTAGTGTTGCTTCGTGCTCTGTTTTCCAGGGTTGTGGGAATGAATGGAGCCCATCACAGAGCTCCTGCAGGCACTGGACACCCCTCTGTCTGCTAGTGATTGAATCAGCCCTCGGGCGGATGGACAGATGGATGGACAGACAGAAAGCACTCACTGGTTGTTTCCACTTCAGAAAGAAACAACCGGAGGGATGCTCTGTCCTGGGGTTTGGGGGTCCCTCTGCATCCTCACAAAGGATACCCTGCCTGCTTGGGGCACTTCTCCCAGGGGTGTCTGCCCACAGACCCCCACCAGCGTGGGCTTTCTGCAGGGACAAGGAGTGACACTGTGCCAGGGTCCCACTAAAGCCCCCAGGCTGGTGCCAGCCATGGGATACATGCTGGCCCCAGTCAGGGATGCCGAGGATGCCACACAGGGACACGCTCCTGGCCCAGATGAATTCAGCTCTTGGATAATATTTAATGTTATCCAAGGGGAGGGAAATAGTTCTGAAAAGTCACCTTAGAGCAAACTGTTGGGCTTTTTCCCCTGCACATCAGTGGCTTTAAAGTAAAAAAAACCACAAAAACAAAACAAAAACTTCTTTAGGCATTTCAGAATACTTTTTTTCCTAGTTATTGTGAAAATTTAGATCAGAAAACGTGTTGGGTAAAATATTCAATTCCCCACAGCCTGGAGAGCCTCATCAAAAATCCATTTGAAGTATTACTCTCAAATCCCTTATGGCAATGGGATATTTTAAGGTCAGTTAAACTTATTATTCACTCAAGATTTTCTTTCAGGTCCCTGCATATTTCAAACAGATTTTCCCCCATCTCTAGCCCAATTGTGTTACAAAAGCCTTTTCCCTTTTTTTTTTCTTTAAAGGAAAAAAAAAAGTTGTCAAAAGAAAAGATCCTAATCAGAAACAGCTTCTGGAGTCTTAAAACCCACTACAGTTTGTACTTGTTACCAAAAACCTGACACTATCTCCAGATCCCCAAATCCCTTGACTTTTAAAACACTGAATGGAGCTGTGCTTGGAAACAAAGAATTAAACCAAATTTGGCTTTCCTATTGGTGCTTCAGTTTCCTTCAAACAAGGGCACATACACACATTTATTTTTAATTCGTGTCTTCCACTGCACAAGGGAAGAAAGCAGCGTTCAAGAAGTGTAACCTGCATTGTTTCTGGATAATTCAGGATTTCCAACTTATTGTGGCTGTAATTTCTGCTCCTACCATCTCTCTTCCCCCTGAGGATAAGTAAATAAAGACAGACCACCTAAAGAATACATTTTTTTTTCACTTCTGAAGCATCCCCACCTTTGTTCAGAGCTCAAGAGCTCTTCTGGCAGCACGCAACCCCCCAAGAGGGGTCATCTCCCAGATCAGTGGTACCTGGACTGGGGTCAGCAGGATCCGTCCCCAAAGAGACCACACAACCTCCCTGAATTGAATTTGTCTGCTGTGAAACAACACATTTTAGAAAAAATATACCACCACCTCTTTGTCCAACCAAGACAAACTTGACAGCGGATTATGAGGTTCTCAAGTACCACCAGATCAGCTGTCCCTACAACACAAAAGCCTGTTTTCTGCTCAAACCTCCTCAGTTTGGAAACACCAGCCAAATCAAGGTTTCACTTGGAAGATCAATGTTTTCTTTGGTAAATAAGTAACGTTGCAAAGTCCTGCTTTGGAAAAATCTAAACTTTTGACCACAACAAAAAAAGACCTGAATTCCCCACTGACTGGCAAAGGGCTTGCCTTTACATCTTCCCAAAGAGAAAAGCCTTTCTAGAGAAGAGATAAATCACAGACACAAAGCAGTTGCTCTAACTAGCAGGGACCCTCAAGAAGGTGTGAGCCTGGGTCATTTCCAAAGCCAGCTGCGTGCCTGCAGAGTCCCAGTCTCCCAGGCCTGGGAAGCTGGCTGGTGGTCACAGCAAAGCACAGCTCCTCTCACAGCTGCAAACCTCTCCTCTCCTGTCCTGGCTAGTAATATTGCACAGTCAGCATTTTCCATCTCATTTTGGCACTTCCAGATCTTCTTGGAAACTTGGGGAGAAAACTGCACCACTGACCTCGCAAGAGGTCGAACGCCAGCTTGGGCCAGAGGATGCTGGATCCTGCCTGCTCCAGCCTGGCCGCTGTCCTTACACCAGCACCCTGACCATGCCCTGAGCCTGCAGCAACACCTCCCCATCCACCTCCCGCACTAATTCATTCCGCTGCGCTCACCAGCTCCTAGCATCCCTGCCCTGGGATGCAGGGGTCAGCCTTACAAATCACTGGCTGCTCTCTGAAAGATGTTCGATGTTTACACCCCAGATAATAATTTCACAAATTTATGAAGGCCACAGACAATATTAAGAGCTCTACCCGAAGCCAAGACTAACGCAGCCAACACAGGAGGCAAATTGAGCAGAGAGGAAAAGATTGCAAGTGCCCATAATCTTGCTCCAGAGAGCAAAGACTTTACAAATTATTAAACAGTTCTTAGTATTTCCAGCCATCTGGCCTGCATTTCTCCATTTACTCAATCAGACATATGTTGCTTTTATCCCCACCACTGCCAGCTCTCCCCTGCTCTCTGAAAACATGTGCATCCTCCACTCTCTGCTCATTTTCAGCTCAGCACAAAGCAGAGGCTGTGAGTTCAGCACTGTGCAGATTTTTAAGTGAACATGCCTGTTAGAGCCAGTTCCACCAACAGATTTCTCCCCCTTGTACCTAAACATCAGAGTTTGCACAAAAAACAAGGCAGCTCTGGCAGGCTGAGATGTGATTTCAAGTTGGGAACCCCACTGCTGCAAAGCAGCATCACTCAACCAAAGCCAATGACATCCTATTGATCCGTGCCAGTCAGGGTCTGGAAGCAGAGATCTCCTCCAGCTGTGAAGGTGTGGAGGACCAGAGCCCACAAAAAGTGTTTTTCTCAATCCCACACTGCTCTTCAACCATACAACACACAGGGACCAGCAACAGAACTGCAAATAACAGATAGAAAAGGAGAAAGGGGAATACTGCACTGCTCCAGTAATGCAGGCTCCCACTGCCCAAGTCAACAGCATCGCTCTGGACCTCTATGGTCTTCAGAGAGCAAGAAAACAAGGAAATCCAGCAGTCTGTCCAAGGATGGCCAACGTGTCACACAGGTGTTGCTCATGGGAAGAGACCTATGAGTCACAGAGTTTGTTTCAGAGCTGCAATCATTGCTAGTAAGATGACAGAGCTGTTGGTTGGGATCAAACTTAACTTCCAGCAAGGATGAATACTCCAGCCCTGGCTCTTTTGCCACCTGGAGAGGACTGCTTTCCCACAGCATGACTCTCATCCCCCAGCAGCCTGCAGCAAAGCACGTCTTCAGCTCCACATCAACTTCAGCCGCACGTTCCTCTTCCAACGAGGCTCCTCTGAAGACCGCCCTTCAAGCAGGAGCAGCCTCCCTGAGTCCACAACAGGGCAAGGAGTGAATTACATTTAATTACATACTGTCCAGGGCCTTAAGTATCAGGCCAAGTGTTACCAGATGTGCAGGGATCTCTGTCAAAGCGATCTGCAGGCCTGAATGCCTGCTCGGATATTTAATATGTTGGTATCTGGGGTGTGAGGGTCAGAGACAGGGTTTTCCATGCAGATGTTACAAATCTTTTCTACTCTTACCGTCACCTTTTAATAACACCATAAATCATGAGGCGCTTCTCAGGTGACCATGTTAATTGCCCATTTGTGTATGTGAGCAAGGTTATCGGGGCTCTTTGCTTCCAGCAACAGAGGCCTGCTGGGAGCAAGCTCCAGGGTTCCACATGCCCCATCTCTCCTTCCCCAAGTCATCTCTTGGCATATGTGCTTCAGATGCACCGTGGCAGGGCAAGAGAAAGGCGAGTAACTGATACAGGAAGATTAAAACAAGGTTTGGATCAGTCTGTTCCTAATGCGAGCCTCGCTGCTCGCAGCCCTTTGATTGCAGCAGAAATAAAAGATGGAAATTCACTGGAGGCAAAGGAATTAATTAAAAGGAGAATAAAGGAGCATCAGTCTGTTGGAGTCCTGGCATCAATTCCGAGACTGGTTTTGAAGTGGCAACAGTTTTACTTGTTCTGTAAAGCCCTTGTTCTACGTCCGGACTCAGGGAACTAACGGGCTGCATGCGCTGTGCCTGATGCTATCAGCATCAGGAGACCCAGCCAGCGCGGGACCTACCTGCATGCTGGTGGGGACACCCAAACACTGCCTCAGCATCCTTCCACGTTCTGTTTCAGGGCTCCTTCTCCAGCCCCTGGAGGAAAGGGCATTCCTGTAGAAATCAGGTCTTTTCAGTGCTTCACACTGCCTTACACTTGAACTGCTCCTAACTGCATTCTTCTGATCCACCGAGATCTTCAAAGCGTGGTGGGGCCACCATCCTTCACTAGGCAGCCAGCGCTCATTTTGGGCTTGTAACCTTCATAACTCTGCACAAATGAACTGCTGAGGCTTTGCCACAGGTGAGAAGAATGCTAACCACCTCCAGCCAAACCACAGCTCATGCTGAGATTGTCTTAAACACAGCCACACACATACGTATGGACAGTTCTTAATAGCTTTCATCCATTTCCTTGGCCTTCAGTTTTCCGGTCTTCAGGAAATACTTGCTTCAAGCAAAGATTGAGATTCTTCCCATTCCGAGACTCCAGGAGCTCTGGCTCCAAAAAAAAAACCCCACCAAGCTACCACATCTCTTGAGATTCATAACAAGATCAGAAGAGTTCCCAAACCCTGCCCTCCACCCAGGCGTTGCTTTAAAAACCTCCCTTCAGCTGCTGTGCAAAGAGCAGGATTTGTCCCTGGGAGCATCCCAGCTGAGCTTGGGATGGGAGGCAGTCACAGACTCCTTGCCAAAGGGTGCTGGTTACCCTTTATCATCCATGAACTTGGCTCCAACTTCACCCAAAGAGCAGCAGCTTGGGGTTTGGGAACTGTTTTCAGGTCTGAGCTGGTTACATGGCGCACACACACACAACCTATTGTGTAATCCATCAGTTTATGGTGTCACACAACCAGAAACCCACAAGGCGTATGCTAACAGAGGCGACTGCCTGAGCTGGGATGGAAACACTGACATGAGACTCCCACAGCTGGACACAGCTGGAGTTAGGTGGTCACCAGACATTTGCAGGACTAGTGCATAATTTAAGCACAAATTTGCCTTTATTTTAAAGAACATTTGCCTGGAAAAGTACGTTTAGAAGAGGTCTTGCCCCAGCAGAGTGATTAATGCTAAAAAGGAATCACTCATTGAAGGTTCCTGTACAGTAATTCAAGTTTTATGAACCTTTTACACAAGAGAGACCTTGTTGTGAACCCCAGTAAGTCCTGTGAATACAGCACATCCTCACATGCTGCCTGATACACTTTAAAGCAGGAGAATATTAATTTTTAATATACATAACAAGATCAGAACGCAACAAGGCCACCCCTTGTTATCTGCCTTGTAACAAGATCAGGATCAAACTGAGCACGCTCTCGGGGAGGGCACAGTGGCTGGGTTACACCAGCGCTGCACGTCCCTCCCATCTGCACAGTGGGTAATTAGCCAGCACACCATGCTCGCAGCCTGTGCCCAGGCTAATTACAGCGACTCACTGGGACCCGTGCGGCTGTACCAGGCTCAGCAGCCCCCACTCCTCCCTGAGGCTGATGGGCTCGGGGTGGCCACCACTCCCCCGTGGGATGCAGCTGAAGAACCAGAGATGAGCTCTGACACCCAGCACAACGTGATACCCACCCTGGCATCACACCCTGAAGTCCAGGGCAGGTTTGGGTGATGGCAGAAGTGTTTGTCCTTGGTGGTTTCCTAATACAGCCCAGGCACGCTGCAGTAAGGGACCTGCTGTAGAGCTGGGGAGAGCAGTGGGGACAGGGAGGGGGCAGGCCCTCCCAGAGAGCCCTCCTGATCATGGAGCTGGGCAACAGGAGTGACCTGGAACCATCTGCCAGCACTGACACCAGGATAGCACCCTTCAACAAACCCATAACCTGCTGTCCTCTCATCTAACCCACCCCACCTAGGATGAGGTCTGAGCTTCAAACGCAGGCAGATGCAGAGCACTGCCTTCCTTTTAGCAACCCTCCCTCTCCACACGTACTCAAAATAAATACCAAAGCCCGACTTCAGCTACAGGAGCCAGTTGTACGCTGCCTGGACCCCAGGAAAACCTGGTGAGTGCGGGCAGGATGGTGCCCCAGCTGCTCTGCACTGCTGCTGCTGCATCAGGTTTGGTCCTGTTCCTGGGACTGCGGAGCTGGGATGCTCCCACCAGCACAGCAAGATTCGTCTCCCATGTGTGCACCAATCCGGCAGCAGCACACACCACATGGAGCAGGATCAGGCCTTTGGGGACGCCTTTCTCCCTTCTCTTTCTGATGGCTCCTTTGTGAAGGAGAGGCACCAGCCGCAGCTCCGCGCCACCCGGGTGGCAGCAGAGCGGATGCAGGTTGTCACGCTTGGGTCTCTGACACCGCAGGGGGACGTTCAGCTCCCTCCCTCCCTCCAAAATGGGCTTTTCATGGAGACAAACGATCCCTTCCCTCAACAAAACCTAAATTCTCATTCGAAAGTACTTGGCAGCAGCCCCTTGAAATTTTTCTCATGGCTTGTGTGGCTTAAGAACATGACTTTCTGAAATATAAAAGCAGCCAGAGGAAGCAGCCGATGCTTGTTGAAGAACAACCCCCTCCCCAAATAGCAGCTACGTGCCCTGCTGGGCTGTCGCTCACCAGGATGGAGCCGGCAGGTCCCAGCCAGCCAGGTCCAAGCAGCTGGGAAAAGCTCTGCCCAGCCATCAGTAACTCACCCGGGCCCAGAGCATCGCTGCCACAACGGGCTGTGTCAGGCAGGAACCGGAGGGGCAGCCAGCGGCCCCCTCCCACTCCTCAGCATCTATTGACAAGTGGCAGTGATGAGGGATCGCGCTGATGAGCGCCTGATCAATGGCACTTATCGAGCCCCCTCTGTGCTCCTGGTAATTGGAGGATTTCTTTCGCTTCCACTCTTATCGATGTTTCCCCCCAGCTGGGTGTCCGTGGGGGTGCGGCGTCACTTGGAATTACAGAGGCGCTTAGCAGCACAGGCAGGATTGGGATCAACGGCACGGGGCGAGGGACCTGGTGGGGAGAGGCAGGGGAGCCCTTCGAGGCATGATCAGCACCCACAGACAGCCTTGAGGCAGTTAAAAAAAACAAGCCCTAATAAAACATAATCTGATGCAGGGCTGCAGAGGCGCTTCAGGCTCCTGCCCCACTGGAGCAGAGAGACAAGGCATTGCTCTGCCTTCAGCCTGAGCACGGGGGTAGGATGCAGCCCCCCGTGTGCCCACCTTGCCGTGCTGTGGTTTGCTCTGGGGATTGATATTACCTGCAGCAGGGAGAGTCTGCTGGCACCCATGGAGGAGCCAGCCTGCCCTCAGACAGGTGCTGGTGCCCAGAGCAGAGGGTGTCAAGCAACAGCCGTGGGCAGGCAAGCCCTACCCACAGCCCCCCAGGAAGGGGTCTGGGATACTGGGGGCTCTGAAGCAGCTGGGAAGTTGGGCGGTGCAGGAGGGCTCTGCCAGCCCCTGCTGAGCAGCACCACACAGCACGGGGCAGGAGGCAGAAGCATGATGTGGCCTCCAGGGACCGGTTCTGTCACTTTTCTTGTCCCTTCCCATCAATCACTGGCAGGGCCTTTTTTTTTTTCCCCTCTTCTTTTCTTTTTTTCTTCCCCCCTCTGCCTCCCCCCACCTACTGCACAGTACTGTAATCTCCAAAAGCGGCTGCTAACTCACTGGCTGAACTAGCCCAAAAGATACAGACAGGGCAGGTGAGGACGTGGCCAATTCTTCATTCCAGCCACAGAAACACCTCCTGTGCACCCACGGGCAGGAGCGCACAGACACGGCCACGCACACGCTAAGTAATAAATAATAGCAAAGTGGTCAACCTTTCCCTCAGCAAGGACGCTTAACAAGGTCACATCCTTATTCTCTCCAGACTAATGAGTGGAGATTACTAATAAGACCTCAGTGACAAGTGACTATATTAATGTAATTCTCTCCTGCTTGTAATCAATTCTGTGTGTTAAAATGCACAGCCATCTCGGCCGCCCGGGATGCTCGTGCCACCCCCAGCGCTGTGGAGCTGCTGGCTGGGAGAGGAGAGTGTTGTTCTCCTCACATCCCTGCCCAGCTGTGGGGTTTCCTCAGCAGAGCACGCCTGGTTGTACGAAATCCCTCTCAAGAGGAGCCCAGCTGCACGTCCTGCTGCACCCCCCAAAGCGCTGCCATGCCCCAGGGCCGCCTAAAACATTTCTGTGCTTTAATAGCCCAAAGGAGCAAAGATTTCCACAACTGCTTATGAGAAGCTCATTCCAACTGTTTCACCCTGTATTTCAGTCTCAAATGGCGCTGGGCCCAGTACTCTGTGTGCTCTGGGTCACCAACAGCCCCAAACCAAGCAGCACATGCCAGAACGGGGATGCTCCTTTTGGTCTGCAGCTCTAGAGCACCTCGGACACACAAAGCCTGGATCTCCAGAGGCAGAGTACAACCCCACTCACTGGGATCACTGGGTCCATGCTCAGTTAGCTGGGCATGTTGCCTCTGTGCCCCAGCGGCCTGACTGACTGCAATATTCCCCATTTGCATTTCAAACGACTCTTCAGATCAAGATCGACTCACTTAAGAGATGCATGAATAATTTTGAAGACGTTTAGGCTTCTGTGATCTGCGAGCTGACTCTGCACAGGGGGAGGAAGCGGCGGAATCAAGTGAGACACCACGAATTTTCCACCCAGGCTTTTTCTACCTGCAAAAGGCGAGTGAGTAAAACCTGAGCAGCCACAGGCACACTCTGCCCTGAGCACCAACACATCAGGAGTTCAGACCCTGCCAAGGGGAAAGTCAGTCCTTGGTTACACAGCCCAGACAAGATTTCCCCCAGTCCAGGACACAATGCCCACTGTAACACCAGACCCTTGGTGCCCAGGAGTTTAAGCAGAGGCCTAGTAACTAAGGTGCAAGATCAGACCCACGCTTCTCTGGACTCTCAACACATCTGTGGAAAGCTCCAGACTATTTTTTGTGTGTGCAACCACTGCGTGTCTGTCACTGCTGTATCACAGAGCAGAGCTGGCACATCCCACTCAGGGGGAATAATTAGGACAAGCCCAGGGTGTGAGTCTGCTAGAGAGGTCTGAGTTGGATCCTGCGAACCCTGATTCAGGAGAGCAATGCATGGCATCCCCTGGAGCTGTGTTTCCCACCACCTATTTCCACATCCAGCCTGTACATCGTCTTTCAAGGAAAGATTCATCTAAAACCACTGCACCTGCAATGTCCGAGCTGGACCAGACCTGGCCAGTCTGCCTCCACCCCACACCTGCCAGCCACGGGCCAGCCTTTCAACCAAGTGCTTTTCAAAGACCAGCAGAAAGCTATCCAGAACATCAGTCAGCTCCTCACTTCAATAAATTCCTAAACAAATGCAGCAGAAAAATGCGATGGGAGGCACAGAGGGAGATCCAAGAGCTCCATCAGCTCCTCTCCTGTTCATCCCCAGGTAGATGAGCTGATATTTTTTAGCCCACTGGAGCAGTGCAAGGAGGCTGGCAGAGATGTCTGGGACAGCCCTGCACCGCAGGCAGGACTCACTGGTGGGGCCAGCTTGGGCACACTGCGCCTCCTCCGTGCTGCAGGACTCAGAGCATCTTGGTCTCCCCCTCAGCACATGGCTTGGTCCTCACTGGAGGGCTGGGATGCAGTATGAGAGCAAGGGCAGTAATTAAACCAAGCTGTCCAAGGTGCTCTGTGGAGGTGGGCAGCAGCGGGATCACCTCCGAGGACAGCAGACCATCCCATAGGGGCTCCAGACTGGCAGCTAGGTAATGACAGCCTGCCCAAGCCCCTTCAGCCATTCCAAAAACTGGAGTGCATGAAAGGAGCCTCCAGGCTCAGGTCTCACCCAGCTCCTGGAGCCCCCACCAGCTCTAGCTGGGGGTCCTGCAGGACACAGGAGCATCCCTCCGACGCCGGCCGGCTCCCTAAGCAGGAGGATTTCCAAAGCCCTTTGAAAAGCCATTTAGAGCTAAGTCCTGGTATTAAACCTGGCCTTTCATTAGTCCAGTTTTCAATCTCTGCCCAAGCCTGTTTCAGCAAAAAGTTTTTTAAAAGGTCAGGAAGAAGCTTTTAAGCATATTTGCCAATTAACTATTGTAAACCCCCCTCGACTCAATGTGAGCTGCCCACTTCCTTCTCAGGGGATGGTAATTACTGTTTTATAAATAAGCTTTGAACTCCCTTAAGTAATAGTCTCCCCTTGCATAAAAGCACCCTCTAAATCCACTGGCCTTTTCCACCTTCTGTCATTGTCTGCATCTAAAAATAATCCAGAGGGGGGGAAAAAAAGATAGTACTTTTAAGAAGAAACTCAGAAACTCTTTTATACTCTGTGATAACTATTTCTCCAGCCCCTCAATAATTCAACTGAGAGAAACCCTGCAGCTTTCACTGCTCTTTGTGAACTTTTCATGCTATCTGACATCTTTTCGGAAGTTCTCTGAAGTTACATGAGGTGCTTTATTTAAAAAAAAAAAAAAAAACCAACCCCAACCCTTTCCATGTTTATATGCTTCAATTTCTTGCCCCTGAGGCAACAGAAGAGTAACCAGGGGAGCACAAGAAAACAGACGTGAATGAAGAAGCCTTTTCCAAAGGTATTGATTCACGTAGTATTGATTTTTTTTTTTAATTTTTTTTTTATTTCTTTTTAAATCAGCCCCATGATATCTAGGTGCCCAGCATTATGTATTTATTTAAGCAGTCTGGGATAGCAGCGCTGGCAGACTTGAAACCGTTTAGAAACTCAGGTTACTTCTGCACACCCCACTGCACAGCCTGTATATGAAACCACCATTTATTTAAAAGAGACAGCGACAGAGAAAGCATTCCACAGTCAGGAAGACCACGACTCGTTCCACTCTGCAAGTCACAGCTTTTATCTGAGAAATCACAGCCAACACTAACATGCAGCTTTAATCACTTTAGCCTGACACTATCTACGTAACAGCACACGGAATAACCCGGCTTCATGGTGCCTTGCAGCTGAGCCAGGCGAAAATCCAGGCTCACAAACCTGCTTCTATCAGCAAGAAGCGCTCCATCGGGCTTTGGATGGGGAACGAAACTCAGGAGCTGCCACGGGAAAGCCAGGGAATAACCTCAGTGTTAAAGTGGGGGGCCAGGGGGGTCAAGTCATGCCCCTTGCCCCATCGCTGACTCGGTGTCGGTGGGAAAGACACCCCCCCCACCCCAAGAAAAGGCCAGCACAGCCCCTCTCACTTGCCCTCAGTGATATCTGCCTGGGATTCCTTTAAACGGTTTCAAATGTTAATTCCTCCTCGTGGCTGTAAAAGCTGGTTTTAATCCCACGTGAAAGCAGTTTGCAGAAGACTGAACTTCGCACGTCTTGCGGATCGCTTCCCGAGCCCCCGCAGCGCTGCGTGTCACCGAGCGGCAAGCTGGGGCACACTATGGCAGGGAGACCTGGCAGGCTGGCACGGGCACACCAAAATCCCATCCCAAGCGTAGAGCTGGGACTAAAACCTTGTACAAACAGCCAGTGACACTAAGGGGACATAGAGCCCCTCTACGCAGGGACACGGTGTTGATGTCTAAACAGCAAATCCAGAGTGGTGTGCGTTGAGTGAAAGCATCAAAGTATCTTTAGAATCACGCAGTTTTACTCTTTATCTCAGGTTTCCTGCATTTTTCTCTGTATTTTAGGATTGATTTGCTAAACAGAGGGGTGAAGATCTGAGATGCTGACACAGAGAGGCTCTGTTTTTCCTAAGGAAAGTTTTGTTGGGTGTGTAGGGTTGTTTTTTTTAATACAGAAAGAAGAGATCACAGAGTAATAAACCCAAGAAGCGTGCTGCAGGACTGAGTTTCCACAAATGCACCAAGAAAAACAAGGGCTGCTCTCAGCCATGGAGCTCTGAAACACGAGTCCATCAGGAGAACAGATTAGCTGGTGTCAATGAATAAAGATAATGTCCCTGAGCAGGTCTCGGTGCATCGCCATCTGACTCCTCGCAAGATCCTTTTGTCTCTTCCCACCTATGTACTTCTTAAATGTGCCTGTGAAAAGCTCTCCCTGGAAGGGGATCCAAGCTCTATGCCAAAACTCAGCCTGGTGACTCCAGAGGAGCTGAAACGTCAGATTTTATTCAAGGGCTTGTGCTATAGAGTGTCTTGATCTGTCTGTACAATCACAACACACACAAAAACCCCTCAAGGCATCTACTTAGCTCTACTTTTCAACTGCCAATAACACTCACAGCAAAAGTCAAAAGAGCAGCGCTGGAGCCGCGTCCTTTCCCTGCTGCTCAAAGGCTTCGGGGTTGCAAGGTTCGGAGATAACAAAGTCTGGCTCAAGAAATCCTGGATGCCTTTCAAGAGCGTTATTAGCTCCTATGAATGGGTATGAAGGGGCGGGGAGGCGGGGGGGAACCCAACACATCACATCTAGCAGCTTTCTGCTAACCATCCATCTTCCCCAGGCACACACACACGCTCCCAAGCTGGGACACCCCCAGCACTGTTTAATACGTGCACAGAAGCACAGCATAATGCATGACAAACCACATGAAAAGTTCCTCTCTCCCCCACCTCCCCCCCACCCCGCCCCACAAACCTGCACACACTGCATCTGATCAAAAGGGAGAAATGAAAATTAGAAGCTCAATTCAGCACCCAGGAGATCCAGAGCTCTGGGATGGTTCCACAGCGCTGGAGGATGCTCGTTGGTGACGCCAGCTTACCCTTTGCCACCACTGCAGGGCTCCAGCCTGGCCACTCACCAGGAAGCATTTGCCAAGTCTTACTAGCCACCCCATAGCAGTTCTTACTACTTCTGTCCCAAACTGTAAGAAAATAAGGAATGAGTTACAATGCCTATGAAATCCTGTGTGTGCCATCATCCTGGGTGCAGTTTCACAGACCCACAACGCCAACGGCTGCGTTCCTGTGTGCAGCACTCGGAGAGGTCAGCGGGTGCTTGGCCCATCCCTGTTCCTGTGTAAGACTTTGGCTATTGGAAAAACGCAGGAAGAGGAGACAGAGGCTCAGATCATAGAGCAAAACTGTCATATGGAGATGATGCTGTTGCTGCAAAGCTTTGGCAGGTGGAGACAAGAAAGCCATTCTTTGTATGAGCCACATCAGGGCAAAGGCCCCAAAACTCCCCTCTGCGCAAGCCAACAAGCAAAGCCCCTTCACTGCGCCACTTCCATGCCCCAGAGTCGCTGCTATCCACCGTGACTCCTGCCCTTTTCCCCACAGCACCAGAATGGCCAAGGTTTGCTCCCAGTTATGGTGTAAAGCAGATGGAGCAGTCTGAACCTCTGAGCAACACCGGGCGGGCGCGTGGGAAACAAGCCCGGCTCCAGCGACCGAAAAGGGAACAATCCCTTGCAAAGATCTCAGCTACGCCCCCGAAACATGGCCAGCAGAGCAGAGCAGCATCCTTCAGAGAGCCCACCAGAGCACACAGCCCGCTTGCACGGGCATTGTACGAAACGCCCCAAGCTCCCCAAACACCGCCTGTGACCCTGCCCCTGCCCCCCCGCCCCAACACCAAGAAGGTCCCTGGGTTGAAAGCAGGTGCTGCTCTGCAGACACAGAGGGGGTAACTCCCGTTACACCCCGTCACCACCCAGCCCACAAGCGCCGTTCTTCTCCACTTCACACACAAGCAAGGGCAGAATTCGGCCCCGTGACATCGTTCGTGCTGAGCATCCCTCCAAATTTTTGCAATGGAGTTCTAACTATCACTGGCCAACATCTCCGATTCAGTTCGGTTCTTAACGTTCACCCTTGCCTACACTCCCATAAAGCCACCAGACAGCAAGGTTCCCAGGTCCCAGCCAGCACACTCGCCCTCCCCAAGCCGCTGCTCGAGCGGAGGAGCAGACACACTAACATCACCCCTTTTTATTTAGGTTTGCTTGAGTGCCAAAAAAAATTAAAATAGTGTTTTGCTTTAGGATAAAACGTCACGTCATGCTTGGATTATCCATTAGGTAATTTATGTTGCCGTCTAGAAAAGGTGTTTAATCTTCTTATAATTAGCTAAACCTCAAGGAATTTCATACGCCACGCTTGCTGCCTGTGCTGAACCATTTTCTTTTCACTGGCAAAAAGAACTACTTCCAAAAAATTAAAAAAAAAAAAAAGGGAGGGGTAGGGTAGGAAGCTTTGGGCTATTTCAAATTTAAATAAAATAAAAAACAGTCTGGTGAGAACAAATGGTTTCTGTCAGTAACTTACATTATAACGTAAACTACTCAGCACCCACAGCCAGATACTCCTGCCACAGCAGTGAAATCGCTACAGGAGCAAACTACCAAGAAAGAACAAAACAATCCTGAATTTTTCTTTCCACATTTACTTAAGACAAGCAACGACCTACAGGTGCCTTCAGGCCAAATATCTTGGCACGAGAAGCAGTTGGTGTAATTTTGGTTTCCTAGCAAGTTCAAATATTTAAAAAATGTTTACACCACTTTGAGATATTCATTGGAAAAACCTGAACTTTTGTCCAACTTATATTTTCCTTCGCTCCAAACACACCCCAGCTTTAAACACTTAGCTCTGTCTGGCTTTCCTGGACAGGGGGAAACCCAACCAAAAAAAAACCCCTCTCAGAGTACGAAGGTCTTTGAAGAAGACAAAACAAGGGAGGCAAAGAGAAGAGGAAACTAAGGAAAATACTTGTGCGTGTGATTGAAAACACACTTGCTCTACAGAGTTAAAGCAAAACATCTACTGATTTTTTTCTCACTAGAAAGGATGCAACTGCTCCCCAGCACAGCGTAGGCTTCTATACGATGCGCCCGGCTGCGCCGAAAACCTTCCCTGCTCTATTTCTCCAAGTTTACCACAACCATATGCAGAATCATCTTAAAACATCTCGCTGGTACCAGGCCAGGTTCCCTGCAAAGCACTTAACAGCACTAAAAACTCACTCCACAGCAATCCAAAACTAAGATTTATTCTTTCTTCTCTCGCTGTGGTCCAGCCTGTGAACGTCTCGCCGGACTCCAGCGAGCGATATGAAAGCGTTCGATCTTCCACACTTTAATTATGTGCTCGCAGTCATTAAAGTCCCATTCTGCCAAGCGAGATCTCTCTCGTAACCTCCGCCTAAAAAAGATGGGTTATCATCATTATTGTTTCTAGAGCAGCGGGGACACAATTGGAGCTGAGGAACGAGCTAATAAATCACGGCGATATTAATACAGCCATAAAAAATAAGCGCGCTACTTACTGCGTTTGAAGGTGTGTTAAGTCAGTAACTTTACAGCCCAGATGTGGGCTTACAGAGCTGAAACTCTGCGGGTAAAATTACCGCTGAAGTTACACTTCCCATTAAGCACGCCGATTTTCACGGGCTGGTATTTTGGTGCAGATTGCGAAGTTGCAACCTTCCCCCAAAACATGGGGAAGCGTGCGTTAAGAGCGCGTAGGAAATAGGGTACTCCCGCGGGGCTTGGGGAGAATGGGATGGAGAGGCAGGAAGGACAAGGAGAGCTACTCCTTTTATTATTTTCAGATGTTTCCCTGAGAACACCGCAGCGCTTTTATAAACCTACAGGTTTGGACTCCCTTCAAAATAACGGAGCAGATTCTTTCGCTGCCTTCAAGGGACTTAGCGCTCCGGCTCCACTTGGCCCAGCCACTCCGGAGTTGGCCAGGAGACGGGAGTTTAATAGACACCACATGCACAGTAGCTGCTCTTCCGAATGCTTTATCGCCCGAAGAGTTCAATTCCATTGAAACCCTCAAAACTAAACGGCTCCCTTGAATCAATGCGGCTCTGCCCTCTGACACAAACCTGCGGAGGAATTCAAGCGATAGACACTCCATCGCTCTTCCCCTCCCTCTGCCAGTTCACCGCGGAGCCAGGATCGAGCCTGGCCCGGCCAAGCCACGCTCCTCACGCCTTTTTATTTGTATAAGCCCCTCAAATAAAGTAATTCCCCGAGGACCCCGGTGGGCAAGCGGTGGGACAGCTGAGGATGGCGCCTTGAAGGTTAGCATCGCAAAGGCCGGGTAATTAAGCAAGCAAATTTCTGTTGCCGGCCGTCCCGCTCCCGGCCGCCTGGGCTGCGGGATGGGACCCAAGGGGACACAGACCCACACGGGGACACAGACCCATATGGGGACCGGCTCTGACGCTCCCACCACTCCCAGCCGGAGCGGCGGCCCCGCAGACGCGCCCCCAGCCCCCTCCCCAGGCAAGGCGGAAGGTCGGAGCTGCCGCCCCCGGGAACTCGCGGCTCAGCTCCCTTCGCATCCCCGCCTGGGACTCGCATTTTCTCCATCCCACCCCGTCCCCGCCCGATCGTTCATCCGCTCCTCTCTCATCTCAGCCCCTCGAAGCCCCTTTACTCCAGGGAACCGCCACGCTCGGACCAGCCTGTTGCAAAGCAGCCCTATCACGGCACGGGCGGCAATTAAACGCGCCTCGGCGCTTAATTAGCGATTGCCGGGACCAGCCCTCTCCGCCCCCCCCGCCCCTTCCCCGCCGTTACCTGTACCAGCGCAGCCCCTTCTCGTAGCACCTGTCGAAGAAGTGGGGCTCGGCGCCCACCGCTCGCACCCCGGGGTGCGCCCGCAGGAACTCCAGCAGCGCCCGCGTCCCGCCCTTCTTCACGCCCACGATGATGGCCTGCGGGAAACGCCGGCTACCGCCGCCCGCCGGCCCCGCGCCCTCCGCCGCCGCCGCTCCCGGTCCCGCACCGTCGGGGAGCGCGGCGGGCGGCGGCAGCAGCAGGGCGGGCGGCAGCGGCTCGCACGGCCCCGGCAGACAGTAGAAGAAGTAGGTGAAGAAGAGGATCATGGTGAGGAGCAGCGAGGCGCGGCGGCCCCCGACGGGTCCCAGCAGCCGCCCGCTACATCCCATCGGGGGCCGCTCCCGGCCCCGCCGGGCAGCGCATCCCGCACCACCGCCGCGCCCCCCCACCCCGCAACCTCTCCTCTCTTTGCGCTCTCCCCCCCCCTCCCCGTTCCCCTCCGCGCACACCCAGCCCGACCCCTCCCCGCGCACACCCGGCCCTCCCCTCGCGCGCCGCCCCCCACGCCCACCCGGGGGAGGGAGCGCGACACGCGCGGGGGGCGGGAACGACCCGGGGGGGGGGGGGACACGACACGGCCCGCGCGTGGGGCACAGCTGGGAGCCCCCTTCCACCCCCCCGGGAAAGGGGGGGCGGGACACCCCCGGTACCCGCGGGCAGCCCCCGCCCGGTCCCTCCGAGGAGCCGCCGGTGCGCCGGGGAATGGATGGTTGTGGGGTGGGGGGTGTGATGCGCGTTCCCATCTTTGCCCACCCGGTTGTGCTGTCATTGCCGGGGCTGCAGCCGGGATTTTCACGCAAAGGGCCTCTGCCGTGGTGCGGGATCCCAGGCAGGCGCGGGGCTGGGAATGCGGAGCCGGCACCGCGGGGGCAGCCCGGTGCCACGCAATTAGTAAGCGGCACGCGGAGAGGGAGCGCTAATTAGGCTGCTGGCGTGGAAACACGGCCCCTGGGGGGGGGGTGGTATTTCTTGTTTGGGACGGGTTCCACCCGCTCCCCTGCCCCTTCCCAACGAAGCCCAGAAGCAGCGGGTGTAGGTGCTGTGACTTAAAACGTGCATGTGTAATGGGCAGTGGCGAGAGGTGAGGCAGTTCTCCTCCTCCTGCTGCTGGGGAAACCCCATTCCCTGGGACCCAAAGCCACATATATCTTGGGTGCCAAACAAACCCTGTAGGATGCCACAGCATTGGTGCCACACGGGAGCCAGACCCCATGGCAAGCAGCTGCGTGGGCAGCGTCCCCAGGTGCCACTGGCCAGGGCTTTGCATGCAGCAATGGCACCATGCTGGCTTGCTCCTGACCCCAGCAGCATCTGCTGCTACTGAACACAGAACAGACCCAGCCCCGGGTGCCTGTGCCTGGGGGCTCCTACGGGCCACCACCCTTGAGACCCGCTGCAGCTGCACTGAAATGCTCTCTGGGCCCACCCTGCCCCACGCCTCCAAACACCAAGGCTAATTTCCAGCCTTGTACTAACGCCTTCCTCTTTTGTATCTGAAACCAGCAGTGTCTTAATTAACCTTTTAATATAATTAGCTCTTTTTATAATTAGGTCTCCCGAGTCTTCCAAGAGCCAGAGCATGATGGGGAGGGGGAGATCCATGGCCTGAAACCAGAGGGGATGCAGACCTGTACAAGCATAACCACACTGGGAGGCAGAGATGTTCCTGCATGGCTGCGTGGTGCCACTGCTGCACGCTTGTGCAACGGCATGGCTGCAAGCTGGTGTGGGTTGAAGGACCACCCAGCTGTACAGTTGCAGAGTGGCATGGCTGCATGATGTCACAGCTGCATGATGTCACAGCTGCAGGGTGACACAGCTGCATGATGTCACGGCTTCAGGATGGCATGGCTGTGTGATGTCACGGCTGCAGGGTGGCACGGCTGCATGATGTCACAGCTTCAGGGTCGCACCGCTGTGTGATGGCACAGCTGCAGAGTGGCACAGCTGTATGATGTCAGGGCTGCATGATATCACGGCTGCGGGGTGGCACGGCTGCAGCAGGACGGGGCTTTGTGCCCTCTCGTGGCTGGTGCTCGGAGGCTGCGCTGGGGCTGCCTGGCCCATCCCTCACAGTAGCTTGTCAACGAGAGGAAATAACCGCGTGCAGTAAATGCGGCTGGAGATCCCTTCCAACTCCCAACGTGAAGGTTCCCCGGGGAAAACGAGGAGGAAAGATTATGACAAGGAAGTGAATCTGTTATCGGGAGCAGTTTGATAAACAAAAACGCATCCAAAGTGCGGAGCGGCACTTGCCAGCTCTTGTTGGGTTGACGTCAGCGATTAGAAATAGGAACTGTTTAACTTGGGGCGAGAGCCGGCGGGAACGGCTCCAGCTCCCTGTTTGGGTTGGGGGGTGGGGGGGTGGTTGTTGTTGTTGGAAAATGCCAATTTGTCAAAATGGAAATGTTTGGCAAGAATGAATCCGTTTTCACAAAGTTCTGTGGCAGCAGGGCCAGGGAGGCTCTAGAAAGGCATGTGTGTGTGTGTGTGTGTGTGGAACAGCACACCCACCCTCCTCATCCTCAGCACAGGGGATCCCTCCGGGGTGCAGGGCTGGGGCTGCGCATGGTGAGCTGGTGCAGGGGTGCCTTTCAGCACTGCCAGCTCCTCCTGACACAACCGGCGCTGTTGGATCTCAGCGCTTGCCGCTGCTCAGGCACGGACAGAGGAGCCGCACGTTGCCTTTCTCACCCTCAAAAATTGGGGAAAAAGGCTTAAAATGTGAGCTCGGGGGTCACTGCTGGGGCCAGGTGCCTTGCGGCAAGGAGGGAGGGCACTGAGCACCACGGGTGCTTGGGCTGTGTTTGGGTGAGCTGGTGGGTGGCCCTGCAGCAACATCCCTGGCTTCAGCCGAGTCCCCACCAGAGAAGGACCGGCTCTCCATCTCGCTGGCAGATCAGGCAGTTAGGGACAACAGGCCCTTGAGTGCAGTGTTTTTAAGCAACATTAGGGCATTTTGTTTCAAAAAAACCAACCCTGGAGTTCTGAAATTAGCAGCTCTGATGTTGCCCATGCCAGGCAGCAACCATCCTCCCATCTCCATGGCTGCACAAGAAGAGCTATGCGGGGTTTGAACCCAGGCCGGTGGGGCTGGGGCCCAGTGCATCTCCCATCCCCTGGCTGCGTCATCTGCTGCATATCTCCCCCCTCTGTTAGCACATCATCCCCCATGGCTCTGATAGCACAGCCTACCAGGGGGTGCAGCTTTCCAGGGGTTCAACAGGTGACCCTGTTGAAAGGTGTCCTGCTGCCGCCACGTACAGGGCTGCCAGTGGTGCTGGTGTCCATTGTGGGACGGGGCTGCCTTCCCCAGGCAGGAGCAATGCCACTGTGATGGGCACCACAGTGTTTGCACCAAGGACCCGAAGCCAGGAGGGTCCTCATCCCCGGGGAGAGTGGGGACAGGCACTGCCGTACCCTGTACCCTAATTCTTCAGCCAGGCCCTGCTTGCTCCTAAGTGGTCCCTGGGTCACTGCACATGCCCTGGCACCGGGCTCTGCACCCTTGGGTGGCACCCACATTCCCAGGGAGGCTGGCAGCAGTGGGCACAGCTCGCAGCATGTGGGAGCCGAGCCGCTCCAGCAGAGGCAGATGAAAGTGCTTGGGGCTGTCACCAGTGTTATGGATGGGCTGTGAGCGCTGGTGGGGAGCAACACACAGACACTGTGGATGAGAAGGGGGCCTCTGTGTTTCCGACCCGACTGGCAAGATAAAAGTGCATCGGTTTCACATACTGCATCACCACTGCCTCAGCCCTCCAGCCGGGCCGAGGGTGCTTTGAACCCCTGAGATGTTTGTGTCCACTGAGGGATGAGAAGGGTCATTTTTTTTAAACCACTGAGGTCCCAGCAGTTGGAAGCAGATCCCCAGGGAGCCCCATGACCTGGCTGACAGCTCGGCAGCTCCCTAAAGACTGGGGGACTCCAGCAGCCTGGGGTCAGCTAGGAAACCACAGTCACCGGGAGGAAGATGCTCTGTGGAGGGGCTGTAGGGTGGCAAGGGGAAGAGGTGAGACACATCCCAGCTGGCGCGGAGTTTCTATGACAGTGATGCCCCTGCTGACGCGTGAGAAGCAACAGGGGAAAGCAAGGCAGCAGAGAAGCCTGAAGCTGGACAGTGCCAGCGCTGCTGGGCTCAAGGAGGCACTAGGGAGCCACCAGCAGTGGCCCCACCTGCAAGATGCTCAGCCCATGCAAAGACCCACCAGCAGTTTGCCCCAGGACCGCCTTTCATCAGTGACAGGCCAGCCTGGCTGGCTGCGAGGGTCCCTGTGCTGCTGCGGACCCCCCACCTGCGTGTCCCCAGGGCTGGGCATGGCTACAGGCTGCCTCCTGCCCTACCCACCATGGCTGGGTTGCGGTGACCTGAGCTCTCCCTCCAACCCACCCAGGCTCTGCTGCTGCAGCATTTGAGGGGTGAGCAGGGAAGTGCCATGCCAGGGGGTGCATCTCAGTCCCACAGAGGTGTCAGGTGCTGTGCCTGGCCCCTGCATCCCTGCCTTGCTGGCAGGGGCAGGCAGCCAGGGCACCTCGGGCAGTGATGGCAGGGCGCAGCTCCCACATGGGCTGTGGATGTCTTTGGCTGCAACAAGGGCTAGATCCTGCAGATCTTTTTGGGGCAGAGCATTGGCTGGAAACACTTGGTGACTGTCTCAAAGGGCCACATGTCTGCCCAGCACCAGGAGCCCAAAGCCAGCCAGGGCTGTGCACATGTGTTTGACTTGGGAGGGGTTTGGGGGAGGGCTCCCTCCAGCCGGGGGCATTGTCCCCCTCCTCACTGAGTGCAGGGCTGTACCTGCCAGCCTGGAGAGAAAAGGCATGAAGACAGAACAGACTCCCAAGACTTTCCCCCCAAAACTGCCCATACCACATGCCAGCCCCACTCCAGGCTGACACCCCAGTCCCAAAGCAGGTGAGGTTTGTGCCTGACCCAGGACTGCCAAGTGTTAATCCCCAGCAGAGCCAAACAGAACATCATCAGTGTGGCACCATGTGAGCTCAACGCTTCCCTTCCCTGTCCTCTTCCCTCACCCCAAAACCAGTGGGGCAGAGCAGGATGAACCCCTGGATACCCAACTGGTCACCCCAGCACCGCAACCCAGCCTCCCTTCTGTCCGCTGCAGCAGGCAGGCAGGAGCCACAGCATGGGTGCTTTGGGGTTTCCCAAAGTTTGTTATTACAAAGAAAGAAAGAAAAGGGCTCAAGGGATCAGCGGGGATGAAAAATGCTTTAGAAACACAGGAGATCATTTAACAGGTCACCTCCACAGTGGAGTTTGCCAAGCTGATAAAGGCAAGCAAACTTATTAAGGCGTGCACAGCTTGATTCGAAACGGCTGCTCCCAAACAGCCAATTACTCTGGGCCGTTCAAATCCAATTAGGAAGGCTGTTTCCCTGATTACAGCGGTGTGTTTTACAAATACAGCACAACTCCTTGGGTTCAAAGAGCAATCCATAAAAGGGGGCTTGGTAAGAGGGAAGCCAGCGCCCACAGCCCAGGGAGGCAAACCCCATCCCCCAGGGATGCAGGTACCACAGGGGATGGGATGGCCAAGCCCCAGGCACAGTGACTCTCACTGGAAGAGCAGCTCTTTGACCATCCATCCCTAAAGCAGCACAGCCCTGCCAGTCAAGCAGGCAGGACCTCCAAGCTGTGGCCCCTCCCCAACAGGAGCTGGGCCCCGAGGAGATGGGGGATGCCACCGCAGCCTTTGTCAGTGCCACCACTCTGTAGTGCCTTCCAGGGTCTCAGCAAAGGCCACCCCTTGTCACCCGGCTCAGCTGGCCTGGGACATTAGCAAGCCTTTCCCCTGAGACATGGCAAGGACTGAAGCTTATCCACTGGGTATTAAAAAATCAGCCAACCAACAAAAACCAGCCAACCAACAAAAACCAAACCCAAACCACCAGAAACCTCCTGCAATATAATATTTGGGGGGTTTGCCCTGACTCTGACAGTGGGGAGAGGCAGAAACCCAGATGTCCCATTTGGGACTTTGCCCAAACTCACCAGGGCCAGCCGAGCTGGGACAGAAAGGAGCACGAGGGAAGAGGAATGAATCCTGCCTCCCCTAATTGGGATCATGGGTGCTGTGGCACAGCAAACGCAGACGATCCCCTCCAGACACCGGGGAGTTCCCATCACCTAGAGCAAAGGAGACACCAACAAACTCATCACGAGGCTCAGGCAGGGAGTGAAAAATTAACCCGCAAAACTCTGTCCTCAGTCCAAGAGGCTGAGCCAGGCTTGGGGCGGCGCAGGGCCAGGGCTGAGCTGCGGCTCCAGCGCCCTTGCGGCTGTCCAAACCTTCACCACAACGGCTCCGATGGGTTCGCTTCAAACTCCTGGCGCGGGGCCACCTCTGGGGTGTAGCACAGCCCTGTTATTAAAATGTGTGACAGCAGCTCAAGATGGAAAGTGAAGTTGTACATTCTCCATCTGAAACTCCGGGAGGAATTTCAAGCAGGGGGAATGCAATTTCCAGCCTGGAGGAGAGCCAGCAGCACCAGGGCGAGATTTTTCTTAATATGGTTTTGCAAAACTTGAACACAGAAAATTGCCTGTAGCTATAGCAATACTGGAGACAGCCTGCTCAGGAAGGAGGCGAGGCATTAGCACAACAAAAACACCCACCAACTCCAACAAGCCCGCTGTCGGGGTGCTCAGCCACCTTAGCTCCCTGCTCTGGCCTGGTCTTTGCTGGGATTTGAGGGCTGAGCCATGCGGAGGGGGTACAGAGCAGGGAAAGCTGCTGTCTTACCCATCTTGGAAAGGGAGCATCCTTCAGGGAGCAAGGGCTTTGGCAGGGGAAGCAATGCCCCCCGCTTTGGGCACTGGCAGCTGCCTGGTAAAACTCTCCCCAGGACGTGGGGACACGGCTGTGCGGCACAATGCCCCTTCCCCACAGGAAACAGCAACTAAACAGTGACAGAGCATTTCACGTAAGGTAAAAGCTGCTGCTGGCCGAGCCAGAGGGAAGATGTGGCCTCTGCCAGATCCTCAGCAGCTGCAGGTCTCGGCTCCCTCCATCAGCCCAGCAGACACACAGGTTTGACGGCTCCACCGTCCTCTCATGGCAGTATTTTGAGGCAATGGTGGGGGTCTGTGTCCCCCCATCCTGGCCACAGGACCCCCAGCCACCCCTCAGCCCCCATGCCAGCCCAGGGAACACAGCCTGCTCGCGGCAGCACAGACGCCGCTGGCTCCCAGCCAGCTGGAGTTACGAAAGGAGCCTTCCCCTATTTCTGCTTTTGATTTAAATAATCCCAATAAGGGGATAAAGCAGCCAAAACCCACTGATTTTTTTTAAAGCTTCAATTTAAAAAATAATATACATGAAATGTGCGATTTTTATTAGGGTAGGCAGAGCATCTGAGACAGCCCTCTGCTGCCCAAACCTCTGTCCACGGGACACCAGCTATTAATGCTGCCATCCAGAGTGCTCAGACATCCCCTGCACAGCATCCCTGCTCTGCCTTGGCCCTGCTTTCCTTCTCGTTTCCCATGCAAACGCAAACTCGGGGCTGGCTGCAATTATTCCTTTAATGGTGCCCTCCTGGGTGAGGATGCAAGAGTGACAATGGTTTCACATCATCCTGGGAGCGCACAGCCAGAGGGATGGGGAGGAGGCACAAAAGGATAGGCACTTCTTTGTGTGTTCATTTGCTGTTAGCCAGCATCTGACTGCACAGGTCTGTGGAAGCAGAGGGATTTCTTTATCCTGGCTGGGAAAATCCTCTTTTGAAGGAGCTTAGGTGATGCCACATGGCTGGATGGTGAAGCATCGCTGTTTGCAGGTGGCCCACGGCTGCAGCTGAAGCTGACAACATCCAGCCTGTACGGCTGCAGCCTGCGGATGGAGTGGGACTTCCAGCACACTGCCTGGTGCCCTGATGGGTTTCAGAAGATCTGCAGCTCAAAATGCCTGGGGACAAGATGGGTTCAATGCTTTGGAGGTGGCAAAGTCCCTGTGGGAGGAACCATGACCCCATGGGCAAGATGGTGGCACCTCTTTTTTTCAGGTAACAAGGCCTGAGGTCTCACCATCAGCTTCTCATTACCAGCCTCTCCTACACCCTTCATCCCCTGCAGTTATTTCTGCCTGTCTGCTGCATCAATCTGCACGACAAGCGATTGACTGACCAGCCAGGGGTATCTTGACAACTACTTACCCGCTCTTTACAAGCTTAGTAACTTATAATTACACGTTCATTGCTGAGATCATTTGGAGTTAATTACATGCCAAATAGATGTATCTCTAATGTGCTTGGAAGCATCCCAATGAAGGCTCTGAGCAGCCCATCAATACACATGCAAACACAGGTATTCCTTCTGCCGGGTGTTTCACCACCCAGAGCTTATTTGCAGGTCTCAATCAATAACATCATCCCATTTGGGTCAGGGAGGGATGCAGCATCAGTTCAGCTCTGAGGGAGAAGGCACACACAGGGGAATCTCTCCTGGCTGCCCTGGGTGAGGCCCAGCCCATGGCAGTGCCAGCCCAAGCCTGGTAGCAACGTGGCTGGGATGGGGCCAGCCTGGCAGATAAGACAGCGTGCCACACCAAAGTTACCCATTTCTTTCTAAAATGCATCTATAACAGGCTATTAATATGATCACTATGTGGTTTAATCCCACTTTTTTAGCTTAAAAATGGAGCTGACCCCATTACACTTTTGCCCCTGCTGCTGGGCTGGGGGCTGCCAGCTGCTCTGAGGCACTGGGACAGTACTGGTGTGGGGCTGAGGGGGCTGGAAGCTGCCCTGGCACCCCACACAGTGATGGTGGTGAGGGAGGGATGCCAGCTCCCAGTCCACTCTCACTGGCACCGTGGTGCCAAACCCACTGGGGAGAGCCAGGGTGGGGGGGCTGGAGGCCAGCCAAGCTGCCTGTGTGCCAGGCAGGCAGGGACAGCTCTGTGCTATAGAAGGCAGGCAAAGCTTGTCACATCGGAGGGCAACGCTGGGGGGTTATACCCTAAACACTCACAAAGTCAGGCAGTAAGTGCACAGAGCTGCTCCCAGCCAAGCAGCCGGCTGGTACAGCTGGGGCACATCCTCACCACTCACTTCAGCACACTTCAGCTTCCCCCAAGCTCTGCCCCACTTTGCCCAATCACAGGGGAACCAGCTTTTCCCAAACAAATCAGTTTACAAGCTTGCTTTCTAAAAAATAAACAAAACCCCAAACACAATCTCCCCTCCCCAGAAGAAAAACCCAACAAAACCCAGTTGGGGGTAGGGACTTGTGCTCATTTGCCTTTAAAATAATAATGTCACCGGTGCAGATGGCCACATTTACAGCTCCACAAAGGTCTGGCATGCCCACTGCTAATGCCTTGCATAGGTGGAGGGTAGCTATCTGGTTCAGTGTCCAAAGGGGGAGGAAGGTGTAGAGCCAAGGACTGGAACATCTGGAGCAGAGCTGAGCAATAACGAGATGCAAAGCAAAGTTTTAAAGAAAACGCCTCAAATGGATGGAGGGGGGAAAAGCAGAGTTCAAAAGGCTCCCTGCTGCCAGCCAGGAGGGAGGCAGGCTCCTGAGAGTCCTTCTGTCGGGCATTTGGTTGGGTTTTGGATACGGGGGGGGGGAAAAAAGAAGTGGTGTTGAAGGGGGAGGCTAAAACACTGGAATAAATTCCCAGCTGCACCCCAACCCCCAGGAAAACCTGCTCCTCTGCTCCAGACCATGTGGATGCCAGAACTTAATGCGATAAAGCCCGAGTGTCAGAAGTTTTCCAGGAGTAGCAGAGGGATCAGATTGTCACTTTGCGTCCAAATCCTGACTTTTAGCCCCCACAAAATGGGGATAGTCCCACTCTCTGTGCCATTCCAGAGGTCTCCCTGCATCTTGTGGTTGATGCTGGGTGGCCCCTGGCCCATGGCAGTGGCTGCAGGTGCCCCAGCATCACACCAGCTCCATTTCCTCAGCGGTCCCACCAGCAGTATTTAACCCATATATGAGCGCAGTGCAACTCCTTTGTCTACTCTCATTGTCTATTCCAGTCTCAGTTCTGCAAAACCCCTACGACAGCAAGATATTGCACCATTAAGAACAGCTAATGAATGGGTAATGAATGGGGTAATGAATATAATGAGCTAATACTCTTGTTCCCCAACCAGGGGCATGCATCAAACACACTCATGAGTTACAGCTGCCAAAAATCAAAGCCCAGGCAGCCAGCCGGTCACACAGAGCCCCACATGCTCAGTGCCCCACGACCCTGCCTTCCAGGTGAAAGCCACCAAGACCTCGGGTCTCACCCCGGAGCGAGGAGAGGCTGCTGGAATAGATCCATGGGGAGCACCGCTGCCTGCCGGGAGCTGCCGCCAGCACAAGGGCAGGGTCTGGGTCCAGCCCCGGCTGCTGTGCCTCACCCAGCAGGCAAGGGCTGGTCCCGCTCATCTCTCATCATCTGCGCTGCACATGCTGAAGCAATCAGCAGAGAAAGGCTGGAAAGTCTCCAAAGTGGGAGAGGATGCAGGGTACGCTCGGGTTCCCGCAGCCCCGGGGCTGCAATACCTCCTGCACCAATAAACTGCAGGTGCTGGAGGATTGCGAGCACTTGCCCACGCACTTCAGCAGCCTTTGGATCCTGCCTCCTGGTGCCCTGGCCCCTTCCCCAGCTCACGCACAGCAGGGACGGTATTGGGGAAGAAAAGCCCCATTCACAGACAAAAATCCTCCTGCGATGAGGATCCCCGTTGCCTGGGACAGCGGGCATCTGGTTCCTATAGCGCAGGCACCCACATGTGCTGCGTGACCCTGCAGGCCCCATCCCCTCCCCAGAAAGACAGGTCAGCGCTCCCCTGCCCTGTGGGAAGGAGCTGGGGCTTTGTCTGGAGCCGGTCTGACGACAGGAGCTTTCAGGCAAATCACCTGGGCTCTGTCATGTCTGGGGGAGATGGAGTCGGGACCAAAGCTGCTGGTAACCCGAGGCTCATCAGCCCAAGAGCTCTGCCCCACAGGAGAGCCGCCCCAGGGGCCCTCAGACCAGCATCACTCCACGCAGGGTTGTGGTACCCTTCAGCATCCCACACCTCAAATCTTCATCCAAATATTTGAGTGCTCCTGCTCTGTGACTTGTCCATCATTCCCCACACCACGGTCCCACGCACAGCCATGGGGGTCAGCTGCAGAGCAGCAGAAGCCCCCATCCCTAGCCCAGTCTCATTCACCTGTTCTTCCACCTCCTGCCAAACACATCCCAGTACACAAGCCCCTGAGGGAACTTCATGGATAAACCCCTGGAGCCCCCCAAAGAAGGGGCGAGCCAAGACCCCTCACTGGAGAGAGCGTGGGAGCTTCCCCACCAGCTCACTGGGCTGCAGCACCCTCCCTGCAGCCACCCACATGTGGTGAGGGACATCCTCACCTTGGGTCTCACCCATCACCTCACCCAACTTCCCAGCACAGACGAAAACAAGCAAGCCCATAAATCTGAAGTGCTGAGAACAACTCTTAGGATCACAGCTCAGGGGTGAACCCTGACAGACAGACAGGTGTCTGTCTGACTACTGCACCAGGGCATGAGCCACTGCTGCAGAACTGGGAGGGGGCCAGAGCAGTCCAGCATGGGGGACCAGCACATACTCCAGGCACCTCCTCATGCTGGGGTCTCACACAGCCAGAGCCAGGCTTTTGCATCCCAAGCTGCCCTGATGAGGCCATGGAAGTGGAACAGAAAACAAGCCAAGGGCAGCTGGGGAGCTCAGGCACAGAGGCCAGCAGCTCCCTGAATATCTGGGACAAACTTGTGGGCTCTGCCCTGGCAGGAGCTTCCAGGCCATCCCTTCACCCCTTTCCCTCATGTCATCCCCACCTCTAACCCTCGTGGCTGTCAGCTCCTCAGAGCATCCTCTGCCTCCCCAAAACAGCCAGCGCTGCCCAACAGGGCACAGGGGGAACACCTTGGTGCTGGGAACCCAGTGATGCCCACCCACCCCACACAGCACCAGGCGCAGAGCTGGGACTTGGGGCCAGCCAGCCCTCCCCTAGCCCCTCACCCACCACCTCCCGCAGGAGGACCCACCATCCCGGGGCTCATGTGAACACCCTGTGGTCATTTTTAACCTCAGATCTTTGGCATTATTAATAACATACATGTGGGTCTTGCCTCCCCTATGGGATAACATCTGGGGGATATTCATCACGGCCACCGCGGGCTGCAGCCCCACGCTCTCCCCGCAGAGCAGGATGGGTCACATCTGAGTCCCAAGCCGCTTGATGTGGAGTCATTAGCATGCACAGACTTCCAGCCCAATTACTTGACAGATGAAATCAAGATCTGTTGGCCTTATTGTTTGCATCTGGAGCGCTGCATCTGCACACACCACTCCTCCTCCTCCTCCTCCCCAGTCCAGCCATGGCTGCACCAGCATTGGCTTCATCTGGATGTTGTTTACCGTGGCTTGGCGTATGGGAACATATCAAACACACAAAATTAGCCCTACACAACAGCAATTATCCACAGCACCTAGAGAGGAAAGGATGCACCATTTCCCAGCCCGTCTATGGGGAGAGGAGCCCGCTGATTCTCCTCCCCTGAGCAGCTCTCAGGAGAAGCCTTGCTCTCCTGGTGAGCACGGGGAGAAGCCCAGGTGGATGGCACCACAACCTGTTTTCAGTTCCAGTTCTGCAGCCAAGCCGCTGCTGTTCTACCAACTGATTTTACACAAAGGAGCAATTATGCTTCCTTTCTACCCATTAACACATCCAACAGCATGGGGCTTGCTTTGAGAGGAGGGGGAAGAAAAAAGAAAAAAAAAAGAAAAGGAGGTTGCATCAGAAATATTTGAGGTGCTGAAGTCAGCACACAGGTGTTGGGGCTGATGTGGAGCCCGGCAGCGTGCCAGCGCCAGCCCAAGCAGAAAGCTCCTAATCCCAGCAATTACAGCCCATAAATGTGGGTGTGGGGATGGGGCTCACACCCCAGCACACCCTGGGCAGCGCCAGCCACCACAGTGAATGGGTTTGGCTTTGCCCCAGAGCCTCTCTGGGAGCTGTTAATTAGAGGAGAGGAGGTTAATTCTTGCCACGCGCCTTCTGTTGGGCTTTGCGCCTCTCAAGGAGCTGATGCTTCACCAGGGGCTCTGCTCCACTGCAGGACAGGATTGTGGGGTCTCTCCAGAGGAAGCCCCAGGCCCTCCTGGACCATCACCAGGGATGTGGCAAGAGTCAGCCAAGCGTGGGGACAGCCCTGGCTGCTGCACCCCAGGGCAGAGGCGCTGGTGTCCCCATGATGGCTCACCCACTAAGCAGGAAGGTGGCCACCCAGCCCCACAGCAGGCATGAGGGGCTGCCTCAGAGACAGGGTCGGAGCAGGAGAAGGAATTCGGGCTTCTTTTTTCCCCCTTTAACCCATCTGTCCTTAATTTCTTTGGGGGTTTCACTCCAAATTCTTTGGATTCTATGGCAAATGCTTTGCAGTCCTTGGCTCAGCTCGCCTTGGTGGCTGCCCAGCTTGGAGCTGCCTGCAGCCAGAGCAGGGTGAAGGGAAAAAAGCCATCCTCACAAATTTAACAACAAATAATCCATGTCTGACCAGTATCACCAATGGCAACACAGAGGCAGCAGGAACCTTGACTGGGGGTTGTGCCAGCCCATCCATCCATGCAAGGGACAACGGATTCTGCGGCAGGGAACACCTGCACCAGCCCCAGTTCCAGTCTATGTCTGTCCATCGCTATGTGCTGTGCTCTACACACAGACCAGGGCCTGGAGCTCCAGCCTATTTTTGCCAACACCTGGACCAAGCAGTGCCCATCCTGCCCAGGAGCCAGAGGCATGGCCATGCTCTCGCTGTGCATTCCCTTTCCCCCAGAAGACTGTGGCGCCAGGAGGCAGATGTCACTCAGGCGTGCCAGAGCTCTGGTGGGAGGTGTTGCCATTTGCTCTTATCGTTTGTAGCAACAAATCACTTGTTTTGCCTTAATTTCACAACTACAGGATGGTAGCTCTGGGCTATGAGCAAATGCAAATGTCTCCGGCTGGGGAGCAAACCAGTGTCACACAGGCACCCACCCCCACAAAAGCAGCATCAGTATGAGGTACACGGTGGTGGCTGCTAATTAGCTGCTAATTTTACAGACTTTATGGTTTGCAGCCAGTTAACCTTTCCCGTGGGCTGAAGCCCTGCAGCCAGAGCTCTCCTGGTGAGCACCAGGACGGCTCCACTGCAGCTCCCTGGGGAAAGCAGGGCAGCAGTGCCAACAGCAGAGCAGGACCACCGGCGCCAGCCACTGACCCATACCCAGGATGCTGGGGACAGCCTGGGAAGCACTGGGAGGAACTCACAGCCCAGCTGAGGCTGAGCTCAGGGCAGTCACTGCTCCGGACCAACCTCTCCGGGATGCTAGGATCCAAAATATCCCCCTCCCTGCTGTTGTGCAAAGCAGAAATTCACATGATACTGGGTAAAGATGAACCTGCTCCAACAGTGACCTACACCGGCCCACGTATCAGTTTGGTTTAGGCCCAGTTTTGGTGATTTAAGCAGCGCCTTGGCTTGGCACAAGCTGTCTGCACGAGCACGTTTCCTTCCCAGAGCCTGCATCCAAGCCACAGGTCTGATAAGTATCAGGATACCACGCTGGCCTCAAATGGAGAAATTAAACGAATACCTTGCATATTTTGGCGACTCATGCATGTGAGCAGCTGTAATTGAAGACACGATCCGTCTCGCCCTGCAGCGTGTATTGGCAAATCACAGCCTCTCATTATATCCCCGAGTTTCATCTGCAGCGGGGCAGAGGCGTGCATCTCTCTCCCGGGGAGTCCGGCTCCCAACAGCTGCCTCAGAAACAAGAAACACTCCAGGCTGCTCTTCACCCACCGTGCAAACACCCGTGCTGAGAACACCCGGCGCACACGTGGGCGGCTGCCCCAGCCCCAGCCGGGTGCCTTGGCACATCCGTGGGTGCCACACGGTGCTCGGCACCACCAGGATGCACAGCACAGGGGGCTGCAGGGGGATGCAGCCCCTGGGTTTTTCTCCCCACCCCCCCAGTACCATGCGTCCAGGCTAATGCAGGACAAGAAAGAAAACAAAAAAAAACCCAGCCAAGGACAGCCAGCCCCATCCTGTCTGTGCGGCATGGGAACCCCCCAGGAGCGACCCAGCTTTGCAAGGAGCATCCTTCAACCCCAGGGAGCCTCAGGACACAGGGACATGTCCTGTGGGCAAGCTGGACTGCACCAACCACCACCCTGTGGAGGGAAAAACACTCAAAAGGGCTCAAGGGACTACAGCAGTCTCCTTTCTGTAGGAAAACTAGCTGAGAGCTGCAGCCCCCTCTTCAAATGCATCTGGCTCCCCTGGGAGCTCATCACTGCCTGCATGGGTCCCACCCCCGATGGACATGAGCCCTGGTGATGCAGTTGGCAGCAAAGATCTGCTTGTGCTCACAGGTCTCTGGAAGCCTCAGGCACACACAGAACAGGGTGGTCACTAGGGAGCCAAGGTGTATCTAGGGAGAAGGTGCTGGAGCCCTGCTGAGCAGCACCCCGATGATCATCTAACCCAGACCAGGGGCTATGTGTTGCAGCTCCCACCCCACAGCCAACATTACACCCTCATGGATATTAGCATTTACACAGCATCAGTTGTTCAACCTTTAAAACACACAATAAAGCACATGAGATCAGAATGCAGCTCAGGTCAATGTTTGAGTCAGGTCTCTGGGCTTCACTGTGCCCAGCTGAAGCATACACTCACCAGACAGAGGATTTGCACCTGCTGACTACACCATTCTCTTTCTGGATGGTTGTGGGGTCACAGCACTGACAGATGTTCCTAAGCACCCCTTGTCCCAGACTGCAGCTTGGTCCACTGCAGGCTGCTCCCTCCTTTAAGCCTTGCCCTGGGCAATGTCAGAGCCAGGTGGAGCTACTCAGCCCTTCAGTGCCCATGGAGCCGGCCCTCCCCTGTGCTTCCTGCTGCAGGTAGTAGCCCTGCTCACCCATCAGCTGTGCAGACAGGATCAGGCCCCATTACCCCATTTCTGCAGGGCTTTCAGCATCCAGAACCCTCCCAGCTCACACACAGTTGTAGCACGGGTTCATGCACCAGTCAAGGGGGCATCTCTGTGACTGATCCATCCAGCTCTGCAAAGCGACAGGACAAGGAGGGCAGAGCTCTCCGTGCCCATCAGGTGGCACTTCTGGGCTGGGAAAGGATGCATTTGTCCATCGCTCAAACAGAACGTGCTGCTTTTAGGCAGGTCATTAATTACAGCAAGCTTTAAAGAGCTGGGGACACTGATGCAGTCAGTGTGATGGACCAGCCTGCTGGGACCCTGGGAAGCCTGTGAGGTGGGTAAAGATAAGAGCTCTTTGACACTGCAGCAGAAGGTGTTTCCCTGCCTTGAGGCACGCCAGGCTGAGCACCTGCAGAGCCTCTGGTTTCCATTCAGCAGTGCCACAGGGCAGTGGGACAACCTGGACCAGCTCTGCAGGGGCTGCTGGTGCCCATCTCCCTTCAGGGATGAGCTGGGGGATGGGGAGAAGCAGATCCCTCAGGTACCAGATAACCCAGGAGGTTCAAAAGTCTCTTTGAGCACTAACCCTGTGATCTCTCAGTGCCCATTTCCATCCCAGCCCTGCCCGAACTGCAGCAGCACAGGCAGCCAGAGCCCACTGGTGTGTTCCACATCCCACCGGAGCAACTGTGCCTGGCTGTTGCCATCCCTCTGCTGTGCGTGGGCTGGACAGGAAAGGTGGGCAACCTCCAGGAGAGCATCTTAGGAGCCATCAGTTAAATGAGCAATTTTAATTAAGTACAATGGAAGCAATGTCAGGAGAGATGACAGAAAACACTCCCCTCAGCCCAGCCAGCAGAGAAGGATGTATTTCATGGGCTTCCTTAGCCTGTGACCTGTCACCGACCTCACCCATGCGTGTGCTTGTGCACTCTTGCATGCTTGCACCCACAAGCCCCACTCCCTTCCAGCCAGACTTCCCGGGAAAAGAGCATGCCGCCTGATTTCCATCCTGCTGTCTGGGACAGGGAGCAGTGTGGTCAGGATTAGCTCATCCACACAGACAGCGGGGAGCCTTGCCATGCGGCGTGCCCTGCTCCCATGCCTGCACAGACAGACAGACAGACAGACACGGGATGTGACTGGGAGAGGCAGCGCCTCCCGCCTGCATTACAACCCTGCCAGAGCCTCGATGCTTCACCCATCAGAGCCAGGGGCTTAAATTAATCTGAGATTAACTAGTTTGATCTCTTACTTTGAATTTTATGCGTAGAGAAGTTAATTTCCAGCAGAGCTGTTGTGCTGCTGCCAGGCACAGCCATGGCCATAAAATACCAGTCCTCACTCAAGACGTCAGAGGGGAACAAAGATAGACTGTGATGCAGAAAAGATGCACGCATTTAAAATAATCCCTGAAGAATGCAACACAGCCCTGAAGACACATGTCTCCAGCGTCTCTCCCCAGCCGATCTTTTCCTCTTCAAACCTTCCACATCGCATATTCCCTCCCGGTGGTGTTCTGCTCTTTATTTTGCATCTAATAATGAAGCAGTTCAAACCCATCATCTCTTCCCAGTCCCTCTGGGAAGCCCCTCACCGGGCGCTGCTCACCCAGCTCATGGGTTCCTCAGAGGTGGCCTCTGCGCTGCGGAGCCCCAGGAGGGAGAGCCTGTGGCCCTGGAGAAAATGTGGGTTTTCCAGAACTTCTTGGCATTCCTCCCACAGCTTCCCTACTCCTGAAATTAAAGGATTGAGCCGCAGCAACCCCTCCATCTAAATTAAAACAAGCTATATTTACTGTTCATGCTAATTGAATTACATTAACTCCGAGCTGGATGATAAGCAGAGCCGTCCCTTGCAGTTCCTGGTCTTAATATGTTTAGCATTCAGACAAATGCACGCCAGTGTGTCATCGTGTTTAAAGCAGAGGAATTTGGTCCTGGGCTATTTTCATCCTGCCCTGACAAGGCTGGCCAGGAAACTCGGGGGTTTTTCAGGGGTTGTGGTGCGGAAGCACTGGTGAGTCCAACACGGTGTTTCTTCCTCCAGCCCTGGAGAGCAGAAAGGCTCCTGGAGCGTTACAGGCCGTGGTGGGTAGTGATGGCAGCACCTAGAGAGGCTTGGGGTGATGCCAATGCTGTGTTTGCCCTGAGCAGAGTGCCTTGGGGAGCAGGTACTGGGGATAAGAGAGGCTTCTCCCCCATCTCTACGATGGGGCAGGACCCATCCTCACCCTCAGGCTGCTGCAGGATCCAGCCCCTGTGGTGCAAGCGAGGTGGGTGGGAAGGGACACAGCTCGCACAACCCACCCAAAAGCAGGGACAGTGAAAGGGTGACAGGACAGAGGTATTGGTGGAAAAGCAGAACATGCTGTCGGCCCTAACACCATCAAGATGAACTTAATCTGAAAAACTTAGGCAGGAGGCTTCAATGAAGTCCAAAGGGCTCTGCCAAGAGCCATACTTCCTATACTGAAGTGCATAAAAGTTGGACGTGTAAGCCATGAAGAAAGCCCTGTCAGGGTAGGTCAGTGCCAGCCAGTAAATATATAACAGTGGGAACATGAAATATTAATCACTGGTGCATAAAACAATAGGAAAAACCTGACTTTTGAGGCAGCCATCAATCCTCACTCAGCAGGGAACATCAAGAGACGCTAATATCATACAGGTTCTGCTTAAATATTTGCCTTCCTTAATGCTCACGCAAGAAGCATTTGCTTTGAAGTTGAAAATAGACTGTAAATGTCTTTTGTGTGAGATGAAACATGATAAGACATGAAACCAGGAGGCTAAACTGTAGTTAATCACGGTGGTTTTACAAGCAACAAATCATTACCGTAGACAGTGGAGTGTATCGCTTAAGAGCGTGCACCATGCGGCTTGGCAGGGAGGAGAGCCATGGTCAGGCATCACCTGCCACCGGTGGGTTTTCAGGTTGTGGTCCATCAAGGTGGCTGTGGGGGCAGCCATGGTGCTGGACCGATGCTTGCAAAGGGCTGGACTGATGCTCATCTCAGGCAGGACCAATGGTCACAGGGACAGATGGATGCTGTCACAGAGCTGGACCGATGCTGGCACATCCCAGAGCAGCTTCCCCCAGTGGGACCATTCCCAGGGATGGCTGGGATGGCTCATCCAGCTCCACACTAGTGTACAAGGTATGCAAGAGTACTGCAGGCATCTCTGCTCCAGCATTGCTCTTTTGGAGGCTGACACCAGCTCTGGATGTGCCTACAGCATGGGATGGGGTTCGGGATAGGGGTGATCTGTCCATCCTGGGCAGGCTCCGGGAGAGCCACACAGAGAAAGCCTCCCTGGAAAACTTGGGATGCTCTTGAGCTGTGGTGGACAGAGCAATTTGGGCATGGGAAGGGCAGCGCCTCTGTTCGCCCATGCTGCATCCTGGCACAGCCAGCAGCGGCTGCCAAGTGCAGGAGCGTGCCTGCGGTGCACAACCAGCCTGGGACACATATCTTCCCCATCAAAGGTGAAGATCGTGATTAGAAGTGATGTGCTCCAGAGCATGAGATAAGACCCCAAAGCCAGCACAGGAGTATGGCTGATTAACAAATCCTCACCAAGTTGGATCTCAACAGCCAGAGAAGGGAAAAAAAAAATAAGAAAGATTTCAAATTTCCTTGGGCTAAACATTTTTCTGGCAGGCTCAGACTCGTTCTGAATGTTTCCAGTCATTATCTCCCTAATTAACATGCACCACAGACTGAAAACAAATTTCTCCACCTTGTGGCTCTGGGAAGTTCAGCTGGATGGAACAGACTTCAGGAACAAGGGCAGCGGTTGCCCCTTGCCTGGCAAGCAGCATCTCAGGGTGGGAAGCAGCTTGGAATAGGGAGAGGTGAAGTTATTCCCAGGGAATGGAGTGAAATGAGCCTTTCATTTTCTCCAGCTTTTGCTGGATGTGCAGAGGAACAGATGAGCTCCCTGGGATGGAGTGGCCGAGGGAGAGGCATGTCCCCTCCTGACAGCCCCTGTGTCTCAGGGGGATCAGGGGTGTGTAAGGGTTTTGTAATCGCCATCGCTTCATTTTCCAGAGTCGACACAAATCCAGCTCTGGCCCTTATTGCCCCAAAGGGTTTCCAAACAAACCTTTGCAAGGAAGCTGATGCTCCAGAGTCCATCACAAGGATGGGATCCAGGCACAGCTCGGGGATTTCAGGCAAAAGCACCTGTTTGCTAGGACCAGACTGTGCAAAGGCACCCAAGGCAGGTCCTGCTCCCTCTCCCAAGGGGTACCCTGGAAGTGCTGCTCTGCGGTCTCTGTGCACGTTTACAGCCAGATGCATCCTCCTGCCCTCGGCGTGCCACCCTGCCCAGGGACCAGCTGGCACAAAGGCAGCCAGGCTCAGCTGGAGTGGGAAACACTGTTGATCAAAGGGTTAAATTAAATAAAATGACACAAACTGAAAAGAAGGCCCCATCCCTGCAAGGCTGGGCAGCCACTTGAGTAAAAATGTCAGGGAAAAGCAGCTGGGTGCAGGCTGAGGACTGCCTGGCCAGCCAGCTCACTCCTCTCGGTGCTGGCTCCAAGGAATAACAATCATTAGAGCTTCCTAATGCCTCCAGGTCATTTTCTTTTTCCTTGTGTAACGTAATTTCTATAGGGCTTGTCGTCTTTATTAGGAGAATTAATCTAAAGCTTGCCATGCTCTGGCTGCTCGGCCGTCCGCTGGAGCAATCCCAGGGAGGGTCAAAGAGACAGGTCCTCTTCATGGCATGCAAATAAAAAAAAAAATTTAAAAAAGAATTAAAAAGGGAGGTCAGCTGGAGGCTACAGCAGAGGAAATTAATGATTTTTTAAACAACCAGGGAAGTTTGTGTTGGCCTGGTAACCGTAATTCAATTTCTGTCACTGAAGTCACGCTGCTGATGTGGGGCTGCTTTTGACCAACTAAGCAAAATCCTCTTATTAAATCAGAATTGTCATTAGTGTAGTAATAAAATGAGGATGAATGGCAGAGGGGAAGGACTGGCCGCAGCCCAGGAGGCGCTGGGGATGCCCGGTGCTGCAGAGCCAGGGAAGGACTAAGCGGGTTTCTTCCCACCCTGAGCATCCCCAGCTGTCCGAGGAAGGATGAGGGACCCCACGGTGCCCAGGATGGCTCGGGATGCTCAACCGAGCGGGGAAGGGGCGGGCTTGGGGGGTTGGATGTACCCTGCATCCCATCCTGCACCCTCAGCACCAAGCACTGCTAGGAGCCCTGCAGCCTCAGGTCTTTAATACCCCTGCCCAAATCCCGGCTCCGGCCAGGTTTCCCGGGAAATGCCCCATCCCTTTTTGGACCACCGTGAGATGTTTTGGCTCCGGGTATTTTTCCTTCTCTTTGCTGCAAGGGTAGAACCTCGGGAAAGCAAAGACACAGCCGTGCCCACCGCAGCTTCGTCCTTCCCTTCCCGCAACGCCTGGGGAAGGGTTAGGCAAAGCACTCGCACCCTCCCGTGTCCGCGTCCGCGAACTGCAAGGCAGCGTGGAAGGGTGGCCGGGTCCCCCTTCCGCAGCCCATGGGTGGGAGGAACCATGGCCAGCCCCTCGGCACTGGCACTCCCAAGGATGTTTCCTTCCACCGCAGCATTTTGGGGAAAACAGCCCCAAAAATCCTTCCAGTCCTGTGGGAGTGGGAGGTATCCCAGGGCACGGATCCCAGGGATGGATGGCCCCACGGTGCTCCAGGGTGGGAAGCAAAGGGGCAGCTCAGACTCCCCCCGGGCTGGTGGGGAGGTCACCAGACCAGGGGCAAGGCAGCAGATCAGGGGATTAATGGGTTGAAAAGCAGCTTGGACCTTCAGGCTGGAGCCCGATTAGCAATTGGAGCCAGAGGTCACACACCAGCCATAGGGCTGGAGCCAACAGCAGGGAGGGAGGGAGACGTGGTGCCTGCTCCTGTGCTCCAGAGCAGACTTTACCCCCTTGGAGGAAGGAGTTGGGAGTCTTGGCAAAGCCCAGATCAAGTCTCCAGCCTCCATGACCCCAGTATCCAACCCTGCCAAGGTAAAGAGACCTCCAGGAGACCGGGAAGGGTTGTAGCTTCCAGCCTTGCAGGCAGCTCTGTGCAGGGAAACTATCACAAGATGCTGCTAAAACTCTCATCCCCTCTGCCCAGAAAATCCTGCCAGCCCAGAAGGTACCAAGAACACCCTATGGAACAAGCCCAAACCAGCTTCAGCTGGGCAAAAACACTAACTGGAGTGAAAAGGAAACCTTCCCCCATGACAGTTTTGACCCTGGAGATGCCCAAAGGCCTCTGATGCACCAGCACCCCCCTTTCACGTGGCAAAACCTCAGGTAACAGCAGCTGATTCAGGATAAAAACCACACACATTGACCTCAGACCAACACCTGGGGTTGCAAGACCACACTGGATGCGAGGCAGTGCATGCCCACACCTGGGGTCACCAGGTCTGCTGCTGGGGACAGAGACTCCAGCTGAAATCTGCTCTCAGCCTTTTGGCCAGGGCTTCATACCTCCATTTGTGCCTCCTCAGGTGCATCCCACCGCTGGCAGAGCATCCCTTGCCTCACAACCAACACTGGGCAAACTGGGCAGAGAAGGAATCCTATGACACATGCACCAGGGTGCTATCACCAGTGCTTAAAAGAGGTTATTTCTCTGACACAGTGAATCAGTGCTTTATTTTCAGTACTGAGAGAGGTACAAGACCAGCAGTGAGCTCCAGGTAAGGAGCTGGAGCGTTGCACTTTTTACCAGTGCCCTGTAACGGTGGGACTGAGGCAAAACACACACAGAGAAAAGCCTCCAGCATGCCCCTGGTGCTGCATCCTAACAGCTCCAGCAGCACAGCCCCAGTGAACCCTTCACACCTTGCACTGGAGCTGCAGCCCCACAAAAGGTCTTCAAAAATCCTGGTGTGTTGATTTCCAAGAGGAGGATTTGGTTTCTGGCCAGGGAGGGAAGGCCACAAATCAGATGCTGAATTAAGGAGCAATCAGTGCTGCGGCCCTCCTGAGTGCAGAGGGAACACAGATGTGATTCCTAAAGCCTGAGTTGTGCCAAGTGCAGGCCATGAGACCAACTCTGGCCTCTCCTGCACCGCTGCGCAGCAAGGAGGAACTGTGAGTGCCACTGGGGTCTATAGCACAGTGATAATCCTGGTGTAAGGCCAAGTCAGGATCAAGCCCAGAGGCCACAAGAAATCTACAACTGCGTGCAAGATGGGTCAGGGGGTAAAATACCTGGATGCTGTCTAGTGGGATCATAAAATCATCCTTACCCCAGCACCTGGGAAGGGTTTATATAGGGCAATTCATACCATGATCCCAGCCCAGAATAGCACCAGAGATTAACCCAGACTCTGACCTCTGCTAATCCAGCGTTACTCCCTGGAAATGCCAGCAGGGTGACTCTGGATTGCATCAGTGTCACGTCAGAACCAGCCCCTCCTGGCTGTGATCCGGGGAGCATCCCAGCTTGGCTGATGTGAAGAGCAAAACCTGCCCAGAGCTCAGCACAGGCAGAACCACAGGCACACATGCTGCTCTCATGGGCCAAACCCAGCAGAGGTGAGGGTGCTGGGAAGAACAGGTGGCTGGGGAGGAGGTAACAGTGGGTAAAATGAAGAGCTGTAGCCTTTGCATCACCCCAACTCATGTGAAATGCCCACGGGCACAGGTCATACAACCTGTTACTCCACAAGCACAGAGCTTCAGCAACCCCTTTTTACCCCTCACCATCCCTCTGCTCCTCCTGGCATCCTGAATCAGAGCAGCACCAAGAGGGAACCAGTCTGGGGAAACCAGGAGCTTGTTCAGGGGTTTCTCTTACTCCTGGTGCCCCCTTGACTGGGGCTGGGGGTGGGGAGGGGGCACCCAAGCTGTGAAGACAGGATCAGCCCAAGAGCAGTGTGCCAAGTAGAGCAGCTCGCTTATTTCTCCTTCAGGTCCTTGTCTGCTTTGCCTAAAAAAAGGGAGAGGGAAATCAGGGTCCTTGTTTCTTGCTGGAGAACCCCCACACACCTCGTTTACATGGTTATTTTGCTACATGCAGCCAACCCCTTTTGGGCACTGCAGGCTGAGAAGCAGGATAGCAAGTCCTGGCTGGGGACATGAGCCTCCCAAAAGCTTCTTTTGACTCCAGGAAGCAAACAGCAGCATAATATCAATGCCAAGAAGCCCTGCCCTTCCCCACAGACCCACTGCCTGCTTGTAGAGCAGCTGCAATATCCAGAGCTCCCACCTGACTCCTCCAAGGAGGGAACCAGTGGACTCTCCCAGCCCCATTTTTGCCAGCACAGGAGCTCCCTGCCCTTATTTGCACCAGCAGCAGAAAAGCCCCAATGCTCAGCCACCCCTCGGACACACGGAGAGCTGAAGACACATCCAGGAGCTCCAGCACACGCTGTGGGAGCTCAGGGAGCCCCAGCTGAGCCACCAGCTGAGCCGACTGACTGACGCACGTGAGATTTGCTGAGGATGCGAGTGGCTCCTTGGCTTATCTGAGCAGCCAGCTGGGCCCAGGCGAAAGCAGTGCACTGCCCCCAGCGCGGCCTGGCTATCAGCAGCCTCCCCAAAATAGCTACGTGGTGGCTGAAACAGCTGCCAAGCCTTCACCTTTCGGGAGGAACTTCAGCGAGCTGCTGAATATTCAGAAGCGGGACTGGCCCCTCTTCGGCCCGTCATTGAGGAACTCATGGCCCAGCCCGTTGCCACACTTGCCACAAGACACCTAGAAAGGCAGGGAGAGAGTTCAGCAGCTAGAGGACTTGCTCGGCGGAGAGGCTCATGGCGGGGGCGGGGGGAGGGTGGGGTGGGTTGCCCCTTCCCAAGCATTTCAGAACGGGCACCTTCAAAGCCCCCGGCCGCTCCTTGCGCTTGGACACGCTGTCCTCCCGGAGGGTCTCGGTGAAGGCCGGCCACGGGGACGAGTGCTCGTACTTGGCACGGCTGGAGAAGAGCTCGTGGCCGCACTTGGCACACACGTAGATGCCTTGGGGAGAGAGGGGGGGCAGAGCGGTCAGTGCTGGGGGCAGCCCCCCTGGCCCCGCTCTCCAGCTGGCTCCCAGAGGCAACTGCCAATGATGGGAGGGCGGGGAGGGGGGCGGGGAGAGACGTCATCAGGGGGACATAGGACACTCTTGATGGACTTTGGCCGCGTGGGCCATAGGGCAGGACATGCATCCCCATAGAGACTCCTCCGCAGGGCGGGTCCCCTCCAAGGGACACCCCCCACACCCCTACGCCCCGTTTTTGTAGGCAGCATCCTCCTGCCCCGGCCCCATGGCGGGGATCCCCTGACAAGGACCCCGGAGAGGGGACTCGCAGCCCGGTCCCCACGGGTGGAGGATGCCCCACGGGAAGGACGCACACGCACCCACACTCAGCCCTACCCCGGGGACCTCCGCCACTGCGGAAGACACCCCCAGCGACCCTCCACCCCACCCCCCGGGCGGGACCCCTCCGACCCCACAGTGAACGTACGGACCCCACAGGGAGCGCCCCCGCCTCCGCCACCTCCCCGGCCCCGCTCACCCGGCTGGAAGTGGTCCTTGAACACCTCGCCCCCGAAGAAGGAGCAGAAAGACATGGCTGCGCCCGCCGCCCCGGCCCGGTTCCGCTCGCCGCGGCCCCGCCCCGGCCCCGCCCCTCCACCGCGGCGGCCCCGCACCGCCACCGGCAGGGGGCGCTGTAGTCCAGCCGGTACCGGCGGGGTCCCGGTGCCCGAGGATGGAGGGAGGGAGGGAGGGGGCTCGCTCCGCCCCGCGCCCCCAGCCATGGCAAACCTCGGGCGGGGCCTCGCAGCCCCCGCGAAGTCCCCTGTCGTCCCCCCCGCCCCGCCCCAGCCTGGGTGAGGAGGGGCCGTGGGTGCCGCCCCACCGGGCTGCGGGCGGGGGGATGCGCGGGGGGATGCGCGGGGCGGTGCGGAGCTGCGCGGGGCGGGGACCCGGCACGGTCCTGCGGATGCTCCGGCACCGCCGGCTGGAGCGGGGCGAGCTCCAGCCCGGCACCGGTCATCAACCTGACAGCGGGAGCAGGACGGCCCCCCCCGCCTCCATCACCGGCACCCGCTCTTCGCACCGGCACCGGCAACCACCCTCCGATCCCGGCACTGATAGCAGTCCTTGGACACCGGCACCGGGACCGGCCGGCCTTCTTCTGCTCCGGCACCGGCTCTTCTTTCCCGGCACAGTGCCCGGTCCTTCTCCGGCACCGGGACCTATCCTCCTGTTCCGTTCCGTCCCCCCTCCCCCGGCACCAGGACCGGTTCTCCCCCGGACTAGCCCGTATCCCCGGCAGCACCGGGACCGCGCATTCTTCTTCAGCACCAAGACCGACCGATCCTTCCTCGGCGGCACCGGGACCTCCCGCCTGGCCCAGGTACCGGCGCTGGGGGAGCAAGGGACCCGCGGGGAGGGCGCAGGGACCGGGGCAGCGCTAGTCCCCCCAGCAGCTCCGGGTGATGGAGGTCGGGCAGCTCTTGGGACGAGCTGAGGGCTCCCCTGCCGCAAACGCACCGGTGTCTCAGAGGATGGGGTGCGGGCACAGGCTCAGCAGGGACCATCCGTCCCACCGCCCCAGGAGCGCTGAGCCAAGGGTCACCCGTGGGGAGGGTCCCCGCAGAGGCCAGCGCAGGGAGGCAATGGGGGTCTGGGCTGTGACCTTCCATGGGCTGCACGGGGCTCCCGGAGGAGGAGGAGGCAGTAGCCCAGCATGCTGCAAGGTAAGGGGCTTTGAAGGTGAACCGCAGGCAGCCGGCTCCTTGGCAGGCTCTCGGAGGGGATGAGCTGTGTGCAGCTTCCTTTTCATTCCAAAAAACAGGCACCGCAAGTCTTCCCTAGTTTCATCTGAGGACCCTTGGGTGAGTCCTCATCCGGCGGGTGCTCGCGGATCGCCCCTTCCTTGGTGCTGAAACGCCATCGCCCTTCGGACAGAACCGGGGTCTGTCCCAAGGAGCCGGCCCTGCTGCGGGAGCCCTGCAGCCCGCAGCAAAGCGCTTGGATGGGTCCCTGCTTCCTAATGCCAACGGACGTGTCCATCAGCCAGGAGCTCACCCTGGGGCTGTGCCCCGGTGTGGAAGCCCCTGCGTGGGGGCCAGCGCTGGGGGTGCTCCTGCCCACTGGATGCTGCCGGTTTGAATTAGGTCAGGCTTTCATCTCGGGCGGGCTGAGATCCCCGCTCCAGCCCCAGGGATTGATGATTTGTGGCAGGCGCCCAGGCAGGGTGGGAAGAGGCGCTCGCTGCAGCACCCGTGGGGCTACGGTGAGCCGAGGACGCGCCGTGTCGCCGTGCAGAGAAGGGGCCATGCGCTCTCTGGAAAGCACCTTGCTTTATGGTCCACAGAGACCAAGGGAGCAGGTTGTAGGAAAGGCTCCAGAGAGACTCAAGGATGCATACACCTTCAGGGCGTAGATTTTCCAACAGTGGAAGGAGCCACAGCAGCTTCTGGGACCCTGTGTCTCAGCAGCATTGTCCACCCAGACACCTGCCACTGACCAGGAAGCCTTTGCAGAAGGTGAAGTGGTGCCTGTGCCAATGACAGAGATGGATGAACCGGCTGGGTCCTTCCCTAGGGCTGTGCCCTGCTGAAACCAGGGCTGAGAGCTCTGCTGTGAGCTGCAGTGGCCGTGCCACGAGTGAAGGTCCTGGGATGAGCGGGCTCCTTTGCTCTGTGATGGCCACCCCAAGTTAGTGGCTGCTCTCAGCAGCGGCAGCAGCCTCTGTGCAGGGAGAGGCAGACAGAGGACAGGGGCAGCTGACCCATGGGGGTGAAGCAAAGCCTGTAGTGATTGGAAAGATTGAGCTCAACTCTGGGACAATATGGGGTGGCAGGGAGGCTTTGGAGCAGGGGACCAGACAGGGTGCTGGGGCTGAGTGCTGAAGTTGGCTGGCTCTGAGCATCCCAGCAGGCAGAGCCACTCTGGCGCCATCCCTGCAGTGACGAAGCCTGCCCAGCTCCTCATTCCCCCAGCAGCACAAAATCCACTCCAGTATCTACCAGTAAACCCCCTGAGAAGGAGCAATGTGTTGTGGAAGCAGGAGCCGAAGATGGAGCTGGGATCCTGCTCTGTCCAAAGTTATGTCTTGAGGCTGCAGTGAGACTTTCCCCGAAGCTCCTCACTCACAGGCTAACTCAGAGAGCTCTCCAGTTACAGCGCTAATAACCACAGCAGTTTGGTTCCTGTAGCGGTATATTGTGGAGCTAATTAGATGAGGGATTTCCAGCTCGTTTGGCTGAATGACGAAAGCCTCTTCTGTGCCCAGGCAGAGCTGTGCCACCGTCCCTGCCAGCAGTGCCAGCCCTCCGCCCCCAGCCACCGGCACCCCTAATTAACTGGAGACGGCTGCTGGAAATTAATAGTGCAATTAAGTCTCCCTGGTTTCACAACAAAAGCAAACTGCAGCTGGGCAGTGCCCACCTGGGAGCAAGCGGCCCAGGGCACCAATCCTCATCCTGATGTGGGGAAACAGCCTCCTTCCACATGGTTTGGGGGTATTGCACCCTGGGGTGAGCTGACGTCAGGGAGCACCATGCCATGCCAAGGAGGTCCCTGCTTCCTTAGGCACCTAAAGGGAGCTTTTTGGGGGAGTTGCTTGAAGACACCAGCCCCGTCCAGGCTGCAGCTTGTCTCTGTGTCAGGTCAAGTCCAAGACTTGAACTTGAACCAGAGCTGAGAGCAAGGAGCAGGAATTTGGAGCCTTGGTCCAGCACAGAGGGTGATGTTTATGGGTTCAGTGTTTGAAGAGCAGCGAGGGGGGTCGGCAGTAACATGGGATCTTGTGTCCCTGCCCAGCTCTCAAGGCTCTGCAGAAGAGTGACCTTCCCAAGGGGAGGGTCCCAAGCACCAAGTCTGAAGCCACTGCCATGCCCATGCGTCCATCGCCCAGCTGTGCCCACCCAGATACCCCCAGCGCTTGATGAAAATACTTACAAGGACCTTCATATTCAACTTACCCTGTAAAGAGCAAAGAGATGCCCCCCACCACATGCCCCTGTTGTCACAGGCTGGGGATAAGCCCCGGGCTGGAAGGTGGGTTAGCACCAGCATGGAGGAGCCAGCTCCAGGGTCACCTCTGGGCTCAGTATTTGCTCCCTGAAGCCTGAGCCAGCAGCAAAGCCTTTACCAGGGCTGCTCCATGGGGACCCTACATCTCAGGGTGCTGCTGATCCAGCCGTGGCACCCAGCAGGGTCCTCTCCTGGTGCTCCCCACCCTCCCAGGCACCCACACACCCGGAGATGGCTGCCTTTCAGCAGCGTGTCTGTAGCCCCCGCTGTACTTGACGTCCCTGCCAGATGAAAACTCCTATACAAACCCAGGCTATTATTATCTCCGTCTTCCACCGTGCTAATGGTCTCTCAGGAAACAGACATCTTTTTCTTCTTCTTCTTTTTTTTTTTTAGTTTTTAAAACCCACAGATACCAGCACGGCAGTAACAAGAACCCAGGCATAGTGGGGCACCAACCCCTTACCCAGCACAGGGGAGTACACACCCCCTAACCCAGTGGAGAGGAGAAGCAGCATCAGGGCAGCATCAGCCAAGGACCATCCCCAGGGCTTTCTGGTAGGCACAGCTGAGCGCTGGGAAGGGACAGGGGTGGCACTGGGAATACCGGGCCATGGCTGTGGCACTGTGAGACCTGCATGATGAGGGGTGAGTGGGGGTTCTGGCTGCCCCCACCTGCCATGCATGGGTGGGAGGTGTTAGGGAAGGGGTCCCTTCTCAGGCCCAGCTCCACTGCTCATCTTCCTCCTGTCGCTCCCAGTTTTGGGACCGCTCCATCTGCCAGAGGGTGCCGGTGTTGCCAGCAGCGCTGCCCACGGGCTGGAGGGTGCCAGCCCCACAGCCAGGTTTGGTGCTGGGTACCACCAGGGTGAACCACGGATTATTTGGGGATAACAAGTGGCTCCCATTAATCAGAAGCAAAGCAAAAGCCACAAAGCACCAGATTATATAAACGGCGCTGGAGGCAGCTGCCGCACAGCCTGTAATTAATTCGTGGCAGTGAAGTGCTTTGAAGATCCAGGGCGACGCGGATGCCGCTGCAAGGCAGCCCCAGGGGCAGCACCCACCAGCAGCAGGGTCCCGCTCGGCCCCGGCTCCCACGGGACGGTGTTCCCACTCCTACTGCAGGGATGCTGCGAGGGGACGGGGCACTGGCAGAACCTGAGCACCCCACAAACCCACGAGGTGCTGGGTTCAGCCCCGCAGCGGCCCTGCAGAGGAGCCATCCTGCAGCCTCTATCCTCCCTCCCAAAATCACACATGCCTGGAGCAGAGCCGGCACCATTGCTTTGACAGGAGTGCAGCAATGGAGGGGTCGTGGTGGCCGCTGAGGACAGGACAACACTTTGCCACGGCCAGGAACACCCTCAGGGCTGTAGAAACTTTACATGTTAGGAAAACTTCTGTGCCTTGCCAGAAAAGCCAGAGATTACTCACCCCCCACTTCAGGAGCATCCTTCCACTGAGCTAGGGCTGGTTTCTTCTCAGGTTCATGCAATGCATTAAGCTAGGGCCAAACCACCGCGGCGTGAGAGACATTCAGAGGAGTCCGTGCCCTGTCCGCTGGTGTTGCATCCCCCCTCACAGCCCCTGCACTTCCACTGGGACAAGTGCAGCATCTTGATGCAGGAAAATCCCCCTTGTTCTGCTGCAGATCTGGCTCATGGCTCTGGGTTCTTGGAGACCCGTTGCTAATCGCCTAGCTGGGGTTTATCCTCATTATACAAATGATGCCCTGCACGCTATCCTTGAGCTCATCTCCCCATGAGGCCTTCTCCATCCCATCCCGGCTGGAAAGTGCAGGGACAGCCACACATCTCCTGTCTTCTGGCAGCCCCGTGGCCCCAAGGCCAGCCAGAAACAGGCATCAACCAACCCGTAGGGATGAAGTCCCTGGGGACACAGCACTGCCTGCTTGGCAGCTCGTGGTGATGCTGCTGGGAAGGCAGGACCAGGGCAGGGACATGCTGTGCCTCGAGGTGGCATGAAACTGAGCTGCTTCCTCCTGTTCCCTCACAGCACCAGTGCCGTCGGCGATGCGAGCGATGGCAGACCAGGCTGTGGCAGTGGCAGATGCCCCTCCAACCCTGGCACCGTCCCCAGGCTCACCTCGGCGCGGGGACACCAATGGGCTGATGCCCCATCCCACCAGCAGCAGGGAGGATGGCAGCAGCCGGGAGAACTGTGGGCTTGTTTTCACCATGAATGGGGACATGAAGCCTCTCACCTCACCCCAACCTGGGGGGATGCTCCTGGCTGACCTCCCACGAGCCCCCCAGCCTCGGCTGAGCCCAGCAAAGTCCCGCACAGCCCCATCCTCCCCCAGTGTCTCCCCATCAGAGAGCCGCGCTGCCCTGCTCCGGCTGCGGGAGACCAGACTGGAGGACACTAAGAGGCGGCTGTCGGAGGCTGTGCAGGAGCCCCTCAGCAGGCTCAGCCGGCTCATGGCTGAGGAGAGCAGCCCCATGTCCCGGGCAAAGGTGGGCGCTGGGGGGCAGGAGACAGGGCTCAGTCCCAGGCACACAGGGAGCCGTGGGGCTGGGGGACGCCGGGCACGGGACTGGAGCCCCTGGGAGCCCACCCTGAACTGCCGCTATGAGATCTGCTCCTACGGGGACATGATCCAGGTGGTGGAGGTGGCACAGCGGGATGCCGAACCCCAGCTCCCACCCCCTGAGGAGCTACCACCAGCCCGGCCAGGGGGCACGGTGCCAGGCAGAGCCCTCGCCTCCATCGCTCTCCTCGCCTACGGCTACTTCATCCTGCCGCTGCCACCCTACGCTGCTGGCCTCTGCCTGGGGCTCATCTGCGGGCTGGTGCTGGGCTTCCTTGCTGTGCTCCTCCTCATGCCGAAGACTCCACCAGCAGCACGGGGACCGCGGGGCCACGTGCGCCCTGAGCTGCTGCGAGGGGAGCTGCAGGAAACCCACCACCTCCAGGTAGGAAAGGGGCGGTCAGAGATGGGGTGGTCAGGGATGGGGTGGTCAGGGATGGGGCACTGGGTGGTGGCTGGAGGGGAGGCCAAAGTTTGGGGCGTAGCACCAAGGAGGTGCTGAGCCCCTGGCGTGTGCAGGCTGCCACTCCGTAGGGCACAGCAGGTTCCCTCTCCCCCCACCCAGGGCTGGATGAACCAGTTGCACACCTATGACCCGGAGCTTTTCCACCCCTCGCTCACACATTCAGTGTTCGCCACGCTGAATGGAGCCACCCTCAAGCTCTCCTACCCCAAGAGCAACATCCCGCGACGAGCCACCTTTGAGGAGGAAATCCTTGATGCAGTCTTCATCAGCCACCGCTGCTACGACCTGACTGATGCCAAGGTGAGCCCAGTGGTTGCCAAGGACCCTCCCAGGGGAGTGGGGGGGCTCTCTCCTTGCAGGAACCCACAGCACCCCAGCCTTACTGCTGCTCTTGGTGTTGCAGATCTTCCTCTGCCCCCCAGCCTGGCCAGAAAGCGGACATGGAACAAGAAATACCCCATCTGTGTCCTCCTCCCCAACCCGGCAGAGGTGGAGGGCAGAAGCAGCGAGGAGCAGGATGCAGAGCTGCAGAGGGATGAAGGGACAAAGAAGGTGCCGGTGCCAGGGCAGGATGTCTCAGGAGACTGCAGGGAGAGGTGCCTGTACCTCTTCGGGCGGACGGGAAGGGAGAAGGAGGAGTGGTACCAGCACCTCGTGCGAGCCTCCCGTGGGACCCCCAGCAGCAGCTGCGGTGAAGCCAGGGCAGGTGAGATGTGGCCATTGTGATTTCTGCCCTGTGCTGGGACTGATCCAGCGTGGGACCTGTACTTGTGCTGGGGGGACAAGCCCTTGGTGGGCAGCAGTGAGTGAGGCAGGACATGCAGGAGCCAAGAGCATTTGCAGGAGCAGGGAGAGCCTGGAGGGTCCCCCTTGCCAGTACAGGGTGGGTGGCACATCACTGGCACCACGGACAGGCAGCATGTCACCTCAACTCATCCTCACCCTCTCATGTCCCCAGGCACGGGACCAGCTCTGCGGAGCAGCGGCAGCAGCAGCACAGGGAGTGCTGAGGACATCCCCTCTGCTGTCCCGCTCAAGGACCTGGCGGGAAGCGTCCGACAGAAAGTTTTCATGGATTACAGCACCTACATGGCCCGATTTGTGTCCGAGCAGGTGGGGGGCAGCCCGGACCAGAGCCCCTCTCATGGAGCATTGGGCAGCCCCACACCCACAAAGGTGAGTGGGACAAATCCAGCACTGGGAGTGGGACACAAACACTAAGCAGAGGCTGATGGACCCTGCATGCAGCCGCTTCCAGACCTGTGGTGTGTCTTTTCCCTCCCAGCACCGTGGTTTGAGCAGCCACATCACAGTGCAGGGCAGCACCTGGCCAGCAGGTCCCAATGCTCATGGGGCCACCTTGCTCCACGGGCTCGTGGCTTCTGTCCCTTTGCAGCTTGGCGAGGACACGGCCAGGCGCAGTGAGGTGTGCATGGCCTGGATGAATGCACTGGTGGGGCGCATCTTCTGGGACTTCCTCCAGGAGCGATACTGGGCTGAGCAAGTGTCCAGCAAGATCCAGAAGAAGTTGAGCAAAATCAAGGTGAAATGCAGGAGCATCACGGCACCAGGGAAGCCCCATCCCCAAGCCCCCACAGTGGGTACCAGGCTGCAGTAACTGTCCCTGTGTTTTCCCTCCACCAGCTCCCATATTTCATGAATGAGCTGACGCTGACAGAGCTGGACATGGGCATATCCATCCCCTCGGTCCTCAGTGCCTCCAACCCCACTGTCAACAACCGAGGTAAGTGCTCCAGAGAGCGGCAGGGGCCCCAAGGCTGGCCCCATGGCAGATGTTATTGAGGTGCCAGCCCATTCACTGAAGCAGGGAGGTTTTGGGAGGCACCTGAGCAGCCCTCACCCCTGTGGTGCTGACAGGGCTTACCCTGTCCCTCTCCCTGGCAGGGCTCTGGGTGGACATGGAGGTCACCTACAGCGGCTCATTGCAGATGACACTCGAAACAAAGATGAACCTCTGCAAGCTGGGGAAGGAGAGCGCTGCAGAGGAGAGCGGCCCGGCAGAGGCAGGAGTCGAGGGGTAAGGGGACTGTGCATGGCTGCGTTCCATAGCCTTCTTCCTCCTGGCTGAGTCAGGCAAGAAGGTGCTGGCCCCAGAGCACCCCTACGATGCTCCTTGGGGTTTGCAGGTCCAGGCCACGGCTGATCCTGCTGGCAGATAGTGATGCAGAGTCATCCAGTGCCGGCTCCTCCGACGAGGAAGACATCACCACTGCAGAGCCCGTGGGAGCGCTGGGGGAGCGGGTCCCACCACCCAGCGCCGAGGGGTAAGGGACTGTTCTGGGTTTATGCTATGGGGTGTATGGGGGTGCTAGCAGAGGCAGGGTGCTACCCCAGCACAGGGGTTTGGGGCTGGTTTCCCTGGGAAGGCACACACAGGCACCCGGCACATCACAGGGGTCTCCCGTCCCTGGGGGATGCTGTGGCAGATGGCTGGGGGGTGCCAAAGCCCCGCTGGGCTCTGGGTCTCACCCCGTTGTTAAGCTGTACCTCCCCTTGCTTTAGCCATGTCAGTGGCAACAGCACGAGCCGGAAGATCCTGCGCTTTGTGGATAAGATCGCCAAGTCCAAGTACTTCCAGAAAGCCACTGAAAACGAGTTCATCAAAAAGAAGATCGAGGAGGTTTCCAACACACCACTGCTGCTGACCGTGGAGGTGCAGGAGCTGGCAGGCACCTTGGCCGTGAACATTCCCCCACCGCCAACGGACCGTGTCTGGTACCAGCTCTCCTCCTTCCCGTGTGGGGACCCATGTGCATCCTCCATCCAGCTCCCCTTGCTCCCCGCAGCTCGGCCCAGGAGCCAGCTCTGGTGTTTTGGGTTCATCTGGGGCAGCAGCAAGCCAGGGCTGTTCTCCCAGAGGGACTCAGAGACCTCTGGCTCATTTCTCCTTGTTTCCACCCGGGCCAAGACAGGATCTGGGGACCGAGAGCTCCCGCTGCAACCTGGCCACTTCCTCCCAGGAGGCAGATCCCTAAAACATGGCAGTGGGGCCACATAGGCGGTGCCATGTATTAGGGACAGTGATGTTTTCTGTCTATTTCCTTTCTCCTCACAGGTACAGCTTCCGAGTCCCGCCCCAGCTGGAGCTGAAGGTGCGCCCAAAGCTGGGCGAGAGGGAGGTGACGTTCCTCCATGTCACCGAGTGGATTGAGAAGAAGCTGCAGCACGAGTTTCAGGTGCCTGTTACAAAGGTCTGGGTCTGGTAAAGGGCTCAGCAAACCCTGCCAAAGCGTTGGCATCGCTGTGATCAGGGATAACGAGACCTCCATTCGGGCCAGGGTTATCCCCCAGAAAAGCCAACATCTGACCTGGTCTGTCCAGCTTTGGACAGTCAAGAAATGTGACCTGAGTAACCAGCTGTGACAGCTGGTGCTCTGAACACCAGAGCGCTTGAGGAAAACATCTTCCTCCCAGTATGTGCAGCCCTGCTCCAAGAAGGAGATCAGGAGTGTCCCTGACAAGGCACCCCCCCAGAAGGACTGAATTCACCCATCCACTTTGGTTTGGGGATGTTTGGGAGATTCACCATCACAAAGCACCTGCTGGTTTGTTTTCAGCCTCTCACCTGTGAGACCTCTGGTCAAAGAGCAAAAATGTCCCCACAGATATTTAGGTCCCCAAATTCTTCCATAAAGCTGCCCATTTCAAAGGCCTCAAAGTGCTGGTCCCTGTCCCCAACCATGACCACCCCCTGCCACCACAGCCCTACGTGTGGGCAAAGGAAAACTGCTCCTGCTTGTCCCCACCCTGAGATACCCAGAGCTGGTAATGCTCCAGGGCAAGGAACAGTCAGCTGCTGGCGAGGGGACAGGAGCCCAGGACATCTTCAGAGCCCCAGTCTCTGACCCGAGTGCAGCTCCAGCCATAACCACTTCCCAGTCAGACCAGTCACCAGTCAGACAGTGGTATTCAGAGCCGCTTACCTGATACTCTGGATTTCTCTTTTCAGAAAATTTTGGTGATGCCAAACATGGATGATCTCATCATCCCCATCATGAGCTCTGGCCTGGATCCTCAGCCACCCACTGGGGGACTGCCCAGGGACCTACCAGCCAAGGGAGGGAAGAGGCTCTGAAGCACAGCCCCACAGGCAGGACAGAGACTGCACAGGGCTCAGGGACCATGCTGGGACATGGAGCCCGCTGGGGCCTGGCCGCTGGCTGCCTCCAGGGCTGAGCTTCATGGACCATCTCATCCTCAGCATCTTTGTAGATGAGACTCCTCCATAAATACTGCAAGCACACTTTCAGAGCAGAACCAGACCCAGGACAAGGGGTTTGTCGGAGACCCAAGAACTTTGTGCGCCTCCTACCAGGTTCCCAGGACTCCCAGTTAAGGGGGCAGCTCGGGACCAGCGGAGGGCTGGGCTTTCCAGCCTGGTTCCCAAATAGGGTGCAGGACACCCAGACCAGTTCTGCACTGAAGGAGTTGTGATCACTGCTGATCCAAGACATCACAGCTCCAGGACATGTCACACCCTCCCCGCAGGCAGCTGGACTGCAAGGAAAACAGGGGTGGGAAATGAGCCCCCAATCTGAATAAACCAGTCACTGGCCAGGCTTACCTAGCAGCCTCCTTATTGTACACGAGTTCCCACAGCTGCTGAGGACACTGTCTGGGATCGTGGGGTTTGAGCACACAGAAGGTGACAGGTCGTACTTCACCCTGGCACAAGGAGTGCCTGAGTGAGAGGTGACAAGGGAGAGGCAGTCAGCGAGACGGGGCAGAGATAGGTTAGGGGGAGGCCCTGTATTCCCAGTGGGAACCGGGGCAGAAATACCAGTATCTGCTCTGTTCTCCTCTGGAAGAGAGGAAGGGGAATCTTCATCAGTTTGGGTGGGAAAAAATTCACTGGGCAAAGTGGGAGGATTCAGAGGACAGCGCGGACACTTGGCTGCCCCAGTCAGCCCCTGTCTTTATGGGCCAGTCCTGGGTGCTACCTGTCCCATCCCTACCTGCTGGGGAACATCAAGAACACACTGCTGTCCACAGGCAGCACCCAATACAGGCAAGGCACCCTTCCAGAAAGAAGACAGACAATGGGCATGGCTTGAAGCCTTTTTATTGAAGGTACCTGGATTGGTAGCCTTGAATATCTCAGTCCTTAGAGCTCTTCCTGCACTCCTGGCTTCCCTTTCACCAAGTGTTTCTTCTGAGGGCCCTGGAAGAGAGCAGAGAGGAGAACTCTCAGTGTTAGTGACTGACAAACCTGGCCTACATGGATGCATGCAAGTTGCACAGAGCAGGAATGCCGCTCCAGGCCCTTTCTGCTGCACAGGACTGCTCCTGTTCTCTGCTCTCCAGCTGGGAGCTCTGTGCCACCATTCCCAGCCACTCCCAGAGCCGCCTTAGTCCTGCGGGAATCAGGAGCAGAACATCATTGTGCTTGCACAAAGGGTTTGTTTCTCTGGACAGCACAAGAGCAGCCAGAGAGCGACAGGAAGTGACCTGTCCCAAGCCAGGCAGGCTGGGATGCAGTGGGGAGCAGTAGTTGCGCTGCTAAATGCTTCCAGGAAGGCACTGTGGTGGAGCCAAGCTGCTGCCCAAGCCCCACAGAAGGCAAGACCTCCCACAGCCAAAGGCACAGATACTCATCAGCCAACTCCACAGAACCTCAGCAGTTTCCATCATCTAAGAACTGGGGATTTCCTGGACCAAATCCAGCCCTAAGGAAGCAGGCTGCAAGAATTACGTACGTGCCTCCAGGTCTAGCCAAATGGAAAGCTTTACCAGAGTGCACACAGGGGAAACTCTCCCCCCACAGTAGAAAACAGCAAAGAAAACAACCACAGCCAGGTAAAACTGCTTCCTGCCACTAAGATCCACGTCACAGCTGCTCAGGACTTTGCAGCAACAGCAAGAGCAGGATGCAGAACAAGCTCCTAATACTGAGATCACGGAAAACAGCTTAACCTCTAAAGAGCTGCGCAAAGGCCCTGCAGAGCCACCCCCCTTCCCAGGGCTAAGGCTTAGCCAGTTTCACATGGGATTTCTAGCTGACAGGCCAGATCCAGGCAGGGTTTACGCCTGCGTGGGATCCAGGCAGTTGTTCCCTTCATTTCTGCTAGCTGAAGGCCTGGCTTACTTAGTGCTTCCTCAGTTTCCCATTCAGACATGCACCAGCCCATTGTAGGCTACAAAATTATTCAAGAAACTCTGCTTGGTTTAGATTTTTTTTTTTCCTCTCCCCTGGATTTTAAGAAAAATATACTGTTTGACCCTTGGAAAGCTTCCTGACAAAAGAATGGCAAATTTGTGTCTGAATTTGACCCAACCCCTTCCTCTTAAGAACATTAAAGTTACAAATCACTCCAAACAAATTGAAGAAGCACACAATTATGGGTGAAAGGGACCATATGTCCACAGCGGTGCCTGCCAAGTTAACTGCTTGTTTAAAACATCCCGTGGTGAATGGAAACTGGTTGGACATATGGTGCATTATTTTCTAGTTGGGTTGGATCACTCACACAACCATCATGTTCTTCCTTCAGCATCATATCTGCTGTGTGAACTGAATTCACGCCTGTCTTTTACACAAGACAGTCCCGATCACTCATCTGGCTGTTGTTCTATCAAGAAGCAGATGCCTGGTTGGAGTCAATGAGCTGCTTTAGCCCCAGCCATGAGCACAGCCCAGGACCTGGTGCAGAGTGTAACTCACCATGAAAGCTCGCTTCTCCTGAGCCGTCTGGAAGCGGCCGTGGCCAAACTTGGAAGTGGTATCAATGAATTTGAGTTCGATGACTTCCTGAGCCCGGCGGCTTGTATGCACCAGGAGGGACTGGAAAAGAGGAGTCAAAATGCATCAGGCTTATCTTTACAGAAAATATGGATATCTGCTCTGATGGAAGCAGGGTTGAAATATCCTAGGTGTGTGCAGAAGACAGTATCTCCATGAAAATCTGCCTTCTTGGAGAAACACTCCGGTGCTCAGGTGGTAGGTGATGCTTTGGATTGCAGAGCAGCTCCAAAATGAGTCTGCTCTTCACTTAGCATTTCATTTCCTGGCAGTCTGCTTATGGCCAAGGCTTCTCAGCACAGCCACACAGGCTTGCAGCTTGTCTGCAGAGAGGGTACATCTGATTGCATGCTGCCACACACCACCGAGCTGCGAATGGCCTCGCTGAGCACCTTCTGCATGTCAAGGACCTGACCTGTCTCCCCAACCAATATCTGGAGGCAGCAACATTCTCCACGTGGTTAATCTGCGGATGAGCTACAGCCCATCCCACCCCAGCGCCAGCTGCACTCTCACCTTACGGAGGGTAAGCACGCGCTTCTTCGTGCCCACGACGCAGCCCTTCAGCATGAGGAAGTCATTGTTGACCTCCCCATAGTGAGGAAAGCCACCCTGTGGGGAGAGGCAGAGACAGGGTTGGCAGGCAGGAGAGGTGAGTGGGAGCAGACACGTCCACACATGGCTTGTTCTAGGGAAGGAGAAGGCAGTGACTGATGGTCCTTCCAGCTAAGGTCACTCTGCATCCTTTGGGTTGCCTGCTCAGGACCATCGGCATCTCAGCCACGCTGCCTGTGTGATCCCAGCTAAGCAGCATGCTGTAAGCATTGGGGAACCAGCAACCCCACGTCCTTCCCTGGAGGCTGGAGGTCAACAGCGAGCAGAGCTGGCTACACTTCCAAATTAAGAGCTTTAATAAGCAAAAGGCAACTTTTAAACCAACTAATTGACATTTTTTTAATGTCATTTACACTTTTTTTTTCTTTTCAACAAAGAGCTCAGTTTCTGCCCAAGTTATCAGCTGAAAGTTGCATGTTTGGGTCTACCAATGGGCTTAAAAAACAACTCACAGAGATGGTTTTCCATGTCTAAACCATGAGGAAAGGAATCACTGCATTTCTTTCAGGTAATTTCCTTCAACTAACTTCCTATGCAGCTGTTTCCAGCCAAGGAATTACTGTAGCCAGGGCCAACCACAGTCCCGTTGCCCCCTGAGCCCTTACCAGAGGCGTAATGGTCTTCTCCGTGACATCGTAGTGCGTCGAAGCATTGTTCCTCACCACTTTGCCGTCCTCCACGTGGATTCCGTGGCCAATGCGGTAAATCTAGGAACAGGAAAGAAACTGAGATGGTGACTTTCCCACCCCCTCAGTGAGGGATGGCACAGGGACAGCACAGTTTTACCAGGATGTGCCCCCCCCCCCCACCCCCGTGATGTGTCCCTTGAGCAGGGAGCAGAGAAAGACATGGAGAACAGAACTGCAGATCTACAGGAAACATCTGAGAAGCTGGGGGGAGCAGAGGCCACTATGCAAGGAAAGGCAGTGACAGCATGGGAGGACATCAGGAAGGGGCAGTGATGCTCTGAGGGAGCCCAGCCGGACCGTTACCTTCTTGTTGAGCTCCGTGCGGTGGTGGTAGCCCTTCTGACCAGCCCGAGCAATGGAGTAGCCCACCCGGGCTGGGTGCCAGGCTCCGATGCAGGCAACTTTGCGCAAGCCCTTGTGCGTCTTCCTGGGGAGCTTCTTGGTGTGCCAACGGCTTGTCACCCCTGGAATTGTGACCAGACAGGGCGGTGAAAACACTGGGGAGGATCAGGGCTGGTGTCTGAATGCTGGGGAGGGGAAAGTCTCATCATTCTTCTGCAGTTCTTGAAAGTCACTTTGTTGGAAGCAGACCAGGAGCTGTCACTGCCGTGAGAGGCCAGAGCACAGAACTGTTCTCACTTCCCATGGATCTGATCAGACTGTGATATGTTCTGCTGAGCACGCACACGCAGAAACACCCACACCTCCACACACGTGGGGTTTGTGAGAAGTGCAACAGCTTTACGTACTCACAGCACCTCTGAGCCTCCTGGGAGGACTCTGGGCACAGCAGACAACATGGCCTTTACTCAGTCTAGGGAAGCCAAGCTCTGCTATGATGGGTCTGCATGTCGCAGTTGAGGACCTGAGGCTCTTTGCTACTCCCTGTGCAGTAAGTTGGTGGGTTCTCAGCATGGCTAACACTCCATTCCCTTACACTACCTCATAGGCAGTGCCATGTGAGGAGGACAGAACCAAGCCCCTGGTCAGGGTCTCCCTGATCTGTACCTTTCATCCCATGCCCCTTGGTCACGCCAATGACATCAATCATCTCATTCTGGCTGAAGACATTGTGCACAGAAACTTGCTTCTCCAGCCTCTCACGAACCCAGTCAACCTTGTCAGCCACAGTCCCACCATTCAGCTGGATCTCCATCACGTGGGCCTTCTTCTGCCGCAGCGGGAGCAGCTTCATCTGCATTAGACAGTGCATTAGGGAAAAATGTTGCCCCTCACCTTCTAGGCATGAACATAAGGGCAGGGCTGCATCACCCACTGCTTGTGAGTGGCACAGGATGGGTGAGTAGGGACAGCTCTTCAGCATCCCTCCCTACCCCTTTCCTAACAGCCAGCAACCTGGCTCATCATACCTACAGATCTCGTGGACGCAACTGCTTGGCCTTGAGCCCAAGCACACCATGTCCCATTCTCCCATTCCAGGCCTGAGTTGATACACACCCTCCCCAGGGAGCACAGGGTCAGGCCACCCTCATCCTACCCTAAGAGTCAAGCACTCTACTAATGGCCATGGGAAATGCCCCAGAGGAGCCTGTCACCAGAGCAGCATCTGAGGCTGAACACTGCGACCTGCCAGGACCTAGCTCTGTGCTCCAAGCCAGAGTCAGTGCCTCTCCTTTGGTAGTGCTCCACGTCTGCTTTCAGATTGAGCAGTTATTTCTAGTTCCCACCACAGAGTGCCTCTGCTCTCTCCCAGTCCCAGCTCCTCGTGCAAAGTCTCTGCCCAATCACCACAGCAAGACTTTGAGTGTCTGCCAGCCACAAGTGAAGCCTTGAGCCAGCTTAGCTCTGCTCCAGACTCCAAAGCAGCCATTACACCTCCAAGGATCAGCATAAAAACAGCCCCTGTGTATCCAGCAATCAGCATCTGGCAAAACTGTGCCTCCCCATGGGCTATTTTTGCCCAAACATTCGACACCAGTTGCTAATTTGAGGTGATCATGGGGCCGAGGATCCCTTGCTGACACGGCTCACCACCTGCTGAGGCTCTGCCAGTCTGCTCTCCCCAAAGGGTGCATGGTCTCCCCAGCCTGCCCGCGCCGGTTGGTGTCAGGCAGCAGCTGGAAAGGTCAGACAGCACTTCCCACTCCCTGCATGCCCTGTCCCACACCCTCTGACTGGTGTCTGCCTGTTCAGCCTCCTGAAATCCCACCAAGCTACCCCTGTGATCCCAGTTCCCAGCCCCTCACCGTGGTCCTGAGTTGAGGAAGACCCTGAGCCCCGCCTTGCCCATCCCCTGGGGGGAGGCTCTGACCTGTGTGTGCACAATGACACGAATAACCTTGCAGTACTTTTTCATAGCTGCAAAATCCTTCTCCAGCTGCCTTTTGCCATCCTCATCCTGCCATTTTTTGCAGTACTTGGTGAACGCCTTCTTCTTGCTCTTGTGCCTGTGACAAAAGTGTTTAACATCCTGCAGAACTGAATGGTGAAGTGAGTCTGCATTTCACCGCCCCAGCGCAACATGGGGGGGGGGAGTCAGATCACCTTGCCAGGCCCTTCCCCCAAGGCACAAAGTATCTGTGGGTACCCAAACCTCCTCTGTCTGCCAGGGCCATGACACAGGGCTTTGAGGTGGGAAGAGGAAAGTGAATAATGAGCTGTGAAAATGGGGCTGGTAATTCAAACTCTCTCTTTTTTTTTTTTTTTTTTTGCATGAGGAATCCAGTTGTCTCCCACTGACTGGCTCAGTGCCATCAAAATACAAGTGGAAAATCAGAGCTGAGCAGAGAAGGGAGAAAACAGCCTCTGACTGGGATCAGAGGCATGTGGTGGGTGGATCTCAACGGCACTTTTGCAGGAAACACGATTCCTACAGTTATGAAATCCATGTTTCCATTTTCCTCTCCACTGGTGTGGGATTTGGGGTGTTGATGTTTACCTGAGCCAGGGGTCACATTCTGTATCAATTTTCCCCCTGACAAATCTGGTTTTACGCCCTTCATTTGGTGCCTCAGCTCAAGTATTCCAGTTTAATGGAGAGTAGATGGGCCTGACCTACACAAAGGAGAACAAACCTGCTGCACGCACTGCCACATGATACCGTGGAGAGAGCTAACATAGTTCAACTCTTAGAATAAATTTACATGTGCCTATGCAGATTCCCAGCATCAAGCTGTTTGCAGTATCTCTCTGCATGACTAAATAAACAGCAGTTTCACTCCACCTCAGAGCCAGCTGCCAGTAGCTGAGCTGTCTGCAGCAGCTGGGCATCGTGGAGAGCCCATGGGGGAGACCTGTGAGACTCCCCACGTGCAGGGACCCTCCCCAGCCACAGAGGAACATACCAGTTCTTGTAGAAGCGCCGTCGGCACTCATCACTGATGTGCTCAGCAAAGACAGTCTTGAAATTCCTCAAGCCCTTTGGTGTTTCTATGTATCCCACGACCCCTACCACCACCATTGGGGGGTCTCAATGATGGTCACAGCCTCCACCTCTTCCCTCTTGGAGATCTCTGCAAGATAGCGAAGGGAAATGGTGCTCAACATCATCTGGGATCAGGTCATTCCCTGAGACTGTTCATGGTCTGTACCTGTACAACAAATAACCAACACGCTGGGGGCAAGGTCACATCCTGCTCTCACAGACAGCCTCAGCCCTTCCATCTCCTACCTGCTGAAGGACCACATGGGCTTTGATGCCCCTGCACTGGAGAGTTTGGGCCCTGTGGCCCAGCACACTTTAACCCACCTCCCCCAGCTTGGAGAAAGCAGTACATTGGATGCTTCTCACTCAGGAGTTTAGCTCCAGTCCTGTGGGCCTCCCAGGTGGTAAGGATTTGTCAGGTAGTTCTGTTGCAGGCTCCTTCTGCCAGCAGGATCCACCAATCACCAAACCAGTGTAAGGACTTCCCAGGAGTCCCCACACTCAGCCCACGCTGGCTGTGAGGTGGCCTTTGGCCATCCAAGAGCTGCATGACATTATACTGGATCCTCTGTGCTCCAACATCCATTCCCAGGAGCAGCCTTTCCCACCAACAAGTCTGTTCCCTCATTTCCCTCCTGGATATAAGCTCCCTGCTTCCATCAGCCAAGCCTTACTGAGCCCAGGCCTGTGCACCTCCCGCACAGTGTGGGTCATGCCAGCTTTGTAGCCCAGGAAAGCAGTCAGGTGGACTGGTTTGCTGGGATCATCCTTGGGCCATGTCTTCACCTTCCCTCGGTGGCGACGGCTTCTCTTGTGGGGGAGGAAGCCCAGGTGGCCATGCCTGGGAGCAGAGAACTTGCGGTGGGACTGTAGAGAAGGAAAAAAAAACATCACGTTCCCTTTCAGGTCCCAGAAGACCCCAGGACCCAAAGCACAACGGGAAATCTCCCCTTTAACATCAATGAATGCTGGAAGGATTATCAGCTCTTCCTCAGTTCCAACTCAAGGAAAAGAACTCCTAACAGGAAGGGAGTTTGTTCAAGCTTCTGTCATGTGCACTGATGAATTTAGTAAGTTTCTGGACAAATGATGCCAACTAACTAAAAAAACTTGAACGTGATCTCTCTCCTTCTGCTTGAGGACTTTTAGGGGAGAAATGTGTTCTTTAATAGATCTGCCCTACTGTGATATTAATTATAATGATTTATTTTGTATTATGCAGCACCAAAAGAGCCTGCTCAGAATTCCTGGGCTTTGTGTCATCGAGGCAAATGGCACCAAACGAGCACAGCTATGATCAGAAGAAATGGCAAAGGATGCCCAAAGGAATCGGTAATAAGAACACGAGCAGGTTAAATATGCACCTTGAAAACCAAATTAGAAGAGCTAATAATATAAACCCCAATCGCAAGGTCATGCTGAGCCAGACAGAGAAAAGCAACAGCACTTTAGCGACATGGACAAGTTCTCACACAGTTGGCTTCAAGGCAGGGGAACTGGGGTCAGCCCACGCAGCAAAGGGTTAGATCTACATCCACTGTGACTCCCTCCTTGCTAAGATGAGTCAGGGCACCTGGCTGCACTTTCCACCAAGCTTATTTTCCAGCCTGAGGAGAGCTCTGTTGAGTTGGGCCCCGTTTCAGCTGCACTACCATCGCCAGTAACCCAGCCCTGCTCACTGTCCCTCTCCACACAATCCAAAGGCAGCAGTGCCGAGCTTTACAAACCATGGGATGTCTTCAGCCCCGTGTCAGCCGCAGAAGGAGGCGGTCAGCAAGTGCCTCCCCCTCTAATACTTAAGGAAGACACAAATTTAGCCACTGGCTTCACCCCTGCTCTATTCATGTTGCGCTCAGCCAGGCTGGTGGGTCAGACAGAGCACTGGCGGTGTGATAAAGGTCAGTAGCCGGTGGCTCAGTTTACACCTCTGCCTCCTGAACAACTCGGGCAGCGCCCAGGGGTTCCTACCCGGGCACGGCCGGCCAACACCCGCGACAGGCACCCCGCAGCCGGCTACTCTGCGCAGAAGCTGACTGAAAGTCTCTCCATCAGCCCGGGCAAGAAAGAGCCGCGGCTCTTCCTGGTCGATAGGTGGAGGCAGCGGGCCTGGCTGCGAGGACCGCGGCCTGCACGGCCCCTTCCCTGAAGGAAGAGGCACACGGACTACCCGTCCCAGCATGCACCGGGCGCGGCCCGGCGCATGCGTAGAGAGGCGCCCTCCGACCCCGGCGTCCCCCGCCGCCGCCGCGGTCGTGTGGGGCGCCGCCATCTTCCGCGCGTCTCCCGCCGGGCCGCCGCCGCCGCCGCCATGCCGGAGGACAGGGACTGGGAGGTGTACAAGGTGCCACCGACCCGCACCCCCGTCTCCGAGAGGACCACCTCGGTGCCCAACCCGATCACCTTCTTCCAAACCGTCTTCAACTATGTCATCGATGCGCCCGTCACCTTCGTCCGAGGTACCGGCGGGCCGAGCCCCTCCTCGCTCTCGCCGCCGTCCCGGGGCGGCCGGGTCCCCTCGCTAGCGCCGCTCGGTGGTGCGCGACGGCCGCGGGAGCCGGGCCGCGGGCTGGCACGGGGAGTCGGGGGCGCGGGCACGGAGGGGCAGGGGGCGGAGGGGCAGGGACCCGGCCCTGGGACAGGACACGGCCCGGGCACCGGGGCAGGCGGAGGGACGTGGGACACGGGAAGGGCACAGCCCGGGCAGAGGCACAGGGAACGGAACAGAACAGAGCTGGACACGCAGACACACGGGGTGTGCTTGCTAGCCATGGGCCAGGGGTGCCTGACCGGGCACTGTCCTTCCAGAGTGGATCGAGCGCCAGCAAGCCAAGAACAAGTTCTATTACTACCACCAGAAGTTTCGCCGTGTGCCTGACGTGAGCGAGTGTCTGGAGGGGGACTACCTCTGCTTCTTCGAGGCCGAAGCCCAGTGGAGGAGGGACAGGTATGGCTGCCACTAGGCTGCCCACAGGCCAAACCCCCACTCTGGTTAGTCAGCTCTGGGAACCACAGCAGTTGGCTTCAACTCAGTATTTTTATGGAGTTGGGGTGTTGAGGCAGCACCACCTGCCCCATTACAGAACACCCATGCCATAGTCCTGCTGTCCCCTGTAGCACATCCAAGCTGAGCAGGTTGGAGGTAGGACACATCCTGCTGCACTGCCTGCTTTCTGCAGCACAGGCCAGCACCCTGTAAAAACCCAGAGCTGAATTTCAGCATGCTATCACCACCCCTTTGTTGAGCTTGGCAGCAGCTTCATTCAGTATCATCTTCCCCACAGGATGGTTGATCAGGAAATAGTGGAGATAGTCCGGGAAAGGCTAGGTGCATGCAAGCATCGTGAAGGACCCAACCAGTTCCAGAACTGTGCCAAGGAGGTGGAGCAGCTGGCACAGGTCACCAAGGCCTACCAGGACAGATGTGAGTACAGAAACAGCCTGCTCACCTCTGCTGTGCCTGGGACTGCACATAGGGAAAGGGGGTGTAAGCCAAGCTCTGGACTTGACAGAGTGAACATTTATTTATTAGCTGCTGTGGGGTACTCAAGACTTTTGACTTTCTTTTTAGATGGTGATCTTGGTGTCCATGGAAATGCACGGACATGCCTGATGAAGCAGAAGCACAGGATGATGGAGGAGAGGAAGGCACAAGCAAACGCATCACAGTAGTTCTAAGCAGTTAGCCTGGTACTTGTGTCAAATAGTGCATGCTACATCTCTGAACTGTGATGCTGTTGACCTCTACAATAAACGTGCAGCCCAGACATCTGCCATACAACCACTATCCAGACTCATTATTAAGATACCAGCAAACACATTTTCCCCCTTTCAGCTCTGCATTCATCTTTGAATTCCAGTGATTGTTACCATCCTCTGAAGCACGGTCAGCCCCTCCAAACTCCAGGCACCCTTGGCTGTAGTAACTGGGATTCCCCCACCTCCAGGGCTTCTCCCAGCCTCTCTGATCAAACAGAAACACTGTGTGCTCTGCCCAGCCCTGGCAGAGAATTCCCTCCATCACAATAAAGATTACATGCTGTAGGACAGCACAATCTCCAGAGCTGGTTCCAGACCTGGATGAACACTCAATTTTAACAGGGATTCCTGTAACGTAACACACAATTTCATTCCACAGATGTTCAGGCTGTGGTCCACAGACAAAAACCTACCCAAATCCCCAGCAGAGACTGAATCCATCTGCCTGATGCATTAACCATCCCGACAAACCAATCACCATTTCTTGTTCACTGATCACTTTATTGCCTTGTACAACACCCACTTAAGTTGTTGCCACAGCAGCCGCCTGGGTTCTCTGCACCGAGACTCTGGTGTGGGTCTTTGCCAGATGATCAGTGAACTCCTGCAAAAAAACCCAAAACCAAACCTGTTTAGTTTTCTTAAGCCACTATCCCAGGTTTCTCACACCACAGCACTTTCCAGCAAGATTTGGGGGGGGGGGCCTGGAGGTGGGGAACAGGGTAGTTTGGTACAACTTTTAGTTAGTATTTCAAAGCTTTCCTTTCCCCGTTTCCTTTACACTTGCAACGACACTGAAGTATTACTCAAAGCTGCATGCTGAGAAATCACTTCCCCACAGTCAGCTCTAAGAACTACTCTACGTTCCCACTATTAAACTGCACATTCTCTGGGTGCAGCACCTGAACTTTGCTGGGCAGGAAGGGCAAGATTTGAGCTGCAATTTACAGCTGTACTCATACCTGGTAAGGAGACTTGGTGAACACAGTCTCTTTCCAGAGGTCGGGGGTCAGGTAGCTGTAGGTCTTGGAGATTGCATCGAAGGTGGCTTTAGCTACAGACAGAAGTCAAACGTTGTTCAACACAGCTACAGAAAGGAAACCCACTTGCTAATTAATACCCACCCAGCTCCAAAGATGTAGAATTTTGGGAGGAACAGACAGACCATAGAGGGGTCTCTCTGATATACACACAAAGCTCAAATTTCTTTCTCTCTCCAGTTACGACAATTACACTACTTCACACAAGTGCAATCGCGCAGATTGGGAGATTCATTTATCAACTCCTGTACAGGAAGACCATTTCTTGTCATTAACTTTTACAGCCCTTCAGGACCATGAACAGCAGGACTGACCTACAGTGTTAATAGGTATCAGAAGTTTTCACTTCTGCTTTACTCCTTTGAAGGCTTTGGTTCAACACAATGGGTACCTCAGTGACAAAACCAGAAGTCATTACAGCTAGCCTGCAACATGGAAAGCTCTGAGCTTACCGAAGTTGCCGAGTGTGGCAGTGCAGCCCCTGGCTGAGGTGTAACAGTCATCGATGCCAGCCATCATCAGCAGCTTCTTGGGAACAGGGGCAGACACAATCCCTGTGCCACGAGGGGCTGGGATCAGACGCACCAGGACAGATCCACAGCGGCCAGTGACCTGTGCAAACACAACGTGTCACAGATCCCAAAACACACATGGTGCTACGGCGGCACCACCACAGTGACCAGCCCCAGCCAGTCCTCCTCACCTTGCACGGCACAGTGTGGGGCTTGCCGATCTTGTTCCCCCAGTAGCCTCGTCGTACAGGTACAATTGATAACTTTGCCAAAATGATTGCCCCACGGATAGCAGTGGCAACTTCTTTAGAGCACTTAACACCAAGACCAACGTGGCCATTGTAGTCCCCAATAGCCACAAAAGCCTAGGAGTGAAAAGAAAGATTCTGTTGGCATCTGCAGTGTGTAGATCCCTCAGCGCAGCAGAGTCCATGAGGTGTCCCAACAGCTCACAGTTCAAGGAGCCCATTTGCCCCCGTAGAGCTCTGCCTTCAAAGCCAGCTATGGCTGGAAAACTGAGATCCAAATCCCTGCTACAGCTTTACACAGCTCAAAAGTCACAATAATATACCAACAGCATTGCCTCATTACACTTCCAAAGTTTTACCTCCACCACAACCCCTGGAAAACCAACAACAACACACAACTGCAACTTGTTTCTTGTGCTAGGGCTGCCTCAAGTAATACATGAGTGTACTACTGGGGCTTTGATGTTAATGTAGTAGCTTTGCAGGCTGTGTAGGGTGATCTCCATACTAAGTCATTCACTAGATGCTACAGAAAATGATAGGAGCACATAAGCCTTTTTTAAAATACAGTATAGAAAACCAAGAGGCAAAAGCTTCTCTGTAAGGGAAGAGAAAGGGTACCTTAAACCTGGTACGCTGACCAGCACGAGTTTGTTTCTGGACAGGCATGATCTTCAAAACCTCATCTTTCAGAGAGGATCCCAGGAAGAAATCTATGATCTCCGACTCCTGCAAGTCATTTAATCATACAAGTCAGTCACAGAAGGCCACATTTTTCAAAATAAGCAACTAGTAAGGCTCCTACAATTCAGGTCCAGCAACTCTACACACAAGTACCTGAAGCAACACTTAAATACATGAAGTTTTGCAGGTATAAGCTTGCTCCAGCTTGTGAAGCAGTCCAACAACAGAGTCTGAAACTTATTTTACATTCCTGAGGTGAACTTTTACAGGAACACTTGAGCAACACGTTGCTATCCAACACACAGCAGACTGACACACAAACCCACCTCGCTACACTGCAAGTGACTACATCAGGCCTCAGCTCCTTGATATCTAACCTGAGCATCCTGACCAGCAAATGCTGCAACTACTGCTACACCCACATCCCAGGTCAAGATTCCCCTACACGTTGCTATGCAGACACTCACCTTGATGGGAAGCGAGAAGAGGTAGATCTCCTCAAGAGACTTGATCTTCATATCCTTGACCAGGCGACCAAGCTTGGTGACAGGAATCCACTACGGAAGAAAGCCGCGGAGAAGGGTCACCGGCAGCACCACCTGCCAACACCCCACAGGAACCGGCTTGCTTTCTGCTCCGCCGTTCGGGGCGCCCCACACGCGGCCCGCGGCGAGCGCCAGCTCTGCCGCGCTCCCTGCCACCCAGGGCGGCCCCACGCCCCCCGGCCCCGACAGCCACTTACTTCTTTATCTTCGGCCTTGCCTCCACGGGCCCCGCGGCCTCTCCCTCGGCCCCTACCGCGGCCGCGCCCGCGGCCCCGCAGCCCGGTCCCGAAGCCGCCGCGGAAGCCCCCTCGGGCCGCTCCCGCACCTCCCGCAGCACCGGCGTCGTCCGCCATTTGCTAGAACAAAGAGAAAGGCGCCTTAAGCCGGGGCACCACGGCGGCAAGCGGCAGCGCCCAGAGGCAGCCACCTCCGCGCCATCGGCACCCCCGATGGACGCGGATAGGGCACAGGCCGCTCCGCTCCACCAGCGCCACAGCAGCTCCATACTTACGTGATCTCTAAGTGTAGAAGGCCGCGCGATTCCGCCGCCCGCTATTTGTACTCCGCAGATCTCGCGAGAGCGCCGCCCGGCAGAGCGGGCCCCGCGCGCTGAATGAGGAATACGCTGCCGCCCAGAGCAACACCTTCCGTTGACTTATACAGGGTGCGGGGCGGGAACAGCAGCAGGAGGCCGTGCGCATGCGCCGCTGCATAAAGGGGAGCGCGCGGGTAGTTCTCGCTTAGTCTGAGGCGTGCTGTAGGTGAGTGAGGTGTGTGTTGTGCTGGGGAGTGTTGTAGAACCTGTCTGGGGATTAAAATAAGCGTGGTAGGCTGCTAGGGTGCGTTTATGGCGCTGCTTGAGCTAGCGTGGTGGGGGGAATCCCAGTGAGCGACCTAGGAAAGCGCCTCGGGGAGCTGCGTTAGCTGTGGGCGGCAGGCACAGTCTGAAAATCACTCGGCGCCTCCTGTGGCTCCCGGTGAGATAACTGTGCTGACAGCATAGGGAGCATTAAGCTTACTGCCCACAGCGACGTGTGGGGAGTGAAACCCATGTTCCCATAGCCCTAGTACCGAGCAGGTATCAGGGAGTACGGCGTGCTCCTGTCCCCGCCGCGTCTGAGCGCTGCCTTTTCTTCTACCAACAGGTGCTGAGCGCGGCCCGGGACCACTCCGCATCCCTGGGCGAGGTGGGCTTAGAGTGAACGGACGTACCGGCACTGTAGGTCTTGGCGCTGCTTTCCCGAGCCGTCGCCCCGCGGCACGTGTTGCAGTGACCCCATCTCACAGCTGCGGAGAGACTTCTCGCTGCCGGCGAGGGTGAGCCGTGCTGTAGCGCACGGTGGTGGAGTATGCGCAGCTGGAACGCTTCGACATGACTCAATTACAGGTTTTCTTACGCAATAAAAGATTAATTACTTGAAAGCGTGTTCGTCAAGTCTCGTGTTTGTCGTTCGTACTGTTTAAAAGCCTCCTTTTCCTGGGGGCTGGGAAGGGGTTCACTGGGGCAGCGGGAGGCGGCTCCGGAGCGCGTTGCCGTGGCGGCATGGGGAGTTCCGGTCCGCACCAATGATGGTGTTCCCGCTCCGGCTTGGCCCATGTGCGTCATCGCCTTGCGCCGGAAGCGGCGCGCTTCACCAGTAGCAACCGGAAGCGCCGGAAGCGGCCCGCACGCGGAGCGCGGCGGTGTCAGCCATGGAGGCGGCCGCGAGCAGCCCCGTGCGCTTCAAGAGCAAGTGAGGCCGGGGCTGGCGCGGGGGGGCGGCGGGGCCGTTCCGGGGCTTCTCTGTCCTCTGACCGCGCGCTTGTGTTTTGTCTTCCAGCTATGCCGCGCTGCGGAAGATCGAGCCTTTCTACAGAGGGGGCCGAGTCCAGGTGCCGAGGCGGTGCGGGTGGGCTGGGGCAGCCTGTCCCCCCAGTTCCATAACGCGTCTCGCCTCCTCTCCCTGTTCTCTAGATAAACCGCGACGGGCGGTTCATGTTTTGCCCCTGCGGGACAAAGCTGAGCGTCATCGATGTGGAAACAGGAGCTCTACACAGCCTCCAGCAGGTGAGGAGAGTCGGCTGCTGCTTGCTGGCTGGCAGGCTGAGGGCCGTCAGAGGCTCCTGGGGTGTTCCAGCGCTGTCGCTGTTCATATGAAGCTCCAAGAGCAAGAGGAGGAAGATGAGAATTGCTCTAAGCAGACAGATGTCATTTGCATTTTTCCTAAGCACAGCTGGGAGCTGCTGGATGTGCTAGGTGTCAGAAGGGAGCTCTGAGTGTGCACCCCTCCGCAGGGTGAGGGGAGGTTAACTGGTTGTTTTCCTTTCATGTTTATAGGATGAAGAAGAAGATATCAGTTCCTTTGTTCTTAGCCCTGATGATGAGGTATGTGTTTGCTTTGTGACTTTCTGTGCTGCTCAAGGCTCCTGATCAAGCTAGTGATCGCTGAAGGCCGTTCTGCCTGGAAGCACCCTGTGTTTCCAGAGATCTCTGCAGAGCCTTCTCAGGTGCTCTCATCTCTTTCTCCCCTTCTGGGTTCAAATCGGACAGATGAATGTTGAGCAACTGAGCTTCAAGTGTGTCCTAGCCACTGGCATTTCTGTCCCTTGTGTGTGACCACCAAAAGAAACCGAATTAGTAGTTAATCCTGGTTTCCTTCACCTTGTTTCTGCATAGATCCTCGTGACAGGGAGCCGAGCGCTGTTGCTGAAGCAATGGAACTGGCGAGAGAGCAAGTGTGTTCGCACGTGGAAAGCTGTGCACACAGCCCCAGTTGCTAGCATGGCCTTTGACTCTACATCAACGTTGTTAGCCACAGGTACAGTCCTATTTCACTGTCACACAATGTGAACGATGTTGAGTGGCGCTTCTGCTTTGGAGTAATTTAGCTCAGGTGGATACAGCCTGAACTAACGATCTCCCCAGTGCAGATGAAATCAGAGAAGGTTTTACTTAGCAGCAACATCTTGACTGACAAAAAGGGACCATTTCAATAGAGTGTACTTAGTATAATGGTCTTAAAAGTCAGGCATCTGAGGCAGTGGTGTAGTTATCTTGGTGTAGAATTGGGACTCTTGGAGGAGGGCAGGTGTGACCCGTAACTTGACTGTGCTTCAGGTCTGACTATGAACAGTCAGGTTTTGCCTGGGTCTCAGCAAGTGTAAGGTGCTCTGTGAGCGTCTCTTGGTGTGGGTGGTTGTTACTGGATATTTTTTTCTTTCTGCTGCCTTTGCAGGCCATAAAATCTTAGGGTTACTGCTGTGTTGGGCCTCCTATGTCTCTTTCCTCTGTAGTTCATTCTTATGTGCCCTTCTTTTCCCAGGTGGCTGTGACAGCACCATTAAGATCTGGGATATGGTCAAACAGTACTGCACACACAACCTTAAAGGATCTTCAGGAGTTGTACAGTAAGGACAAGTCATTTATGTCAGCCACATGTGTTCAGGTGATGCTTGAACACTGGGATTGATGCAAAATGTCTTACAGGAATGTAATGGCCCAGCCTGAGGAGGTTCCGGGCCCTTCCACTTCCCAACTTTTGAGATGTTTAGGGCTTTGCCTGGCTTCAGCCCAGAGAGAAAAAACTTTGATCAATAAATTTGTTGGGATCTAACTTGCTTGCTAACTGATGCACATCAAGAATGTGTCAGGTGGTGAAGTTCTGTTGTAAATGTTCCTGGTGGGTGGTGGAAGAAGGAAATCCTACAAAGAAAGTCCTGGTATACATTCACATCAATTGACCTGCCAAACTTTGTGTAGAATAGGTCTGTTTAAATACCGAGCTTATGGTAGATAGCTTACTCCTGTCCTGATCAAGTGCACCTCCTTCTTTCTAGCCTTGTTGAGTTCCACCCTGATATCTCCCTCCTGCAACTCTTCTCCTCCTCGATTGACTACAAAATCCGCATCTGGGACCTGAAGACCAGCAAGTGTGTTGCTGTGCTGGATGGTCACTTCAGTGCTGTCACCTCACTGGCGTTCGCAGATGGAAACACGCTCCTCAGGTAAAAACCATGGGGGGGCTTAGCTTAGCCTTTCCCTCCTGTTCAGCCCACCTCCTGCCAGAGGTGTGTGTCTGTAGGGTCTGGGGAGGTGGTCTTGCAAGGGGAACACCTGCTACAGGTGTTCAGTCTCTCCTTGCCTGCACAAGTGGGTGACTGATTTTGTGTTTCTGGCAATGTACTGTGCTGTCACATGGAAGGCTGGTGCCTTTTTCCATGTGGGGCTCTTCCTACAATTCCATGTTTGTACTCAGAGTGCCAGTTGAATGGATTTAGCCCTGAAAATGCTCTTTTGACTTGCAGTTCTGGCCGTGATAAAATCTGCATGGTGTGGGACCTGAAAACCAGAGAAAGTAAACGAACTGTTCCTGTCTATGAGGTGAAGTGGCCTTTAATTTATTCCTTTGAGATCCTTTGGAGTTTCTAGGTCCAAGCTCATATGGTACCTCTCTCTCTTAGTGTTCCTATGTATTGTGAAACCAGGTTTCTCCCCTCATACTTTCCAGAGGCCTTAAGATTCTCTAGAGCTGTTTGTTCTCTGTCTCTCCTTGCTTGGTGTGTCATCTCTGGGCAGTCTGAGGAAATAAATAGTGTCGCTGGAGGAGGAGGGAAGGACAGTTGTGTGAAAATTTCATTCTCTTGTTGTCTGTCTGTCTTCAGTGGCTGTGTGGCCTGGGGCAGTGGGGTGTGTGCTCTGGCTGCTGAGGGGGCCCCGGTCCCCACACTCAGCTGGTGTTTGGCCGATTCTCTTGCAGAGCGTGGAAGCTGCTGTCTTGTTACCTGACAAGGGAGACTTCTCTCAACTGGGTGTGAAGAAACAGGGGTTGCACTTTGTCACAGCTGGCAGCAAAGGTGAGTGTCCTGGCATGTTGCTGCCAGATTTAGGAGCCCAGAAAGGACTGATATTTAAGACACCACACCCCATTATTTCTGGGGCGTATGTTTTTTGTGTGATAGAGACCTTAGGCTGAACTCTGAGGCCCAGAGAGGAGAGCCTTCTGTCTTCCTCTGGCAGTGCTGGGTGAGCAGGATTGATCTGGCATGCTGCAGTTTAACTGTGTGTTTCCAAACTGCAAAGAACATTTGGTTTGGACTGAAGGAGAAAAACTTGTGTCTCTTTGTGCCACAGTGACTGGATCTCTTTGCAGCCCTGCCTTAAACCTGTGTAGCCTTTTCTGTAGACACTGCCAGGGTTTGTTTGTTGTTGTTTGGACAGTCACTGCCCAGAATTGTAGCTCTGACAGATAATTGTGTTCTCATCTTTGTTAGGCATCCTAAAAGTTTGGGAAGTCGCCACAGCTGCTTGTGTACATACCCAGCCCGTGCCCTTTGAGCTGAAGGAGGAGGCCAGCGAGCGCAGTCTTACCCAGTGCATGCTTGTGCCTGAGAGAAATGAGATTGTCACAGTGTCTGTGGAACACAACATTGTTTTCTATGATGCTCAAACTCTTCAGCTCAGGAAGCAGGTAACAACCTTCAGCTTCCCTTCTCCTCTTCCTTTTTCCATACCTGAGGGTCAGCTCTGCTTCTGGTGAAAGCTTTGTCTGGGCATGCCCTCCTCTCCTGCCTGTTCTTGAACCATCCCAACGAGCCAGATAGCCCATATCACTGCTGGGGTTTGGAGGCTTATTACACAGACACAAACATAAGGGGAGGAAATCAGAACAGTCCTTCCTGTGCTCCAGGTTATGTCTAATCCAATTGTACATGCATTATGGGGTGTAAGGTAACAGTAATGCAGCCTTATGGAACATTGTACCGTTGGGTACTTGTCTAACTGTTTCTGTCCTGCTGTCCTCAGCTAGTAGGTTACAACGATGAAGTCCTGGATGTGAAGTTCCTTGGACCTGGTGACTCTCACATTGTTGTAGCTACCAACAGCCCTCAGCTGAAAGTGTTTGAACTGGCAACTTCACACTGCCAGATCCTCTACGGCCACACTGGTGAGTGTGTGTGTGTGGTGAGCTCTGCTGTGGGTGGGTGGGAGATGTGCAAGTATTTCTTTATCCAGCTTCTCTCACAACTCTCTTGTGAAGACTGCAGTCCTGGAGCTGTCTCTGGAGCAGCAGCACCACAGGTTTTGGAGTCGTGAGGAGTGAGTGTATGTTCTGCTGTCCTGATTTTGCACACACTGGTTTGTCAGTTTGGTCCCTTCCACTAGCAGTGAGATCAGTTTATACTGTGTGTGAGTGCAGCCTCTGAGCACGGTTGGGTGGCTTTGTGACCAGCTTCCACTAGTGCTGTGAGCAGCCAGTCACTGTAGTGAGCGTGGATATGTTGTGTCCCAGGTGTCCCAAACCTGTCCCCCAGTCAGCAGTGGGCTCCTGAATTCACACAGTTCTTCAGTATTAATTTGCATCCAACTGCTTTTTCTTCTGTTTAGAAACCATTCTTGCTTTGGATGTCTTCAGGAAAGGCCTGATGTTCGTCAGCTGTGCCAAGGTCTGTTAGTTTTCTTCATTTAATGAATCTCTTAATTTCTAGTCATCTTTATGGGCAGAGTTACTCCCTTTTGGTGACCCAGAAAGGGCTTCTGTTTGGGCAGAATTCCTGTCTGCTATATCCCTCAAATATATAAGGTTCTTCTACTGTCCCTTTTTAACATGGTTGGTGGGCAAATGTGGTGGATTGTATTTTATTACCCTGAAAGGAGACGTCTCATTCTCCAAGCATCTTACTGCTCTTGTGTTCAAAGATGCCATTAGTGAGAGACTGATGGGGAGCTGTGCCTAAAAACTGTGTTGGGGCAGGTGCTGGCTGCCCTGGTACACTCAGAAATAAACCTCCACCCTGGGATCCCAGACTGCAGTCACCATGCTTGGCTGTGTCTGCCCTCCCCTGCTCTGATGAATGCAGGCAGAGGTTCAGGCTTGAAAATACATGGTCCAGCTCATAGATGTGAATGTGTGGGGAACTGCTCACTTGTCAGAAGAGCACAGTGATTTCTATCCTCTCCTGTTACAGGACAAAAGCCTTCGAGTCTGGCGGATGAACAAGGATGGAAGGGTGGTTTGTGTTGCCCAAGGATTGGGTCATGCTCATGGGGTAGGCGCAGTCTCTTGCTCAAGGTAATAAAAACTGACAAGGGTTTATGTTTGCACAAGTCATGGCTGCTTTGCTGATCCCCAGGCTGCATGGTTTTGGTCTATGTCTGACTCTGTTTCTTGTTCTTGGACCCAGCTTCTCACAGTGCTCTGAGTTTGAAGGGAGGTCTGTTCATAAGTTGTGAAGCTTGCATTTCTTTGTCAGTCTGATTCCTGTTTACCTTAAAGAGCAGCAGCTGGATAAGTTGCCAGATAAAGCTTGAGTGATCTGGAGAGGAGGGATGAGGAATGAAGGGGATGTGTCTGTGAAGGTCCTTGCTTGAATTAGCAGGTCTGTTTGTCAGCTCTTCTCCTTTCTTTGTGCTGTTGAAGAGGCTGGATGCCCAGCTTGCCTGCTCAAGAGCTGCAGTATACCTTTGTAAATGAAGAGGGCTAGCAGCACTCTTCTTAATGCCTGAACTGCTGGAGGCTATCTCAGGGACCTAAGTAAAATGAAAGACAGCTTGCAAAAACATTAAAGCACTCAGTCACTCTGCTGGGATGTGAAGGAATGTGTGTGGATCCTAATAGGGGAGGGGAAGGCGGGGTTTGTCCAGGGAAAGTCACTGTTTTGCTTCCTTACACTTGACCTTTTTTTTTTTTAATTCCTTTCAGACTGAAAGAAAGCTTCATAGTTACCAGCAGCCAGGACTGCACAATCAAGATCTGGAGTATCCCAGAATCTCTCACTTCCAAAGCAAAAGCAGCCTTGATCTCCAGCCCAGAAACCCTTCATGCAAGAGTGACCGAGAGGGGTCATGACAAGGTAGAGCCCCACCTGATGTTAGAACATGTTTTGAGTACTCAAATCCTTCCCTCCTCTGTTGTACCCTACAGTTATTTACCTGTCTGACAGCAAGAGCAGAGACTTCAGCTGCTTTTCCCTCTCTGTACTTGTGTGACTCCTCCAGGACATAAACAGCGTGGCGGTGTCCCCGAATGACAAGCTGGTTGCCACGGGCTCGCAGGATCGCACGGCCAAGCTGTGGTCCTGCTCAGATTGCTCTTTGCTGGGTGTCTTCACCGGCCATAAGCGTGGGATCTGGTGTGTGCAGTTCTCCCCAGTGGATCAGATCTTGGCCACCTCTTCAGCAGATGGGACCCTGAAGCTCTGGGGTCTTCGGGACTTCAGCTGTCTGAAGGTAGTGAGAACTGTGATGCCCCTTGCATGTTTTGGGGATTGACTAGGGTTGCTTTGGAACAGTATGTGCTACTTAGTGCAGCTGAGCTGTGGCAGCGTGGCTGTGCTGAAGGGTTATCCAGGTCTAGCCTTGTTCTCCAGGGTCTTGGATGTGTGTGCTGCATGCAGAGCACCAGGGCAAGAGCATCTGTCCAGTGCTCAGGTGATCCTTCTTTTCTAGCTAGCCAGTGAGTGACATGGGTGGTCATGGGGAGAAGCACTCGCAGGCTATTGAAAGGAAGCAGGTGCTGCCTGATGCAGCTCTGGCCATGAAGGAAAAAATGTAAGAGTTAAACTTCAGTCTCACAGAAGAGCTAGCTTCCAGTAGAGTCTCACTGAGCTGATGAGAAGGCAATTGCAGCCATGTGCAACATTCTCTGTTACCTTGCTGCATGGGAGCTTTGTGTGGTGGCATCAACCTTTTGGGAGGGGAATCCACTTTTTGGGAGATAACCTATGCCCCTGGCCTCACCATTCAGACCACTTGTGGTCTGACCTTGGGCAACGAGTTGGAGCCAGCAGGCGGCTTGAAAGCTGGGGTGGAGGCAAGTCATTTCCTACTGCCCTCTCAGCCTACACTAAGAGTCCTGAGCATGAGGCTGCTTTCTGGAATTTACCTTTTGGTCTGAGGGAGTATATATTCTTGAAAGAGGACTCTCTTGAAAGGCCTGGCAACCACTTAGACACTTCTGAGCTTCCTTTCTGTTTTCCAGACCTTTGAAGGTCACGATGCTTCTGTACTGAAGATCATTTTTGTGAGCCGAGGAGCGCAGCTGCTCAGCAGGTAAATACCTACACCAGGAGCACAGACAGGGGGGCTGAGTTTAAGAAGCAAAATTTCTTACCTGGTATCAGCAGCAAGAGGGGAGAGTTGTGTGGTGGATTTTGGTTTGGAGAGGCTGATAGGAAGATACCATGTTTATGCTGAGATTTCTGCAGGGGCTAGCCTAACTTCCCCTTCTTAGGTACACTGTGGGTTCTGCTTAGCTGCTGTGATGCTGCTGGGTTAGTGACAGACAATGTATTTAGGCAGAGCTAAGGATCCATCTCACCCTACTGTGTTTGGGTGAGGGCAAAGCAGCCAGAGCCAGTTCTTGAGATCTGCAGAGGGTTGATTCTCCTGGTAGTAGCAGGGAGGAGTGTAGTTTGTGTCCTGAACGGCCCTTCCTTGCAGAGAGGCTGAGATGTTACAGACTGGGAGTACCACCAGAGCATGTGAGGAAACACAGGTAGTAGGGTTTCCTGAGAGGGGATCACCAGAAGGGGTGATGGTAGTACTGGGAACTACTGGGTTGGAATTCTCAAGCTTTCTGGATGTTTTTGGTTAATTTAGCTCCTGTTGGAACGGGACGGGTTTGTCTGATATTTGAGGTGGGGCAGAGTGAGAATGGATTTATCCAGTGACTGTTTTGTTTCTGTCTCTTCCAAAAGTGGTTCTGATGGTCTCTTAAAACTCTGGACAATTAAAACAAATGAGTGTGTGAAAACGTTAGATGGTCATGAAGATAAAATCTGGGGTCTTCACTCTAACAAGCAAGATGATATGGTTGTCACAGCATCCAGTGACTCCTGCATCATGCTGTGGAAGGTACCGTGGGGGGTCTTTCTGTGTTTCCTCTCTGGGTTACTAATGAAAACACAGCCAGAGGGCTTGGGGTCCCTCAGTTCAGCCTCCTCACAGCTCAACTGTGATGTGTGCTCTCCTCCTTCCTGCACTTTGAAATGGGGTCAGTAAGGCACATCTTGGGGTTTGGGTTTGGGCTTTTTTGGCCATAGTGTATTTCCCCAGTTGATGATGTAAAAAGAATGGCACATGGGCCTTGGCAGCCTGCCCAGTGCTGGGGCTCTAAGGTGCATGAGAGGAAGGCTGTGAGTTGCTGGAGTTAATGCTTAAACTACTTGACCTGGGGAATCTGCTACAGCAGCTGGTCTCCTCATCACGATGGCTAGAGAAAAACTCACCTCTATGAAAGCAAGACTCGACAAGGTTATATTTTGTTGGCTTTTTAATAGGATGTCACTGAAGTTGAAGAGAAGGAGGCACAAGCTAAACAGGAGGAGCAGATTATAAAGTAAGTTGATCATGTGCAGTAATAAGCTGCAGAAGGCCAACTCTGTGCACTGAAACTGTCCACGCCTGGAGCCATCCAGCTCCATCTTATCTGAACATTACATTGCTTCGCTATTTACAGGCTGGCAGGGCACAGGAGTCTCTTTAGAGTTTCTCTTTAGCTCCCTCACAGTAACACTATCAGCTTCATGTTTATGTGCTGCCAAGATAAGCAAAGTCAAACCACTGAAACCTGCTTTCACTTCCGTCTGCTTCCGCCAGCACCAGGTAGTTCAGGGAGCCCTTGAACAACCTGCCAGGGTAATTACCTGCAGAGTGAGGGCACTGAGCTGTTTGCTGGCAAGCAGTATTAACTTCTTGGCCTTAAACCTCTGCATGCCATTATTGCCAAATCTATTACTTCCTATTTAATAGGAAATTAAATATGAAATACCAACCAAATATTTGTCTCACTCTCTTGACCCTGGTTTGTTTTCCAGAGAGCAAGAGCTTTCTAACCTGCTTCATGAGAAAAGGTATCTCAAAGCTTTAGGGTTGGCAATCTCTCTGGATCGTCCTCACACAGCATTGATGGTGGTCAAAGGTGAGTCCCAGTTGAGCACTGAAGGCAGTTTTCTGCCCTCTCTGCTTTTCAGAATGTCTCTTCCAGGGAGACAAAGAGTCTAATTGTCCCAGAATCTCAGTTCTTGCTTTCTTTTATGATGACTCCTCCTAAGTGAACCCCCCTGGGGAAAATGCTCTCCCTGCTCTCAGCCTGTGGATCCCTGGGCTGGACTCTTGCATGGACTCCTCATGTCTCTTTTCTGCAGCCATCCTTGGAGAAGCTGATGGGAGAAAGCACTTGGAAGAGAACATCGCTCGGCTCCGGAAGGATCAGAAAGGTTTGTTGCAAGGCAGTTTAAGTGCTTAAACCATTCAGGGTTAGGGGCTTGTCTTCTCAACTGAAATTAGAGGGAGCAGAGTCCCTAGGCTTCACATGTACCACTGAGCTCCCACCACCCTCAAGTAGGACTGGTGCTCAGCTTCTCCCTTACGGTGCTACCTGTGTACACCAGGAGCTGCTCTGAGCTCATGTGAGTGGCTTTGCCTGGCTTTACACCCCTGTGCCAGCTCACATGTCTTGGCATAGTTGTTCTGCCCTCCAGGCTCACCGGTGTGTGGGAGCTGTAGGGCAGAAGAGATGCTTTCTAACCTGGCATCTCCTGCCTGCTGACGCCCGAGGCACAGCCTGGGTACAGACTCCCTTCCTCCCCAGAGGCAGTGTTGACATTCTTGGTGACGTGGAACACGAACTCCCGAAACTGCCACGAAGCCCAGGCAGTCATTGAAACCCTCCTGAAGCACGAAGCACCAGACAGCCTCCTGCAGTACTCGGGCATCAAACCTGCTGTGGAGTCCCTGCTGCCCTATACAGGTGAGTTGTGCTGCAGGGATGGGCTGTGAGCCTGAGGCCTCCAAGCCCGGACTCTTCTCCTGTGTTGTGAATATTCCCTGTCTGCCTTGGTCTGAAGGGAAGAGAGATTTCCCCCCAGGCACACACATATTCTGGTGTTTCTCTCTTCGCAGAGCGCCACTTCCAAAGGCTGAGCCGATTGCTCCAGGCCTCCATGTTCATCGATTTCATGTGGCAAAACATGAAGCTGGCTGATGTGTCCCAGCCTGAAGACATGACTTTGTGACCCTCCTCCCCCCAGTTGCTCTTTCCAGAGGGGAGAGTCTGAACTGCTTTCCCACCAGGTATGGCAACTGGACTGGCCTCCTATTTTGTAATAAATTTTATAATGTTTGAATTTCTAAAGCAAGCCTGGCACTCAGTCTCCTTTGGGTTTAATGAGAGGAAAGTGTCATTTCTCTGCCCAAGCTGTGTTTTCCCTTTATATTTTCTCACCCTGAATTTTCAGGCCCAGACACTTAAACAGCCCTTTGCTTGGAGAAGTGGCAGAACCTGGCTTCAAACAAGCACTGGGTCATTAGGAGGGATTTAAAGCTTTATAGCATTGGGAGAAACTCCTGGCAATGTCAGATCATATCCCAAAGCCCAGCAGGGGAGTGTCTGTGATTTTCTTTGTCTGGGCAAAATGCAGCGTTGGCCAAGGCAGGTCTCTCACCTGTGCCAACCCCCAACTTTTAGTGCCTGGGATAGGACATCAGGGCAATTTTGATTCCCTGGCTAGCAAATGTTTGAAGTATTAAAAACCCACCAGTCTCCATAGATACTTATATTTGGTTTATTTATTTTAGAGACAAGTGTGTAAAAGAACAACAGAAATACCTCATGAGTTAGTTAAATTGCTTGTTTCAAACAAAATAAGCAGATACCTGGGAGAATAACTAAAAGGAAAGGTATCAGTCTATATAAAAGTCCAAAGTGTTTTCCTAGAACTGTTTGTCCAACTCAGTTCTAGCAAATTGAGTTTGTGATGAGAATCGCTGTGAGTTTCAGCAACTATCAGCCCCCCTCAAAAGAGGAATGCTTTGTTCCTAAAAATGTGCTCTGCACCCCTTACCCAGCTGGGGAACAAGCTGTACTGCAATCATTTTGGTTGCTGTGTCTGCACAGACCTGGCTGAAGGAGCGGTCAGAGCTGAGGTTCCCCCAGCAGGTATTTTTGTTCTCACAGCAGATCCAGCCAGGCCATAAGTGTGGCCAGTTCTCTGCTAGTCAAGCTTATCTCACCTTTATAAAAGAACACAATAAAATACCAGCCCCAAACCCTAAAAAAACCCACCAAAAATCAGAAAGCTTAAAAAAAAAAAATCTATAAAATAGGGGGTTCAGGTAGATGTCATTCAGCTGGCTGCATCATCCCATCCCTACCCTGTACCAGTAATTGGAGCTCTGGATTTCATGGGTGACTCTGTCACGTACTCTGGGTTTCTCTGCTGTTCCCCGGGGTGGCTGCTGCGCTCTGCCAGCTGGCTGCTCTGGGGAACAACACAAGAACGATTGTGAAATGTTCACATACTGCACTGCAGGATAAATACCTGCCTGAGGGAGAAGTAACTGAATCTGAAGTGACCTCTGACTTACACAGGAGCTGTCAGATCCACAGCTGCCAGAAGTTAAACCACTAAATCCTCTCTGCTAACTCCAGTAAAGCCTCTCCTGGCCCCCCAGCTTCTCCATGCAAGCTGCAGCAAGGATTGGCATTGGAAGCAATGTTTGCATGTGTTGGGATCTAACTGTGGCCTTGGAAGGCCACAAGTTCCAAGCCTTGATGCTCCCCACGCTGTTGCTGATGCTCCTCTGCCGTGCCCATGGCTCCTGTGGGACTTTGGGGAGGAGGATGCTCAGCTCTTGGTCGTGGTGCTGGCCCGGGGCTGGGTTCGTGCCCTGGGGGCACTAGTGCTCACTGGGGAGGGGAAGGACAGCTTTGAGGGCCGGGCGGGAGGCAGACTGCTGCACAGCTCGCTTGGTGACAGTGCTGCACTTCTGGAGGATCTCGTGGGCTGAGGGACGTGTAGGCACCTTGGGGATGCAAGTGGCCGTGTCTGGGTCAGTGAGGGAGGTGCTGAGATCAGCTGCAGATGACTCCACAAAGCCAGAATCGTTTCTGTCCTTCTGAGTGAGGTGTGGAGGCTTGCTGCTGTGCGTGGCCAAGGCATGCTGCAGAGAAGGGCTCCTGGCCTGCTTGACTTCTGGCAGAGATCTTGACAAGTCGGGCTTCCAGCTCAGCTGGCTGTCCTGCTCACTGCCGCTCCCTGAGCTGAAGGATGAACTGTCTGACTCCAGGTCTGAGGTGGAGCTGGCCCTGGGCAGAGACCTCGATCTGCTTCTCAGAGAGTTTGCGTCCTTTTCAGTCAGGTCAAGGGTAGAGCAAGCCTGCACCCTCCGCTGTCCCACAGCCTCACCCCGGGGCTGCAGAGCTGTCGAGGAGCAGAGGTTTGGTGTGGAGACATTGAGTGCACAGTTCATGATGGTCTGGAGCTTGTGGTGAGGATTCTTGTAGGGCTGGAGGCACATGGAAGGCATGTAGCCAGTGCAGCCATTATATCTGACGGGGAAGAATGCAAAGCAACACTGAAAGGAGCCTTCCTCCCAGCTCAGGCCCAGGGGAGGGGGCAGAGCACTGGGGGAACCAGCCAGGACTCAGCCCAGTGCTGTACTCGGGGCACAAGGAGGGGAAAAAACATCCATAGCCAAGGGCAATCAGCTTGAGGGAGCCTCTGCCCCTGCTTGGGGAGGAACAGGTAGGAAGCACCCACAGCAGGTAACTGGCTCCCTTAGGGAGCAAGGGCTTTGGAAAAGTCTCCTTACCGGATCAGCCACCAGCCATTGTCTGATTTCCTGACCACCTCCACAACCACACCATGGTTCAGCGAGAGCTCGTCTGCCTCCTGGGACTCGTAGGCTCGCACCACAAAGTACAGGCTGCCTGCGGGGAGAGAGGGGCAGGTTGGTTTTTGCCTTGTGGAGAAAATTCCTCCATCCCTGTGACAGGTGACAGCAGCTCAGGAGCCCTGGGGAGCAAGGGAGAGTCGCAGGGCAAGTGTCCCTGGGACTGGTTTGCTCAGAGACCCACAGCTGGTGCCAGAGCTCTGGGCAGGTACTCCAAGCAATGGTTGAAGTGATGGGGGTTTTGTAGAGGTTTTTGAAGGAGGATGATGATGTCCCAGGGAGCCAGAAGCAGGCTTACCCTCCTCATTTGAGCTCAAGGCACTCTGGATGTCGTTATGGACGTCAATCTCTTCCAGGTACGAGGCTGGGAACCAGGCGATCTGCTTGTCTGCATTTTCCACTAGCCACCATCCTGCAGCAGACAGGGGAAAAAGAGGCTTTTAAGAGCCTGCGAGTAGACAGGTGACCATGATCCCTGGGTAGGGGCTGCTCTGACAGGAAGGAGAGTCCATGGAGCAGCTCAGTGCCTGGCCGGTGCCCTGCTGACACCTCATCTTGTCATTCCCAGTAAACCCAGGTAAGCACACCCCATGTCCCAGCACCCACCTGCACCCGAGATGCCACCGACTGTGTGTTTGCCAAGCTGTGAATCAATCTACACCCCCCGTCCCTGAGGCTGGAGAATCCCTATCGCACGTACCAGTCATGTCCTTGATTAACACCTCAATAATTTCCTCCTTGGCCACTTGGAAAGTCTTGTTCTTGGTGTCTTTGGTTTCAAAGGTTTCTATGCACCTGTAGCTCTGGGATGCCTGGGGGTGTGTGATGGAGGAGAGCTGCTGATGGGGCTGGTTCTTCTTTTCCCCTCCAATTTCTGATGGCATTATCACAACACTGACAAGTAAAGGTTCATATTGGGTTACTAAGAACTCAGGTGGAAGGTTGAGTTTAGTAGTATTTTTGGTAACATTATCTATGCCACAGGCTAAGAAAAGCTTAGGCATCAGCAACGACATAAATGTGCATTAAAGCATCTGGCAGAACTTCCCTGCTCTGCTGCCCTGGTCTGTACCTGTTGTTTCTCTTCTACCTTGGTTCTGTAGCGTTTCTGTTTCATGAGGACATGTACAAACAAAAAATACAAACATAATTTCATACCTCTTCTCAGGAAAGGAGGGATCTAGGTCTTGGGTCTGGGCCTTGAAAAACTGAACCACGTCTTCACCCTGGGAGATTTTTGCATCCATTTTCAGCAGCTCCTGGGAGTAAATTTCCAGCAGTTTCAGTATCTCCAGGCACCTGTTCAGCTTTCCACTCTTCCTCTGCTTCACATTTGCATCTTTAACAGGAGTAAAGTTGATGTAAGAGGACAACGGTTCAAGTCACCTTGAGAGCAGCATCTTTTGCCCGAATGAGGGGTGTCCTCACCTGCCACCCTTACCCCCATAAGCCCAAACTGCAAGAAGCTGAGACAGCAGCTGCCTGTGCCTCCCGATCAGTTTTAATCCTAGAATCTCCTTAGTTGGAAGGGACCCATAAAGATCATCAAGTCCAACTCCTGGCTCCATGCAGGACCAGCCAAGTCAGAGCACAGGACTGAGGGCATTGTCCAGATGCTTCTTGAACTCAGCCCAGCTTGGTGCTGTGACAACTTCCTTGGGGAGCCTGTTCCAGTGCCTCTCAGTACAGAACCTCTTCCTAACATCCAACCTGAACCTCCCCTGTTGCAGCTTCACACCATTCCTTCATGTTCTATCCCTGGTCACCAAAGAGGAGACTATCACCTGCCCCTTCGCTCCCCCTTGTCAGGAAGCCACAGACCACCATGAGGTCTCCTCTCAGCCTCCTCTTCTCCAGGCTGAATAATATTGCCTGATAGAATTTTTTAAATATCTAAAATCCATCTTTGTTCACGTGTGAGTGTGGCCCAGAGCTCTGGGCCAAGATGTGTAATACTGATTTACCAAGTGTAATTATCTTATTAAAAAAAAATCTGGGTTATTTTAGGTCAGTACAGGCAGTAAGAGACCCAGGTGCAGTGCTGTAACCCGGCACTACTGTGCCAGGAGCAGGAGCCAGCTGTTATCTGTTCTAGAGGAAGCTCAGGCTCTGAGATTGAAGTCTGTGTCATAAGTTATGAGTGTCCCTGGCAGCTCTATGGTGGTTGTTGGTCCATCAGAGATCTGTTCTCCTTACCTTTAAACCTGGGTATTGTCCGGTCAGATTTCCTGAGGGAGCCGCTCTCGATGGGGAATTTTCTCTTTAGCTCTTTCTGAAAGCAAGGAGGAGGAGACAGTTGTGGTGCTTCAGCAGCCAGACACGCTCCTGGGCTCCTTCCCTCCCCTCCCCATGATGGGAATCCTGCTCTCAGGGAGATGATTACTTACATGGAATCTCTTAAAGTCTTCAAAGGTCCGGTAGATGAGGATGTTGTTCTGATCTGACCAAGACACAAACATCATGTAGTTCTGGAAAAATAAAGGGGGAAAGAAGTGTGGGTTTGGTTTTTTAATTGCCACGTCCAACGTTGGATGCTTTCAAGCAATTGGCATTTTCCAGGACCTGGGTTTTAGTTCTGGCTTCAGGCTGCAAGATTGTCACATTAAAAAAAAAATTAAACATTAGACCTATAAAAATATTTCTTTAATTTTAGGGCCCCAAACAGGTAATCATTGCTAAAACTTGAAGCAGTATCTGACAGATAGTGAACACAGTCAAAGGTGACCATTTTCTTAGGATACTCAGGCTGTTAAAAAAGCAGTCCAAGACCCCAGTTCTTGGATCTCAGTCTTAGATCACTGGGCTCTAATCCCAACAGTGCAGGGAAGCGAGCGATTGTACCTCTGTAAGAGTAACTCAGAAAGCTCTCTAGTTCCTGATTTGTAAATACTGAAGATCAAAAAAACCTAATCCAACAGAAATCAAGTACCTTCTGCTTTCTGCATTGCATCAAGCCTACTGCCTTCACATCCACTGGGTACCTGCGGCAGCTCATCTTCCCCACACCTGTTCCTCCCTCCCGGGATGGCTGGAGGCTGAGTAGAGATGTGGCTGCACGCACAGCTCCTGTGGTTAAATACCCTGGAGCAGGAGGCTGGCCCTGGCCTTTCCCACTTCCTCCTCCGCCCAGTAACGCTGGCAGAAATTCCGTAATTTGGCAAATTACCGTGTACCTTTACCTGTCCCCCCTGCTTTAAGTGTGCAAGCACAGATGGCAGGGGCAGAGTTCAGGGAGCTGAGGAGGGGAAACATCTTATCTTATCGCATCCTTACTAGGGTCTGGTTATCATCCCTGGGGGTTGGGGAGGTCCCTGGGGCAGCAACACTTGCTGTGAGCTGAACTACGTTCCCAGGGATGGCTCTATTGAATGGATGTGCCTGTCGGAGTTGCCAGCGGCTCGGGCTGTGCTCACCCCAGCCTCAAGAACTGATTAGGAACACAGCTTGTTGTAAAGCACAAGTCAGGCCCAGCTTTCCCTGTGTGCTGGCTGTTACAAATCTCCTTGCTGCTCTGTCACATCTGCTGAGGTGCCTCCCTCCAAAGGGAGGTCTGGTAGCTGCATCAGCCTTCCTGCACTCTCAGGAGTTAGCGGGCAATGCTGATACTGCTGGATCAAAGGACGGGCGAACGCTCTCCTGAGATGTAACTCCCGAAGCTGCTCAGGTGTTGCTGGGTGATGGAGACTCCGGGCTGCATGCCCCGTTCCCTGTCCCTGGGTGTGTATGTCACGCCAGGTGTCCATACACACCCAGGCCGACCAGCAGCTCTTCCCGTGGGCCAGCTCCTCGCTGCCTGGCAGCACGGGGGGACGGGTGATTACAGCCCTGGAAAGCCTGTCCTTTCACTGAACTGCCTCACGTTATGACTTGGCCGAGGGGCATCGTGTGATCAAACCGCCTTCTCCATCCTCCCTCCCCTTCTCCTTTGATGATGCCTAAAAGGAATCATTGTCATTATTCAAGCCCAAATTGAGAGGGAAGGCTCGGCCTTGCCTTCCCTTTCATTTCCCAAGTACACCCGCTGCCTTAAAACCCTCAGTCACAGCTTCCAAGGATTTTTCATCTACTAAAAACCCCCTCAGAGTCTGAACAGGGAACCAAGTGAAATTGCTTCTGGATGGTCAGAAAGCATGGTGCCTAGGGCCACAGGTTGTGTTTCCACGGGCTGTGTTTCACGAGTGCGTGAGGCTCCTCTGGCACAGTGGGATGGCAGGGGCTGGGGACAGAGGAAGTGATTTCATTTGATCTGTTGTCCTGGGTATCTGTCCTCTGTGGAGAAGGGAAAATGATACTGAGAGCACTTCAGCCCCACATGCGAGTTTGGTGGGAAAACCCCTTTGCTGGCATCTCCAGGGCACTTCCTGGCTCCTGAAGCTAGAGAGGAGCTGCCCTGGGGAAAAGCCGATGCAAAGCAGCTCGCTGCCCTCAACAGCCCCAGAATCGAACCCTCCATCCTTCTGTTCACAGAGGGCCCAGCAAAAAGCACATGTTGTTAAATCTACCAGGCTTGAAATGGGAGGTTTTTATGGAGAGAGAGGAAATTGATTCATCCAGCACAACTGTTCTTTGCAACGGTGGTGTATCTAGAAACTACCTGTCTCTCAGGTGGCAAAACCCCTTGCTGACTCCCTGTCATCGCACCCAGGGGCCTCTCCTCGGACACGGGTGTCGGTGGAAGCAAGAGGAGTAGGAAACAGCTTTGGGTTTGGCAATTGCTCGTCCCCAAGGCTTTGTCATATTTCACTCTTATCAAGGAATTAAAGAAGGGAGATGTGGAAACTGCTGAATGGAATGTCCCAACAGGAGGGTTGGGAAGTCGCCTGCGGCCAAAGAGCTGGAGAAAACCTCCTGCAGTTTGGAGAGACAACTTTCTGGGGGATGCTGGCCGGTGACAGGGATCCTTCCTTCCAGGAAGGATGAGATCTTGGATAAAGCGAATTATGAGCAAAACTGCTCCAAACTCAGCAACTAGTTGTTGAGAAAGCGTTTTGCAGAAGCAAAGGTCACTGTGCTGCGGAAACAGTGGTATAGCAGGGGACCATGGCACTGCTCAGAGATAACACCACGTCTGGTGCCATTTCCGAGAGCTCAGTTCAAGGCCCTGTAGTGGTTATGGCAATATTGTTGCCTTGTTGTTGTCTGGTTTCATGTCAAGAAACTGTCTGCTCGAGAGACTGAGCTAGTGAGTCACGTCATATTAGCCTAACGTGATGATACCTGTGAAATCGAAGGGAGGGCCGCGCCAGATTGCCCCTGGATCAGCACAAGCGCTCCTCAGCAGCATTACTGCACCTCCTCCACGAAGCCCTGAGAGGCCAGGGCCATGTCTGGTGTGAAGGATGGGTAACTGATTGGAGGAGGCCAGTAATCCTGCTTCTTTGCTGGGTACATGTGAGCACGCTTGTAAAAAAATCCCCAACCTAATCACCTCTTTCCTGACATGACATCAAGTTTATTTTGCGTCTTCTACTCCTTCCATCTCCTTCTGCCACAGATTGGATCCTCCTCGTGTGTAATTATTAACTGGAGCGTAGGAGCGGTCTGCCCAGCAAAAGAAAACTCATCAAGTTCTGCTGGGTGCTGCTATTTTATCATCAGTGTTTCTCTATGTACTCCTTATGGCCGGCAGGTACTTTTTTCTTTAGTGGCTGTACAAGAGAGGCACAAAAGAGATCATGAACTAACCAGTACTGTGTAGCAGTGGGCTGTCCCACTCTGAGGAGACCGAGGAGACACAAGTTTTCCTCCACAACCCTGGTGTTTTCCCAGCCCGTTACAAGGAACCACAGGTCTCACCGAGGTGGAGCTTTGCCTCCTGCTACTCGCAGCACATCATGGGTGCCCTGGGTACACAAAATGCGGGCTGTGTCACGGAAGGATGAACGTATAGTCATGAGGAGTCACACCAGAGTGACTGTCCAAAGGCACCCAGGGTCTGAAGGACAGGGTAGATCATCCAGTGCCTTCAGGGAGTTCCCCTGGCCACCCAGGCTGTCCCCTCTGCTGTTTCCATTAGAAGACCAGCTTCCCTCCACCCTGTGTAAAATGCCGTGACAAATAAATCACTGAAGGTCTGGTTTCCATTTCATTTTGGTACGGATCATACCAAATCTGGTGTGTTTAACCAGAGTAGAGCAGCCTAAATGGGACAAGTGCCTGGACCAACCTCTCACTGCATCCGATGAGAGCCAAAAATAGAGCTGAAGCACTTTGGGGTAGCCAAAGGTGGCTCTTCACCAGCTCCACCACAGCCACAGCCTTATCACAAATGCACACACACAAAAAAGACAAGGAGCCATAGTATGAGCATCATTTACCATGTACAGAAGTCAGGGCTGGTCAGTGACCTGGACATTTCATGGCTGGAGGTGTGTACGACTATACCCTGCATTTCTCTTTCTGCGCCCCGCACAGGAGGAACTGCTGCTGGTTAGACTCACTGACCACAGAAAGGCAAAGGGAGAAAAAGTCCTCAAACCACCCTTGAGATACTATGGCTGCAAGGAAGAGATATGGAAAGGAGCCACGGGGGCCCTCACCTGGAACGATGCCGGGAGGAGAGCTTCATCTTTCCTACCATCACCTTCAGCATCAAAACCTGCCCTTCACTGTGCTTGAAGGTCACCGGCGATAACGCATGACCCATCAGCACCTTTAATGAAAAGCCCAGCTGCTAAAAGCTGATTTTGAGAGTACAGAGAGGTTTTAGGCTGCCAATAAATAGAGAAACAGACTCTTATTATAAAATAATAAAAAAAAATATCAAAGAGCAGAGTTGACAAAAATACCCTTCACCTCATAAACAAAGGAAGCAGTTGAACTTTCACACGGACTGGAAGGAGAGGTTTTGCAATATCTAATCCAGAAGAAGGTATTTCATTTCCTCCTAATCTCAGTGGCTGCTGCAGGCACTAAAGCTTTATCCAGCGGCCAGATCAATCAGAGAGACCTCGAGGCCACACAGCCCCATGGCACTTCTCTACCTCCCAAAGAGCTGCATTGTAGGAGGCCTGAGCGCAGGGGCTTGCTAACTCCTCCCCAGCAGATTTACTGCACGATAAACAGGGCTCGAGCATGAAGAGCTTGGTGTCTGGTGCTGTACGTACAGCAAGGGGGGCCAGTACCTGCATGGGGCTGTGTGCTGCACCTTCCTCCCCAGTGAGGGCCTGGCAGAGAGCAGGTTGGGCAACATTTGCCAGCCCAGTTTTCGTTCACATCTCAATGGCCCGCTGCAGCCCGCAGCTGACTTCTCCTGCTGCAGAGGCCAAAGATCCACTAAGGCCGAGTGTTTCTCCGCTCCCCTCCAACTCAGCTCGTGAGGCTGTGTTCGTTGGAAGGAAGGAGAAGTGATTTCACAGGGCTGCTCCCCGAGCTGTCTCAGGTACGGTCCCTGGCAGCAAGGCTTCCTGTGGTGATGCTGGGAAAAGACAGGACTCCTTTTCTGCTTCTTGCAAGCCTTTGACCTGCCTTTTCTACAGGGAGAACATGCATGGCTTTGCCAGCCAGCTCAGGGAGAGAAGCCAACTTCCTCCGGCACTTCTCTCCACGCCGCTTCCCTCTGCCACCCTCCCATCCCAGCATGTGTCCCGCTCCTTTTGACCCGGGTCTCCTGCGATGGACTCGTGCCTGGGGCATCCTTGGTTAATCGCCTCCATGCAGGAGACCGGGGCTCAGCACACGGAGGTCCCATCCCTGCCCCAGGTCACTGACAGCATGGCTGCAGCCAGACGGTGGGTATAAAATCATGGCAGCACATCAAACTCCCTCAAACCTCGCATCTGCTGGCTGGGAGAGGGGAGAGCAAGAGGGCAGGTTTTCCTTGAAATACCCTTGGGATCCAGCGGCCCAGCCCAAGGAGAAAGCAGCCTTTGGCGGGAGGTTTGCTCCTCGCCTGGGGCATGACGGGCCCTGTTTACCAAACACCTGTTGCAAGAATTTCATAGCTCCTGTGTAGAAGCGGCATGTTTTTCTAAGGTTATGCAAAGGACAAAAGCATGATTCAAGAAGAAAAATTCCAGGAAGGATGAGAATAGAAGTTAAGCCACTGCAAGGGAAAGTTTCCTGCTTCATTTCCTACAGAAAAGAAAAAAAAAAAAAAAGAGAGAAAAGAAAAAGGTGTTTGATGAGTGCATGGCATGGTACGAGGCCAACACGGTGTGTGTACGTGCTGGGACCCAGCTACGGGCTGTGAAGGGAGATGGAAGGCAGGCTTGAGTTTTCAAGGGGTTTCAAACCTTGAGGAGGCTGTGCCAGCCCCGCACACTCCAAAATCCATCAGGGGAAAATCCCAGGAATGCAATCTGTACAGCCAATGGCAAGAGAAGCGAGCACCCACCAAAGTGTAGGAACACTGGTTTTACTTGGGCAAAGTTTTTGGGTGCTGCTTTTACTTCGTGCTAAATATAGTAACGTCTCATCAGAGACAAGACTCATATTCCTCCCAGGTTAGTCAGAGAAATGCTCATCCCATTCTTACCCCTTCCTCATTCCCCACTGCCATCGATAAGTGGAATATGCAAAGTGCCTTATCTCTGCTGGGGTTCCCACCAGCACTAGTAGCTCAAGTTAAAAGTTCACCTTTATTTCAATGGAAAGACAATGTCCCATTCCCCCTGCAGGAAACCAGGAAAATAAGATCTAATCTTCATTCCAAAGCCTGGCAGGGAGGAGAGTAACGTGGAAGCAGAACTTGTTTCACTGATGTTTAATTCTTGACTATTCAACGCCTTCTCACAGCAACTGTTATCTGAGACAAATCTCTTCCTCGCCACTGATTTGGTCTCTGCTGTCTGCTTGTTTTGACCTACTTCTAGGAGAAAAACTATATTACTGGAAAATCAGAGCATGCTATGTAAGAGTGGGGGAAAGACAGAAACCACCATGTACACTTGCATGTACAGGGAAGAGATTTTTAGAAGCACAGCTCTTGTAACTATGGGGTCATGAATTTTTAGGAGATGGAAATGTGAGTCATTGGTCAGGAACGACCCTCAAAATCCAAGTGAGAAATGGTGCGCTGCAGCATTTCAAGTGAACTCATAATAGCATCTTCTTACTGAAACACAGGGTGTTCCCATCGCACAATCGGTCCTGCAGCGGCAGTGAAAGCCCCAGCCCAGGCTGGAGACACCCTGAGCCCTCCAGGCCTTCACCAGCAACAGTCAGGACAGCTCCTTTCGCAAAGTCAAGAGCAACAGGAGCCACGTGCTGAAGATTTTGTGCTTTATTTTTCAAGAGCACAAAAGGAAAGCCCCAATTTTGCTGTGTTTGTGCTCAGAATGAATTATGATATCTAACAATTTGTGTTTTCTCCTACCCCAGCCACTGCAAATACCCGTGCCACCACTTCTGAACTCTCATTTTAATCAGCAAGAGGATCCACACCTAAAAACACCACCAACTTTGCAATAACCTACTGCAGTGTCGGGGTGCAGACCCCCAGGTTTGAGCAGGGCAGAGCCTTGGTACACTGTGCACAGTCCTGCACCTCAGCCTGGTTCGGACAGGTATCAGTAGTTCTGGGCAGATGTGAACCAAGATCGATGGCTCCCCAGTTCGCTGGCAGTGGTTTGTCAGTACGACTGCAGGATCCTTCCTGTCAACAGGGAGGTGAATTCATGCCTTCAGAAGCTTTGCAGGTGATGCTCAATATGAATCACTTACCTGGAAATACATGTTATTTTTCTGCTGCTATTTCCTAGTTGACTGCAATTTCTCAAACATTCTCATGACTAATTCCTAACGCTGGCTTTGTAGCTGATTGGCCTTCAGGCTCTCATCCTTGCAAGTAAACACAAGTTAGCTTCCTCTCAATGTATTCCCCCGGAGAGGGCAAGTTACATCCAACTGCACCTCTCCGCAAAACCACCCCCAAACCACAGTGAGGATCCTCAGGGGCATGGGGTAAATTTTTCCCAAGAGCTTTATTTAAAGTAATGAAAAGTGGCCTATGAAGCAGAAGGGCTTTGAGATTATTACAGCTTGTTCTCTGGTCAAAATCTAACTTTTTTATTGCAGTAATGGAGCAAAACACATGCCAGCAGGCAGTCCAGGCTCTGGGGGCTCCACAGGCTGTTATATTTCTATATAGTCCCACTGCAACCTGGAACATGTGCTGGGCAGATGCCAGTAAGAGTTTCCTTTTCCCTCTGTCATCTTAGAGAATTTGCAGACTTTCTGTAGACTTGATCATACTCATAGATCAATTAGCATCCTGCTGTAGCCTGGGATCAGACTGCTGGGAGAAAGAGCTCCATGAAACCTCCTTGAGGTCACCTCTCCTTTGCTCAGGAGCTGCATTTCAGCTCAGAGCTTTGTCCTCGCCTGAAGCCAACTGTGGGTATGCCTGTGCCATGCTTCTTCCCATCCTGACTCAACCTTCTGGGCGCAGAGGGCCGGGGGGGCGGGGGGTGGGGGGAGGCGCGTCCAGCCCCAGCAGCCACCCTTGTGCTAGAGAGTGAGCGGAGGGCTGCATACCTGACTTCAAGAATAGGTCTTCTCCCATTTCCAGCCCAGTTTCTTCTTCATTCCCCATGCACCTGCAGTCAGCTGCCAGTTCCCAAGCTCTTGTTTAGCAAGGGGCAAAGATAAGAGCAGAACATCAAACAGCAGTCTTCCTCTGAGAAACATAAACACGCCCTTTTCATTTTCCCAGGCGTGGGGTTTACTAACGCTTCCTGGTAACTACCGTCACTGCCGTTACCCGCACAGTACCCTGCCCCATGCAGGGCTTCAGCGGCTGACAGGACGAGGCACCTATCCGGTAGAATTCCGTGTGCCTGGTCTCACAGGCATCACTGAAAACTAGGTGCTCTGCTGGCAGTGCCCGTGCCCGGGAGCACTGCAAGGTGCCACTGTCAACAGGCGCCTGGACCACACACCAAGGAAGCCTCGGCTGGGAAGCAGCTGCTCTTAGGAGGGGTCTTTGTTAGGCGCTACTTTGGTAACGGTGCTGCCACACTGGCAGGAGTAGGCATGATGCCGGCCTGCTGGAGCTTGTGGCAGGTGCCTTCAGCCCCAGAGCTCCAAGGTCATGCATCACTCGGACATGCTGCAGCTCCTCTGCCCGGTCTGAGCACCCTTGGGCAGGCTGGGAGCAGATAGTGGTGGTGCAGGGATGCACAGGGATGCTCTGGTGTCACACAACCCCAGGGAGGGCCACGCAGCTGAACTCCAGCACTAGTTGGGACCCTCTGCGGGGCACCCACCAGGATCCTGCCAGAACATAACAGAGAGCAGGAAGGAGGGTGGCTGTGTCCTTCCTCTGCTCTGCACCACATTCTGTCCTTTGAATGGAATTAATTACACTCTGTGCTTGGGTTAAATTCGAGACAGGAAAGTGGATTTCCTTGCCCTGGTTTGAATCTGAGCATCTCCCTGTTCTTTCTCCCACCTGCTTTGAAGCAAGATGATGCTGGTGGTGAGGACAAATAAGAGAAAGAGCCAGCTCTGCTCTTACAGCCAACCAGAAACAGGTCTGAGCACTGACACCTCCATAAGCAACAGCCCCATCCAGGTGACAAAACTTTTTTCCTTTTAAATAAAAATAGATCATGCTTATATTTTAACTAACTCAATAAAAGAAATCATTAGCAAGGAGGCAAACAGACTGTTAAGGCCAAGGAGATTGCTTTGACTTAGAAACATCTCTGCAACTATTTAATTGCTTGAAGGCTAAGCAATAAAGCACTGTAGGAAATTCCCTGGGACTCTCTTCTAGATACCAATACACCCTCTTTCCTGAACTGAAAAAAGAAGAGAATGAGGTCATTAACATCATTTACGTATTTATTGGTGGGCAAGGAAAACAAGGATAAAAGAATGCCTTTTCCCCTACTTGATCTTTCACTTGTGTGTGAAAATTCAGACATATAGTTGTCCATAATTTTAGACAAAGCCCTTTCAGTAGCTCCTATTGGTTATTCATGTCACTTTTCCCTCACTCCTGTACATCAGCAAAGAAATGTTCTCATGAAATTGTAAATATTTCTAAAGAAAGAGCAAGCACTGGTAAATAGGAGACCCAAAGATGGAGATAACAGGCCATGAGCTCCATGCTACACAGATGAGGAAGAAGATGATCAGCAGTTTCCACGTGAAGCACACTTGTGGATGAGGCTTAGAAGCTTTTCTCTAAAACAATGCATTACTTACTGAACATTTTACACCATGCTGTGTTGAATATGGGCATAACAGCTGAAAATGAGATGTATTTTTCCAGCAACTTTCATACAAATTGTGTCTTTGCAGAATTGGTGGCACTTAACAGCAGGGAAGACTCAAGATGCTTTACAGATATGCTGTGGAACAGCCTGGAAGGAATAGGATGTAGAGAAGCAGATCTTTGTAGGAGCAGGAGCTGCTAAGGAGAAAGCTCCTGGGCTGCAACTGCCTAAAGGGACATGAAAAGGGCTGGTGCTGCCTGAAGGAGAAGAGACAGAGGGAGGCAAAAACCTATCCCAGCCAGCCAATACAGGATTTCTTTGGGGGTTGGACTCAATGCTCTCTTGAGGTCCCTTCCAACCCCTATGATTCTGTGATTCTTAAGATGGTATTTTGGTCCATCTCCATCCCAGGCATACATTTCTTTGCATTAGACAAAAAAATCCTATTTTTCACTTGACTTGCAGGATATAAGAGTTGAAAAGTGGAAGTGGATACAAAATTCACATTCTCAAGTGCATTTATCACTGTGGGAGGCTTATCTCGTGGCCTTGAAACCTCTAATGGCCCAAGAGCAACAAGCCAAAAAGAAGAAAAAGAGCAAGTGGGTGCTGCCCTGGGACTTTACATCCTCTGAACCCCCACCAAGAACTTTCCAAGGCCACTGTGTCTTGGAGGCTGGCTGCAGGGTGCGCTTCAGGCTGTCAAATCATCCAAAAACTTTATCCACACTTGTAGCAAAGTGCCAAGCTGCAGATAATTAACCTTCCCAAGGGGAAGAGACCCCGCTCTGAAGCTGATGCTGTGCTGGACCATCGTCAGGGTTTGATTGGAGCTGGGTTGCTGTTCTCACATGCTTGCAAAGCCTGTAGCTCTCCAGTTGCCCAGAGAGGTTGTGGAAGCCCCATCCCTGGAATTGGATGAGGCTTTGGGCAACCTGATCTAGTGAAGGTGTCCCTGCCCATGGCAGGGCGTTGGAACTAAAAGATCACAGAATTGTAGGGGTTGGAAGGGACATCAAGAGATCATTGAGTCCAACCCCCATCTTTGAGGACCCTTCCAACCCAAACCATTCTATAATTCTATGAAGAGCTGTCGAATGTCTGCTTGTGCCTGAGGAGCTGGGGCAGCTTTGAGCTGTCCTTCCCACCACGGCAGCCCAGCCGCGCCCAGCTACATGCAACGGCTCACTTCTTTGACATACCTGCCCTTGTGTAACACATGCAAACTCTCGGAAAGAAGCGTGTAAATCCTTCCTCAGTATCTCAATATACCTTTACAAGTGCGTGACAGGTGTTAGAATTTGATATGGGCATGTCCTGCTGCAGGTACCTGCTCTGGAACTGAGTGATATGTTTGTTTGCTCTTTAAATCACACTGCTGACAGCATCACCGTGCCAAAGAGAGCGTGGAGCTGTCCCGTGCCACCAGCTCTGCCCCATGCTACACACACATATGAGACAGACATTGCTGGGAGATGAACTGGCACTGGCAGAAGGCTCATGTGAAGGAATCATAGAACTGTAGGGATTGGAAGGGACCTCCAAAGATCAAGTCCAACCCCCTGCCAAAGCAGGTTCCCTAGAACAAGTCACACAGGTCGGTGGCCAGACAGGTCTTGAGTATCTTGGGGTTGGACCCGATGATCTCTCGAGGTTCCTTCCAACCCCTGTGATTCTATGATCTCCAGAGAAGGAGACTCCACAACCCCTGGGCAGCCTGTGCCAGGGCTCTGTCACCCTCACTGTGAAGAAGTTTTTCCACGTGTTGGTGTGGAACTTCCATGTTCCAACTTGAGGCCATCGCCCCTTGTCCTGTCCCCACAGACACTGAGAAGAGGCTGGCCATTTCCCCCTGTGTCCCACACTTCAGGTATTTATAAACATTAATAAGATCCCCTCTCAGGCTTCTTTTCTCAAGGCTGAACAGTCTCTATTCATTCATCCTTTCCTCATACGGGAGATGCTCCAGGCCCTTAATCATCGTCATAGCCCTAAGTTAGACTCTCTCCAGGAGATCCCGCCCTGCCCGCCTCAGACCCAAGACTGAAGCCCGGACCCGCTGCTGTACTGGCATAAAATACCAGACACGCGGGACCGAGCCTCCTCGTCCAGAGCCGGGAAAAGCCCCCTCCCTCGCCCCAGCGCCCGGCCGCAGGGGACGGTGCAGCCTTCCTGGGCTCGGAGTCACAGCCGAGGCCCCAACCACCGCCCGCCCCCAGCGAGGCGAACCCGGGGCCGTTCAAATGGCGCCTCCCGCGGTGGCCGGCCCGGCCCGTGGTGCATCGCGGCGCCAAGATGGCGGCGCCCAGTGAGGGCCGGCCGGGCCGTGGCGCCTCGTCCTTCCCGGGCGCTGAAAGCGGCACCTTCGTTTTCCCTTTCGCCGTCCCGAACGGCACCGCTGGCTCCAGGGCGGAGGAGCCATCCAAAAAGCCGTGCCGAGCCTGCACGGATTTCAAGAGCTGGCTCCGGGAGCAGAGGAAGCAGGCAGCCCCGGGCGGCGGGGTGAGGCGGCGGCTCTCCCGCGGGGCGGGGGGTGGCGGTGGCAGTAGCCTCCCCTGTCACCCCCGGCAGGCTGGGGGTGGGGGCTGTCGTACCCTCAGTCCCTGTGGAGCTGCAAATAGGGTTTCCATCCTGACCCCCTCCCCCCGTGCAAGAGCGATGGGGCAGCGTGCCCCCCTCCTCGGCGTGTGAAGGGGCCATGGTTTCCCCTCGGGAGAACTGTGAAGGGGGACTCCATCTTCTCCCCACCGGCTTGGAGGAGGGCTGTACCCCTCCTCCAAGATGAGGATGAGATGGAGAGTTGTTCTCTCCATCTCACCCTCCCACCTGAATGCAATGGGGGTGTTTCCCCACCAAGCACTGTTGTCCCCTCACAACCCTCTCTTTTGCTCCAGGACCCAACGGTTGTTGAGGAGAAAGAGCCACCGCCAGACTGTCCCCTGGACAGTGAGCAGCTGGGTCGCAGCACCTGGGCATTCCTGCACACCATGGCAGCATACTATCCTGACCAGCCCACTGGTGCCCAGCAGAAGGAGATGAGGGAATTCATCAACCTCTTCTCCAAATTCTACCCCTGTGAGCACTGTGCTGAGGATCTGAGGGAAAGGTGAGTTGCTTTGCTGGGGTATTTTTGGTGGCTGATGCTGAAGGGGCTAATTTGGAATGCAGAACTGCAGCAGCTATTTGCATATCAGCAGCTCTTCCTGCAGTTGGGGTTTTTAGCTGTGTGGACTGGTTTCTTCCATTATTGCATAAATCAGAGATAGACTTACTCGGAAAACAAATACCTTTATTGAGCTGTTAGGTTGTGTTCTGCCTCCAAGGCCTCCCTGAGGCGATTTCAGGATTTTCTGTTTCAAACTGGACTTCCGCTCAGCTGTGAAATTAAACTAGAGTTGTGGAATTAGATTAGGAGGCAAGTGTTCTCCTACCCCAGAAAACCCCTTTTATTGGCAACCTCAGCAGTAGAGACAAAGATCAAAATGGGCCGTGATGTTTGATAAAGTCTGGTATTCCTGTTACTGTCACCTTGTTTCTTGAAAGTTTCAACTCCTCTTTTCGGGGTGATGAATACATAAAAAAATAACTGAAACCTAATAATTGACTTAGCAGGCATTGCATGGCAAACCAACTGCTCAATATTTTTGTTTATTATTCTACTTTTGTTTAAATTCAGTGTTTTGGTGAACTCAAGTGCTACTTGCTTATTTTCAGAGGTAGCCTGTTTGACTCCTGAGGCTTTTCCAGATGATGAGACTAGGCACAATGAAACCAAGCCAGTTGCAGACATCAGTATTTTAGAGTGGAGGTTTGGACTCTAATAATTATTGCTATCTACACCCTCTCTTCTGTGTTCTCTTTTGGACTCATCTTGCCATAGCAGAAGAGGCGACTGGCTGTCTCTGGGCTCTGTGCCTGCTTCGGGTGTTGAGGTTGGTGTCTGTAAAAGAGTAACATAGGTTTCCTCTTCCCTGTTTGCAGATTACGTACAAACCAGCCCGATACTAGCAACAGGAATAACTTCTCCCAGTGGTTGTGTCTTCTTCATAACGAAGTGAACAGGAAACTGGGCAAATCTGAATTCGATTGCTCTCGTGTGGATGAACGCTGGCGAGATGGTTGGAAAGATGGTAGCTGTGATTAATCCCTGGAGACTTTGGAAATCTAACAGACCAATTCAATCTGGTGTTGAGTCACTACAGAGATGTGCGAGTAAATAACTGTGTGTTTGCGTGCTTGTGTGTGTGTGACTGGTGTGGCTTCTGGGAATAAAGGTAAACTAATTCTAAGAGTAAACCTGAAAATCTTTTCCTAGTAACATTTTGATCAATGGTTACGTAAAAGTAACCTGAAGGATTGAGGCCTTGCATGTGACACAGGAATAGTCAGAAACCTAAGTCACTGACAGACTCATGGAGACTTCTTCATTATGACATTTCCTTACTTTAGTGGCATTTGCTCGTTTCTGTTGACTAGAATTTGTTTTCCCTGAATACAGTTGTAGAAGGCTGCACTGTTTATCTGTAGGCATTATCCCAGTGTTTTATAAATTCATCCAATTTGTTGTCATTTTCATTTCTTTTGTTCTGATAGAGCAAAGTCATGCTGCGTTCTGTGCCAAGTCTGTACCGCTCGATCTCCCTTTCCAGGACCCCCAGTGCTTGTTGTTAGACTTGCATCCAGCTCCTTTGATAAAAGGCCTGATGGCAGGTACATTTAATTTAAATGCTGAAATCAGGGATCACAGATTTAAATATATTTTTGTCTTTTAACTTATCATGCAAGAGGACATTGTAGAAAAGGAAACTAAAGCAAAACAAAAAAACCCCCAACCAAATCTCACAGGATGAATGGAATGAATTATCAACTGAGTGAAACTCAGATATTTTAAATGGATCACTAATTTTCTTGGGATCCAGATGTGGTGTGAGAGTAGGTTCTACTGAGCTACTTATTCTTAAAGCAGACCACCTCTTCATCTCTGCTGTGAACTGCTGTCTGTCATGAAAATAACTTGAGACTGATACCTGTAATGAAGTATATCCAGCTTTGTTTAGCATACAGTATTTCTGAGATGTCGCTTGTGGTTTGAAATACTTGATTGATATTTGCTGACCTGGTTGGTATTCTGGTGTTATACCCTGGGTAAAAATCTCTCTAGAACAAAAGGACTTTACGAGCCCCCCTGCAGTATTTGAGTCCTGTTTTACACTGTGATGTCAGCTTTACCTGATACTTAAAGCACAGGGGACTCAAAGCAGTAGATTCTCTCTGTAGAAACTACTCAGGATCCATGCTATGTGTATTTTTTCCTGGGCCAGCTGTACTGCTGCAGTGTATCAATACATAAATGTGAACATCAGATTCAAGTGAAATAGCAGCATAAACTTTACATCACAGTGCATATAAGCATGTCTCTGTACGAAGAGAAAGCTTACAGGGGAAAAAGTCAAAATAATGTCAAGTTCTTCAACTAGATAGTGATATGATGCCCTTACTGCATTTCTGGCTGTGAAGAGTTTGCACAAACCATGACAATAGTGGACTCTTTCCCTTCTGTACTTCCTGCTCAGTTTTTCTTGTGTGTTTCAGTGAGTTTCCTTATTTCATGCTCTAGAGTACATTTGTAAATTTACTCTTGCTGATAGAGGAAGTGTTACCTGGAAATGTTAATGGTACTTTTATAATAATAGAGTGATGACAGCTCATATCATAGAATTTCAATCTTCTAACCTGTGTGCATGGGGCTCCTTAGTGTTTAGAAAAGCAGTAAGAGCTTTGGAAATGCATTTTAATGTTTTATGGCATATTCAAGTTCTTTCAAGTCGGGCCTGTAGAAACAGCACAGTATACATTTTATGGGCTGGTTATTACCAAAGTCTTATATAAGAAGGTGTCCTAAACCCAAACCTGATGATACAGTACTTCATGGAGCATGGAGTCTGGCTTAACCTGAACAATCCCTTCAAGCCTATTAAAAGTGCACAGAAAATTTCCCAGTTTGCACATTGAGGTTCTTGGAACAAATAAATTTCAGCCCCATTTTTGGTGGTTTTTAGAAATAAACTCAATCCCCCAAATGAAGGGTGCTGGTATCCACTAACGCAGGCAGGACCAAGGCAGGGGCTGTAGCCTCCTCTGCTTTGTCAGGTGTCACCTAAATCACCCAGCTCTGTCAGGATCACTGTAGCAGCTGGGGGTTGGGCAGGCATTTTCTTCTGGAATTGAGTGTGTTGAAGGTGGAGTTTACTGTTCTTCCTTTCCAATCTTCCCTCAACCATGCTCAGTGACGGTTTTATCACCCATGGAGCAGATGATGATATTCTTCAGGTTGGTAAAACACCTTTTTCATCTTCATACAGAACATGGGCCAGGTCAGTGAGTTACACCTACTTGTGTGAGCTCATGAGTCCTCAGACCACTGCTGCCTTGTGGTTGGTAACGGGCAGGTGTGTGGTAACCTGCCACGCTGCAGCATCTGTCCACCTAAGGACTGTAGAGAGGAAAATAGATGTATATCCTGCTCAAAATCACGGGGGATGGCTGTGGCAACACAGTTCTTTTTGTCACCTTGTGTTACTGGAGGAAAAGCCCTTTCTGCTGGCACTTACTGCTCTGTCCTGGCAGTGGTGTGGGGTCGAGGAAAAGCCTGAAGGCCAAGCCAGGGTCTTTAGCAAGTGTTTCCTGATACTGGGGCCACCAGCTGTGGCTGCCAGGATGCTCTTAGGGCAGTTTGTAACTTTGCTAAGTGGTCATTTGGTAAAATCTGGGTTTGCACTCTGTTCTCTCATGTTCATGGCTTTGCAAGAGAGCTTTGACTGGATGTTTCTCAGGCACAACATTATCTCTGTGGACACAACACTGGGGGGGGGGAATTTCTTTTTTGCTGCTCATTTGTACCAAATCTCAAGTTTTAATCTTATATAAGGAATTTCTATTGAAGACAGTTGTATTTGTGTACAGAAAATTGTGAATTCTCTTCTAAATGCACTTGAATAAATCTAGTTTTAAAAATATCTATTATATTTCTTGCTGATGTAAAAATAATAAAGTGACTGAGTTAATTCCTGGCTTCCCTCCTACATGAGACCTTCAGCAAAGGCTTCACACTGTGCTGGTGTGCCTGACCCTCTGCGTGCCCACGTATTGCTGTCTGAGCCTGGTCCCATAACGTGGTCCCTGAGGTGGTGTGCTCCTGTGTGTGCATTGACTGGACAAGGTGAAGCTGCAGCTCGGCTGTTGTGCTGCTGAATTGACAATTCTCTGTGGGCCAGGAAGCTATAAAAATGCAGTGATTTCATACAGCATGTCCTTCCCAATGGATATGAGCTTGGTTTTATGTGGGCACCAGTGGGATTTTTCTTTTTTTATGGGGTTCAAGTAGTTGTTTGTTGGGTTTCCAACACCATTAATGGTAGCATTGCAGTTGGGTGAAACTCAAATCTTGCTGAATTAGTGCAGGATGGCAGAGGTGGCTGTTACCTACTGATAGGTGATGTTTGGTACCTGCATGTTCCCTGCATCCCATCACCTTTGCCAGAAAGGGGAAGCTGCTTCCTGTCAGTCTGAGGAGCCTTTACCCATGGAGCTTGGGGGACCATACTCAAGAATGGCTCTGGTGTAATAGGCACCTGGCTGACCTGACCTTTCAGCTTCACAAAGAACTTACTGTTTCTGGGGACTGGTTTCCATTCATTGCTGTATTTCTTTTTTCCTTCCCTCCTCCCCTCAAAAGCAAAGAGCAGGGAGCCATGAGGGAATTGTCTGCTTCGTGAACGGGAGGCAGAGTTACTTCAGCAAGGAACAAGTGCAGATGCTGGTGGAAGCACCACTCTGCCTTTAACATTTTTCCAGGGATTAGCTGTTCCTTTGCGTGTGTTGGGTGTATACAGTCTCCTGTTTACACTAAGATTTCCTCACAGGTGCTTTGCTTGCGTGTGTCTTTTGCCCCAGCTTGTTACGGGCACTGTGTGATATGCTTGGAGAAGGTAGGGTTTGGAGTTTGGTTTGGGGTGGGGTTTTTTTGCCCCTTCCTGCCACCTTTCATCTTATCACTCCTGGAATGGCCAGTGAGGTGTTTGGTGAGGTTTTTTTTGTCTGACTGAGAAGAACTGTCTGGTATTTTGAGGTCAGGAATAAGCACTTCAAGGGAAACTGCCAGTAAGAGGGTCTGCAGTCAACCCCTGCTTTTGTAAGCTAGTAGGAAACAGAATAAAGGAGGTAAAGCAAACCCACAGCTAGTTGCATGCAGGCAAATTGGCAGCTAGAATGTAGAGGACTGTTTGAAGGGGCAGGGTCAGCACTGTGCTCAGCTGGAGTGCTGACCTGGATTGGGAAGTGTACATGAATGCTGTACACTGGTTCCAAGCTGGCACTCTCACAGCCAGTTCAGGTGTTCCTGCACCAACACACCATGAAGTCACGGTCGAGGGAGCTCAGGGATGCAGGATTCATCTTGGAACACAAGTCTGATGGGGATCAGGGGCTGAGAGAACTGGGACTGTTTAATCTGGAGAAGAGGAGGCTCAGGGAAGACCTTATTGCTCTCTACAGCTCCCTGAAAGGAGGTTGTAGTGAGCTGGGGGTCAGCCTTTTCTCACAGATAAGTTGTGATAGGACAAGAGGGAATGGCTGCAAGTTGCCAATTAGGAGAAATTTCTTCTCAGAAAGAGCGGTTGGGTGTTGGAAAGGGCTGCTGAGGGAGGTGGTGGAGTCACCATCCCTCAGGGTGTTTAAGGAAAGGTTGGATGAGGTGCTTAGGGACATGGTTTAGTGAGTAATACAGGTGGTAGGGGGACGGTTGCACTAGACGTTCTTGGAGGTCTTTTCCATCCATAATGATTCTGTGATCTACTGCATGTCAGAAAACTTGATGCAACTCACAAAACTCTGGAACAAAGGTCAGTTCCTACCAAGAAAGGATGAATGGGACTGTCTGCCCTTATCTGTGCTCACACTGGGGTATCTGTTATTGCTGACACATCTTCATTTTCATAATGGCTCTTAAAGCTCCCAGAACTAAAGTCTAACAAGCAGCACTAGTATTCAGCAAGCTCTGAAGCTGGTCTGTTCCCCTTGGCATGTGGCCGTCCTGCCTGCCCTCACCGGGCTAGTGCAGGGCAGCTAATGCAGCCCGGGAAGCGAGGCCGGAGTTCCTCTGGTCTCACGACATCGGCCATGGTCTCACACTGAGGTGGTGACCCTGGCACAGAGCCCTACCCACACCTCCCATGACCTTGCTGCATCTCTTCCTGCTCAGAGGTGCTCTCTGTCTCTGTGTGTCGCCGGTTTGCCTTTCCAAGTGTAGAACCCTCTTCCTGGTCCCAGGTTTCCCCTCCCGTACATCACGTACCAACACGCTCCTTGGCCTCTCTGACTGCAACGTGCTTCCCGGGTGTGAAGCGCTGGGGAAGCTTCCCTTGCATCTTAACCAAGCCAACAGCAGATGGCAACAAAGCACGCGTTTGGTTTCATCGACTTGCCTTCGGGGTGGCAAACTGCCCCATCAGATGTTTCACCCCATGATAGTTCCTTTCCTGAGGTCTTAGGGTAAGATTTTGGTGACCTCCGTTATTTTTCAAACTAGCATGCAATACCTCTTGTGTAAATGAGGGCTGTGTTACTTCTCTGCGTGCAGCTAAAATCTGCCCTTGGATGCATAATAAAACATCCCGTGGATGCTATTTCCAGCATGTTTCCTACTGATACTCCACCTATAGCTGGTCATATACAGAGAAGTTCTGGCTTTTTGTATCAGACCATTAGCAGATTGGAGAACGGGGATGAATGAATTCAATCTGCTGCTGCCATCCTCGATGCCTGGGTCAAGCTACCAGTAGTGTGAGGAAGGGGATTCTGTGAGTGCACCTCCTGTCATGCCTCTTAGATGGGGTAAAAGATATGCAAGGTGTATGAGATGAGACACACATGGCTTCAGCATGTGGGTAGAGACCCCGGGGATCAACATTTAGTTCTTAGTCATAAGCTGGCTAGGTAAGTTACCTCATCTTTTGCAGCCACCCTGCCACTTCTGCAAAATGCAGATTAAAATAGTGAATTCACCAGCCTTTGCATGTATTTCCTATTAGATGGAAATCTCTTTCACAGGAGGTATTTTAATGTGCTTGGACTGCATAGTCGCAGGCTCGAGATTGTCCAAGGCAATAAAATCATTCATCTCCATCCATCCCACAAATCACCTTAACGTCAGGTTACATCTTTCTTTGGAACCCAAGGGCCTGTTCAGGATTTGCTGTGTTTGGTTAAGAAATGAAGCACTCCCTGCTTTCGTGTGTCGCTACGAATACCGTGTGCGTTACACAGACATCACGGCCCTATTTTCCCCCAGAGCTTGTGCTGTGGATCTCCAGTTCTTGTGTAGCATGAGCACAAATGATAAGAACAAAAGGACTGAGCTGTGAGAGCTCCTTTAGGAGCAAAGCTTAACATTAGCTCACATGAGAACGGTAGAAGCTCTGCATGTCAGAGCATGGCTCGAGCTGCTCGGAGGCTGCCCTGGGTCTTTGTAGCTGTCAGCTCTGCTCACATTACCATACCTGCTTTGCTGCAGCACTGTGCAGGTAGCAGATGACAAGCACCAAAGTCAACTTGTTGGTCAGGCCCTGCACAATGTGACTTGCTGTTGTGGTCCTGGGGAGGTCGGTTTAGAGAACAGCTGAGGATCTTATTTCCTTGTCGTTGAACACCTGCCAAGGCAGTGTGCACCTTCCTGAGCCCAGTGACTGAATCAGATTAGATTACTGGTTTGCTAAAACCCCCAAACTTTTCATGGTATGAAGTATTTTGAGAAGCAGCAAAGAATAAGTTAACTAGATGACACATCAAGCCTGCAACTGCACCACCAGAAAGAGTTTTGAAACCCCTTGGGGGCTTTGTTCAGTTCTGGTTTTATGCCACTATTGGGATAGTAACTCTTTTGTTCAAAACAAATGCTGTCTCAATTAATTTAATTCTCCTATCCAAATCTTCCCCATGGGATTTCAGTTAGTAAAGTTTTCTGCCTTTTTTTTTTTTTTTAATAGCATGCTTATCTTGTGTTTATACTGGCACAGGAACTGCTGAACCCCACCTGAAAAATGGCAGCTTTGAAGAAGTGGATGAGTAACCAGCTGATAAATGATCTTACAGGTATTTTTGGATCTCTTAGGGTGGAGGGCATTAAGTAGCTTTCCAGTGATGGCATGCTAAGGTATTGCTAATCAGGAAGTGCATTCTCTGTTGCTGGGCACTATGAATTTCTAAGCATCTCTCAACATTTCCATCAGCTCTCTTAGTTTTTCTAGCAACTAATGGCTGGGAGCAATGTTAGCTGCCTCTAATGAATGTCAAGCAGAGTGTTTCAGAGTAACAAGTAAACGAACATATATCAAAGTACTGCTTCCAGCGTGCTGCCCAGGGAATGTGACAGGCAAGCCGTTTCACCACCCACACCCAGGCAAAGGGCAGCGTCAGACCTCACGCTGCTGAAGCCGGTGGGCTGCAAACAGTGGCCAGCGCCTGGCTGGGCTCCCCTGGGCTGTGAGCTGCAGAGAGCCTGCTTTCAGCACGTTTGGGTTTCTTGGCCGGAGCAGCTTCTCTATAAATACATTGCCAAGGCTGTTCTGAGAGCAGGGCAGTTTCACATCACTATTTTATTTTAGAGATGTTCAGTAGAAAGTGTGGCTTGTTTTGCCTGCTAAATCAGGAGCAGCATCTCACTGTTACCCTCTGCCACAGAGATATATATGGTCGGTCCTGCTCACGAAATCATATTAACTCCTCTTGTCCGTTACTGGGCTCCCTGTGAGCCAAGTCTCCATCCCAGTGATCCGAGTGCCAGGACTGGGGAGCAGGGTGTGATAGCCTCAGCCATCTGCTTGGAAATTTCTGAAAATCCATTCTGCTTCACAGAGCGGGGCTAGCTTCACTTGCAGTCGTTTGGCTGACAACAGGTAACTCAGTAAGCTTTCATAAACTGGTTCTGTTCAGCCATATGCCCTTGAACAACATCACCACTCTGCTCTGTAGAGCAGCTACAAACAGCCCTTAGCTGAGTGGGTAGGGCTGACCTGAACAGGCTTTGGAGAAGGAAAAGCCCCACATCTCATCTCCTCACGGTTGTCATGTCTACATACTTACCCCTGGGTAAAAACCTGATCCCTTTTTTGGGTTGGAGACAAAGATTAAGAAGTCAGCATGCCTACAAGGAGCAGGAGGTAGGCCCATGTTTTCTACCACCCTTAACGAAACTCACGTGAAATCAAAACATGGACAGATTTCAGGCGCTTGTCTGGGAGCCGCTCTGTTTGCTCCCTGTCATCGGAACCCAGGGGGAATGGTAAATGCAGATGGAACTTGTTCAAACTGAACCAACACTCTGGAAAGTGCCATTGCCAAATGCTGCCCATTTGGTGGGGAACATGTTCAGGATGCAATATTCCTTCCTGCTATTGGTTGGCTCCGTGTATCTGTTAGCTTGTTTGCAGCGATGGGAACTGAAACAGAAATAGAGTTTGCATGTAGACTAGAGATAGCTACTGTGCTTTATCTGCACTCTAGCAGGGGAAAAAAACTAGCACAACGTGATGCGAAAAAGGATTGTATAAACACATGGCACATGGCAGAAGCTGCAGAGAAGAACCTTGAAGAAAGGGGACAAGTTTAGAAACAGGGATTTCATTGGAGAACTTGCTTGGTGCATCATGGCCATGCCCTGAAGTATAAAAACCATATAGCTGTTTGGAAACGGTCAGGATTTATTCCATGGCAGCATCTAAAAGATTCAGGCAGTATCTTGGTTATCCAAAATATGCCTGTCCCAGTTGGGACAGATGAGCTGGGCAAGATGGTTTAGAAACCAAGAACAGACCCCAGAGATCTAGGAGATTCCCCATGCCATACCCCAGGAGCCTGCTGCTCTCCTGCACATACCCCCTGCCACACAGCTTGCCTAACGCTGATGGCTTTCTGACGGTTGAGCAGTCTTTTATATGTACAAGTTGCTTGCACTGGATGGACCCATGGTGTGATATAGGACACCTGCTTGCCGGGCAAGGAGGGGGTATGCTGAGCCCAGCCCAGGGAAGGGACCCTCCCTGTCACTGGGCACCCCTGGGGAGCCAGACATAACTCTGGGCTCAGGGATACAGGGCAGTTTGTTCCCAAAGCAGGAGAATGATTTTTGGCGGCACTGGAACAGCTGCCTCTAAACTGGTGAAGCTGTTTGAAAATCTCAGCTGTGGTAATCCCTTCAAGTAAATATGGTCTTTGTTCTTAATCTGCACTTCAGGGCTGTGCTGGCGATGCTTTTGATGCTGGAGCTCAATCACTGGCCAGCCCTGCCGGAAGAAAGCAGGAGGGACCAACCTGGCATTCTCTTGGTAGCTGTTTCTTTTTGGCATAGTAAAATGTGATTTCTACCAAGCTGGTGACACTGAGCAATGAAAGGCTGAGTTCTGCTTTTCCTGCTGAGAGTCAGAAATAGATCTGGAGAGATGATGACTCACCTGTAATTAAGAAAAACTCAGTGGCATCATCATGAGTTTTAACAGTTAAATCCCAATTCCACCTGCCAGAAAGCACAGGCCAACAAAGCTGCCAACGGCCAAATCGAGCTGGAGATGGGGCTGAGCACACGGGAATCCTTTGTTTTGTTACGGCACTTTGCATGTAAGGGGCTTCACACCTTGGTACACCCATACCCCCTGTGATCCCACAGCAGTGGCTCCAGTCCCTGCATGGAGACATGGGATATACAGGCTGCAGGTCGGGAGGAGAGGTGGTGGTGGAGCCACGAGGAGCCCCCAGCCCCAACCAAAAGCCTGCTCCATGCCAGCAGTGCAGGCGTACTCCTCCCTGCGACTTTGCCTGCAGTTCCCGTCCGAAGCAGAGATGATGTCAGAGTTGTCATGGCATCGGTATCTATGGAACCGGGATCATCATCACGGTGCTCTGAAAACTAACTCAGGAGATGGTCCTGGAGCTGCAGGGGGAAACTCCCTTTGCACTAATTGAGGGTTTCCCTCAGTAAGGTGCCTTTCGTTCTTCTCGTCTGTCCCAGGGGAGGGCGCAGGGCTGGGGCTTGGCCTCCTCCTGTCCCACGGCAGCTCTGGGTGCTTCCTTCCCCACATGACAGCAAGGGCTTCAACCCCATCAGCCTTCACTTCCCCTTTCTTGCACCAGCTAACGGGTGCGGAACAGCGTGCCTTGCCGTGAAGCGGCCGCCAAAGCCTTCCCTCTGCCACACGAACAGGCTGCTTGCAGCCAAAGGGCCCGAGCAAGCTGCCGGCAGTGGATGCCATTTGTGCTGTAGGTCAGAAAGCCCTGCCTGCACCGGGGTTCTGCTCCCCAGAACGGGTGCCAACAGCTCTTCCTGCTGTTGTATCTGCTTTTCCCTGCTATTGGCCGGGACACCAGTGGGTCTGGGTGGGATAAGCACATGGATAAAGGTGCTTATCTTGGGGAAGCAAGGTGTGTGTCTGCAGCAGGAGCGGGCCGAGCAGTGTGATGACCTCCCTGCGCTACAGGCCATGGCATCTCCTCCCTGCCAACTGTGTTTGCCCTGGCCATAGCACGAGTAGCCCCTGCTGTTGCACGATGATGCCGGTAACCCTTGCTCATCACTCTACCCCCTGCCCATAGCATGCTGTCCCCAGAAGCATCATGGTGACAGCACCTGCAGCATGGTGACCCCGGCAGTGGCCAGCTATCCTGGCCGTGCCGCCGCCTCCCCAGGCACAGCACGCTGTCCCCGGCCGTAGCGCAGTGCCCGGTGACCGCGGCCATAGCACCCTGCCCACGGGGCGCAGGTTGGATGCGCTGGGGAAGAAGGCGGGGGGGGAGCTGCGCGCCGGGAGCGCGCACCTGCTGGTGCCTCCCCTCCCCTCGCCCGGCGGGTGGTTCCTCCCGCTGCCCGCACGCGACGCTGCGGACGAGCCCACGCGGGAGGCGCGCTGGGGGCGGGCAGGCGCGCGGCCGGCGCGAGGCGCGCGGCCGGGCTCGGCGCGGAGCGGCGCGGGCGGCGGGGGAAGATGGAAGGAGCCTCCTTCGGAGCGGGCCGGGCGGGGGGGCCATCGACCCCCTGGATTTCCTGAAGCAGCTGCAGACCATCCTCCGGGTGACGGCCTGGGTAAGGCACCGCGGGGCTGGGTACCGGGCAGCGCCCGTTGCATTGTGCGGCGTGCAGCGAGCCAGCTCCTTGCGGCGTTCCTGCGATGTGCGGTGCTCCTGCAGCCGTGCGGCGCCGGGGCGAGCGGTGGCCAGCCGAGCGGCGTGGGGCTGCACGGTCCCGGCCGGGGCGGCGAGGCTTGCCGGGTCCCGTCGGTGTTTGCGAGGGGGTTCCACGGGCACGGCGCGGCGCGCAGCCGGTGGATGTGCCGCTGCCCCTTACCACGATTTTGTCCCCGGTGCTTGAAGGAAAGGCGAGCGGACGGGGTGTGCAGAGGGAGGCAGGGGACATTTTCCTTCCTTCCACGCTCCGTGTGTGACGGCAGAAATCCGGTTGCCAGCCCTGCCCAGCTCCCCCCACCCTTCTGAAAGGATGTCATATTTTTTTTGGCCGGTTCCCGGCTGCGAGCTCCTGCCGCGGAGCCGAGCGGGAGGCGGGATACGCTGTGCCGCCGCTCCGCGAATAAACCGCCCGGGAAGCTGCGCGCTGGTGCCCGCCGGGGCCGTGGTGCCCGGGGGCTACGGGAGCCGGCGCTGCGCCTCGCCCAGCCTGGCTTTTACCTGCGTGGGGCCGGGGGGTTGGTAATGCCAGGCCCCATCTAAAAGCCCCCGATGGGGAGGGTCCACCCGGCTCTCACAGTGAACGGCTCCTGGTACCGGTGCCTGGCCAGAGGCTGCGGGCAAGCTGAGCTGGGCCTGGGGGACTCACCATCGCCCATGTCGTGGCTCTGCTGTGCATGCAGGCCCTGGGCTGCCTGCGCTGGTTCTGTGTCACCTTCAGCAGTGCCGAACGCAGGCAGCGAGCGAAGGAAAGGTGTGATGAGAAGGTGCAGCCTCCCTAGCTGCCCTCCTTCCAGCCAGCACAGTGTGTGCATTTGTGGGGCTGTCCAGGGTGGGGTTTCCCAGCCAAGGCCATGTACAGAACAGCATGGAGCCATGTGCTTATCTTTAAGCACACCAGCAAGTCCAGGTGCAGTCACATCCTTAAAGTTAAACCACATCCTTAAGGGTTTTGCTGGATGGGAGCCAGTGTATCTCCAGGGTTTTGTGAGAAAGGCCCCAACTCCATTGCTGGGGAAGAAGGGTGGCCAGGAATGGGACAGGAGCATCCAGGCTTGGGGTGGATGGGGCATTTTGGGCAGGGTTTGGGCACCTGGCTGCAGTTGTTCCCTAGAAGCATTGCCTCATTCTGGAAAACTTGGGAGTGGGTTCACTTGGATCTTCCTCGAGTGGCAATGGCAAACTGTTGGCAGCGGTGTTGTTTTGGGGTACCTTTGGTAAACTGTTGACCCACTGATGGTGAATTAGGTTCCTCGTGGATTAAATCTGCCACTGCGCACATGAAGAGCTCATCATCCTTATCGTACAGAAGGGGATTGGATGCTCCTGGGAAGCAGGAGCAGAATATGGAATATAAAGATAAAATAAACATTCCAGCATAGAAAATATTTATGCAGGTGTTAGCTGGCTGACTTATTCAGTGGGGAGGTTGCTCATTTCGTGGTTCTGTTTTCACAGGGAATCTGTGACAACTGAGCACTTAGAACTACAGAAACACATCAACTTAACTCCAGACAGGTGCAGAGGACACTGGTGTGGCCAAACATGAGATACGTGCTGTGCTGTCCTGAGCATGTATCTTTGCAGTATTGAGGAGTGGCTACAAAGCCCACTGAGCCCAAAGAGGGTATTTGGTGTTTTCAGTGGGCTAGGGATCAGGCTGTGGAAGCTCACCTTAAAAGTCCTTTAGACCACTTTTCCTAGGTCTCACATTTCCAGGCAGATCTGTTTGGGACCCTTCTCCATCACCACTCCAGCTTGGGGGTTCAAAGCCCTGGCTGGTGTTCACTCAGATGTTGCAGCCAGTTGCCTGTGTCTCAAACCTGTTCAGCAGTTATGGCTCCATTCTAGTGTAAGCAGGGACTTCAGGCAGGTGACAGGTATGAGCAGAGGTTTCCTTCCCACCTGCCTGCGTGGCAGTCACTATGTCTTGCAGGTTTTATAATGCAGAGCGAGCCTGGGCTGTTTCTGAGCCATTGTTTTGCTGTTCTTGCCAGACAGGACCTTTGTCAAGATGGAGAGCTTGGACAGAGGAGGAAGCCAGAAGGGTTTGCCTGTGAGATCTCTGCCACCTTTCTGTTCTGCCCTGACACTTGTAATTGCTGCCCTGGCAGAGCGTGGCAGTGCCGTGGCACGTGGCAGCATCTGCTCTTTATGGCACTGTGGTGGTGGCCAGCCGGGTGGCACGGACCAAAAACACCCTGCCATGGTGCTCCTGTATTCACACAGCAAACAGAAACCTTCCCAGGCTTTCCTGCCTGCTGTCACGGGGGAGAGGAGCAGCGCATGCTAGGGATGGTTATTCATCCCCCTCGCTGGGGATGGTTATTCAGAAAGCCCTTGATGGAGGCTTTGAGAAGGACTGAATTGGGGTGAGCTTTTTCATGTGTTTTTCCTTCCTGTGCTTTGTTGTTGCACCTTTTTAAACATGTTTAATCTGCAGTCACGTTAAACCTCAGCTATGTAACCTCTGGTGTGGGTAAGATGTTCCATTCCGTTCCTTTGGTGTGGACAGGAGGGAGCTGCCTGGTTTGGGTAGGAGCACGGGTGACGGAGAGCCACCATCAGTGCTGATCCAGCCCATAGCCATCGCTGGGGTTTCATTGTGACCTGCCACCAGAGTAGGGGCCAGCTCTGGGTAGTGACTCCGCTAGCAGCTTTGGGGCCACAGGTTCAGACCTCGTGCTGGCAAACATCTAAGGGACTGGCAGGTGACAGATGACTTCAGTCCAGAAATCCCCAAGGTGTAAGTGATGTTAAAAGGGGATTCCTGATTGTACCTTACACATCAACCTCTCCCCAACAGACAGAGTAATTCTGAGTACTGGAAGGGAAAAAACCCTCCTGGCATGAACTGTAAAATCAAAAGCTGGAAAGAACCATTTAATGGTTCCTCATTCATCTCTTCCCCCTACGTCTGATGCAGTTTGTCAGATGAAGATGTGATCACTCTTGTGGTTTCCTTTTGAGACATTTTTTTGCACAGCAAAACAGACTTGATATTCATGAAGGATGCCTGCAAAATCATGAGTTCCTTTCTCTGCAACTGCCAGCACCAGCGGGACTTTCAAGTGGCCGCACGGCTTCGCAGGGGCATTGTTCATGTAACGTAGGTTTAGGTTTGACTTTTAAAAGCAGTTCTGGAAAATACTGTCGTTAATTCCCATGAATTTCAGTAAGAGCAGCAGCAAAAGCGCAGTGCCCAGTCCTCAGAAGGGCTCGACCACTCTCACCACCTTCCACCCAGGAGGTCAGGTCATTATTTTACTACAATATAGAGGAATATTTAAGGATTTTCTTTAAAATGGTTGTTTCTTGCTTCAGTGACCTCCCTGTTGCTACTGCAGGACCTGCAGAGCTGGACAGCCTTGCCTGCAACCTGCACATCAGCTGCCTGACCCTATCTGCTGCTATTATCTCTTGCTTCTGAAAGTGGAATGAATTTGTAGTGGATCACTTGGATCGCTGGAGAGAGCTTTCCCTCGGCAGTACTTTATCTCATTAGGCCTGGTGTTTTGTTTGGGCTTTCCTTGCAATAATCTTCTGCTTTTAAGAGCAAACTCTCTATTAAGGGACTGGACTAGGGCAGACAAAGCTGATTATTTGGCAGAGGCACAGCAGGAAAGTGACAGTCCCTGTAGCCTTTGATAGGTGGTAGGAAACTTTTATGATCAGAGGTTGCTTTGGCTAAGATCCAGCAAAGTCTTTAAGTGCTGGGCTTTGTGCTGAGATGGGTCTCAGTCCATAATACAGCAGAGCATTGTCTTCCTGCTCGGCAAATGTGCTTTGCTGAGCTGTGACTTTGGCTGGGGATGTGGTGGATGATGGTTCGATGGGTTAGGAGTAGGTGGTGGTTCCTGGAGGGAGGGAGCATGCCGTTTCCATCCTGGTCCAGCTTTGTTTTGTTCCATTCTGGAGGAGTGGAAAGGGTGGTGGTTGTGCTTATAGTAAAAGGTATGTTTATTTTTATTAGAAAAAGCAAACTCAGGAGCGGAAGAGCCAGGGAGCAAATGAAGAGGAGTATGGCTCCAGGATTGTTGCTACTTGGCACTGGCAGGACGGAGTTTGCTCTCCCTTCTGAGGTGCTTCATACCCAGGGTGAAGTTGCAGGAGTGGTGGTTTGAGGTGCTCTGGGGCATATGTTTGGGTTTGCAGGGTTGCAACACACAGCTCTTGTAACAGGTAGGAGCTGAAGCCTGGAAAGCTCCCTTGCTGGAGCAGACCTTGCCTGCTGTGGAGGTGGCTGCTTGGTGTACCAAGCAGCAAGCTCACCCCAGGGGTCATGACACAAGGTGGGATCCCCAGTGCCACAAGCTCCAAATTGCTCCCACGACCTTCAGGGGTTTCACAGACTCTTGAGTACCTGGAGCTCTTAGGGAAGAGCTGCAAGGCTGGTCTGGCACTTAAGGACCCTGTGGTGAAGCTAAGAATCATGAGTGTGGTCTCAGCTGCTCTGGACTTTTTCTGCTCTTGGCTGCTTTTCAGTAGGGTCACCAGATTTCCATCGTAATTCTCTCTTTCTGTGTACTGTAGATTAAAAGCAGAACTTATATTTAACATTTTTGGTAATGGAATTATACAGGACTTTCACTGCAACTGAGCTTAAAATGCTGCTAAATGATCATTCTCCTGTCATTACTGGTTCCAAAGGCTGCTGCCTTGCCATGTGCTCAGGTTGTGTTACTAGATTGGGAGCTTTGAATGGGCTCTGTGCTTCAGCCAGCATCTCTTGCCACCTTAGGAAAACTAATTCAGGAAAAATTGGCTACGTGGTCATCGATAAGCATCCCTCCCAAGCTGATTGCCCTGGGAGACATGGCCATAAACCTATTACACACCACCCCTTTCTGTGCCAGAAACTGCATCAGGTCTTTCTTTTGTGGTCATATCCATAGTCTTCGTGGGAGATCTGGGAGTGCTTAAAGTAGTTCTTTAGTCTTCACACCCTCCAGTAAATTATGCAGCTCTGTGCTGGAAACTTCCCTGTGACTGACAACTATAAAGATAAACTGGAGAGGGACACGGGACCTGATTCCCCCAGAATTGGAGCTGGGTGGGTGTTGAAGGAGGCTGGCCCTGTGCCGAGGGTCTAACTCATCCCCAAGTGGAGTATCTGCACGAGGTAAGTGTGCAGCTGAAGACAAGGGTTTAGCGGGGGCTTATGAAAACACTCAGTGCTAGGCAGGATTTGGCCTGTGCTCATTTGACCTTAAATCCTTTGGTAGCCCCTCCTTCGCTTGCTGCCTGGTGGCTTGAGGAGGGGAGGGTGCCGAGCAGGGTGACACCTTTCTCAGCAGCGGTTGCGTTAGAGTGGTGGAGGATCACCCAGACATCAGCACTGGTGGTCTGTACATGGGACTTGTGCCCAACACCATTGGTTGTGAGCTGCAGCAGAGCAAATTAATCTTCTTCATGCGTTAAACATCCTTGATGTTGACGTAAATGCTTGCTTACACGTGTAATAAAAGGGTGGTTTTGCTGTATCCTTCTGGTAATGTTGTTTATAGGTCCCAAATCAAAGTGGAGTGCATCAGCAGTGGAAACATCTCACCTTAAAATGGCTGGCACTTCACCCACTGAAGCTTTCAGCTTCTGCTCTCCTTGTTTTCCTTGCGATGCCCGTGCTCAGACCGTGAGGTCTCCTGAAGCACATTTTAGGTGCCTGGGCCATGGAAGGCTAAAAGCAGTGTGCAGGAAAACTGCGTGTCTGTCCTGGGGTCCAGCTGGCTCAAGCCCTGGGAGGGAACCTGGATCTGCAAAGTCTAATTACAGAACTGAGCCAGGCAGCCTGGCCAGCCACATTCTTCCAGATGGTACAGAGGAGGGGGCTGAGGTCTCCCAGCTTTGCACACTCCTAAAACGGTGTTTCCATCCTAGGGCGTGCAGGCGTCCCCAGCACCCTGGGTTGCTGCAGGGATCTGACAGCAGCTGTGGGTCCAGCAGCCTGGGCATGAGTGCCTGGACAGGCAAGGAACCTGCCCTCTCAGGCTCTCCCCTGTCCTTCGAAATGCTTGCTGGCTTTGAAGGGTGTCCTGTCTTGCTTGGAAGCAAGCTTTAAACTAGGGGAACTGGGCATCTGGCTGTCACTTAGCAGTGAGGTCCCTTGCTTCTTACTGGTTTGGTGTAACATGAGCTCCATCTGCACTTACACAAGCAGCTGAGCTGCATCATTTTGGTTCAAAGCGCTTCATGCGTCTCCCTGACGGGCGCTGTGCTCCCTCTCAGCGTGTGACTGAAGCACAGAAGCTCCTTTGTGTGGCTGAAGTGCAAGTCTTAATGGAAGGGATGGGAGAAGACAGCTTTCTTCCTTCCCATCCCTCCTTGCAGCTGAATGGAGAGGACCACTAATGGTCTGTGCTGTTGGAGCTGCTGGAGCCATGTGCCGGGGGCTCCCAGCTGCTCTCCATCAGGGCTGAGCAATGCCAGGCTACTTGTCCAGGAGACCCTGAGATGCCAGCAGATTGATGTGAAAGCTTTGGCAGGCAGGATGCAATTCCATCCTGGGGTGGCTGTAGGTAATCCAGCTTTCTTACTGGGCCTTGCACCAGTTCACCCAGCGAGAGGAAAATTTGTTGCTAGTCGTGTTGGGTTGTTCAGCTAGAAAACAGTGTCCTGTGAATGCTCAGACTGCTTTGCAAAGCCTGGGGGATACGAAGGAGTCCTGTTAGAAAGGAGGATGGGCTTGGGATGCGGTGACTTGCACAGCAGATGCCCCTGTGCCGTGCATGCCAGTGGCTTGGCGCTTGGTCCTGACTCCTGGCACTGCCATGCCTGGTCATGGGGACTGCAGTTTTGGGGACCGACCTGACAGGCAGGAAGAAGTGGGAGTTGGAGGAGCGGGATTCCTCTGTCCTTGCTCAGACCTGTAAAACCTCCTTTGCAGTGGAAAGTCTGACCTTGTAGTTTTGCTTTCAAATCTCTGATGAACTCGTGGCAGGTTTGAGTATGTGGGGACTGTAGAGGGCATTGGAAAATGACACTTGTTTTGCATGAACTTGAAAAGATGTTTATTTTCCCCCATGAAATATGTAAAATATATCTCGGAATTTTTTTCCACCTATACTTAAACAGCCAGTGGCAAACCAGTTGTCAGTCGAGTCTTTCACCGGCACCAGTTAAGAAAAACTATAAAATTTCAGTCACAGGGCAGGGAAAGCCCATGGAAAGACTTGTTTTCACTAGAAAGCATGTTTTGACAGCAGTATTTCAGCCAGCGCTGATGTTTTGAGCACATCCATCAAGTGCAGTCGCTCACGATCCGTTACTATTTGGGACCTCTTGAGAAGAAGCCACATGTCCCATGTTGCCTGCACCAAAACACTGTGGGCAGCACCCGGCTGAGGGTGCCTCGCGGGGTGAGGTCTCGGATCATCCAGCCACCAGAAGGATGCTTTGCTCTGCAGAACCTTCCAGAGTATGAAGTTAAGCAGTGAATTGTCTGTTCTTTCCATCTCCATCCCAGGAGCGCTGCGTGGGCATCCTGTGTCACCAGCCCCGGGTGTGCAAACCTTCCTGTGGGCAGCCAGGCACCCTGTCCTGTAAAGTCATGGTTACAGGAGCCCTCCCTCACCCACTGAAACCAGCACTGAGTAGTCCAGGCTGTTAACCCTGGGAGGACTAAGTAAAACTCTTCCCAGAGGAGCTGAGTACGAGTTTGCTGGCCTGCCAGAGGAATAATCCCGTGGAATCAGAGGTTCTCAATTATTCATGTTTTCCAGAATCACATTATTTCTTCCAGGGCCTGTTTTATAAATGCTGCTGCTATTTCTGATGGTAAATAACAATTTTGCATTATTTATGAACAGATTTTTACAACTGCTGATATTACAGCTGCTGCCAAAGCACTGGGAAAATTATTATTACTGTTTGTTGTTGTTTCTTTCTTACAATGCAACCCTCTTGTTCTTCACAAGATGATGATGTGCCCGTCACGGTGTGACGACCGAGCACTGTTGGTCTGTAAGTGCAGCGCCAGCGAGGAAGAGGGTGCAGAGGCAAGGGGGTGATCTGGGTGGCTGTTGAAGTCAGGGCTGGTGCTCGGAGCTGAGATGAGCTGGGAATGGATGGGGGATGAGACAGAATCACAGAATTACAGGGGTTGAGATGGACCTCCAGAGATCATCGAGTCCAACCCCCTGCCAAAGCAGGGTCCCTAGGACAGGTCGGCGTACAGACAGGTCTTGAATATCTCCAGAGAAGGAGACTCCACAACCCCCCTGGGCAGCCTGTCCCCGGGCTGTGTTACCCTCGCTGTAAAGAAGTTCTTCCACATATTGGTGTGGAACTCCCTGTGTTCCAACTTGAGGCCATCGCCCCTTGTCCTGTCCCCACAGACCTGGTCCCCACTGACCACAGAGGCTGGACTCTGGGTATTGGTTAAATATGAAGAGGAGGAAGGTCGGATTATCTCCCTGTGCCAGCCATAGGGAGGTCGGTGGGATAGGCATACTTCCTGTGCTCAGTTAGCGCTCCAGGGGAAATCAGAGGTTGTGCCTGAATTTTGCAGATGCACGTTTGGAAGCCCAGATTTCTAGGATGGTGTCATTCCAAGATGGCCTTATTCCTGAGGCTGAGGAGCATTTCCAGGGCAGAAGGCCGTTCCTGCTACCATTTGGGCAGATAGGGATACGTGCTCGCTTCTGCCACAGAGGGGATGCTGTTCCCCTCAGCTAAACCAGCCATGGAGGGAAGGGACCAGCTCAGAGCTGGGTCAAGGGCAGTGCTGGGAATGCACAAGGTGTTTTGATGGAAAGAGCCCCAGAGAGCCGCTGCTGGGACCCACAGGTGAATCCCTGAGGAATTTTGCAGAACATCACCTGCTCCCAGCTGTGCAGCCATCCAGAGCAGGACAGCCACTATCTCCAGCCACTGCCAGCAGCAGCCCCAGGTGTTGGGTTTCTGATGCCGCAGTGGGACCTCCTGTGTGTCTTCAGGTAGCTCAGGGACGCCGGGTAAATTAGCATGCAGGTTTTGGAGCATCTCCACCACCCAACACGGACCAGCTTGCTGCTGGCCTGAATTTGACATGCTAGAAGCAAGGAGAGTCTGCTGCCGCTAGCGGAGCTCCTGGCTAAAAGGGTTTGAAGATGACCCCTGCCCTCAGTTGTCCTGCTGGTGGGTCTCTGGAGGAGGGATTGAGTGTGGTGCAGCCTGCTTGCCCATCACAACCTTGCAGATACCAACGTGAGAAGCTGGTGGCACAGTCCTGGGCTTGGGGTGCTGGGGAGCTGCTTGAAGGAGCTGCTGCACACCTAAGGTAGGATGTACTCCAGAGCCTCTGCTGTTTCTGCTTGTCCTTTATTTCAGATGACACCCTACAGAGAAAAAAATCAATCCCTCACCAATCCGTCACATTTTTGCAGCTCAAGCCCGTGCACATCCATTTCTTTGTGGTCCCCTCTCTTTGTTGTCCCCTCCAACCTGGGGGAGAGTAGTTGGACACTGTCCAAGATGTGTTTGCTAATGATTTGCTTGTATGTGTAAATAGCTTCAGACAGAAGCAGCTCTGGTGCAGGAGCTGGCAGGAGCTTGGAGGAGAGAAATCTGAGTGAAATCCTTTGGGATGGGCAAGAGTAAGATATCTGGCCAGTGGTTGGGAGAAAAATGTATCTCACAGGGTTGTGTCGGAGTGGTTAGAGCTTGCTGAACGGTTTGCTCATAGGGGCTTCTGCTGTGCTTCACCCAGCTGTGCTAACGCCGTGCTTTGGGAAGCGTGGGGCTATCAGAGGTGGCCCATAGCTGGGCATGAGCTCTGTGGGTGAGACACAGGTGTCTTTGCAAAGGCCGCTGGCTGCAGTTCATCATGTGGCTCCTCAGCTGCTGCCTCTGTCTGTCGCTTGTCTCGGTCTCATGCACGTCGTGCCATGCTGCTACTGTACAAGATGTAGCTGGGCATCCGGAGATCCAGATGCCTGGAGAACCCTGGGAGGAGCCTTTTATCTCTCCGTGGCCTCCAGCTGCGGCCTGCAGGCCGGGGAGGCAGGGAGGCCTGCAGGGATGCGGACAGCAAGGGGCAAGATCAGAGGTTGGCAGCTTGCTGGAGGAGTGTCCACATGCCTTGCTTCCCTCCCCACTGAAACCCCAGCGGTGGCACAGCGCTTTCTGGCTCCAACAGAGCAGGTTCCAGAGCGAATTGTGATGCAGCTGGTAGCGCAGCTTCTGCTCCCTGCCTTTGGTGTCGGAGGGATAAGGGAATTACTTCAGCGTGCAGCATCGGGAATGGCATTAATTTAGGCAGCTGGCTGCATGCTGCCAGCCAGCCCCTTCCCTGCCCGCAGGCATGCGAAACACCATCAGGTCCCAGCAGTGGGACCTGCGCAGCCACCAGCAGCCCCTCCTGCCCTTTTGTCCCTCACAGGGCTGAAACCAGGTCACTGGATAATGGATGCAGGCGCTGCATCCTTCAACCTCTGCTAAGCCAAGCAGAAAATTGCCCCGTCATTCACAGGGGCAGCCTGTCCCCCTGCCCTGCTGCACCCAGGTGAGCTGCTCCCTGCGCTGCTGTGTCCCATCTCCCCTCCACTGGGAATCCAGTCCTTCCTGGGACAGCCTGCTTAGCAGCTCAATTATCCTCTGCAACTTAATTTCTCCCCACTCTGCAGTGATACTGGGGGGTTTATCGAGCCCAGCCTGACAGCGGAGAGAGGCACGAGCAGAAAGGCTGTGCAGAAACCTGGCCCATCTCTTCACTTTTTCCTTCCCCAGCCTGTCTGGGGAATAACATCCCTTCAAATACTCTGCAGACCAAGCCACTGAAAGGCAGATAGGCTCACAGCAAAAGCAGCATCCACCAGCCCGTTGCTTTGGGCCACCAACCAGGAGAGAGTCGAGATCTGTCTAACAAATGCCATGTTGCCATGGAGTCAAAGACAGGGTTGAATCCAATTATGTTGCTGTCAGAAAACAGATTTACATGTAAACAGTGGCAAGTTCTGTGTTCTCCTTCCTTCTACAGATCTTTTCTATCGTGGTGTTTGGCTCCATCGTGAATGAGTGCTATGTGAACAAGGACACCCAGAACCCTCAGCTGGTCTGCATCTTCAACCATAATGAGAGTGCCTGCAGCTACGGCATCGCCATTGGCATCATTGCCTTCTTTGGATGTATCTTCTTCTTTGTCGTGGACCTCTACTTCCAGCAGATCAGCAGTGTGAAGGACCGCAAACGGGCCGTCCTGCTGGACCTCGGCTTTTCAGGTATGTCTCTGGCTTTGCTGTGCTTGCAAAGGACGATGCTCACCCCATGGGCAGCATGGGGCTGTTGCTGTGACCTGTAGCTTCATGCTTGAGTCCTCTCTTCTCCTCTCATGGGAGAACAGGGGTAGCAGACGGGTTGTCTCATCCAGCTGTGACCTCAGAGGCAGCAGTGAGGAAGCTGATGTGAGATGGTGTAGGGACAGTGGGGTGTTCCACTCGTCTGTGTCACTTCTGCAATCAGAAACATTCGCTGAGCTGGGTTTGGTGAGGCCACTCAGAGACGTGAGGCTCAGTGGTCACAGACGGGACATTTTACCCTCCCACATCTCCTGTTCTGGCTCAAGCAAATGTCGTCTCAGCAGTTACATCTGGGTCTGTTTTCACTTTGCACACATGTGTTTTGTGGCAAAGCAGAACCACTGCCGTATGGACCCCTGTGATCCCCTGCTGCCTCCAGGGCTGGGGAGTGCAGGTGAGTCTGGGGCTCCTGAGGGCTGGCACGGCTCCTCCGTGCCATCCTGAGCCCCTTGACTTGGGGATCATCCAGGCGAACACGAGCGGGCAGGATGCCTTGAGCCGGGACAGGCCGTCCTCTGCTCAGCTGCCGGGGGAGTTGCCTGGCAGAGTTTGCAGCTGATGTTCTCCATTTCCAGGCTCTTTTGTTAGCAAAGTCTGAAGGTGATTTATCCAGCACAAGCATCGCTGACAGCTCCCTGGTCCCAAATGAAAACATCCGTCATCGCCTCCCTGCACTCACTGGTTTGTAAGGATGTTCTCTCCTTGCTGGAAAGCTGATTCCCATGGTGCTCGAGCGCCAGTGTCCAGCCCTCGTTAGATCCCTCGTTAGGTGGTATTTACAGCCCCTTCCGCAGGGCTTGGTGCCTGCAGCCCTTCCCTTCAAACAGAAGGGGAACATGGCATCCATCTTCTGGCTGGTGCTGCGTGTCGTGCTATGAGGTTGTGACCTTCCTGGCCTTCCACCTGGTAACACCAGCTCCGTCCCCTGCCAGGCAGGTGTGAAGTGGTCCCACCTCAATCTCTGCCTCAGTTCCTTTTGTGCTTGCCATGCATTGTGTGTGCGTCCATGGGCTTTGGTGGCGAGCTGGAGAAGACAGGTTCTGCCCTGCCAAACCTTTGCCATGCAGGGCTTGTGCTCTGCTCTGGGGACAGGCATTGCACCAGAGGTCTGCGCTGGTGAATCCATCCACAGCAGCTCTGCTGCCAGCGGTGACGTTTTATTGCCCCAGGATTACCCTGGGTCAGTGTGTGTGGTCCCAGAGCATCGTGTCCTTGGGCTGGGTCTGGGCAGAGATGTCCTGTTCCCTTGGGCCATTCCCTCTTCGGGCTTCTAGGTAGAAAACAGGCATGCTGCTTCCTTGCTGGAAAAACAAATCACTTAAGTGCAGGTCATGTGAACGCAAGCCTGTGACTGATACAGTGTCACCTGTCAGGGACTGCAGAGACCCAAATAGCTCCCCTCCAGCCTGTTCATGCTGCCCAGTACATCTCCTGGTCATCAGCTCCTTGTCTCTCTCACTGCTCTGGTACAATCCTGCTTTCCCTGGCTAACAAACCATCTCCCACAGGGCACCCTGGCAAATGCTGTGCCAAAATCCAGCTGGATGCTGATGTAAACGGGACCCTTGTAACAGCCTCCGTGGTTGCAGGCAGACACATCTCCAACTAGGTCTTGTTTCACATCTTCTTATGCCCAAGTTGGGTGAGATGCTGCTTATGTGCAGTTGCTCTGTTTGCTGCCAGGGAGGGTACAGGGGTCCCAGCAGGAAGAATGGGTCAGCCTGGTTCTTCCCCTCCCCATCTGACCCCACTTGGAGTGGCAAGCTGGACACTTGGCACCCGGAGGTCCCTCCCCACCCAAATCCTGCAGTGATTCAAGCTGTGGCACATGCTGTTGGCTGCACAGATCCTCGGAGTGCAAAGCACCCTTCTGCTGTGTGGACATGCCATGGGGTGACTTCCATTAGGAGACACCTGGGCAGGTGCCTGCCCAGTGTATTTGATCCCATTCCTATCACTGTGCCTTCATTTGTTTTCTGGAATTATGACTGCCCCAAAGCTTTCTGACAGCCCTGCTGCCATAGCCTGTACACCCACTCCCGTGGAAATGCCAGGCAGGTGGTTGCTCCCAGAATAAGCGTTGGTATAGGCAGATCCCACAGCACAGATGAAGTGCAGGATTTTGTTGGCACGTGAAGCCTCCGCAGTCGCAGAGATTGTGGCTCACCGTACCCCCCTGCACCACTCCCAGCAGCCTTGGGCACCCAACCTGCCAGGAGGCAGAGCTGACCCACGTAATTCCCTTTAACTACCTCTACGTTGATAACCCCCAGAGACTTCCCCAGTGGGACTCTTAGTCCCCTTCTTTTCTCCTCCTCACCAGGGATGGGATGCTCGGTTCCCTCCTCTTTCTTTGCAGCCATTTCATCCTTTCTCTCTGCTCGTTATCGCTGTGTTATCGCTTAATTTGAAAGCTGCAAAATGCATCTGGGAAATTAGCAGGTGAGGAACATGCTTGGGTACAAGGGAGCATTGCAATCCGGGCGGTGGGCAGGGGCTCAGAAAAGCAGGTTGTTTCTGGCCCCTTGCCCAGGTCACCCAGGGCCTGACGCCAGCTGCCAGCAAAGGAGATGTTCAGCAAAGCAAACGTGTTAATCCAGAGCTTCTGCCGCTCGAAGGGGAGAGGACTTGTGGGTTGGATCCGTGGCAGATCAGAGCCACTGAGCTGGCCGGGAGGTAACGCTGGGGTGCAGGCAGGGGTGCAGGCAGGGGTGCAGGCAGGGAGGTGGGCAGGGCTTACAGCGCTCTGCAAATGGCACTTGCGATTTTTCTCTTCCATCTGCTCTTACAGCTGCTCCTGTAGATGTGTGCTTGCTTGGGACCGGGCTGTAATTATGGCTGTAATGCATCTTTCCTGGGGTTTGCACTCTTGTCTGAAGATCCTAAACTGATAATCACCTGCACGGTGCTTCCGTGTGCGGAGCCACTACCGTGCCTGCTTCCAGCTGGAGTCAGGCTGGCGCGTGTAGCCTCACAGAATCACAGAATCACAGAATTGTAGGGGTTGGGAGGGACCTCGAGAGATCATTGAGTCCAACCCCCCTGCTAAAGCAGGTTCCCTAGGACAGGTCGCACATATTGGTGTCCAGATGGGTCTTGAATATCTCAAGAAAAGGAGACTCCACAAGCCCCCTGGGCAGCCTGTGCCAGGGCTCTGTCACCTTCTCAGCACACTGAGAACTTCTTCACCATCAGCTCAGCCCTTTTCCTGAGGTTTTAAAACCCATGGGTAGCAACAGACACCTCCAAACCGCCCCCATACAACTGACGCTGAGAATGCAGCACTGCCAGCCCCTCTGTGGGACCGGGACCCAGCGGGTGCTGCATTAGGGCACAGCCTGGTGAGATGCTGGGCATGAGGGGTGTCAGCAGCAATCCTGCTTGTCTGATTCACATTATCAGGTGCAAAGTCTGGTCTCGAAGGAGTGCTGGCAGAAGGAACATGACCAAGAAGGAACAAGCGCTGGTACAGAACCGAAAATAGTTCCCATCGAGCTCCCTGGGAGGGCTGACCTTGCACACAGGCATGTGTCAGCCTTACAGACTTTGAACAATGCCTGGCTGGTGTTTCTGGAGATGCTCTCCATGCCTGATGCCATCTCCTCTGTTGGCAGCCATACCTGCCTTCCCACTTCTCCAGGGAATCCTTTTTCTTCTCAGGGGTCCAGGCGGAGCTGGATGTGGAGGGGAAAAGTTTGCTTGCTTGCTTCTGTCTCACAAACCCTCTGGGCAGTCCACATGGGCAGCAGCAGAAGTTACCCCAGCTAGAGGTTTTTGTCTGACCAAGCTGATGGTTTTTGCACTGGGAAGGTCAACATCTCTTGTATCTCAGTGTTGCAGAGAAAGCCAGAAGCTGCAATACCCGGCACAGCCAGTGCACATTCCAAGATGTGCCTGACATCATTTTAACTCTTGAAAGCCCTTTGAGGACACCAGTGATAGATGGGGCTTCACAGCACCGTGTCAGGACTGGGACTCGTGCTGGGTGGTAGCGTCCTGCCCGGGAGCGTGTGAGCGAGGTTGAGCTGCTGCACTGGGTCAAGTGTTAAAGAAAGGAACAGTTCCCGTGAATCAGTTCATCCTCCCCAAACCAGTGACACAGCCCAGCCCTGTTGGAGGGACCCCATGTTCCTTGGTGCCTTCTGTGGCCCCAGAACTTGTCCCTCAGTATCCCTCTGCTCCTCGCAGCTCAGCTCTGAATTAGCCTGTCAGAAGCAGCCCTTACATTTCATTTCTGGCCTTTCAACTTCCAAATACCACTTTTTTGAGCTAGAAACTCCTGGCTGAGGCTTGTTCCTTGAGCATGGGAGGGCAGTGCTCCCCGCTGCCATGGTATTTGCTGCCCAAGTGCCCAGAGATGTGGAGTGCCTGGAGATGTGGTCCAGGCCTGAGACCTGCCAGAGGACCTCTACCCACCACACTCACTGCACCATGTACTGCGCATCCAAGCTGTGGCCAACACCATACCTCAGGCATGCATCTTTCCATGTCTGCATTTAGGGGTGGGATCTGCTGCTGGTAAAGCTCAGTTCTCACAGAGCTGGGGCAGGTGCCTCCACCCATGAGCATTACCTTTCAGGAATAAGCCCCAGAGGTCTTGTTGAACACTTGAAAACAAGTGGTCACCCTAAGGGGAAGCGAAAAGCAGAGATTGAGGTGGATTTGGTGCAGGCATTAGCTGTCCTTAGCAAAAGGAGGCTGTAATTGGGAAGAGGAAAGCCTGGCTGATCCTGGCTGGAGGTTGTGTTGCTCTGAGGGCAGTTTAAGGGCTGAAGCACAGCTGGGCAGACAAACCCATTGCTGATCAGGAAGCCCTAGGCCCAGCTCTGCAAGAGGAGGCAAGGAGCCTCTCTTCTTCAACTACATTTAGAAGCAAATTCTGGATTCAAGGCTAGGTGTGCAGTGAGCCCCGTACGTGCTGGATGTAGGCACAGGTGTGCGTTTCGTGTCGTACTCAGGAGTAACTGGCAGGATGGAAGGGAAAAAAGGAAGCCTCTTCCCTCTCCCTGCAGTCAGGGTGTGCTTTGGAGCTGGCTGCCCTGTGGGGCTGGCAGCATGGCTGTCTGTACTGATGTGCTGACAGCTCCTGACAAGACACTGGGTAGCTCAGCATCCTGCCTGCTGGTGCTGGGTCTCCCTGCATGCACTGACACCAGGAATGGGTGGATGGAGGGAGCTTTGTGCTAGGGATGCCTGGGAAAGCTTGGAGACTCTTAAAGCATCATCATGGAAGGCTCCAGGTTGCACATCTTGTCTTCCCAGCGCTGGAGAAGCAGTGCTGCTGCTCACACTGTGTGCTTGTGCCTTGCTGCTTGACTGTTCTCTGAGCTCCTTGGCATCAGGCAGCGCTGTTGGCTGGTGATTGAATTAGGGGAGCTGCAGCCCTATCTTGCTCAGCCAGCTTTGGTTCCAGTAAGGAATAATCACCAGAGCAGTTCTGCTCAATCCCCCGGGGGCCGGAGAGGCTGAAAACAGGAGCGCAGTCTGCGGAGGGCATGAGGGACGAGCAGAGCTCCCTCACACGAAGCCCACGTCAGCTCCGTGGGCAGCCCCGCCGCAGCCCTGCCCTGGGCTCGGTGCACGCTGAGCACTTGCTGCGCTTGTGGGAAGCGCTGACAGGGGTTAATTGCAGCCTGGAGTGACTGTCACTTGCCTTTTTGTAAGCTCTCCAGCTGTGTCCTTGGACCGAGGCAAAGTCCACGTGGAAGAGCTGGAAAGCCTCTCCCGCGGCAGCCACGTGGCCTCGCGTCGCTCCCAGCAGTGCAGGCTCCTTCCTGCCTGGGGTTTGCAGCATCCCGTCCAGAGTCCTGCAGAGCTGGTGGTGCCAGGGGACACGGGAACGGTGGGTTGACACACTGGGGGGTTGGAATCGAGTTGGGGGCACCTCGATGCCTGCAAGGTGGAAACCTACAGGCTGTGGGGGCTGCCTGCCCGGGGAGAGTCTGCTGTCCCTTCACACCTTTGAGATCAGGCTGAGATCAGATGAGCTACTTCAGGCAGGCAGCACACTGGGTGACCCTACAAGGTTCCTTCCATCCCTGGTTTTCTGACAATCATGGATCAGCCTCTTAAAATAGCTGTTTGGGCCACGCTACTGGCCGGGGCATCCCTGGTCACTGTTGCTGTTGGAAAATCAGCAAACAGGGGTCCTTGCAGCAGAGGAGTTGGTGGGCAGGGGCAGCACTGACCAGCTCTGTTCTTCCAGGTTTCTTGTCCTTCCTGTGGTTTGTAGCCTTCTGCTTCCTAGCAAACCAGTGGCAACAGACGACGCTGAAAAAGGGGCTTCACAAGGAGCAGATGCCGCCCGGGCAGCAATCACCTTCTCTTTCTTCTCCATCATTGTCTGGGTGAGTTCAGCTTCAGAGCTAAGGTGGGGAGAGGAGAAACGAAACCAGCTCTGGGCTCAGCACTGAGCACGGAGGGGGAATCTAGGGACCAGTTTGGAGAAGTGAATCCTGGTGGGCAGCTCAGAGCTGTACTGGGGAAACCTGCAGTCCCCCCAAACAGCGGTGAAACTTGTGGTTTCTTACTGGGAAGCATCAGCTCAGTCCCCTCTCGCTGGGGAATTCCAGACTTCCCCTTCTCCTGAGGCTGGAAAGTTGGGTTCCTGTTGAAAATGTCTCGCCAGCCATGAGCTGCCCTCATTCCAGCACCTTGTTAGGCCCCTGGGAGCAGCTTATTTGAAGCAAACATGTCCCCAGGAGCAGATCACTGTGATGAGCTGGTCTCATGGGGTGGCAGGGGGGTTTTGGAGCTCTCAGGCTCATCAGCTCAACCTTGGAGGACACCAGGCTCAGTCCTCTGCTGCCCACCCCACTCTGCTCCTGCTTTTCAACTCTGCCTCCCCAAGGCCATACAGTGACAGAGGTGCATTTGCCAGGGGTTTCCAAAACCCCATGGGGCCCCTTGACTGGACCCCGCAGAGCCTGGGGGTATCTGTGCCCCTCTGGAGGCTTATGTGGAGGAGCAGGGATGGCCCTCATGTCACTGTCATTCATGGGCAGTGAGCACCGGAGGTGTGCCGGGAAAGAACTGGGACAAAAGACAGTCTGAGCCTCTCCAGCAGCAGTTCCAGTTCCTTGCCAGTTTAACTGCCCCCAGCTCTATTATTATCCAAATAAATCTCTTTTAATCCCAGCTCCCCCACAGCTCTTCTCCATCGCTGTATTGCCAGGCTGCCTGTTTAATGCAGCTGCCTGGGGAGGGCATGGGGTGGGATGCTCCCCCACATCCCATCAGCATCTGCTCCCACCCCAGGGAAGGGCAGCGGGACACTGGTCCCCTGCTCCCAGCACAGGGGATGGCCAGGCTGTGGGCTCACACTGCAGCCCCTCCGCTGGTGCTCTTAGCAGGCTCAGCAGCTCCGCTTGTTCTCCACATAACCAGCACCGGGAGCGGGTGCTGGGCGGTGTTGGGGAAGCTGTTCTTGGGCATCTGCAGGCGTTGTTCCCCCCCACCACCACCCGAGCCTGTCATTTATAAACTAATTGAATTGTTAATGAAACTTCCTGAAATAAGAGCAAGTGTGAGGTGCTCACAGCTCTGCCTTTCCCACCGTTCCCGACCTGAATACCGGCAACCTGGGAGCGGGTGAAGGAGTCTCAGCAGCACTGACCTATTTTGCCGGGCTGGGACTCAGAGGCTTTCTCTCCCTGCAACAGATGGGCTTATTGGTGCTGATGGTGCCAAATCTGCAACGCCGACCCCCACCCCAGACAGGCTTTGGGGTCAACCTGTCACATAGAATGGCTTCTTTAGTATTAGGGGATGTCAGCTGGGGTTTGAGCTCATGGCGGTCATGGAGCAGCCGCCTGGGATGCTGCAATGCTCTCCATGCTTTGCAGCGAGCCAAGGGCATGCGGGGTCCTGGAGGGGGCACAGGGTCTGGGGGGATATGGAGTCCTGGAGGGGACACGGGGTCCAGGGGTATGCGGGGTCCTGGAGGGGACACGGGATCCAGGGGGATGCAGGGTCCTGGAGGGGACGCGGGGTCTGGGGGATGTGGGGCCCTGGAGGGGACACAGGGTCCAGGGGGATGTGTGGTCCTGGTGGGGACACGGAGTCCAGAGGGATGCAGGGTCCCACCACAGCATTACCACCCCCCACTAACCTCCCTGTATCCTGCGGCAGGTGGCGCTGGCGGTGAAGGCGCTGCAGAGATACCGCCTGGGGACGGACATGTCTCTCTTTGCCACCGATCAGTTCGCCACCGACCCCAACGCGGCGTACCCCGGCTACCCCACCGGCAGCGGCATCGAGAGCACAGAGACCTACCAGAGCCCCCCTTCACCGAGACCTTAGACACCAACCCAAAAGGTTACCAAGTGCCAGCGTACTGAGGGGCGAGGGCTGCGTACCACGAGACCGCGTCCTACGGTGCAGTACTCCCAACCGGTCGATTGCAAATGTATTCAGTCCCATTTCCTTAATGTGGCAAGTCAGTGCTGGGTTCCTTACTATTAGCTAGTTGTGCAGTGAATTCTGTACAGTGGTATTGGTTCTTGTCTTACCTGTCCAAGGGTTTTATAAAAGCAGTGTTCCCTCTAAGTTGGAAGGAAGGAAGGAAGGTTGCTACCACATCACCTACACGTGGCGAAAGATGAATGAAGGCTCGCTCTGCGGCTTGATGCCGGGCTGTCGGTGTCGGGCTCTGCTGAGCGCCTGGGAAAGCCCAGAATACCTTTTCCTGTTAGAAACCACAGCAGCTGAGGAGTTGTTATTTATCTCGTTCTTCCAGAGCTAACACAGAATCGGTCTCGTGGTGGTGAGGGAGGGTGGGTGACACTGGGGAGGCCGGTGCCGTGCCGTTCCTGCTGCAGAGCTTTTCCTGCACGTGCTCCACGGGAAGTGCCAAATTCACAAAGGAACAAGTGGTGTCTGTGTTACTTTTAGTTGTATATATTTCCTGTAGAAACCCTCAAATATCTCTCCAAACAGGTGTTTAACATGTAGCTTAGGGTGCAGGCAGCATGGCGGGGAGCACAGCAGGTCAGGGGCTAGGTTGAATAGCCAAACGGCATCTGCACTTCAACAGTGGGGTCTGGGAGGGGCTGTAAAAAGTTGCTGGTTGAGACTGGAAACCAGTTCAGCGATCGCTGGCTGCTAGTTAGGAATGGCCTTTTAATCGGGGGAAATCACAGCACGTTGCAGTTCCACTTCTTCTTCGAGGGGTTGGGAAAAGTCACAGATTTACAGACAGCTTCTGGCTGGCAGTGCTGACCGCTGACGCCTGCTCAGGCGCCGCGCTGCCTACGCAGAACAGACCCGGGTCACTCAGGAGCGGTGTTGAACTTGCATTTTTGTACTGGGAGCAGCCACCGCCCGTCCTCAGCTGCAGCAGGACCTCAGGGGTCAGTGGAGGTTTTACCCCCTAGAAACGAGGAGTTCAGAGGGAGAGGGAGAGTTGCAAAGACTTGACCGGCCACCGAAGTCTGTCATGTGGGGCTCACAGCCCCGTGTTTGCAAACGGGGGGAGAAGGAGAGTGGACATAAAACTCCCAGATGAGAGGCTGAGGTTTGGGGTTTCAGCAGGAATTAAAACCAACTAAATGTGCAGAATCTGTGAGGTCCCTGCCAGCAGCCTGCCTGCTTTCCCTGCCTGCGCAGCAGCCGGGGATCGAGCTGTTTTGTCACTAAGGAGGGAGCAAAGGAGACAAGACTTGAATTCCCATCACCTCGGTGGCAGCTCCCTCCATCCTTAGAGGCTCCTGGCTCTCCCGGTGTCTGGCACGCTGGGGTTTCACCTTGCTGGTTCACGCCAGCAAAAGCTGTGTGCTGCCTTCTGACCTCGTGACAAGCAATAGTTACTGGCCCGCCCCAGCCTTCCTCGTAGCAAAAGACATCAGCAGGTTCTTTTGTCATCATTAACACAGCTCATTTCTGCTGCTAAATTGCAAATAAATGCATTAATTAATAAGCAGCAAATCTCATCAGGAGCAGTCATTATCGGTGACACAGCACATTACTTGACTCCCCTACTATTCAGGCCGGGTTAAACGTGCATTTGCAGGGAAGGTTGGCTTTGCTGGAGCTGAGCTTCTCCTGCTCCCCTGGCAGCACGGAGTCGGGATTTTTCCAGCAGCGTTTCCCAACTCGGACACTTCTCCTGTGCCACTGCAGCCTCCCCATGCAGCATGGCCATGCGGGGTGGCACGGAGACCTGGTGTCCTGCCACGGTCCCCACCACAGGCTTTCCCAGCAGCGACAGCAGAGGTGACCTCTCTCCCTCTGGACACCTCTGATGTCCAAACACTAGTGGGGTACGTAGCGCTCAGCCCCACTGCCCGCAGCAGCAACAGAGGCAGGAGCATGAGCAAGAGGATGTTGCACTGCTTTGGGAGGGGTGTCACTCACTTGGTTAATGCTCAGAGTGAGGAAGAGGTGACATGGGCATCTGCTGGTGGCCTCTGCCATTGGGCTTGGTGAGCAGTGAGACATCCTTGCATTAAGTAGACCAGGGACACCCAAACCCCATCAGGGAAGAAGTCTAAATTGCTGACGTGACCCTCGCGATGTCTCTAGCGCCAGCCTCGCTGGGGACAAAAGAAGGCAAAGGATTTTAGCACAGGGTATGGTAGAACTGTAGCAATATTTTCCTTAGAGGGAACACTGAAATTTTAGCAGCACAAACAGTACTTGTGTTAATATTTTAGCAAAATTATAATCAATTTAAATGTTTAAATTGATTGTATGTGAGATAATGTTTGTTCGGTACCTTGTATTTTTTCTAACTATATAACTGTTCCAGAGTTTCCTTGTAACCGTAAAGAACTAAAGCTCTGTCTGACTGCGGGACGTGTCCTGAGCCCTGGTGTAACCGTGCTGAATATTACAACATCTGAATGTACGCACCGCGGCCTGCATTGCCTTTCTTTCCTCCCCACCCTCCTGCCCGCCGGTGGTGGGACGCAGGAGGGACGCACACACACACACACACACCCCCCACGCACACTCTCGTGCCCAGAACTGACCTTAAGAGCAGCAAGGGTGACACGGGGACGGCGTCAGCGCGGCTTCAGCTGCCGGCCGAGGCACCGTTGTTCTTCTCGAGGTCAGCGGCTTTCTACAGCTCCCCAGAAGTCCGTTACCTTTAACCTGCAGTCGGCACAGCGAGCGTGCGGGGAGCTGGCTGTGTTTTGCTGGGCAGAAGAGGAGGATGAGGAAGGGGCCTGGGCACCTGGGAGAGGCTTTCTGGCTGTAGGGAGGCAGGACAGGTTGCTCCTCGATTAAACTGGAGCTGGGAATAACATGTCCAGCCACAACAACAGGCACCTCAATGAAGTTTAACCCTGCTCCCCCTGCCACCAAAACTGTTGGTGCTTGTCGGTGGAGGGGAGGATATCCCCGCCCTGGTGGCACCAAGAGGCATGGGGCCTGCAGAGGCAGGCAGCGTGGGTGGGCAGGCAGCCTACAACCAGTGTGGTTTTCCCAGGCAGTACTGATGGGTTTACGTATGTAGTTGCCTGTCGAGGCCATGTCAGCCAGACACAAGCCGCATTAACGTGGTGCTGCACCACCTAAGATGCCGTGGGAAGAGCATTTGTCCACCACGAACAAAAACCATCTTCTGGTTTATTGGTGAGGCCGTTGCCGAACACCCCTGTAGCTCCTTGACCCCGCAGCAGCACAGGCCAGCAACTGTCATGACCCTGCTGAATGAGAACACGCTTAGTGGCAGGGCGAGACACAGCCCAGCCTGGCCAGCGATGCCACGTGCCCACCCCTTGTACAAAATCCTCCTGCTTTGCACGCCCCCCGCACCGTCCCCACTAGCTGTCCGGTGTCAGCAGTGCCGCGCATTAACCGTCGTAGCACATCGGCATGTCCGTGACTTGTCAGTCAGACCAGTGTACACAGGTATGGACTGTCACTCAGTATAACCCTCCGGGCTTACGGTTAGAGACGTAGATCCATCGGTGTGATAACTGTAGTATATTGTTCAGGGTTCCAGTATTTGTAACATCAGTCTCTGTACTTCTTTCTCCCACCTCTTTCCTCCCCGCCATTCCCTGCGGAACAGTAGCACGAGCGACTTTCCTTGCAGACCTTGTCCCAAAAGCATGCCAGGATTGTGCTGTGAATTTGTGCCGTGCCAACTGCTGCCCCCATGCTGTCCTCCCAGGCTGTTTAATGTATCCTCTGTTCTCCCGGAGATCTCAGAAGCGCAGCAGCTAACCGCAGCTTGCAGAGGGCAAGACAGTGCTGCTCTCAGGCTAGGGTGCTGAAAGCTTCTGCGTAGTGTTAGCACTGAGTTTGGGTGTAAAGAATAAAACCTATCCAATCCTGTACTTTTCCTGGAGATGGGGTCTACCAGATCACCTTGCTCCAGGAAGCTCCATTGCGACAACACACTCAGCTCTCAGCACCAGAGTTAACCACAGCAGGAGCTCTGCCTGTTTATTTTGAGCCTATCAAGAGATTTGGAAGAGTTGGAATTTTTTCCCAACATTTTAAGCTATTCCTAGTGAGGTGGAAGTTTTGCTTAGCTTATACATAGTGAGAAGATCTCCCCCAGCACATGCTTCTGTAGCTCACACAGTTTGAGCAGAGCCCCCTCCCTTTAAGCCACGTCCACATGCAGTTGGGATTTCACAGGCTGCTTTGTCTGGGTGTGTTTTAGGACGAGCTTCCCATCAGCTCATGCTACAACAGCATCTCTCTTCTACTCCTGTAGGCCAGCAGCTCTGTACTGGGTAACTCCTACCCCGCTCTCTCTGCAGCCAAGCCCCGGAGGCGCATGACTGGCTCTGGCTTGGCTCTGGCTTAGCTCTGCCTGCTGCAGCTCTGAGGTCACTGGAACAAAACTGTGGTTAGTCTCTTCATTAGTAAATCACATCATTACTTTGGTGGGATGGGCATTTCTCTCCTGTATATACCTGCAGACTTCCTTTCACCCTTTGTTTTCCTGGAGCACAGTGGGGAGGGCGGGCGGGTACAGTTCCATTCCGGTTTAGTCCCTGGTACTTTTCTAGGGAGCATCTTGCAGCCGCATGTGCCAGACAACCCTCTCCCACCACTGGCGAGGCTCAGGAACAGCCTTCGCTCTCTCAACTTGAAACCCATGTTCAGCTGCCTGTATTTTGTTGCAATACACATTTAAACCTCAGATTCTTTAAGAGTTTTAATATCAAACTGATACCAAATGTGGTTTGCCAATTTAAGGGTTTTTTTTTGCAGATACCTCTGTCTAAGCAGACCGCTTCCAGGAGTTGCAGTTGTCACTAACCTTACGTGCATTGTAGTACAAAGTGGACTGTGTATGGAAATAAGTTAAAAATGTTTACAACTTTTGTATATATTATATATATAAAAATATCTTTTGAGAGAACAATCTGTGATTCTGTATTTTCAGTGTCCGTGTACCAACTGCAACTTATTTTCAATAAAGAGTTAAAAATGAGTAGAAGCAGCCTGAGCAAAAGTTGGTAATACTTTATTTAATCAGGTGAGCACAAGGAAACTGCATCATCAGGCCAAAGAGATCGATCGCCTCGAAGAAACCTAGAGCAGCACCCGCCTGGGGGAGCTACGTATCTGCTAACACAGAGGAAATTAACTGAGAAACCAAGGGAAGACGTAAGATACTCGGGCAGACAGTGTGCATTTAACTTCCCCTGACTTTTACAAACCCAGCAAGAGATGGGGAAGAGCTGACCCATACCTCAATGCTGACCAGAAGTGGTGGGAGCAGCTGGCATTGAATCCAAGCGCCGCTGCAGTTGGGTGGGTCAGGGTCGTGTTGGGGCATGAGACCTCTGCTCAAGGAACCCCACTCGAAGCAAGAACACGGAAGCATTGCTACTCATCAGGTATTCATGCATTGTATAAGCAGCCATGCAGCCAAATAATCCTCCCCAATCCCATTTCAGGGTGTGCAGCCTGGTCCCTGTGCTGAAAACACCACGGTCAGTTATTCAAAACAGTCTTAATTATTCGTAAAAGAAACCAAAAGCACTTTGCAGCCTGACAGCAAGCAGAAATAAAAAGTGTAAGGCAAGGAGAACTTTCTGTAGCCAGGACTAGCTCTTCAGCAATACTCTGAGCTCAATTTCATAGAAATGATGCTTATAGAAAAGCAGTGTTTTGTCACTAAAAGTTACATAAATTAATTTCAACTTCATCCCTACCTGTTAAAAATAACTAAACCTGGTCTGCCAGGATGGGAGAGAATCAGACGCTGAATTGCAGCCATGGAAGTGCACTGCAGGGAGGACTCCCGTCACTCCATCGCGTCAGAGCTGCTGCTGGAGGAGGAGTTACTTCCAAGGATGAACAGATTCCCCTCTTGTCTCCAAGAGGTGGGATTCAGAGATGCTAAGCAACGTAAGCAAAGCTACTTCAGACCAGTATCGCCAAGGGAGGCACAGGATGGAAACGCTCCGTACAGTCTGAACACATTATCCTCATTAGTGCAGCCCACTGTAAACAGATAAATGCACTTAAAGGCACTGCAGATAAACATGGTCAGTGATCAGCAGCATTTAATGTCCCAGTATGCTGTTGTTTGGAGCCACCACCATTAATACATCCAAGAAATCAGAACCATGGCAGCCATTAAATACAACTACCGTGAAGTGCGCTTCACCCCCGTAAAGCCGTGATGTCACCACTCTACATGCAGTGCTACAAAAAGTTTGTTAAAGAACACGTTACATACAAGGTCAGAGGCCACATCAGATCTCACATCCGACTCATCACACAAATCAGTCCAGTTCTTCAAGTAGCAGAATTCATTCCCATTTCAGATGGGAATTGTCTTTGCTAAACGAGCAGCCCAGTGTGCACAACACGCACCTGCCACGGGCTGACCAGTAAGTAGTATGTTTTCTTTGTACCCCTGACTGCTGTGATCTTTGTGGTCACAGAAATATCACCAAGAAAAAAAAAATAATAAATCAGAATATTATAAAGGAAGCCACTTTGCTTCCATTCATTTCAGTGATTCATAATCTTCCCTCGCTCCCCCAACCCCCTCCCCCAGAAGAAAAAGGAAAGAAACCCCCAAAAAGATGCTTATTCCCCTATCATGTCCCCTGTCAGTCTTCAGATCAGAAAGTATTCTCTCAGCTATTGCATGTTACAGGAGCAGGGTGGCCCCTGCCTGCCCACCCTGCCATTTCAGCCTAATTCTACTCAGACTTTGGATGTTAAGCAGCTACGGCGCAGTTCAGTGATCCCTTTGCACAGTATTTAATCAACAGCTCTGAGAGGGCTCCCTAACAGTCACCTGTGGATGACTACTCGACTGACACCAGCTCTCAGCCACACTACACTGCCAAGCCTCATTCCAAAAAGTGCATATTCATAGACTGAGACGGTTTTATTGGTCTTCAGGAAAGCTAACTGATGATTCTGCTGATTGCTTGTAAGGATGGGAACTCCTCATCCTCAACATGCAAAGCTTTATGGGTGACAACGTCCTGCTGAGTTAGTACTTGCTTACACGTTGGGCAGATATAGCAGTCGAGATCAGAGCTGGAGTCCATCTGCCAAACGTTATTTTTGTTCTTTTTGGATTTGTTTGAGCTTTGTTTTTCTTTGATTCTGAAATCGTTGTGAGCAGAAAGCAGTTCTTGTTGCTTAACTGTGTCTGGCAGCAACACCAACAACTCGTTAAAAATTTTCTTGAAGTTATCTCCAAGCAGTTCTCGGCAGCTTTTGTAATACTGTGCTGCAGAAATCAGGCCCTTTGGGGGAAAGAGAACAGGAATAAGTAGGAAAAAAACTATTTAAATTTAAAAAAAAATGAAATCCCACTGGGATTTCACCTTCTCTCAGAGAGGAAGGCTTCAGGAATCTGAAGGTTCTTGCCCACTCACCTGTCTGAATTGCCCAGAATGAGTTTTAAATTTATTAAACTTGGACTCATCGCTTTGAAGAAACTCTTTAATGGATTGTATCAGCTGGATGTTCCTTTGCTGGAAGTTTTCCGGTATCAAGTATGACCTGTGACAGGATTTTGGCCTGCATCTGAAAAGACCAAAAGTGACTTTGGCATTGCTTCATGTTATACCAAGATGCTGAAAGGTATATATATTGTAGGGCTATTGTCTTCTATAGATGTGCTTCCTTTCTCCACAAAACCCCGCATACAATCACTGTAAGCAGCACACAGCCATCCTGACAGGACAAGAAAATCCATCCTGTGGAATTACTGTATCCAATTCCAGCTTTACCTACACAGAATATTTTGAATGCAAGTCTAATGTAGTCTTGACTAGATGTCTGGCAAGCCTGGTTCACTGAAGAGCCATGAGCAATGAAGACCACACCATAATTAACACCAGTTTACTACAGATGTCTGTATTAAACTTACATAAATGTTCCCCCTCCCCTTTTTTCACAAACTGATCTCTCTGGCCCAGAAGGGTCCCAGACAGAGACCAGCTACTGGAAATGCCACAGCAGTGAAGGCATTTAGAGGTCACCACAGGCAAACACGCTGCAGCACCTTACTTCTGGGACTCAGATGGAATCAACAGCACGGTTAAGAAATAAGTTGAAGCTGCAGATTTCCAAATAAATCTAGAAAAGACAAAGAGCTGCCACACTGCAGAGGTTTTCATTTCCTCAGACCTGCACCCACATAACTTTGTGCTCTCCTGTAGGCAGCTCTCCTGAATCCAGCCCGCAGTGGCCACAGGACTCTCCAGCACTAAGTGACTGACCTCTGCCAGGGCACCTGTTTAGGATAATCCCTGGAGTATTTCCCGTGTTGTTTGAAGCCCCTGTGCCATAACTGAGATGCCACACATAAAGTAACTCTAACTCAAAGGACTTTTACTTACTCTTTCAAAGATGTAGTGACAGGTTCAGAGATATTGGTGGATGGAATAACAGCAAAACCTGGCGGGGGTTTACTAACAGGCACCGACAGTCCCGGAGGCGGAGGAGGACTCTTTAATAGCACCACAGTGTTAAAGCCTAAATGAAACCAGAGAACAGGCAGTTAAAGCATGTATCTGTGGCACCCCCATGTCACCGTGTAAAACTAACACCAGTGGTCTGACATACTCTTCATCATTATATTGGATGAAACCTAGAAATCTCAGAAGTGGAAATCCATCACCTTCATAGTCAGGTCAAGAAGCACTTCATAGTGACAGCTTTCACTCTATATAAAAAACTCCTTAACTATTTACTTTTTCAATAGAAAATAATAAAAAACAACCCCCAAACAACCAAAGTCATGATAAAAAAAACCCACTTCTACATTATTAGAGTGAACAGAAATCACTCCAGAAGTCGCAGCAGCACGAGGCATCACATGTTCTAGCATACTTCCCTGGGCAGTATCTGCAGATCGGCACAGAACAGCCAAGCAAGCATCTCCTGATGCCATTCTACTTTCATTAAAACTGCTCTAAGTCACATTTGTTGCTATGATACTCCAGTTTTACAAGATTACAGCACCACTCAAAGAAAGGGCATTAAATCCCTGCAAACGCAGAACAAAAGTGACCAAGCAAGCCAACTGACAAGTACCAGCAGGCCCAGGTCCCAGCTAAAGAGATTCCTTTTGCCCACAGGGGCTCCCAAACTAGATCTTAAAGCACAGAAGCACGGATAGTGTCAGACATAACTCGCCAGGAAAGCAGCGACAGGTAAAGACCAGCTGCTCTTCAGCAAGCACCCCCAGAGAGCAGCTGCACAGAGCAGAGCTGTCCCAACATTTCCACTGCTTTAACTGTGTTTCATGGAGGACATTTAAGCCCACCCACGTCCCCCAGACTGTCTTTTTAAACTTCAAAGGCTGACCTAGAAGGTGGTGGCAGCAGCTCTGTCCTTTACGAGTGCCAGAGGAGCAGCTTATACATCTCCCCCCTGTGCCGCACATCTCAAGATACACCCAAGTGAAGCCGGCCGCCCCTGCAGCCCTTACCTGGTGGCGGGGGCATTCTAGCTGATCCTGAGTTCCCAAGGGCTGGGAAGTCTTCCTGAGGTAAAGGGCATTTGTTAGTCACTGTGGGCTTTTTAAGGCCAGGGGGCTCTTTGGGTGTACTGCAGATCCCTAATGATTTTTCCGAATGACCATTCACGACGGTGGCAGATCTGTCAGGGGCGTGAAGAGCAGAGGCTGCGTTTGATGTCTGCTCTGCTTCTGGCAGCTTCTCAGTCGGTGGCCTGGGAAATGATGTCTCCTGTAACAGGTGGGGAGATGATGGTCGCTGCTTCTCAACCCCCATCTTCTTTTTCTTGCTCACTTTTGTAAAAGTTTGTGAGGTAGAAGCTGCCAGCAAGGACGATACGTCGAACATGGTTGGCGTGTTTCTGATCTCCTGGGTTGTCAAGCCACTACCGCTGTCTTCATCATCTGACTGAGAGAGTTTATTGCTCTTCTTACTTCCTTTAGTGCTATTCAAGGAGGATGGTTTTTTGGCTACCTGGTTTGCACAAGGGGTGCTAATGGCTTTGACCACATTTTTATTAGAACCATTGTTCCACGCAGAAGTGATGTTAGTCACTGTTTTATTGTTAGGCCTCATTCTGGACACCAGAGCTGGAAAATCCTCCTCTTGGAAAGCTGTTTTCTTTGTGGTCGCTGTATATGTCAAAGGCATCCCAGAAGAGATGGCTGGTGCTGCAGAGGAGGACAAACTTGGGAAATCTTCTTCTTTAAGCTTAGCCGCTGCTAGTGGGGCAGAGCTGTGAGAAAGGACAAGCACAGCCCGTTACAGCTGTGCTGCACGGACAGCACAACCCCAGCAGGCAGAACGAGCCCCATCCTGTCTGCACTCTTCCTCAGACTGTCACTTAGGGTGGCACAACTGACCTAACTTAACAGCATGCAAATGCAGTCAGGCTTGTAAAGCGTATCTGGAAGGAGTCCCCTCAGAGAAGTCCCACTAGCCTTGCTGCCTCACCACAGCTCATGTGGAGCAGAGCTGCACACACAGGCGCATCTGAGGTGCCAGATCCTGTAAAGACACTGTTCTAATCATCACCAATTCCAGGAGATGATGAATGATCAACATAACCAGCTCCCTCAAGGTCAGCTATCAAGTTAAAAATGGCTGGCATGGAGAATACTCAGAGTACCCCAGAAACTGAGCCACCAGAAGATCCAGCCATGAACTGAAGCAAATCCCAATGCTGTTCATGCAGATGACTAGCACAGAGACGGCTGGAGACAGAGGGGGCATATTCGTAGTTTAAGTAAAGTGATCTGTAATTTATAAGTACATTAGCTGCATTTAAGTAAAAAAATCTGTACAATTATTTTCTCCAGAAGTGTAGAACACCAGTGAGCTCCTACACCTGCTTTCTCACTGCTGCAGCCTTGCACAAACTTACCCTTGTAGAGGTGCCACTGCCGAACCAATTGCTGGAAAGTCATCTTGGCTTAAAGCACCGTTAGCAGCTGTTTCTTTTGGAGTATTGACAAAAAGAGCAAAGAAATGTTTTCAGCTAAAAATCCATTCACTTCAGAGTGGAAGCTATCAATGAACATGACAGCAGCATTAACAAGTCCTACTTTCAGCAGCTGATGATGTCATTAACTCTGACATTCCAAAAGGACAGTTTAAATCCATGCATCACTCTCTCCTTCACTTAACTGAATTCACCATTATGTCATCGTACACTGGCTGTGGCATATGGGAAATTTACAATGAAGAACACGAGCAAAACATCAGTTCAGAAGTACTTTGTGAGGGAGGAACCCTCCAAGATGCAGATACCAACGCCCCCAGCTGTCTGCTCCACACTTCTACAGGGTCAAGATTCTCAGCAGAGCCTCAGTGCTCCAACTGAGCTACACCAATGCTTCTTCCCTTGGAAAGCTGCTGCTCTGAGCTGTCCATCACACCCCTGCTGCACAGATGCTTAAGCTGCTCAGCAATTAGGTCCTGGGAGATCATTTTACACTGAAACATAACTAATTATGGTTTGCCTTAAAAAAACAAATCCAGTGCTGCAGACTGCAGCAGTTCAGGGACAGACTGGTAACAGCTTGACACACGTACAGCAAAAGCTGGGCAAGCAGGTGGGGGAGACAACCTTGCCTGCCATCCCCAGCTGAGCTGTACCCATTAACCAAACAGAGCTCTCAGCAGCTCTCAGTTCATAATGAAAGCATATGATCTTTAAGTAGGAATCCTGTTGTAGGAGCAGTAAGAGTGTGGAAAATGGGTTTGGAGCAACAGGGATATCAGAACACCACTGTGTCAGATTTATCTGCCCCAAACTAGATGTAGTTTAAAACAATTAAAGGTTTGCTTTCACCAGTTATAAACCTTTACTGGGAATAACTTGTTCTCAAAAAAGGGGAAACTCAGCTCAAGCATCACAGTACATCAGTTCTTGCATACCACAGTAGGAAACGGCACGGTCTTAATTATACTGATTTGGACGGGACGTCCCACCTACTGAATGTTAACGGCAGTTGGTGTTTCTACCCAGCTCCATTTCATGTGTAACCTGCTGCAGGAACCCCAACACACCCAGACACGTCTCACTGCAAACCCAGACTACAATTGTGCAGAGGTCTGTCCATGTCCACCAGCTCTGGAGAACAAAGTGTGGCGACTCCCGCTTTTGCCAGGCTGATCTCCAGACCCATAGTACCTCTCTAAGGCCACAGAACGTGTTCAGCACTCACCTGTAGCATCATTTGAAGACTTTGGCACACGTTTGGAGCTGAGCACTTCAGAATCCCTCAAGTCCTCCTTTTTACCTCTACTGCTGCCATCCTCCTTGTCTTCTACCCGTTTCTTCTCCTCTTGGCGCTTAGCTGCCACAGATGCCCTGACTGCTGCTGCAACGTCTCTGTCTTCTTCCTCCCTGCAGGACAAGGCAGATTTTCTCAGTCAAACAGTAAGGATTAGGGAGCAGCTTTGCCTCGCTCCAGCTCTCACCTCTCCGGTGTCAGCTCCCATAACTGTCCCTGATCTTGTGCTGCAGCCTGCTGAGAAGGTTAAAACAAACCCACCGCTCCAATACACCCTGGCACTGGTTGGTGAGACAGGCAACATTCACTCCTGGATTTGTGAGTTCTACACGTGTTAATAACAATCCAGGCCAGAAGAAACTGGGTTGAACTGGGAGAAACAGTACCAAGGATGCATGGGGACACGTGCCTCTCCCATTCACTTCCAAAGGTATGAAACCATACTCGTAGGCCACAGCAGTTCTTTGAAACATGGTTTGTCATGAACTCTCAACACATGCACAATCCACATGCAACACCAACATATAAGTGTTTAGAGATGGACTTTTCCCCAGTGAATTCACCAGTAATGAACCAGCTGACTGTCCAGCAAGAAAAAGAAGGCAATAGATGTGCAGTATGTATAAAGCACTCAGGTCTTGTGTGGATGAAGAGACATATAAATGCAAAATTTCATTTCAATACTTAACCCTCTTCTTTTTCCAAAGCACTCAGTCTGGCCACACAGAGATCTGTTAGTTCAATGAGAAGCATGGTCCTTAGAACAGGAACTACATGATTACCCAGACCAAAAAGCCTGTTAAACCCACAAAGATCTGTCACTTCAGAAAAAAGTTAGCATAAAAGCAGTTGCTGACATTAATTTAGGATTCTGAGCTTATTTAACTGGTAAGTTGCAGATTGCATTGTTTGCTTCCTCTATCAAGTTCAGACAGCTGACACTTCACAGAAATCACTTCACGTTGACCAAGCACATAGTGAGTACCCAGCCTTTGACTGAAATCTAGTTCTACTCTCAACTAAGGATTCACTATGGAAGCTCCGAAATTTTCTACTCACTTTCTTCCTACGGGTCCACCAAAACATTGTGAATTGGTAAGTAAAGAACAACACTGAGCAGCAATAAAAACCCACAAAAACCATTCTGCTACTCACCTCTTATATCTCCAACTGCCTCTTCTGTTTTGCTGACTTCCTCGGCTGCCCACTCTGCCCGATCTCCCTTGCCTGTTGTATCTGTCAACCTCTTCATAGTCCTCTCCACTTACAACACCTTAACAGGAGGGATGGTTGATTACTCTCAAAGTTAATTCTCTGAGTATCACACTATGCCTGAAAAAACCCCAAAGACTTACTAGTACAAACCAACCTATCTTGATTTCTTTCCCATGGTTAAATGGTCTATACAACCTTACTGCTTACTACATTAAAATACATTTTACAGTACATGTATTGTATTGTAACCTGTGAGGTGAGTTGTGAGTAATTTGGATTATACACAGAGATCTCTCTACATATAGTTCCACACAGGAGGAGAGTTAATGCGTACGTTGCTCTCTGCACTCTTAAGTGGATATGCTACTCTGATCTCAGGCTCTGTGTTCAGCGCTAGTTTGTATTCACTGTATGAAGTCATTCACCTAATTACAAATTGGAGAAGTCAAAACTTGTCCTAAAATTATGTATCATCATTAAATTCAGACTTGGGGGAAAAGAACTGTAAAACAAGTTAGGCAGGAAGAGACCTCTGGATATCATCTGCTCCACCCCCCTCAAAGCAAGGCCAACTCCAACTTTGGGCCCCATCCACTCAAGTTCTGGTTATCTTCAAGGACAAAACTCAACAACCTCTCAGGGTCCTGTTCCAGGGCTTGTCCCTCCTCTTCGTAAAGAATTTCTTCTTGGCCAGGAAATGTCTACCTCAAAACAGTAAGGAGGAATATGTTTCTGCCCACCCCCAGCCACACTTACCCTCGTTCCTCCTCTGGTGCCTAGGAGCGTAGTTAAACTGCAGGTCTATCTGCCGGTTCTGCCTGGCCTCTGCCCTGTTCTTGCTGTGGCAGGCTGTTTTGTGTGCTTTGTAATCTATTTCTGTGCGGAAAGCGTGAGTGAACTGCTCCGTGCTGCACCGGCCCTCCTCACAGAGAAAGTGCTTTTCGCGGAAGTGTTCACGAAGGTATTCGTAGTCACTGGAGGGAGAGAAGAGGCTGAGCTGCAACCTTCCCAAGATATTTTAGTAACAGTATATGGCTACTCTTACAAGATGAAGTTAAGACAAGCCTAGGCAGCGAGTTCTTGCTTTACCCACCTTTAACCACATGCGCACAGCTGACACAATCCCAGACGCTGAACTAAACTACTGGCTGATACATGTCACACCCAGCTGTACCCAAGGCACCTATTTTATAGATAAAGATTTATTTCTATCTGTTTCACACATGAACTTTGGGGTATTAGAGTTAGCACACTGGGCAGCTTCAGACATCGACTGTATCACTGCAAAATGTAACTTCAATGTTTAACATTAACAGAGAAAAATTTAAAACATGGACAGAAAGTGATTACTGTCTTTGTTCCTCAAACCAATTCTGATATTGGTTTGAGGAACAAAGAGACTCAAGCCAACCTGCTGACATTCTTGCCCTCTGAGTATTACTTTCCCCAAAATTCAAAGCAGACCTAAGCAAGCCATTTTTCCTCAAATTTCAAGCTACGGAAAGAGGAATAAATTGCTGGCACAAACCTGTAGTACTCCTGAGCACCATCAGAATCACAGAAGTGACAAAAATAGTGATCTCGTCTAAGGTGTTTCAGTAACTCGTCGTTATCCAGGTAACGCTCGTCACAGAATTTGCACAGGGGGTGCCCACGATGAGAGGTGTCATCGGGGTCTCCGTGGATTCGGTGGCGGGCGAGGTCCTTACGAGAATACCATTTCCGCTCGTAAGTAAAGATCTGAAGAGATATGGGTGCACTTGTTATTACTGCTGGAACAGGGAATCAAAGGAGTAAGCCAGGCTGCACACAACTTGATCACTTGCAAAGAGAGGAAGATTTTGCAATCTGACAGTTGACCCCTTGTTGTAGTTTCCCCCGGCTGTGGGCCGAGATCCACGCAGCTGCCTGCTCCTTAAAGGAAAAGAGCAGGGGAAGAGGGAAAAAGGGGGGAAACAAGGGAAGGGAAAAGGAAGGGGCAAATAACTCCAAAACCAAGAAACTGAGAGGCCCGTGGGTTGGGATAAGGAGAGTTTTCTAAGAGAACAGAAAGATCAAATATCCCAATGCTAACAGGACTTTAGAGCAAAAGGAGATGAAACTCTTGATCCCCAATGCAGTTTCTCCCCGACCCACACAACTCAGGCCGTACCACCCAGAGCTGTCCCGGAACCCGACCGTCCCCCCAAGAAGCACGCGTCCCGCCACCACCCCTCTTCTTCCTCCCAACAGCCCCCCGTTCTCCTGGGCAGGACGTCATTGGCATGGAATACTCTCTTTGGCCCATCTGGGTCACCTGTCCTGGCTTCGCCCCTCCTTTCTCCTGAATAGAGAAATAGGAAGAAGCTGAGAAAGTCCTTGACTGTCTGACTGCAACTAAGAACATCAGGGTGTTCTCAGCACTGCTTTCATTGTAACTCCCAAACACAGCATGCCATCAGCTGCTACAAGTGAAGTTAACTCTATCCTGACTGAAACCAGGACACACCTACAAGTTTCAGTGAATAGGAACCAAAATTCAAGTGACAGATCCAAATTAAATCCAACCTCACTCAGCCAGAACGTTAGAAACCGATTCAATTCGCCTATTTGCCCTGCCACAACTTTCTGTGTGTATTAATGTAACACAACAAGCTTTAAATTATAATCTCTGGTGGGGAAAAAAACCCTAGATATTTGTGAACATACAGTATTTCCAATACTTGAACTAAAAAACCCCATAAACCAGAAGTGAGCTGTTTTCCTCAGGAAGCAACTACCCACACACAGCTACACTCAAAGAATACAGCTCAGCAAGCAAACATTGTATTGTAAGCCAATCTTCTGTCCCTAACACAGGAGCTATTTTGGTAGGAAGGATTCTGAAGACATCAGAAAGATCAACACAGCCTTGAGAACAGAGTATCTATTATTTCTTGCCCAGACAAGGTGTGTTAACTCAGTCAGGGAAAAGGTTCACTTGTCTCAGCAAGGGTTGACTGACTGAAACTTTTGGGAGTTTAACAACTTCTTTTCAGTGGGTGCTTTTTTCCACAACATAAACATTTCTGCAATGCTCTGAAGTTAAACCAACAAGTTCTAATATTGTTTGTGAACAGGAGAGACAATAAAACATTCCTGCAGTGGTGGCTACTTCAGCTGACCGTGGAAAACCCCTCCTCACCAGACCTTGAAGGACATGGCAACTGAAAGAAGTGGTCCTGCCCTTCCCTAACCACTTCCCTTGCACGAGCTCCAGTGATTCCAAGATCACAGGGAAGTCAGATCAATACACTGAAACCTAATCCTGCCAAGAAATAATCTGTATTAATATTCATTCAGGTCAGCCTGCCCACTTTGGGATGCTGTCCCTTTGGCAGTAAACTACAGTTCAGTTGGCATAAATCAACTGTGGCACCACAGAATAAATGCATTTCTCCAATCTGATACTTAATTAGTTTCAGAGGAAACAAACACACACAAAAAACAAGTGTAGTGAGTTCTAAAAATACACACTCATGCATTAAATATCCTCCCACAACAAGGAATGCTGACAACTATTAGGCAGAGGGGTTAGCAGCCCTAGAATTCATTGAACAGTAGCTGCTGATTTTGCCTGAGGTATAATTTGGAAACACAAAACCCATTCTAGGTCCAGGGAAAGGTGGAGTTCTGACTTTCAGAGAATGAAAAAGCCTTGCCTGGCTGAGATAATGCCAGCCCTTCTAAGGGAAATTTGTGTGGGATTAAAGCAAGTGAAAAAGGGTAATAGTGGTGGTGATGGTAAGATGAGTAGTTTGAAGTTTCCATGCACATGACCTTTTCAGACACAGGCAACCAGCTTTCCAGTAACTGCCTTGTATTTAGCAGGCTGTAAGATACATTTTGAAACAGCCCCATATCATGTTCTATGTGTGTACATCAAACAGAGCAGACCTCAATTGCAGGCAACAATGAGTTTCATTTTCCAGTCAAGTCAACAAGACACAGGAAATTTGTTCTGAACAAAAAAAAAAACCAACAAGATAATGAAATATAATTATATTTCATTAAACCAGGAAGATGAATCCTCATCCTGTACATGATCCAACTGTAAATGCTATGTTGTCTCTGATCTGAGAAATAAATGCATCACTCCACAATGTATTCTGCTTTCTGAACCAAATGTTTTCTTAAGTTACAGTTCTAGCTTGTAAAGTCATTACAAGTGTAAGTCTTACTAGACACCAAATCTCTGCAGTTGTAACAAAGTCTGCCCACCCCACAGGATTAACTTCCTATCAGACTGTTTGGGCTTGGTATTTACACATGTTGCAGTGGAAGAGCTAACATCAGAAGAGTTTGAATGTGGTCAGGTTTAATTTAAAATATAATCCACCAAGATCCTTCAGGCCTTCTTTGTTAATCAGTTTGTGGAAGAAGAAAGACTTAAAACAAAGCAACTGGCCTCAATGCAGGCAAACAAAGAAAACTTAAAAAAAATAAATCAGTGCTGTTCAGCCACCCCCATCTTCCCACCTCCCCAAGGACTCTTGCAAGCCCCATAAGGAAGCACCCCTCCTTCCCCCACACAAACGCAGAACTAGCTCACCTTTAAGTGTTTGACACAGAGTTTGCAACAGAAGAGCTCATGCTGCTTCCTCATGTGTTGTTCCAGATCTGCAAAGGTATTGAACGGCTTTGCATCTGGACACAAGTAGCATTCGTGCTGCAGCAGCTTCCTAAGGGACAAGAAAGATTTCCTAAAAATTATCTGATTTTCTCCAGGCAACCCAATACCTTTATCAAAAAACAAATGTTCTGCCAGGGGCAGAAGGCTGTATTTTTATAGCTCCCACAGCAATTTGTAATGAGGTTAGCATCCTGCTTATTCCAAGAATACTCTGTCATCTGTCAGAAACAGAACACAACCAAATTACACAGAGGCTTCAACTGCAAGGAAAGAGCTGAACAGTCACAATGCCAGTAAAACACTGCCACAATAAAATTCTGAGCATACTGTAACACATCCATGCAACAAACCCCTTGCTTATTGAGATTCAGCTGATACACACAACATTCACATCCAATTTCATTACTTTTTCTGCTGTCAGAAACCAAAAAATACAGTGGAGAGAGATAAAGAATTGTATTAGAAAAGGGAGGGGGCAGGGAACCCACCACAAACAAACCCCACACAATGATTCTCAAGGAGAGCTGAAGGCAGAGCACACATATCAGTGGGAGAACCCACTCCCACACACTCGATTGCTGCCCCCTTAATCTCCACAGCTCTCCAGAAATCCTGTCAGTGGAAGAAATTCCCAGAGCTGGAGTATAATTAATCAGAACATGCTTCCAACTGATTCTGCTCACTAAACCCACTGCCCAATTCCACAAACATGCAGTCATACAGAACTGCAAATGTAGCAGCAAAGGTACAGTCTTGGTCCAAATCCTGTTGGGTATAACGCACCATTCTCCAAGAACAAGGTGCAGCTGCCTGCAAGGCTTCATGGTTTTTCACTTTTCTTTCTTTTTAACTGCTTTTAATTTTAATTCTCTTATAGTCTCCCAACTAAGAGCATTATGAAAAATGTTTCTAGAACACGATGGTGATGCCACATCTTTTACTTGCATTGGTTTTTTTACTTCACCCTTTTCCTCTCCCCTTTAGAGAGATCTTTGCTGGCAGATAAGGTTGCTCTACTTCTCACCCAGTGCTGAGCACAATTGGTTTTGATTAGTCCTTATGCAGCACAGCAATAAACACAATTATAACAGTAATTTAGTCTCTACCAATTTCCACAGCAGCCATGCAAGGAATGAAAAGCCTTTCAGCAAGTTTGCTGCTGGTAAAGAAGCAAAAAGCAACTTTTTCAGACAGAGTTCTGTATCATCCATCAGGGAATGGGAACGTGCTGACTGTTGTACTGAGTGTTCACTCCAACCATGCTGCTGCTCCAGCCTCTCACCCTACCAAAGCCACCTGCTCTGTGACTAACACACATGGCATGGCAGCCACTCTTCCCAGGAAACAAAACCACACCACTCTACCCAAGTTTACATTTCCTGCCACGTAGTGCAGGTAAGAATGCACTGCTCTAGGGGTATGTTATGGGAAAGATGTCAATACTGACCTGTACAGCGCATAAACATCTCCATCCATAAAATAAATGTCATATTTCTTCTCATGCTGCAGCTGGTTAAGTGCTATTGTTGAGAAAGATGTAAGCTTCCGTCCAAAGACAACCTGCAGGCAACACAAGAGTCAGCGAGAGCACGCTCAGGTGGCAGAGTCATTGGGATTCCAGATAAACTCCTCAGCCCAAACTGTATTTGTCAGGGAACTCATCATAGCCTGAAGCTTGGACAACATTTGCAGAGCTTTGTGTCAATCCCAGCTGCTCACCACCTCCCCCCAGTTACTGGCTCCACAACCATCAGCAAAGCCACTGTGACTGCTCCTTATCAACTTCGAGTGAGTCAGTTTAGATGAAGGTGGATTGGACTAACCTGGTCTTTGGATTTTGAACTAGACTTTTATGGTATGTTTTGCTACCACAGCTGTGCTGAGAGGAAATATCTTCAATCCCCCTTGCAGCAAATGCCTGTCAAGAGCCCAGTGCTCAGTTCCCTCCTATCTCCTCATAGGAGATCGCACAGGAACCCACAGTCTGCAAGTGAGAAGTGACGCTACTCAGAGTCTGATGGGGAAATCACTGCTTCTGTTTCTTACTTTCCTGGTAGTTAAGTAATGAAAAATACCACACTGCTTCCCAAATTAGTTGCACCACATACTCCTTTCTAAGGGAATCTGCTTGCTCACAGTTGCCTCCGCTGACCTCCAAGCAGCCTGGGTCTGTCTCACCCTGCCGCTGTTTACAGCATTACGTCCTCCTTCAGAAGCCACCTAGCAGTGGTCTGCTCCAGCCCACGGTCTCAGTTTGGGAAGTGCTGGGGTAGCAGCAACGTTTACACAACAGCTAGTTACCTGGACCAGCACAGAAAGGCTGAGACACAAACACTGTAAGCACCTTTCAGTAAACATTGTCAATCTAGAAATGCTCACAACCTTAACAAAAGCTTCCAACTATATGGTGCACATACAGTTTAGTCTTGTCAAATCACTCCTCTGCTCTGGCTGAGGTGAAATACCATGGAACAAGTCTTTGTGTTGGGTTTTGTAGGTTGGTGGGTTTTGTTTTTTTTTTTTAAAGCTTTCCTTACAGTTGGGCTAACCAAAACAACAAAAAAATGCCCAACTTGCTAAAATATCAAGCTTAAAATAAACAGAATGCAGGTTTAATTTTGTTGGGTGACAGCTATGTCTAACTCCAACTGTTTAACAAATTTCATCTCAGAGAAATGGTACTGACATTCCACTGCAGCCCCAAGTGAGTTTTAGGGGTGAGGAACGGATTGCTGCAAAGTAAATTTCATCACAGGAGCTCAACACAATTTCCTACAGCAGCTCCAGGAACAATCACACACAGACACAAACCAAACACACTGAGCAAAACTCCGACCCTGATCCAAGTATATATCAGGGTTAGGTTACAGGTCATCAAGTAATCCTGCCTAACTTCACTGCATCAGTGTATTACCATAACAAATACAGCCTGCTTTCTCCTCCCTCCTGTCCTGCACTGCCACTCATCCTTACAGCTGTATTTCCTTGGACATTCTGCTGTGACAGGTACTGGTTTGGTCTACACTGCTCTGTACCACACTAGCTGAGACTTGGTAGTGTCACACTTGCATCTCCTCATTTCACACACAATATATAAATTAAGAGACCCTGTTTAGGGCCCTGCATATATGCACAGCTCATTCAAGGATGGTTGTGATGTGATTTATTCCCCCCAGTAGCTTTTTCTTTTTCCTTGGGGCAGATGGGTGAAGAGACAGAGCAGTGTTATAGTGGCACTTAAAGACAGGGGAGTAAAAAGAGTACAGCCATTAAAGTTGACCTCAGACAAGTCTAATGAAAAAAAAAACCATATTAAATAGTTCATAAGTGAGGGAAAAAAGATGGCTGAATGAACCAAAGTTCAGGCCACGTAATATAGCTGTATAAAGCTCCAGAGACAACAGTCCACCTGTGACCCTAGGACAAGTAAGTTTAAAGATGAAGGGCAACATCAGAGCTTATTTCTGCCAATATGGGAGAAGCAGAGCAGCAGCCCCTCAGGGTGTGATTGGAGATAAAATTACTTGCAGAGTATCTTTCTGTACACAGAGCCCACTCATGGGCCAGCAAGCTCAGTCTAAAAATCACATTAACCTTCCTGGCCTCCACAAAGTCTGAGGATCTTCAGCACACAGCCAAACATCTTCAATCCCTACAACCATTTAAGCAACGTGAAAAGCAACCAAAGCAAACTCTTTTTTTGGGGGGGTTGGGGGAGGTACCTCTCCTTTCATGAAGGAGAGAGTTCCCCTCCCAAATATACTTATTCTCTAAACAATCTCAGCATACTTCAGTGTGAGTACAAATTCTTTTCTTCTCAGGGGTTTGCTTTTCCCTGCATAGCTCTGCAAAAACAAAGTCATGTACAACCATTTGTTTTTATAACCATCCTTCAACAACCTTTCTTCACACAGCTCACCACTGCCCCAAATCCTGAGCTCGCTCCACACAGCCAAGCCACAGCATCCCAGCGATGTCCCCTGAACTCCTCCTCAACAGGGTCGAGCTCCTGTGCTACTGCATGAGCAGGCCACAAGGAAAACTAAAATCTATCAGAAAAGTTATACCTGAGGAGAAATTACTTTTAAGGCTCAAGAGATGGTTCAGGCTAACAGGAACTGCAGGTGAATGCAGCATGGTGTGCTGTAACACAAGGCATGAGCCAGCCCTAAAAGAATACAAACTATGTTCTCCCCCAAGCTGAAAATCAAGTCAGGAACTCGGCAGGGAGGCATCTGAGATCGTGTAACACCAACTCTGGAGAGCAAGCCCTGCTGATGTAAAAAACAACGAAATAGCCCCTTTAAATGCCTTTTGCTTCGTATTTTCTTTCCAGCGCCCCTCCCGTTCTCCTCTGCACAGCAGCCGCACCACCGGCAGCGAAGAGGCCTTCAGACGAAGCCGGTAACCTCCCGGCCGGGGCGCGCTCCCCCGCGGCTCCACTCAGCAGATTTCACGAGTTGCTCCGTGGCCCGGCCCCTACCCCGGCTCCTACCCCTGCCCGGCCCATTGCCCCGGCCCGGTTCCGGCCTGGCTCGTGGCCCACCCGGGCCCCTGTCCCGGCCCGGCTCCGGCCCATCCCTGGCACATGCTACGGCTCCGGCCTGGCTTCTGCCCCGGCCCAGCCCGGCTCCGGCCTAGCTCCTGCCCCGGCCCCTGCCCCAGCCCAGCCCGGCCTGGCTTCTGCCCCGCCCCGGCCCGGCCGAGGCCCCCTCGACTTCTCTCCCACAACCGGCCCTGCTCCCCAGGGCAGCCGGCCCGAGCCCAGCCCCGCGGGGCGCGGGCAGACCCCAGCACCAGAGGAGGGTGCGAGGGCGCCGGTCCCGGCCTCACCTGGCTCAGCTCCTCCCGGCACACCGCGCAGTACCTCACGCCGCACAGCGCCCGCATCCGCACCGAGCACCGGTAGCAGATGGGGTGGTCGCAGCGGCCCAGGGCCACCACCTCGAGCTCCCCGCAGCACAGCACACACGACCCGTCCGCGGGCCCCGCTGCCGCGCCGGAGGCCGAGGCGGCCATGGCGGCGCCGACCGCCGCGGCCTAGGCCCCGCACCGCCTAGCAACGACCTGCACCATCGAGAGGCAGCCTAGAGCGCCACCCGAACCGGCGTGCGACTTTCCGCCCGCCTTCCGACCATAGAGATCCAACCTCGCGGATCCCGGCGCGGCGCCAGCCCAGCTGACTGACCGGCCAACCACAGAGTGCCCGTCTAGAGCGGCGCCTCACGCTCCCTAATCGCTCCCCGCCACGCCTGCTAGAGCGCCGCTCCTCCTGACGTCACCCCGCGTCCTCCAGAAGCCGACCATAGAAAGACAGCCCAGAGCGCCGCACAGCCCGCCCCGCCCTTGCGTCCGCCTGTCTCGCCGCGGCCGTTTGGCGACCTCTCCGCTCGGTACCAGCTCCCAGGAGAGGCCGAGGCGCGCCCGCCGGGAGCCGGAGAGGCTGGGAACGGGGTGACTGGGTGCTGCAGGCCCTGCTCCAGCACCTCTGGGCGCTGCCCGGGGCGGCCCTGACGGCGGCCTGGAGAGGGCGTCCCGGCCTCAGGGGGTGCGGGGGTGCTGGTGTCCCGCGGGGGTGCTGCTGTCCCGCGGGACTATGCTGCCCGTTGCCAGGGCCCACAGCCCCGGGGTGGGAGCCTCTCGGTCGGATCTCATAACTGGGGTGACCGGTGGCCTCTGTAAGCGACGTGCAGCCGTTAGGAGCAGAGTCTGTTTGCTGGAGAAACCTCTGTGTGCGCTGCAGGCCGCGGCTCGCGCGTTGGGTGTCTGGTCATGCGGCACTGCCCGGGCCTTCAGAGCGAGTTCAGGGGAACTGAAGTTAATCGTGAATATATCTGCCGCTCTGAGGGGGAGATGTATGTCCCCCCCGCTTGCTCTGAATGCTCATTCCTTGTTTCAGAGGTCTGTGTGTTGCTGGGGCTCGGGGCTGAGAACTGCAGCTCCTTCAACAGAAGAGGGTGCTCCAGGAGCACAAAGAACAACGCGAAGGGGCTCAGCAGCCATGTTCCTCTGGAAGTAAAGTGGAAGAGTGTAACAGCTTGACTGGGGACGGTACAGAGGGAGAGACCAACGTTTTTCCAAACGTCAGCATCTCCCCCCCTTTTTTTTTCTTCCCGGGTTCCCGCTAAATGACCGATACGGAGTCACTTTCCTTTCCACGTGTGAGAAACCAGTGCAGATCTCCATCAAACAGGGACGTTCTGCTTCTAGATCTACCCAAAAAAGTCTCAGGAAACCCTGAGGTCATGGCATGAGGCATTCGTTCTGCCACATCATCGGTTGTGTCACCAGATGAGCAGCATGTCACTCTGCTTAACAAACATTCTTGGAGTCCTGTCCCTTGACTCAAGGGCTGCCATCTGTCCCAGAAATGACAAAAGGGCTTGATATTTTTATTTTTTTTTTTGTGGGTGTCTCCCATGACCTGCAGAGCTGGTATTAGATGGTGATCGAGGAATGATTCCAGGACACACCGTGCCTCAATGAAGGAGGTTACTCACTGGCATGATATGTTAACCTTTAAAGGCAAAACATGCCAAAAGAAATTTTCCTAGGAAGGAAAATGGAGACAAACCACATGAAATGAGACATTGCAGTGTGTAGTAAATTCCTAGTTGCTCCTTGTCAGCAGCATCCTTATCATTCTGATATGCTGCCTTTTCATCCAGTTCCTTGTCATTTGGGTTAAAAGATGTGCTTCATTCTCTTCGAGGCGTGAATCATCATTTTAGGGCAAAGGAGCGTATAAAACACAGGGAGTTCATTAAAACACACAATTATTTAATCTAATCCAACACCAGCATTTAACATCTGTGCCATAAAATAAATTAAGTAATATGTTTGTTAAGTATTTTGGAAAATTAAGTATTTTAAATGAAGTAGTTTAATGTTTTGGATCATTGGCTACAACAGGTAATACTTACTTTCTCCTAAAGAGGCCCATTCACTGTACTTCAAAGTAGAGGAGATAATACCTGTCTTTCTGATAATCAACGTTAAAGTGTGTTTGGGTGGGGCTGTTGTAAATAATTAGGAATGACTGAGGATGTTGGCTGTAATTACTTCAGGAAATGGTTGTGTGTGTTGTGTCCCGTCTCCCCCTCCTCGAATTAATGATACTGTTGAAAATGTTTTTGTGCCAACGCTGCATCACACAATTTTGGAGAGCAATTAGCATGAAATGAGATGGAGGTTGCTGACAGTAATGTGCTGTCTTAAGTGTCACTCGTCTGTGAAATTACGCAAGTACCCCAGCACCATGGCCAAGCATAGGATAATAAATATACCTGCATAATTAGGCTTAAAAGTGACATTACTCATTGCAAAGAACATGGTGACAAAGTGACTGGGCAGAAGTAGAGTTTGTGCTCTGCAGATTCTGGTTGTGTGGGTAAGAGCTGGTTCGTGGCACTGTGCTGAGGACCTGGTCCCACGCGGTGTGTTCCTACCACCGGTAGTGTGTGTGAGGGGCCTGGTGAAAGGAAGCACCGGCTCTTTACCTGGTGCTGCAGGCAGGCAGCATTGCTGGCAGCTCCTCACTTGGGGCATTTTCTGCTTCTCAGATAATACTGTAATTAGTGGCTGAAGGGGGAACCATGGAAGGTTTCGTGTCCCTTCACGGTGCGGCTAAACTTCCATCAGCAGGGAAAGCTCGTACCCCTCACACTTCTCACTCTCACCAAATCCTGAATGTTAAACAAGATCCAGGAAGTTTATTTGGACCAAACCCCACATAAAGTTATCTTTGCACAGATATCAGCCCCTGTCCTCTATGTGCAACCATATGAGGACCCAAACCAACCCAGTCCCCCAGCTGCTGGCACGAATATTTGCCAATATTCAGACTTTTCTCCAAAGCCTGCTTTCACCTCCTCATTGTTCCCAAAAATCATCTTGATGCTGTATGTGACTCATGGGTTTTAATTCATTTATTTCGCAGTGCAAAGAGGTTTTTGTAATACTCTTTCAATGGATTGAATCATTCTTTGCTGATGACTTAAGGATGCTGTTTTATTTCTCTAGTGATTGCAAATGGAAGCTGGATCTTAGCTCTAAGTGTGACCCCAAAACATAAAGAAATATAATCATATATAATTAACTAGGCTCCAGCACATACTGTGAGTATCCTGGTTGGTTCTTAGTTCTTTGTGTTGTCAGACAGGAAATGTTTTCTTCCCCAGAGAAAGGGTTAATGTTGATGCCAGGGGTAGGTAATTTCCATGTTTACTTGCTAAATATCCCATCATAACATCCAAAGAAAAGTCACTTTTCAAGTCATTTAATCAGCAGTAAATATCCTTCGGAGTAATTGATAACTCAGCAGATGAGCACAACAAATCCATTTTACTCAGAAGAGCAACAGATCAAATATTTATAGTTCAGCACTAAAACATTGTCAAAGTGTAGAGCTAAAGGTTAGGGCTTAGCTTAATTTCATATTCACAGCTTGATGCGGATGCGGTTCATTTACAGCCAAGACACTTGGAGTGTAATAGCAAAATTTGCTTTGATTTGACAGTTTCTGTTAAAAGTGATCGTTTCCTCAGGGCTTCTTAATTATTTTTTTAAAATAAGTCTCAGGTATTGTTATTAGCAGTGGCTTTACACAGGTACCACATTTGAGGCGGGTTTAAATGAACAACCCCGAACATCCATAGTCCAGTGACCAGAGTTTATTTTCCTGAGGCTGAAAAAGGTGGTTTAGGTTGCTCTAAGATCAGCGTTGCTTGTCCCAGACACATCACACTGCCTTCCTCTGGGACCTCCCTTCCACAGTGTTGCTGTGTGTGATGGAACCAGTCTGTGCCCCTTCACACTGCGCAGGGCTCGGGACGGTCGGGGGCTTTCACTCTACGGTGTTTCGGAGCAAATACACCCACAGCCCTGGCTGTGGGGACTGATCACAGTCACTCTCTTTCTTTTCCTGCATTTAAGAAACACCCCAGTCTGCCATTACTAATGACATGTGATGTTCCCCTTTTGTTTTAACCAAAACATGTTTTTCTATCGACAGGTTCAGCTGTAGAGAGGCAGAAGCATGCTGCAGCCCTTCGGCGTGTCGGCAGGCACAGCGCGCTCGGTACGATGCACAACTTCAGATCTGATGAGGGAATTTTTCTCTGAGATCTTTCTTTGCCAGAAAACGTGAGTTGATGATACAAGCTTTTCTGAAAAGTAGCGATTCCTTGAAGAGGGGGAGGATCCTTAAGGTCTGAAGAGAGGCACATGCTGGGAAGCAAAGTTGTATTTTACGGCATTCATAAACATCTGTCTAGTGATAAGAGTTTTCTTTAGCAGCAGTTTGTTGGAGGATGAGAGCAGAGTAAGTGCAGCTAGCAGAAAATAGAGTACCTAGATGGGAATTCAAAGGAACAGCAGGGGAAAGGACTCTGGCATTAGGCTTTCAAGGTGAAATGTCGATGTACAAATTCCCAGAACAGGATGAAGACCTTGAGGGAGCTTGATTTGCACAGAACATTATGGGAGCTAACGTCAATGGACGGAAGCAAAGCAGCTTGGCAAGCAAGAGCTCCCTTGCTGCTCCTGCCCCAATTTTTGTAGAGGGGAGGAGAGCCCATGTGGGACACTAGAGAGGGGATGGGGCAGCTATAGCTGGGCCCTGCCCAATGCTCTGTGCAGGGTGAGAGCCTTGGGGGCCACTGTGGCGCCGAGCTCTGACTGAACCTTAACCATGCTTCTTCCAGCCTGGTGTGTTTTTCAGACAGAGAGATGCATTTTCATCCCCACGTTTATATTCAGCAATGTCAAGGTCAGATAGCAAAGACAGATAACTTTGGGATTGTGGGTCAGAGCTCCTGACTCCCCATTCAGTGCCCTGCCACCTCAACCACTCTTCTCTGGATAATGTGGGGGTTTTTTTTGCCTAGATTTTTGCTAGATTTTTGGGGTGGGTCAGTCTCACACCTACAGGGACTGCATAAAAAGCAGCAAGAATTGCATGTGGTCGGTGTGGGGCATCGGGGTTCTTCTTGTAACATGCTACTTGCAACACAGTTGTAGCATATTTAGTTCTAGTTGTAGTGCTGGTCCAGGAATAGGACTGCTGATGTGCCTCCTCTTTTCATACCTCAGCGGGTTTTACAAATATAGCTCTCAATCCTGCAAAGTGTTCATGCCAAGGAAAACACACTCCACCTGTGCAATTTGCTTGAAGACAAATTTTCTTCCCATCTACATGCTTCAGAACCCTCTACTCCAATTTTCTTACACGTATATAATTGTGTCTACAATAGAGCCTCACCTAATTAAATTTCAGGAAAATAGGAAAGCGCTTCAGGGTTGTGTGGGCTTTGGTTAAGAGATCTCAGAGCCACCAATGGAAAGATTCATCTCACAGCTCTTTCTCCTTACGGTAAACATGCTTCAGATCGGAGCCAAACATACTCTGAACTTCACACATCTGGGTATTAGCTTGCTTTCGTTACTGTAAATTACTTCCAGGAGAAAGACTGAATCATGGGCTGGAGGGGGCTGCGAAATCTGCCTGCACCAGAGGCAACTGTTTGATGGCATCTTTTTCCCCTACTCTTCTATCTGCATTTCAGATTTTTGTCTTTGCTGCTTTCTTGCTTGCTGCTCTTCTAAGGCAACCCTGTTGTGCTGCATCATCGTGGTGCCATGTCATGTCCAAATCACTCTATGATGGCGTTGCTTCAGCCTTTGAGGTGTTTAGAGACTCTCTTCATATTCTGCCAGCTGTTGGAGGCAAATTAGGCAAAAGTCAGGTCTGGATGGATGGGCGATGCGATGGTTTCTGACACTTCATCCTTTCACCCAAGTTGTCCCATCAGAATCAGGTTCTCAAGTGGATGAGTAACATCAGAAGTGTGGCATCACGCCTGTAGCTTGCAAGATGATGGACTGCTTCATTAACCTCAGATAGGTGAGGCCAGATGAGTGGAATTTGGGGAGTAGCGCAGAGGACCTGGGTCTGTACCTTGGTTCAGTTTGGTCTCCAATCAGTGACTCAGTTACTCTCTCTCCATACCTCAGTTTTAGGCAGAAATAATTCCACTGATTCAGCTGGGTGCAGTGGGGCTTAATTATTGTCTGTAAAGGGCTTTGAAATCCTAAATGATCGATGCCTTGAGAGCGTGCATCATTAGTGAGCTGGATGCAGCAGCGGGAGCCGAGCTGCAGAATTCAAGTGAACAAACAAGTTCATTTGGCTTGGAGCAGAGAGCTCCACCAAACTCTGCAAAAGTATCACCAGTCTGGGGGCTTTTTTTTTCCCTGACTACGTGCTAATGGATCCATTGTTTCATGTAAAGGTTTCCACCACTCTTGTTGAATCGTGTGTGACATTTACGGTACTCTCTGTTCCATTAGCAAAGTAATTTGAGATAGTTTATTACACTTTGGAGACTTTACTGCTTGCTGGTTAACTTCCATGTGACTGGACCCTGGGAAAAAAAAAACCCAAACCTCTTAAAATAGTACATGAGACTAAGAATAGTGAGGAATTAGTAATTTCTTTGGAGTAAAATAATTAGTGTGCTTTAATGAGAAGATCTACAACATTAGGAAACACCACTTACTGTTTCCTCTTTCTCTTCAGTGCCACCAGAACACAGCAGCTTTATCGTGGAGTCAAGGTGCATCTTTGCCTCACAGTTTGAAATTGTAATTTGTTTGTATCAGCTACAGTTCCTTTATTCCTGAGGAACAAAGAAATAGCATTTAATCAGCATGTTCTGAATCACAGGGGAGAGGAATCGCTCCGTAATCTGAATTTATTCCATGAGGACACGCTGTAGATGCAAGAAAATGGCAAAGGTTGTTGTTATTCCTGGGACTCTCTGCCCGGGGTGCTGTCAGTGTGGTACCCCAGGGACCGAGCCTGCTTGGGCCCCGCTCGCTAAGTGGCTCCTCCACGCTCCTGAGCAAAACACACCCGGTGTGATTCACCAGGGAAGCTCAGCAGTGGGCTGGCTGTTGGGAAGCATCAGGGGTTGCTGAGCCACATGTGGGGGGGAATATTTTTTTCTTGCCATTAAGGCTTCACTTGCTCCTGGGTTGAAGCAACGCAAGAGGCAGAGGGGATGTGAATCTGGGAAAGTAGGTGAAGGGTGAACCGCAGAAATTCGGCATGCAGGCAGAGATGGAGCAGCAGGAACCCAGACCACTGACCTGGCAGGCAGGGTATTTCTCATGCTCACCTTTTCAGGTGGGATGTTCAGTACTAGGTTGCTCAGATGCTGAGCTTAAAACGTCACCCGAAGGACAACTGCCTGCAGCAGCACCGTGCTTTGCACTGGCTCAGGATGAGCTCAATGACATGGACAGCAAAACTCATCCCTGCTGCAACCTCCAACTTCAGATCCTTTGCCAGTTTGGTGCCTCCAGCTGATTTCATGAAGCCTCTTCTGCCTTTTGACTGTTCCGTACCCGTCTCTCCAAAGTAAATCTGCTCGCTGCACGGGAAGGCAGAGCCAGACCCAGTCTCTAGGCAAAGGACCTCAGAGCAGGAGGCTCTGTTCCTTGGCCAGACCTACCATTCGTTTGTGTGGTCTTTGGCAACTCGCTGCAACTCTCTGGGCCTCAGTTTCCCAGCCTGAAAAACAGGACACTCACAATTAACAGTCGGAGCAGATCTGCAGAGCGGAGGAGGAGGCAGGCTCTGTACCAGAGCGCAGGACCTGCCTCCATCCTCTCATCATACTCCCACAGGGAGATGCTGTAGAGCCCAAATGGCCAAAAAGTGTCACGTATGGAGTGAGTGTTAATGACCAAGCGTGCCAGAGACCCCATCACAGGGCTGGCCTCTCCAATTGCTTTGTTTTCATGCTGGGCTGAGTTGCTAACCTTCCAATAAACACCGGAGTCGTTAGAATAAAAATGTGGAAAATGCTATCATTAAACCACACTGGTTTATTTTTCAAGTGCCTCTTTCTGGGACATCAAATTCATTTAGATCATTCTCAAAAGCCACAAATCCTGAATGGGTGCAGTAATGTGTGTGGTGGGAGGTGAGAGCACAACAGGCATTAAATCAGGCAGAGTGTCGGGGCTCTGACAAGAGCGCTTGCCTGGGTTTATTGCAGGGGTTTAAGACGTGATGCCTCCAGCTGCTCACCCCCTCACTCCCCAGCCATGCAGTTTTTAGACTAAAACCCTGGCTGGTGCGCAGATATCTCAGCTTAGAGCTGTGGTGGAGATATGGTCCAGCAAAGAAGAGGGAGGTAAATCCTGGAGAGCCTGAGCATCCAGGGGGACAGTGAGCTGCCTCCTCAGTGACCAGGAGTCAGGACTTTTCCATCAACAGAGTCTTCCTCTTGTGAAAAAAGTAGTTTTCTTCTAAAATAAAAGAAAACAGCCCGGAATCTTCTCAGCAGCAGACCCATATGGTTAGATCCCATTGCCCCTCATCTTGATGAATGTGGAGTGACATCATTAAGGGTTCACCAGAGCACTGGGATAGCTGAGCAAGGTCTCGGCTCATTGTCCATGGAGTTGGTAAATGTGATGCTGGAGCTGATAATTGTGATTGTTAAATGAAAACCTAAAAGGGAGGCTTGAGATCAGCTGCACTCGGCTCGGATGAACCCTTCATTTTAGTGCCTTCATTTCACAGGAGTGACCCAAAAGACTGAAATCTTAATCTCACAGGAGTCTGTAAAAAACTTTCACCAGAGCCCCAATTTGTCCAAAAATTCTGGTCCTTTGGGAAAGCTCCTGGCCCAAAGAGCACCTTGGGAGCCCCACGGTGCGAAGTGTCTGCTGCTGTGCTAAGGTAGCTACTGCATATATAGGAGCATCAGCTTCCGTGAGGGGAACAGGATACTAAACTGATCTTTTAGTTACTTTGAACAGAAATAGAAGACAAATGGGTTGTCAGCTGTTGCATTTGGAAGGTATTTACAAACGCTTGGGAGAGGAAACGTGTGCTCCGCTCGAGATCCGGAGCCTGCCTGTATCTCAGAGTGCCTTGCAGGCACAACAGGCTGGCTGCGAGCGAGCATCATCCAAGGCAGGAAAGAGTTCAGTTCGGTTCCCGAGGAGTTCATCACCCTGACAAGTTATTCGAGTTATGCCAAAAATACACATAAAAGACACTTCAGGCAGATCTCTAGGAATGAGAAAATCTTCCACTCCTGGGTGGGAAGGTGGAGCCCACGTCAGTGTTGTGCTGCAGTGAGACGGAAGCTGTCAAAGCGCCTGTCTGCTCGGCGGAGGGGCAGGGGTAGGAGCAAGGCTCACACGGCTCTGCCTTCTCCAGGCCCCAGCATCAGCTTGTTCAGAATTGATCTGGCTCCTGGGGGGAGGAGGAAGTGTAACAGCTGTTTAGTGAGTGAAATGAGCCCTGCAGCATGTGTCTCCTTGTGACCGGGGTTCGGTGACCGGGGAGGGATGCGATGTGACTGACTGTGCTGTACCTCTGCTGTTCATTCATGGCTCTATTAAGACACAAAAGTGGTGAGGCCATTTGTAATGTCCAGAGCACTCAAAGGGTGACAAAAATAGCCCACCCATCAACAAACTGCTCAGTGGGAGATTGGAGTCTAGCTCCATCTTTACTGTAAGCCTGGGTGCTTCCAAGAAGTCAGGCCATGGGTGCGTTGGGACTCTGGGTCTGGTTCGTTAACAGAGGTGAGTCGTGCTCTGCACACACATCATTTCCAGCACTCTGCACAGGAAAAGACTGGTTCCCTTTCTTACCAACTGGGAATTTCACTCACTCCCAGCTTCCCTAGAAGAGGAACATCGTGAGGATCGGCACCATCCATCTTACTTCTCCCTGTCTCTTACTGCTGCTTTGTGCTTTCCTTTTCTCCCTCCTCCCCTCTGCCCCCAGACCTGTCAGTCTGGCCTGAGCCTGACCCCTGCCTTGTCCCTGCCTGGCCAAGGGGCTGGTTCCTGCAGGAGGTTGTTCCTTGGTGAGATGAGCAGAACCTGCTCCCACATCCCAAGAGGTCCCCAGCGTGGGACCATGTCCTGCTTGAATGTTCAGACATGTCCCCATGCCTGAGCAGAGGGTCACAAAACATTGGAGTGTGCAAGCTGGGCTGATGGAGAGAGCTCCACTGCTGGGAATGTGTGCTTGCTGGGCGTGAGAAGATGAGGCTGGAGGATGCTGGTAAAAAGATGGGGAGCCTAACAGTGGGAAGCATCTTGGCCAGATTCCTTGGGAGCACGTTAAAATAATATCAACAGGGAGAAATGGGCACACAGGAGCATGCAAGATGCTGAAAATAAAATTAATCAAGTTACTCGGTAGCCTGAAAAAAAGAAATTAAACATTTAGTCATAGTTCAGTGTATAAAGCCAAGAACTTGGCTAATAAACAAGAGGAACTGGAATTGCTCCCTGATGAGCATAAATTTGACCTGCTTGGTTTTATTAGGGAATCTGGGGGAAAAAGTTACCTGACTGGAATGGCAAACTCCTGGCAATATCCTGTGGGGGAATAGCTGGGTTGTGGAAGAGGAAGGGAAGCAGCCTGACAAGCCCACTGCATATGGTCTTGAGCACTTTGCTGCAGGAGATGCAAAGCAGCTGCTCAGTCCTGGCTGCTGTAGGCTCCTGGACCACAGAAAAGAACAGAACCATCAGCTCCTCACATCCCACCAGAGTATCTACAGGCAAACCCTGGTGTGGTCACAAGATTTCAATCCAGGCAAGAAAAAGTGGCTCTCAGTGGGAGGCAGCAGGGGTGGTGTACCAAATCCCAAACCCTTCTGTTATGAAGTGGCACCAGAGGAGTGTTGGATGGGTCTGGAAACACCAAGTCCTGTAATTTCTCTGGATTATGAAGGCAGTAGGCTTCAGTGAGAGGAACACATGCTGGCAGGCGTCCCATGGGAATCAGCTGTTTGCCTGCTGGTCACATCTTCTTTTTCCTAAAGAAGAGATAGAAGAGCAGGAAGAGCTTTTGAGGAGGAAGGCAAGCAGCTGGTCATCTGCAACTGGGAAAGTGACCAGGATGGAAAAGTGACCAAGAGTGAACAGAGATCTGGAGGACAGCTTTTGAGTGGGTGGGAGGTGTGCAGGAGCACAGCAGCCATCTAAGCCCCCTGCCCATGGGTTTGGTGTCTCATCTTCACACCTCTTCAGCAGTTGTGACTTTGTCCTACACACTGCAAGTTCACTGGCACTAGGACCCCTGAACACCCAGTGGGTTATTTGTTTGAATGGAGCAAGATGGGAGTGAAATCTGGGTCTCACCACTTCATGGACACTACGAAGGTGGAGAGGAGCCTGTTGAGCTCTGCACAGAAGGATGGCCATGCTCCCTGCCACATGTGTGGACCCTCTGCTCCCCTCCAGCAGCAGTTCTCTCTCTGCACCGAGGCAGGTAACCAAAGCAGGGCTTCAGTCCTCTGTCTGGCATCCCACTGGGGATGAATTTTGCTGAAAATCACTGCAATTTGTTCTTACACACAGTTCTTCCAGAGTGTGTTGCTGTGCCTTGCTGTCGGTCCCTCCAGACAGCAAGTCTGGGAGTCACATCTAACAGGAAGGGAGGGGTGCAAGTCCCCTCTGAAGATCCTCACTTGCAGGCAGTTTATAACATCTCTTTCTCCAGCAGTGAATCCTGCTGCTGCCGAGCAGGTCCTGAGGGGCTGGGGAGTATGCTGGGATGCAGGGAGGTTCGTGGGGATGCTCGGTGCTGTGGAGGGATGCTTAGGGTGGTGGGGAGGGATGCTCAGGGTGGTGGGGAGGATGCTCAGGGCTGCAGGGGAATGCTCAAGGATGCCCAAGGATGCTCGGGGCCATGGGGAGGATGCCGCCGTCCCGGGGGGAGGTCGCAGGGGGAGGGCGGGGGACCGCTGGAGGCTGCGGGTAGGAGGTGCGGGGAGCCGAGGCTGGCAGCGGGGCGGCCGGGGGCTGCCGGGGCGGAGTCGCGGGGTGCCCCTCCCGACGGCGGTATAAACCAGCGGGGCGCGGGCGCGGGGCAGCCTTCGCTGGGGGGCCCGGGGCCGGGCTGCACCCCTGCCCGCACCCCTGCCCGCACCCTGCGGCTTGCCCGCCCGGAGCCCCGCGCGATGCCGAGGGGGCAGCTGTCGGGGGGCGCCTGGGGGGCCCTGGTGCTGCTGGGGCTCATGCTGCCGGCGGCACCGGCGGGCGCCTGGTACAAGCACGTCGCCAGTCCCCGGTACCACACGGTGGGGCGCGCCTCGGGGCTCCTCATGGGCGTCCGCCGCTCCCCCTACCTCTGGCGCCGGGAGCTGCCGGCCGAGCCCCCGCGCCGCCCCGGGGGAGCCGCGCCCGCCGCCGCCCCGCCGCCCCCGGGCCGCCCCGCCGGGGAGACCCCGCCGCCCGGCCCGCCGCCGCCGCCGCCCGGCCCCGGCCGCCTCCTGCAGCGTCTGCTCCGGCGGGGCTGGGGCTGGGGCGGCCCCCGCCCGGCCCCCGCCCGGCCCCCGCCCGGTCCCCGCGGAGCTCAGGTAACCGGGTCCGGGGCCCCGACGGGACGGGCGGGGGAGGATGGGGGGGACACACGGTGAAAGCCCGGGGGTGTCCCCGCTGGGACCGGGGAGCACGGGGTGTCTCTCTGCCGGGATGCCCGAGGGATGCCACCTGTGCCTGGGGTGCGGCAGTCTTGCTGCGGTCTCTCTACAGCACCCTGGGGTGCTGGGGGTGGTTGGTGTGTGTTTCACCGGGTAAGGGGGTGCACGGAGCCTTGGAGGGGGTTCAGCAGGAAATGGGGTGCACAAAGCCTTGCTGCCGTCTCCCATCCCGCAGGCACCGAGGCTTCAGGGTGCCCCAGGCAGAGCGCTGGGCTGCCCCATGGCATCACCCAGATGTGGGGAGCTGCCCCCCGACACCTGCACCACCTTCTGCACCCCCTGCCCCTGCTGGGGGGAGCGAGGGGAGCCCTGGCCCTGCGTGGCCGGCGGTTTGCAGCCCTGTCACCGCTGCGTGCGTGTGGCTGCACCCGTTGAGTCTGCTGCATTTTTGAACTTGTACCCCAAGGTTCGTGGCACCCAGCAAAGCGAGGTGGGAGGAGGGGGTGGGGGGGGCTGTCTTTCCCCCTCCCCATGCGATGTGTTTGGAGGAGCTGCACTCTGGCTTTTGGAAACGGAGCCGGATGATTTTTGTGCCCCCCATCTGGTGCATCACAAACCCGCACCCTGCGGGACGGAGCTGCCAGTGCCCCCGGGAGGGGGGTGTGGGTCTGCAGGCCGGCCCTACCGAGGGGCTCCGGCACAGCCCCTGCACAGGACCCCTCTCCCTGGCCACTCGGGGCTCAGCCAAGCTGCGTGGGACTGGCTCGGGGCTGGTTCCAGACATTACATCTCTTTCCTCTTATGCAAAGCTGAAGCCAACATCCAGCTGAAATCCACGGAGGCTTTTAGCTGTTGGATCAGCCCCTGAAACACGGAGCTCTATTCCTCCCCCTCCGTTTCTTTTGGTTTCTTTAATTTATTTTTCAAGAAATCTGGGATTAGTATATTTTTGGGAAAGCCCAGCCAGGTCAGCTCAGCCCTGTGCTGTGTCTGTGCTGCCCTGTTACCCCCCGCAGCCCATCCGTACGTAGGGGAGCAGTCCCAGGTACCGCAGCTGGGGCTCTGAACCTGCGGATGGGCGTGCATCCCTCTGATTCCACAGCAGCATTTCCATGGGAGCCTTGCAGGCGGGTCCAAACCTCGTATTTGGGTGTCAGCACGGTGCTTGATCTGCTGCACGGCGGCATAAAGGGAGTCCACAGTCACCGAGGGGCAGAGCTGAGCCCAGGAAGGGGAATATTTCATTATCCTCTCGAATGCAGCGGTGGTTTAAGTGCTGCACAGAGGGGAAATGTGGTCCCACATGGGGAGGGAGGTGATGGCACGGCTCTAGTCACAGCCGGATGCTCAGGTGAGGGTCCAAAATAACCCATCCCCTCATCTCCTTTCAGCTTCTCCCACTTGAAGATGTGGCTCTGATCCGCTGAAGGAGATGCTTCAAGTGCCAGAGGAGCACAGACTGCCCGAGGTGGGAACCGTTCAGCCTAGCTGGCAAGGAAGAGTCTCATCAGCGGATCTCCTGGTACTCTGACCTCTCTGAAACCACACAGACAATTGCATTCTAAACAAAAATCTGATTTTTCGTGGCCGCTGTCCAGGCACAGTGGTAAATTCATCTTGTTTTCAGGTCAACCTAGTGCTATAAACTTGGGGAGAAAAAAAAACACAGGGAAGATATTTATTTTTGTTTATTTTTTTTAGATTTCTGTACTAGCTTGTTTGCAATATGACACAAACATGTACTGTTTGCTTCCTAGGAACCTGCCCTCATTAAAATGAGAATTGATCAAAGGAAACTTTGGCTTCATTGTGCTGTTCTGTTTAGGTTTGGGTTGGTGGGTTCTTTTAAACAACACCCAGAACAGCTCCTCACCCGTCAGGCACTTCAGCAGCCTGGTCACTCCCAGATTTTTCTGATGTGATTTAACTCCTTGACACAATTTCTTCTGCAGCTTTACAGTAAATCTCTTTTACCGCCTGTCTGGAAGTTACTGCCAAGCTGAGTGTCAATTAAGATGACAAAGTTGGAAATCTTTCCTGGAGTGGGGATGAATGAAAGCGCCACGAGTCCTCACTGCTCGGGTTGGTTTATTTGCCCACTCTGAGCTTCATTTTATCTATGTCCCCACTGATGAAAAGAAATGCTGTTCCCCATTAAAACAGGGAGAAGCCTTGGGGTGAGGCAGGATCCCGGGGTGAATGTGTGCTTGAGCAGGTGGAATCTGGGCTCGAGAGAAAACTGAGATTTGAGGGGGTGTGAGTCTGGCTCCCATCAATTGCCGAGCTCTTGTCTGCCTGCACCGGTGGGTTTGGTGGGAAATCTGGCAACAAGAGACAGTTTTCTCCCCTCTGATGTGAACCTGGTGAGTCACCGTGGAGCAGGGATGGCAGGGTTTGTGCTGCCTTTGGTTCGGATCTAAAGGGAACATCCCCCCACACCCCGCAGGGCTCGTGAGCGGAGCTGGGTGTACGCCAAGCCCCACGGGCTGCCCTGGCCCATGCACCCGGGGCTGCTGTCACCCCTTGCTGCACCTCAGAGGATTAACACATCAAGGATCATTCTCTCATGGTTGAGTCCCAACCTGTTTCTCCTCCATGTCACCTCTCCCATCCCTACCCCCTTCCCCCCCCCATGATTTTCCAATTGCTGCTCTTGGTTACTGCAGCGCAGGGCTCAGGGGGCCAAATGAGACATGATTGCCAGGAACCCATTAGGCAGCAGCACTTGAAAAGGGACGTACTGGTCAGGGTGCCAATCAGCCTGTGGAGTGTTCTTTATAGAGGTAAGTCATAAAATGAGGCAGAAAACGTAAAGGTCAGCTTTGCTCAGGAGGATGCACAGCGAGGGATGAGAAGGGCGATGTGATGAGAGACACGACTTGAGGGTGGGCTTCTGGCCTTGTCTGTTGGAAAGAAAAACCAGACACCCAGGTAACACCAAGCCCTTCACTTCTCACCTTGTAAAGCTGTTTTTCCTGTTGCTGTTGAGGAGCATGAGCTCCTCAGCAAGGGCTGTACATTTATTTCCTCTGTGCTCCCAGCTCTCTGGAGAGCACTGGGCATTCCCTGGGGGTCAACAAGCCAAATAAAATGGAAGAAAACTTAAGAAGGCGTTTAATTAGCCCCTCCTGCCTCAGGGCAGGACCCAGCCATCCCTGATGGATGTTAATCTAATCCTTTCTAAATGACTGGACTGGGGGGAGATACCATGCTCCCCATGGCCTGCCTCCTGTCCCCCTCGCTTCAGGGGTTTGTGTACCTGGACCACAGGGACCTTCTGACCTAGCCCCATGGATGCTCTCAGACAAAATGCAGGCCCAGGGATTCTTGGGGGGATGCTGGGCCCCTGCCCGCCATAGGCTGGGTTTGTGACCAGGAGCAAAGTTGGGGGACAAATTCTTTTGGGGAGGATGATGGACAGGTCCAGAGCCAAGGAACACATTGGCTCCCAGTCACATTCAGGGTCCCGGTGCCCCCAGCCATCACGGAGCAGCTTTGCAGTGGAGAACTCCAATTAAGGAGGGCGATTCCTGGCACCGCTTTGGTCTGTGGGAGATGTGGTGGGCTGAGAACCCCCAGGTGACAGTGAGACACGTCACCTCTTCCCTCCCATCACATCCCACCAGGTCACTGAGGCTGTGGGGTGGTGGGCAGGGTGCAGTGGCACCTGGGTGGCTTTGCCATGCCATCTTGTGGCCACATCCAATGCCAGGGGCTGGGGAGCTGCAACAGGGGAGAGGAGGAGCCCTGCCACTGCATCCCCATCCCTGCACCCTTGTGAAGTGGGGAGATGCCCCTATGGGTTCCCTTCTGTCTGCACCACCCTGGCCAGGACCACGGGCCTGGGAGATGACAGGAGCTCTGGGCTATAGCCTATCCCACTGCTCTGGATTGCAGCGGCCCAGGGACGAAGCCGCTCTGGGGCTCTGGATCCCTGTGCAGCACTCCTGAGGTCTGGACCTGGATCTGGTCCCCGGTCCAGGTCCATGCCCAAGGGATCTTGAGAGCTCTGCAGATCCAGCACTGCCAGCCAGAGCCATCTGACGCAGGGAGGCTTTCCCGGGCAGGGTGCGCCATCACCCAGCCTGCCGTGCCAGCTGATGCATTTTGTTCCAGTCCAAGAGGCGGGCGAATCCCAGGGGCTGCAGCAGGCAGGAAGACGTCCCACCCCAACCTGGCCCGAGCCCGGAGCAGCTCCCTTTCCTTCCCGGCTCCCCGGTGTCTCTGGGGGACCAGCAGCATCCACCAAGGCAGCCGGACATGATGTGGCCGGGATCTTTGGGTAGGGCAGCGTCTGGGCCAGGAACTGGCAGCCGGGGGAGCCAGCGTGAGCTCACACCGGGGCTGGTCCATGCACATACAATGGCTGCAGGGCCCCTGCCTGCACCAGGAGGAAGAAAACTCCCCAAGGAATTTCCTCCTTTGTCAGCTCTGCCCAGAAGCTGTTCCTCACCCCACTGGGATGCAGGGAGCCGGGGCTGGGGCTGAGCCGGGCTGGATCCCAGCCCCACTCCGGCAGGTGGCCTCTCTTGAGTGCAGTGGGGGCTGGGGACAGAGAGCCCTTGGGGAGAGCTGGCTACCATGGGCGGTCCCTGTGATGGCCCCATATGTCCCTGTGAGGAGCCCCAGGTTTGCGGGACCCAGCAATGGGAAAGGGTCTGTCAGGGGTCCCATCCTGCCCTGTCAGGCTGTCCACACCTTCATGTGGACACCCACCAAGGGAATTACAGAGCCTGGAGATAAGGGGTGAGAGCTGCAGAGGGCAAGAGATATGGGTATCTCTATGACTTCTGCTTTCCAGCCTGCTCAGAGCACTGAGAAGGTGACGGCAGCTTGGAGACAAGGCAGAGATCTCCCTGGCCAAGCTGCAGCATCCCAGAGCTATTCCCCAAGGGAAGTGCTGAGTCCAAGCCCTCCAGTGCGGACCGACATTCCTATCCCCAGGTCTGTTCCTGGGGCACCCCGAGGGCTGTGCCAGCTCCTGCCTCCCCACACGACTGTATTTGGGGAGTGCCCATGTTGCTTCGTCTGGGCAGCTCACCCACCATGGGCATGCACTGCCAGGAGCAGAGGTGATCCATGCTGGAGCTGCCCTGTTTGCACTGTCCGGCTCTGCCTGCTCCCTGCGTGTCCTGCCGAACCCCTGTGCCCAATGGGGACTGACCCTGCTCCCGGGGATGTTCACACACACTGTTGTGACCAGCACAGGGGTGGTGCAGTGAAGTTACAATGCTCTTTCGAGGGCTCCTCCATTCCCCCTTCACCCGCTGTGCCACAGGCACCTTCCCAGGCCTGGGCATTTCCCCTGCCTTTTTTTCTGGTCAATATTTCTCCTAATGTCTGCAGGGGAGAGCAAACCCCATTTGGCAGCAGAAGGAAGACTTCTTTCCCCAGCCCAACCATGCAGCTGCTGCAAGAGAAGCAGCTCCTTCATCAGACTGCGCTCCCCAAACCCCATCAAGAGCTGTAAACACCTCAGAGGCCAGTGAAGGTTCTTGAGGGTGTCCTAGCTCTTCCCCTCATGTCAAGAAGATGTTGCAGGAATGGTCCCAGACCTCACAGAGCCTCCTGTGTCCTGAGGTGGCATCCAGGGCTGCACAAGCCAGCAGAAGAGCTGATGCTTCCACAACTCATAGCCTGGGCCATGACTTTCACAGCATGGTACAATTAAACCCAGGCTCAACCGTGATAAAACACCAGCACAGACCCCCCAGGGCTGCTGTGGCTGGCTGGGAGAGGGGGTGTCCCAGTTGGGTAAAGCCCAGGGATTCCAAAGCCACCTCCAGCCCTGCAAGAGTCTCTGGAGGTGCTTCTGCTGCTCCCTGCTCAGACCACCACCATGAGCCTGGAGCTCATGTCCAACTCCCACATGTGGCAGCAGGGGGGCCTCTGCTCTGCTTCTCCTTTCTGGCAGGAGAGGAGGTGGATGTGGAGGAGCATGGCGGAATGAACACTGAACCTCTTCTTGGGCAGCAGGCCGGGCGCTGGCAGGGACCTCACTGGCAACATTCCTGCCCGGGGAGGTGCCTTCCACCACACTGACACTTCCACAGGCCTGCTCACCTGTGCCTCGCCCCGAGTGGGTGCTCCCCGGGTGGGTGTTTCTGAGAATGGGTGTTCCTGGAGATGGGTGCTGCCAGGGATGGGTGGGTGGTCTGGGGGATGGGTGGAGCAAATCCCTTGGCATGGAATTGTCCGCGTGCTTTGGCTGTAGCTGCTACAGACATTCCAGTGCTTCTGGGGAAAAACGGTGGTCAGTGGCCAGGCTGTTGCACCACACGGGGCAAGCGGTGGGATGCCAGTGCCATGGGGGCACGGTGGGTGCAGAGCAGGGCAGCTGGCATGCCTCCAGGGTTAGGGACCAGCGTCATGGCTTGCACGCTTGGACATGGGTGTGCTGGCGTGTGGGAGGTCTGGGGTGTGCCCAGCCTGGCCAGGGACTGTTTGCCAGCTCCACACCTGCACCAAGACCAACCAGGCCCCCTACGACCTGTCATACTACTAGCTGTTGCAAGTAATTAGGGACCTGAGTAGATTCCTACCTCCCAGCTTGTGCAAGGGGGATCCCCCAGCTCTCGGCAGCGTAACTGAACTTTCTGGACTTTCACAATCCGCAGAACGTATTATTAACCCCCATAATGATCAGTTCTCCTCCTATCTCTATAAATCTAACCTGGAAAATGTTTACAGCTCAATAGTGCCACACACAGAGGCCTAGGGAAAATGAGATGGTGCTTTCTTATGAGCTCTCCTCTCATTCCCAGCTCCTCTGGCAGAGCAAATAAATCACCAGCCTTTCTCTGCTCTGAGAGCTGTGGTTCCCCAAGGGCAGCTTGGACCCAGTAGCCCCACATGTGATGGTGAAATGAGGGAGGAATGAGCATGACTGCATCCGTGCCATGTGGAAAGCCTGGGACTTCGTTTATTAATAGTCAGAGCTAATTACTGCAGTAGCAACAGCTCTCTGCAGCTCCCAGCGGGGACCGTCCTACACCACTGCTGACAAGAGTACGTCCCTCAGCTTGGGAAGAGGGCTGGGTCCCCCAGGCTCTGGCAGAAGGTGTCATAGGTGTCATGGGTGGCCCTGGTCTCGTGGGACACGGAGCGTGGATGCAACCAGCCCAGCGAGCTCTGGGTCCAGGGTGGAAAGCTGGGTGTGGAGTGGGGGGTGGATAAACACCGACCAAAGCACACTGATGTGGAGGAGGAGGCTGCGTGGGAGGAAGAGCATCTGTCTCCCTGCCAGCTGCTCCCACAGCTGGAAACTGGTGTCTCATGCAAGCCAAAGGGAGGGGGATCCAGCAGCACCCAGCCTTTCCCTCCCCACCCCCCGCCTTTGGTGATGCTCCCATCCTATGAGATGGTTGGTGACAGGGGAATAGAGAGAAGCCACAAGACCTGCCCACGGCCATCCATCAGGCATGAGGTGGGGCCATGAGCAAGACATGGGGCTCTGGATGTCTTGAAAACGTGTCCCTTCTTTGGCCAAAGGTGGCCCAAAGGCACATGCAAATCCTCTCACTTCTTTGGGAGCACTGTCACAGCCCAACGACTCCATCACCGGCTTCAGCAAGACTTCCTCAAGAGCCCCTCGCTCTGACCTTCCACCCACCTCAGAGACAAGGCACCCCAAAGAGTCTCAGGCTATCAGGCTTCGCCAGGTCTGAATGAAAAGGGACTTCATGGGCTTCAAAAATCTCTCCCTCCGACACGCCAGGAGCCCGCCGGCCAGGCCTGAAATCCATACCTCTGAAACTTTTCACACCATCTGTATTTTGCTTTAGTGATGTAACAGATGAGGCCTAAAGCAAACAGTGTTCAGGACACAGGTGTAATTCCCTGTCACTGCTCAGCCCAGTGCAGAGGAGGAATTAGAAGCAGATGTCAACAAACAGAGCTTCAAACCCTTCTGAGCCAGTGAGCGTTCAGGTCTTGTGAACTTCCTCAGCCTCCAGGCTGGCCCAGTGCAGAATTAAATCCCTGCCCAAATCAAAACCCACAGAAATTTAAATGGGAAAGCCTCACCTGTGCAGTATCTACTGGATTCAATCACGGCTCGGTTATGTCAGGAAGTGTGGGAGCCCTCCTGTGCTCTCCAGAGATGGGTAATGGCAGGATGGCCTTGGGAGCTGAAGAGTAGCGTGTGAGGACGTGCCTCCGCAAGGCACATTCTCAAGTTCTTTCCATGTCCTTTACACAAAGCTGGAGCCTTCCCCATCAGCTGCAGTGAAATAATACAGCATTTCTCTTTGACCCACATCCATGCTGAGCTGGGCATCCCAGATTCAGGCAGGACATCCCAGACCCGCGTACCCAGCTGGGCTCAGAAGCACAACCATGGCACAGCTCCAGCAGTCCCCACAGCAGTGGCATCATGGCTCCATTTTAGAGTCACACAATGTGTGACCAGAAGCAGGCAGGCAAAAATCCTGTGCTGAGTTGGGGTATTACCCAGTCCCTGTGTGTCCCTGCAGCAGAGGAGACACTGCGGGGGCTTGTTTGGGGGTCTCAATGCTCCCGGGGAGCAAGTGCTGGGGTGCTGTCACCTCCACTGCCCAGCAGACATAGGCAGGGATGCTCAGGGTTCAGGTTTGCTAAAGCTTTCCTGGGAATAGTTTGGTTTGCAGATACTCTGCTGGATTATGTCCTCCTGCTGGAGAGGTGACACTTGGTTCCTGACCCTCTTTAATTTCTCTACAGTGAATAGATTGGGGTTTTTTTGGGAAAAAATGCTTTTTGAGAACACTGAGGTTGAAAAAACCCAACAAATCCAGGTGACAGTTGGGAAATGCTTGCACTCACAAAAAATTTAATGAAATTCAAACATCCCGTTTTCACCTTTTTGGAAATTAAATTTTCTTCCCCACCCCTTTTTTTTTTTTATTTTGCAAGCTACCAACACTTTTCAGAAGACTTTCACAATGGTTGAAATATTCCCTCTGACCATCCAAAAGATTTTCTCCCTTGTGTTTTTATTGCACTGAATAAAAAGAGAAGCTTTTTTGTTCAAATAAACTTGAAACAATTCCTTCTCCTCCCCCTCCTCCCTCTGATTTTTTTTGTTGTTGTTGTTGTTTGGCCAGTGAGTGGAAAAATCAATTATTCTCACTGCTCTGGCCTGATAAAAAGCTTCAGGGCTCTGCAAAGAGGCTCAGGGGAGCACTTGTGTTGTGCAGCACATGAACCTGGCTCTGGATTTCCTGGTTCTCCAGCCTTCTCTCATGTCACCCAAGATGTTGTGCCAAGATTGGAGCTTCTGCAGCCTTGGAGCAAAGGCAGCAGTGCCCTTCTCTGTGGTACCTCTCCAGCTGCAAACCATGGCTGGAGCTGGGGCTGGGTGCTGAGCTGAGCTGGGCGCTGAGCCCACTCCTGGCTGAGGGTGATGGGCAGGGTGAGGGACAGCACTGCACGCTCAGAGGTGCTGGTGCCCACCACCCAGCCATGCTGCACACTCTCTTTGTATGCCATATCCAAATAGCTGCATTCCCTATAGAAAATGAGGGTGGGAAGAATCGCTGGTGATAAATTATGCTGGGTTTTTCCAGGATAGCCACTCTCCTCTATGACACGTCACCCAGCATCTTTTTGGTCCATGCATCTTTCCTTTGAAGAGTGACTTTATGCATAAACTCCAGTGGAAGCCTTTTTCTTCTTTAAGCAGAGCACAGATTAAAAGAGAATCAATATTTGTTTCTGGAATCATCTATTTACTGCCTCAAGCTGCCACTGCATTTGCTTAAGCTCTATAAAAATGGGGAAGGAAAGTAGCCTAGGAAGGAGAAATACCACAGAGGAGAGCTAGAAAACCTGTGATGCAGGAATGTAACACACAGCACCAACACTGTGACAACTGATCTGGGTCATTTCCTCCTCATAACAGATTTCAAGGAAATGAAGATCAGGAATGCAGAAAGGGTGAAGAGGAGGTTTCACCAAAACAAGCTCATTCCAGGTGAAACCTGGATGGCCTTTCCACAAAGGCACCCAGGATGGAGCAGGAGCCTTTCCCTCCAAGAATGTCTGGGGTGGGAATGGCAGAGCTGCTTGCTAACAAACCCGTCCCCTGCCTTAGTGTTCAGGGGGACACGAAATATTTCTGAGCTCCCTCACATGAACATATGAAGTACATCATCCCATGATCTCCTCAGTGTGCCAGCCCCACTTTCTCTGCAGGGACAACCCCCAAAGAGCTCCACAACTCCCAGTGGTCATGGGCTGGGGGCTGGGTGGGAAGAGGAGCTGCTGGGCTGCTCCCCTCTCTGGACCAGGGGCTTCCAGCATATCCCATCAGTTCAGGATGAACTCTGGATGAGTGGCATCGGCTCCAGGCCCTGCTCCCCATCGCCTCCCCTTGCCAGGGTGGTGTCCCAGAGATCTGCACTGTGCTATGGATGAGCCCTGTACCCCTTCCCGGAGGGGAGCGGGACCGGGGGGTGCTGGCTCGCAGGTGCAGGGGAGACCCAGCTCGGCGGCTTTGAGTCGGCAGCAGTCCCAGGCTGGCCTGGAGGGTTGGTAGGCAATAGCCAGCTGCCCACTGCCCTGGTCCGGGGAGTTCCGTGCTGTCCGCAGCCCGGGGGCTCCGTGCTGCACCGGGATGGCCGCTGCAGCCGGGGCCGGAGCTGAGGGCGCAGAGCTCCGACCCGTGATGTCGCGATCAGACCCCGGCATCCCCGCTTCATCGCCCCCGGGGCTCCGTCGGCTCCATCCTTCCAGTCCCGGTGCCGGTGCCGGTATCAGAGCCGGTCCCGCCCGCTCCCGCCCCGTCCCTCGGCCCGTCCCCCATCCCTGTCCCTCGCTGCGGCTCCGCCCCGGCTCCGCCCGGTCCGTCCCCATCCCCGTCCCCGCCCGCCGCGCTCCCGGCGCCGTGGGGCAACGCGCAGCATGGCCGCGCTGCGCAGCGCCCCGGCCCCAGCCCCAGCCCCAGCGCCGGCCGCGGCCCCGGCCCGCCCCTCCGCGCCCCGCCGCTCCGCGCCCGCCCCGGGCCGCGTATAAAAGGGGCCCCGCGGCCACCCGCCCCCGCCCGCCCGTCTCTCCGCGCCGCCCGCCCGCCGGGCGCTCCGGCCATGGCCAAGGACCAGCTGAAGCCGCGGCTGTGCCGCATGCTGAAAGGGGAGAGCGGCTACGGCTTCCACCTGCACGGCGAGAAGGGCAAGAGCGGGCAGTTCATCCGCAAAGTGGAGCCCGGCTCGCCGGCCGAGGCGGCGGGGCTGCGCGCCGGGGACCGCGTCGTCGAGGTGAACGGGCTCAACGTGGAGCAGGAGACGCACCATCAGGTGCGGGCAGAGGACGGGCAGGGCAGGCAGTGGTACCCCCGGGCTGAGCACCCTGGCTCCAGGCATTCCTGCTGCCTGGCTGCAGCCTCCCTGGGTGGGCTAGAGGGGTGGGTTTCTCACGGAATAGCTGTGCTGGAGCATCCTCGTCTGGGCTTGGTGCTGGTGGTTGGTGGGGTGGGGTGGGTGTCCGTCCCTCTCCCGTCCCCCCTCCCCCAGATTCTCAGCCTGGGCTGCAGGGGGGCTTTGTGTGCATGGGACACTGAGTTCCCATGAGAACAGTTGTGTGGTGCTGGGTGTCTCGTTGCTGGCGAAAGGATGTTGTAATCGTGTGAAGGTGGGAAAGCCTAAAGTGTTTTGGCATGGGCAGGGCACGGCTGGGTTATGCAATCTGTGGTGGAAAGGAATGGGGAGACCTGAGCTTTATTTCCGTGCTCTGCTATGGGTCCTCTTGGCCACTTTGGGTGAGCTGCTTATGCAGGCTGGAGTGTGTAAGGATGCTTTAAAATCGACTGATAAAGCTCTGCAGATGTTCAGCAGTTTGGCTGGCTCAAGTGAGATAGGGGTTGTGGGGAAATAATGGCTGTTACTAGACCACGGCTGTGGCTGGGGGGGATCCAAGCAAGCTGCCTCTCAGCTCGGTAACGGGAGCTGCACGCTTCAGGCTGTGTCATTTCTGCTTATAAAACTGAAGCTTGTGTTTGTTAAACAGCTCAGTCCAAAAAACAAGCAATGAGATCCGAGCTGCTCCTGTCCCACCAGGGACACGGGATCCTGGCAGGGATGTGGTGCCTAACGTGCCTGTTTGCCTAATGGCTCGCGGGGCTCTGTGGGGTTTAGTGCTATAGTAACTTAAAACATATGGCTGGCTCCTACAGCCAGTGCTTTATCGGGGCAGAGCCTCCAGGATGTGCCTCATGTAGCTTGTGGACCTGGCAGTGTTTTGGGGGGTGTGGGTTCCTGGGCTTCACCCACCAAGTGTGGATGTCGCCGTGGTCAAGGTGAGGCAGAGCCTTCCAGGCATCAAGGCAAGCCCAGGTGGCTCCAGTAGAGCCTTGTGGACTCCCCTCTATGGGGCTGGTGGGTTTTCATGGCTAATTGAGCCTGTTTTGATGGTTTTGAGCCAGCTGTGTAAAAGTTAATGTTTGTCTTGAGTGTGATTTCAAAACCCTTGAAAAAGGGTCTGCGTCTTTGATCTGGCTTGGCAGAAAGGAGGGCTGTGTTCCTGCAAGGAGCTGTGTCGTATTGGAAGCCATCAGAACTCCCTGCTGAAACTGGGATGCTAGGCAAGGGTGATAGCAGAGCTGAGACAGCCAGCTGTGTCTTTGAAATGTGTGGGGGTTTTCCAGTAGGTCAAGTGAAATGAGAGAAATTTCCCTGCCTTCCATTTTCTGCTGGCTGAGGCAAGATTCAGCCCTGGCACTTTCTTCCTGCTGTGGAGCAGTGAATGGGACAGAGCGTCCCATCTGGGGTGCTGTGGAGCTGTGTTCCCACTGTGCTGGTGGCCTTGGTGTGTGTGAGCAGCCGTGTCCTGGGACATGCTCTGGGATTGCCCTCCCTCTTGCCTCAAAACAGAAGAACATATTCCCCCCCAAAAAAATACCCATTACTGCTGTAGGGTGGGAAGGGTGATGCCATGGTGTGTCAGGTGCTGGCTCCTCTGATGGGTTAGAGCAGCTGGTTTGCTGTGGTCTTTCCTCCTGGTGCTGCTGAGGTCCCCGGCCTTGGATAAGGAACGCTTCTCTTGAGTGCATTTGAAGCTGTGGTGGGACAGAGCCTGCAGCTAACAAGGCCTTGCTGTTTGGGTGTAACTGTGTTTCGAGCTGAAGCTGGCGGCATTTGTGTCTTTGTTCTCTGTTTTTTCCTGGCCTTACCCAAGGAGCAAAGGCAGAACGTGTTCTCAGGGCGTTTACATGTCTTGGATGCAAAACTGCATCCTGGCTCCTTGTTTCCTCGCCTGGGCAGGCAGTGGGTGTGTGGGGTAGAGCAGCGGGCTCCTGCCCTCCTGCTGTGCCCAAAGGTGTAGGAGCTGGGTGCTGCTGCTGCTCCTGGGTTCAGCTGGTGAGTGGCTTGTCCTGGAGTCCTGTGACCATGGAGGCAGAGCTTCATCCAGCCAGCCTTTGCCTGGTTTGGGTCCACTCCGTGGAGTTTCTGGGGGCTGTGTTGTGGGTGATGGTCACCCTGGAGGTGTGTGCTTTTCAGATAAGATCTGGTCTTCCTTGCTTGGTGTCTCCCCACTAGTGTGGCATGCACAAAGGCTCTTAAAAGGTGGTGCAGGAAAGCCTTCCAGGTGGTTGCTGAGGCTGACCAGTGCGGTGCCTGGACAGAGATGTGTCTTTCAGAGTGGGAGGGATGTACTGGGCTGTTCACAGTGGCATCATGAGTTGCCTTCATGGGCAGCTGGTGTTTGGCAAGGGCCTGGACTGGCTCCGGTGCGCTGGTGCTGGTGTAGCCAGGATGAAAGTCTGTTTGGGTGGAGCTGCGGAAATCACGGGGCTGGGACCGATGCGGAGAAGGTCCTGATGTGCTGGATGCGCAGGAGAAGCCGTGTCGTCTTCAGAAAAGCTGTGGGCTTGATGAGGCTGTGACCATGGCTCGGAAACGGGTAGGGTGCCAGGCTCTGCCTATCTCAGGGAGATACTCACCAGCTGCCTGGCTGCTGCTTTGCCTTCCAGCTTGCCACTCTGTCCCCAAAGCGACTTGCTGCCTGAGGACTCTCACGGAAACCCCTTTCTGCTTGCCCTTGCTGATGGGGAGAGGGCAAGGGGCAGCTCTGTGCCTGCTCTCCATCCCTGCTGAGCTCAGCCCTGGCTCTTGCAGGGCTGGGGAGATGCTTCCTGCATTGCTGCTCTTGCCATGGGTGTTGGGGAGCTCGGCAGCAGGCTGAGGCCCAGTGCTGCTCCTTGCCAGCCAGAGAGCATCTCTCCTGTCCTGATGTGTCAGTGCTGTGCAGCACCATGGCAGGTCAGGGCACTTCTGTGGTCCGTCTGTGCTTCGCTGTGGTCTGCAGGACCCAGCTCCCTGCTGCCTGGAGCACCCAAAACGTGGGGTCTGGGGGACATCGCTGTGCAGGACCCAGCATGTTTTTCCTGTGTGCTTCCATGGGCTTTGTTGCTTTCCATCTCCTGCCACTGCTGGGTGTCAGCTGCCTGCTCACAGGTCCCCTCCAGAAGTGGCCTTGCTCAGGCTCAGCTTTGCTGGTACTGGCAGCACTGTCAGATGTCGCCTGTAAAGGGATCTGAAAGGGAGCAGATGGGTTTTCTGGGGCTTGGTGGGAACAGCACTCCTCAGGCTGGTTACGGATGGGAGCCCTGGGCGTGCTGCCGCCCAGCACAGCCCGTGGAGGCGGGAGCTGCAGCCTGCAGCAGAGAGTTGGTTCAAGACAAGCAGCCTTGTCTGCAGCCTATAAATTTCTTGTTGGGTTTTCATTTGCAGATACCGGCTCTGCTGACCTTGAATGGAGCTTGCAGGGGAGTAAATAAATGCTAGCTAATTGTGCATTAGGCTCGTTTGTCACTTATAACCTTGGCTGCTGCAGTCTGTCTGGCCAGCGTGACGTAGATCAGTGCTGCTTTGGGGGTTCCCCTGCATGCCTGGTGGGTCACAGGTGTGTGGCCTTTAGGGCCACCCCACAGCTGGGGATGGTTGCCAAGCAGCATTGCCAGTGATGTTATGCCTCCTCCTCCTCCATATGAAGGTCTGTGAAGGGAGGAGGTGGCCCAGCAAAGCCAGCCCTCTGTGGCTGCTGGCAGGGAGTCTGGAGATGGCTCTGCCATCCTGGATCTGCCCTGCTTCCACCACAGCTCACCTTGGTGTGATTTACCCTCTGTCCGGCTGCAGCCAGGATTGGTACCTCCTGCCTCTCCCTGCTGTGCCGACACCACGAGTCCCTTTCAGACTCTCTGCCAGTCACCGATCCCCATGAAGGAGCCGAGCAGAGGGAGGACAATGGTCCCTATTCAGCACTGCCTGAAGCTGGGTCCCAGCAGGGACGGGCCCATCTCCTGCTCCCAGCACTGTTTTCCCTTATCTCTGCTGGCCCCTGGCACACAGCAGGGATAAATGTGCAGTTAGGGTTGTTTCTTTCATAAATCTGCCTGGGGTGTGGGGTACCTGCTGTAGGGTTTGGTGGGGAACACCCAGCGGAGGCAACCCAGCCACTGAATGCATGCATGGGTGCTTGATGCCTTACTGTGTATCCTGGCTCTACCTGGCTCAGGGTATGGGGGAAGAAAGACATCCCAGATCAAGGAAATGAGGGTGTGCAAGGCAGTTTGCTTGGTGGGACAGACTGTGTTGTCCCCCGAGGGACAAAACCAGGCAGTGGGGTTTCTCTTGCTTGGGAGGGGTGATGAAGCAGCTTTTGTCTGACTAAAGCGGCTGATCCTGGGAGGTCTGTGCAGATACCTTGAGCAGAGTTTTAATGTGGGTTGCAGGGCATAGGATGGAAAGAGCCGTCACCATCATCACCCAGGGCTGCAGGCAGCAGATGCTCTATCCTGGGGATCCCCCCAAAACTGTGCTCTGCCCTTCTTGCCATCACTGATGGCTGGAAGTGACCGCAAACTCTCACTCTGCAGTGAGACCAAAGCTGTAGGAGAGTGTGGGGAAGTTGGTGGTCCTCAGGTCCAGCTGCTGTCACCCCTGAGGTCCCTGGGTTTCGGCTCAGTTGTTCCTTTCCTTTGCAGGTTGTGCAGCGCATCAAAGCTGTGGAGACAGAGACCCGCTTGCTCGTGGTAGACAAGGAGACGGACGAGTACTTGTGCAGTCTGCGCCTGACCTGCACGGAGGAGATGGTGCACAGCGGGATCCTGCTCAACTCCAGCATCTCACCCACCAAATCGGTGGGCAGCGACAACGGGGAGGTCTGGAAGCCGCAGCTGGATCTGAGTGGGGGCAGCCTCCAGCGGCACTCGCACAGCTTCTCCTCGCATGGCAGCAGGAAGGTGAGGGCAGAGCTGGGTGGCGCGTGGGGGCTGCTGGGTGCGGAGCCAGGGAGTGGGTGCCACCACCCTGGGAGCACCTCCCTCTGCAAGCATGCCTTGCATCCCATCAGAGAAAAACCTTCTGTACGTGACTGGTCATCCCCTGTTGTGTCCCCCCACCCCTTGCCAAAGGGTCTCTTGGGCCCCCAGAGCTGCTGGGGGTCTGAGATGGGTCTGGTGGGGGTCAGCTCGGGCAATGAGTGACCCCATGGTGCCTTGGCTGAGGTCCGTGTCCCGGTCTGGGTCTTGCCTGACCGTGGGGGCAGGCTGCACAGGGATGTGGTAAAGCTGGAGCTTGTGAATGAGCTTCTCCATTATTTGCAGGAAGGAGGGAACATCTGGGGTGAATGTGTTCTCAGCTTTTTGCTGAAATGGGAAGGAAATTAGCTCTTTTTCAAGTGGCCTGGGTCTGGACTGTGATTCTGCAGTAAGTGCCTTTTATTGGTAAACTCCTTTCCAAAAAGGAAAGAATTCGGGGTGGAAAACGTCCAGTTTCCATGGCTGCCTTGCTGCTGGGGCCCGGCTGGCGGAGACGGCGCAGCCTTGCGCTTGGCAGATAGCAGGGTTCAGTCCTCACACCGCCCTCGGGGTGTGAATGTGGCAGGAGGGGTGTTGGGTGTTGCGCGGCCAAGCTGGTGACTGTCACCTCTCTGCAGCCCTGTGTCCCCTTCCATGTCCCCATCCGGCAGCCCCCCATGCTTGCTGGTCTGATGCCAGGCAGGGAGTGCTGGTGCTCAGTGGTCTCCTTCAGTGCAGAGCTGCCATGGGCACACTGCTCCTCCTCCTCTTCCTCCTCCCTGGGGAGCTTGCAGGGGCTGCAGTGCCTGGACTGCTTCTGCCTCCTCAGAGGTGGGCTGGTGGCTGGGTGCCAGCTGAGAAGTGGCCATGGGGCTGATGGAGGACATGGCTGGGAAAGCCAGGGAAGCTTTCTGTCCTCAGGAGCCCCCATGGAGTAAGGGCTGAGGAAATTCCCCTGTGCAGATAAGAGGCGATGCTGGTAAAGGCAGGAGGCATGTACATCTCCAGAGATAAGGAGGGGGTCTCGCCTCTGGTCCTCCCATGCAGAGCTGTTTGGCATCTTGCAGAAGAGGATTTCTGGGGCTGGCAGGGGCAGGGTTGGAGACAACATTTTGATTTTTGACTTGTTGCATGATTTGTAGCTGTGTGAAGGTCTGTGATGATGATGGGTGCTTTTCCCATGGGTTGGTGCAATGGGGGGCTGGTCACCCCTGGGATGGCTGGCTGGTGGGAGAGGACTTGTTCCTGGGGAGGGGGCAGCAGGGCATGGCTGGGGGCAGCTTTCCAAGCTGGGGATTTCCTATCCTGTCTCTGTTCTGTTTGCTGGGTGCAATCCAACAGTGTGTGCTGACGGGAAGTCAGGCGAGGGGAACGGGACGGTCCTTTCCGGCCTTTGGGTTTCAGCTCCTTCAAGAAGAGGGTGGGACAGGGAGACCTGGGCAGGGCTGGGGGTGCAAGGGGAGAGCAGTGCCTGCATTTCCCTTCAGAGGGGCTGGGGGCTTCACGGGGAGGAGTGTGGCTGGGGTGTTTGGTGCTCACTGTGCCAGAGCTGGGTCTGGTTTTTGGCAGAGTTTGATCTGGATGAAGGGCAGGCTGGGGGTGACACTCGCTCTGTGGGGTTGGGGACAGGCAGCACTGAGCATGTTGGGTGTTTGTGGAGACTCGGGTCAGTGGCTGGTTTGCTCCTGCCTCCTCAGGTGGCAGTTCTTGGAAGAGCTGGGTGCTGCAGGCTTTCCTGGCCAAGGTCACTTCTCTCTGATGGGGCTGTGCGTGACCCTGCTACGAGGTCAGGGGTGGCCAGAGCATCCTGCTCCTGTGCCTTGCAGTCCTGCTTGCTTAGTCTGAGTGATGTGGGTCTCCTCCTAGGTCCAAAATGGCTTGGAGGCCAGGGGAGCAATCGTGCACCCCAGCTAGTACCATTCCCAGCCCTTCAGTGCTGTGTCCCTGCATGGGGCAGCTCTGGTCTGACCCTAATCCTGCAGGTCACAGTCGCTGGTCCCATGTGGTGTGTGCACAGCTCTGAGTGGTGCTGGGGCTTTTTGGAGACTTCTGTCCCTGCAGCAGGACTGGGGTCAGTCAAAGACTTGCCCCCAGCCAGGATTGGAGGGGACCAGGCTCAGTGCTGGGGGGAGCTGGGCTTGGGCTGGCAGTGCTTGGGTCTTTTGTGTTTGGTGAAGGAGAAAAGGCAGCTCCCTTCCCCCTCAGACCCCTGGCCCCAGGCTGCCCCAGTAGAAGCAGCGCTGATGCTCTGGGCTGCTCCCAGGGAGCAGCATTTTTGTGAGCAGCGTTTGTTTATGTAAAGGCTGCAGTTTTCCTTGATTTGAGGCTGTGCTTTTTTCTGTCCAGCCTAAAGCAACTGGAAGAGGAGGAAAATCTGGCACCTGCGGTGGCTGCGGTGGTGGGCAGCAGGGAAGTGATGCAATGCAGCAGGGAGGGTGGGCACAGCCCTACCAGCCTCCCCAGGCTGTCCTAGTCTTACTTTGCAAGATGAGTGACCCTGCCACAGGAGAGGTGCTGGGAGGTGGGGGGGTCAGCACCCCTGCTCCCCCCACCCCCTCCCAGCAGGGACCTGTTTAGGACCTTGTGCTCCAAGAACCAGGGTTATGGCATGAATAATTAAGCATGTATTTAAAATCAGGCTGCCTGCCCCCAGAGCAGGTCGACAGGGCTGGCTGCCAGCAGCTGAGCACAGCGCTGCCATCATCCCTGCAACCTGGGAGCTCCTGCCTGATGTGGCCATGGTGGCACAGGAGCAGGGGCTGCCTGGCCCTGTCCTGCAGCTCTGTGCCTGCCTGTGCTGGAGGGGTTTGCCTGCTTGCTGCCTGCCCTGTGCCACGTTCCCCAGGAGGGGAAGCAGTGCTCCCCACGCCATGTGCTCCCCTGTCCCAAACCCATTGCTGTGGTCACTGGGCTCTCCCTGCCAACATTGAGTCCCCAGGGGTTTGGGAGGTAGCAGGCAGGGCTGGCTGGGGGTCTTGGGGGCTGCTCTGTGTGTTGGGTGCTGGGTGGTTGAGCTGCCTTTATCGCGAAGGTGCCTTTGGGCGGGTGGTGGGAGTCAGCAGTGGCTGTTAATTAAACGCCTGGGCTAATGGTGTGTAAAAGGCAGGGCTGGGCTGGTGTTGAGCAGTGCTACTGGGTGCTCACCTGGATGCTGCCGCTCTCCCAGAGGTGTTTGTATCCCAGGGCAGCACCTTTGCAGGCAGCTTGGCTGCCCCCACTCTTGCTGAGCAGTGTGTTGGGGTGCAGTTAACCGAACCCCAGTGTGGCCATGGGGGTTTTGTGAACCCTGTCTGTGGTGTTCTTGGGACTTGCTGCTTTCTCCAGGTGTGTTTGTAGGAGAAACAGGAACAAGCAAAGCCACCCAGACATGTTTGGGGTGATGTGGTTGCCCTCCACCTCCTTTGGTCCCACCAAAGCGTGACTGCAGGGGGAGCGTGCAGAGGGACTCTTACAACCAGTGTTTGTTTTTTGGAAAACAAGCCCATGTCTTGTAGCTGCTGGATTCAAGCAGCTTGTTGGGGCTGGGAAGTTTCATGTAGGGGAATTAGCAGCTGGTGGTTAATTGGCTCCTGTTCTGGGAGGGATGGTATCACAGCATTGCTGCTGGTGAGAATGGCAAACAGCAGGAGAATGGGCATCCCTTTGCCAACTTGGGCATCATGGCCATCTCTGTCGTGACAGTGAGCAGGCACTGAGTCTCCTGCATGCCACTGACCCGTGCTGGAGAGGAGCTGATGTGCCTGGGACAGCTGGGCTGTTGTCTGGAGGAGGATGGATGAGCGCCTGGGTGCTTTTGGGGACCTGCAGGTGTGGGGCCAGTGCTGACATCGAGGCAGTAAATATTTACACTTCTGTTTGGGTCAGGAATAAGAACTTTTTCTTTTGCAAATAAAACTCTGGGTTGCAACATCTCCAGCCGCCAGCTTTCTGCAGGAGTGCTGGAAGGGCTGTAACTCAGGACAGATGTTTTCAGAGAACTTTGCCAACTCAGTTGAGGCCCAAAATTCAGAGCTTGTAGAATAACCACAAAGATGTAATAAAACCTAACATGAGCAGAAATGTCCGCAGTAATTATGAGATTAAAAAAAAAGGCCTCAAAAAAAAGTGCATGGTTTAAATTAAAGCACTTTCCTGCAGCGTCATGTGTTCCCTGGGCTGTGGTGGCAGGCTCAGACCTGTGAGGAGACTGGGGGAGACACAGCAAAACTCGTCCCTGATACAGGCCTGGGTGAGGTTCCTGCTGTGCAGGCAGAGGCTTGGGCGAAGCCCTGGAGCACAGAGCCTGAGGAGCTGCGGTCATACCCCTGCAGTGTTCTCTGCCCTTCCCACCCCAGCTAGTTTTGGGGATGCTGCCAGCCCGGTGGTGCTAACTGTGGGTTTGAAAAGGAAGCTGTGTCCATACCCTGCTGGGGCAGGGAGGCATTGCTGTATGCACCCTGCTCCTCTGCTTAAAAATCCCTTGGCAGAGCCACTTCTGCGCTTAGTGTGGAGCCGCCCCAGGGCTGCCAGGAGCTGGGGTCGCTCCTCTGCAGTGCCTGGCTGAGAGCATTGGGTGGGAGTGCGGCTTCCCACACCCGTGCTGGGGATGGGAAGGTGTCTGCAGGGAGCCAGGAAGCAGAACGTTGCGACTGGAGACCACCTGTCTCCCTGCAAAGGGCAGTGCCGCAGCAGGCACCGGGCTACACGGGGGGTGGTGAGGGGGCTGCTTCCTGCAGGAGCTGGGGGGAGGAGTGGCAGCAAAGCTGGGCTTGCTTTGGGGGTCAGAGCTTCAATCCTGTCCCAGAGGCCTCAGCAGTTGGGTGGGTGTGCGGCAGAGCTGCGGGGAAGCCAGCGGCCCTGTGCCGGCCCTGACCCTGCTGCATTATTGATAGCGCTGGGCTCGCTGGCATCGTGTGTCATGGGGCTGGGCAGAGTCGGTGCCGGGGCCGCAGGTGGTGCGGGTGGGCTCTGGAGCAGCTCCAGCTCTCAGCATCTTGGGGATGGAGGTTGAGGCATGTGGCAGCTGGAGGGGCTTTCTCCAGGGATGGTGGTGGGATGCTTCCCCATTGCCTGATGGGGACATGTTGTGGTGGTCCATGCCAGTTCAGGTTGTGGGAGTCTGCTGACTGGGCTTTGCTTGGGGGAGCATGGAGTGTTTTGCTTCTCCTGGGAGCCTTCCCCTTCTCCTGCAGGCAGCAATAGCCAAAATGGATAAAAAGAACTGATTTTTTCCAGACTATTAGTCCCTCAGTCTTGGTGCTTGATTACAAGGAGCAGGATGAGATGTGTTTTTGCAGGGCCCCTTTGAGTGTTGGGGGGTTTCAGGAGCTTGTTGCAGCTCTGACAACCAGCAGCTGGGAGCAGCGGGTCTGTGCTGTTTGAGGGGTGACAGGCTGGGGGGCTCTGCATACCACAGCCTTGCAGGTGCTGGGACCAAGGCAGCTGAGGTCTTGTTCCCCAGGCAGTCCCATCTGCATGTCCCTTGCACGTCAGCACTGTGCTCACTTTTGACTTGGAATCGCTGGGTTTGGGGCTGGCATCACTCTGCTGCTATCTGAACTGAGGTTTGCTGGAGCTTTGGCTTGAGTTACCATGAGCCCATGCAGGAGCAGCATGTGCTGGGTATTGCCACAGCACTCAGAGGAGGTGTCAGCCTGGCTCTGAGCCTCATCCTGATGAACACAATCCAGATACCAGAGATTTACCCATGGCGTTGCGAGGTGAAGAAAGCAGCATGCTGCTCACTGTGCTGGAACAAGGTGGGGTCAGCCCTGGCTCCTGACCCTTCACATACTCATACCCTCCCAGTGCCATGGGAAGGGGGCTTGGAAGCAAAACACTTTCATGTGGATTCTGGCTGTGTCCCATCATCCAAAATGCCCAGGAGCTGCACGTGGACTGCAGGGTCAGAGGGAGGGGGCTGAGTGGCTGTCCCCTGGCCACAGCTCGCCTGCCTGGACTCAGTGCAGGCAGTGGGTCCTGTGCAGGAGCTTGGCTGAGAGGTTATTTTTGCGCCAGGGCAGTGCAGGAAGCCCCTCCCGGGGAGGAGAGCATCCACCCCGCTGCAGAAACTTCCTCCACCGTGATATTTTTAGTGAAACACAAAGTGACTGGAAGGGAATGGGAGGTAGGAGGCAGATTAGCATCAGGAGGAGCTGTGCCCTGCCAGGAGCCTTTGTTCCTGGGGCCACACGCTCCCAAGAGATAGCCAGCCCTGCGAGGGGACAGTGGGGTCACCCCTGGGATCCAGCATCTCTCTGTGAGGGGGGCAGGAGTGCTGGAGGGGGTGTGTGGTGTTTGCATCCCAGCCCATTGCCTGGCTGCAGAGCAGTGATGCTGCTGACACTGAGAGATGATGCACATGGTCCAGGAGGTGATGTTCCCTTCTGCATCCTCAAGTAATCAAAAGCTTTCCCTCAAAATGAGTTGAAAACTGATATTAAATAGGAATTGCTCAAAATGCAGCCTGCTCTGGAGCAGACGGTCCTGGCCCTCTCTGCTCACAGGGCTGTGTGTTCAGGCAGCTTGCTTTAATAACAGCCCTGCTTACAAGTGGGCTCCTTGCCAGCTGTTTAATGGTTCTGTTCAATAGTAAAAATATTAAATGGTTTCAAATAAATTAAGAATCTTCTGGCAGAATGAAGGTCTTCTGCATGTGCCGTGGCAGCCGCACGGAGCCTCTGCTGTGACTCTGCTCCATCCCTTGGAGCTTCTCTGGGCTGATGGGGTTCGTGGTCCTGTTGTGGACCTTAAAATGCTTATTTGCACTCCCTGTTTATTCCTAAGACCCTCAGTAACTGTGGAGGAGGGGGTGACATGCTGCGTACTTCCAGCCTTTTATTCAGGACCATCACTGGTGTTGCTGTGCAGCGTGGTTGGATAAAACACCTCTGGGTGTTGCACCCTGCACTTGGCAATGCTGTGGGTGAACCCCACCTCCTCCTCATCAGCCCCTCCCTGGGCATGGGGCTGCTCCCTCTTAGGGGAGAAGGTGCTGGCGTTACAGCATTATTCACAGGGGTGGAGGCGCATGGGTATGTTGACTTAGTGTCCATTCCTGGGGCCAGGGCTTCCAGCTGTTGGGTGGGCACTCCCAGCTTCTGGATGAGATTTTAAAGAGCTCCTTTTAATCTGTAAGGCAGCATCCCTTTACCACTTGCAGCCCCAACAGCACACAAGAGCGATGCGGTGGCTGTGGCCTCTGCGTGCTTCATTGCTGGCTTTTGGTCAGGGAAACTGTGAGGCTGAGGGACTTACCCAGTGCTCCAGGAGAGCTCCAGGTATAAATTAAGGCCTGAATTGAGCCAGTTTTGGCTTCCAGGCCCTGGCTCTATCTGTAGGTATGGAGACTTTACAGGCAGTGGTCTCTAGAGGTGTCAGTTGAGATATGAGAGAGAGAAAATTAAACTTGTAATGAGCACAGGGTTTCTCCAGATCCACAGGTCTCTATAAATAAGGAATTAAAACCCAAGTTGTCGACATAATTATTTCTGGCATGATCTGTATCATAATTTAATTTCATTATGGTGTTTGCCTGGACTCCTGAGTGTTTTGGTTCCACTGCTGTGTACATTTAAACTGTAACCAGACTTGGAGCTGGATTTTGCTGGCTAGATGTCTCTATTTTTTAATTTTTCTCCCCTCTGAAACCTTGCAAGAGCTTGTTACCAGGTAATATACGCCAGTGGTAGATGAATGTTAGTGGGGAGTCTGTGAAGGCCAAATGGAACAGTAATTTTCTGAGCACAGGAAGGTAAGCAAGACAAGTCTCTAGAGGTACTGGTGCATCACTAGCATGCAGGGATGCTCGGTAGGCATCTCTGGCTCTGACTGCTCAGCCAGTGATGGGTCTTCCCCTTGGTGGGGTCTCCAAACCTGGCACTGAGCTGTCCTATGCACTTCCCCGCAGCTGGGGGTGCTGAGGAAAGGAGTGGGATGGGGAGCAGCAGTGAGCAGCTGTCTGGATTCAGTCCTGGGCCCCCTCCATTGCCATCTGCCCCAAACCCAGTTGAGCCAGGCTCTCTGTCTGCACTGACCGGTCCGGAGCCCCGCTGCTTGCCCTGTGGTGTTATGTGATTAAACCCTCTTATGGACTTAGAGGGACTAATCCCGTTAAAGAAACAAAAGAGCATTACAAAAGGCAGTGGGAAGGGTAATCCTTCTCTGCTCCTGCCTTGGTGGGCTCGTCTCCCATGGCTGCAGCTCCTCACAGCCCTTGGATGGGGCTGTGCCCCTGGCTGGACTGGCATTCCCAGGGAGGTGTATCCCTGCTGTGGGGCAGGTCCCCAGGGCCCTTCTCATGCCCCGACAGCTCCCACCTTGCTGTGTCTGCAGCCACCGTGGCTGATCCAAGTTGGCTTGCTCACACCAGGCTGGCAGTGAGCAGCCAAAGGCCATCCCAGGTAAATCAGTTAATTCTGGCCCTGTGGTTGTTCATGGTTAGCAGGATTTGATTAAGACAAGCCCTAATTAGTTCTAAGAGGGGTGAATAGTCTGCTTTGGCTGGAAGAGCTCCCTGCTCTTGTCTGGCAGCTGTTAATGAGCATAGGGCTCCCACTGACACAGGGCTGAGTCTGTCCTGGGGATGGGATATGTGGAAGACCCTGTGTTGTGCTGGAGGGGTGCTTGGGGCAGCCCAGATGTGGGGGTAAAAATTGCCTTGTGCCACTCCTTGGAGCGGGTGCTGGGTTTTGCTAGGCACCTAGGTCTGTGTCTGGGCTTTGGAAGTGCTGTGCTGGGGCTGTTCCTGGAGCAGCTGCTTTCTCTGTGGCTTTCTGGTCCTCACCAGCCCTTCCCACGGACTTGACTTACAGCAGGGGCACCCACTTCAGTGTGCTCAGAGCCCCACAGCGTGCCTGACACCGCACACCCCCCTTCGCTGGGGTTTATCAGCAGGAGCAGCCGGAGCCTGGAGCTGGCTCTGGGGGTTATCACCAGAGGTCCTCCCACTCTTCTTCAGAAATGCACTTAGCCTTGGACCACTGGCTGCTCTGCAGGGCTTTGGCAGAACCACCTCCAAACCTCCTTATCTGCCCCAGCACGGAGGAGCTGATCTCCTGTCCCAGCAGGAGATAAGCACCAGCCCCTCAGGGAGCAGCTGCCGGCAAGGTGCTCAGCTCCCTGCAGCCTTTGGCAAGCAAGAGCTGTCTTCTGTGATCATTTCACTTCTAAGGAGCTGGGTTTAAGGTGTCATTTTTGAGCTGAGCATTGCAGCAGTACAGGCTGAGGGAGTGAACCCTGATGAGGTTCCCCAGTGGTATTGGGTCATGCTTTGACCCTGTGTTTTCCACCAGTGCTGTGGAGTGGAGCTGGCACTGGCACTTTGCAGTGCTTGCTGTGGAAGGAGGGTTGTGTTGTGAGAAGAGTAAGGAGAGCCTCAGGCAGACCTTGGGTGCTGTGTCAGGATCAGCTCTGTGGATGGATTCTGTGCAGAAGTGTTGTGGGTTTTTGGGAGGAAGGGGTGTTCACATGTCATGCTGAGGGTGAGGAGCAAGGCCCCTCGCTCCTTCTACTCTTTGGAAAATTACACCCCTGGATATTTTATTGCAGGATTTTTCAATACAAAAGGCCTTACATTTGGTTAACCCCAAGCCCGGGTGCCACAGCACTGCCTTTACTTTCAGTATAAGGAATGCAGAGGATGTTTGGAGCCCTCCCCCTGCCCCGTTTCCTCCAGCAAGCCATGCTGCCCAGCCAAGACAAATATTGGTAGTAAACTATTGAACTTCCCTGGTCCTGATGCTCCCCAGCGCTCACAGAGCAGTGCCTGTTCTCCCCCCTTCTCCGAGCAGGGGCCGGGCTGGGGTGGTGCAGATGTGTCCCCAACGCTGGGGACAGCTGGGAGAGTGAAACACTGCTGTGTGGCAGTGGGAGCTGGAAGGTGTGTGGTGAGTGTGCTGTGCTCTGTAGAGCTGAAGTACCTGTGGAGCTGCACCCAGTTCCTCCTGCCCTGCGTCCATCCCACTCGCCATCCCGGCATGGGGTGGGCTTGGTGGTGGTAAATGGGGGGATCAGCCCTGAAGGGTCAGTGTGGTGGCTTGTGTGGCCTCTCTCCTACTCTGCATGTGCTCTGCAAATCTAAATATAGTACCTGTGACCTCTACTGCCAGCGCTGGGGGAGGTTGTGGGGGCTTGAGGGGAGGACTGGGAGCTGTGTCCTCACTGGTCAGTGGTGCAGAACAGACTTTCCCCATCCCACTTTGGGCATTGTGGCTAACAGCTGGCTTCCTACAGGGCTGTGAGTTATTTATTGACCTCTAGGGACTGCACCCAGTCCCCCAAAATCTGGCTTTTGGAGCATCTCTCAGTGGGTTTGAGCAGGCTGGTGCTGCACCTGTGGGCTATGGATCACAGCAGCAGTGGGATGTGGGGTTTGGTATGTGGGTCTGTGATGGTGTCCCACAGCCCTGGCGTGGGGCTGCAGTCTGGCCAGGCAGCCTGCAGGGTGGAAGCTGGGAGTTCAGAGCCTGAGCACCCTGAACCCTCAAGAAAACTGTTTTCATGACAGAGCCCTGTCTATACTGGGGTGGGTGTCCCTCTCTGAGTGGTGCTCCCCACACTGCCTCATGTGTGACACAAGCCCCTGGTGCTCCCTGGTGTGTTGGCCAGAGTTCCCCCTGTCTCAAGGGGGATTTCCCTCCGGTGCCAAGCTGGTTGCTGTGGGAGTACAAAGCTGGTACGACTGGATTCCTGCTAATGACTGAGGGTTATTAAAGGCAGTGAATGGGGCCAGCATTAATGAATGATTTGGTGATTGCTCAAGGCTTGGCCTCAGCCAGAAGCTGAAGAGTCCAAAGGGCAGGCTGATACGGCCTGGTCAGCGGCTTTATGGCCAGAGCCTCTGGCTGCCCCAGCCACTAGTGAGTGTGAGCTCGGGTGTGGGATGTGCTCCGGGTCCTGCCCTGGCAGGAGGCTCCCTCTGGGATCCATCACCTGTCCCTGGAGTGGGGCTGAGGATGTTGGGATGAGCTGTCGTGGGTGGTAGTTACACCTCTAATTTGGGGTGCCATGGAGCAGGGTATGTCTCTCCCCAAGGGGCTGTGAGGTCTCGGCTGCAGCGCAGACCCCACACACTGCAATTGGAGAAGCTCATTCCCACCATCTCCTGCTGCCTTCCCATCACCCACAGCAATCCCCCCAACCCCCTCCCCCCGGGGGGTTCATGGTGAGTGTGGGAAGAACTTCCCCCCTGCTCTAACAGCTTGAGCCATGGTTTGAGCCCCACACAGTGTGACTGGCATCCCTCGCCTCCTTTCCCTCCTATCCACCAGAAAAAGATCCCTCTGGATCTGGTGTGATCCCTTTTCACCCAGAATGGAGAGCCTGTGTTTTAACTCTTGGATGAATCCCAGCCTGCCAGGACCTGTGCTGCATTGTCCTGGAGCAGATCCCTCCAGAGCAGGGGAGCTCACCGGCATCCCAGCTGTGTTCCCTTGGCAGATAATGCTGGAAAAGTTTTCTCCCTTAAAGAAAACACATGCACGTGGCGTTTTTGGTCTCCTCCATCCTCCCTCCCGCCCTCCCTTTCTGTCTCTCCAGCTGCTCCCTGCTCCCAGCCAAGCTTGTGCTGCTGTTCCTGGCTCCAGCCCTGCCTGGGGGAGAGCGTGGGTGCCTCTGCTGTCTGAGTCTGCTCAAACGCCAGGAAAAGGAGGGGGGGGAAGAAAGCTGCTTCTTGTGGCTGAGAAATTCCCCAGCTTGGGATTGCTGAGGAAAGGCAGGGATAGCTTGGCTGGAGGCATTGCTGCCTCAAGGAGGTGGGTGGAATCAGGCCTCCACGGAGCTGGACAGGGCTGGTGTCCCGTACCAGCCAGCTGCCCTGCCTGACAACTCTGCCTGCCCAGGACCCTTGCCTGGGTTTGTCCCCCGCCAAGGGATGCATGGTCCTGAGCAGGATGTGGCCTCAGTGCTTCTCCTGAGAGGCTGCTTTGTGCTCAGGGATTTCTGTAATGCCTTGGCTGGAGCTGCAGCACAGTGCTGGGGATTTCAGAGGGGCAAATCCAGGCTTACCCCCTCGCTGCAGAGCATCAGCAGCTAAGGTCCAGCTCTGATTTGTTTGGCAGCAGACTGCTTAAAGGTGAAACGCTGATGGGAGGATTGAAGTGAATCATGCTTCCACTCACCCCGCTCTGGTGCGGGGTGCTGGGAGCTGTGGCACCCAGCGCTGTCACTGCAGGCTGGAGATCAGGCATCCTCCCCACCCTTCACATCCTTCCTGCTCTTGTTTTCTCCTGCCTGGCAGTTTCTTGGGATAATAACTTGTGTCGTGTCTGGGGCTGAGGTCTGTCTCTGTGGTAGTGTGCTCACACAGCCACCCTACTCCCCCAGGGGCTTTGCATCCCATAGCACCTGGAAGTTGGGTTGCCTGGGTTCAGGGGAGATCTGGGCACTTTGACACACAGCTCAGGGTATGTACCTGCCCTTCATGCTGTTCTCACAGTGCTAGGGGATGCTGAAGGCCCTCATTATTTTTTCTAATTGCTTTGCATCTCCCTGGAAAAGGCTGCTGGGGGCTGTGGGTCACCAGTGACAAGCCACACCAGCCCCTCTGCTGTGTCTGAAAGGGCTGCAGAACTCAGGGCAAGTGTCCCTAGGGATGGTGGGTCCCTGCTGAGGCTCAGTACCTGCTGCGGCATCTGTGGGCATCATCCTTCCTCTCTGTGGCTGGAGGGAGTCATCCCCTGGGTGTGTGGTTTCCATTGCATGGTTAATCCTCCTCCTCGCAGGTGCTGCCGTCAGGCTGTGACTGAGGGCAGAGCAGGGACTCGATGTCACCCTGGTCAGCCTGTGACCATCCGCTACAGCAGACCCATTGGGTTGGAGACTCACCCACTGAAAACGTCCCCATCACCCTATCAGCTGCAGCTTGGCTGTGGGTCCTGCTGAGTACTCGCTGCTGGACGCTTTCCACTGCTAATTGGGATTGCTCGTCTGTCTCCTGGCTCGCCTGCCATCCTCACTCATTGCCTTTGTGCTGCACGTTGGCAGAGAAAGCAGCGGGATGCATCCAAAGGGCACTGGGTGTGCATGCTGGTGCAGCCTCCGCTCCTCCAGAAGCCCCCCACCCCGACCCCAGGACAGCAGCACGGTGCCTAGCTGAGCCCCATGGGCTGATGTGAGGATGCTGGGGCAGCAGTGCTGCAGCTGTTGAGGGAAACAGTGAGACCTTAATGTCTTCTGCACTTTAAAAGCAAATCAAGAATTTTTTTTGATGCTTCTATCACTCAAACCCAGCTGGAACAATTTGAATAATCGGAGCAATTTGAATAATGGATGCAATTTAAATAAGCTACAAAAGCCCAGACCTCATGTTCAGGGCTGGCAGCCTGTGTGGGCAGGAGAGGTACCTGGTCAGTGGTGACATGAAGCTTTGATGCCAAGGTGAGGGATGGTGGCACCCCAGCAGGGTTTGTGCCAGCACCATCAGGAACCTGCATCACGCCCCCTCTCTTGAGGGTACTGAAGATAACTCCACTCATTGTGGGCTGATCACAGGTTGTGCCTAAAGGTATTTTGTGGTAGCTTGGCCATGTTTGAAGCTCCTCCTTTTCTATCAGGGCAGGGATCGCTGTGGATGCTACCACAATCCCTGCTTGTCCCTGGGGAGCACCTGGAATTTCCCGTGGCTGTTGTAGTGCAGAGGCAGCAGGAGATGCTTTAAAGAAACGGATTTTCAGAGCAAGTGTCTGTGAAGCTGTTGGGTCTGTATGGGAAGGGTGAAGTGAGGTTTTTCTCTTATGATGCTGATGTCAGGGCTGAAACACCTCCTTGGCTAGCGGGATGGGTGGTAATTAGAGTTGTGGCTGTATAAAAATGGAAGCAGGTTGTTTACTGAGCTGGTCCTGCCCAAAGGACTTATTCATGGCCTGACTTGGGGGGGGAGGGGGTAGGTGGTGGGAGGGGGCCTGGGTCTTGCCAGCTGGGGCACCTCTGGGTGTTGGGAATGCCACCTTCCTCCCCAGCTCCTGCTGCAGAGAGGGTGTAGCCCAGCCCTATGAGTAAGGGGAGCATCTGCGTGTATTTTGGTGGGCCTGGCGTCCCACCAGCCCTGTCTCCCCTTCCCCCTCCTTTATTTATAGCATTTCACCGACATCTGGAGTTTGAGCTGATTTGATGCTGGCTGACTCTGAGGCGGGGGACCGAGCTGGGTGAAACGTGTGCGGCCGGGGAGGAGGGGAGCCCCTGGGCCCTTCCCAGCAATCTGTGGGGGGCTGCAGCATCCCAGCGTGGACCTGAGGACCATCCAGGGCTTGGGAAACCCTGGGAGCATCCTTGCTCTGCTTTTCCCAGTGATGGGGGGCAGGGACAGTGGGAGAGCTACTCTGTCCTTTCTCTATGGGCACAGACCTGGGGATGCTTTGCCTCCCCCTTGCAGTGCTGCCAGTCAGAGATCCTGCTTTACCAGCTGGGTTTTGAGGCTCCTTTGACATTTGCCATCAGCAGTCAGCCCTGTCCCCCGTGCCAAAGTGTCACCGAGGTCCCTCTGGCCCCGAGGGATGCAGGTCTACAATAGCCTCCTTTCTGGCATTGCTTTAATGGGAAAATTTGAGTCATTCCTGGGGGAAGGGGAATGAAAACCAGCCTGACTGTAGCAGGCAGTGGATCCCTGGCACAGCAGTGAATAGAGGCAGTAATCCTGCTCCTGGCCGTGGCACGAGCCCAAAGCCTCTCCCCGTTCTCATGGCGAGTGGGACTGCAGGCATTGCTGGCACTGCAGCCAGGGCTTCAGCTTCTCCTGGCTTTCCTCATCTTTGGTGTGGAAAACAGCGGGTTTTCCTGTGGAGCACATGAGGACACCCCTCCCCTTCTCAGAACAGGGTCATAAGCATCTGCTTAAAGTTACGGGCATCCCGAAATCTGAGCAAAGGCAGCAGCCTTTGAGCTTCCAACAAAATTGTATTAATAGCAGTAATTAAAGCTTGCCTGTGGCCCAGCTCCCTGTATAACCATTATTGCCAAGGGAGGGTGCCCGTGTCAGGGTGGGTGTAAATGGGGCCCTTGTTCTGGCGTGGCTGCAGCTCTGGGCCCCTTTCCTGTGCAGGTTTCTCATCCCGCTCGGCTCCTTCCCTGCTCCCAGCACTGCGCCTCACCACTCTGCCTGCTGGTGCCTGGGGTTTGGTCAGGATCCCATGCTGCTAGAGCTGCCCTTCCCTTCTGCAACCCCCTGAAGTGGCTCTGCATCCTTGCTGCCCAGTGCATCCCTTTGCATCCTTGCTGCCCAGTGCATCCCTTTGCATCCTTGCTGCCCAGTGCATCCCTTTGCATCCTTGCTGCCCAGTGCATCCCTTTGCATCCTTGCTGCCCAGTGCATCCCTTTGCATCCTTGCTGCCCAGTGCATCCCTTTGCATCCTTGCTGCCCAGTGCATCCCTTTGCATCCTTGCTGCCCAGTGCATCCCTTTGCATCCTTGCTCGCTGCCTGCGGTGGGAGAAGCGAAAGTGCTGAGTGCAGGGTGCAGAGGTGAGACCGCAGAGATATGAACACTGAGGCCCTGAGAGGTATCCTTTGTTCCCCTCAAGGCATTTAGGTGTCCTGAGGTGGCTGTGGGGCAGGATGGGACCCTGGTGTCCCCCCAGCCCGGGTGGGCTCTGCTGGCAGAGGTTTCCTTTTCAGGGAGCAGGCAAGTGAAGGAGCCATTTTCTGACTGAAACCACATGTGAGAGGAGAGGAAACACCATGGGGAGCTGACTTAAAAGAAAATATGTTAACAATGTAAATTAGGCAGGAATGCTCCTGCCTGTGTTTTCTCCAGCTCTGCAGAGCAGAGGCGGAGAGGCTTGATGTGTCACAGGGTGATCCAGAGCCTGGAGTACATACACCCAGGTGGTGAAACTCCTAACAGCTTATTTGGCTGCCCCCAGGAAATGTGAAGGCCACCCGGCTGGGCCTTGGGAGGGATGGTGCTGCTTTGGGGAGCAGCCCCAAAAGTGCTGGTGGGTGTGGAGTGCTGTGGGTGAGGTGGTCTGGGACAAGATTGAGCCGATTAAGTGGCAAGCCCTGATCTCTGGTGATTACGGGCCAAGGCAGGCGTCACACCCATGGCAGATGAGCTCAGCCTGGTTTGAGCAAATCCCCATTCTGTGAGGGGACGAGCGAGGCCAGAGCTCCCACTCCCCTCACAGCGCTGCCGTGCAGCACTGCACGCTTCCCAGCCGTGCCAGGAGCATCCCATCAGGCTTGGAGAGGTGCAGGGACAAGCCCCTTTGAGGTGCACAGTGACAACGTGGCTTTGGCGTGCTGGTTTGCAGGAGCTCCTCTGCCCCTCTGTGTGCCGGGACCCGCCAGGCTCCTGTGGCAGATGGTACCAACCCGGCCTCGGCCACTAGACTAGTTGTGTGTGTGTGTGCTTTGGCCTTCCTCCTCCTCCTGTCCTGGAGGGCCTGGGGAGGTGGGTGTCCATGCTGGCACTGGTGTTTGATTCCCAGAATAAACCCAGTCATGCATGACAAGCTTGAAAAGCACAATGACTTTTCAAGGCTGGGCTCAGCGTGGGGTGTGCGTCCGCCTGTGCAGCGTGGGGAGCAGTAGGGGCTGAGGGCGGCTGCAGGACCCAATGTGGCTGCACTTGGCTGCTGCTGGCATGGAGCATCCTGGGCAGGGAGAGCCCCATGGTTTTGCCTCTGGCTTCTCATGCTGCCTCCTCACAGGCTGGGCTGGCAGCGGGGTTGTGTTCTACAGCCTACAGCATCCATGTCCCCGCTTCAGTGTGCGCCTGTGTGACTGAGGTCTTGGAAAAGCCCTTTTCAACCCCAGCCTTGCTCAAAGTCAGGCTGCGCGTGGTAGTTGGAAGGGATTGGGTTAGTTTTGTGACTTAGAGCTCATTGGGGAGGTAGTGGGGAGGGGTTGGGGAGTGCCCAGGGGCAGCCCTCTTCCAAAGCTGGAGGTTGGGGCTGGGTCAGTGGTGATGGCCAGTGGGTCTCTGATGCTGGTGGCCTTGTGGCATTGAGCTGAGGCTGGTCTGTGGGTACTGGAGCCAGGGAGGAACTTCTCTTAGGTGCAAGTGGGTTTTGCTTGGAGAGCAGAGTATGGAGGGGCTCCACTGCTGCCCCTCAAAATCTGGGGCGTGAGTTTGCTTTGGGGAAAAAGGTGACTAAAATGCCAGAGGTTTGGTGCCTCTGCAGGTGGGTTCTGCTTGTATGGTGGCTGGCACCTACTAATTAATTGTATGGAAACCCCTTGTTAATCAGTCAGTAACATTTATGGCATGTCCATGGTGGAATGCACCTGAAACATCCAGGTGTATGAAGCGGGAATGGCTGTGATCTCTGCTGGGAGCTGCACAGGGGCTGCACGAAGCCTGTGCTGTGGCATCCCAGTGAGCCAAGGGGTGTCCCTGGGGGTCTGCGGCTCCCAGCAGCAGCTCTGGGAACACTAAGGCCAAAAAACACCAGAGTTGAAACAAGCTTGAGAGCTGGCAACACCCAACTGATTTTTATTATTGAAAGCTTTTCATTGTTGTTTAATGTCTTGTTTGTATGCTTGAAACTGGACCAGCTTGAGCTGAGTTTCCGAAACCTTTTTCCTTCTAAAATGATGATGATTTGCCCTGAGGGGCAGCTCCAGGAGCCCTGTGGCAACACAGCTCATTGTCCAAGCAGCATTTATCTGCACACACGTACCTATGGATGGGGTTGCTTGTGGCTGGAGTGTGGCATGCCATTGCTTCTTATTCCAGCTTAGGGAATTAGTGGCCACTGGCCATTGCTTGCTTTGGCAGGTTTTATGATGTGCAATGTCTTTTGCATGCAAATAGACAAACAATATCGCTGTTATTTTTCGTTGGCTTTCTAGTATGTATCTGAATTCAACTTACCCAGCCTGGCTTTTATGTTCTTGGTGTGTGAAAGGGTGGTGAAGCTTCCTCTGGAGCAGCACCAAAGCGTTTCTGCAGGGGTGAGCGCTTGGCAGGTTTCTGGGGAGCCCAGATAACGTGCTGCTGTTACTGGGAATGCTTCATCGCAGAGTTTTGGTTTCACAAAGGCCAGATTCCCCTGGGAGCTTAGGAGATATCTTCCCAGAACACAACCAGGGAAACATTGGCACCGGTTGGAAAGAAAATAAATAGCAGAGCTGGCAAGAGATGTGGCGGTTCCGTGCTAACGGAGCACGTAAGTGCAAAGTGTATGAGCCTGTGCTTGGCTTTGGGTGAAGCAAGGGGAGTTTGCTTAATCCCAGAGAGGGGCTTTTGTAGAGTTATGGTCTAAGACCTGGTTTTTTTTTTTAGTGGTCAAGGATTGCATTAGCTGGGAGGTTTAACAGTCCAGTGAAAGCCCTGGATCATCTCTGCGGGGGGATAAGCAGTTTTGCCCAAGGATTTCTGCTCTGAGCAGATGCTGAACTGGGATTTTATTTATTTTTAAAACAAAGATCTTGAATTGATTTCAGTTGAGGACCTCGGATGCAAGATTTTGTGGTGAAAGCAGAGCAAAGCCACATAGGACATGGCACAGGTTACCACCCTCACAGCCAAAGGGATCCCATAGATGCAGCTTTCCCCTGTGTGGTTTGTTTATTGAGTAATTTGATTTCAGTGGGCATTCCCCAAAGTCAGAGGGACTGGCCCTGCACTCCCCTGCAGCCACCTGCCAAGCCCCTGGGATCCCTGCACTGGGATGGCAGCCGGGCACCTTCAGGTGATTTTCTCGGCGCTCCTGTGCTGCTGCCAGAGCTCTGACCCTGTGGAAATGGCTTTAAAAAAACCCCAATAATCCATTTTAAACATGAATAGGTGATCCCAGACGTGTTCCACTCTGCTTGGGAGATGTTCCCCCTTTTCCTAGTCCCGTGCATCCTCTGAGGTCGCATGGATCTGACCCCTTTTCAGCAGATTGAATCATTTCCTGTTTTCTTCGGGTTTTGAAGAACTCGGAGGCAGGCTGGAAATATTTTCAGATAGGGTGAACTGACTGCTCCAGGGCCATGGGAAAAACACAGGCGTGCTAAATCTGCAGATGCAAGTATGGGGTCAGAGCGGGCAGAGGGTCTGGTCCTGGTCAGGCTGGGCTGGCTTTTGCTGAGCAGGTAGCTGAAGCACTTTGGGAGCCCTGCCCTGTCCTGGCAGGAGCTGCTTTTAGCCATTGGTGGATGTCACACTGGTGATTTTTCACTTTTTAAGAACTGATCTGTTTGGGGTGTCTGATGCCAAGAGCATCTCCCCAGGCAGGTGTCTGTGGGTCTCTTCTCCTCCAAAACTTGTCCTGGTAGCATCCATGTGCCTCCCAAGCTCAACTGCAGTGTGTGCGTGTGAGCAGTTGGTGAGGCTTTTCTTGCAGCTCCATCCACACTTCTTTTAAAAATAAACCACTGTATTGCCTGGTTAATATCTGTAAACACCTAGTTACAGCTTGCAGCTGGCACAAGCAAGCTCGAGTGCTTTTTGAGAACCAGTTCCCATCATTGTGTGGATCAGAGCTGCTGCAGTGATCAGACAGGTCTTGGAACACGCTGGAGAAGCCATTCTGGTGTTCATGGTGTGCTGACCCCCCTGTATTTCATCTGGTGTTTCATGGTAATAAAAGTTACAAGGGTGAAATGGAGTCACTGCCCCGTGTCAAGCAGATGGTACAGAACTTGGGAAGAAAATCTCCTTTTGCAAGTGGGTCCATCCCCACTCACACACAGCAAGGTGTTCCCTGGAGTCTTCCTGTGTGACCTGCTCTAGGTGATCCTACTCCGATGTGGGGGCGTTGGACTAGATGATCTCCAGAGGTCCTTTCCAACCCCTAACATTCTGTGTTTCTGTGAATTTGGTGCTCTGGTCCCAAGGACTGTGGTAGCCAATGTGTCCCTCCTGTGCCAGAGCAGCTCTGACCTGGGCTCCAGTGAGGGTTGGCCATCTTGCATCCCTGTTTCTTCCCGGATGTTGGGATGGAGATGGTCAAGCTGCACCAATCAACTTCTGTGCTCCGTGGGCACTGCAGCCATGGACAGAATTCCCCCGGCTTTTTGCCCTAGGATCTGGGAATGATCTTGTTGCTTGCTGTCAGAGGGCACAGGTGGGAGCAGATGGGTGCAGGTGGGTGTAGCTCCAGCTCTTCCTTTGGCCAAGGGTTGCTGGCCCTGGGGAGGGGTTTGCTCTCACTTTGCTTTGGGGTTCAGCAGGGATCCCAGGGAGATTCGGGTTGTCAGGCACATGGGAGCTGTGTTTGGAAGAGCTCAGTGTGATGAACCAAGTTGCAGAGGACATGGAGGAGGCAGTTTGGTGTGGCCAGCCGCATTGGGCAGGTGCACCCTGAAGTGATGGGAGGGGGAGAAGGAGCTTTTTTGCATTTATATTCCCAAGAAAGGGCCATGTATGGGTGAAGGCTGCAGTCACACAAGTCGTCCCCTGAATGCTTCCAACCCATCGTGAGCCTCACCAGCTTGAGTATTTCAGCAGCAGCTCAAGGAAAGCTGTGCTGGGATGTTTATTTACATCCCAGTGAGCCAGTGGGTGCGTGTGGGGTCAGAGCGAGTGCTGGATGGGACCAGGGGGAGTTTCCTCTGCAGTGAAGCAGTCACGGTGGGGCTCTGCAGCTCCTCACCCTGTGTCCCCAGGTCACATCCCATTGCATTAAACCCTGTGCAGGCAGTGCTGGGGTGGGGGTGTCCAGAGCCCCTGCTTGCATTGTGGCTATGTTCACAGCTTGCACCACGGGGCTCTGTGCCATGAAGCGGGTGTTTCTTGCTGGGATTATGTATGTTTATCCATCTGTGGGCTCTGTGCCCTGCCAGCAGCAGCAGTGTCACCCCCTGGGTGTGACTGATGGTGCCTGTGCTTGGTGCAGGCGATGGCTGGTGCCCTGTGCCCTGGGGTTCCTTGGTCCTGAGTTCTGTGACGTGGGGACCCAGCTGGGGACAGGGATGCAGGGTGGGTAATATTGCTGCACTTTGCTGCTCACATTAATGCAGTGCCATGTCAGGGTGCTGCGCCCTGGGGCGGAAGGGGGCTGCTCTCTGTCCCCCAGCCCTGCCAAAGGGGAAAGGCAGCAAAGCCCTTCTCCAGCACAGCAGGTCCCTTGGTGGGACACACACCACTCTGTGCTCCCCACCTGATGGTCCTCCAGGAAATCCCTTCTTGGAGGGGATGGAGATGGGGTGTGGTGACTTGGCTGTGGTGCCTTGGCAGCTCACTGGGGTGCCCAGCCAGCCGGCAGCGGGCTCACTTAGTGCTGCCCTGCTCCTGTGGGAATTCGGCACTCATGGGGGGCTGCTGGGCTGATTCAGCTCGTTGCTGCCCTCTGTGTTTGCCCCACTGTGACTTGCAGTGGCCAAAAATGGCACACTGATTGCAAGCAGTTATTCCCTGTCATTGTTGGGGTACACGAGGACCCTGTGGATAGTCCAGTTCCACGGACTGGGAAACCTTCTTTGGCTCTTGCCACGCAGGGTTCATTTGCAGCTGGAGCCTCTTGTCATCGTCCCTGGGGTCCCCCCACATGGGTGGTAGCCAGGCTGGGTCCCCTGGGCATCAGCCATGGGTGCCCTCAGCTCCCTCAGCACTTTCTGGAGAGGAAGTGGCTGCTGAGCAACATCAAGGTGTTTTGCAGAGATAACCCTGAGGTGCTGGGGTAACCCCAAGGAGCTGCCAGCACAGGCAGGTCGAGCTTGAAGCCAGCACTTCAGTCTGAGGAGGGAGAACATCCCCAGGCATGCATCAGGAAGGGAGGAGGTGCAGGTTTGGTGGTTCACAGTACCTTTTGGCGAAGACAGGAGTGTGGAGGAAATTGCTGCGTGGGTTTTTAATTGGAAAGGGAAAGGCTGTAAGAGATTTCACTGTAAATGTGATCTGGGGAAGAAGAAGAAAAAAAAAAGCCTGTTAAAAGGAAGGGAGTGATATTTCTTTTAATGAAAGATTAAAACTCAGCCCCAGGGGGTGTTTTCCCTAAACCACAGATGAAAACACAAAGCCATATCTCCGAGGCAGCTCTCACTGGGAGCACGGTGCTGTGAGCCAGCGCTCCCTGTGCGTGGGCTGGGAAGGAGCCATGGGGAGAGCCATGTCCGAGGGAGCATAATGGGTACCACACACCTGGGGAAAAGCTGGTGGTTGTTGCTCCCCTGAAGAGCTGCGAAGTAGTTTCCATGGGATGTAGGGGGAAAAGCATTGAACTCCTGATTTGCTCCTGTACTGCTCATCCTACAGTGAGCTCAGCCTTTCCGTGCTGTGGGGAGCAGTCAGGTGTGGGGTTCATCACCCTGGAGCCCCTCTGCTGGGAGCTGATCATACCCATGGGTGGTGCCAGTGTCACCAGGACCAAGGGCATGGCACTGCCTTAAATAAATAACTAAGGTTAATGTAGTGTCTGGGTGAGCCTGTGTGCTGAGCCTGGGCTCTCAGGTTTGGTTCCTGATGGGGATGCAGGCGTGGGGCTCAGCTGCTGCTGGGGAGGGTCTCAGCCTATTGGGGGGGGGATTTATCTGGGCAGCCTCTGATGAAGGAAATGCATTTTCTTGTTTTGTTTTAATTTCTTCAGGAATAGTTTTGGACAATTGATTTTCTAAAATAGACTCAATGAGAGGAAATTCATTTGTTAAGCTGTCCCTGCTCAGGGGAACGGGAGGACGGGGTGCAGATATGGTGCTTCCTTGGCAGCTTTATTTACAGTTGCATCTGCCTTAGAGCAAACCCAAACCTAAAAATTAAACGTTTTGTCTTCCCCCTTCCTCTGTTACCCAGGACTTAAACGGACAGAAGGAGCTGTGCCCACGTCTCTGCCACCTGAAGAAAGGCCCCAATGGCTACGGCTTCAACCTGCACAGTGAGAAGTCCCGGCCAGGGCAGTTCATTCGCTCAGTCGACCCTGACTCACCTGCCTCCAGAGCAGGACTGCGGCCCCAGGACCGGCTGGTGGAGGTAATGCTGCAGGTGCTCAGCACCTCCCCTTCTCAGGGAGCCTTTGGGGTTTCCTCAGCACGTGCTGCACAGGGATGTTCAGTCCTGCCCAGGCAGGCAGGAACAGCTGGGGCCTGTCCCCATCTCGCAGGTGGGGAGAGGGACAGCAGGAATGGTGGGACCTTTGGGAATCCTGAAGCTGAAACCAGCCCCCACCCCTTGAGCTTTTCCATCAGATCTGTGCCCCCATTCCACTAATACAGAGCCCCAAGATGGATGTGGGTGCTTAAGCAGAGGCTTTGTGGTCCTCCAGCAGCTCATTAAAACCAGAGCTGAAATCTAGATGCTGCTGCAGGCTCTGTCTGGCAGAGGAGGGTTGGGGCAGGTGAACTGCTGCCCCTGTGCCTATCCAAAACTGTAAAGGACAAGGGAGAAACTGCTCCTGGAAGCAGCTCCTGGTCATGGAGTGCCAGACAATGCAAGTTTTGATGTGGCTGGGAACCATTCTCCCTTCAGCTTGGTTGTCTTGCATTTTCCTGAAGGCTGGGGGTCCCGGTGAGAGCTGCCCATGCTTTGGGCAGGGCTTGATCTGGAAGCCTGTGCCCCAGGCACAGCAGCCATCACACCTTTTACTTCTGCACTGCCGGGAGCATATGGGTGTCCCAGGCTGGGGGTGGCCTTTCCCCAGGAGGGTGAACCCCAAAACCCTCCTGTGGAGAGCAAGCTGTGGCCCTCAGCGCCGGCTCATGAGGGGAAGGGCTTTGTGCTCCTAGAAGAAAGCGCCTGCATCCTGCAGAGCTGAGCGAGTTGGGGGAAATACAAAGACCAAAGCGCTCGCCTGCTTTCTAACCCTGTGAATAATTGCTTCCCAGATGATGGGAGCTGCTGCCTCTTCCCAGCACCTGAAAGTTTAATGCTAGGAGCAGCGTGGGAGTGGGGCACCGGCAGCTCCCGGCAGCGCGGTGTCACGGCGAGGCGTGGTGTTATTTATTTATGGGTGCTTGGCAGAGCACCGGGCACACACAAAGCAGTCAGGGGTGAGCCGGTGAGCTCGGAAACCTGATCCCCTCCGTACCTGCTCTTTGGGGCTTTGATAAATATTTGATGTCCCCAGCTCTGCTGGGGTGGGGGAGAGCAGCCCTGTGTTGCTGGGCCAAGCTCAACCAGGGTGAGCACTGGGCATGAATCAGTGTGACCTGGAGTGGCAGGAGGATGCTGCTGGGGACAAAGAGGGGTTACAAGTTGGCAGCTGAGGTTGCTGGTGAGGTGCAAAGCCTGGGGAAGGGGTTGCCTTCTTGTCCCACCCCTTGCAGCCATGTCCTGGCCTTCAGGACCTGCTTCTGCCCCAGGTTTCTGTTCAGGCACTTGTAACTCAAAGGGGAACCCAAAGTTTGGTGATGGCTCCGCTCAGGCCCTGCAGTGTTCTCCTGTTGTGTCCCTTTGCGGTGGGGACCAGCAGCTGCCTCCCCTGGGTCATGCCTGGCTGTGGGGTGTCTCCAGCACCCTGACAGCCTCAGCACAGTCTCGAGGAGGTAGCCACTCATTGCTGCTCCAAAGCTTGACTCTGCAGTAAGAAGGTCCATGGCTGGTCCAGGACCAGCCTCATCTGCTGCCCTGCTTTCGTAGAATGGGCGTCAGTGTCCTGAGTGGTGCTGGGGCAGTGCCATGCTGGGGTAGCTCCACTCCCTGGGGCACAGCCAGGATGCGGTTACCCCACAGCCGGGCTTGGTCCCCAGCTCCTGCATCAGTGTCCTCTGCCCTCCAGGGCCTGGCATGGAGAAGGCAGTTGTCTGTCTGCAGGCAGAATAAAAATGTGTTGGTGCTGGTGATCCTGGGCAGCTGTGGCCCCGCAGGAGAGCAGGCACGTGCATCTGAAGCATGCAGTTAGTTGTGTGAGGCTTAGGAAAACAAGCAATGCCTGCTGTCCTATTCTAACGAAGGCCCTTCTGTGCTAGGCCGCAGTCTTTGATTTGGTCAGAAAGCTGTAGTAACAGAATAGCTATTTTTAAGCAGAGGTTACTTGGGTCCCTGCTCTCTCCATGCCACCAGCGAGCCCTCTGCCCTTCTCCCAACCCAAATTAGTGCATTGCTCTGCCGTGCTGTGGGCAGGCGCCTTCAGATGCCAAAGGCAGGACGGGCAGCAAAGGGTGGGTTGAGCTTTGCCAGAGAAGGGCTGGACCATTGAAAAGAGTTTATCACACAAAAGCGGGTCCAGCAGCAAGGGGCCGGGCGGCGCAGAGACCTTCCCTGGCAGGACAAAGGGTGATTCATTCCCCACCACCAACAATGCCTTGAAATCACAATTGTCCCCTCGCTCTGGGAAACAATCCGGAGCAGAGGATCACGTTCCCCCATAGGTCCCGGCTCGCAGGCAGGGAAGGGAAAGATCACAGAATCATAGAATCGTAGGGGTTGGAAGGGACCTGGAGAGCTCATGGGGTCCAACCCCCCTGCCAAAGCAGCTCCCAGCTCATATTGCACAGGTCAGTGTCCAGATGGGGCTGGAATATCTCCAGAGAAGGAGACTCCACACCCCCTGGGCAGCCTGTCCCAGGGCTCCCTCACCCTCACTGGGGAAAAGTTCTTCCCCATGTTGGTGCAGAACTTCCTGTGCTCCAACTTGCAGCCATTGCCCCTTGTCCTGTCTCCACAGACACTGAAAAGGGGCTGGCCAATTCCCCCTGCATCTCCTGCTTAAGATATTTATAAACATTAATTAGGTCTCCCCTTAGTCTTCTTTTCTCAAGACTGAACAGTCCCAGCTCACTCAGCCTTTCCTCATAGGGGAGATGCTCCAGGCCCTTAATCATCTTCGTAGCCCTTCTTTGGACTCTCTCAAGGAGATCCCTGTCTTTTTTATACCAGGGAGCCCAGAACTGGACACAATACTCCAGATGAATCTGTGCAGCAGGCATGGGGACTGGGGATGTGGGATGCCCATGGTTTTTCATCACAGAGGGATGGATGATGGTGTGGGAATGCTGCAGCCAGCTGAGGAACAGGGCACACCGGTGGCACCCTGTAGGCAGCATGAGATACCTGGAGCACATCCAAGGTGAAAGCTGAGTTTGAAATCATTAGAGAGGGGAGCCAGGGTGTTTTGGCAGAATGTGGGTGAAGTCTGGGGGCTGTGGTTCCCGACTGGATGTGTTTGGGATGCAGGCAGAGGCATGCAGTAATGTGAAGAGGCAGTGGGGGGTGGTAGGGGCTGTGACTGGCTCACGAAGGGAAAGGACAAACCCTATAGCCTTCCTATGATGCAAAGAGGAATTAAAAAGGATAAATCCCACCACTTAGGGGATATGGAGGCTGCTCTGGGGGTTTGTGAGCTGGAACCAGTATCTCTGCTGCGGGAGGCAGGGACTTGGGTTCTGATGCCTTTGCTTTGCAGGTGAATGGCATAAACGTGGAAGGCCTGCGGCACTCAGAGGTGGTGTCCCACATTAAGTCCAGGGAGAACGAAGCCAGGCTCCTGGTGGTGGACCCCGAAACAGACGATTACTTCAAGAAGCTGGGGGTGACCCCCACGGAGGAGCACACCAAAGGTGAGACATCGCTTTCCCTGAGTGACACGATGCCGTTCCCATGACTCACTGTGTCATGGGTGGGAGTTCAGAAGTGAGGGAGAGTCATGTTTCCCTTCTGTCTCATCCCTTGGTAGTTTCCTGAGCACCACCCAGCTATTTATAAATTAGTGAGAATACTTCAAAATCTAGCCAAAAACCAAATTGTTATTTTTAGGCAGTGAATAATTAACTTAGGAACTTGCTGCCATGAAGTGGCTGAGGCAGAGTGGGGTGGGATTCGGGGGGAGCAGGGTGCTCGGTGAGCAGTGAGCTTGTGGAGGGATGCTCAGATGGGAGTGGTCTGTCTGGACAGGGCTGGGAGGCCTCTTTGGCAGCAGTTCCTCAGGCCCCTCCGTTTTTGGCTGCAGCACCTGCACCCCAGGAGATGAGATGCCTGGTGTTGAAGTGGATGGACCCCTAGGGAGTGGGGAAGCAGAGCAGTGCTGAGCTGGGGTGCCAGGGGGAGACAATGTGATCAATCTCCTGTTGCTCTTTGCTCCAGCAAGGGAACCTGAGGGTGTGTTGAGAAATGCCAGAGCAAACGCCGTGTGCATGCAGGGGAAGGGTTTCATGCCATGGTGATCACAGGGTTGGCTGTTGCAGGAAATGTTTTCCTTGCTGTTGAAATCTGGCAGAGAAAGCTGCCTGTCCACTCCCCAACCTGTTGTGCTGCAGCTCCTGGATGGGGAGGGAGCGGGGCGCTCCCCAGCCTGTCCCACCCCCCTAGCTGAATGGGGAGCTCTGTTTCCCAATACAGCCATTCCTTATCTGCACCCCAGCTCCCTGGGATACTCAATGGGGAGATTTGTCCAAAGAAATGGGCTGAACAATGCTGAGAAGCACATGGGGCGACAGCGGTGTCAGATGCTCCGTGTCGGTTCGAGGAGGAGCTGGGGCAAGAGCTGTCTGCTGGCACGAGCCATAAAGGAGCCCTTGTTCCCCTGGGTGGGGGGGATGTAGCCGGGGCCATGGACGTGTCGGGGAGTGGGTGGGTGCTCAAGTCCCTGCCTTGGTTCTCCAGCTCTTGCTGCTGTCTCCACATGTTCATTGGAGATCAGCGAGAAGTGGGTCTGCCTGATGCTGCTCAAGAATCCCAATTCTTAACTGAGGCTTTTGCACGAGCACACATTTGAAATGGTGATTGGGGGTAATATTTATTTTTTAAAGACAAAGTTGCCCTGGTTTGCACTGGGAATCCCTGCAGCTCCCACTGGTGCAGCCCCCAGATGGGTCCCTTGCAAAGCCCATCCGTGCTTGTACGTGGTGCAAAGAGATGATGGCTCTGGAACTCTGCAATTCACTGCTCTGGGCTTCTGCAGTTTCGAGCCATATTTGGAACTCCATGCTGCTGTTCCTCCACTGGGATTTGGGTTACATAGTGACCTGCATCCACACCGCTGTCTTCTGCTGGAGAGATGCACAGTGATGCTTCTTTGCCCCAAGAAGCGTTTGTGCTCGACATGATTCAGTTATTAATCCTGTCACAATGAACACATCTGTTAGCCCAGGACAGATGAGGCATGGTAATGCTCTCAGCAATGACTTGATCCTGGTGACTGGCAGCTCATGGGCATAAAATTTGCCATCATGTGGAATATTATTAGTGCCAATTGTTGGAAGTGAGGAAAAAATCCCAACAGCCCAGGGTACGTGAGGAAAGGGTTATTTGCTGCTGTCCCACCTACAAGATGCTGATTTTGGTGAAGAACTTCGTGGGTTCTGGTTTAATATTTATTTTGGCTAAGCAGCTTTTGAAGAAAAATGATGTAACAGTGAAAAAGAAGAGTATGCTGAATTGAGTCCTCACAGAAGGAAGTTGGTTCCCTTCCTGGGAAGCATTCTTTCCTGATGAAAACAGGGAAATCAAGTGAAGAAGGGGGAATTGGAAAGAGTTTGGCTCCAGAAGGGCACAAGGAGGGTGGACAGGTTTTGCCTGGACTCAGAAGCAGCACAGGACAAAGTAAAGAGATGTGACATGCAGAGCTGGTGGGGAGTAGTTGAGGGAGAAGGCAGGCTTGGGACAGCTGGGTAGGTGATGTTGAGGGCTGCCTGTCTGGAATGTGAGGCCAGCAGTCCCAGCTGAGCATACTGACTGTGTGTCTTCTTTATGTGGTCTGTAGGTGTGGTGCCTCAGCCCATGACAAACGGCTCTGCACAGACTCAGGTGAGTGCTTGCCTGCTCCCAGATGCCCTGATGGCCGAGGTGGCTGGGTGGCATCCCAGCTTACCTCAGTTCAGAGGTTGTTGGAGTGATCAAGAGGGTTCAGGGACTGAGAGGCCAGGCTCCTGGCATGCCAGCTTTCCTTGGCTCCCACCTGGGACATGTAAGCCTGTTGGGATGACTTGCCAGCCTGTGGAGCCAAGAGGGATGCTCATAATGTCCCCTAGACTCATTTAGCTCAGCTTAACTGCTACAGATTGACCTTAATGGCTTCCTGCTGGAGCATTGATTTAGGGATTGGACAAGGCTGGCTTCAGCCCCTTTCAATCTCTGGTCCCAGTGACAGGGAGTTGGTGAGTGGCTGCCTGGCGCTGTCAGGACAGGGACTGCACTTGGCTGGCACAGGGATGTGGGAGAGTGGCAGATCCCAGGGAGCTTTGGGGTGTGTGCATGCAGGGTCCCTTCAGCAGGACTGTCCCCTCCAGGCTTTGTCCCTGGATGAGCCTGGCGTTGCTCTCTGCCTCCAGCTTGGCTGGGATGTCTGTCCCTACCAGCATGGAACATTTTTCTGCCTGGATCTTAATTTTTTTTTTTCTAATTCTGTCTTTGTGCAAACTGGACTAATGTATTAATTTCCACTAGCTAAATGGAGGATCCACATCTTCATCTCACAGTGACCTTCAAAGTCCTGGGAAGGAATCGGAGGTAAGTCCCCCAACCATCCCCTCCCTTTCAGACACTGCAGTAGGCACATACTTGCCTCGTGGCACCAGGATCTTTCCATGCATTTCCAGCTTTGTCTCCCAGCCTTGGGTACACCTGTGCCCATCCAGCAAGCAAATGCCAGAGTTCTCTTTCATCTCTTGCACTGTAGATGTGTGTGAAACAGAGCTGTGAGCTGTCAGCAGCTCCTGGTTCCAGTGCAGACTGGAATGGACTGGTGGGCACTGGGATGGACTGGTATCTCCTTCAGGTGGCTGGTCAGGGGCTTGGGACTCTTGGGGTGATGGGTGCTGTAGCAGCACAAGTTGCTGTTGGAGATGCTCTTTGCCCTTTGTCCGGGGACAGAAAAGCTCCCTGGGGCCTGAGTGACATCCCATGTTAGCAGGTGAGTTTTGCAGGGGTGCAGATGCATGCCCCTTCCTGTCTCTGGTAGGACTCATGCTCATCCCTTCAGGCATAGGGACCAGGGGGAGATGGCACTGCCCCAAACTGAGCAGCAGAGAAGAACAAGGCGTAATAACTCCCTGAGGCAGGGAGTTAATTGGCACCTTATTGGGCTGTGACTCCTGTTTGAAAGGAGGTGTAAGATGAAAGGATGTCTACAAGAGTTTTGGATCTCAAGTGTAATTATACTGAGGAGGAACAGGGCAGGAGGAGCAGAGCTGTGATGGTTCAAGGGCTGCTAACGGAAACGAGTCAGGCTAAAGTTTTAAACAGCTGAATTGCTTTTAGCTTGGAGCACAATGACTTTATCACAGGGTTTACATTCGAGGTAGGAGAAGATAGGGTTTGGTGACTGCAGGGATGGGGCTGTTTCTCTGGTGCAGCCTGGCTGGATGCTGCAGCAAAGGGCCAGGGAAGAGTCAGACCTCACTGGGTAGAGTGAATGAGCCACTGAAAATAAATGCCAGAGGCAAATTTGCATTCTCCTGGTGTCATTAGTTTAGCAGGGGTTTTCTTGAGATAACAAGTAGGGGATTTCTGAAGTGCTCAAAAATTTATCTTTAGGGTGAAGCTTTGCTAAAAACAGAGGAACATCTCCATGTGGGTGCTCTGTGGGGTGCCTGACAGTTCTTGGTGCTTGTGCTGTCCCTGCCCTGAGACGGCTGTGAGCAAGTGCTCACACAGCCTCCTCTGAGCACCCCAGAGCCTCTAAAGCATCCCGAACACCAGCTGTATTGAAGTGCTGTGGCCCAACGCCTGCAGTCTGGCAGCTCTGTTTCTCACTGAGCATTAAATAATACATGTCCTGATCCAATGGCTGCTGCCTTTGGAAAACCAGGCTGTGTCCCAATGCCTGAGCACAGTGGTTCCTCCCATGGAATCACCTTGGAGCTGTTTCAGAAGATTGCCGTCGCACCTCTGCAGTAAAAAACAGCGTCCCTGGGGGGGTGGTGGGGATTTGCCTGGGGCTCTGCCCCCCAGCTCCTAGCCTGGCCAGCTCATCAGAGCAATGCTGGAGCCACGATCCTGCAGTGGAAGACCTGTCTGTGGTCATCAGCAGGGTCAGTGAAATCGCTGGATGCATGGTCAGGCAGTGATGTGAGTAGGCAAGCTGTGCCAAGGAAACAAGGCTGTTTCCTTAAGACTGAAGGTCTTGGCTTGGTACATTTGCACACTGCTGACATGAGGGCAGCTGGATGGAGCTGCTTCTCCCTGAGCTGGGCTCCTTGGGCAACTCTGCTCTGCCCAGCACCCAGACTGGCACTGGCAAAGCCTTAGGCACAGATGTGATCAAAGAACTCTGTACCGCTCTGATCAGTGAAGCTGCAGCTTTCCATCACACCCGCTGCCGAGTGCGCTGCCCGCTGAGACCAGAGCCCAGCCAAGTCCCAACAGGGATGGTGCTTCCCAGACCTGTGCGGTTTGAGGAGCTCAGAGACCTGGTGCTGGATGTGTCTGTGGCAGGGGTGTGATGGAGTGAAGGCATTTTGGGCAGGCGTGAGCTGTATCCTGAGGACAGGGTGACTGTCCTTCACCTCCCAAGGGAACAAGAAGGTGCAGTTAGTGGAGGGGCACCCTGGCTTTCTGCTCTGGGCACACAGTGCCTGTAGCAAGGACAGGGTTTTTCCCATTTTAAAAAGTACTTTCACTAAGCTGACAAAGATGCATTTTTCAAGGCATATCCCAAAGTAAACACTGACCTGACCAGTGTCTTATGGCTGCTTTGCTGGGCAGGTTGGCTGGGCACACAGTGCAGCATCCCCCACCCCTGCCGCGGGTGCTCTGAGAGTGAAGGGGTGCCTGGGCAGGCAAACATGGGGGGGTGGTGGGGAGGGGAGGTGCTTACTGCAACCCCTTGGAGCCCTGAGGCTCACCCAGCTTGCTCCCCGGTCCCTGCTTTCTGCCTGTACAGGGACTACATGGTTTGTTTTCCCTCTGGCACCAGCTTCTGTGGTTCTGCTTTTCTACCGCCAGCCGTGGCAGCAACACATTCTTCAGATGGGGGGGAACAACCCCCCCAAAACGCAATGTAGGAATTAGCTTGGTGGCCACATGGATGCTGCTGCTGCCGCCAGCAAAACCACAGACACTGCACACGGGAGGGAGTTTGACCCTCTGCTCAAAAAACCATCCCCACCCGTGTGTGTGTGCTGGGGGAAAGGCCTCTCCCATGGCCGTGCGGGGTGAAGCGCTGCAGGACACCCTGGCCGTGCTCGCAGCGGTGCCGGGGGGATGCTGCCACGGGCTGACATCTCTTCTCCCTTCTCCACGCAGGATGGGGACGCAGAGAAGAGAGACCCGTTTGAGGAGAGCGGGCTGACCCTGAGCCCAACGGCTGCCGAGGCCAAGGAGAAGGTGCGGGCCAAGCGGGTGAAGAAGAGAGCTCCGCAGATGGACTGGAACAAGAAGCGGGAGATCTTCAGCAACTTCTGAGCCTTGCTGGCAGCTGCCGTCCGCTGTTCTCCTGCCCCTGCCCCAGCTCGGACATTTCTGAGGTGCCTACGCCCTGTCCTTCAGTGTCCACGTGAGATGCTTTGTGCTCTGCTCTTCACTGGTTGCTTTTACAAGGCGTATTTTAAAGTCCTTTATTTTTTATTTTTTATTATTGTTACTCACCAGCGATTCTCATAAGACAAATGTGACCAAAGCTGCTTCTCTTGCTTGCTCTTCAGCCCAGCTCTGGCTGCCCACCATCTCCCATTCCTGTGAGAAAGGACTGGAAGGGTTTAACCCTCATTTTCTTCCCTGCATCATTTAGGCTTCTGTTACCTTTTTTTTTTCTCGTTATTTGGGGTGTTTGTTTTGGTTTTGTGGGTGTCCCAGACTGAGCCCCATGGGATGCTCTGTGCCCCTGTGCAAATGTCTTATGGCCTTGTGCCCCCAGTGTAGTGGGGGTCTGTGGGGTGGGGGTGTACCTGGCACCCCTCCCTGGCTCCCCATCTGCTGCATTAACTACTCACATGATGGGAAAATGGACAGTGACTGTAAGTTGCTCCTGTTGGCTTTGCAATTGAAACAAAGAAGGTTTTGTTTTGTTTTAAATGAAGTCCCATGTGTTTCCAGTTAACTTAGGAACCTCCTTCCCCACCACCGACTCCTGCCCCAGCAATAAAAGTCCCTTTTCCATCCTCGACAGCTCTGCAGAGGGGAGAGGGCAGGATTTAAACACAAACCCCTAACCCAGCAGCCCAAATACCACAGACCTCACCGTTGGCAGCTGTTGCTGCAGCCCTGAGTGGCAGGGCAAGGCAGGGAGCGGGGCCAGTCCTGCCCTGCAGCACAAGGAGCAGTGCTGCCAGCCCAGCTGCCGCAGCCTTGCGAGAAGACAAGAGCCACGAGATGCTACAAAATGCCTTTGGACAGACCTTGAAAGCGACCACAAGGCAGCATCCATTTCCTGGGAGGAACATGGAGCTCTCACTGTGGGCTTGGCGCTTGGGAAGTGGGGCTCAGCAGTGGCTATGCCTGGGAGCTGTGTCCTGGAGCAGAAGCTGTGTCCGTCCCCATCCTGCTTTGTTACTTCTGGGCTGGAATTTGATGCCTCCTGTCCATGGAGCATCACTGAGGGTCTGTCTTGCCATGCGAGAGTGTCCTCTGCCCTCTTGCCATGGGGAGAGATCTGCGTGGGGCTGGCTACAAAGCAGGCAGCAGTATGATGGAGTGGGCAGCTGCTTTGGCTTTCTGTGGCCTCCTTTGGAAACACCTTGTTCTTGGTAATAAAGCCTCAAAAATGTATCTTAAAAGCATTACAAATTAAGCCTATTTAAGCTCTTTTATTACTTGCCTTTGGCCGTAAAGGAGGGAAAATGACTAAGCTGAACTACACCACTCTGATTGCAGATGGAGGTGTTTTACCAGGGCAGGGGCCCGGCTGTGACAGGGCAGCCCCCTCCCTCCCACACTCAGCCATGGTGGCAGTCGGGTATTTCAGCTCTCATGCTGAGGCAGTGGTGGGAAGGGACTGCGTGCAGCAGGCCAGTCAAGTACAAAACCACTTTCCCCAGCTAAGAGTAAATGGCAGCAATCCCTTGGACATGGCTCACCATTGAAAAACGCCTGGCTGTGGTTTTGCTGTGTTACTCCAGCACTGCTGTGCTACAAGCCCGCAGCCTTTGGGGTAGTCAGTGTGCTACAGATTCCACACTGGCTGTGCATTTCTTAAGTACTGAGCTAAACAGTGCCTTAAAACATTTACTGCTCTCTTTGGCCAGCCGTGGGTAGGGGTGTTTGCTTCACGGTGGGGAGCTGCTGACACCCGTGACTGGCTGGCAGGAGAGCATGGAAAGCTTCAGGGGTGATGGAGAGGAGTTCTCTTTTATGAAAGTTACCTTTTAGGAATGTTGATGGGGCTGAACAGGTTGAAAATAATGATGCTGGAGAGGAACCTGGTGCAGGTGTTTGGCTGTTGGTGATAAGACTGGCAGTGGGATGATGGCTCAGGATGTGGAGAGGTTCGTGTCCTCTCCAGGACTCTGCCATTAACAAGACACCTCTTCCTTACTCCACTTTGAAGACAGTTACCTGCTTTCTTCTTGGTCCCCAAAATATTTGCTTCTATAAATCAGGAGCCCTTCTTTTGCATGGTATGCACACTGCTTCCCATGCCTGCATAGCCAAACTCCAGGCAGAGCCCTGGTCTGCACAGGGCAGAGCATTCCCCATTCCACTGACCTGAATACCACACTCTCCAATGCATGTCAGGGAGCAAAGACATGTCTGTAAATACCCTATTTCTCATTCAAGACTGGACCACTGTAGTCAAGGGGAGGGCAGGGGGAAAGAACATGTAGGTTTGAATGCAAATCAAAAGAAATCAGGTGTGCAAATCTGTGCTGGTAAGATTTTAAAATCTTAATCTCTGCTTAGTCCATGGAAACTGCTCCTGGTTAAAGCACTTATCGTATTTCTGACATCTTGTAGCTCAGTAGTAATTATTCAGTTCCTGTACATTTAACTTGGAAAAAAAGAAAATCAATGAAGTATAAGGCTGTCAGCTGCATTGTAAAAACATAATGTACACTGTAATGTCAGTAATAAACTTCATTTTCCCATGTACTGAGTACTGATTTGCTGGTTCCTCAATCTGTTTGGTAGGGAACTTCAGAGCGGAATTACAGCCTTCTTTAGCACATTATAAACTTTGCTTCCTCCCTTGCCTGTTTAAAGAGTAGCTGAAATTATCCCTTTGAAGCCCCACAATGAAGTCAGCGCTGCCCTTTCTTTGAAGAACAAAACATAGACGTTGGTGGTGTCCCTTCTGTCAGTTCCCGAGGCACACAGTAGCCTGGTTCCTCCGGCCATTGTAACCCTTGCTGGCACACACAGAACCCAGAGCCATCCTGGCTCATCTCCTGCACCCCGTGCTCTGTGTTCACCCCCACCACCAGCTCTTCTGCTACCAGGACCCAAAGGGCTCGAAGGCTCCAGCTGTACCCTGTTCACAGCCATGCCCCTCGCTGCCCAGGCTAGGCAGGAGCCTTGGCAGGTTACATGCTGCTGGCTCTTGCTAGCAGGGCTGGTTGCTATGGTCTCATTCTTTGGTTAGGCCTGTCGTGCCCTCCTCCCCCTGCCCTTCATTGCACAGATGCCAGCAAACCTCACGGGTAGGAAAAAAACACCACCACCTTTATTAAGTGTGTACTTACAAGCAGCAGCAAGTTGTGTAGGACAAAGCAATTCTCTCCAGCTACTCCTGACATGGGACAGCCAGCTGCGCTGCCAGGGCATGCTCGGGCATTCACAGAGGGGCTGGAGCCTTTAGCACTGACACAGCAGGGCTGCAGCGCTGTGAAAGACCCATTTTCCTCTGGAGAGCTCAGCCACTGCCAGCGGCTGTTCACTCCCCGGAGATGCTGAGCTGGCTGCAGCAGTCTCCTGTTTCCCTGCAGTCACATAGCCAGCCCCGTGCAAAGCACAGCTTTCCTGGGGCTCAGCTCTGGGCAGCTGCTGGGCTGAAGCAGCTTTGCTGCTCTATGAAGGCTGGATGATCCCTCAGCATTTCTTAGCAGTTGGGCAAATGTCTTGATTGAGGCACTCGTTACAGCGTGGGTTCACAGGCAGGCAGGTCTGCTGGCCAAAGCCCACCAAGAGCCAGTTTATCTCCCTCCAGAGGTCCCTGCAGTGAAAGGAAAAACGTAACCTTTCCCATACAGCTGCCTGGAGGGGTTAAAGAGCAGCCCATGCTTTTAAATGGATCACTTTTTCCCTCTGCCTGTTCCTGGCTTCCCGAGGTGCCTGGAGGCAGCTTCCAGCCTCCTGCTAAGCCCAGCCCTCCTAACCTTTCCTGATCCTCTGAACTGGGGTGGGGAGCAAAGGACAGACATGTGAAGTGCCTCTGGTTGTTCTCTTGTGCTACAGCATGTGCCAGATGTGGGGATACAACAGAGTACCTGTCAGCTGGCATCTGATCCTGAAGATTAAGCACCAGTGAAGGCCAGACTACAACCATGGACTGATACTGCTGTGGCCATTAGGCTCAGCACAGTCCTGTGTAGAAGAGCACCTGGCTTGGGCCACGGTAAACTTGTCCAGGCAAGAATTGGGCACCTGGCTGCACTGCTGATGGTTGATATATCTGATAGCTGAGATGCTGCTCCTGCAGCAGCAGCAGCTCTCTGGGAAAGAAAAAAAAGATCCGGTCTAGAGGAGAGACCCACAGAGCACTCTCTGAAAACGCTGCAAGCAGGACTGTGCAGACGTGGCCTCTGCAGCTGTCCGAGGGGCTTGATGGGGAGGAAGGAAGCTGCAGGCTCAGGCCTTACCTGGGCAGCCAGTCCTCCAGCGCTACCCGAGTTTCCTCGGGGTATCTGGTCTCCTTCTTCACCCACTTCAGCCTGTTTGTGATCCTGTGCACGTGGGTGTCCACAGCTAGGAAGGGAGAGCCCAGAATTTAGGTGGGGACAGACACACCTGAAGGAAGAGCACACAGCCAAGACCTGCCCGGCACAGCACACCGGGTACAGCAACCTGCAGAGGGTTCTGCCAGCCAGCAGGAACAGGGAGGTGAAACAGGAGGGGAGGCTCACTTGCAGAACAAACAGGCCGCTTTCCTCCTAGGCCCCAAGCCACAAGCGAGCCGGGTATCTCCCACCACGCAGCCAGCGACACGCTCACACACCCTGACCCAGCCTCCCTTCAAAGGCCTGCGTGCTCTGATCTAGCAGGGCAGCCTGTCCCAGGTTCTCTTCCTCCCTGCCTCTCAGCTGATGTTACGCAAGTTGCAATCTCTGCCCCTTAGTTTACCCAGATGGAAAACACATTTCATAATACCTACCAACACAAGAGGGTTTGTGAGCTCAGATGAATGTTTATAAAGTGCTTTGAGCTGAAAAGCTCTGAATGCAAAGTATATTATTGTTAGATCAGCAGCGATAAACCTGTCTCTATGGCTAATTGGGCAAAACCCAGGAAACTGCTGTAAACAGGAAGACTGAGACTTTGCCTCCTAAATCAAAACTGAGCACACAATTATTTGGAAAACAGTTGGCTAGTTTGGCTCCCTCTAGACTTCCCTCCCCCACAGCAGGGAGAGAACAGACCCCAAGCACTGTCGAATCTAGTGCAAAAGCCACATTTCGGGAGGGTCCCCGGTGGGGCTGCAGGAGGCAGCTGCCGCCTGGTGCTGACCTTGGGCTGTGTGCTCGCTCCGGCAGCGGTCATGCATCAGGTGGCAGCATTCCTGGATTTCCCAGAGCTCCTCAATTAAGCAGCAAATACACTTGGAATATTAATCTGTCCCCAGGGGCCAGCAGCCTGCTGGGACCCTGCAGCCGATTGTCCAGCCCCATCTGCAGGCTGCTGCAGGCAGCTCTGCAGCCAGCCACACTCCCCCTCTGTGCTCCCAAAACGAGCACCCTGCTCCCCAAACGAGCATCCTGTGGGAGCAAACCTGCCCTGGGTGTGGCCTAGGTCCATCTCCAAGGCACACTTCTATGTTCTCTGTTCACCAAACAGGGTAAATAAACACATGTACCTGTTGTCACCTATTATCCAGCCACAGGACCTAAACCAGATCAGAAATTCTGCAGCTACAGATTGCCAGAGACCATTTCTGCCTACAGCCCATGATGAATTACCCACTTGCAATGGTAATTTTGACTAAGTGCTACTTTCGTCCCCTTACAGCCTGGCAAACAAAAGTTCAAAACAAGATTCATTTAACAGATGAAATTCTGGAACAAAAGACACCTCAGACTATCCTACAACTACCCACAAATCACAAAATTACTCCTTGTGCTGGCTTTGGCTGGGGTAGAGTTCATCTTCACAGGAGCTGGCGTGGGGCCGTGTTTTGGATTCACACAGGAAGAGGTGCTGGTGACACAGGGCTGGTTTAGTTCCTGTGGAGCTGGGCTGACACAGAGCAGAGGCCTTTGCTGCTCCTCACCCCACCTCACCAGCAAGTAGGCTGGGGGTGCACAAGGATTTGGGAGGGGACACAGCCAGGACAGCTGACCCTGGTAACCAAAGGGACATCCCAGACCGCATGGCATCATGCTCAGCATGTAAAGCAGGGGGAAGGAGGAGGGAGGGAGGGACATTGGGAGTGCTGGCATTTGCCTTCCCAAGTCAGCATTACAGGTGATGGAGCCCTGCTGCCTGGGGCTGGCTGCACTCCTGCCTGCCCAGGGGCCCTGGGGAATGAATCCCTTGCCTGGCTTTGCTGCGTGCGCAGCTTCTGCTTTACCTGTTAAACTGAGTCCATCCCAACCCACCAGTTTCTCACTTTTACTCTTCTGATTCTCTCCCCTGTGGGGGGCCTGAGCGAGCAGCTGTGTAGGTTGCTCGACACCCACCACCTCTTTCGCTTGCCTCCAAAGAGATTTCAAAGCGTTTTTCTGCTAGCACATCATTTTGGATGCCTACCCACTTAAAGCAATACTCACACTGCTTAGCAGCATCTGAGGGGATGAAGGGACTGCCCTTGTGGATTTCCACTAATGAATTTGGGGAAAACCAGTAGCTGGACCCATGTTTAAATCCTGTATCAACTCATCTTCTGAGAGTGGTCAACAGTCACATCTTTCACCCACTCAAATACTCTGCAGATGACTAAACTGAAGCGATACATCAGGCTCCTAAGGCAGGCAGTTTACTCAGCTGCAATGCTTCCCCTCTGCTCAGGGAATGGATCAGGCAGGATATAGGAGAGGAATGGGGAAAACACAGTATGACCTACCTATCCCGGACACACTGTCCCAGGCAATGTTCATGGCCAAGTGTGCCATTTTGGGCCCAACTCCTGGCAGCTTCACCAGCTCCTCCACAGTTCTTGGTATGTCACCCCCGTATTTCTGCTTCAGGATGGCTGTCGTCTGCTTTATGTACTTCACCTTGTTCTGGAAAACCAAGGGGAAAGGCAGAAAATCCAAGTTGCCCTCCAATACAGGAGAACAGACACACAGTTCAGAAAACAAACCATTCCTGAGCATATGCTACATGTGAGGCCACATGCTGGAGTTTGCGGAGGGGAAAAAAAAAGAGAGATCTTTGATTTCTCCTTGAAAACAAAATGCTAAGACCTGATTAGCTGTAACCTCCTCTGCACACTCCAGGCACTGCAGCAAACAATCTTGCTGTGAATACAAATTGCTAAAACTGGCATAAAATAACAGCCTCCAGCTCGGCTCCAGGGGACAGATCAGCACTGGGCACGGCACAAGCGAACACCAGCTGGAGGTGTGTTTCTCAGGAGCAGGGCTGGTGTGCACCCACCTCCTGCCTTCATCACCTGCCATCAGCTCAGTGACTGGCCTGAGTAGGGGAGCCTGCACCCGCCTTGCACTACTCCCCTGGCCCACTGAGCTGTCTCTGACATGGGGTTGGAGGACCACAGAGGAGGTTTCACCCACACTGGGTACTGCCGTGATGCTGCACTCACCCTCCAGAATCCGACAGGGTAAATGATCTGGCCAAGTGTCGCATCATCCATCTGCAAAATACTGTCGACTGTGAGGCCATGCTGCCTCAGGCGCAGCATAGCAGCTGATGTCACCTGGTCTTTGGTTTGGCTGGACAGCATCAGTGACAGCAGAACTTGGTAGCGCATAACCTGGGGAAAAGGAGGCAGTGAGAGACCCTAAGATGTCTGCAAGGATCCAGCTGCCTTTAGGGCTTGGTTTTGCCATCCAGCATGATCTTCAGTCTAGTGCATAACATAGACCCACCCTGGTTCAGCCATATCCATCTGTAAGAGGCTGGAAGGCTGCAACAGAAATAATCCATAACCTTTTAGTTCCACCACACAATACAGGGAGAAAAGAAACACCTTCAATCTAAGCAGTCAGCATGTGTACAAGGGCAGAGAGCAGCTACTGTCTGCTGGGATCTCATACCCAGAGATGCCAGTGCTTCACTGCAAAAGGCCAAAGCTTTTCCTGATGATGGGATTCTCAGGAGACCCCACGGGATGTACAAGTACAGATGCCCAACAATTTTTCATGCAACTTCTGTTTTAAAGCTGGTTCTGAAAATCCCATCCCTTTCCTACTATGCTTCAGTAGGAACTGGGTGTTTCTGTCTCCAGTGAGCTCCTTACAAAACCCAATCAAAAGAATTGGGGTGACGGAGACTGGGAGAGGAAGCACAAACCCCAGAAGCTCTTCTGATGTTGCCATGCAAGGTTTAGCCCAGACCATTCACACCCTATTTTTCAATTGATATTTCCCCACATATAATGCTGTCCCCAAGAGAATGAGGAAAATGATGCAACTAACCTGGGCTGACCCAGGATAACACAGGATACAATCCTTCCTCCAGCTCTCTTACAAACAAAGCATACAAAGCTGCAGAAACACCAGGAATCTCTGAGCACATGGAAGTAGGTGATTGTGTAAGGAGCGCTGGTGTGTGCTGAGAGTTACAACATCCACTTTTTCTTGGAAGCAACAACCCCACTTCCCTTGAGAAGAAAAGTTATTTCCGTATTGTACACCGTGGTCCCCCGGCCCCACAGCTGTTCTTGGTGTCAGCCCACGTGGCTGCAGAGCGTGTGACTGTCTGAATCTGGAATCAACGCTAACTGCTCTCCCCAGGGATCCAAGCCCAAGGCGTGATGCCAGCAATGAGGACAGAGACCCCTCCCTCAGAGCCCGACAGGTCGCTGTGGAGCACAGGATTCCTGCTGCTCTGCTGAGCCTGCCTGTGGTTATCTCCACGTTCCCACACCAGCGCTGTGCAGGGACAGCAGAGTCCTGCAGCCCCAGGTCCCGGGGCCGCGCCATGGCCTCGCTCTGCTTTGTTTTTTGTACTGATGCGAATGGTCCCCCCAGAGGGAGGTGTCATTTGGGGCCTTTGATTGTGTTCCCAGCACAGTGCCATCCCAGCATGGCCCTTCCTGTCAACCAGTATCTCCTTCAAAGTGGACCACAAGAGGGGAGGAAGCCAACCTATGCGTATGTACTGCTCTGGAAACCATAAAACCAGCCTGTAAGTTTTTTCTCGCCTCCCCTTGCCTTTTCTCCAAACAGTTTTTCCTCTGTATTGCAGATTCATCTTGCTGGATAGTTTATTTGGACTCCTATCAAGATTTTTAAGAAAAAAGGGACACGCCTTCGTGACCTGCCAGCCTGTCCCAGAAGACAGCACTGCCACAATACACACTCAGGGTTTTCACTCCCAGGTCCAAAATCCTCCTGTGTTTGCCTCAGCTCCTGCTCTTGAATAAGCCTGCTAACACTTCTGGCAGCCGTTTAAGCAGAGGACAAGGACCTTTCACAGCTGTGTTTGCTAGCTGGTCTTTAATGCCCAGCATGGGGTGAATATGAGCAGAGAACATCTCAGAAAACACCCCCTGCCATTTCACAACGGCTGTCTGAAGCCAACAAGCCCAATACTAGAGAGGCAGCAGCTGACTCTCCTTTAGCAGGATGAGCAGTTTCTCTCATTCACGTGCTTTTGCAGCAGCCTATTGTGGGACCACCCCCAGCCTGGAGTCCTGGCATGGCCCATGTTTATTTTTCTGTTCTACAGACATCCAAAGTGGTGGGGTATGTCCAGGGGCAACTTGAGGATGAGGGAGACCAGGGGGCTCCAGAAACTGGCTGCGTTTTCATGTGTTCGCCTGACAGAGCAGGGGAGCAGGTGCTGTTACCTGTGGAGGTGCGCTGCTGTCGTAACACTTCTCCACTCCCATCTCATCAACAGGAGCATCTCTGTTCTTCCTCATCTCTCGGATGCGCTCCAGCTGCTGCTGCCAGTCCTTTGGCTCCCAGCGTGGTCTCTGGGGCTCAGCTGTCCCCTGCTCAGCACCATCCCCCAGCCCAGTTTCATACTCAATGGCAACATTCTTCCTCCTCCTGCTGCGCCTCAGGATGCTGGCTGTGCCCTGGGCCTGGCTCGCTGCAAGAGATGGGCCAGAGACTGTCAGGCTGCAGCCAGGGGAAAGAAGCCCATGTCTCCCACCGCAGCCCAGTGCTGGCCCAGTTTGCCAGCAACCACCCCGGGGTCTCCAGACAGGGCTATGCTTGTCTTCCCCGCAGCAATGCCTTAAGTCCACCCAGCCCTAAGCAGAGCCAGCCGTGGGGCGAGGAGTGGCTGGGAAGGACCCGGGGAACAGGTGGCATCCGGTGGGGACGCACGTCACACTACGGGGACGGGTCCCAACACGCAGCAGGCTGCTGCAGACGGACAAGACGCCCAGGCTGCCACCCGGCGCCACAGGCAGGACAGCCGCTGGGGTGCCGCCGCATCCCGGGCCCCAAGGAGGATGTGACAACGATACCGTGCCCCTGTCACCGGCTGGCCGGGCCCTCACCCCCAGCTTACAGGCCCCCGGGTCCCCCTCCCAGTCCCAAGGCCGGACCGCCAGCACCGGCCATCACCTCTCCCCGTACCTCCAGCCACACCCCGGGCCCTGCCGAGCCGTCGGGCCGCCGCCCGCCCACGGCCGGCGGACACTGCCGCGCACATGGCGGCGGCCCCGGCCCCGGGTACTACCGGCCCCGGCCTGCTCCGCGGCGGGCGCGGGCGCCGGAAGCGGCGGGCCTTCCGCCGGGGGCGGAGCGCGGCGCGGGGGGCCGGCGCGGAGCGGGGCGCGGGCTGGGGCCGCCGGGGCCGCGGGTCGGCGGGTGAGCGAATGGAGGGGGGTGGGGGGTAGTGAACAGCGGTCCCGTTGCCCGGGCGGGGGGCGCTGCCCGGGCCGCGGAGCGCGGGGGCCTGGCGGGGCCTAGCGGGAGGCGGGGCCTTGTTGTTCCCTGGGGGTGTGTGTGGGGCTGCCCCCCGGCTTGGGGGTGTGTGTGGGGCTGCCCCCGGCTTGCGGGTGTCCCCCGGGTGTCCCCTGCCAGGGAGCCGGAGCGTGCGGGGGTACCTTGTCGCCCGTTCCCCGTTTGTGTCCCTGAGGGGTTGTGGCATGTCCTGGGGAGGCGGTGAGGGGACTGTGCTGTGGTCCCGGCGTGCATGGGGGCCGTGGGGGATACACTGTGCCGTGCTCTGGGGTCTCCTGGGGGCTGCGGAGTGCCCCCCGGGGGGTGGGCTGGGGGCTGCGACGTGTCCTCTGGGGATGGGGATGGGATGGGCATGGCGCGTCCCCCGGGCTGCTGGGACAGGGCCTGTGGTGTGTCCCTGGGGAGCATAACGGATTGCTGTGGCACGTCCCTGGGGGCGTGGGGCATAGCTGGGGGGTGCCGGGTTTTGGGGGGAGCATGTGCCCGAAGGCAGGGTACTGGGGCTCTGCCAGCACACCAGGAGTGGGAGCCCTGCTCTGTCCTGCTCTGAGCAGGGTGCTGAGGGGCAGTGGGTCAGGGAGACAGGATCACGGGAATGTGTCTGTCCTTGCTGTAATGGGTGTCACTTGCTCTTGCTCCCCCTCTTTCTCCCTGCCATGGCAGCATTTGGATGTCTGAGCACTCAGATTCCTAAGTCCTTCCTCACGTCTGGCTACTTTCAAGAGCTGCTTTACAGTTCTGTGTGCTTGTCCATTCCTTTTGGACTGGGAACAAGTGCTTCAGCTCACACTGGCCAAAAAGAGCGTGTGTGTTTGTACCCATGAAATCACCTCAGGGGGTTTAAAATGGTGGTTGCTCTGTGTGGGCTGGGGGTTGCTGGGCATTCAGAGCTCCCAGAAAATGGTAACCGTGAGCTTCCCATTCCTCAGGTAGCCACAGCATACAGGTGCTGAAGGCAGGAGCAGCACAAGCTCCTTGCTATTTAGTTCTCAGCATTGGGCTTCTCCCTTGCTTGAAACGTCTTGAGACACCAGAGCTGTTTCTAAAAGCTGTGTTGTGCTGGCTGTTAGTGGTTTTTTCTTGCTTAAAGATGCCCCTTGGGTTTGTCTTAACAGAGACCGTGTTTTGTGTTTGCAGGGGCTCAGCGCTGCTTGCTTGTCAACAATGGCAAAGCCTCAGAGCAAGGATTCGGGGCTGAAGGAGAAGTTCAGGAATCTGCTGGGTCTGGGAACATCCCGGGGAAGTTCAAAGTCATCAGAGGGCAAGCAAACAGAGTTTATCATCACTGCGGAAATACTCAAGGTGTGAGAACCGACCGTAGTAAAGGTGGAGATAGGGCCTGGATTACCTGAGCTGAGAGGGTCTGAAGGAGGGCTTACTCATGCTCCATTCATTCCCTTTCCCATCATGCTTTTTTTACCTTCTCTCTCAGTTCATTCTCCAGTGAAATGGATGTAAATCTCACCTACTTTGAGGTTACAGCATTTCAGTTTCTATAATATTTGAGGTAGCATAGTGGTCCCTCCATTCTGTTAGGTCGCAGGATGTTTCCTTGAAATATATTATGCTCTTTGTAGTCTGAGCGTGTTAGTTTGTGTGGTGGCAGTTAGCACAAGCTGGAAACTCTTTCTATTTTGAGAATATTTTATGGTTTTCTGAAAATTAAAAAAAAAAATTCAAAAATATTCCAGTAGTTGGTCCAGCAAGTGTCTAAGCAGAATAGTTGGCACACAGGGTGGAAAACACATAAAAGGGAGGAGGAGACCAGGATCCCTTCCCATCTGTGCTAGAGCAGCCGAGCTCTTACGTGTTGCAAGGCTGGGGAGCTGGACTTAACATCCCTCCTTCCTCTGCCATTCTTTGTGAACAGCCAGTGACATACCAGCTTTTCTGAAGGAAATGAAATATTCTGTCCTGGAGGTGAAAAGTTGCTTGGTTCTAGTCTTGAAAAATCATTTGATAATGGAAAAAAGGTTTTTGGAGAAATTCCTGAAAAGCTCCAGTGGTGACTAATGGTTAGATCATTTTGGACAAATGTGTAATTTCAGTAGTTCACAGTCCCCTTCGAGAAATGGGTGTTTCTAGTGAGATACACTGTTAGCTTTTATTTCTACATTTCTTTCCAGGAACTGAGCACAGAATGTGGGTTAAGTAACAGGATACGAGCAATCAGTCAAATCTGTGAAGTGGCAAAAACAAAAAAAATTGAAGAGGTAAGTGTCAAAGTGTTCAGTGTTTATTGGAAGAATGAAAATTTAAGCGATGGTTGTTGACCTGTCATGAGAGGATCCTGCATTTTATACTGCCTTTAAGAGTTGGTGATCTCAGAACCCGTTTTGTGCTGTGCAAACCTATGTAAGGATGGCTCACGTGCCAAGGAAATTAATCTTGTCCAACCTACCAACTGTGGAGCAAAGAGGACATGGCTGACAAAATTCCTGAACTGAATGGAAGGAGATTGCTGCGAATATTCAGGCCTGTTCAGAACAGTTCACAGCAGATGATGTTAATCCTGTAGAAGAAGTGTTTGCTAGCAACTTCTGTCTTGTTAATAAGCAACCTCAAATTGGCTGTAAACCCATCTTGTATTTGGGTGAAGGTTTCTGCACAGATGTTCGCAGTGAAGTGAGTGTGTGAATGAAAAACTTGAATTACTGGGGTGCAAGCTGTCATATAGGATGAGATTTGGTGTCTCTTGTGTGGTTCACCTGAGCTTATGGCTGGGCAGGTAAAAAGAGAGCTCAGAAAAGAGAGCTCTGGACAGGAAATCCCTGAAGATAGTGTTCATTAATTTGTGATAATTAATGACTGACCTACTGGGTAAGAATCCCAGAAGCACCTTAACTTTCCTGCCTGTGTTCTATGTTTGTTTTCAGCATGCAGTGGAAGCAATATGGAAAATGGTAGCTGATATGCTACAGCCAGAGCGCCCCGTCGAAGCCAGACATGCTGTTCTTCATCTGCTGAAGTCAATCGTTCAAGGACAGGTGAAAGCAAACAAACTGTAGAAGTGACACTGCACCTAAACTAGGATTTCTGCAGAGTATGGATGTGAAAAACATCAGGGGGCTCTTCTCTTAACAATTTTCCATGCTTCTTGTTTTGGTTGTGCCTAGTAAATGGGAAGATGAAGTATTTAAATATAAGTCCTGATTTGGTTCCATAGCAAAACTTTTCATACAACTTGTAGAAAACTTTCCTGTTCTGTGGCAGTGTTCTTGAAAAAGAGGAAATACTTTGGGTTAAATTCAGCATAGCATTGCACATTTTATATGGTCTTTACCCAGACCTTTTAGTCCTAGTCTGCAGCTGGTTTTGATGTTTCAGCATGTCAAGCATGCAGCAAGTTCTATACAAGATACTTTTCTAGCCTGGCCAAGTTAAGCATACTATGAATTCTTCAGATTTCACAATGCGCTATGCAAATGTAAGACTGTATCAGACCAAAGTTCTAGTTTTTAGTATTCTGAAATACTGAGAAGCAGTAGATACTTAGGAAGAGAATAGGCATTGATCCCACTTTTTTGGCTTGGCTTTTTTTCTTTAAATGTCTGCTGGCAGTGCTGTCAGTTGCAGTTTCCAGGGATTACTTTGTATATTGGATGCTGCCTGGGTGTTGCTGGACAAAATTCCTCCTGAGGTGTTTAATCTGCCCTGAGGCATTTAATCTGCAGTTAAAAAGGCAAATACTGAGGATAATGTAACAGATTGAGAAGACTTGAGCCATTGTCAGTAGCCAGGAGAGGTTGTAGATATTTTAAGGAGACTTTCCTAGCTTGCAGGGAAAAAAATAGTTTAAAGCATGAAGATTATTGTTATCATAGACCTTGATAATGCCTAGGCCTTAACTGTCTTCTTTCATTAATGACATTTATTCTGCTCCTTTTTAAAATTTTTTTCTTAAGGGTGAGAGATTAGGGATCCTCCGAGCCCATTTTTTTAAGGTTATTAAGGACTATCCCTCCAATGAAGACTTGCATGAACGGCTTGAAGTGTTCAAGGCTCTAACAGAGAATGGACGATACATCACCTACTTGGAAGAAGAGCTAGGTGAGTGTTGTCTCTGCCTTTCTTCAGTTTCAATAAGTCAAGGGACAGGTGTTCAGTGGTATGAGATAAGACTTCTGGGTAGAAAGCGTATTGTAATGATCTATTTTCCTTCTTCAGCTGACTTTGTACTACAGTGGATGGATGTTGGTTTGACTTCTGAGTTCCTTCTGGTTTTAGTGAACCTGGTGAAATTCAATAGCTGCTATCTGGAAGACTATGTAGCTGACATGGTCCAGTAAGTTGTTTGGTTTTTTTTTTAACTCCTGCATGCTTATTCTTGGTAAATTACAGGGAAAAGTTGCAGATCACTATACACAGAAGTGAAATCTTTTTCTTGTGGTCTGGATCTGTTATCATTCCAAATCTGACATGCCTAATAAATACTTAGAATGTTCAGATCTGGTTTATTTTAACTGCATGTGCTTCCACCATTTCATGGGATGGACCTGGTTGTATTGCTTAGTCTCCTGAAGGGTGTCTGCTGTTGCATTAGTGTAGGCATGCTGGGTTGTGTTTACATGCAACTTTTAAGTTTATAGAAGTGGTTGTAGTGTTCAGTGTCTCTATAAGTGTTATCAACAGCACCACAGTACAGGGTATGATGAGTGAAACAACATGGCAATTTACTTTAGCTCTTTATAGTTTGTTTAAAATCATATTAAGCAAACAATTTAATTAAGTGTTCTTTCCTAACAGCAAGATATGCCTCTTGTGCATTCAGACTTCATCGTCCATGGACATAGAGGTCAGTAATTTGAGTCTTTCTTAGTACTTTGGAGTTCTTTAAAATTCTTTGAAACTGTAACTTTTACAAACAAAATCAGATCATCAGACTCAGTTTATTCTCATCTTACAAGAGACCTAATACAATGTTATGAAATACTAGTAAGCCATTGGATTTTGTGCACCAATCATAATTTTATGGTAAAACAAACAGAGCATTGATAAATTTGATAGGTCAATCAATTTTTCAGTAGTGCTTTTTATGGTTTACTTTCCATCTTGCAATGATTTAAAAAAAACCAAAACCAAATCCACCAAAAAAGCCCCAAAGACATTCTCTGTATCACTTTTGGCTTCCAGAAGATTTTGTGGGTCTGCCAGATTAGCATTTTACCTACCTGCTGTATTCCTAGAGAATGTGTAACTATTTCATCTTTCTCTTTCCCAAAGATTTCCTTGCAAGTCCTAGATGCAGTTGTTTGCTATAACTGTCTGCCATCAGAGAACCTGCCAGTCTTTATTATCACTTTGTGTCGTACCATCAACGTGAAGGAGCTCTGTGAGCCATGCTGGAAGGTCAGAACTTGTAGTTTTGGTTTTTAATGAATTTGCTCTTTTGGCCTCATGGATGAAATGCCAGGTGTGCCTGTGCACATCTGCCATAAATTTCAGATTTAAGACTAAATTAAAAATTGTTTCAAGTATTAAGATCAGCATGTTGTTTGTTGAAGTTCTGTCACATCCTGGAATTCAGCCAGTTTCCTCTCAGCTGTGGTGACAGGCTTCTGTTGTGGCACAGTAGTGGCTGGACATGTTTACTTACTCTATGTGGTCATGACTGGCCAGTTCACTGCTTATTTAGGCTAATGAGTGGTTTAACATTGGATACTTAAGGGTTCTCTTTGAATTTGCAGCTTATGCGCAACCTTTTGGGAACTCATTTGGGACACAGTGCCATCTACAACATGTGCAGGATCATGGAAGACAGGTAAAGAAATACATCTGACAAACCCCAAGGATTTCAGTAGAGGTCCTGTTGAGATAGATATGGAGTCACTGACCTCCAAAGAACAAGCTGAAGGTTCTGGTGCTTAAAAATCAATTCCATTCCTAGTTGTGCCACTCTTTTTATTTTTTTATTTTTATTTTTTTGGCTTTTCTGAATTTAATTTTCTTTAGTTTAAAGTTGAGCTCATTGATATTCTGCTTATAATGTTTGTAAATTGCTGTGCAAAGCTCTGATGTGTAGCAGCTGTTGTGACGGTGTATATTCCTGTTGACTCTTGCATGCTAAGAGAACTGCAGTGTGGCCTAAAACTCTCCTTCCATCTCTTCTTAGAGCTTACATGGCAGATGCAGCGCTGCTGAGGGGAGCTGTGTTCTTTGTTGGGATGGCACTGTGGGGTGCTCATCGCCTCAATTCACTCAAGAATTCTCCAACTTCAGTGCTGCCTTCATTCCTCAAGGTAGGATGGGATGCTGTAGGAACCTCTTAATCAGGTTTACATCTGAACCTGTATGAATATAGAACAGAAACGTGGTCCCCTACAACAAAGAGATCTTTGTATGCCTGAAAGATGAGAGACCACAACTGGGTGTGGGGTAAAGCTTGGGGAAGCAGTAAAACAACAGAAGATTTATGTTGGAAACTGAGGCCTCCTTCTGGAATATCTTTGTTGGCCTGAAAAGCAAAGTCTGAATTTGTTTTATTAAATATCTACATTATTTACATCTACATCTACATTTTATTAAATATCTACATACAGCTTAAAAAAATAAATACAAAGGAAAAACTTTCCCCCTTTCCAGTGTGTAGTTCAGAAAGTGAGGGATAGTGACTGCAGGGACAGCCTCTGAGCTGCCTTCACATTTTCTTATCCAAGAAAATTGGATAAGAATTGGATCCAATTCCTGCATCAGGCAGGAATTACTGGCTTTAACATCCTGTGTCTAAGATGGGGACTGTATTCAACAACTGATGTACAGCTGTTTGCAGGACTGACTGCACTTTATAAAATGGTTCTGTGCTTTGCCCTTTGTGTTTACAGACCTGAATATATTTATCTCAGACCTTCAGGCTAAGTTCCTAATTAGTGAGGTGTGTTTCATTTGAATTCAAGAGGTTTTTTAATCACTGCTTTCCAACTGTTAACTGATTGAAATGCTTTTGTGTTCCAGGCCATGACATGTCCCAATGCAGTTGTGTCTTATGAGATAGTTCTGTCCATAACTCGTCTAATAAAGAAGTATGGGAAGGAGCTGCAAGCTGTAACATGGGATATCCTTTTGGACATCATGGAGCGATTACTGCAGCAGCTGCAGGTAAGTGTTCAGCCTGGCTAGATGTGCTTTCAGTCAAAAGACCTCACCATAAGTATTATTGCAAATAGATCTCCAGCTTGTATGCTCTAGTGAACTTTGAAGCTAAAGTTTAGCCCAGTTCTCAGTAGTGTGCTTTTCAACTGAGTTTTCTGTTTGTGTTCAGAAGTTAGTGCTTTCTGGTTAGATAGATGTTTTTAGGAATATTTTTGTCTCTGTTTCAGAGTCTGGAGAGCCAAGAACTTAAGGCCATTGTACATGATCTTCTGACTACAGTAGAAGAACTCTGTGATCAAAATGAATTCCATGGCTCTGAAGAGAGGTTTTTGAGTTGGTGGAAAGATGTGCTGATCAGAGACCAGTAAGGCTTTACTTATTATTGTCTTCCTTTGTTGCCAGTTGAATCTGTTTTGTTACTCAGTACAGTTGAAAGTTGGGAGTTTTGGCAGGTGGTCAGAAAAACCACAGCAAGGACTTCTGTGAGCCTTGTTCTTGGGGGTGGGGATTTGGGGGAATGGACATACTGTATGTGCTTATACACTAAAAAACCAACTCTTGATCTTTCCATGAAAGGAATCTTCAGTATTAAACTTGATAACATACAGAGCTCAATCTATTCATCCTGCCAAAGATGGCTGGATTCACAACCTGCAGATGTTAATGGAGAGATTCTTCAGGTATGAAATCAATGTGAATACACTTTCAAATGTTTCTTGCCACCTTTTTATGTTAGATGATACTGTTTTCTGAAGTTCTAATGTTAGTAAATGACTGCTAAGACGTATGGTAGTTCCAGGGTACAATCATTGAAAAGATTTTATTTAACAGAAGAAAAACTTTTCACTGAGCTAGTGATGCTTTTAAAATTATTATTTATTCGTTTCCATGGGATGGGGCTATTCCAGGTAGCTTAGGCAGTTGTGTTGTACTCCGAGGCACTTTGTGGTTCTGGTACCAAACAAGACTTTCCAGTTAAGCATCAGGATTGAAGTCACACAGTACTAACATTATCTGGTTTTGAATTGGTACTCCTAAAAGTATTCTTGTGCTCAAATCTATCTCTATCTCAAGAATATCAACACACAGTAATCACAAACTTCTGTTGCATCAGTGAAATGCTGCCAAAGAGCAGCTCTTCCTTGGTGCCATATGTTTGGTTTTAAATTTGCTCACCAGAGCACTTGTTCTTCTGACATGCACTTCCTAGTTTGGATTGAGTATGGGAAAACTGTAGGTACAAGTCTCCAAAAGCTGAATTTGGACTCCAGTTGTTCTTGAATATGATTTTCTGTGTAGTGACATTAACTGAAGGCTCAGCTGATCTCTAACGTTATTGTTCTAACTCTCAAGAAGTTCCTTTGCTTACTTTCAGCTTTTAATTTCCTTTTCTCCTCTCCCCCTTTCCCCAGATATCAACAACTGTATTTTATTCATCTTGAATTTGCTCTTCCCATTTTAGGAACGAAAGTCGTAGTGCTGTTCGTATTAAAGTTCTGGATGTCTTGTCCTTTGTCCTGAGTATTAACAGGCAGTTCTATGAGGTGTGTGTTTATCTGTTCCTGACGATCACATGTGAGATCTTAAGTGGGTGGGAGAGGCTTTTTGTGAGGCATGTTGTATGGTGTGCTTCAGGTCAGCTCTGCCACTGGGGAATGCACAGAACTGTGCTTTAGGTGTTGCACACAACTGACTTATTTCTTTAGGATGCTGGTGGGAAGACTTGCCTTTTCATTGTCCTTAGCTGGGTACAGGTATGTGCAACTTGCAGCAGGAGCTGGTGTGTTTTGAGGACACACTTTGTTGTGTATTTGCTTCCCTGTTTTAAGATCATTAATTCCGTATACATTTTGGATTGGAAGAAGGGAGAATCAATGTGAGAGATGCAGAGTTTATTTTAAAAAGCTTTGTAAAAAGAATGAGGTCTGGACATAATCTGGCATGAGCAGATTGACTTGTGCTTGGAGTTTAATTGCGACCTAAGATGGAAGCTCTCTGAGAGGAGTTATAGAAGAGCACTGGGGATGTCCTCAGCTTCTTGGAGTAATGGGAAGGGGCAGAGGTGTTTCTTGAATTCCTTCAAGATTTGTGAAAACATGATGCTGTTGCATGTTTTCTCTCTCAAAAAAGCACCACCACCCCACCTGAGCCCTAGAAATCTCTTGTCAACAGTCTGAGCCTGGGCTATCCAGTCCTAGGGTAGATGAAAACCAAAACATTGAATCCAAGTTCAACAAAAGTCAAATATTTGGAGGGGGGAGCATACAGAAATACTTAATTGGACAGAAGAGGAAAGATTAAGCAACCAAACAGTTGAGGAACAAGCCTCATATCAGTGTTCTTTTGTTTGTAACTATTTGTCTCTCTAACATGCTGATTGAACAACTGACAGCAAAATGTCAAGGCTTATTAAGGTCTGTCCTATTGCAGGAAGAGCTGATAAACTTGGTTGTGATCTCTCAGCTGGCTCACATTCCAGAGGATAAAGACCATCAAGTCCGAAAACTGGCTACTCAGCTACTTGTAGACCTGGCTGAAGGCTGCAACACACATCACTTTAACAGCTTGCTTGATATCATAGAAAAGGTGAGGCAGCATTTGATCAACTGTCAGTAGTATCACCGTATCTTTGTCAGATTCTGTTACTTTAACTGAGGAGACTAACCCCTGACTGTTACCACCTGGGTGGTTCAGTAGGATGCTGTAAATGAGCATCCTTTGGAGGATGCAAGCTTGAAGCATAGAGTGCAGGGCAGGTTTCGAAACCCTGTCAAAGCACATCCAAGCTTGCAGAACTTGCAGCAAGGATGACTTGCTGCAGTCTTTCCTGACCTTCCAAGATGGAAATAAAGAAAAGGTGTGTGGCAGATTTAAACCATGTATTGCTTTTCTTTTAAAAAGGTGGCTGCTCATTCTCTCTCATCTCCTTCTGAACTGGAAGAGAGGGACTTACTGTCGTATTCAGCTTCTTTGGAGGATGTCAAGACAGCAGTTCTTGGGCTCCTGATAATCCTTCAGGTAAATGCCAGAGAGCATTAAACATCTGCTCTTCAGAATAGTTTCTGCTGGACTTGGCTTTTTAGGTAACCATTCTCCCACTATTAAATATTTCCACTTCTATTTGGCATGTTTTATTTTCTTATTGTGCAGAGAATATGAGCACACTTTCATGCGTGGAGGGCAGATGCATTCATAACCTAGCAAAAAGGGAGTGGTTCATAACCTTGAATAGATGTGTTAAGTTTGGGTAGTGTGTCCTGGGATAGGGTTAAGCAGTTGTGAAGAGCTGGGTGTTCCAGCCAGTGCCTTTCTAAAGCCAGGCAGAATTGCTGTGGAGTCTGCAGAGATTCTGTCCAGAACCATCTGTTCATCTTGCTTTCGGGAACATGTTTGTGCCGTGTTTTTCTTCAGTTCTCAGTGCAGATACACATTTTGAAACGAGTGCCAGTCTGCTCTTTGATTTGTGTTTCTGTTCCTCTGTAGACAAAACTGTACAGCTTACCCTCCAGCCATGCAGTGCGGGTGTACGAGATGCTGATTCAGCACGTCCAGCGCCATTACATATACGCGTACAGCCTGGCTGTGGCTAGCAGCATCAGACTGCAGGTATGAGCAGTAACCTCTGCTCTCAGGCCAAGAGCTGCATGCTGTCTTTGGAATTTGTGGGTGACAGGTGGGGAACGTGTGTTTTTGAGCATGCCAGAAGTAGAATTAAGTATGTATCATGTGGGGAGGTGAGAAAGTATTCCACTGGCTTGGGTTTTGAGTGATTCCAGTGTCCTCCCTATTACAGGTATTTGATTTCCTGCTGATGCTTCGAGCTGACTCCCTCCACCGTCTTGGCCTTTCCAACAAGGATGGAGCAGTGAGATTCAGCCCTTACTGTCTATGTGATTTCATGTAGGTTTCTCACTGCATGAAGCAAAAGTGGTTTTCCAAACTATTTGGTATTTTTGCACAAGGTTAAGGGTCCATCAGTAGCAAGCTAAAGTTTTCTCTAAATCTAAATCATGATGAAGCAGCTGGAAGACAAGCTCTATAGTTAAAGCTTAGTATGGTCTCAACTAATAACTCATTGATGAATTGTTCTTAAAAAACAGCTTACCTACAGATCTTAGATGTAGAATTTCTGCTCCTGCCTGAGCAGTTTTCAACCAAGGTTTGATTCAATGATTTGTACAAATCTGGCTATTCTTGATTTTATAGTTTGATCCATTGTTGCTTCTGTAACACACTTTTCTAAATTTGCTGGGGGCCTGGATAGTAAGACCCTTAACCTGACCAAACTCTCTCATTGCAGCCCATCTACTCAGCAATCCTGTTTTTTAGTTGAAAATGCAATTTGTATTGTTTGGCCAAGTGGCTGCCAAATAGGGTAGCACTGTAGGTCATATGAACAGGCTGTGCTCTGATCTTGGTTTTACATTACATGCATTTTTCTCCCTTTCTGTGTTGTAGAGAAGCAGAGAAGAGGGCTTCTGAGAAAAAGCCTCCTGGTACGCTCTCTCCACCTTCAGGAAGTCCCAGTGTGCCTTCCCAGAATGCCACCATTCGAATAGGGCATCTCCCATACTCCATGGTCTTTGGTGTCCTTCTGCAGTGTTTGAAGCAGGTATGTCCACTCTCAGTGACAGTTGTCATCTTCACCTTATGTGTCAACTTGAACCAGCTGGCTAGGGGATTCTGTTCCAGAGTCTCTAAATAACATCGGAAAAGCAGTATGTAAATCATCCTTGAGCAGAACCTGTGTGTAACTGTGCAGCTTTACAACCACCAGTGGGAGCACCAGTTCAGCTCTTCAGCAGCTAAGCAAAGCTGAAAGCTTTCACTCTGCTTCAGAGCAGACAAGAGCAAAACATGTGTTTGTTAAACAGGGCTCAGATAAATCATCCTGTTTCTGAAAGGACATTTGAAACTAAAAGAAACCCTCCTAATGCAAGTTTTTGAAGTATTTTGAGAATTGATACATTTCAGTCACTGTAAATATAAATTGCTCATTAGTGTTGTATCAGATGTAGTTATGTGCTGAGGTGTCTTGCTCTGGAAGTTAATTTGTACTAGTGGTTAGGAGAATTGAATTCTGTCTTGGTCTTTTTGAGCTCAGTCAGATCTGGATACAAGTTGTCTTCCAGTTTGCTGTGCCAGTATTGCAGCTAGAGCTGGATGACAGGCAGCAAGTAACTTGTGACAGTTAAATGCCACTTCTTTTTATGTAGCTACCATGCCAAGACCTACATCTGCCTAAGAAATGGCATGTTAGCTGAAATTTCATTGATCTTACTTTCAGACTGAACTGAAATTGTACAAAATTTTTCCACATCAACTTTTTCTTTCTTTCCAGGAGACAGACTGGAAGGTGTTGAAGTTGGTCCTCAACAAATTACCTGAATCCCTCCGCTATAAAGTGCTATTTCTAACTTCTCCTTGTAACATAGACCTCCTGGCCTCTGCGCTGAGCTACATGGTAACGCCGTGCACCCCACTGATGTACAACCGCCAGATTCTTAGTTTGCTTCAGAGTTGGTTGGGGAAGTGTGTGCAAGTGTTTGGGGTTTTCTTTCTTCAGTCCAATATTTTGAAGATCAGCATGCTAATCTTCATTAGCATGCTGGTTGCACCTTCCCTTTTTTGAGGGTTATTTTAGGTACAGAAGTAGGTAATAATGAGTGTTCTTTATGTATATACGTATACATGTGAAAATGGAGCTGTGAGCAGTGCCTGTCTACTGCCGTTTTAGAGAGTATTTTTAGTGTGAGGTGTTCTAACTTACTGTGTGATGTGTCAGCTCACAGACAAAAAGACTACTGACAGGCTCCATGGTACCCCAGAAGGCTTTTCTCGCACGGATTTGCACCTGGCTGTGGTCCCAGTACTGACAGCATTAATATCCTACCATAATTATCTGGACAAAGCTAAACAGGTATGGGCAAAGTAAGAGGTGGAGGGGTAACGGGGCCTGAGCCTGTATAGTAGAGCCTTTTTTCATACTAGCTGGTGAGGAGACTGAAGTGCAAGGCAATGTTGCCCATTCCCATTACAAAATGCTTCTCCTGTTTTTGGGGTGGGATCAGGGGTGAAAAAAGACATTGCTAATTTTATGCAGCAGTAATCGTCTGGTTGATTGGATTCACTGCTCTCCATCCATATCTGTCCCCCCTTGCAGGTGACTTTATCTTGTGCTGAAAGACACTGATAAATATAAAGATTATATTTAACCAGAAGTGTAAATAACAATTCCTGAAAGATCTGCTTGGTTATAGTCCCATCTTAAGATTTCAGCCTAGAATACAGGTAGCAGTGTTTCAGGTTCTGTGTCAGTGCATTTTAGATGAGAATGCATACAGGCCTGGCAGTAGTGATACCTTACAAGCTGTTCTGAAATACAAACTGAAGTCAGGAGATGGTACATCACAGGGTTTCTTTTACCCTTGTATCATGACTTTCTTGTTTCCTTTTTCATTCCTCTAGCGTGAGATAGTGTATTGCCTGGAACACGGCCTCATTTATCGCTGTGCAAACCAGTGTGTGGTGGCACTCTCTGTCTGCAGTGTTGAAATGCCCGACATCATCATAAAGGCACTTCCTGTCTTAATAGTGAAATTAACCCACATTTCTGCTACAGCCAACATGGCAATCCCACTCTTAGAATTTCTTTCAAGTAAGTTGTAATGTTCTACTTTGGATCTCCTGTAGTTATAAATGTATTGTTTGCACCGCATGTGTTTTGATTGTGTTAGTCAGATGGAATGAATCGTAAGGGCTTCTTGGGTTTTGGGGATGCCCTTGCACCGTCCTCAAGGCATAAATGTTTGTTCATCTCTTGATGTTACTGTGTTTCTATTTAAAATGCTTGCACACCTTGAAGAAAGAGACAGGCTTTGTGTAGTGCAGCCATGCAGGGGCTTTTTCCACCTTGCTGCTTATAAATTAAATAGCATAAAATTATACCACAATGTTAACTTCCATGTCAACTGATGATTCAGAAGAAACAAAACGATTCAAGCTAAACTGAATTGTGATACTGAATAGTTTTGTGTTCAGACCTCTCCCGCATTGGTTTTCTTCTTCCAACTGTTCCAGCTCTTGCGAGGCTGCCACACCTCTACAGGAACTTTGCAGCAGAGCAGTATGCCAGTGTGTTTGCCATCTCCCTGCCATACACAAACCCTTCCAAGTAAGTTCATTGCTAATGTGTTTCTTCCTTGCCTGTAAAATTAAGAGAATTTGACATGCTTTTTTTTTTTTTTTTGTAGTACTTGGGTCAAAGTTATTTGTAGGATACTGCTCATTCTGGTATTTCCAGGCTTTTTCTGAAGAAGGGACATACTCATCTTGAGTCAAATACCTGTTTTTCTTGAACAGAACTTTTGAGGTTTTTTCTTTATGCTTATAGTAGGTAAAGAAACAGTTCCTTTTCTCAGATTGAGAAGTTCTGTTCAGTTCTGGAATGGCACCATAATGCAGCATTAAAGTCTGTGGAGATCTTTCTGCTGTTTTAGGTTTAACCAGTACATCGTTTGCCTGGCCCATCATGTGATAGCTATGTGGTTCATCCGGTGTCGCCTTCCCTTCCGAAAGGACTTTGTCCCCTATATCACAAAGGTAATGGACGCTACTCAATCAAACAGTACATGATAAAAATGATGACTTGAAAACTGGTTTGAGAAGTTGAAATGTTCTTTTTGAAGCTAGAAAAATTCTACTTTTCTCTTCTTCATAACTGTCTGTGAGTTCCTGTGCGTTGGCCCGTGATTGGGGTCTTTCCACTGCACTTCCCAGTGGAAATGGTGACCTGTTTGCCTCCCTCGGCAGGGTTTGCGCTCGAACGTCCTCCTCTCCTTTGATGACACACCTGAGAAGGACAGTTTCAGGGCTCGGAGTACAAGCCTGAATGAGAGGCCAAAAAGGTAAATAGTATTTGACTCCATCAGGGTCTCGTCTTCCCTGTTCTAGTGCTCACACCCTCCCTGTATTTTTCGGAAGGGGGATGGGTCTAGTTATCCCAAATCTGACAGTGCATTTAAGCAAGCAAAGTAAACCTCTTTAGGTCAGGGGGATTGGTAAAAGACATACTTAGATTGATAAGAAGCTGAAATAGAGCCTGGGTGACAGTCTGACAGTACATATGAGAGCATCGCTGGCTGTTGTGTAAGCCTTTGCAGTAAGGGGTGGGGCTTTTGTTGTTAAACTTTAAAAACCAACAGTTCTTTCAGGTTGATGTGTCAGCACAGTGCTATGAGAAGTAAGAGAGAGGGGTAATACCAGAAGTAATAGGCTATCACGTTCATATCGATAGCATTAACTTCTGATAACTGATCTGTAACAATGATTTAAGTGATTGCAGAGAAGTTGTTGTGATTCACAACTTGTATAAATCAAGAGTGCCAATGCTGTGTTTTGCTGTAGTGTTATCTGTCAAGACAGTGTACTGAGTGGCAGACAGCTGCCTTAAATGTATCTGGATGGCCTGATCATTTTTGTTTTAGTAGTATTATTTTGAATCCATTATGTCAGTTTTAAGCAGAACCTCGTGTATGTAGGAGTCAGAATGTATCTTGCTAGCAGTCTTTCAAAGTAAAGTTTGCCAGGATAGGAGAATATTCCTTGGAAGGCATTCAGGGTTTCTCTAACTTCCTTTTACCTGCAGGGCTTACCTAAATTGGTTCACTTAACTTGCTTCAGTGTTAATGTGCAGTAAGCATACAGTGGCATTTGAACCCTGGGGAAAGTGCCTCTACTTTAACTGCAAGGCTCAATGAGTATCTTGCAATGAAGAAACACCATCCCTACCCTAATGCTCTAGCTATAAACCCTGTTTTGTGTTTCATCTCTCCCATCTCCTCCTCTTTCATTCAGAAACTTGAAAGAGAAGCCTTTTGACACTCCTCTCTCAAATTAGAATTTCAACTAATCTTTCCTCCAAAAACCTGTTAAATTCTACCAGGTTGGAATACTACTGTATCTAAAGGCTTTTGCTAATGCTGCTGGATCACTTTCTGCAAAAATCTGCTAAGGAGTGTGGGCTGTTCAGCAGCCTGAAACACCAGAATGGCAGGTTGCCACTGCCTGTGAGTCTGAGCTTGGATTTTGGCCAAGCAAGAGAGGAAATAAGCTTTGAGCAGATATCCGTTTCTTTGCTTGAGAAGCTTGTGTGCTTGGTTTTTGCTCCTTAAGCCCAAAGAATAAGCATTTCTGTGCCCTAGCTGAGGTGCTGGGTGTTCTGAGAGCAAGATCCCAGCAGTTCCCAAGACTGCTGAATGGCATGGTGGTGGTGATTATCTTGGATTATCTCAGGATGTTGGTGTAGGTGATTATCTCGGGTTGAGTGTGGGCTTGTGCTCTTTGCAGTCACCATTTAGCCATTTTGTGGCCAAAAATGATCTGTCAGAGAAGGACAAAGACATTCTGATTCCTCCAGGCAGCTATCTGAAGCGAAGTAATTCACTGAAAGGAGGATAGCAATTAAATCATTTTCAGAAAGAGCCAGAAGGGTATAACTAGTATCTGTGTTTTATATATGGAGATGGGAACTGCTGTACCAACTGTGCTGCCCAAACCGGTACTGAGCCAGGCATGCATCACAGCAGTGACTGACTGAAGTGCCTCTTAGATGTGCATTGCTGCCCTCTCCCACGTGTGGTTGGCACCTGGCAGTGTAAAGGCTTATCTTCCTTTCTGTTCCAGCTGAAAGTCCAGCAGGTTACCTCAAGCTGCCTGCAGTGAGATAGATTGTCTGACAGAAAAGCATCACGCAGCCAGCAGCAGCCAGGAGGATGTTTGTGTTCTTGCCTTTCTGCCTGCAGAGTGTGGGGTGGATGAGTCTCCTATGGGTGGGCTGAGTCTCCCTGGTGTCTCAAGCTGAGCTAAGGGGCATCTCAGAATGGTCCTTGTGTGGTTTTGTGGTTCAGGCTGAGAGCTCAGATTCGGGCACAGAGGTAGAGGTGGCTGACGTATCCCTGTGTTAGAAAAAAATGTACTGCTGCCTGGTGTGGGTGAAGCCTTTTAGGATTTTGTCTCTGCTGAAGCAGGGAGTTGGGGCAACACTAGAGGTGGTTGAAACTGTGCAAATCTTCTCAGACTTGAAAAATTTACATTCAGGTGCTCTTGCCTTTGTTTAACAGCACAGTATTCCAACTATCATTTCAATCAGTTTTTTGTTTTAACTTGTACTAATTTCATTTGTTTTGTAGCACATTTAAAATCTTGTTTTCAAAATGTGTTTTGTCTTTTTAATGCTTTCAGCTCTGCTTGTTTGTACATTTTAATTTTTGTTTTCCTTTTTTGGCATTTGTTTTATTTTACATCACCCTCCGGGATCCCCCAATATTGACCCTGTGACCTGTGACCTTTCAACCTACATCCCTACAATGATTTCCTCCCTTCCTGTGACCTCTTTTGGGGCTTGGTGCTTCTCCACCTAGTAGTTTAAGACTAGCCAAAAATGCAAAGCAAGGCTTGAATAACTCTCCTCCAGTGAAAGAGCTGAAAGAATCCTCTGCAGTTGATGCCTTCCGATCCCGCAGCATCAGTGTGTCTGAACATGTGGTCCGCAGGTAGAGGCACTTTAAATGGGGAGAATCCAAGAGCAACTCAGCACTTGGAAATTTTACTGCAAGGGTGGGTGGAAGCAGGGTGGATTTGCATGTGGGATGCTTGCATGACTTTGTTACGCAATAAAAACCCAGCCTTAGCCACAGCTAAAGGTTTTGGGAGAGTATCATGGATATCCCATGGCTTCCCAACACTGACTGCTCAGTTGTCATATCACACCCTATGGTGTGTATGGTTACTTTGCCCTATTCTCTGATGCTTTAGCAACAAAAAATTTCTATTTTCAAATTAAATATGGTGAAGGGGGAAATCAAATGACCAAAAAATAAAAGGAAAAAAAAAAAAAAAAGGAAAAAGGTTGCATTCTGTGCAAGTGAGAGTCCTGGTTAGAACCCACTAAAACTTCAGCCTTCTAAGCAGTGGCTTGTCCCAGGAAAGGCATTTGATACTCTGCAAACTTACATACAGGCTGTCCTCCCAAAAGTGAGGAGTAGTTCTGGCCTCAGTTTAAGATTTTTTCTTTGAGGCAAAGGGAGCTGATGGCAGTATTCTGGTCTAAAGTATGGTGCCCTGAAACCCTTCAGTTGTTTTTTCTGTAGAGTAGTGAAATGTATACTCAGCCCATAAGAATCTGTTACTTTCATGACTAAAGCAAGCAAGCTTTGCTTGCAGACATTGATTTTTCTCATGTGAAAGATGACACAATTTGTGCTAGTTTTTAAAATGTATTTCTGGATCACTTGCTGTGAGTATTAAACTGTAGGCTATAGCATGTTGGTTTGAAATCTGAATATTTGTGCCTTAATCTGTAAGGATTGCTGCCAGTGGACCTTTATTGTTTGTGTTTTTCATTATAGCTGTATGGTATTTGGGGGAAGATGTTGAAGTGACTGAATTGTGAATTCAGTTCTGGCACTTCATCCTCTGATATCCCCATCAGTCTATTAGGTGATTTTCTCCTCTGGTATTTATATGTAAATGGTGGCAAGTAAAAGTTCAGATCATTACCTTTAACAGTGCCAAAGAAGTTGTCATAAAAAAATTGGCTGTACCTCAGCTTAGTTTGTATTACAATGGTGTAAAGGAGTCATCTTTATAAAATATTGCAGTTTAGCCCCTGTTGTTGCAATTGGTTTAAACTTCATTGCTAACTTGGGCCATTTGAAGACAGAGTTGCTCTCTATTCTTGTGCCAATTTCCTGTTCAGAGTGCAATTTTTTTTCTATTTCAAGTTAAATTAGGCTTTACAGAGCTATTGAATTTGGAGGGGCAAAAAAATCAATGTATGAATGGGGTGCAACAGAGAAGAAAGCAAACCTCAGGATTATAAAGTCTCGAGTGCCCCATTTTATGGCTCATGGGCAATATGTTGCCTGGGAAACTCTGCAGGTCATGGGATGCTTGCCCTTTACAATAAATTAGTGGACTCAAAGCATGGTGCTGCTACTCTACTATTTGCTTGGTGCATTTGCCCATGGGCCACCCAACATCAGAGAGCACTGGCCTGGCCCGGTCAGTTGACAGACATTTCAGTGTTCCTCAGCCTCTCAAAATAAAATACATTTTCTGCAATGACAATCCACAAACCACAACATGAGGCTGATCCAAAAATACCTTGACTGTGTCCTGGGATTGATGTCTGGCCACCTCTCTGATCTGGAATATGCATGGTACCGCAAGGTTGTTCTGCATCACTCTTTCGCGTGACAGGGACAAGCATTTTGCAATGTGATCTGTCAGTTGGAAACATTCTCTTCTAGTCGGATACAAACATCCATCACTAGTTCAAGCCTGGGCTCTGCAGATGAAAATTCAATGGCTCAGGCTGATGACAACTTAAAAATCTCCACCTGGAACTCACTGAGACCTGTCTGGATATGATGGCTCGATACGTCTTTTCAAACTTCACTGCAGTTCCTAAAAGGTAGGGGTCGGTCGGTGGCCATGGGAGAGCTGTTTTTGTCATGTTTCACTCTTACTAGTGGAAAATTACTGTGACACATTCGACATTCTGGCAGGCCCAGGCTCTGAAGCCATTCCTCACAGATAAAATCTGGCTTGGCTAAATAGGAGGTTAGGTGAGAGAAGTTAGATGAGCCTTTGTTTCAGCCTTGAACTGTCCAGAAGGAGATGCCGTGAAGGTGTGCTGTCCTGATTATCCATGATTTTCCATGAGCAGTGATTATCCATGAGCAGTGCTGTGCTCCATGGATAATCAGAGTCTTTGCTACACAACTGAGTGTCATACCAGCTGGCTTCAAATGGAGGCCATTTACTTTTCTTGCTTGCTCCTCCGAGAAGGAGACACATAGTGCAGAGAAGGCTCTGCAGAGTGTGTCCTGTAGTACTACTGTGGGTTGATAGTAAATTCCTTCAGCTCATCCCTATCCTGATAGAAAACGTGTGTTGATGATGAGTGGGTACGTGTAAAGAAAGAAGGTGGGCAGGGCCTCCTGCGTGTGCAGCCCAAGGGCTGTGCTCATCACAGGTGTCTTCCTAGGTCTCCTGTGGGTGAGTTTCTGCTGGCTGGAGGACGAACAAAGACGTGGCTGGTTGGTAACAAGCTGGTGACCATCACTACAAGTGTTGGAACAGGGACAAGATCCCTGCTCGGCTTAGACTCCGGAGAGCTTCAAAGCAGCACAGAATCAAGGTAAATTTTGTCCCCATTTCTACTGTTTTCTGCCTGAAAAAAGTGACTTTTAAAGATGCACTGCAACAGTGGATTAAGTTTTCCGTTTACCGGAAGAGGAATGTCATTTATCCAGCATGATTGATTCTTCTCTCAATATCATGAATATCTTCTCTTTACACAGCTCAGACCCTGTTTTGCAAGTGAGACAAACTAAAGAAGCTCCAGCAAAACTGGAATCTCAAGCTGGGCAGCAGGTTTGCAGAACCTCTCGCAGCAGAGTCCGATCCATGTCTGGTAAATTCCTATCCTGGAGTCTTACTGCCATTTCTGGGTCCGTGTTGCAGGCTTAAATGTCTGAGTGCCCAATGAAGAGACCTGTGTCTAAACTAATTTGAGAAATATGGACCTGTCTGGTATTTAATAGTGGGCAGGTAGCAGCAGCCGCTGGCCTCAGGAGGGGCGGTGTTCCTCCTGCTTGGCTCTCTGTGGGAAAGCTTTGACCAGTGGTTAAGAGGCAAGCACCAGCAGCGAGAATCACCTATGTTTATCTAACCTCATGGTTTATAAGAAACAGATTCAAGGTGAGGTTCTCTTGGGTTCCCAATATTGTGAGCACAGATGCTAGAGGAGCTTGAAAGATTTATTACTTCTGAGATATTTTTAGTGCTCACTAAGCATGGCTCTCCCTTCTCTTTTGTGTCTGTGTTGCTAGGTGGTCATGCCTTACGTGTTGGTGCCTTAGACAGCTCAGTGTCCCATTTCCCCAGTGGCTCGGCTTCCCAAGGGACACAGAGTCCTCCTGCTCCTGCACCTCGATCTGAGAAGACTAATCCTGCTCCACAGACCCCTCTGCAGAAAGAAAAAGCAAACTTAGCTGCATATGTCCCACTGCTGACACAGGGATGGGCAGAAATCCTAGTGCGCAGGCCAACAGGTATCTTTACCTGAATGTGGTGTGAACTCTTGACTTGCTGAGAAAGTGGAGCCTGGATGAAGAAGAAAACTCCATACGTAGTTGCAGATGGATCTCTATCTCTTACTGCCTCTTGAAACTAATACATCTGATACTTGATTCTTTGAAATGGCTTCTTTAATATTTTAAATCTACAAAAGACCTGTGAAAAGATTGAAGCAAGGATTTACATTTCCTTGTTAAGTACTGTTACAGAAAGAGAGCCAAATAGTATCAACCCTACTTTGCATTTCCCATTTTTACACTGCTCTGTGCTCTTTCTTGAAAATCTGTGCTGTGTGTTAGCTTCCCATGCTACATTTCAGATGAATGAGGCATATGGCTAAAGCAGCTGCTGTTAAAGGAGTAGTGACATGTTCAAGGCCAAAATTCTTGGATATTGGTATGTTACACAACATTAACTGGGAGTTACCTGTTTCAACTGAAAGCTGCTTCATGAGAAAATAACTGACCTGGTATCGTTAATTAAAATACCTGGGTGTTTTGGATGCATTTTGGGAATCTGCTGTAGTAGTGAGCTACCAAGCATGATTTTTGAAGAGCTTGGGGTGAAGTACAGTGTTTTGAGAGCTGAAAATAGGAAATTAATCAAGTGCTTCTGCCAGATGTCAGTAGAACTGACAACTTGGCCTGTTTTGATTTTTACTTGTAAAAGCCGAAACCATTTGTGCTTTTTTTTTTGATGTGAGTTGTAAACTTGGTGGAGTAAGGAGTACTTAATACTCTTCTCTAATTTTCTTTTACTAGGTAACACAAGCTGGCTAATGAGCCTGGAGAACCCGCTCAGTCCATTTTCTTCAGATATTAACAACATGCCCCTGCAAGAGCTCTCTAATGCTCTCATGGCTGCGGAGCGTTTCAAAGAGCACCGAGAAACAGCTCTATATAAATCACTTTCTGTCCCCTCCTCCAGCTTGGCGACTGGGACAGCCAAACCATCGCTTCTCCAGCGTTCCAACACAGGTGAGAGAAGCCAGGCCGGTAGCGTGTCCAGCATAGCTGTCACTAGCCTGTTTAAAGCCTCTTGAAGTTACTGCAGATCTTTTGGAACAGTACAGTTAGTGGCATGAGGAAGAGCAGTGAGAAGGGGAATCGCTTCTTGCACCTAGAAATTTCTAGTGGAAAATTCCTTTCCTCCTTGCTTCTGGTGTTCCATTAGAAAAATACCTCTCTCTCTTAAAGAAAAGAGGAGTAATGGAGCTTCTTTGGAGGAGTAATGCTCTGTGTTGGCTGTTTCCTGAATGAAAGTGGACAAAGTCATGGATCTTTTCCCTTTTCTGCTTATTTGGGATTGATCTGGGCATCCCACATGTGGATGGATCTTCCCATGCAGCATTTCCGTCTCTGCTTGTCTTCTGAATGGGAGTTTGTCGGGCACGGGGAGCACTAGGCTCCTGGGAGAACCGCCTGTTACAAACCTTGCCAGCCAGGGTCAAGTAGTTGCCACTGTCTTTTGCAGCATGAGATAGCAGAATGCAGATCCTGTTGGCTGTGGATTTATTAACCTCTTAAGGGGAACTGTTTAGCCTTCAGACTGGTGCAGTTGAATCACTTGAGTTTCTTTTGATGGTTTTATTTTAACACTGTGGCCAGGGCTTTTCACTGTATTTGCTCTGGTGCTAGCTCGCTTCCCAGAGAGCTGTTTGTGTTGGGACTGACCTGAAAATGCTAGTTTTTCAGGTTTGGTTTTTTGTGTAAGTACAAAATTAGAGTAAAAATCCAATTATGACCTTTCTTTTAAAAAAGGAAAAAGAAAAGAAGTTAGAGTTCCTCCCTGGGAACAGTGTTATTGACGTCTAGGAACCCATCTGAATGCCACTCCTGTGGCAGCCTGACAGAATCACTTGGGCCACATTCTTGTTAACCCAGCTTCTCCATTAGACTTGCTGGAGCTGGCTGGCTGACAAACCATGTTTAGAAGATTTGCTGTCAGACTGTCATATGCATGTTGTTACTCCTCTTTTGAGGCTAAAACAATGTGAATCTTTATCTGTATTTCTGCTCTTCAGACTCTTCTGTGGATATAAAAAGAACCTTTTGCCAGAAGTGAGTAGCTCAGGAGAAGCTCAGACTGGTTTCCTGTGTGTGCTAGGATATTGCTAAGGAATTTTCTGTTTCTAAAACTCACAAAGACGCATTCTTCAAAGAGAGCAGTTTGAGTCTGCATTGTTTGAATGTGTTTATGCCTCCTTATTCATGTTGAGACCTCGTTCCCTTAAAGTATCCCTTTGGCATCTAGTGAGCTTATCCCAGCTTGTTCTTTCCTTTGTTTTTATTTATTTATTTATTTTAAAATAGGCTCTTGGTTACATTTTAAACTCTGTGCTTTTTAATTTTTTTATTTTTTTTTCATATAGTCTCTCCTTCCTTTTGATGTAGCTGCTCACTTGATTTCCCTTTGCAGTGGCCTCTTTCTCTTCCATGTACCAGTCCAGTTGTCAAGGGAAGTTGCACAGGAGCATATCCTGGGCAGGTATATTTATATATCTTTAAAAGAAAAAAAAAAAAAAAAAAAGTATTGCCATAGAAGAACACCTCTGATTCATAGCAAATGTATCCCTCATACTTCATTTTCCCCTTCCATGTCTCCTGTCTGTACCCAATCTCATTACTCTCAACAAATGGGATCTTGACTAGCATGAAGAAGTCCAAGCCAGATCCAACATTTGCAAGCGTGGACAATTTCTTAAAGCAGCTTTAGTTGTAGCTGGGGTGGATTGTGAGTCGTGAGGCACACTGTTAAATGACCTGTCAAAATGGCTGAGTGGCTTGATTAATTGAATTATTTATTTACAGTTGTTTTTTTTTTTTACAATTGGCCTTGTGTTCTGCTGAAGGTAAAATCTCCCACATGTGAGAACAGCGTAGGACACTACAGGACATGCTACCCTGAAATGAAGTCCCAGGCTGCTCAGCCTGCATGAATCTGTCCAAATTGGATGCAGAAAAGATAAAAGGAGCTGATGTATACATCTGATACGTATGCAAGTTTGACATTACAACAGATGCTGGTTAAAAGTTTCTTGAATGAAAAAAGAAGACATACATTTCAGGGGAAAACCTGCTAAATCCTAGGGTTTGGAGGCTCCACAGTCGTGCAAAATCTTTCTCCACTTCAGAAAAACCGACTTTGTAATTAAAGGAAGTGGGGATCAAATTGCATACCTTAAGAGCACAACACCTGCATTGCTTTGATAATCTGCAATGCTTTGTGATTTTTTAATTAGAGGGTTGAAATGTCTTTCTGCCTGCTTTCCTTCACTGGAAAATTCCCTGTTGAGCAGCAGGGTATTCAGAGCTGCTGGCTGTTGCTGACACAGGCCTCTTAAAGCAATGCAAAGATGCTGCAGTGAAATATTTTCCTATACTTCTCTTCTTTGCCTATACCATTCTCCTCACACTTAAAGAGCAATTAGTGTGTGCTCACATTATTTAAAAACACCAGCGGTCTTGGCAGTAGTGCAAGAGCTAGGGAAGCTTGGAAACACTGGATATATGCAGGTGTGTTCTGGCTTGGACAGCTAACCAGATCAGCACGTTGTTTTGGGTTTTGTTTTTATTTTTTTGGTTTGGTTTGGTTTTATGTTTGTTTGGGTTTTTTTAGAAGGTATGTGTGTGCAATGCTAACTCTTAATTGCTTCTTTGAAATAACTTTGGTCCTGCGAGCTGAAATCAATCCAGGAAAAAGCTGCTTTAGTGATTCTTTTTTTTTCTTTTTAATTTTTTTTAATTTTGCTAATTTTCCTTTATTTTTTTGTATGTGCAAATACATTTTTTATTTTACTTTGGAAAACAAATCTTGGCCTTTCAGATTGGTCTTCCAGTCCCTTGTGTGCGTAATGGGAAGCCTCCTGTTCTCCAGCCTTTTCCTCAGGACAAAAAAAAAAGCAAGGCCAAGAGGAGCCTTTGGTCAGATTCATCCCTGTGGTCAGGGTCACTGCCTGGAGTAGAGACAACGTTAAGCACTGTGATAACCTCCTCCACCGTAGGCAGGGCTTCCAAGGAGCTTTCTTGTCAGCGTGGTTCCATTAACCATTTGTCAGATCAGACGCCACGTGCAGGTTTCCAAGTATTGCTGCAGTGCATGCATTGCTACTCTCGCTCTCTTGTCCTTTCATATGTCTAGGGCTGAATTGCTTTGTTTCTACTGAGACATACTAGGAAAACTGCCAAACTGGAAGTAAATGGCTCCTAGTAAAATTTCTTACCTCCTTCTAGGCCACTACAAGGCACAGGAGCATTGCATTTCAGTACAAGAAAAAACTACTTTTTGCACACTTGCGTAGAACTGATGTCTTCATTGCCTGGATAATGATGAACTTTTAATGCTAGTCTTGTACTTCCTTACATCTCTGTAGTTCCTGTCTGTCCTGATAACGAGCATTGGTGTACAAGGTCCCATTTCCTCATTCTGTCCCCTGCTTGTCCATCGGTAACAATTGGAAACAACTGCACTTATTTTGACCAAAGCAGCCGCAGCCCTTTGCTCTGAGGGTAAGGTGATCCGTTACTCTATACAAAAGGGGAACCAGGAGCAAGTCTGACATGACAAGAAATCAAAGACCCAGAGCACTCATTCAATGTGGCCTTCCACTGAAATCCCGTAGGGAAAAGGCTGGTACTTCAGAGGAGAGGATGGGGGCCTGCCGCTCTGTGCCTCTCTACAGACTTCAGTTCTTGTGCCTTGTGTCTCGGTAGAATCAGCGGTGGTGCTGGAGGAAGGGAGCCCGTCCGAAATGGAGCTAAAGGAAACAGAATCCCCAGTCGAGTCTCCAGAGAGCGAGGACATTGACACTTCGTGTTCTGAACAAGTCCTAAGCGAGGAAAGGTTTGGTAGATTCCAGGAGTCTTATAGCAGGGTAAGAAGAAACAGGTTAACCAGTTCTGTCCAGTAGGACAGCCCTGTCTTAACACGCAGGAGCTGTGCTCAGCTGAGTCCCTCTTGGCACGCTCTGAAAGCACTCACTAGTGATACCAAAATGCATGTGCAGTGCTTTTTGGGAATGGGGATGCCTTGTGAGGGGCTGCGTGCAGAGCAATGCCTGATCTGCATTGCTTTGGACTTGGCACCTTTCTGCTCATCTCAGGGTGTCTCGAGCATTGCTGCTGTCAGCTTTTATTTTGCATATCAGGAAAACTGTTCATCTTTGTTTCTCCTTCTTTAAGTCCTCCTCAACCTCCAGCCAAGAAGAAAAATCTCTGAAGTCAGAAGACCTGGTGGAGGGTGGAATTCCCATCGGGAGAGTCCTACCATCAGAGGATGGCCGAACGCTGGAGGAGCTTTCCTTCCAGCCATCTCAGCCGCTCAGCAAGTCGAGTTCTTCCCCTGAGCTACAGACGCTGCAGGAGGTCCTCAAAGATGCCAATGGCAGAGAAGTAACAAGGAGGCTGAGCACAGAAGTGAAATCAAAGTCCCAGTCTGGGAACCTGGAAGGGGAAGTGCTGGGCAGTTGGCTGGCCAAGGGGAGGACGCCAGAGTGACTGGGTCAGGCGGGTTGGACGGCACCGGTCCTGTCACCTCGCCTCGCTCCCCTTCTGGGCACCGGCCCCGAGGTTACACCATCTCTGACTCTGCCCCATCAAGGAGGGGAAAAAGGATTGAGAGAGATGCCTTCAAGAGCAGAACAGCAGCCTCCAATGCTGAGAAAGTACCCGGAATAAACCCAAGGTGGGTGGAGTGGCTTCTCTGAAGCTGGAGATGATGAGTTCAGAATTGCTGCTGGCTGGATTTGTTCTAAGTGGTCTGTTGGTTTTGTGGGCTCTACAAAACAGTGTCTGATTAAAGAGAAGGATTAATTACCTGCTTTTTGGGAGCTAATATAGACATGTTGAACCTGTTACCACCAGATTAACTTTGTGATTTAGGAAACAGTTCTCTTAAATGGTGAAAGAAAGAGATAGTTTCCTCATGTTCTTAGTCTGTGCCAATGTAGGGTCCAAATATGTGTGTGGCATGAATGCAGGTTACATGGGGTTAATTTTGCTGTGAACAGGGTGAAGAAATTTAATGTGCAAAATACTAAGAAGGAGGAAAAGAAGGGGCTATAAGAGTTGCTATTTGAACTTTAGGTACCAGTAATTGCTCAAAATTACATTATGAGACAGTCTTTCTCTCATTGAGGGTAGATAAAACACAAATGTCTGTAAAATCACTGATCTTCTAGCCTAGAAAAGCCCCCTGTAGCTGTGAGGCAGGAGGGCTTTCCTGCTCCCCCAGCCTGTGTAAAGGTTGGCTCTTGAACAGGGAACATGTGCAGCTGCTGCTGCTTGACATAACCGGTGCTTTTTATGACAGGCATCTATTACAAACTGCAGGTAGTCCAGGCGCCTGAAATGTCTCTAGAAGATGACTAATACTCTGTTAGCATTTTAATTCCTCCTCTTTTTCTTCTGCACATAATGTTCTTATATATAACAGATCAAAATTGACTTAATTTTTATGATAACAGGACTTTTTTCCCTTCTGTCCCTTAGCTTTGTGTTTTTACAGTTGTACCACTCCCCATTCTTTGGTGATGAGAACAACAAGCCCCTTCTGTTGCCAAATGAGGTAGGAAATAATAATTTTTTTTAAAAAAACCTGTTGTTGTAGTGAATTTTTCTAACCTAATCACCTTTTTTGAACATGAATGATAGGTATGAATGTCCAGCTCAGATGGTGTGATTTAAAGGTGGTTCATACCAGCAGTGCTACAGATGGGAGAATTTCTGTACCCCCAACCTGGTGGCTCCAGCTTTATGGCTCTGGAGTGAATTTGAGCTGTTGGGAGATTTTGCTGGTAGGATGAAAACCAAGCGTTAGGTGATACTGGCAGAATGTCGCTAGACAAACCTGTCAGCCCTCTGGGAAATTGGGAATGGCCAAGAAGCTTTCTGTGGTTACATGAGAAATTAATCATAAATGTCCTGGAGAAGTAGTGCTGGAATGGGATTCTTATGGACCGAGTGCCACAGACCTCTCAGTGACAGCTTCCCCTCACTTTTGGATTGGGGAATCAGGCAGTAGGGAGCCTCGGTTGGATGAGGTGATGCCTTGTACTAGAAATGTTCTTTGGAGCAAGAGACATGATAATTTTTCATGCCTGGAGCCTAAATGATGATACAGTGTAATTTGTTGTGGCAAGTGCACCTAACCCATGAGGTTTGCCAGATGAGTTCCACCTGAAGTGTAAAACCAGGGAAGTGTGGTGACAGATGCCATGCAGTGCTGCTGTCTGCCTTGGAGGCATGGTGCACAGGACAGAGTAGGGCAGCTTTCATCAGGGAAGACACTAGTGAAGGTCAGGAATCTGTGCTTACTTTGGGCTCTCATCCCGAAGGGGTTTTGGGGAGGGCACTGGGTGTGTGATGCGGCTTTGGTTTGTTGGGTTTATTTTTTTTTTTAAAGATGTGACCCATGTTTTGATTGTAGACCTTTGAAAGATCAGTACAGCTCCTGGATCAAATTCCTTCTTACGACACACACAAGATTGCAGTGCTCTACGTTGGAGAAGGCCAGGTGAGTTGTGTGTGGGTGCATTAATCCTTCGAGGTTACACCTCAGCAGGAGGTCAGGCACCACCACTCCAGCTGAGATCTGTCCTGCTCCTGTGGTAAGCCTTGCTTTACCTTAGTTTCTTGCAATAAAACCCAGTGTTCCTGCTGAAGCCCTTCTGGGAAGTTTACCCAGTTACTCGAGGTGATGGGGTGCTCTTGGCATTCAGCGTGGCACCCCCGTGTTCTTCTTCCCTAGAGCAACAACGAAATTGCAATTCTGTCGAATGAACACGGATCCTATCGCTACACAGAGTTCCTGACCGGGCTAGGGAAGCTCATTGAGCTCAAAGACTGTCAGCCAGATAAAATCTACCTTGGTGGCCTGGATGTGTGTGGGGAGGACGGACAGTTCACCTACTGTTGGCACGATGACATTATGCAAGGTAAGGTTGGAAGGATGGTCTTTTCTCATCTTAAGACTAACCTGCCTTCCCAAAACTGTTTCCTTTCCAGGGATGTAGTAAACATGAGGTGGGGCTCTGTTGTCCCCCCATTCTCTCTCTGGTATCTCTGCAAACCATGTGTTAAAGTTTGGGAGAGGTGCATACCCAGCTTAATTATAAAAAAATTTAAAAATCACAGCACTTAAAATTATCTGCTCTATTAAAGGCTGGTGTGGTTTGGTGTAGAGGTGCCTAGAATAAGCTATTTGTTCTTGAGCCGTTATGAATGCTGTTAATGAGGGTAGTGTGTACGTGTCAACGCTCTGCTAATTATTTCTCTGAAGAACAGCATTGAAAGCAGAAGGGTTGACATTACTGTGGTCATTGCTAGTTGAACTGCAGTATTACTCAGCTCCTGCAGCACCAGGCAGTGCAAGATGTGATCCAGTATCCAGCAAACTGTGATGACCTTCCCAAATCTTACAGCTCCGTGCATCCCAGTCGTCTTACTTTCAGTATGATGTTCACTGGAGCAGCTGCAGGTTGCTCACTGCAGCCCCGTGGAGCTCACTTGGGGATGTCCTGGTGTAAGCTAGCTAACTCTTCCTCCTCCAACCAGATTCTACTCTGTGGTCATGGAAAAAATCACCCAGCAGCACTTCTGCAGGGCAGAACCTAAGAACGGCCAAGAACAGAGCTTTCAGAGGCTGCCTTTTCCCTGGCCACTGCACACCACGCTCCATGGAGCAATCCAGTGAGACCGGATTCAGCTAGCACAAGTGGGGACAAACCTCTTGAGGGAGCACAACTCCTTTTTGGTTTATTATTCTGGTGATGGTCCTGCTTTGTCTTCCAGCAAGTGGTGCACATTGTCCATTGCAGCACTGCTTACCCAGGCCAACCTAAGGGTTCTTCTGTTTCCCCTGCAGCCATTTTCCACATCGCCACTCTGATGCCTACGAAGGATTTGGATAAATATCGCTGCGACAAGAAAAGGCACCTTGGGAATGATTTTGTTTCTATCGTTTACAATGATTCTGGAGAAGACTTTAAACTGGGAACAATAAAGGTACGAGATTTCCTTGCGGGTGTGTTACAGGAAGTCATGTGGCTGTTTGCAGAACCTTAATCTGATGTGCATTGTCTTAGCAAACAGCATTGAGATCATGAATGGAGGTTATTTGGCTTGGTGGATTCACATGTGTTAGGCTATGGCGTCACGATGGCTGCCACTGAAACGTAGCTGACTATTTTATTGTTCTCTCATTAGGGTCAGTTCAATTTTGTGCATGTTATCATCACACCACTTGACTATGACTGTAACCTGGTGACGCTGCAGTGCCGGAAAGGTAGGAATCCCCCCAGCCTGATGCTTGGAAACTGGTCATGGCTCCGTGCTGGTGCAGTGATCTGCCAGGACGTTTTCTTTCCTCTTACCCAAGAGGCAGTCTGGGTGTTTTTCTTACATAATAAGGACCCAAGCAGGCTCCTCAGATCTTTACATAGCAGCAAGGATTTGAGAGCCAGCTGTGTTAAGTTGCAGTGCAAGTTCTGTTACGGAACTGATATTGTGTGATACAATTCTTCAGGTTTATATTACCTATCTCTCTAGTTACTGGCAGCATTTGGCTTGTCCTTACCTGTCTTACAAGATGATTTTTTTCCTTCCTTTGCAATGAAGACATGGAGGGTCTCGTGGACACCAGTGTCGCCAAGATCATCTCCGATAAGAACCTGCCCTTTGTGGCCCGTCAGATGGCCTTGCATGCTAACGTGAGTACCCCTGGGCTCCCTGCCAGGGTTCTGCCCAGCTGGCAGCTTCACAGCACGTAACCCCACAGCTCAGTCCCCCACAGCGGGCGGGGAGAGAATGGGAAGAGTGAAAGTGAGAAACTGGTGGGTTGGGATGGACTCAGTTTAACAGGTAAAGCAGAAGCTGCGCACGCAGCAAAGCCAGGCAAGGGATTCATTCCCCAGGGCCCCTGGGCAGGCAGGAGTGCAGCCAGCCCCAGGCAGCAGGGCTCCATCACCCCTAATGCTGACTTGGGAAGGCAAATGCCAGCACTCCCAATGTCCATTCCCCACGCTTTACATGCTGAGCATGAGGTCATAGGGTCTGGGACATCCCTTTGGTCACCAGGGTCAGCTGTCCCAGCTGTGTCCCCTCCCGACTCCTTGTGCACTCCCAGCTACTTGCTCGTGGAGTGTGGAGCAGCAAAGGCCTCTGCTCTGTGTCAGCCCAGCTCCACAGGAACTAAACCAGCCCTGTGTCACCAGCACCTCTTCCTGTGTGAATCCAAAACACGGCCCCACGCCAGCTCCTGTGAAGATGAACTCTACCCCAGCCAAACCCAGCACACTCCTTGAGATATTCTTTCTGCTTGTGTCTTGGTCCTTCCCCAGCTTTCAAGGAAATGAGCAGGGCTTGCTAAAGCAAATAATTAAGTCTTCTGCTTCAGCTGTTGCTGTCAACTTTTAAATCAGAGTTAGCACATGAACAGCTCTAAGTGAGAGCTGCATTGCAGGTGCTGTCAAACTGTTCTGAAATGTTCTGTTGTTTTATTGTGGTTATGTTAATGTGCCCCCTCTCTGTCCCTGCTTCTCCCCGCCCTTCCCAAATTAGATGGCTTCCCAGGTTCACCATAGTCGATCAAACCCTACTGACACCTACCCATCCAAATGGATTGCGAGGCTACGTCATATCAAGAGGCTGAGGCACCGGGTGAGTGGAGGGCTGTCTGTTCTAAGTGTCTGGAGCCAGGGTCTACTTTAGAGCATCCTTACAAACCAGGCACCTAAAATCAGCTACCAGAGCTTGCTGAATAGCAGGAGTATGTGTACAAAAGTTAGAATCCAGCTCTTGTGGGAATGGAGAGTGTGGTGGCGCAGGTTGGGACTTGTCAGCTTCCAGAGAGCTTCCCTGACAGCAAGGGGTTTGGGAACCCCATCTGCACGCAGTGCTAGGGATGGTAGGACAAGCTGTCTGAGTAACCTGTCCTGCCCTGCCCAAATGGAGAGGGGGATAAGAGTTTCAGAGAGAATGGAGCTCATCGGTTCTCATTTGACTTTCAGCTACGTGAAGAAACCCAGTACCAGACTCCTGGCCTTCCCCTCCAGATGCATCCATCCGCTCCAACAAAGCCCCCTCCCCAGATCCCTCAGGACCCTCCACCCACCTATGAGACTGGACAGAGGAAGCGGCTTATCTCCTCGGTGGATGACTTCACAGAATTCGTCTAGTTCCCGGTGGGTTGGTGTGTCTGCTCTGGGACGGACGCGGCAGTGGGGGTGTTGTACCTGTGTGCTGAGGCTGTGTGGCTGCACGGACACGGAGGAGTGGTTGTGGCAGGCACGGCGTGGCTGTGCCGCTTGCATGGGGACTGGCATTGAACCCTATGGGAAGCTCCAACGTCTCGCTGTCTCCGCCTGCCACTGCTGTCTGATGAGGACGCTGTATCCCCAGCAGATGCTCTGAGAGGGAGGACAAGCTCCACAGGGTTCGGGGTTGATTCTGTTTAAGCTATTTCAAGGCTTCCATTGCAAATGGGAACTTGGTTGCAGAGCCTTTCTTTGGACTTCTTCCACACCAACGTCTGGTGGAAGCAAAGTATGACATTCTGCAGTTCATCACCAAGTTGGAAGGTACAGGAATTGTGGGAATTTTGACGACTTTATTTGGAATGAAATAGAAAGTACTGAAAATCCAGTCACTATTTCTAAGCACCCTGGAATCCCGGCTCCTCTCCAGGTCTCGGTGCCTCTCAGTACTTGAACTCTTCAGGCTCTCAGACTTGTTCTGCTGCCAGCGCTGGTAGGAGTTAATTTGGGTTCTCAAGTGACTTGCCAAACACACTGCTTAAATTCCCAAGGACTTGTCTCCATTTTGAGAGGTTCACAGCAAACCCTCCCTCGTTCTGCAGCAATGATTTTGCTGCCAGAAGTAACGCAGAGCGGGGAGGTGGGCACCGCAGAGCAGCAGAACGACCGAGAGCAGGACCACGAATCGCTTGGACGAAGAGTCTGACCTGCCGGGCCTGCTGCAGGGATGTAGCCTGACACCAGACCTGGCTTCTAGGCTCGGCTGCAGAATTTCCACTGGTTGCAGCGATGCTGGGGATAACTCCTGTCCTCTGTACACCTGGTAAATCCCTTTTTGAAAGACTGTTGACATGTCTTGGGGCATCACCTCAGGGTGAGTTTTGCCTGTTGCACTAATGCCTAGTGACAGTCTTTCCTCCCGGGACCGCGGCTGCGGAAGCGAGCGGCCCTTTCGGTGCACGCTTCTAAGGTGGAATAGGATTATGTAGCCCATCTTCGGGTAAGATGGTCACCAGACACTACACTACCAGACTGGGAGAAACCAAGTAAGCTGGACGATACTGTGAGTACTTCTATCTCCTGCTGTGTCAGTACATGGGCGCTTTTTGGTAAGGGGTAACAGCGGCGCCCTCGCAGGGGAGATCAAGACAAGTGCAATCTGCACATGGAACTGTGAAGTGACAGGGGAGGGGACAGAAGTGATGCTACTGGCTTGTGCAGGGCTGTTTGGGAACTCTAAGTGTACGTTGTGAGTGTTTATAAGTCGTGAAAGGAAATAAACTATTTGTACGGACAGTGGGTTCTTGCTGGCCTGGGGAGAGTCAGACTGCGCTTCGGAACCGGGTAGATTCCTTCCCCTTTCCCCTCAGTTCTCTGAGCCGGGTCGCTCCTGTTTCAGTGACCCACAGCCACCCCTCCAAGTGCCAGACATGGCATGGTACCCAGCTGTGCTCCCATCCCTGCACTGTGTGGGGGTGTTCCCTCTGGTTGGTCACCTGAAGCTCAGCTGCCTCGGTTGAGTCTCCTTTACATTGACTGCAGACCCATCACCAACAACCCGATGTCATTAATTACAGCCCAGAGCTGCCCAAATAGGCTGGCTGATATAACAAGGTGTCTTGTGATGTGTAGGAGACCTGAATTTCAATTCCAGTCACAGTTGATGGTAATGGGGGGCACGCAGGATGGCAGCAATGTCTCTGGACTGACCCTGGCTAGTGCTGCTTTGCCCCTGGGCCTTTGGTGGGCTTTGGCTGGTAGCAGGAGTGGGCTGGAGTAGCACAAAAGCACAGAAGCCATGCTATAGCAGTCAGCTTTTATTTGACCTTGTCATTTTTTAAGAAACAATCCCCACAGTTACAAAATACGGTAGTTTTTGTTTGCTGTGAAACGCTGACCAGACAGACAGTAACACTTGGCATATTGGTCACAATCAGCTGTTCTCTTTAAAAAAAACCAACAAGCACTTGTAGAAAAGTCCTTCTTTCTCCCTTTTAAACTAATGGGTAGGGGGGTTATTTCATTTAAGCAGCTCGATACTGTTGCATCTTTGTGAGACTTAAGACAATAAATAAGAAACCATCTGTGGTGACTACAAACACAGAAATATACATTCAGGAGTAGGTATGGGCTAGGGCTGCAGGTCAGGTTTGTTGCTGCTGAGGGTGTAACTCTGTGAGTAGTAACTGGCTGCAGCTGAGTGCATGGACACGCAGTACCTCAGCTGGGACAGCCAGGGAACCCTGTGAGCATGGCTATATAGCTGGCACAAATAAAAGCTGTGATGAGAACTACGGTTGCCTGAAAGCTGTGAGCGGTGCCCACCCGGCACAGGGGCCCTCGCAGAGGTGTTTGGCTTTTCAAGAAACAACTGTGGGTTCCAGAGCTGCTCTCCGTACTTCAAGTGAAGGGAAGAAGTAGGACAGTTGTCTTATCCTGTTTCTGCTCCTCTTTGATTAGAAGAAGCGCTTGGTAAGTCACACACTCAAGTCACACTCACACACATGCAGAGCAAGCGGGGCAAGGAACAGGCCCTTGGGAACAGAAATCCTGGTGGAGCATCCGCGTTGGACCTGCCCCCCTGCCTCCCCTTAGCTTATACAGGCTGCTCTGAGCAGCCAGTCCCAGCTCACCGCTGCCTCTTGCCTCATCTCTCCCACACTTAACTCCTCAATGAGGATACCGGGGGCGTAGGGAGGGGCTGAGGCCTGAAGGGGGGTCTCGACCTGAATGCTTTGGCTCTTGAAGATGCCAGAGATTTCCAAGTCCCACTTGGTTCCTGTTGGCACTGAAGGCTGGGGCCTCCAGCCCCTGTCCCTGCCAGCGGCTCTGCTCTGGGGCTGAGGGGGATGCTGGTACCCATGGGGTGGCTGATCTGTGCCCCTCGCTACACTACAGGAAGAAAGGGATGCACGTGGCTCTCCACCCAATTGAGAACCCAAACTGAGGAGGAGCTGGTGGCCCACCCAGCAGCACACAAAAGCTAGTGCTCTTGCCACTAACCCTCCTCTCCCACAGCTCTGCTGCCCAAAGGCATTCCTGCGTGCTTACGCAGCCGTGGTAGATGAGCAACTCATGTTTTTGCAGGCAGTTGCTGTTTATGCAACTAAATACTTCGGTGCTTTTCCTTCTGAGGCACAGCCAGAGTCAGAAACTGTGAATTTAAGGACAGAAGTAGAACAGAGTTTCACCCAGGGCCTGTGCTTATCTCACCAGTCAGGATTGTGCTTTAGAACTGTGGCCTTCCTGGCCCCAGGGAGGATGCTCCAGAGGGGTGATGAGCTCAGAAGCCGGATGCGGCTGCAGCCATGTGCCCAGCACAGTTACCAGGGCTGTAGCGCCTCATCCCAGGTATCCTGGTACATCTCACAGCTGCTTGTTTTACAGCTGTAGGGGTTTTTGGCCCCAGCTTGCAGGCACTTACACCTGCACTGTACCTGCCACCAAAAAAAGTCATCGTGGGCTGCTTGGGTAAGCAAACTGATCTAAAAACATACAAGGTCCATAGTTTCAAATCTCTGGCTTGAAAACCAGTTTTAGATACCAGGAGAGTCCTGGAGCAGATGGAGCTGTTTGCAGAAGCAACAAATCACTTCTGCCCAATGCACAAAGTTTACCAACATCAGGCACCTGAGCCAGCCTGGCCCCAGCCCTGGGCTTCCCTGGCCACTGTGGACCTCTGTGCCGGTTCTGCCCGCTCCAGGCATCTCCTGCCACCGAGCTGGAACCCTCCAACTACCGCTACTTGTCTGTCATGTCCTCTTCTACCTGCCTTCCCTTCCCATCATGAAAGCTTTGTGGTTACTAGCATTAGTTTTCTCCGCTCTGCACTCAACTTCCCTCTGTGCACTCTGCTCTTTCAACAACCTCTCTGGTCACCAACCCCCATCTTGTGTCAGGCTTTAGCACACTTGTTTTCTCCTACCACATCTTTCTGCAACCTCTCCACAGTGTTTGTCCTTCCTATGTGTTCGTCAAAGGTCCCACGGCCATCACAAAGAGCACACCTGCATCCTCCTTCCATCACCCATAAGGAGCTAAGGAAGTACGTGGGCAGCTGGACCAAAATCTTTAAAAGCACCTAATGCAGCACAGCAGAAGCGCTGGGAGCTGGCTGGGGGCTCAGGAGGCAATGGGATTAGCCAGTGTCTCTGCTCAGAAAGGTCTCCTCACCAGGACACGGAAGGATGCTTCCGGAACCACCCGCATCCAAGGCAAGACACAGTCTAACCCCAGGCACCCTGTCTAAACTCACTGCCTAAGTTGCCTTCAGCCCTCCCACGTTTCTGAAGCGTGGAGCAGGCTCTGGGGCCACACCAACTCACACGCTGCTGGGGGTCCCCCTCCCTGGCCACGCTCCGCTCCACCTGCGGCGACTGGCCCCGAGCCAGCCCAGCCAAACCTGGGCTGGGAGGAGAGCACACGCACCACACGCACACAGACACCGAATCCTTTATATACACGGGACATTCCCAGGAAGAAGCACTTAATACATCCTTTAAATAACTCTGACAATAGTATTCTGTCTCCTATCTACATGTTTCAAACACGTTACCGATGCTATGAAAATATAGCAAACATACAAAAATATATACATTTAGAAAAAACAAACCAAACCAACCCATATAAATTACTTACAATATACATAACGTGAAATGGTGATGACAAAGTGAACGCAGGCCCTAGGGAGGCTTCAGCCGTTGCTCAGCACCCCCACACCGTGAGCAAGGGGGTGCCCCATGGCACAGCCCCTCCCTGGCCGGGCACGGTGAGCACAGACCAGCTGTAGCCCAGCGCACGGCCAGTCCAGGGGAGCTGTGGGGTGGCAAGGCTGAGAGGGGGGCAACACCGATCGAAGCTCCATGGGGGCTTCACCTGCCTCCCCCAGTGCCTTTGTGCTTCTTGGAGGGAAGATGCCAGGAGGAACCGGCGTGGCTGCTGGGGGCTGCGTTCACTTCATCAGCACTTGCTCATTTCAGTTTATGATTTAAACAAACAAAAAATACTGCTTTTGTGATATATTATCCCGTTCTTGTTAGCTCGCTTGTGTCATTGTTAGCCGAGGAAAGCGTTGTTTAAAGTGCTGGGCAGTACATACGAACAAGTAAACCAAAAAAAATACATATACTTACGTCAATACATTCCTTGGATTAGAAAAGCCAAGCGGTCAGCAGCGCCCGCACCCCGCGGGTCACCACGCAGGGGGCAAGCACTTGGGGGGAGTGGGGGGGAAACGGGGGGTGGGTGGGGAGCGCAGCGAAGCCAGCACGTTGGCACCCCCACGCTCAGAGACGGCCGAAAGCGGCCCGAGGTCTCCAGAGCCTTCGGGCTGAGCTGCTGCTCGTTGTCCCCTCTGAGCCCGGCCAGGGAGCAGCGCTGGCAGCTTGCTGCAGCTGGCAAAGTCATTTGGTTTAAATACTGGGTTTCCTTAAATACAAATAATAGTACCAATTTCTGGAGGATAAAGTAGCCAATACTGGAAATTAACTGATCTGGGTGTAGATAGCATTTATCTATATCTATATATATATTTATGCTTAAAAAAAAAAAAAAATCGGTTAAATATCTTCTTGAAACCTGTAACTTTCCTCCACAGTGTGACTGGTCAACAAAGAATCCAAGACTCAGTTCAAACCTTCAAGGCCTGGGGGTCTCCTCTCCCCCTTCCATCCGGCACAGCCAGCGGGGAAGGGGGTGAGCCTTGTACCTGTCCCCCTGCGCCAGTCCCCAGCCGCGTCTGACAGTCGCCATCCGCAGGCTCTTTGCAGATGAGGCCGCGGATTTTCTGCCCGCTGACCGTACCCGTGCCGCCTTTCCCGGCTGTCCCCAAGGGAACACGCAGCCTTCTCCAGCCAGCCTTTAATGCTGGAGCCCTCTGGTAAGGAAGTCAGCACGTCTGACGGGGACGGCCAGCTCCGCGGAGCATGGAGGCTGTGCCAGCCCCGTCGGTCGCAGGCAGCAGCCCTGCGCGCCCCGGCAGGCACAGCCGCCGCGGTGGGAGCTGTCAGAAGCACCAGCTCCTGAGGCTCCGGGTCTGCACGGCAGGCACAGCCCACCCTTCGCAAACCCCTTCCCAGGCGCTCTCCACCCTCCGAGGGCATTGCTCCGCACGGTGCCCAGCACGCCGCCTCTTACTTGACAGCAGGGTGCACCCTGTTCTTGGCCCGGAGGGGCCGTTTCTTCTTCACCGCCGGAGCCACGGCGGCGTAGGGTTTGTGTGGGGGCAGCACAGAAGCCGCCACGCTGATGCCTCTGCTAGCCCGAAGGAGCCGGCTGGGCACGGAGCCCCTGCTGCCTGATGGGGTGGCAGGAGAGCGGGGGACAGTGGGGCGTCCCGCAGGGGCTGCAGGTCCATGTCGGAGCTGATCTCAGGTGAGGGCCCCTGCTCTGCGCTGCCTGCACAGTACCTGCTCAGGGCGTCCTCCGACACCTGGGTGTACCTCTTCCTGCAGCGGCGGCTCCGAGAGCCCTCCAGCTGGTGCTCGATGCGGTACACGTCTTCTGTCACCTGGTTGACCCGGTCAAATTGGGCGAGCAGCATCTCGAAGAGGGAAAGGAGGCGCTGGATGTCTGCGTCCACTTCCAGGCTGTCCCGGGTGCTCAGCACGAGGCTCAGCCCATCCAGCTGGCTGGAGGAGGTGGAGGCCCTGGAGCTGTCAGAGGCAGCGCTGGGAGTGGGGCCCCGGAAGGACTTGGAGTCACTGGAGTCTCGGGATGGCAGTGGCTCCATCCCTTCGAACCTCACCTTGTGCCGGAACTGGAAGAGAATAGGGGAGCAGAGTTATTTCAGGAGCTGGTGAGTGGGAATGTTGTGCTGTAGCACCGTGTCCTGCTCCAGGCAGACCCAGGGCCGCTCCCAGCCATTCCTGGTGGGCCAGACGATGGCATGGACCTGGAGACAGATCCCAGGTAAGAGCACACAGAACTGTGGGTCTGAGAACTGGCAGCAGACGGCCCTACAACACCCCATCACCACCCCAGCTCATGGGCCTCCAGGAGCTACCACTGCTCCAGCCCTCACCCACCAGAGAAACCTGTCTGCGAACAGCAGCGGGGAGCAGCCAGAGGCAGAGGAAGGTTACGGATGGGGGATCCTGATTCTCTGCAAACATCAGCAGCCTACTGCCTTCTAACAGGCCCCTTCTCCAGGGAGTGTCCCCGGCTGCACTCACCTCCTTGGCTTTGCTGAAGCCCATCCACATTTTCAGCCTGCGCACAAAGAGCTCCACCATCTCGTAGTCCTGGGGCTCGAAGGCCGGGCGGTACAGCTCGAAGTGCATCTCCCGGTAGCTGTAGATAAGCACCACGGTGAAGAGCCTCAGCACAATCCACACCTCCAGGATGATGTAGCTGGTGCAGAACAGGTAGTAGAGGCCCGAGGACTCGGGCAGGCAGGGACGGAGGTGCACGCTGCCTCGCAGCATGGCGAAGAGCAGCAGGAGGCTGCTGCCCACGCTGCGGAAGGACTCCGAGGAGGAGGAGAAGAGCTGCAAAGGGGACATTGGAGATGTAAGGAGAAGGGTCGTGTGGCAAAACATTCTCCTGACCCCCAATGCTCACTCCCCCATCTTCCAAAGCATGAGCCCTGAGGAGTGACCCACAAATCTGCTGTGACAGCGACGGGCCACAGGGGCTGGTGCCCGGACTGTGCGGACAAGGGCACCCCGTGCAGGCTGGGGGTTGGAGCACCCTGAGGGCCCGCTGGGCTTTGCTCGCAGCCACGGTGAGGGATGAGGGACAATGTGACCCTGGGCAGCCTTTGCTGGTGACCAGCCACGCTGCCAGGCCTGGGGGAGACAGTTGGTAGTTACCAGGAAGCCGAGCTGAGCGTAGGCCAGGATGAGGACAGCGAAGGCCAGCCCTGCAGCAGCCAGCTCCTTCGCAGACTTCTGAAAGGTCTTCCCAAACACAGACCACTGCCTGACGAAGCGCAGCTGCTGGGCGGCCTAGGAGCAAGAGAGAGGATGGTGTCACAGCGCAGGCCCATTGCAGAGCCTGCTGCGAGGTCCTTCCAGCCCACAGAAGGGTCTTTCAAACATCTCTACAAGCCTGAGAAACGCAAACCCTGGCAGAGCAGAGGACATCCCCACCAACAGGCTCCCTGCCGACAAAATCATCCCATCAGCCAAGGCTGAACTCCCCAAGGGAACCGGGAGCCTGGAGACTTTAGAGACCCCAAGTGCCACAGCAGAGATGAGTAATGGTGGGAATGAGGAGAAAAGTTGAGATGTGTTCTGATCTCAGCTACAGCAACATGTGGTAAACCGTGGCCCCTGCAGAAAGAAGCTGGCTGCTTTGAGCAACCCCATCTAGTGAAAGATGGCCCTGCCCATGGCAGGGGGTTGGAGGAGAAGCCCTTCAAAGGTCCCTCCCAACCCAAACCATTCTATGACCCTGTCCTGCAGTACTCTGGACGCAGCAGCAGCCCCGCTGCATTTGAGTACAGGAGAACCAAAGCACACACCCCTGCCCACACCCTGCTCCCACCCAACCCTCACCATACCTGCACAGTCAGGAGGAAGAGGAGGGATGCAGCCAAGGTGCTGAAGACTGTGTTGAGGAAGGCTACCTGGTAGAAGTTAGTGAAACCTTTGCGGTTGTTGAGATACTTGAGCCACTGTTGGTCAGCAAGGGTGGCTTGGCTGAGGTGCACCACAACGGTACAAGTGGTAAGGAGGATGAAGACCCACTGGCCATAGTTTCTCAACAGGGTGAAGTAGGCTCTGCCTTCCTTTTTGATGGACAGCGACTCAGACACCACGAAGTAGACCACAAACATCATGAGGAAGACCTGAGGGAAGAATGGAGAGGTTGCCAGGGAAGGAGAGGGCAACGCTTGAGTGCTGTGCTACACCAGGGGACCCTGCAGCACCCCAGGACAGCAGGAGCCCCATGTACCAGGCTGAGTTCTGCTGCCCTACAGCTGGAGCACCCCCTGAGTCCTTCCACACCTTCCTCGCTTGCTCAGTGCCCTGCTCCCTCCTGCCCTAGCAGCAAAGCTCCCCAAACCACGTCCAGCACAGTTGTGGCAGGGTGGCAGGGCCCAGGGGAAGAGGGCCTAGGCCGGGTCTCTGGGGACATGGCTCAGCTGGCTGAAATCCCTGCTGAGGACGGAACACCACAGTGACAGGCACCGTCAGAGCTCAGGGAAGCAAACGGGCTGAGGCAAGACAACAAATGCCGCCAGGCAGGAGGAATCTCCCTGCCTTCAGTGGTGCCAGAGATGTTTCCTGTGAACTACCCAGGCCTGGAAGTGGAGTGGTCACAGGCATGGGGCAAGTGACCTCAGCCAGGGGTGCTTCAGTCCACAGTGACCAATGCTGCCCTTCTGGGAGGCTGGGCAATGGGTCCCAGAGCTTTCTGTGCAGTGACCAAGAGGGAAGAGGAGTGTGGAGGGGAAGTAACCACTGACCATCATGAGAAGCTGCAGTGTGACACCCCCGCTGAGCCGCAGCAGCGGGAAGGGGCTGATGGTGACAGTGGCAATGGCCTGGCCAGCCCCCAGGAACTCCAGCTGGAGGGTGATGGCAGCGTGCAGGTCCACGCTGGGGTTATACTGCATCAGCTCCACAAAGACTGCCCGGCTCCTGTGGAGGGAAGAAGAGCAGCTCAGGGCTCTGGGTCAACACCAACCCCAGGCTTTGGTGCCACTGCTTTGCAGGATCATAGATCCTCCCACAGCCACATGACATCCAGCAGCACCCCTTCAAAAACCTGGGTGACAGCAGAACACTTCCTTCACCCCCGCCACACTTACATGTTGTCGATCCAAGTGTGCTGCTGAAGAAAGCTCAGCTGAGCTTTGCTTTCCTCTAGTGAAGCCCCCAGCTCCTGGATGTAACCGCTGCTGTCATAGAAAGAGCTGTAGCCCCAGTACCAGACCCTGCAGAGGAAGAGGAGCCATGGGCTGAGAGGTGTGGGGCAGAGCAGCCACCGGTACGCTCTCCTACACGGCAGGCCAGGAGCAAGCGTGCAGACCCTGACCTCTACCCTGCCCATCCAAAGCTGCCTCATGATTTGTTCCACAAGACAAAAAGTGCCTCGATCCTCCTCAGAACAGCCCCAAGTCCTGTGGTGCCCCAGATTCCAATGAGGACACATCCAGGAACTAAACGGGGCAGAAACCAATAGCGATGTAATGACCAGTATGCTGGTGAAGACCAATCTCCCCATACCCACTTCAGCAGAAAGCTGTGCTGCTCTGTGCTGGATTCTTTCCTTCCACAGCTTGGCTCTGCCCCCAGAGCAGCACTACGCTGCTGTGCAGCGACAGGCACCTCTCCAGGGAAGCTGGGAGACCGGCAGCTCTGTGCCTCCCACCAGTCACCCTGCCAGCGTGGATGTGTTCAAGGAAGGCCTCTGGCGTTTCTGCCTTGATTTGCCCTTTGCCAGGCTTGGGAGCTGGGGCTGGCCTCGCTCAGGGGAGGGCTGGGAGCCACCCCAGGCACTGCCTCAGTGGAAAAGACACAAGGTCTCTGGCAGATGGAGCGAGGGGTGTGGGTGCAGGATGGGCAGCTCCTTACCCTGTCAGGTCAGGTGGTGAGTAGGACCACGCAGCCGTCACGTTCAGGGCTGCCCTTTCCCAGCCAGCTGCATAGTCAGCAGTAGAGAAGCTGTGTGAGTCGGTGCAGTTCCTCCCAGCAGCCATGCCCACGCCACGCAGGATGTCCTGGGCACTGTGCTGGCACTCGGCTGGAATGAGACCAACAGGGTCATCTCACGGGGAGCCCAGCACAGCTGAACATGCTGGGGCACGTGGCTGAGCTTTCACACACGGCATCTCCCTTCCTCACAAGCCTTCCACCTTCAGGCCCACAGTGACACCTCCAGAAATCAAGTCACCCTCTGTCTCTAGCATCAATCCCTGTGACTGGTTACCCAGCTCAGCTCTGCAGGAGCAGAACCACACTCACACACAGAGTGAAGAAAAACCCACCTCCATAACCTCTGCCTGCATCCAGGCCTGGGCTACATCATCCCCTCAGGAATGCCACCACATCCCCCCTCACCCCACCCAGTGACAGCAGAGCCACAGGCCAGTGCCCACCTACCTTCCTGGGACCTGAGCTGGCGCAGCCGGGCTGTCCCCAGCGTGGTGCTGCAGCTCTCCTGACCCGAGCGGTTGTTGTAGAGGTAAGGCAGGAAGACCTGTGACATCCATGCCCAGAACTGATCCGACCTGCAACAGGGAAGAGGAATGAGAGGTGGAGCTCCCAGGGCAGCTCTGCTCGGGCAAGGCTCTGCATGTCTCACCCGTGACCATCCGTTTCACCAGGAGGTGGGGACTGAGTTCTGGAGAGCTAACGTGGGCTGCTGGGCTTAGCTGGCTGCTAGAGGCAGCAGTTCCCTCCACTCCCAGAGCTTATGTGACACCTAAAGCTCACATAAGTTATGCTCCATAAGAGTTCTGCTCCACTCCCACATAAGGGAAACGCTCATGTGACACCTAAAGGTGACCGAATCCACTTGGCATCAGGATGAGGATCAGACCAGAGGGTGTGTGGCAGCATGGCAGGGAACAGATGATATTTAGGTCAAGATTCTGCTCTGCTCTCTCCCAGAAACTTCCACTGAGTTCACTGGGATCACTCCTAATCCACAGCACAGTGAATCAGTTTCCATGACTTGGTGTAGCATGGACAAGCCACGTCCACCTGCACAGAACCACCCAGGGGCCCATAGTGTGATGGGTACAAAGGTGCCATTAATTCCAGGCAGCTGTTCCAGTGCCAGCCCGGACTGCTGGAGTTTGCAGCGGTGTGGAAACCTGGCTGGGAAAGTTTAATCTAAAGTTTAAAATGTGTAAGCAAGGACAGGAAGGGCTCAGGATTCATAGGCAGTGTTATTTTTGGTTCCTGTGACCCTGTTTATGTTGTACATTTTGGAGACAGAACAAACTGGCATCCCTTTAACCAGATAAAGATAAACATCTGCAACTCCCACAGGCTCTTCCCACCAAGGAAGTAATTAAAACTCAAAGAAATTAAAGCTCTCAACCCCCACAGGTCCCTCTCTTCTCCAGGAGAAGCAGAACCACACGGACAAAAAGGGACCTTCTCACTGACATGCTGTGTCTGTGTGCGAGCGCCCAGCTCCCCAGAGACACCAGTGCACTCCCTAGAGACACCAGTGCACTCCCTAGAGACACCAGTGCTCCCCAGAGGCAAGAACCTCTCATGGTAGTGACAGCCTGAAGCCAGCCTGCTGCCCGACTCCTCACTGCAGCCCTGCACAGCTCCTCTGGCATAAAGCAACACCTTGTTCCTCCCCATCCCCGTGGGGGCTTTGAAGTTACCTCTTGATGTGGAGGAATTCATTGCTGCCCAGCTGCTGCTTGATGGAGCTCTGCAAAAGGAAGGCCCTGCCGTTGCGGGAGGCGTCTCCATAGTTGGTGAGCAGGATGACCAGCAAGAACACCATGTAGATGAGGAAATTCTGGCAAGCAAAGAGCAGGAAGGGATTGCACCCAGGTGTGTGTGGGGGGTGTTGGGTCCTGATCCTGTGGCAAAGCAGGGCTTCCTGCCACCCACTGCTCAGCAGGATCAGGACCCAGAGCACACCGCTTCCCCCAGGCTCAAAACAGTAAGAATCACAGAGTCACAAGGTTGGAAAAGACCTCTAAGATCATCAAGTCCAACCGTTCCCATCCTAAGCTAAACCATATCCCTGAGCACATCATCTACCCTTTTTTTAAACACACCCAGGGATGGTGACTCAGCCCCTCCCTGGGCAGCCTGTTCCAGGCCCTGACAACTCTTTCAGTGAGGAACTTTTCCCTAACATCTGCTCTGACCCTGCCCTGGCACAGCTCAGTGCCATTTCCCCTTGTCCCATCTCAAGAGACCATCGCCCACCTCTCTGCACCCTCCTGTCAGGTAGTTGTAGGCAGTGATAAGGTCTCCCCTCAGCTTCCTCTTCTCCAGGCTGAACACCCCCAGCTCCCTCAGCTGCTCCTCAGAGGATTTGCCCTCCAGCCCCTTCCCCAGCCTGGTTGCCCTTCTCTGGACTTGCTCCAGGACCTCAATGTCCTTCTGATGGTGAGGAGCGTGGGGATCAGCACTGCACGAGTGACCAAGAACCTGAAACTGCTGCTCCTGGAGAGGAGTTCATGTTCCACAGGCCTCCACTAATGTACTTTCTCATGCAAACTGGTGTCTGCCCCACACTGCAGACCCTGCCCTACCCTCCAACACCTCAGGTACAGAGGCAGACACACTGGCCTCTCCACATCAACCCCTTATGGTTCTGCTTTCTGGCCACCTCAAGTCCCAGAGGTTCTCTGAATAGGAGAATGTCACTGCCAGTCTCTTACAGATGAAGAAACTGAAGCAAGCACTAGAGTCATGGACCTACTAACTCAGCTGGACTGGAAGGACCCACACAAGGATGTATCTCAGCTCCTGAGGCTAGCACCCTGCCCTAGGCACCACAGGTATCAAGAGATGTCTTACCTTGAGCATCCTGTGTAGCAGTTTCACCTTCCTGGCCTCCTCCTTGGCCTGGAAAAGGGCAAATCCCTGTGGGGGTCGGACTTTGCTGATCTTCTCAGAAACATGCTCAACGAATGGATGCTCCACCAAGGTATCATCTTCTTCTGGGTGCAGGCGTTTGGCAACCAGTGAGAAATAGAGGGCTTCCAGCAGAACCTGGGGAGACAAGCAGCCTCATGAGCCTGCCCAGAGAGCTGTGCCACCAGAGCAGCTCCTGAGGGCCTTCAGCACAAACAGCAAGCAGGGCACAGGCACTGAGCACTCTCTCAGAGCAGCGAGTTGACCCCTAAAACAAACTGCCACCAGCCCCACCTCTCCTGCCCATCCTTCCCCTGCTGCAGGTGGGAGAGAGTATCCAACCCACACTGTGTCCAGTATATGACTTAATTAGCACCTGTATTAGCTGTAATTAGAATCTTGTCCATGCTTGTGTGTACAGACACGTGCTTGTGTACTCATGCTGACCTTACCTTCAGGGGCTCCCAGACCAAGAAGGATGCCAGGAAGCTGAATATCCCTGAGATGAGCCACATGAGAGCAACGCTGGAGGAAAAGCCCACCCCGATCCACACCGACACCCCTGTGGAGGTGGCGAAGAGGAGGAGACTGATACCATGAGCCAGGTAGGAGCACCAGGGTGGCAGCAAGCGTTTCCTGAACGTCTGGTCTGCAACTGGAAAGAGAGAAAACAAGCGTGAACGTTACTGCAAAAGGGTCCCAATGGGCACAGGGAAGGCTGAGCACACCACTCATCCCGGGTACCTGTCCACGTTGACTTGGCTGATCTGCTCACTTCCCTGGGAGGAGGTGCCATGCTCTGGCCTTTATCATTCAGCTTCTGCATCATGACAGTCTCCACCTTCTCCCCGAACACACTGGACCTGCCAGGGCAGAGGAGCAGTATTAGTGAGCCATGCCACTGCTGGCTCTGTGGTAAGCAGGCTGTCACCAAGGTGAACTGAATGCCAGTGATAGCACCAGTGCAGAAGCACTGGACCAGTTAGAAGCATTTCCTTCTAGAGCAGTGGGCTGCTGCAGCACACAGACACACTGCTCTGCATCTCCTGGAGGAGGAGTGGAGGTCTTCCCCCTCCCCACCCTGCTGTTTTACACTAGCTACTCAGCTGGGTGCTGCCCAGGGTGCTGTGGGCGTGACATCACCCCCTTCTCCCTCCCATCAGCGCCATAAAGCGAACCCACATCCCAGCACTTGGTCAACAGTCCACAAAGAGACTGGTCTGGAGACACATCTTCTGCTGGGATTTAAGGGGATATTCGAGGTGGCTCCTGGAAGGGTGGCAGCACCCTCCTGGAGCTCTGGCTGTGGGGGCTGCAGGAATCGTGGCCAGCAAGAACATCATGACACGCGACAAGGCTGACTCAGGCATTTGCAGTGTCACAAAGCTCAGCCCAGCTCAGCTCACTGGAGCTGGGTGCCACCATGCTGCGGAGCATGGTGGGAGGACAAGGGACAGGAGGCGCTGGCTCAGCTGCCCTGCCCGGGGTCTCTGTTCCCCAATACTTACAGCCCTGAGATCAGATCTGTGTCAGCCCTCATGTACGGCCCTAGGTCCTGGGAGTGGGAGATGCCACTTGCTCCATCAGCCAGGATCTGCCGGATCAGATCCTCATCTGGGGAAACAGAGAGTGCAGATGGTGTTGGTGGGAGCACAGCACCCAGCATCACACCAGGGTGGCTCCACAGCACTTGGGCTCAGCCACATTTGTGGAGCTGGGCAGGAGGGTGGCCAGGGTAGGTCCTCCTCCATGGGCCAGCCCTCCCAACTCCCTGTCTTCTAGTCCCCGTCTATCCCCAGCTTGTCTGCGGAGCCTGGCATGAAACTGCTGGTATAGGAGGCTAAGTTCTTCTCCAGCCACTTACAGAGGTTCAGAGACACACTGTGGGTTTGCAACCAGATATGTTGGTTGCTTGTGACATTCCCACGGGAACACACCTCTCCTGGCTCCCAGTCTGCCACAGTGTGGTGACCATTCACTTCAGACTGATCCACATCAGGACTCCTGCTTTCCCAGACTGAAATCCCCATAAAAGAACCCACGACCCTCTTCTTCTGCCTTTAAATTGAAGCCCACAGTGACAGCAGGCTCTGCTGTTCTGCTTTCTCCAGAGCTGAGCCAGGGCTCCCAGGCACCTGATCACTCCTCCTGCACTTTCCTGGGGCACTGAACCCCAGGAAACTGAACCCCCCACTGAACCCAACAGAGCAACGCTGCTCACACACCCACCCGAGGCAGAGAAGTAGCGGGGCTGTCCCTGGTGAACACCAAGAGACAAGCTGTCCTCCTCAGTTGCCAATGGTGCCTCAAGTCCAAGGTGGCGGCTGGCCCGGCCTCTCTTCAGCTTCTGGATGGTGTTGCCCATGATGGAGGGGTCGCTGAGGAGGTCTGGCCAGCTGAGCAGGGCCTCGCTGGAGGGCCACCGCATGAGGCTGCAGGAGAGGAACAGCTGCAGTCAGGTATGTGTGGGGAAGCAGGACAAAAGCAACTGTAGGACTAACTGGCAAGGGAACAGCTGTGGGAGCACAAAACCCGGTCTACCAAAGCAGAAAACTACACTGAACTCCTAACTGGGTTCATCCCCAGAAACTTACTTACCTTTTGGAGTCCTCCAAGAACAGATCTGTTTTGGTTTGCTCAGAGAAGGCCTGGGGAGGAAGCACAGACATTTCAAGCACATGGCACTGGCTTGTATCTGGTTACAGGATGTTAACATCAGGAGCCCCTGGAAACCTGGAGCCTGAGCTGCTTCGAGCCCTGGGTCCACACCTCCAGGAACCTGCTCTCCTCCAGAGAAAACACCCAGGCACGCTGGGAAGATCCATGCTCAGAGACACAGAGCAGTAGCTGGATACAGCTTGTGCTTGGCACCCAGGACTCCCACAGGGAAGAGATGAAGGGTTGGGCCTCTTCCCCATCACTGGTATGTGCCAGAGGCACCCAAGTGCATCACTTCTTGCACAGACAGCTGGGGATGGACACCGTGTCCACGCAGGGGAGCACAAAGACCCATGTAGCCTGTACAGCTTTTGGGCATGAAGCAGGTTACCTCTGCACGGAGCCCAGGGAAGGTGGGGAAGGAGCTGTCAAGGATGGAGGAGTCCAGGTAGTTGTCAATCTCCAAGGACTGCTGGTCTGAGTGGGTCAGGGTGTGGTTGATGGAGACCTGCAGGAGACAGGAAGGCTGGAGCAGAAAAGCGAGGGGTGGAGGAGACAGTGTCACAGTGGCTCAGAGCCCTACTGCTCAGTGGATCCCATCAGCTCCCTACTCAGCTGGGGATCCCTGGCTGCACATGCATATCCTCCCAGGCCCCTGGACACTGTCCCACAGCTCAGTGCTGCTGGAGCTACCCCAGGTACAAGTTCCCAGGAAGCCCCCTGAGTTCACAGCCTCCTGCAAAGCAGGGAGTGCTTACAGGAACAAGAAACAGCAGACACCTTTGCTGCTTATCAGTCACTGAGCAGCTGGCTGCAATACTTAATGGGGCTGCTAATTGTGCCTAACTAGTCATTAAATCCCCAGCTAATCCTTTCACAGCTGCCTAACTACAGCTCTGCTCAGACAGCTGAATCTGTACCCAGGGTAGACATTTCATTAGAAATGCTCCACTGAGCATGTCTCAAGCTCCTGTCAATGCAGCAAGAGGTCCCACTTTTCAGTGGCATTCGGGTACCTCTCACAGACTGAAATCCAGAGGGAGTAAGTGCCTGAGCAGCTTTGAAGATCTGCCCTCCTGGTCTCTGCCTGGGCACTGTCAGAATCCAGGCACTGACCAGTACTTCTGAGGTCAGGGGCTGCTCCTAGCTCAGGAGGGAGGCAGAGACTTGGTAAAGGTCTGGCCATGGTGCAGAGCAGCACAGAGGCACAACTGGGAAAGTGCAGAGACCAGTTGGAGAACTGATGCACCACCAAGAGCAGACCTGGTGGCATCACACCCGTCTGGGCAGCCTGGAACTATTTCTCCTCCTTACCTTGCCACGAGCCATCCGAAAGAGGAATAAAATGACCAGGTAGAGAGGGTAGACCACCACGCTGGACACCAGACCAACAGCCACCGTGTCTACATTCACAGGGATCAGGTTGGAAACGGCCCCATTGCTGGAGAGAACCAAGAGAGATCAGAGACAAGAGTCAGCAGGAACGCTCAGGGCTGCCAGCTCAGCGAGTAGTGAGACAAAGCCACACAACCAGGTATTTCAGGAGAGCAGAGAAAGGAATGGGCAGGGGCTGTGCCAACAGGTGATGCAGCAAAACCAGGACTGCTGCTTGGGTTGTTCTTCGTCACCCGTGTCCTGATCCCAGATTCTATGGAGCAGGAAGGGCAGACTCAAGGCCACAAGCAAGGCATCTGTTCCCAGCAGATGTAAGACCTGCCCAGCTCCCACATAATGGGAACCACAGGAGGGGCCCTGAGGAGGGAAGGGACCGGCGGGAGCACCGAGGGATGCAGCGCACCTGAGGTGTACGTTCCCCACCACGCCGTACCACACAGCGTTGGCACAGAGGAAGAGGAAGATGAGGAGGGAGCAGCAGGTGGCTCTCTGGACACGGGTGAAGCGGCTGCGAGGCGGGCGGTCCCACATGGACAGCCAGACGTGCTTCTCGAAGAAGCCTCGCTGCAGCTCTGCGATGAAGATCCTGGAGAAGCTCCTCAGCTCCGTCTCACCTGAGCACAAGAAGAGAGAGACTCTCAGGGCCACCTGCACCGCACAGGGACTTGTCTGGGCCTGGCACGGTTCCCCTCAAGTAAGTACTCCCACTGCATCTATGTGGTCCCTCCTACACAGCTGTGTCCTTGCCGTGCCGTGTCCTCTCACACAAAGCACCCAGCGGAGCACTTGGCTGCACAAGGCATCAGCACAGTGCAAGAAGAACCAGCGTGCCAGCTCTGTGGTCTCTCTCCAGTCTCCTGTTGTGGGGCCCTTCCTCAAGGCAATGAGAACTGCTGTGCTGCTCAGCCAACCCAGCCCCACACCCCAAGGGCTGAGCACTCACTGGCTGCATAAACCTCCTTCTCCACCATGCCATCGTTGTCCTCACTCTCCACCGACAGCCAGTCGTTCACCAGAAAGAAGTAGGTCTTGCTGCTCTGCAGGTCCCGGACTATGACATGCTGTAGGTACCAAGAGGGGCTGAGTCCTAAAAGTGAAGAGATGCAGAAATGTGTTTCACTGCAGACATTCCCTGCACGGACCTGCAAGGCCAAGAGGGCGACAAGAGAGCCCTTCAGGGGGACAGCCACAGTCATGCTGTGGCACTCTCTTCATCAGTGGGAATCGCAGAACCTCCAACAGAAAGGCTGGCATAGCCAGGTCACCTCCCAGGCCAGACAGACACTGTCACAGCATGCTGCTTGTATGGGTACGGGGTTACAGCTGACTGGTCTGCAGACCCCCCTGTGATGTTCCCTCCCAGCTACCTTCCCCCAAGCCAGTGGGTCACCGTGGTCTCCCATCAGGGTTAGGCCAGGGTGTAGGCCCAGGTACCTCTCCACTGGCTCAGGTACCAGACAAGGGCAGAGCTTGGTTCTGACCTGGGATGTGTGATGGCTCCTCAGCCCCCACACCTCCTCAGGTCTCACCTTTATTGTCATGCCAAATGCGGATGCGCCAGATGCTCCCCAGGCTCCGCTCCGTCGCGATCTGAAACACGTCGAGGCTGTTGCGGTGGAAGGCGTTCTCTCCATCCAGGTGTCTGTGACCACTTTTATTGTCTACACCGTACAGGGCGATCCCCACGTGGGCTGTGGTACCTGGCACAGTGACAGGGGCTCAGTTAGTGAAGTCCACCCAAGGCAGAGCTACTCCCCAGCCCTGCCTTCCTGCCAGTGACCAGGTACCAGATGCCACGGCCCTTCAGAGGGGCCACCTGGGGACTCATGAAGAAGGAATGTGCTAACAGCCATAATACACCCCGATCTAGTTGCACACAGCCAGGAGGGTGGCTGCTTGGACTGGCCTGGTGCGTGGACCTTGGTGTGCTCACAGCTCTCCTCTTTGGAGGGGACTGAATCTGACATTCCTTGCCTTGCTAACCCAGTAATGGGAGGAGATGTTTTTTCTGATTGTTTTTTTTCCATCAAGTAATTGAAAGACTTGATTTGTTTGACTTCCAGTACCAGTTGCTCCATGGTCCACCTGCTCAACCTGGAGGGTCCTTGTGGTGGCTTCAAAAGAAAGCTGTTGCCACTGAAACCAGTGGTTACACTTAGATCAATGGGAGCATGTTTCTGGCAGTGACATGGTGGCACTCCACCTCTGTCTATGCTTAGAGATTCCACATTCCAACAGCCCATATTTTTGAGTCCAGGATGATGTTTCTGGCAACTCCAGCTACAAACCCAGCCCCAGATCAGAAAGCCAAGCTTTCTGCCTTCATGCCGCTGGGAGAGATTCAGACAGCGGAATAAAGAGATGGATGCTGGAAGACAGCAAAGTGATCCATCTAAAAGGCCCAGAAGGCCTGGATGCTTCTGCAGGAGAGGGTCAGAAGTGAGGAACAATCGCTGCTTCTTGGCTGCTCCTGCAGCCACAGCAGTGTCAGGGAAAGCAGGGTGGGGGTATTTCTATACTGGGTGGTTCCTTCCAGCAGCAGCTTCTTGTCCCACCCCAACAGCAAGCAGTGGGGCAGCACACCCCTCTCCACAGCTCCTGACCTGCCCAATCATCACACAACACAAGCTGGGAATGCTGTGGGAAGCCCTGAGCTGACTGCCAGTGCTGCTCCAAACTCCAGCTCTGCTGTGGACCCTGCAGGGGAACATCTGGTGCACCATGTTCTGAGGTGAGACCACAGGGGAACCACACAGATGTCACCTTAGGAATCAAACACAGGAGCAGACTACGGGCTGACCTGATCCTCTGCCCCAGCCAGTTTTCACCAGGATCTCGTATTTGTAGAGCCCATTCTTCCCACAGAAGGGGATCACCCCCACTCGGTTGATGTCAATCATGTCCAGCTTGTGCACGATGAGCGCAGCCACCGAGTAGGTGACAAAGCAGACGGCACACGTCAGCAGGACGATGTAGTTCAGACCTGGGCCTGGAGCCTAAAGGAAAAGCAGCATGTTGTGAGGCACCCTCCTTCCCCAGGAGCTGCCCCCCATTCCCCAGGAGTCATGCTGCCTCCTTCCTGGTGATAACCATCATTCCCACATGATTCCCACAGGCAAATCGAGACCTGTCCCTGCACATGCACTCCCAGCCCTGCAGTGACAGCAGCAGCCGGCTGAAGCTGCTGTAGCAGCTGCTGAGAGCTTTCTGCTCCCACTTACATCACACCCAGAGCTAGAGAAACCCCCAGCGCCTCTCAGAGGCAGGGAGCAGCTGGCAGGTGCACGGTCCCTGGGATAAAACACTGCTGGGTGACAGCTGGGAGGAGCAGTTGGCATCTCATGAAGAGGTGAGCACACTGCAAGGTGTCCAGAATAGAGAATAAAGCCATCTGCAAAGGTCTCTTTGTAATGGCAGCAGCCAGGATTCGTGCTCAGAGGATACAGCCCCTGTGTGAGCTGTGCCCATCTCCAGCTCCCAAGGGCTCTCCAGTGCTTGTGCTGCTTTGCCAGCTGAGCACGGGTCAGCCAGGACCCAGCTTGAACGTGAAGCCAACGGGAGCCCAAAGCTTCATTGTCTAGGTGACAACAACCTGCTCAGCATGTGGTGGTGCTGCACAGCCTCCTCTGCCATACTCACAGGGAAGATGAACTGGACAGAGTTTGGGGGGACGAACAGACTGGCCCCAAAGGCAGTGAGGTGCTGGGTTAAGCACACAGCCTGGTCTGGCCTGGTGTCTTCCAGGGGGATGATGCCTTCTGTCTTCCACCGTTTCTCCTGCTCACTGAAGTACTGGCACAGGGAGGTGTACAGCCCCACAGTCACCTTCACTGAGGACCAGCTGAAGTGGTTTGTGATGTTGAAGTAATATTTCTGGATGGTGTCATCAGTTCTGGAGAAGGGAAAGGCAGTAAAGGAACAATTAACCCACAAGCAGAAGAGACACAAACCCTGTTCTGACAGATGTGTGCCCACAGGAAGCACTGTACTGCAGGGACAGGTAAACACACACTGAGGAAGAAAAGCCCAGTGAATGTGGTGTAATTTACACCATGTTTTGGCTGTACAGAAGCTCTGCAGTTCTACAGACCACTTTAATTATGTATCTTTGTATTATTTCAGCACCTGCAGCATTCCATTGGACATCCTCTCCTCTGAGCCTTGCACAGCTCTCCTACCTGCCCTTCCATGTCCCACCGACCCACACCAAGCTGCCATAGCACCATGATTATTCCAAGCTGGGAGCACATTTGCTCTTGATGCTGATGAATTAAGGAAGGTGTGTGAACTTACACAACAACGGCTCTGCTCTTGCCCCACCTATTCCCAAGCTGTCTAACTTTTCTTCTCAGGCACTGGCTTGTAAACAAAGCAAGCCATGAACACATACACTCCTGGCCAAGGCAGCCAGACAGCAACTGAGGTTACAAGAATGACAGCTCTGATGAATGTAAGAAAGCTTTGCTGCAAAACCCAAAGGCACAGCAATGCAGCAGGGTGGGTGGGAGCCCCCCAGGGAACCTGCGTTCCCCCTAGTCACACGCTGAGAAGATGAGCTCTGAGGGCAGAGGTGCTTTGTGATGGCTGCACAGCAGGGCAGGACCCAGGCTAACATGTGGTGCTTTGCCCCAGGAAACTGTTTCACAAACTGCATGATGTGACCCCTGAATCCACAAAGGTTGGTGTGAGTCCCTTGGGGAAAGAGTCCTGGTAAAGACAGGGAGCTTTGGGAGCAGGAGTGTGCAGGGGGTGAGGGTCTGGACAAGCAACAGACAGTCTGCAGCAGCTGTTAGACAAGTGAACAGAGAAAAGGGCAGTGGTGGGGGAAGACAGGAGGCCCTGGGTGAGGGTTATGATACTCAGAAGCAACAGGATTTATGACTCTAAAAAGGGGAACCCTCCCTCACCTGGGTGACAAAGGCAAATCCCAGAGCATGGAGCTGCCTTTGCACCAGCAGCAGCAGGTGTCTGGGAAGGACACAGAGCCCAGGTAGAAGAGGTGCCAATGCTGGGGTAGAAGAAGGGCAGCCTGCAGCTGCCTGTCCAGAAGAGCTGTCTCCTCCAATGACAGAGGAGCACTGGGGACAGTTACATCAGCACCAGCCCCACAAAGCAGCCTGGCATAAACCACACCAAGGCCCTGACCATCCCTCATGTGCATCCACAGGAAGTCTTAGGGGTGACAGGGGTTACCAGGGAGGCTTCTCTTACCTGGGTGAAGTGAAGAAGGTGTAGAGCTTGTGGTCACTTCCAGCCAGGGCATCCAGGCCAATTTTCTTAGAGGCACTGCAGTTGTGCTCGTTGGGCTGTGGCTCATGATGGAGATAAGCCATGATGAACGGCTCAGGCTCGCTTGCAATGTAGTGGTCTGCATGGGGAAGGGGAAAAAGCAGAAAGTACTTTATATATAAACACCAGGGAGAGCCTGGCCACAAGCTGGCTGCCAGCAGTGGAGGAAGATCAAGAACACAGCAAGTCAGGAGAGACGCTTTTCCAGACTGCACTTTGTCACTCTGCAGATCAGAGGATCCCTGGGCAGGAGACTTGGGATGTGACTATGTGACAGAGAGGGACTGGACAAACTCCCTCCTGTGCTCCTGTGGTTCAACAGAAGGGCTGGGAAAAGCAAAAGGCCTCTCAGTGCCAGAATCCACAAGCAAGGATTACACCAGGGACTGGATAATGCCCGTGACAGCCTCCACCATGCAGCGTGGAACCTGCTTGGCTACACCTGACATCCCCTCCCACACCGGTTCTCCCTTGTCACAGCTCTCCTTTACTGCAACACCCACCCTCCTCTCCCATGCAAAGAGCATAAGGAGTTGTCCTACCGTTCAGGACTGTGTAGGTGAGCTGGAAGTGCAGCCCTGCTTCTCTGTTGTTGCTCTCCATAGTCACAATGAGGTTCACAGATGTTCTTGCCTCGATGATTGCAGTGCCAGCAGAGAGGTTGTCAGGATCAGTGTTGTTTGACACCATTACAGTGATAGCTTTCTCTGAGTCCAGGCTTCCAATGGGGATCTGTACCCCGTTGTGTGTCTGAAACTCCATGGAGGCAACCTTTGTGGACACGGTGTAGTTGCTGATGTAACCAAAAGGGAAAGGATTGGAGTCCACTTGGAACATGACTTGAATGACATCCGTCAGGTTGGAAAGGGTGGTGTTGAATGCCTGAGGGATGGAGAACTGGCAGTTTGGTGTATTTTCATAGCAAAGCAAGTTAAAGGGATCAGAGCGCTTCCCTGTGGCCTTGATTTCTCCTCCCACCAGCTCGAGTGGCTCTTCATTCAGCACTCGAGACTTCATGAGGATACGCATCAGGCTGGAGGACAGGTTGTAGGCTTTGGGAGCTAGCAGCAAATTGTGGGAGTCAGCAAGCAGCTCCTGGGGCTTGGATTCTTGTGAAACTGTATTGACAAGGTGAATTAGGTCACCTGCCAGGAGAGAAATAAAGGTGTAATCAGAGGAAGTGGTAAATAGCCTAGATAACTGTTCCTGTCTGGATAACATCTGACAGCTACACTGAAACAATCAGACAAGTCTTTCCTCACTGTCTTCTCACTGTAACTCTACACTGTGTACATGACCCTCCGTGCTGGAAGCCTTCGGTAGCCCCTAGCTAAAAATAGAGCTGTCAGCAATTGCAGCTGGCTGTCAGCTACTCTGCAAAGTTTGGTGGTGAAAGCTTCATCACCACAGGCTTTATTTTCCTCCTGTCAAGTGACTAGAATGGCAGATTGGGAAACAGGGAAAGAATGGGTAAAGCAAACACACATTCCTAAGCCTTTGCACTCTGAAGTGCAGGATGCTCAGAAATACAAAGCAAGGAGTGCAAAGAAGGTGCCTCTGCTTCCTCCCAGGGTAACCAGGTGAGAATTTCCACAGCGGGTTCATGGGTGCCCCAGTGAAGTCTGGCAACCTCCTCAGACTGCAACCAGGAAGACAAGTATCTGGAAGTCATAGGTGTTACTCCTTCCTTACTAAAGAGACAATTCCCTTAAGTATTAGTGAGTTTATTAACAACTGTCATATTGGAGTACTCCCAGAGACAGCTGCCCAAGCCAGGACAATGCTGGGAAAAGCAAAGAGAGAAGTACTGGGGTGTCAAACTCCACATGTCAGATGCTATGTTGCTAACAGCCTGAAAAGGCATGAGCCAAACCCTCAGTGGTACAGGGGAAAGCTGGCAAAGGTTCCTCTGACTGCTTCTGCCCAGCACCCTGCGCAGGGAGACCTGTGCTCTCAGTGCTGCCTGGCCAAACACAACCCATTCCTGCAGGAACAGAGCTGACCTGTGATGTTGAGGATGTTGTCGGCAATACCAGTTGGTGTCACAGTGCCCTGCGTTGTTTCCCCCTGCAAAATGGTCATCATGGTCTCCAGCTTGTTCAAGGTCCTTGTCAGGCAAGACTTGCAAACCAGTTCCTTGCTCACCACCTGCAAAGGCAAACACGGTCTGATGCGGTGGGAAGACCCCGGGGAAGGACAAGTTCAACTGGCTCAGCCCTTCAAGGGATATTTGCTGAGAGATCATTTGCCTCTGAGAGTCACCCCTGCTCTTTCAGCCCCAGGGAGGTGACTGCAGAGACCGTGGCTGCTTTGCTCACACTGAGATGCCAGGAGGTTGTCGGTGTGTCCAGGACTCTTCCACCCATCTCCCCTTGCGTTTCAGTCTCCCAGCATACAGGCAAGCATGCCAGGAGTCTGACAGAGGATGCATTAGGGTTGGAAAGAGCAATAAAGGGCAGCATGTTCCAGTTCCCTGGAGTTCACTTGTAAGGACCAAGCATGCTGTCTGCCATTGCATCTCATGAGCAGCCTTTGGTGCCACACACCAGTCCCACAAGAATCAACCACAAGGATTCCTCCATCCACTCCACCATCTTCAATGGTAGCAAGGTTTAGCCCTAACTGAATCCATTTCAGTGTCCAAATACTCCTGAAAGCTGTGGGAGGGATCCTGCCACTCAGGCATGATGGATGTCCCTCCCTCTGCTCCCAGATGCGTCCAAGAAACAGAATGTTCTAGCCACGGCCTGGAGCTCCCCGCACTCTCGAGGTCTGGATGGGAGGGACTGAGGCAACACATGGAAGCTGTTACCACAGCCCCGTTCCTAGATCTTATTCATCTTTATGCTTTTAATCATCATAGGATTCAGACGTGATCCACATATGTTTTGGTGAAGAATCAAAACAGCATCTGCAGGTCTAGAATTCCCCCGTTCCTGCTTTTATTTTTAAACCATGAGAACTGAGGACATACTGTGTAAACCACAGTCCACCAGGCACGGTGAGGGAGCAAGGAGGCGGGGAAGAGAAAGGGTTATGGGGAGGAACCACCCAAGGGATACTACTGCTTAGGAAGGAGAACTGACTGAGAGCCTTTTTCTTCCCCTCCAGGAGAAATTAATCCTGACTTTTTCTCTCCCCCGTAGGGAAATCAAAAAAGTATCAGCACTGATTGACACGTGGACAGGAAAGGAAACGTGTGAACTCTGTGCTAAGTCTCAACCACTTGGGAAATTCTAGATTCCTGTTTTCCTGAGCTTTTCATTCCAATGCAGAGCACAATCCTTGAAGGTCAGCTTTTCCTATGGAACAAATTTCTATTTCTAGACCTACGCTTCCACAGCAGCACCAAGTCACAAGGTAAGTGCATGTGGGAGAGACCAAACCAAACCAATCCAGAGTTAGAATGGGATGTGCAGAACCCCAGATCCCAAAGTTGAACAGAAAGAAGTCATTCTTGAGGTTTCCAGACTTCAAAGCAGAGGGAGGAGCAGCAGAACTCTGTGTGTGGGACGCAGTAGTCTGTCCATCATTTCAGTGATAGCATGTTCCCCGCTGAGCGAGGCTGCTGACCTGGCTGGGAGCATGATGCACAGCCAAGGCCACGGTACCTGACTCCAGTCCCAAAAGCAAAGATTTGGGAGGGCGGGGAGGAAGAGCGTGCCAGTGCAGCCTGGCTGACCACCAAACCCCAAGCACATTATATAACTGGGCTCTCGTCCCTTTGCCCATCTGACAAAACACATAAAGCCACTCCTAAAGCCACCAGGCAGCAGCCCCAGCACTGGGGAGCTGTAACTGTAAGCTGGCTGGGAAACACAACGGTTCCAGTCAGCAGCGAAGCAAAGCAGGGATTCTAATCCTGTATGGTAGAAAGGGGGCTGGAAGGAACAGCAGTCCTTGGCACTGTTCTCTGGCTCAAAAAGGGTCTGGCTCTACTTGTGTTACTCCTGATGGGAGTCCAGCCTGTCCTTGGAGATTCTGCAGTTCCCCCAGATATTTATTCCAATACTTCTCCAGTCTGTTGAGGCCTGTCCTACAGTCTCCCTTCAAAAATGAAGGAATCTACTTGCTAGTGAGTTGTTACACCAGGGCTGGGACCAGGGCAGCAGCATAGAAGTCTGAGGTGCCATCTTCCAGGCCATGAGAGCATCACCTTAGCCCACACTCCCTAGATCGGTGACATGGTGAGGGGCAGAGCTGACCTAAGACACCACAGAAACCCAAATGACATCAAGTCATACCCATCTTCCCTGTGTGGTACGTGTCTGGGATGGAGAGAGAGGGAAACTGAACAAGAACTGAAGAGCATCTAAGGTGCACCTGGAAGAGCAGGAGGCTGGAGGTGGTGATGGGGAACATACCGTGCACTGCGCCAGGGCAGCTGAGATCTGCTGGATGTCATCAACTGTGTTCACCTTCAGCAAGTTCAGGGTTTCTGTGATGTTGTTGCGAGTCCAGGTCCGGAGTTCAAATTCATTCCCAGTCTCAGGTTCCAGAAGCACAGACCGCTCGTACTGGGAGAGACACGATCAGACAGAGCGTTTCAGAGGATGATGAGATGTGTCACCTCTTCCCTGCACTCCCTATCTCCCTGCCTGTGCTTCTCCCCAGAGGGTGATCTAATGAGCTGCATTTCCAGTAGAACTTCCTCAATTTCCCTCCTGCTCTCCAAGCAATTACCTTAACAGCCCTGCACTTGACAGCTAAGTAGCACACCCCTGTGCTGTCCTTATTCAGCTAAGCACAGTGCCCACCTTCAGGGGGGTCGCACCAGGCCAGCTTCCAGACACACAGGAGGCTCTTATCAAGGAGGGAAGGGGGAGCATAGACCAATGTCCCTGCCCTGCAGGGACTGGGGCCTGCTTCAGGCAGGTGTGAAAGGAATGCTGCCAGGAGGATGATGCTTCTGCACTGTGGATTAAGAGCTTTGTAAACAGCCAGAAGATCTTTCCAGCTGCACTAGCTCAGCGGTCAGAACAAGGAGGTCTCCTCAGCACCCAGAGCATCACCTGAGCAGTTACAGGGAGTTTCCAGCCCTGCTGAGATGGAGCAGGGGGACTAGCTGAGAGAAGTGTGAAGGAGGTGGGGAAATTGGGATGAGATTCCTGATTCTAAATTCGTTGTTTAGACTTGCAGTTGGCAGTAAAGAGGAAAAACTATCTGAATATGAGGCTGCATGGGAGACACCCAAGCTGCTGCTGTCTCTGGGACCCCTGATTTACTTTGCAGCCCCTCCACTTTCCCTTGTCATTGTGTGCCTGGAGCTCGTTAATCTTTCTGATGCAAGAAAATAGCTCCAGCCCAGCTCCCAGCATGCTAATATGCTAATTTACAAGAAAAACTGCAGCATTAGTCATTTCCCTACATTGCTGCACAAAACCTGGCCAAAGAACGTTACTGGTGATTTCAAGGCCTTCTGGAGGCCCCTCTTAGGCAGATAGTGCTGCTTTACCTCATTTAAGATGGTGATGAGAGCCAGGGAGTACTCAATAACCTGTTGAGGGTCTCCTTGTTTCACTAAGCCCTGGAGGACGGTGTCAGTTTGATTGTAGAGCCAGTGGGAGAGGCTGGGGAAGCCCTCAGGTAGACTGATTTCCATGGAGCTGCCAAGGGAAAGAGGCATGTGGGTTAAGTACAGACTATCAAACAGGGCTGGGGGAAAGGGGCAGAATCTGCTCGTTAGCTGGGAAGGAAGAAGAAGGGGGAAGCAGGTGATTAAACAACACAGCATTACTGACACCTGCCCTGGTACCCAGTTTGGACCAGCTCTATGTAGGAACATCGTGGACCTGAAGCTTGGCTCCTCACTGGTCCAGCTCTGTGAAGCTGCAGGAGGAGGATGCACATGGGTGAACCGAACCCAGAGGAGAACATCTGGGTTAAGTCTGATGGAGCATACAGAGCACTTAAAAAGAGGGTTGGTGTGCTGGGAAGAGCTGCACTGCTTTTGGCATTGTTCTCTGGGGTCTGAGGCACAGCTGAGACACAGATCCTCCTCCCCAGGCACTGCAGGCTCCAGCCTGGGAGGCCAAGACCACATGCACAGTGTGGGGAGCTGCCAATCGTCCTTGAGGGGGAGCAGTCCTACATCTCGATCAGGCAGCAGAGACCAGCTCAGGATGCTGCCCAAAGACCTGTGGGCATTTGTATCCAGCACACTGGAAATCCAGAGGTATTTGCAGAAGGGATGACTGGGTTTTCATGGTACTGGCCCTGCTGAAATTAAAGCTGCAGACCCTTCCACCTCATTCAAACGTGCTCTCCACCTTGGAGAGACCTCCCTGGGTCCCAGCAGTGGGACATCAGGCTACTAGCAGCACCAGATCTTGCTGTTGCCAAGTCTCCTTTGAGGGTTCCTGATACAGAGAAGGTGGCAGAGCCCAGAAATCTTCTCAGAAAGTGACCATGTGCCTTCAAAGCCACATGTCACCAGGGAAAGACAGGGGTGGTCAGGAAAGCAGTAACTTTGGGAGAAAGTCCCCCTCCTTGAGCAATGATCCTCCAAGACTGGAAGCCTCTGCAGTGCACTTCTGCTGAGCCTCCCCTTGCGCCCTCCTGCCAGCAGCCTCTTCCAGGAGGCAAACGTTCCACCCAGGATGCACAAAGCCCTTCAGGACAGGGACCCAGGGGTCAAGCCGTAAGACCGCAGCTCAGGAGCGGAGGCTGGACGCCGGCTCTGCCTGCCAGCGCTGGGTCTTACCGGTTAACGGCCACCACGGTCGCTCCCAGCTGGTCCTGAACCAGGACTGACACGTACACCAGGAAGCCGCTCTCGTGAAAGCCGGGGGGCAGGAAGGCGCTGTGCTCGGCACGGCTGCCCTTGTACACACAGAACTCGTGGTAGTGCCCGGCCCTGCGGCGGGACGCCAGAAGGATGTACACCAGCGGCCCCTCCGCATCCTCCGTGTCGCGCCAGCCTGCAAAACAAACCCCAACAGGGAGTCTGAGGGGGCAAGGGCACAGCGGGGCTGCAGCCACCATCCCCAAGCCCGGCCTGGCCATCTGAGCTGGTGCTGCCTGGCAGTGCCCCTTCCCATCCCTGGTGCATCCCACAGCGCTCAGATCTTCAGCATGGCATCTCTCCTGATCACTGTCCCCAGTATGAGGTCACCACGCTCTGGCAGAGGGACGGGCATCATTAAGGGACAGGCATCACAGCTTAAGGACTCTGCTGCAGGGATGTCCCCAGGGCCTGCAATGTAAAGCTCTGAGCCTCTTGGAGTTTTTCTCATGTTTTGGAGTTTCTGCCTAGGTGTTTGGGTCCTGCAACATCTAAAGGGACCTGTGAAGAGCTCAGGAGCAAAATTAAAATGGGAATAACTCTGCTGGAGCTGGGAACAGCACTGGCCCAAGGTAGTGGCTTCCATGCAAGCTCTGCAAAACCTGATTCAGCAGAGCCCTGCAAAACCTGACTAAGCACAGCCCTTAGGCAGTTCAACATCTCAGGAGCAACTGAGTCTAGGATAAAAACTGCACAAAGGTTTCTCTGGAGCTCCCAGGAATTATGGAGAGTCTTGTGGGAGGTGGGCGATTGGGAAAGTCACTGCACATTTGCCAGTGAACACCAGTAAAGGTGCTGGCTCTGCCAGGGCTCGCTGCCCTGGACATGGACCAGCAAGTCCATAACCCTTGTGTTTCACTTCAGCTGAAAAACAATCACTAAGAGCTACAGTTCCCACCACTCCAAAGAAGCACTGATTTCGTCATTATTCTGGCTAGCTCAAAATAACTGAAGTTACAACCACACCATGCTGAATATACTGCTTCTTCCCCAACTTAAGCTGGGCTTTGGTGACCAGCCCCCCCAGAAGCAGCAGGATCCATCATCTCCTCTGCAGCGTGGCTTCCCGGCATTTGTGCACAGACAGCATTAATCTCCAACACTAATCATTTGGGGAAATATGGTTTTCAGAGGCACTTAGTCCTTGGCCCAAGGCTACAGGATGTCAGCCAGGCCACTTTTCCAAAGCTAGGCTCATTGTTGCTGTCTCTGCAGCTGGTTGAGAAGGTAACTGCCGCCAGGAACATCCAGCCCACATGGCAGAGCCGGCCCCAGCGCTTTGTCTTTTGACTCTTCCCACATATGTGTGACTCATTTTTGGGCACCTTTTTTTATTTTTCACCTTTTTTTTTTAAGTTTCCTGCACAGAAATACCAGTTTCTTCTGCCTGGCCTGGCTATCAGCACTCAATTACATGAGTTAGGATTAAAAAATAAGTGCCTGAGAGCTACCACGAATGTGAGAGCTCCATAATTTGGGCACACAAAGTTGCTCACGGTCCGAGCTCTGGGGAACAGAAATGGAAAGATCTACTTCTGAACTCAGTGCTGGCCAACAGTGTCCTGGGGTAGGAGCTCAGGGTACAGAACACATCTGTGGGAGGAAGGGCAGCTGGTAAGGAGAAACCTTTGCTGCTTTGGGGAGCAGAGAGGGCTGGGAAGTGTCCAGCTGTCCATACGTTCTCACCTGCACACTCAAAGTGCACCTTTGTCATCAGTGCCCTGAGGGGTCCTTTGGGAGACAGGTGGCAGGATCCTCCCACAGGTGGCTGGTTTGGAAGCAGATCGATGGAGGCGAATCCTTCCTCCCCTGTTGTGAGGTCTGTGATGTGGAGGGTAAATGTATATCCCTCCCCATCCTTCAGCGCCCCTTGCCTCAAGACCAGGTTCATTCCTGTGTCGCCAGTGGAGGTAGTTTTTTTGTCCAGGATGAGAGACTTGTTTTTAAAGCTGTGTGCTGCCCATCTCTATAGAGATGAAGAAGGGAAAGACAGGAGAGGTCTTGTTTAAATCTGAAGTTATGTCCTTGTTTTCAGATCGAGCCTCTTATAAAAAGTAACAGATTTCTACTGGGAGCATCTGCCAAATTTGCAGTTGATAATTCAGCTTTAGTCTTGTGTGCTAGAGCAACAAGAACTGGAACCTTTCCAAAATGTCTGGTGGGAATATTTCCACCATGAGATCTACTTTAGTCTCTGGGATTACATCACCCTCCGACAGAGTATTTCATAATACAGAATACAAAACACAGGAAATAAATTAAGTACTGGTGGAGTCTCCATGGGATACCATGTTTTATATGCTTCAAGCTCAACGTGTCCTGGATGGTTACTGTTAATAGCACAAACGGACAACTGCAGTAACAAGAGGGACAGTGAGATACCCAGCCAGAAACTGCCATGCACTGGGCTTGCTGGGGACAATACAAACTAGCTCTCACAACAGGACTTCCACTTCTGAGACCTCCTTCACTCAACAGGTTGCAGAGATGCTGCATAGTGATACCTGTCATCAGAGGAGGGCATGAGGGACTTGAAGGATCAGAAGAAGAGACTGAACAACCTCTGCTTGAGCCACTAGAGTAATGGGCAAAATGCTAATCATCAGGGAGAAGAAAACACCTTACAGACCTTTTCTAAGAAAAAAGTGGCTTTTGGGTAAAAAGAGCTGGTCACTCATGGGCTTGGCTTGAAAACAGCCCAGCACGACTTGCCGTTGGGCAGGTCAAGACACTGATGGAGGACTGACAGGCCATGTGTCCCACACCCTGCAGGCTCAACCCAGGGCAAAGGGGCATCTCCCCTGCAGTCCACTGGTTCCTGGACACAGGGAACCTGCCTCACAGGCTCTCCTAGCCATGGACATGACACGGCACGCAGGAGCCCCATGACACAGCAGACAAGCTCTGAGCAGGGCCTGTTTTAAAATTCAAACTCTGCAAGCCAGTCCTGCAGCCAGCTCCAAGGGCTGTGATGAAGACACCAGTATGAGCCAGTATTCTTCCTCCCCTCAGCCAGACCCAGACTGCCACTGCATTTACAGTCAGACTGATTCTCCTCCTTGCCTCTGGCAGTTTAGGTCCAGCACTTGATTTCTCACACAGCTCTTTCCAGCCTGTCCTCTCTGACTTCCCTTCCCTCTCAAGTCCACCAAAGGTGAACACCCGTGTTGGTGATGACTTTACCCCAAGCTTGGAGTCGTTGTGACAGTTCTGGCAGCTCCCCTCCAGGTAGACGTAAGAACTCTTGCTAACTTCATAGACAGACTGAGCCTTGCAGGAAACACACTCCAGGGACACAATAGGGACTCCTCCCCTTTTGATGAACACCTGGGGAAGCAAGAAGCTCCATCAGAAGATCTGATACAAAAATACAGGCATCAATAAGGGAAGTAGACATCCCAGCATCTGGTTCTACAAGGAGGAACTGCTTTGCACCAGCCCAGTCTGTGCTAAGGGAAAAGCAGAACAGGATTTCCAAAGGATTTCATGTCAGACTTATGCTACATCATTTCTCTTACATTGGCCAGAGCGAGTTCTTCTGGCACTGATTTTCAAGAGCCACCCAATGCCAAGTTGGGCTGATCATTCTGGATTTACTTTATTTACACTTTGAAACAACTCACATCATTTCCCAAATGCCCCTCTGGTGTTCTGTGCTGAATTCCCAGCAGGTCCTACCTGTGCTGCTGGGTGGGCACGATGCTAACTGGAGGACTTTGCTGTACTCACCATCTCAGGCCAGCTGTTAGCCCTACAAAAATGGGACCTGTGTAGAGAGTTTGGAAAAGAGAAGTCTAACTGGGAGGAGGAAAGCCTCCATTACAGCACAGACCAAACATCTGGTGAGTGCCGATCCCAGGAAGCAGCTGCAGCTCTCCTTTGCTTTCTGTGGGCCAAACTCTTGATCCTGCCTCTGAAGCTGTTGAGCACCTGACCTGATGGGGTCATGGCAGATGACAGGAGTGTGGGGCTGCAGGTCCCTGCCCTCCACTCAGAAGGCTGCTAAATGGGAGATGTTTAGAGAGAGCTTGGGCTGAGCCTGAGAACCTGGTCCTACTGTCCCCCTCATTCCTGCTCTGATCTAGAGAGCCTGGACTAGACCCATATACGAGGTTTCAGGACCCAACCCTTGGGCACACTGCCTTTGCAGAGCCATCACCATTTCTGACACTACCCTGTCCCTGAGGCCGGACCGAGGACAACAACAGCCAGAAAGCACAGCTCCTGCTGCGCATCAGACACCTTTTGCTCTGCAGCCTGGAAGAGCCTGGCCAGAGAGCAGCACAGCATTCCAGACTTTCAGCTTTCACCTCAAGGCATGTACCACACCTCCCTGGCAAAGCACTTGGAGAGAGAAGAGCTGGTGCCTCAGACACAACAGGTACTGAGCCCTGACCCTTGTACTTTGTCCATATTCCTTTAATCCCCTAGCAAACAGGTCTGTCCAGCACAGACCTCCCTCTGCCCTGGCATAAGGAACATTCTGAATTCAAAGACAGGCCCGAAGGCACTGTTTAACATGGCAGGCATTTACCAGAGGATAACTATTCCACAGCACTGAGCCGGAGCGCGCCGACGCTTCGCTCATTCCTACAGTATTTGCAAATTTCCTGCGACACTGGAATCATTGTTTTGTGCTCATGCAGGAAACCAGATAGTACAGAATGTCCTTGAAAGACTATCAATTTCATTTTATTTTTTTTTTTTTTTTTTTAGTTTTTATCCTCCAGCTTTGGTTTAAAACCCAGGCAGTAAGAGTTTCCACTTTCAGAATAACTACGTCTCCAATTGCCAAACGCACCACGATGAATGTTTCTGACATAAACCATAACTGCTGTCCGACTGCAGAGGCATTCAGCGTTGGGCTTAATGGGACATAAACAACGTGCACTTTAAAAAATCCTCTCTTAAAACATTCAGGAATACAGAGAAGAGGAACTGTTGACAGTAGAATGAAGTTTCAGCTCTTAGGAAGCTCTCTCTGGGCAAATATAAGGGGAGAGCCTGGTGCTGTGGCATGTGAAGAGCCCCGGGACTGTTCATACTGGTGGGAGAGGTACTGATACAGGCTCCTTTGCTGTCCTTCTATGGCAGCTCAGGGGTAGCTGACTCCCAGTTCCAGGAACAGCGGCCAGTACTGTCCAGGGCTGGGTCACTAATGCAGCCTCTGCACACAGAGGGACTAATGCAAGGTCCAAAGGAAGGAAGAAGCTAAAAGGACTTGGCAAGAAAAGCAAAAAGTACTGCCCAAGGCAGTGTAAGATGAATCTGCCATGGAAATACCAGTCTGTTCCTGCCAATGACCTGGACAGAATCAGTTATGGAGCCTCAGCGATGCCCTGAAATCTGCTTCCCTTGCTTTCCCTTGCTGGCTGGTGTGGGCAGCAGTATTCCCACAGCCCCCGCTGAATTGGCACCAGCTCTCAGATGGGTCCAGGGGACGCAGCCTGGGGAGTCCCCCACGGCTGGGCCCTGTCCTGAGCCAGCAACACCCTCCTCTAGAAACATCTTTAGAAAAAGGGCCAGGGACTTCCAGCTCGGCTCTATCCAGCAACAAGCACACAAGGACAGAGAAAACAACAGTTGTCTGCGGTACGTACGGTTTGATTTGTTGCCTCAGGACTCATACCCTCCTTCCTGATGGTGAGGTCGAACGTATACTCCACATCTGCTTCTAATACAGCTTTGGAAATTGTGACAATTCCTTCCTTGGCACTGAAATTCAGAGAGCACCCTGCAGCCGGGCTCTGCTTGCAAGGAGAAAAGAACTTTCAAACCCTCCTTGGTACGGGTGTGTATCGGGTTAGTCCACAGCCAAAACATTCAGGTCCACACAAGGTCCCTGCTACAGACTGTACTGTACAGTGCCACCACTCAGGTGGGAGAAACGGACAGAAGTGTGGACAATAACACACATTATCCTATTCTTCAGGTTAGTAAGCAGTACTTGCAACACGCCTGTATTTCTGAGCTTCAAATTCTCATTTTATAGCAATTAATTCTTCATTAACTGGCCTAGAAACATTGCCAAACGACATAAAAAGCTCACATGAAATTCAGAAGTCTAATTCACACACGCTACACGTTTTTCTATTTTGAGGTAAATACAGAAAACAATGACTTTTTACAAGTGAAAGAATCCCAAATTCCATCACAAAACACTCCCAAGGTGGATCCCCCATAAGAATCTGAAGGGCAGTCCTCCCTTGTCCTTTCATCACTTCAGTGTGTGAGGACAGTGACCTTCTTGTGACCACAGTGACCACGGCTTGTGTTCACTTATGTCTAATTTTGGCCCCTGATGAAATTAGAGGTATTTAACCATTAACAGGAGAGGACCAGAGCCCTCAGCCCCTGAGACTGCCATCAGCAGCTCTGTAATTCCTTCAGGCTCTGGGAGCAGCTACGCTGAACCTGTGAACCAGAGGCCAAGCACAAGGGAAGCAGAGATGCAAAGGCCTCAAGGTCCCACAGCCAGCACTCCCGCCATGCACATGGACCCCGCGCAGCACCTGACTGCAGCAGGCTGCCCTGCACAGCTCCCCACAGCAGTTTCCACACCAGCATTTTAAGCTGGGAATTAGGAAACCTCAGCAATCTTCCCAGAGCAGCTTTGTTAAAAGATGCTCACAAAAGCATCCGGCAACACCATTTCAACCCAGGCCCGTGTTTGTAGTGGAGCTCCCAAAGGATCACCCTCTCTGGCTGTGCTCTTACCTTGGAGGAGAATGTACAAGACCAGTCGTATAATAATGGAGTCTGTTCACCGTCATCCAGGTTTGGATCGTAGGATTTCTCCCCATCCAAGATTAAGTCCTGAGTGTTGGACCATACACGGTATGACCCCCCATCAATGATTGGCACCAGCTTACTTGGTATCACAGTTACATTGGCAAAGATGCTTTTGGAAAGCGGGGTATCTCCAAAGGAGACAATGAAGATGAAGCAATAGTTCCCAACTTCCAGGGCAAGTTTTGGTATAACTAGCTGGGGCCTGTTCACATCAACATTTGGTAGACGGATCCTGCTGGAGTCATCCAAGTTCATGCAGCTGGGAGCTCGGTAGATCTCCCACAGGTGCTCTGTCTGGTATTTGATGCATCCTCGGAGGTCAATCTGTGCCTCTAGGTAGTTCCTCTGGGACCGCTTCATAACTACCTGAGGGGGCAAGGCTAATTCCACCTCTGGCTCCTCACACTCCAGGACTTTGACAGTGACAGTGAGGTGGGCTATGAAGAAGCTGATGAGATTGGTGGCATTCACCTCCACTAGGTAATCCCCAGGGCTCAGGTAAGAATAGTTGGCTGCTGCAACTCTGGTCATTTGACTGGAAGAGCCATCCCCAAATGTCCACAAGAACTCAACACTCCTGCTGCTGGGCACCACCGCTGCTTCAAACAATGCTGTCCTGTTGACAAAGGCATTGGAGGCAGTGAGGTAGACTTGGACTATCGGGTCTTGGACCTGGATGGTTCTGGTGACATTGACAGATCCCAAGTCATTGTAGGCAATGAGGTGAATCTCAAGCAGCCCTGCAGCTTCTGGAGTGTAGGAAACACTCTCTCCTGCCACAGTGACCACCGATCGGCCTTGCTCTTTCCACAGGGAGAACTGCCAGAAGAATGACACACGGGAGCCACTCCCCACCTGGGCACTGAAGGTCTTCTCTGTGCCCGTGGGTATGCCTTCCTCACAGCAGTTCAGGAGCCTGACATCACGGATGGCCTCCAGGACAGAGATGAGCACTTGGGCATGTGCAATGCTGATTTGGTTCTGCACTGTCACAGTCACCAAATAATCGCCACTCTTGGTGAACTCGTGGGTGTACCTGGACCCATTGAGCACCACGGAGTAGTCCCCACTTATGCTCACCAAATAACTCACAGAGGTACCGGACAGCATCCTAATCACAAAGGTGACCTGTTCCCCTGGCTCCACCACCTTCTTGCTGGCAAGAACTTCCAGACCTTGAATCCTGTCCAGCACTGAGATATTCCTGCTGGCCACAGCCCAGCTGATGTCATTTGATGCATTCAGGTAGACTGTATAAAACCCTGCTGTGGGGAACAGGACTGGCACAGACTGGCCAGTCAATGTGCCATTTGGCACCTCCCAAAGCCAGGTTACTTCTGTACCTTTCTGCAACTCTGCCTCAAAGACCACCGTGGAGCCCGATGAGACGTATCTACAGTCCAGTTCTGCAGTCCCTATACTCAGCCCCTCTATGACCTCCTCCACACAGATATAAATTGTTGCATTGGTTGAATCCAGTTTATTTTCTGCTCCAATGATGACCTCTATCACTCCAGGGCTTTGGAAGGAGTGTATAATAAAGGGTTCTGAGGTAACAGGAGAGAAACCGTCTTCGAGGTACCAAACATACGTGATGCCAGTGCCACTGGTTATGGTGGTACTTATGTTTACAGAAGCATTAATAGCAACTGGGTTGGGGAAGGCATAAGGCTTTAAAAGACCAATGCTTTCAACGAACTCCAGTGTCCTGTTAGCAGTTGCACATCCCAGCATATTAGTGGCTTTCAGAGAGACAGTGTAGTTTCCAGCTTCCAGGACGCTCAGGGAGAAGGTTTTCCCATTGAAGGTCTGTACCACACTGCCATCCCTTTGGACTACCCAGCTGTAAGAGATGTTTGTCCCCTCTCTCACCACTGCCTGCAAATGGAGAGTTTTATTAGTTGGGAAATAGATGTCCTCCACCAGGTCACTGCTAGCCACCTGCAGGCCTTCGATCTGCTCCAGGACGTAGACGTAGATGCTGTCCTGCAATGAGCTGATCTTGTTCTCTGCTGTCACAATGACATTGAATGTGCCCACGGACCGGAAGGTGTAGGAAATTGTGGAGGAGCCTTGGATAGGAGTGCACCGGTCACAGAGGATCCACGAGTAGCGGATGGCACTGCCAGCCACAAGCGTGGCTACGAAACTCACCGAACCATTCAAGGGCACCACTGTCCTGCTGGCATTGATGGTCAGCCCATGGAGCCGACGTTTCACTGTGACATCTATGATGGTCTCATTAATGCTCACATCGTTCCGGCCCATCACACTAATAGTGTAATGGCCCGTGGTGTTGTAGGAGTGGGCAGCGATTTGCCCAGGCTGGGTTGTGCCGTCTCCAAAGTCCCAGCAGTAACTCACTTTGGTTCCATTCATGCTGGCAGAGAACAGGTAGATCTGGTTCAGCTCCAATACACTTGTCCCGTTATACTCAATCTTTGCTACCCCAACTGGTTCCTGGACTTCCACAAACGCTGTGTCATTGTTGAAAGAGACATTATTGGAGACAGTCACCGTGACGAGAAAGACCCCTGTGTTCTTGTAGGTGTAAGTCACTTCAGTCCCACTGGATCTAGTGGACTCATTGTTCCCAAAATCCCAGCGGTAGCGGTACTGGTAGAGAGGCACAGCACTGACCTGGAAGCTGCTCTCTTCACCAAGCCTCACAAACTGCTTGGAAGGGAGAAGGGTGACATTGACTATCTCTGGCTCCACACAGACACTGGTGAAATAGTGAGCCTTGTTAAACCTGCTCGAGAGAGTCAGGGAGAGGGGGAACGTCCCGCTCCGGGTGAAGTTGTGCATCACCACAGGGTCCCCACTGATGGTGACATTGGAGGAGCCATCTCCAAAGGTCCAATCAAAGACGTATTCATCAGGATTCCCTGTTACATAGGCAGTGAGCTGCACATCTGGGTGCTCAGGGATGCAAGAAGTAGGCTCTATTTTGAGTACTTCCAGGACAAATATCCGAACAGACACAGTTTGGGAGACAGAGTTCACCGGATTCATGGCTGTCACGTTCACAGTGCAGTTGACATCCTTCAGGTACACGTGTTCTACCACTGGCACCTGACTCCTCAGCACCGTCCCGTCCCCCATATCGAATACCCAGGTGATACTGTCCCCTGTCTGCACTGAAGCATTAAGGGTCACAGATGCCCCCAGTTCTGCTGCCTCCTCTGTGGAAACACGGAGCCCAGTTATTTCTTCAAACACTTGGTAGCACTCAACTGTCTCCACACTGCTTATGGTATTGTTTGCTGTCACGGTGATGTTGTACACCCCTCTTCTAGGGTAGCTGTAGGTCACTGTAGATTGGCTCTCTGTGAACAGCAAGGACCCGTCCCCAAAGTCCCAGGTGTACCTGACGCCGTAATGAGATGGCAGAGGATTGGCTCTGAAGGTGATCAGACGGTTCACAACTAGAACATTCTCCTCTACTTCCACCTTCACATCAATCAGGTAACTGTGGACATGAACTGGGGTCAAGTGGGTGAGGTTCTCAAACTGGTTTGACACAAGAACCATCAGGGCGTATTCACCTGCATTGGAAAGAGAGCAAAGAAAGACCCTTCATGAGGACACACTTGTGCAAGAGCTTCCACAGCACTGTAGCAGCGTGGGAAGCATAACAGGGGACTGCAGGGAGATACTCTGCTCCTGCACTGTGCACACCCTGGGCTTCCCTCCTCTGCTCCAGGACAAACAGGGATTACAAGCAGGCCACACATAATGAGAACCAAACACCAAGTCAGAAGCCAGTCTGAAGGACACAGAGTACTGGTTTTCTTTCTGCTCACACAGAGATCCCCTTCCCGCTGCCCGCAGTTGCATTCTCCACGCCCCCTCTCATCAGCAGGAAGATTGCCTGCCACTTGTCTATCTGTGGAGACTGCCCAATAAGATCACTGCATGCAGTGGATCTGCTTCTTTCAGCATGGAGAGACTTGTCCTAGGAACAGAGTTACAGAGGGTGGCAATGCCTGGAGACTTCCAGTCACTCTGTTTGTCTGCTCAGGAACGAGGTGATGACAGGTTTCCTGGAAGGTGCCTTGTAGCCCCCTCACAACAATAATACCCGAGCCCCTTCTTTCCCAAAGAACTGTCCTGAGCGTACCTGGGTCTTGATAAACGTGGGAAACATTGTGCTCAATCACAACCTCATGGACACTGGGATCAGGAACAAGGAAAGACTTGTTGTAGGGAGGTTTGAACAGGTATGTCTCCTGGACGCCATCTCCAAAATCCCACCTGAAGAAACATGCAAACCATGTTACACTGCACAACAGGAGAGTCCTGGAAATCCCCTGGCCTGGCCTAGGGTCATCCTTCAGGCTCAGGGCTGGGGTTTCCAGAAAAACACAGGGAGCAGAACGCCAAGCATCAAAGCAGTAACTGCTTAGTGCTGCAGAACTGCTGTGAAAAGAGTACAGCCCTGGTAAGAGGAGGAGGAGCCCAATATTAAAGCAATGCTGCAGTCCTTTAAGATAAAGTATTTCATCCACAAGGTCCCAGACAGTGACTGCACCACACTCATGGGGATTGCAAACTAACTGGACAGCAGCTGAGAAATGGGCCATTTGACATCAGCTGGGAAGAGAAATGGTGCAGGCAAGAGTGGCAAGCTGTGCACAGTAAGGTCCTTAGTTCAGGCAACTTGCAAAGGACTCACAGGAACATAGCATCCACAGCTGAATCGACCTGAATCGCTGTAAGCTCCACCGTGCTGTTCTGAGGGAGGACCGGCAGGACACCCAACACAGTCAGGTTCTTCATCTTATTCATCATCTCCACCGTGACATTGTAATTGACCGTAAAGTTACTGACGTGGTTGGAAGCGGTGAGCTGGGAAGGACAGTGGGATAAAGAATGCATTTGGGTTCACCTTTCTGAGCTGCCCTCTCCTGAGAGTGAGGCTTCACTTCACTGGAAAGGTCTCCCCCCACCCCGCCACAGGCGAGCAGCTCAGGTGAGAGAAAAGTTGCCCATGGAACAGGCAGGCAGGAGTAATGGCCTGAACAGCACTGGAAAGCAGCACAGACTGGAAGGTCACCTACCTAGTGAAGCCACCACATCTCCACCACTAAAGTCAGTCCAAAGAAGGACTGGTTCTACAGCAAGAAAGCAAGGAGAAGAGCTGCTTCTCAACCCAACCTGGGTCTTCTCTGGCTCTGAACTTGCCAGTTACCCTTTTGCCTGCTCTGATGTGTCCCACGCACTATCTCCAGCTGCTGAGCCCAGGCACTGACTGCCACCCCGGAGGGGGGCAACAGTCACCCAGTTTCCTCAGGACAGTGGCAGATGGGAGGCTCCAAGCACAGAGAGTGCGGGTGGCAGAGAATCAAAACCCATGCCAAGTGCAGCTCCAGCACCCAGGGTGCAGTGGACACAGAGAGGGAAAGCAAAGTTGGGCAGAGGAAGAAAAGGGAGAGAAGAGACTGAAGAGGCATGACAGAAGTAGAGCAGGATCCTGAAGATTATCTAGACATGTAACACTGACGTGGCACCTAACAACAAAGCATCTTGCCATCTCCTCACGTGCACGAGAGCTGAGCTGCTGATAGAAGAGATCCTTCTGACCCAGCTGAACAGAGACCTCTCACTCCAGCAGGTAAGTTTGTGTCTAGGCTTCTGCAGGTCTGTTACACTGAACCCAGCTGATCCCAGACTAATGCCACCTTGTCAACAATCCACCTTGTGAAAGCAATCCAGGCTCGTCAGCACAGTGCTTCACCCAGCAAATTAGTGCTACTCAGCATAGTGCTGCACCAAGCAGATTAGTGCTAGCGTGTCCTCAGAGCTAGGGCTGGTGTCTCTCCAGGAAGCCAGCAGTTACCCTGCAAGTGGATTGAAGAGCTTGGAGCAGCCCAGGACTGCGTGGCAGTATGGGGCATGATACAAAAGGATGCTCTGGCCAGAGATAAACTGTTCCACAACAGACACCTTTCTCTCACCAGACTCTCTGCTCTTTCTTCGGGGGTCATGGCAAAACCCAGTGTTCCAGTCTGCACCACTGGAGAGAACAGGACAGAGTCCAGAAGAGCTTGTGGCAGAAGCTCTGTCCTGCCTATGAGTCTCATGTTGGCACCCTGCCTCTGCCTGGTTCTGAAGGCACATCTCCTGCCTGCCAAAGCAGTGGCCAGCACCCTGCTAGTGGGGCTCCCTGCCTCATTCCTGCTGGAGAGGAGTAAGGACAGAGAGGAGAACACAGGGAAAAGCGTAGACAGCAAAGATGAAGAAGACACAAAGTCAGCTGTGATGGACGGATAGGAAGAAACTTGCCATTTGCATCTGCAAGAGCAGCTCAGTGAGAAATAGCAGAGGATCTTGTTGGAACAGTGAAAATCTCCTCAACTTGACTGCCTTCTCCTCTCCCTGCTGCTTTTCTTGTTTAGTTTGTGGGATGAGATGGAAACCCAGGACTGAAATGGTATCACAGGAAAGGCCTTGGCTTACCGAAAGCTTGTACACAGCTGGGCTTTGGTAGATAACGTTGAAGACAACATTGTAAAAAGTGAAAGATGGTTTATCATCTACCGTCCATCGGAAGGTCACATCTGACCCAGCCTCCATCACAGGGATGTAGCTCTGAAAGGCATGAGAACATTTTATACTAGTGCAAGAGAAAAGTATGCCTAGCACTTCCCATGAAATCTCCAGCTGAACTGGAGAGGGAGCAGTGGCAGACTGGGAGGCATCACACCGCTCTAAGGCAGCGCCCTCAGAGCACAACACAGAGGTGTGAGATCATCTGTGAGTTTGCTGTTGATAGATAAACGCAGACCCTGACTCCATGCATCAACAGCAGAGCATGGAGTAGACCCTGTACTGCCTGCTCCACCCGCTCCCACTGCTCTGCTCTTGTGCTCAGGTCTTTCTTGATGGCTAAAAAACCTTGTGATACCTTTGCAGAAACAACTCAGCTGTAGCTACTCCTGTAAGCTGAGTCTCTGATGGTGCCAGAGCCAGAGCCTAAAATGATTGACCTGCACTGGACAGGGGAGGTTCCCTCCTCACTCCTACTCCTAAGCAGACCATGGTAGCCAGGAAGGGTGAGACCACCAGGCGCTGCAGGCTCAGGGTTCTGCCATAAGCAGCCAGAGACGGAACAGAGTATCTCACAGATACGGACGGGCAGTGACTGAGCAGGTTCCTAGGGTTTGGCTGTAGCTCTGGGGCCTGGGGATTTAAGGGAGAAAAAAGACTGCAAACACCAGAGTAACTCCAAGACTTTGATGGATGGATGAAACGTTTTTATAGCTTCAGCCAGCTAATGTAAGGATTTAGTAGGGCAAATCTAAACAACTAAAGGAGTAACTACCTTGACAAGGCAAAGGAAGGTAAATACTGGCCTTTCATCATGCCTCGAGGTTTTCTGTGGAACTGGAGAGCCAGTATCCCCCTCACAGGAGGTGCTGCCCTACCTCTGAGGGATTTAAACTGAGCGTACAGCTGAGCTGCCTCCCTGCTGGAGAGCACCGGTGCATTCTGCCACATGCCTGTGCCTGCAGCAGCACTGTCTGCATGGCCTGGGAGCCCGTGCTTAGCAGCAAGCAGTGCTCCACACCCTCAGTGTGGAGCTGTGCCCCAGCCCTCCTCGTGAGCCAAACACACCCTGTTAGTGGCAACAGCTAGAAACTCCATGAACAAACAGCAGCAGCCACTTACCACTCGTGTATTTAGCAGGACTCTGCTCTCAGGGTCAGGGGTGGCCCGCAGCCCACGGATGGGCTCCTCCACTTTCACTGTGATGGTGATGTTCTGGGAGCTCACAGCGTTCTCAGTAATGAGCACGTGGGTGCTCACCCCCTCCCTGAGGCCGCTCAGGCTGACCACGGCAAACCAGGTGTCGTTGGTCTCCCTGGCACAGTCTGCCGTCAGCAGCGCAACAGCCGCTGGGCAGGACCGCTCAAAGGGGAAAGTGTGGTTGTCTCCCAGCCAGCGACCTGTCGCGTTCACCCCCGAGGAAAGTTTGACAACCAGGGTAGTGTGGTTGGATGGTAGGTAGACCCTGCTGCCTTGAGGAGCGGGGTGGATGACACGCAGGCCTGACACCTGGGAAGCCACCCAGAAACTGCAAGACAGATTGGTGCTGAAGACCCCGTTGTCCGCGCTGGCTCTGACTGTGTAGCGACCTGGATGCTCCAGCCCCACATTGTGGGGGCTGATCACTGGGACCAGCTGTTCCTCGGCATAGCGAACGCGGAGAGGGCAAGCAGTGCTGTTTATCCAGGTGGCAATGCTGGAGCTGTCAGACAGGCCATGGGCCCACTCAGAGGAGTTGGGTCTGTGAGGGGAGGTGGTACTTGGTTGGCACTGGAGGAGTAGGCCCAAGCCCGCGTTGTGCTGGAGACTGAAGATATCCTTGGCACTGACAAACACATTGTCTTGTTTGAAGGCAACCTGCACAGAGAGGAGACATTTTTGGATTAATTTCTCAGCTTAAGAGCCCCCAGCACCCAACTCTTGCCTGGGCAGACACCTGGATTTACTGCCAAACAGAAACCAGCAGAAAAGCCGCAGATCCAAACGCGGCATGGGGACACGTTCCACCACTCCACTCTCCTTGGCCACTCTGAACCAAACGTGCTAACACAGAAATCAGCTTGATGCTCTCTCTTTCCAGGGCACAAGTGCAATGGGAACAGCCCAGTTAATCGGTGTGGACTTCTGACCAACTGTGTTGGTTACTGGGGAGAGTTCACAGCTTAGAAGAGGGGAAGACAGAAAGTGGGGGCGTGTGTGGCACTGGGCAAGTCATTCAGTATCTCCATCTGCAAACTGGGAACAGTTCTTTAGTCACCCAAAGCACTCAAGAGAAAACTGCCCCTCCCCCCACCTACTCACTGGTTACGGCAACTAACAAACACTGACCAGATACTGAGAAGAAGGGCCAGCTGGTACTGTAAAGAGAAATTCCTTGATGAGTTCATAGCTGAGCTGGCTTTCATTGTGCTGGAGGGAAACGGGGGTAGGGCTGCTGGCAAGAGAGCTGTTGGCACACTCGGTCGCATTGCAGCAGTTGTTTAGTGACGAGCACAAATTAGTCAAATGACACCACTGGAAACCAGGAGGACATTCAAGTAGAGTCCAGTTTCCATCATCCTGAGCAGTGTGGAATGGTTTGGTAGCATTTTTTCCCTCCTGATAGTCTGGAAGAAGTGAAAGAGAAAGGAAAGATCACTGTCCTGACAAAGTAACACTTCCAGTGCACTTCTTCACTCCCAATTAATCACTCTTCTCCACTCTCAGTAAAAGCTGTAACTGCAATGCACCCTGGTACTGCACAAGACCTGTGCAAGTCCTAGTCTTGTTTAATAGGACAGTTTCACAAAGGCACAGAGATTGCTGAAAAAAGTTAGTCTCTTTCCCAGTGAGAATGCACCAAATTTGCAATCTAAGAGAGATCCATGTTCAAGCGGCAGCCCAAGTAAAAGCAGAGCTGGCTTTGACATTGCAAACACATTAAGCAGCTTCTCTCAAGTTAACGTTTCCACGTCAAAGCATCAGCTTTTCAGCGTCAAAAAATATCCTTTTGTAAGCAGCCAACTCTATGGCTACAGCAAACATTCTGCTGCAAAGTTAATTGCTGCCAAAGCTGTGACTATTGAGCTGTTGTACAAGGAATAAAAAGCTTCTTAGATTATCTCATCCATCAGGAAGAAATGGGCTCACACAAATGTTCTTCCTTGTTAACCTGTGGGGCCAGATGGACCAGAAGACATTCCCACTTGACATGTCACGTCTTCCCAAAGTATCAAAGTGTAACTCAGAAGATTTATTTGAGTATAAAGAACTCATGTTCATTATACTCAAATTTTCTTCACACTCTGAGACAGGTTTCTCCCTCTATTAATTTGTCCAGGACAACCACTTCTGCAAGGCAACCTCAGGCTGTCCAGCCACGCCTGCAGATTTTGCACTTGAGTCTCCTCAAAAAGTAGAACCTAATCTTTGAGCCTTCAAGGCTCCAGACCTCCTGCCTTGAAGACAGAGGGGCCACAAGAAAGCCACACACACCGTTTGATACAGCCCTGATGGTCTCAGCTCCAACAACAGCCCAGGCGTTGAGAGGAGATGCCTCACCTTCTCCATCTATGGGTCTGTGCACCTGGAACCGCACTTGAACAGGCTGATGCAGCTCCTGTGCCACGAACTCCAGGGCAGTCAAATATCCCTCGTGCCTGACCGTCAGCTCAGGGAACACCATCACCTGCAAAACAAACTAGGCTCTCACCTGCCGGCATCCCCCTGGGCTCCCTCTGCAGCAGCAGAATGAGCAAACCCTTCTTACCTCTGCAGCTTGCCATGGAGCTGACAGCTCTTCTTCTGCTACATTTTTCACAGCCTCCTGAGCGTCAAACTTTGGGTCTCCCACAAAGAAGTTTTCAGCGTTTAAGAGAACTCCTGTTTACAGGGGAAATATTGGAAGAGAGCCCATGAGATTCAGCAAGGCCTGAAGCTGTTCCCCCCACCCTGCTCACACTTGCTCACACTGCTCAGCAGAGCTGTAGCAGGGCTTGGACCACGCAAAGCTTTACTAGAGAAAGAGCTCCTGTGATCCTACACTTTCTCCTTCTCACAGGTGTTTCAGTTTCTTTCTCATCCTGTGCAAGTGATGTTTGCATCTGCAATTCCCAGCAATTTTGACTTCTGGGAACTCTGAAAATACTTCTGCCTTCCATCACCCCACAATTTGCTTTGAATTTTCGAGCACAAGGTGTACTCCCCATCTTCCTGGTCCCTCTGGACTTAAGGGAAACATGGCCAGGACCAGCTGGTTTCCACCAGTCCAAACACCTCTGGATCATTCACAGCCAGGTCGGGCTCTGGGGACTGAGCACAGCCAGATGATGCTGTCACTCCTACCAAGGGCAGTGAGCTCTCTGCCTAGTGATGACTTTTCCTTCTTCACCTTCTTCTGTGTGCCATGTCCTTTCTGCTTCTCTTTCTCACTCCCTACAGCTCTCTGGGAGATTTGGGAAGCTGCAAAAGCACAGATGAGCACAGCACATACCACATGGAAGCTCACCTAATGATCTCCCAGGTCCTACAGTCTTTTAAGTCACAAGACACCAACATCTCACAAAATACAAGATGCCACAGAAGGACAGCAATAGTCACCAAGGCAGCACCATGGCCTATTATCCTGGCAGCAGCAGAGACTGCTCAAATGAAAGAGAAGCTACTTCTAAAGTTCTGCCTCAAGGTTTTGACCCCTCTCTGCTTCTGTGGATGGACAAGACTGGGGTGGGCCAAATCCTTCCCTTTGGGCTGAGGCCACATTTCTCAAAGTTTATCAACCAAGTCCCTGTTGGGAATACTGTGGTTGTTGCCATTCCCACCTGATCTGGGGTGATGCTCTGGATGACCCTTCCATGCAGCCCTATTTTTCCTTGGCACATATGAGTGAGCAGGATCCCCACCTGCCCCCGATGCCAGCAGGAGGGGAGCAGAACCCACCTTTTGGCTTGTACTCGCAGACGTAGCTGTGCTTGGCCATGCACAGGTCTGTGTTACACTGGCCCGTCGGGCCCATCCGGACACAGTGGTCAGCGTTTGATGGATGGGGTTCTCCTGGCAGCCAGTTCTGACAGCTCTCCAGATTAAATCCTTCACCTCTTTGCTGCGCTCCAGTGCTTGCAAAATCGTTGAATCCAATCCAGACATCGAGGCTCCTTCAAATAGAAATAAGAAAGGAAGGGGAGGGGAGAGGGAGGATTTCAGGAAAACATGAGAATTAGAAAGATCTGGGACAGATCTCTATGAAAATAACAATGGTAACAACAGCTTCACCCAGGTGTCACAGGTTGTGTTTAGCAGAGCCTTTTAGTGACTAAAGGATGTCAGTATCCATCATCCTACCAGCAAAACCTGGCTTTTCAGCAACAGCTCCTTCATGACACACTGTCCTGCTGCCTACCAGCCCTTCAAACCTCTGTCCTAAGAGCTACAGAGAGCCACCTGCCCTCTGACAGCTGAGGGGACAGCTGAGCAGAAAGGATGCAGACAGAGCAGTTGATACCAACACTACAGCACAGTGGAGCCAGGAGGGAGAAGCAGCTCAGAGGATCACGGAGAGCAGCTGAGTCCAACCCCTGATGATCACTGCCCCACAAATTGAGTCACCCCACTCCCAAAATGCCAGTCTCTCTAGCTCAAGTTATCAGAAAAAGACCCATCAGCAGCATAGAGCTTGTGACATACTGGTAAGCACTGACCTGTACCAGCCACAACTGGTACAAAGATATCAGGGAGGGTAATGAAACCCAGGCAGGAGACCACGGACTAGAGAACCACAAACTTTCACTGCACTCAGAACTTCCCAGGACTCCCTCCAACTGCCCATCTCCTGCTCTCCCAAGCTGGAGTTGCTTCCTTTGGGATCAATGTGTTTATTAATAGCACCATGCCACCTGGCACCTCCTCCCAGGGAACACGGAGGGCTGATGGCCATGCACAGGGGCTGGAAGGGCTGGGAACAGCTCTCCCGTGGTGGAGAAAACCCTACACAGCACAGGGCAGTGGGAGGACCTGCAAAAAAAGTATCAGCACGTTGACTTGAACTTCAGACTCCTCTTAGGAGAGTGGCTTGAATGTCCCTCACGTTTTGGAGCCTGTATCAAGTCACAACTTAAGAGGAATGGTATGGTCATACAAAGCTGATGGTTGGACCTGATGATCTGAAAGGTCTTTTCCAACCTTGATGATTCTATTATCTTTTAGAAAACTTTTGCTTTGTTTTTGCAGGCCTTTCAAGAATTTGCAACTGGTCAATTCATCACTGCAAGTGGAACTGGTGCCAGTGCAGAATTAAACCTCAGATGGTACCAGGTACAGGAGCTCCTCTTCAAATCGGGGCATTTTTGATGCCGCTGCTGGGAGATCATCAGCTCCTCCAGCCACCACTGAAAGGCAGCGGCCAGGGGACAAGGCACTGGCAGGAGAGGCCAAAGCTCTGCAGGCAGGGGAGTGCCACATGCACAGGATCATTTTAAGAAGATGAAATGTCCCTTCCACACTTGGAAACGGGCTGAATCCAGCAGGAAAGCACCGAGCTGGCTTTCACTGCCACAAACAGCCTGGGCAGCACAAAGTGAGGCATTTGTTCCATACTGAAATCGGCAGGGCGGGGTAGGACAGCCTCACTGTGCCCCCTCCAAGTCCCCTGCTCCTTCCACACGCTCCCTCCTGCAATCAGTTCTGCCCCAGCCTGGCACGACTGCAGGAAGCAGAGAGGGAGGTAACTGGTGTCCCTCCACCACGAGGCTCATGCCAGATGAAAGGACTCATGAGGTCACGCCGAGAAAGGACGACGGTGACGATGGCTGATCTCATGAGATCACAGTTTTCACTGCAAATAGGATTCACAAATACATCACCACGATGCTCTGCTCCCGACCCACTGGCGGGGGGCAGGGGGGCAGGATAGGAAACCACCTGTCTGCTGCCATGCGGAAAACTCGATGGAAATTTTCCTCTTCTGATTCCAGCTGTGATCTAATTGATCTAATTGCAAGTCATCAAAAAAAAATAAAGAAAAGAAGGGCTGGCTGGCTCACTCCCCACCCCTGCCCTACTGCCTGGCCCACTGCCTCGCAGAGGGGAACAAGAGGACTCTGCATATCCTTTTTTGAAGCGAGATGTGGGCATCCCTCTGCCTCCAAGGAACGACCAAGCTGCCTTGCTTGGGGCGGTGGGAGCAGAACGAAGCCTGAGGAGGACTGGGAGGGAAGAGGGGCTCCCTGTGCTGCCTCAAGCGGGGTCCCCTAGAAGGGGTGTGGGCTGGAGCACTGCTTCTGGAGGTGGGGAGAGGACCAGCTCAGACCATACCGCTCCTGGGGAGGCCATAAAATGATAGAGGCAAAGGAGAGGATGGAGTGGTCCTCGCTGCAGCGAGCTCTAATGGGAAACAGATTTCTGCTTCTGTCCTTTTCCCACACGGAACGACGGCGGCTCCGTGTTCCCAAAACCTGCAGCTCCCTTGATTTGTCTTTTATCGCCAGGGAAATCACATCCTGGAACTGCCTCATTCATGTTTATCTGAATGGATTAATAAAATAAATACATGAAATAAAGTGGGCTGGGGAGGAGAGCAATGTGGAGCAGCAGCTGGGAAACAGCTGGCACAGCTCATTCCCTTCCGAGGTCTCATGATTTCCTTGCACTGTGGTCCCATCAAAAGCCCCGCACGCAACGGCTGATACATCAGAGCAGCGAGTGACCAGTCCCTACCCCGCGGGAAGGGACAGGCTCCTCTTCCCCAGAGCAGGGACCACATGTTTGCAATCTCAAGATAAAGCCCAGTGTGAAGGGAACAGGGCAAGGGAACAGGTTTGGGAAGAAGGGGCTGTCAGACCTCAGGCAGGACTGTTGGAAGCCTACGTCACACGCAGCTGTTCCCTTTGCATGTGCTTTCTGGGCCACGTTCATTAAGAGGCCATCTTCAACATCTGCATCTGTGAGCACTGACAAGAGCTGTCAGGCCCCTGAAAGATCTCCTGGTTGTCCTCCCTCCCTTCCCCCTCCCCCAACCCCCAAGACGGCTGGTTGCAGAAAGGGCACTTAGAAGGGTGGGTTTAATCAAAGGCTGACACTTTCAGTGCTCTCTGTTTATAAAGCCCAAGTCCTGAGGTGGAACAGATGTTGCTGGAGCCTGACACTCGGAGAGGAACGCTGTTCCTCCTCAGGAGGCAAAAGAAGAGGGAAGAGGTCTGGACTTCAGGCTGCAGCCATGTCTGAGATGGTGCAGGATCCCAGCTGGGAGGCAGGACTCCAGCACTGGCTGGGCTTTGCTGGAGCGGCCACTGGATGTCACAGTGCCGTGCATGGGACAATCCAGCTGTAATTCTGCTGATGGAGGGAGCTGGTTGCAAGGTGACCCTCAGGCCCTGCCTGGCAGCTACACATCCAAGCACACTCGGGACATGAGCGTTTGATCCTCTCCACCACCCAACCCCACTGCAGATTTTTCTGAACTCCCAGGTGAAAGGTCTGCTCAGCCCAGCCCTCTGCTCCTGACCCCGCATCTCTGCACCACCTCAGGCACACCCACAGGCACAAACGTGGGGTACAAGATGCCCACCAGCAGCGATCCCACAATTCCCAGTTCAGACTTCCAGTTTGTAAGTGAAGAAGCCCCCAAGGGCTCAAGCTCTGCTTATCTCTCCTCTTTGTTCAGCAGCACCCCGCTCCCTAATTTCTACCATCTCCCCACACTCAGTCAATGTACAAGTCCCTCCAGCCTGAGTGGCTGCACAGGGTTCTGCTGCCAAGCTCCACAGGACCACCCCCACCTCAGAGTCGTCTGCAGATGTGATCCCAGAACAGAGACTTGTCCCTAGGAAATCTTAACCCTTACCCTCCTCGCTTACCTGATGACATGAGCGACCAAGAAGCTCTGGATCTCAGGGCTGCTCACAAAAGCCAGCTCTCCGTTGCCGTGCTCCTGGCAGTGCTGCTGGGCCTCCCGCCACTCAGCCTTCTCCACCACCAGCTGATAGCAGTGGTTATTGCCCAGAAAAACCAAGCCATCGTGGGGACACATGGGGTGAACTGCTGCATGAGGGAGAAGAACACAGGCATGACACCCTTTCTGTGGGTCCACATGCCCCAATCCAACCAGGGGAGCAAGGCTCCAAGAATGTCTTGTCCTTTTTGAAGCCAACAGATCCTCTTTGCTGTTAAAGTGCACTCTGTGCAGTCACCTTCTTGGCCCAAGACAGCACAAAACACTGCCTGGTCAGTCAGGGTAGCAAGGAGTGCCCAGCGGAGTCATCCACTCCTTTTCACTGGGAAGGAAGAGAAAGGGAAGTCCCAGGACCCAGTGCCACCCCTCCCTTGCCCAGTGCCACCCCTCCCTTGCCCAGTGCCCACCCACACAACCCTGCTTACCTCTGCTCAGCTCTCCATCCTCTGCGGTGATACTGTATGACACCACGAGGCCAGTGCCACCTCTGTTGCGGATCCGTATGTCCAGGCTCTCGTTTGTCTTGACCAAGGAAGGACACTGGAGTTCTAACTGTTGGGGTGAAGCCACCACCTCAATTTCTGTCTGCACATATAAGACCTTGGTGCCCACAAAGATGGTGGCAGTGACGTTGTACTGCCCAGGTAAGGCATACATGTGGACAGCTGCATTTCCAGTGGTGTTGAGAACCTCTGTCTGATCCCCAAATTCCCACAGTAAAGTGCTGACAGCAATGGGAATACTGACATTGAAGAGCACGGCCTGGTGTAGGCTGTACCGTGGCTGGAGTCCTGTGAAAGACACGGGCAGCTGTGCCTGGAAGGGAGAGGGGATGAGTGACGGGCCACCACAGGCCTGCCTGGAAAAATGCTCAGTGCAAAACGGCAAACAACCAGAGGAAGAGTTTGTTTCATGGGCAGTACCACACCAGCACTGCCCCTGGCTGCTGAATCCTCCATATTCCTGGTCTTCAGCATAGCAGAGGGCACTACAGGTCTCCTCGGTGAGGTTCCCAGGGTGAACAGACGTGAAGAGGATGACAAATTCAGCTCCTTCTGTGTGGTTGCTTGTCAGACACGTTATGTATTGAGCTCCTGGGGAAAGAACAGAAGATCCTCTTGCAAACAGACACTGTGAAGTCGAGGTTTGGTGAAACCCTCCAAGAGACACCACCCCACACGCCTGGGAATGGACTTCTCCTGGAAAGCTTCTATTCCAAAGTATTTCCTTTTTGGGTCTTGCCTGGGAAGCCTTTAATCCCTCAGCAACGATTCCCAACTCCTTATGCTAATTAATGATGACAGAAACAACAAGCCAACCACAGAGATTTATGGAGCAGCAACACTCAGCAAATAAAAGGGGTCTTTGGAGAGCCTGACAGTCCCATGGGACATGGAGACGCTGAGCCTGATCTTCAAAGTGGCCCAAAAGACAAGTCACCAAATAAGATGAAGACAAAAGGTGTTCCCTTGGCTGTACCTTGGCTTGGTCTGTCACAGCATGTTTCTGTGCACATTGCCTGGGGCAACATGGTTGGGCAGAGTGGCACATGGAGGGCAGGGGGAAATGCTACCAGACCCTTCTCCAGGCCTGTGCTGGAGCTGGGCAGATGCTGCAGCCAAGAGCTTGCCACCTACTTGCAGGCAAAATATGGGGCTAGAAAATGGGGCAATGCCACAGGCAGCCTGCCCTGAGGGGTGTGGAAGGACATCCATACACTCATGGGAAGGACGCACAGGAACCGCACATGCCTGGCTACCCAGAGCACGGACACACTCGTACCTGGGCACTCAGACACGTACAACAGTGGCAGCCACAACAGCCCCGTTCTCAGAGCCACAGCTCATTCCCCAGAGTTTACTTCCCCCTCACCGACGTGCAAGGGGTGGGACGTTTCTCTGCCACAAAGACACAAGCGGGGCCTCTGCCTCGTGCACAGCCGCAGCCCAGCTGGGACTGCCTGGCCTCCTCTCCCTCGCTGCCCACGCAGCCGAGCCATGTTTGCTCCTCTGTTTCTGCTGGTTGCTACAACATCTCTCCCAAACATCTCAACAGCTCCAGCCTTGCGTGATCTTCCCATCTCAAACCCATCCAACCGCCCGGCTTTCTCCACAGCGTTCCTGCGAGCGTGGAGCTGCTTTTCTTAAGAAGAGTCCCACGAGGAGGACCACGGCACAGGAACAACTGTGCTGTTTAACACCAGCCCGCTCATACTTCTCCACTCCCTGCTGGCCAGTGACAACTGTCAGGCTGTCCCCATTACCCAGAGGACAGCCTCCCCTTACTGTTCCCACACTATGAGCAGTTCAGGAGGGGAACAATTACTCGTCACAGGGAACAACAGGGCTGGTGTTATTCCCTTGGCAATTCCAGCACCAGGCAAACACTGGGGTAATTTCCCTGCAGTAATTTTGCTGGGGAAAGTGGAGCAACCACCACCTGGGTTTTGGCCCTGGGGGAGCACTGCACTGCACTCCCGACAACTCAGTTCCCCCAGCCCTCCTCACTGCACCCTCCTGCCATGCACTGAAGGAGATGCCAGGTGCCTGTTGGGAAGGAGCACCTGCTCTCCCTCCCTCTCTCTTAGAGACAGCTGAGCATCCAGGCAGGATTAGTTTCCTTTGGGGTCTCCTTTGCTGCTCTCCAAGTAAACACCACCCCACATTTCTGGTAGCCAAGGCAGGCAGAACAATGTACCCAGCGCAGGTGATGGGCTGCGGATCGGGGCAGTGTCCATTCAGCACTCCCAGTGTGGAGCCCCAACTCCTGCAGAGATTCAACTCAGCATGTCCTGAGGTCCCATCAACTCCAAGGGATTTTACTGCTTAAAGTGAGACTGGTAAAAGCTTGAGAGAAGGAAAGCCTAAGGCTGAAAGGCATGGAGCTAGTGCTGCCTGAAGCTTGGTCTGTAATGAGTTTGCTGATCTCGGCCCTGGTGTGACTGATTTCAGCCTTAGGGCACCAGGGTATGGCCATACACCAGCATCATTTGCTTAATTGGATTAGAACTGGTGGCTTGAGCTCTAAAAAGGTCTAGATGTGATCCCCAGCTCCCCTTGCGCCCATCACATCCACTGGTTTAGTCATGTCCCCCACCACAGCCCGCAGCATTTCCTTACCACAAGTAGCATTAAGGAATGAGACATCGAAGAGGGAAAGGTTTGCCACCTCAGGAGGGTGGGCACACCTTGTGTCTGACGCCTGAATAACGCTCACTTGTCTGTCTTCCACCCAGCGGGGCAACCAGGAAAGCTCGCAGTCACAAACAAATGGATTCCAACTTAAGTTTCTGTAATGGGGAGATCAGACAAAAGTTAGGCATTAACTTGACGTGTGCTAAGTGTTAATTACAGGAGTGTGCAGATCCCTCACTGTTCCCATCTGCGCCACTCCACTGAAATGCTTCAGAAAGAACCACGAGGGGAGTTAATGAATAGGGAATCAAGCAATAATTAACATGATTTTTCTAGAGGCTAGAATTAGGCAAGGACTCCAAGTACTTCTTTCACTCTACAAATAATCGTTGCAATTACAAGCAAATTACAGACACAATCTTATATTTAAAACAGTCTGCCATCTAACAGCCACTGGATGTAATGACAGCCTCTCCAGCTAAGGGAGACTATTTACAGCTGCATTAAAAAATAGCTAAGAGAATAAAATTGATCTGTCAGAAAAGAAATGCAAAGTTAATGATAATCTTTCCATGTGGCAGTTTAATGAAAAGATGGAAACTTTAATTGCAGCTAAGCTTGATCCAAATTACAGCCTTTGGCATTCAGCTGCGAAGGGGACAGAGATGGAAAGCTGTTTGTTTAGCTGACACCAGCTGGGCTGGGCTGCCGCAGGGGCTGAACCCGGGTTTTTATACTGGAAGCACCGCTTTGCTGGCCAGCCTGAGCAGGGACAGACTCACTTGGACCTTCTGGCATTTCAGTGCCACTTGGAAGGCAAAATGTGGAGCTGCAAATGCCCTCTGTGTCTCGTCTGCAGGGAGGATGTGTGGCTGAGCTGTTTTCTTGCTCGCCAAGAGTGACTGCACGGGGTGAAGCCTTTGGCTCACTCGGGTACAGAGCTGCTGCTCTGTCTGTGCTGTCACTCTGTGCATCCCTCCTGGGAATGTGTCATCCCCTCGCTGCCCTTCGCATAGCAGCACAGATTTTAATTGCTTCAATTAAAACCCACTAAGCCTAGGAATTTGAATCACTGAGGGAGAACAACTTCAAGCGTCTTCAAGCGGCTTAAGACATGTCAGTCAGGGTCTCTCGTGTCACAGGTCAGTGCCCTTTTCATCAGATCCCCCCAGTAGAGAGGTGTGACCATACAAACAGGAACAAAATGTGACCTGGAGCACGGCCCGAGACAAGAGCCTCAGCAGAGCTGGTGTGGCAGAGAAGCAGAGAAGCCAGGAAGGCAGTGGCAGAGGTTGGAGGTATCCAGGAGACAGAAGCAAAGTCTGGGAAGAGATTAGGCTTGACAGGCACCAGCAGAACCCAGGAGCAGGACACAACTTGAGGAAGAACTGGGGAGAGTCCAGAAGACTGCTGCTTGATTGGGTACATGCCCCAGATCTCCCCAAGACAGTGCTGCATCCCACTCCACTGGGAAGGGAAGAGCTGCTTCAAGGAAAGGTCTAAATAGAGAACAAGGAAACAAAGAAGAGGAACTTACATTTCACTTAAATTAAATAAATTATCAAATATTCCATCTTCTAATGTAGAAATCTTGTTGTGGCTTATATCTCTGTAAAAGAGGGGAAATGAAAAGGAAAGTTCATTGTGTTGGTAACAACCTCCTGGCCAACATACAGGATCAACCTCTGTCCCAAGTTCTGCTTGGGTATTAGGTACCCTCTGAGCACCTTGAGTCTCGACAGCCACATGCACATGGCAGCAAAACGTCCACTCAGATGCCAAATCATGGAATCACAGAATGGCTGAGGTTGGAAGGGACCTCTGGAACCCATCTGGTCTGAACCCCCTGCTCAAGTAAGGTCATCTACAGTAGGCTGCCCACGACCGTGTCCAGACTGCTTTTGAGTCCAAGGATAGAGACTCCCCAGCCTCTCTGGACAGCCTGCTTCTGTGTTCAGGTCCAGCCCCCACACTCCAGGTCCTTCCACCCTCCATGAGTCCTTCTCCTTTTCGAAGATTTTGAGGTGTAACAATAGCAGGCTGTCCAGGTAGCCAGATACTCAGCTATCTGGCTTTTGGAACCGCCAAAGCAGGTTTTGATGCTGAGTCTATTGTGGCCTTTTTAGATCTGACAGTCCAGTTTTACATTAAAAAATAGTTAATCTTCTCTATGAACCATCAGCAAGCAACAGTGTAAACTCATCTGATCAGCATCTGAATCAGTGAGTTTGCTACTGGTCAAAGATTTCCTCTTCTACTGGCCCACCCAGGGTCTGAGTAGTTTTTGGGACAGCTCATGGTGTGGGGAGCAATGGGAATTGGACCTTTACCCTGCTAGTGCCAGGCTCCTTAAAGGAACCTCAGATTCAGTACTCGATTCCCTCAGAAGGTAAGTGGGATTTGGACACTGCAGCTTTATCACAGTTTTCCACATACTACCACCACACATCTTGCAACAAATCCCATTCTCTTGCCTTGACCTCCTCTCCATCTAGCAGCACAGTGGGTCAAATCCTGCCTGATCCGCTGAATGCCAGTGAGGGAATCAGTCATGCACAGGATCGTGCCTTGAGGAAGGAGTCCACGGACACATCTATCTGGGGCTTGACAGATGAGGTCAAGCAAGAGCCAGGTGAACTTGTGAAACACAGGCACGCGTTCTAGATACCAGCTCAAATGTGCCCAGTGAGCTGGAGGACTAACGGGCACAGTGTGTACTTACAGTTTTTCCAGAGAAGTCAGGCTTTCCAATGTCTGAACATCTAAACCACTGATCTCGTTATTGGAAAGGTCCCTAGAGAAAGAAAAAACAACTTTCAGCTTTATTCAACTCCATTTTGTCATCCCCCCATTACTAAACCTTAGAAGACCCTCTCTCCAAACTCCATCCAGACTCCAGACTGGAAGGTTTTGGTGTCTGAATGCTGGGAGCATTTCTCCCAGCTGAAGAAAACACCTTTCCCCACATTTGCTGCACAAAGCTTTGTGTAACACGTAGATACAGAGTAGGACTGTCATGATGTGCATGCTGTTGTGCAGTGTCTCCAGAGCAATTACAGCCATGACAAATGTTACCAGATTTGATGTCTCCTTTTAAAACATGTTCAAGTCTAATACATGTTCAAAGTAATTAAGAAATAATTTAGACTAAAGTAGTAATTAACTTAGAGAAAAATTTATGAGGAACTTCCATTTCTAGTGCCAAAGAACTGTTTATTAATTACACAACTGATGCGTTCAACTTTCACATCTCAAAGATCTTTTTGTCTCCTTTTGGAAAAGCTTAAAAGGGAATAAGAAGGAACAAAGAATATTTTCCATGTAAAATCAGGTTAGATTGTCCTTAGGAAAGGAAAACTGCTTTACAAAATCTCTAATCACTCCCTGTAACACCAAGAACCTCCAGCTGATCCAAAGCAGAACTGTTCCTGTCCTCCAGCACAGCTCTCCCTTTTCACCCCATGTCCTCTTTTCCATTCTTAAAATGTGACCCAGCTAAGAAGTGAAAGTTTCACTTATCAGACTCCACTTGTTCCCAATAAACTTCCCTCTTTGGTTTCAGATGAATCTCCTTTGGCCAAAAGCTTCTCTTAGCAGCATCAAAACACATTTTCCAAGCCCATGCAATGGTTATTATCCTTCAAGGATTTCTGGTAGGGCTCCAGGGAGGAGGACAGGGCTGGAGCCATTGCAGCTGCAGCCCTGCCATGCCAAGAGACCTTCTCCTGCCCATCTCCTTTCTCACCTTTCTTCCTACAAGCATCTCCCATACTTTCTCCTTGCTGCCTCACCTCTTATTTTTGCTCAACCCCTCATCAATTAATTCTTAGTTTGATCTGACACTCAAACATAATTTATCCAAATGTAAAGAATTCTGCCCAACTGGCAGGGAAATCGTGTGTGATTCCAGGAAACTCTGGGGATAAGTAACAGGGAGGGATGTCTCTTTAGAAGGTTTGAGTTTATTTTCCCTGATTTTGCTGTCCAGGATTTCTTTGCCAAGCTGCGAGTGGATTCAGGAGAGTTCACCAGCAACACCAATAAAGAAGTCCAAGAAATGTGCAAAATGAAAGCTCAACAAATACACTTTAAAAACCAGACATTAGCAAAAAATATCTGCCCAAGCCAGCGCTCATTGTCACAGGGTAGCTGGGACAAGCACTAAAGAATACAGAGGATCCATTGCTGAAGTGTCATGGACTACGTGGGAGTCATATCCTGCACAGGAGACATGAAAGACACCTCCAAACCCACTTCCAGCTCCCACCTGTGGGACAAACACACATGACAGCCTGGACTGGAGTCCCAGCCGCTGCCAGCCAGGTCAGAGCTTTCCTACAGAAGGGTCCTGCTCCAGGAGTGGTGTCTGTAAACTGTACTCCTCTGCCTCTGCACCTCCCTCCATTACCTGACTGGTTTTGGAAAGGACCAGACCACCAAACAGTTACCTTATGGGGAGATTGGTAAAACTATTTGTCTTTGAACTACCTGGAAATAACCCATTTCGTTTTCAAGCAGCACCTCAAGCCCAAGACAGAAGGAAATGGTGTTTCTGATGCCTTCTTGCTCCTTTGCCCAGACAAGAGTGACCTCCAAAACAAACCACTCTGCTGCTACACAAACCAGGGCTTTGGCATTTCAGTGAGCCTCTTGGAAAGTGCTGCATGAAGAAGAGAGCGCACAAGGCAGGGTGAAGCTCTCAGCATCACAGATGACACACTCAGCAAGCAGGCACCTGAGTCACACCGGGTACCGGGCCAGCCCCAAGCCCTGCCACCTCCTCTGCAGCTTTCTCTCCATCTCTCCCAAGTAGGAGGTGAAGAATTCCAACAGGACAGGTCTGCTCTTCTCCATCCCTCTGCCACGGGGCCAGGCATGGAAGGGGTTGGTCCTGAGCCTTCCCCAGCCCTTTACAACCATCCCTTACCACCGTTTCCATTTCACCTCAGAGAAAGCTATTGAACTTCAGGCAAGTGATGACCCCAAATCCTCAACTCCCAGGGGTCAGTCAGCTCCATTCCTACCTGAGAGCAGGACCAGCTATGACTGACCTGGTACCTGCTCCAGGAAGATGCACAGCAGCAGAGCTGCTCCCACCAAACCTCAGCAAACAGAGGCAGCAATTGCCCACTCAGCGCTGCTGTTACTGTGGTGGGCTGACACTAGATGTCACTGCCTACTGAGCCGCAGGCACGGGGGAAGGAGCTCCTGGTGAACAAGGGGGACTCAAGGGGTGCAGGATGCTCGGTGCTGTAGCTGTGGCCAGAGGGTTTTGCTCAGGAAGGGCCAGGAGGTGCGACAACCCCCAACCTGCTCAAGGGACGGTGCTGCTTTGTCTGGCCAGGACAGCTCAGAGGGTGTCAAGCTACTCAGATGGGTGTCTTTGGGGTATCTGCACTGCCACCTCCACAGTGTCACAGTGGAAGGTCAGGAGAGGGTTCCTCGCCTTTCTCCTGATAGTACAACTTGGCTGTCACTCTGTATACACCACCACCAAGCTAATGCTGCCATGTATGAACATCTGAGCTCACACATCCATCTGGCATGCAGCACCAACACCTAAAGCTACCACTGGCCCACAGCCCAGTGTGCAGAGATGCTCCACCAGTGAGCTTCAAAGGAGAAAGCTGGAGCTCAGTGCCCAGGCGAGGCTGCTCCAGAGATGCTCTGGAAGCCTGGAGGTTACAATTAAGCTCTGTCTATACCCTGACACTTTATCACTTAACTACAATCCTGTGCATGAGATCCCAAGACCTGGACCCAACCCTTCATCTTCCACAGTCTGAGCTGTCATCCAGAACCTCCAGAGAAGCTGCTGTCCTCCACCCAGACCAGGCACTAGATGGCAACCCACTGGTACATACAAACCAGAACTCAATTCCCTTGCTATTTTCTACTCTTCTCTTCATGATCTGAGAAGGAACTGATAGAAAACCTCCCAGCTTTCAACTTCCCCAGACCTCTTCTGCGCAAAGCCCGTGAGGGAAGCAAAGGACAGCTTGGAGAAGCAAGGAATGGTGGTGGATGGCAGTGCCTGCCACCTCCAGCCACGAGTCACTGACCTGGGCTCCCAGCTGCCTGCTTGCTTTCTCCCACTGGTCCCTCTCCAACTTGTATGGAAAATCATGTTACGCCTCCCTGGCATGGGAAAGACAGCTCTGACCCAAGCCAGGTTGTGGGGGAAAAAAATAATCAGGAAATACTGAGCAATAAAAGCAATAAAAGCCAAGGCAGAGGCTGTGGGATGGAGCTCAGCCCCTCAGTGCCACAAACTGCCATGACTGCATTTTCCCAGCTGACTGCCAGGCTGGAGGAAATTCGGAGCGGGCTGAAAGCAGAGCTGCAGCCAGCAGCAAACAAGGCTCCCCATTGAACTGCTCCAAGTACGCCAGGCTGCTGCCCCCGCCGGGAGAAGAAAGAAAAATGTCGTTTCTTTGTGCCCCGGGGCATCCTGAGAGCACTCTGTGCTGCTGTCTGGGAGCTAGGGGCAAGTCACAGCTCCTCCTTCCTGCCTCGGTTTCCCCACCTGTAAATAGAGGTGCGTAATGCCAGAGGAGGCTGAGAGGACTGGCCCACATCTCTGCAGACGTTTGTGGGACAAGGGGCACCAAACCCTATGGTAGAGAAGGAGAAGAGTGTGAGCAGTGTCTCACGGAGAGCTGCCCTTGTGCCCCAGCACGCCCTCACATGTCTCACATAGCTGCCCAGCAAAGGGTGTTTTACCAACCTTCTTCTGGGAGTGCAGCTGGGTGTGGGGGGAAGGTGAGGCTTCAAATAACAGAGCATTTGGTAACGAGTGTGTGAACCAGAGCCTTGGGAGCCTTCAGCTCCACCTCAACTCCGCTCCCAGCTCCCCAAGCGATGCTGGGCGCACCACTGAGCCTCTGCAGAGCTGTGAGTGCCGCGGGGCTCACAGCAGCCGTCTCACAGAGACTGTGAGCACGGATCAGTCACCAAGCCACCAGCGACATCTCCTGCAGATGGGGCCAGATAACTGGTGGGGGTAAAAAGCATGGAGCACTGGCATGTCCTCACCCAGCTGCTGATGGAAGCAAGCAGCAGGGCTTGGCGCTGCCTGCTTCCTCCCTTCCTGGTGCACAGACAGACTCCGTGGCCCCGCAGCTGCGAGCCCAGGGCAGCCAGGGGGTTATTTCTGCAGCACTGTGGTGGACAGGCTTTTTTTGGTGCACTGCTGGTTTTTTCCTTAATTCCACAGAACATATAATGTTGAGCAGAGTATAGCACGCCTCCGCTTGCCAAGCCTGATGTCATGCTCTCATTATGTCATTTGCGGGCCCGTTCTGCCTTCATTTCACAAAAAAAGGGAGGGAAGGGAAGGGGAGGCAGTGCTGGCTTGTGCCTTTCCAGCCCTTTTGGTGCGTGGAGCCCAGCCAGAACGGTAATGGGAAAAGCATCCACAGACAGAGAGAAGCGCCTGTGCAGAGAGGAGCCTGTGTGCAGGCTGGAGAGCTGCAGCAGTTCCCGTAGGAAAGAAGCCCCAGGTCTGTCAGCCACAGTAAAAGCTACAATTTTGGGGGTCAGTGACACCCCGGAGGTGCCAGGGAAAGGCAGCGGCTTGGGTACAATTGTATTCCCATGCAGAGTCCACATAGGAGCCTTACTATGGGGCCTGCAACAGCGCAGGGGGTAAAGCATCCACCCTCCTGACTGCCCGGCGCAGCCTGCAGCCGAGGGGAAAGCTTTCCTGTCTCCCAGCACATCTTCTGGAGCTGGGCTGGCCTGGCAGGACACACAGGGTGAGGAGACTGAGCATCTGCAAGAGACAGACCCTGCACTTCAGGGAAAATCACTTTCTCCCCATGGATCAGCCAACTTTGCCACAAGCCTCCTCAGCCAGGCAGCCGTCCCTGGTCCGGGACAGCCCCCCTGTGTTTGTGTGACCACAGCACGAGCCACAGGGACAGGGCTGGGCCCCATGTTGACCCAGGAACTGTTTTAACAGCAGGAGTGGGTGCAGGGCCATAGAACAGCTCTGTCCCTGAGATCAAGGGTCCATCCTGCCCCAGATGCCATCCCCAACCGCCATCAGTACCAGGTGTTCAAGGAGATGCACAAGCCAAGCTCCCAGTGAGCGATCTTTCCCCAGAACACTTCCCAGCTCTTGTCAGCAAACAGCACAGAACCCTCCTGAGCCAGACACTGCACTGGGCTGTCCCCAGTGACTGATTTTCCACGACGCCATCCATCCCTTCCTGAGCCAGCCTGGGCTCCACAAGAGCCTTCAGCAACAAGCTCCATGATTCACATGCTTCATGAAAAAACCTGAAACCTGCTGGAGGCATCACCTCATTGGAAGCTGCCTAATTTTCTGCACCATGAACACTGAACAGTTGTTCTTATTTATCTTCTCTGCCCCACTCCTGACTCCAGAGCCCTTCCCACGCTGCCTGAGTCCGCTCTTTCCCAAGAACATCTTCCAGTGGTAACAGTTCCCTCACTCTGATCTCAACAAACCCCAAAAATCTTGTCCAAACATCCACTGAAGAACACAAAAGTGCTCAGCTGCTGGCAGTTCTCATGGCTAAACCCTTGAAGCAACCAGGCAGGAGAGGCAAGGAGCAAACCGAGGTGCAGAAGATGCCACCGGGAGCAGGAGCTGCCCAACAACGCTCAGAGCAATGCTCAGCTGCCCTCCCCTTTCTCACCCCCACCAAAAGCCAGGCTGGACCCTTCCACATCTTGCAACCAGAGAGGACAAGCAAGAGAGGGACACATGAGATGGCTTGTGAGACACAAAGAAGCCCGCTGCTTCCAGAGCCCTCCACCAGCACAGCAAACTGCCCAAGGGGTCTCCTGCGTAGCTGAGATGCTGTCTTGTGAGTTACCATGGCAAACACTTCCCTAGTCTCCAGGAATGAAAGGCAGCCCGGTGCCCTGTGCAGCAGGGCTGTGCTGTACTGCCTGACATACCTAATAGACTTTCCAGAAAAGAAGAGGGAAAAAACCCCTTATGTGTTTTTGCATGCTCGAGCCAGGAAAAATTATAGATTTTTTGCTGATCTGATTCCTTTTTTTTCCTTTGTCTTCTGGCCCACACCTCTCCTAGGAAGCACAGCAGAAGGAACAGCGCTTGTGTGCAGAGCAGGGAATAGAGGTTCTTGCCACAGTGGCTATGGAAATGGGAAAAAACCACAGATTTTTCTGAGCACAGGGCACAGGGAGCATCACTGTCATCCTGCACTAGATGCAGGGACATCCCGGCTGGCAGGCTGAGAGGAAGGGTATCAACAGCTCTCCTGCACGACCAGCTCTCAGCCTTTCGGCACAGACAGGAGGGCAGCAGCATACGGAGATCTTCATCACCACCTACTGTTTCAGTCACACCGAAGCAGGGATTTTCCAAGGCAAAGGGATTCCAGCTCCACCACAAATCACCTCCGAGAGCTGCAGCCAAACACTAAGAGGGGCCTTTCCCTGGTGGGTTTCACCCCTTCCTTTTTCAGAATGGGACAGTGGGGTCCCTGGGAACTGATGCATCCCAGCCCGGGGTTGGGGGGCTGCATTTCACTCACTGCAGAGATCAGCTCCCGAAGAACAGGGGAGCAAATACATGAGCTGAAGTGGAGGGCTGTCCAGGGAGAGGCTCCACAGGAGCCACAGGCAGCTGCTGAGAGCGAGTCCTGAGCAGAGAGCTGCGCACTGGGACTGGCAGCCAGCAGCCAGCACCCTTGTTGCCCCGAGGCTGTCACAGCACGATGACAATTTATTTGTTCATCTTGAATTTATGAGCTCCAAATGCTGGCCTGAGCCTCAGCTCTCTCTCTAAGGAATTTGCCCCAAAAGACTTTTTCACAAATATTCATCTAGAAACTGAGTGTTTTTCTTCCCACAGCAAAATCCTAATTGTTGATATGAAAATGTAAGGCAAGGATACAAGCATTTTTGCAATGTTCTGTACACTTTGTGCTCTCCTGGGAGAGCTGCAAAGCACTCTCACATATGCCCCTGCGAGGCAGCTGTGCCAGGAGATAGCTGGGCTTGACATGGAGCAGACCCAGATGTACCTCCCAGCTTGGCTGAAGGTGCGTTGCAGGACCATGAGCAGGTCCCCCCATCGCTGTCAGCTCCTGCTGCCCCTCTGAGCAATGGCAGTGAAGCGATGCTCCTCCTTCCCTTCTCGCTGCCCTGACTCATCCTGCCCCAAGCTTCTTCCAGAGCATCAGCACAACACGACAGTCAGAAGTGCAGAAGCAAATCCTACTCATCTTGCTGTTAATGATCCCACTGAGGAGTGAGATCAGGTGGCTGAGGAAAAGGGTTTGCAAGAGCCTGTGCTTCTAGAAGCATGGGAACGCCTGATCCCTGAGCCCTGCATGAGGCTGAGCTGAGATCTCAGGACATTCCAGGTGACACAGATGTCCCTACCCAGCTGCTGCTCATCCACACTCCTGCTCCTGTGCTCATGCCCCATCCCCGCAGAAGACAGAGGAAGTCAGGTTGTTCATGCCTGCAGGATGCAAGACCAGAGCATTCCCACCATGGCCAGGGCGTCCCCATCACAGCCAGGGTGCCCCCTCCATGGCCAGGACCCCCCAGCCCTCCAGGTGGGAGCTGTCTGCAGCGCAGCCGAGACTCAGAGAGCGGCTCCTCGGCTCCCCGCAGCCAGCAGCTTTCCGCAGACTTTCCCAAATATGGTTATAAAGTCAGACCAGGGATGAAGCCACTCGAACAAAGGGGACGTGTTACCTCAAGGAGCGACGTCATGTTCTGGCAGGGCCAGCTCGTAGGCAATGGCATCATGCACTCCATCCCTCTCCTCCCCAGCCAGGAAGGCTGGGTGGGAGCTGTCTCGCACAAGAGGCTCCCAGGAACCAGAGCGCTGCTGTCTTCACAGGGACCCACAGCACAGCTCATTTTACAAGTTATTCTTAGACTGCCACTGACTTCATCTCCTCATTCCCAACACCGAAACAATGGAGCCAAAGGCAAGAGGGGCACTGGGGAGTCACCAGGGGCCTCCTGTGCTGGTGAAGGTCAGCAAGAGCTTCTGCAGGGCACGGCTCTGGTGGGACAATGAGCTGGCTACACTGTCGGCCACCCTTCTAAGAGAGGCCTTCCACACCAGGTCCCACCTTCTGAGCTTCCTGAGTAACCACGAGCTGGCAGTGGCCGGAGCTGTCTCTGGACATGGTCCTCCCACTGCCAAGAGGTGACTTCACATGGCATAAAATAAGGCTTCAAACCTCAGGCATCACCCAGCCCTGCCCTGCCTCTGTAACATCACACTAAAAGATGAGAACAGAGAAGACCTTCAGCTTGGGAAAGCAGCAACCCAAATATTTAAATGAAGTTAATGTCCATAATTAGTGCTGTGTGTAAACAAGCCGTCTGCAGTTCCATCCAGCTAAATGTCAGCCCTGCAAATACAGGTTTGTTTCACAGACTGTGTGCAAGCAAACCAAAGTCAAGGGAAGCCCAAGCATTGTCCCAGCACACACAGCAGAACTCAAAAAAGGAAACCATGCCAGACACCTCTAGCCCAAATCCAACCAGTTTCCACCAGGATACTCACTTCTTCCCCCAGAAAGCACCCATCCAGGGAGCCCCAGGGGCCGTGGCAGCGCCTGCTGACACGCAGCTCTTTCAACACCCCGCTCTGGTCTCTTGAAAACCCAATGTGTTTCCAAGTCAGTGTGTTCAGAGCCCAGTGATATTTTATTTTACTGAGAAAAGCGAGCCCTCTGTAAGCTGTAATTTAGGAATTGCACAGCTTAATCTTCCTCTCAGAAAGCAAAGGGTTTTCACTAAAGGTTTAGGTGTTGTTGATATTAATTCACTACTGGGACAGGGGATGGAGTAGGTAATCTTTGGGTCCTGTTTTTTTATTATTCTATTTGTATTTATTTTAATGGGAGCCCTTTGCTTGCATAGCTACTCTCCAGGGATATCATTTCTCTGTGAAAAATAATAAAAACACAATGCTGTTTTCCCCCAGCACCATCCGTTCTTCTATACACAAGGAATGAGAGCCACAGACAAGGTTCACAAGACACAGGAGGCTCTGGATGCTCTTGAACCAGCAGTGGTGATACATTGCTGAGCTGATACAGGGACTGGAGCCAAGAGACGCAGAGGACTCCAGGAAAGTCTTCTCCAAAGCACACGTCCAGTTTGCAAACACTGACACGGTATGAAAAAATATTTGCATAGCGTGTCCCTTGGAAACCTTCAGGGGCATCTGTGTTTTGTATCCCAAAAGGAACAGGGGAACAACTTGGGCATGGATACAGCACGAGAACTGTGGACCAGGGATGTCCTGGTTCATCTGAAACGCCCTGAGGAGACTTGTAAAAAACTTAATGCCTCTGCCTAGTTGAATTTAGAGCTCAAGCCAGCTGACAGAGACTGATAAGGCAGTATCAGATCAAAAGTAATTTCTTCAGGCGGTCAGGAAATGCTTCTCTCATTTCTCTGAGAACAGTCAGTACGTTGTCAGGCACTGCACAGCACCAGCAGCACACACACAAGAGGAAAACAAAGCCACAAAGCAGCAAAACATGGCCTTCACGGGCATTCCTGAAGGACCCAGGAGTCAAGGGTAACATCACCTACCAGCCAAAGCCACCCACGTGTGGCAGGTAAAGCAGACATGAAAAGGGCACCCTGGATCCAAACCAGCATGAGAACAGATGGGGAAGTCTCATGGCCAAACGCCACGAGGCAGCTGAGGGATGGTGTCACCGTGTCCCCTTATCCCTGCGGGCGTGGGAGCAGCCCGGGGTGAGCAAGACACACTCCCCACTTTGGACCTCTGGCTGTCAGAGCAGCACAAAGCCAAGCAGACCTAACAGAAAGGTTCTCTGGCCATTTCTTCTTCAGTCACCTGAGCTTCAACCCCCCAGGTGCTGCACCAAAACCACCCAGCATGTATGTCCCACCAGGCACGGGGAGCAGAGATGGCCAGGGATGCTACCAGCTCTGCAGGCTGCAGCACAGACCGACCAGCACCCATCCCAGTGCTGAAACGTCACCAGCCCTGGTGACACCAGACCTGGACAGTCACTTCCCACAGATAGCAACGCTCCCTCAAACGCTTTCCCTTCTGTAGCTGACAGTACAAATCCGTGTGACCTTTAGCTAACAGTGTTCTCTAACAGACCATCAAGTTTTCCAAGCTCCTGGGTGGTTTCTTAAGAAAAACACTGTTGTGTGTGTTTTAGCCCCGTCTGTCAATTCATCTCCATCTCCAATATGTTCTACCAACAACCTTTCATTCTATTTAAGAGGTCCCCTGCTCCAGGCTCTCACCAACACCCTTCAGCTCAGAGCACAGGGTGCTAACTAAAAATAACTGTGACAGGGAAAAGGACAAGTAAAGACCAGGAACACTCAACCAGGTCCAGGCTGCACGTTGTTAGCGCTGGAGAACGACTTTCAGCAACATTCTTCGGCACAGCCTGTGCTGGAGAGATGCTGAGCCCCTTCCTTATTTTCTCCTCTGGAGAGAAAACTCTGGGATTTTGGGCAGTCCCTTTAGCACTTGATGTGTTTAAAAATAGCACAAAGTAAATGGTGCTGCTCTGTGAAAACAATGATGCTGAGCACAACCACAGAGTTCACAGCCCACTGCCTGTGACAGAAAATCCACAAACCAGGGTAGCCTGGAGCAGAAAGAAAAGTGCAGCATGTTCAGGGCCCAGGACCTGGCCAAACCACGGCTGCAGCACAGTCCGGTTTGTGTTTTCTTTGCAATCCTGATGTTATGTCTGCTTTCTGTGGTCTCCTCAGTGAGGGACAGGCTCTCCAGATGTTCTAAAGCCCTGGGACCTACCCAATACGTGAGCCAGTTTGGGGCAAGGGGGGGACAGGACACGAAGCTACCAGCCATTCCCTTCTGGCAGTCCACTTCTTGACCTAACAAACAGCAACAGGACTGACTCACAGATTTCAATGTGATCTTATCCCAACAACTCACATACTGCAAGCCATCAGACTCCTCACAATCAATTCCTGCATCAAACCTAAGCAAGCAGTTCCCTGTCCTTCCAGAGAATGTTTCCACCTTCACATAAAGACTCCCAGAGAGATGATGGCCACCACTGGCTTTGCCAGGTGGTTGCAGGCCAGGCAGGCCTATTTCTGATCTGAATTTGCCCAGCTTGGAATCCTAAGTGTAGGACTCACTCTTGGTCCACCTCATTGAGGGTCCTTCTATGGATTCCTTTCCTGGTTTTAACTACAAATACACCCCAGGCTGCAGTCACCTACACCTTTCTGGCTAGTGCAGTGAACACCAGTTGCCTCTCAGGAGTGTCCTTCAGACACACCTTTGGTTGGACTCTTTAGGGCATCACTATGTCCACAAAGTGAGGACACCATGGAATACGACGACCCCTCTGCTCCGCAGCTCCCTGCTCACATCCCTGAGTTCCATGAACCATTTTGGTGGCCATATCCTTCATTGCAGACCCTGCTAGCCACACCTCCCTAAGCTGAGTCCTTGCCTTCTACGAGAAGGTTCTCACCCTACACACCATGCCTCCTTCCCTTGGTCACAGATGTACAATCTTCCACTCAGCAGCATCGTTGCTCCTTTCTATGACCAAATTTCCAACCGAAGCAGAGCTCCATTTCCTTCTCTGGGCTCTGGCACTCTCAGTACAGTATCACTAATGTTTTTTGTTTTCCTCCAGTCTGTTGACATATACACCAGGGAGGCAGCCAGCAATCCATCCCTGAGACACTGCTTTTCATGATGACTCCAGTTTATTCTTACATTTCCAAGCCAGTATTTAATCTCTTCAATATATGTAGTGCTGATTTTTTTCATTCCAATTTCTGACAAATATATGTGACATTGAGTCAAACAGCTTACAGAAGTCATATGTGTATTACATCAACACCATCATCTTCATCTACTCCATCTGTAAACTTACTTAAAAGTCCGAGGTTCATGAGATCTATTTCCCATAAGTGAATTTTCCATGTTGATTGCCACTAATTACACTATCCCCTTCAACTTCTAGCTCATGTCCATGCTACGCACTGTATGGTTTCTCCTTGGGCCAGAAGACCAGGGCACCAGGCTAACAAAGGTTTGTACCATCCCATCTGCCTTCTCTTAACACTGGCACCATGGGCATTTTGACCCAGTCCTTGGGAATTTCCCTACTGCCCAAAACCCCACCAGAAGTGAACGTTAATAGCCCAGAGGGGTCTTCAGCCAGCGCTTTAAAAATTCTTGGATGCAAAATATCTGAACTTGCTAGTTTAAGAAGGTCTAACATTAATAGCAGCTGTTTAACATCCTCTTCAGTTACTGTTGGAGTGGAAAGTGTTTCATCATCCTCATATGATACAAATACATCACCTGGCATTTTTCCAAATAGAAAACAGAAATATTTACTGAGCAGGCCTTCCCTTTCTGAATTTTCATTGATAATTTGACCATGCCCATCTATTAACAGACCAGGATAATTGCATTCCTTAAATCCCAATACACTTGAAAAACTCTTTATTCTTCCCAACTTCGCTAGCCACCGACTTTCCCTTGCATTCTTTTCCTTATCAGTGTCTGATGGGATCGAGCTCTCAGTCCATACTCATCACTATCAACATTTCTCTCTCCCAGCACTGTGTCCTGTGCATTTACTTTCCATAACTGCCTCTGCTCCTCCTCCACGCTCCGCTCGGGTGTTGTGCAGGGTGTGAGGTAGTCCTGGACAGTGATTCATACGGAGGCGCACATCAGGATCAAGGCAGATCCCATCATCAAAACCTATCTAGCACCCCAAATGAGGTTCTCCCTAGAGATGCTATGGGCCCAAAACACTCTCACAACGCTAGAGGCAGGGTTTCAAGCAACACAGGTTAAGACAGTCCAGATATAACATCTGGAGCTGAAGCAAGACAGCACCCATCCCCAAAAGACTGTCCGGACTGACCTGCAGGCACAGGAGCAGTCGTACAGGAGACACAAGGCTCTGAGCTGAGGGGAGCAACCAGTGTGGGACAGAGTGGGAGCATGCCAGGAGCACTTAGGGATCTGTTATCCCTGTGTGCACAACAGACAACCCCTTTTAAGGCGACCTCTTTAAGGACCCTAACAGCTTTGGTCTCCCAGTAAAGACGATACTGAAAAAGAAAACTTAGCCAAGTAAAAAAATGAGCTGTCTCCTGGATCCTCCTACAAAAACAGGACTGGCCCCGTAAGATATTCCTCAGGGATGGTTACAGCCTTAATTCAAAGTCCCAGTTGCCTGGGTTCCCATCCACCAGTAGCTGTTCCATAAAAAGCATCTTTCAGTGTTCTTCATCCCCCGTGCAAACTTTCTAGCACTCCATTAAATCCCATCTCTCCATTTTCTCTAACTCCGGCGCATCTACGGCAACCCTGCTTTGTCCTTGGCACGCACACCCTTGGATACCTGCAGGATGTTATTTTGCACTCCACAAGCCAAAGTTTTCATCGTTCTTCCAGTCTGCCTCCAGAAAAACATTCATCTGTGGCACAGTGTAAAAAGCTGAGCTGCAAAAACAACACGCACAGCTCCTGCGGGCCGCCGAGCGGGACCTCTCTGCAACCAGCACATGTGTCCTTGCAGCCCAGCAGCAGCCCAGCCCTGCAGCTCCAGCTGAGAGGTTGGGATTTTTACATCAACAGGGTTTTGAGTGAAATGCCCAGCCCGGGTACAGCTCCACAGGGCTCAGGGTGTGCGTGTGTGTGTGCATGTGTGTGTGTGTGTTTGGAGCTTTGTGATTTTGTGAATAGGGCCGCTTAGCACGTTGAGTCCTCCCTGCAGGGATGATGTGTTAGAGCGGATTGGCTCGCTATTCCCCCAAGGAAACATCTGCACATTCCAGACACATTTTGTAACGGGAGTGAAACCCATCCTTGAAGTGAAATTTTACAGCCTCCACAGCGCAAAATAACGATTGCTGGCAAGGGCCAGTGGAAAAGTAATGTTTAAAATATTATTACAGGGAAGCGGCTGCCAGAGCCTCAAATTAATCATTTGAACGTGTCTCTGGAGCGGAGCGGTGCGTTATGTAACGCTCGGCCAGCTCCAGCCTGGAGCGTGGCTCCGATCCGGACCCATCCCGATGCCTCGCTCCCCTTCCCTCGCTGAGAGCAAACAGCCACTGTGCCCTGCCATGGGACCTGCGTTCCCTTCCATGAGGTGTCCCTCAAGAGATTTCAGCGGGGCCTGGGGGCCACATTTCCTCCTCAGGTGCCTGATTTCTTGTCGGGTTAAAGAAAAACCCAGGACAGACAAGGACGAGGGGTGTTTCTCAGTCACTTCAGAAAAGTGGTGCTTGCCACAGCCCTCTACAGCAAAATGAGCACCAAAAGAGCCAAGGGAAGCTTGGCCACTTCCCACCATGGCCAGCAAAGGAGGGGAAGCTATTAGTCAGTTCATTAAACCCTTTGGACAAGGGTCTGCAGCCAGCCCGGTCTGTTCCTGAGGGCTGTGGGGCTGGTGACAGATCAGGGACGTTATCTGTGCAGTGTCCTCCCCCTCGCCCCAAGCTGGGCAGTGATCTCTAACACACAGGATCCAAATATGATAAAAATGCATCTGATGTTCAACCAAAAAAAAGGAAAAAAAAGCCTCTAAAGGAAAGTGGGAACACAAACAGCAGAGGATGCAGACACATCTACGGGGGAGGAAGGAACAAAACGTTTGGCAGCCTGTACCAACCGCAGGAAGAGAAGTGAAATGAGTACCTAAGGGAATCGAGTCCTGTGCTACCACAGAGAAAAGCCCACAGGCCCTCAGGAAGGGGTATTCTCTCAGCAGCAACAAGGGCAAAGCTCTGTTATTCATCAGGCTGAAGATACAGCCAGAAATTTCACTGATGAGGATTTCTCCATCTCTCCTGGTCAGTAGCTGCATTGGAGGATCCACCCTTCTAGGTGATGAAGGCTCAGCCCCGCCTGTGCCAAATTTCACTGCCTCCCCCCAGGAACACAGCATGAACATGGGGGTGGTCATGTTTGGTGGGATCTGTGAAGGCAGAAGACATGTGGGAATCAATGACTTGTTTCAGGGAATGCTGATGGGAAAATGGGAGATGAGGAGAGGTGTGTGAGAACCAGCAAGTCAGACTGCTGTGGTACATGTGTCTACTGGCCCAAATCCAGATGGCCCAGAGAAAGACACAGATGGAACTGGGCTACAGTGACCAGTGCGTAGCTGGGGTCCCTGTTAGCTGCTGAGTCCAGCAGAAGGGCTGTGGGACTGCAAGATGACAGCTCCTGAATCCCTGATCTCTTCCGTCTGTTTCAAGCTGAGCAAGCAACATCAGGCATCACATCTGAAACGTTGGCCAAGGTTTTAGGGTCACAGCACCTCACATTGTGTGATTCTACTCCGGAGTGCTGCTGAATCCACCATCATCAGCTATCCTAGTTCATAAAACACATCTCCTTGCTGTTCCTGGTGCACTTCCACGCTCCCTGGATCCCTGGGTAGTACAATACTCCGAGTTTGACACTGGACAGACAGACATCCAAGCAGGTACTTTGGCCCCAGATGGACTTTCTCATTCAAATACATTTTATCAAAGACCAAAACAGTCTGGGCTGTTGTTTTAAATGCTGGACCATGTGTTTCATTACAGGACGCCGGCAGCAGTTCTGTGTCTATTGGCTAGATAAAACACTGCCAGACTGCCTGAACACACAGTTAACATTCAGTCTGCTGGGCAAGAACCACAGATTTAAGATCAGCCCTAGAGGGTTCCTCTGTTTAAGGGGGAGAAAGAAGCAAACCCGCTTAATTAAGCAGCCTAAAGCAAATGGGGGGATGCAGACTGACTGGGGCAGAGGTGCTCTGCGGGCAGGTGGGTCTGTGCTTTGCATGGTCTCTGTGCATTACAGTTCCTCGTGAAGCTTGAGATAACAGTATTTCCACAATCCCCAGAGAGAAAGGGCTCCCAATCTACTTTTGCTGTAAACACCTCTCTAGCGCAAGGGCACCATAATTCAAAGTCAAGTCCGTGAATCTCTACTGGAACAGAAATGCTCAAGGAATTTGTTAACCAGCAGCTTCAGCTGATGTTATGCGCCACAAACCACATGTGGGCATGGTAGAGATCCAGAGCCAGTCTGCTCCACAACTGGGTGGACAGAGAAAAGGGGAATTACTTACACGATGCTGAAGGACGGGCCTTTCCTTAACCCTCTGCTCCCGTGCCGACACTGATACAAGCTCCTCCGTATTTTTTCAAATGTGGTTGTTTGGATTGGAGGGCTCTGCTCTTAATATTTTTGGAGTATGTTCACTATAGACCCTTAAAAATCTTCCTTCTGAAAACAAAAGCCAATTAGACCCCAATATAGACCTGCTGGTTCCAGTACAAAATGCATTTGCATGTTCCTGGCATTAATAATCCGTGTGATTGGGTTGCTTCCTTTTAGCATTAGAAAGTCTTCTGTGATGCAGTCAGGCTATTTCTGCTCCAAAAATGCTGATATTCAGAGGCCCCAAAGTAGGTATGAAGGGAAATGAGCAGCTTGCTTGGGCCTCGGACGGGGCCTGAGCTCTGCAGCAGAGCTTCCCCTGCTAGAAGACCTTGTGAACAGGCATGAGAAACAGCAACTGGTTTGTCCCCTGCACAAGATGTCCAGAATGTCTCTTTGCCGCTGCAGTGAAAGAGCTGACAGTTCCTTGTGCTGCTGCAGCAAGAGGGGACATGGGAACCAGCAGCTGCACACACAGAATGGAAAGGACACCACGCTGCTCCTCTCCCTGGTGCTGCCACCACTGCCAGGATCCGAGTGCATATGGGCTGAAGAGTCCCTGCCCCATCCTTATCCTCCATCACCTAACTGGTCCTGGTTTAGGTACAGTGCAGAGGCTTCAGCAGAGAGGGCTGACACGCTCCACAGAAACTGCTCACCCTTTCTGGGAATTTCAAGGAAAAGCATGAAGATGGAAGTCTTTTTTCTCTTGAGGCTCCTCGAGCAGCTGGGGCAGACCGATGACCGTGAGCCATCAGAGGACATTTGTTCTGGTCACTGGCCATGTTTTCTGCTTCCTCAGTGGGCTGTCAGGCTCAGTGTCTGTAGATACTGCTGCTAGTATGGTGGAAGTCCCCATCGAGTCAGGCCATGTGCCAGGCCTGGGTGCAGGTGATGGACATCTCTGGGTTTCTTCTGGACCATTGCACAGGAGCCTGCTCAGTGTCCTCCTCTGAGCCCAGCCTGGTTTTAGTCCTCCTTACATCACTATCAGCTAGAGTCTGGGTTGCAGTCCTACCTCCCCAAGAGGAGATGGGCCTTTCCATGCGCAACCCATCAAAACTGCCAACAAATGTTCTTGCTGAGAAGGGAAAAGCCCAAAACCACATGAATTAGGAGGAATTTTTGGACAAAAGGTGTCAAGCAGTGATGGGACGAATTCAGCCCTGAAGCCAACAGGCATAACCCAGGAATCAACTCATTTCCACGTGCTGTACATTAGAAGATGCCAGCATGCACAGGGGCACAGGTGGCACAGCTGACATTAGCAGGGATATAGATGGACCAATACAAGCCCAAGGCTGCAGAAAAGAAAGGTTTGGATCTCACAAGTTAAACAGGACTTTCACATCTAACTCTCTATCCATTCCTTGGAAAATTTAAAGTCCCAGTAGGAGAGAGCCAAAACTTTAACATGATCTGCCTGGGATGAATAACTGTCCACACTTCTGCCAAATATTAATGGCTGATAAATCCACTGTGCAACATATCTGGAGGTACCGGGTGGAGACCAAAGGACAGATCCCTGGAAAGAGCTCTGGAAGAATGCTCCACTCAAGTCATCAGCTTCTCCTGGAAAGATGCAGCTGACCTTGAGATAACCTACTTTAACACTGCTCCCCTCAGCTCAACTCTCCTCCTTGACACAAGCTGACCTCCACCTGTCCAGAGCAATGAAACCAATTTACCTCTGACCTCTGTCTCAGTCAAAGACCCTCCTGGGCTCGTCTCTGCTGGCTGTAATACAGCTTCTGTGCTGCTTCACCACAGCCCACAAGACCTTCAGCAACTGCAGGCGCTTCCTACTACCTGCTGCCTGGAAGGGCTCATGCTGCAGCCGGAGTGGAGGAGCTGGGGCTGCATTCAAAAGCAGAAGCTGCATGCTGTATAGGGAGAGCATCCGCACTGCTTTGGGAAAGACACAGAGGGCCCTGATCCTTCGTGACTCACACAGCTTAGTGCCAGGCATCGTCCCCTGTCCTGGCATATTTATTATCCATGCATGTACACAAGCCATAAATGCTCTCAGGTCAAGGACACGTCATCGCTGGAGCATCTATTTCAACTCAGCCTGGGGAGAAACAGAAGGAAATCCCAGTGGCCATTCGGCAGCCTGAGGACTGAGGCTCAGAGGTCCCAGCCTGCTTCCCTGAGGGCAGGTACCCCAACCACAGCGAGTGCAGGGCTGGTGCTGAACCCACATCCTATTTCTGCAGATTCCTTTCTCCAGTCAGCTTTGGAAAAGGCACGTGTCCCCCTCACAGTGAACACGGAGTGGGGACCAGTTGCTCTGACTGTGCTGCGGGAATGGCAGACAGGATAACTTCATTCACTCCGGACTACAGCCCATGTCAGTGACGTGGTGAAGGGATGATCCTGCCGTGTCTGTTCCCCTCTCCCACAGGACCAACGCCTATAATCCTTTTTTAAAAGCATCATTATGTGGAATAAACAGTCCAAGGGAAAAGACAAAAACAGCCCTGCAATTTTGCTAATCTTCCTAATGATTTAATACCTGCAAATGCTCCTGGGAGGTATTCCTTTCCTGATCGCATTAGAGGCTGTCATATTAAACATCTCACCACACTTCAGCATCCTACTGTGGATTCTTTTTTTCTTAAACAAAACCAATTTCTCTGGAGGCTGAGTAGGGGTTTTTGCTCTCACTGCCCTCCCCTGCTCCCCATTTTAAAAGACCTAATGCCTGCCTGGGGGATTCCAATAAGTCCTGGCACAGATCCTCCAAATAGTAGCAAAGCTAAACAGGGTATGACTGTTATTGCAGAGATCACTCACTGCCAGCACAAATACACAGACTGGACCATTCAACCTTTTACAGCAGGAAAGTCACGGACAGTTGATGATTCACAATCAGCATTTCTTCTTCTGCTACAGCCACCTTCTTTCTTTAATTATTATTTCTTTCTGGCAAACATCCCTACCCTGCAGCTTTGTGATGCTGTTCTCCCCTGATTTTTTAGTCATATCAGCAAGAACGGGCAGGGGACATCCCAGAGCCACAGTCTGCATCTGCTCAAGGGGCCGTGTGGCACAGCCCTGGGGAGAAGTCCCGGGTGAAGACCACTGTGGCTCAGCTAGCAAGAATTAAGCATTCCCCCAAGTACAAGACCAGAACAAGGCTTCAGAAACACTCTTGCGCCCCTCGAGACCTCAGAATAAGGCTGAAGTGGTTTCACAGGCCGTGTTTGGGCGGGTTCTGTGCCCAGGGGTGAACCTCACCCACAGCAGCCTATACCACAGACTCTTCTTTCCATACAGAAAGCCAAGAGACATTTGTTTCCTGGGTCAATACATACACAATGAACTTACATCATCAACCTGTCAGATATCTTACATCAGGGACTGACACAGTGGCTCAGGGGCTCAGCACCCCATGGTGCTCCCCACTGCCCCCTGGAAGGGATGCAAAGGGTTAATAAAAAGACCTTTGTGAAACCAACTGTAACTAGAAAGTAACAAGAGCCCTGAACAAACAACATGTCCTTGATTGATTGTTAACATACTAAGAAGAAAGCTATGAATAGGCCTTTCAGTTCATCAGAAGAAAGGAGGAAACTTTGTAGATAAGCAGAGCTCTGAGGACACTTCCTAGATACACATAAGAGGAATTCCTGCTGTAATTGAAAGCCCATGTGGAAGGTGGGCCATCTGTAAATTTTAATGAACTGAAGAGTGTGATGGGATGAAGCTGCAACCCTTGAGGAAGACAAGGATGAGGAAGAGCACCCCTTGATTCAAATTAGCTGAGAAGTGGAAATACCACAGAAGGTGGAACCCCCAATTCCTGGAAGAGCTATGAATATGTATTAGATTTCCCAGAAATGTGTTTAATGTGTCTGCAATGCTTGTATATAAACAAGCTACACCTACAGCTCAGTGTCCCTTAGGAGGAATGATCCCCTGTGCACCCAGCGCTGCCATAAAGGATACCTGCTTAACAGTTACATCCGACTGTTTATTACCACGTTTCAACCTCATGGAAGCACAGAGCCCAGGTGCAGAGGCTCGCAGGGAGCTGAGCAGGCACACCAGGGTCTGCCCCAGTCTCTCCTCCCCTCTGGTTTCACATCGCTGCAGCAACGGGGCTTTTCCCCAGGAACCGATTCTCGCTCTCAGAAATCTTTTCCTCATTATTCAGCTTAGACCTTCCCCAGTCCAGGTTGTCTCCAAAGTTCCCAGGGACGGGTCCTCTGACAATTCACTCCCAACACCCTCAGGCACTGCACATCCCACACGTGTCAAAGCAGGACACAAAGCCCCAGCAGGGCCAATGTCACTGGAGCAGAGACAGACAATTGCTTTTAAACCATTCACATCCCTTCTACCTCCCAGCTTTTTTTTTCTACTGTAAACTAATCGATTTCATCCTCCTTTCACTTTCCCTTGAGTAAAACATAAACCCAAAGTCCAGTCTCCTCCCTGCACAGTGCTACTCAAAGTGAAACGCAGACTGATGCTTCAGGTTCAGGCAACCCTCTTGGGCTATGTCTCAACTGAATGATTAAATACAAAATTACCCTATTCTTCATCAGCTGGAGGTAAAAAAAAACACAAGGGTGATTGTGTAGGAGGGTGTAAGTGGTAAATACAAACCACCAGTAAATTTGCCTTGTTTAAAATGGAAAGAAGAATGTGTACCCAGGGAGCACCAAGCCCGCTGAAATACAAAGGGTAGAGTGCCCCCCACAAGCAGAGGTGTGCAGCCCCCTCTCGTGAGCCATGTGGCAGGCAGAGTGGGCACCAGCATGCTCTGTGCCCTGCTAGCACCCATCCACTGCCTCTGCACCCCGTACCGCAGACTGGAAGGCTACCAAGAGCAGGCTTGGTGCAGCACGACATGTACATTCAGTCTGGTCCCTGCTTAGGCTCCATACGGAGACTCTGGAGGGTTTCAGTAAACATCCTGGTAATCTTTGGACACCACAGTGATGTTAAGAAGTATCACATTCATAAATCAGACCTTACATCAGCCCTGATGGCAGGAAGAACATTTCCCCAGTTCTTGAGGCGCACTGAGCCTCAGACCGCATCATCGTTTCTCAGGATTTATGGTAGTCACTGAGTTAAGCTGCATCTTTGGTCTTATGTTAAATCTCCTCTTGCCAAGGCTAAAAATTGCTCCATGGTGTAATCACAAACTGAGGCAGTAAGAGCGAAATAACAAATTTCATTCCCATATTATAATAATAACAAGTTAGGTTTCCATAGCACCCCTCTTCCTCTCGGATCCAAAAGGACATCACCAACTGCACTCGCTGAAGCACACTCTGTGCCACAGGGATTATGTAAACCCCTGCTGCAACACAGCCACTGCTCTTTAAGGGTGCGACCCAGCACTGGAGCAGAGTTTAAGACAGAAAGGAGAAGAGCCAGCGCAGGAGGAAAGGGATGCCATGGAGCAAGAACTAAATCTTCCATCACACCACTGCTTGAGGAAAGGTAGAATATGATCCATGGTCTGCAGATCTGTCAGAGGAGAGAGGTGCTGCTTTTCTGTGACAAGGCTAAGCCCAAACCTCTCAAGGACAGTGACAAATACTGAAGCTCCCTCTCTTCAGCAGCAGCCAAGATTTGGGCAGCAGGATGTGCTCTCCCCTGCTCAGACCGCTGGCACCCTGTGTGTTCCAGGAGGGCAGAGTTGCTGGGAATGTTGCTTTCCAGCACAAGGGAAAACCATGTCCCGGGCACCTGTGGTCAGAAAAGGTCCTGGGTCACATGCAAAAACCAGTCCCTTATTTGGCCAAATCATGCTGGGACAGCTGCCCAGTCAAGTCAAGCTTCAACCTGCACCTACTGCACCCCTCCCTCTGCCTGTCAGTGCAAACAGCGGCTTAGTCTGGCTGGAAACGGCTCTGTGCTTGTTGGTGAGCTGAGGAAGACCCCAAGGCTCTTCCCAAGAGGTAGTTTGTCTGTCCCATTTTATCCTCAGGAACGCTCTTCAAGAGCTACTGGTTCCCTCAAAATAAAGTAAAATCAGGAGCATGTAGGGATGGTAAGTACAGCAGTGAGCAAGGAGGGATTTTGTACGGGCAGGGGGACCAAGGTGCTCCCCAGCTTTGCGCACATGGCTGATCTGGAGGCAGACTGAGCTACAGACAGACGTTGCTCCATTTTCCCTTTCCAACATTTTCCACACTCTGCTGCCAAGAAAGCTCTGAGAGCTGCCTGCCATGTCTGGCAAAGGCTCCTTGCTGCAGAGCCCTCCCGGTCAGCTCACGGAGGGACCCCGCACCAGGCTGATACAGCTCCATCCTCGCTCCTCACCAAGGGACCAAGGCTTTGGGGTATCCTAAAAGGAGAGACTTGGGGAGAGCAGGCGTGATCTCCTGGGCTCAGATGCCTGAGAATGGATTCAATCTCTTTTTATTACATTCAGAGCCATCAAATATTATGACATTTTGGTGAAGCTACCTGAAGTCCCAGCTCCTCATTAAGTATAATTTGAGTAAGTAAAAATTTGCATCTGATGTGTCCTGTGTGTTTGGGTTTTTTTTAATTTCCTGCTGTGTGAAACAGGAGGAGCAATAAAAACAAATCCTTGGAAACAAATTACAATTGCTTAATGGAGTAAAAAAAAAAAGTCCCAGCACCTTCCTAGCCTGCTTGTGCCACAGCTACTACACACATGGCAGCTTACACACGTAAAAGAACAGGCTCCAAGTCCGGACTTCCTCACTTTTATGGGTTTAAATTGGATCCCACTAGGTGTTTAAGGCCATTGTTGAACTGCTAACACACTCTGCAGCATGACTAACACCAACCAGGTTATTTTTCATTCCCATTTGGCTTTTTTTTTCTTGCTCCATCTCCCTGTTGTAGCAGCCAGGGGGGCAGAGCAGCAGTGAGTACTGGGTGAGTGACAGACAGCGTGCTGGGCGTGCAAGGAGCAGGGAGAAGAACTCACAGCAAACCTGTGTGTGCAGAGGTGCAGGGACAAACCTGCTGCACCAAAAAGCCAGGGTCTAAACGCAAGGAGCAAGTATGACCTTCTCTCAGGTAAAGGGCAACTGTGTCTGATGTGGCAGAAGCAAAAGATGGAAGAACTTGGGGGTTGCTGCTACAGAAGGTAAAGGAGGACAGTGACTCCCCAAAAAGGAGGCTTCAGCCCCCAGCAGTGAGCTGCAGGATCTCTCCTGATCTAGCTGGGCAATTCTGCATTTGCACCAATGCTCCTGAAAGCAGTATTTTGCCCTGTGCTTCTATGAGGCTGGGGAGTTTCTCCTCCTCCCTAGCTTTATTTTCTTTTCCCCTGACAAGAGACCAGCAGATTCTGGTGAACTGGCCAGAATCTGTCAGCAGGGACAGAGACAGGCCCAGGAAGAAGGCAGCAGGCAGTGGTTTATGAAACGCCCTGTGCAACCAACACTTTCCTCTACCAGGAAAAGTCTTTCGCAACTGGATGTCTCTGACCCATGGATTGGGGTGATTTCAGAGCTCTCCCTCCATGACCTCTGCCCCTCCTTGCCAGTCTGTGGCTTCATCTTAATGGAGGAGGTGAACTGGGTTGGGAGCATCACTAACAGCATGGAAAGAGATGGGAGAGTCTTCCCAAGAAATGCAACCACCAAACCAGTTCCAGGAGGCCCTCCCTGCACAGCAGCAGCTCCCAGGGGATCCTGCAAACAGCATGCTCATCCTACTTGGAATCTTAAAGGTCTCAAAAAAAGGCCATGCAAAAAATTGGCAGTAAATTAAGTCCATGCTTTTCTTGTAGTAACCTATCTTTCTGATGCAAAGATAGACCCAAACCAACAACTGCTGGCTCATAACTGGAGAACAGAGCTATAGCAAGATTTCCCCATCTAATGGCATCTGTACTTAGACAAGGCTTTCCTAGTTCAACACACCACCAAACACACTTAGAAATGCTCCCTCTGCTCTGCCATTAACCATCCTGCCTAATGAGATTCCACATGGGGAGTCCTGGTTACTTACAGTGAGGAATTAAGGGCTGTAGTTTCAAATTGGAAACAATCAGCTACACAAGCAATCCGTTCATGCCCATTATGTGTAGACACCCCAGGGGCTGGCACAAGCCATCATTCAAAGGCTCATGAGCTCTCTCAGCACACAGAAGTCAGGATCTGTTGTCCCACCTACGTACTCCTGGCACGAGTTTACAGTACTGAGCTGAACAACACTGAGACCTTTGCTATGAGACAAACCAGAATGGGGCTTCAAATCACAGTATTTTCCCCCTGGAGTCCTGAGAAAGCATGAGAAAAGCACTGTAAGATAACCCTGTTGGACATGCAGGGAAGGTGAGGCTGGAAGAATGGAAGAGAACTCTGAAATCAAAGCATGAGCTCGAGGAACATGCCCTTCCCACTAATGCTTCACAGTACTCAGCTTTGGAGCGACCCACTCAATACAGCCTGAGGGTCCCTGTTCCAGTCACACCTCATGGGTCTGGTCAGCACTCCTGAGGAAGACAGTACATCTTGGGCACATCACATCCCCAGCTCTGCAACCACTCTTTTCCCTGAGAACAAGGCAAAAGGCAGAAGCTCAGGGATAAAGCTTCTCAAGGTCTGAGAGGTGTTTGGGAGGTGGGTGAAGGCTGGGAGGAAGAGGGAGGCAGACTCAGATTCCTGGACCAAAAACTAGCTCCATCCAGCAAAGCATTCAGTTCAGCCTCTGCTTACCTACAGATTAAATGTTTACCTTGAAAGGGCAGAAATACCATACAATCCATCTGATCACACAATAAATCCTCTAAAACGGACCCTCAAGATCGCCCCTTTAGCAGCCTCAAAGCCTGCATCAACCTTGCTTGAACCCTAACCAACTCCTCTATCTGGTTCCTGCATGATCCACTTCTACCCTCAGAAGGGAATGAGAAGATACACTCAGCCTCACTGTAAGAGAAGTGGTGGGTTCCCTAACGCTGTCTCCTGGAATCATGACATTAAATTACGATCTCTACTTTTCCCCTTCCCTTTTATTTTGCTGAAGTATTTATTTTTTTCCTTCTGCATCTCCTTATTGAGAAGTTCAGACGCCTGCAAACGTCTCTTACATGGGACATCAGGCTCAAAACCCAGAATGAAACAACATTTGGCCTTTTAGGGTTTATTTTTAATCTCGAGGTTTATGAGAGGTAGCTGACTCACGTTTTGGCTGGCAGGGCCAGGCTCTTCTAAGTAATTGCATTCTTGCTATTTTATTAATTAAGATAAGTTTTCCCACTTCTGTTTGAGTTGTTGGTGATGCCATCAACTGCTGCAAGAAAAATAAAGACCTATGCCTTGGCGTTCAGGGCAAAGAAAGGCCAGATGTTTCCTTCTTCAATCTCTGGCCCAAGCATCCAAAGCGAAAGGCCCAGATACATCAAACTTCCCAGATACATCAAATCTCCCAGCACTGCTCAGCTCTACCAAGTTATTCAAGCATCCCCTGTCCCAGGTGAGCTCCTCCCTTGCAAAAGGCAGTAAGTCCTACACACACCAGGGCTACTGTGACTCGTTCAGTATGACTCTGCTTCACATACCCAGATTTCCTCTCCAGCAATGCACAAATAAAAAAAAAAATTAAAAAAATAACCAAGGAGTCTGTAGCTAAGGAATTCAGTGAATGATTAACTCCATCCTACCTATTACCCATTGCTCTCCATTCCCTCATGCCTTGCAGAAATCCCAGTTCCGGGTAGCAAAGCCACACCAGGATCTGATATCCCATTGGTTTTGCATGCAGAGCGGTCAGGTGATGTGGATGGTTCTAGCTTTGAGTTAAAACACATTAAAGGCAGTAATGATTAATCCAGAATCCTGGCACAAATTCCTGATGACATGTTGTTCCTCTTGTCATACCAAATTTAATGTAAATGGATCCTGCTTTCTGGGGGTCACCATGGAGAACAATCTCCACACAGGCCTGCAGAGACAGGACCTCTGTGTGTGCCAGGAGCAGGGGCTGGTGCAAAGACAGCTCTTTCCAAGGTAGCAAAAGCATACGATGCCCAGATGTTGCTCTCCCCACTCTGAAATGCACCATATCCAAGCCCAGCTCTGGGACCAGGACAAGATGGCAAATGCAGCTCTGCCAGCCTGAAGAGCATGAAGCGGCTCAGACCAAGGGCAGCGACACATGCACACCCCCAGCACATCATCTCGTGCTGCAAAGTCTTCACATAGGACTGGCCCCATGTGCAAGCCCACGTGTTTATCACACTCAGCTGCACCTCAGAAGACTGGGAGGGCTCAGTGCTGGGTTTGGACACAAACTCCTTACACGACCTCAGGCAACTCCCTTACTCTCTAAAGCACAAGGCTTCTACAGCCTTACCCAGCCCAAAACCAGGAAGACTTCCTTTTTCTTTTGTCTATTTTTATTGCAAGATCCTGAGGATAAGGTCTGTAATTCGGTATGTTTGCATACAGCACCCAGCACTGCACGGTCCCAATCCAGCCTGGGCCTTGCAGTACAACACACACAAAAAACAATTCCTAGAGCTTCAGGTCTTTTATGCAAGCCCACGCAGACCATGGTACCACACAACAGAGATACAACTGAATCTCTGCATATTATATTGGGGTTTCTGGTACCTCTGTATACGAAAAGCTGGTTCTTCATCACCCAACAACTAGTAGTCAGCAAGAGGCCTGAAAGCCCTGCTCTGTTGTCAGGACATAATTGAATTGAATGATGGTGTCAAACATTAAAAGTCCAGAATTTCCTCCCACTAGAAGGACTGTACAGGCACCTGCTGAAAGCAACTTACCCCTACTGCCTGTCACCAAAGTCCCTGGCATGGAGAGCAACATGTGAGTAAACAGCCCTTGCTTTACCATTGCCATGCCTGAGTTCCATCAACCCGTGGTGCTGAGCCACCCATGCAGCTACAAAAGGTGTCTGCTTAGACTGTCCAACAGCGGGACCTTCCCAGAACACTCAGGGCAAGAAGACACCAGCTAAAACTGTGCACAGAGACCTACAATACATGGATTCTCAGCATTGCAAAACCCCAGAAAGCTGTCCTTGCAGTATGAGAGCCGAGGAATTTCATGACCTGCATCTACTGATGGCCAAGTGGGATTTAAGAGCACCCCTTGCTTAGCACACAGTGTACCTGAAAGCATAGGTAGGAAGGATTAAAACACTCCTCTGCAGAAGCCAGGACCTGATGCTGCAATGCCACGACTCTCTGTCCACAGCCTGTGCAGAAGCAGAGTTAATCAACACAACTCTCCCACCTTCTCTGATTCTGTTTGTCAGTTCAGTGACACAAACCTGACAGAACCCTCTCACTTGCCCCAGTGCTGATCCTCTGCCACCCACGTGGACACTGACTCTAAACTCTTCTCTTCCCTACAGATGGCCAACAATGTCTTCACTCCTGCCAGACAGCCTGCCAGCCAGCAAGACTCAGGACCCCAAGAAGTTCGAAGAGACAAGTGTAAAAGCTGAGCTGCAGCCAGGAGAATTGAGACCCATCCCTGCCACAGGCCTGTGTCTCATCCCAACAGTAGGCTCAAGCTCCTGCTGAGGGGTTTTTTGCTCTAGATTCAGTAAAGAAAAGAAAAAAAAACCCAGCTGCTGCAATGTGTTTCGTATTGCTGGGGACAGAACCGCTCCCTCTGGAAGGCTGAGTTCCAGGCTGCGGCGGCAGACATGGCTCTTCGTGCCCTGCACAGAGTTTGACTAGGCAGAGGATCAAGACATCCTCAAACTCCCGGTCACAATCCCCAACGCACCCCCAAGGAGGAGGAAAGGGCCAGTCTCCTCTCCCTCTAATCAGCCATCGTTAAACAAACACCGAACAGCAGGGATCTTGTAGCACGCACCACAGCCAAGAGCTACCGACTGCCTGCTCCTCAACCCGCACCACAGCCGTGTCAGCGCACCCAGTGCTACAGCCTGGATGCAGGGCAGCCAGCTCAGCCCCACTGGGCACCCAGCCCAGGACACAGGGCAGCTTGTGGCACCCCTTCCCTGCAGCTGCACCCAGCCTCGCTGTCTCTGGGGAGGACAACGCTCCCAGTCCTGCATCCCCACATCCCAGGGAGCACACAGGGAGCATCCATACTTCTGTCAGGAGCTGGGACCTGGCAGGCATCAGCACCCATTTGGGGCTGGGATGCGTCTGCTTGGGAAAACTGCTGGCACTGCCTGGAAACAAAAAGTCAAGTTGGGCAGAAAACAAAACTTCTTTTGCAGATGGGTTACAAGGAAAACAAGCTCTCCAGCTAGGACAGCATCGTGTGGTCCCACTGGCTCTGGTGCCTGACACATGGCACAAGGTTGAGTGTGTAAGTCAAAGGACAATGTCAAGAAGGGGTCAAAGCACAAGCTGGGGTGGGAAGGCAGGACCACAGTTACCAATAAGCCTGTCAGAACAAGTACACGTGTGTATTTTGCTGCTCTGCCCTTCACCTTGCTCAGACTGAAGCTCCAGCTTCCCTGAGAGCTGGTACAGGGTAATGCTTTGCCGCCTTCTCATGAGAATGGCAGAGCACCAAGCAAGTAAGAATTAGAAATCCAGGGCATTTATCCAGCAGCCAAGCATTTAAGCCCTCCACAAGCATTTAATTCCTATAAATAACCGCTGCAATGCTCCCGCGAGGCAAGGAAGCACCAGCCCCATTGCTCAGACAGGGGAGACTGAGTGCAGATGAATCAGTGACAGCCCAGCCCACACAACCAGGGTCAGAACTGAAAACAAAACCAACAAGCCCCGCTCTCCCTCGGTGTTCCAGCTGTTAGACAACACTGCCCCCAGTAGCTCGGCTTCCTTCCCAAGCCAAGGTATGTGCTCTGCTTCAAGGGGAGAAGGACACCGGGAAGCAAGTCCTGGCTGGAAGCACACCCCACTCAGGCCCTGGGGCCGCTGCAGAATTTAGCATCTTCCAGAAATGCCCGGAAAGCCAATAAATGCACTGCCAGCTCCTCCTCCTCTCTGTGGGAATGAACAGGAGTTGCAGTCAGTGTGAATGGGGAGAAAAGGGTTGCTCCACACCACTCATCAGACCCACCACCTGCAAGAGAAGAGGGTCTAGAGGAGGGCTGTGTGCCCTCAAAAGTGCAGGGCTCTCCAGTGAGCATCTTTCCCAAGCAGACAGAGAGTGCATCTAGCATGGGGGAAGCTTTGTGTCCTGCAGGAGCAGGGATGTTGGAGATGAATTTCCAAACGTAGCCTCCTCTCCCAGTGCTCTCTGAAGTTACAAGGGATCAAGCTACAGACTTAGCCATGTCACAGCTAATCCACAGGAAGCAGGATGCAGCAGTGGGCTTTGCTGGCTTGCCTGAGAGATCTGATGGGGAGCTGCAGTTAACTCTTTAAACGCTGCACACTCTAAACCATGCCAGAAGGTAACCCTGCAGTCTGACCAGCTGCCTAACGTGGGTCACGACACTCAGCACAAAGCAAATCCAAAGTAACGCGACTTAAATCAGTGGCTCTATCAGAATCGATCTGTATGTGGAATCAGAAACTAACTGCCCAAGGACAGACAGTGTCACTGCTACCTCAACATTTTACTTGGCTGTAACCACTGGAAAGACAGAATGCTTCTCAAGAAATGGCTAACTGCTGGATGCAATGAGTGACAGCAGGGGCAGCAGCAAGGGCTGAGGGTCTGGCGGTTGGGCTACTGCAGTTATTCTGTGTTGCATGAAACACAGATCCAAGAACCAGCGATGCTCCTGGCACTCCCTGCAAAAAATGGGGTGTGTCTTGTCTCTAAATCAAACCTCGGGAACTGTGTTGTGTCGGTCTAGTGGAGCCTCAAGCACCACCCAGACAGCCTAGGCTGTGTTCCCATGGTGCTGTCCCAGTATGAGCTATGCCCTCTAACAGCTTTCCTGCACAAAGGGGCAGCAGATTTCTTTTTTTTTTTTTTTTTCCTTTTTTGCAAGTAAAGCCATTCCTTACTGCTGGTGCGAACCCAATCCACCACATCTATTAGCTACAGAGAATTTTATCAGTGAAACTGAACAACTAACCCTTGGCCTCTTATAGCTTTCTTCCTACTACCTCAGTTTAGTGTCTACACTAAATTTTTGAGACCCCGGATAGAAACTTTGCACTGATCCACACAACCAGAGGTCGCAAATCCAGGCAGAGATCAGTGCACAATGTCAGTGATTTCATGTTTTCCCTCTGGAACAGTGTTCCCACACTCTTACAGAAACCTTTGATCTGCACAGATTTAATTCATTACTTATGAATCTCTGGCCAACGTCTCTTTGCTCATTTTGATGGCTCTCTACTTGCAGCTGCCGTCTGTGTCCGGGTGAATAAGGAATCTTTTCTTTTTTGCCATGTAGTGGAATAGCTGAGAAAGGGATCCTGAGTAACAGCTTCCACCCCTTGTGCCTTCCCTAACTGTCCTCTTCTGGAAAATCACTCAGGTAGCGATACCAAGCCACCCTCTGCAACTGGGAGCCAGGGTATTTTCCAATGGAAACTCTTCTTCCAGGGAATCACCCTACATCATATTCCAGATGAGTGCTTCGTCTTGTTCCAGGCAAGACATGAGAAGGTTTCTCTTTAATGGTGCTGGGCTTAGGTGCAAGGGCAGCTTCCTGACCCAAATTACTGAGGAGTCACTGCACAGCCTGAGGGGATCACCTACAAATGGCAGCAGCTCTAACACCTCAAAGGCGAGTGCCCACACCCCCCAGTCACGCTTTACGGATGGCTTGGACCACCTGCAGGCCTTGGGTCAGGGCTGTGTGCCCACAGTGTCTGCACTGTGCCTAAGCTGTGGGACCCCAGCACTGGTACAGCAATACCAAATAGTAAAGCTGCCTGTTGATTGCCCTTTCTGTATCCAAACTCCTCCTTTTCCCAAACTCACTCTTTCCAGAAGGCTTTCCAATCCTTTTCATCTGGGGAGGGGTGAAACCCAAGTCCCTGCCGAGGGCCAGCTCCAGGCAGCACACGCTGCCTGTGGGGGCTGGGGCAGAGCATGGACCCTTTCACAAGGTCTTCACAACGCTCCTGTTCAAGCATCTGTCTGTGGGTGACGGGGCAAGATGCTGACCCAACAGCCCTGTCCTGCTCCTCTCTTCCTGAAGAAGAAACACAGCTTAAACGGAGGTGTTGGAGGCAGTAACACACATAACTAACAGGAGGGAATGTGGCTGCAACACTTTTTCTCTGAGACCCCCTGCTCTGCATCTCACTATGGTTTCCCTCGGAGAGGAAACGTGGCACACACCCCCTGTGCTGGGAGCACACAATGCTCCCAGGATGGGGCCCGTGATAATTACTCTTACCACCCACAGCCTGCCTGGTGCTGGCTGAAGACTTCTGATGGGTCTCTGCTCACGAACAGGACCCAGGCTCTGCATGGGAAAGCCATTAAGCAACAGCACAGAAGCAACCCAGGAGGCAAAACCTGTGACCATCCCCATACCAACAGCATGCCAGTCCCCACTGCCAGCAAGATGCCACGGTGCCCACACCAGGCTGCATGCAGGTGCTGACCAAGGAGCTTTGTGTGTCCCCTCGAAGTGAATGCTTGTGTGGCCAGCTCTCCCAATAGCTCCACAACCAACACACAGGCACGGGAGAGCCAAAAGCCCAGCAAGAGCCTCCTCATGCACAGCCCTGGGCCGGCACACCAGCACTGACTTCCCCACTGCAGCGTGGGGCAGCATCGGTAGTGGAGGCAGGGACAGCAACATCTGGTTTTTCCAAGCCACACTTGGAGCGGCTGTGCTGCGTTCCTCCCCTAAAACACGACCAGCCCAGCTGTGAGGCAAGCAGATGAGCAGAGAAGTATAAAAATAGCCACTTCTGTAGTGCTCTTTCAAGCAACACAAGGCTGCCCTACAAAAATAAATACACAGAAAGGAACGCTCAAGGGAGGGGGCGGGGGTCAGCTCTTTTGGAGGGACCCATGTGCTCACATCACTGAAACACCATGCGAGGACACATCCCCGCGACTCCCAGCTCTGTGGTTTCGGCACGCTCCCACCAGCTGACCACCCCTGGGCTGGAGGAACCGCACGCGGCTTCCACAGACATGGTCCCTGATGGGACTAGGTACAGCTGCTTTCACCAACCTGACCTAAACCAAAATTAGCGTGCATCAGGCCGGGCTCACTCCACCTCCTTCCCTAGCCACGGCTTTGAGAGAGAAACTAACAGCTTTGGCCAACACAATCCGTCTGGGCTCTCGCTTTCCCAGGCTTAGCTGTTCCTCGGGTTCCTCCCTCAGGAGGACTCAACCCACACCCCAGATCCTCTTTTAGCAGAGCCACTCCCACCTCTCTCTGACCATGAAGCATTTGCTGTAGCAGAACCTATTTAACCCATTCCCAGCAGGATCTGTGCCCAGTGACAGAGCAGGGAAAGGTGTTTACAGAGTCTGGGTTGAGCCCCCACACCAAGGAGCGGAAGGACAGGCTTCACGCTCTGTCTCAACTAAAGCCACAGGGAAAACCACTCTTTTGCTTCTGGATCTGCACAAGTCTCCCCCTGGCTCAAGGAGCCCAGAACAGCACGGATGCAGCAGGAGCCAGGGCAGAGGTACTGCCAGGGGATGTTGAAACGGAGCTGTGAAGAGGCCACTGCTGGGGATCTCAAGTGCCATGAGTGATGGCCATCCAAGGAGGTGGCACAGGCTCTGGCCAGGGCTACAATCTCCACCTTGGAAATCTCAGTTTCAAACCAGCAGCTGGACCTCAAGACTTCATCACAGACGTGCAAAATAAGTGTGTTTCTTGATAGAAGGAGCTGACGGTATAGGTGAGAGGAATGAAAGTTGTGCAGCTGTGGCCAGAAGAAAAAAAGGGGCACCGTGTCCAGGTACAACCTGCAATGAATAGGGACGGGCTGGCTGAGTCCTGGCTTGGATCCAGAGCCCACATCACTACAGATCATCCCGCAGACTCATCAAAAGCAAGAGCTGCCACAGAGTGTGTCTGCTGTCAGAGTGAGTACAGCCTTCATCCTGTGATGCTCAAGAACACACACCAGCACGGCGGCAGCAGGAAGAGCCCCGTTGCCTCCCAGCACCGCGCTGCTGCTGCGGGACAGCCCCTAAACCCCACGCTGGAGTTAAGCAGGGCCACACGGTCAAGACACGTGTACTGCGACTGAAAAACACCACAGGTGGGAGACGCATGACCACAACATAAACACTGTCATCTCCTCCCACCCAGTACTGTTGCCTACTGCACTATCTGAACACAGGTTGCTAATCACACGAAAAATGATGCTGCATTAAACACGATCCCACAAGGCCACCCGCCACGCCCCAAACTTCCATCTCTGATCTCAGCTTATTAAAAGTTTTCACTAGGCCCGATGCCAGGAAGCCAAAGTACTCATCCCTAACCTGAGGGGAACTATTTTTACACCTCAGGCAGAAACAGATGACTGAAGAATATTACACTTTGATTATCTCTGTTTAAATCCAGCAGTAGCAAAAGGGATTCAAGCTTCTGGGTGGGGGAAGAAAGCAGCCAGAGAGCAAGGACAGAATCCATTCACAGGTCACAGTCCCCATAATACACCAGTAATGCTACAGATGGTCAACTTGCATGTTCTTGATGCTCTTCCTGATGATAGTTATCCCTTAAAAAAATGGGAATGGCTGTAATCACATGGATTTTGCTTTTTGTGCTCTTTGCAAAGCAAGAACTAATGTTACATTTTGATTTGACATTTTTAGTTTTGGCGGAGATGCCAACTTAGCATCGGGATCTAAGCAAACACCAGGCCTTCGATATGAAAAACAAGTTCTCTTTTTATTGCAAAGGCAGGCTAAGAAACAAGGGCTGGATGGGTCTGACCCAAATCCCCACCCTTTGGCAGAGCACGGGTGGCAGGAGCTGCAGGGGGAGTGTGGTCGGTAGCTCGGCAGTCACTGCAACCTTCCAGCGTTTAATACCGACCTCAGCAAAGCCTGGAGAGAAGGGTGGGCTGATGTGGGATAGCACACGTTCCCCCCTCCCCAGCAATAACATCCTAAGTGCAGCCCAGGAGCAGAGCCACCAACTTCCCGCTGGGGAAGAGACAGAAAGGCCTAAGTCATGTCGTTGATGATGGAGGGACTACTTCACAAGTGTGGTGTCCCTCACAGCCCTGTGTCCCCACACTCTCCTCAAGGTAAGAGCAAGCAGCTCCATGCAGCTCCCAGTCCGTTCCACCCTGCCAGTGGGAAGCACACTTTTGCTGCTGAGCTGTTCTCCCTCACCCCCCACTGACCTTCTTACTCCCCTACTACAAATACAGAAATGTTTGGGGTCGTGCAGGGTAAATAAGAGGCAAGATACAAATCAAGCTGACCTGCAAGGATCAAAGGACAACAAAGCTTGAAGAAATGGAGAAAGGACGATGCAGAAATGTGTTATGGGAACTGCAGTATGGAAACCACAGCATGACAAGAGATAAAACAAGGAATCCCATTGAACAGCAAAGAGGGAGAGAAGCGTTAACAAACCGTATGAATCTGTTTCCTTCCTCCCTTCTGATTGAGTGGTTTTTCATTCTAAAACCCCTCTTTGTGAGAGCAGGATGAAAGCAGCTGGGTGAAACGTGGGAGAGACCTGGCAGGGGCTTGCCAGCAAGAGGAGAACAGCATCGGTACCCACACTTTCACCCAAACAGGGAGAGAAAGAGAGTAAAATCAATGCAAATAGTAAATACACCAGGTATCAAAGGAACCCCAAGAGATGAGGTGAGCAGAGACACCATCCTCCTTTCCACTAACATCTGACAAGGGTTGGGAGCGTTCAAGCAGCAGGTCTGTCTTCCCCTAGTGCCACAGGGCTCTGAGCTGTTTAGCTGTGGTTCCTCAACTCATGGTTTTCTGTCGCTACCTGGGCTTGTAGGTTTGGCAGCACTGACCCACAAATGGCAAACACTGAGTGACCATGGGCTGACATCAGGAAGCGAGACACCTTGGTGCTGCTCAGGATTATTTAACTGCAGTGCTTGCCATGGAGCAGGAACAAATTCCAATGCCACCTTGCCAGGAGATGCCTTTTCTTACCTCACAGGGCATTTTTGCTAGTACGCTTGCAAACACCACCAAGAAAAGGCAAAGTTTTAATTTTAAAAAAGGGAGAGTCTCTCGCTCGTGGGAACACCGCTCACAATTCCCTTGAAGCTGTGGGAATCACACAGAATCACAGAGTCACAAGGTTGGAAAAGACCTTTACGATCATCGAGTCCAACCATTCCCGTCCTGTGCTAAACCATATCCCTAAGTACCTCATCTACCCTTTTTTAAACACATCCAGGGATGGTGACTCAACCCCCTCCCTGGGCAGCCTGTTCCACATCCCAACCCAGACCTCCTGCTCACGCCGTTGCCATGATGGCATGGCACTTCGCTAACACCAGAGACCATGATGCCCTGACAGAGTCATACAGAATTGCCTCCTTGTTTGGTGCTTAAACTATCGCCACAGTTTGCCTATGGGATTGGTCCCTGAATGGATCTCATTGGCAAAATATTTATCTAGCACCTCATTTGGGCCTTTTTCCTCCTCCAAAATGTCTTACAAAAGAGAAACAGAGCCCTGTTTTCGTCTTATACGAATGGCATTCCAGGCTGTTTACATATTTTCTAGGAACAGAAGTAAAGCTATTTTGCCTTTGTGCCCTGGACACCACCGTACCATCAGACATGCTGCTGCTTGTGGTTTTACCTGACTCGGATTTTAGTTTTAATTGGATTCCCTCCCCCCATCCGATAGCTTCTGAGCCCTGAAAAGCCCTTTGCTGCATCACACAACAATACCAACATCTACTGATCATTGCCAACTCCTGACATTTCCAGTATCACAGACTGTAGGGTCCCAAATTGTAAAAATTGTTTATTTTTAAAAGGTTTGCTTAGGTGAAATCACTGGCAAGGCAGTGTAACCCTAAGGCTCACTGCAAAAAAAAAAAAAAATCACTGCATTTTGGATGCAAACTGTGACCCCCCCATCAAATCTGCAAAGCTTCTGGTGGAGCAAAACTCCTCTGATACTTCCACCTTCCCCTTTTTACCCACCCACAGAGAGTATTCCATATTAATAATGGAAAAACAACCTAGTCTCACAAATCGAGGTTCTAATCTCCGCTTCCAAAGCGCCACGATGCTAAAGATGCATCCAAAATAGTAAATATTTGCCAGGGAAAGTCAGAAAATCATTATGAGGCTTATTTCCACTCCAGGAATGAAAGAAGTGATACCAGCTCATGAAAGAGCTGAGTCTCAAAGCAGATGCGAACAAAACCCAGCAGCCCTGGAAGGAGAGCGCTTGAAAAGAGATGGGATCAGAGCACTTCTCGGGTGGAGAAACTCAGAAGTGCAAATGCTGCCACTCGAATCACGCTGCTCTAGAAACACAGGGTCTTTTATCTTGCACGCTGCAGCTTATATGGGGGAAAAAAAAAAGACTTTGCTCTTGATTCCAGCCAGACCTCACATTACACTTCAAGAACCCGACTGTGGGGATGGGAGGGGAGCTGATATTCCCGTTCAGTCTGCCTGGAGACCGCTTCCAACTAGGTACGCAGTGCCTGCAAGCTACAGAGCTTAGTTCCTTCATGATTCTTTGGATGGGGCAGTTTCTCCTGTGGTGCTGGTAACAGCACTGATGAAGCTGGCACTTTTTTCTTCAAAGTTGCTACGTCTATAATGTCAGATAGGAGAGGAATTCATTTCCTAGGCCTTATTTCTAGAGCTAGAGGTACAGTATCACATCTGCTGAGTGCGACTGCTAGTGCACACGCTGCCACAGAACCAGCGAGCTTCAGCGCTGGAGATTTTCAGAACTTGACCTTCTTAAAGGCTATTTTCCTTTCAGACTAATGGAAGGAGAGACGGCGAATCATTAAAAGCATGATTTACTTTATCTGTCAGTGCTCAATGAAGGGAACGTGGAAGGAACAGAAACAATCGCTTGCATAACTTCAGTGCCAGGAGCCAGAGTCCCCCTCGTCCCGACAGAAATGAATCTGTAAATCTTTCATGGCTGTAATGACGCTGTAAGCACACACACGTTCTTTCCCATCGTCAGGAGGTCAAACAGGGCAGTCAGCTTCTCCCCAAAGGAAACCCATGCGCCGCATCAGACTACTTGAGCGCATCTTACACCCGCTGCCAGAGTATTACCAGCACACGCTCTTTCAGCTGAGTCGTGACTGAGCACGCAGGTCGATCTGCTGGCTGACAACGATGACTCTACGGTCTGAATTCCAAAGACAATCATCCCTCAGCAGAGCAAAGCTCTTCCCCTTACTGCGCGGCTCTCAGCAGTGCTGTAAACAAACATTTCTCCATCGAAATCAGAGGAAGATGTCAGTAACACTACCCTGCCGATTCGGTCCATCTGCTTTAGCAGATTCCCCCTTCCCACTTTGTTTCGTTGACCTGCAAGAGCTTTATGTCCAACTCCAATTTATCATCACACAATACGATCTAATCCAAAACATTCTGGGAGCTTTTACAACTCAACACCTCTCGACAACAATAATATAAACAGTCTCAAACACTTACTACCAAAATTAATAACCCTAGAAACACACTGCCATAACCCCAAATCCTTGAAAAGCCAAACGAAGGACTTATCATCACAGAAGACTGCTCTACGAGTCTCCAGCGAAGCGCTGGCACGTCCCACCTCTGTCACAACGGCACATTCAGTCTCTGGAGCTGTAGATCCCCACATCCAACCAACAACGGATAACGCAACGTCAGAAACCCCTTAATAAAAACCAGTCTTTCCCAGTTAGGGACTTTCTGCAACAAACAATGGATAGTTTGTTTGGAAAAGTCTAAATGTATCTTGTAAGGAAATATTTAGACAACAATTTCTTGGATATAGAGACGTGCACATTTTCCTGAAGTTACTCCAGATACAGCTTGCAGACCTGAAACCCAACAGGACTTCGCAACTTCTGTGTTATCTCTGAATCTAAACTGACACTGAAAAGTGGAAACTCGGTGAAGAACATTCAGATAGAAAAGCAGACCCTTAACTTAATGAAATACCAGTAGAAATAAGTTCATGTGAGATTTTTCTGCTGTGCCGGGCCCCACGCCATCTCTCCTACATGAATCACTCCATGCTTTTGCCTCCTCAAGAACAGAAAAGGAAAACAAACTTGGTTCAAAAATAAATTTTAACCCCCAACTTTTCCCCCCAAATCTGGGGTTTTTTGCATGGTGCAGTAACTTTATTTAAGTGACAGAGCACACGGACCACCCCAGAGCCCCTCAAAGTAACAAACCTTCCTGAACAACTTTCCCAAAACAACAAAGTCAGCATGTGGACACCAACACAACTGTCACCCTGTCCGAGCACTTCCACGGAGAACTCCTTTGTGGATGAACTTGTCAGTCGAGTCCCTTGGATGTGCTGATAACGGTCCCGTGTCTCACCCCCATCCAAGCGCTCCCCTCCCAGCACCGCTTCCCTCCTGCCATCTCCCCAGGAATTAAACACCCGGCACAAAACCTCCGGCACAGCAGCACCCACACCCCACACCCCCCAGCTCGTTTTAACACCCCCAGGGTGTTGTGGTTATCCCCAAATACCCACGTGGGTGTCTGTGATCCCGCACACGGGTGTACAGAGCGCGCCGACCCGCTCCCGGTGCGGGAGCCGAGCGCATCCCCACGGCCGGGACCTCCGGGGCCGCCAGCCCCGCCGCGCTGGCCCTGACCCCAGCTCACGCTACCGAGCCCGAGCAGCGCTGCCAGGCCGGGCCCGCGTACCTCACATACCGAAGCCGTTTTCCCTTCGCTTGGGCCGCTTCTGCCCGCGCCTGAACAACCACACCCCCCCCCCCCCCCCCCCCGCCCCCCCCGCCGGTTCACGGGAAACTTCGCGCCGCGCCTCCGCGTCTGCCCCCGGCGTCACGCGTCCCACCTCCGGCGTAGGAAATAACTCGAGGGCAAACGGGACGGCGGGGCAGCCGAGCCCTGCCCCCGGCCCCGGCCCCGCGCCGCGCCCCGCGGTACTCACAGCGCCGTGGCGGCGGGAGGGATGCCGGTCCCCGGGCGCTCCATCCCGCGGGCTGAGCAGTTGACGAGGCAGGCGGGGCCGGCGCAGGTACAGTCGGCGGCGCAGGGCTGGCAGGCGGGGGCCGGGGGCGGCCGGGCCGCCGCCAACCCCCCGCACAGCAGGGAGCAGAGCAGGCACCAGCCCGAGAGGGGCAGCCGCGCCGCGGGGACGCCATGTTTGCGCTGTGATCCAGTGTCTCCATTTCCAAAAGGCATCTCTCCCTACGGGCATGGCATGGCCCCGGCCCGCCGCTCCCCCGGCCGGCCGGCCGGGCCCGGCCGCGCCCCGCCCCGCTCCGCCGCTCCGCTCCGCGCCCCCTTCTTCCTCCTCCTCCTCTTCCTCCTCCTCCTCCTCCTCCTCCTCCGCGCCGCCCGGCTCAGCGCCCGCCCGGCATGGCGGCCTCCCCGCAGGGCTGGCGGTGCGCGCTGCTCGGCGGCGGCGCCCGGCCCGGCCCGCTGGGCTCCCGCTCGCCGCGCTGACAGCCCCGGCCCGGCGCCGCTCGGCTCTGCGCTCCGCCCGGGCCGCGGCCACCGCCTCCCCGCTCCGCCTCCCGCCCGGCGGAAACCCGGCGCCGCTCCAGCCCAGCCGCCCGCCCGGGCCGCCCCCGCCGCGCGGCCGCCCCCCCCCGGACAGCCCCGGACAGCGGCGGCGGCGAAGGGAGGGCTCCGCTCCTGGGCACGGCGGCGCCGGCGAGCTCTCGGGCCGGGCCCGGGGAACGCGGACCCTCTGCTCGGAGCGGGGTATCCCGGGAGCAGGGGGATCCGGGGAGCAGGGGGATCCGGGGGGCAGGGGAATCCCGGGAGCAGGGGGATCCCGGGAGCAGGAGCATCCCGGAGAGCAGAGAGTATCCGGAGGAACATCTCAGAAACCGGGCAGAGCGGCGTGGAGAATCTGGATAGAAGCTTTGGCTGGCTCGGTTACAGGGGAGGGCTTCCCCTCCTCTGCACGCAGGGGTGAGGGGGACACAAGCACTCATCTGGCACCCTCCCTGGAGGCTTCTGGTGCTCAGCTCCCGGGGCTGGTGCCCATTTCTGAGGCTGCTGCAAGCCTGTAGAATCCAGGAAGAGCTGCAGGGTCCGGTGGGTGTTACAGCACCGGAGGTAATTAAGGTATCTTGGAGGGAGAGGATGAACAACACGGGTACTTTTCAGTGTGTTTTTTCTTCTAATGACAACCACAGCAAAGTCATTGGGTTTCAGTGCCGCTTTCACCCTGCGCTGGCCCAGGGCACTAGTCTTGGTTTAGTCCTAGCCAGACCTGGTGAAGTCAATCCTGTCATTATATGATGGCTTCTCAGGGATCTGAACTGGTTCCAGTTTAAAGTGACTGAAGAATATGCCTAAAATTAATTCTTTATACAGCCAAAGGAAGCACATTTGTGTCCTTACAGAGGGCATCTCTCCAAAACCAAACGCAGCCCTGTTTGGAAGTGATGGAGAAGAAGGTGCCAATTTTACAGGACCCCTCATTGGTTGGTGTTTAATATGTGCCGTGTCACTGCAGGATGGTATGTACAGACAGGTACACACTGAGGACAGGTACAGGGTGGACTCCATGATCTCAAAGGTCTTTTCCAACCTAGTGATTCCGTGATTCTGTGAGCATGGATCTGACCATCAGGATACAAGGAAGCTCAAATAAAAATGGAAGAAGTTGCTTTTGAACTTGTCCTGTGCTGGATCACTTACTGTGCAGACCTGAACGAGTGGTCCCAGCCGAGGACTGGGACCCTATTTATAGGGTCATACCCTATATGAGAAATCCCTATTTCTCACCACAAACAGAGCAAACATGAGTAGGGTAGTCTATCCAAGAGGTGAAAGCCAGGCAACTGGAGGCTGGCTGACCCCTAGAAAGATGGAGAAGCCTTTGGGGGAAGCAGTGGACTGGTGCACAGTGCCCAATGCTTCCCTGCAGTGAGTGGCATGGGAAAGGCATGGACTCAAAGACAGAGCAGTAAATCCTCCAGAGACAGCCGCTGCTCTGCTCAGTTGGGGTCTGACATCCAAACTGTCAACCAAAGGCACTTTGACCTGAGATTTGCCCATCTGGACCAAACTTTCAGTAGGGTTTTTACTCAATGAGAGCAAATTGTCTTGCTCTGTGTTTATGCAACTCCATTAATTCTTGCAGCCATTCACACCCTTTAAAATATCCATACGTAACATTTAAGTTCTGTGCAGCAAATGACTCCAGCTGAGCCTTGGCACCGAGCACATGGGCATCCACAGGAGTCCCTGGGGCTGCCCACTTGCAGAACTGAAGCCAGGGTCAGTTCATGCCCAGCTGTTGGGGCAATCGCTGTCTTTGTGAAAAGCTCTGCAAGTGCTGCCAGGTGAGCAATGGGCTGCTGCTTCCATGGACAGGTCAGCCACCCACCCCCAGACAGCCAGACACCCCAATGCCTGGGTGAGAAGCACTTTGTGCTTGCTGGAAGCAGCTTGTGCACTCGCACAGGGCTGGCATCTGTCCAGAGCTCCCGCTGACCCTCAGGGACCTTTTGGCACCACTGGCTTTTGCTGCTTCCCCCTTCACTCCTCAGTGCTCGGCAGCACTCTGACGGCAGCGTGCTGGGAGCTGCCACCCTGACATTCTGCAGCAGGCATTGTGTCAGTGGGGGCCAGCAACTGGCAGGCTCAGGAGGTCTGCCTGGCAGCTTTCAAGGGAGAAACCACAACAACAAGGGGCGGGAAGAGACATGCTAGCTGTCCACAAGCATCCAAAGAGTACAAACAGCAGGAGTCAGAACAATTGTTTGGGGTGGTACCAGAGGACCTACAGGAGCCTCAGAGCCTGCTACAACTGCTGCTCCTCTTCTGAGAATAGACCAGGGGAAGAGGAGAGCCCTAGGCCGTGTTTGCCTCTCTGGATGGCTGTCCATGCACAAACCTTGTCTCTGTCAGTGCAAAACACCCTCGCTGGAGTCCTCACATGTGCGGATGCCTATGTGTGCACTCGCTTTGGGGCCAGCTCACAGGCTTTCACCATGCACCGTGTGATGGCTACTGTGGTCCTGTGAGCCCCGGTTCCTGCAGCAGGCAAAGCATGGTCATCTGCCCTTTGCCAAAGAGAAAATGGCAGATCAGGGCTGAGATCCACCTTGGGCACACCAGAAACTTCAAATGCTCAGGAAGGAGTGGGGCCATTAGCCAAGGCTGACAGTCAGTTTGGTTTTGAATCACGCAAGAGTTTATAAACCACTCGGGATTTTGGACACTCGGGATTCTCAGGGGAACAAGAGACCAACCCACTGGCACAGGGTGTACGCGCACCACGCGCCATGAAGCCTGCGTTACACCTCCAGAGCTGCTCACTGCCTCCCTGCTCTCCCTGCTGCGCTTAGTCCAGGTCAGCCCTGACCCAACCAAGCCCATAAGCACCAGCATGGTTTTAGGCCTGCACCTCGTCCCCCTGAAACCAAAGCAGCGATGTCGGTCTATGTCAGCTAAGGCTCTGGCTTTCCTTACCCGAATGCTGAACAAACCTTAGCTCAGAAGCCTGACAGCATCCGATTTCAGCCCTTGGCGTAGTACTTAATGTATGTGAGAATTTACTTTCCAAAAACATTTTGTGCCTTTTGGACTTAAAATCTGCTTGAAAGACACATCATCTTTTGCATGATGTATTGTGCCCAAAATAGCTCAGTGGTTACTGCCTGCTCACATGACTACGATGTATTTATTTCCGCTCCCTCAATTGAAAATTGCTTTTTTTGGGTTTTTTTTCCCCCCTTTCTTCTGTACTGATGCACATATTTTTCTCAGAAAACAGTAAGGAGAAAATATCCTGTGCATGGATTGTAACCAGCAGATTCGATCCCTAATGTAATCCAGCCGATGTAATGAAGTTAAGAGCTCTCCCCCAAAAACTGGAGCTGCCAAGATGTAATGAGGGCAACAAACAAGGAAATAATTGAGTGAGTGGGAAAGGAGACAGCAGATCTCAATATAGCTGCAGCAGAGTAATTTGTTCACATCGAATCCTAGCTTTTTGTCTTGGAGGAAGGTCCCGTCACTGAGTCAGGATGGGTTTTTAACTGCAAACTGCGGAAAATTATGGAAGCAGAAAACGCACTCTGGGGCTGGGAGGCTGTTGCTCTCTGCGAGGCTGGGAATGGCTTGTTGTGGGGAAAGGATTCTTCTGGTTCGTCCTACTGGCAAGCGAACGGAGAGTTTCTCAACACTGTTTACTTGAAGTAGAATTAAAACCCCAACTAAGAGGGTGTTAATTCTCCCTGCCCCACCAGTCCAGGTGGCTGAATTCACCCAGAACATCAGCAGCAGATACACTGTGGTCAGCAAAACGTGATGGAGTTGCGGCCAGCTGGGAATGTTGCTTCTGCCTCCAGGCCCATCCAGCCATATCACAAAAGCACCACAGATGCCTTCAGCGGCACCTGGGCAGCCCTAAAACCCCACTGTGCATGGCCAGACCCTGCAGCACCCCCTCTCCGGCACTGCCTTCCTATATATTAAAGTGCTGGTTTGCTCGTGCCTGCTGTGCCCGGGTGCAGGGGACTGTGAGCAGCGGGTGTGGAGCCAGCTGTGCTTCCTGCAGCCATGTGCTGCAGCCATCCTGCTCCACAAAAATCCCCCGCACGGGCACCGAACGGGGCTTTGCATAAGACATGAGGGCAGCTGCTTTTAAAACACGTGCTGGGAACAAGGCCATGCCCTGCGCTGCTCTCCCACACTGCTGCTTTTTCTCTCTCCTGAGAATCCTCTGTCTTATTCACGGATGGAAAAGTGGGTTGTCGGGAGCAGTGGGGTTACCTTGTCACCCAGGTGGGTCCATGGCCCATGGAAGCAAAGCTCTCTGCAGCTGGAGGTTAGCCAGGATAGCTGGAGCAGGACAGGGAGCTTTCCATACCCAGCAGCTGGATCTGCTGTGTGGTTTGTGGAAGGCAGGAGGAATAAAATACCCTTCTTGACCTTCCTGCCTCTTTGGAAAGCAGCCGTACTTGGTATGGCTGCAGTGCTGGGTCTGCTCTTATTGCCCTGTGCAGAAGGCCAGCAGCTTGCCCTCAGCAGGTGTGCAGGGGGGACAGCTGCCCCATTTACCTTCTCATGGGATATGGGTACCAGAGAGGATCTCCTCCTTCCCCTGGGAGGAAATAGCTCCTTCCATCCCTCCAGCTGTTCGCTCTGTGCCTGTATCTTGCACGCCCCTTGCTCTGCAGAAGGACTTGCACGATGCCACGGCCCATCCTGCAAAGGGGGTACTGCAGAGTGACTCCCACAAGAGCCATCTCCATCCGCCCAGGCCCTGCTCCGGGTTCCCTCCCGGTTATCCGTGCCTCGGGAGGCTGCAACCGGACGCACAACCCCAGCCTCGCTCCCCCAGCCCCGCTCCGCAGCGGCAGGGAGCATCGGGAGCACAAACCGGCCCGTCGGGGAGATGGGGGGCAGAGCCGGAGTGCGGAGGGGCTGCCCCGGCTCCGAGGGGCGGGACCCGGCGGGGCGCGGGCGGGCTCGGCCCCAGCGCGGGGCCGGTTTGCGGGCCCCGGGCGCCCTCTAGCACCGCCTCCCGCGCTCCGCCGGGAGAGCAACCGGCGAGCAAGCGGGGAACAACCGGGAAACAGGGTTGCGCGGCCCCACGAAGGCAAGCCGGGATGAACTTGGATGCACAGCGAGTCCCGGGAAGCCCGGGCTGTGCCTGCCGCCCGTGGGGTGAGGATGACTCCGCTCCTGCCCTTGGCCTCCGGGGTGTGTGTGTGTACACTGTGAACGGCAAAAAGTCCATACAGTCAGTGCCATGGACGTGTGACAGACCGACTGGCCCCCAGCTGCATGTCTGCAGTCGCTAGGCACAGGATGCTGTGGACAGGGCAAGGATGCGTCAGCTCTGGACAGCCGTCCCGGCAGCATGGGGCGCCCACAGCCAGGTGGGATGGACACTACCACCCAGCTTCTCCCCAGGTGGCTGGAAAAGGGGCCCCTTCTCTCCCCACACTGTACTCAGGGTCCGTGCTCTCCACGGAGGCGTGTGGTTGGGTTTTAGTGCTGGGTTTTCAGCTGCTTGGGGCAGGGCTGAGTCAGCAGCACCGTCACAAGCCCGTTGGGCTTTTTCTGGATGATTTTTGTAGATGGTTTCAGCTCAGGAAGTGAACTTACTCACGCTGATCGTTTTCATCCATTTGACGTAGTGTGAATGCAAAACACAGCCAAGAGGTTCTGGTGACGATGCTCTCTGCTCAGGAACTAATTGGCGGCGATTCTGCTTTTATTTACCAAACTCTCTCTCAAAGCCAACAAAACGTCAGGATTTCTCCCTCAATAATTTTCCATGTTCAGGGTGTTCAGGGGTTTCTGGCTGATGGAGGAACATTCCCATCAGGCTGAACTTGCAGACCCTTGTTTCCCAGCTGTGGGTGCTCTCTGCTGGCTCTCCCTGTGTTAGCACCCAGGGAGCACTCCGCACACCAGGAGGGGGTTCACAACCGCTTGGGATTCTCCTCTATGCAAGATACAGCAAAGGCAAGGTCAGAGGGGTTGCGCTGACTGGAGAAAGGATGGAGAAGAGGTTTGTACTCCAGCCCTCGTTAATCAGAAATTTCCCAGGGAGAATGCTAGGCACTATGAGGCCCAGCTGAGAGCCAGCCATGTGCCAGCAGCACTTGGAGGATGCCTTGTGCCCTGCAAGCACCGGCTGTCGCTGCTTGGGGAGGATGTCAGCTCTGGGGCAGGGGCTGGGCAGTGGAGCCAGCACGGCAGGGGGGCTTCCAGCCATGGGGCTGGCCTAATGTCACCTTTGGGCATCACATACCCCAGTGACCCCAAGAGCTAATGCTTCTGAAATCCCCTCTGCCAGCTGCAGGTGTGTCAGTGCTGGCAGCAGGGACAAACCAGCCCTGTTTTTTTACTTCTTGCATTGCTGGGAAAGTCCAAAGCGCAGGGAGGTAATAACCAATTCATCCAGGAAGATGCTGGAGAGCGCTGGCTGCGGTAGCTGGGAGGAAGGCTGCTCTGCACAGTGGGTGCCCCATGGGTGTCCATCCTCGCCGCATGGGGACTGACCGTGGGACGGGACAGGTCAGCAGGTAGCGAGCGGGCAGTGGTGCCAGTCTGGCCACAGCATAGTCCCCCTGAATTGCTGCTGCTCGGGGCCCGTTGCTATAGCAATGCTGATGTCGCAGCGCAGTCAGGAGGCATTGCAGTGCTGGAGTTGGCATCTTTCGTTGAGGCGAGTTGAAGCCATCCTAGGTTTTAGATGGGTGAAAAGTTGGGGAGCAGCCAGAGCTGCTCATTTCCCACTGCGGGGGCTGCAGGAAGCCATCTCCCTGCTCCTCCACCAACTGCACCCACCCACCACGGCATCTCCCTGCCCTGCACACAGGGTTGGCTCCCCGCCTGCTGCAGAAAGCCCAGGAGAAGCGTTGCCTGGTGCCAAGCTTGGGGTGTGATGGTCCCCTTTGCACTGCAGACATCCTTGAGGAGAGGAGGTGAAAGCTGAGCCCTCCACCCTCGCTGCAAAGGGATCCCTGGGATCACTCACATCCAGAAAGCAGGGTGCAGCAAACACGTTGATGAAGCTAAAGCCAGAAGGCAGCCAGTGAGGGGCACAGATGTAGAAATGTGTGCCCAAAACCTTTAGGACAGGCTGAGTTTAAGGCTCCTTCCTCCCCTGCTCCAGCCTGGCAGAGCCTAGAGTACCAGCACCCCTGCAGGGAGAGGGGTGTTCCCCAAAATGCAGGGCAGGGCCTGTTGCACCACAATGCATCTGTTTTTGAGAAGTCAGCTTGGAGATGTTGCTTGCCAGCAGTTCTTTTGGCTTTGAATTGGCTGTAGCTGGTTGCATGTGGCTGCGCCTTGCTCCCTGCTTTCCCCAGGCAGTGCGGATCACTCCCACTTTGTGCTCAGCTGGTCAGAAGCGATCAGTCCCCCTGATCTCAGGAGGGATGCAAAGCAAGTAACTTGCAGACAAAGTATTTGCAGGGCTGGGACAGCCCTTAGCTTCACTGGGGAAGAAGATGTTTCCAGCAAAAAAAACCTCCAAGAAACACTTTAAAGCAGAGCAGAAAATTGTAAAATCCCAGAAAAGGGCAGGCAGCAGAGGCTGGCTGAGTGGATCTTGGGAAGCTGGCTGCATGTCAGAGCTCCGGGTGCCTGGAGCTGTCTGGCTCCGGGCTGGCCGTGCTGCTCACACATTGCCGTTTTGAAGAAAAAAAGAATTGCCCAAACTTACCAGAGTTCTGCCTTCCTTGGAAAGCGTTATCAAACACCATTAAAACTCTAAGATCTGTCTTCATCCTCCAGATCACTAATTACTTGGAGCAGTGCCACTCGCTAACAGCTCAGACCCCGGAGTGTCGTTGCAGGTATGTCAGAGGACAAGCGCGAAGACAGAAGCCATTGATTCTTCGGCTGATAAACACCCCCCACCCCGGCACTGCCTGTGTCAAACCAGCAACCTGCCCCAGTGTGCCCTACGAATGCCTGAACAAGCCACGGGTGTCCATCCTGCATCTCCCCCGGCAAAGCAGGAGCCCAGCTCATCATCCGCCAGCGCTGCAACAGCCGCAGTCTGGGCTCTGCTGCTCCCCAGCGCCTGTGGCTTTCCTGCGAGGCCGATTTGCTTTTTCCCCCTCCAAGGGACCCGCCAGCAGAGCGGGACCCCTGTCCAGTGAGGGCCTGGCGCACGCTGCCACAGTGGAAGTGTCAGGCAAGCCCAGCACAGGCCGCGATGCGACAACTCACTTGGGTGGGAGTTTCTTCCCAGCCTGGCCCTTAGCGATTGATGACTTCTCTGGAGCAGCAGCTTTATGAGGCTCTGCATGTCCCTGTGCTCCCTCATTACCGTTCCTTTATTATTTTACAGGACCCCAGGGCACCATGTGCATCCCAGAGCTGGTGCTGGCCCGGGGTAGCTCTCTAGCTCTGCAGTGCCCGCGGTGCTCTACGCTTCCAGCGATGAGGGTTTGGGGTATTTTTTATCTGCTCGAGCTCCTTGGGCTCTGCTGTGGCGATTCTGCACCCCAGGGAGCAGCCAAGCTTGGGGCCACTGGCTGGGCTCGTGCTCCCAGGCACGGCATGACTGGTGTGCATTTATCTGGGATGGAAACGGCTGAGTGTGCACAATTAATGGACGCAGGGTGGGATGTTTATATGCCTGCTTTTGAGACCATAACCATGCTCTGACTCTTCCCCATCTCAGGACGTGTCTATATATGGATGGTTTTAAGCTGAAATGTTATAATTCTAAAATATTCCATGCTGCTGAGGCATGTCTGGAAAGCATTTAAAATTTACCAAATATCCTGAAAATACCACCTCTTTGTGAGCCTGAGCGTTTTCTGCTTGCCTCCCCTCTATCTCAGCAGGACACATTTCAAAGGCCCTTTGAAGATCCAACTCTTCATCATGTTTGAAAGCTCTCGTGGGTGACTGCTGGAGCTGGGGACTTTCCTGTGCTTGGTCCTCTGATGCCTGAAACATTGGCTTGTTTTGATCTTGGCACAAGGAAAATTAATTTCCTGGCCTGAGCCCAGTGCAGCCTCATTAGGATCTGGCATCATCACCCTTTTGTGCACAGGAGGGGATGGCAGGGGCTCAGGACAGCACCGTAGTTCCCTGGGGATGCCCTTGGGGAAATGCCAGGGATGGAGGAGGTGCCAGGCAGGGCCCATGTCCCAGCCTGCTGCTGGCAGGGATGCAGGATGCTGACCTGCAGGAAGCAAAACCCTCCAGGCAAAAAGGGGGTCCCTATGTTTGCAGGGGTTTGGTGTATTTTACACTGTCAGCAGCTGCACTGTCTCCTGCTGCTGCAGCCACCTGCCAGTGCCATGCTATGCTGTGGGCAACCCTGGGGTGCCAGCCCCAGAGCAGGGCGGAGAGGAAGCTGTGCCCCATGTCTCATTTGCCAGCTTGAGCCCAGGACAGCCAGCTGATTATGCCAAAAGGCTCTTGCACTGCTCCAGAGGGCAGGACTGAGCCACCTCGGCTTGGCTCAGACTGCAGGGCTGCACTTGGAGCAGAGACCCTGTCCTGTCCTCCTGTGGAAGGTGGCACCTGTGGAAATGATGTCTCGGCTGTGGTTTGGGTGGCACTTTTGTTGCCGGCATGGATACTCCTCTGGAACACTGCTGGGGGTTGCATAGCGCTGGGGAAGATGTTTTCCTCACTTGACTTTGCCTTCTGGAGAGGGAGAAGGGACTAATGGGGGCAGTTTGGTGGGCAAAGGAGAGCTCAGGCTTCTCCCTGGGGCTGCACATGCTGGGATGCCAGTGCCTGCCCAGCTCCATGCTTTCCAACCCTCCTTGGGGAGCTGGATGCCGCTCTTACCATGAACTTCTCAAAAAGCAGCAACTTCTGCAACACATTAAAGTGCCAGCCTGGTTGCAGAGCTGGTTTGCAGCATGCCAGAGCTGCCTGGCTCCCAAACTGACGCCCAAACCCCCTGGAGTCTCACTGGCATCAAGAGGAACTGAGAGCCCTCCGGCACCACCCAGGCAAGCTGGACCAGCCAGGCTAGGCTGCTGGTGGCATGGGGCATTTGACAAGGCTTGCTGTGCAAATAAATTGGGGATTTGATTGCCAAGAAGCAAAGAATTAGCAGCAGTCTGGGCTCTCAAAGCCTCCTGGGTGGTTTGCAGGGAAGACAACAGCAGTGAGGGAGGCTGAAGGGAGCTGCAGGTGGAAGCTGTCCTTCAGGAGGGCTCAGAGAAATAAGCTGAGGAGCCTGAGATGGAAACAGAGGGACCGGGCACAGGAGAAACCAAAAAAGAAATACCCAGACAAAGGAAAGAGACTGGCAGGGTAAGGCTGGGCTTGGCAGTCTAAGAAAGGGGAGAGACAAAAGCAGTCTCCCAGCAAAACGCTGGAATTTTAACTTTCACAGCTGCAAAAGGAAAACAATTGCTTCCCACACAAAAATAACTGATGGGCTGTGTTGATGAGAAGATGTCTGAGGAATTTCAATTAAAAGCCAGTGACACTGACAAAGGCAACAAGATTGAAGTGTTCAAAGGTAAGTGAGCAATGGGGAGGGAAGAACAATAACTGGCGAAGGAGGGAACGGTGCCTGCTGAGCACTGCGTGGGCTGGGCCCTTCCCAAGGCAGCAGAGAGAAAGCCCGCACCCGCTGAGCATGGCAGGGTGCTGGGTCCCACCTCCCGCACGTGTCCTGCACCCTGTGTGCACTCCCTTTGCCTCCCCAAGCCCCCGCAGGCCCCCGCGCCTCCTGCACACGCTCAGCTTGGCACAGAGATGCTCTCCAAAGCAGGGCTGTCCCCTCAGGCTGACACCTCGGGGGGATGTCTGCTCAGTGTGCACCACTGAACCACGCTCTCTGCACTTTGCCCAGGTGAGAAGTCAGCCCCGTGAGCGTGGGGTCACCTGTGTCCCTGGCTGCCCTCCCACACACCCCATCCAGATGATGCCCACTGCCCGTGACTCTGGAGTTGGAGCTGGGTCCCTGGCACAGGACCAGTAGCAGAACAGTGAGGGAAGAGCTGGTGGTCTGACATGTGATTAGGAGACAAGTCCCCTGAACCTCTGCTGGTGCCACCGCAATAGGTGATGGACGAGCTGAGCCACGTTACCAGCAGCACTTGGAAAGAGCCTGCACCAGTTTTTCTGCAGCCACCAGGCACAGGAGATGAGTATCTTCCAGGACGGTGCACCTGACATCGTCTCTGATGGGAATAGCTCATCCTTGCAGCCTGCCTGCTGAAGGCTCCACTGCTCCATCTCAGCCAGTGACAGGAGGGCAGCAGGCTCAGCACGCTCCAGGAGAGGTATTGCCAGAACCTGGCCAGGACAAGGAGGGTGTCCCTGCCTAGGGGACCGAGCAGCAAGGAGCAGCTGAGGCTGGGGGAGTGTGGGGACAGCTGTGGCTCCAGCCAGTGATGGAGAAACAGGGACCAGCAGGAGGAAGGAGGGCTGGCCTTGCACTGAAACAGCTTGCTCGGCTCCAGGCACAGCGTGCAACTCCTGGCACACAGAGAGCCCTGCACATTTCTACCCTGAAAAATAAAGCTATCTAGACTAAAAATCCTGAAACATGGTGTTTGTGCAGAGCAGCCGGGCAGAGCCCAGAGCCCAGCCTTGGCCAGGCTCTTTGTGTCCCCAGCCCCACACAGATCTGTGTCCCCAGGCAGGGATGGCCCAGACAAGGGCAGGTGCCACTGGCACAGGCAGCAGTAGCTGGTGCTAGCTGGTCCTCTCAGCGCCTGCACTGACAGTCCCCCACGGGCTGCAGCACAGCAGACCTCCTGGGCTCACAATCCTGATGGGGACCAGCTGATTTCTGCCTTCAAAACCAAATCTACTTATATGTAGATGTGTCAGGGTAACAGATAGCCGCTGCCACAGCCAGCCCTGCTGAGAGCCTGCCAGATACAGCAGTTCTGCTTCCCAAAGGCTCGCCGTATCTTCAGGCGTCTGTTGTTCCATTACTCTATTTTTAGTAAATATATCCCCCTTAGTTCAGCTGCAGTTATCTGATTAGTTCCTGTAACTATATGAGGAGCAACATCTCCAGGCGTGACTGTGATTTCTGAGCAGACTGTGTCTCCACACACACATTTTCTAAAGGAGAGAAACTTGCTGAAGATGCTTCTCCCTGCAATGCTCGTGGTCACGATGCTCTGAGCTCCAGTGCTGTGCAAGGCTGAATTTTGGGGTGGGGAGGCAGAGCAGCAAAGACCAGCAGCGCTGCAGGCGCTGGAGCACACGACCTTTGATACGGGCAGAATTAACTGGGCACACTTCCCCACTGCCACCCCGTGATAAGGAGCCATCCTCTCCAGCGTTGCCCCGATGTGGTGCGATAAGCAGCTGGCTTTGTTTGCTCCTGAACACCAGGCTGTTGACAGAGGTTTCCATCATCACCAACTGCGGCTGAGAGAGGGGGAAAGTCCCCATGCTTCACCGGTCACAGCCTGTGGGGTGGGGTGCGCCCCAAAGGTGTGGGGTGCTGGGGCTGTGTACCCCCTTCCTCTGGGCAAATAGCACTGTGGAAAAGCTGCACCACAGACTTGTTGCTGCACAGCAACCAGTTAAAAACCCTACAGACCCACAGATGGCTCCAGCATCGCACTTTGCTCCAAGGCCTCGGCCTCTATTGACTGCAGCTGTCCCGGAAAATCAGATTATACCTGGCATTGCATCTGCTCCACAAGTCAGGTCTTCCATCTCCCAGCTAGATCATCAGGATGAAGAGTGTGCGACGGGAAGCAGGGGAAAAAACCTCCACCATGAGAGCTTTTCCTCTGGCCTCAGCTTGGCAAACCTCACAGCTCCCCAGTGTTCCCTGGGGACCACAACAGTCATGGCCATGCCTGAGACTTGGGGTGGGCAAAGGGGGATCTCTCCTAGGAAGTGTGTACACGAGCTCCTGACTCGGCTCCTCTCCCTTGTCCGTGGCCAAAGCCATCAGAGCTCTACTGCCCATTCCTCATCATCCTCCTCCTCCTCCTCACCCTAGAGTTTGAATGAGGATTAACCATAGAATTAAATGTTCCCAGGGCATCAAAGGGAAAAGCTCGTCTGTGCCCACAGTGAGGGCAACCCCTCGGCATCACCATGCCTGTCACCCAAGCTCCAGGTCAGCACCTCAGTGTCACCATGACGGACACCTGAGATCCTGGGCTTGCCAGGCTGGCTGAGCCCCGCGGCCTTGGCCATCACCTCTCTCTTGTGCAAGCCTGTTACTTATTTACATCTCCATTGTGTGCCTGCCTGGCTTCTCACCAGAGCAATTTATTTTCCACTCCCGCTTCGATGTGACTGTTCAAACCTCCTTTCCCAGTCAGGATGAGGCCACACCACTGGAAATATGTCACACAGCGAAAGACATTTATTTCAGTTGGGAGAGTCGCAAGCGCCTCAGGTGACACTTCATTTGCAGCCAGGAAGATGCCAAGTGTTGCTCGCTGAAACCAGTTGCTGAGGCAGACCAGGGATAACACGGGAACCTGTCTTAGGAAAACCGGAGCCCGCCGGCCCGGCACCCCACGGGCTCTGCCTGGCTCAGCCTCCCTCACACCCCACCCCTCGCAGGGATGCTGCCAGCAGCGCATGGGTCGGGTCTGCCTCGACTGACCCCCCCCCCCCAACCCCGCAGTGTGCTCCGAACCGTGGGGACCCCAGCTGTGGGGGGACATACCTGGCTGGGGGGTTATTGGGGTGGGAGGGTGCTGCACCCAAGCCCCGCTGCGCACCCCCATTGCCGCCGCTGCTCACTGCGGGGCTGGAGCCACTGGAATGGCTCGGGGAGGGAGGGGGGGGGCGGCGGGCACGGCGTAGGGACCCTTCCTCACCGTTGCTTCCCGGGGTGCAAATGCCCCCGTGGGGCCCTGTCAGCCCCCTGCACGCTGTCCCCTTGAGTGTGCTCCCCCCGCACCTCACCGCACCGGCGCCGCGCGCGCCGCCGCTCCCGTGTGCGCGCCGGTGCCCCCCTCCCCCTCCCCTTTCCCTCCCCCCCGGTTACCGCCGGTGCAGCGCGGTGCGGGGCGCGGGCCGGGGCGGAGCGAGCGGGCGCGGAGCGGAGCGGTCCGGCCCCCACCGCCGCCCCCGCGGCGCTGCCATTGGCGGCGGGGCCGGGCCGGGCCGGGCCGGGGGAGACGGCGGCGGCGGCGGCCGGCACAGCCCGCGCCCCCCCCTCTCCCCCGCCCCCAGCGCCCGGCGCGGCGCCGTGGCCCCGGTATGTCGCGGAAGAAGGCGGCTCGCAGCAAGGGCGGCGGCGCCGCGCCCTCAGCCGCGCTGCCCCCCGCAGCCCAGGGACCACCCGGTCGCGCCGCCGCCCCGCGGGGATCCGCGCCCGCCCCGGAGCTGCCCCGCAACGGCGGCGCGGCGGCAGGGCGGCCCTCGCTGAGCAGCAGCGGCGAGTTCTACGATCTCGCCTTCAAGGTGCGGGGGCCGGTGGGGGGGGAGGGTGGGGGGCGCGGGGAGGAGCGCGGAGGCGTGAGTCCGGTGCCGGTGTCGCTGCCGGGTCCCGCGGGTGCGGGTCCGGGTGCAGCCTCCCCGCGGGCCGCCGGAGAACTTCCCGGGTGTCAGGGTCGGGCGTGCCTCCCTCCTCAGCCGCGGCATCCCGACCCTCCTCAGCCGCGGCATCCCGACCCTCCTCAGCCGCGGCATCCCGACCCTCTGCTGCAGCCTGGTTGAGGTCTGTGGCGGCAGGTCGGACCCGGCCGGGCTCTGGGGCGGCAGTGACCAGGCTGGGCTGGGCGGGCGGCTGCCCCTGCGGAGCCCTCGCAGGGGGGCTGCCTCTGCGGGACTTTTGCAAGCGATGCCAAGAGGCTTTCTGCTGGGATGAGTTACTGTAGCCTTCTGGCTCCCTTTGAACCACGTAAAAAATGCAGTTGTAGAGCGGGGTGACTGACAGTGTTCCTTGAGTCGCATCAAATCTGCTCCGGCTGCTGTTGAAATGTGTCCAGATTGGGATTTCTTTTACGGGTTCAGACGGCTTCTTCTCGCCACTTCAGATTCTGGCGAGCGAGTCACAGATCGAGCCTGTTTGCACCCCCTCTCCATCATGCGACCTGATGCCAGCCCAGCTTGAAGCTCGCTTAGCGGTTTTGGCTGAGGCTGCAGTTCAGCGAGACCCATCTGACTGCATCTCTAACGCACATCTCTGTAATCCAGCGCGGGGGGTTAAGCTTGGAGGAGACGGGTGTTTGCTGTGGCAGGTCCAGTCGTGGCACGCTCAGTTGGAGCTGGGTGCCTGTGGCATTTGGTGTAACCCTTGGGTTGTTAAGATTTGGGACGCTGGGTACCAGGTGAGGGGTGTTGAAGAAGTGAATTTGGCTGCTTTTGTAGGTGGTTGGTCCTGATACAGCTGCAGTAACAGTTCAACAGCTTTCCTAAAATGGAGCCATCTATGGTGTTAGGCTAGTCCTTGGCTCCCTGAGCTTGCCTCTACCTGCTTGTGCTAGGGCTTTCCCTGGGGATTGCCCCCATGGCACAGGGGTGAGCCAGACAGGGTCACAGACAAGCCCAAACGCTCCAGGTAGCCAAAACCTCTGCTAACATTCTGGCTGGTTTTGCACCAGTAGTAGAGAGAAATTGGCTTGTATGAATGAAAAACCCCAGTTAATTAAACTTTCTCTTTCCCTTCCCACTCTTCCAAAGCTCCCAAACTCCACCAGAGGCAGTGATGGAGCCCAGGTCCCAGGCACAGGGCTCGCTTCTGATGACTGAGCCCTGGGCCTGAGCCTGTCCCTGGGTGCTGCTGCATGCCCCAGCTGAGGCTTCAGCAGTGCCGGGTGGGGAGAAGCTGCCTTTAAGGTTCTCCCTGCTCTAGAACAGAGGGCTGGAAAGTTTATAAAAAAGCAATACTACTATTTTGTACTTAGATTGGTTTTGTTCCCCCTCCTCCTCCCCCTGCTTGGTTCAGATGGACCTGTGGGCTCACTGGCTTCCCTAACCCTGCTGTGCCAGAGCTCGGTGTGTGGCTGTTGGGGTGCTCCCGTGGGACACCTGGTTCGGGTCTCTGCACTGTGGGTGATGGATCCATGGCTGGATCCCTGCTGCCCGCTCCCCTCCCTGGCAGTGCCCTCCAACCCTGAAACAAGTTACGGCTGTGCCCTGGGGTTGCTGCCACCTCTCGGGAGGCTGAGCTGCAGTGGCGTTTGCTGCTTCTGATGGCTCCTGCCCGGGTTTGGTGTGACCCAGGGCACTGCTTGCCTTAAAACCATTTAAATTCAGTCACGGGCTAATGGCTCACAGAAGGCTAATGGCAGAGAGAAGGAACTCTGCCATGTCAGCAGGAAGCCATGAAGATCAGTGTGGGTGCAGATTCCGCTAACGCAGCTCTGCTGCATGGTCCGGGGTTTCTCAGTGGTGGGAAGTTGTTGTCCTGCTGAGGGGAGCAGGGTTGGCAGCCCCGGGAGGCAAGAGGACTCTGGAGAGCTCATGGTTGGAGCACGGGCATCAGGGAGCTGCATTTGGGAGCAGTTTCAGCCCTGCCATGGTTTCTTTGCAGCAGGGTGGGTGCCTGCCCCATCTGCACCCAGAGCTGCTGCTGTGTGGGGAAACTGAGGCAGACAGCACTGAGAGCTGCTCCATCAGCATCTGCTGAGGACCAAGAGGGTGGCCATGAGGCTGTGTGGGTCCCGCTGAAGGAGTTTGCTCACAAAAGGCAGACCGCACTCCTGGAGTTGGCTCTTCTGGTTGGGGCCCCTGTGAAGTCCCCCTGTGGGCAGCAGTGCCGGCCCAGAAAGCCCCACACGTGGCAGGTTGTGAGGTGTTTCGTGGGTGGCAGCTTGCCTTGCCTAGACAGGGCCTCTTGCTTTCCAAGGGGTCGTTGTGCCTCACAGGGCATCTGTTAAGTACTGGTGGGAGGAAGGTGTCTTGAGTTCAGACAGTGCTCAGGAACATGCGTGGTGAATAATCCCACTGGGAGCCCCTCCTTCCCTTCCCCCTCCCTGCCCTGGGTCTGAGGACCTCTCCTTGGATGTACTTTTCCCCCTCAAGAATTCAGGACCTCGGGGGATGGCGCTTTTGGGATGGAGACAGGTAACAGCAGTGGTGGGGCTTCCTTCCCTAAACCCGCTAACACCTCCCCCTTTCCTCCCCTCGCAGGTGATGCTGGTGGGTGACTCAGGGGTTGGCAAAACGTGCTTGCTGGTGCGGTTCAAAGACGGCGCTTTCCTCGCCGGCAGCTTCATTTCCACAGTGGGAATCGACTTCAGGGTAAGTGCCTGGGGGCTCCCCTGTCCCCAGCTGAGGGACCTGGGTCCCTGCCCACAGGGTCTGGCAGGTGAGCGACAGCTTTTGCAGAGGAGTGAAGAAAATATTGCTCCAACAACTTAGTCCTCATCGTCCTGACCCATGTCAGCTCCAGCCGGGGACTGAGAGCAGTGGCAGCACAGCAGCCTCTTCATTACAGCTTTGAGTGAGGGTGGGGGAACACATCCTCTACTCTGGGTGCTAGGGGGAATTCAGGTAAGGATAAGCACTGCAGCCTGGGTGTCTGCCTGGTGAAAGTGTTTCCCCAGGTCAGTGTCTGTGGTTTTAAGAGTCTGCGCTTTGTTTGGTGTCTTTTTGAGAAAACAAACTAAAAACCCCAACAAAACCAAATTTGACACAAAGCAAAATGCCTAGGAAACATCTCCTAAGCACAGCCTTGGGGTGCCGCTGTGGGGTTGCAGGGCCAGGGTGCACCCTCTGCCTCTGGCACAGAAGGTGAGAATTGTGCCAAAGGGTGTCTGAGCTCTGGGAGAGTAACTTCTGTTGGCAACGACTGGAGCATCCTGCTGCCAGTGCGGGGTGACCACCAAGGGCAGCGTGTTGGGGCTGTGTGGCACCAACGAGGACAGCAGGCTCTTGCTTGATAGAGGGGATAATGTAGGGAAAGGGGTGGAGGGGTAGATGGGGAGATGCTTCTCTCCTGCTGTGGGCAGAGCATCCTTTGCCAGGCAGGATGTCTTAGTGCCAGCCAGGGCTTTTGGGCTGGGGGGCTGCCCAGGGACACTGTAGTCCTACAGCTCCTGGTGAAAGGAGGCAGCAGTGCTGCTGTGGGCACCCTGGGCTGTGGAACGGGCACCCCCAGGGTGGGACAGTAGAGAAACTGGGGGACTGGTGACTTTACAGAAGTGGCATCAAGGAAAACTTGCAGCAGGCTCTGAAGGGCAAGGAAAGGAGCTTTTGCCACCAAAGCAGGAGCCAGCAGTGTGCCTGACCAAAGATTGGGTGCTCCCTGTCCCTCACCAGTTCCCCAAACATCGATTTCCTCCAAACCATGAGCTCACTACCCCCTGAGAAGTCTGCCCAGTGCCACAGTCTCGGGGGGAGGCTCAGCCCCCAGGAATGGGGACATGCCCTCCCTGTCCTGCTGTCAGGGCACTGACTGCATCATCTCACCACGGCTTTTGGCTCTGTTTCAGTGGTGGGTTCAGTGAAGCGCTGGTGGTGATGCCACGTGCCAGCGTTCCATCCTCCCCACCACCTTTTGTCAGCAGGATCTTGGATCTCCCTTGCTTGGAGGATTTCTGGGAATTGGGGGTCTCTTGTAACTCGCTGTTTTGTTAGTGTGTGAACAACAACTCGCTGGTACAGTGAGCTTTGGAGGAGATGAGGGCTGAAAAGCCTTTGGAAAGAAAGTGATGCTCTTCCCTCCCAATAGGCTTTCGGTGCGGAGCGATGCTGCGGGCTGCGGCAGCGGCCCGGTGAAGTTGGTGAGTTGAGGTCTGTATTTTTACACAAAGGTAATTACATGGTGTTGCAGGGGCTCTTGAAATGAAAAGCGTTTTATTACTGATTGCAGTGATTGATACCGAGGGCAGTCATAAAACCCTGTGACTTATTGATTAGAGCACTGAAATGCCTGCTACTGAGAAGCAATCAAATTAGGGTTAATTTACTCCTGTAATAGAGCTGCTAGAGCTACATCGGTTTGAAATGGGCAGATTATGCAGTGGTGAAGATCATGTATATGCCCTAAAACTCGTTATTACCGTCTTTGTATGGCACTCATAATTTTTGGGGGGGACATGGAAATAGTTTTTTGCTTGTACATCTCGCTCCTGTGAAGATAATCCTGTTTGCAGGCGCCGTGTGATTGTGCCCCTCTCCCCGTCTGCATCGTGATGCGGGTGAAGCTCTGGGGTGGTAACGCTGGAGGCTTCTGCTGTGAGAGTAATTTGGGGCTTAATTCGTGCCTGCTAACAGAACTCTCACACCGTGGCTCCTTTTCCCTGCAATCCCAGAATTTTGGGTCAGGTTTCCCAGGTGAATCAGTCGAGGCTGTTTGCAGCTGCGGGCGGCTGTGGTCAGAGAAGGTGGTTGCTCTGGGACTTCCCTGTGTTTGCCTGGGACTGGTGGAAGAGGTGCTGAGGCAATGTGGGGCGTTGTTTTGGTGCATTGAGCTTTTTTGGTGGGGTTTGCTGAGCCTCACCAGTGTGGAGACCGTGGGGACCTCCCCAAGGCCAGAGCGTGCGGCAGCTGCGCTCCTGTGCACGTGCGACCTTGCTCTGCCAGGCTGGGAGCTGCTGGGAGCATGGGCAGAGGCTGGGGGTGTTGTGGGGAAGGAGCTGCCCGGCTCCTGCCGTTGTTTTTGGGACTGTCTGCTCCTGTTGATGACGGCTGGTCTCTGCGAAGCATCCTGGCATGGGATGGAGCCACACTGGGGGTCAGCCCCGCCGTGCCCACCCGGCCATTCTCCGCCTTCCCTCCCCATCCATCCACTGGTCCCAGTGGCCCCAGGATCAGCTGCTTGGTTTTGAGGCTGTCAGACCATTAGATCCAGGCAAAGCTATGGCTAATGGATTATGTAAACCTGTGTGAATGTAAATGAATAGAAATCCATTTAAAATTAATCTGGCATTACAATTCCTAATGGCCCCCTAGGTTTTTCCCTCCTACTGTTTTATGTTAGGGAGAGCCTCTCGCATTGTGTTTGTTTATCATCATCTCTTAAACAAAGAAGGATGTTGATCTAAATAGACTTGGAAAATAAGCCATTGATACTAGGGAAATAAAGATGATTAAAAAATGCATAAAAATGATACCTCTTGGCTTCTAGTTCTGGGGGCACCGGGTCCTTTGGCTTTCCTTTCTTTGAAGATTGGTTTTACTGGGGGAGCATCTACAGCTTCTTGGGAACATGCCAGCCCTCACCATTCAGCTGGGGCAGTGCTGGGATGCTGCACAGAGGGTTTGGCTGGGGGTGTGCTGGGGCGAGCAAGGAGGTCCTGCTCCTGGTGGGGGCTTTGTCTGAGCAAGGGGCTCCCTTGGAGCAACAGAGACTTGTGTCTGAGTTACTGAGTTGCTTCCCACCTGAGGGGGAAAGCCTGGCTTGGGAAGGAAACCCCCTCTTTGCCTCCTGTATCACAATCACAAGCATTGCCTTTGGGGTTTCCTACTGTTGGTAGATAATGGGGGGCTTCATTATTCCCTCCCATGAGCTGTGGTGTGGTCAGGGCTGTGCTGAGTGGTAGTGCCAAGTCTTCCTCCTCGTCTTCCCTGGGGTTGGAGGGTCTCTGCAGGTCCCTCTGCCTGGGGGCAATAGTTGGCAGATGGCGAGGGCAGGATGGGTCCTGGCTGTGCAGGCAGAGCAGCCATCTGGGGCAGGTCTTGGGTGCTTTTCCAACCTCGTATGCTGGGATTTCAGGAAGAAGGGTCTCCTGGAAAAGAGCAGGTTTAGCACTCAGGGGTGTGAATCTCGTTTTTCTCGGTGCTACTGAAGGCGCTGCCTTCTGCTGTGATTCTGGGAACGCCGCAGAAACCTCGACAGAAATGAAAGCTGTGCAGCCAACAGCACTTCTGTCTCGTTGTAACAGCTAACCAAGGGGAGAAATGTCTTGCCAAAGCCAAGAAATCAAAGGGTGACACGAGCCCACAGTGTACCCCCTCCCCAATAATGGGCAGTGCTCACAGCCCCACGCTGCCCCAAGCTTTGCACGGTCGGCAAGTTAAGATTTTTGTACTAATTGGACCTGAAAGGAGAAGAACATAAAAGAAAAAAATTAAAGATGAGCTTTTTCTCCCTGGGAGGAGGTGCTAATGAGCGTCTTTGCATTAGCAGGGGAGATGGTTTCTGTGATAGTCAGTGGGATGGAGCACTCGGGAAGCGCTTTGCTGGCAGAGGTCAGAGCAGGGCACCTCATTTGCCTTTCCTCTGAGGTGTTAGGGGGGTATCACCCCTCTCTGCTGCCCCAAGGAGAGGGAGCAAACACACATCCAGCATACTTAGCTGCTGCAGGAGGAGGAGGAGGAGGAGGAGTGAGCCAGTCCCGGTGCTTCGGCACAGCTTTGGGCTTTCTGAGCAGCTGGGCACAGGGAGTATTTCCTCTGAAGGCTGGGCTTTGATGTCCACCAGTTTGCACTATCATGCCAGGAGGGGTTTATGCTGGTTGTTGCCTTGTACAGACCTGCAGCTTCCCCCCACATCCCCTGCCCCGCAGCCACAGTGTCCTCGAGTGTGAGCAAGCCTGGGGTGGCCGCGCTCCCTGCTCCAACCTTGGCTGTGCCACAGTTAATCTGCGCACTGGGGCGGCTGCTGCGGGCTGTAAATAAAGGCTGTCACTTGTGACCCTGAGCTTTAAGGACTCTTGATTACATTCAGCCCCGTGCTGCTCTGGGGGTAGAATCACTGATACAGAATGCAGGGGGTTTTTTTTGCATAAGAGATTTGTTGCATCTCTGTTTATTTTTTGTGGTGTGTGTGTGCACCTTCCGTCGGCAAAACAGCAGATGCTGGCTGGCTGCTGACTCCCTCAGCGAGCTTAACTTTGCAGGAGGGATGGAAGGCTTTGTTCCAGCCATGCAGCGCGTGCAAACGGACGCTGGGCACGGTCTGGATTTGGCAAGTGTGGTCCTGGGTCTCTGTGTGCTCAGGGGAGGGAGGTGTGGATGCCCGAAGCACCTGCTGGTCCCCAGCGGGTGTCTGCATCCCTGCCCTTGGGGCGATGCTCCAGCACAGCGTTTGTTCTCTTTTTGAAAGGTTGGTGCAACCTGGAGCGGTCTGAAAGCCAAGGGCTGGCTTTTATCTCAGCAGCTGGCACTGAGCATTAGCAGGGCTAATTTTCTGATGGATCAATCCGGAAAAAGTGGGAGGGGATCTGCTTAGCCCAGAAGAAAGAAATGGAAATAAATTAATTCCAGCATGTCTTTCTATACAAAAATAGCCCTGAACATTGGAGGGAAGGGACTGTGGGCACCAAGCAGAATGTTCAGTCTCTCCTGTTTGCACACTCCGCTGTGTAGCGCGGTGACGTGTGTGGGGTTGGGCAGGGGGCTGCTGCAGCCTCCGGTCAGTGGGGTTTGGTTGGTCCCCTGTGTTGCGAGCTGGAGCACCCAATGGGCAGCCCTGGCTCCATCCCCTTTGGAGGAGTGGTGGCCTTGCCTTGGGAAGGGCATCTCGGTGCTGCCTGTGCCCGCCTGTCCCCCGCAGGGCTGCTGTGCCAGCGGCAGCGTGGCTCCAACTGCCCTGGGCTGGGGATAGTGCGAGGAAGGAGCTGGGTGCAGGTGCTGGCATGGCAGGGTGGACAGGGGCATGCCAGTGGGCAGGGCCATGCCGCTGTGCCCACCTTGGTCTGTGTTTCCAGCAGCTCTTTATCTGAAACCGGCTGGTTCTGTGTCTCCTGTTGCCATATGAATTTCAATAGATGCTGGTAGCTGATTTCATACTTCAGTTTCTCACTGTAAGGAAAGCTGGGGGACTAAATTTGCCCAGAGGAGCTTTTCATGCCCTGCTTTCCACCCCTCCTGCCCAGCATCAGGGCTCAGGCAAGGTGCAGGCACCACAGGTGCCAGCAGCGGGTGAGGCAGGTGCCGGAGGGCTCGTGCGGGAGGGACGGTGCTGCTATCTGCAGCACACCTCGATTTTATCACCTTAGGTCGGGTCTGACTCTCAGGACAGCAGCTTCTCTACAGCCACTGCTGGTGCCTGTTCCCCGCTCCCAGGCCGGGCTCTCAAGGTTGCCAGCAGCTGCTTTTCCCAGGAACCCAAGCCCCCTCTGCTTTCGGCTGCCGCTCTCCTCCCTTGCAGAGGGACAGGGCTTTGCAGTCGGTGAAGCCTGTCATTTGCATGCAGGGGCTCAGTTGCCAAGGGATGCTGTGCACAGCGCCCGTGGCGCTGCACCCGCTTTCTCACATATGCTAGTATTTTATTCATGTTTCTTTGGGGAAAGGGGGTGGGAAGAAAAAGCCAGGCCCTCCTCAGTGTGCTCCAGTTCTGCAGCGCACCAGTAAACTGCAAACGCCCGTGTGCTGGCGGTAATCCCAACAGACAACAGGCCTGATTCCCCCGAGGCAATAAGAAATGAGATTAATGCCTTCAAAGCAGATAAGTGCTTGAGCTGCTCTTTAAATGGGCGGCTGGAGTGGCATCGAGACACAGAGCCGGGTTAAGAAAACTCTTTAACCAGTTTGCAGGGTGGCATAAAGGCACCTGCCCTGCTCCCAGCATGCTGGGGGCTCTCAGTGCCTCAGAATAGGTTGGGTGTTTAAACCATGGGTGAAATTTTGTGCCTGACTCAGGTGACAGCAAGAGGGTGCTGGTTTTCATGGGAGATGCTCTTGGAAAGGTACCCGTGTGTCTCAGGTCCCTGCAGCTGCCTCGCTGCTGCGTGGTGGCTTCCCGGTGCATGCCAACAGCCACCAACCCCACGGGTCTGTCCTGGTCTGGGATGGTTGGAATAAGCTCAGGAGGAGGGCAGGAGTCCTGAGCTGCTTGGGAGCTGCACAGCCAGGGCACAGGCATGGAAAAAACACACTTGGGAGCTGCTGGTGGAAGGATGGAGAATGCCATCTGCTTCTCTACCTTCCTGGTTATAGCTGTCAGAGCTCAGACCCCTGTTAGGGGTGGGCCCAGTGTGGTGGATGGTGCAATTCCAGTAGATCTGTGGCCTGTTGGAAATCTTCATGGAAAGCAGGAGCTTCCCAGGCCCTGTGGGGTCTGACCAGAACGAAGTAGTTCCTTAACCCTTTCATTTCTTTCCCAGATGAGCTGTGCTGCAGTGCTGAGGTGGGTTGGGAAGCAGTGCCTGGGGGTGGGTGCTGTCACTGCAGTGTCCCCTCACTGAGCTACCGGCATCCGCCACAGCCAGACCACCATCAGACATAGTCCTGGCTCCGTGGATGCACAGGGCTGGTGATGTGTGTGTTCTCTGTCCTCAGCAGGGGGGTGACACCGTGCCGTGGGGTGGCACCGTGCCGTGGGGTTGCTGCCTGCGCTCCCAGAGGCTTCCCATGCCTTCCTCTTACTCCATTTCCCCCTCAGCAGCATGGAAAAGGAGGTGTTGGCTTTGCATGTTGTACATCTTATGAGTTTTCAGTGGCAGCTCAGCAGCTGTGCTTCCAAGTGCCCTGCAAGGTCCCTGCAGAGAGATGGGTCTCAGTGTGGGGTGATGGATCCGCTTGTGCAATCATCCTCGCTGCAGCACCCACCTCCTGTGAGGGTGGTGGGTGCTGTGGAGCTGCCTGTGGGGCAGCCAGAGACATTTCCCCACGTCCTCTGCTCCAGCTTAGCAGCTTCCCTGAGAAGGAGCATTGTGAGGAGGAGGAGGGTGCTGGGTGAAGGCTGAAGGCACATGGATGTTGTGTGTCTGCTCCTCTCTGGATGGTGCCAGGTGAGAAACGGGCCTTGGGCAGGTCAGTTTGGGTGCTGGAGCATCAGCTGCCCTGATGCAGAGCTACACTGGGTCTGCTCATGGTGCCAGGGCCTGTGAGGGAACGCTTTATAGCTGGTGAAATGTTTAAACGGGCCTAGAGTTAGTCTAAATGGTTTGAATATTTAATGGAATACATTTGGCTTAATTTCACTTTCATCCTTTATTTGCAATGAAATATTGAATTCGGCTGTGCAGGATTGGGATGCTCTTTGAAAATGGAAGGGAGATGGCTGAGCTGGTGAGGGCGGGTGGGCTTTGGAGTGCCTCTGCCCCCCTACTGCTGCCCCTGGGATGCAGGCATTTAGGGGCAGCCCTGCCCCAGGACTTGCCTCATTCATCCCCCCTCGCCCCCTGAGAACCTCCCAAGCCCTTGCTGACTTTTCACTGAGCCACTGACTCATTTTGTCACTGCTGATTAATTGTTTGCCCCCAGCAGCCTTCAGTTTATCCCTAGAATGGATGCTGGCGGTCTCTGTGTGCATGTGGGGAAGGGCAAGGTGCCAGTCCTGGGTCCAGCAGCGCTGGGGAGGGCTACAGTGGGACATCGCTGCCTTTCCTGAGAAGCAGGTGCAGGGAAAGCCATCTCTGGCTGAGCTTGGGGGGTGCTGACTGCACATTGTCCTTCCCCAAACACCACCTGCCAGGTGGATCGGAGCTGTGTTTGCTGGGGAAGGAGCTGGCAGCACGGTGTGTGTCTGAGCAATTGTCCACTCATCTTTGGCTGAGTGGGGATGGGGATGCACATGCTGGTTCCTCTGGTGATGGGGAATTTAGGGACTGAGGGTTTGTTCACCCGCAGAACCTCTGGAGGCAAAATATTAGGTTGTCCTAGGGGTAGGTGAGGGATGTGGCGAGCTGGGGGACCCAGGGTGGCTGCTGGGGGGAGCTCTGGGGGGAGGAGAGCAGGTGGGGCAGCACTGGGAGCTGTGGAGTTCCTACATAGGGCAACGCTGGTGGCACCATGGGGACATCCCTGCCCCAGAGCATGGCACTGGCTCAGTACTGTGCAATTGTATGCCACGGCCGGGAAGAGCTGTGATGATGTTTGCCTTGCTGGGGTGCTTCTGGCTGTGCTCGCAGCCCAGCAAAAGGGGAGCGAAGCCAAGGTGCTGCTGTACGCGGCGCTGGCCGGCTCTGAGAAGGGTGGCGCTGCCCCTGCTCCCCTGGCTCGGGATCTCCAGTGGAGCAGTGTCCTTCCTACGGCTTCGTTTAACCAGGACGTGCAGCGCTTCTAATCCGGGCTAAGCACCGAGTCATCGCCGGGAAGGATTGCAGAACCTCTCAGAGGCAACAGCAAATGTTTCATCTTTATGCCTCTGCTGGAAAAAGTATTTCTTCCCAATCATAACTAGCGTGTCCTGGGGGCTCGTGCTCCTTCAGCTTTAAAGGCTGATGCCCATCACCCTGAGCTGCAGCCATCCCAGGGCGAAAAGCAGCCCAGTGGGGGTCTGGGTCTTGGTGACGCTTTGGGTCTTCAAGCTCGGGAGATGTTTGTGCTGCAGACGTGGTGGTTAGAGGGTCCGTGCTGCCCTCAGGCAGGAAAGGTTGATTCTAGAGGTTGTAAGACCGGCAGCACATCTCTGAGAGTGCAGCCAGTCCTGTTGTGAACATCTGGGTGGATTTTGTTTCATTTTGTATGGTTTTTTAAATATTTAACTTACTGGAAGGAGGGAGCGGTGGGAAGCTGTGCCCAGCTGCATCCATGCAGCCAAGCCTCCCAGGGTTAGACACCACGAAGCCATCTACCTACGGTGAGCCCAGAGCCCCCCAGCCCTGGTTCAGCCTGCCCGTGGCTGAGGATGTTTCCCTCCTTCCCGTCCAGCCTTGATGTTCCTGCGCCCAAGTGACGCTCTGGGGAGATGGAGCCTTCGGCTTTTCCAGCGTTGCTTGCGCGGGTGTCGCCACAGCAACCGTGCGGCCGCCTTCCCCCTCCCGCCCGGCACGCACCGCGTTATGGCGTTAACGTGGGTATGGGCAGAGCGCCGCCGAGCCGCCGCCGTCGGGGGTGTACGATGTGTGCTGGGCGGGGGGTTTGGGGTGGTGGCAGAGGAGGAGTCGGGGTCCTGGCCGATGCTTCTGCTCCTCATTACTAATAACAAAGCTGGACAGACCTCGACTCCCGGTGTGTTCGTGCCAGGGAGAGCTGCTGGTGTCCGCACTCTTGTGCCCCTTTGCTCTCAACCTTGAAACAACCCCCAGTTACTATTTTTCCCCTCCCCAAAGGCAAGTGCAGGACGCTGCTGGAGGCACCCCAGGAGCCCCAGCCCCTCCGGGGAGCACAGAGCCCGCTGACTGTGACCTTCCCCTCCACTGGATGGTGATGCTGAGTTTGGTTTTGAATCGCCAGGGTTTGCTTCGTGGGCAGCAGGTCCCCAGCAGAGCCTCCGCACCTCGCTGCTTTCCCTGAGCCGATGACTAAGAGAAACACAACTGCGTGGCTGAATGAATAATTCAGCCCAGCCTCCTTGCTGGGGACTTGGTAGCAAAGACCTTGTCCAGGTCAGAGTGGGCTGGTCCCAAGGTGAGCATCCATCTTGGCACAGGGATTTGGCTCTCCAGGCGATGCAGAGCCAGCCCCATCCCTTTCCTGGGTGCACAGGGAGCCCTTCCCTATGGCTGGGCAGCCAGATGGCTGGGCTTTAATTTGTTGTGGGTTCTTTTTTTTTCCCCACCCCCAGTGTTAAGCACACTCGGCTCTTGGGAGCTGCAGGGAAGCAGCTGTTTCTGCTGGGTCGTGGCTGAGGGAGGATGGCACCCTTTCCTCTGCACAGCCAAGCACTTGCTGTCCCACCCCACTGGCTGCAAAGGCCCCGGTGAGCTCCCCGCTTTCGGCGTCGCCCCGTTTCCCACACGCCTCAGCGGAAATGCCGGGGTGGTGGTGGTGGGGGAATTGTTGCTACTCTCAGCAGCAATTTTTAGAGCACGGCGCGGGTTTTGGCAGCGGCGTTGGCCAGCCCACGCAGCCCTGAGCAGCGCCAGCCTCGGGGAAGGACTGGCAGCCCTGCCAGGCTGGCGGGGACCCAGCTTTCTGGGGGTGAGCCTGCCGTGCCATGTGCCAGGGCACCAGAGTGGCTGGGTACGCTGCCTCAGGCTGGGCAGAGACCCCAGCGCTGTGATGGCCATGCTGCCTCAGGAGAGTCACCAGGTGCATTTAGCTTTGGCTGTAACTGTGTGGTCTTGGGTGTTTCTGTAAGGGCTGAGGGGCCATGGGGTGTTGCGTGGTCACGGCATGGGTCAGTACACGGAGGGAGCAGGGTCAGGGCTGGGAAGCAGCTCAAGCTGTTGCACTGTGAGTGTGGGCTTCCTCGGGCTCCCGTGAGTCAATGCTTTGTGGAAGAGCCACGTTCCCAGGAGATCACACGTCACAGGTTTCAGATGAGTGGGTTTTTCTTTTTCCTCTAAGTGCCCACACACGTGTGGCCTGAAGCCAGCCCCAAGCAGCACAAATGGCACCGGGTCCTGAGCCCCAGAGCCGTGGGGAAGGCCACCTCCTTTCCTAGACCTGCTGCCTTTTGCTGACTTGGGTTGGGGAAAGGTGATGGGACCAGAGCGGGGCTGGGAATTTCTTCCCAGTGCATCCTCCTGCACTGTGCCTGGGAGAAGGGCTGGCTATGGGGCATCCTTGCCCTGTGTTGCTGTGGGGCATCCCTGCAGCTCATTTCTATGGGGCATTGCTGTGATTCAGGCACAACAGCCCTGTGGCAGGCGGCAGTAGCAGAACTGGGGGGGTTGGAGCCCTGAGTGGGGTGACCCCACCTGTGTGTGCCCGAGATCGGAGGGCTGTGCTGTGATGAGGGGTAGTGAAAGGAGGAGCCTGTCATCCCCTCCTCTTGGCCCATTGCCCAGGGTAAGTGGTGCTGGGCTGAGTGACAGCATGCGCCAGGGTGCTCACTCCTGGGGCTTCCCTGAGCCAAGAGAACTACAGGGATGGGAACACCTGAAACACACCAGAACGGCAATGCTGGAGCGTGATCTGCCCTGGGGGTGATGAGTGCTCCCAGGCCCCAGCGTTGTGCCCACTGCTCCGCTGCAGCGGCTCTCCCAAGGGCTTTGCTGGGAAGGAACCAGCTCCTGCAGCATTGCTGTGCTCTGTGATACGGGATGTGAACTGGAATCAGAGGGATGCCGGCCGTGGTCCTGAGTGCTGTGGTACTGGCAGACCTCTGAGAGCAGCTCTAAGAGCTTAATTTAGTTAGGGACAAGGAGCTGAACTTGGAGATCTGGGTCTCGCTGTGACAGGGGTGTGTGCCATGCCCCATGTCGGGTTAGTTGCAGCTCAGAGGGGAGGCTCCCAGCAGGGCTGGGGCTCTGCCAGTGGGATTGCAGTTCAGCCTGAACTTTCTTAAATACATTAACAAGCTGCACTTATAAATGTGCATGAATTAATGAGAAAAGTGCTTGGCAATGCCTAAAATAACTTTGTTTCTGAGCGAGCGCTAATACATGGCAGATGTGTTTCTCTCTCCCAAATAGTACACACGTGAGGTCAAATTTCTCCCATAAGCTTGGTGCTGGCAGTGCTGTGGGGCCTGGGAGCTGCTGGGGGAGAGCAGCTGGGAGCAGTGCAGCTTTGGGGGGTGACCGGCTCCCCAGGCTGAGCCCCTCAGCTTGGCACAGAGGTGGAAATCCTCTCCCAAGGACCCTGGTGCTTCCAGCCTGAGTGCTTGCCTGTGGTTGGGCTTTCTGAGGGATATTCCTGGTGAAACAAAAAAAACCCCAAAATCAAGGCAACTGTTTGTGGGTTTTGGCTTGGTTTTATTTGCAAAAAGGGGCTTGTCCTTCCAGGCCAGGGCTCCCCTTGCTAGCTGTCCCCTCGCTAGATGTCTATCCCCTTGCTAGGTGTCCCCTGCCATCAGCCTCACTGCTGCATGGCTGCTTTGGGACCAAACCAGTTAAACACCTCCTGCACAGGGATAGGTTTTGTGCTGGAAACGAGACGGCTGCCAGAGGGCTTAAACTTGATTCCCAGGACCCTGCTCCCAGGCACAACTGGGCTGAGGCAAAATCACGTCCTCACTCTCTGGGGTGGCTCCCTCGGGAGGGGGGCTCGTCCCGTTCATTACCCTTGTCAGGAGCAGAGGGTGGAGCCCGTGGGGAAAGGGCACATGGCTGTGGTCACCGGGGCTTTGATGGGGTGAGGCATGGGGTGCAAGCCCAGGAGGCCGGGAGCGGTGATGCAGCGCTGCAGAGCACGGCTTCCAGCTGGGCTGCCCAGCTTGGCTGCGGCTCCTGCTGCTCCAGCACCCTGACGACTGCTGTGATGGGAGTACTGGTTGCAGCAGCATTTCTGACATGAGGACTGGCTTCTTTGATATAAAAACTGATGCAAGGCTTTATTTCCCACCCTGGAGTAGAGTAAACAATTCCCCATGTAACAGTAATTGATGACCCATTTTTCATTCTCAAGGCATTGACAGGCGCTGGGTTTGCTGTAAATGAGAAATGATATTGCAATAAATGCTTTGTAGAGATTCTTGTTCTGCTTTGCAGCACGGTATGTCCTTGATGAGGAAAATGAAGATAAATATGTTGAGTGCCACATTACTTATTCCAAGTATTGGCACGGATCTGCGTGAGCCAGCTCTGCCCCCTTTGTTTCCAAGGCTGCCTGGTTTAGAAGCATGGGTATTTTTAAAAATATCTCTTCTATTATAAAATAGGAAAAAAGGAGACCAAAGGGGTGAGTGATGCACCCTGGGGTGGTGGGAGAGCTGCTGCCGACCGTCCCTGGGCGGGGAGGAGGGATGCGGCTGTGGGCTCCATCCACTCCCGGGACTTGACTGGGTGCTGGGAGCTGCGGGGATGGGCTGCAGCCTTCCTGCTGACTTTAGCTTTTTGGTGGCTCTGGTCTCCAGGATGGCTGCAGCAGATCTTATCCCGTGGATTTATAAGGGCAGAAAATCCAGTTTCCCTGCCTGGTGGCGGGGCCCAGGCACAGGCTTGCTCCAGTGTGGTGGGGATGTCTGAAAGACTTGTGCAGCTGTATCTCATGCCTGTTGGGATGAGTCTGAGCAGCCCTGTAGGGCTTAAAAACATCGATAGTCTTGTCTGCCTCTTCAAGGAATAGTCCCCTCGATCGTCCCCAGGCCACTGACTTTCTGGGGAGGGAAAAGCATCACTGAACCAGTACTGCTCCAGCAGCGCTGGGAGCCGAGTGGCTGCGAGACGCGGCTGCCATGGGCGATGCTGAGAAGCACGGTGCTTCTTTATGTTAAAATACATGATCCTAAGCAGATCTTCTTACCCCTAATCTGTCCCTAAACCAGGATTCTCTACTTCTTGCCAGAAAAACCTTTTATGTGCAGGCTGATGTGAATAGAAGATGATAAGTCACTAATTCTTCAGCGCGTCTGCTCTAACAAGAGCCTTGACTCTTATCTCCTGCGGGGCTGGCAGCCAGGGAGATGTTAATTGTGCTTTAATGTAGCATACATGGCTCTTGACAAAGACTAGTGCTGCAGACATCCCTGGGGCGCTCGCTGGGTGCGGGGAAGGGGCTGCGCTGCCCAGGGAGGGTGAAGGACCCTGCAGGGCAGCGCAGGGGGTCCGTGCCCACCTGGAGACCACAGGTTGAGGTGATTTATATAAGGTAGGGCTTGTGGCTTCTCCTGTTTGCCTGCAGTGTGTGGGGCAGGTTGTACCCTGGCCAGGACCCGGCATGCAGGTGGAGAGGGGACATGGTGGAGTGACCCCTGAAAGGAGGTGGGCAGAGGAGATGCAGGGCTGGCAGATCAGAGTGGACCAGAGGTGCTGTCTGGTGTGAGGTGCTGTGTTAATCTGCATTTCTTGGGGGTCCACTGTGGAACTGAGCAGTGAGCACCGACACGCTGCTGCTTCTGAAAGGATCTTGGCACTGGGGATCGTTGGCTGGCTCTGGAGCATCTCTGGCTGCAGGCAGGAGCGTGCGAGTCCTGGAGGGGGAAAAACCCACCCAACCCAAACCCAAGGCAGAAGTTTCTATTTTTAGCTGCAGAGTGCAAATGCACAGTGCTGCCGAGGAAATTAATCACCTGCCCTGGGAGATGAATGGTCGGGTTTTCTCTCCGAGCAGAAGATTTATGGGTTGAGGCAGAGGGATCTGTGGCAGGGTGTCCTGGCTGCCTGGGTCTCCCTCAGGAAGTGTGCCAGGGCCACGGGGCACGTCGCCTGTGGTGGCACAGAAGAGATGTGTTTGTTGATGCTCCACAGCTGAGGAGGAGGATGTCCATTGAAGCTGTTTCCCAGCTGCTGAAGCAGGAGCGTGTCCAGCCACCCCAGCTCTCCATCCAGCCTGCGTCCCTGCCCATCTCTCCCAACAGCTTTCTGCAGGCTTCAGCGCGGCTGTTCCCTCCCCTCTCTTGCAGGGGACATGCTCCCAAAACACTTTTCCCTTAACCTAAGGGTGGTGGGCTGGCTGGCTGGCTGGCTGTGCTCTCTGTCCAGGCACCGCAGGGCTGGGAACAACGTCTGCACTGCCCAGTGATGGATGATGGGCAGGGCAGCCCCACCATAATGGGCTCCGAGAGCTTGCGTGGAGTCGAGATAAGAGCTTGGTGCCGCTCTCCCCTGCTCTGCTCTCCCCTGCTCTGCTCTCCCCTGCTCTGCTCTCCCCTGCTCTGGTGTCTGCTCCCAGTTGCCAAAATGTAAATATTTGTTCCTGGTTACCATTTATCTCGCTGAACAGATCTTGACTTTGGAAGTGCAGATCCTTGTGCAGTATCAGCCTCCCGCTCCCTTCGCTTCTGTTACCCCCAGCAGAAATAATGGGACGATTTAAAACCAGCTGCTGCCAGGGCAGTTCCTCCAACAGAAGCTCTGGGCAGCTTTTTCCTCCAAGTCGGGTCCATCAGCTGCACTCGGGGCTCCTGCCTGTGGCTCCGTCATGCCAGGATGCTGGGCACGGATGCAGGGCACAGATGCAGGCGCAGCTGCTGTTCTGGCGATGTTCGGGGGGATTGCAGAGCCAAAAGCTGCCAAGTGCTGACCCTGGGGGCGCTGGGCTTGTGCTGAGCTGCTGTCGCTCTCCCAGTGCCGTGCCAGGGCTGTGCACAGGCTGTAAATAATGCAGACCTGGAGAGTCGGAAAAGCTCCAGCTCCTCACTCAGAGCCTGCTCGGGTGGTCCATGCTCCGAGCCAGACCTTGTTGCTGTGCCCCAGCCTCCCGGTCCCCCCGTGTTGGGCACCCTGTGTTGGCCAGTGTCATTGGTTTGTTGTGGGTTTTTTTTTTCCCCATTTTCTCAAATGAAAATGAAATTTTCTCATTTTCAGTCTCAAAATTTGGCTGCTTTAATTACGAGGGACCAAGTTTTTAGAGAACTGCTTGTACTGAGGGAGCAGCAGGAGGGGGCTGCTCTCTGAGCCCTGACCTTGGCACTGGGCTGGGCTGTCCCTGAGCCAGTCTCTGTGGCTGAAGAAGATGCTGAGCTGCCAGGACCAGCTTGCTGGCAGCAGCACACGGGCGTGTGGGAAAACTTCAGGGGTTTAATGAGTAAATTTAATGCAGTGTCCTGCTGTTTTGGGCAGATTTCCATATTGATCCTTAATCTATTTCTGCAGCCACTTTTGGAGGTGGTGTTTTCTTGTCTGTCTGCTACGGTTCCGTCACAACTGCATCCCAGCTCCTCCCAGCACAGGAGCGTTTATGCTCGTGGAGGTAGGGGCTTTCCAGGTTTTCCTGAGTGGGAATTTGGATCCATGTCCTTTCTTGGCACCTGGTAACCCCCAGCATCCCTGCAGCCAGCTTGCCCATTGCTGTTTTCCTCCTGGCTTCCTAAAAATAAAGGGTGCCCCAATCTATCGCCCATTCCCTGCGTGCTCCTGAGTAGCGATGGGGTCCTGGCGGCCCCCCTGGCCCTGGCTGGTGTGTGACACTGCAATCCTAATGATATTTGGTGGGCGGCTGTGCTGTCAGTCCTGCAGCCCTCAGCAGAGCCGTTACTGCTGCTAATTAACTCAGCCAGTGCCCCAGCCGCCTTCGGTCAGGTTTGATGTATACTCACTAATGCAATTTTTATCCCTTTCTGCAGGAACTCGCCCCTGGTCAGCCAGAGGGGCTGCCTCCAAAGTGCACTAATGACATTTGGGGTTGGGTTTTTTTTTTCTTTTCCATTGTAAAAATGGAGACAGGGATGGCTGGGGGCCAGACCCCCCATCTCTGGGAACAAGCCTGCTGCAGCAGAGGTGCTGGGGTGGCTGTGGCCACCGGCAGCAGTGACAGGGCTGGGTGGCCTCAGTTCCTTCCCAGACCCCACAGCCCTCAGGCTTCTCTCTTGTCTCCACCTCTCCAAGCAACGACCCCAAAAGTTTGGGGAGGAGTGGGGCTGTGGGGCAAGCACAGCAGGGACCCTCAGCTGGTTCCCAAATCCTGTCTGTCCCATCTCCCTGCTTTGGGGCTGTGTGCGCTGGGCTGCATCCATGCCACGTGGTGCTGTGCCCCATGCAAGGGGATGCTCTGGTGAAGCATCCTCTTCACCTATCAACATCTGGGTGTTGATAGGTGCTCCCAGGCAGCACCATTTGCACAAGCATCTATCAGGGGCACTGGGAGCCATGGTGAGGAGTTCCCGTGGCTGGAGCCTGAATGGTGTCAGCAAGCAGCTTTTCATTTGCCGGGTTAATTGCGAAGCGAGTTAATCCATGTATCCAATTTAATTTTTAAGGCTTAAATTAATGAGCTAATGCGTGGAAGAGTTGGAGAACAGCAGGGCTGTGGTGCAGTTGCTGGCCCTGGGTTACGCCGCAGCCTTCGCTGGCATGGGCTCGGGTGCCTGCGGAGGGGCTGGGATGTGCCCGTCGCTCCCAGTGTGCTTCACCAGCACCTCGGGGACCCCGGAGGACCCGGGGAGTAGCACTGCTCCCATCACAGCCACTGACCAGCTGAGGCAGGGACAGTGCAGGGGACACCCTGATTTGGTGAGAGCATTATCCATCATGGGGTGCACGTTTTGGGGAGCAGCACAGTTCCTCCTTGTCACGGGCACTTTTTTCCTCTCTGCTTCCATATGGCCGCTCCCGTCCTGTGGCCGTTGGGCAGGATCACACCTCACACCAGGGCTGCAGCCAGTGGGGCTGTTGGTGTGTTGATAACACTGCTTTTAATTGAGGACCATCTGCACTTGGTAATTTAATTTGTTCTGCATCTGCAAGGTTCCAGCTTTATTTATCTGACGTCCTGAGGATTATTTAACTTATGAGCATCATGTTCCTCCAACAAAGGCACTCCGGGCGTCCCACTGCAGCCCCTGCTAAGAGGTATTTTAATGACATTGTCAAGGCCTTGGGAAAAAGGGTACATAAAACCCCAAATTGCAAAGGGCAAAAGCAGAGGGGAGTTGCAGGGAGAGTTTTTCTGCCCACTTTTGCAGAGCAGGGGGCCTGCTGTGAGTTGTACCCCCTTATATTAAACTGTGCAAGGTTAAGAAACAACAAGCCCTGTCATTGTGATCCAGCCTGGCAGTGTATTTAATGTGCAGTGCGTTGACACACGTCGTCTTTTGTCTTTGGATGGTTATTAGTTGTGAACCCCGCTGGCTGTGCCTTTGAAAAGCTGTGGGTATGGCACTGAGCAGCAACTCCTTAAAGCATAATGGTACTTGGAGGCTGGGAAGGCTATTAGCTACGGTACAGGGGCATCTGGTTCACGTGGCACCAACGGGAGCTGCCGTGTGCTGCTGGTAGCAGCCCTTGCCTTTCCCCACCCCACTCCTCCCACCTTCTCCTCAGCTTCTTCACCTGTTCTGCAGCTGCCCTGGGCTGGGGGCTGGCAGGGATGCTGCTCCAGACACCTTTGCCCATGTCTCCTGCCCGCAGGAGCATCTCTGCAGATTCCCACCCTCAAGTGCCGCTCTGTTCCACACCAAAACCCCAGGGAATCTGCTTTATTTTCCCCAGCCCTGTCCAGCAGCACCTGGATCCACATGCAGCCTTTAATTAGGCTTAAGCATCACCCCCTCCTAAAATGTAGGTCAGTCGTAATTAGCGTGAATCCTGCTGTGGCCAGCTTTGCTTTTAATTAAGCTCCTGAAGTAGAGGTCAATGCATGAGGTGTGCAGTGTCAGATTTTTTGGTTGCTCACTAGATGCTTTGTGGTCATTTCGGCTCTATGCTTGGGGCCAGGGCCATGTTCTCCCTCCTTGCCTCCTTGCCTCCTTGCCTCCTTGCCTCCTTGCCTCCTTCCCTCCTCCCCTCCTCCCCTCCTCCCCTCCTCCCCTCCTTCTCACGGTGGCCTGTCACCCTACAAGCATGGTCACGCTGGGGACATGGCCTCATCCCCGGGCACAGCCATCCCTCAGCAGCTCTCCTCTGAGCTGGAGGTGCAGGGTGGGGGCTGCAGGGGCAAGTGCACTCGTTTGGTACAGTTTTTAACACGAAGCTCCTAGTGTCATTGGCCCTTGTCAACACCCATCACACCAAGTGTCCTCATCCCCTGTGAGCAGCGCTCTGGGGCCAGCAGGGTTGCAGGTGATATCAGCAGCTGGTTGCCACCAACTGGGGACGGTGTTTGGACGAGCATCATGCTGGTGATGGAGCCCAGAGCTCCCAGTCCCTCTGCTCTGCAGCTCCAGTGTGACACTGGGACCTGTGGTAGTGAACCCAGGGGTTTTGGAGAGCGAAGTGAGGGCAGAAACTGGATCTTCTACAGGAAGGAAATCTCCTCCATTGTGGGTGCTTGGTTAGGTAGCCAGGCACCCGGCAGTGTGGTTCTCCATCCGCTGGGATGATGGCAAAGGCACAGCTCCTCCAGTCAGGTTCCCTCAGAGCTGTTTGCTGTGACCCGTGTTTGCACCCTGGGACAGCTCACCTGGTGTGGCCACGCTCACCCAGCAGCCAGCGTGCGGAGGTGCCCGGGGCCAGGCAGCACATCCCAGCAGTGGGGACCTTCAGTTTTAAGCGCCTCAAGCCTTCAGCAGCCCCAACTTCGCATCCCGGGGAGACCCTCAGCCCCGTGCTCGGGACACGGTGAGCCAGTGCTGAGCCCCGGCCGGTGTCCCGCGCGCTCCTGGGCTCCCCACGCCGCAGCTGCCTGCCTATTTTTACCGTTCCGGGGCTGTGAATCACTCTGCTCCCTCATCTCGGTCGCTGCCTTTGAAGGTATTTATAAACCACCATCGTCTCTCCTGTGCCTGCTTTAGCAGACTGTGTAAATTTAGCGATCTGGCTCACTTCTGCCCTCTCCTCCCTGCCCATATCCTCGCTGTTTGGTGATGTGCAGGAGCTGAGATGCTCCCTCTGCCCTAATTAAACATCAAACCAGAAAAGAAGAGCCCCACAGGAGCTGCCCTGGAAGGGTGATGCCAGGCACTGGCATCCCGAGGTGCTTGGTGCTGATCCTGGTTGGATGTGCAGGGATGGCCCTTCGCACTCTTTGCCTGGGAGGGTTTTGGAGCTAGTGGCATGTCCCGTGCTGGGGCTGAGCCAGGGCAGAGCCTGTGTTCCTACCAGTCGGTGCCAGGGAAGGCAGGGAGTGGTATTGAGCCAGCAGAGTCCACCTGGCATTGGGGTAGTCCTGGCCATCCCTTAGCTGTGTGCCTGGGGAGGGGAGAGCACCCCACTGCCTGCTCCAGAGCAAAGGGGTTGAAATTGGGCATCACCAGAGCAGCAACCAGCTGCCCCATCCTGCTGGTGCACAGCTCCCTGGCTGTGTTTTCATCACATTCTACTGATTACTGTGCTAATTTCTGTGGATTGAGCAGGTAAATTAATCTCTTCTCTTCTCCTTTCCCCTGGGAGTGCTGGATCATTAGGATTGGGTTTCATTAAGGCTTGGAGAGCCTGGTGCTGGCAGTGGCTCCGGAACGTGGTCGGGATCCATCCCTTGCCCTCGCTGGCCAGCAGAGCAGCATCACCTGGGTGGTCGCAGAGTTTTTTGTTGGCTTTGGGGAAAACCCTGAGGGGCAGCGTGGAGGGGCACTGCCCACCCCAACCACATGCTTTGCTGCAAAACAAAGGGGGAGAAAAGCCCCCAAACTTGAGCTCACTGGGAGAAAACTGGGTACAAGCAGCAGGAAACGGAGTTATTTTTAAGTTGCTGACTGAATATGGAGTAGTTGGCTGGGTTTTTTGAAGGCTGTTTACGATGGGATGCCGGCGCTCATTAATTTATTGCCAGAGGTCTTCCAGCCCGAGCCGCACACCGCACTAAATCAGCCTTGCAGACACGAGGGTTGAAGTATCCAAATAGCTGTAGCTTGCAGCGGACACAGGGAAGGATCCTGTGGTTGGGCCATGGTGCAAACGGCTCCAGCAGGCACTGGGACTAGTTTAAAAAGTGGAGAGAGGAGATCAGCCTGAGGGCCTGGGGGAAATGCAGCTGGGGTGCAACTATCTCCCCAGGGTCCTCAGTGTCCTGCAGCCATGCTCGCCCCTCACTGCCCTTTCTCTTCTCTTTCAGAATAAGGTGCTGACGGTGGATGGGGTGAAGGTGAAGCTGCAGGTACGTTCCGGCAGCAGGTCTCGCACCCCCACCCAGGGTGTTCACGGCTGGGAGCATCCCAGAAGCAGGACCCCCATCCTTTGCCACGATGTCTTCCACTGCGGGACAGTCGCATGAGCCCTTTCGGCTGCTCTGTGCCCTCAGTGGGAGCCTGCTTGAGCATGGGAGCTGGGTTGGCCATGGTGATCCCCATCCCAGCCTGCCTGCAGCTGGTAACCACAGCTGGAGGCGGTGAAACCGGGGTTTGCCCAGGGTTTCCAGGCATCTCGTGCTTTGGGAGAGCCAGAGGATGGTGGAAGGGACACAGATCCTCTGGAGGGATCCACATCCCTTGCCTCAGCCTATATCCAGCCCGTGGGTGCATGGAAGATTTCGTGTCCCCCACAGCCAGATCCACGCTGGTCTCCCAAGACACCTTCCCCCCCATTTCTCCAACCCCTTTGCTGAGAGCTCAGTAACAGCATTAGTTCTGACCTTCCCCCGACAGCAGCACTGCACTCTGCAAGCCTATCACTGTGTTAAACCCAGATAAATTAAATTAGCAGGTCCCCATACACCCATCTGCTGGGTGGATGAGTGAGGGACACATCCAGAGCCCTTTGCCACACGCTGTCGTCTCCACATGCTGAGGAGTGGGGAGGTGCTGCTTCAATATTTATTGCTCTTGTTGTTTTTCCCATCACTGCCCCTAGAACTAAAAGTCCAAAGACGCTTCCTGGGGTGGGACCGTGCTGCTCAGTTTGGTGTTGGTTTTGGGGCTGGATGGGTCCCTCAGCCTGTGTGTTGGCTGACCTCCCTGCTCCCATCTGCCTTCCAGATTTGGGACACAGCCGGGCAGGAGCGCTTCCGCAGTGTCACACATGCCTACTACCGGGATGCCCATGGTAAGTATGGCTGCCTCTGCTTCCCGGGGGCCAGCAGCCTCCCTCCCTCCAGCACTTTGGGACCCTGGGCTGTGACTCCAGGAAGCAGCAGCCAAGGAAGGAGGAGTCCCTGCATGTCGAGGTGCAACACCATGTGTCTGAGCCATGGCCTGTAGTGGATTTAAGCATCTTGCTTGAGATTTTACACCGTGTGCTGCCTCAGGGAACCACACAGAGCAAGCTCTGAGCCGTGGGCTCTGCTTGGCCGTGCTCCAGCCAGGCACCAGCACTAATGCTCCATCGCTCTCTCCGCAGCCCTGCTCCTACTCTACGATGTCACCAACAAAGCATCCTTTGACAACATCCAGGTACGGCAGCGCACAGGTCTGTCCCTGGGTTGGATCAGCCCTGGGGAGGGGGTTTGTGCTGAGGGAGGTGCACGTCAGTGGTCTGAACCGTGACCCTTTCCAGAAGGGCTGTGGTTAATGCCGAGCGCCTGTCTGATGGCAGGTCTGTCTAGGAGGACACCAGAGGATACACAGAAAAGGTTTTCCCTTTCCCAGCAAATAAACTGGGCGATGGATTCACTTCACTGGCAGAGCCACACTGTGTGTAGCTACAGCACCGGCTGGAGAACTCGCTCCAGTAAAGGAGTGCAGGCAGCTTTACCAAGCGAGGTGCTCCTTGGTCCTCCTCTGTACCTTCAGGTCCTGATGGGTTAGGCTTGGGGGGCTGCATTGCCCCCACTCACCTTAGTGTCAAACCCAGGTAGAGGAGGGGACTGCAGAAAGACCTGGCCTCAGCAGAGTGTGTGTGTGTGTCTGTATCTGTGTCTGTCTCTGAGTATGTGTGTGTGTACACCCCACTGCCTGCCAGACCCAAGCACGCTGTTCACCAGAGGAGCAATTAGCCCTGAATGAACAGGATGTAATTGCTCGTGTCCCGGCGCCCAGAGAACACCGTGTGCGCCGGCGGGGAGCAGGCTGTGCACCCACACAGACACCCTGCTCCACAGCATGGGAGGTGCTGTGCCAGCATTCACACCTCTGGTGGGGAAGGGGGGCTGGGAGCATGGCCCTGAGGGCAAGGAATGGGTATCCAGGGGAAGTGCAAGGTGCTGGGAAGAGGGATGGAGGGGAGCAGTGGCAGAAGGGAGCCCACGGGGGTTTCAGAAGTGACTGAGTGTCCCTTAGTCCAACCCATCCATTGAGTTGAGCACCCCAAGCCCAGTGGGGTGCACTGGGCTTCTGCTTTAATCCTGAACCATCCTTCCCTTTCCTGGCTGGCTGGGGGTAGGTGCAGGATGCTGCTGGCTGAGGAGTGGTGGTGGAGCAGGGCACTTGCCATGAGCCCGGGTCTGGTAGTGCTTGGAGCCAGGGCATGGGAGGCAGCAAGCGGCTGCTCACAGGGCAGGTTTGATTAGATTAGGCTGGATTAGAGGGCAGGGAAGCCACCCCATGGCTTGGGGAGGCAGGTTCAGCTGCCGGCAGAGACAAGTGTGATCAGCACAGGGCAGCACATCAGGACCCAGGCATTGGGCAGGGCCTGGAGCAAACCTCGGCCTTACCCTCCAAAAGGAGACGTAGTCTTAATGTCCCAAATGAGGAGAGGTGTTAGGTTAAAGTCCTGCAAGCACCTGTGGTCAGATGGAGTGAGCAGTGGGGTTGAAAGGCTGCCAATACCCTCGAGAATGGGGGCTTGGTCAGCAAAGCTGGGTGCCAGGCTGGCTTGGCAAAGTGGGTCCCCCGAATGCTGAATCACGGGGGATCTGTGGGACCGCCTGGTTCCTGCCTGCAGCACCCACCCTACACAGCCGAGTTTCTGAGCTGGGCTTTTCCGTTTGCATCTGATCCCCATCCACCTCTTCCCTGTGCCCACATAACACGCCCCAGCATTGCTCAGGGACAGCAGTGTTTCCCACAGAGGGTGCCCAGGACTGGGGCAGTCCCTCATCTTCCTTCTCCTCCTGCTAACCCTCTCTCTCTCTAACCCGTCTCTCTCTGGCTGTCTCTCCCCAGGCTTGGCTGACAGAGATTCATGAATATGCGCAGCAAGACGTGGTCCTCATGTTACTGGGAAACAAGGTGAGCCCAGCCCCACAGCTTTGCCAGACCGTCCTCTTCTTCCCCTGACGGTCCTGTGATGGAGCCGTACTGCAGCCTCGGGCAGGGGAGCTTGGGAGGGCACAAGGGGATGTGGGGGCTGCCTATTGCTGACCTTCCAAATCATCCCAAATTGCTCTTTGCTGTTACTGTCGGCAGGTGGATTCAGCCCAGGACAGGGTGGTGAAAAGGGAAGATGGAGAGAAATTAGCCAAGGTACGTGAGGCTGTCTGTCTGCTGTGCTGGAGTCAGTTGTTGCATGCTCTGACGGGGGATGTGCGAGTAGAACAGCTTGTAACTGATGATGTTTGCTGGTGAAATGGTTAACTGGAGACCAGCCTGGCCAAAAACATGTCTGGGAGCACTTTGCTTTTCTCCCCATGTCTTGCTCTCTTCTTCCTCTTCATCTGCTCTTCTGCCTCTAAGCTTCCACTCACATTTTCACTTCTTTGACCTCAAAAGTGATTTCACAGGGTGTGTAAGAAATGCCTGAGCTGTGAACCCTGACTCAGCTTTTCCTGCCCACCATGGTAGAACTCCCCCTCCCTGGGCAGGTCTGAGCTCCTGCAGCAGGCACTGGTGTCACCAGGGCTGCTGGGGCTCGGCCTGAGCCGGGCGCTCCCAAGCCCCCAGGGACACTCTGAGTGGTGTTTCTGAGGCCGGTGTTTCTTGTCCCACAGGAGTACGGCGTGCCCTTTATGGAGACCAGTGCAAAAAGTGGCCTCAATGTTGAATTAGCATTCACAGCCATTGCAAAGTAAGTGACTGGTGTGGCAGCCACACTGGGCACCTCTCCCATGGGGGGGTGGACAGCAGTCTTCCAGATAAAAGCTGGCACTGTCACCCCCCTTTCCACCCTGGGGGTCCCACCTTCAGCTCTTGTGGTGATGCTGCTCAAACCACTTTGAGCAAGATGAGTTAACTGAGCTCAGGAGGAGGCATCGCGGGCAGCAGAGTAACCTGGTTTTCCCCTTCCTGCAGGGAACTGAAGCACAGGTCCATGAAGCTGCCCAACGAGCCCAAATTCAAGCTCCACGACTATGTGAAGAAGGAAGTGAGAGGCTCGGGCTGCTGCAGGTCCTAATGCGCTCGGTGATTTGTACAGAGACTCACGCCAAGTGTTTGTGCGCCGCGCTCTCTCCTCGTGGACAGTGTGTGCATGTCTGTCTGTCGTGTCTGTATGTGCCTAAGAGGTGAGCTGGGACGTGGGAATGGAAGCAGCAGGAGGAAAAAGCTCTCTGGGCCAGGGCGGACGCTGGCCCCGCTGCAGTCACCTGCCAGGTGCCGCTCCCCCAAGCCCCCTCGCATCCATGTGTGCCGCGAGCCCACCCGCTTCCCGTGCAGGTGGGAGGTGGGCATTCAGGAAGGGACCAGGGTTTGGCTGGGGGTCTCACCGTTGCTCCTTCCAGGGCCAGGGCAGGCAGCAGACCTGGCTGTCTCCTCCCTGTTCAGCAGTAGCCAGGAGTGTTATGAGGCTTCTTTACCGTTAGTAGGAATTGTGATGTGACTAAGGGGCACGAGCGAACGCCTTCTCCCCACCTAACACCTCAGTAGGAAAAAGTCCCAAGTTCCCTTTCCCCACCTACCTGGAATTCAGCTGTTCAGAGCCCTGGCCTGGGGCACGCAGGAAAGACTTGTTTTCAAGGTAACCATTTCTGTAGTTGCTTACTTATGTCTGCCCATCTTTCGTGGGGTGTAACGCACCTCCTCGATGAAGGCTTCTCCTCTTCCCTGCAGAAGACAAGAGCTTAGCTGTCTGTGTGAGTAAGCTCCTGCTAACCTGTCTGTTGTACAGAGATTCCTGAATGTTCATCTGTTTGGTAAAGGCTTTGGTTCTCTTACTACTGCCGTCTCTAGTACTTTCATTGAGAAGAAATCTGATGTACTGCAGCTTATTCTAAGTACCTTCATGTAAGTGTTGATAGCGTTTTTAGACCGCAACAATGCTTTGATATCTTCAAAGTTCCCTGGGGACAGCTCTGTTAACTGAAGAAAGCTGGGGGGAATGCTGGAGGTGTTGATTCACAGGTGTCAGACCTCTGCCAGCTCTCTTTGGTCTGTGTCAGGCACTTGGCTCTTTTTTTTCCCCTTTTTTTCAAGCTGCACCTCTAAGTACGAATTTGAATTTGGCAATTCTTCTTTGGAAACTCCACCCATGGGACACCAGTTGCCCCCTGCACTGAACCTCCCTGCGCTGCCCTAAATGGACCACTTTAAGATAACCCACCCTTCACCCTCCAGCTGTCAGCCAAGCACTTGATCTCTCAGCAATCCTTTCAGACGCTGCTGCCCCTCTTTTTGCTCGGGGTGTAGCTCCAGGACAGCATTCCTGACAGGCACAGAGACCCTCTGCAGCTACTTCGTGGGATTCAGGCAGGCAGGGACCCCACAGGGTTAGTCTCTGTAAAATGAGCAGGCACTGCTTAAAGTGGATCCAGTGCAGTATGGAAAAAAGGATTTAAAAATAAACATACTGCTTTTTTTTTTTCCCTAAATAGCTTTGTTAGGGAGAAACTAGTCTTTTGACTGTTGGATTTAAAGTTTATTTAAATGATTTATTTAAAAACCATTCCTGCAGGAATTATTTGCAGGGCACAGCCAGGAACAGACCCCTGCTGCCAAAGCTGCAGGAGCAGGCAGGCGAGCTTAGCTGGCAGCAGCAAGCCAGGGCTGTGGGGGTACGGCAGTCAGGGTCCCCCTATGTCCCACCTCAGCAGCAGAGTTCCCCACAGATCCATGGGGACAGCTGCTCCTGCTGGAGCAGCAGCCATCCACTCCTCTGCCAAGACTTTCTCTGAAACAACTAGAACCCTCTTCACCTTCACCCGCTCTAAACCGCGGCAGCGCTGGCTACAAGCACTGTCTGATTTGCAAGTAGCAGCGGATCACAGGGAAGGCTCTGGAAGCTGCTCAGGCACTGTCAAGAAGTGCACAAGAATCTGTAAAACTCACTATTTCATCGCTGCTTGGGTGAGTTGCTGTGCTCCTGTGCCTGCTACTTGTGCTGTCTCCCTCTCTCCCCTACGCGAAGCTGCTTTCTCTCACAGCCGCCTCCATCCTCGCACCGGGCTGCGTGGCACACGCTTGCTGCAGGGAAAAGGCCACTGGGATTTATTTTCCCTAGTCCCAAGCTTGCCAACTACCAGTATTTTGGCATCCCAGCTCGGCCTCAGCAGTGCAGCAGCAGCTGCCCCTGTCCCGAGAAGCTAAAGGGAGTCTCCCAGAAGCCCAAAATAAACAGCAGGGTTCTTAATGCTCCCATCAGGTCGCTGCTTTCCCTCTTCCTTGCGGGGCTGGAGTGCCTTGCATGACAATTCATAACTCACTTCTTCAGCGTGGGACCAAAACCAATTAAAAAAGTAATTTAAATAGGGGGTATGTAAATGCTACCCTTCAGGGTAAGTATTCCTGTTGGGAGCCAACTACTACAGCACAGGCATCACAACTGCGTTTGTGGTATTAAACCTGAATTCTAAGCCTGATCCAACCCGCATCTCTCCAGCCACAAGTTCCCTCAATCCGACAGGTTTCCCAGAGCCTCTACACTGACCTTCCCCCTCAAGCTCCTCCTCAGACTGTTACTCGGCATCTTAACGTGGGCCCTCACTGCCACCAAGCGATGAGGAATTAATTGCTCCGTGCATCCCAAGCCCGAGGGCTCAGCATCACACACAACTCCCCATTTCTGCTGCTCTCGTTCACAGCTTTTGTTTCATTCCTGTTAATAAATTTTTTTAATAATCTTTGTGGCTATAACGGTGTTTGATTTTCCAACACATGCCTGCACTACTTAAAGCTCTCCAACCATTCAGCTCATGCGCCAACCCACCTAGATCCTTCCATGAGCAGGGTTTGGGTGCACCAATACAGCCAGAACAAATTCAATAGAGCTGGGCTCCGGTGCAGCACACGTTCTGAAAGGCTCTGGCTCCTGTTAAAGGGAATACTGACTGTGGTGGTTTAGCCCTGGCTGGAGACCAGACACTCACCAGTCGCTTTTCACTTGTGCAGGAACCAAAAAGGGGAGAAAATATATATTGAGAGGGTTAGGAGTTAAGGGCAGGGAGATCATTCTGCAATCAATGTCATGGGCAAAACAGACTCAACACAGCATAATCTAATTTATTACACTACACAACCAGTAAAACCAGAGTCAGATGAGAAGTGTGACCAGATTTTGCTCCCTTCTTCCTACCCCAGTGGCCCAGGGAGGGCAGGGAATAGGGGTTTCAGTCAGTTCCTCACGAGCTGTTCTCCTCCTAACTGGGGCAGGGCATTCCTCACACCCTTCCCCTGATGCACTGTGGGGTCCCACTTACAGGAGACAGTCCTTCACAAACTTATCCTGAGCCCTTTCCCACAGGGCTTTGAGTCTTCCCCAGCTGCCCCAGCATGGGTCACTGCTATGGCAGGCAGATGTGTAAATCACAGAATGTCTGAGTGTCCCAGGCCCAGCCTGGTCCTCCATGGAGTCACAACTTCCCCCCTTACTCCCAGCAAACCTGCTCCGGCGGGGCTGTCTCTCTCCAGGGGCTACAAATGCTGGCAAAGCCTCACTTCACGGGCTGCGGGGGGTGGACACACACTTGGTCCAATCTGGGTTTCTCCACAGGTTGCAGGGGCATCTTTCTCTCTGGCACCTGGGGCACCCCCTGCCCTCCTTCCCCGGCCTTGGTGTCTGCAGTTTCTTACATCTCACTCCCTTCTTTGGGGGCAAAAAGCGGCTGCTTCTGTTTTTTTACTTCTTAAATGTGATTCCCAGAGGCACTGTGACCACCACTGATGGGCTCGGCCTTGCTCAACGACGACTCGAGCCTTGAGCCAGCTGGTGCTTGCTCTGTGGGGCCTGCAGAGAGCTTCTGCCTGCTCCTTCCACCAACCGCCCCCTGCAGCCCCCCTCCGCCTCCACCAGAACCCCGCGACACACAACTACCGGATACCCACGGCGGAACGGAGCTGCTGGGGCCCGGAGGAGCGCGAGGAGGGCCCGGGCTCTGCCCCCCGCGCGGGATTGACAAAGAGACACAAACAAAGCGAGTCCTTCGAGAGCTTTTATTAGGGCCGTACCCCTCCCGCTTCCCCGCGCCGCAGCTCCCGCTGCCGCTCACCGGGAGGCACGGAGGGAGCCGGCAGCCGTCCCGGCAGCCCGCCCACCGCCGGGCTTCCACGCGGCCATTCATGGCCCCCTCTCACCGCCCATCAAGGCCGCCGCGACCCCGTTCTCGGCTGGATCGATCCGGTGCCCGCGGCCCCTGAGGAGAGACGGCAGAAAGGTAAGCGAGAGCGGGCCGCGCCACTCCGCCCGGCCCCGCCGCGGCTCCCCCGGGCCTCAGCCGTGGAACCTCAGCAAGGGGCCGCGGCCACCCGCCGCCCTCAGACGAGGTGTCAGAAAGGTGGTTATAAGATCATCACCGGCCCGCCGCCCGCCTCACCCCCACCCCACCGGTCTCAGTCGCATTCGCACGCCCAGCCCCCCCAAACACCCCCTCACCTCCCGCTGGAAAGGTCGGAGCATGGCCCCCGCTCCAGACTTTATAACCCACTCCACGTCGCTATTGGTCAGACTCTCTACAGACACGACCAATCGCGAACGGCTGGCGTGCTTTTTCTCCCACCTCCCCCAGCGCTCATTGGTCGCTGCAGTTTCTCTCGCCAATGGCATCGCGCGGCGCAGCGTGGCCCGAGGCGGTGGCCTGCTGCCGTGCGATTGGCCCCTGGAAGAGGCTGAGCCAGGCCAGTAGTAATAGTGGTTGTAAGTATAGAGTGACTGGAGAAGCGCCAATCAGCGCTTGGACCGCGGGGGATGCTGGGAGCTGTAGTCCTGACGTCACGGAGGCGCAGCGAGGAGCGGGCGGAAGGCGACGCGCCGGACTACAAGTCCCGAGGAGCGTGGGGCACAGGGCTTCCGGCCCGGGCGGCAGCTGAGCCGCTAGACGAGCGGGGAGCAGGCCCGGGGTCGCGATGTGCCGGAGCCGGGCACCGGCGCTCCGGCCGCCGCCGCTGCGAGGTACGAGATGGGCCGGGTTGGGCTGAGGAAAGTCCCCGGGTGAGGGTAGGCGCCCGGACCCCGGGCTAAGTGAGGTCCGTGGGGGAAAGGGCCGGGCCGGGCGCTGGGCTCTGTGAGGGCCGGGGGGCCGCTGGGCTCCCCGCAGAGGGTCTGTGCGGCGGCCCGCCCCTGACGCGTCTCTCCCGGGGGCCGCGGGACTGCTCGGGGCAGCTCCGGGGGCCGGCGCCCGCCTGGCAGCGGTGCCTCGTCCCGTGCCGCCCCGTTCCCTTCCCTGGGGCGGGTTATTCGTTTGGTTTCAAACTGTGCTGGTGCCCACCCGATTGTTCGGGTGTCACCTCCGCCGTGGTTCGGTCCTGGGTGAATCCTGTCCGTGTCTGGCGTTCCTCGGCCCGGCTGCCTTCCGTTTGGTATCTGATGTGCCTCACTGCGGGGCGCGATCGGTGCTTGCTTTTTCTGCTCCGTTACTTGTGTGGCTTGGGGCACGTGTTGCTGGTGGCTCTCCCTCCATCTCCCTCCCAGTAACACTTGTTTCCTCGCGCTTTGCTTTCGCGGTCTGTGCAATTTGGGGTATTTGGTGGTGGAGCTGTGGCTGGGGATATTTGGTGGTCGATCTCTGTAGCTGCCCCAAGACAGCTGCACATCTTGAAGTGGGCAGTGAAACTGCTCTATCATCTGCTTGCTTTAACGTGCTGCCTTAATTCTGCCTCGTTCTGCTGCCAGCTCTCAGCTGCTGTTCCTCTGGCAGACTTGCTGTCAAACGCTTTTTTTCTGTTTGATTGATGATGCTGTTGATGGACCTTGCCTGAAATCCAGAAGTCAGGGACACTCTTCTGGTTCAGCTTGCTTTTGAGCTGCGTTGGTCTCAAAGACAGCGGCTGAGGTGGGCTCTGCTGCGGGCTGATGAGCGTGAGAAGAAAGCTGGTACAAAGGTTAGCTGGGTTTTATATGTACATAGCAAGCCAGGCCCAAGCTGCCCTATCCTCTGGCATGTAAGATGTTGTGAAGAGCTCTGGCCTAGCAGTTATTTTTTCAACTCTGACAGTGTTGCCAAACACTTTGTTTCTCAGTCCCAGCACTTTCATTTTTCCTCCCTATGCATTTTCACCCCAGCAATGTATTCTTCACAGTCTGTCCTAAGCAGTTAGAACTGCTCCTCAGAGAGCTGTTGCTTTTTGCCTTCAAGCATTTGCCTGTCAGTGACTCTTGCTTACAGCCACAATGACATTTGTTTGGTTTGCAGGGAAAGGGTGAAGGATGGTTTCAGAGAGCCCTTGCTGGGGGAAAAGTGGTGTGAGAAGGGCAGCTGCTTCCATGACAGCCTTTACACGGCTTCCTGGGAGCAGTGTGAAGAGAGGAGGTGGTTCACAGAAAGTGCGTTGTGATGAAGACAATCCACTGCACTACCAAAAATTGAGACTGCATTGTGTCAATCATGGTACAGATGTCTGTCTCCTAACCATGAGTCCAAAGAGCTGGCTGTCACTACTGACAGGAGGCAAAGGAACAGACAGTGCTGTCCACATTGCACAGCCAGGGAGTGAGAGATCAAAAGAGTTCTGGGATTTTCTAGGAGTCATGTAGGAAACTGTAGGACCTGGGGACTGTCTGCAGTCTGCTGGGTCCCCCTCCAAGTCCTGGATCCACCACCCTGGGCACGGCTATCTCAAGTAAGACTGAGAAGGGACAGGGTAAATCCAGCTGGAAAGCTTGAGTGTTGCAGTGTGGTTTGCTGCAGCACACAGCAGCAGATTGCTTGCAGGTGAAACTGCCCAGCAGAAAGGGACGTGTGATGATGAGGGAAATTAAATTTTACCAAGTGGCAGTGAGTAACCTCAGTGGAACTGGAGTGACCAGAACGTTTACTCAGGAAATGCAGGTACCTTCACTGGTAACACCCAAACATGAATTTTCATGAGGTTGCTTGAGCACCTGCAGGGGAGGAAAAAAATAAAATCCATAGTTTTCAGGCAGTTTGGTTCCCTGGCCCAAGGGGTTACATGGTGATACCACTCTGAAGTGTGAGAGCGGTGGGGCTGGGGCCACAGCTGCCCGTTCCTGTGGCAGCACAGCCTGAGATGACCTTAAGCCACTTGTGAAGCACCACAGAGAAGCATGTCGCCCCTGATTTAAACCTTTCTGCAGCCAGCTATTCCCTTCCTGAGACTGCACAAACACAGCCCTGCTGCTGGAGCTGCAGAGAAGCCTGTAGGCCCTGGGAAGTTTGGAGTGCTGGTGCCTGCTCTGCTGTGCCGTGAGCTGCTGCAGAAGTGGCTGTACACCGGCCGGGGCTGGTCCTGGGGAATGCTGAGCATTTTGGAGGCTCAGTTGGTGTTCAGCAGGGCGTTTTGCCTGTTCCATGGGACCTTCCCAGCCATGACTGTGGTGCTTTCTGAAGCGGGATCACGCCGGCCTCTCGGCTTGTCTCAGCAGGATTGTACCTGCCTCTTGCCTTGCCTCGCCTCAGCCAGGCACAGCTGTGCCAGGAGAAAGGCATTTCAGAGAAAATCCTTCCTGGTTTCACTAAGTTAGAGCTGGGTTACATGGACAGCTTGGGTCTGCCAGAAGCCTTCCCTCCAGGTTTTTCTGCCCCTTACCTTCTCTGTCTGCCCTGCTTTGCTGTGGGTATGGGGAGGTGCACGCTGGCACGTCCCTTTGCCCATGGGTTGGGGGACATAGTGCCTGCCTTGGACAAGGGTGGAGGTGGGTGGTTGCTCACAGGGGTGCGTGTCACCCTTCATTCAAGCTCAGCAGTTCCCCGAGGAATCCAGGGCAATGGCACCCCAACTTACCCCTTTACAGACTGCTCCCGCTCTACCTTTAGTACAGCCTGAGTTCAGACCTTCATCAGTTACCTGGTTACTTTTAGTGGTGTGTCAAAATTGCATGAGGTGTACTGGGTGCTGGAGTGGGGTGAGAGCTCTCCATGCAGTGCCTGCTCACGGGAGCATGTTGTTCTCCTGTGTGGGGTGGATGTCCTGGCAGTAGAAGTCCCCACTATCAGTGCCTTTCAGGCTAACCCTGCTCACCAGCTCTGCCTTTTTGTTGCATTTCTTAGCTAACTGGGTTTCCCTTGATTGCCTCTGCAAGCACAAGATCGTGCTTGTTATGCAGCTTGATGTTCAGTATTATCAGGAACTATCTAAAGAGGGTGAGAAATTCAAACTCCCTTTAAGGTGAGCGATGGACTGTGCCGTCTCTGAAGATCAGAGAATAAAATCTGTGAGTTCTAAGAGAGCAGTTGTTTTTTTTTCCTGTGCTAGACTAAACCTCTTCAGTCTCAGAGCGGCCAGGGCAAAGCTGTGAGGCAGCGTGGAGATTGGCTGAGCTGTGGGATTTTCCAGCTGAATTTACATATCGCCCACTGCTCTGCATGCCTTTCTGTTTACATCACTTAAGAGCCATACACACATACACGCACACAGATAGCGGAAGAGACATTTTGACCAAGGAAAAGCCTGCCCACAGCTTAAGAACTTGGTCATGGTGGCGTCTTGCCGGGCTTCGCTGCTTGGATGGCCGACGGTGAGTTTCCTTCGAGGTAAAAGTGTTTGTCCTGGGTGCTGCTTGTCAGGGCTGTGTCAGCAGGGTTCTTGGGAGGCTGCTGTGCTGTAGGGGACGCAGGCAGAAGTGAGAGAACAACCGTTTCCATGCCTGTGTCCAGATCTTAGTGAAGAAGTGGGAGGTACCTGAACTCCAACACCAGTTTAGGAGTGGGTACCTGTTGCTCCTCTAAGGAGCTGGCCCCGTATTATGCTGATTTCGTGATCCTTCAGAGTGACCTTTGCTCGGGCGTGTAACACCGCCTTGTGCAGCAACCCAGCACGTGTTTTCCGAGATTGCTGCTGGTGGTTTCAGAAACGGGAAATCCTTGATTTCCTTTAGGTGATGTGTGAGCAAAGCAGCCAAGTGTGTGAGCAGAGGTGGCATCGAGCGCTGCCCCCCTCCCACGCTGAGTCTTTGCGGCTGCAGCACAGCTGCTGATGGTATGTCGGGGGGCTCACTTCACTACAGCTTTCCTAGTGCGGTGTTGGGTACTTGTAGTTTTTCTGTTTGAAAGCCACCAGTAGACTTGCCACGGTGGAAGTGTTCACACCCACTGATTTCTTCAGGAATCAAGGGCTCGGTGCTTGCTTGTTAAGTGACAGGACATGGCTAGTTTGACCGTGTTTTGCCCAGCTGACACCCTACCTGTAAAGCACTAGTGTTTTCTCCCTTTCTCAGTCAGTGGTTAACACTTACTAGCAGTGAGTATAGCTGTCTTGGTTGTGCTCTCCTGCTTGTTCTCAGTTGCAAAGTCCAAGGAAACCATATTTAAAAAAAAAAAAAGCAGGTGACTGAAATTAAAAATAGACTGGTAAGATTATTTATTATCTTTTCTAAAAGAGCTGATGCATTTCAGAAGGATCTTTAAAATAGCACCCAGAAGGCAAGCAAGAGTCTGTCATGAGGTTTCAAAGTGTTGGAGGGTCTTGGGTGGCATCAGGGAGTGGAGTGATACTTTGTGTGTTCTGAGCAATGATTATGGGTCTGGGTTTCTTACAACTTTAATCTGGAAGAGGCCCATCATGTGACAGGAGTGGGTAAACCTTTCCAGCGACTTGCAGCTGCTGGTGAGGCAAAGCAGTCTGAAGAGCCCTCAGTGAGCACACAGCAAGTGAGGTGTGAGCAGCAGAGTAGAGAAGAAACTTGAATCGCCTTAGGTCTCAAGGGGTGGCTCCAGGAAAGGGGAATGCAGGTGAGACAAGCGCTCCTCTGGCTTGCTTGGAAGATGTGGAGTGTGTCATCTGCTTAAACCTTAGTGCATTTATTGGTGTTTAGCTCCTTCCCAGACCAGCTGAGGGCTTCTGAACTGTGGTAAATTACCAGCCCAGGGTGGGACTGGAATGGCTGAGGATGGATTGGTTTCTGGTTTTCATCGGGCACAGCCTTGCTGGAGTGCTCCTGCTGGCACTGCAGAGGTGAGAAGTACGCAAGGGATTTCTGGATCTCTTTGTACAGGGATTTTCTGTGTGAGCTTCTGCTGCTCCTGAACTGATCGAGATTGAAGCCCACCAAACAGAGGCCTGGCTTCTTCATGTGCTGTCTTGCCAGGACAGAGGCTGAAGCTCTCCAGAACCAGGCATCACTGTTGACCTGGCATGTCTTAAGAGGTTTGGGCTCTTCTTAAATGAGTTGCGAGCCCGTCTATCTGCTGGGTTCCTGCAGGCCAGTTTCCAACAGGGAAACCAGCAGCAGAGCCTCAGCTTGTTTGCAGGACCCCTGTGGGATCTTGGCAGCTGTTTGCTCTCTGTCAGGCAAGGCTGAGGAGGACCAGTTAGCACCAGTGATTTGCGTAGGTGACTATTCTTAGCTTTTGTAGTGTGATATCTTATATCATCACCTGCTTTGCACAGAGGAGTTGGCTCTTCAAGAAACAGCAGCAGGACTGAGGTTTTTGTCTTGGAGGGTAGGAGAAATTGGTTTGGGAAATTGGTTGGGCTTTGGGGTTTTTTTTTCCTTTTTTTTTTTTTCCTTAATCCAGTCCTCAGCATCCCTGACTGGGTCTGTTTTTTGAGTGAGGATGTGGGAAAGATCACAAACTGTGAAAGGAACAGTAGGCAGCACTGTAATGTCAGGGCCAACTTTTAAAGCACCTTTTGATTAAGGTCATTGTGTGGAAGAGCTCTGAGCACGCCTGTTCCTGCAGCGACCATGCAGGTACCTAGTCAAGACAAACTGATCTCAGGTGCAGGGGTGAGGCACTACCAAAACCTGGTCTGTGGCCTCACACATAAGAAAAATGGTTCAGGAGGTGGATTCTTTCAGGTTTCCTGAAATCAAACTGTACCATCAACATGGTATTTGACTACTCAAAAGATCTTAGTCTCATCTGCAAACTTGACAATTTCACTGTTCACTCTTATTCAATGTCTTTGCCTAGGACCTTGGAAAAGCTTATTCAGTGGTGGTTCTCAGGGGACCACTTGCATGGGTTCCTCTAACCTGAGGAGCAATGACTGCTCCCTCTGCTTCTTGTGACTGCCCTGAGAGATATCAATGATCTGCTGTAGCTCGCCCGCATTCTTATGGCTCATGTTTTACAAGTCCAACTAGATGCTGATAGCCCTTGTCACCATGTTCTTTAAATCCTGTTAATGCAGTTCACAAGCACTTATGAAATGAGCTCTGCTTCCACCAGAAACACTGACCAAGAAAGCTAGAGTGACTGCACCGTGGTTATCTCTGTAGAAGAGTTGGCATCTGAGCTGGTGAATCTTGTCTCGCTTGTGCTTTGGTCTGAGACGTTCCCTTGCAGGTTGCTGCGGGCGGCTGAGAATCCCTTCACAGGTAGAAAGTGTGGGCAGCACCCTGGTACCGCAGAAGGATGAGGTGGACAGACCCTGCCTAAACACACCTGGATGTACTAGCTGTTAAGTCCCCTTGAGGAGTCCTGGATGTGTGATACAGGCGAGGAAGGGGTGTAGTCCGCAAACCCCTCTCCCCCTGCTCTAAGCACGGGTTCTCCTCACCTTTCCCTTGCCCTCTTGAGCTGGGCTGCTGGAGCAGCATGGTGCCTTTTAGCTTTTGTAACAGTATTTCCCCAGTGATGTGCCAGTAATCTCAGTGATGTGTAACCCTTCCCGTTCTGGCAGCAGTGCTGTAAGAGGAACAGAAGCTTGTGTCTTACGCTGTAAATACCCAGGCAGTGAAAGAAGTGAATTCACGTCACCCACGGCCGGTTCCCAGCTGGAGCAGGGTAACCCCATGCCTGCCTTTCTCAGGAGGCCAGCTGCACACTTGGCCTTGCTTTCCAGCAAACGCTCCTGCTGTGTGTGAATTTGCCAGCCCAACAGTTTCCGCGGGAGTGAATAACCTTAGAGACAGCTTCAGTGAACTGAGGGAGGGAAGAGGGAAGAACAAAGCAGATGTAGGACATGTCACTGGGCTTTACGGGCTGTTCATTGCGTAAGGCAGAGATGCTTGCAGGGTTCTTGGCAGAGGGACGCTGTGCAGCATGGGGCATTGCGTCTTCCAGCCGCTCCGTGGCGGTGCCACCATTCATCGGTGGGATCCAGCACCCTGCCTGTGTCTCGCCCCGGAGAGCAGCCAGAGCACAAACTCCAGCAGTGCCATTGTACCTTTGATAGTGGGGCTCCCACATTAGGGGCTGGCTCTGAATCAGGACTGGGCAGGGTAGGTGGCGTTTGTGAAGGACGGGACACCCTGCCGTCTCTTCTCCCCAGGCAAAGCCTTGGCCTTCATCCTGAGGTTGGTTCTAAGGATCTTTGAGTGTCGGGAATAGCCAGGGGTGTATGTGTGCGCTTTGGGGGGGGGTGTGAGGGGAGGACTCTTCAGGTACCTGTGCAGGTCCTGCCGTACCCCTCTTCTGTGCCAACTCTTCAGCACCAGCTGAGCGCTCAGTGTTGGCCAGAGGATTAGCTTGCCACCGCTCCCGGAGGTGATTCCCCAGCAGCAGGGATGACAGCAGCCTGCAACAGGCAGCAGTAAACCCTTCCACTGCTGATCTCTTTGGCCTTTGCAGCAGGGAGAAAGAGCAGCGCGTTCCCCAGCTGTCTCTGTAACTACTGGTGCTTGGGTTTTTCCTTGTCTGGAGTACTAAAGTAGGAATTTCAAGGCTTTTCTTCTTGCTGAGTCTCTGAAGTCTGGGTTGATCCTTGTGGTGTACAAATCTGAAACCCAGCCTGTCCCTTCCTTTCCCTTCCTTTGCATCTGGTTACTGTCAGCCCAGTGATCTAGCAAGCAGGTCCCCACATCTTCCTTTTTCCAGTGTCCCCCCTTTTTCTTTTTTAACTGTCAAAACCACTAAAGTTGCATGTTAAAAAAAAATAAATTAAAATTAACTCCAGGCAAGGAGAGTCTGGATCACAGCCTGGGTTCCCAAGACAATCTCCAATATGTGGTTCCAGGGATACCTCTCTGGTGTAGAGGCCAGAGCAAGCCCTGTGCTCCAGAACACACAAGTTCTTGCCTTTTAAGAGCAAATGAAGCCTGTCCTCTCACTGCAGATGTCAGGGTGCTTCTACAAACTGTTATGCTGTAAATCATGACCTGACCCTCTAAAGTCCAGTGCTGGAAAATAGGGCGAATGAGGGCTTCTGACTCACTTCTCTGAAGGTGCTCAAGGGATTTCTGGAGTCCCTTTGTGTTTGGTCCTCTGAGAAGAACTTAGCAGCTCAAAGGATTCTGCAATTTCCAGTAAATGTTAGGTTTCATTCTAGGTCATGGAGCGCATGTGTTTTGTAATGCAAAATGTTTGATATTTCACTGTGTTGTAGTCTGTATCTCCTCAGGATGCAACTGTGGTTGGATGCCTCAGGCTGAGCAGCTCTGCCTGCAGTCAGAGCAGGGCCAGGAGCTGCTCGGGGGTGGTGCAGGGTGCCCCAGGGAGGGACACCAGCCACCCAGGAGGGATGCTCATCTTCCAGGCCTGGGAGCATGGGACAGCGTAGCTGGCAGGGTTTGGATGCCAAGCCTAGGTTCAGAGATCTGGTGGAGAATTTTGTGAGTGCTGTAGTAAGCTGGTATTAATGTTGACAACACCAGCTCTTTTCTGCCTCCTCTTAACTTCTTTGGTAACTGTTGGAAGAGGCCTTTCTCAGTACCTCTTGGAAGAGAGCTTGAGATGTGAAGGAGCTGTCAGACTCCAACAGCTCTGGAGGGATGTCTGCTCTGTTAAAATGCTTCCTATATATGGTGGTTGCAGAGATTTGGGCTGAAATCAGATATCCATGGCAGCTGGTGTTCTGCAGCCTGGTTGATACTTCACTTGACATTTTTACCATTGCTTACATTCCTCTGGTTTCTGCTCAGAGAAGACATGAAGCAGGCTCCCTGCTGCTGCTTGCAGGTAGGTTGCTCAGCCAAGCTGCAGAGCGCAGGATGTGCTCATAAACAGTGAGTGGAAAATCCCTGTATCCCAGCCCATGTCTCCTTCCATGCTCTGGATTTATCCAGGATCTGTTGAAGTTTGAAGGGATTTTGCATCCATTTCAGTGGGACTTTGGGACAGGGTGAAAGTGGAGATGTTCCTCCTTCATGCCTGCCAGCAGTGGCCTGCTGGGTTACCCTGGGAGCTGCACCTCCTGGCCTGCACAGATGTTTCAGTGGGTCGTACTCATGTAGCTCACTGATTGCAGTAGCTCAGGAGCCTGTATGTCACTGAGTCTTGCATGTCTGATTCTATGTTTAATGATATCACTAAACTACTCAAACTGTTAGTTGTCCTCATTCTATTTTCCTGTCTCTGTGCTCCATAGTGTTTTCCCATTGCATTTTTGAGTCTCCATCTGTTATATTTGAAGGCAGTAAATACCCTGAAAATGAGAAAGGGGTAAAGCTTTTGTCTGAGTCCACAGAAAACCCACCCATAAGGATAGGCCTCCTCTCTTTCCATCTGAGAGTAACTGTTTGCCTTAAAAACCTGGTAGGAATATTCAATATATGATGTTCCCTTAATGTTGTCGTGACTGGTCAGGTGGGAGCGTATCCCTTCTCTTGTCTTCTGAGTAGTGTATGACAGAGGGTCTTTGGGTAGCTGCTGCTGAAGTTCTCTGAAGAAGGAATCATGAATTCAGAGCCCTGAAAAGTGACTCCCTCCATTTCCACCCTAATGTGGGAGGAGGAGGGTGCTGAATCCCTTCTCCAGAGGAGAGATTGGTGGGTTCAGCTGCACCGTTAGACATAGGGAACCTACGTGAGAGGGGAACTGGAGGGATACGTGCATATTATCAGGCATGAGATAATGCAACCTTAAAGCATGACATCACAGGAAATGTTGCAATTTGTGTCATCACTTACAGAAGTACTTGCTTTACATTATTTATGAGTGCTGCATCTTCTGGAGGTCTCAGCTAAGGTGGAGACCTTTGTGTGCACAAAGGTTCAAAGATCCTTTCATCTTCAGGCTTCGCAGTCCGGCTACACTGTGCAGAAGAGGTGAACTAGAGACTTGTGCAGGGAGAAGGCAGAGAGCTCTGATCACTTGCCCAAGGTTGTGAGGGAATGGGGGGGCTGAGTAGGCTTCAGTTCTCTTGGGGCCATGGCCAGTGTTACCCAAAAGCTTTGGCTCCCCTCTTCCCTACCACCCAGCTTCTCTGTGTCTTCTGCTATCTGTGCTCTGAGGAACCGCAGGAAGGAATAAAAGGATCCTGAGGGCCAGTGCCAAACTTCTTGGTGGCTGGAACACAGCTTTAAACTCGGCAGGTCTCCATCATGCAGCAGCACAACACTACTTCATTCCTGCTGTTCTTGAGACAACTCCAGCAACTCTGCTTAGCATCTCCTGAGGGATCTGGCATTTGCAAACGGCCAGGACAGTGCTTTCCAATGGGTGGAAAACATTACCCAGATCCCTGTTTTTAAGATGGTCTTGGGTTTGGTTTTGAGATTTTTGGTTGGAGGTTTGGGGATTTTCGGTTTTATTGAGAGCTGATACCTGAGTGGCAATCCCCTGGGCTGTGCTGCTGCTGTCATCTGCCTGCCTGACAGTTGTCCGATAAGGAGCTGCAGCGAGCAGCACCAAGTGCTGTGTCAGGCGTGGCTGAGCTGTTGGCTCCTCACAGAGCGTTGGCTGAGGACATCCCGAGCATTGCCTCTGCAGTGTTTAACATGTGAGTGCAGGATGCGACCAGCCCTGTGAGCAGGCAGCCTCATGCTGTGATTAAGGAGGCCCTGGGCAAGTCCCAGCTCACAGCTATGTTGTGTGATTGTGTGTCTGTGAGCCTCAGTTTCCCTTTCTGTAAAGCGGAGAAATCACGGTGGTGTCCTTTAGAAAGAGCTTGGAGATTTAGGACTTGCCACCCACAGATAAGAGAAAACCACTTGCTAGAAACACCCAGGACACTTCATCTCCCCCAAAACTGGAAATGTGAGCAGAAGGAGTGTATGAAAGCCTGGGGACCAGGAGCTCTGCATGGGCCGATTTGCAGGCATCCATGGGTGTTTCTTCTGAGGCACCCTGCACTGGGGGTTGGCTCTTGTCCTGCAGAAAAGGATTTTGGTTGTGTTTTAGTAAACCATTTTGGCCTGTCTGTCCTCACTGCAGATGTCTGTCTGGTCTGTCTGTTTAGGACTTGCTGGCAGTAAGAATATCAGGACTTAACTATACCTTGGACAGAAAGGGACCTCTTAATCCGGAACCTTCCTGAGTGTGGGGTCCCTGTCTCCTTGGGCAGGCTGGGACAGGTGCAAGGATGAAGGGGCAGCTTGGGGGAAAGCTCAGTGTCCTGCTGAACTCTTGTCTTATCTGATGGCAACTTCTGCTCAAGCCAGAAGTGTGTGATGGCAGAGAGGAGGGGCAGCTCCTTCCTGTGGGTACCCTGACTCCGAAGGAGACACTTCGAGAGCATCACATCAGATTTACTGGGACAGCAGTGAAATGTTGTGCCCTGAAGCCAGCATCAGGTTTCAACAGAGGTTAAAACTCCATGTGTTTGTGCAGCTCATTATTGTGTAATACTTGACTATGTAAACTTGAACATAGTGAAAAACTGTGTAAACAAGGGAGGAAGAGAAATGAGCCCCTCTGCTGACTTCTCAGGGGGAGAGGGTTTCTCTTTCTGGGTGATGATCCAGACTTTGCTGGTTGTTTCTGAGAAGAAACTGGGAGTGAGATCCAGAATCACAGACATGTTACTTGAAGTAAGGTTTCTTTCATGGTTTCCTTGACCTCATAGCTGGTGCTGGGAAGAACTCCTTTAATGCAAATACAGCTAAATCAAACGTGGGATTTATGCTTTCTGCTGAGATCTAGCCCTGGCTTTTGTGTTCAGCAGTACAGCCCAGGGCTTTTGAATTAAACAGCAGAACTCCCACTGAGTACTCTCCATGCACTCAGCTTCCCAGCATGCTGAAAGATCACACTTGTGTCTGTGGTCTCAGCCAAAATCCTCCCTGCCATGGCACAGTCTGCTCTGTGTTCGCTGTTGCTGTCTTGAGGAGGGGGCTTCATTTAGGGACTCTGCTTACTAATCACTGCTCTGCACAAAGCGTTTTGGGAAGCAGCAGAAAACCAGCTTTCTGAGCTACACTCAAGCTGGGGTGGGAGAGGGGACCAGATACAGAGCCCACATAGGGCTCTCTTCTGCTGTGACACCAGTCACAACTGGTCCATACTCTGATTTTGAAAACACAGTGTATTACGGCAAGTGGGATGCGATCTTAGTCTCCTGAGATGTCTCATCTGATGTTAAAATGGTCATATACTTGTAAAAGCAGCTAATGATTATGGATATTAGAGTATTTGGGCAGTAAAGGAGTTATTTTAAAAGATAATCTATTCCTCATCCAGGATTGATTTGAAGGAACCTGACTTTGTCACTGCCTCTTGCTTCTGAAAATCCAGGTTTATGTGAGTTTAGGTAAATATTTGGATTTAATGCCCCAAGAGAGTGTTCTCTGAGCCCAGGAAAATACATACAATGAACCTAATTCTCTTTCTGTCTGTCTTCTCTCACAGAGCAAACTTCCCATGACTAACAAATGCTGGCCTAGATTATGAGCTCAAACAAGAACGCTCGCTACAATCGTTTCTCCAGTGGCACAACAACCATCACTACTTCTGAAAACACTAACGGGGTAAGGCTCGATGTTATGGGCAGAGGATGGGGCTGGGGCTGCTGCTTCTGTTCTTGCCCTTTCTTTGGAGAAAGCAAAGATGCCTGTTGAAAACACGGTATTAAAAATCACAATATCCACATGTAGAAGTTGGGAAGATGTATGTGTGTGTTTTTCACCAGTCCAGGAAAGATCACAAGGCTTTGGGCTGTGCTGCAGGGCACACACTGACATGCATGTTGTCAATATTTCAGACAAGAATGGAAACAACTTTTGGGCCAGCCTACTCTGCTGTGACAACCATCACAAAGGGTGAGTGTATTTCCCATGTAGAGCTTCTTCCCAAAGCACCACATGTGATTCCTACCAGGTTTTTTGTTGATGTTGTTTTACAAATCATAAAGCTGTTGGGAGCATCACTGTGTTCATTACAGAGAGGTGCCAAGGTGCTGGTGTTATGCAGCTTAAGTGTTGTTTAATCATGGCATCTGATCACCAGGCAAGATGGAAATGAGCCTGCACAGAAATTTTCTCCCATTACACAGGCTTAACAGTACCACTGGGAAGCTCTTGCTGAAATTAAGGTAGTACAACAGTGTTTGATACTGAGCTCAGTACCAAATCTTATTTATCCTGTAACTTCTCACATACATCACTAGTGCTGAAAATTCCCATCTTCATACTCTGACTGTGAGTCACTCTGGACCCTTTGGCAAAACCACCACAGCTATTTTTAGCTCAGACAGGAGGGGATGCAAGTGTACCTGCTCATTTAAAATTCTTTTGCTTTGTTCCTCAAAGCCCAGCAGGTGAGAGGTCTGAGCCCTGACACATGGTGTGAATGTAGGAAAAGGTCTGGTTTCATTTTGGGATAAAAATACCCTTACTTTAGTAAAGATAAACTTGGTACTTGACACTGATTTAGATAAGGAAATGAACATCTGCCCCAGGGAGACGTTTGGATTACATTTGTGCAGGACTCTGGACTCTAGATGTTTTTGGACTCCTGAATACGTACATCCAAAATTTCATATAAGTCTGTAATATGATCTTTATAGAAATAACTCCAGTTTAATTTAGCATGCTTCCCTTGTGCTACAAGAATATCCAGACCTCCCTTGATAGAAGTGATTTTTGAGTGAGATATCTGGGAGTGTAAGGTTTCCTTTTATCAGCATTTCTAGCCTGCAGACCTGGTAGAACATTTTCTGTGCTTTTTTCTGGGCAAGCAACCTTCGAAAGGCTGTGTGCATTTCAGCAAGCTATCAGAGATAGCACTGTTCTGCTTGCACTGATACATCCAGGTCAAGAACTGGAGTTGGGGAATCCCTAGTCTTTTTCTTTTTCAGGGAACAGAAGCTCCAAAGACTGACTTGTAGCTCAGAAATGTCATTGAGGAGCCTAAATGCTTGCTTTTTGCTTTGGTTTTTTCCTTTGAAGCTGACGGGACCAATACTTTCAAGCAGCATCGTCGGACCCCATCCTCCTCCAGCACCCTCACCTACTCCCCACGAGATGAGGACGATGGCATGGTAGGTGTTGCCAGGAGCCCCCCTGGTGACTGGCTTAGCTAATTATATGCCAGATGAGAGATTCTAGTGCTCCTCTGGAGTTCTCTGCCTCCCTCATCATTCCCATGCACTGTGTTATATCGGAGGCAGATGCCTGCACCAGAGGCAGGACCAGCCTCGGCATTTCCTGGCTGCTCCTGGGGGTGGTGTGGGGGAGTAGAGTTGGATCCTGACCTGGGGCATTAGGTTGACACTGCTGGTGCTCATTTTCAGACTGCTTCAAAATGTTACGTGGTTACAAGGCCCGGGAGCTACAAATCCCACAGGCCTACTGTGAGGGTACACCTGCCTCCTGACGTGAGCAGTGTGCTCTGGGCCTCTTGAGCTCTGGAGAAGACAGATCTGCTGTCAGCGATGTCTGGGCTGTGCCTGAGGCCAGTCACTCTGGATCAGAGCATGTTGGACTGTCCGTCCAGCTCCATAGCTGGCCCTGCAGTTATGAGCAGAAAATCCATTCCTCTTTCCACCTCCAGATGGGGCTTCTGACCACAGGGAACCTGCAGAGTGGGATGTGGGACACTACACACTGTGCTCAGCTCCCTGGGATTGTGTCATCAGGGGCTTCTCATACCAACCTTTCCCAGGTCTTGAAATATCTTTGCAGAAAAGTACTTCCCCTTTTTTGTTTTTATCCAGCTTTCTCATTCATCACACTCACTTCTGAGTAACCTCTTTTGGGGGAATTTAGTGAGCCAACAGGCCTCGAGGTTAGCAGCTTAAAGAGAAATTAATTCAACTAAATCAATCAAATCAAGAACAGCATCAGCAAAGCAAAACTCAGTGGATGGACAGATAGCTCCAAGGCCTTGATCTTCTCCTCTCCCCAGTGCTTCAGCCACATCTCATAACCACAAGCTCCTATTTAGATTTAAGCATGTCAGTAGCAGACTCTTCAAATTAAGTAAGTTGTCATAGACTTTGTCAGGTTGCAAGACCCAGCTTCCAAGCCAGGGATAAATGAATTGCTACTGCTGAAGTTAGGCACTGGGAGAGACTGGGGTCAGCAACAGCACTGAGCTACAACACTCCTTAAAATAATTTTGATACTGGATTGCAAAGACCTTTATTGTCAGCATCCTGTAACGTTCCTTCTGTTGCTCAGAGATCTTGCTGTGTTTTATGTGAGTGTGTGTTTGTTTTTCCAAAAAGTCCTTTGAATGTTTGCCTCGTGTCCTTGGCAAGTGCAACCCCAGCACATCACTGACCCCATGGTGCTGGGCTGCTGTTCCAGGAAGCCCTTGGCTGTCAGCACAGATCCTGTGGGCTGAGTGCTGTGCTCACTGCACAAGATGCGCAGGGTGCAGATGCGAATTCTTCCAGAGGAGTGAGGGGTGCTGGGCACATGATATTTAGCCATGTCAGATGGAGAAGCTCCCTCATTCTGTTGAAAACTACAGTGTGGCAAACTGAGGCGTGCAGTCAAGAACAGGAGAGATGTCTCCTAGGTCCTAGCCTCTGCCTTCTTGGGCAGTCTCAGCCCACCTTCCCTTGGAGTGCTAAATATTCTTAAGCAGAAATAGCAAAAGGATTAATGAGTGGTTCAGAAAGCAGCCCACAGCCCTAGGTGCTAACAAACCAGAAAGGCCACACAGCCTGGCTCTGCCAGCTGCTCCAGACAAACTCTTGCTAACCCCTTTAGGAAGCTTCCTTTGCTTTGTCAAGAAATAATCTGGGATTTTCCTTCCTCACTGCCAAGTTTTCCCCTCTCTAGAAGCTGCCAGGGACTTGTCAGCCACCAGAGAGACAGCTGGAGACAAGTCAGAGCCCTCCTGTGACCTCCACAACCCTGGGTTGTTTTTTTTTTTTCTTTTTAATGCTTCTGGTAACGACCCCAAGAGCAGAGCAGCTTGTTCTGCGTGCAAGGCAGGGATTATTGAGTGGCTGCTGTCATCTTTCCTGAAAGCCAGGCTGTGGGTTCCTCACCATGCCTACAGGCAGTGGGAATCAGGACTGTACTAGAGCCTTCACTTGGAGGTTGCTTTTGTAGCTGACCTAAAGATTTCAGCTGAGTGCTGGGGCAAAGCATACTAATGGATGAAGAGCTGACTGGCTGTCCAGAGTCTCTCTTGCTTACTTGGAGCTTCATCTCTGAACCAGAGTCTGGGCTGAGTTGCTGGCCAGCCACAAGCTATTCATCTTCCGTCGGAATGCTCCATCCTTGGGCTGCTTGAAGATGGACTTGGATGCTCTAAACAAAACAAGTGCTGCAAAACTCAGCCAGGCTAGGCCTGGAAAGCAGTGCAGTGGTTGACCCTGTAGAGCTCTCACATCATCTTAGCCTTGCTTGTTTGTCAAAAACAAAGGCTACAGGTACCTCAAGGGACACTAAACACTAGCCCACACCTCTGCTGTTCAGCACTGTTACTACAGCACAAGTGCAGTGATCTTTCTCAGCACATCAGCTTGCCTCCTGAGAAGTCTACAGCAGCATTAGCCCTGCCAGGTCACAGGGAGCTGAGCTTGCAGCATTGCACAAGCGCAGCAAGGCTGTGTCTCACACCCCTGCCTGCTGGAAGTGGTCTGGGGCTGCAGTCCCCCTCCTCTCCATCAGTGATCTGTGCAGGATGTTGCTCTTGATAAACCTGCCTTCCTGCAGAGCCTGCCTGTGCTCTGCCCTGATCTCTGTGTCACCTCCAGGGTGGGAACTATGCACAGTCATTCTTGTTATTTTAATAACTTCTGTTACCAGTGGAGGAAAATAATGAAATTAATGGATACATATAAAATTGATTTACCTTGTTATAACCATTATTCCTCAAGGATTAGATATTTAGCCAATAAATACGCCTTCTTCAAGAAAAAGAGCTTTATGCTTCAGCTTCTAAGCAGATGCAGCATTTCTGAGCTCCTGGGATCCCATTATTGTGAAAATTAAGCAGCAGAGCACTGTGAAGAACCAGCAGGGTCCTGGTCTGCTTCTCTTCTGCAGCCTGGCAAGGACTGCACTCAGGCTGCAGTATAGTCTGTCTCTGGGGAAGGCAGCAGTCTCTGAAGCTCATCTTACATCTTTCGCTGCTGAATTTCCTGAGTGCCCCAGTGGCCTCTTACAGTGCTTTTGTCTGTGCTTGGGTCTGATGTCACTCACTTTGAGCCAGGGCGAGCACATGGAATGCAGCTTGGCAAATTTAGAGTGACCACGAGGGAAAACCCAGGGTAGTGCAGCACAGGAACCTAGGGCAGCTGTCTCTTCTGTGCAGCTTTCCCCTCTCCAGCTGGGCAGTGCCAGGGCTGACCTGATCCAGGGCCAGGAGAGTCCCTCTTTGAGTGGACAGCAGGGCCAGCGATCTCCAGAGTTCCTTCCAGCCAGCATTTCTAGGAGTTTGCAACTGAGGTTGGCTATGGTCAAACCACCTGTAAGTGTGATACATGCAGGTGCAGGCAGCCTGGTCATCTCTTGATGCTTTTGGCTTTGTTCTGCCATTTCTTTGTTCCGCTCCTTGAAGACTTTCATTGCTTCACTCTTCCTAGTCCTCCAGAAGCATCTTGTTTTTGCGTAACCCAGCAGCAGCAGCACTATTGGCTGTTCTGGACCTTCACATCCCATCACCCCATGGTCTGAAGAGTCTCTGGTTTCGCTTTGACACTGAACTGCATCTTGGCTACACACTGCTGGTTGATCTTCCACCCTTAGAGATGAGTTGCTGGTTAATATTCCAGCAACAGCATTCCCTCAAAGCCAATCCCAAGGCTGCTGTAACCAGTGGGATTTTCCTTGATTGGTGCCTGCGATGTCCACTTAGCTCTCCCCTCCCGTGCAGGAAGCGACAAAGCCAGGCTGTTACTGAATTGAATAGAAGGAAGTCTCCACACTTACGCAAAGAAATTTGGCAGAAGTTAGATAGCCACTGAAACAACAAGTGCTGCTGCAGAGATTATAGAAACTGCAGGAGCTGGTAGCTGTCTCTGGGGGAGATTTACAAAGCTTTCTGTGAAGGATTAATTCTTCCAAACCCTTGCTCTGCGAGTGCGCCCGGTAAGTATGCGAACCAGTGCACCTTGTGAGAGTGACGTGCTTGGGATTTAGATGTCAGCTCGATTTAGTTAAGTTAAACCTGAATGATGCCTGTCCTGACTCTGAGCACGGGGCAGTGTTCCCGAATGCCGGGAAGGGCGCACGGCAGCGAGACGTCTTACTGCTGGGGGCCACTCAGTGCAGCTTGGCAGAGTGGATGAACTAATGGAGTGGCTGAGTTTTGTGGAGGGGGGACTGCACTTGAAGTCTGTGCATAGGGTTTTGGAGCAGGGGAAATATTTGCAGTAACAAGAACTGGTTTTTATCTCTTTGAAGCCTCCGATCAGCACCCCACGCCGCTCTGACTCTGCTATCTCCGTCCGTTCATTGCACTCTGAGTCCAACATGTCCTTGCGCTCGACGTTCTCACTTCATGAGGAAGAGGAGGAGCCAGTAGGTATTTGGGATTGTCTGAAGAAGCAGTATTAGGAAGTTCAGTGTCTAAAGAGTAACTTAGTGGAGTCTTTTGAGTACGTCAGAGTATCATGGGCAGATTATTGTGATGCCTGGCAGCTCAAAGCCTGGCTGTCAGGACTCCTGGTTTTAATTTTGTTCCCATCACTGACTTCTGTAAGTTACTTTGCCCATTTCCCCACATATAAAGAGGGGACAATGGTGAGTTTTTTCTGCTTCTCAGAAAAGCTGTCTTGGCAAACATGTGCGATTCTCTGGCTCTGCTGCAGAGCAGTAGGGGGTGGCAAGTCTTTAGGCTGGTGGTCTAGCCCCAGGTAACAAGACTAGTACAATTCCCCACCGATTCAGAGCTCCATCCCTTATTTAGGGCTGTGTGGCGCCCCACTGACTTGATTGTAAGCCCAAGGAGGGTGTGAGGATTTGTCCACATGACTTTTATTGGGGGAGGATACTTTTAAGCCAAGTTTAGCTTGTGACCCAGTGACTAACCCCAGACTGGATGGTCAGGCGGCATTTTGCCACAGATCTGGGGTAAAAGTGTGTTTCATATTTAGGAACCCAGGGGGTTGTGTTTGCAGCTATGAGAGCAGCACAGGATGAAAAGGCGGGCTGAGCTGCAGTGATTGATTTGAAATCCTCTGAAATGTGAAGCCCTGCACAGAGCCTGGGCTCTGGCAGTCGGTTGGTAAATGAAACTGGAGAGATGGGCAGAAACAAATGATGTTGTTTCTGCTTCTTAGAGGAATGGAAGAGCCCTTCCTTCAGAGTGTTTTAAAAATACAGAAGGGCACACAGCTTTAAGATTGCTTTTAAACTTCAGGCTCGATATGGGGAACACACTTGACAATGTAACTGTGTAGTCCAACCAGGCAAAAAGTAGCAGGCAGTGCAGTTCACAGGGGGCTGGTGACTTGAGTCACCCTGGAAAAGAAGTTGATTTGTGCAATTTGCTGTCAGGTCCTGATTATACCACATGCTGATGTCACCCAGTTTGTGATGAGCTGAGGGTCTCCAGCCATTCCCAAATTCACTCTTCCTCTACCTCTTACATACTGGAGGTCAGCAGATCCAGACAATAGTTTATTTTGAGATAATGGAATCGTTAACATGCCTTAGTTTCCCCAAAGCTTGCTGGTGAAGAGTTGTTTTGCTCCTTCTGCAGAGCTGGAGGCTCTTGTGTTTGGACTAATCCCTGTGCTCTCTCTGTCCCTTTCTCTCCTCTTCTTCAGGAGCCACTGGTGTTTGCTGAACAACCGTCTGTGAAGCTGTGCTGCCAACTGTGCTGTAGTGTGTTTAAGGATCCAGTTATCACAACCTGTGGGGTAAGGTTCCAATCATGAGCTCCACATACGTCCTGTGTAACTTATAGCCAGGTCCTGACTGTCCCCAGTGAACGTCCCTAGTGAAGCCAGCCACTCCAGTGTAGGAGCAGGTTTGCCCACAGGGCAGCTCTGGACCAGTTTGCAGTGGGGTGTGTGGGCCACTCTGCAGTTAGCTGAAGAAGCCTAGGGCTTGCTTAAAATTGGGCTGGTTTCCCCAGGAGAGCTGTGCTGTCAGCTCCCTGTCCTAGTCAGTCTCCTTGGTGTGACCTCAGTGAAGTCTAAAACTCTTTGTTCCCTGTCCTGAAGGGCTCTGCAGAGTGCTGCTGCCTCCTGGGCACCCCAGGAACGGCTGCTCTTCAGTTGTGAAGAAAGTGTTTCTTATAAAACAAGAATGGCTTGAAGGTTCATTTAGTTAATGCCTGCAGAGGGATTTGAGATTCTCTAATGAAAGGCACAAAGTATTATGAATATTCTTCTGTATTCCATTTTACCAGGATTTAATAGAAACTGTATATTATTCCTGCTTTTGTGCTACATGTGGAGAAAGACAGCTTTGTGAGAGCCTCTCTAATGCTTCTGACGTGCTTCTGATTGCTAGGATAGAGCTGTAGCCACAGAATGTGGGGTTGTTTATTGCAGCAACACCCAAAGGTGTTACAAGTTGGTGCAGTTTTGTCGCTCCATTTCAGTAAGCAGCTCTTCATGGAGACACTGAGATTTAGTGGTTAATATGAGGAAAAAAAACCCTGAATCTGCTGCAGGAAGCAGACTGGCTTCATTTGCAGTCCTGGTTTGGCAGCTGCAGAGAGAGCACCATGCAGCTGTGCAGGGCAGGAAAAGGCCACGTGAGCAGGGCAGCAGATAACAGCTCTGAAGAGTGACTTGCAGCCTCTCCAGCGCTGCTGCCAAGTGCTCAGCCTGTGGCAGGGGAATGTGGCAGAGGAGGCTCCAGGGATCCACGGAGCAAGTTCAGGCCCCATAAAACGCTGCAGCTTTTGTTCTTCTCTTTATAGTCATTAACATGTGAGATTGAATTTGCTACTTTATCAAGTTAAAATGTTGCTGCACATTTCTGCTGTGAGAATAGAAAGATAGAGAGCTATTTGAAGTGGCAAAGTTTATGGCACGTTTAATGAACTTCCAAACCAGCTGTCCTATCCACCCGACAGTGGGACAGCTGGAAGAGTTACAGAGGGATATACTTGATGGGCTGACTGGACAAGGACAGGGAGAGGCCAGACTTTGTCTTACTCTTCCCTTTGAGAACTCCTCAGGGAAATGAGAGGAATGACATGGACTAAGAGGAGGGTGAAGAAGAGAAGATGCATGCAGACTTGGAGGATAGGAATATCAGTGTGGCAGAAGACGTCCCTTGCTTTGGCTTGCAGCGTGATCATGGTCTAATTGTGAGCAGGGCAGAACCCACAGGGCATCAAACCACACGCTTAATAGTTCTCAGGAACATGACCCAAGCAAGCAGCTGGTTTTTTTGCCCTGTGGTGCAGACTCAAGAGTGCACTGAGCTATAAAGCAGGCAGAACAGCTGCTGAGGCCCCTGTGCCACAGGCGTTGGTATCTCCCACCTTTCCCATCGTTAGCCACAGGGAATAATTTGTCTGATGTTGTTTATGCTGACACTGCTGTTCCTCTTTGTCTCCACAGCACACATTTTGTAGAAGATGTGCCTTAACATCTGGTGAGTACAGAACTGTTCTTGTATGATGCAGCCAAAACACTGTTATTTTCTGGTTTGTTTGCTTTCGCTCAAAAAGAAACCCGCAGCAAAGCTGTCTGAAGGGTGTAAAGCAAGCCATCAGTCAGAGATGGCAGTGAGGGGCTGGGGCAGGAGTGGCTGTGTGGCTGGGAGTTCTGATGGTACATGCTGCAGCACGGGCACTAGAGGGCTGGGCCTGGCTCTTGGGCACAGGATGTTCTCAAATCCCGGAATATGCAATGGATAATCCCAGGATAATACATGTCTCGCCCAGAGCTGACCCATTGATTTCAGACAGAAAGCTTTCTGTGGCTGCCTAAGGAACAGGGGGGCTGTGTTTGGCAGAGACCCATCAAACCCATCCTCCCCCATCCTGTTAGTGCCAGCTCTCGGGCTGCTGCCTGAGCCCATGCACAGCAGCACAGAGAGCTGCTTTAGCTCACCCAGCTCTTCCAGAAACCTGGTGGAGCCCAAGTGTCTGGCTGCTGGCCTGGCCTGGCCTAACCAGCTGCTGCTTGGTTTGGACTCTGCGCTACAGAAAATACTTTATTTGGCACGAGCCTGTGCCCCTCTTGGAAACCTGTTCAGCACAAAGCCCAGCCATTGGTGTCACCAGAACAGTGAGCCCTGGGGAGGCTTTCTGGGGAGGAGCTGGGTGAGGGAATGGGTTATGTGCAGGGCTACTGCTGTGAATACTCTCACATCTCAGCAAGCATGAGGTAGTCTAGATGAGTGTGGCCTTCTTTCACCGGCAGCTAGCTCACATTATCATGGATTACCAGAAACTGTAACTTCTCACCAAGCCCCAAGACAAACCAGAGTGGTGGTTTGCAGACCTTGTGGGAATACTCATGGCTTATTCTGTTGATGCCCATCTGGGAGTTGGCTGTCTTGGATGGACAGAGGAGGCAAAAAAACCCAAACCCCATAAAATCTCCTGCTCTCTCTTTTGCTTCCCCACCTGGCAGAGAAGTGCCCCGTGGACAATGCCAAACTGACCGTGGTGGTTAACAACATTGCGGTGGCGGAGCAGATCGGGGAGCTCTTCATTCACTGCAAGTATGGCTGCCGGCCTGCAGCCAGCAGCAAGCCCGCTGCCTTCGAGGTGGACCCCCGTGGATGTCCGTTTACAATTAAACTGAGTGCCAGGAAGTAAGTGGCTTCTTACCAGTGTGCAGCCTCTCCGGGGAAAGGGCTCCACCACCAGCAATGTGCTGTCATATCTGAGCTGCCCTGCGGCTCCTGGGGACAGTGTGGCTCCTGCCAGCGGTGCTCTGCAAGGATGTGGGAATGGGCAGGGTGACTTGAGGGGAAAGTTCTTCCCACTGTGTCTCAGGATGATGGCAGATATCTCAGGGAAAGGATGCTGTTGGTTGCTCCCAGCCTACTGAGTGTCTCCGCATCGGGATACGCTGTGAAAACAGCCACCTGTCATCTGGGGTGAATCACTGTGGTGATGGTCAAGCAGAGAGTTTGGGCTTCTCTTTGTAAGAGGAGTTATCCTAGTTATGTGCTAGAAATCTGAAATCTATCTCCTTCCCCATCCTAAACGCATTCACTATCTTCCTTATCACATGGCCGTTGCTTGTTGTTGATAGCTGCCTGAAGGCTCAGTCAGTGAGCTGCAGAAGTAGATGTTCCCTGCACAAATGTGGCCTATTACTCTTCACTTACTGGCCATATGAGAATTTAAAGCTGTAATTGCAGTCTTAAAGCTGGAGGCTTTTGATCACCTGACAGTCTCACAGGGCTGATGTGCTCATTTCCTGATCATCTGTGTTGTTTCCATTAATTTTGGCTTATCGCTGATTTTTCCCTCCTTTTGCTTCTCTTCATGGGCAGAGATCATGAAAGCAGCTGTGATTACAGGCCAGTTCGCTGCCCCAATAACCCCAGCTGCCCACCTCTCCTGAAAATGAACCTGGAGGCACATCTGAAAGAGTGTGAGCACATAAAATGTCCCCACTCCAAATACGGGTAAGGAGCTGGTGCTTTTCAGTGGGAAGGATGTACTGGAGCTCATTTCTGCGCCGCTTTTTGGCTAGTGCAGCCTTAGGATGGCCCCATGGGCTCTGAGCCACTTCTACCCAGTGTTGTGCACTGGCCTGAAACTGAGATCAGGGCTGCAGGGCTTGCAAAAGGCAACTCCTGAGCTTCTTGTTGAGAGCAGACAGGTCACGCTGCCCAGCTGTAAGCCCTGCTGGCAGCTGAGGAGGAGCCTGAGGTGCGTAGGCAGAAGAACCAGATGGAGAAGAGTCAGATGGGTGGATGTGCCCAGAGCCGTGCAGGGAGAAGGATGAGTACAAGGGTAATGCCAGCGCTGTTGTGGTGTCTTTCAAATAAGTTCTTCTCCTGAGGCAAGAGAAGTGCTGAGCAGCTTCGGAGTGTTGATTGTCACCTGAGCAGGAGCATGGCTGGGCTGGGGATTCCCTCCAGGATGCACAGCTAAGGTTCCTGTTGCAGGAAGAGACAGATGTCTTGGCAGAAGTAGAACAAGGCAAGTCCTGACAGAGCAGCCCTGACTCCCTGCCATGTTGCAGGCCCAGGTCAGCTGCAGTTTTGATGGCTCTTAGATTAGACTCCAGGTGAGCACATGAACTGGTACCACATTCTCTCTTGCCCAAGATCTGCTTTTCTTTACAACTACCTAGACAGACAGACAAACAGTTCCATCTGGGGCCAGTGTCCTGGCTGGAGAAATGGGAGTTGCTTGGCCTCTCCATTGCTCTGCATTTGCCTGCACCCATCTGGGTGGTGAACTGCAGTACCACTGCTCCTGGGGACCCAATACAGGCCTTAGACCTCCCTCTGAGGAGCCAGCTGAGCAAGGAGGTCTCTGCTGTGAGTCTTGCTCCACCTAGCATCTACCTTCCCTTTGTAGGTGTACGTTCATAGGAAATCAAGACACTTATGAGACCCACTTGGAGACGTGCAAGTTTGAGGGTCTGAAGGAGTTCCTGCAGCAGACAGATGATCGCTTCCATGAGATGCAGGTGGCGATGGCTCAGAAGGACCAGGAAATTGCCTTCCTGCGCTCCATGCTGGGGAAGCTCTCAGAGAAAATTGACCAGCTGGAGAAGAACCTGGAGCTTAAGTTTGGTGAGTCTGCACCCAGTGAGCTGTGTGGTCAGACCTATAGGAACAGAGCAGCTCTTGCTAGGACAGGGCATTACAGAATTCATTTCACGTTTAAAACTGGTGCTGAGCAGGTTTCAGGAGGATCATATTCCTTGCAGAGGAACAAATAGGGTTTCCATCGACTTCTCTGCTGCCAGAACATCATGGGACCTAAACCTGCAGTCACCAATCACATGGCAAGTTCTAGAAGTGTCTGCAGGCAGCTGCTACCTTTCTCCTGTCAGTGTGTCAAGTGGCCTGCAATGCAGCCATCCTGGAGTGAGCATAGTTCTTGGGCAGCTTTGTGGTGCCCAGCCCTGTCTTGCCTCTGAAATTTGCTGGGTCTTCAATTTGCATTTGAGTATCAACCACCTTTGCTATTTCTCCCTGCTGATAACAGCAGTGTGTGCATTCTCCTCTCTCCTTACTCAGAGGTTAGGTACTAGCAGGTGTCTTCTGCCTGTTCCCCTGGCCACCATCACTGACTCTGCAGTGTCTGTTTCTCACAGATGTGCTGGATGAGAACCAGAGCAAGCTGAGCGAGGACCTGATGGAGTTCCGCAGGGATGCCTCCATGCTGAATGTGAGGAGGGGACCGGGACCGTAACAGGGGTTGCATGCAGCAAGCTTCTGGCTCTGCTACTAGTTAGGCTTCTCCTGCAATGGGGGGAGTCTTTTGAGTTCCCTCTTGCTCATTACCTCTGCTCACCCCAGGTTGGGTTTGTTTTCCCTGTCTGAGGTCTGGGTGAAAGTTCCTCATAGCTGAGTTAAATGCAGTGAGTGCATTCTGGTCACTGCACCCAAGGTGCCGTTTTAACTGTTCCTGCTGCCTTTTCTCAGCCCGTTGCTGCTCTTGAAATGTATTACCAGAGGGAAGGACCTCTACAGCAAGAATCGTAGGGGTTGGAAGGGACATCGAGAGATCATCGGGTCCAACCCCCTGCCAAAGCAGCTCCCCATACTGCAAGAAGAGAGCCTCTGCTCCAAAGCCTGGGCACTCCCATACCTTTCGTGCTAGCCAGGGGCGATATGCCCTCCTCCCTGCCTGCAGAGAAAGCACGATGATAAGCAGATCCCTGCTAACAAGCTGGGAGTGAGGGCTCTCTCATGATCTTGGATGTTATTCAAGCACTGATGTTAGCCAGACATTCCTCCCAAGTTCAGGCAGACTGTGTCCCACCGGACGTACTAATCAGTAGGAATTCACCCTCGTTTACCTAAGCATACTAATGAAGAGTATCCCCATGTATGCAGTAGAGACCAAGGCATGAAGGAGACTGCAAAGAGACCTTCCAGTTCTCCTCCAGCAAGGTGGGCTTCAAGAGCCCAGCTGAGCAAGCAGTCCCCATAACCAATGTGATTATTTTTAGCAGTCTGGTGAGTGGCAGAGCAAGGACAGTGTATGCAGAGAGGTGCCTGCCTGAGTACTGAGGAGTTTAGTGCGGGTCTGAGATGCTGTCAGAGCCCTGTGGTCTCTGCAGAGACATGACAGGGGGATGTACGCCCACAGTCCTAGAGCAGGAGACCTCCAAATAAGAGAGTCAGATGCTGAGCAAATGCAGGGAGTCAAGACCTGTCCAAAGGCAAGTGTGGCTTTAGCTGTGGAGGGAGACAGTCTTTAAGCTGTGCCCAGAAGGGCAGGCTGGTCTTGATGACTCTGCAGCTCATGCAGCTTGTTCTGTTTTTCAGGACGAACTCTCCCACATCAATGCTCGGCTCAACATGGGCATCCTTGGATGTGAGTATGCCTGTAGTTTTCATCCTCCCGGGCTGGGTTGGGGCTGATGGCCCAGTGCACCCTTTTAGGCATGGCCACAGCTGTCCCTAGGTGCAGCAGTGATTTGTTCACAGGATCAGTGCTACTGTGGGAAGAAAATACCAGTGGGAGAGTTTGCCAGAAGCACTGGCTGAAGGGGAGCTCGCAGTGCTGCAGGGTTATTAGCTGGTTGGGGGAAGATGGCAAGTGGCCCCCACATCTCTGACCTCCCTAGGGTCAGGCTGGGGCAGCTGCATTAGGGAAATGAGTCCTGGGGCTCCAAGCATTGACAAGTTGGTGAGCTGTAAAGGTGGGACATGGGACCCTCCAGCCAATTCCTTCTGGCCTTCAGCAACCAGGGAGGCCAGTGCAGGGAGCTCTGTGCCACTGAACTCCTCGTGACATGGTGTAGCACTATTCTTCCACCTCTCACCTGCTCTCTTGTTTCTGTAGCCTATGATCCTCAGCAGATCTTCAAGTGCAAAGGGACCTTTGTGGGACACCAGGGCCCTGTCTGGTGTTTGTGCGTTTACTCCATAGGAGACTTGCTCTTCAGTGGCTCTTCAGACAAAACCATTAAGGTAAGAGCTTGCCTCTCCTGTGTATCTTCTGCATTTGTAAACATGCTTCAGGTGGGACAGAAGCTGAGCTGCAGTTTGTGGGGTGGGGGGGATGTCACTTCCCAAAGTTTCTTCCAGAGAATCTTAAATGAGACTTTGTACTTATAGTTGGGCAAAATTCCCTGGGAGGCGATGTTATGCGATGGTGCGTTTGAGAGACAGATAGTGGCTTTGCAAAGCCCTGATTAGAATCTCATTCCTGCTGCTCCTGGTTTTACTTTATATGGTGTTTAGGGCATCCAAGTCTATTTCAGCTTCTGATTTTATTTTCCCTTGTTACAAAAAGTCATCTTAGAAAAAACATCTTCTCCTGATCAAATATGTCCTTTTTCCATCTTATGGCATGTTTGTTTTCCTTTGTCCTGTTTCCAGTAACTCAGGCTGACAGCACTGCTCCAGTGCAGCCAAAACAACAGTTCCTCATGTCACTGTGTTGGCTGTTGATGGCTGATGGCTGGGCTGAGGAGCCCTGCAGCCTGCCAGCAGCAGAGCTTTGGTTTGATTTCTTTGAGCGATGGCAAAAGCCACGTGGAAGAAAATGAACGTTGCTGTACTTTCTTGACAGAGAACAGCTTTCTCCCTGCCCTGGCTTCACTGGGCACTACCTTCCATGTGTCTGAGAGAGAGAGTGGTGTGTGCTCAGTGGGGAGAACCCATGTGTGGCAGAGGAGGCTGTGTTGTGCCAGTGGAGCGCTAGGCTGGGGTGTGAGTTGCTAAAGCAAGAATCCAAGAGCCGCTTCTTTGGTTCAGGGTGTTGTGTTGGCCTGGCCTGTGAAAGGCAGAGTGAGGGCCTGATGCACGTTGCTGTCCGGAGTCTTGTTAACTTCATCCTGACCCCGTGCAGTAAATTTCCTTTCCTAGACAAGCTTATCTCTGCCTGGGAGCCCGGAAGGCAGGTGCCCAGGTGACAGCCTGTTTCCTCATTCGGTGCCTTTGTGGCGCTGCTGACATCCTGCCCGGGTCCCCAGCCGCTCTGCCTGTCAGCCTGTGACCCTCTGCTGACTTGTGTTTCCTGTTAGGTGTGGGATACCTGTACCACATACAAGTGCCAAAAGACCTTGGAGGGTCACGATGGAATTGTACTGGCTCTCTGCATCCAGGGGTGAGTAGAGAGGACACCTGTCCCTGCAGGAGAGAGGGAGGGACACCACTGGGGTTCCTGAGCATGCCTTTAAAATTCCCATCCTTGGTCCCACACACACCAAGATTGGGCCTGTGAGGCACATCTTGCCTTTTTGCTCTGCAAAAATTGACAAAGTGCATCTCTCTCTGGCCTCCCATGTTGTCTCAGCTTCCTTCCCTGGTTACCAGCAGGATGCCTGGCCTCCTGCTCCAAGGGCCAGTCCAGTCTGGCTTCCTCACAAGACCTGGGCTCCACTCCTGGGGTTGGTGTGTTTAGTCTTGGCCCAGTAAGGCTGTGGAACTGCAGCTCCTCACCCAGCACAGTGCCTGGGAACAAGCTGGGACCCCGCACTCATAGCTCTCCCTCTCTGACCTCCTTTTGTTTTCTGGTGACATTACAGGAACAAGCTGTACAGTGGCTCTGCTGACTGCACCATTATTGTGAGTACCCGGGACCACTGCTCCCCCTCGCAGCTGGAACGTGCCCTGTGGGGCAGCCCTAGGCTGTTGTAGAGCCTTTTAGTCACAAGGCTTCTCAGCACCGGTGGTGCAAGACTGATAACCCACGTGTGCCTTCAGTCAGGTTACTCCTGGGTTGAATTTGGGGGTTCCTGCGGGCTGGATTTCCCACTCCTGCTCCTGCATGGGGAGCTGGAGGCTGGTGCTCTGAGCTGCTGCAGGGCCAATGGCCCTGATCAAGCCAGCACAGCGGCTCGTGCAGGTGGCCTGTCCTGCCTGGGTTTCACCTGTGTGTGCTTGCCTGCCTTCAGAGGCAAAGAGGAAGGGTTTTGGCACAAGAGGCCTGCCCCTGCCCCTCACAGCTGCTCTTCTTCCCCTTTTTGCAGGTCTGGGATATTCAGAACCTGCAGAAAGTGAACACGATCCGAGCACACGACAATCCTGTTTGCACTTTGGTGTCCTCACACAACATGCTGTTCAGTGGCTCTCTCAAAGCCATCAAGGTAGAGCTCTGGGGTGGCTCCTCGTGGTCCGGTTGGGGACTGATGGTACAAACAGTCAGGTAGCAACATCCAAACAGGAAGAAAGTGGTGTTTTGGTCTGCAGGTGACCTTGTTACTGTGCTCTCTGAGCCATTACAGAGAAGCACAACTCCACAGAGCAGCCAGCGCTGCAGAGGTTTAGCCCATGCTCTGCGCTGAAGTCAAAGCTGTTCTGGGACCTGGCTGAAAAAGGAACTTGTGCTTCTTCTAACTGTAAACCTGGGGCTGCAGGTGGAGTTTCTTGGCAGTTCCTGAGCGTGTGTGTCCTTGGGCCCACAACAGACCTACACAGACTATTGGGAACCGTGTCTGGCTTCGGAGTTGGCTGGGGATTCAGGCTGCCTGTTTTGAAACCCCCTCCAAAGGATCTTGAATTTGCATTCTTTACCCAAAGCACGCAGAAATCAAGGAACAGCTTTGCAAGTTGCCCTTTAAAGCTTTGGCTAGATTCCCTCGGTTCTGCTTCCAGCTCCTGGTGGGATGGCTTATGGGATCATCCATCTGTAAGAGGGCGCATGCTCTTTTCTTTGTCTGGGGCCTGTGATGGTTCAGCTATCTAGAGAGTGCTTGGGGCTGGAGGAGCAGTGAGACAGTGCTAAGCAGAAGGACAGCGTGGGGCTTTTTGGTTTTGTCATATTCAGCCACTTTCTGCCAGCTCAGAGTGGCAGTTTGAGCTCTGTCAGTCCCCATGGGCTGGATGTTTTGACCACCATTTACCAGGAGCTGTGGGAAGGGAGCTTTGTGGGACAGGCTGGGAGAGGAAGCCTGGGGCAGTTGTTACTGTAGGTGTGAGTTACATTTTTCACGCCCATGGCACCACTGGGGAAGGGTCTCTGCCAGTGATAATACAGGCCCCAAGTGAGCTCTCCCCAGGCCCTCAGGGAACAGGCCAGTTCAGCACAGTTATTCCATGTCCTGTCTGCAAGTCAGTGGGTGCAGGTGATTCTCACAGCACCCAAGAGCCAGTGTGAGGTTCCCCTGCCTGAGCTGGTAGGGCCTTGTGCTGCCTGGGCAGGGGCAGGCAGCCCATGGCCCCCGAGCTGACTTGTCCTGCCCATTGCTGCCCAGTCCCTCTGAGACTCCTCCTCCATGTGTGCATTTGTGTTTTCCTCAGGTCTGGGATATTGTGGGTACCGAGCTCAAACTGAAGAAGGAGCTGACAGGTCTCAATCACTGGGTGCGAGCACTGGTGGCTTCTCAAAACTATCTCTACAGTGGATCTTACCAAACCATCAAGGTGGGACCCTGAGAGCTGTGGCAACTTTACATAGCTGTATCCTACAGCACGGGGATGTGAGTGGCTGCTGTAGCGCTGCTGACACGTTAGATTTTCCTGTGCTGATTGCATCTTCACAGGCACAAAGGCTGCGCTCTGCCTGGTCCTGAGGAGCACAGCTGCTGGGGGATGCTCACTAAGATAAAACAGCCTCACAGCCATGGCGCCTCACGCTGCCTCTGCAGCTGCTGCAGCCTTATCTGTGCTGACAGTCCCGTTGATAAGAGGAGAAGGTCACTGTCTGGCTGCAGAGTTACCATAAATCTGTGTGGTTTCCGAAATGCCCTCATCTGTGTTGGTTCAGGCTTTGATGAATAGTTCACCTCTTGGCATCTGGGTGACACAAGAGAATTTGAAGGTTCCCTCCTCAGTGTTAATAAATCCCTGTTAATTTGTCTGCATCAATTTTTAGCACTATCAAGGGCCAGGTTGTGTGAGCACAGGGCTGTCACACACACAAGGTGTGCAGTCTCCACAGCTGGACGCTCAAAGCTGGGCAGCTAAATAAGATGAGACTTTGCTCTTCAGTACTGCACATTCCCAGCCAAAGATTTGTTCTTAAAGGTGTGAGCTGAGCACACATGGAGCCAGGCTGACTGTGTGGCTGGAGAACAGCTTCAAGGGAAGAGGGGTCCCTGCGTGGGTCTCATCCTGCCTTTGCTCCTGCATCTCTTTCAGATCTGGGACATCCGCAACTTGGAGTGTGTCCATGTGCTGCAGACATCAGGAGGCAGTGTGTACTCCATCGCTGTGACAAACCACCACATCGTGTGTGGCACCTATGAGAACCTCATCCATGTAAGGACTGCGGGGTTTGATGCCTTTGTTGGCTTGACACTGGGGAACAGAGGGGCCTGGCTCTGCTGGTCCTCTTTATGGCATGTCTGGAGCTTGGGGTGCACAGCACCCACTCTGAGGTGGAAACACTTCTTAGAGAAGAAGCAGGTGGCTTGGAGCCTAGTGTAATTTCTGAGCCCTGCTCTCCCTCTACAGGTCTGGGATATAGAGACAAAGGAACAAGTCCGCACGCTGACCGGACATGTGGGTACAGTCTATGCCCTTGCTGTCATCTCCACACCGGATCAAACCAAAGTCTTCAGTGCATCATATGACCGGTCTCTCAGGGTACGTGTCCAGGGCTGTGCAGCTGCATCTGTGTGCTTGTTGCAACGTGGACAAACTCGAGGGAAAGGGAGGATGGAGGATCCTCATCCCTGCGTGCCACGTGGCCTTGTATTTAATTCATGTCGCCTCCTTAAACCCCGTGGCACACAGCATCCCCCTTCCCTCCTGGTGCTCAGGCCATCCCATGTGCTTCGCTTGGCTCACTCCTCCTGTATGCCCATAGGTGTGGAGCATGGACAACATGATCTGTACTCAGACACTGCTGCGACACCAGGGTAGCGTCACTGCCCTCGCAGTCTCCAGGGGCCGCCTCTTCTCTGGCGCTGTGGACAGCACTGTAAAGGTTGGTTTCCTCGGGCTTCTCCTTGTTGGTTTGGTCTCTTCCAGTACTGGGACATTAAATGAGTCAGGAACTGTCTTCACAAACATGGGGATGGTTCTGAGCGGGTGGGAGGTTTAGTTCCTGACGGGGTGGTGGATGCTGGAAGCCCAAAGGGAAGCTCCACAGGAGAATGAAGAGAAAGCCCGCAGAGCTGCTCAGAACAGTCCCTCCAATGGGTTCCTGTCATCTCTCCACAGGTCTGGACGTGCTAGTGAGAGCGCCACACTAGTCCTGCACACTGAAAGACCAAAAACTCTCCTCCGTTGGCCTGCTGGGTGACTAACACCACTATGAAGTAACTGCTGCAGCTCCTCTCCGCACCGACCACTGCCTGCTGCTGCCCATCAGCCGGTTCCCCCACCCGCAGGGCCCTGGCTGGCAGCTCTCAGGACGCGTCTGGCCCATGGACGCTCCAAATGTTCCCCTGGATTTGCCGTACACGATTGGAAGTGCAGAGGAAGCCGTGCCAGAGCCTTATGCACCGCAGGCTGTCCCCCTCTGCCTGTGTTCCCCCCCAGCTGGAGAGCATCCTCTGGGACCAGGGCGGCTCCGCTGGGCACCGGTGCAGCTGCAGCACAGCACAGCCCTGAGCCAGCAATGGGACTGAAGGGTTCAGCTTGGCACGGGTGGGAGCTGGCCTGGCCAGGGCAGCGGAGCTGGGAGCCCGGTCCCTTTGTAAATGGTAGAACTGAGCATTAGGCCTTGCCCTGGGGTGGGACCCCGACCCCTTTCTGTCTCTAGTATTTAATTTTACTGCCAAGATGTCAGGCTGATCATCTGGGAAGAGGTGTTTTCTTGAGTAGCCAGGTACGATTTTTATGCCACAGCTAGTTCTCAAATAACACAAGCCCATTGTTCACCACCCTGTAATAATGGTCTCCACATTAAAGAGAAGAAGCCTCCGTTGCATTTTTACTCACATTTTCTACTGTTTTTAAGAATGTAATATAGATTTGATTATTTCTTCATTGACAATAAAAGCCAAAAGAGTTGTTCCTGGCCAGTGTGACTTATTGCAGGCTCTGGGTGGGACCTGGTACCCAGCACCCATCCTACAGCAGCTCCTCCCTCCAGCCTGCTGCCAGCAGAGGCACCTAAGGGTGGCCTCAGCCCATGCAGCACACACCCAACAAGGCAAAACCTGGTTGCCCGACATTGCACCGCAGCATCCGGCACCCACAGCCCAGGACCTGGCAGGCGCTGGGCAGACCCAGCAGCGCGGCAGGCGCCGTGGCCCGCGATGGCTGGTGGCTTTTGGACACAAACAGTGGGGGCAGCCCGGGGGGGGTTTTATAGTTTATTTTTTCTTTAAATATTTGTTGCCAGACTTCGTATAGGAGCAAACTTCTTCACAGCACCACGAGCCACCTACTATTCAGAATAGGAAGAATAAGACGAGTAGAGGTGAAATCTAAGCACAGAAGAGCAGGGAGAAGCACCAAGATGCATAGCTTGACAGATGGGATACGATACAGAGTCCATAACTTAATAATAAAAAATATATATATGTATATATCCATCATGTAGAACTTTATGGATTATTTTTTTTAGATACATTTTTGTTTTTCTTTCCAACAGATATTTTCAGGCGGGTGATTTATTTTTTTGTTTTTTTTTTTTATTTTTTTTTTTTTGGTCTTTTTTTGTCTTTTTTTTTTTTTTTTTTTTTTAAAAGAAATTTCAAAGTTGTGCCAAACATATCTGGATCTGCGACCACAGTGGGAGAGATGGGGGGAGAGAGAGAGAGAAGGGAGGTGAGGGAGGAAAGGAAAGAGGGAGAGGAAGGTGGTGGGGGGAGAGACCACTCTGTACGTCTGGAGAGAAAAAGAAAGGGACAGCAACACTGTTTGGAAAACACAAGCAAAAAAATGCATTCATCAGGACTCAAGCGACTGAACCAGACTCCAACTCCAGTTTATACATGAATATACAGCAGCGCATCCCGCAGGACGCCCGCAAGCACACGCACCCCCCAACGCACGCACACACCCAACAGATGCCAAGAAACAACAACAACAACAACAGCAACAACAGCAACAACAACCCCCCCCCCCAAAAAAAAAAAAAATTAATAAACCCCGAAGACACTCCAAAAGAACTGAAACACCTCCGGGGGTTAAGAAGGAACAGAAAACACCTCCGTAAAACAAGGCACATCCTTTGAGTTCGTAACGGTGGGAAAAAAGAACGATGCGACACTGAACCCCAACGGAAAGACCCGAACAGAACTGCTCGCACGTACCTTCCACCCAGAGAAAAGGTAAATAATTGTGCTACTCTTAGAATGAGTTTGCCACAAGACACACAGCTTAGTATAATCTAATAGGTTTTGTTTTTGTTTTTGTTTTTTTCTCAAGCTAAAATCCAGTTTTCTCTTGATTTCTTTTAAACTGCTTTATATATAATTGCTAATATTTTTAAAATCTTTTAAATATATATTTGTTAAAGTTTATTTTTTTTTATTATTATTTTTGGGGGTGGGGGAAATCTGGTTTATATCTTTATTATTATTTTTTTTCTCCCCTCCAATAAATTAATACTTCTTTATAGCTTATCACTGTCCTCTCCCCCAGCGGGGAAGGGGCTGGGCAGGGGCACATCCTGCTGACCCCCCCACCCACCCAACCTGTGCCACCAAGGCCCCCGAGTCGGGGTGTTCGCTCCCCAATTTGCAACCGAAAGGCAAACAAAACTCCCTTCCGAAACGCGAGGCGAAGCCCCCGTGAAGGGGAACCCTGCGGCTGGGCTTCCCCCCCCACCCCACCTCAGCCTTTCCCCTCCAGCTGCCCCCCCTTGGGACAGCAGCCCCCCCCACTCCCGGTGTGACGCCGCGGTGGGACCCTGCGCCCTGCTCCGCTCCCAGCGACGGAAAAAAAAATTAAAAAAAGAAAGAAAAGAAAAGGAAAAAAAAATCTTTCAAAGGAAAATTTAAAAACGGAGAAAAGAAACCCAAGTGCATTTGCCCAACGGGACCCGCCACCAGCACGGCCACCAGCGAACGCCATCGGTGACACGTGGCACGCTGCTGATGACGCTGCTGCCGGGGCCATCGCGCCGGGCAGGGCTTGTGCTACATTCGGGCCGCGACAACCCGCGGCACCAGGGCCGGCAGGACACAGGCGCAATGGCGAGGGCCACCGGACAGGTAGATAGAGAGTCACACCCCCCCATCCCCCCACCTTGCTGCCCCCAGGAGCCCAGGCATCCAGCAGGGACTGTTTCGGTCCGGGACGTGTTGCTTTGATTCTTCTGTTGGTTTTTTTTTGTTTGTTTTTTTTGCTTCTGCAAAAGGGAGTCCTGCCGGAGCCGGCGCCGAGTCCGTGAGCACAATCCTGAGGTATCTTCTTCTTTGTGCAAACCCCGAGGGACGAGATGTCCAGGAGGGAACGGCTGTACAAAGGGGATGGGGAGAGGGCGGTGGGGCCTGGGGAGTGAGGGGTGGGGGTTGTGGATCGTTGTGCCCTTGTGCCCACGTAAGCCCTGAGGTTCGTGGGGCCCTGGCGCCCCTCACTCCAGCATGGCGTCCAGCTGGTCCGCCAGGTCGTCAAACATGCTGCCGATGTCGTCCAGGATGCTCACGGTGCTCTTTGACTCCATGGCCGAGCTGGATGAGTGGTGGGGACTGGTCAGTGCCACGCACGGGACCCTGGCACTGTACAATCCCCTCTGCACCACGTGGGACCCTCCTGCCCACCCTGTGCCCTGCAATGCTCAGCACTGTGGCCCCCATGTCACCTCCCTGGTGCAGACCCCAGTGCCACTGCATAGCTGGGGCCACCTCAGCTCAGCGTCCCCCGTCACCTTTCCAGTGCAATCCCTGGTGCACCCCACGCTCCTCGAGCACCATGTCCCCCAGTGTCATCTCCAGCAGAGCTCCCACCAGGGCCCCTGATGCTCCAGCCCAGTGTCCCCCCTGCCACCACCCAGCACAGCCCTGCTCCCACCATGGAGGCACAACCTGGGGCGCTGCCTGTGATGCTCGTGGCCTCCCCACCTCGTATGCCCATGCAGCTTGGTGGCACAATGCAGCCCACCTCCCCCAGGGACCACTGACCGCCCTGCGCCCCTTACTCTGCTGCTTGACTGTCCTCCTGCTTGATCTTCTCCTCCACAGCCTGCAGCGCGGCGGCCAAGGATGCGCTCGTCTCCTCCAGCTTCTGCTGCACCAGCTCAGGGCCAGCGCTGTCAACGGAGGGGCTGGCGATGGCGGAGCGTGGCGGCTTCACCGGCACCTGCTGGGGCTGCGCACCAGGCGAGAGGGGCTTGGCAGGGCTGGAGCAAAGCGAGGGCGGCGTGCTGGATGGTTTGGTGGCAGCAGCACCCAACTGCCGGGCGGGAGACGGGGCTGGTGTGGAGCCGGCGCTCACTGACTGGATGGCAGCGTGGGGCTTGGGGGGCTTGGGAGCCGTGGGGGGTGGCGTGGGTTTGGGGGACACCGGAGGTGGCGTGCCATGGACCCGCTTCACCTCTGCAAAGAGAAGGGAGAGAGGCAGAAGGGCAGCAGGGCCAGCTGGAACACCCCACACCCCCGCTGGGGAGCTCCCATCCTGGGGACGGGTGGTGGGGTACCTACCTGGGCTGCCAGGGCTCGGGATGGGCACCTTTTTGGGGATGGGTGCTGGTGGCCCGGGCACCTTCTGGGGTGGCTGCGTCAGCACAGGCTTGGGGGACACCGGCGGCTTGAAGGGCTTCTTGGGCTCGGCCAGCGGTGGGGCGTAGTCAGGACCATCAGGGCGGACGGTGGGTGGTGGGGTTGTGGGTGGCTCAGCCCCGCTCAGCTCGGAGGCTGGCCGCCGCTTGACCGTGCTGGTGCCATTCTGGTAGACAGCGAGTGGGGCCGGCTCCAGCGCCGGCTCCTTGTCCTTGGCCTTGGGCCGGCGCTTGACGGTGTCGGACTCGGTGAGGACAAAGCGGACGCCGTCCTGCTGGCTCTGCCTGGCCCGGATCCGCCGCTTGAGCGTGGCGCTGGCCTCCACCTTGGCCAGGTCCCGGTGGGCTGGGGACAGCCCCTCACCCATATCCCCCCGGGTTGGCCCCAGGGGCCGTGGCCGCTGCTTGATGGTGAGGTTGCCCTCCTCGGCAAAGGGGATGCCGTCTGGGGAGCCGCCGCGCTCGACCCGCAGTCGCTCAGCGGGGCCATCAGCGCCCGCCTCCGACCGCACGCTATCGGCACGCTCACGGCGGGCAGCTGCCACCAGCCCAGTGACAGGGCCACTAATGGTCCGGCGCCGGTTCACCACCTCTCCATCCAGGCCAATGGCCTCCTTGTGTTTGACGGTGGCCAGGACGGTGGCCACACGGGCACGCTCGGGGCTGCCCGGGGGGGCCCCGGCTGCAGGTAGTAGCCCTCAGGTGTCTTGGCCGGTCCTGGTCCGCCAGCCCCATGTGGCTTCTGCAGTGCCAGTGCCCGGGCCCCACCACCGATGGAGGACATCTCCAGCATGGCCGCGATGCTACGCACGCTGCCAGCGCTGCCCGTGTCCACGCTGCTACCGAGGTCACTGGCTCGCCGCTGTTCCCGCCGGCTCTCCCCATTGGCAGCGGGGGGCCCGGCAGCCACCTCGCCTTCGCCATCCTTGGGGAAGTCCTCGGCCATGCCAGCACTGGAGATGGCGGAGCTGGAGCGCTTTGGTGGGGGCGGCGGGGGCCCTTTCTTCTTGGGGCGCACGGCAAAGGACTGGCTGCGGTTGACGTTCTTGTCACCGCCGGCCGGAGCCCGCACGGAGTGGCTGCGTCCCACACGCCGCTGGACTGTGGCGTAGGGCCCCGCATCCGGCACCAGCAGCTCATCCCGCTCCTGCTCGCTGTCAGAGGCGGCGTAGCGGTTCAGGCTGTGTGCCCGCTTCTTCGGCCGCCCTGGCTCCTCCTCGCCCTCACCTGCTGGCGGCAGGCACAGCACCGGCACCGAGACTGGCAGGACGGGCACCCCCGGGGGTGCCCCCTCGCCCTCGGCGGGCTGTGGCAGGACGTAGGCGAAGCCACGGTGGGTGGGTGACTGGGGCAGGGAGCGGGGAGACGCGGGGCGCTCGCCCGGCGGCAGCAGCTGTGGCGTGGGCTTCACCTTGGCGGTGGCATGGGGTGCGGAGGGGCCCTGTGGGGAGGGGGGCCGTGGCTTGCCAGGGGTCTGCGGTGGCGTCAGGTGACCAGCAGAGGATGGGAAGGGCTGCCGGGGTTTGCCCGGCACTGGCGGCACACTGGCACGCTTGACAGGGTGGCCGTGCCGGGGTGGGCGCCCCTCCTTGGGTGGTGCTGGGGGACCCTCACTGGCCCCCTCTGCCAGGTACTCCTGGCTCTTGGAGATGGCAGCCGTTTGGGGGGCCCGTGGGCCGTCGCCCAGCAGCTCCTGTGAGCTGCTCATCAGCCTGGTGCGGCCGCCCAGCCCCGGGGGAGAGCGGTAGCCAGGTGCTGTGGGGTTCGGGGCTTTCTCAGGGGGCTCCTCAGGGGCTTCGCCTGTCATGGCCACCTGCAGCTCACTGCTGAGCTCGCTGTCCTGGAAGGTGGTCATCTTGGGCGACTGGCACTCAGGTGGCTCTGGCGGGGGGACTCAATGGCCAGCACCTCTGGGCACGCTGCTGATGCCTTCCTCTTCAGTGTGCCTGGCTCGTACTTGCCCAGCTCGGCACGCTGTAGCTCTGCCAGCTTCTTCACTGCCAACATCAGCTTCTTCTGGTGGCCTGGGAACAGCACAGGGTGTCAGTGCCACCACCATGGGCTGGGGCTACCAGAGCCGGCACTGCAGCGCAGGACCTTACCCAGCTTAGTGATGCCAATCTCCTGCAGGTCCTCCCAGGTGATGTCGGTGATGAAGTCAATGTTCTCATAGCCATTCTCTACCAGCACCTTGTAGTACTGGGACAGGCCGATAATGGAGAGCCAGAGCGCCAGGTTGGCCTGGAGAGAGGAGGTGTGGTGCATGGCTCAGCGCTGGCTGGCAGCAGGGTCTGGCCCCAGCACCACAGCACACGTGGGGTCTCCCTACACTGTCCCAGTGCTCCTGAAGCACCCCGAGCCACGGGAAACCCCTTGCCGTGCCCAGCCAATGGGGCAGGAGAGGTGTCAGGGGGACACGTGGTGACATGTGGTGACAGCTGGCACCAGCCTGGTGGTCCCCAAGCTGTCAGAAGGGTGGACAGCTTTGGGACCCATGGGATGTGGGTAGCATCCAGCAGGTCCTACCTGCATCCCCCTGTGGCCCCATTCCTGGAGGAGGAGCAGGGCAGAGGATACAGTTCCCACCCTGGACGTTGGCTTTGGTGTCCCCAGCCCCACGCAGCCCTTACCGGCTTGTACTCCGGCAGCCATTCGGGGATGTTGAGGTTGTTGATCTCGGAGGCGATCTTCTTCCTGTGCCCCGGCTTGGTGACACCGATAGCCGTGAGGTCCTGGAGCAGAGAGGGGGTCAGCACCACACTGCACTGGCTGTACCCCCCACTCCCTGCGGCACCCCAGCATCTCACAGCCTCACCTCCGGCGTCATCCGGCTGATGGTGGTGATGTCGTAGCCAGCGTTGATGAAGTTGGGTGCGTAGAGCTGCAGCTGGAACTTGCAGAGCCACTGGTACACGGCCTCTGAGCTCTGGGGCAAGAGGGACAGCGCAGCTCAGGGCAGCCCTGGGGATGGGGACCCACCACCCCTGCCCGTGTCCCCCCTGGGGCTGCCCCACATCTGCCAGCAGGCCAGTGGGAGGCCCTGGCTGGGAGCCAGCACCGCAGAGGAGCTGCGTGGGGGCTGGTGCCGGGGAGCTGGGGGGCAGCAGCCGCAGGGATGACTCACACCGCTGGCTCACAGCACCCCGCGGGCACTGCCGGCTTGGCCAGTGCCCGGAGCCACACTGGCCTTGGTGGTCACATCACGGGGCACCTACAGCCACGGGGAGAGGGGGCTGGCCCTGCACGTGGCTGTGCCCATGTCACCCAACAACACACTTCACCGTGGGGCTTCCCACACCTCCCCAGTGCTCTCTGCTCACCTTCCCCTCCGATGGCGGCTCCATCTTCTTCAGCTGGGGCTCAGCAGGGGTCTGGGGGGCATACGGGGAGCTGGCCACACTCTGTGACCGCGATGAACCTGCCGGAGAGGCAGTGGTCAGCGGGCCTGGGGCTGCACGGCCCTTGGGCTCTGACCAAATCAGGTGGGGAGCCAAGCCCCTGCCCTGGGTGGGATGGCATAGCCACAGCCCCCTGGTTGGCAGGGCTACAGCAGAGATGGGAGAGTGACCCTGACCCCAGCACAGCACCCCTGGGCCTGGCAGTCCCCAGCCCAGCCAGGGGCCAGGATGCCACACCGCCCTCCATCCGCATGGCCAGCTGCAGAAGGAGCAGAGTTGGTTTCCCTGGCTTCCCACCTTCCAGAGCAGCAGGATCCAGAAGGGACCTGCTACCCAAAGCCCTACATCCCCACTCCTCTGGCTGTACCACCAACTTGGGGCAAAGGTCACCTGCCTGCTGTGCCCCACAGCAAAGGGTCCGTCTGGGGAGGGTAAGCTGGCACAAGCTGCCTTGTCCCCTGGGACCCCCACACAGGCACCCAGGCAGCCCTGCTGTGCCCACTCTCCAGCTGGTGCCTTTGCCAGCCACAGGGTGACATGGGCTGCTGAGAAATTTCTGCCTCATATTTGTAATCAGGACCAGCAAGAACCATCCCCTTCCCCCCACTGACAACTGCATCCTCCACTCCTGTGTGTGTGTGTGTGTGTGTGTGTGCGCGCGCGCATCGAGCATCCTCCTGGCATCTGCATCACACTTGCGTGGGCACCCTCCTCTCATGTGCATCCCTCTGCCATGTGCATCACCCTCATGGCTGCATCCCACTTGCATGTGCATCTCTCCAGCATCCCGCCCCCCCCACCACCCCATGTGTGTAGGCAACCCCCCCGTTTGTGTGTGTACACCCCCACACACTCTGTGTGTGTGTGTGTGTGTGTGTGTACACCCCCAGTGTGTGTATCCCCCCATTTCCCGGGGTTCCACCCACCCCTTGCATGTGCATCTCCACAGCCCGGGGGGGCATCCCCCAGCTCGTTCACCCCCCACGTGTGCATCCCCCTTGAATGTGCATCTCTCATCTGCACCCATCCCCCCGCCATGTCCCCCCCCCCCCCGGCACGTGCCTCTCCCGCAGCGTGGCCGTGCTCCCCCGCAGAGAGGGCAGCCCCCGCCCGCAGCCCCCCGGACGGCACCGACGGTGACAGGGGGGACCCGATTCAGTCTCCGGCAAGGCTGACAGGGGATGGGGAGGCAGAGGGATGGGGTGTGGGGGGAGAAGGAGTAGGGGGAGAGGGGGGCCAGGGAAGAAAAGGGGCCGGGGAGGAGCGCTGCCGCCCCCCGCCCGCCCACGCCGCTCCCCCCGCCCCCCCCCCTCCCCTCGGGCCCCCACTAACCGAGGCAGGAGAAGGCCTGGCAGCAGCCGAAAGGCGAGAGAGTCATTTTTTACCCACACGTTTTCCTTCTGGTGACGGGTGCCGTAGCAATAAAAAAAAAGACAGCTCCCTGGATGCACGGCACGCCCGCGGCAGGGCCAGGGCTCCTCCTGCTCCCGGCAGCCGGGCACCCACCTGCGGGGATGTCCTGCGCCTTGGCCGGCCCATCGCCCACGGCAGTCTCTTGCGCAGAAGCCTTCTGGGAAAGGACCGTTGCCAGCAGCTGAAAAACACCCCGGGAAGGGGGAGAACAGGCAGGCGTTGAGACGGGAGCCGGTGGGAGCCGGTGGGAGCCGGTGGGAGCGGGGGGCGCGTGCCGTGGCGGGTGATGCGGGTGCGGTGGGTGATGATGGTGCGGGATGCGGTGGGCGATGCGGGATGCGGTGGGCGATGCGGCAGCCACCCCACCGCCAGCCCGGGTGAGGGTGGGCAGGAAGGGGTGCAGCAGATTTGGGCTGCAAGCGGGGAGAGCGGGAGCAGCACAGATGGCGCGTTGCAGGCAGCGGGAGCCCGCGGCGGCACGACACCCCAAATCCAGACTGATGCACGCCCGGCTCAGGCTGGCAGTGTGGGCTGTAGGGCCCCCCCCCACAACCTGCAACACAGACACCCCCTCCATGGTCATCAGCACAGTGCTTGGCTTGACACACAGACCCCACTTGCCCAGTCTGCTCCAGCATAATGCAGGCAGGATGCCAGGGAGGATGGGCTCATCCTCAGCCTGGCAATGAGACACCCCAACCTACCATGGGCAGCATGCAAGGCGCAGGGGACAACATGCCGGCAGCAGCATGCAGTGTGCAAAGGAGGCAGGAGCTGCAGCATGCAGCATGCAGTGTGCAATGGAGGCAGGAGCTGCAGCATGCAGCCTAATGGGGACAGCATGCAGCACAGAGGCATTCTCCGAGTGGCAGCAGAGACACGGCGTGAAGCATGTGGGCTGGGCAGGCTGCTGGCGCTGCCAGTCAGTCCCCGAGCACACTGGCAGCACCTGCCCAGCCTGGCATGACACCATGCCTGGGGCTAAACGTGGGCCCAACCAGCAGTCCGGGCCATCTTGGAGGGGAGGGGCCATGCTGGTGGTCACTGTTGGTGATGGTCATGGCTGGTGGCACACTGGGTGCCAGGAGGACCCCACAGCCTCAGCGGGGACTGGGGCAGGTGGCGAATGGCTGCCCCAGGGCAAGCACCGGTGCGGGGACTGGAGCCCAGTGCTGCCACAGGCTGGCATGGCTGCGCCGGGGTCCACCTTACCTTGATGCCTTCAGAGCCAGCGTGCAGGGCGTGCGCCCCGCTGCCTGCGCTCTGTCCGCTCCCCGAGCTGCGGGCAGAGGCCACGCTGCCTGTGCTGCCCAGGCTGCTGCGGTCGCCACCTGTGCAGAGAAAGGAGATGCCATCAGGGCACCAAGCGCCACAGCAGCACCAGGGGACACCCCAGTGCGGGCATGCTCTTCCCAGAGCCACCGCTATCTGCCTGTGACCCCCCTCCCCAGGGACAGGGAGGCTCCCTCCAGCACGTGCCCACTGTACCTGCAAAGGGTTTCCGCAGCACCCAGATCTCCTCTGCAGGAGCCGGTGTGGCTGATCCACCCTGCGATGGTGAGAGGTGGGACGGGCTCATGTCGGCCCCACGGGACCCTTGGTGGCAGAGTAGAGAGAGCAGCCGTCAGGCATGTGTGGCTCTGCGCGCTTGGGCTCGCACCAGTGTGACCCATGGCCCCGGGACCTGTCGCTGCTGCAAGCAGGGAAAACCCCACAGCAAAGGTGTGGGGTCCCTGGCCATGGCCATGCTCAGGGGTGCCAGTGCTGCCCCAGGGGCCTTTCTGCCCACCAAGCAGCTGGCATGGGGTGACAGTGACCAGCCCCTGGACCCTGTACTGCAGGGCATCCCCTGCTGCCAGCCAGGCAGAATGTCCCAGTACCCCAGCTCAGCCCCAGAGGGACATGGAAACAATATTATCCCAGTACCATGGGGACACGACGCGGTGTGAGGGAACAGGGCAAACTCCAGCAGTGGGGACCAGGGTCCCCATCCAACTGTCCCCCAGCCAAGGCAGTGCTGCCTGTGCCCCTGAGCTGCCTGCACCCATCTAGGGGGGGACACAGGCCATGTGGGGCCAGGCTCCACGTGCTGAACCCCTCGCTCGCCGCAAGGTCCACACAGCAGCTGGTGACAGGTGGGTGACGCAGCAACAGGTGAGACGATCTGGCCACCCCAGCAGGGCACAGCCTGAGGATCACCTCCAAGGTGTCACCCCTCCACCAGCTCACCCCGCTGCCCGGCGCTGCTGGGTCCCGCTTGTACCAGGGCAGGCTGGGGACACCCAGCACTGAGCTCAAGGTTTCCAACAGCATCAGACGAGATGGACAACAGCCCTGCGAGGCCCGGTGCTGCCACGACCCCGCCACCAGCCACAGAGTAGCCCAGCCCCATCAACAGCCACCAGGTATGGGGCACTGCTACCCCACCGCCGCCCAGGCCACTTCCAGCCCTTATGCCACTCGCCCCAGCAGTGGCTGGGCTGTAGCGGGGACAGATGGTCAAAGGTGCTCAGTTCATTGGGGAGCACAGGGGGGAACAGACAGCTGTGCCACAATGGGGCTGGGATGTCCCTGCCCTGCACGTGCTGCGCTCACGCCGGGGAGCCAGCGCTGCCCAGGCAGGTGCAAGGCTCTGTGTGATCCAGCGGGGAGAGAAAGCCCTAGGGAGAAGGTTGGCACCCTTGTCCCCATCGCTGGCAGACAGGCAACGTCAAGGCACAAGTGTGGCTGGCCCGATGCTCTCCCAACACAACCTGCTGTGCAAAGACCCCCCCACAGACACCTGGCAAGCAGCCCCTGGGGGCACAGCGCAGGCTGCAAACCCCTGGCCAAATACCTGTTCTCTGGGTGCTCCTGATGCATGGACCTGCAGCACCTGTCACCTGCCCGTGCTGTGGGGACAGTCCCCATGGGGCAGCCGGGCACTGCCTGCCCTGAGTCAGCTCCAAGACTACCCCCCAGAAAAGCCTGCCGAGTGCCACAGCCGCTTCCCACTTCGAGCACATCCCTGACTCAGTCAGAGCGGCTCACTGGGCATCAAACACCCTGCAAGGGGAGGCTGCAGCAGGCAGAGGGTCCTTGCATCCAAATCTGCCTCCTCCTACCGTTCCTAGCCGAGCACCGTGCTGCCCAGCAGTGCCCCAAGGCACAAAGCCTACAGAATGGTTTTTGGTGGGGGAGAGGTCCTCACGCACCCAGCCAGGGTAGGCAGGAGAACAGGGAGCATGGGCAGAGTGCGGAGGACCCAGCAGTGGTGCTTCCTGCAGCCCTGCCTCGCAGCTGGGGACACAGGATGGCAGAGAAGGGACACGGCAGCGCTGGAGAGGGCAGCGCTGGAGAGGGCGTGCAGGGGAGGGGGCTGACAGCATGCACGTGTGCACGCTCCGCACGCGCCTGCCCGCATGCACACACGCACAGGTGCATGCACGCCCCTGCATGCACACACACGCATGCACACGTCCGCCCCTGGGCACACGCCTGCCCGTGTCATGGCAAAGGGGGGCGGGGGGAGAGGCCAGGCAGAGAGAGAAAAGACTCGATACACACGCTAAAGGAACAGAAAGAAATCCATCGAGAGCACGAAGCGAGCGGTGAACTACCTTGTCCGTAACGCGGCTCGTCGGCACTGCTAGGGGAGAGCCTGTGATAGCCAAAGGAACTGAAAAGAGTCTGATGGGAATGTGGTGGTGGAGGTGGAGGTGGAGGCAGGGAATGGAACGGATGGGACGAGGTGTCACCGTTTAGCACAGCAGCCCCGTAAGCCGGGAGCGGGATCTTTTGGTAGTGTTGGGGGATTGTTACAGTCTCCCATGAACCTGATAATAAAACATAACAAGAGACAAAATGAAAAGAATCAAAATAATAAGAGACACGCTCAGCGCCACCAAAGGAAAAACCACAAAGAAAAGGAAGAGAAAAAAAGAGGGGGAAAAAAGAAGGAAAAAAACCAACAAAAAAAAGCAGCAAACAAGGAAAGCAACCAAAGGAACATGGAGAAGCCAGAACCGAGACCCAACCGATGCAGAGCTGAGCCAAGGAGCAGCAGCAGGAGCTCAGCACAGGGCCCAGCCTGGCAGCGGGGAACAGCCCACGGGCAGATCCTGCAGACCCACCGTGGCTCCCGGCAGGGCTTGGACACGAGGGCAGCCCCACGCTTGAGGCAGCAGCATCGCCATGGGGCGTCCAGCACCGTGGGGCTCCTGCAGCTGTGCTGCCAGTGGTGCTGCTCCCCACAAGGGTGTCTCAGGAGGAAGGGGGCTGCAGACGCAGCTGGGCTGGGGGCTGCAGCACCAGCACCTCTGTGCCCAGCTGACCAAGCCACTTCTCACACCCCACGCTGCTGCCCCGCTGCATGGGGCCCAGGGCTGCAGCTAAGGGGATGGCTGTGAGAGCCCACGCTCTGGCAAACAGCACCACAGAGTGGGCTGCATCCCAGGAGCCCAGATCTCATCCCGGTGGTGCTGGCACATGACAGCTCTGCCCCAGCCCGTCCAGCACACGGCACCTCCACAGCAGGTTCAAGAGTCGCCGTTCGCTGCCCGCACCCCCAAGATGTGGCCGCCCTCAAGGTCTCACACAGCTGGGCAGCACACAGCTGCTGGAGGAGAGCAAGCCAGTCGATGCGGGGCCTTTCAAAACCGCCCACAGAGTCACCAGCTCCATCGTGCCACTCCTGGCAGTTGGCACAGTCACGGGCCATCCCAAGGACCACATGCCCCATTGGGAGCCTAGAGCAATGGGGATGGGGATGGGGACAGGGATGGGCAGCTGCAGGGCAGGGGAGCAGGGTCTGGTCCCTGAGATGGCCCCTGGCCAGGGAGAGGGTCCCTGTGGGGCAGCGCCGGGTCCCTGGCACCAGTGCCCACCCTCCCTGCTCAGACCCCGAGCACGAAGTCCTGTGGCCCGACCGCTGCACCTCCCCCTCAAACTGCAGTGATGCCCTCAGCTCTCCCCATGCACTGCCCTCATGGCACCACTAATGGCTCCCCCAGCTCAGTGCCATCCTGGCCCCAGGGCTCCCCCCTGAGCCCCCCAGGACTGCCGCCACCGAATCCCACGAGCACCGAGTGGGCACCAACCCCACAGTCACAATAGGAGTATTGACCCCACAACAAGGACACCAACCCTACGTGCACAACAGGGATGCTGTACTCCAAGGCACTGTCCCCACACACATGGCAGGGACACTGACCCCCATATGCGTGACAGGGGCATCGCCCCAGTTTGGCTTCACCAGCTGCACCCCTCAACACCTCCCAGCACCATCAGACTGAAACAGGGCTCCCCAGGGCCTGGGTTTAGGAGCAGCCCTGTGGGGGCAGATGGGACGGGTGGGGTATTATTTGCCTGTTCGTTTGCTTATGGCCTCAACAAGGCTGGAGGGGAAGTAGCCCACGCGGTCGTTGCCGGTCCGGTTGTCATGAATACAGCCCTTCCAGCGCCCATCCGCGTGCTGCTCCAGCACCTGTGGGCAGGGATTAGGTCAGAGGCCAGTGTCACCACCCCTGACACCCCCCCCCAATCCCCCACCGTCCACACTCACAGTGATGACGTCCCCAGCTTTCACGTTGAGGCTGGTCAGGTCGTAGTTGTTGCAATAGTCCTTGACAGCCCGGACCTGCAGAGCGGCGGAGGCGTCTGCGGGGACAGAGCGGGAGCGTCGCCGGCCACCCAGCCCCACCATGGGTGCTGTCACCCCCAGCCCAGCATCCCCCTGCATCGGCACAGCCACCCTGCACCCCTCAGCGCCCCTACCCCGCAGCATCTGCTTGATCTCCTTGCTGGCCTGGCTGGTGGTGAACTGGTTGACAATATCCAGAGCCGTCTGGTTGTAGGTGTTCCTGACGTGGGCGTTGATCCCACTCTGCAATGGCATGGAGAGGGCTTGGAAGGAGGCTGCCCTCTGCCCTGACACCCCTGGGGACCCCCCACCCCAGCCCACCCTGAGACCAGCAGCTGGAGTGCACAGCTCACGGCCTGGGTGCATCCTTCCCCAGGGACCCTCACCCCTACTCCCCAGGAGAGATGCACAGGGTCACTCCCATCCCGCAGCCACTCCCTGGGATGTTTGGGGAGGCGGGGGGGGCCTTACATCCAGCAGCAGCCGCACCACATCCGTCTTGCCGCACAGAGCCGCCTCGTGCAGCGCCGTGCCCGCCTTGGTTTGCCGGTTGATGTCGATGCCAGCCTGCAGCAGGAGCCTGGGGGCAGATGGTGGGGTCAGCGAGGTGGGAGGGGAAGGGTGCTGCCCTCCCTGCCCACGGCACCCACCGGATGATGTCGATGTGGCCGTTCTTGGCGGCGAGGTGCAGGGGGCTGGTGCCGTTGGGGTCGGTGGTGTCCCCTGGCTTGGGCTCCAGCAGCGCCGCACACATGTTGCTGTTCAGGAGCAGTTGGACCACCTGGCTCAGCAAACACAGACGGAGCAGGGCTGCAAGGGCAGCTCAGCCGCCTGCCGGGGCTGTGATGCCCCGGCCCCCACCTCCCTGCTCTGCCCCTCCTCAAGCAGCCAGAGATTCCCCACAGCACTGTAGGCCTCCATTGCCATCCCTCCCCGAGGGCTGCTCCAGTACCCCAGCGACCTCGTCGTACCCCCATCCCCTCCCAGTCTTCCTCTTGGGGGTCTTGGTGCTGCAAAAACTTACCCCAACCCGGCCAAACTCGCACGCCAGGTCCAGAGGCGTCTTCCCCGAATTGTCCATGATGCAGGGGTTGGACTGGTGCTGCAGGAGCATCTCCGACTGTGGGAGAGCGAGACCCCAGTTCAGTGAGGACAGGGCCAAGGAGAGTGGTACAGACACACCCCCTCGACTGCTGCACCCCACTGCTGGCCCCACCGTACCACGTCGTAGTGCCCGTGCTGCGCTGCCAGATGCAGGGGGATCTGGCCTTCATCTGATGGGATATTCACAGAGGAACCTGCTTTCAGCACCATTTTCATGGGCTCCTTCTTGCCTTGCCAAGCCGCGTAGTGCAGGGGCCGCATGCCTGTGGGTGAGCAGGACAGGCGTGCCATGAGCCCCCCAGCATGCTGACGCACCCGGCCAGAGACTGCAGTGTTCTTGGGGTGTCCCCAGGAGAACAGGGGGTGGCAGGCCATGGTCAGAAGCCCCAGGACTCACCTTTGTTGTCCTTGATGTCCACCGCAGCCTGTGCCTCCAGCAGCAGTGAGATGAGTTCTGTGTTGCCATTGAGTGCTGCATGGTGCAGAGCCGAGAACCTGGGGACCGGCCGTGGTGTCAGGGGTCCCATGTCCTTGCCCCCTCCACAGCCCCACCTGCCCAAGCCCAGCAGCACGGCCTTGAGCCTGCACCCACTGCGGCACCCCAGGGCACCTCCCACAGCCCCCACATGTGCACATGCCCTGAGTTTCCCATGCAACACCCCCTCCATCCTTCCATGGGCACCCAAAGAGCTGCCACAGGGACCAACTGTGAACGAGCCATGAGCTGGCCATGTCCTGGCATGCAACAAGAGCCAGAGAGTGGATGTGTTGGGTTTGCTCTCCAGCCCATCATCTTATTTAGCTTCCTTTGGGGCACTGCAGCCTTGGAACAGACCTCCCCCCAATCCACACAGTGGGATGCAGGGCTGGGGATGCCGCTGAGCCGGGAGCAGGGGCTGGTGGGTCTGACCTGGGGATGCTGGAGTGAGATGGGTGCAGGTGAAGCACTCCCTGGGGATGCTGCAAGCCCACAGGGCTGGAGGCGATGTTTCAGGGCAGTCTGGGGAAGAGCAGGCACAGAGGAGGCCCACCTGGGTTTGGGGGAGGGTGTGCCAAGAAGCCACCTTCCCTGCTGACCCACTTCTCCCAGCTTGGCCCTGGCAGCACAACTGCAGGCACCAGCATGGGGGTGCCCAGGCTGCCAGGGGGCAGCAGTGCCCCTGTCCAGTGCTGGGGGTTGCTGTGGGGCAGGGAAAGTCCCCTGCCCCACAGTGCCAGACCCCACTTTGCTTTCACAGTACCTGGGACCAGCCAAACAGTGAGGCTCATTGCTGGGAAGGAGGCCAGGAGCTGACCTACTTGCCGCTCCCGGCAGCAGCATCCCCTGTGTGGCTGTGCTTACGCCCATCACCCTGCTGCTCTGGGCCCCGGTCACACTCGGTACCCCTGTCCCATCCCCAGGGCCACCCCGATGTCACGGGAATGTGGGAATGGACTGCGGACCCCAGCGGGACCTGCTGGCCCCTGTGGCTGCCCCGTGCCCGAGAGGCGGATGGTGGGGCAGCGATCCTGCCCACCCCCCATTGCCAGGACCCCCAGCTGAGGTGGGACGCGTCCCTGCTGGGGAAACACGCTTCACCCACCATGTTTCCCCACGGAGCTGCCGCCTGCGATCCCCGGCTGGGCGCAGCGATGCAAGCAGACAGCTCGTGCAGGAGGCCGATCCCCAACGTCTGCCTGGGAAATGTCAACATTTTCCGCTCCGGCGCCCCGCTCAAATCCGCTCAAGATGGTGCAAATCCCAGCCCTCTCCCAGGCTGCCTCGGGGGCTTCCCCCAGCACGGCCCAGTTGGCCGCAAAGGCCGCGTGCGGTGCAGGACACTGTTCCCCAAGGGAACGTGGGATCACCGGCACAGCACTCGCCCCCAGCACCCACCAGCTCGGGAATCAGCAGGCACTCAGCGGGGATGGGGAAACTGAGGAAAAGTGCCAGGGCTGGCTGAGCTGTCACAGCGAGCTGGCAGCGGGGCCGAGAACACGCTGGCTGCAGCCCGGGTTTGCCCTGTGTGTTCTCAAGGGATGTTTCTTTCCAGGAGCAGCGCTGGAGGCTGAAGGTTGCTCCTCTGCTGCAGGGTTACTCCCACACCCTCTGAGTTGTCTGGTAGCCACAGGCAGGGTAAGAGTAGGGGCCCCCAACCCTGCCACCACACACACAGCTGTCCAGCAACCTGCTGGCTCTGGCAGCCACTGCACGAGGTGGTCTGTGGAGTGATGTATCCCCTCGCCCTGCCCACATCATAGCCTCCAGCCCCTGTCCTGTGCAAGCAGTGCCCTACACCTGCCCACGGGCTCCTACTGCCCTGCTCGCTCACACTCAGAGGCACACTTGCATGCACGTGCTCATTCAGCTGCACAGCCACACGCTTGCATGCACCCGTGCACACACACACGCACACGTGGGCTGGCAGAGCTGATACATTGGCGGGTACCAGGGGATGCCCGCTGGCACCACCCTGCTGCCGGGGCCCTATCCTAGTGAGGATAAGGAGGGACTTGGGATGCTGTGACTGTGTATTCCCAGGCCTGCCCTTCCGTTCCTGACCCCATCCGGCCCCTCTGCTCATGTGCCATTCCCACAGCTGAGCCATCCCCAGGGACCAAGCAGCATTGCCCAGCCCCATGCCCTGCCACTCTGCTCAATGGGGGTGGGGGGTGGGGCTGGGGGCCACAGGGCGTGGCTACTTCCCAGCTCTGCAAGCGCCACTCCCCGCTCCCACCGCAGCCCCCTCCTCTTCTGCAGGGCTCTGGCTGCCTTGTGGCCTCATTAGCGTGATTAGCAGGGGCTGAGCCTGCAGACCCTTCCCCGCTCCTCCCTGCCCATTGGGTGCTGGCTGCAAAGTGGCCCATGGGCACCATGGCCCGGTGGGGGCATGGCTCACCAACCTGGTGCCCCACAGGGCTGCTCCCCACACAGCACCTGCAGAGCCCCAATTCTGCAGGAGAAGCCGGCGAGACGTGGGGCACAGCTCTCCCTCTGCCTTTCAGCCCTCACCTCCCGCCAGCTCTGAGGCCCGGGGCTGGCTCCACCATGCCCCATCCACCCTGGCTAACAGGGCCCTGCCCGGACCCCAGCTGCGTGGCTCCGGAGAGCCCGATGTGCCCGTGCAGACACACAAGACTCCTGCTCCCTGCATCCTCTGCAACCCTGCTCCCCACAGCATGCACACCCCTGCTCCCAGCACCCCACCGTGTGCAGGCCTGGGCACGGGGCTCCCACTCACCCGTCGGTGTCTTGGAAGTTGACGTTGACTTTTTTGCTGATCCGAGGAGCTCTGGGAGGGAGGGAAGGGGACAGCAAGTTAGAGGAGCGGGAGGCGGCTGGGGCAGGGCCCTGGGGTGCACCAGGGAAGTGATGGAGCTGCAGCTCCAGGTTTCTAGGTTCTGGCTCCCTGCAGCTCTGCAGCCCAAGCCTGTGGGCAGCTGCTGGTGGGAGGGCTTGGAGTGTGTGTGGGGGTACCTGTTGATGGCAGCAGAGCACAGGGTCTCTCCCAGCACCCAGGGTCTCCAAACACCCGGAGTGCAGTGGGTTTGCCTGGGGTTCCGTCCCTGGCTCCTTTGCTTTGCTGGGGTTTTGCCACAGCCCCATGGACTGCTTCAGCAGAGCAGAGGGCTCAGCATCCTCCCCTGGGCCCTGGCATGTCCCCTGTCCCCCCTGTTCCCTCAGCACTGTCCCACTCCCACCCTGCATCTGCCTGAGTGGGAAAATAAACTGCCTCAGGCCAATCCAATTAGCACCACGAACAAGGACGAAAGCCAGATTTACATAAGATTTAGCAGAAAAATGCCACTCAGGCTTTCCAGTGAGCCTGCTCTTCCTTTCAGTCCCCAGAGGGGAGCCAGAGCAGGAGAAGGAGGAAGAGGAGGGTGGCTGCAGCACGGCAAAGCCCTGGGCTGTGAACCCAAACTGTATCTCAGCACTGGCAGGACCCCAAACTGGTGGGAAACCACTCAATGAAGGGTGCCTGGCCTGGCAGGCATCCTCAAGCTGCAGCCTGGCAGGAAGCACACCAGGGACAAGTGAGGAACCCAGCTGGAAGGGGCAACTTCAGGCAAGGAAGGGAAACATGGATGGGGCCAGAGGGATGCTCCTCATGTGCCATAGTCACGGCCCTGCTTGCTCCCCCAGTGCCACGTCTCCTTGCCAGCATCCCAGCATGATACTCAGTGATTTTGGGGGTCAGCAAATGGGACGTCGAGAGCACTGGCAGCGGGAAGGACCCACAGGCCTGGGGAGCTGTGCAGGGCTGACCCACCCTTGCACAGGCTACGCATATTGGATGGTCCCAGGAACGTCCAGGGCAGAGTCTGCTCCCTGCACATGCTGAGATTCTCTGGCACCCAGCACCAGCTCCCTCCTGTGCTCCATTGCCCATTTGACAGCCCAAGCTCAGGATGTTTGCTAACGATGATGCAGCCCAGTGCCAAGAGGCAGGAGCTATGGAGGATGGCTTCTCAACAGCCACAACAATCAGCCCCCATCTATCAGGTCCCCAGCCTCTTCTCCTGGCACATGGTGCCACGGGATGGCTGTGGGACAAGAAGGGACTCTGTTGGGTCCCCAGGGCACAGAGAGGGACAGGGGACCGTGGTGACCCCTGGGCATTGTGAGGGACAGGGGCACCATATGGACCCCTGGGTGTGGAGAAGGAGTGGGGCACTGTAGGCTCCCTGCAGCAAGCCCTGCTCCTCCTCCTTCCAGCTAAAAACCCCACCACCAGCCCCAGCCCTGTGTGACGGGGCAGCTCACACTGTTCATTTGACACATTAATGAACCACCTCAGCAACAAATCCCTGGTGACTGAACCCCAGGAACAGCCTCTGACATCCCATCTCCAGCGCAGCATCCCCGTGCTCCCCCGGGAAGGGCTGTCCATCGCTGGCAGGCAGAGCCCCCCAGCACCGGGGCTGACCGCAGCAGGTCCCCGCCAGCCCCGAGCTGCCGCCAGGCTCCCCAACAAAAGTGCCATTCAATGGCGATGGAGAGGAGCCCAGGACCGCTTCCGCTGCCACCCGGCGCCAAGAAGCAGCTCCCAGGAGAAGGGGGCCAAGCTGCCCCCCAGGGACACAAATGGCCAGGGGGACAAAAGGAGATGGCAGGCGCAGGAGCGGCACCATGCCCGGCACTGGCTCCAATCTCCGGCCCCGAGACTGGCCCCGCTCTGGCTAACCGGTCCTCGCAGACGGACGGACGGACGGACGGATGTCAGCAGGTCTGCAGTGCCTGGCCTTTCCCACGGGTTGCTCCCAGCAAGGGGCCGGGATGGGGCAATGCCTGGGGACTGGTGTCACAGGGTGCAGCGGGGAGGCCAACAGCATCACCGCTGCGCCCCGCAACGCCGATCCCTGGGTGGGCACCAGCAGCCCCCGGCTCTGGCCAAACCAGCATCAACTGCACACACCATCGCAGCGAATCTCTCCTCCCTGCACCTGCAGGAGAGGCTGCGGCTGCCAAAATCTGTTTAGCACTTCCATCAATGCCCGTGCCAAGTGCTTAGTCAGTGACTTCCAGCCGTGCAGCGGTTTGACTTTCGTTAAAGCCCTGGCAGTGGCCAGGAGCCTGCCGGTGCCCATGCCGGGCTGCGGCGAGCTCAGGACCTGATGTGGCTTCAAGTGCTGGTGGGAAAAGGTCTTTAGGTGCAGCATTGCTCTGACTGGGTCCCCTGAGGAGCAGCTGGGTGGTCCCACGTCCCAGCAGCAGGCTGCCACACCAGCCGTCACTACCAAAGCTCCCAAGGGACTGCAAGCAAAGCCCTCATGGTCCCACAACCCAATTAAGCCCCTCCTGTAATGGAGAGGGATGCTTGTCTGGCACGGCATTGGCATGGGGCACGACAGCCGTGCCAAGGGTGCAGCGCTGCAGCTGGAGCCTGGAGCCCAACCGGGCCCTCAGCATGTACCTGCTGCAACTGGGTGCTCATGGTTCTCAGGAGCGGGGAGCAGGATGGGTGCCCTGGCATGCCACCAGTTTCACAGCCCCGGTCTACCTCAGCCCCACTGCTGCAGTGTGGGAGTTGCAGCCTGTCTGAGGGCAGTGGGAGAGCATGTTAATGGCTGGGAAGCACAAGGAAAACTCCTCCACTAACAAGGGGGAGAGAAGAGAGCCGAGAGCACTGACAATTAAAAACAGCGGCCACAAAAGGAGACAGGCACAGCAGTGAGGAGAGCTGGGCTCCTGCACAGCCACACTGCTAGCAGGCGCCGCGTATGCCTCCGGCTGTCGACCCTGCTGGGATAGCCAGGCAGGTGACAGTGAGCACCAAGCTCTCATGAGCACTGTCCTGCCCTGCCTGCACAGGGACAGACACCAGGGCCATGGGCACGTGCTGTCGCACGGGGGGACAGTGATACCCTTAGCACTCTGGCCCTTGCTCACACTGCCTGAGCCTTACCAATGCTCTCCGGACATCCCAGCGTCCCCTCCTTGCTCACTCAAGTGATGTTTGTGCCACATGGGAGCATGGGGGTGTGCCCTGGGCCCTGCTCCCCTTGCACCCCAACCCTACACCATGGCTTCCCGCAAGGCTCTCAGAGCAACCTGCACCTCGCGAACATCCCGAGGGGCCTGACAGGGCTGAGCAGGGTCAGGCAGGTCCACATCATCAGTCCCAGGAAAAGGGGGATGTGCTGCACTGCAGGATCTGGTGAGTGCCGGCACCACCAAGCCCGGCTCCAGCCCACGGCTCCTGCGTGCAATGGTAGCCGCAGCCGTCTGCCATAGACACCGACTATAACAGCGTCTGCTGAGAGTAAACACTGCCGCGGGGAGCTCAGCCCAGCCACTACTCCCAGAAATGCCTTCACTTAAACGCAGGGCTCACAGTAGCTAAGTGCACGCTTGAATTCAGCCCGGTGCTCCGCGTGCAGTGAGGGCAACGAGCTTCCTTGCTGGCCCCATCCTCCCCGGCCACGCGCCGGCCTGCGTCTCCAGCCCCGTAGCAGCGCGGGCCCCGGGCAGGCATCGTGATGGCAGGCAACGCACGAGCTGGTTGCACGTGCAGGGCCGGGTGTGCCTGGGGGACCCGCTCTGCCCAACCCCAGCGTCCGGCTGCATGTCCCCTTGACCTCCTGCAGCTCCGCACCAAGCCCAGCTGCTGCTCCAGGCATCCCACTGCACACCACGGGGAGACCCCCATGCCCAGGCGCTGCTCTAGACATTCTGGTGCCCACCATGCAGAGACCCCCCCATGGCCCTGCACATGTGTCTGAGTGTCTGCAGCCATGGCCCCACATGGTGAGACTCCTCAGCGACTTGGGGGGCTCCTCTCCCTTCCCAGCAGCGGGGCCATGCAGCGCCCATGAGCATGCTCATGCTCCAGCCCCTGCATCTGCAGCCAGCACAGCGCCAGTGGCGATCGATGCCCAGCCAGGGTGCAGGGGCTCCCAGCCAAGCCCCCGCTGACGAAGCACATCCTCGCCCAGCTCCCCCCAGCAGCACTGCGCCAGCTCGCAGGGAGAGGGCGGCTGCTCTGAGCAGATGGCTCCAGCCTCCTCTAAATCAACATCTACTTAATGAGGGGAAAGCCGTCGCTGCCCCCCCACCACCCTCCCCAGTTAAGCAGCAGCAGCAAACAAGCTGGGGCAACATCCCCCCTAATCTTCCTCCTTCCCATCCCTTCTGTCACCCCGCTGCAGCTCTCCCCCTCCCCTCCAGACCCACCATCCTTGCCGCTGTCACCCCTCTGCTCCAAGATCCCTGTGTGCCTGTCCCCAAGCACAACAGGGACCCCCAGGGCCCCACAAGCAGGACAGCACCAAGTACCCACAGGAAAGACATTCACAGCAAAGCCAAGTGCCTGTTTCAGAGGAGGAGGAGAGGACCCTGCAGTGGCATCGCCGTGAGCTGCCGGATAAAGGAAGCATCCAAAATAGCTGCTCTTAATTATATCTTTGCTGACGAGCGCCACGCAAACAACGGCGCTGCAAGCACTCGCTGCACGAGGAGCCCTGGCACGAGTGGTCTTATTCCTTGCAGCAAGGATGGGGTCCCTGCCATGGGGACCCTACAGAGGTGGCCAGAGCAGCCAAAGCTGGGTCTGGTGATGATGGGAATGCCAGGGAGCTGGTCCTCACCGTTGTCAGACAGCAAAAGGCTTGTACTCCTCCAGCCAAGGTCATGTTAAGCGCCAAGGCCGGTGTGATGTTCAGATGCTAATGAAGCTGTTATCATCTTCTGATCAATTTTGACTGTATAAATAATGCACTGGGAAGCTTGCGGGCTGCTGGCTGCACGGCAAGGGATTGCGTGGGGCAGAGACAGCAGGGATGGGATGGACCCACTGCAGCCCTGTGCCCATCACAGCTGGAAAACTATTGTCCATCACAGATGGAAACCCCAGTACCCATCACAGCTGGATAACAACCGTCCACCACAGCTGGAAACTTTCTGCCCACCACAGCCAGATACCCCATTGCTGCAGCTGGACACCGCATGACTACTGGATACCCACAGCTGCATGCCCTGGTGCCCATCACAAGCTATTTCCCAAATCCCAAAGCACTTTTGGGGAACGCTGGCCCTGCGCCCAGCACACCTGCTGGTGCTCTGGATGCCTGGCCCTCACACGGAGCTTTCCCCCGGGAGTGGAGAAATCTGCACTTCAAAATCAATAGGCTGTGGCAGCCTGAGTCACGGTGCTGCAGCAGCACAGGGCTGTCCCCTGGGGCTGGGATGAAGCAACTTAAATGCAGCTTTCTAGAGGCAACGGGACTCCTCTGTAATTATTTTTTTTTAAAAAAAGGAAACTTTTTGATTCCAAGGAAGGATGAGGGGCTGACCCTGCTGGCTGCTGGGGCAGTTGGGGACCAGGAGTGTGGGTGCACCCCAGGCAAAGCCTACCGGCTAAAACCATGGGGCTGGAGCTGGCCAGGGTACGCATCATCCCACAATGCCTGCCAGCGCTGTACCAGGGCAGTGGTGCTTACCAGCAGCTACTGTGAGCATCCCTGCATCACCAAGCCATATCCTCACCTGACCTTTGCCACGTGGTGCCATGAAGCCTGGCTGAGTCCTGCACCACCGGTGCTGCACCAGTCAGATTCCCCTAGGGCAGCCTGGGGGTGTCCCCCAGACCTGGTTTGGGGTGCCCCCAGCCCTGGTTTGGGGTGCAGCCAGGCAACCCCTGCCTTTGCAGGCGCTCCCTTCCAGAATGGGGTCTCTCTCTTGCCTGCAAAGTCCCAGCAGCCTCCTGTCCACTCCAGGCTGCTGACGAACCTGCTGACCCTTGAATAACTCACAGTGCCACGCTGCTCTGCCGCACGAAGGATGCCGGGGACTTGGCCCCATACAACCAGGGATGTGCAGCCCCATGCAAGCTCCAGCCCCGCAGGTGGGACTCGGGGTGCCATGCTCAGCCTTGGGGGACTAGCACCACGCATCACACCAGCCCCGCCGCACCAGTCGCCGCCGGCCCGGTGCCAGCCGTACGCCCACCCACGTCTCTGCGGAAATACATGTTGGTGCCGCTTCCACAGAGCCTTAATTGACAGCCTGCTCTCCACGTGCTGGGGCGGTAGCAAACAGGTAATTTTCAGTAATCAGCCTGGCTGGAAGGAGTCACTGCTGGCACAGCGAGGCTGCTGTGGCAGGGGATGGGATGTGTCTGCTTGGGGCCAACACCAGCCTGTCCACCTGCATCCCAACAAAGCTGGTTCTGGGCATCCTCAGTGCTTGGGCAGAGGCTACCCAGGACAAGGGAGCAGAGAGGGACAGACGATGGCACCACTTGCTTCCACCCCGGGGGCACAGATGAACCTGCCTGGTCCTGTCTCCATCCTCCACACCTGCTCTGTGTGCCCAGGGGCCCCTGGGAGGATGGACCCCAGCCACGCTGGCTTGCAGGGAGGAATCAGTAGCTTTGTGCATCTTCAGGCAGTATCAACTAACAAATAGTTGCCATCATCTGGCCTCCCACAAACCCAGCTGCAGTCCAGGCATTGCTGGGAAGTGGTGGGGAGCTCCCCAGCACACACAGAGCACGTGCCCACATGTGTGCATACATGTGCGCTTGGGCAGCCCAGATAAACAAGAGGGCAATAAGCAACACTGCAGCGCTGGGCTTGGAGCTCCTGCACCATACACAGATAAAACAGGCCCTGGGGTCTAAACTCAGCGCCTTTAGTGCCATCACCTGTCCTCATCCGCATGGCTTCCATGCGTGCCCACCCATGCACCCTCCACATGGCAGCGGGTTTCGTTGTGTGGGCACAACAGGCAGCTCTGTGTGCTCACGGGCTGGTAGCTCAGTGATGGGCCCTGCCAGGGTGGATGGGCAGCATGTGGATGTGCAGCCAGGCGATGCCGAGCCACTGCCCTCAGCACCCGGAGCCCAGCACGGAGTCGCAGTACTGCAGGGGCTGGGCTGGGCTGGGCTCGCAGGACCCATCCCGGTGTCCCTAGTGTCCCCAGCACAGCGGGCACTGGGGGAAGAGGGCTGGCAGGGGCGGTGCAGGACCACTTGCCCCATCCCTGCAGGAGCTGGGGCTCACTCTGAGACAGCTCCAGGATCTGCACACGCTGGAGTGGAGACAGCCGGGAGATGAGCTGCTGCGGAGCTGCACAGCCGCGAGGAGCATGCTGTAAACAGCCCAGCTGCAATGCAGGAGCCGGGCAAGCGGCTGCTTTGTCTGCTCCAACGGCTCCGGCAGCCACGGACTAAAAACCTACGGGGGCCTCAATGAGGAGGCGGCGTGGTGCCGGGCTCCCAGCAGCCACATCTGGAAGGGATCAGCCAGCGGCTGCTACCGCCGCTGCTGAGAGCCGTCCCCAGCGTCGAGCCCCACACCAGGCCGGGGAGGAGACACGGCCAACACAGCCAGCGGAGATGGCCCTGGGCACACGGACGCGCAGGGCAGATGCACATGGGCACATGATGCACACAGGCCCACGCGTGCACATGGATGCACGGGGATACATACAGACACATGCACATGCATGCACATAGTTGCACAGGGCTGCACCAGGATACACGCTGGAGGAGCAGCACGGGCACAGAGCAGTGGGGATGATGATCCGAGAACCAGAGCCTGGGCCGCACCTATGGCAGCTGCTTGAGCAGCAGCTCCAACCGACTCCACCTCCCGCTGACACGGGCCATGGTGGGACACCCCTGCCCTCCAACCACCTCAATCTACTTGGCCCTCATCAGGTGGCTGGCAATGACCTTGCCAAAGAGACCCAAGGAGACCCAGGCAGACCAAGCATTACCCCACCAGCCTCTCCCACGCCATCCCAGCACCGTGCTTTCCTGGCCGGGTGGCTCGTGCCTGGCACCAGCACCCATCTATCATCAGCACAAGCCCGGCAGCATGGGGCTGTGAGGCTGTGCCAAGGATGGTGCTGCATCCCAGCTTCCCATTTCTCAGGCTGATTGCTCCTGTCGCTGTGGAGCCCCACGTTAAACACCTCATTTTCTACTCCTGTATTGAGTTAGAAAATACTATTAACATTTCATTATGGCTTAAAGATCCCTCTCAGCCCAGCACAAAGAGTCAGACCGCTTGCACAATCACACCTACACCGGGCAGGCTGTGCTGGCTCTCATCCCTCTGGGGAGAAGGGACCAGGGCAATGAGTCCCACACAGGGAAACCTAGGGCAGAGGTAGGAATGGGCACTGCACACCAGCTTCGTGACCAGCTCATCCTTGTGGCACACTTGGCCACAGCCAGGGCACAAAGTGGTGCCAGAGCAGTAGTGTCCGTGCAAGTCAGCCCAAACCCAGGAGCTCCTGAGTGGGTTCTGCTCCCCAGCTTCTTTCCCTCACCCACGGGAGCCTAACCCAGCAGTAACAGCATCATCCATTAAATACCAGCCAATTAGTTCTCCAACACAGTCCTGAGTGTGCCTGAACACTTGCAAAAGGCAAGGGCAGCGTGCAGCGGGTCTCTGGCCACAGGCTCACTGGCCACAGGCTCACTGGCCACAGGCCCTCAGGGCGGCCAGCAGTGCCCAGCCCTGGCAATGCTCAGTCCAGCTGCAGTGGCACACGCTGCTCCCAGCACAGGCTGCTCCTGCACCAGCACCAGGAGGTAGACACACACAAGCACAGCCCTGGGCATCACCCCGAAGCCAGGTGGTCCCCTCCACTGCTCATCCCACCAATAACACTGGAGCTCACACCCACCACGTGCCCAAGGACTCTCACTCCAGCACCCTCCTGGGCTCTGGCATAGTGCTGCGCAGCTGCCATCCGTGGGTGCTGCTGCTGCAGGGGCAAGCATGCCACGGCTCACGGAGCTGCCAGTGGGGCCCCATGGGCACAGGGGGAAGAGGAAAGGGCCTGGGACACACAGGCATGTGGAGCCAGGGAGGGAGGGTGTGTGATCACAACTTTCCCTGCAGCTGGGAAGGGGAGGGAAGGGTTAAAGGGAGTGTGGTGGAGGAGGGGAGAGGAACCAGATGCCAGCCTGGCTACTGGAAAACTGAGCTGGGCCTGCTGGGAAGGGGGCAGCTGTGGAGTGGAGTTTGAAGTGTACCCAGGGGTTCTGAGGTGCACCCAGCCTTGCTGCAGAACCAGCTTCCCAAGCATCCACTACGTCACCCTTGGATGCAGCCTGGCCCTGCCACATCCTCTGGCAGATCCCTGGAACCATCATCCCACCGGGCATCAAGGAGCACCGCAGCACCCAGCAGCAAGGTCCTTGTACAGGAAAACAGCCACCCTGGGAGAGCCCAGGGCACGAGGGCCACCTGCCACCAGCAAAGGGCTAATTGGTGTCAAGCCAGGTGAATTTGGGACTGACTCGGGAAAATCCAGGTCAGCAAGGAAGCCTCAAGCCAGGAGGGGAGCTGCCAATCCATGGCCACACTGCTCCTCCGTGGTTGTGGCCAACAGCTCTGAGGTCTTCTGCAGCATCCCTTGTGGGTAGGGACCCCAAAGAAGGAGCTGCGCCGGGGAGGCGAAGGGGGGATGCAGAGGAAGGTTTGCACCACTCCACAACTCCAACCCAGTTGGAGAGAGAGGCAAGAAAATGTAAAATAACTAGATGTCACTCCAGGCTGAGTAATAATCCCCCTCTGGAAGGAAACTTGGCACACGCCAGCCTGCGCCCGTCTGCCAAGTCCTGCTGGGAGCAAGGTTTCACATGCAGGCTAGAAACCCCAAGAAGTTTATAAGGGAGCTGCTGACACACCATTAAGCACAGCATGGCTGCTCAGCCCTGACCATGGCAGGGGATGTCACTCAGGCCCTGTGTCCAGGGTGCACCAACATCGCCCTGTACCAGCACTGCCCCAGGCCAGCATTGTCCCGTGTACCCCAGCATGCTGAGGGGATTGGGGAAGCCGTGGGAACGATGAGGGATGCACAAGGGGCCCAGCACCCCTTTGCAGCCACCAGCTTGACCAAGCTGCTACAGGATCTGGACCCATAACCCTTCCCTGCACTCAGACATCCCTCCTGGCATGACAGTTCCAGAGGCCAGTAGCACCCAGGGGCTCCAGTATCCTGCTGTGCACCATCTGCATCACTCCTGCCCAGGTTTCCCTGGCAGTAAGGAGGGGGCTGCCCCAGCACCCATGGCTGGGGAGCAGGAGCCATTAGGGGCAGCTGCCACCCAAGGGAAGTTTCCTGTGTTACGGGAGAGCTGGGGAAACCAGGCAGCTCCAGCGGCTGCTGGCCACACGCGCCCTGGGCACTGCACCACAATTGGATTTGCAGCTGCCCTGCCTTTTACTGCATGGAAATTGAATTGTAAAATGTCAAAGACATTTCCTAACTGCGCCATATTAGCCTGGTTTTTATTAAATACTGTTATCAGAGGAGATTATTAATGCAATCAAATGCAGGCAAAAAAAAACCCCAGAATTAACTGGCCGCTGCACAGGAGGATGCGCTGGAGGGTGGGCAGCAGTCAGTGAGGCCCTGCCCAGGGACCTCGTGTCCGCAAGGGGTCTGGCTCCTGCCTGCTGCTGCCCCTGCACCCTGGAGCACTGGTGAAGCAGCAATACCACCCAGATGATGCAGTTCAGTTTGCATCCCAGGATGGGTCCCCATGGCATGGCAGCGCCTCAGAGGGTGACGAGTTTGGGGGTAGTTGCTGAGCTTTGGGGTCCCTTCCCTGCTGCCCACTCCCAGGCAGGCTGCCTATGCTGCCTGTACCATGCACACCGCTCCGAGGAGCTGCCTGGCTCCTGTCCCGCTCCTTTCACCTGTAGCAGGCTCTGCCTGCCCTGTGCATGGGAGCATGGCCAGAGGCAGCTGTAGGGCCAGCACAGCACCAGTGGGGTCCCTTTCTGGGCTGAGTAGGACAGGATTGAAGGGACAAGGATTGTAAGGATTGTAAGGGACCTCCAGAGATCATCAAGTCCAACCTCCCTGCCAAAGCAGGACCTGCTCCTCACACACAGCATCAGGACCAGGGCTGGCTGAGATCAGCCCAAAAGTTCCAGGGCTGCTGCCTGGGGCACACGGATGCAGAGCCTGGCACAGATAAGCAATGAAGCTCTCCCAGCCAGGGTGGGGGCACCCCAAGAGCTGCCCACACCTCACCACCGGCATCCCCAGGCAGTGGAGATGGGTAACCCAGGTATAGCAGGGTGCAGCCGGTGCAAGGCTCCATGGGTCACCCAGCCCTGGACATCTGGAAGTGAATTATCCGGAGCTCCAGTGGCACACGGGGACAGGAGCCCCAACAGCAGCTGAGGGACCAGGATGGCACTGAGGGCCAGGCATGGAGTGGGCCACACAGCCCCACGGGACATGGACATGCACAAGCAGCCCTCCTGCCATGCTGGGTGCTCATCCTGGCACCATGGGACAACCTGCCAAGGATGTCTCCTTTGCCACATGAAGCTGCCACACATGGAAACACCTTGCTACACCTTCCCTGGCCCAGCAGGAGAAGCAGCTGGGACAGAGGAGCCCAGCCTTTGGTTAGAGGTCCCTCCTGCGGCACAGGTGGGTGCCATGCAGAAGGCATTTCCAAAGCGGACATGCCACCAGTGGCACTAGCCTGGCAGGGAAGGAGCCAACTGGCCCCAACACACCATGGCTGAGGAACAGCAGCCCCCCTACACAACACAGCACAGCCCCATCTCCTGCTGCCCAAAGCCTCAAGTGCCCAGCATGGGGATGGTGCAGCAGGCACGTACCCCATTGGGGACACTCCGGGGCCTCATCCAATCCCACAGTGCCCGAGGAGCCGAGGGGAAAACGCCAAGTCACTACAATTCTTCGAGGTAGCACCGGGGAGGAGGGGACAGGGAGGGAAACAGTTTGCTGCCAAATCCCTGCATCTGATTTGCGTAACTTTCAGACAACCTTATCAATTATGGATGCCCGGGAAGCGAGTGCGGTGTGCGCTATGGCCGGCCCGGGCCCCACAAACTCGTACTCCACGCGCTAAATTGGGGCCCATGTCGCCATAGCAACTCGTGTTAATTCACACAGGGATTTTTAAAATCTCATTTATTAAACCCCACATGAATAGGATAACAGAGCTAAGTTACAAATCTTCCTGGTGCCGTGCAGCGCGGGGAGCGCCGGAGGCACGCGTGGGATCAGCACGCGGAGGGGACGGGGGGACGCCGCGGTGTGGGGACAGCCCCTGCTCAGTGCTCTTCCACCCCACGCCACACACCGCTCCCCCAACCCTGCTGCCGCAGCCAGAAATGCTCACAGCCCCCCAGCCAGGAGAGTTGGGTCCCATGGGGAAACAGTGCCAGAGCAGCCCAGCACCGGCACCACGGTCCAGCAGAGCTGGAGATGTGCAGCCCAGGTGGGGTATGAAGTAAAGCATCCAGGCCTGCAGTAGCAGTCTCCCCAGTGCCAGCTGGTCAGGCTCGGCCTCACTGGGTGCCCCTTGTCCCTCACTTGCGAGCCCGGCATGGGGAGCACCGCTGGCCCCCATGGCCATCCTGCCCAGCAGTGCCCAGTAGCCGGAGGGCTCTGCAGCAGGAGAGTGGCCGGTGATGGAGACGCAGCAGAACAGGGCTGGGAAGGAAAGGGATGCGGGAGGAGGTGGTGCCACTCCGGCACATCTGGCTGTTGCCACAGCAACGCCAGCTGTGCACCCCAGCCGGTGAGGATTGGAGAGGGGTGTGAGGGGGACAGTGCTAGGGACAGGCCAGGCATCATTCCCTTCCCGCACACCATTCTGAGAGGCCACGGAAGCGGCAGCACCTGAGGCATGTTGGGATGATGGGGGGGTCTGTGCTGGAGCCCCTCCCCTCCCCACATAGCCCCTCAGCAGCGACAGCAACGACGGCACTGGGGACACAAGGGACACCACACTGGCCCTGCATGGCACCAGGACATGGAGGATGCCATGCTGGCCCTGCTTGGCCAGGAACAACACCGTATGACCAAGGATGGGGGACAGTGTACCAGCCTTGCATTGCTCCAGGCACACTGGAATACCCATGTTTGGGGGGCATTGGGCCTCGAAGGGAGGGATGCAGGGTGCAGTGGCAAGGGGCCTGTGTGCCCACTGACCCAATGCCACACAAGTGCTCCCCATGGTCCCTGCCCGTGCCTATGGCCAGTCCCTGGCCCCCTGGGTTGGCCCGGCATCCCAGGCCTGAAACCTGCGTCTGCATCAGCACCATGAATAATTCAGCCCCGGGTGGAACGCCTCAACACAGCAGTTACATCGTACAGAGAGCAGAAACTCAGGGAGCTACACACACGTACGCACACAGATACACACGTACCCACACACACACCCCACCGGCGCCTCACGCCCGGCCACACACACACACACTTGGGTGCACACACAGGGACGTGCAAAGCCAGCCGCAGAGATGCACACGGGGAGATACCCATGGAGCCACATCCAAACACCCCCACACGGAGAAACACCAACACAGCCACATCCAAACACACATATGCCAGGGTACACACCGATACACAAACGCAGACACGCACCCAAACACAGGCACACATGCACACCCGGCACGCACGTACAAGCGCACAGACACACGCAAGTGTGTGCGGACAGCAGCAGCGCCGGTGCACACACGCACGGTCCGTGCTCACACGCTCCTCGCTCACGCACATGCGGATGCCCCCAGCTCTGCCCTGCCTGCCCGGCCGCAACCCCCTACCCGTGCCCAGGCCAAGCCCCCCCGGCCGCACTGGCCCGGCCTGACTCTCCGGAGGCTCGGGAGCTGCTCCCGGGCACCGGACAAGGGCAGCCCGGCCGGTGCCCGCCCGTGCCGGGGGTTGCACCGAGACCGGCGGGGTGATCCCGTGCAGCGCCGAGCACCCGCGCAGCGTCCGGGGATGCTCTGCCGTTGCCAGCTGCCCCCACCCCGCCGGGCTGGACCCCCTCCCGGGGCGCCGCCGGGGGTCCCCGACACGGCTACGGCCCCCGCCCGCCCGCGCCGCGCCGCACCGGGGAAGGGCCGGGGATGCTCCCGGGTCGGGCAGGGCGGCATCCCGGCCGGGCCCCAGGAGCAGCGGGCGGGATGCGGGCCCCGAGCCGCCGCGCCCGCCGCTGCGATGCCGGTCCCGTCACCACCACCACCCCCCCCACCCCCAACCCCGCAGCACCCCCGGCCCGGCCCGGCCCCGCCGCCGCAGCACTCACTGGCTTTGCCGGGCTTGGGCCTCTGCAGCAGTTTTTGCACGGCCGCGATGTCCTCCGCCTTCACCGCCTGCACCAGCTCCTGGTCCTTGCCCATGGCTCCGCGGCGCCGGGGCTGCCGGCTGCGGGCTCACGGCCCGAGCATCCTCCGCGGCGCGGCGCGGCGAGGGGCGGGCGGCTCGGCTCGGCTCGGCTCGGCACGGCACGGCTCGGCGCGGGCCCCCCGCCCAGCCCGCTCCGGAGGCGGGGGCGGCGGCGGCGGCGGCGGGCGCCCGGGGCGGGGCGGGGCGCGGCGGGGCGGGGGGCTGCACCGGGAGCGGGGGGGGGGGGGCAGAAGGGAGGGGGAGTTCCGGGAGGAGGGGGCGCACCGGTAGCGCACGGTGGGGGGTGGGAGGGAAGCGGAGGAGGAGCAGGAGAGGGCGGGGGCCGTCCCGGTGCCTGCCGGCGGGGCACGGGGATCCCTCTCCCTGATGCGGGGGAAGGTGCCGGGGCCCCGGGGACGCCCCGGCGGGAGCCGCCGCCGCGCAGCCGGAGCGTGCAACGAGCTGACGGGTCTCGGCGGCACCGGCAGCCGGAGGGTAGAGCAGGGAGCAAGGCTGCCGGGGCCTCCTCTTCCACCGGGAGGACCCCGGGGGCCGCAGTGCCCCCGGCAGAGAGAAGCCGGGGCTGAGGACTGGATGGGGGCCGCAGCCGGGGGCTGACCCCGTGCTCCCCTGCCCTGCTCCGGGGTGACTGCCACGGCCGGGCACAGCAGCGGGATGGGGACACCGGTGTGGCAGCACCAACCCTCAGCCTGTACTAGCTGATGATGGGAATCAGGCTAGAGCAGCTCTTCCATTTTTTAAATAAAGCCCTTATTACTGCCTAATTTCCCACTTTTGTAGACACAGTGGCCAGTGACATTCAACCTCTTATGGTTTTTTGGTTTAAATGACTGAGACATCTAAGGTGTGGAGGGTGCCTGGCTGTGCTGAGGATGCTGAAGAACCAGTTGGGAAACAGGGCCAGCAATTGACAAGGGTTAATGGACTAATGGTGCCCAGTAAGTGCAGAGTACAGCCATCACCCCTGCAAAATCACACCCCAATTTCTGCTCTCCCATATGAGTTACTGTCTAGAAGCCTTGGGGAGGTTCCTGAGTCTTGGAAACCAACACTGGGGCACAGAAGTCTGGAAGGCCAGTACACAGCTGGACAACACAGTGCTGGTCACTGCAGGGCAGTGGGGCAGGTAGCTGCAAACCTGGCCAGGTGCATGTGGCATAGGAAGGATGGAGGGAACCAAACAAGTGCTAGAGAAACATGACCCAACCTCCTCCCTGATACCCCCTGCCCACCCTGTGCTGGCCCATGCCCCCAGAGCTGGAGCTCAAGGATGCCCTTCGCAGCCCCCAGCTCCAGGCTGACCCCCACTCAGGGATGGCAGGGTCTGTCTCCTCTCCCCACCCCCACTTTCCAATCCAGGACATTTGGGTTGCCAGAGCGAAACGCCGTCTAATCTGCCCTCTAATCCCACAGCCTGGCAGTGTGTGGCTGCATGGGGGGCCTGAGCTGCAGTGAGTGCCTGGGCTGGGGGCTGGGGCTCTGCACGTGCCCAAGGGGCCCTGGCAGATCGGGGGCTTCCTCACATCTGCCACCACTGATAACGAACGAAGCTCCTCAACAAAGGTCCCTTTGTGCCCCACAGCTCTCTCTTGCTGGGCTCCTGCACCCAGCACCAGCACTCAGGGACCTGGTGCAGACACGGGATGGGGCAGCCCCTGCACTGATGGCCTCGCCGGGATCTTTGTGACCAAGCCAGGACACAGGGCAGCAGGGCGATGTGGGGTGCGCAGTTGCCATCCCTCCTCCCCTGGCTGAGCCTGGCTTTTGCAGAAGGAGCTCCAGACTGCCTCGCATTTCTGTGGCTCCCTCCGGGCTCTTGCCAAGTCGGATTGGTCTTTGCAGAGCAGAAAAATGTGCAGCAAAATGTCCATGTCGCTGCCTGTGCACGCTGAGCCAAAGCCGGCGCCCTGAAGGAGGAGAGCCTTCGCCTCCCCCTGTTGCAGGGACGGACACCGTGGAGGAGCAGGCACATGGAAACGTGCTGGTGGGAGCCAGACACACTACCAGCAGCAGGAGGGCTCACCCTGCACAGGGGTACCCCCACATCCCCCTGCCACGGCTGCTTTTCTGGCAACAGCAGGCAAGGAGCACGGTGGAGGTTGGAGGCCCCTGCTCAGGCACGGGGGGCAGGATGGGCCTGGGAGCACATGAGGCCCCCGGCACTGGATTAAAGGAGAGGAAGGGAGAGATGAAAGCAGTTCGGAGGATGGCTCGGCTCAGCGCAGGAAGCAAGCGTTGTGCTCAGCCTCCTCCCAGGGCTCAGGGGCTCACGGTTGGAGCCACTGCTGAAAGTGGCCATTGGGTTGGGGAGGGGTGCTGGTGGGAGCCTGGCAGGCCCCCCCAGACACCCCTTGTGCACTGCCCTGTCCTGGGTGCCACCTCTCACTGGTGGCATGCAGCACCCAGCCCGTGCATTGGGCTGGATCGTGTCCCACAGGGAGGGCATGGCCACCCTTACACCCAGCACGAGGCACATGGGTGTCCCTGTGGGCCCAGCAGCACTGTGGGGCACGGGCTGTGCTCTCCCTGCCCTCTGTCAAGGCTCTGCCATGTGGCTGCCAAACCCTCAAGCTCCAGCAAGAGCAGGAGCAATGGGAACCGTCTGCAGGACAGACCCTAGCCCTCCATACCAGCCCCAGCTCCCCTTGGCCTGTATGGGGGGGCAGAACTGCAGCCCCCTCCAGCACTCAGCAGCATCTACAAAAATACTTTATTGTGGAAGTGGGATGTGCAGGAGCTCTCTGTACCACACAGCCCAGCGATGCAGTCACCGGCACTCAGACATGCCAGGGCGACACCTGAAGCCTACCCTGGGGGGCAGCGGGGGTTGGGGGCACTGCTGCCCCTACATCACCTTGGGCCTGGCGTTGAGGCGGATGATGGCCCGGTAGTCCCGCACCAGGTCCCGCAGCTGGTCCAGGTAGGGGTTGATGTTCTCCTCCATCCACTCCTCCACCATGTCAGGGAAGTAGACCCTCTCCAGGTGTGTGCGCAGGTCATGGACAAAGCTCTCCCAGTCCTCATGGAGCCTGGCAGGGGGAGATTGGGGTTTTCCAGCTCTCTCCTGCAAGAGACCCCTGAGCCAAGCCCGGGACCCCTCCCAGCCCCATGCAGGCACCCGGAGGGGCTCCCAGCCCCCAGCACCACGTACTTCAGGACCTTGCTGCCGAAGGTCTCCATGTTGCGGGGATTGCCGAACTGGCGCTTCCGGTGATAGGGGCTGAACCAGCCCTTGATGGCACTGGGAAGGCACAAGGGGAGGTGGAGGGCAAGGGGTCCTCCCCAGGTTGGGGAGCTGCATGCTGTGCAGGTCCCCTCCCCCACAAAACTCTTGTGCTCCGGCACAATGGCCAGAGACAGCCATCCCTGCTACCTCCCACCACCCGTTACCTCTCCTCCTCCAGGACTTTAAGGATGCTCTCCTTCAGGTGGCCATTAACCTGCTCGACCATGTGGTAGATCTCCGCACCGGGGAATGCTCCTCTGCCCTCACTGGGGAAAGAGAGGAGGAGGTGAGAGCCCAACACGTGGGGCACACCAGCCGCGTCAGGCCTCGAGGCTGGGTGAGCCCAAGCACCCTGCACAGCTGGAGGGCACCAGGCAGGTCTGGTAACCAACCCCCTACCCCCTCCAATGCATCTCTTCTGATGGTGGCAGTCTTGCTGCCACCCCCCACCGTGGCTGGGCTGTGCCACGCACCACGTGCTCTGCTCCAGCTGCATGCTCTGGAATCCCAGCGCATCCAGGACCTTCCTTTTCGTCTCTTCTGTGAATCCCCCTGGGGAGGTTGAGAAGAGGGGTAGAGGGTCCCAGGCCATCTTCCCCCTCCCCCTCCCCCCACTATCAGGCACTCTCCCCAGACTTCACCACACCCCCAAAACTGGGGGGAGCTGCCTCCCACCCCCTCTCCCAGTATCCTTTCCAGACGGAATCTCGCAGGCAACGGCTCCCTGCAGGATGGGAAGATGGGGAACCAGCCTGTCCATGGTGGCTGGTCTAGTGCCAGCAGCGGGGGGTGGCTCACCATTCACCAGGGTCTGCAGGCAGATGGCCAGGGAAGGGATGCCAACAGGCAGCAGCTCACAAAGCACCGAGTAGTGATCGTACCTAGAGCCAGCCACACCACTGCCTCACAGCACCGCCAGCAGAGCTGCCTGGGCACTGCGGAGGGTGGGGGTCCCATCGCCTCTCACCTCTGCCAGCCGGTGAGGACGATGCCCTGGAAGCGCAGTGGGGCCAGTCGTGGCAGGGTCTGCATCACCTTCAGCCAGCTCAGGTGGTTTTTTAGGTGGTAGCTCAAGGGGGTCCAGGTCTGCGCCGGTCCGGTGGTGCCCTTGAAGGCGCTGGCGAACCACACGGCCTCAAAGCCGCTCTCCACATACTTGGTGAGGAACGGCCCTAGAGTGGGACAGGTGTGATCTACCAGTGCCACTGTCCCAGGGGGGCTGAGGGGACTGGATGTCCCCCCTGCCAGCCCCAGAAGCCTGTCATGCTGCCTTACCAATCTGCTCAGCCTCAAAGTCAGGTGCATAGAACCATACCACAGGTGAGACGTGCTTTGCTATCCCAGACTCTGTGGGAGGGAAGCAGGGATGGGGACGTGGGCACTGGTGCCAACGGCAGGAGGATGCCTGCTCCCAAGACCCGTGTCCCCACGGGGCCAGGCATGGGCTCCTACCATGCACTGGGCATGATGCCTGCCAGGTTGGCCACACGCACGGGTGCTGCCAAGACCCCCAGCTCGGATGCCAGTGCTGCCTTCCCCATCCTCTCACCCTGCAGAGCTCCCACGCTGATCTTCCTCAGCATGTCATCCCACATGAGTGCCCGCAGCCCCCAGAACTGTGTGGTGATAAAGCTCAGCACCTCCTTGATGTGCTTCAGGTACATGGTCCCCATGTCGCCCTTGTTATGGCTCATCCAGTTCTTGGAGTCCATCCCCTCCCCGAGATGGAAGACCTTGATTTGGGGGGAAGGAGGATGCTCAGCACCCCTGGGAGCATGCCTGGCATCTGGGACAAGGGCTGGCATCCCTTTATGGTCCATTGCCCACCTCGTCTGCACCAATATGGATCCAAGTGGAGTGCTTGTGCTTCTCAATCACCTGCGACAAGATGCTCTTGAGCAGGGCCAGGGTGTCAGGGACGTGGGGGTTGAAGCTGTTGGGGAAGCGCTCGACCTCCCGCAGGTGCTGGTACTTCTCGTGCTTGAGGATGAACTGCACGGGAGGAGCCATCAGGGTGGTTCCCAGGCCATGGACCAAAGGGACATGAGATGAAGAGAAGGACGGTGACCCCCTACCTCTACGTGCCCAAAGGTCTGCACCAGGGGAACCACCTCCAGCTTGTGGAGCTCTGCCAGCTGCTGAATCCGCTCGATGTCCTTCTCGCTGAGAGGGCAGGGACAGGCTCACCAGGGGATGAGGGGGCAGAGCACGAGGGCACTCCCTCTGGTGCCCTGCCCCTGTGGCCCCAGCTGCCCCACGCCTGTGTGGACTTTATTATGGGGACACAAATATTGACCCAGTGGGGCAGGAAGCTGGTCTGCCAGTGGCACAGCTGGGCACTCTGACCACGGTTACTGTGGGCATAGGTCCAGGCACACCCAGCCCTTGGCACACTGGGACCTGCCAGGACTGCATCGAGCCGGCAGCCCATGGCAAGCTCAGCACACAGCTCTGGCTCACCTGTAAGCATACGGGGACTTGAGGATTTCCAGCTCCCCCTTGAAGGGGAACATGTCCTCATACTCGATGAGGATGCCATTGGCTCCCAGCTGGGACAGGAGAGGGAACACCTGTGGGACAGGCAGGGTGGGCTCAGCTGGCAGAGATGACACAGTCCCGGGGGAGCTGGCCCAGGGGGCTGTGGCAGGTTGAGCCTTGCACTGCCTCTACCCCCTCCCCACCACCTCCTGTTGGTCCCCAGGCATCCTCACCTGCTCTAGGTAGGAGACCCTGGGTGCAGCTCCCTTGAGGTCTAGGTGGACCAGCCTCATCTCGGTGGTGCTGATGTCCCTGGAGACCTGCTGCCTAGGGTCTTGCCTCGGGGCTGTTATCTTTGCCACAGGGAGCTCCAGAGCCTGGCTCTGGGGACCCGTGTCCTGAACTGTGTCAGCTGTGTCACCCCAGAACCTGGTGTCCTTGCTGACGTGTTTGTGCAGCTCCAGGGTAAAGCTACAGGAAGCAAAGCAGGGCTGGGGATGTCACAGAACACGGGAGTACCATCTGCCCCCCCAGCACCAGACCCCCACGTGGGCATGACCCAAGGGCCCTCTGCAGACCCCAACCCCAGCAGGGCCCCCACCCACACCTGGGGTGCTGCTGTCACCTCACCTGTCACGGAAGAGGAACTTGATGCCGGCCAAGGCGACGAGGAGCAGCACGATGAGGCGCAGCAGGTTCAGCCTGTGGCTCCTCTGGAAGGCCATCTCTGCGGGCACACAGGGGTCTGGCTGCAGAGCAGTACCCCCAGGGACCCTGAGCACAGGTCACCCTGTGCAGCCCCAGGTACCATGCTCTGCTCCCCTGACCAGGGCAGCAAAGACCCAGAGAAAGGGCACATGGGGAAAACCCTTCCTGCCACCCTGGTCACCATCAGAGTGACACCCCATGTCCCTCTTACCTCCTGTGTCCCAGCACGGGTGCCAGTGACCGGGCCTGCCTTTGCCTCTGCCTGCAAGGGCACAGTCTCCTTGGGCTCTGCCAGCGCAGGAGCAAAGAAGGCAGTGGCTGCAGGGCAGGTCCCCACCTGGGGATCCCCTAAAGCCACCGTGTCACCTCCAAGACCAGGGCTGTGTCACAGGGTGGCTGGGTGGGGTGGCATCACGGGACGGGCACAGTGCAGCTGGGCCTTGGCCAGGCACAGGAGGCAACACCCCTGCAGATGGAGGAGAAGTGATCAGGGATCGGCCAGGCACCTGCCCATGCCAGGCTGCTCTGAGGATGGGCATCGGCATGGCCATGGGCACTGCCGGGGGCGGCAGCCTGGACCCCTGCCCCAGCAAGGACAGGGATGGGCACATGCTCCCTATGTGCAGCTCACAGCATCTGCCAGAGAAGGTGAGTCTCAGCTGGCACCACAGAGGGGAGGGCACAAGAAAACACCCTGGGATCAGGAACCCGGTGGGATCCCGACCTGAGCCCGGCCAGAGGCTCCCCTGCAGAGCAGGAGAGGGACAGGGGCTGCGGCTGCCAGGGGCTGCGAGATGCCGCTCCGCCCCACACAGGGGGAGCCTGGGCTGTTTAAGGGATGTTTAATCCCTCGCAGGACATGTAGGACAGACCCTGTGGGGTGCAGGAGGAGCTCATGCCAGAGCTGTCACAATGAAGGCTTGTAAAATTCATTTTAAGTCATATTTTTTTTTCCTCCTAAACCAATTTAAAGAATTTCTGAGATGGGGATCTACGAATTAGGGTGAAAGTAAGCCCAAGCCAACGGCTGTCTCTGCCAGGCAGCAGGCACCCCTTCCCTGGTGTGTGTCACCCCCAGTCACAGTTCAAGGGAGGGCAGAGACATTTGTACCTGCTGGTGTGTGACTAAACCTGACACCAAGACCCCAGCAGCACCCTGTACAGCACCCTGGCCACCATGACAGATGCTTGGCCAGGCCAGACCCCAGTGAGCACAGCACCAGGGGTGCTGCCATGACCAGGGGCACTGCTCCAGAATCCCAGGGAGCCACCAGCCTCTGCAGCCCCAACACAACCCCCTGGGAGAAAACACCAAGCATCACCCATGTTCCCCACTTGCGCAGCCCCCTCAAGACTCCCAAGGGACAAGGGACCGGTGGTGACACCTCCCACGCCAGGAGCCCATAGCCTCCCTGCTGCAGGCAGCAGCCTCCCACAGCCCCAGGGGCGCAACAGGCACCAGGAAGCATGAGTTCCCCTGGCAGCTGCACATGAGAAGCATTTCTGCCCTTTTTTTCCCAACTCTGGCATGTGTGACAAGACAGGGACGGGACAGTGCATCACCACCCGCAGCATGCCAGCCTGGCAGCCACCCGAGCACCTTGGCAGCTGCCACCACCCCTCTCGGGTGAGCTGCCACCCAAACATGCTGAAGTTTGGGGTTAAATTCAGCCCTCTCAGATTTGGGAACCGAAAAGCAGATTTTGGTGGCTGCTGGCACACGAGCAGCTCAGCTGATTCGGGTTTGTTTGTGTTGCCAGAGCAGTGGCAACAGGGGAGAGCTGCGCTGAGCCGCCCTGTGCCTCCGGCTCTGAATTAGCCCTTTCTCTAGACACAGCCCTAATCCCTCCCGACACGCTCCTCCTGCACACTGCCATGGGGCACAGGGCAGGCGCTGGGTCTGGGACCCCCAGCATGTCCTGCAGCCAGCATGGGACACGCTGTTCCCTGGAGCATGAGGCCCCAGCAAGGACATGACATGGGGCAGCACTGTGCAGCATCCCTGCTCCATCCCCATTGCCTGGTACCTGTAGGTACCCAGCTCATCAGTGCTCACGCACAGGAGGTGGGGTGGGATCCTGTTTTGGGGGCAAGTCATGCCCATGCTGTCCCTGCATGGAACCCCCACATCGTGCTCTGCGCTGCACCTCTATGCTGCAGGGGACAAATGCAGCACCCACTCCCTGTCCTGTCCTGCCCACCCCCACTGCATTTCCATCCTTCCCAGCCTGGGATGCTCCCAGCAGCACTGGCACAGCCTGGCAGGGATTGTGCCAGCCTGGTGCTCACCCCTGATGGGTGCACAGGAAGGTGCAGGGGGGCACAGGAGGGACTCAGCGGTCCCCTGGCATGGGGGGCACCCAGGAAGACCATAAACATGCGAAGTGTTAATTGTGCTGTCATGAGAACACAGTGCCTGATCGGAACTGGGATCAATATTTAGACAGACACTGTCAGCTTGTCAAGATTTGGTGTTTTTAATACACATTATCTAATTTAAATAGGAAATGGGTTCCTGGGGTTAGAGCCTCCCTGGCACAGCCCAGGCAAGGGCTGGCACGTGGGTGCACAGCAGCACCAGGGGACAGCTAAAGCCTGCAGAAAACCCATCAAAGACCTGGCCAAACCTTCCCACCACAGTTTGAATCATGGTCTTCTGCCAGCAGGAGGGCTACCCCACCCAGCATGACCACTGGTGAGATTCGAATGGGTATAAATGGGGCCAGGGTTTCCCTCAGAGTGGTGGGACTGCGGTCGGGGCTGTCCCCATGGCTTGGGGACGCCATCTACGGTTCATCTTCTGTAGAGATCGAGGGGCCTCATCTTACATGGGCGAGTGGTTACATGCGTTTTTGGGTCATCAACCATAAACCTTAGGAGCTCTTAAGTCAGCGGTGTGGTATGAACATCCTGACCGAGACCCCGAACCTCTGGCTTGTTAACGTCTGTTTGAGTCTCAAAGCAGTTTCAGTCAGAATAAAACTAAGTTTGATTTTGTTTCTGTCCTGTAGAAATAAATCCCAGCCTGGTTTGTAAGGTTCTGTGATGTTTTAAACCGGTGTGGTTGGCAGGATGACTATAGAGGAGTTCTTAGGGAAGCAGGACTGGAATCCATCTCCCCCAGGTTCAGGCTGGGCACAGAAACACAAGCAAGTTCTTGGGAAAACCCGGATGGAGGGGAATGGTGTCTGTGGAGTCCATCTAAGGGGGTGATGGGAAACCGCTGAGCGATGGCCAAGCAGGAGGGTTTCTGAATGATGGACCACAGGGAGTGTTACAGCCAGTAACATCCTGAGTGGCTTACTGGGCTGGGGGTGTGGGCCCCAAAGAGCGAGGGGGAACCTATTGCTAGTAAAATAAAGGGACTGCTGGAGCTAGCTGAAGAAGGGCAGAAAGCCACCTGCATTCGGGCCATGTATGAAAGAGGGAAGCAAGGGACGCTGATGGCTGCACCAGCTGCCTTAGACCTCCATCAGGAGATTACTGGATGCTTTGAAAATCCACACAGACCCCCTGAGAGGGAGGGTTCAGAGCCACTGAGTGCAACCGGCCAGACCCTCTGTACTCCCGCCCCCCATGTTTTGACTTGCATGGAAATACTGAACCAGGCAGTGATCTCTGGGTGGGAGAATGAACTGACTGACGTGGGGGGTCCAACAAACTGGCACTGGGAACCAGAGATTTTCCAGGCAGGTTTGACTTAGGATTCTGAAACAAATAGCCTTTGGAGAAAGGCACGAGCACTAAGAGTACCCCAAAAGTGCTGGGGGAAAAAAACTTAGGAACGAGGAAATACAGCTCTTTTGTGCCTCTGTGAGAGGAGTTGCAAGAGTTAAACCTGTTTAAGTTAGTTGTTAGGAGATGTTAAAAGTTAGAAGCCGTGTTTTGGGATTCAGGCTGCCTGCTCTGCATGGTGAATTCCTGCCAATGGTCTGCTGATGGGGAACCTTACATACCTATTCCTCTGGGTTCCAGGCAGCTAAGTTTAGAATTTTTAATTGATACAGGAGCCCAAATTAGTGCTTCCAATAAGCAATAGTCGAAGGAAGTGGGAATTAAGCCCTCAAGAAAAACTATAAACATGATAGGGGTAACAGGTATAGCAGGAAAATGTCCTTTACCTCGATTTAACGTTGGCTGCCTGGGGAGAAAAGGATGACAGACAGCCCTCCTAAGGGAAATAAACAAAGATGTGATGTACCAGCAGGTAGGCGAGATATGGAGTTTTGGAAGTCCATGGGCAAAAGCCACCCAGGTTCAGACCCTGCAGCTTGCACCCACGCTACCACGATGTAAAGTAACCAGATCTGGGTTTGTTAGGCTGAGCTCCCTCATAAACCTTCCCCATCCAAAGGGGCACCCAAACTATCTGCAAACCGGGACACTTGAGGATGAGTCTCACTGGTCCATCTGCCTGCTGAACGGGACTGCAGCAGTGATGTAAAGCAGAGCACTGACATGGGTACAGGGGAGGGAGATGGTAGCACATGTTAGTGAAACCAAGAAGGTACAGAACAAAGAGAAGTGTATTGCCCCCTGTGCCACAGCCAAGTCATTATACACCAGGAAGGAAGGTAAATTTGGGAATGTGAGCATCTTGGGGGTCTTGGACAGCGATAGTTGAAAATAGATTATATATAGAGAGAGAAAATTGAACGTGGCAAGTGAAGGCTCCAGGCAGTTGGGCACAGCCAGCCATTGAGGCCAGCAACACCAAGCAACCTCACAGGTGACCTTACAGAATCAATGAGCATCAGATGCTACTGCTAAAGGAGAGCAGTGTTTGTGGGTGGCTGAGAGAGAGAGGGGGCTCAAACAGGCAAACACTGACTCTGATAAGTGGCTACACACACAATCCTTTGGGTATAAACCACTGGCCAAGTCTCCTCTCTGAGAAGGAGTTTGGAAAGGAAGGAGGGGTCCTTTCTGAACCCCGTGGCTCCACGGGAGGCCGTCCCTTGGCCATGTGCTCCTAATGTGACAGAGGGGCTGCCACAACCCCTGTGGCAGCATGAGATCTGTTCAGAGCGAGGGCTCAGCAGATTGATGCTGCTGCCCTAATCCAGCACCTCGCTCTGGGCACCCACAGGATTTATTAACATGGCATCTTCTGCTGCCAGCCCGGTGGGGATTGTGCTGGCACAGGCTTTGGGGAGGCTGGGAAGAGCCCACAGCTCATTGCAACTGGCTGGCCTGCCTCAGCACTCAGCAGGCACTGTGCGAGGAGCCCTTGCCCCCTTCCCTGTCTTCATGCATCCCACATGGGTTTTGCTCCCAGCTCCCCAAAACCAGCCCTGCTTCCTGCTTACCTTCCCAAGCCCAGAGGAGAGGAGAATGAAATCAAACCCAAACCCCAGCTTGCAGAGAGCATGGCCGTAGGGAGGACAGAGCTGAGTGCCCCTGGCTGCCCCCAGACTGGTGGGTGCCCGCCACAGCTTGGTAGCGCGGGATTTGGGTGCTGCCTTGTTGCCCACCCTCCCACTCCCACACTCCCCAGGCATTGCCAGGCCAAACACTTGCTCCTGTCAATGTGCATGGCACAGCGGTGGGAAGAGCAACGCCGCTCTCTGCACACTCACATGCTTCCAGAGCCTTCCTCGGGCAGACGGGCCCAGCTGCCCCTCACCCCCAGCCCGGATCTCCAAACACGGGAGGAGCTGCCCATCACCCACCCGCAGCCCACTGCCGGGAGCTCCCACCTGGGGAGGCTGTGGGTCCCATGGCGTGGGGCTAGAGCTCCGGCGGCAGCGGGAGGGGGCTGCTACCCCAGCCCCCGGGCAGAGGCAGACCGTGTCGGTGTCCCCCCAACCCCGCAAAACGCTGGGGCACACGGCAGGCACCCCCTGGGCACGGGGAGGAGTGTGTGGGGGGGATGTCCACACCCCACTGCGCGTTGCCGGGCACCGCCTGCAAGCCTGGAGCATCCCGCGCCCCCAGGTACCTCTCGGGCATCCCCGCAGCCCACGGCGCCCGGCAACCTCCACTGGGCATCCCCGGTCCTCACTGCGGCACCGAGCATCCCCGCGGCACCCAGCTTCCCGCTACCCACCCAGGCAGCCCCGGTTCCCTCTGCGGCCCCGAGCATCCCCAGCTACCCCGGCCCTTACCGGCAGATGCGGGGCCGCCGCGGGCACCGCCGGGAGCGGGAGCGGGCGCGGGCAGGAACCACCGCTGCCGCCGCCGCCACCGCTCTTAAAGGGCCCGGGCGGCGCCGGTGCCGTAAGCACTGCGGGGGTGCGACACGGAGCCGAGGCCGAGCGGCAAGAGAGGAGGGACGCTCCGGCTCCCGCCACCCGCCGTGCGCACCGGGGGCGGCACCGGCAGGGAGGGCACCGTGCCCCCCGCCCCGGTGCGACACCTGCACGGCGGGGGACACTGGCACAGCGCGGAGTCACCGCCGCCCGCTGCCCCGGGGGCGGCACCGGCACAAAAGGTGGCTCCGGGTCCGCCCCGCGGTGACTCCCCGGGCCCGGCCGTGCCGGTACGCGCTCTGCGTGTCCGCGCCCGGTGTGTGCCCGGTGTGCCCCGTGTATGCCCCTTGTGCCCGGTGTGTGCCCCGTGTGCGCCCCGTGTCCCGTGTGCCCGGTGTGCCCCGTGTGTGCGCCCCGTGTCCCGGCCCACACCCCGGGGCTCGGCGCTGCACACCCTCGCTCGGCGCTGCGCCTCCTGGCGGCGCCGCCGCTCTGAACAGGCTCTCGCTCCCTTCCTCCCCCCTCCGGTATCCCGTGGTTTAGTCTCACCCCCCCCCCCCGGCACCGCACCCCGCACGTAGTATCGCCCACCGCTGAGCTCGTGCGCATGCCCCCTCCCACTGACGACATCTCGAGCGGCTGCGCGGTGAGGTGAGACGCCAAGCGCACGCGCCGGCATGCAGCCCGGCCCCCTCGCGGCGCATGCGCAGAGCTGTTCCGCGCCGTTCCGCCTGCGGCTGCCGGTGCCGGGGATAGCGGCGGGGCGAGGGGCGCGGACACTCGCGTTACCGGTACCGGGACCATGAACGCCACGCAAGGCACGGTGGGCAGCGACCCTGTCATCCTGGCTACGGCCGGCTACGACCACACGGTGCGGTTCTGGCAGGCGCACAGCGGCATCTGCACCCGCACCGTGCAGCACCAGGACTCGGTATCCGCCGCCGCCCGGGCACGGGAGGGGATGGAGGGGGGCGAGAGGGGCAGGGGTAGAGAAGGGGGGCGCGGGCCCGCCAGCGCGGTGTCACAGCGCCCTTGTGAGCGCCCGGTTTCACGGGTCGGGTTCCGGCCGCTGCTTCTTACCGACCTTAACGGGCGCCCGCAGCAGGTGAACGCGCTGGAGATCACGCCGGACCGCAGCATGATCGCTGCCGCAGGTGAGCCCGCCCGGACCCCCACGGTGCCCTGAGTACCGGCGGTGCTGGGCGCGGGAGGGTGGGGGGCGCCGGTCACCCCCTGCCTGGTCGTTGCTGCAGGCTACCAGCACATCCGCATGTACGACCTCAACTCCAACAACCCCAACCCCGTCATTAACTACGACGGCGTGAGCAAGAACATCACCTCCGTGGGCTTCCACGAGGACGGGCGGTGGATGTACACGGGTGGGGAGGACTGCATGGCCAGGATCTGGGACCTGAGGTGGGCAGAGATGGCCGTACCCCTCTCCAGTGGCATCCCAGAGGCAGAGGAGCTGATCGCAGGCTCTTGATCACGCTCCTTCCTCGCTGCTCTGTTGCAGGTCTCGGAACCTCCAGTGTCAGCGGATTTTCCAGGTGAATGCTCCTATTAACTGTGTCTGCCTGCACCCCAACCAGGTGAGCACCGGCTGCTCCGTGATTTCCTAGCTCGCGCTTTGCTGTGGCTCTTCCAGGCTGAGCTTTACACTGGTGGAAGGTCTAGGGGCTGGCCGAGGAGGGCAAGCCCTCCTGGTGGCATGGACCTCTGAGCTCTTGGTGGTATTGCTGGACAAGCAGCAGCTGGCTCCCCACACCTAGACTGTCCTTCTGCTCCCTTGCCAGGCTGCCGGGAGCTTCGGGGCAGTGTGGGAACAGAGCCCATGCAACATGGGAGCTGGCACAACAGATGTCCGATCCCTCTACCCCAGAAATGCCAACACTGCTGTAGGCAATGGAGCAAATCTCCTTGAGCAGGGGCACTGGGAGCACGCAGGTACCGCTGGCTCATCCTGTGCCTGCAGCAGGTGTCTGTGCTGCAGCCTTGGGGCTTTCTCCACTGGGCTCATTTGCCAGCCAGGGTGTTTATGGTAATTACACATAGTGGCTGTTACACAGACGTAGCACAGCGGCTGCGCTGGGCCTCTTGTCCCATGGGAGGGAACGCTCCTTTGAGGTATCTCTGTCCCGTGAACATGACTAAAGGAATGTGATGGGAGTGGAACAGTGGCACAGGGTGTGCTGGGAAGCTTGAGGGTGGCACTGCTGCCAAGAAAAAGCATCTTGGGGCTGTGGCCTGTTACCTTCAGGATGCAAGATTCCCCAGTGGGTTCAGACACTGTTGATAAACAGGCATGGCTGGGGCTCAGGAAAGGAGGTGGAAAGGGAGCGTGGTGCACTAGGCAGCAGGGAAAATCAATACATATCATTGCAGTGCTAATAACCTGTCTGGTCCACTTTGTATTCACAGTGCTGCAGGGTTTGATTGCAGCCACAGCAGTACAAACCTTCATAAAAATCTGAACAAAATAAATTTTTCCTTGCATTTGGTTTTGCAAAAGGTTAACTTTGCAAGCCTGGAATTCAGGACCAGATTTGAGATCAATTACTTGGACTGGACTTTACCCAAAGGCTGCTGATGCTCCTATAGTGCTGGTGCATGTATTATATGATCTTACATGTGAAATAATCACTAACTAAGGTGCTGCTGTACTGCAGGAGTGTTGGGTTGTGAGCAGAAGGCAGTCAGTCAGTCCAAAGGTGGCAGTGTGCGTTCAGGTAGCTCCGTTGCTCTCCAGTTCTCAGCTGCAGCCATGCTGATCTGGTTATCCAAGAGATTCCTCGTGGCCTGGGTAAAGCTGCCCTGCCTTTAGCAGCTACACCTGCTGAGAGGGGGCTAAGGATTGTGCTTTCTGGAAGACATTTCCTTGCTGTGCAGTCAGCTAAATATATTGAGCAATGATTGTCTTCCTCAGAAACAAGCCTTTGCTCACAGGTCCAAGATTAGCTGTGCCTGATGACCTGATCTCCTCTAGGGATTCTGCTAAAATTATGGACAGCACAAGGCTGTTGATAAAAACCCTGGTTTTAGTGGAGAGCTGCCAGCATTGTCTTCTGAGCACAGGACCCGAGCCAGAACTCCTGCCCTTCAGCAGGCTCTTGTCCTTCCCTTGAGAAGAGGAGAGAGAAAAAAAACCTATTTAGGCTTGTGTTCTTCAGGTATCTGGACACTCTTGAGTGCTTCAGTTGTTCATTAGCCAACTCACATCTTAATGCCGTCTTCTCAGACATGCTGAAAATCATTTGGCTTCTGTGGGTGGTGTCTGGAGCTGTGCAGCAGTGCTGGAAAAGGGGCAGCTGCTGTCTGCCCCGGGGTTTATAAAATTACCAGATGCTTCTGTAAAGGTAAATTGTGTAATGTGAGAGGAGTGCTCTGCTTGCTCTCAGCATACAGGGGCAGCAGGAGCTCAGAGAGAGTCCTGTGCAGGGTAATAATTAGGACAGGACCTGGATGCATAAAACCAGAGCAAGGTTCCATATCGTGCCTCAACAGGCATGTTGTGGGCATCAGCCTGAGGCTGCTGCTTGTGGGGTTCCCTCAGAGAGACAAGGCTGCTGTTTTCTTGCAGGCAGAGCTAATTGTGGGGGATCAGAGTGGTGCCATTCACATCTGGGACCTGAAGACTGACCACAACGAGCAGCTGATTCCAGAGCCCGAAGTTTCGGTGAATTCGGTTCACATTGACCCTGATGCCAGTTACATGGCAGCTGTCAACAGCTCGGTGAGCTCTGGTGGCCCCAGCCATGGGGCAGGCTTTGCGGGGCTCCAGCAGCTGCGGGGCCGTGCCTCCCGTGGGCAGAGCGGCTGGGCCGCACGTACCGGCTTTGCCTGCAGCTTTGGGGTGCCACGGTGGGGAAAGTCTGGGCTACTCCTGGGTGGGTGACCACTAGCCCAGCCATGGATACTCCTGTCTTGATGCAGGGCAATTGCTACGTGTGGAACCTGACGGGTGGCATCGGGGAGGAGGTCACCCAACTGATCCCCAAGACCAAGATCCCGGCGCACAACCGCTATGCCCTTCAGTGCAAGTTCAGCCCCGACTCCACGTGAGTGTGTGCCAGCCCCTCGCCTACCTGTGATGGGAACAGACCTTTCTAGCAGGTGGAGACCAGCTGTGCTGCCAGCTGGTGGCTTGAGTTGGCTCCGTGATGCCCTGCAGGTCCCCTGGGGAGGGGAGGAGCGGGACAGGAGGCACTGGACACACTGGGACTGGGTTGTTGTCAGTGGCATCCCAGCCTCATGCTCCGTGATGTCAGCGAGCTTTGCAGCCATGAGCTGTTCTCTGGGAGCAAAGTGGTGAAATTGGGGTACTCCTTCACTAAGTCTCTTCAGCTTGAGTGTCAGAAGGCAGGTGGCAGAGGGGTAAAGAAGTCTGATGACAATGAACACAGGTCTCAAGTTCATTACTGTTCCAGGCCCTCACTAACGAGTGGCCCTCAGACGTAAAGCATGACTAACAAGGTTGCCCTGGCACGTCTCTTCCTTGCAGGCTCTTGGCTACATGTTCTGCAGATCAGACGTGTAAGATCTGGAGGACTTCAAACTTCTCTCTGATGACAGAGCTAAGCATTAAGAGCAATAACCCAGGGGAAACATCTCGGGGCTGGATGTGGGACTGTGCATTCTCTGGGGACTCCCAGTACATCGTCACAGGTGAGGCACTGACTGCACTCCTGCCCAGGGTTTGATTTGATCTAGCGAGGACCCCAGCAGCACACCCTGCACTAGCACAGGACTCCACAGTTTCTCTAGCTGGGACCTTACCAAACCCTCATGTGCCAACGTAGCAAGGAGAGAGCACCCAACCATGCACCCACAGCGCAGCCTGCTGACCCCCATAAGGATTTTAGCCCTTGCTGCAACAAGGCATCTGGTTTAAAATGGAGAGATGGCCCTTGCGTGAGGCAGCATTGCTGCTCGCAGTGTTTGCATCACAATAGTCCCTTCAAGACACACAGGTTGCAATTTCCACAGTAACTTCTCTCTGAAATAATTAAAACCTCCCATAGTGCAGACGTGCACTACGCTGCTTGCTTGGTGTAGCTCCCTTACTGTCATCGGCAGCCCTGATAAAGGTGTTGAGTGAAGCAAGAGGAAAGACTTTCTTAAACTGATAAAAGTTCAAAGCCTAATTTAGTATACCACCCCCTCTCCTCTTCACATTCTGTTCTAGCCTCCTCTGATAACTTGGCCAGACTTTGGTGTGTGGAGACAGGCGAGATCAAGAGGGAGTACAGCGGCCACCAGAAAGCAGTCGTCTGCCTTGCATTCAACGACAGCGTGTTGGGATAACGGTCACGTGTGGGAAGGAAAGGACCTCTGCTTGTTTTCCCTTGTCTTACAGTGGCAAGCACCCTCTCCGGAGCCCGAGATACGTGCTTGTAGCCATCCCCCACACTGAGGGGGAGAGGGTTTGGTCTCCAGCAGAAGCAGCTGCATTTGCTTGGAGCGAGACCAGGCTTCAGCTCGGAGCGGATCATTACGGACACGCGGGTGGTTGCTAAGGGAGGCCGCTTGGACAAAAGGGAATGGGAGAGGGAGGCACGGTCCTGCTGAGGGGAGCTAGGTACGGTTCAGCTGGAGGAATCCCTGTGGCATCAGCTGCTGACAGCTTTCTGATGCTCTTGTACCTCAGAGTGGGGAAAAAAAAATTAATTGGCCTTTCTAAACACTGGAAGAGGCCGAGCAAAGAGAGGAGAGGCAGCTGTTTTCTTGTTTGCAATCCCTTTATTCAGAGTGTGGTTCGCAGGCTGACTTGCAGAGCTGCACTCTTACAAAGCCAACCATCCCCAACCAACTGAGTAACCTTGTGTTGAACAGGGCACGGAGCTGTAAAACACTACCTACTCATGATTCCTCTAGGCCTGGACCTCCTAATGGCTACAGACAAGATGCAGCCCTGGAGCACGGCTGCAAATAAAGTGTCTGTACTGACAGTGCTGAGCAGAGTCCTGTTGTTTTTCTAAACTCTCCTGAACCGCAGCGTGAAGTCAGCAGGAAGCTTTTGGGGGATATCATAGATGTTACCTTCCTTGTTGAAATCAGAGGCTTTTCAGGAATCCAGTTCAAGTAAGTAGGGCAGCGAGAGCAGCTGCGGCTGCAGGACTTACTCAGGGAGGTAATAGAAGCAGATAGACACACAAATGTTGCTTGGAAAACAGATGTCAATGCAAAGGTAGATGAGCCGCTGCTTCCCCGGGCCTGCCAAGTGAGCAAACACAGAAGCAAGGTGAGAGGAATGCTTCTGCAATCCTGCAGACAGGATTCCCCAGGGAGCTGAACAAGAAGAAAGCCTCAGGGAATGATCTTTCTCATTAAAGCTGGAGTAAGAATAGAATGAGAGTGTGGCAGGCTGCGTTTGGGGAAGATGAAGGTGACAAGCATTAAGCCAGCTGCAGGGGACTGCTGTGTTGGAGTTGTGTTCAAGCTGGGGAAGGGAGCTCAGAGCCTTTCCCAGCCAGTCCCCATGCTTGCTGTGGGGTGGGGCTGCGAGCCAGCACTTGGTGACCTCAGAACAACGGGTCGATTTTGAACTAGAGGTCACCTGTCCTGGGCTTTGGCAGCCTGTCCCAGGACACCCATCGGTGTTTGTGCAGCAGAAGCTGTTCCTCTTAGGTGCACTAGAAACAAGTGTGCTTTCCTCTTCTGCAGAGGGACACTTACCTGCCCCTCTCCTGACCCAGAAGATGGATGTCTGCTCACACAGGGTCTGGACAGCCTCCCCCAGGCTTTTTGGGTCCACCTGCTTCCCTGCCAGGATGCCCAGGAACTCCCGGTAGTACTTGGTCTGGTTATTCTGATGTAGCAGCTGATCACCCTGAAAGAAACATCCCTGTTAATTCCTCCCGAGGCACTTTCCCCTTCCTGGCACTGCCCTCCAGACCCAGAGACCTGCTTTTGCTCTCAGGGCTCCCAAGGATTGCTCTCTACCCTGGCAGTAAGGGCAGTTTTCTCCTAACAGAGGCCCAGTCTCACCAGGATACCAGTTGCTCGCTCTGGCTGGAGCAGCCTCCCAGGGGTGAGGCCGGCATAGGGACAGCCCACGGCCCTTCACCAGCCCTGCGGCTTGGGGAGCAGGGATGTTCAGCTCCTCCTGGGGCCCCTCGCTGGACTGCTCTGTCCCAACAGCCACAGCCCTTGGTAGAGGAGCATGGGTCTGACCCAGGCCTGCCTGCCCACCAGCCCCAGGCTTCAGCTGCATCAGAGCTGTGGTGATGCACAGCAGCCCTGTCCCCTCTCCAGGCAGAGCCCCCAGCACCGGGTGTGATGCAGATCAGCATTCTCCAGCCCCTTGGTGGCTGGACAGGACTGAGCTGAGCTGAGGTCCTGTCTGAGAGCCAGATGGGCTGCTGGCACCACCAACTCTTCCATTAAGGAGCCTCACAGCCCAGCAGATGTTGTCTTCTCCTTGCACCCCATGTGGTAGCCTGCTTTCATGGGTGCTGCGTTCCTACACTCCTCTGGGTTCAACACTGCCCATCGCTTCCCAGCTGGGTGGGAGCGGCAGGCAAGGGCCCAGGAGCTCCCGAAAGGAATGAAGAGCAGGTGGCAGGGGCACAAAAAAATGGTGCCTTCTGTCTTCTTGAAACAGAACCTGCCCCCTGCCCATGCACCCATTAACATTTTGTTCAGAGGGTCTGTATACACGATTTACTGCAACTTTTTTCCCTGTGAATTGCTAACAAGCCCCCTTTGTTTCTTGTTCCCCAGAATTTTGAGCAGGTAACAGAATCCAGTGGGAGCGGGTCCTGCAAGAACCCTGCTATTCACCTCAGTGGGACATATCCCCCTTCCCCAGCCTGCAATGCGGCTGTTTCTCACAAGATAGGGTATCAATGAAACTGGGAGCTGCTGCTCTGAGCTTGCACACTCAGAGCCCAGCACCGCAAGGCAGAGCTCTGCTCCTACACAGGGTGCCAAACAAGCTCTCCCTCGAGCAGCAAATTGCACAGAACAGGGGGCTGCCCGTGCCCTCCTTTAGCCGCGCTTGGGATACTGGTGCGCAAGGGTCACAAATCCCCGTGTCCCAGGAAGGGGCCCTCAGTGAGCCAGAACTCTGTGGAAAGCCCAGTGCATCAGCCCTATCTGCTCAGCAGCTGCTCACTCTCTGCTCAGATGCGTTGAGGGATGTCTGTAGGGTCTGGAGGTCCCAGGCGTCCATCCTCCTCAGGTAGCATGTGTGCTGCTCCACTGGCTTGTAGCACACATAGCCCTACGAGACACATATTGCCCCATTACAGCAGGCAGAGGCACCACTCGCAGCTGTCTTAAGTGCCCCAAAGCCGACATTCCTCCTTTCACCTTGTATTATCTTTCCTAACTGAAGGCACAGAGAAAGGCACCAGTCAGCAGCTGTTTGATGTTTCTCATGCTCCCACCCCAGCAGCCCTTCTCTCAGCAGCCCGGGCTGCTCCTCTCACTTCCAGGCAGCGAGGCAGGTGATTATCCCAACACACTCACGTTCCTGCTGTCATACAGCACCACGGCGCTCTGGTTACTCTGCGAGGTGATGTAGTAGGTCACGGTGCTCCTGGATTTGTCCACCAAGGCTGTCTGATTCCTCAGCGGGTCTTGCTGGCCCTGAAGCGTTAGCCGGATGAGCTGGGATCCATCCTGGGCACAAAGAGAGCGACAGCAGCACCAACCATCAGCCTTTTGGTGTCTGTGTGCAGCATCTCCCCCATGACATCCCGGCCCGGACCCTTTGGGTGTCCCTGTCGTTTGTCTGAACAATTCAGCACCAGAGAGAAGCAAGCTGTCCCCCAAGGAAGGGGAGCAGATCTCCATCATGCAGGGCTGGGGCAGAGATGTGGGTGCCCCTCTTTGCGAAGGCACCCACTCCAGCTGCTGCCACAGCTGTGCCAGGGGCAGGGAGGCTGGGATTGGCCTCCCCAGGCAGTGCAACGTGCTGGCAGCAAAACAGGCTCCCTCCTCGCCTCAGAGGCTGCAGCCACAGGGTGGAACGCGCCTGCTTAGCGAAATACCAGCGTGGGGCTGTATTTACAAACGAGGCACGGAGTTTTCTCTAATTTAAGCAACTGTTCCTGCCAGGCGTGCTGCAGGGGTGAGACAGCCGCTGCTCAGCTCTCTGTCTGCAGCGCTGCCGGTACGGGGTAACCAGCCAAACACACCCTGATCTCAGCCTGCACCTCCCTCCCGGCAAGTGCTTCTGACACAAGTGCAAGCAGGAGGAGGTCTCCTGCCAGGATCGGGATCTCTTACCTGGGCAGAGCTGGGGGAGAAGCTGAGAACCCCCACAATGCTGATGCCCACCACTACCAAAAGTAAAGCAACAGACAGGATGATCCAGAATGTCCTGGGGGAGCTGTGAGGCACGCTGCAGCCCTCCTGTCCTGGGACCAAGGCAAGAGAAAGAAGAGGAGTTAAGATCAGCCCTTCTGGTTATTCTTCTTCGCCTTAAAATGCACTTCCTGCTCCCAACACAAATCCTTGCACAAACTGCTGGGGTTTCAGCACAGAACTGCCAGAACATCACAGCAGCCCTGGAATAATGTTGGGTTTATCCCACAGTGTTGTGGAGTTTCAGCTGTGACATCCCAATAACCAGCACTCCCGCAGCTGAGAGGTCTCCTGCCGTGGCTGGGGGAGGTTGGAAACACTATGAACCTGCTGAGGAAGGGCCAGAGCAGGAAACTTTCCACAAACACACTATCAACTTTAGCAAATTGCATTATTTTGGTTTACAGCAGAAATTCCCAGGAGAACCCCCAGCATTTGCAACAGGCCCCACGCAGCATGATCCTGCATCTCTGGTCCTCTCCATGCTGATCAAGCCTGAAGAAAAAGAGCCTGGCTGTCCTGTGGCACTTCTAGCAGCCTGATTAAAATGAACTTTAATTCTTACATTGAAACAATTCGATTTAATTTAATGGCATGTAAAATCATTTCTACAAGGCAGAAAGAATGGGCTTTCAATAATAACCACACTTGAAAAAATCTCTCTTTCTCAATCCTTTGAAGAACATAGAGAAGTTCAGTAAGTGCCCATGGTTTGACATGCTACAGGCTCATGAAGTATGGGCTCGCTCAGCCTCGGGGTCCATTCCTGATTTTTTTCAGGGATACCTAACTTCCAGACAGAAGTCAGACAGAAAGGAAGCAAGTATAACAGAGTTAAAGCCATGCAAAGCTGAAAGCTCACCAATTCAAACACAATAGAGCCCAAGCCCTACGGCAACAGGCAGGTTTGGGATAGTTCAGGAAGTTCCCTTTGGGAGGGAAAGGTGCAAATAAAGAAATCCAGCGCCTGCTGTCCCTCAGCAAGCTGCAGCTCACACAGCTTGAGCGGCTCTGCAGCGTGCAAGCTCTTTGGCATCTCTAACTGACTGCCCTGCCCAGTTGTACAGTTGGTTTGTGCAGCGTAAGTTGGGGTGCTCACAAGAAACTCTGGAGTCAACTGCCTTCCAAGGGCTGAGCCTCGGGTGCTGAGGTTGGGATGGGCCCCGGAGAGGTGGAGAGCAAAATCTTACCAGGATCCATGGGGACAGCAGGAGCTCAGCCCCCTCAAAAGAGAAATCAAGCAAGCACAGAGCAGGACTGACAGCTAGGGCTGGGGATACTCACTGCAGAGGTGGCATTGCCGGTGCCATTCCTACCCTCCATCCTCTGCTTCAGATGAGGACCTTGCTCCTGCAGCTCTGCCTCCTGCCAGTGCCCGGACTGTGCATGATCCTCAACTCCAGGCGTGCCTGGGAAACCTAGGCGTGCGCCCGCGAAACGTAACGACACGTCCCTCACAGCCAAAGTGCTTCCCAGCCAGGTGCTGCTCAGCACAGTGCTGTGGGGAGGGTGAAACCTTAGAGCTGCCACCTGGGGAGAGCAGGAGGAAAGGGGGGGCCCAGGGCTGCCGAGTGGTGCTGTCAGTGCCTAAAACCGCTCTTCCTGCTCACCTTGCGAGCTGGCTGGAGGGGGGCAGGTGGCCGACAATGGGGGGTTTGTGTCTGCCCTCCCTGCTGGCAGGCCCCAGCAGCAGGACCTGGTGAGGCTCATCATGAGACACAATGAATGGAGAACAGTGGCAGCCTGCCCTTGTCATCAGTTGTTTCTACATTTCAGCACGAGCTTCGTGCTGCCAGAGCTCCATGGGCTGAAGCCAAGTGTTTGTCCTGCAGACCGCTGCCCTGCAAGCCCCAGCTGCAGAGACATGCTTGTGTTACACCTACGGACCTGGATTCATCCAGACCTCAGGGGAAAAGAATCTCGGCTACCAAGTTGTCCGCACAACCAGAGCTGCACTCATGCAAACACCCCTGTCCTGGGATGAAGAACACCCCGCAGGGAACAGTGTTCCCAGGTCAGCAGACCATGTTTTTCCTGAACAGCCCAGGAGCCCCAAGAGAGCTTTGTGTTTCCAAGACCTGCCAGTCAAACATAACCAACTGAAGAGAGGCATGGAGGAACTCTGTTGAGCGTTTCCTCACGGTATCCATTAAGGGAAAACATCGCTTTTGGGAGTGTTCCTAGCAGGCATGGCCCAGGACTGATCAAACTCAGCCAGGAGGGCAGCTCATCCCAGGGTTTCTTTTGTCAGGGCACTGGCACTCCCTCCCCCTGCTCCCCCTCTTTCCTTCTGTCACTCACAGGCCAGCTATTTCAGAAGGCCTCCACCTCATGCTAGCGTGCTGCTTCTGAGATGCAAACTCCAACCCCAGACAAAGACACACCTGAACGTTGTAGCCAGGGAGTCAACCAACCATCACTGTCACTTCATTACAACATGAAGTGTCCAGTGCTACGGCTCTGATGAGAACAGGAACAGTGTTGCAACAGTTAGACCACCAGTTCTGTTCCTGCCAGCTCGTTCGAGGCCAGGCAGCACTCAGAGCAGCGCTCCCTGCTAAGCTGGCTTCTCCTTAGCACGAGGAATTGAAAAACAAGCTGCAACATGCAGACAGGGGTTTTTCCTGTAGAGGTTTTAACAGTCATGCAGCAGACACCTTACTTGAAGAAACTGGTGCCCTGCCTAAGTTAAAGGCAGAGAACAACATAACCCCCCTCTAAAACACACTCTGTAAAAAGATTCTTGTGACAGGGAAAGCCTCCAGCTCTGTGCTGCGCTCTTACTCAAAGCAGCAAATCCCAGCCTATGCAAAGAGCCCTGCAACAGGTCTGGGTGCCCGAATTGAAGAACTATACCTCAGGGTTGGGATTTCTTTCCCTGGCTAGTACACGGTATAAGATGGCATGTGCAAACTGCACCCCAAACTCCCAGAATTTCCACACAGCACAGCTGCACCAAAGCTCACAGGGAAGGCATCGGAACATAAGACACCACAGGAAAGCGGGTTTCTAAGTTTAATGTGAATTCAAGTAGAGGTTTAAAAACCTTGTGGAAGTTGATACAGAGTTTTGAAGCACGATTGACACCTTCACCAGCACATTTCAGCATACGTGAATCGAGGTAATGGTTCCCTTGTACAGCGAACAGCGTGCTGCTCGAGCAGGGCTGAACACCTCGCCCGGCTTTACTCGACATAGTCCGAAATGGTAAGGACCAGACACAGAGCTGAATCACAGAACACACTGTCAAGTCGGACCAGCAGTAAATCCATAACGTCCATTTCCATATGACCCAGATAGAGCACAAGTTCTACCTCTAAGTATTTCTCTGCGAGTTCAGAGTCGCAGCCTGGAGCTGGACACAGGAACAGGGAAGAGATTATCCGTGCTTCCTTACCCAGTGCAGAGTTACGAACAAGCACCCTTGTACCAGATGAGCTGATCTTCTGGTACCACCGAAAGGCAGTATGAACCGCACGGTTATTGCTGTGCAAACAAGGTGCCAAGTCTACTTGTTTTGAGTGTCTGAGTGGAAGTCACATCCGCACACTGCTAGAGCCACTCAGCTAACAGTGGGAGATGAAGGAAGGCCAGTGTTTCAATTCAACTGCTGACAGTGGAATCTATGGAATGAAAGCATGTTATTTGCATATATAATTGCTCACCTAATTCTGTAACGCAAAAGCTTTCAACTATGGCCTCTGATTCAGCCAGCATTAAAACCTACCCCGTAGCCTGGGCCGTGCATCACCCAAACCCACCTAAAGATCAAAATGAAATCATCACCTGAGCAAGCACTCCTCTTCGGACAAACATCTGGTGCCAGGCCCCCATGACTGACACACGTGGAAGATATTAACCTCAGGTATTTAAAGGAAGCACACACCACTGTCACACGCCGGCTTATGTCGGTGGAAAGCCATACTGTGCCCAACCTCCATAGGCCAAGCGTTAATTCACACTCCACAGCTAAAGCCAAGGCAAGTGGTTGTTTTGATGCTGAGGGAAGTACAAGAACTAACTCGGTACTAATCAATCCAGTTATTTCTGGGAAGCAGCAGTAGCGAAGGACAGTCCTACGCAGTTACAGACTTCCTGCATTATCAAATGCAAAAGCTGAGGAGAATTAACTCTACTGTGATCAGTGAAGTACATTCCTCTTATCCTCCCTTCTAGGAAACGATATATTATCATATAATATACTTAAAATTTATATTTATATATATTCTGATATATATTTAGGGTCGGGGTAGTTCTTGCGTGTACATGTTACACATACATCCAACGCTTGAACGAATACAGTACACAGAGGACACCGTTTGTGTTCCGTGAGCGGAGTCATCCTCATCTGCATCACAAGTGCAATTTGCAACGGTCAAATAAAGGAGACAGATTTCAGTTTCCATGACCTGACATCAGCTTGCAGAGGCTGTACTGCTAAACAGGACCCCAGACAGAAAAAAATAATTAAAAATAAATCAATCTAAGGCCAAATGCTAATTCTGCCAGCCACTGCAAGCATTTCCAAACCCAGCCACTAAGTTACTACACACTCCGAGTCATTTCCCTGAATAAACCAGACTGAGCCACAGCCCTTCCGGGTGAGGACACACAAGATATCAGGTTCTTTTCCTCAGATCAACCAGCTCTACTTTCCTTAACTCAGCCTAGAGGACAATGTGACATTGAGTATCACAGACATTTGGATAGATGTGCTGCTTATAATTTAAAAAACAAAAGCCCCAAGCCCACAAGACATGGGTGACACCGTAATGCCCTCTTTGTTTCAAAGTGCATTTAAAGACTGAGGTGTAAACAACATCATACGGAGAGGACAGAAAGGTTAAAAAGCTAAGGGTTGCTAACTCCGGGTGGTACCCTACTGAGTATGTTACTGTCACAAGGTGATTCACAGGGGCCCTCCTCGGGGCACCACTGCAGTGGCTGCAAGCATTTTGCTATATTAATCCCCCAGGGCTGGGAGAAGATCGGCTATGCTATCGACATAGTAATCGGGAACCAGGCTCTGCCTGGTCGGACAGTTGCTCTCCTGATGGCCCTTCACTTCATCCAGCGTGGAGACCCCAGTCAGCGTCAGGAGGGTGGTGAGGCCGCAGCTGTTGCCCATGAGGATGTCTGTGTCCAGCCGATCTCCCACCATGATGGTACGAGCGGGATCGATGTTGAACTCGCTCACTACGCAATCAAACATGTACCGGTTGGGCTTTCCTATGATGAACGCCTCACGTTGGGCTGCCGTCTCCACTGCTTTTACCAGACAGCCAGTCCCTAGGGAGGGAATAGAAATCACTGATTAGAGATTGCAAAGACTTTTGGAAGCCACACGAGCCAGTACAAAACCACGAGACATAATGCATCAATGTTAGAGCCAGGACAGGCAGAGGAAGGGGTTAGTCCCAAGAGAGTTGGTGTATAAAACCTGCCAGGAGGCCAGAATACTGTCCCACACTGAGACCACAATGAAGCCCGAGTAAAGGATCAACAAGGATTCTCCCTGTTTCAGGGCAGGGGGTGCAGCAAGGCCTGGGAAGCCCAGGCTGCACAACATGAGGCCAGGTCCGGCCACCCCCTGAGCACCGGGGCTCGCCACGAACGGCCCCAAACGCACCCGGGCTGCATCCCCGCACCCACCAGATGGCAGGCAAAGTACCAAGGCACCCCGAAGACCACCCCCCACAGCCCCGCGCACCGGGGATGGCAGTGCCGCCCTCGAGAGGGAGGCGGTTATCCCGGTTGGTGCCAACGAGGAGGCAGTCGGGGCCACCGCGCATGAGGTAGCGCAGGGCCTGGCACAGCTTGGCGTAGCTGAAGTGCTCATCGAACCCGACGAGGACGGCACGCACGGCGGGATCGAGCGGCGCCTGGGCCCAGTCGGCGGGCGTGGGGCCGGGCAGGGCGGCGGGGCCGGGCCCCAGGTGCGGGACCCCCACGGCCTCTAGCTCGGCGGCGAGAGCGGGGCTGCCCAGCACGTAAGCGGCGGCACCGGGAGGCAAAGCCTGGCGGAGGTACCGGGCTGCGCAGTAGGCCGAGCCGAAGATGTGACTGGGCTCAGCGGGCGGGAAGCCCAGCCGCCGCAGCTTCTCGGTGTAGGCCACCCGCGTCCGGCTGCTGTTGTTAGTCACGTAGCACAGGCGCTTGCCCGCCGCCGCCAGCCGGCCCAGCGCCGCCGCCGCGCCGCCCACCGCCGCCTCGCCCCGCCACAGCACGCCGTCACAGTCGAAGAGCAGCGTGTCGGCGGCACCCAGCACAGCGCGGGCCGCCTCAGCCTCCAACCGCCGGCACCGCCGCGGTGCGCCGCCTGCCATGGCCGCCATCGCCGCCGCGCCTCAGGCCTGCGCCCACCCCCCGGCGGCCTCCATTGGCTGCGCCTCTCCCGATCTGCATTCCTATTGGGCGGCGGCGGGTGCTTCACCCACTCCGCTAGGAGCCGGCACCCTCTTCGCCCTTCCGTACGGCTCCAGCGGCCGGTTCGCTCCGCTCTTATTGGCCAGCCGCCTCACCCGCCCGCCCCCCACGCGCTGCCATTGGCTAAGATCTCTCGGTCACCCCAGGCACTCCGCGACCCATTGGGCCACCCAGGCTCCTGCGAGGCTCGTTAGGTAACTCGTTAGGCTCCCGTCCGCCTGGGTGCGGGGGTCAGAGGTCACTGGGGGGGGGGGAGGGGGACGACGACACGGCTGGGACGGACACTCGCAGGGGCTGGGCCCCAACGGCGCCCGGACGGCGAGCGGCTCCGCAACTTCCGCGCGGCTCCGGCATTCCTCAGCGCACCCCCGTGGCTGTCCGTCCCACGGCACCTGGCCCGTTGTTATGACGACACGGCCGTAAAGCCGCCATCTTGGCGGTGCGGCTCGTTGCGACATGGAGGCCGCGATGGCAACGAGCGCGGGGCCGGCGGGGCTTACGGCAGCCGCGGCCGAGGAGCGGGAGGGGGCGGCGGATGCGGGCTCCGGCTCCGCCGCACTCCCCGTCGGCCCCGCCGGCTTCCTCAGCCTCCCGGCGCCCTTCAGCGAGGAAGGTACCAGGCGCGGGGCGGGCGGTGCCGCGGCGACGGGGCCCCGGCCGGAGCCGAGGGGAAAGCGGGGCCTGGACGGCGGCCGGGCCCCGACCCGGCGGAACCGGCTCCGGCGGCGCGGGGCGAAGGGGCGTGGGCAGGCGGCCAGCGCCGGGGTCTCCGCGCTCCTCTGCTCCCTGTCCCTCCTCCGGGCTGCGAGAGCGGTCCCCGGAGCCCGGCCGGGGGAAGGGGTGGGTGGACTCGCTCCGCTCCGCTCCGGAAAGCTCCTCGTGTCAGGAGCGAGCGCCCCTTGGGCAGCACAGCCCCCCGGCTCCCTTCTCTCCGCGCAGGTGCTCGCCGGGACGAGGAGGACACGAGTTTTCGGTGTGAACGCTGCTGGTTTATGGGTGCCGTGTTTTCCTAACCCGCTGACTGGCTTTTAAATCGCAGATGAAGATGACGTGCACAAGTGTGGCCGCTGCCAGTCGGAGTTCACCTCCTTGGAGGAATTTGTGCAGCACAAGTTACAGAAGGTCTGCCAGCGAGCTCCAGAAGCTCTTGCTGCTGTGTCAGCAGGTCTCCTCAATCAAGAAGTGCAAAAGGTGACAGCAGGCTTCTCCTCAAGCCGTGGCACAAAATTATTTGGATGCAACGGTCTGTTGGGTTGGAGGGGAGAGAACAGAACGCGATGTTTTTAAAGGTAATAAAGCCTGTCTGCTGAAATGTCATCTGTTACAGCAGGTCGTTCCTTCTGTCAAGGAGTCGATAACTGTTGCACATATAGTTGTTGACGCATCTTCAATAGCAGAGGAAATCAGCAGCGCATCAGCTATAGTAGGTGAGCTTTGAGACACTTGCCTTTATTCCTCTGCCGGGGTAGGACTCGCTTACTTGTCCCCAGTTCTCTTCTGTTTGGTTTGTGTCGTAGTTGGGTATGTGACAACTCGGTGTTACTGAGCAGAGAGGCAGCCCTCAGCCAGCTTTGCAATTTTCTCTGCATTAATACAAATTGGATTTAAAACTGTTCCAGAAACGTCCATTTTAATACTTACACTGTGCTAACAAGAACTTTGCAAAGACCCAGGTTCCAGGTTTAAGATAACTGTTTCTCTTTCCTGCTGCACAAAGTGCTGAAGCAGTAAATAGCTCTAGTCATGTAAAGCTCTCTTCTTTAAAGAACAACTGGTTTTGTATCCTTTTCCCAGGTAGTGGGCACATCAAAGAGGTGATTGTTGCAGGAGACCATGTTTTTGAAAACCCAAACGGTCACATTGATGGGGAAATCAGTGAAGAGCAAGGCAATCCTGATGATCAGGAGCAAGATATTTCCACAGAACTGATAAAGGTTAAGCTGCTGGTTAACAAAGAAGGACGATATGTATGTGAATTATGCCAGAAGACATTTAAAACAGTAAGTATCGCTTCTGCTGTGTTTGGGTTAGTGAGTTATTGTGGGTAGTTGTTAGCTAAAGACACCTCAGTGCTTGGTAACAATGTGCTTCTCTACTGCATGCTACACTACCAAAAGGAAAGTTCTGGTTTCAGAGGGAGCCTTCTGGTTCCTCTCAGTTGAAGAGTAAAATCCTGAACTATTTGGAACATCTTCTAAGATAGAATTCTTTCCCTAGGCCAGCATCCTTAAAGCTCACATGATCACTCATAGCAGCAGAAAGGACTATGAATGTAAACTCTGTGGAACTTCCTTCAGGACAAAAGGGTCTCTGATTCGACACCACAGGCGTCACACTGGTAAGTCAGCTCTCCAAAATAAAAGCTCTTTGCTGCTGGAGTGAGCTGTGTGTGGTTATCCAGCTTATCTTCTGATGAAATTTACTGCTGCTTTCCACCTGCTGAGCTGAGACCGTGGAGCTCCCTCCTGCTTGGGGTGCTGGGAGGCTGTGTGAGGTCCTGGGTTAAGCACAGTCTGCTCGCTGTAGAAAACTGGAAGCCGCCTTCTAGCAGTCTTGTCTCATAGAGCTAATGCCGGCTGTGGTTAGTTTAATACTGCTCTTCTGATTCTCATCATTTCCAGATGAAAGACCTTACAAATGCAAGAAATGTGGGAAAAGCTTCCGGGAATCGGGGGCTTTGACACGGCACCTGAAATCTCTGACACCTTGCACTGAAAAGATTCGCTTCAACATGAACAAGGAAATAGTGGTCAATAAAGATGACTTGCCAACAGGTCAGTGAAGCTGCCAGTACCAGATAAAACCAAGCAGCTCCTGGCACTTGAGTTATAATCTCTTTCTCAGTTGCAAAACACCTGTTTCTGGGGCATTTGGTTAATAACTTTTAGCCAGGAAGAAGTAATTGATAGAGTGTCCTGGTTTCAGTCAGGATAGAGTTAACCTCATTTGTAGCAGCTGATGGAATGCTGTGTTTGGGAGTTCCAATGAAAGCAGTGCTGAGAACACCCTGATGTTCTTAGTTGCAGTCAGACAGTCAAGGACTTTCTCAGCTTCTTCGTATTTCTCTATTCATGAGAAAGGAGGGGCGAAGCCAGGACAGGTGACCCAGATGGGCCAAAGAGAGTATTCCATGCCAATGACGTCCTGCCCAGGATAATGGGGGGCTGAGGGGAGGAAGAGGAGGGGCGGTGGCGGGACGCATGCTTCTTGGGGGGACGGTCGGGTTCCGGGACAGCTCTGGGTGGTACCTGAGTTGTGTGGGTCGGGGAGAAACTGCATTGGGGATCAAGAGTTCCGTATTCTTTTGCTCTAAAATCCTGTTAGCATTGGGATATTTGATCTTTCTGTTCTCTTAGAAAACTCTCCTTATCCCAACCCACGGGCCTCTTAGTTTCTTGGTTTTGGAGTTATTTGCCCCTTCCTTTTCCCTTCCCTTGTTTCCCCCCTTTTTCCCTCTTCCCCTGCTTTTTTACTTTAAGAAGCAGGCAGCTGCGTGGATCTCAGTCCACAGCCGGGGGGAAACCACGACATAGAGCTAAGCTATTAACCTGAAGTGCGCGTTGCTGGCCCTGCCTGAAGAACGTTTGAGAATCTGGTGCAATCATGGCTTTAACAGGCGCCTTGTATTCTGGCACAGGTTTTGTAGGGCACAGCACATTGTTGGGGGTGGCAGTACACCAGTGATTAATTGTGCTGCTTTTCCTGAAGGATCCTGTAGCTCCAACGCAGACACTGTTCCATCAATAGCCAGCGAATCCATCGAAGCCTCGCCTGTCATTCACCTCGTGACAGACGCAAAAGGCAATGTTCTCCATGAAGTCCACGTCCAAATGCAGGAGCTTCCTGTTGTAGATGCAAAATCTCTGGAACAAGACGTGAGTGTTGTTTCTCTTTCAGTACCTTTCATGGTGTTGGTGCAAAGAATTCCATTGAAGCTCTTAAATGCAGAGAGTAAATCTCTATTATGGAACTAAGTGGTTAATTACCTGCTTTTTCATCTGAGAGCATCATTGACCTTGTCTGGCCATCTGCTGCCACTGAGCTTAGCAGCGTGTGTACAGCATATATGTAGGGTTCACCACCGTGTATGGGATGCTACAGATGGTGAGAAGGGGTTTTTACTTGATTGTTGCCTACTATGAGACTGTGCTAGGAGCAAAGGCTTAACATCCTGTGGGCAATAGTTTTCAGAGTACAGCTTCACCTCATCTTCCTCCTGTAAGGCCTTGATGACAAGTGACTGTTGTAAACATCTGTCTTGACTTGAGCAGGGGTGGGCCTGTGTCGAGGGAGTGCTGACCAAGAGCAGGACCTGCTGAGGTGGGAAACCACCTTGTGAGCCAGCTCCCCTATTCCTGAAACATGCAAAGACCACCTGTCTTCTGTGCATGCGTACCTGGAAAGATCATCACTAGGTCAGCCCTGGAGAGGGGGGCAGTGAGCTCCCCCAAGACCTCCACAACCCACTGATTTATTTCTGACTCTGCCTGCTCAGTGGTGACAAACCCCTGCCCACGGGACAGGCACACTGGGTTATAGAAAGGGAAAATGTAACTTCTTGGCACACACCTGTCACCTGAGGACTGCAGATAGGAGCAGAAAACTTCCCTGGATCCCAGGGTGGGGGGATCTCTTCTTTCTTTCATTCCCCTTCTTTCTCTCTGCTACTCTCTTTGTCTCTAACTTCATTTGCAGCACATTAAGGTAATACAGGTTTTACTAAGCTGCTATCTTTTGTAGTTCTGCTGAGTTTTAAGTAAATTGATGTTTGTTTGAACCTCTTGAGTAATTGTTGTCACTCCTGACTACTGCGCTGAGAATTAAAAAGTTAACCTCACCCACCAAGTGGGACAGGACTCCTCCCCAGCCCAAGATCGTTTGCTATTGACCTTTCAGCCTGGTATGGCAGCACAGGACACCCTAGAAAGACTGTCATGGCAACATTGCTTTAAAAGGAGGGCTAGCTGCATGGATTGCTGCATCAATTACTGTGCTCTTTATTCCTTCAGGAATCGCATCCCGAGGAGCTGCCGTGTGAGGGGGAAGTGAACAGTGAGAATCTGCTGAGGCAGGCCATGAGGAATTCGGGTATCGTGATAGAGAGGGTCGCTATGGAGGAGGTGCAGAAGCCAGATGAACCTGCTGTAGCTGCCACAGAGGAGCTAGGAAATGAAGTGGTGGAAGCCGAAGAGGAGCCGTGTGGGGAACAGTGTGTTGAAGTAGAACAAGTGGAGTCTGTATGTTTATATTCTGTAAATAAATATATATATATATTTTTAAAGTCTTTCTTGCCTGCATTTGGTTGTGGTCAGCACTGGCCTCACCACCCTGCATGTTACCCTCAGCACATCTCTCTCTACACCTGTGTCTTTGGGTCAGTTTTTATAGTTGTGTCAGTTTTTCATGTGGGCTTTAACCATAGTGTTAGGACACCTGTGTGTGCTTTTTGTCTCCTTAACAACAGAGATCTCTTTCCTGACAGAACTGGAGTACGTAATTGGGATTTGGCTAGCAACACCTGCTGTATGGACTCGTGCAAAATACTTATGTTGTATCATTTCTTTCCAACAGACAGGTGTGGAAAGAACAAATGGATACAAAAGCTACGTTTGTCCTCACTGTAACGAAGCCTTCAGTGAAGCTACTTCCCTTGAAACGCACATCAAAGGTCACTTAGGTAAAGTCCTGCTGCTTCTGCCGTGTCTTACTGGGGTCTTCAGCATAGTACAGCTTGCTCTGTTTTCAAATTCCTTCCCTTCACATTGCTGTTAGCTGTGCAAAACCAATTCATGTTTAGCACACAGTATGAAAAGGCTGGCTTTGGTTGAGTTCTAGAATAGACAGTGAAAGAACTATTATTGAAAGGAGAAAAAAAAGGTTCCGTGTTTCTGGGCCAGTGCTGCACCCTTGGAAGTAGAATTTTGTGATGAGGCCAATAAAAAGGTTAGTGAAGCAGAACAGGTGGATGGGCTGGAATTGCTGCTTGAAAGGCACCACAGGCTGAGACCAGCATTTAAGCAGAGTTCACTGAAGGAATGAGACAAAGCCTGTACAGTTGAAATTATAATTTCCCTCCTTCTCTCTGTTAAATTTTTTGTAAAAATTTTGTTGCAGCAGGGACTAGATACTCTTGTAGAAGGGGCTGAAGTGCAGAAGAGGTTAGGGCAATGGGGTTTTTCCTGCCTGGGCCTGGCATTCAGCAAAGAGTGAGTGTGGCTTCCTAAACCATCAGTTAGCTGTGATCTTTACAGATGGCAACACTAGCAACTGGCTCCAGACAAGCCTTGCTTTGTTTAAGACAATAAGGGAGTAACCCAGGGAGGTGGTGGAGTCTCCTTCTCTGGAGATATTCAAGACCGTCTGGACGCCTATCTGAGTGAAATGTCCTAGGGAGCTGCTTTGGCAGGGGGTTGGACCCGATGATCTCTCGAGGTCCCTTCCAACCCCTACAATTCTATGATTCTTTGATTTTTGTTACCCTGACAATGATGACATGAGCTGCTGCTGGTGTCCCAAGTGCCTTGTTTTATTACTGCATAGCGGCAGGGAACGCCAGCTCCTCTCATGCTGTAGTGATGCCATGGGGGTGCAGCAACATCTGCAGAATTTTCCTCCTTTGCTACTGCTGGTTGTTCTCCGTGAACCACGTGTTCTTTCTCTCTCTAGATTATAAGCCTTTTAAGTGTGAGGAGTGTGGCAAAGAGTTCACAAAAGGCTATCTGTTAAAAAAGCATCAAGAGGTGCACGTGAACGAACGGCGTTTCCGCTGCGGAGAGTGTGGCAAACTCTACAAGACCATTGCACACGTGAAGGGGCATCGAAGAGTGCACTCTGATGAGCGGCCCTACTCCTGTCCAAAGTGTGGCAAGCGGTACAAGACAAAGGTGTGCCTCCCTCCCTACAGGCTTGCCTTCACATTTGCCTTTCCAGAGCCAGGGTTTGAGAGAAGTTAGGAGGCTTTGCTTCTGAAAGAACAAATGCCAGCTTGCCTGCCTCTTGTAAGAGTAGAAGCTCCAGAAGGAGCTTTTATTTTAGTCAGGAAAAGAAGAGAGAGTTTTAATAGAGCCTTTGTATTGGTGAGGAAACTGTTCCTTTGTGTGTGTGTGCGTGGAAAAATATGTAGTAATATCAAATATTTATCCTATCTGACACCAGAAGCTCTCAAAAGATGTTGAGTTTTGCCCTGGAAACTTGTCATTCCCATCGTCTGCTTCTCTCTTGCTTGTGTCCCGGCGCAGAACGCGCAGCAGGTCCATTTCCGCACGCACCTGGAGGACAAGCCCTACGTCTGTCAGTACTGCAGCCGGGGCTTCCGGGAGAAGGGCTCCCTGGTCCGACACATCCGCCACCACACCGGGGAAAAGCCGTTCAAGTGTTACAAGTGCGGGCGGGGCTTTGCGGAGCACGGCACTCTCAACAGGCACTTAAAAACCAAAGGTGAGGTGGCAAAGCTTGCCCCTCTTGGGGCAGGGGAGGGTGGTAGTGGTGGTCTTGGGTTTGCTCTGGACAAGCTGCTCTTGGGCTGAAGGGGAATGATTTTTCAGAGTGGATCTAAGGACCTTCATCCAAGGCCATTCGTTTATCTCAGTTACATCAGGAGATGTGTTAATTTTTTTTTCCATCTAAGTTGGTATTTCTGTTGTGATCTGACTAAAAATTGTGCTGAGCAAACAGCCATGAACCAGTTCTAATATAACACTGAGATTAGCAAAATAGAAGGAGAACCAAAATAGAATTTGCATTAAGAATCCCAAACTGCTAGAGTGCTGTGGGCTTCTGCTCCAGACTCTGGCATAAGTGGGCTCAGCAGTGTCACCACTGCCCTCAGTGGTTCTGTTCCAAGGCTGTACAGAAAATGAATGTTTGCACAAAGCAATGCCAGAGAGCTTGCTTCCTGTGTTGGTGAAGAGATAAGACTGTTAAACCTTGTGGCCCATGCTGCTATTGTTAAACTTGACAGTTGTCTTTTGGAGGGATTTTTTTATTTTTTTTTTCATTAAATTATCTTTAATTTGGGGGTTTTATGAATTTTTTTATCATTTACGACACACGAACAGTGTTGATGCTCTGCGAGGAAAACATGTCAAGTAGAGTGACTGGGTAAGTTTAACTGGACCTGTTGCTCTGTTAAGCTCCTAAGCACTGATTTTCAAGCTTCTGCAGCTCATGATGATGTATTGTTCATTATAATCTCAATGGAAGTTTACTGGAAGGAGTTTCCTAGGTAGATAGTGAAATGTAGCACAGGAGCAGAAAGGATAGAAGACTTAAAATATACCAAAAGCCTTACTGGATGTTCTTTGCGTATGGCTTTTGCAATCCTACATGTGTTTACATGTCTGAATGTAATTGTGTACATTTTTAAATGACACTGGACAGTTGCTGTGCTTGAGCCTCAGCTCTGGTGCCATGTGGGCCTCTTCTAGGCAGTTACTCGGCCTGTCTTGGGATGAGAGCCTGGTGTCTGACCTCTGGTTGCTCACCTGTTGAAGAAGTCTCACTTGTGCTGCATAGTATTTTCTAGGTACTCTTATATTTGAGACAGTTAATGAAAAATATTTTCCTGACATTTCTGGAATACCATCCAGGTGGCTGCCTCCTTGCTTTGAAAGAGGTGGAAGAAGTGATGGTGTCTGAGGAAAGTCAGTCAGCTGACAACTTGGCTGCAACAGTCATTTCTGAAGATCCTCACACCGTTTTAGTGGAGTTTTCTTCAGTGGTGGCAGACACTCAGGAATACATCATTGAGGTAAGAAGCGGGGCAAACGGCCTTCTCAGTCTGAACGTAGCAGAGTGTTTTGTCAGGAAAAGCTGCAGTTGTGCATGTTCCTCACCTAGGCTTTTGGGAGAAGGTAAAACGGGATTTAGTCAATGCTACCCCTACCTGCATGACGCTAGGAGTAAGTAGGGTTAATCTGGTTCAGGAGGGAGAGCGCATGAAACCTGCTCCACCACCCTTCTGAAGTGCTGAGTGGAAGGAGAATGCAGGGAAGACTGATGAAATACTGCTAGAAAGTTAAGAACTGACTGTAACAGATTGTACATCTACACAAACTCTCTTCACCTTTTACTCAATTTTTACCTACTCTTTTCTGCTGCTTCTATTTATCTCATTTTGTCCAAAAGAATCTCTGTTGTTTTTTAACTGGCTGTGGTTGCCAAAAGCAACAGGTTAAGCATTTTCCTTTCTCCCCCTTCAGAACAAAGAGCCAGTACTCATCCATGCAGACTAGCCCAGTTCATTTACCGAGCCCCTTTAGTGCTGCTGTAGTTCTCCAGTAAGAGAAAAATCTGCCAGTTGGCTGAGTCCTGGTGAGAGAGGATGTTCTCTCTGTTACCTGTGAGCACTCTGCATTACTTTTAAGTAGCTCTTGATAATGGGATCTGGAGGGAATTTCGAGGAGGAGTTGTCTTCAGAACAGCTACTGCATTGCAGGGGAAAGAGAGACTTCTGTAAAAGATCTTAGTGTCTTGTATCTTGGTAATAAGATTATTTTGTAATAATCTAAAAAGGCAATCATCTTTTGTCTTTCAAGACTGCTACTGAAGACATGGAGACCAGCGAAGCTACTGAAATAATAGAGGGAACAAGACATGAGGTAAAGCAGCCACATAAGCTGTTATTTTGGAGGCTTACTATAGTGTTAAATGCATCACATTTAGCATCTGAAAGTCATGCTGTAGTTGTGCAGACCTGTGAGAAAACCACAATACTGGGCTCAACCATGCTGTTACCCTCAGATTCTCTCTGTGATGGTGGCCAGTAACTTCCATGGCCTCGTACATGAGAGCACAGCTGCTTGCTAAGCAGAACTGTACAGAAGCATTTCAGCTGTGGGGAAACAATCCTCTTCAGGCATTGCTGAATGCTAGAAATAGTGGTTGCTGCAAGGCTGGAGCCTGGCTGGGTGCTTGCGTTGCATTCAGTCAGTTTAAACAGCCAGATGTGCCTGGTTAAGGTTTTTCTATCAACAGTAGTTTGATTTTCTGTAGGAAGTTCCCTACTGGGAGAATATCTTTTGGTGACACAAAGTGTGACATGTTCTAGGAGCCTGCTGTTCCTGGGGTGATGAGAACTTCAGTGAACAGCTGGAGGAAAGTGGAATTAAATGCTGCTTCTTGTACAGCCCTGTGGGTCATCAAGCACCGTGTATGGTGACGGTAATTGTCTGTACTTCTAACAATACACCAAGAAATAAAGTGGCTTCTCTTCTCTTACTGTAGGTTGACAGCCACATTATGAAGGTTGTGCAACAAATAGTAAATCAAGCAAACTCTGGTCATCAGATCATTGTACAGAATGTCACTGTGGCAGAGAACTCGGAAGTAACCACAGATGCTGCAGACACCATCACCATCGCAACCCCCGAAAGCCTCACGGAGCAGGTGGCGATGACGCTGGCCTCTGCCATCGGAGAAGGAGCCGTGCTGACGACGGAGGGGAGCATCGAGACGGAAGAAGCCACGGTGACCATGGTGGCATCTGAGGACATTGAAATCATGGAACATGCAGGAGAGTTTGTGATTGCCTCCGAGGAGGGGGAGGTGGAAGTCCAGACTGTGATTGTGTGATGAACAGCTAGTGACTGGTGTTAATGTAAAGCTCTTACTCTTTCTCTCCAGTTTGGGGAATACGATCAGTCCTGAGTTTGCTGTTAGAATTGTTCCAAGAGCAAGGGAGAGAATGCTTCCAGAGGTGAGCAGCTTAACAGGATGGCCCCAGCCCCGAAGCATTTTCTGTTTAAAATGGAAATAGCAGTATTTGAAACCCTCTGTGTGGTGGTACTCTGGGTGTGACTGAAACACCCTATTTGACAGTCTCAGTATTTTGTACAGCTGCCTCAATTAAAGGAAGATCCCTTGCAAAGCATTTACCTCCGACTACAGGACAGTAGTGTTCTGGTGTTTAAAAGGGTTCAGAAAGTAAAGCAAATACATAGGGTCTCCTAAGAGACTATGTAATCATATGCATTGAAAATAAACAAGACAACCAAATCTAAGGAGTTCTGGTGTACATTCACCACCACTCAGAAAATTTCATGCCTTTAACCTCACTACTTCTGTCCTCCTAAGGCATGGTACTGCAGTATTTTATTTTATATCCTGGACAAGTAGCCTTATGTACTGGTCTATAAAAGAATGCATCATTGTACCCTTGCAATGCCAGCCAGGCTACTCTGAGAGCTAGTCTGGTGGTGTGTAAAGCCATATTGTATATGATTTTTTTTAACCATATATGGATTTTTAATTGCATATTGTACAGATTCTGCATGTAAATAAATACATTTTTAAAAATAAAGTTATTTAATGTTCTTACTACATATTTTTCCAGTTTTGGCTGTATTGTCACTCAAACAGAAGAATTTTTGTAATGACAACAGGGTTACTTACCCCTGGGCTTCAGAAACACTCATCATTGGGCAGGAGTTGGACTTGATAATCCTTATGGGTCTCTTCCAACTCAGCATATTCTCTGATTCAATGATTCACTGTTTTTCCCAAAACAAGCCCAAGCCTCTAAAAGCAGCCAGTACATCTCTGCTATGGAGATCTTCCAAGTGCTCCCTAGTTAGTGAGCTTTCAGATGGTCACTTGCATAGCTCTAAATTCACTTCTGTCTTCCACTTTTGAGGGATGCTGATGGAGTAATTTGACAAGGAAGTGCCACTTCCACAGGTGTGACATTGCTATATTCTTGTCAAGTCTCCTGCAGGAAGACCTACTTGTGCTGTACCAAAGTAACTCACTAACACAGAGGTATATCTTCCACAGCATACAAAACTGTAACCATTAAAAAAAAGTGTTCCTTAGCTGGACCTAGTCTTGCTTCTCTACTGTAATGGTGCCTGGAAAGATTAACAGGCCACTGTCATAACTGGTATGAGTCCTGTTACAGACACACTTGGAAGAACTGTAGATTTTTGAAAACTGGTCAGCTTTATGAAAACATAGTTTCCAAATACTTATCTGAAATACAAAAGTTGTTTGAGTTGTGCTGCTGAAATAGTGTTTTACAAGAAGTTTAAAAATGCACATATGAAGAATAATAGCTTCATGTTTTCTTCTTCCTTTCCAAGGCTGTGAGAGGCCTAAAGATTTCCTTTACATTCATCCAGGCTCCTTTTGAATAAATGTTTTTGTACACAACTCGTCTGTCATGAGGCTGCAGTGTCAGGTGGTGGGAACATTCACATCTTCTGGATTTATGCCACTCATTGGAAGTTTGGTTGGTTAAGGCCAAATACAGATTGAAGCAGCAGTATGCACCCAGTACAAGTGTGAGAAGAATAACAAAACCAAGCATGAAGACAATCCTAGGAAAAGTCAAGAAAAGGTGCTGCAAGGAAGAAGAGTAAAAACCTAGTAAATGATCAGCATTTTGGTAGTTTAAAACTGTGGAACAGCTAAATAGAATTTTGGAAGTATTCAGAAAGCAGGTGCTTTTTCATACTGTTAGCATACTGTACAGAACGATTTCGTTTTCTGATTTAGTTTGAGGAACAAGTAATTGGGAAATTCAGTGAATTTTCATGTTTGATAACAGGCTTGAGAAGTCATGGGAATAATTTAGGATTTGGGACACAGGAAGATCCATCTGAACATGAGGGAAAACTCTGCTTTGAGAGGGCAGAGCACTGGGACTGCCCAGAGAGGTTGTGGAGTCACCATCTCTGAAGAGACTCAAAACCCACCTGTCCAACCCGCCTTAGGTGATCCTGCTTTAGCAAGGAGTTGGACTAGCTCATCTCCTGAGGTCCCTTCCAATCCCCACCATTCCATGAGTAGTGACAAAGCTGGAGCATTACATCACATGGAAGCATCTCACCTCTGCAACAGGGCAGCAGAAATGCGCATCTGTACGTGCATGTAACCGTGCAGCCCCACAAACAGGGTCCCAGCCCTATCGCCCACCCAGCACAGTGACGCTCCATCATCTCTGAGTAAAGCACAGAGATTTCCAGTGCTATAGTTCCTCTCACTCGTTGCTAACGTGCAGGAGTATTTTATACACCCATTTATCTCTGAGTGTTTTGCTTCATACTGGGATTTTGAGTGTTTGCTTTTTTTTGCTTATTTAATTAAAAAAATCATTAATGCAGATCATTTGTAAACAAACTGCCAAATGAAGCGGCTACAATCTGGTACAGCTTCAGGTTCTGCTGACATGATACAGTTTAAGCAGCTCTTTTCCAAGCTAAATTCCAATGCTGTGGAAGGGTACCAGTACCTCTCAAAGAGGAGCAAACATTCCTTGACATTTATGAGTGCAGGCTAAAACATCTGCTGTGTAGGATCAGGAAAAGATAAAGCATTTACTACCTATCACCTCACTGCCATACTATGGAAAGAGATGAGTGGGTTGAAACGCAGTTGCCTCAAGTGCTACAGAGACTCAAAGTCACTCTTTGCTTGTAAGTGAGAGAAAATACTCAAGTATCTAAATTCCAGGGTAGTAGGCCCTGCTTTAACACCTCCACTGAGGCATCTCAAGGACTGTTAACTGTTTCCTAAATGTTACTACAGCTGATGGTCATTGGAACATAAAGAAATTCTTTATGAATCAGATCTGCTGGGTGAAAGCAGTCTGGGGACAGAGATATGAAAAACAGGAGAGCTGAACAAAGTGCCATCAGAAAAATCCCATACTTTTACAGTTCTTTACAATAGCAGTTTCTAAACTTAATCAGCCCTGTTAATTGGCTGGTGAAAACAGCAGTCTGTCCACATTCTGCCTGTGAGAACAGGTGGACTCAAAAGATTCCTGAAATAAAGACTGAGATAAACCTTTTAATAGGCTAAAAACCCCACACAGCATAAACTTACCTGAATGAGAAAGAGAATCTCCACAGCACGCTCCTGTCCGTGGTCATCAATGTAACTCCCATGCATCATACCTGACAGCAGCACCACTTGGATGAGAAGTGCTGCTGTGATCACTGCAATGGTGGCAGCCATGGCACTCAGCGTGAGGAGGTAAAGGAAGAAATATTTGGCATTGAAGGCACCAATGCAGTTGTTGACCCACACACAGTGGTGATCAAAACGGTGTACACACACACTGCAGAAACCTGATGAGGAGAGAGCGACAAAGTTGACTGATTTTTAAGTAATTGGTTTGATTTGTTTGGGGGGGTTTGTGTGGTTTTGTTCATTTGGGGCTTGGTTTGGGGTTTTTTTTTGGTTGGTTTTGTTGGTTTTGGGGGTTTTGTTAGTTTGGTTGTTTTTTTACACAGTTTAGGATAGTTTTTCATCTGAAAACTTTGGAGAATTATAGTCAGGATTTAGCTTTTTAAGAGAATACATTAGTTTTGACTGCATATAATACCCCCTTACCCCCATATTAAAACCAAAGACCTACATTTCATCTCTTCTTTTATTCACCAAGACTGGAGCTCAAAGACTCTGGCTTCTCTGGCAATACTGCCTAGCAAAGCATATGACAAGCAGAGATTGTAGCTCCCTGCTTTATTTTAGATGGTAACTGCAAATTCTGCAAGAGAAACACAAAATCCTGAACTCAATTCTTGACAGGTGATCCTTTTTTGTTTAACTTCAGGATAAGGCAAGCTTCTGAGCATCTAGAACTCAATTCTTGACAGGTGATCCTTTTTTGTTTAACTTCTAGATGCTCAAAAGCTTGCCTCTTCCTGACCCAAAATGATACTCCCAGAACTGGTAATTTCTGAGAGAAGAAACAGCAGCAAATGAGTTCCATGGGTTTGCTGTGATGTGGGACCCCAGTAAAACAATCACAATCCTCTCTGCATCAACCTGGATAACAGAACAGGCATCATAGTGTGAACTGCAGTTATTGATGGAAAATTAATGTGGGAGAGTATTAGTGCTGTGCTTATCAAGGAAATTAAAAATTCTTACTACAGTGCTTTGATCTGGCTGGCTTCTCCATGTTGCATGTAGGACACACTACGCCTCTCTGAAATAATACACCATCATATGCATAAATCTTAACCAATGAGGCATGATTTGATTTTGTTATTACACCTGTGAAGGAAACAAGAGAAACAGTAAAAGTCATGGCATTTGTAACATTTTTCCAAACAGCTACAACTCACAATTGGCAGAGCTTAGCAAGGAGCAGAGCTTACCAGGATTGGTGCGGGAGCAGAGCACGAAGCAGCCCACGTTCCCAGCCAGCAGCAGATAGGGCAGCAGGAGGAAGGGGAGGTGGAACTGCAGCTCCCAGCAGTAAACAAACACTTCCCATGTGTACTCCCCATACACTGCAGCTTGCAAAGCTATGTGCAGGACAACAAACAAACAGCTTCTGTAATGGAAAGGGGACAGTCTATTTAATACTCAGCGTCCTGATTAACAGGTCAAGTACATTCAGAGGTGATGAGCGACGACTTTCCAAATGGAAGGAGACACCTCTTTTAGGTTTTCAGGCCAGCATGGATTGAATATTAATAGTGTTTTCTCCATCCACTTGGCTTCTTCTCTTCTTCCCACACACGCTCTTTTAAATATGCCAGATAAATTCACTTCTATCATTGCTGTGTCTTTTGGAGGTTTTTCCCCACAGCACAGTCAAGTATGAAGCACCCTCGGTACTGACAAAACATGCTGCAGCAATAGGCCAAAAAATACCTGCCAGAAAATGGTTTCTGTGTGCTGCTCTGAAAGCAAAGAAAACCCCAGTGAAAGGGAATCTTAAAACCTGTAATAATATAAGCAGTTGTTAGGAAATAAATGTGGCAGGAGGTTAGCAAGGGCAAACGTTAGTTCCAGCCTGTCAGCAGACTACGGCTTCTGTGAGGCAAACTGGGCAGCTGTTTGTCACGCAGGCTTGTTTGGGATGCATCACGCTGAGCAACAACTTCTCTAGCAGGCTGGCAAACAGATGCTCAGGTAAGCCACACATTAGGAGAGCAATGCTTGCTTGCTAACTACAGCTCTCTGCGTTATACATCAGTCTGCTGGGCTTTTATTACGAGTTTAAACAACTAGTCATGTGTGTTTTACTACAGCAGAACGTCATTGCAGACAAGGTCTCCCCTACTGCTCTCTCCTACAACATTTCTGTGTGCAACCCAGCAGGATCCTGCAGTCTTGTCTCAACTGCAGGGCCACAAGAAGATACCCTCAAGTGCTGAGCCTCACCAGACTTCTGCATGAACGCAAACATCTCTGGCTTGAATGAGGCGATGCAGCTGAAGGGGGTGTGTGCAGGCTCCAAGCGCCCTCAGCACACAGCATCATCCAGTAATACCAACTGCTGACTGTGTGTTTGACAGGGTAACCACTCTCTCCTGGGCTGTGTTAACAGCAGAGAGTCCGCACAGCGGGCAACAAAACAACTGCAGTACACATTCAACAACTGCACATGCTATACCCCAAGTGTCTGTCATAGTGGAGTTGCTGCCTCCAGAGGAAAGGTGTTTAAATGGTTCTGGAAGCAGATCCTAAAGCAACACTTTACAGGAAACTACAGAATTCACCTTAATACAACAGGCTGCACATTGGCAGCTGTGTGGCCTCCTCCTAAGCCACCTGGACATCCAAACTGCTGGCCTAAGACTAATGGGATTTGAAGAAGAGCATGGGACTTGCTAGCTCTGTCTAATCTCTACCTGCAGCTGCCAGATAATCTGTTGCAATTCTTGTGTGGATGCAGTCTCCCACCACTGTCACCAACATCTATCATACTGGAAGCTACTGAGCCACATTAGCTTTGCTGGTTAATATATTCCAACATTTCAGGATACCATCTTCAAAACAATAAGGAAGAAACAGAAAGACAACACTGTAATCCCTGACAATTACCCCTAATGAAGAGAGACTACATAAGGATAGCACTGGAAGCTCTGATGGTGGCAGGAGGTCACCAAAAATAACCAGAAACACCAGTAAAAAATAATGTCAAAAGGGTCTATATTTTAAAAAAAAAAAAAAAAAGGTGCAATACCTTGTGTGGAAGAGCCTGTGAAGCACCCTCTGTGTCACTCTCTGGAGCTGTGTGGGGATTACAAATGACACCACCTGAAGCAAATAGAAACAGTGTTATCTGAACTGCACATCACTTCTGCCTTGTGGGAAGTACAAGTGAAAAATACAAATCACCTAATCCCTCAGTTTTGTATCTGGAGCCATATCCACTGAGGAGGAAGCTCATTTTCAGGAGCTTCTAATCTCTTAAGGATATAGGCAGGCGTGTCACGGGGGTTTTCAAAATGGGAGCCAGGTTCCACATTCTCAGGAGCCCAAGAGGCACAGGCAAATCTATCTAGGTTAATGTGTGAAAGTTATAAGGAGCTTATATTGGGTTATTGACTGGGTAACTGGTTAAGCAGGGGATAGAAACTGAGCGATTTCTGAACTTCAATATGCTTCATTAGGGCATCTAACAGATGCAAGCAGAGATAAGCAGAGGGATAAAGCCTGCTATCCTCCAGAAAAAGGAAAAAAAACAACCCCACAACCCAAACAAAACCCAAACAAACCCCAGCAAACCAAACCAAACAAATCAAACCCAGATTCTCCAACTACAGCCACAATAGTCTGTTAACTCTGTATCTCTCTAACGGCTGTTTCAAAAGCAGCTAGACACAAGGAAGAAGGCTGCCTGTCTTCATTCAATGAAATCCTCAGCCACAGCCTGTGACTGCAGGATTGTCTGACTCCACTGTTCAGAAGATGACAGATCTCTATAGCAACATGCTGCTCCACCGGTGGTGGAATGTGGAGGAGCCTATTTCTAGCTGACATGCAAAGAAAATATGCAGCGAGAGCTTCTTGTCTCAGATGTGAAAGACCAGAAGGCAAAAAGCATATGTAGAGTTGAGAAGATGTTAAATATTTTTCTTTTAGCGGGTATGCCTCCTATCAGCAGTTCAAGTGACAAGTCTTTTTTTAAAAAAAAAAAGTGTACAGCAAAAAGAAACACATAACTAGACAGAAAAGGAACCCACGTGCAATTATGAAATTCTAGTTTAAATTCACTGTGTGTTAGTACAGTCTAACATCACACTTGACATCCGTTACTCCCCGCCACAGAGAACAGCAATCCCCTGTGTTTCAGCCCTTCCTCACGCCAAAGCAAGAGGCTCTTAACAAATACAATTTGTGCTTGCAGCGATGATGAAATAAGGAGAGAACGAGAAGACCTGTACAACAAATACAACCGCCTCACACAACCGAACTGCTGGCGGCCAGGGAAACAGGCAGGGGTGGAAGCCGACTTGCCAGGGCGAGGCAGGGCTGTGCTCTGTGCAAGTAAATTACTCTTCACAAGGAATACTTTAAGGGCTCTTAGAGGAGGGCTGTCAAACAATTCCCAGGCTTCATTATTTACAGTCAGAAATTAACTTAAAATACAGTGTCTAGAGAAACTATTTAGGGTTACCTGTATTTATTTCACTTGTACAAGTATCGATTACATTTCTCCAGACAGGGGTTGGAACTAGATGATGCTTTCTTCCAACCCAAAGCATTCTATGATTCTATGCCAGTGACTTTACATCACAGCAATATTTTAACTGCTGATTGTAACACATGGTTTGTAGAAGCAGCTGTTAAGGAATGTGGAAAACTAGTAAATTTCTCTGCATGGTGACCTGCATGTATATAAAGCAAAATAAGGTAAAATACTGGTAATAAAAACCAAAGTCTGTTTAGACTCATGCAAACAGCATTAAATATCATGTAGAATTTAAATAATTCTCTTATCCTTCTCCTTCCAAAAATGCTACACCTGTTTGGGTTGGTTTTTTTTTTAACTTCTTCATTCAGATGCAGCCCAACCGAAAAACAAGCTAGTGCCTTTTCAATTAATTCCCTGTTTTTACAGTAAAATGCCAATTCTTAACCCTCTTTTAAAGCTCTTCATTCCTCTCAGGAATCAACAGGCTGCATCACTATTACAGACTCACCTTCAAGAGCTTCTCTTACAATGTTCACTACCAGTTATTAACTCTCTATTTTAATTCTCACTCCCCACCCCCTTTTTCCTCTTAATGAGAGCAGCAAATACCACAAAACTGCAAATATTACTGAATTTCTCAAGGCTGACGTGTCACAGTGTCACTGAAGGATGCACTTTTGGCACCACGAGTGGCTCCAGACTCGCCACCCCCTGCGGTGCCTGCAGCTGGCCACACTGGTGCACGCAGGAACGGGAGCTGCTTAATGTAAATGTGTTTTTACTACCTCCTTGGGCAGGATTTCATCAGCTGAGACGTTACTTCGGTTACCAACCCCAACGTGTGCTTACTCCAGAGCAGCTGTCAGAACAGGATGAAATATTAAATACACCATGTCACCGCGCTAACCGCGGGTACCAGCACTTTTAATGGAGGAGAAACACAGCGGCTGCACTAAGGTTAGCATCACAACCCAGGGCAGAGCGCCCGAACGGGAGATGGCCCCCGCTCAGAGCTCGGTTCTTTACCTGGGTTGCACCACTGACGCTTCTGAGGAGGAAAGTCTCCTTCCTTCCCGCGCAGGTGCAGAGCAGAGCAGCGAGGACAACGCACAAGTAAATCAAGAAAAGCGACAGAAAGTCCATCCTGAGCCCTGCAACGCAACACAAGCAGCGCGTTAGTGCCCCTGGGCGCCAGCTCCCTGCGGCAGGGCCCGGGCCCGGGCCCGGCCAAGCCTGACGCCCTTAAGTGCCTCGTCAGGCACGGAGGCCGCGCAGCGCGGTTTATCGCCATCCTCCTATCTCAGGCGCCGCAGCTGCGCGGCTAGCTAACAGGGCACCGAGAAGCCGGGTGTCTGGCCAGGCCTCGGGGCTCCGCGGCCTGCCGGTGGTGGGAACAATCTGAGTCCTGACGCCCAGCCCAACCCCCGGGCACCTGCGGCCCCCGGGGACGCGGTCAGGGCCTGCGGGGCGTCCCCGGCTGCGGGGGTGAGGGGAGCCGGGCGGGAGGGCGCTGACCCTGTGGGGGAGCGGGGAGGAGGGTGGGGTCCCTCAGCTGCCAACGGCGGCAGGGGGGCGCTTCCGCCGCTCCTCTCCGAGACCGCCTAATCGACGACCGAGCACCCTCCGACCCGACCGCCCGGGGCTGCGCGGCGGCGGAAAGGCCCTGCGCCACCCGGAAGCGGGCGCGGAGGCGGCGGGAGGTGCTCCTCGGCCGCTCCGCTCCGCCCGAGCCGTTCACAGTCTCCGTTTCTAAGGGCAGCGCCTCTCCAGCCAGCGCCCGGCGCCTGCCCTGGACGAGCGGCCGCGGGGGTGGCGGCGGTGGGAGTGTTGGCCGTGTCGGGATGGGGCAACACACCGGGAGTCGGCTGAGGGATCGGACGGCACCTCCTGAAGCGGCTGGGGCTTTGGGGAGAGCCGTTCGGGTCTCCTTCCTCCTCCGCAGCGGCAAACAGAGCTTAAAGCTGTAGAAATAAATCCGGCTGCTGAATCCGAGCGCTGCGTGTTGTGTCCTTGGGTACTCGGTACAGTACCGTGCCGGTTCCTGCTGTTCCCGAGGTCCTGGCGCATCCTGTGTGACCTTCGGGGAGCCTGCAGATCTTCAGGTCCGTGGCCCTCGGTGAAATCTTTAAAAGCAAAAGCCCGTTGCTTTTTTAAAGGAGCTCTGAGCCTTATGTTCCCTTCTGCCACCGAGCAGCTGACAGAAGTAGGGGCGAGTCCGCTCCAGTACCCGCAGGGATCTGCTCTAGAACCGGGCTGAGGTGGGCTGAAGCCACAGGAGATAGAAGTCCTGTGCCGGTTCCTTGGGTGGTGGCTGTCAACTGAAACCATCCCTGCGGCCAGCATGGTCCCTGCTCTCCTGAGCGCCGCTAATGAGCGGCTGATTGGGTTACGGTGCCTGGGTAGAGTTTGCCATAGAAACTCAGGCACTTGCTGCTGACGGGTAACTGATGCAAAAGCTTCGAAGCTGCTGTGATGGTTTTGCCAGCTCTGGGTCCCAGTCTGCCGCTGGCTGGATCTCAGGCACAGCAGGTAAGCCCTGTGAGGGGTGCGAGGGGTGCTTTGGCACTGAGAGGAAATTAATTGGCTTGGTCAGGAGGCAACGGCGGCAGGAGATGGGGTTGGGTTTCAGGAAGGGGATCGGTTTTTTTCCTGGTAACTTCTCAGCCCACGATGCATCAAACCAGCACCTGAGAGGGAGAAATACTGCTGGAGCACAGCTATCCTAGAGTCCCGCCCAAGGCATTCTGCTCCTGACAGACAGGAATGTGAAAAGGCCACTTTTCCCATCCTACTGATACAGCAACATTTCTGTCCTGCTCCAGGTACATCTGTAGGTTTGTTCAGGACATTGGATGTAACCTGGCAAGTTTGGCAGCGTAGATGGCACCCTGGGATGGAGGGCTGGTGGCAGCATGAGTGCAAGCAAGGCTGTTCATTTGTCTGCAGGCAGACAGGCAGGGTTTGTGCACTACCGTCCCTGCACGTAGCTCAGAGCTGCCCACACTCCTGGCAGGAGCTGCAGTGAGCATCAGCGAGCTCTTCGTGGCCCTGTAGGCTGTGCACAGGGACTAAACAGCCTGCACATACTTTTAACAGTAGGTTCAGCTTGAGAGAGGTGAAGCTGATTAAATCCAAGTGCTGTGAAAACAAGTGGAGAGTCTTGTCTGATCGAAGTCTAGCAGAAGGTCTTCAGGAAACAATCTTTTTGTTGATGTAGAATCCCATAACGTTTCTTGCAGGGATTGAAATTCACTGTCAGTTTTTTAAAGTACACAAGTCACTTAAAAACGGTGGGAGAAGAAACAATTACTTTGCTTGCTGGTCAAAAAAGAATGTACATTACAGTTACTTTGTCTGCCTGTTTGGGCAGTGAGTAGCAAAGATGCCCTGATGTTTTCTAGGCAGGTGTGTGCATTTCTGTGTCAACACGATGCACCCATGTGTCTCAGTTGCTGAGGAGGAGATTTGTGTTTGTGCAGAACCTGTGAGAAAGGAGCTGTGTCCTGTCTGTAGCAGAGCATCACTGACACCAGAGCTGGAGAGGACAGGAGGAAGAGGGATCTCCAAGTCCCTTGCAGCAATGGTGTGTAGGAACATGAAAGGCACAAGTGAGAGGAAGACCTTCATTCCACCTCATCGTGCTCACCTGCAGGTTGGGCAGAGCAAGTCCCTGCAGGTCCCCCCTTCGTAAGGCCTTACCTGACCCCATGCCAACTCCCAGGTTGGCTGAGGAGGTTGATTCCAGCCTGACGCTGCTGACAGCTCAGCCCAGGCCAGTGCAAAGGAACCACCCGACCGCTGTGTGTCTGTGGTGGGATGCAGATGGCCCCTCCCGCTGGAGCTGCAGCAGGACCTGTAATACCCTAAAACCTCTTAGTGTGCTAAGCCCTGGGATCCCTCAGTGCTGAGGAAGCAGAAGAGAAAATCAGAAAGAGCAGCTTAACGGGGAGTGGGCACCAGCACGGGGGTCCCTGCTGTGACATGCCCTCAGCTGCTCCCTGCTGCAAGGGCCCCCATTCCCCTGCACGGGGGCTGGAGAGAGCTCCCTTGTAGAGCCCTGCACAAGTTGGTCCAGGCCCCCAAATCCCCGCAGCAAACTGCACATTGTTTGGCAGATGTGTACTCCCAAAACTGTGGTTTCCCACCCAAATTGCCAGTGGTGGGGGGCAGAGAGGTCTTAGCATGTCCAGCTGCTTTTTGGGAGCAGTGGAAGCATGCTGCATCTCTGCTGCCTTGCGAAGTGCTGTCTCTTCAGATTTGCCCTGTGGGTAAGGGATTTCCCTCCACAGCGCTAATCTGTTTTACCTCCTTCCAGCTCCTAATTCCCCCTAGATCTGTGGGCTCAGGTCAGCACCAGACTCAGCCAGGACCAGCACAGCAATTAGCCTGTCCACGCTTCTCTTTGCAATGGAAATGAAGTTAATTAGGAAAGGAAGAGGCAAAAAAGACCTTTCTGTGTGCCTGTCGCTGGCTCGGAGCAGCTGGAAGGTCACAGGGCTCGAGTAAGAAGCCTGAGAAGGAGCAGCCACCTCCTGCCTGAGGGGCTGCCCTGGCTCTGCCCCAGTGCCACAGCACAACAGCCCACCACAGGACCGGTGTTCCACACGAGTGCTGAGCCCCCAGCCAGCAGCCCGGGGGCTACAGCGAGGACATGGGAGCAGGAGAGATGCTCCCAGGAGCTTGGCAGGTAGGTGGGACCTGCTTCCAGGGGTGATGGAGGAGAACCAAGATAGCTTCGACCCCGACCCTGTAGCAGGACAAACCTGCCGCCGGTGAGAGCCTGCCAGGCTCGCTTGGATGGCTGCAGACTTCTGTAAGTTCATGAGCCATAGAGTGTAGAGGTGGAAGGGGGTGATGGCTGCTGCTCTGCTGGGCTTTGCCCCGGAGCTGTCCTGATACTGGAGCCTTCAAATCTTCTGCTCCCAGGGATGCTCCAGTGTTCACTTGCCAATGGATTTCATCCTGCTGTTGCCAGACTTGTGCCATGCTTCATTCTCAGCGCTCCCCCTTGGGTCCTTGACATCTGTACCCATTAACACGGGTAACAGCTTTGTTTCCTCTTTAGATAACAACAATAATAATCCCTGATTTTTACCAGTATTTCAATCGGGGGGCTTGATTATTACACTTACATTAGTGGCAGCATATTGCTTGGTCCTTTGTAGTATTTCCTCATGAAGGCTCCCTTGTGCTGCTCTCTGTAACACAGCCTGGAGTGGCTGTTAGTGACAGCTCAGGTTAACACAGATTTCTGCAGTGATGCTGTTTTCCCTGCCCATCCCCACGATTCTGCTCTCAGAGCAGCCTGGTCTGTATTACCTGTGCTGAAAATGGATGCGGAGAGAGTTCCTTTCATCTCTCTAACTTGCAGTAGGGTATTAAACGCTGCTTTCAGGGCTACTGAATTGTGACCAAGATAGCCCAAGTCTCGAAGGAGCAGAAGAAATCTCTTTTGGTCATTCAGATCAGAGCCAAGCCACCTTGATAGCAGTGAGGTGGAGGTGTGAAGGGATGCCTTTGCTACGCTGGCATGAGCATGACTGGAGGGAACTTGAACCCCTTTGGGCTGCCTGGAAGGGGGAGAAAGCCACTTGAGGGGATGCACCAAGAGCCAGCTTTAGGCTGCTGCTGGTTTGAGACTTGGATCTGAAGAGGACAAAACTGAAGGTGCATTCATGAGGATGTTTTCTCAAGCAGTTCTGGGTTCTTGTACTCTCTGTAAGATTATTTGCCTGGGTAAAATAGCCTGCATTTCACTTCTGTAAATGCTTAATGAGTGTTAGGTAACGCTGATGGAATAAACAGGGGAGTAAGAAGCATCTTTACAGACAGCAAAGATTAAACGAAGACAAAATCTACATGCAAATTTATTTATGCACTTAAACAGCAGTGGCATCAAAAGGGCATTCAAGTGAGATGTGTAGATCAGCTGATCTGATTTACCTTGGGCAAAGATGACTTCTGCAGATGTTTAGGGCTGATGTGTCCGATTTCTCCTTGAGCATCCCAGGAGCTGGTCCTAAGCCTTGAAATGAACCACAAACAAGTCCTTTGAAAATCCTCATCTTTGCATTTCGTGATGCTGTGAACAGGTTAATGCTATGCACAGGACAGGGAGGGCACAAAGGAATACTCTTCTCAGGAGGATCTGGAAAATTCTAGTGAACTTGCAGTTGCAAACTGCTAAAACACTGAGTCTCAAGCAGGGCTGGTTAAAATAAAGCTGTCAAGTCACAGGTGATCTGTTCATTAATATGACATGCCAGAGAAATGAAATAATTATTTTGCTAGACAAATAAATGCGAGCAGGTGCCTAAACATGCTCCCTTGGAGAGGGGGTTAGGTAGGTGCCACCGATGGGCAGGACAAGGGCTGTCCCTCACCAACTCAGCTTCCTCTCTGCTAATGGTGCTGGCACTGCCCGCAGCCTGATGATAGAATAACAAAAGCTATATTTTTAAGCAACTAAGAGGAAAACTGTCCTCCTTGGGGCATTTCTTCCCCACAGTGAGGGGGTACAGCACAAACTAGTGTCCTCAAGATACATGTGGCATCTACAGGAGCTAACATTACGGATGGAAAAGACACCACAACTCCTTCATTTTCCTTCCCTTCTTTTCCAGTTGCAGCCATGCCAGCAACAAACCAGGGTTGGCCCGAGGCCTTTGGATTCAAGATAACTGGGACGGGTCCATGCTACATCATCTGGGTGCAGGAGGGCAGCAGCGCAGCGACGGCGGGGCTCCGGGCGGGCGACGAGGTGCTGGAGATCGAGGGGCAGCCAGTCTCCTCCCTGTGCTGCGAGGCACTGCTCGGGCTGGCCAGGCGCTGCAGCAACGTGCCCCCCAGCATCGGGGTGGTCTCCCGCCTGCAGCATGTCGATATTCCCCCCGGTCCCTGGGGATGCTTCGGCTTTGAGCTGGAGAGCAGTAGCCCCCCACGAGTGGCCAGCATCACCCTGGATTCACCTGCTGCTGCCTGCGGGGTCGAGCCGGGGGATTACGTGCTGGAAGTCAATGGGATGCCGGTGATGCTGCGGGAGGTGGCAGCTGCCGCGGTGGGCTCCTGCTACGGGCGGTCCCTGCAGCTGGGGCTGCTGCGGCCACAGCATGGGGCTGGCACGCGGGACTCCATCCCCAACGCCGACGTCGTGCGACAGGAGAGGAAGAAGAAAGCTCAGGAATTCAGTAAAAAGGTAAGGCTCTGGTACGGGGCCAGTGTCCAGGGCTCGGGGCACACCCTGCACTGAGCAGGATGGAGATTCCCACATCCAGCCTTTGCAGTGCCCTCAGACAGTGGGATGCTCCTGGCTTGATCACAGACCAAGGGGCTTCAGTGCCTGAGAGAAGGGTCTGATTATTGCCTGTGTTTCAGTAATCTCTAGGAGAACAGATGCAAAGAGCTTGGAGATCCTCTGGGGGATGATCCCAACAAGTACTTACTCCTTTGTGCTTCGAGAGCTTATGAAAACCCAGGGGGCAGATCCCTCCCTCCTGCAAATTGGGATGTCCCTTCCAAGTCTGATCATATCATTCCACAGACATTTTAGCTCTTCGTTGCAAGGGGAACACTGAGGTGATTACATCTTCATTGTGTTCCTGAAGGCTGCTAGCAGACAGTTGACTAAACACATTGCCTCGTGCTAATTATGAATTTGATCATGGTTGTTTTTTTAATCATTCTGATTTCCATTTCAAAGTAGCCTTTTAAAATACTGTTATGAAAATAACCAGGCTGGTGGGGTTTTTTTGATCCCATGCTAATAAAGGAACAAGATGTTCATAAAGAGATTCATGGGTATGAGATGAATTCCCTCAGTCAGCCTCTACATTAAAGATTCACAAACATTCACTGAGGTTTGGATTCATAAGACAGAGCATCGCATGTAAAACAGATACCCACTGATTACAGGAGATTAACAACAGGATGAGAGGTTGTCCCACCTGCCTCTGTCTCATGAAGTCACATTAAACCATATAAATATTTCCTGAGGATTCCAGGAGAGCGCTTTTGAAGCAAGCTGGTCCCAACATTGCAGGTGCCTGCAGCAGCACCTCTGCCTTGTCCCTTCCCTGCCCAGCAAAGCTGCCTGTGCTGGCCCTCACCAGCCTAGGTACCAGCAGGTTTGCAGAGCACAAGCTCAGCTGGCAAACACCTCTCTAGAGAGAATAAACAGCACAGATATTTTAAGTGGCTTCATTTTTTCACATGATGCAGAAAATAATAAACCCCAGTGGGATGCTTTACCCCCTCAGTTACCTGGAGCTTGGCTCTGATAGGTGCTGCTGGTGTCGGTGCAAGGAGCATCCAGGCATTCCTGCCCACCCATCACAAGGCTGGGAGGTCAGAGGGTGCTGGTGGCTTGCATTTCATGCCTGCGCTGCCCATTGGTCACTTCCAAGCCCGAGGTACAGAGGCTTTTTCCCAGCCTCATCTATTTGGCAGAGCCTGTTTGAATCACGCTCACCTGGCAGACAGACCAGTGGAGGCACTGGGACCAGGACTGGAGCTGGGCTGCACCAGCCAAGTGTCCTGGGAGCACCACTGAAAGTGCTGGAGGTACTCAGGGTCTCAGTTGCAGGCCAACACCTCCTCTTGTCCCCTCCACACTCAGGGAGACACCACACTGACACGAGGGGTGGCAGCACTCCCCCAGTCCTGTCCACCAAGCCCTTTGGTCTCAGCCCAGGCAAAAAATTAACAGCAGCATCCTGGGATTCAGCCCACCAGGAACACCACAGCATTTGTCATTTCTGTCCCAGACCTTGGGTCCAAGATGCATGTGAGCCTGCCCAGGGGATACAGCTGCCTGAGCTGCCCCAGATTCGGTAACCTTGAAGTGCCGCTGCTGCTGGGAGCCCCTGCAGCACTCGCGTGGCGGCTGCACAAGCTCAGCAGCACCAGGAAGGTTGTGCTGGGGGTCACAGTGCCTGTGACAGCCCTCCCCAGAATGCTGCCAAGTGGGATGAGCACCTGGAAGAAACTGCTCTGCTCCTTCCCCAACCCACACAGGGGGCTCAGCCAGGCAATGCCTGCTGGCTCCCTCAGAGCACAGAGGTTCCAAACAACCCCCCGCCCTCACTGCTGCTTCCCCCGGTGCTCACAGAGCTGGAGGGAAGCAGTTAAACCTGCTGTCAGCATAAAGCCATCACCTTGCAGGAAAATCCAATGCACACAGGGACATCACAAGGAGTTCTATGGAGCTCTATGCATGCTTGCTGTACCCAGCCAAGCTGGGCTTCTCTGGCCTGGGAGGAGGCTAATAAGGAGGGTCCCATGCAGGCTAATTGGCTGGATGGTAACTAGCTAATTACTCTACCTGTCATGGCTGCCACAGGTGGAGAGTACAGGGCAGTGGCTGGGAGATGCTGATGCTCTTGCCGGGGCTGGTGCTCGTGTTTGTGCTCTCCCTCCCCACTGCCTCAGAGCCTCCCAGAATTAATGTCAGCATAGTGCTGCCTGGCAGGATCCTGGAGCGACTCCTCCATGAGGCTTTAACTCCTCAGAAAGCCTGGGGTGATATCCTCTGCCAGGTAGACTCCAGACCCATGCACCATTTCCCCACCCAGCCATGCCATAGAGCCTCTCCTGCAGAGACACCTGGTTGATGGCACGCCCCCGTTTCCAGTGTGATGTTTATAACACGCAGAGCAGCAATACCAGGGAGTTGTGAGGCCCCAGCAGTGCTGCATGATGGGCTGATGACTGAAGTTTCACTTCCCTCCCTGGGTGGGTTCCCTCCTCATTGGCTGACCAGGTGCTGCAAGGAGACAGACATATTTTCTGCATCGTTAGTGCCTCTGTACACAGAGTTAATTGCTCTGCTGCTCAGTGCCACTTCCCTCTTCTCTCCTGGCTCCCACGCTGCAGGTGGATGACATCCTTGGTGACCAGCCAGAGGTCAAGGAGAAGGTGTTCACTGTCCTGAAGCAGTATGCGGCAGAGCGGAAGGTGGAGTACTTGGCCTATGCCCTCTGCATGGTCCTCACTCAAGAGTCCCACCAGCATCTGATTGACAACATCAGGTACAGGGTGTGAGCACCTCCGTGCTGATCATTAAACCGCACGCGTCCATCTGTCGCGACGAGCGTGCAGGGCTGAGTGGTGGAGGCACAGGTCAGGAGGCTCGTGTGGGGAAGGTGCCACGCTCCTTTCCAAGGGGGAGCCGAGATGGGCTTGGTGGGGTCTCAGCCCAGCAGCTCTGAGCCTGCCAGGCTGTGTGTCCATCCTGCCGCAGGGACCTGTGGTTGCCCACAGGCCACACTGCACCAACCGCTGGCTGCCCGTTTCTGGCCATTGTTTGAGGGGAGATGGGATTAGCTACGTAATGGCTGGTGATTCTCAAAAAGCCTGTCTGGGAAACAAACCAAGCTCTATAAGGCGAGAGCTGGCAGTGGGTGAGGGGTTGGCCAGGGCTGCCAGCAGCTCCAGAAGCAGCGGTGGCTGCAGGGGGTCTCTGTCAGGTCTGTGGGCTGCCTCTGAGCCAGCACGGCCTGCAGCATCCCGGGATGGCCAGGGCTGATGTCGCGCATCCTGGGATGGCCTGGCAATGCCCTGCTTGGGCTTGGGATCCCCAGCAGCTCTCAAACCCCCAGCAGAGCAGAACAGAGCAGAGCGGTGATGCTGCGGGTGTGCAGCTGGCCTACTGCTCCTCTTGCGGCACTGCAGGCCAGCACTGGTGCATGGACACGTGGTGGGGATTATGGCCAGGCTGAGACAGTGGCCATTAGGGAATCAGGTCTCCATCTGCCCCCACACTGGGTCTGGCTTTCCAATTCCTGCTTTAATCAGTGGAATTGCAAGATATTACCGTTACCATAACAACGTCCCTGTGCCGGGGTCTGTGCCGCGCAGCCATGGTGGGGAGGGTGGGGAGAATGGATTGGTGGCCCTTGTCACACAGTATCCCCCTGCTCTGCCATGGCTGCACGTGGGCCACCCAGGGCCCCCCAGCCCTGAGTGAGGATGGGTGTGGAAGGGACTGTCACCTCCCCAGCAGCTGCCTTGCCTGGGTGCCCACTTCCAGGCTGTCTTGCCCCTGTGGCAGTGTCTGGTACCTCCCCAGATGTCCTGGGGAGACCCAGCCTGCAAACAGCTGGGGCTGGGGAAAGGGATGGCCAACACCAAGCCCTGCCTGAGTCATCCTCCCAAATTAGTCCCAATCAAAAAACACTCACCACCCACAGGAAAAATCTTTTCCCCAGCAAGATCCACAGAAATACCTCCAATGCATAGGAGAGACCCTTTGTCTTCATCCTTGTGGAATTATAGGGGATTCCCCCCTGCCCCCCCAAACAAAAAGATTTGAATAAGTTTCTACCTTTTCCTCTGAACCCAAACCCCTCTAAAGGGGCACAGTGGGTTCCCCCCAGGGTGTCTCTGTCCCAGCAGCCCCCATGTCAGCAGAAGAGAGCGTGGCCAGACCCAGTGCTGCTGTCCCCCCGTGCGGTTCAGAGCTTGCCCCACACCCAGCCCCGCCATGCTGTGGGGTAGTGCTGCGTTACAGCCCCCCGATAATGGAGCCAAACCCTGCAGCCATCCCATGCCCCCACGTGAAAGGTTAATGCCAGGGCTGGGGCAAGAGGCACTGTAAATCGGGCAGCTAATCTCGGGTTAATGGAAATGAAATATTTGGCTCAGGGAAAAGATTTACTGTCTGATCTTAATGAACTGAAGTCAAGAAAATAATAGTAATAAAAAAAAATTGCTTTGGAGAGTGGGTGCCCTGGCTGCAGAGGTGCTGGGGAGGTGGGGGCTCTGTGTGTGCTGCTGTGCACAATGTGAGCTGCTTGTCCCAGGGTTTCCTATCTGAGCTGTCTGCTGCTGACCAAGAGCTTTTCATGCTTTTAATGACGCGCTGAAAGGTGGTGAGGGGCTCCAGGTGCTCTGGACATAAGGGGGTGCTGTGAGTTCATGGGGGTGTTTTCAGCATGGCTCGAGCTGGTTCAGTGCATTGCTGGCTGAGGAGGGGTCTGGGGTCTGCACCCCAACCAGCACCTTGGGGCTGGGCAAGGGCTGTGGGGTGTATTTGTGCAAGGCGGGAGGTCCCAGCTCCGACACTGGCACCAGAGATGGGGTGCCAGTGTGGCTGTCTCACTGTCCCTGAGGCACAGGGCAGCCACCCCCGGGCAGCGGTGTGTGTTAGTGCAATTTGGATGAGCCCGTCAGAGCTGACACAGCAAGCATCCTGCAGCTTGTCCTGTGGGACCATCCCTGCAGGCATATGGAGCTGTGTGAGGATGTGTTTGGGACCACGCAGGTCCCTAACAGCCAGCCTGAGCCCCCTGTGAGGCTGTGTCCAGCTCTCCTGTCCCTGGGGGCTGTTTCCAAACAAGATGGGGGGGCCTGTCCTGTACACCTGCATGCTGTGAGCTGGCCCGTGCAGCCCCCAGGCAAAGCCCAGAGCAGAGCTGCCCAGAGGAGCCCTTGGCAAGGGGGCTGGGATGAGCCACTTCTAGTGATGGCTATGCCCATCGGCCAAGGACTGCGGAGAGATGCTGAGGCTGATGCCAGGGGTGATGCCTGCAGGGGTCCCTCCCCATCACTCACCTTGCCGGCAGCCCCGTCAGGCTGGCTGAACCCTATAATAGGGCACATGGCAATGGCCTGCCATGGGTGACTGCATGGCCCCTGCTGTGAGAGCCAGGCAGCCAGTACGTCCCTGTCAGCCGCTGACCCTCACACTGGCCTGATTGGATCTTCCTTCTGCACCAGCTGTATTTATTTTTGGGTGGTTGCTGCTGCCAGCGGTCCTCCCTTCCCTGCCTGTCCCCTCCCCAGACTCCCCCCAGGGTTTAACGTGCTCCCTGCAAGATGCTCCCCGCGGTGCAGCGTAACCCAAGACCCCCGACTCAGCACACAGATCGATGGGGGCTGCAGACACCTCTCTCTCTTCCTCCTGTCTGTCCTTGGGCTGGGCTTCTTCCACTGTTGGTGTTTTTTGCTTTTGGTTTTTTTTGGGTTTGGTTTTTTTTTTCCTCTTCTTTTTAGCTCAAATGGATTTCATCCCATTTGCCCAGAATTAAGCTCCTGCAGAATTTAATTTGCTGACATTTTCTTCATCCGTTTGGTTGTGGATAGCAGGGATAACGCACGTGCTGTGCCGGTTCCTCCCCGCTCCCATCCCCTGCCCATATGGCTGGTGTGTGTAGTAAAGTGCAGGATCGTAGTTCTGCTGGAGAATGATGAAATACGGCAGCGAGGGGGAAAGATGAGCTGTCTTGGGTGAGTAAGAATGGACCTTTCCTGGGAGCCGGGATGTCTGGGAGGGCAATGGGTTTAAAGCAGCTTCATTCTTGAATCTAGCAACCCCCAGCACCGCAAAAACGGGGTGTGCTAAAAGTTAATTAACTCTTAGCATCCGTACTGCCTTGTAGCTGCTCTCGTCAGGGACTCTGCAGGCATTGCAGCTCCGCCAGGAGAGGGAAATTTTGTCTTATTCCATCACCTGCAAATGCCACAGCCAGGGTCTAGTCCTGGGGGAGCCGTGTGGTTTAACTCCTCTGCTCCCCGTGCCGAGCGCGTGTGCATGGGCTGTGTGTGTCTCGCACTGGTGTGGGGAGGGGAGCGGATTATTTTGGGTAGGTCGGGGGTCCCAGGGGCACGCGGCTCTCGTCACTGCTCTTCTTTCTGAGCTGTTTTCAAACCAGGGCAGAGCTGCGATTGCAGCAGAGGAGCGGTGCCGGCTCTGCACCCGAGTGCTCCGTAGTGCTGTCACAGCGGCCGCCAGCTTCTCCCAAGCTCTGGGGGCCAAAGCTGCCCTCCCAGCTGAGCAGTACGGGTAGGATCCCCACCTACACTTCAGAGGGGTTGAGCACTTGCACACCACCTTGTCCTGGTTGCTGTGATCCCTTTTTGCCCTGTGCGTTCCCCCAGCACTGTCAGCATCACCGGCAGTGCCGGTGCCAACGCTGCACCAGCTCCCGGCAGCGGTTCTTAGCTTTGAAACATCTGTTTGCAGTAGAACTGGGGAGTGATGGGAACCCAGGTCCCCTCCTCCCCACCGATCTGCCGCGTTACAGAATCTGGTGCATAAACCGCCGGCGTTGACGCTTACACGGACATCGTCCCATTAACCTGGATTTGAGCAGTGGGATGTGCGTGTGCTCCAGAGCACGTCCAGCCTCCCACTCTGGCCACATTAATTTGTTAGAGGATAGCTGGTTAGGGCTGTTTGGGCTGCTATGGGTTGTCACAACTCTCCCCTAAGGCCCCTTGTGCTCCGCGCTATTGCGGGGAGAAGAGTTGGGGGTAGTTTGTTACTTGGCTGCTTTGGTTACGCTGCATTTGCTTCCCAACCAGCCTCTGCTCCTGGGGGAACACCACAGCGCTGGCACCGCTCTGATTGCAGTCTCTTTTGATCCCTGACAAAGATAAAACCTCTGCCTGTCAGGGGTTCCCTTATTATGGGAGAAATTCCACCAGGTTCGTTTTAATAATGCTCCAAACACAATCTATTTGTCTCAGCTTGTTGTTCAGGCAATGAAATCGCTTGGCATGTCCCTGTATTAAAACACTCCAGCCATCTGTGACTGTCTCTGGATAAGAAATTTCATTTCAGCCATCAGGATTTATTTCCTGTGGGCTGTGCTGCTTCTCCTCTTGTCCTCCTGGCCCCTTTCCACATGCCCACCCCTCCAAGGTCAGGGGGAGGATGCGATGCAGGTGTCCCCCCTGAACCCGCATTGCTGTGGCTGTGCCTGATGCAGCACATCAGACTGCACGTAGACACTGCCCTGTTGCCCACGGCCTGAGCAGACCCACTGGGAAACCACACTGATGGCAGGATGATAATGGGGGAAAATCAGCTCTCCTCTGCTTCCGTTTTAAAATGAAATAAATAAAGAAAGAATCCCCTAATCTGATAGCTGGACATATGGTGAACTGCCCAAAAAAGGGAATTAGGGCAGCAGGAAAAAAATGTGCCACCAGGGAAAACAATGGAGAGTGGAGTTCCTTTTCTGTCGTCTGAGTTCAAATAGGTCATGACCAAAATGCCTTGGTGCAGAATCTCCTGTTAGGAGATTAATTTCTTCTGGCAAATGGAGCTATGGCTGTAATGCAGATTATATCAGGCTGGCACACTTGCACATCAGCACTGAGTCACAGCTTCTACTCTGGGATGTGGGTACTCGGTCCAGGTGTTTTCTAGCATCTTATAAGGAAACGTGTGCTTGTCCTGGTGTTCCTACCAGAAAGCAGGTTGGGGGCAGCGCCTTGCACGAGGTGACTGCTCTCTGAGGCTCTGACAAGTCGGGGGTGACACAAATGCCCATGCCTCAGGGCTGGTGTGGGGTGCTGGTATGGGGCATGGGGTGTGTGGGAGCTGCTGGTGGCCTGGCAGAGCAGCTGAAAGGGTCCCATGGGTGCCACAGGGGCTGGGGACAATCTCTGGGGTTCCATCAAAGAGACATTTGCGTTCACTGACCTGGTCACAATCCCTGGAACCTGACGGGTGATGCTGGGCAGGATGGGAGCTGCAGAAAAAGCCTTTCTGGGGATCTCTTTGAAGGTGTCTGTGTCCCTGGAAGCAGTGGGGCTGCCCATCCCTACCAGGGGAAGGACAAAGTCTCGGGCTCTTGGTGCTCAGCATGGCTTGGGCACAGGGACACCAAGTTTGGGAGAAGTGAGAGCACCCTGGTGACCCAGCTGCTGATGGGGAAGGTGACCCTGGGCATGGGCTGTGGTGCTGCTCCAGGAGGCTCTTACCGGCAGATAACGCATCAGTTGTTACTGGAGCTGGTGCAGGGATGTGTGATGAGGGAGTTACCCTCCCCAAAAGCTGCTGTGCAGGGTGAGGGGCTTTTGGGCTGTCTTTGGGGACAAGTGTGGTAGCCAGGGAAGAGCTGCTCCTGTCCCCAGTGCATGGCCACTGCATTCCACCACGCCTGTGCTCTTGGGTGGAAAACCACCTTCATTCCTAGTTAGTGCTAACAGCAGTTACATCTGCAAAACATCTGCAGTCAGATGAGTGATTACCGAGCCATCTGTTACCAGGGATAAGGGGGTAACAGCCCCTGTGAAAACTGCCTGTCCGTGCTCGCTGCCGGGCTGGAGCGAGTCCCACTCGTGCACAGGGGCTCGGAGTCACCTCATCCTCCTGTGGCTGTGGGTGCTGCCCAGGCTGGAGGCCAGCACAGGTCTGCCATCATCCCTGCCCACGCACATGGGGGTTAGGTTTGGGAAAATCTGCCCAGGTTCAGAAGTCCTTCTACATAGGTAGCGCAGTACGTGAGTTTTCTCTCCCACCAGCATGTGAGTTTGAGCACTGTGGCATGCTGTCAGGGCAGCAGTGCTTTTCCAGGCAGGTAGCTGTTTCCACAGCACTGTTCAGACATAATCCAAGTGTAACTTGGGGTTTTAATCCACCCTGGGACATGTTTTCCTGCACAACTGACAGACTCAAGGTCAGGTCTTTCTAGTTGTTTTGGGGCTACACCATACATTTTTCATTTTCATTTCCTTTGTTACCCAGAGATCGGTTCTGATGTTTGGCAGCTCTGGAAAGCTTCACATCCTCTTCATCAAACGTGAATGCTGTGTTTAAAGATGGCTTTATTTAAATTAAGGAGGGTTTTTTTAATCTTCAATCCCTAATGCAAAGTGCGGCTGTGTTACCCTGGGGGTAAATGATGCTCTGCAGCTTGGGAGGAGGTTTGGGCCTGTGACTGTGGTCCAGGTCCTGGTGCTGCTCCTGGTCCTGGTCCAGCCTGGGCAGCTCCGCCTGTGCACCCAGCAGCCACGCATCCACTGCCAGTGATGCCATTTGCCTTTAAGGTTTCTCACCCATTACAGAGGCATGTAATTTAAACAGAAGCACTTTAGAAGTCAACTAATTAGCACCAGGGAGGCATCCCCCCTGGAGTTCGTTCGGCGCTGAGACGTGCCCTCCTTTCTGTTACGAGATCGTTCCAGCTGGAAATCACAGCGACTGCAGTTTTAGGGAAAGCGAGAGGCTTCTTCACCGTGAGTCAGGGCAGAGCTGGAGTGGGGAGGGCAGAGCAGGCACCAAAGCCCGATTGATAAAAAACAGAGGCACTGGGTAGATGGTAAACCTCCACCTGGGACTGAGAGTGCTGCGAGGAGACGAGGGCGAAGAGAGGCAGGGACTCAGCCCAGGTAGAGTTTGCCAGCGAGCTGGCCCGTCTGGCCGGGGTCCCCAGGCGCCGCGGGTGTGCCAAGTGGCAGGGGGGCACCGGCTGGCGCGCGGTTTGGTTGTTGGATCCGGCCGCGTCGTGGGCGTGAGCCGAGGCTGAGACTCAGCTGCATGAGGATCTGAAGCATCTCCCTTTTGTTCCCACCGTACCCTGACAAATGGGAAAGGACCGGAGTTTCTCTCGGCATTTTCGGTATGTCTCTCTGCTCTGCTCCTCCGCGCGTCGTGCATGGTGTTGGATGTGCTGGGAATCCCTCACGCCCCGGCAGACGTCCCTGCGACGTCTCTCCTGCCTCGCTGAGCTGCGGGGACCCTGCCTCCTGGCACCGCTGCAGCCCTGCCACCAACCTGCACCCACCGCTGCAGCAGTGTGAGCTGTCGGGGACGGGGTGGGGGGAGTTGAGCAAAGCTCAGATGGATGATTGGGATTGAGGGGTTGGGGAGAAGCACATCTGTGTCTGCTTTGTTTCCATGACTATAGCCCACCAAAGGGATGGGTGGAGAGGGCAGGGCTTTGGGGGTGCTGTGTGGTGCAGGGGCTGTGATGGAGCAAGGATCAGGGCCCCCTCTCTCCTGGTCCTGGCTGAGTGTGAGCTCTGAGCAAACTTGGGGCTGCTTTCACCTGCTCCTGACACAGCTGCAGCCACCCCCGCAGCCCTGCTTGAGGAGTCCCCTTCTGCACCGGCAAATCTCAGCACCCAGCACCATGGGGTGGTAGCATCCTGGGGTGGTAGCATCCAGATGAGCTCAGTGCCTGTCGCAGGACATGTGGCTTGTGAAAGGTGGTTTTTCAGGGTGCTGGGATGGAGGGGGGCGGCTCTCAGTGAAATGGAGCTGTCTACTCAGAGGTGAGTGGCAAGTGACCCTCCTGGGATTTTTAAAAACAGTGAGTGTGTCAAAGACCACGATGTGCAAGAGATCTTCTGCTGAAGCGAGTCCCAGAGCAGAGCCAAGTGGCTGGGGACAGGCACACTGACTGCTCCTGAGTGGCTGCCCGCCCCATGGCAGTGTGCCCTTGTCCCAGCCGGGCTGCTTTGGAGAGGGAGCCAAGGTGACATGGCTTGCAGCCTCTGGGGCCTTTCCCGGCCTGGAAAATGTCCTGAATTCATGTTTGTGTGTTAGAGCAGACAGAATCCTGCTGAAGACTGTGTGCTGATACCGCTGCAGAGCAGGGTGAGTGCTCCAGGGCTCAGGCTCACCCTACATCAGTGTCGGGGACCAGGCACAGGGCTGCAGTGCCCAGGGCTGGGGACAGCTTTCCTGTCCCCTCTCCAACAGGGAACAGTGCCAGGGCCAGCCTGGAGCACGTGTGGAGGAGGAACCTGAAGGCACAAGGATGATGTGCACAAGGATGACCTCTCCCATGGGCACACGCAACCTTGTGCAAGCTGCTGGGACATGGTGCCGGCCCCTGGTCTCAGGGTGACCTCTGCAAACAGGGCAGGTGCTTCCGTGCTCTCTGCATCACTCTGGGCTTTGCTGAGAGAGGGAAACCCCAGCTGGGTGCTGCACCTCTATGCCATGCTGGTGGGTAGAGTCGGGCCTGTCCCATGGGATGGCAGGGTGCTGCAGAAATAGCTGCCATTTCTCACTACACACCAGGCACCATCCACCCGTGGTGCCAGTGCTGGTGGTGCTGCGTGGGTGGCATTGTGCTGGAGCAGAGGACAGGCTGAGGCATCAGCACTGTCTAATGACACCCCACGTGCTGCCTTTGGTGGGTCCCTCGATAAGGACAGGAGCTGAGCACACTGTTTGAAGGTCAGCACCTGCTGAACCATGGGGCATCACGGAGCTTGGGGGGTCCAGCCCCAGCAGCACTGTGGATGGGGCAGTCCTGGGCTCCCCGAGGCTGCGCTGCAAATTCTCTCAAAGGGTTTGGCAGGAGGAAACTGTTTCCCATGCTTTAATAGGATTGTTTTTACTAGTCAATTAGCTCCTCTCCTTGCTAAGACACTGTTTTACTCCTAGCACTGAGCCAATCCACGGTGAAACCCTTAAAGCATGTCCTTGTGCCTGGTTATCAAGCTAGCTGTACTTTGCTTCTCAACCCCGATGTTTGCCAGCCTGCAGGCTAAGTAGCAGTCAGTGCAAAGTGGGACAGCCCTGCTGCAATGAGCGGGGCCAATTTCATTTGGCCAACTTAACAGGAGCGTGCTTGTTTTGCCAGCAAGGAACCCGGACTTGTCCCAGGGCAGAGGTGTGAGGTCCTGCTGGGACTCACCGCTGCCACGCGGCATCCCTGGCACGGGGCTGTAGCAGCCTGTGTTCCCACAGGAGCCTGCTTACAGCTGGGTGAACTATTTATTAGTGTGATTTCACTCTTTTCTAGTTGATGCTGAATGACAAATTGACTGTGAATTGTACCAACGCGTTGCTTATTTTACATTATCACCAAATGCTTTGTGTGAGCATATGCCAGTCTCGGGACGGCTTGCGATCTGTCTGCTCCGACTCAGCGTGAGCATCAGCTCTTATTTTGAGTCCTGCATTTTGTTGGGGAGGAAATACAGATGTCCTGGTCCTGGTAGATTTGGGATTTGAAGCCTCCCTTTCCTTCTCGTCTGGCTTCACCCAGGCTTTCAGTGTCCTTTGGCAAAGTCACCTGATGGATGGCAGAGACCCACGGGAGCCCCTGCCAGCCCCAGCCTCTCCAGCCATGCTTGGTTAGCAGCCGGCTATCGTCAGAGCCGTGTTGCACTGGGACAGGAAGGTACAGCCCCTCAGAGCAAGTTGCTCTGGGTCCTCTGATGGCAGCTCCAAGTTTGGCCCAGTTAGTGCCCACCCCCCCACCCCGAGACATGCTCCCCAGGCGGTTTGGATGTGATGCTCGCATCTGTCCCCCACCACAAGTGTCAGAGGTTGTGCTAATGTAGGGAGCGCGTTCTCACGCACCACAAGGTGAAGAGCACTAATGAACCTCACAAGATGGTATTGTCTAATGAGCAAATGCAGCTGCGACAGGCAGCCCGGTATGGGCACAGGGAAGAGTTGCTATAGAAACACACGGAGATAACAGCTCCTCCTGAAGCCCCCAAATGTGCAAGTGGGGGGAGGGAGGGTAGGAGTAGGTGAGCAGGGTGACAGCATCTCACTGTTGTGATGGCAGAAGGAAAAGTGTTTTCCTGTGCTACAGGGATGAAATCCCAGCTTGGGAGGGAGCAGATGCACCCTTCTCACTCCCTGCTGGGATCCTGCTTCGTGCTTGCTGCGCTTCCCTGAGAGTCCCGGGGGTCCTTGCAGGAGGCACAAAGGTAGAGCGGAGGTGACCTGAAGTGGAGCAAACTCCCAGAGGTGTCCCCTTGCCTGCAGCATCGTCATACCTGCCATTGTCCCCACAGCACCAGTGACTCCCAAGGGCATGAGTCTCCCATGGGGAGTGGCAGAAGCGGAGACTGGAGCCCAGGAGAGAGTGGTCCAGAGCTCCCAGCAGAGAGGCTGAGGCAGGAGATGGCAAGCACTATTCTGAGAGTCCCAGAACACCCTGGGGAAGAAGCAGGTCTGGAGGAGGTGGTTTGGTACCAGCAGCACAGGGGGCACTTGTACATTGGGACCCCTGGCTGTGGGTACCACACAGCAAGGGGATGGGTGCTGTAAGGGCATCCAGCCTGGCCAGCTCCCTGGCTGTCAGTGTGGAAGGAAGCAATTAATTCAGGACTCAAACTGAACCTCTTTGGTGGCGTACTGAGACAGGGAGCTGAAGGGGTCCAGGATGGGATGCACAAGGAGGAACCAAGATGTTTGAATCAGTCTCTGTGAGCACTGCACAGTGGAGGGGTCTCACCTCCTCGCCCCAGTGGAGTCATGCATGGGACAGGGTGAAGCCAGCCCAGGCACTTGCAGCTCAATGGAAGACTGAGGCCAAGAGCACATGAGGCTCTGGGTCTGTTCCATCCTTTCCCAAGTTAGGATCCCGTGGCAGGATGCAGAGCTCTGGGCCGTGACCACCTCAACCCCACTCCTCATTCCCCTCCCTTGCCTCGTTTTCCCAGGATTTTCATCCCCAAGAAGCACCGGCAGCGCTTTGATGAGGTGGTGTCACAGAGCCTGATCAGCAAGCTCTGCCGCTCCAAGAGCGAGCAGCACAGCAACCGGCTGCGGCGCAGCAGGAGCGAGGACCACCAGGAGAGGCTCCTGGTCTCCACCCGCGCCAGCTCCGTGCCCCGCAGCCATGAGGAGCTCAGCAAGAGCCTGCGGAAAACCACTTCCCTCATCACCAGTAACGTGGCCTCGGGGGCTGCCCGCAGGTAACACCTCTCCTGGATGCCCAGAGTTCCCAGCAGCAGCCTGGTGTGGTGTGGATAGCAGCATGGGGGCGGGATGCCAGGGAAAGGGGAGAGGCACAGGGAAAGGGGGTGTCTTCCGTGTGCAGAGAGGGTGGAAATCCTCCTGGGATGAGGCGGATCAGACCTCTCCCTCTCAAAGGCTGGGCACGTTTGAGCCCCTTGTCCCAGCCCGGGGCTCCCCTCTCCGTTGCAGGGCTGGCAGGGCCGAGCTGCCTGAGGAGCTGAGCTGGCGTGTGCAGGCTGTGAGGGGATGCCGGCTCCTGTGCTGGGTGGGATGGAGGGTGCCTGGCCACAGAGCAGGCTGTACCATCCTGCCCTGCCCTGTGTCTGGGTGCGAGGCAGTGGGAGGAAGGGCAGACAATCCCTGGTTCATGGGGATTAACCCATTTCCCATTGCCCATATGGCCAGATCTCAGCAGCCCGGAGGGACGAGGGCCCCTGCTGTGCTGGCGATGGCTCTGACTCTGGTCCCAGCCCTGTCTCACACAGAGAAAGCAGGGTTTGGTCTGCCCAGGAATCTCCCCTGGAAGGACAGTGCTGTCACAGGCATTCCCTGATCTATTCCTCTCCCTCCAGCTGGTGTTTGGCTGCAGCATACCTTCCCGCCAGGATAATTTTTGGTGTGACTTACCCAAAATCCAGTTCCAGCACAGTCTCTGTCCCTGCCAATGTAGTATCAGTCCCTACAACAGGCTTCCTGGCTTTAAATTATATCAGTGATGTTGCCTTCCCTGTGGGAAACAACAACTAGCTCCAATCAGCCTCCCAGCAGGGACATTTCCTAATGCTCCATCCAAAATTTCCTAGCTGAATTTAATTCCTCTCTCATCAGCCTACGAGATCTTTGCTCCCCCTAAAACACACCATCTCTCTTACTCTGTGCCATATATAGGCTATATCCTCTGTTCCACTTTAAAAACATATTGGGTTTGAAGGACTGGGTGGTGGGTTCATGAATTTGGTAATTAATGCAGAGCAAGAGGCCATGCTCAGGGGCTCTGCCCCTAAAACAGGGGCATCGCATCCTACCCCCAGAGCATTTGGATCCCCTATGTTCATGTCTGGGCCATTTCTACCACCCCCCATATCACTCCCCCACCAACACTTCGCGCTGGTTCAGCACTGTGGGCTTGCTCTGCTCCCCAGCATGGGCTGCACAGCAGCCATCCAACACACCTTCCCTCCATCCCCTGTCCCTGTAGGCAGGACATATTTGGGGGTTCCGACTTCAAAGACACTGGTATCGAAGGGGACCTTGCAGGGGACACAGGGAACGTTGAGGGCTTGGGCACTCAGGAGACACCCAGTCAAAGGGGCCTTTGGAGGGGCTGGGAAAGGCAATGAGAACCAAGTCCCGGGCTCTGACTTCACTTCTGCTTTGTTCACCCACAGAACTGTGCGAGTTTATAAAGGCAACAGAAGCTTTGGGTTCACGCTACGTGGCCATGCCCCAGTGTGGATCGAGTCTGTTCTGCCAGGTAAGAAAGCTTCCAGCTACAAGATCCAAAGACACTTATTTCTCATCTGAACTTGGAATTTCAAGTGCCTGCTAGGAACTAGCACAGGGGGCTGTTACAGGGCTCAGCAATGGAGTTTCTCCAAGTTGAATAACTAGCATCTTGGGTACAACTGAGTTTGGCTTTCTGCACTCCCAGTTCTGCAAGGTGGGAATTGTCTGTGTTCAGTGACTTGCCTGAAATCACACCTGCCTGTCCAACACAAGCTGGGCACTGGCATCACTGAGCCCCATGAACAGCTCCAGCCCACCCAAATGACCCAGCTGCCACAGATCCCCTGCCCTGAGGTGGTGGGGGTGGGGATGGGGTTGTCCCTGGGTACAGAGTGGCTGGAGAGCTGGGACCCAGCTAAAGCCCCTCTGTTCCCTGTGCATTTAGGGAGTCCAGCAGAGAAGGCTGCTCTCAAAGCTGGTGACCGGATTCTATTCCTCAATGGTCTGGATATGAGGTAAGAGGCTCTTTAAAAGGGGTCCCAGGTTAAAAGGGGTTGCAGGGGTGGTAGGTAGCCGAGTACAAGTGCGTTCACTTGTTCACTCTTGTGCAACAGAAACAAGAACCAGTTGTCCATGAGAACTGTCTCCTGCTGTGCACAAGGCGTTTTGCCCCATCTCCTTTATTGTTCTTTTATAAAAGCTGGCTCCAAGAGCAGCATTTCGGCTCCATCCCTGCTCCTCCTTTGACTTCTCCATGCAAACAACCATGTACAATGCATGGCACACGATAACTTGTCCTGACTGCAACCCGCTCGCAGACCCCGGTTCGAGCCCCCAGGAGTCACGTTGTACCTGCTAAACCCCTGGGGCATCACCCAGCCCACAAATCACTCAGAATGGGATCATAAGCTTAAAACTACACAGACAATCACGTTTCCACCCAGAAAGTTTGTTCTTCTATATATTATTTGTGTGCAACAAAAGCAATCCAACCCAGGGCTGAGCGTGCACCTCGCTGGGCAGCAGCAGCCACTGGTCTGTCATTGGGTTTGTCTTTCTGCATGAAGAAAAAAAAAGTGAGAGCAAAGGGTTAGGAGCTATGTGATAAGAGAGAGTGATGAATATTTAAAGGTTAAACATCTGATGCTGCTTCTGTCAGTGCCCAGGTTCTCACGTTTCAGCTGAACCAGCAAACTGTTGGCTGATACAGCATTGCCAGAAAATAGAGGAGACAGTTGAAGATTGTCCTCTGAGCCCACATTTCGGCAGGCACTGTCTCAGGCTGGCCCATACCCTTCTCCAAGGACACTCCAAGATTTTTTTTGGCCTAACAAAACCACATTTATATCCACCTTCCTTTTTTTTTTTTCTTTCCCCACGCAGAATTAGGACAGGCAGTGAGACAATGTGCACTGTATCGCTTAAACTGACAGTTCATCTTCTGGGTTTGAGCGTAGCTTAAAGTCATGCTGGCTTCACGTGGGGTAGCAGCTCTGCAGGGTGCTTGCAGGCATGCCCTGTGGTTGGTTATTCCTTGCTGCGAGTGGAACAGAGAGCCCAAACACAGAACTCTCCTGGAGAGAGCCCAGTGTAGGGTTATGAAGATGATTAAGGGCCTGGAGCATCTCCCCTACAAGGAAAGGCTGGAAGAACTGGGGCTGTCCAGCCTTCAGAAAATAATCCTGAGAGGGGATCTTATTAATGTTTATAAATACCTCAAGTGTGGGACACAGGGGAAATGGCCAGCCTCTTCTCAGTGTCTGTGGGGACAGGACAAGGGGTGATGGCCTCAAGTTGGAGCACAGTAAGTTCTGCACCAACATGGGGAAGAACTTCCCGGTGAGGGTGACAGAGCCCTGGCACAGGCTGCCCAGGGGGTGTGGAGTCTCCTTCTCTGGAGATATCCAAGACCCATCTGGATGCCTCCCTGTGCGACCTGTCCTAGGGAACCTGCTCTGGCAGAGGGGTTGGACCCAATGATCTCTGGAGGTCCCTTCCAGCCCCTACAGCTCTGTGATTCTGTGATTAACGCGCTCCCTTGGGGAGGCTCTTTGGGGCAGCACGGATAAAACCAAGCCAAGGTTGAGAGTCCTGGGGAATCACAATGCTGCCTGGCTCTGAGCAGCGTTTGGGGCTTTTTCCAAGTTAAAAGCAGCTGCAAACTGGGTTTCACCACCTGCTGTCCTGCGAGCTGCTGCCTGCAGCGCTGCCGCTGTGGGTGGGCTCCACAGCAGCTCTGACCTGGGCTCTCCTGTGCCCTGCAGGAACTGCTCCCACGACAAGGTGGTGTCGATGCTGCAGGGCAGCGGGGCGATGCCCACCTTGGTGGTGGAAGAGGGGATCGTCAACTTCTCCAACGGTAAGAGTGCGGGGGAGGAGAGGGCCTGGAGCAGCAGACACCCCCGTGCAGGGGGGAATTGCCAGATACCTTCTGTAGGCTCAGCAGGTTGAACCGCTGCCGGGAGGCTGCTGCTCCTCTCGCCAGGGCACGTCGCTGCCCGCTTCCTGGGATCAGGCTTAATCTCAAGCTTGGCTGCTCTCCAGAAGGGTTCATCCTTCTGTATGATTGTCCTTGACAGCCCTTGCCAATGTCCTCCACATGCAGTCTGTGCCGTGTGCTTGACTGAAGTAATCCAACCCTGTGCATCCATGGTCACTGTGCAAATCCCACGGTTGTGTATGGACTGTGCTGTTCAGAATAACTGCTGCTGTCATGAATAATTTAGCTTGCTGCTGGTGAGAGTCAGCAGGAGCTGGGGGTACCTGGGGCAATGTGGGTGGCTGTCAGCACAATTCCAGCAGAGGGGCAGGACCGCAGCCCAGGGCAGAGCGTGGTCGCTGCCGTGTTTCCAAAGCGGTGTGAAGGCAGGGAGGTTGGTGTGGCATTGGGATGCTGCTCTGCAGTGTATAGGTCCAGGAATTAGGGACTGGCTCTTCCCACTGGAGCAGCAGTGGACTCTCCCAAACTTCCTGTTAGGAGCCCTGTGTTACCAACTCGCTTGCACGTGTCCTAGGAAAAACTGAGCACCTTGCTACTACTTCACAGCTCAGAGCCAGTGGCACTCAAACTGCCCAAAAGAAACGAAGAAGAGATGGAATTTTGTGCTCCCACTGCCTCAGCAATATTCCTACATGCATAAGAGCATCCTGCAGTCTTGGTCAGGTCCTTTCTCCCTACCGTGCTTATTGCCCCATGCTCACTGCAGAGGCAGCCAGGCTGTGGCACAGGGACCAGTGCAGATGAGGATAGCAAAACAAATCACCTTTCATGCCTCAGTTTACTCACAGGTAATCCTTGATTGTGATAACCATTGACTTCAACAGCAGCATCAAAGTGCTAGAACTTGAGCAGAGGCTTTAGAGAGCCTTTACAGAAAGTGCAGAAGCAGCATTGTAGAAGAGGTAGATCCCAGACAGTATCCCAATCAGAACATCCCTGCTCATCTCCAGCAGGTCCATGGGCCTACTGTAAAAGCCACAAGCTCCAGAACAGCTGGTCCAGAGAGTAAGAGGAAAGCCAGGGCAGTCACAGCCCCAGCTGAACCACTTCACCTTGTCACCATGCTGCCTATGAGCAACTGAAATCCGTTTTTGCTGGGCTAAAAATGTCTGTATTGGTATATCAGGATTTGTATTTCTATGGAGCACACGCTGTGTGCAGGTGCAGCTGCCCCAGGACCAACCCCTGGTCTCAGGACAAACCTTTTAACCCATGGTAAAGACCCTTTGTCTGTTGAATTGTCTCTTTTCTTTCCGCCTGCACCTTGCAGACTCTGACTCTGCTGACTCCCCGAGTACCTCCTCTGCCCTCACCTCCCTGCAGTGGGTTGCAGAGATACTCCCCTCTAGCATCAAGATTCAAGGAAGGACCTTCAACCAGCAGCTGGAGCACCTGCTGACTCCACCCGAGCGCTATACCATCTGCAAAGCACTGGAAGGCTTCTTCCAACATCGGTAACTTGTTGGCAGCTCCATTCCTCTATTGCTGGTATCTGACCTGGTAGCAATGCCCATGCTGGAGCTGGTCTCCAAGCAGAAGGCAGACCTCAGCTGAGAGGCTGTCAGTGCTGAGCTCTGCTCCGATGGTTTCTCTGGTCTCCCCAGCTGTGTATTTCCCTGTGCACGTTCTGCAGGGCATGGGCCCATCTCTCACCAGGTGTCCTGCCTGAGGACAGGACAGACACTAGCTTATGAGGTTAATTTGGTCACCCCTTAATCCCTCATAAAGTGACCTCGGTGCCCCACAGCACTAGATCTCTTGCTGTCACTGACAGCCAGAGATCCTGTTCCACCTCTTTCAGTAAGTCTCACTGCATTTCATCCTTATCTTCTCACTCAGCATCTTGGCTGTAGCACAGGAACAGGCTGTGGTTGGCAGAGCCTTTGTCCTGCAGTGGAGCACATCCTCCCCACTTTGCTGCAAGGTTTGAAACTGATCCCCCAGCAGACTCAAGACTCTCAACAGTGACCTTGTTTTCTGCCCTTGATCTTTAACCTTTCTACACCATGGTGAATAACTCATCCTTTCAGGCACTGGGAGATGCTTGCTGCCTCTTCCCACAGCTCCTGAGCTGACTGAACTGGGCTGCTGCAGCTCAGGAGCCCAGGTCCCACATGTGCTGCAGATGCACCAGCCAGGCTCCTGCTGCAGTGATGCAGCAGCCAACCTGATGGTGTAAAGGCTGAAGGTTCAGGGAATCCAAATCCCCAGTTTGACAGGGAAACTCAATGAAGTCATCAGTATTCAGGTTCTGATGGCAGTTTCTCTTCTCTCTTACCAAGCACACCGTAGCACCACCCCTGTGCACCCCAGCTCAGGCTGAGGGCTGCAGCACCCCACAGCATGCCCTGCCCACAGGCTGCCTCCATCTGTACCCACAGGCGCTGGGGGAGACCCAGCAACACGAGCTCCCCCAGCACCATCTGAATGAAACCTCTTGAGGCCCTGCCATCTCTAACACAGCCCCAGCAGAGCAGGAATCACTGCTCCACACTCCTGAGCATCACTGCCCTATGGCATTGCCCAGCTGGGTGCCTCAGCCCAAGGACCAGCAGCTGTGGGAGCAGGTCCAGTCCTCGGGGTCTGTGACTGGGAAACGCCAGCCCAAGCCCAGCCCTTGCTCAGTGTCCCAAGGATGGGAAGGCCAGGACCACAACTCGATGCCCCGTTTCTCTCCCAGTGCAGAACACGTGGCTGGGTCTCCCGGCAGCATTACACCCGGCGCTCTCCCTGCTGCCAGCACAGAGCTGTGGGCAGTGGCGAGGAAGATGCTGTGAGGGCACTGGCATGCCCACCCTCTCCTCCAGCCATCCCATTTTGCCTGTAGCTGCCCCAGATGGCTCAATGCAGAGGCCACTGCTCCACTTAACCATAATTCGTCGTGACCTAATTGCACCGCCTGTCCCAGACAAACCAGCTGTGACCTCCGCCTGCTCCAGCAAGAAAGGAAATCCCCAAGCATGAAGGTTGTGTTGCTTGCCACCACAGCACGCAGATACCGGCATTTCCCGGCAGCAAACGCAGGAGGGAGTCACAGCACCCCTGTTCTGGGCTTTGCACACCCCCACCCAGCCAGTTCGCTCATGGCAATCCAGGAGAAACAGTGGCTTTGCAGGGTAGAGCAGCCCCTTGCCTCTGCAACGCTGCATTCAACTGACTGGCAAATAGACTTCTGACAGCCAAATGTGTCCAGCTCTGCAGAAAAGGCAAATTAGCCTAAAACTAGGGAGAAACTTAACAAATAACTCCTGGCAGGCTCTAAGTGACTCCTACCACTTCTCAGCTATGCTGGTATCTGGGGAGCCCCAAGACACTTCATTAATGAAGTCCCTGCAGCCTCTTCACCCTTCAGCTCTTCCCTGTGTGCCTGGTCTCTGCTCCTTAGATGGCAGCGATGGTTCATTCAACTAACATCAAGAGAACAGATTTATTCCCACATACACAATCTCCTTCCAGCTCTTCATAACAAGTTTACTGTTACATCTCCATTATGGATGCAATAGTTACAGGGAGCTTTAACCCATCATCTCTGACTCAGTTTCTCGGTAGAAAAGCAGCTTGTCTTTAAATCCCTGATGCAGGACTGTCCTCCTGCCCCAGGCTGCTGTATCCTCCTCACTGAATCAGGTCCTCAGCCCTATCATTCCTAACAGCCCTTCCACCATCTCTGCACACCTCAGAGCCAACCTGAGACCAAACCCTGAGCCCAGCAATGCTGCCAGCCCAGCCACCCTCCCCAGTGCATTTCTCCCAGAGCACACCGGCCAAAATTCAGATCTTTTCAGGGCATCTCTCTTCCTCCTGATGCTCCTCCACCCCTCCTACTACCCTCACACCCCAAGTGACTCACAAACCAGGTTTTATACCTGGCTATCAGGTGCTGCCAGTCCCTGGGGAGTTTGCTTTAGCACCTGCACAGCCCCACTTCCCAAAGGGCTCGGTCACTGCGCTCACAGCAGCGCTTCTGCTTTGAAAGGATCTGTGTATGCCAAAGGCTGAGAGGAAAGCCTGGCAGCTGAGACCCTGGCTGGGAAGCAGCGTGGTGGGGCTGTGCTGTAGGGATGTGCCCACTGCCCAGCCCTCTCTCTCCAATTTTACAGGAATATTGACACTCTCATTGTGGATGTGTACCCGGTGCTGGACACACCAGCCAAGCAAGTCATTTGGCAGTTTATCTACCAGCTGCTGACGTATGAAGAGCAGGAGCACTGCCAGCAAAAGATTGCCAGGTTTCTTGGTTACAAGTCCTTGGAAGGTGAGAGGAAAGCCCCTGCGCTCTGGTGTGGACATGCTGTGTCCCACCAGGTCTCCAGGGACCTCCGTCCATCGCGCTGGGAGCAGGCTGGTTCAGCCAGGGAGCAGCCAGTTCTCCCAGGGGCAGTGGCTGTGGCTCTGCCCTGCCTGGCTCCTGCCCACACACTGCTAGCATGGAGCTGGTGGCTGCATGGGATGTAGAGCATCACAGAGGATTTTTCACCTCCTGGTACTGATGAGGTTGATCTGTAAATGTCAGGTGGGACGTTACCTTTTCAGTACCATGGAGCCATGGAATTTTGGAAGGAAACTCTGCACTGAGAGGGGGATGGCTCCCAGCTTGGTAGAAGAGGGTTTTGGAAGCTGCTTGGGTCATTAGAGGTCGTTAGAGGTCCCAAAGGAAAATGGCTGGTGTAAGGGCAGTGTTCAGGTCAGAGTGGCTTGCGATGTCTCCAGGTGTTCAGCGTATGTGGGCATCGCGGTCAGGTGAGGGGTTGGACTCAGCGATCTCTTGAGGTTCCTCCCAACCCCTACAATTCTGGGATGAGGGGGAGCACAGCTTCCCCAGCTGTGCTGTGCCTGCCCGGAGCACTGCTCTCCCAGGGAGACTTGGAAGGCAGTTGGTGATTCTCCTCCTTCCCAGCCCACCTCTCCCTCACCATCACCTGAGGCTGTGGTTTGCTGAGGCTTATGGGCTGTGCCCTGAGACAGCAGAAAAGCGAGGGCAAGTTTGGAGTGAAATGTCTTAATCTTATGGATTTGGGCTTCTTAATTGCTTTCAAATTCTTCTAAGCTCTTTTCATTTTGTTGATAGGTTTATTTTAGACTCAGCGTAGCTAGAACTGCGTGAAAGAGGTCTTGGCTGAGGAGGGACTTTTAGAGGAAGAGTTATTTTAGTGCAGCCTTTCCCCTCACAGGGAGAATCAGCCCCACGTCCTGGTGCAGACACTTCCTGGTGTGTGTGGAAAACCGTTGGGGATTTGCTCACCTAATTTGCACTCTCGATTATCACCGCTTCTGTGCGTGCAGAATCACAGCCCAGCCTACCTCATGTCTTGTATGTTCCCAAGTTCTCAGACCCTAAAATCAGTTTTTAAGCTTTAGAAGATGCATTTGAGGTTTGCAGCTGTATTTCAGGGTCACAAGGCAGGTGTCCCCAGCCACTGGCAGAGGAGGAAAAGCACAGGGGTATATCTCCCAGGACCAGGCTGTTTCAGACTGCTGTCCCCAGGTTGCTGGTCCCTGTCTCCTTTCAGCTTCTCAGGAGAAAGGGGCAGTCTCTGTGAAGTTCTGGTTGTTCTGGTGCACTACCTGTGCGTCCATGCGTGGAAGCATGATGGCCAGAGATCTCTGAATTTGGGTTAGTCCTTCATCTGGGCTTCTTCCAAACTCAGCATTGATCTCTGATGTTTGTGTGTATCGGGCTGTCTGAGCATCAGTCTGTCAGATACCATGGAGACTGATGCTCTGGTATCTTCATCCTGCTTAAGTCTGACCCTCTCTGAGCTGTCACACTGACCTGCACATGGACCAATCCGTTAGACAATGTGGTTCTTCCAGGCAGTGTTTTGGTGCTGGCCCATACTTCCCTCTTGTCCCTTGAGGGCAGGAAGGAGTTAGCCAGGTCCCTCTGGACCAGCTCAGCACAAGGCTGGTGTTTCATGTGCACCATAAGCTGGTGGATGCTGGAAAAAGCTATTGCATGTCCCATCTTTGGGCATCCATCCCCTGGCCCTGGCAGGAGTGTTTGTAACCCCCTCGCTCTCTGGGACCGGTGTGAGGACGGGGTGAGCATCTGCAGTGCCAGCAAAGCTGTGCAAGGGGCCATGATGGAGTGCAGGGCACAGAGAGCAGCCCTGAGTCCCACAGGCCTGGGGGAGCCCTGTGATATGGCGAGGAGGAATGGGGGAGCTGCAAGGTCTGGCACGTACCCGCCCTGCCTTACAAGGGGTGTTTCCTGCTGCAGCTGAGCCAGAAGCAGAGGATCGCTACCGCAGCTCCATCCGAGGGGCCTCCTTGTGCCGGGGAAGCCTCAGAACCCCCGTCCCGAAGAAGGGGGGCAGCAGGTGAGTGACTGGGGGCTGCGCAGGGGTTCTCTCTGCAGGGAGGAGGAACCTGGGTCCCGGGGGCTCTGCCTCAGCGTGAACAGTGGGGAAGGATGGATGGAGCCAACACAGAGGCTGTGGCTGGAAGCCGTGTTCTCAGAAACAGTTCCTGTAAGTGATTCCAGTGAGAGGCCACTTAGGCTGAGGCTGAGTGTTGTTTCCAATCCCATCCTCAGTTGCTCAGATGGGAACTCATCCTGCTGCTCTGAGCCCTTCCTTCTGGGGTGCACAGTTCATGCCATGAACTTGCTTGGACACCATCAGATTCACAGGGAATTTCCACAGCATTTGTGGAATCCATGTGAGGAAGCAGATCGTGGTTCAGTGCCTCTTTGAGACTCTTGATGAGCTACACTCACGGCACAAACCCTCACGCTTTTCAGAGAGAAGCCCCATATCTCCCCATTCCCCTGGAAATCCAATCCTCCTGGTATCACTGCGGGGATTTCCACAGCCTCTGGATCTGTAACCCCCTCCTCCAGATGCATCCCAGGCTATTCATTGTGTTCTCAGTCCTTCGGGTCTCTGCCCTCCTCTCCCAGATGGCAGCACAAGGCATCCTGCCTATTCCTCCATCACCCTTAGCTGATGGTGAAGGACACTCAACCTGTGCTTACAGTTTCCAACCACGATCTCCCCACCACAACCTCCCCACCACAATCTTCCAGCACTCCAGCTGCAGGCCTTCCTTCCAGCACCCCTTGCCAGGAGTCTGGTGCTGCTCAGCTGTCAGGGAGGGCTACTGCCAGAACAGTCAACTCTGAGACATCTCCCTGGGGATGATCCCCTAACCTGCCTTCGAGGAGCATTTCTGGTGGTGATTACAGCGTGGAGAGCTGATGTACACCAGAGGGAAGCTGCTGGCCCAGGCAGATGCTCTCCAGCTGTGGGGGTGAAGCCTTGTCCTCAGCTGCCCTGAGGAAAGAACAGAGCAGCCTCCGACCAGGAGCTGAGGATTTATAAGCAGCTTTCAACCCTGCCAGTCCAGTCAAATGAGTAATAAAGAATATTCTCATTTTACCAAGAAAAAAATGGAATATGGAGAAGTAAAGGGCAAAGTACAGGAGAGTTTTGTCTCAGCTGTGCTTGTTTTTTAGCACACATCATGTTCCACTGCTGGTTTCCCTGCTGCCACCCAGGGAAGCCTGCAGCAAGGCATTCCCTGCATGCGACCATCAGCTGCCCTGCATCAGTCACTTGGGACCCCCAGAACTGGGTTGGCCCAGTGATTTGCTGCATGCCTGGGCAGGGAGGATGGCTCTGGGTCCCAGCAGGAGATGGGGAGCACTTTGATGGGTCAGGACCATGTGGAGCCCCAGGGGTCAGAGGCAGAAGGAAGGACTCTGACTGGTTTGTTTCCTCCTTCCCTGGCAGGCCAGAGCGACACTGTGGAGGTCCCAGTTCGTCTGATCCCTGGAGAGAGGCAGGCTGGCGATGGCACGTCCCTCCCAGAGACGCCAAACCCCAAAATGGTGTGACCTCGTGGGGCCAGAGGGGGAACATGCGCCTGGGAAGCACTTTGCCAATGCATGCAGGACCCTTGTGTTCATGGGGTTAATGCAGGAAAGCAGAAAAAGGGGAATAGGGGAGGATGCCTACAAGTAAATACCTGCTGGTGGCCAACAACATCCCTGCCTCAGAGCTCATCTCTGAGACCCCTTCCCTGGACAGTCAGTCAGCTTTAATAAGGCTGGTGTCTGTCTGCATCCTCCTGCTGTCTTGTGAGCAAGAGGCTCTTGGGGAGCTTCAGAAAAGGCAGAGTACCCTTGGGTTGGGGTGAAGCACTCCTTTAAAGAGCAAAAGACTGGGTGCTGGTGGGTCTATGGTGGCCATCCTGTCCCCTGGACATGGCGGGTCTCCGGGTTCTCCAGGAGCCCCACTGTGACAGGGCATCCCTGGCAGTCCTTTGCCCTTTGTTTCAGATGTCGGCCGTCTATGCAGAGTTAGAAAACCGTCTGATCGGCAGCTTTGCTGGCAAGATGGGGAACGCTGCCCTGCACAAAGCATCACCTCCTGCCCCAGAGCTGGCACGTGCTGCAGGTAGCGTCCAACTTCCCGTGGTGAGGCAGTTCAGAGGGGGTGTGAGGCAATGGTGGATGGTGGCAAGCAGAGGAAAAGACATCTTTCTCTTGGTGCTGTTTTATAACGAAGCAGTGACGGTGCCAAGTGTGAGCCCAGCAGTGGCTCCTGCAAGAGGGCAACAGAGTGTGTGGGATGGCAAATCTCACGGGACCCCGGGCCACTGCTGTGCAGCACAGGGCACTGCTGGGGAGCTCTCCTCTCCACAGCCTGCGTGGTTATCCCACATCACATCCCGGGGGTTTTGGCGGTGGGTGGGGGTTCTGGCGGTGCCTGGTGCACTACCCCCAAGCAGCGCTCTGTCCCACAGGTGCTCGCAAGCCAGGGATGGGGATCTCATGGCCGAGCGACCCTCTGGCCTCGCAGCAGTGCTACTACCGCCTGCACAGCAGCGTGGCCTCCCCGAGCAGCACGGAGTCCAACCCCTACATCAGCCTGGACAGCAGCCCAGCCCCGTCCCCCAAGCACCGGGACTACTCGCTCAGCCCTCTGTCGCGACGGAAGAAGCTCTTCACCTTCTCCAGGCCCCCGCGCAGCCGCGACACCGACAGATTCCTGGATGCCCTCAGTGAGCAGCTGGGACACCGGGTCACCATTGTGGATGATTTCCTCACCCCTGAGAATGACTATGAGGAGGTGAGTGTGGCACTGTGGTGGCTTGGTGCACGGTCTGTCCTGGCTGTGGAGCATCCGTCATGCAGCTTGCACTGCACCAGGAAAGGTGCAGGGTCTCTGGGGACACATCCTATGGCTCCATGGGTGGTGGAGGGGGCGAGGACTGCCCCACTGTGGGGCAGGACCTCCCCAAGGGCTGGGTGGGTGAAGGATGAGGTGCCACTTTCAGCCTCTCCTCTCTCCCTCACCCAGATGAGCTTCCATGATGACCAGGGCAGCTATGTCACCAATGACGTCAGCAGCAGCGAGTACATCAGCAGCAGTGACGAGGGCAGCTCCCTGACTTACTCCACACTCTCGGACCACATCCCCCCTCCACCACTAAGCCCCCCCCCCACCTCCTCCCATGCAATTCCATGACCCCCAGACTGTCCCCACCAAGGCAGAGGCCACAAAGGCCAGTACGTCACCTGCCCCCAAATCCCTTGTCAGCCATCTGCACCCCATCCCACCCCCACCGCCTCCCCCACCCCCTCCACCAGTGCCCTGTGTGCCGCCCCTGCACCGGGGGCTGCTGCACCGCAGGAGTGAGTCCAACCACATGAGCGTCAAGCGGCTGCGGTGGGAGCAGGTGGAGAACTCGGAAGGGACCATATGGGGGCAGGTATGGCCCAGGAGTGGGGTTGGGGGTGAGGGTTCAAACCATGGTCTGGGGAGCAATTGCCTGTACCAAAGCTCTGCAGGTTGGTAGGAGCATCTGTGTGCATTGTGTCCTAACTTCTGGGTGGGCCGGCCACACGTTCAATACTTGGCCAAGGGAATGAGAGGCCATGTTACAGAAAGCTTTATATTTATTTTCATCCTTTTAACTGTTTGGACCAAAGCTGACAGGCTGAGAACATGCTCTGGAAAGCACCTGGAATGTTGGGTTTGACTGATGTGTCCTGGGGAGCCCTTGCTTTCCTGCTCTGTCTTGTTTGACTTAGGCAGGGTCTGCCTTCAGACAGGTTCTGCAGCTGCAGGAGGCTTTATCAGTGGTAAACTGTGAGCATGGTTGAAAGCAGAGTGGTGGGGAGAGGGTGAAATCAGAGACGAGGAGTGAGACTAGGTGTGATAATCCTTTGGCACATGGACTTGAACTGATTCAGAATTCTGGAGGTGGATTCAGGTCCCTGCAGGGAGAAGCTGGTCTCCCTGGAGTTTAATGCCCAGTCTCTGTCTCTCAGGATGATGAATGTGTTCAGATGTGCCATATTCTTCATGCCCTGAGCAGCTAGAGGAGAGCTGTGGGATCATCTTCTGGTCCCACAGGCACCCACCTCGTAGCAGGCACTTGAAATCCTGCAGGTCCCTCTCCCCGGCATTCAGGAGAACAAGATGTTTCTTCCCAGTGATTTTTTTTGTGTGCAAAAAATAATTCCCAAAGTTTCTGGCATTCCCACTTTGTCCTTCAGTGTAGTGACCTTTCCAGGATTGCAGTGAAGAGCAGCAGTGCTCTGTGGGATCCCAGCTATGTCAGCAGCTCAATGAGCCCGTGGGGCAGCGCTGCCAGCTGCAGGGTGTGAGGAAATGCTGATGGGGCGAATCTCTGGGTTTCTTCCTCTCCTCAGAAGTGAGAGTGGGTCCCACCAGATGGGCTCAGCGACTTGTGTAGGAACTGCCTCCACAGAGGTGAAGGGTTCCCCAGGCTCTGGTTTCTGCGCAGGGTTTATGGTGGCTGATTCTCCAGCTACTGGACAGTGCCATCAACCTGTCCTCTTTCTTCCAGGGGGACAGAGCTTGGCATGGGGTGGAGGGAAGGTGGCCCAGCACGGGTCGGCTGTCCCCTGCCCCAGCACAGCTCCTGACTCTTCCTCCTCCTGCAGCTGGGGGAAGACTCGGATTACGATAAACTGAGTGATATGGTCAAATACCTGGACCTGGAGCTGCACTTTGGGACGCAGAAGCCTACAAGTAAGTACCTGAGCCCCAGAGCAAGTCTGGGTACTGGCAGGAGACCAGGGTGTTGGGAGGAACTGGTTCACAGTGGGCATCAAGGCAATGCCTGGTCCTGGCATTACGTGCAGCACAGAGTTCATTCATGCTCAGGATGTGTGGCTGGTTGGCACAGCAGATCATTAAGGTGGAGATTGTTTCGCTATCTCCCTTAATTTTCTTTGCTGCCATCATGTGTTTTCTGCCCCCATTTCAGTCAGCCAGGGCAGTGAAACTCAGCTGGGGGTTTCGCTCCCTGCCCAGCGCCGCTTCCCGGCTCTCACAGCTCCTGCCCAGCTATCCCCACACCGTACCGTGGGCAATGCCAGCATGCCGGCACTGCTCCCCAGTGCCACAAAGGGCCTGGTTTGCAACACAGGGGAGGCCCAAATCTGCACCCCGCATTCTCGTGATCTGCGCAGGGGCTCTGCTTGCCGCGGCCTGCACAGTACGGACAGACAGTCAGCCGGGCTGTGACACTGGGCTGTGCTGCAGGAACCAATTGGGAAGGGAATCAGAGCTCTCTCAGCCCTCAGAAAGCCACGGAAACATTTCTCTGTCCATAGAGGGCATTATAAGCAACGCTTTTCACATATGTAATGATAGTTTCCCCCCAAACCTACATATGGGGCCCATAGCTACCTGTCAGGGCAGCCTCTGCTGTCACCCTGGAGCTGGGGTCTCCTGCAGACCCACTGGCTGGGCTCCCACCCACTGGGGTTTCCAGGAGCTGTGAACCCAGAGAGGGCTCCAGGCTGGGGAGTGCCAAGCAGTGGTGGCTGGAGGGGCTGCCCTGGGCAGTGGGAGGCATTCGGGGTGTGGGGTGTGAGTGATGCTCTCCTGCCCCTTCGCTGCCTGCCCGAAGGGAGGCGAGGGGCAGCATGGCTGCCTCCTTTACACTGGGAGAAGTAAAATGCTGGTGGGATGTCTGAGCTGTCCTGCAAGGGCTGTGATGCACAATTGGCAGTGTGGGCAGAGCTGAGCTAGGGTGAGCAGATACAGAGGGGACTGGCAATAAGATTCTTCTCAAGGGGTATCTTTTTCGGGGCGTTTCTGGGCAGTCTGGGATTTGCTGTGTGTTTCACCTCTCGTTTTACCTTTTTCAGCTTCAACTGAGTCCTCCATTGAGGAGATCTTTGAATCGCAGAATTCAAGGATTCCCGGAGCCATTGCTGTGTGCAAAGCATCACTTCTCTTTCACTCATGGTTTCACTGTTTTCAGGACAGGTTTTTTTCCCTGCTGGAGCCGGCTGAGCCTGTCCTTACCCATGATTAAATCTCTCAGTTTCTCTTCCAGAGCCAACTCTCATGCCTGAAAACTTTAAAAAGAAAGACGTGGTTGAAATTTTGTCCCACAAAAAGGCCTACAACACATGTAAGTAACCATCACGGTGAATGTACCCCCAAAATGGGCCCAGAGATGGGACCAGGGATGTAGAGAACTGGAAAGGTAAAAGGAAAGAGGCTACATGAGCACAATCCCACAAGTGAAATCCCAGCACAGCTCTGCTGGTCTGGGCTGTTCCTGCAGCCCAGAGCCCCTCCATGCTGGGCTCAGCCCCAGGCAGGGGGAAGAAAAAGCCTTTACAAGGAAGGATGGAGCTGGGATGTGACTCATTGGCCTGGGGAGGGAGAGGGGAAGAGCTTGCAGTGCCCGTGGGGCAGCAGTGTTGTGCAGGGTTGTGCTGCCACATGCCATGGAAGGGTCAGTGCTGCTTCTCCAGGATATGCTTCTGGTAGGAAGGAGACTTGGAGGGCTTGGTGGGACCATGCAAGACCCTGGTCTCGTGGCTGCTGGGGATGTGGGAGGGGCAGAGGCACTGTGTCTGGTTTCTAGTGCAGCCCAGCCCGATGTGTTGGTGATGTACATGCATGTAATGCAATACCATGGGGGGACGACTGCAGGACCAGAGTGATTCCTCGGGGTCCCCAGACAGCGCCTGAGTGCCTCAGGGAGTGGAAAGCCCTTCCTCTCCCCAGGATTGGCCCTGTGCTAGCCTGAGCATGCGGAGAAGTCCACATCACTCTCACACCATGGAGAGATTGAGCTTCCCCTCCTGGCCCCATCCTGCCAGGCAACCTGTCCCAGTGCAGCCAGCCCCCCTGGGTCTGGTTCTCCTCCCCTCCCAAGTGACATGCCTCCCTTCTTCGCAGCCATCCTGATAGCCCACCTCAAGCTCTCACACATTGAGCTGCGCCAGATTCTCATGACGATGGAGACAGACCGCCTGGAACCTTCCCACATCAAGCAGCTCTTGCTCTATGCCCCGGACGGGGAGGAAGTCCAGCGCTTCCAGAGCTACAAGGAGAACCCTGGCAAGCTGAGTGAACCGGACCAGTTTGTGCTGCAGGTACCTGCAGGCAGGGATGTGCTCTGAGTGTGAGATGGTCTGCACGTGTGGTGTCCTTGGGATGTCCTGCTGTGAGCTGGACAGGAGGAAAGCACACAGCAGAGAGGAAGCGGTCAGCAGGACAATGCTCTGCTCGTGTGCTGAGGGATGGGAAGAGCTAGTGGCAGTGGTCGCAGGGACCACCGGCAAGTGATGCTCTGGCTCATGCCAGAGGCATCTGGCAGCTCCCACAGTGGCTGTTTTACAGCCAAAGCACACCACAATGGTTACTCTATGGTAAGCATGGTTTTGTCAACAGAAGATAAATCAGAGTCAGGCAAAGTCACTTGTGGATGTTGGTGTGAAGTCTCCACATCCTGTGGCAGCAAAACTGGCCATGCTAAGTGAGCTTGAAGCAGCCACCCCAGCTCCACTGCGGTGTCTCCCATGCTCAGCAAGTGTGTGCTGCTGTTACGTGCAGGGAGATATGCCAGGAAAAACACTGTATAGGAGGGAGCATGGCTAATGGTGACAGCAGTAAATTTCTCCTCCTCCTGTTCTCAGATGTTGTCAGTACCAGAATACAAGATCCGCTTGCGCAGCCTGCATTTTAAGACCACTCTGCAGGAGAAGACAGAGGAGATCAAAGCCAGCTACGAGTGCATCTGCAAGGCCTCTCTAGAGCTGAAAAGCAGCAAGAAGCTGGCCAAGATCTTGGAGGTCAGAGGAATTCTTCCTTCTGGTAACAGCCCCTGGGGGTTCCCAGGGTCCCCAGGAGTGCTGCAGGCAACAGGAGCTGTGCTGGGTCTGGCTTAGCCGGGGTCCATCCCCTGGCAGCTCCTGCTGGAATTGGCTTGTGGGGATCGTGGCATGGGCAGGGTGCAGGAGGGTAGATCGCAGTCAGCCATGCACCCACTCACCCACAGCAGGACCGCAGGAGCCAGAACTCCCCCCAGTAACACTACAGAGCCCATGGAGGTTACTCTTTGGCTGTGATGGAGCTGGAGGATGTGGGGTTTGTCCCAGCAGTCACTGTGTCCATGTGCAGGTACGTCTGCAGGCTGCTCCTTGTGCATGGCCGTGGGCTTGTGCCAGTCCTGGTGCAGTGCAAGGCAGGGTCTTGTACGCTGCCTGTCCCTCTGAGCCTGGCAGAGAAGCACTGCACTTGCAGGAGAGAACAAATCCTACTGCAACTGCTCCTTGAGCCCACAGAGATGAGATGCCCCCAGTTAATGTTCTTTTGTTCAGGGTTGCTTTTTTTTTAAAAAAATGGGTAGGATAAATAAGGACATGATGTGACAAAAAACACTTCCAGATGTGAGATGATCTTCCTTAGCGGCTCCTGGCCAGTAACCCTCCAACACCTTGTTAAGTCCTTGGGGGGCAATGGCTTGTTGCACATTAACACATAGTGAACAGAAATTCAGAGTCCCAGGCTGAAATCCAGGCAGTCCTGAGGTCCCTGTTACCTGCCAGGCCCCAGGAGGGGCATCAGGACTTGGGTGAGCCCATCCCAGAGAGCCCTGCTGGGTCTCCAAGGCTGCAAAGCTCCAGCAGGGGAAATTAGAGTGCTCTGGAGGGAAAAGCTGGCTGTTGGGCCACTGTTGCCTTCAAAAGATCCCTTTCAAGTTCTGCAGATAACAGCTGCAAAAGACTTTGGCAAGAGGAGAGCTTAGGCACTTGCCAGTCAGTAGAAGACTCCTTGTCCTGTGGGCAATAGATTTGATAGAGGATCTCCACACTGAGCCCTGGTCCTGCGAGAAAGACTGACTAGGAAATAAAAAGTCAACACAAAATAGCACATGCCTGAAGCCTGAGGCTGCAGCACGAGACAAAATCCCCCCTTGAAGTTAACAGTGCTTGGGCACTGGCACTCTCAGGCTGGGAGCGGCACAGGAGCCCCGCTGGTGCCAGCAGTGCCAAGCGCTCCCTGCAGCTCCAGCAGCACAGGCCTTCCCACAGGCCGCAGCACAGGGAAGGGGCCTCCTGAGCAGCACCCACATAAACCAGGCAGGGAAGCACCCTGCCGTGAGCTGTGGAAGTTGGGGTCTGCAGGTGACAGATGGGGTGTGTTTCCAGCGCCCGCTGAAGACACGGGAGAGGCGGTGGACGAGGACCGGTTCCTGCACCTGAACCGCGGGCTTTGCTGAGGCGGGGTCGGTGTGGGCACTGTATGGGAGCAGCACAGAGAAGCCAACAGCCTGTGCCTCCAGACCCAGGGCTCCGTGCCTTGGGGCTGCTGTGCTGATGGGCACATTATCAGCCTTCCTCCTCTCAGGGTGCTGTGGCTGCCCTGTGTGGGTGATCGGATCAACAGTGCGTACAGAACCGGCAGACAGTCTGCCTTGAACATACTTTCATCCAGCTAATCCAACCCCCTGCATGACCTGATGGGATAAGTTAATGATGCTTTACGAGCACTTGTACAGGGCCCTTTGCAGAAGTGACCTGACACAAAAAAGGGGTGCTTTCCCCTTTCCTGTAGACAGAGGGAGGCTTTTTTCCCTCTGCTCCTACCGCATTGTTGGTAGGTCTCTGTGATCCAAAAGCAGGTGCAGAAGGAGATGGGAGAAGTGCTGGAGGTCACTGGCTGGTCATTCACTGAGGTCTTTCTTTGCAGTTTGTGCTGGCAATGGGAAACTATCTGAACAATGGGCAGCCCAAAACCAGCAAAACAACAGGCTTTAAAATCAACTTTCTCACTGAGGTAAGACAAAGCACGCTTGTTCCCATGCAGAAGGCACCAGTGCTGGGAGCTCCAAGTGCCCAATTTATCCTGCCTGTCCCCATCCAAGGCTTCAGGGTGCAGCAGCTGCCAGAGCGGGTGGTGGGCAGGCTGGGATGGATGCACAGGGTTGACAGGGAGGCCCTAATGATGATCTGGTCCTCCAGTGTTCTTGGAGACCTGCACTCAGGTGCAAGGCTGGCCAGAGCCCACTGCCTTTGGGCTGTTGGGAGTGGGGAGAAAAGGAAGGTCTTTATCCCCCATGGGTCACTGTGGGACTCCTGAGGGGTGGGGGACAGAGTGACAACGCCAGCCTGTGAGAGGGAGGATTGCTTAGCATCTCAGTGCCACTAATCTGGGTGTAACGTGTTGGGTAAACATTAAATGTCCTATTTAAACATTAATCCATATATCATGGCTGGGAATTGCCATGCACGTGAACACAGAGTAAGCTGACCAGGGCAGAGGAGCCCTTGTGTGTTTGGGTGCTTGGCAGAACCCACCGTCCTCTGCGTAGGAATCTCCTTACTGGTTTTGCTTTGCCATAGCTGAACACAACCAAGACTGTTGATGGGAAATCCACCTTCCTGCACATTCTTGCCAAATCACTTAGCCAACATTTCCCAGAGCTCCTGGGCTTTGCCAAGGATCTTCCTACAGTGCCGCTCGCTTCCAAAGGTAAAGGAGCAAAAACATCTGTGGGCTTCATGTCTTCTTGCACTGTTGCTTGTTTTTGTACGGGTCTGGAATCAGTCATGAGCTGCACAATGTTGGCACAAGCAGCATGGCAGCCTAAACAAGTGAGGAGTGGTGCTGAGTGAGAGGATGAGGATTGGATGGAATGATGGGGAGGACCCATCCGCCCCATGCTGCTGCACATGGGAGTGTCCAGACAAGGCTCTGTCCCTGACCTGAAGTCCTTCTCACTTGAAAATGTGGTTCCCAAGTTCAGAGGTATCTTGTAAGTGCAAATGAGGTGCAGAAGAGGGAAGTGCCAGGAGCTGCTCCACCCAGGCTCTGCCTCCTTCCATCCCCGGTGTGCAGCCCCTGCAGCATTGGTGCCAGCATTATTACAGCCTGTAATCACGCATGGTACAGAGTGTACAGCACCCCTCATCATACCAGGTCACAGTCCAGTCGCAGGTATGTCATGCTGACTGAAGATCTTGCAGCTTCATTGGTTGCAATAAAAGAAAGAAAGTCCCATAGATGCCAGAATGATTATCCATCCACTTGTCTTGGTGGTGTCATGACAGGCTGGCTGCAGGCAAAGCGTGGGCTGCACAGTCTGTGCACATCATGCCCTGTTGTTTGAGAGTAATTCCCTTGGGAATTGGTGCTGCAGTGGGTAAATAAGAGAGAAAACTCAGGCCTGGGATGTACATTTCCCCTGATGAAGGGCTGTACCTGTCGTGTTCCTAGCTGGATTTTATACTTGGCCTGAAGGCTCCCTGCTGCCCAAACTCCTGCCAGGTTATGCCCAGTTTCAGACCATGTGCTACCCAGGGCTGCCCAGCTTCTCTCTCATACAGGCCACAAAGAGACAGCTGCAGCGTGTTTCCCAAACCCTCCTGACATGCTGCAGTTCACCTGCTCCCTTGCCTGCAGAAGAGATAAGGCTTGGTTGCCCAAGACAGCAAGGAGTTTGAACTGCTTGTCCCTCTGGTGCCATGATGGCACTCCATGGAGGGCAGCCTGGATATTGCCCCTTGTTCTACTGTCCTGTGTAGTCCCTCTGTCCCTGTCCCAAGTCAAGTACTCATGTACCCATCACTGCCCTTGTGCCGACGAGTCCTGCATGCTCCTTGCACTTGCCATGCTCCAGGCTCCTTTTCAGGTTCTTGGCATCTCTTGGCCTGGGCACCCTGCAATGGCTGCTAGCAACCTGCCAGCAGGAAGGTCTGGTTGTCTGTCACATCCTGGGCAATGCAGACAGGTTGTACAGAGCCATGAACCACCCTGGTCGATGGCCCATGCTTGTTGCCCTCACTTTGCTACAGGAAGGAACCCAGACCCATGTCTCCTAACACTGTTGACCCCTCCCTTCTCATGTAGTGAATCAGAGAATGCTAACAGCTGACCTAAAGGACCTGCACACCACCGTCAGTGACATACAGATGGCCTGCCACAACATGCCAGCTACTGCAGAGGACAGATTTGCAGTTGTGATGACAGTATCCTTCTGGAAAAGGGGCCAAACATCGCTGTGACTTACTGCCCTCAATCAAAACCATGCAGCTGTCTTCATGCCTCCTTGGTAAGCAGCAGGGCTGTGCCTGGCTGGTAAGAAAGGACCATCTCAGTACTTGGTGAGAGCATGGTGGCAATCTTCACCCCCCATTCACTCTTAAACACCATGGGAAGCAGCTTTTGTAGTGACCACCGGTTCACATGCCTCTGCATGGCAGAAACCCAATGCCACAAGGTCAGAAAGCTTTCCAGAGGAGGGTTCTTAGGAACAGACGAGCATGCTAGTGGGTTCCCATTGCATGTGGCCACAACCTTTCTTTGACCTAAGATGAAACCCAGCCATTTGATAAGCAGAAGCGATTCTGATCTGTAGCAGACCCTCAGAGTGGCTATTTTCCCTTAAGTAATTTCTCTCAGTCCTTCCTGGAGAGTGCCCAACCTGCCATGCGATCGCTAGATGACCTGCAGCACAAGGCCATGGAGGAATTCAGCAAGGTGTTGTCCTTCTTTGGGGAAGACTCAAAAATGACAACTTCTGAAGCTTTCTTTGGCATTTTTGCAGAGTTCATGAGCAAGTTTGAGGTGAGTTGCACTTTTCAAAGCCAGCCAGCAAAGGAGGTTTCTTGTTCGGTGTCGGTGAAACATTTTCCTTGCAGGTGAGCTGTGGGGATGAGATGAGCTGTTGGTGAGCACACATACCCACGTCTCCATCAAGTGTGGTTTTCCTAGTGTACCTGTTGGCTGGCTGGTGCAGGAGGCTGAGGTGTGGGTTGATGGTCCAAGCACAAAATCACATAATCACAGAATCACTAGGTTGGAAAAGACCTTTAAGATCATCGAGTCCAACTGTTCCTGTCCTGTGCTAAACCATATCCCTAAGTACCTCATCTACCCATCTGTTAAACACACCCAGGGGTGGTGACTCAGCCCCTCCCTGGGCAGCCTGTTCCAGGCCCTGACATCTCTTTCAATGAAAATTTTTTTCCTAACATCTTCTCTGACCCTGCCCTGGCACAGCTCAGTGCCATTTCCCCGTGTCCCATCTCCTGTCCCCTGGCTGAAGAGACCATCGCCCACCTCTCTGCACCCTCCTGTCAGGTGATAAGGTCTCCCCTCAGCTTCCTCTTCTCCAGGCTGAACACCCCCAGCTCCCTCAGCCGCTCCTCAGAGGATTTGCCCTCCAGCCCCTTCCCCAGCCTGGTTGCCCTTCTCTGGACTCGCTCCAGGACCTCCATGTCCTTCTGATGGTGAGGAGCCCAGAACTGGGCACTTGAGGTGCAGCCTCACCGATGCTGAGCACAGGGCACCTTGTCCCTATACCCATTAGCCACACTATTTCTGATAGAAGCCAGGATGCTGTTGGCCTTCTTGGCCACCTGGGCACAATGCTGGCTCATGTTCAGTCGGCAGTCAACACCAGCTGGCACCAGCCCCATGGAGACTAACGCAGCTGCTGCCATGGCTTGATGGTCTTGGCTAACGAAGACTGGGATGGAGACCCACAAAACAGACACAAGGACCGGTGGGGCTTGTCCAGGGGGAAGCTGGGGGACAATTAAGTCTGTAGTGGCCATTGAAACATCTCCCTGTCCCACCAGCTGCTCTGGCCTAATACTCAGCTCCTGCTCTTTGCTCTCTCCCTGCAGCGGGCACTCAGTGATGTGCAGGTTGGTGAGAGCCAGCGCAGCCCCAGGATGACCTCCCCCCTTGCCTGGTGATGGGCCTGCAGCAATGCAAAGTGCAACAACTTATTGCCAACAAAGTGCAATTTGCTCCTGTAGAGTTTGGTTGTAAATACGCTGCTGTCACCTGCTATCACCAAGCAGAACCACAGACTGAGGGGTCGGGGCAGTCTGGACACTGAAAAGGCACCACAGGTGACAGTGGATGGATGCAAGGGTGAGGCATGAGGACATGAAGGTAAACATCATGCTGGTCTTGGCAACAGCTTTCTTAGCATCCTCAGTTTCCAGTCAGTCAAGGATTTCTGACACATCTGGGTAAAACCCCACTGTCTCATGTTCCCAGAACATGAATAACTGGCACCAGAGGTTGCTGGACACCTTCCCCACAACCCCACTGGGGTTAAAGCCCAGCCACAGACTCCCTGGGAAGCCAGAACACATTAGGTGGGGAAGGGAACGTGGGGATATGAGGAAGAGGGATGGCACCAGCACCTGCTCCCATGGGACCCTGAGGAGCACTGCTGCTGAGCTGGTGAGCTCCTCTCACATCTCTCTTAAAGCCCTTCTGCCCTTGAGCAGTGCACTGCAGGGCTGGAGCTCTACCTGAGCAGACTGTAACAGCAGAGTGGAGATCATCAGAGGTGGCCCAGAGGCTTTAAGCCCCCGTCATTGCTAGCAGTACAACCTTGCAGAACCCTTCTGGCACATCCATGTGGTCCCAAATATGGATCCAGCCAGGTTCTGCCCAGCTGTGCTGGAGTGTAAGGAAAGCCCAGAGTCCTTCCTGGCTGCAGCTTTGCTTAAAGGTGTGGCAGAGGCAAATGCTCTTGAAATCTGCCCAAGTTTAACATCAGCACTAGGCTTCCTGGGACTTGCCAAGAGACATAAATCCCTCAGCATTTTGGTGCCTCCTTGGAAAGTACAGAATCTCTAGTAGCCCAAAAACAAGCATGAGTCCTCTGCAGCCCTGAGTACCGCCTGTGACCCACAGCAGAGACCAGCAAGAAATACATCCCCTGCCCTCCTTTAGTCACTCTCAAAGGCTGGAGTCCTGAGAGTCCCCTTAATGAATGACCAGGCGTTTGGGCTGAATATACCCAGGGAACTCTAGAAGCATCTGTGTCCATCTTTCAACAATGTCTGATTGTTATTTAGCTGATTTAATTCCCTCTGAGATGTCCCCTGGGACAAAAGGGCTAGCAGCATCCCGTGGTCAGCGCATGCATCTCTGGGTGACACAGCGCCCCGAGAGCTTTCCAGCAGCAAACCTACAGTGCGTTACTATTGTTAGGCATTACTCTGTGCAAAATGCATCCATTGCCTTCCAAACCCAACACACCCCAACCTCCTGTCCCACAGGAGTGCTCCAGCAAGCCGTAGCATAGGTAGCCTTCCTCCCATGGTATTGCCAGAGCGAGAGCTCTCACCGCAGCCCCTGCTCAAGCAGAGACCCACCGACGGGCACATTATTTACAGGAGACCTTACAACCACCCAACCTTCAGTTCTCAGTAAATTTTTTTTTAAACCCTGCTCTAGAACGTGAAGTATATTTTCACAAGCGTTCTCAGTTTATACAGCTTTAAGTGCCAGGTAGTTCCTAGCATTGTGTTCCCAGAAGTCCAGCCCTGTCTGCCTCTGCCTCTCCTCTGCCCCGGCGGCAGTGTCAGGGCAGTGCTCTCTCACATCCCTTTCTGTTGCACACAGCATCCAGTTGATGATGATGATGATGATGATGATGATTATTTTTCTTTTTCTAAAAACATATTCAATATTTAAACCACTGGAGGTTCTTTTCAAACTGTCACTACAAACGTGAAAAGGCTGTACATAGATTTTGCTACATGGTGTAACTTTCCAGAATAGCTAGACCTCCAATCCCTTTGGTATTTTTATGTGAATATTTTCAAAGAGCCAGAACTTCTGGCATAGGGTTATTATTATTTGATAATGGGACTGTGTATATTCGCAATTCAGCCTCTACCCAATGTGCTGTTCCCAAAATAAAGCTACTGCCTTCTGCCTCCTGACCGTGTACCTGTGTTCTGTCACAAGCTGCTTGGAATGATAGCTGCAGGGGAAGGTGTGAGGAGCTCTGCATCTACAGGAGAGAGGTGCAGGATCTGACCTTGCTGGATTCAGGCTGCTGTGGGGCAAAATAACTGCATAATTATGAAAAGAGCTGCTTTTCAGGCCAGCTTTCAGGCTGGTGGCGTGATGAATCTGAGCAGCAAATTCTTAAAATAGCTTGGATTTTTTTTTCCTGCAGCCTTCAGAAGAAAGTATTTAGTGACCACATGAGCCGGTGAATTGTTTCCCTCCGAAAAGGAACTCTTGGCTGAGGCTGAGTTTATGTCCCTGGAGCAATTTATCTCCCTTTACACTAACAGCAGATAGATAGGGACCGGTTTCGTATCAGATTTCCTGGTTGTAGTTTAGCTTGTTTACAGCAGCCTGCTCAATCACTGGGTCCTCCCCGGAGGCCACCAGCACCAGCAGCTGTGACACAGCTCTCAGCAGAGTCAAAAAAGTGTTTTGGGTAGAAGTCCCTTGCTGGGTGCATGCGTTTAAGGTGCTCGAACCCCTCCTGATGTTTCTTCAGCCTCCTGGCTGATCAAGCCCGAGTCTTCTGCAGCCCCCCAGGATCTCAAGCTGCACAGTCCAGCACTGCCCCAGCCACAGCCCATAAATTGCCACAGAAACGATGACCCGGAGCCTCCTTTGATACATAAGACAGTCAGGATCAATCTCTGCACACACTTCTTGGGCTGTTCCATGATTAGCTGCAAACATCAGGTAATTTCTCCCCAAAACCGGCGTACTGGCTGGGTGCTCTCCTTTGAGCCTTGTGCAGCCCTGCCTTCAAAGAATGCCTGCACCAACCTTGATCATGGGATCGTCTTCACAGGAAAGCCTGTCCTCAGGAAGGAAACAATAACTCAGGCAGCAGCCCGGGGTCAGCCCACAGCATGGCGTGCCACATACATCCTCTGACAGAGAGAGGGAAATGGTGACCCTGAAAATCCCAGGTTACATTTGAAATTTTGGATTATTAAAGGTTTCTACACACTTTCCTGCGAGAAATGGGGGGAAAAAAGACCTCAAAGAGAGAGTGAACAGCGTCAGTAAAGGCATGGTGAAGACATGATCACAGTACCAGATGGTCTGGGATAAAATGGAATCAGGCTGGCATCCCTGAGCCACAGTGGAACCATGTCTGAGCCCTCCCTCTAAGTATCTCAATAAGGGTTTGAAGGGCCACGACCTGTAATTATTTTCTAGGCCAAAAAAGATGCCAAAGAGAGAACCAGAGGTCTCAGCTTCAGGCTGGAAGGGCTGGAAGTCAGGGAAAAGGAGCACAGACCAAGAGCTAGCACGAGGGACCTGGATGCTGAATTAGAAGCCTGCAAGGATCTGCATTATTCCAACACAATTTAGGAAAATCTGGGCTTTCCAAATCTTAGTGGACCAAATCAAAGCATCTCCAATCGCAAGAATCAAAGACCTTGACTTATGCCTGTAAGAATATTGAGCTGAGCGTGATAAAAATGAGAAGAGCTAAAATACAGGCTCTTCCTGCTTTGCTTTCTGCTTTCTTAGACTCTGCAGGGTCTTTTTATATTTAACTTGTCTCCAATGCCAAGCTAGAAAATTCAAAAGTGAAGGCGAGAGCTGAATTTCTGATTCCAGCAGCTGGCATCTGCGCTGTCAGAGCAGGTTCAGGCTCCACAAACCAGTTAGTTACATTAAATGACTGGGCAGGGAGGGAGACAAAGGCAGCACTTACACTCAGAGGTGCTGCTCACAGCTGGCCAGCGGTGGGACCAGCCTTCCCCAGGGGCTGCCCTGCTTTGGCTGAGACTTTCACCCAGGTGTCACAGAAGAGCTGAGGACTCGCCAGTAAAACATGTCCTTAGGGGATCCCACAGAGTAAAATTTAACTCCGCTGTTGGGGTACAAATTAGGCTTGTGTAAAGAAAGTGCCTGTGCTCGACCTGCCCTCCCAGCTAGCAGGTTATCTGCCCTGGGGCTTTCAGCACCCCAGGTTCAGAGATGTACAAGCTGCCTCCTGCCACAGTCTTGCTGTGATGGAAGGTCCCTCTTCAGCATCGTTCTCTGCATGTTATTGGGCTGTATGTGTTTATCAGGTTTTTTTCAGACAGATGATGCTGAAGCCAAAACCTCCAACCCAGTCTCAGAAGAGGACCTGATTTGGCGATTAACCTGCAGACTTGGAAATGAGTTATGAGTCCCAGCCCATGGACAGATTCTGCTCTTTGTAAGGCTTAGGCATAAACTGAGAGACAGGACTGGCTGTCAGCTCCCCCCTGTGTTTCAAGCTGTCAGATGGAGAGGACATCAGCACAGATTTTTATTATTATTACTTCTCTCTTCTCTAGCTGTGCAGATTGCTTAAGAGAATGGCACTCTGTGGAGTTTGACCCATGAGCCCTGATAGTGAAAATAATACACTTCTCACCAGAGCTACAGGAGACCAAAAGAGTAACTTCAGGCCATTAGTTTAACTTTGACTATAAATATTCCTTCTCATTCCTTGTGACACTGTTAACAGCTCCGCTGGCAAATCCTGATTCTCTGGCAATATTTAAGCTGCCTGTCAGTTGGCAGAGGCTTGGTGGTGCCCGGCGCAGGGAACAGAATGAGACCCAGCTGAGCACAGTAAGTTCCCTTTCAGCTTCTACCTCAAATCGGGGAGCTCTGGGTGATGCGCGGGTTCGGGGCTGCTGCCGAGCTGGGTTTCAGCCTCGGCAAGTGGTGGAGGCTTCAGGAGGTGGATGGACCTGGGAATGCTTTAAAAAACCCCCTCGAAGAGGCATTTAGAGAGATACAGTCCCGTGGGGTTACTCGAGACCCACGTGGGCTGCGTCTCTCCTGGGACCATTGATAAAAGGCTGGCTTCAGCGCCTTCATTTCAATGCCACGGATGTTTCCTCCTCACAATCTCTGGCGAGGAAAGCGCTGCCGCCTGTGCCAGGAACCGAGGGAGACCAGGCTGTGAGCTGAATTCACAAAACGGGCAAAATTTCCACTGGGCTGTGGCAGAGTGAGGAGCTGAGATCAGAGCTGTGAGTCCGCTCCGTGTTTCCTAACGTCCAGCCTCTGGGAGCTGCATGAGGAGCTTTAACCTGGCACCTGTATGCTGCCCTGGGAATTTCCCCTGGAGTGTATCCCACGTTTCCTTTCATTACTGACGGGCACCACAAATGCCTGAAGAGCTCAGTGCCAGGTCTGCACACATTTCGGAGGGAAAGACACAATGCTCCCCTGCCTGTGTGGCTCTAGCCACTGCAAGACCAGAGCGTATATAGCTTGTACTGCCCGTGCCCTGAGATGGGAAGTGTCTTGGGACAAAAAGAAACAGCAGTATTGGAGCTGCCAAAGAGAAAGAAGAGTGGGGTTACCAACTTCCCGAGGCTGGCAAGGCAAACCCCATTTTTCCTAGCTAGAGGCTCAGCGTGCCAGTAAAAACACAGTGACAGCCAAGAACCATTGTCTCTTAAAGAGGTAAGGGTAGCACCGATCTTCTGATCGTCAGCATCCTGCATCCTGGCAAGGCAGAAGCTCCCAAGGAATTCAGTGGGATCCAGGAGCTTTAAAAAGCACAGACAAAGCTCTGGCAAGATGCTGCGAGTCCCTGGTCCCAGCCCAGCGCTGCGTGACGGCCACTCAACCAGAACATGGCTCTGTACCCACTTTGACTCTTGCGCAGGAGGCTGCTGATGCCTCAGGATACACCCGCCAGCTGTGGGGCTGTATCTGCCGCCGGGAAAGCTACTTGTTTATCACCCAACCTTTCCATCAATGCACAAGCCCGGCAGCCCTGCTGCAGGCAGAGCCCGCAGCTGCAGGACTGGGTGCAGCAGGGACACAGGGCAGGGCTTGACCTCCTGAATGCTGCTCAGCCGGAGGAATCGCCGCATCTCCCTGGCCGCGGCACTCTGACTCCGTTCCTGCTCCGCTCCCTTCGCACGCCTGGGCGGTAGGTGCCGGCGGTGCCACCGGCGCAGGGGAGCAGCCGGATGCACTCACAGGTGAGGTCAGGGCAGGTTCCAGGTGCTGTTGGACACCACGGCCGAAGGGGTGAAGCAGGTGAAGGTTGTGAAACATGAGACAAGAGGGAAAGAGGGACAGGGAGGCTGGTTTGGTCTGTGCTTGGCTGTTTGACCGGCCTTCAGAGGAAGAACTTGTTTGACTGCTTGCTGTCCCACTGTCCACGCCAGGAGCCCTGGGCTGCTGCAGGCCACCCTTCGCCCCACCTTCTTCAGCTTTTTGGCAGCAGGGAGCTTATAAGTGTCACCTTACAACTGCAACAGTGGCAAAAGGACCTGGCCAGCCACATAGGCAGGAGGAGGACAAGGACCAGCAGATATCCAGCCCAGCCATCCCGGCAACGCCGGGGCTGGACCCAGTGCTGAGCTGGCTGCAAGGCCACACCGAGGCCGGAGAGCAGAGATCCTGCCCTCTTCGGAGGAACCATCTCCTCGGCTCAACAGGGTGAGAGAAATCATTCCGGACCTGAGGGATGACCTCAGCATGGCACTGAGGTGTAGGGCTCCAGCATCCCCAGTGACTGGCAGCGGCCACCGCTGAGCCAGGGCCTTGGCTATGCCATGGCTGTCACTCACAGCAGGGACAAGCCTGGGTGAGGGGAGGAGGAGGAAACGAGGAGGAAATGCATTAATTCAAATACCTGACCAACCTTCCGGCATGGACTTTATCCTGTCCCACTGCCACACGAGGGGCTGAGGGAGCCCTTGCAGGGGTCCCTCAGTGGAGCCACATCCTCCTCACTGGGCATTTCTGGACAGGAAAACAAGTTTTTATTCCTGTGGGAAGCAGGTGAGTATCTCTTGTGCAGGAAATGCCTCTGTGGGCTGGTGTGCAGGCAGGAACCCCAGCTCTGGCACCGGCTCTTCTGCCATGTGGTGCTGGTCCCACAACGCTGCACTGTCTACTGGTGGTAGCTCCTGCTCATCTGGGGCGGAGGGTACTTCCATCCCCATGCCTGCAGACACACTGCCCGCCTCTGTTCCTGAGAAGGGAGTGGAGAGGGCAATGCCTTCTTGCTGGGAAGTCAGCCATGCCCAGGACGACACCCAGGCACTCTGCACTCAGGCTTTAGCTCTCGCTGAAGCAAAGAAGGAAAACCCCACTGCCACTGGAGCAGCTCACATGTCTTTACATCTCACTGCCCATCATGGGCACATTTCTGGCTGCAGCTTTTCATCAAGGCCAGTCCTGCAACGCTGCTGTGCTGGGACCCACAGGCTGCAGTCACCAGCTGTGCCACGTCCTGGTCCTTTCCTCTGGCTACTTCTGCTGTTACACCTTCACCCTAATGAGTCCATTTCTCCACCAGCTAGAAAATTATCCGCTGCATAAGAAACCCAACCAACTCACACCTGGCCTGTTTGCTGGCAGCATCTTCACACCACAAAAAGGGAGTCACAGATGAAGGCGAATGCCAGAGACAAGAGCCTTCTCCACAGCTCCGGCGTGAGCAGCACCACAGACAGAGCCACAGAGCCAAAACCCCCTGAATTGTCCAAGAAACAGTCAACACCTTCACAGTGCTGACACATCCTCTCCTAACCATGTTGCCCATTTTTTAACAGATATATGCATCGAGACAGAAAAGCACTTGACCAGCATAAGAAGCCATGGAGACCACCAGCAGCACTGCACCCCCTGTGAGCCCCCCGTGGGATGCCTTTCCCCAGCAGACACTGGGCTCCATAGACATCGCTGTTCTTGTGCTGTACTTCATATTCGTCCTTGCGGTTGGGCTGTGGGTAAGCAGATAGCATTAAAAGCTTTAGTTTGTGCCCTGTTATACTGAAAAATGTGGCTGTTTTGGCCTCAAATTATTTTGCTTTGGTTCGAACCAGGCTGCACCTCACTGGGTTCAACAGTAGATAAGAGTTCACAGGCTCTTTTCCTCCCTTCAGCCTGGGGAAGTGTCCTCACTGCTCCAGAGAACTGTTCAGCTCTAGTGTTTGCCAAGGTTTTGAGAACCCTGGTCAAGAAGAGGTTGTCTAAGTACAAAGTATGGCTAATAATAATGTTTTGTTCATCCAGGAAGGAATTGCTGTCCTATAAATCACCTGTGCTTGTCTGCAGTGGTGTTGACAGCAGATTCCACAAATTAAAAATACCATCCATACACAATGAAGGCAGAAGGACATCCTTTTGGCACGGCTTCTGTCATAGCAATAGCAAAAGCACAATCTGGCTGTTGTAAGGCAGAGATGGATCGTTGCTCCCTTCAAATGTGGTGCATAACTCTGGAGGTATTGCATGGAGCTATCTGGGATCTCTGAAGGAGTCAATGAGTAACACGTGCAACGCCGAGCATTTCTCATGGCTGTGCATAGTAACTCGGGATGTCCACAGTCCTTGTCCCAAACTGCTTGTCTTCCTTGCAGATCAGGAGTGATTTAGTTTGACTGTTAGAGAAAACATTTAATGCTGAGATGATAAAAAACTGTGTGTGGCTTACAGCAATGGCCGGTCCCCTCCCTCCTCTGCTGCTCTCTTGTCCCTCAGGATTTCCCAGCAGCAACTGGAGGTTCTTCAAGAAACTCTTTGCTTTCACCTGCTGACAGTACCGAGTCTCCCACTGGGGAAATCACTTGGTGATGCTCTGAGCAGACACTGAAATGATTGCTGAAACCCGTGTTCTGCTTTTCTGCTTTCCCAGTCCATGTGGAAGACGCAGCGCAGCACTGTAAAAGGCTACTTTCTAGCTGGAGGACAGATGGTTTGGTGGCCTGTAAGTACCGTTATCGTTACACTGCTTGTGCCCTAGGCTACAGCAAGACTGAAGGACACTTTTGTCGGAGCAGATCTTATTTCTCCAAACAAAACCAAACCCCAAAAGTTACTTCCATGTTTTGCAGAGACTTAGTTAAAATACTGTCGTTTTTTTCCTCCCCATATTTGAGTTTGGGGAAGCAGAGCTGCTACCACAGCCCTGTGCCCCTGCTTGCAAAGCCTGTCTGGTTCTGTATCCTTTGCTCTGGAGATTTCCAGAACTACCAGGGTGGTCCCCATGCAGGCACAGCTTTCTGTTGAGCCAGTCTGATAGGTTGGGTATTGCATCTGGGCTGGGCTGGTGAGTCAGTGCCCTGATGGCCTGGCATTTCTACTTGCTGCTCCCACCTTCTGCCCTGCTCTCCCTGGGAGACTAGACATAGTTTTGGAAGCAGGATGGTCCAAAACACACCCACAAATGATGAAAGAAACTGCAGAAGGGTGCAGAGCCACTGAACATGTAGGCAAGAGAAGGTGGCAGAGGGATGACAAGGATTTCATGTCTCCCATAGCTGTAACCTCCATGGTGGGAATCCACTGGTGTGTGTGTACACTGGAGCACAGTTACCCTGTTCACACCTTTGTCTGTCACCAGGTTGAGAACAACACCTTGTGCCACAGACAGATCCCATTTCCTATCTTCCTCCAGGTGGGTGCATCCCTGTTTGCCAGCAACGTTGGAAGTGGCCACTTTATTGGCCTGGCTGGGTCAGGAGCTGCCTCAGGAATTGCTGCAACAGCCTATGAGTGGAACGTGAGTGTGGCATGACAGCGCTGTAGCCATCTCTGTGCTGGACAGGGCAACCCCAACACCAAGGAGTCACTGCACAAGGGCACAGGTCCAAAGGCTCAGACTCCTGCTGTATGAGCTGTATGTCACCACCAGCTGCTGGGGGTTTGAGGCTTCTGAGGGATAACACAGTCCCCATGTCCCCACTGATCCACCAGATCACAGCCTCGACCAGCCTCTGACCTTCCTTTCCATTTGCCTTGCAGGGGATGTTCTGTGTTTTGGTGCTGGCCTGGCTATTCCTCCCAATTTACATAGCAGCAGGAGTAAGTAGAGGGGATGTTATGTCCATCCATGTTTTCCTGGTATTTAAACCACCTGTTTGGCTCGCAGGGTTCCCCATCTCCTGCTGCACCTCTGCTCCTCCCGGCAGGCAGTGAGCTGCTCCGGTGGCCTGGGCTAAAGTGGAGGAGAGCTGCAGCCTGGGAGCAGCACGGAGAGGCAGAGTGGGGGTCAGACTGCCCCACTACCCCTGGCAGTGGAGTAGAGCTGCTCCATCTCTCAAGGAGATGGACAGAGGCTCTCATACGGTTTACAGTGAGCCTTATATTAGGCATTACAGCAAAGTCCGTGCCTGCTGAGCTGTTGTGCTGGCCTAAGTCTGCAGCTGAGCCCCAAACACCAGCAGAGTGCAACTGGCAGGGCTGTTCTGGTCTTTTGTCAGTACAAACTGCCCACGATGGCTGCACGGGGGAGCGCTCTGCATTCACTGGTGCAGCTGCATACCACCTTCTCTGATGTCTCTCACATAGGTTACCACCATGCCTGAGTACTTGCAGAAACGCTTTGGAGGCAAAAGAATTCAGATGTTCCTGGCGATTCTCTATTTGTTCATTTACATCTTCACCAAAATATCAGTAAGTAGAAAAAAAAACATGGAAACAGACTGAATTAAATTCACTCTGGAAGCACATGCTGATCAGCAAGGCTGAGAGATGTAACTACTGTCCCTTCCCTACTACCCCAGAGAAGGGTGTGTTGTCAAAATACCTGAGGAATCTAGACTATAGTTGTTTTGAGAAATAACATATGGTTTTTTCCCACTAGGGATCTGAATGCTTGCTATGGGAGGAGGGAAAGCTAGGTGTCAATGTCCTGTTCATTGAAAAGTCGAGTTGTGAGTGTGGACGCAGTTGTTGTTAGATTTTGTATGTCTGGCAGCTCACCCAGTCTCCTCCCTCTGTGTGTTTACTGCCTGCACGGACACCAGGCGCTGTTACGTGCAGGATGAATAAGGATGTGGGAGCTGGTTTGCGTTTAGGTGAAAAGAGTTTAGTGATTTATTGCACCTGTTTGATGTGGCCGTGAATAAATAACTGAATCAACCCTTGCGCAAGGACCCACTGGCTGTTCATTAACCATGCAGCAGTGCAGAAATCTGTGAAATCAGACAAGTCCCTGCCAGTGTTTTTCCTGTAGGTACAGTGCCAAAGAGGGACGCTCTGACTGACACACACCCGCCTGCATCCCCTCGGAAGCAGATGCTAACCACGGGCTTCAGGTGGCACAGAGGCTCTGGGCTCAGGGTCTCTGGGAAAAACCCCTAAGCATCCGATGCAAATCTCTGATAACATGATTGCTGAGGGAGATGGATCGTTCAGATGGTTTTACATCCCTGTGTCATTCCATGGTCTGCAGCTTGCCTATCCTAACGCTCACCTAAAATGCTGCCTTTTCACGTAGCTGCAGAGCTAGTTACTCAGGGCTGGGTCCCAGCCCCAAGGACGCTCTTTATGATCTCGCTGCCGCCCTGTCAGCAGGGAGTAACTCACCTTATGGCAAACCGGTGCTGCAGCAGGCGCAAGTACCTGGGGAGGTTTGCACCTGGGGTGCTCTGGCCCCCTGGTCAGCATCAATTCCCCTGGAGCTCGCTGGTGCTCTGGGAAGAGATAAGCTCAGCCCACCCAAATGCCGTTTTCAGAGAGTGCTGTGCATGCTCACCCCTCTCTCAGGGCAGCTCCATCATCACCCTCCCTGTCCCTGGTGACCAGTAGTGCCGAACAGTCCGAATGCTGAACCAAGCCTGGCCCTGATGTGCGGGAAGCAGGAGCTGGGGCTGCAGAGTGATGTGCTGTTTGGAGAAGACACTACAGGGAATCACTAAGATGCTACAAACCAGACTGGTCCAACTAAATGAGACAGCTTCATCAGCTAACCGCTCACGCTCCCTGGCACTACTTAGCTTTGAGGGGCTCAGTAATATTGTCATCGCAGCTGTGATAATGGTCTTTCTCTCTAGGTTGACATGTACGCCGGGGCCCTCTTCATTCAGCAAGCCTTACACTGGGACCTCTACATCGCCGTGGTGGGCTTGCTGGCTGTCACAGCCGTTTACACCGTTGCGGGTACGTGGCTGGGTATCCCAACACAGACCCTGCGCAGTGAGCTCTGGGTGCAGTGCACTGTGCATCCTCGCCCTTGTGACAGGCGTCCTGCATTTCCCACATGATCTGAGTATGGATAATGGGGAGGGAAAGCATACTTGCCCTATCCATACTTGCCCTGAATATGGATAACGGGGAGGGAAAGCAATCAATAGCTTCTTAAGGGAAAATTACTGGGTTAAGAGTAAATGAATACCCCTTGTGAGGCCAGACCAGATACAGATGCAAGTCAGTTCTGCTTTAAGGAGAAGCCACGCTCAAGGCATTTGCACAATACATTTTTCTTCTGGGCTTTTTTGGAGGTATGAGTGATTAACATAACAATGAGGCGTGTAATGCGGAAAACATTGTCAATCTTGGGTGCCCTTTCAGGGCTTCTGAGTGGCCAAATGGAAGAAAGCCATGCACGGAGTAAGCAGCGAACCCCAAACAAATGAAGGTTGCTCCTTTCCCAGTGCTCACCCTTAGTGATGTTGCTCATAAAGTTCACCCCCTTTCTTTTTTTTTTTTCTCCTCCTTATTCAGCTTGGGTTTTGGTTTGGAGCTTTTCCATGTATTTCCCGTAGCAGTACTTATACTGGACTTCAGCTTTTTAGTGACAAAATAGTGACTCACCATGATTCAAAAAAAAAAAAAAAGGAAAGATGAGATATTTCAGCCAAAGAGCCATGCCCAGGAACTGGCCCAACTGCCCCCACCACGGTCAGAACACACCAGCCTGACAGGCATTGGGCTCAGCTGATGGTGCTGGTCAAAAACTTGTGCAAAGTGTGAGATGCTATGACAGAACCAACCCAGTTTTCCCCCAGTTTGCTGTTTCTCTGCTCCCTCAGGTGGCCTGGCAGCTGTGATATACACAGACGCTCTGCAAACTCTCATCATGCTGATCGGGGCTGTGACTCTCATGGTTTTCAGTGAGTGTTTCCCTGGGGTTTTATTGCTAAAAACTTACAATAGAAGCTTTGCCAAGTACTACAAACAAGCTGGATCATCACAGTTGGTATTCTGGGAACCGCTTTTAAAAATGCAGGAGTGCTCCCTGAAAATCTCTAAAGAAATAGGTTCTGAAGCAGTGTAATAGATGAAGGAGCACCTCCTGGAGCCAGCAGCTTTAGCATTATGCTGTCCCCCAGCCCATTGTTAGAGCCAATAGCTTCCCATTTTAAAGAATACTTGTGGAGCATCACCCATAACAAACCACAGAGACTGAAAAGCAGCGTACTGACCCAGGAAGATGTGATAACTGCTTCTCATGATCTATTTTAGGCTTTGTTGAAGTTGGCGGCCTTGAAGGCTTGCAGACAAAATACTTTGATGCCATTCCCAGCACCCGCAAGGAAAACAGTAGCTGTGGCTTGCCAAGAGAAGATGCTTTTCACATATTCCGAGACCCTGTTAACTCTGACCTTCCCTGGCCAGGAGTTTTGGTGGGAATGACCATCCCGTCCCTGTGGTACTGGTGTACAGACCAGGTGGGTTACTGCTTATTTCTTTCTTTGGTTTCAAGCATGTGCTATTGGTTGTTTGAATCTGATTACAAACCTAGGGTTTACAACATAGCCTGGACTTGCTTACTATTTCTGATGGGAATTCAGTAAAACCTGACGGTTTCAGTCCTAAAGATGCAAAACTTGGTATGCACAATGAAATTTTGGGAATTATTTCCACACAAAAAGAGGTAAGAATGTGTTTGTTAGTTAATCCCAGCCTATAAAGATGGTTTTGTTTCTTGGTTTGTTTGAATTCAAGCCTTTCACTTCTTGTGCACCACCTGGGAATTCACTCTTTCAACTTTGCAGGGCTCTGTTTACCATTCCTTCTGGTGACAACAGCAGAGCTAGCAAGACCGAACCCCTAAGCAACCTCCTGATGTTCCTGTAGTTCCTCCTCTTTCTATTTAACTCACTTTGTTAATTTCAGACTCTCTCCTGCTTGGACAGGAGAGCTTCTGACCTGTCCAGGCTTAGCCATCAGGTCAGCGATGTCCCTAACAAAGGAAGGAGGAACTTTTTCACTGTGAGGGTGACACAGCACTGGCACAGAGAGGTTGTGGAGTCTCCTTCTCTGGAGATATCCAAACCGGCCTGGATGCACTCCTGTGTGATTTAGTCTGGGTGATCCTGCTCTGTCAGGGGGGTTGGGCTAGATGATCTTTTGAGGTCCCTTCCAACTCCTAACGCTCTTTGATTCTGTGAAGGAAAAAAGAAACTTCTAGGCCCGAGTATGCTTAGCTAGGGAACAGGCTACGCAGCGCGGTGTGCTGCAGAAGCAAGGCTCAGCTTTGATGACACAAGCAGTGCCCTTCAGGCCTGCGCTTCTGTAAGCTCGGGATCTGAAGCAAGAATCATACAGCCACACCAAGCCCTGTGTTCACCCTTCTAAGACTTCAAGGGTTTAGATGGGGATAAAGTACCCACATTCCTGTGGTGCTGTCACATCATCGGCAGTCAGCTCCTCGCTGCTGGCAGCAGACCAGACACGCTTCTTCATTCCTAGGTCATCGTTCAGAGGTCCCTTGCTGCTAAAAACCTCTCTCATGCTAAAGGAGGCTCCTTGATGACCTCGTACTTGAAAATTTTGCCCCTCTTCATGATGGTAATGCCAGGCATGATCAGCCGGATTCTCTTCCCAGGTAAGCACTGAAGGAGAGACCCGTTCCCTCTATCAGGGCGGGTTGTGCTGTCCTACAGAGCTGGAGCAGCCTTTACCCAGGAAGTTAAAAGGTTGCATCAAATTCCCAAAATATGAAGGAATTTCCTTCCAGTTTTAAGCGGAAGAACATGTATCCTCCTAGGGCAGACCCCAGACATGCACTTTCACATCGTGCTGCTGTGTGTGCCAGAGCAGCCAGCTGGCTGGCATCCCTTCTCACAGCAGCTGCTCTGAGCTTGCTACCTGCAGCTGCTCTGCATGTTCATCCTGCACTCAGGACCCCCGCACCTAACGTCTTACTCTCCTGGCGTTTAGGTGTGAGGCCCTCGGGGAAATCCTAAGGTACCACGCTGAGCATAGCCAGCTGCTCACCAGGTGGGAACAGGTGGACACGTGCCTGTCCATGAGGAGGGGGCAGCCTTAGTCCTCAGGTGAGCCAGGTTTCTAGAGAAGGATCAGACATGCAGGGCAGGTCAACTACCTAAACCGATAGGAAAAAAAGGGAATAGGAGGAAGCTCAGTGCTGCCCTTGCCATGTTGGGATGGTCCTGCATTACGTACCAGAAGCTTTCCAGTATCCAGTATTCCATGTATAAAGCTGTTTACAACATTCAGCAGGCTAAGCTGGTTGGCTGGGTTGGTTTATCATGACTATGCAATACTGCCTCTCACTCACTGTTCCTTATTTCAGATCTGGTGGCTTGTGCAGATGCAGAAATTTGCCAAAAAATCTGTGGCAATCCGTCTGGCTGTTCTGATATTGCTTACCCTAAGCTGGTCATAGAACTTCTGCCTGTAGGTAAGGAGCCTGGTCATGGTATGGTACACACCAGCTTAAAGGTGTCTGTGTGAAGAGTTCGGAGAGGAAAATACCCTGCAACTCTAAGTGGGGTTTATGTTCAGGCTGGTGAGACGATGGGAAGGGACAGAATACAACATGAGAGAAGGGTGTTGATCCCGTATCCAGAGGTCTAATTCAGTTCAGCTTTGGATAAGAGATAAAGCACAGAAATTTAACACTGAGCTGTTAACACCTCCCTATCACTGCCATTTTAAAACTGGAGCTAAAACCATTTTCTGAAGTCTGTTCTAGTTCAAAGAAGAATGTGAGGACACCCTGCAGTGGGGTTATTGGGAATTACCGTATTTCTCCTTCTGTTTGCAGGACTCAGGGGCCTGATGATGTCCGTGATGATAGCAGCTCTCATGTCCTCCCTGACTTCCATCTTTAATAGTGCCAGCACCATTTTCACCATGGACCTCTGGAAACATATCCGTCCCCGTTGCTCTGAGTGGGAACTCATGATCGTTGGCAGGTACGGAGAACTCGGACGTGTGCATTACATCAGAGCCTGAGCACTGGAGATACATCTCAGCACCTCACAGCCTGCTGCCCCTGTACAGATGTAGTATCTTCATACTGCATGTGTTTGCTGGAGGCCTAGAATCACAGGATCATAGAATCATAGACTGGTCTGGGTTGAAAGGGACCTCAAGTTCCAACCCCCCTGCCACAGGCAGGGCCACCACCCTCCAGGCCTGGATCTACACAAGGTTGCCCAGGGCCACATCCAACCTGGCCTTGAACAGACCCAGGGATGGAACATCTGCTACCTCTCTGGGCAGCCTGTTCCAGCCCCTCACCATTGTCTCTGTGAAGAGCTTACCCCTAATATCTAGTCTAAACCTTCCCTCCTTTAGCTAGAGTGAGGGCCCTATGGTTATGAGACATTTCTGTAGGAGTTGCACCAGCTGAGCAACTGGCAGAGAACAGCCTGAACTAACAGTAATGGCATCTTTTTCTTGCACAGGGTCTTTGTGCTGCTGCTCACTGTGGTCTCTATCCTGTGGATCCCACTGGTCCAGGCTGGCCAGGGAGGGCAGCTCTTTATTTACATCCAGTCCATCAGCTCCTACCTGCAGCCCCCAGTGGCAATTGTGTTCATACTGGGCTGTTTCTGGAAGAGAGCAAATGAAAAGGTAACCACTCTGCTGTGCACAGCACAGTCAGCTCTGCCACCTCACTGTCCTAAAAAGAGTCTTGCAGTTCAGACCACCACCCCAGGCTGCAGTTCTGCCACCTCTTGTAGTATTTGGGAGAACAAATGCACCCAGACCTCTGCACAGCCCAAGCGACCGTCACCTGCTCAGGAGGAAGCAATTCCTGCTGTTTTTCAAAGGCTCCCCTGGCATTTCAGCAGCAGAGAGCTGACTGCATTGCTTAATTGAGGGTGTCCTTCACAAATGCTGGAGCGTGTTAGGGGCTTACTAGCCATCAGCATGTTTACTGCATGGACTGTATTATCTGGATCATCTCCCAGGGAGAGGAGATGATGGGCCAAATGGCGTCAGGGGCCCAAACCCCTCAGTTTCTCCATCATTATTAGTCCTGGGTAAAGTCCTCCCAAACAGTTGTTAGCCCCAGGGTTAAGGTAACCATTAGGATACAAATACCACTCTTCAAAGTATTCTGTATAAGGTTATATACAGTATATCTCCATACTGAAATTAATGACCCACCTGACCCCACAAAGGAGAGGTACCAGGCTACTGTAACAGCACTGCAGACCCAGACAGCAAGAGCAGAAAAGAGAGAGGGAATCCCACCCAAGAAAAGCAGCAGGAAGAAAGCCTGGCCAGCCTATAACCTGTGCACATGGCTACAGCCCTGGATCCTGGGTGAATGCAAGCTGCTTGCTGCAGTAAAGAACACCCTTCCTTTCCTAGGGCGCGTTTTGGGGCCTGGTGATCGGGCTGCTGCTGGGCATCATTCGGCTGGTGCTGGACTTCATCTACCCAGTGCCCCAGTGCGGCGAGACCGACCTCCGACCAGGCGTGGTGAAGTACATGCACTATCTCTACTTCTCCATGGTCCTGGCTGCCATCTCCATGGTCACTGTGCTGGTCGTGAGCATAGCCACAGAACCCCCTCGAAAGAAATGGTGCGTCACCCCTTCGGATTTCTTTTGTTACTTGTAGATGTCTTCCAGGATGCCCCGTGCTACATCCAGTGGAATAATGTGGGGATACATATTCTAGAAATGGAAGTTTTCAGTCGTTCTTTATTTATGACCACACTTGCAATAACCTGTAACAGCAGTCCCTCCTCTGCTCCAGCACCCTGCTGCCATGTCAGATTTCGGTCCCGTAAATCCAGATTCCCACCCTGGAAACTGGTCAAAGGTAGATGCTACAAAGAGCTGTTCTTGAGTTTCAAATGTGTGTGTTTAATCCATGACAAATTAGCTTTTTCCCTCTATTTTCCAAGAAATTCCAGCTTCTGGGTCATCTTTATCAACTCTCTTACTAATTTAGTGAGGAACCATTTTTACTCGCAGAAAAGAGAAATCAAGGGCAGAGAGCACACTTCCTCTGGAACAGGTTTGTGCCAGTTTGACTACTTTCAATAGCTGTATCGAGGCTGCAGAAAAACATTACTAGCAGAAAGAGGGGCCAGAGAGACCTCCAGAAATCGTACAGCCAACGCATCCTCTTGCTTCGAGACAGGACTAATCTGATGTATTTCTGAAAGACCTGGTGAACTTACTCTGAACAGTCCCCAGAGAGGGAGAGTGCCCAGGGAGGTGTGGGATCCATTGGAGAGCTCGCCTGCCCTTTCAGTAGTAGTTTTTCCTCATCTCCAACCTGAATCTTTCCAGCTTCCTGTTGTGCTCATCCCTCCCTGTCCACCCTATCGTTGATACCGAGAACACTCCTCTTTAATGAGTCTTTTACGTATTAGAAGAAAATTATCATTTCTCCCCCTCTGTCTTCTCTCAGCAACCCCCGTTCTTTGAGTCATTCCTCCCTGGCCACCCCCAATTTCCATTCTTTTGCTCCCTTCACTTCCCTCAGTCTGCATCCAGCGATGGTCCCGTGCAGGGATGTCTCCTCCTCGGTAACAGAGAGTGAAGAATGCCATCCTTCAGAGAGTGCTGCTGCACAAACAGCTGTCGCGTTCCAGACAAACCTAAACCCGACGCGCCGATGGTAGCCGTCGCTTCTGTAGTTACCAGCTGAGCACTTGGCTGTTCACCTGCTCCAACCGAGTGGGAGAACAGATTCCAGCCCCTCTAAGTCTTCTCTCTGCAGGCTGCTCTACCGCTAAGGTAGTCCTTTGAACAACCATGAAAGCAGTTTTCTTTAACACCACTCTTCATGCCATCAGATAAGTCGGCTTACCTGGTTCACACGTGGGGATCTACCAGTCAAGAAAGACCTAGCAGTCAGCCCTTCCCCTGACGCTGCAAAAGGAGTGTGTGAAGCTGAGCGCCCAGCTCTCCAGATTGATATAAGCATTGCTTCTGAAAATAGTTCAAATGATAATAAATGTAAGTGCTCTGACATCGTATTCAGTAATACCTACACTCACCTACCCTAGGCATTATGTAAAGGCTTTGAAGACAAGAAACATTAAAACTCCTTCCTCTGGATTTCAGTAACTTCAGGGCATGCTAAAAGGTTTTTACCCGACAGTGTTACCTAAGCAGAAGTTTAGTTTCTTTTCCATCTCTTGCTGGCATTAGATAGGCTTGAAATCAAGAAGGAGCTGGATGGGATACAGAAAGCCATGCCCATTATCCTGCAACTAGGGACTGGTGCTGCTGGCACCTGCTGCAAGGAGAACTGGTTGAAAAAGGGGAGGGTGGAGGAAAAGCACAATTATTTTCATGAAATTCCATTTCTGTTTTTCAGTGATGTTTTCTGATCGACTCTAGCAGCAGGGAGAACCCAGAGCCCTGGGCGGAGTTCTTGACAGATCAGTGAAGGAGGATTTACATTTTTTAAAACTTGTTCTTGTCGGTATTAGGTACAAACACACATAGTGACTCATTCTGTGTTCTCCAGCGATGATTATCAGCACTTGTTTTTGGCCAGGCTTGGGACACTGTGTATTTGCAGCTTTTTGCTGTGTATTCCTTTGATCTATAACAAAGCTGTTTAAAAGATCAGTAAGTTAATGAATTACAGCACAGAGCTCCCCACTGCTGGGAAGTCTCGTGGTTGTTGTGAGTGACAGCAGTCTTCCCAGTGTCTAGTCATGTATGCCCCAACCCACACCTGAGCTGGGAGAATTTAATTTACATGCGTGTGGCATGGAGTAACCCTAAATGGAGTAGAGTGTGCACTGGTCAGAGGAAGCTGAGGGGCACCAAGCAGCTGCAGCTGAGCTTTTAGGCTTGGTCTATTGTTAACCGACTATTGGGAACAGCAAAGCTTGAGCTCAGAGCTCCAGGGAAGAATGAATTTGGTACCATGGCCCCAAAAGACACTAGTTGAAAGGCTTCCTACACCTCAGCGTAGATAATTTATTCATTTCAAAAACGCTGGTGCATTTTTGCACCTAAACCCCTTTGTGCAGGGCCACACTGGTGCATCCCTGGGATGTGCTTTGCTGGTGAGATTGATACCTCACTATTTGCTGTCTTTTTAGGTACGACTAACGCCAAAGGGAACTCGAAGCTGATGACCATCTTTCTGTGGCTCTGTGGGATGGAGCGCAAAGGGGAAAACACCGAGAACGTGGCGACGACTAAGTCTGAGCCACTTCCCGTGGCTTCCCTGGAGGAGGAACCGATGGTGAAACACGTCCTGAACATCAACTTGCTATTATGTGTATGTGCTGGGATCTTCCTCTGGGCCTACTTCGCATAGTAGCTGATGGTCCAATTCCAGATGACATCAACTAATTTTAATTGGTGTAAATAATGATAATAATTAGCAGAGGGTTAATGTAATACATAACGCTTTCTAAATTTTATTTCTTTATTTAAGAAGACAGCCCCTCCTAACCCCTTCTTACTTCTAACGTGAGGCTGGCTGTGAAAGGTGCTGAGTGCTCAGCACCAGCACTGTCAGACCTGAACTCGCCACCACAAAGATGGGTGTAAGGAGCTAAGGAAGGCAGAGGAGGTTTGTTTGGTCATTTTAAATATTTAATTATGCTCTTTGGGGTTGGAGCCCTGCCTGGAAGCAAGAAGCCTGGCTTCTCTCCTGTTTGTGCCTCTGTGACCTGCTACGACCACTTGGCCCCCCTCTGGGTCAGGGGCTCAACCACTAGAAGGGCGAGTACCAACGCCGAGCACCCGGAGGAGGCTCAGCGCCTGTTGCCTGTGCTGGGTCAGGGCGGCTTTAACATCTTCATCAGCGCGATGCATGCAGCGGGCAGAAGCCTGTGCAGTTGGCACTTACGGGGCCGCTCACCTTCCCCGGAGTTTGTGCTGAGTTCGCATCGCTCTCTGCCTGAGTAACAGCGTGTTAGAGCCTCCCCGCACGGTGCGAGCCCCACTCCGAGCCCCGGGCCGCACGGAGCAGCCCCCAGTGCGGAACTGCCCCGCTACCGGCCTCGGGGAAGCCCAGTGGAACCGAGCCAGCCGCGGAGGGGAGAGGAGAGCCGTGCCCGCCTGCACCCCGTCCCTCCCGGGCACAACCCTCGATACCGGGCCCAGCGAGCGCCCCTGGTCTAACGCCCTGCCCAGGGGAGGCCAGGAGGGATTCAGCCCGCCCGGCCCCGGGCCTTTCTGTAGCTGCAGATAAACTTATTAAAGACCCAGAGCTGCTCGCTGCCTGCCTGGAGTGTGCGGGGCTGGGGGGAAGGGAGGGAGGAGGGTGCCCGGGGCCTCGGGGCCGCTCGCGGGCTCCACCGGCCCCCCGCGGGCTATAACGACGCCCAGCGGGCTGCACCGGTAGAGCCGGCCATGGCGCTGCGGCGGCCGCGCTCCCCGGAGCCCGCAGCGGCGGGGCGGCAGAGCCTGCTGGCCGTGCGGGGGGAGCGGCTGTGCCGCGCCGCGCAGGTGGGCAGGAAGCGGGGCCGGACGGCGGCGGGGCCGAGGCTCCCCGCCCAGGGCCGGGCCGGGCCTTGCGAGCGGAGCGGGGCGCGCCTCGACTCGCCTCTCTTCTCCCCCTCTCCTCTCCCCACAGCGCCGGTTCCTGCTCCACAGGCTGCTGGTGCTGGCCCGGCTGGGCGAGGGCGCGGCGGCGGCGGAGGTGGCTGGTGGGTGTCCCGCAGGTCACTGCCCCTGGCCGCTGAGGAGCGGGCCCAGGGCACCCGTCATAAAAGCTCTGAGAACGCGTTAAACAGCGCACGGCTGTGGAGGTGCCGCCTAGGAAAGCTCGCGGCACTGCCCGTACGCAGAGCAGGGCTGGTGTCGTCCAACAAACCGAAAAACCACTGTTTTGTTAAACCATATAAAGAGCTTTGTCACTTGGGAATCCTTCCCAAGCAAATAAAGCACGACTTTTAGACACCCCGAGGGGAGGGAGACTTGCAAAATAAAGTCTGATAGCGTGGTTCCACCCAGCTTGCACAAAGTACCACGTTCTCAGCAGAGTAATTAACGCAGGACAAATGCTTCCTCTGACCAGATGCTGCATTGAGGCAACGTTAAACCCCTGTGTCAGTGCCAATGGCAAGCAGAAGCAAGGGTCCAACTGCACATTTAAGGCAACTGAAGCACTCTGTACGCACAGCAAGGATGTAACTACATCTTTAAACGAGCACCAGGAATTTGAGACTGCCAGGGTTTGGTGCAGTTTTAGGAGCTAACATGAACTGCACTGGTGCGTGTTGAGAAGAGATCCCCAAGGTAGCTGTGCTTTCATGTTTCTTCTGAATAATAAAAGCTCGATCTGTGAATCTGTTGTCTGGGGCAGCAGAGAGAACAGACCACAGCACACTAACATGCTAGAACGATGGCTAGAAACAAACTGCCAGTTTTTCTTTTGAAACAAGGTTATCACAGAGGATTGTTTGAAAATGCACTAGAAGACCACTCAAGAGAACAAGTCTCAGGTCTGCTACTTCTCTATCCCAGCTCCATGCTACATGTAATAGAGGTAAGTTACATACATTCCTGGGGGGATCAAGTCACCTTGATTCCTCTTTGTACAAGTCTGGCTTTTAAGATGCAGCTACCCTTAAATGTACAACCATCTCTTACTCCATACATAGACTTAAAGACCAGAGTAGTGCTGGGATGGGTTCAGTAGCTTACCTCTGGGATTTCCTCCTCCCTGCTCCAGAACATTATTCTGAGAGAATCAGATGTTCTGGCTGATACAGTAGGAATGCCATCTGCTGTCCTCAGTGCCTGTGACTCAAAGAAAAAGCCCACATAGGACAGCTGATGAATTGGTCTGTAATATGCAATTCTGTACCTACTGTACCCTCTCCCCTGCAGTCTTGCAGTAGCACGATCCATCTCATCATCCAAGATTTGGCTTCTCTCCAAAACCAAGGCAGCAGGTAAGTGTTTCCTATCACTTTGATGAAACAAAATTTTAGCTAAAGGGGTAGAACACTTCCTTAAGGTTCAACTGAACACTAGCAATGATTACATCAACCTTACACACTGAGTATCTGTTGAGCACAGAGGAGCAGCTGACACAACACATCCTGGATGCAGCCAGCAGGCTCTTGCATCAGAGCCCGTCTTCATGACACCGACTTCACAGTGCCACCAGCCTTCACAGGTTTCAGAAAAATCCCTTCCTTAGGAATTGGCTGTTATTAACACCATACACTGCTTTGCAAGCAGTTGTAGATGTGGGTACTGGAATTCCCAAAGTTATCTTTGGAGTATTAGCCACCCCCAGCCTCCCAACTGTTCTTTCAGCGCTATGAAGCCAGTCCCACAGAGTTCAGCCAGTAATCTCTACGGTACCCTGGCATTCCTCTGGCGTCCTGGATTGCTTCCCTGAAATCCAGGTTCATGAAAGCTCCATTGTTTTCTTCACTGTGAATGGAACTCCTATCAAAACAAACGACCATCACACTCCTGCTTTTGTTTATTAAATCTCTGCTGCTCTGGCACTTGTTTCTGACCTCACATCTGACCAGTGGTACCTTAGAGTACAACTGGAAAAGGTTTGTGCTGCCCGTATGCATACAGCGCTCTGGCATAGCTCTAGGAAAGCAGACAGCTCCCGGTTGCTTGCTGTACTTTAGGGTGGAATTCACTCTCTCTCCACTCAGTGCTTTACTCCAGGAAATTAAAGTTTTAGTGGTGGCACATAACATCCCCACCAGACTGTTCCCAGACTGGTACGTGGCAAGAGCAACCTCTCCTGTGACAAGTCCAGAGGGCTCGACACAATCACAATCGACAGCAGAGGTGGTCGCACAGTGCCTCACCCTCCTCCTCAAGCTGGCAGCCTGGATTCAAAGTCTCGAGGTAAAATTCAAACAGCTGAGCTGTAAGACTTCAGGGAGTTGACTCCCACAGCCCCCCAGACCACACCAGCCATCAGCCACACTTGTCTTTCAAGCAGCATTCACAGGCACCCGAGAGGCTCCTAGCAGCACTGGCCAAGCAGTATATAAACCAATGATTTTATTACCTATTCTTCCTACACCTCTGTAGTGTTATTTGATTAGCTCATCAATTGCACCAACACAGCTCAAAAGCAGGAGACAGTCCTTCAGGAGCCTGTACCTACCCATACCTTCACTTGCCTCCTTCCCTTGTCCATGCTCTGGTTCTGGGGACAGGATGGTGTGTTTGTAAACAAGGTGTTAACTCTAGCCCTGCTGTTTTGGGCAAATTTCCTCAACTTTACCTGTGTCCTGGCCCTGTGCTCTTACCCTAACTGCAACTAAATATGCACTCTGTTACCAAGGATGACAGTGAAGACACCAGTGAGAGCGTACACACTCCTGCACCTGAGCTGCTAATCCCCGTGGACACAATTAACTGTTTGTGTAATGCTGAAGAATGTGCAAGCCCAGAAGATTTTCTGAGAAATTATTTAAGTCCCTCCCAACCTGCCCTGGATTCAGGTACACCACATACAGTTTGAGAGATAAACATCAAATTCAGTAACCTAACTAGAAGTTTTGGCTCCTAACACTGAATTTTGAGTTACAAGAGTTTGTTATAGTGCTGGTGTAGTGACAGAGGAAAGCAGCACTACACCCACTAATCGGGCTGTCTTCCCTGCTAAGAGATGTCTGCAAGAAACAGTGGGCAGCCATGGGGATCTCAAACTGGGGCAGCAACAAGAGAGCAACTAAAATATATTTATCCTGTCACCAAGTGCAATGTAGTTTTGTGTTGTACATAAGCCAGAGGTTTAGTTTAATAACTTCAATAAAGTGTATTATGGAGTACTAATGAATTTATAGTTTAATAGGAATGTTACCTCAGTTGACTAGCGTCTTCTTCCTCTCATTCCCAGAGACAGTGTGGCCTGTTCCATCTCATTTCTCACCATGACACAGGCTGCATGCAGTGCTCCTCTCTGCAGCTGGACTCGTTTGTGTTTGACAAGACTCTCCCATTAAGGAGCAGATGCACGTTGACGGCCGGCGTGCTTCTGCTGCAGTCCTTAGGAGCAGAACGAACTGAGCAGCCACGAGCCACAAAAGCCCAAGCAACGACTGTGTAACCTTCAGTGTCTGCTGGAAGCAACATTACTACTCACAAACTTGAATAAAAGATGCCTTAAGCTGACAAAAGACAAATCTTTAATTTTATAAATGTTCACCCAGCTGACGAATCCAAACAGCTGTTTCAAAGCTCTTTAAAACTCAACCGTTCTCAATGAAAGCACAACCACCACTTCCACAGTTCTGTCTTGAAACAGTTGCAAGTTTCACATAAACAAAAGCAGGCTCGGTTAATACAAATAACTATGAAATAAGTATTAAGTACTGATCATTAAGTAGCAATGAAATGATTAAAGATACAGTAAGTTTCCTTCTACAGTATGACAGTCCTTCAAGGCACTAGAATACATCCACAGTTTTGAGAAGGTGACTGATAACCAGCAGTCACCACCAGCATTCTGGCTTTTTTTTTTTTTTGGTTCATGTGTTAAAAAGAATCTGCAGCAAATCAGTGAGGGAATGTCTCTTGCAAGGCATCTCCTTGTAATGTCTAAGAACTAGAAATAAAAGTCTAACCGTGACATTTTAAAAGATTATTTCTGCAATACATGCACTTTAAATAGCTAAACGTTCTGCTTCTTACACTTTTGGAATTTCTGCTGATACCATCTGTATCAGCACCAATTATGCTTCCTATGCAAGTTCTGCAGTGATCAATTCCTTCCATCCAAGACTTGGAAAACCACTGTTGAGACACAGGTCATTAAACTTCTTCTGAATGGCCAAATCACCTTCTCCTTGATGGACAAGTCCCAACTCTCCACAGTTTTGCCATGTCATCAAAAGAAGCTTTTCACTGTTAGGTCTGTCAGGTTCCTCTCCTGGTGGGGAAACTTTCAGAGGTTTGAGTCTCCTTCACAGAGCAGTGCTTTCCGTATCATTGTCAATATCAAGCATGAGGTGGTTGTGCAGTTCTTTGCTCGCTGTCTCCGTAGGAAGCTCCAGAGAAGGGTTCTGAAGTGGTTCTTGAATACTTGAGCTAGAGTCTGCACAAAAAGCAGAATAGCAAGTTTAGCACTATCCTGGACAGGGACCCCTTAATTCACTAGTGTGTGTTTCTGGTGCACATCCTCAGAAAAGGGAAAGGAAAGATGAACAAAGGCTTTTCAAACAGAGGGCTGGCATGTATGTGCGCATGAACACGTGGAGACAAAAGACTAAGAAGCTTATGAGTTTCTCCTCCTACACACCTTTAAGTCTTGTACATAATGAAAGAAAAACATTTCTTCCTCTGTGCCCCTTAAGAGCAGTATGGCATGTCAGACTTCTGCATCCAAATAGAACTGTCAGTCAGCAAAAATAATCTGGCACCTAAACCATCAGCCAGCTGACCACCCCTCATGATATGCAGGAGCAATAGGAACACGTGTGGTGTCAAAAGGAGGTACTGTCACAAGAAGAGGAAGAAATGATTTAAACCAAATGCAGTCTAAACCCTTTTCCCTTTTGTAATGAGGAATATTTGTGTTCTTTGCCTCTTCTGCGGGGAGGAGTTTTGTTCAAACCAAGGTGGCTCAAGAACACGTTGCATTTCAGGTAACTGACTGAGCTGGTAGGTAGAGGACCAGAAAAATCTGACAGTTCAAAAATAATATAACTTGAAAATATTAAGTCAGTATTTTGGAAAGCTCATTAATAGTATGCCACAATATCACTTGCTGCAACCCAGCAGCTGTTCCAAATAGAAAATCATTTTGATCACTTATATCAGTAAAGAATCCAAATAAATACCTTACTTTTAAATGTAGGTGGCATAGATAGGCATCCTATGAAGACTTTGACTCACATCTCAATCATTAAGTCTTAAATTGAACTCAGAAATTATTTAATAAATGTTCAGGTTGAAAGCCTCTGAGCTAAATGACATGAAGAGGCAAAAGCAGACAGAGAACTGAAGCCCGAGCGCAGCCACCCTCTCAGCCCGTTGCTGGAGTGGCAGCCTCATGCCATTTGCTGCAATTTTGTAACTGATGATGCTGTTCATAGAGGAGCTGGCACTCAGTCAGACTGTGGCCTGACACCCACTGGCTCATCTTCTGCAGGACAGTCAAATGCTCTCATCCCCACTGCTGCTACTTTCCCAAAAATCCGATTCCAGGATTGATGTTTTCCTGTGAAGTGTGAGCTATGTGTTTTCTCCCAAGTCTTCTGTCAGTCTTGGGGAGTACCATTTTCTCCTACTACGGCTGTTCAGGGGTGAAGGAAACCATCCAGAAGGCAGGGAACAAGCCATCAGTGCTGTCAGGACTTGTCAAACACTTACATCCGGGGAGGTCTTTTAAACAGATCTCTCTCCCCAGCCCTCACTCTCACTCTGAAAGTCAGTGCCCTAGTTACTGGACTGTGTCTATCCAAAGGTGCCTTGCAGCTTTTACAAGATGATCCCTGTTCAACAGACCTTTGCTAGCAATGCAGAAATAATTAATGGGGCTACTTGAAAACCACACTGTTTCACTTAGCCTCCCATTCAGATGTTTAAAATACATCCCTGACACATGAAACCAATCTTCACAGCATCGGCAGCTCTCCTTTACCCCAACTATAACTGCTGTTTCTACAACAGATAAAACCCTAACTACTTTTGAAGTAATTTGATTTAAACTTTTGATTTTTCTTTGATTCTTATTGTTAACAGAAACAATATTACATAGAAGAATGCACTGCAATCGTGTGAGTTCCTAAACTCCTCTTGCATTTTCCCTTACTCGAAGCATTCCTTGCTGAGCTTGAGATGAGCACTGAATGGGGTAGCAGAGGAGCTGCTCTCCCCTGGTGTCTAACAGTGCCTACGGTACAGTCCAGCTTTGATTTAAAGTACAGTTTAAGGGGGTGTACTTCAACTTCAGATGCAGACACGGACGTACCTACCACGGCTGAGTATTGAAGGATGAATCGGAAAAGGAGGTAACAAAGCGTGAGGTGACACAGGAGAGGAGGATTTGTGACAAACAACGGTAAAACCACAGCGAGTACAAATGAACCTCTGTGTAAAACACACAAATGGCTAGGTAGGGCTTTCTGTACAATTCAAACTGGCCAGTCAAAACATGAACAAGTGTAACACATTCTAGTCTCGGATCCTTTTAGTACGTTAATGTGAGAGCGAGCAAACAGCCATTCTTTTCGCATGCCACGGTAATGCAAGCAAGCAGTGTTATTTGTGACAGGTTAGTAGTGGGCATTAGCACACACATGATTATCAATTAGCAACATTTTTGGCCAATCATATGCCTTTTCCTTACCATTGAACTTTCCAATACAGTTCCTACTGAATGCAGGTCAAACATCTAGATTATTTAATAAAATTTTTGATTAGAATATTCTTTTCTAGGGCTTATTACTTTAATAACCATAAATAGAGTTTGAGGCATTGCTGAAGTCCAGGAATTCAACAGTATCCTGAAAACAGTCCATAATTCCTGCTCTGATATTATGAAGATTGCTGGCAACTTAATTTTGGCTTCCATTATTTTCCTCTGCCTTCTGTCGTTCCACTATTTAAGATTAAAATGAAAACCAGCTCCTTCACACTGTGAATTATATGTCAGTCCACAACAGGTGCTTACATGTGCATGTGTAAATGTTAGAGCAGATAAATCTTACATAATACACAGTGGTGTTAATTCAGAACAAATATTAATCCTTCAAAAGACCAATCTGGGAAAAGGTAGATGATCCTGTGTGCTGCCATAGGGAAGCCTGAGCATCACTTCAGCTGTTCCCCAGGTAGTTTTGTTTGCTTTTTGCAAGACATACCAGATTTTCTAGGCATTCCTTCATCAGTTTTGCTAGAGAATTCTTCTCCATCACCTTTCTTGTGCTGGTTTTCTGTCACGGCAGCTTTCATACAGCTGTTTACTGTACACAACTCACACAGCCAACGTGCTACAGTTTGCACTTGAAAGGAACAATACTGAGTCTTTCCAGTTTTAACACTGTTGACTTAAATTTTTTTTATATTTATGCAGGACAGTTGTGTACCTCTGTTATATGCCTGTGACTTAGTTAAAAAGGAGTCAGCACTAAATTGTAATCCAGTGTCCATCCCCAGCCTTACTCCCCTAAGGCAGATGCCTGCCCCGGGTAACTTAAACTCCCCCACTAATTAAAGCAACCCCCTGCATACCAGCTGGATATTAATTAGAAGGCAAGTACTTCTCCAGTTACACTGGAGTAAAACAAACCCTGCTTGTCTGCTATCATTAAAGCAATTTCCTGAGAACTAGAGAAATTCCTGAATTAAAACAAACAAGGTCAACCTATGAAACACAACTTAGAAATTAAGATTAAGTCTTTCCTTGAACTTTGACTCCTCAGCACAGCTCCCATTCTTAACTTATTTACAGTGCTGGAAGATCCAGGCCCCAGCCTTGTTTCTGAATTAAATTTTGAAATAAACTGCCCTTGTATTTTAAAGATACCAACAAAAAGACCAAAAGTACAATCATGAAAAGCCTGTTATTTTAAAAAGCAAAGCTACTGTTTAGTTGCTTAAGCAGCTCACTTCCTGCTAGTTCCATTTAAAAAAAACAACCCGACTCCTAACCTACCCTGACTTCTCAATCCAACACTGACTCCAGTATCTCTCCTGGGAGCACCAGATCTGGAGATGGCTCAGGAATGCAGCCTCAGTATTCTCAGCCTGCCATGCAGTTGTTACCTTAAAACGGCAGCATCTCTAACCCATGACAGCTGAATAGTTAAGATTATTAACGTGTGGTTTGGCAGCTAGGATTGAACAGACTAGTACTATTAGCAGGGCTGGAGCTGACAGAATGCAAACGCAAACATGCCAGAACGCAGATGCCGTTGGGAGATCTGCTGCAAAGGGGTTTAGTCACATGTATGCATATTTTGCCAAATAAAATTCCAAGTAGTTAAAAATAACTGAAAACCTAAAGTGAAAGCTACATTCAATGCAACCATGAAACACTGAATTGTAGGAAAATAACACGAGCTTCAATAGCTGGCTGCAGTGATGAGAGCAAACCCATTTGAAATGGCTTCACACTTGACTTGCAGACTAGAGGTTCTGGTGATTGTGTGAAGTGTTATTTGCTTTACTATAGTTATTTTTTACAATTTGCTTTAAGAAATAATGTTCACAGGACTATTAGAAGTTAAGCAGCATAGGTCTTAGAATCTCTCACAGACAGAATGGTATGTAGTAATGAGGTAACACAGAGTTGACAGAGAGCACATATTCCAAAGCGCATATACAAAATAAAGCTACAAAAAATATTGCTGTGCCAGCAGCATTTTAGCTTATATTGCATGTTTCTGGTAAGTACAAACCTTATTCGCAGTAACCATCCCCACCTGTGAAGGCATCATGGGGTAAAGCTGTTAGGCAACAGAATTTATACTTTGCATTCCAATACATTAGTCTTATTCTAGAGAAGCTGCAGTGTCATAGGAAAGTTTTAACCATTATTAAATATAAGTAGATTTAAAAGCATTAGTCTCCTATGTTTGTTATCTCTTCCTTTAGAACGTCCTAAAATGAGCAGACTCCCAGCAGAACATTTCAAGATCTACTAGTTTTGACTGTCCACAGCAGTTACAGGTGTTTCCCCCAGAGAACATTAACGTTCTCTTTACCAAGCCAGTAACTACAAGCTTCACCAAGTTTCTATGAGAAGACAGAACGTTTTTGTTCACTTCACAGATGTCTGAGAAAAAAGCCTGCAGTTAAAATACGAAGATCTATCCAGAAATTGACCTAAGATACAGTTCAGCATCTGTGATTCTTCAGCTTCTGGATGTCCAATTTAAAAGCACATCAGAAGACACTGTTTTCACACGGTTAAACACTTGCTGTTTTAATATCTTGCCTATTAGAAGATACAGCAGTGGCCACTTTCGGCATTATCATCTTCTGTATGTGCTGAAATACACTATCCTTGGCTGCATCTTCTCTGTCCACCAAATATTTGCTTTTTGGCTACAGATGTGTAAGCATAATTGAGACTGCCATGATGCTGAGCCTGGAGAAAGCCCCGGAGAGATGGCTGCTAACACGGTGTTTTGCTTTCAAAGCCAGGGGGGAATAAAGTAAGCTCATCTACACTTCCCCCCAAAGCCCTCTGCCTCAGGAATGACAGCCCTTGGTGAGGAAGCACCTCAAATTCTCATGACCAGAACAGGTAGGTGGGCACTTTAACTGGAAATGAGACACGTAAGATTTTAACTGGGTTTTGTGCTTTTCAGTTCTTCCCTCCCCCGACAAATTAATTTACAGCTACAGGCACTATTTGCTTCCTTTCCACTCCCCGAGGAAACACTGAATATGAAAAACTCCACTCACCTGTTACTATTTTGGAAGCTGTCTGTGTAGGGTTTGCAATAATACCATCTCCAGCCAGCTGAGAAGGAGGATGAGGCGGTGGCGGCACGCTAGGTCTATTTCTGGGTTTTGGTACCGGCCGGGGCCTTGGCAGCGTACCACTCTGGGGTGGAGAGTGAGACTGGGAGATTTCTTGAGGAGCTGGCTGTGATGATGGGGAACTATTATTATGCTTTCCTAGCGGGGGTGTATCAGGTGGTGTTGGAGTCTGCGGAGGAGTGTAACAGGGCTGCTCTGGTCCATGGTCACTGCCGGCTGCGGCAGGAGGAGATGCTTGACTGTTTGATTTGGGCTGCGGTGGAGGAGTAGCCTGTGTTGGGGGCTGTGGTGGTGGATGGCTGGGAGCTTGTATTGGGGAAAGGTTGCTGGAATATCTCCGAGGTGCAGAAACCTGGGAAGTGGAGGTCTGGGCTGCTCCCTGGTTTGCATGTTGAGCTGGAGGAGAAGAACTTCTAGCAGGTGGTTTTGGAGAGACAGAAGGTGGCTGAGAAGCTGGGGCAGAACTTTGGCTTCCTGGCTGCCCCGGCGGTGGGTTGGCTGGCTTGGGAGGGGCTGGTGCAGGCTTCTTAACAGCTGAAAGAGAAGAGGTGAGATTTCATGGTTGTGTACTCTGAAACCAAACTCCTGAGAGAAATGAGTAGCACAAAAGAAAACTCTGTCCTAGCAAATAAAAGCAGTATCAATAGGAAGCTAGAGAAAAGTGTACACAGATTTCCTAATCAATAATCTTTGGGTAACTCTGTTAAGCAGAATTGGCAACATTAAGTACCACTATTCTCAATAGATTCCAAAACTCCAAAGATGCATTTAACTAGACCTCAGTGAAATGCAAGCGAATTAAGCTGTGTCTGGAATCAGGGAAGAGATACTGATAAAGTCATGTTAGTAAGCATATTTGCAATATCACAGAAAGAATCGGAAAGAACTGGAACTTAGTGACTTGAAAACAAAATGAAAACACACACCTCTCCTCATTGAATGGGGACTGGGTCCTGCTGCATTCTGTGGCTGATTAACAGAGAGCTGATTAGTGCTACTTGGTGTCTGGTTCTGGACAGTGCCCGCGTGCCCGCCATTTCTCACGGGTGGAGGAGTAGCTGAAGACATGTTGTCCTTTGATTTGGAGGTACTGAAAATTAAAAATCCTAAATTAGAAGATGATTGTAAGATGCCTGGCCCAGATCTGTCCCACCTGGTTACACTGGGAGCTGTGCTATAGTTCTGGCACTCAAATGCTTCAGAAAAACTTCTGCACTGGCCGGTATTTACTGAGCCTGAACAGTGCTACAAAGGACATCTGTGGAGAAAATATCAGTCTGCTGGGTATTTCCAAATGAGAAGTAGTTTTTTTTAAAAGTGTCACTTGAGAATAACAACTGTATGCAAAGGAGTCAGTGCTACATCAAAATCCATGGTGGTGCTTCACCATAAGATGCTGTGCAAGAGATCAATGTCTGGGGAACAATACTGGCCTTTACCTGTGAGCTTGTTCTATCACTCAGAACACCAAATATGGAACAACACATGAAATAGAGTCTTAGAGTCCATGTATACTAAGACTGGGGACATGACTGCACAAAGTTGCAACAGTAATAGCAAAAAAGCCTGTATACACACTTGTCTCAAAGAAACTAATATTCAAGTATGATAAATTGATTTTCGGTTTTCTAGCAAGTCTGATCATCACTAACACTTGCTACAGACAAAAAAAGAGACGCATCCAGATAACGTGTATGGGAAACAACAAGCAAGACCAACAGGCTTACAGTACTGCCAACGGTAGACTTTGTTCTTTCAGCAGCAAACTGATGATCGCCATACTGTGTGGACACCTCTAGAGCTTAATTTGGAACAGCCAAAATGGGTAGCAGGAGTACAGTCCTTTTTAGTGTTTCTCACAATCAGTTTTCCCCCCTGAGAATTCTCTTATTTTAGAAGATCAATTCTGGAATATGCAGAGCAACACATGTTATTTTAGAAGATTGATTCGGAACAAAATGCATGGCAAGAGAACTCTTGTGTAGAGCTTCTGCCCCCCTCTGAAAGGGCTTTGCACATGACAACACATGTTCCAGTTAGAAGAGGTGCCTCGTGAAGCAGATCAGTCAATGCATCAGTTTGCTGCTGAAGCAGCCTGCTAAGCCACAGCCAGCAGAAGCCATGCCTCTTACCTGACATCCTCATTTCCTTGACTTTGTAACTGTTCTGCTGTGCCAGCAGAGAGAGCAAAACCAGCACCCACTGGGCTTGTTTCAGCCACAGAAGCTTGTGAGTGCTGCTCCGCTCCAGACTGAGCCAGCACGCCAGCCTCCGTGGGTGGAAGTGGTGGCTGGAAAGCTGGGGATGTGTGCTTTCTATTTACAGTGCCACATCTCCGAGGATTCGCTTGGAAGTCCATAACCTTGACACCAAAGCTACAGAAAGAAGAGAGAGTAAACACACCACGCCAGCCAACACCAGGTAACTAAAGCAACAGGACAATCGGATGTTATAACCCACAGAGACAAACGCAACCCCTGTTGCTCAGCATGCAAAGCAGCAACAAGGAAAGCTTCAACTTTCTGCATATAACACCATTAACGTTAAGACATGCGACACTGGCTTATCCACACAGAGGGGTAAGCTAAACATGAGTGGAACAAGCTACTCAATTACATTTGAAGACAGACATCGACGGCAATGAGGTCAAACCACTCCTCTTTTTGTAAATACCTACATTTCCTTCCATACCAGGGTTTCTCCTCAATGAATAAGTTTTGCCACATGAACTTTGTTTCTGTTATGCACTAAGTTGCAGTGCAGATATCAAGACAGACCAAAAATGCCTCTGGATATGCTCTATGATTTGTGTTTAAAGGAGAACTATGCAGAAATGGACTAAAATTCTAACAGATTTTAGAATGCATACAGCACATTCATTCTGGAATTTAATTTTACTCCTGTCACTGAAGACAGTGATTCTTCATTTTCTTCTCCTCTCAGTGCTGATACATTTGCATGTGGCTAGCCACAGTTAACATTCAGGTAACAATTTAACATTTGCATAAACAACTAAAAGCAAAACAGCACATCACTTGAATATTCATGATATGAATGATAACACGAGTGTTACACTACATGTTATATGGGAAAACAGCACATTATTTTTATTTTTTAGCATTCTACTGTTTGCTGTGGTATACTGTACCATCATCAACTCAGAAGTCTTATCATGAAGGCACCAGGTAACACCACCTCAGCTTATGGGCTTTGAAAAAGAAGCCATGGAATATCAGAAGTTAGATAGCAATAGACACTGCTATATACAGTTCTGTTTCCGTGGATTTTAGACCCCCCAATCCATGATAGAAAAATGGTAATTAGAAGCAGTAATTATCTGCTTGTGGTTTAACATGCATAGAGTGTAACTGGAAGGAAACACCAGTATTACCTTTGAACCTTCCTCAGGCTGCAACAACATGGGGGGAAGGGGGAATAAATTGCTACTGTTACCTACAGTATTTCCATGAAATTCTCCTCCTGAGACCAATATAAACATGTCTGATTACAGCCTCCTCAGTAGTGGGCTAATAAGTGAAACCTAACATGAGAATGAAACATACCTTTCTTTCTTCAGTAAATCCCCTTCCATTACAGTCATACTAAGAGGTCTCTTCCGTTCCAGTGTCCCAGATTCATATTCACTCCCAGTGTGTGACAAATGATTTGAATTAACAGCAGGGATTGCAACAAATGCCCCAGACACATTAAAATCTTGATCTGAAAGAGACATGGAGAGAATGCATCCTAAAATATATATATATAGACACACACGTGCATGCATAAAAAGGTGCCTCGCTGCCAGAAGCTATTGGAGATTTACCTACATAGGGTTACCACAAATACAAAATTAATTTAACTATGTCAAGAATTTACCTCCAGGGAAGAACCAGTCTGCATGCTGAATAATTGGCTCAATAACTGCTACCACATGGACTGAAGTTGCTGCTGCCATTTCAGCAAGGGATCTGCAGAAGAAATTTGTACAACACTTTATAGAGTGTTCTGTCAAAGTAAGGAAATATTTAAAAACTCCTATTACCTAAATGGCAAATTGCACTAAGCATGAAGTATCAAGCAACTCTGATGAATTCTACACTATTCTGTAACATTTCTAGCTTTTTAGAGCATTCCTAAAAAAGATGCATACCTAAAAGGATATGAAGGCACAGGTTGTGAGAATATTTCAAATACTTTCCAGGCAAATACTCAGCTGCTGTGAACAGCCTACATGATTTAAAACAATCTGACAAGAAATTCTACAGCTTCATAGAACTTCTGTTTTGTAGGTTCCCTAAACCAACTTACCCTTCATTCTTTGCCCATAACAAGTTGGGGCCCAAGACTATTGCGACGTTGCTGGGTGTCATCTTGTTAACATCACTGTTCTGTGCAAGCTTTGCTAAAAATTTTATTAAATACCTACAAGAAAGAAATAAAGAATTAAACTGTGGGAACAAAGAACGCTCCTTGTTTAAAGTGACTAAGCAAAAATTCAACAACTCAAGAGTTCCCAACAAAACAGAAGATGAGCAGCCTTCTTGCTTGGTAGCTGGCTACTCTGTTTCTATTAATAAATCATAAAATTTGAGTTGGGTAGTAAAGAAAACATCTGCCATCTTAGCAAAGTGGAAATACAGAACTCATTTTCAGACAAAATGTTTAGATTGAGAATGCCTGCTCAATGGCTACTTGCATAGCCTGTAACAGAACTTCTGCATTTCTAGGAGTTGACAGAGAGTTTTGTTCCCAAAAGACAAAACAAAAAGGAAAAATAACATGCAAGACTCATTTAGATGATTTCTAAGACTGGAGAATACAATGAAGAGCACAGCTGGTGACAAGTCAGGGACTATTGCCAACACCAGTGAGCCCTAGGTAGAAGGATTCTATGCACCACTATTTCACTACAGTCAATAGCAAATTAACTTGATGGACAAGGTCTACCACCACTGATGCACAGCAACTACTTGAGAAAACAGGATGTCCTTTTATAAGCCTAACTGAATTTGGTCAAGAAAAAGAAGCTGATTAACAAAAACTCTAACCCAGCTTTGAAGCATTTTTACTTTAGCATTAAAGTGGCTGTGCTGCAAGTCAGGAGCTGTTCATCCATACCTGAAATTTGCATGATAATGCTTAGGTAATCTGTTACAAATTCTCCATAACTCTTGTAGCTTCTTATCCTGGTCCTGAATACTGAAAGGGAAAAGCTTCAGTTACACTTTATTCCAGATCAGAAAACTGTCGTTTCTGCAGCAAAGAAAGATTAACTGTATAACCTTCCACTTATGTCAAGTAAATGCATTGTTTGTATCAGTTCAGTAACCTGTCAGTCAAATCCCTGAATTATCTCTACCTCCAGTGAAAGAAAACTGCTTAAGTGTCAATATTATGCAGACAGCAATCTAAAGCAGCCCTTATATGCTTAAACATAAAATAGGTATGTCACCATTTTATTTTGCAATTAGTATTAAACTAAACCACAAAATTTAAAGAAACTTGTTACATCTTTTAGTGCAGAAATGAGAGAAACTGTGAGCTTCAGTCTTTTCTTTTGAATTCGCACATGAAGAACAAAATTTGATAAAAGGTAAGTAGAATGCTTTCTTACAGAACTGTTTTTAATATGCTTACTTTGCAGCTTGTGTCCATTCTTCATATAGACTGTAGGTCATTAAAGGTTCTGGCAACTCTCGCAAATAGGATTTCAAGGCACCTGCAATGCAGAGCAGGAAGAGGTAAGCTGCTTAGCCAGTGCTTGCAGTCTTCATTAAAATTCTGTCCTCAGTTTCTTATTTTATCTACTGAATGGCATACATAATTGTGATCTTACCTATGCTATAGGACTCAAGTTCCAGTGAAACGGTGGGAAGACCCACACATCCACAGTGCTCAACAACTCATGCAAAAGGTGTTCAGTAATCACTGTGATTTGACAGAAATGTGTATTATACAGCTATGAATCATCTCTTCAGAAAAGAGACCTAGGTGTTATTAAAGATCTACATATGGCTCTAATCTCCACTGATCATGTCAACACTGCTGTCATGAGAGGAAGTATGATATTTGGATTACTACTATCACTAGAATTTTAAATAGACATGAATATATAAAGCATGATGAGTGTTCATACCCTATACTTATCTGTGTCAGTTGTGCAATGAAGTGATCTTTCAATTTATTTTCATTCATAGTTTATCTGCACAGAGATCCACACCTTGCAGTGCAGCCAGTCAGCAGTTAAATGAACAGCATAAACTTGCTCTATATCTGTTTATACCTGGGTTTGACTCAGAACATTCACAATACCTGCAACAGCATGAGGATCAGAATAAAATTCATCCAGCTGGGAAGTGGAACAGTCCAAGGCAGCTTTCAGCTTTTTTAACTTGGAGGCTCCAGCAGCAATTCTGAATAAGCCCTGCAAAACAAACATCAAATTTGACCTGTAACACCACAACAATATGATATGAAACAGTAGAAGTTTTATGACAGTCCCTTTCAGAATAGTTTCAAGTTCATTGTCTTCACCTCACAATGTTATGACTTAGCAGCCTCTTAACACGTCACTGCCATCTGATAATGTTTGAGTTACCTCTCACCCCTTGGCCCATTCCTAATTTTTCATTCCAGATGCATTCACCTCAGATACTCCAAAGAGTACTGATGGTTTTTTTCTGTTACACAAGATTTCTCATCTACACTAATGAACAAAATTACTTAAGCAACACATTTTAAAAAGCACAGACACCAGTCCATGAGATCTTTTTTCCCCATCCTTCATAGCAAGCAATATGGGATTACCTACCTCCTCCCTCATTCCCGTTTCCAAAAGCATCATTACACAGGCTTCAATAGGGACTGCAATTTCACGACCGCTGCGCTTGAGATGCTCTTCTAGTGGAGTTCCAAAAGCTGGTTTTTCAGTCCATTTGTCTAGTTGGAGAGTATCAAAACACTGAGCAAAGTATCTAACACTTGAATTTTGCCCCAGGCAAGAAAAGAAGAAAGTCTCCAGTACAGCAAAGAAATTTTCAGAGCACAGTTAAGTTTTACAGCCCTCGACTGGAAAAGTCCCTTTTATCAGGAGAAGAGAGAAAACGAGCCTGCTGACATTCAAGAAAAAAATACTTCTGCATCTTTTTCAACAGATAAAACTCTGTGTAAACAGCAGTGCATCTCCTGCTAGGCCTTGACACAAGTGGTGCCACCACAGGGCTGTGTGCTACATTAATTCTGGTTTGCGAAGGCACTGAGAGGCTTAAGTTTCTGGAAAAAATTTGTCTAGATTGAACTGTATTTAAGGTGGATAAAATCCAAGCTGTTAACACAAAGGTAATTGCTGATTCAAGGAATCATCAATTTAGAATTATGTTAACAGTCCCAGTGTCTTACATTAGAACTGTCACATTGCTGTAGTGCTTGCACAGATTTTCAATTCCATTTCTTGATTGTTGCTAAACCCTGAAAACCGAAATTGGCACAAGTTCCTCCAAGTCAAAGGTGAATTTCTTGTTTCCTACAATTTACTTTTTCACTCATTTCTGCTGTCTTAATTGAAAAAATGCAGACATAAGAGGTTATTGTTAGTACAGATGCATTATTCCTTTCATGTGGAAAAAAGGGGGAGACAGACTTTCAGAGTCCTCAAATATGCAATCTGTTTCTGCAAAGGACTTAATTTACCCTTTTCAAGCACATCAGCTAGCAGCCCTCATAAAAGCTTTGGTTCCTCTCATTCATTAACACACCATGAGAAGCACACCTTATTCTCCAGTCTTCCAACTTACAGTAAACATCAGGAAGAAAAATCTCAGTAAGCATTCAATGCCACGGTAATTTAAACTACAGCCAGAGACACAACCGAAGCAATGCCCCGAGCATGGGACCACAGACACCGTGCCTCCTAGCACACCTCCCAGGAAGACCAATCTGTTCTGAAGCACTTGTCATATGAAGACTTTGTACAAAGCAGCTGAGCATCAACAAAAATTTAAAGCAGTCACATCCATAAACAGGGAACCTTCTATACAGCCATAACACAGCCCTGATGCTGTGTAAGCATCGTTTGTTTGGATTACCTTGTCTCCTATTAGATTGACAGCGTACAGGTATTCTACATAATCATTCAGCAAGATGCTCCTATTTAAATATACATATAAATAGTTCATCTTTGACAACTTGCACGTGGTCCACAACCAGAGATACTTGAGTCTTGACAAGCTCAGACTGTATTTCTCTCAGACACTGTCCAGCCTACTGCTTCTTCAGAGCAATTAGAAGCTTAAGAGACAGTACAGCCAAAGTTTAGGACAGCAAATTGTGTATTTCACACCAAGCTGTTCACGATACACCTTAACTACCACTGACAACTGAAAGCTTTAGTAGCTTTCAGCTTGAGCTGTATTCTTTGCTTTCCTTAACTGCTAATATTTAACACAATCTGAATGCTCCATTAGCCAGCAGTAGTGCAGTATGCACACTGGGAGAAAGGATTGCATAAAAGAAGGGGAAAATAGTCAAGCTCCTTAGAGTAAGGGGAGTTTTTCTGGTAATTGCCTAGTAATCATTCAAGAAGCAAGGACCCTAAGAAGTTCTGGAGTCACAACAAAATTTCTGTTGGCCTCATAAGCCAGGTATGAATTAGCAAAAGGTCATACGGTATCGAGGAAGAAGTGCAAGCAAATAGAGAAAATGCTTCCTTTACTCTCTTGGGTATCAGACAGATCCTTAATATTTTATTAGTGTGTTAAAACATGGCTGGAGAACTCCAGAGAACACAAAGATGGAATTATGCTTGGGAATGTAAAATTGTTAAGGAGATCAAAATGGCCTTATTAAGTAAATTGGCATGCAAGAGAATCAAGATAAAGGAGGAGAATATTGTGCATAGGTGGCACAGGCAAGGAGAAGCATCAGCCAGAGCACAAGTTACTTTACCTTGATGGGCTTGAATTTCGGGTAGGACCTTTTCTATGACTGCTAATGCTTTTCTATGGTAATCTGCTTGTGCTTCTAATAACTGAGAACAGAAGCCACATTTTAAAAACAAAAAGAGCGTTAGCTTCTGATAAACAGATATTACAAGACTAGAAGGTTTAGCACACAAAATGTATCTTTGAGAATCGAGTGTCTATGCACATATGTGCTGCAATCGAAGACATACTGAAAAAATACTCACCATAACAAAACATCTAGCATATTCCCCTTCTTTGGACACAAAGTTATACATGTCTGCTGCTAGTTGATCCTTTGAAAAAGAAAAGGATGCAGAGTATTACATCAAATTTACATGGGAATTTCAGTTTACAAGGAAAGACTGAAGTATGTATGTTTAATTTGCCTGCTCTAAGTTGGAACTATCGATTCAGGCAGTACAGGAAGCTCACAATCTGCCTACTCAGTTACATGTATCCTTCCAAGCAAAATTCAAAGTGCCTAACTTTGTTTTATATAGCAAAGCAGTTGCCCACTTAAGTCGACACTGGATTGTATGGCAATGCATTATTTACAGCCAATCTCTGCATACAAAGAGGAGTACTACTAAAAGGGTTTTGGTGCTCAGCTCCACTGCAGCATGTCGTATTCGACAACTGAGAAGTGAAACTCAATGTGAACTGCTCAGACAGTCTTTTTATGTCAGCAGCTTGAATTTCATGCAGGTAGCTCACGTTGCCCAGCTGCTCAGTGGCCCAAAGCACACAGGTGCCTTTAACACTTTAGTTAAGGCTAAGACACAGTTCCTTCTCATAACAGTCTCAGACAAATATGTAAAATGCCACAAGAAGTTTCTCATTAAATTAAAGCAATTCAGACAGATCAGCTAATGTTAATATACCTTTAAGGTATATGGTTTAACAGCCACATAATTTGTGACAGCAATAATCGCAGCCAGCTCCACCTGCAAGGCTTACAGAAGCAGCCATATCCTGATTGCTATTGTTGCTAATGAGATATTGAAAGGAGAAAGACTTTCTTGTCATACCTTGCATTGTTCTACTTTATTTCCAGCTTCATCCATCTCTTCCTTAAGAGATTCTATTTTTGAAGGATGTACTTGAAAATTTGTTCCTGAAGTTTTGTGGGCTTGGTTGTATCTGTGGAAGAAAAGCTTTGGTCATTTGGTGAAAACTAAACCACCAAGAATCTGCATTTATGGTTATCTTGAAATGGGTCTCTTGACAGGAAACAAACCCAATAGTTCAGAGGTTTTCCAACGAAACTAAGAAGGTGTTCACAACACATATTGTGAGCTATGCCAGCCTGTCATAAAACAGCTGAACAACAACAAAAATCCCCAAGAAATCTTGCATTTTCCAGCCTGCAACATGGGTGTATAATGTGTTAGAACTACTAATCCCAGAAAATGCCACAGACATTATCACAGTTTGAGACTGCTGAAAAGGACTTAAGGAAGTTGAACAACCCAGGACCCGACCAAAGAGATGGTTCAATATACTGAAGCACTGGGCATGCTGACAAAAATCAGACTCCTATTCCTTAAGTCAACAGCTTAAGTGAACTGGAAAGAAAATGGGTTTTCAGCAATTTTCCAGTTATATATAGGCAATTAAAAGCTCCAAAAATCTTGATTCTGTTTGGATCTAGTAGTCATTAGTACTTTTTTCAAATACTTAAATGTTTGTCTTTTTTTGGTGAAGTATCAACCTGTGTGCAGCAGCATTTCAGAAGTACAAGCATTAGATGAGATGCCAATAAGTTAACATTAGTAGAAAAGGGCCTCGTAATTACAGTTATTTCTTACCTTCCTCTTGCAGAATCCCAGTCCAACACCAACTTTGCAAGCTGTTTCCTCTGCTTCTGAATGTTTGGGATCTCTGTCTAAAACGAGAATTCAAGGCTTATTTTTATTTTTAAATTGTGTATTGTAATAAACCATGTTTTGTCGATTTCATGCCCACTTCCCACCAGTAACACATGGCCCCTTAAAAACAGTTTTGTTATTAGCAACGAGATACATTCTTTTTTGCTCAGTTTATACAGAAATCCAGATTTATTTCTCCAGCCAGGCTGAAGTGACTTACCTCTGTTAGCAGACACAGTGGGTCTAAAACTTCTCTTTCAATCTGTACTTCGTGCTGGGAGAGCTCCATTGCCAGTTTATTCTCTGCATCGCCACATGTATCTAGCATTTTCCTTTAAGAAGTGTAAGAAGTTGCAATGTGAGTTACTACTGACTGAAGAAAAAAAGAGATTCAAAATGAAACAGCGGTGGCCCTATGTCCTATGCTGCCCTTTTGGAAAGCTCTCTGTTGTATAAGCAAAGCATCTCACTCGATAGCATAAAACCAAGACGCTCAATGCCATCACAAGCAAATTTGGGATAGGCAAGGAGTGTTATTAAATCTTTGTTTCCTAAAATTCCTTAGCCATTACAATATTTTTGGAGGCTTTAAGTCATCTAGGTGATAATACAGGCCTTAAGGAAAAAGAAGTTAGTATTTAATTCAAAGCCCATCCCTTCCATCTCACCAGATGCAGGAATATTGCTCAATGCTGTATTTCATTTTCTCCTAAGCCCCTTTAATGTGAAAAAGTCTTAACACCATAATGCTAAGCAATCACATATGCTGCAGTCTCAGGTTCCAAGTCCATAATTTGACCTTTGTTTTAAGCTTGTCTTAAGGAAAACTCCATTCTCTAAGATTTTTATCCATGTTTAAATCTCCTGCAACAGCTCAAAAAATGCACACAAAGGTTTTTAAGGTCATCCTACACTGTGTCCACTAGAACTCCCATCAGCAACGAGGAAACACATTTGCTCTAGGAATTCAGTGTATTGACATTTCATTTGTTTCAGCCACTTTCCTGTAAGTTGCAAATATGCACTTTGCCAGGATGAGGAAACTGGCATTATTTTAAAGTAGAAGCTGTTAACACAAATTGGCATTAAGTCATTAGCACAAAACTGCAGAATGCAGTATTTACACTAAATTTTAAATGAAGATGATAATTTTAACAACACACACTGAGAAAAGCCATTTTCAAAGGTGTTTAAGATAGCAGAGCATCAGAAACCCCTGGAATGCAATTCAAAGCAAATCCCAGAATCACGCAGGAAGAAATGCTTGCTCACTTTTCCTCCCTTCCATTAGAGAAGGGATCTACATTAGACTGAAAATAGCCTTTACATACATGAAGTCACTAATTGGAGCCTTGCAGGCAATAAAGTGACAGGTTGTAACTTATAAAGCCAAATACTTACCCCAAGAGAGTCTCATCACTTAGCTGGACAGATCCTTCTTGCATATTTTGAGCAAGAGCTGTTAGAGGAAGTTTTTTCTGTGGAACAGACAGAACAGTGCTCAAGTGTTATTCACCCCTTCCAGCTTTCCCAGTACACCCCCATAAGACTTTTCCCTTCTTTCATACAGTTCTGTTGTACACGTAGGCTGCTCATTTTTTGACTTTAAGAAAATGCCAAGTCACAAAAAAGAAAATGCCAAGTCACACAAAAGCATCAAGTCTCAAGGCTCCTGTGCCCAGATACTTTGAAAAGCACTTTCTTCTCAGTCTCAGTTGCAGCGACTGGCCCAAAATGCATCTCAACTACTGTCAAAGACCAGTGAACTTGAGACCTAAGCAACTAGCTTATCACCTACCTCTCCACAGAGGTTTGTTCTGGGTGCCCCTGATTTACAGGAGATCTCTATCATTCAGTAAAAGGAGAAAACTTGAATATTCATTATTTCTGGTTCTAACTCTTTAATGAAACCTACTTATGGCTTAGCTAAAGGGGGGCAGAAATCAAAGGTGTATGGAAAAATATTTACAGTTAACTGGAGATATCAGCATACAAAGGTACTTCTAAACACGAGGAGTTTGTTCAGAGTTGCAGAGGATCGTCTCTTCTCGGTCAGGTCTCATGAAAGCTCCAAGAACACAGCACTTTGCAGAAGCAAGTGTCCTGATACTGAGGTACTCTCCAAGGTTGTGTAATTACATCTGGATGGGGAATTACAGCTAGCACTTCACCAAATAACACCAACACCTGAGATGATTTTCCAGAGTCTGTCCCATGGATCATTTCAGGCACAGCAGCTGACCAGTATTCAGAAGGCCTGACTGCATTCAGACTAGTCTCAGAACAAGCCAAAAGACAGCTATACTTACATGTCTCTTATCAGGATCTGTACCATGCTGGCCCTGAAAACATGCGATTAATCGCTTCTGTGCAATATGGCAAACAGATCTCACAGTGTCAAGACGCCTCTCGATCTAGTTGGCACAAGGGGAACAGAGGAAGAAGAGAAAACAAAACAAAAAACAGAAGTTATTCCCCTGGCCTCAGCAAAAAAATCTTCCTCCTGTACCACACTTAGTTCTGGGTTGCATATTTCTCAAGTTCTACAGCTCACAAGAAGGTCAGATGCTCAGCAGAAGTGCCTGACAGCAAATATATTTAAATGGCTTTTCCACCCCTCAGTGGCACAGTAATTCACTGTGAATTCAGTTGGAACTTGCAATGGTCCCAAGACTAGAGAGTGGAAGGGGAAGAAAACTAATTTTTTTTTCAGCTTTGTTTCAGCAAAGAATCAACTTTCTGTTGCATTTCCTTCTCTGCCCATTAAATGCACAGCCCAAGTTCCTACATGCTAAGCAAAATACTACTTTCAGGGAGAAACTAATAGGATTCAAAAGCAATGTAGAACAAAAAAAGTGTCAATGCACAAGAACTCTGTTCACCACAGTACATTTGAAACATTGCTTAATATAGAGATTGTGAATATGACAGATATATACATTAATGAACTGTTCTTTTAAGGGATTTAATAAGGAATTTCAACTAATTTATTTCTAATAATACCAAAAGCAAACAAAGTGATGAGCACTGGGATGGAACTGCTTATGGCACTGAGCTCTCTACACACAGCACCGTAAGAATGCGGTTTATCTGCATTTTGGTGACTCACCAAGAATAAAAGGACACCCTTTGGAATGGCTTCTATTTAAAAAGGAATAAAAAAAACCAAACCCCAACAGAATTAATCTGTAGAAATAATCTGAACAGACTATTCGCCCCTATTAAACTGAGGGCAATAATGCTCCCCAGCTTTCCTATCAATCATCAGTACAAATTACCTGACACTAGTAATTTTAGTGCTATGGCCTGTGTTAGCTCCTGTTAAGGGTTCTGTACCTGCATTTTAAGCAGGAGAGATAACATTGGGTTCCCCCCATCCCAAGGAAGCAGACTAAGTTCTCAGGAACATGACACGCTTTAAATTCTCATTTACAATGTTATCCATCCAGGTAAGAACAACATGTTTTTTACTTCCCCACCTGTTTATTTGGCACTACTACGATGGGATATGTATATCCCTAAAGTACGTGCAGTTGGAAGACGTAATTAGGTCCCAACAAGAGTAGCTAGCAAACATTACAGCTACTGAAAAGGGCTGCAGATCCAGCAGATGAGGAGCCTTCAGGGATGTGTGTTGGGAGAAGCTGCAAGGAAGATGCCAGTGGAAGGTGGACAGACAAGGACTTGGTGAGGATCAGCACAGAATCACTGCTGTTGGACAAGGGAGCCCTGTCCTGATTGCACGAGCAAGCGCTGCCTGTTTTCCTTCAGAAAGAGGGAGCAGCAGTTCTGCTAAGTGGTGGGTCTGGAGGAGCACACAAAGCTGGGCTTGGGGGCTGCTGTGCCGCTCGGCAGCAGCCTTTGCAACTCCAAAGGGAAGGTGAAAAAAAAACAGTACACAGGGGCTGGTAAGCTGAAGGACCAGTGGAGGAAGACTGAAGTTTCACTGGCTACACAAGGCACTAAAGGAACTAAAAGCCCTCAGCAGCTATGAGATGAATCCAAGTTGAGATGCTCAAAAAGCTTACTAAAAAGCTATAGTGTTAGTGTAAGGAGCAGAGAAACCGCCCACAAGGACTGCTCTGAAGGCACAAGGCATTGCCTTTCATTTACACAGCGTGTAACAAGCTTAAAATTAAGTCCAAAAAAAAAAAAAAAAAAAAGGCCATGTGAAGATACATGAACAAGAAGGTACTACTGTTTGTGGTCTACTGTTGCAGCTAAGAATTTATTTCTGGTTTCTTCAAAATTAAGTACTGCTACCACATTCAAAACCATACTCTATTTGTGAAAGCATTTCTTTTTATTTGGTCAAATAGTTAAGACTTCTTAAAACACTGAGCACTGGGCTTTTTTCCACACTGGAAAGTGGTGGCATCCTATAAGTGAACCATCTTACAGATCCCAGCAGACTAACACAGCCCTTGCCAACTTTGCAGGGTGGCTTACGCTCCTTAGAAAAGCTCTGGAGCACATATATTCCCAACAGTCTCTTTCCAGGCAGCCTGAATGTCACACTCAAAAGACAGAAGACTGATAGGAGGAATGTGACCCCAAAAATTCATGATAGTATGCTCTCCCCTCTGACCTGCTTTGTAGTTCAAAGATGTCAGAAAAATCACAAAGGACATTAATTTCCATTAAGCTACCTTTGAACTGAAAATGTGACCTACAGGCCACGCTGTCTGTACCCACTGGGCATCTTCAGTGTACAAAACATTACACAATTGCTTTATTATACACTACAAGGCCATGCCAGAAAGTGGGTCTATTGTAGAAGCCTTTCCAGTACTGAATTATATTCCTTGTCTTCAGACAGGAACACATTTAAGAGATACTTGAAATGGAGTATTACTCTCCAGAAGACAGAAAAAAACCACCCAACTATGGCAATCCTGTGTCAAACTTGAGCTAAATATAAAAAAGAACACCATGAAACATGTTTATAAAGTGAACAGTACCACGCTTTTAAGCTCTTTAGTTAGATAAGAGCCTCCCTCCCCTCCACAAGCCCCCAAGAGCAAACAAACAAGTGAGTAAATTCTTCCATTTGGGTGTAGCCAGTCTGCTCTTGTGCCTGGGAAAGCCTTGCTTGCAAAATTTTTTGGCAACAAGCAGCAGTATTTTTGGCTTTCACTTCTTGTTACTATTCTGCAGCTGACCAAGAACACAGATGGGCCTTTGAAGGCTATCAAGGTGTTTTAACATCATTTTTGCCATTTCATTGTACATCTCTCTTTAGAAATTCAAAAAAAATAAAACAATTGTCAAACTGCTAAGGGATCTATGGTTCAAATAAAGCTGTCTCTGGAAAAGCAGAGTGAAACGTTTCAGGTCAGCTCACTTCACTGTTACTCAAGATGATTTCATGTACATGTGCTGAAATGAAGTTTAAAAGCTGATACATTCTCTCGTCTTCTACTTTACGCTGAACAGCTGGAGAGATTGGAAAGAGAAGTAGTTGCATCATTTGTTTGGCTTCCATGTTTCATACACAGGTCCTGAACTTAAGCATAGTAAGATGCTTTGTAATCAAATCTGAAATAACCACTACAGCCCAGGTCCCGCAGAGCTGCCCAACTTCCCCTGCCAACTCATGTTCTGCCATTTTAAAAAAGTCTTTCAACAAAGTAATCAGAGGAAGAAAAGTACACAGACCAAGTCTGTAGTCAAATTTATTCCATGCAATCAACCTTGTTAATCTAATAGTTGCAATTAAAATTCAACCCTGAAAGCAATGCTTGATTAGATGGCATGCTTTTAAAAACATGACAAGTCTGCAAACAAATCAAATGTCAGTGTGACAAATTTGAGAACAAGTGTCACAAGCTAAACAAGAAGCATTTGTACATTTATTTAGAGAAATTCCAGACTTTCAGAAAAAATTGACACTATCTATTAGCAAGCAGTTGGCATGGGTTTTGCCACTTCTCTTAAGACCCAAGTTGACCTCTTCAAGAGAAACAGAAACGAAGACAGAAACCAGCTGTCATAGTTTCTTCCCAGCTCATCATCTTCCACCAGACTGGCAAGTCATTAGTGCTAATGGTTTATAAGCTTAGCAAGCTAGTTTATCTAATTAAAAGCAAAAATGCTTCCTCCTTCACTTTATCAAGCTACATGATCAGATTCAGAAACAGAAGTTTCTGAGCTTTTCCACTCAAATTGTGTTCGTTTTCTCATGCTGAGAAGTCAGCCAAAGGTGTCTCTGCTTTCATCTCTGTATTTCTTTTCTCCCATATCAGGTACTCTACAAAACATGCACGGCTCAAAGTTCACAAAGAGCATTTAAAAGAAATACTTATGTATGGCATTACAGTACCTGCAACAGGTCTTCACTAAGTACTTCCGTTTTCTCAGCCCTAAGGGAAGGAGAAAAAAAAAGTCCATTGTCAGACTAATTAGCATGTTCAGGGTCAAAGATTGCTACAACTCTTCCAACAAAACCTGTTCAAGTTTCAAGTTATAATGCCATTACTACCATTGCTGCAAACACCACCGTGTTCATGATGTCACACATAGAGCTGGCTCCCAGCCTGTGAGTGAATGCACGTGGCTCATCCAGCACAGGGTGCTTGGGAAAGACTGACCTCCCTGGAATTCCCAGCCCACAGCACGAATCCACCACACCAAAGGTCTCACAATATTTCAGGCTGTACGCCAGTTTTAACACAAAGCAAAATGAAATCCTGAATCACATCATTTGAACGCAAAGATGTACTGGAGCAACTTGAATTTGATTCCTTGTTGTTAACCAGGCAATGCTAGTGATGCATTTGAATATAAAGGAATATAAGGACATGACAAGAGTTGGACAGTGAACTCCATCTTTTTATATTTCACCACTGCAGAGCTTTATCAATCAGTGGTAATCAGGAACATCTTCCCCTAATCCCACATACACACAACCTCCATCAGAAATCTCCAATTAACTCATTTCACCAAATTCCACACTGCTACAAGAAAAGATTTATTAATTAAACACCATCAGGAGTAATAGTAATCCCAGAAAAGGTTGACCCTCAACATAAAAATACCTGAGCAGTTGCACACACTTCCAGACAAAGCACTAACTGCTGTTACAAACACTGCACATACAATCCTACACTGTCTTCCAATCCCAGTTTAGACGAACTTTGCATTGTTTAATGTTGACACAGATTTATTTGGTCTTGATTCATTTGCTATGACATTGCTTTCCCTTGCCTTTGCCAGATCTATAAAATAAAGATAAACTGAGTTTACACATGATCTCTTCTACTTTACTGGTCACTGTGACTACACATCTGTTGGCACAGAGGACTCAGAGGTACTCCAGGACTTTATTTTCCTGCTCAGAGAGTTTTCCCCACTGCTGTCAGGGTTGCTCACCTACTGCACCGACTTCCTTCTGATCCTAAATTGCATGTAATAACCTAGTCACACACAGAACATTTGTTTTCTGGATTAGGCTTCATCAGTTGAACGTGTGAAACACCTCCAAAGACAACATTCATTCACTCTACATTTGGGGTTTGTTTTATTTGGATTTTTTTTTTTCCTAAGGTATTTGACTTGAATTTCAGGGCATGTTATCTGCTTGAACTATCTGCAAACCATAAGGGGGTTAAATAATTAAGTACCAGAATACAGTAACACTCTAAACCTCAACAAGACCAAGGCAAAAGTTACTTAAATGTTTTGACAGCAACATAAGCTGCGAGCACTGCAGTATTTATTTGTTTAGGAAAACACATTCATTGATAAACAAACAGATTGATAAACTTTCACGGCACACAAACAGAAATACTGTGTCTGATCAAAATTCCATCCTGCTGGAGAGCAATTATTTGAATTTTATGTTTAGTCTTACAAAATCAACAGTGTAAAAATACCCCAGTTACAGCCGTACATTCTTAAACAGATTTTAATTTACTCTTAAATGGAAACTACTACACCCATCAGCTAACTGATTTGGTAGAATACAGAGGTACTAAAATAGTTTCGTAGGAGTACAGTGCTGTGCATGACAATGGCTCTGCACAAGCTTCTCAAGCAACCAGAGTTTTTGTCCGTTAACAGACTGCGCAAGAAATGTCACCTCTCTTTCTAAAACTGAATTTAGTAGTGCACACAGCGTTCATGAAGGGGCTAATGTGGCCTTTGGTTTCAAACACCGTTTTCTTCTCAGTCCTGTTTTCCACAAGTGTATAAATGCTTTTCAGAAACAGCTTTCAAGAAGTTAAATTCCACTCCCCTTTAAAGAGTCTGTATGATGCTACCAGGTGGCATATCGCTTACCGTTGGACATCACACACTTCTCAGCGAAGGGCTCACCTTAAACACCCAGCCAGCCTAAGCAAGGCACATAAAGAGGCACCAATTCAAATACGTGGCAGGTAAGATCAAGGTGGCACAACAGTATGCCAGGATCAACAGTGTGCAGCCCCAGGGGAGATGAAAGTGTGCTGAGCAGACTGTGTTCACCTGCCATAAGCTCATTAAACAATCCAGCTCAAGGTGTCTTATGTAAAAACAGACTTCTTTCAACAACAGATGCAGCTGTCGATAAATAAATCAGCCTACCAGAAATGATTTAATTTTGGTATTTAAGAACAGCTATTTGCAGTTTCAACCATGCTCAGATTTTCTAGTGGAAGCAATCGGCATTCAGCAAGAGATCAATTAGCTTGGCAACAGCTGGACTGCCAGTGGACTTGATCCTTCCAGGGTAACCTGGAAAAGCAGTGCAGCAGCAGCAGCACCAACATGGCGTACAGAGGTTAACTAGGTATAACAGACTATGGCAGAAGTAATGGGAGAGCAGCCACCTTCTCCCCCTTCCCGTATATCCAGGTCTCAGTTTCCTTCTTTTGCCTAGAAATCTGTTTAAGAAACACAACTGCTTCCTACATTACGCAACTGAAGGTCGCCCCGACTCCCTTGCGTATCTCTAGTCCTTCGTTTGGCTCAGTGTGAGAGAAAGAGTGGCCAAAGCCTTTCAGCAGTTCATTCACCCTGGATGCTGACACACATATTGACGTGATACCAAACAGGCACCACAGAAGCAGAGATCTGACGTGCCAGAGGAGAACATACAACCTCGACCCATCCAGCAGTTTTAGGAAATAAAACAGTCACCTCAGGTGGCGTAATCCAAAACAACTTCTAAGAACATTTAGAGCACTTAAAACAGGCTATGTACACATCATTAAAACCACTGGAGCACTGGCAATACCGAGAGTAACGATTGACCAAGAGTTCACAGACTTATTTTCTTTCCCACCCATGTAGCAATAATCAAATTACTGTAAAATTTTGTAAATTCACTTTTAGCTACTGGGAATCACTGAATGCATTTTATAGACATTATCTTCAAAGGAAACAATGTCCCTTCTAGTATTAGTCCATACTTGTGTTCAATAGAAGCTTTCATAATGCTACCATAAAGTTCCTGGATGCTTTTGAACAGCTTTAGCCACAACGTAAATTAAAAAACATCAAATAGCATGGAAGTTCCAAACAACTTTCATTTCTCAAGTTTGATTTTTCCATCCCCTTTCTTCTTCCTAGGAAACTATATTCAAGTGAAAAGCAAGGACTGCTCAGTAACACACTAGTAGAAGTTTGTTTCCATTTACAACACGGTTACACACCGACTAGAGGTCATTATGCAAAGCACAAAACAATTTTCATATATTTATCCAAAACACTCTTTGTACACATGACTGGTTTATCACAGATTTAAAGTCACAGCTTGAAAATCCAGACCTCTTCCTCTGAAGTCACTGGTAGCATCAGGACAGCGTCCCCAGGCCAGCGCCGATTTAGAAAAGCCACTGATGATGATGTCAGGTTCGGAAACACGAGAGGGAAGACCTCACCCTTCCTGCAGGCCCACATTCCACCTTTAATAAGGAAGCCAAGAAAGAGCCACTAAAATAATACCTATTTTCAGGGGCCACAGCCATGAAACAGAGAGTGCAGTCCTGTGACAGCAGTGCAGCCTCTCTCCTTGCCAAGCAGGGGGACAGCAGCAGACCAAGGGCACCTCCATCTCCCTCTGAGTAACAGGTACTACTCATTTAAAGTTTAAATCTAACTGCAGCTTCATGGGACATTTCTGCCAACTAATTAGAGAATTAGCAAACTTAAGATAACCAAATTTCTTTTTCTCTAAGTAGAGTTCTGTGCTTATCCCTTATACTTGTATCTGATCTGGTTGGTAGCATGAAGCAATGAAGAAATCCTTCTGGAATCAAGAACCGATTAAGAGTTGGAAGACTCAGGTTGCAGAGAGCATCCCCAAGGGCTCTATCAAGCCCAGCAGCACTGGTAGCTGGCCTCCAGCCTGGAGACCCTCCACCGCAAGTTTTCCCCATGGGCCATCATGAACACAGCCTGTCCCAAAGGGGGTTTTGGGAGGCCCAGACCACAGCAACTAGGGCTGTTTACATTCCCAGCAGCTACACTCACCACAGTCCAAACAGTTAATTCTCCGTTGCATAACGAGGTCCCTCCAAGCCATTACTAATGGGGAAAGCATGCCCTGCTGTCAGAACCCCTCCCGCATGCCGGGGGCCCCAAACATGCCGGTTTGTGATGGAGCTGCTTGTGCAGGAGCCATCCCTGAACTTTTGGACAGCAGGATCCGCTGGCAGAGGGCATGGAAATGGGGTCCTGCCCAGCCAGGAGCCTCTCGACACCTTCTCTGTGCAACAGGAAAAGAGCATAGCACGAGCAGCAGCCCGAGGGACACTGGACTCTGCACACAGGGCTTGGCATCACACCCCACCACAGCAGCAGCTGCTCAGCTGCCTAAATGTGAAATTGCTCCTAGGTTGGCAGCAGTCCATGGGAAGCAGGAACGGAGCTGGTCCTCTGGGAAAGGACAGCTTCTGAGAACCGAAGGTGAAGTTTTTCTGCTACAAGCCTATGCAGGATCCCTGCTATGCCAGAGCTTTTACATCAATCAGCTGTTCCTAAGTGTTTTCAACTAAAATTCAGGAGTGCATTAAAAGAGATCATCCACAAAACCAAAACTGAACAGTCATTTGCTGCAGCTATAATCACCCCTTTAATGAATAAAGAGGATAAAACTACTGAATTTCCTAAAAATGGTACTTTCAAATTTTTCCCCCCACACTGAGTCAGCACTACATTTGCTTCCTGTAAGCATACCAAGCACAGAGCTCCACGAGCTGCTGTCAGCGGCAGCAGCTCCAAAAGAGCTCCTCACTTCTTCAGCATCCCTCACCTCCACTGACACATGTGGTTCAGCTAGGGCGTAAACCAGCTCAGGTAGCCAAGCCAACCAAAAATAATCTGACAGAAACAGTTACTCTTCAGCCAAATCAGCACCTCCAATTCACCCTTCAGAAAAATAACCTTGTTGACACAGATGCAGGGTGGGAGCAGGCAACAAAACTTAAGCTCTGAGTACAGCTCAGAAGAACAATATATAGAGAATATGCCATACACCAAAGACACAAAAGCCTGAGCAGAGCTGGCTTCTCATTTTATGATACTGTAACATGGAGAAACCATAATTGCTCAACAAAATTTTGTTGCCAAATCCACTCTTCAAGTATCATTATTTTTTCAAAGACAGTAAATAGCGTGCTTAACACAAAATATGACATGGCACACCACATAAATGCTGGTGTCATTTTATATTTGGGGATGGCATGGCCAGAAGTAATTGCCTTAACTCACTCCAAGCAAAAAGCAAAGGGTTTGAGAGTGGAAAGACTGTTATTTTTTATTGTAGACAAGTTAATTACAATACCTTAGCTTGCTGTGGCATGTGCCCCCCGTTGGCCTCCTCTCCAAGTGTTTTACAGTATCACTTGTTTTATTTCTTCCCTTCTGCACAGCCCAGCAGGAAGGGCAGCTTGGCCTGCCAGCCTCTGCTCCGCTTACTGCCTGGCTCAGCTGCAAGCAGAACAGCCCCCACCCCATTTTTAGAAGTGGTCCCTTCACTTTTTCATTTTACAGCTCCTTCACGCTTCCAGGCAAGAAGTCTTCTCTGTGCAAGCGGAAAGAGCAGATGTGAATTCCTGAGATAAAAGTGTTTATCTTCCACAGGGAAAGAATTTACATTTCTACGTATAAAATTAAGAGCTTCTGTTAAACAGCACTGGAGATTTTAAGGAAAAAGAAAGCTTCATCTAAACAGCATTTGAGATCATCTTGCATTCACAGCAGGGTCCTGTCCACAACCAGGGCATCGTTCCGGACCCAGGGGGTGATCTCCAAAGGTCAAAGCTACAAAAACCAGTGGAAATTTACACCCCTGAAAGGCTAAGGAGGGAGGAACAAGACCAATCCTAACACGAGGAACCATAAAAACTTGGACATTCACAACAGAACAAGTGACTCAGTTCAAATGTCAAATTGGAAACAGAAACCTTGACTCACGCCCTGCGGATGGGAGGTGGAGCTGGCAGCAGGTGATGCCTCGGGAGGGCAGCTGGCTTCGTGACGACACAAGTCCACGTTCCTGAGCTCTGGAAAGATTTCAGCGGAAGCGAGGAGACATCCACCCAAAACACGAGACAAAATTAAAACTGGCCTTCCCTGCTGTTTGATTTTCCTTAGACAAAGCATTTGTTTGTTACCGTGAGTAACCAGATTAGCTTTGCAGGCGAGTTAACACTTCAGAGCACTTTTGTGGGGCTGGCAGCACATCCTGCCTTCTTTCCACATACAATAGGTAGGATCTGTTGCCAGGAAAAATGAAAGAATCAGCAGCTCCGTTCCAAAACAAGGAATCCAGAATTAGATGACGATTTCCCTTCTTAAAGGTTTGCTTTTTAGCATTCAGTAAGACAGACTTAACAGAAAATGTAGCTTAAAGGATTACACCAGCTGATTTCTACCCACTTGATGTTGTGCTGAATTCCAGGTCCAGGCTTCCCTTATAACCTGGGTGAACTCTGTTACTTTATAATCCACATTTATGCAATTTATTATCTTTAATAATTTAAAAATAATATCAATAATAATAATTAAAACGTTAAATACTTTTAAAACTAAATGAGAATTTCAATATGAAGAGAGAGCTGAAACAGCTGACCAGAGACAAACTCAATGATGCCTTTTCAATAAGGATGCAGGAGAAGCAGCTCCCAAGTGCCACTTACTACACGCTCAAAGCAACCACTGCCGTCAGCATCCAAATGTCAAATAAAGCACTGTTTATAGCAGCATCTTGCTTCATTTTCACTTTGTTTTTAACTTCAAGAAATTGAGGTGATGCAGGGAATGTCTTGTTTCCCAGCTCAGAACACCACGACGAGGTTTTTGCTGTCTGTTCCTCCTCCCGGCAGGCAGGATCACACAAAGCCTCCTTACTCGAGCAGATTTTAAAATACAGATTGAAACAGACATTTCCCACTCCCATATTCTGCATTTCTATATGCTTTCCAGAAGCTGAGATCTTTTAACACACTAAAGGATCTTTCTGTGTGACTAGAGAGCAAAATCCTACAACTGTGGCCTTCATAAACACGTATATTAAAAGGTCACTTTTCAAACCCACTTTATTACAAAGGATTTATTTTGCTTCCTTTGGCAGCCTGCAGCAATACTCAGCTTTCTGGATATACTGTAGGAGTTTGGTTTCACCTGCACAGCATTTTGAAGACAAGCCAGAGCAGAAACATGTTCGGCCAAGTATATGCCTCACCACAAAACCCAAGTGCATTATGTCACACAAGCCCAGAGTTATTTCTGCTTTGATGCTGCACCATAACGCCCCCCAGCACTCATTCTGAAAGCAAGGTGACGAATTGGGATCCTCGGTGTGGTCGGATTTTTTTTTTTTCCAAAGAAACCAGCATGACTCAAGGTACACAGCAATACTTGGGAGTTATTTTTGAACATTTAAAAATTACTTCAGAACGACTGTCAGGTGACAGGCACCATTTTCAGTATCTACTTAGCATTGAGAGAACACTTCTCACAACCAGTCACGAGTTAAATTTCAAATCTGCCTTCTATTCCTGTTTTTTCACCCAAATTAACAATATAAACTTCTGCACAAGTATTCAAATTGCTTTGGTTGTAACTTTGGTGACCACTGATGCTTTAGTGGTAGCAGAAGCAATCACTTGAGGAGATAACCCACCAAGATGCAAGGTCCTTGGTGCAGAACCAGTTTTCAAACTGAAGTGATGCTCGGCTCAGCAGTTCTACCCCATGCAGGAAGTGAATTAAGTAGTTCATCACCTCCACAGCACTCAAGTATTTCATTGATCAAGCTGCATCTTCAAAATCCCTGGAGATGCAGAAGTACAATTCAGGCCTCGATAAATGGATGAAGGCTTCTGCTCCTTTGTCTTGCTTTCCCCACTGCATTCCTCCATCAAACTTTGCTCTGTGGCTCAATCTGAAAGCTGCAACTTTGATCTCTTTTTCTAATCTCAGCCACCTGATGTTGAAGAATGAAGCCTGCCTGCTCTAATTAAAGGCAGACCAGGCTTTGGAAAGATAATCATCTTGGAAAGCAAGCAGCCTGTTGCTTTGCAGTTGCAGGGAAACCCATGACAGACTGTTCGCATTAAGGGATCTGAAATTCCTTCGTTAAGTGAAATGGATCCAAGGCTCCTCTCCCAAGCGAGGCAGTAAATTTAGCTGTTTAGAACAGTTGTGGCTCAAGCCCTATTTTAGGGCTGCTCTCAGAGGTTCGGTCGCTGCAGTGAGGCCCTGTGCTGCCCTTCAGAACTCCAACCCTCACCTGATAAGCTACACATCTGCTTGTAACATTAGATAGTGAGAATTACACCAAATATGGTGCAGTTTGAAAAAAAACCCCAACTATTCAAACAATGAAGTCTATGTAACAAAACTAGGTAGGTAATTTTAGGCCACATGCAGTGCAAATTAGGCATGAATGAGAGTTGAACTTTCTATGTGGCAAAATTACAATTGTGGTTTAAATGCAGAGCCAGATTTAAAGCAATTTTTTTTGATGGAGGAAGTGATGCTTCAGTGAGTGGTCTTTGATGAGTCTGATAGCTTTTAAACTCCTGGATACAAATAAAAAGATACAATCAAGTGCTTCCAGTTGGCTACAGCTCCTGCAAATCAAATACTGCTAGCCTACTATTTCATATTGCGAAGTTTCAGCTACTAAAGCTTTCCCTGTATTCTGATTTAAAAAAAACCAAACAGTGGAAGTATTAATACCTTCAGAAGGAAGGAAACACAAAGTGCTGCTGTAGGGGATTAAACTTCTAAATGCTTAAATCCAGTCAGGATGAAACCTAGCAGCGGTTATGTTCTCTACCAAGGTAAAAACTACATCAAGCTGTCAAAATTAGTGAGAAAACCCCAAGGAATCCGAGGCAAAGCTAAACTACACAAGGAACTTTCTAAACTTATCAAACCATAATGCATTTCTATGCCTTTCTTTTTCCCCTTTAAGAATTACCATACGCATTTCCCATGCTAAGTGGGAAACATTACTATAGGTTACATTTCTAAACATGCCTGTTAATATAATTTATTAAAAAAATTATACAAACACTCTTATACAGTATCTTGATAAAGAACTGCTTTGAATATTTAACTGCCCAGTATTTATTTACATTAAGAAGTTTATTTTTACACAAGACACTTCCCAATCAAGCAACAACCTGCTTATGTAGAGTAATTTTATCTAAAGGTATCTGGGTCCAATTTTGATATCAGAGACAAGAAAACAAGGTAAATTACTGAATTTAGTATTCCTTAATCCTAGGCACAATTTTACAATTCCTGCATGCCAACATAAATGCTGCTGCTGCCAAAACGGGAATTCCTCCTGCCCTGCCTTTGCTCGAGCAGCACTCCTACACAACCAGAGTCACACCAGATCTAGTTGAAAATTAACCTGGCCAAACCATCGCAATAAATCAGCCTGCAGCCACCTCCCTTCCCCAGCTGGCTCTCCAGAGCTGCTCACCTTGTCCCTCCTCCACAGGGACATTTACGCCAGCCAGAGTCCCCACCAAATCAAACCCAGGACAGGGAGATGCCATGGGATTCCTGCCTCACACACTTCCCAATGTTTCTCCTTTTAAGAGCCCTGCCTGAAGCAGTCCCCCGAACTCCAGATCCTTGCATCCCCCCAACATCAGTAGCAGACACAGGCAGCTAGACTGGAATTATGGCCAATAAAAGGCATTACTGGTTTCCAGCTGTATTGTCCCCCTCCCAGGGCCACCTCAAGGCTGCAGCATTGCCCATCCCCGGGGAAGGGAGTTGACACTAGCCCAGGCTGGGCACGGAAAGGGGAAATCTGTCCCTGTTAGCAACAGCAGCTACTTAAAATCAGTTTAAACCGATGACAAAACCGCACCCTGGGGCCAACATTTCATTAACACGGAGGTGACATCAGCTGGCAGAGCTGCTGAAAAAATTGTGTCCTCCCTGCCTCCTACCATCCACGGCCGCTCACATCTCCCCGCGCCCGGCACAAACATCTCCACTAGTCAACAGCTCAACGGACTGATCTGGCTGAAAACTAATCTGGCTGGAAGAAAACCCATTCCTCAGTCAGCTTAACTGCAAGATCACATGTGCAAGCACAAAGAAAGGGTGGGAATGAACACGGGGGCAGCTAGGGAATGGAGGCTGGGCAGAAAGGGCCCCGCTGTGTAGCACGATGTGGTTCTACCTCCGGAGGCCAGAGTTAAGGCAGCAGCTGATGCTTCTGGATAAGAGAATGGCTCATGGATTTCCTACATGTGGGTTTGGATGTTTTTAGTTTTAGGCAAGGAGCAATCCCCTTGGCAAACCACCTGCTGCCATGAGAACTCCTTTGGTAACCCCGCCCCCTCCCCCCCAAAAAAACCAAACTCAAGCACATCCTGAACTTTCATCCTGAATGCTTCTTTTCATTTAGCCACAAAACAGGTGGACTGACACCTATTCCACTAAGTTTTTAAATGTTGTGCTTTATCAGAAGCCCTGCACTGTCAATCACTAGAAAAAACTCTCAGAACCAGCACTGCCTTTTTCAAAGGCAAACCTTTCACAGTGCAGACATGTGTGCATAGGAAAAATATGCAAGACAGAAATGAGAAAAATACACTGAACGGCCAAAAAAAAAAATCTATTTTTTTGCATATTCATTTGCTTTTTGGCACTTCCATGGGACATTTCAGCTTATTACCTTGCAGAAGTATCAAAAAACTCCAATCCACAAACAAACATTTTGCCAAAGGTAAGACTGTAGTTAATTTAATACACTGTCCAGACAGGGCTATTTTAAGTTCAGGGATTCACAAAACTGGCAAGAGAAAACCTCTGAAAAGGAACCAAACAGAATCAACACAAAAAGCAAAACAAGGAAACGCAGAAAAGGCAGAACAATGAAGTAGGAATAGAAACTAAGAAAGCAAAAAGCAGTTGAAAGCTCTGAAACAACAGTATAAAATATATATAAGGGAATTCAGGGACCTGAGGTTATATAAAATCAGCTAATAGGCTAATGACAAAACAGGGACTATTCTTTACGCCTCCTACTTCACAATGAGGCCTTTGCACTGATTTTCTGATCAGTGGTCAAGATTAACAATTAACGCCTGAACCCTTTATTACATTTCACCAACAGGAAAGCGAGTTTCTGAGCTGAGTCTGACAATTAGCCTGCAATCGAGACGACTCATCCAATTACTGGGTTTTACAGCACTGGATATAGACATATGTTTTCATGTTGCTTAGATACAGTGTATACAAGCCCATCTTAATGTGTGTAACATGCAGAGAACCATGCCATCGCCACCCCGCCATGTGTCACACATGATGCTTTTTGCTGCTCCAGCATGAAACTGAAAGTTAACTCTATCACCAGGTTTCTGAGAAGGAAACAAGAGTCTCAGACTAAGAGCCTCACCACGGCTAACCTGCACTGCACTCCAACACACATTCAGGCCTGCTATTACAAAACCAGGGTTACTTTATCCCACTGTTCCATTCCCACAAAAAGATCAGATCAGAACACTTAATCTGCGTATTAAATCGGCTTACAGCAAGACAAACCAGTTAAATGTTCAACTGAAACAGAAGCTGCAACAGTTTAGTTCCCATTTTTCTGTACGAAAATGTTAATTTCCCTTCCTTTTCTACAAAAATTAGAACTTTTAATCAGGTGGATTAGTATTTCCTTCCACCAATTGCTTGATAATGGGTTCATAGATGCTAAGAAATGTTGGCATTTGAATAAACTGATGTACCTTTCAAAGCTGTATCACAGCCACAACCTTCCAATCTGCATGCAGGGTAATTTATCTTATCATGGAATCCCAGAGTGGTTCCGGTTGGAAAGGACCTTTAAGCTACCCTAGTTCCAACCCCCTGCCATGGGTAGGGACACCCTCCATTAGCCCCATTCAACCTTACACCTTAATTTTTGTGTCACTGGCTAAAGTGGACTTCTCTGTAGCCTGTCACTGGGTTTGAGTGTACATGCATGCCAGAAGATCCATCATGCTCCAGCAGCCTTCACCGTCCCCAGCAATAACCTACCTTCTCTCTGCCAGGCTCAGCTGTACAGGTTGCTAGTTCTTCTTTTATTAATTTTCAGACTGGAGGTGCCATTTGGATCTTGAGAAATATGCAATAGAGCCAAGAAGTACATTTATACAGAAATCTGAGTCCAGCAATTCCTGGCACAGGACAACTTGTAAGACAAAGATTCATCCTTTATTGGTCTATCTCACCTAACACTGATTTAGATATTCTGCATACTAATTTTTGCATATTCCCTGGCTCGTTGATTCACTCTGCTCCAGTCACTCCAGGATGTTCCTGTCATTTTGCAATGCAATTAACTTCACAAGAAAACAATCTGTGTCAAGGAAAAAAAAGGCTCCACCTCACTTAGGGGAAGAACTTGTGACCTCACCCAGCTGGAGCGTATTTATGAAAGCTCGTTTCCTGTTGAGACAGCAGGATTGTCCAAGCATAAGATGCACGACTATTCTGACATGCTTTTATCAGCAATGATTACAAACTAAGCTTTTAAGGCTATTTGGTTCCTAAGGAGTAAGTTTCGACCAAAATGTTCTAATTCAGTCAACAAAGCAATGCTGCAGATACTCCAAAGTTCCCTATTTTTTCCTTGTCTAGACATCAAGTGCTGCTTTAAGCATAGCAGTGTTGGTGAGGGCCAAATTTAGCCTTCCTTTCAAGACTGGTACCTACAACAATCAAGCAGCCCTGAAAAAAAGAAGGTAATCAAGCACACTGATCTGTTAAAAATCACTTAGTATGCCCCCACGGACTGCTGCAAACCTACTTGGTTCAGTATTACCAGCAATCAGTTGTCCCTTAACCAGTTTAATTTGGTTTATTAGACACCCATAGGTTTCAGATCAGAGCTGTGCCATGGGTAATGAAGACAGCTGAGTGCTGCCTTAATGTAAGACCCACCACAGTGGGCTGGAGGTGCTCCTAAAACACACCTCAAAAAATGGAGCTACTTCTTTTCCATTATGAAGCCTTTCTTTCTGGAAGCCGTGCAGAACATCTGAAAGCATTTCTAACACACTCTCCATTTAACCACATCCCTGAAAGATCGCCTCTATTTGACATTTCATCATTTGCTAATACAATGACCTCCAAAGAGCAGTTCTGGTCACAGGTCTATTATCACAACCTAAAAATACCGTGCAAGTATCTAAGAAGTACATTTGCTTTCATAAATTCCCAGTGTATCACATTACAGCATCAGGCTGAAGCAGGCTGTTAGATCACTTCTAGTTATTTTAGCAGATTAAATCATTACTATTTTAAAATTTTGACTCTGGACATAACCTGGTATTAAAATTACTTGATCTAAAGAACCACCACCAGCTTGAGTTAGAATCAGGGAGTCACAGCTTCAACCACAAAGGTGGTAATACCAAGATTATTTTGTTTGTATGAATAAATTTCAGTAGAGTCAAGTTCCACCTCTAGAGTGCAGGTGCAGAGCAGACCACTGAGCTGAGCAGCTGTCTTTAAAGCAGATTCAAGTATATTTTTACCTTCACTACTCTGCTGTTATGTCAGATAGCAAACCCTCCACCTCGGGTGCACCTAACACCTCTGGACAACATATCCTCCCTTACTTGTTCAGCCTCCTCTCTGCTTGCCTGTGTTGCTTTGTGTGGACAGCCACATGGGTCGGGCTGGGGACTCAGGCTCTGGTTATGTTCTGTGACACAAGCCCAGCACCCCAGCTCTGCACAATCATCATCACTGCTCAAGACCCTTCTAAACTTTGCAAAACCATCTGAGAAATCTCTATCACAAAAAAAAAAAGGCCTTTTATTCATCATTCTAAGGCGACACAAGACTCTGCTTTCCTGAGGCAGATGCTCCCTTCGCCCTTACTGTGCAGTCCTGACCCCTGGGCAAAACAGGAAGCCCAAGATGATCTGGCTACAACAGATCCTACCATATCTCTGTCTGTTGTGAATATTTTATCAGTCCTCTGATCTGTTTCATCAAGCAGCAGCATGATGAATAGAGCCAAAGAAGATGAGGACATGCATGCAAGAGGGCAATTAATTAATATTTCCCGAATCCTTGAGTTCGGAGGTTTTAAAGTATCTTTTTCTGCAACAAAAATCTCAAGTATTTTACATGCTGCCAGCACAAAGCTGCACTTACCAGCAGGTTAGTCAGTTCTCTACTGGAAAACACAACATTTTACTAAGGCATCTTGCCCAGGGAGGGGGTTGAGTCACCATCCCTGGATATGTTTAAAAAAAGGATAGATGAGGTACTTAGGGGATATGGTTTAGCACAGGACAGGAATGGTTGGACTCAATGTTCTTAAAGGTCTTTTCCAACCTTGTAATTCCGTGATCTTCAAGTCAACAAAGTTTGGCACAACTAAACCAAGTCATTCTTCACTACTGAATACCAGAAATTTTTATCTAAGTTTGAAAGGCATTTCCTGCCTCTATCAAGGGGAAGCAAAATAATGGAAGTTTTACCTGCCCTGGAAGCACCCTCAGTTCAGAGAGTAAGATAATACACCCAGGAGCTCATTCTTACACATTGCAGGCAGAGAGAAATATGCTTCTGTCCTACATGAGTGAAAACCAATAGCTCAAACTCTCTAAATTTGGACTTTGTGAGAAGCAGGGGAGCAGACCATAGCTTTCAAACATTCTTCAGCTGTTCAGCAAGGCTGAGCTCTGCACTAGGAACGATGGCGCAGTCAGTGCACGCACCACGGCCAGCCTGGCGTGATCAGACATCAGCCAGGCAGAGGTCACCTCTGGCTCAGGAAGCTCCTGAGACAGACACAGCCGGCTGCTGCCGTGAGAACATGCGTGGGAAATACCACGGGATATCTGAGCCTCGCACCCTTCCCGCAGCATCTGCTTCTGGACACTGGACGCAGGGGGCATGGTTTTCATGTGGTCTGGAATCAGATCACAAGTAATGAGGGTTTTAAACTGAAGGCTGAGAAAATACTTACTCATTGGTTTAAAGCTTGTTGCTGCCCATGGAAGAGCACTACTTCCCGTGGCATTTGCATCTAGAAAGTTTATGACAGTGGTTTTCTGCACTGCAGTAAGGGCTCAGCATTAGACATAGCTAGCTTCTGCAGATAAGCACGGTTCTTAAAAACACAATTTAATTTCTTAACAGTTTCTTATCTTAAGGATTCTTAATGACCCAGACTTTAAACCACACTAGCTCACCTTGGTCCCTGAGGAATTAAGAGATACACTATCTGCCTTTATAAAACTTGGAGCGCCCAAAAGCAGGTCAGAATACACTCCTTTGTTTTCTGGCCATCTGTTCACAAGACAAAACCTCTCTTCTTCACAGGGGATCCAGTACAGCCATACAGCTTCCCACCAGCAGCAGCAGGCATTCAGCCTTACAGGCCTCACTGGCTCAGCTCTACTGAGATAGATCAATTGAAGAAAGTCACTACAAAGTCCGCAACTTCAGTAAATTTGGGTCATTTTTCCTTTGAGTTCAGCAATCCACTTTGAAGGGTACACGAAGGGTAGACGGGATTAACAGACACGCTCACAAAATTGAATCTAGACTACAGCTCGAACACAATTTATATCCACAAGCTATTCCATTTGTCGCTGCGTTAATGGCAATTGAAAATCCGCTGCCGACTGCCAAGTCTTACCACAAGAAGCAGCCCTAAACTGAAAACATAATAGCTGCATGTTTTTCTATAATTGGAAGTTTGTACTGCTAGAAAAATCAGATTCCTGAGCTGCACAACGCATTACATTGTGTCAGTTTTCCCCAAAGGGTGCAGGAAATAGATAAATACACAGATATCAAGAAACGCTGTTGATACTGCTTGGAGGGAGAGGCAGTGTTAAAGGGAAACCATTACTGCTTTGCTTGCTCACAGCTCGGAGACACCATTTCGCAGAGTTTCGTGCTTCTGCAGAGCCCACGCAGGAGCCTGCGAGTGGCAAAGCGGTAATGAATGGTTTATGAGCTGTGCGCCATCCCAGTCAATGTAAAGCTTGCTGCCTCCTGGCTCTGCCATTCAGCAGCAGCACTAGCATGCAGATGTTTAGATAACGCATTCCCTTCACCATTAGTACCCCAGCGTTCTCACACATTTTATTTTAATCAGGCCTTGACAGTTACACGAAGTCCAGAAGTCTGCACACGTCCAGGGAAACAGAGCTTCCCTAATTCAATCTGCTCAAACTCTTTAGAGCTGTCACTGAATTAATCTTCCATCCAGAAAGATCTAACTCAGTTTTCTAATTAAAGAAACCTCGAACTTCATTGGGAGATAAACAGGAAATGTTTAAGATAACAATTATAAACACTGACATGAGATTTTTGGGTTTGAGTACTCCAGTGTAGACCAATGCCAACCTAAAAGACCAAGCCCAAAGCAGATTCTCCCACTGCCCATAAATATGAATTTATTTCAGTGTCGTTTAACACTTTTTCAAGTATCTTTACCAACAGCAACAAGCACTCCAAGTAAATAACACTTATTATTTAACTATTTTTTTTTAAAGTCATGTTTGGGCAAGCCATAAGTTTTCAAATGCTGGAGTCAAACTCAATTCTTCTCCTTGCATAAGGAGCATTTATTTGGCATTAAACAGAATTGCAGGGTTAATGTTATTTAAATTCAATTGTTCATGAGTTAACAGAGATGAGTGCACACTTGTTTTACCAGCCTGGATGGCTGTAAAAGCTACTTTGCAAAGTACTATCAACAAAAGATGAAGAAGTAAGAGAACTTCTTTAAGTAACAATTCACAGCACAATCCTGAAAAGGACTAGGTAGAAAAAAATGGATAAAAATATCCATTATTTTTATTCCTGGATATCCAAAATATCCAGGAATAAAAATAATGACTTTGACATCCACTTTTTCTGGGAAGTATTAAAAAAGAATGAATTATCCCTTTCCAGCAGGTCTTCCTCATACAAATCAAACAGGGGTAGCTCCCTACTGCACACAGTCAGTCACAGTCATTTTAACATGACTTGCTTTAATATAATAATGTAAGAATAACATATTGCTTTAATATAATAATGTAACAGTTCCAACTTACAACTTCCAGGCTGCTGAGTGGCTTGAAGCAGCACTAAATATAGTTTAGTAGAGTAACTTTCGTGCAGGGCATGAGCTATTAAAAGAGATGCTCAAATACTCCTGTTGAGTCACTGTAATACCACGCGTACAGGGCCTGGAAAACCTACTCGTGTACAAGACGTCGTATCTAAACAGCACAGAACTAGTAAATAACCCATTGTAAGTTAACTTCTTGCATTAAAAAAAAAAAAAAAAAGAAAAATAAAGACTTTTGTAAGGTGGTTCTTAGCCAGATCTGCTTGCCCCTGGTTTAAATTACTGTCACAGCCTAAGGGCAGACAGACTATCTCTCCTGTATTCACCAATCTATCAGTCTTGATCTTAAATGACTTCACCCGACTAACTTTCCCAACCCGATGGCTAGAATAATGTTTAATCTGCATGGTACTCTGCTGATTGCACCTAAAAGATTAAAAAAATTAAAAAAAAAAAAAGAAGAAGAAATTGATGGGAACAAACATTAATAGTTGGGTCCCCAGAGGCAGGAAAGCCTAACGCATAAAAGACATTCTAACGAGTGTCATTAATTACCAACCTGCTTTTCTGTAAACAAAGTGATACAAACACCTCCGTGGACTCATTCCTCACATGAATTACTTCGCTCTGCAGTTCAAATGCTTATTAGTGCATCATTTGAAAGCCTTTAATGACAATACCTCTGCACATTTTATTTTCATTAGGGACGACTGCAACTATAAAGTAGAATACTAATCAAAGCCTGTCTCTCTGCAATTTATGAAGGGGTATGTAAACTATAAGGCAAGCACTCAGATATCTGAAGAATTACCTTTGTTGATGTCATACACAGTAAGATCCTTCTCATTTCTGAATCTAACACACAGCTGACCTGCCAGATCTGCTTGTGAAGCATCCCAAGGAAAAGGTACAAAAACACCAGGAAGGCAGTACCCCGTCTCTTCAAATTCACGAGGCAGTACTAAAACGTATTCCATGACTTCCATGTCACAAGGCACTCTGCCCAGACAAAGGGCACACAAAACATGTGCGTGGTACAAACCCCCTTCCCGTGTTCTCAGTGGCACAAGCCTTGGTCCTCAAACAGATGAAGGCTTAGAGGAATTAATACATAAAATCCATTAAAAGTCATCTCAGCACACAGCCTCTAAGGAATCACTGAAAATCATGAAGTTCAGAATGAAGGTTATTCTTCTCTACTCTTACTTTTTTAAGCCTAACAAAGTTTCAATCTGTTTCCAAATGTTTATGCTGGAGTTTGGATGTAGGTCAAAATAAAGTCAGGTTTGATCTTGTTATTTTGTGTGATTAACTGCATACTTGTCACGATCAAGATACCTGTTTATTCTGATGCCTTAATTCAGCTCAGGTGGAGCTAGCTATGTTCTGGTAAGCCATACCTCTGCTCCCTTGCAGCCTTCTGATTATCTCTGAGGGGATGGAAGATTCTTCCCGATGACACAAGAACCAACACATAGAAACTCAGGTTGTTGCTCTAAGACTGCCCTGAGGAAGTTCCCACCAGAGGTTGTCTCACTATCACCTTGGACAGCCTAGGACAGCCTCTCTGAAGCAGCCACACCAGCCAGCATAATGAGAGGGAGCAGTGCTGGAACTGCCAGTTTTCAGTGAACTGCAAAAACACATTGTTTCGATTCCTCCTTTGCTCCAGGTTTATGTAGACAAGTAAGTGGTACTTTACTTCAGGGGGTAACCAGAGCTTGAGCCGCTTCCCTCCTGCTTGCACACTGGCACCACTTACAACAAATCTGCCAAATACAGAAGAAAATAAAGTCCTCAGTGGCAGATTTGAGTATTTAAGGCACCTAACAACATCCACAAGATAATTGCTGCAAAATATTTAACACATCTATTAATTATTGTGGAATCCTGTTCCACGCAGCTAATCCCCTCTTTAATTAGTTTCCTACATATATTTCATAATTCTATGTAATAGCATCCGTGCAGACTCACAGGCTTCCCATTAATGCCATTCCTCTACGTTAATGGAGTCCTTGCCTAACTTTGCTTATTTTTCATGCTAAGGTGTTACTTCTCTGATCCTCAGCCACATGTTCATGGTACAAGGCTAAGGAAGCCAACCTTCAGAACCCAGCTCTAAGAAAGGAGGTATCATTCACATCTATGGCAAGCTTAATGGGATAAATCCTGGACCTTTTTAGAGTCAAACATCCCTCCATTACAGAGAGCAAAACCATGGTAAGACACGTCACTGATGTGTAGCCAAGGTTTGCTGACCTCATGGTAACACGTCTGTCTTCCCCGACCCCTCACTCCTCAACTATGGTGAAAAAAACTCAGAATGAATGAAAAAGCAGTAGAAAATACCCACTTCTAATACAATGCTAGGAAAAGCAGCTCACCCTATGGAGCAGATTATATAAAAGGATATATGCCCCAAGGAAGGTAAATGGGAGTAGGCAGCACCCACAACATCCCCAAGTGACACAGCTGACATGGGGTGCTGTGACACCTCAGCACAGATGCCCAAACTGCTCTTCCAAGTACTACTTCTCTCATGGGGCATCTTATTTACCTGCTAGATCTCCCAATGGCATACAGGGTTGTGAAATACTGGCCCCTGCACCTCTTCAAGACAGCCCTTTTGATTAGTCTCATCATGCTGTCCAAGCACAAGAAGCTAATTAACTAGTTACACCAACTCAGTATAAACCATCCCAGGAAGCAGCAAGCTGTGGCAGTACCAGAGGGAACACGCTGCAACTTGGGGCTTCTTTATTCCTCTTTTTTCTTCAGAATTAGAAAATTGAAGCATCTCACTCCTGGTTCTGGTGCTCAGTGCCAAAAACACTTGTTTCCACTAATACTGCCTACAAGATAGTACTGAACAGCTGTCACATTTCCCACGTCTGCCACGAGTTCTGCAGCGCTTATCAAAACCACAGAACGCAGCGCTGCCCCAAGTTTGAAAACCCCAGCCCTGATATTTGCAAGTGAAACCAGCTACAGACCTTCCACCACGAAGTGATTTTACTTTGGGAAATTAAGTAGGACTCTGGTGACTATCTAAATGCTTGGCTGGTACATGAAATGTAAGGTTAGCAATATTTAATATTAACCAATTAATTTTAATAGCACATTTGATACCTCAAGAAACAAAATATTTTTCAAGTGAACTTTTATTAAAGCCGTAATGTTTCTTCTTCTTTGTACACCAGTCTAACCATGCTTGATGCTGCAAGGCCTTGCCAACTCTCTCACCTCCCCAACTGGAGGAGATACAGAAGCATTTCCAGAAATTATCTCTATGGAATCACCGCCTTCACTGCGCTGTGGGCTTTGACAGGCCTTGAAAGCAGTTACCGTTTCAAACAGTGTTTGTATCTAAGTGAACATCTACCCCAAATGATTTGCTTCAACCTCTTTACAGACAACAAGTTATGTTGAAAGTCAGATAAAAGCATGAATCAAAGAAACTCAGAGAAAAGCAGTGCTGGGCACTGCACCCTGGGAAACTTTATGTACCTTCACTGTGTTCCACTGCTGCAGCTCCTGTACTTTGAGGTAACCATACATTGCAAAAGCCAACATAAACTTCTTGACTTTTGTTTCTCTCCCTCCACATCCCCAAATTGTGTGTAGAAGTTTCCTGAGTTTCATTAGAATTAATGAAAGTTATTTCAATTACGTAAGTGTTTTTCTTTGACTTGGAAAGCAACAAATATTAAGGTCGGCAACAAAAAGAAGTACCACCTTGTGGCAACAGGACAGACAAACCCCCAGAAGGGGCAATTTGGTTTATTCAATGCACTTACAAACACAAGGATATCATTTACACACAAAAAAGGCAACAAGCACTAGTCAACACTTGATGATTCCCCTCAGTCTGCAGAGGCTTCTCATCTCCACTCAGTTAAAAGAAAAGACTGCATGTCCTTGGGTAAAGCATCCATATAGCTAACTTTAGTTTATTATTAAAAGCAAACTACAGAAGCAAGAGGGATGTTCTTATATTTAATACCCACTAAAAAAGGAAGGAGAAACGGAGTTTAAACTGTTTGCATTAAGCTTGTAAAACCAAATGAGCCAGTGCCATTTTAGGTAGTTTTTAAACAAAGAACAATTACAGGCACTTGTCTGTATTTTAATAAAACTAAAAAGCTTCACTATTCCAGACTCAGGCTGCCAAGGCACCAGACAACTACCTGGATGAGAAGTATGAGTAATAGTCGTGCACGCAGACAACCACACCCCAAGAACCTCTGTTGTGAAACAAACCGATAGCTGCAGCTTCCACGGGGGTTCAGCTGCCTTTAGCCAAAGGTCATTACCAACCTCCCAACCCTTACAAGACGATAAGCACTTCTCCAGGTTTAATTCAGAATTTTCCCCCTTGAAGTGGGAAGCAGCCCAATAGGTTTATCCTACTCAGTCCAATGCAGATTACTTGAAATTCCACTTGGGATTTGGAGCTGCAGGCCCAACACAGGGAACAAGGGACTGCTGATAATCACTCTGACAACATTAAAAGGAAAAATTCATTAATTTCCACAAAATGACAATAAAAGCAGAGAAGATGGGTTGGGAAGTCATGCTCTCTTTCACAGCAAAACAAGCACCCTATTAAAAATCTACTACTCAACCACTATTAGCTGACACACTTGACCTGTTTTATACAGGTATGTAGGCCCCAAAGAAAACAAACGCTGTGTTAAGGGAGTTATTGGGGCGGAAGCCATGAAAGTATAAACTCAGATATGGAAGTTTATACTTTCAGCGTAAGTACATATTTTCAAGCTTGAGTTTTCACCTAAAAGGAGAGAACAGTTTCTGAGGGGTGGGAGGGAAATAGAGAACTCTACCAGAAAGGCAGAGAAGTTATATTTGCATTTTTAGCAGACAGAGGAGCTGCAGGTGTATGGTCCTGTGCTTGTGCACAGATTTGTTTCCACAGAATCAGAATCAAGGCTTCCCAAGGCTCTGACACCCAGAGATTGACAGCCATCAGAGCTGTGTGGCTTCTGCTAGCTTTGTTAAAAGTCAGTCACAGAGGATGGATGCGCCCTCGAAGGTTTTGTTAACGTGAATAAAGAACGAGAAAGAGAGCGAATAACTCAATATTCAACCGTAATTGTAAAGGAAACGAAAGCCACACAAGACCAGACGGGAACAGCACAATGCACTCGGCTCTGCAGGGGTCAGGGGCTAAGACGACCCTCTGGAGAGTCCCCTCCTTCGCTCCCCCGGACCCCCAGCCTCGAAAGGATCCCCGGTCAACGGCCTTAAACGCGACACAAGACCCAATACGGGGGGAACACCCGAGCGCTGCCCCGCCGGACGCGGGTTGCGGGTGACGGCCCAAGGCACCTCACGGCTCACCTCGGGGCTGACAACGCCTACCAACAGGCAGGACAGAACCTCGGTGCCAGCGGAGACCGACGGACCGACACCCGCCCGGCGCAAACCCGAGAGCCACAACCTTCAGTTTTGTGGGGTTTTTTTTTCACTCTTTTCGAGCAATATCGAGTTTCCGCCCCCTCCGGTTTCTGCCCGAGCTGACAGAAGTTCTTCTTCCCCTCAGGCCCCGCTGAAGAGCCGCGGGAAGCCTCGCCGTGCCCGCTCCCTCCCTGCCCCGGCGCGCAGCCGAGATTGCGGACAGGCCTCCGCCCGCACTCCGGGAGCGGCGGCGCCTCGGCACAGCGGTTCCGCGCGGAAAACCGGAGCGGAGTCGCCGCCCGAGACCCGGCGGCCGCCCAGCGCAGCCAGGCAGGGCCGCCCCGCGGGACCCCGACTCTGTCACCCACCTGCCTACAGTCTGGTTGGCCAGCTGCTTCATGCGGTTAAACTGCTTCTTCATGGCGGCGCCGTCCTCCCCCCGGGCTCCCGCCGGACACCCGCTGTTCCACCACCGCGCCGCACCCGCCCCGGCCCCCTGCCGCCGCCTCCTCCGCGCTCGCAGCGGCACCGCCCCCCGGCCGCACCGGAACCCACAGCCGCTTCCGGCCCCTCCCCGTGCCCTCGGAGCGACAGCCGGGTCCCCGGGAGAGGCGGGGCAGCCGGAAACCGGGGCGTCCCGCCCGAGGCCCGGATGTCGGGAGCGAGGAATACTCCCTGCGGCGGTTGTGTCAGGGGGGCTGGACTGGCTCGGTGCGCGGAGGCCGCCACTCCCTCGGAGGGCAGCCCCGTGTTTAGCTCCGTCCCGCGGTGCTTGTTGATTAGCTCGCCCCGGGACTACCGCTCCCGGCTTCCTTTGCGGTGTGGTGGCTGGTTCCTGGACGGGGCGGTACAGTGCGTCTCTTCTCATTGGCTGCTGCAGGAAGAGATGAGTCCGTAAACCAATCGTTGTAGCTCGCCGCCGTACTTCAGCGGGCCGGTCTGCGGAGGCTGCCCAATGAGAAGCAGAGGGGGCGGGCTCTAGGGGTGGTGGCGGTAGCGGCGGGCGGCTGAGGCTCGCTCGCTCGCTTCCCCGGGCCCGGCCCTTGCACCTTCCATGGCGACTGCTACCCGCGACCCCCTCTCCACCGCCGGCCTCGACGAGGCGGATGAGGCGGTGCGGGGGACGTGTGAGGACGCGTCCGTCTGCAAGCGGTACTGGCGGTCTGGGGGGAGCGGGTGGTGGGGCTGGGCTTGATGGGGTGGGGTGGGGTGGCATGGAATGGGCTGGACCGGGCCGGGCTGGGCTGGGCTGGGCTGGGCTGCGCTGGGTTCCTCCGCCGCCCACCCCACTCCACCCTGCTCCGCCGCCCTGGGGCGGTACTGGCGGAGGCGAGGGCAAGCAGGTAGCAAAGCACGTACCGGCCCCATGGAAGCTGGGCTAGATGAGAAGGGAGAGAGCTCCATCTGTCCTCGGGTGCCTCTGTGCCCGGTGGTGCCGGTGGCCTTTGTGTGTGCCCAGGCTCAGAGCGCGACCCGCTGCCGGGGCCGGCTGGCCGGGGAAGCAGAGGCGAAGCTGTCAAGCAAGTTGAGCTGTGCCTGGGAATGGGCCTCAGAAGGCGGCCAGAGCTCACCTGCGAAGGTGGGGGAGGCTGTGCCCTTGCACAACAGCCTCAGCTTCACCATGAGCCTTCCCGGGCCTGGATCTAAACACCTGCCCGGGTTCTGCTCTAGAGCTTGTTTGTAAACAGCCAAACAGCGATAGCTAGAGCTGTACTTACAGAGCTGAAATTTTAGTTGTGCTTGATATCTTCCTGAAGTCTTCACTCCCCCTCAGGAGGGTGGGTGTTGGGCAGGTGGTGAGTTTTGTTGCCCTGTTGTTGATGGGTGCAGATCTCACTCCTGTTAGTGCTGCCTTTTTGTTCTCTCCTTCGTTATTGGTGTCGCAGCAAATCATTGGGTGGGTTGGTTTGATTTTCAGAGTTTTACCTTTTCCAACTGGTTGTAAAGCTAGCAAGTGCTATTAGAACAGGATAGTGCTGATGCCTGTGTTAGTGATATGTAGAAGTTCTGGAGTAAGAGCAAACAGCTCACAGCATAGCAATGTATAGAAGTAAAGCAGGCTTTGTGTGCAGTCTGAGGAACTTCAGACAAGCAGTTCCTTTGTTTGCTGGGTCCTCAAGGAGGAGATACTTAAGATTAGGGTCTTTGCTCACAGAAGTTCATCAAATCATGTACAGACCTTTAAAAAGATGCTTGTTTGATATGGCAAGGACTAATTTTTTTTCTACAACTTAATTGAAATAATTCCCCTCAATCAACAGGGGTTTTAAACCTTGGCTGCATGTACCCATCCAGGTGTGAGTGTGACCATTTCAGCCTGTGTGTCTTTTGGAGTAAATCTTGGTGGTCTTGTTTCATAGATTTTTTTTTCCCCTCCACTGGACAGGTTTGCTGTGAGTGTTGGCTACTGGAAGGACCCTTACATCCAGTATTTTGTGCGACAAGCCAAAGAAAGAAAAGCACCTGAAATCAATAGAGGCAAGTTGACATGTGAGCATGAATGAAAGCAGTGCAAATGATTTCTTAACTGGTCTTGGAGAGCACCTGATAGAACATCAATATACTGGGTATTATGGGGCATAGGAAATGCAGAATAGAAAGAGAGAAGTTTTCTTCACAATAATATTTCCATACTGTATCTGCTCTTTAAAATATTTTTCTTCAAATCAAACTTTTATCTCTTGCTTTCTGTATTCTGGATGAAATCTCATGTGTCTCTGTGTGCAGTAGTCTCTACAAAGCAATCAAAAATGTTGATTTGACCCAGGAGAGCAGGGTATGTTAGCTCTGGTCACTGCAGAATTATGCATGCCAGCTAGAATTACTCTGCCTGGTTTGACGTGGAGCTTGACTAAAGCCTTTATTTACCCAAGGAATCCTGTTTTATCAGTGCATCAGATTTTATTAGTAATAAAAACAAACCCTGTAGGTATCTTAAGTGCGTTGTTCTTCCTTCAAAACACCTTTTTTTTTTTTAATAAACAGAGTTTGTGAAGTTACCTAAAAGTTTTAGTGAATGTTTAACATGAAGTATTATATGAAACTAATAAAATAAACTTGTCTATTTGTTAATAGGCTACTATGCTCGTGTTCATGGAGTCAGTTATCTGATTAAAGCTTTTCTAAAGAAGACTGAATGCAACTGTCAAATTGTTAATCTTGGTGCTGGCATGGATACCCTGTTCTGGAGATTAAAGGTAACGATAACCAGGGGTAACAGACTTGTCCACACAAATCTTTTATCTTCAGCCATTTGAAGTACAGTTCTGTGAGGGTTTGCTGGTGCTGCATCCTGTGGTACAACGTGGAGGTGTGCAGCAAGGCCGAGTACTGCAGCAGACTGCCCTGGCTAGTCTGCCTCAGTTCTCACCTGGTTTAGAATTAGTTTCGGTACTTTGAAACCTCCGTTAGCGGGAGGGGACTGCAAAAAGTGTGACACGAACCTGACCTCTAGTGGACTTTCAGAAATAGAGCTTGAGCTACACGTTTTACTGTCTTTAAGCCTTAAGATTTCACATTTTATCCTATATTGAAGCAGGAATAAGGTACCAAAGTACAGGATTGTACAGGCTCTATTTACGTTTCTGAATTATTTATATAAATGTGAGTTTATATATGTAAACACATGTGTCTGTATATAATTCACAAATTTTCAGATTATTCAGGTATTACAGGTTAGTGTGATTCTACATGAACACACCTCTAAGTCATCTTGTCTTCTCACTAGCATTGACATTTCTAAATTTGGGGTTTGGAAGAAAGCCCAGGAGGTGACCAGTTGCATTTTACTTGGTCACAATTCATTGTATTTCATTTAGTGGAAAGGAAAAATCATGGGTTTTGTGGGGGGTTTTTTGTGCTGAGTTGTGAAACTCTTCAAACTATGCCAGTACACATTTTTATGAACTTTCCTGTAACTGATTTTAAAAGATACAGTGGGACCTGTAATTCCAAATCTTTATCCTTGTAAAGAGCAGGTACAGTATAATTAACATACAGAAGATGGGACCCAGTTAATTGAGTGCTTTGGTGTTCTGACTACTGATTGAATCTACTGCTCAGAAATTCAGGAGGCTGACAAGCTACAACTGCCAGTACATATCCATCACAAAAGGATTGCTGCATAGGGAGAAACTTGGTACAGCTTATCTATCAGGGTGTCAAATAGTGACAATGTGAAATAGAGAGGTTTTCCCCTTTTTTGTAGTATGGGAATACTGATGCACTTGTCTGGCTGTTGGTTTTAGGGCTAATTGTGGAATGTGGTCACTTTCTGTGTAAACCTGTGCAAAACCTTCCTGATTTCTTTCTTGGAAGAGTACACTGAAGATGCATGGTAAACTTGTAATAGTTTCCTGTTGCTGTGCTCTTCTAGAGCCTGATAATATGTTGCTGGAATATATGTGGCAGGAATTTAGTGTCTAGGATTGCTGCAGTACATAAAATGTTAAATAATGTCTTTAATGCCTAAAGGACAACTTAATGTCTCAACTGGGTGGGGGTTTTTTTGGGGGGTGGGGTGGATTCATAGGGCTGTTTTTAACCTGTGGCATGTTAAGTTATATTACTGTTCCAAACTGCAGTGTAAACTAAACCAAAACTGCTTAGAACTTAAGGTTCTATCTTTGTGTCACGTGCATGTGAGAATTGAATGTCCCTAATCCTAGAGTTTTACTCCACTTCTCAGGATGAAAATCTCCTCCCTAGAAAATATTTTGAAGTGGATTTTCCAATGATAGTTGCAAGAAAAATCCATAATATCAAGTAAGTATAATCACTGTGTTTCTCTATGTGAAGCTGACTGTAATTCAGCAAAGTGTCATGAATCGCAAGCTGCAATTATTTCATGTCTCTTCTGAGAAACTCTTCATGCTCTAGGATTTAGAATAAAGGCTTCATTATGCAGACAAGTCCTACACGTGAGACTGCAGACACTGTTTCAAATTGGAGGAGTTGATAAGTGGAAGCTTTAGGGAGACAAGCTGACTTTAGTCTTAATTATGTAGAAAAACACAATGGGCAGTGAAAAGCCTCACGATAGCTAGGGGTGATGAAGTTGTCTTCCTTTACTATTGAAGACAGTAGTAAATTCCTAGACTTGTGTGTTCAGTTTGAGGTAGGCTAGCTGGTATTACATGTGAATGTTCTGTTTGAATGAACACATTACAGCTTATGGAGGATACTTGTAGAGAGTGTCTGGATTTTTCTTGAAAGATTACCTTAAACTTAAGAGTTACTGGGTATAAAACTACTGCAACTATGAAGTCTAACTTGCAGACGTTTTTATTTCCAGTAGAGGGCAGAGGTATTCTCTGGTCTGTTTAACACACACACATACGTATATATATATATATGTTTTTAAAAAAAAAGTAAGCACACTGTTAAACAAGCTCAACTGCTCAGAGATGCTTCTTCCTTCTTCCCACAGATCAAAACCTCCCCTGTCAAAACCAATTATGGAATCTCATTCAGGGAACTCTCTTCTAATAGGTGAGTCATCTTAAAAATAAGTCAGCAATGTACTGCAGCACTTTTAAAACTTTTTCTGATCATTTTGTTCTGCTATGTGGGCAGGCTTTTAATGTTTGAAATGCTGTTTGGACAGAGAATTGGGAGGGAAAAGAAGGTTTTTTTCTTCTCTTCGAGACTCCTGCCCATTTGTTCTGTGCCACGTTAGAAGTGTCTTCTCTTGAAGTGGTTTTATTCTGCCAAGAAGTTGTTGGATTTTTTTTCCTTCTCTCACATGTAGCTTATGTTATATTTTCTGTCACAGAAAGTGAAAAAGGCTACTGATAGTCATGTGTACTTGATTAAAATATCTATTGAGCGTTTACCTCTTAATCATCTTCATATCTCATTAGGAGCACAAATCTTTATGTTTAGCAGACTCTTCACAGAAGAAATGCAGCCTGCAGAGTCTATTCTGAGGAGCCAGTGCCACTTGTTACATTTTAGTATTATGAGGCTGTGAGGTTTAGGATGGTGTCATGGGGCTGCACTGTCTTGGCCTTGTTACTTTAGTGTCAGGATTGTAACTTGAAAATCTCTTTATGTGTGAGGGGAAAAAACCTTGGGTTGTGTTGAGTAATGTTTTTGGTGCCTGAATAGTAGATATGACACTACAGTAGCTGCTCTGGACCCTTTAGGAGGGACAGTAATTAACTGCATCTATGATACCAGCTAATTTATGTTAGCAAATGTGACCCTGAAACAGTGCTAGCAGTGTTTTCTGTTCCCTAATGTGGTTTGTGTACAGGTGCTCTTTATAAGCACAATTCTAGTTAAGGGTCTGGAGGGCTTCAAAGAGCCCTTCAAAGAGTGAAGGAGACTGCAAAAGCTGCAGAGGTGCACTTGTGCTGTCAGTGGCAAGGCACAGGTCCTTCACCCCAAGGCTCTTTAGTGCTTTAACTGGGATCAGAGCACTGCTGTGCACTGACTTGATCTTGATATTTACGTATATTATGCACATTTTATTGCTGCATATTAGAGGGTTTAATTCACCAACCTTTTAGGTGTCATTTGAGTAGCAGAATTCTCTGTTGTACATTCAGCTCTCAGCCCGTTTCCCCATCTCAGAAAAAGGGTTCCTAAGTGTTCCAGCTAGGAGACCTTCTCATAACATCTCTCTTACATACAGTGACATATGCTGCACTGTCAGAGGCATTAATGCAAGGTGGATCAGAAGGGTTTGTCAGGATTTGTGTTGCTGAACAGCTGTACATAGCCCTGGTACAGCAAAACAGCTGCAGAGTTACCAAGTTGCAATGGTATATTGTAATCAAAAGCTACTAATTTTAAGTCACAGCAGTCAGCAATTAATGTATCACTGTTTGAATGTGTTGGAGTGGCTTATTTCTCTAAAGCTGTTTCTCTTCTTTCTCTGTGCTGGATTTTAAATACTTGAGTAGCAATTTTACTGGAACCCAGCTGGTGTAGGCTTTACAACACTGAGGTCTTTAGGAGATAGTGTAATGTCCATATACTTGGAGGTGATGGAAGTCTGTTGTAGAATCCCAGTTTGAACTGGGGCTTGATAAACAGAGATCAGTTCGAGTGAAATCCACGTGGGAACTCTCATTTAAGGACACATTAATGGAGCTACTTCATGTGGAAGTGCCACCAGAAGAGGTTGTGGACTAAGTAAACAAACAGATGAATAGAGATTTCTTGTGCATCTGAAGGGATTTGACAATTAATTACCTCAGCTACTAACTGGTATCTGCCTTGTCATTTAAAAGCTGTCTTAGTACCTGAGAATTGGAAGGTGGTGGCTGTGACTCATACGGGCTCCAGGAGAGGTTCAGGGAACTACAAGCCAGTAGGACTGAAGTCTCTACTGGATGGATTAGTAGAAACTAACAGACAGGCTTAGTGGAAGGCAGGAATAATATAGTGTGTTGAGAAAGAGTCAACGTGGCTTTTGTAAAGGCAACTTAAGCCTCACAAACCCATTCAACTTCTCCATAGAAGACAAACACTATATTGGAAAAGGACATCAAGTTAGTATAATGCTTGAATTTGAAAAATGTGTTTTATCAGTGTCCCCAACCAAAGCATGCCAGAGAATTTGCACAGTTGTTGTGGGGTAAGGAATGGCTCTCATATGGATGAAGAGCTGGGGATGGAGGGGTAGGCATATGTTGTTAATTTTCATTATGGAGTGAGAGTGAGATCTGTGCTTAAGGATATGTTGTTGTTCAACACTAAGAAATGATTGGGAAAATAGAGTGATTAGTAAGTGGCAGCTTCTTGGCAAGTCCAAACTCTTCAGAGTGGTAAAGAACTGTAGAAGAATCTGGTGAAATTAGTGACTTAGTGATAAATTCAATGTGGATTAATATAAAGTGATGCTCATGAGTGGAAAAAATAGTTTATGCTTCAGATGTAACTGATAGGTTGCTGGCTGCTTATTGCTGCCTGTGTACAAGATCTGGGTATTATAATAAATAGATTTATGAAAACATTGGCTCAGTAATGGTCCATAAATCCAAATAAAATTTAAGGATTCTTAGAAAAAAGATAGAAAACAACATAGGTGCCAGTATTAGTAGTATACTAATACAGCCTTGGGATTGTGTAGCTTTTGTCTTTTCCCTAGGTAGGATACCATACTAGGGAGAGCTTTGGTCTGGCCTGATACAGCTGTTAGACTAATGCAGTGTTCTGGGAATGACCTGTCATAGGGTGTGTAGGGCGACCCAAGAAGCAGCATTTCTAGATAGGGAAACGTTACTTGTTTTTGTGGGTTTTGGGGTGGGGATATGGACTGGGATTTTAAATCTTGGGTGGGAGGATGTCCTGTCCTGCCCATGCACTAAGTCAGTAGTGTGAAACACAAGATTCATGTGTACCAGGAATAATTTGTTTAGGTGTTTTGGCATTTTATTTGCAAGATGTTACAATATCATTTGACATGACTCTTGTTCTCTTACTGTTTTTCTTCTCACACTAAATGATTTTGTTTCATGAAGCTGGTGCTAATAGACAACTTTATTGGCTTCAGGGGAACATCTGCTTTCTCCTTGCCCTTTAGACAAACCAGTGACAGCATGGCATGCAATTCAAGTGTAGGTATTTGTGGCCTCTGTCCTTGAATGCAGCAAGTTGACACTCATCACTGACCAGCTTTGTCCCTTCCCAGGGAATGTTAGATCTCCAGGGGAAAGCAGTGAATCCGTGCAGTAATTTGACATTGTTGTGGCAATATCAGATTAAATTGTTTTCAAAGTTCAGTGACACTCTTGTTTATGATGCAGTTGCTAATGTTGGGAAGGTAGAACTCCACCTTTGTTACCTTGTGGAGCACACGTTACACCTCAGTGAATTTGCTACCTCTCACTGCCACTTGGACGCCTTCTGTCCCTGTCTAGTCCAGCTTTGGGAGCTGGTTTAATTTCCTTTTCCTACACTTCCAAACTTCCTTGTGACCCAGTGCAGTTCTCAGGGATGGTGCTGTCTTGGTGACTTGTTTGCCTTGTGTTGGGGATGATCTTACTTTTGCAAGAGAAACTAAATCCCTCTGTGTTTTGACACGTACCCTGTTCTGATGTTGTAGTTTACAGCATTGGTCTCAGGTTGGTTGTTTTGTGCCTGCAGAATAGGTTGTATGGGCTAGTTGGTTGTAAAGCTGCCAGAGATACCTTTGGATGAGAATCCTAATGAAATCAGTTTGAGTCAATAGTACCCTGCATGCTGTCTCTTGGAAAACCTCCAGGAAGTTGTTTCATTAATCTGAGAGTAAGAAAAGAAAACTTAATCCTTGTAGCAGAGGAAACACTGTGCTTTGTGTGCCTGTGATTCTGTAATGCTGCTTCAGCAGACGGATTCAGGTGGTGGGAGGGTGCCTGGGGGCACCATAAAGCAGAGCATGTACCTGCTGGGAGTGTGCTTCTGTGAAGAAAAAATTTATTGCTCTGAGGTCAAAAGGCAGCTATAGGCAACTCCTGCTACTGTTGAGTTACTGCAATGCTGTCTATATTCTAACCCTTTGTATTGTCACTTCTGTGCCAAAAGTCATGGAAAATATGCATGTAAGTGGCATGATGAGAACAAAATGTTCTCCCCTGCATTTTGCACAGCTATCAAGCATATGCCCAGGCTGAGGGAGCCTCTGTTGGGTAGGTGGGTGGGCTGGAGGGGTGGGGATCATTTTCTCTCTCTCCTTCACTCTCCCCTCCCTTGTATTTCTCAAGTGAAATCTGAATCTGGCATGTCTCAAAACTTCATTTCAGACAAGTGCAAGAGAGAAACTTTGTAAATAACTGAAGGTGCTGAGTGTGAGCCTTGCTAAGAAAGCCATAAGGTAGCTCCATCCTCTAGAAAACATCATGACTGAACCACTTAGCTGAAAACCAGCATGAAGTATTGGTGCCTGCTTAGGGACAAGTGCTTGGAATATGGGATTTTCAATGGATTGAGCCACCAAGTGTTGCTGGCTGTGCTAGCGTGAGGCCAGTGGGCCTGAATCACAAGAAGGTAGCCTTGTTTATTTGAAAACTGTTGCTGACTTGTGTTAGTGCAGTGTGTGTGGTGTTCTCTGGCCTGGCCAGGAGGGAAGGCAGCAGCAGAGATCTGATGGAGCACGCAGGGCTCTCCTCTGTGGGGAGATCATTGTGGAGACACCTTCAAAAGAACAGTGTTACAGTAAGAAAAACAACCAACCAGAAAATATCCCAAACAACCCACAAATCCTAGGGGTTTTTAAACACCAAAGAAATTGATTCAGTTAAAAGAAACTTCTTGTTGATAAAAAGATATCAACTTAAGTGTTGAGTCCTACCAAGCTGAAACTTGCTGCTGCTTTTTCAGCTGCTCTGCAGACAGACATTCTGAAATGCTTTTGCACCAATGCTGCTCAGTCAGGGTGGCAGCATGTTTGCAAATTTCCATACTTAGGGTATCAAACTCTGCAATAAAGTAGGAATTGGGGTCAGACTGTGCACTAGTAGTACATTATTTTCTGGGCTGTTTATGGCCATACTTTGACTTTTAGCCTCCAGGCTGGGAACAATGACAATTCCAGCTATCATCAGCTGCCATTGCCTTGCAATGAGTGTCCAAGAACAAAGTGATGGAGCAGTTGTCTGTCTGATTTTAAAATTTTGATGTTGTTTGCTTAGTTAGGTATGCTCTCTCTATCCCTTTGGGTTTATACATAGGCCAAAGGTGGAAGCAAGCAGAAAAATCTTATAAGGAAGTTTGGAAGAGGCTTAGTTTAAACTATTGCCTCCTGCTTTTCCTGTTGTCCCTTGGTTTTTTTTTGCATTTCAAAATTGAATAGTGTAAACTTTTATCTTTTTTCCTAAGATTTCCTTCAGATACATGAATTATGGAGGTATTTAATGAAGTACTTTCAGATATGTTTAAAAAGTACAATTTTTAGCAATTGTATCAGCTTGTGTATAATGTGTGTGCAGCTCTGCCTCTGTACTACCCGTGGTTGTGTTTGCCAACAGCCGTCAGTGGAGAGTTGAGGGAAGTTGGCAAGAAAATGTGTGGAGGAACAAGTACATTCTGTTTGAATGGACCAGAGAAGGAGAACCAGGCAGCCCTCATACTGGAAATGGAAGTAAAGTGATTGCATTTGGAGTAAAAGGCTTTTAGAGAGAGAAAGACAATCCGTTCCTCATCAGCTTTCTTTGTCTTTTAAAAGCTTCTCCTGCAAGGAGTCCTGTATTAAGCCATTAAGTATACCTGGGTTTAAGGTTTAAAGAATATTTCCACTGAATCAAATCACCCCTAAAAAAACGATTCTGGCTTAGTGGTTTTTTTGGTCCATTTGGTTTTTTTCTTCCCAGTATTTAACTTCAAATAACCACACAATGACTACATGGCTGCTCATGTTCACTTTTCCACAGCCTGTATCTCTGAAGATCACCCAGGTTGCTTCCTTTGACCATCCCCCTCTCCCACCACAGAAGTTCCATGGGGTTTGTTCATGTGCATACAGGTTTCTTAAAAACAATTTTTCTGAAGTTTGAACTGTTTTGAAGGGCAGGTTTCTAACCTAAATTTTGAGATATTTTATTCTTTCCTGTTCCTCAGTGATAAAATGGCTTAAATCAACATGCTGTGAGCAAGAGACATTTGCCTCCACCTCTGAAGTGTTTGTATTGCTTCCGTTACTGGATCACTTAAAAATTTTGGTAGTTTATTTCTGGTCATAATTAATGTCCAAGTCAATGAAGCTGGACAAGAAGATTGCATTAATTTCATGCTAATTATGGTGACTGACGCTTGCTGTGCTGTATCTCCGGACAGCAAACCAATCACTATATAAATACTTTCCTCTGTGGTGGGGGTTTTTTGTGTGGCTTTTTTTGATGCCATTATCATGGCCTTGATATAATAACTTAAATAGAAGGGTGTGGGAAGTAGTAAAGCTATTACAGAACATGCACATGGAAAAAAGCCTTGACTCAAAATGTTGAATCATTTGCTGCACAACTTTTTTCTTTTTTCCTTTTTCCTTATTTTTTTCTCCTGTAACTCTCTGTGTGAACTGTGCTGGTTTCTGTATCTGTTCAGAAATGTTGGTGGAAAGACAGTTACTGTCACTTGAAAACTAAATGGAGGTACATCTTCCAGAACATTTGAAGCACTGCTTAATTTGATAAATTGCCTTCCCTCCCACCCCCCAGGATTTTTGTTCCTCTCCTGAAATGGAAAACCCCTTCCATCCTGTCTCTTCAGCCACTTGGTTTCTCTGTCTCTCTTCGCTCTTGGCATCGGCTCCCGTGTTGCTGTTCTGGGGCTGTGTCTGTCTGCAGCAGGATCCCAAGTGGAGCTGTGCCAGAGCTCACTACCGCAGGGGATGCTGACTGGCCTTTATGAGACCACTTCAAACTCTCACTCTGGTTTTTTTTTTCACTCCGTTATTTTACTGCTTGCTCTCTTGCACCCTTGGTAATGGGGGGATGATTATGTGCTATTCTGTCCTAATGACTTGACTCAAGTAAAGCCAAGGCATGAAAGAGCAAGCTGATATATATCCCTTCAGAACTTTGTCTTTAAGTGGTTTTGATACTGCACTTGTAGAATGCTTTCTATGGGGACTGGGCTCATCTGGTTGAATTAATTGCAACTGGTTGTCAGAATTATCAATAGGGAGATGCTCACATTGCTGCTGGCTTCTTTACAGGTTTGCTAGAGTGACAGGGTGTCTTTTGACTTAATAATTAATTCCTCCTTGATGTTGGAACGCATTTACAGGAGCTTGCTGCCTATTGTATACCAGAGTGTATACTTGTTTCTCAGAATACCTTTTCTAGTTTGACTCCACACTTAAATACCATCACCAGATCATAAGAAAAGGCTAAATGAGAACTTTTTTGGACCCTGGATCCGTGTGTGATACCCATATATATTATATAGCAATATGTATTTTTAATGTATATAGCTATATTTATGGTTGATATTTGGAATGTTGTTGCTCTCAACTTTTCAAAAATTGATGTACACTTTTTTAATGTAGTTTCTCATATATACATGCTGGGTCATCTAAAAAGGCTACCAACAAAACAAAACCCCTGCCTTTAATCTTCACATTTTTCTTCTCTCTGCATTCCTTGAAACCATGGTAACGGATGGGATAACCTATCTGCATTATAGTGGCAGCAGAGCAAAAGATTAGACTTGTTGCAGAGTCTGATGCTGATATATCACCATCAGTAAACCACAGCAATCACGTATAAGGCAAAATAATGTTTCAAGAAGAAGAGTTACTGTTAATTGTTAGATGTAACAGATCAAACTTAACTTGAAATGAACCTGTTTCTGATTTTGGGGGTTTTGTTTGGTAGGTTTTTAAAATTTTTAATCTCAGTATCCCTCTTATTTGTAACCGTTAGTCTCAATTTTAAACTTGCAGATTCTCACAGCCTAGACTCCAGCCGGTATTCCCTAGTAGGAGCAGATCTCCGTTTCTCATCAGATCTGGAGGAAAAGCTAAAGAAACATAACCTGGATATACAGTAAGATTTTTAATTTATTTTTTTTTTAATTGATGAGGGCTTATGGAAACATACTGGTAAGACTGAAGTCAGGCTTTTGGGCATACAGTATCTGCATCCAGTGCTCATTATGCTATTTCCATGGTTACCTTTTCCTGAGCCCTTTGAGCAGAAGGAATTGTTCAGACACCTCATGCAGCCTCACTGAGCCGAGCAGAATGGCATTGCCGTGACTGCTTGGTAGTTCCAAGTCTGAAGCAAGGTTGTTCTTTGTATAGTCTATTCTGCAAACTGCATTTTCTTCTTTCCTGAGATCAGACTTTACAGAACTACTTGCTGCTTGTTCTTGAAATGCTGAGTGGGATGAAGTCTGGCTTTCTGTGGATGTGTTTCTCGTGGTTGGTTCTCTTTGGGGTGCGTGAGCTTTTTGCGCAAGTTAAAGCTCTTGTTGCAGGGCAGGCACTGTAATTCCTTCTCACTTCTCCCCATCCCTTGCCCTGGAGGGGATGAGCTCCCACAGCAGCCATTTTCTGCTTCAGCTTGTACAAGTTTTCTTTCTTCATGAATTTAACTCTCTTAGAGATTTCTAAAAGACTTATCCCTTGCTTGAATTTGGTTGGAATGTAGTGAATAGAATCATAAGATATTCCAAGGGAATCTCTAGCCTGGAGATGTATTGAAATGTCATGAATTGTGGGTTCAGTTGCATTTAGTTTAATGCTGACTGATGGGCAGGACCTAGATCAGTGAACACCTTCCAACCCTAATGTAGTAGTTTTATAAGTGAAGGTTTCTGGGACCTTATTTGGTAAAAGTGAATGATAATCCTGTCAATGCTAAATTATTTCTGAGTTTTCTCTCTGTGATTCTTTTCTATTGTCTCCACTTAAAATCTCTATTGTTCCCTGGACTTTTTGGTAAAGTGATTGCCATGGAGTCCTTTGAGAACTTAACTCTGGCAGCTAATATCTGGGGCTTTATTGTTCAAGCGTTAGGCTTCTGGAGGGGCAGGATTTAAGTTTTTAGAGTGGATGATGGACATACCTTTCAAATATAAGATATATAAATAGCGGCTATCTGGCTGGGTGGGAGAGAGCATATGGGTAAGCAGAATGCATCAAATTGCCATTTAAATCTTTACACTTTCATCTTCTGAAATCTTCCCTTGCTTGCCTACATTGCTGCTCCTTGTGGAATTTCTCCTGCTTCTAGTGACTTTTCTTTTTTCCTCTTCAATCTAGCAATTAAAACTCATAGTTCTTAGGAAAGTTACTTGTGTAGATGTCTATTTTGGGTTTTTTTATGGATGAAGGAGGAAGAGGCAGTGTGCAAACTATAGGTTGCATTTTGTTAGATAATGTATGGTAGATACTGAACAAATTTGTCTAATTAAAATTCTTAGAACTTTTTGAAAGAGAAAACACTTTTTTTCAATTTGTATTCCTATTTTTACTGATCCCTTAAAGTGTGAATTGTGTATGTAGGGTGCAGTTCTTTGGCAGAATGAATTTTAGCATGCAGTTCCTGCTATCACAGTTCAGAGAAGACTTACAGAATACACATTATTCTGTGTTCAAATACAGCTGACTTAGGAGAGGTTGTTTCCTAATATCTCTGTTTTGTGTCCATGGGAGTCCCATGTCCGCTGCCAGAAAACCCAGGTCTGGTCAGTTTGGTGAAGTTAAGTGATTTCATTCAGTCTTAAATGTCTAGTTAAATAAAAAGTGGATGCATTTTGAAAGATTTGGGGGATATGAAAATGCTTCCTGTTAATTCTTCCTAGATTTTTTTCATGTTCTTTTGCTAAAAAAAGTTATCTTTTGTATGTTTGTTTTAAAGATTGCCAACGCTTCTGGTAGCGGAGTGTGTGCTGGTTTACATGACACCGCAGCAGTCTTCAGATCTCTTAAAGTGGGCAGCAAACACTTTTCCAGTGGCCATGTTTATAAATTATGAGCAGGTAAAACAAAAATGGCATTTTTAGACCTGCGTTATTGGTATAAAAATTGCTTTCAAAAGTGGGAATTCTGCTTGTAAAATAAGAGTGGGCCATAGCCTTTTGTACAGGCAGCAGTTTCTGCTGAATGGCTGTAGTAATGCATTGTGTTTTGTAGATCTCTTAGCTTGTAAAGATTATATAGCTGTTCTAAAAGACAGTTCCTGGGCTATATTAAACCAAAAGAACAGAGGTTTAACCCATATGGGGACAAAACCATAGAATATTGGTTTAAATAAGGCAGAGGAAGCAGAAATTATGCTGAATGTTGGATGTGAGTGTATAACAGTAATTTCATACCTCCCGTTGCTCTTCGGCAAAGTGGAGCAAAAATCACATCAGCATTAACGTAGCTTCTCTTTAGGGAAGTCAAGTGCTGCCTTGGGGGAAGAAGGTGGCTCTGGGAATTGATAACAGGATCTTCCAAGCTGTAAATCACTGCTAGAGAGCTGGACCAAGTTGCTGGCAGCTTAAAACAGTTGGTGCCCAGTGTGGGGTCGTTGTGTCTGCAAAGGCAGTAGCGTTGTCACCAGTAAACTGGCACTTGGCTCATAAATGTTGAGGTAGCGGAGGAGGCTGTGGCAGTGGGGAGTGAGATGTGGTGTAAGAATATGTGAACCTTACTCTTATGACATAGACAATTCAAGAGTTTAACCAAGTTACTGCTTTTCACTGCGATTACGTTCTTTTCGGAAGGGGGAACACTTTTGTCTCCTTCTCTACCTGAGGTGAATATGACGGACCGGTTCGGTCAGATCATGATTGAGAACTTGCAGAGACGACAGTGTAACCTGGCTGGAGTGGAAGTTTGCAGATCCTTAGACTCTCAGGTAAAGGAGCACAGAGCCCTGGGTGTGTATGATATTAAACTTAATTAATCTGTCTGCAAGTTCTGCCTCTGTATGTGCTCTGCGAGCAGTGACCAAAGCAGGTTTGGGGTGGAGCAGCTGCTCCCTGCTGAATCCCTTTCTCGTTAGGGGTTCCCTGTTATCAACGCCATGCTTGCTTGCTGTCACTTAGTTTTGGTAGTTGTAAAAAACCCGCAGTAGATCAGAGTATAGCTTTGTCTAGCCCACTGTCCTCTTTGCACAGAGGTTAGCAGCAGATGCTTAGACAAGTGTTTAAGAGCCCTTCAAAGAATAGGTCAGACAGATGGTCTGCACAGTCCTTAGGGGGGAAAACTGTTCTCTGGTATTTCAGCTCGAGTCCTCTGAAAACTGTGCTGCTTGTTTATTTTACAGCGGGAACGATTGCTGTTAAATGGCTGGGAAGCTGCACGTGCCATTGATATGATGCAAGTGTACAGCTTTTTGCCACAGGCTGATGTCAAAAGGTATTACTGATAGCTTGCTTGCAGCCAAAAGTCATCTTCAGATGCCATTTCCAAGGTAGCTCACATCAATATGTAGCGTGGGATGCCCTAGTATAACAGAGGAGGCAGTGTGCAGATGCTAGCTGGGTAGACAGAATATGTCTGAGTCTGAAGCTCTGCAGAGCCTTAAGGATAATGCCTGGAGCAACACTAATGATCCAGAGGGTTATGGCTGCCAGAAGTAGACTTGCAGTGCTGATGACTTACTTGGATGCGATATAAAGCATCTCGCGATAGAGATTTGCAGATACAAGATGCTACAGAACTGCTGAGTTTTCACAGTACCTGAGATGTGAACATCTTGTGAACATCCAGCCTCTAGAGTGCTAGATGGGTGGAGTCCTAAAATCCACTCAGAAGAGGCATGCGCTTTTCATGTCCCTGAGGGAGCTGACATCCAGTTGTTTGCTCCAGTCGTGTAGGCCTAGGTAAGATTACTTATCCCTTTGGTTTTTCACTACAAGTGGGTGGAAAACAATCCCTCCCTTCTTCCCTGGCAGCATATTTGGGTAATGGGCCAAAGGCAGGGCAGTAGTTTAGTGCTATGACCTAATGTACTGTGCAGAGAAAGAGAGTTGTGCCCAACGGTGTGATCTGACTGTCAACAGATTGATTGCATCTTTGTCAGTTAGACTCTGGGTCTGTAGACAGAGTTTAGCATGTAGAATGTGTAGTAACTAAAGGCTCATGTAACAGACAGTAATCTGTGTGGATTTTGTTTAAATTTTTTTTTGCCTTAAAGAAAAGCTAAAAGGGGGAAACTTTTTAATGAGTGACTTCTAGAGTATCTATTAGGAAGTGTGAATTGCTGCAAGCCATACATGAGCTATAGTTTGAATTAGCTGAACAAGTTAACTTGGTTAAAATAAGTGTTCACAGATGGGGATTTCTCAAACTGTGGAACTGAACAGGTGAGACTGAAAATCATAGGTTGTTTAAATAGGAATATTGACTGTGTGACTGTACCATATGGCACTTGTGGGGAGGCATAGCTTGTACTTTTTTTACAGCGTTTTTTACTACCTTGGATCTGTTCAGCTCCTTCCACTTGTTCCAAATGCCAAGAAATAGGTTACATAAATTCCGTCCTTCAGTACTAATGAGGCAAATAATGCTTTCTATTTATAAAAGTCTTTATAAAAAGTATTCTTCTGCAGCACTTGCACAGCTGTGAGTGTATTTAAACTTTTGCCCCTCAGCCTCTTTTGATCTGCAGCAGAAGCCCTTCCAAATGTTTAGCATGGAAAATAAACTCTCTGATATTCAAGTAATCTAGAGTATGAAGAGGAATATGCCAGGCTGAACATTTTAAAGCCAGCACAGCTTGAGAGAAGTTCTATTTGTTCAGTGGAAGACATTCAAAGATCTTACTTTAAAAACCCTAGGTAGGAACCATTTTAGGGAAAAAATCCTCAGATCTTATATGTAGCATTTGGTTTGTGCTTCATCATGAGCTCATGTGGGAGAGTTGTTAGAAGCTGCAGTGGTGTACCCATCACTCTTCCAAGACATAATATGGACTTGTTGTGATTGTCTGGAGAAAATATAATCTTCAACTATTTGCTGTAATCCTTTGATAAAGATAAATCTCCTTCCATTAGGCTGCACTGTTGTGTCTGCTTAAATCCAGCAAGACCAGATACATGCTGTACAAGGGGTTAGAAGAGAAATACAGGTATTTGTGAGATGTTATGCAGATAGTCCTGGAACATGAAATTCTGGGGATGAGAAGTTGAAAACATCTTGTGGATCTTGTTGTTTCATGTTTTGACAGCAAAGACTAGGAGTAGTGGTGATATCTTCATTATGAACAAATACCTGTATTAATTTACTAGGAAGGTACTGCCTTTATTGGCTGTATTTTTCACTCCTCTGGAGTGAGGAAGAATGCATTAAAAACTGTACTGAGACTCTAGATTGAATCACAATTTTTATTTTGTTCCTACAGAATAGAAGGACTTGAATTCCTAGATGAGAAGGAACTTTTTGAACAACTAATGCAGCACTACTGCATCTGCTGGGCTTCAAAGGACGGCAGCAATCTAGGTAATGTTTTCCACCATCTAGGAGGTGACCCCTCACATTGCTATGGTGTGGAAAGACTGCCACTGTATACACCAGATGTACAGCAGAAGTATCCTGCAGCAGCAGTGGGTCTGCTTCACTGTTGTTGGGACTGTGAACATCTCCCAGGTGGTGTCTTCACAGGTGTCTCCACAGCCTGTTGAGGGTTTGTGTAGGCATCTGAATTGCCCAAGAGGCAGCCTGTCCAGTACAGGGGAGTTAAAATTCTTACACCAAAAGATGCCGTATGGGTTACTTTAAATAACTGACTGCTTTATACTATCAGTGCTGATTTAAAGGTTTAGAAATCCTATGCATGTAAAGTGCCATATGGGCACACGGTATATGAAATCACAATGTCCTGACAATATAAAAATAAATTTGTATTACTTAGCCCAGTCTTGTTCTGTCCCCATTTACATCCATCTGAAATTTAAGTTTTCCACACTGCTTTTTTTCCTGGGGAGGGGGGAAATTCCTTCTGAAGTTAACTCTTTAATTCTCTTTTGGTTCTTAAAGTTCTGTCTCGCCTAGACTGGATTTTCTTTGAAGCAGAGATTTGATAAATACTTCATGTAGCATTATGTACGTTGGTGCTGATTAAGGAATAATAAAATAAGAATCATTTTTTGGATGAAGGATAGATGCCTACAGTCATTATTTGTCCAAATGAGAAAGGTAACTGTTGCAGACATGGTTTATCTCTACTTCTGTCTGCAATTTCAGGGTCCTTAGTCTTTCCAGAAAGCTCTGGCTGGTAGTCTGTATTCTCCTCCTTCTCACTCTCTGCCCTTCCCTTATTCCTGACAAAGTAGCATTCCAGAACAAATTTTATTTGCTGTTCCTTAGCACATGTGAATAGATGGAATCTCTGCTGAAGTTGTGCATGTAGCATGGCCAGACTGAGTAGCAAAGCATCTGATACAGCTGGTAAAACTCTATCTTCAATACCCAGTTGCTGCTGCGCCAGAGATGCTAGTGCGTGGTGTCTGCTAACCTGAATCCTACAGCTTTGACAGTTTTTCAGCTGCAGAAATAGATGTTTTCCACTTGATTTCTTACAGCTAAGAAGTGATGGCTGTAATACAGAATTATTTCTAAAGGAGCTAAGGCCAGAAAGTTCACCTGTTCACTGTAACCAGTTTTCCTGGAATCTCCAGCATTATTCTTTGCTGTGGTTAAAGAAGTATTTAGGACTGTTTGGAGTGCTGAGGTTAAGTGATGCAGCGTATCTTAGAAGTTAAAAAAGACAAATCCCAAAGGAGATAATCAAATGTCTAATGCATGGATATGGCTTAATATGAAGCAGGTTTTCTTTATCCAGAGTCAATTTGCTGCCTTCGTTAATGGTACTTTCCTCAGCTTTCTCTTTTTAATTGTGTGGGCAGATCCTTAGTTCATCAGCAGCCTCTCTGTTCTTCCTTCTGCCATGAATAACTTCAGTACTCCTTCAGATTGCCTTACTCAACTTAATTACCGTATCACAATCCAAAAAAGGGTTAAAAAAAGTTCAGACCAACATGTTTCCTGATTTCCTTTCCTACCACCAAATCCTTTACATTAAAGTATAAAAAAGCATCCTTCTTCCCGTGTCGAAGTGTTCTAATAGTAGTGAAGTTCAGGTGGTATGAGAATAAACACTTGTTTCTCCCCCTTTCTTTTCAAATAGGACTTGCAAGCATCACATTCTAACTGGAGGGAAGCTGTGGGCCCAGAAACCCCAGTGACTGCCTTCTCCTTGAGACAAGGTCACAGAAACGATGGGACTTTGCATGTGCCACCTTCAGTCTGTGCGTCTGTGTGAGCGGCACCGGTACAGGAAGCGACGGGTGCTGCTGGTGTCGACTGTCCTGTTGGCTTTTGGTAGTTTTAACAAATATTTCCTGCCCATTGTGAGCCCACAATTGTTATGAGGTGAGACTTGCCTCCTGTTCCCAGATATATCATGATGGACTTTTGTGAGATGTCACTAATTCTTGTTTAAAAGCTCGATTTCCTTAGCTTAAAACTGAAAGTAAAGTGTTCTTGGATTCTATGATCTTCCTCTTGTCTTTTTGTGGGTCTGTAAAAATGTAATTGTGACAGGAGGCTGGATAAACAATGCTGGTGAGCTGTGGTGTTGGATATCTCTGCCCACAGCTCTTTACAAAGGTTAAATTTTGTTAATTTTCATTCAGATCAAGGTAAATTCTATGGAGTGTCACCGTCTTAGCTTTCTTCTGGCTTCTACTTTTGCTATGAGGCTGTCACAATATTAGGTGTGTTCTTGTAGGGGAAGGGTGAAAGGAGGAGGGCCCTGATTCTTCTTCGGTGATGTACAAGAAACTGGATGCTGTTAAAGCAGACTTTACTTAACTGGGAAGGGCTTAGCTTGGCAGTTCAGCACTGGGGTGATAAAGGTAAGAAATTAATCTAAATTTGCACTGATACTGTCAGTATCTGTACACCAGTTGCTTGTTCTTTCTTTCCCCTTAAAAGAAACAGAATGAAATCCCAACAGCAGCAAAAAGCCTTGCTGCATTGTTTGAAATGGAATCTTGCAACCTTCCTATGAGAAAAATAAATGTTCAGTATTTATAATTTGACTAGTCTCTTACTCATTTGAAATTACCTATTTATATCTGATTTAGTGACTTCATTTTTCCTCTCTCACCAAATTCCTGGCCAAGAGTATTTTTTTAAAGCATTTGTAAGCACAAGCAACCATTTTCTGTACCGTATGTGACCGTGCTGTGAGAATGCCTGGCTTTGGGAGTAGTTGAAATAGGGCTTGGACTGGAGATGTAGGGAAGGAGATTATTGAGATACCAGCAAAAGTCAACAGTTCTTAGAAGCAACATTCATCGTTTCTGAGGAACAGAAGTAGTAAAAAGAAATGGCCTTCCCTTTGCTGCCCTCCTCTCTCTGTCACTGGTAGCTACAGGCCACCTCTTAGGTTTGTGTCAAGCTGATCTCTTAAATGATGAGGCACAGAAATAGAATATTTGAGTAATGCTCTGCTCAGTCTTTGTAACAGGTTCACATAAACCCTCTGCCCGCAAGGGAAGGGATGGACTCTCTGTGATTATGAAAGGAGCTTATAACCTTTGCTTCCTAGATAACAGTATCAATGGGATGCCTGTGCCTGCACGTTTTAGGTGTTGGAGCTTATCCACCCCACTTTTTTTCCACTGGGGCATGTGCAAGCTGTGTCTGCATCAGCATTGACCCTTTCTCTCTGCAGATGGAGGAGACCAGAAGGGTCTGACTGTTTTTTCCACCTGCCATCCAAGTACCTTCTTGAGCACAGCAGCTGTAGCCAGGAACTGGAGGGTTTCCTACTAAGTAGTTTCCCATAGCAGTTGGCTGTGCTCTGAATGGAGAAGTAAACTTGCTGATGAGCCTCTCTGCCTCTTGGGAAGTGAGGCAGTTTGTCTCCCACCTTCAGTGGCCCACAGCTTCTTGGTTTTGCAGTTTCATGCTGTTGTTACTTAGTGGTTTTGAATATTTTTTTCCTTTCTACTGTGCAATAGCTCAGTCTTACCCTAACATGAATCCAGAGACCTAAATTCAACAAGGATCTACAATCTGTCTTAATTAGACCTCGGAGTCCTCTGGACTGACTGCCTGGCTAAACAGCATTTATGCCAAAAACCTGGAAGAAGACAAAAAGCATTGCACCTCATTTCTTGTCTTCAATGTACAGTTTCTCCTGAGTTAACCTGTGTAAAAATGTAAAGAGTACATACTTATCTGGCATAAAGAGGAGTATGCAACTGTTCTCCTGATGTCTGGCCCTTCAGAAGGTCAGTGCAAGAAACTCACCTCTAAAGACCTGCAAGTGAGTACTGGGGCTTTAAGTTTTGAGCAAAACTAACTCTCTGATAACCACTGGAAGGCAAGAGTATCAGAGTGACAAGAGCAAAATTATCTGGATAAAACTTCATTTGAAACTGCCAGTGCTGATTTATGTCCGCAGTTCCTACTCTGAGCGTAAAAATGGAAAATGTTCCTGGTAGAAAAGCACATTTGTCCTCCCTTTGTACCATCCTGGTTTAGTTTGGGAGGTGGACCTTGGCAGCTGAAAGGGCTTGTGAACTTAATGTGACACTGACAACTTTTCTCAGGGCTTGAGAAAAGGTAAAAGGAACTCAAGAATCTCACTCAGTTTTGCTGTATTTGCAGTGCTGTTTTTCCTCTTCTCTTGCTGTTAGTCACTACAAGTTGGAACAGCAACTTTTTTAATTATGGCACTGTGGTCTGTGAAACCAGCCTGTCTTTTGTTGAAGGATGGGTCTGGTTCTACTGACTGAGCCACAGTCCAGTAAATGTTTACTTCTCAGTTCTGCTAATGTGGTTCCACACTGCCCAGAAGCTTGGTTATTGTTACCTAAAGCACACTTACTCTGAAATGATATTTAACTATGCTCTTCATAACTTATTTGCTAATCAAGACATCTGATATTGTGATGCCTTTGTAACATGATCTCTTCACTGTCAGTTGGTTTGGGCTGGGTTGTTTGTTTGTTTTTCATTGGAGGAGAAATGAAGGAACTTTCTAAAAGAACTGCTATGTTACAGCTACGTATTCAGGTTGGAATTCTGAGGTGCTTGTCTTGCCTTCGGGCTCCTTCCCCTCCACCCAGCCCTTTTCCTTTACCCATGTCTAAATTCTTGTAAGTCTTGTTTGGATGCTGCCATCTTCAGACCTTTTTGGACTTCATCAGTACTGTACCATGGATCGTGCTGTGGTCCCTTAAGTTGCTTGTCTTGCTTTTAAAAAGACATCCCACCTACAGACGCACTGATTCGGGTGGGAGCTTTGCTTCTGTGAGGTGTGTGCTGTCTTCCAAACTCATTTGCTAGATCAATGATGTGATGAAAGCATGACTAGAGGTTGGGTACTCTGTTGGCTTGGTTCCATTCCAAAGAAACAGTGAGGTGCCCCTGAAATGGGCAACAGTAAATGATTTGCTGCTTCAGTAGGCACAGAGGACTATGGCACTTGGGTCCCAGTTCATCCATGTTCCCCCTTGTTCTACCAGCTGGTGCTATGTTAGAGATTCCTTTTTGCTTCAGGTGAACTGTGATAATAGAATTTGATGGGGTTTATTATTTGGCAGATTGAGTAGGTTTTGGGAGCAGGCATATACCTGCTCTGTCCTCAGTGTGCAGTAGCCCTACTATGGGTTCCATCGTTTGGATGTGGAAGAAAGCCCGGTGGTGACTGCTGTGCCATTGCTCTCCAGCTGGGAATCGGATCTCACCCCCTCCCAGCCCCATCCCTGGCTGTCCTTGCATCTCTATGATTTTTTTTTTTTTTCAAAACTCTCATTCTAATGTATATAAAAGCTGGTTCCTATTTTCTTGTGTATTCATAGCAATGCAATTTTCCTTGTGGTTTGGAGTAAGAACTTATTAATGGATGACTAACCTCTTGGTATTGGAGACTCCTCGTTAATGGCTTTGATAAGATACTGATTCTGCTTGCAGCACTCTTTGATGATGTTCTCCTTGATCTGCGTCCATAAACGGCTCTGATCTGACTTGCTGCATCAGCACTGCCTGTGTTGGGTGCTGTGCAAGCACCCCATGAGAGATGGTGTCTATCCTGAAAAAACCCTTGATTTGAATTGACATGCAAAAAGTATCTCAAATAGCTGAGTCAAAGGTGCTGAAATGTCAAGATGGGATAAAGGAGACAATGTGCAGTGTTACAAATCTGCTCAGAGCTGAGTTTGACAGGCTACCTGACAGTTAATATCTCTGTTTGTAACAATCAGGGATTAAAAAAAACACAACCCACCGACAAGCCAAAAGCCCTCTGACACCCTCTGTGCTGCAGGAGGCTCGTGCAGTGACTAACGCTTGCTCTGTGGCAGCAAGACTATCCTGCTGATTTCTTCTGAATAAAATGAGCAAGTAGCTGGTAGCAGAAACCCCCCATCTCTACTACCAGTTATTATTTTGGCAAAACCCCTTTCGAGAACCTCTTTCTTGAGTCTCTTGACACAGGCCCAGTCTTTGAATGGGAGCCAAGCTGAGGTCTTACCTGCTCTGGAACAAACAAATCTGTTCCCTTTGAACTGGTCGACATCTGAGATCCAGTCACTGAGCTGTTGCATTTTTCATACCAAAGGGCTCTGAATGTGGCTCTCTATAGGAGACAGTCTTGTGCTCCATCAGTCAGTCTATTTTTGTCATTGTCTTTGTCATAGTTTAATCCTTTCTGTGTTTGGGAATGATGTCTCTGCTAGCATGAGGCAGATATTGGTGGAATTTCTGCTCATCAATTCTATTTTAGGTCCCTGTATAATCTGTTCATCTGAGGGAAGCACTGAGGAATGCGGCACAGGAGTAGAGCTGGTGCCGTGGGATGAAAGGCGGCATGGCGGTGCTCTGCTCGCTCTTCCTCTGGATGAGTCTGACTCTCCATCTTGGAGCTGTTCAGTGAAACACTTTGGCAACCAGCTAGGAGAAGGGGAAATCATTCCTGCAAGAGCTCTTCTGGAGTCTCTTCTGGCTTGGCTGTCAACAGTGGTGAAGAAAGTAGGTCACCTTGTGCTTCAGGGTTACAACAGGATCAAAGGAATCTGTGATTCCTCAGGAGCTCGTGGGGGGAGGATGGGTGTGGGCAGTCTAGCTCTCATGATTCTGCTAACTAAAAAAATCTTTCACCTCTCTTCAGGGAATATTTGGGTTTGGAGGGTGCCTGGCGCTGCTGAAACAACAGTTACTTTGCTGGAAAGCTACTCACTGGAAAAGGCTGAGACACGTTTTCTAGCCAGGAGAGATGGTCTTTGCCTTCTGCTGCTGTTTGCTGTGGTTGCGTGGCTCCACTTAGCAGCAGTGGCTCCCTTGAGCTGTGTGGTGAATCTCTCCTGATTATTTTTTTTTTTCATTACTCCCAACCTTTTGCCTGGGTTATTGGTACTGACAGCACAACAAAATTCAGAATCCATCCCTGCAATTGGTTTGCTTTAAAGGAAAAAAAGAAAAGTAATAATTTAAGCTTGAGTGAGCTGCAAGGCGAAAGCCAGCTGCATCGCCCCAACCTGCCAACTTTGGTGCAGGAGCTAGATTGTTCCCTCTGCACCCTCCTGCCTGGGTCCTGCTGTGCAGGAGCTCACCGGCTGGTGTGTGCAGGGAAGCTGATGCCAGCAACTCAGTGCTGGCTGAAGAGGCTGGGAGCCAGACCTGGCTGGTACCTGCCCATAGGTAAGGGCACTTTGACGACATCTTTCCACTGGGTTATCTCATACCAGCCCTAAATTGAGCTCTGGTCTCTGTGCCATGGCCAAACCTGTGTCACTCTGTTGAGGATCACTTAAAAGCACTTGATAGAGTTTCCTCTTGCCTACTGACTATAGTTTCCACATCTGTAAATGTAGTAACAGCAGAAGACTTGATGTTCATCAATAGGAAAAGTTCTCATGCAAGTCTCCTACAGCACAGAGCCTGCAATGTTGTTCCCCACTGTGTTGCTAATGGTTTGTGGAGCACCTGGAAAATTGCATCTCCTGCCGAGTCCTCCTGCTCTGTTTCAACTACAAGGTGGGTAGTTGGGCTGTCCCTCTCGTGTGCTGTGTCAGGAGAGGGTGGGTGATGTGGGATGTCCCCTGAAGCCGACAACCAGGCTGGCTGTGGCCCTAGCTGGGGCTTTGAAGGGAGACTGACCAAGCAGCCCCGGGGTTGGGGTGCATGGGGGTGAAGGGTGCTGCCAAAGGAGCAGCAGCAGGGAACGTGGGTAGCAGGAATGGGCAACCAGAGGAATTGTGTCCAGTCATACTCACTCTTCTGGAATCAAGGTGTGTTAATCCTCGCTGCTGCTCCCTGTGTCTCTGATTGTGAAGCATTTGCACAATGAGGATGCTAAGTCCAGTTGCCATGGCAAACTGAGAGCACGTGGCCCTGGCCTGCCTTTTTGAGGTCCTTGTCACAAATTGTTCCCGACAAGTACAAGAAAATCCACGCTGAGTCTTGGATGTTGATCCTCGCTCTGTCTAAGCTTCAACCTGAGTTTAGGTGATTACACTTTGCTGGGCCTGTCTTCCAGCCAAGTGACCTATGCCTGAGCATTGCCTACATGACCTTAAAAGATGGATAAAAGAAGTCTCCTTCTAGAAAATTAAATGATTCAGTTCCTTACAGGGATTATCCAGCTCTAGGAGCTGACTGAGAAGCAGCTGTTAGAGCAGCTTCAAATGCTATGTGCTAAGCTGCAGAGTTACCAATTCCTCATTTTGGGTTTACAAGATTTTTCGTGTCTCTGTGCTTGTGGGGCACAGGGAAACGTAGCTGTTGAGGACAGAAATGCTGCATTGTAGTTGGCCTTACAGAATAGTTGTGGGGAGCCAAGTGTTTAGTAATTGCAGAGCAGAAGATACATGTGAACGCTGTGTGGGACTAGGAGCATCCATCCCTTCTCTGAGAGCCTGGAGAATTTTATTGTTAAATACTGGAATTCACATCTAAGTGTGGCTTCATCCTCATAGTTATTTTCCCTTCTCAAAACCCTCTCTGCTCTGCATATGCAGAACTGACCCAGATCTGTCCCTGCTTTCCGAGACACAGCAGTAAGTCTGTATTAAGAACCCTGGAAATTTCCACCAGCGCTCGAGCCTTACGGTAGCAACTTGAGGCAAAGCTGTTATGCAATACAGGATCTATAATGGGGCAGAGGTCAGCTAACCTGGGTTACTGCTACGAGCTGCAAATAATTCTGCAAGTTCTCATTCAGTAACAGTTGTGTAATCATTGGGGCTATCAGTCTCCAAGATAAATACTGTAAAGATAAGGCAGTGTCAAATTGAGTTGCCTTTGCCTTTTTTATTGCTCTTTGAAAGAGCTGACCGTGGATGCTGGCCATGCCAGGGTCTTTCCTTGCAGCAATACCATCCTGCAGCATCAAAATACTTTGATGATAACTTCTTTTTTTAATAAACATGCAGTTGGAAGCCTGTCCTATAAAATGTACCAGCACTGATGCAACAGAGACAGCACGTATGCTCAAGTCCTGCACTTAGATGTTAATGGCACTTGAGCATGCCCTTAAGAGTCTGCTTAAGTGCTTTTTTTTTTTTAGGTGGTTTGAGTCAGGGTGCCATGGTTTGTATAGAAAAGCAAACAAAAGGTGGAACACCCATGTGATGAAGTAAGGAGAAGCAGAACGAAATGTTTGGAGAGGCTGCTGGATGAAACGGAGGTGTTCTGACTTTCCTGTCCAGGTAGGTGGAGATGGGAAACGTTTGCTGCGGTTCCTAAAAGGATCTTCCAGAGCTGTTGCTTGTTTTGTACCACCGTTTCCTGTACTAATTGACACAGTTGCTGTTGTCACTTGTTTAACAAATTGGTGCAAGCACAAACAAGGACAAAAATAAGCCTCTGCTAATACGAACAGATTTATCCGTTCTTGTCCCCACGCCTTTTCCCACCAGCGTAGTTTCTATCAAGCATGCTGAGCAAACCTGAGTGCCAAGTATTTAATCTTATCTATGAGGGGCAAAGGGTACTAGGTAGGAGCAGGGCTGTTTTCTTTGCGCCTTACTGGCATCTCTAAACAAAAGACAGGTGCTGGAGCAGCCTCTTCTCAGAATGGCAGGGGGTAACGTCAGATCGAGATGTAGCTTGAGTCGGGTCTGCAGCAATCGCTTATTATGTGTCACAGAAAACATATCGTGCTCAAAGCTCTAAGTGGAGAAAGTCACAGTTCAGGGAAAGCCTAAGAGAAATCCAACACCACCTCTGCCAATTCAAAATGATCATTCATACTGCTGCTGCAAAGCATTTGTTGCATGGGAGAGTCCAGGCAGCCTCCTACGTGCTGAGGTGCTGCTCTTCCCTTCGAGCATCAGCAGATACCTTGGTCTGGAGTTCTCTTTGCCCTCAGTCATCACACTGGTGGTGTGATTTATTTTTTTTTCTGACTGTGCTTAACACCCCTACATCCCTCTGTCTTGCATGCTCTTCTGGCACTTCTCAGTGTGGCTCGGCTGATGGCTCCTACATGACCAGTTTGTGTTTTGCCCACCTGCTCTCCCATGCTGCCCAGTTTGGTTCTGCCCCTTTGCTGCATGTGCTGTGGTGTGGAGCCAGATGTGATCTGGGGGTAAGACAAGTGATTGCTTGCCCTCAGTTACCAGTCAGGAGGCTGAGGTAGGGTTTGTGTGCCCCAGAGTGCTTTAGGGGCTACAGCTGACTGGTGCTGAAAAAGTCATTGCAGGGTTTTGCCTCTGGTTTTAAGGTTAGCTTGGATTGTGTGTGGGGAGTGTTCTTTTCCCTTGTAACCATCCTTATGCCATGGCAGTGGTTAGAGAACAGCAGCGTTCCCTGGACTTTGCAGAATCATAAAATTGCAGGGGTTGGAAGGGACCTCCAGAGATCATCAGCTCCAACCCCCCTGCCAGAGCAGGTTCCCTAGGACAGGTCGCACAGGGAGGCATCCAGATGGGTCTTGAGTATCTCCAGAGAAGGAGACTTCACACCCCCTGGGCAGCCTGTGCCAGGGCTCTGTCACCCTCACTGTGAAGAAGTTCTTCCACAAATTGATCTGGAACTTCCTGTGCTCCAACTTGAGGCCATCTCCCCTTGTCCTGTCCCCACAGACACTGAGAAGAGGCTGGCCATTTCCCCTGTGTCCCACACTTCAGATATTGATAACCATTGATCAGATCCCTTCTCAGGCTTCTTTTCTCAAGGCTGAACAGTCCCAGCTCACTCAGGCTTTCCTCATAGGGGAGATGCTCCAGGCCCTTAATCATCTCCATAGCCCTTCGCTGGACTCTCTCCAGGAGATCCCTGTCTTAAAGAAGAAAGGCAGCAAACTGCCCTCTGAACTGTTCGTGTAGCGGCACACCAGCTGTGGCCCTGCAAATCCCTTTTTCCTCTTCCTAACACAGCAAAACAAATCAGTCAGCGTTTCACAGTGCTGAAATCTCCCCAGCTGGTTTCCTCCAGCACTTCCCTTTGTGGCCAGTCCTGCCTGGCAGACATGGGATGCAGAGGCGCTCGGCTGGAGCTCCTGCTGACAGGGGAAACATGTTCCCTCAAGATCCCGCTTCTGTTCTGTCCTTGCAGTCCTGTGCTCAGTAATAATTAATTCCTTTGTTGCCTGAACGCAGAGCATTTCCTCTAGAAGGCTCAGGCAAACATCCCCACTCCCCAAACAACAATGGTAAATGTTTAAAAGCCAAGGACACAGGGTTAATCTTCACTTTTGGGTTGCAATCTTCCAGTGCTCAGAAGCTGTTGGTGCTCTGGGAGACATTGGCAGCTGCCTGTATGGCATTGCTGTACTGTACAGGGGCCAATGTGCTGCCTCTGGCCTGGCCAAGGAGGAGCAGAGCCATGAGCTGGCTGCTGGCGCTTGGCTGTGCTGCCCAGCTCTGCTGCCTGGTGCTATTCGGAGATCTGGGGCAGTTCCCAGTGCACCACTGTGATGCCAGCATCACTTGTGTGGTGCTTTGAGAGCTGCTGATAAGAAGCACCAGATGATGCGTTACACTGATCTCTCATGATAAATCCCCCCAAAATAAACAAAATCTGGATTCCTTTTGCACGAGTTAAAATCCCTCCCAGTGAAACCCTCGCCTGGGTGCACTGGGAGGTGTGGTGATGGGTAGATTTGATGTACCCCTTGGAAACTGGCTCTGGGTGACTATGCTCTGCCAGCTGATGAGATGGAGTCAGGTATTTTCCTGGGCCCCAGGTCTGTGCAGGGGTTTCGGAGAGGAGCCCCAGGGACCAGCTGACCCCACCACTCACTCTCCATATTCCAGGGATTCCATAACCTGCAGCTAAGACCCTTTGTAAGAAATCAGCTCTCAGGATGGGAAATGAGTTGACAGCCTCGTTTAGGGGTGCTTGAACTGGGATTCCCTGCTCGCTTCAGCCTGACCCTCCTCTGGCATGTGGCCAGCAGCAGCCTTCCCTGGGGCAGGCCAGTGGAAATTTCCTTCCCATCCCAGCATCTTGTGAAAACATCATAAAAGATCTGTGGTGTTCTTTACCCTTGCTTAAGGGGGGGAATAATCCATAAACCCCAATCCTTAATCACCCACCACAAACACGACGTGCTGCTGGCGATTGCTCAAGGAGGTGCAATGCTGCAGGAGGTGGGTTGCACGGCTGCTGCTCAGTGCAAGCTGTGCTGCAGAGACCTGAGCATCACCAGAGCGGTTCCTGCTGCACTCAGTGGTGCCTGAGAGCTGCCCCCATCCCCTACCAGGCTGCAGCCCCCAGCCGCTGTGCCTTGAACCTGGCTTTCTGCTTGGTGATCCCTTACGGGGTGCAGTGGGGTTTGGGAGGGTTTTGGGTTAAGTATTGGGTCAATAATAACTTCCAAAGCTGCCAGAGGATCCATGGGACTCTCGCCAGCAATTTTTTTGTTGGAGAGCGGTGTGAAGGGCATACAGATGGTCAGAGCTGGCTGGTCCTGCGTCAGGAGTTCTGGGTGGGATGGGAGCTGAGGGTTAGAGGCTTTGATGGAGGCTCAGGCAGGTTCTCTTGGTAGCTCAAGGCAAATTGGTCATGGTACCAGCTGTCTAGGGTCTGTAGGAAGAGGCTTGATGAGAGATGTCTCCATGCCCATCCTGACTTTAAAGCTCTTTGAGTGGTAGTGTAGTAACACAAAGTAAATCCCATGTTTGCCAGGCACAAGGGTACCACTGTCCAGCAGCTTTAGAAGGAGGCATCTGCCCTCCACACCTAACCTCAGACACTGCCCTGCGTCCTGGGCTGGCTCCAAGGGGCTTCATTTGCCTCCTCCCCATGTCAGCATAGAGCCTCTGGATGCCCTTTCCCAGGGCACAGCCTTCCTCCTTGTGCATCCCCTTCCACATACATTTTGGGGCTCTCAGTTTGTACCATGCCAGGCAGGGCACCAGTCTCTCGTGTGACGCCTGGGCCCAGAATTTATTTTCCTACAGAGAGCTAGGCCTGGTCCAGGTGTGTTTTTCCCTCCCTAGAGCTACATCAGTCTTTCACAGGGCTGCTGGCTCCGTGCATGCAATGTCATGGTCCTTCAGCACACGCTACCTCTTGGCAGCACCAGCAGGTAGAAGCTGCCCAGCCAAGTGGGCCAGCTGGGCTTCACACAGGTACCAGCACAAAGTTATCTACAGGTATCTATCCAGGTATCTACATGAAAGGAAACATGTCCTGAGACTTGGCAGAGAACCCTAAAACAATAACACATGCACACAGAAAAAACCATCACAGAGGAAAAAAAAACCAACCCCAAAGCCTTGAACCAAGGAGCAGGAGTGATAAAGAGCTTTTATATTCCTGGGGGCTGGCCTAGCAGCTTTTATTGCCCTTTTTCTTTTAGCAATGCAAATCCAATCCATTTTTTAGAGCCTCCCATGCCCTGCCTCTTCATACAGGTCAAGGAGAGCTTGCCAGCCTTCCAGACTGACAAGTCGGGTGCACCTTGGAGACCCTCGCCTGTGCACGAGGGCCCCTCAGAGACCTGAGATCTCCAGTTTCTCCAGCACTCTGCTGCACAGCATCTCCTCGATCCTGCCTGCGGGGCCAGCTGCTGCCAGGGCTCTGCCTGCTTCGTTCCAGCCCTCCTCATGGCTGCTGCTGAGCATGGTCACCCCCTGGGAAAGGAGTCAAGGCTGGACATGGACATGGACATGAAGCCCAGGTCCTCGCGGCCTCACTGGTATGAGCTTTACGTCCAGCCTTGCGTGGCCGAGCTGCTGGGCAGTGCACTCTTCATCTTCATCGGCTGCCTCTCCGTGGTTGAGAATGTGGAGGGCACAGGGAGGCTGCAGCCCGCCCTGGCACATGGGCTGGCCCTGGGGCTTGCCATTGCCATCCTGGGAGACATCAGGTAAGGGGGGGCTGGCACCTGGGGCTGCGTGTTCTCCTGCTCCCCCTACACCTCTTCCGCACCCCTCTCCAGGGACCGCGTGGTCCCTGCCGCAGGGATTCTGTGCATGGGCAGGAGGAGATGCTCATGTATCCTCCTCACATCCTGCCTTTAGGATCTTTCTTGCCCAAAAGCCCCTTTGTTACCAGCACGGCTGCCTAGGTGGTGCCCACGCCTCGGGTCTGGGGAGTGCACTTGGCTGCAACATTTTATTTTTAGTCTATTTTAATAAAAGCAGTCAAAGCTGAGATGTTTCCTTTTAAAGGTATGTCAGAATGAAGCATTTTGGCCTAAGTGGGGTACTTCCCTGTGTGGTTTGGGGTGAAAAATTCGGATTCCATTTACAAATGGTTTCAATTCCTCAAAAGCAACACTTAGACAGACCTGCTTGTTGAACATGGTGTCATTTGGTGCTAAGATAGAGATTTGTCCTGAAGGGAGAAGCTGAAACAGTCCCTGTGGAGTTTGATTCCCTTCTCTCCGATCAGCTCCAGGGCTGGGTGACTCCAGGCTGTCCCCTGTCCCCCCTGGTCCGTCCTCCCCACCCCCCGTGCAGGCTGGGGAGGGTGGCTCAGCTGGGCTCACACGTGAGCCCCGGAGTCCAGAGCAAACTGGCTGATAAATTATCAGCGCCTGATTAGGAGGGAAAATGCCAGGGGTGAGGCTTGTATAATTGGGACTCGGTGACCTGGGGCACATGCACCAGCTGAGCCAGGCACCTACTGCACCCCAAAACCTCAGCATAGCAAAGCCATGGACCAGGGGAGCTGCATGGGGAGGGGGGAAGGTGTGATGGGGGAGCTGCTGTAGAGGTGTTTTTGGGGGTTCCAGGGGTTCTCCATTAGCTCTGAAGCCAAGAGGACCTGGCTCAGGGTCCTGGTCAGGGAGGTGTTTCAGTGTGAAGTCAGATTTTGAGAGATTTGTGTCGGGAGAGGCTGGAGAGGAGCCTGGCTCTCCCCATGCTGCAGGTTGCCCAGTGCCCCGGCTGGCATTTACCTGCAGGTGGATCCCCCCTCAGCTCCCAGGCTTCCACCTTCCCAGGGCCGCCTGCAGCCAGAGCCCTGTCCAGCTGAGACACTTTCTATCCTAAACAACACAACTTCTTGCTCTCGTATGATGGGTCCTTAATTACAGCTGAAGAATAAGATATAATTATAGTTCCTAGACACTCTGACTCATTGCCTTCACCGGCAATTATTATTAGGGCTGATTGGTTATGAAACTTGTTCATTAATGCGTGTCCCGTGGTAATCTGTTTTAATTAGAAGGTAGCTTGAGTTTGTCTTGCATGTGGTCTTCACGATGAATGATTTAGGTCCTGTGGCAAGGTGAGCATCAGCGGCTGCCAGCCCTTCCTGGGCGGAAGTGGGCAGCAGGCAGGGGTGAGGAGAGACCCCTCTGCCTTTGTGTTTGCATGGAGCAGAGGGAGACAAACCCTGAGAATCCCAGTAGAGCCCAGTAAGTGCTGGTGTGGGCAGGAGGTGGCCTCAGCCCTGCTTGACAGTGTTTGTCTGGTTCCTCCCCGGGGACTCCTGTCTTGCCCAGCTGGGTGCAGGCTCTGTCAGCGCCTCTCCTATCCTAGCAGCCGGGGTGGGTGTAAAGGGGGAGGACTTTCCTCCCTCCCTAAGTCTTTGCCCTCGGAGGAGCCACTTCCAGAAAGTGCTGGTGGCTGGGCTGGGCTGTGCTGCTGCCCCAGGCACAGCTCTTGCTGGGGGTGGGTGTGGTGGGAGGGCAGTGGTGTAAGCCCTCCTGTGGCAGGGCTTTGGTGCACCCCACAACCAAGAGAGACCCTTTCTCCCCACGCTTTCCCTGGCAGCACTGTGGCAGCTTCTGGAAAAATCTGTGGGTCTCTAGAGACTCATCCCTCAAACTGCCCACAGCAGCTCCCACCCACCCCCAGCGCTGTAGGAGGAGCTGGGTATCCAGTGTGAAGGTGCTGCTGCTTCAAAGCAGCAAAGGCTGAGAAAGGAGGTGGATGGATTCTCCTCCTCGTCCGTGCACTGTGCCTTCTCATGGGAAGGACTGAAAAACATCTGTGGCTCCAGCCCATGGCAAGAGCAGCGCTCAAGCCCCCAGGAGCAAACCCCGTGCTGGGGGGTGAACCCCGTGCTGGGGGTGAAGCCCTCACTGATGCTTCTGTCTCCTCTGCAGTGGAGGCCACTTCAACCCTGCCGTGTCCTTGGGCGTCTGGCTGGTTGGTGGGCTGAACATCACGATGGTCATTCCTTACTGGGTCTCCCAGCTCTGCGGGGGGATGATAGGAGCCGGCCTGGCAAAGGTACAGACACCTGTGGAGTCTCTTTAACCAGGGCTGGGGTGCAGGGACTCCCCCTGCTCTGCTAGAGCTGTCCTGGCCAGCCTCAACCTGCTGTGCACCCCTGGGGTCTCCAGCAGCCACCTGCAGGATGTGGGTGGGGGGCGAGGGGGATTTGGTGCATTGGTTCCACATGTAATTAGAACCACCCATTTCTCACTATGGCTCAGGGGTTTGCTGCGTGGGCACGGGGCTTGTCTGGAGCTTGGGGTCAGGGTGCCCAGTTTCCCCTCCCAGGTCTTTCACGGTCTGACTGCAAGATGCAGACAGTGCCCCCCTGCCATAGGCTCAGGTCCAGCAGTGCTGTGCAGATTCACAGAATTTTAGGGGTTGGAAGGGACCTCCAGAGATCAAGTCCAACCTCCCTGCTGAAGCAGGTTCTCTAGATGTGGGGGTGCCACCTCTGCACGGCGCTCCAGGCCCTGGCTGGTTAATTCCTGGCTGCAGCTGCTCTCCCAAGGTTGGCCCTGACGCTCCAGTCAGGTACAGTCTGATGTGTGGTGGGTACCTCTCCAGCTCCCGCACAGTGTTTGCTGGTGCCGCTGCTTGCAGCGCTGCGCTGTAGGGTTGATTTATGTTTGGTGCTGCCCGCTCCAGGCACCCAGGCAGCCGGTACCCAGCGGCTGGTGCCATTTGGCTGCTGCAAACCTTTGAGCAGCTGGGTGAGGCTCATCCTACTCAGGGCTGGTGGCTGGCTCATTATCTCGGGAGAGACGCTAAGAGCCTTCGCTAATGAGTTTATATTTGCCAGGCGCTTAGGGCTGGCTTTCAGGAGGAAAGTGATGAGATTAGCTCCTCTTTAACCTGATGCTACACTCGCCCACGCTGCCCTGACAGCGAGCACATATGCCCGTTAAAGCCCACAATATGGAGTGTGGATGGCATAAACAGGGCTCCCCCCGCGCAGGCCGTGGCGGCAGGCGAGCGGTACGTGAATGCCAGCGGAGGAGCCTTCAGCAGCATCGCAGCTGACGAGCAGATCCCATCCGTCCTCGTGGGAGAGATCGTCATGACCACCTTCCTGGTCCTCGTGGTCTGCATGGGCGCTGTCAACGGGAAGACCAAAACCCCTCTGGCACCTTTCTGCATCGGCTTCACGGTCACGGTCGACATCCTGGCAGGGTGAGCTCGCGCATCTTCTCCCTGTGCGTGTTCACACCGGCTGGCAGCTGCTGTTGCCAGACAGGGTGCTCGAGCAGGGGTCAGGGTGGGACCACAGATGGTGTGGATGGAGCTGGTGCTCAGAGCTCCCTGCAGTGTGGTTGAGCAAAGCCATGGGGGGCGCGGGTAGGGGGCAGCTCTAAGCACTGGCTCCCCGCATCAAGGCTCCCCTGCTCCCTTCCCAGCTGGCACAGCTGCTGCTGCATCCTGCACCAGGGAGGGGAGAGCGGATGGGATGGGATGGGATGACATGACCCCCTTGCCACACAGCACAGGAGCTGGCTGATGACCCCACTGCCCCCTCTGACATTTTTGGGGAGAGGCATGGGGTGCAGCCTGGCCGGGTGCAGGAGAGGCAGCGGCTTGAGCCCAGCACGTGGCACTTGAGCCAAAGCAGCGTTTACAGGTGCCTGTGACAGGCTGATAAAACCAAAGGGCCACGCGGGTGATGTTTGTTGTAGGAAGCCCTGAGCAAACAGGAAAGTGTTTATCTGGAGCCATTCTGTCTTGGTGGCTGCTGGAAGCGCTGCCAAGCTCAGCCTCGGCACGGGCAGGCGTTCCGGGCCAGCAGCCTGGATCTTGTGCCACTGCGATCAGATAACGAGCACATGCAATTATGAATGTTAATGGGCTGTTTAGTTAAGGCAGTGCCCCCTCTAGCGGGATTCTGAGCTCTTATTTAAACACCACACAAACGGCGTGTGCAAATATTGATCTGCTGCAGTTTTCTTCAGCCTGTAAACGCTGTTGTCTCTCCTGTCCCGCTCTGCTACCTACACGTGGTGCAGAGCTTTCCCTGTTTAAAAGCCCATCTCCTGGTAAGCCCCAAAATAGACTCAGTGCTTGTGCTTCCTCCCTACATGCTGGGTTTTCCCCAAGAGCCTGCAAAGGCTCCCGAGCCGAGGCCGGATGGGTGCTGATCTCTCGTACCACAGGGCTGATGCAGCTGGTTTGTTCCTCTTTCAGAGGCGGCGTGTCCGGAGCCTGCATGAATCCGGCCAGAGCCTTCGGGCCAGCTCTGGTAGCAAACTACTGGGACTATCACTGGGTTTACTGGGTAGGGCCCATGATTGCTGCCCTCCTTGTTGGCGTGCTGGTGAGGTACGTAATGCTGGCAGCGGCAAGTGGAGCCTTGCAGGCTGACCCCCTCTTTCTCACTCTGCTGTCTTCCCAGGGGTGCTGTCCAGCTCCTTCCCTCCTCCCTGCTGTGAGCAGCCGCTCTTCCAGGTGCTGGAGACCCTTCCTTCTCATAAGGATGAGGTGACAGCATAGATCCTGTCTCCAAGTCCACATGTTTGCTCCATCTGTGTCTTCTTGCAGGGCAAATTCGGGCCCAGCCTGGTGCTGGGCTGTCGTGGTTGCTGGGTTTCTGATGCACATTTGCAATGGCAAAAAACCCACTAACCCTGAGTTTCTCTCTTCTACCTCCCCAAAGGTTCTTGATCGGTGACCAAACCACCCGCCTGTTCCTGAAGTGATGCTGGGCACGGGGCCACACTTGTGCTGTCATTGCTGACCTGCTGCAGGCGGCTGGTGCAGCTTAGCACAGCCAGCATGAAACCCCCTGTCCCAGCTCCTCACCGTCCCACCGCCTCTCCACACCCCCCAGGCAGCCCATGCTCTGGGAGATGGTTCACTTGACACTGCAGAGACGTTGGAGGGCAGCCTGGCTGGACCGGGCAGCCCTGTGCTGGTGGCAGAGCCAGGCAGTACTGCTCCCACTCTGGTCTCTGCCAGCCTGTGCTGTGGCTGAGGGACCCAGCTTCCCAGGAGCATCCTCTGACCCATGCCAGCACCCATGAAGTCTCGGCATCCCCTAGCACCAGCTGTGCCCAGCATCTGTCCCAGCAGGGCTGTGCAGCACTGGGAGCCCTGTGCCCGCCGGGGTGGGCACCACTGCCCCCTGCTCAGCCAGTCCAGAGGGTGTGTGTGGCTGTGGCTGGCAGCCTGCTGCTGGGCTGCTCTCCAGGAGCTTCCCAGGATGGATGGTGGGAGCTGCTGGTTCCCAAATACCTTATGACTGATCACTGTCAAAATTCGTTGTGATGATGTTAATTCTGAGGACTGCTGCAGCTAGTGCCCTCAGCCCAGGCACCTGCCTGTGGGAGCTCCCCAGTCCCAAATGTGGCTGTGGGTGCTGCGAGGCTCCAGGCCCAGCCCTGTGCTGGCTCCTGCACTTGTCTCCCGTTTGAGCATCTTGCTGGGAGCCCGTGTTACACCGTGGCAGGATGTTCCTCCATGGCAGCCTGCTCCCCAGCTTGTGCCATGGGACAACTCCTGTCCCTGTGCAGGTACAGGGTGATGCCAAACAGCTCCCTGCCATGTAGGGGAGGGTGACAGAAGAAGGGAGCTTTGTTGGCAGTCTGATTTCTGTCCCTTCTCAGCATCCTGAGGGCCAGGGGTTGCAGCACCCGTGGAGAACTTGTGGTGTGTCTGTCTGACCCCTGTAAGAGGATGAGTGCTGGGGGGCAAGGGGAAGGGGCTGCCTTGGCGAAGGGAGCTGCTGTCACAAGCAGGAGGAGTTGGCAGGAGAGCAATGGAGCTGTGTGGGCGCAGGGAGAGGAACCAGCGCAGCAGCTTTACATCAGCTGGGTAGCCATCCCCTGCAGCAGCACCCTGAGAGCCCCAGTATCCCTCACTGAGGGGATTCACAGAGGCCCGCCCCCCACTCCGGCTCAGAAGGCTTGGTGAGGGCTAAACTGGCCCACAAGCGAGTCACTCCTAATTTTGCAGACTTAACTCTGTTAATGTCCATTGTTTGCCCAGTCCCTACGTGTGTGACACTGAGGTGCCCCAGGGCTGGCCCTGGAGAAGGGGCTGTGCCGGCAGAGCCATACCCCCCCACAGCGAGGCTGCTTCCCCTTCCCAGTGCCAGGCCACCAACCTGGAACTGGGGCTGTAGGGCAGGGGGAGATGGGAGTGGGAAAGCTCCAGGATGCTGTGAGAGCACAATAGCTTCCATGCAGGGCTCTGGCTGCCAGAGGTCCAGAGGCGACCCCTGGGCAAAGCAAATGCTTCTTGCCATCCTGGGCTGCTCTGGGCAGAGGCAGAAAAGCTGTTGCTGGGGCAGGGAGGATGTTCCTGGCTTTCTGATGTCCCCGGGGGGATGGCAGAGCCCTGCACAATGTCACCTCTCTATTTTCAGCTTGCTTTCTCTTTTTTCCAGCCCAGGAGGTGACTGCACACGCACATACACATACATACACAAAGCTGTATCCTTTTTTAGAAAGGACAAGGCTGTAGAGATGCTAAAGTGAGGGAATGCCAGAATTAAAGCATCCCTGACTTGGGAAGCGCATGTTTGCCTGCACCCCCTCCTGCAGGCAGCTCTCCCGGGGCTGGGCAGGGGGATGTGGGACCCCACGGGTGGGCAGCACAGAGCCCAGGTGAGCCAGGGCACAGACAGCCACTCATTCAGGAAGGAAAATGATTCAACCCACAGAAGGAGACAAATAGCATGAAGATGTCACTGGGACGGTTGTCATGGCAACGCCACCAAAAAAAAATAAAAGAAAGGCAAAGTCAATGCTTCTTCCCCAGAGGGACCCTGAGAGTGGGTTCTGGTGGGAGCCATGGGGCTGTGGAGAGCCACCATGGGGCCCCCAACCTGCCCTGGCCCCTGCTCGGGGTGCAGACCTCTCCCAGAGTGAGGCCACAGGCAGCTGCCACGCTCAGGCACAACAGGTGCCCACCTTCCCCCTTTGAGAGGAAGCATGGCCCCGCCACGCCGCAGGAAACATGCTCCTGGCTGCAGGAAACACGCTCCTGGCTGCAGGACCGGCTCCCTGCTGCACCCCCGGCTCTGGGACCCTTCTCCTGGTGGGCACAGACAAGGGGCTGCAGTTCCATGGGGTGGTGATGATGCTGACAACTGCTTGTGGTCCGCAGGTGCCAGAGGCAGGAGGTGGGGGAAGGTCCATGCACAGGGGCCTGTGCTTCCCTCTTTCACTGTTGGTGTGTTCAGTATGTTCCTTTCTAATTTGACAGGGTGACTTTTAATAAAGTGTCCACAATACTGTGTTGTTTTTCCCTGAGTATTATTTAAAGAGCTTAATTTATGCTAATTAAATACCAATTAACTTCCAAGCACTTAATGTGCTTTAAGGACATAAAATACATCTCATTCCCTTTCAATTAAATTTGCATCAGGTCTGACCATGGGTCTGCAACTTGGTTTTACTGGCATATGGACATAGGGATCCAGCCTGGTGTTTCCCAGGTACTCTGTGCCCACTGGGATGGAGCCAGAGCTGGTGAGTGCTCACACCCCTGCATGACAAAAAGCCCATGGGGAGCACAGGTACCACCTGAGCTGCAAGAGCCACCAAGGGCTCTGCTGACACAGCACACGTGCTTGCCTGGATGTTATCGCTCCTGGCTGGCATGAGCACTGTGGGGACATGGGAAAAAATCAGAGCGTGCTCTGGGAGTAGCATCAGAAGGATGTTTGTCCCTGCCTCAGCCTCTCTTACCCTCACACTGCAGCTCTTTCGCTCTGGATAAACACCCTGGTTAAACATTGACTGGGGGAAGAAATCACGCTGCTGCCAGCCCACAGCAGGGAACAGCCCCCACCTGCAGGCAACAGACACACGTTTATCCGAGGCAGGAGGCTCCTGCCCAAGCCTTGAGTGCCAAGGGACAGGCCCTGATTTGGGATGCTCGCTCATGGCCCACATCCAGCAGCAGAGGAGCCCAGACCTTAAATTGTGGCCCAAATTCAAGCTGGGCCCCTGCACGGCCCCCATGGCCACTCACAATCTCTTCCTGTGTTTCACGCCTTGCCCAGCGCCCTGACCTGTGGCCAGTCCCCTGGTCTCCGTCAGGGGTGGCTCTGCCCACCCTGGCTAGTGGCTGCATGGGACGCAGCTGCTGGCAGCAGCAGCACACTGGAAATAGCTGATAGGCAGCGTGCAAATGTGTGAATTAATGAGTCAGTTAATTGGGCAGAGCCTCTCTCCTTCCCCCACTCGCAGACCTGCCCAGCTCTCTGCCCTGCAGCCTCCCTGGGAGCAGGGAGCTCGTGGCCCATCACCGTGCTGTGCCGGGGAACTGGGGTGGCAGAGAGGTGTGGCACAGGATGCTCGGCAGGCATTGCCCGTGCACGGGGCAGCACAGCCCATCCCTGAGCTCCATGACACCGGGCCACAGCTAGTCTGGGGGTACTCCCTGTCCCCCTGCTGTTATGAAGAGCTGAGATGGGATGAAGTCCCGTATTCTGCCCAGGAATGTCCCACATCCTTGGTTGTGCGTGGCCACAGCCAGACACACAGCTCTGCCTCAGCAGCCTGGTCCCTGCTGGGAGGCAGCAGCTCCCTCCCAGCTGGTTCATCCATCATCTCCCCATGGGTGCCAGTGGTCCCTTATCGCAGGAGACCCAGCTCCGTCCCTGAGCACCCAGAGCTTGTCTCCAGGAGAGGGACAGCCCAGGTGGTAGTCAAAAAACAGGCTGAAGCAGCGATAACTCTGCATGTTGGCAATAATCAGACAACAGCGCTCGTAACGAGGAGAAATCTCCAGGGCTGTGAGCTCAGCACGGCACCGAGCGGTGCTGGCCCTGTGTGGGTATTTGCTGGGCGGTGGAGTCTCACCAGGGGATGTTTCCCCCCCAGCACCAGGCTCACAAAGGGCTTTTCATCTGTGGGCAGCACAACCCCTCGCTGTTCCCCTCCGCCCACCAGCCTGCCACTCCTGACCCCGCAGTCCAGGAAAAGAGGAGCCTGCAGGGTTTTTCCTTCCAAATTCTCCCCTCAGAAGGATCAGGGGTGCCTGGCAGTGTAGCCCCCGTCTCCAAAGCCTCCTCTTAAAATAGCAGCATCCCTGAGCAGAGGCAGTTCATCAAGATGCCAAGGGTGTGGCTGCGGCGAGGTATGATGGATGAATGCTTTTTGGAACATGCCCCGTGAGAGCATCTGGGAATTCTCACTTTGCTCTGCCATAAAGATTTTCTTTGCCCATCTGCAGCTGGAAAAATTGCAGCCTTAAAAATAAAAGGTGATTGGATTCCTTCAGCTCATTTTGTCCGTTGGGCAGAACCACCATGGTTACAGAGGGCAGGCACAGCGGTGAGCAGGGAGAGCTGCAGGTGGTGGGATGCTCTGACCCTCACCAGTGCCCACCAGTCAAGGCTGGACCTGTTCCCATGGCACCAACCGGCTCCTCCACTGCCCAGCACCTCCCAGTTTCCTCCTGCCTGCGGGAGCAAACTGGGGGAATCTGGACCCAGCCTCTGTGAAAAGAAGGTTTTAAAACCCCAGGAACTATACTAAAATCCAACACTGGCAGGGCAGTGGCAGCACCAGCACAGGCCTGGGGGGCGAGGGGGTTGCAGACCTTTTCTGAAAAAAACAAGGGGTGTGCAGCCCCCAGACCTCTCCGGTGCTCCTGGGTGTTACATAAGCCTTGCAGGGGAGGGGGCAGCCTGCAGGCCCCGGCAGCAGCAGCCCTGACAGAGGGGCTGCGTGAGAATGGGGAGCAGCACAGCTTCTGCAGCCCCAAGGGAGCATGCCGGGCGGCCGCTGCACCCCAAAACATCCAAGGCAGCTCGTCCTTTGGCTGGCACGGCTCTTCCAGCCTACCCCGTCCTCACCTCCCGGGTGTCTGTGCGAGCACACAGGGCACCCCGCTTGCCACCCTGGGCGCCGGTGCCACCAGGAGCTCCCATGGGTGCTGATGGCCTCGCTGGGGTGCCCCAGGTGGAAGCGTGGTGGTGGCTGCGTGGGCACCGGCACGGGGGTGCGAGGGACAGCGGAGGTGGGCGATGACGCGCGGAGCCGGTGCCGCGCGTGAGCTGGCATCTGTATGTAGGAGACGGGGAGCGAGGCGATGGTGAAGGGAGTGGGAGTCTAAATGTATTCTGGGGAAGCTTTTAAAGCCCTGCCATTAGCGAGGTCCGGGTGGTGCGAGGACGGGCTGGTGCCCTCCTGTGCTTGGACGGCGCCCGTGGGGCCGGGGTACGCGCCCCGAGGCCGCGCAGCATCCCCGGGCGCTGCGCTGTACCTCCTGCCGCCGTGCCGCGTCCCTCGGCGCGGTGCCGCCCCGGAGCGCTGCGCCAGCCTTCGCTGCTATATTTACTCTGCAGCCTGTAACAAGGCACAAATGCCAGAGCAGCCTCCCTGCCGATGAGCATGTATGCAAAGAGCACTAATAAGCAACGCCACCACACGCTTCAAAAGGGGGCGGCAAGCATGTCCCCGGCTCAGCTTTGGGGGTTCAACCAGGTGGTCCCAGAGCTGACTCTATTGCAGAGCAGGTGAAGCCCCAGAGCAAGGCTGGTGGAAGGGAAACCAGGGAAGAGGGGCTTATCCCTCCACTTCCCACCCCCTTTCTGCCCCGCTCCTCATTTGATTGATCTTTAATTTCATTCTGCTGTCACTGGCAGCCCACTTGTGCTCCCCAGAGAGGAGCCGGCTCAGAAAGATTCCTCCTGGGAAGGATCCCAGGGGATGGGGTGGCGCGGGGGCCTGGGACCCCCAGAGCCCTTCTTCCCCCCAGCTGGTGGGGGAGTGGAGCCACTGGCGGCAGCGGGGGCTGCAGCTCCTCTCTGCACGCTCAGCAACGCTCAGCCTCGCTTCCCCCAGCACTGAAGTGTTTCTTTAACTGGCATCTCTCGAGCTGGAGGGATTTACATTTTAAAGGGGTTTTAAGATGGATTTGGATAGATGTTTATTTCCAAGTTGGGGGTTTGGAGGTTGGGGTTTTTTTTTTTCATCTTTTTTCCAGTTTGAATGATTGTGGAGAGGAAATAATAAACAGGAAGCACACTGGGCAAAGCCTGGGGTAAGTAATTTGTGCTCATGCAAACGTGATGAGTTGTCTAGGTTTGGACACGTAACCCCTGACCCCCGCTGTCCAGTTTGGTGTGAGCATCGGTGGTGGAGGTGTGTGAGCAGCCTGTGGTCCCACTCCCTGGGCTATGGGGCCCCCCTCCACCCCATGATGTGTCTTCAGCATCCTGTGGTCCCAGGTGGGAGAGCTGTCAGCGTGGCCATCGCGTGCCCTCCGCCCCTGCACCCAGTGCTTGAGCCCTCTCAGGCTCCTGGTCACCATGGAGACCTGGGAGGAGGATTTTGAACTATCTCAGAAATTTCTGCCTCCCTCCCTGCCCCACCCATGCACAGCCTGTTCTTTTTCTGGGCAGCAGCTTCTTGGTGCCCAGCCCCCCACAGGGGCTGCTGGGCCAACTGCGTGACCCCATGCATGACCACGTGCCCCGTTCCTGTCCCTGTCCCCATTTTCCTCCAAGCTCAGCCATGACAGAGGTCACTCTGCTGGGAGTGGGCAGCATGGAGCCCACCATGGTAGTGCCACATGCTGGGGACAGCATCCCCTGGCTGAGACACAGGCATGAGCTCTGGAAATGGGCTAAAGCTGCCTCCCGGTCCCATGGCCAGGAGCCCAAGCAGAAAGGCAGCTCCCAGCAGGGTTGTCACCCCTTCTGTGGGATGCTTTGGTCCCTTCCTGGGACTCCCACCTGGATGTGCACTTTCCTTACAGGTGGTGATGTGATGGGACTGGTCAAGGGGCACCTGCCATCCCTGCACTGCAGGACCACCGCAAGCCGTTGGGCATGCACCCTCCTCTCCAGGCCAAGCAGAGAGCGGGCAGGAACCCCTAGCCCAAAGTCAAAGAGCCAACTGCCACAGGGCACAGCCCCTCTCCTCCAGACCCCACATTATTCCATTGCCCCAGCATGGAGATTTGCTCGTAGCAGCAGATCCTAATGCTGCCAGCAAGAGCCCAAGGAGCGGGTTTTGCTTCCAAAACATGAGTTTCCATCACTCTTCGCTGGGTTTCTCCACTTTCAGAGGGCATCACACCCTTGTTTGACTTTTAGCAGCAAAGAATCAGAGCAGTGAGACTTGCAGGCGTGGAGGTGCGTGGCAGTGAGGGGTGTGAGGGCGAAAGGAGCTCACTGGAGCAGCAGGACAGGCTGGAGCAAAGGCTGGGCGGAAGGGGAATGCTAATCAGGTTCTGTGCTGGCAGCAGCCAGAATGCTGCACAATAAATAGCCATTTTAATTACTGCACAATATTTACAAGATTGCTTCCTCATTTGGGAAATTAAAACAAATGCTCCATCAAAATGATCAACATTGTACAGAGAAGCACAGGGCTGATAAAGAAATACATCGGCTGCTAATGAAGGCGTAATTGGCACCTTGGTGCTGGTGTGGCTTCCTCTTCTTCTTTGCAACTGTGGTGCAAGGGATGGCAAAGGGTTTCCCCAGCCTCCACAGCGCTGGGGTGAGCTGGGGTAGTGGTCTCTGCACTGGGGTCCCTGCCAAACCATGCAGGCCTGTGGTGGGTAGGGACAGGACCCTTCATCAGCTCAGCCCCTGCAAAAAAGAGGAGACGTGAAGGTTGGGTAGAGGATGCTGAGCTGCAAAATGCCTTTCACATGCATCTTTCTCCTGGCCGTGTCTGTCTGTCCTGTGGGCTGCCACCACCAGCCAGGAGCTGCCCCCAGCCTGTTGCCTGGTGTTATTTCCCAAGCTACAGGTCCCGGAATCGTGGGGTGATTTGGGACTCGGCCTTGATTTAAGTGAAAAATGGAGAAAATCTCTCGAACTGCAGTCCCGGAGGGGCCTGGGGCAGAGTGCACTGACCGCCCAGTTTCGTTTTCTGACGTGTCTAACACCACGCTGGAACACGGGGAGGTGGCTGTGCCCAGCCCCGGTGATGCTGCCGGTTTGGGTGGATGCCGGGAGCCGGGAACCCCCTCCCTGGTGAGCCCAGCCTGCGGAGCCCACCGCGCCTGGGTCGGGGCGAGTGGGCGCAGGGCAGCGCCGGGACCCGCCTGGGTCCCCCCGCCGCGGTCCGCGCACCGGCGAGCATCCCCCGGCCCGGCCCGGCGGGGACTGTCCCTGCGGGGCGGGGGTGGCCGGGTGGCCTTTGGGTACGACGTCCCCCACCCCGGCTGCCCTTCCTTCCCTTCCCCCCGCGCTCTCCTCAGCTCCTTTCCCCCTTTTCTTCTTTTTTTTTTTTTTTTTTTAAATAATCTTTTTTGGCAGCGCTCCCGTTGCCATGGGAACGGTGACATCCCGAGCCGGGCGGAGCTGCCGGGCGGTGCGGAGGGAGCCCGTGTCTGCCCGGCGTGCCCCGGACACAACTGGGGACTCCCGGGGTGGGGGTGAGGGGTCTGGGAGGGGGCTCCCCCGGGGATCGCTCCCTCCACAAGCGGTGGCGGGGCCAAGGCCAGCTCCCAATTCCAATCCTCCCCCATCCTTCCTGTCCTGAGTCCCCAGGCGCCAGTGCTGCCTTTCCCCTTTGCCGCACTAATTAACTAATTACAGCCCGTGTCAGCAGCTTTCCCGGTTTGATCATTAAACCCAAGAGCAACCACACTGCCCCCCAAAAATCACAGCATGCTTCCCGGGGGGATTGCAGAGCAGGCAGGGTACCCCACGGGTGCTGTCGTCCTTGGGATGCATCAGAAATGGGTCAGGCAGAAGGTTTCCAAGGACATCTGAAGAAGCAGTGGGATTTAATTATGTTCAGGTACCTGCTGACAGTCCAGCAAGTCATTTCAGGGAGGGGGAGAGATTCCTGCTCCAGTGAATCAGGGAGGGGGAGAAGAGGCCGGATGGTCCTTAATATGCCACATGCTCATTTATAAAGAAGCCAGCAGGACCTGGGTGGATACAGGCCAGACTGAGCTGGGGGGTGGGGAATGGCTGAGGATTTCACCTTCCACTTGTTCCAGGAACCGACAGCCCCGGAGCAGGGAGGATGCCTGGGAAAGCCCAGGTGACATCTTGTGGGTTGTCCTCAGGCAGGCCCCAGCGTTTCAGAAGCACCTGGATTTCATGGAGAGGTTGGGAGGAGGAATACAGAGGGAGCACGGGGGCAAGCGGCTGGTGGAGCACAGACCCTCCTGTGTGACTGCAAACGTGACCACCGCGAGCGGTGTGGGTTATTGTCACCGCAGTATACCACAGCAGCTCCCAGGCTGCATGCAGTGGGTGCACTGGCCATGGCCTGATCTCCACATACAGAAAGAATTAAAAAAGACCCTGAAGACAGGAGCTTCTGTGATGCTTTGTGCCCCCTAACTTGTTGCTCCTGAGTCTCCATGGTCTTGCATTGGAGTGCCCGCAAGCAGGGGATGGGTGATGGGCTGCAGGGCTGACATCTGCCTGGGTGCTGTGGGGCTCCTGGCAGGGAGAGGGGCAGGAAGGAGCCAGAGGAGCTGCAGTCAGTGGGGAAAAGCCAGACAACAATTTACAGCTTCCTCCAGATGGCAACCGGTATGATCTGGCTAACAAAACAGATGAGCAAGCGTAAGGGGGGATAAATAAACCTCACAGCTCGTGGAGTAAAGGAACCTGCCATGACGTACAGTAAAAAAAAACCCTCAGGCAGTCCTGAGCTCCCTCTCCTTCTCTGTGCTGGGGTCTGTGGTGTGGGTGCTGGGGCAGGACCCCAGGGACGCCCCAGGGGACACAGTGGGTCATCCCTCTGCTCTGCCACCTGGGGGGATGCCCTCGTGCTAAACTGAGCCCAACAGCAACTGAGATGCTGCTCTCCATAACCAGTGCCGAGTCATTTCATTAGAGAGCAGTGAAAACCTCATGCAGATATTTTCCATTCAAAAATCCTTTTGATTTCTAAATTAGTAAAGCAGCAAGTCTTGCTGGGGGATTGGTTTTTTTTTTTCTTTTCAGTTTTTCTTGACAAAAGCTTTTCAAATATTTCTGGAAATTCACCATCAGGCAGGTTATTCTCTGGTTTTAATTCTTGGTTCTTGGTGCTGTTCTGACCCAGCTTTTTCTGACTTTAAATCTTTGAGGTCTGAGTGTTACCAGGAGGTCCCACGATGCTCCACACTGTGCAGAGCAAAACCAGCTTGCCTGCAGTGCTGGAGTCTCAGAGCCATCATGGCCAGCAGCTACCTCTCCTGCATTAGCGCTGCTGGAGGGAGCTGGGCTGGAGAGATGGAACCGAACTGCAGAGACAGGGTGCCACAGCTGAAGACAGCAGCAATGTCAGTGGTGAAGCTGCAGACAGGCTCCCGGGGTCACCCCTCCTCGGAGGGAAGGTGAGACACCTCGGCTGTAGCTATCACAGCCCATCAGCAAGGCTCTGGTAACACAAACCTCTGCATAAGGATGCAGAGCCTGACGGCCACCAGCAGCAGGGGGGATGTGTCAGCTGGGGTGGGCATGGCCAGGCTTCCCCAGCCCGGCAGGCACAGCACCCAGGGAAGGGGTTGGTGGCACCTGAGCAGTGGCACTCACAGCCTTTGTGCTGGGCTTTGGCACGGGTTGGTATCTGTGTGGGGCTTGCCAGGGTGAGGCCACTGAGAAGGCAGAAACACCAGTGTCATGGACAAGAATGAGGAAGGAAACCCATGTTTCCTACTGCAAATCCTCCACAAGCCTCTTCCCCACCAGCTCCACCATGGTGATCCGGTATGCTTCTGCAGGGTCAGGGGGGAAACTGCCCAGACACTGGGGGACAGGGAAGCAGGACCCCAGCATGCCCAGCCCACAACTCTTGCCTGTGTGCTTGCCTCCAAGCTGGAATAATCTCCAGTGGAAAATAACACAAGATAAAAGTGATGAGGAAAGGCAGTCCCCACCCTGCACTAACAGGACATCTGTGCTTTATCCCAGGCTTGTTTTTGCTGGGAAATGACCCGACCAGCTGGAGAGACAGTGGCCCAGGAGCAGAGCTGCTGGGATACAGGGAGCAGCGAACAAGCACAGTGCTTCAGCAGCACAAGCCAGACAAGACCCGTGCTCACTCGGAGCAAACAAGCTGGGAAGAGCCACCCGATTTTCTGTGAAGCATCTGTGTGAAGGGATTTACGTGCTCAGGGCGCCCTGGCAGCAATGCCAGGGTAAGCTGGGGGTGGGCAAAGGCCAAAGCTCTTCTAGGAACCTGTATCTGAGGTTTTCTGCCTCTAGCATTTAAGGCACCCAGGTGATAGTATTCTTGAAGCAAGAAGCTCTGAAGCATCCCCAGTGCATCCCTGACCCACAGCAGGACCCATCTGGGCTCCGTGGGCCGAGGGTTTGCTGGCGCAGAGGCAGTGGCAGTAAGGGAAGAGGTTAATGGCTCAGTTGTGAGGAAAGCCCTCCCAGGCGAAGCTAATGAAGAAGTCATTGTGCACCGGATCAGCCCGCCGCCTGTAACTGAGCCTCATTGTTATTTAAATGGAGCTCCTCGCAGGGCTGGGTGAATAACTTCATCATCAGATGTTTTTTTTCTGAGCAGTGTGATGAACCAGCCCTCAAAACCAGCCATCCCTTACAAGGAGGAGTTCTGCAGAGAGATCTGGGTCCTCGGGGAGGGCAGCTGGAATTTGCTGCAGCACCAGCAGAATTATTTTGCCTGCCAGAGGAGGCAGGTGCTGCTGCCCCAGCCTGTGAGATGGGAGAGGATTGCAGGGGCTGCGTGGCACTGCTGGCACTGGTGAGTGTGCTTCTGCTCCCCTCGGCTCTGCCTCCAGAGCTGGGCTCAGTCCCTGGACAAGGCTGATCCTAAGAAAGTGAGAGCATGCCAGGCACCCAGGGGTGCCTGTGTGGATGCTGGGAGTGCATTAGTGCAGCTGGATGGGAAAGTGGCTGTGCATCAGCTTGAGCCCATCACTAACAGCTTGGTCTTGTTGCTGTTCAGTTTGGGTCTGGTTTTTGCAATCCAGGGGAAAAATATAATGCTGCCCTTAACTCTGAGTGCTGCTGCCCTGCATCCTGAGCTCCCTCTGTGCAGAGAGAAGCGGAGGCAGCAGTGTCACTTGGGCTCCTGCCACCCCACTGAACTCACTTGTGCTCCAGCCCAGCTTGGAAAGCAGTGTGAAATCCCCACTGGTTTGGATCAATAGCAACAAATAATGACCACTTCCTACCTTAGAGTCGTGGGACATGAAAGCCACTTATCGATCAAATGGCTTTGGAAACAAGCAGCAAAGCCCCAAGGATTTTACCACTAACTTTGTTTAACCAACTGTGCAGGAAGGTGGTTTGATGTGGGCCATTTCTGGGTACATGAAACAGAATTAATTTGTTCTCCCTGAAAGCCAGCAGACAGGAATATGAAATATTTAAATAGCCTAACCATGTTTGTGATGTGCTGAACCATGTGAGCGCCCGCCGTGTGATTGTGCTTTCCATGCACACGGGCTGGGAGCTCTTGGCTTCTGCAGGTTTTTGACAGGTTTGGTGCCTCTGCCTCTTGCTGGGGCGAGTGGAGGGTCTGTCACCATGGGGTAGCCAACGACACAGCCTCCTTGCCTTGTTTATTCACCTGCGGTGTGCTTTGCCTTGAGGAGGGATGGAAGGAGCAGTGGTGGGCCTGAGAGACAGCGGTGTGCTTACGTGAGCCCTGAACACTGGGCCAGGCACCCATTTGCTCCTCCAGCCCTTCCCTGTGCAGCCCAGCAGCTCCCTGCTGGGACCTGCACCCTCCAAGCTTTCACCGTGTCCCCTCTTGCACTTTGGGTGCCCATGAGTCCTGGGCAGAGGAGCACAGACCAGCTGGAAGAGCCTGGAAATGGGGCAGGAGCTCTGCTTCCACAGGGCATTGTGTTCTCTGGTGTGGTGGGCAGATGCTGCCACGGACTTGGGGTGGTCAGAGCCCTGTGTTAAGAGCCGGGCTTTATAGCAGCCCCCTCACTTGCTAGTGTGGAGGGTCAGCATGTACCGGGTCTCTGCCAGCCCCAAACCCACTTTTGAATAACCAATGACTGCGATGGAACCCTCTCTTAGGAGAGCAGAGGTGCTCTGGGGGGCCTCGGCCGGCTGGAGCCCCCAGCAGCCCCCAGCAGCCCCACCACTGCAGGCGACAGTCCCGATGCCCCTCGGTAACAGCCCTGTCAGATTCCATGCAGACCCCGAGCAGACATCCCTCCGGCATCCACAGCAAAACAAGGCTGCTAAAAAAGAAACCAAACCCGGGGTGGAAGTAACTGAAATGCGATTGCTTTTTGCGTCTGAGATGGGAGCAGCAGCTGCTCCAGCTGAGCATCCCTGCCTGGCCGTGCCTCCGCCGCTCCCCCCACTGCTCTCCCCGCCGCCGGCCGCTCCCGGGGGTTTATGTAACGCTCAGGCGCTAACGTTTGGGCTGCTTTGTTTTCACACAGTGGCTGGCTGCGAAGGATGCTCGTGCCTCCAGTGGGTGGGTAACTAGGTCTCTCCTCACATGAACGCAGCTTCTCTCTTGCTCCGTCCTCTCTGCACGGAGGACGTGAAACATGCGAAGACTGGGGAAACAGGAAGGGAGAAACCAGCGCTGCTGATGTCACCCTGCTGTGGCAGGGTGGGGGGGGGTCCTGCCTGCCCCCACCTTTGTCCCCAGTGCTCCCACAGACAGCGGGTGACCTGTGCGGTCAACGCCACCCAGGGCAGCGGCATGGCTGGGGATGCCCCAGCCCGTGGCTCCAGCAAACATTTTGGGTGAAAGCTTTTAAAACTTTAGTTTTATCTCCCAGGCGCAAAGAAGCCGTGATGCTGACTCAGTGTGCGTCCCTAAGCCCTGGGTGACCCCTCTCAGCACCCTGCCAGCCTGCATCCAGCCTCCTGCTCCTGTGAGCCTGTCCTCAGAAAGCTTCACATGAGCTCCACAGAGCTGGAAGGAGGCAGGAGTTGATGCATGGTGTGAGAGCCAGAACTAAGACTGTGCTGCTCGCAGAGTGATTGCCACTGAGCTGCACCCGCAGGGAGGGTGCAGTAAGTCCCCGCTCCTGGGTCCCCTGTCCCTGCTCCAGTATCCGCCATCCTTGCCTCAGCCCTCCCAGCATGCTGGGGGTGGGGTGGAGTGGGTGAGAAGACATCCTCAAACACAGGGGGAGGCCTCTGAGCACTGAGACACCTTTATATTTAATTACAGTTTGACTCTTCCTCCACCTGTTTCCTGTCATGGATTTAGGTCCCTAAGAGACAAATGCTAGGGGGAAAAAAAAAAAAAAAAGAGAAAAATCTGTTCTCCAGCTTCTCAGAGTTGTTTAGAGAAATCCAATGTGGGCACTGAGGGAGCAGCATCCCTACATCGATGCAAGGCTGGAGCCTGCGGCGCATTTGCCAGCTCGCCTCCACTCCCACGCGAGCCACTGCTCTGGGATGGCAGCTCCTGCACATGGGCTGGCCGCACCAGCAGCCTGAGGGGCTCCTGCACGTGTGGAGACAGAGCTGGCTGAGGGAAAGGGGAGGACTTACATTGTCTTTTGGGATGCCGTCTCTCTGCTGGACTTTGGGACTGCCTCTCCCACCCTCTCCACCCCAGTACATGTGAGGGCTGGAGCTGTTTCAGCGTCTTGGTGCGATGCACTGGGCTGTGCCATTGCAGCAGGTTTCTGGCCTGAACTCTTGACAGTTGCTAGTTGCAGTTGAGGGTTTTTCTTGGAAAGGGCTCCTGTTACTTGCCTCCCGCCACCCCAACGTCTCAGCCTCATGCCAGGCTCTCTGCTCCATGTTTCCCAGAGCGAATGGCAGCCCTGCGGTGTGCTCAGCGTCTTCCCTTCCACAAAGCAGCTCCTCGGTTGCCTGGTGGGAGGATGAGGTCCCTTCCTCAGGATGTGAATCATGTCTCTACAGGAGCCTGCTCCTGCGCCCGTTGTCTCTGCATCTCCTGTGGCTGCGGGGCTGCTCCCACCCCCTGGCAGCAGAGGGAGGCCACAGAGCCCATGGGTAAGGCAAGCTTGGGTTTTACAGTGCCGTGCTGGCAGGCAAGGAAAGGATATCCCATCTGCCCATGTCTCTGTTTGGGTTTTGGTGCCCAGTTCTATCTCACGACCAGAGCCAAAGGAGGGGAAAATGTGGCACAGAAACTGCACTTTTATGGAAACAGAGATGAATTGAGCCAATTTCCCTCTGCTCCATGTACCATGCTCCCCTGAGAGTGCTGGTTCAGAGTTGTTTGTGTGTTAGCCCTCTCACCACACCTGTGGGAACTTTACTTGCATCAATAGCTAGGACAATTTCCAGAGAGGAAGGAGCTGCCGGGATGTTCATCCCGATGTTTCAAAGCGCTGAGGGGATGTGGGTACCCCAGCTCCCATGAAAATCAGCGCTGTCCTGAAAAATCCTGCCTTTGATACGGTATGACTCTGAGCGTGCTAAATACTGAGAACAGCCAAGCAAGGAAAAAAGAAGGCGACCCCCCGAGTGGGAACTGTACCTGCCTTTTGTGCTGCTCGTGCATGAACGCTGACATGGTTATCAGGGCTTCCAGGGGGAGTCAAAGACACGTTCTCAGTGGTTCCTGCTGCCGCTGAGTTTCACGTGCAGCAGCTGTGCGGGTTGTGTTTGGAAAATGGGTACATAGGGTAAAAGAACAACAAAGGAGAAACAGGCAAAGCCCAGAGTTTAGAATTAAAATGAGAAGAATTCAGCCTAGCGTGGCCATGTGTTAAGTGCAGCATGCACTTAGGGTAATACACCACTTTCTTTCTCGAAAGTACACAGGAAAGGAAGCGAAATGACCCGTTATTATTTTCATTATTGCCCCCATTCCTTTGCACGCAGAAGGAGTTATTGCTGTTGCGAAGATTTCTATGTGCAAACCGGCGGTGAATAGGGCCTCACACCCAAGGCAGAAGACACCCTGCAGCACAGGCTGGCACGATGACGGGGAGAAAAAGCACCACCTTCGTCCCCCGCTTTCTCCAGCACACCACGGGAGGCCTCAGGAAGGTTCCCCTTCATTTCCTCATGACACAAGCTCAGCGAGAGGAGGGATGCCTGCAATTTATTTCTCCTTCTTAGCATTAAAATCACATGGTGCTGGGTGTTAGTAACAAGCCTGTCTGTTTATGGAAAGACGACATCAGCAGGACAGGTCAGCTACGTTTTATTATTGTAATGAACCTTTTAAAGCAACCGTATAATAACAGCTCAGGGCCTATTTCTGGTAAGCCTCCTGGGCGTTTAATTCCATAGAGCTCGAGGGGTATTCTTCAGAGAAAGAGCTTGTAGGATGGAGGGCTGGATCGGAGCGGAGCAGGAACCGCCTTGGTCCACAGAAGGAAAATGATCACATGGCTGCAGAGCCAGAATTAAATCCCACAAATGAGAACTTGGAAAGACTTGTTGTTCACAGAAATTTTCATGTGATTATGTTTCAATTAAAGTTGTCTCCTGTTTTGATTTGAATTTGCATTGCCTTCGGCTCCCAAGCCAGGCAGGATACAGCGCTGGGCTGGCACAGGGAGACCTGGACATCAGAGTGGGACACTGAGGAGGAGGCTGACAGATCTAATTTTCAGTGTCCATGAATGCTGGCAGCTAGCAAGAGAGATGAATGGCAAGTGTGGTGTGAAAACTCCTCTGCACTACTCAGCTGAGGTGTTTTCAGTGAGTTGGGTAAAAGAAGGTCTGAAGGTATTTGAACTCTAAGTTTAAAAAACACCCAGCATTCTAAGAGGACCTCGGAGCTGGTTGGCCTTGCATCCCTTGTGCCCTGTGTGAGCCCCATCCTGCCTCTGGAGGGTGGCCCTGCCCCACTCCCCCAGCCAGACATGGGGCCATGCCCCTCCTCTAAACTTACTGCCCCAGCGGCTGGCTTGTGTTGTGCGGAAAATCAGAGTAGAGCAGATTAATTCTGGTCTTGACATTGGAAAACCTTGGCCTCCTGAGGGGGTTTGGGAAAAGCCATCGTTCTCACCAATGTACCTGCTGCGCTCAGCGCAGGTGTCCCCTGCACCTGACTTGAGGGGAGGATTTCCCTGGTTTTTGGGGGGGGGGTTTACCGTCATCGTTATCGTTATTATTACCCATCCACCTCCCACCGAGTCCTGCTCATCCCTCACCCTGCCTGCCCGGGCAGCAGTGGCAGCGGGAGAAGACGATGACCCCACCGCGGTGCCGCAGCTAGAGACCCCAGCGGGGCCGGGGCAGCATCGGCGATGGGATGCAGGTGGCGTATGCAAATAAGGCGCGTGGGAGGAGCCTCTCCCGGCACCGCCCACGCCAAACCCGGCGGCCCGGCGGGGCGAGGGGCCCTCCCCGCCCCCACCTGGCGGCGGTATGCAAATCAGCATAAAGCAGGAGGGGCGGGGCTTGCCGCGCGGAGAAGCGCGGGGCGGTGTCTCTATGCAGATGAGGGGGCGGAGCGAGAGGGTTATGTAGATGAGGGGGCGGGGCGCCGCCGGGTGTGTGACGGTGCCTCCTGCCAGCTGCGGCCAGAGGTGCCGAGCGCAGCCGAGCCCCGGCCCCAGCTGCAGCGGGCGGACCGCGGCGGACAGGACCGGAGCGGACCGAGTCGAGCCGGCGGCCGGCAGCCCGCGCAGAGCATGGCCGAGCCGCCGGCGGCTCCGGGCCCCGAGGGCGAGGAGGGCCCGGTGCGCTTCGCTCGCAAGGGAGCCCTGCGGCAGAAGAACGTACACGAGGTGAAGAACCACAAGTTCACGGCGCGCTTCTTCAAGCAGCCCACCTTCTGCAGCCACTGCACCGACTTCATCTGGTGAGCGACCTCCCGAGGCACGCCGGCCGGCACCGCCGCCCTCGGAACGCCCGACCCGGCTCGGCGGGACCCTCCCTTGCCCGCTCCGGGACGCCCGGCGGGATCCCTTCTCACGCAGCCCCTCAGCGCCCAGCCCGCCGGGACTCCCCTTAAGCATCCTCCAGGCACCTCGTCCTGGCCCGGCTCCCCTCAGCCTTCCCCCTCCCCGCGGTGTCCCCCGTCTCCCCCGGGCCCCCGCCCCTTCCCGCCGGCGGCGCCGGGCTCGGTCGTTGCGCTGCGGTGCGGGTTTTTCACGCCGCCTCTCTCTCCGCAGGGGCTTCGGCAAGCAGGGCTTCCAGTGTCAAGGTGAGTGTCGCGCTGCAGGGAGGGGAGGGGCTCGGCAAGCACCGCCACCCACCCCCGGGACCGGCCCCGCCGCGAAGCCGCCCGCGGAGCATCGCTGCTGGGGCTGGCGGGCAGCATCCCCGCGGGAACCGCCGTGGCCAGGCCGGGGAAGCAGCTTAGTCATTTTTTTTTTAATCAACCGAGCAACTGGTCGGTGCTTTTAAGCCGGTTGGGTTTTGGTATCAGAGATAAGCACCCAAGACTTCAGATAAATCCCCCTGCCAAAAAAAAAAAAAAAAAAAGGCAGAGGGAAGTTTATTGTTTTTAACGTACTTAACACGAAAACATGTGTTTTAATGGCAAACAGGCTGCGCGCCGGCTCGGTGGCGGCAGTGTGATGCCGTAACTATGCAGCCTGGAAGAACTTGAATGGCTTAGTTGTGTTGCTGGGGAAAAAATGAGGCTTTATAACAAAATATGTTGCAGTAGCTTCTGGATTACTACAATCGGAATTCTTTGTTCTGATAATGCTAGGATTCTGGAAGAGCTCTTCAGGGATTTATGATGTCCCCTCAGGAAATTAGGATGAAGTAACTGGGCTTTATCTGGTTGCTTGGTGCTCTTTTAGCTCGTTTAACTGCAGGTTGCTGATGCTCGTCCATAGCCTCGCTAATCCTGGCTGCGATGGTGTGGGTCACACCTGCGTGAGGTTAAGGTCTGGGCTTGGGATTCAAACCGGGCTGGTGCTTGCAGTTGCTGGCAGTGAAATTTTGCTCATGAACATTTGGGCAGAGTTTTGTTTTGGCTGGTGGCTGAATTCCCAAGCTGAGGTATTTTGCATGAGAATGAAACTGCTGTATAGCTCTAATATCTCACGGACAGCTCGTCTTGCCAGCCTTCGCTGTATCTGAAGCAGAAAGCAGCCTCCCCTGGGTTACCGTGGGGCACAGAAACAAATCTTGACATGTGAGGTGCCACAGTGGGTCTAAGCCTTGGATGGCAGCTCTGTCTGTGTGGCAGCTGCAGGCAGGAGGGCTTTGTCTTGGGCGCTCTCGGGAGCATCTCTGCAGATGCTCATATAAATTGTTTAAGTCTAGCCCAATCTAAACAGTGCTGCTGCTCATCCTTAACACCTGCCTTAGGAGCATGACCTTAAAATACCAAAAGCCACCTCTCAGACCCCCACTGAAAGGCCTGGGCTGGTGCTGGCAAGCAGAGGAAAGCAGGTGGGGAGACTAAACCATGTCCTAGTAGTGTTACTCAAGGTCACAGCTTCCCCTGGTACCTGAGGTTTCATACATGGGCAGTTAAGTCACATTAGTCAGAGGAGTTTTGTGCAGCTTGCATCTCTTGCTGTGGGTTTTCCTAGGTTTACCCAACCATTAAGTCTCTGACTTCCCTTGCGGTGCAGGCAGTGTCACGCCAGGCGTATTTGTGCAAACCCAACGCCCCTGAAATGTGAAGTGTGCTGGACAAGCTAGTGGGGATCATGTGGTGGTGGGGCAGGGGTTTTCCTGTATCCTTTCTAGTGCTTTGCTCAGTTCTACCCATGTCATATTGGACAATTTGAGTGTTTTCAAGTGTCTTTCCCAGCTGTTATGAACTGTCCAAGCCTGTAATTGTGCATTTGCTTCAGGTTTATCCTTAAATGTTTCTAACCAGTATTAAATCGACCACTGGTGTGAGGTCAGTAAATCGGACCCATGAAGGTGGTCTCAGACTTGCTAAAGTGCAACAACCTGCCTCTGAATGGGGAGACCTTCCCCCTGCTAGTAGATGCTACACAGCACAGCCCTGTCCTGTGGGTCCTGGAACAGGAGCTCTTGGGAGGTAGCAGTCACACCAGTGGGATTCCCAGCAGCATGCAGTGACACCTCCAAAAGTGCACAACTGGCCTGTAACGTTCCTTTTTGCCTTAAGAAGCTGCTTTCCAGGTTATTCTGGTATTACTGACCTGAGAACTGCCTCAGTGTATCGCCCTAGGAAATTCTGCAGACAGCGGTGCACGGAACGGGCCAGCCTTTACCCTGAACACCTTCCCAAAATCAGTGAGCGGTGTGGCTTGGTGCATAGCTTCCCTTCTGCGAGGTTCTGAGGTCCCTGGGTGAAAGCACTCCGGGTAGCGAGGCAGGCGGTGGGGGTGGTCCTCCCGGCAATGCCAGCGCCGCGCGGTTGGTGCCCTGGGATGGAGGGCACGCTCTGTCTCCGTGCAGAACGCTTCCAAGGTGGGAGTGTCAAGCACGAGCTAGAAGTTGCTGTGCTGCCTGCCACCTGTTTTGAAATCACAGCCACCCCAGGAGGCAGAGCAGCCCTTCTGCAACGGGAGGAAGACTTCAGATTGCCAGGGGCTGGCACCACACACCGCCCCTGCCCCCAGAGCAGGTCAAGCTGTTGCACCAGAGCTGTGATTGTGCCAGGTGATGCTGGGTACTGCTGCACTTGGCAAGAGGCACTAGGCTTTGGGATTGTGCCCCACATGTGCTGCAGCTGCTGCTGAATTTGGTAAATCAGTAGTATTTACATGGAAGAAAAAAGAATCCTCGGGGCTAGCTTCTGTTTAGAGCTTCTTTTTCTTTGGCTCTATGGGGCTTGCAGTGAGCTTTGATTATAGTGGTTAGTTGTCCCTTTATTGAATGCAGCTTTAATTCAGTTTTAACAACTTCCCTGACTATTTTATCCTGTCATTTAGTGGGGATGGCTAGAAATGTAGCCAAGGCACACGCCTGTCTTGTTTCTGAGCTGTTTCCTATTGCCATGCCTGTGTTAAGTAGGCTTTCACCTGTGCCCTGATTTCTTTCTAGGGCATTTGCAATAATTAGATTGTTAATTAGCTCATTACTTGTGACTTTTGGCAGGAAGTTAGCAGAAACTGACTCTTTGTAGCTTGAAATACTAATGGATGCCACAAATGCCACTTAATTGCTTACTAATCTGCTTCTTATCCTGCTACACAATCTCCTCCTTATCCTTGTATGCATCTTCAGACTTCCTGGGCTAACGGCTGGCTTGGGAGCCAGACAGCGGGCAGCAGGAGGTCTGTGCACAGGCAGCCCTGAGGAGCAGGGATGGTTCTTGCAGGTTAACAAAAAATATCAAGGTACTGTGGGGGTCGGAAGACTGAAGTGCTGTGGATGTGCCTGGAGCTGCCAGAAAGCTGTACTCTTTCTGGGGGAAGCTCAGTGTGTGCCCGCAGTCCTGTGTATGTGTAAGCCTGTGGTGTGGGGGGGCTTTTTGCCTTTGCTGTGATGTTCTGTTGTAGCTGAAAAGCGTGCGAGCTCTTCTGACAAAGAGAAGGGGGTTTGCATGTTCTCCTCTTCCCAGGTTTCAAGATCCAGCTGTCCAAAGCCCCACTACAAGGGACTATGTGAGGAGGGGGAGAGCAGTATCTTGTCTGCAGGCTCCCTTGGTGAAGGAGTGACGTGTGGCTGAGTAGAAACTGATGGCTTTGCTGTCTCAGTTCTCTGAAATTAAAGTAGTGCTTTGAGGGTGGCAAAGGGAACTGGTTTGAAAGCTGTCGGGAGTGAAATGCTTGGTGTCATTCTCGAATGTGCTGCTTGGGGGAACTGACAGCTTTGTCTCCACCTTTCTTCTCACGTTCTGCCCTTGCCATCCATGGGGCATCGCTCTCCTCTTGTCCAAGCAGCTCTGTCCCTCAGCAGATCAGGGCAGCGGTTGCGTTGGAGGTTTTGAGAGGGATACCTCACTGAGAGCTGGGTTGGTTTAAACCTGGAGTCACCATTGCAGCGGTTGGGCTGCGCTCCCACCCTGGGGACTTGGGATGAGGTGTTCACATAGAGGTGAAGAGCCATGTAACGTGATTCTCACTTGGGAGCAAAAAATAACCTGCATCTGTTACTGCTTTCACATCTACAGAGTAGAAAAGATCTTGGAAAGAACAATCTTGGATCTTTAAGAGGAGAAGGGAAGAAAAAAAAAAGCATCATTTAGCAATGGATGCTTGGATCTCATGCAGTAACTTTACTGGGGAAAATGATGACTTCTTTTCCTTGGTTATGACTCAGTAAGCAAAGATACTCTTCAGATTTAATCTCCTTCCAGACTTCATACCAAATATAATTCCTTCCTTCAGCTTCTCTTCCCCCTTCCCCGTCCTCCAAATCCAGTGCTCTCGTTTTGTGCTTTCACGGCTCAACCTTTGACATCAAGACTGAGCAGCTGGAAAATGTCGGACGGGGCCTTACCTTTCAAGTTAAGTATTTCTCTCTTGCTATCTGCCTTCAAAACCCACCCTTCCTTCCCCCACCTCTTCGCTGCCCTCCAGACGGAAGTGAAACCCATAACAGCTCTGGTCTTAACTGCAGCTTGGGCTGCTGCTGCTAGGGGTTTTTGTTTGTCACCGCTAACTTCACGCCGGCGTTTAGCCGTGTGCTTTTATTGACTGGATTAAGCAAGTGAGAAACAAAAGCAAAACAAACTCCAATCATTCAGAGTTGCCTCAAACCCAGTAATTTCGTGTCAACATATTATGCACACTGGAGAAATGTTAGTATTCAAATAGACTAATTAAAAATGTTACTGCAATTACTTTTGCAACACAAACGATGCTAATTATATAATGCAGCAGAAATTGGAAACATAATTTTTGGAGGGTTTTTTTTGTGTGTGTGTGTGTGTGCCTTGCGGTGGTAATACAGTTCTCGGCTCTTGCAGCCAGAGCCTGGTTCTCCGGCCACTGGGACAGCGTGTTTGGAGCAGGTAGAAATAGAAAGGGGAAGTCAGTCCGGTCCCCTGTGCTGCACCAGATGGTCTGTGCTTCTGCAGAACTGTGAATAAAAACAGAGTTGACAGGGAAAACGGGAAGATGTGCCCTGTCAGATCTCGGTCGAAGGATTGAGTCTCCTTCAAAGACTGGTTTTAAAGGCTGTGGGCTGAGCTGGTGTCCCTAATCCTGCCCTTCCCATGTGATGGATACCTGAAGCCCAGAAGGGCAGCTGGGGAAGGTGATCTGTTTTGGAAGGAAATCTGGGCTCTCTGAAGCCTCTTGCAGAGCTGTCGGGTTCGTCAGGGATCGCTTGATCTGTGAAGCCCCACCAGCATCTCCTTTCAGTGCAGAAGGGCTCGTTTGAGCTTCTTGGTGGAAGTGGTTTCTCTTTTTCCCTCCCCCTTTGCAGTCAGCATGGTAGATTCTTCTTTCTTATCTCCCGAGATAGCTGTCATCCCAAAATGATCTTAGACTTTTTATACCTTCCCAGGGTATCTGATGCTTACCAACATCAGCAACGTGGAGCTGGGCAGAGGGCAGATGGTCTCAGAGCTGGTGCCAGGGTGGGTTTTGTGCTTTGGGGGCGGCAGGAGGGTTTGCATTGTGTCTAGCTGCTGTCTGTCAGCTGAGACTCCACTGCAGAGTTCAAACAGCCCTGGTAGAAGAGCCTCTGCCATGTTTATTCTCCAGATATCGAGTGTTCAGAGGAATTTAATGCCTGGGCTGTCTCTAATGTCACTTCTTGGCAAATGGTACGGGCGTTTTTGTGAGCCTACAAATTCCTATGGCCCATGGGCTCCTGGAAGGGCATGTAGAGCATCCTTGCACTAGCAGTAAGTTGTGGGAGGACGTTCACCTGTCTCAGAGACAGCAGAAGATGCTGGAGCTGCAAAACAGAGCAAGACCGTGAGGGTTTGGTATCTGGTGTATGTAGAACAGGAGGTGGGGTTGAATCTCCTCTCAAAACTTGGTGTGAATTCTGTTAACTGATGGGGTTTTGTTTAGAAACTCGAGGTAGAGGAGTTGCGCAAGCTCTTCTCGTGGGCTGCTGCCCTCCCAGCCAGCAAACCCAGCTCCTCATTCTTCTGACTGCATTTGAAAAGGCAAAAAAAAAATAATCTATAAATGGTTGAGACGTTCGACAATGGCATCCAGTCCCCTTGGGATTTATCAGCAAATAAGTCGCATGATCACAGTGACTAAGAAATTAACTTCTAGCTGTGCCCATAATTTAGTTCAGGGCAGAAACTGCTTGGAACATGTCATTATGAAGTGTACAATCAGAAGGGGAATGTTAAAAGTGCTGTCCCCTGGTCTGAATCGAACGTGTGTGGTAACAAGAAGGGATGCTTATAGTGGTGGGTGGGATGGGATTTTGCCCAAGAGAAATGTTTGGGTGGATTTTTTATTTTTTCTCCTCTGTAGAAGCCAGCTGTGCAGAGGATTAGTGCTGCACATGAACACAAACGGAGCTGTGGACCTGCCAGAGTCTGACCGTGGGTTGGTCCCCTTTTTATACGTGTGGTAAGGCTCCAGCACGAAGGACAGCACGGAGCAGCGGTGGAGGGCGTTTGCAGTGTTGTTAATTCCTCTAGCATGGCTTCATGAATCACTGCTCTGAAAGGCCGTAAATTAGTGCCATTTAGAAAAGGTGAGTAACAGGCTCCCTGTAGGAGAGGGGTAACTGCAGGTCTTCCGGGCAGCGCGTTCCTCGCGCTCTTCAAGGGCTGCGACCGAAAACAGATCGCTGAGAACAAGCCCTGGGAAAAAGGCAATAGAAACAACACCAGAAAAGCAGGAGCCCTCGTGCAGTGATCCTGGATGCAGCCTTGGGTTTCCATTGCCGTGTTCTCATCCTGCCTCCTGTATTCCTGGCACAAATACCCTTCACCCTGCTGATGACTGACGTGCGTGCCGTCCCTGAGAGCTGGGCAAAGGGAAGAGGGAGGAGAGAGTGGTGAGTGCTCCACAGACCCTGCAGGCTTTTCAAATGATGCTGTAGGAGACAAAGCACCGCAGGAGACTTGTTCATCCCATGGGTTGTCATTGCCCTGTACCTTGAGCTTTAGCAGAAACTCCTACTGGAGCTGGAGCCACTGCATTCCTTGGAGTGGGATGGATGCCTGCAAGGGCTCCCTGGGGTGAGGTGTTGTGCTGGAAGACTAGAGGCACAGGGCCAGAGTGTGTAGAAAGGAGGGCTGTCCTGCTGTGAAGGGTTTGTCTCCTCTGAAGGCAGGTATGTCAGCTTGAGGCTGCCTTCTCCATCCTGCCATCCAGCCTGGGTTGGTGTTGGTGACCAGTGTGCCTTGACCAGAAGTCCCTTGAGCCAGGGGGTGATGGTACCGCCTGAGCTGTGACATGGATTCAGTAAACGCTGCAGTCCTCCAGGCAGTGACCCAAAGAGTGAAGATTAAAACCTCTTCTGAGCTTTTCAGCCCACCAGGGTGAGTGCTAAGGGATGCTTCCCAAGCATGGGGCTATTGCCCCAGCAGAGAAGGAAAGAGCTCTCACCGGGAGGGACTTGACCCTGGCTGTCCCTGTCCTGCCAGCCTGGAGCAGTGTCACCAAGAAGTCATTTTTTTCATAAAAGCCACAGGCAGTGTGGGGAGATGAGAATAAAGCTCCAGTTATGTGGTGCTTGGTAGCAGCCAAATGCTTTGTATTAAGCAGAAGCAGTTCCCAGAAGTGGCTGTGCTGGCTGTAACTCTTCCTGGGAAGGCAGTGTTCCCAGCCGTGAGCTGCTCCTGGTGAGAGCTGTGCCTGATGCTGTGCAGGGCCAGAAGCAGCTGAGCACTCAGCTCTCCTTACCAGGATGCTGGGGATTCCTGCAGGCACCGCACGGAGTGGTAACCATGGGGTCTCTCCCAGGGGACTGCTCTGCCCCCTTGGCGTGTCTCATCCTAAGGATCTGAGGGGCAGCAAACAGCTTTGTAGCCATGAGCTACCACAGCAGCTTCCAGGGGTGGCTGTCAAGCTGAGTGGGGGGACCTGCCTGTGCTGTGGACCCTGAGCATTTGCTCCCTTGCTCAGCTTGGTGCACTTGCCAAGGCTCAACCAAAACAAGGGTTGGCACCAGCCAAGCAGCTGCTTTGGCTTTTCAGTCCCAGTCACTCCTGGAGCTGGGCACAGAGAGGTGGTTGGAAGCCATTGTCTCCTTAAACAGCTGCTGCCCCACCAGAAATACTTCTGCAGGGGAGGAGAAGGGGGATGAGCAAACACCTCTCTCCCAAGGAGCAGCAGGAATTGGGGATGCCTGGCATGGTGCGGGGCCGGGCTGGTGCAGGGCCCTGCTGTGGTGCAGCTGCAGGGGCTGATGTGAGCTGTGCCTGGAGGAGAGGGGGATCTCCGTGGTTCGTGGCTGTTTTGTGTTAGCAATGCCCTGTTCTCTGCTCTGGTTACCTTAATAGAGGCTGCAAGTAATTTATCCATCCTGTCTTAGAACAGTGTCCACTGGAAACATAAATTAAAAGGTTCTCCATGTGAGTAGGCCACCTGAATTCTGTATAAATAAAACGGTAACTTGCAAGCAGCAGTCCTCCTTTTTCCTTTTCAGGGTTATTTGACTGTTTGTTGATCTGGGAGGAAGCAAAATGAGGCCTTACAGGGTCCCACTTGGTACAGTAAGTCAGCCCTCACCGTAGCTTCTGACAGTGGATCCTGGCCCTCCATAAAAAGGAATGTGTTTCAGGGAACGTGACAGCTCTGCTCCTGCAGCATCACAGTGCAGATGAAGCTGCATGCCGCCACTGTTGTTCAGCTCAGCATCTGCTGGCAGGGATGGGCATTGTCTGCTGGCCGCATGCTGATCTGCAGCGCGTAAATCGCTTCAGGACGGCTCCCCAGCAGCCCTGTCATCTGCACTGTAGCGCTCGGTGCAAGCTGGAATAAGACTCGTCGTCATCTTCCTGCAAAGAGCTTACTGGAAGCCAGTTACTTTCTCTCCTTGTTTGCAGAGCGCCTCTCTGCTGGAAGGCATCCAAGGCTGGGCAGACCTGGGCCGTGGCAGTCGTTTCTCTGCTGTTGGGTGCTGATAAATGCTGTTTAGATGAAGATGTAATTCTTTCCCTTGCTAATTCTCCAGCACGCCTGAGCTGCCTGCACAGTGTATCTGCTGGCGTGTGCCAGCTGAGAGGGGGATGCTCGCGGGCTGATAGGGATGGCGTGTGCAGTCGGGAACCAGGCACATTGGCTGGCCAACTCTTTGTGGCTCATCGTTGACCTGAGGCATAATTGTGGCTCTGCTCAAGCTGTTTGCTTTTGAGGGATTTGGGCTGACTTCCTCAGCTGATCATAGCTGTCCTGCTCTTCCCATCATGTGGGAAAACAACCCCAGCGACCCACAGCAAAGCCAACCCCGTTCTAGTGTGATACCTGGATTGGCAAGTGCTCAGGGTGAGCATTGTAACCTCGTTAGCATCTTGCTTTCAGAATTTCACTTCTGCAGCACAGGAGCAGAGATCTTCCTGCCCCAGCTTGAAGTGCATTGGCTGTTGAGTATCTAACAAATTTTGAGTTACATCTTGTCAGTTTAAATAATTTGCTTCCTTATTTGGTCTTGCTTTTGTGCCAGATTTATGCATCTTGTTTAAGTATGACAAGCAGAATATACTCGTGATTAATCCTAGCTGGACAGGCGATGCCTGCCAAAAGGCCCAGTATTAATGGGCTCCAGCACATGCGAGTTACTGGGCTTGTAAGCACGAGACAGCTTGCCTTAAACTGTCCCTTTTGCATCCAGATAAATCTGTGTTTTTCCAGCCAGTCTAACATGAGCTTTCCTCTTTGGGTGGGAGTCCTCACTCCTCAGGAACCTTCAGAGCAAGGAAATCATTCTAGCTCCAAGCAGGAGAAAAAAAAAAAACAAACAGGTGAAACTTTTTTGGGGGCTGGTTGTGGAAACAGGGGGATGGTTAGTGACTCTGCAGGGAGCTCTTGGGAGGAGCTGGGCTTGAGCAGGTTGTTTTGTTGCTGGAGCCAGTGAGTTCAGGGGGATGTCTACGGAGGGCAGGGTGAGTTAGGGGGTATGTGCGCTCCCAAGGGCGAAGGCAATAGCTGGGTGCTTGGGGTGGCTGCCTCTGCTGTCAGTTGGGGTCATGTTTAAAATCTCCAGCCTCCTGTAGTTCTTCTCTGGTCTTCCTACATTTGATATTTAGTCAGCAGCGGGGAAGCTAAAAAAGATTCTGATGCCTCAATCTCAGCATTCATCTGCTTCTCTTCTTCCTCATGCTGTGATGCTGGTACATTTTAGTTCATCATGCTGGTAGATTCCTCCCCATCTTCTGTTGCCATGAGAAATGATGCAACAGTAATAGCCTCACCTTTGAAGAGAACAGCTGAATACCTTTATTCTTGTGGCCTGAACACCAAGCACATTTAATAGTTGACACTCTCAGCACATGAACAAATGCATTTTCATGATTTCCAATTATAGCAGAAGAATGAGAAAGTGAGGTTGTGAAGAGGAGTGAAAGTCGCCTTGGCTCTCCTGAATGGCTTCATGCAACTCTGCTCGGTGACATAGCTATGAAGTCAGGAGTCAGTATGAAGATTGTTTTGTAATATCAATAAGAAGCTGGAGTGAGGGGGAAGTGGCCCACGAATTTAATTTGCATCACTGAGTGGATTAGTTCCTGACGCAGTGCAAAGTCATTATTTACCGTGTCTCCAGATCTGCCTTTATCAGTGCATGGTTTGGGGAGAGGCTGATTCAGAGATCATTACATCTCCCTGTTTTACTTGGCGGGACCGTTAACACTTGCCTTGTAAGCAAAATGATGGTGCTCGTCAAGACTTAGTATTGTGCCTACCCCAAGGGGCTGAGTAATTTGGTTTTGGGTGGGTTTTTTCCCTTTCTTTGCATTCATTACCCTAACTCCTTCTGCTTTAGCTTGATTTAGGAAAAAATACTTGAAGCTACTCCTTAAGCTGCCATTAAGCTAGAGTAGCCGAGAGGAGAAAGATTCCCTTAGTGATACAGATGGTGCAACCTGTGTCCCTGGTCCCAGAAATGGGGTGCAGCTTCCCCACGAAGCAGCGGCAGGTCTGTCTGAGTCGTGCTGGTGAGCTTGCGGGAGCGGCAGCATGGTCTCTGGGGTGCTGGCTGCTCTCAGCCCCGGGTCACAGTGCTGGGGCCGCTCTGTCGCTGTTGCTCAGGGTAAGTCAGCGCGTTGTCACCTTTCCTGTACTGATGGAAGATTTGTGCACGGCTTGAAGTAATCCCCCAAATGGTTATTTATAGACTCTGGAGCTTGGTACAGTCTGCTGTGGAGCAACCTTTGCCGTAGCATCGTGACGGGAGATCAGCTTTGGTACAGGCTTCATTACAGGCTGCTTTGGGTAAATAGAATTTAAGGGAGAGACTCAAATTCTCCATGTTTGTTCAGTTTCTGAAGAGTCTGATGGGATAACTTACTTTTTGGGGGGATGCCTGATCAGAGCAAAATGCCCTCTCATGCAATCGCTAGTGGAGAGAGTTTCTGAGGATGGTAGAGCAGGCAAAAGGGGCCATCTCTGCATACAAGGGATGAGAAGGGCTGAGCAGGACACCTCTGCTGTCTGTCCGTCCATTGTGTCCTCCACTCCTCGCCTCCCCCAGTCTGCCACGGCAGAGTCGGCTGCTTTCATCTTGCAGCCCCGGGAATGGCTGTAAAACTGAACTGATTCACATCTGTGCGATCATGCTCAGTCTCCAGTAGCTCAGTCCATTAACTTCCAAATTTGTCTTATTCGTTTGTCTTTGATGGAGAGGTGCCTCAGGGCCAAAGTCTTCTGGAAATGAGGCTTGTAGGTCTGTAACAGCAGCGAGTTATTCTCCTGGGTAAAACAAAATGACCTTCGTGGCAGCAGAGAAGCTGATTTCAGAGTTTGCTTCTGGGGGTTTTCCCTGCGTATCTACACGCTCGTGGCTTGGCAGTGAGATGCCCTCTTCAGAGACTGGCAGGTCCCTGAAGCCTTCTACTGCTGTGTCACCTCCTTACTGCTACCTCCTCCCAGTCAAAGGGGGAGAGCGGGTGCCACGGTGGCTTCCTGCTGGAAGCCAAACTTTGTGCTGAAAGAGTGAAGTTTGTGCTTCACAGTGAAGTCTCCTGGGGCTGCCCCAATCCTCCAAGTCTCTCCAGATGCCTGGAGCTGCTCTGTGCTGCCATGTGGGTGGTGGCATGAAGGATGCCGGTCAGCCTGAGTGTGTCCAGAGGGCTGATGCTGGGGCCTGCGGCTGTATGGATGGCTGGGGAAGGAGAGCTGGCTCTGCATTGCAGGCAGAGGTGGCCTGCAGGCAAGGTGGGAAAGGTGGTGGACCTGTGGTGAGGTCCGTACACAACAGGGTGAGCTGTGCCAGCAGCAAGGTCTGCCCTGGGGAGAGGTGTCCTTTCTGTCTGCAGCCTTTACTAAGCTTGTAGGAAAAGCTGCAGAGGATGAGATGCTGGTTGGGGAAATGTCTTTGAGCCTGTGCTCCTCCGGTACGTGGCTAGGAGCAGCAGGAGGGGAGCTGGACATCAGCTTCTGCCCTAGACACCATCTAGGTAGGACACAGCAGATGCACAGCTGTGGCGGTGTAAGAGCAGAGCTTCTGACCAAGAGTCTCCTAGGGCTTCTGAGGTGGAAAAAGTCTCACTTACTGGGTCATTTAGAGACTCCGAATCTGGGGTTTTGGCAGGAGGAAAGGCTTTAATTAGCTGCTGCTCAGTAGGGCTGCTATTAGATCTTCAGTGCAAGATGCTGCTGGACTGGAAAAAATGTAACAATAGCTCATTTGCTTAGGAAACCATGATGGTGATTTGCATGTTGGTTGAGTACTAAACCCTCATAGAGAATTCTTCTAAAATAGCTTTAAACTACACTTGAAATTTCTTCCTTCTCTGAAGCTGTATTGCTGTATCAGTATCTGTCTTGGTGCCAAACAGTTTGGAGTTTGAATTCCTTTGTTTGCTGCTCCCGCTCTGCTGTACGGGAAGGGAATGTTTGCCTGGGCTGTGGACAAGTACTGTCATCAAATACTGCATGACAAATGGGTTGCTTCTCTCAACCTTGGAACAGAATTAAATTCTCCCTTATTATATACCTAAAAGGATTTTTTTTTCCCCCCTCTAACAGCAGTCCCTCTGTTGACCTGAATACTCAGGAGACTCGTACTGGGGTAGGAAGCTTTGCAGCTTGTTTTCTGAATCTCAGCTCTGCTGCTACTTGAAAATAAGGCGCTTTGAAATACATTCTGGAAACTTTTAATGTCTCTGCCTGCATTGTCTGCTTGCACAAGACGATGCTGAGCATTGCTGGTACAAAAAGAGAACAAACCTCTGTAACCTTGGACTGGCTGTTGCTCCAGTCTGTATTGCCCAAGAGCTGAGGAGAGAGGCTGACTTTCACAGGTTGGTGCTTGAAGGCAGGGGCTCCATCACCAAAAGCAGCTGTGTCTCCTGCAATGTGCCGCCTGCTCTTAGGAGAGCAGCAGAAGCCGGCAGGAGACACGCAGGCTGTCCCCTAGACCCTCAGCTGCGCTGTGGAGCAGCTCCTTAGCTCGCTGGGGAGGCTTTCTGCATGATCCACATCACTGGAGGATTGTTTTTCTTTGATTTAAGGCTTTGCTGCAACTGGTTGCTGTCCTTTCCCAAATGCAAGTTAGAAATCTCTGGCTATTGTGGCCTCAGGTTGCCGTGCTTCCAAAGACAAAGTTCTTTCTGCCTTCACCTGGCTGCACTTTGGCTGGGCAGTAAATTGCCAGGCGAGAGGCTTAGCTGTTAGATTGGTTTGAGCTGTTTCCCCAAGCTGCTCTGAGAGTCGCTAGCGTGGGTAGGAAAAATGGGATACCAGCTCTGTGACATATTGTGCTGCCTGTACCTGCTGCTGTCGGGTGTGGGGGCAGGCAGGTCTTGCAGGAGGTGGGGTGGAGCAGGGAGCCCTCTCTGCCTGGATGGGGACAGAAACCAAGGCACAGCATCTCTGGCCAGCAGCAAATCCCAGTGCTGCCTGCTGATGGTCTGCGGGTGTGTCGGAGTTTCCTTCCAAAACCTCCTCCTCCGATCTGGGTTCTGTAAATTTGGAAGAAACTTAGTTAATAGTAACACCAGAGAAATTGAGTCCAGGAGGATGAAAATAAATGACTGTTGGGAAGGGCAGACTGACTCACTTTCTCATTCTCCTGTAAATTTCCATTTAAGTTTCGGTTTAAGCTCAGGTATGAGGGGAGTGAAAGCTAGTAATTTGTGACAAAATCTTCTATTTTAGATCACGGTAGAAGAACTCCCTTTCTAATTGCAGAAATTATAAGGCTGTGATTCTTGTAAAGGAATACCAAATCCAGCGGGTACCTGTGAATTGCCTTTCAGATGCTCTGCTTCAGAGCCACCAAAATGAACGTTGCACTGTATGGTTTGTGCTTAGGTGGCTTGGTGTTGCTCGTGCCATGACCCTGCTGCTTACCTGACCTGGGGGCTGCAGGGGAAACCTGCACAGATGGGGTGCTCTCCGCTGTCCCACAGCCTGAACAATGACCCTCTCTTGCTTTTTTGCCCTTGCTCTGGCTGGCTTCATTTGAGAGCCCCTAGCCCTGGAAGAGGCAAAACAGCAGGTCCTCACCCCTGCAATGACAGCTGGGATTCTGTAGGCTTTAGGCTGTGCTGCATCATCTGTCCCAGCTTGGGGTTGTGGGGCTGCAGCCCACTCAGTTGTTCCCCACACTCAAGCAGCTCAGTAATTGCGGTCGTCTTGCCTTGTCCTGCTCTGTGGGGGTTTGAAGGCAGCAAGCCTTTCCTGCTGCGGGTGGAGAGGCTGCTCTGTGTCCCCCTGGCACAGCCCCTGGGACTGGGCTGTCTGGCAGCAGCAGGGCCCCTTCCAAGCCGTGGGGCACAGCAACTTATCTTGCTCCTGGATCGGGTGGCTGGGTGCCTCAGACTCTGCAGCCCTGCTGCAAGTTCCTCCCTTATTGCTGCCCGCTCAGCTGTAATTTTTTCTTCCATGTCAGAGCGAAACAAGAATACTTCTTGAAAAAGCAAGAGGAGAATCATGTGAGTAAGCAGTGGTATGTCAGCATTTGGAGTTCAAAATAGTGTGGTTGATCTGGTCACTTCGGAAGGGGAAAGCGGGGGCCTGCCAGCATCATGCTGTGCCACCGGCCTCACCCCTGCACTGGGATGCTCAGGGAAGTGCAGTGGGCCCAGTGCTGGCTGCAGCCACGTAGCAGGGAGAGCAGCACTGGGGCCAGAGCACAGAGGCTGCTGTCCCTGAGGAGCCCACCAATGCGCTGACCATTGTGGTGACAGCGGGAGCTGGACCTGGTCTCCCCACAATGGGACCAGTTTGCATCACTTGCTGCTCAGCACTGATGCAGTGGGGCACAACAGTGCTGTCGGATGTCTCCTGGGTTTGATGGGTCTGCTGCCGAGAGCTCCTCAGCCTTCTCGGGGCTGTTTGGCTGCCTGGGTGACTGTTGGTCCCTCTGGAGCAGGATCTATTTGTCCCTCGCAGGACAGCAGGCACAGGCCTCTGTGGGGGGCTTTGGCCACTGTGGCTGTACCCACATGCTGTGTGTCTGCACTGCATGACAAAGCTGCTGTGGGACATAGTGAGCTCCAAACTCTGCTCATGGTGCTTCCCCTTCTGCATGGGCATAGCTGCGGGGCGGGGGGAATGGGGGGCACAGAGGCTGCTGTCCCCAAGGAGCCCACCTCCAGGAACATGGGATGGGATGCTTCCACTGTACAGCCAGCATTTGTGCAGTGCCCTTTCTTGTCCCCTTCTCACATTTGGGGTGTGTGTAACACCAAACTGTGTCTCACATAGGAGCAAGAAGCACTGTCTCCCTCCAAAAGGATGCTGCGGCCCCTGCTGCGATGAAGGCAAGCTCCCTGTGAGAGTCCCCTCAGCCCTCCTTGGCAGCACGGGGGAAGGGGATTTTCCTGCTCTCTAAAGAAACTAACTCCTTAAGTAATCTTTTGGGATGGGCATTCATGGGCAGAGTTCTTTTCATCTCTTCCTCCCATAGTCACTTGTTTCCCAAATGGGGTGAGCAGGGTCTGGAGCTGTCACAGCACCGGGCGGTGGAGCTGGCTGGGAAATACTCCATTGTTCAGCGGACCTGGGGGGTGGGAACAGCCATCCACTCCAAGTCAGTCTGTGCCCTAAATTAGAGCTGCAAGATGCTGCAATGGGTCCATATGGAGACTCCTAAAATAATAGCTGTCAGCTCACTGCTGACTTGTATGGGGTGCTAAAGCTTTTGGCTTTATAATGACAGTTAGCAAACGAAAATGCTGGTGGGCTCCAGCCAGACCCAAGGTGTGTGTGGCTTGGCCTTGCAGGGCGTGTGTTTGGAGACAAGTCACTCTCAGGACCCACAATCTCCTGGCTGTTAAAGTGTCCTGTGACTTTTGAGGAGCTGTTGCTACCCATTCACTTATTACAAGGTCAAACTAGAATTTTCAGGAGAGCTGGGATCGAAGGGCATCTTTTAGCACTTTTATTGATAAAATTTCTGGGGCAGGTACATGACCCTGAAACGTGGAAGCACTCACAAATGTGTGCCTGTGTGCTGGGGATGCTGGGCCAGTTGCTGCATAGTTGCCTGGCTTTTCTAGTAAAGGATGTGCCTGTAAATGGCTCCCTGCTGCTTGCATTTAAATTCCTGTTTATTGGCTATTTGTTTTGATATGCTTTTCCTCTAATGAGTAAGGGCCAGTGAATGTCTTAATAAAGAACTCGTATCTCATCTTTCTACCACTGTGGAGACCAGTGGGCTCCTAATTGCTCTGCAGTGGCATTCTGGAGGTGGCTGCTGTTCCCCTTTGATAGGGTTATTGCACATTCAGGTCTTGTCCTCTTCAGGTTTTATTTGCTGTCCAGGCCCTGCCTGCCAAGCCATTACACCAAAATGAGTAGCTTAATTGCAAAGGCTTGTGGCTCAGCATCACTGATCACGTTGGTGGGAGCAGGAGCCATACATGTCCTCCAGCAAAGCCAGCTGGGAGCATCCAAGGAGCAGCCTGTGCCACTGCTGGTAGACTAGGGAGCAGTGCTTGTGCCCAACGGGGCTGTAAAAAACCCGTGCTGAAATATGAGGAAAGTGGCAGTCTGTCCTGAAAAAAAAAACCCCACATTTCCTTAGTTATTGAAGCTCTTCATGTTTGTTTGGGACACGTGGCTAGCAGCTGTCTCTCCACAGCAGCAGAAGGAAGTAGGTGCTGGAGGGGATGAGCTTGGGGTGGGAACAAGTGCAGCAGCCTGTGGTGGGGCTGACACTCTGTAAGGACAGTTGGATCTGATGATGGAATCTGCTTACACATCTAAAACCCCTGCGTTTGTTTCGTGTTCAATGATAGTGAAGCGTGGCTGGAACCTCTTGCCTCCCTGGATGGCCAAACAGGGGCTCTGTGGCTGATGCTGGGTGCTGTGATGCTGTTCCCATGATGTCTCTTCCCGACGAGCAGCGCTCAGCTGCGCTGTCAAATAACATCCCACCACTGTCTTATAACTGTTCTCAGAGGGGGAAGGAAAGACATGATAATTACCCTGTTTCATGTGGATGAGCAGTTCAGGATGCTGCTCTTCTCTAATGCCTCTGGCTCCTGCGCTGCTGTAAAGCTGTCAGCCCTGGTATGTCCTCCCCACCCCGCACCGGCCACTTGTGAGCTGGACAGGAGATGGTAGATCCTAGCAGGACTATTTTATTGGTGTTGGTCCCTTCTTGAAGAGTGTCTTAGACCTCCCTGGCCCAGGCAGAGCTTTCGTAAGCAGGGCTCTGCTGAAGTAATGCGGAAACCATAGAGTAACTTCCTGTAAATGACTTTCACTGGCAGAGGAATGAAAAGTGTAAGCAAAAAGGTTGAAGAACAGGATCTGGGAGAGCTTTCAGATTCAAGAGTGCTGAGGTAGCTTTCAGCTGCCACAAAGCCTCTGCAGAGCTTGGGTGTCTCCAGTGTAGTTTGCCTGGTCAAGGGGTCACCCCTGCTCCCCTCTGAGCAGTGTTGGTGTGCTTTGGATAGGTCCCCAGAGCCCCAGACACCGGGAGAAGTGGCATTGCTGTGCATGGCTCCCAGGGTGCCAGCGGGAGGATGTCACAAACACTTTGATTCTGGGATGCACCAGCAAAATACTTCCTTGTCACCAGTTCTCTCTGATTTTGGATGCAGCAGGGACCATGCTCTTGTCCTGGTGGTACTAGTGTGCAGGGAGGCTGAGCGGAGCCCTGTGTTGCAGTGCCTGACCATGGCTGGGCACTTCGGGGCATCCTCTGATGCACAGCTTGTGCCTGTGCAGCAGGTGACCTGGGAGCCTTTGAACCTTGTCCCTGGGCTGTGGTGGCTGGAGGGCTGGCTGTGCAGCTGCTGCTCCCTCCAGTTCCCCAGCAGATCAAGAACTGGAGTTTTCACTTTCATTCTTCACCCTTTAGGTTTGAGAGCGGCCTTTTTGGGGGAAAAAAACCTCTGCCTAAAGACTTAAATAGTCAAACCACGTGTGTCAGGTGTTTGCATGCTATGTTTGGTTTTTTTTTTTAATGTTGAATTGCATGTCTGCTGCTGACCCAGCAGCCCACTCTGTTGGGTGGCCAGTTAGGGCAGGGTGTAATTCATCTGCGTGCTGTGACACCCAGCCTGTCTGGCGTCGTCATACTCAGATAAAAACCTTTTCCTCCATGGCTTAGTTCACTTCCACAGGCTGCCCTGCCTTCCTGAAGGAATGTTGTTCATGGCAGGCAGTCCTGCTCAGTACGACCATGCTGCCGTCAGTCCTTCCGAACCCAGGAGCACGTGTACTCCAGGCACAGCCTTCACCTTCCTTTCCATGGAACCTGACAGACAATGGCAGACGTGTGCGGTCTTTTGGCTGAAGCAATGTGGCCCAGAAATTGCAAAACCTGAGCTGTTGCGTGGAGGCACAGAGCTGCCATCAGAGGTGGTGGAATCATCATCCCTGGAGCCCTTCAAAAAAATGGGTAGATGTGGTGCTTTGGGAGACGATTCGGAGGTTGCGGTGGTGTGGGGCTGACAGCTGGACTGGATGATGGTCTTTTCCAACCTTGATGAGTTCTGATTCCATGACCTCCCTCTTCAGCAACCTGTGGAGCCGGAGTCATGCAAGTCATCAGTGTGAAACCCAGGGCTGCTGTCAATGAGCTGGGAATCAGCAGAGCCAAGGGGGAGGCTGTGGGCTGGGCACAGGCAAAGCCCCACTTGCCTGCGCAGGCAGCGAGTCCGTGCCACAGGGCTGAAGCTATGCAGGGTGGTGTTTGCAGGGGTTTGGTGGGCTGACAAAAAAAGCACCAACAGATGAACTTCAAAGCCTTTAAGCTCCACATTTCTTAGCAAACAACCTGACAGGCGGCTTGAGCTCCCCAGCAGCCCTGTGTTGGTACCTAAGCGCTGCCCGTTCCATCACTGACTTCTCAAGATGTGAGTGCATCTCGCTGTGTAGTTCCAGCTGGCTGCAGACCCATTTCTGCAACCTTTCCCACAGCTTTTGTTGTTACTGCAATCAATATCTGTCTCTCTGCTTCTGCCGTGACACGTAGTGATTTTTTCCTTTCTGTGAAGGTTTCTGAGCGATCTAAATTGAGGAAGGGGTGGATCGCTTACAGACACAGCACCGGTTCAGATGCGAGAACAACTATTTTGAGGTAGTGTTTTGAGGTTTGACTCAACTTTAGCAGCTTCTCTGCAGGGAAAGCTGGATTGATAGTCAGAAGCAGTAGCAGGTCAGGTAGTCTATTTTTAGAAGTGCCATTTAATTGTCTGATATTATTCTTGCAGCGCTCATAGCTGGATGGTTAGTTATCTTCTGTCAATGTTTGTTGGCATAAGCCAAGTTTTACTGTGTACCTTGTGTTTACTAAAGAATAGATCCATTATAGGGTCTTGGATCTTTGTGTTTCATCTTGGTTGGGAGGGAGACAAGTGGTGCAGCAGAGCACTCGACATTACTCTGGCACTGAAATACAGAGATCCTACAGAACACTCATAAATCTGTCTTCTGTGCTTCCCCCTACCCCATTACTGTGTGTGCACTGGTGGGTTCAGATAGCATCTCTATCCTGGGGAGGCTGTGCTGGGGACCTGCTGCAGCTGATGCTTGGCAGGCTCTGCTGCCCTCCTCGCCTGATGCATCTCCATTGCACTTACTGGATTTGGTTTCATGCTCTCCTACTCCATCTCAATTGCATAAAGGAAACATTCTCTGCAGCAGAGAGGTCTTTAACTAAATGCTTTTTATTCCTGTAAACTGGTGATTAAAATGCTTTTTGCTCTGCCTTGCTCTGTACTCTAACAGGTGGGTTTGGTGTATAAGGAGTCACTAGAATTGCTCGGCAGCCTGTGTGGATGTACAGAAGGTGCCTTCTCCACTTACTCTGTGATATTCTCAGTGGGGAGGGTGTCTCTGTCCATGGGAAGCTGCTGTGCATGTGGGATGCCTGTGAACACTTACAACAACCCACTCTTTCTAGCTTTTCAGACCTGTCCCTGTGGGTATCACTCTGCGAGTGGATGTCCCAGCATTTATTTGCATAACATTTCCATAACACCGGCAGTGCTGCTCAGTGACAGTGAAGCATTTAAGTCCTCTCTGGTCACTGGGAGTTGCAGCAGACCTGGTTAAGCTGATGCTTTTGGACATGGGAAACACCGCAGGCTCAGATTCCCTATGTGCCCTATGATGTCTTTGTGACCTGGGGGTCTCCTAGTCTTGCTGAGCAATGACGCTCCTACCTCTACAGAGGAGAAGGGCTGTGTAAATTCACTAACCCTAGCGAGGTATTTGACTGACCTACTACTCCTCCTTGGTCATCCTGCATGGACTGGGGATGGGTTACACTTCACTTCTGCTGCTCATTTACTTGCTGTGTCCAAGTCACATTTGTTAGATCTTGTACAAACGCTGCTCTTTGCCCTCCACCCCATGGTGTGTGTCAGCAATGGCTTTGGGTGTTCTCTCAGCCCATGCGTGACATTTGCAGTCTCTGACACTGGAGTAAGGCTCTCAAAAACCCATCTCCTGATCTCTGAGGAATCCAGTCCCTGATAGTGAAGCCCTGACTGGTTCGTGTTGGTATACGACTCTTTCTTTGTACAATCTGCTGCAGAAGACAGGAGCCAAAGTGCTGGGGTTGTGTGCTGCGTCCCACTGATGCAATTGGCTTTGTTTAGGGTCTTGAGTATGTTGGAACGTGCTGGCTTGAGTGAATAGTTTTAATTAGTTACATTCTTAGGCCGTGGTTTACTGTGCTGACTCACTTCCAGCTCTGATAACTTCAACACGTGACTTCATATCAAGGCAGAAGGATAGAAATTAAAGCAAGGGAAGATGGCAGTGCACAGGCTTGGGCCAGGCTTGGTTTTGGGGAAGCCAAGGTCAGGCAATACTTAGGGCAGAGGGGAAGGGGGACTGGGTGAGGTGAAGGAGAGTCGGCAACAGCAGGTGTTTGCTCCCTAGACTTGGAGTGATGGAGAAGACACCTCTGGTCTCCAAGGGGTCCAGAAGTGCAGTGTTCAGTTTGCTCTTGGTTCCCCCTGGTCCCTGGGGAGAAACGCAGTGCTGCAGCTTGGCAAGCACTCTGGGAGCTGAGCTGCCTGTGGAGTGTGTGTGCTGCCGGCCCCGGTCCTGCCAGTGCCCGTGGGAGAGCAGGAAGCTGCCGCAGCACAGCAGTGCCAGGCACTGCGCCCCGAGAAGTCCCCATGTGTGCTCTGAAGCGTAATCTGTAGTATCGCTTCCCCAAAGCTATTTCTGAAGCCTGGAGGTTCTCACTAACCCACTTGAAGTTTATAGTCGTGCTTCGTGTCTGGCACAGCTCGGGTACTAATGCCATGGTGTGCCAGTGCATCCTTTGCAGGGCCCTGCGCATCCTTGCTCCAAGGAGTTTTTGGGGGCAGGAGTAGTGGCTATGCCTGTGGTTGCAGGCGAGGTGTCAAACGGCTGCTCGATGGCCTTGCTCCTGGAAATCCTGCAGTAAGAGGGAAGTGGCTGGCATACACTTGGTCTTTGGTGGCCGTCTGAGGTTATTCCCTTAGTAATTCCCCTGGCAAGCTGTCAGGATCCTTCCCGTCGCAGAGGACTTCAGTGCTGTGCTCAGCATTTCCTTGCTGCCACGTGTGGTTTGGCTCTGAATTGTCTCTCTTCTTCTTTCTGTGCTGGAACGCTGCTCTCTCGCATCCTCCCCATCGATACCTCCTCTGCTTTCTGAACTGGGGCACTGGGAACAAAACAGAATTGTGCTGTTGTGATAAAGCTTCCCATGAGAGCAGTTCAGGAGTCATAAGCCAAGACTTATGTCTCCACCTTCCCCATCCCATGCTGCTCTTACCATCTCATTGTGCTGCTCTACAAGGTGATGTTTGCAACACAGACCCCCAGCTTGCAGCCAAGGCTGGAGGACTACTTGTTGCTGTGCAGCTCTTTTGCTAGCACAAGAGCTTTCGAGTAGCCTGTCTCTGGCTACTGGTGAGACCGGGCAGCAGCTCCATCCCCAGACCTTCTGCAACCTTGTCAACTATAATCTCTCTTGTGATGCTGCAAGGAGCAGGGCCCCCCGAGCTGTGGTTGCTGTGATGGGTCAGGGCTGTGCTGCTGGAGGGTCTGGGGGGCCCTGCAGTGGTGAGGAGACGTTCTCTGGCACTGCGGAAGGTGTTTGCGAGTGGGTAGGCTGGAAGGGGGAGAAGCTCGTTGCTGTTCCTCCTAATTGCTCTCCCACTTCTGTACTCGAGCGAGCAAAAAGCTGTCTTGAGCTGCGTCCCTGGGGACGCTGCCTGTTTCTGTCATCCCCAGCAGCTGCACCGGGAACCTCCCCGCAATCGGTCAATTTAAAAGGCTTCCTGCTCTGTTTTGACTCAGTCCGTCTCTCCTTTGACGTGAGAGCGATCCATCTGCCTTTTGATACGGTGGAGGATGCAAGGGCGGCAGTGAAACCCCCTGAGCGGGGGCGAGAGGCGCTCGGGACTGTTCCTATGGGTGCTGATGAGCAGCACCATGGCGTAGGAGCACGGCTTGGTCCCCGAGCATCAGGTCCCTCCACTTGCCTGTGCGGGAGGCTGAGCTGCACCCCCTGGCCTCTCCCCTCCCGCCGGGGGGTCTGCATGTGGGCTGGGGGTGGGCGCACAGGCTGCTGCGTTCCTCTGTTCCCACAAGACTCTATGTCTCAAATGAAAATCTGATGTAGCAGCTGAAGTTTCGAGTGTTGAGGCTGAGATAACGGTGCACGCTTGGCGATAGAAGGTTGTTTTCTAGAGCTTCTGCGTGTCAGCTGGGCGGCACTAGCTTGTGGTGAGCCATTTTTAGGCAAGGAAGGTCAAAATGCTGCCCTCGAGGGGAAGTTTCTGCTGCAGCCCCCAGAAGGAAGGCAGCTTTCACTACTGCTTGCTCTTTCAAGTACTTTTTTAAAAATTTAATTTATTTTTTCCTCCAGAAGTCCTTGCTCCAGACTTGCTACTAGAAACTGGTAATAAAACGTGCAGAAGGTTTTTATAGTAGAAGGTGTGGGGGTGTGCAGGAAGAGCTCCCTTTATCTGTGTGAGTGGCTCTGCGTGGTCTGGGGCTGCATAAAGCCTCTTGTGCTGCAGTTCTGGAGCTAGGCTTTGAGGTGGAAACTTGGGTTTCATGGAGGCAGTGGTTCAGGGCTGCGTAGCATTGTGCAAAGCCCAGGTCAGGTTTGCTCGCACTGAGGCTTGTCAGATCCCAGAGATGGGTCCGATGGAGCAAGGGCTTTCCATGGGCTCATCTCTCGCTGTGCGCTAGGTCTCCTGCAGAAGGAACACTTCTATTGAGGCAACTGAAGGTTGTGCCAATATTAATGTGATGCCACTGCATGCAGGACCTGAGTCAGTCCTTTCAAAAAGTCAGCATTGGTGAACCTGCCTGTAGCTTTTAAAATCTGCTGCGTCTTTCCTGTCAAGCACACTGGGCTGGTGGGAGCTCTCTTGCTTTTGTATGAACCTGGAGTCCCGAATCTGCTAAAGCTGATCCTTGAGGCAAGGTTTCAGTGGCCTCTTTGGCAGCTGGTGAGGTGTTGTCTCCCCGAGGTGTCTTGTCTTCACAGAGCTGCAGGTAGCACAGCAGAGCTCAGCTCCTGTCACTTCTCAACCAGACGTGCTGAACCCTAACACAGCACAAAGTCTGCATCTTTTTCAGCGAGCTTTGGCCATGCTTGCATGGAAAGTGTTTGCAAGGAACAGGGTGCTACAGTAAGCTCCCCTTAGACATTGCATTATTGGTGACACTTGGTGTTTCTTATGTGGGTGACTCCACTGGGATGTCAGCACATCACTCAGCTTGGTGTGGCCATTGGTGTGGCCAGGCTCCAGCTTGGTGCTGGTGTTGCTGATGTGGCTCTTGCTGTGTAGCCATGTGGAGGTGAAACTCTCGTGACCGCGTTTGAGAAGCACGTGCTAAAACTATGGCCAGCTCATGCCCTCGTTGCGTGTGCAGCAGCCTGTCTTCTGATGAGCATAATTCCCCTGTGCCATATGGATGCTGCTGTAAACCCTTAAAGCATTCAGCCCTTATTGTATGAGGGCAGACCAGCTCCTTGCTCTTAACTCTGCTGGCAGCTTTCTGGTGGTTTTAGCAGACCTGTTCCACACAACTGAGAGAGAAATCAGCCAGAGTCACGTATTTGTGTGGCAGGCTTTGAAAGAGTGAGGGTGGTGGGACTGTATTTGTTGTTTTTCTCAGGGTCGTTATGTGATGGTGTCAGGTCACTCTTGGTATTGAGCTGGTGGAAAAATGTAATACCTAAAGCTAAGAGGAGTGGTGAGACTCAAGGGTTGTGTTTCACTATCATGATTACTTTCGGATTAAAAAGGAGCTTTTTCCACTTCAGAGTCACCTAGAACCTTTGACCTGAAAGTTGTGTTAGGGCTGATCCTGCTGAGGATGAAGGCTCTTACTTCCCTGGTCTTTGTATCTGTAGAAATACTAAGCACTGTCTTACTGGCTGGTCAGGAATTCACTGGAGAGCTGGTGATTCCCCGGAGGAGATGTTCAGACGCTGGTGAGTCTTGCTTCTTGTGTGCCCACCTGGATGCTTTTCCCCAAGAGAAAACTCCTGGTTCGGCGGTGGTTAAATACTTTCTTCTCTTTGCAGATGCCACCAGCCCCTCTGTTTATTCTCAGACGTCAGGGCGCATCTTTAAAAACTAGCTTGTTTGTAGACTGAAATTCCTTCAAGACCAGACTGTGCTGCTTCTTGGAGACTTCTGCTAACACCTGACCCCCCACAAGCCCTGGGCTGCAGCGCTGACTGTGCTGGGGTGCGCGGTGCACGCCACTGCTGCCAGTCACAGCATCCCCATCAGGGTGGCTTCTCAGGCCCTCTGGGTGATGGGTTATTAGCAGAAATCTGCATGCGGCATACCCATCCGCCCGTGCTCTGCCGGAGCCATGGCGAACGCTGCCGTTGCTACGGGAACGGGCATTCTTGGGTTAGAAACCTGATTTAATTCGTTCTTTTCCTCACCGCTCCCTGCTAGTTAAGACACTCAGATGGATTTTTAAGTTGGGGATATAATAGTTTTTTCAGGTTGTGCAGGGAGTTCAAGAATATCTTTTGCTAATGAAAGAGCTGCCTGTACTCTCAAGGGATTGAATGAGGTTTATTTTTCCCCCCTCCTCAATACCTACTATCAAAAGCAAAGTTTACAAGCTCCGCGTGCCTCGGGGCTGCTCGCTATGCCACCTGCATGGATAATTAAGACCTTCCAGGTTGCCATAGAGAGTAGTTTGCCTTCCAGTATTGCATCAATTGATATTTGGGATATTTTTCCTTTAAAACTGCAAGGGCTGGGAGCGCTGTCTTTGTGAGGTGCAGCGGTGGCAGGTACAGAAGGGGAGGGCTTTAGCAAGGCCTGTAATTTGTGGGATGGAGGCGATGATCAAAACTTCCACCTATTCCTGTACCTTTGGGGCTTTTTAACAAACGCTGCCCAGAATGTTCCTTTCTCGCTAGAGGTACTTCAGTAGCCGGCTCAAGGAGTGATGGGATTTTATATAGGCCAAATCCTGCTCTTGTAATGGAGCAGGCAGCTTCAGAGGGGTTGTTCCTCAGTTACATCAGCCTGACTGAAAACAATCTGGCCCCTTCTTAAAGTTGGCACATGTGAGCAAGCACTATGACTTTAGAAGAGGAAGACTTCAAGGGGCATTAGCCTTCAGTGCTGGGAAGTTGTTTTGTTCCACTCCTGGGAGCTCGCTTTTCCTCTCTTGCTTTCTAAACCCCTCTTAGAGGTAGCAGCTCATTTTGGAGGTGATGAAAATCCCACGTGTGTTGGGACCGCAGCTCCAGAGCCCTGCCCTGAGTCCTGCTGCGCTTGACAGAGCTTTGTCCCTTGCTCTGACTGCTTTGGGAATTCCACGGCACAGAAAAGAGCAGCAGTGAAAAGCGTTTTTGATGAGCTGTAACTTCATAGCAAAGAGCTTCCCTGCAGTGACAGTCTCTGTGTGTTGATCCTTGCGTCACGTCCCGGGATGGAAGCTGGGACAGCAGTAAGAGCCATCTGGGGCTGTAGGGCCAGGAGGTCTGGCTGTGAGCAGGTGAGAACTGACCTCAGAGGAGAAAAGGCTCGGGCAGCATCAAAGCTGTGTTTTAGTCACCTCTTTTAGTTTTGGGTACTGCTGGGTGGTCGGTTGTGTGAGCCTGTAGCTCCCTACAGCTGTAGCCTATCTACTGGGAGCATCGGTGCCTGGATAAGTGTGTGCTAGGTAGCTTCAGGCATGCTGCCGTGAGCTTGGCTTATGCAGTGGGACCAACATGGGGACCGCCCTGGTGCAGAGGGGCGATGGCACAAGAGGAGCGTGGCACAAGGGGGCTTGTCTGCAGGTTGAAGGCAGGAGCCTGGAGCAATCTGATGTGGGTGGGAATAGCTAGGGGCTCAGGAAAACCTCCAGAGCCTGCTGTGTCTCATTCCCTATGCCTCACCACAGCAGAGATGCAGCAGGTCGAGCTTCTCTTGCACAAGAGGAGCATGCAGCTCCCGCTTGCCTGCCTGCCCGCTCCTCGGGCGCTCGGGGCTGCGGGAGGAGAGGTAATTCCATTAGCAATGTGTATATGCTGGGTTCAGCCTTTGCCATCCAAAATAATATTATAATGAAACAGAATTATAATGTAATTATTATTAATGGCACTAAAGTTGGAATAGGGCTGACGCAGGCAGGCAAGTGTCATTTTGGGCCACGGCTGAGCAGCCGTGCCCCAGTGGAAGATTCTGAGCTGCCAAAGGAGGAAGGATGAACACAGGAAGACATGCAATAAAGAACGGGACTCAACTGTCTAAATACGCTCTGGGAACAACATTTGCAGTGGGTTAGAATCCTGTCAGGGTGTAAAAAAGATGAATTTTTTTGGGAAACACCTTTTTGTGGGTGTGCGTTTGATGTTCCTGGAGTCTGAAGGGCAGAGAAGTGCTTCCCTGGGGGCGGCTGGCAAATGAGTTTGCTGTCCTAGCCTGAACCTGCTTCCTCTTCCGTAGCTCCAGTCTCCATAAATCCAAGATAAATAGCCTGCCTGCATGCAGTGTTTTTTTGAGGGACACTATTTATTTTAGCTCGAAGGGCTGCGTGCAGGGGGGTCTCGGGGATCTTTTTCAAATTCAACATGCTGCCCTGTGTTTGGAGGTGGGAGCAGTCAAGGGATGCAGGAGGAGAAGGTGAGATGAGCCTGAGGTGCCCTGCAATTGAGGCAGGCTGGGAGATGTGATGGGGCAAGTGTGCTTGCTCAAAACCTTGGGGAAGGCTTCAGAGATGCTCTTCACAGCTTGGAGATCCAGATTGAAGAACCAGGAGCCTCTGCAGCTTGGGATGAGTCCTGTGGCCAGGGCCAGTGGGACAGGGGCAGCAGGTGACTCCTGGGGCTGGCAGGGCTTGGAACAGTGTGGTGGATGCCCAGAGAGCTTCGCAGCAAGGAGCAGGCTCTTTAACCGAACCTCTGCAATATGTTGTTACTGTTTATATAAAAATAACAATTCTTTCCAAATATTTATTACTATATCATGTGCTGAGGAGCGGGTGCTGTGCGTTCAGAAATGGAAAGCCGCCCCCAGGCAGCTGCCAATCTCAAATGAGGCAGAAGCTGAGATGTGGTTGACATGGCAGGGCAGGAGCTGGTGCTGAGACTGGCCCTGCTGGGGCTGTGGGTGCTCCTCCAGCCTGGCCCTGCAGGCTGCTGGAGCGCAGGGTGGCACAGTGAGGCCCCTTGGAACAGTTGGGCATGGCACAGGTGCGAGGGGAGAGTGGAAGGCAATGTGAAGGTGGGGGTTAAAATAAGGAGGGGCTGGAAAAGCAGGTCTTTGAGGGGGTTTCTTGCCCCATACTCTTCAAATGGGTGCAGGTTTGTGTTAGAGTAGCATTTGGGTGGCTTCGTGGGGAGCTTCAAAGGCATTACAGAAGAGTGGCATCCCTTGGCTGTGGGGCCATGTGCAGCAGCTCCATCCGCTTAACCACGTCTCTGCCCACCGCTCTGAGCCTGAGCAGTGACAGCCCTGAGTGTGTGCTGCCTCCTTCAGCATCCAATGTTCTGGGCAGCCTTTAAGCTCACAGGTACATTATTCTTCCTTCTGGGGTTTGCAAGAGACTGCTGTACAAAGCAATTTGGGGGCTTGTCTGTGAGTTTCTGTGGGCTCTGCAGGTGCTGGGAGGTGTTGCAGCACGTCTGAGATGCCTGGGGAGGTGTGATGCTGCAGTGATGCTGCACCAGTCTCCTGCAAGAAGGGGAGATTGCCTGGAGCTTGGTTTCCTGCCCTGGTGTGATGGCCGGGCCCCGTAGTGTGTTAGCGTGCTGCAGGTAGAGGGTGAGCATCTCTTCTGCTGAAGACTGGGTTTTTACTCCAAAACTCAGCCTGGGGGACTATATGGCAGGTCTTGGTGTGCAGTCATGGAAGTGCTGGCTGAGAAGCTGGCATGTCAGAGCTGGCATGCACCTGTCAGGCTGGTGAAGGTTGGCACGCAGGCTGGGGGCTGCTGCTTCCTCCGTGAGCCAGTGCTGCCACTCTCAGTGAGTTACTAGAAGCTTCTGTTCATTCTCCCAACAACTTCTTCCAGCTCGGCAAAGAGCCTTCTCCCTTTTAACTTGCGTAGCAAAAAGAAAGCAGAAGAGGCCAATGGGAACTGGAGTGACTTGCCGGGGATACCTGAGCAAAACTCAGCCCAGTATTTCTGAAACTTTCCTTATTTCATGTGTGAAATACCATATAACAGCTGGGAGAAACGTCAGGCAAGCTTAAAGACTTCTACTGTTCCATTTAGTATGTTATGTATGGCTTTTTTCCCTTTCGTTGCTTTTTAAAATGAACTGAATGTAAAGCTGCCTCTGGGCTAGCTGGTGATAGCCTGCATTTATCGTGCTGAGGACAGTGCGGATGCTGTGCCAGCTGCAGCAGCACAGACTCTGTATGAAATGACACCCCTCAGCAAAGAGATCGCTCTGTAAAGCATCTGGACTTTGTAAGACAAGCTGTGGCAGTCCACTTCACAGGATCACAGAATGGCACAGGTTGGAAGGGACCCCAAGGATCACAGAGCTCCAACCCCCTGCCACAGGCAGCGACACCAACCTCCAGGCCTGGAGCTACACAAGGTTGCCCAGGGCCCCATCCAACCTGGCCTTGAACACCCCCAGGGCTGGGGCATCCATCCATGGGCAGCCTGTTCCAGCCCCTCACCACTCTCTCTGAAAAACTTCCCCCTAATATCTAATCTGAACCTTCCCTCCTCCAGCTTCACTCCATCCCCCTTGTCCTGCCAGTCTCTGCCCTTGAACAAGCTGATTCCCCTCCTGTTCCTCTGCTCCCTTCAGGGACTGGCAGGCTGCAATGAGGTCCCCCCACAGCCTTCTCTTCTCCAGGCTGAACCAGCCCACCTCCCTCAGCCTCTCCTCGTAGTGGAGCTGCTCCAGCCCTCTAATCATCCTCGTGGCTCCTCTGACCCCTCTCCAACAGTTCTACATCTTTCTTGTATTGGGGCCCCAGCTCTGGACACAGGACTCCAGATGGGGCCTCATGAGGGCAGAGCAGAGAGGGACAATCCCCTCCCTGTCCCTGCTGCCACCCCTCTGCTGATGGAGCCCAGGATAACATTGGTCTTCCGAGCTGCAAGAGCCACTGCTGGCTCATGTTAAGTTTCTCATCTATCAGAATCCCCAAGTCCCTCTCAGCAGGGCTACTCTCCAGGAGCTCTTCTCCCAGGCTGTATCTATGTCTGGGATTCCTCCAGCCCAAGTGCAACACCTTAGGCTTCGAGAGGCTGGCAGAGCACAGGTTTGTGTGAGGCTGATGGAGGCCGGTGTGCTGGGGGATAGGCTAAATTGCTTATCCAAATTTCATTAAAAATGCAAATGGATTCTTTCACTGGGACAGAGTCGCATTAAAAAGTAGGCCATATCGTAAACATTAATAAAGTCATATTGGCCAGCAGGGACGTGGATGTGGAAAGTGAGCCAAGAAAGCTCTTTGCAGAGCTCCATGTAAATAAAATGACTCTTCTCTTTTTTTTCTCTTCTCCTCCTCTGAAACTGGCAGCCTAGATAATGTTTTAGTTGAGCACAGTGGCGTGTAATTGTACAGGACTGTTGCCCAAGGAGGGCAAATTTAATTTATGGCTTGATGAAGTTTTGTCAGGGAAGCAGAAGCCAAGAATACTGGATGCTTAGAACTAAAGCAAAGCTCACCTAAACGAGACTTACTTTAAGAAAACACCCCAGAAACCCAAACCACTAAAGCAGGTCTGATTGCTTTATCCCTCTGATGTGTTTTAAGCCACTTCCCTTAATAGGATACTGTAGGTAGGGTCTGATGCCCACTTTCTTTGGTGACCTTGCTCGAGTGCTGGTGCCCCTCTCTGCTGCCAGGTCTCTGCAGCCTTCCTCTCAAACAGGTTTCTGAGTGCATTCTATCTGGTGCTGAGTCCCAGACCTTCCCTCTGGGAGACCTGGGACAGGGATGGATGGATCCCTGGGATGGAGCTGTTCTGCTCCCCCCTCTAGCAAGGTGACTCCTCCAGCCTGTGTGGCACTGTGCACCTCCTGTCTTGCAGCATCAGTAAATATCTTGTTTGAAATGGCTTTGGCTGGAGAGAGAGGAGTGAGCAGACACAGTAAATCTACATGTTGGAAATGTTATTTTAATATCTTATCCATGTAGCATCAAAAGGAGTGCCAAGTACACTAGAGATCTTGCCAGCTGCAGCCCTTTGAATGTCTTAAAGGCAGTAATGTTGCTGTATAATAACATATAGTGCTCCAAACTGTCATGAGATAATGGCCTGTTTTCAAGGGAAGAAAAACAACAAAAAAACAGTGTAATCTACATCCTTTCCTGCAGCAGTGTAGCTGTGGCATGTGGGGGCTGGAGTGTGGTAGCGCTTGTCTTGCGAGGGTCAGCACCGAGGGGTTTTGCTGTTTGCAGTGCTGCTGGCAAGCCTCTCCTAAGAAGTGAACATTCATCTCCTGGCTGCAGCCAAGGCAAGCCTAGGAAAGCACTCAGTGCTGCGGCGAGCATCCTCCCTTGGGCGAGATGCCTTCACGCTCTGTGTTACAAGGTGCCAGGTGCTCCCAAAGCCCCACAGGGTGGGTAAAGGGTCTGGCTGGACCCCAAATCGGCATTAACCCTCTCCTGCTGTGCCAGTCCCTGCTGCCCCAGCCCAGCTGGGATCCACCTTGCTTGCAGGACAAGCAGGAGTGGTACCAAGGAGAGCTGCAGCCTAGGCAGGAGCCAGAGCTGAGCATCCTGCTGAGTGCCCCCAGTGCTGCTGTGCTCTTGCTCTCCGTTCACTAAAGCTGTTTATTTCTTCTGCAGAGGAAGTGGCTGGATTTCTTATCAGCACGTCTCCGTCAGCAGCACACAGGGCAGGAAGCCTGCGAGACCTCCCAAAATTCCCCTGTGGAGTTGAGGACTGAGCAGACTTGAAATAAGGTGGAGAGCGGATGCACTGGGGTGCATCCGTGGGTCTCTGCTCTCTGTAGCCCTTGGTGAGAGTGCCTGAGCAGGGGATGTGTTCTGGAGAGGTCTGACAGCAGGAAGGGTGAGGTAGTTGCTGGAGGAAAAATTGGGGGTTTGTAGCTCTGTGCTGAGCTCTGTCTGTTTCCCATTTCTATGGGCAAATGAGGCCAATGTGGTTTTGATGAGCGTGTGAAACGTTTTCCAGCCCTTTGCTTCTGGTGTGGGCTTTGCCCTTTGGGATGGGGAGTCAGCTGGAGGCTGGAAGTCCGTGAGGCTGGGAGTAGCTGGGGTCCCTTCCCTCACTCCTCTTCCCTGACAGCCTGGCATGTACGCTGAAGGATCGGCCCCGTGCGGTGTGGGGTTAACAGGGTGCCTCTCACTTCCAAACCAGCAAACTTCCCCTGCAAACAGTCTGACCATGACTTGCTGTGCTGAGGACGCTGTCCTGTCCTGTGATGGGCTGTGACTCCAAAGGGTTTGGCAGGGGAAGAGCCATTTTGTAGGAGCCTCCTCCACAGTGTGTCATCCCCCAGGTTGTCCTTTCTTGTTAACATCCAATTTGTGTGTCTAGCGTAGTCAGAGATGCTCACTGAAGTTCAGCAACAACCCTTTGTTGGGGTGCTGCTGGTGGCCATGTCCCTTTGTGCTGTCCCTTCCCAGCTCATGGCTCATGTTTGTGGTACAGGGCTGGGAGCTGAGCCTAGGCTGGCAGAGGGCTCCCTGGGCACATGGACAGAGGATGCTGTGCACATGCCTGTCTGGTGCATCATGGGTCTAAGGGCACAGTGGACTTGATGGGCAGGTTTGACAGCAGCTGTTGGTTTGAATGGAATTGAGGAAATAAGAACTTGTTGCTAATGAGCTTCCCATGCACAATGATGCCCCAGCAGATTCTGGACAGTGAGAGAGCCTCTGCTCTCTGCAGGGTCATTCTGCAGCTGGGCTGTAGCACAAGGACAGACAAGCTTTGTCCCTTGGCCACATGTAGCTTCAGACAAACGGTCTCCAGACTGGCAGGCATGTACAGCACAGACTGACAAGATGGGCAACCTCCTGTGTGCATAGCACAGCCTCTGCTGCTGCTGGAGGCTCTGGCTGTGGCAGTCCTGCCACGTTTGCTGATCATAACCTGACCCATAGACCAGACCCAGGGCTCCACTGCCCACTCTGGGGAGATGCCCCATGGAGGGACCAGTAGCAGCCCCAAGGGATGGTGATGGGTGGGAGGGGGACTCAGATGCAAGTGTGAACTCTCCTGTGCATGGAGAACATGAGAGGAGTGGAAGTAGGGTCTGGTCTCAAGCACCTGGTTAGCCACACACTGCATGGACGTGGCTGTGCCAGATGAGCCTGGGTCCAGGCTCCCTGCTCTGCCACCTTGTCCAGCATTCACTGCAGGGTTTCCTCTCTCTGCCTGCTTCCCTGGAGCACAGGAGAGGGATTGAAAACAGCTTTGAAGAATTAAGCTTATCAAATGAGTAGCATCTGCTGGGGAGAGCAGGTTAGGCATGATGGCAAGTAAAAGTGAAATGAAGCTGCAGAGCTTGCGTGTTCCTCTTCCTTGCTGTGTCCTCTCAGTGCACTGTGTTGCTTTCACTTGCTGCAGGTGGAGTAGCTACAGCCTAGCCTGCTTGTTAGCCTTAATAAGGCAGTTGCTAATTGATGGGTGATGGGAGCTGCCAGCTGCTGCGCAGCGCTTCAGTGCTCTCTCCTTTGCTTGCCAAAACCCTGGCCCCTGACATGCGGCGGGAGCGTGTGTCCTCTGGGCTGGGCTGGCAGTCTGCGACCACGCATTGGTCTGGTGCCTCTGCAGAGAGACACCTTGGTGGGGACACCCTTGTGTCACCACAACAAGCGTTGCATGCACAGAGCCCTCTTCCCAGGGGGCAGCTGCCTGTGAGCACCTGGGGTCTGCGTGGCCTTCCTCCCTCTGCTGCGGTACAAAGCCCCGCACTGCTGCTTTCCTCCTGGGGACCAAACTTCTTCTGGAGCTGCCTGTACTTGAAGATGGTCAATTATCTGCCTGTCTGGGGATGCTGCAGTGAGGGGGGAATAGCTGGTTTTTAGCAGTTTGGGGAGGTCCTTCAGTGAGAGCTGCTGGTGGTGAGCAGCATCCCTGTTACCACAGGATGCCCTGGCCCTGCCTGCGGCTTCCTGGGGCACTGGATGCTCCTGGCTGTGATAACAGTGAGCTTTTTAAAGCAGAGAGACCGTGAGGAGTGAGTAATGCTTGAGCTTTCCCAATTTTCTAACATCTAATGAACAAGGAAGTTCTTCTTGATCAGTCTGTCACTTGTAGAGGACGGCTGCCAGCTGCCGAGCCCCCTCAGCCCCTCCTCGCTGGCTGGGTGCTGGTGCTTTGGTGGTGGAGTAGGAAGGTGCAGAGTGTGGGGGGGACGGGGTGGAGTGTGGGGGAAATATGAGTCAGCAGCTGCCCGTGCAGATGGAGCCGCTGCAGCGATAACGCTGCTGTGGCTCTGTGGCACAGAGGGTAGGAGGTGCTGCCATGCTCGGACCTCAGTCTCCCTGGGGTCCTTCCTCTGCACCCCTCTTTGCCATTAGCTGCAGAGGTTTGGGATATGCAGTCTTATGGGAGAGCCTGGGAGAATCAAAGCCTAAAGGAAACCCCTACCCTGTTTCAGAGCTGTTGAAGATGAGACTGCTTTCTGCTGGTGTGTTGCAGGAGGAAGTGGTTGAAATAACAAGATCAAGTCCAGTTGGCTGCTCTCCTCAGGCTGGGGTACGGGAGGTGGAGGACCAGCATGATCCCATATTCCCTGGGGGGCTCTGGGACTTTGCCTGGCCACAGCCAGCCATGCTGGTGGAGCAAATTGGGCTTGCAGGAGCAGTTTCTGGATCCCACTATGCAGGAGCAAGGATGGAGCTTCATCTCCTGCCATCTGGCAGGTCCTGTGGCTGTCTCCGGGCCTGCAAGCTCCAAAACGTGCTGGGTAACGCCAGTCTGGATGAGTTGGTGGGCAGACATGCCTGTTCTTTAGGTAGCTGTGGAGGGTCAGACCGTGGCATGCAGCAGTCTGTGGGAGAGAAAGGCCAGAGACAAACTGGAAGGTGTCTTGAAATTGTCTTGGCCGCTCCTGGCCGCGTTTGATCGGTTGCGTGTGTGGGAGGTATGTTAATGTTGGGAGCAGCTTGTGCCAGCGATTAATGGTGCTGCCAGGGTGAATGTGTGCCTGGGGTTCTGCCCTCAGCTGCGGGCTGGTGTCGGGAGCACTGGCTTACCCAGGAAATGGCTGTGCTGGGGGTGGGCAGCACAGCAGAGACGTGCTCGGCGTTTTGCTGTAGGAAACCCAGGCCCAGCACAGTTATGCGACGCGATGGCAACATGAATAAAGCCAATGTAGGAAGCGTCACCTTACAAGGACCCTGGTGAGCTGCTGCTTTCAGTTGTACTGAAATTGTTCTGTTACTGTTTCTGGGTGTTCAAGAAACCCTTCAAACATCACTTTGTATGCAAAGAACAAGAACTCCCGAGGTGCAGGGTGCTCAAAATAAGCCAGAGGCACCAGCAGGGAAGTTGTTACTCCCTGTGGAGGGAACAAAAAACGTTGCTGTCATTTTTGCTATTTTCTTTTCTTTCTTTTTCTCTGTACTTCCTGAAAAGCAAAGGGACCGTGTGGCATCTCTGGTGCTTCAGCACGCATCACAGGGGTCACCGGCTGCCTCGCCGTGGTTACCAACGTTGCAGGGTTGGGTGTCTGGTGCAGGAGCTCGCCTGCACGGCAGTACTGGTACCTCCTGCCCATGCTGTGCTGAGCCCTGTGCCAGGTGTAAAGCACATCACACCTGGTCCGAGCCTCTCCTGCCGCACTGGGCTGGTGATGATGGGGTAGTGAGATGGGCACGTGGCCGAGCGAGGGGTGGCTCTGGTAGAGTGAGCCCTGCTGTGAACCATGAAAGTGTCAGATCTGGATGCTCAGTGGTGTATGTGATTAATACGTAGAAAATTAGCTCCTTAGATGAGGTGATAAATAAACACCTGAACACTATTGTTCTGGATAGATTTGCTTTAGCAATCTTCCCCCAATTTGGATTGGTCTGATTTATTTAGACGGTGTTTTTTACAAATGCCCAGGGACCCAGAGCAGCAAGATGCCAGACGATGCTGTTGTTTCAGAGGTATATAAATACCTCACAAACTTGGCTCTGTGCTGGCTCTGTGTTCTTGGTCTACTCTGGCTATTGTCTTGGTTGAAGATCTTAAATTCTTCACGTTTGTAGGGCTAGTTTTGAACTCCAGCCCTTCACCCACCTGGTGACAGGCTTCTGGAGAGTAACGTAACTCGCAAAGACGAGGTGACGCTTCTGGCCAAGGGGACTTGAGAAATTTCTCACCCGTGTATGGGCTTAGCTCTGTACCCTAAATAAACTATTTAAAGGAAATGAGTGTGTTATCTTGCAATGTGTGCTCAGCATAAATTCCTCTTGTTGTAGTCTTCAGGAACAAACAGCAGCTCTGTCTCTCTCTGGATCTCCAGTGCCATGGAAAATTAATTTTGGGATCAGAATTATGGAGCCTCTTAGCTGGAGGCACGGTGAAATCCTGCTGTCCTTTGACTTCCATCTGTGGGGTTCAGGGGGAAGGCAGTGTGCAGCATGCCTGCAGCCCAAGATATGGTTGTGCCTTGGGGCAGTTGTGGTGGTGGAGAAGGGACACCAGCGAGAGAGGATGGCTACGGATCACTGACTAAAACCTCATCTCAGGCATGGGTCTGACACCTCATCCCTGGGATGCTCTGAATGTGTGCATAAGTCTATGAGTTAATGCTTGCCATTTATTGGTGAGGCTCCTTATTCCACTTGTTTTAGCGAGGTGTTCCTGCTCCCAGGCTGGAGCCACCTGTATGGCTGCTCACCTGTGGCTTCTGGTGTGCAATCAAGGTGTATGAGACACTTATGCAAATGAAGCCATAACGATCCCAAAGTAGATCTATGCAGATCCCGTTGCCTTGGTCTGACACTGAGTAGCTGCTGGAGATCCTGCTGCGGTTCACAAAGGAAGCTTACAGGAGCCAGCCCACATCTCTCTCTCCAGCAGCTGTGGAGCCTCCCCTCTGCACAGTCTGACACCTTGGCACTCCCCAGAAGCTCATCTCGGGTCTGTAGCATTTGAAAGGCACCTTTTGGAGAAGCTGCCATGGATTGTTAAATCCCATCTGCAAAAGCACTGGTGGAGGTTACCCTGGTTGCAGCAGATGAGCCTCCCAAAGCTGCTGCTGGGGTACACGGGTTCAAATGCTGGTGGGGCAGCAAGGCAAAATCCAACACTGGGGTCAAGCGTGCAGGGATTATAAAATAAGGATGAGCTTGACCTGGGGCAGAGAAGCACAGTGGTGGAACAACGGAAGGCAGGTGGCAGCAGGTAAAGGGATCGGAGTGGCGTTTCGCTTGATGCCGCAGTTTGCGATGGTGCTTACCGCAGGCAGAGGGAGCGCCGGATGGGCTGCCAGATGTGCAGGATAGGCTGCACAGCTGTGCCCGACAGCATCAGGATAGCTGGGCAGGTTCTTCAGGCAAAGCTGGAATAGGGATGGGGTGGGACATGGTCATGAGGCAGCAGCGCTGTGTCAGGGGGTGGCACATGTGCCATGAACTGTTTAAATGCTTCAAGATCCTTCACCAGCCTGGTGTCCATAAAGTCTCCCGGCTTATTTGGAGGTGAAGGCAGTGTTATCTGAGCATTGCTACTTAATAAATGCATTGGTCTATGGTTTGGGGTATTTTTTTTTTAAATAAGACAATGTTCAGAATATTAACGTTAAAGGGGGGATGATGTGAGGAAGAAAACGGGAGTGAAGGTCCCCTCTCAGTTTTGGACATGAGTGACAAAATTCAGCTTTAACCGAGTTACATTATTAGCACTCTGGGGACTGGGTTTTTATCTCCCTCAAATAGGATTAATGTGCTATTACAAAAAGAAATGTGTCTCTAAAGCAAGCCAGCAGCCATCTTCTAGAGCTCTGAGATGCGAGTATAATAATTGGGATGGCGGTGGGTTATCTGCTCCTGGGACTGACCTCTTCTTAATGTTTGACTTGTTCTCTGGGCAGGACGGATCCTGCAGGGATACCTTTCCATATTTCTACCTCCTCTTGAGAGACTGACCTGAAGTTTCAATTACAATATTAAATTACCAGGTCACTAGAGTTAAAGTAGGCTGCCAAGTTTTTAATGATCTTCTCTTTCTTGTCATGTGCAGGGATGGGTTTTGGTTGTTTGGTTTTTTTTTTTCTCCAAGCCTCTTTTCCATCCATGCACTTTTAATTGAGACCATCTGTAATTTAACACATCACAGCAGCGAGCCCGAGGAGCGAGCGAGCGGTGAGTTGTGTAACTGGTGCAGGCAAGGCTGTGTTTTAAGAGGACTCGGTGTTCATCCTCCAGGGACTGCAGCAGCTTTCCACTGTCTTCTAGCACCTTCCAAAGAAATCCAGAACTAATTGCCAAGACTGTTTAATCTGGTCCCTCGGGGCCTCGATTAATCACAGAGTACTTATTTTCCATCTCGCTGGTGAAGGTGCTGAAGGTGGTGTTGAGGAGCTGAGGTGGGTCCTGAAGCTGTTGTGTGAGGGTGCGTGGGCAGAACTGGGCCACAGGCGCTGGGGTGTCCCCAGGGATGTCCCCCCATCCCCTTGCAAAGGGACCAGGCTCAGAGGGGGCTTCAGTTCCCTCTGCTGCCTGTCCTGTTTGCCTAAGGGAGGAACTGAGTTTGTCCATCATCTTGAGAAGCCTCTTGCCTGCATTGGCCAGCACCCAGCTGCTCTTCCTCTGATGCCTGTGATCCCCAGGGGAAAGGTCAGCATCACTGCTTGCCCTGACTGCCACAGGATGCTCTGCAGGCTGGGAGCTGGGGCTGTCCTGCTCCAGCCCAGCACCATCCTTCTCGCTGCCCGAGGCCGTGACAAACTCCTCTGTGAGGCTCCTAATTTGGGCTTTTAAGAAACAGGTTAGAGGGGACGTTAACATGGAAAGGGACAAATTCCAACTTGAAAAATTACCTGTTAGCGCTGCTGCAACACTTTGCCTGGCTATAATTAAAGATTGGTGAATAGCACAGGTCCCTCCTGTTCATCCAGGGCATCCGTCAGCACGGGGCTGTGGGCAGTTTCACGGCTGGTGCGGTTTCCCCTGGTTCTGTCCGTGGGTCTGGGCAGTGGCACCTGGCACAGGGAAAAGGAGCAGAGAAGAAAGGTGTCTGTGATTCCTGGGTACTTGGTGCAGGGAAACACATTGGCAGCTTCGTTCTCATGGCTTTGAGCTTCTCTGCTGGCCCTGGCTGTGTCCTGGGAGGCAGCTGGGTTTGGAGAGCAGCTGAGTGGTGCTGTGTGGTCTGCATGGCCGCCCCCATTTAAGCAATGGGGCACATGGCTCCACTTGATGCTAACAGCTGCTCTGTAAAGGTTCCTGCAGACAAGCTGTTCTGCCAGGGGCTTTTGTTGGTCTGTTAATAGTGTATTTTGTGGTGGAACTTGGCCATGTACCTGTGCAACCATCCTTGCCTGTTCAGCTGGGGTGCAGGCACATGTTGGGGGCAGAAAGGAGCAGTTCCCACAGGTTGTATTTGGATGCTGGTGATGAGGCTGCTGGGGTGCTCTGCTTGCTGTGCCCAAGCAGCTTTTTTGGCCTGACCAATTCAGCAAGGAAGCAAGAAGCTGGACTTTTGCCATGTCCTGAGTGGAGAGAACCACTCTGCCATGTCCAGTGAGCCCTGTGCCGAGGAGAGCTGCAGAAGCCAGGCCAGCCCCCATTCCTTGCAGCCTGCATGTACCTTTAGGTGTTACTCTGGCACATGCAGTGGGAGAACGAAGATCTTTTCCCTGATCTGAGCTCCAGTGCTTTCATCGTCCCCTTCCCTGCCCACACCTATTATATTGCCATGGATGATTGATGTTCCCCATCCTGCCTGGCTTCAATACCTTCATTGTCATACAGAGGATGTTGTCAATTCATTACTGGTATTTCATATAAAAGCCATGGACTTTTTTGAATGTTTTGTTCATACATACTCTGATAGCTCTAAAAGTGCATGGCTGGGCTCAAAATTTTTAACCCCTTTAACATTCTTGGGGTTTTTGTTTTTAAAGACGTCTCTCTTAGAAGTGAACAGTAGAGTAGCCTTCCTCCCCCTGCTCTTCATCACAGCTACTGTGGGCTGCTTCTGCATGTTGGACACTGCCAGCACTGGATTTGCTTGGTTTTTGTTGACAAGGTCTTATCCATGGTGGGGGAGGAAGATGGGCACATGACCTGGCCCCTGTAGCATCTCTGGGTGCAAAGGGAGCAGCAAGGCTTCCTTTTACAGTCCTGCAAGGCCGTTTGCTTTGTATTTTTGTCCTGCTTGTGTTTCCTGAAGTCCCTACGCTGCGCAGGGCAGTGAGGGCCCAGAAGCATTGCTTGCACTGAGCACTCTTTTACAGGCGTGTGTTGGGGGAAGCTGGGCACTACCCAGGGGTCTTGCTGCTGCATGCAGAGAAGCCAGCTAGCTGCTCTGGGGTGCCCATGGGATTCCTGGGGGAGCCCTGGGTGCTGCTGCCACCATCCATGGAGCTTGCTGGGGGCCAGAGCTGTGGGGGAACAGGGGACTTTGTGCTGTGGACAGCGGAGCGTGCTTTGAACTCCTGCTTTGCCCACTCAGTCCCTTCCTGACTGAGGGTGAGCGCCAGTGCTGAGGGCCAGGGCAAGACTTGTGTTGGGACTTGTTTGTCTGGCCCTGGAGCATGAGAAACACCATGAGAAAGCAGAGAAGCTCAAAGAGCAAACCAGTCATAACCGGCTTACAAGGAAAGGACACAGATAACTGATAGCTGTGCCGTGAGCATGGGGTACGTGGGAGGGATGGGGGTACTTACACTGCTGCCGGGATGTGTCGAGAGCTCTCTGGGGCATCCTGCCTGTGTTTTGGCAGCGTGGGTGGTGGGGTGGTGAGGGGCACAGGCAGCAGAAAGTCTTGTCTGCTGGAGGTGGGGAAGGGCTTGGTGGCTGCATCCATGCCAGCCTAGTTTTGGGTATTAAGTGGGTGCTCCCTGGGTGGGAGACGCTGGTAAAATGCAGGTGAGCATCAGGGTGTGGAGACAGCACAAGCTGGAAAGCTCAGTCATCCATGAACTGGCAGAGAAGAAAGGGCAGGAGGAGATGAAGGTGTCTACAGGAGCCTTCCCAAAATAACCAACCTGAGGCAGCACAAGGAGCAGCACAGACCCTGCCAGCAAAACCCCTCTGCATTTTAATCCCCATCCTGGGGCATCAGTAGCACAGGAACATTCCTGGGAAGTCCTGAGACTTACAATTCATGGAGGAATTGAGGGGGTGGAGTGGTAACGCTGGGCTAACACAGCCTCAGCTCCTGCCTGACTTTGGAGGTTACAGCAAGTCCTGCCCAGAGCCTGGTGCTCTGCTGGGAAGCACCCCCTCCCCAAGTTGCCCCCAGCTCTGGCTGTGTGGGCAGGGCTGGGGGGCTTGGTGGGGCTCGCCGAGCTGCTGCGGGCGCTGCTGGCTCCTGCCTGCGGATCGGTGGCCGCTGCTGGGTGCATGGCGCTGGCCGGGAGCGTGCCCGGGGCTGAATTATTCAGTCTGAAAGTGAATCTCTGTTACAGCTTGGTACTGGAGAAATGCTGATGAAGTATTTAAATTCTGAGCCTTTTCTCTCTGAGCCGGGACGAGGCTCTCTAATGTAAAATTAATGTCCTTGTGTCTCTGGAAATAGCTGCCAGCCGTGGTGTGGGTGCTGCTGGCTGGTTGGCACTGCGGGCTTTGGGAGACGGGCACTGGTGAAGGGGCTCTTCCTGCCAGATCCTGGGTCTCTTCAGACCCAGCCTTGTTCAAAAGCTAACACTGCCCCTCTTCCCTCACAAAGGGCAAGGAAGGGAAGAGCAAGGGGTTGCTGTTCTTGGAGAGCTGGGAGCTCTCCCTGGAGTAAATGGGAGATGTGAGCAAAACTCCTGGAGCTGGTGCCAGGTGTTTGGGCAGACAAAAGAAATGGGGGATGTTTCACTCTGCCTTCTCCCGAACAAGGATTTGCTCACAAGACTCCTGCCCTTCCGGCATGTAATTCTCATCCCTGAGCTCCTCGCCTGGAAGCCTCAGCCCTTCCCACAGTGCTGAGGAAGGGCCTCAGGGGGCCAGGAGAAGCAGGGGCATCTTCTGTCCCCTGAAAAAGGGGGAAATGTTTTTGGCCAAGTTGATGGTTTATGGAGTCCGTGGCAGGCCCTGGTCCTGCATGTGTTTGTGTCTGCTCCAGCCCTTCCCAGAGCCCAGGCTGGGATGAGTAATGGTGGGCAAAAGCCCTGCCAGTGGCATAGGGTCTTGTATGGTCCCTGCCTTAGGACCTGCTGATGGGATCTGCTGGAGAGCACGATGGACAGTGCCAGTCATTTCTCTAGTGGCTGAAGGGTTGTGTAGCTTTAACAAAATGTATCCTGCCACTTTTACTTCAGAAATACCAGGAAATTCACTTTTATCTTCCTGGCACTGAATGACAGCTTTCTCAGCACTAATTTGCAAGGCTGGGCCTCTTCAAACCAGTAATGAAGGCTTCCTTGTACCATTAGCGCAGAGTTAACTGGTCTGAATAAGAATTGCTTTCTTGGATTGAAAATCTTTGCAGCAGTTCAGGCAAGCGTGGTCTCCTAGAGCAGTGAGGCTGGTGGTGAGACCTCGCAGAAGAGCAGCCGCTGCCTTCTGCTCTCCTTCTCCTCTTCTTCCTTAAGAAAAACAGCTCTCCTTTTCTGTAAGAAACCCAAGTGGTACTGAAATGCCTTTCCACACTCCTTTTAACTCCTCACACCCCTTTAACTTTTGATCGAATCAGCAGCAGCTCCCCCTCTGTCTGTGTTCCCCAGGGACCTCTGTCCCCTCTGTTAACCTCCTTGCTCATCCTGACACCAGGATGATGCTGTGCAGGTCCCCTCAGCGCCCGATGGTGCAAATCAGCACAACCCCAACATATTTCAAGGGATAAAAGTTGCCCCTTGCTCCTTGGGGTTGCCATGCCAAGGTGGAGGCAGGCGTGGACCCAGTGAGCAAAGAATTTTGCATCACTTGGGTCCAGCGAGCAAGGTAAAGCACAGAGACCCAGTGCATCAGCCTGAACTCGCTGTAACCTCCCATCATCCCAGTCCCCGGAGCTGTTTCTGGAATGGTTTCAGTGGAGAAGGATTGCAGTTCAAAAATCCCAAGGCACGATCTGTGTGTCTCTGGAGCTGCCAATGGGGAAACAGCTGAAGTCTGATGGGGAGCCGAAGATATTTGTTGTGTTGTAAGAACTCCAGAAAGCTTTTAACCAAAGCTAGGGATTAAATCCAAATAGCACAAATTTTAGTTCAGCTTCTCTCTGTGTGCTGTAAGTGATTAAAAGCTGTAAAGCACTGTCAGAAATTCAGGACTTCCCCTCCTGGAAACCTTCTTTCCCCTTATTTTATGATTACCATGCTTCATTGACTTTGTTTGATGTAGCGAGTCGTCTTTTTTTAATGTGGGAATGGAAAATTGTGGGCAACTGCTGGCTGGGGTGCATTTCAGTACATCATCAGGGCAAAGCCAGGCTAATGCATCCGACCCCGTGGGTTTGCCCAGCGTAGGTGGATCAACACAAAGCTCACTTAAAAATCTTTTTTTTGCTTATTTTTTTCCCCCTCAGTTTTGATAATCTGGATTCCAAGCTGTTTCCTGAATCTTGTGTTATTTAGGAAGTGGAAATGTTTTCCAAATGAGAATTTCCACACTTTTTAAGGGAGCAGCTACGCACTGAGATACGCTTGAAATAATCTTCAAGCTTCATGATATTAGAACCATCTGCTAAATCACAGCTCCGTCAGCTCCCTGGGGAGGTTTTAACTCCTCCCTGGGTTTGATTCATAGATGGATCTTGCTTGATCCTTCTTCTGGCTCTGTTAACTCTCCATCTGTCTGCCTTGTTTGACATACCATTCCTGAGACGGGTCTTGGTGCCTCCAGACCTCTCCGTTGCCCAGCGGAAAGGGTTTCCCTTCAGAAGGAATGTGTGTTCTGGGAAGGGATGTACTCAGGAGGAGGCACTGGAGGTGACTTCCTTGGATTACGCGTTTCATGAGGTACTGGAGGAAAATTGATTAGCCCCGTCTTCAGAACATCAGGACAAGGAGTTCATGCAATGAGATTAGAGCAGCAAATGGAGATCAAATAAAAGGCAGCGCTGCTGTATGCAGCATGGAGTTGCTAGGCAGGGTTCATTCCTGCAGGAAGCCATTTGTCACAGCGTCTGGGTTTTTGAAGAGGGCTGGATACCTTCCTGCCAGCTAACGATGTTTCGTATGGGAGATGAGGCTAATCAGATCTCATGTGGCAGGCTCCAAGCCGATAGCATGCAGGGGTCAGGAAATGATTTATCTCAAGCCAGCCTCGCTCCGCTTGCCAGGTGCGTTGCAGGGTTGTGCTCTCCTGCGGGCTGGTGCCAGGGCCCCGTGCCCATGGCTGAGAGCTGGTGTCAGGGTTGCTGCAGCTTGGAGGCAGGTTTGGAGCTTTTCTGGGCTGTGTGGAGATGCAGTGCTTTGGAAGGCACAAAGTTGCTGCTCGCCCTCCAGCACCTGTGACCCTTTGTGGTCATCTGGCTCCTTGCACAGAGCAGATCTGCGCAGCCTGGTCAGGGTGCAGGGCAAAGCCATTTTACAGGGCTTCTAGTGCCCCAAACCTACAACCCAGAGCAAGGTCAAAGTATGTTGGAGACATGGAGCCCTAAAATACCTCAGAAGACCAGCTCTGTGCAGGGCTGGACACTGCCTTGGACAAATGGGTGTGCTGGCAGTAACAGCATGGGCAGAGATGCTGGGTCTGCTGCTGCCGTCTGGGACAGCTCAGCAGTCTCAGGCATTCGGAGATGCTTGCAAAGAAACCCCACTAACCTCACGTCCTTCTGGGCTTTCATATTCCTGGGAGTACCTATGCTCACGTCATGCTGGCTCTCAAGCAGCCTGAATGCTGGTATAAGGAGCTTAAAGCTTCAATAAAGAGCTTTTCCTGGGCAGGAGCCACCGGACTGGGAAGGATTTTTGTATTCTAAGAGCAAATATTTCAGCATTGTTGTATCTTTGGGCAAACTGCCCAACTGTCTGCTTTTTGGGAAAGCATCTGAATGGAGTCAGAGCATGCGAGGTGAGCTGTGATGCATATGGTGGGGGAAACTCTTTTGCATTTGTTTATATTGTAAACAGAAGAAAACAAAATAGTCTGAAGGAGAGGGAAGGTGTGTGTGTGCAGGTGATGCTTGTCAAGCAAGCTCTGGGTTCCTGATGCCCAAACTTTGTGAGACAGACGGTGGGACCTGTGTTGCTCCTCACCAGGGGAGGTGGGCATGGCCAAGGGGTGTCCCTGCCCCTCCCTGGGCTGCTGCGTGGGATAAGAGCTGAGCCCTGTGGTACCAGCCATGGGAACCCTTTGCCTGGGTGGGCTTTGGCCTCATGGGCTGTGGCTGCTGCCCCTGCTGGGTAGACAGGAATGAGGGGCACCACCACGCTCCTTTGCAGCCCCAGAGAGTGCAGGCTGGATGGGTGCATCCCCCTGTCCAGGGCTGTCAGCTGCTCAGCCTGTCCTGGCAAGCCATCAGTGGCATAAAACTGGCCTTGTCAGACTGCAGTGTGTCTCCCCATCCCCTCTGATAAAGAGGGTTTTGCTGCTTTTACTGGAAGTGTTGGAGGGACAAGGGGACTCTGTTCCTGCAGGACTGGCTATACCATGGTGACAAGCTGCAGTGGCTGCAAGGAGATCCCTTACTAGTAACTCTACCTGGTGCCTTGCTAACCTGGCTGTCCCTGATGGGTGTCTGTCAGCATGACATGTTGAGCAGCCCTTGGCTGATAACTTGGTGTGCTGGAGCCCTGCATGGCTCTCTGAGCAGTGGGAGCTGGCTGCTCCCCTCAGCTCTCCCCAGCATGGAGCGGGTACCTTGGAACCTACCCGGCTGCTCCCTGAGTGCTTCACTGTGTTGAAAGCACCCTCCCTTCTCTAACCATGCTCTGGCTGATGCTGAGATCTGTCCCCTCTTAGTTTTTTTGTTTTCACTGAGGATTCTGTTATTTGCTCTGTCCTGTTGACTCTGGACAACTGCTGGGGTCCAGGTGTGGGGCGAGATCCTGCCCCACAGCAGGGCGCACACAGCGACTGTGAAGCAGGCAGGACCTGGGGAGGATGGTGTCACCTCCAAAGTCAGAGCTCAACTTGCATCTCGTCTTGGTCACTGGCCATGGGTCTGGGGTGGCAAAGTCCTCAGCAGTCAGAGGACTTCTACCTGGTTTCTTCCAGTGATATTTCCACGCAGTGCAGTCAAGAGCTGAGTTCACCCCTGCTGCTGTTGCTGAGGACTTAACCAGAGCCCTTTGTCTGCTGTGGTAATTTGCAGCATTTTTCCAAAACATGCAAACATACAACTGCTCCCAACCGCATGCTGTTGAATAAAGCTTTAATTTGCTGGCCTGTCTCCCTGCGTTCAGCATCCCGGTTTGGCTGGCTGTCAGCAGCCTGGAGCTGATGGATGTTCCTCCTACTGCTGAGCTGTGCTAGAAGCCCTCGTGTCCCCAGGAGGTCCCTTCCCGTGCTGGAGGTGCAGCTGGACACGTGCTCGGCAATGTTCATGCTCTTGGAATGCATTTTGATGAGGTTTTTCTAGTTGGCAGGTTCTGTGATCGATTTGGGAAAGTGCTTTATGGTTTTTCTTGAGGATTTTTGAGCAGTGGATTAGGCCAAGAAGCCTTTGGGGGGTGTGAGTGTGTATATGTATGTATTTAAGCAACACCATTAACCTGTTCTCTCTTTTCGTGCTTCAAAATAAAGCTAGTTCTTAGGGTTTGCAAATACTCTGGTGCCTCATCGCTATTGTGGTTTCTTAGCTGTGGAAACCGACCTTCTATCAGACCTTTCTTCCTGGAACTGTGTCTGGATCACAAGGAGTGGTGATAGGTGATGCTGCCCTGATGCTCTGGTGCAAGTCTCCCCAGATCTGAGAAACTGCTGGGGCTGCTATTGGAAACGTGCATTTTGGCAAGTTTTGTAAGCCTGTGGAGTCCCTGAGCCCCAGGGCTCTGCCTCTCATCTTGGATTTTGCAGCCTCTGCTTCCCCCAAGACAGAGATGTCTCCCTAGATGCCTGCAATAGAGATATATCTAAGGAAGAATATAGGACTGGTTGGCATCCTTGTATTGCACAGTAACAAATGGGAAAGGTTAATGTTTCATTTCTGTTGCATGTAAGTAACTTGGGATGTTTGTATCTCAGTAGCAGGATTTGATAATGTTATTATCCACATAATAAGATTTGCAAATCGCTGTCTGATCAGTGTCCTGTGAAAGCTGCTGCTTGTCCTGTAGTTTCTAAACTGACAAAGATACAGGCTTAAACCCCTGAAGTGTGATGAAAGCAGGAGTGTCACGCCAGCCATGCCCCAGCAGACCAGCCATGCCCAGGGACACAGCTGCCTCGTGGTGCTGCAGTCAGGAGAGCCAGAGCCTGGCTCCTGCTTGGCAGGGTGGAAAGCCAACAACCCCTCCGTGTGATGGACCAGATCAGTCATGAGAGGAAAGATCTGTCAAATCTTCCTGTGTCTGTTGGGTAGGATGCGTGTTTAGGTGTTATGGCAGGATTAGTGGTATAAGCTCCTGTACCCCATTAATTCCATCAGCTGGTTTCTTTGCATGGGCTGGCTGTTCACCTCTGCATGTGTGGAGTGCTGGAATGGATCTGTCCAAGGCTTGTGGCTCTTCCTTTGAAGCGTGGTGTGCAAAGCCCTGTACTGCTGCAATCAACACACAGCCTCTCGTTTGCTTGGGATGCATTGGGAAGGCTGAACGCTTCCCCATTTTTCCAGTGGATTGTCCTTACAATCTACATCAACAGTGATTGCTGGAGAACCTGCTATTCTTGCTTAGTATTCAGACACCACAAGGGTGGCTTACAGTGACTTGGAGATCATCAGCTTAATCGAACTGTAGTGTGGATGTATGGAACATGTGGTAATCATTTTTTCCACTTGAAAATACTGCATTTCTAGCTTATTCCTTATCTCTTTCCTCAAAGAGCAGGAGGTATTACCATGTGCCTATATATTTAATGTCATCTTTAATTATTAAAATCATCAATGAAACCTTAAAATGATATGGGGGAGAGGCTGCAGTAAAAATCTGGGATGGCTTTGACTTTCTCAGATGTTGGCTTCCTAGTCTCTCTTGCCACTGGAAACGGGCATTTTGCCTCTTCTGCTTGTGCAAGTGGAGATGTAAAAAGAGCATAGTGTGCTCTCAGAGGGTCTTTGGAGGGGCAGGAGTGAGCCGCTCGCCCAGGGGTTGGTAAGCACACATGTGGGCTTTGCTTGCTCCAGTCATCCTCTCGCACGTCTGGGAGGATCAATCACTTGGCTCTGTGTTTCCTTTTCCTTCCTGCTTCAAATTCTCTTTTTGTTCCTCCTTACAGCACAAGTTCTGCCTGTCAAATTAAATGCATGGCGAGCAGAGCATAGAGAGCCGCTGCAGGTTCTTCTGCACAACAGAACTTAAGGTTTTGATTTCATTTTGATTTTGAAATCAGATGCATTTGAAACCCACAGCCCTGCCGTGGTGCCACATCTCCTGGCTGTGCCACGCAGAGCCTGGGGAGTGATACGTCCCTGTTAATGCACGGACAGAACAGGGCCCCAGTCTTCTGGTGCAGAGGGGATCCAGGAGCACAGCACGGTGGCTTTCTGTGAGAGTAAAAATAGAAAGGTCGGGTTTCTGACTTCACATACAGCCAAGCCGACAGCGTGCCTGGCCCTGCTCAGGGGAAGCGCGTGTGGAAAGTGAAGCGGTGAGTGCACATGGAAATAGCTGAGGTGGTGAAGCTGCTACAAGGGACAGAAGTGAACCTTTTGTATTATATTTCCTATCATACTGTGAGTGTTCCATGTGCTGGCAGCCATGTTTGGGGCGGCTGCTTTTCTCTGCCTGCTCCTGAATGGCAGGAAGTTTGTCAGCATGCCCAGTGGTGCCAAGGTGGGGTGGGCTCAGCCAGATGGGCACTGCTGCCACAGCTGCCCTGTGTTCCAGAAGGGTTTTCCACAGTACTGCTGCGGGAGCCAGCTCAGCAAACACGGCCCACCGTGTTGGAAGGGGTGCTTGGGAGATGGGAAGAGCTTGGAGAGGGAATCTGTGGGAATGCCGGGCAGGTTGTGGTGGTGGAAGAGGCAGTTTGGTTGGCTTTTGCGTGGTGATTATTTTGTTCTCCAAAGCCAGGTGGAGCAGAGCCTGGTCCAGGTGCTGTGGGCTCACTGCACGCATCCATCTGGAGGAAGGCTCCAGGATGGGCAGAGCCTGTGGGATGCTTGGTGTCAGGTGAGGGGTGGGAGGGCAGCTGCTGCTAGCCTGTAGTTCGTGCTGTGCAAAATAGAACCAGGCACTCTCCCATGCCTGCTGTGGCTTGTGGGTCAGCCATCGCAGGTGGAAAGTCCAGCACACACAGCTCCTGCTTTTTTCCTTCTCCAGTTTCTGTCACTCCAAAGGCAGGAAGGCTATTTTCCCTAGCCAGGCACAAATATCACTGTCCACAAAGTGCAAAACTTCTCAGGAGCTGGGAAAGCACCAAAGGATGTACTTTTCCTTCTTGTACCTACTCTTCAGCGTCAGGTTTGCATCCACCAGCCTTTTTATGTACGGCATGAAGGAACGGCATTAGGACATTCAGCCTAGTAGCAATCTTGTTTCTTCTGTTGAACTGAAATCATCCTGGCTCCGCTGGGAACCTCTTGCTGCAGCCTTGATGTTGGTGTAAGCGTCAGGCCTCCCGACAGCACCTGCACTCCAGCGTCGTGGAGCCTTATTGAGTTTGTACACACACTTCAGGACGAATCTTTGCTAATAGAATTGTAGAGGTCCTACGAGGAGAGAGTTCTTGGCAGCTGTTTTGCCTCTCAAACCTTCTGGGTTTGGGTTTTTTTTTATCCCTGACAATAAAAAATGGAAAAAGGGAAATGGATTTCAAGCTGGAGGTAGCAGGGCACAATAAGGGGATTGTGAGTTTAATGGCAAACATCACTTGCTTTTTCCTTGTGCCTTAGGAAAGGTCCAGTATTGATGCAACTGAAACCTGCTTTGTCTTTGCACTGCTCAATTTATGTACTCGGTTTCTCTGAAAGCCAGTGGGCTGCGTCTCATCTTCCAGTTGCTCTTTCATTTTGTGTGGCTATGGGCTCTTGGGAAAAGGATGTGGGAAATGAGACAGCCTGGAGGCAGAGCTCAGTTTGGTGCCAGGTTCCTCCAGCCAAAGGCAACCTTTGCATAGCTTTGCTTTGTTCACAGAATCAGCGCTCCTTCCCTCGGTGCTGTTCCTGCATGGGCTCCTTTCATGGGGGATGGTGACTCAGAGCTGAGATCCCATCCCCCAGGATGGGCTATGGTGCAGATGTGGTGATGGGGCACAGTATGGATGCAGTGAAGCGAGAGGTTGGACCTGCTGGGGCTGGCACCCAAGAGGAGGTGGCGTGGAGCACAAGGTGGTCCCAGAGCAGTAGTGCTGCCTCTGTCTGCAGGGTGAGGTGGGCTGTGACACCCTTGGAGAAGGACCTGGCCCATGAGTTGAAGTTATTTGCTGTGCCGAGTTGCTTTTTTAAGGTCTGTCCCTGGAAGTAAGGTGCTTATGTGGCATTTAGGGCAAAAATTAGCCTTTGACTACAGCACTTTGATCGCACAGACAGCAAAAGTACTGCTGGCAGCTTCAGATTAGCATGTGCTATAAGGGTTTGGTGGTTTTAAGGATGTGGATTTAGCTCTGGATACTTATGCTCAAAAGTCTGGGTAGTGGCATGTTGGGATTAATATTCCTGTGCTGTTCCCAGAAGGGTGATTTTTGTCATCAACATGTGTGCATGAGGAGAGGAAGACGTATGTGTCTTCTGGTCTGGCAAATGAAGGCTGTGGAGTCGCTGAAGAAAAGCAGAGCTGTGGGAGGAAAATTGCCCACCTGTTCCCATCGGTACAATCTTCCATTTTTGGACATATGCACTTTTCAGCTCAGATACCCACAAATGCCAGATTCTCCCTCTTTTTATACACGGTGGTGACCTCAGAGCATATGCAGCGAGTGACTGAGCTCGAAGTGAACATAAGGTTTCTCAGCCTTCTTTTGACGTTCACTCGATGTTTTGCTTCAGCTCGGTTTTACTGGAAAGCCTGGTCCGGTTGACAACATCCCAATAAGGTTTAAAAATCTGCCACAGGTTCACTTAAATAGAAATCACATCTTCTCAGAAATTGGGTATTAATAGCTTTTCATTTGGTAAGCTCTGGGCTCGTGTGGTGCCAGTCACTTAAGGTGTCGCTCTCTTCTCGTTGCAGTTTGCTGCTTCGTCGTGCACAAGCGGTGCCATGAGTTCGTTACCTTCTCCTGCCCCGGTGCTGACAAGGGCCCTGCCTCGGATGTAAGTACCTGCTCCTGCTCCCAGCACCTCGAGTGGAGGCACAGCACAGAGTTCAGTGGATCACCACGTGTCACAGTGGTGTTCTTCCACCTCTCTTGGCTGATGACACTTGCGTGCCCTTTTGTCATGGGTGTCTCTAACTTGCTGTTGCTCGTCGCTGTGTGGGATGTGTGGGATCTCGTATATTTTTGAGACGTGAAAACCACTTCCAAATCGTCCAGTAACATGCTCTCAGCAGAGCAGGGAGAACGTATGAGACTACAGAGACGTTGCCATTTGGGGCTGAGTCTCCTTTTTGCCCTTGAGTTGCAGCCTCAGTTTCCCCATCGGTAACATGCTGTTTCCGGGCTCTGCTGCCTGAACTGAGGTTTTAGATTTGGGGTTCATTAACCACACATGAAGCACCAACTCCATAAAGCCTGTTTTAATCTTCCAGTAGCAGACTCTGGCAAATGTGCCCTGAGCTGAAGATAACCCTCTTCTGGGCTGGTTCAATGTCTTGATCAATTCCTTTTGTCCTAAGTGAAATACCCAAAAGAGTGATCTGTCATTTAGCAGATGCCTACCATGTCGCTAGACTGTAGTTAGCCTCAGGGAACGTTCCTGTCCTTGTTCCTCCTCAGTTCATTACTTTTTCCAAAGCCATTGCTGTCCTGCATCATTATTTCAGCGTTGGTCCTGTGTTGCCCTGCAGTTGTTCAGCGTTACCTGGAGTCAGGGCTCTCAGCCTGCAGCATTCCTGTTCCTCACCCTGGGGCGCCTCTTCCTTAAGAGGTTTTTCCAAGTGTTGTTTTGTATCATCTTGTGGGTTTAATTAAATCAAGACATGTGCTTGGTTTTCTCAAGGAAGAAAGCCCAAACCAGCAGCCGTGCTTGCTGGCATGTGATCTGCGTGGTCAGTGTTGCTGTGAATCCTCCAGCCCCCCCCAGAAAACACAGAACTGACTGGGCAGCATCATCAAGGACAACAAAATTACTGGGAAAAATACCAGTTTATGCATGACTTCTGGAAAACAATATCTAAACCAGTATTTAAAAGCCAGAACCTCCCCCCAACACCCCACCCCTGCAAATGCCCACTGACTAAGTCCCCCATCCTTATTTTCACAAGGATTTAATTTCCTGGTGAATCCCCGGGCTTTCGGGGGCGAGTGGGAGAGCTGGAGCAGTGGAGCAGAGCTGGCTTTGGCTGCTCTGTGCAGTTCTGCCAGCGCCTTTCAGGTCTGTCTGGCAGTTCTTGTGTTTTACCGTGGAAACTGGCTAATTTGGGGAACTTGCGAGGAGAAAAGAGATCAAATTGGGGAAACGGCAGTGCACCACAACTCTCACCCTTAAAAATAGAACCGGTGGGAGCAGGCGGTGTAACAGGCAGCGGAAGGTGGAGGCTCAACACACGTTGTCAGTCGCCCTGCCTGGAACGGGACTGAGTGCCGTGATGGTGATAAATGGGAGGTTTTTAGGGATGGGGGTGAGGCTGGCAGGGAAGAGCCGTGACAGCTCTGAGCGGGGCAGAGCTGGGGGTCAGCCCCTTTGGGTATCGTGTTGGGCAGGGAGCTGTGTGCAGGGGCTGGCTGTGCTCCTTGGGCAGATGCTGCAGGGAGAGGCTGCGGGGGAATGTGGCGGGGAAGGGCTGAGCGTGGGTCACAGTGATCCCCTATCCTTCCCCAGAGCTGCGTTTGTGTTCCAGCCAAACCAGATGGCAGGCTGGAGCCCTCCCTGATTGCCTTTCTCCTCCTGTGTGAGTGGTGGGACAGGTCTGGTTTGGATCTGAGACTTGTCTGGGCTTTGGTCCCAAGGAATTGCTGGGCAGCTCCTGCCACCGGGGACCCTGGGTCAGGGGACAGTGTTGGATGGTACTGACACCCCACATCCCCAGAGCTGCCCTTGAACCCGGTTGCTGCTCTGGCTCTACAAAGCACTGGCTTTATGCCTGTGCCCAGCTTGCTCTGTGACTGGTGGAGGGACCTGCCTGTGCGAAATCCTGGTTTGATCCTGATGTTGGATTTCTCGGGGTGCGTGTACTTGTGGTGCCTCCGGTGTGCTGAAACCTACCTGACAGTGCTCCTCCACCTCCAGAGCACATGCCTGGCAGAGTGTTAATTCTAACGAGCTGATGGTGAAGCTTTTGGCTGCTTTCCACAGGCTGAGGTACCCTGGTAGGTGTCTTCTGGCTTGCCCAGGTCGGTGCCGCAGTGGCTGGGGTCCTGCTCCGGTGTGCTGTTGGGGTGCTTCCCTGGGAGCAGCTGCTTTCAGACTCGGCTTGTGCACAGTTCATTAAGCCTGGCTTTATTTCTACTTCCCGACAGACAATTAGTCAAGGTATTACATGGGGTTTTTTAAATCCCCCCTCCCTGGGCACTTTGCATGACTATCTCTTTCCTCACTGAAGGCTTTCCTCTCAACAGAGGCTACTGCTAATTGCAGTGTATTGGTAATTACCGAACCTTAAAAATTAACTAGTGGAGGGGAAAAGGAGATGCAGAGGAGATGCCAACCCAAGAGAGACTCATACAGTGCTGTAGTTCAGCCCAGCAGGCAGCTACAAACACCACACAGCCATATGCTTGTTCCCCTACCCCAGTGGCATGGGGGAGAGAATCGAAAAATGTGAAACTTGTGGCTTGAGATAAAGACAGGTTAATGGGACAGGCAAGGAAGAGAATAATAATCGTGGGGATACAAGAATATGCAAAACAAGTGATGGTCAAAACAATTGCTCACCATTGGGAACTGATGCTCAGCTTCTTCCTGAGCCACACTCCCTCCCAGCCAACTCCCACTTATATGCAGACCATGACATCATATGGTATGGAATATCCCTTTGGGCAGTTGGGGTCGTCTGCCTTGGCCATGTCCTCTCCCAGCTGCTTGGGTGCCCCTCACTTTCTCATTGGCAAGACAGGACGAGTAGCTGAGAAGTCCTTGACTGCTTGGCAACAACTGAAAAACATCAGCATGTTATCGACATTGCTCTCATTCTGAATCCCAGACACTTCAGTTACTCAGAAGAAGATTTAACTCTATCCCAGCCGAAACCAGGACATCCCTCCACAAATGGTCTGTTCCAGCAGACTGTCAGGCTGTGATGTGTTTTTATGAACCTGAAGATTGGGAGAGGCTGCTGGGGTCCTGTCTGCCTACAAGCAGTACGCAGGGATTGTTTCTGGGCTGGGTGACAACCATACCCTCCACCTGAAGGGTGGCGGTGGGAGCTTGCAGCTCTGTTCGGCACAGCCTCCATGGGAGCAGCTGTGGCCCTGATGGCTCTTTCTCTGTTGGTGCAGCACACCTGAGGGTGGCACTGGTGTCAGGCTGCAGGACGCAGGCCCCTGGAGTCTTTGCAGTGCCTGGACCAAGCAGGGTCTTCCAGTGGAGTCATGGGCAGGAGCTGCTGCCTGCTTGGTGTGCTGCTGGCAGGGAGCAAGGCACCGGTGGTTGAGGACAGGGCTCCATCACTGTGCTCATGGGACGAGGTTCATTGGTCACAGCATGCTTGTCTGGAGCGGATTGCTTGAGGGGTAGAGTTGTGTGAGAGGGAGGCGATGGCTTCGCACCGCTCGCCTTCGTGTTTTTCTGGGCAGTTCCCCTCCCTGCCTCTGCTGCCGCCCCTGCACAGTGCGTGCCTGCTGTAACAGGGTGAGGAGAGCTGGCGAAGACACTGGGAAGAGAGGTAAGGATGATAGAAGGTCGTCCACTTTCTGCCCTTCCCTTAGCTTGCCTGGATGGCCAAACTCCTCTCTAACAAACTTGCACGAATGTGTCCAGGTCACCCCACACAGCACCAGAGCTCAGGGTGTGGGTAGTGTGGCAGAGCCCCTGGTACCGGCGCTGCCTGCTCAGTGCTGCCCACAGCCAGGCGTGTGTCAAGCTGCCTCTGTCACGTAGCCAGCGGTGCTGGAAGTTTGACAGTGACCTTTGCTGCTAAGTAATGTCACGCTGTGAGATTCCTTCTGGCCATGTGTGTACTCTCACACGCTTTCTCCCCTCTCTTCTCTGTCATCTGAAACACGTGATGAAAACAGCAGCAAACCCCACTTGTGACCCTAGTGCCTGGCAGACCTAATCCATGATGGAGAGGTGTATGTCATGTAGCCAAAAATACCCAGATGAGGTGATGGCTGTGGGCAAGCAGCTGCCATCCCCATGGCTGTGTGTGGCCCCTTCCCGCTGTGGCAGCCACAGGGGGTGGCTGAGCGGGTGCTGCAGGCACCTCTCAGGTGGCAGAGCTGGAAACCCTCCTGGGTGGGTACAAAACCAGCAGGAAAGTGCCAGCGGGGCAGAGGGAGATGGAAACGCTGAAACCACTTAACCTTGCTGAAGGAAAATGAGGTTTGGCAGTGGGAGAGCAGGGACGGCTGTGATCCAGATGCCACCTCCGGAGCTCTGCTCAGGCATTGGGCAGCCTGCCCGCCCAGGCGCTGCTTTTCTCATCCTTGCTCATCATCTGGATAGCAGCTCGCAGCGGGCAGGAAAGGCAGCAGGTACTTGGGGGGATGTTTCTCTTGTTTCTGTGCAGAGTTTTGGCTGAAGGTGGATGCAGTGCTTTGCTTTTTCTCCGTGCCAGCTCTGTTCAAGGGTGAGCAAGGAGGACAAGAGGACCAGGGAGATATCCTGGTCTTATTCCAGGACCCTGGGCCAGCAGATCTCTTCCACATGTGTCCCCTCCCACCCTGCGGCTGCAGGTTACTGTGGGCAGCCCCTGCCCGAGGAGGGGGAGGTCTAAATTAACTCTAATTTGTCATGTTTTTAAGAGCTGCCACTTGATACTGGGGCACACTTAAAGGCCCTGGTCAGATTCTCCATTGCCTGCTCTTACTGCTGGGGGAGAATTGCTGCTGCGGCTCATTGAGCAGACAGGTAAAAGCTGCCCAGTTGGTGTTAGTTAATTTTTAATATATCATTTCTGAAAGCAAAGAGAGGAATTCAGATGCCTGGGACTGAGAGCAGGGAGCAAAAATGGCCCTTTGTAGCTGGGGTTTTGGGTGCTGAGCCACAGCCCTCTGCGAGACCCTCTGGCTTGTACCCCTGGACAGCCAGGGCATAACTAGGGGGTGAATAGAGGGCAAACTTGTTCCTTCTGCACTGGCAATCAGGCTTCTCACAGCAATATAATCCTGACCAAGCTTTGAATCAGGAGACAGAAAGCTGTTTCACTGAGCAGTAATGCCCTGCCTACTTCAGGAACGAGCAGAGGACAGGGGCTTCATTTTGAAGTGATGCAAAGCTCTGAGTTTTCCTCCTCTCTGTCGCTGCTAATAACCATGGCATGAATCCAGAGCGACCTATAATTATGTCAGACACGGGAAGCATCTAGGTTGTAACGATTATAGCTAAGCCTTTTTTTTTCAGTCAGTGCAGCAATCTGGTCTTTCCTTTCACAAATATTAACACCCAAGGAAGCCTTGCCGAAAGAATGAGTTTAATTTATTGCATTTGTTTAAACCTTGCAGAGTGTCTGTCGTTAGCCAGGCCACGTGATGGTTTTCCTGAGCTGGAGAGGGAAGAGAGGCGTTCAGGGAGATGGCATCTCCCCGAGCTCGGCATCTGCAGGGGCAGTGCGGAGCGCTGGCTGGAAGAGGCTGCTCTGGCTGGGGATGCGAACCAGAGATGCTGCAGTTCTAGCCAGATCCCAGCCTGGGCTGGAGTTTTTAATGCCAGCTGGCTGCTGGTTCTCATCCCCAGAGCTGCTCTATTTCAGCACGCTAGTCATAGAGCCCAGGAGGGGAAAAAAATATTAAAAGAAAAAAAAAAAAGAGATTCTAACTTTGCTCCTTGATCTCTGTATCTTTTAATGCTTTATGGTTACTGAGGAATCAAGGAGAAAAACATTATGCATCCTGTAAATTGCTGGTGGTATATATGGATGCTTAATTTTAAGCACCTGAGTAATACTGGTTACTTAAATTGTAATTCTCTTCTGTAAATTAGTCTTCTGTTTAAATTTAAGTACCTGCTTAAGTGCTTTCTGGGATGGTGGCTCATGCATGTACTGAGCCGATAACCCTGGGGGAGGCTGGCATTTAACACATTTTGGAGCATAACTAAACAACTGGGGAGCAGTGAAATGCCAGTCTCTTTCCATTACCGTTGACTAGTCCTATTTTGGAGCAGTTTTCTGTTTGATCTGGTTGTGTGTGAACCTCCTCAAGGAGAGAGAGTGCCTCTGTGTGTGTGTATGTGTGTGTGTGTGTTTAACCTTGCAGAGCTTACAGAGTATCAATCTTCCATCGAGGCGAGGAGGACTAATTATACAGCAATGATAGGGCCTCTGAGTTAAAACAAGAAATTAATTGCTTCTTGTAGTAGAGAAGGAAGCTGGAGCTATAAATGCCAGTGTGGAAGACACCAGGGCTCCTTTCATGCTAGATCCTTCTTAAGTCACGGCAGGATTCTTTTTTTGATGGCTGGAGATGTGCTGGTGGGGCTCAGTTTTGGGCAGCCACACCACTGAGGATGGGGTGTCTGTTACACAGTACTGGGGTGGCTTTGGCATTTTTACTGTTTACTACTTTAACTTGGTCCAGACATGTGCTCTGCTGAGCTCAGCCGTGCTGGTGATGCGGGCTCTGTTCTCTACCTGTGCTGCACAGCCAGGCCAGACTCCCACGTCTGCCAGGGTGTGCATCCTCCAAAAGGTCTTAGCTTCACCGTGGCTCTCACACAGATGTGCTCCCAGACTGGGGTCTCTCCCTCCATCCCCAAAGTTAAAACTGGTGACCTCTTGTGGAGAAGATCCCAGCTCAAACCCACTGACAGCAGCAGTGATCCCTGCTGTTTTTTCTTACACTTCTGATGCTCCTGTGCTCTCCTGCTGCCAGGAGCCAGAGCTGGCATGGCTGGTCAAGCTGAAGGTTTCTGAAATGTGGCAAGGTCTTCAGGAGCTGAAGTCAGGCATGTGTAATGTAATGCGGTTGGCAAACCTAATTATAGTCGGAGCTATTCGTAGAATGCATAATTATTTAAATTGTAGACAAAATAATCATTAAAATGACCTTCTTTGCATCATCCTGTTAAAGGTCATCTAATCAAGATGCATTAATAGCTGTCAGAGTTGCTCTAGGAAGGTAACAGGCCAGTGTAGCTTCATTTTCATTCTACATTTAATTTTTCCGCCGTTTGCAGCGTTGGGAGAGGGTCTCTGTGATGCTGTCACCATGGTGCCTTTGGTCTCTCTGTGCTTTGTTTGCTGGAGGCAGAATCATTTCATCTTTGGCTTGGGCTCCTCCTTTCTCAACAAGCTCCAGAGTTGTGTTTGCACTGATGAAAGTATTGCTGCTGCTCTCTTCGAGCATGAGGGGAACTTCACAGGGTGTGGGTCATACTGGTGGTGTTAGTGTCAGAAGCTGCCTTCACAGTGTGGTCGTTAGCCCTTCATGCCCAGCATCCTCAGATCCCAAGCACAGTGCAAAGAGGGTGACTCTACCCAAGTTTGGTTTATTCCCTGGAGCATTTGGGGGCTGACAACAGGTAGCAGTGATGTTCTGACAGCAGAATAAAGGAGGATGCTGCCTGTGCTGCCTGAAGATTAGCAACACTGTCAGGTTTCTCCTTTCTGGGTCCCTTTGCAGAGAGATAGCATCACGGATTTATCAGCAGGCACTGTCTATTGGAGGGTGGAGGTGTGATGTGCAACCAGATGTGCCCATCAGACCTGCAGGTACCAAGCACCCCTTGGCCAGGCTCTGCCTTAGAAAGCAGGACCCTGCTCTCTCCTCACTGGGATGCCTCAGGTCTGATGGCTCAGCAGATCTTCACAGCCTTGCTGCAACTTGCTGCTTGCTTTTGTCTTGCTAATTAACTTCTCCAGCTCTCGGGGTATGCCATCTGCCCCTTGCGTGAGGGCACATGCTCCCTGCTCCTGCCGGCGCAGGCAGCCGGCAACAGTTCCCATGGGATGAAGATGTATCTGCCTCGCTCCCTCCCAGCACCTTCTGGTGCTTCCCTGGCTCTGCCGGAGCCCAACTCTTTCCCCTGCCAGCCCGCACATGTCTTCAGCCCTGTAATTGAAAAGCTCTTCTCTCATTCTCCTGGCACACGTGTGTCTGGTTAGGCCTGTTAAGATTGCAGCCACCCGGGTTGGCAGAGAGGATTGGAGAGGGAGTTGGGTCCGTGCCCTGCTTGCCGCTCTGGAGATGACATGGCTGGGTCTGAGCTGGGCTTGTGCAGAGCGTGGCTGTCGGGAGGCCCCATGGGGTGGGTGGTGCAGCCTATGCCCACCTGGGTGGCACTGGTGGGTTGGGGGGTGTCTAGACACCGAGCATCTTGCGGACAGGAGGGGTTTCAGGGTCTCAGTGCTGCTTTGGGCAACCCAGAGGCTGCAGAGTGCAGGGAAAGTGCTGTGGGAGCCCTATTCTCCTGGAGAGCTTACACTGTAATAAAGTGACGCTCAAGGCACATGAAAGATAACAAACATCTCTAAATGATGTTGAGATGCCAACGCTGCTTGGGAAGAAAGCTGAGTTTGGCTTTTTTTTTTTTTTGCTGCTCGATAAGAGAGTGTATTTTATTTGGTGTTGGCAGCAGCAAGAGAAGAATAACTGTCATCCATATCCCTCTGCACTTGCCTGACTAGTGGATGAGATCTTTTGTCAATAAAAATGTATTAACTTGCTGGAAGCTGTCAAGAAAAGCTGTCAAGGGCAGGTTTTATCTGTGGCTCTGTGTTTGACATGGAAGCAGCCCAAGCCACGATGCCCGTGCCCGCAGACATGTTAACTGCTGGTGGGTTGCTGGCTGTGCTCGGGGACTGCTGCGCTGTCACGGCTGAGGCCCAGGCAGGGGACCTGCCTACATCTTGCTGCCAGCACCGCTGTGCCCTCAGGCTCTGCACTGTACGAGGTAGTCTGTGGCTGTAATGCTGTAACTGATAGAAAAATAGTTTCAGTATCACTTACTGGTGCAGCAGTGTCAAATTACCTTTGCAGTGTGGCACGCTGAAGTGGGCTTCTGAGGGGTCATGGCGTTGGTAGAAAAGGTGCCCCAAAACTTTGCCATCTTGCCTTGAACAGGACCCTTGCTTTCCTTCTACATGTAACCTTCTTTCCACGTGGTTTATCACTGCTTTTTTCTTTGAAACAAAGATCCATCGCTCTTGTTTAGTTGTTCCTTAACTTCCTTGCTTGGCTTTTGCTGGGACTTGGAGCTGTGTCACACCAAAGGTGTTTTTCCAGCCCTGTGCAAGCAGGTGGGAAGATGCAGGAGGTGCATCTCCAGGGCAGCAGCTCCTGGCTGCAGGTCCCAAACAAGTCCAGGACAGGCAAGCTCTGCTGAAAGCCAGTTCTTGCCCAAAGCAGGAGGTCCCTGTCTCTGGTGGCCGCTGAGATCATTGCCTACCACCTCCTGGTGTGAGTAACAAGATGTTGAGCAGCAAGATGATGCTGCCCAGAGCTGTCTCATTCACATACCTGACGCAGCCTCTCACAAAGTTTGGAGCGTGTGCCTGCCCATGGCATGGAGTTGGAACTAGGTGATATTTAAGGTCATTTCCAACCCAGACCAGTCCATGATTCTGTGATTCCCTGGAGGAAACAACAGGCTTTTCTCTCCAGTGTCACCTTTAGAGTCACTGTTTGGCCACTTCTGTCTCTGCTGTGAATTGTTCCCTCTCTACCCAGAGGGGTTTTCCCCAGGGAAAATGAGGGAACAAAGTGTGGGGTTTTCATTTTACTTCCACTGCCTGGTTTTCACTAGGTGCAGGCAGTAAGCTGTCACCATGTTCTATTTGCTCTGCTATACACGGCTTAATTTGCTATGAAATTCAGGTTAAAATAGCCTCTTTGCATGAACTTTGTTAATTCTTCAGAAGAGATAATTTAAGGCTTTCTCTGCAGTGAGGAGGGGAAAGCAGGACTGCATAATCTTGACTCAAACCTCTGTGGCTGTTCTGTAGAGTCCAGGAAATTTTGACAGTACAAAGGAATAAAATGGCCTCAGCCGTTGGTGTCGGTCTGGGCTGCCTGCTGCCCTGGGGAGAGCGGGGGCGGATGGGCTCTGCTGAAGGACACACAGTGCGGTGCTCTGTGAGGGGGTGATGGGACCCACAGAGGAAACCAAAGTGCCCTTCATGTGTGATGCATTGTAGAGATGAACCCAAGAGAGCTGTGGAGGTATTTTAGAAATGTTTTATGGCTCAAACCACTGGGCCAGAGGAAGGGTCTGGTTCTTCCTCTGCAGCCCAGGAGAGGTGACGCCTGTGCTCCCTCTGAGCCAGGCAAAGCTGAATTTAGTGCAGAAGTAAATAAAAGCCCAGACAGCATCCAACACAGCGCTTGCAACTCTGGGTGTGACAGAGCTGCTGCCCCTTCCAGGACAGGGATTTTGCATGAGAAATGACTGAAGCAAAACACCTTTACTTACCAGTCGCTGTGCTGCTTGCCTCGCTCTGCCCTCATGCCGTGGGATGCTGCTGCCTGCTGAGGCCCAGCCCAGTGCCATCCTGACAGACTGCTGCAAGAGAGGAAATGGGCTCCTGGGTGCCATGAGCAGTTTGGAAGCTGCTGATCTGATCAATGCCACCAGCTGCCTGGTGTGCAGTGATTCCTGCATCTGCCGTGCCATCAGGGCTCGGTGGGAAAGCACACGTTACGCTGAGGTGGCCGTTCAGTGAGCTCAGCGGTGGGTATGACCCTGAAGAAAGGCACAGGTGATTGCCAAGCCTGAGTAAGGGTCCAGCCAGGCCGCACTCTGAGCGCCTTGAAGGCCACGAGTCGATTACTCATGAATCAGTTGTGTTCCTGGGAGAGCAGGAGGGCTCAGGCTGCTGTCGGCCCAGCCGCCCTGGCCCACGGACCCGCAGGGTGCACATATAGTGCCCGTGCCTGCTGAGGGGTGTGTGGCACTGAGGGGGAGCCAGGATCTGGGAGCTTTGCTCTGCAAGTCGGGGTAGAGGAAGTCAGGGGTGCAATATTGCCTGATGGGCTTGTTTCCAACCAGAAACCTGCTGTGGAGTTGAGAAGGAGAGGCTGTCTGCCTTCAGTGGGTTGGTGCTTGCAGGGTACCAGGCCAAAGCCAAGAGATGCTCCACTCCTTCCCTGGCTCACGCTTTGACTCCCATGACTCGACTCACATCCCCGGAGCGTGCACACACCCCTTCTCTCAGAGGATGGTGAATCTGTGGCGGGGCTGATTAAAAAGGGCAGACCCTTTCAGCACAGTAAATCACCCCTGATGGCGTTCTTCAATTCTGCTTCAAAGTAAGCTGCTTCTGCCCTGTTCTTCAGGGACAGCTCTGCGCTGGTAGGGAGGAGGAGGAGCAGTGCCTTTTCTTTTCTTGGCAAACTTCTTTTTAACCATTCTTGTTTTAAGTCTCTCAGCATCTGCATATGCAGTGATCTCGTCATCCCTGTCTCTGCGGCACAAAAATAGTCTCTTTGTAGAACGACTTCAGCCTTGTTTGGAGATGATACCCAGAATTTCCAGTTTCTGGCACCTTCTAAAGCAGCGGTCAAGGTGAAATGGACCCTGTGCAGCTCTGCCTTCCCACACCCAGGTGCCTCTGTCGCCCTCAGACCCGCTAAGCTCTGGCTTAGGGTTTCCCAAAAACAGCCCCTCTGGGGTGGGAGCAGAAGGTGAAGCTTAAAATGCGCCCATGGGGGATCAGGCTCCCCCTGAGCCCAGGGTCCCCACTCGTGGGGCTGTGATGTGGAGGGAGCGGTTTGGAAACCCGCAGCCATTCCCATGCTGGCGTGCTCCTGCTGCTGCAGTGCTGCTGGGTGCATGCTTTGCTTTTCTAGCTCTGGCTTTTTTCTGAACTCCCAGTGGGAATTAAAAATCCTTCGCATGAAGTGGAAATTGTCTCATTTTGCATTGAGCTTGTGTTTTTTTATGAATGACTAAAGCTTTAATTTGCCTAAACGGGAATATCTGTTTCTAGAAGGGAACACAGAAACTGGAGCACTCGGGGGCGATTCCTCCCCGTGTCACATGCTGGGGTTTGACTGGCACGTGCCTTCTGCAGGAGCTGACCCTGAGCTCTGCCAATGCCCTGGTCCTGCTGCAGATGGAGAGTCAGCGGTGCTGGGCATGTCCAAGCATCCCTGGGATTGCCCTCTTCCCCAGTGTGGTGCGGTGTGGGGCATGAGTGCTGTGCTGGGGTCAGGGGGCTCTGCAGGACGTGCCGTTCAGTATCCAACTGGTTGTCTAGAGAGCTCCTTTCTCCTGGGATGGTGGCAAAAGAAAGCTTTTTATTTCCTTTTCATCTCCAGGGAGTCAGCGCAGGTCGTTCCCCCACGTGTACTGGTGGGCTTGTGGGCACTGCCCCATGCCTGGCCATCCAGCTGCCAGGGCTGGTTCCTGGGAGATCTGGGGAGTTGGCTCATGCCAATTAAGGAGCTCATTGTTGTACAGGCAAAGCTGCTTACGGAGATGATCCTGAGCCGCTGTACAAACAGAGCTCAGGTTATAAAATCAAGCAGGGCAAGTTGTTTAAGGGTTTACAACATGTCCAGTGGAAGGATCGGACTAAACCTGTAAGCCTCTTTAGAAGGTGTATGGGTTTCTCGTGGTGTCCGTTTGCGCTTCGGGCAGTGTTGCCCTGCCTGCAGCATCGCTCTCGCCACCAGCCGCCTGGCTCAAGCCCCAGCAGCCTGTTGTCTGCCTGCCCCAAGCTTTCATGGGACAGGAAATTCCACCCACCCCTCCAGCTCCGTTACTTGTCCACCCATCTGGTGTCACTCAAGTTATTGGTGATGCTGTGAAAGAACACATGACATCAGTGATGAATGCAGCTGAAAGCTTCAGTGTAATAGCAATAGGAAAATTAATTTCAGGTGAAGGTAATGTATTGGCAGCTATGTTATAGCTTGGTTCTAACTCCGTTCTTTATTTATTTACTTAGCTTACAGTGCCCTGAAAAGGCATCTTTCCTGGTGCCTGGGCACCCTTCCAGGCGATTAAAAAGCCAGGCAGCTCAAATGACCGAGCCAGGAGCTATGCCTCATCCCTAACCCCTAAACAATTAACCTGAGATGAAATTAAGCCAGCTGCCACTTGCCATCATCTTCCCCCTTGCCTGTGTGCCCGGGTAGGTTGCCCCACCACCCTCCTCTGCCAAGCTGTGCTGTTATGGGTGCTCCTTATGGGATCAACGCTGCCCACCCTGGGATCAGCATCGGCCTTGGCTGTGCCCCGCATGGTCCCATCAGTGACACTGAGGTTTCTCCAGCTCCCGGGACAGGGCAGCGAGTGTCAGGCTGCTGCTGGGGCTCTGTGTTTGCTGCCCCAGCTTTTCCAGTAGCCACAGCAACTGAAACCAGTGTTGTCTGTGCTGCTTTGGGGCAGCTGGGCACATTCTCTTGCTCAGTCCTATCTCCTGTGTAACTCTGCATTGTCTTAAAGTTGCTTTGCATTAAGCTCAATAACCACAATTTGATGGGAGCTTCCAGAACTGTCTTGTTTTCCAAGGAAGGCAGCAAGAAATACCAAATCCTTGGACCGTGTGCCCAAGTGATTGACCTGCTCTCCCTATTAGGAAGTTGTTTCTCCTTTGAGTTTGTTTGGCTTTCACTTCTGCAGGCTTTTGCTGGATTCTGGGAGCCCTGTTTGCAAGGTCCCCATATGAGACTGCAAACAGTGTCCAGGGTCAAAGCAGACTCTCCTGGTTTTGCATGCTTTGCCATTGCAGAAAGGTCTGCAGTTGGTTGCAAGAAAGCTCAGAATGCTGAAGTATAGCTCTAAGCAGCTTGATTCCTTAGGAACGTGCTAAGGAGGGGTTCGCACCGGAGCACAGAGATGTTTGCTGTGTAGTCTTAATATAGATGGAAATCAGGGGTGGGTTTTTTTCTGCTTCACCCCACACTGGGTTGAGCTGGAAGTTGAGTAGTGTCCAGCCCTTACGTTGGTTTTCATGTACTAATTTCACCTGGTGCTAAGACCAAGTTATTTAAAAATAATAAATCCCTAGACAAGCCAATGCATTGCTTTTTCATTGTTATGGCAACACACAGAAAGAGTAATAAAGCTGGATCTTGGTGACTGTTGGAAGAGGTCCACATCGGTCGGTGGCAGTTGACTGAAGTCCATTACTGGCACCTCTGAAGCCAGCTGGCCTGTGAAATGCAGAGTGTGGTGGTGCCTTGCCAATATTTGATGCAAGTTTATAATCTTTATCTTTTATTTTCCTCCTAGGATCCCCGGAGCAAACACAAATTTAAAATCCACACGTACTCCAGCCCCACCTTCTGTGACCACTGTGGGTCGTTGCTGTACGGGCTCATTCACCAAGGGATGAAATGTGACAGTAAGTGACGTAACTGATGGCTGCGGTTGCAGTGGCATGGGGGGGCTCCGGCACCCCAAGGTCCTTGCAGGGGCTCCCAGCCTGCCTGAGCTGCAGCTGAGAGCCTGTCCCCTCTGCCACTGGTGTGGAGCACGATGCTGGGGCCCGAGGGGCTGGGCACAAGTGGGCACCTCCTTTCTTGTGGGGAGCCCCTCTGAGTCCTGCAGGGTGAGAGAGGGAAAGGTATCTGGCTGGGGGATCCTAGCTGAGTCCCCCTTGCAGCATCTTACCCCCTGCCCCTGATCCCTCCTTGCGGCATTTTACCCATCCCCTCTTGCAGCATCATCCCTCCTCCCCCGCCCCCCTTGCAGCATCCACTGTCCCCATTGCAGAATCCTCCCCCTGCCTTGCAGCACCCTCCCCTTAGAGCATCTCCCTCGGCCCCCTTGTAGCATCCTCTCCCCTGGTCTCCCCCTTGCAGCATCTTCCCAATCTCCTTTGCAGAATTCCCCCGCACCCAGCCCCCCGTGCAGCGTCCCCTCCCCTCCTTGCAGCATCATCCGAGTCCTCGGCTCTGCAGCGCCGGCCCCGACTGACACCCTGCGGCCGCGGCGGTGGCTGCTGCGGGGACACAGCCCGCACAGCGCCCGCTCTGCAGAGCCCCGGCCCCGGGCACACGAGCACATAGCGGGGTTACCGCACGGAGAGGGGGAAGCGGGGGGATGGAAGAACAGGGAGAGGATGGAGAAGAGGGTTCAGCTCTCCAAGTTAATCTTGCGCAGCCCTATTTAGAAGGACTGTGAATATACAGCGTCTGCTTACAGGCTCACGCTGTCGGCGGGGAACAGCATACTCTGCTGCTCACCATGTGCTGCCTTTCTCATAAATATAGAAGCTTGCTGACTGTTGTGGGAACACTGGATTCATTAGCGCCTATAAAATGTTACCAAGTGGAAATGAATTTCATTATAATTTTATATATATTTAATATATACAGGTATAAAAACTTAAATGCGTGTACACGTATGCAGGTGTACACAACACAAGGTGTGCAACAAGAGAAGTTTGGTAAATCAGCAACACTCAAGAAATCAGGGTAAGGGCTGAAAACCCTGTAATTTCTGTAGGCAAGACCCAGAACCACTGGTGGTGGCAAGTCCTCATTTCCAGGCAGGGCTCTGCCAAATTCTCCAGCTGTGTTTGAAAGTCCTTTTGCTGCATGTTTATTCCAGAATCCCTCACAAACATCCCCATTCAGGACAAGTGCTGAGCGTCCCTTTCTTTCTCTCCATCCTGCAGCCTGTATGATGAACGTGCACAAGCGCTGCGTGATGAACGTCCCCAGCCTGTGTGGGACGGACCACACCGAGCGTCGCGGTCGGATATACATCAGGGCTGACATTGAGAAGGATGTGCTCACTGTTGTAGGTAGGTGTGCAACCCAGGTACGAGCCCCACACGTGCCCCTCGCTGCTGGTGTGTGCTGTGCCAATGGCAGTGCTGGCCATAGTGCATCCAGGGAGTGCAGTGCCCAGCCTCTGAGTGGTCCAGGCCAGCTCAGTGCCCAGCATCTGAGTGGTCAGGGGCAGATGGCTGGCAAGGCAGGAAAAGGCTTTGAGCCTTCCCCAGGCCTGCTCCTGCTTTCTGGCAAGCACTGGCTGGGGCTCCAGGGGCTATCTGTACTAAACGACTGTTCCAGTTACAGAATTGTCAAGCTGCTTTTTGAATAATGTAAAATTTCAGCATCCCCAGCGTCCTGGGAAGGGGTGGCAGAAAGTTCCTCCGCTCAGCTGTGCTGTGTGACAAGGCATGCTGTTTGTACTGTGCTGTCTGTGTCATGGGCACCCATTTCCTGCTGTTTTTATTGTGCCTCTAAAGGTACCCGAGCCTGTACAGCTCTTGGTGGGCATCTCAGATTGTCCTTTTATCTGACCAGAGCTTTGCAAGCTTCTTCCACCAAAGGCTTGTGCTGCCTTCCTACTTGGGGCTGCTGGGGCAGGCTGTCCTTGTGGTGTGGCTGTACCCTGCGGGGCACAGAGGGATGTCAGCCCCCACCCCTGAGCTGCCCAGGTGAAGGTAACCATTGTTTTTCATTTTCCCTGCTGTTCCCAGCCCTGATGGAGAGCTGGAGCACGGCGTAGTGCTGGCAGGGCAGGCTGCTGTAGCTCTGCAGGGCACCTGGAGCAGGACTGGCATGGATCCGTGGGCTGCATGGATTCCACCGCCCCGGTGATGGGTGGTGGGCAGGAGCCAGCCCGCAGGGGAGGTGCAGACTGGCAGTGCCATCTCGCGGTGTCCGCCTCTCAGGATGTGCCAGGAGGAGGTGGCAGGCAGCTCTGCGCTCAGCAGAGACCCCTGCCCTGCCCTGAGCGTCCCGGGGACCCGACAGCCACCCACGGGGAAAACCCTCACCCCCCATCCCGGTTTCCTCTGTCCTGGCACTCCTCCATTCTCAGTTTGTGGCAGGAAACAGGAGTATCCCATCTCAAAAGGCTTTTGCCACCAGTTTTTTTTGTTCCTGAAGATACTGCTTCCCCCATGACCTGTGAGCCTGTCATGAAACACAAGCTGTACTCTTGCAAAATCTCTTGTCCCCTGCGTGGGGAGATCAGACTGAAGATGTGACTCTCTCCATCAGGTGCCGGTGACCGACGTCTCGTGGTGCGGGTGCCGGCAGGGAGTAGGAGGCAAGGAGAGCTCTCTGGCAGGCGAGGCAGGCAGCTTGCGGAAGAGCTGGGCTTTGTTTCGTGAAGGCTGAGCCCAGTGCTGAGCCGGGGAAGGAGGTTTCTGCCCACGCTGGGTTACCAGGCAGCTCCAGGCGGTTACGGTCTCTGCAGGGGGCTGTCGAGCTGTTCACGGTTATTCACAGGATGAGTTAAGACCGTGGGGTGTAAAATGCCACCTATCTGCCCACGCTGCAAAGGTCAGCCACCCCTCTGAGTGGGCCCGGGGGGTACCAGGCTGATGACACGTATAACGAGGACCGGCTCCTTCTCCATCAGCCCACCAGCTCTGGCTGGCGGCTCCTGGAGAAGCCTGGTTTCCAGTACCCTGCAGGGTGGCTGGGCCGGCAGTGGGAGATGCCCTGGCATCTACAAGGTTTGTTTCAGTGCGGTGGGGCCAGCCTCGGAGCATCCTGCTGTGCTTGTGGACCTCTTCCAGGTGCTTTATCCCCCAGGGAGAGTGCAAGGCTGTGGGGCTGTCGAGGCCTCACTGCTCTGGGCTGACACCTCCTTGCTTGGGAGGGCAGGCTCAGCAGAGCAGATCCGGACAGAGACAGCTGCAATGTGTGCAAGCCCAGCAGGGGGCTCCAGCCCTCCCCAACCAGCCTTTCCTGCTCCTTCTCTGCTTAGGTGAGGGGTGACCTCAGCCAGCCCCCCACAGCCTGAATGGATGAGTGAGGGGAGAGTTGGTCCATGATGGGCACCGCAGCTCCCATGCCTCGTGGAGGTGTCAGAGGGTGGGCAGGGGGTTGCACAGGTGACCTCAGCTGCACGTAAGAAAATGCTCAGGTGTCATCCAGGAGCGCAGAGAAGAGCCAGGAACCTTTTTGGCTGAGGGAGCTGTCAGGAATGTTTTAAAGAATAATACTAAATTACTGAAAACTTTAATGAAAATTTGAAGATAGTTGTGGGGGTTATTTATGTGGTGTTGTGTGTGTCCTCAAAGGAGAGCTTCAAAGAATCCCACAGAACTCTCTTTGGTAGAAGTTCTGCTTCCCAGGTGCCTTCCCTCCAGGACTGGTACCCAGTCTCCCATCAGAAGCCGATGGGGTGCAGAACTCTCCTCACCCTCCTGCTGACACCGAAGCTGTGTTCCCATGGCAGGGGAGAAACTCCCCCGGCCCCTTTCTGTGCAGCTGGATTTTCTTTTTTTCATCTGGGTTTGAAAGATTGTTTTATTTCTGGCCCTTTATGGAGGTGTTGGTGAAAACATGTCATCTGTTGGCTTTTCCAGAAAGGCAGGGAAACATACTGTGCTCTCCAGCTCTGCTGCATTGCTAATGAAGGAGTGGGAGCACTTTGAGAGAGGAGAGACTGCACTGGCTGCCGAGGTGTGGAGCCCTGCCTTTCCTCCTGCCCCTCTGGGCAGGTAAGGGGCTCAGGATTTTGCTCTGGAACTCAGAGAGGAGATGGAAAGGTCTGCTGGGACCCAAAGCACATGTGGGCACCCAGCCCTCGGGAGATATGGGAGTCATGTGCCATGCAGACCACAGGCTGGGTGGTGTGGTTGGCTCCTAGTTTTGGCTCCTCGACGGAAGGTCAACAGTGATCTCTGGTCCCCCAACAACTGTTTGCTTCAAAAAAAGCAAAGTCCTCAAATAATGACTGAAATATTGCCAGTTTTTTGGCAGGGAGAGGCCAGATGCTGAGAAATTGTCCCTTAAGCTGCAGCTCCCTCAGGGACCCAGTGGGGAGGCAGTGGGCTGTGCTGGTGGGCAGGCTTCTGCTGGAACAGATTTCTGGTGGAAAATGTCCCCTACGCGTTTTCTGCAGCAATTTCAGTTTGGGGTGGGCAGGGTGTGGATTGCCATCAAAGCTACAGGGAGGCAGTGGCTGGGCAGGGAGGCAGTGCTGGCTGGGGTGCTGAGCCCCACCACCATGGTGCTCGGGCTTAGGGGCCTTAGTGTTGCAAGTGGGAGCCTGGTTGCTCACCCACCGGCCCTTCCAGCAGGTGCTGGGGGTTGGAAGCTGTTTGGGATGGAGAAGGAATACAGCAACTAATTGTCAAAGCCCAAACGAGCACAGAGGTTAAAGGTTGAGGGGGAGGTTTCTACCACACGAGGGGATCAGGTCTGAGCTGCAGGGACAGAAACCAGCTTGAAGAGGGACATCTCCTGGCAGAGGGACAGAGGTTTCCTGGCTGGGTTCCCAGCTGCACTAAGGCATGGCGGTTTAAGCAGGCGGCGCTGGATGCTGTAGAGGGGTTTTGGGGTAGCGGAGCCCGGGGATCTCTGCCAAGGGCTTTCCTCTGGTCCCGGCTGCGTGGCAAAGCGCAGGACCCGGTGTTGCGGGGAGATCCGAGCAGTGTTGCGGCCAGAAGCGGGTCCTGGGCGCGGGGCGCGGTGCCTGCAGGTGGCAGCACGGGCACGGCCACGGCCACCGCGGCGACGGGCGGCAGCGGCCCCGCCCGGCAGCGCTCCGTGCGGCTCCGGCCTCCCGCTGAGGCTGTTCATTTGGGTTTTGGAATTCCTTTGTAAAGACAGCCTTTTATCCTGGGATGGGGAGGGTAGAAGAACCCCAAACCCTGGCTTTTTGGTTAAGCAAAGTGCCTTGTTTGACTTAGAATGACTTGTGGGCACAGTCATCCCCTGGATTCCCCAAAATCTTTCAGGCTAGCAATTGCATCTATTTACATCCCCGTCTTTGAAGCTGACTGTGAGCTGTCCCCTGTGTCATCTGGGACCTCCCCTGCACGACAGCAGCGGGTAGGAGACGCTGCTGCTACCAGTCCGCAGCTCACAGAATGGAAATCGATAAAGGAGACGTGTTTAAACGCAACGCAAATCACCCTCTGAGCATCCCTGCCACGAGGTGCTATTTCAACCCGAAAGCTTGTGGTGGCGTAGGGCAGGTGCTGGCTATAGGCTGTGCCCAGGCTTTGCTTTTTCACAGCACTTGGCATGGCACAGGCCTGCCTCCAGCACTGTCTGTCAGGTACTAAGACCGTAAAAATTATAATAATAATATGAGAAAGATCCACGTTTCAATATTTTTAACCCACTCTTAGTTCTGAAGCACCAGGATGAACCTCAGAGCTGTAGGATGGGAGACTGGTGAGAACATCTGACTGGTGAGAGTATCTGTATCAGCTCCTGGGGAGTCAGTGAGGCTTTGGACAGTGGCCTCTGTGGAGGCAGGGGACTGAAAATTAGCAGCCAAACCCCTGGATGTCTCAATCTACAAAATACACACAGGACAGCCTTGGGTGGCTCTCGATGAGGTTGACTTCCATCAGCTGCATGTGATTTAATAAGCCAGCAACGTTGTCTCTGGCTGATGCTCTCTCAGAGGGCAGGGACCAGCTGCCCATGGCTGGACCGGGAACAACCAGGGCTGGGATTCAGTGCAGCATCAGCTTTGCTGGTCTGCAGGACCATGCCCAGTGCAGCAACAGCAGCAATGGGAACCTGTAGAGCTACCCCTCCTAATTAGCTTTCCAGCTCTTGGGTCTGTGGTGTTAATAATCACTCCGTTATGTTCAGAGAGTGTCTCTGTTAGAGCTCCTTTCAGCTATACATTGAATGTAATTGTATAATGGGCACACCCAGGAGCACAGCCTGGCATGCTGCAATCAGAGCCCTGCATCACTATTGGCTGCTGCTGCTCAGAGGCTGCTGAAGCACTGGGGTTTATCGGTGTTCCTAGTGATTAAAAATGCCCAGTTTTGTCTAATAATAGGGCACCTGGACAAATAAATGACACCTTCCTAATACCTGTGGCTTTGTGCCCTTGGCTTGGTGCAGTGAGGCTGTGGAGTGTGTCCCCCAGCTCCGTGCTGGGGATGGGGCTTGGAGCTCCACCTGGCAAAGACGGTTTCCAAAACACAGAATGTTTCCGAGGTCCTTGTTAATTAGGGTGCAAAACAGTCTGCGTCACATCCAGCAAAGCACTTTGATATGTGCTCTTGGCAAGCTCTTCTCTTTTGAAGCATCCACACAAGCTGTGTGATCAGCATCCCCAGGCTTGAATTGAAAACCCAGGGGTGTGAATGAGGTCCCTGAGATGGAGCAGGCTGGGATGGCCCCGACCTCTTTACTGCCTCCCCTCTGGGACACTTGGTGTTTTGCTTTGTCTAAGGGGACAACCAGCAGCAGGTGACATCCCTGTCTGGGGTATGCTCCTTCTGTGGAGCTGCTTTGGTTGGTGGCTGTCCTGTGTAGCATCCTGACAGGATGTAGGCTTTGGCTCAGGGCCTAATTAGCCAAAATTGATTTGAACAGCAGGAGGAATATGTTTGATGTCCAGCATTTCTGTGTGTTTGGGCTGGCTGGAGTTCCAAGCACATACCTTCAGTGCTGAACAGACCTGACCCAAGAAAGGAGTGTGTGAGGCTGGAAAGCCTTGAGTGTCTGGCTAGAAGTGACTGGTGGTGTTAGCAGCTCTGCTTGCTAAATGCACTGCTTTAAATCATGAGAAAGCACCTTAGTGATGGGTGCTGTGCTCGGCACTGCTGGGAGAAGGTCCTGAGTGTCCTGGAAGTGAGCGACCTGAGCTGCTGTGGGCTCAGCCTCCTGGGAAGCCATTCAGGGAGAAGTCCTTCCAGCTCTTGGGCTTCCTTATATCAAGGCCGTGATCTCCATAGTACAGTGTTTGGAGTCTCACACTTCTGTAAAGGATGGGTACAGGTTGTGTGGTGTTTTCCATCAGAAGCTTTGGAGGGTGTCCGAGCTGAGCAGCACTGCAGAGCTGCTGGGAAGTCGGCCCATGCTGGCTGTGGCAGTGGGCTTGGGGAGCAAGGGCAGCCCACCTGGGGACAGCTCTGTCACTTCTTGAATGCTGAAGTGAGATGGCTGCTTCTCTCACCCAGCAGTAAAGCACGGCAAGCTCCTGCTCAGGGCTTTGTCCTGCTAAGTAGGCAGCATGGGCTGGGTTATTTAGTTTGAGCTGCTTGACAAAAGAAAAGTCATCTTTTGGTTGGTAAACAAAACTTGGGTACCCAGCAGTGCTCTGAGATGGGTCAGATTGACAAAGGGACTTAATCCCGTTTGGATGCTACTGAAATACACTTAATGATTTGGGCAGTTTATACCACAGTCACTGGGTTCTTCACACCTGGCAATCTGCTATTGTTCTCTCCTCCATTGCTGTTGTAACTCTTGGCTTTTCCTTAAGTAGAAAGAATTTCCCAAAGCCAGTTGGTGTTGGATTGGTGTCCACAAGTCAGATCCTGCCGGCTCCAAGGGCAGCAATGGGGCAAGGATGGTGCCACTCTCCCCTCACTCAGAAGCCAGCTGTAACACCCAGTTTCTTGTGAAGAAAACAAGAAAAGAGAGACTTGTGAATGTAACAGCAATCCCAGCACGTGGGCTGGCACATCCGCACCCACACGTGTGTCAGATCCGCCTGGGATGCGGCACGAGGATGCTGCAGAGTGGGACCCATGTGGGGGGGGTGTTTCTGAACCGCCTCGTGTGGGAGGTGGATGGGATGGAGTGTGACAGGGCATCGCTTGGCTGATGTTGGACGAGAGCAAGCGTGTGTTCACAGCCTGTGTTCTGGTCTGGGCTTTGATCAAGTATCTTATTAGTGGGAAAAGACTGCTGAATAAAGTAGGAAATTGTAGCAAATTAAAATGTCATCAAGGCGTTGCACATTTTTGCTCCCATAATAGAAAAGCTTCTCAGTGCAGATTATTCTGAGCCTGTCATATTAAGAGATGTGAATATTTGAATTTGGGAAACAGAGGAGCGAGAGAATTTGAAGGCTGGGCTTGGAGTCTGTTGAATCTATTGCTTCTCTGAGATGGTAGGACTCAGAGCTAAGTTGGTAGAGGACTCTTGTTGTGCACTGCTCTTCTCCTGCTGCTAAGAGCTGGCTCTTCCTGCTGGCTCTTCTCTCCAGGCAGGAGTTGCAGTCTGTCTCATGTCGGTGTGTCCTGTTGTGTGCTGGTGTGTCCCAGTTGGGAGTTCCCAGGCCCAAGCTGAGGGTCAGACAGTTTGTCACTTATCTCAGGGAAACAGTGGTCTACAGGGAGTAGGATGCTGGAGAAACACAATAGGGTTGTGCCCCACATTCCACAATGTACAGGAGAGATGGCGAGTGTTCGGCATGCTTAGGTGTGAAAGCAGGGTGTGCTCTGCCCTCATGCAAGGGCTGCTGGAGCATGGTTGAGTTCCCTCTGCTCTCTTGGGAGTCTCAGGAATGTGCCAATGTCTCAGGTGGCTCCTGCAAAGCTGAGGACCCCCCCCCCCCGGGGGACCCATGGGAACACAGCTCACAGCCGATACCCCGTTACGCCAGCAGCATTGGCAGGGGCTGCTGGGACCAGAGCCTTGCTATTTACTGAGCTGATGAAGTAAAACATTGACCAAAACTGAAACCAATTACACTGTGATTAGATAAACGAGATGGAAGTGTGTTAATTAATAATCACCGGCCCAGGAAGATGCAGCCGTAATGAGTCCTGTGCCTTTTCTATTGTATAAGCATGTGCAAATATATTCTTGTGCAGAGCATTAATTAAATGTTTTAATGCACGAGGGTGTTAATCAAGTGCTGGGTGCTTGCTGGAATGCCACTGGCCAGGGATGGTGCATGGTGCTGGAAGGAGGGAGATGAGTGCTGCAGGTCAGCCCTGGAGCCTTCTCCTCTCCAGAATCTTGTCCAAGAGGGGTGAAATAGGGGATGCCACTGGAGAGGCATTCTGCTAGCCAAGGCTGCGTTGAGGTGATGGCTGGACTGAGGTGGTTGAGCTCTGACCTGCCCTTGCAGTGAGCAGGGCTTTCGCAGGGGTTTCTCCCTGTAGTGGGCAAGGAGGAGCAGGACTGCCTGTGCTGTTGGAATGGCTCTGCTTCCACAGAGATGGAGGTGAAGGATTTGGCAGCCAGTGTAAGCTGTCTTTAAGAGCAGAGTAGGAGTGGGTTTTGTTGTAGGATTTTTTTTTAACATAAAAGCGAACCCCCATATGGCACTGCATATTTAGCAAAGAACTTTCTGGTCTTTATTTATCCAGCATATTAATCTTGCCTTCCCATGGAAACCTGGGTCCCAGCCATGAACACACGACCCCAGGCAGGTGATGGGGCTGGCTGCAGCCCTTTGTTTTGGGCTGTGCAGCATCTCCAGGTGCAGGGCAAGGTGGGCTGGGGTGGAAGGGAGCAGTGTCAGAGGTGGGGAGCAGACCTCCTGGGGTTGGGTTGTGGTCTGGCTTCCCCGGGGAGCTGCTGATGGGGACCAGACCCCTTTCCTTGAAGCAGGGCTGATTTTACCCCAGATGAAACACAGTCCTGGGACCAGAGTGTCAGAAACCATCCTCTTGTGCCTGACACAGCTCAGCAGGGCTGTGCAACAGGGTGCAGTAGCTTCCAGGTGAGCATTGCTAGTGGAGACCTGAGGGAGTCCTCCCTATCACTGGCATGTGGGGATTCGATGCACCCCTGAGCACTGCATCCCTCCTGCAGTATTTGGCTGCTCCAGAGCTGCCTGGCCCACTTTCCTGTGTACAACTCTTGCTGGAGCTGGAGGAAGGGCCTTGCCCTACACACATACATGCTGTGAGCTGGCCATGGCCTCTCAGACCAGAGCAAGTTACCCAAAAAGGCTGTTCCCTCCTGCTTTGGGTATTTGTTACAGTGATATTTCTCCCCGTGCTTTCTGTTGGAGATGTGGGTGTCTGCAATAAGTGTCTCTTCCCCAGCCTGTTCCTGCAGTTGCAGCTGGCTGAGTAATTAAAAGATGCCTGAATAATTTATTTGGAAACTATTGCAAATTTTGTAGAATAAATTATTCAAATACCATTCAATGAGCTTTACCTGTCCTGGCTTTACAAGGCAGAATGAGTGACATCTCATTCCCATGACGATGGAGCGGTGTCCATAGGCCAGGACCATACCTCCCACAGTGCCTCCAGGCAGGGGGGAGACTCTTCTCCAGAAATACCCCCAGAGCATCATTGCTGCCCTTGCAGAGCCTTGGCCAAGCAGCTAGTGTTGGGGATGGGATGGGGAGGGATGGGATGGGATGTTCTGCAGATGCATCTGCATGGGCAGAAGGGGAAGGATCTGGTGTAAAATCAGGATTACTCTTCCAGGGAGCCTGGGCCAGCCTCCGTGTGCAATGACATTGGCAGTGTGGTGATGCTGCTTGTGCCACGGGGCCATGGGTGCCTGGGAAGGGGAACTGCTGAGCACCAGGAAAGCCACAGCCTGTACCAAGCACATGCACACCCACCGACTCGGAGGGTGAGCATGTGAAGTGGGATGTGGGCAGTGCCAGCACTTCCCCTACCCCAATTCCTTCCCAAATCCTCTGAAGTCCAAGACTTACCAGTGCCTCTTCCTGACTAGGACTAGGCTTCTCCTCTGCCATGGCCAGGTTTGGTACCCAAAGTGATTTAAGACCAGCTGCTTTAAATGGGATCATAATATTCTTACTCATCACTATTAATAATGATGTTACTACTTCTTAATGATGCACAAAACTGTCAGAATATGACAGATGTAAAACTACTTTACATCAAATTTAACTGTCAATGAAATGTCATAAACGGTGGAGCCTGGCACCTTTCTCCCAACCCAAGGAATCACTACTACGCTTCTTGAGGTTTTTATTTTTCTTTCACTTGATTGTTAATTTCAGCTTGAAAAGTCAGAAAGCTACTTAAGGTCAGGCAGAAGCATTTGGGTTTGGTTTTTGGTGTTTTTTTTAAATGAATAGATAAAATTATTCCCATTAATGAAATTTTTAGGTCTGCATGCTGAGATAATAACATGAGGTAATCAAATCTCATGCTTCAGGGCATAAACTGATTGACTATGAGGGTCAGGATTTATTTTTCCTGTTCTTTAAAGAAGTGAACAATGGCCTGATAAATGATGAAGGCTTATTCGTTTGTCTCTGGAGGATGTTACGCTGGCCGTTTGGACCATGAAAAGTGAAGCAAAGCATTGATTCAGTGTGATATAATTTTGCATCCTCTCTCTGTAAGGGGACGTCATCTGGTTTGAGTCTGGAGAGCGAGCGGCTCCTTCCAGCTCCTGGGTTAGTTCTGCTGCTCACACAGGGGCTGTTGCTGTCTGTCTTGGAGTGGGTGAGGAGTTCACCAGGGATTTCAGACTCCTGGGGCAGGTGAAAAGCAATGGTCACCGGGGTGGATCATGCCCTCTCTCCTGCCCCAGATGGTTGGTGTGGGACCTGCACTGGGGCTGGAGCAGGCAGGGTTCAGTGCTCAGTACCGTGACACCCCTGGTTTAAGTGGCCCTTCACAACAGTGAGTGGCAGTGGGATGTTGACATGGAGATGAGACCTTCCCCCCAAGGCTCTTGACATCTCCCTGCGCTGCAGATGGTCGGGCTCATTGAAAATATGGTCTCGTCATAATTCTAAAGGCAGAGTTGCAAGAGGAGGGTATTAAGAGGCCATGGTTCAGCAGGGTGCTTGGGAGCATCGTTCATGGTGCTGTGGCAGGCAGGGTCTCCTGGTCCCTTGTGCTCTGGAAGTCAGACCTGCCAGACCTGCAGTCAGACCAACTGAGGAGTAAGGATGGAGCCGTGCAAGGGTACAGGATGGGGGATGCCTGGCTGGAGGGCACTGGGCTCCCCATACAAGGTGCTTCCTACATCTGCAAGCAGCAAAAACCATTCCTGCTGTTTATTTACAGTCCCCATGCAGACTGCTTCCCCTGCGGGCTCCTTGCTGGGCAGGTAGTGCCTTGGCAGGACCTATCGTGGGACTTTAATATACTTTTGTGTTCTGCTATTCAAGGACACAGTTGTAAAGATTGCCTTTCTTCCTATCAAGAAGACACAGATAAAAGCTTATAAGGGTGATGAGAAAATATGTATTCCTCCCCTCTGATAAGGGGAGAGGGAGAGGAAAGCATTCTGGCTGTATCAGTGCAGAGCCTTGGTGGGGCCCATGGAAATCAGCCTCATTGTTTGAAGGTTTTACCCAGCAGATTGCAAGCCTTTTTGCTTGGATAGCACAAAGCTTTACACAGAAGATTTTGACTGAGAGTCCAGATAAAGCCACGGAATAACTGCTGTGCATCCTCTGAAGTGCAGAGCTGATATTTATATCCAAACTTTAATTAATTAATTAATTAATTAATTGGCTCATGAAGATAATTGTCAGGATGTTACTGAAATGAAGTCATGCTGCCTGTGTCATGGCAAGTCGTTGCAGGCGGAAGGAGATGTGACTGTTGGGCTGCTCTCAAAGGAGGAGGGGGCTGCATAGGTTCGTTACGCTGACGAGGCTGTTGCAGAGCAGGTCTTGTACGCCAGGCGCTGTTGCCTCACTGGTGCTGGCACTGCTGTGGATTTATACCTGTGTGGGGTCTGTGGAGGGGTGGCCCGTGGAAGGCTGGACCTAACTGGGAGAGCAGCCTGTGCAGTGCGTAACAAGTTGGCAATAACTGGAGAAGCTTGAAAGCCACTTGGTTCTGATGCTGTGCTGTCCTCGGGAGATACCTGCTGTCTGTTTAAAGGAATGTTGAGTCTTGGTCTTCTCTGGTACAGAAAGGGTGAATGCTCCTCCTTGGGCATCTTCTCACAAGTGCTTTTAGGATGTTTTGGTGTTCCAACTCCCCTCAGCACCTTTTCTGGAGACAGTGCTGTCTGCAGGGCGCCTGGGTCATGCAGAGTGTGCATTCCCACTGGGAAAATGGGAGAGGACTGCCCCAGGGAGCAGAGCCTTGCCATGTGAGTGTCATCCCCCTCCGCCCAAACAGCAATGCCCTTCTTGCTCACAAGCAGAGAAAGCTGTGTGCAAATGCCAGTACTGAGCATCCGCATCCCTGACCCTGACTGCTCGACCCCCTGGCAAAGAGATCCGACTTGTCCTCAGCATGATGGCATCGGCAGCAAGGTCACTGTGTATCGCTGCTTCTGGGTAATGAAGTCATTCTTTCCTCTCCTATCAGAGGGGCAGGAGGTTGCTCTGGCTCCTGTGGCTGCCTTGTCTCAGGAGCCTGAGGAATATCTAGTGCTGCCGAATCGATAGGGCTGCCTGGGCACCAGTAATGGGGCAGCAGGCGATTCCCGGCAGGCTTGCCTCTCTCTGTCTCGCAAGCTGCTGTCAGGGGTGTCACGTTTGATAAATGAGCTAGTTTATAAATGCAGATTTGAATTTTGGCTACAAGTTTTATTCTGTGGAGCCGGGAATTGGGCGATGCTTCAGGAGGACAGCAGTAGATTGCAGATTTTGGATCGTTAATGCACTTTTCAAAACTATCTGGCTCCCAGCCTCACGTCAGAAACGCCTTACTGGTGATTTGGGAACCAAGCAATTGTTTTTACTCCTGCTGATTCCCAACGTACCTCCTAACATCCCCAAGCACTGCACGTGCAGCTGGTGCCCTCTCTTTCATGGGATTCAGGTGTGTGGGGCAAAGCGGTGCCCCGGTGACCCTCACGGCAGAGCTGGCATCACGATCCGATAGCATGACAGGCTGTGCCGAGATCCCTGTTCTCCGCACGGCACAACCCTCCATGCCTGACCCCCGCCAAGTGCACTGGACCTGGAGAGGTGTCAGCGTGCTACGCTGAGAGGCTGCTGGTAGGCACCGTGCCAGCTGCTGAGGAGGGGCTGGGGTTCCATAACCACAGAGCTTTGGCAGGGAATGTCTCTGCTGCCAGCTGGGCAGAGCTGCCTGCTCAGGATGGGGTGATTTGGGCAGGAGAGTCTGTGAAAGCAAATGTTGGAGCTGTGTCTGCTGGCTGCAACACAGGGAAGGGGAAGTCTCTCCTCTGGCCTTTCTTGCAAGCAGCTTTTCCCCTGGTTACAGCTGTGTGCCATCGTGTCCCATCAGACTTTCCATCTCTGATATCTTTTCTCGAGCTGAAGGGAAGATAAGGCCCTTCTCCCAGAAGGCAGACCCTTTTTGACTTAATTTGGGGAAAGAGACTCAGAACAGCCTGATTGTATTTAATTTGTCAAAGCTGCAATCCAATTACAAGTGATAGAGGTCACCCACAGGTTTGCTCTCTCCTCTTCTGCTCCTTGTTCTGCTCCTGCTCCCTGGAGGAGACGCTCTGGCTCCTGGAGCCAGGGTGATGCTGCCAAACCTGATATCCGCACTGCTCCTTGCGGGCATCCTCTGGTCCTTGGGGCCACAGCACCCGAGCCCAAGGTTACCCTAAAGATATACAGCCTCTGTGCTGGTGCTTTCTGGTGCCTGCTCTCCCCAGTTTGTGGCTGTTTCCTTGATATTTCCACCCTCTGTGGAAATCGCTGTCCCCATGGCCCCACCTCTCCCAAAACAAAAATGCAAATCAGTGCAATTCTGCTTACCAAGGCGCAGGAGGGGAAAAGAAAAAGCAGCTTTAAACTGTTTAAAACTGAGAGCAAACAACAAATCACCCTATCAGAAAGTGAAAATAATGTCTGGAGCTGATCCTTCAGCCTCCCATGCCCGTGTTTGCTTTGCATTGATAACTGTATGTCATTTCTTGTGTACTGTCTGTGTCTGTGTGCACTCAGTTTTAATTCTGCTTTTAATCGCTATTTTCACACTTACTCTTGGCACGCGGGGAAGTTGTCAATTGATGGGTATTTTTTATAGTTTGAATACTGAATTGAATCCTTTTTCTCTTCCTCAGTAAGAGATGCTAAAAACCTAGTTCCTATGGATCCTAATGGCCTGTCAGATCCCTACGTGAAGCTTAAACTAATCCCTGACCCCAAAAACGAAAGCAAACAGAAGACCAAAACTATCAAGTGCTCCCTGAATCCTGAGTGGAACGAAACATTTAAATTGTAAGTGCAAGGAAAGTGTTTAAACTTGTAAACTCATTTTTCTCACTCCTCAGAATGAACCTGATTGTATTTGCTCCGATTTAATTATTCAGAGACATTAAGCTGATTCAACTGAGAAATAATTCTTCTTGGTCCTGTAAGTGTGACTCAGAAATGCTCCAACCTCTGCCCTGACCCCTGATCAAAGCTGAGCTGTTCAGGGCAGGAATTCTGCGTTCTCTGTTTGAAGCAGATGTGGTCTGGAAATTAAATAGTCGAGACCTGAACAGTCACTGCAGACCAGCCCTTCATTTTGTGTCTGTGTTCTTATGGAGCATGGTGGTGTAACAACGGGTTCTTCCAGAATAAAACCATCCCTTTTATTTTTTTTCCTTCTCTTCCAGCCAACTGAAAGAGGCGGACAAGGACAGGCGGTTGTCTGTGGAGATTTGGGACTGGGATCTGACTAGCAGGAATGATTTCATGGGCTCCTTGTCCTTTGGGATTTCTGAGCTGCAGAAGTCGGGAGTCGATGGATGGTAAGAGCTCAACTATTTTTAAAAAGACTACGGGCAAAAAGCAGTCCTGATCCTGGTGTGTGCGGTGGGAGATGTTGCAACCCGCGGTACTTTGCCAGCATCCTTCCGTTTGAGGACCACCAGCTGCTGTGGCTCCCGGGTAAGGTGCCACTCCACCTCTCTCAGCATCACTGGTGCTGCTGGGTGTCCCAGGACAGTGCCCAAGTGCCCCACGTGGGTTCCTGTGCATCACCTCCTGTGTTCTGCCCGTCGCAGGGTGGCTCAGAGGGCTGTTCCCTCCATGGGCATGCGGAGGGGTGCATGGCACTCACAGCGCTCCCCACACTCTCACTGTGCAGGCTTCAGGATGGGAGGGCATTGCCTACCAGGGGAGCATTTCCCAGCATTTCCTGGTTGGATTCCCTTAGTTTCTGTAGCAGGGAGGCAACGTGGCTCATCAGGCGTGCAGGAGAGCAGGACTGTGAGTGGGTGAAGGGGTAGAGGGACACGCTTTGGACTGCAGTTTGTGTCAGGGTCAGCTGCACCTGGTCAGAAGGTGTGCTGAGGAGCACTGTTCAGTAACAGGAGGGATGCTACCAAAGTGTGTAATTACTGCTGCTCGTTACCATATGAAAGATGAACGCAGTGGGTCCATAACACCCGTGCTGAATGTCTCTCTTCATTTCCATTTTATCTCCCCCAGCAGGACACATGCTGCCTTATTTCCCATTTTTTTTCCCTTTTCCCTGGCCACTGATGCCTGAGAGCTGTGTTACCTTCCCAGGTGAAGGGTAATAATTGAAAGCAGATATTATATGGCTTTTGGAAACTGAACCCCACATGCTGTTAATTTGCATTCCACGAGTTGAGCAAACATCCTGGACTCTCTTTTCCACTGCAGAAGCTGTCTGTGTCTCACTTAGAGCTGGGAACTTGAGGAGGAGGGGGAATTACAGGGATACGGAGCCAGGTTGTGTATGTCCTTCGGGGGGAGGTAGGCTGGAAGGATGGTACCTGCTGCCTCCCTGGCACAGCCAGGGGAGAGCTTGAGGTGCTCCATGATGGGGTCCTGCGGTCAGGCAGGCAGTGTGTGCCATCCACCCCACCCCACAGGAAAACCCACCATCGTGGGGCTACAGGCAGAGTCAGGCTGCGTTCTGGTGTGGGGCAGGGCTCAGCCTGCGGGCCTTGTTTGCCACCATCCAGACACTAAGAAACAGCTTCTCTTCTGGAAAAAATGAAGAAAATTGTCATTTACCCCCAAATTTCTAGTCACCTGTAAGGATGCCTGTGTGTCGGTGGGAGTTGGTGCACAGCCCAAAGTCTGATCCTTTTCCCAGCCTTTTAAAAACCATGTAAGTGGAGATCTAAGTAATCTTCCTTGTCACAGCGTTTGGCTAGAATAAACTCTAGCAGGAGCTCTGATGTATATTTCATATCTAAACAACTGCACTTAATGGAGAAAACAAGCTCTAAGGAAGAGTCTGTCCCCATGTTATGCAAATAGCACTTTGTTCGCTCAGTTTGATAACACCCAGCTGATAACCATGAGGACTTGGCCGATGGAGCCAAGGCTTTGCCTGCGGCTGTGAGAAACGTCTCAGGTCTGAATGACATCTCTATGATTTCTGATAATTGCTGCTTAAGCTTTTTTTCCTTCCTTTGGAGTGTGTCTTGGTTTTGTGCTCAGGGTTGTCAGCTCAAGCCCAGAACTGTCAGGCTCTGTGTGCTCTCCCCGAGGAACCCAGCCTCCCTCGGCACCTGGGGCAGCACCTTGCTCACCTGCGTGCTTGTGGCAGTCATGAGGAAGATGTGCTTTGTCTGTGGGTGTTTGGGCCAGACTTGTGTCTTGGAAGAGACTTTGTGGCATCTGCAGCAGCTGGTAGTGGGTGTGCTTTCTGGGTTGCACTGGCTGGGGTCCTCAGGACAGCAAGGGACCCCAGAGACACTCAGGTGTTTGTCTGGGAGCTTGCTGAGAGGGACAGTTTGGGGGGAGCTTCTCTCGCCTTGGGAAGGGTCGTCTGGAGGCAGGTACAGTGGAGACAGAGCTATGCTTGGAGCAGGAAGGGTGGTCCTGCCTCCCATTCTGACTTGATGATCTCCTGTGTCCCTCCAGGTTTAAGCTGCTGAGCCAGGAGGAGGGGGAGTATTTCAACGTTCCGGTGCCTCCTGAGGGAGAAGAAGGAAACGAGGAACTGAGGCAGAAATTTGAGGTGAATTGATTTTTCCTGGGAACTTGGAGGTTCTCTTCGCTGCCTGCCAATGCCCTTGGCAAGGGGCTTTCCCTGCCACTTCTTTCCCTAGCAAGGTGGGGAACGTGGAGCAGGGTAAGGCCCATCACTGTTCCCTCTCCCCACTTTGCACCTGCTCCTGGCAGGCCTGTGCCCTTGGCTGGTCCTTCCCAAGGCTCTCCAGGGCATGGCTGGCTCCGGAGCACAGGCTCTGAGCAGTGCTCCCAGAAGGTAAGTTGTTCTGTCACATTAAAGAAAAAGTTGCTCAGAAGATCTGAAGCTTTCCAGCAATGGTTTGGCTGTGTTAAATAATATCCAGGGATATTGCTGACTCAGTTCAGGAATAGGAGATTTGTGATGCATCTGCGAGCGGTTCCTGCCTCGCTGGTGCAGCGCTGGGTCTTGTCACCAAGCCAGGGTGGTTCTCCAGGGTAGGGAAGGCTGGAGAGACTGCGGTGCTTTGAGCAGGGGTCTGGTCGCTTCTTGGATTCATGCTCCCTGCAGCTGTGTGGCTTCTCCAGCATGAGGCACACAGGGAGGCCAGGAGCAGCTGCATAGCAGTCCGAGGAATGACGGGGAGCTGGAACAGATGGGCTGAAGTCATTCTGTAGAGGTTTGCAGAAGAGCAAGTTAGAGCAAAAGGATTTGGATACACCAGGAGCTGGAAGCGTGGGTCTCATTCACATGTGATTTTCTGATGGGATTGCCAGGATGTTTTTTAATTGCAACACAAAGAATGAGCCATCCATCTCTCCCTTTCGGAATCATCTCTTCTCATTTCAAAGTGCAGTGACCTCCCAGCGCACGTGTGTGGCTGGCTTTGTGTGTGGTAGGAGCAGGCAGCAGAATAGCTGGGGAAGGGGACGGTCATTTCTGGTGGATGAGGAGTTGAGAGATGGGAAAATTGTTCTTCGTGTCAGGTTGAAAATACAACAGAGTATTGCACAGCGCAGAGTTTTGTGTAATGTTTGCTAGGTGCCTTGTGCTCTGCTGAGAGCGTGCTTGATCCTGTGTCTCTGCTACCTGTGAGTAGGAAGGAGTCCCAAATCCCAACATTTCTAAGAAGCCGTTTCTTTTTAACACAAAGCAAGTGGTGCACGTGCACACACACACACACACACCCCCCCTTCTGTTGGCATTGTTTCAGACCAGGTCTCTCTTTTTTTTAGGATTACACAGTTCACAATTTGTGTTTGCCAAAGCGAGTACAGCGTAGCTGGAAGAGGAGGTGTTTCAGGTCATATATTTCCAATGCTATATTCTAGCTAGAGGGGTGAAGACCCTGGGTGTCCTAGGATGACCTGATGTCCCTGAAGTCAGCACATGCATGTGTTGGTTCAGCACTTGTACCCTCATTCTGAGGTGCCATAATAGGATTTGTTCATCTGTTTTTTCTGTCATGCTGCTGATTATGAATTAATATAATTAACTAAGATAAATTAAGATATTAATATAATTGGATTTGGAGCTAATCTCAGAAAGAAGCCCTTTATTAGCTGTTAAACGTCACGGCAGCCTCTTTACCCTGCCATGTGCAGTGAGACCAGGCTGGGTTTTTAAGAGGGTGATGGCTGGATGAGCTGGCACGGAGTGTCTGCCATCCCTGACGGCGCTTTGCACGGAGGCATTCTGGGCAGAAAGGCTGCCAGAGGTGTAACGCTGAACACCAGGGCAATGCCTACGGGCAGTGTTCCACAAGGGAGGTAATCCATCCTTCCCACAGCGTGTACAGCACGCTCAGCCCAGGTAGTGGGGGAACCCAATGAACCAAGAGCGGAGTCTGTGCTAACTGAACCAGGGGCACAGTGATGCAGCCAAGTGGCAGTGAAGGTGAGGTGAGTGAGGGTGAGGTGAGTGAGGGTGCCTTGCTGAAGAGAGCCCAAAACTGAGGGGAAAGCCAGCAGCACCAGCCAGAGCACTCGGAGGGAGCAGCGTGGTGCGAGGGCTCAGTGTTTGTGCCCGCTCTGGCCATCCAGGTGAATGTGCCAAATATTTGCCTGGGGAAAGCCCTGGCGGTGCCTGTGAAAAGCAAAGGGTGTAAAAGCAGTGGGCTTTTCTGTATGAATGTGGACCTGGGATTTCAGGGAGCCAGAATGTCTCTGCAGAGCCTTACCATACCTGTGCTGCCCCAAGAACTGCCCCAGCTAAGCTGCTGTCAGCTTCAGAGAGCATCAGGGCTTTGCACTGACAGCATCAGGAATCTGCATGGGGGGGAACTGAAGCTGCTGAGAGTTCTGTGCCAGCCTCTGACAGATTTCAGTGATGCTTGGGTCCAGCTCCCCAAAGGGGCTTTAAGGAGAAATGTCTATTTACTACTCAATAGGCCATGGAAGATCTTGCTGAATGATTGATCCAGGCATTACTGAATTAATAGGTCTTTGCCATTTTTCAGCATAGCAAAACTCATCCCAGAACCCTAAGAATGAATGTGGGATGTCTGGAGACTTACATGAAATGAGCCATACATAAAATAAAACAGTTGTCCTTATGGTTGTCAGCGTGAACACCATAAATGTAGCACACCACTGGAGAGTTAGTTCCTTTTTCTCCTTTCTTTTTTTAATCTCATGTTTATCTCATTTATATATAACTTTTATATATATATTTATATATAACTTGCCCAAATCTCCAAGAAAACAAGACAGTTCTAATACAACAGTTGGCATACGACTAACTGCTGTCATCTGGGTAAAGAACTTCTTACCTGCTTTTGTTGCATTTCATGATGTTCCAGAGGTTTTAATTGTTACATAGGTTGGAAGTCAGATGGTGAGCTGTCTACAGACCAGAAGATAGATTGTCCAGAGGTGTCATTTCACTATGCCAGAGCACATCTGTACCCTCACCTTCCTTCATCTTCCCCTAGCCCATCCTCCTTTGTGAGCAAGTCAGTGTTAGAAGGAAAGAAATCCCTGGCCAGCCGAGCGCTGGCTCGCGCTGGCATCCCGAGGGGCAAGGAGGGCACTGGAGCCTGGTTGTTAGGCAGCAGCCAGGGTGCTGTCACAACATTTCAGATGATAAGGACCAAAAAGAACCCTTCAATCGATCTACATTGGTGCTGCTTGATCCTGCCTGTTCCTGGGCAGCACGAATCGATAGGACAAAGTTGAGATGCGTGTGACAGGTCTGTGTTTTGAGCGGACTCAACGTTGTACGAGCACTCAGCTGAAAGGACCAAGGTGTCAGCCTGGACAGTGCAGAAGATGTGCAGATGCTGGAGCAATGCCCCTTCCTGGCAGCCCACGGTGCCGTTTCTGGACAAGGTCCTGCTGCTGTGCTCCCTGCAGCCTTCTGTCCACAGCAGGCACCTCCTGGGCTTGACAAGAAATCGTCCCGAGACAAAAGCACAGCATGAAGCCTTGCACTACATCCCCTGCTAATTCTGCTTGGTCTTTATCAGCTGCTTGCTGGGACAGCTTGATAGATGCAAACGTCAGCTGCTATTGCATAAATTCAGATGTAGTAAATTAACTGTGACAAATGGAGTTGGATAACGAAGGTCAAGTTGGGTTTTTTTTTAAAATGGTGAGCAGTATTTGGCACGCTTCAGTTGTAAGCCTTAAACAGGTCTCAGGATTGTGTGAACATCAGGAGTGTATTAAGCACCAGGAGTGTGTTAAAAACAGGTTAAAGGGCTTTTGTAGTCCAAGGTGGACATTAGAGACACTCGATAGCAATGGTAAGACATTTCATTTGGGGATCAAAATCTTTACATAGCCCTGACTCTTATTTTGGGCTCTTTTTGGGAAAGACCTTTCCCTCTCCTGGCCAAGCTATACAGCGAGCCTGTTTTATCAGGGAAGTCACGTTGTGTTTATATCCTCATCTTGTCTCCTGTGAACATACTGTGATGCTGCAAATTCAGGTCAAGTGCGAGACTGACTGTGATTGAAGCAGCCCCTCTTCAAACACAGCCTTGGGAGCAGCTGTAAGCAGCAGGAGGGGCCTGAAGTTGCTCTCACCCCTGGGTGCTCACCTGGGCATCCGCTGGTGCTGCTGGGCCTGAAGCCAGATGGTTTGCTGGGATGAAGTGAATGAAAATCCTCTTTCTTCCACCCTCTTCATATTGATCTTTCCTGCTCTGCCTGGGGACTGAAAGCCTTCCCCTGCTTTGGTTGGGGGTTCAGGGCACCCCATGGCAAGCTCTGGTGTTGCCAGGCTGTGGAGGTGTGGGAGATTATGGACTCCTCTGAAATAGAGGTATGCTTTTGGGTATTACTGAATGGAAACGTAACGTTGTCCTTGGATTTTAGTGCAGCTTCTTCTCACAGAGGTTAATTCGGTGTCACATTTGATCCAACAAGATAGTTTCTTGGCTGTGATAGAGTATTTAGGAAGCCTTCAGAGAATATGACTGTTTTGCTTGCTGGTTTCTTTTGGAGCTACCTTTGAAATCCAAGAGGGTGAGCACTGCTAAAGGCAGAGTTCCACAGCACAGGATTGGCTTCATGGAGATGCAGAGGCTGCTCTCTCTCAGTTGCCCACATTTGGATCCCTCTTTGGCCAAGATCAATGCATGGCTTTCAGTCGGTGCCAGAACTTAAACGCTTTGGCTTCACGAATGGTGAAGGGTGAAGTGTCGAGTGCCCAAGGCTGTGCACTGTTTCTGGCCAGAGGTGCCTGGTATTTTTTCCTTGGGTAAGGTTTTGGAGGTTGTGCTGCTGTACCACCCAGTGTGGTCATCATTTCACCCTCAGTGCACCATGCCGTGCCCAGTGGAGCTCCTCACGCTGGGGCGAGCATTAACCCGGCAGAGACTGCAGTTTGTCGTCTGAGCTGGTTTGAAGTACAATACTCTGCCTGGGTATCTTTCTCTTTGGGGGACAGTACAAAACCCTAATGATTACAATGAGGAAACCCCTTGTACTTCAGGAGAGGGGACTTTTCAGTGTATGTCCCTTTTCCCACTGGAAAGCAAGCGTGGTGCATGTGCGGCTCAGCTCCTGGCAGTAGCAGGTACCGGTGGCTGTTGGATGATCTCAGCCTCCTCCCCGGGGCAGAGCTGCATTAGCAGTTATGATGTTTGCAAATCCTGGAGACAGTTCCTTTAGTTTTCAGTGCAGGAGTTTTTCAGATGGTTGTAGGTGCTGCAGGTGACCTTGAATGGAGAATTGTACAGCACGAGGAACCTTGCAAGAACCAATTAGCAGCAGCAAAGGCTTGGAGATTACTTGTGAGGCTCCTATCTGGAGGAGCTGCGAGCAGCAGCCAAATTGAACTGCTGGAATCGAGTTAATGGAATTTCATGCTAGACTGAGCTCAGTGCAAGCCTTACACTGTTGCATATTTCTAAAAATTAAAACAGAATAAATTGTGAGATAGCTTTTACAAACTGTGGTTCAGCAGATTAGATAGCCCCTGGACCAATGAGGAGGCGCTGAGCAACCGATGAGATTTTGTGTTTAAAATTTTGGAGGGTGAGGGGTGGGGATGTGAAGCTCCTTAATAAGCAATTGTGACTGCAGCAGCTCCTGCGATTGCTTGGGGATGCAGGAGGAGTGCTTTCTATTCTGGTTTGTTCAAAATGCAGTTGTAGCTTCCTACGTTCAGGCCGGGCTGGCACGGGAGCACAATTCTCCTCAGTATCAGATAGTAACGGAGGTGGAGCTGGATAAAGCACGCTGTGTTTTACCCTAATATATTTATATTCACCTGTCCTCTTCTGGTGAGGTGACAGACAGAAGCAGCTTGGAGGGAAAAAAACAAGCCTCTGTTCTATACTTCAGATGAGCTAGAGCGTGATACAGGATATCTCACCGGCCATGCTGCCTGCTGTGTCCCACTGGCTGCGCAGAGAGAGGGGGCATGGACAGAAGTGTTTCCCAGTTGCCCTTGCAGAGATTAACGGGGAAGCAGACAGATGGTGCAATGTGTAGGTGCTGATAACTTCCTGATGTTGCCCAGAGCAGTTGCTGTCCCTATCATGCTTATAGAAAACGTTCCTGTAGCTCAAGATTGCGCTTGACCTGAAAAGAGCTGATTAATGTGGGATTTCAGGAGCACTCTCTGGTTTTGTAACGATGTTTCTCCATACTGTTCTCAGTAATTTTTTTCCCCTTTTCTCCCCATCCCATCTCTGTCTTTGCAGAGAGCCAAGATTGGAACAGGGTCCAAGGCTGTGGACGAGAAGACAACGAATGCCATTTCTAAATTCGACAACAACGGGAGCAGAGATCGGATGAAGCTTTCAGATTTCAATTTTCTGATGGTGCTGGGCAAAGGAAGCTTTGGGAAGGTGTGGTACAACATGTGCCTCTGTACTTTCTGTGTTTAACACCTTCCTAGCATTCTCTGAGCTGCAGCCATGTGGCTTCTCCTATGCGATGTCACCTTGCCCTGCCTGGGAGCACTGGTGTCATGGTAGCAGAGCCCAGTTTCTTGGCTCCCTTCTGGACTGTGTCACAGTGATGAAGACCTGAGATGTCTGATCAGATCACAAAAATCAGCAGCTCTCTTTTGGGAAGCAGGGTGTATACTGTGCCTTTAAAGTTGTCTTTTATTTGGCCCTTTTTTTCCTCTAATAATTACAAATATACATGAACATTTTAATTAACTTTCCAGACCAATTATGAGTGGTAACGGAATTTCATTCTACGAGTAATTATGTGACTTGGAGCCTTCATTTTTCTTGGGCTCTTGCCAACTTTGTCTAATTTCCATTAGAAATCCCAGTGCTTGGGTAGCTGCTCGGACTTGGCAGCCTGGAGCGGGCAGGAAGGTGGGCTGCTCATGCTGTGCGCTGGCACGGTGTGGTGTTTTGGTGTTTCCAGGTGTGATGGGTAGCCTGATGTTGCTCCGATTAGTGAATTCCCTTCATTGCAGGGCATATTGCTCTGTCTTTAGGCACACCGCTCTTGGGTGGGCAGAAGAGTGAAGGATAGAATGCCAGGAAGGTGATGCTCACCCATCACCTGCTGAGTACAAGGGGTGAACCTGCCTCTTGCTGCTGGCATTTGAGCTCTGGGAGGTCCTAGCCTTCTCTAGATGGGTGTTTGCTCCCTTTCTGGAGGTGGAGAGCTTAGAGATCCACTGAAACATGTGCAGGAGGAAGAGAATGGGGAGTTCCTGATGATCCCAAGCACCCATCAGCCTGTGCTTCCCCTGTGCAGGTGATGCCAGAGGGAGGAGGATGCTGTTACTCTGTGTTTTACACCTTTGCTGAGGGTTGGCAGCGTGGGGGAGCAGGAAAGCCCCGTGCATCGTGCCCGTGCTGCTCTCACACAGTAACACATACATAACCCTGGTTCTGCATCGCTTTTGCCCCTTTTTCTCTCCCTCTAAAGTCCTTTAAAGTCTGTGCTTGGCATCTGGAAACTCTGTAGTTGTGTTTCCCCCCACCCACCCCCCCACTCTTCTTCTTTCTTTTAATTTGAGAAACATTAGCAAACTCTTCAGTCGGCATCACGGCTTATATAAGGGAATGTGTGACAGAAACTGTTCCCTGGAACAGAATGTTATAAATATGCTAATTAGTGCTTATTAAAACAGCACGTTGGTTTCTCTGGTTAGATGCAGCCTCACCCTCACGTGTGCCTGCGCCTTGCTGGGGAGTGCTCCCCCCACGGCTCCCCTCCTGCCTCCCTGGCATCCTGCCTGTGTCCCCCCACCCAGCATGGGGACACTGAGGTGGCACGGCAGAGAGTGCCTGGCTGCAGGGCCTTGCTGCAAGCGATGCTTTGTACCCGCTGGGTTTGCGCTCGCAGGGAGGTGCCGGGTGTTTCCGGAGGTGTACAGAGGTGTGTGCCGGTGGGGAGGGGAGCCTGGCACTCTGGTCTCCCTTCCCAGCAGGTCCCTGCCCTTGGCGTGCTGAGCAGCCAGTCGTGTTGGTGGCAGCGGTGTCCTCGTGCAGGGCTGTCACCACCTGCTCCATGCTTGGCTGTGTGCTGCCAGGCTCCCTCCTCCCCAGCCGTGCTGCTGGGAGAGCTCTCTGAGGCTCATCATACAGTTTTTTAGGGAGTTTTTTGTCTCAGGCGTGTGTTAACTCTTTGGCATCAGCTGCTCAGATTTCCTGCTAGTTATTTTTCTCTGTCTTCCACTACAGCTGCCCAGGGTCAGGAGTATCTATGTGCTGGCCTCAGCGGAGTGTAATAAACTTGCTTTCCCTACATTCAGCATCAGAATATCACTACTTATTATGCTGGAGTGTTCCCAAACAAACACTCTATATTACAAGAATAAATCAAGTTTAAATATCAGCTTTTTCTGCACCAAAAAATAAAAAAAAAAAGGCAGGAAAGAATGCAGTCTACTTTTCCAGAGAGTGAGCTGGCAGATGGAGGTCCCCACAGAGCCAGGCGTCATGGTTCAGGGGATGCAAAATAGCCCTGGCTTGGAAAATGGCTCAGGAAGGCATAGTCCCGGTTTGTCGCATTCAGCCCTGGGATGTAAAGTGACCCTCAGATGTCCTTGGTGGTTTTGGGTCTTTTGGCCTGGCCCTTGCTGCTGCCCACCTGGGCTGTGGGGCCATGGGAGCCCCTGGGAGCTGTAATTGGGCTGGCAAGGGGAAGGGAGATGTTCCTGATGGGAGGAGGCAGCGCTTGGCACAGCCCGCCCCGGGTTTGCTTTGCTGTGATATAAATAGAGGGAAGTTAAATTATGTGGCTTGCTCATATTTTTGCAGCTAATCAATCTGTTGTGTTATCAAACTGTCAGTCCTTTCTGAGGGTTTTATGGTGTTTTTCTAAGTGGGGCTGATTCTTTTGCCTCTATGGTTACGGGTTATAGAGTGATAGGAGATCATGTTCATGTCCAGTGATAATCTTCAAGCTGTAAAATGCTTTCCTCTCCTCTCTTGATATGAATCGTGGCAGAAGGGCTTGTAGTTGGCACACTGGGGCCAGGACTTGGTCTCGGACTAGCAGAGCTGTGCTGTAGCCCCGTAGCATGCAGTGAAGTTTGGGTGCACACTCCCTCCTTCACCAAGGTGCAGTAGGTCCCAATCTTTCCCTTTACTCACTGTGTCATTACCAGCCGTTGCTGAAGCCTGTTCATTGGCAGTGGCAGTTCTCCCAAGCTCTGAGCTCTACCCGTGCTGCAGTCACCATAGGAACTGGGATGGCAGCGTGCTGCAGCCCGCCCTGAGCCAGCCTGTCACACATGAGAGTACCAAGCTCAGAGCAGGCTCCTCTGCGCAGCTGGACAGGCTGCAGCTCCACTCTGCAAGCTGTCCTGCTGGCACTGAACTCCTCAGCTGCTGCAGGCAGGATCTGAGCAAGACAGAGCCTGCCGTGGTCACATAAGCCCCCCAGGCAGAGAGCAGCCCTGTCCGCTGCTCGGCCACAGCTGCTCGTGTTGGTGCAGAGTTTGTGCCTCTCAGAAGTGCCGGAGGTATTCTTTCACTTGGCTGTAGACCAGAGCCAGCGCTCTCTCCTGCATACGCAAATTGAGTGATTACAGCATCCTGGAAGGCGTTAGTCTTGATGTGCACTTCTGCCAGCCCAGATGTGAGAGGAATGTAGTTGGGGGGGGGGGGGGGTGTCAGCATCACTCTGCGCTCGGCCAGGCACTCTGCACTCACACGGCCTCTCGCTGCGGGTGGTACCACAGCTGAGTTTTAGGCAGCCGCAAAGACCTTTCGCCTTTCACGTTTCGGTAGAGCGGGGCTGGCTGGCTCAGCTGTGGTTCGGGATGGCCCTGTCTCGTTGGGAAGTGACCTCATTCACACTCCATATATGCCCCGGAGCAGTTTTTTGCATTTAACGTGGTGCAGCAGCCAGCCTCTGCCTCTCCTTGTGCTGCAGCAGCCGGGCACGCTGGGGTGGTGGTAACTACGTCCCTCGTCAGGTGGGAGTTGCATGCTGGTGTCTCCATTGTACCTGTCGCTTTCTTCGGGGTTTTCTGCTGTGCAGGACAGGCTCTGATCACCCTGGCAGAGTTCAGCCCCCCTACACCTGTATTAGCTACACTCAAACCCTGTTTGCCAGCCCATGATTTTACTGTTACATCGGTGTGTCCTTGAGAAGTCTCCTGGCGCATTTATCCCCATTCACAGTTGCCAAAAACAGTCCTCTTTCCCCTAAGACTCTCCAAGGAGGATGTCCAGAGATACACCAGGATGCTTTCTGAGCACAGCAAGTTCTGCTTCCGAGGGGGACTCCTGCCACCACCCCAGCTCCCTTGTGCCCCTTCGGGTCAGTAGCAGATGCCAGGTTCAGGGGTTCCCTTGGTTTAGTTGCTATTTCTCTGGAAGGGCTCTGGATAGCATGGTAGGTCTGTGTATAACTGGTGGTGCATACAGTGCACTTACTCCTCCCAGGTACCAGGCTTCATCTTCCCATGGACTCCGATCTTGGAGCCATTGCTTCTCTTTTTCACCAACTTCAGACTGCTGAAGCCTGTCTGCTTTTATCCCTTAAAAGTCATCCCTGTTTTACAGCACCTGCCCGTGGCAGCTTGTAAATCTCCACTTGTGTAAAAACGGTGAAGACAAGTGGAAGCAATGAACCAAAACTGTTTGGTTTGTGCAGAATCGTGAGGGAGGGCAGTGGTGTGAGCAGCACGTGAAGCTGCTGTGCCTGCTGCCCTGGAAGCAGGCAGGGCACAGGTCTGGCCACACTCCTGGGCTGCTGCGAGCCCAGCTCCTCCCTTCAGAGCGAAGGGCTCTCCTGCAGTACACCCTGGGGAGCTGGTGGCAGGAAAGGATGAAGCACAAATCTGGTCCCTGTGCCTTGCGTCACTGCAGCACACCCAGCTGCTCCAGGCTCTCAACTTTCTTCAAACATCAGTGAGTAAATAAATCAGTCCCTGAAGTCACTGACACGCTGTCAGTCCGCTTTCCAGCCCTGCCGACGGATGAGTGCGGCGTGCGGCTGCTGCAATCCCGGCCCCGCTGGTGAGAATGTAAATCTCTGGTGGATTTCCAGAGCACTTGGCATCGAGGAGCCCTGATGCCTTTCCTGGCTAATCCTGACAAGCCGTGTGTCAAGGACAGCCAGCCTTTCCAGCGCAGTGGCCCTGCGCCTAGAATGAGCCAGAGCCTCATGCTCTCAAAACGTGCTTTCCCCTCCCGTACTGTTGGTTTTTACTCTAACAAGTGGGTGGGCAGCACAGACCCCAGTCCTCGGGCTGTGTCCCCTGCCTGGTTCCCAGTCCTCGGGCTGTGTCCCCTGCCTTGCCACCCCAGGGCTGGCACGCTGTTACCTTCTCCCCAGACTCCAAAGAGCTCTGCCCCAGCTCCATGGAGGAACAGGACACGTTGCAGTGAGGAGGGTTAATGATGCCATCCTTAGCATTTTCAAAAGTCATTTGTGAGACCCGCTCGTGTTTCTCCTGCCAATCTGCTACAGCCTGAAATGCGTTTCAGTTCCACCGTATTGATGTCTGCTGCTCGTAATTTATTTTCAAAACACCCAAACTCCAGTTCCTGAAGTGACTGGAGGATTTCTGCAGACCCTTTCAAATGGAAAGCAATTCATTTCCACCAAGCGCTCAGATCTAACGTGGTGAGAGAGTGCAAGGAGGAAAAATGGGAAGCAAAGTGTGGTTTCAGAGTCCGTTTATCTTGCCGGCAGCCTGAGGAGCAGCTTACTCTGATGGAGCATGATGGAATGGTTTGGGAATCCTCACTGGGGCTGATGGGATTAATGAGGGAAATCTGCACCAGCAGCAGCAGTGCATCCCACTTATTGTAATAAATAAATCCACAAACGAGTGAAACTGCTTTAAAGTGGGAGGTGGAATGGATTCTTCTGCGTGAGAGGGGCTTTGGCTGGGTGATGGATCAGCACGTAATTGGGTTTTGATCATTGTGTGTGTTGTGGACAGGGTGCACGAGGCACGGAAACGCTTGCCGCTTCATTCTTACTTATATACTGACTCTTTTCCAACTGAAGTTCTTGCCACTTCATAATTTAATGGACTCTGTGTTCAAGCCCTTGAACTTCAAGCCTGTCCCGGATGCTGCTTGCAACCTGAGGGTGACAAACCAGGACGCAGCTTAGGGCTGAAAAGTGATAGAGGGTGATCTGTGGCTCAGGTGCCAGTAAAACCCCTGCATGGGGTTCCTCGAGGCCATTAGGTGCGAGGAAGTTAGTTGTTAGACTTTGGGTTCCTAAATACTTCTGGAAATAACCACTCATAGCTTCCTGCACAATTTGGCACCTGAATCTCCTTTCAGGGTTAGAGCGGGAGCCAGAGGATGGTAAGCAAGTCGTTACTTTTAACTGCTAGTGATGGCAAGCTGAAAGCTTTGCAGATCCACCTTTTCCTTTATCCTGCATGTGTTCTCTCCCTTGTGCAGGTGATGCTGGCAGAGAGGAAGGGCACGGACGAGCTCTACGCTGTGAAGATCTTGAAAAAAGATGTTGTTATCCAGGACGATGACGTGGAGTGCACGATGGTTGAAAAACGCGTCCTGGCTCTCTCTGGGAAGCCTCCGTTCCTCACCCAGCTCCACTCCTGCTTTCAGACGATGGTAAGTGCTGGTGCCACAGCCTGTCCCTGGGCAAAGGGCAGAGCGGACAGGGGACCCCGCTGGACACTGGGCAGGGGGAGTCTGACCCTTCGCAAAATTGATATTAGTCACTTGGCTTCACTGGTGAGTTTGTGGGCAGAAACCCTCTTCTAGAGACCCAGTGTCACCAGTTACCCAGGACCAGTGCCCTTCTGGTGGCTGCAGGGTACCTGGGAGCTGTGTAGATAGAGCTGTCGGGACCTATGTCCTGGTCATGTATTTTAGCTTTCTAAAACATACCTTTGCTTTTATTTAGGTTTCTCTTTGGATATATGCTGCTATGCTTGCAAAAGCATTTCCTGCCTTGGCAGCCTCACAACTTGTCCAATTAGCTTGCACAAGTGTCCCCATGAACAAAGTGGGTGGGTGTTCAACCACAGGTGGTGAGGTACAATATCTACACCCCTGAGAATTTTTCATTGGGGAGTGCTTGATGACATTAGATGTGATTTCCCAGCCCCTCAGGTGACCCCCCCAGCCCATGATGTCCTTTATGATTCAGTAACAGTGTGCTGCACTTCTCCTCAGTGTCCATTGAGTGGAGAGTGAAACCTAATAGTTTAGGTTAGATATTAGGGGGAATTCTTTACAGAGAGAGTGGTGAGGGGCTGGAACAGGCTGCCCAGAGAGGGGGTGGGTGCCCCATCCCTGGGGGTGTTCAAGGCCAGGTTGGATGGGGCCCTTGGCAACCTTGTGTAGCTCCAGGCCTGGAGGTTGGTGTCCCTGCCTGTGGCAGGGGGGTTGGAACTGTATGATTCTTGGGGTCCCTTCCAACCCAGACCTGCCTGTGATTCTAGTGCAGAGTGCAGAAAAGGCAGTGCAAAACGCACACACAACTGAGTTTGCACAAATCAGAAGTGGGGAGGGGGAGCAGGGAAGGGGACAGGGCACTTTTAAAGCAGTCTCTGGCCAGCTGTCCAGCAACCTGTGAATGACAATGTCCAGGTACATGTCAGCAGGAGCAGGGAGAGGGAATCAGCAGAGTCCTTTAGAACGATGACAATGCTATCCAGGAGGATTACATTTTAATATTATCCCAGAAATTTCATTTACCAAACACATTTGGTGTATTTAAAGCCCGCAGACCAGCTTTGCAGCACAGTAATCAAAATGTGGCAGGAGAAGCTATTTCACACAGCATCTCTCTGGCATCTGAAGTGAGTCAGCGCAGGATTATTCCTGGCAGACCTATAGTAGCTTAATAGTAATCATATTTGTAATGTAATCAAAATGTATAGCAGGGTGTATTATCAAATGCTGGCACAAAGCACTTTGATTTCTGGGAGCACAGTCCAGAGGACGCTTCTCAGCCAGGGATATTAGTTCAGTGACTTGTGGGAGAGAGAAAAGCCCTAAATCTGCATTTTAAGGAGTAAGTGGAGATGAGCGATGGGAGAGCTCCTGCCTGGACCAGAACAATGAGAGAAGCCTTAGCTCTGTGCTTGTTTCTGGAGTGCTCTGCCCCAAAGAGGTCCTGGGTCTGAGCCTGGGCTGCTGGGAGGTGGGGTGAGCCCGTGTCCTGGGGTGAGCCATGCCTTCCCTCTGGGCTCAGCAGCAGGAGTGACACAGAAAAGATAAATAGTGGGTGGATGTGAAACTCGGCTGTTGTCCTAGTTCTGACTCGTTCCACGGTGTGGAGTCAGGCCAGGAGGAGGACCCAATGAGTGGATAATTAGAGAGCAGGCATTGGAAGAAGCCCTGGGAATTGTGCTTTGACTGCCCAAGGAAGCGGACGTGTTTTACCATCCCCCCACTCCACACACACACACACACACACACACACACACACACACACGTCTCTGCAGGGGGTATATCGGTCTCTGTAACTTGCTGTTGCTCAGGGAGTTCAGATGCTCCAGGCTTGGACAGACCCCATCCTTTTCTGCCATAGACCAGAGCCAGGACAGCTTTCTGTACCCATCCCTCTCTACAGCCCGTAGGCTGGCCAGCCATCTGGCTGCTTTATTCACCATGGGGGTTTTTTTTGCTGAAGCACCAGCATTCTGTTCTCCACCCAAATGAGGAAAGCTCAGATCCTGCTTTTAAGCTCAGCTGGCTGTTTCAAGAGACTGTCTCTTCTCTTTAATATTCTTCCTCCTTGAAGTTGATCGATATATTTAGGAAACAGCTGCAGAGGAGCACAGCATTGCTTCGCGTTCCAGTTGCCATCGCAGGATGGCTAGCGTGACAGTGGCTGCTGAAGGTGACTTTGCCTGCCCTGTGCCTCACTGCTGAACTGGATTGATGCCTGGCCAGAGGCAGTCATTCGCAGAGGGGTATGCTCCAAAATTCCCAGTCATCTGATAAGCTGGAATCTCTTCTGTCCCATCGGTGCCACATATTTCATGCAGTCTGATTGCCCTGTGGGTACCGGATTGAATCAAGGTTGAGGCCGGGGTGCACTGTGCCCACACAGGGTGGAGGAGCTGATTACCTGAGTTAACTCCATAGCCCTTATTATGGCAACCCACATTTGCATATATTCGGGGTTCCTTGTCCTTACTGTCTTAAAAGCAGGACACGGTTTATTTAAGGATGAAATGAGGAATGGGGAATACTCCAAACCTGAAGCTCCCACAGGGCTCCAGCCTTGACATCTTCCCGTGGTGCTGGGCTGGAGTGAGCCCGGGGATGTCTTTGGACTCCTGTGCATTGGTGTTTGAAGGCTGTAGAAAGTTGTTTGTTGCAAAAAGGGTGACTCAGGCCTGGCATTGCACAGCGCCTCGCTGTTCTCATCCTTAGCTGACACACACTGGGTTGGAGCACAGATGTCTGCTGGCAGGGAGGACCCACTCGGACGACAGGCTGTCCCCCACTCCTGATGCAGTCCAGTGGCCCAGAGCTATCGCTTTTCCTTCTCCCAAAAGCATACTGTAACAGTTTTAGTCTAGGTCTTGCACAGTTTTCTTCACAGCCATTTCCCATTCAATAGAAGAGCTGTGAGATGTCAGAGGGAAGTGCAATTTCAAGGGCGCAGATTCCCCAGGGTGAAGGTGTCACTGGTGGGAAGCTCCTGCTTGCCCAAAGTCTCCTCTGCCTCCCATGACTTGCAAGGGCTTCTGCTAGAGCTCTGTTTGAGACGTGGTACATAAGATCCAGCTGGTTTTGTTTTATCAATCTGCAGTTCTGAGCTTTGTGGGAACGCTGGGGTTTTGTTTGGTGCCTGGTAGCTCCTCTCGGGGCTGGTCATGGCCCATGCCTTCACAAATTTTAGGCAATGTTTAGAGGACTGGGTCACATCTAGCAGTGAATGCAGGACCTGTGCTGTTTGTACTAGCCCCTTGCCAGCTCACTGCAGCCACCGCAGCTCCAGGGCAGTGCACTGTGCAAGCCCAGCCCAGCCCCTGCAAACAGCTTGGCTTTCCCTGGGGACAGCATCGTGCAGAGAAAAGTGCATTGCTTCCCAAGCTTACTTGGGAATTTCTGAGGTCTGTACCTGTGTGGCTGCCACACTGTGGGAGGGGAGGGGTGCTTTAATCTGGAGTCTTCGCTTTGCTTTCATTAGCTCTATTCCATGTTAGAAGCAAAGGCAGTGTGTGCTTACAGGTGGTTGTGATCACACCTACTAGTAGGTATTTTAATTGATTCAAAGTCTCTGACTGACCTATTTGTTCTACTCTCAACAATTAAATAATTAGCCATGTGTGAACATTAAGTGTACCCTCAGACCAGCCTGGGAGGAGAGAGGATGTGCTGTAGCTGCTGGAAGAGTGGGGTGATGCAGCCCCCATCTGCCTTCCCGGTTTCACTGTGCGGGTTGTTGGGTTCCCTGCAGGTGTCTGCCTCCCAGCTCTTCCCCAGGCTGCTCCCCAGGAAAGGGAGAGACTGGTAAGCTGGGAATGTTGCACGTCCTTCCCTGTGCTTGGCCAAATCATACCCATCATTGCCTGCACGTGCAGACTGGTCCCCGTAGGAACCGCTCACGTCCCATGTGCATCTCTTAATTGAAGCTCTGCTGTGCCTGGGGAAACACCAGCAAGGAGCTGTCTGATCAGACACCCTGCAAAAATGGCTTCAGTGAAGAACGAGAGCAAATTTATTGATGGGAAAGGCAAAACCTCTGGTTTAGGAATTCCTCCAGTAGCCTTCTCCATCAGACCTATTTGCAGAGGTACAGAGCTTAAATCCAGAGCGTTGCAAAGGGATTCATACACAGGTCTTACAGAGTGCAGGTCTTACAGTGTGCATGAGTTCCACCTGCACCCCTTCAGGGAGCGTACTGCTGGTAATTGTATTGCCATGACAAACATGGACTGGAGCTGTCAGTTGCCTTGGTCTTTATCTCTGACCCCTGCACATCCCCCGCTCTGATAATTCTGCTGATAATTGTTTTCTTCTTTTCCCCCTTTAGGATCGCTTGTATTTTGTGATGGAATATGTGAATGGTGGGGACTTAATGTACCAGATCCAGCAGGTTGGGAGATTTAAAGAGCCACATGCTGTGTAAGTTCCGTAGCCCTAGTTTGGCACCTTCTGGGTAGGCATTTGATGTACCTCTGTCATATAGATGGAAATGGTTGAGTCACCATGCCTGGGTGTGTTTAACAGATGGGTAGATGAGGTACTTAGGGATACGGTTTAGCACAGGACAGGAACGGTTGGACTCGATGAGCTTAAAGGTCTTTTCCAACTTAGTGATTCTGTGATTATGTGAAATACAGTCCAGGTTACAGGCAGAAAGGGAAGAGAAAGGAAGGACAGCAGGAATCAGAAGGTGCAGGATGATTCTTTGGCTAGTGCCAAGAATGCTGGTGCCTCCAGCTCATCTTTGAGATACATTGCAGTTGTTGATAGATAAATAACTGACGTACATAAAAGCACCAGGCAGGGAGGTTTGGTGAGGAGCTGCCAGCTGCCGTGCTGCCAGCACGCCTCTGTTCTACCCTGTGCCTTCCCCAGGATATAAAAGAGACATTGGGTCTTTGGCTCCTCTACTGAGGTTACCAACCTGAGTGTTAACCGGTGACTTTTGGTTCCTGCTCCCTGTAATCTGGATAGAGCAAAACAAGTTTGTGAAAGCATTCATATCCTTAAATATAAAACACAGTGAGCAGAGCCCGGGTGGGCCTGAGCTGGTGTTCCGCACTCTGGCGTAGTCCTCCGAGACCCAGAATGTTCTTTAAAGAAAGCAGTGGCAGTGTGTGTTATCTCCTTGGCCTCCCCGAGATGACAGATGACTTTCCAAGCCGCCTTGCCAGCGCGCAGTAACCAAGGGCCGTAGATCCCAGCTCTCGCTTAATGAGGATCTGTGTAACGAGAAGTGACAGCCCCCTGCTAGCCCACAGCAACCTGATCGCATCCCTGCCTGGGAGGGTGGGTTGTGTCATTCTCGGGTGATACTTGCCTGGTGGTGGCGTGGCGTGGCTGTCTTTATCCTTTGGTTGTGTATGCCCAGTGCGTTTCCTTCAGCACGATTGGATTTGAAAGGTTTCCATTTTTGATTCATCTCCTTTAATTATCAGTCTTCCTCTTAAATCTCTCATTTCAGATTCTACGCAGCAGAAATAGCCATCGGCCTCTTCTTCCTGCAGAGCAAAGGCATCATTTATCGGTAGGTGAGCAAGTTCCTCCTTCCTCTCTTCCTCCAAGAACTCCAGCTGCAGCCGGAGCAGTGTAATGATGGGGATGCTCTGCTGGTGCCACAGACAGGGTCTGGCAGCTGCCCGCTGGGCACACAAACCCAAAACGGAGCTGTGAGCTTTGTACTATCACTGGTGTTTGAAAAGGTTCTTGGTTTTGTCCCCATTTTATGGGAAGGCAGCTTTGGTTCTTCTCTCATCTCTGGTTCATGTGTTTCTTTCCATACGACACGTCTGCCCATGGGCAGCACGGACTGATTCTGAACCACAGACTGCTGCTGGGCACTATTTTCTTATCACTCACACTGCAGTAGGTGCTTATGAATGGCTTATTCTGAGGTCTGCAGTGCAAGTCTGTCACTTCCAGTTAAGACACTAAAACTTCGGCGTTCGCAGTAGGACTGTAGCACCCAGAGTTAGCTAGGTTACAGCTCTGGGTCTGCTGGTTAAGCACTGGAACCGGTGTACCGCTGCTCTTCCCTGCTTGGGAGTATTCCCAGAGCCCAGGATAGAGCAGAGCATCTTAATGAGTGTCAGATACCATTAACTGCTTTGCAAAAAGAAATGCCAGCTGTGCTACTGAAGTTATGAGATGCTGAAGACTTGCAAAGATGAAAGAAGTGGAGCAGACCTGATGTGAGGGATGTTTTCTGCCATCAGCTGCTACAGAGAGTTTCTAGGTCTGCTGGTCCCAGTGCTCCTTCTTCTCTCCTTCCTCCAAATCCAGGCTCTCCTCTGTCTGCCATTGGCCGCTGGTCTCTAAGAAGGGGGCTCACACAGACCTGTACTGCAGCACCAACGGGTGGGCAGGGCATGGCTTGTGCTGGCACCAGTGTGCCGCTTTGTCACCTGCCTTGTCACTTAACATCACCCTTGTGCAAGTGAAATCTTGCAGACGTGCTCTGATATTAAAATGGAGACCTCTGAGTAATGCTTTGCTGTCCAGAGCGTGAGCCAAGAAGGGCACAGACCATGGAACTACGTGGTGATCTATAAGAATTACCCCAGAAATACCGAGTGTTTGCTAGAAAGCTGTCTTTCAGGCTGGATGGAGCACCCACTTCAGGAGAGGCTGGTCAGGAGTAGGATCAGGGGCTCTGCAGCTGAACCTGTCTCTACAATTTGTGCTGTAGAGCAGAGCTCCTGCAGGGTTGGGGATAATGAAGGGATGCTCTGTGGACAGGTATCAGAGAAACATGGCTGGTTTGGGTTTGTTTTTTTTTTTTGAGGGGGGAGGAGATGCAGTGACTTCTGCTGTGTGGGTACTTCTTCATTGCTGGTGAGCTTCAAGTACACTTTGATTTTCACAGGCACAAAGAAAAATAATAAACGTGTCTCCCTGCTATAGGAGAGTGTTTTCCATCACACGCTTCAAAGTGATTTGCCCAGCATGGAGTTCTTGTGGGGCTACAAGTGAGCTAAACACTTCATCCTGTCAGATCTCTGACTGACTTTTACTCATTTCTCCAAACGTTTTCCCACAGAGTCTGGGCATGAGATGAAGCTGGAGCTCACTCACAGGAGAGCGCCTGGAGTCAGGAAACTCGTGTCCTTGCTGGATGGCTTCGTGTGTGGTCTTTTATGTCATGGTGTTGCTTTCTCTTCGTAGAGACCTAAAGCTGGACAATGTGATGCTGGATAGTGAGGGGCACATAAAGATCGCAGACTTCGGCATGTGCAAGGAGAACATCTGGGACGGGGTGACCACGAAGACCTTCTGCGGCACTCCAGACTACATTGCACCTGAGGTAGGGGATGCAGAAAGGCAGTAGATGCTCTAGATGTGTTTGAGCAGCCTGGCTGACGTTCTTTTCCATGGGATGACTTTGCTTTGGCTGGCTTTACGGTTGAAACAGGGACATTAGTGAGTTTGCAGCCTGGGGCGGCACTGTGCATCCCCCCAGAGACATCACCCCGCAGCTGCCTTTAAGGAAGCAGCGGTGTTGGATCTGCCTCTGGCTGCGTGTCCTGCTTCTGCCTCAAAGCACAGAAAATCCTTTGGATTTGTGTCCCTGCAGTATTTTTCCTCCCTGCGTGTTTTTCCCACATCTGTGCCACTGGTGTCGCCGTGCCTGTCTGATCCTTGGCACGCTCAAACCCACCAAGGGCTGCTCCTCACACGCTTCCTTGCTCCTGGAAAAGACGAAGCCCAGGAGCTTGGCTTTGCTCCTCACTGCGTGTGACAGCTGCTTCCAGCACAACATCACCAGTGGGGAAAAAAATGAATTATTAGTGGGTAATACTTCCATGTGAAGTGGAAATCTTTAGATCTCTCCAGCTCGCTAGTCACAGGGAGGGCTGTGTGTCTGGTGAGGAGATGCTCCCTATATACAGGTCTGGATCACTTGAATGTTGTTTTGCATTTAGTTATCGTTATGAGATGGAGTCACACACGACACTTCCATGAAGCGCTGTACAGGTGCCATTTAATGTCAGACCTGTGAAATTTGGGTAGGTAGTTATTCCCCAGTGCCTGCTCCTGTAACATAAAGTCATGGCTCCGAGATCTTCTCACTCTGTGGAATTTTCAATGATGAGATTAAGGTTTATTCATTTAGCTATTTTAGAGACAGAGATCCTCTTTGCTAGGACATAGCTGGATGTGCTTGTACACTAAACTACGTTCTGTTCTGCTGCAGCCAGAGAGGTTTTTAATTACTCGTTCAAATATGTATTACATATCCTCATCCTACCAAGATTAATATTGGTGTCCTGTTGGTACACAGCTCAGCTCCTGTGTGTGATTAATACTCTTTCAAAGCAGGACAAATGACCAGATCTCTTGGTATTTGCCCAAACATTATCACTTAAACTCTCATTTTCTTCTACTTGCTCTACTTTTTTTTTTTTTTTCTTTTTTTATTCCCCCAAAAGGAAAACGGGAGATGGGGAGTAGGATAGAAATCCCTATGTATCCAGGAAAGGTGTCAAAGCCTGCTACCAGTGAGGCTCAAAGGAATGAACACACACATCCCCAGCATTGTAAGCAGAAAGAGGGGGCATTCAGTTCTGGTGTGGTCTCCTGCTGCATGGTCCTTGTGTGTAGCTCCATCCCAGGGCTCTTCTGCTGGACCAGGAAGCTGGTTTGATCTCGAGCCAACATCTTCAGGGCAAAAAATATCTTGTGATTAGCTTGACCCATATTTAGGGCTTTTTCTATTCTAAGATACAGCTCTGCATGCCAAGGTTGACAGGGAGTGAGCACAACCAACCCTGTGAGTGTCATTTCCTCCACACAAAACCTGTTCGTAGGCTGTTGGGGCTTGACCTTCCCCAAGGTGCAGTCCCTGACTTCAATTTACAGACAGCTTTTCTGCAAGGATTTCTTCTAAGTGCTATTTTCTTTTAAAGGCCATTGTGGTGTGAACAGTTCACACCTAAATTTCCCAGACCACTCGTAAATCATCTGAAAAACAAGTGGGAGAAACTTCAAGTGCACTTGTTCTGGGATTCCAGAGCTGAAACTTGATGAGTGATCTCAGCCAGAAGGGTCAGCCCATGACTGACCAACTGCAGGATGCCTTCAAGGCACTGCTACAATCCTACGTGTGGCTGGACAAGGGCCCCCCAGGACTCCACAGAAGAGAAGATTGGCATTGGTCTTGTTCTCCACACTTGCCCTTGTGCAGACACTTTCACAGGATGGAACTCATCCTTTCTTGGAGGTGGTAGCAGCACCTGACCTGCATCTTGATGTATCTCCTGCCTGGATCCCTTTGAATGCTGCAGAGGTCTTCTGCTAGGGCAAAGGTGGCATGAGGTGTTGCAGGCATTGCCCACAGCCATGGAGCAGTGGGACCAGGGCCTTGCGTGGCAGCAGGGCTAGCAACAGCAGGAGTAGACCTCTCAGGTTGGATTGCTGTGTACATTCCCCTATGATTAGCATACAATTTGCATTTGCACTTTAGTATTGGAATCTTTGCAGGATATAATTCTGTAATTAGGATGAATAAATTGTGTTATTGTTTTGCATTAAGTAACAGATGGCAAAGCCCAAGGCCTGTCAAACCCCAGACGCTGCAATGACACCCATCAGCAGCAACCCAGCAAATAAACCAGAGCTCCAAAGACCCTTCAAAGCAGACAAGTGCCTGTGGGAGCCTGGTTTCTGCTGCAGTCCCTGGGTCAGACCTGGCACTGCTCCCTTTCAGGCTCTTGCAGCAGCACGGGCTTGCTGGGGGGTGGGGGACATGGGGAAGGAAGGAGGGTGCTGCTACAGAAACCAGGGGTGCAGACCCTGGGTCCTGACATGCACCTGAGTCCAGGGACACAGAGCACTAAGTGGCAGAGGGGTTGTGGGACTCACTCAGGGCTGAGTCTGTTTCTCCATCAGCTGCTTGTCTTGTTTGTGGGGTCCTGCTCGCGAGGGACTCATGTTCAGCCTTAGGTACCCCAAACCACCGACACACATGGTCACCTGCTCTACAGAAGCAGGTTATCTGGGTGGCTTTGCTGTGGGCTCTGATGCATGTGAGATGTAAGGTATTTCTCATTTTGCAGGGTAAATCATGGGAAAGCACAAACATTCATGGCCTTGTGCCTTATCCAAAACAAATGTTGATATTTTTAAATCTAAAAAAAACCCAAACAAATGTGCAAAAACCTGAAGTTATATCTTGACTCTGAAACAACCACATTGCTCAGGTAAGGATAGGGCTATTGGTTATTAGGTTATTTCCTAAGGGATGTTCTGCGATAAATAATAGAAGGCAAGCCAGCAGCCAGAATACAGAGGGTTGGACTACCCATATGCTGCAAGTCTGTTGTAAGGGGCTATGTACTGCCCTTGAGGGCCAAACTCTGTGTTGTTATTTCAAACCAACTGTCAGTGAGGGGGGAGGAAGATCCCAAAGCGCATCCAGGTAAGCAAGAACAGCCGCTGCTCCAGCTCTAACACGCCCGGCTGTGGCCAGGCTGCAAGAGCACAACAAAGACGGTGAAGTTTCGCCTGAATCCCAATGAATCTCTCACAAAGCCCAGTGAATACTCTGGGGTTTTTCCCTAATATTTAGTGCACGTTTGGGGGCTGATGATTTATTTTTTTTTAAAGCTACTGAACTGTTTGCCTGTCCTGTGTTTGGTTTATAATTGCAGTTCCCCACTGCTCAGGGAGCGGTGTCTCAGTAAATAACCTTGTCCTTTTGACTTGGGCTACAGCTTGAAATGAGTTTGTGCTGTGCCACCGGGTTAAAAACAGGAGTGTAATCCCGCTGTTTGTGTTGTTTTCAGATAATTGCTTATCAGCCCTATGGGAAGTCTGTGGATTGGTGGGCGTTTGGAGTCCTGCTCTATGAAATGTTAGCTGGCCAGGTAATTGAATTTTAATTGATTCCGATGGGATTGTGTTAAATTCCATTGTGAGGATACGCTGATGTGTAATTTGTTTTGTTGCTGGCACGTGGCGGGGGGGGAGCCACCTCCTCGGTGGAGATGACACCGTGGTTGCTGCCCCGGCGACTGCGATGCTGAGACACTGTTCAGAGCAGCTGGAGCCGGTGTCATGTCTGAGGATCAGAGCAGCAGATGGAAAGTCAGAGATCAGGAAAGCCCACTGAACCTCTGTTTGCTTTGCTTTAGGCTCCCTTTGAAGGTGAAGATGAAGATGAGCTCTTCCAGTCCATCATGGAGCACAATGTAGCCTACCCCAAGTCCATGTCCAAGGAGGCAGTTGCAATCTGCAAAGGGGTAAGGGCTGGCCTTCAATTTCTGGGAGGAGGGAGCTGCACAGCTCCGGCAGTCCTACGTGCATGGGGGACCCAACCCCCTCCTTGCCCTAGTTTGGGCTACAGACCGCCCCTAAAAACCCAGTTCTGTTCTGGTACCTGTGCTCTCTGCTCCTAGAACCACAATTTGGGCTACTTTGTGCATATATACTAAAACCAGTTAAAAATAACACCTAGGTCCTTTCTGGGCCGTTACGCTACGTGGAGCAGAAACACCAGTAGGACTTGAGGGCTGGCCTGTCCTTGCTCAGGGGAAGGTCAGGAGACAATTGGAGCGTTGGATGGGATGTGGGAGTTGAGGGCATCTGCCCACAGACCATCCTCCCTGTTAGGTGACAACAGGGGAGCTTTATGCATCGCTGCCTGAAAAGAAGAACAATGTCTAGAGAAAATGAACGCGGTTTCTAAATCATTTTCCTAAGATCAGGTACAAAGCCTTTGTCCTGCTGAGGTTTCCCTTTAGCTGTGATGAGTTGCCCTTTAGAGATGCCTGAAGGTCAATGCTGGTGTGCATCTCCCTTGGGTCAGAGCAGTATTTTCATTATCCTATCTCTTAAATTGCAGTGGAGCTCTGCACTGCCCAGTGTCCTGAGCTCTTTAGGGACTGGGCCTAGGCAAGGCTTGAACATAATCTCAATTAATTTGGGTTTTGATGAATAAAGGCTGGCCAGGTCCTGACGCTGTGCATACGGATATTGCTGGAGAATGAGCCTCCTCTCAGCCAGCCGGTGTCAAACAGGGATATAAATATGTGTTTGTGTAGGAATTTTAAAAAAATTAATAGTCAATATTTAAAATATCTGAATGTTCTATACCTCAAAATAGTGTTTCTATCTACAAATGACACATCTTGCACTTAACGCTCCCACTGCGGCATTTCAAAGCCTCTTTCCAGTGTTGCCAGGATTCAGAGCTGGTGTTAAAGAGGAGTATTTGCTTGTCCCACGGGGAGAAGCTGCTGCAGGCGTTCACCGCCTGGAACGGGCACAGGCAGGGGATGCTGTGGGCCCCTTGGCGCTTCCCTTCAGCAGAACGTAGTAAAATTGAGTCCTTAATTCAGAAACCACGCTGGTGGTGGAAGGGGAAATTTCCACTTACTTTTCTCACACTCTCTCCTTCTTCTTGTTGTTTTAATTGGGGCATAAGGGGAAAGTCTGATGTATTCCTGGCTGGGCAGGAAGGAGGGAAGATGCTTTGTGACACTGAACATGGTTATCTCCACGGTGCCAGAGGGAACAGCGCTTGCAAGGGGGAGAGGAGGCTGGAACTGGGACGAATCTCACTGTCGGCTTTGTTTGCTGTTGCATCAGTCAAAATGTGGCTTCTGTAAATAGACAAGAAGGAACCATGACTGAAACGTCTGCTGGGTGTAGCTGTAATGGCTTTTCTCACATTTGGAAACACGAGGCTGCATGGGAGGACGTTCAGCCATGCGTGGAGAGCTTGGTTCTTCATAAAATCTTGTGGGTTGTTGGGGTTTTTTGCAGTGAAGCGGCAGTTCCCTTTGTACAGGTGTTGTTTCAGGGGAGTGCACCAGGGCTCCTGACATCCTTCGCCACCAGCAAACACCAGAAAGTTTAATTAAAAATAGATGGGGAATTTAGGAATCATCAACAAGCAGGAAACAAAGTATTTACGTTTTCCCCTGCAGTATAGTAAAATATGTCTCAATTAACTGCAGGGGAGCATCCAGGCCACGTGGTTTGTGTTGGTACATGGTCAGTCTTCCAGGCGGGCAAGAACCCAACCCTGTATCAGTCCAGAGAACAAGCAATTGGAGGAGCCTCTACTCCTAAACGTGAAGGGTTTGGTATTTCACTGCCACGCTCTCCGAAACAAATTCTGTTGTTCCCACGCGGTTTCACTCCGGCGTGCCAGTGCCAGTCATCACTTACTGTTGCACAGCTCGGAGATGAAAAGCATTTGATCCTGAAAGCCTTGTATCGGCCTGAGCCAAGAAACAAGCGTTAATCAGAGATAGTTGGCTGGGAAGCAAAATGGAGAGTTAACCAGAACACAGCTCCTTGACTCGACAGTCAGCATCAATTAGCAGATCAAATGGAGCATTTCCCTCCTCTCCTGTCAACTCAGATTTTTTTTTTTTCTGAAGGTTGATGTGGGAGCTGCTGTTTCTGTGGTGCAGGTAGCTCAGCTTGGCTCTCTCCAGCTCTGGTTCGGTTGTTGGGAGACAGGCTCCCATTTCAGACCCGCAGAGCGGCATGCATGTGTGTGCACACGGGAACTGGCACAAACCATCAGCCGTTTTCCATCCCATATGGAGGGGTTTGACTGTGCCTGAGCAAAGCAGCCCTTTCCAGGTGAACAGATTGCCTGTGAGTATAAGCTCCCTCTTTAATCTCTGCCTGGTAGCAAATGCATAAAATGCCATGTTTCCTGCAGTAAAGTTTCCAGGTATTTTGAGTGGTATTTCCAGTGGAGGTGCTGCCTGGGAAAAGCACAAAGCAGCTGCCTAGCGCTGTGTTGCATCCCTCTCGGAGCTGTGGGTGTGCCTGTGTCACTGTGGCTGTGGGTAAGAAAGGGGTGGCTAGGTGGTGGGTGTGTTTTGGGGCCATGCACCGTGAGCATCCCTGGGTGGCCGAGGGGTTTTGCTGCCTCTGCTGCAGTTTGGGATGGAGCAGGGAAGCACCTTGGGGGTGTGCCAGGGTGGGGGATGGACCCCAGCGGTGGCTGCTGCCCATAAAGCTTGCAGTATCATCAAATGTGGTCAAAGATCATCTGGGTCAGTACAAAAGTTGTGCAAAAGGTGCTGTACTTCAGTGAGGCCCATGAACGTGCAGCATCTGCTTGCCTTACAGAGATAAAAGCTCAAGCTGCAGTTTAGTAAAGCAGTTGAGTCTGGCCTTGGACCTGAGCTGCGAGCATCATATGCACCATTAGAGGTGACTTGGGCAGAAGCATCCTTCCTTATCTGCAGAAGCCTGAGGGGTTTTCACAGAGTTTGGGTATGGGGATTAAATCAACTTGTTCCTGTTTAATACAAAGATAATTGATTATCCTACTTAAGCCAGGAGAATCAATCTGCATGTTTATGGGGTCCTATATATCAATAACAGATGGTAATTCATGCTCACGTGAATAAAAGCACAATAGGAAAACAAGAAAACTTAATTTCTGAATGCATATAGTGAAAATACTGAATAACTGTGCTGTAGTATGGGTAGGTACATGAAGTAGAAAATCTTTTATGATTCATTAGTCGTCTGAGCCACTCTGAATGTGGCGTGCCTTTGTGTTAGGGAGCGGGGGGCTTACTGGCAAGGTGGCTGTTTGCAGGGCAGTGCGTGTAGAACAGCTTCCAGCGCGAGGCAGCGGGGACGGACCCAGGCTGTGGCTGGATGAGCTAATTGGTATGAGAGAGCCCAGCCTGGATTTAGGGGGTATGGGAAGTTTCTGCAGGGCAGCACGGTGGCTGAGACTCAGCAGGTGTGAGTGGAGTTGTAGATGTTTTCACTGGGTGCGTGTGGAGGAGTTGGGTTATCCCAGAGGGAAAGGTCTGCACCGGGGCAGCTCCCCGCAGACTCAGCGGCTGTGTCAGCATCTGGGGGGAGCTGGAGGTGGGAAGAGGATGCCGTGGCATGTGGGGATGGGGCAGCGAGCTGCCTGCCCACCTACACCACCAACCTCCAGAGCCTCCAGCACCATACTCCCAGGCTGACACCTGCTTTGCAGATGAGTAACGTGCATCTCACACTGTCAGGTGCCTTCACAGTGGAATTTTATGCACAGGCATCTGCGAGCTTTAGTGTCAGCAGAGGCATGGATCCCACAGGCTCAGCCCTGCTTTTCCTCTTTGCCCCAGATGATCTCTGACAATAAAAACTAGAGGTAGGTCAGTGTGTTCGGATCTGCACAGAACAGCAAAGACCCACAAACAGATTTCTTTTCATGTTTGCTGAATGCAAACTAAGCTATCTGACGCGACAGCCAAATCGCTAAATCAGTTTATTAGCACATTGCAGGCTCTCACATTGTTGTCAGATACTTGCTGTAGGAAAACCTTATTGAGTCACAGGATGCTTTTTATTCTCCTGCTTTAGCACAGCTAAGCGGAGCCTGATTGAATTGTCAGGATGCTGTCCGGAGCCTGCTGAGGAGATGCAAAGATCCTCTTGTTTAGCTGAACCCGAGTCAGCTTGAAGAGGATGTAGTGAAATCCAAGGGATGGCAAGGTTCAGCAGGGCACAGCATCTGCCCACTGCTGGGGCAGACGGACGACTGTCTGTGCTCTGAGGGTGGTGTGAAAGCTGTGTTGCCCTGGCAGACAGAGGACTGTAAGCTTGCAGTGGGCTCTCTGCCTGCCAGGGCCACTTTTTTGTTCACCCTCTTGGAGTGGGACAGCAGCACCAGGTCCAGCCCCTGCCTGTCCCTGCTCTGTCATACTCATTCAAGAGACAGAGGCATGTAATGACTTCCACCTTGTCGTCTTATTTTCATGATGAGCTGCATGCTGCGATACTGAAGGAAATCTATAATTTACCCAAAAAAAGCAAAGCACAAGTTAGGAAAAAAATCTTGCCTCTGACTTTACTGTAACCTTGGATCCCTGTGGCCCTACCCCTCCAGACCACCAGCAGCGACTCCAGCCAGACTCCTCACACAGCCATGGGCTCCGCACGGGGAGTGGCTGGTCACATCCTCACTCTGAGGAGAAGCAGGTCTCACCAGCTGGAAAATCACTTGTCCGGCTTGCAAAGCCTGGAGGACCTTTGCTGTGTGCCGATGGGCTTTCCAGGGGGTGATGCTGTTTTGTGGAAGCCTCTCTCCATTGGTCTTTCAGCTGCAGGTTGCCTTTGCAGCTGGCTAGCCATGGATGTAGGGCTGTTTCCTAGCTGGGTGGTTAGCAGCTCCAATCATGCTTCACAGTTGTAGGGTTTTTAAATTTTATTTTGGGACTATTTTCTTTTTTTTTGGAGACTTTACCTTCCTCTCAGCTCCCTGTTGTAGCATCACTTGTAAAGATCAGCTTCCCTGAGCAAGCTTGCTCTGTGCAGTCACGCAGGGCTGTTCTGTGCAGGGCTGACTTGTGTCAAAACACACCTTAGGGCAGCAGAGCTCTGCCTGGATGTAGGACTAGTGGAGGCTCGTTAGCTCCCTGTGGCACTGCGGGCTGCTTGCCAACCCCAGGATGCTTGGGCTGATGTGTTTATTTTTGCCAGAAGATGCTAATAAAACCCGTGTCTTTCCGGGTGGTCAGGTCTCACCAGAAAGGTGAGGAGGTGGCTGGACCATTAGCATCTCTCTGCGGAGATGCCCTGTCACTCCCAGCGGGTTCACAGGGAGACAGCTGGGGTCTCCTGTGGACGACACCCCCAAGAGACAGAGTCAGGCTTGTTGCACCCCCTGCACAGCTCTGGGATTGGTTTTAACTGCCCTGCCTTTAATAAAGTAGCCCTTTTGTTGCAGGTGTACGGCTCATATTCTCTGTGCTTATCAACGTCTTACAAATCTCTGGAATCTCCATCTGATCTCCCAGCACAGCTTGAACAATGCCCCCAGGATATTAATGTTTGTACAGCTGCTCTTAATTCCCCTGGCCCTTTTTGCTTTCTTTACTGAGCCAGTGAAGAGGAGAAGTTTAGATGACAAACAGCGTTAATGGACTGCTTGCACTTTCTTCCTCCCAACTGGCTCTCTCAAAATTGTACTTCTTGTCTGCAGTGCCACTGCTCCAGAGAAGTGGGGGTGCTGCTTTTAGGACTAATGAAAAGCTTTTGAGGGCAGATTGTTCATCTTAAATGGGCTGTGACCTTTAAAATTAGTTATGCATATGCTGAGAAGTTTGCTGCCAAGCAGCTTCATATGCATCCTGCTGCCCCTGTTGTAGTGGGCTGGCAGGACTGCAGTGGTCTGGGGAGCTCTACCGGCACCTCGACATTATTTCTTGGTGGACAGAATTTATTCCTAGAGGAAAGTAGGATGTGTTCATCTCAGCCTGTGCTTGTGTACCTGTTTAATCTGCAGTCATATGCCATTGCCAACCTTCCCAGTCCCTGGGGCAGCTCCTGCTTCTGCCTGTGTCCTCTGCTTTGAGCACTGAAAGCTGTCAGAGGAGGTGGGAACCCATCCCAGGGCAGAGGCCACACAGTGCAGGCTGCTGAACTGAGCATCACAGCACCCTGGGGGCTTCTAAAAATGCACATTTTGGGAAGCAGTTGGATACTGTCAGTGACTGTTTCTTCTCTTCCTCTCCCCAAGCTGATGACCAAGCACCCTGCCAAGAGACTGGGATGTGGTCCGGAAGGGGAGCGGGACATCAAGGAGCACGCATTCTTCCGCTACATCGACTGGGATAAACTGGAGCGCAAGGAGATCCAGCCTCCCTTCAAGCCAAAGGCTGTAAGTGTGGCTGCGTCCCTCCCCTCCCGCTCTCCCACACGCCGGTTCTCTCTTGCACAGACTCTCCCACTTGTGCACGTGGGTGCACAGGCACAAGCGTACAGGCGGGCGCCGCTCGCCCTGCCCGCAGCCTGGAGGTGCCATTTCTCTGTCTCCTTAGCAGACCGCGTCTCCTCAGATTTGGCACATGTCAAACCACTGCTGTGGAAGGATAACTCTGGGGCACTCTGTCTCACTCTGACTTGCAGGGACACAAACCCCACGCCTTTAGCTCACAGGTTTAATCGCGTTGCAGTACTGTCTCTTTGTTATCCCAGAGGTCGGTCTTTGTGTTGGCTCTTTTCCTCCTTCTTCCTTACACTGAACAGGTCTCTCATATTATATATATATATATTTTAATCTAAACTTTATTTCAACATCTAGCTCAGCACCGCAGTCTGTCTGTATTTCACTCAACAGTTTCTCTCCAAGGTAAAGCAGTGGAAGGCTGGAGCCTGGCTCATGGGTGGAGAAGAGCTCTGCAGTGAGGAGAACCTGGCTGCTCTCTCATCTCTTTGCTTTAGTAGCGAGAGGGACGCTGTGTGTGCTAGGAGCGTGAGGCTCACCGAGCATGTGGCTGTGGGGGGAGATAAGCTGCCAGCAGTGAAACTGAGGTTGGGGGCATGAGTAATGTGGAAGCTGTTTGTCAAAAGATGAGACTGCTCGACCCACGGCACGGGGCTCATCACCTGCTGCATCGGGGGGTGTGCTGGAGCAGCACAGGGCACAGGTCAGCAAGCAGCAGTGCTCGGGGTACTCCGTATGCCCCCAAGCACATCGATTTGCTGCATCTCTGTGGGGTCTCTGCCCTTCCCAAGAGAGGGTGTCCTGGCAGCAGTAACCACATAGGCTCGGGGACAAGGACATCTCTCTCTGAATTTCTCTCTTTCTCCTTGCCATTGTTGGGATGGGCAGGGTCACAGCTGTGTCTGAGTCTCTCTGTGGTGGTCCAGGCCCTCAAGGCATGGGATTATTCATACGTTTCCACTTCCTGCCTGCCTGTTCGCTGCTGTACCCTAGTTGGGCACTGGTGTTTTGGAGAAAACTCTGATTCCAGTTAAATCTGATTTACACTGCTGATACGGACCGATGCTTCTGCCAGTGACAGGGGTGTGAATGTTGCATGCTCTCTTAATCGACATTACATGGAGATGCTTCATGTATTTAACTGAGCCTTACTCCACTCCTCCACCCTTAACAACCTTTTTCCTCTGCTTTACAGTAAACCTGTTCTTTTGAAGGGACCCTTCCAGTGCTTGGAAAACCTCTGCTTTCAGGGCAAATGTGGACTTGGAGTCCCTTTGTAATGGGTTTAACTCTCTAGCTCTCCTCTACGTAGATGCTACTCTGCCCTAGCAGCCACTTACCTTCTCCAGCTCCTTGCTTGGTTGATCAAAGATGAATAAACCGCCCATCAGCTAGGCCTGGCAGGGGCCTTCACACCTTATCTCCCTCCTGGGATTGATGTGGGAGCTGCTGCCACCTGGGAGGCCAGTCCTCGCCCTGGGTCAGCTGGTGATGCCCTGTATGCACTTGGCATGGTGTATTTTACTTTCAGATGAAAATATTTACCAAGGTAACTCCTGCACAGGAGGCTGTGGGGTGCTGTCCTTAGAGCCTTCCACTTCAGTTTCCATGGCCAAGAGCTGCTTCGAGCAGTGCGGTCTCGTCTGCCTTCTGCATAAGCAGAGAGAAGAGCATCCTGCTCTCCCTGCCTGTCTCAGGAATGTGGGGACCCAGGTTGCTGGTAAGCAGCTGGTGACACTGGCATAGAGATCCAGACTGCTGCCTGCTTTCCTTCCCCTCAAAGGAATGGGATCTTCCAGCATGAGTCCATGTAGGGAAAGTGTTAACAGGAAGGCATTGCCTTTGATATCAGAGTATGGTAGTGCCAAAGTATTCGGGGCTGTTTGTAAGTCCTGTGATTTCTTGGCTTAGGGTGGGATCCAACCTTTGTGTAAAGGATACTGAAAGACCAGGCGGGTGGTCCATGAGCTCCAGCCATGGTGGGGGGATGCTGCTTGGCACCTGGAGCCAGTTGGGAGGTCTGAGCCAGCACTGGGGTATCAGGAGTGTTACTCTGCAGAGCCTTTCTCCTGAAATTGGTAACTCCAGCTGTTTCCCACCTCTGTGTTCATTTGCTAATGAAGCTGTTCGTGCATCCCTCCTCCACACCTGCCCTTCCTTCCTGAGCAGAGCCCTGGTGACGCTGTTTGCCTTGGGCTGTGGCATGGTGTAACCGTTCGGTGGTTTTATGGTTCAAAACAACTGAATCCTGTCAGAAGCGCTCACTTTCTTGTTCATATTTGAAAATGCGCAAATTTTGTCCCTCTTTAAATGTCTTATTTGTTTAAAAATCCTTTTGACACTGGACCTCAGAAGGGGGACAGTAAGCTGCTGGCTGTCGCTTCCCACCTAACAGCTGGCGGTGGGAAAATTCACCATTTGATAGGAGGGGAAGATTAACAAAAAGGTAGGCACAGTTGATTTAGGATTTAGGTGGGATTAATGCAACTCAGGTACCTGCTGATAGCTGATATTTCGAGCGCAGTGCATCTGTGCTGGAAAATGCTGCTCCTTTCATGCCAGCTGTGAGCGCGGATCAGAGCTGCACAGAAATGAAAAATCCAGGTTTGGGCACCTGCACAATGTCTTTGGGTGGATCATGAGGAAAGAGGTTGCTTACTGCTTCTGACCTTCAGCTGTTCACGCAGGGGTTTGGCTCCTGCTGGGGAGGGGGATTGGAGCCTGGCTCTTTGCATTGGCTTACGTCTATTTTTCTTTTCTCTCTTTCTTTTTTTTTTAATTAGCTCCTATAAAAGTAAGGTTGCAGAGATTGTCTGTAAGCCAGAGTTTCAAAATACAGAATAATGTGTAAATGCAGGCTTGGTACCCATCACAAGTGCTCACTGCCTTCTGCGCTCCCAGCGCCAAGTAGCACCCGAGCGCTTCAGCCCCGTTGAACACAAGTCAGGGATGAGCAGAGCCTGCTCTGAATTGTCTTTAGCATCATGTCAACACATTTTGCAGGTACTGAGTCCAAGTCTGTGCAGGCAGCGAGGCTGGGTACAAGTGAGGGTGCTCCTTGCTTTCCCCGTGCCTGCTTGCTGGGAAGGGCTTCACATCGCTTCCCAGAAACCAGCATCATTTTACACCAACGGGGAAAACGGCCCCTTCAGCCCTGTCTGGCTTGGATGTTACATACCCAGAGCTGAAAATAAATTCCCAAGAGCTCATGTGTTGCTTCCTGCTTTGTGCTTGATTAACCTTTATCACAGCACTGGTAACGAGACAGATCAGGGTCTGGGTTGTCTTGGGTGTGCAGAAACACGGCAGTTTTGACGTGGGGCTGTGCTTGGCTGCTCTGTGGTTTGGCTTGTGCATAACAATTCCTTTTGTGGGTCTGCATTTACCCTGGGAACTGTATTTACACTTGCCTGCTTTCTCTGTCTCTCATTGAGATAATTATTGTTTTTGGTATCTAATTACTCCTTTACTTTACATAAAGCCTAGTGATTTGAAAAGTCTCCTCGTTTCGAAAGCATTGAAATCACACAGCAGAGCACAGGATTGCTCACAACAGGACAGTAGTTTAAAAAAATTGCTTTTAATCTAATAATTTTTAATTGCATATATTAATTTTCCTCTAACTGCACTGAATTAATTAATATTGAAATGCCATTTATAGACCCAGCTGTGTAACAGCTCCGTTTCCCCTGCACATGTGTTTTTGTAGCCTTGTTTTCAGCCCTTACGAGGTGAGTTCGGGTGTTTGCCTAAGTAATTTCCTAATTAGATGAGATTTAAGGATTGAGGGGGCCAACGGTGGGTGGGAGCGTGTGGTGGGGAGGCAAAGGTTAAACATCCCTTCTCCTAATTGAGACACGGTTTGCTCTGGTAGCCTGAGGGTCCTGTAAAGGCTTTCTCTGCAATTCCCCTCGGATCGTTCAGCCAGTATTTTCAGCATATCAGGCAGCAACTTGGCTTTGTTCACAGGGCAGAGATGAAAGCCAGGGTCCTACATCACAAAAACCTCGAAGCGAATGCTCCCAGCCTTTGCCTGGAGCAAGGATGAACATCACACTGGAGCATCCTGAGCTGGGGGCTGTGGTTGTTAGCCAGACACAAAGGAGAAGTACCATTGTTCCCCCTAACCAGTGTGAAGGGGCCCTGGCGTGTGGCCCCAGGTTCATGCTGTGACCCAAATTCCCCCAAATACGATGCATCTATTGCCAGAAATGTCTGAGAGCCCAGATCCACCCAGGGGTGGCAAGGAGCCAGGTTTCTAACCCGGAGCAGCACCAGGAAGGTCAGACTTACCTAAGAGATGCCTGCAAGGCTGAAATTGGGGCTGTACTGCTGGTTCAAGCCAAAAACACTGGGAAATTGAGGGTGTATTCAGCCCACTGCTTCTCCTTGGTGCTGGGAGCAAAGGCTCCGTCGCAGCAGGAGAGCAGCCGTCCTCAGCTTTTTATGGTCTTTGATTGCATCTCAGGGATCAATGGAAAATATTTTATTATGCCTTTTGTCTCTATTTGAAATCAAGCTAGAAACTGATAAAATAAAAAGGCTATCTTCTAAGCTGACAGTTTTATTTCTGCAACTAGGAAAAAAAAAAGTCATTCTATGCTGGCTATAAATATTAGACAGGACACGTTGGGGATTTATGTAAGATAAATTCCCACCCTCCCCCTTTCTCCATTCAGGATGGAGTGATGCCTGTACATTAATACAGTACTAAAATGAGGCAGGTTTTTCACAAGGTGGCTTTAGAGAAATGTAGAAATTCGTACAGTGTGTCTCCCAGCCTTGAATGAGCAACTTAATTTTGGAAGCTTTGAAGACGGCGCTTCTGCGAATAGCGACCGTGTGCAGTCCGGAGCGGCATGGATCCTTCCCACTCTCTCTTGCCGTGCCTGTGGGCCAGACCTCGTGTCTGAAGCTCCAGCACTGCTGGGCCTTGGCCACTGCAATGAAGCCCGTCGCGTTCCCAAGCGCTGAGCGGCCGCCTGTGTCATAGTGGCTTGGGCTGCGGTGTGCAGGGACAGCACAGGGGTGGTCACAGCCTTCAGACCTTGAGTTTGAGCTTGGACGTGGCTTCCATAAACCCGATTCCCAGCCGTAAAGTGTTTATTTTATCCATGTGAAAGCTCCCAGAGAGGACAATGTGCTTTTTGGTTTGCCGGCCAGGGCGTGTTGTTCAGCATCTGGACAGAAAGTCTGCAGGAACCAGAGCAGACTAAAGCTGGGTGTGGAATGCTTATGGATCACTGCAACTTCTAAAAATTTTCCATCCCCACATTCCTGCCTTAGTGCCTTATGATGTGAATTATCCCGTGCCAGCACACATATTGCATTATATTGGTTTTTCTCTCCCAATACCCAGAAGCATTTCACGAGGTTCAGCTCTTAATTTTTTGATGGAGTTGCTCTTGTTGGGTTTATTTTTTTTTGAGAGGCAGCACATTTCTTTCCAGCAAGAAGAAGGCCTAGTGCTGTCATCTGTTTCACATGATGTGCCTTGCATGTCTCCACCACGATGGTGTGAAGCTAACAGGCAATGACAGCTGTACTTCCAAAGCACTGTCAAGCTTTCACTGTCTATCAGGAGTTGATAGAACCCACAGGTGAGCAGCTTATTATCAGGTAAACCCTGCAATGGTCTGTGTTACCACACTGAGAACCTGCAGCACCGCAGACTTTACAGGTAATCATGCTCATGGTTTGTTTTATCTCGGTGCCCACTAGTGACAGCATGGGCTAGAAAAGCCCCTGTCTCTCTGTTTCATGTGACTTGAGCTTCCAGGCTTTGGGGAACTGGCAACTTCAGTTTTGGGAATTTATTTTCTATTCTGATGTTAATGTGGTGGCTTTTGGGAAGGCATTTGGCTGTTGGCGACTTGTCGAACTTCTAAAACATACTTCTGCAAGACTCTATAAAGCTGTGCTTGACTTCATGGTCTTCCCAATCAAAGTGGAGCTGTGACAGCTCTTGTTGAAATTCCTCGTGGTGGGAATTGTCAGCTCATCAGGAGATAACCTCTCCATTCATTTCTGCACACCTATAAACCTCACTGCTGCCCTGCTGCACTGGAGACTGGGTATCGGTCAGCGTTTGAGCCCTCTGGTGATACAGTTCCTGGCCTAAGCAGCCCCCAGGGGCTTTGCTGTCCGAGCATGGCTGAGGTGCTGCTTTCCCACCACTCCTGGCCTCCGCAGAGACAGCCAGCTGGGATCAGATGGACATGAGCTGCAGTGGGGAGTGCACGTACAGCTGGAGGGACCCAGAGGGCAAGGAAAACAGAACATTGCTGTTTGGCTGCTTCTTCATCTGATGGAGAGCTTCCACCTGCCCGGGAGATGGGCATGTCTCACCTTAGTTTGCACCCACCTGCTGCTCTCAGGAATACGGTGCTCAGAGAGAAGAAAAGATGCAGAAAATTGCCTCGGGATGGGGTCCATACAGCAGTCAGGGGTTCTCAAGGTACAAGAACTTGAGCTTTTCACAAAGAACAGCTAACAAGCCCTTTGTGTGCCAGTCTGCTCGCTGTGCTTGTGTCTTTGTTATCCATCTCCTTACTGGGTTTCTGTTGCTAGTTTGTCCTGGGATCTATGTTTCCAGGTGCAGAGACCCAAACCCTTTCTTTGAGAGGTGGTTTTCCATCTGGGTCTTTGTGCTTGCAATCAGGGATTTCCAAAAAGTTGTTCCTGGAGGTGATGTGCTGGGACCACAGCCGAGGGCAGCCAGAACAGGTTCTCCTCCACCAACGCCATGCTCTTCATAGGCTGCATGAAAAGGCTTCTCAGGCTCATTTTGGGAAGTCCTCATCTTCAGCAAGCTCCCGGGGAACTGGTTCATGCTGTGTTTGCATGTTTGGTGTGGAGGGGGTTTCTTTGGATTTTTTTTTATTTATTTGGGATTTTTTTTCCTAACTCCTGACAAACCTGCCGAGCTCATGGTCATGGACAGGAGATGTGTTTGGGGGCAGAAGCTTGACAAATCCAGACTAGGAAGATGCTGTAGATTAAGAGGTGTCTTTACAAAATACGAGAGCCACAGTGGTGTGGAAGGATGGGCTCAGAGGCTGGAGGGGCAGGCATTCAGCACGGCTGTAACTGGAGTTAAATCAACTCAGACGTTACCCATTGAGTTTTTTTAGAGGCTTGGGGATAAGAGATGTCTCACTTGGTGCTGTAAGAACGTTTAAGAGCTGCCAAAGGTATGTGCCATTGGAGGCTGATGGATGTTTGCGTTGTCTTCCCTGAAACCTCCTCTCTGGCAGAGGAAGGAACTGAGAAATGTTGAAGCTTACATGCATTTGTCTTTAATATTTTATTATATTTAGTCTCATGTTTATTAAAAATGTAAATCTCTTTCCTTAGCAAATGAAAGTTAAAATGCCAGGAAAAATTGTCCCAGCACTCGAAGCGTATGTTCTCCAATGGGGATACAGAGGGAGGGAACTGAGGGACTGAGAGGCTCTGGCCTCTGCATCTCTTTGGGGAAAAGAGGCCCAGGGAGTGTTGGTTGTGTGACGGCTCTGATAGCAGGGAGAGTTTGCCAACCATTAGAGCCAAGTCATCAAGTGCAGTTCACAGGGATGTGACATGCGTGTGATAGGTAGTAATTGAGCACAATTTGTAGCGGTGGCAGTGACCCGGTACCCACCTGTTATTAGCTGCTGCTATTATTATTATATTAAATCATGACTTGCAGCATGGGAAGTTACAGGACCTTTGTTTTGATTGCTAAGAAAATTAAATAAGGCGTTTGGCATGTCTCCCTGCTCCCGACCTCCCCGTTGCGCTGCAGAGACTGCTGGGCAGCCAGCTGGATCCTCTGCTGCTGCCTGGGAGCGATGGATGCTGAACCACTCCCGGTGAGGGCCTGGTGCTCTTGGATGCTTTCCAGTCCCCATGTTTTTCCTGTCCCAGTCAGGATGGTGGTGGCCCAGACTTGGGAGTTTTTGGGTTCTTCTTGTGTGGCTTTGGTGGCTGCAGGGAGCTCGCCGGTGCTCTTGGACTCTTGCCCTGCCTGAAGTAGAGGTTGTATTAGATGCCTGAGAAGAATGTCCCCAGATCAGGGTTTTTAGGGATAGCTAGCCCTGTCCAGTGGTGGTTGAGAGCTCTGGAGATGCTGTGCAGAGAGACCCTGGCTGCCACACAGCAGAATGCCAGCAGCCAGCAACACCCCAGTTGCTGCCTGCCTCAGCCGAGCGGCAGCGGCACAGTCAGTCAGGGTCTGACAGGCACATCAGGAGGGGACAGAGCAGCCCTGAAGTGCCCAGGCACAAGTTAAGCATTCACCCAGCAGCAGTTTACGAGAGCTCTGCAGAAGGTGAGAATGCCTCTCCTTGGGCAGGAGTAAGGAGGAGCCTCTTAAGCAGTCCAGGCATGATGGAAACTTCCCTCTCAGGGACAGAGGGGTGACTGAGCAGGTGAAGCCATGGGGGTCTTTTGAAAGAAGCTGCCTTGTGCCTGGCTTAGTCTGAGAGAAGGTACGGTGCAGGCAGGGAACAACAGCAAGTAATTGCGCTCCCATCTCATTCCTCTCCTGCAATTACTTGCCATGGCACAGCCTGAGGGTTTTCCCGGCCCCTGGCTGTGCCATGAGATAACGTCACCTTGCAACTAACAAAAGCTCATACATATTTTCCACCTTTTCCTTTTCTGCCATCGCTGCACTGAGATAAGCGGCGGTGCGGCTGGGCGGGTGGCTGCAGCCCCGTCCCACCGCTTCTTTCTCCACCCACCAAACGTTCTTTTCTTCCCCTCTCATAGTGCGGACGCAATGCTGAAAACTTCGACCGGTTTTTCACTCGCCATCCACCCGTCCTAACACCTCCTGACCAGGAAGTCATCAGGAACATTGACCAGTCAGAATTCGAAGGATTTTCCTTTGTTAACTCTGAGTTTTTTAAACCTCAAGCCAAGAGCTAAGTAGCTGTGTAGATCTCATTTCTGCATCTCTATCACCCAGTCCCAACTGCTGTTGTGGTGACATTTTCCATTGCAAAAACTCACGTTCATGGTTTTTCTTTAGTACTACTGCTAGAGTGACCATATTTCAAAGCCAGAAGTGTCTTTGTGTGATGTGGGGTGTGCCTGGAGGGTGGCTAACGGGCAGCGAGCGCTGCAAAGGCGCTTCTATGACGTTTTATTTGTAGAAAATGAGAACGGTTCATTGGCTTGCAGAGGTAAAATGAGAGGTGTAAGCCGTGGCGATTAGGAGAAGTCTTCCAAGCACGTGGTCCCTGCTCTTCCCTTTTCCCAGCCTTTTGATCATGAGAATTTAATATTTAACCTTAGTGGCAACTAAATGTTTTTAATGAAACTGTCCCCAGTGTGAACACGCAGCGGGGTGCTGCCAGCTGAGCCTCTCAGCTCCTCCCAAAGCTGAGCAGTTGTTCCAGAGAGCTGAAACGCCAATTCTGGCTTCTTTTGTGGTTCTGTCCTGCTCTTTGTTCAAACCCACCGCAGCGTCCCTTGCTGCAGTAGGCTCCTACGCGTGGTGGATGCGAGCAGGCGTGGTTCTCCGTGCTGGGTCTTCAGCAGCAGTGATAAATTATTAGGGAAGCCAGGTCTGCTGTTTGGGAAGATTTCTCCTGATTGTGCAGTTCCTAAGGGGCTTTTTTTTTTTAATTAAAAGAAACACGCCCGGTTGTAAACAGCAAATTTGAAGGAGCTGGGGCAGATGCTTTTGAATCCATGGTCACCCTAGTAAATACCACACAACGTTGGTTCTCATAGCAAAACCTTTTTCCTTTTTTTTTTTAATGCCAAAGCAATTGATGGAGTTTGTTACCCATGCTTTAAATGTGTCAAAAAATGGTATTAACACAATGGGATGCTATTTAACTTCAAACAGTATTGTGAGCCCTGATATGAAGCTTGTAAAGAAACATGTTTCAACTGATAGTCCTACTTTAAAAACATGCCGCTAGATATTTAAACAGCCTAAGTTTTCTTTCTGGCATCAAAGAAAAAAGTTTCAGGAAGGATTGATTTCTCTTGAAACAACCCAAATCATTCGGCTTCCTTTTACACTGTTCTGCAGATGTTCGTGGGCTGTCACTGTATCAATCCGCTTTAAGTTGTAATGTGCCAATTATTGTTGGGGTTTTTTTTCCCAATACTGATTATAAAATAAAAAGCGAGAAATAATGTCAAAGAAACCTGTATGTGTTTGGCAATACTGAGTTTCTACAGCTCTGGGCTCAGAGAGGTGCCAGGAGAGCTGGGGCTGCACCATGTCAAGGGCTGGAATCCACCCTGGCTGCTGCAGATGTCGGCTCCAGGCTGCGCTGGGTCCTTCCAGCTGCCCCGGAGAGCAGCGCAGGTGGCAGCAAGCATCACAACACAACCTCCCACATCGCCCGCAGAGATGTGGCCCGTTCATCGTCAGCAGTGTGTGTTCCTCAACCCCAGGTGCAATGTTCTGGAAGCATCTTCCAAGCGGAGAGTAAATGCCTACGTGCCCTCGCGTCCTTCGCGCCAGGTCGTGCTGCAGAGCTGGCGACCCTGCTCCCTCCTGCTCAAACGTGGACAGGGAAAGGAGTTTCTCTCCAACGTCCCGTGGAGGAAGGATGATCCAAGGTTTCGGGATGGCCCTCCCGTGGGGCGCTGCCGAGGCGAGCGGAGCTCTGTCGCTGGGGGATCGCTTTAAATGCCCTGAACCAAGAGAAGTGCGGTGTGTACTCGGGATTTCTGGAGGCTGCAGAGGTAAGGCTCTCCGCAAGGCAGCGCATGTGCCGGTGACTCATCGCCCTGCCCCTGCGCTCTCAGAGGGACAGCTGTTAAAAGCAATTGGCAGTTTGAGCTAAAGAGGGATTACGGGTTCCTGTTAACCTCCCTTCTGAGCGCGTGCAGAATTTCCCTTCTGGCTTTGGAAACCCACTTCTGCTGAGTGGCTGCGGCTCTGAACTCTGCGGGATTCTCTGAAAGGCACCGAATGGCAGCGCTGACAGCAGCACTGGCGTCCTCTGCCCGTGCAGCCTCGGAGCTCTGCCGTGGGAAGGGGCTCCGAGGCAGCTGCAGCCAGGGAGGACGTCTATCCTCTGTGGTCTAGGCATAAATGCTGTTCTGGGCGAGGCACGCTGCCCAGGGCACGTGGACACATGGGGTCTCTGCCGTGCCATCCCTCCTGTGTTCCTCCTCATCTCCCAGAGTCAATTAGCCTTTTGCTAGAGGCATTTTCAGCCTTGAATTTCCCCTGCCTTCCCTTCTCTGCTTGCCAGACCCACGTAGCGGTTCCCTACCTCTTCCAGGCTATTCATCATCTTTGACAGAGGCCAAATTGCCGCCAATTCCAGACAAAATTCAAGGTAAGAAATCAGCAAACCCCACTTCCGTGGGCTCACAGCCAGGCCCTGCTCATGCTGTACTTTCCAGCTGAGCCTCTGGAGGAGTGGGGTGGGGGGGCTGCCAGAGGACATGGTGCAGAGCGAGGCGGGCTGCCCTGACTCCCCTCCCAGGCACATCACAGCCTTTGGCAGAGTTTGCTGCTGCCAAAAAGCAGCAGGAGGTTTTGCTCATGCAAAGGCTCCCAGACTGAGCACTTGCCTTCTCTGGTGCCATCAGCAGAGGACACTCCAAAGGGCTGGGGACTGTGGTGGCAATTTGCACCAGTGGCAAACGTGGACATTTCATTCCCCTCTGCAGCATCCCACAGCGTTCCAGCCAGGGAGAACCTTCTGGCTTATTTGGACAGTGTTGTCTTGGCATGTGTTGGTATGGGTAGATGTGGCCTGCAGGAACCATTTGGTCGGCTCAGCATCCCTGTGGGAGTGGGGCAGGAGCCTGGTGCCATCGTCAGCTCCTTCCTTCTACACGTGCCAGGGTGCAAGAAAAAGACCCTATGCAACGGCCTCAAAACAGTCTCCTCACAGCGAAGGACAGTGCCTCTGCTCCAAGCCAGCCCCTCAGCCTAGAGGGTCCATCAAGGTGGGCTTACACTTGCATTTCAATTGCTTCATCCTTTGCCTGGCAGAACTCTGAACCTGAAGTCAGCTCCTTTACCTCATCTGCCCTTCCCCACTCCTGCTCTGTGCCTCCAAACCCACCCCTTCTTCCTTCCAGCTCTTGGGGAGAGGAGCCCTGCAGGGACCACGCTGCCTCCAACTGTCACTTGTCCAGAAGTGAAGGAAGAGATCCAGCACCTGCTCAGGGACCGACTGGGACCCACAGGCACCGGCAGGCTGGGATACTGATGCCCTGAGCACTGTGTCCTCAAAGCCTCACTTCTTGATGGCACGGATGTCTCCTGGCTCTTCTCCCGGCTTTTCTCTCTTTGCTCCGTGAACTCAAGCCCCATATTTCTTCCTGCCTTGTCTCTTCTCAGCTGCCCTTGGCTCTCGGCTCTCTGGTTTTCTTCCCAACAAGGCTGAAATCACCTAGATGGGATGCCTCCTGCAGCGAGTGGAGTCTCCAAGCAGCCACGGAGGTCCTGGTCCACTGCTGGCATTGGGGCTCATCTACAGAGGCTCAATCTGGCTGTGCCTGGGCTGGCCAGAGGAGAGCTGGGGGACCCGACTCCTGCTTGAGGTGCGAAGGTGCCAATGTGCCCCAGCATCCCTGGACAGCAGCAGCTGGTGGGCTCAGAGGTGCTGCAGTGAGGACATGCCATACCTCCTGTCAGGCAGTACAGAGCGAGGAGGACATGCATGGTGGGAGGGAGCTAGGTGGGGGCGCAGACTGGTCCCCCATGGTCCCTCCCGCAGCTGACGGCACACATGTCTGGTGATGGAGCGACAGAGTTCTGACATGGTGGGGACCCCTGCATTTGCCCCTCAGGCCCCTCTGCCATGGGGCAGCAAAATAGTTCTAGTTCATCTCCAGTGTGGAGTCAGGGTGTGGGGGTGGCTGCGCCTGCCGGGGCAAAGGAGAAGTGGTGGAAAGTGGAGTGCTCTGCGGCGAGGCTGGTCCAGCCCTGGGGTGATGCAATGGGTCTCCCACCCATCACCCCCCGCAGCACCCCAGCCTGCACACAGCCTTTGCAGGCCGTTCGAAATGCTGGGAGAGAACTGTGAATTTAAGCTCCTATGTAGAGACACAGGAGAAGAGATTTGGAAAGTCTTTTGTTCCTGCATGCCTCTGATCAGGAGATGGAGCAGAGTGGGTCTGCAGCCCACGGGCTCTTCTGCTGCTCGTGCTGCTGCTGGGAGTGGGACATCCCTCCACCGGTAGCTTTACTAAGGAAGGATCCTGGGTGCTTATATTGTATCTGCAGTGCTCTGGCTTCCCATTCAGCCGAGGCACCATAACCTCCCGCAGCCAGGACGTACCTTAATCAGGCAATCTCTGATACACACACGTTTATAACAACAGCCCAGATGTTCCCAACTGATGGGCTCTGTGGTGCCAACAGCAGGGTTACCAGCACTGAGACTAACTTGCTTTTTTTTTTTTTTTTTTGCTTTTTGCCTTCTTTTTTGGCTGGGATGTAGCTGCAAAGTTGTTCTTCACAGAAAACTAAAATGATAAGAGGTGTCATAGGTGTAATTTTCATTCTTTGAGATTTTGAACTACTGTATGGTGTCTGTATACAACCCTGGAGCAAATCACATCCTCAACTCAATAAAAAACTTCATTGGTCAATACCATATCACAGCATAATTTAAAAAGTCAAGCTTACAGCAAAAGGAGCTCCTACAGCTGATTATTTTGTGCAAATTTCAAAATCATATTGAATGTTTACTTCCATTTCAAGGCATGTTGCTTCCTCCAGGCTCTTTTCTCCTGTGTGTTGTGACTGTTTGCAGTGACGACTTTGCATGCTGAGAAACCACTCTATTGCTCTCTCTCGCAGCGCCCAGGAGAGGAGGGATGCTCAGCCTGGGAGCACCGCAGCCCTCCCTGGCACCTTGTGCTCTCCTTGTGTCTCTTTACCCTCTGGTTGTGCATTTCAGGGTGTTAAACCAGTGTTCTCTGCCCTTGCCTACGGCGCAGGGCTTACTTCTATTGTACAGAGGCTGCTGCTGCCTGCCTGGATGCGTGCTCCTCCTCGGCATTGGCTTTAGAAACCAGGATGGAGATTTTGAGTGCCGGGCGCGAGGCCTGGGGACAGCACAGCCCCCCTCCCCAGCCACACGCCCTGGGTGGGGGGCTCCCACGGCTCTCTTGCTCGCTCACGCTCCCCCTTTTCCATGTTTAACTCTGTGCTTTCCGCCCAACAGAAAGACAAACGCGACACTTCCAACTTCGACAAAGAGTTCACCCGGCAGCCGGTGGAGCTCACCCCCACGGACAAACTCTTCATCATGAACTTGGACCAGAACGAGTTTGCTGGATTCTCCTACACTAACCCCGAGTTTGTCATTAACGTGTAGTCGCGGCGCAGCCGCCGCCCTCCCTCTCCTCACAGTCCGAAACTCCAGATCGCCTTGTACATACCGACACTAGTCTTCCGGGATTAGCAGTGCAGACATACATACCCTCATGCGAAACACGCCGACCGCTTCTTTTAGGAGGCCTTTCTATGTCTGTGTCACTTGCTAGCTTGGTTTCCCTAGCTGGAGATGTTTGGGGTTCGAGTTAACAGTCAGTAATACTTCTAGGAACTATAGTTGGTGGTGACTAATAGAGTTTTTAAACGGAAATATACCAAATTGCTACAGTCTTTGTAATTTTTGAAATCGGATGCTGAGATTCCAGTGACCCTAGCTACTCACAAAGCGTTTCTGTTGAATGCTAAGCATGGTTGATATCTTAAACCCGTTGTGCTGAAGCTTGCGATGACTGTGAGCTTGTCTTAGAGGAGCCTTTTGTTCAAGACATGGATACATTTGGTCAGTGTGGAAAAGTCTGCTTATAGACCTATATTTTTCAATGCATTGTATATACCGTCAGCCTGGCTCGCCGAAGCCGTCTTCCTCCCTCGCCTCCCGCAAGCCTGCACCTCGCCATACGGCCTTTCCTACACTCAGGCATTAAGACTCCAAATGAAAATTCCATGCCAGTCCTTGTAAATCAGAGCAAATCTTTTTCTAAGTGAAAGGTGGGATTTGTTTTATTTATTTATTTTTAAAAACATCTGGAACAGTTTGCAGTTTTGATACACTCTGTCAGCGCTCTCATAAATCTTTCTCCTGGGTTGTTTTGGGTTTGGTTTTTTTTTTTCACAGACACAGTCAAAATTTAACAGCTCTGTAAAAAGGGTATTAATATTCTACCAAAACAAAGCACGTTTATATTCTCGGTTTACAATTTACCAACTGAAAATACGCCCACTGCAAAAGGGCTGTACTGAGGGCTATTTATAAAGGTAACTTTTCTACTTTGCACCCTCTGCTCTTACCTTCAAGGCTCAAACCCCACGAATTTTACAGGCGCCTTGGTTTACCCTGAGTTCAGCCAAAATTCCTGGGGGGGGTTTTATTCAGTAACCCAGGACCACCTGCATCATTTCAAAAACTGAAAACAGGCAGAGACAATTCCAGCGGCTGTTCGCAGGGCAGAGCTGCAGCAGTGCTGGGCGGGAGGGCAGGGGCAGCTCTCGCTCACTGTTGGGTTTGCCCTGAGCATGAGCATCCTTTGAGTAGCTGGCTGTTAGTCCTCTCTTATTAACACACTGTTTTGATTGGTTTGCAAAAAATAACCTAACCCATATGTATATTTTTTCTGAACCACTAGCAGTTCTGATGTAAATACACATTACTCCATGCCTATGGGGTGGGGAGGGGGGATTTTATGAATCGTGAGGAATCCTATAAAGGAAATTCTGGTTTGTAGATCTTTTATAAACCTCGAACTCTTCCTTTTGAAATTATTTTCTTCTTGTAATGATTCCTTGAGGGAAAAAAAGGCTGCTAGAAGCTAAAGCCGATGTCCCGCCTGCTGGGGAGCGGGCAGCCGGGCGTCCTCGCCCCGTTATTAAATCGCAGGCAGGCAGTGCCCTGTGCGTGCCGGGGGTGCGAGCTGTGGGTCCGTGGGCTCAGGTGCTGACCTGGGCTGGAGGAAACAAAAGCAAACCCAGAAAAACTGCAAATTGTGCCAGATTGAAGAGAGGGTTTTATGAGACGCTCTGCATCAGGCAGTCTAAGAGAAGCCTCATGTGTGGGCTAGTTCCTGATGAGGGTTCTCATAACTCCAGCACACGTTTCAGAAGACGTCTTGCCATCCTCTGCAGACCACAGTTGATGTTCAGAGCATGTACGTTACTGTAACTCTCAAACCTGTCGCTGCAGAATCAGTATTACTTCAGTGGTGAATGTCTTTTAATTTCCGTATCTTCAGCTCTGAAGCCGCTCCCAGGGTCTGTCCAGGATGCTGCTGTAAGGTCTCCTGTGCCAAAGGGGCACCCCAGGGCCGTGGTGACACGCAGGGGCTGCTGTGGGGGGAGTTAACGTCGTTTTCTGTTTGGGACTTCTGTGTACATGTTGGGGTGACACTTCTGCATGGAGCAGGTGTTGCTGGGCAGCCTCAGATGGGGCCCCATGGGGAAGCCAGGCCAGCACATGGCCATGCCCAGCTCTGCCACCACGCAGCTTCGGCAGCATCTTCGGGATCTGCAGGGTTAAGAGCCATGCTCCTTTGGGGGCTTAGCAAAGGCTACGTCCTGTCTGCAGGACTAGTACCTTGAGTGTTTCTGATGTTGCCCATTCTGCTATTTGCCAAACCCTCCTTCCAAGGCTTATTTCCAGGTGACCTGTTTCTTCTCTGGAGAAATGTAAAGTGGGATATGCCCAGACCTGCACGGATGTTGAGATTCATACAAATGTCCAAGGAAGGGCAGAGTGACAGTGGTTGACTCACCGTGTGCTGTAATTTGATGATTTAATCTTCACTATTGGATAGAGAAAGCAGTCCTTCAGGATGATGCTCAGAGCTGAGAGGCTTCAGAAGAGCCTTTTAGACAGTCCCCAGGTACCCTGATGCACAGACAGAACCCAGTAAAACCATACCTGTGTGCAGCAGTGCAGGGCCCGGGGACAAGGTCACAGCATGAGCCAGCAGAAGGATGCTCTGAGGGGCAGAGTAGACATCTCAGCCTGCAGCTATGGAGGAGAGACACACACACACCCCAGGGGCTTGCAGAGTGCTCCCTGACCGCTCGCCTGCATGCTGTGGGGAGTTTGGTTGCAAGGGTGTCCCACGCTGAGCAGCCTGGCTGCAATGGGATGGGCAGTGGGGTCCAGCAGTGGCAGGGAAGGACTCGGAGCCCTGCACACCTCCCCCAGGTGAGGCAGGAGGAGGGACTGGGGCAGGACCTGACTGTTTCCTCCCAGGATAGATGGCACCTGAAGGCTGCAGGTAAGTGGGGTTCAGGCTCCCCAGGTGGGTCCCGGTGGGGCAGGATGGGTTAGGCACTGTGTTGGGCCCTTTGCTGCTGGTTGTTGGCTTCAGCTGGGGCTGCGGTGGCTGCTCCAGACAGCAGAACCTGTGTGGCTCCTGCACCCGGCAGCGGGGCTGACCGGCAGCATGGGGTTTGCAAAGGAGGTTGCACGCAGGGTGAAGAAGACATGGGGTGGGAAGGCTGAGGCTCCTGGAGGCAAAGAAATAACTGCTTTGATTTACCCACTGGTTAATAATTTCCTTCCCAGTGCTGGCATTTGGAAATGCGTCGCAGTACCTTGATGCAGGAGCGATTCCCATTCCTGCCCATGGGGATGTTGGGGCTGCAAGCGCTGGTGTTCCCTGGGCATGTCCTAGTCCTTCTTGGATGTTTTGCCAAAGAAAAGTAGAGAGGAGACTGCATCTGCCTGCCCAGCCCTTCAGCATTCATTCAGCACAACCCAGCTTGAGCCGGTTGCCTGCAGCAGTGGGGTGCTGCTGGAGAGCTTGTGGCATGCAGAGACAGCGGAAGAGCAAAGGGAATGGATGGGAACCAGGGCAGGGAGCAGCCTGAAGTTGGGGCAGGGCCCAGGCTGGCTGCTCGGGCTCAGCCTGGGAAATTCCTGGCCCTGGCAGCTTGCTGAGGGCTGCAAGGATGTAGGCAGGCTTGGAAACCCCGAGCCGCTTTGATTCCCCTGCCCTGCACCTGCACGTGGCTTTTTGGGACACAACAGGTGCCAACCCAGCCCTTACATGTTCAGGACAAGTCTGTGCCAGGGCTGTCAGCACTGCTCTGTGTCCCGGGGGGAGGCAGTGCAATGCCAATAGCACGTGGTGAGGGGGACCTGTTGTCTCCCCTGGCTGGACATCTGAGTGGCCGCCTCTTGAGAAGAGAGCCATCACCAAAGGAGTTACTGATCCACTGAAACCGTTTCACGAACACAAGGTTGTGTAGCAGCCGACCCATGTAGGTTGTCTCAAGGATGGGAAGGGGAGTGAGCGCTCTGGGCCGTAGAAAAGCCCTGACGATGGTGAATCCCAGGAGCTGTAATTCAGGTGAAGAACTGGGGTGGTTTCTAGTGTGGAGTGTGAGGATCCAGCTGTGCAGAAGGTAGGGCTCACATCTGGAGGGTGGAACTAACTCGTCCTAACAAGCGCTGCAGCTTCTCTGTTGTTGCAGAAGCAGGAGAGACCCCGAGCCTGCAACAGCACAAGAAGCAACGAGTGTCTTGTTCCATGCATGGAAGTGTCATCCCAGCTGTTTATTTCTGATCACATTCAAAGTGGCAATTAAGGGGAGAAAAAAAAAAAAAAGAAAAAAAAAAAAGAGACAATGTTTATTGTTGAACAGTTTGTGTTTGTGAATTTGATTTCACCTGCAAGTATTTGATGACTTTTCTACATCCTAGACTACCTGCTGCGTGTTGTCAAAAGATTCTCATAAAGACCTCCTTTTAGATGGGCATATACTCTTTATTCTATTTGCTGCATGTATGAAAAAAAAATAAAATATATAATTTTAAAGAAACCCTGAGAGCTTGACTTCCTTTGCCTTTGAGACTCCAGTGGCGTGCCAGGGAGAGCGGGCGGGCCATGCCATGGGATCCCAGCGGCCGACAGCTGTTGGCCCCAGAGGGGCCCTGCTGAGCCCAGACACAGCAGCAAACGCTGAGATGTTGCAGCTTTTCTGGGCAAAGGATGCGCCTCTGCACAGCGAGAGAGTATCAGCAAATGGAGCCTGCCTGAACGCTGGTCCCAAACTGGAGCCCTGCAGCTGTGGCTGCTCTTAAAGACACATATAGACCAATGGGGAAGGAAGTTTGTTTGTGTCCTCGGTTAATTGCTAATTAAGATGAGTTAATTAATGCCATTGCAGATGCTCTTCCCACCATCCTACGAACACTGGTTCTCAGTCCCTATAACTCACGCAGGGCTGCAGGGGAGGCGGGGGGGCTGGCTGATGCTGGGGTGGTTGGGTGCCAGGCAGACCTTCTGTGGGCACTCTTGCGTGATCTTGCCCTGCTGCTGCACCGAGGGCAGCGGAGCAGCGGGCTCGGAGGGCAAGCGAATCCCCCAATGTCTGCATGTTCTCCTCCTGAGGCCATGGAGGGTTCTCTGGCTGAGTGCACCATTAAGCAGCTTTCTGCTGGCCTGCATGGAGAGCTGCACAGCCCGTACCTGCTCTTCTCCATGGAGAAGCTTTGCTTTTTTAGGAAGTGCCCTTGCAGAAGCTGGGGAGGCTGGTAGGAAGGGCATTCCCTTCTCCCTATGGGGACTTCAGCTAAGCCTTCAGCAAAAAGATGTCCTTGTCTCTCCCGCCTGGTGTGGATGGTGGTCGCTGGGGACCAACCCTAATTTGCATGGGAGGGGTGGGAAAACTGCAGGGTACTGCCCACGTATCTCTGGCATCTTTCCTCCAGGCTGGATAATCCTGGTGTGTCCCCCCTGCTCTCTGAGCAGTAGCCCCTGCTGACACCTCCCCACTGATCCCCCGCAGCTCCTGGGTTAGAGCAGGGTGAGCTGCAGGATGGGGCAGGCTGTGGGGCTGTGCTGGGAAGGTGCAGGGTTTCAGGGTGGCCAGTTGAGCCCCTCCCCAGCCTCGCTGACATGCCCGTTCCCTGCATGTCGGAAATGCTTCTGAGCTTCAGTTGTCCTGGCTTGTGTAAGTGAAACATTTGGTTTTGTGACACTTTCCTTAATTATGGTAGCTAATGACAAAACCATTGTGACAAATGAGTCAGCTTTTGATAGTGAAGTTAATTAATTCTGAAGTTAGAGCCTCCGTCGGAGTATCTGGAGAAGCCTGATTAAGAAGTCTGCTTACCCAGTGTAACACAGGCAGCAAAAACGCAAGTCCCCACAACATGCCAGGTGAAATCCTTCCCACCGCTGCAAGGGGATGATCCACTTGGAGCCAGGAGAATAAAGGCCAGACATCAGCACAGCATTTACCTCCCGAGCCACCCCTCCATCCATCAAAGGCATCAGGAGGAACACAGCCTCATTACTGTTTGAATGAGTGACCAGAAGCAGCTTTGCGTTAGACTCTGACCTTCAAGAGCCATCTCCCTGAAGCCATCTTTCATCTCTTTCATTTGCGTTACAATCCTGTTTGCCTCATTATCCATTATCCACTTCTTCTTCAAAGAATTTAAATCAAATCAATTAAATTGCGGTGGGTCGCAGCAGCAGCAAACCTTTTATGGTGGCTCAACATGGTCCAGCTGGACTCAGGCTACAAAATATCTTTTAATCTCCTGCTATTTGTTCTTTTATTACTTCTGAGGTACCACTGCCTCATAGAATCTCTTTGATAATCTTCCTCCTTTCCCACCTGTCCCATGCAGATGCGCTCCATGTAGAGGCTGGTCTTTGTATGACCTTGGGGAAGGGATTCCCTCACCTTCCCCCTGCATCCTGAGATGGGTTCTGGGATGTCCCTGACATGGCTGCTGAGATGGGGAGCTGCTGAACTGCACACAGATCCCTGTACCCTTGGTGCTGTCACAGAGCAGCTGGAGGAACCCTCTGGCACCGGTGTGATGTTTGCTGTCCCCGTCATTCCCACCCCTCTCCTAGACTTGTTTTGTCTACCTGGGATATTGGTACAGAGGAATAAAAGAAAAAATCAGGTGTGGTGGTGGGGCACACCAAAGCATGCAGCCGGTGCCCACGGAAGCAGAAGTGTGGGCAAAGTGAGGTGGACGTCAGCACGCAGCTACTCCAAGTGCATCCACCTGGGTCTCCCGAGAGGCTGCACGCTGCTAGCTAGCCCACGCACGGCCACCCCTGCACTGCCTCTGCATCCTCCCAGCGTAAGGAGGCTTAATAAGAACGGATTTCTGTTTCTCTCCCCTGCTATTTTTATTGCTACTAAACTGTCGGAAGTCCAGCAGGGAGCTGCAGAGCTGGTAGGCAACTGCACAAGCTCGCACCGGGACAGCCAGCTCGTACCACACACGCTTGGGCTGATGGCATGCATGGTGTTGGCTCACTCGTGTCACATGTAGGAGAACCTCCCTGAACTCAGTAGCTCATCTCCTAAGGACACAGCAGCCCCACCACTGGAGTCCTGTTCGAGCCAATAGATTGCAACCAGCATTTCCAAAGCATGTGCAGATATAAATAATCCCCTCGTAGGAGTGGGGAAGGATGAACATGTGTGCCAAAGGCTCTGGAGTCCTTATCCCCTTGCAGCCCCCGGGAGCAGGGAAATGAAGTGAAGACCAGGCAAGGCTGGAGCTCAGCGTCTCACTGCATTGCTAATGACCTAAACTCGCCTTGTATCAGAGCCTCTCTTCCTTCAAGGAAAAAACCTAATCCAGCTAGGGATTATTTCTGACTACTTACTTTCTGTCACTTTGCCAATTTAAATGCAGCAGAGCTTTCATCGCTGGATTTGGAAGGACAAAGCCTAACAGATCTTGGTTTAGGACATTTTTGCCTGCAAGGACAGTGGGTTTTTTTTTCCACAACTTGTACAATCTTTGCAGCATGAGCTGGATTTTGTTATCTGTTTCTACTTTGCTTGACTCAGAAGGGTCCAAGTCCGTGAGCAGGTTGATGATGATGGATAAGACGGTGACCAGCAAGGGGTGATGGGAGCTGGAGGAGCCCAGGCTGCACAGGGCAGGGTGCCAGGCTGTGACCACTGGAGCACAGTACCTGGAGTCCAAGCCACAAAGCAGGACAGCAAGGTCCCCAAATTCTTGTTGGCTGTAAATTTTGGTGTACCCTCTGCACATCCCCTGAGTGGTTGCTCCAGCCAGCGCTCCAAGCTTGCTCCTGGGACTGGCCACTCCATGCAGCAAGCTGTAAGAGGGGTGCAGAGCTTGGCGAGGGATGCCCCCTGCCACCAACCCATGCAAGGACCAACAAGATCCAGCATGGACTTTGATTCTGTTTGAGCTTGCTTTGTTTCAAGCCTAGGAAACAGTACATGTGCACTCTGCACACACCTACACACACTATGTTAAAATAACACAATTAAGGCTGCAAAATCCCCCACTCAGAATGCAATTTGCAGCCCCTTCGCTGTAGGTGTGAGATATTTTGCTGCCTCCTCCCTGGGACGCCTGCCTCTGTGCAGGATGGGGGCCGGGCAGGGTGCTGGCGTCAGGCGCTGCCCCACGCACTGCGGGAGCTGGGTGACAGGCGTGGGAGCGGTGGGGGTGGCAGGATAAGGGAGCGTAATGCTACATCTGAGGCTGCTGTCCTGGAGGAGCAGCACACGGGTCTCCATGCACCTTGCTCCGAGCCTCCTTCCTGGTACGGATCAGGATCACGAGGGAAAAGCGCCCAGGGGCAGCCATGCACAAGGCTCGTTTTGGCATCCAGCCTGTGACACCAAGGTGTGACCTGTAACCATCGTGTGCTGCTGCCAACGCCAGTCACAGAAACTGGGCAACTATAACCCCTCCTCAAAAAACTACCCAGAAAAAAGCCCAATGATTCAGCTTGGGTGGATGCTTCTGACCACAATCCCTGAGCCTCCATCCTCTCCCTCATCAGAGAGTGCTGTCGGGCCCCAGACCACTGGGAACTGCAGCTCTCAGGGTGGAAGCACTGGAAAAGCAAAAATTGGTGCTGTGGGAGAGCCTGGGCAGACAGACCACCACCTCCAGCCTGAGCTCTGAACCAAGCTGGTAAATAAATGAGGCAAAGGGCCCATAAGGAAGCAGGGGAATAAACCAGGGCGATCTACAGCCGGGAGGAGGGAGTGCAATCAGCACACCCCGCCTAATGAGTATGCACAAAGAAGGTGATTTAAGGTTGAGGAGGCTACTTAATTTCCACACTTAATTCCTCAGTACCTGAGTTTTTGGTAACCTTCATAATTTTCTGCTTGCCTTTTGGGAGTAACTACCTAGTGTTTACATATGAGTGCATCCAAATGCAAACTGTGGAAGTACATGCTGTCAGGTAAGTCGTATGCTTTCCTGAATCACCCGTGGCCCTTAAAAGACTATTAATTTAAGAGGTGGGTATATTATAGAGCTTATTTGAAAGGTCGCATGAGTCATAAGCTCATCCAACTGGCTGCAAAAATGTTTGAGAGAGATGAGGAGACAGCAGAGAGGCAGAGAGAAAGTGAGGATTTAACTGGTGGCGAACAATTAAGGAGCGTGATGTGGGAAGCACCCCAAGGTACAGACAGTGGCTTTGGTCTGTCCCGGCGCTTGGGCAGGTGATAGGAACTGGTCTCCGCGGGGCAGGCTCCGTGTCAGCGTGGGCAGGTGCTGGGGTATCCCCCGAGCTGCTTTTGCAGTGCCCCTCCCCGGGTCTGCGGTTGCACGATCCCAAGCCCCAGGCGCCCCGCGGGTACTCAGAGCCCAGTACTGGGACAGCAGCTCCAGTGCCCGGGAGGACCGTGCTCCGGGAGCTACCCCGTACCGGAGGGTGTGGGGGGTGGGTGTCTTCCCCGCGTGCTCCCCAGGGTGGGCTCCCCAGGCGAGTCTCTATCCCCCGGGGAAGTCCTTGTCCTTAGCACCCTGGGGTCCTCCGCCCGGTCCCCGTCATCCGTGTCGTGCCCCCTGCCCCGGGCCAGTCCCCGACATCCCGGGGTGGGGTCCTCCTCCCGGTCTCCGGTCCCCCCCCCACCGGGACGGTCCCCATCTTCGGGCGGTGCCCCCGCCGCCGGCCGGGCGGGGGGCGGTTTCCGGGCGGCGCGGCGCGGGCCCTCCCCACCCGCGGCCCGCCCTCCGCTGCCCCCCGCCCCCGCCGCCCCCCGCGGATGCCTTGGCCGGGCGGCGCGGGGGAGGCGCCGGGAGAGGCGCCGCGCTCCCGCCACGGGCGCACGGCGGAGCCTCTCCGCGCCCCGCGCCGCCGCTCGGGCCATGCCGGCCGGGCGCCCGGGGGCTCGGCGGCCCCGTGCAGCGCCGCCGCGGGGGCCCGGCTCGCCGCGGGCCGCGGGGGCATGAGGCGCCGAGCGCGGAGCGCGGCGGCGGGCGGCGGCGCCGGCCCTTCCCCTGCGAGCCGCCGCCGTAGGATGAAGCAGCATGAGGATGTGTGACAGAGGCGTCCAGATGCTCATCACCACGGTGGGAGCCTTCGCAGCCTTCAGCCTGATGACCATCGCCGTGGGCACCGACTACTGGCTCTACTCGCGCGGCGTGTGCAGGACTAAGTCCACGAGCGACAACGATACGAGCCGCAAGAACGAGGAGGTGATGACCCACTCGGGGCTCTGGAGGACGTGCTGCCTGGAAGGTACAGACCGCCCCGCCGGGGCGACTCGCCGCCATCCCCCCTGCCGTCCCCGGCCTCGCGGGGGGACCCTGACCAAAAGTTCGGGGGAGGGCAGGGGCGCCCCGGGACCTCCTCACCCCATAGCCGGGTCCCCCGCGAGCCCCATCGCCTGCGGCCGGCGAGCGGTGCAACCCTCCCGGTCGGGCTGCCCGGCGGACCCGCTGCGCGGCTCCCCCCGGCACCTTCTCGGCTGCCGCCCTCCCCTTCCCCGGGCACGGAGACGGCGCTTGCTATGGCACCGCCGCGGGCGAGGGTGAAACTTCGCGGGTGCCTCCTGCACGCAGGACGAGGGGACCGGGTGGAGCGGGGCCCCGGGTGCGGCCGCGGGATGCTGGGGTCCCCTCCGTGCACGGGGACAGGGGCTGTCCGTGGGTAGCCGCGCTGAGCATCCTCCCGGCAGCGAGGTGCGTGTGCCCGCTGCCGGGGAGCGTCAGGCTGAGGCCACAGGTCCGTCTCCCGGCCCCGGGGGCTGTGTTAATGTGAACCGCTCAGCGAGAAAAGCCCCTCAGCCTCTGCCCCTCTCCATGTCCCTGTCACGGGGAGCCCTCTTGCACCTAACATCTTTATAGCTGATCCCCACCACTGGTGCCAACCTTTCCCCTCTGAACAGCAGAGTGGGGCAAGATGTGCCGCTGCCTCATCTGCAGCGCGTCCCTTCTCAGTCCCCCAGGGACTGCGCCCCACGGCCTGGCCCGCAGCTGGGCTGCTTCACCATGGCTGCCCCACAGCCGGGCTCCTGCCTGCCCGGCCTCGCCGCTTCGCCCCGTTGCTTCGCTCCTGCAGCAATGCTCGGCTGAGAAGCCACGGCAGCTGCTGCCCTCCTTACAGCACCGGACAAGCTCTGGGGGCGGTTTTGACCTAAAGCTACTGGTTGAGATTTATATGATCAACAACAGGCTGTGCTTAAACATGAGCTTGAGCCGAGCCAGGTACTAGTACCTCTGCAGCAAAAGACAGCTGATGGAATCGCACTGGGCCATAACTTTTATAATTAGCAGCAGCAGTTGGTGTCCTGTTTACTCGGGGGGGGGATCTACCTTGTCCTGCGTGGCCCCCGGGAGCATCAGGCTCCCCCCAGTCCGGGAGCAATGCCCCTGATGGTGGGGGCAAGCGAGCAGTGTCTGCCAGGCTGCTCCCTCCACATTGGAAAGTTCTCGGTGAGTCACGGCCACAGATGCAGAATGCCCTGTCTGTTCCAGGTGCTTGGTCCTAAACCCAGTGAAGTCAATCGGAGGTTTCTTACTGATTCAAGCAGGGTTTGGATCATGCTCTAATTCCATAATAAATAATTTGAGATAATCTGTCTCCCCTCTTGGGCTGAGGGAGCTGAGGAGGCAGCAGCCAGGGCTGTGAAAGATGGGATCACTGGAGGCATGAGTAATTTCCAAAATTCTTGGTTTTGCTGGCTGTATTTTTTTTTTTTTCAAGCGAATGTTTTATGTTTCCCTCACTGCAATAAATCACTGCTTTGGAAGGAGCCAGTGAGGTCCCAGTCTCCTGGGCACAGCACGCTCAGGAAAGGACTTAGCAGTGCCATGCCAGAGCTCAGAGCTGAATCACAGTCCATCGGCCTGAGCCCAAGCACGGGACTGGGAGCAGCGGGGCACCTGCTTGCTACAGGGCTCATCGCTCCCCACTGCCCTTCTTCCCCATGGGCTGGTGCTCCCATGGCTGCTGGGACGGGAGCGGGAGTGCGGTGGCCCTGCACAGTGCTGTGATGGTGCTGCTCAGCCAAGCCCATGGCACAGTTGAGGCCTTGCACTGGGCACAGGCTCTGGCTTCCTTTGCATGTGTGTGAGAGTGTGGGTGGATAGTGGGGTTCAGGGAGTGGGGGGATACAGCTCCGAGTCGGCAGCCAGGTGGAGTGGGTCCCAGCCAGCGCTACGTGGGGCTGCAATGGTGCTGCTCATCAGCCCCCTGAATTTGCTGGAGAACTGCACCTGTGTCTCACAGGCTGTTAACTGATGCGATACTGGGAAAGGAAAACTTCCCCCAGCCGGGCTGTGCCGAGCTCACACACATTCCTGAGCGGAGGAAGGATGGTGCTGCAGTAGGGGCTGAGTTCCCTCGGAGCTGAGGATCACTGCCACGGCTGCTCAGCTGCCTTCTCCACCTGTGTGCCCTGCGCCACCAGAGTGCTGGGTGCTGAGCCCCGTCACCCAGCGCTTCTACATGCAGCAGGTCTCCTCTGATCCCTGCTGGCAGGGCCCTGCTGTGTCTCTAATTTCTGTGCACTCATTGTATCTGGCTTGAAAAACACACCGAGGTTGCGCTTTCTCATCCTGCGTTAGGAACGAACGTGGCCAGTGGAAAGGGCTGGTCCTCCCATGGTGCAGAAGACGCTTTTAGCACCCAGCAGTGCTCTCTGCCTGGCGGGAAGCACCTTGGCCTTGAACTTTCCCTTGCTAATGGGGCTTTAATGTGTGTAACGGCAGAGGAATTAAGCTCGTCCGGCTGGGAGTGCGTGGCAGATGATTAAAATGACCGACGTGAGCGCCGGGTGCGCGCTCCGTCGCAGATGCTCTTTAAATCCATGTCAGTCACACACGCGCAGCGCTTGCGTGGGAGCCGCTCGCACCACGTGAGCATCAAAAGCCCATAGACGAGAGCGGATAAATCTTGAATGAAGCCGCCGCAGCCCTATGTAGAGACACCCACGCTGGAAAACACAAATTAGTGGTTGACTCAATATCTGGAGCCCAGGCAGGCGTTCCCAGGCTGCTGTGCTAGGATAGCCTCTCTTTGAAATTGCAGCGTTTGAATTCTAATTACCACTTTTACAACGTGGGGGCTCTTAGTAGGTATCTTCTTGTACTTCCCGCTCTAACGTGACCAGTGTTTCTACGTGGGTGTCCCCTGGGGTTGTTTATTGTCAGTTGTTTCCCTCCATGACTTCTTGTTAATCTGCAAGGTAGGGAGACGCGCGGCGCTTCGGGGAGGAAGCTGAAGTTGAGAAATAGCTGCTTAGGCTCGTGTTGGCATTAGGAAAGTAAAAGAACTTTGGTTTTCATCAAATTTAATTGAATTCAGCGTCGTTAAGCGCAGGGAGCCTCCTTGTCCTCCCTGCTGTGTGGTATAGATTGGGACTGGCTCCGTGGTAATATGCAGATCTGAAACAGGCAGAAGTAGCAGGAGGATTGGCCAAGGCTGCTTGAAATGCCGTATTTTCAGGCAGCGTGGTACTCTTCCTCCTTTGTTTCCCTCATCAGAATAAGGTGCTCGGTCATTTCTGGAGGACCACAAGCATTGCTCTGCCTGCATCCTTCTCTGAGGATGGGCAGTGTCCTGCCGTCCGTGGAGTGTGTCCTCAGCTGTGGCAATATGTGGGGTGGTTTGCAGGGGATGTGTCTGTCTGTGCGAGGACGTAGGTATCTGGAGCTGTTCCTCAGCTGAGCTGTCTCGCTCCGACCTGCCCTAGTGCCTCTACTCGAGTGTCCTCCACAGCAGCATCAATGCAGCCTTTGCCGAGTAGGTGATCCCTCCCTGCCAAACCCAGAGAACTTTGTTGGGGCTTTGGGCCTTTGTTGGGGGGATCCTGTCTCCATTAAAACCTAATACTGTGAGTATTGAATGCTAACCCCTACAGCCCATGGGACCCTGCCGAGCCATTTCAACACCTGACCTTCAACTCCTGCTTGGCTCCTGGGCTGCTTTAGATAGCTGCTCAGTCCTGGAGACTGCAGCTGAGGGTGAATCTGCCATGTCCCTTGGCCAGCTGCTGGGAAAAGAAATGAACCCCTCAAGCTTCCTTTGCACATAAGAAATAATCTCTGCCGCTTCCTCTTTTACCCATGGTTATTTCATGTTTTCTTTTAATGCTGTTGATAAAGCTCAACACTGTGCTGGTAATGGGCGATCTCATGTAGAAATATCCCCTTGGATGACAGCGTACCATGGCTGCAATCTGCCTCCCCATCCCTTTAATAAAGCACTGTTGATTCTGCATAATATTGGTCTTCTACTTTGTCAGGAGAGCTAAATCAAATACCCAGCGGAACTCTAAACGTATTATGTTAGTGATTTCCTTTATCAACCGAGTTTGTAACCATATCAAGAGAAACTCGTGGAGTTTGATAAATCTGTTTTCTGTGAAGCTGTTTGACATTTATCTCATCCCCTGGTTCCTCCCTGGTGCTGCCCACCTCAGCTAACCCACAGGCGATGCTGGGGGATGCAGCTCCTACCGTTGCCCGTCACTCGTGGCATTTAACCAGCTTTTCCTGTCTTCCGGAAAGTCAACAGAATGCCATGGTTTATTAAAATCCATTTTAGATCTTCAGAAAACTTCTCAGCCTATTCTCTGAACGCTCTTGGGAGAAAGTTCTCTGGTCCTGCCGGTTTCGTGTTTACACCTAATTGTCGCTGTTTAGCATCCTCCCTAATTCCTGGAGGAGTACAGGAGCCTATTTGTCTCCAAGTAGAGAACAGAAGTATCTGATGAATAAATAATTGTGTGTCACTTCTGCTTCATGACTGACAGTTGTGCTGTCATGATCTGGTAGTGATTTACGTCGGCAGCAAAGCTCCTTTCTTCTAACTAAAGAATGCCTCCCCGTTTTGCGTAAACCTTTGGGTTGCAGATTTATTTTAACTGATCCCGTCAGCCGCTTTTACCAGCCACACTCGTGGCCTTTCTTTCAGCATCAACAGCCCTAATTGTTTTGGGGGGAGGGGTTGTGGGGTTTTTTTTTAGTTGCAATTCTCAGTTCCCCTTTTGGCAGGCCGTGGGGTGCCAGGGAAGCACGCTGCTCTTGCTCCTGAGTACTACTGGTGCTTCTGCACTTAGGTTTTAACCCCCGCTTTGGTTTTGTCCGTGGTTGCTTTTGGCTCTGCTGAGCTGAACTGATTCGCACCGAAGGCGTTAAACTGGGCTGGAAGCAGCTGCCCCTGGCCAGCCACCAGCTCCCCGCCTGCTCTCTGCTCCTCACAGCCCTTCTGAGTGAGGCCAAGCAGAGAATTTCCCCAAGGTGACAGCAATATTGTTTCTGTTAGAAAGTTATTATCTTTAATTTTTAAAAGCGCCAAGCAAATGTCCCTGAGATTGCAATCAGCCGTGATAGAGCACTTTTTCTCGCTACTCATTATAGGTAGGTATTTAAGGAGCTGTTCATCCTGTTCCTCTGTCTGGTTGGTGTCTGTAATAGATTCTCATCAACAACCCACCTTGCAACAGAAGACATCTCCGCGGCGCACTTGGTCCAGCTCCGCGGTGCTGCCAGTGCCACCAGCGCTGGTGACGGTGGTTTTCCTGCAGCTCCCAAGATCTCCATACACAGCCACGCTGACCTCCCTGGCAGGCAGCTGCTCCATTCCGCTGTCCTGGTAGCCCCAGCACGGTGCCCGCACTGATGCCACCACCCGTGGCTCTGTCCCAAGGATGCCTGCCAGCTCTGGCACTGCCGATGAGGGGAGCCCTGGATGAGAGCCATGCAAGGAGAGACTGGATGGATAGGGACCATCAGCATGGGTTGGACATGATGGGGCCAGGGGGAGATGGGACAGGTCTGTAAGACCGTGGGAGGTGTGGGGAGATGATGAGCAGCAAAGGGGTAATTGCACCAGGAGCTAGGAAACATCAAGTTAACTTGTGTGATGGAAAGGAGGCAATGGAGGCATCTAAGATGGATGAAATGGGTGAAGGCAAAGGGGGACCAGTCATCCATTTGAGAGTATCTGATGTAATTACCATGCTGCTGATGTAACAACTCTTCCCACCACCCCCTACCCCCACCCCAGCAAGCCTCTCCACTGGTTCAGCACTGCGGAGGGGCAGACCATGTGCCCAGCATTGGGGACAAGCCAGGATGGAACAGATGCCTCGATCATGGGGCTCTGCAGGGTGTCCAGATGATGCCCAGGCATAACCTCTGACTTGGGAAATCCCAGAACCTCACCTGGGTGGACAATGTATTGAATTAGAATTAATTGCTGTCCTCTGATGGGGATCGAAATTAGGCTAGCTGGACCTTGGGCTGCTCCAGACATGTGTTTTTGTGGTTCATGGCCAAATGCCAAGAGCCATAACAATCCCTCTGGGCTGAGAGGGGGTCCTGGCCACTACCAGCCAGGGCTGCACCTCCAGGCAGCTGGAACCTCACTGTTGTTTGGGAGGTGTCCGGGGAGTAGCTGTGCTTCAGCTCACTGCCACCAGCTCTGCTTTGAGAAGCCAGCGCTTTGAAGAGGGGGTGCAGAATTTACCCTCCTGGGATGCTGCAGCATTTATCTAGACAAAAATCCCATCTTCTGGGGTGGTTGTAGAGAGCTGGTTCCCACATTGCCTGTGAGCAGCACGTGATGAATAAAATGTATGCTGTGAACAGCTCAGAAACAGGCATTTTATTGCTGCATAGGCGTGGTGCAGAGTCTGTCATCTCAAGAGCTGTTACTGTTTAATAGAGGTGGAAGTCTGAATTTGAATGAGGCTCAAGTGGGTTTTTTTCCCATGCAAGGTCACTATCTCCATTATGGCTGTAAATAATTAGGGATGGCTAATGAAGGCTGCAAGCCCAAGGCTGGGGCTGGTGGCTGGGAGAGTAGCTGTGCCCCAAGGGAGGATGCCCCATGGGTTAGTACTGGATACTCCTCTTCCTGGTCCCCAAGGAAGTGGGGTGCTGGTATGGGCTGGCAGGGAGGTGCCAGCGGATGATGTTTGCTGAGAGTGGCCAGGGAACAGGGTGAGGTGCTTGGCTCTGCTGCTGAGATACGGGCCTTTGGTAAATCACTTCTCTATGCAAGGGGTTTTTTGCTCTTTGCAGCGTGGGGTTGGGTGGATTCGTTAGCGTTCCTCTGTTACACAGCTCCTGGCACACAGCACTTGTTGTTGCTGGTCCATAGGCTATAGACCCTCCCCTGGCCACTGGCACAGCCTGCATGGACCACAGGATGCTCTGGGCACCACAGGCCACCTCTTAGAAGTGAGGGTACTGGCCCAAGCATGGAGACCTGTGACGCTCTTCAATTCCCCGCGCTGTTCGGGATGAGATGAGGTGAAGCAGCCACGGTATTAAACTTGCTCAGTTTTTCTGGCATCTCAGTGGTTACTTTTCACATGGATTTCACCATGGATTTTTAATGAACACGGTGTGCACCTCATAAATAGACATTAACCTCCTTCTTCAGGGAAATCAAAATTGCTCTTAAGATTATATAAATGCACTAACCCATAAGTATTGGGGGGGATGCTCAGCCACCACCCAAGGGGTCCTGCGTTAATCCCAGGCTCACCTTGCCCACCGAGTATCTCTGGCTGACTCATGGCTCTGCACTGGCGGGTACAGATGCAAGGCATCCACTGTTGTTAATGCACATCAGCACTGATAGGTGCTGAGGGTGAGGTAGTCAAAGACATCTGAGGTGCCCACCCCATTCACTGAGTCACTCCGAAGCGCCCGCGGGGAGACGAGGAGCGAGCGGGGAAGCGCTGGGGCGTGCGAGCAGGGCCGTGCGCTCCGTGAGGCTTTTCTGCAACGATGAAGGAAGCTGTGAGAGCTCCTGCGTGCTCACTGCCCTGCTTCCCTGTCAGGAAGGGCTGCAACTGTGCTACAACATCTAAAACTCCCTTTAATTTTTTACATGACGCCTGGAAGCAGAGTCCTTGAGGCTGGTGTGTGACTGCATTTTGGGTTAGTGCGCGGTGCGGAGAGGAGGGTTTCTCATCCCTTCCCAAGGATTCATGGGTGGGTTCACTCTGGATGACACTTTGGGCTCAGCATCCGAGGTTTTTCCGTAGCTTTTCCCTGGGGTGAGGCACCCCGAGGACACATCCATCGCTGCTCGCTCTGCGCCGTCCCACTGCTCGGGCTGTAATGAGCCGTGGCTCGCTCAGGGACACCGCAGCAGCGGGCATCTCGAGATATCTCTTTGATTAAGAAGACACCTGCTGTGATAAAGAATGACAGTGCTGGGGTGACAACTGGTGTCTTCTCCCTCGGCTTCTGCACGCTGACAGCTCTGCAGCGGCTCCGGGGAGGAGAGGTTCCACAGCCTGTGCCGAGGAGGAGCAACGGGCTGCAGGTCCGTTACACAACCCCTGGTGTAAAGCACCACTTGTGTCGAGGGCTGGTGGGTCAGCCCTGGGGACCTGAGGATGCTTTCTGAAGTTTTCTTATCTGTGTTACCTCTTAACCATCTTGCTTGTGGCAGGCATTTAACAATGATCTCTGAAATGAAGAGTTCAGGCCGGGGTGTGCTCTGTGCTTTAAAATGCTGGATGTGCTTTGGAGTGACTCTGCCAGAGATGCAGGCCCGTTGACTTCCCACAGTGGCTATCTGGACCAGAGGCACGCTGTGTGGTGAGCAGCACACCCCTGCCTGGCCATGGGCTCTCCTAACAGGAGCTGCTGAGCGGCGGCTTCGCTTGCCGATCCGATCCCTCGCTTGCCTGAGGTGGGGAGGGACGCTGAGCAGAGGTCGCTGGAGGAGAGCTGGCATGAACAAAGGTCTGCTCACTCCGTGGTCTCCAGAGAAGTGTGAGGGCAAGGGGGGATTTCTGCATTCAGGGAAGTTTACAGTCCAAATGAGAGGAGAGCCAGCTGCTTTTGGCAGGAGCAGCAAACCCTGTCCAGCCTCCCTTAGCATCTCTGCCTCTGGGACGGCGCCAGAAAAAGGGCCAGAGTTTAATTGACTTGCTCTTACAGCAACTCGATGCTTTGCATTCGGTTGCATCCTGTTGGTAACCTGGAGCCAGGCAAATGCTGCAGCTGAGATAAGCGTGTGGCTGGGGCTGCAGCCGTCACCCCCGGGGGACCCAGCGATGGTGTCCGGCAGCGATGGGCAGCGCTGCACCTGCTCTGGTCATGCTAAGGATTTCCCATCTTCACGGCACTCCGTGGCAGGCAGTCTCAGCAGCAGGGCTGATTTGCCATCATTTAAGCACAGTCTCCATTCCAAGGCTTTACAAGGATGCTAATGCCGTTCCTCATTGCTTTGCCTGTGCTCTTGTTGCTGCCCTCATTGCAGGGGCTGCTGCCATCCTGTGGCTTACTGTCCCAGAGGAGAAGGGGTCAAAGGATTTCTCACAACAGGATTTTGCTCCCTTGTGTGGTAGGACACCTGGGTTACGCTTGTCTCCCTAACCCCTGCAGAAATCACTTGCACACTGGGTGAGTGACGGCGTTTGACAGGCTTGAAAGCATCAGGGTTTTTCATAGTCATCGTGTGGAGAGGCAGGAGAAATGATTGTGGCTGCTGGATGGGTGATATTGCATGATGATTTTCTCAGATACTGCCTGTTTCTTATCTCCTGACACCACCATCTGTATAGACAAACCTGGAGCTGCTGGGCTGCAGGGGATGGTTTAGCTCTTCCCACATCAGATTATTAGGAACCGTGTTGTTTTATCATGCAGAGACGAAGAGAGTCACACAGAAATGATAAGGCAGGCAGGGGAAGGCAGAGGGCAGGGTGGGGGCAGGAGAAACACCTCACTGCCATCCCACCACCCTCACCAGAAGATTCCTGTGTTTGCTTTTTTTGCCACGGGGTTTGTATTGGTCTGGGAGAGGACCCCAAAGGGGGCGGGGATGGACGTGTGAACCCCCTCCAGCCTTTTGAGGGGCTGCTGGGAGCCTGTGGGCATGTTGGCATTGGCAGTACACCCCATGGGACTCAGGCGGTGGCGAGCAGTGACAAAAGGTGGCACGTTTGAGGGTGCCAAACATCAGTCGTATTTCATTGGTGAGAAATTGTCCCTTAATTGTACCTTTGCTCTCAGTTCACACCTAGAATTGCAAAGGGAGGGGAAACAACCCCCAAAGAGGCTGCCAACAAGTGACTACCCTTTTAAACTGTTCCTGGTTTTAGCTTCTTAAAATCAGTGTGGGCATATCCTGCACCTCTGTTCTCCCGGAGCGGGGGAGCAGGAACCCCTCAGGACAGACTGGCCGATGCTCAGGTGGATGTTAAAGACCATCTTAGAACTATTTTTTGCAACTGTCAGAGTGCTTTGATGCATCAGCATCATCAGTTGCATCACATGACGTCATCGCATGAACAATTGCAAAGGGCTGTGAGAGCCAGCAGCTGCTTTCCCTCCAGACTGCCTCCTACCCAACCCCAGGGCCACTTGCCCAGCCAGGAAAGGTCACTGTCACTTGGTGAGGCAGGCTGTGTTCTCACGTCGATTTTCCCAGCCGTCCTGGGCGTGCAGCGGCTCCGGCTCCGCCGTACCAGCCAGCCGTGGCAGTCGTTTCTGCCAGGCTGCGCAGCATCCTTGCCAAATCCTCCATTTGCCTTAACAGCCTCGCTCAGCTGAGCAAACCTTATCGCAGCGCAGCAGCTGTGCCGCACGGCTTCACTGCCGAGCAGCCGGTGACGCTGCCGCAGAGCGGGCTGGGGAAATGGGGCCGCAGTGAGGTAGTGGAGCAGGGTCCCCTCCAGGCAGAGACCTGCTGCTCCCCCTGCCAGCCCACAGTGCAAGCCGGCAGCAGGTCTGGAAGCCTCTCGCAGCCCTGAGGCTCCTTCTTCCTCCGCGCTGGGAGAATCTCTTGTCATTCCTTAGCATGCTTCAGCTGAGGATGGAAGTGTTTTCTGTACATTAGTCTTTGGCCTTGGCTCCCACATGAGAAGCTGAGGAAGGACAAGAGGGATCAGGCCCTCCATAAGTGGGAAAGCTGCAGCCCAGGGTGCGAAACCTGTCAGCTGAGGGAGAAGCAGGAACTGGGTCTTCTGCTTCCCTCACCAAGCAATGGAAACATGCTCCAGCAAGGGCACTGGGGTGGCAGTGAGGCCAAGGGGAGGTGGTGTGCATGTCTGAAATAATTTAAAATAATAACAGTAGTTTTAAACAAGATCTTCTCTGTGTATCACCCCAATCTGCTCCGATTCCCACTGATGCTGGAAACAGGAGACATGCCGCTGCCTCCAGCCTCAGCCAGCAGCAGGAGAAGGGCAGGTCCCTGCTCCAGGGTTTGTGCCCTCAGGGCAGACACCCTCCTGGCTGAGCTCCCCTCCATCCTTGCCGACATGTGCAGTACCATGTTCCTGTTTGTCCTAGCTGGCTCACGGCTGAAGTGAGAGACAGACGACGTGTCAGCGCCTCCACCCCTGAGCCACACAGCCCATCTGCAGGCAGCGAGCGCGGTGCGGCCCGGCGAGCAAGCAGGATGGTACGGCGCTGTACGGCACGGTACGGCACACTGGGGCACGGGACCGCAGCAGCAGGCCAGCCCTCTCCACCCGTATGAACATGCAGTGGCCACATGTGTCGCAGGCACTTGGTACGTGTCAGCCAGCGTCCGACCCCTGCACGAGCGCTGTGTACGTAGGACTGCAGCGGTGTGGCACATGCCTCGGGGGTCGTGTCTGTGCTGCACACCAGAGGATTTTGGAAGCAGCCCTGTGTCTTAAGCAAGGGCTTTGCAGGGTCCACGGGTTCAGCCACTCGTTTAGAAATCATTTGCGTTGTCACTGGGGAGAGATCTTCCCTTGCCCAGAGTGAGGAAGAGTCTTCCAGAAGACAGGGGAAGCAGAACGTCCCATCAGCATCCAGGCGCTTCGCTCCCCGGGGTCTGGGCTCCATCGTGCTTCGCCCTGCTCACAGCACAGGCTCTGGCAGCGCTTTCAGCGCGCTGGGCGGCAGCGCTGTCACCTCCCGCACAGAGCCTATTTCCAGGGCTGAGCTGAGGGCTGTGAAATCCCAGGCTGTGCGCAGCTCCAGCTGAGCACCCAAAACGAGCAGACGTGTCTGATCTGCATCTCTCCAGTCCTCCGCTCCCCGTCTGTAAATCGGGGATCACATCCCCTGCCCCATGGCGGCATGGGAGCCAAGGAGACTGTCCCGCGCTGCTGGAGCAGGAGCTGAGGGATGTGGGGAATAGCTCCCTCCGTGCAGCAGGGAGGTGAGTGAGGCTGGGACCAATGATGAACACAGATCTGACAGAAATCACCATGCCCTGAGTGAGCTGGCAGAGGTGGGAGCAGGCAAGGGGTGGGGAGCAATAGCGTGGTCAGTACTGGTAACCCAGCATACATGGGAGCTGGCCCCAAGCTGCACAGATACCCCATCACGCAGCCCATCATCCCATCCTTTACCCACATCTGTAGGTGCATCATCAGGAGTGAGGGCAGGTGTGTGACATTAGCATTAACCACACTGGATACCGAGCTGCAGCTGGGGCAGACCCAGTAAAAGGGCTTCAGTGGGGCACCGAGCTCCTTGCAGGGACCCACAGTGCCAAGGGCAAAGCAATGCACCCTGTGCCTGAGCTGAAAATGGGGGCATGTGCCCACAGGAGCAGCTCCAGGTGAGTGCTGTGGGGATGGGAGGGTCCGGTGCCGGTAGAACCAGGGCAGCACCGACAGCTGGTGCTGTGCAGGTGCAGCAGCATGTGTCCTGGGGGGCATCCTGCATGCTTGGGGAGGGTCGTGTCTCTGGCAGGCACAGCCCCTCTGGCTGTCTGTGCTTGGACGTGGAGCACAGCCCCTGCTGTCCTTCAAGCCAATGGCAAACATCACCTGGCTTCAACAGCAGCAGGGTGGGATCGTCTGTGTGATTTAATGTAAAACAGGAAGGAGATGGAAAGCATTGGCACGAGCTGCGAAGCTCTCTGCTTGCCCATCCATCTCCGGGGCCTTTAAGTTTTACTTCTCTCTGCCTTCAAATCTCTGTTTGGCTGTTGCTGCCTCCTGGAAGGGCAGAGCTGCCTGGGAGCTGTGGTCATTTCAAAGCCCTGGAGTTATTCTAGCAAAACGTTTTGTACTTCAACTCTGATTTGGGAAGCTGGAGGAAGGTGGGGCAGTTTATGGCCAAGGTAATGGTGTGAGGGTCTGGGCAGCTGAGGGGCAGTTTGCCTGGCTGTGACCCATGTGAAAGCAGAGCAGGTCTGTGGCTGGCAGCACAGTCCTGTTCCATGCCCCAAGGTTATCCAAATGCAGAGCCTATAGTGCTAGGGCTACAAAGTGGGCAGGGGAAGTGAGACCCTTAAATAGGGGAGTCCCGCATGCTGCCTGTGGGCAGGATGGCATTTCGGGGGCCCAGGGAAGCTGGCTGCAACGTGCTGGAGCCTCTCGGTGCCATGAAATCTCAAAGTGATGGATGATGGACAGGATGTGCCACCTCCCTGTAGCTGTCCTCACCGCTGCCCCAGGCAGGGAGCATGCTGCCTGTACGGCAGGTCAAGAAGTTTCGGTTGGCAAAGGCCCCCTGAAAGCAGCAGGGCAGAGCGAGTCCTGTGCTGTGGAAACTACTCTGAGCTCTGGGAAGCTTACCAGGCCGTGGGTTGGCATCTTGTGTTTCTCGGGGGGAGAGGGAGGTAGACTTCCCTCGTTCTCCAGCAAAGTTCTCTCCTAATGCTCGGTCTATAGGATAGTCCCTTCTTGTTCACCAAAAAAGCCAGGAGTGAAACTCTGGTGCTACTCTTGAATATTGCTTTTCCCCATCTGGGGCGTTGGAGCCGGCTTCCTGGGGCTCTCTTCCCCTCCCGCAGATGGTGAGGAGGCGGCTCTGCCTCCTGGCAGGCAGCGAGCTAAATCCGTCAGTGCTGGATGTACTCGGGTACCTGCGATAGCGAGCGGGGCTGGCCCAGACCCTGACCCTGGGTTACACTGAGCGGAGCCAGCCTGGTGCCAGTCGGATAAGGGAAAGCAGGCAGCCTGTGGCTGCAGGCTCCCAGTACCCTCCGCTCCTGCACCAGTGAACATGCAGCATGGTGCCCACTGAATTCCCTGAAATAAATACTCTTTGATGGATCGAGTCCCTTTTAGTGCATCAGCTGAAAACTTCAAATATTTATATCGTTAGGGAGATGTGACAGAAGTATATATATATTTAAAAAAAAAAAAAAGGCAGGTGCTCAAGTGGCAGTCCTCTATTTGAAGTTCAAATACTTACCTTCAAATCAATGCTACAAGAGAGGAAGGAAAAAAATAAATTTAATATCACTTTCGCGAGGAAAACAACGTGCCGAGCCTCCTCCCAGGCTAAATGTGCTTTAAAGTTTGACTGTGCAGCTGTAAAAACTATTGATGAACTGTAAACATGAAAAGATCACCCTGCTCGTGGCCTGTCAAAAGCATTAGGTTGGAAATGCTCTGTGCTCCGCTCCAGCATGACTCACCGAGTCCTCAGCAAATGTGTTTATTTGTAAAGATCCTTATTTCAGAAATAGTGACCTTTTTAATGCCTCGTGCAGCGAGCTTGGAAATTTGAAATTGCCTTTTGGCAAGTTGCGAGCCTTGCTGAAGCTCTGACAGCGCTTTCCATGGCGATTTACATATTTTTAGCCTTGATATTCTGCACTGTGGGGCTCCTTTGGAAAATGATTTGCTTTTTTTGCAGCCCTCGATGCAATTCGGCATCTGCAGCGCTGGGCTGAGCTGGGGCTGTGCACAGAGGGATTCGCTCACGTGCTGGTCGGGCACCGTACAGCACACCTTCCAAGCTTTCCGCCTCTCTGAACCTTCCCTGGTTTTATCAACATCCTCCTTGGAAAATGGACCGTGGTATTAGTCACAAATTTGAGCAGCCACTTCACCTTGAAAGAGGGAATAGAGCTTTGGAGCTGTTAGTCCAAAGCACCAGGCATCACCAGATTAGCCCTTCTGGCCGTCCCGGTCATTGTAGCTTGTCAGGCAGCCCAAGCTCAGGGCCTGTGGTTGCACCAAAGCAAATCTGGTGACCAGAAACCTTGTTGCTCCACATCTGTGGCATGTCCCCTTGTCCTCAGTCCCCACTTGTACCGTCAGGTAGCAGCGCCTGGAGCGCTCCAAGGAATTCAGCGGCCCTGCTCCTTGCTGTGCCAGAGCCCTGCGAGCATCTCCAGCCTCACAGTCCTCACAACTTCTTGGCATTAAGCATCGCTGTTAATTGCTCAGTCAGCTCCTTCAGCGCGTCTCTTTAAGCTCCGGGATGTGAATATGCTGAATGTGAAATGTTGCAGTTGTAATAACAGTTATTTAACATTTCTCAGTCCTGTGACTAACGCTTCTGCCATTTGTGTTTGGGAACGGGCGATAGCATTGCTCCTTTCTCTTGTTGTTGTTCATACTAATGCATCGGGGAAAGATGTTTTGATGGTTTTTCTGCTGTTTGTTTGCGTCCTTTATCAGTGCTCTACAATTTCTAGCTGCTGATTTATATTCAGAGTTATGAATATCTCCTTTCTTCTTTGTGTTGGGCATGTTTTTATTTTTATAGCTGTTTACATATTAGCCAGGCAGTTTTTAAACTGATGCAAACTCCTGTCTCGGTTATGAGTTTTGGGGTAAAACACTCTTAAATCATTCTCTATTCACAGTCATGCTTTTATGCTTAAATCCATTCTCCTAACTGATTTGGCTTATAATAGTTTTCCTTGCTGTGAACTGACCTTTCCAAGCACCAAGAATATATGCCAGCGCCTCGGACTTGCCTCTGTTTGCCCATAAGAAGCATAATCAAGTCGTGATTGCTTGGACTTGAGCAGCAACTAGTTTTTAATTCTGTGATCCATTCCCCTTCAGCTGTCAACATAGAGTCTAAAATAGCACTCCCCTGTGCTAGATGCCACGCTTGAGAGCTATGAAATTGTCATTTATAGGTTTTTAGAAATTCAGAGGACATTTTAATACCAGCAAAGTGAAACCTCCAGCTTCCCACCATAATGCAGCTTTCTCTCCTACTTATTATAAATACGGTGCTTATGCAGCCTCTGGTATGATGTGGCCTCCGGCACAGCTCGGGGTTTGAAGCAGGCTCCGGAGCACCCGTAGCTAGAGATTGTCTTTGGTTAAACAAGGTGCTGGTGGCTCACACAGAGGATCCCAGGTTTTTACACTCCTGACCCTTGTCTTCCCTTCCTGGTCCCTCCCGGGCAGGCTTCACCATCGGTTTTAAGTGTCATGGCTGTACAGGTCACTCTGTAGGGCTCAGAAGTGCCACGAGGGTCAGACTTGCTCCGACAAAGAGTGAGTCTGGATCCTCCTGTTCTCTCACCCAGCCGGGGTGTCTGCAGGGCTGCCTTTTGCTTTCTCCAGGAGTTTTGTTCTCACCATCTTGATGTCATGCCAGAAGTGGGCTTGACTGTTCCCTGGTTCCTCCCTCCTCTTTTTTTCCACTGGTTTAATACCTCTCTCTGTGTTGCCTGGGCGCTGCAGGGGAAGGCTGTCACCGTGGGAGCGGTGACCTCCAGCCTTCTTGGGGTGGTCTGGGAGCAGTGCAGCCAGATGCGAGTCCCTGCTGAAGAGTCGCTGACACAAAGCACGGTGCTGTGCAGGAGAGGCTGTGGAGGTGAGAGACAGACCATGGTAATGGGGAACTTGGGTTGTTCCCCGGACCGCAGAACCGGCGCCCTGAGATGTGACGCAGAAAGGGACGTTACAGAGGCTGAATGATGCTTTTTGGAGGAGCTGATCAGCAGTCTGGCAAGGGACACAGGTCTTGGTCTCTGCATGCCGTGTCCATGAGGTTATTCAATGACCGCAGTGGGGTATGACGGCTGCGGACGTGATGGAGCCAGGCTAGAGGTAAACCAGTGGTGATGGTGACAAAAATAACCCCCCAACCCATTACTGTGAAAGAACAAAGGAGAGAAAAAGACCTGTGGTGCATGGAAGTTGTGTCCAAATGAGAGAAACAAAAAAGGGCATGAGTTTTGACAAGTTAAATGAAGAGCTGTTGTAAGGCAGGCAGAAATGGTCTTGAAGGACAACTTGCTGAAGGCATAAGGAGCAATAATAAAATCTTTACTCCCAGACATGCCCCCAGTTGCTGTGGCTTGGGGAGCAGTGGCTTCCTGTGGGGAAAATGGGGGTTCTCCTCCTGTGGGGGGGTTGATAGACCCTTCAGTGGGCAGGAAAAGTGAGGTTTGGGAAGGTGACAGAATAGAGTTGGGTCCACGCTGCTTTTCTCAAGGTGACATTGCTGTGCCTCCACATGTGTGAAACTGGAGTTTCACAGGAGAATGAAGTTGGGAACTGGACTTACCCACTTGGCTCTGGAAGGGGGTGCCAGCAGGGCCCCCTGTGCTCTACCCAAAATGCTCTCAAGCCCTATTGAGGAACCCAGGGCTAGCAGAGGACTGGGTTACTCAGCAAAGCCTGTGGCAGGGACTGCTGGGCAGCCTGGCTGGGAGTAAAGCAGCCAATCATGTTTGCTGCAGACAAGGACAGGAGGATGCATATGGGCAGGAAAACACTTACCTGAGGAAACAGATATCCCTGCAGAGAGCTTTTGTGTGCACCAGTTCTCAGCAGTGATGGGAAAGAGAAATGCAGGACAGGGATGATTCTAGGGATTCCAAGCCCTCCTTCCCCAAATGGGCACAGAGCTCCACGCTGCAGGACATACACGTTTCCCTGTTCGTAAAAAGCTTTGCCATCCAGGAATCTCCTGGGGCTGAGCTGGGTGCCCCTGTTACTGACAACCAAAGACAAGGCTGGAAGGCAAACCCTTTCCCCAAGCTCATCAGTTCACCCAAGTGGATTTAAAATGCTCATTAAACAAAGGAGAGCGGGATTCTGGCCGGACTGCGTCTGCGCAGAGGGAGGTCCCGGTGCCTCAGGCATGGGGATGCTCAGCCAGGGCTCCTGCTCCTGCCCCATCTCTTGCCATCAACTTCTCTGAGCAGGCAAACAAACAAAAGATTATTGGGGGGTTTAATTGGTGGAATTGTATTAATTTAAATGGATAAACTCAATCAGCGAAGCTCATTAATTTCTAGCACATGGCTTATTTACACTGATTCTGGCAGCTCCAGCATTCATTTCACCATCACAGGAATGGCAATTACCTTTTAAAATAAAAATCAATGTTTATTCACTGTCAAAGGTAAAACATGAAATGGTTTCCTTAGACGTGCTGATGAGCCTTCTCCTTTTCCAGCCTGATCCCAGGGCTCCCAGTGTCGGTGGCCAGCTGCCCATCACCCTCAGGTTGCCACAGAGGGGATGGCAGCACGTTGGTCACCCTGCAGGGAAGGGGCTGGGCTGGGTCCCTGCACTGGCCGCAGCCCCCTACCCCATCCTGTTGGCTGGGAAAGCCTGGTGTCTTCCCAGGTGCCGGATTTGCAGCGGGGCGTTTCCCTGCCATGAGCTCCACTGATGTGGAAGGATGGAGGGAGGAAGGAAACCCAGGGGAGCGCGGGGGGAGACCCTGGAAGGCAGCTCTGGTGCATTACCTGATTACTTTTATAATGAGAAAAACAAAGCTAAACCCTTGAAGCAGAGTGCTAGAAATTACCCATCATTTTCAAACTTTTTTTTCCCCTCCTCTATTATTCAGAATTGTTTTGCTTTTCTGAACTGCCTTGTGTAGGTTGCAACAACCCCACAGATTCCAGAATGGGAGATGATGAGTCACTGTCAAAATGTAGAATTTTTAAATTTTTTATTTTTTTCTTTCCCTTTTAGCAGTGCTGAGGGAGTAAAGTCTCTGTGACACACGCCGATCACTGGCACCTCGCAGCCTAAAACTGGCAGGAGCTCCTAGTCCACCCATGGGTGTGAGTGCCTAGGCTGGACCCACAACCTCCCCAGTGCATCCCTGGCAGGGATGCCCATCATGGGCAACGCAGAGCTGGGCGCTGCTCCCCAACCCTCATTGAGCTGTCGGGGATGTGTGGGGGCTCAGTTCTTGTACTGCTGAGTGTGTGTTTGTGCTGGCCTCAGCGTCCAGCCTGCGCTGGCACTGCAGAGCCCACCTCTGCCACCTCCTCACTCTTGCATTTGTTTCATTTGACTTGGGTTTTTTCCACTGGTTTAGGGTTGGGTGGTTTGTTGGGTTTTTTTCCTGTTGGAAAAAAAGGCATATCTGTGTAGGTGACTCTGCTCAGACACAAACCACCACCGCAGAGAGGGGGAGAGAGTGTGAAGTAGAGACTGAGCCAGATTACAGCAGTACCCTGGTGGGAAGCTGATGTGGGTCTGCCGGGGCAGCGGGGATGTGCCAGGGGGAGAACGCTCTCCTTGGGAGGAGAATTCATCCTGCCAGCGTCCACCCCAGTAGGGAGAGAGCTGCTGCTAGAGAGTGACATGGAGCAGAGGGGGAGTTTAAACCAACACACAGGTTTTGCCTTAACTTAGCTGTTCTTGAGTGGAGTTTAAGCAGCTAGATGCATGTGTAAAGTAATGATGGCTGATGGTCTGAGGAGTAACAAATCAGATTTGATGGTGAGGACAGGTCGCTTGCCTGACTCCTCGAGGCTTCCCTGGCTTTGGGAGGAGCAGTGGGTGGATTTGGCAGTGTCCTTGGCTCGAGCAGCTCTTCCACCTGGGTTGCTCTGAGCCACGGGTCTGTGGTGCCCATAGCCATCCCACTGCTCCTTGTTGCTTTTCTAAGCTGCTTGAGTTGTCTTTGAAACTGGGCTGCTGAAGATTTTGTGATGTTAGAGGAGATCAAGATGCTGGGGGGCAGCTGGGACCCCAGTTGTGGGGGTCTCCCTTCCTGGAGACCTTCCTGGAGACACAGGATAGAGCTGCAGCCACACAGGAGGCACCCGGTGCCGGCGCTCCAGTGTGGGCTGAGCTGAGCCCTGTGTGGTGGCCACTGGTGTGTGGTAATGGTTGGGCCTACCATGGACCTGAAACCCCAGAGCTTTGGGATCTCACACCAGGGACCTTATGCAAAGAGCCTCAGGATCTCTTGCAGAGCATGAAGCTGGGGAAGGGAAGGAATAAGGATGAATTTCTTTCCATCTCTCCAAGCATCTGGGAGGTGGGTGGGAGGTAAAAAAAGATGAGCCCTGAAGTTTTAATTCCTCGGAGATATTTAGGTATCTTGCTCTTGTTACTCAAGGGAGTGCAGAGCCTGAGCATCTCTGAGGATGTGCCGCAGGCTAGTACCCCAGCACTGCCAGCTAAGCCTGGACCTCTGATTCTTCACCGAGTATTAATGTTCAAAGAGCTTAAACCATAATGACCCCACCACTTCCTCCAAACAGATTTGGTGTGACGAGGTATCTTTAGGAAGGCCACCAACCCTAAACCACAACTCAGGAGATAACTCAAATTTACCAGAAGGTGCAGAGAGCTGAGGGCTGCAGTGTGACCTTGCCCCAGGACTTGTCTTCCTCCTGGCTGAGCCAACCAACGCGGGGGCGAGAGGAATTTTGTTCTCATTTGAGAGCAGCGTTAGCTCATCCTCTCAGCCCCAGTCTGTTTGCACACTGAGCAGTAACAACCAGAATAGTCCCTGTTCCACAAGATGAAAAGTAACGAGATTTTAAAACCATAACTAGAGCTCTTTAGTCTTCTGTCTCTCTGAGTTGGGATTGATATTCTTAGCTGTGTTTCTACCATCATGAGAACTGTACTTCCCTCACAACCCCCTCCCTGGCCCCCACAGCCCTCCCTGGGGAAAAGGGCTTTGAGAGGAAAAAGACCTGAGATCAAATCAATTAATTGCCTTTGCATTCTCCAGTAAATGCAGTGCAGAGTGTGTACATCGAAATACAAATGAACTAAAGCAGCGGTGACAAAACCCTGCTGAAATGAAATGTTGCCCTGTGTAAGGCAGCCCTTGTCTGGGGGAGAAGGGGTGACTTGCAGGAGGCAGGCGCTAGCCACGTTATTTAATGTGCAGCTCAAGGATGCTCTGATCTGGTGGGGATGAGAGGGATCGAAGAATCATGCAGAGCACGGGATGAAAAACAGCCCTGCGGGAGGGGAAGGGATGCCTTTGCAAAACCAGGAAATATAAGATGTGTTATATGAGTTCATCTCTTCCAAATTAAATCCAATGCTACCTAAAAAGGCAGGGCTCACTGCAGCGAGCCTGGAGCTGCCGGGCAGGGATACCCTGCAGGCACCCCATGGCTGATGATCCCATTGCCAGGCTCAGTGCCTACATGTGGAAAATGCCCAGGAAGATTTGCTGAGTGGGGAGGACTTCCCTGCACTGCCTGAGGGTGCTCAGGGTGCCCCTGGGCCAGCCGCTTGCCACAGGGTGGTCCCTGGATTAAAGTGGGACCCTTAAATCGAGAGCTTGACCCAGAGCTGGGTGAAACCAGAGCAGTGTGTGGATGGATGCTGGTGTGCTGCTGGCCGAGGGCTTGGTGTTGGCTACAAGGGACAAGTGGGGAGCAGGCACCTGAGGAGAGGTCACACTTAACCGACAGCAGAGCTGGGGTCACTCGTGCTGCCATTACCATGGAAGGTTGCCCTTTGCACCTCCAAAGCAGGAGGGCCAGAAAGAGGCTTCTTGTGAGACTCAGACAGTGTCCTGAGCTCCAGGGCTCTGGTACTGGATCTGTTTTCACAGCTAACTCACTGCAGAGGGACATGGGGTGTGGGGACCAGCAACTCTGCATGCTGCTGCCCACACCGGTGGGTTCATCGTGACCAAACACTGCGATAGGGGCTGCTTGTCCCCCAGCTCATCTCCTGACTGGGCCCCTCCAGCTGCTGTCCCACAGCCCTGGCTGTTCCTCCACACAGATTGGAAGTGCCTGGGCTGTGGCAGGGTCGGGAGCTGCTCAGTGCTCAGCGATACGGTGGAGGCTTTAATCCAGCACGCACAGGGAGTGCGGTGCTATGCTGCCCAGCCAAGTGTTTGAAGGACACACTTCTCCTGGCCAGCCCCACACCACCATTGATGCCCTGCCTGTGGCAGGCATGGCTTGTCCCCAGCGCTCCCCCTTCCCACCCGCTCCACGGGTCGATGTTACTGCTGCATTGGCTGACTTATCAGACTTCAACTGAGTAGCCCTGGGGGCTGTGCCTTCCCTCCCTGGGCACAGCAGCAGCATTTCCCACTGCCAGGGGTCTGCACTGCCGTGCTGTTGTACCCTGAGCTCCCTGCCCCTGGGGCTGGCAGCAGTGTTGGCTGCTGGAGGGGACCGAGGTGGCAGCTGGTTGTGCAGCCATAGATGCTCCCCAGGGAAGGGGAGGAAAATGGAATGAGAGGACCATGTAATGTGACAAAGGATTATCTTGCAGACTTTGCGGCTGGAGCTTTTCCAGTTGCTTCAAACCCTTGTTTCTGTGTCTCCTTGCTGGTGCCTGTTGGCTGGATGCTGTCCCCACATGCTTGTGCATCTGGGGGTGCCCGGAGCATGTGCTTGGGTGGGAAGGTTGCGCTCGCTGGCAGCCCTGCACTGTGGGTACATCCCACATCTTCCTGAGCAGGACCCTGCTGGAGGAGGGGATGGGCAGCTCTGGATCCTCAGTACAGAAAAGGGTGAAGGGAGAATCTGCTGGTGCTGGGGTAGGCGAGGGGACACAGCTCCCTGGCGCAGCCCACCTCCCAGCCAGAAGGCTCCAGAGCATGAGATGCTGTAAGCTGGCTGCCGTGACATCAGGCTCTGGGCAGGGAAGTGCAGCGGTAAGCGAGGTTGGCTAACCAGGATTCACACTAATAGGGGAGAAAATTACCCAGCTCTACCACGGAGCCAGCTGAGCAGGGAATGAATAACAGCAGCAGCACGCTGCCTTTGCTGGTGCTCTCCTGGACAGCAGATGAATTAAACCCAAGGTGGTGTGACTCATACACCAGTGCAGAGTCCCGTCGCAAGCATGGGCATCAGCTGGGGAAATTACTCGCAAGCAAGCTGGAATGTGCTGAAACCAGCAGCCCCCAGCAGCCCAGTGTGCTCCTGGCTGGCAGCTCTCCTCTTCCTCCTCTGAAGTGAGAGGAGACCAACCACCAGCTAAAAGGACTGGTGGTTATGGGGAGAGGCAGCACCCCCTGACCTGCCAGCTTGAACAGCACAAGCTGCTCTGGGAGCCATGCATGGGCCACGAGCTCTCAGGCGGATGCTGGCAAGGGACATGGTGCCCCCCAGGAGGGGTGGCAGTGGGGGCTGTAGGTGCTTGGAGCAAGTGGCTGAGCTGGGGCAGTGTTCCAGTGAGTTCCACTCTGGCCAGTCCTTCCTGGCTGGTTTCTACAGGGAAGGAGGCTCCAGAGGCTCAGGACTCTGACAAAACCAGCTGCCCTTATTGCTCGTGATGTTGTAACACTGCCTTTACCAGGCCCAGCTATAAAGGCCAGAGAGGAAACTTGGACTTGCAACTGCCATGACTGGGTGCTGGGATGGGGGGCTCAGGATGTGCCATGCAGCCCATGGAGTGTGAGCAGCTCAGCTGCTGGGGGAACAAGACCCTGGCCAAAGCCAGGGGGTCACCCTATCCTTCCCCACAGCCCTTTCCAGCTGCATCCCCTGCTGAGACAGGGCTCCATCCTCAGGGAGAGTTTTGGGGGTCAAGGGGGCTTTTTGGGATTTAAGCCTCGTAGTGGTATTTGTTTGGAGGCTGGGAAGTTGTGTGTCAGGTGACTCAGCGGTTGCCATGGTGACGAGCATCGGTTAATGAACAGAGGGAGTAAAGGAGCCAAAATAAATGTCAGAGCGTGAAATAGATGCCGTGGAGCTGGGTAGCAGTGGAGTTCCTGCTCCCCTCTCCTGCCTGCCCCCTCCCTGCATGGCGTGGTCAGTGGTGCTGCCCTGCCTGTGCCTGGTCAGGCTGGGGCTTCCTTTGCCTTCGGGGGGGACAGATTTTGCTCAACCACCCGCAAGGTGTAGGGCAAAGGGCCAGTGAGTGAGGCGTGTGATGAGCCCCAGCTGTCTCACCACAAAATCTGCAGCTCCCAGCCTTGCCAGGGCACGTCTGGGTCATTGTCATCCCTTAGCACTGGGCATCTGGAGCCCCACTGGCTCCCTGCAGGGACCCAATGCCCTGCCTCTTCCAGTGTTGGAGCCATCAGCAAGTATTAGTGATGCTGCTGTGATTTCCCACTCCTGCCTCTCAGCCATGCCTGCCAGGGCTGCTCAGCCCTTCCCTCTGCTGTGGGCAGCGGGAGGGAGTTGGTGCTACAGCAGCGACACTGAGCAAGGCTCTGCCCTGCCCTGAGCAAGTCTCTTCATTTTTCCATTTCAATTTCTTTCATCCCATTTCCACTGGGAAGGAGGAATTTGGGTGGGACAGGCAGGGTTGGGAGTAGCAGAGATGTTAGGTTGGGGATCCCTGTGGGGCAGAGCAAGATGCAGCACAGCATCTGTGTGGTCCTGGCTCCTGTAGCGGGATGGCTGGTTTGAAGGACAGACAAGGATTACACCCCAGGTGAGCCCCATGCCCTGGCCTTGCCAGTCTGCAGCCAGCACAGAGTGAGGGTGTCTGCATCCAAACAGGGCATCCCTGTACTTGCAGGTGTCTCCTGCTCCAAGGCTTGCTGTGTCCTTCACATCATGGATTTACCTTAGACACTGTGTAGCCCAGAAACAAGGTCCCCAGGTGCCCTGGCCACTGCTCAGCACAGTGGGGGTGTTGGTCCAGGTTTTCAATGGGGACTCAGCAGAACTTCAGAGTGGTTGAGCCAAAGGAAATGAGTACTCGTTTGCATGCTGTGCTGATGGGCTGACTCAGTCTCTTAACTCGTTTCCCACATGGCACCAAGGGAAAGTTTCCTCTCACTAATCAGATGATGAATGCTGGCCCCACAACCTACCTGGGAGGTTGCTGTGAGGGAGATGTTCCTGCACTGCCCAGGAGTCAGTGCCTCTGGAGAGGCTCTTGCAAAGCCCTGCGTGCTGCATGGTGTCCCTTGCTGACACCAGCTTTGCAGCTGATGAAAGTCAGAGAGAACAGATCTGTCTATCCAGAGCAGGTTGTGGCTTTGGGTCCCTGAGGCAGAACAAGGACAGGGCATTTACAGACCAGCTGGAAACATCAACCTCAGCACTGCCCCAGGAGGGACAGCCCCATACTGGGTGAGACTGGAAACGTGCAGGCGCATGCTGGCTCTGTGCATCCTTCTGGGTCCATCAGGGTGTTAGGGGTGTTTTGGGGCTCTGCGGGTTGGTGTGGTCCCACTCTGGCTGTGTGTGCCTGATAGCTGGAGAGCAAAGGGACAAATGTGGGGTGCAGCTCTGGGGTGTGTGGGGCAGAGCCTTGCTGGCAGGTACAGGGAGAAGGTCAGAGAAGGTGGGTGGAAGCCCAAAAGCTGACTGGAGGAGGAGGAGGAAGAGGAGGATGGGGGCTGTGCAGCTGCTGTCCTCGCCATGCCCAGTGCTTCCCCAGCCCCATTCATGGCACCCGTTCTCAGCCTCCCCTTTGCCCGCAGTTCCCAAAGCAACGGGAGCAGGCGGTTCTCCCTCAGATGCCATGTCTCCCGCTTGGATGACAGCTTGCCACCTCCAGAGCTTCATCTCCAGGCTTTAATTGATGCCTGTCACGATGCTCAGCTCCCCCGAGCCCGTAGCCAGAGTGCAGACTGACAGTGTTCTGCCATGCGGGACACTGTGCAGTTGGTTTCTCTTGCCTGGAGCCCTGTCCCCTGGCCACATGTCCTTTCTGGTCCCATGGGAGAGGGGACAGAGCCAGCATGACCTGGCCATGTTCTTCAGCACTGGTTTCATGAGGGGGCTGTCCTTCTTCTAGGGAGGGGGATGTGGGATGGAATTCCTCCCACCTCGCTCTGCCCCTTGCCACTCCAGAGAAGTCACCATCTATGCCTCAGTTTCCCTATTTTGTAACATCAAGGACAACATTTGTAAGCATTGCAGAGGAAGTATCGTGCATACTGTTGCATTAGCCCTTTGTGCTTGCTTTGGAGAAGACAGCTCTGAATCCTGCAGACAGAGGTGGCTGCTGCTGCCCCATGCCCTGAGGAGCCATGTTCCCGTTCAGCACCGTGGCACGAGCAGAGCTCTGAGCTGTCCCCAGCAGACATGGAGCGTTTTGGTGCGCTGCCACGAGGAGCACGCTCACAGCATCCACAGGAGGCAGCAGGCTGCATCCATCACAACAAATCTTTAAGTGCAACTGGGCATAGCCAGGATTCCTTTATTATTTTTTAATGCATTTAATTTCTCTCTGCCTGTATATCAGTTGCACGTGGGCCAGGCTCCTGGGACTGGTGGATAGATGAGCAGAAGAGGCGAGAGCCCTTTCACAGCCAGTCCCTTCCTCAGGCTGTCCCATAAACGTCCCCCACCGTGGACACGGCTGTGCCGTCCCGCTCTCACCCCATATCCTGTGGCGTGTAACTGAGTCCCCAGTACATCACCTGCTGGAGCCTGACTCGTCCTTGGCTTTTTCCTCTCATGGCACAATTGCACAGGAGAGAGCTGAGGCCAAGTGCACAGCAAGGAGAAAGCCAAAGTAAACAGGCAGGCGTTTAAAGGCGAAATGCATTTGGTTTGCTTCAGAGGCAGGAAGGAAACAAAACAGAAAGCCACAGAAAAAGAGCCTTTTTTCCCAAATGCTAAGTGGGAGGCCAGCAGATGCCAGAGCATCTGCCTCCTTCCCCAGGCCTTCCAGGCAGCACTGCTAGTGCCCACCATGGTGGGGCTGATCTCACCCCCTCTCCGTGGGGACCCACAAGCAGGAGGGGAAAGGTGGCACGTGCGGAGCAGTTGGGGGTCCTGGTGGGACTGTGCCAAGCTCAGCTGTGATGCCCACCCATGGTGCTGGGTGCTTATCCACAATGCTGTGTGGGTGCGCACACATGTGCGTGCTGAAGAGACCTGTGAAAGCAGGCTGGAAACCAGGTACGGACAGGTCGTCTTGGTGTCTGTCTCCTCTGGCCTCTGCCCGGGTCCCAGACATGAGTCAGGGAAATGGCAGGCAAGGGTCAGCAGGCTACACACTTTCTGTAGTTGTTTAAATGAACTCATCTGTGCCCCCAAAAAGCCCACAACTCCAAAGCTGAGCTGCAGCCCAGATGTTACTTTTGCAAAGGCACTGGGGATCCAGTGTGCGGCAGCCAGTGCCCTGCCTTCGCAGTAAACCAGAGCTGCCCTTTCACATGCTGAGGGGCCGGGGCAGAGGAGCCCAGCTGGGAGGACCAGGCTCTGAGCTGCACTGTCCTGGGGCAAGGGCTTTGCTTAAGCAGTGGATCTGACCCCAGTGCTGTTGTCACCTCCCCAGTAGGAATCTGATGTGAAAGCCAACAATGCCGGTACCCCAGAATGAGCCCTGAGCTGCAGCCATGGAGCAGCATCCCTGGTGCACCCAGATAAGGTGTTGCTCACACGTGAAGGCCTGGAAGGTTTATTTACAGCTGCATTGATTCTCTGTCAAAACAGATGAAGAGTTTGGGCAGGTGGGTGTTGGGAGCCAGAGGGTACCTGCCCTGCTTCGCTTCAGCTCCCCTGGAGAAAAGGGGGCTGTGCCAGCCTTGCTGCATCCATGGGTGCACTGGAGGAGTGAGGGAAGCTCAGCTGTAACTGGACACGGACAGTGCAATGCTGAGCTCCTGGCAGGTCCTTGAACCGCTGCGCAGTCGGGGTGAGGTGTGGGAGCTGCACCATGGAGAGGCTCTGCCCATGGCCGTGGGGGTAGTGTGGCAGCTCAGGCATCTCCTCCCAGCTCGGGCATCTCCTCCCTGCTCAGCCGTGATGTTAATGATGGGACTTGGTTTGAGATATTAGAGGGAATCAGCAGTACTTGGAGGATACAGGGACCAAACCATGCCTGGGGCCAAGGGCAGTGTTTGGGGTTGCTGCCAGCCCCTGGCTGAGCAGTGAGGGCTGCTGCCGTGCCAGTGCTGTGCAGCACATCCAGCAGCACTCCTGCCAGTGCTGGGGGATTTGAAGTTTTCCTGGCTTGTGTCTCCCCAGGAACCTTCCGAGGAGTGTGCAAGAAAATCGACCACTTCCCCGAGGATGCGGACTATGAGCAAGACACGGCCGAGTACCTGCTCCGTGAGTCTGCCTTCCTGTGTGCGTCTGGGCTGTGTGCGCTCCCCGGGAGGCGCCCTGCCACCCTGGTACCCCCATTCCTATCCCCATCACCCAGCAGGTCCCTCCCATAGCTGGCAGGTGGCCGATGGGTCACAGCCCCCCAGGCTCCCTGTGCATGGCAGCAGTGACCCTCCAGGTTTACCCATGTGGGGCCACGTCACGCTGCAGTAGCAGCATTAATGGTGCGTTTGGCTGGCCCTCGCCATCCCTGCATCCTGTCCCAGCAGCTGCTGCACAGCCTGAGCTTGTTGAAGCGTGAGGGCTGCGGGGAAACAGACCCCACCAATCTCTGGCACAGCACCACAGGGGTGCTGTGTTAGTACCGCTCTCCGTGTTCCCCAAATCTTTGCAGCCAGGCTGGGTTTGCTGGCGCTCACCAGGAAAGCACGATGAGCATCTGCCACACGCTCTGCCAGCTGCCCAGAGCAGGGAGCCAGTAAAAATGGAACTGGGGGCTCTGCTGGGAAAAGCAAGGTCCTCCCGTGTCAGGGGCCAGCAGAGCCTGGGCACCACCGTGGGGCTTTTACATGGAGAGACCTGATGCTGGGGTGAGGGTGGCCCTGCGGAGAAGAGGCACCATCCCCTGAGCACCTCTCCGGCATGTGCCTGAGCAAGCACTGAGGTGCAGGGTGATGGAGGCTGGGCACAAACAACTCGCACCCTGATGTGCAAAGCAACATGGACGTGCACGGCCTGGCACATCAGCAAACACACACGTTTGCTTTGTGTCTGTGACAACCATAAAGCCTGCACAACAAAAGGTTCAATTCGACACCTAAGTGTTCAGACAGGCAAGAACACAAGGCAGCAGGGACACCTGCCAGCTTCAGAGATGTTGGCACCTCTGGGGTGAGAGCTGCAGGGGCTGAGAGGAATTCTGGGGGTGAAGCGACACCCCCAGCACCCATCGCCCCTGTGTGCAGCCCCGATGCTCTGCCTGGTGCTGCTCGTCCAGGTGTTGCTCTGAGCACCCTGTTTTCTGACTCTGCGGGGAGCCATCAGCTCTGCTCACCCGTCTCAGAGGGGCATGTGTTTAATGGAATTGGTTTGCAATTTTAGTAGATTAGCGTTTAAATCCTTCTCCCACCCCCTCCCACATTCAAAATAAAAAGTCTATTTTAAACCCCCCAGAATGGCATTTTAATGGGGCTTCTCTGTATTTCTGTGCTTTTAATAAAGGCCCTGAGAGAGGGATGAGAGCCCAAACCAAGGCACGGTGTATTTTCGGTGCAGCAGGTAGTGATTTGCTGCATTAATGACTCTTTACCATAATTTTGGAAGCTGAACTTCTGATAGGCCATGTAAAAGAGACCCTTCTCTGTGCAGTTCTCAGTCAGTGACTCCTGAGCATGCAAGGACAGGTCCTGCAGAGCTAATCCCCTTGGGGATGGAGCCCAGTGCTGGGGTCACAGCATCACACGTGGTGGGCTTGGGGTCTTGGGTTCTTGGTCCATTTTGGTAATGTTCCTCCCTGACATCAGAAAAACAACAAAACAACTTTTTGTTAAACTTCAGGTGCGTTAGTTTGTAAATTCTTGACTCTTGAAGCAGTCACGATAGTTTGGGGACCCAAGGGATGAAGCCTTGACACTTGCAGTTGGCAGTACTGCTCCTTTCCAGCTGCCAGCCTGGTTAGGTCTCAGGGAGCTTCTGACATCATCCACAGTGATGTCCATAGCCTAAACCCGTGGGTGGTGTGTTTGGTAATGGTAAGGTAAATTGCTAGTGCTGCCTGTGTGACAAGGCTGCAAGAAATAATTCCATGAAATAGCCTCAGAGGAAAAAAACATTCAGGGTTTAAACTGTTTTTGTGACGGGAGGCCTGAATCACAGCATTTGCAGGGCTGGTGCTGGGCTCCAGAGACAACTTGGAGCAGAGCAGCCTGGGGACAAGCAGAGGATGTATAAGGGAAGCTGATGCTGGGCCTGCCCCCCATCCCTCATGGCAGCAACCGAGCATTGTGTAGCAACAGTTCTTTCTGGGCACTGGCATCGGCACAGGAGATGCCAGCAGCCCCCGCAGCAGGAGCGATGCCGGGGGTTGACCTTGCCCCACTCCCTGTCCCACAGGCGCAGTGAGAGCATCCAGCATCTTCCCCATCCTCAGTGTGGGTCTGCTGTTCTTCGGGGGCTTGTGCGTGGCAGCCAGCGAGTTCTACAAGAGCAAACACAACGTCATCCTCAGCGCCGGCATCTTCTTTGTCTCTGCAGGTAGGAGCTGCCTGGCAGGGGTGGGAGTGGGGTGGCTCTCCCATCGTGCTGGAGGTGTGGGAGGACATGGGGGAGACATAAACGGTTTGTATGTCCTTCCAGGCTGTTGGTATGGTGGGATGCTGAGGTTCATGAGCTGTCCTGGTGGAAAAATCCTCAGACAGGGAAAAAAACAGCAGAGGTTTTTGGCAAGTGGTCATGACACGAGGCAGCACTTTAAGCTTCTGCCCCTCTGTGCCCTGACCAGTCACCCAGAGGGGCTGCCAGAGCATGGCGATCTCACTGGGGAAGCACCCAGCCCCAGGGCAGGTTTGGTGGGGGCTCTGCCCTCCATCACCACCAAGCAGTGGGCCGCAAGGCCAGGTAAGGGCTGGTGCTGGGCTGGCAGCCCCAGGGACTGGGCAGCAGGAAGAGGGGCTGCCGCAGTCCTACAAGGAAAATCGCTCTCTCTTGAGAGGCTGTTCCTTCTGGATTACTCATTTCTCTGTGCACTGTTCCCCAACGCTTCCACTGATTATCGTATGACAATGTCTTTGTCTCAAGGAACTGCTCTATTTTGTGTTTTTCTTCTCCCCACAAAGAGACAAATTACTCTCCCTTCTTCGGCTGGCAGGAGCTGCTGATGCAGATGAGAAAACAACAGAAAGAACATAATCGATTCATTAAGTAAATCCAGGAATACATCAGCCACTCCCAGCCCTGCAGCACAGCCCCGCCGCGGTGCTGGTGGTGCAGAAACTGCCCTGGTCCCAAATAAAGCCTCTGGGCTCCACCAGAAATTAAAAGATATGGAGCCATTCCTGCTTCCCTGTGCTCCCAGGGCTGTGGCAAGCCAGGATTCATGCCAGAGGGATACATCTTCTCTGTGTCCCACAGGTTGGCTTCTCTCTGCCCACAGCCCCAGCACCAGCTGGGCTCTTGCAGTCACTTGCGTAGTGAGCAGCTCTGCAAGGCAAAACCACCCCTTGAAATGTCCATTTTTCTAAACAAAATACTGTTTGTTCCTCCTGCTCCTTAGATGTACATGAGTATGTGTGTGTATCCGTGTGTCTGTGGGTATAGATGTGTAGCGGGGATAGCAGCAGAGGTCTATAAGGGGTTCTGGACTCGATACGCTGGCAGGTGGGTTGGTGCCCCATGGGGATGCAGCCATGGTTCCCAGCACCCTCCCTGCCTGCCAGGCACCCCTCAGGTCACAGTGAGCAGGAAAAGGGCTGGGCCCCTTCAGCCCGTCTCCCTCTGCTGCCAGGAGGAGATTGGGGTGCTGCTGTCCCCCATTCCTCTCCTGCCACTCAGGCGAGTCTCTCTCTCTCTCATTTTCCCTTGAAGGTCTCAGCAACATCATCGGGATTATAGTCTACATCTCGGCCAACGCGGGGGACCCAGGGCAGAGCGACTCCAAGAAGAGCTACTCCTATGGCTGGTCCTTCTACTTTGGAGCGCTGTCCTTCATCATCGCCGAGATGGTGGGGGTGATCGCCGTGCACATGTACATCGAGAAGCACCGCCAGATCCGTGCCAAGTCCCACTCGGAGCTGCTGAAGAAGTCAGCCTTCACCCGCCTCCCTCCCTACAGGTACCGCTTCCGTCGGCGGTCCAGCTCCCGCTCCACCGAGCCCCGGTCCCGGGACATGTCACCCGTCAGCAAGGGGTTCAGCACTATCCCCTCCACCGATATCTCCATGTTCACCCTCTCCAGGGATCCCTCCAAGGTCACCATGGGGACGCTGCTTAACTCGGAGCGGGACCACGGTTTTTTACAGGTCCATAACTCCATCCCCAAAGAGTTCAAGGAGTCTTTGCACAACAACCCGGCCAACAGACGAACCACGCCGGTCTGAGGCGGGCAGGGGCATTTTGTCAGGCTGCATGACATCATCCTCGTGACGGTGTAACCCGTAAAATCCTGTTTTTAAGGACAAACCCAGATGGCTCCCTGTGCCCCTACCCACAGGGCTGGTTTTTCGGTCCTGAAATGCCACTGGCCAGGCCAGGCCACTGTGCCCACAGTGGGACCACACCCCTCCCTCCCCGGCGAGGTGCAGACAGGGGCTGCGCTGTGACCCTGGCCACGGTGCCCCTGCAGACTGAGTGGGGCTTCCATCACCACCTGGGACAGTGGCTTCCCGAGGTCTCCATCGTTAATGTTGCTCATAACCGCAGTGTTACCGTAGCTGTATGTCCCATGGAAATGCTGGCGATAGCCCTGTCTGTGAGAATCCTTAACCCGGTAGCTACATTTAAGCGAAACTGCCTGGGAGTCCGGAGTTTGAAGCACTGGGTTGGTGCCGTAGTGAGTGCTCGTGTTACGAACCCCCTTTCCCTGTCGCGACGGACGGAGTGCTCGGGCTGGGTTTCTCTATGGCGTTTCGTGCATGCATTAAATAGCTTGGAATTCAATTTTGTCATGTCGGGTTGGAAGAAACATCTTTTTTGCAATTTTCTGTGGTCTTGAAAGGGCTTCTTTCTTTCCTTTTTTCTTCCTTTGGTGCATTCAGGCCATGAAAGGACTCAGGAGCAGAATCCCTCCAATGACTGGTAGCAATTAGCCAGCATTTAATTAACCCCTAATGTTCCAAGAAAATGAATTAATTCCCTAAAATTAATACACACGCAGTCACAAATTACTGTCTGGGCACAACCAAGGAGGCAACGCTTGACCTGGTGGTACTGAAGGAGAAGCTGGGTTGATGGCTGGGCCGCCGGCCGCGGGCTGCGTGCGGATGGTGTATGATTCTATAATGGCTGGGAGATCGATGAGAAAAATAACAATAAAATTGTCCAGTTTGGCAAGCAAGTTACTTGGCTGTAATAGGTCACACTGACCTTGCTGCAGGCAGCTGGGAAACCGCGCGCTGTGTCCCACGGGTGCTTCACAGCAGCCTCGACCTCTCCTGCAGCTGCATTGTGGGCATGTGGGGTCGGGGTACCGCGGCTGCAAGGGGTCTAGGCGGGGGGCATCCTCCCTTGCAGTCCCTGCTTTGCTCTCCTGGCCTGTGCAGTGCTGCCCTGGTCTGTGTGGCAGGGTGGCTGGTGGGGTGTGGGGTGCGTGAGGCACTGCAGCACTGCAGGGTGGGGGCGAGGTGTGTGCACACATGCAGCCCCCCGAGCCTGGGCACTGACTTGGGGAGTGCTGTGGGGAGAGCGGCTCAGAAAGCCATTTCCCCCAAAAGGTACCAAGGTGGGATGATCTCCCTTCTCTGTGAGTGGCCAGGCATCCCAGGACAGTTGTGGCGAGACACACACCCCCCCTCCCATGGAAGTGTCAAGTTTGGAGCCAGTTGCAAGTCCTCCTTGGGGAGCTCCTCTCTTGGTGAGGGCTGGGTGCTGGCACGTGTCCAGCCGCTCCAGGCTGTTCATCAGGGCCCTGCCAACTGCCAGTGTGGTGTGACAGCCAGGGGGTGGACAGCGTGGGCTGGCAGGGAGGAGTTCAGTCTTTAAATGCCAAGGCGTATGTGTGCAGACGGAGGTTTGGCTTCAAATGCTGAAGGACCTTCTCTCACCAGAGCAGAGCTCTTCTAAATGGAAGTGGTTTCAGAGCAGCTGGTCTTGCAACTTGATGTGTCACTTAATTGAAACCTTATTTAACCTCCTGAAAAAAAGTGATGGATTCCAGCAGAGGCCTGGAGGGGGAAATGGGGTGCTCATTAGGCAGCTGCAGGTAATTTGGGGGCAGAGGAGCTCTTATTTACTTGTGCTCTCTGCAGAATGGAAACATCTGGTGCCTGGTGTGCATTACTTTGAGCACCCCTGCCCTGGATCTCCTGCCCGAAACCAGAGCATGGCCAGTTGCAAGGCCTATCCTAATTCTTCCTGGGAATTACTGGCAGGTCACTGCAGGAAGCCCGGAATAGGGAACAAAAATCCCTCTTGGACACCTCAAAGAACCCCAGTAAGGACCTCAGCAGGTCCCACCTGCACAGGGCTAAAGCCTCTGTGCCACCCTTCATCTCCCTTGCACTTTATTTGCTCCTATTGCGAAGGGGGTTTGCATGAGAAGGCCAATTCAGATGCTAATTAGGCCTTTTAATTGCCATCCTTGCTGATTGCATGTATTAAAAACAGTTGAGGAAGCATAGCACTCCGATCTTAGGGAAATATTTAAAAACAAAGTAGTGAGAGGCCTGGCTGTGTAAAACACGGAGTAAGCTGCACTGTCGCTCCCCCGGCATGTGGCTGCCAGTCTGGCCAGGCCTCCTGCCCAGCACCCGCCCATGGCCCCTCTCACTGGGGCCTTGCCTGTGAGCACAGTGTCAGATTAACATGTTAGCACACCCCAGAGCTCTGACTGTCCTCGATAAAGATCCAAAATTAAATCCTTATTGATATTTAATCCAGCAGTCTTGCCAAGGAGGTTTTCGTGCCCAGCCAGAGCCCCCATGCCATGCAGCTTCCCAGGAGGGCAGTGGTGGGAACCTGGCCCAGGAATGGCAGGCAAGGGGAAGGAGGATTGCTCGGGCGGGAATCTGATGGGCTGGCTGCCGGGATCGATGCTCCCAGAGCAGTGCTTTTAGGCAGGTCATGAGAGACTCTGATCATGGAAGCACGGGTTGAAAGCCATTCTGAGACCTCCATTTGCCATCCCCCCACTCTGGCAGCATTCCCTGCAGCCGTGCTGACCCCATGAGGGGTTATGGTGCCATGAGTGGGAGCCTTGCTCCGACAGCTCTGACACTGTGCTGAGCAGCCCTTGTCCAGAGCCTGGCTGCAGCAGCAGCATGATGGCCTTGCCCAGCTGCAGAGGCATCCTTAACCTCTAGACTGCACACGCACGTGCTTTGTGGCTTAAAGGGAAGATATGGGTGGGGGGTTTTTTTCAGAATTAAATCTCCAGAAAGCGAGCTTTGGCTGAGTCACCGTCTGCTGCAGGTAAGGAGCCCTGTTTGTCTTGGTCTGGCAAACCAAGGCATGTGAACAGGGGCATTTCTTAATTAAAACCAGCCCCCACAACAGCAGCAGCAAAGCCCCAGCCATGAAGGAAGGCCCTTTCCAGGCTTTGCCCCAGAGCCGTGCAGTGCCCAGCACGGTTTGAGCCCTTCTTGGCAGGAGGAGAGGTTGTCCATGTCCTGGGGCAGGGCCGACTCCTCACATCAGTCGTGGTAGTTCCCAGGAAGGTGCCTGACCGGCAGCAGATAAATTTACTTCTGCAGCATGGCAAGTGTTGATAATATAACTGAAAGTGGTGTTATCGTTATCAGTACTGCCGTTCACTATATAGTTCTTGCCATCGCAGCAGTAAATCAGAGCAACTCTTTGTCAGGGGCCAGGATGCTGCTGTGCCACGTCCTGTGCACACGTAGGACACTCAGCGCCTTCAGGAGTTGTTAAAGTCCTATTCAGGGCAATCTGTCATGCCAGCGTTTTTCTTGAGGGCCAGCAAGGCAGGAGATCAGTTGGGAAAGGATTTTGCTTCATTTCAAGGAGAGGATTGATTTTCTGAAGTTAACCAAGTTATCCCCTAAGCAATCAAAAAGAAGCAGGAGGTGCCCTGGGACGTGTGCTGGCTGGCACCTTCCCCTGCGTTGTGCCAGGCGCCATGAGGCAGGCAGGTGCTGGAGAGTCACACAGCAAACTGTTTGCTTTAACTTGGGGCTAAACATGTGAACTGAAGCTGTTGTTTCTGAGGCAGCCTAACTGCAACCACTGCTTCTTCTAGGGCCACTGCTCTTTGGTTAAAACCCCTTGTGACTTGTCTTGGTGCCACAGCTGCCTCGCTGTGGTGCTGGTAGCGTACAGCACCCCTGGAGCTGGTTAGATGAGCGAGGAGAAGAGCTCAAAAGCTGCAGCATCAACAGTGCTTTGGTGCTGGGCTACCTGTACAGGACCCACGTGAGGAGCTCCTGGACAGAACCATTCAGCTATGGGGGCTGTAAGTCATGCCTTTTAATTGAGCCAGCTCTCTGTATGGGGAAGGAGGTGTTGGTGGTGATGGCAGGAGATGTCCCCACCAGCTGCATGGCAAGAGATGGCCACTGTCCAGGTTGTGCTGCAAGCACCGAGAAGGACAGATGGCCAGCTCTCATCTGGGAATCCCCAACACGGGCATGGAAAAGGGGTTATTGGACCCAGGAGCACAGGGGGAAGGATGAGATGGGGGATGTTCAGGGCACAGGGGATGGGATGGGGATCAGGCTGGGAAGCAGAGTGGCACAACCATGCCCTGCCATACCACCCTCCTTGTCTGGAAAAATCTCCGCAGCAGGAGGGCTGATAGGCAGAAGAAGGATACGGTTGTCATTGTAGGATGCCATCCCCATCCCAACGCAGCAGCTGGAGCAAGAGGAGCTGCGAAGCGAAGCACTGCCTGTGCCAGGTCCCTCCCAGCCTCCGGAGCAGGGACCAGGAGTCTGTCTTCCCTGGGCTCATCATGGGCACAAGGACCACATCACCTGTGGGCTGTGGCACACGGAGCAGGAGCACTGCAGGGTAAAGGGCAGCAAAACCATCATGCACAGAGGGAGCCGAAGGACTGGTCAGTACACAGCCAGAGCTGCAGTGCTCATCTCAAACTGCTCCAGGACGGCACACGGCCAAGACGGGCAAAGTGTCAAACACCGACTTGGGGAGGGGGAGGGAGCAGCTGCAGGGTCACTGTTAATGTGGGGCTGGCAGCTCCGTGGGCCCTGGGTGGGTGCAGCTCCAGAACTGCCTGATTGCCCTCGTGCCGCAGTGCCAGGATGGGTCTGCAGCCTCCCCAGGCAAAGCTTGGCTATTTGTTTGTGAAGGCAGAGCGGGTGGCCAGTGATTGAAGGTGTTTACTGCCACGTGTAATATCTTTCCTTCGTGCCGATGTCTTTCCCCTGGAAGAGAAAATCAATACCCAGGCTAAATCTGGAGGCTTCAATATTTTTCAGAGAAGTGCAAATCAATATGGATTTCTTAACAAGTTTAATTTCAATACCTGAAAGTGCACATTCTGCCTATTTCCTGACCTTTCTAATCCTCCAGGGAGGAAGATTAAAAAGATTTGTTCAAATTCAATGAATTGAATCAGCAAATGCCCCATTACCTTGTTTTCTTTCCTCCAGACCTTGATAAACAGTATGATAGCCCACTGTCATCGCGTGGCTCCCAGCACCTTGTCCAGCACTGTTCCCAACACCAACCGTGCCATCTCGTGCCAGCCCACAGGTGAGGGCAAGCCAAGACACTGATCCCTATGCCAACACCCATGGCCACTTTCACTGCAGACAGGACAGCCCAGGGTGGTGGTGAAGGAGCTGGGTGCCACGCACAGATGTACCCACTCCCCTTCCTTGGAGTCTCAGCAGACCCACATCAGAGAAATGAACCCAATCCTACACTTCCTTCTGAGCAGGCTGATTTAAAGGTGCTGCAGCACTCGGCAATGACTCTGTATTTATCCTACAATGCCTTTATGCAGTTTTAGATCATCGTGTGATCACCGTAAATACTGCAAAATGAGTGCAAGCTTCTAGGCTCGTCTGGCTGGAGCAGAAGACCTCAGGTAATTTATTCATTGCCCTTGGAACAATCTCGCTGGACAGACAAAACAAAGACCATCCATCCACTTATGGTACCACAGCCAATGGGTCTGCTAAGGTCAGTGACTAGTGTTTCGGTGCCAAGTAAAATACTGGCTGTCCTCACGGGTACTTGCAGCTCACTGTGGGCGTGAGGGGCTGCACGCATGGCTGGGTGCTGGGGCAGCCCTGATGGGCGCTGGGCGCAAAGGGACTCAGCTATATAGTGAGGGGAACTGGGGATGGCTTTCCAGTCATTGCTGGGCCTCTTGTTTGCTGGTCATCACGGGCTTCCGTCCCTGTTTACCTCTCAAGGGAGGTTTTTAATTGCCATACTGGTGCTGCAACAGACAGAAGCCCAGTGGCGAACCCCCTGCTGTCAGCCTGCAGAAGCGGGCACTCACACAAAGAGCCACAGAGAGGAGATGTCAGCTGGGTCACTTCTGCAGCAGATAGCTTTTCTTTTCACCCTTTTTTTCCCAAGTCCAAACCTACATCAGGATAAGCACACAGACTTCCCCACAGTTTGCTGCAAAGGAAGCTCCCTCAGTCCCTGTTCCCGCAGAGCAGCCTCCTCTTCGGCTGTTCCTTTCCCAACATTGTCCTTTGCCCTTTCTTCCTTTGATTTGTTGGGGGTTTTTTACTGTTTGCAATAGCTCATGAAAGCCCAGGTAAGTCCAAGCAATTTATATCACATGTTTATTATTTACTTGATGGACAGTAATGGGTTCTGTGGTGCCATTACTATATGTCATCTAAATCCAAATGCTGAGATGCTTTAAAGGGCAGCCTCTCATTCAGGGGCTGGAATAGCTTCTCTGGAATAGTTATCATCCACCATGAGTGCCTGTGCAGCCGTAAATCTTTGGCTGACCATGATGGCTAAACCCAGCTCTCAGAAGTTCTCCAGAAAATTTTCAACAAATAAGACTTCTACCTGCTTGCCCATTAGTCTCTACAGATAACCTCTTGTCCCTCTGCCATTAAAAAAAGAAAATAATAAAAAAGGCTCCTGAGTTTGTGTCAGAGAAGGTCATTAGGAGCTGGGGTATTTTAGGAGTGGGGAGATGGGTGCTGTGCGCTGCAGCTGCATCGCTGGAACTGCCTCGAAGCAGGCTGATGGTGCCCCCATGGTGCTTCCTGATGGGTCCCATGGGAAAGTCATGGGCAACAGTGATGCAGGTAAGTGCAATTAGCAATTAATTATTGCCAGTTCCATTGCCTGCTCTTGGGGGTGGCTGCAGCCCAGGGTTGAGCTGGCAGCCCCCTGTGCTTGGCGAGAGCAGCAGATGTTTGTTGTAGACCTGTGAGTCCTCAGCTATGGCAAAACTTCAGCTGGGGCTGAGGGCTTGCAATGAAGCTCTTGCTGCACAGGGCTACGTCCCTTGAGCAGGTTGTCCATGTCTTGGGAGCTTCCAGGAAGTCAAATCTTTCAGAAAACAGCCCCAGATAAAGCACCACCCCAGGTGGCTATTGCATGCTGCTGGGCAGCCTGTGGGCACCAGTGCTTCTGCAGGTACCCCCTCGGGGTCTTGTGAGCGTGGGTATGAGCTCCCAGAGGGGAACACCAGTCCAGCCACACATCGGCTGGTGTCCATCACCTGGGACTTGTCAAACCCTGTCTCACCTTGCTGGGATTCCACAAAGCAGTGACAGCACACTGGAGCTACTGGTGTTGGTGACAAGTCCCAAGAGGTGCAAGCAGATTTACAGAAGTGTTTATATTGTCACTTGCCTGAGGTGCCACCTTGCATAGATACCAGTGAGATATTTTTTACATCAAGCAGAGTCCTTTTCATGATAAGCTGGTTTCCATCATGGGTCAAAAGGAGCCTGCCAAGGATATAAATTATTCCAGGCTTGTTCTCACCCTGCCTAGTGCAGGACGAGGCTGACAACAGGTAGTGTTGGGATTGCACAAACTGTCCTCCCTTTCCATCTTTTGGGGAGTTTGTCTTTATACTTCTTGGATGGTCTGTCGGTTGAGCAGCCTCCAGGCTCAGCAGCTACCAAGGGCATCGGCCTGAAGCAACCACCCACTGAGCTGTAGGTGCAAGGAAGGACAAAATTTTACATTATATATATAGTACAAATGACCTGATTTGCAAAGTTTGTGTCTAAATGAACAGAGGATCAAATTTACCAGTAACAGAAGTGAGTAGAAGACTCCATGTCCTCAGTGTCATGAACCTCCACCCTAAGGCCAACTGGCTGCACCTTTCTTCTCTCTTTTGATCCCTTTGCAGTGGTTTGTAGCTCACTTATTAAGCAACTTTCTTTCTATCCTCTTTGGTTTCCTTAGTTACTCTCATTCCTTCCAGCCTCATTAGTATTCACACCACTGTCACAGCATTGGCTGTCTCCTGAGCCATCAGCGACTGGGGCGGTGCTAGCAGCAGGGAGCAGGAGAGCCAGACTCCGAAGGGGCAGCCACCACCAGCCCTGCATGTCCCCTTGGACCAACCTGCCAAGGTGCTGAGGGACAAGTATGCACGTCCCTGTCTGCCTTGTTGCAGAACTACCGGGAGATGTAACATCTCTGGAAGGAGCCTGGGAATCGGGAGGCCTTTTGCCCAGTCTGTCACTGGTGTTTGCAGGAGCGTTGCCCCAGCTCCTGCTTTGCAAAGCCTCTGGCCCCGTGGATATGTGTCTCCCATCTCTCCCCACCATGAGAGCAGAGGTGGACGGAGCTGCCCAGTGAAGGCTGTGGTCTCATCAGTGCTCAGTGGCAGCCAGGAGCTAATTAAAACTTCTTCAGAGTCTTTAGGAAGAAGAGGGGCAGCTTGCAGATGAGGTCTATCCGCTGGCCCAGAGGCAGGGACCTCTGGCTTATGATGGCAAACTGGGGAGAGGGGGCTGTGCCACTCCTGGGAGCTGAGAAGCAATTTGGAAGGAGAGTAAAAAGGAGCTTTAGCTCTGCAGCAGCAACAGAGCTGCTGCTACCAGAGCAGTGACAGCAGCCAGTGCAGAAGCAATGTGGGCATGACAAGCTCAGGGTGCCCACCCAGCACCCTGGTGATGGACATCATGGACCTGAGCAGCCTCAGCGTGTGTGCAGGGACTGCGCCGTGCTTGTGGTGGAGGGGATGAGCAGCCCAGGGCCACAGTCACAGTGAGAGATGAGGAGTTGCTGTCTCATGCAGTGGCAGATGGGGGTGATCGCTGCATGGAGGGAAAGCATCAAGCACGAGAGTGAGCTGTGGGTTGGGGTGTGGTGCCCAGTCAAGTGCTCAGCAAGGGGTGGGCAAGGCCAGCCAGTGCCAGCAAACCCCGGCAAGGACAGCAAATCTTGTCTGGAGACTGCAGGTGACACTGCAGGGACAGCAGGTCCTGCTGGCTTGGGACAGGAGGACGGAAGACCACCAGAGGCTCACAGGGGACAGGGGTGGGGGAGTGGGAGCCTGCCATTCCCGGGAAGGACTTGGCTCCTGCCTACCCTGACCCTTCAGGCACCAAGTCGATGCCTGTGGGGCCACTCTCTCTTCGCAGAACTGAAGTTTCAGCTTCTTTAATAACCCCTAGGTCCATTGGAAAACTGCAATGAGTAGCATTAAGAAGCAACTCGGTAAGTTTATTTTGATGAAATACAATAATTATCGTGCTTAGCAGCTGTTGCTATTTAAAATAAGAAAAAACGGGGCTTGCATTGAAAATGTTTTGTAAACCATGTGCACCAACAATCTGTTCCAATGAAACCAGCCATTATGGAAACGGTATAATAGCAGGAGCTCATTATGGAAAGTTAAATTGCAAATCATATTTTGTTTCAAATGAGCTAGATGAATGCATAATTTGCCTCAAAGAAATAGTTTTGTAGTCCTGATCCTATTGCCAAGAGCTGAAGCTCTCGGGCTGCAGCTGCCGGCGTGGCCTGATTGTCCGTTTCAAACTACAGGAAGTTTGGGTTTCAAAGGAAGATTTGAAGAGAGAAGAGGAAAAAAGAAATTGAAGGGAAAAAATACGCAGCATGCTGCCACTGCCTTCTGAGCAGAGCCAGCGGCAGTGTGCCGCAGGTTCCCTGTCGTGGTTCTGGTGCCTGTGGGGCTGTGCAGCTTGGGTTGAAGCAAGACAGTGAAGGATCTGCGTGGCTGGAGCACTGGCCATGCACTCCAGACAGGGCATGCAGTGCCAGGGGTCAAACCCTGCTGTGATGCTCCGTGTCCTGCCAAGGGCCTGGGCAGGGTGAAAGCCCTCCAGCAGCCACGCCGGCCGGCTGTGTGCTGTGTCTGGGGAATGCCCAGCACGTGCCCATGTAACACGGGCGATGCAGCAGAGGCAGTTGATGCTCTGGCACGTGTGTCCAACTGTCATCTCCCAGGTGGGGTGTCTGGGGCTGGCACTGGGGGGTTTGCCTGGTGCATATATCCTGAGGGTCAGGATATACAACTCCAGAGCTGTCCCCATGTTCAACAAGAGCAGCCCAAGCACCCGATGCCTCAGTGGGAGCCACCAGCACCTCATGGAGCAGTTACCGGCTGGGCTGCCTGCTCCAAGCCCCTCCCATGCGTCGGTAAAGGGGTAGGCACTGCAGGATGCTCCCTTCGGAGGAGCAGTGCCCTTCCTGTGCTGGAGCTTGCAGCACCAACTCCCAACCTAAAAATATTCCTCTTCCATATCAAGGGCACAATTTATAAACATGAAAGTGGTGATTATCCTTTAATCACTGGCTCTGTCCTGGTGACTCCTGGTAGTCCCTGCGCAGTCTGTAGCCTTGCAATAAAGTCCATCACAGCCCTATATTTAGGCTCATCCATTTTCACCAATTAAAACCGAGAGTAAATACTCCATTGAGCCTTTAAAGCCTCATCTACTCCTTCACCAAGCCTTGCAGGGGGGTGGGGGGTGTGAGTGCCCGTGGCCCGTTCCCTTAAGGGAGCACGGTGCTTCTGTGGCTGCCGGGGGAGCCAGCGCTGCGCTGCTGAGTGTGTAAACGCTGCACGTCCCTCCGCACGCATCGGCAGCCCGCAGGGACGAAGCAATCCTGCTGGCTCAGCAGCTCCAGCTGCAGTTACTCATGAACAGCACGGAGGAACAGATAAAACAGCTGAGAAGAGCCTCCCCAGGAGGCCAGCACTGTGTGATGGGGATGCCCCCTGCATATCGATGGAAACTATGACCGCTGTGTTTTATTGCCAGCCTTAAAAAAGAGCATATGTAGTAATGAAGCTTGGCAGGAGATCCCAACACTCCCATATAAATTCTGCGGCTGAATGGGAGCTGAGCTGTGATCCCACAGCCTGTTGGGAACCCTGGGGACAGGCAGCCAGCACTGCAAGGTGATGGTGATGGTGATGGTGGGCACACGCTGACTCCATCTGGGGAGAAGGGCAGTTGCTGGGCAGGTGCTGGTTATATTAATGACTGTCTCACTAAATGCTTGTGCCAGCAGCCCCAGGGAGGGCTGTCCCTGGGACCAACTGGGCAGATGCACATCACTGATGGGCAGTTTTTGGCCTCGCAGCCTATTCCTGCGACAAGGCAGCAGCCAGAACAAGGAGTCAGGGTGTCCAAGGGAGCTCAGGGGGATGGGGAATGCAGGATGCTGCCTGCAGCATGGGGAACAGAGCTGTGTTTGCCCTGTACCAAACTGACAGCACACTCCATGGGACAGGGCATTTCCCAGGCTCCTGGGACAGCCTGTGGATGGGACACCCAAGCAGCCAAAGCATGGCAGGAGCCTGCCCTGCAGTCACAGTAACAGTGACCCCCACCCTTGCACCAGAAGGGGCTCTCCAAGGAGGCCTTAGCACAAGCAGCATCTGGGCGAAAGGGATAATCAGGGCAGCACTGGCTGCAGCTGCTCCAAGGGTCTGGAACAAGTGAGCACAGCCGAGGCTGTGGGATCTGCTCTGACCCCATGGGCAGAGCCAGAATCAAGCTTCTGCATCCCCTCAGGACCAGCCCCTCGGGCATCCCTGCAGAGCCAGTGCCTGGAGTGGGAGAGCCCCTGGTCTCAGGTCACCCGGCTCACCCAGCGCTGCTGGTGTTGGGGAGGCAGCTGAGCCTGACTCACCCAGGCTTACAGCAAACAGAAAAGCAAGAAATTGGCAGCAGGTGAAGGGTTGCTATTGGAACCTATAAAATCAGGGAGAAAGTAGGAGCACAATGAGTAGTGCCATCACCAGCTGGGATGAATGAGGAGCGAGCTCTCCCGGTGCCCCAGGGAGTGGAGATGAGCTTTTCAGAGACTCTTTAAATGCATCGTATATCTTCACAGAGAATTTCAAGCCAGTTAACCTAGCAGCAAACTGGCAAAAATAATTGAAAAGGGTAACGAGTGTTCCCTAACCTCCAAGTAAATAGCAAATATTTAAAACTGCAGGCTCTTTTTTTTTCTTTTTTTTTCTTTTTAATGGAGGGCTTTTTTTCTTGTGCAGCCTGGAGTTTAAAGAAGGTATGTGATTTCCTTTTGCTTCCCAGTCTTAATTATCCCCTATTTCCTGCCCCTTGTCAGCAATATGCAGCTAGCTAATTACTTTATATTCCTGTCAGAGTCCTCGCTGCCTGGGTGGCTCCGCAAAGGCAGCACCTTCTCCCTGTCCTTTGTCATTTGTAGCTCTAACCACAGTGATGTCCCCTGTCTGTGTCATGGAAACAGTCTCAATGTATCCTGCTGCCATCCCTGTCCTAGCATCCTGCAGCCGCAGGGATTTGGGGTGAGGTTTGGTGTCACCCCACCACGTGCAAAGCCCATGGCTGGTGCAATGGGGCTGTTGAAGGCGGCAGGGAAGTTGCCCAGGGTGGGCTGAGCGAGCTGCAGGAGTAAGGTGGTGGTGCTAGCCACGTGTGTCTGCAGTCCCCCACCCTTCAGATGTTTGGGGCCAGAGGGGCTGTGTGCTGGGGGTATGGCTGGAGCAGCTCAGCAGAGGGGATGAGCAGCTGCAGTGCTGGTGGGGTCAGGAACCTGTGACACTAGTGCTGGTGCAGGTGGGGAGGAGCACCCTGCCAGGAGCATCTCTCTGGTGCACACTGTTCAGCCCTGAGAGGTCAGTGCTTAAAAGCAAACTTCAGCATCTGACAGCCCCCAACCCCTGTGGTTCCCCCTCCCAAGCCAGCGCAGCCCTTGTCACTGCCTGAACAATTTTCTCTGCTAATCCGATGGCTGTGAGACACAAGGATCAAGGCCCAGCTCTGGCAGGCTGAGCCTTGCACCACAGAGACCTGACCTACAAGCAGCAGCACGTGAAATGCTGCACGCTAACAGCTCATTGCATTTCCTTGTCATCGGGCAGGGCTGGCACAGGGGATGTGTTGCCTCCACTCATGGCTGTTTTGTTGTCACTGTGAGGCCCCTCAGTGAGAAGCAACTAGGGAGATAGCTGAGCCCAGCCCCTCTGCTGTGGGTGGCCATGGCCGAGGCCAAGTCATAGAATCATAGAATATGTTAGGTTGGAAGGGACCTTTAAAGGTCATCTCGTCCAACCCCTCTGCATGAAGGCAGGGACACCTTCACTAGATCAGGTCACTCAGAGCCCCATCAAGCCTGACCTTGGATGTCTCCAGGGATGGAGCCTCCAATACCTCTCTGGGCAACCTGTGCCAGTGATCTACCACCCTCATATTAAAGAATTTCTTCCTAATATCCAACATAAATCTATACTTTTCTGGTTTAAAATCATTACCCCTCCTCCTGTTGTTCCATGTCAGTTCTTACCCAGCTTTCTAATAGCACCTCTCAGGTATTGGAAGGCTGCTATAAGCCTGTTCCAGGCTGAACAAGCCCAACTCTCTCATCCTATCTTCACATGAAAGATGTTCCAGCCCTTTGATTGTTTTTGTAGCCTTCCTCTGGATGCAATCCAACAGGTCCGTGTTGTCCTTGTGCTGTGGGCTCCAGAGCTGGACACGGTATTCCAGGTATGTGAAGTCCATGAACTGCTCCCAGCCATGGGGGAGCCATTGCCCCAGAGCACCCCAGCACCTGGCTGGGTGTTGGGGTTGGAGCCAACCCCTCTGCCACAGGCTGGAAAGGTTTCCAGCAGTGCTCTGTCCCCATGTCCATGCACATACCAGGCTGGAAAGACCTTCCCAGCACTGGAGAGGCATGGGGCGTATGAGCCCCCGTTCAGCAAGGCAAGCAGAGCTGAGCTGCTCTGGGTGGGCTCCAACATGTTGCAGGGGACCCCGTCCTTCCTTTTGGGGGCATGTCACAGCTACTGCACGCTAAGAGTGAGGTACTTTGTGCCAGGGTCATTCCCTGGCTATGGATGGCTCTGCAGGCTGAAGGAGCTGCCCTTCTGTCGCCTCGGCTCAGCCGGTGCGGTCTGGGGGCACGCTGGCGCCCACCCCCTGCCCCTCAGAGCAGGGCTGCTGCCACATCCCAGCCCATCCCAAAGACAATGTCATTAAACATGAAAAACAACAGCTGCTGGCAGTACTAGGGGATGGTTAAAGACAGCAGAAGCAATTTGCAATTAAAATGTGTTTGTCTTAGGAAAGAAGTCCCGGAAACTTGTCATTAAAATGTTTGTACAAAGGGCAAGATTTCATAGCCTGCATCTTTAAAAACTTCCTTTCTGAAGGCAGTAGTAGCATGTGTTGTCACTAGGCAGATACTAGCTGTGTCTCTCTGGGCACTGCTGGGGACCTGGGATAGTGGGGCAGTGTCCCAGCACATCAGAGCAGCTCATGACAGGCTGAAGCTCCCATAGCAGCCCCATGAGCTTCACTGTGTGAAAGCCCTCACTCAGCTGCCATGGCCAGAGGGGTTTGGTGTCACCCCACCACGTGCAAAGCCCATGGCTGGTGCAATGGGGCTGTTGAAGGCGGCAGGGAAGTTGCCCAGGGTGGGCTGAGCGAGCTGCAGGGGTAAGGTGCAGCCCCTCCCAGGGTCAAGTCATGGCCAGGACAGCTCCTGGACAAGGCAGCCTGGGTGCTGCTCAAGGAAGAAATAACCCATAGCTGGGGCAATGCTGGGATGTGCTTCAGGTCAGCTCTGTTGTCCCTCAGATAATTCCTTCCACCTCTGTGGGTCTAGAGACATCTCCAAATGTTCCTCCAGATGCAAGAGGTCGCTGGAAGTGCCCCTGCAGGCAACCAGCATGTCCCAGCAGCTTGGCCCTGGGTGGTGGGCTAGGTGCTGGGGGATACCCACTCCATGGGTGCTCTGGGAGCTCTGATGACGCTGGGGAAAGTTTCTCCACGAGCAGCAGTACGTCTGCAGTGGGTGATCTTCATGGCCAGTCCAGTTAGGTGCAGTTTTCCTCCTAGCTCCCAGGGGAGCAGGTCTTGGCTGAACTCCAGAGACATGAACTCAGCCAGTTCAAAACGCTTGGAGTCCTGCTTTGATTTGTACCAGCTCTGCTCCTCTGTGAATTCACCGAGGCGCCTCTCCCCCACACCAGTGATTTGTCTTGCTGCTTTCACAGGGCTTTCTCTTTGTTGTTGCTGCTTTTTTACTATTTTTTGTTTCATTCTGCTTTTGCTGCTGTTGAGGTTTGCTGTTGGCTTTCCTCAGGGTGTGGGGGTGACCGCAGCCCTGACCACTCACCCCAGGCCTGAGGAGCAGCAGTACCAAGTTCATAGCAGAGCCCAGCATGCTCCAGCCAAGGAACTCTGCTTTGGGGGGCTCAGCTTAACTGGGACCCCTTGTCTGTGGCTGGCAGGGGACTGGAAATCAGCCCCCAGCCAGCCATACACGTATCTTATCACTCAGTGGCTGGGGCTGATGTCCTCCTACCTGTGCATCTTGCTGCTTGTGGGGTCAGGATGGACACCATGAGCTCCCCTCCACTCCACAGCCATGTCAGCCCCAGCCCTTGGGAGCAGGAATGGATGCTGAGTTTCCAAACTGGCAGACTTCTTTGAGAAAATGCAAATACCTGCTGGGTCACCCCTGCTGCCCCCAGCCCTCCTGGGGTGTTTTTCCATGTTTCCAAGCTTATTTTTCATCCAATTACGTCAGGCAGGCACTTACCTGACACAGTGGGTAGTATGGCAACACCTCCTGATTCGGGAAGCTGTATATTGGAGCCCCCTGAGCCCACCCGTGCTCTGTGGCTTCCCTTGCAGCAGGCAGGGCTGGGGCATGAGTCCGAATTTTAAATCCTCTTCGTATTTATTCCACAGCGCTAAGAAGGAAAATAAATAGAAGCAGAGGAAGGGAAGGAAGCTGGCCGTGGGCAGGTGGAGGAGCTATAAATCACTCTCCGAGCGCGTCCCAGAGGCTTTCAGCTCGCGGTTCAAGTGCCTTTTAACCTGGCAGAGCACGAAACCCTGCAGGAACTCTCTGTCTTGCTCTGGTGAGGTCTTTAAGTGCCTGACAGCCCAACAGCGAGCTGCAAACCCTCAGCGCAGGCTGCCTGGGGATGCAGGATCACCTTTGGCACTGGTTAAACATCCTAAAAGAAAGGATGAAATGTGTTGTCTAAAGTGTGATTTTTATTTTGGTTTATTTTTCTAGGCCAAGGAAGGTGGAAATCCCAGTTCTACTCACGGGAACGGCCTGTGAGCAGCGGGTTGGATCCGCAGTTGGTGCTGTGGGACACAAAAGGTGCCTTTTGGTTATCTTTGCTCACCCAAGGAGGCAAAGAGGGAGCCTGGAACAGGCTGCCCAGGGAAGGGGTTGAGTCACCACCCCTGGATGTGTTTAACAGAGGGGTAGATGAGGTACTTAGTGATATGGTTTAGCACAGGACAGGAACTGTTGGATTCGGAAGGTGTTTTCCAACCTGGTGATTCTGTGATTCCTCCCCACTCCTTGCTGCTGATTTGAGCCACAGCAGACTTTGAGATGCTGGGGCTGCCCCTGGTCCCGGGTTAGTGGAGATGCCCTGGGTGCCAGGACAGTTCTGACACACAGGATGGTGCCAGCAGCGGTACTGAAGCTGCCACGGGCTGGTGGAGGGAGCAGGCAGGGAGCTGTGCGGGGCAGGCTGGACTCTGTCTCTGCCTGCAGTGGGAGGGGGAGGGGCTGTTTGCAAGTCCTGTCATGTCCTTACCTCACTTGCTCCTAAAGCATGAGATTGATTTCCCAGACTGAGTGCATTTAGGCTGTTTATTCAATGGAAAAGGCAAATTTGGGAAGACTTACTGTTGTGCTGGCTCTGATGAGAAAACCCGCTTGCCTGAGGTGGCAGAGCCTCCCCCAGCACCCCACTGGGTGATAACTGGGTTCTGCTGAGTGCTGCCCTGCACCTGCTCACCCCCTGGGTCCCCTCTAGCTAGAGTGACAGCGTGATTCAGGAGGACCAGCACCCACAGGGCATGACAGCAGCTTCCCAAGACACACACCGGAGAGGCACAGGGGTTTGGCTCAGATGCTCGGGTGCAAAGCAATGCCAAGCCACTGCTCTGGAAGCCCATATTGATTGTGGTTACAGCCTCTGCCCCTAGAACAATTTGTCTTCATGTGTAGAGACAAAACTGGCAGAGATCAAGAAGATGCAGAGAGCTGGTCTGGCCCCGGGAGAGCAGTGGGGTTGCACAGAGAAGCTCTGGAGGACCTTCCCAAGAAGGTGAGTCTAGCCTGGGTCAGTTGTGGGTGAAGGCCAGCAATTACTGTTTATTGCCTGAGATCACTCATAGAAGCACAGACTGGTTTGGGTTGGGAGCTTTAAAGCTCATCTAGTCCAGTTCCCCCAGCCCAGTGAGCAGGGACACCTTCAACTAGATCCACTTGCTCAGAGCCCTGACCAACCTGACTTTGAGGGTTTCCAGGGATGAGGCTTCTGCCAGTGGTGTGGGGAACGTGCATCAGTATTTCACCACCTTCATGGTAAAAAAAGTTCTTCCTTACATCTAGTCTGAATCTCCCCTTTTTTAGTTTAAAACCATTACCCCTTCTCCTATTGCTGCAGGCCCTGCTAAAAAGTCTGTCCCCATCTTTCTTATGAACCTCCTTTAAGTATTGAAAGGCCACAACAAGGACTCCCTGGAGCCTTCTCTTCTCCAGGCTGAACCCCAACTCTCTCAGCCTGTCCTCACAGGAGAGGTGCTCCAGCCCTCAGATCATTTCCATGGCCTCTGGAGACAGGTCCCTCTAACTGCCCTGCTGCAGCCTGCATGTTTTCCATGGATTTACACTCCTTGGTTTGTTAGAGCTTTTTCCCAGGGTTGGGCACAGCTCTGTCCAGCACGTTGGTGCTTGTGGGCTCTGGGACTCTCCTACAAAGAGCAGTCTCCCAGGGAAACTAGACAAGGAGACCAAAGAAACAGGAGAGTCCCTGGCTCCTTCCACCAGCAGCATTACAGATCAGCAGTTTATTGTGTTCTTTCAGTCTCCAAGAGCTAATTTTCCACTAATTGTCATCAGACCTGGAGGCAGGGGGTGAGCTGTGGACTGCCAGTGGGACGGAGGGCTTACAGCCATGGTCACCAGTGTATGTGAGGGGACTGGTCCCACACAAACCCAGCTCTGGAGCTGGGGCTGCTCCCCCTGGTCCTTGTGCTGCCTCATGCAGACACAGGGACCCCTTCGTGCCCAGCCCAAGGTCCCACTTCCAGGGTCAGCAGCGCTCTGATGACAGGAGCGCTGAGCACCAGGAGAGCCAAAGCCTTCCTGTAAAATCCACACAGCACCCACAGGGCTTGCAGCAGCTGCTGTTCATTGCCTGTGTCCTATTCCTAGGTCTGGTCATTATTTTAATGAACTGCAGCATCTCATAAAACCCAGCACAGAGAAAATTATATTAAACAACTGTGAAAAGAAATAATTTATTTCCATAATGTCTGCATTTGGGATTGAAAGGGAAAAAAAAAAAACAACCCACCAACCCACAACTCCAGCTATATGACTTTTCCTGCCGAGCCACAAAGTGACAGGCTGCTCATTAGCTTAGATCATTGCTGCTCAAAATGTAATCATCTTTAAAAATGATTAAAAAATATAAACCCCACTGCTAAGAAGTGGCAAAGGGCTTTGCACTTCCAGCACGCCATCCACTGACACCCTGTGGTTTTCACTGTCATCTCTGGTCTGTCCAACCTGCAGACACCCTATAGCTTTCTGGGGTAGTTGTTTTCAGCCCTGGATGCCTGAGATGTCACCAAGCCTCCAGACCTTGTCTGGTGCCCTGACCTTTCCACCTGCTCTCTCTGGCCCTCTGCAGAAAAGCAGCTCGGAGAAGAGACCAGGAGCCTTTCCTTGTAACCCAATGGATGGAACACAACTGAATTAGAAGCTGAAGCAGCAGAAGCTACTGGGTCTTCAGGAAAAAGTCAGAAGTTTTGGTCAAGAGCATGGAATGGTGTCAAGGTTATGTTTTAAGCCAGATGTTGGACCCTCCCAGTCTTCATTACATGTGATGCCATGACGGAGCCTGTGCAGAGCCCCCCAGCTGGGCTGGGTTTCTGAGGGCAGGTTTTGGCAGCAGGGGCTGCAGCCACAGCTGGATGAAGAGAAGGGGCTGGCCCAGGACCCAGCGCGACCGTGAATCGACTGCAGCAGAGCGGGGCACGCTGCTCAGCTGCCTCTTTGGGCTCATTAGTGGAGCCCATTAAATCTTATGCTACACAACTAACGCATGAAGCCAGGAGGGAAATGAGCATGAAATCTGATTGCAAGGTTGGTCAGAGCTGATGGACCTGGGCAGCCGGAACCGCCGTACCTCGAAGGAGGCTCAGGCCGTCAGGCTCTTCCAAGGCATTGTTAAATAATCATCTACAGGAAATGATTATTCATGAGCACAATGAAGATTATCATTTAGGATTCTTCACAACTCGGCACAGCTCCTGTTTGATGTGGTGAGGCTCTAGCAGTGCATTTGCATTAGAGAAAGTATTACTACTTCTGATGGAGACGAAGGATTACAGGAGAAATCTGCATATATTTATTGGTAAATGTCATTTAGCATATGTCCAAATGTAATTTATCATGGGTTTGTAGTGCAGACTGGCTGAGTCACACAGGGCTCATTTTTTTTTTTTTTTTCAATAGATAAATAACCCTTGGGACAAAATTACCTCATTGAAAGGAAACTGATATTAAATCATTATTGTTGCAGGTGAATGGAGCTCGCTTGAGGCTGACCCCTCTGGGCAGCTGCCCACAGCCCAAGGCAGGAGGGGCACAGGCTGAGGGAGGTGGAAATGCAAGTCCTGGGGGTGATGCTCAGAGGAGCCTATGCCCTTCTGCCTGCCAAGCTTTGCCCCAGCTCCAAGCGTGTGCTGGCAGCCACCCCTGCACAACAAACCTCTCCATCTGCCTCCAGAGCTGCTCCTCCCTCCTGGCACAGAAATCCTGCCAAGAATTTTATCACAGCTGCTGCTCTGGCCATCAGGCACATCCCCATGCTCCTGGCTGGCCAGCCTACCTCCCTGAAGCCCCCATGATCACAGCCCTGAGGCAGTCCACTGCCAGGGACCAGCATTCACAGCAGCAGCAGCTAAGCACCCAAGCCCATCTCCTTGGGAAGGGTTTCCTTCCAAGCCAAAAGCTCTCTGTTCCCACAGGCCCTTTCAAGACTTCTGTTTGGGTTAATTTCACAGCTGCCGGGGCTCATTCTGTCCTTGAGTAACTCTCCAAAGAGATGTGCTTATCCACAGAGGCTGTTCCAGCTGCCTCAGCTTTGATCTCTTTGGTTTTTCCCGTGTGATGTAAGGTTGTTTAACATGTTGGCTGTGGCAGGGTGAGGACTTTCTGACAGCCTGAAACCTGCCAGAGCATCCATGGCACCTCCAAGCAGGTCCTGCTAAACTAGAACAGCGGCCCCACTGCACACCTGAGCCTGAACATCTGTCTCCATCCCCACAGCCACTGGTGGCATTTTAATTGTGACTCCAGCCTGGCAGAGGTGACAGTCACTACAGCGACTGCCTTGAATCTGACAGGCATGATGGCACTGGGACAAAGAGCTTAATCTCCTGCCCTATGCCCACCCTGCTGCTTCCCTGTCTGGAGGAGCATCTCCATGAGGGCTTGGGAGAGCAGCTCTTGAACAGACATAAGGGAGACGAAGATCTCAGCAAGATCTCAAGGACCAACTGGTCATTGGCTTCTTTGGCTGAATTTCCACAAAGGCAACAAGATACACTCAAACACCCTGAGATGGGGACAAGGGCCATGCAAGTCTTCAACATAACCATGCTGCATACAATGTGACCTTGCAAACCTTCCCGCTTGTTGAATCAAGCCTGAGACCTGTGAGTTTCAGCCTGCTTTCAGCTCCAGCCCTGGGAAGGCTGAAGGCAGATGCCAAACCCCTGGTGCTTCCAGGCCAGGTGGTGGCTTCCAGCTGTTGGATATCCACGTCTGCAGTGACTTCTGCATCTCACTCCAGACACTCTGCTTCCTCCCATCTCTCCCAAGCAAGCAAACGCGTGCTTCATCATGACTGCCTGATACGTCTTATCATCTTGTTAGCAATTAATATTAGCATGGTAGAAATTGCTAATATGTAATATACAATAATTAGAATTCAATTTAATTGCTCTTAAACTCTGCATGCTAATGTGGCTTCCACTCCCTGGGTAACAGAGAATGACACAGAGGCAGAGAGCCATCCCTAAGCAACTGGTGAGGCCAGCACAGCCCAGCTGAGCTCTGGGAGCCCACTGCAGGGCAGCCCCAGCAGTGGAGGATTTCCCACCCTCCAAGCTGATCTGCAAGGCTGTGGACTGTCAGAGCAGCACCACTGAGGTGCTGAGGGAAGGACAGGTGGTTTGGGTTTGGATCAGGCAGCACTCAAGGCTCAGATGTGCCCTATTGCAACAGAGGATGCAGCTTTTTCTCCAGCATTTGCGTCTTTGGTGAGACTGGAAAGATGCTTCATCTATGACTGCAGGTACCAAAAAGACAAAAGGAGGGAAGCAAAGAGTGTTTCCTGGGGTTGGTGCTGCCTGTACCCACGCTGGGTGTGAGGCAGGGGCTGCCTCACGGGCTGTGCTGTGCAGCTGAGGGGTGAGGGTGTGTGTCTAGGAGAGAGGGGGTGGCTTTGTGAAAGGCTCCAGGGCACGGGGCAGCTATCAGTTGCACAGGATCCCCACGATGCTGCAGTTAGTATGATTCCTGGATACCAGCAGGGAAATACCAAAGCAGAGAGGATGTTATCTCTGTACACCACCAGTATGACCAGTGATGCCCTGCAGCCACTGCTGATGTCCACACTCCCAGCAAGGTGTTAAGAAGCTGCAGGAGCTACAAGAGCTGCTCAAAGTCTGAAAATCTGCCACAGAGAGAGATTAAAGAGGTGAGCTTGTGTGTCTTGCCAAAGATGGGGTTAAAAGATCAAATTGGTTGTGGTCTCTGAGTACCTGTGTGTGGAAGTTCTTTGGTAATAGATGGTATAGCAAGTTGTTTAGCTGAGACGTATTTAAGCTGGAAATAAAGCACATGTTTTAACAAGGGCTGAAATTAATCAGGGAACGTTTTACCAAAGGGTGCATAGAAGGTTTTAAAATGAAGGATACAAACAGTGCTGGATTTCAGCTTGCCCCTGCTGAGGGTGGTGTAGCAATCGTGAGGAAGGCTCACAGGTCTCGTGGTGCAATCCTGGTTCTGGCAGTACAGAGCCATGCTGGGGAAGAGGGGAGACCTGTGCTTCCTGGGGGGAGCAGGGACAGGCAGGATTTACCCACAGGGCTGTTCCTATTCCAAGCCTCACACAGGCAGAAGTTCCTGGGCAGGGGCAGAAGCCCCTGAGCCTGCTGAGCAGGGGTGGCCAGGAGCCCTGGCTCCAGCTGTGTTGGCTCCACAAGGTGACACAAGTGCTGGTGTGATGTGTGACCCCACAGCATGTCCTGGAGTGCTCCCAGCAGGACCTCAGCTCACACATTTATTCTCTTTTTGAAGTGTAAGCGCAGAGGGAAAAGTACCTGCATAGAAAGAGCTGGATGAGGCTGTTATCTCTAAGGGATTAACGGCTGCTGGTGACTCAGAACTAAGATGACTCAAAGAAAGGCAACATCCAAGGGATAAAGTCAACCACCACAGTCCCATCACCAGCCAATTCCACAAAGTCAGCACCGTCTCCTGAGTGATTAGCACAGCCACGCAGGGAGCTTGCAGAGGAAAAGCGCTCCATTTTGGCTCTCCATCTCCTGAAACTTGGCATCTGGATCTTGTGATAGCTGTTGTGCACCGCCAGCCAGGCCTGGCCGGGGCTGGGAAAGGAGGGCTCAGGAGGATACAGAGAAAGGGGCCTTTGATCCCTCTAATTAACTCTGATTTAAAATGTATTGCGAAGCTACGAATTAGGAGGAAAGCTGGGGCTGCTTTGATGTGGGTGGGTGGCCAAGAGCCTGCGCAGGGGGAGCAGAGATTAGGGGAGACAGGAAGGGTTTGAGACAAGGACCTGGGAGCGGAAGGGGCTTGTCTTGGACGGGGACAGACACCTCGGTGCTCCCGCGGGAGAGACCGGGAGGAGCACGGTGGCACTGGGGGACGGTGCAGGAGGCGCCGACCTCCCGGTCCCCTGTGGCCCAGCAGCGTCTACTACCTCTGCTCGGAGGCCTCTGACGCCGCAGCAAAGCCACGGCGGCTCCGTGCCCAGAGGGCTCAAGGGATTCCCGGTGCCGGCCCGCAGGAAGGCGCCGGGGAAGTGCCAGGCGCGGGGCCGCCCACCGCGTAAGCGATACCGAGGGATAACGAGGGGTGCGCCCGGCCCTGCCTGACGGACAGGGGCTACCCCGGAAAGGGGCTACCCCGGAGAGGCACCAGCAGCGAGTGCCAGGGCTGCCGCCGAGCCCTGGTGCCGGTGCACGAAGGACACGGGTCACCCAGGAGCCGGCCAACCCTCACTGGGAGTGGGAGAAGTGGGGAGCAACTGCAATAAGGCGCTTCGCTGGGCGCCCAGCGCCTGCGGCGGGGCCGCCCTGAGCCGCCTCGGACCGCCCTCAGCTGCCTCCCGCCGCCGCTCCCTGGCCTGTGCTGCAAGGACCCCTAGCGGCGCGCAGCACCGGCCAGGAAGCGGAGGCCGCGGGTTCGAGGCTCGGGCTGGACTGTTGGGCGAACCCGCCCCAACCACTCTCTTATCCCCTCTCTTCCCCCCACCCCCGCCTCCAGCTCCGTCTCTCGGGAGCCAGCAGCCTCGGCTCCTTCTTCGTTTGCCCCGTGTTGCGCTGGCTCGGCAGCCTACGGATGGTGCTGCCCGCCTGACTGATGGGCACGTTGTGGGGGAGAGTTTTGGAGTGGGTTTATCTGCTCGGAATCACAGAGTCACAAGGTTGGAAAAGACCTCTAAGGTCATCGAGTCCAACCGTTCCTGTCCTGTGCTAAACCATAGAATCATAGAATGGCCTGGGTTGGAAGGGACCCCAAGGATCACAGAGCTCCAACCCCCTGCCACAGGCAGGGACACCAACCTCCAGGCCTGGAGCTACACAAGGTTGCCCAGGGCCCCATCCAACCTGGCCTTGAACACCCCCAGGGATGGGGCACCCACCCCCTCTCTGGGCAGCCTGTTCCAGCCCCTCACCACTCTCTCTATAAAAAACTTCCCCCTAATATCTAATCTAAATCTTCCTTCCTTTAGCTTTAGTCCATTCCCCCTTGTCCTGCCATTGTCTACCGTTTTAAAAAGTTGATTCCTCTCCTGTGTCTCTGCTCCCTTCAGGGACTGGCAGGCTGCAATGAGGTCCCTCCACAGCCTTCTCTTCTCCAGGCTGACCCAGCCCAGCTCCCTCAGCCTCTCCTCGTAGGGGAGCTGCTCCAGCCCTCTGATCATCCTCGTGGCTCCTCTGACCCCTCTCCAACAGTTCTACATCTTTCTTGTATTGGGGCCCCAGCTCCGGACACAGGACTCCAGATGGGGTCTCATGAGGGCAGAGCAGAGAGTGACAATCCCCTCCCTGTCCCTGCTGCCACCCCTCTGCTGATGGAGCCCAGGATAACATTGGCCTTCCGAGCTGCAAGAGCCACTGCTGGCTCATGTTAAGTTTCTCATCTATCAGAATCCCCAAGTCCCTCTCAGCAGGGCTACTCTCAAGGAGCTCTTCTCCCAGGCTGTATCTATGTCTGGGATTCCTCCAGCCCAAGTGCAACACCTTACATTTGGCAGTGTTGAACCTCATTAGGTTCGCCCAGGCCCATCTCCCTGAGCACCTCATCTCCCCATCTGTTAAACACACCCAGGGATGGTGACTCAACCCCCTCCCTGGGCAGCCTGTTCCATGTCCTGACAACTCTTTCAGTGAAGAACAGCTCTTTCAGTGATGCTCGAGTAGCATCAGCCTGCTCTGAGTTCCCTCCTGCCAGCCAGGCCCCTGGCAGGTGCAGGCACAGCAGGAGGAGGAGGTGGACAGGCACCACCTTCTCCAGGGCCTGTGTGGTGCTCCCTGAACTTGGCTTTGGGTAGTTGCAGAAATCCTTCCCCAGAGCTGCTGTGATGTGGGTGAAAATAAGGTAATGGGAACAGCTGCCACACATCCCAGCACAGATACAAGAGCTGGTACTGATCAGCAGCGTAGTGGGAAGCATGGCTCCATCCTTCCTCTGGTGAATCCACCCATCTTCCAAAGGGTGCAGAAGACAGGCAAGAGCCCTTCTCAAGAGTGCAGGCTCTGACCCGAGGTGTAACAGATATTCTGCATTACTTCATGATTGCTGTTGAAGTGCCAACACCTTTGCCTGTCCCTCTTCCCAGCATCACAGCAGCCTCAACTTTCACACCGAAATGGAGAGCTCTGAGTCACTGCCATGGCTACAAGGCTAAAGGCTCCAACTCACACTGAGGACACACAGAGTGGCTGTCTCCATCTTCTGAGTGTTGCCCTGTAATGGTCCTTTATGGAAGAACCTGACCTTTGGGCTCCTCCACCACCTTCCACCCAGTGGGGCTTCCCCCCAGCCCCATCAGGCCCATGGCAAAGCTCTGGGGTCAGGAAACAGGCAGAAGTCCTGCCTCGGGACACAGAGGAGGTAGGCAGGCATAACCCCTAACCCCAGCCCAGGGTGGGTCCAGAGACATTTATATCCTGCTGCTGACAGCATTTGGAGCAGGGGTAGACCCAAAGTGAAGGTCCTCTCCTCCTGGCCATGGGCTACCATGCCCCAGGCTCAACGGGGCTGCATTCTCTAAGAGCCATTTTGTGCTGCTGCCATTGCTGGAAGGCGTCAGGCTCCTTCTTTCACGAGGTGGCAATGGCGAGTTAGTTTCCTCTTTTCCTTCACTGAGCAAAATAATTAGCGACTCAAAATTTCATTAAGCAGCAAGGTCATGCCTGGCGTTCTCCACCCTGAGAGCAGGGATGAGGTTCAGAGGTGGTGTTGAGCAGTGTCAGTGATGGTGAGATAATGAGCCAGCATCTTCCCAGAGCCAGTGGATTCCCCAGAGGAAGGGAAGATGTCCCTGCTGGCAACATGATCCTTCCCTGCACCCGTGATTCCCAGCTCGATTAGCTGGCAGGAGGGCTGAGCTCTATCAGCCTCAGAAGATATGCTAGTGTGCTTGTTTTCAGACTTGGTTCTCTGCTCTGCTGCTTGTCTTGTGGTCGGGTCACAGAGGTCTGTGCTGCAATGCCAGACCCGGAGGTGAGCTCAGCTCGTGGCAGCGTTTTGGGATAGGATCAAAGGACAAACCTCTGCAGAGAAGGTGTCACTTTAAGTTGGGATCATCACCCGTGGAGGGCATAGTCCCTGAGAGGGTGGTCTCTGTTGTGGGGTGCACAGTGCCCCACAACTGTCTTGTGAGCCTTGCATGCTTTTAGGTGTGAGCAGCAGCAGTCCCAGGGTAGGCTTGTTAGGGGGAAACTTCCTGATGAAGGTCTTGACATGGTTTTTACGGTTTCTTGAATAAATAAGCTCTAAATATTACAGAAAAACTCTTTTACTGCAGAATACTGTTCACACAGGGAGGAACTGTCCTGCTACACCTCTCCTCATTCACTTTGTGACAACGGCAAACCCCTGCCAAGGAATGAGCTCTCATCTCCCCACGTGGTGACGCTGCCAGCAGCAGCCTTCCCCCGCTCCCGCGTTTACCGGAGCGGGTAACAATCTTGCTCCGCTTTTCGCTCTCTCCAAACAGACCCCCGGGAGTGGAGGCGGGGCCGGGCCTGGCCGGGACTCCCTCCGGGCGGTGTTCGGGCCGGGACGAAGGCCGGCAGGGCCCGGGTTGGGGCGTCGCTTAGCAACGGGAGACGCTCCGCCAGGGCCCTGCCGTCATAAACCCGGGCACGCGGGCTGCGAGCTTGGCCAATGGGCAGCGAGGGGACGGAGAGGGTGGCCAATGAGAGATAAAGAGGCGGTATCGCGGGGCGGGGCTTCGGGGGCCGGGCTGGAGGCCAGCCAAGGCGGCCGGTCAGGAGCGGCTGGTCAGTAAGGTGGCCGGTCAGGCCAGCGGCCGGTTTACAAGGCAGCCGGCCTGCAAGGCGGTCTGTTAGCAAGATGGCCTGTCAGACGGGCGCACAATCTGCAAGGCGGCCGGTCTGCAAGGCGGCTGATCAGGCTAGTGCCCGGTCTGAAAGGCAGCCGATCAGTAGGGCGCCCTGTCTGCCAGCCGGTGGGTCTGCTCCGCGCCTCTGCTGCCTTCTAACCCTGTGGTGAGTTCTTTGCAAAGACATGTAGTACATGCCCGCCTCTTCCACAGAAATGGAGTCTTGGATAGCTACAGGGCTCGCAGACCACAGGTGGGAATGTGCCACATGGTGACAGAAGACCCTGGGCTTTCCACCCATCAGCAGATCCCAACTCTAGAGACTGTCACAGTGTGACACTGTGCCACCAAGGTTTCCGAGTCTGCTCCCCACCCCCTGAACCTCTTGCAAGCAAGGCAGGGAGAGCCCATAGCCATCTTCAGCAAGGGCAGGACACTAACCAAGCTTAAAGATGGCTCTGAGGTCTGGGCACACTGTCCCCATGATGATTCCTGCGGGTAGCCAGGCTGCCCCTCCAGCCAGGACACCATTGCTTCCCAGGGCTTGGAGCTTTCCCAGCCCCTGAGGAGGCTGAGATAAAACACCGTGTTTCATTTCAGCTGGTAAAGCTGGCTGAGCGGCACAGTGTCACGCAGCTTCAGAGGGTTCCCAGGCGCTGGATCGGGCCTCCCTGCCACCCTGCATGGCACCAGCCCTTTATACTTGTGCAAAACAAGCTCTGGATGCAGAGAAAACCAGAAATGTTTGAGAAGCAATTTACAAGAAGAGGCCTTACCCGTAATGCTGCTTTGCTAGATGTTTTCTGATGGGACACCAGTGTTAGAGCATGAGTTTCTGAGCATGGGGGTCTCGAGCAGGGACAGAGCCTGCCCTGCTGCACAGGGACACAGGCCGCCCTCACACACTGAGTGTCAGCTCTGCCCCACTGCCTGTGGTGCCAGGTATCAGCAGAGGCACTGCTGACAAAAAGCACTCAGGTATTTAGGGATCACTTCTCCCTTTGCAATGTAAAATGATCCCTAAATACCTGAGCATTTTTTGTGATCCGAGTACCAAATCCATGGGGTCAGTTATATCCCTAATTAGCCTTGGGAAATACATGTGCCATTACCAAAACCATTCAGTGTCTTAGGATCTCCAGGTACCTTTCCTTTGCATGTGCACTATTTCTTCTCCTTTTCACTTCATAAGCTGCAAAATCATAGAATGGTCTGGGTTGGAAGGGACCCCCAAGGATCACAGAGCTCCAACCCCTCTGCCACAGGCAGGGCCACCAACTTCAGATGTGATCTAGACAAGGTTGCCCAGGGCCCCATCCAACCTGGCCTTGAACACCTCCAGGATGGGGCATCCACCACCTCCCTGGGTAGCCCCTTCCCTCCTTTAGCTTCAACAGTTCTTCACAGATATCCATAATCATTATAATACCTTACTTGAGCCCTTGGGTCCATTTGTCCCAGCTAGTGTCACCTGAAGCCATACATCAGCAGAGCAGAGGTAGTGTGATGATGTACGATGCTGATACATCATCCAAGTGCTGGCACTCTGATGGAGCTCTGTGCAGGGCCATCACCCTGCTTACAGATGGCTGTTCGGTGGTGCAGCACTGACCATTACAAACGAGTCAGATGGATCGTCCTGCCAGCCCAGTTTATGGGTGGGCTGGCAGATACCAGTGGGGGGAGAAGGCTCTGAGGAGCATCAGCAGAACCAGGTTCCACATCTGGGTCACTAGACTCAAGGCTTGGGCAACTTGGGCAATCTACTGGGCAGCCATGGTGTACTATAATGCTGGGGTCAGAGCAGCTTTGTCCAGTTTCCAGGTATGGATACAAATATCACAGCCAAGCTCCTTCTTCACTCTCCCAGCAGAAGGGCCAGTGATTCAGTTAGGGATGTTGGCAGGGCACAAAATATGAGAGTTCTGCTGCTGTACCCTGTAGTTGTTCTGCGCTGTTCTGAGGGTAACTGGAGGATTCACAGCTCCCTGGCTGGGCTGTCAGGCCAGCACATTTCACACATTCACCAGGCAGCACCCAAAGCTCCATTTGGAGCTATCATCCGGGGGGGGTGGTGGGTAGCCTAGGGGTGCTCTCACAAGGCAGAGAGTTGCAGAGAGAGCTTTTTAAATAAACACCCACTGGGAATCCCAACCTCCTTTCTAACCCAGAGAGGTGCCCAAATGAAATGCAAGGAGGTGATAAGGGCTCTGCAGTGCCCAGAGCAAGTCCTCTGCAAAACCAGAAAGATCCCTCTGTTTGCTTTTCTGCTTGGTAGCTGGAAGGGTGTGCTGCTGTGCGGGCAGCTGGGGATTCCCGCTGTGTAAGAGAGATCCTGGCCGCATGTGGCTGGCTTAGATCCAGCATCATCAGAGGTTGAAGCAGATCCAGAATCATCAGAGGTTGAAGCTTGTGGGTGAGAGGGGAAAATCAACAGAAATGTACAGAAGTCAGATCCCACAGTTACAATATGGAACTGGAACCAGCAAAGGGTGGGCACAGCCCAAGTGAGGACGTCCCCACAGAAGACCAAAACACCCTGTCCAAGTGTGTTTGGTTTCAGAAAGGAGTAGCTCCCAATTTTTTTTGAGTCTCTGAAGCATCTTCATCATGTGCAGGAAACCGGACTTGGGAAAATCATGCTTCTCCACTCAGAGGTGGAGATTTTCCCTCTGCTCTGAGTTTTAATGCAGCAGGCAGAAGAACATCCTTTAAAGTCTGTGAGCATTTGAGTAAAGACAGCCAGAGTTCCAGTCGCTGTGGGTGCAGCACGCTTGGGAAGCACGTTGGTATGACGTAACCCATTTCTGTCTTATGAGGTAAAAGACAGAAATTTGGTAAATGTGATGTGTTGCCAGCCCTCATGTGCTTACTGAGTGCATACAGATGTTGGCATGCTGGTTCCAAGATCTGCTTTCTCCCTTTGTTCAGCACTTTGGAAGTGCAGCCGTTTGCACGATATTCCTCCTGGCTAATGAAATGCCTTCGTGTGCCACCCTCTAGGCTCCAAGTTTTGATCACTGTGCTCAAAATGTAGTAAGTTTCCAAGGGCAGTAAGTTGGCGTGACATCTCATGGCAAGACAGGGTTTGATTTGTGTGTGGTGTATGTGCATGGAGTATAGAGCTAAGCAGAAGAGACAGGAGCAGATAAAAATCAGAGTTTTGGGTTTGGTTTCAGTCTTTAAGTGTCCTAATGACTGTCATTCTTAACTGAGGCTTAGCTTTAACCAGCGCCTGCTCACGGCAGCAGGAAGCTGGACCGATGACACTGAGCTTTGTGACTTTTAGAGAGCAATGTGGATATTCCAGCAAAACTGGCCGTGTGGGATCTCGACTCTGCAGGTGGTGGTTTGGGCTCCTGGATCGCTCCAGCCCTGAGTCCTTGTGGCAAGGCAAGGTCCTCTTCTCTTGCATAGAACTCACTGCTAATGTTAATCTTTGCTCCTGACAATACAAACTGATGAAGGAAATGCAAATACCTACCTTCCCAGCACGCCAACCTGCTCATTTGTGCCTTTCAACAGACCTGCTCTGGCAGGATAATTTCTTCTTTCTGGATTTGAGGCGAGCTTTTTGTGTTTCTTTTTGTATAGTTCAGTTGTACAACAGGCACTTTGCAGACACTCGGGAACAATTCTGTCTCAGGCAGCCCTCAGAATTTCAGAATTAAAGTACGCACAACAAAAGGTGCTCAGTGCAGCACATCATAACTCTACCTAGACAAGGGGGTTCTGAACCAGAGAAGTGGTAAATGAGGTGAAGCTCCCTACACATCCTCTAATACTCTGTAATGGTAAACCACCAAAACTACTTTTAAAGCAAATAGCTTATCTTTACTGCTCTTTTTTAACTAATGTGTGAGTATGGCCTAAAATAGTCATACATTTTAGGTCACATCAAACCTTGTGTGTGAGATGAATTTGTCTAAGTACAGATATGGCAGTATTCCCCAGCAGTCCGGATCTGGTCACACATCCTTCTGCTGCCCAGGCTGCTGTTAAGCTCCTGTTAACCTCCCACTAGAGATTACTCCTCCAGTCTCACCAAGGGCTGCTCGTGGGAAGCATCCCTTATTCCACTTTGTTCCAAATGAGCAGGATTAGCTCAGGTGATGATACACAAGTCAGGTGTATCATCACAAGTCAGGCCTGGTCAGGCCATTTTGGCTGAAACACTCATGGGAGCAACCGAGCAGGTTCTGCTGGGCTCTGGAGAGGGATTAACCCTAGACAGGGCAGTGCGTTGGACAGCTGGGAGGTGTAAAGCCATTGGCCACCACGGATACATCATCTCCAGGCTATGTGAACAGACCCTCAGGCTGGGCTTCACCAGCTTTTGCTTCCGTTTTAGGACCCCTAATACCAGATCAAAAGGGCTGGGACTCTGCAGTGCCATGTGCTGACCTGGCACAAACTCTGCTGAAACAAATTTGTGCTGAAGTTTATTGAAGAGGTAAGTTTGTCCCAGCAGACTTTACCCAGATCAGGTATCATCTGCTTTCCAGCAGCCAGCAAAAGGGAAAGGGCAGCACGGATGCAGAGTGGAGTGTGCCATCTGAATCAGCCTGGCATGGCCATGCCCATGTCTGATGCAAAAGAAATTGATATGGAAGGTGATCCATAGTACACAGACCTGGTACTGATGGAGAAGCTGGTTTAAAAAATGGTCATCTAGGTATTCTGATGTTCTCTCAGTATTGGAAACTAAGCCAAAGACTATCTACTCCCCACCCCTAAAAGGGACTAATTGTTTTATACAGAACCTATGTAGTTTGCAGACCTTACATACCTGAAGGTCCCCTTGTTCATGCCGATCTTTTTTCCCCTGAAAGACCCTAAAGGTTATCTGTAGGGCTCAGATACCAGATTTTTTTCCCAAACCTGTTAGTCTTCACTGTTTCTACTTTTAAAATGCACTTGTCTTTGATTTGTTAGCACTACCGCTAACACATTCTTTCACCTTGAAAAGTTGTACTCTGTGAGTTTGAAATGTTTGAAAGTCCACAAGAAGGTGACTAATATTAATTGTATCATTTAATTTTCTGTGGTAGATTAGTGGGCAAATAACTGGTAAAGGAAAAATGAGGATTCATAGAGGAAATGTGCACAGTGTAAACTACTTTGCCTTGTAAAAAACTCGGATGCCTGGAAAGTAAAGTGTGCATCACACATCTGTGGAAAAAACAAATAACTCCTTTACTAAAAAGCAATAATCTGCATAATGAAACATTAATAGATATTTTAAGTTGCAGTCGTTGCCTGCATAATAAAAACTCTAAGATGAGCATGATTTTTCTTGGTTTATTTTGCTGTTTACACACATTTAATTTCCTTATTCCTGCTCCTCAAGTTCCATTCCCTGTTCTAATTAATTTCTTTCTCATTTGTAGCCCAGGCTAACCATCCTTCCCATGGAAAAAGAGAACATACCCAGTCCATTTGAAATCTGCTTCTGTTTATCTTATTGGTCACCATGTCAGACATGCCTGTGATAGTGGGATGATGCTCGGCTGCATTTTCAGTGGCATTAACTGCTTTATAACTTCAGCCTTTTACAGTTTTGCGGGACGTGATTCACAGAATCACAGAACTGTAGGGGTTTGGAAGGGACCTCCAGAGTCCAACCCCCCCAATGATGAGATGCAGACACAAAGATATAATAGCAGTAATTTCCTCAGGGATTTTTGTTCTCTGGGCCCTGTTCACAAGTGCCAAAGCGCTCCCCAAGCTCTGTCCCATGCCACTGGGTCCTTCTCCCAGTGTGGGTGCTGTTAGTTAGATCTGCGGGACAGCAGTGTGCACGGCATGGGGAATCAGCCGTCTGACCGTGACTGGCAGCCGTGGCTTTACCAAACTGCTGCTTTGGGGAAGCCCCTTCTGAGAAGAAATTGAAACCTCATGCCCTGCCATGCCATTTGGTCACTGGCATGGGAAATAAGGGAAACACTGCTGCTGTCTCCTTCGGCCAGGGCAGGAGGCCGGAGCCCCTCACGGCTTGGCCAGTGCAGCAGGGATCCACGTCCCTCCCTGAGCTGGCCTCGAGGTGCAGGCAGCCGGGCGCCACGCGGCAAAGCCCGCCTCATCTCCCGCTGGGGTCTCGCCCCGGCTGGCTGCAGCCAGGAGCGGACACCGGAGGGTGACAGGGTGCAGGGCGGGATCGGTCCAGGGCTGTTGGGAGAACCCCAGGGCTGACGGGAGGAGAGGCAGGGTGATGAAGGCGCTGGGTGACGAGAGCTCGGGCGGGGGCGGCAGGGCAGCGCCGGCCGCGGGTGTGACGGGACACCTGTGACGGGACACCTGCAGCGGGACACCGGGAGCGGGACACCGGGAGCAGGCGGGGCACGGCGGGGCACGGCGGGGCGGGGGTGGGGCGGGGCGGGGCGGGGCGGTGACGCCCGCAGGTCACAACTCTCCCCTAGGGGGCGTCCAGCATCTGGCCCGCTTAGGGCGGAGCTGCAGCCACCACGTGACGTGAGTCTTTTGTCATAATGCGCTGGGTCACGTGGGGCGTGGGGGGTGCGGTGCGTCTTTGCGCCTGCGCGCTGAGGCGCTCGCGACGGCCCGTGCGATTGCTGCCCGGGAAACCCCTCGGCGGAACGTTGAGGCAGGGGCGGTCGAATCGCCATAGCGAGCGGTGGGGCCTGGGAGCGCCGCCTGCGAGAGAGGGAGCGGAGGCCGAGCCCGGGGCCACGGGGGCCTCTCCCCGTCGTTCGCCCTCTCGTCTGGGCCGCAAGGAGGAGCCGGGAGGGCGCCGCCGCTCGTCTCGATCGCCGAAGGGCCGCGGGCCGGAATCGTTGCGGGGGCGGGGGCCGGGGCCTCGCAGCGCCGCCGCAATGGAGCGCTGAGGCCTCCGCCAGCAGAGTCTGCCTCAGGCCGCGGGGCCTGGCCATGGCGGAGCGCCGCGGCCTGTGAGCGCCGGCCTGCTCGACTTCAGCCCGCGCTGCTCGCTCCGGCCCGCTCGGTCGGCGGGCCCTTCCCCGCGCCGCCGCGGGCCCTGACCGACGCCGTCTGCTGCGGTAGGCGCCATCGCGGAGCAGGCACCGCCTGGCTCCGATCATGTCGTGCGTGCATTACAAGTTCTCTTCCAAGCTGAACTATGATACGGTCACCTTCGACGGTCTCCACATCTCCCTGTGTGACCTCAAGCGACAGATCATGGGCCGTGAGAAGCTGAAGGCGGCGGACTGCGACCTGCAGATCACAAACGCCCAGACCAAAGAAGGTGCGTGGGGCCAGCGGGCGCGGGGCCTAGGGGATCACACGGCTGGCGGCGTCGCAGAACGCCCAGACGCGGCCTGCTCTTTGTGGCTCGTCCCCACGTAGCGTGAGTCAGCCCGGGGCCCATCCCGCCGGCGTGCAGGGGGACAGGGAGGGCGATCGTCGCCGGGGATTAAGCAGGGTGGGAAGCGATAAGGCGATTCGGCTGCGGTTGGTGGTTGTGACTTGTGTGGGACCCTCACAGAGCTATTCTTCTGGAGTTGCTGTTCTGACGAGTACCTTCAGTTATGTGTTGTGGGCGCGGAGCTACGCACATACGTGGTTGATGTGCGACATACAGTGCTTACAAAAGTTTTGGTTTCCTGGAATTCTTCTACCTAAAATGATAAGGAAGTTGGAGGGGCTATCTTACAATAACAAACTTGCCAGATTTCTTTGAAATGTGGTGGAGAAAGCTGAAAGTTGGTTTTGTTGACTTAATTTTATTTTCAAGTTATTTTATCCCACTTCATTGGAAAACTGGTTTTGTGCCCATTGCAGTTGTTACCACCAGAAGAACTGAAGTTTTCTAGCAGAATGCTATAATAAATATATGTGAGAAACTCCTGATTCAGGGATGAGTTTTGTATTACTTAGTATGGTATTTCAGTGATCTGCCATCTTGATAAGGTTGAATATGGTTGAACACTTTCAGATGCGACATCAGAAATAAAAATGTTGTATGTTGTGGTAACTATAAGTTCAGCCCTAGCCTTTAAAATTACTTGACCTAAAGATAACCTGTTTATCTACAGGTATTCAAACTATTTTCAGGAGGAGTCTGTGAAGAAGCTTAACAACACAATGTTACGGGTCTTAGGGATGGAGGCAGTTGGATTGCATGAGGTACATAGGTAGAGATATACTTCAGAAATCTTGAATTTTTCTGAAGGTATTGAATAAGATAGTAGAAAGACCAGTCTTTGTTGCAGACTGCTCATAAATATGTTACCCCATAAAGTGTTACATTAATAGGCATATGCATAATACCATTTTTACAAAGTGTTTTGTTTTGTTCTTGTATGTAATCAAAAGCCAGTGGGGAAAAATAGTGGTGTTTTCTCAAGGTGAAATTAAGAGGGATATCTTTTATACTTTTTAAAGAGCATTACTCTTGTTTAACAGGGAGAAGAGCCTCCTCTAGGTAACTTGTGTTGTACTTTGACCTTCATAAAAGAAATCTGAAATTTTAAACTTGTCCTAGTAGTGGCACAGATGCTTATTGAAGTTTTTGTAAGGGTGTTTTCTATGTGAAAAGGCAAAAATCCCCCAGTGGTTTTCAGAGCAAAGCTAGAAAACACATTTCACTGCAGTACATATGTATGCATGCCAATTTTTCTGCTTATATTCATAGCTGTGGATGTCAGTTTTTATGAATCTGATGTAGATTGTTTAAATTCACCTTCAGAATGTATGGGGGAAATATTAAGCCAGGATATCCTGCATAAATGAGGTACTTGGAATTCTGACATGTGGACATAAAGTATTGGGTTTTTTAATAACTTTGTGCAGGAGTCCTGACTTAAATGTTAGAATTGTCTTGGAAAGAACAAAGTGAAACTTGAGTGAAGATAGATAGCCTACTTGTTCAGATTTTTCAGAGTACTTCAAACTTTAACAGTTCAGTTGCTCTTTTGATGATGGAAATCTAGTATCAGTGGAAAAAAAAAACCTAGGATTAACTTCTGGGAAGGCAAATTGGATGATTAGGACCTGTTGGGGAGGGAGTGTCCTCTTCCATCCTTACTGTAGAAGGCAGAATTGCCTTCAAAAAAGCTGTTGCTCAAGAATGATGCATTTAAACTTGCCTCCTTTCTAATTTAATCTGAATTTCTTGACCTGTTTTCCACAATATTGTGGAAGAGCTGCAAACTCCAGAACTGATGTTTAAGTGCTCTTCTTGCCCTGTAACATTTTGGATCAAAGCCCTGAAAGAACATGCTGTTCTGTTTATCAGGCTGAATACAAAGATCCATAAAACCAAAAATGTGACTTTGAACTGGTCTTAGATTAATAGTTTTAGGAAGAATATTGCTCTTGAACTCAGAACTTGCTTGAGTTAGTGCTGTAGCATGCACTTGATAGATTTAGTAGTGCCACAATGCAATGTCTTCCCAACAAGCTCATGCTAACTCAGAATGAAATCGTTTGGCCTCACAGCTGATGCCTGTCTACTGGAATGTCTTCAGCACTGTGCAAACTTGGCATTTAGAGAAGGCTTTCTATATGCTGCCCTTCACTGTGCCACGTTGTTGCAGTGCTAATATGGGTGATTACTGTGGTTGCACTTCATAGTGCACTTAATTCTTGGGTTGCCACGCAGCATTATTGTGTGGAGCTTTCAGAAAGGGTATGGAGTTCCCCATCTCCTGTGTGAGTTGAAAGTAAGCCACATAGCCATTCAAAAATAAGATGTTACAGCGGAGCTGTTACAAGATGTTACAGGATGTTAGAGTGCAATGGGGATATGCTGTCAGCAGGGTCAGTGTCCCTTGGACAGGTGCTTAATGGGGTTCAGTACCACCTTGTCTCCACCATTGCTCTCATTTTCCCAGTAATATGCTGAAATGACAGGCAATGCCCATAAAACACTATGGCATCAGGCAGTCTGTATAATCAGATTAATGACTGAAATGATGCTAGATTTCATTGACTCATCCTTTCAAAGTAATATAGGTGTTCTTTTGGAGTACAGTACTGTATAATAATAATAACACAAATGAAAACTTCCATGAACTGCTTGACCTACTGAACTAGCTAATTCAAGAAATGATGGTGCACCAGTGGTAGATGAGTGTTGTGGTTTAACCCAGCATGCAGCTAAAACAGCCACACAGCTGTTTGCTCAGCCCCCTGTAGTGGGATGGGAGAGGGAATTGAAGACAAAACCATAAAACTTAAGAGTTGAGGTAAAGATAGTTTAATAGGACAGAAAAAGAAGACTTATATAGAAAGCAAATGATAACAACACAGTTGCTCATCAACTGAAGTCAGTACTCGTCTAATTCTCAAGCTGAACTGCCTCCTGAGGCCTGCCCCCCTAGCCCATGACATCATATGGTATGGAATATCCCCTTGGCCAGTTGGGGTCAGCTGTCCTGGCTGCCTCCCCTCCCAGCTGCTTGGGTGTTCCCCACCTTCTCATGGGCAAGCCAGTAGGAGAAGTAAAAAGTCCTTGACTGCTGGGCAACAACTGAAAACATCAGCATGTTATTGACATTATTTTCATTCTGAACCCCAGACACAGCACTGCATCAGTTACTAGGAAGAAAATTAACTCTTACCTGAGCTGAAACAGGACAGCGAGATCGCTGATGCTTATTTTGGTGGAAGCTGAAAATCCAGAAATAGTAGTCCAGTCTGTTAATCAGGGTGTTTAGAGGCAGTGCTTTCAGTGCCAGCTACGTAGAGGATTTGTCTGTTGTGAAGTGTGCAAGTGGTGGTGATTAGAACAGAGTGTTTTAAAAATCCTATAATCAGCAAGCATATTTTTAAGTGCTACGGAGAAAGGGTGTTCTTGGGAGTTACCCTGTTTGCTGGTGGACATAGTCTGGCATGTTGGTAATTTTAATTTCTTACTCTGTAAATCCTTCTCCCAGTAGCATAATAGCTGGTTAGCAAGGCATCTAAGCCTAATAAAGGCTTTTCTTTGTGGTTTCTCATCTAGGCTTGCCTTCTGATGCTTTCTGTTTTGATGAGCTGGGGTGGAAAAAATGGGTGAAAATACTTCTCCAGATAGTGTGCAGGGGGATGGTTTTGCAATGCTGAGATGCTCAAAATGGTGGATTAAAGCAAGCCATAAAAAAGTTGGAACTCGTTTCAGTAATATGTTTATAGCATATATATGACAGAAACTATTAAAACTAGCATTAAACATAAAGCAGTATAAACTTCAGTACATAACTTGAGCTGTTTGTACTTTTCTGCAGCAAGAAGGTTGTGGATATTAATGCAGTTGTTGATTTACTATTTCTAAGTCAGTATGAAGTAGCAGTCAAAGTAGCTGTTCAACTTGTCTGCCTTCATTCATTCCTGGAAATACTTTTTTTCCCTTAACTCTTTCAAGCATACTGTTTTCTCATAGAATAGACAGCAAGTTTTAGACTGTTAGGTCTCTTCTTCTCTTGACTTTGTCACATCCAAATCTTCCTTTGCTTTTGCAAGCTTTCTGAGTTGAATCCTTACTTCTAATCACAGTTTGGATTTTCAAAAGCCCTGGTAGCCACTTACTGGTCACCACTGGCAGTAGAAGAAGTTTTGTGCTATAAAGGAGTAGGAATCAACAATGTTGTTATCTTCAGCTTTGTTGAACACTTCTGTTGGAGCTCTGCTTGGACAAACATGAAAAGTAGCCTTGTTGAGTATGATGTCACTGCGCACTTTGCAGATGTTGAGTCACATGGTGAGGCAGAGTGACACTGCTTTGCAGGTCCTGGTAGTTGCCAAGTCTGTGCTAGGGGATGGTGCTGCCCACGGGAACAGGATCCTGCTGGGAGATGCCAGCATAGTCTAGCAGCTCTCAGACTAAACTGGCATCTGTTAAATTTAAATTGAACAAACAAAAATTCCTGGAGACTTCAGGAATGGTGCTCCAGCTGTAGTCCTTTTCTATTAAAAAACAAACTTGTTAGTCTACATTGTTTTACTTCATGTTTAATAAAATGTCATCCCCAGAATGAATTCAGTTAATTGAGGTGAAGGAAAAATAAATGTATTGAAGCCAACTGCTATCAAGTCTTTGTACAGAACTAATTCAGCCATATACTCTGCTGTGTGTATACTTCCACAAGTTCTGGCACAGTGACAAACCTAGTGTGATACTTCAAGTACCAAATACAAATATGTGCCCTCATGAGTGTCCCCAACAAAGCCTTTACTTCACCTAGCTATTGTCAGTCTTCAGTTGATCCATTTAAATGAATGCTGAATGACTTCTATGGGGAATTTATTTTTATCAGTCTGTTATTACATGGCTGGAGCTTCACTGTGCACTTAAGCGGACTGAAAACAAGCGTATCTATGTGTGCATGCAGATTGGTTGTTCAGCAGACAGATGTTAATACTTCTGTCAGTGAATTGTGACAAAATAGTAAAAGAGGACTTAACTTTTTGCATCATATTCCTGTTCATGTTGCAGTTGACCTCTGCAGGCTTTCATAATTTGTGGGAGAGGTACTGACACTTGTCATCTTCTCCAGATCTACTGCAATCCTAAGTTTGGCACAGGTTTGGGAAACTCCTGCCTTTTGGTGGAGCCCCTGTTGCTTATCCTGTATCCCAAAAATCTCAATCTTAGTGTTTTGTGCTCTGGCCCAGAAGGAATACACTGTATGACTCCAGCAGGCAGAAACAGCTGGGTTGGCCTTTGAGAACTAGGGCTGGCATGATCTCCCAGTTGTTTGTGCCTAGGTACTGACTCCCTCATAAAAAAAAAAAAAAGCCCAGTGCAGCCCTTCTTCAGAGGTGGCTGTGTAATGGTTGGATGTCCCATTTGAGAAAGGGCTCTAGGGGTTCGTTTCAGAATATCTGACTTCTGTAAAAGCTTCCAATTTCTTCATTAGTTGCCCATTCTATGGTTTTAAACTGCTTAGTTTAGAAGTTCAGAGGAAGCTTATTGTTTCCCTGGGGAGGGAAAGATCAGGAATTAGTTTCAGCTAAATGATTTTTCAGTTTTCTGAAGAAGCATTTTGTCATTTTGAAATAGAAGCAAAATTTCTATTTCGTTCTGGTAGGTATGGTCTGGTCTAAGAGAGGTTCCTGCCCATAGGAATAATGCACTTAGAAATGGGAGCATAAATTGCAAAGTACTTTTATTTTGTGTGTGAAGAGAGAACTTGACTAGATAAGCAGCATCTTTGGTTTTCAGTCCATTGTTCAGATTTGGTCTGCGAAGGTATAGGCTTTTAATATTTAAAATTATAGGCAGATTACAGGGAATGACTGCTGATACTGCTTTAAAATATTTAGTCATACCAAGCCTGTGTAAGAACAACAGTTCTTGTGGAGACATCTTTGTTTTACACTTGCTCAAAGGGTCTCAGGTAGTTGGGTGGTTGTGATGGTTTTTCTTTGAGTCTTACCTAAAAGGTCAGAAGGCTTTCTTCTTCAAAAGACTAGGACAGTGTAAGCCAAGGCAAAGCACAGATGGCTTCAGGCATGCTGTTTTCTAAAGGCTTTTAAAGGCTGTCTTAAGTAATTTCATTTGAGTCTTGCTGCTCTGTAAAGAGAAAAAAAAAAAACAACCGTGAACTGAGACAATTCATGACCCTTTGGTTACTTTGAGCTAGATGATTATCTTAAGAGGTGGTGTAGTTTTGCACAGCTGGGTTCTGGTGGAGAGGGAGTGCTGCAGGTGTAGCTTCTGCAAGAAGTAGCTAGAAGCTCTCTGCAGGCTGGAGAGAGTAAACACCAAGGCCAGAGTTCTGTTGACCAAGGCTGAGCCAATCAGTGATGGTCACAGTGCCTCTGGGAATCACGTTTAAGAAGGCATCTGGCCTCCAGCCAGGGCCAAACCACCAGGAGATGGGAGATGGCAGTTCTGCCCTACTTGTGAAAGCAAGCTCAAAAAAACCCCAAAACTTGTGCGATCCAAATTCTAGCACTGCCAGATTCGTTTCCATGTAAATGTAGAGCACTGAGTAGCTGAGGAAGGGTGGTTGGTGCTGGTTTAAGTGCCAAGAGAGATGGCAGGCTGTCTCTTGTGTTCTGCCAAACTGCTCTGTACTAGCAGCATAGGTGAATCAGGTTTAGTTAACAGCTATGGAAGCACTGACTGAAAGCATTTGTGGTTTAGCTAAGTGGCTCTCTTGTTCCAGGAAGGTTAGTCAGGCTTCAGAATCTGGTTTAGTCATGTGAGGCTTTGCTGTGGTTTGCTTCTCTCCAGAGAGCTATTGGTTTTGTACTCTAACAGAAGCAAAAGCAACTTAAGCTAGATCAGGAAAGAACCTGATGTAGTATCAGGCTCTTTTGGTGACCTTTGAGACTATTTTGCTATTGGCATTCAAACATTTTTTTAAAAAATGAAAAATATTTTTCTGCTTCTGTTTGATTATCAAACTCAAGGATTTCTTAAAGTGTATTTGTATATGTAACATCATGCTTTTATTGTCTCAACACTACAACTTTGCTTTCCCATTTGTCAAGGGATTCACTGAAGTGCTATATAAATACATGTATTAAAATACATTCTTATTAATTGACTTAAATTTTTTTCTGTATTTATGTTGTTTTCAGAATACACAGATGATAATGCGCTGATTCCGAAGAACTCATCAGTAATTGTTAGAAGAATCCCTATTGGAGGTGTCAAAGCTACCAGCAAAACATACGTTATGTAAGTATCCATAAAGCATGGTGGTGTTTGTGGTGGGCTTCAGTGCATTAACTTTTATTGATAGTAGTTCAGCACGTTCAGTGTGTACCTTTCTTCATAAAGGAGCTGTTTGTTTTTCTTTTAATGGGGTAGATTTTAACGTAATTGTCCCAAAGTAGACTTAAATTTTTAGGCCTGCTGGGACATGGGGTTCAAACTCCAGTAGTGATAACTTTTAAAATGATTTCTTGGGGTTGATTTTTCTGATACCCAAGTTGTAGATCCTGTTTACTTGGAGAAAATCCTTACTGTCTGTGCTTGCTTATGTTGCTTTTATGGTAAAGACAGATATGCACTGTAGTGTAAATTTAAAATTTTTTCCCAAGAACAAGAGTCTGACTCAAAGTGTTTGACTTGCATTTATGGGATGGGGACTGGAGTATGGCAGATACTCTTATGCCCCAAATCTGGGGGGTTTGCATAACAGCAATAGAGGAAAGACCAAGGATTAACAGTTGGTGAAACATGCAAGCAAGGTTTCATTCATAAGTGATTCCTGTTAGTTTCCTAAGGACAATGTCTCTTTTGGGTAAGAGGAAAAATAATATCCTTAAGTGTATCACCTCTTTTGCAAGTACAATCAAGGAGTAGTTAATCCTTTCCAGACTTGAAACTCAGAAAGCAGTTTAGCACACTACCAGATGTTCCTAGTTATCTTAGTCTGAATTTATCCTAAGCTGGTATCTGTCCTCCAGTTTTTAATTCTATATTGCTAAGATTTATGGAAAGCAGATAATTGGATGTTATTGATTAAAGTTATAGATATTCAAATGCTACCCTGACTGCAGAGTTATTGCTGCCACTTTTGTATTCATACACTCCAGTTCTAGATCAGCTACATTAAGGTGGCTGGAAAACATGATCATTCAAACAATGTGCCGCTCCACCACAATTAGTAAATATTATTAGCTTGTGGTTTTGTCATGTTCTTCTCCTGTTGGTTCTGAGTAAATACACTGAGTTTCAGTGTTTCAAACAGTACAGCAGCATTCTGGTATACATGAAGTGTTTGATACCAAGAAACCCCTGAATTTATGTGGCTCTGCATGAAAACTGTGGTCATATTACTGCACTATTTGTAGTGCTTTCAGACACTACCTAGTAAATCTAGGTGCCACAGTGTTGTACGTAGAAACGTGGCCTTGTTTTGGGAGGTAATTTAAATATGCTTAGTGCTGTCTTGTCAATACATCGTGTTTCTAGTTGGATGGCACCCTTTTCTGGTATTGTAATGTTGCCCTAAAATGAGAAGATAGATGCTGCTAGCATCTAAGAGAAATAAATATTATTTAAATAAATATCGTTATGCCCACATATTTCATTATGTGGGCATAATGAAAGAAAAGACTGCTGTTCCAATGTGGAAAATTAACTAGGCAGATTAGCTTTCTATTCCTTCAGCTGGAAGCATTGCAGAAACAGCTAGCAGAGTGATTAATGTTTGGGAATTACAAATACGTACTGCAGTGGTGGAGAGGCCTTCAAAAATGTGTTACCTTGTAGTATGTTCTTCAGGGTAAATGTATGAGGAAACTTGTGTGGTAGGCTAAAGTATTTCCTTGTACTTCCTCATCTTTAGGAGGTACGTGGCTGTAATGGCAGGCATGGTGGTGTTCTAGCAGTGGCAAGAAGCATGAGCCTTTCTATTTGTATATAAATTCTGTAGCAGCCTTTGAATTGCCTCTGCTCATGGGACACTTTCAGTGATGTATGAATTGTTTGTATCAATGGTTGCATGAATGATTCATGATGAGTAGCATGCTGATACAGATCAATGAATATGTGGAATCTCAGCAAATTTTCAAATGTAATAAATATTTCCTAAAATACTGTAGCATTTTCAAGATTATCTTAAAGCAAATTCTGGCAATTAAGACCTTTTTTTTTGTCACAGGACTCCTAAATCGCACAAAATCCTAGAAACTGCTTTCAGGTGATATTTCTACTACTATTTTTAGTCAATATAGCATATGTAACACGTTTAGTATTTTGGCACTTTGATGGCTAAATATAGTAGATATCTGAACAGTGCTTGGGCTTCCACAAAGGAACTGTTTTAAGCACTGGTGCTGCTGACGTTTTTATGTTACTCCTTTGTCAGATGACTGATTATTTTTTTTTTTCTTAAAAGTAAACTTGCACTTAAAAGTGTCTAAACTACCACTGTTCTCAGATACCAGATTCAGTGCTTTAATTTCTATTTGTAATACTAGGGTTATACAGCTTGGCTGCCTTTGTGTTTTGCTGGTTGATTATTTTAGAACAAAACTGTAGTACAGACATCGTATTTCTGATATTTACATAGCAGAGAAAGTATTTGAGGACTTCCTCTTGTGCTGTTGTGTTCTCTGTCTTAAGTTTTAGACTAATTTGTGACAAAGTAGAAACATGATTTGGGGTGTGTTTTAGTTGCGTTGTGAATGTAGCAAGAGAGAACATTTTTACATAAACTTCCACATTTGTTTGACAATCAGAACATGATGTTTTGATGTTCAGGCTTTGTAATCTTTTTTCACTGCTTTATGTTGAGTGCAAGTGTTTTACTGTAAATTCTGATCACCTTTATTTCTTCTTCTAGAAGTCGAACTGAGCCAGTGAGTGGAACATCAAAAGCAGTATGTAAAAACACAATCTCACACTTTTTCCTACACACTGCACTTAATTCTAAACAATGTAGCCTTTATTAATTTCCCAGACATTAATATTTTCAGTAAAACATAGTATATGTTGTAAATACAATGTATTTGATTCAGCTTAGTTAAAAACTGATCATTTGCACAGTTCTAATGTGACTCCTGGTATTTGTGCCTAGCAATGCGTTGTATTTCATATTGAATATGCTAGAATCCTTCCTGTATGACTTTGTGTTGTACAGACAATGTATGATCGTTTTAGATCATGTAGGTTCAAGGTTTACACAACTGAACATGGTGCCATGTTCTACATCTGTCTGTCTATAGCTAGTAATATGTATGTTTGTATAGGTTGTTGTGTGCTTTTTGTTTCTTGCAATAAAAATTATTTGGAGTGTATTTTTTGCCATTTTCACATTGTATCACTTAGCTTTTGTTTTCAAATACTTTTTTGCCTAATGGTTTTTGAAAGTGTTATCAAAAACCACTGAGAAACCATTATTGTTAAACTGGTACTGTTTCTTACTTGGGGGTGCAAACAAATACCAAAAATAACATATCCCATATGTTTTGAGGACAGTTCTGTGCCGCTAAATGATTCCTTTGATGTCCTTAAATACTCTTGGGTATTTGTTCCTAAAAGTGTGTAATTGAAGCAATATTGTTTGGGCCCCTCTGAGTGCATAAATGTCTTTAATAGATTGCCATGAATTTACATATCGTTGCTACACAAAGTGGTATTCTAAAGTTCTGCATTTGATCTTTCCACTTTATCTGATGAAGCAGTTGAGTTTAATAGTTTGTCTGCAAATATCTAATACAAAGTTAAAGCCTGGTGCATTTGTGGGTAAATCATTTTTCTTAACTTCTGCTTGCAGTACATTTTTGGATCTGGGTGACTTCAGGGTTGGATGCTGATGCTTAAACTTTTCAAAGGTTAAGCCTTTCTTTAGTATACCACCACTTTGAATTTACATTGGAAAAGGAGCAGCATTTTTCTTCAGCTTTAAAAACGACTTTCTGCTGCTAAAATATAAGTAACACACAAATGCTTGACTAGTAGTGGTCTAGTTCTTGATTTGATTTGCCACTTCGGTTGAACAACGTGTAACTAAGCATTTCAAAATAGTCCTCATAGTAATTTTATACTATTTGGTGGTTTTTATTTTTCATCTTTATTTTACGTATAACTGCTTTTTCTTCACTAGAGTGGTGTGAGGCATTACACTAACCCTGGATCATTGGATCTGATCACTTGATAAGCTGTTAGGATAAGTTAATCTAGAAATTCATGAACTCTGGGTCTGTGTTCTGTGAAGAATACAGCCTCTGATTATTGTGGAATAGTAGACAACCAACTTAAAATTGAAAACTTCTTGTGTGTAGGTATAAAAACACTTCAGTTTAAATCTGCATCCAGAATTCTATTGATGATTGATTTGAATTTCCTTTTTGGAGATGAATGCCTCTCATTGTGAGTTTGAGTTAGTTTAACTGGCACAGTGACCCGAGTAGTTAATGTAATGCATTTATGTAAACCACGTTTATAGTATTTGGTCTAATTCAGATGGGTTTTTATTTCTTGAAAACAGTTCTTTTTCTTTTTGTTTACTAGCATGTGTATAAACACAAATCACATGTTCATAAATAAAGTTAACATTCTTTTAGCCTCGTGTGTTCCCTGGCATGTCTGTATTACGTTTCTAAGTAGGATCTTACCACGATCTAACATAGATGTCTCAAAGAAAAAAGTATCCTGGAGTGGGAGGGAAAAGAGTTAGTGTTAGTTAAAACTAATTAAAGTAAATGAAAGGCAAAGCAAAACTATTTCCCTCTTGCTTGCTTTCTTTGGGGTTGTGGGTAGCCACAGGGAGGGCAGAAGCCTTGCATCTCTCGCTATAAGTTTTCTTTCTCACTGTAAAATCTCTGCAGCTGCATGTGCTTGTAGTGTTGGAGACACTATTAGCTTTATGCTTAAAGCTGCCTCAGCTCTTGGTCTAAAGTGGGGGTTTTGTATGTCAGTTTGGTGTATTTCAGAAGCTGGATCTTACTGTAGAAGGAATAAATCACTGGAAAGCTTGCTGATTGCTGTTGATCAAACAGCAGCAGCAAAATTAAAATTAGTTAAGTTTTTTTTTTTTAAAGGATGCCCAAAAGCTTTGAATATTTTATCATTTGTCTTGTTCTTTTAGCTGTCACTCTACACTTGCAAATTTGCGCTGCTCTCTTATTCTTACTACAGCCAAATCAAGGAATTGGATCATCTTTGCTTTAGTGTTACTATTTCAGTAACTGCAAGGATCTCTGGTGTTTTTGTCCTTAGAAGCTGCAGAAATGCAGAGGGTCATGCCCATTGTTTTCATACCATCAAGCACAACTGTGATCTTTTCTGCAGAATTTTTAGGTTAGTCAGGGTATCGGGTCTTAGGAAACCACTGTAACTTAAATGTAGCACCTCAGCCAGTGAGGTTAGCCTTTTTCCTCCCATTTTTTGTCCTCTTTTCCATTTGCTTTGTTAGTTTGTTTAGTCCCTGCATGAAATGAGAGTTAATGCATTGACTGTGAATTCTGGTTTTGGGAGGGGTGGGAGGGGTTTGATTAGTTTTGGTGGGATTTTTCCAGTTCTTCTGCGGTGTTAGGGTTGTACACAGGTTCTGTGGAGATGCTGTATCTGACTGATTGGAGGGACTGACAGGAAATACTTAGAAGAAATTTAAATGAAAAAAAGACACAAGAATGCAGGATATTTGGAAGATGATTCCTGGGCAAACATAGTATATTATCTATTTGGTGCTTTTGATAGCTGGTTAGCAGAAGGGAGTACTATCATCTACTTTAAGAAATTAGACTCTTGCCTGCAGGCCATGTAGTAAGTGCTTCCTAAAAAAATACAAGAACTGATTTTATTAACAGTTCATTAACTGTTATATTTCAGTTACTGGTCAATACTAGACTGTTATGCACTAGATTGTTTAACAGTAGACTCCATAGAGTGCTTTCCTAATTTCTTTTTTTCTTCTGAAAAATCACAGTATGGCAGTGGTGTGCCTGCTGTGAGAGAACCCAGGCCAGTTTTTCCACATGTAAAAGAGTGGCATATGAAGCAGAAAGCTTCAAAATACTTCATCAGGCTTCTTTTTTACATGACTAGGTACGAAATGTTCTGAAAAGAAGGAAAGTTAAATCTTCTGGTAAGATTTGCCATGAAAAAAAGGTCTATTTCCAGGTCTGGGTGTTCCTCTCCAAAGGCACGTTTTCAAGAACATTTTTGTTAGCAATACAGTAATGTGGTATGTGCTTACCTAAACATGTAGAGAAGGAATGATTATCTGGAGTGAGGTATCATCATGTAAATGTTTCTTCCCCAGAGTCTGCTAAACCCACTCCCTTAAATTCTTCCCACTCCATTAGGTAATAAAGGACAAGAGCTTTTTCCAATGAAGAATTTTAATCTTTCCTCAGATCAATTTGTTGTGACCTCTTGAGGAAAGCTGTTCAGTTTCCATTGTGAAATTTTATTCTATGGTTTTGAACAACTTTAAACATAATCAGTGAATTGAGTGACTTCGATATTTTACTAGTGTAAGATTAAATGCTGCTTGTGGTATAATATAATGAAATATACTGGAAAAGGAACTAAATAAGAGTTACCTTTTTTACTGTTGGAAAAACTGCATTTCAGTACTAATTCTTGATAAACACCACAATCCATTACTAATGAGTGGCCTGGGAACTTCATTCTGGCAAGATGTTCCCAGTAGGCAGCTGGGGGGGGGTGGGGAGTGTGGTCGCAATGGGGAGAAAAGTTGCAGGGTTGTGCTCTGAATTCCATGTTTTCATCAAGAGTATGCTTTACACTTCCTTGCTTTTCTTCATTTAGTACTAGGCTGCTATAAAAAATTGGTTTTGGTCTGATAGCAAGGGGAATACTAAATTTTTGAACTTCCCAAACTAATTTGGCTGGTACGGTCTGTGTTGTGCTCTAATAAAATACAAGAAATCTGTTTTCTTGATTTTTATAGTCTATCATGTTAAACAGCTTTAAGTGTTTGGTTGGGGTGTTTTTTTCTAGATAAAGTGGGTTACTTTCATGGCTTTTGGTTTAGATTGCTGGTTTTGTTTAGGTTCTGTGGGGGCTGGTGAGTTTAGCATTTTTAAACTTGCTGACAAAAGGGGCACAATTCATGTTTCGGGGCTGATGTGCTTTATTCTGACAGGCAGCTACTGTGTTCATAAAAGCCTAACTGTAAATTTATAAATGGTGAGACATTAACTGACTAAATTATAAATGGCACTGAAAATAAGTTCCCTTTAGTGATGCTTCTTTCTCAAACTTATATAATTTTTATTAAATCTCATTTAGCTGAAAATTTATGGCTTCCCTTTGACTGTTAAGCAGTTGTGAGCATTTGACAAGGGTCCCTCTTTGAGATATTCTGGAGCAGTAAGTTGAGCTCAAGCGGGTTTGGTTATTTTAGTTTCTTATTAACTACATAGACACTCTTATAAGCTCTCATAGGTTTGGACTATGTTTTGAATAAATACATTAGCTTGGAAATGCCTTTTTCAGTGACGCTCAGAGGATATAATGCAGACTTTCAGACTACAGTAGAGGTTAACTATTGCTATGTTTTGACTGTAGAACTTGAATATGTGTTTAATTTTTTGTGAACAGATTGATGACTCTTCTGCATCTATTTCTCTGGCCCAGCTTACTAAGGTATATATATATTCTTGTCAAATACTTTAAAAAGAAAAGTGTTTGCTTCCTATTTTTAAATATATCTTGTGATCTATAGCTGAATAACTGTTGTAATTTGAAAAAAAAACCCTTTAATTTCTAATAATTTCAAGTATTTATTTTTACTTTAAAATGTGTGTATATTTTGATACTATCCTGTAAAGAGTAGTTCCCAGTTTGGGAAGATAGAAGGGGAGTACCTTATCAGCCTCAACATAATGTTGCAGTATAACTCATCTTCAAGACACAAAGAAGAAGCCCTTCAGAAGCTGTTTACCGTTTTTCATACGTTTCGTTAATTTTGCGTTGGAAACTAACACAATTTTTACAGAAGAATTTAATTGGCTGTAAGTTATGGACATTCCAGGGGGGTTTGCAACAGCCAAAGTAGAAGCGTTTCTGTAACATGGACAATTGCATGACTACTTTGAATTTTAGTCATAATAGTTACAGACACATTCTTTGAATGCTGCACAACTTAATAAATTGTAGTATATATATAGTGGACAACACAACCTAATTTGTTTGAACGCAGACTGTGTAAATTGTGTAAATGTACCTAATTGTTTATAGGAATATACCAATGTGTATGTGTGGCATATTGGCAGATGTGACCTTCTGAAACTGTTGTAATCCCATGTTTTGCTATGGAACTGCTTGCCTTTTTTTGCTCTACAATGTGTGACTTTGTCTGGGAAAGCACTAGTGATTGCACTTTGTGAAAAGGTGTAGTGCTAGCCAATTAATTTACTAGTCTTTAAAGTTACAAAGATTAGAGAAGGCAGGGCCTAATGCAGAGTAGCTAGTTCATTCTTCTGAAAATAAAGGCTGGAATTCATGCTCAAGAAAGAAATCTCTTCCCACTGGTAACTTCTTCCCTCTCTCACTGCAGAAATTTAGTTGTGTACATTTGGCAAAAACAAAACCAAAAAATAAAAGTTTGGAAGGTAGCCACCAAAAGAAATTGGTCTGCATTAGTGCTGTCCCTAAAAGTGTCCTTGGTTCTGTAAACTCATGTGAAGCTTTACTCTAAAATGTGAAAAACTGTCCAAGTGGTGTACACATTGAAGCTCTTGAGAAAATTATTTCCGAAAAATACAGGAACATAACATAAAGCAGCTCAAAACTGTTACTTACTCTAACCTCTTTAGTGCAGACTGGCTTAGCGTGGAGGTAATGTGTTGACAGTTTTCTGTTTTACTATTACTATGTATTAAATGCCATATTTGAATTTTGGTCTATTCCTACTAATGTTTGTGGGTTTTGGATGTGTTTTGTAAACTGTTTGGGTTCAAACAAATTAGTTAAGTATCTGTAAAGTTTTCTGTAAATGTTCATGGAAATGATTTCTTAGCTGTTGATCTGGATTATGTTACTGTTGAGAAGAAAAACTCTGTGTATATGAAACAACCATTTAATAAAATGTTGAAACTAGTTGGTTGGTTTTGTGAATGAATGCATATAAAAACGAAAACATGAGTGGTTGATCTGAGTGATAGGTGCTTGAAGCTCCAAATAATTTACAGTCACTCCCTTAGACCCTGCTTGTATCTGGACTAGTGTGTAATAAAAAACATTTTAAGCAATACTACTTAAGATCAGCTGGCTTCAATAATTTGAAGATCTAGTTGTGCATAAGGTTTATATTACAATTTGTGTGTTAAAAGGACACAGTCAACCTCTATAAAGTTTTGCTTACTCTAGTTAAATCATTTAATATAGAGTTAAATGAGGGGGAATTCTGCTGTTTGGACTGCCTACAGCACATGATAATCAGATTTCTACTGAAAATTATCTTTTGTCTTGCTGAGGGATTATAGAAAGCTTGATTCCTTTTAATGCTTCTGTGTCAGAGGCTGAGTTTCAATAAATAAAATGACTTCCCCTTCTGTTGTGTGTCCTTTTAATGCTGCAAAATGTAAATAGTGTTACTTGCATACATATTTCTCAAATGTGCAGTGGATATCTTCTCATTTGAATAGTCTGGAGCTTAAAAATAAGTTCAAAAATACTGGATAGTGTATTTTTTTTCTACACATAGCTTCAGTCCACTTTGAAGAAAATTGGATTGGTTACACAAGTCTTTATGTAAGGTACAAACAGAGCCTAAGGTTTTGAGTGCCCAAGAATGCTCTTTTCAAGTAGGTTAACAGGCACATAAACATCATGTAATGGCATAAGGACTCCCCAGAACATCTTCAGGACAAATATTTTATATAAGCAGCTGTTTTCATGCAACCTCAGCTAGCGTTGTGCTGCTCTTTACAGGATTGGATGAGTGGTGTTGTCTTTGGCTGTGTGGGCTTAAATGTGTTTCTAATGTGTGTGTCAAATAATTACCTGTTAAACAGACTGCCAATCTGGCTGAAGCCAATGCTTCCGAAGAAGATAAAATAAAAGCTATGATGACACAGTCTGGCCATGAATATGATCCGATCAAGTAAGTGTTGACAACATCGAATCTGTTCTTTTAAGATTATGAAAAATTGTAGTGGTGTTTGTTTTAACAAGAGATACATGGATACCTTTTTCTTTTTGTCCCAAAAAACTTTTAGTTACATGAAGAAACCCTTGGGGCCACCGCCACCGTCATACACATGCTTTCGTTGTGGGAAACCTGGACACTATATAAAGAACTGCCCAACAAATGGGGTAAGATGGTGGAGGACTTCTGGCCTTACTTAGATGGTTTATTTTTTAACCTTGACAGTGACTTAACATGGATATTCATATTAAGAATTGTTTCTCTTGGGGTGAAATACAGACAGTATATCGCAGTGTTGCAAACCCTTTCAGATCAAGGGAAACTGCAAATTATAAATGTAAAATGCCCTCTTTTTTTTTTTTCTAGGTCATAAGCATTAAATATGCCTGTAGATCTGTCTTTGTGAACATTCCATGTATATTTTGATACTTTTTAACATTATTTGAAAATTTTGTCTGGTTTTAACTCTAATGACTCAGTTAATGTTAGTCACTGAATGTATATACCTGAGGTATGAATTTAACCCTCACGTATACATGGCGACTCAGTTTCTTCAGTGACTGATAGATTCAGAGCACTGAATTAAGCTCTCGCTCTGAATTGTGCTTTGCAGGAGGAACAGGTTTCTGTCTCTTCTGTGAGTGGATGGTGAGCTGAGGGCTATTTCACCATTAAGGAACCTGAAATCAAGCCAAAGAATGTCAATTGAGTTCAAAGCACTACTCAAGCCTTTGAAACATCCTAGCTATATTCATTTAGGGAAATAAGTATTTCAGTTGAGCAAGCTTTACGCTACATAAAAGGAGAGAATTAAAGACTGCTGCTGCTTAAAATACTTACTGAAATCTTGTCTTAAGCATCAGTCTTGAGTTATGTCTGCATTTCTTTTCTTAACAGGACAAAAATTTTGAGTCTGTTCCCAGAATTAAAAAAAGCACAGGCATTCCAAGAAGTTTTATGATGGAGGTGAAGGATCCTAATACGAAGGGTGCCATGCTGACAAACACTGGAAAATATGCAATACCAACTATTGATGCGTAAGTATTAAATGAATGGATCAACCAAAAAGTGAATGAGAGGAAAATACATGTAAATACCTTAGTGGCAATGCAGCCAAAATAGGCAGTGTCTGTAATTACAGGAGAAGAATCACTGTCACATTTGTATCTTAGCCTTTACTTTCCGATGCTAAAATGGGGTAATTTTTCATACCCCTGAAGTTGATTAAACTTGTGCTATGGTAGGAATCTGTATTTCTGCAAAACATCTCAGTAGTGCTTATAGTTGGATTCATTCTCTGAATGATTTATGCTTCGAAGGTTTCTGCAAAATTTAACAAATAGTTGGTGGACTGAGGTTTCCTCCCTCTCTGACTTGTATAAAAATCTGTCTGAAACAGACTGAAGTTTTCCTGTTGCTACGAATGAAGAAAATAACTACTCTTTTCTGAAAACAGTAGTTCTTTCAAAAGGCACTTGGTAGCACTTCTGTTTTTCTGTCTTGATCTCCTTTTGTAGAAGCTGTAACATAGACTTTCCATTTATAAAATGTAATTACTTGGTGACTAGCTTTATTCTGAGCCTGCAATTTACATTTACCCTCTGGCAAAGAAGAGATGGGATTCATTTCTAGCTGTCAAAAAAATGTTTTCCTAGTTTGAGCTAATTTCCTAGTTGATCCAATGAATGGGAGACTACAGAAGTGAATTTGTTCTCCCCTCTTTCTTCTAGTGTTGTGGTTATAGAAAAGTTTAGACTCAGGGCCTGTGGTTTAGAAGGCTAATGTGGGGTGAGAATTCCATCTAACTCCCTTTGATAAAATCTAAAGCTTGGAAGAGTTTCCCTATAGCCATCTCTAACTTTTTCTTTCCTCACTCTGCTTCTAGGGAAGCATATGCTATAGGAAAGAAGGAAAAGCCTCCATTTTTACCAGAGGAGCCATCTTCCTCCTCAGAAGAAGATGATCCTATTCCAGATGAGCTGTTATGTCTCATTTGTAAAGATATAATGACTGATGCGGTTGTTATTCCCTGCTGTGGAAACAGCTATTGTGATGAATGTAAGTGTTACTGTCAGGTTGCTTAATTCAAAACAACAAATCTGATCATCTAATAGTAGAAATAGGAGAAAACAGAAGTACTTTGTTAACAGTTCTAACAAATACTTAAATATGTTGTGAATGAGAAAGGGCTCTACTCCTACAAATGGGTGAACAAAAAAAAAGCAGAAAGCTTTATTTCCCTTCTTATGTATCTAGTTAAATCCTCTTTACATGTGGAAAGCTAAGGATGAGAAAAGTGCATAATTGTGCAGATGATTGCAGTAGTGGATTTTGAATGCTTTTAGTTTGTCCACAACCCTTTCTCCAATCCAAAATTAGGTATTTAACTGATGACTTGTGGCCTTCAACAAATGGATAATTAGCTATTTAATCCACATTCTTCTCCACAGGCAAGGTGGTTAAAACCTTCAGAACTCCAACCTGCTGCTGTTTTTTGAAACATGTTTTATTCATTAACCTTGAGATTGCTGACATTTTCATTGTACTAGATAGGGAAAAAAAGACTAGTGGAAACATTAAGACAGAGCCTTCACAATAGTGAAATACCAAATCTGTGTAGTTATTTGCTGCATACCAAAACTTTTTTACACTATTGAACATTTATAGCTGCACAATCTCAATTCTTAAGACCATATTCACCCATTAATCATATATGTGCTTTTATAGTTGATTAGGATCCCAAAAAATTCCTTAGTTTGGCTAAAAACTGTGTTGGTGACTCTAATTACTCACAGGTATCAGAACAGCATTATTGGAATCCGAGGACCATACATGTCCAACATGTCATCAAACAGATGTCTCTCCTGATGCTATAATTGCAAACAAGTTCCTACGCCAGGTAACGTCGTGACTTTTACATTAGGTGTTTGTAAGAAAAATCTACTTGTAAATGCTGAAGGGGAAGAAAATACTTACATCTCCTTAAGCAAGGCTAAATTGAGTTAAGGCTAAATTTACTCTTCCAGTCCTCTATCTGTTGGTACAGAAGCTTGTTACTCTTTAGCAATGATCCAGCAAATTCAGCCTGCACTTCTGTTTCGTGTGATTGCCACACTTTCAAACTTGTCAGCACCAAAATACTTTAAATACAAATACTCAGAGTTACCTGTCTCTAACATCAGTGTTTAATGTGATGTGTTCATATTTGTGTATTCTGAATTATTTTAGGATTAATAGCATTTACAGGAATACACAAGTAATTTTACACTGGAGACTTTTGTTTGTTATCTGCTGAAGTTGTGTATGTTTTTCTGCCTCTAGGCTGTGAACAACTTCAAAAACGAAACTGGGTACACCAAAAGGCTCCGTAAGCAGATTCAGCAGCAGCAGCAGCCACCGCCGCCACCACCACCACCTCCACCACCTCCACCACCCCTAATGAGACAGACAATAACACGCAACCTGCAACCTCTGCTACGGCCACCGATTTCCAGACAGCAGGATCCACTAATGATACCATTAGCTTCTTTGGCGTCACGTTCTGCTGCTGCTTTGTCATCGTTGGCCCCTGGTCAAGCAGCTGGGCTGCCTGTAAATCCATCTTCTGTTGTTGTCTCTGATCTCCCTCCAGCAGTGTCCCTGTCTCTCCGTGGTGAAAAGCCAGATGGACCTTTTCGGTAAGTAAATCTGTAGATCAGCATGAATATGAGAGACAGCTAAATGCTTAAGTTGAATTCTCTTCATGAGCTTCTCAGCTTATGATATATATATAATTTGTGGTAGTTCCAGATAATTGTGGAAGTTTTGGAGTTTGTCTTTACTTTGAATGAGGACACTTTGATAAGTTGGAAGTATGCCTCCTGCCAGAATTTTCTCTGAAGTATTTCTTGTGCTGTTCCCTTACAACTCATTCAGTACAGGCATACCCTGAGAAAGAAACCCTTTTTTCCTCAGGAGCCCTTTGATTCTACGTGACTAGCAATTCCTAAAGTAACCATGTAGTTATGTCAAGTACTAGTTGCATAGTTCCTGACTATATTCATTTCTCTTTAGTACCAAGAAAACACTTTCATTAAAAGTACAAAATAATGATCACAAGTAAAATTCACCAGGTGTTTCTGCATTATTTTTTTCCACACTTCTATCATTATTGGGATCAGTCATCCTCAGTAACACACAGTGTAGAGTGGGACTGTATAACAAACATTGAAACATTGTCAATTTGAACCATTGACAAACATGACAGTCTTTGCAAGCCAGTGAAGTCATATGAAAGTACATTAAAAATATCTACTATTGTTTAGGGCTTTGATTCTTTCAACCTTGCCCTGAGTGCAGATAGCCACTCTGTCCAGAAGGCTGTCAAGCTCAGCTATCCTGTTGCATGCAAAGAATCAAATTGCAGATAGGTTACTAACACATTTTTCTATTGAGCTTCCCCTTCAAATGCCAGTAGTCCAGATAGACTTCCCGTCAGCGCTTCATTTGGGACTGTTATGATGAAGTTTATTTTTAATTTTTTCCCATTTTCAGTACTCAAGCTTTCAAGTAGCAGTTTAAAACAAAGTTTTAATAATAAAAAAATTGGTTTTTTGTTGCAGTGATGCCGATGCTCTCTTACCTCCTGCTGCTCTGGTGACTGCCGCTGAACTTAGTAAATCCTCCCCTCTGTCAATCACCAGTTTGTTAGAAGAGAAGGTAAAATTTATTTCAACATAAGCAATGATTCTTGTATTTTAGTTGATGATTTATTTTAGAGATGGTTTTCTAACTGTTTGCATTTATTCACAAGGGCTATCAGGTTCCTGTACTAAGACAACCAGCGTTACCAAGTCTTCTGGGCCCACAAGGACAATCCATACCCACAACTGGTAAGTAACTATAACTATAGAATTTCTTTTGAAAAAAACTGTCTTCAGATAAACTGAAAGGTGTTTTGTTTGTTTTTCTTTCTTTTTCCTTGCTCCACTCCAAAAGGTCATCCAATGAGAGCTGGTGCAATTCGCTCAGCAGGTGGCCGACCAGGCTGGGAACTGTAAGTATTCTACAAAAATTCAATATATTACTACTTGTAACCAGTTAAATTAGGCCATAATACATAACTTACACAACAGCTGATATATAATGAAGTAAGTATGTGCAGATAGTTGTAGAGAATGCAAGTGATAATTAATTTTTAAATGGCTTAATTTGAATTCCCTTTAACAAAGGGAATCTGTGCTTGCAGTAAGATTATTTAAAGTAAAACTTCAGTACATAATTGAAAAGAGGACTCTGAAAAATGAACACTTTTTGAGGAAACCATAATTACATGTAAAAATTAAATATAATTAAAAGATCAGATGGAAAGCCACTCTTTTGATTACTGGCTGAATAGGGCTGAAGAAATTGATTTCCCAATAGAAATCATCCTCCAACATTCTTTAACAACTTAGTTGATACTGACTGAGGAAATTATTGGAAAAGGCAATGGTATTTTATTTCAGTTCTGAGTTTCTTCAATTTAGTCATCTCAAACAGCCAACCTGCTCTCTCTCAGTTGGGAAGAGAGGAGTCCGTTTTATCTATTACTGTGGTGTCGTTAGATTGCATTGTGTTTACAAAATCTTAAAACAAAAACCAGGATCCGTCCTACAGATGATCTAAAATCACAAATTGAGTGAGCAAGAAAATAACAGTTCAGGGACAAGAACAGGCCAAATGCATCATCATGAGGCAACAACATAGGAAGCAGACATGGGAGAAGGTAGAAGAAGTTCGAGGGAAGATTAGTGGGTATCTGTGCAGTACTTCGAAGATCAGAAGTGTGAAATACTAAGTGTATCGAGGAGTGACAGAAGAGCAATGAGCACGTGGCACATGAGAGATGGGAATCTTTTAAGCATGGGCAGCCTCTGTCGACAGTTGAAAAAGCTGAGTGTAACGAGAGAAGAAGGAGGGAACTGTTGAGGGTGAGGATGTGGAAGGCAAGTACGAGGATCAAGAAGGGAGCATAGTCTCAATTGAACAATCGGGGGAAAAAATGAACAGAACAGCGGGGAGACACATGCCTAAGTTGAGAACAAGAAGTGCTTACCGCCATGCTCCTGCCTCATTCACTTTCCTCTTTAAAATCAGGTCAGAGTGTAACAAACAGTGACACGTGTTTTTGGATTTCTTTAGTTCAAATCGAGGACGCCCACATAATGAACGTGCACAAAGGACTCAGGCCCCATCACTACCAGCATCTACACCAGTCTTTGTGCCTGTGCCGCCACCTCCCCTGTACCCTCCACCACCCCATGCACTTCCTCTTCCACCGGGGGTACCACCACCACAGTTTCCTCCTCAGTTTCCACCTGGTCAGCCTCCATCTGCTGGGTACCCTGTCCCCCCTCCAGGATACCCCCAGCTCCTGCAAACATGTCATCAGCTTGGGTACCAACAGCAGTACCAACGGCTCATTCAAATACCATCCCAACGACACAAGCACCTCCTTTATCTAGGGAGGAGTTTTACAGAGAACAACGGAGGCTTAAAGAGGAGTAAGTATTTGACTCAATGAAGTTGTGTTGTTTTTCATTTTGGTGTTTTGGTAGCGTATCAGACTGCAGTTACCCTAAAGTGCATCTGACATAAGCAGAAATGACTTAGTGTGTGTTTCCAATATGGTTTTTCATTACAGATAGTAAACGTGCAAAACTGAAACAAGACAAATGTAATTCTAAAACTTTCCCTGAAACTTGCAGGAATTCTAAACTGTTTTTGCTTAAATAGGATGTTCACCTTTTGCATTTGCATGCAGTATACATTTTCTCATATTGGCCATGTTTTGTTTCTTGATGTCTTTTTGTGATAAAGGTCAAACTATAATTGTAATAAAGGTCAAACTTATTTTAACAGGGAAAAGAAAAAGTCCAAACTTGATGAGTTTACAAATGATTTTGCTAAGGAATTGATGGAATATAAAAAGATTCAAAAGGAGCGTAGGCGTTCGTTTTCCAGGTAACTGCTTTACATGTCCGTAATGGAGAAGCAGATTGTCTAGAAGAATCAGGAGGAGTTCCACTCCACCTCTCTGTCTTTAAATGGATTGGATGATTCAAGGGATTAGCAGCGATAGGAGACTCATATGTAGGTTACTAGCTCAAATATGGCAGAGATGACAGTTGACTGATAGTTGCAATTTGGCAGCAGTTGTTAAGGAACAGGTGTCTGTGTCTCTTAGTAAAGCTTCTTTGTAATGACATCCTTCGCTTCCCAGCAGCCATGAGGAGGCTAGAAGCTGAATAGGTGCAGTTGCTGAATTTTCTGCGTCCCCCTATTCTGATTGTAACTATTTCCTCAAAGCACTTTGGAGGACATATGTGAAAGACATTGTCTTCATTTCCCCTTTTCTTTATCTCATGTGGATACACGGAGAGATTTTAACCTGGACTGCAGACTGGTCGCTCTTGCTAGAATTTTGTTGACATTGTTAAATTTTTCTTAGGAATTAAAAGATCAGACTTGGTTTTAAGGAAATCTTAAATTGGTGAAGGTCTTTGAGAGGAAGAATGATGCTAATGAACATATGCGGAATAATGTGAAATGGTTCTTCAAAAAATAATAAGACTTGTGAAGAAAAAATTCAGGATAGGTGATGTTTTCTATGCCAAAAATTGCTTGGGCAGGAGTCTGAATAGCTCTCTGTTAGTACTGCTCTCAGTATCTTTCCTAGAGTAATGACTTTGAGCCATATTACTAAAGGCTGAATTTAGAAGCTTTTAAATAAGATTTCTCTTGTAATGCGGTCACTGCCCTTGGTTAGAGCTAGTGGTACATGTAAATTTGTGCTAGGACATCTGGCTGGAAGCGTTGATTAAATAGTACTGCCTGTAAGATTGCAGTACAGCTATTTTGCATCATGGACAAGTTGCCAAATAAGTAGTGAAGGTAAATAGACTGAGCTGGCATTTTAAAATTGAGCTTTACTGACTTCAGGCTGTCGTGTGTTCTTGATGCTCGGTACTGTACTGTAGCCATTAAGACTTGCTCTTCTTGCATCTTACTGCAACAGGAATGATTTGTACCACATGTAGTTGCTGAGTAGTGAAAATGCGCATGTTCATGTACCAGTAGAGGCCAGTATATACCACCTGAAATCAATCAACAGCTATGGTAGTTCACATGATAGAAGTGAGTGGAAATAGACTTACCCTTCCTGTATGTTTTTACACTAACAAATCAGCAGCTGTTCTATCTTGTAAGCAGAAGTTCTTACATGTTACCAAGTTCTTCGGTTTGCAGTAGTGTTATGTCAGCAGCTGAAAGAAGCTTTGACATAAACATATGGAGAGAAAAGAGGAAAAAAAAAATGGGAGGAAGAAAATCAGGGAGACTGTATTGAATTAACTTCATTTATATTTTTTTTTTGTGTTGTGTTTTTTTTAAGGTCCAAGTCTCCCTATAGTGCTTCATCTTACTCTAGAAGTTCTTATACCTACTCCAAGTCAAGATCAGGTTCCTCCCGCTCTCGTTCCTACTCTCGATCTTTTAGCCGTTCCCATTCTCGCTCCTACTCCCGATCGCCACCGTATCAAAGAAGAGGCAAAGGAAAGAGCCGTAACTATCGTTCTAGGTCAAGGTCACATGGTTATCATCGGTCAAGGTCAAGGTCACCCCCGTACAGACGGTACCATTCACGGTCACGGTCTCCGGTATTTAGAGGCCAGTCTCCCACTAAACGGACAATACCTCAAGGGGAAGCAGAAAGGGAATATTTTAACAGATACAGAGAAGTTCCACCGTATGATATGAAAGCTTACTATGGCAGATCTATTGACTTTAGAGATCCATGTGAAAAGGAAAGGTACAGAGAATGGGAAAGGAACTATAGAGAATGGTATGAGAAGTTTTACAAGGGCTATGCTGTTGGCGCTCAGCCTCGACCTCCAGTAAACAGAGAGAACTTTTCTCCAGATAGGTTTGGTCCAGCTGGGACCAGACGAGAGAATTCGCCGTATGCTCGGGGTCGTAGGGAGGATTATCCTGGTGGGCAGAGCCACAGAAATCGTAATATAGCTGGAAACTACCCTGAAAAACCTTCTGGAAGAGAGAGCCATGGCATCAAAGATCCTACAAAATCAAAAGAGAAGGAGGTAGAAAATCCACTGGGAGACGGCAAAGGAAATAAACACAAAAAACACCGGAAGAGAAGAAAAGGCGATGAGAATGAAGGGTTTCCCAATGCTGAGTTGTTAGAAGGTGCGAGAAAACCAAGAGAGCCGGTTGCAGCAGAAGATGTTAAGACGGACTCTCTGTTCATGGTACCAAGCAGAGATGATGCCACCCCCGTGAGAGATGAGCCTATGGAAGCAGATTCTATTGCTTTCAAACCGGTGTCTGAAAAGGAGAAAAAAGAGAAGGATAAGCCAAAAGCAAAAATTGACAAGACAAAGCGGAAAGTTGAAGTGGCTGCTCCTCCTAAGAAGGACAGTGTAACAAAACCAGCTAAAACGACCCAAGAGAAGACAGACACCGACCGTGAAAAATCTCCTCGAGCGGAACCTCCTGTGAAAAAAGTGAAGGAGGAGGTGCCAAAGACAGACAGTGTTAAAACATCTTCCTCTCAGAAGGATGAGAAGGCTCTTGGTACTCCACGGAAAGCTCACCCCAAAGTCACAAAAGATCACCCAGAAACCAGACCAGCCAAGGAGGAAAAGGCAAAGAAAGACCATCCAAAAGAAACCAAGTCGGAGAAGCCCTCCAATAAAGAGGAAAAGTCAAAAAAACCTGCTGAAAAAAGCAAACCTTCTGATGCAAAACCTGAAAAAAGAAAAAGAAAAGCAGATGAAAAGGTTGATAAAGAACATGAAGCCACTTCCACAAAGGCCTCTAAACCAGAACCTGCTGATTCGAAAACATCACCGAAGGGAAAGACTGAGCCTGATGGTGAAAAGGGAGAGCGAACTCCAGAAAAGGATAAATCTGCTTTTCTTAACAACCCTGCAAAAAAGATTAAACTTAACCGAGAAACTGGCAAAAAGATTGTGAGTGGAGAGAATGTGCCACCTGCAAAAGAACCTGTTGAGAAACCTGAGCCAAGCAGCAGCAAAGTTAAACAGGAAAAAGCAAAGGGAAAAGTGAGAAGAAAAGTAACAGCAGCCGACGGATCTAGTTCAACTCTTGTAGATTACACCAGGTACCTCATTTCTTTTCCCATTCTTTCTTTCCTTCATTATTTATGAAGACTAATGAAAGGAACAGCTAGATCTCTGCCAAATGAGTGAATGATCTGTGATCTTTCCTGTTAAACTGTGCTTGGGTCAAAATCAAATTCTGTTAAATAAAAGCAGTGGTGTACTGCACAGAAAGCTAATAAGGTTAATTCGTTGGTGATGTGTTTGACCCTTACTTCTGGGACTTTTTTCCTCTCTTATTCATTACATGTTTGCTCTTTGAAGTGTCTTCCTTCAAATCCAGCTTATTGCTAAAGGCAAGGATAATAGACATGCCTATACAGTGCAATATTTTGCATTTTAAACACTGCAGGGTACTTAATGATCTGCTCTTGTCCATATGACATGAAATCCTGCCTTGCAGAAACAGCAGCTTGGTTGCCAATATGCTGTACTGATGTTAGCGTTTAGCATGGTGCCATGTTGACACAGTTACGCTGCTTTCTGCTCAGTGCCAACTTGTTTGCCACTTATCTTGGAGAGATCTCGACCATATTCTGTTGTGTGAAATGAGGGGGCAGGAGGGAACAAATGGTTGAGTGTTACTGCTTATATGGTGTCTAAAGAAAAGACAGGACTAAGCAAACAAGTCAATTAAGACCTCACTGGAGAATTAAGATAGCATCTTGATATAGCATTTTTCTAAAGAAAAAAATCACTGGGACATAAGGATAACCCTTTTGTTCTGTACAGTAGGAAGATGCTAAATTAATTATTTGTAATCTTAATTAGTGGACTCTTTCTCTTGTCTGTTTTCTTAAATGGAAGCAAAAGCCATTTTATAAAAGGCTGCAAAAGATGATGGTTGGCATATCTCACCCATTACTAATGTGTGCTTTTTGCCTCTTAGCACCAGTTCTACTGGAGGAAGCCCAGTTAGAAAGACTGAAGAAAAGCCAGATACAAAAAGAACTGTCATTAAGACCATGGAGGAGTATAATAATGATATAACAGCCCCCGCTGAAGACGTCATTATTATGATCCAGGTCCCTCAGTCAAAGTGGGATAAAGATGACTTTGAGTCTGAAGAGGAAGATATTAAATCTACCCAGGTGCCTGCAAACGTAGGAAAACCTGCTAGTGTTATAAAAAATGTGAGTGCTAAGCCACCAAACCCCATAAAACACAATGAAAAAGAGACAGAGCCTTTGGAGAAAACACAGAAAACTACAAAAGAGGCGAGTTATGACAGCTCCCAGCATGATGCAAAAAGCTCAAAAAGTTCAATGTCAAATGAAAAAGGAAAAACCAAAGATCGGGATCATTCTGTGTCAGACAAGGACACTTCTGAGAAGAGAAAGAGCAACACTCAGCCAGAAAAAGACCATTCAGAACGTGCAGCTGAGCAAGGAAATGGGAAAAATATTTCTCAATCGTCCAAGGACAGCAGATCTTCAGAGAAACACGATCCTGGCCGTGGGTCCACTGCTAAAGACTTTACTCCGAACCGCGACAAAAAGTCTGACCACGATGGCAACAGAGATCATTCTAGTTCCAAGCGCAGAGATGAAAAGAGTGAGTTAGCAAGGAGGAAAGACTCCCCGTCTCGAAACAGAGAGTCTGCATCAGTACAGAAGAGTAAGCCAAGAGACGAACGGGCAGAGCCATCCAAAAAGGCTGCTGGAGATGCCAAAAGGAGCAGCTACAGCCCTTCGCGTGAGCGGAAGCAGTCTGATCACAAAGCGTCTCACGATTCCAAGCGTACGTTGGAAGAAAACAAACCTCAAGATAAAAATTTAGGAAAAGAAAAGGAGAAAGAGAAGCATGTACCAGAAGTAAAGAGCAATAAAGAGAAAGAGCCAAGTGTGAATAAACCACCCTTGAAACAAGAATCCCCAGAAGTAAAAACTGAGAAAGAAAACGTGAGTGGACAAAATGACAAAAGCGTTGTCAAACCCAAGCCTCAGGTAAGCAGCTCCTCACGGCTCTCTTCTGACCTAACTCGAGAGACCGATGAGGCTGCCTTTGTACCAGACTACAATGAAAGTGACAGTGAGAGTAATGTATCTGCAAAAGATGAAGAAGCTGCAGGTAAAACTCCAAAAGAACCAAAAGAAAAGTCTGTTGAAAAGGCAAAAGAGGATCCGGCAGTGCCTGCTGCCGTTGACCAGCCTGAAGCAAGCCAGAGTCAAAGCAGTCCCAGTGTTAGCCGCAGCCGTAGTCAGAGCCCCTCTGAGAGCCAGACTCGAAGCCACAGCAGCAGTGCCAGCTCAGGAGAGAGTCAGGACAGCAAGAAAAAGAAAAAGAAGAAAGAGAAGAAGAAGCACAAGAAGCATAAGAAACACAAGAAGCATAAGAAACACATTGGGAATGAAACGGAATTGGAAAAGAGCCAAAAACACAAACACAAGAAGAAAAAATCGAAGAAGAGCAAAGATAAAGAGAAAGATGACCAAAAAGTGAAAGCTGTCACTACATAGGGTGACAGATAATTAAAAAAATGACTTAATTCCTAAGTCATCTGTATTAAATTTTGTTAAAATGTAAACGAATTCAAGCGTTGTAAATAATGACATGAAAGACCCTGTGCTGCACTTAAAATATTGCTGCTTGATTATTTGATTTTTACATCAGAGCTTTATAAAAGTGAACATTTTGTACAGAATTGTGAGTTGTGACCATGTAACATGAAAGGTTTTGCTGGGGCATCTTATTTTTAACCACCGTTAATTAGTTTGGGTGGAGTTTACTGTACTGTGAAAATTTTCACATTTGAATTTTTTTTAATTGCCTGGCAGAAGAAGCTGGTATCAGTTATAAAATATCAGCAGAATGATTTGCAGAATACATTACAGCCCTGTTATGTCACTTTTTGATTACAATAAAAAGTTTTCAGTAAACTATCCAATGTGATGAGATTTCCGATGGCAGCTGGACGTGAGCAAAGCATAGCAACAGGAAAAGGCTACCTGGTAGCCAGCCCCTATGAAACACTAACACCTTGCTGGGTTTGCATTTGCAGAGACGGCTAGGACTGTAAATCTTTTGGACTGATGCAATGTGTGGAGCTGTTGCCAAGAGGTGTGCTTTCATCGTGTGCCAAGTAGGCTTGGCTTGATATTGTAGGTGGTGGTGTATGGCCACCAAACCAGACACTGTTAGCAGCTGGTGCCGAGCATTAAAATAACATTGGGGAGTAAGCTGTGGCACGTCAACATTGTTCCTGGTTTAGAAAGCAAACGTTTACATGTGTACTTTAAGATCATAGAATGTGTTAGGTTGGAAGGGACTTTTAAAGGTCATCTTGTCCAACCCCTCTGCAGTGAGCAGGGACGTCTTCGCTAGATAAGGTTGCCCAGGGCCCCATCCAGCCTGACCTTGAAGGTATCTGGGGATGAGGCCTCCACCCTTTTCTAGTTTAAAACCATTACCCCTTGTCCTGTTGCTACATGCCCTTGTGAACAGTCCTTCCCCAGCTTTCTTACAGGCACCTTCCAGGGATTGGAGGCTGCAGTAAGATCTCCCCAGAGCCTTCTCTTCTCCAAGCTGAACAAGCCCAACTCCCTCAGCCTGTCTTCACAGGAGAGGTGCTCCAGCCCTTTGATCATTTGTGTGGCCTTCCTCTGGACGTGCTCTAACAGGTCCATGTACTGAGGGCTCCAAGCTGGACACGGTGTAATCTGTATTTTCTCTCAATGATGCTGATCACCAGGATGTTTGTGGTTTATAAATAGAGGCTTTATTCTTGGTGCTTTCATCCGGAGGTGCCATGTGATACAGAACTAATCTTTGTTAGATGGGAGGCTTGGCAGAAGAACGCCCAGCCTGCTAGAAAGGCCAGGCCTCTGCTTTGAACAGGGATAGGAAATCTAGAGCATGGAAATTTAATTAGCTTGATAATTTTAAGACAGAACTCTTAAAAAAAAAAAAAGTGACAGTGGTGGGTGTTGCTCAGCTGTTGGAAAGCCAGCAGGGGAAGGCGTGCTGCTCCTTGTGCATTAAGGGCATAATGTCCCTGTAAGAATTGACCTTGGGAGTGAAAGCCCTTGACTGTGGCTCTGGGGTTTCCCCAGTAGAGTTCTGTCCGAAACCACTGTGAGTTAAAGCAGTGTGTCAGGCTCCCTGCTTGCAGGGGTTATTCTGTTCAAAAAGTGCTGCTGTTCATAGGGACTGGTACTGGGGGTTTAGCAGTGAGGAAAGAGTAAAGTCATCATTCACCGTCTTCTCAGTGGGACTGACGTTTGTGTGTTTAACACTGGGTCAGACACCCAGCATCCCAAACTGCTGGTGGTGAAGGGAGAAGAAACAAGTGTCAGTCCTGGATGTTGCTTCCAGTACTTTGTACCTTTCCATGTGAAGCCATGTTCTCGGTGAGTTTATGCAGGTGTGCAAAGCAGCCTTTCCAATCAAACCACTTTGAAAGTGGCATCACCAAGCGCTGGGTGGAGGGGGTGTATGTACAGCAGCCTCGGGCTCGCCCTTGGCCCGGTCTGTGCTTGCGGGTGAGGCCGTGGAAACCAGGTTTCTCTGCACTGGGCTCTGCGAGTGCCCTTCAGCCTAAAGGCCATGTGGAAAACGTAGGTACCTTCGCAGTCAACGTTCAGAATAGTTGGTGAACTTGCATGGAAGTAACATTGTGGAAATTTAGGGAATAGTTCTATAAAACCAGGCAAAATTATGTACTTTTATATAACCTTGTGCTGAAAAGGCTGCAGTCAAAGCCCGTCTCAATGCTCAGTTCAACTCCTGTTTCCTGAGCGCTCTAGCAGCATTACTGGTGATTTTTCAGCCACCCATGAACATAGCTTACTCTGCACATGGAGTTTCTAGCGATGACTTTTCCCCAAGTTTTTTGAGCTGGAGACACCAGGGATGCAGTTACATGTGGGCCTGAACAGGTGGGTGTTACTTACCGTTGTGCCTGCAAGCCTTCCGACTGAATTCCTGAAGTTTTTATGCCACACCAGCAGTAGGTGAAGGGATGTGTCCCCACAGGGCACCCGGGGTGATGGGAGATGCGCCTACAATGCATTTCACTGCAGGTGGTGTGATGATGTGGTGCCAGTGGTTTTAACCGCAGCGCAGGGATGTGTGCCTACAGAGCAAGGCCAGCTCTGAGCCTCGGTCAGACTGAACGAACAGCTGCCAGCCCGGTGAGTACCTTTAGTATGTTCCTCCTTCCCTTCTGTGGAAATGATGGTGGATCCCTGGGCACAACCTACCTCAACTCCTGCCTTCGGCTGGGTCTGACTGCCTGAATGGTTCGACCATACCAAGAGGCAGCAACTCTTAACACAGCAAAAGGAGGGTTTGGGGGAGCAGGGCTGGGTCTGGGTGCTGGTGTCACACGCAGGGGCTGGTCCAGTTTGGGGGGCTGGTGAGGGAGGGACCTGGCAGGGAAGGTCACCTCCTCCTGGCCACCGGCCCATCGCGGTGGGAGGCAGCTGCTGCCCCCCAGGTTCAGTTAACAGGTCAGGAAGAGAAAGCAAAGGCAGCCCAAGGTTGAAGGAGGCAACACCTCTGAAGGAGACTAATTAAAAGGAAGAGCTAATCAAGGCCTGGAGCTTTCAGGAGTCCCGCTGGGCTGGGGGATGCTGGTTTTGCTGGCAGCGGAGCACACCTTTTGGGGGAAGGAGGCTCCCTAATTAATAAAGGGAGAGCAGTGCTCGGCGGTGGGGGCTGGTGGAAGCTATTAGGGCCCTGACAGCTTTGGGAGCATTGCCCTCACAGAGCCACTCCGCTGCGTGATGGTAGGGAGGGTCCCACTGGGGCTGGGGAGTGGAGCTGGACTCCTGCCCAGGGTTGATGAGTAATTAACTCATTCAGGAAGCACACAGTAAAGCTCATGGCCAGTTGGAGGGTGGATTCACCTGCTCTCCAGCTCCAAGATGATTTATCCAGGGCTTGAACAGGGAAGCTGGGCTCCAGCTGGCAGGGTGATGGCTATGGGGTGCCGGGGTACCAGCCCTGGGAATGTCCAGGCATGTGAAGGACGCTCCTGGGGCAAAGCTCTTGTCCCAGCCCCGCAGGGAGGGCTGGTGGGGACATGGCAGCCCTGACCCCTCAGCTGGCTTGTTTCTGGGGCCCCACTGCCCTTGGGGATGAGATTATGGGTGCAAAACTCATGGGGCTGCTTGGTCACACTGTTAATCTGCACCCAACTATGGCCTGTGGTCTATGAGGCAATCCAGCTAGGCACAGTCCCCATCTCTGGCAGGGAAGCAGCCCCCACCCATGACTGGAAGGGAGCCCAGGGGTCCCTCTGCTCCCTCCACACCTCCACTGCACGCCCTGGCCCTGAGCAGTTCTCTTGGCATGGGCAGCTCCTCCCTGAACGAGTGATTTGCCATCAGCAGGTTTTGCAAATGAAAGGTGTTAGTTGTGCCAACTCCATGGCTGATCTCACCCATCCAGCCAGGGGACGGATGCAGCTTCTCTTACCTGTGGGACAGCAGCTCTGCCCTCGCTCACAAATGCAGTGTTCTGCTGAAATTACCTGTGATCAGCCCCTGGAGCTGGGAGAATTCACTGGAACAAGTTAGGGGATGTGAACCGAGGTTACAAATTGCCAGCAGTTCCATGTCTGGGAAATTTTAGGGCTTGTTCCATTTGCTGTTTAATTTCAAAGTTATTTATCCCCATCTGCAGCTGTGTAATTGCATTGTGAGAGCAATCCAGGGGCTTGTGGGGTGCCTCTGAGGAGGTGACAACAGAAATCTCTGCGGCGTTGTGATCGCTGCTGTAATCCACCTGGGCAGAGTCAGAAATGCCTGTGCCTACAGAGCCAGTGGGCAAGATCTGTGTTTTCTTGGAAGTCTCGCTCTGCAAATGATTCGGTTAGGACTGTTGTTGGCAATTTACATTTCAATTGGAACCACAGCCAGTACTTTAAATTATTTTTGCAGACAAAATATTGCTGAACTAGGTTTTAATATTTTATTTGTAATACGGTTTTCAGCAGCGGTATCGATTAAACCTCCTGTGATAATGCCAGAGAATCAAATAGAGGGGAAAAAAGATAAGCAGCTCAATCTTTCCCATTCCCATACTGCCCTGAGAGGGGCAGGAATCAAACACGGGTTAGCCAGTAACTCCAGGAAGGATCATAGAATCACAGAACTCTCTTGGTTGGAAGGGACCCTTTAGATCATCAAGTCCAACCGTCACCCTAACCTGCCATCCACCACTAAACCATGTCCCTCAGCACCGTCTTTTAAATGCTTCCAGGGACGGAGACCCCACCACCTCCCTGGGCTGTGGTCCTTACTCCCAGTTCTGAATTCCACATCTCATTGTCACGTAGCTGTTTCTATTGTGCAGACTGCTGCCCTCCCCCCAGCCCCAGCCCCCATCGGTGTGCTCACATTTGTAAATACAACCTGAGAGGGAATGTTTTACAAAGATAACGCCTCCTCCTCATCTCTCTTTAATCTCTGCTGCGGCTGTGGCCCTCGCAGGCGGGCTGTACGATGTGCTCCTGCACCTGAACCCTGCCTTGATCTTTATCTGTTCCTCTCTAGCTGAAAACACATCGCACGTGAGGACAGAGGAAAATAATACTGCAGGCATCACCTCTTCTGAAATGCATTTAATGTTGGGAACATCTTCAGACAGATTAAGAGCCTGGAGCATCTCCCCTATGAGGAGAGGCTGAGTGAGCTGGGGCTGTTCAGTCTTGAGAAGAGAAGACTAAGGGGGGACCTAATTAATGTTTATAAATACCTTAAGCAGGGGATGCAGGGGGAATTGGCCAGCCCCTTTTCAGTGTCTGTGGGGACAGGACAAGGGGCAATGGCTGCAAGTTGGAGCAGAGGAAGTTCCCCACCAACCTGGGGAAGAACTTTTCCCCAGTGAGGGTGAGGGAGCCCTGGGCCAGGCTGCCCAGGGGGTGTGGAGTCTCCTTCTCTGGAGAGATTCCAGCCCCATCTGGACACCGACCTGTGCAATATGAGCTGGGAGCTGCTTTGGCAGGGGGTTGGACCCCATGAGCTCTCCAGGTCCCTTCCAACCCCTACAATTCTATGATTCCTCTCTCCCTCTGGGTGCCAGGTGGGAGAAGCTGTGGGCTCCTCTTTACCTGCCACCTCTTAGTTTTTCCCCTCTCATATGGAATACATTAATTACGGGTATTTAAAGCACCAGGAGGTTTCTGCTTTAAGCATTCCAACCTCTGTGCCTTTTGCTGAACTAAAGCTGCTGGTGAGGTTTTGCCTGGTGCCTGTCGAGCGCTCTGCCAGGAGCCACAGCGATCACAGCGCAGAGCTGGGGCTGATGCTGTTGCTTAGAGGCAGCGAGTAGAGTAGTTTGCTTGGGTGTAAGGCCTTTCAGTTAGCCTCCCTAATGTATAATCTCAGAGTCAATTTCAATTAAAAGTGGAATGTTTTGATGATTCCCAGCCTTGTTTTAATTCCCTTCCGTGTAGAGGATGGTGTGAGTCGATACAGTTAGGCACCACAAGGCCAGCACAGGCACTTCTTGCTGCCTGCTCCAGGGAGGCACTAGCTTATAAAGCAACAGGCTTGCTCTTGTCCAAAATCACCTTGTTGGGCTCTTTTTTTGCTAAATACTTTTTTTTGCTAAAAGTAAAGCTCCCCAAGCATTTACCTGCAGCCCCCTCCCAGCATTGCACCACTTCCCTGGCAAGGCTCAGTCCCGTAGCTGTTGGCTTTTCTCTACCAAACCAACCCCAGACAGACCCGTGACCGCAGCGATAGCCCCAACCTGGCTGGACACTGGCACCCCCTTCCCACTGGTCTGATCTGGGGAGACAAACTGGGATGCTGGGGGGTAGAGGGGCCAAGCCTTCTCCTGTGAGTCTCAGGGTTGGTCTGTTCATCTCGAGGAGGTTCTCCCGCAGTGCTGCTCCAGGGCATCTCCTCTGTTTCCTCTGAGCGTGGTGTTTCTTTGCAGGAAATGTATTTCCCTGTTCCTGGTCTGACTTTGCATCTTCTTACCCAAATGCTTTGTGCCGACACCCGCAGTCCACCCCGATGGCTCTCCTCTTCCACCGGTGAGCATCTCCCTGCCTGGAGTGACACAAGGGTGCAGGGTGCCGGTGCCTCCATGCGTTCTGCATGGGTTGCTCGCGGGCTCAGGGCACCGACCCAGAGCCAGTGTTTTGCATGTGGGGTCACTCGACTCCATTCCTCCCTGGCTTGGTGTGTGCAATGCAGGACCAGACCCAGGCTGGGTGTGCAGGGCATGTGGTACCAGTGTCCTGGGAGTGGGGGCCAGGTGAACCCTGGGGCCCTTGTAGATGGTCTTGGCTCCACAGCACGTAAAGGATGATGGCACCTTTCCAGACCCACCTCAGCTGCATTCCTATGGCCCTGATGGGTGGTGCCAGGCTCGTCCAGGCAGGAGAGACAGGGGAGATGGTTCTGGAGGAGAACGATGAGGAGGAAGATGCCATGTGAAGGACGGGGTGCCCAGAGGGACTCCAGATGCATTTGCTGCACTGTGGGGGACCCCTGGTGCGGGTGCAGCCCCGGCTCCATGGGGTTGACGTCACCTCTGGGCACGAGGGGCTGAACAAGCTCACTGCCGAGCCCGTGACCCACTTTCCCTCCCCACGCAGCGAGGGCTTCGCTCACCAATTCAAAGCCCAGCTCCCACGCAGGGCTGTGGGCAGAGCCTGCCCTGGCCAGTCTCTTCAAGCATCCTCTCCTCCTCGGGTGGGAATGCCTCCACCAGCCCCATCAGCACCTGCTCCTTCAAGAGGTAAACGAGGGTTGAATAATTAGCAAGAACGGTGAAATTCCTTGGCTTTCATTTCTATCGGCTCCACTATCCTGCATCCCAGGTGGGCAGGGCTGCGCTGGGGAGGTGGGATGGGGCTGCTCTGGCTGGGCACCCTCCCATCGCCCTGAGCTGGAGCAGGATGAGGCTTTTCTAGGCGGTTTCTCCGCCCATGTTTTGCGTGTGCGTGCACACGCCTGGGCTTCTGTCGCCCTTTTGTGAGCGAAATAGTTGTTTAGTAGCAATGAGCAGGGGCTCCTTGCCAAGCTTGCCTAATTAAGATTAAGCATATGCAGATTTGCCTTGGTTTTGGCTAATGACAGCTGCAAACAATTATTTGTCATGCTTGCTGACTGTTGATTGGTAAAGGCGAAGCTCCAGCACGATCGGTGGCTGTGGATGTGGGTGTGAGGAGCAGTGTCTGCCCTCCCGGCATCTGGCTGCAGTTCAGGGCTCAGCCCCGTGGCCTCAGTGGTCCCTGGCCAGTCGTGAGGGTTGGCCCTGCCCGAGGGCTGTGGGGCGGCTGGCTCCAGCATCACCCCCGCAGCTCCGTGGGTCGGGGTCTGCTGGAGGTGGGAGCGTTTTTGGTTTGTTTTCAGCGTTGCCCATCAGCACAGACACATCGTGAGGCTTTCACAGGACAATAAAGATGTCTGCGAAGCGTGTGTGACGTCCGCAGCTCCGAGCCAGCAGCCTTCATCAATTCTCTGCAAGCTGAGAACCAAAGCAGAGACTAAATGAGGCAGGAGGCTTCCTGCCCACAGTCCTGCTCCGAGTACAGCTCAGAAACGCCTTGGCACCCCTCCAAAACGCCTGGGCTTTTTAAGGACATGCTCAGAAAGAGGTTGAGTTCATTATTTTTTTCATTTTTTTATTTTTCTTTTAATGTTTGTTGTTATGCTGATGAAAGGAGGAGAGCCTTTGCCACAAAAGGATGCCCAAGCGGATGAAGCGCTCTTGCGCCGCGGATGCAAACGCTCCGCATTGTTTTAAGGGCAGTGTGGAAATGAGGACGTGGGGGGAAGTATAGTCACTGCAGAGATGTAATTACGTTCTGTTTGACATACATCCTGCTCGGTGCTGTGTGCCTCCTGGACCTGCACGCTCTTGCCACATCCCCTGCCCTGGTCTGCAGCCCCGGGCACATGCATTTGGGGTTCATTCCTGGGCTGTTCTGTTCAGGCTGTCCCCGCTGAGAGTTTGTCCTTGACCCTGAAGGCCAGGAGCAAACCATGCATGGAAGATGAGACAGGCAGATACACGGCAGGCCCAAGGCAGGGAGGAGGCAGAGGCACCCCTGTCCCATCCCTATGCAGCCCCAGGCTCTGGCCGCTCATACAAGTGCCGTGCCCAGCTGTGGTGCTCTGTGGTCACTGGCCACGTCCCCTGCCCATCAACTCTGCCAGCTCTGAAAGGAGCTGGAGCTGCTCCTGTGAGGAACTGAGTCAAACGCTCAGATGCTTCTTGGGAATATTTTGGAGCGTTCCTGATTTTAATTGGGTTTACTTAATTATTATTTACTTTGACTGAAGAAACTGTTGTTATTTAAACAACGCTGTTTTTGCCAAAACACTGTCATGGAGAAGCTGCTTTCCCTTTAGGAGCCCTCAAACATGGGCTTCCTTCCAAGCCCCTCTGCTCAGTGGCATGTGGAGCATCATCGCTTGTGCTCCTGCTCCTCCCTAGGCTGGGAGTGCAGCTTGGTGCTAAGGGACAGCAGTCCCAGCAGCGCAGCAGGGAGGATGAAATGGGAGGTTTGTGCTGTGTCCAACGCACCGGTAGCATTTCTGGTTGGAGCCTGGCAGGGCTGAAGGTCTCAGCTGTGAGCGTCCCGTGGCCGGTCAGACCCTGGTGTGCCTTGAGGAGTCTGCAAGGCGAAGGGAGAACAGATCCGAAGAGTATCTGCACACATGGCAAGGGTAAAGGGCTGAACTAGGAAGTCTGGTGGGAAGCAAGCTGAACCTCTGAGGATGAAAAGTGGTCTGTAGTTATGGACAGGAGCACTAACCAGCAGCTGTGCTGAGTTATAAGCAGACGTTCTCATTTCCAGCCATAGTGTGGGGTTGGGTTTTGTCCTTTATTTTTTCTCCTGTTAACAGCTGCAACATCCCACCTATTGCTGAGGTGATGGAGCCAGGCAGGGAACCTGGGTCCAAGGACCCGACCCCACCATGCTGTGGCTGGGTTGGGTGAGCAGAGGGTCGCCTGGGCTTCCCGATTTGTCTGCTGTGCCACAGGCAGCAGGACAATCCTGGAGAAAAATCCTGCCTCTGCTCAATTCAGTATCTGACTTAAGAGGAGCCAGGATTATGTTTGGGATCTTTCCCTGACAACGGGGCTCTTTTTGTGTTCCTGAGGGCCCAGCCAGGTCAGGAAGGCTGAAGGGAATGAGCAGGTGGGAAGGTACTGGGAGGCTTAGAGGATGCAGCCCTGTGCTGTGTCATTGAACCAGCCTTTCTTTCAAAAGCTCCAAAGAAAACCAGAGCCTGGGATGAGCGTGTGTTTGCTGTGAAGCAGCGTTTTCCTCCCTGGTCAGGATTGCTCTTCGGTGTGGGACACGCTGAAGCTCTGATGTATGTTTTGATGTTGTCTAATGAGCATCTTGTATGCTTCTGCTATGGCTGTCTGGCACATTGGAAGGAAATCTGTAGCTATTACACGGAGGAGATAGGAAAAACCATCCATTTGTATGTGAGTGTTTTCAGATCCAAGCTGCTGAATATTCAACAAAAGTCATTTGTGACCTATATTCGGTGTAATTGCTGTTATTGCAGGGTAGGTAGCAGAGATGTCAGTGTGAGCACCACCGAACGTGGCTCTTGTCTCCGCATCTCGTTGTGCAAAAGGTAATTGGGAAGGGGAGGGAGGCAGGAAGGGTGCAGCCGCCTCCAGCTGCTTTGCCAGCGTCTCCACGCTCCTGAATCTCCCCTCAGGGAACTCTTGCTTCCCAAAATCTTGATGTAAAGAGCACAGGGTTCTAAAGGAAATACAAAGTGAATCGAAGAGGAGGTAGATCCCGCCGGGATGCGCGGTGTGTGCAGGACCCGTGGGAGCGCCGGAGCCCCCAGGCTGCCCCAGGGACAGGGCTGGCGGTTCACCCAAAGGTGTGTTTTGGGCTTTGGTGTTGGGGAGCCTCATCCCCCACCCCTCACTTTGCCCTTCCGACCGTTCTGTCCCTGTTCGCTCAGCCCAGCTGGTTTTGGGAGCGGGCAGCCAGACTCGTTCCCTGGCAATAAGCTGCCCTGTCATGCATGCCTGGGGCTGGGTGAGGGGCTGCAGCACCTTTCCCCCAGCTCTGCAGGGCTGGGGCTCTCCTGGCATCGTGGGGACGCACCCCTGTGCCAGCACCATCCCTTCCAGCGCCTGGGAATTACTTTTGCACCCTGTAACTCTGCTTCTCTATCATTCAGTCTCCTTATTTGGTATTTCTTTAATAATTAGGGGCAGATTTTGTACTTATGTTTGCAATTATCTAAATGCCTCTGGGACATGTTCTGACAGATAATTGAATCTCCTTGGTATGTGACTGCAAAGATATTGTTAGTGAGCGCGGGCTGGAGCGGAGGAATGTTCTGCTGGTGTTTGGTGTCATGCTAAGACAAATTAGGCTTTTTCATTGAAAAAAAACCAACCACCCAAACCCTAATGGAAACAAAGCATTTTGCTTTGCTGTCCTCAGCAAAAGCTTTGCTAGAGGCCTGTGTTGGAGGGGGCAATACGTTATTACCAGTAATTAACTGGATGTGCGTTTTAATTGTATGCAGCGGTTCTTTCCTGGGCTGCAGCAAATCCTCCGTGTGCCGGATTCACAGCGGCAGCGACCAGGGATACCCAGAGATACAGGCAGGGCAGGGGGGAGCAGGCCCTGCTCCGGTGCTGGGAGGTGGTGGAGCAGGGAAGCAGGCTCTCTGGCCTGACGGACGGGTGGAGCAGAAGAGGGGGTCCCCATGTCACTGCCCCCTCCCTCCCGAGCTCTTGGATCCATGTCCCCATCCCCTAACACCTGGCTTTCTCTGTCTCAGCATGTAACGCTGGGATTTAAAGCGCCGAGCCAGGGAAGGAAGCCTCTCGCCTCAAGTGCCATTCTTGGAGAGTGAGGAACTGTTTGGCTTCTAATTTTGGGGAGACTCGGTGCAATCACTTCCACCAGCACCGCTATTTCTTGTAGGGCCCGGGCAGGCAGAGGGGTCAGAGGCTTGGCAATGCCCGAGCCTGTCCTCAGCCCAAGCTGCTGGGAGCAGAGGCAGCTTCCCACAGCGCAGAGCACCCAGAAATCCTCAGGGTTGGTTGGAAAATGTTTTTCTCACCTTGATGAGCTTTGGGCAGGGCAAAGCAGTGCTGTCACTGGCCAGTAAGCTACTAAGATCAAGCTTCAGGATGCTGCTGGTGCTGCTTTTCCCCCTTGCCTAAGGGTGAGGGATCCATTGCCTGAGGGTGGGGGCAGCTCTGCACCCCTCTGTGGGACCCTCCAGCTGCTTTTCTGGCTGCAGAGCCTCTGGGGTGGCTGGCAGTGAGCAGGGGACCTGTTGCATTCCAGCTAAAAATTCATGTTGTGTTTCGATGTAGGTAATGGAAGAATTGGCACATCATGCCCAGGAAAACGTGACCGGGGATCCCAGGAGTGGAGAGGAGCAGGTAAGAGGTGCTGACCTGGGGCTCTGCCTCCACCGAGACCCCTTGGGACCCCGGGGATGGAAGCTTCCCGGGGTGCAGGCAGCACGGAGCTCCTGGGGAGCAGCTCCCAGGGAGGGATCCAATTTGTAAATGAAAGGAAACCGACAGAAACCAAGCCATACAAATGAATTGATGTGTTAAAAGGACGAGCTGGGTACTGCCCTCGTTACACCAACCTATTCTGAGTAGCAGCTCTTCTGGAGCCTGAAGTATCTTTATGATTGCCAGGACTATTACTTATCTTCTATTACCTTTTTCCCCCCAAAAATACCGCATTTTCTCCTTTTTAAAATACGGATGCAGTTTGCCTCGCGTTGCACCTGTTTCCCTTGCGGCCCCACAGAGTGAACCGGTGCTGCTGGGCTCCTGCTGCACCCGTGGCCACAGGCTGTGAGCTGGAAACCGGCGCTGCCAGGATGCTGGGCACACGTGCTGGGCAGCCGAGCAGGTCAGGGCTCCCCTCCTCTCCCTCCGGCTGCAGTTCCCTGACAGATGCGAATGGTGACTGAGGGTTGGCCCAGGGTGGGAATTCCCCGAAGGTGGGAATGGCTGTGAAGCATGGCAGCCTGAGGCTGAGCAGGGCTGGTTGGTCCTGTCACACAGCAACGGGTGTGGGATGAGCCCACTCGTCTTGGTCCTGGCTGTCACCACAGCCGTGTGCGCTCTGCTTTGCCAGACACCCTCCAGCCGGCTGATGAGGGTTTGAGTCTGCTCATCTGTTAGTGTGAGCTTTTCTCCAGAGCTTTTCTTTCCCAAAGAGGGGGGAAGGATGGCACAGCTGTAAAAATCTCCTACTGAAGTTCCAGGGCCAAGCGGGGCTCTCTGTAAGGAAGAGGTCCTGCTAGCAGAGCAGTTGGCACTGCCCCATCCCCTGGGAGAAGCACTGAATGGCTTTACTTCTCCTTCAGCTTGGGTGCCTGGTTTGCTTTTCTTTTGTTCTCTCTGTGGGTGGATGGAGCCCTGTGTGCCAGAGACACTTCTCCATGCCCGTGTCTCCTGAATGCCTGTGGCTGTGGTGTTCATCCAGCACCGTGTGCAGGACATCTGCCACATGAAGACAAGGAGGAGCAGGGGTACCTGCCTGCTACAGAGGACACCCCATGGGGACAAATCCTCTGGGTGCCTCTTTTCCTGTTCTCATCTGGCAGGTCAAGCTGTTTGAATCCCCCATGTATGTCCTAGGGAGCCTGAGACTTGTCCTAGGGAGCTGCTTTGGCAGGGGGTTGGACCCGATGATCTCTTGAGGTCCCTTCCAACCCCTACAATTCTATAATTCTATGATTCTATGTAGCCCTTGGACAACTCCCCCTCTGTGGGGTCCCATGGCTACCGCCTGTGGGGCAGCTGTGGGTAGGGGATGCTCAGGCAGCCCCGTGTGCTCGGACAGCATGGTAAGAGAGCTGTGAAACCCCCCAGGGCACAGCATCCACAAGTGTGGCAGAGAGGCCATGACAGAGGCCTCGGAGCATCTGTGTCCCATAGCCTCGAGGTGCATCGCTGCTCCATGTCCTGCCAGCCCCGCAGAGACCTGCCCGCTGCCCCTCAGCCTGTTCCCTGGGAGCTACCCTTGCTAGAGGGATGCCTGATGTGGGGATAGCAGCGTGCCAGCCCTGCATCTCCCTGCTGAGCCATCCCCCCACACGCTCCCTGCTCCCGCGCTTCACCCCAGCCACAAAGCAGTTAATATTTGTTGATCACGGCAGCGTGCTCAGTGCTCTGTGCGGCTCTCGGCTGCGGCGCGATACTCCCTGGTCTCCAGGGATCTCGTGGCATTTTGCCCAGATGGCATCGGTCTGTGTCTCAAGGACATAACACGGCGCCTACGGCTGAGTGCAGCAGTGCCAGTGACAGATGAAGCCCGGGCGCTCCGAGAGGGAAGAAAAGCGCCTGAAAATGCCGGGTCTCCAGCCGGCCGCTCCCTTTCACCTCCACGAATGAGCTGGTACCCGGCAACCGCCCGGGTTGCTTCGTGTGGGGGCAGCACCGGCCGAGCGCGCAGGGTCCCCTTTCCCCACGGAGCAAAGGGCACGCTCCGCTCCTCCCCCTTCCATCGGCAGAGCAGGTAGGTGAGACATCCCTGCTGTCCCCGTGTCACCGCGTGTCTGCCATGCCCTGCTCCGCCGCCCACTGCATCCCAGCATCATCCCTGCCCCAGCCTACGCTCACCCTCTTGGAGCGACGCCACCAGTGACCTGCCTGTGGGGTGCAGGTGGGTGTGGGGAGGCGTCACCTCTCCCAGGGACGGTGCCCACCCTGCAGGCATAGCGAGGGGCCCGGTGGGCACAGGCAGCCCAGTGATACTGTGGCTCTTAGCAAGAGGCTGGGATGCAGTGTGGGATATCGGTGAAGCAGCTGGGTGCGGGGCAGAGGCTGCAGCTGGAAACCCTGGTGCAGCTGCCTGGGGCAAAGTCTGGGGCGAAGGTGTGGACTGCACAGGAGCTCATGGGGGTTTTTGGTTGCGTCCACTGCATCCAGGACATCCCAGCCGCAGTGCTGGGGCAGGGGCTGCAAACCCACACCAGCACAGGAGCTCCTGCCCCGTCCACAGCCTGTGCATGGACAGAGGCTGTGAGCAGCACTCTGGTGACCCCGTGCTGTGGGCTCTGCCTCCGCCTGTACTGACAGACCTCCACTCAGTTGTTAGATGAGTTGTTAGATCCTGCCCTCCAGGGCCTTTGAGCATCAAGGAGATACTTGCACGTGATCTCAGTGGGTGGCAGCATGAGGGCCAGCATGAGGCAGCATGAGGGCCAGCGTTGGGGACAACTGGAGAAGCCCTTTGCAGCACTTGTGCCATGTCCTAGTGTGGGGGTTTTGTGGTGCACCGCAGGGAGGTGAGAGGATGCATGTGTCAGCAGCATGGCCGTGACACCAGCTGTGTCCTTCCTCAACTGAGTTTTCTTCATGCTTTGGCCAGATGAAGCTAGGTGGGAGAAGAGGACATGGGGACGGGAACAGCCCAACCCCAAGCAGGACTGGACGGGAATGAGCCTCTCTGGGAGCCACGGGTCACCCCTTCAATGACAAAGAGGAGCACCAACCATCAGACAATGGGTCAGGCTGGCAGCAAGAGCTGCAACTTGCCTGATCCCAGTGGTTTTCCACCCCATTTGGCTGCCCAGAGTGGGACAGTGCCAGTACTGATCCCCCTCCCATCGGCTGAGCCGCCATGCCTTGCACCAGCCTAAAGCTGCCATGACACACCAGGAGCTGCAGCAAGTGCCTGTTGTGGTACCAGTTAACCAACATGTCCCAGCACACCCCACTGACCGAAATGAGGTGCCGGCCCCCGCGTGCAGGGCGGTGCTGGCACAGCGGCCGGTGCTCTGCCCGCACCCTGTGCCGGGAACACGCCGATGCCGGGAGCGGGAGCCACCATTTCCCTGCTGTGCGTGTGGCTGATTTAATTCGGAATGAAAATTGGGTTTGGTTTTCCTCCCTTTTTTCCCCCCTTTCCCCCGGCGTGGGGCCAATCGAGTGTTCCCTCACTGCAGTTCATTAGAGCCCGGCACAGCCGCAGACACCCGTTTCCAGCAGCTGCTGTGTGCCGGGAATGCCAATGAAGCTGCCGGCATGCCGCGTGCAGCAAACTGCGGAGCATGTTTGTCCTGAATGCAGAATAATTAATGGTTTGGGGGAATCAAGTGAATTATGCTGGAGCTGTTGACCAATTAGTTAAACTAATTGTGAAGAAAGGAGAGCTACCAGGGACCCAGCGCCCCGTGGCAGCCCCGGTGTCCCTATCGGCACGCAGGAAGGGGGCTGTGCCCGAATCCTCTCTGCAGAGCCAAGGTTTCCATCTCTGCGGTGCCGCTCCATTTCCATAGGGGGAATTTCCTTATTTATTTATCAGATTCCTGTGTCCGTGCGTGTGCAGAAGGAGATTTTTAAATTCCAGCCCGTCGATGCCCAGCAGGGGTGTGGCTGGTCTGCAACCCGCTCCTTCTACCAAATATCACATCCCCCCTTTGCCAAGTCTGGTCCCACCGGGGGGTAGGTGGGGGGAGTTGCGATCCCCGTGTCCTGCCGTTAGGTATTGGGGATGTCGTGACCGCCGCCATCCTTGCCGACAGCCCGAGCAGGTCCCGCAGGTGTCGGCAGGGAGGTGGGGAAGAGATGTTTGCTCTGCGAACGGCAGAAGCGTACGTGCCCTGTTGCTTTCTCCTTGAAATGAAGAAAATTTCAAAGAACGCAAAAATTCTGCATCGAATATGGCAGGAACCAACCTCCCGACGCTCCCTGCCAATAACTCTGGCTGGGAAACATCCCCCCCTCAATGTTATATACGTATTTGCATAGATGCACATATGTGTGTTAAGATCTGTGTCTGGGCGCAGGGGCACAGAGCGCCCTGCACCCCGCAGTACCGCTGGGCTGCACGACCAGCCCCGTGCTTTGTCCGGGCGGCGCGGCGGGGATGGGTGGGGGCTCATTGAGTTATGCTTCCCCCCCTCTCTCCCCACCCCGGCCCCGTATTCGCTGTGACAGATTACAGCTTGATAGAGCAGCAAACACCGAATAGCAACAGAGGCGTCAATTTAGTTATTAACAAAGGATGGTATTCAAATGGCGCTGGCACGGCTCCAAGGTGCGGGAGCTTATGAGGAGCGCGGAGGGTGTATTAAATATTCATCGAAATCTTGGCATTTCGTTCCCATCTCTCACTCTCCCGCCCCCTTCCCTTCCTTTCCCCCTCCCCGAAATTATTTGGCTCTAAAGGTTAGGAGCCTACTTCAAGAATTAATTATTTCATTAGCGTGTTATAAATTAGATTTTTTTACAACTAAGTTTTTTTTTTTTTAAGGGTCGACGCGAAATGGGTCGTGGTGGCACTTCATCAGGTTTGCTCATCACGTGAGCCCTGACCCTGGGCATGTGACGGTGCCGACCGATGCTCACGGCAGCATGTGACCCTAAATGCTACGTGAGCTCAAGGAAAAAAAAAAAAAAAAGAAAAAAAAAAAAGAAAGAAAAAAAATTTAAATACAAAAATATAAGCAGGTCTGGCTCCTGTCTTCACCTGCCCTGCTGTAGTTGAGCCGTACCTGCCGCCCGGAGACCCGCGGGCGCGGGGAGCTCCGTGCCGCTACCACGCTAGGAAACCCTGCCCTCCCAATTTGGCACCACGGCTCCCCATTTGGTAAGTTAACAGATACTTCCAGCAATTAATTGGCGCAGCTCTGCCGGCGCTGCTCATTAGCATGCAGGGCGTGAGCGGGCGCTCCACCGCGTGCAGCCTCGCGTCGCCGCCGCTCCATGGGAGCAGCTCGCTGGCCCCGATGGACCACGGCACTGGCTCTCTGTTTGGGGGGGTTTGTGGCAAGGGGGGTCACACGTTGAGGGTCGCGTGGGCTCATCGGTGCGTGTCGGCATCTCCGTCTTCCCGCACGGCGCATCCTGCTGCCTGCTTCCATGCAAACATTGTGATGCTCCACAAAGGGCTCCTTGCTGGGAGCAGGGGGTCGAGGTGCCCTGTGGCCGCCAGCTTTTATTGCCTCCATGCTAGGATTTACAAAATGACGTGTCCTGAGTCGGGGTGGGGATGGGGGGGCTGTTTCTCTTTCCCTCTGCATCGGAGGGGCGGTTAGTGCCGTGTGATCCCGCACCCGCCACTGATGCTGGGCTGCCGGTGGTGAAGTGGCAGCTCTCAGACAATGCGGGTTTTATTTTGGTGCTCAGCCGGTGCCTCAGCATTCTGGGGCAATGTCCCCATCAGGGGTGGGGTCACTCCTTCCCCACGAGCCGCCGTGTGGCAATGGGGGATGAATTTGTAATGCCGGGAGTGCTGGTGACGACATGGTGCAGCCCCAGCCTAGAAGGAGCCGGAGGGAGCCCGTGGCCGGTCAGCGGGTGCGGGCGATGCCGGCCACCCGTCATTAGGATGCAGGTCCGTCGCCGTCTCCCTGGAGATGATGGGAAAGGAGGGCTGGGTGAATCGGTGTCTGGTACGGCTGGCAGCCGTGCTGGGAAGAGGGCAGCTGCGTGCAGGCGCTGAAGGGCGAGGATGAATTACTGCCCCTGTAAAGGCACAAGCTTTTGTTCCCCGTGCATTGTCAGCAGAGGAACAGGAGAGAAAAGTAAAATGGCTCAGGCACAGCTCGCGGTGCAGGGCAGACAATGGGCTGAGCTCGGCTCACAGATCGGACCGCGCCACAGTGGCCAGCGTGGTTTTAAGCATCAGTAACAATTTTTAAATTTTTTTTCTTTTTTTCTTTTTTTTTTCCTCCTTGAACTGATTATCCACAAAGAGCTCTTTTTGAGCTGACACCGAATATGAATTACTGTTCTGGCGTGGCATTGTCACTGTAGTGATCCCATATTTAATACTCAGGGCATTCCCGGGCGATCATTAGCCCCTTTGTGCCGCTGAAGGAAGCCATATGTTTCAGAGACATCTTAAAAGATGCTTGCAGAAACAACGGAAAAAGGGATTTCTATGTGTTGCTGAATGAGGCTGCCAATCACCCAGCGTCCCGCACCAGCTCCCTTGTGCTCGCTCGCAATACGAGGCGGTGGTGGCAGCTTCGGTAAATACGGGCTGGTGTTTGTAGTTGGGATTTGCTGTCTGGGGGAATGAGCTATGCAAGCTTTTAATTGGCACGCATGTCCGCCCTGCCCCTTTCTCACATTTGCTGGCTCTCCCAAGTCTAACTCCTTTTTAATTCAGCCGTGAGGAAGCAGCTTCCGTGGTGTCGCTGCTTGAGAATAATTTTTCTCTGCTGCTCGTACAGATTTTTTTTGCTTTTTTTTTTCTTGACTTGCAGCCAGCTGTCCCCCTGAACGAGCACTTAAACAAACAAACAAGTGACCCGGACCCTGCCGTGCCGTGCCTTCCCCCGGCTCATTTTTCCAGCTCTCCCTGTAGCGGTTTGCTCAGACCCCTGTATTTTTATTTGGTTTAATTGGCTCCATCATAGTTTCATGGCAAGCGATTCCGCTCCCATCAAAACCCGCTCACGTGAACATTCCCTTGCGGTACAGAGGAGATAAGTAATGAGGAAAATTGATCCCCATCAGCTGCATGGACCCCGGTGCAGGCACGCGTGGCATGACTGGGGTGGTGGGGCTGGCTGCGGCCTGTGCTGGCTGCGGCCTGTGCTGGCTGTGGCCTGTGCTGTCTGTCGGCACAGGGTGCAAGTGGGTGCAGAGACTGGCGCCTTTGGGGAAGTCACTGGGGCTGTGCTTGCTGTGGAGCCCACCAGGCTGCTGCCACCAGGCCTGCAAAGAGAGGATGCCTGAAGTCATGTTTAGCTGGGTGTTGAGCACAGCCCCAGCTCGGTGTCCCTCCATGTGCCATGTGAGGCACGCAGCCCTCACTTCGCGCATCCAGTGTGTGCACACAGCCCATGTCCCAGCTGGTCTGACCATGGGCACCAGGTGAACCTCCAGCTGGACACTGGTTGTGCTGACCAACAAGCGGGGTGGCCAAATCACCCTGCAGCAGCTCCCTGAACTGTAGCCAGTCACAGGCTGGCCCAGCACCCATAGCTGCGGGGAGGTGGGTGCTCCCAGCCCTCTTGTTCAGGGAGGCTTCATCCCCTCTCCTCCTCACCCCCATCATCTCCCTCCCAGCTCCGGGGCTGTTGGGGGGCAGCTGACAGCAAAGGACCAGTGCTCCTGTGCCTGCTCTGGCTCCCACTGGAGGAGGACAGGCTCCCAGGGCTGCCCCCAGCACTTTTCTTTCAGGCCTCATTACCCCATTCCTGAGCAGCTCAAATGCAGATCACCCTCCTGAGGAGCCCAGGGAGCCCCATCCCCAAAGGTACCTGACACAAAGTGGGGACGCGGCCACCCTCCAGGACCCACCAGGTGCCAGCGCCAGAGCCTTCCCGATGGCTCCACTCTGGTGTGCCCAGGAGCTTCATCCACACAGATGCTGTGCAGTACGGGTCCTGCAGCTGGCTCTCCTTCTGAGTTTGCTTTGGAACTGTGGGTGCCACTGACATTAAACATTCAGGCAGAGCTAAAACCAGAACTGTGCTGAGAGACCCAGGACCTGCCCAGGCTCCAGAGTTTCCCAGTCCTTGCAAAACCTGGGTGATGCTGCAGAGCCCAGATGGCTCCAGCCAGGGAGTCGGGCACAGCATGGAGCTGAGCATGGTGGGAACCACTGGAGAGTAGCCCTCCGCTGCTAGCATCAAGAATTAAGACTGAATTTGTCAAAGGCTGTTAACAAATGGTGGGTAATTAAGGGCCAGGGATTGGGTCAGTGTGTGCCTGTGATATGCATCCCACTGCAGCAGGTATGTTTTTGGGGTGCCGATGGGGGAAAGGAATGCACGGAGCAGCCAGCCTCACTGCTGCCCATGCCTGAGGAGGATGTGCCAGGACAGAGATCCAGTCCATCCAGCAAAAGCTGAATTTTCTTACAGAGATCCACGCCTGCTACTTCTCATCCTATCAACCCCAGGGGCTGGACACACACAAACCACAGCTTTCTCCTTCCCACTTTGCACCAGCTCCTCATCCACTGCAGAGGACTGAGCAGCCCTTGGAAGTAACAAGTTCTGAGGGCTGTTCATATGGCCTTTGCCTCTTCCTGGGGACGGGGATAGATGGGACCTGAAGCCAGAGCAAGGAGGACCCCCAGCCAAAGGAAGGACTGTGGTGAGATGAGCAGGCTGTACTGCCTGGGGAATGAGCAGGCAGGAGCAGGGTGCACCGAAGGCAGTTTCACAGCTAAGGGTCTGGCTGTTTTTGTTTCTTCTTCTGCTCCCCTTGGCTGAATGAGCCCAGTTCCCACAGCCATTCCTCACACCCTGTTCCCCATCCTCCAACTGCCCTCTGCTCCCATCCTGCCCTGTCCTCTGCCTGCAGCCTCAACATGGGTCCTGCAGAGCTGGTCAGGGCGCAGCGCTGAGTGGAGCAGGAAGGCAGAGCTTTGTGGCAGCACACCCTGCTGTGCCTGCTCTTTTAGTAGAGAGCCCCAAGCTGTTTGTGCCCGTGGGAGCCCTCTGACAGGCTCTTGCTCCATTCCTGAGTCTAGCAGCCAGCTTGGATGCTCTTTGAAGGGGTGCCCAGGCCAGAGGGCTACCTCCCATCGAGTGCAGTGGTGGGCTGGAGGGTGAGGACCACCCAGGGCTGCTGGATGAGCCTCTCAATGAGCAGCTCAGCCCCAGTGCAGCCCTGGTGGAGTTGTGGCGATGCCGTGGGGCACCCGTGTGACTCTGTGTGCTCTGTGTGCCAGGGTAAGGCACAATTCTTAATGCCAGCAGCTGCCTGGAGCTGTCACTGCCACCCTCGTGTCCTATGGGGACAGCCGAGGCTCAGAAGAGGACAGTGGGGAAAAACCTCAGGCATTCGGGAACTGCATGTGACAGGCAGCAGAGCCCACCCTGAGAGTGGAGAGGGGGACACACACAGCCGGCCCCCTCACAGACTTCGTGCCAAGCATCCACACTGTTGGCAGGAAGCGGCTGCTGGGAGCCTGGGGCTGGGCTTACGGCAGCACCACCGGCAGGTCCGGGGCAGGGGGTCTCTGGGGTGCGGGGGGAGCCAGGGCAGGGGAGAGCTCTGCAGGCACCTTGTGCCCAGCTCCTCCAGGAGCACCGGTCCCCAACACGGGCAGGGCTTGGCTGCTGTGTCCACCAGCTGGGAAAGGTCCTGTTTTCAATGCTCAGCCTGGGCACGCTGCATAGGGTTGTTTCTGTGGGCTTTCTGTTTGCTTCTGCTCTCACAGATTTACATCCAGCCTTCCCCTGTGCCAAATTAAACCCTGGGGATCCCTTTCTTCCTGGGATGCAGTGCCACATAGCGTAGGAATGGATTTAAACCCATGTGGGTGAAGCCTGTCTGTGGTCCCATTAAAGGAGGGGTGTCATCCCTGTCGCTTCAGGAGGATGTCCGGATCTGGACCCTCCAGACATCCCTGCTCACTCCACCTGGTCTCCAGGTTCCCTATCAAACAGCCAGCACACAAAGCAGAGCTCTCCATCTTGATTTAATAAGTATCTGGAAATGTCATAAAAGACGTGATAATAAAATATCAGATGCAGGAAAATGACTAGCCAAAAGGCATTTTAAAAAGGGAAGGAGTGTAAACGTAGTAGATTAAGACACTAATTCTGATCCCTTGTATGTTCTCCATCTTTCTGGTGTCTTGACAGACAGAAATAAATGCCCCCTCTCCCTGTGAAGCACTATCTGCCTCTCCTTGCTGGATTGTAACCACAGGGTGCCCACAGCTGTAACAGCCCATTTATTCGCAAGATTTGATGCTTTATCACTTTCAAAGGAGCGGCTCGGCTAGTTCATCATGCATTCCTACTGCAAGCACTTACACTTAAAGGGCAGATAGAGATTCCGATGGTAATAGCTAAATTTGATTTTTGACGGTCTGAAGTATCTCTGCAAATTAAAGCCCCACAGTTTGTGCCTTTGTTTAGACCATGAGACGAGGCACCAGGGACAAAAGATAAAAACCCAAATGAAAAACAGTTCACAGGAGTTTGGAGGAGCCAGAGGGTCCCTCTGTAACCCAGGCTCTGTGCACATAAGAGCTGTGGGTTGGGTGAGTCGTTGGGTGGGCTTTTTTCTTGTAAACGTAGCTTTCAACCAAATAAAATGCCAGTAAATTCCCTAAGCCCAGCGCGGTGCAATAAGGATAGGAGCCAGATCAGCAGCTAAGTGATGGATGTGTTAATGTTTTAATAGGCTGACCACCTCATAAATAATTTGCTCAGTTCTAGAGTAATTGACCTGGTCACAGTGGTAATAAAGGGCCGTCCCCTGGGCTCTTGATCAAAGGTTCAGCAAACCCTTCCAGAGAAAGTCTTAAGTGGCTTTTAACAATATATATTTTATATTGTTACAGTCTGGTACCCTGCTAATTCAGCAGCCAGAGCAAACACCATCAGTTCAGCTCTGTGGGTATTTCAATTAAAAAAAATAGAAATTATAGCTGAGGGAGACTTTGGCTGGTGAGCACTTTGTTTGCTCTCCGTTGAGCAGGGACCCGCGTGAGGGCATCCTGCCACAGAGCACAGTGGCAGGATCCTTCGGTGAGGATGGATGGATTCTGTGGTGATGCCCGGCACAGGGGAGCGGTGGTGAGTGCCCAGGCTGGGGACAGCTTAGCAGGAACCCACCTGCTGCAGCCAGACCACCACAGGTCTGTGGCCACCACTGCTGGTTATCCCAGGCAGCAGGAGCAGAGGAACCCTAGTCTGCAGCCTGGGAACAGAGCTCTCTCAGGGTTTTCCTCTTGTGGACTGCATATTCCTGTGGTATACTGGGTATTCCTGGCATTTTCCCAGTATTCCTCTTGCAGACTGGGGAATCCCTCCTCTGTTGCATGCTGTGGACCACTTTCCAGTGCTGGCACTGGGAGGGACTTTGCTCAGCCTGGAGCAGGGCTGCTGCTGTATCATTAGGGTTTCTAACCTTTGCCGTGGTGGGGTCAGGCAGTCCATGGCATTTGCGACTCTACCTGGTGACGTAGTGTGTTTCCTTTAAAGTTTCTTTTCATCATTAATTCCAGCTTAACAAAGTGCTGCTGTGTCCCAGTGGGCCAGTGTTGCTTTGGCCATGCAGTGCTGGTGGGATTTGTCCCACCAAAGGCTCTGCTGTCTGTGGGATGAGCCAATGCCGTTGTGCTTCTGTAGCTGCAAATAGGGAAAGTAGCAAACGCCAGTGTCATTCATCAAATAGAATCAATGGCAAACGTCTCCAGCATTGCACCTCAAGTGTGAGGATGTAATTAAGGTTGAGACAACGAGGAAACACCCCCTGGTTTGGAGGGCAGACCAGCAGCCGCCCTGGTTATGTGGGCAGCTCCGTTCCCCTCTGGCAGTGCAGGGCTCGCAGCTGGAGTGTCCATCCCTATCCTCCCCCATCGTCTGTTTCTCTGCTCTGAAGGGAAGATGCAGCTGAGAGAGGAGGAGGAGGAAGAGGACCGCTGGCAGTGGGGTACATCTGCTGTCAGTGCAGCAGCACCTGTCATGGAGAAGGGACTGTGGCCAAAACAAGCCAAGCGGGAGGAAGACGTTGGATGAGGCTTTACATATGTAGTTTGCTACGTGCTGGCATGCTGGCTGTGCTCTGCGCCCGCGCTTGTGCCGTCGCTGTTGGCAAAGCACCTCCCTCCCTGGCAGCCAGGAGAGTGGGCACGAGCAGCACCACTCTGCTAAGTTGGCAGAAATCCTGCCTGGATGCCCACCAGCCCTGGTACGGTGATCAGCACCATGCTTTGCCCTCTGCTTCTCTGCAGGTAGGGCTGAGCCTGACCCGTCAGTGCCAGGGATTCCCAGGGCCGTTGGGTGCCTGTGTGCCAGTGTCAGAGCCCGGGAGTCCCCGGCTGCCGCATCCCCTCGCCTGAAGCATCTTTCCTTCCAAACGTTCCTTCTCCTCCTGCCTTGTCCTCCTGCACTCACAGCCTCATCCCAACCATCAGAGGCAAATGTGGCTGTAATGAAAAGTAAATTTAATATCCTTGCCCCTATTTTTGTAAATTAGTATAACCGTCAGCTGCAGAATAAATGACACCTAATTACTGTTTGGGGAAGTTCAGGCAGAAGTGCTTAGCTGTGAGGTGATCATAGGGAAGCACCATCAATGACGAAAAATGAACAAGATGCTGGCTGTAGGAAAGTGTAATTACAGAGGACTGACATACTGTGAGCTGTTTATGATAATGAAGTGGTGCATCAAATCAAATTAACCTTAGTTATTTAATGCAGAATGCACCGAGGACTTGTCTCAGTAGATGCTCAATCCAAAACCGGAGTGGTGGCTCAAGTCAGAAAAGCCGCTCAAATGCCGGCGCGGGCAGTGGCTTTTATTTAAGATATGATTAGCGAGCGGCGGTGTGCCGGGGCGGCCAGGCTGCGCGATGGCGAGGGCTAGTGCAGGCAGAGAGCCGGCAGAGCTGCTGCCGCCGGCAGTCTGGGGAGCAGCCGCGCTGCCAGGGAGCCCCGCTGCACGCTGCGTGGTGTTGGTGGGGAAGAGCCCGCGGCAGCATCACTGAGCGAGAGCTGCTCCGGCTGCCATCGCCTCCGTGCCCCCCACCATGCGCCCCTTGCTCCGCGCTACGCGGACGGCCCCGTGCTCGCTTGCCGCTGGAGCGGAGCCAAGGCAAGGTCAGTATCCCGCCCCGGGGAGGAGGTAACAAAAGCTGGGGGTGTTTTTCTCAGTCCAGCGGGGTCCGGCTGCGGGGCAGCAGGATGCTCCCCTGCCCGGTGGGCCGGGCACGCCACTGGCCGCTCCCGATTTTAGGGCAAAGGATGCAAGTGCCACTGTATTCTTGCAAGAGGGTTTCATTTGCCCATCTCTCTTCCCCACGAAGGCTGCGGTGCTCGCTGGAGAAGAGTTCCCGTTGGGATCCCTTCACACTGACGGGTGAGTAACCTCTCAAATTAACCCAAACGCTCTGTTAAAGATTAATGAGCTTTCTAAGCAAGGGTCCCTTCTGTACAGGGGGGTGTTTGCAGCACTGCACGTTCCTCTCCGCCTGAGGAAGGGATTGCCTCGCCGCGGCCAGGACTCTGCCACGCCGGAGATGCCGACACAGGCTCAGCTGGGGCTGGGGGGCTCTGGAGAGCACCGTGGTGAAGGGCAAAGGGGAAAAACGCTTTAGGGCAGAGATTCTGTAAATAACATGAAAAGGCTGTTTGTGTCAGCAGAGTTTCTGTGGTTTGAAGGAGGAGGTAGGAAAGCCCAGCCCCAGGGAAGCAGGGATGCTGGCCGGGCTCCAGTTGCTCCAGTGCAGGCAGAGGCAGACTGGCTTTGCGAGGCAGGGATGGTTGATGCGGGCAGCGCAGAGAGCTGGTACAGCGCAGCCATGCACACACACACTGCTGGGGAGACCGGAGGGGTGGGAGAAGGCAGCAGCCTGATTAAAATGCCTCTTGCACTGGCTCAGTGCCCGTGTCCCAGTGGCCTGCTCTGCTGGCTTTCCGGGTACCTGATTTGCTTCTGAACATATTAGAGGTTGTTTTGAATTGTTTTCTGGTAGGAAGTATTTGTTCAGTGCCCTGCATGCCTGTGGGGGCTTCTGGGGAGATGAAACCTCTCTCCTCAGGGAAAGGATTCCTTTGCACAACTTCCCACTTGTTGGAAGATCACAAATTGCACCTCCAGTGAAAGGCTCTCCTCTGTGTGATTCAGAGTGTCAGATGGATTTTGTAGTAGCTGCAGTCAGATCCATCCTGGGCTGCATTTCTGCATATTTTTCTGTTTATCAGATTTAAAACCAACAAACAAACAAACAAGTTTAGTGTCTTTCCTACTTTCCAGCACCAACATCCCTGCACCCACACACACACACCCTCACACAAGCACAGCGCCCTAAACCCGCAGCAAAGGCCTGAGCAGGCAGTTAACAGAACCAGGCGATGCTTGGCCCTTTCAGGGGATGCTTGGCCCTTTCAGGGGAAAACCAGGCAGTGCCCAAACTCTCTCCCAGCATGAGGGAATGTGCTGGGTCCAGGGCGGGACATCAGCCAGCTGGGAAACCGACTGCCTGGCTGGGCTCTCCTGCCAGTGTGGGATCTTTCCCGATGTCATTTACTTTCACACCGAACTGCATTGGCACTTCTCCGAGCCCTCTAATCTCCAGCCCCGTGCTGGCAGCTCCCCTGTGTATAAATTAGCACTCCAGGTGTCATCCCAATAATTGCTCTTCTAATGCTAGCTTTGAGTCCTGGCGCATGGTGGAGGGCGATGGCTTTTGTGGTTATGAGTTCATTTTGCTTCTTTCCATCGATATGAAAGTGCCTTGTGAGCACTGAGAGTTAAGCACTATTGTATGGGAATAAAGAGAGGAGATTTTCTCTAATCCCCTTTAAATGGCCTCCAAATGAGGGCTCGAACAAAGATGACTAATGACAGACATGATTAAACTAATTTAGTAGGTGAAGCTTTGATGGGAGCTCTCCCAAGCCCAGGTATCGCCTTGGGTGACCATGCAGTAACTCCCTGTGCTGCAGAGGCAGACCTCCTTGCTGTCAGACTTGAATTAAACAAACTGGTTAGGGTTTTCTTCTCTCCAGAGGATTCTCTTTTTTTATTTTTTTTTAATTGGAAATTTTTTTGTCTGTTTTCTGCAAACTTTTTTGCTGAGCTCTGCCAAATAGGGTCTCACTAATGGGATACCAAATCTGGGGTCACTTCATGGCCAGCTACATCCCTCATCCCTTCTCCAGTACCCCTCGTCAGAGGGTTCACTCTGACTGTACACTTATCTTTCAAGAACTGGTAACAGGAATGAGATACAAAGTCAGTGAGGTGTGTCTGAGGACCTCTTTCTCCACAGAAGATGCCCTCAGCTGTGGAGACCCGTTCTGCTGAGCTATGGTACCAGGTGCAACACGGCTGAAGGCTGGTTCCTCTCAGATAAAGCATGACTGCAGCGCTGTGCCATGTGGGGAGCAGGCATCGAGCGGACACAGCCCTGTGGTCCCCAAGGGGACAGAGCCCCAGAGTCCCTCTGCAGAGCCCTGTGGTCCCCAAGAGGGGCCACTGGCCTGTGCACCCCATGGCAGCATCAGGTCTGTCCTGCAGCACTTACTGTTGTGATGCAGCTTTGGGCTGCAAACTCTACACCCCATCTCCCCCCACCCAGGGAATTTCCTGCTAGAATGAAAGTCTTGCAAGGCTGACATGAGGGTAGAGACGTGAAAGATCAGGACAATGATGGGGTTTGAATTCAGGCTCCACTTGAGAGAACTTGTCTCATAGCCTTGGGAAGCTGTGGAGCTTTCCCGTGCCCAGGACGTGCTGCTTCTTTCTCTGGGTCCAGAGGGCAGAAATTAGCTACAATTGACGAGGTACTTGTAAAAGGTTGAATCTCACCATTCAAGGCTGTTGTTGTTATTAACACATACTATTTTCAAAATGTTATTGTTATGTCAGGGCACGAGGATTCCCAGCAGCACTTTTCCCATACAAGAGGTGTGTATATCCCAGCTGCTGTGGAACCAAAGACTTCAATGAGAGTCAGGACAAGGTGGTCAAGCAGATTGGCTTGACAAACATCCCTGTGCTGGGCAGGGACTGCATCCCTCTGTGCAGTCCTCCTTTGTAATGACCAACTGCAGCTTCCGGGCAGCACAGCAGGACTCTGCTCAGCCCTGCTCCTCTTCTGGTACCAGTGATGGATTTATTTTAGTGTTCCCCCTTCTCGGTCTCCAGAGGGGCACAGGGCAAAGTGTCAGTTCCTGCTGGTGGGTGGCATTGCCACCACTGGCATCAACGTGTTGGGGATGGCTCATCTGCATTGGAGGGTTGCATTAACAGGGAATAGATATGTCAGTAGTGGGGGCTTCAGCTGGCACTTGCAGCAGTGGAGGTGGAGTTGTGTAAATACACCTGAAGTGGGGGGTGAGATGCATGGTGTGAGCTGTGTGCCCCCCTTTCAGCAGGGCTAGCAGGAGATCCTGCATCTCCATTGCCAGGAGAGGGTCCATAGCACAGCTCCTCTGGCTACCTCTGCTGTGCTTTACTGAGACTCTGCCCTGGCCTGTCCCCATCACCTTCCCTGTGACACACGTCAGCCTCTGGCCCTGCCCGGGTGCCTGACCCAGCCTCACTCACACGCAGCGTGATGCCTCCTCTGAGGAGCGCTGGGGTCAACCACTCCCATGTGTTATCCTGCATTATCCATGGACTCGGGTAGCACGTGTCACTCATCTCCTGGCTCACCCCTGGTGACTTGGGGAACACCTCCAGCTCCGGCACAGACCCTGAGGACACCCGTCTGTCTGCCTTCTTCCTCCTTTTACCCACCACTTTTCCCTCCCTTCTCTCCCCAGGCTGCTCCCTCTTCCCTGAGCTTTAAGGGTTGCCTTTTCCACCAACCGCCCCGGCCCTGCGTGTTGCCCAGTCCCTACATCCTCACGGGCAGCGGCAGCCTCTCCTCCCCACTGCCCCTGGGTAGGGACACTACAACATGCTTTCCCTCACCCAACAGCCATCTGTTCGTACCTGCCACCAACAGCACCAGATCCCCTTCTAGGCCATTAAAACACCAAAACCTTCGCAGAGAATAGTGTGACAACATGCAGGACAACATCGGGGTGTCCCATCCCTTCCCTGTGGTACTGGGAGTGATTAATGTGACGCTATTGCTGTCCATCTTGCTTTTGTTTAATTATCATTGTTGTGTTGTTCGTGTCTCCGGAGACCCGATCTGGCGGGAATGGCTTGATGGATTATGTATGAAATCCAGGTCAACATGTCCAAGTATTACTGCCTCATAATTTGCTGCGCCACAGAGGCCAATATAGATGCCTTGTGTTATTAATTATACCAATATATTTTCATGAGTAATGTGATTAATTAGGCTGTATATATTAGAGTCACAGGCCTGTTCTGTTGGTGTGGTTGCTCTTGGATGGAAGTGGCTGGCTTGGAGAGCAGGCAGCAAAATCTGTAGCTTGGACTCTGTCTCATTCCTTCTCTTCCAGAGTGTTCAGGGGGAAAATGCAATCCCATACGCTGCGCTTCGCATGCCAGGGAGCCACGAGGCAGCGAGGGAGAGGAAAGCAGGGCTGCCGTGGTCACAGGGTGCTTGGTTCTGGGAAGAGATGGGCACTGCCGGGGCTCTCCTGGCTGCAGGGAGCACCTGAGATGCTGCCTGGGGCTGGCTGCCAGGCTACAGCATCTAAACCGTGCTGCGTGGTCCCTGCACCGCTGGCTTACGGCACCTGCGATGCTCGGGTTCACAACATGGCTTTGACCTGACACACATGATATCCTGATAAGCTGTTGTCAGCTTGCATGGTGTGAAGACGGGATGAAGTGTTTGCAGCTCTGCTGCAGTGTGAAAATATTCACCGAAAACCAGCAAAAGCAGCAGCCTTGCCAGCTCGCTGGGGACGTTTGCACCACACCGCAGCGTCAGGGCTCCAGCCCTCCTGGCAGCCCACGACCTGTGTCCCTCACCATGTCACAGCTGGCGCTGGGATGCCTCTGGTCCCCCAGCCCAGCATCACCATGCATCTCCAAAGCGCAGTGCTGCGTGGCCAGAGCTGGGCTCTGTCAGGCTTCCCACGGGGCGCGAGGAACCTGTGCCTGTTTTCTGCCTCTCACTCTGAGCTCTGCTCCTGGCACCACGGCAAAGCTGAAACCTCTCCTGTCTTTTGTTCCCATAAAGGTCAAAGAAGAGTCATCGTCCTTTAAGTGCCACAAAGAGGCCTTCCACCCTCTGGTGCAAGAAGACTTTGAACAGTAAGGCCGCTGCTTTTTCTTCCCTGACGGTTGCTGCTTGATTGCATGGACATTGATTTTACTCTGGCCATTGCTTTTATTCCTTCTTGTCACGAGGTTGATTGCAAGGGTTTGTTTCTTTGCCTTTTCATGTAATTTAGCCCTGGCAGTCACACAAACAATCATGTCATTGATGGGGTATTGTCCTGTCCTCCCAGTGATGCTCTGAGACCGCAAGTTGCCATCAGCCCACCAAGTTACTCCTTCAGTGGGGATGTCAGGAACTGGGAGAGAGTAGTCCTGGCTTCTCTGGAGCCTTGCTAACCTCTCTGAGAGTATCTGGGAGCTGTTTTTGCAGAGGTAAGGGCTCAACTGCACCTCCTTTGACCAGGAGGCCTGCAAGCACCCAGCCTGAAGCTCAGGGCAGTTGTCAGTCAGCAGGCTGAGACCCCATTTCTGTGTGGTTTTACTGTCTCTCTGGAAGTGGGGGTGACTCATGTGCCTTGGGGGACTGAGGACAGCAAGTTGGCAGTGTGCAGGATCAAACCCAGTGTAATTGAGGCAGGTGGAAGCAGCTCTGGATGATCCTTTACATCCCTGTATGCTGGACGCATGAGGTCGAGCAGCTCTGCTGTTCATGCTCGATACAGGGTACCCTTGGGGACCCCACTCTTGTACGGCCATGTTTCCACCCCTGGGGAATGAAATGGTCTGTAGTGGTGCAGAGTCTTCACTTGTTCCCTTGGACGAGGGGAGGAGGGAAGCAGGTACCTCATCCCATTCAAGTTTCTGGCATTTCCAGGGTACTGCTCTTCCTCCTCTGAGCGAAGCCCAAAGCTGTCGCTGCATCCCCAGCCCTCTGCCCTGTGCGGGAGGTGGCAGGGCCCTGCTGTGGGCTGGCTCAGAGCCGAAACGGCAGCAAGGGGATGTTTTAGTGCACGGCTTCATACAAAGGCAGAGAGCAGCACAGACACACGGCAGGTCAGCTGCGGCTGTTTGGCTGGGCAGGACCTTGATTTAATTATCCCAATGGTTGCAGTTGGCACCCGGCCTGACGCACGCGGTCCCTGCCAGATCGCTGTTACAGACCTCCAGAAGCGCTGTCTGTCCGCGGCTCCCCGCAGCCATCGTTCAGACTGTGCTGTCAGGCTCGGGCTCCCCACGCTGCCCAGCCCAGCACGGCCACGCAGCGCCAACAAGGCTCAGCGTGTCCCCCTTGGCACGGCCAGAAAGGCCCCCAGTGTGGGGGGTGCAAGTGTAATGTCATGTGGTGGCACAGCTGCCTTAGCTGGGGTCAGTGGGAGAGGGGCAGGGACCCTGCCAGCAGCTCTGGGGAAGGTGCACGCTCTTCTTGGATGCTAAGCAAGGCTTGCCGTCTTGTGTACAAGATGTACCCAAGATGTACCCAAGATGTACGTCTTTGCCATGCAGAGATGTACCCAAGGTGGCTGTGGGGACATGGCAGAAAAGATGTTCCGGGCATGGGGTGGTGGGGTTGCCTAGTGCTGCCGAAAGCCCCGCTGTGTCTGTCCCATGTGGTGGCCACAGCACCCATTCCCCTGTACCCGGGCAGGGGGTGCAGGAAGCCTGGGAGAAGCGTGGTGGCACCATGCTACAGCTACTGGCAGCTGCCCCAGCAGCAAGGTGACAGCCCTCCATTGCTCTGGAGCAGAGTCAGCAATAAATTAGGCATGATGAGGGCAGGCTGGGACACAGTAACCAGGCTCATTACCGGTCGCTCTCTCTCTTCAGGTCCTGCTGTGTGTTTATTTGTTTGTTCTGAGCTATGGCAAGCATGAGCTCTCCCTCTCCAACAACCAAGGGCCGGCACTGGTGGTGCTGCAGCCCTGGGTTCTCAGTGCTGGGGTCTGCACCACTCTGAGGGTTTCCATCAGCAGTGTGGCCCCGGGGCTTCTCTTATCCTTCTGGCTGGAGTAGCTGGTGTAAGTGGGACTGAGCCCCAAGGAGACAGCCCTGCCCCGTGCGTGAGGAGCGAGCTTCCTTTATTCTACATTCAGCTCTTGGGATTTAACCCCCTCCCCCTGGGACAAGCTTGTCACTTAAAATGGCTTTCAGAAGCTCTGGTCACAGTCAAAATTAAATCAGAAAATGAACTATTACTCAAAATGACTCGGAGTTGCTCAAGATTTATATGCTTTGGGCAGCTGGAGCTCCATTTGCCAGGATACCTGGGGAAGTCTCTGCCACTAGCCCACCGTGACCGTTTGCAATTTCACACCACTTTAAACTCGCTTTCATTGAGATTGGGGAGATGAAAAATGTCTTTATTAAGGGAAGTCACAGGTCCCTGATTGGCTGCTAAATGTGTTTTAATGTGAGTGGGAGGGCAGGAAGGGGTGCAGGCGGGGGGGCACATTGGTCACTGAGCTCCCAGGGGAGCCTGGCAGGGCACAGCAACTCCAAACAAAGGATTTCTCCTTGCATTTCCTACTGCTTTGACCATCTCAAGATGGTTGGTGGCAGTTACTTTGGGCCAGCGAGGCGGTTTGTTGAACTCTCCATTGCCCCATGGCCCATCAGGTATGAGAGGAGGTGACCTCCACTCTGCCGCTGATGCTGTGTGCTGGGCTCAACGTAGAACTGCAAAACCTGGGGATGTCTAGAAATGCTCAGGACTTGAGTGTCCCCAAGGGCCAGGACTTGGGTGTGCATCCCATCAGCCATGCAGTATTGCAGGTATTCCTGTTGTCTTCTTTTGCAGCTCTCTGCCCACAAACCCGTGGCAGTCCTGTTATAACACTTGCTCCTGTACCTCTGCCCAGCTCTTGTTCAGCTGCTCTGCAGGGAGGTTTCCCAGATCGACAAGAGCAATGTTTTCTGGAGACAGCAGAGAGTATCCTGGAGCACTTCTTGGTTTCTCACTATCTTTACGTGCTGGAGCCTTTCCAGCTGCCGTGGTCCCGCTGTGCCCCACCTCTGGCTGAGATGTACCACCCCTTGCTGGTACCAGTTCACCTAAACCACGCTTGCCAAGCACCGGGGTGCCGTAGTGGTAGGAATACAAGTCTTTACTGGTGGGATCCAAACCAGACAGGATGCAGTGAGGAAAGGGAAACCTGCTTGGGAAGGCCTTGGGGGCGATGCTTCTCCTTGCAGGCGCTACTTCCCACTGTCGCCCGATGCAATGTGTATGTGTACACGTATGCACACACGTGTGCCCTGTGCTTTGGCAATCTCCTCCATTAAACGTGCCACTATTTGTGCTTTACAAATATGACTCTCAGTGACAGATCTCACCAGGCATCCTGCAACCACTCACACCCTGAGCAACTCCCATGCGTAGGGCGGTCGCAGAGCTGCACGGGGAGGTGTTTCTTCTTCCCGCTGCTCTTGTTTCTCCATCAGACCTTTGTGAGTATTCACTCCCTAATGATCTTTTATTCCTGAATTTGTATCTTTACTCCAGGAATCATGCACTAAACCTGGAGTGAAGTCAAGCACAGACCCTCCTCCCAGCTCATCCAGCCACACAGTTTACAAAAGGCTCTGTTATTATCCCCGCATCCACACTCTCTAACCCTGTAATTAGATGCTTAGGCTATGATTGCCCCATTGTCCGCTGGATGGGTTTAATCATTCTTTTCTCCTACAGTGGCAATTTTGTTCCAATTAATTATTTCAGTTTGAACAGCAATAGCTGGTTGAGTTTAGAGAGAAATTAAAAGGGTACAGAAGGATAATGAAGAGTGAGCTAACTAGGGAGAGACTGCGAACAGGGCTGTGAGAATCCCTGCTTCTCTTCCAGGCTCTCACTTGCTCCCCAGAGAGCTTTCTGGGGCTGGAAAATGTTCTCCCTGGAAACGAGAATCCCGTGTGCCACAGAAGCGCTGCCTGACTTCATCCTTGCCTGGGAGGTTTGTTACTGGGTCTTATGGAAGTGACAGGACACGCTCACAGGCCAGCCCAAGAGGGAAAGTGTTTAAGTGTTTCTCATTCAGGCTTTAACCAATGTGTCTTAAACCTTGGTCGAGCCAGGGCAGGTGTTTGCTCGCTGTGCTGTATACCTGGTGTTTTCCTAGCCAGTGAACACACATCCCAGTTCAGTCCCAGCTGAACAGGACCTGTAGCCGCTTCCCATGAGTCTCTCCCAGGAAGCAGCTGCACAGCAGTGGGATGGACCAGGTGGGACCTCTGAAAACAAAACATGGTGCAAAAGAAAAAGTGATGCCTGGTCCAGCATTTACATGTCAGCACCTCACAGGAAGGAGGAAAACCTATCTGTAGTCCTAGTTGTCACCAGACCCTGGAGGGTTTTCTGAGCAGCATTGCTTTCTCCACATGGATGGATCCAGCTCTGGGCTAGAGGAGAGGTAGCAGGCTGGGACCTGGCTGCTGGTGGGGCCCCAGAGCTTCCCTCAGCCTTGCATATCACCCCCTGCCCTTCAAAGGCAACGGGCTGCCTGTCAGCAGCACTCCTGGCTCTGCCCTGCCTGTGTTGTCAGCCGTGCAGCGCACTCACAGCAATCTGTGGAGCAACATCTGGCAGTGTTCCTTCCCGCCCCGAAACATCTGGCCCCTTGGCTAGCTCGCAGATACAAGCTGCCATCCGAGGGCCAGGTGCGCGCAGCACATCCCGCGCCCCCGGATCAAAGCACCGTGACAAACGGGACCGGGAAGGAGGGATGGTGTGTCTGGTGGGCTCCATCATCCCTTTGCCCCGGAGTCTCTCCCTCCCCCAAACTTGGAACAGCGGGGCTGTGCTTCCCCCTCCCTCCCAGCCAAGGGCTCTGCTGCTGTTGTGCCAGCCAAGGCAGTGCTGGGCAGGGTGGGTGGCAGCGGGTGCAGAGCAGGAGCAGCCTGGGCACAGCAGCCAGGGCAGTGGCACAGCTTTGGACCTGTTCACATCTGTCAGCACAACGTGAAGAACCAAGCAGAGGCACAAGCTCCCCATGAGTCCATCGGAAATGTTTCTGGACTTAATTAGACAGGTGTGGTTTTCCTATTGGTACAGGCAAAACTTAATCTGTGCCTAGTCCTGGAATTGGTTTGCCTGGCTCTGGCTTCTGGAACAAGAGGGTTTTTGCTTTCATGGTCACTGGCTGGGATAGAACCCCTCTTTGTTTTGGGGTCTGCTTTCTGACCTCACCAGCCAGGGCAGGGGCTCAGCACCACCTTGGATACCCAGCCTGGTGCTCAGCCCCTTGCACAGCCAGTGGTCCATGAGGTTTCAGTCCCAGAAAAGCCCCAAAGGCAGAGATCAGAAAGCCAGGACACACTCCGGGGTGCAGCCCTGCTGCTGGAGGGGGATCTGCAGCACCCACTGCCCTGGCCAGGGCCAGAACATCCCAATGGAGGAGTGGGTAAGGCTCCAAGGAGCTTTCTCACCATGCTAGACTGACACTAAATACTGCTATAAAATATATTCAGTTACAGCCAACAGCAAACCATGATCACCAAATCACTTGTTAATTTGGAGGAATTACCGGCTGGCAGGGGAGCCATTCTCAAGGTGATTTTTTTTGGGATGCAACTGATTTGGAAGTAAAAAAAAGTTGTTTTTTTTTTTGTTAAGGTTTGGAAGGAAGAGGAAAAAAAAATTAATGCCTTTCAGGAGTTACAAAAATGCTGCCTGTGCAATTCATGTATAATTCAATGAATTCCGGAGTAGTTTGAATATTTAAATTATGTATGATCAAAGCAATAAAGAAATCTGCATTTCCTCACTCTGAGCCCCCCAGACATAATGCTCCCAAGCGTCCCCTCCCCAAAAGGCAGCTCCTCGCTTCCACACTCCCAGATCTATTGAGCCTCATTGCTCCAAAGAAATTGAGTTCGACTGGAAAAATACGGCCGTCAAGTGCAACCGCTGTTCTTTAATAAATCTGCGATGCATTGTATCTCCAGCCAGCACCGTTGCCAGGGCGATGGTCATAGCCGCCGCCGCGAGGCAGGCCTGAGGAGGGGTGATGGGCACTGGCGTGGGGGCTAAAGAGCCCCCGGAGCGGGCAGCCCTCTGCTGCCAGCACGCTGCCTGCAGCGGTGGCTGGAGGAGCAAAGCTATGGCAGGGGAGGATGGTGGCAGCCAGCCGAGCTCCCGTCACAGCAGCCAGAGGATGGAGTGGTCTCATCCCCCACTGCTGCCTTTCTCGGGATCTGCAGAACAGCAGCTCCAGCCTCGCTGGAGTGTCCCCCTGCCTTTCTCTGTGGGCCAAGGATTTGTTAGTCCAGTCTCCAGTCCTCCAAGTCCCTGTAGATGTGTCTGGCTCCTCTCCTAGCTCCTCTGCTCCCGGACCAGGACACAGCAGCTCCCATCAGCTGGGCCAGGAAAAAAAATGGGGGAAAAAGCAACAAAATGCTCCCTCTGCCCCCTCCCCCGCCCCCTCGCCAGATGCTGTAAATTTTCATTAGTATTCTGTAATTTAATGATCTATTCCCAAGAGAAAATTAGTCTTCAATTTACAAAAAAATCCCTGTTAATTTAAGCATAATAGTAGGAGAGTGATGTGAGTGTTGGAGCCCCATCCTGCACCTCCCGCTCCTCCCTCTCCACAGCCTTGCAAAGGGCAATTACAAGGGAGAATTTTAATAATACACTAAAGTCCATTTGAAATCTCCCGATGAAGACTGCAAAGAGGTTCCTGGGGGCAAGAAAAGCAATTTCCTCCTGAAACAAGAGGTTATTTTGAACCAGGCATACACACCCATTCAGCTGAAGGTTGATGCTGAAAGCCTGGGAGAGGCAGGGAGGGTTTGCCAGGCGAGCCATCAGTGCTCACCCAGATGACAACTGCCACCAAACTGTCCCAGCTTTTAAAATGTTAGCCAATGCCAGGGCCCTTCAGCATCCTTTGCAGAGCTGCCCCGGGCAGCACACCCCTCCGCCAGCCAGAACGCGGTCCCCTGGGTTAGAGAGGTGCTGTGCCTGCTCCCATCTCAAGGTGCTGCGGGTCTCTCTTGGGCAGACCCAAGGCTCCAGGCTCTGTGCCTGCCTGCCCTGCCAGTGCTACCCACCGTGGGACGGGGGTGAGGGTGTCCCTCCCCTGCACACTCGCCGTGCTCATGCATGGTAAATCCCAAGTGTCAGCCGGAAGCCATCTCCTCTGCAGATATTGAGATAGATGATGGTGGCTTTGCTCATTAGAGGATGTGGCAAAGGGTAGGTGCTGGGAGTCTGTGTTCCAGGGAAGAGCTGCAAGGGGAGCTCATTAACTTGAAAAATTGGGTCCAGAGGGCTCATTTGTCTGATATCAGCTCACTGTTTTTTCTAGTAATGTGGAAAATGAGGGAGGGGGATCTGAGCTTCTTCTTGGTGACCGACTCTTTGATTTACCCCCTTCTCATTCATGTCCTCCCTTTCACATTGCCTTTAATATTGTTTATTTTCCATAGGTCTTAAGCCTATCCATGTGGAACATAACCCTTTGCTCCCATGACGCTGTGCTTACGGGACAGATCAGATGCTGCTACATGGGGTTTTTTATTGTAGCACCACAGGGATGCTTTCTAAGGGGCCCGTGACACTGCCCTGGTCAGGCCACGGTGGTCCAGGGTCAAAGCCCGGGAAGGATGGAGAAGGGGGCTTCTGGCCCTTCACCTGCCTCAGCAACCAAAGTCTTGTACCAAGGAATCTTGGGGTTCAGGGCTTAACACCCCATCCCCACCCCAGCACTCGCCATGGTGGATGTCACCATACGCCGTGGTCTCAGCACAGAACCTGCTGCAGGGCACTGCTGCACGGGCTCTGCAGGAGCCTGGCTGCATCTCTGAGTGTCCCCCTTGCCTCTCCTCATTCCGGGGGCCGTGGCGGGGCGGAGGGTGGTGGCAGGCAGAGCCTGCTCCAGACACGGCCGATCCAAGAGCTCCGGCACGGCCACTCACACGGAGAGGTGCGCGATGCTCTCCGGACAGAGAGGCTGGACTGTCACCTGAATCTGGCGAGTTCCCTGGCTGTTCTGAGCAAATGTTCAGCGGGGACAGCTGAAGGACCCCACCCCCCTCCGCTGAGAGGCAGCCCCCGAGCTGTGGGGATCAGACCTCCCCGCAGGCACACAGCTGCCTCCCGAGCCTTGCCCCCGCGGCTCCGGGCCCCGGGCGGGCTGCGAGCCTTCTCATCACCCCGCGCACGCTCGGGCTGAACCCCCCACTTCACCCCCCGCGTCAGGCTGAGCTCTCCTGCCCTCCCGCAGTACGAGCAGAGGCCGGAGCCACCGGCGGGAGCCCCCCGCCCCGGCGCCGGCTCAGCACCCGTACGGCTCCCGGGATGCAGGATACGGATGCTTTCCCATCACTGCAGGCAGGCTCCCGGCGCCCCTCCCCCTCCCCGCCTGCAACCACACATGCAACAAACCCGGCAATTAATAAAAAGCATTAACAGCAATCACGTTAATTGCATCGAGCTATTAATAAAGGCAGAGCTGTCAAACCACAGCAAATATTTGAGTGGAAGCCCGGAGCAATCCCACACCGGGCTGCTTCCCCCACACACACCCCCCGGCAGGTAAGGGGGGTGGTTTATCCTCACAGGGAGGGGGCGGGACACGCTTCCAGCCCCCACCGAGCAGGGGAACGCAGGGGCTGGGCCGCGGGAGGGTGCTGAGCGCCGGTCAGCATTCCTGCCTCCCATCAAACGGGAGTTTAGCATCCCTGCTAACCGACACGAATGTAAGTCATGTTCTGCTAGCAGCCAGCCGCTCCCTGAGATGTTGTTAAATTAGAGGGAAAATCTATTTCCTGGGTTAAAAAGAAAATAAAAATAGGGGAAACAAAACAAAATTTAAAAAAAGTGAGCCCAGTGTTAAATATAGATATATGATATGTAAATGAATCTGACAACTGAGTGAATAAAAAATGAAGGTTTAAATTATTGAAGGGTAGGAGGAGATGGCGCATGCAAATAGCATTAATGTGGAAAGAGGCAGCTCTCTGAAGAGGGAAAGGCGGTTTTGAAACATAATTATTTCTTTTAAAGAAAAGGGCTACATATTAAATAAAAGCCAACAGAACCAGCACATGTTTATTTCAAAGGCCTTTCTTCCCACCCTGTCACTTTATTCTCCTGGCTTTTTTTTTCTTAACCCCAGCAAAGCAATCAGAGAAGTCGACGGCTACTGAATTTTTTAGCTTTAATTAAAATAAGATAAATTAAGTTTTGATTGCTACATGAGAACAAATGAGTCCTGGAGATGGCCAATCACAGGCTGCTGTTGAGAGGGCTGGGAGAAGGTGTTTGCTAATTGATTTGGTGGAGGAACGGGGCTCTTTGGCCTTCGGAGCCATGGCAATTGCAGCCTGGTTTACCACAACCCACCGGACACAGCGGTCGCTTTCAGCAGGTTTGCAGAGATAGTGTGGGCTTAATTTAAAAAGGAAAAATCCCTGCCTGGAGATTTCAGCCTGCCGGAGGGAGTTAATTACCCTTAAACCGTGAAGATGCTCTGGCTGCTTTTGCTCTCGTCTCGCCGCGTGTGCGGAGGCTGCAGGGGTGGGGATAAAAGGGAGCGTGGGGTCGGGCTGTGCTGGCTCCTCTGCCCGTGGTGGTCCCAGGGCCAGGCTGCAGGAGCATTAGCAGTTCAATATTGAAAATAGAAAAGGAGCTGGTTATTTTTATCAGCAGTAAAGCTGACAAGGAATTCTGGTGGAACGGGCGCTCCGCGAGCACAGTAAATGTCTTCATTACCTTCTGCACAGCTATATTTATGCCTCTCTGACCCTCTTCAGGACTGACAGGGCAGGTTACGGGTTTCCTTTTCCTAATTCAGTACATGATGGCTTGGGACGAGTTGTTAAAGCTATAGATCAAAATGTCATTTATTAGAAAAGTGCCTCTCCAGGGATTCTTATCCTTCGTTTATTATTTGTCGTGTGCTGACAGTGTGCTCTGTTCTGTCTAATCTGTCTTTCTAGCTATTTATATAGCCCTCATCACGGCAGCACCTGAGTGCCTCCCATTGCTTAAAAAATGATGTTTTGTTTCCTGCTCCCTTCCCTGCTCCCGAGGCTGGTGAGGGCTCCAGGATTTATGAAAAGTGCATGGGATTTATTTTCCCGTTCCCTTAACAGTTACAAGTGGTGAAGGATTCTCCTGGTCCCCTGCAGTGGAGGGGAGGGGTTGGTCCTGGGGGCTCAGTGGAGTGATGAACAGCTCTCTCCACCCACCTGGGACACTGCTGCCATGGGTGCTTTGGTGGCCTTGGTCTCCCCCCGTATTTTTCCTACCCAGCTGGTGCCTCAGCTCACATCCCAGCAGGATGCAGGAGGTGTTTGCAAGGACTTTCAGGCTCTTGGGCAGGACAGAGGAGTGGTTTGTTTGCTTTAAATAGAAAATCACCCTGCAAATTGTATCCTCACCACAAACCATTTAGAGCAGCCCACTGGCCAAAATCTGTTTGAAGCAATTCTGCATAGTGACTGTCATACCTTTTTGCTGATAATTTGAGAGCTCTGCAGGGCTGGGTGTGCTGAGTGGGTTGCTCAGTCTGTGTTGCTGCCCAGGCCAGTCCAACGGGGTTTGTGCCTGCTGCGTTAACTGATTAAAGCAGTTCCTCCCCCTGCAGATAGCTTTTGCATTGATGGAATGAGGAGGGAAGAGAATTCCTCCTTGGATTTTCCATCCCCCCTTCCAATTTCACCATCTGCTTGAAGGATGCCATTCATTCTGCTTGTCCTTTCCTTTAGACTAGCAAACACCCTCAGTGGCTGTGGCAGCCGACGGTGCACACGCATCTCTCTGCAGTAGATGGGCTCCGATTTGCTTAGGCAGCACAAAGCTCTCCTTAGGAGATGCTGGCTGCACTGAGAAGGCACTGCCCAATTCTGCCCTGTTTGAGAGACTCTGATTTTGCTGTTTGAGGCTTATCTGCGGAGCTCTATGGCCAACCCCACCGGTCCAGGCAGTTTCCAAATAGGGCCTGTGGCATAGACCTCTCTCCCTCCCACCCGAGTCAGACCTGCCTGGCAGTGGCCTTCGTGGGCTCCATGAAAAGCTCCCTCCTCAGTCCAGGGGATTCTCTCTCACCTGTCTCCTACTTGAATCCTTACCCTTGGGATGTTCTCCCTTGACCAGTCTCTTTACTTCTCCTCGTGTATCAGTACCCAGCCAGAGAGTGTTTGTACAGCTGGGGGCAGTGGGGGAAGGCTGATAACACCTAACCCACGGCTGTCCTCACCTCTGTCCCTGGAAAGGTAATGGAACAGCTTGTTCTGGATGCCATCTCCAAGCAATTGGAAGAGAAGAAGGTCATGAGGAGTAGTCAGCATGGATTCACCAAGGGGAGATCGTGCTCGACCAATCTCATAGCCTTCTGTGATGTCATCACCAGCTGGGTAGATGGAGGGAGAGCAGTGGATGTCATCTACCTTGACTTCAGCAAGGCTTTTGATACTGTCTCCCATGACATCCTGATAACAAAGCTGAGAAAGCATGGGATAGATGAGTGGACAGTGAGGTGGGGTGAGAATTGGCTGTCAAACCGAGCCCAGAGGGTGGTGATCGATGGAGCAGTCTGGCTGGAGGCCTGTGACTAGTGGTGTTCCCCAGGGCTCGGTGTTGGGTCCAGTCCTGTTTAACATCTTCATTGACGACCTTGATGAGGGAACAGCATTCACTCTCAGCCTGATGATCCAAAGCTGGGAGGAGTGGCTGACACACAGGACACTGCGCTGCCATCCAGAGAGACCTGGCCAGGCTGGAGAGCTGGGCAGGGAGAGACCAGAGGAGGTTCAATAAAAGCAAGTGGAGAGTCTGGCACCTGGGAAGGAACAACCATTCGTATCAGTACAGGCTGGGGGTGACCTGCTGGAGAGGAGCTGTGTGGAGAAAGATCTGGGGGTCCTGGTTGATGACAGGGTGGCCATGAGCCAGCAGTGTGCCCTGGGGGCTGAGAGAGCCAAGGGGATCCTGGGGGGCATTAGGAGGAGTGTGGCCAGCAGGTCACAGGAGGGGATCCTCCCCCTCTGCTCTGACCTGGTCAGGACCCACCTGGAGTATTGTGTCCAGTGCTGGGCTCCCTGGGATCAAACAGACAGGGATCTCCTGGAGAGAGTCCAGAGGAGGCTATGAAGATGATGAAGGGCCTGGAGCATCTCCCCTGTGAGGAGAGGCTGAGTGAGCTGGGACTGTTCAGTCTTGAGAAGAGAAGACTAAGGGGGGACCTAATTAATGTTTATAATTATCTTAAGCATGGGATGCAGGGGGAATTGGCCAGCCCCTTTTCAGTGTCTGTGGAGACAGGACAAGGGGCAATGGCTGCAAGTTGGAGCACAGGAAGTTCCTCACCAACCTGGGGAAGAACTTTTCCCCAGTGAAGGTGAGGGAGCCCTGGGACAGGCTGCCCAGGGGGTGTGGAGTCTCCTTCTCTGGAGAGATTCCAGCCCCGTCTGGACACCGACCTGTGCAATATGAGCTGGGAGCTGCTTCGGCAGGGGGTTGGACCCGATGATCTCTCCAGGTCCCTTCCAACCCCTACGATTCTGTGATTCTGTCCTGGGCACCACACTGACAAAGAGTGAGGGTCTGGTCCTGCCTCCCAGCTGTGAGCCCCTCTCTGGGTTTAGGGGGGTAGCTGGGCGCTGGAGTGACCGGCATCCCCGTTTCTCAGCTCTCATGGCTCCCAGTCCGTTCCAGTGCAGGTCCTTTCTTCCCCCCCGCCCCTCCAGTTTGGCCGCCGTGTCTCCATGGCAACGCGCTCTCCCTGCCGCAGAGGCATCCTTGGCTCGCCACTTCCAGCGCCGCATTTGTATTCCCAGCCTTTGTCTGCTGCTCGGCGCTGGCAGCCGGCCAGGCCAGGCATCCATTTCAAAGCAGCCTTTGTTTTATTGGCGAAATAGCTGGTCAGAAATACGTGTGATTTCACCGGGGTGAGAACACTTTGTTTCTCTGCTTCTCTTCTTCCACCCCAACCCCCCAACCCCAGCCAAAGCCTAGTTGATCTGCAGAGCTGGTTGTTACCTGTGCTGGGGGAAAAGACCCCGCAGACAGCACCATCACCCTGCTGAGAGCCTCTGAAAATGGGTCTGTGCCACGGAGGGGCAGGAGCACGGAGGGGTGGGGGTGGGGGGGTGACATTTTCTTTCCCTCTCTCACTGCCTAGGTAGATCTAAAAATGTTCCTTCAGGCAGATGTGTTATATCCAGCCCACGAGGTTCGGATACCCCTGGCTTTGGATTTGCTGAACTGCAAAGCTCAGTAGCTGAGAGCCCTGGGCAGGGGGAAAAGCTGTTTGGGGGTGAACGAGGAGCCCAAAGCCAGGATCCTGCCACCAGCTCGCTGCTGCTTCCCTCCTGCAGCCGCCTGCTCCTGCGGAAGGAGGCAGGGTCCAAGTCAGCCTGCTGGAGGGTGTGATCCGTTAATTGCAGTATCCATCCTTGTTTCTAGGGGAGTTTGAGGCTTAGAACATGGGATATTACACAGCTGCTTAAATGTGCAAAGATGGACGCAGAAGGATGGGTGTGCACACACAGGTATGTCGAGGCAGGTTTAGCAGAGACCTTAGTTTCCAGGTAATGTTGTCCTTGGCTCTGGTTGACCTGGGCAGTCCTTCCCAGGGTGCAGGGAGGCAGCCAGGAGGGGACACAAAAGGGGGCCCCAAATAGGACAATGGTGTGCCATTGCTGAGGTCCCAGTGCTCCCCAGGCCAACCCCCCCACACCCCGTACACTCTCAGATGATGAAGCGAGGCAGGAGGAAAATGCAGAGGCTGACTGGAGAACAGTGAAGACTTTCTCAAGGGCAGAAGCCTTGTGGAGAAATAAAATGTCTCCAGGAGCAGCGTGCCCTCTGATAAAGGTGTCCTTGGAAGGCAGTAGGAGCTCCGCAGCCAGTCCCATGAGGGCAGCTATGGGGAGTTTATCTGGCAGCAGCAGAAGGAAGACGAGGAAGGTTTCCAACTGTGGGAGGACCCAGAGGAATGTCCAGGAGCACTGGTGGGAGCACTGTGGGTGAGCTGCCAGGGATAAACAAGAGCAGCTTATTTTTAGAAAAGCCCAACTGAAAAAACAAACCCAACCCCCAGAACGACTTGGGATCTACTCTGCAATTTTTGTCAAGTCAACACAGGTTTGGAATGAATTAGATTCACACACAGCACATCTGGTAATGGGGAAGTAGAGATGTCAGTGTCAGTCCAGAGCAGCACACCTCAAATCTCTCCTTTATTACCAGAATAACTCTGGCTTCTGTTTCATACAGTGAATCTCTGCTGTCCTGCAGTGACATGTGGACATACCAAATAATTATATTTTCAGGTGTGTTTAGGAGCAATTTAAATAATCAAGACTTAAAAATTAGTGTTCCTTGAAAACTAATCTCCAGGACAGTTATGTCCTCAGCTGATGTGCACAAAATCAGTAGCACGATGTAGCTTTTTTTAATGTGTTGGATGCCTGGAGCAAAACATCTCTTCAGCCTGGGAGGAAGTGGAGAGATTTGCAAATGCCCGATCTATAGTGTTCAGACCCACTGAGCGTTTGGGCTTGAATTCTTGGCTACAAATCAAAACACCAGACCAACTGCAGGGGAACAGCTAGCTCTGTCTGGTCAAAGCTCATACCTCGTGCTGGGAGGGTGGTGAGGCACTGGATCAGATTGCCCAGGGAATTGGTGGATTCCCCTTCCCTGGCAGGGTTCAAGGCCAGGTTGGATGGGGCTTTGGGCAGCCTGGTCTAGTGAAGGTGTCCCTGCACATGGCAGGGGGGTTGGAACTTGATGATCTTTAAGGTCCCTTCCAGCCTAAACCATTCTATGATTCTGTGCTGCCACACTGTCTTCTGCCCTACTGCTATGGGGTGCAGGTGGGGTGAGGACTTCTTCTGTCTTGGGCCACATCATCCACAGCCTGGCTGCTGAGCAGCACTGCAACTGGAAGTGGGTATGAAGCTACTGGCCTCAAAGGTCTTGCAGGAAAGACCTTTCATCTTCCTAAACCTCAGTCAGTCTTCGAAGTAATTTACTGCGCCGTTATGGTGAGATACAAACCACTCAGCATTACAGGTCCTGTGCCACATTTCACAGGAGTCATGGTGTCAGGAGAGGTGTGTTTCCTCCAGCCCAGCTTAGGAAACTGCACGCTGTCCAGCTCTGTGTGCAAATACTTGCAGGGAATGCTGTGTGCCCATCCTCTCCCCTCCCAGGTTTGTGAGGTACACAGGGGAGCAGGTCAGTGTCCCGGCAGGATCAGGGCAGAGGGGTACCTGTGGGGACAGCTCAGCTCTTCAGGAGCCCAAACTGCCCCCGAGTGACCATCAGGGAGACTCTGTGGCTGCTTGGTTTGGTTTCCAGCCAAAATCTCGCCCAGAGCTGCTTGTCACTTTAAAAGCACAACAAGAAGAGCCTGTCTCTGACAAAGGAGAAGCTGTGCTGCTACTGGCTGGACCACCCTGACAGGCCAGTGGATCTGAAAATGAGAAGCCAGCAAGGAGTAACCCGCTGACACGGGCAGGCTTGGGCCATTTCTTAATGATGGCCAAGACAAATCCAGGGTTTGAAGGGCTTCCTCAGGCTTCCCTTTAAAGAAAATCATAGTTCTCAATAAAGTAATGTTACACCAACAAAGGTCTGTGCTGGCCAGTTGGTGCTTATCACCCACTTTTAAATAGCAGCCAGCCAGACATGTTTCAGGTCTCTGGGCTATCCTGCTGCCAACCACCCAAGGCCACAGGGTCAGGAGAGCTCTGCTTTCTCCTCAGTGCTGCTCTGGAGTTGTAGGCTGGGACTGAGGCTCACAGTTCTATGCTGGAATTGATGCTGCCCATCACCAGGGTCCTGTCACAGAGGGGGTGGCTGTGCCAACTCTGCTGCAGGCGTGACACCACACCACTGTGGCCAGCTGGGGCAACTCTGGAGAAGCTAATTAGAACTGGTAATTAAAATGCGCTGGATTTAAGGAATGTTTACCCAGACATTTATAAATCTTTTTAGGTGAGAGAAAAGCATTGCAAAGCAACTACACCTGTGCAGAGCTACCATCATGCCTGCGTATGTCTGGGGCAGGGACCCATTGTTACAGAGCCAGCAGCAAGCCAGTGCTTTTGCACAAATAACCTCCCAGGGCTGCCTCTGAGTACCTCTACTTACTGTTCCAGACAACAGAAGCATTGCATTTATTCACTGCAGCCTGTTGTATGGTGTCTCCTCTCACACACCAAAGCTTCACAGCTGATCCTACCTGCTGTGGAAGATGCACAGTATCAGATCATTGCTGGACTGATTAATAAATAATAATGAGGGTAAATTAGAGCAGTTTCTTTAGGCTCACGTGCTGCCTTTAAAGAATTGTCTCAGTCTCTGACTTGGTGATGAATTAGCTGGCTGGCATTCAGAAGCACAATGTAAAATCTCTATCACCAATACCCATCCACTGCATTTAAGCCTCACTCCTCAGCCACTGGCACTGAGAGGTGAGAAAAGCCTCTCTGGATTTGTACAGATGGAGGGAAGCAAACTGAGGTCAGTAGGACCAGAGCCTAGATTTTGCATAGACCTGAGGGTTAAAGTCACTTCTCCTAAAGCTTAAACTTGTTTGCATGTTTTCCACTTGTTAATGTAACTGGATAAAGTTATTTCAATTAGGTACCAGAGGAAATAAGCTACACAGTCAAACTTTAAGTCACATCTTAAGATTTTTTTGCTCTTCAGGTTATGCTGTGACCTTGGCAAACATTAACGAATTAAGGTGCACAGCGTGTTTATGAACTGTGGCTGACTAGAACCATGTACAGCTGGGAGAAACAGGAGCCCAGGAGTTCAGTCTCACACAGAAAGGTCATGGCAGATGCCAGCCGTGGCCCAGGCACGATGACTTCTGGAAATACCCCCCTGGCAGCACTGACATGACTTTGCATGAGGACACTTCCCCACCTGAAGACAGTCCCAGGAGGTAATAAGCACCAGATCTCATGCTGCAGTCTATGGTGCTGCTCAATAACATGTGTCCTGGCCCCATTTTACTCTCTGTAATTAGGTAATTCAGCAGATGAATCGCTTTCTGAAACCTAAACCAGAGAATATTCCTAGCACAAAAAGAAAGAGCCTGTGGCAGAGCAGAAATCATTTGTGCTATTGTCAGAGAGAAGTGCAAAAGAAATAGGTGAAATCTTCTGTTAATCTGGTACTGTGTTGGGAAAGGGCAGTTGTTGAGTTAGGCGATCAATAAGCATTGATTACTGAGAGGCTTACTCCTGTTAAACACGACAGAGGACAGAATAAATATACATAAACAACAGCATCTGGCCAGGCAGGGTGTGCGTCCCCCGGGGCGAAGGCGAGAGCTGCGGGGCTGCGGGCACAGCATGTGCATGGCCTTTGCCCCAGGGCAGCACAGCCTCCCACTTTGGGCCTCAAAGGTCTTTCAATGTTGGTGATGGCTCCAGTACTCCAGCTGCTCCCATCCTCCTCTCATGGCTGTGGTGGCTTCTCTGGAGAGCTGTCTCGCATCTCTCTTGCTAATTCACTGGCTGGGATTAGTCCTGGTGGAAGGGCTTGAGCTCTGCTCTGTGTGTAGCTGGGGGGGTTGAAGGCAGGGGAAGTTGTTTCCTCAATGAACATCAGTGTTTGCGCTCATCGGTGGAAAATTATTGGGAGTGGAGGGTGAGAAGAAGGGGGAAACACTTTTACCTGGACATGTCGTCCACCACTTCTTGCTGGTGGTGAAGGACAGTGGTTTGAGGCTCTGTGGGGTCTCCAAATACTGCCTTGCTACTTTCTGAAATTGTCTTTTTATTTAGCAAAACCCTAGAAACAAGCTAGAAGGAGCTGTGCCTGTGAAAGAGGCGCCGGCACACAGTGACCCAGCAAATTCCTCCTGGGCAAAATCAGCTGATCTGGCCTCAGCAGCAGGTGATGCCCAGGGGACCTGGCGGTCAGACCCCAGTGCTGCAGCAGCATCTCGAGGGGTCCTTTGGAGTCAGAGGAAGCTCTCCCACCAGCCTCCACGAGCATTTCGGACAGGGCCACGTTCACTAACGCCTGAGCAGTGTCGAGCGAACTGGCAAAAAGGAAAAGAAGCAATGAGCCCATCGGTGTGATTTTCTTTGGAAGTGCAATGCAGCCCTGGTAAATAAATAAAGATTGGAAGCATCTATTGCGCTGCACCACTTAAGAGACTGGGGATGTGAGGACAGCGTAATTGGCTGGATGCAGAATGAAATCCAGGCTCAGCGATTCCATTTTGCAGTTGGCAGCTTTCCCAAACGCAGATCAGGGAAAGCAAGTTGGACTAGCTTTAAAACACAGGGAAATGTTTTATCTTTTATAATTTTTTGCTGATTTAAAGGGTAGGATTAAATTCTCATTTAATAACCCCAAGTGCCTGCTCCCCCCTGCTCTGATCACTCTGTGTAACAGTGATAATGCTGGGAAGGCACTGGGAGCCTGGAGGCAAGGCACTGAATTTTCTTCTCCTGAGCACAGATCTAATGGTTGTTTGCTGCTGCAGCCTGCAAAAGAGGCGACTGTTTAATCACCAGACTCAGCCTAAGATTTTGCTAGGTGTTTTCCAGGGCTGTTTGGAAGGCAAGGCAAACACTCTCTCTTAGCACCTTCCAACTTTGTCATTTCTGTTTTTTCCTCCTAATTACAGATCCTAAAGACACGCAAATGTTCCTCACTAACATGAAATAATCTGGTTGACTTAACGGAGCTACTCCTGGGCAGGCATTGTTTTTATGAGTAAGCACTGCCTGCTCAGTACCTTTATACCACCACCTCTTACCATCGGCTGAGCTATTTTTAAATAGCTCTAAAAATGCATCCTGTAAATAAAGCCTCTACAGTGAACAAGGAGAGGAGCCTCCCAGCAGCATAACACACAGAGCCTCTGTGTTAACGAGGAGGCTGTTTTCTCTTGTCTGTCAGATCAGCTCATTTAGATTATTTAAGTCAAGTGCAATTTTGAAAACAATCTGTTTTGCCCGTGACAGCGTCTTCATTCTGGATAATGATGCTGAATGTAACAAGCGGCCAAGGGTTATTGACGGCAAATTCTCCGCAATCCCCGGCCCGCGCTTCTCGTGTCACCTTGCAGCCCCTTCCTTGCTTTATTTCCCTCAGACGTGAGGCAGAAAGTATTTTCTAACATGTCGGCTTTCCAACCCCACGCCGAAGCCTTCATTCTGCGTGAAGCCTTGACAGCAAACTGCAGATAAAGGGGAAGGGTGGAGGGGATGGGAAGCGTTGAAATGGCGCCAGCTCGCTTTTAACTGTTTTCAGTCAGTACCCTTCTCTGTCTCTTACAGTTTGTTCTCTTGCTTTGATTGTGTGAACATCCAAACTAAAAAGTTAACAGGGATCTGAAGACGGGAGGACCCGTGTGCGTGCCAGGCTGGCAGGGTGCAGGTGATGGCTGCTGTTGCTGGGAAAAGATATTTGGGGATCACTGACCAGAAGGGTGTGTTTACCGAGTGGTGAAAATGTAACAGCAAAAATCCATCTTTGGCAGCTGCCTGAAAGCAGGGCAGGTTGTTTGCCCTTGACTAGTTGTTTCCATTACTTCCAATTTCTAGAACGACCGTAGTGCTTTGGGGCCATTCTAATGCACAACAGAAAAGCGGCTGCTGCCAGTCTTAGCTGCAGCACTAACACCACAAAATACAATGTTTCCCAAATCCCAAACCTTCATTTAGCTCAGATCAGAGCAGTCAGGTTGGGGAAGAAGCAGAGCCTGCATCTGTACTTGGAGACCTGCTGGTCGGTGCTGGAAGGGTCTTTCTGGCACAAGGGACTTCCACTTCACATCCCTTTCCGGCAGCAGAGTCAGTCCCCTGCCTGCTGCAAGCAGTGGGGCTTTTCCCTGCAATCCCTACACACCGCAGCTCCCCTGCTTGTCCTCCCGCTCCTGCCAGCGGGAAGAGGTACAAGCAGGCCAGGATGGTGGCGGCTGCACCAGCCAGAGCCTAGTTTCTGCCACCAGGCATGGGAGAGACCAGGAGCCATGGCCATAGCTTCCAAACACCTCCATCTCTGCAGGGAGAGGGAGTGGGGGTGGATGGAAGTCTCCATCAGGCTCAGATGGCAAACATCTCCCAACTGCGTGATCTTCTACCGCAGCAAAATGTGCCCAGGGCGTTAGCCTGGCTGGATGTGGTGGCTATGGATGTGCTGTGATGCATGTGAACACTTTGCCTTTCTCAGGCCAGCAGTGACAGCGTCAGGAAGGGTCACTGGCAGCATTAACTGCACTCCTCCCTTTGTTCAGTATCTGGAGGACTCTTTCCCCACTCAGGAAGACGGTGGCTTCTTATAAACAGTCCATGAGGAAGAGATGGCTGTTAGGGATTTTTTTGCCCTCCAGCCAAGAGCTGCTCGCAACCCAGAGGGCTACACATCTCTTCCTACCTCAGAGGTGTTACTAAGGACCTGCTAAGAATTTACCTGGAAGTAAGGGCTACCTGTAAAGGGGGTAGGATCGTGGTGCTGACTTTAGAAGTAGATGACAGGGTAAGTAACAGAGACTTAGTTAATGCAGCAGCTTTCTTGACAGTGTATAGCCAGCTGTAGTATTTACAAGGCAGAATGGAAGAAACTGCTGCAGCGGTCTAGTCGCTAGGAGCATGTGCATAAATAAAATTAGAGAACAATCTGAAATAATAAAGAAACTACAGACCTTGACTATGAATTTTATCGACAGTGGCATAATGCAGTTAACAAAATGACACAACAGGAGTACATAATGCATTTATTGGCCTTCTTAACTGGAGACAGACTTAACAGCAGTCCTCCTACATCAAGTGTAGTGCCTTTAAAGACAGAAAAAACAGAGCTGCTGTGAATGAAATAGCATCAGGAAGCTGAATCAGACGTCAGGAAATAATGGCTTGCACTTACACACTATTGCATGACAATCCAAATTTTTTCATACAAAGAAAAATAAACAAGACCAAAATTAACTTACAAGTTATTAATAGAAAGCAATCGCAAATTGTCAGTGCCCTTTTAAGTACATTGAAGATAATGCAATCACTTTATGCATGTGCATGTTCAGCTCCCAGCAATGCACGCTGTGTTATTAAGCCTCAAAGAAGAGGACAAAAATACCCTTACTGGCTATGCTGCATTGTCATAAATGCTCATCTTTAATAATGTAAGATCTTCTTCCGCTGAAAAACACTTTACTCCATTCATGCTGGCAGAAAGACAGTTGATATTGCAGCAGATTTTCAGAGACAACTGTTCATTTGTCCAGAGCATCCATTCATTTTACAGGTGAATAAAAGAGCATTCATTTTTTCACTAGCACCAGTAAGAATGGTAAAGGCCAACTGAAACTGGGCTGGTAAATAGACATGATAATGTGCAAGCTGGATGCAAAAAGAGAGCAAGAACTTCCGTAGATCAACAAACCCACTGTTCTCAGTAGCTCTTACAATAGAGCAGGCAGGTTCATGCCTATTTCCATGTGAACAGTAGAAGGGAGTTGAGAAGGAAATTAAACACCCAACCGGTACTGTAGGCACAGGCAATCACAATCATTCCCTTGAACAGTTGCCACGCAGGCTGCTGGGGTACTTCCAGCCGCTGTTTGGAACACAGTGCCACAATGCCAGTGAAGCAGCCGCTCAGTGACAGTTCTGTGCACCAAAGTAACCCAGCCCTGCGACCAGACGGCATCTATCAAAAGCTGATCTACAGCTCAATTCTTTTTTAAAGATTGTTTTGCAGAGATGGAGCTACGAGTATGATACATCCTCACTGCCAGCGTATCTGGTGTGGCCCTAATCCCTTCTCAGTTAAATTTTCTAAGCAGAAACCTGCTGTCTCTTTGGTGACTGGTTTGCTAAGAGTGGTACGGAGGCATTGGAAACTGGAAGTAGAAATTAGCCATGATTTCAAATGCAGCCATGTTTAAGGGACTCAAGAGTTTAAAAGTAGCATTGTGAACAAGGTTCTCATATAGGTGTCTTATCTATACCAGCAATTAACACTTTAAAGTGATCCAACTAAATTTAAAATAGTAAAAATGTTTCCTTGACGTTATTTATCCTGTGAACTTGGGTGATGAAAATTAAATCATTTCACTTTGGGGAATTTTCCAGTTCTCACTTTTGCATTGAAATGGCAGCTCCACCTTCTCCACAGGGAAGCGCCCATAGAATGCAGATATGTTTACCATGAATTTTTGTATAATCTCAGCTTCACTGTATGTTGTCACTGCCATTCTCAATTCTCTCCCCTTATTCCCTGTCAGTCCTTTGGCTGGTTTGATTTTTCTAAATTAATTTCTGGGATATTTTTATTGAAGTCATGTACATGAAGAGCACAGTTCATACAGTCTTCCCTCTTCTTTTTATGTATTTCAAGTTAGAATATCTCTGTGTACTTTTTGGATTCAGCTTTGTGTTTGCATAAATCAACTCCTAGCTAAGTTCACAAGCACTACTTTTCTGTTCTCTCCCTCAGCCTAATAAAGGCACTGGAACAGCAAGAGAAAGGCCTGACTTGCTCTATGATGGTTACTTAGACATTTACACTGGGCTTTTCCATCAGTCTCACTTCAGTTTTGATGCTCTGAAGTTTGGAGCAGGGCTGAGCACACCACCAGTGCCTGAAACAGCAGCACCCCATGAAAATCATGCATGGAAACATGCTGTTACGTTCCTGCCAGTGCTTCGTCCTGCATTGGTGGGGGAAATGACTGGCCTTTTCTGTAGGATGTTTGATGAGATAGCACTTGGAGTTATGCGTTGGTGCAGTGGTGGTACCCTAAACCCAGAAGCGATGGCCCAGCCTGGTCAGCAGTGCCCCTCGAAAGGTCAGCCTGTCTTCATGCCCTGCCATGGCAGCCCTAGCCAGGGTAATGGGGCCGTGCCACTGCGGAGCCGGGCTGCAGGGCAGCCCGTGAATTTGGGATGAGGCCCCGCAGCGCTCCTAGCCCGCTCTCCGGACCCGGGGCTCCGGGCGGGGCAGGCCTCACAGCCCGCACTAACCCGTAGTGGTAGACAGCCTTGAGGGAAGGCGGGTGCCAGTCAGTGCCGCCTGTGGAGGCGGCTCGGGCTTGGATCCCACCCGGCGGGGCTGACGGGGCAGCCGCCGACCTTCCAGCGGTGTCGGCCTCCTTCGAGGTCGGCCTCAATGTCAGAGCGCCGGCGCTTCGCCTCCCCCACCCCGTTGCTAAGGCGGTTGCTGCGGCGCCATGTTGGGGGAGCGCGGTGACCCGGAAGTACTGCCCGGGGCGGGGTTTCCCTTCCTGTGCGGCGGGGCCGGACCCGGCCGGGTTAGGAGGCAGGAAATGGCGGCGGTGCTGCAGCAGCAGCTGCCGGGCCCTCCCGCTCCGCAGTGCCGGGCCCAGGCCGCCTAGAGCCGCCGCGCCAGCGCCGGGCCCGGGCCGCAGCTACGCCGGGCCGGACTCCGAGCACTTTACATACATGAGGTAGCGGGCGGGAAGGGCAGGGCGGGCGCCGCCGTGCTGAGGCGCCAGCGGGGGCCCCACCGCCGCGGGCGGGGGAGGGGCCGGGCGGCAGGGGAGCCCCTCCGCGGGCCGGGCCGGCTCCAACGCGGCCCGGGGGAGCGGCGGCGGGCCGGGCTGGCGGAGGCTCCGGCGGTTGGGGATGGGGGCGCGGGCTGCAGAGCGGCAGCGGGCGGGCTCCCTCTGGCAGCGGTGCCCGCCCGGGCGGGACGGCGGGAGGGGTTCGCCCTCCCCGAAGGGGCCGCGGCGTTTGTCCAAAAAGCAGCGTTTTCCCTGCGGGGCTGAGCTTTGACCTCCGGTGCTCGGTAGCGTTCGCTTCTGCGGAGCTGGCGGCCCTTCGCGGCCGCCGAGCTTTCCAGGCTGGCAGGGCGAGGTGGGCTTTGCGTGTGAAACACAATCGCCGGCTGAAGTAACGCGGCGGAATTACCCGCTGTAAAGTGCCCGAAACGATTCGGTAGAGGTTGTGTAGTAGCGAAGGATGGCTGGTGCTGGTTATGCTCCGCTTGCCTGGCTGTCCCTGGGTAAACATATCATCTGATTACTTGGCAATCTGCGGTCTCCCTGTTTCCTCCTGACAAATGAACATAAGGAGCTCAGTGTGTATCTTAACCCCGCTCCAGTTTTATTTTTTGCTTTGTGCTGTATTACTGTTGACATGGAAACCAACACCACTTTCTGTTCCAGAGAATTGGAAGCTAAAGCTACCAAAGAAGTCGAAAGAAAACTAAGCAGGTAAGATACTCATTTAAATTCACTCCTACAGTTCAGAAGGAGAGTTGGCCTTGGGCTAGAAACCACTGTGGGCTTTATCTGCAGCTTTAATCTCATGTTAATTGTAAGGATAAACCCCACCAAATTTGGAAATGCCCTCCACTGCATTGAGAAATCTTTGCCACTTTAGTTAATTCTATAGAATAAACACCTCTTTTAGCGTGGCTTCTTTTGCTTAATAACATTGTGTTCTAGAATAGAATTTCCTTAATAGCATAGGTTTTTTCAAGAGAAAAATAACTTATTTTTCTGTCCTAAGTTGTAGTACCAAACAACAACTAAAAAAATGAATGAAAGGTTTGTTTTCTTTCTATACAGTTCAGGCAGATATTGTTTGGGGGAAAGAAATAGTTGGTTTTGGCAAGAAACTTGCTTTGAACTCAAGTAAACTCTGTATTGCCATGTAACCACTAGGTTTGTGCCTCTCTCTGTGAAGAGTTAAATTTCCCAGTAGCGTGTAGTTTTTATTTGAGAACTTTGTAGAATGGGCAGTTCTTTTTTTTACATTACTTAGCTCAAGAGTAAAGAAGAGTTGTGTTGAATTAAGTGTTCTGTGCTAGTAATATATATCAATTCTGTCTGTAGTGTTTTCTTCTACTCTGTTTATTTTCAGCCATGAGTTTCTTGCAAATATATCTACCTCTTTCTGTTGTTTACATTCTTTGGTTTTGACTTTTATCCTACTTTTTTTTTGTGGTTTTTTTTTTTGTTTGTTGCTTTTTGGTTGGTTTGGGTTCGTTTTTTTTTTTAAATTCAGTTAGACCTTAAAAGGATTTTTGCCAGGAAACTTTTATGCAGAAACTCTGAGTATGTCTGCTAGAATATTAGTTTCTGGTACTTTTTTTTTTTTTCTTATTTACCATCCTTAGTTGGTCTCCAACTTCCAGATTGATTTATGATTACACTGTAAAACCTGATTGTCTTTCCCCACTGTCAGGGTTCATCTTCCTTTTTTAGGTAATGTGCTTAAGCATGAATAATTTTTCAAATTTTGTTGCTGAAGAATGGAATCTTTAAGATACACTTAGCATATTCTTTTTTAATACGACGTCAAGGTCATTGGTAAATAGACTTGACTTAGAGGATGATTTCAAATTGCAACAGTCAATAATCTGTCCACAAAAGGTACCAAAATGCAGTGTACAATAACAATAATTTGAAAAAAATCACTGGCATTCTGTGGAAAACATTCAGTGCATGCTCGATGCCAGAAGTAGTTTCTGAACTGACAGAGGGCTAAGTTCAAAACAATATTCTGGGGCAAGTCTTAATAAGTCAGTAGATCTTTACATTTTTATGACCCTTGGAGAGCTCTCTTGTCAGGCAGGCAGGTGTGGCAGGTAGTGGTGAGAAATGAAAGTACACTAGAGCTGTCTAAACTCAGTGTTTCGGGAGTGTTGGGAACAGAACAAGGTTCACTGAGTGACTTCTGATATGGAATGTGTTTTCTGACACAGGCATCTGTTTTATTAGTTTTAAAGATTCAGAACTGGATTTAAGTTAATGTTAATATACCAGATGTTTTCAGAAACCTGTATGTGAGCTGGTTTAGGTTTAGAAGAGGCAGTTTTTGTCATGTGAGCACATAGCCAGATAAAACTGGCATGCATTCTCTGGATAGGCTCAATTGATTGTTTTACTGTATCAATGGATAGCCCTCATTCTTTCTCTAATGTCATTATTTATGGTCTTACTAAATTTGCAGTGATACAGTCAAATTGTAAAAGTAAATATGCTTTCCTGGAAGGTGAACAGACATATACTACAGTTCTTCTCAGTCTAAAATGGTGTAGTGTCATGGGTAGCCTGTAAACTCCATGGGACATTGGCATTGCTTCATTTATTGTCTCAAGTCACCTTTGGAGTTTAAGCTTATAAATTAATAGCTAGCAAATACTCTTTTTTTTTTTTTTTTTTTCTCTCTTACTGGGAATGCTGGCCTAGACTGTGGGCTTGTGATAAATATCACAGCTTTTACTATAGCATACCTATCCAGGTGGAGAGAATAGTGGTTTAAATGCAGGGTTATCAATTTGGCTTGTTAGCACTTATGGAAAGGAAGCCTCATTTGATCCATATTCGCTTTAAAATGTGTACGTGACTAGTCCTGTGCAAGTATTCCTGGGTCCTATGCAAATATGCCTCATCTGGAAAATAAATGCACATTGTATTGTTGCATAATGTTACAAGTTAAATGCTCAGTCTAGTGCTGAACAGCAACTGTTACTAACTGATGAAATGTAAGAGTTAAATCTGTTTAAAAACAGAAGCAGTAAAAATCACTGTTTAGTTCTTCTGATCTAAGAAATAACTTTTGAATTCTGTTTGGTAAACAGGGCTTTCCTGCCTCATTTATGTGGAACTGAGAGAAGGTAAATATCTCAACTATGTTTACAATTATGTTTTTTTCCAAACTCAGGAGCTTGACACTCACTTCACAAGCATGCAAATTATAGGAAAGATTCACACACTGTTTTTATTCACCTGTGTTTCTGCTCTGGAGATTCCATCTGCATTGGTTGCAGACTGCCTGGTTTATGGGAAAGCAAACTTTTTACCTAAAATCACATATACCTCTAGATTTCATCCATGTATTCTACTAAGTTACTACTGTAAAAATTTAGGGATATTTTTTACTCTTCCACCCTATTTCCATGAGGCTTTTCTTACTTGTGGTAGGAAAAATAAGAAATGGCTAAATGATGAAGAGGAGTAGAAAAATAGTGAGTTCTGTTGATGATTTCAGCATTTTATTTTTCTGATGGGGTTTTGACTGATGTTTGGTTTGGGGTTTTTTCCTAATAAATTTATGGGAAGACTTTTGCTGTCAAATGGGAAGAGTTTATTGCAAAGAGACAGCATTCCAGTCATATTTTTCAAGACCTTGGGAGATACTTAGGAAAAATGATGCATTCCTTTCTCCCTTACACATGCTTTCTCAGGTCACATGTAAGTGTCAGGTTGTGCCCATAAGGTAACTTGCATTTATCTGTTTTCTAGTCTCACGGCAAACCCATTGTGCAGTATGCTTCCTGATTCTGCACGAGTAAAAGTGAAATGATCTAGATTATGGTGCAGTCTTTTGGGTTTGCATCTGTTATAGATACTCTGTAGGACCAGTGTGATTATGGAGAAGCAGTTTAATGTGTCTTCTTTGTTTTGCCATTTGTTAAATGAAGATAGAGATTGTTTATTGCTGCTACTGAAGTCTTGTGTATTTAGATTATAAACTTCTTGGGAAAGGCATTTGTCTCCTGTGTGCTCCTGGAGCAGGGAACGTTTCAGGTGAAACTTCAGGGATAAACTTGAACATAAATATTAACCCAGAACAAGGGCATATTTCTAGTGCTTGTAGTCTGGAATATAGTTCTTTTGAGCCAGCTTCAAGAAAAAAAGGAATGAGGAGTGTATTCCAAGTAATTGGTAGTGGTAGACATGGTAGTTAGAATTCTGTCACTTCATTTTTAGGGTAATAATTTAAAGACTGAGGTATTTAAAAACAAAAAAGAAAGTAGCTGACACACATGTACTGATTAATTATTCATTGAAATAATTGTTTCTGTTTTTAGCTTGGCAGCAGCTCTCCTATACATTAATAGCTGGAAAGAATTAACACACGCACGACATCTGTAAATAAGTGTTTTTGTTTTTTTTTAATCAGTGCCTGAGGCTTTCTTGGTCCTCTGTAATATGCTGAGTGGTTTTAGCTGCCAGAGTGTTTCCATTTAAGGTGCTGATGAGTTTTGTGGGGGTGTGTTTTTTTAACTTCAAAGTACTGGTTTCTATTCCATAAACTTGAAGAGTGCTCTTGTTTGTGTAGCTATTTTGTGGGAAGCATTGATAAAGGAATTGGATGATCCGTTTTTAATCAAAATGCATGTTTTATAGTTGATTCTTGTATAATGAGGGTCTAGGAGAAAAGATAGGTACTGGGTTTTTTTAATAGAAGCTGAGAAATCATTTTTATTGGCAGCTCTTTGCAATTGCATAATTTCAGAAATTTAAAGATTAGGGAACTTGTGAGAATACAGAAAATTTATCAGAACATAAAGCTTCAGCCATCTGTTTGGAAGCCTGTGTAGAATATCAGGCAGGTTGGATATGTTGTGCAGGAATAGACGTTTGCTATCTTTGCAGAATTGTAGAAGATCTTTCAATTCCAGGTACTTCTGTGTAGTTACCTGGCAGTGTTCCACCTGTAGCATTGTGGGTTAATTTATAACTAGAAGAAAAGCAAATGGTGGAAAGGGTTTATTTATTTATTTCCCCTCCCAAAAAATTTGATGTATTTGTCACTGGAAATTTTAGAGTGGTTGCAAAAGCCCACTGTGTATAATCACTTTGAATTTCTACTTCTGTGTTTACCCCATGTAGTAAATGTGTAAAAGGTAAAATCCATAAATGGTGAATGCAGAGGTTGGTGGTTGGGGATTCAGTAGCAGGCATGCTGTTGGTATCTCCTGAGTCCTGCTGGGAATATGGAGGCTGAATGACACGAGTCTATTTGAGAAACAGCTGCTCAATACCTTTTTACCTTCAGTTAGTAACACAGGGCCACTAAGAGGTTGGCTACTGGTTTAACCAGTCTCCTTTGTCCAGTGGCAGAGTTCTTCCCCTGCATGACCCCTGCTTGCTACTGGTTACAGTGTGGAAGAGCGTAGCAACGACACCGAAAACATCAGTACAGTCTCTGCAGTGTTTGGAGTGCTTCAGAGGGCACCCAACATGCCGGGCCTTTGGGAGAAGCCCTTCACGGCCTCTAGAAGCATTTGTTGGTGAGACACTTTAAAGAAGTGTCTTTAAAGACGTGCTAGCACCATCTTGTGGGGCAGCGTGATGTCAGTGCTGTTGGGGGAGCTGGTTTTGAAGGCATCTGCTTGACTAGTAAACGCTGTACCTGAGCATCTGTAATACTGCTGGTATCTTTAGCAGCAGCTGGGGAGAGGCGTTTCTAACTGTTACAGCTAGCTTGAAGAATCTGGGAACCCAAAGAATGCAATCCTCTTGCATAGGTAGTTGAGTGTTGGGAAATGCTAGGTAACAGGCATTAAGGGAATGGTGACCTGTTTTATTTTGGTGTTAACTTGTGGTGTGCAGGTAATACACTCTTTCACTCAGATAAATACTGAGTTGAAATAGTAATAATGCAGTGCTATGTCTTAAATCTTAATTTGTGTCAGAATCCTTCTCATAACCATGATTTTTCTCAGTGAGGTGACTAGAATTGTTAATTTTACTGTGGCATAACATGTTTCCCTTTTGTATATTGTAACAGCAAAGGTGGCATGCTGCACAAATGTTAATTATTGCATCCTCAGTATGTCTTCCAGGGAAAATAGGGATATGTTTGATTCCTCACTTAAATGCCAGAATAGAGGTTAGATACATCTGTTTCAGCCCATGCATTTTTACAGTGCTGGGCTGGAGGTTTTGAAATTAGAGATTATCAGAACATTTTTCAAGAATTAAAGTGAATTATGATTTGATGTAAATGTTACCTGAAATGTTTATGGTATGAGCAGTACTGTTGTTTTCCTGTTTGTGAGCCATATAGCAGATTGAGCCATACAAAAATAAAATTAATGCTGTTAAAACTTCAAACAAAGTAGTAGAAAAGAATTGTGACTGTAGAAGTAAGAATGCACCTGGTCTTTGTTTAATGGCATGTGATTGTGAGGTAACAGAGTGGAAGACTTCATATTAAAAATCACCCAGAATCACAAGGCACTCTCTGTCTTGCCAAAGCAATACCTGTCGTAGATTAGAAAGTCCTTTAATGGTTTGAGTAAGGCATTTTTAGTTTCTTGTTGATTGTGCTGAGGTACACAAAATTGGAGATTTTTTTTTCATGGTTAGTGGTAAATATTTATCTGACACTCACTCTATTTAAAATTATGTGGATAATAGCACCTTCTGCTCGTATGTTCTCAGAGCCATCAAATGTGCAGTCTCTCCTGAGAGCAAGATCCATTTTCATTTGGTCTCACTTGAAAATAGAGCACCTTTCAAGTTAAGCTATTTAAACCTAAGGCCTTGGCTCCAGTCTGAGATGTGAATGTTGTATGTCGTGGCTATTTTATTTTCAATTGATCTAAATTGAAAAATAAGGTTTGCGTTTCTGCTAAGACCATTTAACCTTGAGAAAGCTAATCCAATTATATGGGAGGAAAAGGAAATTCCCTGTACATGTGTTTTAGTGAAAGCTGGATGACTGATAGGGAAATATAGAAGTCTGTTTATATATTCATCTTATGAATCAGAATTCTCAGTCATTGCTTTTCGCTTGGCCAGCTACAGCGTGCTGCTATGAACACTTATGAGGGCAGTGGAGTAAATCCACCCATATGCAGGGAAAGGCCCAGCAAAAGAACTTAATTTTCTGCCTTTGTTTTGTTACTGGGAGACTGGATTCCTACCTCCTTTTTTGTTACATGCTGTAAAGTAGCATGAACCTGCTGATAGCTTGTACACAAAGAATAATAGAAAGTGTTGAATCCTTAGCAAGAATAAGTAGCTATTAAAGTCCAAGATACCATGTAACAGTCCTGTTTCTCAAGGAGTAGCATTAAAAATGTAGCTTGTTATGTGTTCTAATGGGTGTTGGAATCTGATGCACAAATACTATCATTTGCTGTCTGTTGTGAGGGACATGTGTTAATGTGTGAGAGAATAAAGGAAACTTGCACTTTCAGCTGTCAGAGATGGAAATTCAGGAGTTCTGCTTTAGACTGCCATGACTTAATAGGCAAAACTGAATTTGTATTTCAGGTTTATGTTTATGTAAGAGAGTAGTGGGAATAGGACTGCCTTCCTTGAAAGATTCAGTTTTCAGTGAAGAACATGGGCAGGAAAGGCTTTACTGTTATTTACTTGTACAGTGGGTTACTTTTGCTTTCTAGTTCCTGAGATTTAACATTATAATGGTTATCTAATACTTTCAGAAACATGTTACACACTACAAGTGAGTGATTTTCTTTTTTGGGTTGCCTAGTGTCCGTATTCTAGTCATAGAGGGGTTTATGCATTCTAAGCTTATTTTGTAATCTAAAATCTGTTTTTCTTAAACACAGGAAAATAGAGTGAGCACAGTGACACAGTTCAGGATTTTTACTGCTCCTGTGTAGAAGCACAAAAATGGTCCTGTGGTAGAATATTCCAGGGATGTTGGTATGCTAGTAAACATGTATTCTAAAAATAAAGTGTAATCTTGTTGATTTAGTTGTAACAGCACTGATGAGTTACTTTTCCCTGTGAAAATACTGTTTTGCATTCTTGCTCTTTAAAGTGCCATGCTTCTAAGAGCTGAATGATTTTTCAGTTAATGTAACTTTTGCATATGACTCACAAAAATGTTACATAAAACAAAGTGCTAGTTGCTGTCCTAACTCTTAGAATTCTTGTGAGGTTATTAGAAATCCTGTCAATAACCTTTTATCACAGTAGACAATCCTAGATAACACACCATCCTGCAGTGTTAATATTTCAACCTGTGTCCATAGGCTTAGTGTGGCTTGCCTCATACAAGGCATTCAGGTGGCAAGAGGGAGCTGGACTCTTCACCAGGTGTCTGCAGCCTAGCACGGGCAAGTGCACACCCAGTGCTGAGTAGACCTGGAGATCCAGGACCCCAGGAATCATAGCAACCAGAATAGGGTGCTGGTTCAGAACTCTGGATCACAGCCTGCTCCCTCCCTGGATCTAAGTAGCCTTTGGGGAAGGGGGTGTCTATGGAAGGTACCAGGAATGCCTGTTGCACCGCCTGCTTGTGATGGAGTTTTTTCCTGGGGTGATCCTAGGACAAGGCAGGCAGAGAGCTGCTCATAGAACATATGTGGTGAACTCACCTTTCTGGGAGGTATCAACCCAGAAGCACTTGTGCAGGGTGGCTGTGCATCATGCACAGAGGTGCTGAGGTTCTGAGAGAAGGGCTGTGGGCACAACTTTTCATTGGCACAGGAGGAGGATACAGTAGCTGGCCTTTTCATTTGGGTTAGATGTGTCTTATTCTCAGTGGTACTTCAGGAAATACTGTCTTCCTGAGTAGCAAATCACTGACTCTTCTTTGTATGCATGTCAGCTGTAAGTGTGTTCCATAAAGAATGGACTGTGGTCTAGAGAAACTATTAAGTCCTCAAGTCCAGGAGTTGGACTCGATGATCCTTATGGGTCTCTTCCAACTCAGGATATTCTATTATTCTATTATTTTTTTTAGACAGATTTCAGACCTACATGCCTCTTGTATTGGTTGCTAATTCAAATTCATTATTACAAGTTAACTCAAACTGGAGATCAGTGTTGCTGACTTTGGTTTGGTTACCAGTCTTTAGCATGCCAGACAGTGATGGACAAAACTGACTCATGTGTCACCTTTATGGTGCACAGATGTCATTGCAGGTTAATCATTATCTCAAATTTGCAAAGTATGCAAGGGATTGCTGTAAATTAAACTGGCTGAGTGTGTTTTCTGTAGTTACATGACTAACCTCTACTTAGTTGTCCATGAAGTCATTTTGGACACCTAATTGCAAGTGCAAGATTGCTTTTTGCAGTAAGAGAGTCCTTAATCTTGCAGCCAGATGATAAAACTATGATAAAATGCAAACCAGCCATGCTAGGTTTGATAGTTTGTAATTTGTCTTGCAAGGCAACTGAAATAGAGGGGTGTCAAATACTTTTAGGCTTTTTGCATATCTTAACACATCAGAAGTAATTAAAAAAAAAACAAAACAAAACTAAGGCTTGCTCTCAGTTGTTAGAAAATCTCAAAACACAGAATGTGGTCTGTGGAAACTTCTGAGAGTGGTGGTTTGTCTGTAGTACATTACTGTCTGTGCAGGGTGGAAAAAATACTGGTGGTGTTTGGGTGCTCCTTGCCAAAGCATGCTACAGCTCTGCCCCTGGTAAATAAATACTTGCAGTGTGAGACTGCTTTTCTTAACCCATGCAGCACAGTGGATGGGTACTTGTAACAGTCACCCTAAAGGTGGCAGAGGAGAAGAGGGATGCTGAGTGGACAGTAAATCAGTGTTCTTCCAACAGAAGGAAGCACTGGGAGAAGAAACAAGTAGAGGATGAAATCAGATTTGCAGTGAGAACAGAGATCTTGGTGAGCAGGGATGAAAATAGATTTCTGTTTGTATTAGCTGCTGTACAGATACATGTAGCCATGCTCCAAAGATTTTCTGTGTACAGAGAGACATCTGAGAAGATACTTGTAATTAAGTAAAGAAATAGCTGTTAATTTTGTAAAGATAAAACTCCTCCCTCCATACAGATTGATTTTTACCATCTGGCAGTATTAATATTAATAAAAATAGATTTGAGAAGTGCTTGAGTTACCCAAATTCAGTCATATGATTGGTTTTTTGTGTTGTGTGCTAAGGTTAATAGTCTCAGAAGTTTCTGTGGGCTATAAATATTTAAAATGCTGCAGGCTTTTTTCTTCTACAGTGAGTATCATGTGAAAGTACTGCCATATCACTTGTTGTTTGAAACTAGTATTAGTAATAGCAAAGTGGTCACAACCTTTGAAACTTAAATGTAAGTGTTGTTATTACGGCATTGCCCCTCCTGGGAATAAAACCATGTTCAACATCTTGCTAAAGAATCCCACAACAGCCCAGAAGACCAGTTTTAAAGTTTAAAGGTAGAACTGAAATGGGCAGCAATAGTGTCGTGCTCCCCTCTTCCCAATGAATGGTAGTGCTGTGCAGAATGCAAAACAGAAGAAGCTGCTGGCTGCCATAAAGAGACTGATGAGCTGCTGGTTAGTATTGCCTACAGTGAGAGGCTGGTGCCACAAGAGCGCTGTTTTGTCTAATTAAAAAGTGAGAAAGTTATATGAATTTGCCACAGTGGAACTGGGCAACTGGGAACTGGAAGTCACACTTGGATTAAGAAAAAAAGACAGACAAAACCAGAAGTGATGCCTGCTTTCATTTTGAAAGGGATTTGAGCTGTGTGTTAAAAGTAGAATGGACTGATTATTTCTATATCTAAAGAAGTAAGTTTTAATATTTGTGGAGTATCTTGTGTTTTAACTGTATTCAGTTGGCCTTGCTTCTGACATATATATAATTACCTTATTTGAAACTGGAGGCTTGTATTTTTAGGTAGTTTAGGATTAAAAAGGAGCCTGGTGTTTGTAGGCAGAAGTAAACCACTTATTGACATTGTGTGTTCATTTTTCCCCTAGAAGTTTTGTATAACAAGTTTGTCTGTTGATAATGACTGTACAGCCATGTGTCATCAAATGCTTTATTCTCTGAATCTTGAACTTTGAAGGGAGCATTAGTAGGCTCCCTCTTGCTCCATCTTACAGTGTTCTAACAGGAGAAAACTGCTGCCACTGTTTTATATTCAGCTTTATTGTAACATCTTAAACTTCAGAATCCTTTCTGTGAGCAGTTTTTATTCTCATGTGTGAAACAACTGATCTTCAGTTGCACATTCCATGTTGTCATAAGCTTTTTGCACCACTGCCCAAATGCTTTCTTTGTCTGCTGGTTCCTGCAGTCTTTTCTGTCAGTTGTGTTTGTGTGGAGTTTGCTCTCCTTATCCAGAATCACTGCATCTCTCCAAACATGGCCTCAAGGAAAAGTTTCTTTTCATCAGCCTGAAATTTGTAATCACATAATTTGTATCACATTTTAGCTCCTAACCCACCCTGATAGCTTGCAAGTATGTTTGCATGTCTTGAGTTCTTTCACTGTGTTCTCCCTTTTCTCTTGCTATTGCTGCAATCTGCTTTTTAAACAGCATTATCTAGAAAGGGGTGGTGCTGCTAAGATGCTTTAGCATGTTAAATATATTAACTGACCTTAATGTACTAGGTTTTGTTGTCACTTTTGTCAAGTTACACTTTGTTGCTCGTTTAAGGTGCTCTAAAATTGCTCTGCTCTTGAAAGCTGAGGTCTCACCATGCTCTCCCATTCGTGTTCCTGGTAGTTCGTGTCCTTTGTATCATGTGGATACACAGCCAGTTGAATTAGCTCACTGCTCAGGCGGGGAAATGTGTATATATTGGTTGTCTCTTGGCAGAGGCAGTGTTTAAGATCAGTGAGCTGATGCAAATTGCTGCGCGGCTGTCAGGACACTGGTGTTGGTGCAAAAGGGTGTGCGTGGCTGGGGAGGAACACATTGCTTGGCTTATGCTGAGGGTAGTCAGACTCCATGCTGGGTCACAACTGGTGCCATGTGACAGTGGGGAAGTGTGATGTGTGAGAGTTCCCAGTCATACAAATTCATTGTAGCACTTAGAGATTAAATAATATCTGAACTTGCACTGGCTTTTGAGTCAAATTGATGTCTAAGCCTTTTTTCTAAGTTTTGGAAAAAAGAGAATCTTCAGTGTAGCTTGACACTGCATCTGCTCTTAAAGTTTTGTCACTTGTGATTTGCAGTGAAAGTACATAGTCCCTACAGACATATTATCCAATTAGAAGTAAAATTCCCCAGTTCCTTTTGTGTCGGTGTGAAATAATTGTTCTAAAATGAATCTTAAGTGTGTACAGATTGTATTTTGGGAGAGTTAATTACAAACTGTGTGGTTCAGGGATTTAGTGCAAGAAGAGGAAGAACAGTTGATGGAAGAAAGGAAAAAGAGAAAAGAAGACAAGAAGAAGAAGGAAGCTGCTCAAAAAAAGGTATGTTGAACATTAAAAAGTAAACCCCCCATGCTGTTGGTTGGTTTTTTCATCACTAGTAAATACTGCTTTAGCTGTTACTCAGAAGTGTTTTCTTTCTAATGTCTTCAGCTTTAAATGTACTGTCAGTTACTTGGTGTTAACTGACTTATTGAACATCTTAATTGGTTTTGTGTAGAGTTTCTTCAGAGATTAAATATTCTTCTGAGATGACCATTCTTTTTCTCAATTCTCAGTTGAAGTTTCAAGTTTGAAAACTTCCTCTGAGTTAGTGCATTTATTACCAAAATAGAATTACCTTTTTGTTTTTAATATAGTGGCTTCTTGCTGTATCCTTACTTTAAGATATCTCCTTATCCTTCAGTATTAAAACATAGAGTGCAATTTGCATTAGGGAAAGTGAATAAAAATAAAAATATTGACATGAAAGGTGTTTTGGGATGGAAATATTCTAAATATTGACCCTAGGCTGGAGAGGAGCGTGTAAATCTTTTTAAAAACATGTCCATTTCAGGTTGGTTTGCTCACTGGTGGTAGCAGAGTGAACCTGCTTAACAGTTTTCCTTTGATTCCATTGACTAATGCAAGATATTTTATTATAGTGTCAAAAAATGAGTAGTCAGGTCTCCTGTTTGTTGGCCTAAAGGTGTGTGTTTGTGCACTCATACAAAAAGGTACAGTTAATCTTGTAACCAGTCTGAATGAAACAGTGCTGGAGGGATGCTACTGATAGAGGTATTTGCTCCTATGTCAGCATGGGAGATTCTTTACAGAAGCTGACAGAAAAGCTGTGTAATAACTTTTGGTCCTCAATTATAAATTTATAATTCTTTGTCCTCTTGCAGTTTTCTTTTAATCAGAGGTTGGAATGGGAAAGGAGCTGGTTTACTTGGAGAATTTGAGTCTTTTAAATAAGTGGTTCTTCACAGCTGACTTGTGCAAAATTTAGTATTTTCATGTGTTTGAAGGGCATGTTTGAGAGGGAGTTTTGTAGAAGAATTAAGAGTATAAATATTTTTTGAGAGTAGAGAGACCAGACCTTTGCCTAAAATTAAAAGTTTTGCTAATCCTTTCTCCTTCTGAGGAGCACCTGTGAGACTGTTTTTCAGAAGCCACATGTCTCTATTGATGTGCTATATTCTGAGAGTAATAGAATATTGAGCGTGTAGACTGTTTTTTGTGGAACTTAAGCAGCTTCCATGGACAAAGTAGTAGGATGCCACAAGGATGCTCATCTCCATTCCTGGACAAGCTTAAACTTGATCTAGATTAAAGAGAACATGCCTCTGAAAAACCATGGTGACAAACACCTGCCAGTTACTGTTGCTGTTAAAAAAACCCCCAAGCACAAAGGTCCTAGTACAGATGTGGCATGATTCTGTATTAAAGTGAAAACTTGTTAATGCAGGTCACAAGGAAGGCAGAATCCTTTTTTTTTTTTTTGGTTAATATCTGTGAGTAGTTTCAGAGGGACTGAAATTGTTCTATTTTGTTCTGTAAATTAACTTTTTCTATTAGACCTCTGAAGAACATACTGGTTGGTATTTTTAACCACGGGTTCTCCAGCAAAATCTTGAATGTATTTATCCATTGTAGCAAGTACTGAGATATTTTGAAAGTGCCTAGCTGAAATATGTTCAGTTGGTTGTTGGTTGTTTTTTTCTTTTAGAGAATAGCACCTTAGTATAAAAAGCACTCAGTGCCCTTGGCCTGTGATCATTTCTCTTTGCTGATCTCTCTGGGTGCTGTGGGTAGTCAGAAGCAGAAAAAAACCCAAACAACCTATAAGTTGTCTCAACTTTAGTGTTCATGGCTCAAGTGCCAAGCTAATGAATTGTTGGTTTGTTAGTTGGTTGTGTGTTGTTTTTTTTTTAAACTCAAGCTAATTTGAGTGAAGCTATGGCAGAATTAGAAGTAATCTTCTGGGTTGTTTCTATTGCAGTTTGAAGTTCAGGTGTTTAGAGTAAGCCCTAAACAAATGTGTAGGCATAGCAAGCACTGGAAAGGTGTGATGTAATCATACCATGGAAGGAAAAGCTAATGCTTTGGGTTTATATGTACTATAGTTTTTCAGTAACTGAAACTAACCAGAATAGAACATCATCAATCACAGAGGTGTGACACTGACTGTACCTTCTCGAAGTTGAGAGCTTGTCTCCTGACTGAGCAGATTTGGTGGGACAGCAACTCTTACATTCCATTTACATTTTGATGACGTACAAAAATGCTTTGAACCCTTGGCTCCAAGCCAGGTGCTGTGCATACACTACCCCAGAGTTTGAAGTACACACAAAACTTCTCAAGTCTTCAAAATACTTTTTTTTTTTAACCAGATTTGTTAACAAAGAGCAAAATGAAAAGTTGTGGTGGTATGTATTGGCCCTGGATACATCAGCTGCCTTTGGGAAGATGAGGAGGGGGCGGTGTTACTGGAGGAGTCAGGGTAGTAAGGACAAGAGGGGCAAGTATGAAAACGTGTGGTGTGGGTATTTGATACACTGGTGTAAGCAGCCATTGGCTTTATTTTTGCTTTCTTAATTCCAGGGGCTGGTGCATTACTGTTAGCAGGGTGGATTTTCTTCAGAAGAGATTTTGAAGTCTATTTTTAGCAGTCTCTAAGAGCATAAATTAAACCCAAAACAACAAACCTTGTGCCCAGGGTTTCTTGGGAGCAAGAGGCTATGTTTTGAACTATTGGACAGTATAACAATTTTTTGTATATGTCCTTGCCTTTGTCAGCTTAAGATGAAAAGGAAGGGTTTTTTTTTTCTCATAATCTATTCTTGATTTCCTTAGAGAATTGAGGATATGGCACTGAGGAGTCGTCAATAAAATTTCAGCAGTCAGCCCTAACAGTACTAATGTCTGAATCCAACCAAATCTTACATCTAATCAGTGTATCAATGATTTTTTTCTTGCATTCACACACATTCTTCTTTCTCTCTCTTCATGGTTTTAATTATAGACAATCATAGTGTAACTATTACCACAGATTTATTGCATGCCATGAATATATGCAATATCATAATTATAAGTGAGTTCTATACAGCTACCAAAATGACTATATCAAATTAAATCTCATTTTGCTTTGGTGATAGTATGTTTTAAGAGTGATAATTAAGAATGCTGTAGTTTGTGATATGAAGAACTTTATGGAGTCAGTTTCAATATGTTTTATAGTTAAAACTGCACAACTGAGGTGCACTTCCATACAAGAATGTTTCTCCCCATCCTTACCGTGTGACTAAAGTCTTCCTTAGATAGATCTCTTGCCCTGGCCATATCACAGGTGTAACCAGTTCTATCTTGAAACCATTATAGAATCCCAGACTGGTTTGGGTGGAAGAGACCTCACAGATCATGCAGTTCCCACTCCCTGCCATGGGCAGAGACACCCTCCACTAGCCCAGGGTGCCCAAAGCCCCATCCAGCCCAGCCTTGAACCCTGCCAGGGATCCAGGGGCAGCCACAGCTTCTCTGGGCAACCTGTGCCAGTGCCCCACCATCCTCTCAGGGAATTTCTTTCAATACCCAACCTCAATTTGCCCTCCCTTATCTTAATGCCATTCTCCCTTGTCCTGTCACTCCATGCCCCTGTAACCAGCCCCTCTCCAGCTTTCCTGGAGTCCCTTCAGGTACTGGAAGGTGCTCTAAGGTCTCCCTGAAGCCTTCTCCAGGCTGAACAAGCCCAACTCCCAGCCTGTCTTCATAGGAGAGGTGCTCCAGCCCTCTGATCATTTTCATGACTTCCTCAGGACTCATTCCCAACAACTCCATGTCCTCCTTGTACTGGAGACCCCAGACCTGGATGCAGTGTATCAGGTGGCCTCTCACAAGAGCAGAGCAGAAGGGCAGTCACCTCTCTTGACCTGCTGGTGATGTCACCCAGGATACAGTTGGCTTTCTGGGCTGTAGTAGCACATTGCTGGCTCATGTTGAAGTTTTCATCACCAACACTCCCAAGTCCTCTTCAAGGCTGCTCTCAAGTGATTGTCAGCCCAGCCTGTAGTTGTGCTTGTGGTTGCCCTGACCCTTGTTCAGGACCTTGGCCTTGTTGAGCTTCATGAGGTTGGCACAAGCTCACCTCTCAAGCCTGGAGGATCCCTCCAGGATCCCTCTGGGTTGCATCCCTTCCACTGTTGACCGCACCACACAGCTTGGTGTTGTCAGCAGACTTGCTGAGGGTGCACTCGATCCCAGTGTCTGTGTCACTGACAAGGATGTTGACCAGCACCTGATCCCAACCCCTGCTGAGCGACCACTTGTCACTGGGCTGCACTTGGACATTGAGCCACTAACCACAACTCTTTGAATGTGACCATCCAGCCAGTTCCTTATTCACTGAGTGGTCCATCCATCAAATCCAGGCCTCTTAAAAATTTATAGATGGGGTGTCGTGCGGGACAGTGTCAGATGCTTTGCTCAAGTCCAGGTAGAAGACGTCATGAGAGACCTAAAGGTTTTGCATTTACTTTCTTCCTTTTAATTTTCTAGGTCCCTCCCTCTTCCCCTGCCCTATTCTGTGATGAAAGTGGTGGCAGTTCTTTGCTTCCAGGCACAATTTTTAACTCGGTTCAAACATCTTAATTTGCAAGTTTAATTCAGTCTGTTTCATGTAGTTATCTTTCAAATTAATTTTGTCTTCTATAATATTTAAACAGCTTTCTAGGCATAAGGAATAATAGGCATGGGTTGGTTAGAGAGACACTTCTGAAGTACATAATTAAATAACTTTAAAATGGTTTAAAAGAGGAAAGTCAAAAGCTAATGTTGCTTTATGAAGTGACACGTGCACATGTGGTTTTTCTCTTATCTGCACAAATCACTGACACTTCTATTTTCTTGTTCTAGGCCATTGAACAAAAAATCAAAGGTAAGTTACTTTAGAGTTATTTCTATATATATTATTTCTGTGTTTTTAAATATATTGAATCAGATGGGTCACCTGACAGCTCTTCTCAAAGCTAAAAGATGAGATCTTTGCAACTTCAGTTGCGCTTTTTCAGTGACCACAAAAGTGTGATGGGTAAGGGTTATTCCAGGGATTGGAGTCTTCAGTTCTTTGTTTTCCATTCTTAATTACTTGTATATGCCTGGTGTTGTGTCTGTATATATATATACACATAACAATACCTTGAGATTTTATTTGCTCTTTTGGCTTTGATAAGCGTGCACACACTAACGCTTCAAGTTTGACTAGATGTAGATCCATGTAATGGATCTGTTTGAAGCTTCATTTCCAAATATTGTAAGTGTGACCAGGGTTGGGAATGCTGATAAATTGATATGTCTAACTATTAACTATTGCATGAGGAGAGCTCATCCTGACAGAGTAATCAAGCTGACAGTACCCAAAAGGTGTAATTTCCATGTTCAGAGGCAGGCTGGGAACACTGCAGTTACTCTGAATGTTTGTGGGTTTCATACAGATCTCCATTCCAGTCAGCTCTGTAAAGTAGAGAAAAACATTCTTTTCACTTTCTTTTTAATTCTGGCTTATGACCTGCTAGTTGGAAGTGGATGATAATTGCCTAAGTGATCATGTGGAGTGTTTGCTGAATCCCTGTTTTCTGAGAGCATGGAGTTTGATTTAATACTTGAGCAGTGGTTGAAACAGGAGCTCGGAAGCCCTGCTTAGTGGAGATGCAATTACTGTTGGAAAAATCAGAACGTGTTTGAAGTGCTGTTGGTAGAGGACGTACTGTGCTTGAGAAGGGGCAGAGAAACAAATGAAAGTGTCTGGTCCCAAGGTGTCGTTTGAAGAAGCGTGCTAGCTTGCATGTGGCTGAAATGGGGGAGGCAGGTTCTCCATGTCAAAAGCGTGCTGATTTGCCTGCTGAGGGCTGCAGTACCAATTACCAGGTATCAGGAGACACATTTATGTCTAGTTTATTTAAGTGCAATGTGTACTTTTTACTCTGTGTGTTTAAATGAAAAGAAAGAAAGAAAAAAAGTAGATGGAGTAGGACCAATAGGTTTTTAGTGGATGATGATGCTCTGCAGAGGGACAGAGAGCAACCTGTTCTGTGTTTTGGAGTTCTGCATGAGCTCCTTAGAGCAGGCTGATGTTTTTGCTTTGGAATATTGATCGCCTGAGGCAGAGGGAGCTGCCAGAGAGAGCATGGTTGCTGCTGGAGTGTGAGCACACTGTGGTAGCCAGGGTTGGGAATGGAAGGTTATGCTTTGTACGTGCAACCATCCTGTGCGTTTTATCCAACTGACTCTGGGTCCTGGTCCTTCCAGCCTGACTCTGGTCACTGAAAACAGTTGCTTTGAGGTACAGAACCAGCTACTTAAGAGAAGTGCTATGGAAGAGTATTATAATTAATAAGTATTTGTCACTTGTTAGGTTTTTTAAGCACCCTTTTTCAAGCAGTGCATGGAATTGCATTTGAAGTACAGGCTAAGCATTTGTTTTTCTCCTGCCATAAGGCTTCTATGACAATATGCCAACCAGATTTAAAGAACTGTGAAAGTGGTTTGGTTTTATTCTGAAGTAATAAACAATAGCTGAAAAGAAAAGAAGGGAAATGATAAAATACTTTGCTGTAAATAATAATGTTCCATTTCAAAGGAACATTTGACCTATGTACTTAAGCCGCATTGGCATCCATGCGTCACATCGGGGCTGAGGGTGCAGAAGCAAATGGCTAAAAATAGCATGAAGATGGGAGGGCAATAACTCTGCTCAGTAGGCTGGCTACCTGATGGTAATCTTCAAATTGAAATAAAATGCCTTTCTTTTGAAGGACAAAGTAAATATTTCCCTTTTATACTTTTTTCCCCTTTAAATTTTTTTTCCCCCTTATTCTCCTTGGAGGCCTAATGTTTACTGATGGAAGTATTAAGTTCTAACTTTCCTCTTACATTATTATTAAAAAGGTATTTCAGGAAGTTTAGCAGAAGTTTGGAATTGTCAAAGAAACACAATCTGGCAGTCCTGAAGAACAACAGACCTTGTGGGATCCAGATATGCAATTTTTTGCAACAGTTTCTGTAGGAACAAAATCTGTTGGTTGTGTTGCACACAGCTCTTTAATTGTTTCAACAGTTTTGTCTACTTGTATTCAGGATGCAAATTAATGTTTCATTAGTTTCCAAGTTTCCATCGCATTAATGTCTTAAATAATTTATTCTGTGCATGAGCTGAAGATAAAATACCAGAGTATAGGATCTCTAAATAATTCAGAATTATGTTCCTTCTTTCACAAAAGTAGCTGGTTAAGTGTTGGGGGTTGGTAGGGTTGGTTTTTTCTTGTTTTTAAGCATAGTCTAGATAATTCCAAAATACTGTTTTAGCAAAGGTAGATGTTATTGCACCAGTATCTACCAGTGTGCATGTAAAATTATAAGGCTGCCTTCCAAGGAAGTTAATAGTGCTGATTTATTTTATTCCTATTCAGGATTGGGAATGGCAGTAATGAAGATGATGCTAATATAAATGTCTCTGGTACATGTAGCATTATGATACTGTAGTATTACCATTAAAAATGCATGTATGTCATTCCTGTGGATTTCAGATGTCCTAACCTGTCTAGTTTTATGCATCTGGTTTCATTAAAAGAGGGAAAAGGAAGTTCACAGGAGTTAGAGATGAATGTATTATTTAGGTGCGAAGTGGAAGGCTTCTTTGCAGCAGCTAGCATAACAAATTCATACATCGACAAGTGCCCTTTGAGTGCACTTGTACCAGGTATTTTGGGAGAAAAAAGTATCATTTGAAAGTCCTTTTTTTATTGAGAATACTGTAGAACTCTCAGTTGTTGGGCTGTTCCTTCTAGCTTGGCAAAATAGGAATTTTTGCTGTGTTTAATGTGAGCACTACTAAAAACACAGATCCGTTTTTCCAGAATGTCTCCTAAAACAAGACTTTGCGAACTGCACTGTGGCCATGAGCAGCTAATAAGCCAAGCACTAATGCAAGGGCTATTTCAGAAGAATTTTTGAACTGTGTAGCATACACTCACTTCAGTAATTGTGGTGTGCTTTGCGGGGGAGATTTCGTTAGGAGGTGAAATACCTTCCTGCACACGCTTTAGTGCGTGTACATAATACCCCAGTGAAGCGAGTTATAAAATCTGAGCAGTAATGTTGATGTTTTTGCCAGTGTTGTGGTTAGTTGTTCTGAATGCTTTTGTGCTTTGCAAAACAGTACAAGCTAGAGCTCAAAACATCTGTCAGTCTTCAGTTCTGAATTCCCCTGCTTTGTAGAAGGCAGAGGCATAAAGTACTACTTTTATTGCAGAACAGAATAAACTTTGAACCAACCACTGAAACGGAAAGTGCTTTTAAAAATAGCTGGGTGTGGAATTGAAATCTTTGACTCATATTTCCCACCTTGGAAACTTCTTATTCATTTTTGTTCTCTGTGAAGCAAAACTGCCCGAACACACACTTAACTCGTCTGGGTTTTGTTGGGTTTTTGGTTTGCTTGTTCTTTTTTTTTTTTTCACTTACCTAACTGTGCCTTTCCTGCTTGGAAAAGCCTGCTACGTTCACTTTTAAATCCTGAGAGCGAATAGCAAAACTGAGCAGAGTAAGAAACACTCACTGTTCAAATTGCCCGTAGGAATGGCGTACAGCTTACCTTTGTGCGGATCTTCAGGGGTTAATGAATTGGCAAACAGTTAGATATTTTCCAGATCAGCTAGCTGAGCTTACAGCTGCGGCCATTTTTCCACCACGAAAATTCTAGCACTACATCTTACGTGTGTCAGCTTGAAAAGCCAGACTTCCTCTGTTTGCCCTTCAGCATTCCAGCACTGACAACTCTTTGGGGCATGACATGCAGGCAGAGAGCATTACAATATGTTTTTAAGAGGTCAGCCTCAGCAGCAGGGAGAAGAAACATTTAAATGACAGCTTGGTGCTGTTCTTTGTGTGGTTTAGTAGGCGAGTTGGTCTGTGTACGCTGATTTTGTGCGAGTGAGAAACTGTTTTCCATCTGCATTAAAGTTATTCAAACAGCTGCCTCTTTGCCTCTTTTTTTTTTTTGTGGTGGTGGTTTTTTTTTTATTGGAGGGGGAGTTTAAGTCACTGGGCCCCTACTCCAGGAGGAGTTGGCAGCCAGCACTCCTGGAGCAGTAAAATGACACCATGCTTCTCCTCCATTTTCTAATGAAATCTGCGGAGTGGGAAAGCAACACAAGTTGGAAGCGTCTTTCTTTGGAATCTCTCTGTAAACTGTAACTCCACCATCCCCTGCTCTGTGGGTTTTCAGCAGGTTTGTTCTTTATGAAAATCTGTCGGTTTTAATACTCATTTCTGTAAACTTGCTGTTATTAGTCACCTAGTTATCTGTGATAGACTGTGAGTCTGTTAATAGTATTTTTCTGCCTTAACATGATTCAAATAAAATGCTGGCGTGCAGAACAAACTCTTATTAAACAGGCAATTTGTTTATCACAAATTAAAATATTAAGGTAGCGATTAAGGGGTGTTGGAATTTATAGTAGCCATGTTGGAATACAAATGTTTTTTTGGTTTTTTTTATTCTTCTGAGAAGTTGTGGAACAGAAAATGTTGGGCAGGGTAAATCGTTTAGCTTGAAACTTAAGCTGTGGTGCTTGGGAAAGCAAAGGGAAGACAATTTTGTTGCACTTCTGCTTAATTTCAGTTTGAAATGCATATACGAGTGTAAATGCTGCATAGCCTTTAGTATAACCCTATTATCTGCTAAGATTTCTGTTTAGTTTGCTGGTTGTAGTAGAAAGAAAGAATCACTGTATTTGCAAAGGAATTGAATGCATAGAATATATGAGAGAGAGAATTTTCTTAAACTGTTTGTGAAGTTTTGTTGATGTCATAGTTCAGGGGCTGGCTTGGCAGAAAGCAGCTTGTTTATTAGTTGCACTCTTTTATAGCTGAAAGTGATTCGATAACAGAATCCAGTGGATTGCAGGTGGTAATTTGCACTTTGTCTTGAAGTAGCGGTAATTTGCACAGTAATTAATGTGGCTACGTTGCAGTACTGCCCTAACCATGCTGCTGCACCTCTGTATACAATCTTGTGGAATGTCAGAGACATTTTACTTTATCTGTGAGGAGCAATTGTATCTGAACAGTAGTAATAGTGTAGGAAAGCTGAATCTGTTCCATTGACCATGTTAGGGCTGTTGTATGTCAGATTAAAAATCTGTGAGTTATTTTTCTCTAAAGCTGGCAATTAAAAAAACACAACTGAAGTAGTTGTGTAATAGCAGAAGGCTGAAGGTTGAACTGTGCTTTAAACTGTAAAAAGTACTTGGCAGGAATCAGTTGCAGCAGGCAGCATATTGATAGATCAGAAAGTTGAGATTGGAGCAGTAGTTCTGAAAAGGATATGTGACGTTTTTATCTCTTCCCACCCCTCCCAAGCCTGTTGCAGTACCTAGACCATGGGAATGTGCTACATGCTTGTGCATTAAATGATTGACAAATTCTTAGCTATTTGCTAAAATAGCTTCCCTCCACCCACACCCCCAGGTTTAGTTATTTTCAGGTTTTTTAATTACTTCTAAACCAGGATATTTGAAAAGCAGTACATAGAAATAGATCTAAGATTTTTTCCTATTTCTGAAGATCAGTTTTTGTCATTTATATGCATTATCAAAACACTGTGCAAGGAATCTGATGTTACCTATTTTTTTTTAAAATACGGATTACTTAAATTGATGGAATCTGATATGGTGTTGGTGACTGTTATCAGCTTGTCTGTTTATCTAATAGCTTTATATACCTACTATTCTCCATGCTCTCTAGGTTAAATTGACTTATGTCTTGGCCATTCCTCTCCTTAATTCTGTCCTTCTCCAGTCAGCTGTGAAATAGACAGAGCTGGGTCACTACTGTGTTGGAGCAGGGAGATGGTGGGGCTGTGGAGTGAGCGTGGTGGGGAGCAGCTGAAGCTGGGCACTCCTCTTCCCCTTGAGACTTCTGTCAAAGGTCCCTGTCTGGCCACCTGTGAAAATTCTTCTTTTCTATTTTTCTTAGTAGCCTAAATATAATATTCCATTCCACTCAGCTGCTGATTCTTAGGTGGCCCCTTTGTGTTTGCCTTTTTCAAAACAAGTATATTACAGTAGAAATTTTAAGAAATGTAGCCATAACTAACATTTGTTTAAAGAATCAGATTGAATACAAAGTTTAAGGAGTTTGTTTTCTTTTATTTTTGTGCTGTGTTACAGGTATCTGTTCCTGAAAGCAAATGATAAAATGGTCTTTAAATAACACAAAGAAAATCTAAGAACCCCAGAAAACATAATTTTTCAGTCATATAGTAATGATATTCCTGCTGCTGTCATGCCAGGAAATTAAGTGGAACACAGCAGGGAAATGGTTTAAGGAGGCTGCTCATAAGCCATAAGTTGTATAGGTTTAGATGCTGCCAGTGTACAAAACTTTTCTTAATAATAAATGCAGCCTTAGAGTAACCGAAACCTGGTCTGTCATTGGGCATCTCCTCACCCACCAGTGCAGAGCTAGAGCCTGTGCTGGTCTCCAGCAGCAGCAGGTTCCTGCCTCAGTTTCCCCCTTTCCTCTCACACAGGGTCTGTCCTTTTACATAGCCTGCCACCACCTTAGTGGTGCTGTAGGAGCAGTTAGGAATTGTCCTGAACACTTCTCTCATCGGATCTCAATGGAAAAAATGTGGGGATGAGTTCTTAACCTGGATGGCTTTTCCCTGGCTGTGCAGGCCCAGGGGGGTTGTGCTGCTGGGGAAGGAGTGACCTATAGCCAGTAGGAACCTGTTTTAAGTTTGTCACCAGAGGAATTGGTATTACCAAGCTGTGCCCTTGCCGTTATCAGCAGGAGTGCCACACAGATGAAACTCTTTCTTTGTTCAGTAACTTCTAAACCAGCCAGTTCCATTTTGTGGAGCTCTGAGTAGAGATGGTGATTTGACCACATCAGTAGGTCTGTGTTGAGGGAGGTCAGGATTGAACAAAGCTCCCCTGTAAATGTAAACATGCTTTATGGATATCTCATCCAAGAAATTTGAAAAGTACTTTGGCATATCAGTCGTGTAAGGGATTGGAAGTAGTGTGCCTCTTAGTGGTTGAGATGAATGGCAGCAGCACCAGGAAACCCAGTAGCATGCAGTTTTCACTCTGTCTGAGCCTGGTTCACTAACCAGTTACCCAAACACTCCCATGCTTACTGCCTTTGCTTTTGTACTGGTTGGGGTGGAGATGTCACAGATGTTGCAGTTTTCCCTTTATTCAGCGTCTGAGTTGAGTGTGTTCACTCACAGTTGACTTCTGCAAATTATTTGACCTTCCTCTTGCCTTGAAGTCGTCATGCTGTCAAGACTGGAAGATTATTTGGAGCTGCAGTTGCCCGTTTGATGTTTTATTGATGCCTGCACAGTCCTGCCAAGCTGTGTTTGGGGGCTACCTCTGCTGTTAGCTTTTCCTGCTGGCAACAAATTGACTTAAGGGTATTAATGTATTTCCCTTTGGATGGTAGGGTTGCTAAAGCAGACAAGTCTTAACAATACGTTCTGCATGTCCTGTTCATCTCTTGTTCTTTTTGTGCAAGACCATAACATTTTTCTCCCGTTTGAGTAAGACTTTTCTCTTAAGTGTTTTTTTTAAAATAAGTTTAAATGCCAGAATAAACTGGCTTAGTGCTTATTTGCTATAGAGAGCTTGTTAGTTAGCATACTTTTAACTGAGATAACTTTGTTGGGAGTGATAGGAAGGCATATTTCTGCTTCCAGATCTGTGCTATTAAAGCTGTGCAATTATGGGATAATAGAGCTTTTGGGAAATGAGTTACAACTTGAATCAGAAAAAATGCTGCCATTACATAATATATAAGCACATCTAAAAATACTGACTTAGTCTTCAATTTTTGAAGTTGCTTTTCCTATGAATAACTTTGTCCAACTTTCTTTTTTTTGGGGGTGGGGGTAGTGCCAGAACAAACAAAGACAAGTGTAAGCCAGCCTCAGCCTGTCACCTCTAACGGCACTTCCACAGTAACCAGCACTAATAATAATGCCAAGCGGGCCACAGCCAACAGTCAGCAGCAGCAGACCTTGCCTCGATACCCTCCTCGTGAAGTACCACCGCGATTTCGACACCAGGAACAGAAACAGCTTCTGAAACGAGGTCAGCAGTTACCAGTTATAGCTGCAAACCTGGGATCTACTCCTAAAGTATTAAACGGCCAGTCAGGAGGCAGCACTGTCACAAATAAACAGCCAGTGACCAACGGAGAAGTGCCGAACAGCAGCAAAAAACAGCCAGGTGAGGGGCAGGTACCTTGTTTTCCTTTACCTAAAATCGAATAGTTTAAGTTCAATTATCAGTGAAGTACTTGAGTTAATATTATTTAAACTTTAAATGTAAGCTGTAGCATGATAAGATATTTTCCTGTTTCATAGCTTACTGTTACGGGATGGTTCCAGCCATCTTTGTGCGGGTTTCATACTGAAACTGAAGACCTCTTAGTTGCTTGTTGTTGCCAGTGGTCTACAATAGACATGTCTGTTTTGAACAGATGTTGAAGCCCATGTGACCACTGCTGTATTCTGAATTTCCAGTCTTTATCCTGATAATTGATCCGTGCCTGGTCATGGTACAAAGCATCTTCTCTGCATCCAGTTCTGACACACAGATCTCCCAGGGAAGGGTCTTTCAGGCAGTTCCCAGAGCACTCTGAATATCAGACTTTCTTACTTTTTTATATCTAGAGATGTAGATAGGGTGCAACTTACTTTAAACATCAAAATTGCTTTGTGGTGTTAGGTCAGAGTTTTTCTTTGCTCATCTACTTTAAGCTAGGTTGTCTTACAAAATGGCTCAACCTTTACTGCTATTAGTATTTAAGTATAGTTATCCTTTATTACTTTGGCTTGTTATGCATTCTCTTCAAATACCCTTTTAAGAGTAGTAAACCTATCTGTTCCATGTGTGTAACTTGCCATTCAGTGAATATACTAGCATGTGGTTCACATCTTTGGGGACTATAAGCGTGATGTATTTTGGGCTGGGAAAAATAACTTTCTTTGTAGGTATCTAGATTTTCAAAGGGGTTTAGTATTAATGCATACTAACAATATGTTGGACAAATACTTTTTGATTTTATTCTTTTTTTTAACGTGCACATAGCAGTGATGTGCACTATCCCACAGGTAGCTTCTTCTGAAACTTTGAGTTCCCAGTGTTTCTCAAAAGCAGCATTTCATACTCGGCAAAGGATGTGACTCCTAGCCCCTTCAGTTACAAAAAAGATCTCTGGAAATAGCCTGAATATTTCAAGCTGATCTGATTACTGAACCTTGAGGAAGCAGTATTTAAAATGAAAGTAAACCATCAAAACACTGGAAGCAGTTTATCCATGTGCCCCTTGAGGAATGTTTCCGATATTACTTTACAGTATTATTTTTGTAACATACTCATAGAACTATTTACCATTCCAAGAAGTGATTATTAAGCAGTTGGGGTTTTTTAATTTCACCTGTATATTTTTGTTGCTGTCTGTAGTCAGTTTAAACTAACCTTTTGTGTACTTTTGCTTGCTTATAAGATTAAACTTCTCCAGCATATCCTCTACTGGTCAAACTGTATAGTAGGAAGTAGTGGTTTAAATTGAAATTCACATGTCAACTAAGCTAAGAAGCATTACACTTTATGCAGCCTATTAAACCTCCTAATTATATCCAGAGGGCTTTTTGAGTATAGCTTCCCTCTTTTTCATTTATTGTGAGCACCAGCCCAGTACTGAATTAGTTCCCATTTGTGTATTGCATTCTTCCCAGTTCTGCTTGATTGGGTTTTTTTCCCCTCTGGTGTGGTTAGACAGCCCTTTAGGCTGGGAGATGTCAGTGTGTCCCTGTGCAGTGCTGACAGTGTTTTCTTGGGAGTAGTTCTATGGTGTGAATAGTATGTTAATTATTTTAATAATATGTCTCTTGTCTAAGTGGTAATGAAAAGGTTCTAAGAGCCTATAGGGGAAGGAAAGGTTGGCCAAATCTCTGATCCCTCTTCACAAAATGTTTGTATTGTCTGTAGCACTGTAGCATCCTGTCAGTCACCGCACTGTCAGGTCTTTGAAGTGGGCACTGTGCTCAGGGTGTTACCATGTGTCCAGGGTAGGGTGTTCAGAATGGACAAGTGGGGTGGGGAGGCCAGGGTCTCATTTCTTGGTGCTGTGTAGGCTTGAAAGATTTTTTCATCTCATATAGCCAGCAATAATGTATGGTTTGGATGTTTTGTTGTGTTCTTTTAGACATGTAGGAAAGGTGATAATGTAAAAGAGAATCATTTCAGTGCTGGATTTCTCTAATGGTTTCAAAATCTTATCTGATGAATTGCCTGTGAGGTCATGTGGAGGTGGCCGTAGTTCAGAAGCATGCAAAGAGTGACTTAATGTCTTCTGACACCTCTGTATCTGAAGGGAAATAATACTGTCACTTGCCTGTCTCAGTCTTACTCACTTTCCCAGTTCCTCTTTTAACCTCTGATGGTGACTCTTCCTGTTACCTCTGAAATGAAAAATCTCGTGGAATTGGATATATCTGTATGTCCCTTTGTATTGAAAGGATATCTATGTACAGGCCAGTTGGGTTAACAAATTTTATACCTTAAAGGGGAATATCTTTGAAGGTAATTTCCTGACTTTTTTGTAAGCATTAGTTAGTGGATATTGGGATCAATCTGTGTTTGAAGGCTGAAAGAAAAAGTGTAGCTTGAAATGTTGAGGCCCAAATTGCTAGAATTTATAATGGCTCCTATTGTTTTGTCTGTCATTCCCCCAGGGTAGAATCTCTCCCCAGTTCTAGCTGTGGTTATGACTGCTTGGTAGGTGCTTTGTAAAAGCCAGTGAACATGAGTGCTGCTAAATTGAAAGTCTTCCTTTAATTGCTCTGGCCACACCAAGTTTTTTACATCTTTTGGTATAGGAGAATTTTCAATTTATATCAATACAGGGAACAACCTCTTCTGATTTCATCTTCTGTTTTGAAAATTAACCTGCTTTGTTTAGAAGTAAAGCTGCTACAAATGGACATTCCTGTGGGTTGGGGTTTTTTCTGCTGTTGTTAGGGTATTTGGCATATAAAATAAAGACATGTAAGTGAAGCTCATGCCATGTAGTACTTCTGAAACAGATACAGTCTTGTACTAAGATGGTTATTTTAAGAAATCAGCATAAGTAGCTCTTTATCAGAACATTTCCATACCCAATTCAGTTATTTGCTTTACTGACATTTTCTCCCATGTGTAAACTTCACATGAAAGGAAGGTCTTGACTGCTGTTTGCTTGCCTCTGCTTTGTAACACATCAGAACAGCCAGGTGATTATTCCACAATGAAATGATTTATATAGTGAACTAAAATATTTGTCAGCAGTAATTGCTTGCAACTGTGGGACAGAACAAAACAGGAGAGAGCACCACCAGGTCCCTGGCCTTAGTCCAGTTAGTTGGATTCCTCCTTTGAGGGGAGTGGGTCTCACTTTATCCCTGTGCATCTTGGTGGAGCTGCAGGTTCTTTCTGTCACCTAAGGGGATTTTCTTGGTTGTTGTTGTAGTCAGGGATTAAGTGAGCAGTTGGGATTTGCAGTTAGTAGTGGTGGAGGTTGACTTTATTTAGGAAGCAGTGCCTTAAATATAAGAGTTATGATCTCCAAGCATAAAACTTGTGAATTTGAGACATTAACTTTGATTTCATAGACACTTAGGAGGAAGAAGTTATGTGAGAGTGGTAAATGAAAGCTTGTTATGCACATGCTTAGGTTAAATCAGAGTTGAACTGTGCTTAGTTGTTTGCTAAATCATGTAGCAAAACAATGGCTTTCAGGTGGAGAAAGCATGCTGTTCAAATAAGTGATATGAATTTGCTGAAGTTTCAGGTCTGACCTCTGAAATTTGAAGTTAGTACAGTCAAAAATTAACGGGCTGTGGTTTCAAGGACTAGAAGTTCTTCCTTTATTACTATAAATACAACTTGTAAAATTAAGGATGTGTTAAATTGCTTAATTAAATGCCAAACATCTAAAGACTAACTAGTATTGGAAATATTTAGTAAACACAGTACAATTGCTAATAATTAGATGTAAATGCTACATTTAGAAGGCTGGATTTGCTGTCAGTGTCTCTGCCCTGTGATGTGCTCAGATGTGCTCAGCGCTGTGGGAGGCATTTCAGAACTCGCCTGTTGCAAGTAGGGTCAGCAAGATTGAGAGATGGTTCTTAAGGGGGAACCTTTCCTGAAAGAGAGGGGCAAAGAAATGCTTTAAAAGTAATGAGTAGTTTTGGGACTGTTCTCAAAGGGCTAGTTTTACCTAAGTAACACTTCTGTACTTTTTTTGCCTCTTTTTTTTGTTTTTGCTTTTGTTTTTTCTGTAGGCATGCCTCCCATTCGGGACTTGGTGAGCCACTCCCCTAACCAGTCAGGTTAGCTATTTAAATCTCCCTTTTTTCCGCACTACTACGTGTGTTTGTTGTAATTACATGTTTCACACAACTTTGTCTTGGTTTTTTTTTAATTATTATTCTCTGACTTATGTTTTTCAGTAGCATCTGCTGTGTGAATGAGTGACTCGAGTATATTTTCTCTGTGCAATTACATACTACATTTGGTTAAACACTTTTAATTTTCTAAAATACAAGAGAATTCATACCAGAAATGTTTAGAATATGTAGCAGCTTAGCTTTAAAATACTCTCTCTTTTTTTTTTTTTTACCTTTAAGCTTACTTCAAGAAATGCCTCTTTATGGTATTAAATTGAATAGCCTGTGCCTTGTGTCAGAGACACTTCATACCACTGTGGAGGAAACCACATCTGGGCACCTTTCTGGTTTTGATGCTGAGCTTATGCTGGGGTAGTGTGTATGTGGGGGCCCACAGCTGTGTGTGTGTACTGGATATGATGTGAAGAACACTTGCTGTTTATTTTTAAGTACTGTTTTGGAGTGAATGTGCAGTGTGAGGGGCTGGGGACATGCTGTATGAAGCTCTCTGGGGTAGCATAGACAGTGCTGTGGGATGGTTTGTACTGGCTCTGTTTCTGGCTGTGCCAAGTGCCTGTGGGGCTGCTGTGGGCACAGCGCTTAGGAGACTGTTTCGTGTTGCTTCTCTTAGTTTACCTTCAAGATTGCTCCCAAAAGGATGATCTTCCTGTCCTCTTTCCTCTCTTCCCTTCTGTTGAATTTAGTCACTTAGTGAGTCAGTGCAGCTTCTTGTGATGTAAGACTAACCCCAGGGTTCATTTTCTTTCGCCCACGGCTCAGCAAGCTGTGCTGGCTCCCCACAGTGCTGCAGGGGTGTTTGGTCTGGCTCGGGTCAGGGCCGGAGCCTACCCTGTGAGACAGAGTGTGCAGGACTGTCCCTTCTAGAAGTCACCAGTTGTGCTGGGTTAGGCACAGAGGGACACAGAGTCCTTGTCCTGGCAGCTTTCCTCCCCCGGGTTAACACTTAGGAAGCTGTTGCAGCTACAGGCAAACAGCTGCATCTACTAATTCTTGGGTTAGACTATTTAAGAAAGCACAAGCAGATATCAAGACCGTTTCCTATACTACACAGAAACAGACATATGATGTTAACAAGCAGCGTTTATTTTTTTGTTTTACCATTTCATAAGATGCCTTTTGGTTTGTTTACTAACAGCTAAAAACCTTGTTTACTAAAATGCCTTTTTTTTATAAGGACTGAGGATAGAATACTTGGCAAGGTATAGTACTGACTGTCTGTGAATACCAGGATGTATTGTAACTGGAAAAGGAGATGGAGAAACCAAGGTGTTTTTTAATTTACACTTCTCAGTCCTAGTGTTTATTTTAGACCATATGATGGCACTTGAAAACAAACTACTTCAGAAAATGCACAGTTTCCTGCAAACACTTCCTGCAGGGGTAGCTTACATCTAGAAAGCATTAAATTACCAAATTTACAATTTCATGAAAAAGCAGGTTTTAAGAATTTTAAGAAACTTAAAATTTTAAATTTTAAGAAACTTAGGTTTGCAGGGTTAAGCCATGAAATTCAGTTGCAGCTTCTAAATAGCTTTGGGGAGAAAATGAAGAGTAGAGCTATAGGTGATTATTGGCTGGTATTGCTGTGCACCGCATGTTGTCAACTGTAACTTCATTTTTGAGGGTTTGTGTTATCTGCCAGATAAAAGTGCTGAATAAACAAGGTGGTATCTCTGATTTTTTTGTATACTTGATCTCAGAAGTTTGTGGGCAGGGGAGATTCAGATAGATGGGGTATTTCAGAACAGTGGCTTGTACTAGAAATTGCTAACAGGCTTTTGTGTCAACATAAAGATTGCTAGTCAAGGTAGCTTCGTATGTAGTAGAATACAATTCTGGATGACTGGAAATTAATCATTGTATGCTGGTTTTGTATTGGCTCATTACAAGCTGTGTATCATATCTAAATTGGTATAAAAGAATTTTAATAACTACAAGCTTTCTTTTATGTATTCTGTTGCTGGGCAAATTGGGGTTTGTTTACCATTCCACTCTGGCTTGTAGTCATAACCTGTATCTCTTTCTCCATGTGCAGTTCAGGCTGTTTGTCACCTCTATACTTTCATGTTATTTTTAAAACTGATTGTGTTATTGGGATAATGTTTATGATGAAGATTTTGTTTTGTTAAGGCAGCATTTGTTTCTGTTGATTCTCTCGTTTGTGAGAGTGCAGACAACTCTTAATTAGCCTTTTAATACAGGTTAAATGTTTGGGGTTTTTTTAAATACCAGTGTGAGATTTGGAATCTTGGGGATTTGTTGGACAGTTGCTCACATACTACAGTATTTCTTTCAGTGACACATTAATGGGTTATGTTCAGCTGGGTGAATGTCCTTCTTCCAAGGATGCTCTGTGGTTCCCCTCTACGAGACTGTGGAGCTGCCAGGCACTTCTAACCATCACAGCTCTATTTCTACCTGCTGCAGGTCTTTTTCCTCTACTCTGTGTTCCAAATTGCTGTGCCAGCATCCTTGTTTCTCATGTTTTAAGTTCCTACGTCAAGCTTAACTGATTGCTTCAACTGTCTCGAGTTTCCATCCTCCTTGAGCAGTGGAGGAGCAGTGGGTGATCCCTGCTCTGTGCTGCTCTAGCTGTGTAGTCTTGGAGGCAGGGTTGTTGGCTAGATTCCTTTTCTCTGTAGGATAAATACTATTGATATTGATTAAAAACTAATGAAAGTTACACCAGAAGCTTTTGTGCATCAGTGTCATCTCAGTAAACTGTCCATAGTAACTTGTTTTCTCTCCCATTTCCTGTAGATCATCAAGATCATAATTTCAAATAATGTAGTGTTTTTAATTTGGTACTCTGATTTAAAATTACAGATTTTTCTGCTTGTCACTAGTATTCTCAAATTCCTTTTGCAAGATGGAAGCACTGAAATAAGGTCTCTTTAAATCTACATCAACTGTGCTTCCCTTCAGAGTGGTCAGTCATGCTTACACACAGCAAACCATGTCAACCCTTGTTGCAGTTGAGTTGGAGCACTAGGATCAAGCTCCTGCTGAATGATCCCTGCATTTGAGAGCTGAGCTGTTGCCAAAATACAGAACATCTTGTGGAGGTGGCATTTTTGACTAACATTTTTAATAGAGTACATGCAGCTTGCTGGTGTGGACATCAGAGTTTGGGATTTGCGTGCAGAATTGGCGCTTCTTGCAGCAGAATGGTGACACTGGCGGCTTCCTTTTAAACATGTATTTCTTGGAAACACAAGAGGCCTATAAATAATTGCTATGCCAAGTCCCTAAACACTCTTTAAACAGCTTTTGAGAAAAATAAGGCTTGCTGATTGCAGCATTTCGTTGCGGTTGGCTCTGTGAATGCCAACAGGCACCGTTTCGTGAAGGTATTCAGGCAGGGCAGCTGCACTGCACCTTCTCCTAGTCAGACATAAGGCATGTGCTGTAAAAATCTGTTAATCTGAGCTAGGAAATGTTTATCTTTAGGTACATACATTGTGAGTATTCTAAGTAAAGGCAAAAAGGGGCCATTACAAAGTAAAGTTGTCAGTTTATTTCTTTTTAAAACGGATGTTTTAGTGGGCCCAGAAGCACACTCTGCTGTGTATACAGCAATCGAGCGTACACAAATAAGGTCATTCTTCCATTTCAGGCAAACACCAAGTGAAAAACTTCACTGATATTTTATACTTGTGTTCCGTTGCCAACTTTGTTCCTGTTTTTCATAGCTTCACACTTCCATAGTTAACATTTTTGGTGCACCTGTCTGTGTTTTGATTTAACACTTTGGTGGGAGGAGAGGTCTCTGCACTGAAGTTTTAGACATACAGGATGAAAACTGATAGTGCTGCTTTTGTAGCAGATACTTCATGGTGCATGCATTTAACCATGAAAAGTTTATAAGTGAATTAGGTTATATGTCATCTTGATTCCCAGATGTGATCAGCTTATTGATAAAGGAAACATAGTTCGTTTAGAAGTGCAAATGATAAGAGTTGGTTGGGCTGCTGCATTTAATCTGTACTTCTTCAGCAGCAGAATTTTAGATTGGTCCTGTGATTTTTGTGTCCAGTTGTATAGAAGACAATACCTTAATGTGTACTTAAGAAATCTTAACGTCTTTTAGTGGCGGTGTGTCTGTGTGTGGGTGTTGTCACATTGCAGTTGGTGCTACTGGGTCAATTTAATATCCTGTTTAGATTTGTTGAATTCTATATAGTATTTCAGTTTTTAATAAATATGTGCCTTTACAAAATAATTTGGGTATGGTGATACAGAGTATTTTTTAAAAACCTTTTTCTCTGGGGAAAAAAATGATAGCTTTAGGAGTGCTTCTTCTTGCTTCTTGTGAGAGTGCAGCTTTGCATGCTGGTGAGCTGTGTTCTAGGTTATGCGTGTGGCAGTATTGTGGGCAGCTGTACTGGGAAACTTTCTCTGTTAACCTCAATGACTGTAGTGTTAAAATAAGCAAATTCTTGGCTTAGTATCTATACATTTTTTCCTCTTCTGCTTAATGAAGTAATACTACTAAATTTATAATAATGCTCTTGGACTTTCCTCCTTCTCTTTAGATCTGAACCACAGTGGTCTAGGATCCCATTATGAAAATTCTCACTGGGGACCAGTCTCTTCAAATAGTGACTCCAGCACAAACTGGGATAAAGTTATTGTAGACGGCTCTGACAAAGAAGCATGGCCATCAATCACTGGCAGTGACCCAGAGCTGACATCAGAATGTATGGACACTGACTCTGCCTCTAGCTCTGGGTCAGAGAGAAACCTCGTTATAATGGCTTCAGGGAGCACAGGTGGTGAAAATGATGGCATTCGAAATGGCATTGGACATGGTTCTCAAAATAAGTTTGTGGTTGGTAGCAACAGCAATAATGTGGGCAATGGAAGTATTAATGGGCCGTGGGGTTTATCCCATGGTACCATAATAAGCACATGTCAAGTTTCTGTGGATGCTCCTGACAGCAAATCTGAAAGTAGCAACAATAGAATGAATGCTTGGGGCACCATAAACTCTTCATCAAATGGAGGGTTAAATCCAAGCACTTTGAATTCAAATGGCAACCATGGTGCCTGGCCTGTATTGGAGAACAATGGACATGCCCTGAAAGGGTCTATAGGGAGTGGTAATCCTGGCACAAATATTCAGTGCAGTACCATAGGTCAGATAGCTAATAGTCAGAGTATTAACTCTAAAGTGGGTGGTTCAGCCCATGGTTCCTGGGGAAGCCTTCAGGAAAATTGTGATTCTGAAGTAAATGGTACAAGGAAGGTTTCGTTCAGTGGGCAACCTCAAAACCTTAACACTGAAATGAATGGACCAAATAACACTACTAACTTTATGACCTCTAGTTTACCAAACTCTGCTGGTTCAGTGCAGATTAACGAACTGCCTAATAATACAGGGCATGGGGCCTGGCGTGTGAGCACAATGAATCATTCTCAGATTCAGGCCTCTCCAGTTACAAACGGCACTTCCATCTCTCACCTTAGCAATGGTGAGACGAAAAATGGTGGATCTTACGGTACTACATGGGGTGCCTATGGTTCTAATTACTCTGGAGACAAATGTTCAGGCCCAAACAGCCAAGCTAATGGTGACACTGTGAATGCAACTCTAATGCAGCCAGGCATTAGCGGGCCTGGCAGCACTAACTTTCAAATCAACGGGAATAAAGGAGGAGGGGTATGGGAGGCAGGGACGGTCAACTCCCAGAACATGCCATGGGGAAGTGGAAGTGGTGCAAGTGCTGGCGGGAATAGAAGAGGATGGGGCAATCCTGCACAAAACACTGGCGCTAACATTTCCAACGGGGAATGGAGTAAACTGCCTAGTAATCAGCATTCCAATGAAAGCGTGAATGGAAACAGCAGGAAGTTTACAAATGGATGGAAATCTACTGAGGAGGATGACCTTAACAGCCAGAGTTCTGCTGCTTCTCAGATAACTGAGCAGAACAGCGCATGGGCCAAAACAGGTACGGGGGACAGCGAAGGTAGTTCGGAGAGCACTGGATGCCATGAAGATAGAGTAACTACAGAAGGGCAGAATCGAGAAAGAAGGAAAGTTGACCAGCATGCGTTACTCCAAAGTATTGTGAACAGAACTGACTTAGATCCGCGTGTCCTTTCCAACTCTGGTTGGGGACAGACTCCAATCAAACAGAACACTGCCTGGGATACTGAAACATCACCAAGGGGTGAAAGAAAAACTGACAATGGGACAGAGGCCTGGGGAGGCTCTGTGACACAGACTTCCAGCTCAGGGGGTGTGTGGATAGACCTAGCCCTAATAATAATGATACCTCATCTGTATCAGGGTGGGGAGATCCAAAGTCTGCTACAAGGTGGGGAGACTCCAAAGGGTCAAACAGCCAAGGGGGTGGGAAGAAGATTCTGCTGCTACAGTAATGGTCAAGAGCAATCAATCATGGGGAAGTGGCAAAGAGGAAAAGTCATCTTGGAATGACACACAGAAGATCAAACAGGGATGGGTAGATGGACAGAAGGCCAGCCAGGGTTGGGCAGTTTCTGCTGGTGATGGCTGGGGTGAAAATTCAAGAAGTAACCATTGGGGTGAGGCTAAGAAATCCAGTTCAGGAGGTAGCGACAGCGACAGATCAGTATCTGGTTGGAATGAGCCGGGTAAATCAAATTCTGTTACTTGGGGAAGTAATAATACAAACCCAAATAACTCTTCAGGATGGGATGAGCCTGCAAAGTCTAATCAGAACCAGGGCTGGGGAGACCCTCCTAAATCCAATCAGTCTCAAGGTTGGAGGGATTCATCAAAGCCAATCAATTCTCCAGAATGGAACAAACAAGATGTTGGCTCTTGGGGAGCACCATCTGCCACAAACAAACCCCCAGGGTCAGGCTGGCTGGGTGGACCAATGCCAGCACCAGCAAAGGAGGAAGAACCCACTGGCTGGGAGGAGCCATCCCCTGAATCAATACGCCGTAAAATGGAAATTGATGATGGAACTTCTGCTTGGGGTGATCCAAGCAAATACAACTACAAAAATGTGAATATGTGGAATAAAAATGTCCCAAACAGTAGCAGCAGTTCAGACCAGCAAGCACAGGTACATCAGCAGCTACTGTCTTCAAGTGCCATGTCTAGCAAGGAGAGCAGTTCGGGTTCTGGTAAGACTTGGTTTTACACAAATTTGAGTTTCTGTTAACTGTAAAACGACTGTTTTGTTCTTGGGTTTATAATAGTATTTTAGTTTCAAAGTGAAATGGGGAAGGTGCCAATGCAGTGCTGCTTTTATTTGTAAGAACCTAGTAATGGCAACACTGATATTTTTATACAGATTGGAAGATCTGTTCTAGTTTTAAATCGTTTCAGCAGTAAAGACTAGGCAACTCTACCCGAATTCTGGGGTGTGGGAACACAGAGGATACTTAAAATAGTATCTGAGAAACTAAAGTATTTTTCATTTGATTCTGAAACAGTTGAAACTCAGTGTTGCCAAATAGTGCCCCTGAAAAAGCACTGAGCTGCTACAAGACCAAATGAAGGGTGATGGCTTTATCACTGATGGTTTTATTCGTAGTATTGGGAGCAGGGAATACTAATGATACTAATGCAGATGAGCTTATGTGGTGTTCATGAAGTATTTTGTGTTCTTAAGTGTGAAGAGGAGTTGCTTAAGTATAAGAGTAGCTCTTAGAAAGTTAGTAACTTAGAAACTTTTGTTAGAAAAATTAATTCTTTACATAAAACCTGTGTATTTTGGTGATTTTTTTTTTATGAAACAGCTTGTTTTTACTAATTACCTCCATACAAAATGTAAATACGTATTAATATGCTTTCTACTGTATGTTATAGATCTAGAAAGGGCAAAGCAGCTCAGTCTCTTTAGATAGCTTTTTTTTTTTTTTAAATCCTGTTTAAAAAACGTGCCACTAACTCATACTGCTTTAAAAAGGTTGGGGAGAGCCGCCTACTCCAGCCACTACTGTAGATAATGGAACTTCAGCGTGGGGTAAACCCATGGATACTGGTACTAGCTGGGGAGAACCCATCAGTGATGCAGCAGGCACCTCTGGCTGGGGAAGTGCTTCTCTTGGTCAACAGGCTTCAAATAAACCTGGTGAGTGCTTTCTGCATCATCTTTGAATGAGGGTGTTTGAGGACAGTGAACTACTTCTATAGAAGCTTTACATTTTTTAGAGCTTTTTTATCTCAAAGTAAACAGAAAGCTAATTTCTGTATTGATTTCTGAAATGTTAATGTGATGGGGTTTTTATTTTCACAACCAGGGCCTAAATCTATGCAAGATAGTTGGTGTGGAGATGATATGCCATTGACAGGCAGTCGTCAGACCAGCTGGGAGGAAGAGGAGGATGTAGAGATTGGAATGTGGAACAGCAGTTCTTCACAAGAAGCTAACCCATCTTTAAATTGGCCACCATATATGAAAAAAATGCCCACAAAGGTAATGACAAGGCTGAGTCAAGAGTTGTGCACTGTTGTCATTTCTGAAAGCTATGTCAGAGCAGATTGCTGCCCTGAGTGGAGTACCATTAAGCTTTCATCTCCATTCATAGCATTTTATGATGTAATTGAAGCAGTAGGTGGTAAACATCTTCTGAGTATCACAGGAATTCCTTTGTGTTTTTAAGGGAATAATGAAAGGTGGAAATAAGCAAGATGAAACATGGATCAATCCATTCATTAAGCAATTTACAAATCTCAGTTTTTCAGTAAGTATTTACCTCTACCTGACTTTACTGCCTTCTTTGAGTGCGAGTTGTGATGCACAGAGATGAAAATGCTTAATTACTCAACGTTTCTTTTCACAGCGTTTTCCTTCTTACTTCTGTTTGTCTCCTCTATGTCATTCATCCATTTTCTTTGCATCCTCATTACAGAAAGACCTATTTATTGATGAAGAGAGTTAAAGTGTTTCTGGTATTCAGCCAGTTGTTTTACTTAATGCCCCATGCATATTTTGGTGAAGGTGGCTGTTTTCAATTGGGTAACAACTAAAAGGAGAAAATGCTTTAAAATAGCACCTGAAATGTATAGATCTCTTTTTTTCTTGCAGGTTTGAATTGAAATAATGTATGTTGATCTCTTTGGTTTAGCTTTTTAAAATATTGTTATTAAATAATTATGATTCATTTTATTACTTCAGAGAGAATCACCAGAAGAAACCATACAGAGCAATAAGATGGACATGTCTGGAGGTGAGGAGAACCTAGCTGGGCTTTGTTGCTCTCCTTTCCAGTTGCTTTTTTAGTTTATAGCCTTCTTTTTTAAAATCATATAATACATATGGTTACAGCTATATGCACTTATATACGTTTCCCTAAAGAAAAGGAATGCCCTTGTGGAGGTGATGAAAGTAATGCTACACGCCCCGATCACCTGGTCCATAAATCCAGCACAGTTTGTGTGTGAAGCTGACATGACAGAGTGTTTTCGAGGTGTGGTGGGTTTGTTTCGTGTAGTGTGTGTCTAGATACCTTCCAGAAATAGAAACAGGAATGTTTTAAATACCAAACTCACTCATTGTGGTTCATCCTTGGGCACACATTTTCAATTCCAAGAGCTAAATTAATACTGAGCAATTACTTTATAAATGCTTAAACCTGCGAGTAAAATTACTCTTTGTTTTATTTTACTCCTTTGACTGTTATGATTCCTCTAGCAAATAAAAAATAGTATAATTAACATGTTAATGACAATATAATGATAGAATATTTAATTAAATATAATTGTAGCATTGTAGCTTTCATTGTAGTTGCACTGTTTTTATTCTAGTTTAAAATTGGGTATTTTAACTTTTGGGCTCAGTCTATTGTGTAAAGAAAATGTTCTTTGAATTTTAGTTTTAAATATTAATGGCAAGCCTCATTTATTTTTTTCTAAATTTTAAACACCTGCTTGGACACAATTACTTGGAAACTAATTCTCTAGCAGTGCATGCAGTGAAGTGTTAAATGAACTCCTTTGCTGCTGTTTATATTTTGATCTTTTTTTAGCTTGCCTAGTGGAATTAATAATAAAAGATAACTTACATTGCTTTTAATAAAGACAAATGCTTTAAATTTGTGGGTTTGGTTTTGGGGGCTTGGGGCTAAATAGTTGTTTTCTTAACCAAATCAAATGGAATGTCCTCTGAAATATTAACAGAAATGCCTGTATTTATGTATACTTTAGAGACCCTTAAATCCCTTACTGTGTGATAAAGATTCCACTTCAAAGCCAAGGCTTACTGCTACTAAAAAAAGAAAAAGTGGCATTAACAACTGGAAACTCAGGTTTAAACAGTTATACTTTCTTGCTTTTAAGAGAAACTTGAGAATTACATTTTTCTGAAGCCTAGCAAAATCTGTTGAAGCCTTGCTGATTCCAAGTTTTAAGTTGTCTGTAGCCACCAATTCATAGTGTTTCCTTTCCCTTTTTGGTAAATCCCAGAGAGCTGAAAGCTAGGCTGGTGTTTTCTTTTATTAGTGTTGAGCTTGAGCAGTATCAGTTCAGTCCTTCTTGAGCATAAACTGGGTTCGAGTGTATCCGGAAAATGAAATAATCATCTGTTCAGGGTTGCAGTCACATCTCTCCCCTTTCCTTAGGCTTATTGCAAGACAAGCGAATGGAGATGGATAAGCATGGCCTCAGCGTTGGAGATTACAATCGTGTGGTCGGAAAAGGCCCTGGTTCTCGTCCTCAAATTTCCAAAGAGTCTTCCATGGATCGCAGTCCTTACTTTGATAAGGTCAGTGTCTCACTGGTGGACACTTCTGAACTTCGTTGACTCTGCACTCTTAAGTAGTTACCTGTGTGCTCCTTAGCTTTCTGCCTTTAGTGGAGAGGAATAGTAGGGCTTTCTTGTTAATCTGTAAGATACATGTTTTGTTCTTTTTAACTTACTGATACATAATACTTTCTGTAGCCCATTTGTAGTGCAAATGACTAACCTGATCTCTTTTGTTTTCTGCCTATTTCCTGCTGGTGCTGGACTGTCATGTGACTCTTCCCTTCTGTTCCTGGCAATGGTTTCTCCCTTCTGCTTGCTTGCTGGCTGGTTGTTGCGCATCGGTTTGTCTGTCCAATCAGGATGGCATTGTAGCAGACGAGTCCCAAAACATGCAGTTTATGTCCAATCAAAACATGAAGCTTCCCCCTTCAAATAATGCACTACCTAACCAAGCCCTTGGCTCCCTAGCAGGGCTGGGTATGCAAAACTTGAATTCTGTTAGACAGGTAAGGCTGTGTGCATATCCTTGGCATGTTACTTGACAGCATTTAATACTTTTTGATATAAAGTTCTAGATACCTGTATGATTGTTATGTGTTTAATTTCTAATTCAGATGTGTGGGGTGGGAGAAGCAGTGGAAGAGGTTTATTGTCACTAACTGTCCATCCTTTCCCTAGAATGGCAATCCCAGTATGTTTGGTGTTGGTAATATAGCAGCACAGCCCAGGAGCATGCAGCAGCCTCCAGCACAACCTCTTAATTCATCTCAGCCTAATCCACGTGCTCAAGTGCCTCCTCCATTACTATCCCCTCAGGTAATTGAGTATATAGAACATTCTATGTATAAACTACCAAAGTGCTGCTTCAGGAGAGTGTGTTTTGCTTATTGGTGCTGCTAATAGTTTGTAAATATTTGAAAACTTACTTAGCTTGATCAGTGTTTCAGAAACTAGGTAACGATTAACCAGAGGTTATAATATTCTACATCTAGTGTAACTAATTGCACATGACTGTCAGTCCCTCATACCCTGCTCCATTTTGCAGGTTCCAGTATCATTACTGAAGTATGCACCAAACAACGGTGGCCTGAGCCCACTTTTTGGCCCACAACAGGTAGCCATGTTGAATCAACTGTCCCAGTTAAACCAGCTTTCTCAGATCTCCCAGTTACAGGTAAGCTAACAAAGCTAGTTGCTCTGTGTTCTGTTTGAAAGTCTAAGTAGAGACTTATGTCCACTATGAACTGTTCTTAAAAAAAACCACCACCAAACACTGTCTCCTAGCGGTTGTTGGCTCAGCAGCAAAAAGCGCAGAATCAAAGAAGCATGCCTTCTGGTGGTCGTCAACAGCAGGAGCAGCAGGTAAATAAATATGTTTATTATTAACTTTTCAAACTATCTTTAAAAACTGTTCTTCATCCTGAGCTGCCTTTCTTGGTATAAATTGTATTTAAAGTGTGCAAGAGTGAATGGGATTTGGACTTGGCTTGGTGCTGGGGTTTTGCTGTGCTGAGATGCACGGAACACAAAGATGTGTTTCGTTGTCTTTAAAAATGGAAAAGCTTTTGCCTACTTATATTGTAACTGCTCTGTCTTTTTAAGGGTCGATCTCTTAGTATGCAGCAACAGATGATGCAACAGTCCCGTCAGCTTGATCCAAACCTGTTAATGAAGCAGCAAACTCCACCCTCTCAACAGCAGTCACTCCATCAGCCCACCATGAAATCTTTCCTCGAGAATGTCATACCCCATGCTACTCCTGAGCTACAGAAAGGGCCATCACCAATAAATGCATTCAGCAGCTTCCCTATAGGTGGGTTTCTCTGTGCTGATTTCATGCAGTCAGTTCATGTTTGTGACACACAGTCTGTCTTTTCACCTTGCCTGCCTCCTCTGAAAACAGTAGGGATTGGGATCCCGCTAGCACTTGTAATGGAAGTAGTCATTCTTTGTGGGGCTTATCCAGTTACCTTTGTTCACCAAAGAACTTTCTTTTTTTTTTTTTTTCACAAACACACTCATTCCCAGAAGTAACTGTTGCATTTCAGTGCCAAATGCTTTACATTCTTAAAGAATGTCTGTCTCCTTTTATTTCTTTTTTATCCTCTGGGTCCCACGGATGACACAAAGTCCTTTTGCAGTTGTGATTCCTGGAGCTAAAGGACTTGTAGAAGCAGAGTCCATACAAAGAATCCATTGATGTGATCTCATTTCTTTTGATTTTAAAAGAGCTTTCAAGGAATTGGAATTACATAGGTAGACCAAAGTGTTAATTTCCCTTTTAGTGGCCTTGTTCAGAAAAGAAAGCTTTTAGTTCCGCATTTTTAAAGAATGGTTGTGTCTCAGGTAAGATGTCTGAACATTTATAAATACAAATGTCTCCTGTTTGTTTCTCCCTACATTTCCAGGCTTCTGTCCAATTTCTACTTCAGAATTTCCAGGCTTGTATATTTTCTCCTTACTTTAGGTCCCTTTTTAATGCTATCTTATACTTCCTACAACCGTATACCATTTACCTCTTGTTCCTTATCCCTATTTTTTTCCTCCTCTTCAGTTTGCTTTTCTTCTACATTATTCTAATCTGACCATTTCTGTTGGGCTGATTCCCTTTGCATTGGCATTGCCCCCTCTAGAAGAGTTTAATGGAGACTGCTGCTGAAATCCCTGTGCTTTTAGGGGGAGTGTTGCAGAGCCAGTGGGTCAGTGCAGGCCAGGCTGTTGCACTGCATGTGGCACACAGGAATTCTGCTTGTGGCCAGTCTTAAGTCCAGGCTGCTGCTTAATAATTGCTGCTGATTTGGCATCAAGATCTAACTACTGCTTTCATTCGCAGGGCAAGGCATATACGTAAAGTTTGTTTAGTTCTTAGAGACAATATGTTAGGTTTAATGAAAAGAATATTTAGCTTCCTTGCCAAGCTTCATGCTGAGTAATTGCATCCTGCCTATGTTAGGTTCCTTTCTGTTTGATTTCTTGGGTAGAATCATTGTGTGCTGTTGTTAGGTAGCTGCTTTCACCTTAATCATTGCCACGTTTCAGGAGCCTGCAGTATATGTAAGATGTTGCTTTGGGATCCCTGTGGAGGAGTACTGTACAGTGAGACAAGCGAGTGGAAACACACTCAGTCCACAAGTAAAAGCTTAAGGGTAGAAATAGTAGGTGGCTGGAATTTCTTCACCCTTCAAAATTGGGTTGAGAGGAGTATTGGTAGCATCCTCAAGTGCAGAAAGTACCATGGCGTAGGCATGTGGGAAGGAGCTAAACTTGCCAAGTTGTCTTCTGGAAAACCTTGCAGGTACGTTGCTTTCTCCATGTTCTAATATTAGCATCAGGACACCTAGCAATGAAAGCAGGGATCTCCTGTTTATGTTCTGGAGAACAGAGTTTGGTGAGATTCACTAGGTATTTTTCCATCAAAAGCAGAGATTGGGGGTGGGTGAGGAGCGTCCTTCTCTCTAGTTGACCAGAGCTGTAGTCACTTCTTGATTCATTTATAGAATTTAGTCTTTCTAATAATAAAATAACTTTTTTACCAAATAGTGAGTATAGCTGAATGATATATAATGATTCCACAATTGAATATGAAAAACTCCTCCAGAGAAGACAGTTTAAATTGCACATTATGCCCAGGGACTGTGGTGTTCATCCCTCAGTCCACAGGTTTCAAATACGGACCTGTGGACATACCCCTGTGCCTGCCAAGGGGCTGACATTAATGTTATCAGCTAGATGTGCCTGTCTGCCAGCCTCTGATCTTTCTAACCCCTCTTCTAGAGGTCTGTCCTCTGCAAGGTTCAGAGTTGGAAGAAACGTTATTGCTGTGCACAGGTCACTGCTTTAACAACAGCAAAATGCTGGAGGGAGGGATGTGAAACTGGATTGATGATACTTTTCTGTTTCAGCTGTTGATAGTTGTTACATTTCTTAAAACTTGTCTGTCCTGTTACAAGACCCTTTCTTTGAGGCTTTTCAAGGGGCTGCTTTGCTGGCATCAACATCTGTTTGTGTCTTTAAGAAAAGCAAACAAAAAACCCAACCAGCCAACCAAACCCAAAACAGCTTCTATGTCACAGTGAATATGGACTTAGGAACAAAACTAAGCACTAGTTTCCAGTAGAGAGTTGAGAATTTCCCAATATGTCTCTGGCCCCAAGTTAAAATGTTGCAGTGGTTCGTTTTCAGAAATGAAGTAAATAGATTTGAAGGGCTGGAAAGGTAACCGGGTAGGGCTGGGAATTAAAGATTCTTACAGACCTGGAAAGAGAGTAGGGGTGCCAAATTAAAAAGCATGAGCCCATTGTTGAGCCCAGAGTAGCTGGTTCTCAAGGATACTTGGATTGATTTGGGTTGGTGCTGTGTTTATTCTCTGGCAGATAAACATTTGGAATACAGACAGACAAGGCTTAGGACACAGACAGACAAGTTTTGATTATTTTTTTTTCCTCTTGCTGAGGTTTCAGTACAGTGTGAACTGGGTAAATGGAGGAGGGGAGTAGTCTGTCTTGTGCAGTTCTATGCTGGGTGCTTCCTTCTCTGTGCTAGTGTGGTTCAGAAGCCAGCAAAGTGTCTTTCATTAACTGAGTGTAGCTCCTGGAAGGCACGGTGCTGCTGCTTTGGACAGGTGAGATCAGTAGTTGGGTGGGTGCCAGACTGGGGTTAGAAATGCCATGGGTTTATGTCTTAGTTTCTCTAACTTCCTCAATGGCTTCTTCCACTGACATTCCTGCATGAAGGCATCAGCTGAGAACCTCAGAGTGCCTTGCATTGCTTAGCTTAGCTTCTGTCTATAATAAGTTCACTGTATTAAATGCTAGAATGTTTCTCAAAAACAGACACTTGGAAGCATGAAATAACCATAGTAATATGCTCTTATGTGTTTATTAGGACAGTAGCAATAATTAGCAGAAGAAAAGCACTTGGACTGTGTTTCATAAGCTGTATGTGTTTTTTAGGAATGAACTCAAACTTGAATGTAAACATGGATATGAGCAGTATTAAAGAGCCACAATCTCGACTGAGGAAATGGACTACAGTAGACAGCATTTCTGTGAACACATCCTTAGATCAAAACTCCAGCAAACATGGTATGTTAATCATGTCATTAAGTAACATTGGATGTTACACATCAGACTTCCCCGTTCCAGGTATAAAATGCAGGGTTGCTGTGTGTAGGCCTGTAGTTGTAACTACCTGTTGCTTGTAGCTGGCAGAATTTGTCTTGTGTTGTCTGTGCCAAACTCACTGATTGTCCTGTACAGCAGAGTCTTGAGTGCTTTTACTTACAGAAATGATTCTGTGATGAGACTTAGTAGAAATACTGTCCATAATCCCTTTTTAACCAGACTTAAGTGTGACCATTGCTACTAGCTTTACCTTAATCTGGATCAGAATGCTTCATATGTTTTTACTTCAAAAGCTTTTCTCCCCTTACCCGCTGGCCTTGAGGTGATTTATGGGGATTTAACTCTGTGCACACATTCTGGTCGTGTCTGACATTTTTAGTTACAGGTTCTAGTTGTGAATGTGTACTTTTGCATTCTAAAAATGGGAGAGCTTAGAAGAGATAGCCTGGGACCATTGCTGTACCTAGTTTTAGAGGAGATGAACTCAGTTGCTTCCTATTTCCTTCCAGTAATCAGGATCCATATGATATTTCAACTGTTTCAGTTGCTTGAAATCTCATCCAGTTAAAATTTGAGTCTGTAGCACAAAGGTTCTGTGTCTAAAGATAGTTACGTCTCCAGTCTCCTGTTACTCTTCAGTCTTCAGATTGTTTGGATATTTTTAGATTTGTCAGCTGTTTTACTACGATGAAATGACTTGCTGCCTTAAAGCATCTAGTGGAGATGTCCGGGTACTGCACTTGTGAGCTTACCTGGCTGTTAGAGATGACACAAGTCCAAGTGTTGGTGTTACTTTAGCTGTAGGTAATGCTTTCTGAAGAGTATTAGGAATTTGATTATTTGAATTCTGTACTGCATTGAATCACTAGTAAAAGGAATTTATTCCCTCAGAACTTCAGAATATCCTTGGCTTTGCTGTGTAGTAGCTTCTAAACTTCTCCTTACAGGGCTTAGCACAGAGTCAGGTAGACTGTGTACAGTGCTTTCCTTCCTTGCTCTCCTGCCAGAGACCTTTAATTTTTTCCCCTTTCAGGAATATAAATAGAACTTACAGGGTGCTGCTCTTCCTTCCAAGAGCCTCCCATCATAGGATGTATTTGCTACACGGGTAACAGAATGCTCTTACCCTCTTGAACTAATATTTTGCTTAAGTTTAATAAGTATACTGCTTTAATGAGATTATTTCATAGGAGATTGTTCTTAACGGTTTTCTCCTGAATTATTCAGAGACATTTCATTTTGGATTATATATCCTCTATGACTTCCTGCATAACTTGACATTGTAAGAGAACAGTGTGCTGCTGTATACTTCATGAATGTGTTACAGGGGTGTGTTTATCTATGTATATAAAATATAAACATTGGCTGTGAAAAATATTTGCTGACTTTTTTTTGTAATTAGGTGCTATTTCAAGTGGTTTTAGGCTGGAAGAGTCTCCATTTGTTCCATATGACTTTATGAACAGCAGTAATTCACCAGCCAGTCCTCCTGGATCTATTGGGGATGGCTGGCCCCGTGCCAAATCGCCTAATGGCTCTAGCAGTGTTAACTGGCCACCAGGTACGTAGCACCAACGCTTGCTCTTGGCGTGGTTCTTGGGGTTCAGCCATGTTCATTTGGGTGCCTTGGTCACTGCGTGTGGAGGGGACAGGGAAGCAGCCTGCGGAAAAGCATTAAGGGTGTGTTTGTAGAGATCAGAGTTGAGTAGTTTTAGTGTGCAAAGAGAAACGTGTCTTCCCTCTTTGAGGCTTTACCCTGGTGGGACAGGACTAGAAAAGTGAAAATAAGACTGAATTAAGTAAATTAAATGCTTTAAAAGGTTTTTAGATTTTCAGTCATTAAGAAATGTATTGTTAAACAACTGTTTCCTGTTAAAAATAAATCTAAATGAACTGCTTTTCTGAATCTCTGTTCGTAGAGTTTCGTCCTGGTGAGCCATGGAAAGGTTATCCAAACATCGACCCTGAAACTGACCCTTACGTCACTCCTGGCAGTGTCATAAACAATCTTTCAATTAATACTGTGCGGGAAGTTGACCACCTCAGGGACAGGAACAGTGGTACGTTCAGATGCTGCATTTCCTAAATGTGTACTGACCTTCCTTCAGTCACACCAAGAGACTGTTTACTTAGAGATGTGTTTTGCTGCTTGTTCATCTCCTTGTTTGTCTCCTTGTATTGTGGATGTCATGGCTGACAAGCTCATATTTGGCTCAAGCACTGCTCCTTCATGCAATGCACCAGATATTCCAAGAATGCAGGCAGAGCGAGTGAGCGTTGCTGATCTGCACTCTGATGTAATCCTGTGCACAGAGAGGTGGTGTGGCTGGAAGCAGGCAAGCAGAACTTGGCCATCTAGCCATCACAGTGCTGTAACAAGCTTTGCTTGCAGCATGTGCAGGGTGCTTCCTGCTGTTGAGCATGCTTCCCACCACATGCCTTTCGATTTGAGGATGGGGAAGAGTCCCTCATCTGATGCTGCAGATGTGTTCAGTCTGGACCACGAGTCTTGCCTTTTAGTTGTATTGCGTTTGTGATGCACTTGTGGTGATGCACTGATTTCTGCCTTTATTACAGGGTCATCCTCATCTTTGAACACCACGCTGCCTTCAACTAGTGCCTGGTCATCCATTCGTGCCTCCAACTACAATGTTTCCCTCAGCAGTACAGCACAAAGCACTTCAGGTGATGTCTGCTTATATTGCTCTGAGCTGGTGTTTCTTCCCCATCACCTGCTCTGGGGGGATACCAAGCTTTAATGAAAAGCAAATCCTGAGGTCTCATCTGAGTGGTGACTTCACTGATTTTCAAAGGAGCTATTTTGATTTTGCTCAAATTGAGCAGTTTTATTTGCAGCAAGGTGACCGGTCAGCAGTGTAGTGATTGCAGTTGTCTTTATGTGTCTTTTAGTAGCCAGAAACAGTGATTCCAAATCAACATGGTCTCCTGGATCAGTCACTAACACCTCTCTGGCTCATGAGCTGTGGAAGGTCCCTTTGCCACCTAAAAGCATCACTGCTCCGTCCCGCCCACCTCCAGGGCTGACAGGCCAGAAACCACCGTTGTCCACTTGGGATAATTCCCTTCGTTTGGGTGGAGGATGGGGAAATTCTGATGCCAGATACACCCCTGGTAAGGATGAATTTCTTATGTATGGAGGGGTTTGGTTTTGTTGCCGAGCTAGGGAGTCTCCTGTGTGCTTGGTGAGATAGTCTATCACTGTTAGGTAACATCTGCACCATTTGTCTTGCCAAAAGCAGAAGCCAGTCTACGTATCCTAAACTGCATTGTGAAAGATTTGCTACTGGACAGAATTAGGAGGGGGCTAGGTATTGTACTCACCAGTAACATGGGTGGCACTAATGTGTGTTCTCTGTCCTCAGTATGAACCATCTCCCCAAGGGCTTTTTGAGTTTGACATCTGTGCAGCTGAACACAGTTGCCTATTAAACATTTTTCACAGAGTGGCTCATACTGTGAGGAATTAGATCATGGTAGTACAGGGAGTCGTCAGCTGTGCTCCAGAACTGTTCTGTGCTTGCAACAAGAGTTGAAACAAGCATTTTCCCTTCACTTGTGTTTTTTTGATAACACTGGAGCTACATATGGCTATTTACATAGGAGAGCACTTCAGAAAGTAAACATTTAAAATGAGTAGGTACCTTGAATCTTATGCATCCTACAGCAGGCTTCTCATTGTTTTCCCTTTGGAAAGGATTAGTACTGTGGGAGTTTTTCTTGCTTGTGATGTTCCTGTCAGCTGCCAAGCAGCTTCGTGTGCTCCCACCCTGCTGTTCAGTGTGGCAGGGTACTGACTCCTTGTTTTTTGGGTTTTTTTCTTCCTGATTCAGGTTCAAGCTGGGGTGAGAGCAGCTCAGGGAGAATAACAAATTGGCTTGTTCTAAAAAACCTTACACCTCAGGTAAGGCTGGATCACGGTGCGGGCAGGGCAAGGTGGAAGGGCGGCTCTGACTCGAGCAGCCTCCCCTTCCTGGAGTCAGGGCTTTGTACAGGCTGTTCTCACGTTCTGCATTGGTTTCATCCCCAGATTGATGGCTCAACCCTGCGTACGCTGTGCATGCAGCACGGTCCACTAATAACATTCCACCTTAACCTCCCACATGGTAATGCTTTGGTCCGTTACAGTTCAAAAGAAGAGGTAGTGAAGGCACAAAAATCTCTGCACATGTAAGTCTGTGTTTTTTCTTTCAGTCTAAATTTTAAACAGCTGCAAGTGTTTCATTTGGTTTGAAATACTCCTTGTGCACAGGGATGCAAGGCTTCTCAGTGCCAGGGTCACATCTAAGGGGCTTGTGCCAAGGTGTTTGGAGGACTTTGTTAGCACAGGGGCGAAGTGTTAAAACGTGTTCTTCTCATCCTTCCGCAGGTGTGTATTAGGGAACACTACTATTCTTGCTGAGTTTGCCAGTGAAGAGGAGATTAGTCGCTTCTTTGCACAAGGCCAGTCTCTGACTCCGTCTCCTGGCTGGCAATCTCTGGGATCCAGCCAGAACCGACTTGGATCCATTGACGGTTCCCATTCGTTCTCAAACCGTAATGATCTAAATCACTGGAATGGTGCTGGGCTGTCGGGAACTAGCAGTGGAGACCTTCATGGCACTTCACTTTGGGGGAGCCCCAACTATTCCACGAGCCTGTGGGGCACCCCGAGCAGCAATGACACCAGGGGAATTAGCAGCCCATCCCCCATCAACGCTTTCCTTTCTGTTGACCACCTAGGTGGAGGTGGAGAGTCCATGTAACCTTTTACTTTTTACAACTAATAAACTGTGACCTCAAGATGTAACAAAGCAGCACTAATTTGGACTTTTCACCTACAGCAAGGGGGTCACCTGTGGAAACAGTTACTTTCTGCACATTTTCCACTTTGTTTTAGCCCAAAACATATCAGTTTGAATACTTGAATCATGCAGGCCAATAGTATAATGTGAAAAAGTATATATTTACACTTCCAGATAGTGCTATCCATATAAAACTGCTTGGAATGAGCTCATTTGTGTATATTCATCATGTTTATTCTTTGAATTCCTTTTTTTTTCTTTTTTTTTTTTTGCATTTTGCTGATAATGTTGGAGTATGAGCTTTTTTAACTTTGCACTGAATGATGTTCTCTCTGTCTAATCGGCAATATCGGGGAGGCAGCAGTTCACGTGTAAATGTTTACTCAAGGATGTTCTTAACAAACAGTGTGCGCTCTCTACTATGCCTTGATGTATGCCTACCTTATTGTGGTATTGTGGCATTTAAAGATCAAGTTATGATACTGACTTAGGATTATGAATGAAAGTATTGCACCAGTTTTTTCATGTATAAAACTAAAGAATTTAGCTCTACAGTTTAAAAAACTGTGGCCACAGCTGTGACTTGCAACCCAGCCTGCAAGCCAGGGGGTCCTGCACTTTCAATAGGCTTTCAATTTTGTTTTGGGGGTGCCCTTGTTGGGACCTTCTTGTTTACAGAATATTTTTTTTTGTTTTTTGAGAAAAATGTTTACTCTTCCATCATTTTAAAAATTTTTAAAAAGACAAAAAAAAAAAATTGAGAATGAAAAAGATGCTTTCTATCTCTGGGAATAATGAACAGTGTTTGGCCATGTCCTTTTGTTTTCTATTCCTGTATCCTAAATCAAAGAGCATGGCTCTCAGGAAAACCAGTTCCCCAGTAAAAACTCCTTGTAGTTTCTTATAGGAAAAAAAAAAAAAATAAAAACTCAACTTTTAGCACTGATAATACTTATTGCTCTGTAAGACTTTTTCTCTGCCAAAAAAAAAATGCTTCAAGCTGGAGTTTGACATACTGCTTTCTGACGCTGTCTTTTTATTAGTGAGTGGTGGTGGTTTGCTAATAATCTGTAGTTATACGATTCTTTTGTAATCCCATCGAGTGGCTCTGTTTCTGCTCTTGTGACTGTGTTAACGTTTAACTGTCGTACCTTAAAGCCGAACTGAGTAACTATGCATACTGTAACCAAGTTCTTGGGCTTACAGAATTGTTTGTTGTATAAAAGAAGTTTTAAATGTTTAAAAAGTTCTCGCAAATACTTTCTTGCAAAAGTAACGAGTTACATCCTTTTTTTTTTTTTTTTTTTTTTTTGCCACAAAAGGTATTATATAATGCTTGTTTAGTCCATGATTTAAATGACTAGGCAAGGGTAAAAAAAAAATTTTAACAGTGCAGAAATCGCCATCATTTCATTGCCTTGATTCTAACTGTTTGTGTCCGAAGATGCAAAAGAAGTCAGTGGCTTTTAACTGTTTACAAATAGAATGTGATTGTAAAATGTACAGTTTGGTTGTGTTTGAATTATGAAGTTTCTCCAGATATTAATAAATCATGATGTTTTTGGCTGCTCAGCATATAACTGTCTATTTTTTGTGACTTTATTTGTAGGCTGTTTTCTATACGATGAAAATACCAGATGATATGATAGCTCTGTATTCCCATAGTTTGATTTTTTTTTCCTTTTAGCGAACTGATTTTTTTATGAACAGATCTGCATTTTATTCTAGCAAAAATCTCCCTCGACGTGCCCACTATGAGATGAGAGTATAAGTGTAGAAAAACTGCAGCTTTGCTTTTCCTTTTCTATTCGAGCACCTTTGGGATCCTGTTGCCCTCATCCTCCGTATCCTTCAAATGCCCCATTTTCAAATGACCCCACCATTTGTGCCCAGCTAGATGCTCAAGAGGACACTTGCAAATAAGGAGAGCATTTTGGAAAATAAACTTTAATGCTTAAAACGTACTGGTGTTTAAATTTATACCTCATTTACATTAATCATGATGAACAATGCAGCAGCGCTTAATTTGCATTTCACTTTTCACAGTGGCTTAGCTTGTTCTGAAATGGCTGTAGGGCAGACCATATATGTACATAGTATGATGTGACTTCAAAAATCTGTTAGATTTTATTTTCAAATTGCCGGATGTAAGTCATTAACTCTGTCGGATGCCAGCATTGTGTGTTATTAGACACTTCTCTGTAACTACTTACTATGAAATACGCTGTCCCAAGCCAAAGCTGGCTTCTGAAGTCTGGTCCGAAACAGTGGTGAAAACGTTGGCAGATAATCGTTCAGGACTCTGCCCCGAGTGGAACTGACATCACACCTGCGTTGATTGTATTGTCAAAGTGTTTGAAATTCCTTCACTGAGCTTGTTACGTGGAAATAAAATGTGGTTGGTTTTAAAAGCTGAACCTTGTTGCCTGTCCTTTGCTCTGCGGTCTTCAGGCTGTCCAGCTCCTCTCAAGGTTGACCAGCTCCATCCCCTCGCAGTACGAATGAGGTCGTCTGGCTTTGTGCTGGGGAGAGAGCAACTTTGTCTTGTACCCCACACGAGCTGACACCCTCCAGCTGGGCAACCAGGGAGGAACTGATGGCTCCCAGCGATTCCCTAGTGGCTCCCAGCATGTCCCTGGGGCGTTCCCTCCCTTGCCTGTGTCACCTTCCCTGGGATAGAGTGAGAAAGCCACTGGGACTCTGCACCCTGCCCACAGGCTCTGTCAGTGCTCCCACACGTGTGAGCCAAAGCTCAAAGCTGCTCACCGGCCGCTGCCTGGAAAGCTGATGGAGGAGGGGAAAGGGTGTCCACTGGATGGGCTCCATGGGCCAACTGGACACTGAGATATCGCTGGCTTTTCCTGAGTCCACCATGGGATCGTTCATGCTGCTAGAACTTGCATCCCACTCGTAATGGAAACTGGAAAGAAAATCCATTAGAAAGGGGAAGAGAGGGAGGAGGGGGTAGGAATGGAGCTGTTGCAGACAGAGTGGCCTGGGATGCGCTGCAGGGCGACTGTCCAGAGTGGGACCCTGCTCCCGGGTACTGTGGTCCCATAGGTGACATGCTGCTGCACTGACTGCAAATGTGCTCCCAGTTCCCCACAGCAGCGCTGGGCTCAAGCACGGGAGTTGATCCCAAGCTGTGCCCTCAGCTCGCTGTTTGCTCATGCAGCTGGAAACTTCCAGGGCCCTTTTTCCATTTACACCCCTGGAAGCTGATTATAACGTGCTTGTACACACAGAGCCACACCATTTCCTGCAGATCTGAACCCTGCTGCTAAACCAGCCCCCATCTCTCAAAGCTCTGAGGGGTGGGGGAAGAAAGCACTTGTTTCTTCTTGGACACCAAAGGATGCTGCGGCGTTAAAGCTCCACGGTGCTGCTGGCAAGCACAGGGAGCCCAGCAAATTAAAAAGCCCTTCCTAGTCAGGCTCAGCAAACCACCCCTCTACCTGGGCCGGCAGTCAGGGCGGGCGGGCGGCACAGGGTGCTGCTTAGAGCTGTCAGCAATGCCCGAGTCCTCCCGGCAGCTGCAGCAGCCGTTGTCCAAGATCTGCAAGTGGAGCAGCTCCTCCGAGTTGCTGAAGGCCGGGTTGTCCAGTGAGCTGGCTGAGGGCAGCCAGGAGCGCGACCAGTACTGCGCAGAGACATCGTCCAGGCGGCAGAACCGCCGGTAGCTGCGAGGTACAGCACGGGGGCACGTGTACACGGGCATGGTGACACATGTACGCACACACTCCACCCCGGTGACTGCACCCCAAGCACAGATTGCAGGTTTCCACCCAAATTTCAGGGCCTCAGGGCAGGACCCAGCGCCCCGTCCTGGGCGGGGGCAGAGCCCCTGAACAGCGCCTGGCCGCGGCTCCGGGGCTGTTGCGAGAGCCTGGTGGGGAGGACAGCAGGACCAGCACGGCGCGGCCGCCCTTCCCCGCCCCCCTTCCCACCCCCGTCGGAGCCCCGCTCCCCACCTGCAGCCCCACCGGGCTGAGCCCAGCCCCGGCAGCCGTCGCAGGGTCAGGGGGCGGACGGACCCTGTGCTTCCCCGCGGGAGGCATCGGGGCGGGGGGTGGAGGGGCCGGGACTTCGCATCTGGGGGCTCATCAAGCACAGTTCGGGGGCCCCTCCCTCCCCGCAGCTCCCGGCGCTCCCTCCCTGCCCGCAGCGCTGCTTTACGGGGGGCCGTGACCACCCACCCCCGGGCCCCGCTACGCGGCCACACGCACACAGAGCCCCGCACCCAGCCGGGGTGGGGGGGACATACGCGGCGACGCGGGTCGACACGACACCGCCGCGGCTCCGCGGGCTCCGCCGCCCGGCCCCTCCCGCCGCCGCTATCGGTCGCCGCAGCGTGTTGTTCTTGGCACGGCGGGTCCCGGGCTCAGCCCGCCGCTCTCCCTGACCCCGAGGGGGCTGCGCTGTCCCCCCGGCACCTCCCCACGGAGTTGCTGCCCAGCAGCCCCCCAGCACCCTCGGGCTCCCGGGCAGGAGCATCCCCGCCTCCCTCTGGGCCCACCCTGGAGCCCAGCCCCGGGGTCCCCGCGCACCCCACCTGCTGCGGGTCTGGTCGGCCCGGGCCTCCAGCAGCAGCGACTTGAACCGGCGGATGGCGACGGCGGCGACGACGACGACCAGGAGGATGATGCTGAGCAGGACCCCGGCGGCCATGCCCAGCAGGCTCTGCTGCGTCACCCGGTAGTCACAGCGCAGCCCCATGAACCAGAAGTCGCTGCCCACGGGGCACCTGCGCCAAGGGGACATCGGTCACCGGGAGGAGGGACGGGGGTACGCAGAGCCCCCGTCCCCCCAGGGCTGGCCCCGGGCACACTCACTGGCAGAGGGGCCCGCGGTCCCGGGGGTGGGTGCAGATGCCGTGGTTCTTGCAGTAGTCGCGGTGGCAGAGGGAGGTGCAGGTGGCGTTCCCGTCCGCCCGGGCCACGCAAGTGAAGCCGGCCCGGCAGGTGAAGAGCACGGAGCAGGGGTCCAGCGGCCGCTCTGCGGAGATGGGGGGGTCCAGCTGTGCCACCTCCTCCACGCCGAGCAGAGAACTGGGGCTGGGCATGTGCCCATCCTGCGACCAGCCCTGGCTGGGCCCCGGGGGCTGTGTGAGGGTCCGGGTATCGCACGCCCCCCCGCATAGTCCCGCACTCACCCAGAGCCACGTTGCGCAGGACAGGGGCGGTGCCCACCACCAGCCCCCGGGTGCTGCCAGAGCCCACCATGGCGTCCAGGAGCGCGCCCAGCCCTGGCGCCTGCACCCGCTCCGCTGCAAACAGCGCGTCGTACTCCAGCACCACGCTGCCCTCCCTGCGGGGACACCCCACGGCGAGTCCAGAGGTGGCTCAGACAGCCCTGTCCGGGGCTGCGAGCCCCCCAGGCCGGGGAGCATCTCACACTGGGGGGGCTGTGCGTGCACCTACCTGATCCCCGTCACCTCCAGCCGCAGGAACCCCGGCACCGCCATGAAGAGGGGCGAGACCTGTGCAGGGAGGAGGCTCAGCGCAAGGCGGTATGGCCCAAACCGCAGCCCCGCCTCACCCTCAACAGCCCCAGCTCACCGTCCGATTGAAGCTGTGCAGCAGCCCCCGGCGCTCCTGAGACCCAGGGTCCCGCAGGGCAGGGACGAACCCCATGTCCAGCACCAGCTCGCAGGGGATGCGAAGGAGCGACGCTGCGGAGGAGAGATGGGGATCAGCACAGCACCCCCCACCCCGGGGAGGGGGGCACCACCCATGCCAACGGCCCCTGGGGGCTTTCTCCTCCCACCATGCCCAAGCAGAGGGTCCCACACACCCCAGACCCACCTCTCAGGAGGGGTGGCTGATCCTCCACGATGAACACCCGGGGGCCCTGCCTGCTGCTGCTGTCGTCGTCTGGGGGGTGTCAGCCTCCAGATGCCCTCTGGGGCTGCTCGATGGTTGGACCAAGTCTGTGTCCCTGGCAGCTGAGGGGGAACCGGGGCCCTCATGATGGCCCAGGGTCCCAAGGGGATCGCTGGGCTGCTGGGGGGGCCCTGGCACCATGGTGGACAGGTGAGTTGGTGGCTCCCACGTTAGCCCCGTCACATCCCCCTGCGATAGAGCAGCACTGGACTCTGGTGTGACTGTCCTCATGTCCCCGAGCAGTGCTGGGCTGGCAGTGGCAGTTGTGATGGTGGCAGTGACAGCAGTGGTGACGTGGATAGCAGTGGTCAGCCCCAGGGAAGATGCAGACTGGGACAGAGCTGGCTGCCAGGAGGGCCCAGGGGCTGAGGTGGGGGGCAGGCTGCCAGGCTGCCAGCTCAGTGGGGCAGTTGCCATCCAGGGCTCAGCATCGCTCACCTCCAGGATTTGGGGGGTGTCAGCAGGATCCTCCCCCAAGCCAGCATGGGGCAGCTGGTGCTGGGGGGACAGCCCTGCCAGGGGGTGCTCACAGTGGGGCCATGCTCCGGGACACCCTGGCTGGTCTTCAGGGAGTTCTGCAGGGTCGATGATTTGGGTACTGCAGCACTGCTGGTTAGAGCAGGCTGTGTGGACAGGGGGGCACGGGGGAACCCTGGGCTGGCATGGGACACTCCACTCTGTCCCACAGAAGTGCTGCTCAGGGCTGCTGAGGTAAAGGTCTGATCCAGGGGGATGTGGCTATGCTCATGGGAACCCTCTGTGTGAGGTGGCCCTGACACCCCCAGGGTCGGGTTTAGGGTTCCTCCCAGGCCAGGGGATGTCACCCCTGCGGTGCTGGCTGTGGCAGTGGGGACAGGCACACCCAAATCCTTGCCTGCAGCAGGCAGCAAGGTTGGGCCAATTCCTGGGGCTGGTTGGGCTGTGCTGGCCAGGGGGCCCCCATGGCCACTGGCCCCCAGGGATGGTGAGGAGGGGTGAGTGGTCTGGCCAGGACCCTGCCATGTAACATCGGTCCCATGCCCTGGGTGGGAGTCAGAGCCCCATTCTGCTGGCCCCAGCAGCCCCTGACGTGTCCCCTGCCATGTGCCCACAGAGCTCAGCAGCCTCTGCAGCCCTCCACCAAAGGGTGACGTCCCAATTGTCCCCAGAGCAGAGCTGTCTGTGCTTGGGTGAGTCCCTGGGCTGTTGTCAGCCAGCGGAACAGTGGCACTGGGGGTGTCCCCAGCCCATAGCCCTGGGGAAGAGGGACCACGTGAGTCCCCCTGTCTCTGCACAAGCCGTGTTCCCATGGGGGTCTGTCCTGGCAGGGTGCTGGGGGACCCCCACTGCCCTCTGGCAGAGCTGGGCACCACCACGGAGGATGGTGAATGCAAGGGGGTCCCCTGTGGGGTCGTGGCACCTTCTGCTATCACATTTCCTACAGACTCGGTCCCAGGGGGAGTTCTGGTGGCAGGAGCTGTGTCTGGCCCCACAGATGCCGAGGCTGGAGACAGCGGCGTGCTGTCTGCTGCCCGCGCAGCGGTGCCTGCAGAGAGCAGGGCCCCTGGGCGCTCCGTGGCTGTTCCACCCCACACCACAGGCTCTGTGCCCCTTCTGCCTGCCTGGGGGCCTCCAGGGCTCCTCTGGGGGCCTAGGGACTCGGCAGTCCTGGCAGGCGTCCCAGGGAAGGGCAGCAGCTCAGCCTCTGTCTGCAGCTGCCCCGCGGCCTCCGGCATCAGCATCCGCCCGGTGCCGGCTCCTTGGTCCAGACCTACTGGCAGAGGCAGAAGTGGGGGGATGCTGAGCAGGGCTGACCCACGGCCAGCACCCCAGCCACCGGCCCCACCCCAGGCCCATGGGCCATGAGCACCCCGGCCCCAGCAGTACCTGTCTGGCAGCGCTCCCCCATCGCAGTCCCCAGGCCAGCGCAGGGGGTGGCAGTGCCCAGCGTGGAGCCGGTTCCACTGCTGAGACCAGGGCAGAGCCGCGCACAGCACTCCACAATCACTGGGGAGAGAGAGCAGCATGCACCCGCATCGGGCATCACCGGCCAGTGCTGGGCACCGGGCACAGGGCCCCCACCACCCCCAGAGCCGCCGGCACTGGCAGCGGGGCTCCTCTCCCCTCTGTGAACCACGGGCAGTACTGCCAAGGCCAAAACCCCAAACCCCTCTGGAAACCATCTGCTTTTATCTCCGCAAACAGAACCGAACCCTGTCCCACCCGGTCACGCTCTGCCACGTGCTGGAACCGCCTGTTTCACCCCAAACCTCCGCCCAGCAGAGCTGCTGGGTCCTGATGCCAGCGCCACCAGGTCCCTGGGCTGAGCACCACGCCGGTGCCAGGCCAGCTCCAGGCCAGCCAGCGCCCTGCGCAGGACGCTGGGTCCCCACTGTGACAGCGGCCGCTCTCCAGAGGCAGCGGGCAACTCACCGGGTGTCGGGGCGGTCGGTCACCCGACTTGCCGGGGCTGGGGTCACCTGCAGCCCCTCAGCACCCGAGCTCCGCCTGCTCCTCGCTGGGGCTCCCAGTCCTCCTCCCGCCGCCTTCCAGCAGCCCCGGTCCTCGTGTGTCCACCCCGCCACGTGCCCCGGGGACCCCACGGCTGAGCCCACCCGGGGCGGGGCCCCCGGGACACCCGAGCAGCCGCCGTCCCCCTCCTCGGTACAACCGCGGAGCCTAAACCCGCTCCAAGCCCGAGGCCGGCCCCTCCACCGCACACCCCGCGGCCGCCCCCCGCCCCCGGCACGGCATCCCCCCGCCGAGAGACCAGCGACAGGTCCCGGGACCCCCGGCCCGGGCCCGCACGGCTGCGGGGTTCGGGGAGCCTGTCCGGCCGTGCCCGCCGCCCTCCCGGCCGTGCCCCCGCCCGCCCCCGCCGGTCCCGCGTGGGGGGAAGGGAGAGAGGGAGGGGGGGCGGGGGGCAGCGGCGGGTCCCGGCGCTCACCTGCGGCGGCCAGCAGCCTCGGGAGCCGCGGGAGCCGGAGCCGCTCCATGGCGCGGCGGCGCTGCCGGTTCTGCCGAGGCGGCGGCAGGAAGCCCCCGCCCGCCCCCGATGCGGCGGGCGGAGGCGCCGGGGAGCCGCAGCCCCCGGCCCGGTCCCGCCCCACCGGCCCCGGCCCCGCCGCTCCACGCTGGGGCGGCCCCGCCCGACCCCCGCCTCTGCCCCGAAGGAGCATCGGGGCGGGCGGCTCCGGGCTCGCCCAAAGGCTGAGCTCGGCCGCGGAAGGGCTGAGCTCGGGCTGCGGAGCCCCCCGGGGAGGGAGGGGGCACAGCCGGAGCCCCGGCCCTCGAGCTGACCCTGCTCGTTGCCCCGCCGCGGGCTGCGCCGCCGGGGTGCCCGGGAGAGCACGGGCACAGCTCCCCCGCGGGCACACGGCTCCTCCCGCCCTCCTGACCCAGGCTTAGCCCAGAGAAGCCGCGTTAGGACCCGTCGTCCCCGGGGCCGCCTCCAGCCGTGTCCGGCTCTGCCCGGGATGCGGCTCCGGGCAAAGGCTCCCTGAGGGCATCCCTGACTGCACCCGCCTCCGGCTCCTTCACCAAATCCCTCAGGGCCGCACCACCATGGGCAGCCAGCGACCACACCGCACATCTGGGCGGCAAAGGGATGGTTCTGCCACCACCATCACTCCTGCCTCCGAACCACTGCCTCATGTCCATGCCGGGGAAGATGGGGGAGCCACCGTGGTGGCCACAACAACAGGTTCCTCCCAGTTCCACCGTGCAGCCCGTTCAGAAAACGCTTCAGAGCAGATTTTGGGGGAAGGAGCGACTGAGGAGTCCTCAAAGGCATGGGCCTCGCTCACTGCAAAAGCAAAACTCGGGCCCTGAAGGCACCAAGTTGCCTGGCTGGGCGAGTGTTCAGCACTGTGGGGTTTTGAAAGTGAACTGCAGCTCTGGAAGAAGCCCCAGGAACAGCCACACCACACTCGGGCACTGTGTGCCACGCCAGGAGACCTGGGTCTATTTTCCATCCTCTGCCACCCTGATTGCCAGAGGAGGATACGTAATCAAGTGACACTTTCTTGGCTCACAGCCTAGCAGTGCCTCTTTGACATATGAAAGTGTTTCTTGGCTCAGAGGAAAAACCATGTAGTGTCCAGAAATAACGTGTTTCTGTCTCAGGAGAGATTTAAAGCAAACCTCCTGTGCTGAGATTACTTGGGCTTACAGAAACACCGCTGCAGTTCTGCCTTCCAGCAGCAGGAAAATCATCCCTCCTTTGTTTTCCATCAGGAAAGCAGAAGCTTTTCAAATGGAACTGGTCTGCTTTTCCCAGCACCGATGAAGTGAACGTTAAAGGTGGCAGAAAGGCAGTTTATTGGAAAGAGGAGGCAACACAGGCCCTGAGATCAGTGGAAGAGTGACCACACCAGGGGCAGAGGCGCAGAGCACAGCCACACAGGCTGTACAGGTGCTGCTGGTGCTTTCACACGCATGGAGAAGAGCAACAAAAGGCTCTCAGCGAGAGCCCAAGAGCCCCACAAGCCCCTCCTGCTTGGCAGAGCACCCTTTTCTCCCATGGGGCAACTGGCCCTGGCCAAAAAAGCCTGGGTCAGAGGGAAGGGTGGTTCTACCAAAGTCAGTTACTCATCCCCAAAGCGTCCTTCGTGCGCCGACCATGAGCACAGCAAGTCACTGACAGCGTGGAACAGAAAAGCCACCAAACACAACACTGGTCTTAGGTATTTATTCCTTTTTTATCTTGTGTTTAAGTGACAAGACATTCAGACAGCTTTAAATACAATGTCCAAGTACAACTTTCTGATGAAAGCAGCAACAGTACAGCATGTGCGCTCACGTTCACACCCGCTGCCACCAGCCCGGTCCTAGTGGTACAGACATCATCTCCTGTTAAAAAAATACAAATCCATGGTTTTAATATTTCATCAACTGTGAAGTACCACTTAAAGGCACAAAAAAAGCGGGCCAGGCAGAGACAAGACAGAGCAGAGATGTACTGAGTCCAGGGGCCTTTCGAATCACTCAGGGTCTCAGCCTGGCTCAGAGAGCAGCAGAGGGGCGCAGCTCCCCCTGACCTGGCAGGAGAGGGGGAGGCCAGAAGTGCACAGGAACAAACAGGAACAGGGACAGATCTGCTGCCAGGCTCATTTCCCCTGCAGCCCCTCAGGGCTGTCACTCCAATAACCCTTTCCTGCCCGTTTCCTTTCCTGCTGCAGGCTACAGTTGCTGGGGAGGGATCGGCCACTACAGGCAGCTGGGAGCTGTGCTCTCACACAGCTCTGCAGTGCCAAGGAGCAGGGAGAAGATGGACTTCCATGACTGAAGTCAATTTCCCTTCTGCTAAAAGATCTGCAGATAATCTGAGCGCTTCAAGTGCCACGCAGGGCGAGATGGAAGGTCGCTGAGCCCCACATCCTCTCTCCAACAGCAGATGCCTCAGTCAAACGCGCATCCTTCATCCTCCTGCTCAGAGCAGGCAGCTGCTGCCAGCTCCCTCCCAGGCCTGCCAGACCCTGCCTGCCACACAGCCATATGCCATCACCTCGGGCCAGACACAGCATCACACACTGCCTTGCACGTGTATCCTGTACGTGCCATCCTTTTCCCCACAACACTTGCAGAAACACATTTCTACTTACCTGGCTTTGAAGAACTGTTTTTTATTCATAGACATCCTTCTTATCTGCTATGTAATCTACAATCTCTTGAGGGCACATTAACTTCTCTGCATCTCCATCAGGAATTTCAAATCCTGGAAGAAAGCGAGCACATTTAGCCCAAACCAGCAGAAAGAGGAGCAAAGGCTGAAGGAAGTGATCGCTGCTGGCAGGGGATGAATGGGCAGGGGCTGCTGTGCAGGCCAGAGCTAACGCTTCATTGCTGTGCAGAGTCTCAAGCTGCATTCTGCCTTCGTGATGCTACTTCTGGCAGAGGGACAAATCAGACAGAGAGGGGCTGCCAGGCCAGCTAGCAAGTGCCCCTCACGCCTCATTAAAGCCACTAACACCTTTCTAGAGCTCCCAGAGCCACCGGTGTGTAATGGGAGAAGGATGATCTTGGTAACTCCAGGCATGCCAGAGCCCAAAGCCTCTTGGGTTCAGAGTCTGCTGCTGCACGCTTGTACAACCAACAGCTCCTACAGACTCACAGCCAGGGACAGGGAGCACAAGGACACTTGGCTATGGGACTGGTCAGAAATATAGCCCAGAAGATGTAAGCTCTTCTTTCTAGCCCTCAGGGCCACACTAAGGCTTCACCTACAGCATGCAGTAGGTGCACTAAATACAGAGTATCAGCAAATACTCTGAAACACCTGCATCCGTCTACAGAACGACTGAACACCAGGCACCTGTGCAGCCCAACATGACAAGTTAGGCACACGTGCCTGAGTTTAAGAGCTTTAAATGAAAGCATGAAGGCAGCCAAAGTGATGTAAAGAGAAGCCTGTAAATGTAGTATCTGCTGCCCTCCCTCAGATGCTACTGCCACCACTTCTTTCCATCCCAGCAACACAAGGGGTGGTGCTCAGGCAGGGTACTGGGAGAAGAGCAGTCAGAGCTCCCAGAGCTCAGAAGCAGATGGGCAGGCACCTTCCCCGGGCTCCTGCTGGTGCTGCCAATGCCCCCCACACATTCTCACTGACAGATGTGCACGCCTTTCTTTGAATGACATCAAAGCACCACCACTACATCGCTCTTCGAAGAGCCAATGACCCAATCCCCCTCTGCTTCCGCAGCACTGAGGGATCCACTGAAGAGAGGCAGCGTGGAACCCGAGCTCTCAATTACCAAATTCGTCTTCCATAGCCATGATGATTTCCACTTGGTCCAAACTGTCCAATCCCAGGTCTTTCATGAAGTGGGATTCGGCTGTGAGCTGCAAAAGGAACAGGGGGATTTCAGCGCCGGGGCAGCCCTCCTGCCCGCCCTCCCCAGGTTACCGGGAGCCTTTGGCCTCCCCCAGCCCGTTAACCCGGGCGCCCCGCCAAGGCCCGCGGGCCGCACGGAGCTCCCAGCAGGCGGCCCCGGCCCCACTCGCCTTCTCGGGGTCGATCTTGTCGTACAGCTTGAGGACGTAGAGGACGCGGTCCTTGATGTCGGACAAGGTCAGGGGGGCAGGTCGGAGAAGCGGCGGCACTGCGGCCAGGCCGTCCGCGGCACCTGCAACACAGCGGCGGCAGCGGGCAGCACCGGGCGGCAGCGGGCAGCACCGGGCCGCCCCCGCCCGCCCGCCCGCCCCGGGCCTTACCTGCGCCAGCAGCTGCGGGAGCGGCGGGGCCGCGAGCGGCGGGGCCCGCGGGCAGCGGGGACAGAGGGTGCCGAGCGCGGCGGGCCGCGGGGCGGCCGCGGGCGGGCGGGGCAGGAGGCGGCGGACACAGGCCGAGAGGACACGGGCCGCCATGGTGACCTGTTCCCAGCGGGCTCCGCGCCGCTCCCGGCAGCGCGCGCGCACGGCGGGGCAGAGCGCCGCTGCCGCCGGCGACGGGAAAGGGACGGGGCGCGGCGGCGGCAATAGCGACCCCTGGCGGGCGGAGGCCTCCCAGGCAGGGCCCCGGTGCGGCGGAGCCGCCGGTCAGAGCAGCCCCACCCGGCAGCTGTACGGCGCGGCACGGAGCGGAGCGGAACGATTCCAAAGCGAACAGGTTTAATGGCATCGCACACACACCGGAGCGCAGCGGGCGCCCGGTGCCCGGCCCGAGCGCACACACAGCCCCGCAGAGCCCGGCACAGGCGGCCACCACGCAGCCGAGCAGAAGCGGCAGGTCCCGCCGGTGTGCCCGGTGCCCACAACCACCCCTGCTCCATGCAGTCCCTCCGTCATGCCGCCCCCGGCTGCGGTTGCCGGTACCGGTACAGGCAGACAGTCCCGTCCCGCTGCCCGGCCAGCAGGCAGGAGCTGCTGGTGGCCCAGCGGGTGAGCGCCCAGTTCCCCTCCGGGCCTGGGGGCAGCAGGGCCGTGCAGTGTCCCAGCAGCAGGTCCCACACTGCGATGGCTCCCGATGTCAGCACGGCTGCGGCAGAAGCATCCTTCACATCACCCTCCAGGTACCTACGGCCACACACACACAAGCGTTACAATGCTGCAGGTTCTCTGGGAAAACAGTAACACACCATTTTAAAAAATAAATGAGCTCGTTTTTCATGTACAAAACGACTGAGCACACTGGAGCCAGGTGCAGTTCACATGCGGCTCCTCCAGTGCCCCAGAGAACAAAGGATGTTGATCCCGCCGCAGCCTCTGTACACACTGAAAAGTGTTTAGTAAGCTGGAACCTCAGTCCCTGACTGTTTGTGCAGGGAGGAAGCGTGATGATGGATGTAAGCGCACTGCGAGACTGTCTTAAACAGCTTAGTCTTCAAAACGCAAGACATGGGAAGGAAAAGGTCATCTGACTGCAGACAGCTGCTTAACATAAATAAACCTAGCAAAGCGCAGCAGCAGAAACGCTCAGCACGTCCAGTCTGCAGGCTCCTTCCCAGGGGCTTCTGCCCAGGGAGTTTGCCTGATGAACCCAGTGATGGCATTTCCCCAGCTGGTTCAGGGAAGGCAAGAAGCGTACAGCGTGCAGAAAACGAACGCTGCTGCTGCTGCTGCTCCTCTGCAGCGCTCTGGTGAGCGGAGCCCCTCACCGCGCGGCGATGCCAGGGAGCTCAGAGGTCAGCGCACAGCCTGGCGCAGGAAGCGTGCAGGAAACAGCCAACACCCTCACCCCATCCCAGCCCCTGCACCGGACGAACGGCAGTGACGGATGCGGCCTCCTTATCATCGGAGATGGCAGATGGCTCCTTGCCAGCAGGGCTGCTTGGCTCCTTAAGCGATTCTCCCTCAAAAGCACCTCGAAGGAGTCATGAAGCCAGCACACAGAGCTCTCCCTTTCCCCACCCCCCCAGGGTACTTGCCTCCCAGAATGTCCTGGTGGGAGGGAGGAGAACATCACTCCTGTGCTCCTGGCTGTTTTGGGGTTGAAGGCTATCACGTGGAACGCAGGGTTTCCACAGGACTCGCTCTCTTTGGCGTGTGGATGGCTTAAAACAACAAACAGAAGGCCCTGATACACAGAGGGAAAAGATACATCACTAAAAACAACAGCAAGAGGGGAAAAACCCAAAGAATTTTCCATAAATTAATTACTACATTCATTCTATAATCAAGGCCCCCTGGACAGTGATGCATTATTTTTACCGAATAAACCAGAAATGGTTTACTTGCCTTATCAAATTAGATAAAAGCCAAAGCAGCTGCTGACTGATAAGGGCTGATGGAATACAGCTGAGCTCTCAGTGACCCAACGGTTTTACGCACTTACCTTTCTGCCTGAAAAAGCTAAACTTGCTGTAGGACACAGTGGGATTTAAAGTAACATTTCTGGGCCACACTTTAATCCCTAGGAGCTTATAAATGTAACAAGAATTCCCCACAAGCCAGCACAGCTGAAAGCAGCAGCTCTCAGAACAGCCACGGGCCAGCGCGACACGCACTGGGACAGATATTCTGAGGAAGTCTCCAAAGAGTCTGACTCAAGGCATTGTTATCAGACACATTCTTGCCCCAAAAGGTTAAACGCTCACTGAAAACAATCAAATCCTTGACAAACTACAAGAATCCAGCTGGAATCACAGCCCAAGTGGAAGTGAGTGGGCAAGAATCATTAGTAGGAACCTTGGGTTAAAAGAGCCGATACCCTCGGGGGTCTATGTAAATAATAACCACCTCAAATATGTTTTCTGGCAATGGTGGGGTGCCATCACCACTCTGGCAGCTGCCCTCTTGTGAAAATGAAGAGGTTTACCAAGCACCAGCAACAGTAATTCTGCTTCCCACATCCAAGACGCTGCTGCTTCAGAATATGATTCCATGCATCACACTCATCTTCTTAGCACGCCACAGAAAGCCAAGAATTCCAGGTAGCCAGCGTGGCTTATTTCTCCTAGTAAACCTGTTTTCCTTTGAAATATCTTCAGTGCATCTAAACACGGCTGGCATTTCAATCCCCTCCAGAAACCCTAATCCTTTAAGTCCCCACCACAGTTAAACCATTGTCCTGTATATTTCCAGTACGTACAGAGTCAGAATATGCCCGGTGGCAGATTGAAGCTGGGTAGGAATAACCAACGTGCATCTTCTTCAGGAGCTGGCCTGTCTTCACATTCCTGCAGTGGGTGAAAATACAAACTCTGACTGCACTGCCGCCCTCTACCTGTTATTTTCCAATCACAGTTACACCACCATGTGAGACAGAGTTTTGGTTTCACATAAACCAAAGTAAGGCAAGATGAGAGGCCAGAGGAAGAGAGGGAATGAATATGATGCACAAGCAAGAGGAATTATAGCAGCAGGGTTTATTTGCTATCTATCCAACTGTATGGAAGTTAAAGTGCCATTTAAAGGCCCTTTGACAATTATCATTTCACAAGCAAATCAGCTGCCAAGCAACACCCCATGTAACGCCTGCAGGCAGCTGTTACAGCCACCCCACACACCTGCAAGTGAAATCAAACAATTGCAAAGGAAATACTGACCAAATAACAATGCTGTTCACTACAGTGGTGCCAACCAAGGCGTCTCTCATGTCTTCTACTTCTGCAAAAGCTAGAACAGTTTCTTCAGGAGCCATCAAAGTCTGTCCATCCTTGCTCCTGAATAGGCAATTAGCAAGTGAGAAGAGGCAGTCAAAATAATCTGTACTCAGCACATCTCCAGAAAGAAGAGGAACCCAACACTTTTCTACACCTGAGCTGTTTCCTTCTCATCCACCTGCCACCCCAAACCCAGCAGACTCACCTTCCCGTCTCTGAAAGTGAGAGTACTTCCACTTGCTGCTCCTGCACGGTCCTGCTGCTGCTGACCAGCCTCCTGTCCTTTAGCCCAAGAACAGCCTTTATATTTCCAGTTTTTACCAGTGACTGCTTGAAAGAGTCATTCTCAGAAGAATAAAGCAAGAGCCTAAATGAAAAGAAGAGTATGTCTAATGCCAGCAAGAAGCATAACTCAGACATACCATAGCTTATAAAAACGAGCAAGTTTAAACAGTCTGCCACCTCCAGGGATGAGCAAATGTGTCTTTATAGTGGATTTCTAGAAATCTCTTCCATATTTTCCAACTGTTAAAGCAACTGAGAAAGTGACACACTAGTAAGAGATAATTTCAACCACTACACAAGAGGAGAGTTAAGCTGCAGCTAATCAGGGTGCAAAGTGGTAGTAAGAAATAAACACACCACCTTATTTCTCCAATCTCCAAATCTCCCAACGCTATACACACGAGATTACAGGCATCTGGCAGAGGAACAATCTGTATTACAGATCTAGGACAGCAAAAAAAGAGAATTCAGTGTCACCCACAATGTCCCTTTGACTTTATTCCCATTTTCTGGTGTTTCATGTAAAATGATACAGAGCAGAACTGATTTTCAGATCCCTCTGAAGAAGTGCACTCAGTTTAACAGCTGAACTCTCTGTTGTTTACCTTAATTAAACAATCCCTGTTGATATGAGAGACATAAAGTGTTCCCTGGGAGCGTAAGGGGAAAGAGCATGGGTCAGTGGCTGTAGCACAGCCACTTTTCAGCACACAAAGTATTGAACTGCAGGTCACACATAGCCACACAAGCTATTGGTCTTCTCCATCAGCAGTGCAAATCATTCTCCCCTGGGCCCCACGGAATGCCACCTGAGGAACATACCTTGGACCCAAGGACCGCAAGCTGCTTGTACCTTGGGAACTAACACCCTAGGGCAAGAAAGTTGCCCTGAATTCTAGAAATAAGGATTGTCTTCATACCTCTCCGAGCTGCCAAGTATAGACCTTTGCCCAGCAGTCAGATGCCAGAGGTTTCCAGAGGGAGACAGAACTCTCACAGGCAGTCACCACACACAGCTCTCTGCTGCCAGCTGCTTCCCACCACACGGTGCTCACATCCACAGCACAGGAACTTGAAGAATCCTGTCCAACACAAAGCAGCACTCGTTTTCTTCCAACAGACACAGTTATTGGGTTCAGACTGAGGAAACAAGCTTGACATTCAGTGTGATAAGTATTTGATGCTAAAAATTTAAGCTGAAGATGTTTAATGTGAGTGAAGTGTCAGTAAAGCACCCAGGTAAACAAGCCTGGTGGGCTTCACCCTCAGAGCAGCAAATATACTGGCTCATTTCATGAAAGTCACTTGTCATCTGAAACAACAGGGACCTGGCAGAGCCCAAAGCTGGGACAGGACTGGGGACACCGTGGCACAGCCACAACAAGGCCTGAGTGCCACCTACCTGCAGTCATGCAATTGCTTCCCTTGTTGTACACAGGAGACAGGATGTGCAGTAGTAAAGACCGAGTTTCAAACTGAACAAAGCAAGAGCCTGCTCCTCTCCCTCGTAAAATGGTTTGCAGCTTCAGCCACATTCTTTATGGCTGCTTATGCTCATCCCCCAGCCTCACTTCTGGAGTAAAACTTTGCACTCTGGTTTGGAAGAGCTAGAGGTAAGCCAGCTGCTGGCAAGCTCATTAGGAGCTCAGTGGGCTTTCCCACAGACATTGCTTCCTTGACTAGCAATTGTTCTCCACCTGCCCTGAGACCAGTGGAAGGACACCACTGCAGGAAGAAAACCCAATGGCTCAGGTGTGCAAACACCCCTGGGGAAGATTTGCCTTGGTCATGGCAAGATGCTGTTCCAGAAGGGTGTGAACATCAACATGGTGCTGTAAGCACCCCGAAAATGTGCCCCTTACTGGGTTACTGAGTGCTCAAAATGGTAACAAGAGGCCACAGGAGCCACAGGGCAGGCAAGTGGGGTACAAGGGCTGAGATCATTTTACTTGGGGCTGAAGAAAAAGTGCAGCAGTTCTGTTTGTTGAGGCATTTGCATATGTTTATACATTCCTTATTCATAAACAAACACTGAAATCCTTTATCAGTCAGAGGAGATACACAGCAGCCTCAGCTTTCAGCCCCACAAGCAAAGACAGAGCTGATCAGATCACACAGCAAAGGTCATTCTGCCTTTCTCAGTGCACTTTTCTTAAACTTGGTATTAAAGAGCTGCCACTAACTCAGTAAAATTTATCTGACATCACCCCACCTTTAGCTTTGATACAAGCTGCAAGCTCTCTTCTCTTGGGTCATCAAGCAGTACCGGAGTCAACTGTTCTGCTACATCTTTTTTCTGCACAAACAAGTAAAGAAAGAGGGTAATTCAACTTTGAAATTACATTGAGGGACCTGCAAGAATGAAGCAGAAGCAAGAATTCACTCTGCATGCAGTTGCTGGAGAGCTACAGTAGGAGCACCTCTTTTTGTACTTGGGTGTCTTTGAAAAACAAGAGATCCCAGGCAGGTTATTTCCTGGTTTCATCTGCAAATTGTCTTTTACTACCACTTTGCCCCTCTCAGCCTTCAGAGACAAATCATTCTCTCAGCACCCATCCCACATGCGAGTCTTTTCATCTCCTTCACCAAATCCTAGTCAAAAAATTTCCCTGAAGGTAGATCAACACTATGTGAGTATCAGGACCTTTTTGTTCACATACACATCTGGAACACACGCCTGCAATAAGCACTGAAACCCACACCCTTGGGTTCATCAAGCAGGATTTTAAAGAATTTGAGGTCAACAGACCTTAGGCAACAGGTGAAAACAAAACATTTACCAAATCAACTAAAAGACAGCATGCAGGGCTGGATTCACAGAATCACAGAGGTTGGAAGGGACCTCCAGAGATCATCAGGTCCAACCCCCTGCCAAAGCAGGTTCCCTAGGACAGGTTGCACAGGGAGGTGTCCAGCTGGGTCTTGAATGAGACTCCACAACCCCGCTGGGCAGCCTGTGCCAGGGCTCCGTCACCCTCACTGTGAAGTCCTTCCACATATTGGTACGGGAACTTCCCATGCTCCAACTTGAGGCCATTGCCCATTGTCCTGTCCAGACCACTGAGAAGAGGCTGGCCATTTCCCTCTGTCTCCCAGATATTTATAAACATTAAACAGATCTTATAGCATGCAAAGAAGTCTTTTTCTTGAAGTCAGGTGAAACTCAAAAAGGGGATTTGAGCACAAAACTGCTGCCCTAGTACCACTGGCAAAAAGCTTGTTACCTGTTCAAGAGAAGCTCTGCAGGATCTCTGCTGTTTGCTCTCTGACTGCCAGTGCTCCTCCAAGGACACAGCCTCATCAGATTTACTATTGGGACCTCTTTCAGCTTCTAAAGGAAACGTTGTACCTTGTTCCTCCTCTTTTCTAGCAGATCCTGCACCACAGCTGTCCGAGTGCAGCAGAAGGGCAGGCTCTTTGTGTTCCCCACCATCCACAACCTGGGCAGATGCTCCTTTGGAGGGACGCTGGCTCGCTTGCGAGGGAGGCACAGAAGGTGTGCTGGGGACAATCTCCCTGCACACCCACGGTGAAACAGCTGGGGTTGCACCCACCACAGGGAACACAGATGAGGAAATCTGAGACTGGGGCTGAGTGTGAGCAGCAGCTAAGACAGGTCCCGTGGGAGTAAAGAGCAGTTCATGGGTGGAAAGTTCCTTTTTGGAAGGTGGGCTTTCTAAATGAGGTAACTTGGGCAATCTGTTTTTGAAAGGCAAAATCAAGTTAGTTCTGAGACTTTTTATATCTGGATTCATTTGTGTAACCTGTGTGTGCTCTGAAGCCACACCGTCTCCATTCTCACTGGGAACAAAGACCTCTAAGTCATTCACTGGGGAAGATTCTAGTTTCTCAAGTTTCAGTAGTCCAAATTCCTCATCTGGTAAGTCAAAGTCACTGATGCCCAGCCTGGGAGCCAGCCACTGAAGACTGCGGAAGGAGAAGAGAGAGTCACAAGCATCAGGGTCCATAGCAGGGAGGCCATGAGAAGCAGAACCCTCTGAACCTGCTGGATAGCTAAGTCCTCTTTTGCTCTCATCTAGAAAAACACAAGAACACAAGAGAGAACATTGTATCATAAAGCAAACAGCAACTACCCTTTTCAGAATCTCTCATCCACAGTGTCACTCTGTTTCCCAAAAAACGAAAACCATGTGGAAGCAGCACTTTTCTGGAAAGATGTTGCTCTCTGCATCACCCCTTCAGCTCACACGTCATTGCCAGATACAGCTAAAACTGGCTGAGTGCTTGGTCAGTTTGCTTGGTTTGGTTTTCTCCCAACACATTCTCTCTTTACAATATCCACAGGCTGTTACACTGCTGCTCTTTGCATTTCACACCTGTCAGCACTAAAAAAAGAAATAAATCATTAATATGCAGATTTAGTTTGATGGAAAATGAGGCCCAGTGTGCACAGCATGTACTCCAGCAGCAAAGGCAGCTTAACAAGTTCTTAGCCCTGCTCCTCATCCACACGCCACTGTTCACTCCCTGTCACTGTGCTGAAGCAGAAGTTTCTGGAATTATGCAAGGAACACGGGCTCTGCAATAACCTGGTTTTAAAAAATATCTCTTATTTAAAAAAACCCAAAAAAAGTAATAGTTAACACAGTTAAGACTTCACTGAATAAAAAACCACGTCAGGGCACGAACAGCAGAGCACGTGCTCGTGGGGATGCTTCCTCACCTTGCTGGCATGCTCTAGCTTTAGGGGGTGCTTATATTTGTTCAAGTACCTTTTGAGACTTGGCTGGCTCTCTGTCTCGTGGAAGAACGCAGGGAGCAGCACAGAGGGGCATTAATTGCCAGGAGCTGCTCAGGCCTGTAGGCTCCTTGCACTTGCTGATTCTTAACGTGCTCCTCTGGATGTTTATCAGCCTGACACACACTGAAGTTGGCTTCCAGCTCTGCCATGTGGCTGGCAAAAGTTTCATTCCCTGGGTTCAGAGAGCGGCTGTTCTGAAGTGGATTTTGAACCTGTTCTAACAGAGTCTGATGGCATCTCCCAAGCGCCTGGCTTCCTCCAGGAGCAGGATCGGCACTTGTTGGCCACACAGTGCCAGTCACTTGTGTCTCTCCAGACCCAAGAGCTACAGCACCAGACAACCTTCTCTCATCCAAAGATGACTTTTCCAGATTAGCCTCACAGTTTTCCTTTTCACTCTGACACTCATTTAACATCAGACTACTGCCTTCCCTTGGTGTTAAGAGATCCAAACCCTCCCTAAATTCCTGTGACACTTCAAGCACAGAGGGTTTGCAGGTGGACTTTCTTTTTCCCTTCTTCCTACGCAGTCGTCTCTGATCTTGCTTTGTGCTAGGGATACTGTTCTGAGAAGTCGATCCAAGTGATGTGCTGCTACCACTGGATGCAGGAAGGGATCTTTGAGGACTACCTGAATTTATTGGATCGCTTTCTGCACCCAGAAAAGGGAACGGCACAAGCCCTGACTCCAAATCATTGTCAAGTCTCTCTTGGGAGGGCTGATCTGAATTTGCATCTTTCTGCTTGCACTTACTCCGCTGACCTTTCTTGCTTCTGCCCAGCTGGCTGAGAATTACAGCATCAAGGTCCACTTTCCTCTGGCAATTAGACATGCGTCGAGTTGTCCTGACGTAGTATTCAACCGGAAAGAGAAGCCCATCAACCACCGTGCAAGAGTTCAGTGAGCTTTCAGGAGCTGTCACCCTATCTGGATGAGAAAGTTTTGACTGACTCTCAACCTGTTGGGTCTCCAGCAGTTCCTCAGCATTGCCCAGAGCAAGATCTGTAGGAAAGGGGTTTAAGTGATTAGTGTCACTTCCACTTCCTTCATGGCTTTTGCCCTCATTAGTTGCAGCGTTATTTCCTTCAGCAGGCAACACTTCATTTTCTGACATTAAGTCCAAGAGCTGATGTAATGCTCCCTGATCTTCACACATACTCTCACCTTGTGTTTGTTTTGTAATAGTGGAGGATTCTTTTCCTCCATCTCCACTGGTGTCCAGTAAAACAGAGTCACTGTTCTCTGGACACGGCCGTGCAGGCTCACGATTATCAGGCATGGCCACAGCACTTGGGGACTCAGGCTGCCAGACATCACTGCTGTCCATCAGCGCACACGGGACCAGCTCAGGCCCTCCTGGAGGGACACTGTCTTCAAGCACATCTTGTACAACTCCTAACGCTGCATCAGGAGGGGTGAAACTCTTTTCTACTCCCTGCACATGTGCTGGTCTAGATGCTCTTTGAGCGTTTTCCTCGGTGTTCAAGAGGCTGCTTCGCCTGAAGACTGGTGATCCAAGTTCCTCCTTACTGGTGACTGGATTTTTCCCCCTCTCCCCGGCCTTGATTAGATGCACATCACACACTGATTCCCTGCCCTCTGATACCAGAGCCTTTGTTCGCCTCCTCAGCTTCATCAAGCTCCTGGAGGTTTGGGGTGTTTTCTCCTCAGGTGCAGGCCTAACGATCCCACAGCACGGGCTTTCCTGGCTAGCCTGCATGCTCTCTGCCTGTGAGCTGTCTGGCAGGTTGACCTCATTATTGACGAATTCAGGAACATGTTTAGAAGTGACAGATGTTTTCTCCTCTGTGTCAGGATCAGAGCAGGGTTTTGTCTGTAACTGAGAGGCTTCGTGTTTGTCAGCACTGGGAGATACGTTATCTCTGGAACCTGTGGGGGAAATGTCATATGTTTAAAGTACTCCCACCAAAGTCCTACCCCAGAAAAACATCGCACAGCAAAATGAGATGCCTTGTTAGGAGCAAAGGAGTGGGATTATACTCGCCACAGGCCTGGGGGGAGGAAGGGAGAGGAGATGTTTTTAGATCCTGGTTTGGCCGCACTGGAAGGGAGGGTGGACTCGGGGGAACAGGGGATGTGGCAGCAGCTGCGGAGAGGGGACAGCAGAGCCGGGAGGATCAGCAAAGCCGTGGGCCGCGGGGTCAGGGGGGCGATAGTGGCTGGGCTGGGACCCGCGGCCCGGCCACCCCTGGGGGCGGGGAGCACGCGGCAGCCGGCGGGGCCCTCCGGCCGCTCCCGCCGACCCGCCCCGAAGCGGGAGGGCGCCTCCTACCTGCGGGGCTCCGCTCCCGCCGGCCTCCTTCCGCCGTCGTGCCCCGGTCGTGACTCCTGGCTCTCTCGGCTCGCCGCGCTCGCTGCGGACACAACACCGGCGGCAGAGCTGGGACCGGCCTCCCGGCACCTCCTCCTGCGCCCGGCCGGGCCGAGCCCTCCCGCCGCCGGCGACCCCGGCCCTGCCCGCGCCCGGCCCACTCACCCGCAGGCGGCTGACGGTCTCGCTGTACTCCCTCCGCAGCAGCGCCAGCTTCGCCCTCAGCTGTAAGACACAACGCACCGGGATGGGGCCGGCACCGCCGCGCCGAGTCCGGCGCCCGAGGCCCCGCTCGGCCTCACCCGGCCCGGTACCTTCTCCTTCTGGGCGCCGCTCAGTGCTCCTCCGCCCGCCGCCTCTCCCTCGGCCTCCGGCTCCTCCTCGGCCCCCGGTCCCTCCATGGCCGGTTCCCGCGGGAAGCGCGCGGCGCGCGAGCGCGGCGTCCCCATGGCAACCGGGCCGCCATAGGCTGGGCCCGCGGCGGAAGCGCTGGGTGGCGGGAGGAAGTGACGCGCCGGAAACGGGGAGCGGCTGTGCGGAAGCGACGCCGCCGCCGCCGCCGCCGCCGCCATGGAGCTGAGCGAGATGCTGTACAACAAGTCCGAGTACATCGAGACGGTGCGGGGGGCCGAGGCCGTGGGAGGGGATAGAGGCCGTGGGAGGGGGCCGGGGCGGCAGCTGCCACTGAGACTGAGGGCGCCGAGTGGTGCTCGCTGAGGCGCTGGGGTGTCGCCGGGGCCGGGAGGCGGCTGCGGGCTCCGAACAACCGCCGTGACCCGTCCATTCTCCCTGCAGGCGTCCGGCAATAAGGTGAGCCGGCAGTCTGTGCTGTGCGGCAGCCAGAACATCGTTCTCAACGGCAAGGTAAGTGGCGGGGAGGGGCCTGCGGTATCCCCCCGCCTCGGCACGTCGTTCTGCCCAGCAGCTTGATTGGAGGGGAGGGGAGCGCGGCCAGGCCAAGGGGTCCATGTCATCACCACAGCGGCACCCGTGCAGCTCTGCTGTCCGTTGGCTACCGCTGTCAGCCTCCTGGTGCCAGAGCTCTGCTCTCTGAGAACACAAACGGGTTCCTCTGTGTGTGAGCAGAGCATGGTGCTTTCATCCATGCGGCAGTGTGTTTCTGTTTTAAGCCTTGCTTTGTGTGATGGATCTCTTTGTGCACCTCACTGGCACGGTGGGAGCGCAACTGGTAGTTCCAGGCTGCTGTCATTTGCTTTGTTATCACTTTTCTTTTGACTGAAAGAAACCTCTCTAAGGTAACACAACCTCGCTGGAGTGGCCTGACCTCTGCATGAGCCTGCATAATAACTGGTAACGTGGGTAGAAAGTTGAGGTCATTTATCTGTATTTTCTTCTCCAGACAATAGTTATGAATGATTGCATCATCCGTGGTGACCTGGCAAATGTACGGGTTGGACGACACTGCGTGGTGAAAAGCCGCAGTGTCATTAGACCACCCTTCAAGAAGTTTAGCAAAGGGTAAGAGGCCCCCTTCCTTTAGGGGCACTATTTAAAAAATCTGCTTACCTACAAAAAAATATATCAGCTTGGCTGAGATCTGTGCTCAGACGCTGTGTTCCTCTTGCAGCAGTTAACAGAAGTGATCCCCTAAACCTGCCTTTTTCTTAAACTTTCAGCTTTGCCTTGAGGGTTAGCATTCCTCAGAGCACACTGTGGAAAGGCTGGCATATATTAAAATAGCTGAGTGAAGAATCTGCTTCTCTTGCTCTTTGGGCCATCCCTTAGAAGGAGAGGAAATAAAGACCAGTTGCTGTTTGATCTTCCTTAGTATCAGATCTACTTCTGGTAACGCAGTGGGAGATGGGAGACAACACAGTGTGATTTGGGGTCTTAACAGTGCTGTGGGCCAGTCTGTGTATTGTACACCTGAACAAAAGACTCTCCTGTCACAGGGTGGCTTTTTTCCCTCTCCACATCGGTGATCACGTCTTCATAGAAGAGGACTGTGTCGTCAACGCAGCCCAGATTGGCTCCTACGTTCACATAGGCAAGAACTGTGTCATTGTGAGTTGCACTTCCCAGTCTTTTCTTTCAACCCTTGAGTACTTCCAAGGCTTTGTAACAACAGTGGAAAGGTCTCCCACACTAGCTGGAGCAAACTACTTACTCTGTCCTGGCCCTTTCTCCTCCTCCACCACAGAAAGTGGTGCTTTCAGTTTCACTGTTCTGACAGGAGTGGGTTCAGCTGTCCACTGGAAAGTCCGTCCCAACAAAACTGTGGCTAAGGAGACTGTGCAGGAAGGACAGCCTTCCCCCAGAGTACAGTGGAATTGTACATGCAAATAGCACAACACAGTCAAGGCTGCTGTGTGCTGAGTGAAAGGCAGCACAGCTCCATTCCTGTGAGCCTTGGGTTCTGGATTCCAGTTTGCCTATCAACCTGTGTGAATATGCACCTGCCTGTACATGTGTTAGTCAAGAGCAAACAGACTTCTTTATTTTTTTTTCTCAAAAAAGGAATACATTTAGGTTGGGAAGAACATTCATACAGGATAAATATTTATTCCCATGATCCCTTCTACAGAATGTGTTTTGGGCAGTTATATTTGTTGAAGTTTAGGTAACTTATTGGGAATTAGCACAAGAAATTAGCAAAAGTTAATTAATGATAAACTTTAATCTCTGTTTTAGGGCCGTAGATGTGTTTTGAAAGACTGCTGCAAAATCTTAGACAACACAGTACTACCTCCTGAAACAGTAGTCCCACCCTTCACAGTCTTCTCAGGCTGCCCAGGTATGCTTCCTGTAAATTTATTTGCATGGAACTTTCTAGTCTTTCAGGTGTTTTGGTGTTTCAAGCTGTAGAAAGTCCACTTGTTAATGGAGAGGAATGGGCACTGAGCTGAGGTATAGAATGTTTAGTTCCTCCCCATCACCCTGGCTGTGCTGGAGAGCTCGCTGTACAAGTTGCACACTCTGTGGTTTATCTTCTGATGGTATTTTTATGGGGAGCAGCAGCAGCTGTTACGGGACCTGGCTGCAGCAGCTGGTCAGATGTCTGTCCCTCGGGGTATGAGGGGAACAATCCTGCTGTATTGGCCCAACTTTAGAGAAGAGCCCTTTCCTGGCCTATGAGTATTCACTTAAAATTCAAAGTCACTGCTTTGATCATTGAAAATAAGCTTACTGCTGCTTTCTCCTGCAAGAACACTGATGGTCATACTCTTGTTCTTCTTCCAGGACTCTTCTCTGGGGAGCTCCCGGAATGTACCCAGGAACTCATGATCGATGTTACAAAGAGCTATTACCAGAAGTTCTTGCCACTCACTCAGGTCTAGTAGCCTATTTACCATGTTTCAGAGCAGTAGAGGCGCGCAGAAGTATTCTGGGGGCAGGGAGAGGGATGTATTATTGCTCAGTGAGAGCAGGGCACAGCCCTCTGCTGTTCCTGAGCGCTTCTGTGAGCACTCCCTAACACTAACGGTCTGGCCAAGCAGTCCCTTGTGAAAGCTGCTGTGTCACGTTGTTTAAACTTTGTATGCTCATTTGAATGTCATTCATTCCATGTTGTCTGAATCGTGTCATTAAATGTTCCTGAGCTGGGAAAGCTGACAGAATCCCTTTAGGGCCCCATCCCCCGGTTGCACTTGGGGAACGAGGCACAATTGGCAGCACATACTCTGCAGCCTGTGCCTGTCTTTCATGTCAGTTCTGTTCCTAACCCAAAGCAAGTGGTTTTATGCTTGCTGGATGCAACCTCCATCCTAGAACAGAAGTGCTGTGTGGCTGATGTGTGTGTTAAGGGCAGTTACTTACCAGGGTTCATTAGACCCAGTGTGTTCCTTCGGAAATTCAGTTGCTGCTCCATAGGCCTGTGTGTTGAGGTGAACAGCCTTTTCCTTTTCTCCCTGTGCACTCAGATTCTCTCCTGTAGGGACAGGATAGTGTTCCTCATCCTGGGATTTGTTTTAGGACTTTTGGCTGATAGTGAAACCTGTCTTTCTTCACCTTGCCTGACAAGATGCTTATCTTTTAGCTCTTGCAGTAGATGCCAGTCCTGTGCTGTCACCCATCATGCGGGGGTGGGGGGAGTTAGGATTCTCATGGCCGATGCGTGTTCTGCTTCCTGAGCATCACCAACTTTCAAGAGCCAGAGGGCTTTGGAAAGAGGATTGCCATGTCACTCAGAATTCAGTGCAGGAGAATGCTGCAGTCATCCCTACTTATTTCCCAGTGTGTTTATTTGCAGAAAGCTCTTTGGTGCTTTTCTGCATTGTAAAACCTAAGGAGGAGAGTCAGGCTTCTTGGAAAGAATGAACATTTCATTTTGGACATGTAGTAGGAGTAATTCTTGCAGGGAGCAGCTTTGGGAAAGTTGGGAGACAGCTGGCACTCATGCGTACCTCGCTCTGTACCAGACAACTGGCTAAAAATGAATCTGCCTGCTCTGGTTGTGTTACATTAAAGCTTAGCATTGTGCTCTTAGAACCGGGGCTCCTGCATGTTGTGGTGTAGCAGCTGTGGGGGCAAGGACACACGTTAGTTGTGTAGGAAGTGTACAGCTGTGAGATGGGCAGCCCCGGAGCCTTCAGCTGTTCTGTATACGCAGAGTACTGATACACCTTAAATAGCAAGCGGCTGTACAAGTACTAAAGTGTGTAGTAACTACTGTTAATCCGATGTAAAACCGCTGAGTGGTTTGTTTGTATTTTTACTGTACATAAATTAAAGCCTCTTCAGTCGTTCAAGTGACTCAAGGTTGTGACTTTTCAAATCATACTTGAGACTAGAGCGAAGTTTCTGCTGTGCCTGGGCAGAGGAGCTGCAGTCTCTTTTTCTGTGACCATTACAGTGTGGGTGGTAAAAGAAGGGCAGTACGGTGTGAAACAGCTGCTGCTTTCTGCTGCTCTCACCCACAAATGATTCCAGCATCGCTGTTTACAGTGGCTCTGACACAGAATGCCTTTGCTTTGATTATTTGTGTGGAAGCAAGAATCCTAAAGCCACCAAGGTGCTTGTGCTCCTCTCTGCAGCACTGAAACGTTTGGTACAGCAGTAGCTCTGGTAGCTTCAAGCACTTGGAAGCGGTCTGCTTTTTGGATCTGACTCCCTTTGCAGCATCTGTAAATGTTTAAAAAACCCAAAACCAGGAGGTAGAGCCAGCTTCTTGTGGCAGGGAGCACAGCTGGGATGAGAAGATGAGCATTTGTGTTCCAGCTGTGATGACCAGGCTGATACTGCTGACTGTCCGATGCAGCGTATCCCTTGGGTCTGGTTTCAACAGAGGTGAAATGTTTCACTGGAAGCTCAGGCTCAGCGGGACTGCTGTACTGCCTCATCCTCTGCTGGCTAGAAACACCAGTTCTGTGCCTCAAATCCTCCTGAAGTGGGACTGGAGACAAGTGCAGAACCGTGTTCTCCCTGTGATCTCCTGTGGGTTCAGGGAATTGTCCATGTGAAAGGCCCAGGCTCACCACTTTCTCTACCTGCATGGAAAAGTATTCACTGTTCCTTGTGTCTGTACTACAGGCTGCTTTACAGGTGTTTTCATCCTCAAAAAACATTTAGTTTCTGCTGTCCAGAAACTGACTAGCCCTTGTAGATGGCATTTACAGCAAGGGGCTATAGGAGCCCTCCCCACCACAAGACTTGATGGGTTTGGGGATTCTTTGAAGACTTCCTGCAGGTTAGATGTTTAGGAGTTTATGCTGCCCCTCACTAGTGCTGCTTTGCCCTGTGAACTTGCCGTCAGTTGTCTCTTGAAGGTGGGAAGTCTTGGGTCAGGAGGGGCTGTGTGTGCTGTGTCGCCGTGGTGTCACTTCAAAGTTTCAACGCCGCATAGTACGTTTCACTGGGCTCGCTTGACTAATGGCTGCAGTTGGGCAGCGTGAAGCCAGGCTGCCAGTGTGGCAGGGGGTGGGAGCCTGCCAGATGAAGGGTTGGGGGTGAGTTTGGCAGCGGGGATGGGGCAGCAGCTGGAAAAGCCTGAGTGCTGCCTTTCCACGGTCACCTGAGCAGCACCGCTGCAGTGCACAGAGGGATATGTCACTGCACAGTTATGTGTTTCTTGGCCTGCTCTTCCTTCTAGCATACTGAGCTGGCCCTTCTGCCTTAATTAAAACCTCTTTTATTGTCTTTGTTAAGGTGGCCTCTGCCAGGGTGTAAAACCAAGTCGCCACTGAAGATCTCAAACACTCAGCACTGTTAACATTCCTTAGATTTGGCCACTGTATCCTCCTGTCCTCTGAAGCATCCCTCTGACCTGGGCTCACCTCTACGCCTCTGCCAGCTCTGGAAAGACAGAATGCCAGTAGGTTGCAGCGTGCTGCTACCGCCCTGGGGAATTAATTACAACTCTCTAACAGCAGCACAGCGCAATAAAGCATGACTTCCAAGGGAGGGCTTTGCTGCTGGCCAAGGAGGAGCTGTAGGTGCATGGGGAAGCATGTCCCTCAGGGAGGGAAATTCACACTTTCAGGAATCCTGTACAAACAGTGATCACTTCAAACACTTGAGTTGCTGTGTTGCTTCATTGATCCTCTATACTTTGCTCCCGTTTACTCTGAGCAAGGCTGGTGGGCCCTGTTGCTCTTACTGCAGGGTGTTCAGGGTCCTGGGGTGGTTGGGGGCACAGCGGGGGCTGCAGCATCTTTCTTTCCCTGTGTGTACTCTTCGCTGTGAGGGATGCTGACACCTCTTTGGAGCCACAGCTGCTCAGTGTAAGGAACAGTGAGATCTGCTTGCGAGTGGCTGAGCAGGAAGGTTAACGGTCACCAGTTAAATGGAGGCCGCTGCGTCTGCTTTATGTGGAGCGGAGTTTCCTGAGTTGATCCGTCTCCACTGTGGGACCGTGCATGCCTGGAGGGGGAAGGCAGGCCGGTGGGATGAGGTGTTGTGCAGGGTTTTGTGCCACTCTTGGTTAGTTCTGTGCCAGCAGGCAGCAGGATCAGGGGCAGGGCCCAGAGCGTGCGGTGCTGTTACTTACTTGGCAGGCGGCGTGCAGGAGCAGCTCTGTGGCTCCGTTGCTGTCGCTGGCTCATGGGGCAGCGCATCTGCGAGGCGAGGGGGAAGCCCAGGGTGAAAAAATAAATCTGAACGAGGTCAGGCACAGCTGCCACCATGTCACCTTGGTGGGTGAGAAGGACCGAGTGTGGGGTGCTACAGAATGAGCTTCAGGCGAGGGTCTGGGCTCCATGCAGGGGGAGTCTGGGCAGAAGGGGGGTTTGGCTGGGCAGAGGGGTGTCTGTGCCGAAAAGGTGTCTGGGTGGCAGAGGGGAGTGACTGGGCAGAGGGGGAGATCTGGGCAAAAGGGGGACTCTGGCTGTCTGGCAGGGGGGAGTGGCTGGGCAAAGGGGTGTCTGGCAAGGCGGGGGGTCAGGCTGGGCAGAGCGGGGTCTGTACCCGAGCCGGCTCCGGCCGCGGCTCCCCACGAGCCTTCAGGAGGCCGCGCTGCCCGGCTCACGTTTCCTCCCCACGTCGGGAGGGGTGTCCCCGCACAAGATGCCTCTCCTGGGAGTGGGTGAGCCGGCCCAACCGGCGGCCGGTCCGTGCTGTGGGGACGCGGGGGCCGGGCACCCCTCTCGCGTCCGTGTTCGTGTCCCGCCTCGAGCGGCAGGCGGCGCGTGGCCGCCACCAACGGCCGCCCGAGCACGCGCCGGGCGCCCCGCAGCGCCTGTCTCTTTAAGCGCGGCGGGCGGGGCGCTCCCATGGTGCCCCGCGGCGGGCGGCGTGGATTTTAAATCCTCTCGGCCAATGGGGAGCGGCCGTGGGCGCGTAACGCTCCGGGGCCGCGTTTGAATCGGGCAGCGGCCGCCTCCGCCTGCCTCCCGCTGCCCGCACCAGGTACAGCGCGGCTCGGCCCGGCTCCTGCTTCCCCCAGTACCCGTTCTCCCCAGCACCCGCGGCGGCTCGGCACACAGCATGAGTGCGGCGGTGGGGAAAGCGTCGCGGCCGGTAGCCCCGGCGGAGCCGATCCGGACGGGCAGCACGGCGGCGGGTGGGAAGGAGGTACCGAAGGTGCTGGTGGACCCGCGGACCCGGCGCAGCTTCGTGCGCGGGCGGTTCCTGGGGAAGGGCGGCTTCGCGCGGTGCTACGAGCTGGCGGAGGCGGAGAGCCGGGAGGTGTTCGCGGGCAAGGTGGTGCCCAAGTCGCTGCTGGTGAAGCCGCACCAGAAGGAGAAGATGTCCATGGAGATCGCCATCCACCGCAGCCTGAGCCACCGCCACGTCGTCGGCTTTCAGGGCTTCTTTGAGGACGCCGACTTCGTTTACGTCGTGCTGGAGCTCTGCCGCCGCAGGGTGAGGGGGTGAGGGGCTGGGGCCGGGTGGTGGGACCCGCCGGTTGGGGGGAAGGGATTTGGGGAGGGGGTGGCGGTGGCGCCCGGTGCTGATCGTTCCCCGCAGTCGCTGCTGGAGCTGCACAAGCGGCGGAAGGCCCTGAGCGAGCCCGAGGTGCGGTACTACCTGCGCCAGACCATCCTGGGCTGCCAGTACCTGCACAGCCACCGCGTCATTCATCGGGACCTCAAGTTGGGCAACCTCTTCCTCAGTGACGACATGGAGGTGAAGATCGGTAGGTGCCTGTGACCGGATGCCCTAACAGCCCCTTGTGGCTGCCCTGCGGCATGGACCTTAGCCCTGGGGCCCAGCTGTCCAGGGCATCTCCAGTCACACCCTGTCTCTCCAAGGTGACTTTGGTTTGGCCACCAAAGTGGAGTACGATGGCGAGCGCAAGAAAACCCTGTGTGGGACCCCCAACTACATTGCCCCGGAGGTGCTGGGCAAGAAGGGACACAGCTTTGAGGTGGACATTTGGTCCATCGGCTGCATCATGTGAGTCAAAATGCTGCTGTGTGGCTGGATGTGGGGTCAGGGGTCCATGTAGTCCAGATCTCATTGGCCACTGGCCCCTTCTGGGCTCTGTTGTGAGGTGAAGCTTTGGGTGTGCTGTCTCCAGAGCATTTGCCCAGGCTGAGCTCTGCAGCCAGCCAGCACACAACCTCCTCATGCTCCACACACACCAGTGCATGTGTGTCTGTGGGCTAATCTGCCATGCAGCATGACTGCCTCAAGGTGCTTCCCTGGAGCCTGCACTTCCTAACTGAAAGTTTCCTCTGAGGGTACTGTTTTCTGGCATTGCTGTTCAAGGGACAGGAACCAGGCATGGGACACATAGCTGTTTGTGCTACTGCACATCAGATGTCGAGCGTGTTCCCTTTGCCAGGAAAGTCCCAGGGTGTGCTCAGGCTGGGCTCACTTCTGCACACAGGTCTCTCTTGCAAACTGCCTCATGCAAAACTCGCGCCCTTTTGTCTCTAAACGTGCAGGTACACTCTGCTGGTGGGGAAACCGCCTTTCGAGACGTCTTGTCTGAAAGAAACGTACATCCGAATCAAGAAGAATGAGTATACCATTCCCAAGGTATGGTGCTTCCCAGGGGTGCATCCCTTTACCTGGCAGCAGTTGTGGGTCAGCCTTCAGCTGCACCATGCCATTTTGGCATTTAACAGGCTCTTCCGTTGTGAAATGGGTCTTACTGCAGAGTGCTAGGAAGGAGATGTGGAGTGAACTGGTAGGGGCAGCTTCCTCCTAGGGAGCCAGCGCTCCCCTGTACTCCAGCAAAAATCTGAACTGGGCAGTTGGCACATGGGGTTAAGCATCCGTGCTCAGGTCCTTGAGGTCTGGGTCAGGTCCTCAGCTCGACTCGCTGTTTTTGATTCAGTCCTGTTAAAGTCAGTCAACTTTAAGCTTTGTGTGCTGTCAGGGGGCAGCTCTCTGTACCTGCCCAATTCCATTTCCCTGGGCTAGTGTCCTGCTTGCCTGCACAGGAGCTCTGCTCCAAGCTGAACTTCCCCTGGGTTGTATGTCCAGTGCATTTGCTGCCAGTGCCTGTTGTCCCCTGACCCTTGTCTCTAAACTCTGCCTGTCTCTTCTTAGCACATCAACCCCGTAGCTGCTAACCTCATCCAGAAGATGCTGAGGTCCGACCCTGCCACCCGCCCAACTATCGACGAGTTGCTGAACGACGAGTTCTTCACGTCAGGCTACATCCCCAGCCGCCTGCCCACCAGCTGTCTCACCATTGCACCCAGGTTCTCAATAGCTCCCAGCGGGCTCGAGCTGAACGGGCGAAAGCCGCTGACTGCCCTCAACAAAGGTAAGAGCAGGTGTCCCGTGGCCAGGCAGGGCTGCGGTGCTGGATGAGAGCCTGCCTCGCACCACATCCAGAACCATGGGTGGGGAATGTGGCACTCCTTCACCTCCTCTCTCAATCATTTTCTGAGTGAGGGGGGATCTCCTTGCTCTTTGCCCAGAACCAAAGCAGGGAGGGGGTGTCAGCACTGGCTTTAGCAATATGATGTGCCACGTGTTTCCTATAGCTGGGGCAGAATGTGACTCTGGTGCCTTTCTAAATCTACTCCCTGGTCATACCTCCACACTCTCTTATTTCCTGGCCCAGGACCAGACAGCCCTGCACTAGAGAACTTGCCTGGAAAGGAAGATGTAGATACGCTGCGGGAGCTTGGAGATGCTGTTGTCTGTCACTTAGCGGACATGTTACAGCAGCTGACTGCTGTCAACTCAGTCAAGCCCTCAGAGAGAGTGGCAGTGAGACAAGGTGAGTCTGGGGACAATCCCACAGGCACCAGCCTTCCTGGATAACTTGCTTCTCTGTCACTCTGATGCTGTTGTCTAAAGTGAGAGACCAGCTGACCTCAGTTCTAGACTTCAAGCCCTTTTGGCCTTGCTCACTTGCTGGGGTGTAGGGCAGGCTGTAAAATGTCTCCTGATAAGATCTTTTCCTCCTTGCAGAAGAAGCTGAAGACCCAGCCTGCATTCCCATCTTCTGGGTTAGCAAATGGGTGGACTACTCAGATAAGTATGGCCTAGGTAAGTTATATGGGACAATGCTTTGGCCTTTTCTAGTTTCTGAAGGGTTTGGGGGAAAGCTTTGATTTGGGCATTGCACAGGTCTGGTTCTTTCATCCCAGTATCCCAGTGTGTGTGCGTCCAAATTACCAAATACCCAGTAAAACCAGAGCAGTGGTCACTGCACATCATTCCAGGCCTCTTTAAGGTGGGAAATGGCTCCCTGCTGCATGAGATGGCTGGTCTCACTCCGCAGTGAGCATGTGTGTTCGGTTGTGGCAGTTAAAGCTGCTTCAGCAGCTGGGGATGTGCCAAGGGAGGATGACAGATCTGGAGGAGGGGAAGTGCTACCCAGATCTCCACCCAGCAGGGACTTGGTGGGGTGGCTGTTAGGGAACCCCTAGATGAGGCAACCCTTCTGCCTTTGTGTCTCACGCAACCGGTGGTCCCTCGGATGTGAAGGCTAACGGGCTCCCTTTTGAACCAGGCTACCAGCTGTGTGACAACAGCGTTGGAGTTCTCTTCAACGACTCCACTCGTCTGATTATGTACAACGATGGGGACAGTTTGCAGTACATTGAGCAAAATGGCACCGAGTCCTTCTTCACTGTGAGATCCTACCCCTCTGCCTTGACAAAGAAGGTCAGTCCTGGGGATAGGAGCCTGGAGGGGTGGGTGCCTGTTCCTGGTGAGGCTTAGCAGAGTGGGCTTTAGGGAGAAACATCTGTAACTTGGGGCCACTGGTGTTCTGCAGGCTTTCTCTGGGCTGGTGAAACTTTGGCCCAAGCTCAGACACTAGCAGCTCTACCTGTTGGTAGAGGCTCAGTTATGAGCAGCTTCACCAACGTAAGCACTCCCAAGAGAGGATCTGATTAATGTTTATGAATTTGTGAAGTGTGGGAGACAGGGGAAATGGCCAGCCTCTTCTCAGTGTCTGTGGGGACAGGACAAGGGACGATGGCCTCAAGTTGGAACACAGGGAGTTCTGCACCAATATGTGGAAGAACTTCTTCACAGTGAGGGTGACAGAGCCCTGGCATAGGCTGCCCAGGGGGTGTGGAGTCTCCTTCTCTGGAGAGATTCAAGACTTGTCTGGACGCCGACCTGTGTGACCTGTCCTGGGGACCCTGCTCTGTCAGGGGGTTTGGACTCCATCTTCGGAGGTCCCTTCTAGCCCCTACAGTTCTGTGATTCCATCAAGGCTTGTGTGCACAGAACCGCTCAGCAAAGCGAGCCCGGAGTATCACAGAACGAATTAACTGAGCATAAGAATTTGAACAAGTCTGTGCAGTGACACCTCAAGCTCTGAAAGATGTAAGGAGGGGCTGATAGCAGCCCCTGCACACCCCCCAAATAGTGGGGGTCGTCCTCAGCCTGTCTGCTCACTGCCTCTCCTCTCTGCAGATAACACTATTGAAATACTTCCGGAACTACATGAGTGAGCACTTGCTGAAGGCAGGTGCTAACATCACACCACGAGAAGGAGATGAGCTGGCCCGTTTACCCTACCTCTGCACATGGTTCCGGACCCGCAGCGCCATCATCCTGCACCTGAGCAATGGCACCGTGCAGATCAACTTCTTCCAGGTGAGGCTGCTACCGGGCTCTTCCCAGGGCTGTAGCTCTGCCTGCTGAGAGCCCTGCTCCACGCAGGGCTGCGTGCCGGGCAGCAGGAGGGTAAAACCCGAGCCAAAACTGCCCAGTGAACCAAGCATTGGGAGGCTTCTTGCTCCCCTTGCTGGTAACCCACCCAGATGCTCTTAGCTTGCAAAGGGACTGTGCCCTTTAGCAAGAGGAGACTGCTGCATGGTTTTAGGTGCAGTTGTTTTCATCTGGCTGGCCAGGTTGATTTATTCCCCTCTGCTGCAAGCCAGGAATGAATGCTGCAGCACAGCGCCCTGTCAGCGTGCAGCTGGGATGCCCCAACAACTTGAAAGATGGCTCACCCTGAGTAGATGGAGTGCCAAGGAGCAGACTGCTCAGGGTGGTCTTGTGTCTTCTCCCCACAGGACCACACCAAAGTCATCTTGTGCCCTCTCATGGCTGCTGTCACATACATCGATGAGAAACGGGACTTCCGCACCTACAAGCTGAGCCTCATCGAGGAACATGGATGCTGCAAGGAGCTGGCCAGCCGCCTCCGCTACGCTCGCACCATGGTGGAGAAGCTCCTGAGTTCAAAGTCTGGCTCAGCCCGTTCAAAGCCCTCTGCTTAGACCTTGTTCTCGATGGACTCGACACCCCTGTCAGACTGTCCCAGCTGTGGATGGGGAGGTCTAGCAGCACCCCTGCTCACACCGTAACCTCGCATTGCGTAGCTGGGCTCCCACTCCTGGCTGCAGTCTAGGTGCCACACAGAAACCCCTGATGCTGTGGGAATGGCGTTGTTTACTCTGACTGGTACCCAAAGGTTTCTTGCTCCCCACTCCTAATAGAAAGTCAATTTTTTAATTGCATACCTAGTCTTTTTTCCCCTTCCCCCTAACTTCCCAAAGCCAAAAACCTGACTCAAAGACCAGTCCTCTTGGTTAAGGCTCCTGGGCCTTCTCCTGAGAGAACAAAGCATGGGGAGAGCAGAACTATCTGTTATGTCAGTCAGTCATACATGTCTGTGCTCTAAGCTTTTGTTTTTCTCTTGTAGAAATTCAGGTAAGGTATTTAATGTGCCCAGGGTGAGACTGAGCAATCAGCCTTTTAATACTGAAGCTAATCTACAGGAAATATGAATTTTGTATATTGTATAACTTGATTAAAGATTGTTTGCTGTTGTCCAGCCTGTCCCTTTGGCTCGCTGGGAGGGAGGGAGTAGCACCTCAACCTCTAGTTTCTTTTCCAAGTGAGAACTCTCCTCTTCACTGGCTCATGCCTCTGTGCTGATCTCCCCAGCTCGGCTGCAGGAGAGGGGACTCTGGGGGTACAGCAGGAGCTGGGCTCTAACCTGGAGGTTGCACCCTTCTCACTTCCCCTTTCATTGGCTCTTGACTATAAAAGTTGTTTAAAAACACGACTCTAGAAATAGGAAAAGCCATCTAGCCTGCAGCCTAGTAACCTCTGCTGGGTTTTCTGCTACCACTTCATGGCCAGCACCTACTGCTGCTCTCAGGCCCATATAGTTTTAAACAGGACAAGAGTTTTTTAGGGTTTTAACTTTTTTATAATGTTTTGTATAAAATGCTCTAGGCCATATTGTGCTCTGACAATAAACCCCTTGTTACCTGTGTAATGAAATCCTTTGCCCCAGCGCAGGGGAATCAGACTGTACAGAATCATTGCTGCTGTAAAGAAAAAGCCTCACCCTGGGTCCCCAGGCTGCCTGCAGGGTTGTGCTTGCAGGCAGGGTTGTATGGTGCTGGAAAACAGAAGCCCCCCTGCCTGTAAGTCTGCCCCACCATGGTGTGGCTGTGGGAGCTGCAGCACAGGCCTGTGTTTGGAGGGAGAAGGGGTGTCCCTGACTTTGCATCCTGTGACAGCCCCTCCTGAACATCTGCGCTGCTGTGTGATCTGCTGGGGGTTCCTGGGCATGGGACTGATGTGGGGGGTGGGGCGGCTCTGGCTGGGTGTAATAACAGGATGCTGGTGACCAAAAGGGAGAAAAACTTCTTCTCAGCCCAGCTGAGATGAAATGCTTTCACTGCGGGGATGGGGGTGGCTGTCCCACGCCTCCCTCCAGGGCTGGTGGTGGTACCACTGTGAGAAGCACATCTGAGGCCTGGGGTGGCTCCTGCTTGGCAGGGCTTGAGGGATCAGCTCTAGAGTCAAGGCTGGTGCTTCAGTCCTGGTCCCAGCCATGCTGGGGACATGCTCAAAGAGCAGCTTTTCCAGGCATGTGGCTCAGGAGGACACTGATCCTGGGTGAATGTCCTGCTGGAACCTGGCACTGGCTGCGTTGCTCTGCTGGCTGCCCTCTGGAAAGCCCAATGCCTGATTTCTTCTCTCTTCTCAAACACTGTGTCCACCATAGCAATTGTTTGTGTGCTCTGACACAAGTGAGTCACTGTTTGCGAAGGTGGGTGCCCAGAGGGTCCTTCTCAGGCTGAGAAGACCCTGGGTGAGAGCCCAGTGCCACCCTATGTTCACATCTTCTGGGTCGCACTGCTTGCAATGCAGGTCCTGGGGCCTCACTTCACCCCAGGGAGGGGGAGAAGAATGCTGGAGAGCCCTTGGGACTGCTCCCAGCTGCCATGAGACAGCCTGTGGGTACAGGGAGGAGTAGCTGCAGCTACTGCAGGTGCTGTTCTGCTGTGTGTCCCCGTTCATTCGCCACTGTCCCCAGGCCCCTGGCTGTAGTAGGAGTGGAAAAGCCGTTCCTGGGAGCAGACCCTCATGGCCCTGTGTGTGTGCAGCAGCAGCCAGGGGAAGCGGGAGGTGAAGTAGTGCATGAAGCCGTCGGGGATGGAGCCCAGGGTTGCCCGGACATCAGCTGGCAGCTCATGGTAGTGATGTTTCTGCAGGAGAGAGGAGGGTGAAGGGAGCAGGGGTGGGCTGGCAGCAGGGACGCAGGAGAGCTGGGACGGCCGTACCTTGTTCCTCATGGCCCGCAGCAGGTCCCGAACTGAGCCTCCCTTGTAGGTGCGGAATTTCCTCAGGTCTGGAGAGAGCAGGAGAGATGATGAGTGATGTGGGATGCAGCCAGGGGGCTGTCACAGCCTACCCCATGATGCCAGTGCCACCCCAGCAACACATGGCAGCACAGTGGGGCTTTGTTCCACCATCCTACAGGCTGGTGCCTTTGCCCATGGTAGTCTTTGGCTCCTAGGCACAAGCAGGTGCCTCTGGCTCAGTAAAAAGCACCAGACCAGGAAGCCCCAGACCCTGCCCAATTCTGTGTGAAAGGCAGCAGCAGGTCCAAGTTGCAGGGACAAGCCTGCCCCCTGCCCCCCAACCTCACCTGTCTGCAGCGGGAGGGAGATGTGCATCCTCCAGTTGGTCCTCACCACCGACCGTCCCCCTGTCTCCAGGGCTGAGACGATGGGTCCCTCGGCCGGCTCCTTCTCGATGCGGTCACTGACGTCCTGCGGGCCCAGGGACAAGGGAGGTTACAGTGCTGCCCTCCCCTGCACCACCCCATCCACTGCCAGGGAACAGAGCCAGTGCTGAGGGGGCACGAAGAGGGTTTGGCCCTGACCCCTTGCAAAAGTAGCTCAAAATGAGCAGGTGGACCTAAACAATGATGATTCCAGCACTTGTTTTTCAGTGCACACCTGTGTCCACTGCCCAGGGGGATGGCACATACTCACCTGGAAGAACTGCAGCTGCTTCTCCTGACTCCAGAAAAAGGGGTGCATGAGGACCACAGGGGCCGAGGGTCGACACTGAGGCTCGGGGCTGATCATCGCCACAATCAGCTCTCGTGCAACAAGCTTGTCTGGTAGGTGAAACAACACAACAGAGAACTGTTTCCCCCAGAGAAGGACAAGGAGCTGCACCCCTTGGCTCAGGGCTTCCTGTGGGGACCTGCCTGCGGGGAAGGGTCTCACCGTGAGCTTCCTCCTGCAGACAGCTCAGCTGGTAAGAGCCTGACAAGATGTTGGCCTGTCGCCGCAAGCTGTCCCCAAATGGGTGCTGCCCTCCTGACACCACGTAGTAGAAGACGCAGCCAGCTGAGAAGATGTCCACGGCACACGTCTGCAAAGCATGAAGGGAGAGATTGGACCCTCGTGGCAAAGGGTGAGGAAAGCTTTTGCCTCCTCACTTTCCCATTCTTTTACTTTCTGCTACAGAGCTGCTGGAAAATGCATCGCACCAAGCTCCCGCTTGCCTGGTTCCCTGGAATCAGTGGAGCACCCATCGCATTGTGTCTGTCTCAGGGAAGAGGCTTTTGGAGGCACAGAAGCCTGGACTCTACAGTCAGACTCCCTGGGTTAAACTGATCAGAAGCGTAACCGCAGCAAGCTGCTGCCACCTCCAACCTCCCCACCCCAGACTTCCAAGGACTGCGGCCTGATGAGATGCCCTGTGTGGAACACGGATGGACACCATCCCACGAGGTCCAGAGAACAGGGCAGCTGCTGGCTGGGGTGAGGAGAGCTGGGGCTCTGCATCCGGCTGGCTCCAGCTCTCAGAGCTTTTGTCTTAATTGTGTGTTTCAGCAATGTGGCACGAGGGTGCTGCCAGCACGGGGGACTCTGCCATGGGGAGGTTCAAGGAGGACTCAAGGTATGGGGAGGTGTTTGTAGCTCACTGACAGGGTTCTCCTTCGGGGCCTCCTGCAGCACCTCGGGCGCGATCCAGCCCTCGGTACCAGGGATGCCAGAGCGGAGGCTGAAGCTCTGTCGCCCCCCTGAAGCTTCTTGCAGAGGCCGAAGTCAGAGATGACAGCTCGGATCTGCCCATGGCGATTCGGGACAGAGATGAGGATGTTACAGGGCTTCAGGTCTCGGTGGACTGGAAGAGAGAGTGTGTGGTGTCACCTGCCAATGTGGTGTCACCTGCCAATGCAGGTGGCAGGGCAGAAGCAAAAAGGGGTTCTTCCTGCTGCCCCATGTGCTGTCCACCCCAAAAGCTGCTGCCTGCACCCCACAGCCTTGGCTGAACACAGGACCATGATGGGACATGTTGCTGCTCTCTTGCTCGCGCATGGTGGTGGCTGCCTCTTACCGATGCTGAGGGAGTGGAGATGGGCCAGCCCAGACATGGTCTGACGCAGCAGAGACACCGGGTCCAGGTTGCGACGATCAAAGCTGGGGCTTTCCACATACTGATACAGAAAGAGGTGAACTGAGATTTACTGGGGGAACCAAGGCAAGGCTTGCTGGGGGAGAGACGTCTCGCTAGGCTGACAGAGGGGTAAGGAGGCAAGCCCATGTGGAGGCCATTTGTGCCCAAAGCTTGCCATTGCCAGGTCTACCAGTCGGCATCTATTCCTTCCACAGCAAACTGCCCCCAATTGTGTCCTCTGACCTCCATGATTTCAGCAACACTCCCACTTCACAGAGCATTAAAGTGAAGATTTCCCCCCACCCTGTGCCAAGACTCTTCCCAGCATGTGAACAGCTGCCCCAACTAATGCAGCGGCTCAGAGCTCCCCAGCTCCCTCCGGAGAGGGCAAATCAGAAGGAGAACAAGGGCAGGAGCTGGACTGACACAGGAGCAGTGCTGCTGTGCCTCTCCACAGTGCCTGGCAGCCTGCCCTTGACAGATCCCACCTCTGCTCCCGGAATGCTGGCTGCCAACCCTGCCCCTTGGCAAGCACAGTGGCGGGACCCGCCTGACAGCATAAACAAGAACCTTGAGGACCCTCCTGCAAACACAGGAGGGGCACATCCAGGACTGATGGATAGCCCCCCGGCAGCAGTCCCTCGCAGCCATCCCTGTGCCCCCTGGATCAGGCTCACCTCCTGCAGCGTGGCAGAGCAGAGCTCGATGGCGATGTAGTGGAACTGCTTGTCCTTCTCGGTGCAGAAGTAGCGGACAACGTGGGGGTGTTCGTCTGACTCCCGGAGCAGCTGGACCTCACGATCCACGAGGTGGAAACACTCGGGCAGGAGGCGCTTCACGGCCACGTTCCGGCCGTCGAACTGTCCTCTGGGCAAGGAGTCGGTCGATGGTGGTGCCCATGCGCAGCCCTCCCCAGGCAGAGCAGAGCCCAGCGCTGCAGATGCGCAGCCCAGCCAGGCTTTGGCTGATGCTGGCAGCTTTCCCTTGGGGTCCTCATCATGGGTCACCTTGGAGTGACTCCCAAAGACTTGTCAAGCTATGGACGGGCAGAAATCTCTGCAGCTTCCTGGAAACTTTTCCCTTTTTGTAGGAAAATACTCCCCCTCACTTTATGCTGAGTGCTGGAGAAAGGCTAACCTCCCAGGGACTAGACCTGCTGCTGCCAGGAGCAGGCTCAGCCCAGCTGCCTGACAGCCTGGTGCCAGCAGGGCAGGGGGAGAACAGGGTGGTGGTGCAAAGGGGGGACCTGCCCTGTGTACCCAGTACCGGGTTACGGGAGGCCATGAGCCCAGCTCTCTGAATGGGTTTGATGACCCATCATAATGAAGACCCATCATCTTGAAGACAATGAGAATGGGAGGGTGGAAACCCATTCTCCAGAGCCCCAAACCACTGGTTCTCAGCCAGGGAAGGAGCTGCCTTTCTGCCATACTTGTGTCTCCCAGAAGAGTGACAGGCACCTGGGGTACCACTCACCTGAAGACAAAGGTTCCTCCAGCTCCATGGCCCAGCACGTCCTTGGGGTTAAAAGAAACTTTCCCAACTACAATCACATCTGGTTCTGCATCTGCAGAGGAAGAGGAGGACAGCCATCCTTCAACCTATGAGTCTGTCCTGAAGGAGGGCCATCCAGTTCTTGATGTACCTGGCCATTCTTTGGGCCCTACTACTCTTGCAATTGTTTTTGTAGCCCATGCTTATCCAGCATCTCCACCCCTGTCAGCTGGGGTGCAGCCCCTTATCTTTGCTCCCGCTCTGGGTGAGAACACCTACGGACAGACAGCCCCTTGCACCCTCCCACCTGCACACACCTTCAGCAGCTGCTGGGACAGCTGGATCTGAGCTGTCCATCCCATTAGCCAGGTCCTTCAGGCTGGTGGAGGAGCTGGAACTCTGTGAGAGCTGCAACACGCTTCCCCGGCTCAGCCCTGGCTCCACGGGCTCTGCAGGGACACCCTCCCCAGAGACCCGGCTTGGGAGCAGCATCTCCTGCTGTAGGAGCTGAATCTGCTTCTCCAGCTGCTGCTGCTGCACCGCATGCTGCTTCTGCAGTTTCTGGAACACAAACCACGGCAGCACTCAGCTCCTGTGCCCCGAGCAGAGCCACGAGGACTCGGCACACGCCGTGCGTGCACCCCGTGCCCCTCGCCCAGCCGGCAGCGCTGCACACCACCTCGGCTTGTTACGAGCACACATGAGACAGCGTGGGAGCTGCACGGCTGGTCACAGCCAGGCCATTGCTGCTTGTGCCACAAGGCTGAGACAAGAGAGAGTCCCCATCCCTTCGGAAGCGGCGTTTCTGGGTCAGAATGCTCCATGGGCCGCCACTCACCGTGAGCAGGAGGAACAGGACTCCCCCGCCTAGCAGGGCTGTGCCGACGCCAGCCATCACCAGGTCCCAGATGCCAGCCTCGGGGTAGACCTTCACCTGCTCCCTCGGTGCGGGATCCGGCTGGAACGGCCCCTCGTTGCGGATAGCCGGCTCCTCTGGGCTGCTCGGGGCCAGAAACTGTAACGCACACCCGGGGCGGGGTGACACCAGGGGGACAGAGCGTGGGGCACTCAGGTGTGGGACCCCACTCCCCATGACACCCCTCCTCTGGTTACCCCACCCTGGGAACCCACCGCCCAGACCCAGACAGCACAGCCCCTTCATCGACCAGCAGCGCCCAAGGTTCCCCCACCAGGACAGAGGTGGGACCCAGCAGAGCTCCACCACTCACGTCATCAAACGCGGTCCTGGCAGGAGGAGCCCTGGGGATGATGGTTTCAGTTGTCCTCCTCAGATTCTCCGGGAAGGCACGTAGCATTGTAGTGTGGACCACGGGAGGCAGCTCATGGTGCCCTGTGATGGGAAGGAAATGGAGACAACCCTCAGCTGGTCTCCAGTCACAGCTTCAGTCCCTCATCTCTGCAGCACTGATGTGGGCTTGCCAGGCAGCTCTGGCTCTCCTGGAGAAGGGGGTGTTGCTTTCTCAAAGGAGACACCAAAAATATCAGAGCTACAACCTGCCAGCTCTGTCCCCAAGGATGGGGACCTGGAGCAGCAGCCAGTGGCAGAAGGCAGAGGGCAAGGTCCCCTGCTCTCAGCACGCACAAAGGCCTGACCCTGCTCCTTTGCCTCCCCAAGGCTCCAGACCCCACCCTGATTTCCGAGCATGACAGCACAGTGTGGGTTACGCTGTGGCCATTGCACATGGAGAGCAATCACAGAGCAGGCTGGTTAACCCGGTGCCTGGGTGCTGGGCTCCAATGGCACAGCACATACCCCACCACCCCTAAGTCAAAGGGTCCCTGCCCGCCCCACAAGGGTGGCCCGTCCTGGTGAGTGGACAAGGAAGGGTGGCAACCACCCCAAGTCAGAGCCCCGTGGTCCCTGGGGATGACACGCCAAAACACAGTGGCAGCTTGGGCTGCACCTCCCCAGGGCACCCTCCAGGAGTGAGGATGCAGGGAAAGCCTGTACCCCTTGAAGGTGCGCACCTATTAGGAACCACTGGTTGTGGAGTGAGGCGATGCTGCCCTGCGGGTACTTGACGTCGGTGCTGGGCGTGATCTCACACTCCCCTGACTCTCTCATGGTCACATCATCCGTGGTGGGGCCGTCGATCCTGGCCAGCGTGATGCCCTGTGGCTGGGGGTCCGACAGCTCGTGGAGCACTGTGCAGGCAGAACATGCACCTGCCACAGCCCACCCCAAAAGGAGCTGGGGGGACACTCACCACCAAAGCTACGCTGCTGTGGACCAGTGAGGTCAAGGCGTAGAAGCTGGCTGCGTGCTTCCCCACGTAGAGCGCTGGCCTGCAAGTCAGGGACAAGCATCAGCCTTCCATCTGTCACGGATGAGGGCAGCTGAGCAAGGGTTAACACAAATGCCACCGGCTGCCACAGCACAGGAACCACGTACAGGAGCTGGGTCTTGGTGGCAGTGAAATCCTTCACGGACTGGTAGCTCCACTTGAGGAGATGGATGTCCTGAGAGTGGAAGGTCAGGTAGCGCAGGGTCTCCATGGCCAGGTTGAGGTGGGGGACGCGGCGGAGGCTGTCCTGATGCCACATGTAGATGCCGACCACGGGCGAGCCATAGTTCTGTGCCCACAGGACCTCCCCGCTCTCCTTGTCCAGTGTCACCACCAGCCCGTCCCCGCTGGAGGCGAAGTGTGCCATTTCTAGGCAGAGCCAGAGGGAGGGGGCGATGCAGCGGCTCTGGCCACGGGGCTCTGTGCCCCCTCCACCCCCCACTCCATCCTGCCACTGGCTGTGGGCCATCGCCTGGAGCTCTGCGCCCACGAGAGCCGTGGCTGGCACAGCAGCCGTTCTCGACGGCAATCGGCACAGCAGAGGCCCACCGGCCATGGCAGCGTCTCCGCGGGTGCCCGCACAGCCACGGGTCCTGCTGTGAGCAGCGTGCCAGGGCAGCCGGCTCCCGCGACTCCCACGTGCACCGCAGCCACTCACTGTAGTGGTGGGATTCCTCGCAGAGCGGGGCCGAGTAGTCAGAGAAGGTGGCATTCCAGCGCAGCTCCCGCGACTTGGTGTCATACATATGACATACTCTGGGGAAGAGAGCGGGGAATGAGGTCGCTGCCCAGCACCCTGTTCCCGGGACTAGGCAGACAAGCTGGGAACAGGACTGACTTACGGGTACGGCCGATGTAGAGGAGGGGACTTGATGGGCACAGACCATCCCAGGCCTCTGTTGAGAGAGTGGTCTGCTTCTCTCCTGACTTGGGGTCCACAATGAACCAGGTGTCCTGCTTCTTCCCTGAGGATGAAAATAAGTCTCTGCAGTCCTGCCGTCTGTCCCCAGGGCTTCTTATCCCATCTCCTTCCTACGGACATGTCCCCAGGAGGTCCCTGCTCAGCTTCTCCTCCCCCTGGCCCCAGGACCGGTGGCGTGGCTGGTCTCTGCGTACCGGTGTAGAGCACGCCGTCCGAACTGCGGCATGGCGAGGACTGGACCAGCTCCGGGATGGTGAACGGGAGCTTCTGCAACACAGACAGCAGTGTGGGTGTGGGGCCAGAGAAACGCCTCCCCGCGCAGCAGCAGCCTGCCTGCCTTCAGAAGCAGGCTGGGAAGGAGAGGTCCCTGGGACTGTCCCCTCCTCCTCTCCTGCCTTCACTGCTGAACCCCAAAGCAGGACGGAGGGGTGGGAAGGAAAGGGTCCCAGCTGGGTTTGCTCCCCACCCACTCAGCTGACATCTTCCAGGTGCCAAGTACAAGCTGGAGCAACAGAAGACCTTGGGCTTGCCCTGTCCATGGCACCCACCATGTCCCCCAGCCCACTGATCCCCAGGGTGTCCCGCAGCCCACTGACCATCAAGCCTTCTTTGTTTTTCCCTCCCAGGATATACAGGCTGCCATCGTTGGGGTCTGGCAGGAATGCTGGTCTGGAGAGGAGAGAGGAGGGTGAAAGGTGAGCTGGCCCTGCCCTGGGAACATGCCAAGGAGTAATGGCTGCACTAAAGACACCCCTTGGGGTTTCACTCGAGGCTGGGCCTTTCCTAGAAGCCTCCAGCACTGGATGTGGTAGGAGATGAACTCCTGCTCCCACTCAGCATGGAATTCTACACAGCCACCCTGCGCCTACTGGCTGGGTGCCTGGCCCACCCCAGGGAGCTCTCTGCTGCCCTGCCTTCCTCCTGCTCTTTCAGGCTAATTCTACTCAGCTTCTCTTCCACACCTCTCTGCATGGTGGTGCTGTGAGCTTTGGGCTGGCTGTGGAAAAGCTACAACTCGGCAGCAGCTGCTCTGCATCCGCACCCCACGACGCGCCCGCACAAAGGGCAGGCGTAGGGCAAGGCTACGTCCTGAGCTGGGACGCTCCTGTCTCTGCAGTTGCCCTCCTGTGCCATGGCTGGTCAGGGCAGCCGTGCACCTCCAAAAGGCTCCTGCATAGCCCGCAGCCTGCCCACCCCAACTGCCCGCGGTGGGGGGTACGGGACATGCGGACACTCACTCTGCCACATAAACCGGCACCTGCAGAATAGGATCTGAAAGAGAGAGAGGGAAACGCAGCCGTCAGCAGCCTCTCCCTTCGAGGGGACAACGTGGCAGTGTTTACCAAGCACAATCACGTGCTGCTGTGCCCAGGTCTGCAGCCTATTTGCATTTCAGACCCAGAATAGGCACTGCCAGCAGCGGGGTCCGTCCCACCCTCCCCCGAAATGCTCTCCTCCATGCCTGGGGCTGGCACTGCAGCTGGCAGCGTATTCTGGGGCTGAAAGAACTGCTGGCACAGACAACGATCAGCAAAAGCCAAACTGGGGGCTGCATCCCCTACCCCCAGCTAGCAACAAGCCCAAAGGGCCAGGCTGTGAGCCAGCACCCCCTGAGTTGCTACTCACCATCCTTCAGGGTCCACTTGATGTCACCTGTGCTCTTACTCACTGCGTGAAGGTTTCCATCCAGCGTGGAGATGAAAAGCAGCGTTTCTGGGACAGTCACAGCACCACTTTTGAGGCACTATAGCCAGAAACACGTCCTTAGAGAGCAGGGACAGACTTGGAGACAAGCCCTCATGGCCCAAGCCATCTCAGGAAGCTCAGCAGAACCCCTGCACGCAGCATGCTGCAGCAGCACACTATGGGGAAGAGCCTCAAGGTTCCTTCTCGTCCCCAGTGAGGCAAGGCTGGGAGGGAAAATAATTAAATTCCTCGCACCAGCACTTTAAATCTCCTTGTTCCTCCAGCTCCACCCTCACAGGACACCTGCAGAATCGCACCTGCTAATGGCTGTTTGGAGGTGCTGTGTTTTATGTGTGTGTGACATTAAGCCCCAGCACTACGGTTGCCATGCTCACAGCGAGAGGCACCACCAGCAGCGTGCAGATTTTGTGGTCCCTGGTTCCTGCAGCACAGGTCACATCCCACCAGCTCAATCCCCGGGGTGATGAAGCCTTTCCAACCTCTCCCCTGGAGCCAGCTGTCCTGCACACAGGGATGAGCTGCTGTTCCCAGCCACAACTCTGAAGGTGACACAAACAGCCCAACGACCTGCTCTCTCCAGAAACAAACGAGTTGGGTGACTTTTCATGCCAGAAATGCAATTAATGTTCACCTGGACCTTCAAAGCTACAGGTTTCAGCCACCCTGACGTCGAGGCAGTAATTGCATGTTCATGCTGGGAAGCGGAGCTGCTGCTTCCGCGTCCAGCATCTGCACAGCAAGTGCCAGCTCAGCCGCCGCAGGCTGGTACTCACGCCGGCCTCACCCCCTCAGCAAACAGGGATCAGCAAACAGCGCGGGGACCCAAATGGCTCCAGGCAGAGGCAGGGCCGGTGTGGCCGTCCCCAGTGCCACGGAGCTGGAGCAGCACCCAGGCTCCACGCTGGCAGCTGTGCAGAAGCCGGTTGAGTAAGCTGCTGCGCTGGGCACTCGTGCGGGTGGCCGAAGGACATCCCTCGGGCCCGTCACCCAGCCCCCTCGCTGCCTCTCACCTGCACTGCACCAGCTCCTGGAGCCTGAGCAAAGGGCCTGGCATGGAGACCCCAGACTGGAGAGGGGAACTGGCTGACAGCCGAGACGGTGCGCTCTGTGTGAGCACGTGCCTGCCTGCAGAGCAGGACCTGATAGATGTGACAGGCCAGCCATGGCACAGATGGGCAGGAGACACACGTTCCCTTGAGTCACCAGAATTACTCCAGATCCAACAACGCAGACAGAAAGCCCAGTGGGTGCCAGGTCACACGTTTTCCAGCTGTACATCCTGCCAGGAGCACACAGCAGCTCTCTCCCAACACACTTCACAGTCAACCCCAGCTTCAAGCCCAAATCTATTATTTGCCTTTCTTCTTGCTTAAATTTTAAGCAAGGTCAGAGGGAGTTTCCCAGCTCTTGCTTTGTCCAGGGGATGCAGTGGGGTGGGCAGAGAAGAGTGACTGCTCCTTGCCACTGCTTCTCCAGCACCAAGCAGCCACACAGGCAGGCTGCAAGTGGCTTCGAGGGACTGGCTGTGGTGAGAAGCCAGACCAGCAGACACAGAGCTCTTGCAGTCTGGCCACCTGCAAGATGGAAACAGAACCGAGACTGCCGAGCCCTCACAGATGTCAGAGCTATAGTGGGCTCTGTGGTCACGGGCTCTGCTTCCCCCCGCCCGCTCCCCTCCCTCATGGTTTGCAGTTTCTTCCATCTTCTCTGCAACTCCTGTTTTTTCAGTGATAGGCCAGGCTGTCCAGCACACTCCTCACACACCACAGTGGGCAGAACTGGGAGCACTGGGGACCTGCCACCCTCTGCTCTGCTCCCAGCCGCTAGCCCAGAATCACAGCCGCTGTTCCTGTGGGCTGTCCACAGGACCTGGTGCCCACTACACCAGCCTGGATTCTGCAGTGATGTCCCTGGGGCTGGAGCTCAGCCAGGGACATGGGGCACACTTGCTCCCCCAGTGAGGAAGGGGGCAGGCAGGCCCAGGCAGGAATGTGGTGCCAGCACCCACTGCCTCCTTCGCTGGAGACGCCCTACCAATGTCTGCCAAAGCCACCCAGCCACGCTACCTTCCCTGCTGGAAATGCCACCGGTAGCCGAAGCTTGCATCTGGCTCCCTGGAGCACCTCCCTGCCAGCCAGCCAGGGCTCTGCGGGGAGGAGCAGGCAGGAAGGGGCCAAGGGCTCCCCGGAAAAGGGACTCTGCTTGCAGCCCCAGCCAGGCCCAGGGTTGGACGTGCGTTTCTGAGCAGAGGGGAACACCTGCACTGTGCGTGGCCCCTCACTTGCGGTGAGCAGTGCAGACCTCCACCACACGCCTGCCGATGCCAGTAACGCCACAGCCACAGGACCCCCACACGCAACCTCCCAGACCCCATAGACACCACAGCCCCTCTGCCCCACAAACCACGCTCTCCTGGGTGCGGGGACCCTGCACACCCACGCACTGCTGGCACGGGTGGGCGCTCGAGCCCACGTCACCCCAGGCTCACACCCGCGAGTGCCAGGCACACGGAGGGGCTGAGCCTGCCCGCACACCCACCCACTCCCTCCCAACACACCCACCACGTCCCACCCACACGCCCGCGGTTCGCGGGGAGGCCTCTCGGTGTCCACACGCTCCCGATGCTCCGGGGCGCAGGGGACACGCACTCACTCGCGCAGGACACCGCGACGCGCAGGTACCCGCGCTGCCACCCGCGGACGCTGTCGCAGCCCCTTACGCCCCCGCTCCTACCCGCGGGCCGTGCCGCGGCCGTACCTGTGCCGGGGGCGGCGGGAGGAGCAGCAGCAGCAGCGGCGGCAGCAGCAGCAGCCCCCGGAGCAGCGGCGCGGCGGGGCCGCCCATGTCCCGGACATGCCGGGAGCCCGCGACGCGCAGGGCCGGGCCGCGCTTATCGCCGCGCCGTGAGTCAGCGGGGCCGGGGCGGATCCAGGATGCGGTTTCCTGCCCCTCCCCCGGCCCGGCCCGGCCCCGAGCACGCCCCGCCACCCTCCTTTCCCGGCAGGGCAGCGGCGTTCAGCGGCCCCGGGAGGTCGCAGCCGACGGCCGCAGCCGGCCCCCGTTCGCCGTAATCTCGGGTTTAGCATCCTCCCCTCTCCGCGCACTTGACGGCACCGTCCCCGGCACCGTCCCCGCGGTTTTAACGCCATTCTGGGAAAAATTCCTCTCGCCCCTGGCTTGGGATGAAGCGTATGGGCATCCCCAGCTCCCCGCAGCCTCCCTGCAGCCCCCAGGCTGTCCCCTGCCCAAGTTACCGGATTGCTCCCGGATACTCACCTGAACAAGAGCTTGTCTGTTTTGTACACGAGGTGAACTATGTATCACCCGTTTAGAACCTTATTTCACCCTTTTCTTTAACTGAGGGGACAGGGAAAGTTTCTCAAGCTAGCAGCAAACACCAGCAGCATCTGCTAAGCATCAATACCTGCTGGCGTAAGCCCCAACTGGGCAGGCTGCACCTGAGCACCTGCTGTTGGGGGCTGTTCCACAGAAGCCCGCTCAGCCCAACAAGGACATCTACAGTTTAAAACAAGATAAAACCCTTTAAAGAAGAATTTTTCCTGTAATCCACAGCCTTTTTGCATGGAGTGACAGAGGGCAGCAGTATACCCAAATCCCTGCCCCAGGAGAAGGGAACCAATGGCAGCAGATGTGACAACGAGCATAGGCTGCCTGGATTTCTGCCTGTGTTCAGCTTTCTACAAAGAAATTAGTTACAAACCATTTGCTAACAGTTGTTTGTGTGCTCAGAAGTAGCTTAGTACATACAGAACGTTGAAACACTCAAACGCAGAAATACTTAATTATCAAACTTTAATTCATAAGACTAATCATACAGAATAAAACAATAGGATAACCAGTCAAGGTTACACTTAAAAAAATCCAGCAGTGCAAATCTAAGACTAAATATTTGTCATCTCCCCCTCCCCTGAAATAGGCAATAGATTATTTAAAAATACCATAATACATGGTACTTACATATTCCATTTAAAATAAATCTGCAGTGGACACAAACATCTAAGATTGATTTTTTTTTTTAATATAAAACCAAAGAATGAATTGCTTAGAATACGGGTAAGACATAGTGAACTTCCATGAGCCACAGACAAGCGAATCCTTGGCTAGAAGGTAAAACTGCCATATGTTTCATACAAGACTTGCTACAAGCTCTCCTGGTCCCCCTCCTCCCTCCCCCCTCCCAGTGACAAGGACATTAATTAACCAAACAAGATGCTAACAAACCTAAAGGTGGTGAAAGGCTGGAGTACAAAACCGAAAATGAGAACAGCTCCACTGGGAAAATAAAAATCAAGTTACAGAGGAAACAGAAGAAAAGTAAACAAGAGAAGGAAAGTTTGGAAACAAACCTTGCTCCACTGAGTCGGCACAGCGAGCACCCGGAGCAGGGAGCACATGCCGTGCCTGTGCCCACACAGCTCCATCATCACTGGTTGTAAGGGAACACTGTGGTCGGGGAGGGGAGGGTGCGGAACAGCCTACCACAACCACCTTGGACAGTGTCATTGCAAGGGAATTGTTTCTCTTTGGCCCTTAAAGTATGAAGAAACAACAGATACAAAATTGTACGTCAAGTACAAAATTTAGCAGGCTGTGTGCGTGTGTTACCAGTTAAAGTACTGGGCATTAACAGTTTCTTATCTAGGTCTTTGAGTTCAGCTAACTTTTTCTTCTTTCATCACCATAACACTTAATTTAGTTACAGATTTCTCACCAAACAGTGTCATTAATGGAAATTAATGATTTACTTTGAGCTCGATATGAAAAACTTGAGTAATACAAGATTTTCCTGCAAGATACAGTCTCTGGTCAAACCCAAACAAGGTTCAGTGACACACTTTTGCATTCCTAATGCAATACTAATCCAGGAACTGTTTGCACTCACAATGCATGGAGATGGAATACTCAACTTGGGACAAGGAGATAAGAAACCCACAGTGCTGGGCACGGAGAAGGGAAAGGAATGGCACAGAGATGAGCTGCAAGATTCAATGCCATGGAGCAGTGTACAGAGGGCTCAGGGACTGGTGCAGGGCTTCTCCCTGACAGGATGGCAGCGAGGAGGGAGATGCTGCCCGAGCGCTGGGAGCAGTTGCCAGTGCAACATGGGAAGCACTGGCTTTTTTCTGTGGGAACGCCACGTCTGCATTAACCCCCTATTAGTAAATCCAGCAAAGCACTCAATGCAGCTTCCTAAGGAGTCATATCCCACCGTGTGCATGGAGAACCATACATATTTACACCAGGGAGCCCATCCCCACGGAGAGGACAGTGCCGAGTCATCACTGAACTGAACACTTTTACACAAGGATCACTAAATGTTAACATAAGCTTCCTACAGAACATTACACATCGGATCCCTAAACATCTTCACCCAAAACACTGATTATATTTGTACTTTACTCGCACTGCTTGTGTCTTACTGAGGACTAATTGCCAAATTCCTCCCCAGGACCATTTGTTACGCTGAATCTGCCCTTGAGACAATCACAGATACCAGAAAGTAAAAGCCAGAAGTCAAGAGAGAGGCTAGCAAACGGCTCCCCAGTCAGGCAGGCTGAGACACTAATGAATTAGAGTGACAGTGGTTTTTTAGACATTAATGATCATTAGTTAATAATTGCCTTGGAAAAAAAAAATCAGTATATACCAAAAGATAAGGCTCCACATCATTCTGAAAGAGAAAGGATCTTAAAAGCAGCGTTGCTAAATTCAACCAGAATGTTCACATAAAGAACCCCCAAGAAACCTATGATATTACAGCCAATTAAAGCATTTTCTGTAACTATCACTTCCCTGCGTTCCAATTCAAGCTTTGCACATAGAACAAAAAGGTGAAACAACTTCCTTTCCCTAATCAAATCCAACCTGAAAAGCAGCACCTAAAGAGGATCGCATTTTCTTAGTTTATAATAATTTCTTCTCTGTGTTTAAGACTGCTCTGTAACCAACGGGGTTTATATTGTTTCTTTTGAGCTGATTGATTGTACCTGGCGCAGGATGCAGAGTAGTCATGTCCTTGGGAAAGCAGCAGACAGGAACGTTCGGCACTGCCCCGTGGCCCAGGCACCCCTCTCGCCATAGATCGGGTCCCTGCGCTCCCCCGGCACTGGCAGCAGAGTGTACTCACCCCGGTCACCGCATCGAGCGCCAAAGGCGCAGGAACTCTGTGGAGGAGCTGGAACTAAGATACACGTCCTCTCAAGGAGCAAGCAGATGAAAGAACAGGAAAGGAAAACGGAGTATGAATGGATGTACAGACAGGTCTAAGCAAGTCAAGTCGCAAGCGGGAGCTGATGGTCACAGAACCAACAAGGCAGCAAATGCAAAGGCAACCCCAAGTGCCAGAAAAAGCTCAGGTCACCCATTTTCATGATACTTTCTGTCAGGTACTGAATTTTAAGTTTAAGCCTTAACACCAGGATCGGCAACTATAAATACAAAGCGAGACAGCTGCATTTAGTTGTAACACTCTCTCTGATTAACTAACACCAACTCCACCACCTGCACTCGCTCCGAGTGTCAGGAGGGGGCTGCTCCAGGGAGCTGGCACTGCACTGCTGCAGGAAGAACTCCTGTCTCAGCGTGTTTGTGTCAAGACACTGCTGGTGGCTTGTATACAGAAAGGAAATACCTCAAGCTGCAAGAGCAACAAGCACATCGCTAGTTTCTATGTAGGATATGAAAAACACCTTTAAAATCCGTATTGCATGAATGTTCTAACTGAAAATACAAAACTAAAGCTGCATATGTTGCTGCCTAGAGTCTACAGGTAAATATGTAACCTCATACCATAAAGTGAACACTTTTACTGGTCTCCAAAATAAAAATAAATACCCATTTGGGAATTTGCACCTGCTGAGTTTCAACTGGGCTGTTTCAAGGAGAGTGGAAAATGGACATGGAGATATATTAAGATCAGGCATCCCTAACAAGGCTGTTTCTCCAGGAGTTTCACCAAAGGTTGAGCTACTTACATTGAGACATATCAAGCCTACAGTCTTAAAAAAAGAACAGCGATCTGTTAGATGCAGGTTTAACACCAAGCAAGCCTGATTCAGTCTGGCTGTGCGATACAATCTGTTAAGGGTGTGCACCTTTTCAGGACTGAGAGGTCCATTCAGAAAACCTGAGATCAATGGCACGTGAATTGCTGAGCTGACAGGCAGAATGTCACAGACCAAAGGCGAGGAGCATTGTTTCAGACAGGACGAGATGCAAGAAATTCCTGTAAACTTGAGCAAGAGAAAAGCTGAAAGGTGATTTAGATTTCAAAACATCAGTTGCTGGATAGATACCACAAGTATGGTTAAGATTCACTGAACAAGGGAACTATGAATTTTCAAACACAGGTCCCAAAAGGCTATTGCCCTTATTTTAGGATCCAAAGCGGCATCTGAGCTTCTCTCTTCCCCGCTCCGTCCACCCCCAAAAAGGCAGGAAGGTCTCTTTGGTTCAGTCCCTTTGCAAGATCTGTGTCACTGCTTCACCCCGTTCATGCCAGACAGCACTTTGCAGCGCACTCCAAAGAGGGTTTGGTTTTCTTTCTTAAATCTTCAGTCAAACGGGTAAGTGTCATCACAACAGCTGCAAAATGATTCTGGAATGCAACATGCACGATGAGGAAAATGCTCCGAAAAACACAGCACCCCTGAGGCAGGGGGCAGAAGGGGAGCAGAGAGGTATGCAGGTGGGAGGAGAACAACTACCATGGCATGAAAGGGGACAGTAAGCAGCACCGGGTCATTGCGATTACAAAACATCCACAGTGGTATTTGTCTGCTCCAAACATGCTACACAGAGAACCAACCCAGAGCTTCCAGTGTTGGGAAAAAACAGAGAGAGAGAGAAAGCCAAAGAACAAAGCAGGGCATCTTTGGGTTAAAACAAAAGAAAGAAAGGAAAAACAACTAAACCAGAAGAGGTTTTGCTACCAAAGATTCAAACCTGAAATAAAAGGGCCAGCAGAATATGGCTTACTAAACATCAACTTTGCATATGGTTTAAAGTTTATTTTTAAAAAACTGTTTCTGAAATTCTCAGTCACAACCAAGTAACTAAATTAAGTCTAATGCTTGTAACTGAAAGATTATGAAAATACTCGTTTTTGCTTAAACCATGTAAAAAAATCCTCAATAATACATTGCAATATTTTCTTTTTAAAACTAAATTGGAAGATCAACTCTCAGCAGATTTAAGTGTATTACACACAATATTTTGTCAATTAAGATTTATTGATTTCCATTGGTTTTGCTTTAAATATGGTTGAAGCTGACTGCAGAAAAGGGATGGTGAAATTTTTTAAGTTAAAAGTAAACTAATGGTGAAAGAACATCACCTCTGGCTTCCATCAATGCCTCGTTTATCATATTTTATTAATAAGTTCCAGGACTATCAAATCCAGGGATCTTGGAGGCCTCTCCCAGCAGTGTCCTTAGCTTTGTGTCATTTTCCTGTGCCAGAGGTGAGCGTGCTTTCAAAAATACTGCCACTTTCCCAGCACCGTGTCTTTGATTGCATCAACATATTGAGTTGGTACCCAATAGACCCAGTAGTAAGATGCTTCTGTTGGGCCCAGCTGAAATGCCTGCAAAGTTAAAAATGACATCATTTACAAACGGGGAACAGAACAGCTCATACCAGTGGACAGAGAGAAAAATCAGACAAGTCTGGTACACCTACTGCCTCCTCCAAACACTTGGCACACGCTACATATATTGGGTAAGCAATGAAGGAAAAAAAAAGCATTCCTCAGAGAAAGGAGAACTGCCAAGTGCCAATTAAAGCAACGAGCTCTTGGCTTTTACAATATCACAGCAGCAACAAAAACTCCTGGGCAGTTTCAAGAACATGAGGAAATTTTTCTGGAAGGCAGAACTTGAAGTGTAACTCAAAATTCTCTACAGAAACAAGCAGCATGTGCAGAGTGGAGAAGCCAAACAGGAACTAAGACAACTGCCACGTTTTCATAGTCACAGCATTCTATATTTAGACATAACCTCCTATTCTCAAGCTATGTCGGTATGAATAGAGAGGAGCACCACAGCACACCAATAACATCTATCCCCACTTTAGGTTAAGAGTTTATTGTACCATGTTCTGTACCATTTTCTCACAGGGATGATCAAAAATTAAGTATCTGGACAAAGACCAGATCATCACCCTCCTGCAAACAGTAAGTTTCACAATTTTATATATTTCCCTTAAAGAAGGAAACAGACTTATACAAAGAACTTACTGCAACATTAAAAATCAGTTACTGTACTTTAGAAAGCAAGTCCTCAGAAAACCCCACAGATTAAAGGAAATGGCCAACAGCTCAGTAATGTTAACAGAGGTCTCTTGTTAAACCTGTTGCTCTTCTAGACCCAATACCAGTTTTTCAGGAAATTACAAACGAGGAAAAATTATTACAGCATCAAATCACTACTTTTTTTAAATATCCAGCAAGGCCTGTTACTTTTATATATATATATATATATATATATACACACACCCCCCCACTGGAAACTATAAAGTAAACTAGATATAGGAAAATATCACTAACATTAAGAAATTGTGAGCTACACCGTATTTTTTCCTGTTTTAACCCTGTCATAAGACAGAAGATATGAAAACACCTGTAAGCACCTAATGTTTGTGTGAAACTGGCTCAGATTTCCATCAAGTAGCAGATACTCAATGTGCCACTCAAAGTATCTACACTGTGACAGCAGACCATCTTCCACGACACAGGGGGCTGGTATTACTATTGGCCTCTGGCTTGCTGTGTTTTAAAAGCCTTACTTCTGTGTACTGGCATGAAGCAATTAGATTGCTATTATTAAAGATATTACTTACCATCATGTGATAATCCTCGTGTCCTTCAATAGGCTCACTGACCACGTTTTTAATGGACCCCATCGGTAACTTTTCTGTTCTCTCTACATTAAAATTGATCAAAGTATTATTTCTGATACATGGGGGAAGCAGTATTCCATTTTCATTTCATATGCCACCTCCATCACTTCCAAAAGTTCCTCTGTCAGCAGTCTCCTCTTTGGGTGAACTTTGGATACCTGCTGCTGAGAACCCACATCAACATACACCCCAAAGCTGGTGGGCTAACTGAAAGGAATCCAAAACTGGATGACACAGTTCCTTGCATTTTATGTCTCTGCATCACATGAAGTACTCAGTGTACCTGACACAGGACTAAATTCAGTGAGGGGAAACCCCTGGCTTTATTCAATGTTTCTTCATAGAACTCCACTTGGAGCAGTGGGATTACCCATCGCAGCAAAAGCTGGTCCATGTGTAAGAATATTCAGGACTAACTACTGAGGATTATACTAAGCTCTACAGAAATGACAAGGTTGGAAAAGCCAAAAGGAGATAGGCTAACTAATTCTTGGAAAGTCTAATCCTGGTTTTACCCTGAGGCAATGCTCAGTCATTACTCTAAAAACCCAGGGAAGGAAATATGAATGAGCAAGTAGGGAAAGAAACAAAAACAGACAAGGAAAAAATAAATAAAAAAAAAGACTACAATTACAAGACAGACTGCTGTCAGCCAGTCAGAGGTAACCAACAGGCATAGCAAACTACACCACTCAGGGCAGACTTTTTCTGTCTCAGTTCTGACCCCGCTCCTTCCTGAAGGCTTAACTCCATGATCCTTCCTTTCAGCTCCAAACTAAAGTTACATGCTTGGGTACAAGACAGAGAAAACTATAAACACTCTACAAAGGAGAAGCAGAACTATGAGTTCCTTAGACACTAATTTGAGTGATCCAGAAAAAAACCCACTTACTTAAAAAAAGCATGCAGGGAGATAAACTTAGTAAAGACAAACTTTCTCAGCAGTGTAACCTGACTCCAAACTACTTCAGTCAGACTCACAACACTGAACCACTGAGTAAAAACCTTACTTTTGACTCATTTAGCATCCTACAAATGAATTACTCTTCACAATACCTCAGCATTATCAACACATCTACAAAAATGACACAGAGCGACCGAGGAACATCTACCTGTATCAAACCTTAGGTCACAAAAATCATACAAAGCGATCTCTGAAGCGCAGGGAGGCTGTGTGGGGGAAGAATCAGTTTCAACTTTTCAAGGACTAAAAGAGTTTCAACTTTTCAAGAAGTAAAAAACTACGTTAACAGCCAGTTAGTTTTAGTCCAGCCCTTATGTGCTGGCATCTGACATGAATTTCTCAGAGCAGGAAGGAGTTTTTTTTTCCAACAACAGCCAGCAATTATGACCATTCCCTAGAGGAAGGAAGCTGCTGCTAATTTTGAGAAGTAGGGAAACAGGTTACTTGAAAGACAGATGACTACAAGCAGAATCAAATTTCATAGCTCAAGAAACACTGATCTAGAACACTTCAGAAATACTAGACTTGTAACCCATCTAAAAGGTGAAGGGAGAGGATTAATTACCTGAATACTAATCATGTATTTAGAATATGTTATCAAAACCAAAAAGATCTGGCTGCCCAACCTATAGAGGAAAAAGAATGACATCTGGGTGGATCACTTAGCCCAGGAGAAAAAAAAAATAATTAAAAATAAAATAAAAAAATCACTGCAATGGGTATGATAGAGTTTTTAAAGCCAGAAAAAGCATCACAGTCAAGTCTGTCCTACAAAGGAAAGGTCAAAAACTTCCAAGATTTCTGCTTACTTTGGAAATGACATAGCAGCTGGAGGTGCCATCCAAAGGTAGTATTACCATCCAATTAGGTTACTTTACTGGGACAGTGAGCAAGCATTTCTATTCCTCTTGCTCATCACTGTAATATTGCCCCATCCTGGTCAAACTAAAGGAACAGAGCTTCCTTTGGAAGCAGGGGGTTATCTGAGACGTCCTCAGCAATGCACGCTATCACCACAGAGCTTTCAGCTCCTCCTGGCACCACTCAAGAGGGAAAACCGACTCCTCTGCACAGCAACACATGCCATAGTTTCTGCAGTTGTACATCACTGAAACAAGACACCCAACCAATTTTGGTTGGAAGGGCAGATAATGACAAGAGGTGCCAGCACTCCTAGTTTTAATCCCAGTCCTAAGATTCATGTCTTAGCCAAGTCATTGAGCCTCTGTGTGATGCTGGAGTCAGTCCAATGTTTATGAAGTGCTTTTGAGATATGCTAGAAATGCCAAAGACAATCTACATTTGGAGCTATGAATAGCAGATTGGAACGTTACTCTACAGACACAACTGAACTCGAGTTTTTCAATAACAGAAGTAAAATGCTCTGGGAGAATGGCATTTGAGAAGAGGAAACAACACTTAGTTTTCAAGTATTACAATACCAGCGTTGTTCCCTAAACACAAGAGTCACACCAGGCACGTTTTCTAGGTCACTCAATTCACTTACAGCCCAATTATCAGTTATTCACCTCAGAGTTTGAGAGTTGCTCACCTTTTGTACCAATCCATAGCTGGTCTTGCTCAAGTTTAAAAGTCAATCTTACTTTCCCCCTGACTTGTTGTACATGCCAGATAATGGCACTGTTGGCAGGCGCTCCTACAAAGAGGCAACATAACAAGTCATGGTGAAGGGCATGAACAGGAAAAGCTATATTGTCTTTAACTTTTTAGGCACAAGGATGACCCATCTTTCCAGTTTCCTGCTATGATAGCAAAGAATCATTGAACCAGCAAAGAAGGATCTCAAACTACAAAAAAAAGAGTCCCTTCTGATTCTAACAATGTTTCAAGCACTTATTTGCTTACCTGAACACCTTTAACAGAAGGCATCACATCATCAGGTTTTCCTTTATCCAGTACTTTTCTGTGTTGCTACAATATAAACCCAGAAATTAGAATTTACACAGACACAACTTCCAGCAGCACCCCGACCATGTATCCCAGCAGCACTAACAGACAGTTAAGGACTATTCCCCATCATTTATCACACAGGAAACAGTTAATTTTCAAAGTTAACCGAGCACTTTCTATGCCAGTCTAAAGAAATTGTGTAAATGAATAAATCCCCTTCAATATAATGCAAAGAGAATCATCCCTTCCACAATATACACAAATATGTGTATATATATATTAAAATAAAAATACCCCAAGCCCCCCTTTAATACCATACATGCTGAATCACATAGTTGGCATTTGGCAAGACAGTTTTAAAAGTCCAGTGTTATATCCAGTGAATGGCAGAAAACCCTCCACGTTTGACAGTGCAACATACCGCAACACAGCAACAAACCAGAAGAGATTAGAGCAGTAGTAACTAAGAAAACCATGCTCACAGCTCCTAAGGTGCCAAGTACCTTTAAACAATGATGCAACTTAGAGTGAACGTGAGCTATGATAAATTATAGAAAAACAAAAGCATGTTTCATAAGGGTTGCAGTTCAATGATGCACTATTTAACTTTTAATCAAATTTATTTTGAGGAATGTACAGGGACAGTGATACCTTGAGCTGAAAATTCTCTCTCAGTCCTACAAAACTGCAGCACCACCACCAAACCAACCTCACTGCACTGCATTTCACTCCCTATTTGGAGGCAGCACTTCAAGATGCAAGATGAGTATTCAACATCCATGTTCCCTTCAGTGCTGGGATAGCTGAAGGAACTGCTCACATGGTGCTCATTTCAAAGGCAGTTTTTGGAGATCATTCTTTTATGCCAACTAAAATGCCTTAATTTTTAGATAAAATTAACTTAAGACTGCATTTTAGCAAAGAACGGTGACATATTTCTATTTCTTGTCTGACATGCTAGCCTGCACCAGCCCAAGCAGTGTCTTGCAAAGCCCCAGCCTCCGCTAGACCAAACATTTTTCTGCTGTTGGAACCTCTCTGCACAGAGCCTGTCTACGGCTTAGCTGTGAAAGAAGAAACCCCAGCCTGCTTTGAGGAGGAACAGGACCCGAAGCTCACTACAGAGTATAACAAGAAAACCACATAAACCCTACAGCTCCCCCACACCAGGAATTATCAAATCATCAACAACCTTTTGTCTGCAAAGCGGTTCCTTTTTGTTTTCTTCAGCTTTGACCTCCTGTTGAGCAGCTTCTTTGGGCGTATTTACTGCTAAAACATCATTGATAGTAGAGCCAACCACCATAATTTTCGCTCCGTTTGTTACTTTGATTTCCCGCAATGTTTTCTCCTCCGGTAGAAGTCCCTTGAACATAACTTTCTGCATAGCAGGTGGAAGGCCTAAGAGGTAAGAATAATGATTAGAAGACCGCCTGGCAGCGGTGAGGAGGCGAGGGCTGAAGCAGGAGAGGCAGCGGCAGCCCCGACACACCTGTGAGCGAGTGGATCTTCTGCTTCAGCTCGGCCCCCGTGCTGTCCAGGCAGAACTTCACGTCGTACTTATTCTTGTTCCAGATAACCTTTAGCTCCACGAGCTCCTTCCCGCTCTCCGCATCGCCGCCGTTGCTGACAGACGCCTGCGGGGGATCCCGGTGCTCCTCGCCGTCTGGAGACCTCCCCACCGCCGGCGAGCCTCCCTCTCTGCCGCAGCCCAACGGCAGCTCCTGCGCCTCCGCCTCCATGCCCGGCTCCTCGGCACCTGGAGACGACCGGACAGGAAGAGCCCGGCTAGCGGGGACCTTCCCCGGCCCGCCCGGCCCACCCTGCTCCGGCCCGACCCGTGCTCCAACACCCGGAGCGCCGCGCCACCCCGACGCCCGCAGACCGCCGCGGGGCAGACCGCCCGGGGCCGGCTCCCCGCGCCGGCGCCTCCCCGTCTCCTCTCCCCGCCCCACCCCGCGTTACAGCCCGCCGCCTCTGCCGCGCCGCCAGGACCGCGGGCTCCTACCATCGGCGGCGGCAGAGGCGGCGGCAGCCATGATGATTGTGTACAATCTGCCGCGGGGCACGCCGGGAAACGCCCGCCGCTGACTGCTGGGCCGCGCCGCTTCCCGTAGCCCGCCCCTTCCCGCCTCTCGCAGCCCGGAGGGAGGTGCTGACCCCGCGGGCCGCTGTCCCGGGCTCCCGGTCGCGCCGCCCGAAGATGCGGGTGGCAGCGTCCCGGCTGTCCTGCCAGCCGCTCGGGGTGCCGAGACCCTGCGGTGCCGGGAGCCGCGGCGGCAGCCGTACCCCCTTTCCCCGCGGCGCTGCCTCACGTCAATAGGGGCGTGGCCGCTCCTTTACGGGACGCCCCGCCCCCAGGCGCTGAGGGCCCGGGGATTGGTCGGAAGCGACCAGGCGGGGCCAGCGCCCGCGGCCACGTGGGCGGCGCGGGAGGATGGCGCGAGCGCTGCGAGCGCTACGGTGCCCAGGGGGGACGGAGTGGGGCCTGGGGCCGGGCCCGGAGCGGGGGCCGCGGGTGCGGTTCGGGCCCAGCCCCACAGGTAACCCCCGGCTCCTCACCCCCTCGGGGCTCCTCACCCCCTCGGGGCTCCGCCGCGGCGTGAATTCGGGCGCTTCGGGAGGGCGTGCCGGGAGAGGGGGGCGCCCGGTGCCGGTCCGCGAGGCGCTCCGCTCGCTCCTGCCTGCCCTGAGGTACCTGCTGGCTCGCCGGGTGCCGAGGGAACGGAGCTCCCGCCGGGCGGAACCTCCCCGGGCTGGATTCGCCCTGTCGGTGCCGGAGCCGGGAGCGGCGGCGTCGCCGTGTCGCGTCGTTTCGGCGTCGCGGGGAAGTGGTGCGGGAACCCGCCAACGCGGGATCTCCGTCTCGCCCCGGCTCCCCGGTGGTTTGCGGGGAACGTGCGCTTGAGAGGCCGCTGCCAGTGGCTCGGTTGCATGGCAGGGGCCCGCAAAGCGCCTCAGCCGCAGCCTCCCTACCCCGTAAGCCTTTAGTGCCGCTACCCGTCACCCGCAGCGTTGCCCTTCCGAAATCTCCTCCTTTTTCGACCTTGACTATGGGCGTCTCCTCTGGTTTCTCCTCGGCTAACAGGCTTTCTGCACTTGGGTGGCCTTCGGACTGCTTTGTACAATTACATTTTCGCCAAAAAACACCAAGGGACCTTTATTTTGAGAGTGGAGGACACAGATCAAAATCGAGTGGTGCCTGGGGCTGCAGAAGGAATAGAAGACATGCTGGAGTGGGCAGGTATTTACAGACATCCTTACTTTGTCACTCATGGAAGGATTCTTAGCGGTGCCCAGATTGGGAGTATTTTGCATGACAGCGAGCTGTGAGGTGTTTCAGACTATGAATTAGTTGACATGTTGTTTCTAAAGCTAGTAATCAGGAAAGTCCTACTGAAAGTATGTTTTATAGCAGAAATAACTCGTTATGTTTGGTTTCTGTTGGTTGTTGGTGCTTGCTGTGGAGTAAGAACCAAAATTGGTGAAAGTGGCCCCAATGTGCAGCAGTAACGGAGGAAAGTTGTGTATGGAGTGGCTGCTAAAAGGGATCTGGAGGTGTCAGGTTCCATTTTCTTCCTCTGCGTTTTGAGTTTAAGAACTAGAAGTGAGGGTGATTTTAGAATGCAGAATGGTGATGAACATAGAGCTTGATCCCACAGATCCGTTAACAGATAGGTGAACTTCAATGGACTTCACTGTTCAATAATAAATCTGGAGCAGATAAAGCAATGGGCTAAGAGCTCATCTGTGTTTGTGTGCTATGTGTGTCCTTTACTATAAAATGGGTGGATGCTACTTTGTACAGGTACACCTGGCTACATTTTGCTCTAGGCAGTGTACCTCGAGAGCTCATGGGGTCCAGCCCCCTGCCAAAGCAGCTCCCAGCTCATATTGCACAGGTCGGTGTCCAGACGGGGCTGGAATCTCTCCAGAGAAGGAGACTCTACACCCCCTGGGCAGCCTGTCCCAGGGCTCCCTCACCCTCACTGGGGAAAAGTTCTTCCCCATGTTGGTGAGGAACTTCCTGTGCTCCAACTTGCAGCCATTGCCCCTTGTCCTGTCCCCACAGACACTGAAAAGGGGCTGGCCAATTCCCCCTGCCTCCCATGCTTAAGATATTTATAAACATTAACAAGGTCCCCCCTTAGTCTTCTTTTCTCAAGACTGAGCAGTCCCAGCTCACTCAGCCTTTCCTCACAGGGGAGATGCTCCAGGCCTTTCATCATCTTCGTAGCCCTTCTTTGGACTCTCTCCAGGAGATCCCTGTCCTTTTTATCCCAGGGAGCCCAGCACTGGACACAATCCTCCAGGTGGGGCCTGAGCAGGGCAGAGCAGAGAGGGAGGTCACACTCCTCCTGATGCCCCCCAGGATTCCACTGGCTCTCTCAGCCCCCAGAGAGCCTCTCAACTATGTGCTAGGTTCTAGGATTTTTTCTGCTTGTTGCTTCACACACAGTACTCTAAATTCTGAAGGTCTTGGCTGCCGCTTAGCTTCTGAGTCCAGGAGAATCTGACTGAGAATCTGTGCTAGATCGATGCCATTAGCTGGCAGCCTTGGAACAGAAACAGGCTTTGGATAATCTCCAGAACCTTGCTGTTTCACCTTCATTGTGTGCTCCCATGGTGGGTTTCACTCTGCCTTTTTACTGGCTTTCTAAGTCCCTTCATACTGATATTTCAGGTGTTCCCCCGGATGAGAGTCCTCGCCGCGGTGGTTCCTTTGGGCCGTACCAGCAGTCACACAGACTCGACCTTTACAGGAAAGCCACCGATGTGCTTTTGGAGAGAGGGGCGGCGTACCGCTGCTTTTGTACCTGCCAGCGCCTGGAACTGCTGAAGAAGGAGGCTCTGCGGAGCCAGCAGACCCCACGGTAGGGATTTCTTCTCTGCTGGGTGGTTCCCACTGTGCTGCAAAGACTTACAACGTGTGTGGCAATAGGATTGTGATCTCGCTGCCCACAAAGAGAGAAGCCAGTGTAACCCTTAGAGGCTATGGGGAGTGACCTCCAGGGATGAGGCAGTTTGACTGGACACGTGGTGGGCAGGTTACAGCTAAAATTTCAGGGATTGATTCAGAGTTTTGGGAAAGTGAAAATAGCCAATAGGTTTTTGGCCTGTGTTGAATTGAGACTTTTGTTCTGTTTTCTCAAAGATACGACAACCGGTGTCGGCACCTGACGCCCACAGAAGTGGCTGAGAAGCTGTCACAAGGCCTTGACTGGGTTGTCCGCTTCCGGCTGGAGAAGGGGGTGGAACCCTTCCAGGACTTGATCTATGGCTGGAACAAGCACGAAGTGGCTGACGTGGAAGGCGACCCAGTAATTCTCAAGGGGGATGGCTTCCCCACTTACCACCTGGCAAATGTGGTGGATGATCATTACATGGGCATCAGCCATGTTCTGCGGGGAACCGAGTGGCTGACTTCAACGTCCAAGCATCTCCTTCTCTACAAAGCCTTTGGATGGGATCCCCCTCAGTTTGCTCACCTCCCACTGCTTCTGAACAAAGACGGTGGCAAGCTGTCAAAAAGGCAAGGGGACATCTTTCTGGAGCGTTTTGCTCAGGATGGTTACTTGCCAGAGGCTCTGCTGGACATCATAACCAACTGTGGCTCTGGATTCACAGGTAGTGACAACAGGCTCAGTACTTGCTAGGACGCTTCTCAATATTGACTCTGGGGAGTGGGCTAGCTTCAGTAGCCAAGAACTATGGCAGTGTTTGAAGGGATCAGGAAATGGGTGTCAGGCGACCAGTTTCTCACTGAAAAGCCAGCAGGGCTTCTGCAGAGCTCCTGTGAAAGACTGGGTGGTGTGCTGGACCAGTGGGAATCTTTCTGCCTCTGTGCAGCCATTTAAATTGAGTCTGGTGCTTAATGGGTTCCCACTTGGGACAACATTGATATCAAGGTGAAGAAACTGTCTCTGAACTCTTGGGAAAACCTGTGTTTTATGGTTAATAATTGTAATGTCATGTTGCATTTGTCACACTTCTTGTTTAACCTGAAAGACCATGAGAAGTTGAGTCAACGACTCCTTTGGCTGCTCTTGGTGTGTGGGGATCACGAATTAACACTTGTGTTTTGGGAACTGCTTGGGGATGAAACCTTCCTTGGGCAGCAGAGTCTCCTGGATGAGCGTTATTTCCTTTTGGCTGACTGATGCAAGGGGGATTCCACTGAAAAGCCAAGCAGAATGTCCCAGTTCCTCACCGGTAGTTAGCAGAGCCTGGTTTTAAGGAGAGAGCAGCTTCCCATGTGTGCCTGCCACAAGCTTCCCTCTGTTTGCTGGGGTACATCACCATTAGCCTAGCTCCTGTGTCACCGCTTCCTTGGGTGTGCTGCTGCCCCAAGGCCTGCAGTGAGAGGCAGCCGTGCTAGTTTTCCGCAGGAGAGCGGGTGTGCATTACTCCCTTGTTGGGTTGTTTTGCAGAGAAGCAGATGGGGAGGACTTTGGAGGAGCTGATCTCGCAGTTTGAAATAGGCAGAATTACAACCCATTCTGCTCTCCTGGATCTTGACAAACTCCCAGAGTTCAACAGGTAGAAGTATCACCGGTAGCTTCTATAATCTGAACATCACTGAGAATTTATTCCTAGTGCTTGGCTTTGTCTGGTGATTTTGTTTGTTGGCTCAAGCATGGTCCTAGCACAGCAGCTTTTTGACTGTGCTGCAGCAAAGTATAAGCTGCTGCTTATGCCATGCCTGTCTCTTCTCTTGTTCTGTGCTTCCACACTGGTGTGGAGTGCCCTGTAAACACCTGGTGTGTAGCTGGGAGGATGCAAGGGCTTAAGTTTAGATTCAAAGTAACGTCTTAAAAGAGGCAACTGTTTCAGAGGGTGCTTCTGCAAGTACATTCCTGTGCTACAGAGATGTGCTGCTGAGGGTCACCACGTCTTTCCTTCACCGTGGTGCATTAGCGCTTAAGGCTTTGTTGTAGGATGTCTGTCTGGAGTTCAGTGTTGCTTTTCAAACAGCTTTAATTGGTAAATGTTGTGGGGTTGGGATGATTAGATCCGATCTAACCCAGAGCAGTCTAAAAGCAGTTTTCTTCTTTGTTGCAGGATTCACCTCACCCGTCACATTGAGAATGAAGGGCTGCGACAGAAGCTAATTAGGGAGCTGCAGTTGCTGGTGGAGCATGTTTATGGGGATCAACAAGTGGATCGAGAGGTTCTAGAAAAGGAGTATATAGAGCGAGTCCTCCTGCTGCGAAAAGTACGAGCAGTGATAGCATTGTGTCACAGTTTGGGGGGGCTGAGTCTTTGTGGGATTCCTGGATGAGTCCAGGGCACTGCTTTGATCTGAGCTGTGAAGCTCCACAGCTTGCAAAGGGCTGTCACTGTGAGCTCGAGTGACTGTGTGCATGCTGACTGCTGACATCCATTGGTACGGTTAGCTGACCTGTGGGAGTGGGCATGGTGAATCTCTTGGCGGTCTTTCCAGAGTCGTAAGCTCATCCATACTTTTTCCAAGATAGCAGAGAACTCCCTCAGCAGAGGGAGGGCATGTCCCTGCCGTGGAAGCACATCATAGAATTGTAGGATTTTTTTGGGAAGACCTCTCTCATCCGTGTTCAGCACAGGATGGTCAGTAGTGCTGGATCAGCTCAGCTGTGGTTTGTCTAGATGAGCATTGAAAACCTCTAAGCTGTGTTTCCCCTCCTGTAGCCCAGAAGGCAGCTGGCTTGTGGTGGGAAGGTCCAGCACCTGGGTCCCTCTGTTCACATCTAGCTTTTGCTTACTGCGAAGTGGAAGGTGCTTCTGCTTTGCTGCTGCTTTGTGCTTTGGTACCAGAGTCAAAACAACCTCTTTGTGGAGGTGGGTGAAGCTCTTGGTGGTTAAACTAGTGGTTTGCGCTTTGGGAGCCCTTGCGTCAGTCAAGTGGCAGTGCCAGCTGTAAAGGGGACAGAAGACATTGTGGCTCTTCCCAGTGCCAGGAAGGAGGATGAGCCCAGCTGTTTCCTGGCTGCCCCTGGGATGCTCCAGTAGTATCTGTGGGCATCCTCATGAAGAATAAAGCTTTCTTTATAAGGGCAGAAGAGACCCAACTCTTCCAGCACGACAGCTTCATTGTGGCAGTAGGATAGTGACTCATGTGACTTCCCACTGAAAGGCAGCAGATGAACGTGGCAAGCCACTTCCCCAGACTAACTCTGAGTCAGCCCGCACGTGGCTCTGCAGTGCGGGTACAGCCACGGCCCTTCGGGCTGCATCTGTGTCCCTGCTCACACCAGCTGGTTACGGGTATGAACAGGCTGCCTAAATGTCAGCGGTTCACATTTCCTCTGAGCAGCACGGTGTACGAGGCAGAGGTGTGTTTGGACCCTCTTTAACTGTTTGTGACGTCCAGGCAGGATGTGTTTGCTCCCCCACCAGCTTAGCCCTCTACCTTGACAGCTTTGCTTTCTTTCTCCAGGGTCACATAAGCCTCCTGAAGAACCTGGTGTCATCTGATTATTCTTACTTATGGGTTAGGCCTTCAGTGGCCCGAGAGCAGCTACAAACTGTTTCTGCAGAAGTAGATGAAATAGGAAAACTAGTCTTAGGGTAAGTGTCTCTTCCCAGCTCTGCGCACACCCACCTGCCTGCCCTAGACTGTTGCTCTTGGCTGCTGTACTGATACTGGCCATGCTCATTGTTCTGTAATTTGCTCTACTTTGGAATGTGCTGTACTTAATAATAGTGAGAAACTCTGTGTTTTTAATTGAAAAGCAGCTTGCCAGCAGGGAAAGCTCAACATCAGTGCTCTCCAGCCAGAATCGTCACATCTGGGCTTAGTAAAGCACTAAGCACAGCGGAGTTTGTGTGCCAGCATGGCAGTAGTGAAGCTGTGGTGTCAGCAAGGTGTTTTCCTGTGCCACCCAGTCTCCTGTGCTATGTCTGTTGTAGCACTGCACTGCAGAAGTCAATGCTTTGGTCAGAGCATATCCAGATTATGTAATAAGGCTCCTGGGTCTCTGGAGTGGCCCCAGTTCATATTTAGCTGGAATCACTGTCACTTCTGAAGAGCCTGTCCCTGGGGGTCCTTTCCTGCTGCTGTTTCTTGATCTCCAGCTGGCTGCCTGCAGTTCTGTTTGCTCAGAAACATTGCTGGGATGGCAGACAGTCTGCCCAGTCTAGGACCTTCCATCTATGCCAGTGGGTTTGGGGGAGTGGGGGCATTGCCAACAAGTTCCACTGCTGCCTAGTGTCCCTCTGCTGCTCCACACCTTGCAGCTAGGCAGTCACCTCTCAGTTCAGATCTCACCTCTGGACTAAAGTGAGCCCTGAAAACCAGTTTTGGGAGTCATTAAGGTATTTCCAGCTACCTGTAGTCACTGTCATTTGTCACAGCTGCGTGGTACCTGAATCCAAGTGGTGGTAGTTTAAATATCACACTTTCTATCCTGGAGGGACAATAGTGCTGCTACCGGCAGCTGAGTAGCATCAACTGTTGCTCCTGCATCTCTAAACATCATATTTTAAAAAGAAATCAGGGTTACTGCTTTTTGCTGGGGTTTTCCAGGTCCTTGGCATAATTTGTGATTTAAACTTGATGCTTGCTTTTCTGAAAATCCAACCTCTGCCTCTGGTGCTGCTGAAGTGAAGGTCTGGTTTTGCAAAGCAGAGTCTTGGCAGCGGTGTCGAGGCAGAACAGTCCTGCCAGCCGAGGAGGGTGCCTGTGTGCACAGCCAACGCTGCAGATTGCAGAGGGAGTGCCCTGGCACAGGGCAGAAGTGAAAGGCAGGAAGGTTTACCTTGAACTGCTGCTGTTGCCAGAGGTTTTTGCAGAAGCAGCCTCAGGTAGCTGGCAGTCACATAAATCATTAGTAATTTCTGGGTAGGAATCCTGTGTTTTGTACATTGTAAGGACGTTTTCTTTCCTAAAGGCTCATGACCAGGCAGGCAGGTGTTTTGACTGTGGAGGAGCTGAACAAAGACCTGAGAAACCTCCAGAAGCAAACCAAAGAGACTAAATACAGCAGCGTGATGAAGCTCCTTCGCTTGGCTCTCAGTGGGCAGCAGGTAAAAAATGAAAATTCTGAGACTGGGACTTCCCCTTTTTTTTTTTTAAACACTCTCTTCTGTATGGTGACGATATACTGATATTGGGTATCTTGACATCAGTTTCTCTTATGAGCACATGTACCAATATACAGCAATTCTGGAAGGAAAGGCTGTTCTGAAAGTTTCAGAAAGGCAGAAGTTGTCTAAGTGCAAATACGCTGGTCACAAGTCTGAAGTTAGAAAAACCTCTGGACCAGCTGTAGGGGGTGTCACTAAGGTTGTAGTTTTTGGGCAGAAGTGGGATTTTATGTGCAATCTCCTTTTACAAAGTACAAACCCAAGTTTTGTAAAACTCCTCCAAAGCCTTATCCTGGCTTAGGCTCTGGCATCGATTCTTCTGGGTCAGTTTGACCATTCCTAGAATTTTTCTTCAGGAGAAAAAAGCCAAATCGAACACGCTTGTTTTGAGATTGCTGGTAAAACCTCTACCCTTTCCCTAACAGCAATCTGATAGCTAATCGCTCTATCATTTCCGCCACGATGATGCATAAACATGTGCTCAAAAGTGTAAGTTTCCATTTGTACAATGACTTCTTATGTATTTGCAGCATGGACCAAGCGTTGCTGAGATGATGGTGACTTTGGGACCCAAAGAAGTGTGTGGGAGAATACACAAGGCGCTATCTAGCTAATACAAGACAGAAATGACACCGCCAACCAGCCCATAGACTCGGATGATGTAGACTGCACATGTCACTGTCCTAGACTTGTATTGTTTGATCTCAGCACAATTAGTTGATCATCTGAGTGGGACTTTAGACCAGGCAGGTGTCACTGTGATGTTGTCTGTATCTGCACTAAGCATAAACCAGTTTGGGAGAGGAATTGACTACAGATTTAGGTCCATCCCCCTTTCATCTCGTGGAAGTAGCCTGGTTTCCAGGTTGAGAGAAAGAGACCTTTATCAGCATTTAAATTCAGACCATGTGGACAGAAAGTAATGCTACTCCTGATACCAGCAGGATTCATCTCAGGAGATTGGCCTCATTTTTAAGAGTGCCTCAGAAGAGGTTACCTACAGCTACAGGTGCCCAACATGTATGGTGGGGAGGGTATTTTTATATAAATAAAAATATACTATAGTATGTATATTGTAACTGCTGCCCTCTTGGTGTCCTGCTGTGCTGAAGGAGCTGCTCAGAGAGGGGGACTCCTCCGTGTACTGTGTCACACATATGGTTCTACTAAAAATATCCCTGGCCAGGAGCCGGGGAGGTTTTTTTCCTCTTTCGGCTGATGACCTTTTAATTATTAAATTAACGTGGTGACTTTTGGTTCTGTTCCTGCCAATGAGCGCTCACCCTGTCCGCCAGCGAGGGGAGGAGCGGTTGGAGGGTGGGTGGGGATGTTTTACCGAGCCGTCCCATGCTCACGGTGTCACCTCCACGCCATGAAAACCCGCGTGGGCTCCCCGCAGGGCTGAGCAGCGGCACGCAGGGAGCGGCGGCGGCTGGATCCGCTTCCTGCCGGCGGCGGGGCGGAGCGGAGCGGAGCGAGAGTCCATGGCCGGCACCGGGGAGCTGGAGCAGTGGCTCAGTGAGTGGGGCTGGGGACCAGCAGGGACTGGGGTGGGGGCACCGGAGCACCTTCAGATCCACGGGGAAGGGTCCATCTCCTCCGCAGCGTCCCTTTAGGGTGCTGTTTATGAGTGTTTTTTTACCCTGCTGTGTCTCTTCTGCTCCCCATCTCTCCTTGTCCTTCCTCAGCCCCAGTCCTGGCAAAGCTGTTTGAGTGCCAGACTGGGGGGCGGATAAAGCCGCCAAAGACTTGCCTGCCCTCAGTTCAGCCGCGCAGGCAGAGCTCTGGGACGGGCACTGACGCAGCCCTCTTGCAAAAGGCTAAACCACGGCTGCGTTCCAGCTCGGCAAGGTCTGCAGCCTCAGCCAGGTTTGCAGCCTCAGCCAGGTCCTGCCAGAGCTGCCCACGAGTGATTTTTAGCAGTTTCACCGTGCTGCTGCTGCTTTGAACACCTCAGTTCCTGCCTGACGTTTGACTCTTTAAAAGAGTGTGAGCTCAGGATGGTGTTTTTCAGGCAGATCTTTGGTAACAGCTGCTTCCTGCTTGTCCCATGTCTTCCATTTCTGCCTCTCTCAGAAAAAGCCCTAAAGCCTGAAGCCTGAGCTGCCTCCTGCCCTGTGCCACCCGCTCACACTCAGCCTGGGTTTACTTTTCTTTTTCTTTCTCCTTTCTGCATAAGATAAAGCCACTGACCCAAGTATCCCAGAGGAAAACTGGGAATGCATCCAGCGGTTCTGTGACCAGGTGAACGCTGACATAGAAGGGTAAGGCAGACAGTCGCTTCTTTGTGCTCGCTCTGGGCTGTGTGGCTGGCTCTAAGCTGCTCTCATGGCTGCAGGGGTGGAGGGGGGTGTGGGGATGTGGGAGAGACCTGTAAGCCGCAGTGTGGGGAGCCTGGAGAGAGGTATGAGTGCTCGCTGGGCTCTGCTGCTCCTCAGAGTGCCCATATGGGTATATAAGCTGCAAAGAGGTGTGTGCCAATGCGGTGCAAGTTGATGTCTAGGAAGGGGCTCTGCCATCCCTTGCTGCAGCCCGTGAGGCATCAGGTCCTGCACTGTGCCCTCAGCAGCCTCGTGGGAGACTGGGCAAGGATACTGGATACTGGCTGTGGGGTTCTGGGGGAGGGGCCCTTGGTGAGCTTTTCCCTTCACAGAGATGGGAGATCTCCGCTGGGGTGTTCCAACCTTCCAGCTGACAGTCTTGACTCTGTGGGAAGGAGCAGGAACTGACTGAACAAATGACCTGTCAGCTTACTGAACATCTCTTTCTCTGGAGCGGACACCAGCGCATTCAGAGCCCGTAGTCTGGCAGCAGTGTGTGGGCACAGGAGCGGTCAGCAGGCTGGGTCGGGCTGTGAATCAAAGCTCCTGTGACTGCAGAGACACAACTCCCATCTCCCTGTGCTTGCCCAGACCCAGCCTCCCTCAGCTGGCTTCCCACCCTCTGGACATGGCTGGAAGACAGCAGTGGGCTCCCACAAGCTGCTTTAATCCATCTCTTGCCCCTTGCATGCGTCCATGCCCCTGGCCAGCTCTCTGTCTGGAAAAGGGTGCCTGAGGTAGCAGGTTGTGAATCCGGCAGTTGCTCTTCTCTGCAGGGAAAAATTAACAGCAGTTGTTTTTCTTGAGAACTTGTGCGTTGTCTGACTTGCTTCTGCTACTCCCCAGCCCATCACTTGCACCGAGGCTGCTGGCACATAAAATACAGTCACCTCAGGAGATGGAAGCTCTCCACGCTCTCACAGTAAGTGTTCATCCACATGGGAATAGATGCAGCCATATTAGAATTTGAGTTTGGGAGATAGAGACAGTTTAGCTGTCCCTTCTTTTCCTATTAGATGCCTCTTCCTTTCTTTTTCTCTTGGATGTGTCTCCCTTTTAACTTTCTATTGCACAAGAAATACAGAAACCAAGGTACAATGGAGGGAGTAACTGCTGTTCTTCCTTCCCATGTCATTCTGCTGAGGTGTTTCAGTGGTCTGCAGCTCTTGTTTGGCCACTGGCCCCACAACAGGGCCAGTGGCCCAAAAGTTGTTAGTGATAGGTAGAACAGAGCAGATGGTGTTAAACATGCTGCTTAAGAAGGTTGGATGAAGGAAAAAGAGATGTGTTTTTTCTGCACAAATTCCTTGTATTTGTGAATGCAGTGCCAGAATGTTCTTGGATTTAGTATTATAATGGCAAAGACTTAAAGAAATTTGCCAAGACCTGTGTGTACCCTTTTTGTTTGGCTCTGTTTTGTTTTCTGCAGGTGCTAGAGACCTGTGTGAATAACTGTGGTGAAAGGTTTCACAATGAAATAGCAAAATTCAGGTTTCTGAATGAGCTGATTAAAGTGCTTTCCCCAAAGGTAGGTGGCTGTGGTTACGTTGGACATTACAGGTGGGACACACTGTTAATCTTGTGCTGGATATGAAAACTTAGAACTAATCTCACATAGAACAAACTCTGCTCTGCTTCTGTGCCTCCAAGCACAGGGACTGGATGTGAATCCCCCAGTACAAGATGTAAGCTGGGGTCTCTTTCCATGAAAAGCTGCTTCTTTGTGGCTTCTCCCAACTCTGCTGGGACAGTCAGAGACACTGGAGGGGCCTGAAATAGTTCCTGTGACGACTCAGCCTGTGGCCCTTTTGTTTCCCAATGATTTACAGAACTGTGGTCAGGGAACAGCAGAGGACAGAGATGCCAGGTAGCTGCCCAGAGCCTCTCCTGTGTTTTTCTTAGACCCTGTTCTGACCTCTTGTGCTCTGGCTGTTCTCCTTGTTCCTTTCTGCTGCCAAAGGTTAGCCTGGATTTGGGTCCTGGTCAACAGGAAGGTTCAGCTTAGTGGCAGGGGGGACTGGGCTTTGGCAGCACCGGTGCAGCCCCTGTGCAGCACTCACTCCACAATCCTGTGACAGTTGTGCATTCGTGCAGCTCTTCTGAGCTTGTGCTGAGGGTGTCCTGAAGGTCAGGCAGAGAGCTCCCAGCCTTCAGGCAGTGATGGGAGGGATCAGCATAGATAGCATGGGAGCTGCACAGTCCCTTCCCACTGCTCCACTTCCCTGGCTCACAAAATATTCAGTATATTCATTCCTGCTCCCTGCTGTGGAGCACTTTGCTTCTGAGTGCAGCTGCTGCCTCCTGAGAAAAGCAGCAGCCATCAGAGATGAGAAGCTGAGCGAGCTGTGAGTTCAGTGGATGCGCTGGGTTCCTCTGGTGCTGCCCCTCATGATGAAAAAGGGAGACCTGTTTTCTGAGAGATTTTCATGCCTTGTTCCTCTCTGCACCAAAATACCAGGTCTGAAACTTTCTTAAATACCCTCCTCAGTGACTCAGTAATGGATTCCCCTTTCCAGAGGGTCCTGCACACGTGTACTGCTCGTACAGGCTTCACTTTCCATTACATCATCTCGATGGCAGAGGTGCAGAAAGCTGATTGCAGAGAGATGTTTAGCTGAACAGCAAAACCTCATCCAGTCCCAAGTTTGGTAAAGGCATTTCAGAGAAGCAGCACAGTTTAAAGAACATATTGCTACAGAGTTTTGCTTGCTATTTTGGCAGAACAGGTATCATTTAATGAGTTAAAAATGCCTGGTGATTTGGAGGTCTGTGTGTGGCTTTTGTCATTCTTCTTGATGTTTTTGTAATAGATTAAAGTGAGTGCTTACAGGCAGGAATGAGAGAAGTCACAGAGAACATCCAGGTGCTGAAAAAAGACACTAACTTTCCCTTCTCATGTAGTTCTGTTTCCATTTGCCTGGGGCTGGCTGTTAAGGGAACGTTTAAAGCGAAGCACAGAACTGTTGTCACTGAAAGAGCCTACTTTTGGTTTCAGATTCAGTAACTAATCAGAGAAGTTTGGAAAGGGTTCCACTTTGCCATATAATATTCATATCATTATCACACTTAATAGCACTCCTTGTATTTGCAGCCACACTACACCCATTATTTCTTCTACCACAAGATACACGGTTGACAACACGGGAATCCATGTGCTACTCTGTCTCTGCTCGGGGCCAGACCCATGTGCCATACCTGGCACTAATTGTTTGGTTTTTAACCTTTTTTTTTGTCTTACTTTACTTCTTTGGTTTGTTTTCAGTACTATGGAACCTGGTCTTCAGAAAAAGTCAAGTCGAGAGTCACAGAAGTAATATTCAGTTGGACAGTCTGGTTTCCTCAGGAAGTTAAAATCCAGGATGCTTATCAGATGCTGAAGAAACAAGGTTTAGTTCTGTTATTTCAGTTTCCTTTTTAGCCTTCCAAGTCACATGGCTTCAGACCACAGATATCTGTCCTCTTTAATTTGTGACTCAGCTTTTTTCATTAAATGTTGTAGGGAGAGAAGGACAAAGGCCAGGCTTACAAGGCTGTTCGGGTACTTAACGGGTGCATGTAACTGTTTGAAGAGATTTACCAAAGAACAGCTTTGTTGAGTCAAAGATCAGGCTAGCCTTGTCCCTCTGGTCACACAATGCTCACCACTGTTGCGCAGGGAAGAGCTACAGGACAAGCTATGAGAGATCTTTGCCCTGCAATGCTCTCCCAGGATTGGATGGGTCCAGAGAGATCCTGAGCTGGATTTTTCATCCACTCCAGTGTATTTAATGGTCTGTAATGGTACCATAATCCAGCAATTTGTCCAATTCCATCTTAATACCCCAGGCACTAAGTTTTATAGTTGAACTAAGAAAGTACCATGGTACTTTCTGTGGAAGTTCAGGGGAATTACGGGATTTGTTTCGGTGCTTCCTATAGGTTTGCTTGGTGCATCTCTGAGCATCAAATGGCTTTGCAAGCCTTCCTCCCAGTCCTGCTGCTGGAAGCTTCCTTGCCATCACTACCTCCCCGGTGCAGCTGCGGGCTGGGCTGTTGCCACAGCACCGGAAGCAGGGTGAGGGTGCTAAGCAGGGGTGCTGGTATTCGGTTGTGTCTGTTTGATGCCCTACGTTTTGTGGCTGCAATGATAGTGGCAATCACATGTGCTCTGAGGTCAATACTGGTGTGTTCCCAGTGCTCTTGCTATGGGAGAATTTCAGCAATTCACCCAGAGGGAGCTCAGCACATCCGAATTTTATATTCTACCCTGAAAATCTCATTTGGTTTATGCTTAATTCAAGGGAGAAAGAGAAGTCTTGTCTGGCAGGGTGAAGGAAATAGGAGCAAAATCCAATGCACCATTGAGCATCTGTGTTTTAACAGCTTGGGGATTACTGAACCAATATTGTTACCCATTCCAGGGATTGTGAAAGAAGACCCTAAATTGCCAGAAGATAAAATTTTACCTCCCCTTCTCCGAGACCTCAGAATTCCATTTTTGACACAGATGAAGAGAAATCCAAGGTAAACATTAAGGTTTTCATATCTACTCTCCCCCTCCTCAGTTTCTGCTGATGAGAACACAGGCTCAGCTATATTGTGGGAGCTTTTGCTGCTTCAGATGAACCATCTTCAGAATAATGCCAACACTTCCTGCTGTACAACAGCTACAGAATTCTATGATGCTTTGTCAGAAATTTCTACTTAGGAAAAAGTGAAACTTTTTTTAACAGCAAAACATCAGTTTCTGTTAAATTTGTCCAAGGGTTCCTCTGAGTCTTACAGAAGTTTTGGACCAAATGGCCAAACAGTATGTGCAGGCAGCTGTGAGAAGCAGGAATATAATCTGGATTAGATTATGGGACACAAGATCACATATTTCCAGGATTATAGAAACTATTCTGATACCAGGTGTGTCTCAAGACCTGCTCTTACGTGATGTGTGTCTGTGGTGCAGTGCCCTTGCTCACCGCTGTCTGATGCTCTCCCCTCAACAGCTCTTAGCAAGGCTTCTAAAAAGCAACCACCCTGAAGACCTGCAGGCTGCCAACCGTCTGATCAAGAGCATAATTAAAGAGGTAGGGAGCAACTCGGGCCAGAAGCTGTATTTGGAGCTGGGGAGGGAGGGAAGGAGGAGGCTAGGCAATTCGATTTTGGCAGTGGGCCCTCTATACCCGGGCTCTGTAGTGCCTTACTGCTACTAAAGGGAACAGCAGGAGGTGGCAATGGGAACCCTGTTGTGATGTCAGTCTCAGATGAACTGATCAGACTGCCCCAGAGGAGGGGTAAGTTTCACTATTTGCTATTCCATAGTTGCAGCATGGGGTGGTTTGGTTTTGTTTCCCTAAAATATGCCATTGCAGGAAGAGGGAACATTCATGCCCAGCAGGATGTATGGCAGGACACTTCCACCTCCGTGGGATCCCAGCAGTAGTACTGCATTGGTGATAGAAAGTTTCCAAAATAAACTCAGTTCCCAGGTGGAAAAAAGCCACGTCTGCCTCTTCTCTACAGTGGTGTGTGTGCAGATATGGTGTGCCTGTTTTCATTGTCCATCTGAAAGGGCACCCCAGTTCTCTGCATAAACAGGAGATTTGGACTGGGGTAAAAAAATCCCTGCAGTTGTTTTGAGAGTGATCTTCTGCACGGCAGAAGCCACAGACTTCCAGCTTTTAATTCTCAAGTCTTGCTTGTGCCTGTGGTGAAATTAATTTTTATGCACCAGCACCCTGGCCAGCATGTCCTGAGAAGGGCAGGAGGTTTCCATCTTCACCTTTGACAGAGAAGTGTAGGGCAGCACTGATAATGGAGCTGTGGGGGAAAGTGCTTTGTTCCTCTTCTACCTGCAATAAGATATTAGTAGGAAGCAACTCCCTAACAAGTGTCATCCAGAGTAACCCAGCCAAGCACATGCCCTGGCTGTATTAGTTAAATCATGATCTACTTTTGTTTCATTTTTCATCAAAAGGAACAAGAAAAATCAGCTAAGATGTCCAGAAGAGTGAATACCATCAGTGAGGTTTCTGAGAATGTTAAACGTATGGACCAATTACTGGAAAACTACAAGAGACAAGAATTATCCAAATGTGACCAGGAGACCCTGCAGGTAAATGCTCTTTTTCCTGCAGAAGAGGTTCTTTTGGCTGGCTGTGGCTGGGAGGGCTCAGGGCATCAGTATTCAAAGGGCAGCACAGTGCACTCAACTTCTGCCAGGGAGCCAGCATCGCCACAGCAAACTGTTTCCAGCATGTTTGATGAATAACAGTCCCTCCCGTCAGTGTAAGGGAAGCTGGAATGGAACTGGCTCCTGCTGTGCAGGTTTGAGTTTTGGTTTGAGTTTCTGTCCAGGTTAGTTGTTCTTCTTGTGGGATCTTAGGGGGAAATGGTTCTTCCTCCTGCAGTGGCATAACACACAGGAGTCCCCCTGATTAGGGGAGCATGGTTAGGTGGGTGTGATGAGATCTGACCAGAGAAGTTCAAAGCTGTGGGTTCCTCAGCTTGTGTTTTACTTTCTGTGATTCCTCTTTTTCTGCCCAGAGCTCACTGGTCTGCTGCTCCTGCTTACGTATCAGTGAACTGAGGGAACATTTGATGTCACTGATCGGGCTGTCAGAATGGCTTTATGGCCTCCAAACTAGGATGCCTACCAGACTCTCAAATTAAAATAACTTTAGACAACTGAGCTTTTGTAGGCAAGAACTTCTCCTGTGGCTGTATGTGATGACAGTTTGTAGGTAATCCCTCTGGGGAGGGCTGCTGCTGTAGAGGGAAGAGACCCTACTTTCAGAAGTGGAAGAGGGACAGAAGTGGCTTTGCATTGTCTGATGGCAGTTGCAACTGACAGGCATAATACTTCCTCCCAAGTACAGTAATCCATCTATTCACTCCTGCATACTTAGGGTGATCTTACACTGATCTGTCTTACACCTGTGTTCATAGAGAGGATGTGATTGCAGAGAAGATCCCAGCAAAGCCTCCTTGTTCTGGTGGCTGTATCTCCAGGTAGATTTTTAAGAGTGCAGCAAGACACAGCACTGATTCTGTGATTCATTGATACACTTTGTCTGGATCTGGGCAGAGCGTACCTTCCCGTTCTAGGCATATCAGTAATTACAGGTGGTCACAGGGATGATGTATGGGAGTGTCTGGGATCTCTCCAAGCAATGACATGAACTGTTTCCTTCCACAGGCTCTGTATCAACGCTGTGAGAAGCTCAGGCCGCTGCTCTTTCGCCTTGCCAGTGAGACAGTTGATGATGATGAGGCTCTAGGTAAGAGCCAACACTGTCCTTAGATTTCTTTGTGGTTAAGTATGTCTACCTTTCCTTTGACAGCTGGGGATTCCCTTGCTCTGAGAGGGGGGATGCTTAGACACTGGCTACCCTACTGTCAAAGCTTTCCACTGTCACCTTTAAGCCACGTGCATGGGAAGTGGCATAAGTCTCCTCCACTCCTCTCTGAGGAAGCTGTTAATTTTCATTTGGAGCTCAAAAATAAACAGTAACTCCAGTTTCTTCCAGCCAAGGTGGTTTTCAGAATTTTTGGAGTTGTGATATTCAGACAACTGAAGGGTTTTGATGTCTTTTCTCTACAGAGATTGAAGTTCTCCCTGTCTATCAACAAAGAAGGGAGAATACTTTTTAATTTCTTAAGAGATACACTGAGGAGGGTCATATGAGTGGAATCTTTGAATGCCAGAGTCATGAAATTCAGCCCTTCCCAGAGGATTGCATTTCACAGTCTTGTCCTTGAAGACCTGACTGAAATGATGTCTTGCTGAATAGACATCTTAAACAGCAAGCATAAGAGCTCACCTGTGCCTCAACATTTCATTCATACCCACGAGTCTGTGAGTTCTTCAGCTGTGGAGAGTTGGATTATGACTCAAGTACACTCAGAAAACTTGAGAAGAACAGCAAAGTGCGTAAGAGATGGCAGGAACTAGAACTACTTTAGAGACAGGATCAGATCTCAAAGTGATCTTGATAAATGTGGGAGGCCTGAAATCAGCAGATGGATGTGCAAAATGCTGCACTTCAGGAAATGAAATGAAAAGCTACTCAGGAGCCTAATGGGTGGATTGCCCCATTAGACTTTGCTTCAGGCAAGTCCTGAGATACACTATCCCTTTCTTATGAGCAGTTTGGAGTGCCATGAAACTGACCCTCATCTTAGAACATTAATTTAATTTGTTTTTTCTCTTGTTTTCCAGCTGATATACTGCAGGCCAACGACAGACTCACACAGGCGCTCAGGCAGTACAGGCAGGTTGTAGCCCACCATGAAGATGGTGGTGGAGGAGGTTCAGTCACCAGCTCTGCTGATGCACCAGGTAAAGAGCATCCTGCAGCGTTCCACGATAGCTCTGCTCCTGCGTGTTGTGTATGAGTGGAGCTTGGAAGGGAAGTGCTTCTTGGACCATCAATACAGAGAAAATCCTGGAATACAGGAAAACTATTATGTAACAATGACTGTCCTTTACATGTGATTTTATAGAAAATACTCCTGAAGTTCTTCAACTATGTCCTGGTTTCAGCCAGGATAGAGTTAACTTCATTTGTAGCAGCTGATGGCATACTGTGTTTGGGAGTTACAATGAAAGCAGTGCTGAGAACACCCTGATGTTCTTAGTTGCAGTCAGACAGTCAAGGACTTTCTCAGCTTCTTCCTATTTCTCTATTCAGGAGAAAGGAGGGGCGAAGCCAGGACAGGTGACCCAGATGGGCCAAAGAGAGTATTCCATGCCAATGACGTCCTGCCCAGGATAACGGGGGGCTGAGGGGAGGAAGAAGAGGGGTGGTGGCGGGACGCGTGCTGCTTGTGGGGACGGTCGGGTTCCGGGACAGCTCTGGGTGGTACCTGAGTTGTGTGGGTCGGGGAGAAACTGCATTGGGGATCAAGAGTTTCATATTCTTTTGCTCTAAAGTCCTGTTAGCATTGGTATATTTTATCTTTCTGTTATCGTAGTAAACTATCCTTATCCCAACCCACAGGCCTCTCAGTTTCTTGGTTTTGGAGTTATTTGCCCCTTCCTTTTCCCTTCCCTTGTTTCCCCCTTTTCCCTCTTCCCCTGCTCTTTTACTTTAAGAAGCAGGCAGCTGCGTGGATCTCAGCCCACAGCCGGGGGGAAACCACGACAACCTATGAGTCCTTTCGATCATGCCTGTACCCACACACACACTGTTCCTCTTGGGAGGTTTCTTCTTAATTCTTTCTGCTGTTTCCAAAGAATGCCGGCCAGCCCCCAGACGCATGAAGAGCTACACACTGATTGACTTCTCGGAGCTGGAGGCGACATCCCAGGCTTCTACAGACAAACTTGCAGACGTAACCACCGTATCCCGCCATGGCAGCACAACCTCCACCTGTCTGCTCGATGAGGAGCTAAAGTCATTAGGTTTGTACATGTAACTTGGTACAGTGTTAGCCTTGTCTTTAATAAAAATAGGGGAGCTTTGAGTTTAGTGTTGGTCTTGAGAGAAGGTAGACCCTTTCAGCCAGCGTCTTAAGCTTTCAAGAATGCAGTTTCTTTAATGGTGTTACACTGTAGGCAAACTGGTGTTAGGCCACAAAGGAAGAACCTTCAGGAACCCCTCGTTTTCTCTAAGTGATCTGTGGCTTTTTGGCATCTTTCTTAGGTCTCAGCAACTCTCCTGTTGTGCAGAAACCACCACCCGATTTTGGCTTAGCAGAGCTGAGTGACTCTCAGGTATGTCTGTAAGGTACAAAGGACAACAAACAGGCAGGATCCTTGATCTCCTGGCTTTCTCTGGCAGCCTTTTTAAACGCTACCCTATTCTGAAGGGAAACTGCTACCCTCATTTTTTATTAGCAATTAATTTCTCAGTTGTGGTTTGCAGCCAGATTACTTGTATTTTTATCTAATTTAAGTAGTGTTATAAAATAAACGAGATTCTTTTCAGTGGAACAGGTCTGATTTTTTGCTGATGTCACATAGCAGGAATCAGAAGCACCTTGTTTTTCAGGCTGCTGTACAGAATGGATATGGTGAAATAGTAAGTGCTGTTCAAACACTGGGGCTGCAGGAGAGCTGGGAAGACAGCTGTTCAGAGAAGAATGAAGTTCACAGCCTTGTTGATCAGCTCTCTCCACCATCCAGGACCAAGACGTTATCCTTGTAAGCAAACTCTGCATAATGCAGGGTGACTTTGGAGATGAAGAATACTGATATATAGCAGTGAGGTTTAGGAAAACCTTTCCACTACAACCGGTTAGTGATGGCAACCTATCCACCTGCGCACAGGCTCTTACGCAGCAGTTACACACCTCTTAATTGCACTTTGTGTAACTGCACACTAGGACCTTCCAAGGATCAGAAACTTGGGGAGACAAATCCTCAACGAGGTGATCTTGAGCTATAGGAACAAACCCCTTGCAGTCAAGTGTTTTTATAATAACCTGTGACTCAAAAATCACTTGGCCCTGGTTTCTTCAGGCTGTGGCAAAGTAGTGTCCAGGCCTTCAGTGGAAGCCTGAGTTTGTGAACTTGAGTTCATCATCCACAGATCTTCAGAGCAGGTGACCATTAAAATATGCTTATTCAGTCTGACATAATACAGCTCAAGAAATTTTAGCAGAGATTCCTAGCCTGCTGCATTGTCTTTGAGCTAGAACCTATTTTAATCTCACTGGTTAGAGCTCCAGAGAGTCTGTGCATAGGGAGGGTAGCATTCCAAAGCCCTGAAACAGTTTTGCATTAGTAACAGAAATCAAAGTCTGCCTTAATGAATGCTGAAACAGCGGCTTCTTCCATGTAAAATAGACGCAGTTTTCAAATTTCTCAAGAACTCGGAGTGTAAGCTTGTACTTTCTTTATACCTACAAGAGATGAGGGATTAGGAACACAAATGGACACAACAGAAGATGGTATATACCATGTAGTCTCCCCAGTTAATACAAGCTTTCTACATGCTTTTCTTTCCAGGGATTTATCACCAATGAAATTGCCCTTTCCAGATCTTCCAAATAGCTCAATGGCAGATACTTCATTCTCCAGCCTAGGCTACGAGCTGAAGCCTGCTGCCTCTTTGCATCCCGCTTCCCACGATGCTTCTCTAGAAAACCTTTTTGTCCCTTTAATTTCAATTACACCGAGTAAGTGCAATGATTTCCATGCCCCAGCTCTGCTTACTAGAGGCTTACTAGAGTTCTTCTGTAATTTTTGCAGGGGAGCAAGCCAAACTAGCTTCATGCTGTGAGTCGGCTGGAGAGAAGTAATGATTGTTCTATGAAGGACTTAATATATCTGAGAATGTGAGCAAGTGCTAGGGGGCGTACCATGGAAACACCCTTGTCCTCCCTACTTGGTAGGAGTTTCCTGTCCAGGCTCATCTATGTAATGTGCTTCTAAACAATTTGTCCTTAGCACCTTTAAATCAAGCTTCAAGCAGTTCTGCTCCAGAGGCTTAAGAGAAATCTATGAGTGGAAGTTGTCCCGCTTCCTAAAGCAGAGCTGTCCTTTCCACCTCTGCTTTTCAATTCAACACTGTTTGGCCCAGTCCTGCAACCAGCTGATGGAGTGGCACCCCAGTGTGGCACCCCAGTGCCTCAGAACATCCTGCGAAGGGGACTGTAGAGCTTTGGTCATCACTACTTCTGGAAGAGGACAGGGGCAAAGACATCCTGACCCGATTGTCTCTCCCTCTCTCAAATGAAGGATTTACCAGGTTTTGGAAGGGCTGGATGGTGATAGCCAGGTGTGGATTTACCAGGCAGTGGTGAGAAGGGGACAAGTCTTATATGTGCCAAGAGTTACATTTTGCTTTTCCCATCATTGCTGTATTGGATTCCTACCTGACCTCTCCAGCTGACTACTGAAGTCCTAACTGCTAATTCTCTAATGTAGACACTCAGATTCTTTTACTTTAGAGGTGAAATGTAAATCACAGGCAGGTGCCCTACGCTGCTTGGTCTGTGAGTTTGCTGGAGGAAGTAAAAGTGTGTCCTGTCTTGGCTGTTCGGCCCTCAGATGGGAGGGGAATCCATGCTTTGTGTCTGATTCTCCTTTTGTCTCCGGCAGGCAGTATCTGTCCTCTTACCGTGTATGATAGGAATGGTTTCAAGGCTATGCTCCACTTCTCCAGAGACCCAGCTCCTGGCCGACCGGATGTGCTGGTGATGGTTCTTTCCATGCTGAGCACATCAGCTCAACCAATTAAGAAGATAGCGTTCCAGGCCGCAGTCCCAAAGGTGAGAAGCCTACGATGAGTAGATGAGAGTGGGACTACGCAGCAATGTCCTGAGGAGAAGGCTCATCACTTCTTGCTTAGGATTTGCCTTGCTCATTGGTAATTGCAGGGCTGGCTTTGTCTGAATGGTGAAGGTGGTGCCTGTGGCCCTGGTGCCTGCTTCAGAGTATATCCCTGGCCTTGAGACAGCCAGACAGGGCTACAGACACACTGCTTTTTGCCTCCTTACCTCACTTTTACACTGGGTAAAAGTGGGTCCTGCCTGTATACATGTGCAGCACAGAATTGTCTGTTTAGGAATACCTGCCTTTAGGTGTAGGCCGTGGAGAGTCACACATTTCATTAAATGACAAGAGCTGGCTGACATACCTTTAACCAGCTCTGTGTCTTGGTAATTAATACTCCCAGCCAGCCCTTTTTCAGGACGGACCAAACCCCTTCCTTTTGTTTTCTCTTTCAGACCATGAAAATAAAGCTACAGCCAGCATCCAGATCTGAGCTGCCTGCCTTCAGCCCTCTTCTCCCCCCCACCGTGGTATCCCAGGTCCTGCTGCTTGCCAATCCACACAAGGTATGTGCGGGGATTGACTCCGCTTGTGGAGCGCTCGGCACATCTCTGTCATGGGTGGGGTATTTGTATGAAAGATGAGGAAGAGTTTTATTAGCTGGGAGGTGCAGGGGAGAGGCACAGCAGCCTGGGCTGTGCTGGGATGACATTATTCCCACTGAAACAGCTTTTCAGAGCCATATTCTGAAGGACTGAATGGGCAGTTGCTGCAGCGGCCTGCACAGCTCTGCTTCGGCCTACCTGCAACACTGGCTTTTGGTAGACACTGTGCAGATGTTTGCAGCTGACGTGACATGGGGTCACCCAAGGCACAAGTAACAGGCAGCAGTTCTGCTGCATTTGTGAATAATTCTCAGACTGAGAATCAGTATCAGAGACTGAGGATCAGTATCCCTGAGAAGGTTGGTCAGGCCTGGATTGCCAAGCATGACCTTGGGTGGTTTGCACAAGTCTCCCAGTCACTGGCCTTACAAAGATCCAGGTCTTGTTCTGTGCAGACCTCCACATGGCTGAAGTGTTCCTTTCCTATTCAGAGGGTAATCAAGGCTGTGAGTGGTGAGGCTGAAGGGGTCCAGGAATCTGCAACCCTGACACGCCCCTCTCTCTCTGTTCCTTTCTCTCTTAGGAGCCCATCCGGCTGAGATACAAACTAGCTTTCACACAAGGTGTGCAGCCCTTCAGTGAGGTGGGAGAGGTGACTGGCTTCCCAGAAGCAGAGCTCTGGAGCAGGAGCTGAAGTTCATCAGACTTGGACATTGCCGCTTTGCCTTAGTGGTGGATGGGGAGGGACTGTGTGCCAGCAATGCCAGCCTGGACTCCGTAATGGCTCTTTCCCTTGGGATCTGCTATCTTCTCCTCCCTTTTAGTTTCTGGACAGATGTCTGGCATGTGATGGCTGCTCCTGCCACAGCCCTTTTCTGTAGCTGCCCTTGCTCTACAGGAGACTGCTGTAGAGCCCTGCAGCCTGGGGGACTTAATCCTTCTCCTGTGCAAGTGTTTCCTGCTGCTTATTTTCCTGCTCTCCCCTTACTTTTTACCTTTGAATTAAAAAAAAGAGAAACCTCTACCATGGATCGGCTCTTGTAGCAGGCTGTTTGGATCTAGGGCACCATTCTAGGTCCTACCCCCGAGTTTTCACTGGGGCCAGGGTGCCAGTATGCAGGCAGGAACATGACAAAGGGAGAGCCGGGCTACCAGGGCTCTGCTGGATGAGGTTCATGGGGAAAGGCACGAAGCGGAGCGACGAGAGGGAACGGGTGGGGGGCTCTGGGGCCAGTCTGAGGAAAAACAGCTGAGCAGCCCCAGCTCATCCTCCCCAGGTCCCGCAGCTTGTCTTGCACCGGCTCCTTCCTCTGGGCTCTGCACCGAGCCAGGGGCTTCTCCTCCGCCGCGCCGCCTCCTGCGTGAGAGCGGAACGGCTCCGGGGCGGGCCTGTCCGCCACCCCCGTTCCCCCGGCCCAGCCGCTCCGGGTCCTCACTCGCGATGGTGCCTTGCTCAGCCCCGCAAGGGAGGACAACTGGCTTCTTCGGCTGCTCGCCGGGGCAGCGCCGGGCCGAGGGCGAAGGTGCTGGCGGGACGTTTCTGGAGAGCGGCAGGCCGCCCCTTCCCCTCGGAGGGACCAGAAGGATCATCCACGGGCCGCTCCGGTCCCCTGAACGTCCGTTCCGCGGGGCGCCACCGGCAGCTCGAGCGGCCCCGCCTCGCCCCGCCCCTCGGCCGGGCGACACCCCGGACGCAGCGGGTACGGCGGCCGGCGGGGCCTGGCGGCGCGTTTCCTGGTGCGCCCGGGGCCGCGCTTACCGGGAGCCGGCGCTCCGGCCGACCAGTCCCGTCCCTGAGGGTACCCGTCCGCGGGCCCGCAGGCGGAGATGGATTTCTCCAGGTTCCTGTCGGATGACTTCGAGGTGAAGAGCTGGGTGAACGCGGCCTTCCGGGCCGTGCAGCAGGAGGCCCCCGGGAAAGTGGACGCCCACGCCGCTACCCTGGTGATGAAGCTGCAGCTCTTCATCCAGGAGGTCAACAACGCCGTGGAAGGTAGGGTGAGGCGGGCGGCGGGGCGCTGGCCGGCGTGTTTACTGGGCTCTCCGTGCCCTCAGGCGTCTGTGCCGAGCGCTGAGACTCTCGCCGCCCCGGCTGGGGGGGCTTGGGCCGGACGTTAGGGAAGATGTCCTCACCAGGAAGGGTTGTGGGGTGCTGGGACGGGGATGTCCGGGGAAGCGGTGGGGCCGCTGCCCTCAGGGGTGTTTCAGAGGCCTGTGGACGTGGCACTTAGTGGCGGAGCTGGCAGTGCCAGGTTAGCGGTGCACTCGATGGTCCTAAGAAGTGTTTCCCAACCAGGAAACACGATATTCTACGTTAAAGCTTTGCTCTATGGGGTTTTTTTAGGGGGGTTATTATTGAAGGTGATACAAGATTATCAAAAAAGCTCCCTCTTTCCTGTGAGGGTCCCTAGGCCCTCCTCACCACCCTGCTCTGTTGGTGTCTCTGTAGAAACAAGCCACCAGGCTCTCCAGAACATGCCCAGAGTCCTCCGGGAAGTGGAAGTCTTGAAACAGGAGGCAACATTCCTGAAGGAGCAAATGATCCTTGTTAAAGAAGATATTAAGAAGTTTGAAGAAGACACAGCTCAGTCAATGCAGGTGGGTTCTTGCCTTACCCAGCATCCCTCTGCAACTTGTGAAATTTTAGTTTTCAGGCTTGTTTTAAACAATGTTGTGAACTTAAGGTAGATAAAACGGCTTCTTTTAGTAGAAAAGTGGGTATAACACAGATTAGCACGGCCTGCTTTTCCTGACTAACAGCTGAGTGTGTCTACATTCAGAGTAGACCTGATTGGGGACGCTGATTTCTGCCCGTGTTTCTGCCTGTTGATAGCTGGGGTGCATAGAATTTTTCAGGCAAAGTGGATAGCAAAAGTACAAATCTAGAATTTAAACCAACCTTTTGTTGTTTGACTTTGGAAGCACATTTAACATCTCTAGCTCTTCCAGCCAGCTCCTTCCTCCTTGTGGTGATTGTAATGGTTTTGCCCAATTTTAAAAATCCAAACCAACAATAGCTCCTGTATGTGTGGGAGTGTCTGTGGTGCCCATCTTTTGTTTTAATGGGAAATGTTGTATTTTTGTCTTCCCCTCAGGTCCTGGTAGAGATTGACCGTGTGAAATCTAGAATGCAGTTGGCTGCAGAGTCACTTCAGGAAGCAGACAAATGGAGCACGTTAAGTGCAGACATTGAAGAGACTCTCAAAACACAGGTAGATACCCCCTTATTCTTTTTGTAACTTGTGCCTTTGGCCATCCAGGGAAACTGCACTTTTAAAAGTAGGATTTTGAAGCGACTTTAAAGCATAAGCCTGTTTGTAAAATGTCATGATGAAACTGGTATTGATGCTTTCTCAGGCCGTGGTCGGTAACCAGGTTGCCTTTTCCCTGGTGACAGGATGTGCCTGTGATTTCGGCCAAACTCACGAGCATGCAGAGCAGCCTGGCCATGCTCGTGGATACACCGGATTACTCTGAGAAGTGTGTGCATCTGGAGGCTCTGAAGAACCGACTGGAGGCCATGGCCAGCCCTCAGATCGTTGCTGCTTTTAACTCCCAGTCTGTAGGTCAGTCAGTCACAGTGTCGTTTACTGTCGGTGTGGAATTTATTTTCTTTGAAAAGTAAAATACTGTTTGGGTGGGGAGTTTGTCCTGAGGGCTCCTGGTGCTGGGTCCTGTGCTTTTTCTAGTGGAGCAAGGTGCAGCTGCCTGCAGCCCAGTGCATCTTTCATTCTCCTACAGTTCGTGCACCTCTTACGGTTTGGCTGCTCTGGGGAAAAAGGGGAAACGTGAGCTGGTTTTGTAGGCCATGTAGATGTGTGAAGGGGAGGTGCTGAGGCAGGGCTGCCCTGCTGTCACAGTTTGGTTATGCTTGGATGCCTTCCAAATGGGAAGTGCTGTTCAAGTGAAGTGTAAGACCTCTGGTTTTGCATTACCATAGTGCTACAGGGCACTTCTGATACTGTTTGGTGTAGGAAATGGTTTGGAAACGTTTCCACTCCTTACTACCTGGTAAAAGTAATTTTATAACCTCCTCTTTTTTTCTTTTTTTGTTTTAAATTGACTTTTTGGACTGTTGCTTGCCCTCCTTTGTCCCTCTCCTAGTGTCATAGCACTTCTGTAAAACATCTGTTCTGGTGGTTTTCTCAAATCTGTGTGGACCTTGAGGTCCCAGTGGGGATCTGGGGCCATGGTGGTTTTGCTGCACAGTGCTCTGGAGTTCTAGTCTGTGTGAGGGCAAGGCACAGCATTGTGCAACTGCAGACAGCTAGAGAGAGCAGAGGAGGGAGGAAGCTCTATGGATTGTGCTTCTAACATGTGCACTTAATCCTTTGCAGAGATCTTTCTCTTCTCTCTCCCATTTTCCTGCTGGCTTTCCTTCTTTGCACAGCCTCCTTTTTTTCCCACTGAACTGTGCCTGTCACCTTCACAGTCGGTCCCATGCTGTTTCCCTGCTGTTGCAGTGCATTACCCTTTACAGACAAATTCAAGCCAAAGGGTGATGTTTTGGAATATTTTTCTCTGCTTAGGATGAAAGTAAGCTGGATACCCATATGCTCTGTCAGTTCTCTACCAAAGAAAACATGTGGGAGCAAGGAAGCTGCTGATACAAGGTCCTTTGCTTGGGCATACTGTTCAGAATTACTAACTTTGAGCACTGTTTGCATTCTCTTTCAGAATCTCTTCTGAGTGTGTGGAGGCAGCTTTGTTTCCTACTGAAGACAGTTTGTTTACTGTCAAGCTGTATTTTTTCCTGAAGTGTCCAGTTCCTCTAAATGTAATACAAGGCCCTAAGCACACCCCAGAGAGTCTGTATTCTGTGACTTCCACAGCTGAAGAGCACTTCAGGTTACTCAGTGCTCTAGTTTATCTGCCTTCTGGGTCCTGTTTGGAAAGCAAGATCTATTTCTGACTGGTTTCTAATTAATTTCTCTAACCTCAGATGTATTTTGTGAACAGAACTGTAGTCACATCCCCCTTAGAGTACAAAACAGACTTTTGAGGAGCTTGGACTTTGTCTAAGTGCTAACTGTGCCCTTAGTCTCGTGGCAGCTAGCTTAGGTGTCAGCTTGGGGAGTTCTGAAAGCAAAGCATACCTTGTGAGGTATGTTCTGGTTTTGTAGATTTTCCTTCTAGGAAATGTTCTGGTTTCAGCTGCCTTTAGTGCTGGGTGCATTTGCTGATTAAGAAGTTGAATTTAAGAAGTTAAATTAATTCCTCATGTCTGGGCCCTGCTCTTGTTTGAGTGGGGGTTTTAGACAGTTCTGCTCCTATTTGAGAAGAGAAACAAACAAAAGTGAAAGCGTGTCTGTCTGTATGGATACTGTGTGTACTCCTAAAGGAAGAATCCTGTTGCTCACTTGGACTAAACTCTCACCCTCAGCTGTGAGACTGACTGCTAACCACCTATTGTTTCCTTTTGTTTAGATCAGGCAAAAACATTTGTTAAAGTCTTCACTGAAATTGATCGGATGCCCCAGCTTCTTGCTTACTATTACAAATGTCACAAGGTAAGTATTTTGATAATATTTTAATATGGTGGAGTAAAAATTTGAATTCCTGCGTGGCTTGGACTGCAGGGGGAGCTGCTACATCGTGTATTTGCCTTTCCTGTTCCAGGGAGGATGGAACCTGTTGTTTTGATTCTCTGGCTTCTCTTTCTGGCTCTTAACAGCTTTGATTACTCCCCGTGTTTCAGGACTAATTCTCCGTTCAGGGGTTAGTGTTCCTTCCTGCAGGAGACATAGGATATATGCGTTCTGCTTGATTTCTTTGTGCCTTAAGAGTTCTGCTTTGCTTTTCTTGGATGTGGCTATGTCAGCAATAACTTTATTGCTGCAACTCGCCAGCTGCTGACTTCTGTAAACTCTTTTCAGGTAAGATTAAACGTTGGAATTCCAGACAGTTCTGTAGCCATAACCTGATCCTCAAAACTTTGCTCGTGACTGTGACTTTTGAGGATTAAGTTCAAGGCTGGGGCTTGCCAAGTATTTCAACTATTATGTGAGGGTATCAGTTACAGCCTCATTTTATGAGTAAAATACCAACGTTAATTAAATCTTTGAATCAACTAAGAAGCCTCTAGCCTGATGCTGAAAGCCACTTCCTGCTGTGGTGCTGAGTTTTCACAAAGTGTTACACTGAAATCTGGAGAGAGGAGCAAGGGTGGGAATTGTGTTTTAGGAAAAGGGCTTTGCATTGGAAATTCTTGTTTTGAAATGAAAAAAAAGCTACATGCATGGACTGTCACTTCTCCTCTCAGAATGACTCTTGCTGCTCCCACAGGTGCAGCTGGTGGCAGCGTGGCAGGATCTTTGCCAAAGCGACTTGAGCTTAAATCGCCAGTTGACTGAGCTGTACGACACACTCCTTGGGACCTGGCACTCACAACTCCAGTGGGCAACGCAGGTGCAGTGACTGCTTGACAGCGGTGCGGCGTGTGGGAGAGGATGAGATTGAGCACGCTCTCTTAATTCTCATAAAGCTCACAATAGTTCATTGGCACTCACTCTCTGGGCCTTATCAATGCACTTATCAATGCAGGACAGGGCTTGCAAACTACTCTGTGTTTCTTGTCCAGCTCTTGCAGACAAGATTTGATAGAATTCTGGTGTTTAACCGACAGCAAGGTGGTTGTGTTATTGACAATAAAGCTGCTCTATCGCTTTCATCTGTATCTTAAGTTAAATCTAATTTGTTGGTGTTGCAAATGTGTTCTGTTGCAAGACATTTTAAATGCCTGAATTGCTTTATCACTTGGCCTGGAGGAAGCCCTCAAGGTCACACTGGACTGTCACTCTCTGTAAGACATCTGAGGGTTTCTGCTATCACCCCTTGGAGTCTGTGTACTTGTTTTTCCTGCCAAGAATAATGTAGGATCCAAACCAGTTATTGTCCTTTAGTGAGATGAAAAAATAAGTTCAGATTGTCGAGCCTGTAAGAGTTTTTCATCCATGAAGGGTAGGAGATTCTTATCTTCACTTTACAAAGTCTGGTGCAAGTGCTGGGCCTGTGCTGCAGAGTAGCTCAGTGTTTCCTTGAGATGTGTTTTTTCTGCCTAACGATTCGATGTGAAGTACAGGTCAGATGTCAGCTTACATTTTAGCAGATATTCTTTGAACTGGGGATTGTGAGAGAGAAATGTCACGTGGGACAAAGCTCACGTCACTCAATCTGCTCTGTTGCTTCTGCTTTCTGAAGAATTCTTGGACCTTTTTCATGCTGTTCAGTATCCATGGTGACCTTGCTGCAGGAGACTTGTGCTGATCTCAGCTTTCAAAGCAAATGAATGAGAACAGCTGATGAAAAAGTCACAATAAAAGGTTGCAACTCATGTTATGCCAGTGAAGTTGAGGGTGGTGTGTGTAAATACAAGTTCTCAGCTGATTACAGTCTCTCTAGCCTTTCCAGTACTGACTTCTGCCAGACCAGTACTTTGGTTTGTGACATAGTACTGTTTCTTCATAATTTACCCATATATATCCACACCTGTGCAAACTGAGTGTCCTGTTTTCAAGTGCCCTTTTCTGTCAGGTGTTTTTTGAATTACTATTGTGCCTGTGTTCTGCTGAATTCAGTTTTTGACCTATAGCTGTCTTCTGCTTTCCTGGTTGCTGTATTCAAAGCACAGTTTCAGTGGTAGAATATGTTTTGACCTAGACTTCTGTGACCGGGCTGTCCCGCATGCTTGGTCAGCCTGGCTCTTATCAGACCTGGTTCTTAGTCTTATCAGACCTCCTTTGTTGGGTTGGGGGTTGTTGTTTTGGGTTTTTTTCTCCCTTGTAAGGCTTATCAGATTTGGTTTTGTACCCTTTTGGTTGGGAGCTCCTGACATCAGGAATCTGTGATCTGTTAGTGCACAGAAAGTCATCGTCTTGGTGTGTGTATCACTGTCTCTCAGCAAGAGGTAATTTGATAGTCATTCTTTAATAGAAAGAAGTGCACACTGTGCTGGGTGTGAAAAAGTCCAGGTTAGGCTGCTAACTGCTTTCTCTCATTGCTCCCTGGTTATGGCAGCCTGCCCCTCTGCTGACAGCGTTTGCAAACGAGGCTGTTCTGCCTCTTCTGCCCCTCTCTTTCAGGAGCCCAGGTCTCTGTAGCAAGGGCACAAGGGAGATTCCAGTGGGCATGCTTGCCCCTGGGAAGTGGTGCTGCTTCTGCCAGCGAGGCAACAGTGTGTTCAGGAGGTCTGAAAAAGGTGTCAGCCCCTGGACAGCCAGGACCTGCTCAGTCTAGAGTGGTACAATCTGCCTTTGCTGAGACAGTAACGTGTGGGTTGTATGTTATGGGGCACTCTCTAGGTATCTGCTTCTCTCTGCTCCCTGTCGTGTTCCTCTGAGATAACGTGCTTTTGCTGATAGCTCCTCTGTTACCACAGGTTTTCAAGAACCCCCATGAAATTGTGACTGTATTGCTGATTCAAACTCTGGGGGCGTTGGTGCCTTCCATCCCTGTCTGCCTCAGCACTGCCATGGAGAGAATGGGACAAGAAACCAAGCTGAATAAGCTGCTGGAGGTCTATGATGCCACCGTCCACTTTGCAAAAGGGCTGGAGGTGGCAATGCTGCCAAACCTGAGTAAGGCTCTTGCACTGAATTTTGTTATTCTGTTCTGTCTACTTTGTAGAGCTACTGTGTGGGGTTTGGTTTAGTTTTGCATGGAAGGAAGGATTCTCTCTTCTGCAGTATTGACCAGTTACGTGGTGTTTGCACCCCTGTGTGTGTGTGCCTGTGTATCTTCCACTAAAGATATTGACAGAGTACTGAAGGAGTTTACTGAAGCAGACCTGTTCTGAGCGTGCTGCAGTCTAGGGTAAATAATATTTAGCACTTTTCCTTTTACAAGCATTGGTATTTCATCTGTCTAACAGATGAGGAAATGTCTTCAGGGAAGCTATGAAGCCCATTGCGAAAGATCACAAAGCACAAAAGTTGAGTTCCCTGGAATTAAATCACACCTTAACAAGAGGAAACCTGCTTCAAAACTGTATCTGTTGAACTTTTAGTTTTCATTTGGTAGTTTTTTGTGTTGCTACTGGCTTCTGTTTTGATCAAGTTAAAATGCAGAGCTAAATATAATATCCGAACCGTTGGTAGTTTATTCCCTAGCAGCAACCTTGGTGCTTGATTCAAAATCTGCCCTGCTTTCCTCACCCTGTGATGTTTGTCATCTCATTTTGGTCATGACTTGATGTATGATTCCTGCAAACCACAAAGTAGTCAGGTGCTGTGTTTACAGAGATTTATGCCTGACTTGAACTGTTGGCTATTTATAGTCCTTTTAGTGATCCTTCAAAGACTGGATATGAGAAAATCTTAAATTAAAACTGATGGACCATTCCTAATGCTGTGTTTCCTGAATTTGGTTCCTCATAACATTGTCTTGAGGTATTTAAACCCATATTCTTACTTGATCATGTAAATTAGGATTACTGGGAATTTCAGGGAGTATGACACTCATTGTGTCTTGTTGTTGTTGTCTTTGTGATTATGTACCCTTGTCAGTCAGTTTCTCCCCTTTGCTTGGATTAATTCATGGTTCTTCATAGAAATTATTGAAAAGGACTTGAAAAATTATGTCAAGTTCTGGAAGATAATGGAATAGGAAGGCAGATACTGAACTGGTGTCGGAGTGTGTTTAAAGAAAGAATAAATCTTTATTTCCATGTCTTTTGATGTGGAGTAAGATGTTTAGAAAGGGAAGTATCTCAAGGATGGAAAGACCTGGTGACTCAACAGAACAGGGTGAAACCAGTTCCTACGAGTGTGAGGGGAGGGTTCAGTTGTGATTCACAGGGTAATTCATGTTGGGACCTCGGGAGATGATCTAGTCCAACCTCCAGCTGCAGGCAAGGTCTGCTTTGGATTCAGGTCGTGGTGCTGAAGGGTATTGTCCAGTCCCATCTTGAAAACATCCTAGAGTGTGTACAGCACAGGTGTTGGGTGACCTGCTCCATTGCTTCTCTGTCCTTAGGGTGGAAGATTTTTTTCTTCTATCCAGAATTCAAAGTAATTCTGATTTGCCACTAGTTTGAGTTAGGCAAAATTTCATGATTAACACTTGGTGTCCAGTTCTGATTTGAGAAGTAATCATTCAGATGGGAGTTTTCTCCAACTGAATGGCACTGAGATGCTAAGCTCATGGTTCACATGTAGTCCTGGTTGCTGAACTGCTGTGAGGTAGTAGTCCTGAATAAGATGTTGTCAGCTATTTTCAGTCTGAACCAGGCTTTCTGATAAATGAAGATTGCCCCTGTTTAAAGTTGTGGGAGTAATGTGTTTCACTTCTCAAATGGTTTCAATACTTTACTTATATTGTAGGTTGGGATATTTAATACATTTCTGTCACCCAGGCTGTTTTGGAGCAGTGAGTGATAATTCTCTTGAGGCTCTTGTTGAGGTAGAACATCTTGGGTTTAGGAAGCAGGTAGAGATAATAACCTTGTTTTTTAAAAAATAAAATAGTCTGTGTAGGTGAGACTTAAAGCTGTTGGGTGACATTCCAAGCCTGTGTAGGCAGCATGCTCTAGTTGAAGAACTACCACATGTTGCTTGGAACAAGGTTTTTAGTAGCATGTTCATCTATTTGTAGACTAAACCTCTGATTCTTTGCAGAGGAGCAGAACCTGGTTAAAGTGATGGAGCTGGTGGAAGTGGTGTATGGTTCGTACAAGCCCTATCAACTTGAGTATGGAGACCTGGAAGAAGAAAATCTCCTCATTCAGATCAGTGCAGTGCCCTTGGTAATGTATTAGTCTTTGCTCAACTATTCAGAGAGAGGCTTGACATCTACTGAATACACAAGGGTCTTCATCCATGGTTATTGCACTCTCCTCTAATTTTTTAGTAATATTTTCTGTTTGCAGCATGTTCTGATGCTGTTAAGTAATTTTTTTGTTTAAGAAATGAAATTAATTTGAGCAGCACTATCAAGTTGGAGGTAACTCCTTTCTTCAGCCAGTAAACCAGCACTGTGTGGATCTGCTGGAGAAAGCCTTTACCAAAATATTACTATCAACCAAGAGCCAGCTTCAGGTTCAATAGAATTTATTAAGAACAAGACTGGTGGGAGGAGAATAATTTTTATTGAGGATTCTGTTGTTGGCAGAGCTGTTTCTCCTTGAAGACCTGATACATGTGGGATTTGATAGCTCAACTTCTATTAATGTTCACTGTGCAGGACAGTGGAAGTAACCAGCATTGTTACAGTGTCACAAGATTTGGGGGATACTGAGAGAACAATGTGCTACACAACCTCTCTTGTCTTTAATGTCTGGAAATTCACTGAAAGAAGAGTCAGGCTCATCTTTGTTGTTGTTGTTGTTTAGGAGCACTGGGAAGTAATTGACTGTGTCCAGGAACTCAACCATTCGGTCAACAAACTCTTCAGTTTGGCTTCTGGAGCCATTGACAACTGCATTAAACTCACTGATGGACTGGGAGTGTGTGGGCTCCTCAAGGCTCTGAAAGCTCTGTTCACAAAGTAAGGTGCTTGTAGTTCCACTCCTGCTTTTATCCTGTTTGTGGCCAAGGACTTTGTAGATTATGAAAAACAGCAGAAAGTGTCTGTAACTGGAATGTGCATCATCTGATAGCCCTTCCTGCAGCTGCCTTCAGGCAGTGACTGTTTCTTAAGGGAAAAGATGGAAACTTTTTATGGTTAAATCAAAGACTTTTTCTCAGCTGGTTTCTATTCTGGTTAGGCTGAATTTTCATTTTTAATAAATACTTTTGGAATGGAAAATGTTTCCCAAAACAGAATAAGACAAAGGCAGATTAGGCTGATGGAAATATTGCTCAGTGAGGAAATATGTACTTCTCAGGACAAGTGACCCCATGTTCAGAGTCTGCCTGTTAGTGCAAGACACCCTAGTGAGTGAGGTTTGCTGTAAATTCTTGGCTTAAAGTATCACTGACAGCCCTCTTAAATAGTGTTCCAGTACGGATTACCTCCTTACCCTTTCCTGATACCAAAAGAGCTGCTCACAAGGCATAAATCAAACTGTTACCTTGCTGCCTGATGGGGAAGAGGGAAGAGGAAAGCACACCTCTATGATCTTGGCTTTATAGGCAATTACACAGCAGTGTGCATGCCTCCAGCTTATGTGCTTTTTTTTTTTTTAAAAAGGGGGTGTGGAAAACAAAACGTTCTCCTTTTTATCCATGTTCTCATCTGGGGAGTAACTGAGAAAACAGATTTGTGAGATTGTTGTCACTCTGTTCCTGGAGTAAGGGCCAAGTGATGGTGGAGTAGCAGTAGTCTTAAAAAACTTTGTCTGGTCTTTCCTAGGAGATACGATTAGTTGTAGTGGTAACAGAAATGCCTTGCTCATGCCTCCTCACAGGAGAGGAGAGTTCCTGGTAACCCATAGGCATCGGACTGAAGTAGCCACACAGTATCTGCTACTCTTGAGTTCCTCCATGTCTTCTAGTGTAGGTGTGAGTGGGCTGTGACTGGTCAGTGTTTCACATCTGCGTGTTGGGACTGGGACAGCAGTGTCTCTTCTGAACCCCTTCTGTTGCTGGTTCTTCTTTAGCCCTTGTGAAGGACTGAGTGAGCAAATCACAGGACGTGCAACTATGCTGCTTTCTGACCTAATCTCTTATGCTGGTGCTTATCTCTTCTCCATTTCCAGGTATACATCTGACTTCACAAATACACTGCAGTCTATACGGAAGAAATGTAAACTGGATGATGTCCTCTCAGATTCCCTTTTCCAGGAGGACTGGACTGCATTTCAAAACTCTGTCAGGTAAAGGGGATTTATTTTTTTTTCCCCCTCCTTCCCAGCTCAGAACTGATTTTTTTGTATCAAAGTTGGCAAAAAAATTACTTGGGGTCAGTTTACATAAGTAACCTGCAAAAATGCAGGGCTGTGCTCACTTAGCTGCAGCGCTGCTAGGACCATTAGTATTAGTGACTGGGTTTCAGGTTGCTGCTGGCACAGTAAGTACTGTGAGGCTCCCCACCCTGTCTGGAGCAAGACTGCATGTCGTATCACTTGAAATATCAGCAGCTCTTAGAAATTTTCCCACTGGCACTGAGCTGGCCTTCACCATGATGACAAGAAGTGTCATGTGGATGTGGCTGTTGGGCAAAAAATGAAATAAATCAGGATGTTATCAAGTGACTGCAGAGTTAATAGCTAAATTAACTCTGGACAGATGTGGTTTGGTTATCACATTTTGCAATTACTTGACACGTGCCTGAGATGGGTTTTCTGGTGGGGTCTGTTGTTATCTGCCTCAAATCTCACAATGTAGATTTTGTGTTGTTCTTTCCCAGGATAATTACTACGTGTGGTGAACTCCTTCGTCAGTGTGGAGACTTTGAGCAGCAGCTGGCCAACAGGTAAGCAATGCTGAACTTAATTCATGAGCTGTCAACATAGCTACCAAGTTGAAAGGAAACAAACTCCAAGGTGCTTTCATTGCGTAGATGGTGGAGGGAAGGCAGAGCCACTGTGGCTTTCCCCCACTGGCCCTCCCCATCTTTTGAAATGCCAGAGATGGGTCACAGACTGTCCCTCTCAGTCGCATGTCCTGGGATAAGAATCCTTTTCCTTGGATACCTGGCTGGGCATTAGAAGGACTGACAGACTGGGGTTAGGAAGGAATTTTCCGCCAGATCAAATTGGCAAGATTCTCCCCTCCATGTGACATGGGGCATGAATCATTTGCTGAAATTAATCTAGGTGTGCCTTAACTGATCGATTCCTTGTAACTTGAGGAGTGTTAAGCACAGGCAGCACCAAGATCTTTTGTTGCTTGTAAGCAGTGCACTGTTCAGGCTCTTGTATGTTGAAATGCTTTAGTCTGACTTGAGTGCCCGTGCTTGTTGTGGTACTCAGTGGCCTGCAGTGCACAGGAGCCTGGGTGTGATCTGTATTTGCTAAGATGTTCTGAGAAGAGGGCACAATCCTCTCTTCTTCTCAGTATCTTTGTGGTTTTTAAGTTGCACAGTGACCTAAGAGTTGGCTGTAATTAGTATCCCTCACCAATGAATACTCCCTCCCTTGAAGTAACACAAAGGCAGTGCTGGTCCTTGGCCCAACAGGAGGACAGCAGTGCTGATTTCAAAGGATTTTGTCACTGACTTTTGTGCACTTGTTTTCAGGATTTTGTCAACTGCTGGGAAGTACCTCTCAGACTCCTACAGCCCTTGTAGTTTTTCTGGCTTTCAGGATACCAGTTCTGCAGAAAAGAAGAACTCCATAAAGAATCCCTGGCAGGAATACAATTACCTTTTGAAGGAGAACCCATCTGAGTATGCCAGCCTTATGGAAACACTTTATACTCTAAAGGTATTTTTGGTGCCTGGGAGAGCTGCCTGTATCACAGGGTGCTCCTGGGCCCACACTTGGTAGATGAGACCTGGATTCCCCCTACAGCCTGATTACTTTTCATCCTGAGCTGCAGCCTTTTGCTGGGCTGTATTCCAAGTCTTCCATAGAGACACTGATTGATCCACTGAGAGATGAAATGTACAAACCCAGGAAGTCTGGACTCATTCCATCTCTCCCCAGATCCTGGCTGTGTTTTGTGAACGTGCCCGTATCAGCTCAGGTGAGGGAGATTTTGTTGCAGAAAGCATTGGGAGGATTGTGTTGGAGCCGTCTCAAATTCTGGACCCCACATACTGGCTTCTCTAGCCTTTTTTGCCACTTAGGCTCTGCTCCATATCCCTTCTGAAATATAATTCTGCAAGATTATTCATGCATGCATCTGTGAACAGGGGTTATCTTGTGGATCTAAGTTATTTTTGCTATCGTTGGTCACATGTAGTTGCCTCAGAATGTTTTGACTTCTTTGGCACTTAATTTACTTGCAGGCTGTGCAGCTCTGTCTTCAGTGTTACATGTTTGACTTTGAGCCTTTGCTGAACAGTCAAGTTCCATAGGTACCCTTCATGCAAAACTTTTGCTTAACTCCATGCAGGGTATCAGTTAGTTGTGCCCTTTGACTCAAGTGCAGTTTTGCCATCTCCTCTGCAAGTTTCTCAGTGTCTGTCCTTTACCAGTGCCTGGCACAGCTGGAATGTAATGCTGATACTTTGTTCCACATTTTGGGGAACAGTGGGCAGTTTCTGTCTTGAGTAACTGTTGGAATAGGGCATCCTGAAGGAAAGAGGCTGAGCTATTGCAGAGGAAATCACAGAATCACAAGGTTGGAAAAGCCCTTTAAGATCATTGAGCCCAACCGTTCCTGTCTATGCGAAACCAGATCCCTGAGCACCTCATGTCCCCCTCTGTTAAACACATCCAGGGATGGTGACTCAGCCCCTCCCTGGGCAGCCTGTTCCAGGCCCTGACAACTCTTTCAGTGAAATTTTTTTTTCTCTAACATCTGACCTGACCCTGCCCTGGCACAGCTCAGTGCCATTTCCCTTTGGCTGAAGACACCATTGCCCACCACTCTGCACCCTCCCTTCAGGCAGTTGTAGGCAATGATAAGGTCTCCCCTCAGCCTCCTCTTCTCCAGGCTGAACACCCCCAGCTCCCTCAGCTGCTCCTCAGAGGATTTGCCCTCCAGCCCCTTCCCCAGCCTGGTTGCCCTTCTCTGGACTCGCTCCAGGACCTCCATGTCCTTCTGATAGTGAGGAGCCCAGAACTGGACCCAGCACTGGAGGTGCAGCCTCACCAGTGCCAAAAGCTCTTTTGCATGAGGATGGCCCAGTAAAGACCTCTGTAAGAGTGTTAATGTAGCTTCTCTGAGGTCAGTGTTCTGTCTGTAAACCCTTTCCTGTGTCTCTGTGTGCGTTAGGAGAAAGGGACAAGTAACCACAACCTGTTGTCTTCATCTCGATCTGCCCTGAGCCGCCTCAACCAGCTGGCACACCACTTGGCTTTTGATTCTGTTTTTCTCCGCATCAAACAACAACTCTTACTTGTTTCAAAGATGGAGGTGAGTAATGGGTGCACTGATCTGATCCAAACTGGCACAGTTTACCCGTGGGATACCTTAGGGTGGAGTGCAGCTCCATGTTGCTTACCTTTCTCCTTTTGAGAATGTTTCCCTCTGGTATCATGTTTCTTCCCTGAGCTACACTGAGTGGCAAGGTTTACCTCCCTTCATGCACAGCATTCACAACAGATAGCTATGTTTGCAGGCTCTGACACCTGTCTGACATGTTGCTTTTCTAACCTGGGTGAGCATCTGTTTCACACAGGGAGCTGTATGGAAAGGGTGTGTATGTTTTGGGCCTGAGGGTGGGCAAGGGAAGCAGTTTTCTCACCCTCTGTGTTCTGCTTTCTACAAGTCCTCAGTCACAGTCCATGGTGCTGGATGCCCCCTTCCTAGAGTACTGACAGACTTCATGCTCCAGAAAGTCACAGATTTACGCTGGGCTTCTTACCTTACAGAGCTGGAATTCTAGTGGCATTGGTGAGACCCTGACAGATGACCTGCCAAACTTCAGCCTGACTCCTCTGGAATATATCAGCAATGTAAGAGCATGCGAGGAAAGCTACTGGAAGCCTGGTGCTGAGGGAAACACATCTGTGTTCTCCAGGTTTTTTTGTAAAATCATAGCATTTGGTAAAATTGTTATAAATGTGATTGATGGTCTCAGTGGCCCAGCCCTCATCAGTTGGGTTGTGTTATTCTTTGTAGCCTTTATGAAATCTCTGTCCAATTCTGGCATAGCAAGAGCATTGGGAGCACAGGGAGAGGTTCTTCCCTAGTGAACTGCATTGTTTCCAGTGTTAAGTCTTGTAATGGGATGGGGAATTCCAACTTCTGTTTGCAGTGCTGAATACTGAGCATATCTTCAGGATGCAGCTCATGTAGCAGAGAAGTTCCCACAGTGTGTGTTGGAGTGATTTAACCATACTAGGAAGTTTAAGAGGTCTTCAGCTCTTACCCTTCTAATCCCCATGTGACCCTCTGGTTTCTCTTTCTGATGGAATAACAATGAAACCTTTCTGGCAGTGGGGTGTCCAAGTAGAAGAGGAGAGTGAGCTGTTGATCCCTTCTGACTAGGCAGTCCAGTTTGGTGCTGCTGGATGGTGTCCAGGTTGCTCTCTCCTTCTGGTTATGTTTCAAGATGCTGCCAAATTTGTCTCTGTTATTATCTCAATGTGAAGTATACTCTGATAAGCAAGTTTTTTATGTTACTGTCATTCTGTGCATCATGCAGGGACAGGATTTTTCAATGGGTTCAAGGTGATGTGAGCTCAGGAAAAGCTCTTAGTGAGCATTAATACTTACTTCTGTATGGAGAGGCAGAGTACTCTGCCTCTGTATGAACTGTATCTGCACATAGAAAGATTCTCTGTAGCAGCAGATAATCACTTTATAAACAGGGCTGCATTTGTTGTATGCCTGAAGTTATGTGTCTTGTGCATGTTAATTTGTGAGTTGCTGTCAAGCTCAGCTTTCAGGTCTGGAGTACTGCAGATGGCTTTTTTCTTCTAGCAAAGTACTTGCTTCACATTTGCTCAGTGACTCAGCTCTTTGTGCTTTTATTCTAGATTGGGCAATATATTATGTCTCTTCCTCTCCACCTCGAGCCATTTGTCACTCAAGAAGATTCTGCTTTGGAACTGGCATTACATGCTGGAAAACTGCCTTACCCCCCAGAACAAGGTAGGGTGAAGCCAAAGACTTTGAGTGTTTGGGGGAAAGCTTTTGGATTCTCATGTTCCATGGGTGTGATGTGTTATGGTGACAAAGATGTTTGAAGACTGTTGCCTACTGTCTAGTCTTGTCTCTTCCAGGAGTCTCTTGGTAATACTTGTTATCTAGAGGCTCCTACTGCATAAAACTTTTTCAGCTTCATTCAAACCAGAGGCTTTAACTTGGTCTGTTGAAATTTAGTGTTCCTTAAAACTGTAGTTTGGGGTACAGGGTCTGAAGCATTACTGTTTCAGAGTTGGAGTAGTGTTTAGTGACCTAGGTGCAGGGGGTGAGCACGAGGTACCTGGGGTCAGTTCCAAATGCTGGAGGGAACTCTCAAATCATCTAGCCTCCAAGACTTCTCAGGTTAGCTTTTGTGGCTTCTGCTCCTTATCAGCCTCTCCTTTGGAGTACAGTTTGTGGAGTGGCTTGGGCTGTTGTAACAGCTTACTGAAGGGGAAGTCCTGCTCCAGCTTTGCACTCCTGCCCTCCCCTTTCTGCTGGTTCCACAGCAGTGCCTGTTTCCATTCATTAACCCCACAGAAAAGTATCCTTTTTTTTTTCTCTTGTTCTGGCCTACTTTCTCTCAAAAGTATATCAATACTGTGATTTAAGTCAACTTCCTAAGAGGTCTACTCTGCAGCAGAGCTGGTGGGAGACCACAGCAAGGAATAGGCAGAGCAAAAGCTTGTGACCTTCTTTAGAAGTGGTGAGCTGTTGGGCTGGCCAACCTTCTCAGATAATGTCCCCATCTGGTGAAGAAAACACCCTGCAGGAGCTAACCCAGTACAGAGCTTTCCAGCTTCAGACCCTAGCAATGTCTGGAGATTGTCCTGTGAGCTGTATTTTACGCTAGTTGCTTGTTGGTATAAAACACACAGTCCTCCATGGCCTTGCTGGGAACAACAGCCCCTTAATTTGTTGCTAGAAAAAGATGAGCCCCTGAGCTGCTTCGATCAAGGATAGATTATTTGTTCTTAAGCACAATAATAGTGCTGTTGACTTGTAAACAACTTTTTCCTCTGCCTCTGCAAACCCAGGAAAAGCCACTGTTACAACCTCTGAGACAGGCTCACCTGTGCCCTATATGACAAAGGTTAGAAGCCCTCTGACAGGAACTGCTCTGCTGTCTGTCTCCTTTTGGATGGGTTTTGCATCTTTGGAAATTTCTTCAGGGTCCAGAACTCACCCAGGAGTTCTCTCTGCATGTCATTCATGTAACTTCTTGTAGCGAGCCGAGCTTTGGCTCCCATCCATTCTTCAGGTGGCTGTCTCTACCTGTTGTGTCATTAATCCTGCTGCAGTTAACAACAAGTAGCTACATAATGCTTCCCAGCAGGTTGGCAACACACCATGTTTTGCTGGGGTTAATCTGTTCTCAGTGTTTGTTTCCACTGACAATCAAGGAAGCGCAGAGCTTGGCATTTATAGTCTTCCTGCAGCCTTCTGAGAGCATGCTCCTTGGTTTAGGGTTTAGCATTGTTTTGTCATCTTGAAGCTTTTATGTGTTTAGTAGCTTGTTAATTTTCAGAGTGCTTACAAACACAGAAAGCCTTTAGGGCTTGAAAAAACCCAACCAACCTGTGAATCCTTGTCACTGTAGTAGTTTGTAAGCTAGTCCTAGAATATGATCCTATGGAACATGCTGGGCAGTGTCCCTGATCCCAGCCTTGTCAGCCCTTTGGAAGTGACTTCACCTGGAGAAGTAATAGAGGAAAGTGAAGAGTTTCACATCTTGGGCTAACTGTCAGTGTGGTCTGCTCTCAGGGAGGATATGTAACTGCTTTGATTGCTCCAAAACCAGCTGACAAACTCTTGAATCCTACAGAATACCTCAGCGTCCCTTTGAAGAAACAGTTCACTGTTTGTGAATTATCTTTCATTAACAAAATCAGGAAATGCAGGTGAGTGCCATTGCTGACAGCTAACGAGCATTTCCCATCCAGGAGATGAATTACCTGAGCTGGACAACATGGCTGACTACTGGCTGGGCTCCATCGCCAGAGCCACGATGCAAACTTACTGCGAAGTCATCCTGCAGATACCAGAGCTCACCGTGCACTCCACGAAGCAGCTCGCCACAGACATTGGTAAGCCTGGTGCTGGCATTGTCCTGTGAGCTGTTGCTGTTACACAGGGGCTCCTCTGCCATCACCTGAGGTTTAAAGAAACTGCTGCCTGGGCTTTTCCTTTAATCCTGAGTGCGGTGAGCTGATTCCCTGCCTAGTGGAGTGGTTCACAGCTTGTTTTTTGCAAAGTGTCATGCCACGTTCCTCTCTGAGGGAAGGGTGGTGTTCTGGTAGGTACTGCTGCTTCTTCACTGGGGAGGGGATCCTTCCCTCTGCTCTGCCCTGGTCAGGCCCCACCTGGAGGATTGTGTCCAGTGCTGGGCTCCCTGGGATAAATAGGACAGGGATCTCCTGGAGAGAGTCCAAAGAAGGGCTACGAAGGTGATTAAGGGCCTGGAGCATCTCCCCTGTGAGGAAAGGCTGAGTGAGCTGGGACTGTTCAGTCTTGAGAAGACTGAGGAGGGACCTAATTAATGTTTATAATTATCTTAAGCATGGAATGCAGGGGGACTTAGCCAGCCCCTTTTCAGTGTCTGTGGGGACAGGACAAGGGGCAATGGCTGCAAGTTGGAGCACAGGGAGTTCCTCACCAACATGGGGAAGAACTTTTCCCCAGTGAGGGTGAGGGAGCCCTGGGACAGGCTGCCCAGGGGGTGTGGAGTCTCCTTCTCTGGAGAGATTCCAGCCCCATCTGGACACCGACCTGTGCAATATGAGCTGGGAGCTGCTTTGGCAGGTGGTTGGACCCCATGAGCTCTCCAGGTCCCTTCCAACCCCTGTGATTCTGTGATTCACTGCTTTGTGTTTCTGACTGTGCAAGTCCAAGCCCTTCTGAACCAAGAGGGTTCCTTTACAAACCAGAAGAGAGCTGTTTATGATCTTTCCAAGCGTGGCACTGCTCTTTCCATTCTCATCAAGTGCTGTGTACCACCAGTATAAGCTGTGGAGGGGGTACGCCACATGTACCAAGCCTCTTGGGAAGTGCTCCAGTGGATTACAGAGAAGGCAGTTAAGATTGGGTCCTTCCATTCACTTGATAGCTGAAGTAGGGAAGATCAGCTAAAGGCCTTCTAAAAGTAGTTGTGGAGAACTTGACCAGCATCCCTTTTCTAGCAAACCTGTAGGATAAGCTGGCTGGCCATGGTTAACCCGTAGCCCTGCTGCTCTGAAGGTGCTAGGTCACTACATTACTACTAATGGGAAGCAATTTTCAGCAGCAAAGTGGGATTTGCTGCCTTGTCCTGTGCATGCAGAGTGACTGAGGGAAGACTGATGGAAGGGTTTGGGGAAGGTGTTTCTGCAAGATATGGGGAGATGATTTTTTCTTGTCTGAGGCTGGTAGAAGTGTCCCCAGAAGACAGGTATTGTAATCTCCAGTTAGTCCTTTCTCTGCTGTAAATCATGGATGCTGACTTTCCCCATGGACAAGCTCAGAAATAAGGATACAGACAATATTTCCTCCCCAGCTTGTCTGAAAGCGTGCTCGGTTGCCAGTGAACTCAGCCTGATTTCTTTTAATTTATTTATTTTTTTGATCATTGCTGAGAAACTAAACCAATAGATCAGAGGTTGGTTGCTCAGCGTTGCCCCTGGCACCCTTAATTCTTCGACTGACTTTGAATCAGTGAGCTGGAACTCCCTCCTGCCTTGACAGCCATTCACCTCTGCAGAACTCCCCAGCTCTTTGCCTTCAAACGTGTGACCATGGTCTTTTGTCTGTGACTCTGGCGACTGACCCACCCTGAGGGTGTTGTGCAGCACGTGTCTGTCCTTTCGGATGATTGTCCAAGGTAGTGTACAGGAAGCCAAAAAACACACCAGTCAGTGCAGCTAGGTGCCAACCCCTCTGCCTTTTCCTGTGGGTTGGAGCTGGCAGCGACAGGATTCTATCTGTTGTAAAGAATGGAGAGTAACTCCTGCTTGCACCGCAGCTGTTGCCCGCTCCAGTGAGTGCTTATCCTTCCTCTTACAGATTATTTAATAAACGTGATGGATGCCCTCGGCCTCCAGCCCTCACGAACACTGCAGCACATTGTCACTCTGCTGAAGGCAAAGCCAGAGGACTACAGGCAAGCTGCCAAAAGCGTGCCCCGCAGAATGGCCGGCAGCGTCGCCGCGATGAGGGGCCTGGAGCTGTAACGTCCCCGCTGCCGAACGCTGTTCAAGGGCTGAACTGTTTGGGTTGGGTTGATTTTTCCCTATAAACTTCTCAAGGACGTTGAAAACATCTTCTGGGGACTAAAGGAATTTATTTCTGGATAACTTTTAATAAATGCCTTTGTCTAGGAAGAGCTTGTTCCATTTTTCCATCCTTAGAGCTGAGGACAGACGTCTCGTAGGGCCAAATTTACCAGAAACCTTTGGGATGACGTTGAGTAGGCTGAGCAGCTCTGGCTTCTGACTGGAAATGTTCTGCTGGCTCCTGGGAAGCTCATGCTTCGTGGCAGTGAGAGGACTGTCTTTTGCAGAAAATTTAATCAATTCTGAATCTAAAATTATGGGGTAGGTGCAACAAAGATTGACTGATTGGAGGCTCTTCTACCTGGAGGCGGTCATCATTGCTCAAGTCTGTCATTATTCTCAAAGCCAGGAAGACAGTCTCATCAATTAGTAGATGGGGCTTGATCAACCTCGACCCTGAGAATAAAACCAGTTTTGTAGGTTGCTCCTGGTGCAATGAATCTGTTCTACTGGAAGCTATGAAGTTTATAAGGTATTTAATGAAAGCGTTGCTTTTTTGTAAAATTTATTAAAGCTTTTTATATAGATCTTTGTAAAACGGCTTGTCTAGATGAAGTATCCTTCCAATGCTCCCACAGAATGTTTTTCCTTTGGAGAAAACTGGATAGAATATGAAGTGATCCCAGAAGTGGAGTGCTGGCTATGTGAGGCAGTGCTGGATAGGACCTCACTTGCAAACTCTTGTGTTTTGGAGAGGAAAAACATCTTTTTTTCCCTTTATCTGTATTTGCAAACTGCCATTTACTCCTTTTCACCACCAGATGCCTTGGGGGGAATAGCTCTTCTCCCAGCCTCTGGGTTTCTGCCTCTTCTTTGGCTTGGTTCAGGCTGCCCTAATCAGCGTTCAACAATCTTTCTGCTCCCTTTTGCTTGTTGGTTGTGTTTTTTCCCTTGGCTGCTGTTGGTTCTTCTTCCTTTTGGACTCATTAGCCTGACACGTGCTCCCCTGGGTGACTCTGTGCTTTGCTGCCTAAGCTGCTGCCCTTCTGGGCAGTCCCCTGTCTGGTTTTGTCACACCAACACCTTCCTGTGCTTTGTAGCACGCCTGTAGCGTGCTGATACAGGCGTATATTTTATTGGTGGTATATTATTTTTGGAGTGAAATTGCTGTTCTCAGCTGGATTTTGGTGATGTTTTACTGCCAAAACTGTAGTTTGGAGAGGTGAAGAGAACAGAGGTGCTTTATAAATAGTTTTTAGATTTTGCAAATTTTTGGCACCTAAAAGAATCTCAGCACATGGAAGTAAAATGTGTTTTCTGGAATGTTTTGGGTTGTGGGTTTTTTTTTTTTTCTTGGCAGGTTTTTCAGTTAGAATTTGAAACAAAAAGAGTAAAAGTATGAAAAGTTATTATAAAAATTCCCCAAATGAATGGGAAATTTGGTACTGTATTGAGTTGGGACTTCTCAGGTGTCTGGTTTGGCTGGGATTTGGGAAGCCTTTCCCCTGGAGAGCTCTGTGCCTGCTCCCTGCAGTGCCTGGCTGAGCCTTCCCAGGGCTGCACTGCTGCTGCTGCAGGAACCCCCTTTGCACACACATGCTTATCTGCAATCAGTCATCTGGGGGGAGCGCTGAGCACTTGAGCAGCCAAAGTCAAGTCCCTGAGACACTTTCCACTTTTTATTAGTTTTCAGACGCCCTCTATAAACCAGCAGTAACTGGGATAGTAAACTGTCAGTGTCCTGCCAAAGAACATGCTGTTCCCATTCACCCTCGCTGTGAGATGGGTGAACCTCAGCGTTGTGCCTCTCCCATCCTTCTCCTGCCTTGTCACTACAAGTGAGGGGGTTTGGGGCTCTTCTTTGCCCGCTGCTCTTGTGTCTCACAGGGCAAGTGGCTGGGGCCAGCACCCAGCTGGGGCTGAAGGTGTGAAAAGCCGGAAGGTGCAGGCTGTCCTGCCAATGCCGCAGCCTGAGACCTCCTGCTGCCTTTTCTGTTCCTTACAGCCTGGTGGCAGCGGGTGCTGGAGCCCACCCCAGGGTGTCGGGAGCCAGGGGTGCTGCGTTTCAGAGTGCCTTGGGGAGTGCTGGCTTGGGAAAGCAGCTCTACCTTCCCCTTCTCTCTGCAGCCCATGCCCCTGCAGCCAGCTCCTCTCAGATACCACCATCTCACCTGTACAGGAGCAGGCTCGGGGCGATGGTTTTGCCGTACAGAAAAGCACCTGATGTCTCTGCAGCGTTGGAGCAGCCGTTCGGTTCTCAGACTGGCCGGACTCGCTGGTAGTGATGCTGGTGGTGGTGTCTGTCGGTGAGAGCTAGGAAGAGATGTCCTTGTTCTCAGCTCCCCTGGTGTTCGAAGCTGATTGCTCTAGTGTGTCTTTTTCGGGACACAGAGTTTTTTCACTGTTGCAAACTCGTTTCGAGGTCTTTGTGCAGGCAAGTGGTGGCTTATGTGTGTATGCTGAGCACTCAGTCAGGAGGGGAGGGTGTCCCTGCTTGTTTCTGACTCAGCTGTGATGTGGGATGGAGCGCTGTCACTTTGCAGGGGCTCTTCTTTTTGGTGAAGGAGGCTGTGCCCTGGGTTTACAGTGCCCTGGCAGGGAAGCATTCCTTGAGGGAGATCAAAGTGAGGAGCTGGGCAGGAAAAGTCTTGGGCAGCTCTTAAAGGCCTGGACTCCTCTGTCTTTAAAAGCACCCTGGCTGCCTTTCAGCTGCCCTGGCGTTGCTGTGTGCTTGCTGAGCTCCTGCCATACCCAGGGTCAGATGAGTAGGAGGAGAAGCCGTGTTTGTGTGCTGTTGGCTGGTTGCTCTTGCAAACGGGAACCAACCTGCAGATAAGGGCTTGGGGCAGCACATGGATTTAAGAATGTGCTCCCCAAGTCAGGGGTTTTATTCCTCATACCTTTTCATTAGGTTTTCTGTGCCTATGAATAACTGCTCCTTCACATCCTCTGGGGTTTTGGCTCAATGAATCCCACCCCTGCTTTTCCAGTCCTCATCCCAGTCAAGGTGTGAGGCAGGTATGGCTGCTCACCAGCCCGGGGAGGCTGGTGCTGAGGGGCGAGTTCTGCATGCTGAGTCCTTGCTGAGGAACGTGGTGCTGAAGGATGGAAGCATCACCTGCCTCTGCTCCTGCTGCTGTGTAGCAAGTCCATCATTTGCTTACTGCATAAAAGATAATCGTGTTTCTGAGGTAAGTCATCTTCCAGAGGAATTGTTCTGGATGCTAAAAAGCCTGTGGAGTGTGACTTGTGGAATGAGCAGCAAGTTCTGCACATGAACCCACTCTGCCAAGGGGCATAGCATCTGCTCCTAAATAACCTCCTCACCTCCTGATTTTCAAACAGCGGCAATTAAACCAAACACAGCCTCCAGCTCGGGAGGTCCACGAGCTGTGGGCTGCCGGGAGGGTAACCAGAGGAAGGGCTGTTCCACATGTCCAGGATTTTCCTGTTGCTCTGTTTCTGGACACTGTCAGAATCAGACCCTTGGCCAGGGATGCTGATGTGCTGATCAAGCAGTTGCAGTGAAACCTCTGCGTGGTTTCTAAATCAGCTCTAATGTCTGGCTCTCTGGGATTTGGTACATTTATCCATGCATCTCGAGGGAGAGGTGGTGGGATTCACTGAGCCAAAACCCCAGAGGATGTGAAGGAACACTCTGCAGCCCTGCACCAAACTGTCCTGATCCTCAGCCCTCTTTCTCAGCAGACACACTGAGAATGGGATTTCCAAAGCTGTTTCATTATTTAAGAATCTGAATTTAATTTTAAAAAGTGGTTAAGCTGCTTGTTCTTAGGACTGCCAAGTGAAATTGGAAAATGTCTGTAAAAATTCAGAAGTAATAGAAAATCAAAACTTTTGGTTTAAGTTGCTGTTACTTTTGGAGGTAATCATCAAATTTTAAAAATTCATTCATCAAGCCTTACACTGCTACGGCTGCAGATACACTGCACACTGCTACCAGTCACTGCTGCAGCCGTGTTAGAGCAGCTGCACACTGGTAATTAAGGGTTTGAGTTTTCCAGTGTATTTTGAAGACAGAAGCTTCCCTGGGAGGGTCAGTCAGCAGTGCTGGCGGCATCTTGTCTGACTGGGCATCATCCCCTGGTCCTGCTCAGGGTGGTCGGCAGCAGCCAGACCCACTACTTCCACCACCCAGAGGAGATGGACAGGCCCTCGGCATGCTCTGCCCTGGCAGCTCTGCACCAGGGAGAAGGAGCGTGGACCCCTCTCACCCCTGGGGTTGCCCCCACACCCTGTGCCTGTGCCACGCCGGGAGCCATGCCCAGAACATCGTGTTCCCTGGCCGTGTGATTGAACCACACAATCCTGTTTCCTCTTGAAGTCTTGCGGAAGTACTTCAGGAAGGCAGGTCCTTGGTGGGTTGTGATGGGCTCCTGGGAGAGCCAGGGGCGAGCTCGCTGCCACTGCCCAGCCCCATGGGACCACCGGACCCCCTGACCATTCTCATGGCTGGGTGAACACAACGCTTCCCCTTCCCACAAGCTGGCCAGCAGCCTCTTGCTGCACCTGCTGCCAACAGGAAACTTAAAGGCAACTCTTAAATTAATGTAGTTATTGCCAAAAGCGTGGTACTGTTAAATGCCCTGGTACTTCCTCCCCACACCTGAATCTTTATGGAGGCTGAAGTATTTATCTCTGACACACAACAGCCGTACCCACCTGTAATGACGAGCCCTGAGCAGCAAACACAAACAGAGCTCTCCCAGGCTCCAGGAGCAAAGGGACAGATTGCTTTAATTTTGTTTCCTCTCTAGCTGTTTGGGGGTGGAAATGTACGACCTCACAAGTCAGAAGTGCTCAGGTCCCAAGCGCAGTGTCCAGCTGACAGCACAGCATGGCTACATCATGCTCTGTGCCCCATCCCAGCATCCCACTCGCCCAAGGCCACATATCCACCGTCGGGGTTCCCACCCAGGAGTGAGCAAAACCCCTTGTCAAAAAGAAACAGTGCCTGATGATGGTGTAACAGCCCTGGTTTGTACAGAGGCTGTGTGTAAAGCCAGAGCCTTACGCTGATTCGGTGACATTTATTACAGGGTTTATCAGACAGGGCTTCACAGTGAACATGTTAAGTTGGGGGAGAGGGGACAGGGGAGCACAGTCAGGGCTTTTCATTCCTCCTTATTTCTGGTGAGAGTAGAGGACGCTGAGCCAACGGCAGCGGGAGCGTGGGGATGGGGCACACACCGCTCACTCGGTGTCAGCGTCGCTGTCGGGACTGAGGACGTCAAGGGGCTGCACACGCAGTGAGTCGTAGTTGGGTGGGGGGTGCCAGGCTCTGGGGGCAGCGCCTCATCCCTTGGCAGGGCACCCACATCCTCGTGCTGGAAACCCAGGTTGGTGTGAGCCTCCACCAGCTCTGACACCGTCGGGGGTGCGTCTGGGTACTGCGCCTGTGCCCGCTTCTGCTTCAGGCCTTTGCACCAGCTGATCACGTTGATAATGGTGATCCACAGCGAGTCGATGATGATTTCCCCAAACTCGATGAGGCACAGCACAGAGCCCCCCATCCAGAACCCGAACTGGCCTCCCAGGCTTGACAGCAGCCAAACGATCTGTGGGGAGAGCAGAAGTGAGCCAAGGTGGTGGACTTTGGTCCCTGCCCAGCCCTTACCCATTGCCACATGTGCTGGTGCTGAGCCAGGCAACGCTCCCATCCCCAGGATGTCCCTGCCGAGTCCCTTGCCTTGCGGGGGCTGCCCTGCCTGGTGCTGCTTCCCAGTGACCTGCCCCATCTTGTGATGGGAACAGGAGCTGGAGGGGAAGAACAAACCAGGCACTGTGAATGGGCCAGTGGAGGTGGCTTCACCCACGTTCTCACTATGGCCATGTGAAGCAGCAGCACCGAGGGGCCTGACAGACTCGTGGTGAGGGGCATCTCCAGCCAGGGCTGAGCAGCCCCGAGGAGCTGAGCCCTGCCTGTGCCTCTGGGATTACTTCATTGAGCATCTGCTTGCTATGTGCTTGCAGCGTGCTGCGGCACCAGGCAGAAGGGCAGGATGGGCACTCACCGTCGTGGCTGCAGACTCTGAGATGGTGCGGTAGTTGTATTCCTGGAAGTAAATGTTCAGCTTGATGATCCCATTTCTGTAAGGGACAAACAGCAGCTCAGCACAGAGCCAGGCTGTGGGTTCCCCACACCTCTGCTCTGACACCTGACCGCAGGAAAGGCTATACACAGCCTGGCTGGAGCTTGTTGGTCACCCTAATTTTGATGCATCCCCCCTACTGCTGCTGCTGTCAGATTCAGAGACAGGAGTATGAAGGGAGAAACACTCCAATCCAGGAGCTGGACACAGGCAGCTCACAGCTTCAGAGCTTCCAGGCTCTGACATGCATTAGAGATGCTGCAGTTAACGTCAATTTTAACTTAACCACCTGTTTGAGTTTGTCTGCTCCAGTTAGTCACTGTGGAAAGCAGAGGACACACATGAAGTGCACTTTATGCATCTTTCAGGTGAGCAGGTGCCAAATCTTGTCCTTGCTTTGCATTAGCACACATGTGCTCTGGCACATGGCCAGGGTTCATGTTAATCTAATGTTAACAGGCTCAATAGAGGAGATAAAGTGGTTATTCCTTTCACCTACCTGTCCAGAGTCACGTTTGTTGACATATCCCTTTCATAAGACAGAATATGGAAAATCCAGTCCTACGGAAAGAAAGCTTATTCAGAACTGAGCAGATGCATCCTCTCTGGGCGCCTGCTGGGGCAGGAACCCAAGGGAGCTCCAGGATGTGGTGCAGGACCCCCGGGGAGGTGGAGCAGCTGCGGGGGTGTCCCTGCTCCTGTCTCACACCCTGGCACTAGAGATTGTTTGCGTGCTGGAAATGTGTAATTTAGCAAAGAGGCACCTGCTACCTGGACATTACCTCTGGAAACGCAGGGTGATTCATGGCACTAAGGACATGGTAATTATTCATGAATGTTTCAAAACAAGGAGTCGGTGTTACCTCTGAGGCTTCAGACGGCCAGTCTGCCATGGAGATGGTCATCTTGTACTGTGTGTCGCTGGAGAGAGGAAAGGAGAGCGTTGGTACAAAAGTTCCCCCTTCTCCGAAGTCACTGGAACTTTGGTTCTCACACAGAAAAGCAGCCCCGTGCAATTTGCCATTTTAAGAAAGGTCAGAATTGGTGAGAGACGGAATGCAGGATGCCCTCCACCCTCACAGCTGCCAGAAACGGTGTAGGTACTCACTTGCATGTCTCCTTACAAGAGTCGATACAAATCTGCCTGTGCCTTATACTCGATCTCAGTGATGAATAGCAATACGCTGTTTGGTGGAAACAACAAGTCAAAGCATCTGTTTAGGTAAGAACTCCACTTACTGGATTAGATCCATTTCATTTAATAAACTAAACATTTAGGTATGAACCTGCTGCACAGGTCTCCTGTCTTCCCCTCTGACTTTCCCCTCTGACCTTCCCTTCCTTGAGAAATTTGGGCAAAGTGGTCTGACAATTTAAGAATAAATGAAAAATAAATGTTCATTTTCTGCAGATCGTTTCTATAGAGGCAGCTTGCCCGAGGTCAGGGGTTTTGGCACAGCCCTGACCTCTGTCCAGCTGTGGAGAGCACCAGACATCCCCCCAAACTTCTGAGCATCCTTGCAGGAGCCCGCTGCCCCTCCTCGGGCAAGTTTGTCTCTGAACCCTGCAGGCACGGCAGGCTGGAGCCTTTTTGCTACCCAGAGGCTCCTGTTACCTTCCCGGGCTGGAGCCAGCTCCCCAGGAGAGACCTGTCCTGAGGCAGTGTGGAAGCTGAGCTCCCTCAGTCCCTGGCCAGGACCAAGATTCCCCCTCTTCTCCCCCACTCTGATCCGAATGGTCTCCCAAATGGCCCCAGGGAGACCGTAGGTAGGCAGAAGCAACTCACCCAGGGCACTTGCAACAGCACTAAAGCTCCTGTCCACTCCCACCCCTCCCGCAGGCCGGGGCCCTGGGACAGATGTGTTTCATTTGTGTTCTTACCCCAGCCTGGGTTATCTTCGTTATTGCAATAATTTACCCCTTCAGGCAAAGGAAACATGTAGTGACCACATCCACAGGTTTCAATCATGTGATTTTGGAAACAAGAGCGTAGGCAAGCCTGAAAAAAAGGGGAGAGGGAGCTGCTTAGACATGAGCTGAACCCCCTCCGCCTGCCTCTGTGCTGCCAGAGTCTACACTGGCTGCAGGAACTCAGCTCTGAGCTCTTTTCTCTCCGTTGTACTGCACAGCAGATCGTGTGCTGCCGGAGCCCATCCGTGTGTGATGGCACGATGCCGTCCTCCAGCACACACCGAGCATCGCCAGGCACCACAGCAGGCTCGGGGAGCCTGTTGCAACTGGCTTTACAGCCCCAAGACACAGCAGGTGGATAAGCTGCCGTGCGTGGAGTTGCACCAGATTACGGTTTTCTTTATGAAGAGTTTTTGCTACTGCTCCTCCAGATTTTAAGGCACATCCCAGTTGGGAGTTGCCCACCGGTAAGTCACCTTGCAGGAGCAGGAGGGAACTCAGTGCCTGCTCCTAGTCGAACAAGAAACTGCTCATTTCTTAACTATTTAGGGCTTTGTGGAAGTCATACCATTTCCAAAAAGGAGTAAAATGTTCTACTGCACCCACAGACCCTGCTGCTGTCTCCAGGTTTTATACAACCTACCGGCAAAGGGCTGGTTTCCACCTTAAAGCTGGGACTCTAAAAATACTTTGACATAAAGAGCAGGTTTTAGAAATCTGAATTATCTGTGCATCTGCTTCTCTCCTTGAAAGGATTGCAGCCGCAGCTTCGGCGGCCTGCGAGCCGGGCCGCAGCGCTGCCATTAGCTCAGCGAGGCATGAAGTTAATCATCTGAGATTGGATTGGGATTCTGGATGAAACGGTGCACAAAGCAATAACAAAGTCTATGAAAAGATAATTAAATTTAACAGCTCCAGCTAGGTAGAACAACCAGAGGCTCTCCGCACGGTACAAAGCGCTCACGGCAAGTGGAGGGCGATGGGAAAGCCTGGATTTCGCTGAGTGGTCTCTGAAGTGACATGAATTATGTGGACACAGACCCCAGTCAGCATTTAGCAACTTTTGGGTAATAATGCAATCATCTTGAGTATTTGCTTAAACGTTATACAAGCATCTTAAAAGGCAGGGCAAAGTGGCCCAATGGCTGCAATTATATAAGGGCAGGACTACAAAAGCCCTGCTAGGCCGAAGCCCTCCCACTTGCCTGGGGTGTATTCTTCAGGCTTTTGTCAATAACCCACACACCCCCCCCCAAATGGTTCTGATGTTCTCCTTACTGTCAGATCCCACTCTCCAAAAATGCTTCTCCCTTATGTTTTAGCCTGTTACAAATTAACTACCACTTAATCTTTACACTATATTTTTCTTACAGATTCAAGGTTTACAAACACTCAACTTTTTCATCCCAGTTTTAAAGTGAAGAAAAGGCAAAGGTCTGTCTTCTTTTCCCAAACAAAACAAGCAGGCTTTTTTCAGGGTAAAAAAATGACTTAATTCTCTTAAAGAGAAAAGGATTTAAAAGAGCAGACGCTCTCAGGAGAGGAGGCGCTTCCATATATTCCTTGCTCCTATATATTCCTCTCCCTCCTATATATTCCTCTCCCTTCTATATATCCCTCCTCCTCTCCCTTCTATATATTCCTCTCCCTTCTATATATCCCCCTCCTCTCAGGGACAAATACTACTTGAGTACACAGAATACAAGCTGCTTCGCACGTTAGAGCAATGCCATTGCTAAATCTCAGAGCACCACTGTTCTCCAGGCAGCTTTTATCCTCCTGTCGTGCCCCAAGCAGCAGCACCTGACCTATCTCCTGAAAATCGTCACACTAACATCTCAGCAAAAGCTTCCCAGGGCTGTGGTGACCCATCACGCCGCAGGACGGTGCCCACGTTTGCTGCAGATGGAGCAGCCTTGCTGTCCTGGCTACAGCAGCGCACGCAGCTCTGGTGATGGCTTGGGAACTCCTTGAGTTTAGGGACATTAGCCTGTTGGCCATGGGCAGTGATGGGAGCTTACCCCTCGCTGGGTGATTCTACTGGGCATTAAAAGATTTCAGTCAGGCATGGAAGTGGTAGGGGAGAGAAAGAAGATATTAATTAATTGCCTTAATGGCATGGATATTCTTTTTAAAGGAGAAAACCTGCTCTGAGCCTCCTTGAGCAGGTGGCAGAGGAGCATGGGCCCCTTGCTGTGACAGTCCCCATGCAGGAGCAGATCCAGTCCATCCCGCTGCTCCCAGGTCCCTGCACAGACCCTGAGGAGGATGGGAAGCTCACCACTCCCAGCTGGACGCCCTGGAAGGTTTATTTTCCCAGCATTTCCTACGTTATTAAGGAACTGGTATTAGCCAAAGTTACTGGGAGTTTCCTGCCATTTCAGATGCTCTCCCCTGCTTTTGAGTGATTGCAGAAATGGCCATTTTCATCCCTCTCAAGATGAAGCAAACTTCAGACCTGACTAAGGGAACAACAGCTACCGATGTCTGGTCCTGGCCCTTGAAGCTGTTTCCTGTGATTACCCTAAACTGTGCTGCCTGCCCGAGCAATGCTCCTTATCTTTTGAAGCCCTTTAATACTTGCACCATTCAGTCTTGCTCCTGCAAGACAGTTATTTCCACTGGATCCACTGGGACTGTTTCCAGGTCTGGAGCTATTGAGTGTTCAGACTGGAGTGCTGGTTTATGACCAGAAATCCCGTGTTTAGATTCTGATTTCTACTTTACCATTGCTGAAGCTCTGGTAATTCTGCATGGTGAAAGATTTTTCCTAAACAGCTTTGGTTGAATTAAAAACATGTTTTACCTGTATGGAATAGGAAGTATTATACTGGCTATAGAGATTTTTTACGGGGACATCAGACCCATTCATGGTGCAGTCGCTGTAGGGATAGCCCATCCGTTCCAGTTCATCCTGAAAGAAAACCAGAACAGCAGAATGCAGTAGCTAGCGCTCCTCCCAAGGTCCCTGGCACCTGTTTCTAGACACTCTGTGATTCCTGCCTTCCCTGATGGCTTTGAGAAAGATCAAAAGAATCATAGGCGGCAGAGCTGAAAGGGATGCAACCCCTTCCCCAGAGCTGGATCAAGGCAGATGAGGGTGTTGAAGAGCTGCATGTTTTAACAAGGCACCTTCTGACATGCTAAAAGAAGAGAGAACAATGACCTGAGCTCAGTATTTTGGCTTCAATAAAGCACTTTGCCAGGACAGTTACATAAAAGTCTCCATAAACTGTTCCAGCCCACAGCTAGCGTATACCTTGACTCTTTTGGTTTGAGCCAGTTCAGCCAAGACTTAAAACAAACTTGGTTGCAGTCCCATCAGATAACATTATTCTCAGACAATCTGCTCTAGAGGAATGCCACACATACCACTAACACTCCGATGGAGGTTTCTGTCCCAGCCATTGCATAGATGCCCTGATCCTTAAGGAAGGGGAAGCTCTTCTGTTGATGCAGCATGAGCCTGGCCCCAGCAGCGGATGACAGGTAGGGGATATAGTCTTGCTGGCTGATGTCCAGAATTAACTTCAGCCCTGGGACACCAGACAAAACAAGGAATTGTATCGAAATGCGAGTGTTTGGGAGAAAAACCAACCCTGAGTCTATTTTCTCACTGTGCACAGAAACCTCAGTTCCTTGGGGAAGAGCCGGGGTCTGGCTGTCGTGGCAGCCTCGGATGGGCATAAATACACATGATGGTGAATGCACAGGATGGAAAGGCCTGAGTGAACATTCGGGCATTGCCTCAGACATTTCAGCTTCCCAGATGTTGCCCTTCTACAGAGTAACATCTGTAGTCACAGTGCTTGTTTCTGTGTGGCGTGTTTCCCTTTCAGGGGCTTTTCCCCTCCTGGGAAGTTTACTCCCTGCTGTAGTGCTCCAGGGACACAGAAACCATAAATCTGTTCTCTCTCAGAGATGGGCACTGAGAGACAGAGTAACACTGCCGTTCCTTTAGCTCCTTCCTCCATAGCAAAGCACTCTCTTACCAAACTCAGCGCCGGGGTTGGAAGAATTCAAAGCCTCTTCATCCATGCCCCAGTTAAAGATGTAACAGTTGCCGTGGTCTGGGTGATAGATTTGGGTGAAGTTCCTGGAAGAATCATGCACATAAAACTGTGACTCAGGGACCAAAGGATTATAAAATAATGCATCTGGTGGGACCACTGGCAGCCACACCTGGGATTCGTTTCAATTGCCTCGTTTGTTGAATGTCTGCATGGAAATTTCAGCAGATATAATTTCAGTCAATCTGCTGTTGAAAAGAAAGCAAAGCACAGTGTGGTGTGTACTGAGCCACAGGCACTGGGGACAGTGCTTTGTCAGAGTGGAAAGGAATTATCTGTCATGCAGATGAGAGAAATAATTGCTTGATCTGAGCTACGTTAACAGGCTTTGGCTGGTGCTATATCTTGCTCTTTGATGATATTTCTTTGTTGCCCCCTGCAGAAGGGGCATTGCAGTCAGGGCAAGGCTCCCCCGGGCTGCTGCTGTGTGCTCATGTTCTATAAATTTGGTGTTCATAAGAAACAATGACAGCTAAAAATGCATTTACTGGACCTCTGTGTAAGAAGAGGGGGCTGTAACTGGCGCTGGCGTGCCAGGGGTACACTGACACAGCACCCAGGCTGGCATGTCCTATCTTGGGAAGGCCCCATGGGTGCTGTTAAGTCTTGATGTGTCATGAGCAAAACAGCCCATCCAAAACAGAAACTCAAGCCAGAACTATCCCAAACCAGCTTTTTTCAGTGAGCATCACATCCAGAACCCCCCTGGGAAATGTTGGAGTTAAGAGCCAGCAGAAACCTCTTTATTAACTGATACAACCTCTACATTAACTTAAAAAGAGCGAAGAAAAAGGTTGTCCCACCTTTAGCATCCTGTACCATCCCCGATGCGACAGGAAAGGGCAGGGAGCTCTGTGTGCACCTACTTGTAGTTGCAGGGCTCAGCCCCATAGAGACACGCCAGGATCATGTCTTCTGCCTGGTAGCCCATCCTGATTCTCTCTTGCAGCGGGACCTTGGAGAGGATGCTGGTGGACTGCAGGATGTACCACTCGGTCACCGCCTGCGCCGCGCTGGTGAAGTTCCTGTACGTGCAGTTGTCGGAGCCCTGATGGCTGCACTGGGGACACACAGCAGGCAGGTCTGACCCCATCCATGGCCAGGAATGGCAGAAGGGATGTACAGCATTGCCCCCTCTCCCTCTGCATGGTCAGCTCAATGCCTGTCCTGCCTGCTGCTCCCAGGGGAAGGAGAGGTATGGCCAGACCAGCTGCGGAGCTGGCCATCACATCTGCATGTGTTCACAGATGGGTCCCTGCCCCGGAGATCTCCTAGGGGGCATGTTCTCCATCAGTCCCAGCAGCACCTCCACAAGCTTACAGAAAACACTATTTTGGGGTCAATTCTGTAAGAGTGGGGTCACCCCAGCTTCCAAGGTCTGCTCAGGCAGGGTCCTTGAAGCCTGCGTGGGAGTAGAGGCTGGGGGGTCGTGAGACCACCATGTGCCTCTACAGTGATGACCACAGCTGCCTACATTGATCATGGACCAATGTAACACAGGTTCTTGCTGAGCTTCCTTCATTTAGAGAAGTGTATTTAGGGGAATGAGCCCGCTGCAGGCCCCATGTGCAGAAATCCAGCATCTCCAGCTGGATGTATGGCTGTGGAACCCACAGGGGATCAAACCCCACTGAAATGTAAAGAAAATCTTAAAATACGTCTGTGCTGCCTCCCTCAAAACCCCCTGAGCAAACAGCCCTGGAGCCTCGAAATAACACACCATAGCTCACAAACTGCCCATGGGCTCTGTGTGACCTTACAGAGGATGCTGCCAGCACAGACAGCCCCAGCAGAACATCCGCAGGAAGCTGGTGGGGAGGGGATGCCAATCTCCATGCTGGAGCACTGCTGAGGCGTCCAGCACTGCTCATCCCATGTCCCTCCCCGGCTGAACTCCCAGGGGACCCCTCTCACCAGCTTCACTGCCAGCTTGTACTTCTTTTCTTCTGATGTCACGTTGGCTGGGGCAGGTGGGGCAATGGTTTGGTTGCCTGCAGCTGTCTCGTTGTCCATGGATGTTTCGTTGCCAGCAGAGGTTACATTACCCACAACTGTTTCATTGCCCACAGAGGTCTGGTTGTCCACAGAGGTCTGATTTCTCTCAAAGATATCCAGGATGATGGGATTGTTTTTGTCATGCTCATCGATAAGGACCAGGGGTATCTGGTGCCAGAGCTCCAAGTCGAGTGGCGGGGAGGCATTCTCACTGCTGTTCCATGGCCCAGGCTGCAGGATCCTCTCCAGTGCTGCTTCAATGAGCCTGTCCAGTTCATTCAGCAGATGCTTCACCTTTGAGTATCTGCAGGACAAAGAGCATTCACCAGTCGGTGTCAGGGTGGTGGGGATGTGCAGCAGCTCGTCTGCTTCTCCACTGGCCTGGACCTTCCTGAGGACCCCGGATCACTGCCTAAAGATTTACCAGAGAACCTGGGAGCCTTTGTGCAGAGCACGGCCAGGTCAGACAGGAGCATCCCACTGGCCTGCATCTTGGTGGAAAACCAGCATGAGGATAACCAGGGAGCGCTGCAGCGGTGAGCACTGCTCTGAGCAGCACCAGTTGGTTGCATTTCAGTAATTCCCTGTAGTTTACACAAAACATCTCTAGCAGGCAGGAAATAAAAAAAACCCACCCCAAAGTAATTCCTGCGTGTCAGCTGAGAGGATCTCGCCTTGGGCTGGGCTATTGCACAGATATACACTTGGAGCAACTCAAATAAAAATCAGTTACTCCTTTGAAACTGCAACCAAGTAAATCACTGCAGCTCCCAGCAGACACCGTTGTTCCCCCAGCTGTAAACAGCTGGAGTGTAAGCAACCAGGGGTATGTTCACAGGGAGGAAGGAGAAAGAAAGGAATTGTGGGGAAAGATCCAGAGGCCTGTTTGGTTGTGATGAGTTGAACTTTAAGTTTCCCCTGAGCCAGGGAAAGTTTGCAGGAGGCAGTAACCATCATTAGATAACTGATAGAGCAAGGAGACCCTTGCAGGCACACAAACCCTCCTCTGGACCTGAGCTGTTCGCCTTCATGTGGGTCTCCTTCTGTTCCCAGCACCACATGGTAAGTCAAAGGATGCGTTCGGCTGGTGCCCCTAACACACCTGAGGCAGGAAGGGAGCCACAGGGCTTTATGCTACCAATATAACTGAGGGTGTTACTGCACAGCTGGGTAAGTTAGGCGAAGGGAAACTCACTTGAAAGGGTTGGCATTGCAGACTGTGACTGCTGGGAACTTCATGGTCTTGAAGCCAATAGAGAGGGATGACGTGACGTTGTAGGAGAGGTAGGTGTTGATGAGGATACCCCACTGCCAGAAGACCAATGATGCGAAGAGCAGCGTTAGGAAAAACCAGATTAGCTTCTTCTTTGGCCCCTCTTTGATGATGCGCTTCGGGCCGTGGGTGTTGGTGTTGTCACAGTACCAGACCAGCAGCTCCTTGTAGGTGTAGCCAGGGCCCTTCTGCAGGCGGTGCAGTGCCCGAATGAAGTACTTCTTCAGGTTCATGCTGCTGCCTGCAAATGGAAGAAAAGACATCAGAACAGCTATTTTGAGAGGCAGGGTTTGTATCCCAAGTACACCCGTACTGCCAGCAAAGCAAAGCTGGTGTGGTCATGTGTTGGCTGGGCTGAGGTTTTGTCAGGGCTGATGTTCTTCAGGGTGATGCTGTGAACCAGCCCCTTGCCTCCTGACAGGGGACGGGCAGGTCTGCACTTCGCAGCCCCACAAGCAGTGAATGGTTTGGACACATCCCTACTGGGGTGCTTTCTGGCCCCAGGAGAGTTGGGTGGCTTGGAGGTACTGGACACACTGTGCCTGCAGCCATGTGACAAGAACTGGCCCCCAGGGCCCCAGGGATGTTGCAGTAAATAAGAGGACAGCTTTGTAGGGAGTTGATGTTCTGTGTGCAAGCGGGAACGTCTCTACCATCCCCTGAAACCTCTGCCAACACTGGATGGCCCAAACAGCACAGACACGAGCTCCTGTGTTACTTCTCAAGATAACACAGGGCATAAGACAACTTTTCTTAAAAGTACAAAGTATTTCAGTGCACCAGGCTACTGGGGGGTGGGCAGGAGAAGAGGACCCGGAGCCAGCAGCACCTTTCCCAGGACCAGGAATGCTGCTCGGTGCTGCTGCCTGCGGATCGCTTTTTCCCACCAAATTCCTTTGCCTGTCAGATACTATCGGTATGCTCCCACCGCTCATGGGAGGGATGCTGCATATTTTACATTCATATTGTGAGTAAATAGAACATTTTGTGCTGCTACTTTGAGGTGAGAATTCGTGTTACTAAATCTTAACATCCCGAGGTGGGATTTCAAAACGCTCCCAAGTCAGCTGCCTAGAATGGTTTTCAGATTTAAACTGGAGAGGAACAGAATTTAAGCTTAAGGTGGCACTTAACGTCCCAGAAAGAAAGAGTGCTGAGATAACACAGTGATATTTCAATAACCAGCAGCACTCAGCACCACAGAACTAGACTAACACGAAGTTACTCATAGACAGACCACCAAACAAACAAAAAGAAGCTCAAGAGGTGCATCCATGTCTCTTGGGGAGTGGTGGCAACTGTGTCCTTACTTTAAAAAACCTCAATCAATAGCCTAATACTGATTCACTGAGTTGTTGGCCAGACCTGCAAAATCTTCTGAGTAGTATATGTGGCCTTTGGTACAAGCATAAACCCAATAGTTTTTATGATGTCTCTCTCCATGATGCAAAGAGAGATGATGATTTTCATTGCACACCCTGTTAGGTGTGATGTTACACACAGCCTAACACCACGAGGTCTTGACAGCAGAGTGCTTTGGAAAGAAGAAACTCTAGCTGCTTCCTCCAAGACCCAAGGGCAGGCTCTGCTCCTGTGTGAGGGCGTTTTGTCCTCCAGGGACGCAGACGTTGCAGATCCCTGACAGGAGGCTGGTCCTTTGTCAGCTTAGTGCCACATAGGTTCCCACCCGCACCTGCCTGCTGAAGGGTTTGTACACAGGAGGAGCTTTCATTGTGCTGCTGGATGCTCACTGGCTTTGGGCAAGACTGTGACAAACTTGGGAGGAACACCACTACCCTCCACTGAGTTCCCCTGGCTGAAGGGAAGACACAAGATGCGCATGGACATCCCACCTGAACCTTCTGCTGCTGCATGCGAACACGAACCCGCCCTGAGATCACAGAATGGCACAGGTTGAAAGGGACCCCAAGGATCACAGAGCTCCAACCCCTCTGCCACAGGCAGGGACACCAACCTCCAGGCCTGGAGCTACACAAGGCTGCCCAGGGCCCCATCCAACCCGGACTTGAACACCCCCAGGGATGGGGCACCCACCCCCTCTCTGGGCAGCCTGTTCCAGCCCCTCACCACTCTCTCTGTGAAAAACTTCCCCCTAATATTTAATCTGAACCTTCCTTCCTTTAGCTTTAATCCATCCCCCTTGTCCTGCCATTTTCTACCCTTTGAACAAGCTGATTCCCCTCCTGTTCCTCTGCTCCCTTCAGGGACTGGCAGGCTGCAATGAGGTCCCCCCACAGCCTTCTCTTCTCCAGGCTGACCCAGCCCAGCTCCCTCAGCCTCTCCTCGTAGGGGAGCTGCTCCAGCCCTCTAATCATCCTCGTGGCTCCTCTGACCCCTCTCCAACAGTTCTACATCTTTCTTGTATTGGGGCCCCAGCTCTGGACACAGGACTCCAGATGGGGCCTCATGAGGGCAGAGCAGAGAGGGACAATCCCCTCCCTGTCCCTGCTGCCACCCCTCTGCTGATGGAGCCCAGGATAACATTGGTCTTCCGAGCTGCAAGAGCCACTGCTGGCTCATGTTAAGTTTCTCATCTACCAGAATCCCCAAGTCCCTCTCAGCAGGGCTACTCTCAAGGAGCTCTTCTCCCAGGCTGTATCTATGTCTGGGATTCCTCCAGCCCAAGTGCAACACCTGAGATGGCTCTCAGCTTTGTAAGACAGCATCACCAAAATGCATTTAAATCCAGAGAGGCTGGCAAGGCAAACTAGTAAATATTTTCTGCCTTTTAAGAAACCCAATAAAAGATTTAGATTAGATTAAAATTTAAAACACACCTAACACTGCACTGGGCAAAATCCAGCCTGGCTGGACCTGACCGGCCACATGCCCCGCAGCCTGTTTGCTCTGCTGCTCACGGACAGTGCCGGCCGAACGCGGAGCGTGGGCTCCTGCTGGGAGCCTGGGACCTGCCACCCAGGGATCCCGTTTGTCATCCAGATCTTTTTCGGTTGCTCATCCATCCAGCATGGCAATAAGTAGTGATTAATTGTTTTTTTGTATTGCTTCCTCAAGCTGGGCTTTAGGTTTGGTTTCTTTTCCTGGTGGCGACGTTGAGGCACGTATCGACGGGCTGAGGAGCACAGGCAGAGTTCAAAACTCTACTTTCATAACCAAGTGAAGTAAAAAGATACTGAACAGCTCATTTTGATGCTGCTTTATCTTTCTCTGTTCACAGTCCTGCAGGAGTTATCAATATGCTTGTTCTCCACCTTGAATTTCTTTGCATTTAACCACCTAACCTGGGAGCGTTCCCTGCACAGCGACTGTGTGCATGCTAGGGATAGCAAGGGGAAGATGCTGTGTTAAGGAAGGAAGTCGAGCTCTGGATCAGTTTTAAGCAGAGATTAGAGCACTTCCAGCTCACTTTATCTCTTCAGCTCACCAACTGTATAAACACTGCGCTGAGGGGCAGCATTTTCATGTTTTTAAGTCAGAGTCAGGCCACACTGTGGGAAATAAGATCAGGCTAGTTTCAGATATGTTTTAAATTGATTTGGAATGGTTTTTTCCCCAATGACAAAGCTACTGGACTTGTTCTTTGCAAGTGCTGCTCCATCCCACAGCCCCAAGGGCACCCACTAGTGGGAGGACGGGCATGGAGATGGGGATGGCTGGAAGAGCATCCTCTGGAAGGATGCCTGCAGCATCCCTACCCTGCCATGAACCAGATGTATCCCAAAATTTTTTAAAAAAAGGACAAGTTATCAAAGGTGTGCTGGCAATACAGCCAAGCAGAGTCATGGATTTTGCAGGGGACATCTTAACATGACAATAGAGAGTAAGACTTTACACTTCCTTTAGGCATAAGCTGTGGTTTTAAGCAGGACTTTTGATAAAAGAGATGGCATTAAGCAAAAGCCACACTTCACCATATTTGGAAGAGATTTTTCTCAATATTTTTTTCTCATTTTGATAGTTCTTTTCTTACCTTTGTTTTCAGAATCTTTCCAAATAGACTTTGTGTTTCTTTCTCACTGCTGAAAGCCACCCTGTGTGAGGTGTCTTGCCCACTGGAAGCCAAAGCCCCTGTTTACTGGGGGCTCCTTGTCCCAGGCACAGAGACTCAGTGCTCAGATGCTGTAGATGTGTGGGGTGGGTACGGTATGGGTTTTGGTGCCAACCTGGAGCTTGTCCTGCTGTCCTCCATCAGCAAGCCCTGCCTGGAGCAGATGCTGTACAAATGAGGGATGACAAGAGCCACCCTCCATCAGTACACAGATAACTGTCACCGCTTCCCAAACTCCCACTGGAGAAAGGGAGTGGAGGCTGCTGTGGGACTGGAGGTCAGGGCTGGGAACTTACAAGGCGCTTCCCCCTCCATGGACAGGCAGCCTGGCTCCTGCTGGTGTGTGCCATGCTGGGCAACGTCACAGTTACAAGCATCTGTCCCTGCTGCAGCCCTCAAATTCCCTGTTATTTGCAGACTCTGAGAAGCTCAAGGGCCTGGACACCCTTGACTGGTTTTACTTCTTGTTTGGCTGCTCTGTTTCCAAGGTCCCGGTCAGGGAAGTGGGACATGCACTCCTTAGGCATCCCCGCTCCTTTTCCTCCTTCACATTGTTTATTGCCACACTGCTCCATGTGCAGAGCTGAACTGGCCCCGTTCTCTGCAGGGGAGCTCCAGTGATGCGTTACTGCTGCGTTACACCCTGTAGTGCTTGCAGCTTGCAGCATGCTCTGCAAACACCCACCTTGCCTGCCTGTGCTGGACCCACTCCTAGGAACAACCTCAGCTTCCCTCAGTACCTCCCCACTGCTGCACTTCACTCCAAGCTGCCCGTTGTCAGCATGTGGCTCTCCTCTAAAATGATCATGAGAGACCGTCCCTGGAGCCATACACCCTTCTCCTGGCAGTACCCACACCCCCATGATGACCAAAGCCATCCTAAATGCAGCGTGTGCCTGGGTTCTAACTCGGTTTGCTTTGTGCTGAGAAGGAGGTGTCCTCTCCTTCCCCCCAGTAGCCATGAGGCCAGCCCTGCATCATCCCAGCATCATCCCAGGTGAAACTCCTCCACCTTAGGGGTGAGATCAGACTCCCACGTTATGAAACGATGGTGTTGACTGTGTTGAATCTCATCCAGGATTTTCCATGGGCAATTGCCACTTAAAGGAAATAAAAGACGTAAGTAAAAACTGGGTACACCGAGTGGTACAGAATCAGCAAGAACATTCCAGTGCTGTTGGGCCCGATCCTGCAATTATCCAGTCCTTTCCCTGCTGGGACACACAACAGTCATTCCACTCTGACCACTGGCTGCTCATTTGCCATCTTCCTCAGAGCCCGATGGAAAGCCCTGGTTCTCTGAGAGAAGCCATCTAGGCTATCTGGTGGTATTTGGATGAAAAGGGTTTATTACAGCTCAAGTTTACAGGTTGGCAGCTGGGAAAGCAGAGCAGAGCAGAAACAGCCAGTGAGCAATGAAAGGCCTGCCTGAGCCTGGGGTCAGAGCCCAGCAGACACTTGGCCTTGCTGTTGTGTGAAGAGGGAGAGCGGCTGCTGGCTCAGACCCCCAGGGCCACCGCGATCCCTGCGGGCGCCTCCGCGTCTCCGGTGCGACGGGCACGTGCGCGGCACTCGAGGAGTATTTACTGTCTGGAAGTTTAGAGAGTGTTTAGCTGGCTCTCTGTACCATATGTTAGACTCGCTGTCCCTTCTGGAATAGGAATAGGCTGCCCAGGGAGGTGGTGGAGTCTCCTCTGGAGATATTCAAGACCCGTCTGGATGCCTATCTGTGCAATATGAGCTGGGAGCTGCTCTGGCAGGGGGTTGGACCCCATGAGCTCTCCAGGTCCCTTCCAACACCTACGATTCTGTGATTCTATGACTCTTGCCCTGCCTGCCTAACCCTGTGTTTCCCGTGATGTCCCAGGATGATGACAAGCCTTCCTTCTCAGATGGCCATAAGGTCACGCCGGTGCGAGTTAACTCTGCTGCTTGTGCAACGAAATATGTCAGTCCTGGAAGGTCAGGGGCACAAAAGGCCCCAGCAGCTCCCTCCCCACCCACAGATGTCCTGTCCTGCAGTAAGGCCGGTGTCCCGGAGAGGGAGCATCCTCCACCCTCCCTTGGGAAGCAGCAGCCTGAGGTGGATGGCACATTTCCCACAACAAAGGAGACGGACAGCGAAACATTCAGAAAGCTGCGGTCTGCTTCCAGACCTTTTGTCAGGGAGATCAAGGAAAACCCTGTGTAAACAGAGGTTAAAGCAGAAGGGCTGCACCTGACTGCACATACCCCGAGCGCCTGACAGGCAGCAAAACCTGCACCGCTGTGGCAAAAGCATGCACAGATCGGATGAGTCCACGTCTGTATCACTGCAGGAAGACACCGTGACCGAATCAAAGCTTTTCATTCCACCGCCCCTCAAAAAACATACCAACGAACCCCTCCCCTGAGCTTTTCTCCCTCTGTAAATATTATGCCTTGAAACCGCATCCTCCACTGTAAGAAGCGGGGCGAGGGGGAGAGGGGAGGAACCGTAGTAACATTTAAATGCTGACACTTTATCTAAGCCACGCAGGTCCTGACCCACCGAGCCGGTCCCTCCGACTCCGGGCTGCCGCCGGAGGGATGCCCGCATCCGCCCGCAGACATCCCTCCGGCAGCGACCCGGGACCGAAAGGACCGGCCAGCCCCGACCCCGCTCACCCTCCCCCGGGGTCCCCACGGCCGATCCCGGTCTCTCCGTACCTGCCGCCCGCGCGGCTCCGGCAGCTCCTCGCTGGGAGCGGGACCGGCCCTGGCCCCGGCCCCACCACCTCCCCCGCCCCAGTCCCGCCCCGTCCCGCCCATTCACGGCGGTGCATCTAAACCCTCCCTTCCCTGCAGCTGGAGGCGCTCCCAGTTTACTCGTGGCTCATCCAGGCTTGGCTGAAGTCTTTCTTTAATCTTCTCCCAGTATTATCCAATGTTCTCCCTATTCATCCCCCCCCCACTCCTCCCCCATCCCTCTTCCGAATTGCAGCCTCCCTGCCTGGTCCTACAAAGACCCCCAGATACGGGCAGTGCACAGACAGCAGCACACACCTCACCGCGACGCTGCCCGCTGCCCCTTCCTTCACAAGATGCTGAGGAAGCTGCGGCTCCGCCCGCTGCTAGGAGATGAGCACTTGCCCTTGAGGTTTTTTTTTCCCCCAAAAGAAGAAGAAGCCACGGGGGGAGGAGCGCTTGGCTTGTGCTGGGATGCTGGCAGTCGCTTGGAAGGTGTAGGGAGACTTTCAGAGCAGGATCAGGTCTTGTGGCCCAGATGCTTACCGCTCCAGTAATTTGTGGTGTTTCTTGGTGTGGTTTGAAATGTCCCAGGCAGCAGGACCATCACCTCGCTGCTCTGGCTTCCCTCCTGCCAGCCATCCTGTGATGGGCCTTTGACACAGGGTAAATAACTTGGCAGGTGAACCCCACTAGTATTTTGACATAGTTTTATGGTCCTTTTTTGAATGAGATCACATAATCTTATTTTTTTTAATAAATCTTATAACTCTCTATATTTTTTAAAGTCTGATGGAGCAGCTGTGTTTACTATCAAGACTGCTGCTGGGCTTGCTTTCCTGGCAGTGTTTTGTACACCGCGCGTCTTCCAAGCCTGGACTACAGAAGATGTTGATGCTTAAATAGAAGGGGTGGATGTCTGCCTCGGCTGCACCGGCAGGCTGCCTGAAAGGAGAAAGGAGCTCTGCTTCTGGAAAAACACAATGAAATTAAAAGACTGAGCAGCTCTTCTATTGGCTTCTAAGGGTGGAACGTGAGCGGCTCGGACGGGGCCACGCACCCTCACGAGCACCCTCATAGCCTGGTTGTCTGTGATTTCCAGAGTAGTTAACATGTACTTTTGCCTTTTATGACTTAATCTCAATCTTAGGAGTGTTGCACAGTGATTTCTGTTGATTGGTAATTAATCCTGGGGGGTGTGTTGAGATGTACACTTATTTTCCACGTTTTCCTACGCTGGGGTCAGTGCAGCGCATGCTGCAGGGTGGGATCCCTGAACCCAAGGCTACTGTACAAACATGGCTTAGAGGTAAAACCTTAAGCATCTTGAGTGATTGTGTGAGCCGTTAACTCCTCACAACGGCGCAGTAAACATGTAAAAACCTCCTTGGAACTATAAATCACCGTAGAGCAGCAAAGAAGTCTAAAAGGAAACCATAGCCTCTTGCTAGGAAAAGTAATCACAGGTTCTTGTTCAATCAGGACTCGGTCAGAGCTTCCCAAATGTCCCCGTGTTCTGTTGGTTGGGAACAAAAGGGATCTTTATTTCTAAATTGCACACGTATACCTCCTGCCAGCATGACAGAAATGGGACACAGGATTGTGTTTAAACAGCATTCAATCCAAGTGAAGCTAGAACGAACAGGTTTGATGGTGAATACCAGGACTTACCCAGTTTCTAACCTCTGTCCTGTCAAAATAATTGCCCTTCTCTCACTACTTCTTTCCCCAGAGAACAATGTCTATTACCAGCACTGAACATAGAGCAGGCTGCTCTTGTTCAGCAGTTTGAAACATCAGCTGTGAAGCCAGTGAAGCCAAATGACCTTGAATTTGGCGTGATTTTGTGTTGTCTCTCTCACTTGCTTCATGAGAAAGTTTATTTCATAAGCAAAAATACCTCCTGCTAAAAATACAGCTGAAAAAACACCATGGGAAGCTCTTCTGGCACCCCAGGCATTGTGTTCCGAGTCATGGTGTTGTGCTGGTGTGATGCACTACTGACAGCAGCTAAATACAGCTGAGAAACTGGATACACGGGGCAAATCAGCCCAGAAAATGGCACTGTTGGTCTGACCTGTGGTGTTTTGAAAATATCAACCGGTCCTAAACTTAGCTGGTAAAAGGACAATATTCTAATGGTGGCTGGAGTGGATACGAAGAAGGTTAAAATGGTTTCTGGGCTGGTTTTTAGGCTGTGTATAAAGATGAAAGGTGGAGGTTCTTGCGTTGAAGCCCAATGCAGAGACCCAAGGACAGCTCTGGGGGAAGGAATCACCCCAAAATTACAGCCCTGTTTGTAGGGCTGAGTTCATGTCACTGGAAAACTCATATGACTCGTTCATATCCGGTGCTGTATAAATCTGCTTCGCTTTTGGCCAAACGACGCCCTTCGGCATGGTGGGGGGTGGCAAGATCCCATGGGGATATCCCATCTGTGGTGGTCGCTGTCAGACCTGAGGTCACTCCTCAGCGTGCAGGGATTTCCCGAGGATTTGGAAAGGCTCTTTGGGCTTCAGGAATGGGACGGGCACAGGACTTTGCTGTCGCATGGTTCCTGCCTGGCCTCTGCAGGAATTCCTTCCCGGGTGGCCCCTCTCCTAGTCTGGGTGCCGCGATGGTGTCACCAGCTGCCCTGCCTATGGCTGATGATAGGCACCGCCACCACACGTGCACCTGCTAATTAGATTGCCATTTAGCAGGAGCTGTGAGATGTGGGTGCTAGCTATTAGTCACGTCGGCAGCCTGGCTTCCAGTCCGACAGCTCTGGAGCTTGCAGGGCCCCACGCCATCGCTCAGCCTACATTGGCGATGGGCGCTGCGGCCCTGGCAGCGGGGAGGCTGCTCCTGTTCCCGTGCAGGGTGCAGACAGGCTCATTCAGCACTTTAATTGCTCGGTTTATCGGGAACTTCCAGAGACACACTGTCACTAAACAAAATAGAGTAATTTAGTTGTGACCAGTAAAATAACAGTCGAATGACAGCGAGCATCTCACAGGCCAACCTACACCAGTAACCAGTGTGTATAAAACCTTTTTAACTGACCTGTGTTTGCGTTACAAAGATCAGGCAGTAAAACCAAGACTGGTTTTGTTTTACAAGCAGCAGAAGAGGGGAGGGAAGTGCTCCCCCCACACACCCGGCCCAGCTCCTGTGTGCCGGGCACAGTTTGGTCAGCCATCAGCCGTGGCCAGGCTGGTGGAAGAGGGGCTGGCTCGCTCTGTGCCAGCGAGCAGGGAGCTCTGCTGCACTGTGGGTACCACTGCCCTGTGCAATTCTGTGAGCCCAGCAGTTGACTACAGAATGGGAGGGCTGGGGTAAACCCTAGCTTGGGCACAGCTCCCGTCAGCCGGGGCGTTAATGACACCCGTCATGGAACCTCGACTCACCCCACCAAGGCTGCTCTCCTCAGCGTGGGTGACATCAAACAGGCTCTCGGCACGGGACCGCAGCGTGCTGCGTGCTAGGGCAGTGGTTTGTCACCGGTGGGGTTTCCCCAGACCTGCTCCATAACTAATTGACGTGACAGGGAATTAATTAGTTGCACTCATTTGCCTTTTCTACCATAGAATTTTACTGGAGGAAACAACCAGCCCACCTGCACTCCATCTGCTGAAGATGTGGTAGCTGCGGGTGGGCTCAGGGGCCACGGATGCCACGTAGCCCCGGTGCAGGCCAGGGAGCACCAGCTTGGTGCACTGTGAAGATCCCCATGGGCTGGTTCTTTACAGTCCTCTGACACATTCTGGGGGAAATGTGAAATATTTTGTGACTGATGACGCTTTTTAACAAGAACAAGAGGGGGAATGATTACCCTTTGTGATTATCCAGGGGAACAGCTTGTACCTTTCAGGATCCATTATGTAAACTTGGGTGAGAAGGTCTTAAACACAAGTGAGGAAGGTACTGCAGCAAGAGGCGTTGTGAAAACAGTGTGAATCACCGGTGCTGGCCAGCACCTGCGTTCAGCCACGCTTCATGGTGATTGCATCTCTCCTGAGACTCCAGCACCTTTTTAAATTGCAGGTGAATAAATCTAGTGAATACACATGGGTTTTTTTTTTCCAACTGTAGAAATGTATTTGTACAAATGTCAGAGGTGGAAGGAGGCAGAAGTGATCCTGTATCAGCATGCTGCATGGGGCTGGGCTAGGAGGTTTGCCCTCAGGTGCGCATGAGGCAAGCAGTTTGGGGATGATGCAGGGCCATGTCACTTGGCCTGACAGAGGCTTTGCTCTGAGCATCCCCTCCTGCCTTAGCCGCTTTCGGGAATGTCACCTGATGGCAAGGCTGCCAAGGCAAAACTGCTGCCTGGGGCAGCATGGGCCATGGTGCCGGCAGGACTGTGTGTGGAAAGGTGCTGTGGGCCAGCAGCCTGGCCACACAGCTGGCAGTGTGGGCAGCCCAGGCAGATGCAGCTGCTACTTGGCTCCTTCTGGAAGGGAAACTGAGGCAGGAGTATAAGACAAGGTGGTGTGTGAGTGTTGCAGGCGAGTGCCAAAGCACTGGGTGATGATACAAGAGAGGACAAAGCGCCAGGAACATGTTGTCCGTGGCCCTGAGGGCGGGTATGTTTCCCTGTTTGTACCTCGGGCTGTGTTGCAACTGGGCTGGGGAGCAGGCGCAGCTGCCGGGTCAGCACCCCAAGCCCGCAGCTGCTCTCGCCCAGGCAGAAGGGACGAGCCCTGGTGCAGCATGGCCGGTTGCTGCAGGAACCCGCTGCACGGCATTCCACCCTGCAGCTGCCGCAGGGTGGCTGGCAGAGCCCCTGCCCACTGCCACCACCACCCTTGCTGCCACCCCCAGCTCTCTAGGGCTGGGGCATCCTGAGTCCCAGCTGCTCTGGAGAGGGATGAAAGGGATGAGTGGGGTGAGCAGGATGCGGGAGAAGAGCCTTTGCTTTTGGGAAGAAGGGGGACAGATGGAGAAGGAGATTTCATTAAAAACCCAAGGGACTGGGGTGCCCTTGCTGTCAGAAAGCATCAATCCCAAGAGAAGAGCTGTTCAGGAGTGGTGTGGCTGGATAATTGTGCTGATGCTTAGGAAAGCATCAAGCACCCTGTGCATGCAGCACTGAAGAGAGCATACAAACAGGAGGGGATTCAATTTTTTAAAGGGTAGACAATGGCAGGACAAGGGGGAATGGACTAAAGCTAAAGGAAGGAATGTTTAGATTAGATATTGGGGGAAGTTTTTGGCAGAGAGTGGTGAGGGGCTGGAACAGGCTGCCCAGAGAGGGGTGGATGCCCTGTCCCTGGAAGTGTTCAAGGCCAGGTTGGATGGGGCCCTGGGCAACCTTGTGTAGATCCGGCCTGAGGTTGGTGTCGCTGCCTGTGGCAGGGGGTTGGAGCTCTATGATCCTTGGGGTCCCTTCCAACCCAGGCCATTCTGTGATTCTATGAGAGCCACAGAGCAGCACTCGCTTTGGGACCCACTGTGTGGCCGTGGGCCAGCAAGCACAGCCCCATGTCCAGCACCTAGTGGGTGGCTGAGGATTGCTGGGGGGTCTGGGGGGCTGTGGGGCATGCAGGACTGGGGGATACCATGCTGGTGTGTGGGGAGGGCTGGGCAGGGACACAGGGCTGGCTGGCAGAGGAGAGGGCTGCTGCCGATGCTGCTCTTAGGAGCAGCCTGGCATTGAGCTGCTGGTGTGGCATGGGGCACGAGGAAACAGACAGCAGGGAGAGCCGGGACCAGGGCTGCTCCCCTGCCAGAGTGGTGGCTCCAAGGTGCCCCGGCACGGGAGGGAAGTCTTGTTTCTTGGGTGGGATTACCCAGCCTGGCCTGGGGTTTCTCCCCTCCTTCCCCTCCCTGGCATTGGTCACCTCCAGCCCGGACTCTCACTCTTCCTGGGGTTTGTCAGCTAGGACCAGTGCTGCCTGCCCAGCCCTGTGCCGGTGGAGGTGTGGGGCATCAGTGATGACCTCATGCCTCCCAGTCCATCCTGTTCACAGGGAGGTGCTGGCGTCGGGATTAGTGCCGGCGCCGTGTCATGGCATGTCACCGCAGAGGGCCGCTGCTGCAATTGTGGGTTCACCTCTGACTCACGCTTACCTGAAACTGCTCCCACACTGTCGCGGCTCGGGCCTGAGCTTGGGATACTCGTGCTGTGGGCAGCCCTCCCAGGCTGAGGCTGTGTGAAAATGAGTGCCGAGTGCTGGCCAGGCTGGTGGGGACAGCTCGGACGTGGTGTGTGGCGTGAGGAGCAGTGCTCCGGCCTGGCTCTGGCTTCGTGGTGCTACCTGCTGCGGTGTCACCTGAGACAGGCAGTGAGACTTCCGAGCCAAGGCAATGATTTCATAGGATCAAGGGATTGCCTGCGGGCACTCACCATGCCAGACGCCAGCTGCTGCAGCCTCCCGAGCTGGTTTGGGCCCTGGGAGCACCACTGGTCTGCGGCTCTGGCCACAGCTCCAAGCAGAGGCAAATCACTGCTCCCTCTTGAAAAACGCCTGTTGCTTTAGTGTGTTGTTGTCGATGGGGTACTGGGGTCTGGTAGCAGCTGCAGCTGCTGCTGGTGAGGCAGCACTGATTTCCCAGACCATGGGACTTCCACCGAGCAGGAGGCATGGCTGGGGTCTCACGGCACAGCGCACCTTTGTAGGTGTCAGAACAAGAACCCTCCTAATGCTGGTGGTTATGGAGCTGCTGGCTCAGCCTGCTCTGAAGGTGAAAGGTGAAAATTAAAAGGGTAAAATTAAAAGATGCCCAATCTCCTGCCACGTGTCCCGACCTCCCCTGGGCTGTGCCTTTCCCAGGATGTAAGTGGAGGCTCACAGACTGAAAGAGTTTTCCATAGGCAAGTGCTAGAGATGACCTTCCCCAGCCCAGCTCCATTTATATTAATGAGGCGTTCAACTCCCAAACCTGTTTGTGGACCACTGCAACGTCACCCAGTGTGGAAAGGGGCCTAGGCAGCCTTTAACTGCATCCATACTGGGAGCAGCCTGGGGCAGCCATCCCTTCACGCTGGGGAGGTTGTACCCCTCCAGGCTGACACCCCCGGGGATGCTGCACCCAGCGGGACTGGGGGTGGCAGTACTTGTCCAGCTCAGGTCAGGATGGGCCAGGCTGCATCTCAGAGCTGTTTTCCCAGGAATCTATGACTTACTGCTCACTGTCACATCCCAGGCAATATTTTCATCCCAGCTGACTGGAAGGTTGGATGCTCCCATTTTTCCCCATTCCCAGATGAAATTTTGTCTGCTAGGGAAACAACTCACCCTTCTTGGATTAGTCCATCCTGTCTTTGAGTCCCTTTTGTGCTGACCTTTCATGCTGGGCAGGGAAACAGGCACAATCAGGGTGAGAGCCTTGCTTTCCACAAGGGAAAATCTTTTGCCCAGCGGTTTCAATTCTTGAAAGTACTTAAGCAGCAAGTCCCGCTGCTGCAGCCGGCACTTGTCTCTGCACAGCTTGCCTGTCTCCCTGTGGTTTTCATTGCAGGTGTCTATACACTTGTGTCAAAGGAGTGGGAACACTGGGAAAGCCACCAGCAGGCGAGGGAACCGATGCCTGCAAGTGCCTCTACCCTGGCTCAGACAAACCAATCCCCAAACTGCTTGTGGCAGGATGAGAGCCTCTGCAGTGCTCCTTTGGGGGGGTAGCTAAGGACAGGAATAGCAATTGAATACCCTCACAAGTGAAATGCCTGAGCTACCTGGGGCAGGGTTTGGTGGGAAGAGTTGGCTGAAAAAAAACCCAGATTAGGTACATGTCCCCAAAGCTGTTTGGGGGCAACGGGGTACTGAGGGAGGCAAAGCCAGGCCTGGGTATAGCAGGTAACCTGGTGTACAGAGGTGTACAGTGAGGAGAAAGGCTGGGAGGTGCCATGTGTTTCAAACACCATTTCTGTCCGGGCGTCACTTACTGGGAGAGGCACTGGTGGATTCCTGCCATCCAGCAAGCCTTCTCGGTCCAGCTGGGTTCTTCTCCTCAGCCCCCACCGCCAGCACCCTCCATCCCCCACAGCTTTTCACCTTCTGGCAGCAGGTTCTGCTGGGAGCTGTGGAAGAGTTGAGTGAGGTTTGCCCACTGCATCTCCTCTCTTCCTAAAGGCTGGTCCCGGCGTGCAGGCAGCCTTTCCCTGTGAGTCACCAGCACCTGCCCACTGCGGGTTTCTTTCAACACCTCTCCCCAGCCTGTCCTTCACCCCAGCATGGAGGCAGCGCTGTGCCTGGGATGCTGTCTGCACCTTTCCTGTATTTTTGGGTATCACAGCCACTTCCCTGTAGCCCCGTGACTCTGGGAAGCTGAAGCCATGGGTCTGCATGGCCAGGGCCATTGTCATCCCTGCCTAAGAGCCTGGACACCATGACTGTGGCAGGGTCCAGTAGTGAGAGGCAGGTCTGTCCTGGGGCCAGGAGGTGAGTGGTGGGTTGCCTGCTGCCAAGACTTTACCACCCATGAGCCATGGGAATGCTGTCTCCATGGGAAGAGACCAGGGCTCCCACCTGACCCTCAGAGCCGCAGTGGAGGAAGAGATACCACTGAACCACAAATTTTACTACCTGTTGTTCCTATAAACTCCAAGCTGAGTATCTCAAGCACTTTATGATGTTTAGTGTGTGCCAGACCTGTTTCTTGTACTGTCCCAGGTAGTTTTCTGTGTGTAAGATGACTCAGGAGTTCAGTAGAATTCAGTATCTAATTCACGATGCAGTAATGCGTGTCTGCAGCCACTCCACAGCTTTCTGCCTCCCAAGGATTATTCATAGAAGGAGAAGAGGTCTGTGCCTGCCCTGAGAAGGAAATGCAAAAAGCACCTACAGAAAACCTGTGCTCTTCCCAAGAGTTAAAGTGACCGTTCATAGCAAAGGAGCACGGGGCAGGACACACATCCCGTCCAGAGGGACCTTACGGGCACGCTGCAGGGCGATGCAGCGCTTCAGCAGCCTTGCTCTCAATCCAATGGTATTTTCCTTATAAGAACCACAGCTGCCAGCATAAAGTTTGGCCAGTCAATACACCTGTTTTCTTGCAGGACTGGCACCACTCAGGCTTTTGTTTTGCTCTGGGTAGCTTTCTAACATTACCATCAGTTGAAGTGCCATCCGCTTTACAGCTCTGCACAGGGTCCGGCTCTGCTGTAACCAACACTCTACTGCAAGGCTTTGTTTGTGTTGTGAGTTCCCAGGTTCCCCAGAGAAAGGTCTGGGAGCCAGCCTGCAGCAGCCATACCACACAGCTTCTGGCTGCCACTGATGAGCACCAGGGACACGGCTGCCCACTGAGGCTGTGCCCCCTCAGGCCATCCCAAGCTGCTCTGGCTGCCACTGCCTTCCCTGTCCATAGGACACTGGTGCAGCAGGATGCTGTGGGCAGCACCTGCAGGGATGTTCCTCCTTTTCCTCCCCTGGTTAGCACCTGGTGATTTAACTCAGCTGCTGGGAGTGGGGTAGAATCAATTGAAGGAGTTGTGCTGTCCCAGCAGCAAGCTGGGATCCTGTGGTCCCTCCTCAGCACCGCTGGTGAGCAAACTTTGTGGTCCCCGTGCACAGGTATGGGTAAGGAACAGAAGCACTGAGGCATGTCCCACTTTGCCATGCTTTGCTTGCATTTTTCCCAGGGAGAGGGATCTGTCAGAGGCTGTGCTCTGCAAGGGTTGGAGTTAGAGCTGCCCCTAGCAGCTATCTGCATCTAGATGAAGGTCCTTAGGTACAGCTGGGCCAAGCCAACTTCTGGATAAAGGAGCAACAAACTGGCAGGGAAGGAGTTTATTGTAAAACATGATCTAGCTCTGAAGTTTGCTGTTATTTCTGCCACTGCTGTAGCCAGGACAGCTCATGCTGTGCACGTCTTGTGTAGGGTACTCTGCTTTTCCCTAGCTCTGCTTTGGCACTTGCAAATAGGCAAGTCCTGCATAAGGAGCGTCCTTGTTATTTGTTGCTGTTAGAGGTGTGGGGACAAGCAGTGGTTTGCTCTGAGCACCTTGCCTTTGTGTGCTAGAGAAGGGGCTGAGCCAGAGCAAACCCAGTTCATTCTTCTGTCCCCAAAGGACTGGCTGGAACTGTCAGGAGCCACCTGAGGCTCCAGTGTTTTCGGTCACCTCGCTGGGTAATGCTGCTTTCTAAGAGGCATTTTCATGATGCACCTGCCTGCACCCCAAGTTACGCCCAGTTCCCCACAGCCTGCTCCTCAGCCAGGTCTAGCAGCACTGCAGCAGGGCCCTAGCCCTGCAAAGGAAGCCCAGGGCACTTGGCAGCCCCACGGCAGGCACAAGCAAGTCCCCTAATCTCTTGGGCTGCCTGCAGGGAAGGAACTTGCATATTGCTGATTTAAAAAGAAAAAAGAAAAAGCAGTTATTCAAAAATATATCTTTATTATTTTCAGTTTATCAGCTATTTAAATAATCCAGATAAAATATGTTTTATTGCACGTTAAAGAACCTTTCTGGAGTCTCAGTGTCCTATATAAAATAAGCTTATACAGAGAAAGGAAGAGACGTTCTTACACTTACAGACACACATTCTTAATCGTGCTCGCTCTACAAAATCCCTAAGCAGCCAACCCAGTGTAGGCTATATTCATCCTCCACATCTATACAGTGTGCTCTAGGCAGCTAAGAATCAGCTATGGTAGGAAAGTCGGGTGCAGGGCTGGGAGCAAGGTGCTGCCATGACAGCTGGGGGCCCTGGAGGTCCCTCTCAAGCGCTGTGTGGGCATGGGCAGCAGCCCCTGAGTGCCCTGTGGTTGGGTCCTGTGGAGCAGCACAGCTGGGTGCACAGGGAGAGTAGGCAGGGGGGATGTAACCTCTGGCCACCACCCTTCAGCGCTGCATACAGAGCCCAGGGCAGCTGCAGCCCTGCATGGCCCCATTCTCTCCTGGGCACCATCAGCTCCAGGGCAGGCAGCCAGGGGGGTGGACTGGGTGACTGCCTGCCTGAGGGAAGTCCTTGCCCTGAGTTGAGCAGGAAAAGAGCAGCCAGCTCCCTTTCAGGCTTCTGGGGAGTCATGTGTGGCCAAGGCTACACGCTGCTTAATGAGCTGCTCTGAGGTTACGTTTAATGGCTGTCTTGAGTGATGTAAAATGAAACAAGCTTGCAGGGTATGCAGTTCATTACTGCAATCCGAATTGGATTTCGTGCCCTTCTCAGATGATTCTTCTGGGATGACTTAAGTTCTCCTACTCAAGCTGTGTAATAACTTGCTCTACAAGCACATCTATGGCTATCCTAACTTTTCACTTCAGAATGAAGAGCTCCATAGGCTGCCATTGGAATCAAAACTCAACACGAGAGCTTTCCTTTTACCCATTTTGTGCTCTTCCCAAATCTCTGTCATTCCCCTTCCTGAATCCCTGAAAGTCCTGGCATTTTCCCACAAGTCAAGCCACACAGCAAGTAGTGTTAACACTCCACATGGCATCAATCTCTGCTGTGGAATAATTCCTGCCCACTTACAATGGGGTGTGTGCAGTTGGTTGCTAAGGTATGCCTCTGGCAAGACCTCCCAGCTCAGTGCCACATCCTGCTCCAGCCATCTCCTGCAATGATTAACTTGAGAATCGATGTCGCTCGAAGTTCCTAATGTCTCTGAGCCCTTGGCTTTTGCGTCTGAGCTTTGCTCAGAGAAGCTTTGACTGCAAGTTCAATCCCTGAATAAGGGTCTGACAGTTCTTCAGTGCTCGTTTGGATGCGTGCCTTTCATCCCTGGACATGAGGGTCCAGCACCCACGTCTTATTTTGGCACCTGGATGGGTGGATGAGCAAGTGTCAGTGCTGCCCAACCTCTAGTGTGTCCGGCAGCTGCTCCGTGAACGCAGTCTCTAGCCGCAAAGTGCTGTAATTGGGAGGGGGAGTCCTGGGCAAGGGGTTCTCCTGGGGCAGTGGCAGGCGCAGGGCGGTGTTGAAGGTGGGCAGGTCTTCATCGATGCAGACGGGGTTGTCGTGGCCCTGCCTCTCCACATCACCAGCCTGCGGGGCCTTCCCTGGCCGGTCCCTTTGTCGGTCGTTCCACCACCTCTTCGCCTTCTGCCACTGGCGCCGCATTACGATGGAAAGCGAGTCGATGAAGAAGACCTCGACGATCTCAATGACGCAAACGACTGAGCAGCTCATCCACAGGCCCAGCTGGCCTCCAAAGTTGGAAAGCAGAATGACAAGCTGGAAGAGAAGAGAACACAAGGTTACTGGCTCCTGCAGGTGCCAGATGCGTGTCCACAGCACTGTTATTCCATGCAGGGAGGCTGTGCCAAGCTGGGACACGCAGGGTTTGCTGTGAGCGCTACCAAATATAGTGGGCCCTTCCTCTGCTGCCTTTGTTATCCTCTCCTGCTCTACATCAGCAGGAGCTCAGTGGTGTTTCCTGCACGCAGCCCTCACACTACCCTCGTGCAGAGCTTGGGACTAGACAGTTTGGAAAGCAGCCCTGGATAAAAGAGCTGCAATGGGCAGGACTGGGCACCCCAGGGGTACATTGTCCATGGATGGTTTCCTGCTCCTGCATGGATCTGGCCAGATGAAAGCTTCCAGCCAGTCTGGGAGGAAGATCCCTATCTTCCCGAGGCTGAGCAGGTAACTGCTGTGCTCACTTACTGTGTTGGCAGGATTCTCTGAAATGAATCTCTCGTTCAGGTCTTTGTAAAACACCATGAGGTTTGCGAGGTCCGTCCTGAGAGAAGAAGCAGAACATAGGCTGAGGGTTTAGTAAAACAATAACACAAAACATACTGAAAAACTATGCAAATAACCAGTTGGACCAGTAGGGCTGGGCCTCTCTAAGGGAGCTTTTTCCCCAATTGCCATCATTAGGGCTGCTGAGATTGTATCTGAGCTTGAGGTGCAAGCTAGAAACACACACATGGAAACTTACTTGTTCAGCTTCTTGTTGATTTTCTGCCCTTTGTCCCAAGAGAGAACTCGAAGCATCCAGTCCTGGAGAAAAGGAAATACTGCTATAGCTGTGTGTGCTTCTCTAGAAACCCACCGGAAAAGGAGCTCAGCCTCTGCATCTCCTCAGACCAACCCGGGTGCCAGAACAGAATGTGGGAGGGGGCAGCCGTCCCCAGGGGAAACTCCCAACACACAGACCAAAGGGTAGCAAATGCAATGGTGAACTGGAGGGGAAGCCCTGACCTGGTCACTACAGACAGAGCCTCTGGGAGGAGCATCTCTGAAGTGCTAATGAACACACCAGGGCACCCCTGTTTCCTGATGAACCTCTGTTTGTTTAATGCCTTATGCTGCAGTCCGGGTGGAGCGCAATTAGGAACTGACCTCTGACACGGTGGATGGCCACTGGGCAATGCTGGTGGTGAGCGCCCACTCCTTGAAGCTGGAAAGAGAGGCAGGCTGTCAATTGGGAGCTTCAACTCCCACACACATGCAGCATTTCACCTCTGGTTGTGGGCAGGACTTACCTGCAAGCATCTTTGCAGATTTGCTGGCAGCCTAGCTGCTCCTTGACGAACTTCTCGTGCAGTCTGTAGTAGCAGTACACTGCAAGAGGGGAGCAAGGATGTGTATGGGAAGCCAGGAAGAAAAGCAATGATCTTTTGCTACCTGTGCTGAAGTGAGGTTCCCAGGGTGGAGGTGGCCTTTGTGGCCATCGCCTGTGTGGTGGGGATAGAAGATTTACTCTATAAATATTGCGAAATACTCTGAGAAGTGTTTGACGCTTGCTATAGGCACAACTACCTCACTGGGTCAAGTCCTCCACTTGACACTTCTGTGGTGTGCACAAATGACAAGCAATTAACACAACTGTCTGAAACAATCTAAACAAGAGAGGCAGTTTCAGGCTCTCCAGTGTGATGTCTTAAGTGGGCCAAGGCAGATTTCCCTCTTCCAAGCACACTGCATGGCTGGGGGTGGTGCTGGGTGCAGGCAGGGCTGTGCCCATCGAGGATGGGGCTGTGGAGGGATGTGGTGGCAGCGGGAAGTTGAGGCATGTGCAATGTAGGAGGTGTGCAAACACTTACTCCAGTTGGGGTTTTTCTTGTAGTTGCAGTACTCTGCCCCGGCAGGTAAGGGTTGCGCATACTGGGCACAGCCACACGAGTCCACCATGGCCTTCTGGAAGCAGGAGTGCAGGCAAATCTGGGGGAGATAAACCAAGAGCTGGTGTCTAAGCAGCACAGGTGGGGAGATAAACCAAGAGCTGGTGTCTAAGCAGCATAGGTGGCCGCACTTCTGCAGCACCAAGGTACAGGCTGGCATGCACCTAAACCCATCCTCTATTTATGACAGATGGGAACCCCATTTCCCTGGGCCTCCAGGCTCTGCTGCTAGCCAATACAAATTCAGGCAGCGTGCCATGGAAGCTTTAGGCTCTAGTGCGAGAAGTAAGAATGTAATCCTCTCTGACGGGGGGTTCTGTGAATGCCCCCACTTCCCCTATAGCCATCAAAAGCTTCAGTGTTGTAGATGCTCTTTCCACAGCCAAGGAGAAGGTTTCCAGTCTGCCATGGCACGTAGCCTGTGAATCAACAGCCCGGTGTGGGAAGTGACTCAGGAGTGAAAATGTGCACAGCTTTGATCAAATTGTGTTGGTGCATATTTGAAGACCCAAAGTTGTAAAGATTAATAGGGCAGTAGAGTCAGTGTTTTGTGCTAACACAGTTGTTTGGAACAAGCAGGAACTGAACTCCTTTAGAAATCCCAGTTATGGAGCCTTTTGGTCCCAGTTCCTGGGAGTCCCGAGTTTCAGTGAAGTATTGTTATTAAAAACCTGAGATAATGTCTGAGTGATCCTCCCTGGCAATACATCAGAGCAGATTTCAGGTATAATACCCCATAAAATAAAAATCCAGTCTGGGCACAGTCTTTGCAGTAGGCAGCAGCTCGTGTAATTGTGATTCTTCAAGTGGAGAGTGCCAGAACAACTGACACTCTCAAAGAGGACTCAATTACAGAAACCATGCAAAATTAGTGGAAACTTACTCTGTAAACAAACATCCTGCTATCTAGATACTGATTAGATGGTATCTGTTACTCTTGGAGTCCTAAAGGTCACAATTTCTGGCTTCAAGGGTTACTAAGCTGCAACATTTACTTGGCCAATATTTTCCAGTCTCCCATTGCTTGAAAATTGCCTAATGAGCTCATGTTCTCCCTTTATCTAACAGGGTGCCTAAGGGAACTTCAAACACCAACCACTTAGGAATAAAACTTGGATTTTAAAAAAGCACTGTGGTGTTTCACACCAGCGGTTCAAAGCAGTGACCCTCCACCTGGACTGATGACCATGTCAGATCCCAAACTACTGAATATGGTGAAGGTTTTTTATGCAGGTAGCTTTCAAGTGACTGATAAAAACAAATCTAATGCTTACCTGGAGTGAGTAGCTCTTGTTATAGAGATTTTCTACTGGTATGTCAGCACCAGTCTCTGTGCAGTCACTGTAGGGTTTGCTCAGTTTGCGAGACCGAGTCTGAGAAGCAGAAAAGAAAAAAGAATCTTGTTTTCTGGAGTTCACAGAGGAACCAAAGGATTTAGTGGCAGTTCATTGCAATGCTGAAACTGTAAGTGATAGGGCAGGTTTGAACAGCGTGTTTGCCTTTTGCCACCTCAAGTGATTTGTCAATCACTTTGTCAAACCAAGGGGTCGGTTTTTTTGTTTATAATGTCCATTTCCCAAAGCATTGCTCTGTCTGGATAATCTGCTGTCTTCCCTCAAAACCTCTACATGAACTGAGAGGATTTTTTCAAAGCAGAGTAATTTTGATGTATGTCTTTTCTCATTGCACAGCCCTAGAAGCTATGCATGATATATCCTAGTTGTGTTTTTGTGTTTTGAGGGAAGGGGGTTGTTGGTTGGGGTTTTTTTTGTTGGTTTGTTTTCTGTGAAGACCCACACCTTCCTGTGCTGTTGTTGTGTGCTGGCTGCTCCCGTTCTGTGGGTAAAACAGCACTTCAAGCTCTGCTAGTGCTCAACAGCACCTCTCTAAAAATAACTCCAAATCAAATGTTTGTATCTCTGTCAGGACTTTTTCCAGGTACCGCTCTGACCCTCCCTCTTGGATGAATGCTAACACCTTTTCCTGTTCTGCAATCTCTGTCTGAAGAAAAGAGCTCTGAAATCCCAAGTGCTGTGTCTGCAAGGTCTGCTGAGACAGGGCTGGGAGCCCTCGAATTCACCAGACCTGATTCAGGCTGCACCGCCTGCTTCCTGCAGACTGCCCTGCCTCGCTCAGCCCTAAACTCCTACTATCTCTCTGCTGTAATTATCCTCTTCATAACAAAGACAGTGGCCTGAAACCGCAAGAAATGTCATCTATTTAAGAATCCGTTCCCCCCTGTCTTTCTCTATGGAGTTTAAAATGAAGGGCTGATCCTACAAAGGATCAGTTTGACAGGAACCTGAGAAATGCCTGCCTGCCTGTAAGGCACAGGCTGCAGATCTACAGGTCACTGAGGTCAAAGCTGATAGCCTGCATTGCCATTTCTGTCTGCAGCAATAGAAGGCTACAGGCATGTGCGGTGCAAGTCAGCTCTTTTGGGAAGATGCTCAAATCTCTCTTTGGAGAAAACACAGGAATTCAGGATTAGAGATGGATTACTTCTGAAAATTGAACAAAATCAGCTTTTAATATGCTTTTAACTTCTGCAGATCATCTAATGCCAGGACACCTGACTCAGGCTGCTGTCTGTATCTCCTAGCAGACGACAGATCCTTCATATAGAATTTTTCTATTGTGGTTTATACTCTACAAAAGCTTTCTTGTTCATTCAGGTGCTGAAATAATTTCCAAACTAAATATTTACCTAGAGCACTGGAACTCCTACCAGGCAATGCCTTGTTTGCATTCCAAACATCTTGGAATATTTTTGGAGGTGGGGGGAGGAGTGAGAGGGGGGCAGTCCTGGTACACACAGAAACACCTGATAACCTAGACAATGACGTTCACATTGGGGAACAGCCACTGTTGTGCTCAGGCATGTGGCACAGGGCAGCTGCATCCTCCTTCATGTATTTGGCTGCAAGGGCTGATCTGGCACCTCAGTGGTGTAGCCCTGACAATCACAACTGGAGTCCTCTTTTGTTGGCAGTGCAATGATCAGCTTTTCTTTTGAGCCTGGAAATTGAGCCCAGCTTCTATTTCAGCTGTTACATCAGGATACAATCAGCTCACTTCCTCATGCCCAATCTTTTAAACATTACCACCAAGATACTCAATATTGCTTTTTATACATGCAACAGTCCAAATCTACTGTGCCAGGAAAACACTACATGAGCTATCAGGAAAGTCTGCAGTGACTTTCTCCTGTGCAGTGTGTACTTACAAAGGAAACAGTCTGGTGAGACTTCACCTCCTCTGCACCGTTCTGGTTCTACCCACTTTTTGTTCCTTAGGTAGCATTTATCCCCACTACTTATGGACCAAGCAGCTGCTGCCAGAGTTTCCAGTTTCCAGACAGCTGGAAGATGGTTAACTATTCGCACTTTTAAAAACAGACAGCTTTGTTTTTAATGTCTTTTCTAATGCGTGGACTATCTAGATCTGGCACACCCAGCCAGGACAGATAAGCAGGCTGGCTGATGCATCCCAACCATCAGGGAAGAAAAGGCAGAACTAAAATGCTCGCTTAACAGCCCATCCAGATGAAAGGGGAAAGTCTGGCTTGCCTGATGGCACTGCTTTCACTTCTCTACCACAGAAAGAAGTGCCTTGGGTCAAATGCCTTGTTTGCACTATACTAATTGGGGAAATTTGGAGCTGCAGCTCTCCCTGCCCCTGCTGACAGCAACAGCAAGGCGCTTGTGCGGCTGGCAGAGGCAGAGTCACTGCCCACGAGGTTTTCTTTAGAGCTGGGACAGCAAGAAACCCGGCAAAGCAAGACTTCCACCCACAAAACAGTTAAACGGGTTGTGCTGCAGCCGACTCTACAGACCTGACCCTAACGTGAGTTACCCACACCTCAAGCTTGTTCTCTTCCACCCCTGGAGTCTGCGTGGGATGCAAACTCGTTTGCTTATTGCTAAAGCGAAACGGGGTGCTTGACAACACATTTCTGTGGTTGGGAATGCTGCTGTGAAAGCAAACAAACAAAAAATCCCCCGGAAAGCCAAGGAGTGGGAGAAAAGGGAGAACAAACAAAATCCTAGTAGCTGTTTGGTTTATAAAGACCTGATTTTCCAATAGGAAATCTTTGTTCAGAAAAGTGCTGTCACAGGATTTTCCTCGGGGCACTTCAGCTGCTCAAGTGGGAGGCCTCCCAGCTGCTGGCTACGTTCAAACACTGCATGGGTTTGTATTCACATCAGGTTCAGGGACAGGGTGCCGTGCACCCGGGAACAAGACTGGTGTCACTCACAAAGTGCATCCCTATGGAGGTGGCCGCTGCAGTCTCGATCTCCGTGCCGATGTCTTCGATGAAGGGATATTCGTTCTGGTCATGGACAATGATCTTGGCTCCAGTGGATGTCACCAGGAAAGGGTTGTAGTCGGCTTCATCTATATACAGAACCACCTGCAACCCTGAAGAATGGAGAGAAGCCAGAGTCATTTTTTTCCTGGCTTGGGGGGCAGCACAATTTACTGAATGTTATCTGGCCTTAAGTAGAACTGTAACAACCAAGCAAAGCCTTGCAGCAAGTAACGTCCCTCCACGGCCCCACGTACAGCAAACAAATAATGTGTCTATAGAACAAGGCTGAAACTTACTTTAAAAAGTTATATAACTGGGAAGCAGTAGTTTCAGATGGAAAACATTAGTGGTGCAACGATATTATCTTTGTATTCTCTGGCAATAGTTTGCACTAGTCCAAACAAGCACTTCCCCAATCAGCTTGCACATCTAGAACCAACACACCAATCACCCTCCAGTAGGATCCAGTTCGCTGCACTGCTTGTTATCTAATAGTTCCTCTGCAAACTCAGTTTCCATACCGTACTCGCTGCCTCCGGTCGAGGTGCTCAGGATCGTCCCATTTTCTCCACTGTTGAAGGTATAGCAATTGCCATGCAGGGGGTGATGGAAACGAGTGAAGTGCCTGAAAGAAATCAAACACTGTTACATTGCCCTCTGCAGTTTTAACTGTTTGTGGGAGAAAATCAGCAGATTTGGGCTTTTTGTTTTGGCAGAAACATAGCAGGACTAGGTATTATATTTTTTTGGCAAGCAATTTGTTTTGCTTTGATATCCTGAAACCACACAGAATTATGATTTGGTTTAACAGCATCAGGAAATTAAGACTTTTGGAAGTTTTCATGTGGGAACAGGGGGGCTGAGAGGGTGGGGCAGTGGATTTAGGGAGCCAGCGGGAAGGTGGTGGTGGAAGGGATGCAGTCCTCTCATTTGACAGCCAAGCGCCTAAAGGAAGGCGAATCTTCATTTTTCAGAAAAGATGTCATAGCCCCTGTCATGCAGGGGAGACTGAGGACACACCCCTGTGACTCAAGCACATCCATGTCTTCCCTGTGAACATCCCCTCCCACTCAAGCAAATGTCATCACTCCAAGAACAGTTCTTATGCCTTTGCAGGACTACAAGCTGAGAGCTTCGGGAAGGAGTTGGGGCACAATGTGCTTTGCACATGGCAGCAGGGAAGCTGCTCAACCCATGCACAAGCGCTGTCTCATCCCCACAGCCACACAGGGGAACTCTGACGTTATCCCCAGTACGGAGGGATGACTGTACCAGGATGCACAAGAGTTGCACTGACACAGCTGTAAGCAGGTAGACTGGATTCTGCCAACAAAAATCCCCGTGCGTTTGTCTGAAATGTGGACAGCAGAACACTAAAATAAACTAAAGAGTGTAATTAAAGTTCATGAAGACATGAATGTTTGCTTTCATTTGAAAATGAGAACCGTTCCTACTGGAATTCAGCAAATTCCAAATATTCAATCCCTATGTATTATGCACTTGGAAAGAAGCTGTTAAGCTGGCAGGTATTTTCTGTGCACTGACCTTTTGTCACAAGATAGGCCATCAAAGAAACATGTCAGTAGAAGGTCATCAGCAGAATAACTCAATTTTTCTTTAGTCTCCAGGGGAATTTGTGCCATGATGTTCATGTAATGCAGCTTGTACCATTCTTGGATAGCATTAACACCAGAACTGAATGTATAAAGTGCACAGTCACTGCTGTTGTTTGCATCGCACTGATAATTACAAAGGGGAAAAAGCATTTCAGGTGAAGTGAAATTATGTATTCTACAAGGTATGTGTGATACTGTTTCTCTTGCACAGTAATAACTACGTATGAAATGATACCATTTTTTTAGGCCCAAAGGACAGGTCATGGAAGGCACTAAATCTATTTGGGCTGCCATCAGGAAGGCATTTCTTTTTTAGAGAGCCCAAGATGAATCTGCAGGCTGCCACAGAGGCACGGCAGAATGAGCAAAGACCAGAGGGACTGGGATTTCACCTAAGCAAGCAATAAAATTGGCCGGAGGGATGCCAACCCAAAACACCCTTTTGTTGCCCCACAAGGAACTTGCTGGCCAAGGAAGTGACACTCACCAGTTGAAAGCCGATATCATTTGAATCCCCGGAGTTCACTATGGATGAGTCCTTGTGGAAGACGCTGCCCTCTATTTTCCTCTTCTGGCCACTGTGAAGGTCAGTTGCTGTCTTAGAGAAGTCCTCAAACTTCACCAGAGGGATCTGCTTGAAGAAGTCATTCCCTGTGCTGTTCCAGTCATTCACCGACCGGCGCACCTTGGACTTGCCCTCTGAAAAGCCGTAGAAAGTCTCCAAGGCTTTTTTTGTCTCTTTGTCCAGTTCAGATAAATAGTCTTTCATGGAACTGTACCTGCATTGGAGACAAAGCGATAGAAAGTGACATCCCACCTCACCTCCCCACCTAGCTGCAGCGTTTTGCCCCCTCATCCGTCAGGACAGAATTCTTTGTCACGGACACGTATCGATCCCTCTTACTACCACAGCAGCTGACATCGGTGTGGGCAGACACAGCTATGCCCAGAGACACCTCAGAGCAAGGACTGTAAGAAGCAAAGCAGTCTGAACTACACAGAGAAAGCCTTTGCGGACTGCCAACCTCCTTCCAGGTTATGTTAGCAAGCCTGAGGAGCCTGAGCATATGAAAATAAGACTACTGCATCTGTGCCAAGAGTCACCGGAGAGCTGGATCACCTGCAGGGACCAGGGTGGGCAGCTGGCAGCAGAACTGCCACCAACGTAAAATGTAATTTGGCTGGAGAAGTACTGTTGATTGATAAAGCATCCTAATAAGTAAAGAAAGAGGCACCAGAAGAGTGATAGATGTTCCCTTTCCATTCTTCAGGAGATGCTGTTTGTAACCCTGGAACTTTGGTCCTGGGAAGAAGGGAATTTGGTGAGAGCCATGGAGCCGACCAGGGACTGTCTAGAGCAGAAAGCTAAATCATCTGAGTCTAGCTCGGCAGGCAGCAAGTGAAGGGTGTGATTACAATCCACATGTGTCTGAAGGGTATCAGCACAGAGGTGGATACGTTAGTCAAAGAGCCGTAGAGAGAAAACCCATGGTTGAGGAAGACTGCTGACGAGCAGCACTGCGGTGCAGCAGGGTAAGCTCAGGAAGGGGTTTGGTGCTGGGCTGGTGAGGGGATGATGGATTCACCAGGAGTCCCTGGCAGCTGGGGAACCCGCTGTCCTCCCCACCAGCCACCCTGTACCTTATGCCTTACTTGTAGGGGTTGATGTTGCAGATGGTGACGGCAGGGAAGGGCAGCTTCTGGAACTGGACGGTGACGGAGACCGAGGCACTGTAGTAGTTCATGAGGAGCTCGGCGCACTGCCAGAGGATCAGCCCGACGGCGCTCAGGGTCAGTAGGATCCAGATGAACCTTCTCAGGCGGCCCCGGGACACCACGATGCGCCGGCAGCCGTGCGTGTTGGTGTTGAGGCAATACCACCGCATCAGCTCGCTCAGCGTCGGGGCCTGCGGGCCCTTCACCGGCAGCGTCCTCTTGATCCGGGCCGTGATCTTCTTCCCGGGGGCCATGGCGCCGGCGGCGGCTGTGGAGAGACGTGGAGCGGGGGGAGCACTGAGACCAGCCGGCGGCGGGGCGGGTGCAACGGGCGGCCCGGCGCCGCCCCCCCGCGCGCTCCTCCGAGCCGGCGCCGTCCTGCTTCCCCGTGTTCCCGCCGGAGCCGCCCCCGCGGCGCAGCCCGTCGATCCCCGCCGCTCCCGCCTGCGGAGCCGCGAACCGGCATCCCCCGGTCCCCGCCCGGGGTTTTTGCCGTAAAACATCATCCTCACGGGGAAGTCGCGCCCTCGGAGGCAGCCCCCCGCCCCGCCTCGCCTCGCCTCACCTCGGCTGCCCTCCGGGTCCGGCGGGGCCATGCTGCGCTCCCGGCCCCGGCGCCACTGCCGATGGCGCGGCGACCGGCCGCCCCGGCACCTACCCCCGCCGCCCGCCCCGCCCGGCCCGCCCCGGCCCGCCCCGTCGCCGCCGCCCGCCGTCCCCGCTCCGTAGCCGCGCAGCGCCACCCCACGGCGGCGGCTGGGGCTCGCGCGGGGCTGGCGGGAGCGGCGCGGCCGGGCGGACCCCCTTCCGAGCAGGGTCCTGCGGGCGGTGGGAGCCTCACGCGTTCGCCGTGGGTGGCACGGCGTGGTGCCAGCCCGCTCAAACGCGCCGCTCGCCCCCGGCGGGGCGAGGCCAGAACATCGGCGGGGCGGGATCGTGCCGTGCCCGTCCCGCCCTGCGCCCTCCCTGCCAGCAACAAAGATGGCGGCGCGGCGGTGGCGTCTGCCCGCCGCTAAGGTGGCGGCGCGGCCACGTGACGGCGCGCTCCGCCCCGCCCGCTGCATGGCGGCGCCGTGAGGCGGCGAGCCGCGGCCCGGCGGGCGGCGGGATGCGGCGGCCGGCGGGCTGAGCGGGGATGAGCGCTGCGCCGCGCAGCCATGTCGCGGGTGAGCGGCGCCGGGCCGGCCGGCAGCGCCAAGGAGAAGCGCTCCTTCAGCAAGCGGCTCTTCCGCGGGCGGGCGGCGGGCGGCGGCTCGGGCTCGGCCCCGGCCCCCGCCCCGACCCCGTCCGGGCGGTCGCTCGGCGGGTTCATGAGCCGCGTGCTGAAGACCCTCTCCACCCTCTCGCACTACAGCAGCGAGCCCGAGCCCCGCGGCCCGCACGCCCCGCGCCTGCCCCCGCCGCAGGCGGCCGGCGGCCTGGGCAGCTGCTTCCCGCCGGGCCCGCCGCGCAGCCCCGAGCCCCCGCCGCGGCCCGCCGCCGGCTCTGAGGCCGTGCCCGGCGTGGCGGGGCTGCGCAACCACGGCAACACCTGCTTCATGAACGCCATCCTGCAGTGCCTCAGCAACACCGAGCTCTTCGCCGAGTTCCTAGCGCTGGAGCAGTTCCGCGGCGGGCCGCCCCCCGGCGCCGACGGCCCGCCGCCCACGCCCGGCGAGGTCACGGAGCAGCTGGCGCAGCTGGTGCGGGCGCTCTGGACGCTGGAGTACACGCCGCAGCACAGCCGCGACTTCAAGGTGAGCGGGGCGTCGGGGCCCCGGCTGCCGGTGGGGGTGGCTGCCTCGGCTCTTCGAGGCGAGAAGGCCGAGCTCAAGGCAGCTGCCCCACGCAGGCCTCGTCTGCCCAGCAGCGACACCGGCCCCGGAGTGCCCATCCTCCTCGGTGAGGGGAGGGCACGGCCCCTTGCTGCCCCTCGCCGAGCCACGGTGCCTGTGGCTGGGCTCCGTGCATCGCTCCCGAGGCTGGTGAGAGAGGCCTTCCCGGCCTGGGCTGGCGTGGCACTGGAAAGTGTGTGTTGCCTGCGTTATGTGGGTGCCATGACTGTCTGGTCCTTGGGATGTACTGGGACCATGTCACTTGTCCAAGATCTTAAACGCTGTGGAAAGCCTGCTGGTCTCACCAGCTGTGTGCTGGTAGCTCTGGAGAGCCGCACTGGCTTGTGGGCATCCTCCCTGAGAAGCAGACCCCCAGCCACACGCAGGTGTCTGGCTGGGTGACGCTGTTGTGTGCCCACTGTGTTGGCCAGGGCGGCTGCCCCTCACCTCCCTGGCTGTCCCCCGGGGTGAACGCCTGCAGTCTGGGTGCTGCTGCTACAGTTGTTCCTGATGGTGTTGAAAGCTGGCAGATGGATCTGCTGCTTTTTACGGGTGTAAGTGCCCGTTCTGCTGTTTCATGCCTCCCCTGTGTTGCTGTTAGAAAAGTTGCTACTAATTGTCGTTGCAGTGCCGGAGCCAGTAGCTATGAGCGTGTGTGGGAGGAGGTGGCGTCTGTTGAGGGGTGGGCTTCCCACTCTGCCCAAGCACTTGGACTTGGGTCTGATTTGGGGAATGAGTTGCAAGAGTACTAAATCATAACTACCTCATGTTTAATACAGGGTTATTCTCCACGTTGGAGTCTTCGCACTGTGGTTTGATGCAACAGTGGCTGTTGGCTGCTCCACCCCACCGTGCAGCGCTGTGCCCTGCTACAGGTGCTGTGCTCCCCCTGGCAATTGTAGCAGAGGGCATAGGCTTTGCACCCATGGTTTAAAAATGCCCTGCAGTGCTGTTGGATGAAGTAAGGCATAACTGTATTAAAAGCGCTCCAGGCCCGCCTTGCTTCTTGAAACAGTAAGAATATTGTGAAGTTTTATTGTAACAATTTTTTCTTGGTGTATGAAACTGGCCATGTGAAAGAATGAGAGGGTAGGTGGCAGCTTCCACACCATGAAGTTAAAGACTTTTGCTTTTTTCTCGCAGAGGGAGTTGGAGAGGGGCTATGCAGATGTGTGAAAATACAGCAAGAACGTAGTTAACATGGTTTTGGTCTCTCTGCCTTTGATTCAGATGGGGTGTGGCAGCAGGTACATCTGGTGGGTACTCTCAGTACCCTAACCTTTGGTATCTGCTACGTGGTAGGATATTGGAGAGGTTCCTGAGGTGTCAGTGGTCTTTAGCACCCTCGGTAGTTTGGACTGACATATGGCCAGCACCTGCTCCCTTTGCTTCTCCTGCATGCTTCCAGGTGATTGCATCGACCCTCCCCGCAGCTGTGTGGGGATGTTCCCTGAAGAGCCTGGCTGTTTGCCTTTGGAGTGAAAGTGTCTGCCTTCCCTTGAGGCTGCCTGGCGCAGGTGGCCCTGGGTAGGGACCATGCGTGACTCCGGGTTTTCAGAAGTGTTTGTTGATGGAGAAGTGCTTCAGAAGCCGATCCGCTCAGCTGTGGTTTCCATGCACCCAGTCCTGTGGGGTGCTTGCCTTTGTCATAATCCTTCACCGCACCAGAGGCACTCTGGCAGGAGAAGAAATTGTGGACTTCTCCTGAGTAATAGCAGGAATAAAAGGTTGTGAAAGCAGAATTACCTTTTGCTAGTGTAACTGATCAAATCAGAGGGGAAAGCAGACCACTTTCTAGGCCAAGATGTGCTGTTTATGCAGGCCTGTGGTTGAGGTGCTCAGATAAGCATGACAGAAAGAGGAAGAGAAGCAGATATGCAGATTATATTAAGGCCATATTCCAAGCATTTTTTTTTTAATAGTGGAATTTTCTTGGCTTATTTGCAGGCATCACTAACAGTAAGCCAGTGCTTTTCTACTCATTGTTAATGTAGCGGGAGCCCATCAGCCCTCTCTACCTGTCAGGTCCCTGGGGGTTTCTAAAAAGCATCTTGCCTTGGGGGATCTCATCCCAGCAGGTCTTGTTCAGGCTGCACAATGTCAGCAGGCTGGGTCCTCCTCTGAAGGACTTTGTCATTATGTCAAGTACTCTGTTGTTTTCCTTACAGGGGGCAATTACTTCTAATAGTAAATTAATGCCCCTGAAGACAGTTAAGTAGCCTGAACCTACTATTAAATTCAGTATTCTTAATTAAAATTTTCTTCAGCAGCAGATTTGCACAGTTAATTTAAAGATGTAGATTTGAGAAAGGTGAAGATGGGCGTTTTCACTCTTGAAACCATTGCTTCTCCCTAGAACAGAAAAACATTGCTCTAAGCTTGTCTTGGAGAGAGGGTGGAACATTCCCCAATTGTTATTTTAGGTTTTTTAAGGGTAAAAATGATCTTAATTTTGTGCTTTCACTCCAATAGTCATGGTTATTGATGGTAATATTTGTTTAGTACTCAGAAAGCCTTCTAGCCAGGATGCTTAGAAATCCATGTGTGGTAGTGTTTGTTCCTTTCCCCCCCGCCTCTTTTGGCACTGAATGTAATTTTACAAAGACAATTCCTGATTCCTAAATACTTATCTGCAGGCACTAAGCGTATTTTAGGATAAGGGATAATACTTATCCTCTTTCTCCTTCTCAGATCTGTATGCTTTTTTTCTTGGGGCAGAGAAAATCCTTTTCTAAGAGAGGGTCTCTCTGAATCCTTGTAGATGTGGCCTTTGAAGGATGAGTTACTAGATGCTCTTTAACCTTAGCTGTTTGTTCTTGGGAGGATTTTCTCCCTTTTTAGGTCTGTCTTCAAAAAAATAACCCATCTCATGGGTTCAAGAATCATGTAGTCCTGCTGAAAACAAGGAAGATGCAATTAAAAAGAGGTGGTTGGTACAAAATGGTTTGTCTTTAATTGCAGGGCTGAGAGTGAGCCGTGCAAGAGAGCTAATGCATGGTGAGGGGAGGGAGGTGGTTTACCCGGTCAGCATCTAAGCACGTTGTCTCTGGTGAGATCTACTTGAAACGCAAGGATCTCTGCCAGTTTCTGTTTCAAACCTGACATTTCTCTCTGCCATGAGAAATATTTTTAAACACTTTTTCCTGCAGTGTGGATCCATGCAGAGTGCTCACAATAGCATTTGCAATGGCTTATCTTAGGGCAAGGATCTGCTCTGGAAAGGGTACTGGGGAAGACTTTGGGAGCTCTTGCTCTCTGTGATAGAAGCAGAATCTTCTGTGTGTGTCCTCTGTGGAAGCTTTGTGTATCCTCTGCTGTTCTTGCTACAGAGGTGTTTGCTCCCCATTGAGAGGGTGCTTCATGCGCTGTGGCTGCGGGAGACTGAGCTAGCAGGTGGCAAAGGATGTGTGGGGAAGCACGTCTTCATGAGAGCTGGAGAAGCACGGGGAAGAGGCTGTGGAGCAGGAGGCCTAGGAGGCTGTGGCAGGGTGGGAAGGTCAGGGAGAGAATCCACTGGGACGTGGATGTGGATTTGCTTCCTTGGGTAGTGGCACTGGGGCTGGAAGCAGAAGGGAGCCCGGGCAGCCCTTCCCAGGGAGGTGATGCAGGAGCACTGGGGTGGAGGGGATGGATTTTGTGTTGCTGTTAATCTCTGCTTTGGATGACTTTCCTGTTGGTCCTGTGCTCCTTTGCAGTTCTTAACAATCGTTTTCTTCCGATTGCTGGGTGGTTTTTATTTTCCTGCCTAAACAGAACTGTTGCTTTCATAACAAGGGTCAATATTGCAGCTTGTGCTTCCTCTTTCCCCTTTGTGGTGGTGTGACAATGGTGACAAACATCTATTGTATAAGCAGTAGCTGTGCTTCGGGCTTGTTTTTTTTCCAGGGAGCTGTCCTGTTCTGCCTGCAGAGCTCCTGGGAGTGTCAGAGGGTGAGGACAGAGCACCCTTTGTAATGGGGAATCAGCATGCCACGCTCAGAGGTGATGGTGGGGGTCTTAAGCAAGAAGGACTTTTATTTAAACTAATTGGCCTTGAAAAATTGTATGTACTTACCCAAATCCTCATCTTTCCCTTGCTCGGGGTCTTGCTTTCCTGTGGATGATGAGGCTGTTTTCTCTTCTGAGGCTTTTTTCGAAGCTAAGCCAGTTGCACACTGAAGCATGTCAGTGTTTAACAAGACCCTTTGTATGCTGGAACTGGGTTGATTGGGGGTTTTTTTTTTGTCCTGTATTGTATCTTTTGTCCTACAAGATGAAGACTGCCTTATTTTTATTACTTCCACCGTGTACAGCAGATACAGGAAAACAATAACGACTTGATTGAGTTGGATTATCAGAATTAGATCTGCACCCAGAATGAATCCCTGTTAGTGGAGCAGGGATTATTGTGCCAAGCTAACAGTGTTGCTTCCATTTTTATTTATTTATTTAAAACCTGCCTGTAGTGTAAAGGTTTCATAGTAGCTGTGTGTAACTCTTGCAGTTTCAAGATGCTCCTTGGAAATGCTCCTGGTGTAAAGACTGTGCTTGAGGCGAGTGATCTGCCGGCTGTGTTGGTCACTTCTTTGTGAATTAATAACTCCTCTGAATGACAAACTTTTGCCAAGTATTGACATTCTCAGTATCTTTACTCTCTGCTGTAGATTATATGGGGCTGCTTTGGTGCAGTTGGGGAGTTGGGAGTCTGCAGTGCTATCAGTGGAGCTGTTAGCCATGAGCTTTCACTTGTGCTTTGCTAACGGGGCCAGTTACATGTGCAATCAGATCGCCTGGATTGTATTTAGTTATCTTGCTCTCTGCCTAGCACAGCAATCAGTCATTTTATTCTGGCCAGTGTCAGCTGCTTATTCCTAAAATATTTCTGGGGGGAGCAGACTGTCCTCCCTTCACACACAGAGGAGAGAATAGGATGTGAAAGAAGACATGCAAGACCTTCACCCTTCCCACCTGGTCTCTCGTCTCTTCCTTCCTGGTGTTTCAGTTCCCACATTCATCTAAACAGGCTTTGAGTGGGTCCAGGTAAGGTGGGATCGTGGAGTGCTTGCTCCATTTCCATCCAGGTGCTGCCAGTGGTGGCACTGCAGTGGGGACACTTACCCAGAGCTGCTCTGGAAGTTGCAACTGACGCACTTGAAACAGGAAGGAAGTTAGAAATTTTCTACATCATTATTGTGACACTTCTTGACATCTTGGGACCATGTTTCTCTCATCGCTGGGATCCTGAAGGTCTTTGGCAGTCTTTCAAAGTTAGAATTTTCCCTTTTTTTAATGATCAGTAAGATGCAAATCCATTATTGTGTGTAGTGGGGGTTAGGGCTTTTTTTTTTAAAATGTACTTTATTCTTTGTATATTTACTTACAATCCAAGCATATTTTTCTTTACCTTCCCACCAAGCCCCCTGAGAAGGGTTTCCTGAAGCAAGGTTGCCTTAAAGCAGCAGTCTGATTTACCTGTCAAATCTAAAGACTTTTCTGGGGATATCTGGGTCAGACCTCAAACTTTCATCTGCATAAGTGCAGCAGAAGGCTGGGGGCCAGGGAGCTGAGCTGCTGTCTGGACATCAGGTGCTGGTTTGCTGAAAGGGGAAGAAATTGTGCAGTTGCTCATCTCCAGAAGTCCAGGACGTGAGAAGAGGGAGAAACAGGGGAGGAGACCCCAGTGTAGAGCAGCTCTGCAGCCCCAGTGCGAGGGGGCCCTGGGACTGATGGCTGGATGGACCCTGTCTGGGACTGGAGGGACGATTGTGTGTGGTTTCCATAACACATACCCTGTCTTCTCAGCTCAGAGACCTTTATTACCACGCTGCTTCCATAGAAGTACAACTGGTGAAAGTATGAAAACCATGTCATGTCTGGCAACCTGTGGAACGGGCGAGGGAATGGTTGTTCTTAGGCAGCTTAATTGGATCTGCGTGCTGCTCCGTGCCCTGCTCAGCACACTGGCATTTATAAATGGCCACGCTTGACTGCGAGTAAACCCATTTCATGCCTCCATCTGAACGCATGGCTGCTGCAGAGCGCTGCTTTAATGAGCTCTTTTGCATATGATTGTGTCAGTGAAATTAATGTTTGTTTTGCAGCATTCTTGAAGCACGCAGGGAGGCTCATGTGAGCGGCTGGTGATCAGATTCCCGTGTCGGGGACCTGAGGCCAAACCAGGAGAGGCACAAGTAGGCAGCTGGAGCGTGATCTCTTTGGGCTCCCCAGCCCTTGGGTCTGTCCTCTCTGTCAGCATTTTTTAATTCTCCTTTACCGAACTGCTTCACACTTGTGGTGTTCCCCCTTTCCTTAGTCCCTCGCTCTCTGAATCCCACAGATCACTCTGCCAGCATAGCAAGAAAATAAAGGCTTTTTGTAGAACAAAACCTGATTTCTGCTGTTTTTAAGGATGAGCTCTCCCAACAGTCACACCGGCTCCTGGTGGTGCCTTCCAGCAGGTGTGACTGTGCTCCTATGAAGAGCCCGGGAAGGACCGGGAAGCACAGGGAGTGCTGCATGTGTGCACAGCAGCCCTGGAAGGTGGCATCTTGACAGACTTCACTCTCTCTTTATGTGTGGAAGAAAGGTGGTTATTCAGGATTAACGAAGACTTCAGCCTGGAAGGGTGAGAATAGCTGCTAAAATGAGACGGATGTCAGGCAGGGGCCAGTGGGGTGATGCTTCTTGTCTGGGCTTGTTTAATGTGGTGGAGAATCCCCTCTGGTCCTGGCATGCTGTACTCTGATGTGCTCTTTTTTTAATAAATATATTTTTGAAGTGGAGCGATAAATGGCTGTTTATTTCCCCTCTGTGGCAGGCAAGGGCCTGGCTGTGCAGGGAGCCAGTCTGCGCTGGCCCCAGGAATGTCTGGCTGCTGGTGAAGCCACCATGCTGTCCTGCCTCCAGAGCCCCAGCACCTCCTGACTGCCCCATGGGTCAAAGGAGGAGAGTTTTATCCTGCCCTTTCTGCTTCAACAGAGGTGCCATCTTCAGAAATCCCCTTTTCTGCCTTTTGGAGAGCTCTGGTAAAGCTCAGCCAGCAGAGATCTCATCTGTTACAGGCTGGACCAGTGCCTTGTCCTTAGTGCTGTCTTAGCAGAGAGGTGAACCCCAGGGGGGACAGCCAGCATCGCTGTGAGTAGGAGGAAAGAGGCTCATGGCTCTGACTCCCCAGTTTTCTCTCTTTCTGCTGTGTGCAGCCTGCAGCAGCTGAGCTGACATGTCCTGAGTGCCGGGAGCTGTGCAGGTCTGGCGGTGGCAGCCAGCAGCAGGGCCCCGGCCAGGAAGGAGCATAATGGTCCCTGCTGGCAGCCTCCCTGCTGACACTTTCACCTGGGTGAAGGGTCACTACTGGCCTTGGCTTTGTCCCCAGGCCTGGGGATGAACAGAAGGGCTCAACCATGTTTCCCAGGTATTGTTTTCCCCAGTAAAGAACATCTCAATTCAGAGAGGGGAAACTGCTGTGTCTGCCTGTGAGCAGAAGGAATCAGTTAGGTGAGTGCTCTTCATGAGATGTCAGCTGTAGAAGTTGCCCAAGCACAGAATTATGTCTGTGGGTTTAAAAAAGAAAAAAAAAAAATGATGTGGTTGAGCATAACTTGATGATGTTCAATGGAAGATAAAGAATAGCCTTTCTTTCCTACTCATATGTGTCATTGTGTCAGGTCTCTAATGAGCTGGCTTCATCCGTTCATGTACAAAAACCTCCCCACAGCTGCTTCCTACCAGAGGCACACTGGAAAATAGACTGACATTTTTCCTTTAGTTGTCTTTGTGATCTGGAACAATAACAGCAGCAAAGGAAAGGCCAGAAGTTCAGCTATGTTTGGCTTTATTTATTGCATCTATTCAGAGCAACAGATAAATGATTATTAAACTTTCAGTGGGCTGATAAAAATGATAATGTGTCTTTGCTGTAAATCTGCTTTATAGATGGACAGGGACTTGTTTGGTTATAGGGTGCTTGCATTAGGGGATTAGATGAGTGTATGTGATCAATAGGAAATTATGATTTTCCCCCTCTTATCTCTTCCGATGGTGCTGCTGCCATCCGGGGTCCTGTGTGCTGGAGCCTGCACATCTGGGGAAGGGAAGACTTTATTCCTTCTGCTCAACTCCTAGGTGCTGAGCTGAGGAAGGGGGCTGGAGGTATGTGCCTGTTCAGTGGTGGAAAGGTGTTGGGAAGGAAGGAGACCATTCCTTGGGTCTCTCATCTGTATCAGCTGCATCAAAATGGTTCCTGACCTGTTCTTAATACCACGCTGTGATGGATGGAGTCTGTTCAGATGCACTGCCTATGCTTACAACAGATTCAGATTAGGGGCAGAGGATTAAAGGCTATGGGGGTGGGGGTGTGTGTGGTAAATCTGGTGGTTTTAATGTGTTTTTATGTCTTTTTAGATCAGTAGCTGCTTAAATCTGTATCTGTAGCCAGTCGCAATTGCTGTCTTTTTACAGCAGCAGGTTACCATCAATAGCACCAGCAAGGTGTTGTCTTCTCCTAATTGATAAGCAAAAGAGGAGAAAAGTTCAAGGTTATGTTTTGTATTCTGTCTGTCTTCATATGCAGTGATCTTCCTGCAGCCTGAGGGGCTGAGCAGGTATCTTGGGGAGGGAATGTTGCAGCTGTGGCCTCATCTCAACCAAGATTGCTGCCTGAGCTGTGCAAGATGTCACCTGGATTGTACCATTGCAGGCCAAGTGGAGCTGCCTCTCCCTCTGTGCCCCTCCTCTGAGAGGAGGCCAGAGCATGTTTCCAGCACGGCCCAGAGACCCGCTGCCCCTTGGCAGCTTTGAAGCTCATGGCCTGAAAGGGGAGTCTCAAGATAACTACAGAGTTAGTTAGTCAGGGTGTACGATGCTTCATGATGAGCTGCTACTTGCTCAGTTTGCCCATCAGATGTTACTGGAGCTGTTCAGGAAGCACCAGCCTGGCTTGTCAGGAGTTTACAGTCCCCAGCTATTGACAGGACTGGGAGTCCCCTCCGCTTGTCTGTGCAGCTGCCAACCTGAGAGACAGGGCTGGGTTCAGAGACAGGGAGTGGTGGGGGACTGTGATTGTCGAGCCATCTAGTTGGGTGGAGACTGTCCTACAGGAGTTCCTCAAGTTGTTAAATGGTTTATCTGAGTCAGTGCCTTTATCTCTTGCCTGGATTTAATTCTGTTCCTTAATACTGACTGTTCCACACTGCATGTCTGTTCCTCCTCCTTTACACCTTGCGTGTCTGATTGCTTTGCTGCCCCAGCATCTCGGGAGGAAGGCATGTAACATTTAACCGAGCAGCAGATGCAGAGGTTTAAGTAATAACAAACCCACTTGTAGCAGTGATGGCAGGAAGCGTGAGTAACGCTGGGAACACGCTGCTGTTGCTGGAGTGTGTTTGTGGCAGAGCCTCTTGTGAGGGAATTGCATCTGATGTTTTGTAGTGCTTCCTGAATCACTTCCAACATCTTGCGATCTGTCTCCACAGGCAGCTCTTTATCCTTGGTCCACTCAGGCTGTGAGAGTGTCGAGGAAACCAGCAGATTTATCGTGGAGAGGCTTCCAAGATGAGGAGTGGCACAGATACAGCCCCAGGCACCTGGCTGTTGTGAATCCCAGGGGCTTGCTCTGCTGTGGGGTGTTACTGGGTCCCACAGCTGGCTGTAGGACAGCACAGCACCAGAAACACATGTCAGTATAAGCCAGTGAGGGTCTAGGCTGGAGTGATGTGCTGGTGACTCTGTGAGAGAGGAGATCAGGAATCCAAGCTCTTATTTCTTAAGTCCTTACTTAAGTCTGTTTCCATACAGAACCCCCCAGCCCCTTTGTTTCTTGACTTGAAATACCAGATTCACTTCCTCCTAATAATACTAAAGACCCTTTTATCTTCAACTCTGTCTAGACTAGGTCTTAGAGTGCAGTGGTAGCACCTGTTGGCTAACTTCACCCAACAAACTAGACCGATAAGTCAGCTGGCTCTTAGCATGCCAACTGAAAAGTGTTAATGCTGGCCTGGTGATATCATACCTTGTTATATCTCAGTGCAGAGAGGACTGTACACTGCTGGGGGATGCGTGTGTGTGTTTCAGCACCTCTTGGCCCTCTTCTGTGAACTCACTGCTGAGAAGAATGAGCTTGGTCTTGTTGTGACCTGCGCTGCCTTTGGAGCCGTCACCTCTGGGTGGTGGCACAGGAGATTGTCACCTTGGTGTGCTGAGCTGGGTGCAGGAGGGACTGGGAAGAATGGCTAAGGCCATGAAAAGGCAGGTGTGTTACTGTGGGGGCATGGAGAGCAGTTCCAGGGAAACAGTGTAGTGATATAACTTAAGCCTGGACTGAAGTCTCCACTTCATGCTTTGGTGGTTGATTTTCAGCTTTGGACTTGACACAGTAACTTAAGGACTAAATGTAATTTTTTGTGTAACTTTTTAGAACAAAGATAATGTTCCCAAGGGGAATTTGCAGATGTATGTCTTACTCTTTTCTCCAGGTTGGGTACATTCAGCTAAACACAACTCCGTGAACATCAACCTTTTCTCCTTGCTATGGATGTTTTGCATATTTTAAAATATTTATTTTTCCTACTTCTATATGACCCACAAAATCCTGTCAGCAACAGCTGACTGTTAGGTGGGACCATGGACTCAAGTCAGGGGGCTGGAAGGGTGTTGGGCTCCAGTGCCCCTGCTCAAGGCAGGGCCTGAGTCTGCAGAGCAGACATACTGCTGGGTCCTCCTTGTATCCAGCAGCGTGGTCCTGCCCCGTGAGTGCCCTGACAGGGCTCAGCCTGGAGCTTTCCTAAAAATAAAAGAATGCACACTGCTCTGAGCCAGAAACTTGTGTTTCTGTAAATCTAACAGGAGGAGTATTAGACTGAGCACTGTAATAAGGCTGGTGGAGTGAGACCCATGCCATGATATCTGGCTGAAGGCTGTTCAGTGAGACGCCTGGTTATGAGAGTGTCTGTGGTCTAGGTTGTGTCTTTAGGTGTCGCTCAGGGGTGGTGGGTTTCAGGCACAGCTAAACTAGGCTTCTCTAGGTCATTGCCATCTTGTCCTGATAGCTGCTGGGTGAATGTGGAGTATTTAGGGATCAGACCAGGACTGCTTTCTCATGGGTTAGTGTCGTATTTCATAAGTGAACGTGATGTGAATGACGCACAAACTTATGAGGAACAGCTGAGGGAGCTGGGGGTGTTCAGCCTGGAGAAGAGGAGGCTGAGGGGAGACCTTATCACTGCCTACAACTGCCTGAAGGGAGGGTGCAGAGAGGTGGGCGGTGGTCTCTTCACCCAAGTGACAGGAGATAGGACAAGGGGGAATGGGCTCAAGCTGTGCCAGGACAGGGTCAGATTAGACATTAGGAAAAACTTCACTGAAAGGGTTGTTGGACATTGGAACAGGCTGCCCAGGGAGGGGTTAAGTCACCAACCCTGGATGTGTTTAAAAGGTGCTCAGGGGTATAATTTAGCAGAGGATGGGTATGGTTGGACTTGATCTCAAAGGTCTTTTCCAACCTTGTAATTCTGTGAATTCACTAAACTTTTGGCTGAAGGAGGGCAGGAGCTATCAGACTGATACATAAAGAGACTTAAGATTTTGTTGTTGTTGTGTTCTGTCAATTTTTTTTCTGCCAATGTATCCATTTTTTTTTTGCTTAATGGGAAGTAGGATCTGAGGAGGTGGTTTCATCCTCTTTAATCTACAGACTACTTCAGGTATTTCTCCCCAGTGAATTGGCTTGCAGCAGTGTCCCAGGCTGCTGTTGCGTTGAGCAGGGTGGTGCTGGGCTGAGACCTGTGCGGTGGGGAGGCGAGTGCTGGCTGTGCACCCCTTGCTTGTTTCAAACTGTCTTTACATGTTTTACTGGGAGGCTGCTGGTCCCTGTTCCAGCAGGGGCGGTAAATCAGTTGTCAGAAGGACTTGCAGATATGTAATGAGAGCAGATTATTTCTGTTTTTCCTTATTTTGCTGCCTTGAGGCAGGTGGACAGATTATAGAGGACAGAGAGTATATGTTTACCAGGCCTTTCCTGTCTTTTTCATCACACCCCCACCCCCTTCTGATGACCCCATTTTCTAGAGGGATAAAGCGAGCAGCCCAACCTCATTTCTCAAAGCTGTTGCAAGGTCTGATTAGAGAAATGGAAGAGCTCTGGGCATGTGTGCAGCCTGCCCAGCCCCTCTCTGTACTCCCTGGGCGTCTGGTCTACTGCAGCCTTGCTGTGTGGTTCCTGCTCTGTGGGTACAGTCTGGTCTGTGGTGTCACTGCCCCTTTTTGGGGACCCTGTACAAGCACTTTCTGTCTCTGCAGGTGTACTGATGGATGTGGGTGCAGCGCTGCTAGCATGGCACACCCTAAACGGGATGGCTTTTCCCTGTAGTGTGTGGCACAGGATGGTTGGGAAGTAAGTGTGCTGTTGATGGGAGCTTTGCTACAAGCCTGTGTCTTACAAAGAAAAGCCTGGAAATGACTTTGTGGTTAAAATTGGTGGAGTGGGAGTGTGGGAGTGGCTGACCTGTGACCATGTGTTAGATGAACATCCTGCTTGTTGGAGGAGCAGCATGAGAAGCAGGTTGACTCTCTCGACTGTAGCCTGATGCCTCCTCGGAGAGCAGAACGTGCTGGTTTTCTGTGGCAGCGGTGGCATCTGCTGCTTGGGAAGGGAGTCTGGCTCTTCTGCTGGGCTCAGCCCACCAGGACATGTTACTCTAGGGACTGTTCATGCTGGGGGTGCTGAATGCAGAAGCTTGTGGCAGGCTCCCACCCTCCAGAGCTTGTGTTATATCCCCTGGTATGAAGAACAGAGTGCTGGCCAACTGTTTTAGGTGGTGTTGTGGAGGTAAAGTTGAGATCGGAGAGTTGGAGCAGAGAAAGTTTATTTTACATGTTTCTGTTTAAAGATGGGTGCAGTTCCTCCATAAGCACTGGTCTCTTCTGGGAACAGGGGCAGTTTCTTTGCCTAGAAAGCATCGTCTCCTGCTTTATCCCAAATTGTGTGTGGGGCCCTGCATGGGATGGTATGCCCTGGCCTGTTCCCAGGCAGTATGGGACAGCAATGCTCTATACAGAGCTGTTGGCAGTCCCTGGTTTTGAGTGTGCTGTCAACTGTGCCTGATTGTGAGGCCTTGATAAAGGGCAGAGCTTAATTCTTATGCTTTCGCTGTGTGCCCTCTCTGTCTCTGCAGAACATCGTGTCCAAGAATGCTATGCAGTACCGTGGGAATGCCCAGCACGATGCCCAGGAGTTCCTGCTTTGGCTTCTAGACAGAGTCCATGAAGATCTGAACAACGCAGTGAATTACAGCAGCATGCCCCCACTCAAGGTAAGGGACCTTGCTGGGAACTAGCAGGGGAGAGGAGCTGTAACTCTGCATACAGTCTGTCTTTTTAAATCACATCTCCCTGTTGGCTTCTCAATTCCGATGGAGTTTGTGTGGGACAAAAGCTTGGGTTAAAATACTGTGTGTTTTTGGCCCTGTGACTGTCATGAGCAGTTTGGCTAATCCCTGGCAAGTGCTGCCTAATGCAGCCGCTTGTGAGTAGCCACATACTGCTCTGCAAGAGCTGGAGGCATTACAGGGGGCTGCTGCCAACACATCTGGTGGGAGATCCCTGCCTTTCCTTGGGCTGTCCTAGCTACCTCACATTCCTGCATAACCCCTCCTGTGAGTGGAGTGCTCTTGTTATTTAAAAACCTTTTCTGGTTGTTTAAAAAGCTTCTCTGGTTGTTTTGGGCAAGGAGTGCACAAATTTGGCTAGGAGCACTGGAGTCTCCTCGTGCAAAGCACTTCCATGCCTGGGTGTGCTTCTAGGGTTTATCCTTCTCTTCTAGCCACCGCTGGAGGATGATGTACTGCTCGAGGGACCAGCCTTTCCAATCAGTAGTACTTTTGTGCAGGAACTCTTTCAAGCCCAGTACAGGTATGATAGTTGGTAAATTTTGAGGCATTAGTGCATGTATTGGTGACCCCAGTATAATTCTACCCCGATGCTAGCTCCCAGTGCAGTTAAGACCAGTGTCACTGTGTTAACAGCTGTCTCTGAATTCCTGCTGAACGAAACCTAAATTAAGATCTTGCTCCAAAAGAGAGAATGAATTTCACTACTTCTAATTTGGTATATTCTGTGAAGATCTACAGTGTGTACCACCTCTTTGCCTGCCCTGACACATCCTGAAAGCCAGTCAGTGCTCAATGAGCAGAGACCCAGAACAGCTCAGTTCTGTGAGACTTAGCCTGGCTGTTCAGAGGCAAGAGCTTGTGGCAAGAGATGCCTGGAGGCTGTTAAGGAGTTTATGGATCCCAGGAGCCTGCAGAGATCCTGTTATCTGGCACTTGGGAATTCTGAGCTGAATCCTTCAGTGTCCCCTCAGGGTTTTCCCATGAGTTTCTCGTACTTTCTGGGAATGGAGCTTTCTAATTCCAGAACTAATACAAGAAAACAGCCTAATTTCCAGTGCTCCTCAATGGTTGTGTCTGTGCTATAAGAATTACAGGTGCTCAATTCTCCTCCCCCTTATTTGCCAAGGTGTTTTTTGCAAAGGAGGAACCTTAAGCCTGGTCTAAAACACGATGCTGGTGTAAGGTGCAGGTTAATTCTGCGTGCACTGTCTGGAGTTCTCCCCTCCAAGCAAGAGGCCTGTACACCTGCAGTGCTGACTGTTGAAATCTCTTTCACATCACTTCTCCTCTCTTTAAAGACACAACCCTTTCAGGTCTTCCACGATTGAGCTACTGTTTGTGAATTATTAATTTTGCAGTGATGTTTATTAAAGCCAAATTCAGTGACTGGAGAGAATGCATCTCTGGGCAGGCCCTGTAATAAACCTTGAGATTAATTACTTTAAAATGATGTAAAAGCAGGACCTCATAGCAGCTGCTTCTCTACAGCCTCTGTGCAGAGCTGCTCTGCATGGAGAAAGAGTAGAAAGGGGCAGCAGCAGCCGAGCTGTTATTTGTGATTTGATGATTTATCCATGCCTGATGAAATGAGGTGTAACTCTGCCCTACTATTGATATTTGAACTAGGTCTTCTCTGACGTGCCCTCATTGCCAGAAGCAGAGTAACACCTTTGACCCTTTTCTCTGCATCTCTCTGCCGATTCCTTTGCCTCATACACGGTATGTAACTGTCTCCAACTTATTCCCATGCATATAGTGTTGTTTAATTTGCTGCAGAAGGAAGAGAAGTGTCAGCAAAATCTCTCTGGTAAGTCTTTAAAAAGATAGATAGGACCATATGGAGCTTTATTTTTTTGCGTTGCAGGTAAATTGGAAAATTGAGTCTTTTACTTGTTTCAGAGCAGCCCTCTGCCCCCTCCTTCACTTCCTACAGAAGTCAATTTTTGTGTTTTATTCAAGCAACCAAAGTATTTTGTTTGACTTAATTAAGTTAAAAAAGGAAAAGGATGGAAAAAATGCTTTTTATTTTCTTTAGAACAGTCTCACTGATCACTCTGATTGCAAAAGGTGAAGTTGGCACCTCTCCTGCAAAATACTTGGGTTTTGGGTTTTTTGAAAGACAGCCAACAAAGAAAAAGGTTCCTGGGAGAGAAATCTGGCAAAAAAGTTCAGAGCCCATATAGAGATGTTTGTTTATACAACAGGTTGTTTTGCTGTTTTGGATGCAGAATATTTGTATGGGTTCAAGAAGCAATGGAACAAAGTAACGAAAGAACGTACTAAATATGAGGCTGTCACGTTTGGTTCAGAAGTTCCTGCTCCACTGCTGAGTGGGCTTTCCAGGAAAGGTGTCCCAGGTAGGCTAGCTGCCCCATTCCTCTCCTCATGAGGTAGTACTTCTGGCTGCTGTTGGAGGCAGGACTGAGTGGTAGGAGACAAGCCGGAGCAGAAGGTCCCAGCAGCAGTGCTCTCTGAGTGCTTTAAGGTGTTTCCTTGGGCTGCACTACAGGATCCTTGTTGGAAAACTACGATTGCCTTCTAGTAGAGAGTTTTATTTTTAACTTTGTGGGGCTTTTTTGAGAAGACTTTCTGCTTGTGGCAACAAGTGACATCATTCCATGTAGTAAGAATGTTTTTGGAAATGAAGCCTGCTTGGCTGTGTTCTAGCGTAGCTCCTGCGTGAGGTGGGTCTGGGCTGCTGAGATGGCCCTGTAGCTCCCATACAGCCTGGGTGCACCCAGCTTGGGCTGACTCTGTTCAAGGTGCTGCCAAGGGTTGCTCAGCCCCAGCAGTGCCTCCTGTGCTCTCCACAGGCCCCTCTACGTCACCGTGGTGTACCAGGGGAAGTGCTCTCACTGTATGCGGATCGGGGTGGCGGTGCCCATCTCTGGGACGGTGGCCAGGCTGCGGGAGGCTGTGTCCTCAGAAACCAAGATACCTACAGAGCAGGTAATGGGCTGGTTTTGTCACCCATATGCCCTCTCTTCAGCAGGAGGGAGGCTTTCATCCTGTATTAGATATTTAGGAATTGAAATTTGCTGCCTGTGATCACAGAATCACAAGGTTGGAAAAGACCTTCAAGATCAGGTCCAACTGTTTGTGTCCTGGGCTAAACCATATCCCTAAGTACCTCATCTACCTTTTTTTTTAAACACATCCAGGGATGGTGATTCAACCCCCTCCCTGGGCAGCCTGTTCCAGGCCCTGACAACTCTTTCAGTGAAAATTTTTTTCCTAACATCTAATCTGACCCTGCCCTGGCACAGCTCAGTGCCATTTCCCATTGTCCCATCTCCTGTCACCTGAAAATGGAATGAAAATGATTGAATGGGGGAAGCAGGGTAGTGGTGATCTGGATCATGCTTTTCTCTGTGCATTGGCTTTTTGAAGCCTAGTGATGTTGGGATAGCTATCAGTGGAGCATGGAGACCACCGGCCTGATCACGTGGTGATCCATGCATGCTGGCAGTGAGGCAACCACTGGGGACCTGTGGGGAATTCCTCTGTAGGAAGAAAAGGAAAGCAGTTGTATCCCACCAAAGCCTCTGGATGTGCTGCCTTTAACCCAGGCTCTCCTTTATGGCAGTCCTTTTCCCTGTTCCTTGCTCCTGGCTGATGCCAGGACGTTTTGAGGAATGCCATCGCTTAGTAGGAAAATCCGAGTTGAAAAACAGGGCAGGTCAGCTGGACCAGGCGTGGGTGGTTTACTTGGGTTCTGGTTTGCTTCTGCTGTCTCTAGATTGTGCTGACAGAGATGTACTACGATGGGTTTCATCGTTCCTTCTGCGATACTGATGACCTGGACACCATTCATGAAAGTGACTGCATTTTTGCCTTCGAGACCCCAGAGATATTTCGGCCCGAGGGTATCCTCAGTCAGAGAGGTAAGTTGATCGCTCTGCTTAATGCCCACCGTGGGTGACTAAGTGAGGGATACTTGTTTTGGAAGAGGATACACTTGAGAATGAAAGTCCCACAAATAGTTGATGTTCTGGTGTATTGATTTCAACTCTGACTTTGTCCAGGCTCATTCCAGTTGACATAATGGTGTGTCAGCTGGGAGGTTATCGAGAAGCGATGTACGCTCTTTTCTTCCTCTTTCCAGGGCTAATTCTGCAGGCCAAGCTGGCTTAATGTGAAATCTGTTGTCAGGTGTAATTTAAAGACCTGCTAGGGACCAGCTAAAGCTACTGAAATTGTTATTTAAAATCACGTTGCTGGTGATGAATAAACAGTCTCAGGAATGAACAAACACTTTCAAAGCTCAAAAACCTCAGCTTCTCTGCATCCCCTTCTCAGTGAAAGGGAATAATTGCATCTGGCTAGACAGAGCATAATCAATGGCAAACTTTATTATTGGAAGAAACAAATACCCTTTCTGTCACTTCAGCTTTTCTTGTAGGCAGACAAGCTAGGAGTGCTTGTACAAATTGCTGTGGACAATCTGCTAGGTGAATGGTTGCATATAATTTCTTTCTGCAAAGAAATAGTTGCTCTGAAAAGTAATTGCACTTTGAAGTGTTTATACAAGTGATAAAAATTGATCTTGGTTCTATACTGACCCACTCCTATGCCACCAAGGGAGGGTTTCTTGATGGGAGCATCAGGGCACTAAAGGCAAATGGCATAACAAAATGTTTCCTTTCTCCTAATTTTTCAGGAATACATGTGAACAATAACCTGAATAACTTGAAATGTGGCACTGAGCACTCCCGAACAATATCTTACTCTCAAGGAACAGTGAAGTCTGGAAAACTGGAACAGTCCTCTACTAAGCCAGCAGCAAATGACAAGATTGTCTTGCTGGTGTGTAACAGAGCGTGCACTGGACAGCAGAGCAGAAGGTGACTGGCAGTTACTCCTCTGGCTCCTTCCTTAATTAACCTTGGTTTCACTCACTGTGTAGTGAAAACATGAATGTAAGCAGTTGCTCCTTCACCACCTAGCTTGAATTAGGTGCTAAAGAACATCTTGACCAAAAAACATTAATGAATACAGCAAAGTTTTGGTGAACTTCAAGTAGTCCAGTGTTACTGGAAAGTGGTGATTGCAGAGCAGTGGGAAGGACATACTGCTGCTCTACAGAGATCTTGTGATCTGTGGAAATTAGTTGAAGTGCAAACAGGGTTGGGGTGGAGGGAGACATGACCATGGCAAAGGCGTTTGTACCAACTGCAGGCTGACATCTGTCTCAGCTGCTGAACTTTGTTTCAGGAAAAAATTACTGCAGTCTGCAGTGCTCTGTAACTGCAGTGAGCTGCTTGAACACAGAGCAGGGCAGCAGCCTGTTAAAAATGACCCTCTGGTGGGCAGCTGGAGGGGTGTTTCCTCAAAGTTAAGCACCTCTCCTTTGGAGAAAAGCTTTTAAATTCTGTTTCTGGGGACTTTCATCTGGAGTGTGCCCAGTGAGGAGAGTGCCGCCCTCAGTTTGGAGATCTGATTGCTGTCTCTTAATTGCTTCCTCAAATGCTACTCCTTTCTGTAGGTTTGGCTTGCCCTTTGTGTTGCATTTGGAAAAAACAATTGCTTGGGATATTCTGCAGAAGGAAATTCTGGAGAAGATGCAGTATTTCCTGCGGCCTGCAGCCTGCATGCAGGTGAGGCAAACGGTTCGTCTGTTCGAGACTTCCAGCTCTGTGTGACGTGGACTAAAGGGGAAGCCAGTTACTTGGAGTGGAACATGGTGCACACACTGTGAACTAATGGCTTCCTAATATTTTGTTGTATAATAATGTCCCAGTCTGGTATTCCACCTCTTTGGTGCTTTTGTCTATTTACTGGAACGAACAAGCAAGGTTAGACTGAGGTGAAGAAATGGCATGACTCCCTTCCTTCCTTCCCTCCAAGAAACACTTGGGAGATTAGTGCTGCTGTATGCTCTGGAAATGCACTGGTTGGTGGTGTTTGCCTAAAAGAAAGGCTGAAACATGTAGTGACTGCATGTTTCTGATGAGAAACCCCCTGTGAGAGAAGAGCGAAGAAGGGTGTCTGGTTGCTGCAGACGAGTAGTTTGGTACAAAGCCTCAGTTGCTATGCCTCACTCCTCTGTTAGCTGCTTGGTGTGGGCATATTTGAGACCTTGTGCATTTGCTTTCTCATGTAAAATGCATGTTCTAGGGTAAAGTACACATCAGCTCATGCTGAGAGCAGCTTTGCACGTAGGTAAGTTGGGTTTGAGCCACTGAGGTGGTTTCTACTCCTTGTTGCAGGTTTGCCCGTTCAGCTTGCGAGTGGTCAGTGTCGTGGGCATAACGTACTTGCTACCTCAGGAGGAGCGACCCCTCTGCCATCCAACAGTGGAAAGGTGAGCTGCTCCTCCTTCCCAGGAGTGCAGAGGGGCTTCTCAGCTGGAAGCTCAGTGTGCAGCCAGGCAGAAAGGGACAGTCTGGGTGTGGGGTGTGTGTGGAATGGACCTCACAGGCCTGAGCAGCAGGGAAATGGCCCAGTGTCCTCAAGAAGCTGTGTGAGGATTGCTCAGTTGTGTGTCGTGCCATTTGGAGAACAGAATGAAAGTATTACTCTCCCTGGCTTAAATTTATGTTAGTGACTGTTTTTCTTTAGAACTTTTTGTAGATGCCTGTTCTGTAAACAACTGTACTATTTTTTACAGAACTAATGTAATTGTGTAAATGTGCTTTGCCAGCTTTTCTGTGTTCTTTGCTGTATTAATTCCTATTACTCCTTTGCAAGCTTGACCTGTGTGGGAGTGGACGAAGCATGAGGGGGCTAACAGAGAGAAGTTTGTATGTATATACAAGATAAGGTAGGCTTCAGATTGAAAGGTGATCTAACTTCTATCTGCTCCTCTCTCCAGGGCATTGAAGTCTTGTGGACAGGGGGGAACTGCTCATGTGAAATTAGTGGTAGAATGGGACAAAGAAACTAAAGATTAGTAAGTATAAAGTAGAAGCCTTAAAGCATGTTCACCTTGAATGATGTTTCTGGCTTGTTTGTGTGAATTGTGCACCTTTCAGCAAACAGGAGACCCTTCAAACTCAACCCTGTGCCCCAGCATCAGGGACACACTGTGATGGGTGCCCTAGACTTGCTCTGAGTTGGAGCCCTTTTCTCTGTAGCTGAGGTTTTGCATTACAGAGCAGGTGTCTCACCTGTGGCTCCTTCCCCCACAAATCATATTCATGTGAGAAAATTTGTGGGGAGCAAGTAGCTTTTTCCTCTCTTGAGATTAAACTGCAGTGGGTGCATGCTGAAGCTGTGTTTGGTTGCATTGCCCTAGCTGCTTCTCTTGCCAGTCAGCTCTGGCTCACATAATGGGACAAATGCAGGAAAGAGTTGCTGATTGTACTTTCAGGACAGCTCCTTGGCAGCGTGGGGAGTGGGTGGATGTGCTGGTAAATGTGTTGTCTCCCTGATGCAGCTTGTTTGTGAATACAGAAGAGGAGTATATTCCAGACTCTGAAAGTGTCCGCCAGCAGAGAGAGCTTCATCATCAACCTCAGACCTGCACTTTATCTCAGTGTTTCCAACTGTACACCAAAGAGGAACAGGTAAGAAGAAGACTGGGTAGCAGCCAGGGCCTGGAAGGGCTGGCTGATCCACATGCTGTGTGAACTCCCAAACTCAGCAGAGCTGCTGTTTTCTGCAAACACACATTTCTTGACTTGGTAGAATAAACGTGTAACACTAGTTGCCAGTCCAGCTACCAGAGTTTCTTTGCAGTGAGAAGAAAGCTGTGGGAGGTATTGCTTTGGGGGTTTCTGCCCTCCTCAGATGTTGATATGAGAACTTACTCCTCTATTCTTGTTTCCTCTGTGTGAAATAGTGATGCCTTTTTCTGGCATACATTATAAAAAGTTCCAACAGGAGTGGCTGCTTCTTGTCTTGGAGCAGTTGTGTGTTCCCAGGGCTGGGCTGAGCTCAGGGCAACCCCCTCTGAGTGGGATCTCCCAAATGGCGTGGCGTGATGACCACTGAGCTCAGTTCTCCAGAAGCATGGGACGCTCCGCTCGTGGTGCGAGGCTGTTGAAGCAGCAGGAGCACTGGTATACCATAGGGCATACCAGAGGTGGGTCTGATCAGGCCCTTGCCCAGAACATGTAAGCAATCTGCATTCCTTAGCCAGAGATCTCTCATCTGCTGTGAAAAAGGATGGTCCTAGAGGTGGACTGCAGACCAGTGAGCTTCAGTAATTTTGGAACTTCTCTTGTTGTTTCTTTCAGATGAGAAAGAAAAGTTGTTTGGCAGCTTAAAGCTCTCTGGCTTCTGAGTTTTCTGAGGACTGGGCTGTGGAGGGAAGTGTGTGTAGTGTTTGTGTCTCTGAAAAGACACATTTTCCTTAGTGAACAATGAAAATCCCTGCAGTTTGTAAGCCTGTATCACTGGGAAATGGGGAGGAAGAGAGTTTCCACAGGGCAGTGATGTGTCAGAGATGAAATTTGAAGTGCATCTGTTGTCTTTTTGTTCTGAATCTTTCTTTGCTGCTGGTTTTCTTGTGAAATACTTTTACTCAGGCTGCCAAGCCTGCCTGCTTTTTGCCTTTGCTGCTGTTTCTCCCTCACCCCAAAAGAACTGGGGATTATAAAGTGGAAATAGCTTCTCTGCACAGCCATGCTACCTGAATTCTGTCTTTCAGTGGCAAGTGCCTCCTGTGTGAGGTGCACGTCTACCTCTGCTTTTCACTCTTGAAAAACATCATTGGGAACCCTGCATTTCCAATGAGCTTGATTAAATACTGGAGGTAGAAAGGGTGCTGAGGGGCAGCAGAGGAGCAGTGGCTTACTGAAAGCTGCCTTGGAATTGGAAAACTCATACCACTCCTGCCTCTCTCTTGTAGCTTGCCCCGGATGATGCATGGCGATGCCCGCACTGCAAGCAGTTGCAGCAAGGTAGCATCACACTGAGCCTCTGGACCTTACCTGATGTTCTCATCATACATCTCAAAAGGTTTAGACAGGTAAGGTTGTCTGCAGTGATGCTGGTGGACTGCTGCTTTGGCAGGGAGTGACCTGGCTAGCTCACCTCTTCTGAAGCAGCTGTTCTGCTCTATGCATCCCTCTCATGGGCATTTGTTTTTCCCGAGCGTGGTGGTGGTGCCACATGCAGCTCACTCTGTTTACACAGGAAGGAGACAGGAGGATGAAACTTCAGAACATGGTTAAATTCCCCCTGAGTGGCCTGGACATGACTCCTCATGTTGTTAAGCGCAGTCAGAGCAGCTGGAGCCTCCCATCTCACTGGTCACCCTGGAGGAGACCTTATGGCCTCGGAAGGGATCCTGAGGATTACATCTATGACCTGTATGCTGTCTGCAATCATCATGGAACCATGCAAGGGGGGCACTATACAGGTAAGTATCCTGCAGTGTTCTGTATGTTGGATCCTCTCAGAAAGAGAAAAAGGTATGTTTTTCTAATGTATCCATAACTACTTCACCTTTCTTGACAAAAGGACCTAATGCAACTAACAAGGGCTTGCTATGTAATACCAGAGGGGTAACATTTATGGCTTTGAGGAATAGAACCTCAAATGTCTGACTGTACATTCCTTTCTCTGCTATTTTTTCCTTCAGCATATGTAGTTGGCTTTCTATGTTTCAGAAATGCTTCCAGCCACTCAACACATTTTCTGTAGTTACAAGAGGCTGTTATACATAAGTATTTGCACATTGCCTGTGTGCACATCCAGTTTACAAACTCCTCTTTGCTTGTTTCAGCAGCTCCCAGGGTAGCCAGAGGTAGACAAAGTTCCTCAGTGGTTTTTAGGATCTGTATGACTTCACACAGCAGCCCAGAAAATGTGTGTGTCCAGATTTGCCCCCTGATGTGCATTTCAGGGCTTGGGTGGTCCTGGGTGGGCTCAGTCAGGAAGAGATTCCTTGGTGGAGGCAGGCTGCCACAAGTAACAGAATGTGATGTGAACAGAGCCACCCCAAATAATGTTCTGTGCTAAGCAGTAATGTTGGACAAATTAAACCCTGACGTGTGAGCTGTCTGTATTCTGGTGGCCTCAGGCCCCAATCTTGACAGTCATACTGAAAGAATATGTATTGCATGAATGCATCTATGCCATTCATTCTCCCTGGAGTCCATTGTAGCAGGTAGAGTCACGTTTAAGTTGTTACTCAGCAAACCTGAGAATAGTAGGAGTGTGGAAAGTCTAATAGTAATGCTTTTTTTTTTTTTTCCTCAGCATATTGCAAAAACTCGGTTGATGGCCAGTGGTACTGCTTTGATGACAGTGAGGTCCAGCAGCTTTCTGAAAATGAAGTCTGCAAGCAGACAGCTTATATTCTTTTCTACCAGAGACGCACAGCAATCCCATCCTGGTCTGCTAACAGCTCTGTGGCAGGTGAGCCCTGCTGGCATTGTCAAGGAGTGGTTATAGTTTGGATAGTTTGTCCTTCTAAAGAATCTTCTGCCCAGTTCTACTTAGGCCCCCACTCTCTGTCCTAGAACTCAGCCAGGCTTGTCTTGCATAGCTCCTGCTATGTATCACAGACAGTAGGAAACTCCTGCTGCTTATGTTAGTTGTGGCAAAGAGGCTGGGGAGATGGGGGGAACCTCACTCCACACCCATGGGTAGCTCTGCACAGAGCTGCCCTTGACAAAACAACATAAAAACGTGACTGACTCGTTCCCTCCAGCAGTGCCCTTGGTCTCAGGTAGGCAGCCAGCAGCTGAGTGTGTTGGCTGAATCTGGGATGAGCTGGTGGCAGATGCAGCTTTGTGACTTGCCTTTGGAAAGGAGAGGATGTGTGCTGCTTTTCTGTGGCAGCTCAAGGACTGCCCTCTGCCTGTGTGCTGCTGCACTGATTCTTTCCATTCACAGCACACAGGTACAAGCACAATTCTGTCTCTTGCTTATGACTATTTCATAAGGTAAGGACTTAGTCTCTTGGCGGTACCTGGATGCCATGGCTGTGTGGGACAGCTCAAAGCCAGTGCAGTATGTACCTGACTCTGGGTGGCCTTCCAGGGTTTCATGTGTGCTTCAGCTGCACGCTACCGGCCTGACCTCTGTGCTTGATTCCTTGCAGGCTCCACAAGCTCCTCGCTCTGTGAGCACTGGGTCAGCCGTCTTCCTGGTAGCAAGCAGCCCAGCATTGCTTCGGCAGCCTCGTCGCGGCGCACATCTCTGGCTTCGCTCTCAGAATCGGTAGAGCTGACTGGAGAAAGGAGTGAGGATGACGGTGCGTATCAGCGCTGCCATGGTGGGGATACTGTCATTCTGTTGCAATTTCCCTGCTAAAATAGCTGCAAAATATGTAATTATAAGGGACGGTTACTCTAGCAGCTGGGGGAGGCAGGCACATATGGGTTCTGGCACCGGTGAGGTCTTCTCTGGTATGAAAGGATGGAGAAGAGCAGGGGAGGAACCCTAAGGACCCTTTCAAAGAAAGGAAACTTCTCAATCAAGAACTACTTGTGTGTTTTCTGGGCTTCACTACAGCAACTTTGCAGGGAGGCTGGCTGACCTAATGTTACAGCTGAGCATGGGTATAATTGCTGCTGTGCTATACGCTGTGAAGATACGTGAATTCACTTGTGTGTGGAAATGACTGTTCTGCTCTGGGCTCCTCCACCTACTGCCTTGTAACTTCTGAAAAGGTGGAGCTTCAGGGGACAGTCTGAGCATTCCAAAGTGGGTAAAGAAATGTCCCTGCAGCAGTGTTCTGATAACTGTCAGATCTAGTCACGGCAGTTGCATTTCTAAAATGCTTATTGTACTTTGTGTCTGTAAATACAAATACATTGCCTAAAGAGGTAGGAATCCTACTTTGCCTTTTACAGGAAGGCATGGGAAAATAGTCTTTCATACAGAAAAATGTATTTCTGGAAGACCAATCATAGTTGGGGGATTCCTTGCTGGTTTCAAGGACTTCCAGGATGCAAAACCTATGTTTGGTCTCCTGTTGCTCAGGGATGAGAGGAAAATCTGCATTTTCAGTTATGAATTTCAGAGTTGCTTCTGGGTGACCACTAGCAACAGCTAGCAGCTGTTGGAATTCCTTGATCAGCTTTTAAGCAAGAAGCTGTACCTGCTGCCAGCGAGAAGAGATAGGCACAGCGTGGTATAGGTGGGTGGTCTGACTCTTGGGGAAATACTTGTCTCTGGATGGGTGGGATAAACTGACCGCAGGCTTGGCTTCCATACTGAGGGCATTGCTTGCTTTCTCTGCAGGAGGATTTTCAACTCGGCCCTTTGTAAGGAGTGTCCAGCGTCAGAGCTTGTCATCTAGATCTTCTGTCACCAGCCCCCTGGCAGTGAGTGAGAATGGTGTCAGGCCCTCATGGTCACTCTCAGCAAAACTGCAGTTGCGCTCCAACTCTCCGTCCCGCTTCTCTGGAGATTCCCCTGTACATACCTCTGCTTCCACCCTGGAGAAGATTGGGGAGGCTGCTGATGATAAAGTCTCCACATCTTGCTTCGGCAGCCTGAGGAATCTTTCTAGCAGCTACTTGGAGCCCTGTGATGGCAGTCGGCGAGAGCACAGGACGGCTCGTAGAGCCCCCTTGGCTGTCATGGAAGGGGCATTCAGGGAAGAGTCTGTTATAAGGACATCTAGCTCAGATCTTTCAGATGGGTATGTTAAAAGCTCTGCACAGTCAGACAGGAATCACCCTGCTTTGGACCCTTTTGATAACAACAATCAAATTGCCTTTGTTGATCAGAGTGATTCTGTGGATAGCTCTCCAGTCAAGGAGGTGAAAGCCCCCAGTGGGACAGGGCTGGCTGCAGAGAAGGCAGGTGGCACCCCTAAGAAGGTTCACAGCTCCAAGGGAGTTTCTGAGCCAGACAAAAGTTTGAGGAAGGGAAGGACAGTCTTATCTACCCAAGAGACCAAAGCGTCTCACTCTTCTCCTCCTCCACTAAAGAGTTCCCAGAAAGCTTCCCGCTCTAGAAGCAAGACGGACTCATCCCGGGCCAGTGGGCGACACGGGTCTCCTGCTCCCACTCAGGCTAGGAAGGACCATAGCACGAAGCCCCTTGAGGTGGCTGTCCCATCGGCTCAACAGAAGCAAAAGTCAGGTGGTTCTCCCTCCTCCATGGCTGCCAAGAAACCCCCATCAGGCTCATTGACTAAGGGCTCTTCTGCTGGGAAGAGCCGGACTTCAGACCGAAGCCTCAGTAGGGAGGGGTCTAAGATAAGTTTGGGCTCAGATAAAACAAGCGTTACCAGCAGTTCAAGAACAAGCTCCCCACGGATAAGCCACTCCAGGAGTGACAGCAGGGCAGTAGACAGCAAGCATGTGCGGAGTTCCTCCATGGCCAGCCTGCGGTCTCCAAATGTTGGTGTGCGTTCTGGTTTGAAGAGGGACAGCAAGTCAGAAGAGAAAGGGTTGTCTTTCTTTAAATCAGCCTTAAGGCAGAAGGAGACCCGGAGGTCTGCAGACCTGGGAAAGACAACGATGCTTTCAAAAAAGACAGTGAGTGGCAGTTCCAAGTCGGGCAGTAAAAACGTGCTGGAAGACAAGTTGGAGAAAGGTGTTGTCCCACCAGCCTCTCAAACCAATGCCAACATTACCGCAAAAGAAAAACTCACCCCAAAAGATGCCACACCCAACAAACATTCACTGCTATCCAGTCGCAAGTCCAAGTCTTCCCAGCTAGATCCCGGAGTCCAGTCTCCTCCTTCCAGTGGCAAGCAGTCTGCTGATAAGCCGCTGAAAAAATTACCTTCCAGCATGCAGGTGTCTGTACGGCCTTCTCTGGAACCTCAGTGAAATGCTGCAATCCAGGTGTCTTTTCTTCTGCTGAGAAGCTAATTTATTCTGAGCTCTTGTTTTTTTGTTCATGTGCCTAATGTATGTTTTGAGGAGAAGTTAACTGCAAGTTGTTAAAGCGCCTTTTGATTCTGCCATCAAACCAAATAGCCACAGGCAGCCAGCACTGATGCAAGTAGTCTAGCTGGAGTCACTGTTGAACATGAACGCAGCTGTCCCATAGCACTTGTACAGGAGCCTCTTTATAGAAAATGCAACAACTTTCTTCAGATTCAAGGTTTGAAATCTGAAACCCGGTTGTACTGACACTAGTGTGCTTTGTAGAGCTGTGAACTGATATTCCTTTGGTCTTGTTCTGAGCAGGCTGTGTCCACGCTGGTGTATGGCCTTGTTCTGAGCTGAGGAGGATACGAAGGAAACTGGAGAGACTACCGCTTCTTTATGCTCTCTCTCAACCCCCTCTCCCTGCTCCCCTCCATTTTTTCAAGCTTTCTAAAGGGCAATATTTCAACACTAATGTTTTTTCTCAGGTATATACTCAGCCAGTATAGGAGGGACTAGCATTAGTGGATGGACAGAAAGGTACCTGTGTGTCTGTGCGTAAGTGTGCTTGTAATAGATTTTGGTTTTGCATTCCAACAGCAGAAAGTTTTTGGGTTTATTTTTCCCATGAAATGTAACCTGCATTTTTCTGTTGCTGTGCCTGCGAAGAGATTTACTCTGTCCATACCTAAGGCGACCTCTACCCTGTCCTCTTTAATTGCTTCCTTTCTTCCAAACCACTACACTAAGCAACAGAAGAAATCACTAAGCTGGTTGCCAGCTTGTACCTGTGGAAGTGCTAGGCGGGACATGGTTGTAGTGCTGTAGGAGAGCTGTCTTCGTGCACCGGAATGGCAGCGATGCTGTTAGGACCCCTATTCAAACTCCTGAGAAGAAGCTTTTCCTAATGTGCTCAGATGCTTAATCCTAGTGGTGTGACCATAGCATCCGTTACTTATAGGAGTAATGTTTAGATAAGCCCAGTATTGTCTTGTCTCCTCAGCCTTCTCTGAGTGTGCTTCGAACAAGCCTCTTCACGCGGGTTCGAGGGGCTGTACCAGAATGCCACAGAGCAGTTTTCCCGTTCTCCAGAGTGCTGCTACCTTCCTCCCTTCAGTGTGCTTCTCCCCTTCCCTGGCAGGTCTCGCTGCCGCCTGTCTCCTAGCCAAGCGATCCCCATTCTTGTTCGGCTGACAGTCTCTATCAGGGTTAAAACACTACATCTAGTGACGTCTTTGTTTACATGCCCTTCTTACAGGGGAGATTCCTCAAGTTCTTTAAGATTCCCCTTAAAAGGTGGATTCCTCAAGTCCTTTTATATGTGTGGTGTAATATTTTTTTTTAATTTCATGAGTTTTTATTAATGTGCTGCTTATCCTTTGTGTACAGCAGCAATCTGTTGTGTAGGTCATGACATGCAGCAGCTGGGCAGTGTGCTGGGCACGCTTGTCTTCTGAATGAGGTCTTTGCCTGTCATACAGTCGTGTTATTAGCAAAGCTTCCCCAGGCTTAGCTTGTGGACAGACCTATTTGCACATCTCTTCTGTCACCGTAACAAACAGCCCTCCGACAAGTAGTTACTCTGAGCTAGTCTGTTCCACCTCCTCTTTTGAGCTGATGTGCTGACAACCCTGCAAGCAGCCTTGCCGCCGGGTCTGCTGGGCACACTGCTGCTCCAGGATGGCTTTTTGTACTCCACTCCCCACACGCCTGCAGCAAGCTCTGGAGAGAAGCGTTTTGGAGGAGAGGCAGCGCTGTGTGCGGAGCTGCAGAGCTCTGGTCGGTGTGTGACGGTGAGCCCACCTGCAGTATAACCCCTGCTCTGTCCCGATGACCTCCTGCAGCTTCGTGCCACCCAGAAGCAATGCCAGTTGCCTGCATGTTTTTACAGTGTGCTGGACTCTGTGCCCTGGACTATGTTTTTAAACCTGAACACGACCATCTCCTTGATGTGTTTCTTCTCCCGGGTATTGTTTCAGTCTCATTTAGCGCAGCAACAAGAAGCAAAGATTGCATTACTTGCTTCTTCAAATGTATAACTTGGATTATTCTTGGATTATTTTTGTTATATCCAGCAGAGCCGATAAGACTTGCTTCACATTGTAGTATTTAAATTACTTCCTGAAATGTTGATGTTGAAGTATTTGTTTAAGGTTTTATCTGTATTAAGGTCTTGCACTGTGTTGGCTCTTCTCTTGTAACAACTCTTCTAGCAAGAATGTAATTCTGGTAGCTAGTGATAACTTGGTTTGGTATTTTTTAATACACAGAACCTCGTTTTCTGTCCGTTTTGCCATGGAACATTTGCAAAACGTTTTTTTATCAAATGACATTTTCTTTTCATGCCATCACTCACTGAAGAAGCTTAAACTGGAAGCTGGTGTGTGGTTTTTGAGATGGTTTTGATCCTGTACTGCATGCCTGGACTGAAGGAAATTTGAAGCCATGCCCAATTTGGCATTTTAGCTGAGTGCTATGTTGGTATGTTTGTGTTTGGGGCATGAGAATGGCCATTAGAGCTCAGATTTGGGCAAAATGGGAATGGGAGGTCCTGGTGCCAAGTGTTCCAGCAGCTGGTGTTAAAAGCAGTCAAAACTCTGCAATCCCATGATCTATAATCTAGCTCTCTCTTTCTATGTAATAATTCCTGATGGAAATTGCTGCCAGCTCCAGTGCTATCTACTCTGCGTATGCTGCCAAGCTGTGTTTCCTACCTGTCCCCCTGCACACAGCAGCTCTGGTCTGCTGACTCCCTGTTCCACAAACAAGCACGGAGCAGGCAGAAGGAAGAGGCTGTACTGACAGCAGCTTTGTCTTTAAGCAGATGAGATGCTGCTTTTCTGTGGTGGGCTGTCAGCACGTGGTGTTTTCTGGCTCAGGATGGCTTAAGGTGTCCTCAAGCAGAGTGTTTTGACTTCTAAGGATGTAGCTCGTGTTGGACACGTGGAGCAAAGCATGACTGCGCAGGACCTGGGAAGTGCAGTCCCTGTTCTGTGGCTGGGTCTGTAACAAAGCGGTTTGGGAAGCAGCCGTTTGCTGCCACTCTGCACCCCTGCATTTCCAGTAGTGTGTGAACTTCCTTGCACAGGAGAGGGTTGAAGGGTGTGGGTCCAGGAAACAACAGTGTTTGCTGTGAGCACAAACAAAGCCCCATTGCTGTTTAAGTCATGGCTCCGTCAGTGATGTAAAGTAAACCTTTCTAAAACCTGAGCGTAGGTTATCAAAGGGATTTGTGGAAAAGCAACATCAGTTTTCTCTCCCTGCTTTAAAGCAGGCTTATTTCATAGCCCCTTCATGCATAGGAATAGCTGTCTGTGAATCATGTTTTCCAGATGTAAGAATGTGGTGTAGTGCTAAGGAACACTCCAGAGAGCTCTTCCACGTCCTAGTACCGACACTGCCTTGGCTCTGTGTATTGATCTTTAAAGCAACAAAAGCTCGAGGCTGTTCTGAAGCAGCCCTTCGTACGTGGTCACCTCTCCTCTTAACATTCAGGTTTGGCTTCAGCAGCACTCGTGCCTGGGGAGGGGGTGGGTTCTGCAGTCCCCTGAAGGCTGCCCTGCCTTTCTGTGGGTGATGGCACATGGGACCCGGAGGTCTCGTGGCTGGGTGTCTGAGCAGGGTGAGGATGGCTGCTGCCTGGCTCTGCTTTGCCAGTCATGCTCAGCCAGGGAGTGTGTGGAAGGGCCTGTGGCCTTGCTTTGGGGCTGGTGGAATCTGGGATCTCGGAGCTGATGCTGTGGAACCAAAGGTTTCTCACGCTGGTGAGAACATACCTTCAGAGGGGGGAGGTTTAGCACCACCAACTCTGTTCTCACAACCACGTGAGCTCCAAGGGAAAGCAAGCTTTGAGTCCTGAAGGGTTTTATGATGCGTTTCCAGTCAACTTTAGGTTGAACTCACCTGTGTTGGCCATGTGTAACTCACATTTCACAACACCTCTCTAGTCGGACACTTGCTCCTGCTCCTGGAATTGGCCCTCTGGGCGCAGGAAAGCAGCGCCTTCATTCCAGTCCTAGATTCCTGCTGGAGTCACCTAAAGGAATTATTTTTACCCGTTTTTGGGCTGCGTCTTTTGGATAGTGTTTAGTAGTATACAAATTATAAGCACATTTTCAATTACATCTATTAAAGAGGCACCTTTTATTTGTATTAATCACATTTGATAGACAATTTGGTGCCTGCAGTTCTCTGTAACTTCTAAGTGTCTCACTTCAGATGTATAAATTGTTAACCCTTTCAAACTTATCAAATATGGCTAAATAAAAAAGAAAAAGCTTAGGATAGGTAATTAGCAGCTTAATTACAGTACACTTATTCCACTGTAAGTGCCCTCACCTGACTTAGCTGCAGGGTTGTTTGCTTTCTGAGGCTGAAACTTGAGCATGATCAACCACTTTTGTTTCTGGGTAGTAAAGGCAGCTTTGCATGGCAGTGCTCTGGCCGTACCCCAACGCATGCACTTACTGACTATGCAAGCATCTAATCCAAACACAGCCCATGCTTTCAGTATCAGAAGCTGCTAGGTAGACTCCAGAGCGCTGCTTTGAGTCTGTACTTCTGTTCCTCGGTGCAGCTGCGTGTCAGCACATAGGAGCATGTCCCTGGGTTCCTGCTTTGTTTGCACATCTTTGATTCTTTCCTTTGCAGAATTCTGCATTACTGACAAGACTGGAGTGTAGCATAACGTCAAAGGGAACCGAGATGTTGAAATGAGAACAAACTGGTTTTCTGTATCTCTTTTTTTTCCTTCTTTTTCCTTTTTTTTTTTTTTAACAGGGAAATCCTGATCAGTGTTCTGTATGTAGCCTGCCATTTTCCATGTAACTTTAATGACACATTCTACGTTGTGAGAAGAGGCAGTCACCTGTAGCTGTACGAGCACTTAAACAAAGAGGTTTTGTTGAATTTCAAAGCTAAAGGAGCAGTTTCCAGTTGTCGGTGTGGTGCCCGTGCTAACAGGGCTGCTGCCTGCCCCGCTGGGAAGAGCCGTGCCAGGCCCCTGCTGCCCACGGTCTGTTGCGCTTCCCATGCGTGGTGCCGTTGGCTTGTTGGACTGCGGGTCCCAACGGGGTGGCTGTACGCATGGGGCAGCTGAGGTTGTAGCCTGGGCAGAGCCGGGGGCAGGTTGGCCCGGTGTCACAAGGTTTGGCTTAGCAAGAAGGGCAGGTCCCAGGCTGCTTGGCTCTGTCCCCAGGAGATGCCACCTCCAGCACCCTTGTCTTTACAGAGCAGGGGCTGGGTGTTGGCTCTGCTCCCCCTGCAGACTCGGTGCCCGTCCCCCTTGCTCAGCCAGCACGGAGAGCCTTTGGAAACAACATTCCCAATCATTTTACCATGACTTTGTGTTTGTACCTTTGTCATTTGCCTACTAATCCAAAATAATTTGGCGGTATCTAACGTGATCTGTGGAGGGAACTGAAATTTAGTTTTAATCTGTGGTGAGATGAAAGTACTACATGGTTTCCTTAATAAAAGCACTGTAAAGCATTTCCTATTAGGGGCTTTATTTTGTAAAATAAAAGTACCTGAAGACTTGTACAATATATCTATATTAGGCCTAAAGGTTTAGGGAGCCTTCTATTATTATTTCTGAAGGCAATAGCACTCGATTTATCTGCAAATAATGGTTTTTTTTCTTTTTTTTTTTAAAGACACAGATTAAAACTAAGTGTAAACACCAATTCTGTTTCACTCTAGGCCCTGCAGCACAAACGCGTTGCAAGAGTTAGCGTTAGGTTTGTATGGCATTTGTGCAGTGCAATAAGAAACCATATTTAGGTGCTACATTGCCTTGGGTAGGGTGACACAAGGGAATACAGGCTACAAGTGGCTAGATTATTTTCTTGTGGCCTTCCAAGTATGAATTTGTACAGATTTGCTCACCAACTGTGCCTCACCATTGGTTAAAATTGAATTTTAAGTCCTGTTGCAAATGCAGTTTCTCTTCTGGACACAATGTCAGATTTTACACTGGAATATCTACAGTTCTAAAAACTGCATGTCACATCACTGTACACTGATACTGGGACGTGGGGCTTGCCCACACCTTTGATATTCTCTTCTGTATTTTAATGTTTTTGAACTGTACAGTAATCTGGAAAGCAGGCTGTCTTTACTTGGGATTGAACATTGTACCATAAATTTTAAATTATTTGAGGACAAGTGCATGAGACTGTGTCAATGCCTTTTATTATTTATTTGTATGTTTTATTATTCAAGGTGTATGCACTTTTAATATGCAGAATTTATATTTTTATGTTAAAAATCATTTTCTTTCAGAAAGAAGAGTTTGAATATGAGGAATTGGAATTAAGTGCAAAAAGGGGAATATGTAATAAAATACAATAAATTTATTACTAGGCATCCTGCCTGAGTGAGTGTTTTTCTGGTGCTTGGGCAGGTCCCTGCTGCTGGCACATCCTGAGAGCAGGGTGTGGGACCTGGACCTCTTTGTAGCAGTGAGTTTGGTCTGTGAGCCCTATGGACAAGGGGATGCAATTTGGCTCCTCTCTGGGGCTCGGGGCTGGTACTTGGCCAGGCAGAGGTAAGGGGACTGATCATGCCTCATGTCTGGGCTCAGCCTCCCTGCCCCTGAAACCCTGCAGGAGGCTCAAGCTTCTGCTTGAAGGCTGCCCCTGCTCTGGGTCCTTTCCACCCATGGGTCTCTGATCATGGCTTCTCTGCCCTGGCCCAGCATCCCAGGGCTGTGCTCCCATTGCTGGTTGCCCCAGGGCTCTGGTGGGAGTGTTCCCGTGTCCCCTCTCATGTGCAGTGCTGGCTGTGCTCCAGCCAGCTCCTTGTCCCCCGGTTGCTGTAGCGATGCAGTGCCAGGCTCTGCTGCTTGAGCTTTGGTTCAATATTAGCCTTTTTTTAGTGGCTCTTTATTGAACCGAGGCTTAAACTCTGTGAGAGTGATAGCAGCAGAGTGTTTGTGTGCTCCTCTAGCTCTGCATCCTAATTAAAAATTGTTTTCCGTTTAGCAGGTTGTGCAGCGGTAGCTCTCCAGCCACAGAGGAGAGCGTGGGCTATGGGAGGGAATGCAGATGGGCTGCTCCTGCTGCTGCCTTGGCCCGCCGAGGAGGATGGAGTGAAGTGGGAGGAGGACTGGCTGTTGCTTCTGGCTGCTGAAGGGAGGACTTCTCTATGCGGGTGGCTGTCTTCTGCAGGTGATACCCTTGGCTGGGTGAGCTGCTCCAGCCGTGGCTGCTACACTGGGAAACCATCCCAGTGACTGCTGGGCTGCCCGGGCTCCAATGTGGTGGGTGAAGGGGGTGCACAATGCTTTAGTGTTCCAGAGCGTCATCTCTGCTGAAGAACAGTTGGGAGAAGCGGGCACTGTGGTTGGAGCTGCCCAGGGGAACACTTCCACTGCGGGCTCTCCTCTTCCTGCTAGAGGAGCCAGCAGATCACTGGGAGTAGGGGCTGGTGCCCATGCTTCACCAACTTGCCTTCAAAGGCGGGTTTGGGCTTGGAGCTCTGGTGTGGGTGCTGGGCTGCTTTGGGCCTGCTCGGGCATGCTGTGCTCTCCGGGCTGCTGTCTTTGGCCGTGGGGCTGCGGAGAGATGACTTACTGCAGAGTCAGGGCTGGCTGCTGCTGTTGGGACCTCTGCTGTATCACTGGAGCAAATGTGCGGCTCCACAGGGAGCAGGGCGGGATGCTCGGGCATTCCCCCTTCACTGGCTAGGTTTGCAACCTGCTGCTCTACTCCTGGGGTTGATCTGCTCCTGGAATCAGCAAGGGCAGGGGCGGGTGGGGATAAGGTGGAGAGCCTCTTCTGCTGTATTCCAGCTGGTTGTGGGGTGAGACAGTGCTTGGTGTGAAGAAGAGCCTGAGCCCAGCCTCCTTACGCCTGCAATAGCTGCTTTCCTCTATAAATCTTGCTGCCTTCCTGTCTCAGGCTGCAGAATACTGTCACCTCTTGAGGCACAGGGACAGCAGTAAGCTGCATGGTGCACTGGAACTCTCCAGCTCTCTGGACAGAAAGGGAAAGGGCAGCTTTGGCCTGGAGCACTGGCTGGAAGGGCGCAGAGCTGCTGTTCTTTCAAATGAAGCCGGCACAATCGTGCCACAGCGCTTGTCCTGGCCCCACTGAGCTGGCAGGAGCCTGGCCGGGAGCCCAGCACCTCCCCTGGCAGTGGAGTTCCAGCTGAAGACCGTTCTGCCTTTCTCCTGACAGCACTGAGCTTTCCTAAACTGCAGCGCTGGTGCCTGTGATTGCTGTGGCATTCCAGCAGCCAGTGCTAGAACCACAGCCCAGCTCCAGAGCGGGAGAGCTGAGGCCCAAGGGGTCCCTGGTGGTACATCCCTGGGATGTCAGGGCACTGCTCCTTCCAGAAAGGGCCGGGAGGATGGACAGGCCCTGTACCTGCAGAGGAGGGTGCTGGAGGCCACTGCCCCCACCCCAGTTTTGGGGCACGGGGATTGCTGGGAGGATGTTACAGCTGGCTCTGCTGCAGCCAGATCCTGCCCCTTCTCCCAGCTGGCATGTTTCCCAGCTTGGGACATGGGGCTCCTCAGCACAGGTACTGTGTCCCAGGCAGCAGCGAGCTCTGAAGTGAGGTGCTGGGTGTCAGTGCGGGCCATGTCCGCCCACTGCTGTGCTCACTGCCTGGGGCAGGTGGGGCCACCCCTGCATCCCCCCTCACCCCCCAGGTCTGGAGGAGTTCCCAGCTGATCTCCCATCGCCTGGCTGCAGTTACAGAAACACTGAAGTCAGTGGGCTTGCTGAGAGCTGTGGTGTGATACCCTGGGACTGGGGGGACAACGCAGGCACCACCAGCCTGTGCCATGGGACCACACACACAGCTTTTGTCCACTTTTCCATTCATCCCACTGGGAACAGTGAGCTAGAGCTGAGCCCCTGGGGCAGCCCCCAGGTGTTGGATGAAGGAGCTGGGGGCTACGGCCGCGTATGAGACCCATCCTTTTGTTGTGAACCAGAGAGAGTAATTACTTCATGTCTGGTATGGAAATGGGGATGACAGATGCCATATTAAATCATAGGGTCATCACTTATTTATAGGCGATTACATTAAAGAGCTATTAATATAGCCAAAGGCTTTGCAGAATTAAGAGTTAATATATTTTTGTTTATTATATTTGCCAATATTTCTCCAATCCATCCAGGTTTTTATGGCTACTTATTAAATAGAGAGCTCGCTGCAGTTCCCTGAGCCTAGCTGGGAGGGTGATGAGGGGACGATTGGAAAACACTTGAGAACTTTGATCTTTGAGTGATTAAATTTTATTGCCTCCTTGTTTATGAGGGTGCGACGGCATGTGCTGTGTGCGCCGTGAGATGGAGCGGGGCAGGTTTGTTCTCGGGTGGTTATTGAATCTGGGTCAGCAGGGGAGGCTGCATCTGGGTGTGGGGCTGGGGCTCGCAGATGTTTGGGTCCCTGGCCTGGATTACTGCTATGTTAAACTGGGATTAGATTACTGCAAAACGAGGCACAGGTTTCTGACACCCCGGGGGGGGGGCTGACATGGGGTTGTCCTTGAGAGAGGGGGCAGGCTTTCCACCTTGTTCCCGTGCCATGGGAGCCTGGTCTTGAGGCTGGCAAGGCACCCATCCCGCAGGGAGGCAGCTTGCCTGCCATCGGCTTGGGGGGATGTAATCAGCGACACTCCCCGCCTGCTGATGTACAGAGCAGAGGATCCAAGAAAACCACTTGTTTGGCTGGAGACCCAACCCGGCAGCAGCTCTGCCATGTGAGGACGGCTGCTGGTGGTGCCCATCGCACAGAGGATGGATGGGTGAGGAGCTGCCTGCTCCAGGCCCGCAGGCAGCTGCTGTCTGGTGGGATATTTATTAACACCCGCCTGCCTCCAAGAGCCAGAACAAAACCCAATCTTTGGAGGCCGTCAATAAATTATAACATATTAGGCACTGTCATCCGTACCCCTGGACTCCTAAATTTTGTTCTAATTAGAGTATCGCTTTTCCTTTCTCAGCACTTTTTCCCCTCTGCTGGGTATCGATCCTTTCTCTGTGGGGATCTGACCAACTGTTGACAATTTATGGTAACATAAAACTAGTACCTCTTAGAGCAAAACCCCAGCTTTTAATAAAAACCGCTGACACCAGGCTCTGGCTGGCAGCCTAACCTGATTACCAAATGGATTTAGCAGTTAAGGCTGTGCTGATGCCCTGGTTGTTTTGCACATAGGGATTTTTACTGTAACACTTAACAGGCTTTCAATTGTCATAATATTTCATAAATACATATGTACCTAATTGAAAGCTTTGAGGCCAGTAGGAAGTCCTGAGAGCATCCCTGAACCCTCGCCTGGCTGGTGGACACTCGCAGCTTTTAATTGATGGTTAATGGGGGTGGCTGTGGGGTTGGGGCGCTGATGAAATCGCGCTTTCCATCTGCTGGGGGAAACTCATGCACAGGGTTTTGTCATGTGCAGAGAATCACAGCCTGATAGGGGTTGGAAGGGACCTTGAAAGATCAGCTAGTCCAACCCCCTGCCAGAGCAGGATCACCTACATAAAGAGAAGAGCCTGGTTCTATCTCCCGTTAACACCTGAGCGTGGTGGTGTGCTGATGAGAGGTGTTCCTCACCGTGCTGGGCGTCAGGAGCCTCCTGTGCCTTTGTGACCGTGGAGGGGGCTCGGTTTGTGCCCCTGCACACTCCGTGGGTCAGTTTGCAAAGGCTGTACTATCCTCTGTGGAAGGCCCTTCCCTGGGGAGGGCTGGCTGGTGGTGCTTAATTCCCATGGAGCTGGGAGAGCCCAAGCACCCTGTGGGTCCCATCCTGCCCATGCCACCTCGTCGGGGAAGCTGTCTGCCCAGGTCAGGGGGCTCAGTCCTCATAAGCCCCCAGAACTGCTTGCACCACCACCAACCCCCACTGCCCTGCACCATGCTGCTGCGGGGTGGGGGATGACAAAGAGTGGCATCCCAGGGTCAGCCCTGCGGTGCGGGGCGGTGGTCCCAAACTCGGGGAGCAGGGACTGGCCGCTGCCCCAGGGTAAATGAGTCTGCAGCTGCTGGGGTGTGCTCATGCCGTGAGGTCCTTGCTGAGGCTCCCACCCCATCCGGAGGTGTGCTGTGTGCATTAGTCCTACACCTCTTTTGGGGGGAGGTTTAACTGGGGGAAACGAGCACATCGTTGGTGGCTGGAGCAATTCATCAAGGCACAGCCCGGCCCCTTCTCCACGTTAAGCTTCATCCAGTGAAAAAATAATAAGGAACTGCGTGTCTAACATAACGACCTGGATTTCTTAATAAACGAATGCAGCGGATGGCTGTGTGCTTCCACTGGGTCTGAGCCAAACTGTGATGAATCGATCCTTCCTGAAGGTATTGAATATTTCTCACGCTATTCATCAGCCCCACGACAAATTCCTCTGTCGGCCCCGGCTGACATGCGATTTTAAACACTTCTTCCAGGCCCCGGCGCAGAGGAGTGGCTGCTTGGGAAGCAGGGACCTTATCATTTTTTAATGCACTGCAGTTCCCGGGCTTATGGAATATTTATAACAAAGTTGTTATTTACCAAACAAGCCAGGGCGCTTGCAGGAGCCCCAGATTGGAGGGAGGTGGGTAACCCGGGCATCTCCCGTGCCCCACTCCGGGGTGGCTGAGGGTGTGGGTGGGGTGTCCTGGGGTGGTGTTACCCCATGCTGGCAGCGCAGCTCCTGCTCCCAGGCTGCGCCGCTCCCTGGGCATCCCCTCCCAGCCCACGTCCGAGGCTGAAAGTGCCATCTCTCTCTGACGTGGCACTATCGGCTTGTTCTGGGTGTCACCAGCAGCAGAACATCTGCTCTCCTTGCCGTTTGCTCCTGTCTAATTCTTTTTTTTTTCATTGAAATGAGTCTAAAATGTCTGAGAAGATACTAGATCTCCCTTTCCCCGTGGTGAGCACGTGTGTACAGATGTGAAGAAGCAGCACTCTTAGCAGCGCTCACGCCCATCCTCGCTCTCTTTTTAATCTAAAAGAAGCCAGCTCCCCGGAGAACCAGCGCGTTCCCTAACGACCTTAATGAGTTCCCATAGCTGGGGTCAGATTATCTGGGAAGGAGGTAATAGCAGGGCCGGGAGGTGGTTCTCCCTCCTCCGCTGCGCCTCTCCGATAGCTTTGTGCTCCAGACTGTAAATAAAGCAGAGTTTGATGGCTCTGTCCGGGCCCACGATGAATACATTTCCTCCTCTAATAGGCAGAAGTGTGCGTGTTGCAAAGCAATTCACCAAGCCCCTACCAACAGTCTTTAAGCATTTTAATATTTTGCAAACGATTTATCGCTGGTAACGAGCGGGTGATATACTCCACTTCAAGGGTATGGATTATCTATTAAAGCCCACGCGTAAGAGGCGTCAGCGGGTGACATACTGCTGCAGAGAGGGGAAAGTACAACTTATCTTTTGTTTTACAGGAAGGGTCAACAGCTTGTGCCACAGCTCAGGAGATAACCGGCCTCCCCGCTCGCCGCTCTAATGATGTCGGTAAATACCTGAGGCTCTGGGGGGTCCTGTGCCGGCACTGATCCTGCCCCTGCGCATCACACCCGAGCCCGCGGCGTGCCTGCTGGAGGGCGGGAGGGTGGTGCTGGTTCACTCCCACGCTGGAGGAGTTTATGGGCTGTGATATTCCGAGGAGATGTCCCTGCTTGATATATCGATGAAGCGACTGTGCGGCGGGGCTGGTCGCACCGCACGCCGCCGAGGCAAGGCGCTGGGGCTGCCACCGCACGGGCGTGTGCGGCGCGACGGAGACCCCGGGTGCTGCCCGGGCGGGGTGGGGGGATGCCGGGGGTGGGGAGCAGGGGGGCGAGGTTCCTGTCCCTGCCTGGGGGGTGCGGGGGGGGCTGCCCCGCCGTGCTCTGCCGGGGGGCTGGGTGCGTGTGTGCACACACGCGTGTGTCCCTGGCGCTGGGAGGTGCCCGTGGCGCGCCCTGCCCGCGGGACCGTCCCCGTGGCTCGGGTACCCTCGGCGGAGTCTTTGCTGCTCCTTCCCGGGGGCAGGGGCACGGGCATGGGCAGGGCGATGAGGGGAACAAGGGCAGGCTGGGGCTCCAGGCTCGCCCCGTGCACCCTCGGGAGCAGGACCGTGGTGTGACGCTGCGCCGTGTGACACGTGTTGTGATGCTGCAGCAGAGCCAGGGCATGGGGCGTCCCCCACGGGCACACGGCGTGCCCCCCCACTCCCTCTGCAAAGCCCAAGGACCAGAGAGCCGTGCCGGTGTTCTTGCTGCACGCTGCTCCCTGGGTGCCTGGGTGGGCTCCGCAGCCCGGAGGGAGGTGCCATCCATGGGGCAGGTAGCTCTTTGCACACCTCAGTGCCGACTTTGAGCCTGTTTCCCATGTGTTGCAGCGAGGGCTGCCCAAACCCAACCCCAACCCCAACCCCAATCCCAACCCCAACCCCAACCCCAAGCCCGTCCTGCTGCGTCACGGCCTTGTGGTGATAGCGGTGGTGGGACGTGTCCCCCAGGCACCTCCCACATATCCCCCTCGCTTTGCTGTGTGGGTGCTGCAGCACCTGGGTGTTCACAGGTGGAGGAGAGGCAGGACCCTTGCTGTCAGCTCAGTTGGTAGGGGAGGGCAGGTTTGCTGCCCCATTGCCGCGCCGGCTTCGTTACGGTGAGATTAATGCAGGTTATTGGGCTGGGAGTTTTATCACCTGAATGTTTCCTCTTAGCTCCTGAAACTAACTTCAGACCAGATTTATTATCTGGCAAATAAATAAAAGTGCAGGTTTATTTTGCCTCCTTGTTCATCAGAAAGAAATGAAAATGTAAGCAAAATATTAAAAATAAAATAGTCTCCGTTTTACTTTAATTGACCTTTGATTTTTAACTTAATACCTTCCCCATGTTGCTGCTTCAACCTTTAATTTCTCTTGGTGAAGTGGCTGTGTTCAATGATTCATTCTGTCCCGAGGCAAAGCACACACTGTAATTGGTTTTTAACTTCCTGGAATGTCAAAGCCAGGATTGAAATTTTACGTATCACACCACCAATTCAATACTGGCTTTAATAATAATGTTGCAGAAAGGAAGGCAGATTTACAGCTGTAGAAAAATGTAATCAAATTTTGAGCCAGAATGCAATAAGTCCAAATGCTAGTTTTCATTTGGAAGCTTGTTAGATAAATGTGGTATCACCTGAGCGGCTCCCAGATCACTTCTGCTGCTCCTTGCCACATCGAGCGTCACCAGCAGACGTGGGGGAGCTGCAGGATCTGCTACCTGTGGCCCTGGGTGCAGGATGTGCGTTGGATGCGGGGGGCAGCTATGTGTGGGGGGCAGCTGTGTGTCCCCCCTGCTGCTCCCTGGTCCTGCAGCTCGGGACAAGCCGATTGGAAGCATGTGGGTGAGAACCACTCATGATGACATCTGCCCTGAGCATCCTCCCCGGGGCAGAGCTGCGCTGCTGCCAGGGTTGCAGTCCTGTGCCCCAGCACCCATGCTGCGGTGCCCACGGCAGAGCTGCTGCCAGCCTCCTGCTCTGCCAGCCAGGGTGCTTCTGGGGGAGGAAACACCCCTAATACACTGCAAATGCCAAATAAGTAATCGATTTTGGCCAATTAATGTCTGATAAAAACTAATAACCCTTCTCTCCCTTTCTTATTACTGAATGACCTCCAGCAATCCATTAGTTTAACAAATGATATGCGAGTGTTCAGCATGGCTAATGACTCTGGATTAAACCCGGTGACACCTAATTCATCAGCATGTTCCTGCACAGCAGTGCCCATTACGCCTTGCTCCCGTCCATCACTGCCCGTCAGCGTGTGCCTGGCACCCTTGCATGGAGGTGGGTGCTGTATCCCCTCCTCCCCTGCTTCCCCTGGCCGAAGCTACCAGTGCCTGTGCTGGGCCCAACCTGGGTTCACCCACCAGCTTGGGGGCTGCCCCACACTGCCTTCAGGGGATGGGACTTCAGGAAAAGCCACCTCGGGTCTTGGGGACCTGTCAGCACCGTGATGTCTTGTGCTGGTGTGGCCAAGCAGCCCAGTGCCATGTGTGTCTGTGGGCTGCAGGCTCCGTGCATCTCCCTGCTCCACTGCCCACCCTGCTGCTTGCAGCTCTGCTGTCCCTGCTCCCTACTTAGGCTGTCCTAAAAAGCTAACTGAGCTGAAATTATTTCCTTTTCCTTGGAAGAGCCTTTAAATAATGTATTGCCCTCACTTGCTGTTACTGAATGTTTTAAAAATCCAAGGGACTTTGCCTTCTCGCTCGTGTACTTGCATCTGCTTGTTGTGGGGCCACAAATTACCCTTGGCAGGGGTCAGTAGACATCCCTGTTCCAGCCAGGACACTGGGCACCGCTGGTACTGCAGCAAAAATGCAAAGCACTGGCCCTGGTCTGGAGCAGGGGCTTCCACTGCCCCGGGGGAGAGAGCAGCTGTGGGAGGGTGGCATCCCCACCTCTGAGTACTTGGTGAGAGGGATCAGGCAGCACCCCGTCCCTTCTCCTCATGTCTCTGAAGGCAGATAGATGCTGGATGGCAGCCGGTGAGGGCAGTGCCTGGAGCCCCCAGCCCACTTCCTGGAAGATGTCTCCTCTGTGGGGCTTGAGGGTGGCTGAGGGTGTAGCTGTGGCTGCCATCCCCCATGTGCAACCCCAGCAGCAGGACCCCAGGCTGAAATCCAGCCCTGGCTGCTCTAGAGGGGCCGTTTCACATCCACCTGGGTGCCTGTGGTCCTGGCTGGTCATGCAGCCCCCTCCTGCATCCACATGGGAGCGAATTGCAATTAAATTCCAACCACTGAAAACAGAGCCCCTAAAAGCATCCTCCAAAGAACCTTACCTCCTGGGAAACGGTGATAAGAAGTTGCTGAAGGAAGGATAATTAAATTAGGGGAACTGTCAGCAAAGCAAAGATGTCCTGTCTGGAGTGGTGAGGGAAACGTTTTCCTTTCTGTGCCAGCGTTGGACGGTTTCCTCTGTACCCTGCAAGGTTTTAAATACTATAATCAAAATTTACCTGGTATTTATCAGGCTGTCAGAGCTCCAGTGCTCACGTCCCACTTCACAGTGCTCCCGCAGGCTGGTGCTCTTGGTCAGTTGGAGGGACATCACTTATTTGAGCCGCTTTCCTGGCTGGCTGAGTAGTCAGACTCATTTGCAACCAGAATTTTGCAGGAAATTAAGCTCTCCCAAGAGGGCTAAAGAAGATACGACACTGGGTAAATGTTAAACCTGCTGGAAATTCCTCCCATAAAGTTCCTTCCAGATACATTCCCCTTTTCCCTAAAGTGACAGTATTTTTGAGTCATGTTTCCATAACACACAGGCTCTCCCAGGGGAAGCTGCCTGAGCGGTGCTGTCGGCAGCAGCGGGGTCCCCCGGGGAGCTGCTCAGTTGGGTTTTAGACCCTTCATAGGCTGCGGTGGGGCAGAGGGGGTCAGGACCCAGAGGCACCCAGGCTGGGCTGGGTCACCAGGGATTTGGGGACAGGGCAGGGGGTGGGTTATCCCCCCAGCCTGCTGCGCCGCCACATCAAACGCTGAGACAAGGCGCTGTATAAATATTACATCAAACTCCCCAGGTTGCTTTTCATGTCAGACCATATAATAGCTGTGCTATTAAGGTGCGTGAACAGCAGTTACTGGGGTGGCAAAGGGCTGTGGAGCAGAGGGGCGAGTTGTGTGAGGTCCTGCCTGCTGCTCGGCGTGGGAACACCGCTCCCTGCTCCTGCGAGGCTGCTCTGCAGGGCAGCATTTGATGGGAGCTGCTGGGGTGTCCAGCACCTCACAGCCCTCCTGCTCTGTGCCGGCACCCACAGTGCAGGCACCGAGGAGCAGAGGTTGGCAAAGTGCTGCTGCCTGGGCCCGACGCCACGGTGATGGGTGCCTGGAGCGAGCCGATGGGATGGTCTGTGCAGCTCGGTGGTGTGCTGTGCTGGCACAGGCTGTTGTGCGCAGCCACGTTGTGTCATCTGGGGATGACGTGGGGGTCTGATTAATGGTTATCAATATCTGAAGTGTGGGAGACAGAAGGAAATGGCCAGCCTCTTCTCAGTGATCTGTGGGGACAGGACAAGGGGTGATGGCCTCAAGTTGGAGCACAGGGAGTTCCACACCAATGTCACGGTGAGGGTGACAGAGCCCTGGGACAGGCTGCCCAGGGGGTGTGAAGTCTCCTTCTCTGGAGATATTCCAGCCCCATCTGGATGCCTCCCTGTGTGACCTGTCCTAGGGAACCTGCTCTAGCAGGGGGGTTGGACCCCATGATCTCTGGAGGTCCCTTCCAACCCTTACAGTTCTGTGATTGTAACCTGTGCACTGGTGAGACCTGCCTCTCCCTGGCTGCCTAGGACCCTGTCAGGCTATGCGGCACTGAGGGCTTCCAGCATGACCTTGGATGAAGAGCCTTTCCATTAGCCTTCACCCCAAAATACTAGCCCTGAGGGCAATGGCAATTGCTCCAAGAGCTCCTGCAGGAAGAGGGGCATCAGGCGAGCCTGTGGGCAAGGAAGAGTGACTGCCAACAAGTCAGTGGGAAGCCAGTGCACAACATTCCCATGAGTGTTTTTCAGCCTTCAGTTAGCCTTGCCTTGAAATCTTCACTCTTCAAGGCCACCTCTGAGCTGGTGGGACAGGCTCGGGAGCTGCTGCCAGAGCCTCCTCTCATGGGACCCCAGGGACAGCTCTGCCCTGCTAAGACACTCCAAGCACCAGCACCGGTGGGCTGGCTGGCAGGAGGTGGTGGCTCATGTCAGGAGGGAGGGGTGGGGGAACAATGGACGGGCCAGGACCCAGCATCGCTGCTGGGACCTGGCACCGCTCCCCCGCCCCGGGCCCAGCCTGGTGCTTTCTCCAGCTGCTGCTGACGTTCAGGCTGGGGCCGGGAATACAATGAAGAACAGTGTAATATATGGAAATGAATCCCCAGACTCATACTGTGTCTGTTTTGCATGATTGGTTTCTATTAAATTACTGCTGTGCAAACACGCTGGCAGAGCCCGGTGGGTCTGTGCGCTCTGGAGAGCAGGAGTCTCTGTGCTGGCTGCTCCCAGATGCATCTCTCGCGCCGCGCCGCTCGCGATCCTCCTCTCCTTCCCTCCTTCACAGCATATTACCTTCTGTGATGATTCAGCTCCGAGCCTCTCGTTGGCTTTAAGGGATTGTTTAATATTTAAATACTTGTCACCGTGGCTGGAGGCTCCGAGCACAGGCAGCAGGGGGTCTCCTCCTCCTGCCAGCCCCCTCACCCGACAGAGCTGCGCATGGGCACCAGCAGAGCCCTGGTCGGCCCCTTGAGAGCAGCAAAAGCAGCTCTCTTAATTACCAAAAGCTCATCTTCAATTCTGTTTCTTCTCTTACTTCATCTTTTAATCCTAATTACAAATAATCTTAGATGTCAGTGTGAGGAACAGAGGGGCTAATCTGATGTGACCGATCGTCTCTGCCACTGCTTGTGGGTTTGGCTGCGGTTCGTGCTGGCAGTGGTGGGACCGGCTCTGGCCATTGAGCCCTCCTGCCACTGGCTGCCTCGGGCTGGCCAGGGCACCCATCCGGCCGGGGCCGTGGCTGAGAGAGGGCATGTTCCCAAGTGAGCCCCGCATCTCCTCCGAGCTGATGCTCTGTGTCCGTCAGCACCGGGGCACCACCTTTGCCAGGAGATGCTGAGTCCTTGGGCAGCCCTGAAGGATGTGCAGCTCGCCTGGGGGCCGGCGTGTCCCCTGTGTTGGTGACTGGGGACAGCTCTGAGCTCTGGTCCTGCTCCCGGTCCTGTTCCCTTCCACTCTGTGAGGACCTCCCAGCCCTGAGCCCAGCCATGCCATGGGGCTCAGCTGGGGTGAAGTCCTCTCTCAAGGTGTCCTCTCACCCTCTCAGACCCCGGTGACTGCGCAGGGCTGCTGCTGCTGAAGGTTGGCTGTGTCTTGCTTCTGGGCACCTTGCCCAGGGCAGCTCCCAGGGCACAGGGGCTCTGGATCAGGAGCTGAGTGGGATTTGTAGAGCTGTGGGGACAAGGGAAGGTGGGAACTGCTCACCAAAGTAACATCTGAATCCACCACACCGGTTCCTGCGCTCGCTGACTTAGGGCATGGCAGCAGATGAGCCCACTTAGCAGAAATCTAGGAGATTCCCATTTTGCAAATACGTTTTTTCATGATGTTTGCAACATTCTGTGTGGCTGTGATGCCAATATTTCACTCAGCTTTGCCCAAGACTGAGCCACTGAAAAATAAACCCAGTGTCTTTGGAAGGCAACAGAAAGCTTCAGGCACTTGATGTGGCTGCTCAGAGTTGTGCCAGCGCCTGGCAGGGCGGGCAGGGCACGGGGATAACCTGGTTACCTGTGTTGCTGCAGCTGCCACTCTGCCATGACCAACGCTGTTGGGTCCTGCTGTGATGACCCCAGGAGTTAGAGGGAAACCAGCTTGGCTCCTGGAGCAGGGGGCTGTGGAGCGATGGTGGCAGCGTGCAGGTGGGAGCCTGAGGGTAAAATCTCCCAGCCCGATCCCCAGCAAGAAAAGCCCAACAGCCCCAGTGACCCTCAGGAGAAGGATGAGCAGGCTTTCCTGGATTTGAAGCCTTCCACCCACCAGCTCCCGCTGCTTGCCCATCACCCTGACACCCCACTGCCCACGCTGCTGCCCCGCTCCCTCTCTTCCAGAGGGGCTCCACCATAAGCTGTGCCATTCGACTGCGCGGCCCAGCTGGGAAGAGCCCTCCGGCCTCACGGCTCGCTCCTCCAGCCGGCCTTGGCGGGGTTGTACAACCCTGGTTTCAGCATAGCACTTTCCTGTGAGAGATCCTGAAGCAGCCCCCAGCCTAATTGGTGCTCTCGCCGCTGATGTGGCTAATTCTGGTGTTTTACAGCACCAGGGTTGCGTTTCCTATTGATCTCAGGGGTTGCTAATGGTCTTTTTCATACAGTAAGAGGCTTTTGTGGGGAGAACTTAATCCAGTCCTATCACAGGGTGAAATTGCACAACTTACTGCTTAGATTTCCAGGACGTGATCTGCTTTAATAGCAGAAGGAGTTTTATCTAATATGTTTAATGCTCCGATATTTTTATGGCACGACAGGTCCTGGCTGCAGGGTGTTTCTGTGCCCGGAGCGCAGGGCTCTGGCAGGGAACGGGCTGGAAGCTGTCATGGCTTGTGGGGACCTTTGTGGTGTGACCATCACCTTCACCAGCTGCTGTGCTGAGCCCCAGCACTGCCACAGATTCCCGTCACTGGTGGCAGTGAGGCTGGTGCTCAAGGTGATGGAGTGAGCAGAGAAGTGGAACTTTGTTTTTTCCCAGGGTTATGGGTTTTTTTTTATCTTTCTCTGTTGTTGCTGCTCCTGCTGCTCCCACAGCGAGTGCTGCTTGCTGTCAAGGCGGGCAGAGCCCCGTGCTAGGTCGGGGCTGGGGTGCTGGGGCATGGTGACAGCACAACAGGAGCACGGGGTGACTTCTTGTGGTGGTGGGGGGGCAGGGCAGGGCCCCTGCAGCCCTCTCCTGCAGCGCAGGGCAGGCAGGATGTGCTCAGGACGCACAAGATGTGCTGACATCGTGATGCAGACATGCTCCCCCGGGATGCTGGACGTGCTCATGCTGGCCTGTGATGCAGGATGTGCTCGCCCCACCATGCAGGTCAGCGTGTGCTGACCCAGACCTATTGCAGCCAGGTTTGAAGCCCTTGGGCCCATCTCCTCCCAGGCTCAGGGTGAGAGCAGAGCTCTGGGGCAGCATGCACAAAGGGGATGGGGCTGTGCTTCTGCCTTTGAATTAAGCGTGCAGGAGATATCTAAATGGATTGTGACTGCCAGGATTAAAGGTTAGGGAATTTCACTGTGTATCTTATGTAAATGAGGACTAATGAGGTTTTCATGATTACCTTTAATTAGCTTTTCCACAAGTAGTGGTGATTTATATGGTGTGAGCTTGGATGGATGACACACGCAGCTACACATGCAGTGGAGCACCTTCATTAAAACTGTTTTTAAAAATGAATCTGCAGTATGCAAATTACCTATTAAATGCTCAAGAAAAAGTAGGGGGGGTGGGGGGTGGAAAGGTACAAGCAAAGCACCAGCTCTGCAAGACTTCCAGGGCTGCGGTGTGCTGGGGTGGCAGCCTGGGCTGTGCCATGTCTGTGTCATGCTGTGGGGGACACTGCTGCCCTCGTGGCCGTCCCATGGGAGTGAGTCCGGGGTGGCCCCATGGGAGCAGCTGTGCTCAGCATCCTAGCAGAGGGCCTGCGGTCCCAGAGGATCTCCACAGAGGATGCTCAGCCAGCTGTGGCCATAGGTGCTGGGTATCCCCTCCTCTCCTGCTCCGTCTTGCTAGCTGGCACCATCACCCTCCAGCAGCATCACCTCCTGCTCTGTTGCACCAGGGACACGCCACATGTGGATGCTGAGCACCCCAAACTGCCTGTGTGTGGATTATTGGAGCCATTCCCGGTGCTGGGGAGTTACTGGTGGTGCTGGCAGTGCCAGGGCAGAGCCTGTGCCTCTGTGGCTTCCTCCAGCCTGAGCCGCCCTCGCTGCCTCTTGTCAGAAAAGGGGCTCCAGGCTGGGATTTGTACTGGGCACTGGTGAGGCTGCACCTCCAGTGCTGGGTCCAGTTCTGGGCTCCTCACCGTCAGAAGGACATTGAGGTTCTGGAGTGAGTCCAGAGAAGGGCAACCAGGCTGGGGAAGGGGCTGGAGGGCAAATCCTCTGAGGAACAGCTGAGGGAGCTGGGGGTGTTCAGCCTGGAGAAGAGGAGGCTGAGGGGAGACCTTATCACTGCCTACAGCTACCTGAAGGGAGGGTGCAGAGAGGTGGGCGATGGTCTCTTCAGCCAGGGGACAGGAGATGGGACAAGGGGAAATGGCACTGAGCTGTGCCAGGGCAGGGTCAGAGAAGATGTTAGGAAAAAAATTTCACTGACGGAGTTGTCAGGGCCTGGAACAGGCTGTCCAGGGAGGGGCTGAGTCACCATCCCTGGGTGTGTTTAACAGAGGGGGACATGAGGTGCTCAGGGATCTGGTTTAGCACAGGACAGGAATGGTTGGACTCAATGATCTTAAAGGGCTTTTCCAACCTAGTGATTCTGTGATTCTGTGATTCTGTGAATCAGGCAGGCAGCAGCAGCAGCAGCGTGACACCCCCTCTGCAAACTAACAAAAGCAGGGGGTTTCCACTGCCAGTAAAAGACAAAGATCATCGTTTCTTGTGGTTGCAGAGACAGACTGGAAAACAAGGGCTCCAGGAGCTGAAACCTGTGCAGCACGAGATGAGAATGAAGGGAAACATGGGAGCCCACATCTGGAGCTGTGCTCAGGGAACCAGGCTGAGACAGGTGAGCAGCAGTGGTGGGTGCTGGGCGTACACACAGTGAGCGTGCTGTGGGGTGCCGGTGCCACCAGTGCCTCATGGTCCCCTGGGGTCCTGTGCCAGTCTGGCCCTGGGACCTGCACAAGGGGCTTTTGGGAAGTCATGGATTTAAAGTGGAGTCCAAAGCAGCTCCCTGTGGAGCTTCCTTATTGATCCCTAAGAGCAGAGACACGGTGTTGGATGGGAGAAGAACGTGTTGTACCGAGAGACAGCAGAGTGAGATGGCTTGGACAACTACGTCCAATTTGCCTGACATTAATCCTGGGCAAATGAGTGGAAAAACTACTGCAAGATTCAATTAATGGGAGAATTAGAGCCTGGGAATACAAATTCATGCCTGTCAGTGTGGTTGAAAAGTAGTAGGTCCTGTCAAACCAATCTGATTTCATTCTCTGATGAGATTAGGAGTTTGGTTGATGGCAGCAGCACAGGAATAACGGGCTCAGGATGGCGCTGCCCTGATGGAAAAGCCAGTGGGAAGTGGATTAGAAAATGAGGCTGAGGAATGAGGGAGGGAATCTTGTCACTGTTCAGCAGCCAGGCTGTGGCAGAGGCAGTGGACACGGTCCTGGCTGGGGTTGCAGGAGCGCCGGTGTGCAGTGCTGCAGGGCGCTGGCTCCCAGTGCTGCAGCAGCGCGGACAGAGGAGAGACGTGAGTGGTGTTCGCTCTGCTCCGGGGCAGTAAATTGCCTGGTTCAGCTGGGTGCCTGTGTGCTGCCTTCCCCAGGCCCCACACCAGCTCACTGGGGAGACCTGCCCTGGCAGAAAATGTCAGATTTGCTTTATTTTCCCAAAGTGTTATGTGAAGATGATTCTGAGCGTACTGAAAGCAGCGGAAACCGTGCCCAAAGAAAGACCCAAATCCATCTGATTATGAGTGGATTTAATTAGCCACCATATTCCCTTTTATCAGAGCTCTAGCAACAGATTTATGCAGCTCTTGTCTCACCCTTCCTCACCACTTCAGTGCTGGTATCAAGGTGAAGGGAGAGTGTCCTCCCCAAGCAGCCAGCCCAGGTGAGCTGGGTTAGCCCAGGTGAGCTGAGTCAGCCCGGGCTGTTTCCACATCACTTGACATCATTCCCCCAGAAAAGGAGCTGCTTGGGGAAGGGTGCTTTGGGGTGCCTCCAGGACAGTCTGAGTGTGGCTGGGGTACCTGGTCCTTGTGTGCTGCAGCACTCTGTGACCCTTGGGTTGGTAAGGTATTCTGTGTTATCACTGGGTGAGAGTGTAATTGGCTGTTATTGTTCTACTTTCATGGTGCTTTTGTCAGCAAGCTGTCCTTATCCCAGTGCATGGAGGCTCTGCCTGCTTCTGCTCTGAGAGTGAGTGGGAAGTGTGTGGTACTCAGCTGCCACCTGGGGCTGAGCCACCCCAGAGAGGTCCCTGGCTGATGCAGTGCCTGGCTGGGAGCTCTGCCCAGGTCACTGTTGTCTCTAGCCCCCTGGGAGGTAGCCCATGCCTGCAGCCCCAGTGCTACAACCTCTGCTCTCTATACAGAAGCTGCTGGCACTGCCAAGCTCTGAGTGGGCACTGGTGCTGTCAGGTGGGCATGGCAGCGGGGCCAGCCTGAGGCACACCATGGCTGGGGCAGCTGACTCCCACACCACTCATGGTATCTGGTCTTTGTACTCAGTTCCTCCTCCAGGAGTTTTTTGGCAGTTTTGGGACATGTGGTTTGCCACCTTCTGTGATGGGTGCTGGAGGAAAGCCCAGCCCCATCCTCATGGCTGTGTCATGTGCCAACTGCCTGTGTGGGCACAGACATGGTGCTCCCCAAGCTGTATCTGCTGAAATCAAGGGGCCAGCTAGCTCCCTGATGGTGAAGACACAGGGTCTGCTAAAGTCCTTCACTGCTGCTTTTTAAATATATCTTTTTTTCTTAAAATCCAGTGGCTGTGCTGGACACACTGACAGATGGTACCAGTTATACCTGGCACCAGAGCCCCAGGGTGAGAGGGAGGAGCAGCTGAGAGCAGGAGAGCAGCAGTGACACGTGTGCACTGCCACCAGCCATCCCCTCTTGCAGCCCGAGGGACTGGGACTGGCCAACATGGACATGCTCATGGGCAGGCTGAGCTGGCAGGGCTGTGCCACGGTGGGGGCTGTGCTGCCCTGTGTGTGCTTCACCAGGGCTGCTCGGCTCCTGGCTGATGTTACAGCTCCCAGTGCCCTTCATGTGCAGAGAGCCCCTTTGGACTCATGTGATCCCAGACTGGTTTGGGTTGAAGGGTCCTCGAAGCTCATCTGGTTCCCACCCTTTGCCATGGGCAGAGACACCCTCCACTAGCCCAGGGTGCCCAAAGCCCCATCCAACCTGGCCTTGAACCCTGCCAGGGATCCAGGGGCAGCCACAGCTTCTCTGGGCACCCTGTGCCAGTGCTCTTCACAAAGCATCCTCACAGGGAAGAATTTCTTCCTAAAATCTAATCTAAATCTGCCCTCCTTCATCCTAAAGCTATTCCTCCTTGTCCTGTCACTTCAGGCCCTGTAGCCAGCCCCTCTTCACCTTTCCTGGAGCCCCTTTAGGGACTGGAAGGTGCTCTAAGATCTCCCCAGACCCTTCTCTTCTCCAGGCTGAACAAGCCCAGGTCTCTCAGCCTGTCATTAGGGTGCATTAGTAAGCCATGACTGATTGCCATAGTTCTCTAAAACAGTACAATAGCTTTTCAAACGCGCCAGTAATGAAAGTTTCCTTGCAGCCAGCTTGATCTCCCACAGGTCTGTTGTTTCAGATCAGCACTGGCAGGTTGGGGTCTACCCATGGCTCACAAGAGCTGTCACAAAATATGGAGCAGCTGCAGGGACCAGCTTGCTGGGCTGGGCTGTGCAGTGGGGGCTGTGCTGGAGGCGCTGGCTGGTGCTCTCCCGGCAGCTCCCATCCCAGCAGCATCACTGGCAGGCTGCCACGGGCACCACGCTGCTGCAAGGCTCTTGCTGCCACCCTGCACCATCCTGTAAACACCCCACCATTGCCGTGGGGCTCCTGCTCTCCCTGGCTTTCTTGTGGGGCCGTTCCAGCCCAATTTCTTTTTGGTTTTCCATCTCCTGCAGGCTGACCGTCTCGCTGGCCACCCAGGCGCCTTCGCCCCTTGTGCTGCCTGGGGCTCTCCTGTCTGGACGTGACAGGTCCCCCAGTTCCTGGGAGGTGGGAACATGACTGGAGGAGAAGGTTTGCGTGCTGCTGCAGGATGCTGTGTGCCAGGCCAGGGCATGGTGCAGTGTGGCAGGGGTATGTGCATGCCTTAGGCTGTGATGGCTGGGATGTGCTGTGGTCTGCACGGTGTCCTGGAGTGGTACCTGCACAGTGCACTGGGGCCAGCAGTGTCTGGGTCTCTGGTGCCCACTCAGGATGGCACAGGGAGCCTGGAGCAGTGCTTGGGTGTGTGGTGACTAACGGCCCAACTCCTGTTTCTCTGACTTAAAGTGCAATGAAGCAGCACTGAGTGCTGGAGCTGCCCTCTCCGGGGCTGGAGAACAGCTCCTGGGGCAGGGCAGAGGGATGTGTGCTGTGGAGCAGGGCTGAAGCTGTGGGAAGGCTTTCTGGTGGTCACTGGCACAGGGACTGCCCTGGTCCCAGCCATTGCTGGCTCCCCCAGGCAGTGCAGCACTTCCATCCCAGAGGGGACTCTCGGGGTGGCACTGGGACACCTCAGCACATGCAGGCTGGAAACCACCGGCCTGCTGTGACGTGATAAAGCTGTGGTTTAAGGACAGAGCATCCTCTTTCTGCCACTGCCCCGGGAGCAGCGTGAGGCTGTGGCCAGGCAGTCAGTCCTGTCACACAGAGGACCTGAGCCTGTCTGCCAGCGTGGCCTGCACGGTGATGGGCTCCCATGGTGCAGGTGGTACATGTGGGCAAAGAGATTTGCTGCCCCTGGCCTGAGTGTCCATCGGTGCTGCCCAGCTGCAGCAGCTCGAGGATGCTGCCTGTCTCAAGCTCCCTGGGAAGATGAGGGGCAGCCAGGCTGGTGCCCAGTGGGAGCAGCACAGCTCCGGCGCTGCTGCTAACTTTTCCAATTTCCCCCTGGAAATTGTTTCTGTCAATATTTTAATTTCATTTGGGCTGAGCAGGCGGAGTGGAGGCAGCGCATCCTAAGCAGATCATTTGTCTCCTGCTCCAGATCCTGGTGAGGGCCCAGCATGTGAGATGATGCCAGCAGCTCCTCACTGATGGAGCCTGGGAGCTGGCTGGGCGGGATAAGGCAGGGCAGGAGGGGCCCAAGCCCCACCACCCCGCTCACCCAGTGCCCTGCTATGGGGCTGAGGCTCCGGGGCAGGACTTTGCCTAGCAGCCAGAGACAGGGTGGTGGTGGGACAGTGTGGGCAGGGACTCACTGGTCCTTCCTGGAGGGGCTGTGTGAGGCTGCCCTGAGCTCTCAGCACCATTTGAGCACTGGCGAGGCTGGAGCCCGGCTCTGCAAAGCCCCGTGCTGCAAAATATCTCCGTGGGCTGTTGTGCTGTGTGGCATGGCAGGGCAGGAGAGGCCCTTGCTGTCTCCTCCGCTTCTCCACACTTCTGCAGATGCCATTTCTGCTGATGAGGTACGCTTATCTGGGGGAGAGAAACGAGGTCTTAACCAGATGGCAAGCTAATAAATTGCTCAGGAATGGCAAGCTAGTACATGCAGCCTGTGTCTCCTCTGCGTATCTATTGCAAAGTGCCAAAAGAAATCTGTCTCAAGAATTATTTCAGAGAGGGTAATTTCTGTTTCCCATTTGCTGTCATACATTAGAAATATCTGAAATGCCTCCAGTTGGTTACCAGTGGTGAGAAGCAGCCAGGGGCTGCCATGGATGAGAAGCACTAAAAGAAAATAAATTAGCCTCTTGCACTCAGTCCTTCCCTCAGCTGCTGAACCACAAGTGACGAGTGGCTGTTGCTTAAGTAACGACCAGAATAATGAGGAGAACAAGATTCGCAAGGGAATATTAACTCAGAGAAAAGGCATTTTCTACCCCTTTTGAAGTTCATCCTTGGTAGCCCCCATCCTGGTGCAGAGCTGAGCCAGGTCTTGCTGGAGCCAGCAGGGAAGGGTGCCTGGGATGCCAGCTGGGTGTTGGTGCCAGCACAATCCCATGGCTGTCCCACAGCATCCTCTGCCCTGTGCCTCCCATGCCAATGCTCTTCCTTTCTCCTAATCAATCCTGTGCCAGTCTGTCTCTTCCTGGCTCGGTCCTGGTGCTTCCTGTAACCACCCAAAACCAGGCACCAGCAACCAGGGGAACCACCACCACTGATGCTTCACACGTAGCGCAGCACTGCTTGCACTCACATGCGCTCACCAGAGACATGGGTCATACCAGCTCTGCCACTGGGTAAGAGCCCAAGGAGATGGGAAAAGGCCAGATTGGACTGTGCAGCCCAACCCCAAGCTTTCAGGCAGACTGGACCAAATTAATTTAAGCAAGTAGCTGGAACAGCCAGAGCTCATTAATGGCCATGTCTGAGCCCTCGCTTCCAGGTGTTGAGGGTGAGGGGAACCCACTGCTAACAAGCAGCGAGGGCAGTGTCAGGGACCAGTCACTCACTGACTGTAGCAGGGTGTTCCCAGGAGCTGCTGCTGAGTGACAAACAAGGACACTACTTGTGAGCACCTAGGAGTAAACAAGGAGACAAGGAACAGCCAGCAGAGAGCTGCTGCAAACAAACAATCAAATCATCTCACTCTGTCTCACTGCCCTCTAGGACAAGGACCACTCTGGTAACGGTGCCTGGGGGCTGGCAGAGCTGGGTGCAGGTGATACGGCATCAGCATGTGCCCATAGTGGGACTCACTGCCAGGTGAGCCCCCATGTGTCCCCCCATCTGGGCACCTCCTGCCCATCCTGAGTCCCCCAGAGCTGTGGGTATTTGCTGTAGGTGTTGGAAGACGGAGCAGGATTGGAGCCTGCAAACAGCAGGGCCTGTCCGGGCTCTCGCGCTGTCTGCAGGAGAAGTGATGGTGGGACTTGGTGGGCCTAGTGGGACTTGATATGGGGCTGGTGGGACTTGATTCGGGGCTGGTGCCTTGGCTCTCTTTGCAGATGCATTAGCCAGGGCAGCTAGAGGTAAAATGAGGAGATGTGTGCCAAGAGGCACCAGCATCTCCTGCCCAGGGCCGCACCGGGGGCTCGTTCTACAGAGCCCAAAGCGGAGGTTCTTCGTGCAGCCATAAAGCACAGCCCCACGTTTCCCATCAGTTCTGCAGCTCATCCCCTCACAGCCTCGGTGACCTCTGCTTCGGGCACAGCCTGGCTGGCTGCGGCAGCCGCTGGTGCTCCTGCTGCCAGGATGTGCCCGGCTGTGCCTGTGCTCCCGTTATTGGAGGCACGGAACGCCTTAATCACAGGCTCAGTAACGTGCACCCTGAGCGTTGGCAAGCTGTTCCCTCTTATTTCCCCGCTTGCAGCTCACGTTGCTCTAACTGCTGGTTTCACTAACTCCAGTGAATGAGCTGCTGCACGGGGGCCATGGTGGCACCGGGGCTCTGGCAAAGCTGAGTGACCGCAACAGGGACAGAGCTGAACAGCACTCAGAGAATGGGGTCTCGCGCTGTTTTGGGTCTGCTTTATCATATATTTATTATATAAGAGAGTGACATCATTCTGTGGCACAGGGTGCCCAGAGAAGCTGTAGCTTCTGGATCCCTGGCAGGGTTCAAGGCCAAGTTGGATGGGGCTTTGGGCACCCTGGGCTAGTGGAGGGTGTCTCTGCCCATGGCAGGGGGTAGGAACTAGATGGGCTTTGAGGTCCCTTCCACCCAAACCAGTCTGTGATTCTGTGCTCTCGGGCACCCTGTTAGCTCCCAGGAGACATACTAGTGTGGTCCTGTCCACCAGACTCTGCACATGCACGCTGTGCCAGCTGGCTGGGGAATAACCTGACCCCACTTGCTCCTTGGTGGTTCCTTGTTATAATAATTGTCATTATGGCAGGAGCCAGCCTGCTCCAGATGTCACCAACTGTGCGGTGACCACAATGCTGGAAATGCATGGAATGCCTGGGCTGGGTACCAGCACAATGCCCAGGCAGACAGCCCGGGGGATGTGTGATGGCCTCGGGCTCAGAGTCAACCATGGGCTCGGCTCATTGCAACCCCTGTGCTCTGCCTGGCACAGAGCTCCCCATGACAGCTCCACAGGCACCCTGTGCCCGCCTGACCCCTGGCTGGTATTTCCTACCTCAGGAGGCCAAGCGGGTGAGTTTATCCAGTTCTTCCACAGAATGACTCGGTGTGGAGCCCGACTGTGTCATAATGAGCATTTCAAGGAAGTTGTCCTGATGATGTAAACCAGGAGCTCTCCTGAATTTCAACTCAGTTGTCTCCTCTGGCTGAGTCATCTGCGGAACATTGCCCTGACTTACTGCTCCTTGTTTGTAGCCAGGAACCTCGATATGGGGCTGCAGCATTGAGAAGGACCTCGTCTCACACCTTGTGATTAACCATTGAAATCTTCTCTCCCATTTAGCAGTTTCTTAGATACCTGTTGTGGCTGCAGCTATCCCCAGGAGGACACGTGCCACTTAGTGTGTCACTGCAGGGAAAACAAGGCATTCTTCCACTGAAACCAGGCAACAAGACAAACCTAATGGGGACTATAAGTTTTCTTTGCTCTGTTTCCACCCTGACACCTTTTTCTCTCCATCCCAGGTGTGTGAGCAATGGGCTGAAGTCATTTCACTGCGTGTTCTCCCCAAAGGAGATACCTGGCTGTCATCACCTTAAACTTTTCCTGTGCGTGCCATTAATCCATCAATCCAGTCAGTGTTGTAGGGGCTGTGCGGCCCACCTCTGCAGTGCATCTTGTCCTCAACTGCAACAGTCGTTGCAGGGGACTCCAGGGACAGTTTTCGCAGTGCTTGGCTGCTCAGAGGGACGGTGCAGCCCTGGCAGTTGCACTGGCATCCCTCTGGCTGCTCCTGCGGGGCCGCAGGTGGGATGATCCCCCTGGCTGCTCCTGCAGCGAGCGGCGGGGGCGGCTGCTGTGTTAATAATCAAACGTGTGCTTCCCCCGGGCCTCCCCCACCCAGCTTCCTTGGATTCATGCCAAGATAAGATTTTCTTGCTCCTAATCCTCCGTGGTCAGTGCAGCACAGAGGAATCTGCCACAGCTGCTTTGGGCTCGAAGCAGGATCCCTGCCTGCCTGCAGGCTGGGTTGGGGACCCAGCACCCTCAGGGTGGATGGGTTTGCCCATGTCTGGGGTCAGACCCGCTTCCCAGGGTGTGAGCACGTCTTCAGGTCTTCTTCCCCTCTGCTGGAGGGGATTCTAGCTCCTGCCATCAATGGAGATGGACTGCAGCCCTGCCTCTGCCAGGGGCCACATGGCTCTGCCATGTCCCCTGCTGAACTCCATAAACGTAGGGCTGGCTCTGGCAGGTGGGGAGGGATCTTCAGGTGCTGCCTTTTGGGATGGAAGCAAAACTCCCATGGGGACTGTGCCATCCGGCCCCATGCAGGGCAGCGGGAGCAGGCAGTGTCTCTAGGATGGGCTCATCGGGGCAGAGCCAGTGTGCCCAGCACAGAGGGGGAATCTCGCCGTGGCATGGGCAGAGCCCGTGCCTGTGCGTGGCCTGGTGTCATGCCGTGCCAAGCCAGGGTGGTGACAGTGTGGCACGTCCAGCTGATGGCAGCCGTGGTGGCTGCCGTTTCCAGGGAGGTGGCTCTTGGCAGCATCTCCGCCTTGGCAGGCTGCAGCTGCAGGAGCGACGGCATTAAAATGCTTGTGTTGATCTGGCAGAGGCAGCTCTGGGACATCAACAGGCGATATTTTGCTGGGGAAAAGGAAAATGACAATACTTTCCATCAAAATTATTACAGCGCTGTCCCTTAGAGTCAACAGCCTGAGCTGTGAGGGAGGTTTTCCTGTTTGCTTTTGAGTTTTTTTCCCTTAACAAGGAGAGTTTTAATGGCACTTAGCACAGCTCTGGTCACTCAGCACCTTGGCACTGAGCCATCCAGCATGCTAATTGCACCAAAGCACATGGCATTGCTGAAATGATGCTCCCAGACTGGGGCCAGGGGCTGGCATCGGCGTGAGGAACCCTCCCAGCTCTGCTTGTTTCTACAGAGATGCACATCCGAATGGGCTTGTCAAGTGAAATTTTCTGTCTGGTTAGAAATGGATTTTCGAGCTCCTCGCTCACATGTAAACATTTTTAGTGGTCCCCAGCCAAAGCAGGAACAGCGAAAGCAAACATCAGCCTGAGCAAACCCAGTCCCTGCAGGGAAATCACCGGCCACAGAAGGAAACGGAATGCATGATGGCTTCAAAAGGCATCCATTAAACTGTGTGCTGAAGTGATTCATGGTGCTGGTAGTTAGACTTTAATTAGATCTTAATCACGTAATTTTATCTTTGTTTTAGAAATTAGAGCTTAATGACTGCATTGCTCTCATAACAGCGCCGTGACTAAATGCAGTAATATCGCATGGCAGCCCTGCAGTGGGCAGAGATGGGACTGGGATTATCTGCTGGCCTGAGATCATTATTTCTTAAGTAAAGAAATAAGTTCAGAACACACAAATCCAGCAGGACCTGCCAGGGAAGGTAGGAGAGGGTAGGAGCTGCATAAATAGGAGGGTTATGGGCTGATGCCCCTGTTTTCTGGGACCAGCAATGCCCTTTTCCTACGGAGATGGGCACATCTGCCCTCTCCCTCACAGGGAGCACCTGAGTGGGCACCCCTGTGCTGTGGGCTTGGCCAGACCCTGCCCTGGGGCATAGAGGTCACCATCAGCCAGGCTGAGATGGAGCCCCAACTCCTTATCCCCGAGCTGGGATGTGAGCCTGGGCACCGGCAGCCCAGCTGCCACGAGTGCTACGTGCCAGCAAGGGGGAAAACGGTGTGTGTGATAATGAGAGATGGATCACCGGCTTTCACTTCAGCTGGCAGGTTGGATCCTTCACAGGATTAGCGGTAGGGTAATTAATCTCAATCACTCCTGGGCACTTTTTCCTCTTGTGTTGCTGCTTTTTGGGCATCAACATGCTTGCAGAGCCGACTTGCTCCGTGGTGCATGGGGATGGACACACGCCACACAGCAATGGAGGCATGGACCATACGCTTTGCAGGCACACACAGACCCTGCACACATCTCCCAGGAGAGGACTTTTCTCCCTTGCCAGCTGTGGGGGTACATCAATACCTGCTGCAGGATAATATCCTCTCTGCCTCACATCCTACTCTTTGTTTTGAGTCAAGTTTGTAGGGTGAGCCCATATGGCAGGCGGGACCAGGACAATGCTGCTGAGCCCACAGCCCCATTTTCAGGGGGCAGAGCCCAGCTGGACCCCAGGACTGCCCTGCAGAGCCAGGATCCATCCCCGTGCCCGCAACAAGTGCTTTGTCTGGCAGCACATCCCTTGCAGCTACCCCTGCCTGGGGAAGCCCTGGTCTTGCTCAGGTCTCAGCTTTTGCTGCCTTCCTGAGCTCAGTGAGCTCAGCCTGGACCCTGCCCAGGGCTCACCCTGGACCCGCTGCTTGGGGAGGTGAAGCCGTAGCTTCGGGTCCCACGGCCGCAGTGTCACTGCAGCAGAGGCTCCCTGAAGCTGAGCGGCTGTGCTGTCCTTGAGCCCTGCCCTGCCCTTGCTGCGGATGGCAGCGGGCCCCTTCCCACCTTCCCTTTCCTGCTTATTATGCCACATGAGCCACTTGAACTCATTACTGTGGCAGATTATAGGTCCCCAGGTAATAACGTGTATTCAGATAATTACTAACAGATCCTCTAATAGGAATGAACTCAGTTGAATCCATTCAGTCGCTGGGTAAATATTTATACCTAAGCTGTCCTTATCTTCAGCTGCCGGAGCGTGCAGGAGCCAGGGTTGCAGTCCTCATGGCTGTGCTCACTGCGGGAGCTGGCGGTGGGTAGTGGGGAGCTGCTGTGCTGGCCCTGCTTCACGCCATGGCTCAGGAGCAGCCAGGGACCCAGCACCACATGGCATGAGCCCATCCATCCCATGGCCAGTCTGCCCCTTCCGGGTGAGCTGGGGACCCACAAGCAGCAGTGCCTGGTGAGATGTGCCCTTCCCATGGCATCTGGCACATGTCCCCCACACCGTTTCTAGCCACGCTCGCACATCCCCGTGCTGTCGGGACATCAGGGCAGCTGCAGGAATCAGTGCTCCTGCAGGGATGTAGGGAGCATCCTTCTTCAGCCGGTGCTCAAGTGCCCGTGACAGGCACCTTTGCGGCCGCCGCTGTGCACAGCACCCACCACCATCTGTTGCGGCCGTTTCACGTGGCAGCTGACACCCCCCAGCATGGCCTCGTTCATGCCAGCAAGCATCAGCCCCCCACTCCCCGCGCACCCGGAGCCCTGGCTGCAGAGGAGTCACCCTAATTGGACCAGCCGGCTAATTAGCTGTCACATAATGAATTATGCAGTGATGCCTGGACTTCAGCGCAGTATTGATACCATCGGCTCCTCTCGTTTCTACATGCTCCCGCTGGCTGGAGCGCTGAGCAGGGCTTGTAGGAGAACTTGGAAAACTTTCAAAGCAAATTGAACACGTTAATCAATGGTGCGTGGTGGCAAGTCACCGGGACAGCAGGCAGGCAGGCTGCCACCAGCAGCTCGGCTGGTGGCCTCAGGGCCAGACGTCAGCTCCTCCTCTGCACAGCTTGTCACCCGCCTTGTGCTGCGGGGCAGGCAGTGGATGCGGTGCCTGTGGGCAGCTGCCTGTCCTTCCTCCTTCTCTCCCTCCCTCCCTCCCTCCCTCCCTCCCCTCCTCGAGTGCCAGTGGGCAGGAGAATGGGGCTGGGAGGAAGGAGTGCAGATTTGGGGTTCGAAGGCTGGTGGTTCCTGGGAGCTCCGTGGAGACAGCTTTGCTGGGGAGGCTGGAGGGTTCCTGCTGGGGAAGGGGAGGATGGGATCTGTGGTGTGGGGGGATGACTGGTGACAGTGGGGTCGCTGTGGGTGCAGAGCCGGCACTCCCAGCAGCCCATAATTTTGTGTCTGCGCTGCCCAGGCAGTCAGGTGCCAGCATTGCCTGGTGATGCCACGCTGTAACTGTCCTTGGGAGGGATGGCAGAGCCTGGGGGTTCAGCTGACAGCAGGTTGCTGTCCCTCATTGCAGCCTGATACAGTAATAGGAAGAAACTTGACTCACTTGAATGCATCAGCATCCCAGCTCTTCCTGAACATTAATAATTTCCAAGGGGTTAGAGGTTTCTGTTAATGATGATATTTATTTGCTGCCCAGCTCTGTGTTGGGAGGAAGGAGATGGTGTATTAGAAATGTGTGCAGCGAAGTGCAGTGGTGCAGCCATGGCTGGGCAGGGGGGAACTAATGGCCAAGAGCAGCTGGGGTGTTGGGGGGCTCTGGCCTCCGAATGTCGCAGCATGGGGACAGGGCTGGGACTCCCTCATGGCCGGGCTGCCCCCACCCACCACTCCCCAGAGACACGCTTGCATTCCCCATTCCTGTTGCTGCCAATAAATGTGGAGCCGGCAGCGAAACCACTGTACTAATTAACAAGAAGTTAATCAAAATTTCTCAGTGCTCACAGCACTTTGATCCCACCTTGGTCTGAGAGATGAATGATGTTCCTTGTGCAACTGGAAACACTTGGGCTTAATTTAATGTGCAGGTCCAGAACCCCAGCTCAAGCTTGCTGGTGCGGAGCGTGCTGCCGAGCCAGCTCCTGATGGCTGGGGCGCTGGGCACTGGCCTGCTAGGAAAGAATAGCTGCGGTGCTCCCATGGCTCTTGGCTCACGCCTGCAGCCAGGGTCTCCTCATCAGGAGGCAGGGAAGGTAAATAGCTAACAGCAATGCTAAGCCAAAGTTAACGTCTCTGACTGGGGCGTCCTGGGGTGGTCCTACCTGGGAAGGGGCATTCTGGGGGGGAGAGGCTGCTGCCAGGCAGGAGCAGTGCTGCAGCTCTTGGGGACGTGGCGATGGCTCCTCTGCTCTCTGCGGGGCAGGGCAGAGCACCTCCCAGCGATGTCAATGGGCCTTGAGAAGGTCTCTGTTGACCCAGCGCCACCTCAAGAGCTCTTCAGCATGAACAGGATCAGGGACCACTTAAGTCACATTCATTACGTTCAAGTATTTATGAGCTGATAAATATTAAACAGCTGCTCTCCGGGGGTTCAAGCCTGAGTGAACTGATCAAAACATGGTGCACACAACGGCCGTGGCTGTGCCTCCGGGGCAGCCAGGGCTGCAGGATGGGCTGCACTGGGGATGGCTTCTCACGGTCGTGTGCAGCTTGCTGCCCATCCACGGCCGGTGTCTCCAGCACCCTGTACTATTGCCTTTGCTGGTAGGACACGAATACCGTGGGTCACACCAACAGCCTGCACGTGGGGTGTCCAGCCCCAGGGCAGGGTCCAGCTGCCTGTGGGGCAGCGCTGCATCCTTGCGAGCTCAGCTCTGGTTCTGGCATCCCATTACTGCAACCCCCCTTCCCCAGCAGGAAAGTGGGGTTCAGACCTTTAGTTGGGTCCGGATGTTCCCTCATCGTCCTGCCTTTGGCCATGTGAATCAAGGCTTTGCAGGATGCTCTAACAAGGTTAGAGCAAAGAAGCAGCTGCCTTAAGTCATGTACCTTCTGGCCTAGTAAAAATTACACAGTGGTCATTACAAAGTTCATACTTAACCCAGTGTTTTCCTCCTGACTGTTACAGTCAGTTAATGGCATGTGAGCCACTCAGGGCAGCAGCTGGATAACACAGGACACACTTTCAGGAAGCCAGTTCCCTGTGATTGCACTGCGGGTTGGTCTCACTCCCACCCAGGGCTGTACCCAGCGTTTTGGGAGCAGAGCTACATGGTCACCCATAGCAGCCATGGAAGAGTCCGGTGCGCACCCCCGGCATCCCCGCTTCTCTGGGACATGGGCACAGCCCTGCAGCAGGGCTGTGCTCGCCTCACAGGTGACAGTGGCAACCTTGGCATGCAAACCCCTGCCTGGCTGGGGAGGCTGTGCCAGAGCCCCCTCCCCAGACAACCAAAACAGTCCTCAGATTTGGGCACTGCCAGGCGCACCACGGCTGGACATCGGGCCACCAACACCTTTCACCCATGGCTCTCCTCCCTTCCTGAGCACAGGCCTTGGCCCGACCTCACAGTGCTCGCAGAGCCAGAGCACCATGCAGATTTAACCCCTGAGCGGGAATTCATCCAGCTAAGTCAGTCTGCTTGGAATCACGCTCTTGGGTCTGACAGGACCTGCTGCCATCTCAGGGCTCGTGGAGGGACGAGGCCAGCGGTGCAGCAGGGAGAGGTGGCTGGAGCAGGACCCAAGATGTGTCTCCTGTTTGCAGTGTGGGTGTGAGCGGCTGTCCCAAGGGCAGCACTGCAGCCCTGCCCACCTGCTGCCTGCTCGCAGGCAACCCAGGCTGCTCCCCCAGACCTTCTGCCTGCCCAGGGGCTGCGTGACCCTTTCGTGTGTGAAGTCTGGGGCAGGGGCGGCATGTGGCTTGTCGGAACAAGCAAATTGCCACCAGCCATGGGTCTGCCCCCCATGCCCCCTGGGCTGGGGGCATGCACCACACGGAGCACCAGGTTGGCAAGTTGTGGGGGAGCTCCCTCTGCTCATCCTTGGCGTCACCAGACTGGTGCTGCTCCACATCCTCACCAAAGCCTCGCCCTGCCTCTTCGCAGTGCAGATTGTCTGCTCTGAGGCTTGTTGATCGTGTTTTTAAGAGCTCCTAATGTGATCAGCATTTTCAGCACAGCCCTTCCTGAGCCCTCATTTGCTTACCCTTTGGAAACCTAATACTTGATTTAAGCACATTTCTGCTCCCTCCATTTGTAAGGACAAATGTAAAGTAATTGTTTGATATTGCGGCGGTTTCCTCAGGCTCCAGCTCTAATTTCCCACTAATACAGTATTGTCAGGGGGATCAATCTAACCCAGCACCTTCTGCCTCCTTGGAGTGGATTGGAAATGGCTTTTCTACTGCAAGGCTGGGATTTGTGAGTCTCACTGTGAATGTTTTTCTCCTTTAAAGGAAAAATCATACAAGAAAATGCCCCATCTTTCTGTAGATGGCTGTTAATCCCCTGCTCTCCCTCCGCCAGCCCTGGTACCCCCGCTGCTGGGTCCCCCCACAGCTCCTGTGGCTGTTGCTGGATGACAGCAGACTAGATGCAGGTAGGGGTCATTAGATCTCCATTAATTACCTCAAATTTTTTCCTATTAGAGCTTGCTGGACAGTATTCACTTCCAGTAAGTCCCGTTAAACTGGTCTGTGGTTGTGCTGCATCACCACACGCTGTGCATCGTGCCGAAGCATCCCCCAGCCCTGTGCCAGAGGACAGAGGGTGCCTGGGGTCCTGGATCCTCACAGTCACTCATGCCCTGGTCCTGACACGGGACTCCAGACACATCTACAAATCACTCAGGGTCTTGAGTAGCCCCATGACTGACCCCTCGCCAGGGAATCATGCAGGGAGCATCCCAGAGCATGAGATGGGGGAGCAAAGTGAACCCCTGGTGCCCTCTCTGGGGCGGTTGTGACAACCCCACACCAGCATGTCCCCGAGGTGTGCAGAGCCAAGTAGCTGCTCAGGCTGGGCTCAGGGCAGCCCCTCATGCACAATCCCCACCCTCAGTCCCACAGGGATTCACCCTTGGTGTGCCCAGCTGCACGATGGCACCAAGTGGAGGGAACTTGGGAAGGGAGTTGTGTCCCTGTCCTGCAGTATCCTGTTCTGCCACTGAGCACATGGGGATCTAACAGCTGCCAGTGCCCTCAGCACCAGCCCCATGTGGCACTCATGCTGTGCTGGCAAATGTGATGGGAATCTTGTGTTCCATCCCATCCCATCCCATCCTGTCCTGTCCCATCCCGTCCTGTCCCATCCCATCCTGCTTTTCCTGGGCCTCTCCCTGCACCGGGGAGAGCCAGGCTGCAGAATGGCATGGAGACCAGTTTGTGCAGGCACTGGTGAGAGGTTGAGGCTCGGGCTGAGATTTAGATGCTAGTGGTAAATTGCAACCTTTGACAGAAATGCCTGAGATTTACTACGAAAATCAATAGATGATTCAAACAGTCCAGCACTCGGAAAGGCAAATAACACCACTCCAACAAGAGCTGTTATTGATATTCATGAACAGTGGTGCTCATTACAGGGCCTGCTAACAGGCTGGAAGATGGATTGCTGCAGGATGGGATGGGGCTACGTGTGTGCATCCTCCCAGCCAGCGCACCCAGGACCCTACACTGCCTGGCCATGCCTGCACCAGTGCTCAGCACCTCACCCCCTTGGCTGAGACCTGCCAGAGCTGTTTGGGACCATGGCTACCACAGCTGCTCATGAGATGCTGAGCCAGACCCGCAGTGATGCTGCGGCAGGCGCACAGCGATGTTGCACCCACCTCAGCACGCAGGATGCAGCCCATCGGTCTGGGCTCCAGGCAGGATGCTGTGCTGCCAGTCAGAGAGCAGACAGTCCCAGGATTGGCATAGTGATGCATGGAGAGTGGTGCGGTGCTCGCAGGAGGGGCAGCGATGGGGCTGGCCCACCCATGGTGAGGGGCACCTCCCTGGGTCCTACCTGATACTGCAGTGCCGCAGGGCCTGGCCAGCACTGGGAACCAGTGGCTGGGGTGCAGTGGGGAGGCACGGGGGGCTCTGCTTGGGAAAGGTGTAGCAGGTCCCAGCTCCTGGCTGGCAGTCATGCTGTGGCTGGGTGAGATCACGTAGGAGCTGCCCAGGGCACCTCCCCAGTGCCCAACTGTGGCTGTGGCTCTGCTTGGTGCAGCCAAGGCAGGGCAGGAGGGGAGGGCATCTGCCAGGGCTGCCTGCCCATGGTTCGACATCTTCACCCGGGCCTGCTGCAGGCACCAGAGAGGTAAATCAAAGGAGAGCCATGACTAATGCAGCGGGAGGTGTGTGCGGGCCAGGGGGCCATCTAGCAAAGCGCTCAGCGCTTGACATTTCACTGTAATTGTGGGCTCCTATAGAACAGCCCATTAAGTTCAACCATAAATTACTGCTGCTTGCGTCTAATGCAGCGCCCGCCCCTCGCCCCTGGCAGGAGGCAGCATTAGGCCCGGCTCCTGCGGCACTCCCAAGCGATGCCATCACCCCTGTGACAGGCTGTGCCGCAGGTCCTGTCCTCGCCCTGCCAGGCCCATCTGTTCTCCCTGAGCCCCGTGCCTGTCACCTCGCCAGGCCCCTGGGCACAGTGGGGCCCTGAATGGCCCCTGGCAGCACTGCACGGCCCAGCCTGGCCCTAAGAAAAGCCCATGCATACGGACCGGTGGTAGCCGCTTTTATTTACACAAAGGGATCACATGCTGAACAAGGAAACCAGTGCCACTAAAGTACCCGTAACAGCAGGATTCTGTGCTTTATTCACAGGACAAAATATCAGTACAACATTTTTCATAGACTTCTTTTTTTTCAAGCAGATACATCTCACTGTCCTCATGGTTACGCGCTGCGCTGAAGTGACAAAAGGCAAAGTGAGCAGCAGGAGCTCTGCCCCCGCCCAGAACCACGGTGGGATGTGGCCCCATGGGGACAGCCCCGTGGCTGCTCACCGCAGTCAGGGGTATCTAGGAGCACCCATTTGCTTTGGGACATGGAGGAGGGATGTGCTTTGGAGCAGCCTGATCACAGGCTACAGGATGGGGCCATCACTGTGGTCCTGGAGACCTCGTGGAAGTAAAAGCAAATGGGACCCCACAGAGCAAGCCATAGCACTGCTGACCTGCTGGGACAGGCAGCGCTGGCTGGGCACGCATCCCTCAGTAGCTGCAGAGGGACTTTGGGTCTTGCACCGTCTCAGCTCGCCCTGGAGCATCCCAGCCTCCAGAGGGCCAGGGAAGCCCCTTGCCTGTCTCTGCTCATGGGCTCTGGGCAGGATGGGCTAGCTGGGGCATGCTGACTCCAGCCCTCCAGGGCCTCCCTCATGGATGACTGCAGCCTCATGTCACTGCTTCTCTGCTCCCAGATGCTTATTCCCACCTGAAGTCCTGCCCGACTGTTTCATAGAATTTGATGTTATAAGGTCTATAAAAGTCCCGAAGCTGCTCGATCACTTCAGGGTCTATCTGCACATGAGTCCTGCCTTTGGACTTGCCCAGGCAGCGAGGCAAGCCACTGCTCTCTGACTTTTTCAGGCAAGGAAAGCCTTTTGTCTTGTTGAAGTAGAAGTGCTTGTCTGTGATAACCCGTTTGATGCCCAGGAAGTCCTGGACTTTGCCCATCTCCCCAGCTGGGTCAGTGATCAGCTTCTCTCCGCTGACAAAGTGGATCTGGGAGAGGGGGAAGTACTGGAGCCAGCTCTCTAGGTGCACAGCGTACATCCCAATGCGGATGGCATTCCAGGAGGTGTCCACCAGCCCCAGGCTGCGATTGCGGAAGGACAGCCCCTCGAAGGTGGGGATGTCTGGCTTCTTGGAGAGCGTCTGTGTGTAGTCCGAGATGGCCCGGGTGACCGGGTTCCTCACCACCACGATCAGCTTCGTGTCCCGGGACATGTTGAAGATCCGCCGTGGAGCCTCCTTGGTGACGAAGTAGCTGGGGGTCTTCTCCACCGTGATCTGGCTGTCGAGCGTCCGTGGCATCAGGCTCCTGCAAGCGAAGCAGAAGGCGATGGTGAGGAAGGAGCTGAGCCAGACACTGGGAAGGGGTGTTTGGAGTGTGGGGCTGGTGGGTCGTCCCCTCCCAGCAGGACAAGGCAGCACAAGGCAGGCACAGCTCCCTCCTGCAGCGCTGCAGAGAGCCCCTGCTGTCTCCTGGGTCCATCCCAGCCCCTGGGAACCCCACATGCAGAAGATGGGGGCACTAGCAGCCCCCACCCACACAGCAGCAAGCAGTCAGCTCCTGGAGGAGGCCATCACCAGGTGGGATGAAGTGCAAGAGCAAGGTCAGGGTGCTGGGGAACGTGGGGCTGTGTGGCAGCTGGGCTGCTTGTGCCCATCAGCAGCAGAGTGGTTCTCAGAGCAAGGAAAGTCCCAGAGCTCAGTCTACAGCTGGGAATGGGCAGGTCGTGCCACCCTCCCCTCCTCGGTCACTGAAGCATCCCCAGCAACCAGCCTCTGCTGGAGCCTGCACTCAGCCTGCCACCCCTGCTCCTGCACCAGTTGCTGTTTGCGAAAGAGATTACAGAGGCTCCTTCTGGAATTACTGCAATTATGTGGCATCTCCTCTCCCACTGCATTAACCTGTACCAGCTGCTGGCACTGCAGCAAGTGCCATGCTCGGGGCAGAGGAGGGTGCCAGCCCAGGGTGTACCAGCCTCTGGCACCTGGTGGGAGTCCAACCCCCTCGTCCTTCTGCCTTCATCCTGGAGACTAGCAGGAAATGAGTGCTGCCTGTGCACAGCCCTTTGCTCGGTGATGGCAAGGGATGCTGGGGCTGGGATGCAGGATCCTGGTGGTTGTGTGACACTGTTGCCATGAGAAGCTGTGGGGGGTGATGGATAAGGCTCTGGGGTGCTGTGCTGCTCCTCTGGTGGGAGCTGGGAGTAAGGAGCTGCCCAAGACACGGGGCTCACAGCTATGAGGGTATCACCCAGCTTGATCAGGCCCAAGGGTTCCAAGTACCCTGTACCCCATCTGTTTCTGGCACGGAAAGCCAGGTTGCAAGGCCAGGGAGGGAGCACCAGACCAGGGGAAAATGTAGCATCCCTGCAGCCCAGTTTAGCACTAATTAAATCATTTGCTTTGACATGGGAACATCCAAATCAAATAAAAACTAATGGGATGGAAAGATTTATAAATTGGCCTTGTATTACTGGAGTAAACTATCAAATCCACTGCAGCCAGATTTGTGGTGCTGTAGGTCCCTTGGCTGGAGCAGGCAGGGAGGGCTGGCAGCCAGGACCAGGCCAGCACCCCACAAGTCCTGGCTGGCCCCCAGCACCAGTGCCAGACAGCTCTGGGAAAGCAGAAGCCCTCCTGGCAGCCGTACTGCAGAGAGCCGGGTGCCTGGCTCAGGCCTGCTGCCCTCCTGCCCGGCCCCTCAGGGACAGGCACAGGCTGAAAGCACCTTCCACTGAAACTGAGTCCATTGCTCAGAAGCATCTGTCCCTTTTCCCACTCTGCAGCACACGCTGGTGGCTCGTGTTCTTGGACTGACTGATGTGGCTTCAGCTGTGAGGCACAACAACAGTGGACAGGCACAGGCAGGCACTGCCTGGGGCAGTTGTATGAGCAAAATTGCTCCTGGGACTGTTTTTCTGTATGTGAGGAGCCCACATATGCCCAGCACTGGCCCACATGTGCCCAGCACTGGCCATGAGGACCCCAGGGAGCAAGGAGGGGTGTCCCTCAGACCATCTGCCCCTTGCTGGGGGTGCAGCAGGGCTCTCCCCAGAGGAAGGGGTGAGCTCAGCCAGCTCCCTTGCCTGGTGGGCCCAGGGAGATGTCTTGGAAGTGCGTTGCAGTGAGGAGCAGATCTCTGCAGCCACATCTGCAGCCCGGCAGCCCCATGGCACTGGCAGCAGCCGCTGTGTGAGCAGGCACAGCAGTAACTCAGCTCCTGGGACTCTGTGTGAGCCCTCTGCTCCACTGCAGCGACCTCTCTCCAGACAGGGTCTGCCCCAGATGGGTACCGTGGTGGCTGCTGATCCCTGCACAGGGACCCGGGATGGATGTGATGAGGAGCTGGTATGACAGTCACGTTAATAGACTGGGAGCTGCTGCTGTCTGGGTAACCCAGTGAGGCCTCGGGACCGAAGCAGCCAGGGAAAGCAAACATCAGCAACCCTGTCTGCAGCGATTCAGCTGGAGAGAATGAGGTGCTAATTTATTCATGGGATAAACCCTGCACAACGGCCAGGCTGGCACACTGCAACACGGGTGTTTCTTCTTGCTGACACCTCCAGCGTCCCTCAAACACAGGCTGCAGCCACTGGCTTTGGGGCTTGCTCTGCAGAGAAAGATGAAAGACCTTGGGGCCACAACGGATGGAAGGCCCAGGACATCACATCAAGGGCAAGGGGTGGGGGGTGGCAGCACACGTAGAGAGCAGTGGGTCCCCAGCGGACCCAGGACACTCCCTGTGATGGTGACATGAGGACAAGAAGACACTGTGATCCCAGGGAACCAGATGGGCAGCCAGAGGAGACCCATGAAGAGATGAGATGTGCCCAGAGATCTGCCCAAGCTGCTAGGGAGCTACTGGGGATGATGGCACCTCACTCCCTGAGGTGCTGGCACAGCCTCTGAGCCCTGCATGGCCCCATGCCCCCATCGGTGACGGGGAGGGGGATGCACAAGGGGATGTGAGCTGCTGGTCCTGGGGCAGCACGGCAGCCAGCCCACACACCCTGGCGTGCTCTTGACCAGTTCCTCCACTTGAAAGAGAACAAACTAATTAGTTAGCATAAATTAACTGGGCTGTTTTACGGAGGTACCTGAGCACAGACGTGGCTTAATTGGCCTTTCCCACTGCTCCGCTCCAAACCCCATAAATCCTGATTACAATTCCCATTGTTTAATGACTGTCAGGAAATGCTAATTTAGCAGCAGGCACCACGACTGTATCTCCGCATCACAAACAAGTTCCATCATAAATCAGCACGGGACAGCTTTCTAAGTGATTCACTATTACAATACATGGGCAGAGAATCATAAAACTGCTGTTTCATTAATGGCTCATCTTCAGGCTTGTTAGACTTTCATTACGTGAACTATTAGGTCCATGTATTCAAAAAATGAAATTACAGGTTCTAATCCGTTCTGAAAACGCAAAATCTCTGCGCAGTAAATTGCTGAAATGAGACAAGAGTTGGTTGGTTGGTTGGTTGGTTGGTTGTTTTTTTCTTTTCCAAATGGACTCCTGGTGTTTGCTTCTCTCCAACAACACAGGCTGCTGAGACAACAAAACACAGCTCAAATAGATAAATAAATCACCAGCGAAACCACACGAGGGGGAGGAATGTCACCCAGGCATTCATCTCTGCGTTACCGGCGGGATCCCCGAGCTGCAGGGGCTGGGAAACGCATTGCAAACTTAATTACACTTGACTTTAAAATTATATTTTTGGACTTCTGCATTCACGGAGTTATTTGCATACAAATAGCGTGTCAGATAGTTTTAAGCCCAAGGCTGGCGTGGCTGGGTGTGAAGGCTCTCCTCAGCAGCCAGCCTGTGGCACCGCACAGTCGGGGCTCAGGTGGGAACTGCTGCTGCTGCTGCTTCAGGGACCCAACCCAGGCGCCTGTGACTCCACCAAAGATCCCTGGCTGGCTGCTTCTGGCACACGTTGAGCGAGCCACAGCCAGAGCTGATGCTGGCATGGTGATGGTGACATACTGGTGACACTGGCAGGGAGGGATGGCTGCAGCAACCAACCTGCCGTTCCTGGAAGACCTTGTGGGTGCTGAGGGATGGTCAGTGGCCACCCCCTCCAGCACAAGGGACAAGGATAGTACTGCTGGAAAGGGAAGGTGAGGCTATCATCACAACCTCATTAGATAACAGGTCCCCGCCATGAAAGCTGAGGTGGGTAGTTCCTCTGCTGTGGGAAGGGCGGGGGGTGGCTTTGGTGGTTTGGGAGGGTATCCTGATGCTGCTTCCCTGGGCCACAGCCTTCCAGCTTCCTCCACAGCATGAGAGCACTGCTATTGCTGGTGTCACAGCAGCTGCTGCCAGCACTGTCCCAGTCAGCATGGCCAGGCTGGAGACACGAGGAGGTTTTCTCCACCCCACAGCAGCATACAAGCCATCTGCACCGTGCGCTGGTGATGGAGTCTGTGATGCGGCAGAAACAGAGGAGGTCAAAAATGCTGATGCTGAGCAAATACCAGGGCAGCTCTGCACAGCAATCATTAGGGATGTAGGGAGCAAACTCCTGCCTTGTGGCACTGCCGTGGGCTAGAGAGCAGAGCAGGCTCCCTCGGACTTCCTAGGAGAGAAAACCACACAGGAGGGTCAGGAACATGCTCAGTGCAGTCCCAGCCCAGCTGCTGTCCGTGGAGGATGCTGTGCTTGGCCTCAACCCAGGCGAGAGCCACTGTCTGCCCTGCTGCCCACACACCCCCACAGGGGCAGGACCACAGACACAGCCTCGGGGTTCACAGGAGGGGTCCCCAACCAGGGATGAGCCTCTGCGGAAGGTTGCAGGAGGTTTCCCAGTACTAATGGTGGGATGCAGCTCACACCTTGTCCCCTGCAGAAGCCATTCAGCAGCCACAGGCTTTTCACTGGTTGCTTTTCGCTGCCTCTGCCAAGGTGGACAACGCTCCGACCCACAGAGATAACTGGGGGCATCACAGCTTCCCCCAGGACAGTCTATCAGCCCAGGGCCACAGGCATGTGTGCTTGATCGACAGTGCCCCAACCAACACTTCCCAGGGCTGGGGGCTCCCACACACCATCCTGCTGGGTGTACTAGGGGAGAGCAGGGGGATGCCCTGACACCAGTCAAGTTTCCCACTCCATGCATTACTCTGGCTGGTGAGACAGCATTAATTCCTCTTCAATCAGCAATTATTTCCACTGCAGCTGCTCAATTCTTCACATGGGCATTATCGCTCCCTTCCAACCTGCAGACTCAGGGCCGTGTTTGCTGGTGCAGGGACACACGCAGGGTGCATCCAGCAGCTGTCCTTGGACGTGGCTGAGCTGGGGTCACTGTGCACCACAGCACCCAGGAGCCACCATGTCCCTGGGGCATCCCCCACGGCCCCATGGCTGTGGGGCAGCAGCAGCGAGCCCAGCCCGGGCTGCGGCTGTGCCGGTGCGAAGGCAGCACCTCACCCTGAAGGAGTTAACTTTTCACCAGCACCTTTCCTAGACCTGAATTATTAATTTCCTTATAATCTGCCTTTGGGCACCCCGCGGCCCCTACAACACTCCCACATTAAAGAAACATGTGCTCCCTCGCTGGCTGCGCTGCTTTGATGTCGAACATGCGGGAAACACTCTCCCAGGGAGGGATTTGGACAAAAAATTCATCGGACGATTGAGATATTGCAGATAAGCACCCACGGGGAGAGCGCCCATCCCATAACCCCGTCACAGCACCGGCCCCTCCATCCAGCTTGCAGAGCACAGTGCAGATCGGGGCAGCTCCTGGGTAAATATTTGCCTGCTGCCGCTCGCTGTGCGTGAGGACAGGCGCATCCTGGGCTCTCCTCAGAGGCTGGAACTGACGTGTGTGTAATCCTGGACTCCATCCACTTGTCAGCATAAAAACAAACTGTTTAATTTGGCAAAAAGTCCCGAGTGCTGGCTCTTGTGATGAGGCTTGTGTGCTTTCTCTCTTCCAGCTGATGTTGCACACTCAGGAGCTGCATCAGGGATGCTGCCCGCACGCAGGCAGAGAGAGGGAAGCCTGCCAGGCTGGGAGCCAAAATCCTGCAGTACAAGTGAGTCCCTGCTTGTTGGTGGGGCTGGACCGGCTGGGGCTCTCAGGGTGGTGGGGCAGCACCCAGGGTCACTGCCCCACGCCACACCAAGAGGCTGGGAGAAGGGTGGGCTGAGAGTGCGTCTCCAGCTGCATCTCGGTGTGTCAGAGACGAGCACAGGAACACTTCCAGGAGCGCACGCCGGCATCAGGATCATCCCATGGGATTGCTCCAACCTGACCAGACGGCAGCCCCTCTCCCCACAGCCAGCCCCAGGCTTTGCCCGCTGTGGAAGGGGCTGTGCTGTGCCACACTGTGCCATGGGTGCACGCAGCTGACAGCCGCCACCGTCTCTCAGCTGGCAGCCCAGCGCTGCCGGGCTCAGCAGGACTGCAGGCAGCATCAGCAGATGAAAGCTCAAGATAAGCTACTCAGAGGTTTAAGCAAAACTGGGTCAAGCACGTGAGAAACCGAGGTGTGAGGAAGATAAAAAGCTCTCCCCGGCTGAGTGACATTGCAGGGGACGCGTAGGACAGGACACGGTGACAGCCCGAGCGAGCGCTCACTGCGAGGGCTAGGGGGCAAACGGGGATCCCCAGCTCTGCAGCTGCCTCCCCCGCACCGCCCCCCACGGCCCGGTTCAGCACCGGGGCCGGGAGAGGGCTGGCCCCGGGAGCGGGGCCCCGGCAGTGCCGAGCAGAATGGACTCACCGTGTCCTCTCAGCACGCACGGTTCCACAGATCCCACCACGTCCATGGCGGGGAAACGCAGCCCCAAGGACCCTGGCTGTCCCAGCCACACGTCCCCACTGCCACCGCCCTGTGCTAAGGCAGCCTGGGATTTAATGATGGATGGGCTGCCTTTAATAAACGTTTATCTTCAAAGCATTTAAACCCGTGCTCACAGACAGCTAATGAGGGACATTTCAATGCATAAAAGCAGTGTGAACACGGTAATTAACTTTGTTGCTGATTCATTTTTAATCATTTACATGCTCCAGAGATTTGTGGTGTCCTTTAAGTCAACAAAACCTTTTCCAAAGGGCACAGTGCCGATGCCCTTCATACACACAAGCTGATGCTAATTCCCACCTTCCTAAATAACTGTCCAGCACCGACCGAGGGAAGGTCTAGCAAAGCCCAAGGCCAGTGCTGAGGGGAACATGGCCAGGATGCGGTGGGAGGCGAGAGCTTCCTAGCGTGGTGCTTGCAGAGCCCAGCTCACCAGCCTGCTGCTGGGTCAGGGCAGGCAGCCCGACAGTGAGCTCACACACCCAGCCTGGCATAAGCCCATCTGCTGGAGACCCCCTGGAGAAAGGCTGGGGTCTCCCCATCTCCCACTTCCACGGCAACTCCTCCCATAGCTAAAACTTTAAAAATTAACATGCATTTTTAAAAGTCACCTAATGTGCCAGAGCTGCTGCAGTGACTTAAAAGCCAGTGTCAGAGGTATGCTGCTCAGTTGGTGATCTTTCAGAGCTCAGGGATGTGCAAAGGGATGGGACAACGTGCTGGCACCCAGAACAAAGCACACCGACAGAGTGGAAGGTCCCACAAAGGGTGACTCCAGCCACATCTAATGTGCTGCTGCTGGGGAAGCGCCTGGGACACGGTCATCATGTGGAGGATCCAGGGCTGCAGATACCCATCTTCAGCCACAAAGGCTGGGTGCTGGTGGCTCTGCTGTCAGAGTCTTGGGCACCACACACCTTGAGAGCCTGCTCTGGTCCCTGTGGCAGCAGGTAGCCAACACTCCCAACTCTTCCTGGAGCACACACTGCGTGGCAGATACCACAGACAGCACCTCAATGGATACCCAAGGTCAGCAGGGACCAGCATCCTTCTCTTGTCAGCTTCATGAACCATCAGTGCCAGTTGCAAGCTGGATATCACGCTACCAAGAGGAGGGTTAGAGCAAACAAGGCCATGGAAGGCAGAGCAAGAACGTGCATCATTAATACTGAAGGCTCAGTGCCCTGTGTGGATTCACCTCCCCGCATTTCTCCTGGCACCTTGGCAGGGGAAGCCCTCCGGGAGCCTGAGCGAGGGTCTCAGCAGCACTCAGGACCACCCAGAGCAGGGCAGGGCAGGACCGCTGCCTGCAGGCAGGTGTAGGCAAGGCAGTGACCAGGGAACATGCTGCCTGCTGGGCAGCTCCCTGCACAGAAATCTCTGCCAGAGGTTCCGTACCCATTCCTCGGAGCCAGGGCATTCTCTGAAGTCAAGGAAATTTCAAAGCATCCTTGAAGCTTGCAGCCTTCCTCTCTTCTTACTAATTAACTTTAGCAAAATACACTGTCAGTCAAGTCCACAAAACACTCTGCGTTGTTGGGCAAAGCCTAATGGGCTCCCATTTGTGTCTGAGCCAACCTGGCCATTAGCAGAGAGCAATTAGCGAGGCGGAGTGCAGGAGCTGGCTTTGCACGCTCCCCCTCTCCCTCCCACAGGCAGAGGGATGCGAGGACGGCACAGTGACTGTGGGGGTCCACTTCCTCAGGACAGCCAGACTGCCCATCACTCGAAGGCTAGCAGCACTTCCCACCCTGCTGCAGCCCCAAGAGCACCCCAAAACCAAAGGCAGCGTGGAGGGGCAGGGAGCAGAACCCCAGCAGCATGGGTACCCCCTGGGACCTGTCGCATCAGCGTGTGGAGAAGGTGGGGCTTGGCCCAGGTGCCATCCCTGGGACAAGATTCAGACAGGCAGATCCATGTGGGAGCCAGGTGGCCCAGCCTTGTGCCAGCAGAGCCTGCTGGACAGGACCTGGGATAAGCCCCTGTGAAAGTAACACTGGCCCATCTCATGGGGTTACTCAGGGATCCTAGGGAGGAGAAGAGCACCCCGAGGTGCTGTAAGTAGAGAGTCACCACTCAAAGTTAACTGCAAATTAAATGTCACTGTCTTCCCTGTGTTCTGGAAAATATTGAAGGTTATTGGCACACTTTACCTGCAGCAGGAAAAGCTCTATAATGAACATTTAGTCCAGGATTGGTAATGAATCGATATTTCCCAGTAGCTGGCTGTTTGGTTTCAGTTGTCTTAAAACAGATCTTGCTAAAAATACCTTTCCTGTAGTGTATCTGTAGCTAATGAGGTGGATTAGAGAGGCTGATGGGAACTGGAAATGGTGGTGCGGGTCTGAAGCCGGTGAGCAGGCAGCTCCTGGGTGGTGGGCTGGTGTGGGGGAAAGAATCATAGAAACATAGAATTGTAGGGGTTGGAAGGGACCTCGAGAGATCATCGGGTCCAACCCCCTGCCAAAGCAGCTCCCTAGGACCTATCACTCAGATAGGTGTCCAGACGGGTCTTGAATCTCTCCAGAGAAGGAGACTCCACCACCTCCCTGGGCAGCCTATTCCAGTGCTCTGTCACCTTCACTGTGAAAAAGTTTTTCCACATGTTGGTGTGGAACTTCCTGTGCTCCAAGAACTTCCTACGCTCCAAAAGAGCATAGGGAGGGGGTCTGGCTCTGCCCAGCGTGCCGTCTCCCAGAGCAGAGGGAGCCAAGGCTGGCCCAGGTGGTGGCAGGAGCCAGGAGGCACCATAAGAACAGCAGCTCTGTGCAAGCACGACATTTGGAGCCAGCAAGGACAGGCAGATCAGGAGATGTCCCCCCTGCTGGCTCTGCCACCTCCGTGTCACACCAGTTCCAGGGCTGGGAAAAACAGGAACTGATGTCTTTGGAGAGGTCCAGCTCTCACGCTGCTCTAGACTACATCACAGACCTACTCGGTCCCTTTGCTCAGTTCCCCTCTGGGACACAAAACGGGAAGGATGGAGCAGGACCAGGTGCTCAGCTGTTGCTCCTGCAAGGGAAGTCTCTGCTCATGACAGAGGAAGCCTTTGCCTTTCCAAGGGGTCTGTGCTCTGGGCTACCTGCAGAGACCTCACCACACCACAGTGCTCCCCAAGCAGGGGAGCACCACCTCCCTCTGTCTGGGGATGGCCTCCAGCTCTGGCCAAGAGCAGCTCTCCTCCTCTAGGGTCCCAGCTGGGGAGCGCTCTGTAGCCAGCTGTTCGTGGTGTCACCTCTGCCCTTCCCTGGGACACGGCCATCGGCAGAACCCAGCTCTCCCACTCCCTGGCCTCTTGGCAGAGTGACAGGAGCTGCTGTGGGTTAGACCTGCTCCACGTTTAATTGCTCCACTTGCAAGGAGGAAAATCGATCCCACGTTTTATACATTAGCAGCCCCTGTGCTTAAGTTTTGGCACATTTGTGAGCTTAAAAAAAAAAGAAGAAACTAATAAAGCCAGGGAAGTGTCATTTAATTGTTTTAGCTGAACTAATTTGGAGGCTCCGCTGCTCCGGCGTGATCTCCCCATCGATCCCGATGCAAAGCCAGGCCCCAGGCAGCACGGCTTCCCATCGCTGCCCACACCTCAGTCGGCAGCTGCCCATCGCCACTGCCACTCGGTGTCTCAGCTGTGTCCTTCCCAGTCACGGGCGAGTCCCTTCACATGGAGGGTTCTGGGATGACCCACAGCTTGGGGCAGGAGTTGGGCTGCTCGGTGCTCAGGGCTGCAGCCCCTTGGTTCCGTGGTGTGCGCTGGAGCGGGACACGGCTCCTGCCTCCTGAACCAGCATCACACTGGGGACCTGGGGGTGCCTTTTACATGTCCCACGCAGGGTCTGTCCTGGGGGACAGCCCCTTGACTTCATTCCAGCACTGCCCCAGCTGGGCTCTGCAGCCCTGGCCCCACTGCAAGGAGGCAGGAGCACTTCTGCAGGAGCAGTGCCATGCGGTTCGGTCCTGCGCTGCCTGCAAGGCTCCCAGCCCCACACTCCCTGCACCAACTGAGCACATGGGAAGCACAACAGCCTGGAGAGGTTGCAGGGACAAGGACTGTGTGGGGTGACCCCAGCTCAGGACTGGGGAGGCTGCTTCCCAGACAGGCACGGAGCATACACAGCAATCTGAGGGAGGGGGTCAGTCAGGACCTGCGTCCTGCTCCATCACCGTCCTGCTCCTCTGGATGCTCTGTAGATAAACCACTGCTGCTCCTGTCCTTAGACGCCTGTATTGCAGGGCGGCTCCCGGCATCCCATGCAGGACGGGTGACAGTGGCTGATGTCAGGAGCATGGGGGAGATGACACAGACCTGCCGTGGGCAAGAGCAGGCAAAGGACACTGCTGCAGGACAGTCTTTGGAGAGTGAAACGGCTTCAGTGAGCTCCACCCACACTTGCCATGGCTCTCTGGTCACCTGCCACCTGTACCACTGCACAAGGAGCAGAACACTCCCAGCTGCAGGATAGACCCAAGCACGATGCAGGGCAGAAGACCTGCCTGCATCTGCAGACAGCCCTCCCTATGCAGCGCAGAGCTGCCTTCCCAGGCACCAAACCCAGCTACACGAGCTGGAGCACCATCCCAGCGCTCAGCAAGCAGGTGCTGTTCAGAGCAGCTCTGACCCGTCCCTGGTCACAAACCAGCATGCTCTGGCCAACAGGCATGACTCACACCTGCCCGCAAGGACACAACCCAGCAGAGCCTGGAGCAAGCACCACATCATGGTGCCTCCCAACCTGTCTGGCAGCCACGGGGCACTGCCCTGCTCTGGAACAGGGGACACATCTGCTGAGACACTGCTGCGAGAGCACTCAGTGCCTCCCCGCCATGTGCTGACCATGCCAGGCAGCCTTCACCCTGCTGCGAGCTCACAGGGACTAGGGGCCAGACCGAGCCCTCCTCTGCCTCCCAAGACTGATGCTCAGCACAAGCACCGAGGCCCTGCCTGTCTGAGAGCAGCTCCTGCAACAACAAATGCTCGGGAGACAACCACCGGTACACTGGGTCAGGCACCGCGGGGAGCAGGGGGTGAGCTGCCTGTCGCACCGAGGGCAGGGCCACGGGCAGGGGATGAGGCCATGGGTGCTGTGACCTGCTCCCGCGCAGTACTCGCTGCCTGCCCGTGAGCACCCCTGAGCTCCTCGGAAAAGCCTTTCCCTGAAATTAAAATCCCACCACCTCCTGCTGGAGATGCACTCGCTGCTCTCTGCAAAGGACCCGAGAGCTCACGGAGAGCCACGCTTACTCGCGTTCTGAGAGAGAAACCGGTGGAGGACGGGGCCGGCCCCTCTCACGGAGCCAGAGGCACAACCTGACGGCAGAAGGCTGCCGAGGCACAGAGTGGGGCTGCAGGGATGTGCGGGCTCGTCACTCCTTCGTGTCTGGGAGGCCCATTCACGCAGGCGTGTCTTTTCTCAGACGGGATGGGAAACCTGTTCTCATCCCGGGCCCCGAGCCCGTTCCCGGCAGGGCTGGGGCTGGGCGGCTGCAGCCGCAGCGTGGGCTCCAGCAGCCATGTTCCCTCGGCGGGGGGAACCACCGCCTAGGGCTGGGGCACGGACGCTGTGCCCGGAGCCAGCCCGACCCGACCCCGCAGGAGGAGGGAAAACTCCCCGAGAGCGGCCGAGCCGCAGATTCCATCGGCAGCACGACGCCGCCCGGACCGGACCGGACCGGACCGGCGCTCCCGCTCCGCCCCGCCGATGCGGGACGTGGCAGCACCCGCCGCGGCAGCGGGCGCGGACCCGAGAGCCGAGACCGCCGACAAGAGCGCCCGGAGGGGAAGGGAGAGACGGGGGGAGCGGTCGGGGCTGCGCCGGCGGTGATCGCGCTCCCGCCGGCCGCGCCGGGCCAGGGCAGGGGATGCCCGGGCGGGGGGTAGGGGGTACCCGGGTGGGCGGGGGCCGGTCCCGCAGCGCCGCCCTCACCTGTACCACTCCAGCCCGCGGTCGTAGTTCCTGTCGAAGAAGTGGGGCTCGGTGCCCAGGGCGCGCACGTCGGGGTGCACCCGGATGAACTCCAGCACGGCGCGGGTGCCGCCCTTCTTGACGCCCACCACGATGGCCTGCGGCAGGCGCTTGGCTCCCGGGCGGGACGACCCCGGGGGCTGCCGGCCGGCGGCGCGGGGGGTCCCGCGGGCGGCGGGCGGGCGCGGCGCTGCCCGGGGGCTCGGCGGGAGGCGGCCGCCCGCACGGCCGCGACTTCTGCAGAAGTTTCTTGGCGGCGGCGGCGCTGCGGGCGGGCGGGCAGCGGGCGCGGGGCGCGGCGGGGCCGCCGCAGCAGCAGAGGAGGCTGTAGCAGAGGTAGGAGCAGGAGAGCGACAGCGTGAAGAGGACGAGGACCCTCCGCGCCAGCCGCCGGGACGGAGCCGGAGCCGCAGCCGGGGCCCGCCCGCTCGGCGCCCTATGCGCCATGGCTCCATGGGGCCGCGCCGCCGGGCATGGCGCGGCCCGGCCCGGCGCGGCTCGGCGGGGCGCGCCGCTGCCCCCGGGGCTTCGCGGCGGCGGCGCCCCGCACCCTGTGCGGCCGCTCCGGCATGTCCCGCGGCTACGCGGCGGCGCGACCGGGCCGCCCCGGGGGCTGCGCCCGCCGCCCCGGCCCCTGCGCGCCCGCGGCCCCGCCGCTGCGGCTCCCATCCCTGGCGGGCGCGGCTCGGTTCGGCTCGGCGCTCGGACGGCGGCGGCTCCGGCTCTCGCCTCCGCGGGAAGTGCCGGGGCAGAGGCGGCTGCGCTGCTATTTAAGGGGCCGCCTGACGTCAGCTCCTCCCGGAGCCCCCGCGATCGCTCGGCGGCCGCAGCCTCCCCCGAGCCGAGCCGGGCCGGGCCGCCGGCACCCCCCGCGCAGAACCCTCCCTCTCGGGACGGCGACGAGGGATGCCACGGAGCTGGGGCCGGCCGCGCTCCCCCGCTGAGCCCGGCCCCGCCGGCTCTGCCCAGCCCTGCCCGGGCGCGGCCCCGGTGCGAGCATCCCCGCCCCGGCCGGTCCCCCGGGCTCCGCGGTGCCTCCGGGGCTGGAGGGGAGGGGTGGAGGCCCCCGCTGTACTGCTCGGCCCCGCGGGCAGCTCGGAACCCGCAGCGAGTCCTCAACTATCCGGAGCAGCGATGCGGGGCCGGGGGCAGCCGCATCTGCCCCCGCAGCCCGGGCCGGGCCAGAAGCGGTGCCTCCCGCAGCAGCAGCACAGATCCCGGGCCAGGAACGCGGACCGACACCGGAGCCGGTGTGAGCAGCCCCCGATTCGGGGGCCGGGCAGACCGGGTTCCCGGGCGCAGCTGGCAGTGGGCTGGGTGGCAGCTGGCAGGGAGGCATCGTGCCCACCCGGTCCCCAGGGATCGTCTTTCCCGGGTGCCGGAGCCGCTCTGCCCTGCAGCCACCTTCCTCCGAGGGAGGGAACGGGATAAAAGAGGGCTCGTCCCGTGCGGCAGCAACGATGCCTGTCCTCAGCCAGGGCAGGAAGAGCGGCCATCGGCCGCTGTCCTACCGCCGGTAAATAAGAAGGAAAGGCTTGAAAGAGATGCAAAAATTGAATTTCTCTGCCAGGCTGGGGATGCTCAGCCTCGCCTGTGTGGTTTGTGATGCCCTACGAAGCAGGCTGACCCAGGAAAACCACGAGGCTGTTGTAGGGGATGGGTTGCAGATTGTTGCTCCAACCCCACCCCTCTGGCTCCCTCTGCTTGACACGGCTTCCTTCCCTCTCACACCCTGACGTCCCAGACTTCTGCTTGGCTGCTCATGCTGAAGTCAAGGGGCTGTGTGCAGCACCGCTTAGACATTAACAGCCACCGTCCCTGCTTTCTCAGCACAGAAAGCTTGTTCAGCTGCAGAAAGCTACTTGTCTTGTTACTTGGGAAGAAGGATTGTAATAGAGAGAGACAGGCAAGAAGTGCCAGCCCAACACAAATAAGGATGCTGCAAGCTCCTTGGCAGCCAGTCCAGGGAGAGGATGAGGTTTCCTATTGTGCAACACCCAGGAACTCGGTGGAGATGTAAAGAAAGGTGGGGAAGACAGCTGAAAGGCAGTGCTTTCTGCAGCCTCTTTCACCTGTGCTGGTGTGGGAGCAGAGGGATTGGATCTCCTTGGGAGTTTAAAAATAGTTTCTTAAGGAGGAAAGAGTCTCTTGGCTCAGGAACTGGAAGACAGGGGCTGAGTCCTCGTGGGGCCAACCACATCATCCTGGTATGAAGTGGCCCATGGTGGGGGGGATGGGGGGTGCATTTGGGACTGTGTTTGTTGCTCTGTTCAGCAGCAGCTCCTGCCTGGGCAGACTGGGCACCAGCACCCCTGTGCGGGTCAAGGTAGCGAGACAGACATGCAGCTGCTGGAGGACCCAGCCAGCTCTGGCTGGCGTAAACTCACCCACAGCTGGTACCTGAACCGGGCCATATGTCCTCCACTGAGCAGGGAGGCGGCACTGATGGAGCCCCTGGGTTTGCAGCCCCTCGTCTGGGGCACGGCCCTGCCCAGGCAGTGATAACAGGGTCGGAGCACAGGAGCAGGAGTACCTTGGGGCCAGGTACCAGCAGGCTCTCCTTCCAGTGGCAGGAGGTGTCCCTCACTCAGTTCCGCTCCATGACAAACTGCCAAATCTGTGGAAAAGTTGCTTTTTCCATTTTTAGCCATTTTATTGCCTCCATGTGGTGATCCAGCCTCGGCAGCAAACACATTGCTTAGGCATGAACATTAGAGGCGTCTGGATAAATAAAGCTGGTGTGGATGCCTAGACACCTCCGGGTTTCTCTGCTTGCAAGGGAGGAATGTTTTGTAAAGCTGACAATTTTGCTTTGTATCTTTGCAGGGCATGTCTTTCCCATGACATGTTTGCTATTTACACCCCACTCCACATAAACAGCAGCTTCCTGGAGCTTTTGGCACGCTCCCAGCCCTGCCACCTGTGCTAACAGGAGCCCCAGGAATCAGCCCCGAGTGGAATATCCCCCATGGCAAGGGGGAGCCGAGCACCGTGCTGCTGCCCTGGCATCACAGGAGGAAGGAGCCCTCTGAATCGCTGCAGGAGATTCCCCTCTCAGCAGCCAGCCCCTCGCAGCATGGGGCTGGAGGAATGCTGGTGAGCTCTGGAGAAAGTCCTGCTTGCCCTTCTGCCCCCTTTCATCCACTCCTGAACTGAGCTGGCAGGGCATTTTGCTGCTAGCCTTATACCTTCCTCCCCTTTGTCTTCCTTTCCCCACCTCTGTTAGCCCCTTTTCAGGGTCCCACTGGTGCCCCCTCTCCTCCTCACCTCTCCCGGCTTCCTGGTTCTCTTCCCAAGTCAACCTTTCCTCCTTCATCACTCCCAAGCTCTCCAATCTCCCTGCTGGGGTGGGATTTACCAAACCAGCTAGATCCCTGCCCAGCATTAAACTTGAGGACCCTCCTGCGGTGTCCTGTCCCTCCCAGGCCAGTGGCAGCTCATTGCATGGTCCTGGATGCTGCTTTGCTCCAGGACAGTTTCTCCAAATGCCCCCAGGAAGCCTCTCATGTTCCTCCATCACAGAGCAGTGCCCAGCTCATGGGACCATGGGAGCTGTGGCCAGGAAACACCTATACAATGCAAGCACCATACAAGGGGTTTGGAGCTCCTCCTCATCCCTCAGCCCTTTCTCCTTGCTTCTTCCCTGAGGCACTGATCATCCTGGACCACGGTTCCTGCAGATGGGCTCCCAGCTCGGTGGGTTTGCCAGGCAGGAGCCTGGTCCAAGAGCTCATCCTGAGCACAGGTAGCTGATGGGCAGGTAAAAAGAGAACGGCTGCAGAGCTGTAGCCATCAGAAGATTATTACAGAAATACACAAAGTCTGTGCCAGGAGCACATGAAACCTATAGAAAAAAAAAAAGGAAGCAATAAAATGCATACTGGAAATAGCAAATAAAGGTGATATTATACCCTTGATGTCTTCAGGTTGTAGGCAGAAGAGATCAAGGTTAGAATTTATTTCCAGAGCCAAAAAAGCCCTCAGGGCTGAGGTGCCATTGTTAATCCAGTTTTCTGTGTCTAATATGTATGTCATTAACAACCTTTTGATTCTGGGCTGACAAACTGCTGCCTTTCTTTGTGCTGGGAACTGATGGCTGAGCAGTACATGTACCTGGGCGGGGGAGATCTTCAGTGCCACAGGGCAGCCGGGCTGAGCTGCTCCAGCCTCATGCCCTGGCAGTGTCCTTGAGTGCCTGTACAAAGCCTCCACTGTGGGGTCTGCTGCTCCAGTGTGTCCCCATTCTCCTCGTGCTGGCAGGAAACGTGGAGCTGGACAGAGAACATGTTGGCATCACGTAGCCAGAGGAGCAGGGGCCTCAGATCTGTGGGCAGCAGGGAGGTGCCAGGAGGGTGCAAGGGTGGGGGTGAGGCCTGATGGTGCTGGCGTGCTGCATGTTCCCCAGGACCTCTGCAGGTGCTGTGATGGGGTGCATGCCAGAAGGACCCAGCCATTCCCAAATGCTAGGAGCCTGCTGGGACTGCATCCTCTCTCCTGCTCCAGCCCGTGCCGAAGGCTCTGGCATCACTGCAGTGGCTGTCAGTGCTCAGCTTATTCTCCTTCCCCTTTGGCACAGCCCTTGCACCATCTCACCTGGTGAGAGCTGGAGGCTTGGTGATGTGGGAGATGGAGGTGATACTCAGTGCCATCAGCTAATGACACTTCAGCTGCCCTGGCCTCAGAGCCGCTTCCGAAGGCTGATCCCATCTCCTGCAGCCCCTTCAGCTCATCACCACCAAACTCAGTGCCGGCTGGCAGGTCTCCCAGCTCTGAAGTGTGGGGTCTCCCAAGGGCAGCGGAGTCCAAAAGTGCCTGTCAGGCAGCAGGGTTGAAGCAGAGACTTTCTGAGCTGCCTGGAATTGAGTCCGAAACTCCTGTAAGCTTCATTAATCAGTTGTAAATGCACTGTATTCTGAATAAGGCCAGAAAAAAATAAATTTAATTTTGATTCTGACTCAAGCTACTTTGGTCCTAATTCTGAGGCTCTGGCCCAGCCGGGGCAGCCAGCCCTGGCCATGCTGCACAGACTCATTTGATTCCAAAATGCATTTTTAAGCAGGATGGAGCGATGCTTAAAAGCTAAATGGCTTCCCCCAGCTGTAATCACTGCTAGCAGCGTCCTGGAATGAAAGGGATAAAGTCTGGGGGCAGGGGGAGGTTTTAATCTTGCTGAGTAGATTACAGAGATTACTGCAATTTAATCCTTACATATCTGTCACTGACGCTGCAAAGACCATAACTGGAGGTGGGCAGGGGTGTGCTGGTGCCCTCCGAGTTCCTGCCCCTTTTAGCAGGTGGCTGTGCCACAGCTCTGCCACCCACCATACCAGAGGTGGCACTGCTCCCACCAAGGAGTGGTCCAGCGGGTGCTGACTCCAGCTCTGCGACTGGTGGATGAGGATGCTGGGTTGGGCTGAGCCTCCATCCCCAGCCTCAACTGCCTGGGCAGAGGAGAGGGCCCTGGAACTGTGGGGTGAATCCTGCCCGTGCGGCTGGGCACCTCCCAGCTGTGCTGGCACTGGAGGCACATGGAGGGAAGGGGAAAGGCCACGGGGAGCAGGCAGTGCAGGCAGGGTGAGGGCTCCTCATGTCCCAGTCCCAAGGGCAGCTGGGTAATCCCTCTCTCCATCACGAGCACCCTTCCTACCCTCAAAGGAGCCAGAGGCACCCCCTGGTGTAGGAGGGCTCTGGGCAGCAGTGCCAAATCCCTCTGCATCCCCTGCTGCGGAGCCGCCGTGTGAACAGCCCCGAGGAGCTGGCAGGGTTCATCGGCACGCTGCAGCAGACAGGGACCCTGCCACCATCCCCTGCTCCTCATCATTACACCAGCACACACGGAGCTCTCCCCAGCTCTCCGCAGCAGTTGCTTAGGTTAAATCTCATTATCATTCCTTGGGGATCACAGGGGCAGGAGCTAGTTCTCCAATAACTAGAAATATCTCTTTGGCTCACAGACCTTCACAATTATATTTAACTGCAAATGAGGAATCTGTACTCAAACACAAGCTGGTAATTTTTTTTTTCCCAAGCTTGTTGTCAGTGTTGCCTCATGTTCAGCCCAGCTCTTCTGTAGCTTTCTAAACCCCTCCTTGCCTTACGTAAACTTTAAGGCAGAAAATAAGAAGCAAGCTGCCCCCATTCACGCTGAAGGGAGAGAACTGGGTAATTCATGCTCACTGCCAACGCTGCTGTGTCTCCTGGCCCTGGCTGGAGGAAGGCCTGCCCTCTTCATCGCTGCATTGGCCAGATGCTCTCCATGTGCTGGGAGATGTCACTTCCCACGTTGGAAGCTATGGACACACACACAGTCAGGAGAGTGGGGTGTGCTGGCAGGAAAGCCATTGCTCCAGGGGGAGCAGACCCCCAGCCCTGCAAGGTGCCCCCACCACCAACCCACCTCCACCATCTCCTGCTCAGGGGCTGCTGGCCATCCATGAGCATTTCCCTCCTCTTCTGAGCCCTCAGGACAAGCAACCCTGTGGGTGGGGAGCCCTGGGACCACTTGAGCACAGCACAAGGTATGTGCCTGAGCCTCCCCCAAGCTCTGTGCCCTGCCCACAGACCAGCCCACACTGGGGTCCAGGCAGCACCAACCCCACTCTGATATACCCACACTGCTGGGAGCTTTGAAAGACTCTCCCACTGAGGATTTAAACCTCCTGACTAGTCACCTCCCCACTCCTCACCTGGGGCTGTGGGGGGCTGGAGGGGACCTGTACCCTCAGGTCTCTCCATGGTGGTTCTCAGTAGGGATGTGGCTGCTGGGCAGCCCAGGGAGGGGTGGTGGGGCTGTACCACGCACAAGAGGCTGTGACAGGCGGAACAGCAGAAGCTTCTGTGGCAGCTTTGCACTAAAATTAACTTATTTGAAAGCAATTTCTGGTGCATTTCCACGGGAGCCTGAGCTGTGAGCAAGCGAAGCACACGAGCTGGAGCAAACAACCAAAGCGCTCCCCGTCTCGGTGAGCAGCAGGCAGGGATGTGTGTGGGCAACTGTGGGGTGCCACCAGCCCAGGCAGGCAGGAGGGGGCTGTGGGGCTGGGTCCATCCTGCCCTGCACCAGGGGCCATGCCCGGAGCAGGGTCCCCAGAGGCTTGTGCTCTCTGCGCTCGCCTCCCTGCAAAACCACCAGCATCGACACCTCTCTCTTGCTGGTGGAATCTGTGCAAACCAGCTGCTGGTGACATTGCAGCGTCCTCTGACTGTGCAGGAGGCAGCAGATGTGTTGCTGGCGGTGGGGAGGCAGGGGAAGGTGCCGGCTGCAGGGGTGCTCTTAGCCCACTGCCCTCATGGGGTCCCAGCCTGGTGCCCTTCTGCAGCATTGCCAGGCCCGTGGCCACCAACCAAAAGCTCCCTCTGGCCTGACCTAATCCCCACCACAGTCCATGGGGAGTCTGGGTAGTACATGCACCCAAGGGAGAGTCTCCATCTGCTTTCACATCTGCCAAGCATGCCAGCCCCTGCTGAGGGTCCCAGGGGTGCGGGCTGCCCTGCACCTCCCCGCATCTGGTGCGTGTCTCGCTGGAGCCACCAGGAACCATCCCACCTCTGGCAGCGCTTGGGGAGCTCTGGCATCACCACACTGTGCCTCATGGATCCCTCTGGGACTCATGCCCTGCCCGGGCTCTGGCCTGTGCTCTCCTGCCAGCATGGGGCAGGACGTGCAGCCATCCCCCAGCTGCACCACAGGGAGTATCCCCAAGCCCCCATTCCCACCGGTGCCACGAGGCTGCCCGGGCTGCCAGGGCCCATTGTGGGCATGGCATGGCATGGCACAGCAGCGCTGCATGTGGGAGGTGCGTGAGGAGCTGCGTGGCCGTGGGGCTGATGCTCTGCCTGCCAGCGCAGCCGCCGGCTGCAGAAGGCACGTTTCCCGGCGAGCGTGCATCCTTCAGATCAGAAGCGCTCTCCGGCAGGAGCACTTTGAAACACCCTGCCGTCTATTTTTAATGGGATTGAAAAGAGAACAAAACCATTTAAGAACTTGAGGAATCAAAGCAAGTGTCCCCACGTCACACCCAGCGCTCGCAGCAATATCCTGATTAATGACAGGAAAGAGAGGGGAAACAATATTTAATCACACCCTGTTTATACTGGAGCCAAAAATCAAAGCACTACGTTCCTCCTTCATGAGAAAAACGAGGTGGGCATTTCCCCTCTGGTGATTAAGTTTCCCACTACGAGCCCATCAATTCCCATGATTTGGCACGGGGTCCTCTATCACCCCACAACAAGGGCTTCCTTAGCAACAAAATATAACAAACACTGAGCCAGATCCATACACAAGGCGCCGACGTGCATCTATCATTTTGTCTGGATTATCTCAATATGCTTCTCCTTGGGGAGCTGGAGATAAAGCAGTTGCAGCCAAAGCACTGTTAATGATTGGCATGGCAGCAGCAACCCTCATCTGGGGACACCGTGGTGCTCCTGCCACTGTCCCCGTGTCCCCTGGGTACATACACACATACAACTGTCTTGGTTGGAAGGGACCTTATGTGGCCCCACATGTGCACAGTCATACTCCAGCAGCAGCCAAGGCTTCGGTGGTGCCAGGCATGAAGGGTTTGGTGGGCTGTGCACAGTGGTGCTGTCATTGGCTGTACCCGTGGCACAACCCAGGTCCTACGTCGCCACGGCCATGCAGACCCCTGTGCTGAGGAGGGGCAAAAAGCAGGGTCTCAGACGCTGCAGCAGGTGAGAGGGGTGATGCACCATGGGGACCACATGAGCCAGTCTGGGGACTCTGCTCCCAGCCCAGAAAAGTGGGTCAGGCAGCACATGGCCCCCACGACACTTGCTTGCTCCCTCCCCTGCTCCCCTCCTGCCCACATTGATTTGCTCTGGATTCCTTGATTAATTAATCTCAGAGAAATGCAAGGTCTGTTAATTACCCCTGATTAATTAGGGTGAACTTTTAATTGTATCCCTAAGCTGGGATGTGCCGTTCAATAGGCTCCATAATTAGTGACCCAGCAATCTCTTTTAAACCAATTAGCCCAGCGTAACAAGTGAAACGAGCTGGGAGCTGCCCAGCGGGCAGGGGTCCTCCTGTGGTGCTCCAGCATGGCTATGCTCAGCTGGGCTGTGCCACGGTGACGGCAGAGCGGGCAGTGGTGGCTCCCAGCCTTGCATGTGCCCTGTGTGCCAATGCCATCTGTGCAGGGCTGTCCCTGTGCTGTGTGTCCCACGTCCCATGGGACATGGCAGCAGTGCCAGCTGGGGCGCAGTGTTGATGGGAGGGACTGTCTGGGACTGTCCCTGTTCTCTCCCCTCTCCAGGAACCCCAGGTAGGCTTCACGTCCACAGGCAGCACATCTATGAGGACGATGTGCCTGGTAAAAGTACAGCCCAGCCTCCACCCAGAGACAGGGAGCAGCAGGACCGATCCAGTATAAAAAGTCCTGTCAGCTCTTTGATTGATCCATCTCCCCCAGCTCACAGCCACCACAGAAGTGCCCCCTCACCCTAGGCAGCTCTGGCAGAGCAAAGGCCGATGGCTGCATCAACAGCCCAGGGGCCCATGGACGTGCCCAGTGCTGCGCCCATAGCTCCTGGCTGTGAGCATGGCACTGCAGGGTGTCCCAGTGGAGGCTGCAGCGTGGGGACACAGTGCCTGGCAGTGGGACAGCAGTCACAGTCAGCCTGCTGCCCTGCTCACCCTTCCCCATGATGTCCTTCTGTCCCACCTACCCGTCCTTCTGTCCCACCTACCCGTCCTGTCCCTCTGCCTGGCACTTGCACACTGGAGCAAACGGTTCCAGGACACAGGAGAAAACTTTCTTCCCATTGACATATTTTCATCATCCGCTGCAATTTAATATCCAGGTCAGGAAGCAGATGGAAACCAGCCCAGTTGTCCTGGCTAATGGGGACAGGAGCAGTTGTTGATGAGCACTTGTATACGGAGTCAATTAACCAGCCGCTCGCCCCTTCAGCTCCTGTCTCAGCGGGTCAGGCTGACACGGGGAGGGCAGGGAGGGACAAAACCCTGTAGAACCGGAGCAGCTTGGGCTCATTTGTCCTGGGCAGGAGTGGGGCCCAGCCATAATGAGACCCACCCCCCACAACTCAAACCTCCCTCCTGGCCGGGGCAGCCACATCTGTTAAGCCCATGGAAACACTCCAGCTTGTGCTAAGCCGGAGGCAGAGGTGAGGGGCCGCGTTTGCTCCTACCCCCAGCTCTGCCTGGTAGGTGCAGCAGCCCCCAGCTATGGGTCTGGGGGTTCAGGCTCCGTCTTCTGACTCGTCCTGCTGACAAACAGTCCCCTCTCTCCCTGCCTGCCTGGCGCCACGGGCACCGTGCTGCCTGCCGCTGCCTTCCGCTGCCTGGGAGACTCATGTCAGAACTGCCCGAGGCCCAGGGAAGTCATTAGTAATTAATTTGGTTTCTAATCCTCTAATCCAGCTGCTCCTTGATTTGATAAGCGAAAAATCTGCTCCGGCCACATGGACCTTGTTCCATCTGATATCTCCCCTCAGAGGCACTGGCAGGGACGGGTGCCACCCGTGCTCTTTGCATCACGTCCCCAAGCCCAGGCACACTGCTCTTCCCCAGGGGGAGAACTCCAGGGTCCTGCCATGCCGTGCTATGCTGTGCTGTGCCATGCCATGTGGTGCCATGCCATGCTGTGCCATGCCATGCCATGCCATGCCATGCCGTGCCATGCCATGTGGTGCCATGCCATGCTGTGCCATGCCATGCCATGCCATGCCATGCCGTGCCGTGCCATGATGTGCTGTGCTGTGCCATGAGCAGTTATTGGAGCAGGTGTAGGGGACCATGCTGGCCTCATCCTACTGGGCTCAGGACTAAAGGGGTCAGACTGATCCCAGCCCAGAGCGAATGGGGTGACAGGAGCACACGCCCTCAGCTCGTTCTTCACTAGACCTGCAGCCCAGGCAGGACAAGTCCCACTTGCATTTCAGAGCTGATTTTGGGATCCACTGCACACCTCAGGGTGCGAGGAAAGGAACCTTCCCTGTCCCACTGTCCCAGTCTCCCAACTGGGGTGCTCAGTGCCACCGACTGCCATGCTCTCTTTGGCAGTGGCTATGAAACCACCCTGCCTGTGGCACAGCTGTGGTGCCATCCCAGGGGCTGCATCCCACCACATGGTGTACCCAGCACCTCAGGCTCTATTTCTCCTGTAAAGCAGTAAAACAGGAACCGTGTGCCTGGTCCAGTCCCCTCCAGCTCCACCAGCTTGGCAGGCACAGGACCACGTGCCACACACAGGGATGATGCCAGCCATAAGCTGACCGACAGAGCAGTCATCAGCGGGGCTGCGGCACACGACGGGATGAGGGAACATCACAGATGAGAGGCCAAATCCTTCATTAAATCCCACATTAATCTCTAAGAACAGCGATGTCAAAAATCTTAGCAGCAAAATTAAATTTTGTAGCTATATTTCAGCTGCACAAAATCAATATTAATTACAGTGAGAGAGACATTGCTGGGAGAGGGCCTGACCCAGTATTTACCTGCTGCAGTAAAACTCCAGCTTAGTAACTTGTTTATATAAAATAACAGCACATGTTTTTGTGGCAAACAGCTTCCAGTCTGGCAGGTGTCAGGGCTGAATACAGATGTAGCTGGGGCAGCGAATGACCCCTGCAGAAGAGAGGCACTGGGGAGGCAGTGTGTGGTTTGAGGGAGAGAAGAGGGTGGATCCCCAGGGAAGGGTCAGAAGGGGGGCTCTGGTCTGGCAATGCTGCGCCTCACCAGCATTGCCACCCCCTGCTCCTGGTTCTGGGCTGCCCTGCAGTACCTGTGCCAGGGCCATGTGCCCTCTGCACCCGGCTCTGCTCAGGGATTTACTGTCATCCAGAATAAAGCTCATGTCAGGAGGCTAAATCCTGTGCTCAAACATATTTTCCTTTCAGTTACATCAACAATGAGTCCCCAAGTGCCAAGAAAGACTGAGTGGGACCTTTCATGTCCATCAGCCCCCTGGGCAGGCTTCCTTCAGAGATGCTATGTTACTCATTCCGCTTTGGTGAGCTACAACCAGAGACAAGCTGGAGGAGTGTGGTCTGCATTGGTGTGTGGTCTGCACTGGAACCTGGCTGCCTGCCCCACTGAGGCTGGGGGATCTCCATCCCCTCTGCCCAAATGGCTTTGCGGGGGCCATGTGCAGACAGCGGGCTCTGTCCCAGCGCACTCGGCGGCACTGCACGATGCAGCTCCAAACAGGTGGGATGTGCCAAGGGAAGGGATTTGGTTTGAATGGCTCCCAGGGAGCGTGAGATTTGGGAGGGGAGGGAAAACCTTGCAACTCGGCCATGAAAATAGGACTCTGACATGTGGAAAAAAGCAGGAGCATGCAAGGCAGGTGAGGATATCCCAGTGCAGGTCGCTGCAAAGGAACACCCACCAAAAATCCAGATGGTGAGCCGGCAAGGACCAGGCTGTGTCTGTGTGTGTCCATGGACATGGCTGAGGAATTAATTGTCAGGGGCGAGCAGGGTGTGCCTTCTGCTGGGGTGGGCAGGGGCACATCTGAGTGGGTAGGGGCATATCTGGCCAGGGCAGAGACCCAGCTGCCCACTGTGCAGGCAGTCTGTGCAGCAGCAGGGGTGGGCAGGGGTGTCCCTGCACGCCCTGACAGTTCCCCCCACCCCCCCCCCGCGGTGCTGGGCCTGGGCTGCTGCACATCTGTGCTCGCTGGCACCGGGGCCCTGGCCAATCCAGGCATGGGGCATCCCTCGCTGCCTGTCGCAATCAGTTAGTGTCGCGTTAGGAGATGAGCCAGAACAGGGAGTTCGGGGGCAAAGGAATTAAAACGGGAGGGGGAGTTTTAATTAGAGAGAGAAGTCGGAGCTGCAATCAGCCGGGTGAGTGGCTGCCTGCTGTGGGGAATTCTCCGTGTGTCAAACGGCATCAATCAAAACGCCACTTCTTATAAAAGTGCCTCTGCATGGGGGGAGACACTGCCCCATCCCTGTGCCCAGGACTGTGCTGGGTGCCCCCCAAGCTGCGGTCCCTCCCGGACACCTCACGGTGCGGCCCGTCCTGTGCCCTGTGTGGAGCTGACACCGGGCACTAGGCTCCTGCGCTGGGGTCGATGGCTGTGACTTGTGGGGTGTCCTGCCCCAGCACCCAGCCCTGCTCCCAGGGCCAGGCATGGGACAGGTTCTTCAGGGGCCATGGCTGCCTCCTGTGCCCACCTCCAGGCCCATCGCAGGTGACGTTAATTGCTGCAAACTTTTTCCTTGTCAGAAATACACCAGGAGCGTGTTTCCTGGTGCGCTGGGGCAGGAGGTGGTGTCTGCTGTGCAGAAGGCTGGAGAACGGGTCCCTTTGGTCCTGCACCCACCTGCAGCATCCACAACCGCAGATACCCTCTCAGCCCATGCAGGCAGCCTCGGCAATGCCAGTCTCAGGCCCGCAGCAGAGGGTGTGCGGGCTGGGAGCACAAAGTCCCTTCTTGAGCCTGAGCCCAGCAGCAGTGCTGGGACGTGGGAGAGGTGCCCTGAGCCTGGTGGGTATGAAAGACTGGCCTTGGCCACCTTGGTCCTGCTACATCTCCCTCTTCCGTGTGCAGGATCCAGTGACTCGCCTCCCATCCACGCCGGGCTGTGCTCAGCCAACATCTGTAGGGGTTCCTATAGAAACATATTTCACACACCAGTTGTTTAGCAGTGAGGAGGTAAAGCGGTTCATGCTCTGCATTCCTCCAGGAGAGCAGCATTCCTGGAGTCAGAGCAGTTGGAGTGGGAAGAGGAGCACGGCCGTGCTCAACTGCAAGGAGGGACGGGTCTGAGCCGTAAGTGATGCACAGATGCAGCGGGAGCGAGGCGAGGCTTGGGCAGCCCGGCAGGGAAGTGCTCCTCCTGTGGCACCGGACCATGGCCATACAGCCAAGGCTCTCCACCTCCCACTGCCTCCTCCTCTACCTCCCACTGCCCCCTCCATGCAGCCCCAAGGACCGGGTAACAAGTACACATGAAGGGCTGTGCTTCCTGGGGGCTCCCTGCTCAGCATCCCCACGTGCAGGGTGTTCTCACTGCATCAGCAGCCAACTCTATTTATTACTAAAAAATTATGCAACTGGGTCGTGTTCTTGCTATTTTTTATGCATGAGCCAAGCAGCAAATTCCATTATTTAAAAAAACCTGTTTTAGCTAGTGATGCACTAGACCACGCAAGTAAATGCCCAAAATAATTCCAGCTGACACCTTTATGAAGGCAGAGTGAAGTTTAAAGTCTACACAAGCCTTTCATTTGTAATCTCACATCCCTCCTAACTGGCTTATGGGAGCTGCGCTTTCATCTGGCTCCCTAATCCCCTTTGCTGGCTGTGCCTGTGCCCCATGGGGGGATGAGACCCCCAGATCCTGGTGCAGGACTGAGTGTCCAGAAGGACAAAGGGCTGGGTGGGCTGCACCCAGGGCAGGCTTTGGCCCCAAGACCCTGCTGTGACAGCAAACAACATCTGCAAACATCTGCAAACAACATCACGCAGGGTGGAGACACAGATCAGGAAGATCTTTAAGGACAAAAATCATGCAAAGAAATAAGGCTGAGCCCAGGGGAGGCTCCTGGAGGGTCCCTGCAGACCCTTGGGTGCCCTCTTGCTCCCCCAAGCACACGGGTGACCCTGGAGACCTTCTCCAGGCAGGGATAGAGGCCACAGGGTGTTCACAGCCCCCTCAGAGATGGTGCAAGAGGGAAGGTGCTACTGACCACAGCTGCCAGCAAGGAACAGGGTAGGAAATGCAGGTGCTGTGTCTCGTTACTGGCCATTCCCTCTCTGCTTGTTTACCCATGGCTTTTAAAGACACATCTGCCAGCAGCTGGTGGCCAAGGTTTTATGTCTCTGAAGGCTGGCTCTGCCAGTGGCTTGCTCCAAGAGGCAGCGAGGCCGTAGTTAATCACAGCAACCTGATTATTTCTAGTTAAGTTCCACCCTTCAGCCTGACCTTGCTACTTTAATGAACAGGACGCTGAGGGTTTTTTTACCATAAAAAATTTTGTTTGACCCCAAAAGTAAAAGATGACAAACAAACCATGGTATAAATAACCTGGCCTCTAGAAAAAAAAAAAAGCATTAAAGGTAACTTATCAATTAGCCCTTTTCTCACCAATAACTCACCACACTGTCACTTCTGACCCTGGCTAGGCTGACATTTCTATAACCCATTTGCCACCGTTCACGTATTAAATGGCTTCCAGTCACCCTAAATTTGGAGATTTTAATCTCCTATATTAAGTCAGTGGTTCTTAGTAATTCAGTGAATTTATTTTTATTGGCTTTGTAAATCAGAGTTATCCATGTCAGTGACCGTGGTCAGGGAGAGAAGCGTTTGTCTGTGAAATTGGGTTGACACAGACCATTGACTGCAATGATAACAGGTGATTTGCAGGGCTGGCTGGACAAGCCATTTACACCAAGCAGATTATAATATAACAATAAAAAAAAGGTTTAATTACTGACTAAACAGTCAAAGCTGCAGCACACCTGGGCAGAGTGGGGAAGGGGTGCCCTCGCTTTGCTATGCTGGTGTGTAGCCCCTGGGGTGGGGGACAGGACCCCTCAGGGGTGCGGGATGGGCTAAATGGGGAGTAACAACACCTTTAGTGTCAGTCTGCCTGGATGCCAGCCTGCCTGCTGCCCTCTGCCCAGGGGACACCCTGATGTTCTCTGTACATCCCCCCAGCCACTGAGAATGTCCTGACCTGGGAGAACTGGGATGCCTGGGCAGTGAACACACACAGTTTTTAAGGGCTACTGTGATTATTCCGTTGGCTTCAGGCTAAACATCAATTCCTGCAGAGAAATGGGTACCCCTGGGAAAGCAACCTATAATTAATATGTTTGCCAACCCATGCTGCTGCTGCTGCTGCCTTTGAACATGCTCTGGCGTCAGCACCTGCTGATGGAGCATGCGTGGGCTCAGCAAATGGGCACGGCAGCACATTGGCCTTTTTCCAGCTGCTTTTGTGAGCAGCACCTGAGCTGCACCGGGCTCTCCATGAGGGCAGGGCTAGGATGTGCCCAGTCCCAGCAGAGCATCCATGACCTGGTCCCCATGGAGGGGATGGAGAGTGTAGGGTCCAACTTGAACAGCGGGTGCTGCGGGCAGGCTGTGGGCTGTGGGTGTGAGCCTGGCGTGGGGAGTGACTGCACGGTGGGCTGGCACAGAGGCACAGCTCCACCAGCACCATGCTTCCCAGCAGCACGGCTCGTAAATTCCAGGCTGAGCAGTGGCTGGCGAGGTGGAGGAGAGCGGTGATTAACTGAGTGTGCAGAAGGCATGGCAGTCGCCCCAGCCAGCTCTGCTGGGAGCAGTCATCAAGGGCTGTCATTAGCTGAGATTTACACACAAGGCTGGTGACAACTGTCTGATCTCCTCACGCTTTTGGGATGTGTTCTGGCGGGTGCACTGTGGATCTGGGGGGATGGGTCCAGGATCCAGGAGCAGCTCAGCTCAGGGCAGGAGGAGCAGGACTGGGATGAGGGTCTGGCTGGCCCCAGGGGACCCAAGCAGAGCTGGGCTGCACAGGGGCTGTGGTCCCAGCCCCACAAGAGGCACTGCCCCCTGGGTCTGCGGGTTCTGCTCTGAGGAGACATCTCTCCCATCCCTCTGCCCAAGGCAGGCCCTTTGCCAGATCACTTGCATTCAGCCTGGGAGCTGAGCTGCCAAGCCACACAGTCAGCTGTGTCAGGGCCTCAAACAGGTATGGAGCTGATGGACACTTCCTGGCTCTGTATGACGTATAGGATGTGCCACCCATCTGTGGCCCTGTGTGACATGTGATGTGCCTGTGACAGGGAGCACAGCCAGAGGCAGGTCAGTATTTAATGGCTCTTCCTGAGTAGGCGAATGGAGGTGGCGTGGGCGGCTGTGCCACCTCGCGCTGTAGATCTAGGTACAAGCCTTGTCTGAAACACTTCCTTATCCCAGTTAAAGTGCTTGGGATGCTCCGGCGCCACTGCAGTGACGCCGCTGGGTCTGCACGGTGTGGAGTTCCTCCAGGCTGTTGGTGAAGCACATCCATGAGTACTTGGGAGTAGCAATTCCCTGACAGAGCTGAATAATGTCATCAGCTGTTGAACACGTGTCAGATGACCTTTCCCTGCACTCTCCACGAAATCCCATTAATCAGAAGAGCAGAGAAGAGCTAAGAACTCTTTAACAAAATTATTGTAATCTCTGGGTTTCTCATTCATCATGCAGCAGCTCAGCAGGCTCCGTTCTCCCTGTGGGTGTTAGAGGATCCCCTGGCCTTTTCTTTGAAACACCTTCTCCTTTCTTTTTCTGTCCTTCAGCTCTGCAGGCTTGTGGTTCCTTTCCCTATTAGAGTTTTGCAAATTCCCACTCACCGGCCTCGCAGGTTTGCTCATTCTTAGCGGGCCCCTTATGGCACCTTCCCAAATTGCTGGCAAAGTGGCAAGAACTGTGGCAGGGGGCTGTGGGCTGGAAGGGGGGTAGCACTGCCATCTGTCACTGCAGCAGAGAAGCCAGGAGGGGAGCAAAGGCACCGCAGTGACCCTATCTTGCTGGAGGATGGTGAACACCTCCCTTAACAAGCGCCCACGTGTGTGCACATGCATGTGCAAGGATGTGCTGCCAGCTCTGGTGCAGCTGCCCTGGCCCCAGGGGGAGATGCTGCACGTGGGTGCGGTGCTGAGGCTGCCTGGTACCACGGGAGCCCTGGCCTCACTGCAGGGCTCCAGCTAAAGTACTCTGCCAAGCCCCTGGTGAGCTGCTGGCTTGTGGTGGGGCACATGGAGCTCTGTAGTTGCAGGTGATTGGAGCTGACTTGGGCCTGTGATCCAGAGCCACCTCTGAATATTCTCCCTTTAATCGGGCTGTCCTCTGGGAAGGGGCTTGTCAAAGTTGGTATTTTTGCTGCAAGATGAAAGAAAAAAATATGTAAAAGAGAGGCAGAGTGAGCGAGCAGTGGAGCAGAATTACAGCTGTGATTGGCTGCCTGGCATGGAAATTCCCAGGAAGGCTTTTGCGTGGAGCACGCTCAGACAAGTGGCTGTTAACCCTGGGGTCCACGGGACTGTAAGTGCCCTGCACTGCTCACAGCGGGCTGTGAGGCTGAATTAGCCTCTTCCCCCAGGAAAACAGAAGCGCTGCTGGCTGCTGCTGGCACTGGATGTCTCAGGAACAGTAAAGCACGAGGCATTTGCAGCACATGGGCACACAGTCCCCAAGTACCAGAGAAGGCAGCTCTGTGTGGCCCTGTGTCACCCATGGGGCCTAGCCCCAAGCCACGCGGTCAGCTGGGGTGCTCTGTCCCTCCCCCGTGGCAGCCTGAGCATCCTCAGTGGTGGTGCCTGCACACACTTGTTTAACATGCAGGAACCTGTGACAGCGCTGAATCCCTCAGATGTGCTGCAGGGATCCGGTGCCTTTGATGTGAGGAGTCTGAGCTTGTCCTGGTGCTTCTAATGAGGGTGCGCTGCAAAGAAAGAGGATCTGGATCGCTGGCTGATGCTGTCTTTCCAAACTAACAAGAGAAGGAGATCAGTCAAGGTAACTATTTGCCTTTTCAAAGCTTTGCAAGCAACAAAACACAGGTCAAACACAGACAGGAGTAACTCTAGCCAGAGCTTGCCCACACGGGGAGCGTGGGGGCTGCGCTGCCCACAGCCCTGCCGGTGCCTGGTGGGGCTGGTGATGGGTGACAGATCCCCCACCACAGCAGCTCCCATCCCGCCTCCTCTGCCCTCCTGTGCATGGCTGCTGGCAGCTCAGCCACTGACACTGCATGGCTCCTGCTGCCGCTGCCATGGCCCCTCTCCTCCTGAGGGCAGGGGACATCTCCAGCCCTGCAGCAGCTCCACCGAGAGCCACAAGCGCTGCACAGCTGCCGCCCCGGTGAGGAACCCAAACTTCCCTTCCTGGGCAAAGATCTTCCTTGGTTGTTGGCAATCAAAACTCAGGACAAAGTCAAATTTTCAGTTGTCTTCTGGATGGGACGTCAGGGAGAAGGTCAGTTTGGAGGTTGTGGAAAGATCCCACTGGAGCCTTTCAGCAGGATAATGTGAATGTGATGGTGTCTCATAGAAGAGAAAATACTGCAGGAAAACTGGAACAAAACAAGGGAGAGCTGTAATGAAAGGTGGCATTTATACTTCATCTCCAGTTTCTCCACTGAGAGTTTCATCAGTGCTGACACCTTCCTTCAGAACACCTCAGCGTCAGCGAGCCGGGGCTGATGGAGGGAGGAATTTGGCCCAGAGGGTCTCAACCAGCTCCAGTGGCAGCACCAGCTAACAGTTCCTGGGTGCTTTGACACCAAAGGAGGGGGCTGTCTCTTGCCCCTGTCCCAGACAGCCTGGCAGGGCAGCTCCCGGTTTCAGCATCCCCCCAGCTGTGGGGATGGGGCAGTGCTGCTGGGTTTGCCCAGCTCTGGTCTCATGCGTTAGTTCCTCTCGAGCTCTGCAGCCCATGGTGGACACTCCAGCATCCCTGGTCCTCCTGCTGCCTCGCTGGCCAGGGCAGTGCTGCTTCCCGGGCAGGTCCCTACCTCAGGAGTAGCTGCTCCTTTGGCCGCAACTACAGGATCCCAGAGCTGCTAATTACCAGCTCCAGCCTGCCTCTGCCTTTTAATCCATGCAACATCTCAAAGAATTAATTTTCAGCTGTAGAGCAGCATTCAGAAATATCCCCCTGGCATCTCCCTTTTTGGTAAGTCCCAGCTTGCAAGGGCTGTGCTTAATTAGTGAATTAAATACTCTGGAGTTCAGACTGGCTTGTTGTAACTCAAGTCCTCTCCCGCTGCTGCGTCCCAGCAGACACCCCCCCACACACAGAGCACTGGGCCTGCAGCGGGCTGAGCCAAAAGCTTGGGGAACTGACAGTGGGATGGATGCCCCTCACCCAGACTGGGCGCTGTGGGGTGTCAGCTGCCAGGCACAGTAATTGCTGAAACACTTCCACAGGAAGAAACTGTCATCAACTGCCCCATCCACAAGATTTGAACTTTTGAACATCCCTTGCTAAACATTTGAACTTCCCTTGCTACTCTCTGTCAGCTCTGCCAGCATCAGGAGGACTCTTGCACACAGGATTTCAGACACAGTGGGGATGGCAGCAAGGAGTGGCCTCTCTAGGAATGATTCTTCCCAGCATCAGAGAGTGGCAGAGATGAGCAGAGCGGTCTCATATCTCCCCTCCCACTCCATACCTGGTTCTGGTCCCGGAGCAAAAGGCACTGTGAGTTGCCCATCTGGGACCAGTGGCATCAGAGCCATCAGTGTTTCCAGGGTTAAAAGCAAGAAAACAGTTGCAGTGACAAGGGGGGCTGCTTCAGCACCAGGTCCCTGTGAGGTGCCCCCATCTTTGCTTCTTTGTGGCAGGCCGCAGCCTCAGGCCTGGCCTGTGGCCATGCTGGCTCACGCCACAGGGTTGTTCATCCCTCCCTTTTCTTGGTCCAGATGGGAGAGCCATGGAATAGGTGACCAAGGCGAGATGGGGACTTTTCCAGGGCCCAAACCCCACTCTGAGGGGAGGGGAAGGTGCAAAGCGGTGGCAGCAGCATGGCTCTATGCACCGTATTCACCAAGCCAGTGGGAGAGCGGGAAGCGAAAAGGCGGGTAACTCACAGGGCCCGCGGAGTGAAGCACCGACGAGCCAAATCCAGCAATTTAAAAAAGCATCTATCACAGCAGAGCAGTCTGAACTCTGGCCCCAGTGAAGGCCACTTCTTCCCGAGTAATCACTAGGTATAAGTACAGCACATTAATAATGCACATATTGATTGGCCCCGACGCGGCACCACATACGTGCTCGAATCGATAACCCTGTTTAAGTACACGTACCGCAAAACTTTCAAGTGATCCCACCCCTACACTTTAGCACAAAGCTGGGCTGTCACCTCCTAAATTTATGGATTGACAGCGCTCCCATCACACCCGCCTCCAGCCCCGGCCCTTCCCGCACTGTCAGACACCCCCCCATCCACCAGCGCCAGCCCCCACCCCGTGGGAGTGCGGTGCCGTCTCGGAGCCTTGGCCTTGCCCCTGCTTCAGGGGAATGGAGCAGCTGGTGACAGACGCTGGGGATGGGGAGAGAAGCGGGAGCGGGGCACAGGGACGTGTGTGGGGGTGCAAAGCGTGCGACGTGCTTCACCAGGGCTGCAAACGGCTGCGGCGCCGGGAGCAGCGGGTGAGATTAGCTCCATGGACCTTGTGCTTCCACAGGTTATTCCGGGGCTGTTAAACACTGCTTTACATATTTATTAAATCGAAATGAACATGCATCAGCGATTACTCTGCCTGACAAGCACCCGCTGTCGGCTGGAAGTGGTGTCTGACTTCCAGCACTTGCATTCTCCGTACTGCCCTGCGATGACGCCGCTCCAGCGCTGGGAAAGCGATGGCTGAAAGGGAAGATTTAGGGAAAAAAAGCATCACCGATGATCCCAGCACCGGGGTGCTGTATTCTGCATGCCATACGTGGCACCTCTGATTGATGAGCCCTGCACTTCACTCCAATCTGTTCAGAGTTAGGCAATAGCAATCTTTTTTTTTCTTTTCCCAAGCCTTGTCATATATAAAAGCAATTGAGTCAGCAGGCACCGGGTGTCTGGCACGAGAAGAGATTATATTTTTACAAGGTTTTGCAGAAGGTCTATAAAAGTTTCCTCTTCCTTTAAAAAATAAATACAGATACCTCAACGCCTCCCTGGGGAAAAAAAAATTTAAAAATCCAGAAAAAAAATTAAACTTGCAAATTGAAACATTCTGTCTGGATAAAATGTGCTTAAAGAGCCTTTTTATCACTCGTATTAAATGACAGGGATTTTGAGTATAAACTGTGTTTCAGGCCAACGTCTCTGGAAAACTGGGGACTTCCCTGGTATTTCTGGTCCCAGACTGCAGAAACACGCCACTGCTGGATGCTTCCTCGCACAGAGGAGGCCAGGTGGGCCTGGGTACCTGAGAGCAAGTGCTGGGGTCCAGTGCACCTGCCCGGGTTGTGTGTCCCCCACCTCCCCCCACCCTGCTGCCCCGTGCAGCAGGATCAGTGATGCTTTCTCCATCAGGGCCAGGGGAGCTGCAAAGATACTGGTGTCCCCCAGTTTGGTGGCAATGACCAGCAAGGCGCAGACAGCTGGGTTTGGCACCGTGGTGACACTGTGATGTCCTGGATCTGTATGGGATTGGGATTCCCACCGGCGATGGGAGCCAGAGCCGAGATGGGGAGCATTTCTGTTTGGCAGCACCCCAGAGGAAGCCCCAGGGGGCTCCGCAGAGCCGGTCCCACCGGGCCCGTGGCTGCCAGAGCCGGTTCATTACCGCCGGTCACGCAGCGTTGAGGGAGACGTTGGGAACACCAGCATGAATCTGCACCTATGGGTTTTTTTGTGACAGAAGCTGACCCCTTGGGATTGCTGCTCATTACACGTTCGAGAAGGAGCTACTGTAGTTATAGCAAATCTTTTTATAATGATCTTTCATTGTAGATGTAGAGTATTAATTATCAGAGGGTATTAAAAAAAGCATTAGCCCTCTGACCCCCGGAGATGCACGTGGGCTTTTCGAGTGTCTCCCGCAGATCTACTGGGGCCATGGGCTGTTCATCAGGGCAGGGACAGGCAGGGAATGGGTGCTGGCACCGCTCATTTGCCGAGCTCAGTCTGTGCCGGGGGGTCTTTGCCACTGGCAGCCCCTTGGCCTGTGCAGAGCAGCAGTGCCCTCCTGCTCCTGCCAACACCCCACCAGCACCCGGATCAGGCTATACTAAGCATCCTTTGGGATCACCCTACTCCCTTGCCCCTCTGCAGCCAAAATCTACATGGAAGGAGGTGGAATGGAGGGGAAGAGACCACTGACATCAAGGACAATCCTTGTCTGCCCACCCTGGGGGCAGGAGGCGGGGAGGTGATGGGCGCCATGGGGTTGGGACAGCTCCAACTGCAGAGGACCAGCCCTGTGCATCCTTTGGCTCCTGTGGCATACAGCTCCAGTGGTGCTGGAGCACTGCTGGCAACCCCTCACACCTACTGCCTGGACACGTTCATTCTGTGCTTGAAGTGCAAGTTAAAAATTCGTCTTCTCCTTCATTAATGCTGGAATTTATTGCAGAAGAGAGGATTTCTTTATTTTAAAAAACCTATAGGTGGAACACAAGCAAATCGGGGGCTTTTACTAGCATATAAACTGGGAAAAACCTTTGAGATACATCTACATTACAGTAAACTGCATCCATAATTCATACCTAAAGGAGAAATTTTTAGCTCCCTTGGAGGTTTGCTGGTATCTATTATTGATGGGACCATGTTAGGCAACAATAGGCTCCCTCTTATTCACACGCCATTTACTGGTTGAGTCAGGCTTCAGCACCTCCGCTCAGCAGCAGGAGCTCTCAATTAGATTTTTGCAAGGATTTGGAAGGGATTTAGTTAAGAAGCTGGAGTGATGTGGACTGAGCTGAGTTGGGAGAGTATTTCTAGAGGCATGCCTGCTCCCGGTGGTTAATCAATAGATCAGGAATGTGAAAGACACCCGGAACAATTAGTTTCTATTCAGATCTCAGAGAGCAGCATTTGCTCAGCAAAACTCCGGGGATGCAAGAGTCTTCTGAACTGGGAATGGCATAATCCGTTAATCGCAGGGACCGGAGGGCCGGTGGCGTGCAGCAGAGCGGAGAGGCTCAGGGTGGAATCACTGAGCGTTTTAACTGTGTGTAATGCAGGCGGTGCTCAGCACCCTGCCTGGCAAGTAATTACCGCCTGATTACACCATTTGCAGAGCTTTTGGAGGCAGCTGGATGAAGCCTGAGTGCTGCAGGGAGCAATTGTCCCTTGTGTCCCCAGTTTTCGGTCGCCTTAGCTGGATGCAGCATCTTCCACCCTGAAGGTCCCACCTCAGCATCTGGCGTCGGGGTCACTGGGGAGCTCAGAGCTGCTGGAAGCCTGTGGCAGGTCACTGCTGGGCTGCCTGGTGTTGCTGTGGTTGTCCCCAGCCCGTGCTACTCGGGACAGCCCCATGGGGAGATGATCCACCAGCCCTGCACCCCTTGGAGAGGTCCGAAAAGGCTGCAGAGGGGATTGCACAGAGTCCAAGCTGAGAGCATTGGCAGCACCAACCCCTCTCTCCCTCCTTTCCCCAGCGTGAAATTTAGCCAAAACACTTCTAAAGCATCTCTGTGCCTGCCAAAGAGAAAGAGAGATGGTTTGTGAAAGTTCCTGTGAAATCTGGGGGTTTTTTTTGAAAACTTTTTAATGGTTTTGGGTATGGTGGGTGGTTTTTTTAGTCCAAAATAAAAAACAGATGCTGAAATGTGCCGACTGTCACAGGGCACCTCATCTCCTCCAACAGAAAGCAGCTCCAGCCCCTGCAAGCTAAGGCAGTGCCAGGGCCAGGGGGGACAGTGGTCCCATGTGCTCTAGAACATTGAAATCCCTACCCCAGGGCTGGGGTGAAATGGAGTGTTTGGAGAGGGAAGAGGAAGGGACAGCAGTTCTTACCGTGATTATAAATTAGGGAAATGTGTCTAGCACACACATGTATTTACAGAGCACGTAGCAGTTAGCTTAAATCTAAGATAAAGGCTGCTGTTCACATAAAAATCCCATCCTTCCCAACCCATCAATTCTGCATTGAATGGGATCCAGGAACCACAATGCAAATCTCAGGGCTACAAATCTCACTGACAATATGTTTTGTTCCACAAACAGTTGCAAAGCCAAGTATAAAACCACACAACAGTCCTTATCTGACAGATTTCCCTTTGATTAGCTTTTAATTGCTCATTAAGATTTGGGTGGTTTACATCTTTTCTTGCAGGGCAGAGGAGCAGCATCCCTGCAGAGCTGTGGGTGATGTCCAGCCAGCAAGCCCACGCTCCTCCCTGAGCTGTGCTCCTGCTTGCTGGAGCGCTCTGCCTGCTCAGCCTGCCTTGGGTGCTGCTCTCCAGTTTGGGTGAATCCCTCTGGGTGAGTCCCTCTTGGGTGCTTCTCCCCTTTCCCCGGATTATTTCCAGGTTTGTTAGGGTTAGCCAGCAAGGATGGAAACAAATGGCTGTCGAAGGAGCTGCCAAAGGAAATCTTTGTGGAACAAAACGCATCAATGGCGGCTCAGAGCCAAGGCTCAGAGTTTCCCTGGCGTTACCCAGATCTGAGGGTGAATGATTTGCCTCCCTTCGCCAGCTCAGCTGGAGCAGGGTGCTGAGCGCTGGGGCAGCGCTGGCACCGTCTCTGTGCTTGGCACAGGCCTCTGGCTGCTCTCCCACCTTGCCCAGGTGAGCCAGGCCTGCGGGCACAGGCATGGTGGCTGCTGGCAGGGGGGACAGTTGGGGTGCAGACACCAGCTGCCTGGCTCAGGGCGTGCAGGCAGCAGACCCCTCTGTGCCACCACTGCTGGCAAGCTGCAGGGAGGCAGATGCTCGTATCCTCCTGGCTGCTGGGGCAGGCACCGGGATTAGAGGAGCCCTGAGCATGTCAGGGGCTCATGTTATTTGTTTATGAGAGGTTTGCATGAAATTTTAGGATTTACAAAGTAGTCATATCATTTAATCCTCTTTAATGAGGTTTGGGGATTTATGGGCCAGACATTTTCATTTGCAGCTCGCACAATTAACCTTGGTTAACCTATAAAGAAAACTTCAGGAGAAGTTTGACTTCTTCAATTATTAAAGCTGGGGATTGGAAGCACGGCAGGCAGCCTGCTGTGCCCCTGCTCACTGTGAAGTATCATGTACAGAGAAGCCAGCAGCATCCTGTGTGTTGGGAGCTGTCCTGCCTCCCAGCTGCCTAGGTGCCTGTGTACAGTCATTCTCCCACAGTTTATCCAGGGATTAAGCATCTGCGCCGAGCCGTGGCTGAGCTCGGCTGTGCTGCTGGGCCAGGAGCAGTGTTTGCTTGCACAGGGTGCTCCAGTGATGGGGCTCTGCAGCATGTCCTCCTCCTGAAGAGGCACCACAGACCCCTGCTGCTGACCACACTGCTCTCCGGCTGCACCCCTCGCCTCTCCCCAGGCAGAACCAGCTCTGTGCCCCTGCCCCTCTCCTGTGGCCGTGGGGCTGCTCCCCACGTCAGGGGTGTCACTTGGTGCCTGCTGCAGCCGGGGCCATGCTCTGGTAGAGTCTGCAGCAGGGACAGCCATGCTGCTGGGAAAGGAGATGACTGGGGGTGAATCCTACCCTGGAGCCCCAGCAGACATCGCTGCTGGGGCTGGAAGTGTTTTGCAGAGGCAGCAGTGATGGAGCGGGGCGCTCTGCTGCCAGCAAAGCCTGCTCTCCAGGGGAATATCAAGTACGCAGGGCACAGAGGGCACACAGTGGCTGGGGTGACAGGGGCAGCACCTCATCCTTGACCCTGGCTTTGATGCGGTGCTGACAGACCTGAGGGGTGGCCCCGAGCTCCTGAGTGCAAAGGGGCCATGTGCCTCAGCCGTGGAGTCCCTGGCTCCTCCACCTCCAGCCCCCAGCAGTGCCCACGCTGGGGGCAGCGGTTTGGGCAGCGCACACAGTGTCTTGGCCAGGGCCCAACACATTGGGAAGGCAAAGCAAACCCACGGCATGGCACAGCGGAGATGGGGGGAGAGCCCTCGGCACGAGGTGGAACACCTGGGCAGTGTCCCCAGCCAGCGGTGACATCTGGGCAGTGCTGCCAGCCCTTTAAAGTTCTCGTAATTCTACAATAAATCAGTATGGTAATTTCTCTCTGCAATAAAGCCCCTATTCCCGTCGCAAGCTCTCATAACCGGCACCTCGATCTTTCTGTGCTCTTTGCTCTTTATTACCTTTCAATGACTTAAGCCCCTGAACTGAATAACTTCATCAAGGTGTCAACCTAAACAGATTTTTCCCTATAATGGCCCAACTCTCACAGGTTCTTAATGAAAAATATTGATTCCGAAGGATTAGTTGCAGATTTATGTGGTGGATGCTGATCCCTCTGTCACCTGATACCTTATCAGTGGATGAAGGAACTGATCCTCCCCGCATGGTTTTAAAAAAGCAATCACAGACTGTGTCAAGCAGGAGCTTATTCCCAGAGAAATGCATATAATGCTGTGTCTGGATCAGATACAATGCTTAACAGATAGCTAATAGCAGGGGCTGAGGAACAGCCTGCCTGGCTGGGCCAGTTTGCATCTCCCTGCTCCGGGTGGCTGGGCAGAGCCAGCATCCCCGGTCCTGCTCCTGAGGGGCACAGCCTGGCCAGAGGGTCCCATGGCAGCTGCCTCTGCCATCCCTCGCTGGCCTGGTAGGGCATGTCTGCGCCTGGGCGGGACAGATCTGAGCCATGGCTCATGGGGCTGCAAGAGCAGCACCCCAGGTGGTATGGAGTGAGTTTGTTGGGTCTCAGCACATCCATGCAGTCAAGCTGTCCTGTCTCTCTGTAGCTCTAGAGCTGTCAGTCCAGCACCATGAACCACACCAAGTTCCTTATCTCCCCTCCTCCCTCTGGGTCCTTAACATCCCAGCCAACCCCCTGCTTCCCACAGATCCTGGTTACAGCTGCTTCGATACCACCTAAGCCAGGGTCCAATGTCTACCAGAGAGGGAGGGAAGGGCTGCTTGTGACAGGTGAAGGAAAAGCCGTCTTCGAAAGGGCAGGAGCTCCTCGATGCTGTGTGGGACTCGCCTTGCTGTCTGCTGCCATCCAGGAGCATCCCTTGGACCTGTTTGGGAACCTCCCGTGGCTGGGTGGGTAGAGCCCTGTCCTGCCTCCTGCTCCAGCTGCAGGTGAGATTTAACACAGGCAAAAGCTCCCTTTCCCCACAGATGGTTTGGGGGCTGGCGGGCAGCGCTGTGTGTGCAGGGCAGTGATGGAAAGCCGCTGGCATGGCCCCAAAACTGATCCATGTTACATCGCCTGCCAGCAACTCTGGGTTAATCATTTGCTTTAATGACACATCAGAGGCTAAGTGCTGATGAGCAGATCCTCTACTGCACTGTGCCCATGTACCAATGCCTGGGGTGCCCGGGAGCGCCCACTGCCAGAGGCAGTGCCGGGCGGCAGCTGGGGCCATGCAGTGCATCCCTGGCCCACAGGAGCCTCTCCCTGCCCCACTGGTAGGGACCCTCTGGCACCCATGGGCACAGGCTGTGGCCACCCCACTAGCAGGTCCCAGGGCAGGGACTGGCTATCCCCGGTCCCCTGGGAGCTGGTAATCGGGTCTGGGGTCTTTCCCATGTGTGCAGCAGAGGAGACCCTGGCAGCAGTGGCACTGAGTGGCAGCCACACATCTGGTATTAATCTTCTTTTTCCCTCCCTTCAGAAACTTGCAACTGAAATTAATACATAAATTACAGCCCGGAGTGAGGCGTTATAAATAATAGCAGAAGGGCTTTGATTATTTACATTTTTATGGAATCTGAACTGATCAAATACATAGAAGTCACCAGGCACATGGGAGAATTATGTCGTGTTCAGACATGATTTAAAGGCCGCGCAAGAGGGACCCCTCCAGGAGAAGTGATCAGGCAGGGCCGGGCACTCCGGGCCGGATGAGCGATGTCCAGACACCACAAAATCAACCTCAGTCCTTCAAAACTTCAGGGAGAGAAGCAAAAAAGCCATGGCTGCCTGTGACATCAGCACCTCAAACACCCCTCTGTCTCCCCGCTGTTTGCTGGGTGCGGTAATGAATGTTTTGGCAACAACCTTGCTCAAAACCTAATAAAATTATTCAACATTCTGTGAGGAGCCTTGGAAATAGAGGCTGTCCTACAGCGGCGGCGTGCGACTGTGGCAGCAGAGCGGTGCATTTTGGGTTGATTTAAAACCTCATTCGTTTTTCATTAGCTCAGAATTGCTGCAGACGAAGGTTCATTTTTACTACGTGCGTGGAACGCGAACGAACGTCGGGAGTTTGTTTCTTCCATTTACCTAGCCTGTGAAGTCACCCGATTTAAGGATGAAAGGAGCTATTTGCTTCCAATTACCTAAACATGACTGAGAGCAGGTATATCCCTTCCTCGCTACCAAATGGGCTCATCCCGGTAGGTTGCTCACCCCAATGGGTTGCTCAACCCCCTGCCCGCAGGTGGAGCTCACCCCCACGGCCGGGTCTCTGCTCACACCCTGGGATGCTGGGTGGGAACAGAGAAGCTTTTGGCCTCTTCACGCCTTGGAGGATGGGCTTGGCATCACCCTGGGCAGCGCAGCCATCCTCCCGTGGAGCATCCCAGCCCTGCTCTCCAGGTGAGTGGGCCAGGAAGACAAGATGAGATCCACCTGCCCCCGGGGTGATGGGTTGTGATCGACCTTTGCCCAGCTGGTCTCCATCAAGGGCACCCACTCCAGGAACGTGGTGGGGTACTGGAGCACAACCTGCAGCAAGCACCAGGCTGCAGCATCCTGCAGGTCTGTGGCCGTCTGCCGGAGGCATGTGGGGCCCACCAGCTACAGAGGATGGCAGCGGGCAGAAGCTGCCTGTGCCAGGAGGCAGGGCTTGCAGAGCTCCCCAAAAGCTGCGGAGCCCCTGTGCTCACCCATCTCCCTGGCACCTGCCCAGCACTAGTACTCATCACATTGACTCTGTGCATCAACCCCCCTGGCTCCCTCCCCGAGCCGGGTGCAGCCGAAACACTCCTTCCCTCCCCCAGAGCAAGGAGCTGTTTCAGGCTGGGTTGCTCTTCTTTTGATTTTGTAATTTGCACGATAATCACACTCCATTCACATTCCCAATTACTTTACCACTCAGTGTAGAAAAAAACTATTCCACTGATTAAAACCACAATAATTAAAATTGAGGCTTTGTGCTGCTTCTGCCTTTTAAACATTTTACAAACTTCCCCCCTCCCCCCTCCCCAATTCCTAATTTCAAAGCTCCCATCAGGGTCCCAATTTCATGGCTAATTTGTGGAGCCATTGCCTGTGTAATCGTTAGTGCTGCTGGTGCAGGGTGGGCTGCAGGCAGCAGCCCCAGCAGCCAGGGCGAGCCCACAGCTCACATCCTGCTGGCATATAGTTATTTCTTCATTTTTGCATTATTATTCTGCAAGCTTCGGGTGTTTGTGGGCATGCTGACCAGGAGTGGGGCTGGGGAGGGGCCCACACACTTCCCACACACCCTTATTTCACCTGCTCTCAGGCAGCCAAGCCCTTTTCCCTGCCAGGGTCCAAGCTCTGCCCATCCTCTGACAGGTTTTCCACCTCTCTGCCCCTCTGCAGCAGCCCCCCAGACGCTGCCCATCCCCTGCCTGGCATGGAAATGGGTTGAGCTGTAACCAGAGTGGGCCCCTTTCCAGCTGCCTGCCTGAGTGGCGAGGCCATGACGCAGTTTCATCCTGGTTTTTCTCCCCACTCTGGGTCTTCCCAGTGAGTTCTTCCCCGTTAACTGGGTGTGCCCTGGGCCCAGGCACACCTTGTGCTTCCAATGGAAAAAGAGGAGCAGAGAAGCAGCATATATTCTGTACGCAAGAATAAATGGGAATGGATTTTAATTACATCTAATTGAGTCTCCAGAATTCAGACAACTTCCAAATTAACACCAATTAACATAGTATACTTGATATCCCATAACATTTAATTAAACCTCTTAAAATAAGATCTGTAAAGCTCCCCTTGAAGCTTCACAGAGATGATCCCACTGGATGCTGCACCTTAAAGGTATTTAAATAAAATCCTTACACAGTCCTTATACAGCAGCAGCTCCAGACCCTGCTGCAGAGCAGCACACACACAGAATCATGGAATGGCCTGGGTTGGAAGGGACCCCAAGGATCACAGAGCTCCAACCCCCTGCCATAGGCAGGGACACCAAACTCCAGGCCTGGAGCTACACAAGGTTGCCCAGGGCCCCAGCCAACCTGGCATTGAGCACACCCAGGGATGGGGCACCCATCCCCTCTCTGGGCAGCCTGTTCCAGCCCCTCACCACTCTCTCTGTCAAAAACTTCCCCCTAATATCTAATCTGAACCTTCCCTCCTTTAGCTTTAATCCATCCCCCTTGTCCTGCCATTTTCTACCCTTTGAACAAGCTGATTCCCCTCCTGTTCCTCTGCTCCCTTCAGGGACTGGCAGGCTGCAATGAGGTCCCCCCACAGCCTTCTCTTCTCCAGGCTGACCCAGCCCAGCTCCCTCAGCCTCTCCTCGAAGGGGAGCTGCTCCAGCCCTCTGATCATCCTCGTGGCTCCTCTGAACCCTCTCCAACAGTTCTACATCTTTCTTGTATTGGGGCCCCAGCTCTGGACACAGGACTCCAGATGGGGCCTCACAAGGGCAGAGCAGAGAGGGACAATCCCCTCCCTGTCCCTGATGCCACCCCTCTGCTGATGGAGCCCAGGATACACACGCGTGGCAGAGGTGGTCTTCGGGTACTGCTGCTAATAGACAGGGCTGATGAACCAGCCCGTGAGCATCGAGTGGGTGCATCAGGACAAGCAAAGAGTGTCACCCATGGTGCTGCCCAGGCAATGGGGAGGTCCTGCATGGCTGCCAGCTGCTGCTGGCTCCCTGCACCCTCACCAGGAGCCAGCGACCACCAGCATTGGCACAGCAGTGTCAGGGCTCAGCGGAGGTGAACACAGTGTGGTGAGGAGCTGCGGGGCAGATCTCACCTTTGTTTCCCCAGGGCCCTTGGGGTGCTGGGGAAACCCGCCTCACCAGTGCTGGAAGTGACTGCCCCAGGTGCTGGAACGTGATGGATAAGCCCGGTTAAGCTCCAGCCTAAAGTTTAGCTCAAGCCCAGGGTGCCCACGCACAGGTCTGCCAGCTGCACACACACTGCTGGGGCTGCTGGCTGCATGCTGGGCATTACGTGAGCTCACCGGGTGGGGGCACCCAGCGTGTTGCCCATATGTCCCCTCTGGCTCCTCATTTATTATATGACATGGCTCGAACTCTCTCCCTCCTTGTGGCATAAGCCAATTACACAAGACCAGCAAACAAGAGGAGGCTTTGGAAGTAAACATCTGGTTGGGAGCCAGCTGAATAACTGCTAAAAATTGTTATTTTTCTGGTTGTCACCATCACGGATCACAGCCCTTATAATTTGCTACCTACAGCTCTCTGCTGGATGTACATTTCTTGTCCCTAACCTGCATCTAAGACAGATTCCAGCTGTGCAAAATCATATTTCGCTTTATTTAGTGTCATGGAAACCTTTGCCTAGACAACAGAGGCACAATGCCAGCCCAGTGCAAGGAGCTCAGCTCCAGCGTGGACTCGAGCTGTGGGGAGAGCGTGGTGAGTCACCGAGTCACTGCCTGCAGCCCCCGCGCCTCCCTCGGCACCTTGCTCAGCCCCTGGCCAAAGCACGAGCCCCCGACTCATTCCCCAACAGCAGGCCAGCCCTGCAGCTGATCTTTGGGGGCTGCCAGCCAAAACAGGGCACCTTGGCCACAGGATCTGTCTCCCTGGGTACCCTCACCTGGGGACACCACCCTTGCTCCTGGGTCTCCCACCCTGGGTGTTCCTGGGTCTTGTCCTGGCCTCAGTGGCTGGCTGGGCAGTTTGCAGGATCCTGCCCCTTGAGGTGGGCTCTGTCAGTGAGGCTGCCAGGGCCCAGGGTATGAGGGGAGGAAAAGAGAAGCCTATAAATAACAGGCAACGGCGGCAGCCAGGGTTCTGGGAAAGGCCTGCTGTAACATCCATAACAAATAAATTATAAAAACCTGACGAACCAACACACAGCCTCCCCTCCACTCTGACAGGCTGCTGACCTCCAGCTCTCAACGGCAGCGAAATGCCAGGAGACGAAAATAGCAAAAAAACACCAATTAAATATTAAAACTCACAAATGTAATGTGGAGCAGGAGAGGGGAAGGGGGCAGGCGTCAGCTCCGAAGGCAGGGCTGAGCGCTCCACCCAGCCTGAGCGGGGCTCCACCATCTGCAAGTAATAAGGACGATTTGTGTTGGAGATTAAAGCGGAACTTCCAAGCTCATCTGTCACGAAAACACTGAATGCTAATGACAGTGTCACGGGTGCGATGGCAATCCACCTACTGTTGGGGTTTCTTGCACGCTTACTCCTGACATTTGTCTGCTTTGCAATACCTCTAGGTCTGAATTTGCTCCTCTGCTCCTTCCCTTCCCTTCCCTTCCCTTCCCTTCCCTTCCCTTCCCTTCCCTTCCCTTCCCTTCCCTTCCCTTCCCTTCCCTTCCCTTCCCTTCCCTTCCCTTCCCTTCCCTTCCCTTCCCTTCCCTTCCCTTCCCTCCCCTCCCCTCCCCTCCCCTCCCCTCCCCCTTCCCCTCCCCCTTCCCCTCCCCCTTCCCCTTCCCCTTTTCCACACCCATCCTCATCCTCATCCCCATCCTGCAGCCGGCTCAGCCTCGCTGAAGGAGCCATCCATGGAAGCAGCATCCCCACACAAGTAGAGCTTAGCAGTGAGTGTACCAGTGGGCACAGCCTGGCACCACAGCCAGCAGCCAGCCAGGTACAGACTGCAGCAAACCCAGAGGCTCCTCATGGAAATGAGGCTTTAATTAGGCAAGAGAAAATCGTCTTTCTCAAAGACAGAAATCAAGGCCCTTAAAAGGGGGATTTATTTATTGAACGTGGAGATCAAATCTGCTTTGCAGAAGGAGCAGAGGAGAAAGTTGTGCTCCCTGAGACTCATGGTGATGTAACGCTGCTCTGGCTCCCGTGGACCCTCCAGTGGCAGTGTTCCCACGTGGCCGCCATGCTGATGCTGCGAGGGAATGCCAGCCTGACAGAGAGCCTGGAGCCCTCCCTGGAGTTGCAGAGCATGGTCTTGCCAGCACTGCCCACTGCAGAGCAGCCCGCAGCCTCGGGATGTGCCAGCAGGCAGGACCCATCCTCCGCAGGACACAGGAGATGGTGCCTGGGGGATCAGCCAGTGCCCCCACAGATGTGTCCATCCAGAGGGACCACAGGGTACAGCGCTGCCCTGGGGATGCTCATCTCCCACCTGGCACTCTGTGCACCCCCTCCCCAGTGTCTCCCAAGCCCTCCTGCTTAATATTGAAACAAGAAGAGGAGATTGGGAAGCGCTGCCCGGGACTGAACGCTGCGGGGCCCCGTGCGGCCGCTCGCCCAGGGTGAATGCACGGGCACAGTGCTGAAACCCAGTAATTCAGTATTGCCCTGCTCTGCTAGCAGCGTTCGCAACGCTCTGCGTGGTTCACCCCCACAAAGCTGCTGCTTGACCAAGCTTCAGTGGATCCTTTGCAAAGCCATTTAAAAGGTGCTTTTTAAACATCCCGTGGCAAGGAAAGGAGTAAGCAAACATGGGCCACTGCCGGCTGTGGCAGAACAGAGACCAGCTTTCCTCCGGCTTCTCTCCATCCCTGCTTGACTGAAGAAGTCTGTAGGGACATCGACAAACTTCACTGTGAATAGTCTGGAGTTAGGAATGACTGCAGCTGTGCGGTGGTACCATTAGACCAGCTCTACCCTGGAGCCTGGGCTGGCTCAGGATGCCCTCAGCCACAGACCCCAGGGGCAGCTGGGATGGACATGTGGGTCTGGGGCTCTGCCCACCCAGAGCAGCTCCAGACCCCTGGCAGGAGAGCATCCTTTGGCTGGGCAGCACCTGCTGACATCTCGCCCTGGCAGGCTGGGGGCTGCACGCTGCTTCCTTTCCAGCCCACCTCTCCAGCCCCTGCAGCATCCAGAGATGTCAGGAAGGACAGATTGGGGCAGAAGGGGGTTCTCTGTGCTAGGAGGTGGGGAAACGCAACGCAAACAACAGGCAGAGGAGTTTTGTGCAGCCTTTATAGTGTTATCACACCTCAGGAATAAGCATAAAGGTCAAAATCATTAGCGTTTGAGTTCTGAATTAAATCCATTGCAATTAGCCCTGAAAAGATAACTGGAGATGCTGTTGAGATAACAGAGCAAGTATCTTCTGTAATTGATAATTACTAGGTGTAAAGACATGTGCACTTGCTTTGAAAAGCATAATTGTTTCTCATCTGAAGAGATCGCTTTATTTTAATGGTCTGCAATTATTTTTATTTTAGACAGACTGGTGCCAACATCTGTAGCCTCAAACCAGCCCATTTCTACAGGAAATCATTACAATTTGCTGCTTACCCCTCCCACCCACGAGAAGATTTGTTTACTGTTGCTGTAAGGGACAGAACTGGGGCTGCTTTCTAAACCTGGTGAGGAAATGATACACCAAAGCACATCTGTGGGCATGTTTTTCTTGATCCAGTTCTGAGTAAGCTCCAGGTATGCCCAGGGTGAGGCTATTGGCTGCTCCCTTCATTTGCTGGGGGCTAGCTGAGAGCCAGGACCATGAGAGGGTACTTGAGGAAGAGGAGAAATGTAGGCAGCATGGCCAGAGCCTGGTCCTGCCCCTGCGAGGGCAGTGCCGGGCTGCCCGCGATGGTGGGGCAGGGGCTCTGCTGACCCCTCAAGCACCCGATGGTCTCTTCAGCCACGTTATAGGAGATGGGACAAGGGGAAATGGCCTCAAGCTGCGCCAGGGCAGGGTCAGAGCAGGTGTTAGGAAAAATTCTCCACCAACAGGGTTATTGGGCGCTGGAACGGGCTGCCCAGGGAGGGGGTTGAGTCCCCTGGGGGTGTTTAACAGAGGGGTAGATGAGGTGCTCAGGGATATAGTTTAGCATAAGATAGGAAAGATTGGACTGGATGATCCTAAAGGTCTTTTCCAACCTAGTGACTCTGTGATTCTGTGATTCTGAGTCAGGCCCCGGAGATGCCAGCTGCCCAAACACATCCCTGAGGTCTGCTTTCAAACCTCACCCACCTCATGGAACTGAGGGCGAGAGGCAAACACTGATGAGTCCCTTCTGTCAGAGGAGATGCAGAGCATCCCCTGTCCAGGTGGGGAATCCCCATATGCTTTGAGGGGGAAAAAAAATCCTTTTGGTGATCTCTTGAATGACTCCTGCTTCTTCTGCACAGCAGCAGGATGCCGAGGGAGAAGGAACCTCTTTTGTCCCTCAGCTTTCCTGGGACCCTTGGCCAGGCAGGACCATGGCCACCCAGATGGCCATGATGTGCAGCAGCACGTTCACCTGCATGACACAGACTGAACAATTATTTAATCAGCGCTGAATGGGACTTGTGTTATCTCTGCTTTGCACTGCGACTGCCAGAGACACTGGGGCTCTGTGCAATTGCCACTTTGGCTGATAGCATCCTGATATTATGGCCTCGGACAATCAGGGAGCATCGATCGTGTCATTAGTGCACAGCCTGATCAGAAAGCAGGCAGGACCTGCGAAGTCTCTGCATTTCCTACAGCAAAGAGCTTATCTCTTCCGGGAGGACAGATCACAGGCGGTGGCGCTGGGGGATGAACCGTTGTCCTTGCTATTAGCTCCGCAGAGCTGCATTGCAAGCAGCAGCAGGACTAGCAGCAGGGAGGGTTTTAGATCAGCCTGCGTGGCTCTGAGCAGCATCCCCTCTCCACCAGCTTGTGCCCTTCGCTGCAGAGCCCCGTGGGGCTGGGAGCTCCAGCCAGCAGCAGGAGGGGGACAGCCAAGCGCCGGTCCTCGGGCAGGTCCCTGGAGAGCGGCTGAAATACCATTAACCAGGAAAATGGCAATTTGCCTAAAGTGGACATGCTTCATCAGTGCTAAGAGGAGCCGGTTATAATTTCATAACCATTCGTGCTGGCTGATGACAGCAAATACATCTGTGTTCATTACCGCAGAGACATCGGGCGTCACATGCGCCGTGTGCTGCCCTCAGCAAGGGGGTGAGAGCAGGGCAAAGGGGACGAAACTCATGGCCAATTACAATTAAATTAACCCACCCGGGCACCAGGAGCTGCAGGACCATGCTGCCAGCTGCGGGCACGATGCTGTGGGACAGGGACCATGAGGTCGGGGCCGCCCTGTCCCCCAGGCTGGGACGAGCCCAAGCAGAGGTGTTCCCCTTTGCCTTCGTGTGGCTGAAAGAGTCACCGTGAAAGCTGGGGGCAGAAGGGCATCCGTGGGTGCAGGCCCACGTGCCACACACGTCGTAGCAGCCTGTGAGGCTCCCAGCAATGCCGGAGCACAGACAGGCTTTGCCAGAGGTGCCATCGTGTGCAGAGCTGCCCCGTCTGTTTGCAATGCTCAGCAGTCAGGTTTGATTTAAATATTTGCTCTGCTTATGCCAAATAGTTGTTCAAAATCTTCGGGGACATTAATATTTATGTATGAGTTTTGAATAAATCTGTTATGATTGAAAGGTCTCACATAATTGCCACTCGTTGCTGCTGTCCAGGACCCTTCAGAGCCCACACAGAGTGGCAGGATGGAGCGGTGCCACAGCGAGCCCAAGCACTGACCTTTGCAAGAGTGTGTGCAGGGCTGTTCCTCCTGTCTGGCTGTCCGGCTGTCCTGCTCTCCAGCTGCCCTCCCACATCCAAAAGCGGTCAGCCACTCTGTCACTGCGTCAGAGCCCTGAGCAAACCACAACAGCACCGTGCCCTCAGCACCGCCGCTCTGTCCCTGTCCCTGCCCCTGCTCCATGGGGTGACATATTCCTCGTGAAAGGCAGCAGAAGTCCTCAGGCTGGCCAGGCCCAGCGTTTCATGACTTCCCCTCTGTGCCCTTCACGTGTCGGAGCAGAGCCCACCACCCAGCCCCTCTGCCAGGAGCTGGTGCCACTGGTGGAGCCAGCCCACACACCCGGCCCCGTGCCACTTTGTCCTGCCGTCCCCTCCTTTGTACTGGGACTCCGCAGCTCTGGAACTGCTGCGCTCCCAGCTCAGGGGCTGCAGAGGAGCTGTGGCGGGATGCAGGGAGATCTCACAGCCCAGTGCTGTGCCACCCAAACCATCCAGGCTGGGCTGGAGCCCTCCTCTCCCCGCTGGCACCTTGGAGCCATGCTCTTTAGCCCAGGGTAAGCTGTGATTAAAGAATGATTCATGTTTCACACGGAGGGTCCTTCCAGCAATCCGTCTCCTGAATTAGTTTCCCTTGCGCAGAGGTAAGTAAATCAGGGTGAGCCTGGCCAGAGAGTGTCACCCCGGGGCCTCCCCCGCGGGTGATGAAGGGCTGTAATCACCTCTGCGGGGGGCTGCCTCTGCCTGGCAGGGATTTATCACCCCGGTGCCGCTGACACAAACACAGTTCGGGGAAGCAGTGGCAGCGTAATTATTCTGCAAATATAATTAGGTACAGATGTAGTGAATAAGTAATACTAAAATATATTTATTTCCCACTATTCTCCCGACTCCTGCAGCCCATTAAAATGCCTTATTATGATAATTTGTCAGGAAAATGACAACATTTATTAATGCATTAAAGTTAATTCCTAGTAAATTAGTAATTGGCTAAACAATGCCACTCAGATTACTGCGCTGGGGCTTTTAGCAAAGGAGAGAAATGCAAGAGGAAAACAATTTGTTTTCAGTGGTTTCTCCCTCTCTCCTCTGCAGCGGCTGCAGTTCAGGGCGGCCGGTGGGAGAGCGCAGCCAGCACTGCTCCTGAGCGCTGTGTCCTTCTGGGGAGCTGAGCTGCCACTGCTGGGCACATACTGGGGCTCTGGGGTGGTGTCTTGGTGGGACAGGAGTCCTGGCACCCAGGTAGGGGACATGGTGGGATCACAGAGCGTGATGGGGAGGCTGCTTGTGAGCATTCAGGGGTGTTTTAAAACTTCCTCCAAGTGTGTGGCAGCAGGAAGCATGGGGAAGCTGAAGCTGGAGCCGGTTGCAGCCCAGAAGGCAGCTGCTCTCACTCCTCATGACCCAACATTGATGGGGATGTGTCTGACCCTCCCATTTCTCCATTAGACACCGATGATGAGCCTGTAGCTTCCCCCTCCTGCCCCCTCCCCTCCCCTTTACACAGGAGAAAAGCCAGCACCACTTGCTCAGCCCCAGCACCTCTCCTCTGCCAGAGAGCTGCCAGTAACAGGGATGCTGTGGGGCGGACATGAGGAGCAGGGCTGGCTGTACCGCTGCAGCCACTGTCCTGTCCACCTCCCTGTCCAGGGATAGCCAGGATCAGGCACAGCAGGGATCCCGCTGCAAGAACTGCAGCTACTGAGTGCTTCCTGATTTCCAAGCCCATCGTGGAAAGGCCCAAACCCATCAGGCAGCTGAGGTATGTGCTGAAAGGCCCAAAATGTTGAAACACAGCAAATTATGTAATTTTTCATGTACACAACTGGAAATATTTATTGCAAAAGATAAATGCAAACACACATTTGCACTGTTGCTCCTGGCTGTCTGGGCCCTTTACACTGACTGCAAATGTAATCTTAGCAGGGTTGTTTGGGATTTAAATGTTGATGTCATTCCTGTTTGAATGCAAAGGGCTTCAGCTATTTGTTAAGTCCAGCTCCTCCAACCCCAGCTTTCCATCTTGTTTATTATACAGCAAATAACAGAGTGATGTATGAGTCATCTTCCCCGGCACTGGGAAGAGAATTTCAATTACACTCTTTCTTAAAACATTCACACAAAGTAAACTCACATTCTTAGAGACCTTTGTGAAATGCAGCCAGGAAAAGACCCAGTGAGAGGAGCCTGCTGAGGATTCCTCTCAGTGGCACCGTGGCTTGGAGCTGCAGATAACGAGCCTTGGAAAGCAAAATGCTTCCTTGATGTCTTGCTTCTCGTGCAGCTGGAACAGCTGTTTGAATCACAGAATCACAGGGTTGGAAAAGCCCTTTAAGATCATCAAGTCCAACCGTTCCCATCCTGTGCTAAACCATATCCCTAAGTACCTTATCTACCCTTTCTTTTAAACACACCCAGGGATGATGAATCAACCCCCTCCCTGGGCAGCCTGTTCCAGGCCCTGACAACTCTTTCAGTGAAAATTTCTCCCTAACATCCAATCTGCCCCTGCCCTGGCAGAGCTCAGTGCCATTTCCCCTTGTCCCAGCTCCTGTCCCCTGGCTGAAGAGACCATCGCCCACCTCTCTGCACCCTCCCTTCAGGTAGTTGTAGGCGGTGACCTTACTGGTGGTGTTTGCTTCACCACAGCAAACGCTGAGGACCCGTGTTAAGCACAGTTATCGTATCCCTCCACAGCAGTCCTGGAGCGAGACATTGGTGTGACACACGGAGCATTCCCATTGCTTGCACACGCACAGGAGTACTTTCCCTCTCTCCTGGATAGCCCTGGTACAGGCAGGCAGCAGCCAGCACACCTCCCAGCCCCCTCAGTCACTGCCCTCCCACTCCCTGGCTGAGACCCTGAGATGGAGGCTGGCAGAAATTTCTCCTGATTTCCCCTCTTGCATCACCCTCTGCACAATGCTTTCACTGCCTGAACATCTCTGCACGCTTGTGTTTTTCAAAGCCAAGGTCACAAATCTCCCTGGCAGGCTGCTCCCTGAGGTATGGCATGGATTGTCACCCAGCCTTTAGCAGGTCCCCTTCACAGCTGCCTGAGGCATCCTCACCCCGCAGGGTCCCACTGAGGCACTCTGCACCTTGCCCCCCGCTCACTTAACTGGGACTGAGATTTCAGGCACTTCACATCGTCTAGAAAGAATAATAACAGCAACAACAGCAACAGCAACAATGGAGAAGGAGGAGGAGGAGGAGGAGGAGGAAAAGGAGGAGGAGGAGGAGGAGGAAGAGAAGGAGAAGGAGAAGGAGAAGGAGAAGGAGGAGAAGGAGAAGGAGGAGGAGGAGAGAGAGGGAGAGGAAGAGGAAGAAGAAAACAGCAACTGAAGAAGATAACAGCAACAACAGCAACAGCAACCATGAAGAAGAAAAATAATGATAATAATAATAATAATAAGAATCACTATGCCCACCCCGCCCCCATCCCCCAAAACCCCACCCAGCTGGGTTCATTTTAGGATGAGATCTGCTGGAGCTGCCCCTATTTTCTTGTCTGGTTTTTCCTGCTCTGGGTTTTGCCCTTCTTGACTATGCAGCAGCTGCAGGTGCAGCTGCAGGTGCTGGGAGGCACCTGGCTGCTGTGAGCTGCAGGTGGGGGGGACAGGTCCCTGGGGTTGGCTCCCCCAAGCACCTTGCTTGCTGCAGGGGGGCTGGAGGAGCTGCCTGTGCGGGCAGGCTCGTGCGGGCTGTGCCTGGCAGCCTCTCCCCTTGCTCCTGGGGAGGACGTGGTGGCAGGCAGGCAAGCACCGCAGGCCCAGGTGTCTACTAACTGATTAGGAATGACATTTGACTTTACCACATAATAAAAGTTTCCACTTATGACCTTTTCTACATTTATTCCACGTGCTCCAAGATTTCATTCAGAAAGGTCATCACCAACCTTTCATCCCCAGCAGCAGCGCACAGATGCTATATTTATCATACAGAACTGGCACTCTGGGTTCAGCCCGTGCCAAACTTTGGAGATGCTGAACAACTAAATTGCAGAGGTGGCCGTGCTCTCTTCACAAATTGCTCTTCTGTGCTGCTAATGCTGCACGTTCACTGACAACCCCGAGAATTACTGGAGAACGGTGGGGACTCCAGCTGCAATGGGCGAGCAAAGCAACAGGGTTGATGACCTCTGGCATCCTGTGGAGAGGTGAGCACACCGGGGCTCTGGCTGCTGCCAACATCTGCCAAACGTGTTCCCTTTTGGGTCTTCCAGATGGGAACAGGGATGCACTGTGGGGCCACTGGGTCCCAGGGCAGCAGCATGTGCCAAAGCTGATTCCACAGCCTGCTGGGGCAGGATCACTGTTGGGGGACCACCCTTGCCCAGGACACCCTCGGGCTACCTACGTAAACAAGTACCAGCTGCAGTCCAGAAATCATGGCCTCAGCTACCTCTGCTTGCACCCTGTGAAGTCCTGAGGACACGTCAGCCCTGTTCCTCTTAATTATGAGTTTCACACAACATTAAGTTTCTGAGAGCAGATGCTTTTGACGTGCACCCTATGAAGTGAAGATTACTGGACTCAAGAAAAGCTGCCAACTGAATTTAATTAAAACTCCTCTTGCTTTGCTTCCCAAGAAGTGGTCCTGCCCCTCAGCCCTCTCCAGGCACAACTCTCCCCTCTGTGCCTCTCACACCGCCCTCGCACTCGGTAGCAGCTCCTGGCTTGCTGGGAGCTGCCTGTTGTTTTTCCCCCTGGGTGCCTGTGGATCGTGGACATGTCGGCTGCGGGACCCACGCAGCCAGCCTCGCAGCCTGGCACTCCTGAGCACAGCCTTGGCAGTGCTCGGCCCCGGCAGCAGTCAGGAAAAGCTACAAGCACAATTGGTGCCAGGTAATCAATTTTCCTTAATGAAAGTGCCAGTCACACCCTGGGATTTGGGCTAAATAACAATTTCCTCCCTGTCTTCCCTTCTTTTCATATATGGGGGATCATTAACCCCCCCACACACACACATCAGGTATGACTGAGGGTTTTTTTACATTTGATGTGAAAAAAAGTCAGTGAAGGATCAGAGGTGACAAGGGACTGGGCTGCACACTGGGAATAACCCAAGCCTTTACTCTGGTCAAACCCAGACCACCTCGGTGCAGTTGCACCCTCGTTGCAGTGTCTGTAGTACTGGATGCACAGCCAGGGTGGTGCTGTCCCAACTGCCGTGCTCACCACGTATCCATCCACAGGAACTCAGGTCAACTTAGAAAGCTCATTTTTCAGTCATTGACTTGCCTAGGAAAGTAACCACACGGGCTTTGGGTATGTGTTGGAAGAGCCACTCAGCGTGAAAGCCATGTACAGCATCTCCCTGCTTAAAGAAACCTGCTCCTTGGCTCGCTGGTAGGGAAAGCTGAGGGTCAGGCAGGGAATGCTGGGGAGGCCTTGGAGAACCGAGCCCTGCCGTGCCAAGGTTTGCCTTGGGTTTGCTTGTCCGTGCCCCAGGGCTGGGGCAGTGTGAGGGCAGTGCTCAGGGAGGGCTGGTGGCTGGGGACACTTTGGCTGTGAGGGGGCACTCCCCATCCTCCGCGTCACCACAGGTCTCTGTAATACTGGGCTGGCATCTGTGCCCATCGTGGTGACCACAGGCAGGAGCTCCTGTGGAACCCGCTGGCCTGAGCCCTGCTCCTAGCCGCTGCAGGAGTTGAAGGCACAGGCAGAGTGGAACGGCAGTTCCCCCGGACAGGAGGGAGGATGCAGAAGCCTGGACAGGGCATGCCGTGCAGTCCCAGCAAAAGCCCACTGCTCTCTAGTGTTCGAAGCGTAGCACTTTGCTGGCGGTAGCAAGATGCAGGAGCAGAAGCACGTGCTGCTGCAGGAACCCAGGGATTTATTCCTCTCTTTGCTCCTATATCCATGGGTCTTGGCTGTGTCCACCCCAGCTCCAGGGCTGCAACTGCTGAAGGATCAATTTAAAGCATTTATTGAGGGCTACAGCTTCCCATGCCCGTCAGTGAGTGCTAAGGAGCATCACATCTCACACTGCACTCATTCCTACAGCACCCCTTATCCCCAGAGCCGCAGCCTTGCCTAAAACACTGCAGCCAGCTGGGATTGCCCTTCCTGAGCCATGCCCCTCCAGCCCGCACTGCAGGATGCTGCAGCCCAGCCCTGCCACGCTCTCTACAGCTCTGTCTGTCCCCGGTAGCAGCAGCAGCAGCAGCAGCGCTGGGTGCCTGTCTGTCAGCATCCTCACCCCAGCCTGGCAGGAACACAGCTGGTGACTGGGCCACTCGCCCCAGCTGCACCCCACAGGCACTGCGGGGCTTGGGGGAGACCTGCCGTGGCCATGCCCACTCAGGCAGCAGCGTCAGGCCATAACCATGATGGAAAGGTTGTTTACAGAAGGTGACCCTGGCAGGCTGGACACACTGCCTGTGCTGAGGGTTCTGACAGCTTGTTTCTGGGACCAGGGAGTTCTGTCACCTCCTGTGGGCAGCGGGACAGGCTGGCTGTGCACGCTCGAGGGATCATCGATAAGCTGGTGGGAAGCCCGGGTGGTTTGTTAGGCACCGATGGCTTTGGAAGTAACAAGGAGGAATAAAGAGGATTGACTGATGGATATAGAAATCAATAGCCCTGAAATATTTCATCCAAAGCCTCCTCCAGGTGACTGCAGAAAATGTTACATCTAAATCAGGTTCCCAGATGGCCCAGGAACCAATATAAGTTGTGTTGTTTGCTAGTCCCTCACACTTCCAGACGAGGTGTGATTTAAAGGGTTTATGCTGAGAAGGAAGGTGCTGAGATGTGTGAGCCTGTGGGGCGGGCAGCCGGGGAGGCACACTGGCAGAGCTCTCCTCCGGAGCAGCAGGTATTTATAGGGCTGGGAATGCGCTGCAGGCAGGAGGGAGGATGGAAGGAAGGAGGAGAAGGGAAAAGCAAAGCTCCCTCTCCTAGGCGGTGGCACAGAGGAAAATGCTGGGACCGCGACACCCAACGTCTCAAGGGGTGATTCAGAGCTGGGTATCTGCATTCCAGAGGGCGCTGAGCAGAAGCAGGAGGAGAGGAAGGGCTGGGACAGTACACCATGGAGCAAGAGCATCCCACACCCACCAATGATACAAGCACTTCTCTAGTAACTCTGCTTGCGTTTCTGTCAGGGACACAGTCCTGAGAGCCTGAGCCCTGACTGGGAGCATGTCCTACATGTGCCACTGGGACAGCACGGGGCAGGGGGCAAGTTGAAGAACACCATAGGTGGCTCTCAGCAACCCAAACTGCCCAGCAAAGAGCCCAGCTGGTGGGAACGGATGCCTCATGCCCCAGTCTGGTTCTGTGACCATGAAACATTGTCTGGAAACGGTGCTGCATGGAAAATGCAAAGTCCTGACTATCCTCACTGGAAGAAACAGCAGTCACTGTGCTGCAAAGCCCAAAGGAGGGTTTCAGGGCAGCTGGAAGAGGTAAATAGATGTGAACAAGGAAGTTACTCAAGATGAGGTCAGCAAAAGGATTTAACACAGTGTAAAAGACGCAGGGCCACAAATTCAGCTCAGAAAACAACGTGGCCCGGCTGGTTTGGCTGAACTGAGCGGCTGCAGAATGCTTTGGCTCCTCTCAGGGATGGGGATGCAGCAGCAAACTGCCCAGCTCTGGTGCAAAAATCTTTTAGCTACACTCTTCTCCCACTGATTTATTTTTCAGAGGATTCAGTGCTGCAGTTTTCCTTCCACTTGCTAAAGTTTCTGGGCGCAGACCCAAGGTGAACAAGGAGAACAATGCTGCCTGCTGTCACCTCCCTGCCCCAAAAGCTGCAGCCACTCTCCCAGGCCCCAGGGAGGGACAGAAAGTCACAGAAGATGCTATCTTGTGTCCTGCAGGGCTCCATTGCCCAAAACCTGTTATAAACACCTGTCAGATCCTCAGTAACGTGGGAAGGTTTTTCTTTTTTAAAAAGCCCTTTTCTTCCAACTCGTTCAGCTGTAATATTGCAGGTGTTCCAGTTACACTGTGATACATTATGGTGTGAAGCTGTGACACCCACCCTTTCCCCTGCAATGGTCCCCAAGATCACAGAGCTCCTGGCAGTGGTGCATCCTCCTTGGAGGCAGAAAGCAGCCCGTGAGCTTTGGGCTTGTGAGTGATTTTCACCCACCTCTCATGCCGGCTTTTGTCGGGGTCAAACATGTTGGAGGGTGTCTGAGGGGACGAGGACACGTTGCTGGGTACCCCATAGGCACTGAGAGCAGCCAAAGGCACGGTGACCAAGTCCTGGGGTTCATAGCAGCCTTGGGGTTTCCTACCCTCAGCTGTGGGTGCAGCAGTGGTAAGGTGGGAGCCAAGCTTCTGCCGGCCAGCAGCAGGGCAGGAGTGCCAGCACATCTCTCGGGCTCTGGCTGCAGAGGCAGCAGGCAATATTTTAGCAGTTTGACCAAGGAATGTCGTAACCCGATGACTGATGGAGCAAGTGTTTTAGCATGAATTATGGACCTAACATGATGCTAACAGTTATTGATTATAAAATAAGTCTTTGTCACTGAGGCCTTCAGAAATCTTTGAGGGAAGAAAGAAAGCTATTTTTTAAATATTAAGTGATCAATATATCGAGTAAGTGACAGAGGATAACTTTCTGCCTGGCTGTTTGTGGCTGTAGGGGAGAGCATTTCTCCCGGGATGCGGGCACCAGGCGTGCAGGAGACCCCTGTGAAGTCTAGGGGAAGGCTGGTAAGTGGAGGCACCTCCTCACACCTCACCCCAGCCTGGGCTGGGCACTCGGGTGTGCCAAGGCTCCACATCCCTCTGCCAGCACGGTGGGCTTCAGCCCATCCCTGGCACGGCTCCTGTCTCTGGTGAGATGAGAAACAATCCTGCACAATCCTGGACACGATCCTGCAGCTACACCCCATCCCCACCCTGCGGAGCAACACCGCCCTGTTAAGGCAATTAGTGACAAATTATGTCAGAAGCGCCGGAGAGAACCGCACCTCCGGACACGTATTGTCGGTCCCACTCAAGCAAGATTGATTTTTAAATCGGTTTTGCATAGGAAAAGTAACAATGCAGAGTAAAGCTTGATTAGCTGGAGGTTTCAATTGCTTGACCTGGAGGAAATTATTCCGGTTTCCTTGGGTGTGCACCCAACCCCGCAGCGCCGGGATGAGCAGAGGGAGCTGGCTCGGAGGAACCCCTCAGAACCCCCCGAGAGGAGCGGGGTTGGTAGGAGCCCCTCGGGCCGGCCCTGAGGCACGGCGGCTGCGGGGAAGGGCAGCCCGAGGGGCTCCTGCCAGTCCCTCGCATCCCGCCATGACGGCCAAGGCCTGCGGCAGCGCGGGACCGCTCGACCGGTCACACCGATGAGAGACTGGTCCCTGCCCGGGGCCCGACCTCCGCCTCTCCGCCGGCCCGGGCGCCACAGGCGGTTCGGCCGCCCCCTCTATGCGGGGGAGACCGGGCCCGGCCGGGCGGGGCTGCCCGAGGCCTCACAGCCCCGCTGTGCCGGGCTCGGCGGGTCGACACCGACCCCTGGCGGCCGTGAAGCGCACGGCTGGAGGGGACGGGGACGGTCCCGCTCGTCCCGGCCGCCCGCGGGCGCGGCAGCAGTGATGCCCGGAGCCATGGGCCGGGCCGGGGGTGCAGGCAGCGGGCCGCGGTGTGGGGACGCCGACCATGCGGGACCCCCGGCTGTGCTGTGGGAGCCCAGATCGCTCGGCCCCCTCAGTCACAGCCGAGCACACGCCCGGTCAGCCTGCAGGCAGCTGCCCCATCCCCTGCCTGGGCACCCGGCGCGGGTCCGGGGTCCGCTCGAGCTGTCCCCCTGCCCTCCCGGAGACCCCGCAGCGCTGGCACCGAGCGGGGGTGCTGAGGGACCTCCGCAGAGCACCCGCGTTCCTGCCGCCGGGTGACAGACTGAGCCCTGGTGCCCACACTGCCTGAGGACGGGCGGGCCCCGTGGAGAGGTCCCCGTGGGCCGGGCAGCTCGGCCGGCTCCGCCACGGGGCCAGGGCGGCCCCTGCCCGCCTGTGGCTTTGGGAGGCTCAGCCCTGGGCCCGCCTGCTCTGCCCCAGCTCCTCGAAGCCTCTCCCAGCTCCTGCCCCGTGCAGGGCAGGTTTGGGGCGGCGCTGCCGGAGCCGTGCCTGGGCCGTGCGGGGCAGGCGTCGGGGCTGGTCCCGGCCGGTCACCCTTCCCGCTCCGGAGGCCGTGCCGGCGGCCCGTCAAGCTGCGGTGTTTCGGCAGCTCAGCAGAGTGTGCTCTCTGCTCGCACAACGCTGCCTGCGCCGGCCGGGAGCCGCTCCTGCTGCAGGCCTGGCACCTGCCTCGGAGGGGGAAAGTTTGCATATTCTTTTCCTGCAACACTTTGTATCGAAGCCCCGCTGCTCTGGAGGAAGGCTGGCTAAAAGAAGATGGAGCCCCGTCTCTCTCCATCACCCGCCTTTTCCTGCAGTCCAGCTCTGCGATAGCCTCTGCCCAGCTCTGCGTGTGGCTCTCCTGGGGACTCCAGGCTGGTTTTGCTGCTGTCAGACCCTCCCTCCCGGCAGTAAGGAGCACATCGTGCTCATCAGCCCTCAGAGAGTCTGAAGAGGCTTCAAGGCGGCAAAACCCTTCCTTCACCTTCTCTAGTAATGAGCGTAGCAGGATTAGGCTGGGCTTTAGCTGCACTGCCATCCGTGCAGGCTGGAGATCTCTTTGGGGAAAGGGAAAAGAAATACAGTAGCAAAATGCCCCCTGTTAACCCCGAGGCAGTAACAGGTTGCACTGGAGTGGATCGCTCACCGTTTGTACTGGATTTCTGTCTTACTGAGAGAACGTGTGGCTGTTTCTGGGTTAAGTGAGCTTGCACATCTGGAAAAGGCAAGGCTCTGCAGCACCCTGGAGCTGCCTATCCCTGAGGAAGCCAGTGAGCTGCTGTCGTGGCTTCACCCCGGCTGTGGGCCGAGATCCACACAGCTGCCTGCTCCTTAAAGTAAAAGAGCAGGGGAAGAGGGAAAAAGGGGGAAACAAGGGAAGGGAAAAGGAAGGGGCAAATAACTCCAAAACCAAGAAACTAAGAGGCCCGTGGGGTGGGATAAGGAGAGTTTACTAAGAGAACAGAAAGATAAAATATAACAATGCTAACAGGATTTTAGAGCAAAAGAATACGGAACTCTTGATCCCCAATGCAGTTTCTCCCCGACCCACACAACTCAGGCCGTACCACCCAGAGCTGTCCCGGAACCCGACCGTCCCCCCAAGAAGCACACGTCCCACCACCGCCCCTCTTCTTCCTCCCCTCAGCCCCCCGTTCTCCTGGGCAGGACGTCATTGGCATGGAATACTCTCTTTGGCCCATCTGGGTCACCTGTCCTGGCTTCGCCCCTCCTTTCTCCTGAATAGAGAAATAGGAAGAAGCTGAGAAAGTCCTTGACTGTCTGACTGCAACTAAGAACATCAGGGTGTTCTCAGCACTGCTTTCATTGTAACTCCCAAACACAGCATTCCATCAGCTGCTACAAATGAAGTTAACTCTATCCTGACTGAAACCAGGACAGCTGCACAGTCCTCTGTGAGCAGAAACTCGATGCACGTGCTGGGTTGGAGCTGAACCCATTCCTTCTGCGGGCTGTGTGCTGCTCCCGTGCTGGTGCACAGCCTTCTCTGTTGCCTGGTTTTGTTCATGTGGCTGGAGAAGGCGAAGGAGGGAGGACAGTGGGTGCCGTGGGGCCTCCTCTGCAGGTCTGAGCCTGTGCCCAAAGCCCATGCAGAGCCGGGCCTGGTGAGCTGACCCGAAGATCCGTGTCCCCATCAGAGCCGGAGCTGCTGCTAGGGCCAGCCAGCCGCAGCTCACAGCCCGGCCGGGGAGCGGGGCTGGAGGATTAGCATTCACATCCCCTCCCCGCTAATAGATGGGACTCCAGAAAGCGCAGCGCCTGCATCTGCCGTTTCATTACACTTTGTTAAGCACCCTGTAACTATGACCGATGGCTCTTCCCCGGGCGGCTGCTGCTATGTGCGTTTCAGTCGTATTTTTGCTGTGCTGGCAGCACAGAGCCGAGCAAAGGACAAGTGTAGCTGTGTAGAGACGTTCACGTGGGCTTCTGAAGTGATGCTGAGGGAGCTGCAGCAAGAAAAGCAACAGCTTTGTAGGGAAATCCGGAGGCGGGGAAAACGGCTGTTGACAAAGCCGTTGTGGCATGGCTTATCGAGTGCCTAATGAAGGCTGGCACTGGGCTTGAGCACCTTGCCCTGCTGACAGGCTCCTCCCCTACCTACCAAGGACACCTCCTGGCCTGTCCCCCTTCTATACACCAGTCACCAGGCGACCACCTGTGAGGTGACCTGGGTCCTTCATGCATGCACCATTCCTCCCAGTAATAGCTAGGGCCATGCCTTGCCCCAGGGCATGCTGTGAATCCAGTTCCTGTGCATCCATGCTGTCCACTGCCTGGGAGACAAGGACCTGGGAAACATTCCTTTCCATCCCCAAAGATCCAGAAGAAGCCCTGCTACCACACACGGTTCCCAGCTTGGCACAGAGGGAGGCTGCTCAAATGGCACTGGATCCCATGGCTGATGGGCTGCACTTGTACCTTTAAAGATGCTGAATGTGAGTAAACACTATCAATGGCACTTGCTTAAATGGGGGATGGATGTCTGGTGTCCTGTGGACAGTCACTTAATGGACATACTGTAAAAGATGTGCTGCCCTGATTAAGTGTCTTGGGGACTTTTCTGTCTCAGAGTGAAGGCAGACAGTGAAGCACCTGGTAACTCTTTGCATGCCAAGACTTGCAGTACAAGAGGAAACAGATGGTGCTTTGCATTCACACAAGATGAGAGCAGAGAAGTCTCTTCTGGCACTTGAAGTGTGAGCTAGGTGAAGAGCAGGATTTTGTGTCTTCAGATAAAATCTTCCCAAATATGCTCATGTTCTGGCAATAAACTAAAAATCAAATCTTGGCTGTCCTTAGTGGTGCATCAGCCTTTGCCCTCCTGGATCTGAGCTGCAGCTGGCAAGAAAGAGCAGTCAGTGTCTTGGGATAAACACTGCAGCCCTCTCTGAACATGCCCATGGCCCTTCTGAGGGTATCACAAGCTGGTTAGAGCTGCCAGAGCGAACAGCAGGATGCTGAACAGTGTGTAAATACTCACACAAAGCCACTCTTTACCCCTGGGCATAGGCAGGTGTGGTGTGAAGATCCTTGATGTTCGGTTTTCCAGCAGCACTAGGTACAGGGAGTGGGGGTGGCAGGCTGGTGCCCCTGCAGCTCTGTCTGCAGCAGGTGCCAGGGCAGAGGTGTCTCCTTGTCTGTACAGGGTTCTGGGTCTTCTGTAATGTCAGAGGAATCTTTGGAGCACCTTGCTGTTTGAGTCGCTCGGTGGTAACCTGCAGCCCTAAGAATGGGATCATGAACTTGTGAGAACTGTCAAGTCCTCTCTTTGCAATAAATCAGCACCTCATTGCATCTGTAATGTATCTTATCAGCTTAATACAATCCTTATCCAAAAAGCACTAATCCAATTCCTCTAGAGAGATGTGTCTGATTAGATTAATTAATCTGTTTGCACTGGAGATTTTCCTAACACTCGGACTTCTTTGGGGCAAACTCTTCTCTGAACCCTGAGCTGTTCTGTCTGAACTGGGGAAGAAAGGGGAGAAGGACAAAGGCATCACCGAAGTGGAGAAAAGACCCTGGTGCTGTGTCTGCTCCAGTCAGTCTGGGGGGAGAACGTGTGGTAGAAGGGATTTTGGGAAGCAGGCTGTTGTCCCGGGGTGCTGTGAGCCCTGCAGCTGGTGCAGGGCCCTGCTTCTAGCTGCAGCTACCCTGCCCCCTTGGGCATGGCCCCCCTAGGCTTGAGGAGCCCTGGCTGGGCACCATGCCGATGCCCTGTGTGTCCAAGCCCCATGCTACAGGTGTACAATGCTGGAGGCTGGCAGCGCCTGCCTCCCTCCAATGTGGTCCATCTGACCAGGGAGCTATGCAGGGCTCTGCTGTCTGCTGCTTTTCTGAGTTTTCCCACTTTTTATATATATTTTGGTGAGTAAATGTGCCACATCAAGCTAATCTAACTCCCAGCAGAGCCCTCTGTGCATTAAAACACAGTGGAATCAAAATGATGATGTTTTAATTGCCAGTCAGTATGGGCACGCCTATTTTTAGCCATTATCTTCATAGCTGCTGAGATAAAAGCTTCAGAAAATTGTTAGGTTTTGCTCAGGTATTTGCTTAATTACACCAAGATTATTGTGTTGGTCGATGGCGTGTAGGTGAGGGGGAGTGGAGTGGGTGGGAAGGGCAGCAGGGGGTCACCTCCTGCAGCAGGGCTCTGGGAGGCAGAGCATGCCCCATGTCCACATCCTGGGTTGGCCCAGCTCCACTCAGGTCCTGCAATCTCCGGTCTCCTCTGGTGTCCTTCAGCTGCCATTCCCCAGGGTCTGGCAGAGATGGAAACTCTGCAACACTCTGGGAGCCAGGGCAGCTCGGGGCTACTGGCTCACACTTGGTGAGCCCAAGCTTGGGGACATCACACTGCAGAGCTGCTCTGCCACCCTCCAACCTGCCCCGCTCCAGCCCGAGGAGGAATCAAGACTCTCTGCAGTCCCACCAGCTTCACTGGGGACTCTGCTGTCACCCTGTCAGTTGGCCTTGTGGGCACCCAGGATGCTCCCAGTGCCGGGGAGTACCGAGGGCATTGCTCCTGCAGCCCCAGAGCAGGAGCTCAACTGCCCTGCCTGTGCAGAGCTTCGGCAGACGACTGTCCTCTGGTGCAGGCTCAGGACATGGGACGGTGTGTGGCAGGCTGATCTCAGAGATGGGGACACATCACTGAACACCATCCCCAGAGCTGTCCCTAGTCTCTGGAAAGGACTTTAAATATCATTAACGTTGGTATTCAGATACGCTCTCCCTGCCCCTTCTCCCATACAGCAAGAGAGGTGATTTAAAATTTATCAGCAAGTGTCAAGATAACCTATGCAATTCAGAATCAAAGTGCAAAAACCAGCACAAAATGACAGCTGCAGCATCCATGGAGTCACATGTTTTATCCCAGTACGTACATGAAAATTGCAATGTGCTTTTCTGCTATTCAGGCTGAAGGGCGCCTTTAACACAGACCATCTCCTGATATCAAAGTGAATGATTTCTTTCATTATTCCTGGTTATGAAGCCTATTTTCATGTTATTTGTCATTTGTGAAGCAATTTGGTTTAAAGATGGCTCAAAGCTTTTGTACTGAGCAATCAGGGAGAAAGTTAGGGAAGGAATAACTAACAGGAGGATTGGGATTCTTCACCTGCTCCTGCATAACCAAACGCAGAAGCTGCCCTCTTGCAGGGCAGGGGGCCATTCCCTGCCAATTGGATTATGTGAGTGCTCCGAGGTGCAGATGATTTCCAGGCAGGTGGGTGTGCAGGAGAGGGGTCTGGCTCTGTGGTTTCAGCTTCCTGAGAACTAACAGCACCTCTGGGACACATGGGAATTTAAGTGACTTTGGAGCCAAGCGACTTTCTGCTACTCACAAATTTGGACTTAAGAGCCAATCAATTGTGCAGTTGTTTTTGCACTCTAGAAATGGAGTATGGATCTGCTGGAGGAATTTTAGAGGGACTTTTTATCCTCCCATCTGCAGCTGGGCTGCTATTCCTCATGCTGAAAAGCCTGCCATAAGAGCATCCTGAAACCCAAACCTTGTGCTGCTGCAGGGCTGATATATTGCTCACCGAGGAGTAATACTGTGGCACCAGCTAGGAGGGAAACAAGGGGCAGAATCAATTCTCCAGCAAGTGTTGTTTGATTTTGTCATAAAACCCTAATATTCTATATTTAAAAACGTAGCTGCTCAGCCTTGAGATGAAAAGCTGTGGCATTAAAATGCCACAGAGGGCAGCTGCAGCCAGTGAGCACCAGTTGATTTCCACCCCAGGAGATGGGCACGTGTCCCTGCTGTGCTGCTGGGTCGAGCCAGCCCCAAGCTCTGTTCACACCATGACCCACACCCTGGCTGTGGGGCTGCTTCGTGTCTCCATTCCTGCAGCGTCCTTGTCCCCCCACTGCTCCTGCAGCCAGAGCTGGCCCCATGCTGCACCATGAGACAGAGTGGCCCCCATACAACATGTCCCTGGTCACCCATGAGGGCTCTGGGGACACCTTGCCTCTCACCTGGTTAGTGCGCAGGGCTGAGGACAGCCTGGCATCCTGCCTGCACTGTGGTTCTGAGGGGGTGTCCCCATGGAGCACGGCACCCAGTCAGGGCTGGGGGGAGCATGGCCAGAAACCCTGAGGGGAGCAGGGCCCACGGGCCGTGGGGCTGAGCAGCCTTTATGGAGGTGCCACAGCCCCTCCCCCCTGCCCCAGTCTCAGGGGCTGGTCCTGCGGCTGCAGAAGATGCTGCTGGCCCTGAGGAGCTGAAGGCACTTTGCGCTCAAGACAAGCAGCTTTGATCTAAGTACAGAGGTAAGAATCCCATCACTTCCAGGAGGATATTTTTATTGGCTGCTCACACAGAAGTGTCATTGCAAGTCTGAAATAGCTACTGATGTAAAAGCAAATATAGGGAATGTGCCTGCAGAGGCCCCTCCCGATGGAAACAGATTCCATCTGCTCCAGCACCAAGCACATTTCAAAAGGGGTTTAGTCCAGTTTCAGGGACTTTGTTCTCTCTCTCTGTACTCTGTATTTTAAGACTGCAGTGAGATAGGGTGACGTGAGTGGGGGTTTAGCATGCCCACAGCCAAGCCCGTCTCGTGAGCAGAGCCTGGCACAGGGGAACCCAGGGCAGCCACAGTCAAGGCATCCGTAGCAGGTCCCTCTGAAGGCAGAGACCTTCTGGGGCTTTCTGCCCTTCGGGGCTCTTACCTGGAGACAGAAATCGTGAGGGCTGTAACAGAACCGAGCCAGAATGGGAGAAGCCTGTCTTGCTGTGGGAGCTCCCGGTGTGGGGCAGAGGCAGGGTGGCAGGAGAGCTGCTGCACCCATGTGCCCTGGATCCGGCAGCGCAGGCAGCAGCTTCCTTATCCAGCAGGCTCCCCCCACCCGTAGAGCACCTGGCACACGATTCTCTCCAACCCATCAGCAGAAGCAGTGTCAGCAGGGTGTTCACCCCAGGGTGAGAGGCAGCAGCGTGGGCAGCTGATCCCCACCTATCCAAAGCCACCCCGCAGACAAAACACACAGGATCCATTCTGCACTGAGGATCCACTATGAAGCAGGGAACAGTAATCCTGGCTGGCAGGAGGTGGATGGCTTTGGCTGAGCCGGTTCCCACAGTGGGGACCAGCAGTTGCCATGGTGTTCATGAGGAAAGCGATGGCTGGTGATGGCAGGCTGGGACTTCAGGCAGCTGACGTGGTGCTGGCTCCAGCGCTGCTGGCACAGGGGTGCACGTGGTGCCAGGCATCAGGCAGCAGCTCTGAGGGTGGTTTGGGGAGTGTGGGCAAATGTCTTTTAACAGAAATTTCACCAATTTCATAAAGATGCCTATTTTTTTTTTAGCAAAAAGTTGATCTACTTTCAAAAGAACTACAAGAGGTAGTTGCTTTTAAGCAAGACTCAAATGTTCTTACTTTAACTACATATTATACTTTTCAAGGATCTCTTTTTTAATGCAGAATTTATTTCCCCCAATGAACACTCCCTGCCCCCAGAATGCCATTCCCAGCCAAAGCAGCTCCACAGTTTCCCTCACTGCAGAGTCAGGGTCCTGAGATGGTGCCCAGGCTGGCCCGCCTCTGTGCTGGCCCTGCGGGGATGGGGATGCAGAGGAGTTGAGGGGAGCCTGGAACCACAGACCCAGCTCCTCTCCCCTTCCCTGCCTGCACCCCCAGGCAGAAGGAGGCAGGTACAGCCCAGGGGGTCCCTTTGCTCCCCATCCTTTATCTCCCTCAAACCTCCTTGTCCCTTTGCATCTCTCCTGGTCCCCACATGAAATGTTTGCTGAGAGAAACATAAATACGACTGTCCCCTTAAAAACGTGCTTTATCAAACTCCTCTTTCTCCCACCAAACCTGCAATTAATTCTGTGCTGATTAGAAGTCGCCACTAATGAAGGAAGCTGGTGGAGGTGGGCTGGGGTGCAGCACATAACAACTGCACTGGAGCACTTCAGAGTTAATTGTAAAGGCAGCAGAAAGGTAGAAAAACTGCAGTAAGTGTAACGAGTCAGCAAAGCTAAGTGCCAGCTCCCTTGTGCTGCCCTTCTTGCTGCATTCCAGTTCTCTGAGCTTGCTGGGACCCACCGGTGGGTGCTGAGGACCCCAGACAAGGGGGATTCATATTATGCCCAGTTCAGCGAAGGGCATCTCTGCCATCCCAGGGCTGCAGCCGGACTGGGATCTGAAAGGTGGTCTGCATGCAGAGGGACCCTGGGAGCCTTCTCCTGTCTGGGGCTATGAGGGAACACTCAGACCTTAGAGCTTCTCCTGCAAGGCACACAAGTGTGGTGGCTCTTAAAATTACAACAGCTTAGAGACGAAAAGAAAGCCACTTCTGTGACTGAAAATTAAAGATACTGCTTCCTAATCATCATAAAATTTACTTCTAAAATAAGATACTTAATTAAATGTATCCATTCTTCTGATACTACTCAAAAGACTTAAGTCCAGAAATGATGTGGAGATACTCTGGGATAATGTATTCATGTGGATGGTTATCTTCCTCATAAAGGCATTATGAAAGTAGCAAAAGTAATTGCATTATATTTATGTCAATTCTCTTATTTAACTTGGCTGCAAATGAAGTATTCTGTATTGAACTGCAACCCATTTTAATTTACAAAACCAGCTCTGCTTTGCTCAGTAGTATTGCAACTAATGAAAAATGACTCAAAGGAACAGATCTTTTCCATATGAATGCTTGTATAGACCCTGAACAGACAGACTCGATAGATGGAGCAGCTGCCAGGGCTGAGGCAAGCTGTGGGCTGAAGGAAAAAATAAACCGAGTTTTAGCTTGCTCTGGAACTTGCAGGCACACAGGGCTTATCTCCCTGCCAGGCCCCTCTCCTGGGGGTGAGGCCAGAGGAGCCCCTCACCTCTCCTCTGGGCACCGCTGTCCCCTTGGGATCTGTTGCAAAGCTTCCTCCAACCTCATCCCACAAGGAGTGAGTCTCAACTGTGGCTGTCTCTGTTCCTCAAGGCCAGGCTCTGCTCTCCTGGGCTGGGAAGTGCTGCCTCCCTCTCCCTGCATACCAGCACTGCTCCTCACCACTCTGCCAGCAGCTCCCGTCAAGTGAAGCCCATCAGGGCTGCCAAACATCTTCCCAGCACTGGCTGATAGGGTCTGGTCCTGACTGGCCCAAAATGCATGTCCCTGCCCGACAGCCTGCTGGGTGCTCAGCACAACCTGAGCAGATCAGAGGATCTTGGTGCTGCAGTCAGATGTGGAGCCCACCATGGGGCCAAGGGACCACCGCAGGGACAGGGGCTGCAGAGCTGCCTTGCTCTGACGGGAGCAGTGCAGCCCTGCACAGGAATGGCTGGTCTGTCCATGCCTGCTGGCCTCAGTTTGTGTCTCAGACACGCTTTGTGAGGAGCAGGGCAGTCCCACGCTGGCCCATCGCGTGACAGTGACATCTCAGCCACGGCAGAGCTGCCCCAGCACCAGGACGTGCCCTTCGCTGCAGGCGGCGAGGAGGCGGTGGGCACCCCTGCTGTCCCCGTGTCAGGGCTGTGTGCTAATCCAGCCTGATGTTTCTGCACACAGAGGCATTCTTGAGTGTGTTCAAACATGGTAATTTATTATTATTTATTTACAAGCGACAGAATGTCTTCTGACCTTTCAGTCCTGCCGGGCCAGCTCTGGAGACGTGCCTTTAATAGTGTCTTACACATCCAAAGAATGCCAAAATCAGTGCCGTCCCGGGCTGCATCTCGATGACAAGAGGGGCTGTCGGGACTGGGGGGCTGCTTTGCTCCAGCTGGAAAGAGCACTCAGAGCCGGCGGTGCCAGCGTGGTGGGCTCAGGCAGCTGGCTGACCACCGCTGTGGGCAGGGGGGCTCCCTGGGCCAGGCAGCCTCTGCTCTCTGCCATCCTCCTAAGTGCTTTATCTCATCTCTGTGTCCTCCGGGCCCGTGCTTGGCCACATCCATCAGCAGGTCCCCACAAGCCCCGATCAATCTCCCAGCCAGGCACTTTGCATTATATCTGAGCAAAGGGCTGTGCCTGCAGTGCCAGGTCCTCCCGTGCTAGCCCCCGAAAGGATTCCCTCCCACCTCAGCACCGCATCCATCAGACCAGCCCTCTCCTTCCTGGAGGCTGGAGACAAGTGTGCTCATCCCCATTGGCTCTCTGCAGGCATCGCACCCCTTCCTTCTCCTCCTGCCTTTGCCTGCTCCACTAGTCCCTGACATCCCTGGGATGCTCTGCCCTGCCCTGCTCTGGTCCCTGACATCCCCAGGATGCTCTGCCCTGCTCCACACTTTGGCCCAGCAAAAGCCTCTGGGTGCTGTGGGCCATGCTGGGAGCCCCAGGCAGTGCTCGGAGCTGGGACACCGTGCAACAGGGCAGAAGGCTCTCTGCTTTCTCAAATATGTCAGTAAAGGTTTTGCTTACATAACCCTGGGGATCACAGCTCACCCTCTCAGCCCCGGGGAGCACTGGATGAGCACTGCCTGGTGCACTTCCTAAACCCTGCCATAGCCCCAAGGTGGGGGTTTTCCCCCTGCCAAACCTTAGCCCTGGCACGCTGGCACACTGCTAGGGCTCTGCTGCCTGGCAAATGGCACCGTGGCCCCAGCCAGCCAGCTCCATGTCTCCCTCACCACCCTCTGTTGCGGGCGCAGGAGCGTGGGTGCTTATTAAGCACATCTGAAGGCCACCGCTCACAGGCAGACGTGGAGATACAGAGATGCTCCCTGTCAGTGACAATATTAGTGGTGCATGATTTACAATCTCCTGCACGCCTGCTCTTCTGGCAGCAAAGCATCTGCTTCAGGCCCGTTTGGGTGGTTTAGGTCCGTCCTTGAGGATGTAGCAGAGTTATTGAGAGGGCACAAACATTGATTGATTCATATTGACTTGCTTGGCAGACAGTTTCACATGGTTTTATGGGAGGGAAGGTTTAGGACAGGGACCCGTCGAGTGATTGCCAGGCGCCCTGCAGCCAGCCCTGGTGTCCCTGGACATTTCTAACTTTTTAAAAGGGTAGAAAATGGCAGGACAAGGGGGAATGGACTACAGCTAAAGGAAGGAAGGTTCAGATTAGGTATTAGGGGGAAGTTTTTCACAGAGAGAGTGGTGAGGGGCTGGAACAGGCTGCCCAGAGAGGGGGTGGATGCCCTGTCCCTGGAAGTGTTCAAGGCCAGGTTGGATGGGGCCCTGGGCAACCTTGTGTAGATCCGGCCTGAGGTTGGTGTCGCTGCCTGTGGCAGGGGGTTGGAGCTCTATGATCCTTGGGGTCCCTTCCAACACATGCCATTCTGGGATTCTGGGATTCTGTGACATCCCTGATGTTGGCGTTTGGTCCCTGTCTCTGAGTAGCAGCAAAGCCCACCCTGGCACTGCCCCATGGGATGCCCTGGCCCCCCACACTGTGGGGAAGGGCTGGAGCTCATGCCACTGCACCCTCCACCTTGGGGAGCTGAACTCCTCTGCTTCTCCTTACAGGCAGCTGTTCCCACAGGCTAGTCCTGTCCCAGCAGCACCAAGGGCCACTCAGTGCTGGGTCCTCACATGTGACCTGCCCAGTGCCATCACAGCTCACTGAGCCCCATGGCAGCCACGTGTGCCTGCTCCAGCCAACCCGTCACTGTGCCTGGGTGACTGCAGGGAGAATGTCCTCAAAGTGCTCCTAAAACAAGGTGACAAATCCTATTTGCGCCGTTCCTGGTGCAAAATGTTCCCTGTGGAGAGGCTGCCTGGAAACTGGCTCTGGAAATGACACGCTGGGGTGAGCACACTTAAACCCCGTGGAAAGGACGAATGACTCCTTACTTCCCTCATGCCAGCCCTGGCTTGATGTCCCCTGGTTTTGTGCTCTTGCAGCATGTGTGCTCTGGAGACACTTGGATGAATAGAGATGAGGAGAGGAAAGAGATGTCCATAAAAATTCACCCTGTTCAATAAGCTGGAGCAGAGAGACACTGAAATCCATCATCCTGCAAAGCCATCTCTATTTTAAAGCTTGCAGTGTTTTCAAGTAGCCAGAGCCCGCTGGGTCTGGGGAAGCTGGGAAGCAAGGGGGGATGGTTTTCAAGAGGGAAAAAATCATGCAGATCCAGGTAGCTGGAAGGCAATGGGCGGTGGTCATCCTGCAGCCCAGGGCTGAGCTCCAGGGTGGCTGAGCAGGACAGGCAGCCCCGGAGGACCTGTTTGGGCTGCCTATGGCTGTGAGGGCTTGGGCACCACAGCCCCCAGAGTGTGCCAGGACAGGATGGCACCCCCACCACCCTGTAGCATGGCCAGTGAGAACCTAGGGACCTTGCTTTAAAAAGTGCTCCTGCAATATCAATGGTGAAGTACCCTCAGGGCAGAGGCAGATTTTGCCTGATCCCAAGCACACAGACCACGTGCCTGCACTGCACCCAGGTGGGTGTTTGGGGGGAACCCCCACCAAGCTGGCAGCAGGTGCGTGTGGGTGATGTGCAGAGGGCAGACCTCCTCCAGCATGCCAAAAAGGGATGGCATGTCTCCCCACTGCAGGTGACAACTTCAGGGCTCACTGTGACCACAGGGGATAGAGCTCTGCAGCCCGGGGCTATATGGGCTGCTGACCAACACTGTCCCCTACCGCAGAGTCCCCTCCTGCCCCTGCAGCCCCCCGGCACTGCCCCGGGGCTGCCCCAGCACATCCACTCTTCCTCCACAGATGCTCTGTCACATAAACTGCTCCCTGATACCTAAGTCGTTTGAGTCATGGATTCTGACATCCTGGAGGCTGCCTCTAGCCAGGGCGTCTGCGAGGAGATGAACGTGGATGCCGGCAGCCGATCCATCCCCGTTCGGGTGGCATGTATCCCTCGCCCCAGCCAGCCAGCCAAGGCAATTACAGAGATGCTGCTGGTGTGCGGGCTGGAAGGGGTAGTGCTGGAGGAGAGGGGAAGTTGTGAACATATTTTCTGCCAGCACAACTGACTGAATGACTAATGCTCTGCACATCCCTGGCTCCCACCGCGCAGCTAATAACCAGACGGATGCAAAGCTGCGGCCGCTACCGGCAGTGCCGGGGTGGTGTGATGGGGGCCAGAGGGTGGGAGCTGGGGGAGCAGCTGGCTCAGCCTGGCAGGAGGACACAGCAAGACAAATGTCTCCCTGGTATTTACAGGTACAGGGTACGGGTATAAGCTGGGTCCCAGCAGACCATCACCAGTTCCTGCCCCCAGCAGAGAGGATGAGGGGCAGGCTGAGTTTGGGGCATCCTGCCCACTGTTCCTAGCTGCCCAAGGCCCTGGGACCTGCGGCTCCTCATTGCCCTGGCTGTGGCATGAGGGGACTGGGAGCACTGCCAGCATCTGAGGGGCCAGCCTGCTTGGGAGACAGACCCCCGAGCACAGAGGGAAGCCCCGGGGGCTGGCAGGTCAGCTGCGTCCCGCACCGCTGGCACTCCGGGCGAGCAGCACGCACTGCGGCAGCTCCCGCTGAGCAGCACCCCCAGACATAATTGAATTCACACTCTTGGATTTAACTCGTTATCCTGTCAAGATTTTGGCACTTCAAATGATTCGCAATTGCTTCAATTATAAAAATGGGGGTGTTTAGACAATTCTACCCACCCTGCCTTCCGCCCTTCCCGTGCCTGGCATTCCAGGCTGTCAGGCACGTAACCCATCCCTGTTCCACACCCCCACTCGGAGGAGGGTCTCCTCCGAGGGCTCAGCTCTTCCCACTGCTCCCCTCCCCTTCCCGGGCACTCTCAGAGTGGTGGCAAGGTCCCTCATGGATGTGGTGGGGTGCAGAGCAGTGCCCAGGACCCCATCCTTGTGCAGTGCGTGTCCCCTTCCCTCCTGAAAAGGGTAATGTTTACTTAAGGCAGCATCGGTCCTGGAAGCACCCTGCAGACTCACAAGGAAATTAATAGCTCTGTTTCCTGCTTTTGTGGTGCAGAATTGTAATTCTTCCTGGCGCTGTACAGAGCTGTGCACAGCGGTGCAGGGAGGGACAAACAGGAGCAAGCTCCGCAGAGGGACATTTAGACCTGACCTCAAGAGAACATTTGTTTATCACAGTGGGACTGGCTGGAATAAAGAGCAGCTGTCTGGAGGCAAGTGCACAGGAGGGGACAGGCAGGAGATGAAACTGCACGGACAGTCCTGTGCAATGCTGGGAGGTGCTGCCAGAGCCATTCCTTCTTTTCCACATCGCTCCTGCCTTTCTGTGCTCTAAAAATATCAACCAGCGTTGCAACGCTTAAACCCCACTCTGAAAGTCATCAGTCAACATCACGTGAAATATGTATTTGTAACAGGAACATAAAATTCATCATCTTGCACACATCAAATATTTCCTATTTGGAGTTCCATGACAAAGTGCATCTCAAGACACATTATGTAAAATGGACAAGTTAAATCCAATTGGCTCGGAGTTAACATCAGGATTAGAAACTTAACTTTTGCATTTCCAAGCTTTTTTGAAATTTCCAATCCATAATTTCACCACTGAGGTAGGGTTGAAGAGATTGCTTTTGATAGCCAGGGTCCCCATGCTTCACACGGGTACTTTTAATGCATTGCCTAAAGCACGTGGTACGTGAGCGCCCAGTGCTCCCAAGCAGCTGTTGGGCAGCCCTCGCTGGTATTTGGCATGGAATATATTCATTAGATACCTGCAGAAGTGAGCTGGAGTTTCAGACAGCCCAAGCCCTTTATAGGGAACACAAAACAATTCATACAAATGATGGTGTTTACTCACAGCAGTGTGACACCAGCAAGGGGCTGTCCATGGGTCTACGCAGCAGCTGGGGTGCTGCCTGGCTCTAGCAATGGGACATAGGGGACAAATCCACCTGGGGCTGGGGGGAACCTGTCCAGCCCTGCTCAGTCCCTTTCAGCAGAGGCATTGTGTCTTTGCTTCCCACTAACTTCATTCCTCCACCAAATCAAACTCCCCCATTGCTGGGCGAGCTGCTCCAGAGGCATCAGCATCCACTCTGCACGGGGGCCCTGTGCTAGGGTGCTGGGGGAGCCGGGCTCAGGGATGGTGCTGCTGCTCCAGCTGCCACCCCAGACGTGGAGCAGTCCTCGCAGGGAGCTGACCCTGCGGTGTGCTGGCCAGCCCACGGCAGGACTGGGGGTGAGATCTGCCAGCCAGGTAAGCCCAGAAAGTGCCTGAGCCATGGGCACCGGGGACAGGCGTGCCCAGCACAGGGGCGGCACGTGGCACGGCGGCCGAGGAGCCGTGGCACACCAGCTCTGCAGCGCTCACTTCAAAGAGCCTGGCTCAGGAGACCTGCTCAGAGCCTGTGCGGCCCGGTGGCTTTTGTGTAATAGGAGAATCTCTGACATCCTTATAAATATTTCACTTGCTCCCTCATTCCCAGCCCCTTCCCCACAGCCAGCATTAACTCTGCTTGCTGCCTGGCCTGCTCCAGCCCAGAGGGGCTCATCCTGGCACAGCAGGAGGGTGCCCTGGCCAGGCACTGGGCACAGGGCAGGATCCCCCACACACGCAGCCTCCTACTTCCAGCCCCTCCCCAGCCTCCCAGGGCTTTGCCTGTGCTGCATGCGGAGGAGCCTTGTCCTGTCCCTCTCTGCTCAGCTCACCCCAGCCTGGCTTCCCATAAGCCGGGTGCCCAGAACCCTGCCAGCCTCCTCCCAGAGTGGTTCCAAAGAGTGTTTATCAGTACAGTGATAGGTGCTTTTTACATATAGATATAAAGAATATATTTTATATTGTTAAAATGTAATATTTATATTAAAACTAGAGTACATCTATATATATTTATAAATAAATCTTATATAGATAATAAATATAAGTAGACAACAATATGATATGCATTAATATATTATATTATGTATCATATATAAAATAAGAAATTTATAATAAGAAATTTATAAATAGGAAGCTGGTCTGGGGCACGGCTGAGATCCCTGTCCCCAGGGGCAAGCGAGAGCCTCTTGGCGTTCCAGGCAGCGGCCTTCCCAGGGCAGGGGCGCTCCCCTGCCCCCTTGGAGGGGCAGCAGCTCCAGACCAGCTCTGTCCCTGGCCAGAAGACCCCAGCACAGTGGTGTTCAGCCCCTCCAGGAGCCCAGGGCAGAGGGCTGGGGCTCTGCATTTTGTCCCCTGGCTGTTTCAGGCCCGGTTTGTGCTGGTGAGAGCCCCGGCGGGGGGATGCTCCCTCACCTCAGCTAGCAGTGGAGCGGAGGTGGGTGCAGCATGTCCTGCTTTGCGAGGCAATAGCAGCATTTCAGAAACCGCTTTCTCCAGTCACAAAGGAAAGCCTTCACCTGGGGAATATTAGCTCAGACCCCCTGATGTAAGTGTGGTTGTTGAAATCCATCTCAACTCTTTAATAGAAAAGGTAGAAATTCCTCTGCTATTCATCTCTGATATTTATATAACTAACCACAGAGCTAAGGCGCACTCTGAGCACCGATCTCAAACAAATACTTATTCAAGACTAGAGATTTAATCATTACTTTTGAAAACATAGTCGTTATTTTTCTTATTATATTTTAGAGAGATGGAGAGAGAGGCAGAGCAGCTTTTTCAGACCACACTTGTGTCTGCTGCAGGTACGCTCCAGCGCTGCACAGTCTGTGTCCGGCCATGGGCCAAGGGGGTGCACTGATGTACCCCTCCTTGGTCTTTGCAGCACCCAGATCAGGCCCCAGCATGCAGAGTCATTTCTCACTGCACAGGTCAGTCCTTGCCTGAGCTCGGGAAAAGCTCCAAGAAAAACATCCCCTGATGGGAAGCTTTGCTCCTGCTGCTTATTTCAGAGCAGAGGTTGGGATGAGGCGTGGGCTGGGATTTGCTTTAAACTAGAGAGACTTCAGTGTGAATCATAGAATGGTCTGGGTTGGAAGGGACCCCAAGGATCACAGAATTCCAACCCCCTGCCACAGGCAGGGACACCAACCTCCAGGCCTGGAGCTACACAAGGTTGCCCAGGGCCCCATCCAACCTGGCCTTGAACACCCCCAGGGACGGGGCACCCACCCCCTCTCTGGGCAGCCTGTTCCAGCCCCTCACCACTCTCTCTGTCAAAAACTTCCCCCTAATATCTAATCTAAACGTTCCCTCCTTTAGCTTTAATCCATTCCCCCTTGTTCTGCCGTTATTTGCTCTTCTAAGAAATTGATTCCCCTCGTGTTTCTCTGCTCCCTTCAGGGACTGGAAGGCTGCAATGAGGTCCCCCCACAGCCTTCTCTTCTCCAGGCTGAACAAGCCCAGCTCCCTCAGCCTCTCCTCGTAGGGGAGCTGCTCCAGCCCTCTGAGCATCTTTGTGGCTCCTCTGACCCCTCTCCAACAGTTCTACATCTTTCTTGTATTGGAGCCCCAGCTCTGGACACAGGACTCCAGATGGGGCCTCATGAGGGAAGAGCAGAGAGGGACAATCCCCTCCCTGTCCCTGCTGCCACCCCTCTGCTGATGGAGCCCAGGATAACATTGGCCTTCCAAGCTGCAAGAGCCACTGCTGGCTCATGCTAAGTTAAGGATGCTCACACTCATGATGGAAAGGAAATTTTGGAAGAAACTTCTGAACTGGAGCTGGTCTCAGATCTCCCAGCTGCTGGCAGATGCAGAGTGACAAATGAGGGGTGCTCCTGCTGATGTCCCAGGCTTAGCTTCAAAAGAACCACATGAAGAAGCGCTTGTGGAGGCCAGTGTGGCTCATTGGGAGTGCTCACAACCCTGCAATGCTGGTAATGGGGCAACAACATGTTCCCTATGAGCATCCCTGTGTGCTTGCCCAGCCCAGCTTGCCGTGCTGTCCCCACCATGCAGCTGGGCGAGCGGGCTCCAATGCAGCTGGCTGGCACTGACACCAGCACACTCCCTCCACACACCCTCTCAAAGCAACAGGGCAGTGTAGCAGCTTATATTAATTAAGCCTTAAATTGTACCACAGCACAGACAGGAGTGCAGTTTGTTTGTTTTTAAACAGGGCACATGTCACAGTAAATGCCAGCAGTCCCAGTGCTTGGAATAATAAATGTGCAAATAGTAATTAACAGTTGCATCTTCTGCTCACATGCAAAGGACATAATTAGCTAGTTCCATCTGTTAATTATACCTGCCATGGTTCAGATATTCATATTCCAGCCAGAACTTAGAGGAGGAAGGTGGGCTTATGCAAAGCAAACTCTTGCATCCAAGCATTAGACACAGCCAGCTTCTGTCCCCTCTCGCTTGGCTGCTGCTTAAAGGCAGCACGTGCCCACAGGGTGCAAGGGTGCAGCGGCTGCCCTTCCTCCCACTGCTCCAGCCCCCTCCCCAGCTCTCTTCCCAGTGCCCTCCTGCTGGCATTTCGCTGGTTTGGGAAGCTCCAGCAATAACTGCTCACTGGCAACCCCTGCAGCTGCAGAGCCCGTGGTAGGTGGTTTCCAGAGATGGCTTCCCCCAGAGCCCTTTGAGGCTGGGTTTGGCCTGACCTTTGCGGGAGTCAGAGCACGAGTCCAGCGTGGTGGGAGGTTCAGGTCAGGCCTGGGGCTGGGACGTGGTGACTGAGGAAGCTGAACCTGACACAGACCGAGCAGGGACTTCAACACAGCACTCCTGCAGCAGGCTTGGTGCTTGCACACACCCCCTTGCCATGTCGATTTTGACCTCTGAGGAGATAAAGGCTGAATGTGCCTGTCTCACCACACGCCAGCCATGGGGAAGGGTGGAGACGGTGCATGATGCTGGGGATGGAGTTCAGGACGGTGCTGAGGAGCAGAGCACCAGAGATGCTGCCAGGTCGGGTGCATCAGTCCACCTCTCACCCCTGCCAGCTCTGCTGCCATTCCCCCAGAGCGCTCACCCCTAACCCTGAGCAGTTCCCCAGCACCCAGCCCTGCCCCTGCCCAGCCCTGCAGTGGGACACAGCCCTGCAGCACCTGATCCTGCCATGTCCAGCCGCTCGCTTTCCCCTCCTGTCCCACTGCTGCCCCTTTCACTCACCCTTTGCAAACAAGGGCTCACTCTGTTCCACCCACCCCTGCCTAAGCCCAAACACAGCCCCAATAAAGCCCTGGCACGGGACCAGGAGAGACAAGGGCAGCTCATCACGTCGGAGCCAGGAGCAGCTGCTTGACCATTAAGAAGTAACTCCAAATTCAAGAGCGGAGAGCGAGGACCGAGCCCTGGCTTGCCAGGTGCGTTCCTGTATGCTATTTTCAAACAGACTTTCAGGATGTGCTCTCATGGATCTAAGCAAGCAACAGAATCTTAACTATCAGAGCTCCTCGCTGGCTGATAAAATATGGATAAAGGAGCCATCACTTTAGAACAGCAGGAAGAAAAATAATTGCCAAGGTTGGCTCTCATTTGAATATTGTTTCAAACCCTTCTAGCAGGGAGATAGGCTGCTGCAGTTTCATTCTGCTTGCGTGAAAATTTTTGCTAGACAAGATTTCTACTCAGCACAGCCAGAGCAGAGGTAACGAAGGGCGCCTGCTAATTGCCCCAAGTGATTTGCCTGTTTCAGCTGCATCCCCTCCGAATCCCCCCAACCCTGTGCAGGGGAGACCCCGGGTGTCACGACTGCACGTGCCTGTGGGGTTGCAGCCACCTTTGCAGGGCCCAGGGAGGAGCAGCAGCAGTAAATAGCATGAACCACAGAGGAACAAACCCTGGAGAGAGGAGCTGAGTCTGGGCTGGGTTTGGTTTGCTTTGAACAGGCTTTTTTTTTTTTTTGGGGGGGTGTTTTTTGTTGGGCTTGTTGTTGTTGCTGGTGCAGAGGCTGACAAGGACGGTAAAGTGACACTGACTAATTGAATTCTGAACTAGCAGGAGCAATGCAAATATCTGACAAATTGATTTAATTGCATTCACGTACAATAAAGCTGAGATCTAAAAGGTCAGCTAGAAAATGGAAAGGGTCCCTGGAGTGCTAACAGGAGGAAGCTGACTTTAATACACATTCATCACATTTTATCATCTAATTAGTTCACACAATGCCAGACTGATAGACAGAGGCCTAAACAAAAGTATTGATTGATTATTAGCCACATATCTATCATATTGCCTCCAGCTGGCTGTCAGAGCTTGCCGGCAACTCCTGTCCAGTGTATCAGCAGAGGGGGGCACTTGATAAATAGTTTTTCTATAGCAGAATTTAGACTCTGGAAAGTGTTTTACACAGACACTGAATGATAAAGATCCTCACAAAAGCTCTCTAGCAAAACCGCGATCAAACCCCAGCCAGCCTTGCCTGCATGGAGAATATTTATGAGCCTACAGGCAGCCAGCTCTGCTCCAGCACCGACTGCCCCAGCCCTGGCATCACCTGGCACCCACTCTGCAGCCATGCTCACCAACCCCAGGGGATGCTGCCCAGGCAGGGCATCCTGCTCTGCATCCTGGCACATGTACTGTCCCTTCTGAGCCATTCATCAGGCAGTTTTGCTTGATTTTCCCTAAGCATGATGATTTGAAGCAGGCAGGAGGATTCTCTGCGACTCCACAGTGTGTCCTGCGTATTGCACAGCTGAGCTGGGGATCCTCTGAGGAATAAAACGGGGTCCTCCTGCCTCTGTGCATGGGACTTTCCAACCCCAGGCCAAGCAGCCATGTGAAGCCTGGCAGAAGCTTCCTCCCGCTCACAGCACCTGGAGCCAGGGCCTGGCGAGTGCCCGGCATGATGCCCTGGGCTCTGGCAGGGGGACGATGACTTCGCTTGCCGAGAGGCTGGGTGCTCCCACTGCTTCCCTCGCCAGCCCTCCTCCCGTTCCCACCACACTGGGGAAGGCTGCTCAGCCCTGCCAGCTCTGTGCTGCCTGCTGAGAGCACCCGGGAGCACCCCCAGAAACGGAAGTCAAAACCAGCAGCCTTCCCAGAACACCGTGGCTGCTTCACACAACATCCAGCTCCTGCTTTCAGACTCACCTCTGCCATGAAGGAAGCTTGTTGATGCTCCTCCCTGCATGTGGGGCTGGCACAGAGGTGTAGGACCTGTGAGATGCACAGCAGTGCCAAGGAGGGACTGGAGAAGCATCTGTCCTCAGCACAGAGAACTGCCAGCCTGTGGGAGACAATGGCTGCCAGGCCCGTGCAGGTTGTGCATCCCCTTTGCAAGCAGGGATATGCAGCCTCCCCTGGGCTACCTGTAGCAGCCACACGTCAGCTCTTCTGCACACATGGATGCAGCCGGCACACTGGGCTGGCAGCTCCTGCCCCACCTCATTCCCCACAGCGCCAATGAACTCCTGAGGGCCTTGACCTCCTCACAGGTGCTGGTTCAGAGCAAGTGTTTCACCTGTCCTGGGCTAGAAGCCTCCCTGAAGAGCCCCACAAGAGGAAAGGTCCAGACACAGCTCAACATCCTCAGGTGCTGTGCGGCTGAGCCTGGCTCACTTCAGCCATGCCCATGGCAAAGAGCCTGCTCCGCTGCCCCAGCCCCAGCAAGCACATTAGCAGCGCTCCTTGGGAAGGCTCAGCATGTATTTACTATTGATTTGTAAGACAGCACATTTTATGAGCTGTAATTTCATTAAGCAGGAAGCGGTCGTGGCTCCCCACGACCCAGCTGCAGGGTGTGGGGCAGCCAGGATTGATCCCATCATCAGCCGGGCAGGGAGCGATGGCAGCGCCAGCAGCCACCGTCCCTATTAATAACTGCAGCAGGGGCTCCTAGGAGAGTGGAGAGACTAATTAACGACAACCAGCTCCATGAAACTTCACTCAATTCTCCACTTTGCAGCTTGTACTGGAACCAGCCCAGAGCAGGCACCACCGGAAAGGATCTCTGTTAGAGGGGGCGAGGGGAGCGCTCCCAAGAGCAACGCAGCAGCGATTTGAGCCGAGTGCCGTAAGGTTACACACCAGTCCTCTGCATCATCTACATCTGCATCTTTTTTGCATGATTCTTGTCAGAACATATGGGATGGGACCTCACTGAAGTGGCTTGTTTTTCCTTTTCCTTAGGCTTGATTCATTTGTATTCTGGATTATCTCATCATTCGGGCTTTAAGTATCCATAGAGTTAGAAAACAGAGATTTGACGATGGCCTAATTCAGAAGAATTAGCTTCTGCTAAGACTGACACGTTCGACAGCTGCCAAAATACCATCAGCCTGAGAAAGAAAATATCTTCACTTCTTTTAATGGTTAAAGAGTGCGTAGTGTTAATAACTGGAATGGAAGCATTTAATTGGCGTGCTGAGTGCTGAGTCTGTTTGTTAATTAGGCTGCAAATCAGGCCTTAGACGCAGCACAGTTCTCAGCCTAAATATTCAGCTCAGGGACCCGTGGGAAGCCTCGGCTCGCCCCAGCTCACCTGCAGCCCACAGCTCTCTCCCAAACCAGTCTTCTCACAGGGAAAATCTTCTTATAGAGACGTCCTCCTTCTTGAACTGCACAGTGATGGAAGGCTGGGCAGGAGCATCCTGCCACGGCTTCAGCTCTGCACAGCCCTCCTGCCCGCCCCCCGCCCCCCTTGCCCACACCCCCCTAACACTCCTCTGCCCACCTGCAGCTGCGGGCAAGGACTGTCCTTTTCTTGTACCACGCTTGGCAAGATGAGCCCACGCCTGGCAAGGCCTGCCAGGCTTCGGAGGCAGCGATGCGCACCAGCCTGCGGCAGCTTCATCTCCCACCGGCATTTCTTCATTATCCTCAAATGCTGTAGGAGGGGAGGAGGAAAGAAGGTCCTGAATGCGGTGGGATGTGCAGACTCAACGCACAGGGCTGGGTCTTAGGCCTGGCTTGGCCTCAGTTAAGTCTCTGACCTAGAGGAAGGCTTCTCACGTTGTGGTGTTTAGCCTGACTCTGATTATCTCTCCGAGCAGACTACCACAGCTAATTTATTTTGAACAAAGCTAGAAATAAAAGGATAATCAGGTTATCCCTCATGACAGCTGCAACATCTGTATTTTCTGGTACACTGGGCACATTTGATGTACAGAATATTGTAATGAGGCTGAAAAACTTGTCAATGATATTTCTTTTGTCCCTTTCTCAAAGGAGCAATGGTTAGATCTCCAAAAGAATATTAATTGATGCAAAATATGGGAAACAGCGTTTTTCTGCAACAATATTTGTTGTTTGCCCCTGACTTTCTGCAGAGAAGCCTCTCCCTGCAGCAGTGAGTGCACACATCCCCATGCTGTCCTGCCTTTGGAAACCTTTACAGCCTCCTGATGAGTTTTGTTTCCAGCCCAGGCCCCTTTCTGAGCTGCCCACAGCCCCCAGGGCAGGAGCTCTTCGCTCTCCCCCTCTCAATGCTGCCTCTTGGGTCTCCTGTCGAGGCCCAGGCAGAGCAGCTGGTGTCCATGTGCAGCCGACCTGGGGTCCCGCTGGCTCTAGCGTGGGGCAGACCACAAATCATCAAGCTTGTTCATTTGACTACAAAATCATCAAGTCTGTTCATTTGATTGCAGGGACACTGGGGCGGTCTGTGTAACCCAGGGCAAGGCACTGGGATGTTTCCAGCAGCAGCCCATCGTGAGGGGGAACCCAGCTAGCTCCAGGTAAAGGCAGACATGGTCCGGCCCAGCCTGGTGAGCAGCAGACAGCTGCTGTACAGGACACACGCTGCAGGTGTGTCCCTGGGCTCTGCCAGCCCTGTGTCTCATCCCAAGTGGGGACCCCCTTCCAGGCATCCCCTGTCCCAGCCTGCCAGACTCATTCCACCCACAGAACCTGGGGTCTGTGCACAGGAGGGGACACTCCAGCTCAGGATGTCCTCTGCAGGCACTTCTCAGGAGGGTCTCAGCACAGCTTGGAGACAGCAAAGCTCGGTGAACAATTACAGATTTTCTCTTTACTCAGTTTTGCTTTCAGCTTTTTAGCTTTGCTTATTCTGCAGGGGGATTATATGCTACTCCCCACCAGGCTATTGCTTCAGTATTTTAATTTCTTTTTTAGCTATAAACCCATTTTCCACTCTCTTTCAAGGGAAGCAGCAGACACCCCAGATTGCTGCGGGCAGTCTCCAGCTGTGGGCACGGTGGTTCCCCCGCCATGGCAGGCAGCAGAAGGTGCTGGGTGCCCCTCACACCAGGAGGTGCTGGCTTTTTGCTGTCTGCCAAGGTGGAGACTGTTCCTTAAGCCCTGATAAAACTCAGGACAGCACTCTCTGTGAAGTTACATCTTTTCTGATCCCCAGAATTGTTGTTCACATCAAGAATTTTAGCGCAGTCTCAACTGAACTTCCTATTAAGGCTGAAACTACCACGAGAGCAAATCTATACCCAGGGTTAGTTAGAACAACAAAAAGCAGAAGCTGTTTTCTTAATAGACCCCCCCATATGCAATAAAACCACTAATTCAAGCAATATGAGATGCTCCAGGGAAGATCCTGGCACAGTGCAACCTTTCTCCCTTTGCTCATCCCACACATGAGACCAGGCAGCTATGGCTCTCTGTCTTTTACCCTAATAGTTATTGCTATCCCTGTGTGCCCAGCTGCTGCTCCTTGCCTTTAGTCTAGCCTAAAAGCTGCTGGGGAGTAGGGACTCCTTCCCTGTGCAGTGTGCCTTGCTTGGGGGACAGCTTTTCCTGGGAGGAAGGCTGCTGCACAGCGTTATGTTTTATAGCTACTAAAAAGACTGTGTGTGCTCCTCTCAACCTGCTGCAGAGCGGTCAGGCAGCCGGCAGGAACCTGAGCTAGGGAGGCTCTTGTCCTCCCTGCCTTCACCTCACTCCTTGCAACCACCCTCACCTCCCACCACCCCGCTATCCCTGCAGGGTTGCATGGGTGCAGGCACAGCTGCCCCATCGCCCATCGTGTCCCACTCTCTCTGGGTATGGGGACTCCTGCATCTGGGTCGGCACTGGGGGAGTCAGGGTCACCACATCTGGGCAGATGTGCAGTGCTGCAGGTGGGGGTCCCCCTGCACGGGAGGGTTGTGGGGCCCCCCTGGGTGGCTGTGGAGAGGGCTGAGGGGACACAAGGCTCACTGAGGGATGTGCCAGAGGGACACACCACGGGTGGTGGCTGGTCATCTTCTGCACTCAGAGGAATTCTATTTGGCTGCCAGCTTGCAACTCATCTCCTGCTTTCTATCACTTGCACCCCCAACAGAAGCAACTGGAGCCACCCTGTGCTGCTGGTGTGGGTTGCTCACTGTGCCACTGGCAACACTGCCAGTTCATGGGCACTGAGATGGGCACTGGCTGGGGGTGTGTGCTGTAATTGGCTGGTTTTCATTTAAGTTGAGCTTTGTGCAGCTTTGATGAGGGAACGTATCAAAGCCAGCGTGGCTGGTGGGTTTTAAATAAATTCCAAGATGAATTCCAGGCATATCCTGCATTAATGTGGAAGGTGGAGATAGAGGCCGGGGTGAGCTGAAGCAGAAAGTATACTGTAAATTGAAGCTTGGCATTGAATATAAATGGCAAAGGTTGCTGACTGCCAATAACAGTAAATCAGGCTCAAACAGCACAAGGCGATAAGGCTGAGAGATGGATTGTCTTTCAGCTGGAGCTGCCTGGTTGGGGGGGATGACTTGGGTCCTGTCTGGCAAGGGGGACAGCTGCTCACCTCAACCAGTGACTCCTGTTGGGTGAGAAGCCGGTGATGGCAGGGCAGTGGGCACACAGGCTCTGCCAGCCCTGGGCAGGGGACATGGTGGTGCCTGGTCTGCAGTCACTGCCTGCTGGAGGGACTGGAAGGGAGCAGCTCCTCCTGCCTTGCAGCACACGGGGAGGTGAGACCCAGCCCTGATTGCACAGCCCCAGCCACCGCGGTTGGAGCTTGGGGGCTCAAGGTTATTTATGTTATGCAGTGGCTAATTTGCTTGGGAGGTAATAGAGATGATGAATATTTTCTTTATGCCTGAGCCGTAAGTTTGCTGTTGTGGGGATTCCTGCAAAGCTGCAGGGGAAGGACCAGGGAATTTTCTCCCAGGGGAGGTAGGTGACACCTGCAGGGAGTGGGGGCTTTGCAGAACCATGCCCCAGGGCATCACCCCTTCTGTTCCCCTAGAGCAGCCAAAAATTACATCCACAGTGCCTGCTTACCCACCCTCAGGGCAAGCCAGCACAGCCTCGCAGGACTCCAGCCTCCTTAGGGCAGAGACTTTACCGAAGGCAATTCCAGCCCCCCTCACTGGACAGAGTGACAATACTGGAGTTACAAGCCTCACTGTCCATCCTGCTGGCACAGGACACTGGGGCACATCCATCTGTCTGTCCCATGTCCCCAGCTTCTTTCCCCTGTCCCTGCTGGGGTGGCATGGTGCTTCCACTAGGGAGCCGGGAGGGTTTGTCTCCGTGTGTGAGTGTGGGGATGAGCTCGGCTGCTGCAGGGGTAGAGAAATCACTCAGATGAGCTAGTTCTGCCTCCTTGGACTTGGCAGAGCGGTGGGAATCGCTTGGTAGTATCAGCTGATTGCAATGTGTGCCACACAGCTCCAGTGGTTCCGGCACCTTCCTCAGCCGGGCGTGTGCCGCGGCTCCCTTGGGACCAGCGAGGTGGTGGGCAGCTGGAGTAATTGCAGCTGGGGGGCCTGGAGGAAAATCGATGAGTGTGGGACTCCCAAGCTGGCCAGAGCATTGAAGTGGGGTTACACAGACACTCTCCTTCCTGTGAGCACATCAAAAGCGCAAGGAGACATCAAAGCCCCGCAGCTGGCCTTGGTGAGGGCAGAAACCCAGCACTGTGAGGAGGAGAAGGCTCAGAGCCTGCTGGGTACAGGAGAACACAGCCCAAAGGCTCTGTGGGCACCTTGCCAGCCAGGAGGTTGGTTGTGTAGGAAGCCAACGGGCAGAACTGGTGCTGGGAGAGGCCAGCCGGTGCGGCCGGGAAGCTGGGAGCTGGCTCTCCTGTGCCACACAGACACAGCCCAGGGCTGTCCTGGCTGCTGCAGGCTCTGGGCCCACTGTGGGCACTTGGGGCATGCCGGGGGGATGCTGCTTTGCAGCACATGCAGCCTCTTGTCGTGGCAGGAATTTGAAGGTTCCCTCCTGAGGACACGTGTGCAGGGAGGAGCGCACAGTCCCTCTGCCAAGGGAAGATGCAGGAGTTAAGGAGTTTGAGGCTTTTGCTCTCCCGACCAGCCTGTGTAGGGATGGGTGATTTGGATCAAGCAGCATGAGGGGAGAGGGGAGAGAAGGGGAATGACCACAGAGAGAGTGTGAGAAATGAGAAGACAGAGCAGAATGTTTTTATAATGAAGAAGGAACCTGTGCAAAATTGTTTTCGATTAATCTGCAGCTAACTGAGCTCATTAAATTGAAATTATTTCATACAGGCTCACGAGCCTGTGTAAATCTGTGTAGAGGACAGCTTCAGGGATCAAATTTGGCCTCAAGCCCACACGAGCAGGAGACACGGGTGGGCCACTGACTGCCTGGCCCTTGCTCAGCCTGCTGTCCTCAGCGGGGCTGCAGTGGGAGGACTGGCACCACTGGAGCAGGGTGAAAGCCTTGGAGCAAAGGGAGAGCCTTGTGATAAGTGACCTGGGGTGGGGAAAACCTCCTGCCCACCTGTCCTCACAGTCACTGCCATGCTGGGCCCTGCACTATCATGCCCCTGGCACTGGGCTCCTCTGGGTTTCAGCAGGGGAAAGCACTCCGTAAGCAAAGCAGGCAGCACAGCTCCCAGTCAACCAGTGCTCAGAAAGCACTGGGGCCAGCTGGGCTGGCTGGTGTGTGAGGGAAGCAGGGTGACCTGGTAACTGCCAGGAGCCACAGGGTGACTCAGAAAGCAGAGGGAGAATACAGGCCTTAATTTAGCCCCTCTTTTGGCTTCTTGTTTCCCCCCTCCTCAGCTGGATGCAGTCCTTTCTGTAGGTTTTCCCAAGGCAGCTTGGGAAGAGGAGCAGCAGGAAAACGTTGGAGCTCCCCATACCTGCAGGAGAGCAGGCAGGAGGACTGCCCAGCTCAATGTCCCTGCTCTGTACCTGGCACAGTCACCACGGGCTGCACGGCCGCTGCTCAGCCCAGTCCCACAGGGACTCAGTCCTGGCTCAGCTCCACAGCCCTGGGTGCCCCCCACTCGTCGGCCAAGGGATGGCAGGTGTTGGCAGGGGGTGGGGGTGTCTCTGTGCAAAGGAACAGAAGAAGCTGCAGATATTCTCTGCTCAGGCATCACCCAGAGGGTTCTGCATCCCCGGGAAAGGGCTGTGATTGATGGGAGCTGAGGCAGGCTGACAGCTCTCGCTAACCGAACCTGCGGATCTGAACTGGCTCCAAGTTCCTGGTGGAAAACCAGCCAGATTGGGGTGCTGCATGCAACACTTGGCTGCAGTGCTCTCATCAAAGGCAAAGCAGCTTCAAGGTTACACATACAGAAATCTGCAAGGCTTAGTGTCAGGACTAATCCCACGTCTGCTGCTCAGGAGCAAGTCCTGCTTTTGTGGAAGTAGCCCCCAAATCATCTCTCTCTGCACTCTTCCCTGGGTTTTGCCTCGATGGCAGCCTGATTCCTCTGACCTGGGGGATTATTCCAGATTTATGCTGGGATGTGAGAAAGCCAGGGACTGATCAGGCCTGGTGGGAACAACAGAAGGCAAATCCCAGCTGTCTGCCCAACGTGTCCTTAATAATTAAAACCTTTTAACATGATAATTTTGCAAATGGATTTATCTCAAATGGGTCTGACAACCAGTCTGCTGGTGGAAATTAATCCTCCCAACCCCAGCCTGGAGGAATACAGGATATGGGGGTCTTTTTATGATGGTGGCTCCCAGCCCCCTTGGTTTGCTGGTGCCTCTCCTAATGAAGCAGATGTCAAAGGGTCTCAGGCACTTGGGATGAGTGGGGTGGCAATGGCCTCTGCCTCTCCTGGGTTTTGGGTGGGCAGCTCTCAGACTGCAGAAGGTGTTTTTCTCTTCCAGGAAAGGATGAGAATTAACTGAAACTCCATGGAAGTGCCGTTGCCTCTGCTCCTTGAGGATCAATTTCCACTCTTATCACCACAGTAATGCTCTCTGTGAGGCAATATGATTTTCTCCTATGTAAACAGCAATAACTTCAGAATTACTCTGGAAAGACAGAGACCTCAAGAGATGTTTAAATTACTGGCTATCTCATTAATCAAACACAAATGCAAGACTAGCAAAGGCTCTAGTTGCTGAGCTGGAAAATGCTTAAATTCATTTATTGAGGCAGCAGGGAAAAGCAGATCCCTGCCAAGGTCTGGGAGGTCCGAGAGCCAGGAGGCGACCGTGCTGATGTGCAGCTTTTGCTGCAGTTGTTTCTGGAGGCTCCAGAGCTTCTGCTGGCCCCAGCGCCAGGTTCCTGCACCAGGGTTTGCTCCTGCCTTGCCTGGGCTGTGCTGAGTCCTTCAGCCAGAGGGAAGCTGAGCCGGGTGCTGGGCACTGATCCCAGGAGCTGGGCCCAGCATTGCCCAGAGAGACGCTCTGTTTGGGATCTTTGCGCCATCTGCCTAGATCAGCAGCAGCACCAGCACGCCAGGATGTGTCTCACAGCCATGAGAGCTCTAGCAGGGCTGTGCCATCCATCCTCCCGGGTTGCCATGCCAACGAAGAGGAGACAAGAACTGATTTAATTTGCAGAATCACCCTCTTGACACAAAATCCAAGAAGCTTGTGAGGAGTAAGGTGAGAGATGTCAAGGGAGCAGGGAGAGATTCTCCCTGCCCCTCTGCACCCAGTGTGTGGCTGTGTTTCTTTACCCAGAAAGGTCTCGGACACCTCTGCTGCAGAGCTGGAAATACAAGAGCCAGACAGAAGCCTATGGGAAGGTCACCTGGATAGGCTTTGGAAAGCAGCTGGGAACCCACTGGGACCTCAGCATCAAATACATCAGCATGCTGCTTTGATATGGCATGGCTGGGTCACAGGTAGGAAGTGCTGTCCCAAGACATGGGAATGCCTTTGCCTCAGATGCTCCTTCCCCACTGTAACGAGAAAGGGCAGAGAGATGGGGGAATCACAAAGCCCTTTCTGCTCTTTACCCTCTTACTTTTGTGCTTGAAACCATCTGGGACTGTGGATGAAGAAGACAGCAGCATTCCTCTCTGACCAGCTTCTGCCTGCACTGGCAACTGAAAGAGGCTCTTTCCCTGGAGTCATGTCCAAAAATAAGGGCCAGAAACAACTGCCTCTGCTGTGTGTCTGTCTCTGTAGGTGCTCGTGTGCATGTAGCACAATACACCATGCCTGTCCCTCCCTGGGGCCCTCCAGGTCTGCCTTCCTGACTGTGTACCATATTTGTATCATGCAAAATGACACTGGAGGCAGGAAGAGCTCCGTGCTGTGCTGCCAGGAGCAGGGCATGCCCCATGTTGCTCCAGTGTCAGAATGACCTGTGTGGTGGGGAGCAGAGCAGGGGGCTTCCCATGCCACGTTTCCTTCTGCCCAGCTGTGTGTGACCACACAGAGCGAGGTCGTCAATGTAAAAAAGGAAAAGGTATTATTTCCTCAAGCATCCTGTGGTGATGCTCCATCTTCCTCTGCAGCAGCCTCTGCTCCCCCTTTCCTCTCCATCTCTGTGCGTTGGCCCTCCTGTGCACCCTGCTGCAACCCCAGTTAAAAGCTCATCAGAGAGACTCCACCACCATACGTGTTCCCAGTGTGCCCAGCGAGGGGCTGGGCTCCTGCCTGTGGTTCTTCCACACCAGTGTGATGGATGTGCTAAACAGAGGTAGCAGTGGGCATGGTGTCCTTAACAGCAGAACAACATTTAATTCTGTGTTCCTGATTCGTCCTCTGGTGTGAAACCTGGAGAAATATAGATTGCTCTCAGAAGGGGTTCTGGAATTGTCATGGTTGTCTGGAGCACCCAGGGTTGCAGGATCTGGCCAGATTATCTCAGCATTGGACTGCCATCATCACCAATCAATATCCCAAATTACCTCTTCATACCAAAGGTGCTTTGCTAATTTTCATGGATCCCCTGTGTTTCATGCCCTTGGTGTCCTGTCATGCACCGATAGCTTTAGTCCACAAGCTAGAGTGCAATATGCTTATGAGTAATAGCATCTTATTGGAGTGTAAAGATCTTCCTATTTCACTGATTTATCCTGCACTTAAACTAATTCAAAATTCACTTACTTCAAAAGTACTGGAAGCAAAATGCTCTCTGTAAATAGCCTAGCTTTTTCTGAACTGATATCACTGAAAGGGAAGATGGAATAACTTGCACTATCTATTTTCTCTCAGAGGGAGTGTCACTGTATTATTTTGACTGTTTTCCATAACGAGGGCCATAGTTGATTCTTCTCTCTAAAGAGGTTCATGGGCTGGCAAGGACTGTTTGACCTTTGTCTCTGAGTCTTTAGAAACTCTGCTCAGATGAACCTGAAGTTTATTTAAGCAGCTCGTTAGGCAGCAGCTTTGTTTTCAGTACAGTGAGCGGTGGATTGCTGAACCACAAACCCCAGCTATCCCAAACCTGTCCCCTTGCTTTGCGGGGTCTTTTTGCTTTTCCTTTCCTCAAACATTTCAGATACTCTTTCAAGTTTATGAGCTGTCACTTCTCACACTGCAGAAGAAAAACTGGACTCAGGCAGGACTGGTTGCGTGGCTCAGCTGTGAAAGTACGGTGATGATACAAGGCTGGGAGGAGTGGCTGACACACAGGACACTGCGCTGCCATCCAGGGAGACCTGGCCAGGCTGGAGAGCTGGGCAGGGAGAGACCAGAGGAGGTTCAATAAAAGCAAGTGGAGAGTCTGGCACCTGGGAAGGAACAACCATTCGTATCAGTACAGGCTGGGGGTGACCTGCTGGAGAGGAGCTCTGTGGAGAAAGATCTGGGGGTCCTGGTTGATGACAGGGTGTCCATGAGCCAGCAGTGTGTCCTGGGGCTGAGAGAGACAATGGGATCCTGGGGGGCATCAGGAGGAGTGTGGGCAGCAGGTCACAGGAGGGGATCCTCCCCCTCTGCTCTGCCCTGCTCAGGCCTCACCTGGAGTGTTTTGTCCAGTGCTGGGCTCCCTGGGATAAAAAAGACAGGGATCTCCTGGAGAGAGTCCAGAGGAGGCTATGGAGATGATTAAGGGCCTGGAGCATCTCCCCTCTGAGGAAAGGCTGAGGGAGCTGAGGATGTTCAGCCTGGAGAAGAGAAGACTCTAAGGGGGGACCTAATTAATGTTTATAAATATCTTAAGCATGGGATGCAGGGGAATTGGCCAGCCCCTTTTCAGTGTCTGTGGGGACAGGACAAGGGGCAATGGCTGCAAGTTGGAGCACAGGAAGTTCCACACCAACATGGGGAAGAACTTTTCCCCAGTGAGGGTGAGGGAGCCCTGGGCCAGGCTGCCCAGGGGGTGTGGAGTCTCCATCTCTGGAGAGATTCCAGCCCCGTCTGGACACCGCCCTGTGCAATATGAGCTGGGAGCTGCTCTGGCAGGGGGTTGGATCCCATGAGCTCTTGGGGTCCCTTCCAACCCCTGTGATTCTGTGATTCTATGAAAGCTGCACAGTGGGGCATGGGGAACGAGGCAGGGGATGTGATGGCAGGCACGGGTCACCAGCACAGCTCCTGCCAGCCATGGGATGGGGATGAGGAGAGCGAGGTGGGAAAAGGCCAGAGGCATAGATGGGTGATGAGGGCTGCTCCTGACGCTGCGCTCCTGGAAATACCTGGGGATCTCTGGCTCCCAGTGGGGTCAAGCCCTGGTGTTCCAAGCTGGTGGGTGCCAAGGGAGAAGGCAGCACAGGGAAGCTTGTGGTCAAAGTTCAGCAGCCCAGGATGTGTGAGCACAGCCCTGCCAGGGTTCCCGACAGCATTGGGGAGAGGCAGTCTGGGTGGTATGAGATATTTCCCTGTGGACCTGAGCTACAGATAATGCCCTGACCTGACATGCAGTGACACAGCCCTGTGAAAGTCAGTCACTCAGCACACTGCAGGGGTTTTCTGCTCCCAAATGAAGCCAAATGTTTTACATGAGTCAGTTCTACCCAGAAATCACACTTACAGATGGACTAAATTACAGGCTGAATATATTTCCTGGACTCTAGCACAGCACAGGACAAGCTCAGGTTGCAAAATTTATCAGGGAGGGTTGTGTAAAGCTGGTGAATGGGTAGCAAACACACATTTTGTTTCCTGGTCTTTTTCTTAATTCCTTCATGTTCCGTACTCCAGAGCAGGACTGATCCATCACTTGCAGCCATGGCATGGGAATTGTCATCTCCAGGGAATGCTTTCAGAAGCAGGAACCTCTGAGCAGTAAGGTTTTCATTTGAAGTAAACCATCCCAAAACCTTTGGCTTCCTCTCTCCTCTGTTGCCTCCACCAATGGCTCAGTGGTGCTGACACCCCACGGGGAGGTACAGCGATTGCCTCTCCCTTCCAGCTCTGGGGGGTGTTCAGGTGGGGGTGAGGATTGCTTTTGCCAAGCACTGGCAGTGTCACCTTGCTCTTCCGTGGTGGCAGCGGCCTGCCCTGGCTGGCAGGTGGTGCAGGGGGGTGGTAGGAACTGGCTCTGCATTGCAGCAGGCTGGCAGGAGGGCTGGCGCTGGGACTGTGTTGCTGCTGGCCAGACGATACTCTGATCCCACACCAGCAGCTAGCTGGGAGCCAGATGAGGATGAAACAACAGGCAGGTTTGTAAAATTTAACATCTCAACAGTATTTCTAACATGAGAGAACAAGAACTTCTCCTTTTTGATAGAGAAGAAATGACTTCAGACTCCGCTAAATGTCATCCCAGGCTACATTAACCGCTGTCTTGTTCAGAGCCTGCTGTCTAGTTGGTCGTTTAAGGCATGGAGCATAGTTCATTTCCCCACTTGAAATTCAGGTATTATTTGCATCACAGCAGTTAGGGCTACATCAGCAGAGGTTTCTTCTCCTAGGCTGCAGAAGATACCAGAACCAAGGAAGGCAGACGTGGTATGAAAATCGAGTAAATGAACAGTCACGATGACTTATTAATCCTATTTCAATCCCAAGTAAAATAATTCAAAATCCTAAAAGAAAGAGTCCCTCAGCAGCCAAGAGAGCAGAGCCCCGCAGAGTAGGTGGCATGGGTGTTTCTGAAGAATAAATCTTAGTGGGAACACGCTGGGTACCTCGTTACCAGGCAGAGAGTGATAAATTAGGCAGCTCACAGAAGAGCTACAGAAATGATGAGGGAGGTGGAGGATCCATCTAATGAGTGGAGATTAAATTACTGAAATTGGCAGGGCTTGGCTGAGTGGCAACTGAGTTGGGGAGGAGGAACTGCACAGGGAGAGGAAAGGATGAGTAAGAACAGATGATTTAGAGAGACTCACCCTGGGCATTGCTCCTGCCCGTGAAGGGTAGTAGATCATGGGCAGGTCCTGGGAAGCCTCATTGCTGGGTCCTTGTAAAGCCTGATGCTGATTTGGGGCGGGAGTGGGGGGCAGCTATGTACCGTGGGTGGAAGGTCTCCTGGCTGAGCACCCACTGCCCACAGTGCTGGAGCACATGACAGCGCACAGCAGGTGAGCAGCTGGTCTCTGTGGCTGTCCCACACAGCGAGATCAGAGATGTCAGGTGGCCAGGAGAACACTGGAGAATTGCAGCTTGTGATGTGGAATTAGGTTCTGGTGCTGGGACAGGTTTGTCAGCTCTAATTTAGCAGTTTGAACTGGCAGCATTGCTGGCTACTGGAAGGTCTTCTGCAGAAAAGGAATGAAGTGAGCAAGATGACAGTGTCTTTACTCCATGGCCCAAGCATCAATGTGTGGTGGAGAGAGAGAGCATCTCTGCTGGCAGGGCTCCGTGATGGGGCTCAGGGGGAGCTGCACCCCCTTGGACACATGTCTGAGGAGGGTAGGATGGCAGTTCCATCTCCAGGCAGCCTATCCGATTGCTATGGTAACACATGAGGAGCACCCCAGAGCACAGCATGAGCCAGCTACCTGAGGTGGAGCTGGGAGGCTGGCACAACTGTGCTGATTCACTGGCATCTTGCCATAGACAGTCATCCCTGGCCCCAGGCGAGCACAGGAGATGTCCTGCATAGGGGGTGATGCTGTGCAAGACTGCAGCCCAGCATGCTCCTCGGGCATCACTGTGTTCTTCTCCTGGAGTGGACCATACAGCTGGTGAAGGGCATTTTAGAAAGCACAGTGTATGTTGGCACAACGCTGCTAATCTGGCCTCCAGGTGCAAAGCTGGCAGCAGGCTGTGCTGCGCATGACCCGTATCCAAGGCCCTGGTATGCCCTGCTCCTTCCCAGTTCAGGGTTTGCACCAGGGCTGTGGAGACTCTTCCAGAACCAAATGAGCAGGGCACCAGCAACATCAGTGAAAGGACTCAGATGGTGAGGTGGAAGTGGCCTCCTGGCTGTTCTGCTAATCTCTCTTTGTCTGGCTGTTTGCATGACATCCTGATGGCTCAGAATGAGCTCACTGCAGCCAGCAGCGTGGCAGTCCACGTCAGCAGTAGGACATGTCTGCTCTGTGGTCACAGCTGCCCTGTCTGCAGAGCCTCAGCACTGGCAGCTGGGGCCAGGTCTCTGCATGATGTCCTGCCAGCCTCTGCGAGCCTCTGGCTCTGAGCACCCAGAGTGCAGGGCTGTGCTGCACCTGCACGGGTGCTGGGATGCAAACAGTGTCCCTTCTGAGCCTGGGACCAAAGCCACTCTGTGACCACAGGCAAATCTCTTCCTTCCTCCCTGCCTTGGTTTATCCTTCTGTAGCCAAGGGATGATGTACTCAAGCACCTTGCAAAGATGAGACTGCTTCTCTGTGACTGCTGCCTCCCCCTTTCCTACCATCCTCACTGCTTTAGCAGGGGATGGAGACAGCCGGCTAATGTTTTGCCATGTCATCCTGTCCTGTGATCAGCGAAGGGCTTCCTTTGCAAGCCCTGGTCCTCATCCTGCAAGAGCCAAGATTAAAACAGGAGATTATCTCCTGATAATGTGCAGATAGAGCCACTCAACCACTTCCACTGAGTAAGTACCTGACAGACTAGGGGATAGGTCCTGCAATACCCTTCCCATAGGAAGCTCAGTGCTTACTGGTGAGACTGATGGCAACGGGGAGGGGAACTGGAGGCTCTGGTCCTCAGCAGTAACTGGGCTTGCAGAGTGGGAGCAAGTTGCTCGAGAGTGGCAGGGCTCTGAACCTCTGGCCGTGGTGGAGCATGGCCAAGATGTGCAGCCCCTGGAGCGGGGGCCTTGCTGCTTGGGGCCATGTCTCTGGGAGCGTCAGCAGCCCCAGGCTGGGCTTGCTGCGAGTGTGGTGACCTCCCGTGTTACTCCATCCACATCTCCCAGGGACAGGCTCCTCCCTGGGAAGAAGCAGGGCTGGCTCTCCCCACAGTGCAGGTTTGGCAGCAGGCTGTTTGTAGGAAAAGCCGGGGCGAGGAGGGAGAGTCCCAGCACTGCAAGCACGGGGAGGCCTGGAGGCAGCAGATACCTAATTCAGGTGTTCAGTGATGGAAGGAAGATGCCTGGCTTGGCTTCAACCTTTTCACAGCTTATCAAAACAGTGACAGCAGAAACTAAAAGAGCCCAGAAGCCCCTGTTTGCCCCAGCATTTGACACAACTCCTCCAGTTGCTCATAGGGGCCTTTAGAATCTCTGGCCGTGCTGAGTGTACAGAAACAGACTTTAAGGGCCGGTGGGACCTTGAGGGACCATCTTGCCTGTTCGTATGCCTGTGTCACCTGTGGCTGCCCCTTGTCTAACCTCCTCTATTGCCTCTGCCAACACACACCTCGCAGACTGAACGGCTTTCCCTCTGGCTATGTTTGCAGGATTATTCACTGTATAAATCATGTGCCACAACATATTTGTTCCACACACACACTTTTCCAGGTCTAGGAGCTGTTCCCTTTTTAATATCAACTGCGAACAATGCATCAGTGAAACAGGGTGCTTGGTTTCTGAGCAGCTTGCCCAGAGATGCTCTTCTTCCACCTTTTGTTAATTTTAGGCAAGGCAGATGGATGGATGTTCCTAGGCTGTACAGTTTAGATCACAGGAGCCGCTGCTAAAAGCCATCAGAACACTTAATCTAAACCTGAAGCTGTTCCCATGAATGGAAAAACGCTTTGACAGTGTGGGATGCCACTGCAAAACATCTCGAGTGCTTTCTTGGACTAGAGTTTAAATGTCATTGCATTTTTACCGTTTGTTTTCTATTCAGTGTATGTTTACAAACTTCATTCATTCCCTGGGGAGGTAAAGCACCATGTGAATCAATCTACCTCTTTTCAAGGTGTTTCAGTGCTTCTGATGACAAGTAAAAAATGAGGAGGAATTATGGGAGGTTAACCTCTGAAGTTTTCTGAAAAAATATACTTCTAGTGCTTGTGAAACTCAGGAAATGAATGTGATCATCTCTGGAAGCTTACTTCTGAGGAGAAGCAATAATTGGGATAGTGATTCACAGGCCAGAGACTTTCCTGCAGGGACTGCATCCCCAGCTTACCGCTTCACCTGGTAGGACCATCTCTTTCAAAAGTCTTCCAGCCTCAGTGTAAAGCCTTCCAAGAGAACCTGCATATTCCTTCCCAAATTATTACAAAAGGAAATGACTGTCCTTGTTAAAACACACACTTTTGATTTCACTCAAACGTGCCTTATTCAGGTTTCCCATCAATGGGTCTCGTTAAGCCTTTGATAGATTAACGAGCCCTTTCCTGTCAGAGGGTTTTTTGCTCAGATTGGTGCTTGTGAATCACAACAGGACCGTGGAACTGGAAGGGACAGCTTGGGCCATCAAATCCCATTTCCCTGCAATTGCTGGCAACCATGTTATAAAGTCCATTTCAAACTCAATCTCAAAACTAATTGCGTGCCTTGCCCCCAGTGCTCCTCTCAGGAATCTGTTCCAGAAAAACATTTCTCCCACAGTTAGAAACCATCTGATTTCCAGCCAAAAGGTATTTGTGCCAATTCATACCTCTTTGTTTTTGTGCCAGCATTGCCTGTTATCTGAGGCCATTTTCCTCCTTCCTTGGTGCTCATCTGCTGGTGTGTTTAGAGAGAAGGCATACACTCCCCAGGTAATATGGACTAAATATGCCCAGGTCCCCTCAGGCAGGCTCTTCAGTCCACAGGCTGTCCTTGGAGTCTGGCCTTCCCCTAGCACCAGCTTTTGCACAGCACAATGGTGGGTGAGAGACCCTCTTACTGCTTAGAGGTGCAGGAATGTCTCAGAAGGGGCTTTACAGCCTCCCATGTGGGAAAAATGGCTCTGAGTCTTGCCTTCAGGATGTGCAGAGCCAAGCCCTACCAGCTCATGCAGGGAAAGGCTCCCAGCTGCCTACTGTGACTTGTCACACATCCCCATAACCAGGAGTCTGGTATGAATCTCAGTGCTGCTGTGCTTTTGGAGATGAGACCCTCACAGCAGCATGTCCCCCAGGCTGGGACAGCCACCAGTCACACTAGATGATGAGGACTTAGAAGAAACTGCACCTGAAGGGAGCTGCTCCATGGCTGTCCACTACTGAGTTCCTCCACCCTTCTCCAAAGCAACTGGTCTTGATCCCTGCAAAGATTTGGGGCATGACCTAGATGACCCACCGGTCTGACTCACCCTGGCAATCCCCACTTGGGGCTAACAGCATCGGCTGCCCTCGCTCACCTGGACACTTACTGGCTGCTTGGGAAGCACCTTTATTCCTAATTAATGTGACTGGAACTGTGCAGGTATGTGGTGTAAATACAGGAGGTTTTAAAAGCAGAACTGTCAAATAAAGTGTTACACTCCATCAGCTCTGGTTGCATCCACTGGCTGAACACCACCAGATGCTTGGATAACGCTCAGATCTGCTCATGGATGCGTTTGACATCCATGCAGGAGAAATACACGTCCTATGATTAATAAAAGGAGCCAGAGCCCAGGCAGCAGGCATTTAAAGGCTAAACCATTTGTTTTAGAGGGCTTTACATTCTGGTTGTAAAATTTCCTCTGGGCTGGAAGCCGGTGCCCAAGAAGAAATAGTCTTTCCGTTGTGTATGATTTGCTTGCAAATCCTATTAGTCTTCTGTGCAGCACATCACAGGAGACGAGGCACAGGGATGTCAAAGCAGGGCGTTTTGCTAAGCGCTCTGGTTTAGTTGTGTGCTCAGAGTAGGGAAGACCAAAGGACTGCGACTCTTCATTAAATTGTCTCTATTTTGAGGTTTATCTTATATTTTTGGGACTGAAAAAACCCCGTTTCTTTTTTTATGTATGATATTGGGAAACTGGAGAGCAGGCTTGTTGATGCCAGCAGACTCTCTGTGGGTTCTCCACTTGGGAATAAATATGTCTCCATATATAAGGAGGATTAATCTCTCTCAAGACCAATCTATACATATTATAACAGTTATGTGAAAGGACATACGTATGAGCTAAGAAGAGCAGCAGAGTGAACCCACTCTGCACAGGGCTGCCTGAGAATGTCTGTCTGTCCCCAGTCCTGCAGCATGTGCTACCCCCAACATGACCCATCCTGCACCTACTCAGGATTTTCATTTTGGGTTCAAGCCTGATTTGACTGCTAAATTTACAACCACATTTCTGTGGGCTCAGCCTGTGCAGGGAGGGACCATGTGCCTTCCCTGTGGTCTCTGCAGAGTTCAGGGGACAGCCCCAGGCTGAGCACCCTGCCTGGGTATGGGCTGTACACCTTCCCCTGGGCACTGGGGCAGGAAGCTGCGGGTGAGGGATGCGAGCCTTTGCTTCTGTCAGTTCAAGTTAGTCCCTTAACATTCACATTACTGTAATGCAGTTGAAAAAGAATCCACGAGTTACAGGAAATGATTTACAGGACACAAGACACTGCATTTCAGAGGTCTCATGTGTACCATAAAAAATATATTATGAAGGAATAATCTCTATCAGAACTGGGGCTGCACAGAGAGAACACATGTCCAGCTGAGAGCAGCATTGAGCTTTTGTTCATTATGGGAAAAGTCTGTGCTCTTCCTCTTTTCTGATTAGTATTTTCCTCAGCTCTGGGTATCTAGTTAATATTTGCACTTAGTTTTATTTCTTTTCCCACATGTTGCTTTGGCCATGAGACCAAGCACAGCTGAGACTCCAGTGGCATGTTGCTCTGAGATGTTCCCCCCTGAGCTTCACAAGATTTGGGGCAATCCCTTGACTTCCCCTGTAAAATCTAGGCTGTGGGTCATCAGCTGGGGGAGCATGAAGGAGCTCTACCAGCTCTTTCCCACCCAGCCCATGCCCAGTTTCCCAGAGCAGAGGCTGGTGGAGAAGGGTCACTGCCTGCAAACGCTCCTTCTCCTCCTTGTAAGCAGAATAAGGTATCCAGCATAGGAGGCTGGAAACATACTGTGGCCCTTTTATGTGCTAACATGCAGCTTCTCTGTGGCTTTTGTCACCTCGATCAGGTGCTGGCTCTTGGGGTGATCCCAGTGTTCAGCAGGTGCAAGTGGTTTGTGGGCAGCAGGTCAGGTACAAGAGGTTAGATTGCTGCTCATTCACCTGTGAGGGCTTAAATGACTGTGTTCCTCAGTTCCTCTCTGTAGGAATGATGCTCAATTCCTCTCTGTAGCACTGTTCTGCTGAGGGGGACCGTGATGGCCAGCATGCCAAGAGCTGTGATATGCCCCAATGTCACAAGACCTATGAGAGAGACTCTTGGGAGACCTCAGAATGAGGGGTAGGAGGAAGCTGAGAGGCATTAAAGCATTTCTTCCCCTCACAAAATCCTTGCTGAAGCCAAAGCTGAGAACTGGAGGTGGGAAGTGCCAAAATGTGGAGCTGGGAAGAGGTGGTGGTGGCTGCTCCAGAAAAACTGTGAGGAGGGAGGCTCTCAGCCCCACCAAGGCTGGCGACAGAGTTTCCCAAAGAGCAACGTGCAAGGGTGTAATTGGCCTCACCTACTACTGCAGCTCCTGGCACCTAAACTATGAACCCTGTGTGCTCCAAATGGCCCTTAGCTCCACTGTACTAGCACATAAGCCACCTCCTGCCCCTGCTCGAAGTCTGTCACCTCTCCTCAACCTCCCAGTAGGCAGCAGGTTGCCCTGTGAAACCTGCCCACTCTGCTCTGGAGAGGTTCAGAGCCAGAGGACATCAGCCCTGCTGCACGGGGCTGACCCAGAGGACCTCTCTAGGCATTCATTCCTTTTTGGGGAGCTGGACAATTTGGGCAGGAGCCATGGGCTGGGAGCAGGAGGGTGGGAGGTTGACCATATAGAATGTGCTTTGGGGGCATGGAGGGGGCAGGTCAAGACAAGGGGTCAGGAGACTGTGGCATGGCCATTTCTGCTGAGGGAAGGGAGAGGATTTTTAGAGGATAGCTGTCACTGCCCTTGGGCGCCAGCACCTCCCCCGCGGCCGTGAGCGCTGGCAAAGGGTGGATGTGGCACAGCAGGTGGATCTGGGGAGCAGACGAGGCCGGCGGGGTGTGGGGTCGACGGGCGCTGTCCCCATCGCACCGGGGGGCAGCACGGCCGCGACCACCCGGGACCTGCCCTGTCCGGCACCGTGCCCGGCGGAGCTCCGAGCTCTCCCCGGCGCCGCCCGAAGGCAGCTCCGGGGGCACCAGCCGCTGCCCGCGGTGCGGATCGCCCGCCTCCCGCGGTGCTGCCCCGCTCCGCCCGGCGCTGCCCTCGGCGCTGCCCCCGCCCGGCCCGGCGGTGCCGGCGCGGCGCTCGGCGGGGCCCGGCGCGCTCCCCGCACTGGCGGCGGCGGCGGCGGCGGCGGCGGCGGCGGGGCGGGCCCTCCCCGCGCCGGGAGCGCGCTCCCGCCTCCCACCCGGCACAAAGTTTACCAGCAGGAACTCGGGCGGCAACAGTGCGGAGCCGGCGGCAGCGGGGCGGTACCGGAGTGGAGCCGCGCTGAGCCCAGGCGCCCCGGTGCCCGGCGGGGGCCGGCGGCCGGCGGCGACCGTGCCATGCGGGGCTCCCCCCGGCGGCGGCGGGGCGGGAGGGCAGCGGCGCCCCATGCGGCTGGGGCGGCCGGGCGGCGGCTGACACCATGTGCGCCCGGTGCCCGGGGCGAGGAGCGGGGAGCAGCCATGCCCCCCCGCCCAGCCGGGGGTGCCGGGCGGGCGCGGCTCTAAGGTGTCCCCGGCGCGGAAGCTCCTCTGCATGTGCAGCCTCTCCCTCTGCCTCACCTACCTGTGCTACAGCCTCATGGGGGGCACCGGCCCGGGCGCCCTACGCTCACCGGCCGCCCTCCCCGGCACGGCGGCCCCGCGGTCTCTCGCCGCGCTCCCCGGCACGGCGGTCCCGGGAGCCCCGCGGTCTCTCGCCGCGTTCCCCGGCACGGCGGCTCCGGCGGCCCCGCGCTCCCCCGTCACCCCGCCGAACGGCTCCGGCGCCCCGGCTGCCTCCGCGGCGCCGACACGGGCCTCCAACAGCAGCCGGGAAGGGGCGGAGGGCGCCTGGCTGCGGACGCCGCTGGCCCCCGGGGAGGTGATCACGGCGCAGAGCGGAGCCTTCGAGAGGGACCCTCAGGAGTCGAGCACCACGGACGAGGAGCTGAGCCGGGCCGGCAGCCCGGGGAACCGCGGCGGCGGTGGCGGCGGCAGCACCACGCCGGACTACGGGGAAAAGCGGCTGCCGCAAGCCCTCATCATCGGGGTGAAGAAGGGGGGACGCGGGCGCTGCTGGAGGCCATCCGCGCTCACCCCGACGTGCGCGCCGTGGGCACCGAGCCCCACTTCTTCGACAGGAACTACGAGAAAGGGCTGGAGTGGTACAGGTGAGAGGCTGCGGGGACGCCGGGCGCGACCCACGGGGCCGCCCCGACCGCCAGGAGGGGGTGAAGGCGGTGGGGATGTGTATCCGCGCGTGTCGGGGCGGGGGGTCCCGGCGGAGAGCCGCGGGACGGAGAGTCGCTGCCCCCGGGTAGCCCCGGTGGGTGGCTGGGCGGTGGGTTGCGGGGAGCCGGGAGCCCCGCGGAGGCCCTGGGACGATGGCGGGGCGGGGACCGCGGGGGGTCCCGGACGGGTGCGGAGCGCAAGAGGGAACGGCGCGGTCAGGGCAGGCCGGGCCACGGCGTGGGTGCCTCGCCTGGCAGCTTCGGTGATTTAAAATGCGGTGTTGTGATGGGAGAAGGCAGCGAAATGCGTATAAACATCCCTCTTCTGCAACTCCCGTGCACGGGGCGCTCGGGCAGGCTGTGGCGGTTCGGCTGCACTTGGCATAGAACCCGACTAGATGGGTCAGCAATTAATAATTACTGGCATAGTGCGAGTTGTTCCAGGTGATGCTCTAGGCTTTGAAGTGAAAAAGGATGCCTTCTTTCATACGAGCTGCAGGGTCCACGTCACAAACGAGATTTACTCTTTATTCAACAAGTTCCACGTCAGAAAGTTGGTTTTGTTTGTTGGTTTTTTTTTTTCCAATTGATGATATCCGATTTTATTCGTGAAGGAATCTCAAGATGCTGTTGTCCAGCTCGGCACAGCATTTCAAGGCAACGCTATGCTAAAAGCCCTGATTATTAGAAAATACTGAATTGCAGTAATGAAGTGTTATGTGCCTTGGTGGGTTTAGCAAATCGATGTATTGCGATGGCTTGGGGTTTCTCTCAAAGCTACAAGGAATGCAGCACATCGGTGGAACGTGCAAATTACTAGTAGTGCTTTAGTTCACAGTTAGAAGCAACCCAAGCTAGTTTCTTTATAAGAAATAGGCTGTGGCTAAACTGACACATTTCTGTCTTGGTTTTGGTTGTACTTAGTATGGTAGGTGTTCAGCTGCCCCGAAAATGAAGCCAAAAAAGAGGCAGAGGCAGCAAGTTAGTCACTGTTTGGATTCTCTGCTCATTGGTTATTAAAACAGAGCACACAGTCTTCATGTCAATGACATTTACATGTGAGGAACTCCAGGCAATTTTCTGTGGACATGGTGGAAGCCAAGTCTTCATAATACTCATTTGGTGTAGCATCCACTTGGCTTTGTTAAAATGCTGAGGGATTTTCTTGTGGGACTTCAATAAAGTGGAGATCAGCATCGGGAAGTGCATTTGTCTCTGAGAGTGTTTTCAGTATGCTGTACCAACATGGGGAAGGAATAAAGGCTTGATCACAGTTATTGTGTTTATATATATATAATCTCAGGCATGGTGTCTTATTTTGCTGAATTTTCCTGCAGGAAAGACTTACTTTGAAAAGGAAGTTTAGGAACTTGCTGGGAAAAAAAAAAAGACTAGAAAGTGGTATATGAAAAGGTTTGGTTTTTATTCAAAACAGGCAGAAGAAGATCAAGCACTGAGTATGGCAAGCAGATGCTTTTTTATCTTTAAAGTCATGCTACAAGAAAAGGGCTAGAGAGAGTGTAACTCCTCTCGTGGAGTAAAAGGCACACATGGGTTTTCATGGGCAGAATGCATTTTGGGATTTCTCATCCCCACAGCAGCTGGATTGTTTAGCTGGCTCCTAGGACTGGTGCTGCCCTGCACGCTGGGAGAGAGGTGGCAGAAGAAAAGGTTGGGTCAGAGCTGATTTGTGAGGGTCCTTCCTGAACCGAGTAGCCTGAGGGATGAATTCTCAGGTCATGGGATTAATAAATTGCTGCTTAATTGCCATGGTGGCCTTGGGGGTTTGCTCTGATTGTTTACCCTAAAGCCACTTCCACACCTGCTGAACCCACACAGCATCCCTCTCCTTTCTCCTTGCAAAAGTTTTTCAGCCTTACTGGGAGAGGGCACCAGGTCAGGAAGCACTGGTGATCCATGCCCCACTGGGAGCCACAGGTTTCCCTGGTGCTGTACTGGTACTGACTGGGCTGTTGTCACGGGCCCAGAGGCTGGTGTGCATGGTGCTGTACAAATACTAAACAAAAATGGAGGGGGGAAAGATTGCCATCCACACTAGCAGCTATTTCTTCCTGACCTTCTGTGAGGTTACCTGATGGAGTGCACCAAAGGCTGGCTGCTTGCAGCTGCATCCCAGGTAGAGTAACCAGGGATTTTTCCTATCCACAGAAACATCAATTTACTCTAAGTAAAGAAGCCACTCTGGAAGCGTTTATACCAGCATCTCCTTACAGTGACTTCTATCACTTGTTTATATTTTGCAAAACACTTCTTTTTATGTATTATAAACTGTCAACTTTTTAATACTGTCAAGTTTTTTTCTTACGTAGTGAAATTAGGAAGCAGCAGACCTTGAGGATTCCTTGTTTTGCCACCCAGTGCTGAGGAAAGCTGTATTTGCATATACCTGCTAGTCCAGCAGAGCTGAAAAGCCCAGGGTCTGGTCCAGAGCCTGCCAGCACAGCTAAGGGCTGCTCTCCCTGCGCTTTCCCCACCTTGGTTTCTCTGCTTGTAAAATGGAGACAGTGCCTCAACACTACCATCTCTTCCGTGCGTGTGCCGTGCTGTGTTACTCATGTCTCTGCTGCCTTGAGGTTAGTCAGCCATAAACACCGTGTCCAGGATCTATATCGGGACAGTCAGAGGCTGAAGTTAGTGCAAATATAGCTTTCTGCCTGCTGGCTGGCAAGCCTGTTACACCAGCTCCCGCAGCCTGTTCTGTTTTCCTGGTAACCTTTAGGGAAAGCTGTGCTGTCTGCGACTGCTTTAGCTCTGCAGTCAAAGTTTATGTAGGACTTGCCAAAGGGGGGTCTTCCTACACATGTACGGATGTGAACTGGGGCGGGGGCTCGTTTCGGGTAGTTAGTGCCGTGCTGTTGGTGGTGTTTGGGTGTTCGGAATGTGTGATGCTGTACATCCTGACACTGGGCTGGCTGAAGAACGAGTTCAATGATACAGCTTTCCGTAAACTCACTCACTACCCTCTCATACATTAGCTGTTGATGATAAATTTCCTAGCTTGATATTTTGGGGTTTTTTTCTTAATCCAGAGTGTAACTTGACCGCTACTAACAGTGTGGTGAAGCCTGAGTGGGAAGTGACTTCTGACCTTTCCTTTTGTTAACTCTGTGGCAGTGCTTCTCTCTGGTGTGTGTGTGTTACTCGCCTATCTTCACCTCTCACTCCAGTCTGGTACCTGGCAGTCAGTGTTACCTGTGGTGATGAACTTTGCTGATTTAATCCCTTATAATATGCCAGCACCCGGTCCCACTGTGGATGAAGCTTGTGTCAAGGAGCTGGTACCTGCTGCTCCTTTGGAAGTCACTGGCAACAGGTTTTTTACCCGCTCATGCCTTCCAAACCACTGGATACACTGTAGGAACTGCCACAGGGTTTCAGTCAGCGCTGAGCGGCCTTCTGCTCCCCCGCATGCCTGGGGCAGCTCTTGCTGCCCACGTAGCCCAGGCACCAGGTGACATCCCCCCGCACGCCCCTGTGACCAGGCTAGACCAGAGGCGTTTGCACAGGCGACATGCTCTCTCCAGCGCAATGCTCATGCCTCCGTGGGCATGGCTCATACTGTGAGCTCTATCCTGTGGTTGGAAATGAATTGTGAGAGCCTTTCTGAGGGTGCAGCAAGGACAGCAAAGCTATGGGGAGACTCTGGAGACCCTGAACATTGAAGGAATGTAGCTTACATCTACAAATGCTCACTACCAGCACAAAGAGAGGCAGCATCTGGGATATGCCTGAGTTCCTTGCCTGGGCATGAAACCAGGGTGCATGAGCATGAGGGATTTTGCGGACAATGGTAACTGCAAACTGCTTGCAGCATCTGCCCCTTGGGCACGTGTGGTGCTGGAGACCTCCTCGGTTTGGTGTCTGCTGCAGTAGCCCTTGGAGAGCCTGTGCACTGTGCTGGATGTGGGATCTGCAGTGGAGCCCCCACTTCAGTGTGATCCCAGGTGATTGGGGGAAGGAGAGGTGATCCTGTTGGCATCGCACAGGATTGAGATGATTTCACTTGCGTGGATGCTGACACCTCCGGATGCTCAGATACTGCTGGCAGTGTCTGGAGGTGTTGGAGGAGAATCATTTTTGGGTGGCTGTGTGAAGAGAGCAGGGGCTTTTAGCACTGGGACAGATTGCACTTTAGTTGGGCTGTTCTGCTTGTGTGAATGACCAGCCCAGTAGACCTCAGCACTTGAGCATCTCTGTAGCTCTCTGAGCTGAGTGGGACGGCCCAGTACTCTGAGCCACCGTTCCCTGCTGCCCACAGGCCCAGCATGGTGAGGTGCCCCAGTCTCATCCGTGCACACTTTCAAGGCTGTCCCTTTAGCAGAAGAGTGAGGATTCATAACAGTATTTTGAAAGCAAAATTGAAGTTTAAACAAAAACATGGTCTCCACAATGCAAAGAGGGTATCTGGTGTTGGTGAACTTAAATTGTGGAGTTTTAAAGTTCACTGATTTGAAGTTTATTCCAAATAATCAGGAGTTAAATTCCACGTGTACGTTGCTCTCCTCTTTGCTTCCCTCTCGGTGGAGCGTGCACAGAGAAGCTGCAGCAGTGTCTCTGTAATTAGACCACGTTCCTCTCGCTCTGCCCTAGGCCTCCACACGTTAAGCACTTACACAGGGGCATAGCTTTATGCGTGGAGCGGCCCCACTGCAGGGAGCAGTCACCATGACAGGCAGTGGAATGGCTTGCATGTCTAATGCTATTTTCACCGCCTGCCTGGGTTTGTTTGGTTTATTTTTTTGGAGCATTCTCCATCAGACCTGCATGTTATTCTGTGAGCTGCTACCCTCATACAAATAACGAATAACACCATGACAGGGAGCTCTTCTCCCAGTAATGAACACGTGCTCTTGAGCCAGCAGCTCCTGAGGAGCAGCTGGCTGTGGCTGCGGAGCCAACGCTCTCAGTCGTGTCCCTGTGGACATGAAACTCTCCTGTACTGGGGAAGCGGCTGTCATGCCCTGTTATGGCTGTAGCAGGCTCTGGCCTGTGTGCCATCTCCCCTGCCCTCCTGCTGAGCTAACCTGGGGGTTCGTGCTGCGGGGGGCTGAGCTAACCTGGGGGTTTGTGCTGCGGGGGGCTGTCTCGGGGCTGATCCCACCTTGGAGCGCTCAGCTCTTGCCACGGTGATTACTGGCAGAATCGGTGTTGGTTGTGTCCGAGGATGAGGGGTGAGACCCCTCCGCCGCGGTCCCACACAGCGTGACCCTCACTGTGAGCTGTAATTGCGTTGCTGGGTAATGCCTGTGCCTCTCCAATCAGCTCGGGATATTCAGAAAATCAAACCACTTCCATCAGCGCTCTGAGCCTGTGCTGATGGGCACTACAGGAACACCTACAGTGGGTAGATAGATCAGGGTTTGCTGCTAACGACAGGCACTGCTGCAGATGCCTGGTAACTGTTGTGTTTCTCGGTGAAAGGCCTTCCCAGTGTACGGTGCCCTCCGTACTTCTGGTAACTTAGGAAAAGTGTATTGATTTTTTTTTTTGCCTTTTTTCTCCCCTCTTTTTCATTCTGAGCCCTGCTGCGAGTTGGCTTTTGCTGAAATGTAGTGACTCAGCTGCCCTCTGTGATCCACTGCATCGGGATTAATCTGGGTTGAAGACTGTATGAGTATTTCCATGTAACATGGCTCTTTCAGTACCTTGTCCCCTTCACCTTTCTTAAACCTTTAGGTATGGGTTAGATCCTACAAGTGCACAGTTTTTTTCCTAGGTCAAGCCTTCCATGCAGGGTCAGTGCACATGTGCAGCACCAACCTCCCACTGATGCTGGGGTCTGGCTCTTTGTAAAATTGGTGGAGGGTCTGGGCTGAGCCTGGTTGCAGGCTGGGAGCAGGGGACCAGGCTCTCCACCGGTCGCTCTCCACGTTTCCCAAATCTGGGGGCTAGAGAGAGGCCACTCCAGCATCAGCAATGGATTTTCTTCTGCACCCAGAGCTCCTGGAGCTACCCCACTCGGAGCTGGGAGTCTCCTGACCTCTGCCCCATGTGCAGGGCCAGGGCAGCCCACCCAGCATCCTTCTCCTCTCCTTTCCGCTCAGTTTCAGCTGGAGGGATGGGATGCAGGAATGAACAGGGGCCTCTTTGCAGTATTTTATCACCTGATGATGGTTATCCACAGGCTATTCGATTGTAGCCATGGGAATGGCAGCTGCTTTCAGCACCCGCAGCCCTTCCACGCTGTGCTTGCTCTTCTCGCAAAGCGGGCGGGAGAAGTGTGAGGGAAAACACGCTGGCAGGGCAGCGCTCCGCAGCACCCGCTCCCGCAGAGACAGCGCTGCCTCTGCTTCCAGGTAAAATGTATTTGTTTGCAGGCGACAGTGGGCACATAGTGCAGAGAGGAAATCAGGAACCAGCCAAGCAAGGCGGAGATGCCTCTCCGGATAACTTTCAGGGCATCCCTTGGGGCACGCACGGATCCGTCTGTCCTGCATCGCCAGGCCTGAGATGATCTAACTGTTGCACTGTATTTTCAAGAGCACTCTTTCTCTGGGATTTTGCTCAGTAATCCGCTAAGTAAACACGGCAGTGCTTTGCTGCTGAGGGTTTAAGTGTTACTTGTAGTGTCAAAGTTTGTGAGCTTCGCTCTGGGCATGAATGTGGTGTGGCTCAAGCGTGAAGATGCTACAACACCCCCCCCACCCCCCAAAATAGGCCTGGGGAAAAACAGCCCCTTTGGAAAAGAGAAAGACGAAGAGTCAGTTGGCTGTGTTCATGGGTTTAAATGATGAGCCTGACCCCTGCTCAGTTTCTGATTTAGTGAGCCTTGTCCCTGCTCTGTTCGAAGCCCAGACTAGAGAAGAAGGAACAACAGGTTCTCAAAGGAAGTTAAGGACAAAGGCTTTTGGTTTTCAAAGTGAAAATTCCAGCACAAATTGGTGACACCTTGTGTCGAGAGAGGTCGAAGTCTTTTGCTTTTCATGGATTTCTCTTACCTCTTGTTGTCATGGGGACTTCTTTTCCCTGAGTCATTATATCATCCACTTCAGGAGAAATTTTATTGCTTTGGGGGCTGGAGAGGCTCATGTGGGACATTTCTCACCGCTCATGGTGTAATACGTGGAGGTAATTTCTTTCAAATGATTTTTGCTTGAAGTGGTTTCAATGAATTGAGAAGGGTAGGAGTATGAATGAATGGCTGAAATGTTTGCACTGAGTTGGGGTGAGGAACGTGCACTATCAAACTTTCCAGAGCATTAAGTGTGGATATTATAATTTCACTGTGGTATATATGCAGGCAGAAGTCCATTTTATCCCTTTTTATTCACTTTTTAAAAAGTATTATTTAGGATTTGAAGTGGTTGGAATTGGTTTCCCCTCCCTTTTTAAAAAAAAAGTGTAAGAGAAAAACTCTAAGTTAGAGAGCCTTTTCAGCCACAGTGAGAAATTCCTGTTTGGATCAAAGGCTGGGGCAGCCCCAGTAAAGCACCGGCTGTGGGAGGTAGAGAGGCCTGGGCAGGATCAGTCCCTGTGACCCAGCTGAGCCACCCCAAAGCGGGGTGCAGCTCAGCCCCATGCCAGCTTCACTGCTGACCATGAAGCTGCAAGTGATCATAGAATCATAGAATTGTAGGGGTTGGAAGGGACCTCGAGAGATCATCGGGTCCAACCCCCTGCCAAAGCATCTCCCTAGGACATTTCACTCAGGCATCCAGATGGGGCTGGAATCTCTCCAGAGGAGACTCCACACCCCCTGGGCAGCCTGTCCCAGGGCTCCCTCACCCTCACTGTGAAAAAGTTTTTCCCCATGTTGGTGTGGAACTCCCTGTGCTCCAACTTGCAGCCATTGCCCCTTGTCCTGTCCCCACAGACACTGAAAAGGGGCTGGCCAATTCCCCCTGCATCCCCTGCTTAAGATAATTATAAACATTAATTAGGTCTCCCCTTAGTCTTCTCTTCTCAAGGCTGAACAGTCCCAATCTTCTCAGCCTTTCCTCACAGGGGAGATGCTCCAGGCCCTTAATCATCTTCGTGATGCGGCTGCAGGAGCTGTGCTTAGACCTCAGCCGTACACCAGCCAGGTGATGCTTTCTGCTTCCACTCTTTTGGGGATGTGGGGGGACATGGGTGCCTGGGAATGCGTGGCCAGGGCACCCCTCCCCTGCCAGGGTCCTGGCTTTCCCGGGGACCCAGTGTGCCAGGTAGCTCCATCCCACACAGGTCCCTGCCCGGCCGTCTGTTTGTTTATTTAGGTAGCTGCTGCTTCCAAGCTGCAGGAGAGTATTTAAAATCCAACTGTTTGAAGGCTGCAGGAAGGATTCATATTTATAGGGGGGGGAAGAAAAAAAAAAAAAAAAGAGAAAGAAAGAAAAAACCCAACCTCAAACCCCTCCAACCTGTTTTTTCAAATCTCCCATTTCCATCCCCAGAGTCAACATACCAATTTAGTAAATGTTGCAAGGCGCACAATTTTCCCCCTTGTCATATTATACATCCGAGCATCAAGGATGGATCATAAACTTGCTCTTTATGGCTTTAACATTTCAATTGCTAGTCACATTTTATGTAAATGAAGGTATTTACCTTGACAAGCTCTCCTGTGAAGTACAGTGCTTCTTTAAAGAATTTATTTGGCAGTATAAACAGGCCAAATGCTGAGGGTGGATGCAAAATTCCCAATTGATTTTTATGGCTAAGTTATGTAGGATCCTCCCAAAATATACCCAGAGTTGTCTGCTCCAGTCTCATCAGCGCCTTGGAGAAACTGAGGCAGGGGCACCAGGGGGAAGAAGAAATAGCAAAGAGACATCAGTTATAGCCACAGACCTACTAAACAGAACTGGCTTTGGATAAAAATAACTCCATCTGCCAGACTTTATTTGGTATTACAGAGATTGCTGTAACACATTTCAAGCCAAAATCTGATTTCCATTCCCTCCAGAGCCAGGACGGAGTGGACTTGGCCCTCTCCTTTATTAGCAGGTAATCATTTTGGATCCGAATGGTGCGACGTTGCTCTCGTAGCCCAAATTTGTAGCTCTCCTTTGTTTTAGAGCGTATTCCCTTTCATCTTGCATTGAGATAGGGCCAGTAATACAATATACTTTCTATTAGAGCTCATTCAAATCTGCAAATAACTTTATTTCAGCCTCAGCTCTGCCCTTTCTGTATTTGCTCTTGACGGACATTCATATAATTAAGGCGAGCGGTGAGCACGCTGGTGGAAAGCTAACGTCAGCTCCAGGAATGTGCGTTAAGTTCCCATTTGGATTCAGTGGCTGACAGCACGAGCTGCCATCACCCCAGCAAGGAAAAGACAAAACCACCCGATCCTTGTAACGCCCGGCTGCAAGAGGCAGCAGCTCCAGAAACTCTGGGGCTCTTCCAGATGCCCCCTCTGGGGGTGCTCAGCTGCCACCCCCACATTCAGGACCCACCTCCGAGCCCCCAAATGTGGAGGGGGAGGAATCTCCTCCTGGCTCACCTGTGGGTGGAAGGGGCTGCAGCGCCTGGGCAGGTTATTAATTGTGAATTAACACTGCTCTGACCGCACTTGTGAAAGAACAAACTGACCCTTTTGCATCTGAAACGCTGACTCATGAAATGCTGATGACAGACCATGGATCCTGAAGTTCGTTGCTGCTGGAGGTCTTTAATTGGCCTGTGGTTCATCCTCACTTGGTCTGTCCCCTGGGGAGCACCGGCATTGATCCCACTGCCGTTCACCTGCACCGTCAGCAGTCGCCCCTCCGAGCTAATTTCTGGGCTGCTCATTTGAATCGTGTTAATCCCAAATCACCAACTGCTGCCTCTGCTCCGAAGTGCTGGGGACCCGCAGCCCCAGGGGATGCATGAAGGGGACAGAGGTACCCCAGGACAAGACTCTACCTTCTTTTACCCAAGCCATATTAAAAAAAACCCCATACAGAAGGGCAAACGGCTGCAGTCAACAGCCAGGCATCACCTCTGGAGCCAGGCAGCATGGTGGGGAAGGTGGTGTAGCTGGTGTGAACACAGAGGTAAGCCTGGTGCTGGGCGCTGACCTGTTCGGTGGGCAGGAGGGGACTGAACCTGGCCAGGGCCCAGCAGTGAAGAGGAGGTGCTTGGCACTGTCCTGGCTCACCCATCTGCCTCGATGTCTGCCCAAGGGAAATTAAACATCTGGCCAAACCAGAGCTAGCCAGGCATGGTATGTAACCACTGTTGTAAGTGTGTGTGCGTTCCTCTGGGAGCTGGGACCCAGGGTCACTCCAGCTCAGCGGGGGTACAGGACAGAGACCCTGTGGGGCTTTCGCAGCCCCAACCCCAGATGGAGGGTCTGACCCTTCCCTGCAGCCACTCCTCAGGATGCTCTTCCACCTGCTGCTGCCCGGCCAGCGCTGCCTGCGCATTGGTGAGGGAGGAGGGTCTGCTGGGGCTGCTGCACACGCCTGGATCAGGAACAATGAAGGTTCCTTACTCAGCTCAAAATCCTCTAGAAACCCCGAAAAAAATCAAAGCACTGTGGAAAAAATGCCTGAAGCAATAACTTCACTGGTAAACTAACGCATCTCGCTGCGAATTTCTAAGATCCAGCAAATTGTAATGCAATTTCCTATGCAGAAAGGGTTTATCTCTATCTAAATATTATTCTGCATCGTTACTCATCGTAGGGAAGCTATTGCTCTCCTAGGTTAACTGATTGAACTTTGGAAATAAAGCTGCAAGCTTATCACACAGACGGGAGCTTGACTTTTATTGCTCCTAAATTGTAGCGATATTGTTAGATGTGAGTAACTGTATACTCCATTAGAAAATATTCAAGTTTTATAGTACTTTAGAATTAAAAAGATTAAAAGAGGCATTTCTTCGGTCTAGCCCACCATGAAATTGGAGTCTATTTGGTCTGTAAAATGTGTAATACAAATAGCCTAACAATTAATGGCAAAGGAAGAGCCAAGATGGATTTAAGGCTCAAACTACCCTGGATTTCTCGAGGCTGGAGTGGCAGCAGGGGAAATGTGTTATTAGATCACCACAGGCTTTTCTGCTGGAACCACTGCTGGTAAAGTTACATCAAGGTGTTTTATTATTACCCTGTTCCCACATAATATTCTGAAACACTCTCGTCTGTGGATGCGGTCACCTCTGTGGGAGACCATCCAAGTCTCTGCCACAACTGCTTCCTTTGGAAAGCCTGAGCAGAAATTCTTCAGCCATTTTTTGCGGTAGGCAACAGTGAGAAAGCGCTTTCCCACTGCCAGAGTTTTTAAAGAGCTCATTTATTAATGTTCAAGTTCAAAGCTGCTGACTGTGGCTGGGGTAATGTATTCAGGAGTGGGGATTCCTGCTGGCCAGGGTCCCCGCAGGGCACCACGGTGGATGCGAGTCTTCTGCTGCCTGGTTCGAGGCCCTTCCCTGGGGTAACCTGGAGAGACGCTTCCCAGCGTGGCTCTGCCAGTGCCCCCTATTAACTTTTGCTAATGCTTAGACTGCAGCGCGTGTGGAGGAGAGCGTGAAGTTCTCGGCTGTGCCCAGGGGGTGAGGCTTTGGGATGCTGGCGTAGGGAGGGACTGCCTGAGCTCCACAGAGAGGTGGATGTTGTTCTGTAGCTCTGTCCTCCCGCAAACCTGGGGAGAGCTCAGCACTTGGTTACCACTGGTGCTGGGCGCATGGTGTTTAGCAGCAGCTTGGGTAGAGGGAAAACACCCTCCTCCCGCAGCTCTGCTGCTGGAGGGTCTGTGCTGCAGACCTTCCCCTCCTGCCTGGGGGTGTTGGGTCCAGGAGGACCCCACTAGCAAACCCATGCATCCTGGTTGTTTTTTCTAGGGAGGAGAAAGTAGATTGAAGTAGAACAGACTGTTTGCCTTTGGGATGCAGATCTGGGGCCTGTGATTTCAGTGGTGCTGAACAAAAGTTGTGTGGCCCTTCAGAGCGTAAATTACATTTATAATCCATTTTTTTTTCTCCCAGAGCACCCCCTTGCACTTCATGCAACAGTTGTTTCATACATAGGGGCCCCTGTGCCTAACCGTACAGTGTTGAACATGTAGCCCCTTCATTAGCGGGATTTATATCCTTGGTGTTTCTTGCTGGATGACTTTGTATTGTAATGAAGAACATGAATGCTGCCTTAATTAAAATGCAACCCCCTACATTAATATATACATTGCCAGTGGAAATTAAGGTTGACTGAAAACAGGGCATTTAAAAGCTTGTGGCAGGTTTAACCAGCAGCATGGGGCTGGGGAGGTCATTTGGGATGTAGTGCCCAGACGAGTGGGACTGTGCTCAGCCCTGGGCAGGGATGGTGGATCCCAGCTGCCCTCACAGCCCCAAAACCCAGCAGGCAGCTGCCTGCTCACCTGCCTGTCCCTGACAGGCAGCAAATCCATCCCAAGGGTGCCTGCTGCCTGGGAATGTGAGCATTGGTGGAGCTTCTCCGTGCAATGCTGCCTGCCCGCGGGTAGGACGCAGGGATCACGGGGCCCAGCGGGTCGCTGCCAGTGGGAATCTGTGCTGGCTGTGGTGCTCACTCCCAGGCTGTTTTGTTTTACCAGGGAGGTACAAAGCAGCTTAATGAACCAGAGAATTTGTTCCATAATATTACTTTAAAAAATATATTGTAAATGCAAACATTCCCGACTGCCTCTCTCCCAGCACTGTGCGTGCATCGCCATTGGCAGTATTATCAGTTATGAAGATATTTTGCATTCAAGGATTTGCAGTTGCCAGGCCCATGAATATTCAGGCTCCAGCTCGCCCTCTCTGTCTGTGCACTGCACCCTTCCTTCCCTTCGTTCCTATTTCTTTTTTCTCTTTTTTTTTTTTTCCAGTGGATTCAATTAGTTCTATTTGCTGCTTTAGCAATAAAACAATTCCCTCTGTGGCATTAAAATGAGTCTCTTTCATTATTTCATTTGGCTTCTTGTTATACAGAGAAGGAAAGGGAGGGGGCTCTGCTTATTGTCTGTCCCGCTTCGCAGGGGCAGGCTGCCAAGCCGGGGAGGACACTGGATGTACTTGGGGCAGCATTAAGAATTAATGAAGGGCACTTGCTAGCGCAGAGGCACAGGATCCTCGCTGACAGAGCCGCTCTTGGAGTCATGGGTAAAATTTGACCGATCCCAGAGACTTTCCATCGGACTTCAGCACCTGAGTCACAGAGCTAGGTTTGACCGTGCTGGGCTTCCAAACACATCCAAGCTGTTGTGTCCTATCGGTTCCCAAGCACGTGGAGCCTTTGCATGTGCTGCTGGTAATGAAACGCAGAGACTGAGCCTGTATTTGTTTTAGCCAAGGCACAAGTTAATCTGAGCTGAAACATCAACTTAAACCTGGCAGATCAGTTCATGGGAGCAGTGAGGGCAGGGGTTGGTGTGTGGCATCGGGGGGGGGGGGGGCTGGATCGGGTCGAGGGTCCTGGTCCTATTTTCTCCAAAAGCAAAGCCCGGTGGGGTGTAAGGAAAGCCCAGTGGTATTGCAAGAGCCAGAATAACAATGATTATATGGGCAGGGGACACAAATAATTACATGTAATGCCAGAACTCTCTCGTCAATCTGCTCTTGGAGTGCCCTTTCAGGGCACTGAGATGGCGTTAGGTAGCTGTGCAGTGCTAGCAGACCCATAAATCATTCTTGTTTCACACTGTGCTAAACACAAATCATATTAGTTACAACACTGAAGAGCATCTAAGTAGAGAAAAGAGAAAGGCAAGGTAGAAAGAGGAAACCAAATTTAAATCTAATTGCTTTTCTGTGTGTGTTTCGCCTCTGCTTGGCTGGGACGCGGTGGCACAGTGTGGAGGGGGAGCTGTGCCGTGCAGCGTTCCTCCTGCACTCCCCCCGGACAGGGAGCAGCTGACAGAGGTGTTAGAGGAGATGTTCCTTCCTGTATTCAATTTAAAAAATAAAAATAAAAAATTACTTTTCCTCCTCTTTCTGTGACCAGGGAAGGTTAAAACAGTCGCGCCGGTTCCAATTCCTTTTTCATTACAAGATTATATCTAGAACCAAATGAGAATTTCCAGGCTGGCAGAGTGGCTGTGACCCCCCTGGATCTGAAAAGCGCCCAACTTCTTGGAGAAAGAGGTTTGTGCTTTTCCTCTCCTCATGGAAAAGCCTGAACCCCTCTGCAGAGGGAAGCAGGGGGCACAGGTGGTGCCTGCTGCCTCCAGAAACAGCTGGAGCCTCGGGGACGGGATGGGTGGCTGCTGGGCAGGACCTAGGGAAGCCTCGGATAGAGGATTTGCTGGTAGGATCGGTTATTAACAGCAAGCTTCAGTGGGACCAAGTAAAGGAGCTTAAAAAGGAAATATGTCTATTTGGGATGGAAAAGCGTTTTAAATGGAAGAAAAATTAGAGCGTACAGCAGGGTAAGCAGGACCGCGAAGTTAAGTAATTAATCACACTGGTTGTAAGTTGGAAAGGAATAAATGTGATAAAAGGATTTGTCGGAACAGATTACAGGCAAATTAGAAAAAAAAAAAAAGAAGGGGTCATCACGGACTTGGGAACTGTGCTCTTCAGAAACCTTCAATCATCCTCACAATCAATTCTGCATTTCCTTAATAGCAGTGTGAAACATGGCTTGCCCTGCGTTGTCTTAGATTAACCGCTAACTGCAAACCATACATTAAATGAAGTATTGAATATTTGTCTCTCAACAATACGCTTGGAAATTGTTTATTTCCCTACCAGGCCTTCTGCAATGCATTCAGGTACTGTAACCTAAATTGTAAAATACAGACTTGCAATTCCTGTGCTCCAGCCCTGCCAGCGCCCGCCCCGATGGCAGCTGCACCCAGGACCCACGATTACAGGGAGTGGGTTGGTTTTTTTTTCCCCCTCATAAACTGATTGTTTGTTTCTGGAGACAATTACACTGGCTTTATTACACAACGTATGTTTCTCTGCAACAAACAATCTGCTTTATGGGTTTTCTTAGTAAAATACCAACTCGCTGTGCTCACTAATATGATTCAATTGCATTGTGTTACCTGACCTTTAAGGAACTTGCAATCTATAACAACATGGTTCTACAGCAGCTCCGCCGGTAAAAAGCCTCGGCTTCTGGGAAATTCGGTCTGCAAATAAGTGGAGCCCAGGTATGAAAGGAATAACAAGGCGCTTTAACCCCTTGGCTGCTGGGCTGCCTTGGGATGGGGGTCGTGGGTTTGCCCCTTGCGCTGCACGAGGAGGCTGGATGTGGGAGCACAGCTTGGCGTGTCCCATCCCGGGGCACCGGGAGCTGGCACCTCTCGTCTCTCTCTCCCCAGAGGTGTGGGGATGCGGAGGGGACGTGGAGGCTGGCTGTGCCAAGCGGGAAGCTGTTCGTAGAGCTGGCTGCCCGTGCCTTCGTCCAGGGTGCAAAGCGCTTGGCAGCGGAGAGGCGCAGGCTGTGCACTGCTGCGTTTGTGAACGGTGGCACGGAAATGATTAACGCTGGTATCATCCCCGCCTGCCCACCCACTCCCGTCTGTTCACTTCGTTTCGGGCACCCTGCCATGTGCGGAGGCACCGGCGAGCTCTGCTGTGGACGGGGGAGCCCGCGTGCACCCCCTCACCCTGCTGGCAGCACAGGGGTCCCGTTGTCACCGCTGGTGCCCTCTTGATCTGGCACAGTCCAATGTCCAGCCCTCCCTGCTCCCCATCTCATCTGTGGAGGGGCACAGTGCTGCAGCCAGGTGACCCCACAGCGTGGTGGAAGCTCCGGAAGCACACCACCACGTGCCCACATCGTCCCTTAGCCCACGCTGTTCTTCTCCTGCCTGGAATGTTCCCACAAGGTGCTTAGAAGAGGTGGGTCTTGGTTTCCGCCAAGGCTGGAGTGACCCTGGGCCCATAGCTCAGGTGCCCAATCTCCTCGGGAAGGGATCTGCCATCCACCAGCTCATGCTGCTGGTCCCTCTCTGTGTCTCTCCTGGTGTGACCAGGAGGACCTGAGGCCCACGCAGGATGCAGTGCTGCTGAGGAGGCATTGGCGTGCCCCAGCGTGACAGGCTGTTCACTCCCTCGGGGCTGGAGGAGTTCCCGGGCAGCGCCACCACATCCTCTCTGCCCGGCAGACAGCCATGGGGTCTCCATCCCTGCTCTGTTTCCAGCCCACTAATCACTCTCTAATCATTCTGATTGCTTCTGTCTGACCTCTCCTGCGGCTGTAATGCTTCTCCTAAGAGGCATTTAAGTGATTTTATTTGGCTAAGTGAATGATGGGGGATAGTTGGGAATCTGTTAGACCCAGGGAATTGGCAAGAGCCTGGGAACTTGAGCAGAGAAAGAAACGCTTCAGAAGTTTTTAATGATTGCTTTCTCAGAAGCTGGAGGACAACCTGTGCCTAGCTCGAGGTGTTGCATTTTTAAGAAAGTTTTCTCAGCCCACTGCGTGAACTTTTGGCAGAGATCTTTGTGAAACAACTTTTCCACCGAGGAACAGGAGATCAGAGAGCTGTTCCCTTTAACGCTGGAGTGTGCATGAACTTGCAGGGATATCGTTTGAGGCTCTGCTAACCTTGTTAAAGGTCACCTTTTGATCCCCTCAAATACCCTCTTTACCTGGAGATAAGATTTAAAAATGAAAGACGAAAGAGAAAGAGCTTAAGAAAGAAGGAGAACCTGGAAGCTCACTGAGCACACCCACGCCTGGCTTGCGGCAGGGGGAAAGATTAAAGCGAGAGCTGGCACAGCCGGGAATGGCCACGTGGGGTGGGAACGGAGCAGGAATGGCGTGGCTGGGGCGTCCCCAGGGCCATCGGGTATGGCCAGTGCCCCCCTGCCTGCCGCCTTGCTAGAGCTCCTGCCCGTTGTCACCATCACCTCAGTGCAGAGGCGCTCGTGAAGGAAACTGCGCCGGGCCAAGGTCGTGGCTGAGGTCAATAAATAATACATGACAATTAATCTTAGAAACCTGCGACTCGGGGGAGAAAGGCGAGGACACTGCGGATCCTGGGCTGGGCTGTCAGGCGGATGCTTTGGCTCCATGTCAGTCCAGGCAAGTCAATGAAAAATAAGCCTCTGCTGGGATGCTGTGAGTCGATGGTGAGTCACTCGGTACGGCTGGCACGCTCCCGGTGCCGGCGGGAGCTGGGTGCTACTGGTGCCCTCCTTGGTGTTCATGGGCTGGGGTGGGGGGTATCTTATCCCTGCTCCCCCACGGGTGCCCAACCATGGGAGCCACGCAGCCTTCACACATGCCAGCTAGCCGTGAGCCCGCTGTGCTGGGGGATTTCAGCGATTGTTTGCCTTTTACAATCAATTCCCATTTGAGATGTTTTAAAATGTGTAACTGTCTCCTTGAGACTACAGCATTCAGCAGGTGGTAACACTCAAAGCTTTTTTTTAATCTGTAGTAAGGATTTACAAAGGAAACCTTGACTTTTAGATTGATTTTTAAATAAGCATATATTTAGCTGTTAGTGCTTGAAGTACATATTGGATTATATTCTTCTGCAAACAGAATATTCTAATTGATCTTGCTAATAAATAATGAAAGCCAGCCCTGCTACATATAATTCAAGGTTACACTGCATTTGTACCAGCAGCGCTGGGGAGTTTTTTAATGCTTAAAAGATTATTTCTTTAAAAAAGAAAAAAAACCCCCAACCCTCTGTATGTGTGGAGGAAGACTAAATGCTGAGCTCTTTCTCTGGAATTTCCTTTTGTTGTTTCCTAAAATGTAATTAACAAGTGTCACCCTACGAGACCCTCATATACATACAGAACTGAACTTGAAAGCTTTTCATCGTCCCCCGTGGCTGCCCTCTCAGGGGTGGCTGCAGGCAGGGGGGCCACGGCTCAGCCTGGCGTCCTGCGTATCGGCTGCCATGGCTGCTGGGGGAGGGTGATGGGGCCAGACCCCTCCTGTTCACGTGCCATGTCACTGGGTACAAATCATAACGGCGAGTCTGCAGACGCCATCAGGAGGAGGGCAACGCTCGCTGCTGGAACGTGAGGCCGGCTGGAGAATCAATTTTAATGTGCAGCCTCATATCGATTGGTGCCGTGATGGGTCGCTTGGCTGTGGCATGAGCAGCTTCGAGGAGCCTCTGCTCTGGGACAGGCATGAGTGCCTGCATGCCCAGGGAGTGGAGCTGCGGGTCTGAGGTTTGGCACTGCACAGGGCAGGGTCCACACGGAGCTCTTTACTCCAGCCCCTGGGACAAGCCAGGACTCTGGGGGGTATGGGGAGCGGGGCTGTCCACCCCCACTCCTACATCTTGCTGCAGGCCCTGAGCAGGCCGCTAGTGCTGTGCAAAGCCCGTGGCCCGTGCAGCTCAGCCGGGCCGCTCCAGAACACAGCAAGCAGGGGTAACTTTTTGGGCAAGTCAGGCATGGCCACGAGTCTTGACGCTGGTGCAGAGCAGCCTTTCTCTGTCAGCTTGTGTCCTGCTGCAGACATTTTCTGGCACGCCCAGAGACCACCCTTTGCGTTGGCTCACTGGCACCCAGCAAATGACCAGTGACAGAAAGGCCGTGCGGAGCTGGGTGGCTCCAGGGAGCTGGGTTATTACGGTTTGCAAATGTTGTGCAGATTCTCAGCATGTAGAGCAGGCATTAATCACTCAGTGACATTGCAATTACCATACAGGATAGGGCATTTATTTGGCATTTAACATGTAATTAGGGGAAATAACTATTTCTTCCCCATGCTAGGGAAACGTACATTGCAAATGGCCGGATTCGACCCGGTGAGGTTGTGCAGCTTAGCTGCATTGGCTTTGCCACAGGGCAAAGAGGTTTTTTTGTCCAGCTAAGGTGAAGTCCTCTATTAAAGCTGACATTCGTAGCAGTCATCCCTGCTCTGCACAAAAGCCTCTCACCTCCTGCAGGGACAGCAGTGACTGGGGCGGTAGGGAGGGCATGACGCCTTGTCCATGGTCATTGTGGGGCAGGTCCCCATACACAGTGTCCTGCCTTTCAGCAGGGATCACAGATGGATGCCTAGGGATGCAGACATGGTGTCCCTGTATGTATGTAAGGTATTGGTATGTGGTTTATATATATATATATATATACATATGTATGGTGTTTCTCCTGAATAATTGTAATGTCCTCAGCTCCCAGCCTAGGGACAGAGGCCAGCTAGGCACCCAGTTCGGGGCTCTGTGCAGTTGTGTGGCTTTATCCTTTGCTTCCTGCTGGTTGCTGGAGAAGGGAGAGATCTCCAGGGACAGGGCAGCCATCCCAGCCTGCCAGCTGGGCAGGGCTGGAGGGATGGTTTGATGCAGAAGGCTACACCCAGTTCTACCCCTCTGAGGCCAGCAACGCTCTCAATTTCTGAGTAAAATCCTCTGTAAACTGTGGCTGGGACCTGCCACTCGCTCCATTTGCTGTTGGGGACAGGGCAGCAATCTGGGGCTGCTCATGCTTGCTGCTGACCTGCTTGCTGCCATCCTGCTGCCACTGCAAGGAACCATCCTTCTGCAGAGTCAAGAGCGGTGCTCGAGGACGAGCCAGCACGGGTCTTCCAGACAAGCAGAGACTTTGCTATCTTCCTGTTCCCGGAGGCAGCTGGCAGCCACTCTCCCCACCAGCTGGAGCGATGACACGACCAGCCAGCAAAGGCAGCATAATATTCAAGAGCTGCTGACACCTCATGGGAAACTCATTTAAAGATATTTTATTTAGATGTGTGTCCATGAAATTTTTCTGCTTCTCTCCCCCTTGCTCCATACCGCAGAGAACACCCTCCAGGAGCACAGGCACCTTGCTGGGCAGAGTCCTGTGGCCCTTAGTAGGGAGAGGACAGGGATGGAGAGGCAAGTGCACAGAGCATCCGGGGCCCTTGTGCTCCCTCCTGCCTTTGGAGGGTTGCCTGCGTGTGCTGGGTGCTGGGAGCAGTGTGGTGTGGAGCAGCAAGGGCCCATGGTCTGCTCTGGGTGGGTGTGCTGGGCAGGAGCCAAGGAATGGGCATAGTGGGAGAGTCAGGTGAAGAGGACAGATGGACTCTGCTGGACCTGGGCAGGACAGAGGGCTGCAGCTGGTGGATGTTTATTAGCAAAACTATTCCTCACGGGTTTGCCTCGTATTTGTTCTAAGAAGTCATGCTGAATATGGACAGGAGTGTGCAGGGAGCTGGGATAGGTAATGAGAGCGGAGTCCTCGGAGTGGGAACTCCTGGGCTGTAATCACACTTTGAGGAGGTAGCCGGTCCTGGGGGTGCTGTGAGATCTGCTGGGTTGTGTGTGCTGCCTCTGCACTGCCATGCCGTGGGATGCAGGGCTACTGACTTCCCCTCTCCATGGATCTAATTGTAGCTGCCTCACAGGCGTGTTGTATGAGTCTGAGTTAATTAACGCTCATAAAGCCACTCTGCATCCTTGGAGAAGAGCAAAGTATCATAGCTGCTGTTATGATTTGCTAGGCAATGCAATTAGTTTAATTTCAGAAAGTCCTCAGCCAGCCAGCCCTTTCCCCAGCCACCGTGCTGTCCCTGTCTGCGCACTGCCGTGTCCACAGAGAGCCAGATCTCGCTGTCTGCCAGGGAAGAGACAGCAGCACCTTGTGTCTGCTCCCTGTGACCACCTCTTCCCCCCTCCAGCCCTGTCCCTGGTTCCTGAATCTTCCCCAGTTGTCACCCTTTTGTTCCATTAACGGCCTGATGTCATTGTGACCTGTGCCTCTGGTCACAGCATCCACCAGTGATGTCATGAGCAAACTCATCCCATTTATCTTCAGCTGTTTACCTCGATCTGAGCTCTGGGGATGCCAGTGTCTCTTCTCCAGCTGCAGAGGGGTCTGGATGACATCCTGGTACTACAGCCCGGAGTACTGTGAGCCCAGAGGAAGGGTGTGGATCCAAACTAGCCTCTGCCCTGCTGACATGTCCTTTTTCCATGCTGCCTCTGGGCAGCAGATGTGTGGGTCAAACTACCTCAGGCTACCTCCTGTATGGCTGAAATGCTCCTGTGTCCCAAAGATGGGCGAAAATCAGGGTGTGCTGGGTGACAGAGGGAGATGTCCCTTCTCACAGCCACTCTGGCATCACCCAGAGCTGCAGGAGGTGGATCACAGTTTTTGGCAGGAGACCTAAACTGGGTAAGGGCCACGAACCAGAGCGCTGTGGGCTGCATGCCTGCCTCGCTGGGAGTGCTGTAAGGGCAGGGGGCGTTTAAACCTCTCTGGCACAGAGAAGGAAAGTGGGGTGCACATTGCTGGGGAGCGACTCAGATCCCAGAGCCGGTTTGCAGCCGTTCAGCCCAGCCACACGTGTTTGCAGGATGAAGGGGGTGCCCCTCACCGTGCACAGCCCCTCAGCCCCCTCAGGCCCTTCCAGTTAGGTCTGAAATAATTAGATGTCTTGCTTCTCTCCAGGCTGCCCGGGGAAGAATGATGCCTTTGCTGTTGTGCCCATCTCTGCACATACCCATTCTTTGTTACCGGCTCTTTTTTTCCTCCCAAGACATGAAAACTGAGGCCTGTCGTCTTTCCCTCTACCTTTGCAACAGATGAAGATGTCAGGAAGCTTGACTAGCTGTTTAAGAGATCTGCCATTACCTTTTTCCTCCTCCAATTCTTGAAATCATTTCACAGGGATCCAATTTTCTCTTTCATATTCACTCCTGCAAACAGATTTGAAAAACTCTTTGTTAGTTGAAATAGTCTCTGACATGTGCTGCTGTATTTCTTTTTGCTATTCTAATTAGCCTTTTAACTCAGTGCTGCTTGTATTTATAGATGGCTAATCCTCCCTCTTCAGTCCTCCTCCTCCTCCATAGCAGAACGTTCCCACTGTTTAAAAGCCGTTTGCTCTTCCCTGTTTTCTGTTTCCCAGTTCCTTTGCTATTGCTGTTTAAACACTCCAGCTCTTGACTGAGCTTCCTGATCAGACGCAGGGTCTCCTTTGCTGCGGCACCTTTCCCTGAGTGAGATTCAGCTCCAGGCTGGCACAAGCCTTTGAGCAGCTGCCTCACTTCTCTCCTTCAAGATTATTTCAAGACCGCCTATTTTAGGTCTTTGGCTCCTACCATCCACTCCTGAAAAAATGGGCAACCCAGGGTGGGCATGGACACAGACCTGGTTCCCTCATGCCTTTCTGGTTGTGCTAAGGAGGGCAGGAGCCTCTTGTGTGGGTTTGGTAGCCAAGGTCTCCCGTCCTGCCATGCTCTGTGGCTGTGCAAGCCACAACCATCCAGAGCAACATCTTGTTCTGAACATCTCGGATTCCTCCGCTCAGAACAGCTTCTGCATCTGTGCAAAGGAAGAAACATAACCAGATTTGTGTCCCCATCCATCATCCTAATTAATCACTGTAGTTTAAAATACATTTTTACTTTTGGATGCTTTTATGTACTTAGAAGCTTGGGCGAATGGGTTTGCTGTTTTTCAGTAAGCCCTTCAGCTTATCATGGTGAGTGTGCTGCCGTTTCCCCAGGATGGGGGGTGTAAGCATGGACTTATCCCCCCAAAGCCAACAGGAGAGTACCCCCTAAGAACCCTTTTTGCTGTGCGCCTCTAACCCTTGACTTAGGAACAATTCCCCCACTAATGCTTTATCTCCGCATTTATGGAGCTTAAGATAACTCGCAGCTCTTCTGGAGCAACGCCAAATGGTAGCATAAAATATCAAAACGTCTTGTATGGTGCAAAGCTTTATCTGTAGGCTGGAGATGTAGGGCTTTCCCTTTATGTGGCCCTCCTGCCAGAGCTTTTCATAGCATGGCTTCAAAGAGCAAATATGCAGGAGATCTGCTGGCTTAGCGCAATTCCTAAATGCAGATAAGGCTTACAGCCCTCGCGCCAGGTAGGAAGATTCCAGTGACAGCTAAATGTGCTCGATTGTGCAAATCTCTGGCTGTGGCAAGGAGAGATGGGGAGCACAGACAGATGGTCTGGCACAGGAAGCACGCTGGGAGCCTGCTAACACACGCTTTCTAAAAGGCGCTCTGATTGCCTCGTGGCAGAGTCCTTTAAAGGCTTGAAGGTGAGCATCACAGGAGCCCTAACTCCCCAGTCACGCTGCACGCTGGGCCCTTCCATCACAGGTCACTTTTCACAAGTCCCTCAGCACATCTTCCTTTTCTGGGGTGGACTCAAACAGTCTTAATGTAGGGTAACCACACGAGCATAAATAACTAACGCTGCTGAGCTGAAGAGCATCCCCCGTGCAGAAGGAAATGCCTCAGTGGCAGGGAGCAGTGGGCACGGCATCAGGCGTGATGGGGCACCCTGGGCACTCCTGCACCTAAAGTCTGTGTGCAGGGTTGTGTCTGTGGCTGGGAGAAAGTGTTCCTCCACACTGGAGAACTGGAGCATCCATCCCAGCTCAGGCTCCAGTGGGGAGGGGAGAGCTGCTGGGGAAGAAAGGCAGGGAAGAGAAGAATGTTTGAATACAAGGCAATGCTGAGTGTGAGGTGAGGAGCGTGAATTTGCCAGGGGCTGATGAGAAGGAGAAACCAGGACTCTCTTCCTAATACCACATTTTTAAATGTGCTTATCTGTTACTACTGAGTTATTTGCTCCACATAAAATATTAGTCCTTGTCAAGATATATCTCTCCTGTGCATAAACTGCATATTTTGACGCCTTGTTTCTTTATTCAATCTCTCTGCTCCCAAAAATTCATCTCCATTTTATCATTTGCTCAATTCTCTGTGTGTTTGTGTGGCGTTTATGAGATAGCTACAGCATTAATCCTCTGCTTTGGGAATCTCACAAAGCCCCAGCTGAGGAGAGGGGCTTGCAGTGTTGCCTGTCACCAGTCTCCTCACCAGCATAAGGGTCCCCACAGCAGGATCTAGTACCAGTAGATGCGGCACAGAGAAGCAGATGGAGGTGGGTGGCAGCTTCCCAGGGACCCTCGGGTTTGATCCAGGAGTGGTGCTGAGAGGCTCAAACATGGTCCTGGCTGGAGACACAGAGACCAGTTTGTTCCATCTCACTGGTGCACTGGGGCATGGTGATGTACCATCACTGTCCTCCTCTCTCCAAGGACAAAGCACCAGAAGAGTGAGCCTGAAGGAGCACACAAAGCAGAGACTCTGCTGGCATCTCTCTTACTGCTGCTTCAAGGAAACCTTGGCAGACACTGGTAACAGCCCTGAGTTTCACAGATGTTTGCTAAGCAGCCAAGTGCTTTCCAAAGGACAGCACTGCAGGATTCACTGTGTGAGAGGTCTGGGGAGCCCATCCTGCCCAGAGCCCATGCCTCCTGTGGGCACAGCCCCTGCCCTAGGGATCTCTGCAGCTCCTGATGTGAACACCCCCTCCCCTGACTTTGCTGAATGCAACCTCTCTAGTAATTCTCCACTCCCAGAGGGAAGGAGTGTCCAGAGATCTCAGAGAAGGTTTCAGGATGAAAAATAACTTTGTTCCCTTTAAAACTGGGTCATAGCACAGGAAAAAGTTTAAAAAGATAAAGCAAGGAAGCCCACTAAGATCATCTTTAGCTACCAGGATTAGCCTTGGCTGCTTCAGTGTCTCAGCTATCATGGGACTCTCCAACTTCACTGCATCAGCGTGGATGTGATACCCTGACCCCCCTTCCCCCAGCCCCCATCAGATCTGGCACCTCAGCACCTTGTGTCTGGCTTTGAGGTATCACACGGATGTGGAGGAGGCAGGATAAACCTTCCCTGCCTTTCTTCTCTGGGCTCATGCTGCTCCCAGCCCTTGCCCAGCCTCCCCAGATCTGCCTTTCAGTCCTTCCCCTGGACTGCCGTTCCCTCAGTCGGTGTTCCCTGCTCACAGCCTCCTTAAAACCTTGCAGTAAAACTTTACACATCATTTATCATGAGATGTATTAACGGTACAAACAATCTCTTAGCTTCCTTTTATCTCAGCATGCCCACCATGTGGTCTACTCATGACTATTAGCAGCACAGATGACAGACTAGGCAGCAAGAGGATGTTTTCTAATTTGCTTTCCTCACCCCATTATATTGGGGGGAGTTGGGTGGGTGGTGTGTGCTGCTACCGCCAGTCTAATCTGAGAACAGACTGGGAAGAAGTTTATAGCATGCAAGGGGTTAAAGTTTTGTGTGTCATTATGCACAGACCAAGAAGATTTCTGTCCGTTTCCCAGTCCAGTCTGTATTTTTTAAGCATCATAAATCTGTCTCCTTGCAGCTAAAGCCAGCAAGAAATCACGCCTCACTGTGTCAGTCTCCAGTCAGTCTCTTGTCCTGATTTAAGCAAAACCATGCAACTGGTTGCTACTGTACACGAATGCAAAAGCAAATGCCTCATCTGCTATGCTGCTGGTGGTTCTGCAATCATTAATCTAATGAAACTGATAATAACTCTTGGGGATGTGGTTCTGGGTGAAATCTCAACTCAACCAGAGACATGCTGTGCAGCCCGTACATTCAGGGAGTGATTTGTCATCTGCAGGATGGAGGTACCTGTAATGAGCAAGACAACTCCTGGAGAAAACGAGATGCTGTTTCGTGACGGGGAGCAAGCTGGGAAGTGTTTGCTGAAGGAGCTGTGCACGTAGCTCTGAACCTGCAGATCCTGGGTGATCCCTGGGATGGGGACCGTCAAGCATGTCATCTGCAGAAGAACCTGAGGAGCCTGGAGTCTCACTGTCAAAACTGACCAGGCACCTCGGAGCCCAGGTCCCCCCTGTCCCAGCAGTGTGAGATGCCTGGTTTTTGGGGGTTTCACCATCAGAGGCGAAGGGAAAATGCCACTGCTCATTACCATTCTTTCTCTCAATGAAGAATTGAGAGCAGCCAGCAGAGACATGAGATTTCTGTGCTCAGGGAAAGGGTTTTCATTATTTTGCTCACATGGAAAGGTCTACCTGCTGTCTGGGGACAGTGCACCCAGATTGCCGCGGTGGCATCTTCCTACTGATCAGCCAGAGATGTACTTCCACACAGGGGGTGCTCGAGGATGATGGGGCCAGCAATGGCCCAAGATGCCAGCGTGCAACCCCAAGGACACAGAGCTATAGCCAGGAGATCGTGCTCTGTTAAACATTACACCATTTTGTCTTCTTTACGGCTGGAGGCTTTTACAAGAACATGCAGTTTTTGTCTGCACTCCAGCAAGAGGAAGAAGGATGCTTATGATCCAGTGCTGGAGAAATTGGCTGACGATCAGAGATCTGTGCCAGCCCCCTTTGCTCTCCCAGAATCTGCAGCAGAGATGCCTGGGAGCGTTTCTTAACCGTTCTCCCTGCCACAAACAACAAAAAAAAAGCTGCTAAGTCAAACCCTAAACAGTTTGCAAACTAAAGTTGATTTTGATGAACCTTCAGATTTTAAAGTGTTTGGGGGAAAAGTTCCGTTGTTGACAGAACACCTTCTTTCAGCTGCTCTAGTGAGCAGGTTTGAAAATGAGTCAGAATTTGGTGGCTTAGTTAAATCAGCCCTAGGATGTGAACGAAAGACAAAACTAATAGGGCTGAAATCTGGGAAGGCTGCATTTCTATAGTCCCCAAATAATTCACTGAAAGATCATGACATTTTCCAAGACGTGGATCTTTCATCCACATGGAAAGAGGTTTGGATGGTTCAAAATCTCTTCAGGGGAAAAGAAGCGCTCTTCACTGGTCTGTAAACCAGGACTTCCTTCCAGACAGCCCCGAGAGGTGTCTGTATGAACTGGGCAGGCACTGAGATAGGGCAGGAGCTGATTTCAAGCCATCCAGCCCTTTGTGTCCAGAGGACCCACACTCCCCAGCACATGCCCACTCACGAGCATTGCCTATTGAGACCTTCCCAGGCAGCAGCTGCCCTTGTGGATAGGGCCCTTAATGTATGGAAATTCAGGCTCCCTCGCTTTGTGCTTGACCTCCCTTCCCTGCTCAGGCTTGTGAAGGGGGCGAGTGGTGTGTGCCAGTTTCTGGGAGCTCCCCCAAGACCTACCTAGTTGCTGCTGCCCCATTTTAGCTGCTGCCTCTGCAGAGAGACCTCCTGGGATGATGCTGGTTATCCTGCAGGTTTTACGCACTTCCAAGGGGGCAGAGGGAGGGAAGTTTATGGCTGCATTTATGAGGAGCATGAGATTATCTGCATACGCTGGAAAAACTCACAGAGGCTATATAAAGAAGGGAAAGTACCATCCATCAGCAAATGGAGTGAATTGGTATTAGCCTGCAGTCAAAGAGGATCTTAAATTATTGTTGTCTTTTTTTTTTTGTATTGCTGTACAGTAGTTTAAAGATAAAAGCCATCTGGGAAGAGTTCAGATAGGTTGTGGGGGGAGCCAGGCAAGCTTAGATGCACTGGCTGCAGGGTGCTGGAATGAACCCGCTCCCTGCAAGCGTTTCTGCTTTGCCTCCCTGGGTTCAGGCTGGTAAAGCTGAAATACTCCAGGGTGGGGTAAGTTCTGCCCAGGTGCTTCAGCCTTTTTCCCCGTGGTCTGTCTCCTGTCCCAGCATCTGCCTTTGCAAAGCAACACTGCCTCTGCAAATCTGCTGACTGCAGCTGCCTGTTGGAAACACCTGCTCATTAAGCAGCGCTGGCTATAAATTCACTTTCTTTCCTTAGAGTGTATTATCATTGCACTTTCCCCAAAATAGGAGCTGCAAGTCCTGATCAGAGGGCTGCCTGCTCATCTCCACCTCCCCATTGACTGGGATGCCTTCTCCACCGCGAGCACAGACCAGGTGAGGTGTGTGCTTGTGGTCTCCCAGCACTGGGACACTCCATCAGGCATGCAGTGAGCCCCTTCAGACTGTCCCCAAGCCCAGAGAGGTGCCCGAGATGCTCAGGTGTGAAAGCCCACCCGGCAGAGGAAGGGGGCTGCGGAACCCCCTCCCACCTGATCGTGGGGATGCAGTTAAGGAGCTTTGCCCAGCCCAGAGCTGACTGCAGTAAGGCTAATGGAGCAAAAAGCCCTCAAATCAGCTGGCCCCTGCCTGGTTCTGTAACTTAAATGTGGGTTTCTAAGGAATAATGAATTTAGCCTGCAGCAGCACGGCTGTTTGTGCAGTAGCTGGTGTGCAGTGGCAGGGGAGCTGGCGTGCAATGGCAGGGGAGCTGGTGTGCAGTGGCAGGGGAGCTGGCAGCACTGCGTGCCAAGGAGCCCAGGAGAGCAGGACCCCTGGCTGCTGCCCAGCCCCATGGAGCCCAGGGCTCAGCCCTGCAGGGATGGTCCATGAGCATCCCTCCCTCCAGCTGTTCCACAGACTGCTCTCCAGTGGTGCTGGGTGTGTGTCTGGTCTTCAGCCCCGAGGAGCAGTGAGCTCTGCAGGACAGGCACGATGGGCAGCGCTCTGCCCAGCACAGGCCCCTCTCCATGGGCATGTGTGGGGAAGGGGTCAGGCAGCATTGCTGGCCTTGCTACCCCTGACTGCAGTTGTTGCCTGAAGGTGTGTCATGTTTGAACCTTTCCTGGGAGAAGGAGGTTTCCAGCAGCTGCTTCCCAGGCAGTTCTACACCAGTCCAGCGGGCGCTAGCAGACAGGCTTGGCCCAATCAGGACCAGAGCAGTTTTACTCTGCAGCACCAGGCACGATCTCTGCCTGCAGCGAGGGGCAAGCAGGCACCAAAGGCTCCTCTGCTGGGGCACAGATCCCAAATGAAAGCAGTGATGGCTGCAGAGCCCTGGCAGTGCTTTGCGGCCAGCGCAATGGGGGCACCAGGAGCACTGATTGTGTGGAGCGCTCATTAAACCCAGCAACCTGCTGCACTCTTCCTTCAAGACCTTTCCAAAAGGGAGAACCCCCTGGGACCAGCCCTGGGGTGAGGCACTGGGGTCACAGCTCCACGCAGGCCTGCAGCAGTGCCCTGTGGGTCTGGGGGCTGGTAATCGGTCCTCTCAGCAAGCCAGCAAGCTGCAAGGCATTACTGTAATCTAGTCTGCAGGAGATAAAAGCGTGAACAAGCTTTGCCGAGGCAGACAAGGATAAGCACTGACAAAGGCTGGAATGTTTTTTCAAATGATAATGGCTCTCCTTAATAAAACGCTAAATGCAGCACACTGGCAGGGCTGAAAGCGCTGGAGAGCAAAGGCTGCGCAGCCATCCCGGCCTGGGAGCGCTGCCCAGGCAGGCCAGCCACAGCCGGGCTGATGGCAGGGGCTTGTAGGTGGTCATAGTATTGACCTGGCAATGCGAAGGCTCACCCCACCTTTGGCTCACCCTGGCACCCATTGCCTCCAGCTCCTCACCAGGAGCCTACTCCAACCCTCCCTCCAGCAAGGAGCCAGCTCTTGCCGCACAGTGCCTGTGGCAGGCCCGCGTACCCCCTTCTCCAGGTAGCACACGGGGGCTTCTCCTGTCCCTGCATGGGAAGTTCTGCCACAGACCTGCGCTGGCCTTGCTGGGACTAAGTCCACGGCCTTGGGACTAGCAGCGCTGGAACACAGGCTTAAATCAGGCAGGACAGGCACGGGGCGAGCGAGTCTGTGAGAAGCTGTATTACTGATTCCCTGATGGCTTCAAAATCTGTCTTTGTGTAGCGCTGCTTTTTGCATTGCTTGCGTTCACACAGCAGCTTGAGAGGAGTGATAAGACTCATGAATATGTAAATTTTTCTCAGAGGGTGGGAAAGGGGTTGCTGGGACCTGGGGAGTTTTCCTGAAATGCTCCTGTCCTGGCTTTCTTTGAACACCACATACAGAAGTGATGGGTGGTTTGAGTCCCAAAACCATCCCGTGTAAGCACCTGCACTGGCCATGCCCAGCCCTCCCTGGGTCTGGGGAGTTAGCACAGTGCTGGGGCAGGGACTGAGAAGTGGCTGGGCTGGTTCCTTCTCAAGAGGAGAAGAGCAGGGACCCAAGGAAACACCTGAGGGCAATGGGGCATTGCCTGTGCAAAGGCACCCAGCTTCCCACCAGTCACTGTGGGGCCAGAATGCACCATGTGGTCTGCAGGAACAGGCGTCTCTTGCTCAGCATGCATCATCCCCACCAGCAGCACTGCCCAGCATCACGCTGTTTGCCCAACGCAAATGAAGTAGTTTTCCAATTTCTTGGCATTGAACACTCCTCTTCCTGCTAATCTGCCTGCCAGATTGAAGCTGAACTTCCCCTTGCTCCTCCAGACAGACGTCTGCGTGCCCACAGCCTGCCCGGGAAGCAGGCAGAGTCTGCAGCTCACCATGGCTGTGTAGGAACCCTAGTGCAGTTGGGGCTCGGTGTACCCCCATGCCAGTTGGACTTGGTGTGCCTTGGGAACCCCCACCGCTGCTGGCCCAGCTTAATGCTGCCCAGGTTTCCTGATGGCCCCTGGACTCAGTGCCAGTCCCAGTTCCCAAGCCCTCCAGTGCTGTGGAGCCCCCAGCTCCCAGGTCTGGGCAACCATCACCACCACCAGGCACTGTGCTCAGCACGGGTGTTTGTGGCGCTGGGAGGTGCTGCTGATTTCCACTCCAGACTGCTCTACATACATCCACTGGTTATTGATTGCTCTAAAAATCTTTAAAGATTAACTTCTGGGAACAAATATAACATCTTTGTGGAGCGCCGGGAACAAACTGCTTTAGCATTCGGGTGGCTGCTCTGTTGCATGGAGACAGCTGTTTGCAACAGGACACACGGAGCAAATGATCTGTCAGTGTGCGAGGGGACGCGTCCTACAAGCGGCTGCCTCCCCTGTGATGGCAGGTAAAGGTAACCTTGCCATCCACTGCAGCTGCACGAGTCGCCCTCCAAGACTCTGTTAGTGACACTTGTTACTACACTGAGTTCCTGGCATATGCTGTAAAATCAGCTGGTGTCTTCTCTGTTTTTGACCTCCAGCATCACGACAGGTAGGGCACAGCCTTCTGAAGGTGTTGAGGGAGCAGCTGAGTATGTCCCAACCTTTGGATGAATTTCTGTGCCACAGCTAGGGAGAACTTTTTGCTTTTCATGATTGCAGAGCACATCTGGAAACGGGGTGTCTGTCTTTCCCACGTATGGGCACTGCAGTGCAGGGCAGCAGAGTCTATGTGGTTAAAGGAGGGGTGGGAGGAACACTGGGCACATTTTGTCATCTTGAGAAATGCACAGAGCACACGGTGGTGTGTAAGCAAGCAACTTTGCACAGCCCAGTCAGAGCTGTGAGGGTGATGTGAGCGGAGAAGAGGTGGGATACCATGACCAGTGGATTTCAACCCCAGCCGAGGTCTGTGAGGTCAACTGTGGGGTTCACTGTGTCTACAGGGATCTCCTAGGGGAACATCAGTGCAGGTAGAGGGAGGATGTCACCGTGGGTACAGGGAGGACGTCAGTGCAGGTACAGAAGTGCTCTTGCACTTGCTACAGTGCACCCAAATTTCTGGAAAAGTGGCTGTAAAAATAGAATTTATCACTTGGGGTTATTTTATTCCTTTAACTTGGAGTTTTTGCTCTTTCAAAGGCTGGCTAGAGCCCAGTGTTCCTGCTCACAGCTGCCATGCAGGAGCGTGTCTCTGATGCAGAGCTGCGGGATGCTCTGGGTAGCTGTCAGGCAGACGCGCAGTCTGCCAGGAACCAGTGCTGTCCTGACGCACTTTCAGCGAGCATCCACTCCCAGGCCAGGCTGCAGGTGTAACTCCTCCATGGACTGCAGTTACCACTGATTCTGCCCCAAAATATTAACATATGTGCAAAGAGCATTCCAAACTATTCAGCTGCTTTTATTCGGTGGGAATGGCAATTCCTAGGAGTTAGTACAGAGTGGCAGTGCTGTCCCAGGCAGCTCCCTGTGCTGCACCCCACAGCGGCTGTATGCCTGGGAGGGAGCTGCAGTGGGTGCAAGCTCTTGCACCTACAGCCCAGCCTGGGAGCAGCTGGCCCACCAGAAAGCAGAGCTGGCAGCTCCTCGCTCCTCTTGGGTTCAGCAAACAACAGCCAACACGCTCCGGGCCACTCCTGCATGCTGGGAAGTCCACAGGTTGACAGTATGTGTGCATGGACCGTGTCCTGCAAAGGGATAACCTGCTGCAAAGGGATAACCTGCTGCAAAGGGGTAACCTGCTGCAAAGGGGTAACCTGCTGCAAAGGGATAACCTGCTGCAAAGGGATAACCTGCTGCAAAGGGGTAACCTGCTGCAAAGGGGTAACCTGCTGCAAAGGGGTAACCTGCTGCAAAGGGGTAACCTACTGCAAAGCCCAGCCTCTGGCAGGGCAGCAGAATGGGCATGGATACCTGGGTAGGAAATGCTCTTGCCTGGGGTGAAGCCCTCAGTGAGTACGCTGCTGCCTTGCCAGACAAGTGGTGAATGAGTGCGCCCTTTACCCAGAGTAGTGAATCATCATTAGAAATCACTCAGTGACTGATATTAGGAAAAGCAAGTCAGTCATTGGGTTATCCTGTCCATGTCATGAGCCAGCATTTGTGCTTTCCCTCTGGGATATTTGCCAGGTTCTCTGACCTGTATCATGCCGCGGAGTTTCCCCTTTTCCCTGGGATGACAATTCTCTGATTAACAGGGTTTGCTGCCAGAAAACTTTCTCCAATATTCAGCCTGTGTTTTCTTTATGTTAATTTCTTGCCATTACAGCACCCTGATTAATTACTCTGTTTATGCCTCTAGAATATTTGCAGGCTGTTGCCATTGATGCAGGAACGCTTTATAGAAGACAAATGTCTGTAGATCTGTAATTGCTTAATGAAGTGCTGATAGACAGGAATCAAGAGCATTTATTGTTATATTGGGTTTCATAGGACCAATGAATGTCTTTGTGGTCTGCAAAAGATCTGGCAGTGCCCCAGTTTATGATCACCCCATAGCCAGACTGGGCTGGCTCAAGCCTTCTCCCTTCTGCAGGCTCTTCCACAGCCAGTTGACTTTCCTGCCATGGCTTGGGCAGAGGGATATGCATATGGGCTTGGGCAGTGGACCCCTTGTCCCAGGGGACACGCTTTGAAAAATGCAACCCAAAAATGGAACAGGGCTTCTGTGTGACTTCATTGACTTGTAAATGAGGGTAAAAAAGTGACTGGGGAGATACCTAGTGGTGACTGCACGGGGGTCCAGATTCCTTGATGCATGCACTTTGCACTTCCTACCTGCCAGATGAACCTGTCAGTTCTGTGTCTGTTCCCCCAGCTCTGGCTGTGGGTTTTGCTCCCCGGCACTTGTCAGTACCTCCTCCACAGACACTTAACGCTGTGCATCCCCAAGCAGGGCCTGAAATCCATCCCCTCCCGCATTTCCCAGATTGCCCCATTTTCCCCTGTGGCATCACTGAGCCCCAGGTCCCTGCACACCCCCAGTCAACAGGCACCCAGATCCCTGCACACCCCCGGCCAGCGGACGTGTGATGCCAACACCTGGTCGCTGTGAGATCGGTGGCATTTTGTGTATCTGCCTGGTCAGAGGGAGCTCTCGGGGGCAGACACCAGCTCAGCTGAGACTTCCGCAGCCTTGAAATAAAAAGATGCTCCGAAAGGTCTTCTGACTTCCCCTGCAAGGCTCCCCTAGCTTCTCAAGTGAGAAGAAAAGGATCCATTAATGTTTCGCTTAATTTCTGTTTATCAAAGAAAAGAAAGCTTTTGTCAAGCATCAAAGCCAGGATTTAGGACACAAAGAAAACTGCTTTGCTGTGGACTTCTGAGAAACCAGAGGAAGAAAAACAGTTGTTTGAAATTCCCAATGTAACTGGTGAGTCTGAAACCCACAGCTTGTGTTTAGCCAAGCAGAAGAGGCTTAAGAAATTACCTGCCTGCTGTAAGCCTGGAGCTCCATCCGGCTCTGACACCAGCGGCACCGAGGACGCAGACTCTGCACCGAGTGCTCAGTGTGGGCAGGGAGCAGGCTGTCAGGGCCACTGCTGGTGTGGATCTGCAGCTGGAGCCAGACCCTGCTCTCTGCTGGGGCTGGCAGCCTCTGGAAGCCTCAGAAAACCCGGAACAGGGTGAAGCAACTGCAAGGGGAATGTAAAATAAACATGTGGCCTCAAGTCCGGATGTGCAGTTTGTTTTAAAACCTAATAACTCCAGATAATTGATAGTGGAGTGCAGTATTTTCAGCGTGTTGGATTACGAGCGTCTGTCGCTCACAAGAAGCTGTAACCTTGAGCTATGAGACATTATTGGCAGTATTTAACAGAAATCTGTTTTCCATCATTGTCAAATCCCACTTCAATATGCACCACATGAAGAATACTAAATTGATTTCTTTAATGGGAAGTGTTCTTCAGGAGATACCAACCTGTGTGGCGATGCATTAATAGGATTACAATGGAACCTTTTTATTTTGCTTTATTTTTTATGGAAGGTTTTTTTTTTTTAATGGAGATTTCTGATCCTGACATGCCTGCGATACGCTGCTTGGCCCCACATGTTGCAAAGCAAGCTGCCATGAGGAGAGCATCTTCCTCTGGAGCTCGTGAACTCAGGGTGGTTTCCATGGGGGGACTGCCAAGCCATCGCTGCAGGAATCAGCTGTACCTGGGATACAATGGTGTTTGCCAAACACTGAAGAAATGCTCACCAGGCACTACCAACCAGGATGAGGTGCTGCATCCCACCGGGATCTGGGAGCACCTTGCATATCCCCCTCTCCTCACCCAGAGCCCATGAAGCTGCAGGCTATGGGACAGCAGTCCTTGGGGACCGCATGGAGAGGTGTCTGTAAAAGCTGTAGAGAAGCAAGCACAGGCACAGAGCAGAGTGGGGCACGTGCGTGGGAGGCCCAGCACAGTCTGCACCCAGGCCTGCCCCAGGCTTGCTCGAGTGCCCCCTTGCCAGCTGCTGGCAGGGTTTGTGTTGCTGCCATGGTGGGCAGTTACTCTGCAGTTCCCATTTTCACTCCTTTCCCAACTGTTGCCAAGTGCTCAGAGCCTGATCTGCGGGGAACTGCACGGGTGGGCACGCTGGAGCTCTGCCCAGGGCAGCCCGGGGGAGAGGGCACCCAAATCAGGGGCACCGGCCACGGCTCCTGCAGGCAGTGGGGCAGCGAGGTCAGAGATAAGTGCAGGGATGGTTTGTGCCAGGCAGGGAGGAGGAGTGTTTGCCTTCTCTGGGAGTGCAGGAGTACTGTAAGTGATAAGGTAATTACCTTCTTCAGTGTAAGCTAATTGACAGAGAGCTAATTGACTTTTTAAAAGTTGCTATTTCCCTTCCCTGGGCAGGGTGAAAGCCCCCAGAGCTTCTCTCAGCTGCTCCTGCTGATGTGGTTTGAGTTTCCCCAGGAGCATGGGGCAGATCTGAGGCTTGGCTAGGAATCCTGAGCTGGGGAGGGAGGGGATTGCCACCCCCAGCAGCACTGGGGGGGTCCAGCAGGCAGGGAGCGACACCTGTGCTGGAACAGGGGGTCTGTGTGGCAATAGCTCCAGCACACAAATGGTGCCACATTAAAATGTCTGTGTCAGTCGTGGGCTGCTGTAAAGTGGTTCACCGGTCTGGCTGGCAAAGCCGAACCTTTACTGCAATCTGCCAAGGATTTATGTCTGTAAATAGAGGGGAGGTGCGTAGGAGGTGTAACTGGTAACTGGACTGTGAAAGGTGGATCCTTTGCAGGATGAAGGCTTGCTCCTTGCAGTGGCTGTGCATCTGCCACGGGTCATTGCTGCCCATCGCTTCACGGAGCTGTGGCTGCGGAGCTTCCTGGGGCTGCACTGAAGGACAGTGTCAAGGCAGGGAAGAGCCACTGGCATCCAGTCGCCCCTCAGCCCTGCAGAGCCCAGGGACCCCCAGCTCCAGTGCAGACCCAGACCAGCAGGTCATCTGCCCTCCAGAAAACCGTCGGAGCCAGCTGGATCAATCGGGAGCCTAAAAGGTCCTGATGCATGGGGTTTGCAGGGCCACCCCTTGCAGCACCAGGAGAGAAAGCAGAGGGAGGCTGTGGTTCTGTACCTGCCAGGCCAGCAGTGAGGGAGGGAAGGGGGACTCAAGGAGAGGCTCCTCCTGAAGATGGATATGTCCACTTTGGGGACACACTCACTGAATGCATCTTTGAGCAACTGCCGCTGCCGGACTGTTTGCTCTCTTGTCAGACAGAGACATACAAACAAACACATGAACATTTCCCCCTAGTGTAAAATGAGGATTCTAAACCTTCAGCCCAACACCAAAAATGTTTACTACTCCTTGGTGGTGACACATCTTCCCACATGTATCTTTTGGAGACTGACAGCCTGTTTGGAATCCCCAGACCCCACAGCAATCCCAGGATCCAGGCTCAGCTCCTCAGACCTAGCCTAGCATGCACCATTTCCCAGCCTCAAGATTACAGTTTAACCCCTCAGGAGATCCGATGGAGATAGTGAGCAGAGACACTGTCAGCAGATTAGCAGCTCCCTCACCCCCCTTGCCTGCCTTGGCCTCACCTGACCCCTGTGATGGTACCTGCCTGCATCCTTCACTGCATCCTGGCAACCCCACCCTGCCCTGGCATACCCTTACAGGCTGTTGAGCATGACAGTCAGTGATGCTGTTGCTGTGACAACTCCCCAGATCTGCTCTCCCACTCTTGGAAGCCACCCAGGCCTCACACTGCCCCAGGGGTGCTCTGTCCCTGCACTGTACCCCCTCCCTGGGGTGGGGGGGCTTTGCCCGCAGGCCTCTGCCTTTGGTCAGAAGGACTCATGCTGCTGGTCCTGACTGGCTGTGGTGATGAGGAGCAGTGGACACCCATCAGGTCTGGAAATACCAGACTGCACAGCAAATTCCTGGAGTGTGGAAAAGTGGCAGGAGATTGTGGGAAGAACCACTTGGCCTCACAGTCTGTTGCTCCCTTGGGGCATGGGGCGTGCATGGGCCATGCAGCAGTGAGCTGGGGTCTGACAGGGCTGCCCTTTGCTGGGAACCGGGGCTGCTGCTGGGACCAAGCAGCTTGGCAGCTAGTCAGCAGCAGGGTCACCGTGAGTGCCTGGGGTTCGGTGGCTTTTGGGAAGGGTGTCCCTGCCCTGCTGCATCTCTGGTGGCCCACGGGGCCATCATGTGTGCTCAGCCTGGCCGCAGCTCCCAGCCCTCTCCATGCTCCCCAGCTGGGATACTGTGTGAGTGCCTGCCCACAGGCAGTGGGGACCAGATCGAACCCTCGGATGGCTTACTGGAGCCAGGAGAGCCGCCTCTTCCTTAGAGCAAGGTATTCATGACCGGTCAGATAACACAGCAACATCTAACGGGATTACCTGCCTTGCCCGAGGTGTTAAACATGCAGGTGGCTTTGTCCCATGCTAAGCGCAGCAAGCGAAAGGGCAGAGCTGCCAAGAGCCCTCTGCAGCAAAGCTTCTCAGAGGGCAGGGAGTCAAACAGAAATAATGGCCTTTCCAGAAGAGCTGGGACAGTGTCGGGGTTTATCGTTCCCAGCAATGTGAACAAGTTCCCTTGGGAGGCTGGCGCCTTCCCAGCAGAAGCTGCGCGGACAGAGCAGTGCAGATAAGCGGTGTCATCAGGGCAGCACAGAGCCCGCTGTGCTGGAGATGTCCTTCCCCACAGCATGTGGGGGACATTTGGCTGTGGACAGACACCCTCCTAGCTGGACAGGCGTGCTCTCCAGGGCACATGTCGTGCTGTGTTCCCTGCTCAGGGCTCGGGGCTCCACGGCCCTGGAAGCAGGCTGGCTGGGAGTGCATTGCCCATCAAAGAGCGCCGATCCAGGCTCTGCCTTACCTGAAACAGCCCCAGCGGGGTGCAAGGGAGACACTTCACAAGCACAATTAGGGTGGCACAGCTGTGACTCAGTGGCAGGGAAGGAGCTTAGCCAGGGTGATTCATTCCCTTGTGTGCTGCAGCAGGGATGTGCATCTGCCTCTGGCGCAGGACAGGCTGACCCCAGCTCTGCTTCACAGTAACCCCAATTTCCTGGAAACATTCGGGAAACTCAGGTAGAGAAGGAGAAATGTTTACTCTTGGGAAGTTGGTGGTAATGCAGTGTCAGCTTTCAGGACCAGACCTGTGGACTTCGTCCCTAGCAGAGGGTAACTGGGTCAGGTGGAAGCTCAGGCAAGCCCTGGGATGGCAGCAGAAGAGCAGCAGTGGGATGCGGTACACTGGGACGGCTGTCTCAGGCAGGACAGGGCAGAGGCAGGCACAGCACTGCCTGTTGGAATGAGGCCGCCCGTGGGACAGAACCCCTTTGCTGTCGGAGCTGTGGCCATTTCCCTTCCATGCAACTTGGGGCTTCTCCTATTCCTTCCCAGCCGTGCTCCCCCACAGCTGCCGGCCCAGCCTCTGCACAGGCAGCACCGCGCTCGCGCTCCCAGCGCTGGGGCCCCCGCTCTTGGCAAGCACTGGAGATTTTATTGGCTGTTTGCTAACGGAGTTGGGAATTAACATGATTATTTTGCATAGTAATTGGCAGCATGTGTGGCGAGGAGATCAAAATGCAGAGAAACTCAAAGTGAAGAGGTTTAGTGAAGCAGAGCGTTCGGGGAAGTTAAGCGGTGTGTTTAAATGCCTTCAAACAATGGTGTGCAGCCAGGGTCCCCGCCACGTGTGTGACACATGCTCCCTGTGCTGCCCTGGCCCGGGGGAAGGCGGTGATGGGGAGCCTTGCTGATGGCCGAGCAGCCGGCACTATTCAGGGGTGCCGACCCGCGCGGCTGCCAGCCCGCTGCCGATGGCAGGCGCCCAGTGTGCCGTTTGGTATCCGCCGCAGACAATGGCAGGCGGAAGCTTTCCCTCCCACGGCGCCATACGGGAAGGCTTCTGTCACTGTGCCACCATGGGGAGAGGAATTTAAATGTGACAAGGCAGGTTCCTCTGAACCGCATCCAAATACCCACCTAAGAATAGTCTCTCCCTCCCGAAGGGCAGCTGGTTCCAGCCCCAGCTCCACACGCTCACAGCACCCCCGTTCCCCTTCCTACCTCCTGCAAACCTGTGGCTTGTAACCAGCTGCCCGTGGTCGGTGTGTGCAGGGCCATGGTGTCATTTAGGAGTCACGCTGAGAGCGTGGTTCTTCTCCTTCAACCTAAATCTGCACGAAAGCACAAGCTGTGTATTTATTCACCATCTCCTTTCCCTGCTAATAGCAGGCCCTCTGCTCTGCCTGTAATGTCTGGGTGTAGCAGCTTTTATCAGGTGATAAACCTGGCTCGGTGAAGCCAGACTTTGTGTCAAACACCCTGTAATATTCTTGAAACACAGCCCCAGCAGTGTGCATCCTAACAGCAGACGTGCAGCTCTTAGGATTAGGCAGCAGAGCCCCTGATGTCCTGTCAGTCAGGATATGGCAAATCCTGTACGTGCGGCATGGGGAGGGGGGAGCTCTGTTCAAGCAGCAGAGCGGTGGGAGCCTTCCTCCCCGTTTGCTTTCCATTGCAGACGTTTACCTTTGGACCAATGAGCTGGGAAGGTTCTCTTGCTGATTATAAGCCCAGCATTAGTATGCAGATGAAAATGCAAATCGGCCTAGATGAGACTTCCTGGACTGCAGTGGAAGTCAAGGATTTAATCTAGCCTGATCTTGGAAATAGTTTAAGCTCCTCAAAACACGAACACATAACCTGATGCAAAGATTTCATCTCAATAAACCTCCCTGTCAACAAGCTCCAGGAGCCTTTGTTTGCCTTAGCAAAGATGTTCAGGCAGAGGTGAAGTGCTTGGCATTGGTCCCTGTTGCCAAGAGCATCTCTGCTGTGCTGCCTCAGCAGCACCCAGCCTCTGCCTCTGTCCTTGCATCCCTCTATACTCCTGGGTTGTGCTGCTTCACCCCCAGCACCCCAGACTCCTCCAAAACACACTGACTGCCAGCTCTCCCAGGCCATCAGTGACTCGGCCGGACCTTCTCTCACAGTTGTGGTTGCAAGCATCTAACCTTGGGCAGCATCTTCCTCTCTGTGCTGTCCATCTCACGTGGCTCCTGGGAAACCCCATTTCATGCTCCCCAGGTCCCTTTCCAGGAACCCACCCAACCGCCGGCTGCAGATCAGGATGTTTACTCTGAGCCGTGCTGGAGTCCTGACTTGGGCGAGTGAACCGCATCCCTCTGAGCTGTAGTATTTCATCATAAGAAACTAATTGTCATCTCTGTGCCAGGTTCTGGGATTTCTTCTGCCAAACTCTCCCCGCTTCCCTTCAGCATAGAGGCCACAGCTGTGGAGGAGCCAACCGAGCCTCAGATTTTGATCAGAGCTCGCAGTGCCTCAGGTTGCCAGCAATGAGTCTCTGAATCCAAACAGAATTCATGGGCTGCAAAGTCCATGCACTGCACTTGGGGCAGATCCAGTGGTGACCCCGAGTCTGGGGCTTGCAGGGTTCGACACTTCGGCACTTCCCATGTGCAAGGTGCAGCTCGCACCCAGCAGCGTGGCAGAGCCGCAGGCAGCTGCAGGGCAGGGAGAGGGTCTCTTCCTTGCTGCCCATGACTCAAAGAGGTCTTTTTCCAGGCTGTGGGAAGGGGAATGGAGGGGGGCAAGGGAGAACACAGGCCATGCTACTGTCTCTGTCCCCAGGGAACTGCAGGGAAGGCACATGGGCATCTCCAGTGCCCCAGCCTTCAAGACCCTGAGTGCAGTCAGGCTGCGGTTCTCTGGGCAGCAGGAGAAGGGCAGGCTGAGAGGGAAAGGCTCAGGCATGGATGAAGAGCAGACCAACCTAATTGGTTAAGTGAGCACTTAATTAGCTCTATGTTAAAGGCCCAGTCCCCAGGAACTGTGCATAAGAGCTGCGGGGACAGGAAAACTTCAGCAAGAACAAGCTGGGAGACTGTGGGCTCCCCAGACCTTCCTTCCAGAGCTGGAAAGCCTTCGCACCAGCACCACGAGCCAAGAACTGCTGGCAGCACCAGGCAGCTCAGCGCAGCCCTCACTGCTCCATCCTTGCGCATAAATTACCTCAGGCTCTAAGCTAAACAAAGGGCCCTGAAATAATTCTGCATTTTAATAAAGTCAGCATCCGTGCCACTGTCATCCTTACAGAAAGGGAATTTGCATTTTTTTCTGCCAGCTCACTCCATGCAGCCTGCTCATGCCAGAGACCAGCCCTGCCCCTGTGCTCCCCACCAAGGACTAACTGGCATTTTGTAGCTTAACCACTGTCGCACCAGAAATGCAGGGCAGGGCAGCTCCAGCCCCCAGGCTAGAGAGCACCCCGACATCTCAAAAGCCCTCCAGTGTGCAAGTTTGTCTAAGAAAGCTCTCTGAAACACTTCTGCTGGTGATAGGGCATCTCCCCAGCCTCCTCCCGGATGCTCTCCTGCAGTGCCCGGCAGCCAGGCTCACACTTGATTTACCCAGGAGCCAAGGGAGGAAGAGCTGGCACTTGCACTTCTGGCCTGTGTTTCCATAAGATCTGGAAAGAAGCAAGCTGCGGTTTCTTGCTCCCAAGGGAAAGGCATCCCCTGGGCTTAGAGCCTGCTGCTACTGCAGACAGCACGTGGTGAGCACCCAAGGGTGATTCCCCTGCCTGGGACCCTCCGCAGTGCAGGGCACAGCCAATGCACTGGCTCCCCTGTGACCGTCCCTTCACCCCTCACATCTCTCTTCTGAGCCGCCTGTGTTGGACACACATGGGGGGGTTTGTCCAGTCTGGAGGTCACTGCCTGTCCCCACGGGACCTCAGACTGGGGCTAAAGCCCCAGCGTGGCCTGCCAGGGAATCTGGGGCAGCAGCAGGTGAGGGGCAGCTGCCTGCTCCTGGGGTCTCCCCCTTGTTTTGTCACAGCCTGGTGACTGTCCCCCAGCCCACGGAGCCCTTTCCTTCAGCACAGGATGGCTATGAGCTGAGCAGAGCTCAGGCTGCCTGAGCAGCCACAATCTGCCGGAGCAGCCTTGCTCCCCGGGCAGGGTGGATGTGGGGGCTGGCAGTGCCTCCTGCCAGATCCCTCTCCTGACCCCCACCTCTGTCCTGCTCCCCTTCACTGTAGTGGCCACACTGGGGTCTCCTGCTGCAGGGGAACGCCGCGACTGTAGCTTTCAGCATGTTCAATTACTGTCAGTTAATGATGATTAATTTACAATTAAGGGCCTCTAAAGGGTAGTGTGTGTGAGTGTTAAATAAATATTGATCTTTCATTTGTGGCCACAGATACATTACTCCAGTTATGGTAAACACGGCAGTGGCCTGAGCTGTGCTGCCAGCAGATCCCAGCCCCAGCGTGGGGAGAGCTGTGCCACGGCCCCCCAAGCTCATGGGGTCTGTCAGAGGAAACCGGGGGTGCCAAGTGCAGGAGGGCTCAGCTCAGCCCCATCCCAGCAGCCAGCTCTGGCTGTGCAGGGCTGGATGAGGATGGCTTTGCCCAGGCTGTTCCATGTCTCCTGCAATTGCTTGGTCCTGTTTCCACTTGCAGAAAGCGCGGGAGAGCAGGGGGGTGCTGGGAGCTGGCAGCTTTCCTCTTGCACAGCCCCTAATTGGCCTTGTAAAATAAACAAACTGTCCAGACCCTGTTACAGTTTCATTAGCAGCTGGACAACTATAACAAACTCCTCACTGAATACACAGTGTGCTTTTCAACCCGGATTTGGCCGTGCTCTGGGTCCTTCCATGGTCACGCCACGGCCCAGGCACGCGTGCCCATCGTGTGCCGGTGGGAGGGCAGGTGCCCTCAGCAGCGTCCACAAAGGCACCGTCAGGAGACGTGACCTGGCCCCTCTCGGGGTCTCTGGTGGGGTTTGGCGAAGGTGGCTGGAGCAGCCCCATCTCTGCAGCGATGCTCATTAGAGGCACCAGGAGGGGATGAGTGGTGCAGACTCTGGGCTTCGGCTTCTCTGCTGCCCTGGGCTTTGGCTGTGCCCTGCGTGAGCCCTTGCCCTCACTCAGCAGAGCTGGCTCCTTGACAAGAATTGCCACCAGTCCCCAGGACTGTCATTTTCTCATCCTGTCAAGCATGTTTATAAAGTTTTCTTTATGCCAGCATGTTTCCTGACATCTGTCTGACTTTCCTGCCTGTAACGAGCACACTCTCCAAGATGTACTTTTCTAAAGATCTTCTGTCAGTGAGTTGTTTCTCTACAGCTTTCCAATTGTATCACCAATTTTAACTTGCAGCTGCTTTGTTGGGCTGGCAGTGGATATCTGTGCGTTATCAATATTCACACCAAGATGCAGACTAAGCTTCTGGAGAGTCCCTCGTGCAACGTACCACCAGCCCTTCCCAGGCCACCACCAGTTAAAGCACACCTGGAAATGATGGATAAGGCGCTGCTGAGGGTCCCAATCTGAGTAACATGTCCAAGTTGTGCTGCCTTTGTTGCTCCTGGTGCTGTGACCGGGGAATCACCAAGGTGTGTTACACTGGTGCAGGAAAACAGCACAGGTAGAGGTAGAGCATAAAGGCAAGGGACCAGCAGCAGTGGGAAACATCATCAGGAAACAAAGTCACCTCCTTTGTGTTATTTTTCTCCAGAGAGACAAAGTCAGTGTAGTCACTGCTTCCTGCACAATGGCTACATGGATACAGCTGTCCATGCCAATGCTTTTACATCCACCCAGATCCATGTGGAAGGACATTCAGAGGCTCTGTGCATCCTCCCACACACCAGTGGGTGATGTCCACAGAACTGAGAGGGTTTTTTTTCTTTAACTTCCTTCTGATTTCCCGATCCCTGGTACTGGGAGTCTAGAAAAAACACCCAAACAGGCCCAAATAAATGAAGGCCATTTCAACAGGCACCGACCGGAGCCAGCACGTCCTGAATGCTGGAGCTCAGTGGGCATTTCTGCATCACCACAGCACTCTTCCCCCATCTTGGATTCTTTTCCACACGTAGATGATTCAGGAGGCAGGAACACCATCCCAACCCGCCTCCAGCCGTGTCCCCAGCAGCTTCTGGGTGAGGTCTGTTCCTTTTCCCCAGCACATTCCCAGCACCATCCCTTGCCAGGAGCCAGTCTGCCTTCCCCTCTCCAGTGCCTTTCTTGGAAGCAGGCTCGTAAGAAGAATATTGTCTCTCGCTTTCTGTTTTATTTGAGGCGTGGATTTAAAATGATGCTTTTGTTCCAAATGAATGAATTGATTCATTCAGAAGTGCAGTTTCTGTTTTTGAATCAGCGGAGCTGTTTATGCACATAGTGTCCATAAAACTGTTATTTTAGTCCTGACACTGATGCTTATGAATAAAATTTAGATCTCATTCAGAAGTACATTAGCTGTAGCTATTTGGCTTCTTGTTAAAGCATTAATTTTTATTGAGAAGTCTACATTGCCAAGCAGCTCCTTCTGCATCTCACAGCAAAACTAAGTACCTCAAAGTACAGACTTTGGTAAAACCAAATTCCAGCACGTGCCCCTTTCCCCAGTACCCCTGGGTCTAAACATTCAGCGTGCAGCTGGTTCTCTTCTGCTGTCGGATCACGGTGGGGATGTCCCAGTGACCCTGGGGGAACAGGGGAGAGTGGAACAGATGCACCATGGCTCAGGAGGAGGCGTTTGGGGTCTGCTGGAGCCATCAGTAAGCTGGCACTGCATTGCTTATTCATGACGGACTGGATGTTGGGTGTACTGGAGCCAATTAGCTCTCCCATGTATTTATTGCACTTTTTTGCTTGAAGCAAGCTGTTAAATGTCAAAAATACTTTAGCATTTTAGCAGAAAGATAATTTTTTAATAGATTCCACCTACAAAAAGGAGCTGACTGGCAGAATATTAAACTCAGGGAGATTTATTTTTAATCCATGCCTCCAAACAGCTTGAGATAACCATTTTTGCATTGCTCCTGGCTGATTAATACTGTTGTCCCTTGCCTGTCCTCCTTGCTTGGTACTGTGGCAGCTGTGGCCTCTCACATCCCATTAACCTTGTCTGCAGAAGGGACACCTGGCCAAACCAAAGAATTAGCTCTTGTAATTAGGAATGTAAACATCACACTCTGCCTGCTAACATCCACATGTCCCACCGAAGCCTTTTCCCAGTGCTCCTTAGGGCAGGATACCTCCAGCCAGGCTCTTCCCAGAATCAACTTCACACACACACCAGCTTCCAATAGTTTCCAAATTAAGGGCCCTATAAAATAGAAACCAAATCACCTGTAGCTTTGCTTCTTCAAGGGCTAGGTAGGGTTGGTGTTCTGGCAGTGCTGGTTGCACCAGTTGTACTCCAGAAAAAGGCAGCAGCAGTAGTCAGTGTTGGCCAGGACTGTGTGGTAAGTCTTCTGCTCTTCCTTAGGGGGGATAATTGACACCTGTGACTTGTGTCTGACACCAGCAGAGCAATTGTATACCTAATGATGGCCACGTTTCTCTCCTGGCTCTGTAAGCTGAGTGCACAACACCAGCCCTGTGTGCTAGGTGTTTCCCCAGTGAAGCTGCCTGGGGTGGTACAGAGGTGTCCTCTTGCTACCTCTGCCTGTGGTTCTTCTTGGTTTAATTTTTAGGCTAAATAATATCAGTCTGTCAGCATCAGTAGTAACTCCCTGGTGCTGGATGCAGCAATTGAGTCATTGCTCATAATACAGTAGGTTCTGAAAATTAAGGTGACTTTATTTGTTTCTCAGTAATATAATGAGCTATTTTGAGTGATGCTAGATTTAATGGCTAAATCAATATGTGTATTTAGTGTTAGGCTTTATTTTAGCACCAAGTGACATGAGATAAGCAGACTTAGAGAGTGTTAATTGGTTTGTGTTTAGCATTTACACTAATCAGAGTGTGCAGTGCTGCCCAGGGCTCTTCAGCACTAGTAATTCTGTTTATCCAAACCAGGAATTGTTTACTCTATTGACTGGAGTGGAATCAGTCTGTTTTTTCACTTACTCCAATGTTGTGCTGCATGTGTGAATTTAACAGAGTCCTGGCTAAATCTAAGCTGTGCTGCTCATCGTGTGTGTGTGTGTATGGGGAGAAGGTGGCTAAACAAACCCTGAAGAAAACAAAACATTAACAGGCACCTGTACTGACAAGTGGCTATGTGGGAACTCCAGTACTGCACACAAACAGGGCTTATTTTCCCTTCATGGCCAGCATATTTTTCTGCCTTGGTTTCAAGGCTGTGGGTGAGGGAAGAAGAGCCCATGTTCCCCTTCCCAGCTCACTGCCTGCTGCAATCAAGACAGAGCTCCCGTCACCCTGCTTATAGGATGAATCCAGGGACCCTGCCAAACCCTCATCACCGGGGTTGCAGTGCTCTGTCTTCATGAACCAGACACAGGAGACTGGGTTTATTGCCTGAGATTCAAGAGACTGGCTCCATTGCCCTGCCTAAGGAGTGATCCTGCCCGGGTCTGCTGGGTGGTGTGGATGTAGCCTGTGGGCCTGTCCTGGACACAGAAGCATGTGATGTGCCAGAAGCTTCCTTTGCAGTCACTGCTGAGCTGCCTGGCCTGGGTTCATGTCCGTCTCGCACCGATGGGAGCAGATGTCTGGGGAAGAGCCCACTGGAGCATCCTTGAGAGCCAACACAGGCAGCAGCACAGCCAGCCTGCATGTGTGGCATGACTGCCTTCAAAACAGCTTGGAAACAGCCTCACCACTGCTATGTGCCCATCACCTGGCTCTTCTTTAATAGAGCTGCTTTTGGATCATTTAACTCTTATCTAAACATTTGCTTCCCAGCTGAGGTCTTGGAGAACGGAGCTCTCGCTTCCCGGGCCGGTGCTGAGCCCTGCAAACAGAGATATCTGTTGGAAGTGCTGACAACCCTTTCTGCCACTGGAAGCTGCCTCCTGAGCCGTTCCCAGGCTCCGTCCTTGCTGGTCTGCAGCACTTGTTCTGCTCCCCAACCCCTTCCCCTGGCAGCAGGGCACCGGTGGCATGTGCAGAACCCTGGGCAAGGGTGCTCTGTGGAGCAAAGGTCAGAGGCACCACAGGCTACCCCAGCTGGCTGCTCTGAGCTGCACCCAGAGGCTGAAGGAGATGAAATCCCTTTTGTTTTGCAAAGTGCTATTTTATTGATTTCTGCCAAGCAGCCTCTAACTCAGTCGCTGTGCCCCTGCAGTGCCCTGCCCGGGAGGGGTGCGCCTGGCTCTGTGCAGTGGGGGGAAAGCCTGGAGTAGCTGTTATCTGGAGCTGCAGCAGTGTTTTGACAGCTCCTGAGATGGACGTTAAATCACTTCTGCGAGGGAGAGTGAAGGGATGTCACTGGGGCTCAGGGAGGAAGCTCTGCTATACCAATTGCACTGACTGTGTGATCCGAGTCAGAATGAGAATCATAAATCTTGATTATTCTCTGTCTCAGCTGATTTGAACCAAATGCCTTGGACAGGGATATAGTTCACATCTCACTGAAAACTGAAAAAAAACTGATTAAATGTACAAACTGATATAAATAGCACTCTATCTGTGTTAATGCCCAAACTGTCACTGCTTGGGGAGAGGATCCTGTGTGGACAGGGCTCTGCCCCAGCCCAGAACAGCTTCCTGGGTCTCTTTCAGAGGCAGCTTTCTCCCCACTGCCATGTATTTTGGTACTTTGTTCCTGCAAAGCTGGCTGTTATTATGATGCTGTCAATTACAGATGGCATCTCTGATTCTGATTGCACTTTGCTTACAATTAAGCACCCTATAGAAAAATGGAAATGCTGGGTCATTAGCATAAAGTAATAATAAGGTAAACCATTCAATTATGGAGGGAAAAAACATTTTGAATAATAAGGATATTGTATGCCTAAAAGACATTCAGATGCCAGTGTATTACCATTTTTGCATACATAATAAATGAACTTAAACCCCAAAATAATCAACTGAAGCAAATAATAAATAACTGTGCCCTCAGCAACAGCCTGGCTGGTGTCACTCCCTCCTGGGGCAGAGGAGCAGCCCCTGGATGGGAATGGAGGAGTCCCAGATCCATGCAGTCCTTGGCAGTGACTCTGAGGGATGCCTTGGCCACCATGGGCTCACCTGATGCTGGGATGGACATGGTCGTGTGTCACCTCTCTGTGCTTCAGGGATGCCCTGAGGACTTGAACTGATGCAGCCAGCTTGCCTCTGGTGCTGAGCAGGGGCGAGTGGGAGCTTGGGGATGGGGTAGAGGTGTTCATCACTGCCTGATAATGGTGAGGGGGGCAGTGAGGCTCTGCCCAGGCTGTGGGCTGGGCTCCAGGGGCTGGATACAAGCAGTGCCCCACTGTATGGGATAAAGTATGTTTTGGACATCTGAGTTGTTACTGCAGTTGGGTAGGTTTGGCCACCCAGTGTCTATGTGGAAGTACTTAGGACTGGCTTTGCGACCTCCAGGGTCTTCTGTCCTCCAAGAGCCTGGAGCCACCTGTTCTCAGCCCCATCCTTTTCCCCACCTACCTCTGTATTTGGCCTCTCTATGTGTGCCTGCAGCTAGGAATCAAACCGGTAACTGCACCGTTCTGGAGACGCTGAAGGGCTGTGCTCCTGGCCACCTGCTTCTGGCCAGCCAGGAGCTCCTGTGGCCACCTTTCCTGGTGGTTTTGTGTCAGTCCTTTCTGTACTGGTGGGGTGAAAGTCCTTCTCCATTCCCCTGGGTGCCAGCGATGTAAGAGCTTAGCAGTGGGGTGTGTACAGCTACTTTTGTTATTCAACCTATTCTGCAGATATCACTCCTCTGTTGTCCCTCCATAACAATTCCCAGCCTTTTAGTGGTTGATGGCTCGCCTATTACTCTGGCACTGTGTTAGGATAACATCCAGATACATCTGAAGAGTGGAATTTATTTACTGTTTTTCCCTGAAAAGCTTTTAGCATGATACAGCAGCAGTGCTTTTACTTAGGCAGCCATTATTGTTGAGGGATTTTTTTTTCCTGATAGAAGTAAATTTTCTAGAAGATGATAAAGAGCTCCTCACAATGTATAGCTCTATACTACTATATTGTAATATTATATTTTCATGGCCTTTCTTAGTGGGAAAGGCAATCTTTGGGAAACAGGGATGGTTTAAACTGCCCAGTTGAGTCAAGTCCATATTTAAAGTGACCTGGGCTGTGTGTACAGCACTCTCTTCCTCAGCTTATCTCTTCCATATCAAACTGGCTTTTCCAGGAGCTGTATCCCGTAGTACCAAGAGTGTGTATTGTTAACAGTCTCAAAACTTCCACAGATATTTCTTAGTAATTGGGAAAGCAAAGCTGGCTGTAAACACTTCTGCATGGGTGCTGGGTGCTGGTGCAGTCCCACACAGACACCTGCCAGCTGTGCTCAGGGCAGGGGAACACAGCAGCTGCACTGGGGCTCATCCTGCTGCATGTCTGAGGTGAGTTCCCACCTCTGGAATAGCTCTTCCTGAGGGAGTGGGAAGGGAAGGTCTGTGGTGGCCTGTTGCTGACAAGCTGCACAGTGTCTAGTGTTTCGGGGAGATCTCTGCTGTAGGATCACAGAATGCTAGGCGTTGGAAGGGGCCTGGGAAGATCCAGGCCAACCCGCCTGCCAGAGCAGGATCCTCTAGATCAGGTCACAGAGGAAGGTGTCTGGGTGGGTTTTGAATGGCCCTGTGCCTCCTGTATTGGCATGATGTGTAGTGTGTGCCCCATTTATCTGCAGGTGTGCTGGGGACTGGCCCACAGGCAGGGCTGTGGTTCTGTGGCTTGCCTGAGGCTGATGAGTGGATGGGAACAGCCAAGCGTGTGTGTGTCCCTGCCTGTGCCTGCCTCAGCCTAGCTGCCTCTTGCTGCTGCTCAGGTACCAGCGTGGGGGGGAAGGCGGAGGGAGCCCCATGCCCCTGTCTCATCCCAGGTACTGACCCCCATCAGGGGCTGCTCCTGCCCCAGCTGGGGGAGCAGGGACACAAACAGCTTTCTAGAATAGTCTGGGTGGTGACAGCTCTACAGTGCACGGGGGTTTTGGCTGATCCCAAATATCAATAGTAAGGTTTAGCTGTTTAGATCTGGGATTTTTCCCCCTGCCAGGCTTTCATCCTGCTACAGCTGGATGGGTACTTTCCAGCAGGCATAGGGAAGGCATGCTGCCCTGCTCCTGTGCCCACATCTACAGTCAGCACTGTGTTGGCACAGCTGAATGTTGGCACATGTGTCCCCAGAGCCTGTAGGTGCAGGTGATGCTTCTGGTGGGGCCACATCTTCTGAGTGGGTGGCTAAGAGGAGGGAAGAGGAAAAGGAGTGTCTGCATTTTCCAGGGGACCTACTGTGCAGAGCAAGCTGCACACAAATGAGACACGGGTACTGGGACATACCAAGTTCTTCATGGCTAGTTTTATTTGCTTGTTATATAGCCGCTCTTTTACCCTGGGGGTTGTCCCCAAAAGTGTCTGAATCCCTTCTGCAAGCCCAAGCACCCCTTGAGTGTGGCATGGTATGTGTAGTCCTCGGGGTGGCTGTGCTGCTCTCTGGGTTGGCTGCTTGCTTCCTCAGCCCTAGGACTTATACCAAGTCATAGATGTCCACATCTTTTTCCCTTCATCCTATGACAGCAGAAAATGTATGAGCTAGCACCCCAGAGACGTGTACTCGTATGTTGAAGGGAAACCTGGACTCAGAACAGACTACCTCAACTTGAACATCCTCAGAGGAGGCAGGACTTGCCTCTCCCTCTGTCAGCCAGTCCCTGTTCCAGCACGTGTGCGAGGAGCAGGGCGCTCAGACTAGTACTGCTTTGCTATAACTGTGATTAATACAGTAATTAAATCTGGTAGACAACACTGAGATATTCCCAGTGAATAGCATCGCTGTGCATGGCAGTGAGGCTTAGTCAAAACAATTTTGACTGCAGTGGGGTTAGAAATATGCATTTCCAGCCTTCTTCACAACCTGTTTCATGGCTGAGCGCTGACCAACCATGAATCTTACACTGAAACTGGAGAGATCAAGCCACATTTATCCCTGATAAAACAATGTCGTGCTGAACACGCATCTCCATCCATGGGACTGAGATTGCTCTGCACAAAGCTGAGTGGTGCTGAGGGCCCTGTTTGGGAGCTGCCCAGGATGCAGGGATGGATGTGCCAAGTGTTTCCAGAGCCCCCAGAGCTTGCAGAGCTCTGGTAGGTGGCTCTAGGTGAGCTGCTGGACCCGGCCAGGCAGCTCTGGAGCTACACACCCCTATGCGTGTGCCATGGCTGCTGGTGAGGAAGCCCATGGTTAAGGGCACCCATTGGGAAGGCAGAGGAATCCCAGCAGCCTAATTTTTGAGACTGTCCATTTTGTGAGCTGTGCAGTCAGATGGGCGAGGGATTTTGGCAAAAGGCAACAGCTCTATCCCAGAAGAGATTCACTTGAGGAAAGAACAGAAGAAAGAAAGATTTAGCATTAAGATCATAATTTCAGATTGCATTGTGCAAGCATCAACAATCTCTATGCATGAGAGTCTTTGGGGAGCACAATGCTGTAATAACTATCCAAGCCAGCCTGAACAGCAAGGGTTATTTTTAATTGCAGCTGAATGGGTCTAACCTTGTGATGTCTGTTCACAAAGCATTGCTGGATTAATACAGGTTCCATAGTTGCTTCTGCTAAAAGACTTTAATGGATCAGCTTAGTTCTCTGCTCCATGATTATAGCATTCTTACCCGCCTATCATGCATGAGCCAGATGGTCCCAGTGAAATCAGAGCATATTTATATTTTTGTCTGCTACTCAGCCAGCTGCCCACTGATTTTTGTTGTGTAGTGGTAGGAGGAGAGGAGCCTTCCTGGGTGAAGTTCACTCACCTCTTTCCCCAGCCCTGGTGTCTTCCTCCCACCTCCTGGAATGCGTCAGAGGACCCACAGAAGGGTTGTCTCTACAGGGCTGCCTGGGAGCAGCCACACTCCCACAGCAGCAGCACGGCACTGTCTCCTGGCACGGATTCAGCTGCTTCCCAGTGTGCAGGGAGATGTTTTCAGTTCTCTTGGCGATGAGAGCCATTAAGAAGGTACAAGTACTAAAGAGATCCTGAGCGATGCCTATAAAACCTCTGAATCCCTGACAGAATCAATAGTGGGCTCTCAGGAGTAACTTCTTATCCAGGCCAACTTAAGCACATGCCAATGAGCTGTTAAAGATTTTGCATTTTGTGGAGACACAGAATCCCTTTCATCGCAATTGTTGGACTCTAGGCTGGGTTGGACGATGAAAAATCACGTTAGAAATGTGCTGTACTCCAAATGTGCTGTACTCCAAAGGCCTTTTCCTCAGCCTCTGGGAGAGCGGCTGGAATCATGCTCATGGGTGGCATTTTTTCCTCCAGATGCAATCCAAGCCAGTGCTGGGCTGCCCCTGCGGGCCTGGGCTGCCCCTGCGGGCCTGGGCTGCCCCACACCGTTGCTGGAGGGGAGCCCTGTCCGGCCATGCCTGCAAGGAAAGTACAGACTGAGGAGCTGGAGAGGGAAGGAGGGAACCGGGGAGCTGTGCCTCATGAAATGGAGGTCCTGGGGGCCGGCTGAGCCTCTGCAGTGTCCTGAGCTGCTCCGTTAGCCCATGAGAGGAGCTCCGGGTGTCCTGGGCAGGCAGCTGCCCACTGCAATCGCCAAGCAGCCTCCGGCCAGGCCCAGGCCTGGTGCCCCGCTGTGCACGCTTGCCTCCTCTTGGATAACTTTGCTATTGACACAACTTCCAATTTGGCATTTCAGTTACCGTAGCAACTCGATGCTGCCATTCTCTGATCAGATCAGCTCGCAGTTAGTCAACACCGTGTTAGCACCTGCGTTGGTATGGCAACACAGGACCATGCTCCATTCTGGGCTGGTACTGCTGTGGGAAGGATGGTTTGGGCAGCCCAGACGGGTGCAGGGGGGCATGGCTGGCCTTGTTGTGGGGCAGCAGGATGCTCCCAACACCCATGTGCTCCTTACTGCCCTAGCTGTGGCAGAGTCGAGGCTGCCCCCTGCTCTGGCTGTAGGGTCCTGGGCTCCTGAGCCCAGGAGAAGCTGGGCAGGGATGTGGCTGGCATAGAGCAAGGAAGCATCCTTGCAGTCTCGAACTGCCCCTCACAAGTGTTATGTGTGGACACCAAATGACTTTGCAAAATTGGGACAAAGGAAAGCTGCTTGTCTTGGAGAGGGGAGCCAACGGTCCCAGGCAGCCCTTAACTTTGGGCATTAAGTCCTGCAAGAGCAGAGCTCGAGTCACAGAGAAGGATGGTTCGCTCTCCTCTTACGCAACTGGAAGAGTCACACTAGCTTCCAAACCGTGAAACGGCTTCAGCGAGTCTCCCAGGGGAGATTTGTTTTGCTTTAGCCCCAGTCTGAACTGGCACCCGCTTTTCTGGAAGTGCTTTACAATTTGCGTTTAATGTCTTTTAACAGACATGTGCAAGCCATTTGAATTAGAGCAGTATGAATCTATTAGGCAGCGACAGATGCAAGTTTTGTGTCTCTTATTAGGAGGGATTGGATTCTGAGGTTTAGTGATGTGCAAAGGATTGGACTTTGGAGAGATTAAAATTATTTTCAGCGTTAAGCACAATATTTCTAAGCTAATGCACTCAGTCTTGAATATAGATTCACAGACCAAAAAGATTATAAAACATTAAACCTATGTAAATTCAGCTGTAAATTTATGTTTGAACAAATTCAACAAGAGATTTGACTTGGGGGCTTACAGCAAATAGGTTCTGCCTTTAATGCGTATTGCAGTCTTCAGTTGCGATGCCGTTCTCCCCTTGAAAGTCCCACGCCTGCTGAATTACTGGCAGGTCACAGTTGACAGCTCAAGCAATTATACCAGAATGTGTTAATAATAAAAAGGGAAATGACTTGATGTTTGTCTTTTCAGAAGACAAAAGCAGATGTTTGCTCCATACTGAGGAGCGGCAGAGATGAGCCCCACAGGCAGGTGACACTGTTGCAGCACCTGGCCATCGCCTCCTTGGGATAGCAGTTGTGTGAATCTGTGTCCTCTCTGGTTCTCCAAGCCCTGGGAGTCGCTATGGACTTTTTTCTTCCTCTAATTGAGAACATGAAAATGCAGTTAACAAAGACTCCTTTTGAGTGGGATTGCAGGAAACCTGCAACATCATGAGCAAGCTGCCTACACAGAGATAAATGACAGCTGTGACTGAAGGAATAAACAAGATAATCTGGATTTAAATAAACCACGAGGGGATTTTGGCAACATGCAAATTCACAAATATATAAAATGTATCTTTGGAAAATAAAGAGCTTGTCTGAAGCTGGCAGTTAAGAACAATTACTGCAGCACATTTTCCCAATGAGGGCTTAGAGCTGGCCTTTGCCACGCGCCGGAGGAGAGCGGGAGCCAGATGTCCTGCTGATCGCCGTGCTGCGACTGGGTGGCCACAGGGCAGAACCGCTCCAAGTGATGGCAGCGAGTCCCCCCGCCTGACTGGGGAGCTGCAGGAGCAGCAGGGGTGCCAGGGGGAGGCACAGAGCCACCTGGACCTCCTTAGCCTCCCAGCCACAGAACTGGGCAGTGAGTAGGAAAAAAGAAATATCAAAAGCCTGAGGAAGCACCCAATAATACATATTTGATTGTCAGCTGGGAGGACCAGGTAATTCCTAGATCCAGGAATTCCTAGGCCAGGAATGGCCCTAAAAGTCTCCCTGGGGCAGTGAATGCCCCAGGGTGGAGGAACTCCTTTTTTCAGGTGGGTGGCAGTGGAGGCAGAGGAGGGACAGGAGGTGAGCACAGACCAGTGGCAGACACAAGGGTAAGTGTGTCCCATTCCAGCATTTCATCTCCTGGGCTGCTCTGCGAAGGTGGTCTGCTGACAGCTGTGACTCTTCACCATCCAGCCTGGCACTGAAAGGGGAACAAACACCACAAGAAAAGCCAAAGCATGCTCAAGAGGCTAGGCAGTCTAGCCCAGCATGGCAAAGAACTCTGCAGCAGCTACTGGAGGAGAGCGGTCCAGAGCATCACGTCCTGCCCGAGCATGTGGAGCTGGTTAGCATTCTGTCAGCAGGCATGCAATTAGGGCAGAACACATGGCAGCACCTCAGTGAAGGTTAACTGCTCTGAGGAGCATTCCTGCCGTGCCAGAGGCTTGGCTACTCCAGGTTTACCACCCTTGTTATTCTCAGCAACAGGAGCCCACGGTGCTGTGTATTGTTCTCTGCTGCGTACTTGGCAACAGCAATTGTGGGCAGCAGGACGGCTGCAGGACATGCTGGCTGTTGGGGATGATAGGGCTCAGGCCTCCTTCACAGCTGCCTTTGGTGGTCTGTATGCCTGCCCAGGAAAGACAGCACTGGGAAACAGCTCTGAAACAGGGCAGGGTTTGGGAGAAAGCATTTCCATGTGTGCATCCCAGAGCTGCAGGAATTCTGGTACTCTGCGGGGCCAGGGGTGTCTCGAGGATGCACTGCAGCTCCCAGTGTTACCCTTAAAACTGTACAGCAAAAGCTGAATCTGCTTTTCTTCCTCTTTCCCTTGATCGTTACTTCCCTGCTGTCTCTCCTCAGTGCCTATCTATCCATTTGTCTTTATTGTGCATGGAATTAAACACAGTCCTTAAATGTGGCAACACTTTCAGATTATTAGCTCTGCAATTTCTTGGCTCCTGTTTATTGTGATAACATCATCTGAAGGGGCTGGTGTAATTAATAGTTTGTTCGTGCTTCTTTTATAAACCCCTGGAGTGTTTGTTTTATACTTGAACATCAGCCACTACAACTTGCTTCCAGGGTATTGTCTGAAGCATCCCCAACACAGAGAAAAGGCTTAGTGCTTTGGGGGTTGGCTTTTTGGGAGTTTTATGTTTGGTTGGGGTTTTTTTTCCCCAACAACTTATTGAACCGTAATTTAAAGTAAAAACTAAGTAAATATACTCTTAAAGGCAAGACAATCATCTTGCCCTGACCCTACAGCAGAGGGGACCAAATTCCTTGTTTACAAAACAAGAGGCCGTGTCCATGGCCTGGAAGGAGAGGGAACCCATTCCTGGCTGTCACCCAGCCCCTGCCAGCAGTGGGACAGGCACAGGTGGCAGTGAGCAGCAGTACATCCTCTGAATTCTGATTCATTTTCATCTCCAAAAGCACTGTCAGCTAAAACCCCACAAATCAGAGAGAGAGGCATTAACACAAAGCAAATGAAGGCTCATGAGAGCACCGGGTCTGGGGGGACACTTGGCCAAATCTCCCAGGGGCTGCAGATGGCTTGCAGTGCCAGGGAGATGCTGGCTGCGGGGGGAGCAGGAGCAAATGCAGCACAAGTACTGCCAGTTACACCCTCCTGTCTGGTTGCTCAGCTGGAGCATCAGCACAAGGCACAGGGGCTCAGCTGGCCCCCATTTGCTCTGTGCTTTTAGTTTGAGAGTCCACAAGACACCACTTTGCAGAACAGCATCTTGTCAGCTAGGCAAGAGACCAGATACAAAGATGTAATACAAGAGAACAGTAAGCTAGTGGCTGCACTAGACCAATTCACGCTGTAGCTGAGGCGCTAAGCAGCAATGAGTGGTGTTAACTAAACCCAGGAGTCCCCCCAGCGCCACCCGGCCCCCCACTCCCCAGATCCCTTTGCTGCAGAGCAGATGTGGTGGTGGAGGCAGCAGCCTGGGTCACCCTGGGCAGGTCTGTGCTGCGCCTTGCAGAGGGTCAGAGCAGACAGTCCCCTCGAGCCCTACTGTCTGCCAGTCCGTGGCTGGTAGTCCAGCCAAGGTTTTAGCATCTCATAATCACCACATTTTGACATTTGACAGCCTGCTGCATGCTGCCAGGGTGTCTGACTCAGAGGAGCACACACCAGCCAATTCTGCCTATGCTGGTCCCTCCTTCTGCTCAGACAGTTGCCCAGGAAAACAGCTTATCCTGTCTGAGGCGGCAGGAACAAGTGTGCAGAGCTGCTGCATGGGTGTCAGGGCAACACCGCCACGGGGCAATGGTGCTTGGTGCTTGCCTGGCGCTCTGACTTTGACATGCTAGTCCTGTTACCCAGACACTGCTGTCTCACCTGATGCCCTCTTCACTCCAAAACCAGAGCTGCCTGTTCCCATTGCCTGCAGTAACACAGGCCACGTGCCACAGTCCTGTTGGTCCCGTTTGACCCCCGTGTCTCAATGCACTGATCCAAGCTCCCAGCAGCAGGAGCAGTCATGACAGCCCCAGGTCAGCATCCCCAGAGCATCACCCCCGTTACCAGCTCAGCATCAAGACCTTGTTGCTGCTTGATGCCTTGAGCACAGAATTTAGAGAGGCACAGGAGGGGCTGGACACCTCTGTGCACATTAACCATATAGTTGCCACTGACTAACATTAAAGCTTTCTGCTTCAGGAGCTCATTAAATGCCCAGTGATAAGAATCATGAGGAGAGGAGCACAGGCAGAGTAATGCCATAGCTGGTTAAGAGACTCTTGCTGCTTCCCCTCGGGGTTGCTCCCATTACTGATCAGGTTCCAAGTCTGGTGACCTGGCAGAAGAACTCCCTGCCACCACCCAGGCTGCTGTACCTGTCCCTCTGTCCCCAGGGGCTGGCAGCTCTGGAGGTGCTCTGGGTGTTAGCACAGAGCAGCAAGCAGCAGGGTAAAGCGTGGTCTGCAGCTAGCTTGCAATAGAATCCATTAAAGGGAAATACATACAAATTACTAGCTATAACTGAGGATAAAATAACTATTTTGAGGACCAAGGAACAGAAGAGTAATACATTGGGTTTTGGTAATTAATGGTTCAGTAGAAACCTTCTCTGGGAGTGACTGGGGCAAAGTCACTGGATTGGAAGCACCTTTATTCCCTGGACTCAGTTCTTTGCCTCGCTGCTCTGCATGTTCTCCCAGACCAAATGCACAGCCCCAAGGACAGCCACAGGCACCGCTGGCTCCTGCAGCTCTGCTGCTGCTCTTCCTGGCAGGCTCCCACTCTTCTGGAAGCCCTTTGGGGCAGATACTATGGCTAGGTCAGCATGCAGTGGTCATCCCAGCAGGGCTGGGAACAGCCTCCAGCCACTACCAAAGGGATTTCTGGTGCCAGATGCTGCCCCAAGAGCTGGAGCCTGGACCCTGGGGAGATCAATGTAGCACCACACCTGGGTCAGGCTCACCTGGCTTGCTGGGCAAGCAGGTTACAATATGCAGGCAACGGCAATGGCTAAACCTCAGCCAGCACAGCCAGGAGCAGCATTACCTCCTGGCATCTTGATTCTGCAGTCCCAAAGTGTTTGCCTCCCTCTTGATTTGTTCAGGCTGTTGTTCAGATAAAATACCTCAGGATGCATCATGCTGACTAATCCTTGCTGCCTGCACATCGCTGCTGCTCAGATGGCCAACGAAAGGCAGGGTCAAAGCACCAGAGTGCTCTGGGCAGCAGCTGGGACTGCAGAGCCCCTGGCACATCAGGAAGGCAACTCTGGTGGGACATGAGGTGAGGGATGTGAGGCTGGAGGGATGAGTTCCCTGGCAGGGATGGCCAGTGGTGTGGTGGCCCTGAAACAAGTGAGCTGGAGTCCTGTGGCCCTACAATGTCCCATTGCCAGGGCTCAGCTAGAGATTTTTCACCAGGAAAGATGCTGACTGGGCGGGGTGCAGGGAGGTGTGGGGAGCCACAAGACCTGCTGGCTTCTTCACCCAAAACCACTGAAGGCACAAGCAGCACCAAACCCACCTTCATTCTTGCCTTGATGGGAGACTCAGCACCTCCTCCAGCAGCACCCTGGCAAGAGTTTTGCCCCATCAGATGGGTCACACAAATTGCAGGGAGCTTTAAAGCAAGCCAGTGCATTCAGCAGTCACAAACCAGAGTCAAGACTGACAGGCTGGGCCTCACCTGACAGCCTCTTCTGCTTGCAGGCCTCAGCTGTGTAATTCCTGAAATGGCTGTTTCCTGGGGTTGACGTCAGCATCACTGCAGTCACCGGTGCCCAAGGTGCTCTTACAGAACCATTTCCAGCCGATTCACATTGTTTCCTCACCATATGTTTGTACTAAAAATAGTTGCAGCGTGAAGGGATAATCCTGCAAGACCCTGAGCATCACCGTCCTCCGGGGCTGGCACAGGAGACTCAGTCAGCGCCACAGGTGCTTCCCAGGAGCAGTGACACTGCTCCTCCTCATGCCTCCCAGGCAGCAGTGCCATCAGAGGCTGCATCTTCAGGGCAAAAGAGCCACCAGGTTAAACAAACCCTGCTTTACGTGGGTGTGCCTAGGCTTAAGATGAAAACAGTGTTACAACACACTTGAGAAGCAGTCTGTACTGTGTCTGTAAAACCTCTGAGCAGGCAAGGAACCTTGCATGGGAGCACTCCAGCAGACACAGCAGCACCTGCGTGTGCCATGGCTCCATGGCCTCCTGCGCTGTCTCACCTCACCCAGCCTGCCCAGAGGGTGTTGGGAAGGCCAGCGAGGGCTGGCAGTGCTCCCTCAGTGCTTCAGGAGGTGCCTGCCAGCACGTTTCAGGACATTTCACAGCTTCAGGGCCCAGCCAGCTTTCCCGCTGGGCACCTCGATGGTGGGTGCACGTAGCAGGTGCCTGAGCAGAGCCCCTTGGGGCAGGGGGCACAGTGGCAGGGCTGGGGCTGCCCACGGCATCTGGCTCCCGGCGCTGCCCGTCGGCCTCTCCCAGCACCTGACAGCTGAGGAGCTGTGAGAGAGGCTGTAATGCTCTTGCAAGGGACATCATTTAATGCCTTCTGGCTTGCTATGATAATCTTTAACTGGGGGCAGCTGGGACAAGCATTTACCTCTTCATTTTCTTAGATATAAATGCTATCATGCTGCAGTTTCATTCTACAATATGGTAATACGCTATCCAGGAAAGTCTTGCTACATGCTAATTTATCCAGTAGGCAAATTCCTTTTGGCTAATAAAAGTGCTTGCACAGGAAGCTCAAAACCCAGCAGCAATTAATTATTGACAGAGCATGTGAATTAGAGATAAAAGAAAAGTCATTCTTTCTCACACACAAGATAGTAAATAAATTTAATTATTGTACTAGAAGCAAGGGATCTTATTCTGTATTAAGTTTTATTAGCTGAGACATTTAAAAGCATGTCATCATAACAAAAAGGTCTTGTGTAATCCTAACTGCACCACTCTGGTACAAGGCTCTGAAGTGAATAGGCTTAATTGAGCAAATGGAAGCAGATGGCTTGCTGAACAGACAGGTATTGTACAGGTTTATTGTCAATTAACTTTTGTCTACATATGCCTATGGCGAATTGACTGTATAATGTGTTACCAAGGCTGATTTAACACTTCGGGTGCCCACTGTGTCCAGGGTCCAAGAAGAAACCAACTGGGAAGTGGCTTGGTCCACAGGGCCCTCAGGTGTGGCAGCATCCCTCCTCCTGAATGTCCTCATGACATCTGCATGGGGCAGGAGGGACACCGAGGCGTCCACTCGTGCCTGGCCCATTGCTAACCACCCCTCCTCTGCTTCTGTACAGGAACGTGATGCCCAAGACTCTGGATGGCCAGATCACCATGGAGAAGACCCCCAGCTACTTCGTGACCAACGAGGCCCCCAGGCGCATTCACTCCATGGCCAAGGACACGAAGCTGATCGTGGTGGTGAGGAACCCGGTCACCCGGGCCATCTCGGACTACACACAGACGCTCTCCAAGAAGCCAGAGATTCCCACCTTTGAGGTGCTGGCCTTCAAGAACCGGACCCTGGGGCTGATCGATGCCTCCTGGAGCGCGATCCGCATCGGGATCTATGCCCTGCACTTGGAGAACTGGCTCCAGTACTTTCCCCTCTCCCAGATCCTCTTTGTCAGTGGTGAGAGGCTCATCACTGACCCAGCTGGGGAAATGGCCAAGGTGCAGGATTTCTTAGGCCTCAAGAGGATTGTGACAGAGAAACATTTTTATTTTAATAAAACCAAGGGGTTCCCCTGTCTAAAGAAGCCAGAGGACAGCAGTGCTCCTCGGTGCTTGGGCAAGTCCAAGGGTCGAACTCACCCCAAAATAGACCCAGATGTCATCCACAGACTGCGGAAGTTTTACAAACCCTTCAATGTTATGTTTTACCAAATGACAGGGCAAGATTTCCAGTGGGAGCAGGAAGAAAGTGATAAGTAGGACCACAAAGTCAGGAAAAAAAGCCCTTTTCTTTTGAGATGTGAATCATTAAGAGACCGAAAACTCACTCGGGGCTACAGGCTCAGCTGTGCAAGCGCAAGACTCTTGCGCTGTCAGGGTTGCAGCCAAAGCCACCCCATGTTTCCAGCTCTGAAACCTTAGTGGCACATCACCTCGGGTGGCACTTGGGATCCCCCCACCCCATGATGCTGAGGGGTCAGGGGCAGGTGGGAGGAGGAGACAGAGGGAGCAGCAGGGATCCGTGGGGTGATCGGATGCTTCGCGTAGACATTTTGCTGCTGGTGACCCCCTCATGGCCAGGGAGGCAGGACCAGCACCTCCTGCCACGGCTGCCTGAGCAGGAGGGTGGCTCACAAAACCCAGCAGCATTGAAACAAACCAACGGATTTGATTTCTCCTGCCCTGGCCTTTAGTTTTGCCCCAAACAGCAGCATCAGATCTGGTCAATTCAGGACGCGTGCATTGACATGCACACTGGTGTCTGTGTGTGGAAGGTACAAAGCCAGTTATGCTGCAAAGGAACTATGTACAGAAACGTCATTTGCACCAGACATTTCAATTACTTGTTGCACTAAAATTAGTATTTACCAAGTGCCACCAAACACCTCGGCCCATTCTCCTCCGACTGATGGGTGTAACTCCAGCATTGGAAGAGAGTTGCTCCTGCTTTGCTGGGATGCTCAGTGAGATCAGGGCCTCCCCTGGCTCCCCGTTCCTCCTGGAAGCTATACTGAAGACCATTCCCAGGCACCTGCTTGGAGCAAGCCGTGGTCTCCTGGCCCAGCCAGGCTGCTGGTGATTTCAGAGCTGTGTGTGCCCGTGCGGCGCCTCCCGGCAAGGCCACACTGTGCCCAGCTCCATGGCTTGGGACCAGGCGTTCCTAGTGGGAACTGAGGGGGTGCCTGCAGGGCAGCAGCATGGGGGACAGCCCCGGCCTAGGGTTTGGGCAGGGCTCACCATGTGGGCCCTGGCAGTGCCCTTCATTTGCACCTTGAAAACAAGAGCTCTGCTGCTTGCTGTTGATAGATGAGTTTGCAAACTAGGGAAGCAGCCTTTGTCTTTGCTTCACAATTACAAAAAAAAGCAATTAATTCCCAGGGTGAGCATTGCTCTGCACAGAAACGGCGTGCTTTCTAGTGGAAATGACCAAGCCAAGCGCTCAACCAAATTTGCAAATCCTGATAAAAACTGTGGAATAAATCCATATCCCAGCTGGATCCTCCAGCAGTGTGATGGCAGCTGCATGCTGGAGCCAGTGGAGAGCCGGACAGCAGCGTGGTTATGCAGCTGCACTGTTTCCATCTCCATTACCCAGAGAAAAGCACTAAGAGGGGGAATAAAAGGAAGAATGCAGAGCTACCATTGCTGAAATGTTCCCTTCACACGAGTGATTTCTAAGGGCACTTGAATATTGCTGGCTGCTTGCTTTGTTTTAAGGAGGGGTAAGGATGCACCCCAGGTGGGCTGTAGCTGCGTGCGTGTCCCCCGTGCCCTGCCGGGTATCAGATCCCTGGCTGTTGGAAAGCAGCAGAGATGCAGTGTGGGATTGCTGTGGGAGGACCAAGACTCAGTTTTGATTAAGGTGGCAAGAAATCCCTACTGATCCAGCTAACTAAATGAAATTGCTGTTACGCCGGGTAACAAGCTGAACCTGCTCTGGGTTTCATGGCCTGTCGTGTGGTTCGTTACACCACGAAGTGGTGCCGGTGCCTTGGATTGGATGAAAAAAGAGCTAAAGTCATTTGGAAAATTTACACCGTGGGCCACGCTGGAAGGGTACCACAAGGCCCCTGCTAATGTCATGTCAGTTCCTATTAGCCTGATTAGATTTAAAAACAGCTCCTGACATAACACATTTTATTTCACAGCCCCGCAAATCCCAAAATTATTACATGAAGATTGGAAGTATGTAATAGGCATAATTTTACAGGTTTTCCCATGTTATTAAATGTCAGACCAACTCCTAAGTGAAAACTGTTGTTCCACACTTTGGTGCAAGCTGCTCGATGGATTCATGTGGAGGACGAGAGGCTCCAGTGTCCAGGCTCCTCGTCAGAGGGATGGCCAGAAATTTTTGCCTGTTCCCAATGTGCTGCAGCCGCGACACCACAGTGGGCTGGCCCTGACAGTGCTGAGCAAAGCCAGTGGAGATGGCAGGACCAGCGACCTTGGCTGCCTTCCAGAGGGGCTTGGGTCTGGAGGCATGGTGTCCAAGCTCATGGCGCGGCCAGGACCTGGCAGATTGGTGGCCGTGTGTGACCGAGGCTGTTACAGCCATCAGCGTGGCACTGAGCATCTCCTCCACCGCCAAAGCTTGGACTGTCTCAGCTCCCACCACAGCTTAACCAGGAGCAAGGTCTCCTTGAGCTTGAAAGAGCTCCTGAGAACCCCCATCCCCACCCAGCAGGTCTCCTCACGCCCCCCAGCCTTGGGCTGGGCTGATCTGAGTGCTGCCCTGTGTCTTCCATGGCAGCTCAGGCTTCCTGTGGGAGTAACCTCTGGTCTCTGATTGCCATCAAGTCACTGTCACTCTCCTCATCGTGTGCACTGCTGGAGAGACAGGAGGTCCAAAACCACACCTTTGCCTGAGAATTGCAACCCAATGAAGCTCCCTGCTAGGGAAGTCACTGTGTGTGGCTGGGCTGGGTGGGAGCGGCTGTCCTGCCCAGGGCCGAAGCACGGTCATGCCTGGGGCTCAGTCCGACGGCTGGAACAAGTCGCTGGAGTGGGGATCCATCCGGAGCAGGGGTCCCAGCACAGGGCTCCGGGGCCGGGCACAGCCAGGCCTGCTCCCCCACTGCCCCTCCAGGAGCGGCCACCAATGGTTTACAGAAGCAGGGGAGCCATGGGGAGTACTGGGCCTGTCCACCAGCTCCCCTCCCATTCTTTCTGCCATATATCCAGAGGTTTATTTTTTATATCAGCTGCCATCTGCAGCTCTTGAGGAGCCACCGAGTCCCCGACGGGAGCAGCTGCCCCCAGCACACCGACCCGCCCCAGCATGGTGGGACGCGACCCCCGCGCACTGCCACGGTGCCCTCGGCCCCATCACAGCGCTGGAAGGAAGCAGGGACATGACAGCCACCCTGAGCAAGCTGGGACATGGTGGGGGTTATTCTGTCTTCTGAAAGGCACCCTGGGTCCCCTGCCTATGCGTGGCTGTGGGTGTCTGCCAGACTAATGGAGGGGTTTGACAGGGGAGTTATTTTCTATCTGGCTGGAGAGTGGCCTGCCAAATGAGAGAGAGTCAGGTTAATAACACTTTTTTTAAAAGTATTCAAATGTCAGCATTAGAATACAGAGGAAATTGAATTTTGTATTTGATTTCAATTAGCAAAGCATAAATTATATTTAATTTTATACACAGACTGGGTGATTCATTGTTCTGGAAAAAGATGGTACTTTATGGTTCAGAGACTGGAAACGGAGAGTTAGTCTTTACTGAAACCAAACCGCTGTGCTGTCACCTCCCAAATGCGTCTCTGTCGGTGTCACTCTGTACCTGAACAATATGAAAATCCTGAACTGAACACTTGAACCCACAGCACTAAACAATAAAATGCTGTAGCAGCTGCATTTCTCTGCGCCAGTTCGCCTGTGGCTCTCCCCCTCCATCAGCACCAGCACCCCGCGAGCAGCAGACCCACAGTGGGCACCAGATGGGACCCGCTGTCACCCAGCCCAGCCATGAGTGGATGACCCAAGCCACTTGGCAGGACACAGCCCCTCTGGGGCCAAAAAAGACTGGGGAAGGCATGTACCAAAGTCGGGAGCAGGATCAGGACCCAGCCCCCAGGGCCCCAGGCATGGCAGGGTTTCCAGCCTGACAGGCAGAATCCCTGGAGATGCCTTGCATGGGATCACATCAGGGACCCAAGGAAAGCACAAACTTGGCTTTCCTCTGTAGGCAGGGACCTGCTACCAGCCCTCCAGACCCACCATTGGAAACAGCAGGATTGTCTCTATGGTGGGGGACCACTTTCCTCCCTGGCCTCACAGCTTGGGGTGCATCTCCCAAAGTCACAAAAAACAAATCCCCAAGCAATGACTGGCAAGTTTCACTTGCTGCTGATTAAGGATAAATCAGTGGATAACAAAAAGAGTGAGAGAGAGAGTCAGCTGCCAGGCCAAGAAATCAGAGGGAAATTTTTTATCTTATTTTGTGTGCACAATTTCCTGCTAGTTTGCAAAAAGCTATTTCACAGCTTGGCCCTATTGTGTCGTCTGATAAAACCACTGAAAAACTTTTATCAACAAAATTAGGAAGTAGTGAACTATAAAATTGCTAATTATTTTCTAGTAAATTTACTTTTAAATAACTTTAGACACCAATTACAGGCACCATTAAGCACCATTAACACTGGGTATATTTACCAAACAAGGATGGAATACTTATTATTTAAATCAAGATCATTTTGGTGTAGATTTTGCTGTTCAGAAAGCTGTCCCCTCTCACCAGATGTTTAAAAAGTCATCAGAAGATTGACTACACCTCCAGTGCAGCCAGATTTCTAGTATCTGAATCATGGCATGATACAATTCACCCCTTGAAACAACCACGTGTATGAGCAGGGACTGTAATTCTGAGGAGGCAGCACCTACACCGAGGCATGGGGCCAGCCTGCTCCACTCTTGTAAGCTCCAAGAAAGCAAGTCCCACATTTAGCTGATCCAACTGCCTCTTGCTGTCTCCTTCCCCTGTTCTGTGCTGGGCTTCCCCACCCTTCACACACCCCTTCACGCTGGGAGCATCACCCCTGGCAGTCTGTTTTGTCTCTCAGCACCACAGCTGGGTACCATTTGCTTCCTCCAAAGAATCTGACTCCCCAGAAGACCCCTGCAACTCCACAAAGTGTTTGCTTGCTCCCTCCACCTTTGGGAGTGTGTGCTGCAGGCGCAGTGCTGCGGGCTGCCCCGGTGCCAGCATCACAGTACCCCCGGTCTGGGTGCCGGACACGTTCCGCCTTGGGCTGAGTGGCGGTGTGTGCCTCTTAATTGGACGTTGCCAGGCGGCTGTCAGAAAGCTGGCTGCAAAGCTGTTACCTGCTCCCACTTTCCTGCTGTTATCTTTGACATCCTCATTATTTATTAACTGCCCTGTACCCAACAGGCTGCCACCGATGCGGAGCTGCTCTTATTATGCAGGTTCGATATTCCGCCTGCCTTCCAAGGTCACATCCTCCAGGATGTCTTGCAAACTAGATTGAAGAGGTACCAGCAAAGATGCAACATGTTCTGTATATGCCTATGCCAGGTTTCAAACAGAGCCCTTTGAATAAGGATGACATACTAGATGGTGATATAAGACCCTGTTGCTTACAGCTTTTCCCTGTCCCCTGTGTAGCACTGAGCTTTCCACACCTACATCAACACACAGAGGAAAGCAGAGCATCAGGCAACAGCTCCAGCCATCAGCTTCCACATACTGGAACAAAGAGTTTTTCTCTGACACCAGAGCCTGGGAGAGCAACATGGGCATCATCTAGCTGGCCAGGTCACAAACCCTCAGTGACCTGTTACAGCTTTGCCAGCATGAACAAACTCCTTTTTCCAGCTCCCTGCCCTGTGCCACTGCCTCCTTGGCACAGTGCCAGGTGCCTGGGACCCCCACAAGGTGCAGCGTGGTGGCTTTTGTGCCCTGTGCCAACAGGCTGCGATGTCCCAGTTGTTCCAGGAAGAAACATCAAGACAAACCAATGCTCTCACCTCCCCAGCTTTTGTCATGCCTTTTGTTCAGGTTTTGGGGTGGTTTTTTTGGTTTTGCTGACCTCAGGAGCCATCCCTCTATGAGTCACTTGCTGGAAAACAAAAATCTGATTAGATGATGCTTTTTAGGACTCATCCAACCTGTTACAAGACTTGAAACCAGAAGAAATAATTTGAGGGTCACTTTCACTATTACCTTATACCACCAACAGGGATCTTTTGGAAAAATTTAGGTGCACTGCAAGGTCTAATAGCCCAACAGATATGAGCACTTGCCCATATGCACCCCATGCATGGATAGAGGCTGTCAGATCAGAAGGTTTCTCTGTGGAAGGCTCTACCCACAGGTCAACAGGAATTTCTGCTCTAACCTAGCGATGCTCTAGGATGTAAGAGGAGAGATACTGGGGCTTTGCAGAATAATGCAGAGAGCTCCCCATACCACCAATGCCTGGTCCCACAGCTGCTCTGGGTGGGGTAGGACATGACCCACCGGACACCCCAGCGAAGGACCTCTATGGGATCCAGCACCACCAGAGGACCATGGCCGGGGCTTTGCCTTATGCCAGGCTGGCAGTGGGGGCTGTGCACAGCTAAGTGACCTCCATCACTTGGAAGACATCTATTTGCTGCTAAAGCACCATGCTGCAGGATGTGCTGCTCAGCTTCTGCTTGACTCCTGTGCTGGCAGCAGAAGGCTGGTTAAGGAGGGCATCACCTCAGCGCGGCCAAGGAGCCCCTTGGATGGAGGCGGGCATCCCCCAGCCACTGTGTGGGGAAGGAAAGGGTCTGTACCCACTGGATGCCCTCCCGTCGCCCCAGTCTCAGAGGTGTGGTTGAGGCCCCTCCTGCAGACCCCTCCTGTGCTTTGCCCTGGGGTCAGCTGCCTGGGAGGAGGGCTGCCCTGCCACCCCCCGTGCTGTGCCTGGGCACGGGCGAGGAGGGACAGGGCACTATGCTTGCAGCATCCAAAGAAATCAGAATTGAGAGGAACTGAGATTATTTCAACAATACATTTTGTGACTAAAGTCATTATGTGCAGAGAGATGTACGGGTAGCTGAAGGACAGAATTAATACAGTAAGTAATCCTCTCCCTTTAGCGATATCTTTCTGCATGAAATAATGATTTAATGTCTAACTTTTCCTAGCATACACATTTCCTCATAACAAACACTTATAGGATATGCAGCTATTTATGTTTCAAGGCAAAAAGCGTGGAGTGTAATGGACTCTACTCTGACTATCTGTCCGTGAAGAAATTTCACTGTATCATGGGAAACGAGGAAAAACATTTTATTTTGAGGCAATTTCTTTCTATTTAAGCCATTCTTATCTTTCTCCCTTGTTCAGTATGGGAAAGGATATCTGCATGCCTCTGAGTTGCCTCTCCTGCACGTGGGGCATCCATTCTCTGGACAGGCTGCCCAGTGGGGAGCCCCTTTCTGCTCCTGAGCATGGCTGGCCAACAGCCCCATCCAGGAGTTTTCCTGGTGCCTCCAAAACAGGTGGGATGATGGCACGTGGGGTCAACTCCAGGGAGCCGTTACAGAAGCTCCCGCATTGAGGTCCTGTGCTGTTTGGACCTTACAGCTTCCAAGAACAGTGATCCTGTAACCTGAAGTAGCACTGGGCACTACAATCTGTGCTTGAGCAGGGGACACAGCCCCAAGGTGGTCCCTGACATCATGGTGGCAGAGCTCATTGCAGTCCCGGGAAGGCAGCTGCTCTCTGGACAGCTGACCCCAGCCACACCAGTGCCGGCTGCCGGCCCCAGCTCTGTGCTGGCTGCCCCACCGGTCCTCCCCACGCCAGGCTGCATTTGTCAGGAGCCAGCTGGGCCCCACAGCACGGAGCCAGCCCACAGCAGTGCCCAGCAAGCTGGACCGAGGGGCAGGGTGCTGCTTTCCAGGGCTGTGGTGCCCAGCTCTGGCAGTCACACCGGCTCTGGAGCCCCAGTTAGGCAGCTTGCAGCCCTGCTACTCCCTTTTCCTTCCACGAGACTAATATCCAGAGCAGCAGAGGACAGGGATCTGTCCTGTATGGAGACTTGCCTCCAGGGTGTTGCTCTCCATCCTCTCTAAGGCAGATCCCACAGACATCAGCACCGAGCAGAAGAAATGAGCTTCTCCCTGGTAGTGACACGCCGCCTAAAAGCACTGATCCAGATAACACAGGAGATGTCTGTGTAATGAAGGCAAACGACACATCTGGCAATTTTCCACCCAACTGACAGAGATAAACAGTTATAAATATACCCCATTAATAGTTTAAGCATGCTTCAAAGCTTGTCTTGAGTCTGTGGGGCCAGATTGTGGGCTGGTGCTCTGGCTGGGCACCTGAGCGGCAGGTCCAACAGAGCTACCAGGCTTGCAGCCCCTTGCTAGCAGAGGCACAGAGAAGCACGGCAGTGGCAGAGGAAGACACTTCCCAGGAGAAGACAAGAGAACGAAACCCTAGGTGTGCTGGGCAGTCCTGCCAGGGCAGCTTGCATCGCCCTGCTAGGTGCTCCCCCTTGGGTGCTGCAGTCCCACCAGCCCAGCCCCTGGGAGGTCACCCCATGCTCTGGTGTCACCTTCTTAGGGACTCACATCCTTCCCCCTCCCCAGCATCCCAGAGCAGCCCTCAGCCTTGCTGGGCTCAGCTGGGGTTCAGCCCCAGTTTAACAAGGGAGAGCTAATGGATGATTTTTGCCTTTATCTGCAAAAGCTACCATCAGAATAAGCTGCAGGTAATGAAAGGAGTGAGGAATGCTCAGGTCACTGAGGGTGACCATACTCACCTCTTGTCTGAGCAGAATAAGCAGCTGAGAGCAAGTCCTCTGACAAATGCAGCTTTCTTCAGGGCATCTTTGCATTCACGTGACAATTCCCTGGGCAGTGGTCCTTCTGAGAAATATTTTTAAGGTTTTTGCTGTGTCTGTGACCTGTGGCTTCTAGTATCACTGGCCAGAGCCCAGCTGTGCTTCCCATTGTATGGGAATCTCCTACTTGTGGAAGTGATGCTCATGGCCTTGTCTCTGGTGGCAACGGTCAGTTCCCAGCAGGAACCATACAGTGTGTGCAGACCTGATGATCAGGGGTTCTACTGCACACAGACACTCTTCCTTGCTCCAATTCTGCTGTGCCCCAACCCCAGTGCATGTCTAGGATGCTGAGGGCACAGTAACCCTGGGCTTCCTGCAGCACCTTGCTCCATCTGGGAGCAGGGTGCTGCTCAACCCCCTCTGTCTGCAGCAGAATGGGGGGTTCTAGGGTCCTGGGCAGGGCCAGACCAGGCACGTGGGCCAGGGATAACTCTGGCCTGAGATCCCGCACGGTGGTGAGAGCCTGGGTATGACCATGAAACAAAGCAGCCATTGCCTTCCTTACCCAGGACACACTGCCATCATTTTCCTCCCTGGTGATGAAGGAAAGGGAGGATGCTCCATGACTATGCAGCACAAGGTCATGCTATGGGAGGTGGTGAGCAGGTTCCCACCTCCTCGTGAGACCTCACCACAGCAGCTGCAGGGCTCCTGGGCCCCCCCATGTCCTGGGGCAGCAGAGCCCATGTCCCCAGTGGCCTGCATGGCTGGGCTGGTCTGGCACTAGATGGCACCCCAATACGCCCTTCTCTGAGGAGAAGCAGGGCACCCAGCCCCCAGTGCAGAGCAGGGAGGGAAAGGGGAGGTCAGCATCTTCCCTGTACTCAGCCCCCAACCCCAGGGCAGCCCATCTCACCTGCTGACCAAAGGGGCTCTGTGCCCTGCCTCAGCAGTGGAGCGGGGCTGCTGTGGAGACCTTTACAGCCAGACCCTGCACAGAGAGAGTCTGCAGCACAGCAGAGGCAAAAGCTGAAAAAGCACCAGAGGCTGTGCTGGCTCCAGCTCTCCTAGCTCAGCAGGCTGCGAACCAGTGAAAGAAGCCCAGGATGGGGATCAGGCTTCAGCCTGGCTCCAAGCTGGAGGGCTGGCTGATGTTCCTGCATAGGAAATCTCTCCAGTGGTCCAGCACCATGGTAGAGGGTGGAGAAGTTCTCCATCTCCTCAGTGTTTCCACTTTACCTGGAAAGAAGTGTCTCATCACAGTTAATTCCTGCTAATTTAATCTAATTTCTCAGCCCTGTCTGCTCCACACTGTCCTATGGCTTCAAAAACACTTGTGGGCAACATACCACAGCTACAAGGCCTGGTGGATGAAGAGGAGCCAGCCTCAGCAGATGAGCTGCTTGAGGGAGGTCAAGCAATTTATAGTGTTTTGCCCAAGCATCAATGACTTTGGCTGGCCTTTGTAGGCCAACCTGTTCACCCAGCAAAGGCTTACTGGCCAGAGGTTTACTTTGTCTTAAAAACCCACCGAGCCAACTGTGGCAATTTCTTAATCCTGACACTGGCACCACAACAGCCTCCACCTAGTGTGCTACCAGTCTGCAAAGACAGTTCATTAGTGACTATGCAAAAAGGCTCTCTTTATCTGGGCTGCAATTTGGCCACTTTCCAGTCCACACAATCTGTCAGAGTTCACAGGAGAGGAGGTCCTGCTGAGAGGGGCTTTGCAGTTTCTGAAGAGCTACAGCTCCTGAGTGCATACACGACAGCAAATACTCAGCTCATCCATTTGGTCAGGGGCCATCTCTACAGGCTAAGATAGAAAAATAGTTTAACTAACATTTTCTTCTAGCAAGATTTAATAATAAAATCGTAAGGCTGGTGTTTTCCTTCCAGGTATGACAACTTAGGTGGCAAAGTAGATTTGTTAGATTTACAATATGAGAATTACTCTCAGAAAGGGAAAAAAGAACCCAACCCCAAGCCTGTGTTCCCAGAGACATCCATCAGAAATACTTTAAGGCCCTAAGAACTGTGAGTTTTATCCCCATTCTATTAGGGAAAATGTCTTTTCATGCAACTCAGAGAGGGAATAGCATATGCCACTGGCTTGTCCATCTGTCTCGCTCTGTTTCCAGCAGCAGAGCTCTCCAACCAGAAAGCCAGCCTTTGGTCCTGTCAAAAATTGCAGCATCCACTTTGTTATTTTAAACACAGAAAACAAGAGCTACACAGCAACAGCAGCTGGAGCCACGAGCGTAGCACGCAGCAGGCAGGATCCCCGATGGGGCTGGGTACGAACCAGCACACTGTGCCGGGGAAGAGGAGACAGGCTCAGCGTTGACATGAACCCTGCAGCAGAGGAGACTCTTCTCCTGTGACGTGAACAAGCTGAACTGCACCTCCTTGGAGGGAGTTACACAAAGAGAGGCAGCCGGACCGTTACAGCCCACGCCTCACAAGAACATGGGGGGGTTTAGGAGGGTCCTGTGTGCCCATGCACCTCACACACGCCAATCAGGTGGAACTCCCCTTTCAGATGGCAAAGGGGTTTCTGCATTTTGAATACATAAGCAAAGAGCCAGGCCAAGTAACAGCCTCACAGCCCTCTGCTCGTGCTGGCCCAGTGATCTCTGCAGGAGCACAGGGCTTTTGGAGATTCAAGTGTGTGTGCTTGTGCAGAGGATATCTTAGGAGCTGTGCACTCCCTGCGACCACTCCTACTCTACCCGACTGCGTCTATCTTTCCTGTGCTCCTTCAGTTCCCAGCCTGATTGCAGCTGTCAAATCATTCCTGCTAAAGCCTTTTTCTCCCTGCCTGAGCAGCAGTGCCTTCCATCCACCCTTCCCAGCTGTGCCCAGGTGATAGCAAATGCTCCTGCTGTGGGGCTTTACACTCTGTGTTCTGGGGGGCACCCGCAGCCCCACCACTCATTTCAGTAGCGCTCTCGGGTGATACTGGCAGTTCCCTTTGGATTCCCTTGGCAACCACTGGCCGGTCTGGGTCCAGAGACCTGTGTGCACTGGAGGTGTCAGCCTGCATCCCAGGAGAAACAGAGCAACAGAAGGAGCCACACAGCTGGAAGGCAGCAGAGAGGAGCAGTGCCTGGGGATGGTGCTTGCATTTGAGTGCGGTCCTGCTATTATCAAAGACGCCCAATGTCATCTCCTCTCTCACATTAAGGGAGGCTTTAATTCTGCTAAATCACAGAGCAACCCAAACAGACATGAGTCAGAGGCAGGTTTCAGTTTAGGTGTGAGTGTACTTTACACAAGAGAAGCAGGTTGCCAACTCACTTTTAAAGCTTCCTGGAGAACAGCTCTGTCACCCCTGGGAGCACGCTGATGGTGCTGTGCATGTGGCTGCCACACCGGTGAAGAAGGGAGATGATGGAGGTGGTCCTTGCAGCCTGCAGTGCCTGGCCATGCTGGTTTCTGGGCCATTTACACTATGGCTCCACATAAAATGCTGTTGGCACATGTCCGCATCACCAGGCTCATCTGCTGCTGGAGCCTTCCCAGTACCACCAAGGAATCCTGCATTCTCTGTGGGCACAGCTGCTTGGATTCAGCTCCCACAGCACCTACAGCTTCCCTGGTATTCACCTGCTTGTTAAGCATTTAATAAGTTTGTGTAACTTTTTGTTAAGCAGCAAGGAAACGTTTTCCAGAGGAAGCTAATTCCAGCACATCCTCCTTGTGTAGGTTTGATGTTATGGAACAGTGAGTCTGTTGAATTAATTAGCATACAGCACTTCACTTACTCAGCTGATCTGCATATTTCTCTCAGAGAATGAGGGAAACCTCCAGGTGCTGGTAGGATGCTCACGCGGTCGCAGCTCCATTCCCATGGCAAGGTGGGCACGTGCAGAGAGAGCACTGCCAGCTACCCCATGCCATGAGCTTGCCAGTGGCACAGGGGTACCTGTCTGACCCTGTTCCCCAGCCAAACTGTGGTAAGCAGGACCTGCACAAGGCAGCACTAACTCTTGCCAGCACCTGCGTTCTCCCCACCCTGTGCCCAAAGCTGGCACTGCCCCAGCAAGCACATGCCAGCCCATTACCCCTCCACCCCAGTCCTCCATGGGGGAGGACCATCAGAGCTGCCCTGCAGCTCCTGCCAAGGGTGTGCTCACAGAAAGACACACACACACTTCTGGGATCTGGGCACTTTTTCATCTTGGCACGAAATTCTTCCAGAGATGATTATTTGAAAGATGAGTCACCAAATACAATAGCAAAGACACATCCTTGACTTACTGGCAGAGAAGAGAGATGTGACCAGCATTAAGTCTCCATGCAATGTCTCCATCACACAGTGTCTGGCGTTTATTCTAAACAGCTCTCAGTCTTGAGCAGAATTGTTTTTCACATCAGAAATCTAGCTACTTTTCTATAAGAAATGTTCCTTAATGAAAGGAAAGACAGCCTGTGTGCACCGATGTAAAAATCATTACTGCAGAGCTCCGTGCTCTGTACAGCTGCTGCCTTTTAACGCTGGTTTGTACGAACACACAAGCACACGTGGAGATGCACATTAGCTCCTCTGCATTGAGGTTATGCTCTGAAATGGGGCATAAACTCCTGCTGCCTTCGAGGAGCAGGAGGGTCACTCTGTACATTTCTTGCATTTTCTCTCTCATTCTGCCTATTTTTCTTCACAGGCTTTTGCAGAAGCGTTTAATCGTGGGCTCTGGGCCTCCTCCGTGGCCACGGCTGAGGGTGTGCAGGATGGGTTGGCCCAAGCAAAGGCAACCCAAGCAGAGAAACCTCCCTGCTGGAATGGCTGGTGGGAACAGGGCAGGCACAGCAGCGGGACAGAGGCCCGGAGCAGACATCTGACCATGCCCCCACATACCCTGGATGCCCAAGGGACACTGCCCTGAGGACAGGCAGCCAGTCTGCCCCTTCCCCTTGAACCTCATCCAGAGGGGACCTGACCCTGAGGGTGCAAAGTGAGGCAGTCCCCGCCTGGACTCTTCCCGCTGCAGGGCCCAGGGCAGAACCCCTCTGCCTCACTGCTGGGAGCAGAGAGGGGCAAGGACAGGCACTCACGGGGCTGGAGGCCTGGTCTCTGCACTGCCCTTGTGCCATGAAGGGGGATGCTGCCTTGTAGCCTATTCCAATTCAACAGTGTGCTCTGACCTTGATGATGTTGGTTTAACTAGGATATGAAATGCAAATATAGCCTAAGCTCGACAATTCTGGCACCCAGCAGAGAGATTGAAGGGTGGAATGCTTCCCAGAAGGGTCAGCAAGAGCAGGAAAAATTATATAGAGCAAATAAACAGAATAAAAGGCTTCTCTATTATCCTGGTGCACAGGGCTGCGGCTCCAGGGGACTGCTGGAGATTGTGCTGCTCTGAGGCTTATCCTCAGGGACAAGCTGCTGATCAGGAAACAGAGAAAGGGCTAAGGGCAAGGAGGCAAGTTGTTTTTAAATAACTATAAACCAGGAGGGAGTCACCCTCGCTCTGCTCCTTGGCCAATGCTGCATCATCCATCACCTCACCCCACAGCCAGGGCAGTGGCCCCAGTAATTTCCATGGGGTCTGGGGCCAGACCTTAGGAGAAGGTTTAATGTGCTATTAGGCTGAGGAAGGGGGATGTTTCCTGACCCGTACCCAAACTGATCCCCTGGAGGGGAGGGCAGCCACCATCAAGCTGACCTCCCAGTGCTTTGGAGGAGCTGCTGTCACCTGCCTTGTAGGAAGCCAAAAATGCACAAGCCAGCACTGTGAGCTCTGGATGCCACCAGACACTGGAAAACTTTGAATTTAACAGGTCCAAATGCCTGTTTTTCAAACCAAGGTTGGGCTTGCACGCTGTCAGGGATTTTTAGCAAACCCATCCAGAATGCTAATCATTGCTCTGCACCTCCCAAGCAGAGCAGCTCGCTCCCGGCTGGGAGGGTCAAAGCCCTGCTTGTTTCAGCTCCGCAGGGACGGAGGGACCTTGTGCTACCAGCTCAGAGACACGGGAGGGTGGAAGCTGGCTTCACCTGCAGGCTGGCAGGGAGCCCAGCGACAGTGCTTGGGGAGGGCGATGTCAGACAGGGTGAGGCTGTCTCCCTCCTCCTTGTGCCGTTAAGGAGCCGATAGCCTTGTCTGCACTGGAAGCAACTTGTAGATCAGTTTCAGCTCAGATTCCAACAAGCTTCCCACCTCAGGGTTCTGCAGGGGCTTCTCCAAAGGCATCCAAGTCACTACAAGAGAATCGCATTGCCCGCTCTGCCACGTGGCACACTTACATGTGCCAAGCTGGAAGGTGCTGCAAGCAGCTCTGCCCCTGGAGCAACCCAGGGTGTGCACAGGTATGATGCTGAGACTCATCCTGCACAAGGGTGACAGCAGGGGCTGGGGAAAGGGCTGTGTGTGTGCATGGAGCAGCTAGCACACCTGCCTTGGGTGGTGCCTGGGGGTTACCACAGCCACAGTGCCCTTGATGTCTCACCAGTACACACCTCAAAGACTCACAAGCTGTGGGTTGACAGAGCCCTGCAGCATTCACATGCCCACCCAGCCCACGGCACCCAACCCTGTGACTCCTCACAGGGGGAGCACAGACAGATGTGTGTTTGGATTCAGACGGGATTGAGCTGTGAGATCCCCGTTGAGGGATACGCCAATGGGTACCACGGGTGAGGGGGGAGAGCAGAGCCAGAGGCCAGGGAGGATGTTGTAGCTGTGGGGTAGCGTGCCCAGATACCACAGGGCAGCCCCACGATGCACCGGCCAGGGGAACCCCAGGAGAGGTTTGAGTTGAGAGGAGCACCCTCATTTAGGCATCTGCAGTGCCATCATGACTTTATTAAAAATTTAAAACACGAATTACAACATTCACTAGGGAAGAATCGCTTTCCTACCAATTACAGTTAATAGGGTAAAATTAATGTACCAATTAATATGGCTGCTTCTAAAACTCAGTCTAATATGTTAAATACTGTTCCTGCCTCTGTAAATGCAGCAAAATAAAGTGATGATCAGGATGGGAGCTAATAAAGTTTTGCTTCTCTGTACTTAAACTATTTGGCATCACTGACTTAAGGCACAGGAAAAAGGAGATTATTTAACATTTTAAGGTTTGTAAGACCCATAAATCATTTCATACATGCCATATTTGTTGAAAAGGATAGAATACATTCAATTTTACAGTATATTAAACTTCATCTAATTTGAACATAAGAACAGACCAGCAAAATAAATGACCAATTTCTGAAGCAGAAATTACCATTTGGCTGCTGCCATTATGAAGCTGCTGGTATTTTATCATGTTCTTAACATAATATTGCTTGTCTATTGATGCATAGTTATAGTGCTAGTCCAAATTGGAAGGCGGTGAAAGAGGACAGTGCAGAGTTTTTTTTTAATAGGCATCATTTGTCAGATGTTATTTCAGAGGTCTTTGCACTGATGATAATATGCAGATTAAAGCAGAAGTAAATAGGAAAAGAAAAAAAAGGAAGAGAAAGAAAGGCAGAAAGGGAATGAGAATTTCAGCACATTCTGGCTGCAGCAGACAGGCAGGTGGACGGGGCCCCAGTGGGTACAGATAACAGTAATTAATCTGGGTTGAAGGGTTTCTTCTGAAACCCCGCGGTGTTTGACAAAAGGAAGCATCCTCCTCTGAATCTCAATGCTGCCTGGGACCCGCGGGACAAAGAGCGGGAGCGCTCCGTCCCTGTGGCACGACCCAGGGATGGAGCACCGGTCCCTGCCCCGCGATGTCCCCCCCATCTCCACCCCATCACCCCCCCACCTGCAGCAGCTACAAATCCAAGCACAAATAAAAATTATGTTTCGTTTGCAAAACAGGAGGAAGGTATCTCCATCCTCCAGAGTTCATTGTTCTGCTAGACTTGGTATTATAGTGGCAATATATTACAGAGAAGAAAAATCAGCTGGCTGCGTTGCCTCCAGAATGACAATGGGAAGCCACAAAACACGATGGAGGGACTGGCTGGAGGAGAGCTCTGCCAGGGCACTGAGAAGCAGCTGGGAAGGGTGCTCACAGGGGAAGGAGTCCCACAGAGCACAGCCCAAGGTCCCCTGGAAATCAGAGGTGGTCTGACAGGGCACTGCTTTGGGACAGAGCATCCCTCCCTGGCAGGGCATCCCCACCCAGCACAAGGATCAGCTGTGCCCACATGCTGCAGCCAGAGGCAGCCAGCACACCTCTGACCCCTGCATGCACTCCGGCGATGCCTGGTGGGCTCAGCAGCAGAGTGAAAATACCTTCCTACCAAAAACCCTCAGCAAAAGTGTCAGAGCGCTTCATCCCTATGAAGGAGAATCATCCTGCCCTGCAAGCCCCTGCCTTTCCCTTGATGAAGGGTTTCTGCTGCCGGTGGATGGGATGCACACAGGCAGCACCACTGCTGCTGCGCAACCTGCACAGGTGCCCTGCAACGATGCCTAATAAGAGCAGCTCAGTGCCTGGATCTGCTTAAACCAAATGAATTGCTCAGATATTGGAGCTGAAATTGTGTTCCACGACTGCAAATCCGCGCAGGGATATATTGTGCTGTAACACAGATTTCAATTACTTCCCAACCTTCAGCGTGATGATGCGACATTACGCTCCGCTGTCAGAGTTTGCCAGCATGCTCTTACTTTTATTTCTCCTGTTAAATATGGTCTTTGTTGCGCTTCATTGATCTCTGAGCATATTCTGCTGTTTACAACTTTGATAATCTTTGTGTAATCTTCAGGGGTAATTGAATTCCGACAAACAGAGCTGAATTTTAAACATCACGCAGAATTAAGTACATTGAAAAGCCACGATATGAAAGTCAAACCTGGAGACAGGGAGCAGCACTTGCTCTCAGCCCCTCTTCTGAAAGTCGGGAGCTGAGCCAGGCCCAGACCCTGGGGATGCCATCAGCAAGTTAGGAGGCACCGCAGTGGGTGGGACCAGACCTATGCCAGAGTTTAATTCCCAATAGTAGATATCATGACACATAGCGATGGTTGAATATCCAATAGGCAAACCCAAAACGGTTCTGCATTTGCACAGAGTCCCAGGGAATCCCACTGGGTCTCACTCTCTGCTAGGACAGGATACAGTCAGCAGCTAGCAATCTTTGTTTAAATACCTAGAGAATTGCCCTTGTACAGATAAATTATTGGTTTTATGGGCACATTTTGTGAATTAGACAAGGGGGAAAATGTTCCGGTTGGATTTTGATGTCAAAGTTTTTTTGCAGAGCCCCAGGGGCACATGCACAGTGCTTTCATAATCATTATCATTATTTATTATTTGCTGGCACCAGGAATGTGCCCAGCACGGCACACAGCATAACACAGCTCCCCGACTGGCACCACACTCCCAGCACTAACAGACCACAGCACAGCACCTGCATCCCCCTCCACACTGAGCCCAGGCACCCTGCTTGTCCCTCCCTCCTTTCTCTGCTGACCCCAGAGCCGTTGCAGTTAGTTGCAGCCTCCCTTTTGGTGGCTGGAAAAACAGATGTCTTGCTTGAGGACATCTGATTTCTGATGCATTTCCTACAAACTTTAATTTCCCAAACCATCCTCACTCAGGATGTAGGGGGATTGCTCAAATATGCTATAAAAATTAGTATGCTAGCAGAGCTGCTCCTGCAAGGGGGATAAACTCAGCCAGACAAGAAGGAGCCTCCAGAAATCTCAGTGCTGGAAGGGAAAACTTGCTGGTCTCCCACTCTTTGTGCTGGATCTCAGTGTTTATTGCAGTGGCAGCACGTGGCAGCCTCCACACAGCAAAGATTTCCTGCCGAAGGGTCTGAGAGGCACGGGAGGGTCCCCACACAATCGAAAGAAAAGGAATTAAAGGGTTGTCTGGCTCGAGAAAAGGGATATTGAATCTAATCCAAGCTGGTGTAATTTGGAAATCCAATTGCACTTATCCATCTGCAAGAAGAGCAACTGGTGAGGGGAGCCAGGAGGCTGCAAGCAGCCTGAGCCCCCAGGACCAGGGAATGATGCTGAGCCCCATAGGGCAGGAGGAACCCCGGGATTGTCCAAAGCCTCTTACACACAGCTACAGTACACAGCCCTTTTCCCAGGAGGGAAAGAGATGCAGGGATGGAAGTGTAGGCTACCCCCACACCCCTCCTCCCCTTGGGGTCTGTTGGGGTCCTGCACTGAAAAGCTGTCCCCCAGAGAAAAGCACAGCTTTCCCCACACCTCCTTCCTTGGAGGGTTTCCAGGAGAGACCAAACACCAATTACAACTGAGTTAACTGTTTCTGCTTGGATTTTTAACTCGGGCTCAGATACTTCCTCATACTTCACTTGCCCCAAGTCATCACACTAACAGAAGCCAGAGAGTTTTTCCAGGTCCCTGATGGACTCCAGTGACCTGACTCCAGCTCAGCCCTTTGCAAAAAGCTCCCACAAAATAGCTGCCTCCTGTTTCCCCCATGGAAAGAGGGCCCAGAGGGCCCATCACTATTTCAGATGCCAAATGTAAGGCACTCCCCACCAAGACTCCAGTAGCAATGAGCTAATATAAGTTTGATTGCAAAGCCCCCAGTGCGGGATGTGCTCTGTGCCTGGGGAGCAGGTTACAAGGCCACTCATCAAGGAAGGTGCCAGCTCAGCAGCTTTGCCTCTCTGCAGCCCGCAGGGAAGTGCAAGGTGAGTGAGTGGGAAGGACACGCACGAACGTGCATCAGGCTCACAGAGCAGCCTGGCCTGAACTGCACAGCAAGCCTCTGATCCCTCCACAGGCAAGGAAATAAGGGCAAGGAAACCAAGGACCAGACTCTTGGGCTCAGGCATATCTCCCTGCAGGACTGGGGGACCCCAAAAGGCTCCAGGCGCTGGCCCTATCCTGACAGAAAGGTGGGGAGTGGGCTCCAGAAGCTTAGTCAGCCCCTCTTTGACACTGGCTCTGGAGGTCCTCCTGGCAGCATGATGCTGAGCATCCCACCAACAGGAGAGCTGGAACAGAGCCACTCACAACCATTATCCCCCCCCACATGCTTTATTTCCCGAATTAAAGAGCAGAACTATAATGAGACTTGACGTTAAATTCCATAAAAAGTCAAGCTAATCAGTGACCAAACCTGTAATTGATTCTTTTGCTAGTTCAATACTTAATGCTACATGTTAAGCAATAGGATTTTACAATTTGCTAGCACTTCACTTACAGAGAATTAAGCAATAAAAATCCATTCTGAGCACAAACAGCAGGAAGGGAGCCACGTCTGCTAATAAGTGAACGAGCCAATAAAGGGGCTCAACACTTGCATCAATATCTTGTTTTTCAAAACACCTATCCCCATAGGGCACCCAAAGCCTCTTTAACACGTGCAGATGCAGTTTGAAACCATCCCCCCCCCCCCCAAGGAGGTAACGCTGAGGTGGGGAATGCCACAGACCAGACCTGGGAGGGGGCTGGAGAGACTGCAGCACAGCAAAGGGAGAACCCAGCTCCCATCCCCAGCATCAAGACCTATGGAAAACCCTGGGGGTGCTCGGCCCCCTAAAGAGTTCACCTGGACACAGAGCTGTGCCCCAGGGTGTGGATGGGAAGGAGCAGAGGGAGCAGGACCTGCATCCAGCCATTAGTTCCCCACACAGGGAGCAGTTCCTGCTGGCCACCACAGCCTCAGATCATCCCTGTGATTCTGTGATCCCAGACACCCCAGCACTGGAGGGGAGAAGTGTTTAAGAATCTCTGCTTTTTAGAACAGGTTGGTCGTTTTTAAGCTTCATGCAGTATTTGCTTCATTTTATTCCAGGCAAAATTCAAACCAAGGAAACAGTTTCCACAGCCATTTTCCACACACAGATACCAGAGCTTGGTTTAAACACAGTTTGGTTTTTATAAATGCAAAATTGCCAGGTTGTTTGTTTTTTTTTTTAATCCCACTGCTCTCCAAGAGGCTTTCCTCCCTTAGTCTTTTATTGCTTTTCAGAGCAAGTCAAATCTTTGTCTCAGAGCAGCAAGGTGCTTCTGCTGAATGATTAACCTGCAGCAGCAACAGGAAAGCCAGTGGCAGCAGGTCTCAGGTATCCCCAGGAAAGGAACACAGTCCATTCATCCCCCAATTCATGTGCTGACCCCCAGCAAAAAAAAAACACAACCCTTTTGAGCTGTGCCTTGCTGCTTCCAGGGCATCAGTACCCACATAGGGAGAGACCAGACAGTACACAGCAGCCTCACCATCCACCCTTCACAAAACAACAGCATTATACAGAGCTCTAAAAGCTACTTCTCCTCCAGGCAGGATGGTGGTTAGTAAGGTTCTTCTGCTTGATGGGAGGCAGCAGTCTGGCGCAGACGCATTGTCCTCACCCATGCCAATGCAGCACGGTTTTCTCCCTGGGGGCACTGAGCCCTTCAGCTCTAGCAGGCAGTCAGGGAAGGGGATGCCAGGCAGGGACCCCTCTGCACACACAGCTCCTGTCCTCTATGTCACCCCACCACCATGCACAGTCCTGGCCCAGGAACACAGGCAGCTGCTGTGGGACAAAGCATCCTCCAGCAGCTCTGGTTCCCCCCATGCCTCAGTAGCACTCCAACACATTTTCCTTTGGCCGGGGTCTCTGCTGGGCCCTGTGCAGCGTGGCAGGGGAGACACGCTTCCAAAATACAATGATCATTGCAATGGGAGCAGCCATGCTCCTGGCCCGCCGGGCCTCAGCACCCCGCCAGGCCTCAGCACCCCACTGCAATGGGTCAGGGAATCTGTGGCACCACGTTTTATGAATTCCACTGAATTGCTGCATTAGGCCAATACCTCAACGGTTGTCAAGCCAGCCACGTGCTGTCAGAGCTGCTTTACATTGCCCAGACCAGAGGCAGCAGACGCTCATAAATAGCAGTCATTTCCTTGGCTGCTTCCAGCATGAGCCCTGCGCTGCCCGTACATCTTGCCTGGAGCCTACAGCAACGATGCTGCACACCCAGATCCATCTTCCTGAGCTTTCTTCGAGGGCACTTGTCACACAGCTGCAGAGATGCTGCAAAGGTGCCTCCTGAGCCACATTAGAAACACCCAGCACTGGAATGCTGACCCTTTCTGACAGGCTACCAGGCCAGCCTGCGTGTCACACACAAAGCAGCTCTTTGAGGAGCCAAACGCCAAGCAAGGAGAGCCTGATTATGCCCCAATTCAGCTCAAGCCCTGGGTGAATGGTACTGCAAAGTCTCCCCCCACAGCAGCCCCAAGCCAGGGATGCTGTGCTATAGGACTGAAGTGCTGAAACACAGCAAGGAAACAGATCTATAGCCCTAGAAAAAGCTTCTGAATTAAAACGGTAAGTAGTAGTAAATCTCAGTATTAATAATGCAGATTAACGCTGCCGAGAGAAGTGGCAGAGCAAATCAAATTTTGCTGAGCTGAAGGAGAAAGAAATAAAACCCTATCACAAGGCAACAGCACAGGGCTGGGGGGCTGCAGGAGCCCACAGGCAGGCACGGGGCAACAGCACAGCCACCAGCAGAGTCCCAAGGAGCCAGTGTTGCTGCTATCAGAGACCACAGGCAGCACTGCTGGGTCCTGGAGATTATATCTTCAAAACATACCTGGCTAATGAATTTGTGTCTGACAGCTTCAAGTGTCAGACAATTTGTACAGCACAAGGATGTGTCTGAGCACTTGTCACTAAAGACTTGTAAAGGAGTGCTGTGACCAGGCATGCCCCACAGCCACCATGAGCAGCTGAAGCCTGCAAGTGATGTGACACTGCCAACATGGTGAGGGCACCTGGCCCTGATGCCCCATGTGCACCTCTTCACCCTCCACAGCTCCAGCCCAGCTGGCTGGTGCCAGGGAAGCAACTGGAAATGAGGTGCCCATGCAGATGGAAGGCAGTAGGTGTCTAGGTAAGGTCTTGGAAGGCAACAAAAGTTACAGGGCAGCAGAACATGCTCTGACAGGGTTAAGAAAGAGAGGATTAGAGTCTTTTGGTGATAAAAATTCCAACAGCAGCAGATCCTATTTCTAAAGGGACAGACAGCAAAGACACCAATCTGTATGTACCTTTTCCACAGACACTCAGCAGGTACTCGAGTTCTGCACTTGGAACACTTGTGCCTGTTTGTCACACACAGGTAAGTGCTTCCAACCACTGACTAGCTGAGGACATCACAACAGGGACTATAACAATTCTCAGTGTCCCAGGCCTGAGAAATTTGTGTCCTCAACACCCAGGAAGCAGCAGAAGGAGAAAGCATCCATCCCATTTTCTTTTCTGTCCAGACTGGAAACAGTGCAGTGCTCTGGGAAGCTACAGAGGGGAAAGAAGTGAGGAGCTTGATGCTTAGAAAGGCTGAAGAGAAGATCTGCCCGGAGGAGAGCTATAGACAGTCTGCTGAGGAATGACTGCAGCCCCAAGGAAAAACAGGACAGCTCATAGAAGGACCCATAAAGATTTAACAGGCAGGGATAAGTCCAGCTGGCATGGAGCAACAGAAAGGCCTTGTCAAACAATCCCCACCTCCTCCTCCAAGGAAATTACAAGTTGGGCTGATTAAGGCAATTACACTGACGTACTTCTGTGAGGTGTTTGGCACTGTATCACATGCCATTCCAAGTGAAATATCATGCTGTACAACACAGCCCATGCTAAATGGATTAAACAACAGCTGGAGCATCTGTCAATGAGAAATCCCCATCAAGTAGGCATCTCCAGGGAACAAGCACTGCTCAGTATCTGTCACTGACACAGGTACACCGGGCAGCACTGCCACATGGGACCTGGGCAGGTCCATTCAGGTGGATATTAGGAGGTTCAGAACTGCTTCAGCACCATCCTTTCCTACCCAGGCCAGCAGCAAGAGCAGAACTCCCTGGGTGCTGGGTTCAGGAGAGGCAGCAAGAACATGGGCCAGCCAGGACATGGAGACCTGAGTCCCCCCAGGAACATTTCTCCAGATAGGATCTTTGGAGCAGCAGCAGGTCTGGCCCCACCAGGTGTTTGGGGTTGAGCCTCTGCCCCAGAACATCCAGTGCTGCATCAGTGACATTTCCCCTTCAATAACCAACACCTTATCAGTAAGGTTTCTGCTTCAGCCCAGAGTCTTCAACCATGAAATTATATGGCTCTACCTTGACCTCAGGTTTTCTACAGTTAATATCTCCTGCAGAATACACACTGCAGCTCGGGGCGCTTCTCTGATGCAACAAACAAGGAACACAGTCTCAAAATGAAGATCTCTGCTCACTCACTGGGATGCCTTCCTTCCCTTCAGAGAGCCTCAACACCAAGACCAGAAGCTTGCCTGCTACAGTGAGGACTCCAACAAGGGTTCTCCTGCCCCTGACCCCAGGGCCTGCTCGCGTGGCTGACACATTTCCCCTTGCCCCCATTCATAACCTGGGATTGTCCCTGCCTGCCCATCCAGGCACTGATGCTCCATCAAAGTCTCCTCCTGCCTTGGAGGGACACTGTACTGTGAGAACAGGACAGGGTCTGCAGAAAAGGCACGAGGAACATCAGCCTGGTGGAGTCCTTTCAGAGACCCCCCTGGAACTCACACCATGGCCACAGATGTTACAGACACTACACTCCTCACATGCTCAGTCTCAAAGGTTGATCCCCAGGAACATCATGGGCCAGCTCCTCCCTGGAGTGCTCCTTTCCAGCCTGAGCTGAGCACACTGCAACCACACACAGCCACAGGATGGCTTCAAAAGCAATGCCCTGGCCTCCTGGGGAAAGGGAAAAGCCTTGCTCCTCCTGCTATACTCCAGATTGCTCTAGCAATCGAGAAGCATCTGATCTTCCAGGAGACTGATAGAGAGAGGATGCTGGTGTCATTATCAAGTTAATTAGAAAAACTCAAATGGAGCTTTAAACATTTTTTATAATACATTTGGGCCTTTTTTGCAGGATTATTGCATCTTTTGGGTTTCTATTTCCCATTAAAGCGTTCTCAGTAGTGCATATATAAAAGCCATGTGATCTTGGCTCCTTGCTGCTTTTTTTTTCCCTCTTTTTTTAAAGACATCTTTTTTCGGGTAAGATTTATTAAATATTGTAATCAGTTAAATTCTGGCAGCTTAAACATTTTCTTTAATAGCCTTGTTAAATGTGGATTAGATTCAAAATCCCTGCCTCTGAACTCTTGAGCAGCAGTATTTATATGCAACATTAAAAAAATTAAAAGCTTTACAGAGTGGTAATTACTCCTCTGCTGCAGGAGGAAAGAAGCTGTCTTTCCATGTTATTTTAAGGCAAGTTTTCCAGCCTCAACCTTCTTGGGTGATACTACACAAGCACACTCAGTCACATGCTCTGACTTGGCTGGCCCTGTGTGGAGCCAAGAGTTGGACTTGATGATCTTTATATGTCCCTCCCAACTCAGAATATTCTATGATTCTTGAAGTATCCTCAGGTCAGGGTTTGGGAAGCATCCCTTGCAGAGCTCACACCACCTAAAGCACTATCAGGTTTGGAACAAGGCAAGTAAGTTGCATGTCTCTGCAACAGCAGGACCAGCCAGAAGCCCTTGCAGGACACAGCTCCTGCTGAGCCTCACCAAGTGTGACTCCTTCCCCCATGCCTAGAGCCCACACAGACAGCATCCTACCTGGTGAGTGAATCCCCAACTCCACCAATCCCTGGAAGGAGGAGAGCAGAGACTACCAGCAGCATCAGCTGGGGAGGACACACTCCCCCTTTTATAACCTGAGCCCAGCAGCCACCTGTGCAGCCCATCAGCTGCTCAGAGATGTGATGGGCAGCACCTGTAGCCCCTCTGGGAGGTAGTTGTTTACTCCTTCAGTGTTGCATTGCTGCTCTGCCTGCTCTCCACCCCTCATCAGCCTTCAAAAAGCCAAGCAGAAACTGGGGACAGAAACTGGACACCAGGCTGGACACTTGGATCATGCAGTTAATGACATTTCTAAGACTTTGCTGTATCTAAGTGATACATGCCCTCATTGTTATCACAGTTTCTTTGCCGTGCTGGCAGGGGATACTGTATGAAGACCTTCACTGTGCCAGAAAACTTGCAGGTGCCATTCAAAGCAGCTAAAGCAGAGGGGAAATTCCCTTTTTGCAGTTCCTTCTTCCTTTGCCCCACACAGCAGCTCCATATTGCCCTGAGACAGACTGTGTGTGGACGTGCAGGAGCTCCCTGATGCTGGCCTGGAGCTGCCCTTGCTCCATCTTGCCACAGCGCTGCCCCCCATGGCTCCCCTCCTTCCTGCCGAAAATCCTCTCTGCTGCCCAGGCAGCCGCCCTGCAGCCAGGCACAGGCCGGGCCTGAGCCCTCACGGCACAAAGCCGGGCACCAGAGGGGTATAGAGGGGGGAGCAGGGATTTACAAAATGCTCTGATGACACGAATTTAGGTGAGCAGGGGCAGAGCAGCACCCCCAGGGCAGCTGCACCAGCCACAGGATGGGGTGCACCCAGGCACCCCCAGTGCAAAGCCATGAACAGGGAGAGAGATCTGGCTGCGCCTCACACCCCTGCTGAGGTCTGAGGGCCCTGCCCTGGCTGCCGGAGGTGCTCAGGGCTCACGGGCAGCACGGGGTGAGCCCACGTAGAGCCCACGCTGCACCCCGGCCTGCAGAGCCTCTCTGGCCAGGAGGCAGGACTGCCAAACCCCCAGCAGATGGTCTGGAAGTCAGGCGGAGGGTCGGGGGACTCCCAGAGGGTACCCCCGAGTAAAGTTGCCAAGCTCGTAGGCAGCACCCAAAACTCTGGGGAAGCAAAATTGCCACTGTGTGAGATAGGGAGGGTGGGTCCCCCAGGAGGGTGGGTCCCCCAGCAGAGGACGGGTCCCCCAGCAGAGGACCCCACGCACTGTCCCAGCCTTGCCTGGGTGGCACCGAAACTTCTCGGTTAGTGTTGCTGGAAGTATGAGTTTTGCTGAGTGTTTCTGAGGAACAGAAGGCACCTTTGGGAACCCTAACTGGGTTTTAATGAAGCTTTTTGCCATTGAATGTAAGTCAATTTTCTTGGAGTGATTATCCTATCTCTAGAGGGTATTGTAGGAATAGATGAGAACTAGAGAGGGACAAGAATAATATCAAGGACTGGAAAAATTCTCGAATAAGGAGAGACAGAAAAACAAGGTAGAAACAGAATGAATAAATAATAAATGGTCTTGAAGAGACAGTCTGGAAGCTCCTCTTGTCCTACTCTCATAACAAAGGAAGAGAAAACACAATGTAGAATTAAAAGGTGGAATAAAGGGGAATATCTCTTTCATGTGAGCTGTAACAAGCACATGAGTCCCAGCGCAGCACAAGCCCGGGTGCATTCCCTGGGGACCAGGGTGCTCTGCTCTGCCTGACACATGCAAAGTGCTTCAACCCCAGAGCTGCAGAAGGAGAGCCCGGGAACCTCGTGTGGCTTTTGTCCAGGCTGCAACCTGGCCCATTTACGACTTCCACCCTGCAGGAGAGGCATCTTCACCCAGCTGGAGACAAACTCGGATTTGGGTTTTTGGAGCTGAGGACTCCACAGCTGGGTGCACAGAAGGATGCTCTGCTGATGCCCCGACATGGAAAAGCTGTGCTCCCACTTTCAGGCACCAGTTTTCCACCCTGTGGGTCTGCAGGTGGCACCCACGGGGACAGTCACCAACCCACAGGTAAAACACGGGAATAAATAGATATAAAATGTCCTAATGCAGAAGGAGGTCTGTGAGCAGACTGTTCTCATCTCACAATCAGTCCTGTGAAGCTGGCTACTGGGGATGAGACTTCAGGGATAAAGAAACCCTCTCTGGTTCTGCACTAGAGAATGAAGACTTCCCTTTTAAAATTCATAAACCAACACAGAGTGTAAGTTAAAAAATAAGGATCCCCTATTTACATATATCACTGCAACAACCACGGTGCTCGTTATGAATTATTTAGCATAATGCACTCTCACATCGTCCCTGCTCGCTCAGTGGCCTCCTCTCAATTAGGCATTTATGGCAGAGGGGTCAGTAATAGCAGGTCAGTTAAAATGTAAATAAAAGTGACACTGGGAGATATGCTGGAGCATTTATTTATACTGTTGTATTACTGTAAAAATGTGTTTATGAAGACCAATTCCTAGCATGTGTACTTGTGATACGAAAAATGTGTTTAGCAAAATGCACATTAAAGATGATTTACCCAGAGCAGAAGCACTGGAACAGACTGCCCAGAAAGGCTGTGGAGTCTCCTTCTCTGGAGTCGTTCAAAACCCAACTGGACCTGTTCTTGTGTGACCTAAACTGAGTGATCCTGCTCTGGCAGGGGGTTGGACTAGATGATCTTTCGAGGTCCCTTCCAACCCCTAACATTCCATGATTCTTTGATCCTGTGAACTAGTGGGTTTCGCTGGTCAGAGCCCCGCTGCCAGCTGCCCTCAGCCCCTGGCACAGCATTCTGCCCGAGTCAGGGGTCTCCTGTTCCTGGCAACGCACCCTTCCCACCTCCACTGCCCCTCTCCTGGCAGCAGGGATGGGAGTTGCAGCAGAGTTTTTAGGGGTGCGAGGGCAGCACACGAGGAGGTGCTTGCGCTGCCTGCCAGGGTGCGTGTGACTCTTGCAGCATCACCCAGACCTGGGACAGTGCAGTCCCCGGCAAGCTCTGAGTAGATGGATCCATGCAGGCATAAGGAAACAGCCAGGAGAAGTTCTTCAAATGAAGTGGTTTGTGGCAAAGAAACAAATTTTATGACACTGAAACTTCTCACAGATTGACTTTGGTTTTGCCAATTTTTTGGGCTTTAAAAAGCACAGCATTTTCAGCAGAAGTTTTGAGTCTTTTCCACTTGATGTTCTTAAAAAGTACAAATTCAGTAGGTTCTTCATTTTGGACCAAATTAAGTACTTCGGAAGTACATAGAAAGGTTAGCCTTTGTTTCATGTTTTACAGTGCTTTCTGCTTTGCTGAAGTTTTTGAGAAGTTGTTTAATGTCAAGCCAATGTTTCTGGGCTTTTTGAGCTGCTAGCAAATGGAAAAATCAGCTTTTTATACCACTCCCCTGGACAATCTCCCAGCTGGCAGCTTTTCCTCTCCTTTCTGTATGTCAGCCTCCATGCCCAGTCGATCGATCTTCACTAGCACAGCTCCCCAGCACTGCGTCCGCTGCCGTGCGGCTCTGGCTCTGGCTCCTCTCCCACTTCCCAACGCCAACAGAGCCAGGCTCCCAGGAGACCCCACTGCCACATCCTTCAGCCAGGCAGGGATCCCACCTGAGTCTGCAATGGTCCACAGATTCATCTGCCATGAGGGGGATTGCCATGACCTGCCAGGGCTGTCCACAGTGCAATGGGAAAGAGTGGAGAGCAGGATGAGGGTCCCCACTGCCCAGCACATCCTTGTATGAATGTGCCCCTGGTCCCTTTGTCCTTGGGAGGATGCAGCCAGCCCAGCCTTGGGTTTCCCTTTGCCTTTGCAGAAGGAGGCTTTGAATTAAAAATCCCACAGGGAGGGAAAGCACCAGCATCTGTTTCCAAGATGTCTCTTTCCCCCGAAAACCAGCATGTCCCCAGGGCCCAAGTTGGGGCTGGCTGCTGCTTTCCCACCGAGGTCGTCAGGATGGGCATCCAGCCTCTCCTTGCCTCCTGCCAGCACCAGAGTGGGGCTGGGGGCCACCCTGCAACTGCAGGATGGGGGTTCTGCACGCCCCAGCAGCCAGCACCTTGCCCGGATTCAGGTGCAGTTTTTCTCATGAACAGTTATTAGCCCTGTATGGGAGGTGATAATAACAAGCCATTAATGGGAATCTGTTTGAGTGCCACTGTGTGGCAAGATCGTAAATTAATGGCCATTTCATTTATTGTCATTTTATCCATAACAAGATGCTGATTTTCCCCCCGGGATAATGAAATTGGTCTGTAAGAACCATAAATCCTCACCGTGGTGCGAGGCTGGAGCAAGGTGTTGGATTAACGGGCTAATGACAGAGATGTGAAAGCTCATGAATCGCGCGGCTGCAGGGAGAGCAGGTGGCCACGCCGGGGGAGCCCACGCCGACGCCTGTGCCGCAGCATTTCTAAGGCTAACGGCGGGTTATTTCAGATGTCAGACCAAAAAGATCCATATAGCCCTCCTGGCATGCCCTTGGTGGCTTGCATTTTCTGCCCATGGAAAAATCAGTTTTTAAGGCAAAGCTGTCAGACCAAAACGGCCCAGGGTGTTCGCTGACCTTGACCCCCATCAGGGCTGTCCCAGACAGATGCTGCCTGCCCTGCCCATGGCGTGGGTAGTTCAGGGTCAGCCAGGAGGGAGAATTGACGACTTCTGCTCCTTTCACCTAAAGCATAAAACAAAAAACACATGCTGGAAATTTATGTGGTGTGTTGAGCTGAAATACTTCCTTTTCTACGTGTTCCCTGCCATTCTTAGGACCATCAGCCTTTAATCTGTGGACACGTATGACTTCAGAATAGTGACTGCCTGGAAATAAAGCTTAAAAAGTAAAAGTTTATCACATTTAAGTTTTTTAATAGGGAAAAAAAAAGCAAGCTGTTAGGATGATGATGATCCTCTCCATCCCACTGCAGATGTACCAGCCACAGCTGGAAAGACTGACACCTCTCCTCCTACCTGCGGTGAGCCAGCATCGGTGGTGCCAGGTTACCTTGACAGCGATCTGGGCAATGAGGAAGACTCCAGGCAGTCACTGATGTGAACACTTGCTGCCCTGGTCACACTGGTGTGGCACCACCTTCTTGCACTCCTCGAGAGCTTTAACCACCTGCCTGGTGTCTGCCAGAGCGCTCGTTCCTTCCCTGATTTTCTGTCCTCATCTCTCCCATTCACAGAACACCAGGCTGCCTGAGCTTTGCCCAGCGTAAGGTGGGGAATCTCGGTTGGCTGGGCAGAATTGCTTCACCTTCCCAGGACCACCCTGAGGCAGAGGAGGGTGATGTGGAGATCCCCTGGACTCCCTGGAGCGCCCTGCAAACCCGCCCCTCTTGCAGCTAAGTGTGGAGAAGGGCTCACAGCTTGCTTTCTTTCTTTCCCTTTCATAATTCAGCAGAGATAGCGTTTTAAACATTGCTATTTTTCTCACTCATATGCGAGAAATATTAACTGGCCAAACTTTGCTGTGGCTGTCACCATCCTTTTAGCAGCGTGATTGCCAGTGGGGGATTTATAGTCCTCCCTGCACCTGGGTTATTTGAGTTTTGCTTTGCTGCAGGGCCAGGGCAACAATAAATTTCCTTCTCCTCTGGAACATGCTCTAACCTTTCATTTTCTAATAAAGCATTAAACCTTGGAGCAACCCACACTGGCCTCGGTGCTCACGAGGAGAGGAGTTTCAGCTGAGCTGATGAGCCGCTTGCTGCAGGCTGGAGGGCACCGTATGGGCCAGCATGGTGCTTCCCAGGGCAACTCTGATCAGGGTTTTGGCTTCCCTTTCCAAGGAGAGCCCCCTCCCCAGGCAGAGGCCACATCCTGCTGGTCCCCAGCAGCACTGCACCCCAGCTGGGCTGCCAGGGGTGCTGGGGGTGGTGAGTTGGGGAAAAAGAGGCCATGCTCGGCCGCGCTGCTCCAGCCAGCCTGCCCTGCTCAGCGAGGGGCCGGGGGTGACCCACTCCTCTGGGCAGGAATGATAAAAACAGTGTGAGTAAAAGTGATGGTGCTGCTGGGCAGGAGGCATCGTGGGATGCTGTTCAGAAACAGGCTACCTGCCAGCTGGATGAATGCTTGAAGGCATCAGGGAAGAAGCGCAGGAGAAGCCCCCAGATCTGCCCGGCAAGACCTGACCAGGATAGAGCAACAAGCAGGCAGCAGCCTGGGAGCTGCCCCCACCCCCCACAGACCATCCTCAGCACAGCCCTACCACTTGCTCCAGCCCACGTCCCGCAGTGCACTCTGGGCTAGACCCAACCCAGCCAGAGGCAGCAGGACGGCGAGACCGCACCAGCAGCACAATGCCCATCAACAAAACAGATTTATTAAGTTAAACAGGTCCCAGCCGGCAGCCTGCAACCACTCGTGCCACCCACAGCCCCTCCCTGCTCCGTGCGGTGCCTTCAGGGAGCCTGACGGGCATGAAGGATGGATGGGCGGATGGATGGTGCATCTACTGCTGGTCTCATTACAGTAACAGAGACGGCCGTGGCGTCAGGCTTTTACCAGCTGAGCTGGTCGGTGAGTTACGGCAAGGTTCTGCATTGTGGTAATATGATTTTTTCAATATATTCTGTTTGGATTGGCAGGTTGGTCTCACTCTTTCTCAACTGACTGATAAAGCACTAGACAGGGGATTAGTCCTCTTGGAAGCTAAAGAAAGAGGTAATTTGGGTTGTTTATAGCCTGCAGGGGTAGAATCAAAATGTACAATACTGAGAGAGTCAAACTTTTACAGCGTACGGCACAGCTATAACTCAGAGCAAGTATCAAACATTGCAGTCCTGTGAAATGCATTCCCGTGACAAAAGGATGGAAAGGCAGAAAGAACGAGAGGAATTAATCTGTTCTTGGGACGAACGCTGTAATGAAGACAGGAAATGCCAAGAAAATTAACTCCTGCCTGGTCTGGTTTGAGCATCAAACTGTTTGGCCCAGAAATCTTGCCCCTGCACTCCGGGCAGTGTCAGGAACGACCCAGACACAGGAGATGCCACTGCTTGGTTACATGTAGGGGCGGCCCTGATCCAACCTTGGCTTCTCTGTATTAAAAGAATAACAGCTTTCCCTCAACTGGGTTTTGCTGGGTTTTCATAGCTATTAAATCTAATTGCTGAGATAGAGTTATAAAATTATAATTTTAACCATGCAATTTAGATGGAGTAACCGGTCGTCTATTTCTGTGATTATCCCTGATTATTAAATGAACAGCTGCCTCCAAATATGTTTGCAACAAACTAATTCAATGAGTGCATGTGCCTGAATATTCATGGCCCTGATTTGCAGCACAGACTTTTTAAGACTTTTTCACCGTGTCTTTAAAAGTTAATTTATCCTGGCAATTTAAATAAATACACTTCCATCAGCTCTGGTTAGTGCTTCAGACTTTAACACTAAGTTTGGCAGCAAGGGAAGGTGTCCCAGCCCCTGCTTCGACGTCCGCTCGCAGCAGAGCCCTTTCAGTGGAGACAGACATCAGTGTTGGTGTCGATTCCAGGCTTCTCCCCTGTCTTGTTTGTGGGTTTGACAACCCTTCTCTGCGTAGTGCTAACAAAATGTGACACTCTGCAGTCTGTTTGTTTTAGCTTTTCCACTAAATTTTGCATCCACGCCAAGGAGCTGGGAAATAACCTGCCCTCCCCAAGCGCTGAAATATGGAGAAGGCTGGCCGGCACGACAGCCAGCCAGCAGCTCCCCCGGCCTGCTTGGCTGTCGCTGAGCCGAGGAATGGCTCACAGACTGCTCTGCAGTCATCGCTCCATCAGGAATTTCATTTTCCTCCTTGCGAACCGGAGGTGCCCCCCATCACCCCCACCAGCTATGGCAACGGGTAGGAGAGCCGGGAGCATCTCCGAGGCAGCAGGCAGGGTTTCCAGCCCAAAAGGAGACATCTGCGGAGCGGCCGCGCAGCAGCGAGTTACCACCAGGCTGGGAGTCAGGCAGACACTGCGGGACGCAGCGCGAGTGCCCTTCACACAGTGACTGCTCAGCCCAGCTGCCACTCGTGTGTCCCCCGGGGCAGTGGCAGACAGCACGGGCTGGGGCTGAGCCTGCCCAGGCCTGTCTCTGCAGGCCACTCTCCCCAGTGCAGCCCACAAGGACATTAAGTGTACTTCTTGTACTGAAATTCCTGCCTACTCCTCAGAGCAAGCCGCACTCGTAGGGAGTCATAGAACATTTTCATAATACCCACAGCATGGCACAGGCTGTCAGTACCACATAACACAAGCAAGGGCCCAAGAAAAATCATTTTACCTGACATTGCTCCTACCAGGATGCACTGGAATTTACCTTGGGGTGTCCCAGCCCTGTGGCAACTGCAGCCTCCAGACCCTGACCGAAACCTCCTGCTCTTGGGAATGTGCTGGGATTTATATACTTACTGGAGAGAAACAGCAGCTGCTCAGCAGAGGTACCACTCCCAGGTGTATTTCCAAGGTACCTGTTAGGCAAATGGCCACAGCCGCAGTGCCTGGGGTCTCCGAGCAACCCGTCCTGCTTCCCCCCATGCAAACATGGGCAGCTGCTCAGCTGGAACTGGCAAGCTCCAGCCTGGGAAGTCAAACCTTGTTTGGGGCAGTGACTTGTGCAACCTCTGCCTTCTTCACATCCTCACAGACATGTCCCTTGGCAAGCTGTCACCATTAAAAATAAGTCTTTAAAAGCTTTTATTAAAGAGCCAAGAAAAAAAAACACCAGAAGATAAAAATGTGTTAAAGTATTTAAAATGTACAGTAGGGCTTTCATTTTAACAGCATCCCTGATGCCTTTTGTCTCTGTCTGTATAGAGGTTTCACAAGAATATACACAGTTTGACAGACTTTCAGATGATATTAAAGACGGCAACATCTGATTGTGGGGGAGAAGAAACAGTTTGATTGAGCCAGGCTGGAGCTATTGGACCCTGACCTGCTGCTTTGCAGAGCCAGCCAGCCAAATGCTGATGGGAAGATGAAGAGGGTACTGGTACTGTATGGCAGCTGCAACATCTGCTAGAGACAGGGGACCCCATCGCACACACACAGCCTTCCCCGCTCCCCAGGCCTGAGCCCTCGGGTCGGTGCTGGCCTTGGGGTGCCTCTTGCCCACAGCCTGGCAGCTCTGCAGAAAGGTGCCCTGGCTCACCATGCAGGGCATGGGGAGGAACAGGAAAGCACAGGGGCCTGGGAAGGGAGGACAGCAGGCACAGCATGTGCCCCCACAGCAGTATGTCCCTTCTGGGGGACCCCTGGCCTGGGTGGTGGGACTGGGGGTGGTGACAGCTGTGAGCATCAGGCCTGGGCACGGCTGTGCTGCCTCAATGGGCACTAACCAGAGTATCTGTCCCCAAACCTTCAGTTCCCCAGGGGGCAGCCTGGACAGCAGAACCACAGAAAATAGACAGCAATGATGCAAGCAGACCAGTCCCAGCTTGTACTGAATGAGCAGAGAGGACAAGCCTCCCACAGGCTGTGCCAGGGACGCCTGTGCTGGGGCTTGGGCAGCCGCTCCCACAGAGCCAGAGCCTGGGGCTTGTGCTGGAGCCAAAAGTGAGCAGAGGAACCAGCACAGCACACATTTAACTAAAGCACCAGCCATGTAACAGCCCTGGCCAGTGGGGAGCTGGACCCTTGCGCTGACAGATGACAGCACTGCCATAAGACTGTCCCCATCTGCCATGCTTTCCATCAGCTTCAATTCAATCACTTGCTGGGTGCTGAGGCTACATCGCTTGAGAGCTGGTTTGTGATGGGGTGGGTGCAGGGACCAATACCTGCTTCCAGAGATTGCCCCATCGCTGGGCTCTGCTTTTCCCAGGTGTCATCTAAGGGAGTTCACAAAGATCCAGATGGAAACTTGTTCCTGTGTGCCTGTCACCTTGGGAGAATCCAGAGCTCCTCCTCAGCCCATGCGTGTCTGCTCCCTCCCAGCCTGTGCCACAGCAGTGCTGTGTGGGGTGGGAAGGGAAGGGCACTCTGACAGGGGATGGATGACTTCTGAGGCAAGTGCTGGCCCACCTGCCTGCTCCGCAGCACTGCCAGGGAACTGCAGCAGGAGCCGATCCACTGGCGCAAGCTGCCTGTGCTGCATCCTACCCTTGCCTGTGCCCTGCTAGAGGCCAGTGGCATGGCAGCTGCTCCTGGTCAGCCTGGGGCCTCCTCTCTTTGCTCCATCTTCACCACTGTCATGGCTGGCCTGGTGCACAGCAGCTTCTCAGGCAAGCCTCATCCGGAGGTTCCGTGCTGCCACCCACAGAGAATGGGCACCACACGGCTGGGTGGTGGGTACCTGAGGGGCCTTGCTGAGCTGGAGCTTCTCCCATCCCTGTGGCTGCCAGAGCCCTCCCTTGCCCACAGCAGCCCACTGGCTCCACAGGGTTATCCCAGCAGGGCAGGGCAGGGCAGGGCAGGAGTGGGCTCTGTCACCTGGGAGCAGGGGCTCGTGCAGGAAGCTGCTCTCTTGGAGCCAGGGGGACAGAAACAGGCACCAAAAATGCTCCTGCTTTTCTAACAAGAAGCAGAAGATTAAAAAGCTAGTTAAAAATTCATCTAAGAGAGGCAGAGTTTCCCAAGCATATCAGAGTTAATATTTATAAAGGGGATTGTTGCTCATTCTCAATTATCCTAAAAGCTTGGTACAATTGATGCATTGGAGAAACCACGAACACGGGCATGTCAAGGGAAAACCATTCCCTGTGACCGCTAACAAAATGCAATCAGATCTGCAACATGTGGAGCCAATTGATTTTCAACAAGTTATACAATGTAAACAAATGATTGATTCTTGGGCTTCTTTTATTTCTGAGCATGCAGTTAGAAATCTCTCCAGCTACTCTGAGCAGGTAAGGCTGGTGGTAAACAAGGGCTGCAGAGGGGCAGCATGCAGTCCTTTCATCAACCTGCAAACAGCAGGAGCTTTGATTATTTTTTTCTTTTCCCCCAGCCCCTTAAGCAGCCACTAAATAAACAACAATTCCTCAAGTAAGCAACCCCCCGATCATGTGAAATCCTTCTGTTGCCAGTGGTCATGTTGGACCAGCTCCTGCCTTCAACAAGAGTCAGGAGGGGTTTTTTTTTATTGCTCTTGCATTTTGCCTCCTCTGATGTTTCCAGCCTTCCTCTGATTTACCCGAGCCGAATGAGACAGGAATATCTCCAAGAGCTTTATCACTTCTCTCTGTCAGCGGCGGCTGCTAAGTCAACAGTGCGGTGGTGTGTGTCTGGACTGGTGGTACAGAGGTTGCTCAAATCGTTCTCTGCTCCCGGTGAAACCAATAAGCTATACTCCACTGCATCCACTGCATCCCGAACCGCGCCCCCTGGTTGTGTCAAATTAAATCTCAGCCCATTGCTGGCCCACTGCCAATACCAGTGCACATCCTTGGGCACCCTCTGGTGCAGCGTGGATACCCCGAGGCTGCAGCACCCAGCATCCCTGCCGACAGCTGGGAGCCGCAAGGAGCTGCAAGTCACTGGGGTGCTGACCACCCACGTATCTCGCCCCCCGCCCCTGCCCTGAACCCAGCCACCTCAATGGGCGCCCATGCAGGGACCCGGCAAGCACAGGCTGTCACTTGGGGAGCTGCGTGCATGGGCACAGACTGGCTGTGGCGCGGGTGAAGCAGGGTCTCCGCACACCTCCCAGTGACCACACACCTCTGCACCACCTGGCCCCGCCTGCCACACATCGGCATGAAAAACTGCTCTCGGCGTGGGCCCGTCTGGGAACAGCCCCAAACACTGTGCACACCTTTAGCATCCCAGCATCTCGCCCTGCACCACGCTCTGCACTACTCTCCTCCTTGGCTTGGCCAGAGAGCCTCATCTCTGCACTGGTACCGAAACCTGTGAGTGATAGCTGTCCCATCCTCCCCAGCTAGCACTGCACACCTCAAGCAACCTTCCCTGCTCCCACCGCCTGTTCCTGCTGTACCTTGTGTGTTATTTACCCATCAGTCTCCTTTTCCTTCTTCCCCCTCTGGCTCCTGGTCACATCCTCCTCAGCCCTGCAGCAGTGAGGGCTGTTTTGGTAACACAGAGGCACTGGCACTGGGCAGGGTGCACAGCTCACCTCGTCCTTGCTCTCCCACCCTTCTGAGCCTCGCAGCATCACTGGGGTGCTGTTGAGATTACTGATTGAATATCTGAGAAGAGCCATGTTTCCATGAACTGTGATAATTATTGCAACAAAAGCAGTAAAAATGCATTTCCAGAGCTCCACCACCTGCTTGTTGATGCCCTGTTTGCAGGGTGGTGCAGTTGGGTGTTTCTGTAGCCTGGTGTCCTGAGGGGTCCAGGGGTGAGGGAGCCCCCAGCCCATGTCCCAAATCCTGGGAAAAAAACAGCCTGGAGCAGATTTACCAGCTCCCTGCAAGCATGAAGATTTCTGCAGGTGAGTGAAAAGGGCTGGCAGTGGGCAGAGGGAGGCAGCTCCCTCGTGATAAAAGGTGAAGGGGGACTGGGCCATCGTGGCCAGGCTTGGCAAAGAGCACACTGTGAGTGAAGCTACAGCCTGGCTGGGTAAGAGGGTTGCACTGGGAAGCAGGAGAGGGGCTGGGACAGGACCAGAGGAGAGGTGCGTTCCAGCTGTAGGGAAGCCAAGGGAGCTCCCCACCCAGCCGAGGTACAGAGCAAGCATGGATGCTGCATGTGTCCAAGCATGAGCTGCGGAGACATTCTTCCTGGCTTGCAGGGCTCCATGTTAGCTGCATCTCCACCTTACAGAGTGCTCTGCCAGAACCAGCTCTCCTCTCCCCTCCGTATTTCTCCAGGGCTCAAGGCTGACTTGGTAAGTGTGAGATGTTGACATCACGCTGCTCTCCCAGGGATGCCAGCAACCTGAGCAGCCCCAGCAGGGTGGCACAACCCCTTTGCACACCCCAGGCACAGCACGGGGGCTGCCTCCTGTGACATCCAGCTCACTGGGATGCAGCTGCCCTATGGGCCTCCACAAACCACATCCAGGAACACGCTTCTCTTTCCAGGGGCCTCTCGGGCTGGGCACTGGTGGAACCCCCCAACATTGGGTATCCCCAGAGGCGGCAGAACCCGGGGGCTCCCCACACAAGCAGCACGCTGCTGCCGGTGCCGGTGCCGGCCCGCCTGCCGCCGCCCCCGGCGGTGTTTGCGGTGGCACATACGCTGTGCGGTGGGTTTGTGGTGCCTGCGGCGTGTCGCGCGGCTGTCAGGCACGATGCCCGCTCCTGGTGCCAAAGTCTGGCACGATTCCCCGCAAGTGGGCACACATTCATCCTAAAACACAAACAAAGGAGGAGGCAGCAGAGTCGTTGCTTGCGTGGGCACCGAGAGACTTCTGCGCAGGGAGGGACTTCGCTGGGGCCAGGAGTCTGTCTGTTTAAAATTAAAACGGTCTTTTTAAAGCAGATTAAAGCCCGTTCTGAAGGCAAACGTGAACATCTGTGATCTCACAGCAAAGACTTCCCTGGCTCTTTCAGAAACCACCCCACTCCCATTATAATATCAGCATAACTCTGTCTCTTTATTTCGAGCTTGCAAGATACCCTGTGTTTCACATAATTTTTACAGAGTTCAGTTGTGAATTGCAAGCTGGTTTCTCTGTGTATCAGTTGTATGTGTGTGTCCAGTACTGAGCCTTATTGCCATGTAATTTGTACGACGTAATTAACCATGTAGAAACCATAATACATTGCGTTTGGAAGAGTTACATCCAGTTAATCTAATTGACTAATAACATGTTTTCATTTAGCAGCACGTACTGTATTTCCAGTGATTGAATTAATGTCATGTTAACGGCTGCTTTTTGCAACAACATTTGGCATAAATTGCATTAAAAATTGATGTTCGTACAAATGTATTTTGAATACAGCTCAGCATGTGGCCTGGGAAAACACTCCTGTTGTTTATTAAATCAACTCGGTTCGTGAGCGTGCTCGGAGGAGCAACACCACCAGCCCCATGCACGACTGCTGGCAGGACCAGTGTGGCATCACTGTCCCCCACCTGGTCCTGACCCAGGTCAAAGCCTCCCCTGGCTCAGGACAGCCCCTTCTCGCTCCCTTGGGCGTGCAGTGCTCGGGGTTACGGCCTCATGGGTTTTAAAAGGAATCTCTGCTGATGGAGAGCTTTCCTGTGGTTGGAAAGCTCTGGGCACCTGCTGGGGCAGAGACAGACCTGGAGACGCAATTATCCGTGTCCCTCGGTAAACTCCCCACCGCTGTGCCTGTCTAGCCTGCCTGCCTTTCTCCCAGGGCGGCCACGAGTGCAGAATGAAAACATGCTCTGCAGCCGCCTCCTTCCCTCCCGTCTGTATTTGCACATGGTCCCCGGGGGAGGCGGATCGATGCTCCGGCGGCCGGGAGACTAACACTCGCTTTGACCTGCTGTGGGAAACAAATCGAATCGCACAGATCGGGCCCCTCTCCGCCACCTTCCCATCTGCGGAGGTGTGAGGAGAGCAGGATCGGCAAGGCTCAGCCTGCAAACCACAACCTGAGGCCAGCAGCGCCCGAGTCTCCTGCCAGAGCCTGATGAAGGAGCCCGAAGCTCTCCCTCGCACCCAGGGCGGCAGCTGGAGAGCAGGATAAAAAGGAGCGCTTGAAGGACGGGGTTTGCTGCACACCAGAGGAATCTCCAGCAGGGGCTGCAGCATCTTTGCGGGCTGGCTTGCTGAGTTTCCACGGGCATCACCAAACCCCAGCTTCGGCATTAGCCAAAAGCAAAACTGTGGAAATACAGGGGCAGAGGATGCACTGGCAGCACCACAGCCCAGTCCAGCCCAGAGCTCTCTGGATCTGGCTGGAAGGGAGGGCTGCCCAGGGAGGAGGACATGACCAGCACGGCATCACCCACACCAGCCCAGCAGCCGAGAGGCACAGCCACTCCGCACACCATCACTGCCCCAGCAGAGTCCCCGCCATCCATCCTCAGCTGGACAGGCTGGCACCAGCCTGCCTGTATGCCTTGGGTCCAGGGGTCACTTAAATAAAAAGCCAGCTCCTCAGGCTGGGGCACGGGCTGTGCAGAGGAAGGACAGACTGCCAGGGCTGTCCGTCACCGCTGGTGGGCTCAGCACACCTTTGGAGTGACACACAATGGTCCCACCTGGCAGCACGGGGAGCAGGGCTGTGGGGTGCCTCCTGAATCTGTGCACCTGCACACAGTGCACCTCCTCCCTCTTCCTCCTCACAGTGGTTCAAGAGCTCCTTTTTCTCTGTGGCAAAACTGCTGCTCCAAGGGCTGCCTGTGATCCCTGCTTGCCCTGTCTCCGTTGGACATCGCTACCAGAGAGCAAAACAATGGCAGAGAAACTGGTGACCCCACACAGGCTCTTTCCTTTTCTGCTTAAATTTATGGGGGGGGGGGGGGGGGTGGTCGTGCTTCATTATTTACAGGTTCTGTGTTCCCTAAGTCCCTTGAGAGGTCCTTGAGTGGTGGTGGGGATATGCAAACCTGGGCACGGCCCAAGAGGTGGCCCAAGCACAAAGCCATGGACTGTTTTAGATTCATTGTCCCCTCTGCCCCTCCCTCTCCCCTCCATACCGAATTATCAGCAATGCACACCTTTGGAGTGCAGTAGCAGGACTTCACCACGGTGGTGCCAGTCCCCTGCATGGGTCGTTACCTGCTGGGCAGCAGTGAGGGTTCTGCATTTGTCTTCTTCAGAGCATCTCCTCAATGCCCTCAGCATCCGGCTGGCAGGTAAGGAGAGCCCTTTCCCAGGAACAGAATCCTCCTGGACCCATTCCCCCACCCTGCTCTGGGCAGGGTGATAGCCATTCATGCTTCTCAGCTCCATTTAATGCCCAGCTCTCTCTTCACTGCTCATGGTGCACCGATACTGGCAGAAGCGGGCAAAGAGGATCATGTCAGCGCTGGGAGCCTGGCCAAGGGGGGCTGCCCCAAGTATCCTAGAGTCAGAAGACACCCCCGAGACAGAGCTGATACATGAACTTCAGATCTCTACAGCACTGACAGAGGACTAGAAACAAACCTTGGGATAATGATCTGGAGAGCCAGGAGGAACCTGGCAAGCTCACAGATGAGCATCCTGGAGCAGGAATCTGGGATGCCCTGGCCTGGGACATAAAGCCTTGGCCTCTCCTGTTCTGTTCACACAAGCCCTGTGTCTCTGAGCTGAGATCAGCTGTGGCAGGATCCTCCCCTCAGCACCTTTCCAAGTTCAGTGCCCCTGGTCAAGTCTCACAGCACTTTGGCAGCGCCAGCTCCCCACATTCTGTACTTCTCACTCTAGGTACAGGGAACACATGACCTGTGTCCTGTGTCTTTTTTGGCGACACACAACTCCATCTTTAAGCAACAAGGCAGGAGATGCTTCCTGCAGAGCCCCAGCGTTTCTGGACTCAGCAGCAGAGGCAGTGCCTCCTTGCTGCGATCACGTTTATAAGGACCACAGCTCCACTATTGATTATGATTTCTTAACAATTTAAAATCAATTAAAGAGGAACATCTGCCCACAGTTAGGGGATAAATCTAAACACTTCCCACACAGCCAGTGCAAACTGCCTTCCCTGGGAAGATGGATGGGAGTTAAAAACCACAGCAAACACAGCAGGATGCCGGGGTTCACACCATGGCTGAGCTCAGAGCTGGTGAATGAGATTCACAGATCTGTGCATCACACTTCCACTGAACAACTACAAAATCTCTGGAAGATGCAACTGCTGGTTACCAGCTCTGCAGGAAGGGAATTTACTTAATTTAAAGCAACAGCTAAGATGAGATTTATTGGAGAAAATTGTAACTAACATCAAAGTGAGTGAACTAAATGCTTAAAGGTCACTTTTTAAAGTAAGTTCAAATAGAATACATATTATAGAACTTATGAATGGCATTTTTACTTTAAAAAAGCACCTTTTGTTTCCTTTCAGGTTTGTGAACTAATTTAGTCCTCCTAACCAGGCACATATCAGCACTAGACTCAAGCATCTGCAGTACAGCTGGGCAAGCCGCAAGGGTCCCCGCAGCTCTGCATCCCACCAGGCAGCCATCAGCCTGGTCACCTTGTCCTCTCCCACCCCCTCTGACCTCTGCCAGCAGAAACAATGCCCAGCCCCAGCTGGCAGCAGTCTCCCATGCTCCATTGGCACTGGAAATCAGAAGTGGGACCAGGGTGGCCGGGTGGTCAGGCTGCAGTCAGCTGCCCGCAGTGTTACTGCGTGCACAGGCTGGTGGAGAGCAGGATGCGTGGGCTCTGCAGCACCAGGCTAACCCTGCAGGAGGGGTACAGATCTCTGGGGAAGGGGTACCCCCAGCTCTCACACCACCCTCCAGAGAAGGCTCCAAGGGTCTCTTCCCAGCTGTGGCTGGTGCCCAGCCAGCATGAGCGCAGCCTTACTTGCTGCTATGCCAGGGAGCATGGGGACCATAAGACTTTGAAATAAAACCACCTTCTTCTGTTTCCTCTACCTTCCCCTTTAAAACTGCTTAAAAATTTAATTTCTCTTCTCTAAAACGTGTATTTTATTCTGGTGAATTACTATAATTTTCCTACAGGGAAAACCTGCAAGAACACTGGCACGCTCTTACCCTCCGTTCAGAGCAGAGCAGCCCCTGACACGCAGCACGGCGAGGAAAGCTGCTGCCTCCCTGGTGATGCCTTCACCAGCCCGGGGAGGATGCAGACCAGCCTCTGCCACCCAAGAGTTTGGATAAGGGGGGCACAGCTGGGGTGATGAGCAGGAGCTGTCTGGGACCATCCCCAAATCCCAGGCAGGGAATGGGGACACCAGCTGGTGGGGCAAAGGAGCGAGCAGCTGCTGGCACAGCTTGGCTCTGTGCTCTCAGGCTCCAAGCAGCCCACACTCTGACCAAATAATTTTTCTACGTTTTCTATTGCTCTTTGATAAACATCTGATCCTTATGAAAATCTCCACGAGTCCTTCTTTGTTCAGGGGTATTTGCTTATCGCAGCACTGCCAACACAGACACGCTTCTGACTGTGTTTTGTTCCAAATCAATGGGCCAGACTGGCAGACAGGTAAAGCTTACCTACTGCTGTCACCAGAGACAGGCCCACCCTGCGTGCTCACCCCACGGAGCTGCGGTCCACCTTCGCTCTTCTTGCTCCTGTGGGAAGAGGAGACAGAAAGAGGAAGAGGACAAAGCCATGGGATGCAGGTCCCAGCACCGGCTCTGGGCACAACCCACACTCAGCCTGCAGCAGTCCGGGATAATTTAATCCCTGCACAGGACTTCACCCCTCTTGACAAAGAAAGGACAGCAAGGGTCCTACCCACCACTTTGTCCAGTGCTTCTCACAGTGGACTGGGCACAGTTTGGGGGGCACAGCACTGTAGGTCCAGGGCTGCTGAGCCCCTTCTCAAGGGGAGGGGGAGCTGCTGTCCCTCGGCTCCCCAGCACAGGCAGGAGCTGGTCTGGGGGATGCAGGGAGCTCTGTGGGCGCTGGCTGGCTTTACATCTAACAAAGTTTTTCCCCTGTTTCTCATTGATGGATTCAAAACCCTGTTGTTTTTTTATTCCATACCCAGTAGTGCATTCTGTTCCTGCTGGGAAGGAGGGGTTTGGTTTAAGATACTTGTAAAAGCAAAGGAAAAAGGACAGAAAAATTGTTGGTTGTAGTGGCACTCATCCGGGAGCCTGGAAAACAGGAAAACAATGCAGAGAGACATTTGTGCTGTTGACAGCCTGATGTCTTGTCTAGTCACAGACATTTTCCATGCCTTTACAAAACCCTACCTTCACCACCTGTGTGAGAACCAGCGAAACCCAAGGGTCTGTAAAAGACACCAGAAGCGGCCTGTGAACCCGGAGTATTTCAGGGCTCTGTGGGGGAGAAAGTTCCCCTTCCTTGGTTTGCTGTCTGCTTTGCAGGTTATACTGGCTTCATTTTCCATCTCTCATCCCCTTGTTGCTCATTAACTCCACGGGTGAACATCCCTGTACACAATCTGCACTACGGCGGGGGGACGCGCGGGAGCTCAGCTGCTCCTACCGATGTCACCAGCCTTAATTCCACGGCATCCAGAGCCTGTGTGGGAGTGACAGAGAGCTGCCCGCAGCGCACGTGCCACTCAGCGCAGCCTACCCTGCGCCCGCTGCCTCTAACGCAGCTCGCAGGCGGCCAGGGAAGGAGCAGTGTTCTACAGATTACAGGCGGGTCGGCAGCGACGTGGTGAGAAAGGCAATGCCGAGCCGCAGAGCAAATAGTGCAGCAAAGGGGAGCGTTTGCCTCGGCGGGCACAGCGGGCTGGGAAGCCAACCCCAGTCAAACGGGAAAGAGGGTGTAGGCTGATGGCACCAGCCAGGAGTGCTGCTCCCCAGGAGCCCTTGCGCAGCGCAGAGCCGGTCCCTGCAGATCGCAAAGGCGCATCAGCGATTCCAGCTCCAGCTGAGAATCAGCGCAGGCAGGGCTGACAGCCCCAACTCACTGGAACGTGGCACGTTCGTCCCCGGTGCATCATTGCAGTCAGCAGCCCCCCTGAAATCTCTGGGAAACAAAAGCAGACCCAGAAAGAGACTCAAAGCACGGAACCATACAGCAATTAAAAGTCATGTTCACAACAGAGTCATTAGTGCTGATTCTCACACTCTTTACATAGGAGCAGCACGTAATAATCATTTCCAATTAAATTACTCTTCTCCAAGGTGCATTAACCACTTTTATCCATCCGATTAATTGGACCCATCTCTGCTGCACAGAGCAAAGTTACATCACTCCAGAGGGAGAGCAGACAGTTCATAAGGAGTGCTGCCGTGGTGCGAACGCAGGAGCACTTTGCTATCGCCCGCACAGGCTCTCATGCACGCTGACTGCAAACTGCCCAGCCCAACGCAGGTGCGTGGCTCTACCAGCACAGGCCCAGCCCAGCACGCTCTGCAGGCCAACACACATCTCCTCTTTCTCTTGGGAAGAGTGAACTGCTGTAGGCTCACGTATTTTGCAGCATCAAAGTCTCCAGAAGACGTCGTGTCCAGTGCTGCCCATCCAGTCTTTCTGGCTTGCTGGGAGTTCACTCTCCCCCTCCCCACCAGGGATGTGCCCTTTCCCCTGCCCTGCTAATTGTTGTTGTTCGATGGGGAGATTTATCAGTTTCCCAGACTCCACCGCAGCGTGCTCCCATCCTGCTGCTCCCTTCTTTCTCAGACACCATGCCAGGCAGCTCTGCTGAAGGCAAAGGCTTCAGTGAAGGAAGCTGCAGAGGGCCCAATTTGTGCAGGAAGAGCTGACCTGCTGTCATGACCCTGGGGGTGAGATTTTGTTTCCATGCAAAAATCTTCAGGCACTCGATTCCTCAGATGCCTCTTGGCAAGAAATGAAGGGAGATTCCTCCCACGCAGCATGGGAGACATCAGTGCAGGGGGGCAGCAGGACCCAAAATACAGCGAGGGGCACGTGTCGACGATGTGCATGTGGCGGTCTGAGCGCCTGTGCAGACAGACAGCACAGGCACGATGGCAGCTGCACCTAGTAGGATGGAGCCCCTAGGCACATTCCCAACAAGAGGTAAGGAGAGATCTTTAAAGAGCCACCTGCTGACTCCAGGGCTCTGCAACAGGCTCAGCAGGGCTCAGTGAGCCACATTGTCAGGACTGGATCTTCTCTGCGGGACCAACCACCCAGGCTCCTCTTGGGGATTAAAGTAATTCCTTGTGACAGGGGAGATGCCGAGCGCACCCAGATAAGCAATGCACACCTGGGCTCCAGGGAGCTGAGCAGGGAAATGGTAAGACTGTGTGGGCACTGGAACCTCAGCAGGGCCCCCAAAGCAGAAGCACATTGAAGCGAGCAGGAATGGGAGAGAGACAGCCCATGCCTGAGAGGGAGAGGCCTTTTCCAGCATCCAACCTGAAGATCCTCTGATCTGCACTGAAGGGAAGGACTTGGGGTGGCAGAGGCATCCACATGTTTGTGTCTCTACATGTCCACATTGTAGGGAGGAGAGTATTCTCATTCATCTTCTTCCCAGGCACAGATGATACAGCCTCAGCGACGCAGTTATCAAAACGTTATAAATTGCTACCTTTTAAGTACTGTGGTAATTTGCTGGCCCATTACAGGAGGAGTTGTGGGATACAAGGAGCAAGCTATGAAAAATTATGCCTCCTGCATCGCTGCTGACCTCCGCAGCAGAGGTGCTCTCAGAACTGCTCCATTATGTCAGACTACCCTGAGCAATTAGCCATCCGTCAGAGCTCGTCAGCATGTCACGGTGCCACAGAAGACACCGCACGCTCCTGACAGCCCCCTTCCTGGAAACGCTTTGCTGCTGAGGCGCCGTTCACCACGGTGTCAGAGTAACCCAGGTCACCAGCAGGCTGGGCACAGCGGGGAACCCCTCCGTGGCTGGCTGCAGCCGCCTCTCCCGTCACCGTCACCGAGGTGTTGGTACAGACCTCGCAGCAGAGTTCAGTGGATTCATTCTAAGAATTCCTCAAACTTGGGAACAAGCTTTTTCTGAAGGCCAGCAGTGTTTTTGGAGGCAGCACGGCTGCCAAGCGCTGCCTGTGCAGATGTCAGCAGAGAGGCAGCCTGCCCTGGCATGGCAGCACTGATGCTTCCCAATGGGACGTGTTCTTCGGAGGGTCAGATCTCCCCTTCTTGTGACACTCCCCCAGTGTAGCCCCTATCACAGTCTCAGGTTCCAAAATCCAATTTTTTCAGTGTTGAAGCAAAAAACAGCCTTTCTATGGAGTCTATAGTTTTTGTCCCAGCAAAAGATAGTCAAATGACACCGATCATCTTTAGTATCTTCTTCTTACAGGATTCTTGGATCTCCTGCAAGTCTTGAAGACAGGGACATAAATACTATTGCCCACTAATGAAGAGATACATGTTAGAGGTCCCCTTTCCCCAATGTCAGAGGCAATCTTACTTGGATGGAGCTTCTTAATGCCAGGAAGGATGCACAGAGCCTTTGCAGCACCACCTCTAGCATCACACAACAGCACTGCAGCCAGTGGATGGGGATGGGCCACAGTGGAGCCAGCTACCAGCAGCAGCTCCCAGGATCTCTGCAAATGACTCTCCTGCCAAACACGCAGTGTCCCATGGACAGTCACAGCCTTGGGATGGGTCCAGTCAGCAGAAGCCCCTGATGACAAGAGTCCTTACACACAGCAACAGAAAAGTGCAAACAAAATCCTTCTGCCTCCCAGGCCAGTCCTTCACCTCCTCTGCTCCACCTGCTCCTGGGTATCTTCACACTTTTTGGAGACCACCCTGGTTTGGGCTGTTGAAGGCCGTTTCCTGTACCCAAGCCTCCTGGCAAGATCCACCTCACTCTGAAGTACGTCCAGCACGACTGTTTATCAGCCCCAGATTGTCTTGCAGTCTGGAGAAGGAGGTAGCTCCAGGTCTTTTCAGCTCACGCCAGGAGAATTATGTCCTTTACACAGGTGTTGTGCAAGGCAAAGGGATATTTCTCCTTACCCATCTTTAATTTCTGCACATAAATCCCTCTGAACCTAAACTTTCCATTTATTTTACGTGCTTAGATATTTCCTCATGAGTTGCAGGTGAAATCCATGTCCTGGCACACACATAAAAGCAAATGCAGAAAGAATGTGTCCTGGCAATATACACATCATCCCTGGAGATAAATCTTTTCTTGCTGGGGAGGGAACCCAGTGCACACACCAGCTATTCATTTCCCTCAAAACCTACACACTTCAGGACAAAAATAAACATGTAAATACCAGATGTGTTACTCCTAGGCTTTCTATTCAAGAGGCAATGTGACACCTGGCAGGTGTAGGAAACTTGCACACAACTTACTTACAAGCAGCTCCTTAAAAACACATCAACCATCCAGCACCTGGGGAATAGTCAGCACCCTGGAAACATGCTCGGCATACTCAGAGTGTACCACACACAGAAAACACACAAGCTGCTGCCATCCTGGTCTAGAAACACACAGCAAAACATGGGAAGAAGGTGCAGCAGCGTGGGGGATGGGCAGTGGTGCAGTGCTGGGGAGGCTGGCACAGCTTGGCAGTGGGGTCCCGCAGCCCCCTGCTCACCTCCTGGGGAACAGACCCACTGCTGCTGATGTGGGGGGCCGGTCTGGTCCCTGTTAGTACAGGACAGCCGGGAGCAGGGGCCAGACCTCCCCGGTTTGCTACCTCCACATCCCCATTTCTCACAGGAAACACTATCAGGAGCTTTGTGGGATCGTGAATATGAATTGCTTTGACCTCACTTAGTCTGATACGGTGGAGTATTAAATCTCTATTTTTCAAGCATTAAGCCTGTGTAATAGAAGGATGCTGCGAGCAATTTGCAGTAAGATGAAGGGATATTACTGTCCTGGGAGACAGACAATCCAACCACATCCACAAATTGATAACAGAGATAGCGGCTTAGGTTCATGCTAGCTATTAATTAAGGGCATGTTTTATGTGGAAGACAATACCAGCTTACACAGGCAGGTACTTGTTGGCCTCCCCTTCCCTGCGGTGAGCAGTATTCCCAGAGCTGGAGCGCAGCCAGGTGGGTTAGCTTACCTTGCTGAACCCCAGTTCACACACTTACGTTTAAATCTCTGACAGGCAAAATTAATTTCTCAGGCCTTTAGCACAGCAGCTTCAGATTTGCCATTCTGCTGCTCACGAGCGGTCGGTGGCTGCTGGGAGCTGCTGCCACAGGGAGCGGCAAGCCCTCCTTCCAGGGACATTCAAAGGCTCGGCCAGAGCAAAGAGCTAGCAACTGTGCTGAGAGCTAATATGTCTCTGGCTGCTAATGAGCAGCTAACCGTGTCCCAAGCTCTTCCCTTGCCCTCAGAACTTGCTACCTCATTATCTGGCTGATCCCCAGCTCTCCAGCAAAGAAATCCAAACCCAGATTTCATTCCTTCTCGCCTCTCCTTCCCTCATCTCGGCTGCTGGCAGCATCCCACTCAGCCCTCTCCCGCTCGATGCCCTCAGCAGGCTTCCACTTCCCATCCCCTGCGGTGGGACTCTCTCAGCATCTCACATCCATTAACTGGCTCTGCTTACAAGGCCACTAACTTGTGTCCTAATTGCAACAGAGTACCGCCCTTTTAGAACCCTTTGCTCCTCGCCCTAGAACCTAGCAGCAAGCCTGCGACATGCCCTGAAAGCTGATCCCCACGCTGGTGCAAAAGACCCACCACTGCTCCTGCTTCACCCAAGAAAACCTCTCCCAAGTCTCACCCTGCTACCCTGAGCAGGGTCACCTCACCCTCAGGGAGCACGCAGCACATTCCACCAGGGAAGGTGAGAACCAAGGTGAGCAGCGGCAAGGATTACACCACCCAGGTACCACAGTGTCTGTCAGGCTGATGGAACCATGGCACATGGCAAATCCACCAAGCACCAGCTGTGCCACGGCATCGTAGAGCTCTTCTGGAGACTGCCTTCCCTGCCAGGTGCTGCCCAAACATTTTGTAGAGCCAAATAAGACAAGTCAGCAGGGGAAGTACATATATAATGCTGGAGGAAACAGCAAAGAAGTCCTGTGTGGTAAAAAAATTAAAGCATCCCTTCTTATGGACAGGCACCTATGGAGAAGAACTGAGAGAGATAAATCAGTGGGATAGGCTAGGGAAACAGAAGAGTTTTATTTCCAAATGGGATTAGAGAACAACTGGAGAATTGATGAGGTGGTGAGGACAGATCGCTCTACATGGCAGGCTCCTGCTGACACTGCTCCCCACCTCAAAACCCCTGCACCAGGGCCCATGTGTGGGTCATACACACCCTTCTGAAAGCTGTGTTCAAAGCTGGAGGGGAACTTCTGACAGTAAGCATGAGTTCTTACAAACCAAGACATTTTCCTGAAGCCTCTTCTGATGAAGCATCCCCTGGCCAGTGGTTTCTCCCTCATCAGCAAAGGCATTTCATGTCAAAGCCAAGCCCCTGATCACTGTCTGGAAACAAGAGATCGGTGGGCTGTGTGGTTTGCTGGTGGGTCACCTTGCTGTATGTGGAGCTGAAGGCAAGAGGGTATCCAAGGCCAAGAGCAATGCCAAAGCTACAGGCAGCACAGGTCTTTCTGAAACCTGGAGAAGCCACTCCAGGGTTGAATTTCTCCACATTTCAAAGGTGACAGCTGGCGTGATAAGGGTACTGAGAGTCGGAGACTTCAGTCAATCCTAGAACAACCCATGAGCTGCACAGGATGGGAAAATGGGATTTACCATGTGCCCAAACACATCCACCCCTCACTAAGCAGAGCTGAGGACAGGACTGCAGCGAGTGACCTGCTAAAGAAGGGCAACCTGGTCGCTGGCAAGAAATGGAAAAATTTGCAAAGCAAAGGGAAAGAAAGGAAAAAGCTGAAGGTCAGGCCCCTGAGAATTCAAGGAGTATCCTTCGGTGTTGGAAAGCAGCCTGCAGACCACATCTGGCTGCACTCACCCCATCTGCAGCATCTCCATTAAAAGCCCAATGCACACATGCTCATGAAGCCAAAACTGGCCCGGGGATGGCAGCGATCCTTAGCCCAGCAAGCCTGGGAACCTCTGTGCTTTCACGTGCTCTACATCCACAACGACATCCCAGCCTGCTCTTTGAAGCCAGTATCTGTCCTGCACCTTGGCATATTGCGGATTACAACATTTCAGGCTGCCTGCTGCAGCTCAGCTGTATGTCTGATCTTGGGTGAGGAATTTCTCTTTATACCAAACTGTCATTTCAAGTCATAAAAATAGGCTTTTTTTCCGTCTGTAAGTGCAACACTTTTCATATTTTTACTTCCAGCTGTCTAGATAGTATTTCACTTTTTTCATTTCTAGTGCTCGCTCTCAGTTATTTAATGTGAATTTCTAGGGCATGGTGCCCTTAGCAGACATCAGAGCAATATAACACAAGAAATCAGATATATACTGTTCCAGGAGAAGGCAGGAACAAAAAGACAAACTAGGCTCTTAATACATATGGTGCTTTTGATTCATGGAATATAGAAAATTGTATTTGATTATATCTGTAATGGATCCTCGTAACTTTAGATTAGAGTTATGCTGATGGCCCAACTAATGGACAGTTTATTGCAGGAATAGATTTCATCCCATCATATTTTTTTTCCTGGTATCAATTACTTTGAATGTTTAAATGTCTCATTTCTCTGGATGTTTATTGCTCAATTTTCCTTTCTAAAGAAACCCCTACACACACAATGCCCCTGGTGTTCCTCTGCTAAGTTGCAGGGAACTACAGTTTATGTGCTCCTGGAATCCAGAAGCTCCTGTCATCTACCAGCTGCACAGGTCAAAAGATCCACATTTGTGGTTTACAGTTACTGAAGTCATCGCAACACATAAGCAATGAGGTAATAGAGTCCAAGTTCTCTTAGGAGACATGTGGATGCTATCAAGAGAGGAAAATAAAAATTAAAAGGCTTATTAAATTAACCTGTCTGAAATGGAAAAGGAATGTGTGGGGCTGCTGCCTGCGAGATTAACAGCAGAACTGATGATAAAAGATTGGAAGCAAAGTCGGTTTGGTGGAGAGCATCTCATCTTCAGTCAACTTGTATTAGTAAAGCCCTGAAGAACAGAATCATTAAATTATTGCTCACTGAAGACGCACAGAAGGACCTTGAAGGAAATGTTTGTATGCCAGTAAAGTGTTTAGGAGTCTGTGGAGGTACCAGAGATGTCATCTATTGATCTGAGGGCCAGGGGCCAAAGAGGCTGGTGGATTGAGGCTTTCATTTCCACTTTGCCTGGCTGTAACCACTTCTGAAATTCTCTCTAGGAAAAAAACCCAACCACCCAACAAACCATAACCCAACAAAACCCACCCCCACCCAAACAACCTTGTGGAGAAAAACACCACCTTTATCATGCCTTAAATACTGTCCAGGCTGCTCAACACCTGTGATTTCAGAACAATCTCTGCTGTTTTTTGAGATAGGTTCTGCATCTCTCCAGAGCAGACAGCTGCCAGCCAAGGGGTGCCAGGACATCAGCGTCCCTGCAGAGCAGCAATCCCCAATTCGGAACAGACACTGAGTTTTTGGAGGGCATTTGCCCAGGCTGCTGGGTGCCACACGTGAGAGGAGCACTGGGGGCAGATGTTGAAGGGTGCCTGCTGATGAGAATTCTTTTTTCAGCCAAACTCTTCAACCTGCCCAGCACACCCAGAGGAGAGGCCGCAGGGCCTCTTCAGTCCTGATGGGCTTCCTTGTCCTGGCCATTATTTCTTGGAGAAGGGAAAAACCTTACAGGATGGATGCACAACAGGCCTGTTTAAAGGGGACAAGGCTGCATCTTGGCTAGGGCAAGAGACATTTTCTGTGGTGAGACAGGATCACTGCATCCTGCTCCTGCGTTGTCCTTGAGTTTTTAACCCCAGGCTTTGATGGGGGCCCTAATCTGCATTATAATCCCCACGAAAGGAGCCACACTGACCACAGAAGCTTTCCAAGGACGCAGAGAGGAGAGGGAATGCCTCATGCTGGGGATGGGAGGGGGAGAAAAGGGGGGAGCGCTCGCTGCAGCCCCCTGCGTGGGTGGCAGCTCCTGGGGCCACAGCGCTGCCTGGCCCGCCGCTCAGGCACACTCATTCACATACAGGCCGCATGTTATTGCTACTCCAGCAAGAAAGCTGGATCCACTTATTTTTTTCATTAAAATGCAAATTAATTTAATAAAAAAGTGGAACTGTAAATTAATTAAGCACTTAAAAATTCTACATAATACAAGGCTAATACTTACTCTGTAGAATTTCCTCCAGTTCATATCGCCACTAACTCTCCCAAGTGGGACTAGCCTGGCAGCTCCAGTGATATAAATCAGTCTTTGACTGGTGATGGGATCAGAGCTCATCAAGGGGCACGTTGCCTTTTTACTGCTTCCCAGTTACTGGGGCAGTTGGGATGTCTGCCTCCTCTGCAGGAAACTCATCCTGCCAGCACCTGTCTGCCCCTTGCAGGTGAATGCGCTCAGGAGCAGGGACGCTTCCTTTCCCCTTCAAAAAGTAATGTATCCCTGCAATTTACTGCAACCTGACAGTCGGCGTGAAGGCTGTGGGAGCTGCTGCCCTGAACAGAGCTCCAGTGATGAGCTGCCCTCCCACGATGTTCAGCTGTAATAACATCACAGCTGCCTCCAGGCACTGAGCTCCCTTGGAGGCTTTGGACACATATGAGCCAGAAGACTCTGGATCTGCAATTATTTATATTTTTTAAAATTTTTGCCCTAATACAAAGTGCCATGCTCAGGTATTGGCTCCAAAGCCAAAACGTTCTGCATGCAAGCTGTGAGACCGCTTCTAATGAAGGGCTGGCAGCCAGCCCCATCTCACTGCTGTCACGCTTGTGGACAGCTGAGCCCTGGCACAGATCCTCCCCACAAGCAGCTGGATGCACAGCAGCCCCTCCAGCCTCAGCATTACCACCCCTTTTCTGCAGAGTGGGAGCAGAAGGACAGGAGAAAGACTCTTGCTCAAGGCTGTTGGGGGTGGTGGTGGGAGGTGTCAACCTTCAGGGCAAATTTGGCTTAAGAAAATAAAAAAAAACTACCTTGAATGCACAAGTGCAAAGCCTGCTCTCTGCACCTTCCGTTCCTAAGTTATACACCTACTGAAACACTGTGGAAAATTCACTGTTAGTAGAAAACTCATCCTTAAAGTAGAGCCAGCAAAGCACACTGAGAAAACGTTGGCTTAAGTGAGTATTTCCAACAGGATCAATGCCTCCTGACTTGCAGATCTACATCTGAGCTCATCACCTTCTGCTTTCTTACAGAAATGGAGAGAAAAGGCAATTCTGAGAATAATTCAAGTCATCCTAAAGCAAGCATCTGAAGCCAGTCAGGTAAACTGCACCAAAAATTGCCCTTCCCTCTCAGACAGCTGTAATGAGAGTGCAGGCAGGGAGCTTCCACGGGGCTGTGGCACCCGTATTGGACCTGAACTTTGGCAACACAAATCCTCCCTCTCAGCTCTCTCGATGGGACCCTGTCCATCTCACATACATCCACCTCAGCCCTCCCAGTGTGGAGTCCCTTGTCCCATGTGGGGCCCCACAACTGGGTATGTGGCCCCAGTGCAGCCCCACAGCACCCTCAGGCTGTCACACGTGGAGCCCCATCAGATCCATAGGGGACCTCGCTGCCAGCCAGGGACTTGCAAGGCTGCTCTTCCTCCTGCCATGCAGCAAGGACCACGTAGGCTCCCGCGCTGGTGTTCATCAACCACCACACTCATTTATTGCCATGTATACACCACTGCCAGCAACATTATCCCTTAAATAAAGCTCACCCACCCCATTATTGTAATGTCAACTCTGAACCTCTCAGATAAGCCCTGCAGACAATTTATAATTACACAGAAGTAGCTCTTGTACACTGCACCGAGGGGCCATCAGGAGAGGATTTAGGTCTTTCACAGAGCCAGCGTTTGACAGGTCTTTTTTGCCATTATTTCATCTTGACAGCTCCTTGCCACCCAGCTCCTCCTGTGACTCTACACTCACGCTTTGTTGTGTGATCTCAGGTGAAGAGAGCACGTAATGGGCAATAATTGTGGGCGATTACTGTTTACTTGTTAACTTTGCTTGGCAGAGCAGCTGTGATGGATGCAGGGGCTGGAATATTCCCTTTATCCCCTGTAGCACTGAGAGTGAACCGGTGCTTAATTCAAAGGCTGAAATCTATAGAGAGAAAAAAAAATAAAAAAAAGAAGGAAGACGAAACCCATCATTAAATTTCTCTTAGTGGCTATGTGCATAATTCATCCAAACAGCATCAAATATAAATGGCCTTGTGTCAGGATGAGCAGCGCAGGCACGGCAAATCCAGCCTGCGCCGGGAGACAGGAGCCGCGAAGCCGCCTCTCCCCGCGTTAATGAGACCAGGCACCGAAGTACTTCCACACGAGGCTCTCAGGCAGGGCACGGCAACCGGATCGAGCCGTGTGCGGGCAGCCCCGGCTCCCCCCATCCCCGCTCCCCCGGGGGCTGGAGCAGCGCCCGCCCGCCTGCGCCGCCCCGGGCCGGGACACGGGCAGGGACGCGGACCCCGCCTGCCACCGCGGGAACACCCACCCCGGCCCAGCCCGGCTCCTCCTGCGAGGCCCGGGCCGCAGCACAGCGGTTCCCCGCCTGCCCAGCGCCGCGCCGGGCCCGTCGCGCTCGCTGCTCCCACGGCGATGCTGCCCGCGGGTACCGGTAGGCGATTCCCTGCCCCGTTCCGCGTTCAAGCGCTTGTGCGGATTACGATACCCTGGACCTTGATCAGGAACCTCAATTTCACCAGCAGCAGCCACGTCCCGGTAAACAATCCTCGTTCCACACGAGCTGGCGTTCATCCAGCGGCTCAGCACAGGCTTGCAACAAGTTTTCTAGAAAAACTTGTAGTTTTGTTGGGTTTAGTTGTTTTTTGTGGGGTGGTTTTTTTTTTTCTTTCCAATTATTTGAAAAACACCAAGTTATTTAATAAATCACAGCAAGTTGTTTTGCAAAAGTATCCTTTGAACCATTAGATATTATTGTGAATGCCAATTTTTCTTCCCACCTTATGGCAGGATAAAGATACCCCACTCAATTTTCATCAAAAGCACATGAAAGCAATCAAGGCTCCTGTAGTTTCTATGGAAATAAGGGATGCAAATTGGGATTGCGTGGTGCCTTTTTTCTTGAATTTATCCATAAAAATGCAAATACTCTTCAAGAGATACTGAAATATTTGCCTTGTTCTAAGGGAGGGGAAAATATATAGATGAGGCTCTTTTGTCCACTGGCTCTCTTGGCAAAGAGATTTGACGGCCCATGGAGCACAAGCCTATCGAGGCTGAACGAGCCCTGTCAGAGCATGAAACGGAGGCAGAGGTGGCTCTGGCAGGAGCGTGCCTGGCCCCAAAGGGCCACAGCTTGCAGGTCCCTCAGCCACCAGTGTTAGCAAACAGGTTCTCTGCCCTTTCCCACAACGCAACCTACCTGGTCCCTCGGTACCCCGTCGGTCTCTGCCCACAGCGTAAGGGCACGCCAGCCGCTCTGATGGGGATTCAGAAGAGCAACGTCACTTTTCTTTCGTGTGGAAAGCAGATGAGCAAAAGGAGCAGCACAAACAAATCACATTTGCGATGCGTCTGCTTTACTTCCCTGCCAGGCACTTCAGAGCAGAGCATACAACAGAGGAGATCCTGCTCCTCTGCTAGGTCTCACCTTGTCCTGCAGCAGGGACTGATCAAAACCCTGCAGCAGGAGGTTTAATTAATTCCCTTTCAAACTGAAGGATACAGAATAGTTAATGCTAGCAAAGGTCTGTGGGTTATTCCCTTAAGTGCTCTCCCACTCTCTCCTCTTTCTCCGGAAGCTGTATTGTGTGCTTCGTGCTGCACTTGCCAATAAATAATCAAACAGCTCTAGGAAATGCTGATCCGCAGCTGGGCCCCTTTCCCCCAGCCAGGTCCAGGTGCCAAGCGCTGTGGCACCTCTGCTGTAAGGAGCCCTTGCAGGGAGCTGGAGCTCATCCCTGGGGCACGCTCGCTGCTTGTGGATTTAGGGAAATTTAAAAGGTCAAGGAATGGTATTTTGGATCACTGTTGTTTGCCAGAATTAATGACAAGCCCTGGCAACTCAGCTAGTAAAACTCCACGTGTGAACTAGAGCATGCTGCAGCTGCACAATTACAAACTTGCAATTAATTAATTGTGCTGTCACTAGATGCACCTGAGAACAACAGCTAGATCAAAGAACTGAACAGAGATCAAAATGATTAGTAGATCACTTTACTTACAGTTGAAAGTGCCAATTAGATACAGCAAAGACACACTCTGGCTCGGTGGCTTCTATTAACAGCTCTGGAAGAGAAGAGTCACTGTAGGCTGGGGAAAAAGAATGGGGAAAGCCCAACTGCTTCCAGCGTGGGCAGAGAGAAGTCGTGGTGGTCCCTCCCTTGACTTTCCCTTTCCAAGGGTGCCTGTTACACTCTGGGCACTGTTCACACCCCGGGCTGTGCTGAAAGGAGCCGGGTGAGTAGGTTTTGCAGACCCAGAGTCCCCCTCGAGCTCGCTCCTGCGTGCAGGAGCAGCATGCAGCCTGCCGCAGCCGTGGGCAGAGAGATTTCCCAGGGCTCACATCCACCCTGCGCCCAGCACCTGGGCAGAGGTGGAAGTGATGCTGGTGGCAGTGGCTGAGCTCTGGATGCTCCAGTAACCATTCCCCAAGGTGGAGAAAGTGTCAGGGTTTGAAATCCATGAGCTCTCACTCTTGCTAGTGCATATCACCTGCACTGGCTGCTCTGTGCTGACTTAGTGAAGCACGGCCAAATTTATGGTGCTGATTTATAGTTTTCCCTACAGTCATTGGGAGAACACATTCCAGCTGTGCCTTGCAGGGCTCCAGAAGGAGCTTATCCTACTCTGCAGACAGCTTCTCCCTTCCACCAGCATGTCTGGGGGGGAACAGTGAAGAATGCTGTGGGTTTCTTAAGTTTTCAGTCTTGGGCTGCTGTCTTTCAGAGAGAAATGCCGTAGCTTAACCAAACGCACCAGCTCAGCCAGGGAATTACTGACCTCCAGGCCAAGACTCTGCACCGCTGCATTTGGAGGGATGCTGGCCTTGTCAGCGCCGGCTCCACGAGTCCCTTGCAGTTCCTGCACTCCACACCCACTGCCCAGCCTGTGAGGCCAGAAAACATCTGCTCAGGTGCCTCAGAAGGAAGGGGCTTTGCCTGACTCCCTGCCAGCACAGGAAAGGAGGTGCTAGGAGGAGAGGCCAGACCATGGAGGAGATGTCTCCCGAGAGGCGGGCTCAGAGCAGTCACAGCTGCCAGCCCCACCATGGGAGGATTCCTGCTCTCTGGTGAGACGGTCACAAAGACCTGGGGAATGAACAGCAGCACTGTGGCCAGACACTGGCTGCACTACATGTACTTGGTGTCCTTACTTAGATGTACTGCAGTGAGCTTTGTCTCCATCGTCTCCTGTTTGTCACATTGTTTAATTTCTCTTTTTAATTGACTCAGACATTGTTTAATTTCTCTGTTTAATTGGCTCAGACAGAGAAGCTGCAGGCAATGTCATTCTCACATCATCTCTCAGAAGTGTCGCAAGCATGAGGGTGACATTATTGGTCAGATGCAGCAAAGTCCTGCAACATCCCTATGGATCCACCCCCAGCTGGATGGATCTGTAGGGATCCAAGGAGGCAGAAAGAGAGAGCAGGCATAAATCATAGATGTCTGCAGGACAAAGGCTATTAGCAGGGTGCCACCCCGGCTCGTATGGGAACTGCTTTCATTTAACATATAACCCAACAAGTGAGACCACAGGTAGAATGAGAATTCAGCACAGCACACAGATGACACCAGTACTTACATCATTCAAATCCAGAAGTGCCTGAAGGGAGCTTCGGAGGCACCTCACAAAGTGAGGTGAAAGCAGGTAAAACAGTGAGTAATAAAATTTTGCCACATATGTGTGCTCTCAGCACAGCCACTGTGAGGTCTATTTAACCCACATGATTTTCTTTATTGATACAGATTCAACAGATACCTGAAAAAATATTGAACAAATGGTCCCTTGTATTTTAAAATGTCTTGTATCTAGCATGCCCTGTATTTTTCCAGTCACACGAATTACTTGAACAGATGTATTTATCTCTCTGGGTTCAGCAGGTACAATACGACGGCTGTTCCATCGAGCCTGCTTTGATGGACCCAGGTGCTTCAGGAAGTTATTTTCCACAATGGTTTCTTTGGGTGGGTGCCGGATGGGACTGGAACAACCTGAGGTGAAAAACGCCCGTTCAGGCTTTCCCTGGAGAGCTGCAAGCGTCTGGAGATCTGCTGCACTGCTCGCTGAAAAGATTTTTAATAGCTTTGACCTTCATGGGGTCTATGCAGTCTCCTTTTGTCAAAAAGTGTATGTGGAAGAATTCTGGAGAGGAGCTGAAGATAATACAAATGTTCTGCAGACTCCAAGGGAATTACAGAGCGCTTCCTCAAGTTCTCGGATTATTGTTCTGAAGTTTAGACCATTAGCATCGGCTGCTGCAGGTGTAAAGTAGTTTATAATCAGGAAGGGCAAATAATTGCTGGTCAGGAGGCAATATAAATATTTGTTATTGCAGATGACTTATAAATAAATCATTTCAAATGACAAAATTAATCAGATGATTCATTTGACAAATAAGTATTTGATCAGCTCTGCCTGAACCCCATTGGCCAGCCAGGCACTCTGTACAGAGAGATCCCTGAATACATGGAAATCCCTGAAATTTATGGAAAGAAATATCACTTCACCTTGGGACACACAGGCACAGAGAGAAGCAGACAGATCATAAATTGCCAGACTCTCATGCTTCAGGCCAGGAGGATTCCAGAAGGCTGCCGGAGCAAGGGGCGGGACTGAGAGCAGCCGCAGCCTGGCATCACAGAATCACAGGGGTTGGAAGGGACCTCAAGAGATCATCCGGTCCAACCCCCTGCCAAAGCAGGGTCCCTAGGACAGGTTGCACAGGGAGATGTCCAGACAGGTCTTGAATCTCTCCAGAGAGGGAGACTCCACACCCCCTGGGCAGCCTGTCCCAGGGCTCCCTCACCCTCACCGGGACGAAGTTCTTCCCCATGTTGGTGCGGAACTTCCTGTGCTCCAACTTGAGGCCATCGCCCCTTGTCCTGTCCCTACAGCCCATTGAAAAGAGGCTGGCCATTTCCCCCTGTGTCCCACACTTGAGATATTTATAAACATTAATAAGACCCCCAGTGTGTGCTGCCGTGGGGCTCAGCACCCTGCAGCACCCACAAATCCGGCAGGTACGCCCAACACCTGCTCTGGCATCTCCCCACACAGGGCACTCGCTAACAGGCTGGGGATTCCAGCCTGCTAAGGGGCTGTCCCTATCCAGGGGTCTCACATCTTTTCCAGGCTGTGCCAGGCAAACCTCATCAGGGAGTTAGGGTTCTTTTTTTTTTTTTTTTTCCCCAAAACCACAAAATGAGTGTGTGTCATTCTAATAGCTCTGTGTACACTGCATCTCATCTGTATTCAGCACAGCACCAAAATGGGAAGAAAAAAATAGCCCCTGAAAATAAAAGTATGAGAGATAGGAGGAGACACGAGCCATGAAGAAAGCAAACAGCTCCCTGCCTGGATTCTGACTTCCCAGCACCTCTGGTACTCCCACACCCTCCGAGCTGCTGTGTACAGCTCTTAGTGGGTTTGGACTCATCAATGTTCAGAAACATTAATATAATCTGCTCTGAGATGTGCACATATTATCCATACTGAGATGTAAAATACGCAAGAAGCTGCATATTTTGGGTGATTTTTATTCCTTTGTGCATTTTAGCTCAGAAAAATCTAACATATATTAAAAAAAAACCCAAACAAACCAATGCTTGCCTCCAATAGCTTAAATGTCAGTTTTCTATTATTTTTACAGTCTGGTCTCAAGGGATATAAAGGGCACCACATTGCACTCAGCAGTGAAGAATCACAGAGCTTCTCCTTTACATGATGGCAGAATGAGAAGCACCATCCAAGGCAGATGAAGTATCACCTTCCCCACCTTTCCCCACGACCGCAGGTAGGACCAAGAACACGACTTAGTAAGGAGGGGACAATAAGGATCCTCCAACACACAAGGATGAGGTTTCCTCAAAAAGCCTCTTTGTTTAGCCAGGGTGGCTGGAAGAATTGTAAGTGCCAAGGATGAGGAACACAACCAAAGGGTGACCTGTTGTGTTTTAGATCTTGGTGGTGAGATCGTGGCTGGTGGACCCTAGATCCATGAGACACTGTCAGGAAAGGTGGGTGCTGCTGTAAAACTGAGATCATGAGAGCATCAGGAAAAATTAGTATTTCCTGGAGGCTGCTGCCCCCAGGTGAAGCAGGGTGCTGCAGGCTGCACCCGCTTTCTGCAGGGAGAAGGGACCAGCCCCACAGCAGCACTACAGCCCATAAAACGAACAGAGTTATCTGCCATGCAGGGATGCTGGGAACAGGTCCTACTTGTTTGTTTTTCAAGTCTCTGGCACTTCTGCCAGAAATATTAACTCCGTGAGCTCCTCTTGGGGTGGGAGGTTTGCAGGGAAGTGAGGGTCCCTTGATAAGAAAAACATGGTAATGCCTCATTTGCATATTTTAGGAGGGAGCTCCCTATGCAGTCACACAAGTGTAAGTTTCCCAGGGTCTCCAAATCCCCAGCCACTTCCAGCTGATGCAAATAAAATCTTGTTTTTCGGTTTACACCAGAAGATGCTGGCACCTCCCCCCAGGACAGGAGGATTATCTGAAGCCAGGAAGAGAAATTGGCAGGTCAAACTCTTCCTCATATCCAACAATTTCATGGTTTGATTTTTATCAAGAAGGAGTTTTAATGTCACAAACAAAACAGCAAGAACCCTGCCAGTAACAGTTACACTATGGTCCCTGTAGCCCACATGACAGGGGATGCAGGCAGTGACTGTGCTGGGAAGCGATGGCTAATCCTGCTGCTGGCGGGGACCAGCAATCCAGCAGTGTGGCGGGGGACCTGTCTGTCCGTCCATCCATCCATCCATCCATCCATCCATCCATCCATCCATCCATCCATCCAAAGGGGAGACTCTGCAGGACCAGAATCATCCTCAGCCCAGCACAAATTCAGTAAAGGCTGGGTTTGGGGTCAAGTGCTCCTCTCCCTGGCCTGCCCGGGCAGGTCCGTGCTGGCATGCAGTGGAATTTTCCAGTGTATTGTATTTTCTACTCTGTCAACCTTTTATTTAAATGACATTTGGCTGCAGTGCTAAAAGTACAATATTGAAAATCAATAAGTGGAAAGTGTTTGAAAGCCAATCTAAATCAAATATTACAATATGGTGAAGTTAATCATCTGAAATTAACCTTATAACTGGTGGAATCACTCTAATCTATAAAGAAAATCAATATGGGCATATCAAACCAAGCTCCAAGCTGCTGTCTGTTCCAGCTGACCATGCAAATGGAAAATAATGGCCAGTGGATGCTTATTGCTCCTTATTACATGTTAACACTGCACATGGGGCTGAGGTGGCCAGACCAGGCAGCGCAGCTCCCCAGGTCACTCACAGCAGTTGATCCCAGAGAGCCTGTTGGGGTTGTCAGAGACTAACTGGCTGTTTCATGAGGAGAATTGATTGTCCTCAGATGGAAAAGAGCTGCTCAGGCACAGCACCCCGCACCCTCCCAGGCTCCAGCTCAGCCCCAGGCTACACCCAAAGTGCCCCCACCACCCTGCTGGCAACTGGGCCCAGCGCACAGGTCCCCACCAGCGCTGCCACCCTCCACTCCCCCAGCAGCACCCCTGGGTGTGAGCGCAGCGGCCTGCACCGCAGCCCCACACCATGGCAACGATGCCTCTCGAGGAATTCACCCCACCTGAAGACCCACTGGCTGCACCCCGGCCCCCAGCGAACGGCTCCGAAGGCCGGGGTGCTGCTCACTCACCCCGTGGGTGCTGCAGCTCAGCCTTGAGGGGCACAGAGCGATTACCCTGCCTGTCTAACCGCATCTCCAAAGTGGCCATCAACACGGCATTTGCTGGGAGGCTCTGGGATATGACAGTGATAAGTGCTTTGATAGCAGATAGAAATCTATAAATAACAACAGCTTCTCTCAAAAACCTCATTTTAAAATAATGAAGACATTTCTTAAAGTGACAAGTGTCTCAAACGTTGATGGTAAAAGCTGGGGGAGGCTCTTTTTGAAGTCTCAGTAACTGATGCAGGGAGTGAGATCTCAGGGAGTGAGATCTCAGCAGCAACCTGCACAGTCTCAGGAGCCCAGGATTAGTCAGAGCAAGCAGAGTGATCAGAGGCTTTTCCAGATGCTCCTCATGTGCCCCAAATTTAAAGATGAATGAAGGTTCATGAGCAGATGCCATTGTCCTGGGATCGCAGCTACTTGGAACCGGTTCTGCCTGTGCTCAGAATGAAGAGCAGCTCTTGCCTCCAAGGTCCCCTCACTGGTAGACCTCCCCATGCACATCAGCTACCCTGAGGTCAAAATATTTTCTGCATTGTAATGAAGAAAGAAAATAGTGACAGTGTTCTAGCTGCCAATCTGACACGTGTCAGCCCCCATCTCGTGCTCCGAGGGTGCGATACCCACACAGTCCCACCAAGGCCAGTAAGATTTCGGTGAACTCCAAGCTCAGAGCAATTCCCGCCCCCTCCCACCCCCGGGGAGGTTGGCAAGGTACTTGTATAATGGTGGAAAACACTTGCTGAAGGGAAGGTACCAGAGGCTGCAGCTGGCTGCACTGAACACCTCTAGAGCTTTTCCTTTCATCTCAGACACAATGAAGTTGGAAACAAACAGGGATTTTTATTCATCATCTGGATGCAGGGCTCAAGGCTGGGCTTGGGGTGGCTCTGCTTCTGCCTTTCAACATCCTAAAGCTTGCAAGAGCACTGCTGTACCATCATCGCTGTTGGAGGGAAGGGACCTACCTGGTACCTGATGTCACTGTCCCTTCTGGGCTGCTGGCACAGAACAAGCAGCCTCCCATGAGCTAAGCAGCACGGTTTGGGGATAACAGCAGAGCCCTGTGCTGGAGGAGCCCAAGTCTCCCACCAAGGAGAGGCCTCAGAGGAAAGCACCCTCCACAGCAGCCAGGGTTGCCCAGCCAAGCGCGATTCTGCTGGCTGCTCATGCCAGGCAGTGCGGGCAGACAGACTGCCTGCAGCAGACAGACAGACTGCCTGCAGCAGCAACAGGCCCATCCCCGCGCAGAGGAGCCGCTCCCCCAGTGCTCACAATTGGCCTCTTGCTTGACGCTGTTTTTGGAGCTGTTCCTGCATTGCAGGTGAAGATGTGAGTGATGCTTTGGCCTCCCCAGACCACTGAACTGGGCAGAAGGTGTCCCAGAAGTGAACAGGCCAGCTGGGAGCCTGGAAATGGTGTTTGAAGCAGCAAGTTGCCACGGAGTGATTAAGAACGGCCCTTTGACACTGGAAATGTGTTTTAATGAGTTTCCCACAATATATATAATGCTTGGGTTCTCGTGGAAAGGTCTGGCCTCATCCTCCTCTGCCCTCACCCAAAGGGGCACCAAGATGTGTACAAAACGCTTCATTTTTTTTTAATACTTTAAGCCTAAAGGGTTTTAAATAACTGGGAGCTTTCTCAGTGCTTAACAATCTCTTCATTTCTTAAATTACAAGGAGGAACTACATTTTCAGAATCGATACTCAGAATTTACAAACAACTCTCCAGGTAATGAGGCTCGATAGCAGAGCTTAGCTCACGCAGAGGAGGGCTGGCAGCAGCAGCTTTCTGTCCCAGCTGCTGCACAGGGTGGTTTCTGCTCGATGCTCGGGCAGACCCTCGCTCTCCCCAGTGCAGGAGCCTGTTGTTTTGCATTAGGATTCATTCTAGACTTTGAGCTTCTTCCTCAGGAAGGGACTGTGTCCCATTTACTGTGGGTAGAGCACACAGCGGCCAGGATAGGAAATCTCTGCCTGCCAAAGCTGTGGGCTCCTGCCACAGTGCAGGGGGTGGAGAGAGAATTATTAGATTCTCAGATCCTCCCATCTGGGGCTCTCACAGGGAGAGCTCAGGGGAGAGTGGTGGCATTACACTAAGCGAGAACGGGCGTCACAGAGCGGAGCCAGGGCTTGCTACCCCGGACCTGGCTCTGAGCCCTGGGGTTTCCTTCACCAAGCCTCAGAAGGGGGAGCTGGGATGAAAGCCTGGAGCCACTAATCCCGTGAGTCCCTCCTCATCACCCGCAGCAGCCCCGGCGTCTCCCGGTGACCCGTGGAGAAGCATTAGGCTTGGCAGCTTTTCCTTCACCTCCACCCAGCCGTCCCCTGGCAGCACACCCGGGCACATGAAGAGGTGATGCAGGGATGATCCGGGCGTGCCAGCAATCACACACTTGTAAAACAGAAGGCAGGCTTTGCCCAATGTCACTAAAAACATTTACAGCCTATTGCAGGGGACTGTTGTCCCATTAAGAAACCAAAAGACATTCTGGCTTTCTTCAGCCTCAGGGCTCGGAAGCAAGCAGCGTTTACTGCCTAATTAAATTTTAATATACTGGCAGAGTACAGCTGTACTTGGGAATCTGCATTGGACAGTATGCCAGACTGTGCAGAAACAGAGCAGGTCCGAGCTGCCTGTGCCCACCGGCCCTTGCTCCTGGCTGGCAGGTCAGGGTCCCACAGCACAGCATCACGGGGAGCACAGGGGTTGTGACATCAGCTCTCCTGCACTGCTATCAGCTTCCACACACGGATATGCCACCCAGGGAGCCTGAGTCCCTCCACAAGAAGAGTGCAATCAGGAAAAAAAGACATAAGCACTGCGATGCTGGAGAAGACTCTGACTGTGGCAGGACAGTGGAGGGACAATGCTTTCCTGGGCAGGTCTAGAGGGTAGAGGAGATGTAGCTGGGGTCCTGGCTGATGTTTAGCAGCGCACTGGTCTGACACGTGCACACACATGCAATAGTTTTGCATCCAAGTTTGTTATTTATTCTCTCTTGCTTGCTAATAGGCTACATGTGAAGCCAGGTGGCTTTCTCTTCCTAGTAGTGCTGCTATTTTTGCTTGCTAACCCACTCCTCTGTGGCCTTCCTGCATGCTTCCAACAGGCACAGGGCTGATGCTGCTCTGGGGAGAGGGTTAGCACCTTGCACCCATCTGGAGGGTCCTGGGTACATGCTAGGAAGTCACTCTTCTCATGCTCCCCAGCAGGAGATGCAACATCTGCTGCACAGCACATGGCCTCACTCCATCTGCATCCCACAAGTCCCTTGCCAGTCCCTGCTTTGCCAGGCCAGAGCTGTGCCCTGGGCCAAGCCTCCCTACGAGTCCCTGCTCCCGGGCCTCTTCTGGTGCCCCTTTTTATTTCTGCCACCACACCAATCCTTGTCACCCTCTGACATGGTGGGGACCAGGAGCCAAGTGCAGGCTCCTGGCTGCAGCCGCTGCACAGATGTGCTGCCTGGGACCTCCCGCATGTTGCTGAGGGTGCCACAGGGACAGGGTCCCCAGGCACGATTTCCTTGGTGCCTGAAAAGCACCCCGGCAGGAGCAGTCACTGACAGGTGGCCCAGAGCAGAGGTGGGTCCTGGTGCTAAAAACACTATGATTTTCAGTGGGTGACTCATGTGTTTCCATTGTGCCACAGCTCTCCCACCAAGACAGCTGCCTGCAAGGAACATTCACACAAGCCTTCCAGAGCACTGTGCTGAAATAAGGCGCTGTCAAAACAGCATATATTCCTGCAGCTGCCACAAGCAGTTGTTATTATTGTATTTTTCTTTAATAGAGAGACAAGTGTGCTCTGGTGCACAGGCTGGCAGCGATTGTCGGGCGGTGCTGGGAAGGAGCTTGGAGAGAGCGATGGCCCAGGGCTGCCACGGGCGCTAGGCACAAACTAAGGGCTGGATTTAAGGTCTAAAGCAGAGTAAGCCAGAGCCTTCCTCCTGGTCAGGACACAGGTCGGTATGGAAAGGCAGGACTGCACATGGTGGGGTGTGCTGCTGAGTTACAGACATCCCAGCCCCCTGCTTTCAAACGCCTCTCCCTCAGACACACCCGTGCTTCCTTCCCTCCCTCCTCCTGGCCACGTTCTGGGGCTCTGCAGGCACAGCCCAGGAGCTTGGTCTGGATATGGGAGAAAGCCTGCTCCCTGCAAAGGGGTCTGCTGTACCAACACCACCAGGAAATCACTTCTGGGAAAGCCAGAGGGTGAATCAGAGACTGCAGCAGCTCCTGCCTGCTCCCCCTCAACATGCCACACACATCCATGCACACACATGCACACACATGCACACACATGCACACACATGCACACACATGCACACACATGCAGGCCTCGTGGCTGGCTGCATGCAAAGCAAAATGCCAAGTAACTGAGTAACTGTAACACTCCCTTCCAGTCCAGCCAGGGAACAGCCGGTGTTTGATCAATATTTTCCACAACAGCCACTTCCATGTGATAAATGCACTTAGGGGGAAGAGGAACAAATTAACCTTCTGGTGCAGATGGCAGCTACTGCCTGGGAAAAAAGATGGCTCAATTCAGCAGGGAAGCAAGGGAAGGGCCCCAGCCAGGATTCCCACAAAACTGACCATACGAGGCAGCATCTGGGAAGCATTAAGGACGATCAGCCCCAGTATTGCCCACCCACCCATGCATGGGGATGCTGGAACAGATTCTGTCACTGCAAGTGCTGCCTGCGTGCCTCAAGAGCCGCGGGAAGCGAGAAACTCTCACACAGGGAGCAGGAGCAGCTCCACCAGTAGATAATATATATACTGGGGGCAGCTGATAGATGAAGACAACAGAGGAATTGTGCTGCAGCACCGTGCATGTGGGAAGATAAAAGGCATCTCCAAAAGCACTTCCCAACATCAATCCTTCCACTGGTGACAAATCGTTTGGAGTCAGGGTAATTCAGCAGCTGGCTGGATCAGAGATTACATCAGAGATTTCTCACCCAGAAAGAAAGTGGATGCAAATGGCAGTGAGTGGAGATGTGCCAAAGGGCACAAGTTTGAGAAGTACCATCTCAGGAGCAGTATAGCCCCAAGAATACCACGAGTGAGGACCCAGAAGACTGGAGAGATGGAAATACAATTGCCTTTGCAAGGAGAGGAAAGGCAGATAGACCCAGCACACCACAAGTCCCTTCTTTGAGCTGTCTGTCTGTAACCTGCACCTTAGGCATGGAGAAGACAAGCCAGACTTTGAGCAACAAAAACAACAGCAAAGGAAAATCTGGAGAAGATCAGAAACCACATGAGGATCAAGACATCCATTTCTTTCTGAGTATGTATCTCTGACTACTCAAGTTATTTTTACTCTTCTCCCAGCTGCAAACATGGGGTGAAAATAAGCACTTATTCCACTGCTCTGTAATCCATCATGAACTTAAATTTGTCTGTATCAGAAAGTAACCTTGTGCTGCATCAGTCTCAGCACTGAGAGCACAGCAAATAGGATTCAGGATCAGACACGTGTCTGTAAGATATCCAGAAGCTCCGTTTTCCTTCTGGACCCCATCCTACTTCTCTGTCACTTCCAGATTGCATGGCTTTATGTTCCCATGATTCTCAATAAGGAGACAACAACATGGGAAGCTCAGGGGCCAGGTCCTATGAAACACTGTCCTAGGCTGGTTGGGTTGGGTTTTTTCCTGTAAGACGTAAGGAGACTTTGCCTGCTGGAATGTGGTGTGGAGTTGTATACTTGCATCCCACAAATGCCTTGCTGCTACTAGCAAAGTGCAATCCTAGGTGCTCCATCAAATATCCAAACTGTGTTTATTGTGCAGTGCTGCTGGGAGAGGACCACCAGCCAGGCAGCCCATCCTGAGTGGGCTTCCCACCCAGAAGAGCAGTGATGCTCAGTTCCTCCACCTGCACGATCAGAGGATAAATCCCACTCTGTGGGTGGCCTTGGGGCAGGGGTCTTGGTGATGGACTGAACCAGGATAGCTCTAATCTGCCCTCTACACAGGGACTCCTGACTTGAAAGGTCTAAAACCTTAAAACCTCTGAAAGAGATGATGAAGAAAGAAAAAGGGAGCACACATAGCCTAGTAATGGTGACCTGCAAGGGAGGGTTTGAAAGAAGGGTCAACACATTTGGCTGAAAGATGGAAGCCTGTTCACATTCTCCTTTCCTGCTGAAACAAATACACAGGGTGTGATCTTGCTGGAAATTCATTAATTTTCCACACATTCCCAGTAAGTTAATTTATCAACTAGTAACTGCATAAATAGAACAGGCAAAAATGCTGGAAGTAGATTAAACATTGATGTAAGTATATATTGATTTGAACATTCCCGTGCCTTTGCTTGTGACACATCAATAAAATTAAATAATATCTTAATATAATGTCTTGGTAATTATGTCTTTTTCCCTTGGGTAAGTATGCCCTCCGGCAGTGTAATTAAAACCAAAATTACATTAACCCTCCCATGACCATTTGACAAAACATTAAGAGCCTAGAGAGCTCTTGGGGCTCTCATGCCCAGCCAGATCTTTTCTGGAGCGTTCTGTCTAGCTTTCACACCCACCTGTGTGCACTGCTTGCCTTTGGACAAGGGCTTGAAGAGAGATCCTCCTCATTCACAACATTCAGACACCAAGAACATCAGGTTCCTGCCCTGTCTGGGAAACCAGAGGTGGCTTGGAGGTTTGGTCTTCTGGCATGGGGAGGACCTGTCTCTCTGAGCCTTGGTGACCATCCCCTGGAAAAGCATTCCTAAGGTGGTTGAGCAGTGACAAGCCAGAGACAGGCCATGGGCACAGCAGCAGGACAGAGCCCATTGGCCAAGGGGAAGCTCTGCCATGCCACAGGCACAATGCTCTAAATGGAGTTCTACTGTAAGGCCACAAGCTGACTTCTCCTCCCTGGACCTGGGGAAGCATGGTAAAGCTGGTGGCTCGCCAAGACTCTAGGGCAAACAGCTCTGAGCTGAGTCACATCTGGTGATAGCCCTGTGGCAGCATGGCACTGGTCCCTCCCCAGAGAAAATCCGTCTGTGAGATGAACAGGCCAGATGGGATAGGGATGAGCCTTTACCATAAGTATTAGACAACCACTATACACTTTTGCTGACTCAAAGCAAATCATGGGTCTTGTTAGCTGTGTCGTACAGAGATGTGGAGCGAGGCTTCCCTCAAACGTAGCGTGTCCCAGGGGAGGCTCCCAAGTGGCATCTCAGAAAGTTGCTATTTTTGCAACTGCTTTTTGCCTGCAGGAAATTATTTCCTTCCCTAGTTGCCCTGTTTCCAAAGGGTGACTGGATTGTCGCTCTCCTCGCTTCTGATTCCCAAAACCAGCCACCAAGTGCCAGATAACCAAGGCATGGCATCTGTCTCTGTCTGCAGGACCAAGGCCACACTCCAAATCCTGGTGTCCAGCACCCAATTCTTCACAAACTGTGCTTGCTTCCAACCAAACATCCTCCCTCGGTTCTCTCTGCTCTGCCAGCACCAGCACAAAAACCTCTCTGTCTCCAGCCTCCATGCCAATCATCTGTTCCTTCTGTGACACAGGGTCACAGCCAAAAGCCAGGTGCCTGGACATGGTGAGCAGCAGCCAGACACAGTCTCATGGGTTAGGATTTGGGGTGAATGGCACACATGAGCTCTTTGGGGCAGAGGCACTGTGCTGTGCTCGGTCCCTCCTTGCTGTGGGGTGCTGGCAGAGATGGGGCAGCCTGTGCATGGATCCCTGCTGCCCCTTTTCCTGCAGCCAGCCAGGCGCTCAGGCTCCCACCCAACACCACAAACTGAACAAAAAGCAGCAGCTTGCTGGCACATCAGGCAGAAAGCAGCAGCTGAAGACCAGGTGCAAGGACATGGCACACAAAGAATCACCGAATCACAGACTGGTCTGGGTTGGAAGGGACCCCAAGGATCATAGAGCTCCAACCCCCTGCCACAGGCAGGGACACCAACCTCAGGCCTGGAGTTACACAAGGTTGCCCAGGGCCCCATCACACCTGACCTTGAACACCCCCAGGGATGGGACATCCACCCCCTCTCTGGGCAGCCTGTTCCAGCACCTCACCACTCTCTCTGTAAAGAGCTTCCCCCCAATATCTAATCTGAACCTTCCCTCCTTTAGCTTTAATCCATTCCCCTTGTCCTGCCATTACCTACCCTTTGAACAAGCTGATTCCCCTCCTGTTCCTCTGCTCCCTTCAGGGACTGGCAGGCTGCAATGAGGTCCCCCCACAGCCTTCTCTTCTCCAGGCTGACCCAGCCCACCTCCCTCAGCCTCTCCTCGTAGGGGAGCTGCTCCAGCCCTCTGATCATCCTCGTGGCTCCTCTGACCCCTCTCCAACAGTTCTACATCTTTCTTGTATTGGGGCCCCAGCTCTGGACACAGGACTCCAGATGGGGCCTCACGAGGGCAGAGCAGAGAGGGACAATCCCCTCCCTGTCCCTGCTGCCACCCCTCTGCTGATGGAGCCCAGGATAACATTGGTCTTCCGAGCTGCAAGAGCCACTGCTGGCTCATGTTAAGTTTCTCATCTACCAGAATCCCCAAGTCCCTCTCAGCAGGGCTACTCTCAAGGAGCTCTTCTCCCAGGCTGTATCTATGTCTGGGATTCCTCCGGCCCAAGTGCAACACCTGACACTTGGCAGTGTTGAACCTCATTAGGTTCACCCAGGCCCACCTTTCCAGCCTGTCAAGATCCCTCTGGATGGCTTCCTGTCCTTCTGTGGTGTCAACCACACCACTCAGCACTCACTGCTGCTTGCAGAACCCTCCCTCTGTTCCCGAAGAGCCCTCTTGCCCATCTGGTGCAGGTGGCAAGCACGTGCCTGGGACCCAGCAGAAGCTACTGCCTCCTCCTCACACCAGCACGGGGACACTTGCCACAGCTCTGACCAACGAGCGGCTGGTTGGAAGCATCACCAAGAAACGCTGTAACCCCCCCACCCCGATCGCTCAGAGCGCACGGGAGCCGCCGTTACCACCGCGGCAGCAGAGCCCCTTGTCATGTCCCGTCTGGCAGCGATGAACAGCCGCTCGCCGGCTGACGGAGATGCTGACAATATGACCTTTCAGGAACCACTGAGTAATCTGTTTGCTCCGACGCTGCTGTGTCACACTGTCAGCTTGTCACCACAACTTGCCACTCACATAACCTATTAGTTGTCCAATTTGTCTTTCTGTCACGGACCTTGATGCTCAGCCCAGTGACTCTGTGCATTTTTATTGTTCTTGTTAGTTAATAGAGTGGCCCAAGCTGGAAAGGACCTTAAAGATCATCTAGTTCCAACCCCCCATGCATAAATAAAGCACCACTTTGGAATTTGGGAGGGTTGAGAAGTCACCTCAGTCACAGAACATCACCCTCCTCAGCACCCAGCATGTCCCACCATGCTGTGGCACCTTCCCGGATCCACCCTGCGGGACAGAAACCTGCTGGTCACAGCCCTGAGGGGGCTCCCCAAGCAAAAACTACCCTCCATGCAAAAAAACATCTCCCAGCTTGCACTAGAGACCTTCTGAGACCGGACACAAAGACACCTCCTCTGCCAGAGCTGGGGATAGTCTCCAACACCTCCTGGGCAGAGCAGGAGGTCTAGAGCCAGAAAGACCCCAGCCTGGCTTTAACACCTTTTGCTTCACTTCTGGGCTGCAGACAGGAGGGTGTGCAGGCAAGTCCTGCCTGAAGAACACAAGGGTACCCAAGCTCTGCTGGCTGCATGGATGGAGGGAGGCAATGGGGACAGGGACCAGCTCCAGTGACAGCTTCAGCAGAAGAGGTGTACAAACAGGGACTTGGAGAAAGTGTCTGATCAGAGGCTCCTCCTGTCCCAACACTGTGATGGAGGGCAAAGGCAGGGTTTGTGTCACGTACACCAGTCTGTGACCCAGACACTGTGCCCAGGACCTCGGCGTAGCTTCATCAGGTGCTAGACCTGTCACTTCCAGGACTGGAAGGCAGAACCTTCCCCCACCCCCGGAGATGATCACAGCTCCAGATCTGAGCCAAATCCAACAGAACAAACCCTTTACGTCTTGGCTCGTGTCACACAGTGTCCTTTGAGAGGTGACTATCCCCTTTGCCGTGCTTCTGCGGGTGTTTTCATCTGAGGGCCTTGCAGAGCTTTGCAGCCATTCATTAGCAAAAAACTTCCTGGCACTATCAGCTAATGAGAGAAGGAAGCCAGATGAAAAAGCTATTCCTGAAAACCTGGATCTATCCTGAACTCAGAGCAAAGCTTGGGTTTTTTTCTGCCTATTAGGGTTGGAACTAAAACAATCTGGCCAACTATTGTGCTCCTCCACATATCTCTAATAAACAGGTATCTGTCTATTCAGGCACCATTATAAAATGAACCCTCAGCTGTACAGTGAGGAATCCAGAGTCTCTGCTTGCTTAACTTTCCACTGAAATCCCCATAATACTGTGTGCTGTACTTTATCATGCGTTTAACCACCACAGTTAAAACCCCAGTATGACATTTTACACCTGACTTAACCAGCACTAGATGATCAGCTGCTGGCCTGAGAGGGTGGTTTTTTTACAACTTGCTTTTCTCTGAACTCGCATTAAAGGGCCCAGGAAACCTACTGGGACCGAGGAGGCTCAAGACAGTAGCAGTGTAACCTTACAGCTCTCGGCGTGCTAGTACAGACCATTAGCTGCAGATGTCCTTCTGAAGATCAAGAGTACTTCAAAGCCTCCTAAATTCCTTCCTAAGCTCCAGAGGCTCGGAACATTTGCACGGCTTACGCCAGCTGACCTTGATTCATAAGGCAGCGCTCAGATTGAGACTAAGACTTCTCCTGAAACCAGTTTAAATGTCTCCCATGCTCTGCCTTGAAAGAATGGGGAGACCTGTTTGCACAGAGTTGCAAAGGTAGGTTTTCAGTAGCCTGTCCTGCCCCAAGAGCAAAGCCCTGACGCTTCACCTGTAACATCACATGTCTGCAGAACACTGAGAGACACAAGAAGAGAGAGCTGTATGTGGGAAGTGTCAAGAATTGGAGAGATCTACGGGAATTTCTGTGCACAGGCTGGCTGGACAACTCTAAGTGGCCCAAACATGCCTGTCCCTTTGCATTGCTAATGCAGTACCTGGCTGGAACACCCGGATCCAAGGACTGGGAGGGTACCTGTTTGTCTCCAGTTCTGGCCATTGTTCTTTCTGCTGACATACAGACCCCAGGGCTTGAATCTCCAGCCTCTGTCCTACCTGGAACAAGGTCCCAGCAAAGGCAGGAGCTCGGCTGGGCTGCCAGTGGGGATCACACCAGTCATTCAATAGTCGTGTGCCACAGGATGGGCTGTGGGATCGGAGAGGAACAGGGGCTGCCCTACATATCTTCAGGAACAGGCACAGGTCAAGAATCAAGACAGAGAGCCCAGAAATTTGAGGGCAGTAACACAATGGCCAAAGTAACAACCCAGCTGCTCCACTGATTTATCTTCCAGTGAGGAAATGACATTTCATTCCTGCACTGAAACACTTTTCCAGACAGAACAGATTCATCCAACTCTCCACCTATTGAATGGCAAGGTTTTTCTAAGAGAAAAGCAGCAAGGTTGAAAATCCAAAGCTGCTGTTTGTTCTGCCATGGAAGCTTAAAAATTAATTTATCTGGTGAGAATTTTCTCTGTGTGCTGAAGGACTTGATGTTTTGGCTGGTTTTTTTTTAAGCTATTAGAGCCTAGAAAAAGTCATGACTGCTTCCTTTTGCATCAAGGCTATGATCTTCACTTGCAAAGACGGCAGAGGCACAAGCGCATTTCATGTGCCGGAACACTGCTTTAACGAAGGGATTCTTCTCTTCTACTGTCAGTGCCTGAGTGCAAAGAACCCCGAAGACAATACGATGGGTGAAAGCCCACATGTCACAGCATTTAATGCCTGAAGGCTCCTTGCAGACAACTGTCTTTACAATAAACTTGGGGGAGACTCCCCACTCGCTCTGCAAGGCAGCACTGGAGACGCTTCTGTTCTTCCCAACACTCTTGGAGCCAGGCAGCGATTGATATTAGTGTTTGCAAATTCAGAAGAAGCCCTGAAAATCGGTTCTGATTGCTGCAGACTAACATCAGCTGTTTTGCAAATATTCCAGTTACTAACAAGGGCTTTGGAACTTGAAGATCTGTGATGGCTCCTCCTGGCAGTGCTCACTGTCGTGATGTCAGTAGGAAAATAAAAATCTGAAAGTTTAAATTCTTCATAATAGAAAAATCAGTTCTGTTGCATCCATGTTATCAAAGGTCCAGGAATACTGACATTCCCCAGAGGTGTAAACACTTAATTCGTGCCAGTGAATTTGGAAGGGCAGGAATCCCTGGCACACTGAGATCATGCCACCTCTTTCCACTGTGGATTTCCTCATTTAACAGAGTGACACCAAGGACAGTTCATTCCATTGTCCTTCAGCAAATGACCTAGCCGTGGCACAAGCAGGATGGTCCAAAATCTGAGAAGCAAACACCAGAACAGCAACAGAGACCAGACGGCTCGAGCAGCACAAGCAGCACAATGGCATTCTGTTTCAAAGACAGAAAACCAGCACAAACAGCAATGAGTTTCCATGCCCAGGCAGCTCCTGCCAGTTACAAGTTCATAGAAGGGCATCGATCTAACATGAGTTTGTTCAGTGTCAGCTGTGATGGTGCTGTATGGGAAATTGATTTCTTCTTTAGTACATTCTCCTCCAATGGAAGCTGGCTCTCTCCATGGTGATGGGATGTGCTGATCAGTTTAACAAGCTGCTGATGGGATTATGCAGAATCATTTCATCGGTTTTCAGTAGCTGTGTGAAATGGCATTTGCTGGAAACACAGGTCTGCATGGACCTAACTGGAAAGGCAATGAGATCTGAGCCCCAAAGCCTTACGCTAAAGAGGAAGAGACACACAGAGCCAGAACATCTTCAATATTTCAGAGTGGAAAAGTCCAGCTTCCACAGGAGGTGAGCATTCCTGGAGCAGCTGGGCTTTCTAGGAGAGGGAGGGGATTTTTAGCAGCATGCATGACAGAAGCTAATAGCAACACACCAATGAGCAAACACTGCAGGAGCAGCTCTGGAAAGCTGGTCACTCCACCTGCATTGAGCACCTGCTCCCTCCCCCAAAGACATGTGCCTGCACCATGCCACACACCAAGGAAGAGCAGAGGAAGGTCGCCGCTTGACCTTCACTACTGTCAGGACCCTAAAAAAAGAGCTCAAGTCCTCCTAGTGAAAGGTGAACAGCTCACCTAACTTCATTAAAAAAATAGCAACATTAGTTATTTCAGCCTTCCAGGGCAGGCATAGAGATAGATGAAAGGAATAAGGCAAGCTGGGAACATCAATAAATTACTGCAGCCTCTTATTGGCTGCCGTATTCAATAGTTTAAAATGTTTTCTGGTGCCTTAGGCAAGCAGAAGATTTGCAGAAACGCTGAGCCCGTTGCCCATGATGTATCATAGTCACTCATCAGCTGCTAAGTTGCATTTCCTCTTCTTTTCCATGCAGCGTGTGTAACTCTGAATGGCTGCAGCAGTGAATTAGAGAAATGATATCTCCAGGCTAGCACGGGCTGCCTGGTGACTAAATGTCCAGGGGGACAGTCCCATTTCTGCTACTCAGAGACAGGTGGGTGAAAGTAACAAAGAGCTGGGTACAAAGGCAGGGGCAGGCTTTGATTAGAGAGTCACTGATTACCCTGAAAGAGTCAGACATCTTCACGGGTGGTATGACCCACTTGTCCGTGGGCAGTCGTCCCCCCCAGCCTGCCAGTGGACAAGAGGGTCTGTGCTCCCTATGAAGCCTTGCTTATCCCCAAGCAGTGACATGCAGTCACATCCAGAGCCCCCCTCATGCTGTGACTGCACGGGGAAGCAGAGGTGAAGGCTCAGGTCTGTGTTACTTATGTGCAGCTGCTAATGACTGACAGATTGCATTTTGATGGCTTGACCCACCAAGCTCAGCAGCCCCTTGGGCAGCATAGGGGTGGCTCAGAGGAGGGCTGCCAGCAGCTTTCAGGTGCTTCAGGAGCACAGATTGGGAAGTCCCTGCTGTCCCCTGTCCAGGGGACAGCAGGGACTTCCCAATCTGTGCTCCTGTCCAGGGGACAGCAGGGACTTCCCAATCTGTGCTCCTGTCCAGGGGACAGCAGGGACTTCCCAATCTGTGCTCCTGAAGCAATTCTCTGTCTAGTGCAGCATCCCAGCAGCACCCAATGCCAGGGACCAAGGCATCAGGGGACAATGCTGGCAGATCCTCCAGTGGGAGGAGGGCAAGTGGCAGAGCAGGGATGGGGATCAGCTCTCGGGAGGATCTGCCCCATGGCACTTTATTAGTGGGGTGACTGCTGAGGGCAGGACAGCTGAGCCCTCACAGCAGGGTCAAGGGGCAGCCAGGTGCTCACTGACCCACGGAGTCAAAAACGGGGCTCATTTTTTCAGGGGAAGAATGATGATTGCATTTATATGTAAAGAGCCTGTGGAAACCCCACTCGTGGCAAGGGTGGCTTGTGAAGGACTTGTTCTGGCCCCAGAAGACGTATGGGATGTGACAGGCCTGTGAGCCCACTAATACAGCAAGTGCTTGAAAGCATCCTTGCAGCAGCCCAGGGAGAACCTGATCCAATTAAAAATTATTTTGGCTGGCCTGCTCCTAGCAAGTGCCATATATCTGCAGAGATGATTTTCACAAATGTAGTGGACTACTCCATGTGGCTTTGACTGCTGTTGAAAATATTTAATAAACTCTGGAATATGAATCACTATCAAGGACCCTGAACATTAATTTTAGTCACAGTTGGCCACACTGTATCACCCTATAAACACCTCTCCAGTTTCAATTAACATTTCTCTATCTCCTGTCTCACTGAATATTATATTTAACTAATTTAAGAGGATTGGTAAAGATAGTTTTCACACTTCACAGGAAAGCATAATGAAATAATTATACCTGTACCTACAAAAAGCATGAGGATATTGCATAAAGAGCTTTAAAGTCATCTGAAGCAAAAACTTCTCCAGGAGACTTTCATTCTGCCTCTGGCTACTGAAGCTACAGGCGCAGGTATCTGCCACCCCCTGCTCAGGGGCTGCTTCTGGACATCTGCTCCACAGCAACCACCGCTGGCTCAGCCCACAGCTTCGCCTGCAGCACAGGGACCTCCCACCAGCCAGGAGGACATCTCTGCTTCTCCTTGCCAGGCCATCAACAGAGGTGTGCTGCATCCCTCCGTGGCAGGCACCGCTTTATCAGACTATGGGGACGTTGCTTCAAGGCAGACCTGACTTGTGCTTGTGGCTCTGTGGTGGTAGAAACAGACGTGTCTGGGCACAACGAGCTGAGGGCTCTCCTGGGCCATGGCTCCAAATTTGGGCACTGTGGACCAGCAGACAGGGAGCTGGAGACTCCCAGCTCCTGGCTGCACCCTCTGCTGTGAGGCTAGGAGACACCCACACACCTGGGCATCCTGACATCTCCTCTTGGTCACGTTTTTAATTTCCTCCACCACCAATTCCCACATCTCCTGCCTTAGGGCAAGCCCTGGACCATGCACCATAAGTCAGTGTTTTCTGCAGCACAAACTGACCTGCAAAGCACAGCCACTATGGAGGGAGTTCAAATCCACCCTGCAATGAGGGACAGCCCTGCAACCTGAACTGGCTAGAGACAGGCAAAGGAACATTTCCAAGACAATCCAGGCATTTTAGCCATCCAGGTCCAGAAGCAAAGTTCTTCAGGGAGAATGCCCACAGCAGAACGATCACCAGGACAGGAGTCTATCTGAAACCCCAAACATCATTTGAGGAAAGGACTTTTTCCCTGAAGGAGCCACAGACACGTTGCCTTCATTGGCAAGACTGTGCAACACTCGGAAAACCAACCACGCACGAGTACCAACACCCAAACCTCTCCATCACTCCAAGGCCAGGCTTTAACCTGTACATTCCCTTAGGAAAAATACTTAAAAAGCAGGGAAACCAAGCCAGAGTACTTAACATGAACATATAACTGAGTATTTCCCCCAATCTCCATAGAGGCTTCTCTTGGAAGCAACAGGTGAGACATGTTTTCCAGGACACAGACTCACAGAGGTTGGAAGGGACCTCCAGAGATCGAGTCCAACCCCCCTGACAGAGCAGGGTCCCTAGGACAGGTCGCACAGGTCAGTGTCCAGACGGGTCCTGAATATCTCCAGAGGAGACTCCACACCCCCTGGGCAGTAACAGTAACAGCAGCACTGGAGCAAATTGCCAGCCTCGACTACATGAAGCTCTCAGGCGCTGACAGCATCACTCAGGCACTCTGGAGCTAAATAGTGAAAATAATCTAACTGCTGAAAAAACAAGCATCATTCATTACCAAAGCATCTCCTCCTTCCTCAGGATGGGAGGGCAGCCAGCAATACAGTTGCCTTTAGGCAGGTAAAAGAGGATGCCTATGTCAATTATACTGAGGTCCATCCTGGCAACAAAGAACAGAGCTGGAGGAGGTCTCATTTACAAGAAACCAGTAGCCCAGTTTTGATAAACCACAGAAATTTAGAACTGTAAAGGAAGAAGACAACTGAGTGCTGTCCTTCATGTAACCACCTCTCCTGGATTTGAAGACTGCCACATTCCCTCCTGTCATTGTCCCTCTTCAGACTGTCAAGATTCAGTTCCTTCAACCTCTCCTGGTGAGCCACGTTTCTGAATCTCACAGATTTATCTCAAAATTCTCCAGTGCTTCACCAATTCCCCTGTAATTTTTTTTTTTGGAAGAAATGTGTATTTATTATTTTTTGAAGCAAAATATTTTTGTTTCCTGACATGACATACAGGGGGAACAATTATACTCAGGGCCATACAGGCAACAATCACGTTAATGCATTCTAAAATGATAATGCTTTGCTTTTTGGCAATGGCAGGGCATTATCACACCCACATCCTCTCCTGCAAAAATGGTGCCTTGCCAGATATTTCCCAGAGATATATATATATTTATTCTTTTGATTTCTCCTTTCTGTACAGAATTTGTACTTTTCTATATTGACTTTCTGCTGGTCTAATTCTAATTGTGCCCAGGGGACTGCTTAGACTCTCACCTACATGACACTGGCCAGAGTTAGATTTATAGGCATCCAGGCTCTGCCCTCATCCATGTCAGTGTTTAGTAGACACCCCTCTTCCCCCCCAAATTTCCTGTACTAAACAAACCAAGTCTCCAATCATTTGCTTTTCTTATCTTAGTTTCACCTGCACTTGTGTAAAGCAGAGCAGAAGCAGCATTATCTTCTCCTGGAGCACAGCTTTACTTCCTTGCTACGTGGCTGAGTGCTGTGGGAAGCTCCACAACTGGTGTGAGATGTGGCAACAGCTCCTGGCAGCAAGACTTGTAACAGCATCCATCAGCCTCTGTGTTGCAACTCCCCAACTCCCTACCCGGTTGCTGCCATGGTTTAGCACCTCAAACATGGGCACCTCAGCTGTGGCTGGACCAAACTGTGCAGGGAGGGACAAGGGACCCTTCCCCAGGGCTGTAATAGAGACAGGGGCAGGGCACTCTCCAGCCCTAGGGATATTCCATGCCCCAGGCAGTCACACCACTCCTGAGACTCCTGAGCAGTTCTGCAGAGCTGAAGCACCAAGATAAACCAAAAATTGTCACCCTGTCCCTTGTTTCTGCCACCACTAAGTCCTACTTCCCCTTGTGAAGGTGGCAGTGGACGTACATTACATGCATCATCACTGCAGCTATTTTTACTGCACAAAAATTAGCCCAGCAGGAATTCAATTCCATTAAATTCCATTATTCTGAGAAGGGAAACTCAGTGCTGACTTCAGAGAACAGCAGCCACAAAACCTGCAGAAAGGCTCAGAAAGGACAGAAAAAGAAACAGCTGCTGGGGAGGGGTGGGAGGACACCAGGTGCCTTCGGGCAAGTTGCCCTTGGCCACCCTGACACCTCTGCCAAGCTCCTGGCAGGGGAGGGGGTGGGCTGCATCCTTCCCACCTACCATCTCACACAGCAGTTAACCCACTCTGCCAATCTACAAATGATTTGGAGGCAATCTGCAGGACTGAGCTGCCACCACTAATGGAGCTCTAATGACACTGGAGAGAGCAGCACCCACGGTGGGGTGGAGGGGGGACAGCAGCCGGGGGTGCAGCCCCAGCTCTCAGGGTGCCCTGAACCCTGCTGGAGAGCAGCCCCTAGGCCACAAACAGCCTGCTCCCTGTCCCTCCCACCCAGACCCCAACCATCAAAACCCTCAATCCCTTCCACAGCACCTGACAGCATCCCCTTCCTGGGCTCCAGCAGCAGCCTGGGGGATACAGGTGAAGGCAGGCAGCAGCCTCCAGCCAAGGGGCGGCTCCAGCACCATGAAGAAGCAGGCACCCCAGAGCCCTACTTACCTCTGCCCTCCTACAACAAAGGCAGCACACAGGGCAGAGGGGCGACAGGTCCTTGACCCCCACTGAGGGCTGCATAACACTGCCATTCCCTGGACCTCTGGAGATGTGGGGGATCTGTGCCCTCACCCCCCATAGCCATGCACGCCAAGCTGGGGAGAACTGCTGGCAGCTCCCCTGTGTCAGTACACTGCCCATCAGCAGCAGTCAGGCTAACGTACCGAGACGTGCAGGTCTGAGACAACCTGCATGTGGAATCACACTGGGAGGAAAGGCTCTTCTGGCTCAGCTTGTCAAGGGGCTGCAGCTCCCACAGAGCCCCAGAGCTCCCAGCACGAGCTAACATCCCAGGACCCTGACAGGAGCCACGCTTTCCCAGCCAGACCTCAGCCTGGGCCAAGGCTGCAGCCCTGTGATGCGCTGAGGTTTGCTCAGTAATCCAGGCCCTGCCAAAAGCTGCACTCCAGAGCTGTGCAACCACTGCTGGGGATGCTGTGAGCTCGAGGCACCAGCAGGACAAAGCCAGAAGGAGGAGGCTCAGCCACAGTGGTTTTTGGGCACGCTTGACTTTGCTGGACTCATGACCTCCTCCCCCAAGAAAGACCCCAAAGAAGCATAAGTCCCTGCTCCAGTGTTCACATTCCCTCATTCAACACTGCTAGGAATTTCCCAATCTAAACCCATCATCCTGGAATGAGGGTCATGGGATTTCCACTCTCCTCTGCTTAACAGACTTCACTGTTGTCCTTAAAACCAGCTTCAGAGCTCTGGATACCAAGTACTAACCATACATGGTCACCTAGGAGACAAGGGGCATTCCCAAAAATCAGTGGTAGAAAATGTTTTAATCCAGAATTAAGGAAGGAAAAAAAAAGGAGACTGGGACAAGCCCTTTATGTGCTATGAACAGTGTGGTCACCTGCCTGGGAGCTTTCATGGGGACAAAATGCACAGGATAACGGTACAGGCTTGCCTCAGCCCACAGAGATGGACTTGTGCCCACCCTGGGCCCATCACAGCAAAGGAAACATCTTCCTGGCCACAGACAAGCTTTAGGTTTCAATCCTAATGTGCAAGAGGCTATTCTTCTTGATTAATGTGAAATTAATTTGGTTACATCCAGCCACAGCTTTGGTTTGTACACTATGCAAAACACTGTCCACTGGGAGGAACTGGAGTTGATGGAGATGATTAAGAGAGAGAAAGATTGCACCCATCCCACCCAAGACACCACCTTAGACCTTTCTCTGGAGGAGAAGCAAAAGGTTCAGAGGCAAAAGGCCACAGAGCCACGCTGATCCACACTCCCAGCACCCAGTGCCAACGGCATCACTGTGCCTGCACTACTCCAACCAGCACGGAGATGTTAGCAGGGCTCCTTCTGCGAGGTGTAATGGCAAATGCCTGCAAGTCTTGTGGAAGATCTATCGCTTGGAGGCCCTGAGCAGCTCAGAGCACATGTGTTAAAGAGATAAAATAATATTTTCCTGGTTAGCTCCAACACTTTATTGAATAAAGTTTAAAATCTTCACCCTGACTCAATCCATCTGTGCAGGTGTCAGGGTGCTCTCTCATTTTTAGTTGGAGAGGAAGAAAACGCAGGGCGAGCTGATAAAACAGTTGCCTGATTTGAATTTCACTTCCCTCCCATAACTCTTCACAGAGGTCAAGGAGAAAATGACAGGTGGAAAAATGTATCTTGGAATCACCAACTGGAGGTTTAAGAAGATTCATTTCCAAAGCGTGTTAGTGCAGACAGTGAGAGGGGAAGGGCAGGACTCACCGGCTGCGAGCAGCTAGCACAGCCTGCCAGGATGGAGCGGGCAGCACAGCGTGCCTCTCGCCAGGCTCAGAGATTTAAACCCCCATTTCAGCATTATGGAGAAAGTTCAGTTTCACTGTCCAAACAGACCATCCCAGTGAGCAGCATCCAAGGCAAAACTCAGCTCTGCAGCAGCCCAGGGCTCACCTGCTGCCCTGACGGATGTTCTGTGCTGCCCCAGGCTGGGACCTGGCTCCAAGCAGGGGTGCCCATGTCCCACAGCCCCCCATGCTGCCTGGCACCCACGGGACATACTTCTCTCTAACAGAGCACTGTTCTGCCCTTCAGGCTTCTGGGAACTGTAACTAAACTTTAATTCATTTGGCACCCATCTCAGATTTACCAAGCACAAAAGTTTTAATTTCAGTAATTAGATAAAACTTTCCCCTTGCACAGGACCAAGGGCTGTGGATATTAATAGAACTTCCTCAAAACAAATGAGATGTCACCAAAAGCATCACAGAAGGACAATAACAACCAATCATTCCTCACACCAACAAGATTTAGGATTTAGCTATGGAAGCATATCATTGTGGCCCTGTAATCACAGTATCTCTCTATCAGTGATTTGTAAGGGGAGGAAGTGCAGGGAGCCAGCCCGCACTGCCGCCTCAGGAGCACACTGCCAGCCTTTTGATAATTTCAAGGAGGACACAGCGTGCTGACCTCCCATGCTGATCTGGGGGATGGAACCCCAAGGGACTGTGCCTCACAAAAGCCAGGCAGCACATAGCATTGCCCAAGCACGCGGCAGACTCCTCTGATACAGCAATGATACATGAAAGGACCTGGCTTGCCGTGCCTGCGGACCACCCAGGGTAAATTCACATGGCCCCAGGTCTGTCCCAGCACCCTGGAGCTATCACTTTTCATCTCAACCTGACCCAAGCCCTTTCCTGCAGCAGAAAGAACAGGAGGCTCTCAAGTTATCGCCTCATGTATCTGCTGATCAGGTAGGTACATCCTATGGGCACGTGGAGACAAATACAAGGAGGGAGCACATCACTGAGGCCATGGGATTAGCACGTCCTGGAGCCTTAACAGAGGGACCCTGACCCTGAGAAGAGTAGTGCCACCACAGGGGTTGTCCAAAAGATTGATGCTGGGGCAGACTGTGCTAGCAGCACTTGCATGCATCAGGTGCTGCATCCCCACAGAGGTCCCAGGTTCCTTGTGGGCCCCTCCTCCCCTGCACTGATCTGGCTCGGGGCCCTGCAGGCTCTTGGGAAGCGAGTGCATTTCTCTGTGCAGTCGCCCACTGGAAGCAGTTACCAGCAGCAGCTCCCTTCTGCCTTCCAGAGACAGCCAAGTCCCCCATCAGCTGTGACAGCTTTTGGAGCTGCCACACAGCACAGACATCTTGTACTTAGCACAAGGACAGAATTCCTTTCACACTTCTCAGTGCTACTGGCCTGCTTATGCAGCCCTGTCACCAGCACGTCCCAGAGCCTCCCCAGGATTTAAAATAGCAATCACGAGGCCTTTTTTCCTTCCTCTCATACAGGAGCTCCCTGAGACTGTGCATATGCATACCCCTTACTGGGGGGAAATTGTGCCAAGGATGTTTTGCATCCACTCCTGAGCCCAGCCCTGACAGCAGGGACAGCTCTGACCCTGCGTGTGGCTGCATCAGTGCTGCTCTTCTGGGGAGCTGTCAGCAGGCCGAGGCCACTGCTACACGGGAGCATCGGACAGGAGCCTGTGTGGAGGAGCTCTGTGGGTGAACAGCCCTGCCAGACGGGATGGGCGCTTCACCCCTGGCACCCCCGGTGCTGTCGCACCCTCGAGGTTTTTAGCCTGCTCTCAGACAGGCTGTGGCACTGCCCAGTCCCTTGCCAGCAGCACATCACCACGTAGCCACGCCACTCACCATCACTCCTTGTCGCCAAGGGCAGGAGCTCTGACACATTTGCCTGCAGAGACAGGTCAGACCTTCCCCTGCGTTCTCAGGGCTGTAACACAGCACACGCTCACCAGGCATCGCTCCAACAGCCAGCATCAGCCTCTCCAGGGCAGCTCAGGAGCTCCCTGTCCCACCTCACCTCAGGCTCCTCCTCAAATCTCTGGTGGCCCCACACACTCTGGTGCATCCACACACAGACACACCTTGCCACCCAACTGTCACCCTCTGTTCTCAGTCCTGGCCATCTCCTCAGCAGCACCACCCTCATTTCCACAGGACACTCTTGGCTTTCATTTGTTGGTGGTCTGAGACCTTACTGGGGGGTAACATCCCAAGTGCTCCATCCCTGGAAGGTTTGGTCCCTGCAGAGAGTCTCACATGAGCATAGCTCAAGCTGGGAGCGCTTCTGCCCTTCTCTTCCCTGAGCACTGACTGTAGAGGCCAACGGTTTCATGTTGTCATTTCTTTCAGATTTTAATGCTCTCATTTTTAGCACAGCAACTTATTTTTAATAGAATTTGGAAAGACTTTTTTTGTATGTCTTCACTTCTACTCCAAGGATGTTTGCTCTCAATTTATTTCTCCTCTTCTTATCTTCTCAACAACTGCATCTCTTGTTCCAAGTCCTGCTCATTTTCTGCTCCTTATTGTGATTTTTCTTTAATTTCATCTTGTTCCCACACTTCCCAATCACACATTTCATCACTTCTGCTTCCCTGTTGCCAACAATATGCGATTTCTTTATCTTAATTGTATCACCCAGTCATCTGGTTCCAGGATGGCATCTCTTTACCTCACAGTGCAGTCCCTTTAATCATTACTGCTTCTGGCATGTATAATAATAGCTGAGACAAGCTGTTAGCTTTCACCTCCCAGTCACAGTCACAAGTTTTTTCATGTAAGTCCTAATGACAACACAAACTGAAAACCCTCCAGACATCACTTCATACAGGCTGCAGAAGAAACCCACCACTCCACAAGCTCCCCTCCTCAGCTCCCAGCTGGGTGATGCACAAGACTAACCCTTGGGGAAGAGAAGCCTCTCTGAAGGACCAGTCCCAGCTCCTTGCAAAGAGCCCAGGAGCAGAAGTCCCTGCACACCATGCTGGATCTCCCTGGGTGGGGAAATGCAGCCTTCCCCACCACAGCTGGGACTCCCTTTTCCCTCCAATCCTCCAGGCTGTGTCTCTCCAATGCCCACCTACCCATAAAGAGACAAAACTCCACATGGCTGGCAGCTAGACCCTCACCCAACAGAAAGGGAGCCTCACTACCACCTCTCTTGCCTAGAGGGTCCTTCTCTCATCAGGCCATGGGACTTGCCCCGAGCATCTCTGCAGAAGCTGCTGACCAGCTCCATCATCAGCACTGAGATGCCTTCACCTGGCTGCCTCTGTACACAGCAATATCCTGGCACCACCAGGTGCTCTGGATAACTGGCTCCACATCTCAGGTCTCCATCCAGCACCTCAGTTACAACACCCAAAGCTCCATCCTCCACAGTTTAAGTGGCTTATTCGTGTTTAGAGCATCTTCAGCATTTGGGGACGGGGTGGGGGCAAATTTCCTGCTCAGTGCAGGCAGCCACAGCTCCTCTCCAGGGAGGCAAGAGGGGAACCAGCCTCATGAGATCAGGTTTGGAAGAGTGACCTTCACAGAGCTCCCCCACCAGACTAAGAGGATGCATGGTCCAGGGGTCCAATAGCCGTGTGCCCTTCAGCTCCCATCCTAGAAGAGTTTTGGGATGAAAACTTTGCTGTCTGGACCCACTCCTCCAGCCTGAGTAGCTCCCAGGGAGGACAAAGAGCTGTGGATGCACTGCCATGTACAGCAATAGGCAGCTGTACGTGTGGGTAGGAACAATATTGATACTAAGAAAATTGAAATGCCTTTGCAGCAGCTCACACACCAGAACAGATGCACGTGTCAGACTCAGCACCTCTGTTTGCATTCTGCTCCACAAGCACCCATGGAAGGTGAGCAAGATCCTGGCTCATACAGAGGGGAGCATTTTACATATGTCAGAGGGTATTGTGGTGCCACCTATGAATCAGCAGAGGAGAATGTCTGGTCACCTGATTTGCACAAGGGTAGAATTGAATTGGAGTTTGAATAATATAGGTCAAACAAAAAGAGAATGGAGTGTGGGGGATTATACAGGGAGGGGGTGGATCACAAAAGGAGTTATTTAGTCTGGAGAAAAGCCATTTGCACAAGTGTCATGGTTTAACCCCAGCCAGCAGCTAAGCACGATGCAGCCACTCGCTGTCTCCCTCCCCCGGTGAGAGGGGGAGAGAATCGGAAGAGTAAAGTGAGCAAGCTCATGGGTTGGGATAAAGACAGTTGAACAGGCAAAGCAAGAGCCATGCAAGCAAAGCCAGCCAAGGGTTGGATGAGGTACTTAGGGACATGGTTTAGTGAGTGATACAGGTGGTAGGGGGACAGTTGGACTAGATGATTTTGGGTGTCTCTTCCAACCTTAGTGGTTCTGTGATTCTCCTCTTGCTCTGACAGGAACAGAGGCAGTGAGACAAATTTGCTGCTGACCTACATGGTCTTCCTGATGCATCCTGGAACTGCCAAGAGAGAGTAAGAGCCTGCAGCATTTTCAGGGAGCAAGGCACAACGACAAGCCACCAGAGAAGCACAACCCTTGGCAGAAGAGCCCCTGCTCCAGAATCTCCCCCTTGTAAACCTGGAATCTGCTTTCCACTGCGTTAGTGACACACACGGCTCCCACCCCCATTTCCTTTGCGGGGACCTGCTAAGGCAAGAGCAGGCAACAGGACACTCGGACCCTCTGTAGTCCTGGGGAGCAGGGAAGAGGCAAAAGGCAGCAGGCAAACACAAGGGGAGCTTCCATTCAGAAGTACCTGAGGTTTGACAGCTGAACACAACTGGAAGAGCTGTGGGGAAGTGACATCACTTACATTCCTCCTTATTCCCACACACTGAACCTGCATACTCATGTAGTCTAAATCTTAAGTATTCAAGACATGTTGATGCATTCAAATATTTCTTCCATGCAAATAAGACTCTATATAATCCATTCTAGGCAGCCATAACTTAAACTGACAGCTACTAAAAACTGGGGGAGACCATCATGGGCATGACAAGCACAGATAACAATACTTAAATGCAAAGCAAGATGCACCAGTTGTCAGCCCTGGAAACAAATGGGGAAAGTCCTCCTGGGCACTCAGAGGTAAATGAAAGGGTGATTCACCCACACAGGTCTAGGGCTCGGTGAACACATCAGTGCTGGCACTTAGTTTCTCCCCTTGAAAAGGAGTTGCCAGAAGAAAAATAGTCAGCAAGGGATGCTGTCTGAACCAGAGTTAGAGTCCTCTCAGAGGAGCTCTTCAGGGGCACACATGTTCCCTGAGGAAGAGCTGCCTCTCTGCGTCACCCCAAATCACACACTCCGCACCCCTGAGACAGGCTGGGCAGGTAGAGTCCTCTGCTCCCCCATCTCTGCACTGCTTAAAGACCCTCACACCTGACTTCCATCCTGTGCCATCTTTGCCCTCCACACTCCCTTAGAGACCTCTCTGTCCTGGCTAAGCACAGCCCCAGGACCAGAGCATCTCTCTGCTGTGGTCCCCAAGCCACTTCATTCTGCCACAGCCCTACTCCCCTGCCTGTCCAGAGCTTTCCCTGTGCTCAGGCCTGGACAAGCTAATTTTGTAGGGAACCATCTGTATCCTATCTGCATATACATTTGTGGGTAATAAGGCCAGGAGGGAGCTGATGATCACCCAGCCTGACCTTGAGCCAAGCACAGGCCATTAGACTGCCCTGGATTAATTCCAGTTTGAGCAGCCACGGTGCCTTTCAGAAAGCAAGCGTTTGATCTTTACTGTAGTATTTCTAGTGAGGAAGAGATCCTAGGTGCATTGCTCCAGTACTTAATTACAGTCACAGTTTCCATTGTGTAGCTCTTTCTAATCTGAACTTGTCTGTCTTCAGCTGCATCTAGTTAGACAGACCTTTGTCTGGCAGACAACAGAGCTGTCTGCTCTCAGGGCCCCATTCCCTACGCAGGTACTTACGGGCAGAAGTAAGTTGCTTCCGCCACCTGCCTCTGATAGAAAAATCAGAAGCCTCTCTCCCACAGGCACGGCTTCATTCTCTGGAACCATCTTGCAGCCCTTTAACGCCTCTTACACACCAGCTTCCACCTCTGCATAGCTGGGCATGCTGCTCCAGCCACGCCAGGAGCAAACCACCACTGACTCCTACCTATTCCACACCGGCTCTGTGACAGGGGTCAGCCCTTCCAGCCCGGCTGGGAGCTCCCCTTCCTCCCTTGCAGGCTCACCTGCTCCCAGCAAAGCTTTCTCCTCCTTTTCTCAACGTTGCCCCAGACTTGGCTTCTCATTTACATTCCCTTTGCATTTTCATTTCCTTTCACTCCTTGAAGCCTTTTTCCCAAAGCCCCTGCTCCCAAGTGAGACACTTCATCATGATTTTCAACTGTGGGTACTTGGCCCTTCTAAAGCACCGTACATGGGTTTGGATTTTATTATGTTTATTCGCTAAGAAACACAAGTTTCTTAGTCACAACCCCCTGCAAAGCTCCTGGGAAGGTTTAGTTCAGTGACCAGCCCCTCACTGTCCAAACAGGGGCTAACACAGGACTCCTGGACGCAAGTCCTGAGGCAGGGGGACCATCACACACAGTTTTGGGAGATGTTAAGGCCACTTTGGTTCTGGTAGATGAAACCTCCAGTACAAAGCAGCTTGAGTTGTCAGCAGAAGTGCCACTTGTGATGGACACTGACCGGCCACCACCTTCAGCCCTCAGCCTTTTGCAGAGATACAGCCCAGCACTTCTCTGGTTATAGGTTTTCAAATGTTAACTTTCCAGTTAACTTTCCCAGCAGGTCTCAGCAACAACAAACAGTCCAAATTTGCTCTCAGAAATGAGCAATTCTGAATCTTCTTGTTTATTACCCAAGCTCCTGGCACCAATGCATAGCAATTAAATAACTTCATTAATGTATCTTCCCTAATTCCTTACTGCACAGACAGGAATGCCTCAAGATCTTATCACCCCTGCTCACAGTCAGGGATTTATAAGCACAGGCAATGACTCAGATAAACATATTCCAACTGGTGCATGAAATCATAGCAGAGCCCTTCCCAGTCCCCCCACAACAGGCTACTGCAGCCTTGGGGATAAAAGCCCTGCTGCTTCAGAGACAGATGATGCCCCTAGCTAGATCTCTTTGAGAACCAAAGTTCCCTCCTAATCAAATTGTCATGCCAATGACTGTCTGCACCATCATTGTAATTAACCTCCCCACACATAAAATGCAAATGATCACAACATTTCTCTTCTCCATGGCTCTGTGTGACTCACACATCCGAGAGGAGCAGTGGCTGGTCTATCCCAGCTGCTGGATGTTCCCCTATCTCCCAGCTCTAACAGGACAGCCTTCAGGCATCCCCTCCTCTTCACACACTGGATGATCATCAACACCACCCAAACCTGACCTCTCCTGCCCTCCCTTCTTATCTCTTCTTATGGAAAGAGGAGAAACCCAACCCCAACCCACCACACAACCCCTCACAAGCAATTGGTCACTGGTCTTAGGAGGGGTGGGGATACCAATGATGAAGACAACAGCAGTCTCACCTGCTCCCAATGAAGCCTGCAAAGTGGGCACAAACCAGGTGAAGCCCAAGTGCTTCTCTGGGACAGACCTAAGTGCAAGGGGACAGCCGTGCACCCTGCTGATGGGTGCTACCCACACCTCACTGCGGGCAGGGTTTGCCAGGAGGCAAAGCACAGCTCCCTTTCCACCTCTGTGTTTGCAATAAAGCTCCCTGATGGCATGATACCTTCAGAGGTTACTCTGAGGATTTCACTTATTCAAATATCCCAAAGATTTTATTTTTTTTTGCCTGGTTGAGGCAGCGTTCCTTTCCTCTAGGATCAGCCTCCCTTTGCGTGGGATGGTGGATAGCCTCAGAGAGAACCACTGAGGAAGAAGGAGAGACAGAAACATAATTCCTTGTTTTCATCCCAGACCAAGGTGCCAACACTGCCACCTGACACACAGAAAATTAACTCTGAATCTGCCTAGTGAAAGCTATTTGTTTCCAGGTGACACCTACCCAGGGGTCAGCCCGACGTGGTCAGCTTTCAGTTTTGGTGTCTGGGAAAGGAAAACACACAAAATACTCGTGCTTTTCTCTGGCACCTAGCAACCGGCTCAGTGCTGTGAATAAAACCAGCCCTGGGCTCTGCAGGAAGTACAGGAGGAGGACAAGCCCTTGGGCTAATTTACAAGGAATGAAAACACTTTCTACACAATGTCCTGACACTGTGGCAGCCATTTTCTCCACACAAAACAAATCCAGTGTTTGTTGTTCTTTCAGCCAGGCTTTTCCTGCCCTAAAGTCAGTTCTGAAGTGCTCTTAAGCATCCCCCATGCTGCTGAATTACTCGTGGCTGTGGCTGCTGAAGCATCCCCTCCACAGGGATGCTGAAGTGGATGGAGGTCCTTGCTGGGCCCAACCAGGTGGGCAGAAGGCCATGAACGATATGCCATCCTTGTGGGGCTACAGGGCCCCCATTTACCTCCTGAGCCTTATCAGCCACTCCTGGCAGTTTTAAGCCCCAGCCAGCAGACCCATGAGACATGCTGCTTCAGCATCCTGGGCAAAGCTGCAGCCAGGTGGACACGGGGCACTGCTGGCTGCGGAATGGAGCGGATGTGGGGCACAGGGAGGCATCACATTGCCTGCCCACTGAGGACAGGAGCCAGACAGAGGATCCTGCCAGCTGCATGTCCCTCCCTCCCTCCCCAGCTGGGGTCTGGCAGGATGGGTCCCGGCTGGGAGGCACCTCCAGGGAGCTCCAGCCCTCCCCACTCAAGCCAGACTCTCCAGCCCCTGCTCTTCTCTTCTTGCCAGGGCCGCACAGGGTCCACCGAGGAGAGCGCGAGGCCGCAGCTGCCTTGCAAAGCCACGAGAGCCGCTGGGGTAGGTGTTCAGGCTGGGTACCAGTGACCCATTACGAGAGGATCAAAGAAGCCCTTTCCTCACGCACCAGCTGGCAGCAGCTACCGTGCCTGCAGCAGGCTCAGAGCTGCCGCCCAGCACTGCCGCCAGCCCGGCCCCAGCAGCACCCTCCTGCATCCCCCTGCTTACAGCGGCTCTTGTGCACATCCCCGAGCAGCCGGCACTGCCTGTACACCAGCGCTTCTTCTTCGACAAGGGAGTGTCAGAGGCTGCGGGGCCCCGGCTCAGCAAGCTGACATCATGTGCCTGATGTTGCCAAACACGGATGAGCTGTTGCTAGAACAATCAATTTTTAAATATCTCTCTGCCTGTTATCCTCAGCCCTGCGGTAACTATAGTAACAGCACTCCAGGCTCCCCCCTCTTCAAAGGCGCCGCAGCTGCGCCTGGAGCTGGGGGGCTCCAAGGGCTGCTGCCTGCTAGGCTCTGCCCTGGGCTCACCTCCAGCAGCCCACCTTCCCCACTCAACGGCACCATCCCGGGCTGCTGGTTGCTGCCTCTGGGCCCTGGCTCAGGCCCTGTGCAGACACCGGGCAGCCCCGGCCTCCCTGACAGCAAAGCAAGTGTTCCACAGGCTCGTCGGCTGCCCCAGCACCCCAGGAATGGGGCATCTCCGGAGGGCCCATGGGGCTTTCACAGCGCCCCAGAGCAGATCTCCCTGTCACACTCAGCTCTTGGTGACAAGTTCAACAGCCTGGTGCCTCGGCGCTGTGTCTCGGTCCTCAGAGCAGTGCTGGCAGGCGGGTGCTGTGCAGGTGCCCGCTGCTCCCGAGCTGTGCCGCCTCTGGCGCAGGCGCTCAGGGAGACCGTGCACGTCACAAGGTAGGAGTGAAAAGTAAACCACACTTATCTTGTTTGCTGAGCTGAATTGAAGGATCAAGCAACTGATAACACGTAAGGAAGGAACAGCGATGTGCACTGCCGGTATTGGACACTCGGGTTGCTGCCAGCCGACCTCTGGGCTCTCCTCCAGCACGCAGAGCGCTGCAGCGGCTGGTGCTGGTGCAGCAGACCTCTTTCCAGAGTGGGAGCAGAGACACTGCTCTTGGGGGCCACGCTTGTGTGTTAAAAGCCCTGTTTGGATGGTGACCCCATCCTCAAAGCGCTGCCTGCACTCCTGCCACACGTTACCCTGGCAGTGACACCCCCACCCCGGTGTAGGAAAACCCGTCACACTTAGGCCGAGGTTACCTGGCACATGAGTGAATGTACAGAAGATGTCCTTAGGCTTCTGAGGGGATGTTTACCTGGTTTCTCTCTTTACCTCGTTCTGCTCAGTAAAAATGCAAATGAAGTGTTATCATTAAGTTCACTCTTTCTGCAATGCAAATGATGTGTGTGTTCCCTCTGTACCTGCCTGCCTCCCAGATTTAGGAGGTGGAGAACAAGGAGGGAGGTGGGTTGGCTGAATTACAACCCTAATTGGACTCCTCCCCAGACAACATACACTGAATTTTTCAAAATCATATAAATCTTGTAATATCAATTATTCAATCATTCTGCTAATCTCAAGGCTTCTAGAAGACCTCTGGCTTTGTATGAAAGCTATACTTGAAGTATCAATTATTGACAGCCTTGTCATCAGAGGATTAACACCCAAGAACATGTCCCTTCTGAAAACAAGCAGAGCATGCAGTGCTCCTCTGGGAGGTACCACCTCTTCCAGTCAAAGTGCTCTTGGAGAGGCTTCATCACACCAAATTCCACCCCTGCATTTTATAAGCCCTGCGCTATTAGAGGCATTCATCCTGCAAACACTGCTGCAGTAGAATTCCTAGGGTTTCTTCCTGCCATTACTTTGGCCCATATGGACAGGAATTTAAGCGACTAAGAGAGCCTGTTTGTTACCTACATGTGCAGACAGCTTCCGGAGTGTCCCGAGGGATGATGAGCCCCTCGGCATACACACGCTGCATCAAGGAGGGATGCATCTTCTGCACATGGTGGAAGTTGGGAGTGGACACATTAAGGTAGCCATGTGCTCTGCCAGCCTTGTTTCCTTTCCCCCCAGCCCAAAACCAGACAGTCACATCTTCCATCTGAGCAGAGTGGGGTTCAAGCTTTAATCTTCTCCCAAGGACCAGGCTTCCCCTGCATGACCACACACTGCCGGGCTCCCCAAGGGCTTTGTCCAGCAGCCATTTCCCAGGCTGGGGATGCTCTCTGGGCCCTCAGCTGCTGTCGGGGGGCTTGCTATGGGGACAGCCCTGCAGTTGGGTAGGCACCTTCCCTGGCATGGGGTGCATGACTATGGCAGATGATTTTTCACTCATGGCTCTGAAAAGCATTTGATGCAGTTGCTGCGGGCTGGGAAACGCCGGGAGCCTGCCAGCACCATGCAGAGGGTTTGGATGCCTCCCACAGGCAGGAGGGGCAGAGTGTGTTAATTAAAATGCACTGAGCAAGTGTAAAGTTGTATTGTAAGGCACAAAGGTAGGCTGGCTTCTTTCTCTGACAGGCACATCTGCATAATTCAGCCTGGGCTCCAGCAGCTGCACTGCGCTGTGCATGCTGCCACTGCTTGATATTGTTTTCATCTATTTTATTGAAAAAACACTATCCAAGGTTTAAGCTGCACAACAAGCCCTGCTGTGCAGTAATGTCTTTGCTTGCTTTCTGCAGGCAAATCTAACTGGAAACTCCCAGGTAGTAAGTGACCGTCCTGCAGACAGGAATGCCCATCCTCCTGCCACCGCCGCTTCTGCAAAGCTGCCAAACCTGGGGAGTGGGTAGCGTGACAGCAGGAGGGGGATCCAGCTCCATGGCAGGCTGCAGTGGCACCCCACACTCCCAAGCCATACCAGCACTGCTTGGTGAGTGTAGGAGAGTGGCCAGAAGTGAGGCAGGTTCAGCCCTCCTGCATAGGTGACTGTCTACATGTACCTTGGGGGCAAGCACCAGTTCCCCCAGGGAAATGAGCTGCATGAGAGTCCCATGTGAGATGGAGCCCAGAAAGTATGTCAGCACCAGCAGTCTGAGACCTACTCCAGCCCAGCCAGGGTTGGGGACTGGTGTGCCCCAAGTGCTGTCTGCTGGCCCCATCGCACTGCCTGGCACAGACTGGGGCTGTATTTTCCAGCACAAAGCAGGTGGGAGGATCAAAGGGCACCAGCACAAGCAAGGAGCAGCTCAGGCTCTGGAAGCATGAGGAGAGTGGAGTTTGGGGTGACACTTAGCCCCAAGCTCTGTGCTACTGCCCCACAGGGAGCGGGGAGCAGCGGGAGGTGGGACTGCGGGTCCCACTCTGGCAGGACAGAAGGCTGTGTAAAGGGGGAAGGAGATGGTGCTGCCTCATTAATCATGATAAAGAACTGGCTTAAAGAGAGCCTGGCTTTCAGCATGGTAATTAATGAGCTCTTTAATTTTAGGCTGTAACATCCAAACTACCCCATTAGGCAAAGAGCAGCTCAGAGTGTCCTTCCATGTGGTGTCAGGGAGATGCATGGGGAGCTCTGGAGTGCAGAGCACAAGGGACTTCTCCTGCTGTGCCAGAGGTGCAGTGGGCTATGGTCTCGGTGTATTAGATATTTAAATCCCTCATTACCAGGTCAGCCATTCTGATGGCCTGGAAGAAGTTAGGGATGGCCCATGCTGAGCTGCCAGCCTGCCCTGTCCTTCTGCAGGGCTCCGAGAGTCCACACCTTGGGGGCATGCCAGGCTTCAGGGATCAAGATGGGGATGCTGAGTGAGGAGGCAACCATCATCTCCTCCTCCAGCCCCAAACAGAGCTTGGTGCCATCTGCATCGCTCTGAAGGAAGGACACTAGCCCCATGTCTGAGGGCAGCTCAGAAGATGTGTGGCACAGGGGACCAAACATCTACACCAACAACCTGCACGTCAGCTGGTGTCATGGCTGAGACCAGGAAACCTCCCAGACCTCAGGCAGTGGCAGGGATCGCAGCAGACTGGAGAGCATCCAGGATCAGAGCTCCCTGTAGCTCGCTGCCCCAGGAAAGCACTCACAAAAGTATTTCTGGTTCCCTGGTTGAAAGCCAGCCCAGCCCAGCCTGCCCTTTTTGGGGTGTGAATATACTGTATATGTGAACTGGAGATGTGTCCCACATATTTTCCTCAAAGACTGTATGTCTTTTCTTTTTTTTTTAAATAATGCCAGTCATAAATGTCACGTGCTGGAGCCCAGATCTCATTATTGTGAGCAGAGAAAAGTATGCCATGCAATAAATTCTTTTGTGGGAAATAACCCTGGTGACTAGAGGAATTTATGAATTTATTACTCCTTGTAGGAGCCTTTCCTCCTGTGACTTAAGGAGAGATCTATCATCCTACAGGAGACCTTGCTTGTTCTCCGTTTGGAAACCTTTGTAAGACTTTATGTCCTATTCCCTTCGTGTCCCAAGGATTCACTCCATATGAATCACTCACTACAAACAAGGTGTCCTGAAACCTATCAGCTCATCAGCACCACGAGGCCAGTTGTGCCCACACCGCTCCTGCACGGCCTCCTGCCACGGCCATGGCAGTGTGACCCAGTTGTCCACAAAGGCTCTTGCCCCAGCGGTCACAACCCCGGCACTGGGGACAGCTGAGAGGTGGCAGCAGCCCTTGGCAGGGCAGAGATGGTGCAGCCCCACTGCCAAGGGATCAATCCTCCAGCACAGAGCACATGTCCCAGGTGAGCATGGCCCTGCACATCCAGGCCCAGCCACAGGGGATTCGTGCATGATGCACCTGGAGACTTGATAAGATAAAGTCCAAAAGCAGAGAAAAACTCACTTCTTGCTGGAAGGGATCTTTGGTGGTGGCCATGGCCATGGGAAAGGGTCACACAACACATCTCAGCACACCGTGACCTGAGGGTGGGTGACCTGCCACGCTTCCCCATCCATCACCCTTGAGCAGCCTGAGGAGAGGAGCTCAGCTGCAGCCACAGATGTTCTTCAGGGCCTCGCTGGCTCTGGAAAGGAAGCCCCTGGACTAATGCAAACCCATCACCTCTGCCCCTTCTCCTAAAACCTCCCTGGCCTGCACCCTGCCTCTCCCCATGCCACCTTCCATCGCTGCACAATGCCTCCCCAATCTGCTCACGGAGGAAAGCCAGCGTACCCAGCTCTTCCAGCATTTCACTGCAGCCTGGGCTGAGCAGAGAGCCCCCAGCCCCAGAAACACAGTCCAGCTGCTGGAGCCCGACTCCCGTGTGCTGCAAAGCACCCTGCCTGCAGGGGGGCTGCCTCTGCCTGGCATGGATGGGTGTGGAGATGCCAGTGCTGTGCTGCAGAGCTGGGTACCAGCAACGCCTCTGGCTGCCCAGGGACTGAGCTGCAAATGGGACGGGGCTTGCCTCCCTGAGCCCACTGCAGTAGCACCATCCCAGAAAGATGGGACTCCTGGCAGATATTACATCATTTTGATCTTCTGGGAAATCCTTTGCCATCTTGTCACACATGGCTCACCCCCTGAGCAGGGACTGAAGCCACTGGTGCTGGCCCCAAGCCCCAACCTGGGCAGGCAGTGATGGCAGAGGGTAGCAGAGCTTCCCCCTGCTCCACTGCCAGCCCTCAGTAGTGCCGCAGCCTCCTCTCCCTCCCCAAATCAGCGCTGCAGCATCATAGGGCACGACAGAGCGGGCTGAGACGCGCGGTGCCAGGGCTGCCCGGCTGGTGTGCCTCCTCCAGGGAGCTGCCCCACGGGGGAAACGTGGCCTCCTTCTCCTGCCCAAGCACAAGCCACTCTGCTAGCATCAGGGCAAGCAGGCAAGATGGGGCTGGCAGCTCTGGCACCCCAGAGGAGTGAATTGCATCGGCTCAGCTCCAGCTGATGCATTAGAGGGACAGCACTCCCAGCAGGAGCCCGGCTCAGCGCACAGGGATGGATGCGTGAGCGTGTAACGACAGAGCCGCGGTGGGATTGTGCCTTGTTACCTCATTGTCAATTTTGTTTTGATATAGGTGTGGAATACCCGGAATACAAACCTTTGCTGTAAGATTACAGAACACTCGAGCACTCCTGCAATTTGGATGGCAGGGGATCAATTATTTGGGCATGGTTTTGCATATAATGGCCTGCAACAGATTGTAAAGTTTCTCAGTTAGCGAAGCAATTATGAATACTGAATACAAACTAATGGCTAGAGAGTGGTGGAACGGGGCCATCTGGACTCAGAGACATGCTTCTGGCTACGAGGAGCAGGAGCACGGGGAGGGGACTCCTTCAGCTGAATGTTGTCAGTACTTGGATAAGTGTGTGATCTTCACGGAGCCTGCTGCAGCAAAAGAGATGTGGCGTAAGAAACAGCATCCAAGAACAAAAATAAACACAAACACAAACACAAATGCACATACAACCACAAGTACAAATGTAGAAATAAGGAAGAGAGAGAAGTCTTGGAAATTATTTTGCCAAGAAAGAAGTTCAGGCTTCACTTCCATGTGATTACTGTTTATTCCAGAAGACCAGATCACTTGGTTTGTATAATGATTCAAAACAGATTATTTTCAAAAATCCTTGAAAGCTTTCACAAACAGACTCCCAGCCAGCCAAAACTCAGCTGGCAAAGCTCCTGGGTGTGAGGACAGACGTATTTATCACTTCTTAGCAATGAACGTTCAGGTTTATTTTCTTGAAAAGGGAAATAAGTCAGGGGATTGACCATCCAAAGTAGCAATTGCAGCCCTAAAACAAGAGAACCAAGAGAGAATGCCATGACGTTCTCCAGAAACCACCCCCTTCACAGCACATTCCCAACACAGAGCTCGGCTGCACTGTTCCTGGGCTGGAACAACAGTTCCAGCTGTTCCACAGAGCAGTCCTGAGCTCGCCAGCTTATCCAGGCTCCCCTCCTGCTCCCCATCACTGTGCTGAGGGCACCGTGCCACCTGCACCCCTGCAGCGCATACACAGACCCACTGGTCTTGTGCTTCTCTGCAGCATCTTACCCCATCCTGCCTTTGCCCGAGCCCAGGAGAGCTGGAAGCACCTCTGCACGAGAGCTCCTCACAAACCGGAGCAGCCTTGTGCACAGGGGCACTTCCCTGCTCCCTCAGAGCCATCCGCGCTGGCTGAGCTGCCCTGCTCTGCACACAGACACACGATTTGGAGCTACAGGCTCTGTGCCTTGCAGGTTTTTTTTCCAGTCCATTCATAAAAAATGCATGTGGGATGAAAGGTTTTACACAGCAAACAGAACCCAGATTTAGGGCTACAAATGTCAGGTTTCACAACGCTCCATCTGTAAAGCAGCTCGGAGGAAAGTCGCACCACCAGTAGCATGAACTGGGGGATGGAACCACAGATCTCCTAGGAGTAAATGAAAACGACATCAGGAGTTATTTTTTCTCCTACTTTTAAAAATCAGCCGAGCAGGAACATCAAAGTAATCCATGAGTCTGGTCATTCCTGTTACACATTGGTATAAATCAAAAAACAAAACCGTGGTCGAGTCAGGTAGAAAATCATCTTCCAGAGACATCCAACTGAGCTCAGCAAAGGAGAAAAGGCTGACACAACATCTTTAAACATTTTTAATTACCCTGTCAAACTGACAATTACAGAGCTAATTATTAGGAAGACAATACCAGATATACTGAATAGTACATCAACAGTGTTTTTATGTAATTATGCAATTTAATGAATTGAAGGCTACAGTAATGGACTATATCTGGTTAATTAGGGACTCCCTTTCTGCTAATAATGCCATTTATTTTCAACTCACTGTATTTGTTTTTTGTGTAAAGCCGTGTGTATTTCCATAGCTGATGAAGGATTCTTTGCTGCAGCTCCTGGGCTCCTCCTATACAGCATGTGGGTTTTTCATGGGGTGGACAATGAACTTCTGGCTTCTTTCAATGAACTTCTGGCTGGCTTCTCTTTCATTTCCAACTTTTCTGTATTCCCTAGGGGTTAATTACATCCTGGGGCTGGGCTTCGATGGCATCCAGTCCACCCAAAGCCACTCAGCACCCTGGGAATGGCACCCTCCTCCCCCCAGGGCATTGGCCTGAGTCCCCTCCACAAACCCAGCTCCATACCAAGGTTCAGGAGCAGGGACAGACCCCTTCCCTCTGGTTCCCTCTGGTTCCCTCCAGAGCTCTTGCTGGATGTGGGGGGGGGGCCGGTGAAGCCTGCCCCGCAGCACCCTCCAGGCCCTGCATCCATACCCACAGCAGCAGCCATGCCTCTGCCAGCACCCCAGCCGCGCTCCCAGAGCCCCTGGGAAACAGGCATGGGGCACAGGGCTGGCGGGGGGTGGGGCTGTTCCCTGGCACTGTCACAGGAATGAAATTAAATAATTTAAACGTTTTCCCTTGCAGATAAAATTTTGGAGGGTTTGAAGCCTCCTAATTCCTCATTGTTGAATGAAAATTGTCTGATAAATTATTGATTGTATTTTAAATTTACCCACAGAAACCATTTTAATTTTTCTTTTCTCTTTTTGGAAATAATTAACCTTTTTAAATTTTTTAATCACTTTAAGATATTTCCCATTAATTGTTACCTGGAGGGGAGGGGCCCTGCCTGCCACACGAGCCCGTAGGCTCTGGGAGACTCGGAAGGGAGGAATCAGCTGTGGGAACCCTCATGGCCTCACTCCACTGCTGGGAGAGCTCCTCACACCCCAGCTTCCCACAGCATTCCCTGGGTGGTCTGGGAGGAGAAGAGGGTGTCAAGAACAGGAGCGGTGCCTTTATTTGTGCTTGGATTCACACTGCCGCCCTCCTTGCACAGGCCCGTATCACTGGGCCTGCTCTGTGTTAGCTTGCACCCAGTCTTCCTGCCCTGAAAGCAGGGCTGTCCCACACCAAAACAGAGCCCTGAACCAGCCATGCTCTGTGTGTGTGTGTGCAGAAGCAATGGGGAGCAGCTGGCAGAGGCCAACCTTCCCAAAGTTCTCAACCTTCCCATCCCTCCAGAGCTCGTGGGAATGAGCCAGGGTGGGGGTGAAGGGCAGAGGAGCCCTCTGGGACCAAAGCAGAGTGGATCTCTCCTGCGCCAAAGCAAGCTCTCGGCTGTGCTGCTGCTGGCTGGGCGCTGCTCACCAGTGCACAGCTGGTTGTTTACACCCAACACGGGAAACAGGTTGCCTGTTCCTGTCACCTGCTCCACAGCTGGCTGGGAGACGCTGAGCAGGCCCAGCCTGGATGTTCAGTACAAACGAGAAACACTGGGAACATTCTCCTTGCCATAAGCATGAGCTGGGATGTGCAGCCTGCAGCCTGCGATAACCCCTGGCAGCCTGCTCCAGTGGGGAGCACAACACAGCTGTAAAGGAAAACACAAGAGGAAAGTGCTGCTCAAAGCCCTGTAACATTTAAGAAGAAAAAAGGAAAACCACATGCTCTTGGTAACCCCGTCCTTAATCAGAACAGCAACAGCAGTGGCAGCGTAGGGGCCTTCCCAAGTCCTAGCTCAGCTCCAGAAAGCAGCTGCTGCCTGGTTGCACCACAGGAAGGGGGTTAGTGCAGAGAGATGTTCCCAGGGCAGGTCGTGGCACATTCCATCAGCCACCCCTCGTTACCCAGCCACTGATGCTCAGAACCAAGCGGGCCTCAGCATCAACTGCTCAGGATTAACAAGCAGCTTTACAGAGCCACTTCAGGGGACAGGACATGTACTCCTAAACACACATCATGGCGGGACGGACCACTGCCCTTGGCTGCAGCATGGAGAGCACTCTCTGCATGCAGGCAGGCAGCCTGGAAGGCACTAACTGTCCTTGCAGGCTGGTGGGACAACATGGAGTCTGACTGAGAGCACCACTGAGGATGGACATGCTGTAAAACATGTGGCCCAGGAAAAGACAGCAGTGGCGGAGACCAGGACCAGGAAAAAGTGAGATCTGGAGAAGGTATTCCTTAAAGACAGGAGACAGGGGCTGAGAAGTGCCCTGGCTGGGCACAGAGGGGAAACTTAGCAGGGCTGAGAGGCCCCAGATGAGAACACAGATATGAGTTAAATTTGGGCGCTATTCTTGCCCACCTTGACTTAGCGGGTGACACAAACTCAGTTGAAGGATCGGGTACAGATGCTAGTGAAGGCTGTGCTTGGCTCACTGCAAGGGACACAGCAGCCCACCAAAGATGGTTTTGGTGGCGTGGGTAGTGAAGCTTCTGCAGTGTCTCTGAGTCAGACGGAGCCACTGTCACCACAGGTTACTGCAGCACTGCTTTATGTGCTGCCCACCTCCGAGGGGAAAGCTCTGCGCCTGGTGCCTCACCCCTCCTTACAGCGGAGGTGCACAGGCAGGGACTGCGACCCTGACAGTCGGCCCACACACACCATCTGCCAGCCTAAAACATCCCTTTGGCTTTGGTCTCAGTAGCTCCTTTAACTCTTGCTGTGGAATGGGTTGGCAGGTCCCAAAATTTAGATAGAAATAGCAGTGTTTCACCCCCAAAACAGCAGGAAAAGACACAGTAATGTCACAGCTTGCTCAGGTTCTGGGGACGCTCGGATCCCTTCAGTGGACATACCAGTATGTATTTAAAGCAGGCCATGCTACTGAGCGGGAAAAGGCAGAGACACCGAGCAGCTTCTCTTGTGGTGGAGAGACAAAACTTGAAGAGAATGGGATGAAGAGAACCTGCTTTCTGCACAAAGCGTCGGTGGATGCCTCAGAGTGTGCCAGAGCCTCGTGCCTCACAGGCTGGGTGGCCTGGGCCAGCTCCCCATCAAGGCCCAGGCCCTGCTCTGCCACTGCAGGGGAGGCAGGCTGCCCCCCACCCCCCCCAAAACACCGCCAGCCTTGACAAATGAAAGCACCGACTCTGTCTCATCATGCTGGCAGTTTGCTGGCGTTAACGGCACAGTTATTGGCAGGTGACTTCCTCGCAGAGTTTTACTGGCTGTGCCCACCGTGCACACCCGAATACAGTAAAGGACTCCCCATCTAAGGGAAAGCTGTTGTTAGGAAAGAAGAAATTCAATAATGTACTTGTAAATTAATAAAATCCTGGCAATTGTGAAAACATCCTGGGCTTTTGTTGGCCTGGAAGATTTATTCAGTCCTGATGGCTTCCCAGCTGAGGCAGAAAAGATCATAAACCTGCCAAGAGAAATGCCTCTGCAAAATGTTCCAGGCTCAGCTATAACACTCCTCTACCTGCTGGCACAGCAGCCAAGGTGCCCCAAAAAGGCCAAGAGCTGAACTTGCAAACCCCATCACCCTTGTCCTTGCCGGCGGCTGCTCGTTGGCATTAACACTGACTGGAGCCGACAGTTCTGCAGTTTGGATTTGGTTTGGGGGGATCTTTCAAAGCTTCCTTCTTTCTAGGAATGTAATAAGCCTCACACTGTGTTATGTGCCCATCAAAATCAGCACAGTACACGAGGGAGTGCTGAGAAAGCTGTTACAGGGATCTGGGCTATGCACCAGCTCCTGTTCGCAGCCAGCCCAGGTTCCTCGCTGTGCTGGTTCACCGCTCGCTCAGGCAGCAGGAGCTTTTGTCAGGCGCTTCCAGGACGCACCTACCTCACCCCTGAGCTGCTATTTGGCTCCTGGTTTCACTTCAGGTTGCATCTTCAGACAGCCAGATTGTGAATTGGCAATGCTGCCAGTATCTCACTTCCCTATCATCAACACTGCATCAGAAACAAGGGGACTGTGGAGACTTGGCCAAACAAAGCTGCTTCTCTGAGCTGCTCCACCTCAGCTGTGTATGAGAACCTTTCGTAACTTCAGGTACAATCAAAGTATTTTGCCTTTGAAGACACCTCAGCATCAAAGCCAGACCATGAGGAGGGTAATGGCATTGGACACCCGTGTCACTGCGGTGCAGCGTTGTCTCCATGGCAATGGGGTCCAGGAGCAAGTCTGCACCCAGTCTCCTCTCAGAGCACAGCCGGCGGCAACCGCAGCTTTGAGCTTCTCTGCTGAGAAGAGCATCTCTGCTGAGCTGCAGTGGGAAGGGCACAGGGATAAGCAAACGGCCCGTGCCCTGGTAAGAGCAGGGGCACAGGGGGCAGGGAGGACAGGCTCACACTGCAGCACTGGGTGCTCACGGCGAGGGCAGGCGGGGAAGGGAACAGTTGTGCTCAGCGAGAGCACGGCAGCAGCAGGAGCAGCGGTCTCAAGTGACACCCACGTTCCTGCTCCTGCCTGTTAAACAGGCCAGACACAGCTCTCTTGCCCTCACTCCCCCAGCGCTGCTTCAAGACAGGAGAACATTTTGCTCCTGTGGTATGAGTCAAATACATTAACTCCAACCCTCCAGGGAGCCTCTGAGTGCTGTGCCTACTTCTGCCACTTCCCCAGGGGTCAGCAGCTGGTCCAGCATCTTTCCAATGTTAAGGCAGCAGCATTCACAGCGTTTTCCTTGGGCTTATAAAGGCCCCAGACCCCTGAGCCCAGGCACAGGAGGTCCATGCCCTCTGTGAGCAGCACCATTATAGGCTGGACTGCAGTCAAGATGGAAGGGCTGCTGATGGGGTCCCTGCCCTGCAGACTTGCAGCCCAGATCCCTGCTGTCCCACCCCAGGCCAGGCTGGCTCTGCAGACTCCCCACTTTGGAGAGACAACACACAGCTCTGCCCTAGCAAAGCCAAAGACATACACCAGCCCAAATTCAAACTGCCCAGCTGTAGTGGCAAGACAGGTCAATCAGTGGCTGCCAGCACACGGTGCTTCAGCTGCTCCTCTCCTAGGGGCAGCAGGGAGGCTGCAACCAGGGACTGGCAGGGGCTGAGCAGTGAGAGGACAACATGAGGTCTGCAGTCAGAGTTCGCCAAATATTTAACAGACAAATGATCCAGAACCAGCACTCCTGAGGAGCAGCATCATTTCATTTCCATTGGGGAATGCTCAGCTAGCTGATTTTATGACAGTATGTCTTTTATATATATATAAAATTTAGTGCTTGTGAAACCAGAGGAGCAATAGCGCTTGCAAGAGCCAGGGCTAAGGTGGGAAGACAGGCCAGTGTCCTGTGGCCATGAGGCAGCACAGCACCGTGTGTGATGGATGCCACCTGTACCACGCTCAGGACAGCAGCTGCCCTGCTCTTCCAGCTCCCCAGACCACGTACCAGTCTTTTCCAGGGACTCAAGTGCTCAGTCCTCTGGGAGGAAAATCTCCACCAGCCTCAGTGTGATACTCCTGAAAGCAGAAGTTGCTTGTGCAAGTCTTTGCACGGTGCAAATAATGCCAAGGAAGCTTCGTGCAGTGCTGCCTGCCAGAGATCCACACTGGGCATCAGAGCACTTACCTGAGATGTCCCAGGATGCAACAGAAGAGAAAGGAGTAACTCATTTAAGTTCCCTCCTAAGGCATAAGCAGAACCAAGCTCCTTCTCCTACACCACAGAGCACCACCCCTGCTGTGGTCTCTGTCCCGCTCACATCCAGGGGGTGTCCAGTACTGGGGAGCCCTGGGAAGCATCTCGGGCACACCGCCCCTTCGGGCAGCATCGCCCCCTGCTTCCAACTCAGTCCTCAGCCTCCACAGTCTCTGTACTCGTTAATGCCAAACTCTGAAACACTGCCCAAGCCTTTTGTAATGTCTCACTAAGTGTACAACCAGCATTGACCACGGTGATGCAACACCTACTTTCCTCTGCAATGTGAAAATGCCTCAGCCTGGGCCCCCACCCCCCGGCTTTACTCAGCTTCTCTCCTGCATTCTCCCACTGCCTTATCAGCTGCTCTGATACTCGGTCTTCATCTCTCTTTATCTGCCTTTCATGCAATGACACAGGCAGATTTTTTTCCCCCAGTCATTTACACATTTTTTGCTACTTATATTCTAAGATTTTTCTGGCTGATAATGAAAGAATCATCAGGAGGGACATCCCCATCACTTTGCTCCATCAACTGCCTCTTGCATCTGCCGGGCTTTTGAATATCTTGGGTGCACTTGAGGAACCAGCTCAACTTTCCCTTCTAGCTGTTCCTGCTGCAGACCCTCCTGGGCAGCTGCTTCCTCTTGCCCCTCCTGCTCTGGCAGGTTTTTGGCAGGAGGTCAGGATGGGTAAGCAGAGCTGTCTGCTCTGGTCTGGAACCCGTGAAATGCCAGGTTTTATATCTGAGCTTGGTATCCATCTAGTGACCAACCATCCATCAGCTTGAGTGGGTCTGCACAGAGCCCACAGGAGCAGCATGGGGCCAGCAGAGCTGTGAGGACAGGAGAGATGGGCATGGTTAAGCGAGGCAGAAAGTGCTCCGGCACCACAGCAACACCAGCCCACAGCAAGCACCCACTTTTCTCCTGGAGCACACCCCCCTGATGCCAGAGAGAGACTGTGGTGCTGGGGGGCACTCACAGGAAAGAGAGGGGGATCCTGGTGTGCAGGAGCTGACAAAGCAAAAGCCGATCCCCCTCCTCGTTCTGCGTGCTGAGGAGAGGGAGATGGGAGGTGGAAAGCAGGACAGCACTGTAGGCTTCGGGCAGATGGTCCCAGTACTGATGGACTGGCCCAGAGTCCCCAGGACCAGGACAGGAGCTGAGAAGCATGGTCAGAGCAGAGAGCACGGTGCTGGCCCACAGGCTGGTCCAGTGGTAGAGCACAGCCCAGTCCTGGCCATTTCCAGTTCCTCTTCGCCGAGGCTGCTCCACAGCCGGTGCTGGGCAGCCACCAGCCGGAGAGGCAGCCACCCCGCAGTGCCCACCCGCCTCTCATCCCACCGAGGGGGGCCTGGGTGCTTCACCCCACTCTTTCCTGCTGTCCATGGGGCCAACTCCTTTCCACCCCAGCACAGAGGTCAGACCCAGTGCCTGGCGGAGGTGGGGGCTGCGGGGCAGCAGGAGACCTCTGCTTTCTGGCTCTCAAATGTTTTTGCAGAGCTCCATCTAGGGGGATGTTGCTGGACAAGGCTGCAGAGCAGGGCAGGTACCAGTAAACAGGCAAAGGGTTGCTTCCCCTGGCCGGAGGCCTCTTGTCACACACTTATGGTGCTAATTAAAAGGGAGGGCGCAGCCCATAAATTTTACAGTTTATTCTAAGTTGAGCTCCAGCTGGTTTTAAAAGAGCTGATGAAGGTAAGTGCATCTGTGCAGATCACTGGTGCATCGCAGACAGCGAGCCAGAGTGCTTAATTAAATGTTATTCTAGGAATAAAATTTAGCCCTCGTTGGACAAGACTGAATATTAAAGCATCAATTTCCTGAAGGAGACCGACTGTAATCAGAGTCTCCTGCTACTGGAAAGCAAAAATAATCCCAGCTACTGACACCAACATCCATCAGACAATGGCTGGAAAAGTACCACGGCCACAGAAACACACCAGAGCAGCCCCAGGAGCCAGCAGCCCCTCGGAAGGTCCCCCCAGCACACTCCGCTCACGGCCGTGCCAGCAGCAGGGAGCCCAAGTCCTGCAGGAAACCGTGGCTGCGACAGCATTCCTTCTCCTGGCAGCATGGCCCAGATGCCCAGCACAGCATGGGGGGCTCATGGGAGCTGGTTTTGGGGCAATTATACAGTTTTGGGCAGTTCTGAGGCCCCTCACAGGCACGGGAAATCTCTGCCTACCCAGAGCTGAAGGATGTGCAGACAGGCCAGCCCGTGTCAGGCAGAGATGCTGCTGCTGGGCTGCGTCCACAGGCTGGTGCCTGTACACAGACATGGAGTCAGTGTCCCCTCACTCTGATCTATCTCCTCCCTGCACCCACTTGGCCACCCCTAGCCTCTCCCACTGCCTTTCCACCACTGGCTGGCAGCTGCTGTTGTTTCTGCTGGCCCTCTGGCACTGCTTCCTGCAGCTCCCATTGCTCCCCCCTTTGCTGGGGTCCCCAGCCATCCTGGGAGCTGACAAGTCACAGCAGCAGCACAAGCTGCCAAAAGCAAATCGGGCACCTTCCCATCCCCACTGCACCCTGAGCTATGAGACTGTGTGCTGTGCCCAACAGCAGCAGTTGGGCAGCCGGGGATCCTCCTGGGGAGGGGTGCAACAGATCTGCTCACACCCTCCATGGGTTGTTATTTCCAGGTGACTCGTGGTGTCTCATTTTGTGGCATCGGCCCCGGGATGAAAGAATAGCATTAAACTTCACAAATCCTCTAATATTGCTGTGCCGACAGTCGGAGGCCTTCACATATGCAGATATTACTTCTCCTTTGCTCAGAGGTCTCTTTCTAATTTAGTACTTCCCCAATATTGCAAAAGTCATAACATGGGCTTCTCCAGAGGAACACAGCTTATCTCCTAGGAAAGGGCAGCCTGTCATTGCAGCCGGCGCGCCGCAACTCGCCACGTCCTTGCGTCAGGACGGCAGGACAGGGACACCTCCGCACTTGGGCTGGGCAGCCAGTGCCTCGTCCAGCCCCAAAAGAAGCTGCAGAGAGCACTGGGCAAAGGACCCATGGCCCTGGGGGTCCTTCCCCCTCCAACAGTCCCTGCCATCTCCCCACCCAGAGCCCTGACAGATCTTAATGGCATCAGCCAGGGGGGCTGGCAGCTGGGTCTGCCCTTTGCTGGTTCTGTCAGATCAAATACTCGCTAATTGACCAACGTGTCTCCTTTTGCTGAGCTATTAGCAACGGCACCATGGCAGCTTTCTGACATTAATTATCCGTGAGTTAGCAGTATCTGAAGGCATAAATAATAGTTTGCCATGATGGCAGGGCGAGCTCAGATCTCCAGGCACGCTGGGACAGGCTGACGGGGCCACCATGCCCTGGTGCAGCCCAGGTCCTGAGCCGTGGGTGCCATCGCTGGGCCCTGCAGCCAGCAAGGTGTCGGGCAGCACGCAGGAATGGCCAGTTCTCTCCCAAAAGCACTCAGACTTTGGTCAGGCTGTCACAGTCCAGGGACGCCCTGGCTCTCGGGCTGCTTTCATCGGTGACAGCAGTATGAAAGACAACAGCACTCTGGCATAAGCTAGATTGGCTGAGCTGAGCCCTGGTTTTGAAGTGTTGTCTTACAGCCAATGTAAATATGAAACACAGCAAGAAAACAGCCTGAGCAAACCCACAAGGGAAATTCCTCCAGCAGATCATCACCAAAGGGAGAATAGGATCAAACATAGCAAACCTCAGTGCACCTTCCCTTTCCTGGCAGCTCTAAGAAGTTCCCATTCACCCAGGTTGATCTAAAGATGGGGTCCCAAATTGTCTGTTTGCAGTGCTCACTGTGGACATTGAGGCAAGGGCCTGTCAGAAACTCCAGAAATGTGCTTACCAAAGGCTCCCCATCACTCAGACCCTTGTTTGCCTAACACCAGCTCAGGATCAGCTGTCGTTTATGCTAACGTTTATGTAATAGGACTGAGCAGCGTAGGACACACTCACCTGCCTGCCCTGGTGTCACCAACATGTGCCCACCGACTCCAGCATCCCCACCAAAACTTCCCATCCTGCGGTGCCCCCTTTCCGCTGCCTGGAGCTGGTGCATCCGCTCAGCACCATCCAGCCCAGCCTGTGCCCACCAGCGCTGCCAGCCCGCGGCTGCCAGTGCCCCTCACGCCTCCCATCTCATCCCAGCTCTCTGTGCCAAGCCACATGGCAGGCGCTTGGGGAAGTGACACCCAGGAGGAAACGCAAGCGGTCTCAAACCCACACTTCACTGCTGCCAGCGCCAAGCTCGTACACAGAAAGGATCTGGCTGTCACCCAGCGCCTGCTCTTTGCCTGCATCTGCTCTGTCCCATGGAGTCTGGAGGCTTCTAGCCTGCTGAGGACAGACAGGGCTGCCTGCAGCATCCACAACTTTTCTCCTACTTTCCTGTGGGCGCTGGCACTTTGGTGTCCCTGAGCTCTGCCGCCGTAGCTGTCCCTGGCAGCTTTTCTCTTCCTGCAGTGGTGAACCAGGGTGTCAGGGCCCACGGGGCCAGCCCTGACCATCAGTCACACACAGGCAGAGAAGAACAGCCCTTCGCCTTGTCCCCTCATCATGCTGCCTGCAGCTCTACCCCCAGCCTGTTCTGGTGAGCTCCTCTTTCTTCATGGCTCTTCTAACATGAGGAGAAGAGTCTCCCCAGTCCATGGCACTGCCATGAGTCCTCCAGCTGTGGCTGTACCCCAGCACTGCAAGCAGGATCCTGCAGCATCCTCCATGTGCTCACCCCTGCATTAGCAGGGGGTGAGCAGCAGGAGCCAGTCCCTGGCACAGCTGTGCTTTCCAGTCCCCTCATCTCTCATGTCTGGGACATGTCACTATGCCTGGTGGGTGCCATAGCTTGTGATGGGTCGGTGGGCAGCAGAGCAGCATGGTACTTTTTGGCTGCAGCCCCAGGAGGGCTCTGCTGAGATCCCCTCTGCCCAGAAAACATGAGAGGTGCCAGCAGCTGGACCGGTGCTCTCCTGCCAGAGCAAGGTGTGTTACATGGTTGCCAAGGTTTTAACTGGGATGATCCTCAGATTTCTTACTGGGAACATACTGACAAAATGACAACCAGTGTTTCCCTGGGAAAAAAGAGATGAGTGCATTCACTCTCTGTCTCGCTCAAGCCAGGACAGAAGCAACTAGACCTCTTATGAAACCAGTAGTACCATGACCACCCAGCTGTGCCCTGTGCACTAGCAAGGCAAGGAAATTGCCTAAAGAAGGCTGAGTGGAGAAAAATCACCTTCTGCCCCCCACCGAAGGTCCCAGGAATCCCGTGTGGGCTGTGAAATCGCAGCTGCTATGGGGCAGGGAGCAGTGGTGTGGGGCACAGGGCTGGGTCTGGCCCCAGAGCTGTCAGCAGGAGGTGGGGGACAGTCTGCAGGAGATTTCTCAAAGTTTCCACTAAGGTGGAGTGAATGGTTCCAGCTGTGGAGCTACTGGAGCTTCCCCTGCCCCCACTCCCTTGTGTATTTAACCCCATCCTGGGCAGCCACGATGCTCCTGCTCTGCTGAAATAACCAATGGGTGAGAAAATGGAGTGTGGTTGGTTTCTGTCCCCTCAGGACAAGCTGATACCCACCAGCCAATATCCTATTCCCCCCAGGTATCTGTCTGGGCAAGGCGTGCAGCACGTTAAAACAAGGGGGTCTCATCTTCTGCTGGGCAGTGGTGGCTTTGAGGGAATTCAGACCTTTAGCCAGAGGTAGATGGGTATGACCTTCTGGAGTGTAATGGCAACAGTCTTGCCATTTTAATTCCCTAGCAGTTGAAATATTTCAAAAAACTACATGACCCAAGGTCATTAAACTTTGTAAAGAGATTGCTGCAGGTATTTCCAGACATCTATCAGGAGCCATGGCACCATGACTGCCTGCGACTGGAGGAGAGCGCAGATCTGCAAACAGTAAATTGTGCTGGTTTATATCCCTTTGGAGTTTCTGCTGAGGTCTCCTAATTTTTCATATCCAATTTGATGACCATATTAATTAAAATTACAGTTGAATTAAAAGTACCTTTGTCCTCTTATCACCCTATCTGATATGAAGAATGAGTCTAGCTGTTGAAAAATAGCATGAAGATAGATACCTATATAACACAGGCTTTTAAAACCAGGCTCTAATTTAAGGCAGGTTACTCCTGGGGACTACTTCTGCTTGCCTGTGACATTTGAAAGGGATGTGCATAAAGTTCCCATGGTTTTGCTTTCCCTGTTCATGGCTGCACAAGCAGTGGCTACATAAACTTGTGGAGACGCAGGCCTGGGACACTTTGGTCTCATTTCTGGTGCTCTTAGCGCCTATCACAGTTTTTATTGTAAGAATAAAAGCAAAGCAAACAATGAGATGCTTCCAAGCAAAGGTGCTGAGCACACTCAGTTGAGCCCAGACAGACTGCGTCCCGCTGCCACCGCCCCAGGCCACCCACCAGGGATGCAGTGCAGTGCCCCAGCGATGTGCGGCCCCACAGAGCTGGGCCTGTCCTGCCCTGCCCTGGGCAGGGTTAGACCAGGCCACTGCCTGGGGCTCAGAGATACTTCTGCCTCACCACAGGCACCCGCTGCTGGAGGGAGGAAGTCAAAACTGTGTAAGAAGTCGTACATTGCACCAACACAGCATCACACGTCACTCCACGCAAGGGCCGCCACACAGCACCCCTGTTACCCCCTTGGTAAGCAGCAGCGTCCCTGACGTGCTCCGAGCGATGTCACGACGCAGGATATAAAATCCTCCTCAGCCAGGAACCCCATGGGGGTTTCCCAAGCCCGCAGCTTGGGGTGTGTGTAGGATGAGGCCAGCCCATCCATCACAGGAGCAAGGATCTGCTCCCTGGAGGCCCCTGACTGCGAAGGGGATGCAGCAGCACCGGCTGCTCTTGCTGCTCATTTAAAAAGTGTGACACAAACTTCTATCACCAGATTAGATTGGGTTTCCTTGCCATTCTTTTTGCTTTGTTTCAGTGGGGGAGGAAAAAAAAATAACATCAAGCCCAGAGCTAACACGATCAGGGTGTGCACGGTGAGTGGCCCAGAATGCTGGGAAATCACATAAAAGATTTGATCAGAGTCAATACCAGCTGCTGAGCTGTAATAGCTTTTGTGATTCTCCTAACAGGATTTTAATTTTATGTTTATTATTTGGGGACTAGCAAAGCACGGGAAAGGCCCGTGAGGTGGTGTGGGCCCCCTCTTCTCTTCTCTGGAAGGCTGGGAAGACTCTGGTGCAAAGCAAGCTGACTTTCAGTATTTTTAATTTTTGCTTGTGTTCCCCAGGCTTGGCAGGAGATAGTGAACTTAATTAAAATCAATGGAGAAAAAGAATGGGATAAAACACACTATGAATATTCTGGGTGTCTGTGTGCAGGCGCAGCACACAGTGTGTGCTGGCAGTGACTCCTTCAAGGTACAGAGCAGCTTCCCTGCCCTCCATTGTCCCCACCAACAACAGCTCTTCAGAGCATTGCAGCTCCACTTCGGAAGCTGCCTCCTCCTTCCTTTGCTTGCTGTTTGCCAGGATAGGAGATGGTCGGAAGCAGCCAGGAAGATGGTCCCCACAGAGTCTGGAGCACTGTCCTGGGCAAACAGTGTGCTCCCCCCAGCAGAGCCAGACCACCCTTGCTGCCCAGTGCTGCCCCATTCAGGGGGGTCCCACCCCCACCAAGCAGATCCCAGCTCTGCCTGGAGGCAGGCTCACAATCCATCTTTCCTTTTGTTCTGGATTTGGCATTTTCCAGAGATGTAGGGGAGTTGTCTGATTCCTTTTTTCACCAGGAAACTTGGTTTGGAAGCATGTGATTCCCACAGCTGCACAGAGCATCTGCCTTCTCTTACCAGCAACCCCCATGCCTGGGGTCTCCCTGCTGCAGAGCAAGAGCTGGGGATGAGCCTGGGACACAAATGGCAGGGGCAGGAAAGGGGCTGCGCCCATCACAGGTCAAAACACAGGAGCAAAAGATTAGGGGAGAGGAGCAGCAGGAAGAGGGATTCCAGGAAGGAAAGTGCCAGACCCAGCACCCTGCTTATCTCCAAACGGGTTGTTTAAGGGGATTGCTTTTCGGAAGCAAGTAACAGCTTTTTAGAGTCACCTGTCAGCAAACATTGATGGACTTTAAAGCTTTTACTATGTCTGAGAGAATTAGATGCCATTTGTGGCATGCTAAGTTCTCATGCAGGTCAATGCAGTGCCAGGAGTGCCTCACCCCAGGCCCACTGGGCTCCACAGCCCTGCACTGGTGCCCAGAGAACCAGCCAGCCCTCCTGTCCTCCGGGGCCATGAAGCACCTGGCTGTGCCAGTGGTGTGGCTGCCCCAGAGCTGACAGCCCTGATGCTGTGTCCAGTGGCAGCACTACTCAGGAGATTTCATGGGGGCACCCAGGTGCTCCCCCAGCCCCGCTGAGAACCGACGCTCCCCCGCAGCCTCCTGATGTGCCCCCTTTTTCAAGCTTCTTTGGACGTTACACACATTACAAGGGGTCACAGAGGAGACCTGGGGTGACCTGAGCTCTGCGGGCCGGAGGAGAGCCCTGGACACAAACCTGCCACAGGGAGCCCCAGCACAGTGCAGTGGGCCAGGGCAGCCCGTCCTCCTCGCCAGCCTCTGCAAAGTCTCCACTGTCCTGACTTGCCTCCTCCTCGCCCTGCAAACCCTCAGCTGGCACTGCACCGGGGCTCTGTCCTCCCACCATCTGTAGCCATCATGCAGGAGCTACAGGGCTTCCTGTCTCCACGCAGCCAGGGGTTCAGCCTTAATAGAAAAAAATCTTTATTCCATTGTTTAGCACCGCGTGCCAATCCCTTCCAGATGAATTAATTTCTTAATCACACTTTTAATGGGGGAGACTGTTAGAGCCCATGCGGGAGTGGTTAATATTAGTACTATTTAACTGTCGAAAGCTTTTCATATCGTAAACCAGGCTCACGGTCGAACAATAAAACTCAGAGTTTAATTGGTGGGTAACAGGCCTCCAGGCACTCGTAGCTTCTGATGGCTGACAGCAGCAACACCGTGTGCCGGACCAGGACAGCCGGCTGCTCTGCACAGTCTGAGGGCGGCTCTGCCACATCCCCATGTCATAGAATCACAGGGGTTGGAAGGGACCCCAAGAGCTCATGGGGTCCAACCACCTGCCAAAGCAGCTCCCAGCTCAGATTGCACAGGTCGGTGTCCAGACGGGGCTGGAATCTCTCCAGAGATGGAGACTCCACACCCCCTGGGCAGCCTGTCCCAGGGCTCCCTCACCCTCACTGGGGAAAAGTTCTTCCCCAGGTTGGTGCGGAACTTCCCGTGCTCCAACTTGCAGCCATTGCCCCTTGTCCTGTCCCCACAGACACTGAAAAGGGGCTGGCCAATTCCCCTTGCATCCCATGCTTAAGATAATTATAAACATTAATTAGGTCCCCTCTTAGTCTTCTCTTCTCAAGACTGAACATCCCCAGCTCACTCAGCCTTTCCTCACAGGGGAGATGCTCCAGGCCCTTAATCATCTCCATAGCCTCCTCTGGACTCTCTCCAGGAGATCCCTGTCCTTTTTATCCCAGGGAGCCCAGAACTGGACACAATACTCCAGGTGGGGCCTGACCAGGGCAGAGCAGAGGGGGAGGATCCCCTCCTGTGACCTGCTGCCCACACTCCTCCTGATGCCCCCCAGGATCCCACTGGCTCTCTCCAGCAGCACCCGGGCCCTGCTCCCATCAGTGTGGTGGGGTGACACCCAGAATGACTGCGGGGGGCATCCACCACCCCTCCAAGCTGGGTACCCACGAGTGGTGTTGGTGAGAGCGAGCACTCCGTGTGTATGTGGGCTGGTCACAACGGCGTTTTTCTTTCAGTCAATCTTCCACAGATTTATGCTGGAGGAGTGGGAGCATTAAATATCCCCTTGCTGTAATTCAGCATGCAGCAAGAGATACAGATTTAAATATTTAGTAGCACATAACTGGCTAAAAGCCTCAGCAACATTTTTAAAAATCACTTCTTAATAAAACTGGACTGAAATATTCCCAACAGTTAGAATTTATGGTTGGTAATTGGTGTTCTTGTGATAAATAGGAGTGAATATATATTTATGAACAACAAATATTAATGCAGAAATAACATGGAAGCCCAACTTCAGGCTGTGCAGCTTGCTATTACTCTGCAGTATTCCTCAAGGAACGCTGACATTAAGCAAACACAAAGGCCAGATCAACAGTGCTGTTGGACTGAAACATCCAGGAGAAAGGGAGCGAGCTCCCAGGGCACAGGCCAGCTCCAGAGGTGGCTGGATTCAAGGAGAGCCTCGGCGTAGAGGCACGCCTGCATCTGATGTGAACTCTGCTCCCTTGCCTATGTATCAGATCCATCGCCTATCTGAGTCGCAGCCTGCAAACACTGGCACTATTGATCCTTATCATGGCTGAGTCATTAATTTGCATGTGTTCCCCCATGATTAAAAACCTGGAGGCAAATCCCACAGTAACTGCTCCTCTTCCGAGTGATGGCAGGGAGAGATTTATCTCTAGGTGATGATCTTGATTACTGCTTGGGCACAGCACAACCGGAGCAGCATGTTGATTTCTCTTCATTTCTCACCCAGCAGGAGCGGATTTTAATGCGTGCTGCCTTCTGCACCAGAATCTCAAATAAATGCCTGAGCCAGAGGAATCCCAGAGATCCCCATCTAGCAGCTCACTGGAGCACACTGGTGCTTCGGGCCAGCGACTGGCTCTGCCTGAGCCCGAGCAGGGCAGGGAGGCAGAGGGAAGCAGTGGGCTTTCGCTGGGCACCGTTGCTGGGCCTACTGGAGCCGAGCCATCAGACATCCCAAGATCCCAGAGGGTACAAGAGCCCAAGGGAAAGGCAGGCAGTAACAAGGTGCTGATACAATCCCAGCCTGGCTGCTCCCCTGCCCTGACTGCCGTCCTGGAGAAGCCGGTGCTCTCTGCACCATGCTCTGTCAGCATGGAAGAGCCACACTGCCTGCAAAAGCCACAGCAGCCTGAGGAAACATTTCTAGCACTAAATAAAAGAGACATTTTTATTCCACGATAGAAGCTCTGTGATCTTGGAACACAATTTGCATAAACAGACAATTTGGCTATAAACAATTTCAACATTAACTGGTATTTACATATAGAACAACTCACTCAAAATACAATTAAAGGCCTTGATGGATTGGAAAATGTCAAAACATTTAAAAGGCTTCAATGCACGTGTTTGATTTACATCTCCTTGGTCAGACATAAAACTGGAGTTTGTTTACATTTTCACAGCCAGAGCCTGGAGCACATGGAGATTCTGGCTCCCCGCATGGGCACGTGCAGGGATCGATTTACCAGTTATTCCTCCACACAGGGAATCATCTGTGCTTTCTCTAAGAACTAATTTAAACCGAGCAGGCTACGGCTCGGCTCGCTAGGCTCACCTCCTGGCTGTTTCTGCTCATTCAGTACCCTTAAAGGAATCTGCAGGGCCCCTAATTTTCACACTGTCCAGAAAAAGAGAGGGTGGGAGGATGCCATTCATCCTTTAGATAGACTGAGCCATTCAGCAGAAGACAAGACCTGGATCTCACCCCAGGCTGCAGAAATAGAAGCACCCCAAATCAGCAGCTGCTTTCACCAGGTTGGGCCGTAACTTCTGCCTGTTATGGAACACCCTCCTTATGAGGAGAGGCTGAGGGAGCTGGGCCTCTTTAGCTTGGAGAAGAGGAGACTAAGCGGTGACCTCATTCACTAATGTTTATAAATATGTAAAGGGAGAGAGTCAGGAGGATGGAGCCAGGCTCTTCTCAGTGATGGCCAGTGACAGGACAAGGGGCAACGGGTGCAAGCTGGAGCAGAGGAAGTTCCATAGGAATGTAAGGAGAAACTTTTTCCCTGTGAGGGTGACAGAGCCCTGGGACAGGCTGCCCGGAGAGGCTGTGGAGTCTCCTTCTCTGGAGACATTCAAACCCGTCTGGATGTGTTCCTGTGTGATTTAGTCTGGGTGATCCTGCTCTGGCAGGGGGTTGGGCCAGATGAGCTTTTGAGGTCCCTTCCAACTCCTAACAGTCTGTGATTCTATGATTCTGTCCAGAGAAGGCAGCTGACTTCTCAACATCCATAGGAACAAAACCCAAAACCCACCTCTCCCCATTCCTGGCCACTCCTCCCCACTTCTTTCCTCCTCCCCACCAGAAAGCTGACTGCCCTATGCAAAGCAGAATGGGTCCAGTACAGAGGAAACCCTGTTGCTGAGAAGAGGACAATGACTGTCCTGGATTCTGGTGATTAAGGATTCCTAGCAATGTCTCCAGACACTTGGGATTGTTTCCCCTAAGTTCTCTGCCTCTGACTGAACACTGGTTCAGTGTGAGTGGAGTGGTGGAGCTTGAACTGCTTCCCAAAATCCCACCAGCCTGACAAGGCTCACCTACTGCCAAAACAATAAGCAGGAGCACCGGTCCCGTCTGTCCCTTCCCAGAACGTTCTGAAAGCAGCTCCCAGCTGTATTTCTTCTCTTCAAGGTCAGATTCCTCAAGGGCTACAGGCTCAACAATCCCACATGCATCTTAAAAATACAGAGCTTTATTTATAAACTGCCTAATATATTTGAAAGGGCAGGCACTCCACATTTTACTTTTTATTGCCACTTATCTTCCATCTCTGCTGCTGTGTTTCTCCTGTGCTGTGCAGAGGTGCGTTTCCAGCCCTGTTGCTGTAAGGCTGACACGGCAGAACACCGGGCGCTCAGTCAAGTGCAGCCCTTGTAATCTGTCAGAGAGCTCATGGAGGAGATCACACACTTTCCAAAATACCACTGAGCATATAAAGCCAAGCAAAAACCCATACGTGATCACTGACCATGGAGCTCAAAGGAGGTAAAGACTGAGAGCTGCGCTCATAAACCCCACAGAATTAGCCTGGGAATGTGATACATGAGTGGCTCCAGAAAGGAATACACTTTGCTGCTGGCAGAGCAACGTCCTTGGCATTGGGAGCTCGTTCAGCTCACAGGGAGCCATTCTCCTCTTGTGTGCTTCCCTCCAGGCTACAGCAACAACCTCAGCTCGGCACCAAGCTCCGGCAGCGCACTCCCCAAGCCCCGTCTGTGCAGCTTTGCTGGGGGCAGCGAGCTGCCCTTGCACACACAGACAGACTGGGATGAGGGGAAAGGTGCTGCACAGAGAGCCTGCGTGGAGGCCACCTGCTCCAACTCCCATCTGGGTGGGGGATGCTACTGGAAACGCTCCTCTGCCCGCAGCCCCCACGCTCTGTGTGGGGCAGGGAGCAGGACAAAGCGCTCTTTTGCTCCACCGAAGTCACGGGCACTGCATTAACTGGGCTTGTGGAGGGTTCTCATATCTCAGTAGCCTGATGCTCAACATCCACCAGCTTCTGGTAGGGCTTTCCCGCTGCAAAGGCTCAGCCTGAGCCTCCCTTTCCAGGCCATGTGGAGCCCTTTGTTAGCGCTGCCGCTGCTATTGCCCGGCAAGTTGCAAGCTGTAATTTATTACAGTGCAGCATATGGATGCTCTCTTTTTCCATTTGTCTGCATTAAATAATTATTTAAGCTATATTAGGTATTTATCAAGTAAACTGTCAGCATCTGAAGTTTCTTTATTGTAGCTGGAGATTTAGAGCAGCAATTTGTATGCATCCTGGCCCTCGCATGGAAAGGGCTTTCTGCAAGCTGAAATTATGATGTGAACATGATGTTTTATGAGATACTAGAACTTAACCTCAAAATTTTGGGAGAAGGGAGGTGAGAGGGTGCAGGCTTGTCCAGTGGCCTGGTGTAGTGAGAGGCCCCCAGCTACGATTCTCGTGGAAACTGATGGGGGGCAGCAGCAGCCAAAAAGCCCCAGCCCTTCGGTCCCGTCTCCCCCGGGGATGTCAGAGGGCTGTGTGAGAGCACTGCAGCAGGGAACTCCAGCTCACTGCAAGCTGAGCACTTCCTCCAGGGTCCTGCCCACAGCCCCTACCCACAGGGCAGGACCAGGGTCCTGGGTCACCAAACATCCCCAGGCAGGGAGCTCATGCTCGCCCCAGAAGACAGCACTGCTGGGGTTCAGAGTTTCCATAGGCTGCTCCAGCACTCCTGACTTGGGGCCAAAATGGGGACAGAGGTGTGAGCCGTTCCTGCCCTCCTGAGTGTGCCCCCCTGAGACCCCAGGAAGGTCAGAGAAGAGGCCTGGGCTGGGAAAAGCTCTGCAATGGCTCTTCTTCCTCCCCTCTAGCTTCAGCATTTCTCTCTACCTGCCCCAGCTCTGACAGTTTCCACAGCAAGAACCCTGCATGATGAACACCACATCCTTTAACCTCCTAGGTGCCTCAGGCCGCTCCTTCCCTTTCCCTCTCTCCCCATCTCTCCTCTCTGCTCAGCTGTAAGTGCTTTCTTCTATGTCTTGTCCAAGCTGGACATACACATGAGGAAACTGAGGAGATGATGCTCTTTAGAAAAGATGTCAGGTCTTGGCAACCTGCGTATTTGAGAGATTTATCAGCTCTCTGCATGAACAGCAACCCCAGCCACACTCCAGCCATCACCATAACTACAGCCTATGTCAGCTTCTCACAGCAGGTCTTTCAACAGATTAATTTAAAAGGTTGCAGTTTGGCTGATTGCATCTAATTTACCTCAACCACTGTCAGGATGCTGTGGCAGAGCTGTAACTCTCGTCCTGGCAACCTCCTCTCACTTCACCAGATGGCTGCCTTGGCGATTTCACATCAACTGAAGAGGCTCAACACATGGGGTGCACACCAGGTGAGCCCCAGGAGATGGCACAGTGCTCCTTCCCGTCCTCAGATGAAGCTTTGGTCTGTACAGAAGGAGCCAGGGAGTTCTGGGCAGTGGCCTCAGTCTCCTGAGGAGGCTTGGTAGGGCCATAAAGTCAGCTCTTCTGGAGAAATGATCAGCAGGTGGCTGGTCCGGGATCAGAGAGGTACAGAGAGCCCAGAGGAGAGCGCTCACATGGGTGAGGATATTGGGTCCCAGCAGTGACACCGCTCCCTGATGGGAAGGGAAGGGAAGGGAAGGGAAGGGAAGGGAAGGGAAGGGAAGGGAAGGGAAGGGAAGGGAAGGGAAGGGAAGGGAAGGGAAGGGAAGGGAAGGGGAAGGGAAGGGGAAGGGGAAAGGGGTGCTGCAGAGACCAAGCAGCAGAAGTCCTGGTGCTTTGCATGCACCCCCAAACTGGGCATCAGCTCTGTGATCAGGTCCACGTTTGGGGCTTTCAGAGGTGCCAGGTGCCTTTTGCTGTAGAGGAGCCTGCACAGGCAAGGGCTGTTGGCCTGTGTTTTGCTTGGTGTGTTTCATCTGGTTTGTGTGTCTAAGCAGAGCAAGCAGAGCATCCTCAAGAGCCATGTATCCTTCCAACAACAGCTTCAACCCATGAGAAAACAGAAACTGCAAAGACTGAGGGAAGAGTTACCTCCAACACAAGCAGCACAGGCATCAGCACTCGTCGTGTTCAGGGTGGGACCATGTTGTGAGGTGATCAGTACAGAGATGGAAACCCATCCAATTCTCAGTTCCTGCAAGGAAGCACAGAAGACATTTTTTTCTTTATAGATTCTTGACACTTAACCTACTCAATGCTTTTTATTTGCATTGATCACATTTTATAGTATGATTAAATTTGTATGGAAAAGAACCAATTAGTTTTGTTTTACACTTATTGAATCCACTTTATGGTCAGACAAATTAACACTCAGCAGTTAGTTTGATTTATCCAGCAGCATAAAGCTTGACAGTCTGTACTCTCAGATAATCAGGTTTAAAAGAATTATCTTTATTGTTATTTTTCCTGCTTGGGAGAAAGCATTAAACCTGGAGGCAGGTATGAAGAGGAAGCAAACACTGTCAGCAGACTGACCCTGGCTGGAGATGTTTGGCTCCTGACACAGCCTCTGCTGAGAGCCACCGCCTCATCCTGCAGTGACTGTCCCTGGGCAGAGAGCGAGTGCCAGCACAGTGACTGTCTCTTGAGGAGTTAGTGCCAGCCTGTTTTAGGAAGGTTCCTCTATCCACCATCAGGTGTCCGAGCTGCTGCCCAGGGAGTGGGTGGAAATGCTGAGCTAAGAGGCCTCTACCCAGGGAAGATGACCAGCAGGACACCTAGAAGAAGGGCATCAGCAAAGCGAGCAGTCTGAGAACCCTGTCTAGACCTGCCAAGGATGAAGACCTGCCGATAGACACCCCTTCCCTCTGGGGTCTGCCTGTCCTGGCAGGCCTGTGGTCTGTCCCAAGGACAGGATCTGTCCCCATGCTACAGCCAGTGCTGTGCCCAGCCTGGTGGTGCCCCAGGCAGAGCCAAGCAGAGCCACTGGACCCACCACTCTGCACCAAGAGTGTTAGAGGGGACACTGGCAGCTCCAACAGAGCCCCCAGCCCTGCGCTTAGCAGGCTGCCCTGGCAAGGCAAGCCAGCTCTGGCTACAGATGGCCCGAGCAGCCTCATCTGGCAGCTGGCTTCACAAGCCTGAGCACTGGCAGGATGGACACCCAGCACAACCCTCACACTGCAGCAAGAATCCTGCTTCCTCCTGATAAACTGGTGCCAGGGAAGGGATCCCAGACGGGCTGGGCAAACACAAGGAGTGACGTGGCTGTGAGTGCTGCAGGAGGAGGAACAGGTGGCCAAAGACTGTGAAAACCTCCTGAGAAAGTGGTGGGAGTTCTGTTGCTTGGATCAGGAGCAGGAGAGCAGATGACCCTCATCAGTAGCAATCCTTGCTGCACCCAGCACCCAGCTCCAAGAGCATTGCTCTTTCCATCGCTATGGCACTACAGATGCTGGGATTAGGCACAGGGCATGGCTGATGGCTGCCCTTAGGAAGTTGTCCATTCCAAGCCTGTCCCTTCTCTCTCTGCCACTTGGGCAGGGCACACAGTTTAGAAGAACTGCTAGCCAGTTCTGATAATGTATTCCTCCAAGCTGAAGCAGACTGCTTCCAACTCAGAGATGGGTCTACCAGTGAGTCTGGTCTTCTTCTTGTGTAAGCATCCATTAGGTTGGGCTCAGCAACCCACTCATGTCTAGCAGGGCCCATCAGAAGAGCAGTTTATTACTGGCAGAGGGACACTGCCATTGACACAAGGACAAATGGGCCAAGGACACTGCCTGGCACCTGGGCAGTCTGAAGCCCAACCTCATTTGTATTCAGCAGCTACAAGTGAAAAGAATTTGTTCCCAGTTAGTAAATGAGATTTAGTTAATAAATTGGCTCATGTGTGCAGGCTGCCAGTTGTTCTCTTGCAATGCAATAAATGAAGAGATGAAAGCTTATTATTTCATGAGAAGGAGCTGCTTTCTTACAGGACTAGGTGCTGGATGGACACTAGGTTTTGGCAGACGGTGGCCATGTTCAGTGACCATTCATTTCAAGGATCTCTGCTAGGCAGTTGGGATGCTTCCCCAGTCCACTGAACTGTTGAGGGGGAGGCCCCTTCCCTCAGCTCTTTTGCCACCAGTCCCTTCCCACTGCCTTGGCATCCTGGGCCAGGAGACACGGAGAGCTCCTGTCGCTGACGCAAGCCCCACACATGGCAGGGATAGAAGGAGCCCAGTCAAGTCACCCTGTGCAGTAGCCAGAGATCCACTTAGGGCTGTGAGTCCAACACAGACAGAAAACCTGGCATGATAGAACTGAAAACTGTCCCAGGAAAAAGGAGATCTGGAAATCCAGGGAGCAATTCCATTATCAGGCCTCTGCAGGCTCCTCTTTCCTTTGCCCTCTCAGCCTCTACCCAACTCTAGTCCCTCGCTAAATCCACACAGACAGACACCAACAAGCCTAGCACTTGTTGGAAAACATAGATTGATTCTTCCCTTTGTGCCAGAAAAAGATCTCCTTCTCTGGTTCTTACAAAGGTCTTGTGGTCATCCGTTCTGCAAACATATAGTGTCTTAATCCTGTAACAGAAAATCCCACCATAGCATCTCTTATCAGAGATGACACTGTTCACTCTCCGGACACAGAGCCTAAATCCGATACTGACAGCATACCAGCAACAGACTTACCAGCTGGGGAGCAACACTGTGGTTTGGAGGACTGCATCCAACAAACAAAACAATCCCAGCACTCCTCTAAAGTGGATCCTATCTTTGCAGGGTCCTTAGAGGACACAGTTGCTCCTCTCCCTTTGCAAGGATCCCCTTGAGAAGCTTCACATGTGCAGACTATACAACTGCCATTTGGCCAAGCCACGAAGTACTATGAAAGTCAAAGCTTGCACTGGGAGTAGCATCCCATCTGTTCAGGCTTGAAAGACAGGAAACAACCATCAGAACTACAGTCTAATCATAATCAGCTGGCTGGCAGCTAACAAGCACACACGCTGTCTGGTGAAGAGCTGAGAGGCTTATCAGCCAAGCATCTTGCAAGAGAAGAATGAAGTATCTGATGGGCTGAAGGAGCAATACAAGAGCAGGCAGCTAAAACAAGGCTAATTGAAGAGGGGAGTGGTGTGGTCCACAGAAAACTAATGAACATCTACACAAGGTTCCTCTACTTACACCTACACACCTCTGGTTAAATTCATATCCACTATGGGGAAATGTGTAGGCCAGGAAGCAGTCACCTATGTCTGCGTGAACAAAGCTGAAGCCTACAACAGAGACAGGAACCAAGTACTACGTGTGAACCACAGGAACTAAAATATTCACTGGATAGAAAAGCTTAATCTATAGGAAAGTATGTAAGATGTCCTGTGAAAAAGGACACTGATAGCTCAGTGATGTTGGGTTCCTGATCTCCTTGACCCCAAGAGGGATGTCACAGTAACTGACAGTAGTGTGTTGTCGCTTGGGATTCACTATTTAGCCCAATAAGGAGGTTACAAATTCATCACTGAGTTAAATTTTGGCTCGGAGAGCTGTTCTGGGGTCAGTTCCCCATTATGTCTGGAGCATCCACTTAACTAGTGGTTGGTGGGTGAACCTGGGATAACAAGACTCTGCAAGGAGATAAACACAGCAAATGCATGTGAACCCAAGGAGATGCCAATTTTTAAATCAGTCAGCAGTGAGACAGTCTCACCCTCACCAACCTGCCTGAATTTCCAGCCAGTTCACTGTCACCAGGAGCACACACCCATTCGCACCCTGTGCATCCATTCCAACAGTCCTACTTGACTGTATGAAGAAACATCAAAGGATCGTGCATGGATAAACCACTCAGCAGCCTGAAAAAAAATAAAAGCAAAGAACACCAGGCTCATCCTTCAACAAAGCACACTGAAGGGCTGGCAGCAGATCTTCAGAAACAGCAACACTCCACATGCTTCCCTGTGAGCTGCAGTGAGCCATCACTATCAGCCATGAGACAAGCTACCAGGCAGCACTTTTGGAACATGTCCAGCCCACCAACACAGAGGGAGAAGAAAGAGGAAAGAATAAGTGATTATTACAAAAACCACGGGGCCTCATGACTATAGTACCCAACGATAAGGAGGTGTGGAAAGGAGAATGATAAATTGACCTGCTGTGGAGCTGTCCTCTTTCAACACCCTGGTGAAAGCCCCACCTGAATAACAGCAACATTTAATTTTGGGCAAACTGGAAGATAAAGAAGATGAAAAACTTAACAGAGACGTGCTCACTGTAACAGCTGTGACAGCTATTCCTCAAGCACCACAAAGCACAGCCCTGTCCGTGCTCAGCTCTGTGGAGTAAATGGCAATTAGAGTTTGCCAATCACTGTTGCTTCCTTATTGATGACAATGAAGAGATGAAGGATCTGTGATAGACATAGCTTCTCCCGAAGCTTCTCTGTCCCATTTGTCATTTCAAGCTTGCAGTTTGAATCAAAGGATTTCCTGAAAATGTGTTTCAAGGATTTTTCTGCTTTTCTGTTCTGTATGTAAAAAGCACAAATTGTTTCTCAAACAGCCGTGTTTCACTCGCCTCACACACAGCCAAGTGCAGCAACGCAGACACCGTAATATAATCCATGTGGATCACACCTACAGCATCCTACCAGCAAATTTATGAGCTTCCTGTGCTGGTCTGGATTAAGACCGACTGTCAGGCACAGCCTGGCACAGCCTGTCCTTACAGAACCAGAAAGCATGTTGCATTCAATGAAGACGAAGGGGCTAACTCCAAACTCCAAGAATCATAGAACCACAGGATCACAGACTGGTCTGGGTTGGAAGGGACCCCAAGGATCACAGAGCTCCAACCCCCTGCCACAGGCAGGACACCAACCTCCAGGCCTGGAGCTACACAAGGTTGCCCAGGGCCCCATCCAACCTGGCCTTGAACACTTCCAGGGATGGGGCATCCACCATCTCTCTGGGTAGCCTGTTCCAGCCCCTCACCACTCTCTCTGGAAAGAACTTCACCTTAACATCTAATTTAAACCTTCCCTCCTTCAGCTTTAATCCATCCCCCTTGTCTTGCCAGTTTCTACCCTTCGAACAAGCTGATTCCCCTCCTGTTCCTCTGCTCCCTTCAGGGACTGGCAGGCTGCAATGAGGTCTCCCCACAGCCTTCTCTTCTCCAGGCTGAACAAGCCCAGCTCCCTCAGCCTCTCTTCGATCACAGATCACAGAACAACCCTCCTGACCCCACAGCAAACAGGGCACAAAGAGTGCCAGGAAGGACAGGGTAAACATCCCTCCTTGCCCATCCCAGCCCCACGGCTGTTCCAGCTGCTGCCCCTGCAGACTGCACGTGTGCTTAGGGTCCGGAATGCGAGCCAGTATTGATCGCCCTGTCACTTGTTAATCGAAACAACTCAGTAAAGCCAAAGGTAGCTGAGTGCAGCCGAGGCTGGGTACACACAGAGGACGTGCACACACTGCAAGGAGCCGGGGCTCCGGCCCGGGGGCCAGCGGCAAAGCCAGACCCCGCTCTCCATCTCCTGCAGGCGGGTGGAAGCAGGGCCCGGACCAGGAGGGTATCCCACAGAGAAGGCAGTGGTGAGGTGATAGCCCCATTTTCATGTCAGGTGGAGGGAACAGGCAGCCCCTCTCCCAAAATGGAGGCACTTTCTTTAAATCTGCAGCTCAAAACCCACTTCTCTGTGGTTGAAGAAACCCAGGATGCGACTGTCCTTCACTGCGAATGGCTGCAGGCAGGGAGCAGCTCAAAGCCATGGTCAGGGACAAGCAGTCCCACAGTCACAGCTGAGGAAACACAGGGCAGCACAGCCAGCAGCTCCACCACCCCAGGGAAGACCTTCTTCAGGCACAGGGAGCCCATTGCAGAGAAGGGACTCTGGGAGTTTTCAGGCTTCTATGGTACACCCAGTTCTGCTGTTGGACATTTGTTTTTCTTTTCCTCCTGCCTTTGGTCTTTGGTTTCTTTCTGGCATAATAACAGGAGCAGATAAGCATGCTTTAATCTGCTCCCAGTGAAAAAGGTGGAATGCTGATTGCTTGCTCTGCCTCTTTTGGCCAAGCATTTTTATCCTGAATTGCTATGGGGAAAGGTCTTGGCTCTTCAGGCTCTGGCTTTTGTCTTCTTGTGAGCTGAAGGGTTTTTCCCAAAGTGAGTACTGAAACGCTTCAATGATCTTTACAAAAAAAGTTGTGCAGATTTGGTGAGATTTTGGTCTGCAGTAAAAGAAAAATCTAACAAGCTGAATGTCTTTTTTTTTTTTTTTTAAGGAGATAAGAAAAAGGCTACTGGAGCTGTCAGAGTTCAAGCTTCAACCTTTATGTTTACAAAGCAAAAAGGGCAATTAAATGTGGAAAAATAAATCTTTCCAGGACCCTGCCAGTGGTTCTTCTGGTTTGTACTCAGACTGCTGAATGACAGGCTAGTTTAGTGCCTTAGGCAGGGACTCAGAATAGAGCAGCCCTGACATTTCTTTGATGCTAAGTAGTGTACCCTAATAAAGATGTTCTTTAAAGACATTCCCTCTTGCCTGGCAACCAGGCGTTACAGAGCATCTCAGCTGCAACAGGACTGCCTGCCTGCTCAGTGCCTCCCAACAGCTGGCACTCTCCTTCCCTCCCTACTGAATTTGGCTGTGTCAGACCTCCTGTACATGTTTGCCACTGGATCTGAGGAATAAACCATTGGCATAAACCCAGGATATAGTTAATAGGCAAATTCTGTGCTTTCAGCTGCTGGCTGTTTTGCAAAGCCTGTTTTCACAAAGGTGTCGATGGACAGAAACCATCCTGGTCCTGCAAGCCAGTAAACACGCACAGACCACCATGCCCATGCTTGGGACAAGCTGCAGCCCTCCGAGCATCAAAAAGAGCAGCTGAAGAAAGAGCAATTTTCTCAGTACGTGGAGGAAGCTCCTCTCAGATCTCTGCCCCTATACGCTGTCATTCTGGAGCCCCTGGGCACATCAGCACAGCACCAGCTGCAGACAGGAGCAGCCCTGATGCCAGCTGCGAGGCGCTGGCTGCCACTCAGGGACGGGCTGTGTTCCCTCCACATTCCCTTCCCATCAGCCTCCAGCTCTTCACACATTTCTACTCTCTGCGAAGACCAAAATGCAAAGGAAGAGATGAACAGAAGTGGGGAAAGGCACTGGGAAGCCCATCTCCAAGTGTAAAGTGACAGCAGATGGTAGAGGCGCCGCTCTATGACAGATGAAGAAATCAGTAATGTATGTGTTGAAGGCACTGTCATCGGCAGCCTGCCTGGCTGCCTGAGCTCCCAGAGCTGCCAACCCCCTTTGGACTTGGATCTCCCGGGGACACAGCACATCCTTGCACCTTCTCCCACAAAGCTGCGTGCCCTGGCCCCAGCACAGCTTGCAAGGGCAGCTCCTCACCTCCTTGGGAAGGATGCACCAGTGTGGGGTCAGATGATAAGCCTGCAGCACAGCTTTGCTCAGCATTGCCTGGGTGGTGAGTGTTGCTCACATGCTCAGCAAAGTAACACCTTTCCCTCTGCCATTCACCACCCGGAGCATCAGTGACTAAAAGCCAAGGATGGCTGTTGGCAGGGCTCCACATACCGGCTAATGCCTGGGCATGCAGTGCTGGGAGGGAGCCAGCCAGAGCAATGGCAGCGCAGGGCTTCCAGGCAAACAGAAGCCCCCAGAGCTGGAGCAGGGTATCTCAGGGGCCCTGCATGCCCTGCTCTGCAGAGAGCTGCAGTCCTGCATATCAGGACCGGCATGATGCATAGCAAGAAAGGGAGAAGATGGTCAGAGTAAACTGGGAACCGAGCAGGGCAGGGAGCAAACCTTGGGAGGCCCCAGATGCATTTAGGGGCAGATTCTTCTTCCTTCGCTTTATGCTCCATACGTCACAGCCCTGGTGCTCTTCCCCTCAAGCTGTTCCCTTACACAGCTGCTGGCTTGACACTCCAGGCCTCACGTCCCCTGCAGCTCCTGGTTTGCCTACCACTTCAGCCCATTAAAGGTTGGGTGTGATGAACACACACTCTGCCAGATGCTTCTGCTGAAAAGCACCAGGCTTGCTGTGTTTGTGAGGAGGTCTCCAGCAGTGACAAATGCCATGTCATCACCTCCCTCCCAGGTTCACAAGCCTAGGAAGAAGAGTGTCTTCTGCTTACTGCCCCAGAGCTTTATAAACAGTGCAGGGGCTATGTCTGGGAGATAGAATTCAAACTGAAACAACTTGTAGAGCAAGCATGGGAAATCCTGCTTTCATTGTTTACCCAAATGAATGTACAGACCAGATAAGTTTCTATCTGCTAGCAGAGTTAGTATATCTCCTTCCTCTTCTGCAGACCAGGAGCACACCAAGGTTGCAACATCCTTGTTGGAAGTGGCTGTGTGGCAAGCTCAGAGCCTGTCAGGATTTAAAAAAAAACCTTGGATCACCAGATACGTAGAAGATGGGAATAGTAAAATACCAGCTTTTTAATGAACAGCTGGCTAGTAATTTGCCTCCTTTGCTGTTTAAAAACAAAGAGAATCTGGAGAAATTATTCTAAGCATAATACAGGAACTGATAAACAGGTTTTGAGCTCCACAGACAAGACAGGGTAAAAAAAATTAGAAAGATGAAAGGCAGCTTTTAATTCTTCGCAGTATTTCTTCGTCCCAGGGGGTGGTATGGATTTCTTACTGAAATAAACTCTATGTAAAAAAAAGGGGTCATCACACTTCCTAGGAACTGCTTCAGCCTTTTCAAGCTATTTACCTTGGTCCACAGGAAAGGGATGTATTAAAGGGTTTGGCATGCTGCAGATTTGCACAGGAATGACTGCATCTAAATGACACTCCAGTGCAGAATCCACATGCGCCCTCCTCAACAGCTGCCTCAGACAGCTAAAAGAGACAAATGAGACAGCAGTTGCTGTTTTCATGTTGGGCCCTCTGACAGCGCAACGTGTGTTTACTTTTATATATAGTTGACTGCATCAGGCAATAATTGTAAGTCTTCCATGCCCAGAAAACCCAAGATACACACAGACCACCCTAGGATGCAAGCCAAAAGCAGGGCTTCCTGGAGCCTCAAGGAAAGGCCTCGTGCAGTCTTCCAGGCAATAAGCATGAGCACGGGGTGGGACTGCTGCGCAGCAAGCCAGTAGAGTTGGCTGCACGGCTGGGGCCATCACATCCCCTTCCTCCTGCTCCATGCCCCCCAGCCCTAGCATGCCCTCTCTGAGTGTCTAAGCAGAACTGATTGATCCCAGCACTTAGCTATGCTGAGAACTAGCCTTGGCAGCATGCCTGTGAGCTTGGAGGAAACAAAGAAGCGGTAAGAGGCACCAAGCAATGCAAAGACTCTTGTTCTGTGGAAACTCCCAGCTAAGATTGTTCAGGGATCTTCCACCTGGGTCACCCGTCTCCTGTGCTTTGCTCCAAGCTCAAAGTAAGCTGCTCACACCAAACAGCAGGATAAATACCTGTATGTGACACAGCCCTCCTGCAGCACTTGTTACCTGTGGTCCGTGCCGGGCTGCAGAGGGACCAGCTCCCACCCACCCACCAACAGCAACACCAGGCAAGGCCCGGCAAGGCCTCAGCTCTACCATCAACCCTGCTGCTGACCTGCTCTGTGGTCACGACTGTGCCACCCACACACTCCACAGCCTGTCCCACCTGCGGTAGCACCCTTGGAAGACAGGCACAGTCACATCACAGCCCACCGCCGTCCCCCAAAACAGGCCCTGCACATCACTGGCTCCCGTGGAGCCTGCGAGCCAGGATGCATTTGGCAAAACTGGAGACTAAATGCTTGGTGGGGTTGTTTCCCATAATGAATCTTACAAATAGTGAAAACTTAATTAATAATAGCACTTAGCACTGTCATGCTGCCTTTATATTTACAAAGCACTGTGTAAACATTAACTAATTAATCTACTGTACTTAGCAATTATATAGCACTTTATATTTTCCAGGTCCTGTGCAAACATTAGCTAATTAATCTACTTAATTATTTTCATGTTTTATATTCCAAAGCACTGCATACCAGCGGCACAAGGAGGATGCCTTAGCAAGGATACTCCTGAGTGTCTCTTCTGCTCTCTCAGTGTCTATAGCCCCTGCCACATTTTGGGAGACACCTCCAGCAGGTACAAACACTGCTGGTGGGGCCAAGGGTGCAGAAGCCTCCAGGGAGCAGAGGCAGAGCCCACTCCAGCTATTTCAAACTGAAAGGGGTTCAGTGTACAGCAAGAATGATGTCACACCTACAGAACCCACTGTGCAGTGAAGGACTGAAGTTACTCTGCAGATTCAGCACATCCAAGGGGCATTTAAGAGGTGACTTGCTCTCAGCCCATCACCCCTCATACAGGGACAGCACGTGAGATATTCAAATAATGTTTAATTAGATTTGACACCTGGAAAAGAAAGGTAGGAAAGCTGGGGATGAAATTCTCTTCTTTAAAAGGGACTGAACGATGCTGGGCTGGGGAGGCCCGTGCTGAGGGACAGCTGGAGTGAAGTTCAGGGGTTGTGATTCGGTGTGCTTCTATTTCTGTGGGCTTTACTGCTGCCTTGGAGTTGGCCACTTAAAGAATGCACCCTGGCTGAGGGAAAGCACACAGTCTTTGGAAGAGACACATGCAGGTATGAAGCATTATGCTCCTGAGGAAGCAAGGGCAGATCCCAGGCAGCAGCCACACAGTGCCCAGGGAATTAAAGAACCCACCCCAACAGCTACACTACAGAAATATGAAGTATTTTCCATCAGAAAGATCCTAAAAGAACTAGGTCTGCCAATCAAACACTCTCTAAACAAGTATTAATGTACACCCACTCATGCAGAGCTGCATCTCTCTGCTGTTTATTGCATTTTAACATTGTCAACAGAGCTTGCTGAAGCACTCACAGTGCTCTGCTGACCTCCATTATTTATGTTGGCATGTGAAATTGATTGTGGTTGAAAGATCCTTACTGGAATAAAATGAGCTTCTCAATTATTGCCACACAAATAAATCTCTGTTTTCCAGTGATCCCCCCTAGGGAGCACTTGCTTAACCCCGAGTTCAAGACAACAGGTATCTCCAGCTGGCACAGTACAGGTGACTGCACTGCAATCATTGCAAGGTACAGGACGGCGGAGGTCAAACCATCTGTGTATGACCATGGGGAAGGGAAGCTGTGGGATGATGTAGGGCTCACTGGTGTTTCTGGGTGGATAAAATGATAAACTCTCCAGGAAAGCAGGTTGTGATCATTTGTGCCACTTTCTGTCAGACATGGAAATACGTGCTGAGTATTAATGGGATTATGAACAGCTGAACAAGACACACGAACCGTGTTCAGAGCCCCAACTTCCTCCTTGCCTCTCCTCTCTCAGAAAGCCCCAGCTAGATGTAATGTAATAACCCCTTACAGCAATCCTAAGGGGAATCTTGCCACTGGGTTTTTTCCTCTCTTTTCCCCAAGAAACTCAGAGCTCTACACATGCAATGGCAAGATTGCACAGAGCATCCCCAGCTGTCTGCCTCCTGGGTGTCCTGCTCAGGCAGCACCAGGGACTGCAGGGCAGAGCCTCTCCCCGTGGACTCCCAGCACTGCCAGGCACACCAGCCTCTCCACAAGGCTGAGGCCTGGGGGGAGCTGACTACAAGTCACCAGATTTCCCTCCAGGCACGGGATGGTCACCAAAATGGAAACAGGAAAGCCTGGAAGAAAAAGAGCCACGGAGAGTCCTGCCCACACTGCCCTGCAGCAGCACTGTGAGCAGAGCTGAGAGAGGGAAGCCCAGCCTGGGAAACCACACAGTCAAGCCTTGGGGAGACATGGCCTCTGCCACTCAGGAGGACTTCATGGGAACAGATTTGCTGGGGATGTGGGGCTTCAGCCCCCATTTCTATGCTTACAGCAACCCCACTGTGAACCAAGGATCTCTCTTGTACCAGTCAGAACTGTTTTTCTGTTCTTACAGTTCATTTGCAATCCTTTGTTCCAGGTCTCCTGGGGGAATTTGCTGTTCAGGGCATTAAGTTGTTCTTTCTTGGTGACCTTCAATAGTAAGGAACATTATTAATTCTTGATTTATTTAAACCAGTCTATTTTGACAAGATTGAAGAAGAAGAAACTTCTCTGTTGAAGGATTACAGGCTGTGAATTAATTAAATGCCAACAACAGAGCACTGAAAGCTTTCCAAACATCCACTGAGGAATCTCCCTTCCTGCTCCCTTCTCCCCATTCTTACTAGAGACCTTTCTAAGAGGTCTGGAAGCCTGCCACACTCGAAGGAGACAGGAGCTCTCTCCTCTCTGCATTGGCCTCCCTGAGCCTTCCCTCTCTGGTTAACTGGGCACTGAGCAACCTCTCACAACCTGCTAACCTTTTGTAAATGGACAAGTCCTGCTTTCAGTCTCAGAACTGTCTTCACCAGGATCAGCAGACTGGGCCAACCCAGGTCTTGTCTCTGGACGTTGGCCCAGTGCACACACTCCTGGAAATTCATCCTTCCTGTTCCTCCACCTGTTCAACATCCCTCTCCCAGGTAATGTAGTACACCTTGGCTGCAGAAACACACAGCAATACAGAAATCCTCATGCTACAGTAATTCAAGAATGAGTCCTTTTCTAACTGTGCTTCTTTATGGCACTGTCACACAGGCACATATGCACAATTATTAAAAAAATGTAATTTGGCTGGAAAAAAACATCACTTCTCTATAAAACTAAGGTATGTGGTACAAATGAACTCCAAATCTTCTGCAGAATTATCCTGAAGAGGCTCCATGTAGACATTTGCTTCTATTGAGACACATCTTGCAGTGCTACAGAGGTAACTTTACGTCTTTCATTAGCTGGATATGCAAACCAGTAGAGTGCTGCAGTGACAAAATACACAGTCAAACAGCATCCACGGCTGGAAATGAAAACAGTGAGATTCCCCTCTTTAATCAAGATGCACATGGTCTACTCACTGGGAACTAGACTGAGATTAGGACTCTGCCAGCCTTCCTGAAAGGGATTTCCTGTGTTCATCATGCAGGGTGGTGAAAAACGAGTGCAATATTTTGCTGGTGATGCCATAAAAATGATTGATAATACTGAAAATGAGGCATCTTGCTGTGACAAAGTAAATGGCAACAACTTTCTACAAGTCTGGTCTTGAATAGGATATTACAACTTGCTTCAATTTTCTTGGAGGAATCATGGGCTTCATGTAGAGAAGGTGCTGGTACATTTTCCCCTGCTATGAGGAGTTTTTGGTTAGATAGCAGAGGAGAAGAATGAAGAGCATCAGATAAACTGGCTACATGTCATGATGGATGAGACAATGTTTGGACAGCAGTTTGCAAAAGCTTTATGTTCCTAGAGCAGATTTCATTGCTTAGAAATAACTAGTGCCTTTCAGAGGCCAATTTCTCTTTAGACGGTCTATCTAGGGAAAACCTGCTAAATACACTATAGCATGTGGTATTGTGGTTCTAGGACATTATATCCTCTGAACAAAGATGCTTGTCTCTTCTCTCATGTCCCCTTTTATACTTGTCCCTACCCAAGTCAGCCAAAACGCATTTATCTTGCATCAATTTTGATGTCCATCTCTCCCTCTTCACTCTTATCTGCAGTGCCTTTTGGGGAGGGAAGTGATCAAGGACACAGGCAGTAGGCACAGCAAGAGTGGAGGAGTCATTTACATGAAGTTGGGATGCACCAAATGTTGTTTCTTATCACATTTCCTGTGAATTCTTACATAATGTTTTGTATTTTGACTACTGGTACACATTGAACAGAGTTTCCTTGGCTTGCCTGTAACAATGCCCCACTTAATTCAGAACCTGTAAGAGACATGAATAATTCAGACTGTTCGTTCCAGTGTGCCTTGCTCTACATTTGTCAGTAGTGGGTAACACTCCACGTTGCTCTCAGCTGCCGCTGCCATGAGGAGAACTACATGTGCAAACTCCTGGCTGAAGTCTCTGCTGCATGTATTTATCCATAGCTGGACACGCTGGCCTTCTTGGGGTGACCCTCACCACACATCACCTCTCAGACTGACACTCCAGAGATGGATATCCAGCAAAAGAAGCAGGGTACCTGTCTTGCAATTCAAATGTCATCCCATTTTCAGATGGTCTGCAGCAGCCTGGATCGCTGAATCACCTTCTCATGTGTTTCAGACTGTTCTGCTGCCAGCGAGGTTGTCCCCTGCCAGCTGCTGCACCACTGTTGCTCCTTTCTGAGCCAGGTTTTCCTCTCTCCTTGGAAAAAGTGTGGGGTGGGAAGCAGGCCCCTGAGCACCACAAGCTTGACCTCTCTAAGCTGCTAAACGAAGCACTTAATCTACTCTATAAACACTTAGGCAGTGTTTTATATCCCCATTCAATGGGGAAACATTTTTAATAGTCTTGTTCTCACCCTTCTGCCTGAAGACTGGCAGCAGCATGCATGCCTCTCCCTGCCAAAGCATGTCCAGGAGGGCTGGCCAGTCTCTGGGGGTTACAGCTGCATTGCTGTGCCATCCCATCCTGGCAGCTTGGCTCTTCCAAAACAAGTCCTCTGGGAACACTGGAAGTACCCATTGTAAAGCTGAAGACCTCCACAGGCCACACAGCCATGCCAAGCCAGCAGACCCCAAGACCTCAGGAGAAACAGGCAGCCTATCAAAGCCCTGTGGTTAGGGGAAGGGAGGCAAGGGGCTGATCACAACCTGTCTGCCCCAGGCAACTCAGCCTGATCTCGGTACATTGAGCACAGGGTGCCGAGGGCAGGTCTGGGAATGCTTCTGGACAGTGGAGCAGCAGCCTCTGTCTATGCTGGCCTTAGCCTGAAAGGACTGTGCGTCATAACTAACATATGAAGAATCAAAAATCACTTGAAATGCACGTGAAACCATCCCAGCTGTGCAGGAAGAGCTGTGTGTCCAGCACGGGGTGCCTGGCTCACCAGTGAAGCTGTCAGGAGCCAAAGAAGGAAGTCCTTCCCTTATCAGAAGCACTTTTTTAATATCCCTTTTCTGTGCAGTCTCAATTAATTCAGCTTCATGTCTATGTCTCTTGCAAATTAATTGGTTAGAAAAATGGAAGCCATTAAAGCCACTAGTTCCTTCCACATTCCCTGAAGCAAAAGGCTGCAGTGCCGTCTGAGCCCGCTGTGGCCCTCATGGGCAGGACAAAGCCTGGCCAAGGCATGGCCTGTGCCAGGTGCTCACAGGTGTAAGAAAAAGGCAGCAGCCTTTTTCTTAACCTTACCTGTGTTCTCTTCTCTGGCATTTCTTGGGGAAATGCATTTTAACACTGCACAGAACACGGGTGCACAGCATTTAGGGCCTGGGGCCAAAGCATGTGTGCAGCCAAACTCCCCAGGGGCTGCAGGGATTCTTCTCCAGCAGGCCAGGTGCAGCTAGAAGCACATGCAGAGCCAGGGGTGCTTCCCTGTGGGCCAGGACAGCCCCCCACTCCACGGGGAGTCCAGCCCCGGCCAGCTCCCCAAGGGATGCAGTGAGGAAGGAGCTAATCCCACAAGCGATGCTGCCCGTGAGCAGCCCCAGTGCTGTGCTGGGGAGCTGAGCCCAGAGCAGCCAAGGGACCCTGCACTGTTAACTGCATGACTACCTCAGGGGAGATGTGCAGATGTGGGGACGTGACAGCCAGAAAATGGCTATTTTAAGCCCAGGCACCTTCAGCTGCTGGGAGCCCTCTGGGGGACTTGCCAGCCTGGAGGGGGCTCTCAGGTAGTGATCACTGCAGCAAATATGCACATACCCTGCCAGGGTGCCATGAGAGACACACAGCAGCAGTGTTACCACTTAAGGTGGTTTCAGTCACAAGCATCTCCAGGCACTTCATTCCCTTTGCCTGCTCCATACCGCAGAGAGGCTCATTCCAGTAAGCCAGGCAAGTACCTTGCCCATGTGCCTGGCAATTATTTGCAGTCACATTAACGAACAGATCTAGCAGACTGCTTAATATACATAACATTTAAATTTTCATTATAATCTATTAAAGATGGATTCTCTCAAGTTGCTGTTAGAGAAGAAAGATTTCTGAAAAGCTGATTTAAATACAGCTACTCACGGGGACAAAATCAGGCATTCAGCAAGCTGTTTCTGTTTACCTGAAAATATATTTATTCTGATGGACACAGCAAACACTGCCCATGGTCACTGGTAATTGAAATTCTGATGGTGTGTGCATTGGCATTTTAACACCAATTAATAACTGGTTTTTAAGTTTGCATTTATTAGAAGACTTTTTGTGTCTGGGAGGAAAAAATACCAGCACAAAATCCTAAAATGTTCATGAAACATTTACCCATGCTTATACTTGCAAGCCACAGTCTGATTCTGAAGAATAATGAGTATTTATTTGTATCTTGACTCTGTCCCACAAGTGTTGCTCTCAGACAAGCACCGAAGCCCGGCAGACAAGTTCCCCATCCATCCCTGGAGAACGAGGGCATGGGGACTCTGCAGAAGGTAGAGTGGGATGAGGGAGGGCTGGGACAAGCAACCTTTGTTTGCTGTGCTATCTGACTTAGAGCAAGAGGCTGAAAAAGGAGAAAGCCCACAAAGTGTGGCTGGATGCAGCTCTGGCTGGGAAGTACCAGCTAGCGGGGTAGGAGTGCCACAGAGCTCCAGAGCATCTGTCTCAGCATTGCCCTCCCCTCAGCAGGGAAAAGCACTCAGGACACAGGATAAGTAAGCAGATTTCAGAGAAGGCTTTGTTCCTGGAGAAAGACCTAAGAGGACATTTTAACCAGCAAGTGCAAAGAGATGACAAAACCGGTGCTGACACTGGCGGTGCAGGGTGGCAGCACTCACACAGGGCTCTATCCCCTGTCATGCATGATCTTCCCAGCAGCAGCATCCCACCACCCTACCACACTTCACCCCCAGACTCTGCTCATGCAGACTGAAGATACTTTCCAAACCTGCAAGAAAGAGTGGGGGAGCAAGAAGCAGGATATCTCCAAGCAGCAGCACTACTCCTCCCCATTGCAAAACACCAGCACAGATGAGAGCCATGTGTCTGCAGAATCAAGCAGGTCTAGCAGAGGAGAGGTGCTGTGCTGGGGTGAGAGTTAATGTCCAAAGGAGGACAAGGCCAAAGGAGGGAGACCAGCATCCTGTGCTTCTCTGTGTGTCTGCTTGGTTGGCAGTTGGGAGATTTTCAGGAACACCCATGGCCCCTTGGTAAGGTGAATCCTACAAGGAGGCAAGCAGGGCGCAGAGACACACTCTTTCCCAAGGTCTCCTGAGCCTCCTCTGCAACTGTATGCAATCAGCACAAGATCTGAAGGCACCCACATCTCCTCTGCCCTAAGCAGCACCTGCACGAGCAGCAGCTGTGACATGGCACCACAGAAAACTACTGTGTGGTCCCAGGGACAAAGGCAGGACAGCTGGCTGCAGCCCCTGCCAAGGACCGATGCTCACAGCAGCCCATTTTCAGCATCACTGTGGCTGAATCATCCCTGCCCTATGAACTGGTGTGGTCCTGCAGTCCCACTGCCTGCTCCCACAGCAAGCCCAGGGTTAAAACCATCCCCAGCAGCTGCTCCCTGCCCCCTGTTCTTGGGGCTTCCCTTCTGGAAAGGCAAGCAAGTGAGCGCAGCTGGATGAGAGATAAGCAAGCCATGGTGCTGTGACTGCAGCTCTTGGGGGAGTCAGGGGTGAAACGTAACTTCATCAGCCTACGAGGGAAAGAACCAATTATCTGGCAATTGTATGCAGTCCATTTCAGTGGGAGGCTCATAACCTAACCAGCCCTTGTAGTCAAGGGGAATAAAATATATGCTGACATCAGTACACAGAGGTTCCCATTGGAAGCCACTTTCACTGCAGTGTCGTGAATCTTTTCAGAAACAGCTTGAGAAGATTCATTCTGTGTATCAATCTTCCTGGGTAGCAGAGCTGACAATGGTTGTACATAATAATGCTTAAGTCAATTCACATGCACAGTCAGTGACTGTCTACAAGTCTTGGCCCTAATCAGTACATTAAATAGAAACTTATGACTAATAACTCTGAAAGGGCCTCTCCAGGGGCCATGAAATGCTCTGCTTTGGCCACTGCTGGCTCCTCCAGTGTGTACTAGAGGCACACTCTCCCCTTGGCTCCAGGAAGGGAGAATGGAAAGCCGTAATTCTTCTTCTGTTTGTTCGCCTGACACATTTTTTATGAGCTGAATCCTTTACTTTAGGTTTTGACACTGATTCTGTGACTTTATGTTCATCCTGTAATCACAGTACAGCTCCAGAGCAGGAATAGAGCCCATAAAAGCTGCTGGCTTGGCCAGCTCCGTGCTGGAGGAGAAGCAGATGCCCCACCACAGCCCCTCCGAAACCATTCCGGCTGCCCTCTGCTCAGGCACCGTGTGCCAGGGGTGGCTGGCTTTTCAGCACAGCAGCAGTCCAGCCTGGGCAGGTGGACCTGCACTATGCAGTTCCTGATGCCTCAGGGACCCTGGGAGTTGTAAGCAGAGCAGCAGTCCAGGCTGGGAAGGCACTGGGCTGTCAGGAGGTGGGATACATTCACTTTCTCAGCTCTGAGCATGCTGCTTGCTTCCAACTCAGCTGTGCTCAGCAAAGATGCCCTTGCCAGCAGCCTCTGCACCCACAGCTTTGCACAGAAAAGCACCTTGCAGCTGCTCTGCTTCCAACAGAGTCAGCTGAACGAGTTCACCCTTCCTGGAGCATTCGCTCAGCTCCCCCACCAGCCTGGAAGGCTCCAGCCAACCCAGCCCCCTGCAAAGCACCTTTAGATGCACATCCTACAGAGCTGCAGCTGAGCTGAGCTGGGTCAGGGCAGAGTGGGTCCCAGGGCCCAAACAACCGGAGCAATCACAAGGGGCACAACAGAAGACCTGGCCATAAGCAGACAAGGGAGCCCGTGCCTTCCCTTGCCCACAGCTCCTGCAGCTCCAGCCCAGGCAGCACTGAGAGGTTTTCTCCCTGACCAGAAACCTCCAATAAGACCAGAACTAAAGAAATGTGTTTTCCAGACTTCCACGTGCAAATGCTCAGAGCAGATCTATCTTTCCTATTGAGCTGAGTCGCTTTTGTTGCCTAAAATATTGGGATAAGGAAAACTGTATCTCTCTTGAACAAAACACAGCAGAGATCCTTTCCTCACACTTTCCCTTTTACCTCCAGATCCCATGCTTCATAGGCCAGTTGACTCGAGGGATCAGCACCTTTAGAGAGCTAACAGAAAGTCCACCTCTTTTTTAAGCATCTAAAAATGACCACATGCACCAGTGCTTTCTGGTGGGACCCAAAATGGACAACAGAGCTGAGCCCACCAACCCTGGGGAGAGAGACGGCAGCCCTAGAGGGAGCAAAGAGCACAGAAAGCATGGCCAGAGATGGCTAGAGACACTGTGAAGCCCTGTGAGCCAGGGCACATGGCAGCAGCCAGCCCAAGGCAACCACTCCGGAGGCCAACCTCTCAACTCCCTTCTCATTTGAACCAGCCTCATGCTGCTGCCTAGAGAGACCATGTACAGCCCAGGCCCCAGAGACACAGGATAAGGCAGGCCACCATGTCCAAGCAAAGCAAGAGGTACACACGTGGAATGCACACATGCACATCATTTGTAGGCCCAAGGACGAGGCCGCAAATCTGGCACCTGATCCCAGCACAAGCAGGACTCTGTTGGTGCAATGCACCCTGAGAAACAGCCACCTGCATGGCATCACCAGTGCACCAAGGAAGCACAGGTTGATGTTTAGAAGAAATTTTGTCTGTTTTAAAACCTCCCACACCTGAGGTCTTTAGGTGCTTCCCTAGAAAGACAAAGATACACAGCTAGATAGTGGGAGGCCTTAAAGTAAAACAGCTCTTGCCTGCTTTTCCACAATGTGCCCTCTTGTCTAACATCTCACTTCCCACCTCATCTTGACATCACATCCCTCTACCACATTGGAGATGCACCAGGAATGGACTTGCTAGATGCATTTGCTCTTCCTTCACCTCTCTTTCTCCACTGCTACATTTAACTATTTTCTGCTTCTCAAGGTGCACGGACAGAGTGGAAATTTCCCTGAGACTGCACTGCAAGGCACGCTCTTGAGGCTGACCAGTGAAACCCTGCACTGTACTTCCTTGAGAACCACAGTTCCTTCTTGAGGCTGTTCATGAGAGACACCCTGATCTCTGCCCACCCTGCAGCCTGGGAATATCCCATTTCCCATGCAGAACCTGGGCAGCCCTGCATGTATGAGGGAAGAGTCTGAAAAGGAACAGTTCAATAGCAGGGGCAATTCATCATGTGAAGTTTCCCGAGGAAGGCTGGGACTGCTCCAATACTGGAGAATTTTTTCCCTTTGGCTTTAAATCTCTACAGTTTTCCAGGAAGACCTATCACCAGACCTGTGCAAGACATGAGGCTAAGCAATTGCTGTGTCTTCTTCTGGCCTCGAAGTCCATCAGATGGACCTCATGGATTTTCATAATCATGGCACTGCAAAGGGACAGGCTTTGATTTCCAGGATTCCTGCAAGGTACAGGTGGCTCAGAGCCCCCTGGTTCAGGATCTCCCTTGCAGTCAGGATTTCTGGAGCAGTGTTTGTAATGCCATGCCAGTTATAACCCACCCCCTCGAAAGTGGGACATGAGCGAGGATGGAATAACCTTAAATCCCACATCTTCTGCAGAAAGCATCTGATACATCCTCACCAGACATCCAGGTGGGCATCATATGCTCCAGTACTGCTGGGAGCATTCACTACATGTGCAGGAAAAGCCCTCTCAAAGAAACATACTGCTGTTTGTAGATTTTCCCACATAAACAGCTCTTGTGTGTCTTTTTCCCTCACTGAGATCCTCATGGGGGGTTTAACAGCTAGCAGACCACCTTAAAACTCCCCTTTTCATCAACACACAGAGAAAATCTGACCGTTAGTCTCCTGTTCACCCCCTGTGTACAGACACCACTCATTACAGCGGCTGTGGGGGTCACCCATTTAATTAATGAAGGCAGCATGTATTTTCTGCTGCCAGAGGAATGTAGTGTTTGAGAGAGAACCCAGTCTCCACCCTTCATTACCTTGGTGTGTGCCCTACTGCTTGACTGACAGGTGGGCACTGCATTGCAGGGCCACTGCTGAGGTTCCATGGGATGCTCCAGAGGTAGGCAGGACCAGAGCGAGCCAGGAGCATGGCTTGGAGGGACACTGCTGAGACTTCTTGCAGGTTTGTCAGAGTAAAGAAGTGTCATCCAAGATCAAAGTCTTCTGAGTGATTCCCTGTGAAGAAGGGGGATAGAAAGGAAAGCCTCTTACAAAGCAGATCCTGGCTGCCTCTACCATCCCACCTTCATGTGTCTGAGGTGCAGCTGCTGGTGCAAGCACATGGGAGATGCAGGCTCTGCCCAGGTCATGCAGACGGTGGCTCTGAGCTAGGAGCCTTTGTGGCATCCATCATGACACCACACCAAAGGCAGGAGAGCCCAGGAGGGGTGTCCAGGATAGACTATGGCCAAAGCCAACGTTAAGAACTCACTATATCTTGTTCTCTACAACAGCTGAATCACAGATGGTGCTTCATAAAGCTTGAGATTCATCAGCCATTGTTAGCGTTGCACTCAGTAATAAAATAATCATTTAAAGAAAACAGTCATCAGAACTAAGCAAGCCCACTGGCTGCTAGCTTTGACTTCCCCACCAAGGCCTGGCAGACAGCCTGCTGCCTGCCAGTACTGACAGGCCAGGCAGTGATGGGAAAACCCCGGATGGCTCTTTTTATTGTGAAAGCACTATATGAAGCTGCAAACATATCTGTCACCTTCCAGCACATTGTTTACCAGCTCTCCTCAACATTCCCCAAACAATATTTTCTAGAGACTGTAATTCAATACCTCACACCCCAGAGCTGTAGCATCAGCCCAGAGAGCAACATGATGAATGAATCGCGTTCCTCCAGGGCTTGGGCTCAGGAACTGGTTTGTGGTGTTCCAGCTGTTAATTATCCCTCTGCTTTTTGCTATTCTCATCCCAGCTGTGCCTCTGGATTTATCATACGGGTCTGCATGCACTAACAACATTCTGATTGTTTTAAAGTATAAGGAGCAATTTACCCCTTTTGTGCAACATTAGGCAGCTCAGGGGATCAAATGGCACAGCTTGATCAATACGGCGCTCGCTAGATTAGAGGCACCAGGGCTCAGACCTCAGAGTGCTTGTTTAGGAGAAGTGCAAGCGAGAGAACACACGGTGAATGCTGAGCACAGACACAAACACCATCCCATCACTCTCCCGTCCCCACCCCTTCCCCAGCCTGCGTCCCAGAGACATCCTCAGATTAATCCCTGTGCTGAGGCGAATGCTGAAGAGACCATCCAGAGCCATGATGGCCCAGGCCAGGCTGTTGGCTGGGATGAGCCGTTCCTGCTTTTCCAGCCACAGCAGCACTGGCTTCCCTGGCAGCTGGCACGCAGTGGGAAATGCCCAGGCAGCTCCGCGCTCCTCCAGGGTGAGCTCCACACCAGCCCTGATGTGATCCAGCTCCCCAGCACAGCACAGGGCAGTGCTTGCAGCACCTCCTGCCCCAGGAGCATACTGTCCCCACGACACCCAGACTTTCTCCAAGGAGAGCTGGGGTGTCAGCCTCGTGCTCCGCTGCTCTTTGGGCTGTTACCCTGGTCCCACGCAGGGAGCCACAGCCATTCCCCAGGACACTTCCTCTCACTCTGTATTTGTTAAGGGCTGCACACACGTATTCCAGATGAGTAACCACCAATACTGACATAGAACTTAAACCTGCCGACACCAGCCCTTCTCATATTGCCAGTGAGTGTGTCTCATACCCTCGTACGCACAATAACGCACCCTCGCCTTTCTCACCACCCCACGACTTCTGCAGGGCCTTTCTACACCTGCACTGAAGTCTTTTATTATTAGTAGTTATTTAACAAAGGCAGATTGGGTGCTTTGTGAAGCCTGCAGCCTGCCGAAACAGTTGTGATGTACCAGTGATCCCTGACAGGGTCTGTGTCCCTCTCTACTCCAGTGCCCAGGAGGCTTCTTCTTACCAAGGCACCTCCCAGAAGTGAGAGGTAGCTGCTGCCTGCAGGATCAGCACAGGGTCCCATCATCAGCAAATACTATTATCCCCACTTTGCTTCCAAGGACCTCATACAGGTAATTAAGACCCATGCTGCCACTTCTTGAGCTGTGAATTGCTGATATTTAATGACATTTTCCAAATATTTTTAATAGAAATTTCAGGTCTTGTTCCTAATCTGACATTTATCTTCTATTAGCATGAAAACAAATAGAAGGGCCTGAGAATCATTGCTTATATTATAAATGACTTTATTGTTGGTTTTATTACCTTCCCCATTAAGCTGTCACAATCTGTGCCTCTTCCCATTTTTGTGATGACCAGCCAGTGAAATCTGTCATCGTTTCCATGTGATTTATACAGGACCCTAGTGATAACTTTATTCATGTGGAGGATAATTATCAGCTATATTATTAAGGTTGCTCAGTTGCCCTAGGGGATAATGTGTCAGAAAGGTTAAAATATTGACAAGCAATAAAGAATGTATTATAATTATACAAGCACCAGGATAGATAACTGGCTGTGAGCAAGGTGCTGAGATACAGTTTTGCATTTGCCCAGTGATGACATGGTCACATCTTATGCCTCCCACTGGGACTGCAGAAGTCTGGGCCAATTATTTGGAGGGGACTCCAACAAAGAGTATGTCCTGTCCCAGTCATATATATCGATCACATAAACCCTGACGACCATGCCCTGTAGTGAGCCGGTCTATTATTCATAATTGAACAGGATGTGGTAGCTGAAGTAGACAAGGTTTTTCCATGATCCTTCTGTATTTTTTCCCACGCCCTCTAAAAAAGTTTGTCTTCATAAGAATGGCAAAAGGAGGGAGAGCAAAGGATTGGCATCTCTGAAATGAAACATTGATTTCTTCTGGGATTGCAGCAGCAGGTGCATGCCTTATTGGTAAAACGGTATATAGGTATAATCTGAAGGACATTGCTGAGATAAATTGCCCTTTGGTTCAGGCACTAACAAAACGAAGCGCTGAATAACTTGGCACTACATCTGAAGTGAGACTATAAACCTAACCTTGGTCATTCCTCCAGATCTACTATTGTTACATCAAGAAGAGTAGATGAGGGACCGAGGAGCTCATAAATAATTTCTCATGGAAAGCACGTACACTAGCCAGACAAAATCTCTCTCTGAGAAAATGTGGAAAAGTGGTAGATTTAACCTACTTCAAAATGTCATTTTTTGAAGGAAAAACTCCGATCCACATCTCTTTCTTGATGCTTAAAGGATGTGTCTGTACTGCAGCAGCATGTTAAGCACCAAGCCCTAGAATGAGCTTTGGGCAGCTGAAGGAATTTGCTGCAGCAAACTCTGACAGTTCCCTCCAGTATAATCATATTGAAAATAGATGGTCACCTCTGGATAAACATGACCAAACAAGAGCTGTAAGACATTTAATAAACTACATCAGTTAACTTTCTGCTGCTATGGAAGTGCCAAGGACCATAGTAACTGTACTTATCTCAGGTTCATCTGTATCTTGCTGGGTTTATCCAGTGAAACATAACTAGTGTAGAGCACTGAGGTCCTGCAGACAAGGGTCAGAGCTGTAGCCCAGCCAGCACAAGACACCTGGCAGCATTTCCCTAGAATATGAGCTTGTGCCGTTCTTTCACTGTCCCTGTGAATGAGTCATGGGTACTGGAGAAAGCAACTACGTTCTATAAAATGTCCTTTCTCTGCTTGCCCCAAGTACAGAAGTGAGAGCATGACTTTCTTCTCCTACTCAGAGCCACATGCCACTGGCTCAGTGAGCAGATTCAAGAGCCTCCTCTGCCCTACTGTCCTTACAAATCGCGACAAGAGTCAGTTACAGCAAGTCTGTGAGGCACTCCAGCTCCCCTGAGCAGGCTCTCTGGAGTCCCACAGGTGATGCGCAGTGCATCTCTGGAGGAGAAGCAACTTGGGTACCCACAACCACGTCTGTCTCCAGGCTTAACATTAACCCTAGAGATGGGCAACGTATTTGTGCAGCACACTACCCTGATCCCTGTATGATAAGGCCTCCACAAGGCCTTCCTGGGAGCTTGCCTTCCTGCCTGCTTCCCATGTTTTTTGTCCTCCTTCCAAGTCACTGGCTGGCACTCAGCAAAGTGGCAGACCCAAGCCTGACTTGATTTAGGGACCTGGCTGGGTAATCCCCAATGCCAGCTCCAGCACAAACACACAGAAGTCCTCAGATCATGCAGTCTGTTCTCCATGCCACAGGAGGAGGCATTCCTGAGGTCAGTGCTTCCATTGCACAGAAGGTAGCCTGACACCACCGAAAGGTTCCCTGTCTCTGAAAACCTGTTGATAACTTGCCCAGTAACCCACAGAACTTATGCTGCAGGAGATATGGGTAGATGACCAAGATTTTCTTCAGATGACAGCTTTGTGGAACAGTTTTGGAACTGGTTCTCTTGAGGAAAGGTACTGGCCCACAGAGGGGCTCAACCTGGCCACAGAAGGTGCTTGTAAACGGATGAACAGGACATAAGCAGCAAGAGCTGGAACAGGAACTCATTTGCTCCATAAGCACCTTGGGAGCTGAGAGCATTTTACAGTGTCACACCAGCATGCAGGGAACAGATGACATAAATGGAGGTGAATTAAAACCCACCATCTCAGGAGGGCAATGGCTGTAGCACAGAGCATCTGCTCAGCCTCCAGTTTTAAAACACCAAGAATTTTAAGTGTTACCATTTACAGAAGGTTCATTTCCACCTTTTGTTTGACTGTAAATCTCTGAAACTTTATTAAGGCAAGGTGTGAGGCAGCAGGAGTGCTGTACCTGTCACACCTCTCCACATATGTTCCCCTCTGGTGCATTACAGATCACCTCCACTGGAGAAGACATCTGCATTACAAAGCACAAATCCTCCTTTCAGGTAAGTAACAAGCATGTGTCCACTACGTGTGTGTGACAGCAGGAGACAGTCCTGGGTTTGCAGTCATCTGCTGGAGCCATTAGCTGAGCCTGCCACAATTCCCTCACAGACCCTCTTAATGGTCCTGCAAAGTCCCGTCAGAGCGGCCCGTGCTGCACAGCCAGGAAGCCTGGATGTGCTCACTCCACGCTGTGGGACAACTTCTGCTACAGCGAGGGAAGAGTCAGTACCTGCCATGGTGCCCTCCTGCACCTTGCTCAGGTGGTTACCTCCTTCCCACCTTCCCCTCCAGCCCTAACACTCCTCAGCCAGCACTGGCAGCAGTGTTGGTCTCTTGTTTCAGCGTGGCAGGGGTCTCCTGAATTCCCGTCCTAGATTTGCTTCAGATCAGGCCATCCCAGCTCCCTCAGGAATTTGCTTTGTCAGCTCAGGCAGTCCTGAGTGCCCTGTGCCTTTCAGGACAGCTCTCGGGTGTACAGGCCTCCGATCCCATTTCCAAACACCCCAAAAGCCTGTGCTGCAAGGCACACTGTCTGCCCACAAGTCTCTGCTACGGAGCTGTAGCTGCGGCTTTAACAGAATCCTGATGAGCAGTGTAGCCAAAGGGAAGATTTCCCTGAGTCTGTGTGTTCTGAAATAGCTGCACACCCTCATTTACAGGAGCCAGGTGACATGACGGGTCCTAGAGAGGGGCTGGAGGACAGACACTAAACATGGAGTGCAGGCCAACACCTGGCAACCTGTTCAGGGCCCCGTGCAGGTGTTTCCCACAGCTCACTCGGGCAAGTGCTGTGTTTGGAGGCTGCCCTCACATCTGCTGGGGCAGCAGCTCAGCGAGTCACCACCTTGTCTTAAGCAGCTCCAGCAGAGCCTCAGGCAGGGACTCACCAGGTCACAGGAAAGGAGGTGCAGAGAGCTCCCACCATGCTCGGGGTATCCAGGCACCCAGCCAGTTCATGGACCGGGGGTAGTGCCTCGGGTAGGACACAGCACAGAGACCAGACAGAGCACAGTTAACTTCAACACAGCAGGAAAAGATGCCTCTTTAATAAATGCATGGGAAATCATACATGTCAAGTCAAATTAAGAGGCTGTTCTCCTGGCCGACTCTAAATGTTATTTCCACTTTCTTTCAGGCAGCTCTTGGAATGGCACACACACACTTCACACATAAACTCCCTTCCTCCCTCTGTGGTCAAAACAAAATGCACCTCCTGAGGCACAGGCTCCTGGTGTGAGAATGGGGCAGCTTCAGGCTCTCAAAGCGCTGCAGAACTGGGGGGACGTCTCAGGGGACACCCCTGCCTGAGCCTGGGCAGCTGTTCAGACACAGGAGGTGCTTGCTAGATGTGCTACAGGCAGCAAGAGCAGAGCACGCTGCTTGGTAGGAGCTTTCCTGTGCTTGTCTTTGCCCCGTTATTAAAATGACAAGACAAAAAGGAGTGAGAGGGACTGGTGTCAGCCTGGAGAGAGCACAGGAAGATGGTCTATGCATCCTCTCTCCTACCAGAAGCACTGAAGGGTGAACTCCCTCCTCATTTGGAAGAAACCCTTCTAAGACACGTATATACTGACAAAGAATTAGAGAACACAGACTCTGGGAGGAAAGCATGTTTAAATAACATACCATTCCTTGCACAATGCATACAAATGCCTACTTTGTCTCTCTGAACAGTAACATCTAGCATCATAATACTTTGTAGAGCACCAGAAGACCATCTCCACAGGACTTATTTCTTCTAACTCTTGATAAAACCTCTCCTGGAGTGTTTTCTTCTCATTGAGCCTTGAGGATGCTTCCCTTTTTAATTTGTTGGAGACAAGCAGCTGCACCTCTGAAAAGAACATCCTTCAATAATGCTCTGTATACAGCCAGATCTCCTTTCTCAGCTAGTACCGGTTATGTTTATCCTTGTTTATCAGAAGGGCAAACTGCAGCCCAGGCCCATGGTTTAGGTTAATCTCACAAATATGTTCAAATAAAAATCGACTTTGCACTACTGAAAGCTCTGTAGCTATGAAAAGATGGGAAAGGCAAAGTCTTATTTTAGCTATGTGTCATAGCTTTCCTATTGTGATATCTTCTCTGAGCACAAAGGAGTTTTCTGCTCCTTACCAACAAAACCCAGATGGCACTGATTTTAATTGTCACCTTCTCAGAGCTGAGGATGCTTTTGTTGTGCTGGATCTATTGTAAGCTAGTTAGCTTCAGAGGTAATCAGATATTTAACATATCAGTAATTTAATGTGAAGTGGCTGGGATGTATGTAGTAACAAGCTTGTTAATTGTCAGCTGTTTAGCCTAACGACAGCGTGGGGAGTTGGTTAAAAGCAGTTATGAAGACAGTATCTGTCACTGGGGGCAGAACTTCACTACCAGAGGCATGGTCCCGTCCCTGTGTGCTCAAGACAGGTGACACCCAGTCCCTCCAGCCTGCCTCTCACTGCCGAATGTCATCCCACCCTGTGCAGGGCCACAGCACTGTGCCACACGTGGGGCATCAGGCACAGCATTTGGGAATGGAGCCCCTATGAGCTGAACCGACACTTGGGAATCAGCACATCCGCTGGCTCACCCACAGCTGGCTCAGCAATCTCCCAGCACATCTCCCGGTGCTGCTCTGCACAGGCACCTGCCTCCTGCCTCTGCACTGACCCAGGAGGGGAGGTAGGGAACATCCAGGGGCTGTCCCTGCGTTAGAGAACTGGGAATGCCATAAAAGCCCCCACACAGGGCTGCAACGGGGGAAAACTAGAGTGTAGTGGTGGTACAAAGCTGCTTCCCTGCCCAGCTTCTGTCGTGGAAACTGCAGGCAGGATGTAGCTGACAGCAGGCAGGTCACAAGCTTTTGTCACTACCAGATTACAGCTCCTGGGAACATACAAATCACTCGGCATCTTCAGGGAACCCGATACAGCAGGGTTAGGAAATTCCTCCTACAAGTTGCTGTCCATTTGTGTTACAGTCAGCACAGCCCTAGGAATCAATATTACTGCTCATAGAAATTACAGGCGTTAAGGATGTTAGATAGAAAGCCAGCTTGTCCTTTCTTAGAACTGAATGTCTTTTAATGGCACTTGAAGCAGCCTAGGAGTAATCTGCCCTTATTGGATATACAATGGCAGCTGCTCTCCCAGTATGGTGTGAATGGATAGTGGGGCCAGCGCTTCACACAGTGGCACAGCAGCAGTGCATGTGTGACCAAAAGAAGCCTGAGAAATGGAGCTCCATCTCCTAGAGTCTAACACAGAGCCAGGCTCTGCAGGGGCACAGCAAAGCAGAGATGATGCTGTGCTGTACCAGAGGAGATGCTACGTCACCATTAGCACCTAGCACCTTCATCTTCTCTAGGGACCACTGCTAGCTGATCATCTTCATATTACAGATTAGGAATATTTCAGCCTTTTCTATGCTGTGACTGCTGATCAGAACCAAGTCCTCAACATAACCGTGGTTAACATTGCATTTGTGCCTGTTATGTTTATCCCTGGCCCTCACCCCAAGTTCCCTTGCTGATACCTGGGTCTTCTCTCAGATGACTGGCCAAATAGGTTTCATTTACTGTGATTCTCATTTTCCAGTGAGATAAATATTTGTATCTTTTTAACTGCTACTTTCATAAGCTTTTCCTTGATCAAGAGGCTCTTTAACTGGAGGTGCCTTCTTCATGATGTACATTTGGGGTACCTGCTAAAGTACCTTAGACAGTCCCAGTGTTCATTCATGTTTATGCTTCCACTCCTCCTTTCTCACAGTTTTCTTACTATAGGGTTCATCTTGCAAAACTGCCCCTGATGCACGTGCTGCTCCAGGAGTATATCCTTAGTTAGTTAAAAGGCCCTGATCTGTTTTTCCCTGCCTAGGCAGGATTGTGGTGTTATTATCAAAAACGTGTTTCCCTTATGCCAGTTCACCCTCTCTGGCCCCGGGGAGCTCAGTGGTCCCCATCCCCTTCCCTCAGCCAGCGCACCAAAATGAACTACCAGGTCTGGGCTTGTATAATGAATGAGTTGGACCCAGAAGCCTAATTAAACCTCTCCCGCTGTTGCTGTCTCCAGCCAAGTCCTGCTGACAATCGAACACCAGAGCCTCAGATCTCTTCAAAGGAAGATGCTCGGCTGCACAAGCCAGACAGCTCTCCTCTGTTCCCACGCTCTCTGTGGCAGCTGCTCTTCCCTTGTTGAACCCAGACATCACCTTAGTCCCCCTCCTCACATCTGTGATTCTGTGCATGAACTTTTGCCTTCGTAATGCAGCAAGTGGTAACGTTTGATGACTCAGAATAGGGTGAGAAGACAGGCAGGCACCACTCAGCAAGCTAATAAACCCCACACTCAGCGTGGTTTGTTATTTACTTTGGGAACATGAAGTTCAGGAGAGAGTATCTTGTGCCTCCTCCTAATAGCAATTTTGAGAATCCACCAGGGATCAGTTTAATGCTTTGGAAAAGGTTAATGTTGTTAGGGATTTACAGCTATATTTGAAATGGTTTAAACTATTATTTTTATTTCCTGGAGTAAAGTGGAATCTCAGTGAATCGTGCAGAGTTAGATGGTCAGTCTGTATCTGAAAGAGGTCATTAAAAGCTTGGGTGGTTTTACATAGCACCTAATTCTGTCTGTCGGGCAGGGAGTGGGGAGCTGCCATCAGCTCTGGGTTAGTTGCTACCTGTCCTAAACCTGCCTTCCTCCACTCTGAGAGCAGCAAGACAGCACAGCCAGCGTGCCACTGGAGCACACAGCCGCTCCGGCCCCTCTGCCAGAGCAGCTGCCCGGTGAGCAGCTTGCTTCCTGGAGCTGTGTGCTCCAGATTTCCACCCTGCTTGTACGTTTCAGGCCCAGAGAGCATCCCATGTACCTGTGCTGTGAGCACAGCATCCCCAACGCCTCCACTGCTCTTCCCACCACTTAACTCACATCCCTGGTGCTACTCCTCTCCCTGCACAGCATCCCACTTGCGGTGCTGCCATCCCTCTCCATAAGAAGTGTCAACCAGCACCCTGACAGCCTGACACACTCCCACAGTAAATACCCAGGGAGTGAGAGTTTTCCTCTCCTGTGGCTTTGATTCCCAGGCCAGTCCTGGATCCCTTGCCCTCTGCACCTCACAGTGGCTGCTGGCACTTTTATCAAGGGTCAAGGAGGAGACAAATCAGTTCACACACCCCTCAGTCACCTCAAACTTCAATGTCTACTGCCAGTGATGTTACTCTCAGGTCACAGGAGGTGTCTCATGGCCAAAAATGCTGACAGGGCAAAGTCCATGTGCAGGCTGGGCAAGAGTGGAGTAGTAACACTGCTTCTTACACACAACCAGCAGAAAAGCATTTGCTTTAAAAACTTGACAATGGCCACATGTTAACCTGAGAGCCAGCAACTCTTTCCCATGGAGGAACTTTAGGGCATTGATGTCTCCTGCTGCTCATTTCAGGGGTCATCTGCTAGCCTGCAATTGAAGGCATTTGTGCAAAATGCTGTGACAATGTCAGCTGTAATTGCATCAGTCATGCCACACAACAAGACGAATGTGACTGGAGATGGCGTGTCAACCTCAGAAATTGCTTAAGACTGAAAAGCAAGTGGAGGAAACAGCAAGTGTTCAGAAACAATTATTTCACTATAGTAGGAATAATAACAGCTCTCATTTCCTCCACACAGTTCTCCTGGGAGGTGGTGCAGAAAGCTGCCGGAGTCTCCTCCCTTCCCCATGGGATACTCTCAGACTGAAATAAAAAACACAGATTAACGGTGCCCCATTTTCTTATGGGAGGCTGAAACAGCAGGATTCACCCACCCTGGACACACACATATCCCACTTGGAAACTCTAGTCTTCACAGCCCACAGAACCCTGCCTCTATGGAAAGTCTAGTGCTGCTGAGATACATAATGAGGCATTTTGCAGTGCCAATCTCATCAGCAAGAGAGAACACAATGACTTGTCCCTGTTGCCTTCAGTGAGCCATGGACACACTTCTGATATAGCCCTGTGCCAATGACTGCATGTGAGATGACCTCACATTATCCCCATGGGAAAGGACAGGGCAGGTTTCCACCTTGGCAGACTGTTAACCTTGTACCAGCACTGCTGCCTAGACCAAGCAGGTGTGGGAGGGATTCTTGCTCCTAAAATTAAATAAACCTTATGTGAGAAACGCCATTTTCAATGTCTTGAGCTGTCAATTGCAGGAGAAAGTGATATTGATTTCTACAGAAACTTTATTTAAGTTAGTGACCTATTAAGTGAAACTTATTTGATACCAGGTGACTCTTGCAATTTAATTCCTGAATGAAGTGGTGTCTCCAAGGCTTTGTGATGTTCTTTATCTCGAACGATGAAAGACATTTTCCTTACAGACATTTGCTCATGTATCCCAGGGTCTTTGCAAACACAGTCCTCCAAAGAATCCAGAATGCTTATACCTTCATTAAGAACCCCCAGCTGATAATGAGATAGCCCAGCACACACCAGTCCTTAGGAGCAAATCTGGAAGGTGCAAAGAGCCCAAGAAGAACCACCAGCCTGCCGTGTGAAGGAAGGTGCTGAGGAAAGCAGGAGGATCCAGGACCTTGGTTGCAGCAGGCTCTGCTGTCCTGGTCCTTGCCAATGCTCCTGCAAGAGCAGTCCAGCTCTGTGCTGAGGGTCGGGGTGACCTCTCAGCCCAAGGCACAGACCTCTCCTGGTCAACAGCACCCAGAGGGGATGGAGCCTGCTGCTCTCAGTGCAGGCACTCTCAAGAGATGCGTGGTGGGGGCTGCCTGGCCCCACCGAGCTCCCTCCTCCCAGCCTGGGAGCACAGCAAGGCATCCAGCCCTCTGAGACCATCCTGACAGACACAGTCCTTACCATCATTGCCCGAAACGCAGCCCTTCACTTTTTGACAGCCAGTTTAATGTCAGGGCAATTGCACTCCTGCCTCTTCTGTCTGCATCAAGGTTAATTCCCTGGCAATGGTCTGCCAGCAAGCAGCTCCTGGAGACACACACCAAACTCATCCCTTGCAGGCAGACTGCCTCGAGGAGCCTGGTGGTCACCCTGCCCTTTCCCAGCACCCACCAGTGTCTCCCATCACCACCCCAGGCTTGGCAGTCTGCAGAGGCTACCAGTCCTTCAGAGAAGATGTCAGCAGGATGCTGCCTGGAGGGCAAGGACAGGCGGGTGATGTATAAAAGCAGCAGACAAAGCTCCTAAGCCAGCAGTTCCTCTAACAGCAAACTGAACGCATCACGGTGCCTGTGGATGTGCTGCTCCCCAGACGCCTGGCAGCAGCCTCTGTGGAAAGCAGTCTTACAAAGGGGGTGGGGGGCCAGGAGGCATCCAAATAGACTCATTCTGCCACCAACTGCATCACCCTGGAAAAAGCAAGTCCACCACAGGCAGCCATGGGAATGCCAGAACCCACAGAGAGCAGTCAGCTCCCAGCCCCATGCCTGCCCTTGAGAGAGAAGCACCCCAACAATTGCCTGTTCCTTGCAGTCTCACCCCCAGCCTGTCAGCCCCACTGGGCAGGAACAGTGTTCTCCCACAATATCTGGGCAGCAGCTACACTTGATCTCTTCTGGCCTCCTGCATCTACTGCCACAGGAATGACACACAGAGACTGTGCCAGACACAGGGGTTTAACTGCTGCTCCTGCAAGAAGCACCCTGCCACAGGGGCTGAGAGGCATCGGCAGCAGCTCACCAGTGCCAGCTGCGTGCTGCCTGCGATGCTGCTGGGATGGTGTAGGGGGATGAACCTGCTTCTGGGGGATGCGCAGACTCTAAAACTTCTCCCCTTCCTTCTGTGCATTCCTTTCCCCAGGTGCCTTAAGGCAGAGCTGGAGCTGAGCAGCAGCATTGCTTTTCAGTCCAGCCCCCTCTGCACTGGGCTTTGAAGCGCTTGTTCGCTGGCTGTGAATACAGAGCTGTCTGCCATGCTTCAGAGACCACTCACTTCTGCTTACAAAAGCTTTTCCACAGTTTCTTTTAAAAGAAGCCAATTTATTTTTATTTGAAATCTATAAGAAACAATTGAATAGTAAAGCTGTCAGAGTCCATCTCTTTCATCAAAATGGCTTAGTCATGTCTGGAATGTCAGCGCTGAGTAACAGCTCGGGTCCTTTGCATGCTCACCCCCCAACTGCTCCCACTCAGTCAGGCAAGCCCTGCAGAGCCCTGAGCTCTGCAGCACACCCTGCAAAGTGCTGCTCGGGAAGGAACCCGAGTCCTGGTTGTCCTTCTCACTTGGGAGCACTTCCCAAGGGCCCTTCATGGCCCACAGTTACTTTGTGATTCTAATCCCTCTGTTCCTAAAAAAGCAGGCACTAAGACTGTCCCAAGTTTCAAGACGCCTTTCTCCAGCTGTGTGCTGCTTAGCATTCACAAGAGGACTGGCAGAGCACCTTGTCTGTATGCAGGAGGATCCTTCTGTGGTACCCTGAACTGCATGTGGGACAGGCAAAGCCACAACTTGCTTGTGCCTGTGCTAGTGGGATGGCTCCACGAGGTCTGGAGCTGAGCAAACCCCTCAAGCAAGGCTAAGGAAGAGGACAGAAGCAACACCCATGGGTCTGGGCTAGATGGCAAAATGTCTCACTAATACTCCTTCCTTCTGGGAAGCCTCAGACCACGGCACTGTGTGCAGAGCACCCTGGGAAGGTAAAGTTGCCAGCCAAGGTCAGCAAGCCAACACCACATTTAAAACAACAACCACAATCCTAGCAAGAAGCCATCCGATGAGCTGCTCCCTCCGGGTGGCTCTCAGCAAACACCCCTGGGCCAGCAACATGAGCAGAGGCCGCTGCCCACTCAGATCCCCCAGGGACAGCACTGCAGCACTGTGGCCTCAAGAACATATGCAGCTGTGTCCCCCTTCTTACCACAGACCCCTGTCCCATTCCTGCCCTGTTCAGGAGACAGTACAGCCCAGCAGCAAGTGCTTCCCCAGCAGGCAGCCATTCAAATGGTTTCTGTAAAACTACTGGGTATATCTCCCCTAATTTCAGTTCAGTCACGGCAGAGCAGCCCACAGGATTTGAATGCAATTTTCTCATTGAGTTATACTAAATCCTTCGGGGAAGGAGCCAAAATTATGTAGAACCCATAAAAACTAAAGCAACATTTCTATTCTGCATTTTAACTTTTTATTATTATTTAGAGTTAACCTTTTCTACTTCTAAATCATAAACTCATTTTACATTCCGCTATCAGATATGGGCCATAAGCTACAGGAATCATGGGATGACTGTTGGTTTCACACACACATGGGCTAAAAGACAACGGGGCACCCACTGGTCACTGCTGCTCAGAACAAGACCTAGAGCAATAAATTCACTCAGACACACAGTGCTATAGCCCACTTGTTAAAAAATGATGAAATGACACAGGTGAGACGTGGATTATACGGCAGCTCCCCCAGCTCAGCTCAGCACTTCACTGCCCAAAGCAGTTTCACCCTGGCAGAGATTCCCCCTCTGCTCCCAGGGTCCCATTAGATCTAAACACAACAGCTGGAAATCTGGGGCATAAGAGCTTGGGCAGTAAATACTACAGCACATAAAAATCACGTTTAAACCAGACCTGCTCTCTGCTAAGCTGCACAAGGCACCACTGCCTATAAGCAGCACCATAGCCCAGAAGGAACTGCTCTCTTCCAAGGCATCATGCATGAGTTGGCATTCCAGGGACGCAAACTGGGCTTGACGGATGGAGAGTTAAATCAATTATGATCCTTTCCCTGTTAGCTGCCCGCAGGGCCAAGTTACTGAGGGCTGGCAGGGAGCTGCAGGGTCCCTGCTCTCCCGCCCAGCGTGCCCGCTGGAGAGCAGCACAGCTTTTCCTGCCCTCAGCCCAGCAGGACCCAGCGCTGCTGTTCCAGCCCACTGCACCATCCAGCTCCAGGATGGGCTCCTGAGGCTTCTCCTGCCGCGAGAGTTAATGTAAGATCTCTCCAACCTTCCAGAGGGAGGAACTGAAATGCCAACCATGGCCTCAGATGGAACAAGAGAGGGGAACGGTTTGTCGGTGTATACCGATGGCAGTTTGATTTTCCCAGGAAGCTCAGTAGTGCACCTGCACAGACAGCACAGACCTGGCACTGCAGCATCCTTTCCAGTTAAGCTCTGATGGTATCAGTATCTAACCTGCTTTGAAGCAGAACGAGGTTTTCCTGGTAGTGCACAGGGCATGCGCTCTCGCACGGAAAGGAGCAGCTAGTTTAATCGCCCTGTCAGTTCAAAGCAGGAGCTCATGCCACAGACCAGCAATTTGCCACTGAAACCAATTCCTGCCAAAGGTGTTGGTATGCTGCTGGAGTCTATTACACTCTCCACACACAGCTAATGGGCTGCCACACCGATCTCTCAGAGCTGTCTGCCGGTGGCTGACGGAGTACATCCTTAAAGGCAAGTTTCCCTCATCTAGTAGGCTCATTTTCTGTGCCTGCAGCCTTTCCAAATGCCAAACCTTCTTTAAAAGGAAAGCACACAAAGCAGAGCTTAATTTATAAAACACTACTTTCTTTCTGAAATTTCAACAAAGCTGATACTTGACTTGAAAATTAACATCAGCTGCATTTACTCTCCATGTAATTAATTCCCTTCATGCCAAGTGCTACCTTGGGAAAGGGAACAAGTCATAAACGTATTCATGTGTCATTAAAAAAAGGCAGACAAAGTAAATAATTCAAGAGATTTAAAAATAAATTCACACTTTCATAGAAACAGACTTCCAAGCTTCTTTTCATCTCCTCTCTACAGCACCTTACCATAATAGAACAGTGATACAAATATAAAGGGAGAGAACACAGAGCAGGTCCTGGGCCTGCCTAGCTTGAAAACCAAAGGACTCTGTTTGCAGGGACAGAGCCTTGTGAAACACACACAAAGGCCTCCTGGATTTGCAGACAGGTCCAAAGAAACCAAGCCCTTGATAGTCTGGAAAAAATACAGGCTTTCAAAGCAGACAGGGCTCCTTTGAATGGGATGGGGGAGGGAATCTGTGGTGCCTCCTCAGAGCTCTGTGAAATGGGATATACAGACGAGTTGTTTGGCAGGGAACCACATCAGCTTTGCTGTTGCTTTTAGATGTAATTTCATTACTATTTCAGTCCTGACTGGCACTTTCAAGCCCTACATTTATTAACAGCATTCTTACTAGAATCGGAGAGTACTGTGGGTGCAAGACACTCCCAGCATCAGCGAGGAGGCTGGCTGCATCTGCTCCTCACAGAGTGCTGCATGCATCTCAAGGAGGCCAGGAGAGGGACCCCACTGCTCTGGACCTCTGTTCCCTTAACACAGAAATAGGGGGTCACCTCCCTCACACAGCCTATAAAATACTAATTAATCTCTACTGACAATGAGGCAAAGATGACCGTGGCTGCAGGCAAGCACAGGGCCGTGGCCTTGACATGTCTTTGCACCAACGCCACATCCTGTGCTCACTGCATGTTGGCTGGGGTTGGACTGCAGTGCCCAGGGCAGCGCAAGGCAGGATGGCCCAGTGCCAAGGACGATACGTACTTTGTCTCCTTCAGGCTAGGTGTAAACACAAGTGTCTGGTTGGTGTGGCCATTAAATCCTTCCCCAGCCATGGACCTGTGGGCTATCGCTACTGAGGTCCTGACCATGCCACCAGGTAGACCCTGGGGCTGCCTGGGGCCTGGGTGCTGGCTAAGCCCAGAAGGACACTGCTCAGGGACTTGTCCCAGACAGAACTGGCCCTTCAGCAATTAAAAGGTGTTTCAGGAATGATGAGCTTGGAGATAATCCCTCTGTGTCCCTAAAAAGAAGGAGGAAGAGGCTTTCCTGGCTCCACTATGCCCAGGATATTCTGAACTGAGGCACTAATGCTGCTCCTTTCTCCTACCAGCATGTGTCTAACTTTTCTACACAGAATTAGGAAAAATAACTCCTAATACCAGGTAATGATGATCCATCACTTTTAGTATCTTCAAAATATCTAGAAAATTATTTGCTAGAGTATTTGAAAATTACTCTTTTCTATTGGCCAACTAAATAATGCCTTTGATACTAAACAGCTTTCTGGGGCATTGCAGGTAGTTCAGCTCAGTAATTAGCCTTTGGGGTAGCAGTCACATAATTAAGCATTCCTCTGCAGCTCTCTCATTCTCAGTCCCTGGTCCAGTGCTCACAGACTGAGGCAGGGAGCTGTGCAGAGGCAGTCTGAGACTTTTCCCAGTAAAGAACCAGCTCTTAAACAGACAGAAATTATGTGGTGTTTTGCCTTTATCTTTCCTGGTGCCTGATCCCTCATTTCCTCCCTTGCCATCTGCCAAGCCACGCTGCACTGACAGGTCAAATGTAGTTTATTTTTGAGAAAATCTTTATTTTCTTTTTCACAGGAGCAGCAACAAGAGCAGGAAGTTCTTTGGCCTCTAAGCCACAGTTGCCTGCAGTGCTTTCTTGATGAAGTCAAGAGGCAGCCTGTCAAGTGAACTTAAATACACCTACATCGTACAACAAAGAGTGAAGCCATCTTCCAGACAAGAGCAGGAAGCATCAGTTCCTGGAGGTCCAACCAGAGCAATGACAGCATAATGTTCTTTAATGCTGTTCCTATGCCCAAAACAGCAGCCCACTCTCACTGACTGAGTCAGATACTTCCACGGCACAAAGGAGCCACATGGATATTATTAAAATGCCACCCAACGACTTTGTGCTGAGTCTCCTACTTGGGCAGCTCTGTGGCAAGATGCTCACAACTCCACATCAACTACAGGAGCATGTGGCTTCCTGAAAAGACTGTGTTTCATCCCTCACTACACGAAGAGCTCCTGTTATCTCTTAGTTGAGCACAGAGCACGTACCCATATTGAACAGCACTTTGCTCAAATGCTACACCAGCTGAACCTGCCCATAGGCTGCCTGCTTTCACAGAGTCTTCCAAAAAATGCTTCCAGTGTGTACTGGCAAGAGGCAGGGTCCCAGCAGTCCTGCAGCGTCAAATACTCAGACTTTGTGATGTAGGTTTGGTAGAGCAACCAGCCAGTATTCAGACTGGCTCTCAAAGGGATCCTCCCAGCATCTCCTGCTGGGACTGAGTGGTTCATCAGTGTTCTGTGGGCCCATGAAAACTGGCTCACTGCTGGCTGTGATGGAGAGGAAAAAACTGTTTCAGTTCCCTGCAAAGTGTTTTTCCTTGCAGTGTTCTTAGGGGAAGAAGACAAGGAGAGGAGGCAACAATGGGTGTGAGCTGTTGCTACATCTCCTGGGGCGTGCTGTAGGAGGAGAGCTTAGACCATACTCCTGTGTGGCCTGATTCTGGACATGGCCCAGGAGTTGACTGAGCAAAGATTTTAGTGGGATCAGGAAAGCTGTGCTTGGGATCTAGCTCAGAGGTGAGATGGATGTGGTTCTGGAAGTCTGGTGCAGAGCATGTTGGTCATCTGCTGGGGGTGAGGGAGTAGGAGCCCCATCTCAGCACGGCTTCTGTCAGAGCTGGTCTCGGTAGCTGCCACTCCTCTGCTTGGCAGGAGGGGGAAGAGCTTCTCTTTGATAGAATTTCATTTGTTCTCCTTTGCAATCTCAACAGCAGGATGGAAGCAGATAATGTGCAATTTGTTTTAACTCGGCTTTATCTTGTCAGTCCTCACTATAATATTGCAGCAAGCATCATTCTGAAGAATAAAGATGCGACGGTGCTGGGTGAGACTCTGCAAACCCTACTGATTACATCACAAGTCATCACTATAAATATTTGAAGCAGAGAAAAACCCTTGTTCTATCTAAACATGTTCATGTAACAAAATGTGCAATTGAGAGTGAGTGAGAGATGGCTCTAACAGGACACAGATGCTAGAAAGCAAAGCATTTAAGCTGCTTACCTTTCAACCTCAATAACATCCATTAAACGGAGCATTGTGGGACTCACACTGTGAAGAGAAAAATACAAAGGGCTCAGTGTGCAGGAGTCTCAGAAGCACAGACAGTATGTCATGAAGGAAGCATTGTGTTCCTAATCACTACAGAGAAATTAAAGCACTTTCTACAGCTCCTTTTGGGGCCAAGAACCACTGCAAAAATGGGACACCAAAGCCTAGAGTTTCTGGGTGCATCTGTGCTGAGTGGGGGAGTGGAGGAGGGCACTGACAGCATTTACACAGCAGCTCGTTTACACCGTGCTCGTTACTGCAGGTTTGTCATTGCACCAAGACTGGTCTCAGGGTGGAAGAAGCAGAGAGAACGGGGCTGTCTGGCAGTCCTTGGCCTGTCAGCTCTTGGGAAGGACCCTGGGCTCCTGGTCCTTTCTGGAATAAAAGTCAAATTCTAGGGGAAGACAATGCCTGCAGCCAACACTGGCATTTAGCAGCTGAGGGCTCTTGCCAAGACTGTCGGGGTGATTTGCATGGCCAGTGGGCTGTCCTCCCAAAGCCAGCACCTGCGGTCGTCGCAAGCCCTATTTCTCTCCTTGTCTATAGGAAGCAACCCTGATTCATTCACTCTGCTTGTATTGATCCTCTTTTCTTTATTTTTACAAGAAATGAATTGTGAGGAGCTTTTTCTCTGTTTAAACTTGAGGAGATATTGTTCAAGGACTTGCTGTGATGTTTCTCTATCTGACAGCTTTATTGGGTAATAGGCACTGATGGTATATGTGTGCACAGACAGTCAGACCTTTTATACCATGTGTGTTCCCATAAAAATGATTGGTTTTAAGGTGCTATTCCAGCATTGTTGTGGTTGTTCCACAGGACCAAGCAGCCTGAAAGGCAGATGTGAACTGAAGGCAGAGTAGTAGGCGTGCATTGCTTCTCCCTGTCCTCCACACCCCAGCAGGGAAAAGCCAGGCTGCTATCTGCTGCAAAAGACAGACAGTGCAGGAGGGGAAAACGTGGCTTTGTTGAAGTTCAGTCAGCAAATAATATTCAGGCACCCCAGCTCCCTCACGACATGCCCATACCGAATTTCTTTGCCATCCCGAACCAAGCTGGAGGTGATGTTTGAGCCTGACAAGCCAAACATGGCTCTTCTGTCACCCGAGGCACACTCTGCCCATGACAGTGTCCCTGGCACGACCTGCAGAAGTGCTTGGGCAGACTGCTCTGCAGCAGCTCACCACTGCCCAGGGCCTTAGGAAGCCCATCTCTTCTGTCTGCCCCAGAGGAGTGTTCGAGTAGCCCGTGCTCTGCTAGAGTGAGAGCAGCTACTTAAGCAGACAGCTAGCCCTGCATTTCGTGCGGCATGGCTGGACAGTCACTGAGGTCTCCTGTATTTATTGGCATGGTTTTAAAGGCTACCCACTGTGCTCAGCATGTTAGAGGGGTTTCAATCCTACTGTTCCTAAAGCAAAAGCCAGACGCCCTTAGAAAGCAAGACTGAAGGTATACTTGATGCTACTAGCATTCCTGTTACTCTCATTCCAAAGAAGAAACTACTTTTGTTAGTTTATTAGCCAGTGCCATTAACTGCCATTAGTTAATTACCACACATTAATTGTAACTGGGTTTTCAAATAATTTGTAGTTTTGATTGCTTATTTTTTTGTCAGTGGTTTCAAAACCCCATTCATCCAGAAGTGAAAAAGTTTAAATGCTGTGCTGGGGATGGCTGGCTCACTTTGGCATGGTAAGTGAAGGTGATGAGGAAGAGTCACTCATTATTTCAAAAATGAAGAACAGATGTTCCACATATTAAGGAGCTATTATGCTAACTGTCATTCCAGTGACTTGTGGGAGTGGCACATTCATTTGACTAAGATTAACTGTTCCAGCAAGGTCATTTATGCTTCAATGTAATTAGTTATGCCAGTATTGATAAAGAAGAAAAAAAAATACAACCTGGCAATGAAACATCATTATCACAAGACTAAATCCTGGAGTTCAAGCTTCCTCAAAAATCCCAGTAGAGTCCAGTTCATACATAACACAAGATTTTGTTCCTTCCTTTTCTGTGCTTCAAGACTAAAGGGGATGAGTCTGTTGAATCCAAGATCCCAGCAAGAAAATAGAGGGTTTAAGAAAAAATGTCAGCCTGCCACCCTCCTGGGAGGCAGCAGAATGGCTACAGAGCCCAAGAGATTCTTACCCAGAACAGCATCTAGGAGAAACAGCTCCGTGCACTTAGTGTCTGAAATCATATTGACTAAAATTACTCCTCCTTTAACATGGTTAACTTCTCCTTGGGCTGCAACAGGCAGGACTTTGGTCCAGTAACTGGAAAAAAAAATCTCATCAGATTCAGCACTGGTTTTCTGGGCTGGACCTGATACATCTGTCCTGATAAAGGGTCTGGTGTTTCTGCTGACATGTTTTTTATGTGCATCCTGTTATTATTAAGGTTTAACCAGAAGCCTGGTGATGGAACCAGTGTCTGTACACCATGCCAGCTGCCTGTGCTCCAGAGGCACATCTTTGTTGATGTCACCAGGTCACCATAGGAAATACTGATGCAAAGTCTCGACACCTGCAGCTGGTGCAGCCAGTCTGCTCCCAAGCACTGCCTGCCCCACAGCGTGCCCTGGCAGCCCTGCCCGCTCCCAGCTTCTTGGCCTCTGCCCGGCAGTAGCACCTTGGGCAGCAGAGAGACAGGAAGCTTCAGCCTACCCTGCCGCGGCCTGCATGGAGCTGGCAGGCTCTGGGCTGTCACCCTGGAAAAGTTCTCCCTCCTAAAAATGGGCAAGGTGAAAGCCCAATGCTTTCTGGCTGCAGTGGGGAGAGTCAGTCTTGTAACCCAGGAGGCAAGGGGCCAGCAGAGCCTCCCTGGAGGTGAGGCAGCCCAGTCCTGCAGGCAGGACCCCTGGGAAGCTGCTGCTGGAGCTAAACGGACCCACCAGGAAGGCGTGCAGCCGCCCAGGAGCAGGTTCCGTGTCTCCCAGCTCCTCCAGGCATCATCCAGGAGCAGTCGCTGGCCGCTGCCCCCAGCCCCAGGTCCTGCACTAGGCCGGCAGGCGATGCCAGGCCCTGCCCCACCTGAGGGGCTGCTGCCAGCCATCCCCAGCCCGCACCACACACTCTCGGGCAGAAAACTGGCTGCGTGCCCCTTCTCTCTAGTGCTCCAGAAGTGCAACGTAATAACAAGAAGAAGAAAGGAGACCTCTGAGTGCATGCAAACAGCTTGTGAAATCCGCAGGAAACCCACTTAAAAACCTCAGGACGTATTCAAACAGCCTGGCAGTAAGTTTTCAAACAAACAGCTCTTTCAAGAAACCCAGCTCTGATCCCACCCTCTCCTCTCCTCTGCACAAGGCGTGTCAAATCTCCATCAAATCCTTACCACCTGTTTCCACTTCGCAGGCGACCAATCCTTGTTCATCAAAGTAACAAAGCTGTTTTCAATTTGAAAGCAACAAATCAAAGTTTAATTATTTTGTCCTTCAGAGCTTTATGCTATCTTTTAGGAAAGCTTTTTTCAGATACAGAGAACTATCATTGGCTGGCTTAAAAAGGGAGTAATTGAGTGACAGCTGAAAAAGCACTTCTAAGGACAATAGTATTTGTCAGTCTGGTATTTTTCACTCTGAAGACAAAATGCATTTTATCAACACCCTGAAATTATTTTGTCAACAAAATTCATTTTGTAGCATTACCTTCATCTGTCAAACTGACAGAACGTTCTCCGGAGTGTTTTAAAAACCATTTTGCTAACACAATTAATTTCTACAAAATTAAGTTTGGCCTCTTAATCATGTGTGGGGGAAGGTGTTGCCATACATGCACGGGAAGGTGTGAACAGCAGCACCGTCAGCTCACGGGCAGCCAGAAAAGAGCCTGAAACACGTGCCAGTAAAAGGCCTGACACAAGTGGAAGAGGTTCAACATGTAGACAAGAGTCCTCCTTGTGTAAATCATGATTTTACAAATCATTTGATCTCACTGGAAACATTTCAAGGAGCTTTATGTAGAATATTGCACAGCAATTAGAGAAACACACGTGTGCGTACACAGAAAAAAGCATTATCACCCTAAAGCAAGTCGAATCTACAAGAAGATTCTATGATTCCGTGGCACTGGTGGCACAGAGGATGTCCTGGTACCCCCTGCAACAGCAATACATGTGTCTGATGGAGAAGAACCTTTCATACACTTGATACACTACTGCCCGTAGCAAACACGTCTCTGGTTCTACCTCAAATAGGGGACTTTCAATGGGAATTTTCCAAATGCCTCCCTGTGACTCAAACACCAAATTCTCAATTATTTTCTGCTTTTTTCCTCTCAGAATCTCTTGACTGCCTTTCTACTTGAATTTATATTTCTAGTGGATACCTAAGTGGACAATTTTCCTTGTGATCATTTTGTTTTTTGAGAAAATGATCCACAGAGAGGTCAACTAACTTTCCCAAGGCCATGCATTCAATCAGCACAAGGTAACAAGAGTAAAACTAAAGCTCCCTGCCTTGCAGCACATCCCCCTAGGCAGCAATACCAGGGAAAGTTACTCATGCATTGCCAGAATTACACACGCATGTGCCTAGATGAATAATGAATAAGCCCAGATGTTCCCAAACACGATTATGTCTGCATGTGTAGGGACAGAAAGCATCCTCTTCTCCACAGATCACACATGTTGCATTTTGAAACACTGAAAAGGTTAGAGGAAAAGGTATTTTTGAAGCTTTTGGAATTAATTTATGGGCGACTGAAATACATTTCCTAAGAGCTGTATGACTTTGGGACATTCTCTGGCATCAGCTGGTAGAAAAGGCTGGAACGGTGCTTGGGTCTCCCCAGACTTTGAGCCCTTCAGGCACACAAACCCCCAGATGCTCACACAACAAAGACAGGCATGCAAATCTATACTCTATGCTAAGAAATGCTGGTAACTGCTATTCCTGGAATCAAAACATTCCTTCAGAAGTCTCTCTTTAACCTTGTTTCTACATCTTTTACCAGTTCCTATCATAGCTTCAGTCTCAGAAAGCAAATCTGGGACGTAACTTTCTGCCTCATACCTTGGTGTCATTTTTCTAGTCTTCTGCAATGCACATTCTGATCGTTTCATGGATGCAGATTCAGGCTGAAGCAAGGAGAAGCTGCTCAGGTTCAGTACGGAAAAGCCAGAGCAGCTGCACAGGTTTCAAGAACACACAACTTCCTCCCAGGTGCTGCAGTGGCTGTGCAGTTCCTTCTTCATGACTTGCTGTTGCTGTGGTGTTGGGTTTACATAGCAAGGTTTTGGTAGCAAAGGGACAATGAGGGTGGCCTCAGTGAGAAGAAACCAGGAGCTGCCCCTGTGTCAGTCAGAGCCACTTCCAGCTGGCTCCAAGACAACCTGCTTCTGCCCCAAGCTGAGCCCACCAGCAACACCAGCGGTGCCTGGGTGAGAACACATTCAAGAAAAGGGAAGAAAACACTGCACAAAAGCCAGGGAGAGAAGAGAGCAAATAAGTGAGAGAAACAGCTCTGCAGGCACAAAGGCCAGATGAGAAGGAGGGAGAGGAGATGCTCCAGGCGTCAGACCAGAGATTCTTCTGCAGCCCATGGAGAAGCCCATGGTGAGGCAGATTTTCCCTTGTGGCTCGTGGAGGAACCCACGATGGATCAGGTGGATGTGTCTGAAGGAAGCTGTGCTCCCCATGGAGAGTCCCCACTGGCTCGGGCTCCTGGCAGGATCCCAGCCATGGGGGACCCACACTGGAGCAGTCTGCTCCTGAAGGACTGCGTCCCATGGGAGGGACCCTGTGCTGGAGCAGACAAGAGCATGAGGGAGAAGGAGCAGCAAAACAAAGCCTAATGAAGCGACCTCAAGCCCCATTCCCCAACCCCTGCACTGCTCAGCAAGAGGAGAGGGAGTGAAGGGGTGAAGTTCAGCCTGGGAAGACAGGAGGGCCAGGGGAAGGTGCTCTTACTGTTGTTTTTCTTTCTCACTATCCTATTCTGGTTTTATTTTCCAATAAATTAAATTAATATTCCCCAAAATGAGTCCTTTTTGCCTGTGATGGTAAATGGTGAGAGATCTTCCTGTCCTTACCTTCACACAGGAGCTTTTTCATTTTATTTTCTCCCCTGTCTTGCTGAGAGGGGGAGTGAGAGAATGGCTTGGTGGGTGCTGGGCAGTCAGCTGGGGTTAACCCACCACAACTGTTAATGGCTGAGCTGGAAAACTTCAACCTCAACCCAGCAGATGAGACAACTGGTTCTCTCTTACCTCTGTGCTGCCTGCTCTGTGTCCCCCAGACCTTCAATGCCCATTCACTGCCATGGAGTTAAAATACGGCACATCCCTTCCCTGTCCTGTTTGTGCCTGAGTTTGGCAACCACTGCCACTTGGCCCCTTGCCCATTGCCAGCTTCTTACTAGCTCCAAATGTGTTTACAGTCACAGTCACACAGCTTAAAGGGTTTTACACTCACAGTCACACAGCTTAAATAGACATGCTCCCTCTGAGCCCCTTTCTGACACTGAATCATTAATTCATTAATTCATTAATCTGTTTTTCATATTTCTAAATAGAAACAGACATGACTGGTGTGGATGATCAATACTGTGTTCTCTCATTCCTCTCAGTTCCCTTCATTTTGGAATCTACTCTGCTTTTAATCTTAGGTCTCTTTAATAGGAATTGGTTTTGTGAAGTATTTGACACTTCATTATGGCAGCCCCATACTAATAGATTTAATAATTCATATCTGCATTGGTCACTTTTAACTGGTATTACACATTCCAGGGCTGCTTCATGACTCAGTGTTCTTGTGAGCCAGAAGCAGCACTGGCCTTCCCCGTTGCGTTACCAACACTGGGGGACCGCATCTGTCCAGACTTCAAACACAGCCTGGAAAAAGAGCAGAATCTCCTTCCACTGATCTGGAGAGCACCAGTAAACAGACTGTGGGTGAGGAGTGGAATCCAACAGACTGCTAGAGCCAGACCTAACAGACCTACTGACACAGTCAAGCCATAAAGCACACAGACAGCCGGGCACACAGTGCTGCGCTGTGCCGGAGCAGCGTGGCTATGATGCATCTACAGAGCCCTTCAAAGTGCCCAGCATGGCACCACAGGGCCTTCTGCTGACAAAACAGAGGTAATCCTGATAGTAGCTCCTCACAGCAGGAGTGCAAGTCCCATCCTCAGAACAGACTGAGCAGGTTGTATTTCTGGCTGAGTTCATAATCGTTACCAGCATCTTCATTAGGTCATTGCTACTATTTAAATCATATAACATTTTCTGCAAGGCCGATGGTGTTTACAGCATCACTGTTGGTGTGGGGTGACTTTACTGACACCCAAAACAGGAAGAAGCAGCTATGTGCAGCTAGGAGACTGGGGAGGCACTGCAAAGGGACCTCTTATCCATCAGCACTGCAGCAGAGCTTCAGACAGAATGTAAAGCATTGCCTTGGCACCCAGCCTGGACACCACACCTCACAGCCTGACTCATCTAGGAAGTGGACCAAGAAGTCCTCAGGGTTGCACTGGTCAGCATTTTGCAAATCGATGGTCACGGACAAAAATGAGAGCACTGGGTGTTGTGTGCGTGTAGGAATGGCACTTCCACAATGACAGACCATCACATGGCACTTCACACCTTGTTCTTCAGCACCCTTCCATAGTGTCTGCAACCTGGGAAGGTAAAATGGCCCAAAGGCCACTGAGGAACAAGAGGGAGAGCTCTGAGGCTGCCAAGCACCCTATCCACTTGACAAAGAGACTCCTGATGCCAAGAGGAGGATTCAGTGGAATCAGGCATCAAGCACACCACAGCACAGATACAGAGGAAGAGCAACAGCACTAAGAGCTGAAGGCAACAACTACAGGCCACAGGACTCGCTCCACTGGCTCTGGGGGCTTCCCCAGCAACTGTTCTGGCCAGTTTGCACACACACATCAACAGCACAAGAAGTCACCAGTGTCCAGAGTTCTTTCTCTCCTGATCTGTTTATTAATTTTGCAGGTCAGTCTTGTGGGTTTGTATGCTACGGCTACAAGCCCCATTGGATCAGTGAGATGAGAGCAGTCTGGGAATCAAGCGCAAAGGAGGGACCTCAGAGATCAAAAGTATGGACTGTGCTGGGTGTTGGGAGATGTGCTCAGTGATGCTGACTTGCCCTGGTGATGAGTGGTTAAGCCAACAGATGCCATCAAAGAGAAAAGGGACATAAAAACAATAGAGAGCCTGAAGGCCAGTCTCTGCTGTCTCTGGGCATACAGATGTTGTGACCTTGAAGCACCTCTCCACTCCAAAATTGTTGGTCACAGAGGACATACTGGGAGGTGAGTGCAGAGGCACTCCTTTTGGAGCAGTAAAAGCAGGCGCCAAGGTGTCAATCTGCACTATTCCTTTACTGTGAAGATTGATCTGGTCCAGCACCACTTCCACTACTGCCATGCAAGGGCCAAATGTGCACACAGTTCATCACGGGCACCAGTATGCAAAGGGCTTAGCTCTGTTACCAGGGCTGGGAGATACTCTCCACACTCACCCCAAGGTAGCCCAGGTCTGCTAGCCCAGCAGCGCAACATGCTTGCCCTGGCCAAAGCCACCACGCTAAAGCCTGCTTACCACAGGCATCTGCAGTGTGCTGTGTAATTAGCCTGAGATGTGGAGTCTGACGAAAGCTCCTACATGCCAGGCATGGCAGGGTGGAGGGGGTTCAGAGGCTGGAACAGAGTCACTTGAATGAATAAAAGCAGCAGGAAACAGTGAGATGACACGCTGGAATGCGGTTCACAAGCCCTGTCTTTGAGGTGAAACCCCATGCTTTTATAAGGGAGGCATCTTTTCCTGGCAGGCAGCCTAACTCTTGCACAGATACTCAGCACAACAGCTACCAGCCCTACCCCTTGTAACTGTAGAGAGCTGTTTTACCCCTGAACTCTGATTTCTCTTGAAACCTACTGTACTTTCTGTCAGCATCATGTGCCTTGGGGCAGGGCTTCTAGGAGAAAATAGTTTGTGTTATTTAAAACATTCAAGTTCACAAAATTGACTTCAAACAGCCCAGACAAAAAAGGCAGATGACATATTTGCTGCAAATTCCAAAGAGAGAAAACCACGTCTTGCTTTTATGGTAACAGAAAATCCTGAAAGAGACATTAACCACTCCTTTAATCATGATTACAGAAGATGTTGTTCTCTTTTCCTGAAATGAATGAACACATTGGTAGTTGGCCCTCAAACCCTCCTTAGCTGAATTACAATTGCTCTGTTCTGGATTTCAAACCAGACTGAACAAAGCCAGTGTTTCCTTTTGTTGTTGCTATAGTAAAAGCCTAATGCCCAGGGCTGCTCCTCGTGGCACAGGAATTTGCTCTGTATGAAAGGTTAGAAACCAGCCCAGGTTCAGCTCACCCAAAGAGAAAGCTGCAAAAGATGAGCTGGACAGCCCTACCCTGGCCTCTCACTCTGATCTGAGGGGACACAACACAGCAGTTTTTACCCCTTAAGTCAGCTATCCCAGAGGCGTTACCACCAGCATTGATGTGCTCAGCTTCGGACAGGGCTGGGTCCGTCTTGGAGCTGGCTGGAACTCTCTCTCTCCAGCACAGGTACAGCCTCTGGCACCTTACAGAAGCCACACTCACAGCCACCCTGCCACCAAAACCTTGCGAAGTAAAACCCAATACTGATGCCAACCAAGCAACACAGCCCAAGCCATCTTCTCCTCCTTTGCTCCTTCTGGCCCTTGCCTCCTCCACAGCAGATCATGGAGGGGAATATGGGACCCACCAGGTAAGCGAAGGCGCTGAGAGGTGGATCACGCAGGGTACGTGCCTTTCACTGATACACACACCTCTGGCACTAGCTCCCTTGTCATCTAACCCCAGCAAGTATTTATTAATGAAACTCTCCTGACTGTTGATTCATTTGATTGTTAAAGCTTGTGGAACTCGTACTGTTATTATTCATTGTTATTAATGTTCACAGCTCAGCCTCTCTCTTTCCAATATGCTCCACAGAGGAAATCGAAGGCTGAAGCCAATCGTTACAGTAAATGAATGATGGAGCCGCTTGAGGATAGGAGTGAGCCTGCTGCTCTGGGACTGTTGCAGGTTATTGGGAGTAAGTTAATCTTCCCACACAAGGACTGCAAAATGAGAGGCTGTTTCAGGTGGGTTCTCCAGTCTCTGCACTGCTTCCTCAGTCAACTCCTCAGTGAGCATCACACTCACAAAGCCACCTCCGCACAGGACTAGTGTCCCAGGCCAGGTTTTGATCTATGTGCAGAAATGGGCCTGAGCTCAGCAGAGGCATGGCCCCTGCTAGATGGGTTCAACACAAAGACTCAGAGAGATGCTACAGGCAACTCGGCACAGCCTTGCAGAAAACACCTCTCCACGTGCCTGAAGAAAAGCAGAGCTGGCTATCCTCAGAAAGTTTTCTCCACTCCTCTGCACCTGCTCATTCCAGGACAATATTAGCAGGACAAGGCAGGTGGCAGACTGAAGCTCAGGAGTGCAACACCCGAATGTGCCATGTAGAGGGGGAACATCACGCTGCTTGATTCAGCACTTACTATCCCACTCTTCCCCTTCTCCATGCTTTCTCCACCTTTCCACAGCCTCTTTGCTACACGACGTTTGCCAATTCTTGCACCATGTATAAACTCCCCAGGGCAGTGTAGTAGCACTCCTACCTGTCTGGGAGCTGAGATTCTTCTAAATCCTCAGTAACGTTCTCAGGCCAGCCTTCCAGAACAATATATTTGTTCACGTTATAGCTTCGGAGTCTACAGAGCCGTCACATTCCATATTCAACCTATTATTCATCTCAAACAGAGAATTCTGCAAAGCAAGAGGAAATAAAAGAGAGCTTAATACAGCTTTACTAAAATGGAATTTGCCAAAGACTCATAGAAAAATGGATTTAATTAGGGCTGCTAATGGGGAACAGTTTGTTCCTGTGATTTAAAGCAGAAGTTAGATAGTGTCTATAATTTCAACATTTTAAATTATATATAGGGGGTTATTCCTCATTTCTACCTTAATTATAAAAATCCATCTTTATGAATCACAATTTTGAGGCAAATAAAGCAAAGGCAGCAAAAGTGATGTTTTATTTAATAAAACTGGTAAGAACTCACAAAAGAAGCAAAAGACACTTCAGTAGAGATAAAACTGACTTGGGGCAGCACACGGTGGCTGCAGGCAGTCCTTCCTCTGTACACTGCTTGAGGACAGCACGACAAGGTTAATTTTTGACTTGGGAAAAGGTGTGCAACGGAAGGTGTGTTCTGTTATAAAAAAAATGAAACTAGCTATGGGGTTTATGCAATAATGGGAATGTCCTCCATTTAATCCTGCAGCCGAGCAAGTCTATTAAGAGTTGCAGGCATTAATTGGCCTAATGTGCTCCAGCTAGTAATCCTATATTCCAGAAGTCTCTGCTACCCCTTCTTACATTGATTACCGTCAGAATCTCTGAGCTGCCTGAAAATTGCTTCTCCAGATAAAAGGGCCAATAGATCTTGTTAGAACCACTCCTCCCCAGCCTCCTCTGCAGCCTTTGATTTTACTTAAAACTACCAAACGTCGCTTTTGTGAAATTCCTCCCGTTAGCTGGCTCTGACCAGATGACCTAAGTAAATGAGTCTCAGCACTGCAAAGCACTGATTAATTTAATAACGAATAGCCCAGACAACTGACTAGCGAGCTCGGCCCAGCTGCTGTCACTGCTGCAGGTTCCGCGCCCGCCGTAATGCATTTTAATACTGCACCTCGGATCAGAACGGAATCAATGAGTGAAGTTCAAATGTGGCACATTTCCTATTTCCCTGACAGCTTATTTCATGGATCACAGGGACCAAAGTACAGCTGCTTATTCAACAGAGGAAAGAATGAATCAATTTTCATTCTTTAATACACTGTGTGACCTATTCTCTGATGCTCTATCCTTTACAATGGCTCTAGTCTTTTCAAGGCCTTCAATTTTGTCAGATAGAGAAAATTTAAAATAATGACAAAACACCCTGCCCTAGGTCTGCTTCCAACTGACTAACTGCTCTGCTGGTAATAAGTCCAAATGAAAGATATTATGTCACTCAAGTTGAATTAAACAGACAAACTATAATCCTATATCATTAAAAATGAACCAATCTCCTGGAAGATTTCTGCGATTTCACTCCAAGCTCCCCACGAAAGGTGCCGGATGCCACAGAGATTTCGATCCTCAGCTGATTCCGTTTCTTCCCCTACTTCAAAACCCGAAGGAATAACAGGACAGGACGGCATCCAGGGCAGCAGCAGCTGGCTGAAGGAGCGGGCACTTTGCTGGGGCAATCCTGCACCCGCCTGCCCCCTCCCTACCTGCACAGAGGGCTCGGGCTGCGTGCTGTGGCTCAGGACCTGGCACAGGAGCTGCAGGCGAGCAGGCACAGAAAGAACCTGAATGAGGAGAGAGACCAAAGTACTGCTGCTCTGCTCGCCTCTACAGACTCTCCAAAGCTAGCAGATAATGTCAGCAAAGCTAGCAGATAATGTCAGCAGTTCTTTAGGCACTGCTAATTTGGGCAGAATTAATACACTGAGATGCATCATTTTGCAATTTCAGTGTGAAGATTATTTTTTTCATTTAGAAATATCCCTGGGTATCATGGTTTTAATTACCCTCTGTATGCCTTCTGTTTGTCTTGTCTTATTATTTATCCCCAGTTCACAAGTGATATTCATATTGTTCTTGTCATTGATAACTTGGTTCCAGCATGGGCTTTCATACCACAACGATTTTTCGAAGAAGGAAGGGAAGATTCTGAGGAGAAGAACGGAGCACAGGGGTGAGTGGTACATCCACGCTGGGCACTGTGCCCTGAAGATGCTGGCACCCAAGAGCTGAGGCAGCAGGGCTCGCTGCAGCCGTGCCGAGGGCAGCACGCGTGAGCCTGACACCAAGACAGAGCTGATGTGCCAGCAAACAGGAACTAGACAACACTGTGTGAATGGAAAGCTTGGAAAGGAAACACTTGGAAACCTCCACAGGCAAACAGGATTTCTGGGTCTCCTGTCTCAAACTCTCATCTTCCTGCCTCATTGTACTTTATGACTGGGATGAAGGTGAGACCCCATGAGGCTTGCCTGGCCTTCAGGCATGAAGGTAATAAATCAGGACTTATCAGAATATTATCTAGATGAAATGGACATGTCACCGCCAGCTTTATTTGCTTTTCTCTATATATATCCAGTACTTCGATTCTAGGGCTCTCAAAGCACGTGGGTTTAACAAATATAGGTATTTCAGGGCACATGGGCAGACAAATTGCTTTTTCCAGTTCATAAGATGAATCTGAGAAAAGCACGGGTCACTAAACAGTTGCAACAAATGTTCTAGCCCAGACCTGTGTTTAAGCAGGCTGTGAGCTGTAGTAGAGGTTGCTGGCTTGATTTGTTTTCCCCTGATAGATTAATTTTCCTTTTTTATTTCTCTGCCTTACATGAAGGCAGTCCAGAGGCACGTCACAGCCCCAAATACCCCATCAGCAGCAGCTGTTCCCTTGCTGCTCTGGTCTAGAAGCAAACAGGACACTCATCTTGTGGGACCTCTACAGTATTTGCCATCCCTCCTTCCCAGAGCTCCTCAGGAGCAGCTGCTCAGATGAAACTTAGAAGGGCTGAGAATAGCAAGGGCCCTGGCTCAGACATACAGCCCTACTCCTCCCCTTCCCCCCAGATTATCCAGCTTCAATACAAAGATCTGTTGTAGTTATTCAACGGGGGAGCAGTTCTGAACATTAATCAATTCTCCTTTCTATCAATAAGCTGCCCTTGAACCCAGCACTCCTGAGGAGACAGGAGGTGACACTGCCTTCCCTGATCTCCACAGGAAGCCAGACCTGCACAGGCACAGCACACCTCCCACTTTGCCCTTTACACCCATGGGATAGAGGTGAACCCCAAGAGAAGGTCGTTTTCCCAGCGCTCCTCAGTGGTGGGGACACAACAGGAACCTTACAGCTGGCATGAAATGGGTCTCCCCTTCTCACCACAGACACCTTCCATCTGCACCAGCCTGCAGAACTGCAGCTACCGTCACCTTTTCTATATGAGAAGATCAAGTTTTCTTTCCCAGTTTTACTGGACTTACCCCTCGTATCTCACATCCCTCTTCTGAGCAGACCAACTGCCCATGGAGTGGCTACTGCCCGTGCTCAGTTTGCTGGGACTCTAGCCTGGTGCTTTTCTTACCCAGCCAGCAGTGCAGCTAAAGAAAATATCTGAACTTCTCATCGATCGGGTTTTGGCAGAGTTCTGGAGGACAGTGATGAGGGATGGAGGCTGAGCAGCCAGCAGCTATTGTACAGTCAGCTGCTGAACAAGTGGATTTTGATGAGGTTACCTGATTAGCTTTGGGTGCATGAATGAGAGCTGTGCATGCGGCATGGCGCACACCCTGCCATCCGGGCCAGTGCTCTGCATCCTTCTCACCCACAGACGTTTGTCCCTGAGCGACGGGAGACGATGCAAAAACTGCCCAGTATGCTCTGTGAAGGTGACGTTCAGAATGGAGTTCTAACCAGACCTTTTCCCTTCAAACAATGTACAAATTAACAGTCAGCAGCATTTGAAAAATGGCCCGAGTTCCTTGTCTGCATGGGAGTTTGTTCCCAGTGCAATGTGCCATATTATGACAACGATATATTCTTCAAGCAAGTGAAAACTAATGAATAACTAACACCCTGACAGTCTGGCTATTACTGAGTGCTTAGGAGTTGGGTAAAACTGACAGTGCAAGATGAATATGGCACTAAGATGAGATGTTACTTTGCATGGCTGGTCAGGGGAATCCAGACTTAATGGACATTACAGATGGGTTAATTCTAAAGGCTGGATTTGATTCTGAGCCATAGTTGCTCTCTGAGCAGAGAGGGAAGGCTGAATCATTTGGACAACTGAGTTGCAGGTGGTAGTCCCCTCTGTGAAGGAAGCATTGGGAGTGTGGTCCTGGGAGCAAAGGATGTGAGTTTGCCTGTTGGCTCTGCCTGCTTTGAGAGGGTCCAGCAAAACTCAGGCAGATGACTCGTGTACAAATGCTGTCAGGAAGTGGGGACTGTTCCTATTGCAGTGATCACCAGAGCACACTGGATGTTTTCACAACGCAGGAACCACGAGGTCTCAGTGAAATTATCTGGTATCAGGCTGAAAGAGGAAGGGCAATATGACCCCAGAATCGAATGTGGCACTTTGCCCAGAACGCTGTGGAGCCCAGAGGTATTCACGGGCTTGAGGGACACCTGGAGCACAGCCCCATTTGCCAGTTCAGTGCCATGGTCAGACACAACCACTGCTCCAGACAGACTTGTGAGCAGGTTCTCTGCAAGAAAACAATCATGTCATCCATGTCCTGCCTGTGTCCTGCCTGCTATAGGCTTTACAGGAACATCTGCTAATGGCAGTGGCTGAAGGCAGGCCCTGAGCTGGCCAGCCCTGCATGCCACTCTGAGCTTTCTCTCAGCTTGCCTCTGTGCTGGTGCTGGAGGTCATTAAATGGCTTGTCACCGGCAGCATCTGCCTGTAGCATCCCCCAGGCACAGGCGGAGGGTCACCACCAAGGGGGATCTCCTACCTCTGCCCATCCCCAATGTAAGACAACCTGTAGTGCTGCGGGATCTCCCCTCCGCCTGCAGCACCGTGGGCCCAGGCATGGACTGCAGCAGCAGGCAGGTATCACAGGCTCCTTGAGATGTGATATGGCTGCATCTTCTTTGCACTCTCACTCCCTCCAGTGTACATGCAATCAAGGACAGGTCTTCTCTATCCTCAGAAGAGATGGTGCAGCTCCTGGTCTGCACCTCTTCCCAGGAGCAGAGATTTCAGATGATGATTACCTCATCAGGCAGGTGAAACCTTGGTCACAGCGATGTCAGGACAGCCTCTGAGCCTCTTACCCCAGGCACAAACCAGGAGGAGCCAGTTCCTGTAATTACAAAGTTGAGCCATATCAGAGGAAAACTAATCAGCTTGCTGGATGCCAGCAAATTAAATATTAATCTAACTATTGTGAACACAAAAATGTTCATCTTCAGATATTTTCTGGCACGAGTGTCAAAATCAGAGTGGAACTAAGGCTTTATTCGTTTTCCATTATCAACTTAAATAAAAACACTCAGAAAAATGGGCAATGATGTGCAGAAGCCACTCAGCACAGATAATTACAGTGTAAGTTTAGGCAGCTAATCACTCCCAGAATATGCTTCAGATCGAGATAACTCTGACTGGCTTGTTTCCCTGCTTTGTTAAGTCAGACACTCTCAGCTTTGCCTGATGGCGATGAGGCTCCCAGAGTCAGCATCTTTAAATAACAATAGGGCTGTCTGGCAGGCTTGGAAGCTCATCCTGCCAGCCAGCAGCAGGATGGATAGAAGGCCTCTACACCAGGAAAGCGAAGCAGAAGTGCAGACTGCCCTAGGCAAGGACACACCGAGGACCTGAAGAGCTGCAGCCGCGCGATGGGGAGGAACGGCTGCGGGAGGTACAGCCTTGCAGCCAGCCTCTCCCTGCAGAGCAGCAGCTCCGGCCTTCGTGGTGCTCGGACAGAAGAGCTCCCACAGCTCCCACCCAGCAGCCGCCCGCACAGCACCCACACACCATCCCGCGCTCCACAGCGTGTGGCCCTTCCATGTGCCTTCCCCTTGCTGTGCTCTACCCAGCCCAGCCCAGCTCAATGGGCTGAGGAGCCATATGGCAAGGCAGTCACGAGGAAATAATGTCCCTGAAGCTGATGGGTTCTTCTTTGGACTGTGGGCAGCCCTTTCTCTGCCATGCCAAGCCCGACCTTCCCAGTGAACTCAGCAGGTGTTACAGCCTGCTTTACAGCTTTACAGCCCAGTTTCAACAAGGGCCAGGCTGTGCTGCAGGAATGGAGAGCTCTGGCTCAGCACGGGGTGGATGCACTGGATGCAGGCTGTGTACCAGCTGATGGTGAAAGGGGCATCTACCCCCGACAGACAGCACTCAGGGGCAGCTGGGCAATGTGGCACTCACCGCTGCCTGAGCGCTGTGTTTACTGTATGCAGAATGGAAAAAATGAGCTCCAAGCTCCCTGCTGTAGTTCTAGGGGACCACCTGTATGTTCTCAGTCTCTAATTTACATGGGCTTTTTGCTTAGAACTAGGACAAGAATTATTTTTATGACAGAACGCATGGATATTCTCTCTTCTTCTTAATTATTAACTCTGCTGTAGTAAATAAAGGGTGTTTATGAATTCCATCAATCTCAACAAACCTTTTGCATGTAAAGCACCAAGACTTTTGTAATGAAGGAGCAGAATTCACTTTTGTTTTATTTAAAGGAATGAAATGATAAATACAGTTCCATGGATGCTCTTGTACAGTTTCTTAAATCCGGATGCCTGCCAGCAATTATGCCTGACTTACTTGCTGCTTCATTATAGCAACCTAAAAGATAGGAGTGGACTAGAATAAATCGGGACTTTAAAGAGCTCGTACGCCCTTCAGCAACACACAGGATTTCAGAGATGGCAGATGCTCTGTTAGTTAACACGGTGCTTAGTATTCTGTTTTGAAACTTCGGTGTGTCTCCATGTCAGGAACATCAGCCCAACTCTCAGCTGCTTCTCCCAGGCTCTGCTGGCAGTGTGGGAAGGGAGCTGCTTTGAAGGGAAATGCAGGAATTCTTCAGTTTCCTTCCTTTAGCACATTCTGTGTCCAGCTTTTCTTTAGTCATGCACACAGGCCTATATTCTGTGAAATGCTGGGTTGCTCTATTTATTGTCCTTAAGATCCCCATGAGATAGAACGCACAGGGGAAGTGCCAGCCACTGAATTATTCAGTGTAGTCCCCAAGATTGGCCTCACCGCTGAAAATGCATCTCCCTAGAGACACAGACTAAAGCAGTAGCTGTTCCTGGGTGTTACACATCCCAAGGCACCTCTCCCAGCCATTTATACATCCTGTTGCTAAACAAGCATCGCTAAGATTTCTCCTTCTGATCCAGGCTGACCCTGACAAACAGTAGTTTCCCTGAAACAAACATGTTCTCTTCTGTTTTCTAACTAATCATCAATCTTTTTTCCCCTCTTGATTTAAGAGAGCTATTATCTTTGGCTATGTGCTACTTGGATCCTAGGGGCTCAGTGCAAACAACTGATGGAGAAGCCAGTAAATTATTCCAGCTGAGCAGCGTAAACAACCAGAGCTTTTGTGGATATAAAATGAAAATGACCATGCTCTCATTCTGGAAGAAACTGTGGTATTAGAAAGCATAGGTTTGACAAGACAAGCTAAAACCTACACTCTTCAGATTCCAGTAGGCCTATGCCATATTAATTATTTATCAAGATGTTTTCTTAAAGTAGTGTCTTTGTGCCTTTAATTTTCAATTCCCTTAATGCTATGAGGATCTCTGCTGGCAACGCATTAATTATTAATAGAGTTAAAACAATATTTGTTTTCCCCAAATACATTTTTGAATGCTGTCCTCATGCCAGTTAGGTTTTTCTGAAACTTTAATGAGGGCCTCTGATTTTCTCCAGACTCATCGCTGAGGCACAGGCTTGGCTGGGCGTTTGATTTGGCTGTCGGAGCGTGCGTGGCACAGCATCCTCCACGCTGGTCGTCCCACAGGGGCTGGGGGAGTGATCAAGCTAAACAGCTGTGATGAGGGAGGAGAAACAGCAGCACGTCTGTAATTGGAAATTTCAGTTGCTGAGTTCAGAGGTTCTGTTGTTCTTGTGACTGTTTTGCATTTTCTTCTTCCAGCAGCTGTCCCCAGGCTCAGCAGAGAGAGCCTGTGCTGTTCTCAGTTTCAAATACTTTTCTCCTAACAAAGAAAACAACAGTGCGGTGCCTTTAATCTATGAGAAAGCCATTTCAATTCAGCAAAAGGATACTTGAAACATCATGGCTTTAAGAATTTTATGTAATCTCAGCCACTTCTTTCTCTGCCAGGGAGCATATGAAAAATTAAAACCCCAAATACCGCTTCTTGGTTTTCTAGGCCCTAATTATAAATACATTTTCACAAGGAGGAGTCAACTTAAGCCTAATATTGTGTGAAATCTCATAATTTCAATACAGTCTTCACTTGATGGGGATTGGTAATTGGAGCTGTGGAATCAATTTTTCCCATACTTGAAACACCCAAATGAGTATGAAATGTGTTGCATTTGTTCCATGCACGTCTACAGTTCTGCACTTTGCTTGGAGTGGAATGATCATTCTGATGTATTTTTTATAACAGAGCAACGTTTCCTCAGACTTTGATGTTTCACGTATGGAGCTATTATAACCATTTGCCATTTAGATGCATGATCCATGGCTAATCTCCAAAGCTTTGATGCATGCAATAATTATTACTATTGATGTCATTGCACCATATTTAAAATATGAACATCTCTTTCTGAGTCTACAGCCTACAGAAGAGGAAGGCAACCAGCCCACACCAAGGCTGGAAATTTCCCGTTGGCAAGGAGTAAACCTCTGAACCAGAGGAAGATGATATCCTATAACCTTCAGTGAAGTACTGACTATGATGAATGCAAGGGCTCAGAGAGCAGGAAGGCGATGCAATGTGCACTCTGGTCTCTGTGCACAGAGAACAGCTTTAGGAAATTGAGCCCTGGGGTCTTCACATGCCACATTCTGACAATCTGCTCCTAATACCTGACCCCAAACTCAGCCATATGGCACATTTCGTGCAACTCCTGCACCTCGGGCTCAGAGTACTCCTACCTGTGCTGTGCGTCACGAGCATTCAGGAGCTCGGGGTTCATTCAAACCCTGGTTTCAGACCTGACTACACAGAACAGCTGCAGGTTCCCAGAGCTCTCCACTGCCCTGTCATGAAAACCTGGGACTGGACAGATTGATAATCAGTGCATTATCATGAGTGTTTTTCACAAGGGCTGCAAGTCAAACAGCATCCATCTCTCCTGGTCTAGTTGCTGTCCCTGAAGTGCCTGTCCTGCGAGATGCACAAGAACATGGGCAGGGGGAGAACGTGAAAATACCCAGAGAAGTTTGTTACCTGTACAAGAGTTTGGGGTGTGGATTTAGCCTTGGAAGAGCAAAGTCATGTTTGTAAAGTTTAAAAGATGCCTTGACCTGGTTTTGATATGCTGCAGTAGAGTCAAGGTTTCTCATTAATTGAATCAATAAGTTCACTTCTATTCTCCTGAAAACTCTTCTTACTCTTTGGCTGCTTCTTCAGCTTTCTGGGGACCAACAACAGAAGCCAAAGTGGTCAATGGCAGCAGCTGGTATGGTTGGACTTAATGATCTCAAAGGTCTTTTCCAACCTAGTGATTCTGTGATTCTGTGACCTGAGAACCAGTGGAAGAAAAAGGATCAACCACTGGATTTCGACAGAGGAAGGAGACCCTGAAGAATCCCTCTGGTGCAGGAGGCAGAGGGAGAAAGTAGGAGTCCAAGAAGACCGTGAAAGTAGGAGTCCCAGAAGACCATGATGCACTAGTAGCAGAGGAGTTTGGGACAGTTTGTCAGGCCAGTACCACACTGTGCTGAAAACGGTTTCCAAGCATGAACATCTCCAGGCAGGGAGCAGTCAGAGAGATTCACGTTGCAGAACTCATGGAGAAGGGGATGCTTTAATGAACACCTTTACCAGTACCATCAGACTGTGCAGAATTAGGGCCTACAGAGAGATGTGTACTGCTACCCCAATGGGCATGGGTAGCATCTGCTGGCAGCCTGGACACCTCCTCTGCACTTGTGGCACAGTAACTAACTGGCCCTTCTGTACCACACACCAAGACCCTGGGGGATGTGCCCATGCCTGAGGTTCCACAGAGCGTGGAGTGTGCAGGAGGACCCAGCCCCATAACCAGCACTAATGCCTTGTGCAAGTTTCAGCTCAATTACACGATAAGGGAAACTGATGATGCTCACAGCTCCTGGGGTTTAATCTTCTGCAGTAGCCTAAATATACGTTTATCATTAGAATGTATCTAGAGCTCTTTTATTCCTGCAGGCGAAATGCAATGTGAAGCAAACACACTGCAGGGAAACACGGTGGCTCTCAGGGCACTCCCAGGGCACTCCCAGGGCACTCCCCCAGCCCGGGGAAGGGAGTCCCACCCGAGGCAGCCATGCCACTTGCCCAGGGATTAACTCTGATGCTAAACTGGTTCCACATCACTGCCATGGCCAGGCACAACACCAGCCAGCTCGACACTCCAGGAGCACGCAGAGGTTGTACCAACCACGAGTTCAGACCACGGGTGGGTTCATCTTCAAGATGGGTTACAAAGTGTTTGGAGCCTGCACAGCTTAAATCATCAGGCACTGTTTGCTATGTTAAAGCACAACTTGCACCACCAAGCCCACAAAACAGGTGTGATTCCTTGGTTAGTTCTAAGCGCACCGAGAGGTCTAGACCTGGTTCTCCACAGTCCAGCAGCCTAGGTAATGTTACAAAGCTGAAACTGTGCAGATGTGTAGGCCTGTATTAACACTTCCAGCTTGCTAAAATGCACTTTATAGGTCTCGAATTACACCAAAGCACACTGCAGTAATATATTTAATTAATTGTTCCATTATGCTACAGGCAAGCCTTTCTGGAAAGTCACGTTTAACAACTCCAAACATCTAACTAGTAGGAAAAAAGCTATGTTTTGATTTCCTATGGTTAGTGGTTAATAAATTCTCAAAACCTCTCTATCAGGATAATTCTGATGTGCAAAGACTAATTTTTGTATCAAGAACCACTATTTGTTTTAATTATCTTAGCACAATGCTCTATCTACAGAAAAACTTACACACAGAAAATAGATCAAGGTCTGCAGCCGCAGTAGTCACGTGGGTTTGAACACACTGGGAAGAGTCTACTTGGAGCTTACAAGGCAAGACTAGTTTAATTCTGAAAAGTGGATGGCTTAAGGTGTCAAACTCAGCCTATTCCCAAGGACACTTGGAAGCAGCCTGAAGTGTAGTCTGTCTTCAAACAGCCAGTGGACATCAAGCTAAAGTTGTCACCCCGCATCTCCTTACGAAGGAAGATGTGCAGCCAACAAAACTATGGCTCCTACAAGCCAAGCCAAGTGTCAGAGAGCTGGCCTGTGGGAAAGGGCATGCTCCTGTGCCCTGTGCAGTGAGACAACCTTGCTGCACTTCCATAGGAGCTGTTAATTACAGGCTGCCTTTGCCTTCCTCAGCCTCCACTGGTTGGTCTGACATGGCATGTCTGAGTAGACATCTCACTGATTTTATTAAGTACAGCCAGTATGTTTTACATGGCAGGATCAAGAGACAGAAGACAGCGAGTGATTAGCTGAAAAAGAGAACAAAAGCAGAAGGCCAGTAAGGGCAGATGCAAGGATCAGGAGTCGAGGGCAGACGAGACCATTGGCAGGTAGGGAAAAGGCTCTTTGGAGCCACAAGCCAATTACACATCGCAAAGACATTCACTGCTCCCTGGCTGGATGGTCTCATCTTGCCTCCCGGCCTTACTCAGCCATTATGATCAGAGCCATGGCCCTTACTACCTCTGCCCGTAGGAGATGCATGGAGTTGCCCTGCTCATGTGGCCCTGACCTGCTCCTCTGCTGGCTGCAGAACCTCTTCTCCCCAGGCCCGCGGTGACTCAGGCAGCTGCTGGTAAGGCAGGAGCTGAGCCCTGCTATGCAAACAGGCTACAGAAATTGCTCCCAAAGACACTGGATGTAGTCAGCTATCTGGAAGAAAATGTGAATTCATGCAGAGAAACAGAAACAGAACTCTATGCAGGTGCTGACCAAGGAAAATTCCTTTGTTGTCCTCCAAAGGCAGAGCTTTGCAGAGTTCCTGGAGACCCCAGTGGACACCCTGGTGCTCCCAGTATCCATCACCCCCTTCTCATCTGCTTTTAAGATGATCAGTGTACATGCCCTTCCTTTCCTCTTCTTTAATCTACCAAACTCAAAAGACTGCCAGTGTCACAGTTAGTGCAGCTGTTCTGTACTGTCACTTCATCCCAGGGATGCACAGCAGGGAGAGGCACGTGTCACTCCCGTATGAACACTGTCTCGTGCCCGTGCCGGACAAACCGACAGGACAGAAGACAGAAACGACAAGACCTTGCCTTACAAACCATTTAATCTCCTTTCTAGTTAACGGGGTTCTGGTGGCAGAAGTAGTGAGCTCACCCAGCCCAGCCCCTGGGCAGTGCTGCTGCTCTCTGAATCCAAGACTCAACCAAATTACCACATTTCACACATGCCCGAGCAAAAGCTCAACTGCTCATCTGACCAGTGTGCAGAAGCCAGGGCAAGGAGCTAGATTCACAGCAGCTGTAAATTATACTAGCTTCACTCTTGTCTGGGCAGTGTCCATCTATTCCTATTTTACTTCTGAAACAAATGAGCTGAATGCAGTAGTTTGATCTTTAGCTGGTGACAGGAGACCTAACATGCTTCAGCAGGATGACACAAAATGTTCCCGGATGTCTTTATCACGCACCAGGGCACTCTGTTTGATTTCCCCAGCAGAGATCCTTCCTAAGTCTACATTTTGAAGGAGAGACCGAGTTAATCTAGGACCGAATCAGGCATTTAATTCTGCAGTACAGCAATACAGCTCAGAAAGCGCTAAGAAGGAGGTTAAGCAAAGACACAATCTCTCTGAAAGGGCACCATCAAGCCCCAAGCCTGTCAAGACCAAGCACTGCCTGTTGAGAACACCCGTGGTCACAGCAGGTCCCCTTCCACTGGGAACAGCCAGCGCACAGAAGCTCTCCGTGGGCGCGAGGCTACTTCCCAGCCTGGCGTTTGTGTATCAGTGAGATATCTGCAAAATCTAATCACAGTGTTAAAACCAGATGAATTCAAGCCTGAAATAGGGTACATTCAGAATGCAGGTAATTAGTAATCAAGTCTGGCCTGCATTCCCTCCCACTCTGGACCTGGCCAAGAGACCCTCAGAGCTGCAGGTAAAGACGGTCACCTGAGCAAGTCTGCAAAAGAACCTCGGGGGTATTTAAGCATTCACATGGCAAACAGCACAGCACAGTCCTGCTTTGATGTAGATTACCAGCCGCCCTTCATGATACGGGTTGTTTAAAATAAAACTGAAGTACCAAGGGGGGCACTTTTCATATAAACGTGTTGGTGCATCTGCACAGCACCTAATAAAGTTCTCTGGTGCACCAGTGGTAACACATTCACCTGCATGTGCCTAGGTGCATGTGCCTAGGGTGGCATACATTTCCAAACTAACACTTCTGAACCAACTTTTCATGTTGATTGCTTCGAATGCACCGAAATAAGAGGCACAACCAGCACAAGGTCACACCTGGCCAGCCCCTCATGCCCACCCTGTTCCCAGATGGAGGTGTAGGTGGACAACCAGCTCTGGCTCAGGACACAACTTCTCTGACAGAATATGGTCTGAACTCAGCATCTCTTCTGGACAGGGCTCTAACAAATGCCCATCGTCACCAAGAGACTGAGGATTATGGTGACAGGAATTACACCATTTACAAAGGAAAAAAAAGAGACTACCAACCTGCTGCACAGCACTCTTTCCTGAGGCAGACTGCTGTGCTTGCTCAAGAATCACAAAAACAAAGGAAAAATCCCACAAGTTTGGGGGTTTTTTTGCTTCTTTCATCTGGAAACTTGTCCCAAAGTTATTTCTCAGTGTGAAAACAAAAGGGCACATGGGACTTTGTCACCTGAACAGTGCTGCCCCAGATCTCATTCTACCCCAAAACAAATACAGTTGAAACATGTGACATTTAATTTTTAGGCAGCAGTGTCAGCCTTGGCTTTTTAACTCTCTATTCAACCCTAACCTGCTGCAGGAATCGGAATGAATGAGGTTTGCTCGGCGTCTGTGGCACTCTCCCCCTGATAAGCTGTCCAGGTCTTAGTGGGCAGAGCACACAGTGCCTGCTGACTGCAAAGGAACAATCCTTGCTGAGAAGGGAGCAGCTGAAATGCCCATAATGAAAATTCAAAAATGCTCTGAGCTTATTTTCATTTTTTCAGGCTTATATTGAAGAAACAACAACAACAATATTGGTAATAATAATATAGGTTCTAAAGTTCAGAATGATGGGACTCTGGAAAGGATCCAGGTATCCCACAGAGGAGAGAGGAGAAAAAAGAATTTCAGCTGTTGCTGCCCTGGTCACTCTGTCAACAAATCAATAAAAGAGCTTCAATATATACCATGGGACTTCCAAATGCTGCATTGTTTCTGCATCCTCAGCAAGGGACTGGGTAGCTTCCCTGTCCTCTGATTTCCATTCCAGAGAAGTTGTTTCTTCTGAACAAGCTGACCACACACTGGCAGAACAGGCTTTGTACAAGAAAACTGTAACTCCTTACCTCTTGGCAGCCTACAGAGATGGTAGAAAGTCTATGGGGAAGTGACTGTGCAGCCTAGATGGCAACATCTACAGCCAGTGCTTAGCAGAGACATGGGAAAAACGGGACAGGATGAAATGCCATGTAATGCAAGATTGCAGCTACCTTTTCTTGCTACCTTAGGTCCCTCATTTTGTCTGCACAATCACTATTACACATGACAGTGACTCCCAGCACAGCTAGATGATGGCAGTCTGTGACCAAACACTGTACATATACACACCATATGAAACTTCTGTTACCACAGAGGTTTATATTCCACTGGATATATTTCTTCTGAGTACCAGAACAGAAAACAACCAACACCTGTATAGCAGAAAGGTAAAGCTTGGTGATAAGTGAGCAGTCAGACCTTCATCACCTTTGGTGCTTGTAAAACTCTCCCCATATCCCAAATCCAGAGTTCTCATTTTTCCCAGAGAGGACAGGAAGCATCTCAGGGCTAGTTTCATGACAGCTCTCTCCAACACCAGCAGCTTCTTCCTCTATATAGCCCTTCCTCCCTTCCTGTCCAGGATCTTTCTGGCCAACTAACTGGTTAGAAGAGAGGTGTCCACATTCTTGAAGTCAACTTCAGGAATAAGGAAAAGTCCCAACTTCTTGCAGTGAAGTGCCAGAGTTGCTAATCATCTGGCTCCACAGAAGAAATACCTATACAGTATATAAATCACCTGTCATCATCCTCCCTGGAAAATTCATTATTATAATAGTCTAATCATTGTGATATCCACTGGTATTACTCCCACTAACATTAATCCTGATTAGTTCATCTGGTATTAATGTGGATGTCACAAGTACTTCCACATGACTTTCCAGGCTTGTTGTGTGCTTAAGACCATCCTGGTTTCAGCTTTGAGCTGTTCATTCATCACCTGTATAAGGCCATCAGGCACCAAAGTCCCAGGATTCATTAACTAAGCTGATCCCTTCCCTTAGGTCTCCCAGTGTCTTCCTCTTAGTAAAAAAGTACTTCACCGGCGAGCTCCTGGGAGCAGGGGATTTGGGTTGCACTGGGCAACTGTGTGAACATCCCTGCTCAGCAATTAGCAGCCTGCCCCCACCTCTGGAGTCTCAAAACCCACCCAGTGTGTGGGGTCAGTGGGAGCAGTGGGGGGTTCCTGCACGTGCGTTTCTCCCCTGGGCAGCAGAGTGGGACCAGGTATTTCACACCAGCCTGTGGCAAGCAGCACAACTGCAGAGAAGAGGCATGTTCTCCTGTAGTAACAGGAACGGGGCTAACTCTGCTCAGCCCAGGCATCTTATCACAGAGCCAAGAGTTTTACTACCAATTCCTTCAATGCTCTTTTACATTTCACTAGCTCTGCCTCGGACATGGCTGGAATACCAAGTGTAATTCCAGGTGAGGCAGCATCAGCTAATCCATGCTGCCCTCTTCAGGAACCGCTATTAAATCACTGCCAGGGTGCCGCACAGCCCTGCTGCGCCGGGAATAATTCGGGCTGGTTTTCGTCAACAGGCACATCAAGAACTTCATTTTAGCAAAGATAAAGTGCTTCTCAAACGGGAAGAATTTTTCTACGTCACTAAATGCTCTCGTCTTGGTCTCACGCTCACGGGAGCAAGAATCAGCTTTTCCTCAGGAAGAACGTGCGCCCAGGGGATGAAGGAAGATGCAGGGCAGGGCAGCAGTGGCCATACCCCCTGCCTGTAACGGGGGAGCAGACAGATGGAAGGAGATGAAGGATAGCAAAAGCCACACTCCCTTCTTCACGTCCTGACGCGGTGGATGGGACACGCCTGGGGATTCCCTGGCAGCACATGCCATCACACACCACAGTGAGCCCAGCTGTCACGGACTCCAAACACTGGCGCCTTCCTACTTCAACAAGGGACTTTATAGCTCGGGAAGTACAGCATCCAGTGACAAAGCAGTGGGTCCACCCAGTGACAGGAGTAAGTTGCCCCAGAACCAAACGGATGGGCATGTCATGCAGGAGAAGAAGAATGCCTGAGCTGAGGTGCACGCTTCTCCAGGGCTTGTTCACTCACAGACTCCTGAGGCAGGAGTGGAGAAGGGGTGAGTATCGAACGGCAGGGACACAGCAATCAAAACACAAACATGATGAGACCAGATGAAGTAGGATCAAGGGAGGATTTTAGCATTACAACAGTATGGGGAAAGGCCAGAAAGTCGGTGAGAGAATTTCAACTAGTTGTGTTCTACCCAAGAGCTGGGATTCAGCACGATGAGGCTGTGTTTGAAAGGCACAACTCCATCTGGGAAGGTCATGGTCTAGCATGTGCTGCAGAGGGCTGCCAGTAATGCTGTCTCAGTAACGAGCTGTTAGCTTCTTCCCATTACACACGAGGAAGAAGCTAGACCCATCATATCCAAAGCAGCTATCCGGTGACAAGCTATGGCACATCTCAGAGATCGTGTGTTTATAGTCCAATGATGTTTAAATCTTTTGCTTCTATCTGCCACCCAGGGACATCTTTGCATTTTGCTTTTATTTATCACCCAAGTCTATTCTCATTCCAGCCCACAGAGGCTGGTGAGCAGTTTCTTTATTTTTCATTCCAGAGGATTATTACTTATGTTGAACCCATTTGTCCCTAACAGAGATGTAAGATGTAGTTCCCTAGGAATTCAGATGTTATTTAAAGTTCTCTTCCAGTATCCAATTTGCCTTTTATTTATTTAAGGAACTACTTCAGCAGGAACCTTGCTGTTGAGAGACAGCATGACTTGTTTACAGCGCTAGTCCTGAAGGCGCCCAGGAGCGGGGGGAATCAGGCAGGAGGCAACATTACAGATTAAAGAAGTAATTACAGTGGAGTACACAACATTAAATAAAAGCAAAAATAGTGAAGAGAAGGGAGGATAAGGAAACATCAACTGGTGCCTGGGGTAATCACAGTGCAGGGAGTGGAGCGTGCCCCTGAGCAAGCTCTTCCCAGACAGGTATCACCTCACTTCAGGGCAGTTCTTCCTCTGCATGGTGCGATGGTGGATGTGGCTGCTAGTGGGGCTGAAGTGTCACCCTTCTCAGGGCTATCAGCCAGCCCTGCAGTGACGGGACAGCTCCTGGACCACTGTTCAGATGGGCTTGTCTGGCGCACGGAGCACGGTGCTGGTAATTCCCCGTGACACAGACGTGAAGTCCTGACTGCCCAACTCTGCTCTCTAGCAGACTGTCTCCTGGTTTCAGCTGGGACAGAGTTAATTTGCTTCCTAGTAACAGTGCTGTGGTTTGGATTTAGTGTGAGAGCAATGTGGGTAACACACCGAGGTTTTCCAGTGGTTGCTAAGTAGTGCTGATACTAAGTCAAGGACTTTCCAGCTTCCCATGCTGTGCCGACAAGGAAGTGGACAAGGAGCTGGGCAGGAGCACAGCCGGGGCAGCTGACCCACCCTGGCCAAAGGGATATGCCCTCCCACATCATGTCGTGCTTGGTATATAAATCAGGAGGCAGTTGGCTGGGGCCCTCACTGCCCAGGGATGGGCTGGACATCGGCCAGCGGGTGGTGAGCAGTCGTGCTGTGCATCACTCATTTTGTGTGTTTTATTATTGTTGTTTTCTCTTCCTTTGCTATCCTATTAAACTGTCTTTATCTCCACCCACAAGTTTTACATTCTCCTCCCCATGCCACTGGGAAGGTGAGGGGTGGTTGAGGGCATAGTGAGCAGCTGTGTGGTTTCTTGTTGGCAGCTGGTGTTAAACCATGACACAGACACACTGTGCAGCCCTGGGAGAGCCTCTTCACCTTCTCTTCTGTCAAAGGTGCTGGATGACAAGATACCCCCCTTCTCATTGTCTCACAAGAAAGTGATATGCTTGTGAGCATCTGCAGCTTCTCTGAGCCTGCCTGGCAGAAGAAAGGGACAAAGTCTTGCAGCCAGGCACTGTCAGGCCCCTTGCACACACCTTGCAGCCAGGCATGTAGCGAGGAAAGGGACTGGACTCCACCAGGCACCAGGGACACAGAAGCCTCATTCGCATGGAACTTCTCTGGGAATAAAGCTCCTTGTGAGGAGGTCTCTGTGCACAGCACCGCGCTGCCGACAGGATGCTCCCTCTGCAGCACTGGCACAACAGCACCAAAATCCACCACCCTCCTTAATTGCAAGGGCTTCTGAACAAGCATCAAGAAGGTACATCCGTGCCCCAGACACAAAGTAGCTGCTAATTATTCCCGCTGCTGTTAGTTTCCTTTGGTCTCACTCTCTGATCATTTAATGGGAAGTAGATTATGTAATAATTGAATGTTGGAACCAGCAGACACCCCCCCACAGCAGGGGATACACATTATTTACCCATAAAAAATATTCCAAGGGTTATTACCATGTAAACTGTGATTAATTAAATTCACAGGAATTATTTCTGAGGCATGTAAATGGGAAGATTCCTGCAGAGGAAAAGCTGGAGAGCTGGCTCCATCCTGACAGCAACGCTGCCACGGGGTGAGAGGAAGCCCTGAACTCTGCCCCATGACTCTTGTGCTACAGGGAGCAACCAAGAGTGTGAAGGGATGGGAACAGTGGAGACTGGAATCAGTGTCTGCTCATCTTGTTCAAAATTTCCATCTCCAAAGGCCACAAGCTCACGGCCACCTGGGTTTCTCTGTGGCAGCAGGCTGCTATTGCCTTGTGCAGGCATTAAGCACACTCACCCAAACGTGCAGAGATTAGAGCCCCATCCTCTGCACAGAAGCCCCCTGAACATTCCCAGGGCCTCACCGACTGGCTCGCAGAGACCTCGGAATGGAACCTTGACACCAACTAAACCTCCACTTCCCCTTTCTCCTGTGTCCCCAGTGAGTCAGGAAAACACCCTCAGATCAGGGGCTCACCAACCGGTCTCCAGTGGAACCTGACATCCACCCAAGAAGGCACTTGGCTCCTGCCTTTATATCAGACTGCCACGGCCAACAATACAACTGCCACTGCAAGACCCAAACACAGCGCAGCCTAAGGCTGCAGTTATCTCTAATAAGCCCATGGCAAATCTTAGAGGTAAATAAAACAAGAGTAAAAAAATATTTGCCATAAGTGTAAACCTATGTCATATGCAATTTCTTACCCAAAATGTGTCAAATTTAGGGTAACAGGCATGTAAGAGTGGCCACGCATTCAAACCTAAAGCCTGTTCAGCCCAATCTCCTGCCTTTGACAACAGACAGGAGAAAAGTGTCTAGAGAAGAATGTAAGAGCTAGGAAAGCACACAGCAGCTCTAGCCCAGCCTCTAGCCATGGGCACACCGTTTGGAAACCTTCTGAGTCAGAGCAGGGTGGGGCTGTGGTATTCAATATTCACAAATGGATTTTTCTTCCCCAATTTTATGCTTTCATTTTTGGAAACTTTTGGCACTTCCAAAACCCTGGCACAAGGAGTTCCACAGCTCCAGTACACACGGTGTGAGAAAGTATCCCCCTGCTTTCTTTTTTTTGCTTTGACACACACACTGTCACGTCCTTCCTTCCACCCCCAGCTCCTTCATGAACAGAGGCAGCGAACAATCATTTCTTCCTCATCCTTCCTACTCCACATGATTTTATGCACATATATTCATTTTAATCGTCTCTTTTTCCAAGGCAAAGCTCTCCTCATAAAGAAGCCATTGCAGATCTCTGATCATCTTTGTCTCTCTTGTCTAACATTTTCTATTCAATTCTTTGCTTTCTGTAATGAGGAAACAGTGCTGCACGGAGTACCTGAGGTGTACAACACCAGGAACTTACAGGAGGACATAATCCTGTTACCCATTTTGTTCCTTCTGCTAATCACTTTCTAGTTCTCTACATCAGGTCAGTCACTCATACTAGAGTTTCCACAGAGCCCTGTAGTGAACTTCTGTTTTTTACTGCCCTGCATACTGAGAGCTGCCAGGAGACACACCACCATGGCTCATCCTCTGCAGACTGCATATGAGGATGTTGGACAGCTGAAGCACAGAGCCCCATGGGATTCCTCCAGTGACCTCCCTTCGCTATGAAAACCAGCCATTTACCCCTGAATGTTCCCCCCTGGGCACCTGTCCTCTCACACCATAGCTGCTTGCTTAATTTAGAAGCCTTTCACAAGCGACCTTGCCGAGTTCTTTCTGGAAATCATAGAATCATAGAATCATAGAATCATAGAACTGTAGGGGTTGGAAGGGACCTCGAGAGATCATCGGGTCCAACCCCCTGCCAAAGCAGCTCCCTAGGACATATCACTCAGATAGGTGTCCAGATGGGTCTTGAATCTCTCCAGAGAAGGAGACTCCACACCCCCTGGGCAGCCTGTCCCAGGGCTCCCTCACCCTCACTGGGGAAAAGTTCTTCCCCATGTTGGTGCGGACCTTCCTGTGCTCCAACTTGCAGCCATTGCCCCTTGTCCTGTCCCCACAGACACTGAAAAGGGGCTGGCTGATTCCCCTGCATCCCCTGCTTAAGATAATTATAAACATTAATTAGGTCCCCCCTTAGTCTTCTCTTCTCAAGGCTGAACAGTCCCAATCTTCTCAGCCTTTCCTCACAGGCGAGATGCTCCAGGCCCTTCATCATCTTCGTAGCCCTTCTTTGGACTCTCTCCAGGAGATCCCTGTCCTTTTTATACCAAGGCGCCCAGAACTGGACACAATACTCCAGGTGGGGCCTGACCAGGGCAGAGCAGAGGGGGAGGATCACCTCCTTTGACCTGCTGGCCACACTCCTCCGGATGCACCCCAGGATCCCATCGGCTCTCCAAGTGGAATGTGTAAATCCATTTCTTCTATCCCCCTCTCTGGGACACAGGAGAGCTCCTTGGCTTGAGGGTCCCAGTCTGCAGCGCAGCCCTTGGCTGTGGGCAGTTTGCGTGTCCACACACAGCTCTTCACATCCCCTGTGGGGGACCCCTAAAACCAGCTTCTAAACCAGGGGTCGTTTCCACGCTCAGAACAGCGGCACAGGTGCAGCAGGCTGAAACCGCATGTGTAACTTGGGAGCCATTTGTCACTGACGCTGTTTAATTTCTTAGAGTGAAGAAGGCAGAAGAATATAGGATTCATCACTTTAAATTCTATATAGTGACAAACCAGCAAGTACATTTAACAACTGAAATATACTTTATAGACAGTAATGGATCCTGTTAAAGTGTAACCTGGTATTTGGATTATCAAAGGCAGAGTCTATCAATTTTTGTTTTTGTATTAAAGTTGTTTTTTCCATCTGTTGAAAGTGGCTCTTTGTGATTTCACAGGGCATTACACTTTATGTGTCTCATTTGCTGCACCCAAAGGAATTTCATTCTGCTACATTAAAAAATACCTTGGGACGCTGGCTAAGCTTTTAACTTTCCAGAACATATAGGCTGTTCCATGCCTGTCACCATCCCAGCAGTTACCTTCTTTGAATGTCTAATTTATACACACATACATATATGTATGTAATGTAACTCACACGTCACACTGCCTCTGTCACAGTGAGGATTCTGCCTGTATCCCTCTGTGCCAAACCCACGCTCGGCAGCCCAGCCTCTCCCAGTCCTGTCTGGAAGGGATACACCTGATCTCTGAAGCACACCTAGATCTGTACCGGTGCTTTTGCTTCCCTGTACACCACTCACAGGTGGAGAAATGGGAAATGACATGAAGTTCATTTTGCTGCAGACGTCAGAGTCACGTACTGCACACACAGCTGCTTCCACTCCCATACCTTTTTCTTTGAAGGTAACGTACAGGTCGTTCCAGCTGAGTGCTATCAGGCCAAAGCAGGACTGCCTCTTAGTAGGGGATCATCCCAATCGTATCACCATGACTACCGTCCATTGCAAGTGTCATCACAAAACCCACTTCCAAACACATCATCTTGGCTTCCTTTAAGACCACAGTAACCAACCACCAGCAATTTTGCCTCAGCACTAAGCCTGTCTCCCACCTGTCCCAAGCTCTCAATGCCTCCAGCTCCTTGCACACTTGCCCTTCTTGTTACTGTCCCAATATCCCATCGGCTCAGATCTTGCTGTCCTTACATCCTTATTCTGAAGGCTACAAAGTAAATTTGGGGAAGCCTTTAGTATCTTGCTGATTCTAAGCTTCCTCCTGGGACTTCCCCAGCTGCATTACTGCGTCATACAGCTGCTGACAGGAACGGATGGTTTAGCTTGGTAAGTGGGAAAAAGTGAGAAGTGGCCAGGTCCTGCACAGTTGTGTGATCTGATGGACTACCACTGTATTCCAGGATTTCCAAACACAAGCTGCATGCAAAACACAGCTAGGTGACTCACTCTGAAATGTAGCCCATTCCTTTTAAAATCAGAGGAGGAGTTTCCAAGGCAGAGGAAGCCTCACAGCATTTTCACAATTAGTTACGACCAGGAGGGACCTGGAGTGCATGCTGCTTCCCTTATCTTCCCCAAGTTCGCTTCCCCAAGAGCTCCAGCCTGCTTGAACTAGAGGAGCTCACAAAGAAACCTAGGATGCTCCTTCTCAGAATGCAGATGAAAATACACCCTTAACTTTTACACTCATTCTCCTCCCTATGGCAAGCAGCTGCTCATTTCCAGAGCAGAAAGGGAGCATGATCTGACTTTGCAGGACACCAAGCACCCCAGCCCTGGCCACCCTGTGTGCTCTGTGAGGAGCTTTGCTACCACCGGCCCCATACAAGCTGGGTACACAGCTGCTCAAGAGGAGTCAAAACCAAAATCCCACTCTATGCCAAGTGCAACACCTTGGAAGTTGGCAGAGCTGCAGGGGCTTCTGTCACTACAGCAAGTGTCCATCTCTGCATGGAGAAAGGAAAAGACTTGTCCAGTCTGAGAAGAATGACAAAGCAATGCTCTGAAGCATCCCTGATTCCTGTCGGGCACGCACAGAGCCACGACACTGCAGAGTTTCAGTCTTTCTGCCACAGTGCAAGCAGTGACACCAAGCTACATACAAAAGAGAGAGATGCTGGGCATCACAGGCAAAACTGAGAAGTCTGGGCTTGATGTGTTTCTCTCCTGCATTTTCTCACAACCTCCAATATTATTATAGTGACGCACAACACCAGAGAATATAATTGCTGTAGTGATTACTTACAGCCATTACATTAAGCTTTAAAATGCTCCTTTCAAATTGAACAATGTTTTTTCAAAGTCAACAGCTGGTTCACAGCTTGAAAGCAACAGTTAAGATAAATTAAATAAAAAGGGTAATAAAATCACAGACTAAATTTAATTTCTGAAGCACATGCAAACTCCAGCAAAGCCTTTAAAATATCTTTTAAAAACATCCATAGAAACATAAAGTCAATGCAACCAACAATTACATTGTGCTCATTAATAAGAATGTGATGTATGAACACAAATAGCTGTGTACATTTCTAAACACACTTAAAACAGAGCACAAAAACAAATTCATGCAGCATTTACAGCCCAAATCTGAGGGACAAATCAAACAGAATTTTCAATCAGGTTTCTAAGTCTTGTGAGGAAGAAAATAAATGGTTTTAGATATATTTGTCCTCTTAAGATACATACATACATATATAAAGTGTGGTTAATGAAAATGACACTTCCCCACCCTTGGGATAAAAAGGTGACCTGGTGTGTGCTCAGGATCAGTACAGTGCCAAGAGCCTTTACCAGCTCTCCAAATGCACTACTGGAACGACAGGCGAGCCTTACACTCCTAGAGTGTATGTCTCCATTTAAATGCCAAGAGACTTTTCTCTGGCCTGATCTTCTGTTTGCCATTGGGAGAACACTATTCATTACTCAAACAGCCTCTGCTTAGCTAGCAATGACGTCCCAAAGCTACGCATCCTTTCGGATGAGGCAGAGAAACATAAAGGAGCCATGCCCTGGCTTTCTTCCACACTGGCATCAGAAAAGCTGTGCACCCACCACCCCGTTCCAAACAGGCTACCGAGCAGGCAAGCTGCTTCCTTACCTCCACCCTTCATAGCACTGATCATCTGTTCAGCATTTTACATGCTACTGCACTTGAAAAAGAAAATGATACAAGAATCAAGAATAAATATTCCACCTTCTTTATCACAACTGTTGTGGGGTTTTTTTTCCTCTGTCAGAAAGGCTGTTTCTCATCAATGCTCATCAGCAAGAAGAAATACCCCAAATCAGTTTTCCTTGTAAATCTTCTCAGTAGGCAGATAGATCTGGTGTCCCAGTTTTACAACGCAGGTGTATGAGACAGGTATATTCCAAGAGACAGTGGTATTCCCTGAATTGCACCCCATTTTCCTTCCTTCCTTGCTCTTCATCCCTTGCAAGCAGCAATAGGGACTATGATGGAAAGACAAGCCAGGATCTTGTTCTAGAAATCCCTGGGACTACCTGTGTAGTAAAATCTGCGCTAAGTCCACATCCAAAAGAGTGGGATGAACCTGGAAAGGAGGATGTACCTCATCACTTTTAAGGAGAGACATCTGTGAAGGTGGATTACACCAAATGTTTTCCTATACTTGGTGCAGGCACTGGGAAGAAGAGGACATGTTGGCACATATTCATTCATGTGATTCACTGCACCTGCATTTATCTGCTGAAAAGGCAAAGTGACCACCTAAGGTAGGTTTTTAGATTCCTTCTGTGGCCTGGGGAGAGAAACAGACACCCACAGAGAACAATGTATTCCACTGCTTGTCTACCCTAAGTATCCCATCTCAGCCTGGAAGGGATCACTCTCTCTCAAACAACCCAAGAGATCCCAGAGATCAGCTTAGGATGGACACCTGGTAGAACTGCACCCAATCTAAAATGACATCTCCTACCTAGGGTCCAGCAGGGACAACAGAAAGAGTATTTACTGCCATAAATATGTATTTATAAAAATCTTTTGTAAAAATTTTGTTTCTGTTAATGTTGAAGGAGCTGCCTGAACATGTTTGCAAATATGAAGGAGATTCAAGTCGATATAAGCAAAAAAAAATGCTACATTTTAAAAATAGCCTAACTTATGTAATTTCCATCCAGCAAAGGTAACTGAGGCTCTGTATGTAAGCAATACTAATACTGACTATGTCTTAATTGCATCTCAGCACTGACACATATACCCCAGATGGAGGTTACATAATGTTTTTGGAAAAATAAGCGGTTTCCAGTGATTTCTCAAAGTAGAACTGGGTGTGCTGTTATAGCCTGCTCCAGAAAGAACACTGTGTGTCCTACACACGCTGCAATGAAATGCATTCCAAAGCGCCACACAAAATGTCACCTTACCTCCCTTAAAGTTACTCCATCTAGTAATATCAGAGAAATTATGACAATATGTTGTTCTACATGAAAGTACATGGCAGCGCTATTTGTGAGACCTGGCAGCTGCCACTCTCAGCAGAGCAGATGGCAGAGATAAAAACACAGTGCAGGGAACAGGTTGATACAGACGTATCCGTCATTACACTTTCGCTGTACAATTACACTCGGCTCCCAGATACAATCGAGGTGCAGGGCTGTGTTACTCTCCAGCAGGAAGACCTTGCTTATCTCAGGAAAATAACTCTTGTATAACAAGTAATTCTGTACATCTTATTAAGCAGAATCATTCATCTCCTGTCCACCAGAGCAGAAAAAGCAGTGAGGAATGACATACAAAGTCTTATGTGTTCATACTTTTGTTCTTGCAAAGACAACCAACCATCCCCTGTAGTGGAAAATTCAGTCAGCCATGATAACAAACAACCTGATGGCAGTCACCAAGTTACTCCCCCATCTAAGGCAGAGGGCAGGTTACCTTCCATTTTACCTTTTTTTTTTTTTGAGGGGGGAGAGGGGCACTGGGGAAGGTTAAATAAACATATCGCTCATGGAAGGTACCAGCCTTTCCTCCCCTTCACCCTGCCCTGGAGAAGGCCACTGCTAACGCTGACCAGCACTCCTCTGCTGCCATGGCATACGCTACCCAAGCCAACCACGAGAGCATCCTCCTGATGCCGATGGACGGAGAGGAATCGGTTGCCATCATCTCACAGAAGCACCACAACCATAAGCAGCAGCGACTGCCAGCACGGGGCCAGGAACCCTGACGTGACAGAGCTTCAGGTGCCCTCAGGGGCACAGCAGCTTGTGTGCCTGTGGCTGCCACTGGACCCGGGCCTGTGGGGACACTGGAGGAGCACCAACATCAAACTAAAGAGTTTTCTCTCTCTTTGCAGAATGAAGGATCTGCAGATGCCAGTTTGGCTTAGATCTCCTACTGGAAATACTGACCAAGGATGCTGAGCCATACCCACAGCCTGCTAACTGAGCACCAAGGCCCTTGGTTATAGGAAGGCTTTCTCTGTGAATGGGGAAACCGGTAACACCAACCAGGATTTTAAGTTCTAGCTGAAAATCTGCCAGTTTTTGCAAAAGAACCTACACCTGGGGGACAAAAATAAAATGCACATATAATGTTTACTTTAATACATGAACCTCCAACCATGATACTTTTTTACTGTTGATTCCATCCTTGCTTATTGAGTAATTGGAGTGATTAACCTTGCCGTAGTTTTACAATGCCAGTAAAATTAACAGTAAGATTGCTTTAAATGCAGTATATGTTCTTACAAGACAGTAGAGGAGACTGCTTGTATTTTTCAAGATAAATGGAAATTAATCTCTAACGCCAGAATAATTAATGATATGCAATGTAAGAGTAATGTACTGGCAATTAACATGATAAAATATAACGTGGCTGATACACACCCAATAGATACAGCTAAATGCATATATAACTGAAACAGAAATAAATACTAGCAGGCATTAAACCTTTGTGTAGTCAGAGAAAGAGCTGCTTTCCTAGGAAAACAGTGCTCATGTCTACCACTCATTTTGCTTCTACTAGAACAAAAGATTGTAAACCTGCTAATAACCTGGTAAGATATTCTCCCTGAAATTCTTCTCTACGATTTGCTACACCATTACCTTTAAATCCTGTGTGATTTACTGTGCAAACATTCATCATGTCCTCCCACAATATCAAAAATCTGAGCTAGTTTAGGAAACAAATAATTAAAAACCTGGCCTGTAACTAGTTGGTTTTCTGTAACAGTATACAAGCCTAATAAAGAGAGCAGAGCGACAAGCGATGGAACCCCAAAAGACCGTTATGAAGAATAAATTACCAGCTGTTCCTCAGCTGCCTCCCCTCTCTCCTGCAGCACTCACAGCTCAGCACTTCCCATGGAGGGTGGCAGCATCTAAAATGCAGCTGCCTATTCTAACACACAGAGGGAATCATTCCCATGGTGGCTGGAGACGTTTATTTATACCAGAAGCCCCTCAGCCCCTAACTCCACAACTGCAATTACTAGTCAACATACAAATCCCTGCTTGTTCAAAATGTGGCTTCAAACCTTGGATCTCTGCAAGGTCCCCTGCTCTCCTCATGCCCTGAACTGCAAGGCTTCCTGTTGCAGGTTAACTTTTATGCTTTCCGCTTGCAAAGGCAACGTGAAATTCTGGATCTATGTTCACCTGTCTTGATTCAGAGTCTTCCTCTTTAATGTCCCACTACAATTACTGCTAGACCCTCTTTCCTTCGTACAAATAACTGGCCAAGTAATACCATTTAGAGGGTAATGTGTTTTAGAGTCCCACCTTTACATACCTTGGAGACACAATTTATGCCAGCCTAATGGCAAGCTGGAGTGTCAGCTTATTAACTGTATATAAAATTAATATTTCTGAAGAAACAGGATTTATAAACTACTGTGACAACCATCAAAATGTTATGAAATGCTATTAAAGTTTCAAAGTAACTTCCATAGGTTCACCTTGGTTTATCATCTTCTTTACAAATTGGGAAAGTGATGTATCAAGACCATAAATTTTTCATTTGTTGCCATAAATTTGTTTTTATTTAAGAGCAGCCACAGTGACTCTGATCAGCCCAGTGTAAATTCTGGCTTAGGAAACCATCACTGCCGAAAGTCACAGCAGAAAGAAACAGTAATTCTCAAGACTGGCTTTCCCCATCAAGCTGCAACAGGACCGGTCTCACCCAGTGTCAGGATAAGGGCAGAATTCCCACAAAAAACACCTTCTGTTGACTTTGGCAAGACATGGATAAGTAGGAAACAGACCATTTCCCTGGTAATTCCAGCACGCCAGGTTGCCAAAGGGACATGGAGTTCCTGAGGAGCCAAGTGGCAGCCTGTAGTCCCAAGGAGATGGAAAAATCTTTGGTGCTGCTGTTTTGCTCCTGCAGTGATTGTCCAAGAAACTACTCAGTGTAAGAATATGCCTCCTGAGAGCGCCCAGAAGGCCCCAAGTCACAGCACAGCAGGTGTCCAACAGCCCTTTGCTCACACTCGGATCCCTTCTTGCCCATTCCCCTAATATATGGAGAGGGAACTGGCTGAATCCACCCAAAAGAGCTGCCACGCTTGCCATCAGCACTGGTCCTGCACCACCCAGGACACTCTCTGGACTCTCTGGACTGCTGTCCATGACGTGGTGGTGGAGAGGGTTTTGCATCTTTAACAAAAACTCTAGACAAAGTCAACCCATCTGACACTATTTCACCCATCGGCAGCGCAGGTAATTTACACGTCGCTACTTGGGTTTATGTGTTTGGGGCATCTGTTTAGTTTTTATTACTTCTGGCCTTGGCTCCCACACTCCTTCACAGATCAAATCACTGCTTTCCCTATTTGCTAATTCCAACAGCTGGTTATTACTCACCAGACTCCTGCTATACTCGCCTGGGGAAGAATCATAAATAAATGTGTACGAGCAAGCAGATGCTGTCATTTTAAAAATTGATCCACCTAGTAAAAGTGTCCTGCTTAGGACTCAAGTGGTGAATCACCGAGCATGTGTCTTGATGTCATTTTAATAAAATCCAAAAACAATCGCGGGACTTTGCTCATTAATTCAAATTAGTAAATGAGGAAAGAGTGTTGTAAAAGGGACTATTACTACAAATAAATAATTACATTCCAAACAGGCCAAACACCTGCTCTTTCCAATGAAGACACAGGCAGAATAAGATACAGAGCTTTCTTTTTTTTTTTTTACATTTGGTTTAACTCATCACTTTTCCACCAGCGGCAGACAAGGTAACATAAGTAACAGTGGGTCCTGGAATCTGTGACTGTAAACAGAAGAGAGAAATACAGATGGTTTATCAGACTTTTATTATCTCTCTTAATTGTGTGCCTGTTTATTTGGGTTTTTTTTTAAATAAGTAATTTATTTTTGAATGTCAGTGCTAGGAGAAAGCGAGCTGCCTGGTGCAGAGTTGAAAACACACAGAATATAAAAAAGAACAAAGAAAGAACAAAAAAACTCTACTGCAGGAAGCAGCAAGGAGTAAGTCTGGGTACCAACTTTTCCTCCATGCTTTAAAAATGGTATCTTTCTGCAGGGTTAGGCAGCTTGGTTTCCACAATCTTTAAAAAAATTACTTCTAATGAAAACAGCACAAGTTTCAGTGGTGGTGGCATAATCTGCAGGGAAGCTGAACTCCTTTTCACATCAATTTCTGCAGGTTACACGGACGACAATGATCATAGAATCATAGAATTGTAGGGGTTGGAAGGGACCTCGAGAGATCATCGGGTCCAACCCCCTGCCAAAGCAGCTCCCTAGGACATTTCACACAGATAGGTGTCCAGACAGGTCTTGAGTATCTCCAGAGAAGGAGACTCCACACCCCCTGGGCAGCCTATTCCAGTGCTCTGTCACCCTCCCTGTGAAAAAGTTCTTCCCCATGTTGGTGCGGAACTTCCTGTGCTCCAACTTGCAGCCATTGCCCCTTGTCCTGTCCCCACAGACACTGAGAAGGGGCTGGCTGATTCCCCCTGCATCCCCTGCTTAAGATAATTATAAACATTAATTAGGTCCCCCCTTAGTCTTCTCTTCTCAAGACTGAACAGTCCCAGCTCACTCAGCCTTTCCTCACAGGGGAGATGCTCCAGGCCCTTAATCATCTTCGTAGCCCTTCTTTGGACTCTTTCCAGGAGATCCCTGTCCTGGAAATCTTTCTTTGTTGGCTGCAGGAATTCAGTTGTCCCTTGTTGACTTAAAATGGAAACATATAGCACCGCAGTCACCTACTTCCTTGGTCAGGCAGTTCACAAAAACAGTACCTGCATTAGCTCAGAGACACTTCAGAACTAGTGCACGTGTACTGCAAGATTAACTACTCCGCCAGCAAAACTCCCCTGTTCAGCTTCCACAGATCTGTGGAGTTTTTTTCTAATAAAGACAATTTCAACCAAATTGCTAAGAACTCAGTTTTGATATTATGAGCTTTTAGGAGATTTTCCTCCTAGACTAATGGCCAAAGACATGACAATAAGATTTAATACACACCTGAAAAGCTCTCCTTATTAGCAGATACACAGCTCAGCCCTTACAAGACCACCGATGTGATATCAGCATTCAAACCACGGTACCAAAATATGACTGACTACAAATAATTGTCTTCCAAAGAGAAACACTGAATCTCCCTAAATATGCAGACCGTAAAGTCTACTCCCCATTGGATTTCACCTACAGTAAAACAGATAAAGCTCATCATGGCTTTAATGCCCCACTACTGCGCTAGAGATTACACCTTAGGAACATGGGTTTATTTTAAGTACCAGGAAGAAAATCCAAATCTTCAAAATTTAATTTCTGACAATATTCCTAATATTTAAACTGGGAAAACTATGATTTAGAAAGAATTGGATTAACCAACTTAAAGAGGAATAAAAAGTAATATAAACAGCAATAAAAAATTGGACAGCCAGTAAGCACATGACTAACAACACTTGCTAGCACCGTAAATTACAGATAGGGACACAAGGTCTAGCAAGAAGTTTTCCTTGCCAGTTAAATACTTTCTCCTATAGCAGCATATATTAACATTTAGCAATCAAGGAGGAAAAAATTCTAAGTGAATGTGCTAAAATCACACAGTCACAGGACGGATTGAAGGTGCCAAGAGAAAGGCAGTTGGAAGACAGAGGAGTGACGGCCCAGCATGATAAGCCAATGCAGCAAGTCTGAAGTGTGACAGAAGAGCAGAAAGTCATTCAAAAAAGGCAGCTGGGAACGGGGTACAGAGAGTCACAAGCAGCAGCAGTGACAGGAGGACTCACACCAAATTTTTTGTTTTTGGAAAGCACGAGCAACTGAGCCTGGGACAGAGAAGAGTGTGTTCTCTTGGTAGGAAAGGTGAGGATTTTAACTTCTTCTGTAAACGTAAGATTTTGCATCAAGTCTGAAGACTTCAACCCCAGGCATGCAGCACTTTTAAAATCTTTTAGGGGTCACACATACCTCATTTCTTGTTATGGTGCTTTACATTTTGATCTGTGATGTTAAGACATTCCTCATAGTTGCTGAACCTTAAGTAAAACATTACTGTCTTTGCAGTCGATTATTAAGTACTGAGAACATGTTCAGGGCACGCTACCAAAGCCAGCTGGGGCTGTGAGATGTCATGCACGGCGTGTACAGAAGATGGAGGTGTATGTTCCATACAGGAAGCACGTCTTAAGCATGGATTGAAAACATGAAGCATTAACCACCAAAAGGACATCGTCTCACGGCAGCGTGTGTCACTTCTGGGCTCCTCTCGTGTTACTCAGATCAGCAGGCCAGGTCCCAGATAGGCTTTCTTTCTAATACTTCAGATCAACTTTGATTAGAACATCTCCCTGTCTTCCAGGAGCCAGCTACTTGTTAATAGCTGCCCCCCATTTGGAACGGATTGATTTCCAAAGTCAGAACAGCCCTCTTCCTCACACCACCGCCGTACAGTTAACACGTCAGTAGGAAGAAAACTACACTGGATTTAAATGTTCCCCTGCAACGCAAACAGCCACATCAACCAGTCACTTCCAGCGAGTCTACTGGTCGATGCGGCTGTTTGCATTGCAGTAGAGTCACTGGAAGTGAGTGGAGCCCGAACGACTCTATCGACACTGACTTTTGGCGACGTTACCCGCGCTGTACCCGCACTGCAGAGGCTCTAACCCCGCACCAGCCCTGCCACCGACAGGCACGGCTCTGCTCCCTGCTAAGAGCAGACACAGGCACTTGAGGAACCCGGTGATGAGGCTGATCCGGGCCAAAAGTACGCTGAGGAAGTGACTGGTTTTAATCTAGGTTTCCATTACACGACGGGACGAGGACCTGCAGCGGTATCACAGCCACACACGCAAGGAGGAGGCGGCGTGGGCGGGACCGCTCCCTCCACAGCCGCGCCCGGGGCAGCGGCCTGCAGCAGCGAGGCGCTCCCGGGTGAGGAGTGCCGGAAAGCGCCCAGGACAGCCTGCAGCCGCCACCGCACCAGCTGCCGGCAGCCACCGGGGACGCGCGACCGTGACGGAGGGAGCGACACCCGTGGCCGCCGCCGGGACCACCAGAGGGGCCCTGCCGCCGCCGGGAGAGCCGCGGGCCCGCCGTGCCGCACGGGGCTCTCCGCGGGGACGCTCCGCCTCGGTGGCGATTTCCCCGGCAGCCCCCCTGCTCTCTCTACGAGACGCCGGCGCTGCTTCCGCAGCCGCTGGGGCGGAGCTGCCCCGGGCTCGCCGGCACACGCAAGGCGGAGCCGCGCACCGGATCGGCCCCGCGGGGCGCGGCGCGGAGCACAGGTCGGGCCCGCCCCCCGCGCAGGCCCGGCAAGCAGCTGAGGCGCGCTGCCATGGCGGCGCCCGGGGGCGCGGAGGGCCCGGCCGCCGGCCCCGAGCTTTGGGCAGAGGTGCGGGCGTTGCTGCCGGACGCCGAGGAAGGACTGACCTTGGCGCTGAGCGGCGAGGTGGAAGACTGTATCCTGCCCTTGCTGCGGCGCGCCCGCGGATTGCTCTACGGCGCGGCTGGCCGGCCCGGCCGGGAGGCGACGGAGGCGCTACGGCGCCTGGGCGACATCGTGCGCGACTACTCCTGGGAGAAGCTGAACGCGGGGCCGTGGCGGGAGATCAGCAAGGCCTGGCGGCAGGTCTACACCTACGGCTGCCTCTTCGGGGCGCTGGCCGAGGTCGCCGCCGGCCGCCCGCTGGCGTCCGCCGTCCGCCTCTGCGACATGGGGCTGCTCATGGGCGCCTCCGTCCTGGACAACATCCTCGCCCGCCTCGTCCGCGTCCTGCAGGCGCACCTGCCCCGCGGGAAGCGGCGCGCCGCAGCCGAGCGGAACGCCAAGGTACCGCCTGCCCGCCGTCCTGAGGCGACCTGGCCCCCGCGCCTCCACCCCCGGGCCCCCCGCCTCTGTCCCTCCTTGTCCTCGCGGCCCCGCCCCGAGGGCTCCCCGACCCCCTTCTCCTGGACGCCCCCCGTTCTCCCGCTGCCGGAGGAGGCCTCGGGCTTCCCCCGCCCCGCGCCGGAGAGTGCGCAGGGAGGCGGCGGAGGCCCTGGCTGGCAGGTGTCGAAGGAGGACGTGTCTGTTCCAGAGGGTGAGGATCGACCCCCTCCAGTCCCTGTTGTGCGGCCAGGAGATGCGCTGCCACACCTTCACCGCCCTTCGCTGGAGCATTTCAGAGACAACTACCTGATTCCACAGAAGCCTGTGGTCTTGGAGGGGATTACTGACCATTGGCCGTGCATGACAAAGTGGAGGTGAGAAATAAGTCTCTTCCCTGCCCTGGTAAGGCTTTCTGTGTCGGGTGTCTTGGTGCTCCGTAGAGCATAGAGGTGTCATTCAGAGTGGCTTGTATTGGCAGCACCTTCGTGCTGCCATGTGGCTTTGCAGGAGTTGCTGCACGGGTGAGGGAGGCACGTGGAGCCACGCAGAGCACTGCAGGGTGAGGGCTGCGTGTGCGGGGCCCAGCCCTGAGCCCTGCCTCCCGGGGCTGTGCCAGGGGCCGCCCTCCTGTCTTGTGGATGCTCTCCGTTGCTCAGCTGGAAGCCAGAGGTGAGCACGTACTGCTAACTGTTCAGCGAGCTGCTCACATCTGAAGTGGGTCTCTTGTCAGATCAGTGGTTTTGATGTCTCAGAACTTGCTGATAATTACTGGAATAGAAAGTGAATTTCAGAGGTGCCTGAGTGAGTGTGACTGGCTTTTTCATTCACACAGAGGAGCACTGCTGCTTGTCCAGTGCCATGTGCGGGTGTTGAGCTTCAGAGACTGCCATCCAGGTGTGAGTAATAGCATTGTGCTGCTTGTGTAATGTGTGCAGTGGAGCCAACACTTGCAATACTGAGAATCGACTATTTGTGAGCTTATGGTTCCTTAGAAAAGGGGGAAATACACTCATGCTTAGTTTGAGCAATTACTTTCATCCTACAGCCAAGGGTAAATGGACATTAACTGAACACACTTGTTATTTCATAGGGGTCTGACTTTTTTTGAGGGAAGGTTCTTTACTGCTTAATTTCAGACACTGTTTAGATAGTATTGTTGTTAATGCCACCTGTCAAAGTAATTCCTCTGACTGTAGCCAGGACAGATATTATTGGCACCTGTATACAGAACTCGGCAGTGACTGAGAGTTGATCAATTAAATTTTGTCATCGATTTGCATTAATGACAAAAAAGTACAACGTTTTATTTGGAAAACGAGGCAGTAGGCAGCAATCATCAGCCATCCCTAGGCAGTCAGTCAAGTAGGCAAATAGATCAGCCATCCCCAGTCAAGAGACACAAACAGCTTAAATCCCCTTAGCTAAAGAAACAATAGTTAACTGAGGTAAGCAAGGTTTTAAAACAACAGGCAAAAACAAACCAAACTTGACTGGTTGTTTTCTGCTGCTTGAATTCTTTTCAGCTACTTTTTGTCTCTGGTTGGTCTGTTTTAGAGAATAAACTCACAGTAGTAGAGTTTTATTACTGCAAAAGGTTGGTTTTGAGTGATGGCCTTACATTCCAGATCAGAGCAGCGGCATAAGAAGGTAACTGAAGTTTCTTTATTTCAGTGTGGACTATTTTTGTCAAGTCGCAGGGTGCCGCACAGTCCCCGTGGAGCTGGGTACCCGATACACAGATGAGGAATGGTCCCAGAAGCTCATGACTGTCAGTGACTTCATCAGCCAGTATATTGCAAATGAGGTCTGTTCCTCTCATTTTCTATCATCTCCAAACACAGCAGTGTGTTACTTGTACAGTGTCTGCTTAGAACAAGCACGCTTAGAGGTTAAAAGGTTTGATGTATTTCCAAGATCTGAAGCTACAAATGGTTACTGGAATGATAGCTAGGCTTGATTTTTGTATATAATCAGATGGACAGCAGCTGGAATTTGGTGAATAGCTAGCTACTGTCTGCAGCCAGTGCCTGAACGGTGGAGTCTAAGGATAAGGGATCCTCAGCCAGTTTTATTCCTCTCAGTTATTTAACTGTTTAATGACATCTAGGATCAAGATCCAAATTCATGTGCTGCCAGGTAAAAAAAAAAAAGATTAGCAATTGAATGTCCTTTTCCTTTCATAGGGAGTGAAGGTGAACTAGTCTGTGTGCCAGCAGGACACAGAGCTGTCACAGGACTGACAGCTGAACTGTCCAGACTCCATAGGATTACAGCTAGGCTTCTTCCAATGACTCGAGCTGGATAATTTGGGGGGATGTGGGGGTATCACCAGCTACAGCCTTACAATTTCAGTGAGGCTGTAAGTTACTGATTCAGAGGACCCCGTATAGTAGTCAGTTCTTGACACAGTTCTACTACTCTGAAGTAGGATGTTGGAAATGGATGTTACCCAGAAGTAACTGCCTGAGAAGCCTTAACCCTATACATCACTGTGCTTTTTTTCTCTCTCCGCTGTAATTTCAGAACAGCGTAGGATACCTGGCCCAGCACCAGCTTTTTGATCAGGTAAAATTGAGTGAATGTTTTTATCTTTCTGCAGTCAAGTGTTCCCTTTGTAGCACAAGTCGTCTCTGAGGATGTCTGCTCCACTAGACAGAAGGGCATGTGGAGAATTCTCAGCGTTTCTAAAGTTTCTGTGCCCACAGTTTGAAGGAACAGAGGGAGGGGGTTGTTCCAGTTGGCTGAAAGGCACAGAAACAAAACCTCTTTGGGGATGAAGACTTTCAGTCTTAGTGCTGTCTGGGTACAGTGTGGCACGTATTTATGGGGATATCACCTGGAAAGTGGCATGTTCCCCAAAGAATGTGTAAGTCAGGGCAGAGATTTGGATGGGAAGTAGTCTTCTGTGGCAGTACATTTGCTGTATTCTGAACTGTCATTCCAATTGACCAAAGATTAGGTTGGTGTTATTCCAATTGACCATTCCAGTTGACCAAAGATTAGGTTAGTTAAAGAGGAATCTCATGGAGAAGCAAGCTTAGTGTGTTACAGTTCAGCTGCTCCTTCTCCATGATCAGCAAACCTGTTTAATCTTGTGGGTTTCTCTGGTTTCTGCTAAAGCAAAGGGAAGAATGAGGAACCCTTCTTTGTCCCACCTCTCCTTCCAACAGAATCTGCTTGCTAGGACAGAAAGTGTGAGGACATTTTCTGCAGATTCCCAGCAGTTCAGCTGCTTCTCTCCTGCTCTTGCTGGACAAGCAGGCCACTTGTTTTCTTTGTGTCAAGCCTTGCTCCTCTGTTCTCTGAATTCCATAACTTTGGCAAGCCAGTACATAACTTTTTTAATGTTTTATTATGAGAGTAGATCCCAGAACTGAAGGAGGATATCAGTATCCCTGACTACTGCTGCCTGGGGGAAGGGGAAGAAGATGACATCACCATTAACGCTTGGTTTGGTCCAAAAGGCACTATCTCACCTCTTCATCAGGATCCTCAGCAGAATTTTTTAGCCCAGGTTTGTACTCTACTTACTCTACACATGCCATTAACACTATAGCTAGAAGAAATGCATATGGTGTAGAAGTGTTAGAGACAAGGGCAGAAGACAGCCTGAGGAGCAGTTGAAGGGTAGAGAAATGCAGGTGTTGTTTTGCTATTCTGTTGCATTTGTCAGCACAGTAACTTAATACTCAGTGTAATTTTGTAGGCCATAAGTGCTCCTCATTGAAATAGACCGTTACTAACCCTCATTTTACAGATAATAAACTGAAGTCACAAGAAGCAGGTCTTTCAGGGTCAGACACAGAATCTGTGAGAGTTGGGAAGAACCTGGATCCTGTCATATGAGCTTGTTTCTGGAACAGCAGGATTTTGGGGCAGATGTAGGTGCATCCTTTAATCTACGTCAGGTCACACAGTAAAATAGCTACTCATGCATGCCTTGAGAGTCAGGTGGAGTAATATTTGCACTGTGACCTCCTTGCTGCTGAGTTGGTAGGCTTCTTGATGACTCTTAGTGCAGAGGAACACAGTAGAATACTCCGGGCCCTTTATGGTGCGGACTGTATGCATCCAAAGACACACTCCTGCTCCAAGCAGTTGACAGCTGTACATCTTCAAACACTGAGGGGTGTGAATGCTGGCAGTGCTGCAAGAGAGTCTGTAATTTGGACAGCAGGTGATCTGGCAGTTCTCAGTTTTGAATTAAAACTGCCCTGCACCTTGATGCCGTTTAAGTGGTGGCTGTGGAGTACAGGAAGGCACAAGTACAAGTAACAGTGGAACAATCCCTCCTGGCTGGGTGGTAGCTGCTGCAGAGAGCACAGCGTTTCTGTTACTGAAGAAATTGGTATCTGGAGGTGCAGGCTGTTAACTTTGGCTTTCAGCCTTGCAATATCCAGGGCCTTAACCCAGTGAGGCAAGTGAAGGAAGCAGTTAATAGCTCACAGCAATCCAGGGAACACCCATCTCCCCCCAAAATTAAAGGATTCAGAAGATGTGCTGCTGGACCAATAATAATTTTCTTCCATACATCACCAAAAATACCACCAAACCATTGGCTCTTAGGAGAGCTCGTTAATATCCATCATCCCTTTGGGGTATAGAAGGCATCTTAAAAACATGGGCAGCCAGAGTTACTCAGAACAATGCCCTAGTAGGCTAGCTACTGATGGGGCAGGAGCGTGTTGATACTCATCCAGCCTTTAGAAAATACATTTATGTGCTGGCCTTGAAGCACGGAACCTGAACATCTAGCATTACAGCTTGGGTGTTGATAAGATGTTGGGAAATCCTTTTCTAAGGAAAGGGATTAGATGGAGGAGAAGCAGCTTGGGTAGAAACAGCTTGGTATAGAATATCCTGAATAGCATGGTGCCAGTCCAGGGTATTGTGGTTATGAGAGTACACACCTAGAGCTTGATGTGATAGTTCCAAACCAACGTGATCATGCTTGGCCCTTGAAGAAACCTTAGATCCTGGGCCAAGCAGCTTGAGTATTCACCCAGGGTCCCTGGTAGGCATTCCTCAGGCATCAGTGCAGGAATCAGCTCTGACTTACTCTGCTGCTTCTTGGCATTGACACGGGCAACTGCACATAAGGTTCAGATCAGCCAGTCCATGTGCCTTATGAATTCTGGCCTTTCAGCTAAGCACTGCAGGGAAAGAGCTGATCTAATGACGATCACAGAAAGCAGAGCTAAAGGAGCGTGTGGAAGCTCAGCCCACACTCTGCACTGATGGGAACTGCACTGAGGACAACCTCCCTATTCTCAGTCCTAGTTACTTTCTAGCTACATAGATCCCAAATAACATTGTATAAACTGGGCGCCTTCCACTTTGAATTTAAAGTAATTTGGTTAAAGGCATTTCCTGGTATTTCAGATTTTTATCTGCTCCAAGGGTACAAGTACTTGAATTCCAACAGTATGATTTAGCTTAACTTTTCATTACAGCAGTGTCTGTTTATTACCAACAGAGACAGTGATGGTTCTTGTAATCAGATACACTTTACTGCTAAATGCTGGCTATGGCCCACAGTTTCCAGTAACATGCAGGTTAATGACAGATGGAAAACATTCACTGCAATATTGTGATACAGGTATTTGGAAGAAAGTATATCCAGCTGTATTCACCAGAAGATTCAGAAAACCTGTACCCACATGAAAGCCAAATTCTTCACAATACAAGTCAGGTAAACGGTTGCCTGAAATTTTAATATCAGCAGTATTACTTTATCAAAGCACATTTGGGTAAAGGTGGTCTAATGATGATTATTTTGGGTTTTTTTATAGGTGGATGTGGAAGATCCTGACTTAGAGAAGTTTCCCAATTTCAGGAAGGCAGCATTTCAGTCCTGTATTCTGATGCCTGGACAGGTTCTGTTTATTCCAGTTAAATACTGGCACTATGTACGATCTCTTGATATCAGTTTCTCTGTCAGTTTCTGGTGGTCATAGCTCTGAAGGATGCATGAAGTCCGTTGGCACTGTACTAGCAATTAAAAACCTGAAGTAGCATCTGGCATCTTCTCACAAGAGAATTTGTTGTAAGCATGAGAATGCTCTTCTCTACCCAGAGGGTAGAGGTGGATTGAAGAAACAAACTCTTGCTTCAACATGGGGAAAGAATCTGGATGGGTAAATGGAAGGAAGATGCTACAACCACTTTGTTTTTGTGGATGTTTCTAACTCCTCACAAAGAGCATCTGTTAGGTCAGCACCTTGTATGCATGTGTACATCTGGAACAGTGCTGTGTGTGGGCTCTGCCAGGAGTGTTTCAAACTGTGTTTGGAACATCAGGTTAGTGTTACCTTCTGCTTGGATTTAATAGCAGTAAAAATGGGAGTTACAGAAACAGTGAGGGATGGTGCTACCCAAAGGTTCACCATGTTTGGTTTAAAAAATAAAACAAAATAGGAAGCTAGCTGCCAGTCTCCTGTATGGAAAAAAATACTACTGCTGAGGCCTGAGAACATAACTAATTTTAGTCAAATAAAACTAAGCTTAATCATACTTTGATTAACCATTAGCTGAGCTGTTGACACTGCCTTCTGCAGCATCACACGTTTCTACGTGATGCTGCCATTCCATTCTGGTACCTGGCACTATATTCCTTGTCTTGTTATCATTTGCTCTTGAAGGAAAAAGCACCTTTACATAAAACTGGAGAGTTAAGTGCCAGAACCAAGAACTAAAAGAATCTTAAGTTGGTAACTTTTTCAACACTGCAGACGTAAGCTGGCATTGCCCCAAAAGTCTTGCCCTAGTCCTCCACGATTGTGTTTATTGTGGGAATATTCCCTCTGTTATTGAGTATAGCTGCTTGTGCCCTGGCCTTACTTCAGATGAACTCTTCTGTGTCTAAAAAAGGGACAGTACCAATGGAAAGTGTTCAGACTCTAGTCCTTGAGATAATTCAGCCACCCTTCTTAGTGCAGAGACCTCAAGCGCTGCACTGATTTTTCACCTACTTGGAAGCCCTGTGGTGCTAGTAACAGGTTTCATTTTCAGTTCTGCACATGTAGCTGTACAAACAGGGAACACCCTTGCTGAGAGAGGCAGTTTGGAATAGTTTGCCCGCACAGATCAGCTTGCAAGACTGACGAAAGCCATTTCCATCTTCCATTCCCAACATACATTGAGAGTCCCAACCTAAGAACATAGAGAACTACATAAACAGAACAGCCTCCATGAAAGCTGTACAGGCATAACTGAAGGAGGAGATCAGGAAGGTCAATGATAGCTTTATTTTAAGATTCTTAAAACTTCAGGAAAAACAAGTAGGCTGTGGCTAGTGAATACGATACAGTCTGGCTATTCTGTAGGAGGGGCAGGGGGATAGATTTTGCTGAAACCAAGTTTTGCTAGCATCGCCTAGAGCTGAGAAGGGAGCTCTTTTCCATTCTCCCTCTCTTTGATGGTGATGGGGAGTCCATCTGACTCATACCTGTGAAGAAAACAGAAGGTTAATAAATTACACAATATTATCCTCTTTTGCGTGTCACCTCCAGATTTTAAAAATGCTGTGTGTACTCCTGTGTTCTGTTCAGAATGCCCAGATTCCCTAAGTAAAGAAATTCCCAAGAGACTGTGATCTATTCTTAGAAGCTCAGTATTTCCAGAAGTGTTAGTGTCATGTGTTGTGTCCTTTCCCCTGCTCCCTGCCCACCCACCGCTTCCACACTTCAGTGGTGCTAGAAACAATACGCACAGGATCTGCTTCTGACCTTAAGCCACAATCTGTGCACTTCCAGGGTTCCCTCTTGCCCATGTATGGTTGCAAGCAAAGTCAGAAATAACTGATGCTCAACTACAGTTACAAATCATGCTGGTAGTGCCATCACAGTCCATCCTCTAGTGTTAGGACGCTCTGTTTTCAATAGGTTGCTTCATACCTGGAATGTCGCAGGACCAGAAATCATTACATTGTGGACAGCGTGGTTCAGTCTGAGCCTTGAAGTACTTTCTGACACAAGGTAAATGCATTACAATTCCACAGGATTCACATACTTGGCTCTGAAATCAGAAGTGTTATTAAAAATGAAAAATCTTCCCCAGCTGTCCTTCAGTTTAACATATGGCTGTTACAAAGGGCAACAAATAAGCAACACTTTGCTGGAAAGAGTGGTTCACGCAGTACACAGCTGGTGGATACCCAAAAGTTAAAGCTGGGAAATGATAAAATGAGGTATTTTCCTGGAAGCTAGGAAATAGTTTTCCTATATGGACAATGCTGAGCTATTTAGGTACAGTAAAGACCAGTTGGGATGGAAAAAGTAACATGGAAGCATGTTAGCTGGGAAGGTCAGGAGAATGTAGTAGTTTTGGAATAGGAGTTCCAGTTGTAACTGCTTATGCAAGACTAAACCAGTAACTTCCCAGCTATCAGTGCTTTAGCATGCTGTAAACATACATGTTTGTGCTGAACTCCAAGACATGAGGAATTCCTAAACCAAAATCCCAGGACTAAAGATGCATGTGTGTCCCATGAAGACTGCTCTTGGTGCAGCCCGAAGATAAAACAGCAGACACCGAACTGTTAGGCCTGCTTAAGGATAAGGGTTCAGCACTAGCCTTTGCTGCTGGGTCTGGAAAGCAAGATGTCACAATAATGTTCCTCATTGGGTGACTTCACTTTCTCCAAGTTTATACTTGGAGATACAGCTGCAGAACAAGGGTGGTTTGGGTTTTTCTTCCAAAGACAGAAGGCAAAATAACTACATTAAAAAAAAAAAAGTGTTTATATACATGGGCATCATCGCAAGACTAGGTTTTTTCAGTGCCTGCCTACTGCTCAAAGGAAAGCATCACAAGCTTTAGCTACAAGCACGTAAGTACATCAGCAGATGCCTACAGAGGTAATAAAACAAACGTTACCTGGATGGCAAGGCTGTGACAGATGTTACACTTCCTTGCCACATCTTGGTAGTTGCTGAGAATGTATTGTTCCATCTCAATTATGCAGCGAGTATGCAGAGTGTATTCTCCATTTCTCTAAGAAAACAAGTGGTGAGGAGGAATTTATTTCCTTTTACTTTGTTTGACTTTCCTAAGCACCTGCTAGCAAGCATTGGATAGCCACTTTTCCCTGTCATTGTGAAACTAATGCTGACACTGCTGTAACACAAAGCCAAAATGCTTCTGAAGTAGCATTTGCTTAGAGGATCAGAACAAAGATCTTGCATCTTTAACAGAGATGTAGTCCTTGGAAGGTACAGATGAGCAAGCACACTCTCCTTAACAGAGACATCCAGTTTTGGAACCCTCCATTTGCACATAAGCAGAAATCCCACTGATTCTCAGCAAAATTAGGCGTTTACTCCTTGAGGCATTTCTGAAAATCTCTGCTAAATGACTGTAATGTAAGTAAGTGTGTGGAGGAGGTTGGAGATCTAAGATGCAATGAGTCCAGGAAAAAAGGGATTGAGGTATCACTTGTCCTGGCAAGCCAGTGCAGCATCCACGTGGTAAACTCATCAATTTCTCTCTCATTAAGTAAAAGGGGTTTAAAAATGTGCCTGGTGACCCACACATTTCTGGTACAGGAGTTTGCAGCATGTTTGGCCTCACTGGTTTTCAGGATAGTCTAAATGTAGCTAACAGCACTTTCCCCAGCTCTTGTTCTGGGCGTTAAGTGTGTCAAGCTGCTGTGTACACAGGACGTCTGTATGTCACAAAGGGCTGTACACACACCCCTAGCTCAGGTACAAGACATGGAAGGAAGCCATGTGTTGAGACCTACTCAGGGGCTTCTTCCTTGTAAATGTACTACTGTTTCTGCAAAAATCATTAGAGCACCAATGAGCATAGGTCTGACAAAACAATTTTTGCCATCATTCATTACAGAAGAGTTCCAGTTTCAGCCATCACATCCATAAGAAAGTAACAGCTGGACCTATTACTATATAAACACCTGAAAAGATACAGCAGGTTACCTCAGAGAGCCATTTATCCTCCACAAAAACTTTCAGCATTTGTTCTGCTTCCTTTTTCTTCATTTTCTTTGTCTTAAGTTGGTCAGCAAGGTTTAAAATCTCTGTAGAAGAGGCAAAGCCATTTTCTGATAAAATTATTAGGTCCATCTATAAAAAGAAACATTTTTAACTATTAAAGAAACCCCATGCTGTTAGACACACCTTATAGTAACACCCAACTTCTTCAGCATCTGTACATATCAGAGGTACTACAGTGTGTGGTTTGAACCTGTTACCTTCAAAGTTTGAATCTTTGCCAAGAAAGCATTTCCACAAATAGAACTGTACAGTGCTGTCTACATGAAGCCAAATTCAGCCACCCTTGTGTATACTCAGGGGGTGGCATGTGTTTCTTTTTATGTGCTCTTTATCAAGGTTCTTTTGAGGAAATACTTCTCACTACTAAATTTGAGTTTGTCCCCTCTGGAATCATTAGTACTGCTGAGCCTACCTGGCACTTCAAAGTTGCAGCAGCATTAGCAATTTTCAGGAATCTCTCATTGAAAACACCCTTGCTGCTCACTGTGACAGAGCAGCATGCAGAGATGTTATGCCAGTAGTGACATGTGCCATGACATCTCTGCAGTGCTGACACAGCTGTGTAGGTGCTTCACCAATAATGGGGGAGGGCAGGGAGATCTCTGGTACTGTCTGTGCAGATGAGACTTTTGCAGCCGTTGCAGAGCAGTCAGTACACCTCTTCCCAGCTTATACAGAAACATTTATTTTAATGATTGTGCCAAAAAAATAATTAAAAAGTTTGATGTCTGAAGAAATTCAGTCCTCAAAGTTCAAGACACTATGAGAACAACTGACTAAGACATGCAAGGTACACAGGTACCATCACAACTCACAGTAATGGTTGTTGATAAGAAATAGCAAATGTCCTGCAATCTCAGCCCCACAGTTCTACATGAACTTGAAAAAAATGTTGTATGTTTTCTTGTTTAAAAAGCAGCACTTTGACAAGCTTATTAAACACAGAACTGGCTAGGGAATATCAAGACAAATGTTTCTATTCAAATCAGCAAATCCAACTTGTCTGCTATTAGCACTGAAATCTACTATACATTACTAAACTAGTGAAGCCAGTGAAAAACCCAGTGATCACTACTGACCACCCCAAGGACAGGTGTTTACAGGTGTTTAATTGAAAGCAGACACATCAAATCACTGTCTCCAAGGAGCACTCCCCCATTGCTGACAAGATGGCAATTAGTTCCTGAACCACATGGCCATTCATTTCCATTCCCGTTCATTTAAAAATGGTACTTTCAACTGACATACTTACTGTTTTTCTGAACAGTTCTAACTCATTTTCTGTATAGTCAGAGGCCATTTTAGTTATTTCAGTTTCTGCCAGATTCACCTACAAAAAAAAAAATAAATACTTGAACTGAAACCAAAATGGTGTTAAGTTTCTACACCATAAATTGTAAGAGATCCTCTGGGGGAAGAATACATCATTTTACAATTAACAGAAATGCCATTCCCTCAAGTGGCATGAATGGGGCTGGTCCTTAAAGATGGGACTTGATGGGACTTGAGCCCTTTCTTTACAACCCCTGATCTTCCAGCCACATTTTCCCTAGCTGCCTCTGCCCAGTCAAAACAGTCCCCTCTGCCCCCTGTAGAATATAGTACAAGTGGTATGTTACCCAGGATACTGTGCTGGACAGTAGCAGTGAGTGTGTTACAGTACACATTTTTGTTAGATTGTGAAAACCAGCTACTGGTATTTCCTATTCTTATTGCACAAACTACTGCTATTTACTCATAGCTCAACTTAACTGGTAAAATGATGCAGAAAGGTTAAAATCAGCACCTAATGCCAGAATACCTCCTGTATGGTCTTCTGGAATTAACTCCATAATCTCCCTCTTTGACATGTGCATTTCAGAGCCCCTTGGGAAACCTGAAAGGCCATTCCTTAGCCAGGCTTTTATTCGAGGTTGATTTTTGAGTAAGAAAAAGAAAGAAAGCTCGTGTTGGAGGGCTCTCTGTGTTTTTAAGCTTAAAAATCCCTCGGAAAAGAAGAGACTCCTGTGAAAAAGCCAATCTCCCTTCTGCACTTCAGCAAGGCCGGTGCCGAGTGAGTGGGGCAGTGCTGCGGCCTTTGCTGCGGCCTTTGCCGCGGCCTTCCACCGCATCCTCCCACTTCCCCAGCAGCGGCCCCCGCACCGGTGGCACAGCCCCACGCACACCAGGCGATGGCAGCACGTCACACACTCACCAAGGCGTAATGTGCTCTCCCGTCACCTTCCGACATTCCTTTCCTGATCTGCATAAACAAAGGCTGCAGGTGCCTGTTGATGGTGCCGATGAAATCATCCAGTTTATCGTGAGCGTAGTAGGCTGAAAGTCAAACAGAGGAAAGCCCCTCCACAAAGTGCCCAGCGCACCACGCCTCAGGCTGCCCCTCTGATCTACTGGAAGTTCTTTTTCCAAGGTGAAAGAGCTAAAAGTTAGTGAGGCAAAATTCAGACAGGTCTGTTGTACCCAGCAGATGTATCATTGTAATGTGCTGCAGACTAGGAGACTTCAAAGAAGCTCAGCTCCTTGAATATCAGAGTCCAGAGCTAGAGCCCAAGCATTCTGCCTCCCTGCATGGAACCCACCACATTCGTCCATTAATTACAGGGACTTGACCTAAGATGAATTGAAAATAAAACATGACCAGGAAAAACTACTGTGCACAATATTAAAATACACTCCTTTGCTTTCACTTAGGCACATGGGATTCCTTGTTTCTCTGGGTTCTGTTTCACACATCAGTGGCATGTAAATGATCAGGTTACACAGCAGAAAACTTACAGTTCTAGCACTGTGGAAATACAGGTATGAGCTTGTGTCATGCTCTGCAAACAGATTAAACACCAGCAGAAGTTCTATCAGAGGCATAACTGAGACGGACTTTGGAGTCATTCGGTGAAGCACGTGCCATGGCTTTTCCTTGCACAGCCACACAGCACACACCCTCCAGAGTTTCCTTCCAAAACAAAGTGATGTCAGTGGCAAAACTCCCAATGGTTTCAGCAGTGTAAGGTTTAAAAAACAGAGTTAAGGGACAAGTCAAAATATTTGGAAAAAAATCATTGATGACTCAAAAATACTACCTGCTGTCACAAATTCAGTACTCTTAGCTGTGAGTCAATCTCTCAAAACCCCACTACATACTATTTTGAACAACACAAACCCATCACAGGATGCTCCTACCCACAAACTTCACGATATGTAAGACTGATACATGAGACTCCTTAAGTGAACCAACCAACCAAACAGCAAGAGCAATAATAAAATATGTATAATATTTAAGTAAATATAATTTTGTCCAATTGTGCCACCTGCCTGGCACCTGTCAGCAAGAAACACTCTGCATGCAGAGGCAGGGAGCCTTAACAGCAGATCTAAAAGAGGGTAAGATGAAAGATAACAGAAGAATATTCTTTTGTACAGCAGCTGCAATGTTTTAATGTGAGATGAATGGCTGTTTTAGTAGATCTTCTGTCAACAAAGGGACATAAACTCTCCATAAAAAATGAACGGGTGAAAGATCACACCAAAACCAATTTTAACATCTAAAATGTTTCTCAATTTACAATTTCAGACTCAGGAGATAACTTTCCTCTCTCTGTGAAACAGTTCTTTTGAAGCAACATGTTGTACAATGCTTTCTTTTTTTCTCTTTTTTTTTTTTTTTCTTCTGTTGAACACCACCAAAGCCAAGCTAAATCACTTCCTTCTGGTACAGGGTATTACACATAAATACATAAAACCAGGCAATCCCTGCCCCAGACAGCTTAATGACATTTGAACTATGGACTAGACTACATCATTTGCTGTCAATGTTTTTATATGTATCCTGCTTTACATGATCTAAAATTCACATGAAGTCATTCACATTAAACCTCTTCCTACACATACATCTACAATATGTTTCAGCCTTCCCATGAGAAACACAATCACTGGGAAGAAAAGTTCCTGCTTCTAGTAGCATACTGCAACACAGCAAACTAGAACACAAGGGATCGGACTGCAAAGGAGCTTGTGTGTGTGTGTGTGAAATACTCAGTTACTCCAACAGTGCAGATGGATTTTCACCAGCAGTGCACTGTTAATAAACTTGAAAAATTCTAATGAACTTCAGTAAGGACTCAGAAACTCCAGTTTTAAGTGTAACCACTCACCACTACCTGAGTGGTAACTGACGCTCTGCAACAGTGCTGGTTCCATACAACTTGAGACTGACCAACCTTTTTTCAGTTGTCTTAACACAGGGAGTATTGAACTTTGACCCAAGAGATAGTCTTCATTACCAGAACATCTAAGTGAGTAATTGATAACCTTCTCTACATTTTACGTTTCAATCCAGCTACAAGTCATCTGATAATGCAGCAAAAAACAGGAAGCAGAAAACCTGCCTTGTGTTACCTGGGACACAGAAATAGATGGATTACTTTGTTCTGCCCTTAAACTCTATGGATAAGTAGATAAAAATCCACAGTAAAAACAGACGAGTCTCTGTAGAGTGAGTAGCAGTGTGGCAAGATACAAGACTACTACTAAGCCTAGCAGGAGCACGGCTTCCTGCACTAGTCATCAGCATTATGATGCAGATGAGCTGGGAGAAAGTACTGCCATGCACCAGAAACACTCATCTCACCATTCACTCCTCTCACAAGAGGAATAACTGAAGTGCATTTCTTTACAAGGGTTCACGAAGCACTGCTGATGAATTGTGTGATCTCACTGTTTATACTCTCACTCATCTTCCCCAGTCCCTTTTCTGCCAGTGCTCTGTGATGTTTCTCCCTGTCTACACAAAAATACCTGGTCTGAGGAGCCAAGTCCCACGTTTTCACTTGCTAGTTTTGAGACATTTGATGCACTATAAGGCAAAACATCAAACAACAAAACAGTGTATTTTTCTGTTGTTTTGCAATGCAAACACTTCTCTTGTAACATAAAACACAGACTTCAAACAGATGGTTATCTGCAAATTCCACCACAGATAACAAAAATTCCCCTAAGCTCTAGCTGAACTTTGCAGACAAAAAAGCATAATGAGCACACTGGGTCACACAGGAGCAGCTGCTGGGGCTCTTTCTAGAATAATAAATACTACAAGACATACAATAAAAGTAAAGCAAAAATGCTTGTCTATTCTATGAATCCTTGTTTCTCATATATCATTTATTTAGTGGGTCTTTCAACAGCCAAGCATAAACTATGGGGGGGGGAAGGGAGGAAAGGGGGAAAAAGAGAGAAAAAGGGGAAAAAAGGGGGAGTAAGGGGGGAAAAAGGAGGAGAAAGGGGGGGAGGGGAAGGAGAAAGGAAAAATTAAAAAAGAAAGAGAAGTGCTATTACAGAGAGAAATATGTTTTCCAGAGGACAGGTACCATCTTTCCAGCTGCACTATTTAGAGTAGTGCAAACACAGAGCCTCAGTTATTAAAGAAATTGTGCAAAGCATTTGACACTGTGCCACCACACAATGCCCTTGTCTCTAATTTGAAGAGGCCTGGATTTGAGGGATGGACCACTCAGTGATAAGGAACTGGCTGGATGGTCACATTCAAAGAGTTGTGGTCAGTGGGTCAATGTCCAAGTGCAGCCCAGTGACAAGTGGTCGCTCAGCAGGGGTTGGGATCAGGTGCTGGTCAACATCCTTGTCAGTGACACAGACACTGGGATCGAGTGCACCCTCAGCAAGTCTGACAATGACACCAAGCTGTGTGGTACAGTTGACATGCTGGAGGGAAGGGCTCCAGGAAAGCTGGAGAGGGGCTGGTTACAGCGCATGAAGTGACAGGACAAGGGACAATGGCCTTAAAATGAAGCAGGAGAGATTTAGATGGGATACTGGGAAGAAATTCTTCTCTACAAGGGTAGGGAGGCCCTGGCACAGGGTGCCCAGGGAAGCTGTGGCTGCCCCTGGATCCCTGGCAGGGTCCAAGGCCAGGCTGGATGGGGCTTTGGGCACCCTGGGCTAGCAGAGGGTGTCCCTGCCCATGGCAGAGGGTGGCACTGGATGGGCTTTGAGGTCCCTTCCAAACTAAACCATTGCATGATGATTCTATGAACTTGGAAGGAAGCACAAAAATTAACGAGCTCTCCTATTTTTACTGTTTCCTCATTTCAGGGTGGGGTCAGGGTCAGACTAATATTCTGTATGCTTTCCTCCCACAGACAGTGTCTTTTAAAGCAATCCAACAGTAGCCAACTTGGATGCTATCGTTTCCCTCACTGAACAAAGGAAAAGCAAGCTTGCACCCACAGACAACACACAAAGGTACCCCAGAAAAGATGCTGAGTTTAACTACTATGTAATGCTGGAGATCTGCAAGACGTCTTTAATGTTGCACCAAAGTTTTTACTGTAATGTGTTTCATAACTGGAGAAGCCAGAATACAAGGCAGACAGGAACAGCAAGTATTAAGGGATTCCAGTAAAAAAGTATAAGCAATTATCTCAACAAGTCTGCAGTTTGTATCTAAATGGAATCATACACTTTGTAGTCATTTAATGAGCCGTTTCATTAGACGTTTGGAGCTTTTCCTTCACAGTTGTGTGCAAATTTTAGCACAGATACTTATCTACTAACATGAAATGTGCAAGTGATAGACAAAAAGACCCCAAAAACCAAAAAAGCAAACAAGAAAAGATGTTTCATGGCCAGAAGGTTTAGCATTTTTAAATAAACCAGAGCAGGAGCATGTGCCAAATGCCAGGAGGGAGTTTTCAGATCACCTTGCTCAGAGGCTGCACTTGACTTCATTTGATGCAGCTCTTTTCTTCTTTTTGTATTTAAAGAAACCAATGTCATAGGTTCCCTATGGCAGGAGACAGCCTTGGTAAGTAATGCCTACAATCTGCAGGAGAAAGGAATGAATTCAAATAAGCTATTTTTAGTAATATTAGTTTTGATCCAATTCAAAAATTGTTATTCAGCTTGCACTAAGCAGCATGACGTATTTGAAGAAACTACATCAAAATCAGAACTTCATCTGGGTACAAATCCAGCCAGGCTGAGTTCCCTCATAAAAATTACCCTGATCTTGTTGACTGTGTCCCTAAGAAGGATGTGTTTGTCAAATCGCTGGTTCTTTTGTTCATAAACCTAACGGGGCAGAGCAGTGTTCCACTCAGTGAGTCAAGTTCAACATCCTTTTGCCTCCCAAGGTGACAGAAAGCTTTCCTAGGTAGAGCATTCAATAGAAATGTAATGGTTAAAACTCCCACACTGTACCTGTGTAATTTCACAAAGTTTTCCATTGCACAGCTACCGTCACTATGCAGAAAAAATAACCAAGTACTTGGCAGGCAGCACCTGCAATGGAACCATTTTTTCAAAGTTCCTCTATTACATAAAAGTTCCTAATGAGTAACAACTCTTAACTCTTACTGATCCTGCCTGCTGAAAACATGATCAAGCCATAAAGGGTTTGGTTTTTTTTTTTCTTTAGGTTCTTCACACAAAATAAACTCATTGTAACCATGCTATCAGCTCAGGCCATCTCTAACATTTATGGCAATGTTTTTCACAAACCACAGCAGCTTGGTTCTCACAAGTACAGGAGTAATCCTGTAAAAAACAACATGATGTTTCCACATTTCCATTTTTCCAGTCAGAAATTTAGGCAGGTGTTGAAATAAGCTCTTTTGGCTCAGGAGAATTTGAAAACCTACAGACTCCTTTAAACTACTGAAAATATGTAAATGTATTGTGCTGTCACCCAGAAAGGATTCTGCTTGTGGCAGCAAAGCAAGATGGAGCTCACAACAGGTTGTGCGCATCAGTGACAGGTCTCTTTAGCAGAGAGAAAGAAGAGTCAGACATGGTGATGCTCAAGTTATCATCCCGTGAAGCCACCAACAGCCACTTCAGTTCCCCTGCAGTTACCAGTTCATCTCTCACCAGACTCAGAGAGAAATCCTGAACTGATTAAAACCCTTAAATAACTGCTGAGAAGGCTTTTAAAGTCATAAATACCAGAGAACTAGAAAATAACTTGAGACATATACAGTGCATATTAATGTCAGAAATGTGCAACTAGAGTAAAGAATTTGCTGGAGTTACCTGCCTTCCCAGAGCAATGCCTTCAGATCACTAATTTGAACAGCATTTGGGCGTTTCCTTTTAAGCAGCACTTTGTTCTTACACATTCTTGTCCTCTTTACATTTTCTCATAAATAAGGGAAAGATGTAAATGGACAAATTTTATTTTTTCATTATTTTTCTGGGAATCAGCAACTGACACATCTCACACCTACTGATTAACTAGTGCCAAACACATTACTCATTACCTCTTTATTTCAGCCTGTACCCACATTTTCAAAATTAGTGAAGATGAAATACAGATCTCTGATCTGTAAGTAGATCTCTGAAAACAAGTCCTTATCGAGTTGGTTACATATTTCTGTACTATTCAAGTCTGAACAGGAATCTCACACAAATTTGATAGTACACAACCAAGCTGCTGGTACACGGGCCATAAGATTGAGTGTGGCAGAGTAGGTGTTAAAACTAACCAGATGTGACCACCGATTTACTCAAGATGGGAGACAGCATACAATTCATATTAAATTCCAAAGGAAATCTTTCCAAATAACTATGAAGGAAAACATTGCAGAAATCTCAGCACTATCAGTGTCAATGATTAGGGTTTTTTAAAAAACTATAACCTATAAAACCCAAAATTACTAAAATAAAAAGTGCTCTCTGTGAGTCTGAATTGATTAGAACTCAAGTTTCTTCACTGCTGTGTTATTTTTATCTTTTAATAGAGAACACTCACAGAAATCAAGTTTTTAAACTTTTTGTTAAGATGGCGTATGCTTTTCAGAACTCTAAGAATTTGTAAACTGGACCAGGAGAAAAAAAAACCCACAAAATGGTTGTTCCATCTCCCCACTTTTTCTCAGAGAGACACACCTTTATGGATTTCACAGCAGTGCCTGTGTAATTTCCTGGCCTCTGACCCTTCCATTATCCCATGAGACATCAGGACCTGCAAGAACCGTCGGTGAGCATCAGTCATCTGAGCAGCCATCACAATGTTCCACCAGGCTTCAAATGCTGCAAGAGATGTAAGCTGGAATTAACACACACGTTCACACAAATTAAAAACACACATTCCAAGCACATTTAAGCTCTTAACACTGAATAGGGGGAAAAAGCAAATCATAGAATCATAGAATTGTAGGGGTTGGAAGGGACCCTTCCAACGCCCCAGGTTGTTCTCAGAATACAGATGGTGAGTAACTCCAAGGTTCTAGGAGAAGGATGCAAAAGGCAAAGTCCAACTGATTTTAGTTACCGACTAGAACAACACAGGCACTGTGCTGTCATGCACCCAAAGCAAGAACAGCAGTGCTGTACGTGCACCAACCAACAGAACGCCCGTCAGCTACACAGCCTGACCAGAGCGTGACTGACTTCACACGCTAAATCCTCCTTTAAACATCCCAAAGGACATCAGAACTAGCAAAAAGCATCTCAAGCCCTTCCTTGAACAAGACCTTCCTTCACTCATCGTTAACAGTTCACAAGAAAGGGGAAGCTCCCGGACCCCTCCCGGTCCAAGGGCCAAACAACGGCCCACGCTGAGAAGAGCCGGCGTGGGCTACAGGCCCCGCACTCCCACTCCGCCCTAGTTCTGGGGCACGGATCCCCCCGCTGCCCTTCGCCGCTCCCGCCGCCCAGGCGGAAGGCCCGGGCGCATCCCGGCCTGCCGAGCTGCCTCCGGCGCCGGTCAGGCCGCAGCGCTCCAGGGAAAACGCTTTCTCGTCAGTTTCCTTCTCCTGTGGGAGCTTTCTCCCTCAAGCTCAGGGAGCCTCCGGCAGAGCTCGGCCGGTCCCGGCCGTCCCCACCTCCCCCCGATCGGCCTTAGCGAAGCAACGGGCGACCGCCCGAGAAACCGCTCCATGCCCGCCGCACCGAGCCTTCGCCCCCTCTCCTGCGTGGCCGACCTCCCCCTCGGCCTCCGGGCGCTCGGGCCCCAACCCCGTTCCCCGAGCCGCCTCACCCGCCAGCCCCTAGCGCCGCTACCCCCCGCGCTCGACAGCTCGGCGATCGCTGTCTCCCCCTGTCATCGATCGGCTCGGCAGCGGGCCGGGCGGGGCCCGGCAGTGCCCGCCCCTCGCTCGTATGGCGGCCCCGCCCGAGCTGTGCTGCGGGGTGGTTGGGGGCTGTTGGCAGTGACGGGCGCTCTTCGAGGCTCTGACGGAGGTGACCGGGAAGGGCGCTGGCGGGGCCGGTCCCGGCCGGGCGCCGCGGGGTTCGAGCCCCTATCGTCCTCCCTAGAGCCCCGGCAGCGCGGCGGCTCTTCCCCGCCCCGGGGGCCGGGCTGCGCCCCGCCTGCCCCTGTCCCGCGCGGGGATGCGCGTGCTCGGCCGCCTCAGCCCGGAGTAGGCGGCGTCGCGCCGGCAGCGGCGGAGCCGGGCGCAGCCGGAGGGAGCGGCGGGACGGGGTGCGCCCGGCGGCCGCTTCCGCCGGGCCGGGCAGCCGTGCCGCCGGCGGAGAAGTGACCTGCGGCGGGGCAGAGGACGCAGGACGCGCAGAGATCGCCGCGGACTGAAGCCAGGCAAGGTACCTCCGGCTTCCCCTCGGCGGGAGGAGCGTCTCCTTTTTATTAACTGCGAAGCTGAACTTGTACGATTCCCGCCCGCCGCCCTCCTCACCGGGGCTCCTCCGCGCTCCCGGTATGGCGGCGGTCCCGGCGGGCGGGGGCGCAGCCCGGGCTGGCGTGTCCCGGGGGCTGGCGACGGGATGGGACGGGACGGGACGGGCGGAATTCCAGTTCCTGCTTTTGTAGGATTATGGGCGGGAGATTCCCGAAACGCGGGGGCGGGGAGCGGGGGAGCGCTCGGCCGGTACCGGAGCATCCCGCGGGGTGCCCGTACCGCCCAGCTCCGGCTCTTCTCGGGGGTTGCGGCTCGGGGCTGGAGCCTGCGAGCCGCGGAGAGCCTCGTCCTTGGCGGAGAATGCTTTTGCTGCCTTGAGTTTGTTTACCCGAGGCGCCTCGTCACACGCTTTTAAGGCACGAGCGGCGTCATTCCCAGAAATCGCCGTTCCGCGGGAGACCCGGCGGGGTGCCGGCGGGACCGGACCTCTGGCCGAGCTCGCTGAGCCGGGGCCGCCGTTCCACCCGAACCCGCCGCTCCTCACCGCGGCTTTCCGTCTTTAAAAGCCACCCCGGGGGTTTTAGGGGAGCTTGAGACCTGCTGACGCCAACTCCGGGAACCAGGGGCAGAAAGGCAGCATCACCTGCCCTGCTCGGTCAGCGCGCTTTGTATTTTGGGGCAGTTTTTCTCCCCCCCTCCCCAGCGTGTCCAAATCCAGCTGTTCCCAGAGTTTCTGCCGGTTCTGAGTTAGAAAACACCGGGAGCTGCCTCGCTGGGCTCTGCGGTCTGTCAGACCCTGGTGACAGCTTGCTGTGCCCTTTGCTGGCTGCTGTCATCTCGCTCTGAGAACACATTGGAACGCGGAAACCGCAGCTAAAATCCTAAATAAAAAAAATAAAAATGCCCGGTTTCGGTGTTTTTAAAGAGAACACATCTGCTCGGTCCGGGAGGCGCTTGTCATGGTTTTTTTTTTGTGAAGGGGTTTATCCAGATGCACCCTGTCCTGCTCCAGTTAAAGTGACCTTAACGGTTGGTACCCCAAACCGTGTGGAGGAACTTGTGGAGCAAGGGTGACATTAAAACGTTAGTAAAATTACTCATTTAAAAAGAATAAAAGATAATGCCTTGCTCCTTTTAAAATCCACCGTTCTGAATTTAAATTCCTTCTTCGGTGATGATGTGATGATGCAGGAATTACTGTGTTCAGTAAGCAATAATAAGTGGTTTATGCCCTTCAAGATAAGAAGTTGGACTGACCCTCCTCGCTAAAGAATCAATCATCTCAGGACTCGGTCATGGTCAATGCTTTCCTCTTGCCAAGAAGAGATAACATTAACACAAGGGTGTATTAATTGGCAAAAAGCATATGGGAGTGGTTTAGATAACACCAGGTGGGAACTCGTGAATTTTATCTCATGGCTCTTCAGTGAGCAAAGTCGCCATCCTTAATTATTGGAACTTCCAAACATTTTTCAGGCTGTCCTTTCATCTAAACCTTCTCGGCTTCCAAATTCTTGTGAAAAGTCCCTTTGTCTGAGATCCTGATGGTCACATTGCATGTCAAAGAGTAGGTACTGTGAGTTACATTCCTGTAGGTCTGCACTAAAAAAACCCAACCCTAACAAACAGTTAAAAGCAGCAATAAAAACCAGATTAAAATACTCCCTAACTCTTTTCTTTTCAAATTTTAACACTAAATCAGTTCTGCTTTTTTTCTTTTTGCGGTATATGTAGTCTCCAGCTACAGCCAGTGTTTCAAACCAGAAAGAATAATTCGAGGTGCACTTCAATTTTTAAAAGAGACAGTTTTAAAATAGGGAGGGATCCTTTACCTGTGCAGTTGCAGCAAAGGGTAAACTGAGCAGTCTTAGGTTAAACTCTTATTGCCTGTCTCTTGGGCATGAGTTGCCCTTTGAGCGTTACAATTTTGCAAATGATGCCTGTAGCTGAAATGTCACCCCAATCTAGTCATAAACCCAGACCAGAAGTTGTTACTGCTTTCCTTGATAGCAAGGGGAATCTTTTTCCATCACTTTTTCTTTTCTTTCCCAAGAGGCAGAACTGCTGAGCGGTCACCGGGGGTGACTTGTGCCACCAGCCATGCTCAACCTGCTTTTAGCCTCAGCAGAAATTTCTTTCACAGTTTTGGGAATCCAGGTGTTTCACACCCTTACATTCCTCGGGTGTATTGGGATAACTGTGGTTTTAGTATTCTCTGTATGTTCTATACTTTTTGAAGATTGGTATTTCATTATACTTTCATAAAGACAAACTTAAGAGCTGATGGACAGGAAAGCTATTACCATTTTAAAATCTCTCCCTTTGTTTTGGACGTAGTCTTCTGCTCTTTATTTAAGAATGCCCAAAAGTTTGCAGTTTCCCAGAGCTATGGATTAACTCCATTTTCATCAGCATGTGCAGATCTTTTCTCCTATGGGGGAGATGTTTTTGCCATCTGATGATTCATACAGGCTTTTGTGATACAGGATTCTCTGCCAAAGTTTTAAGAGTTTCTTGGAACTCCAGTCATGCGACAGCATTACTGATGGACTGGAAAGCAAACGCTTCCTCTCTTGGGAATTTCAGGAAAAAGAAGGAAAAGAGGAACGATTTTTTTAATGCTGGGGTAGTTTCCTCTTTTTTTTTTTTATTTTTTTTTTCCTGAGCAGCAGCAAAGGCATATATGTTCTTTTCAAAAAAATTGTTACTGTTCTCAGTCACGTTTTCTCTGTTCCCAAAATGTGAAAAGCCCAGCTCTTGAGTAATAGTTTTCCTGAGCATTTATGAGAAATTAGTCTTTCAAGTGTTTTCTGTGTTACTAGATGAGCAGTAACTGCCTCAGAAAAGGTCACAAAAGAGTTTCCATTCTAATCTTTTATTTTCACTAACAACGTTCTTATCTCTTAACCTCTAAATTGGAAATATTCCAAATTTAATCTTTAGAAGCTTGTTTTAAAGAGCAATCAGTCATGTATGTGGGACTGGAAGAAGTACAGTATCATTAAATGTGATTTTTTTCGGACAAGCAAAAACTTGGATCGTGAGGTAATTGCCTTGTAGCTGAATCTGACATCCTGCAGTGGAGACTGACCAGAAGTGAAGTGCTAGTGCTTATAAATATATTGGAAAAAAAAAATCAACATTCTGTTGCTATATTTCACAATAGTTTGATTTATTTAGGTGTATTTATCAACAAAACACATGGTGCTCTATAAAAGAGTGATCTTTCTGTCCCTTACTCAAAGGAGAGTTTGGCAGTTGCCTTGCTTGTTTGTTCTGTTTGAATATTGGACAGCAAATATTCAGTGGCTGTGCTTGAGACTCTTCCCAGTTTCAGAGAGGAGCTATTTGAGAGGATAGGGCTTTGGTAGCGTGCCTTTGAGGCTGCACATCCTTACATGTATGCAGTGCGCATATGCATCCTTACAAAAGGTCTTTAAATTCTTCCTAAGCTACTCACTTAACAAGTTTATACTGCAGTAGAGCTGCTGATCCCTTGCCAATTCCTTTTCTCTTGTGTGCTGGTGGAACTCAAATCCTTGAAAAGCATCAAAGCTTGTTCTGTAGTTGGAGCAGAGGGTATTGTTGAACCTCTGTGAACAAATACCTTTCAGTGGTCTCTCCTGCTTCAAAATCTCACCAGACTTCTGCAGAAAGCCCCACACCACTCTCCTCCTAAGGGAGATCATCTCAGAAGTTCTCTCTTCCTAACTCAGTCACACAGAGAGAATCGTGAGGTTTTGATATGAAACATAACCCTTCTCCTGGGAACTTGGCAGTTGTAAGCAGAGCGACTGTAGCACGCAGGTAGAAAGAGCACTGAGTCCAGACAGGCTGATTAGAAAGCACCAAGAGCGTAAGAGGCAAAAGAGCTGTGTATTAACAGTGTGCTGCTGAGCTAGTTTTGTCCTTCTACTGAATGCAAAGTGGTCGTTATTCCATTTGTTGGCATGACTTTAGCTACAAATTTACCAAATTTGAACTGCGCCATGTAGTGATGAAGCTGGTAGCTGTCTCTGATGCAGAATGTGATATTCCCCTAAGCAGCTGCATTGCATCAGCAAAAGAATCTTGGGCAAATAAGTTTCTTTGAAAGTCTTAAATTAATTATTTCCTCTGTTTTAAATTTACTTACATGGCTTTGCTATGCTTAAAGAATTCTCATACGTAACAGTTGCATAGTTTTCCTTCTCTGAAGTTGTGCTGGTTAGGTATGTGGTTTATGACTTCTCTCTAATTATTTGTTGTTTTAATGAATTCTCTTGAAGCAGGGCTTAGAGGCCTTTGACAAAAACTTTTTCAAGAGGATGATACTACCTAAGGTACTGGTGATAGGACTCAGGGGAAATATTTTAGTCAATAGATCTGACAATTCTTAAATTCTTTCAGTTATCTGAGTGGATTCATAGGGCTTTAATGAAATGTTGATAGTGATTTTGGTCCAGTGCTTACCCTTTAATATCTCACATACTAGCACTTTGCTGTTCTAGGAGCTGAGAAGAGTAGGTCCACAGCCAATGTCAGTATAGTATCCGCTGCAATTAAAACTTGGCATAAAGGTCTTCTAACTCCTTTGTATTATTCTTATTCTTCTACACTTTTCATTGTTCCATGAGCTGACTTTAGGGGGATCAGGCACTGCAGGGGATCTGAATCCTAACATCTGTTCTTGTGGTAGATAGAACTATACCCTTACCTTAACTGGGACACTGATGTTGGCTTACAGTGCTGTTGTCTTTTGGCAGAATTTCAGCACAGCTTGTCCTACTGAACCTGGCCAGTGTCAATGATGGCAAGACTCTCAAGTGCTGTACCTCATACCCTGTGGATCCTTTTCTTTTCATATGCAACCAACGAAGGTATGTTTGTCAATGTTCTAAATCATTATGTTGGATGTTTTCATCAACAGCGTTTTCCATGACTAGTAGGCAACGCTATTGCCATTAATTAATATAAAATGTGTAACTTCAAAGGTCAGAAATACATGTGTATTAGAATAAATTGTGAGGGGTTTTTTCTTTTTATTAACCTTTTACACGTGGGCAAGAAAAAGTAGAAATTTGCAGGAAGGAAACTGAGGCATGGAAACTAATCTCCCTGCTTCCCCGTTATCTAATCTGTATTTGACACCTTGCTGCAAATGAGGTGATGACCCAGGGGCATCAAGAGTAGAAAGCACCAGTCTCTCATTTGCTTATTTTCCTAACTGCCACTGTTGACCGTGCTGGACCAGGAGGGAGCTACGCTCATGAGATGGAGCCCATTGATCTGCTGTTAAAAGGCATCTGTCACTTTGCACTCCCCAGAGCGTGTGCATTGCTGGATTCAAACTGAGTCTGTGGGCACTTGCCTGCAGACGTGGCATGCTCTGACTCATGCCTGAACAGGGGCAGGTGATGGACATGCAATGTCCTATGTGTTCACCCTTTATTTTTTGGTCTGGCAGGACGTGTAGCTGCATTAAGTCTTTATAACCGTACATCATAAAAATAAGTTAAATAAAATCATAATTTCTGACCATTTGTTTTTATTTTCTGGAAAAATGAATCTTACATTTTGCTCTCTGTAGTTTTTAAGTAGTTCCACAGTAGTCGATGGGGTTTTGTTTGTTTTTAATTTGAATTAATGAGAAGGATCTAGGTTTATGAGAGCACACAGGCTGGGCCATCTGATCTAGGTGATCCCACATTTTCTGTAAATGATCTTTCTCAAGGCTTAATTTTGAAGGTATTTTTTCCAGTGGTTAACTGTATATTTGAAGTTTCTTCAGTGCAATATTCTAGTTGAGGGTTAAAAAAGAAATCCAGCATTTCAGTTCCCTTTTTAACTACATGAACTGAAAATAAACTCTGTACTCTGTGTGGTTTCACAAGGAAATTCTCAAACATCTGAGGCTTACAAAAAACAAACCCCAAAAAATTACAGTGTACCAAAGATGGAAAAGGGAGAAAGTCACAGAGAAAGAATACAGAAGATAATTCAGAGTTCTGGAAAGATATGAGGGCACTGAAAGGCAAGATAAAGCTGCTAATCATCATACTTTAGCACAACAAGAAGAACTTCATTTAATTGAAATGTTCTTGTAAGTGGGCTGTCATTAACACATTGAAAAATAGTGATGTTCATCTTTAAAGGGTTTACTTCTTTTAAAAGTGCAGCTTAAAGAAGGAAAAAAAACCCTAACAACAAAAATACAAATTAAATATAAACAATAGCAATAGGGTAAATAGATAATGGTTCTTTTAAAATAAATGAGCAGTGTGACAGTTCCAGCATTGCAGAATTTTAATCTTTAACTTGCTGCTCTTCTGGTGATCTTGGGGTTTTTTTAAGAATTAGGGACCATGCAGAACAAAAGGGAACTAAATATGGTGCTGCCATCCAGAGAGGATATGAGTGGTAGTTCTTATCTACAAGATAAATATCTAGCTTTTGTAACTAAACTAAAACAAAATATTTTTTAGATATCTGAACTCTTAACAAAACCACGAGCCATAGTCAGTTCTAGGTTTATAACCAGTCAACATACTAGATAATTTAGATTAGGATTTTTAAATGGTTGCTGGATGTCACTGTACATCCTCATTGGTGTGATGCTTACAGAGCTGACTCAAGTGGTCCAGGGCTGTCTGGCAGTCAGGTTTTGTGGGAGGCCTTTTACAAAGGCAGGTGAAAGTGATGTGTGAATTTTAACGAAGGTGAAAGACACTGACAATGCTAAAGTGTTTCTGTGAGTCACTCTTTTGCTGAAGTACCAGAGGGGCTGGTGGTAGGTCCCTGGTTTACATTGTGTGTTACATCCACCGAAAGGCGTCTGACGTGCTCTGCATCATGTTCTATTACATTTGCAGACACTGTGCTGTATCAGAGCGTGCAGAAGTTGCTCCAGAATAAACAGCACAAGTGGACTTCAGAAAAGTAGGAAGGATAAAATGAAATTAGGTACTTTTCACAATGAAAATTTTTGCTTGGGATGAATAATCTGAAATTTAGTTACCCATTGGAAAGAATAAGCCTAAGAAGGGCAATGAGGACCTGGGGTGCATTAAAAGGGCCGTGGCCAAGCAGGTCAAAGGACGTCATCATCCCCCTCTACTCTGCCCTGGTCAGGTCTCACCTGGACTACTGTATCCAGTTTTGGGCTCCCCTGTACAAAAAAGACAGGGATCTCCTGGAAGGAGTCCAGTGGAGGGCCACAAAGATGATTAAGGGCCTGGAGCATCTCCCCAGTGAGGAAAGGCTGAGTGAGCTGGGGCTTTTCAGCCTGGAGAAAAGAAGACTGAGAGGAGATCTGATTAATGTTTATAAATATCTGAAGGGTGGGACACAGGGGGAAATGGGCAGCCTCTTCTCAGTGTCTGTGGGGACAGGACAAGGGGCGATGGGCTCAAGTTGGAGCACAGGGAGTTCCACACCAATGTGGGGAAAAACTTCTTCCTGGTGAGGGTGAGGGAGCCCTGGGACAGGCTGCCCAGGGGGGTGTGGAGTCTCCTCTGGAGAGATTCAAGACCTGTCTGGATGCTGACCTGTGTGACCTGTCCTATGGACCCTGCTTTGGCAGGGGGTTGGACTTGATCTCTGGAGGTCCCTTCCAACCCCTACAGTTCTGTGAGTCTGTGAAGCAGCAGCGGCTGAAGGACAGACACCTCACTGGATGTGAATTGTTGCCAACATAATCTCAAATTTGCAATGTAAATGACAAGAATGGAGAGTTAGTAATGTGCTGGGCCATGTAAACAAGATTATGTACGTGCTGCAGAGAAATGAAACCATGTCTTTACATGGATCTTGTGTAATTGCTGCAGAAAACCTAGCAGAATCCTTTGGGAAACAATTGGGAAAATACCAATTAATAGGATTCTAAAAACCAGCCAAAGCTATTCAGGTTTTTTTTATGGAGAATTGAAATGTAGAGCAGGAGAGAAGGCTTTAAAACTAGTACAAGAAAAGGAAGATATTGTTAATAATTACCAGTAACAGAGAAGTCAAACAATTGTCTGAGATGATAATGACCGCATTCCATGTTTGGCATGCTGTTAGTCCCAATAACAGCCTGACCTTACTGTCACGTAGCTCTTCCTCTTCTCTTCCTTGTTTCACTTACAGAGTGCATTGAAATAATAGAAAATGAGGCTAGGAGGATCATGTATTCCATTTCCTTTTCCAGTTCTAACAAAGATACTTTGACAAATGGGAGGACAGTCCTTAAATACTGCCACAGAAAGAGATTGTAAACACAAACATCAGGAGCACAGAGACCTTGGGTTTTTCTGCACCCTCTCAGTGCCTAGAAAGAGTTGACACTAAATCTCTCCATGTCTCTGAACACCATCATAACAATGAAAAGTAGAAGACAGAACAGGAAATAATGAGTGAAATTAAGAAAAGGTCTGTACCAGAAGAAAGCCTGGGACAGGAAGATCTGGGCAATAGGGAGCTGCTCTGGGAGGCAGAGGGCATGTGTTTGAGAAGATCAGAATAAAGCATAAGTACATGCCTTCAGGCAATGACTTTGGTCTGACTCTGTTAATTATCTGCATTTTGGCTTTTGAACCTGTTGTATTTAATGTGTGGGATGATGCTGTTTTAATTGTTTTAGATAGAAAATCTGAGTCTGATAGCTCCGTGCTTGGAAGACTGTTCAGTGAGTTGTGCCTTTCTATTTCAATACTGCAGACCACCTTCCTCTTCAAAACCATAGCCATTGTCTCCAGAAAGCTGGAGACATTTGATGATGCATATCTCTTTCCATTTAGCTAGAACATGAAAAAAACCAATGCTTTCACTAAATTGATAGAGGGTTAGGAGTTCTGTTTAGAGGGAAAGTTAATGTTTCTGCTTACTCAAATTGATTCTTTTGGTTCTCTTGCTTCTCGTCGTGTGCTGCTCCTCCCTAGTTACGGCTGCAGGACGTGCACAGGAATTTGTGTGCTTCACTGACTATGACACAGAACTGGTTTGTCACTGGAAGGTGCCTGCACAAACTGATTGCTCCAAAGAATTCTTGCTCCACTATAGCGTGGAACCTTTACATTCAACGTAAGTGTTAATAAGATGTTACGTTATCGCTGCTGGAACTTCCATCTGTCCTGTAGCCATTATCAGCTTTGATACCATCCCACTACCCATAGATGTCTGGGTCAAAATGTCATTTAGGTTATTTTCCTTGCCAGGAAGAAAATAGGTTGTTGCAATTAACAGCATGGTCTGTTCAGTGCCATACTCTTCTGCAGTCCTCTCTGTGCCCTTAGCACAGAGTGATTAAGTCCCACTTGTAGAAGTGGTAGGGCTTTCATAAGTTTACCCAACCTTCATTTCATGTGGAATTTTACCTTCTTCAAGAGAAATCTTACCTGATTTACCAGTCTGTAACCTGCATGAAAGGTTTCCCTTGAGCCCAGGTGATTATCTCTGCATACAGTCTAACTCCTGTCTCTCTCCATATGATTTCTGCACACAGGCATCCAAACAACCTCACTTTGTGCACTGTAGTCAACCTGTTCCTATTCTAGCAAGTTCTCAGTCTGCTCCTTCCAGAGGTTGAAGTGAGGCAAAAGGTGTTAATTTTTCCTCTTGGGATCAATCCTGAGTCAAGTGATCTTTGGGGAGGGAGGGTGGGTTGTTTGGCAATTTGAGGGAGCTCAGTCACGGTTTGGATTTGTTTGGGCTAAACATTTCTGGGAACTGAGCTTGTTCCTGTCAGATATGATTAGCTCTGCACGTTAGGAAGCTTGATGTTCACCTTTTCAAGAAACAGGGTGCCACAATCTCTAAACACCATACCACTTTCTGCCTGTTTTTCAGAACTGGTGTGTGTTTCCCCCAGAACGGAAAAGACAGTTCAAAGTGCACTTGCACAATACGTGCGGACTACTTTGTATCAGGCCTCACCTATGTTCTATCTCTACAGTTCAATGGGACTGATATGTGGAATTACAGTGTTACACCTGCCCTGATTGGTAAGAAACTGTTTACTGTGTCACTGTGACATCTGATTCCTGGCTTTGCAATCCTAGCAAACTCCTTGTTCCTGTCACTTGAACAGCTTTTCCTTATCAGAAGTGGAAAGTGCCATGCTGGCTTAAATGCAAAATCCATTTGGTTAAGAAACCTGATTCTGGAGTAGACTCTTAAGGAAAGAGCAATGGGGCAAGCAGAGAGTGGTTCTTCCTCCAGCTGTACCTTTCCTGCCAGCAGCAGTTTGGGGACTGAGGCATGTCTTTAAAGCATTTCACTTGTCACTGGAGAATTCAAAGACAAAGGGGAATGGTTTCTAGACAGACATTAAGCTATCTCTACTGAAATTTCTTCCATTCCTGTCTCTGTTTTACTGTGATTTTTTTCCCCTTAAATTGTGATTTATTTTTTTCCCCCTTTTACAGTGATTATAACAACCAGTGATAAAAAGTTAATGAGGCTGCTTTTTCACAGGACAGAGCATCAGTTTACGTGTCTCTCTAGGCACCCAGTTTGTTTAGAACAGTGTGCTTGTTCACAGGACTTGTCACCTTGAACACTCAGAGAAGTCAGTGGCACACCTTAGGCAAGCATTGGTCTGCATTAATGAGCTGGTTCTTTTCAGAATACGTGACTGTCATTGGCTGAACAGGCAGGACCCTGCATCAGTTTGAGAGACAGGTAGCCAGGACAGCCTGGCTGCAAAGCTGTCAGAAGCACTACACCTACTCCACGGCACAGCATGTGATCGTGAGGGCACAGGTGGCTGGGTTTTTCCAGGCTGAAAGCTGCATCCAATGCACCAAAAGGTTGAACTTGCAGTTGTTCAGCCAGCTCGAAGAGTCAGTGCTTGTTAAGGAATACATTGCAGTTGCTCTGTTTTGGCCTCTCTATCCTTGTGCTGCAGCATGGTGAAAAGGGCTTAAATGCATTGACTGCAATGAGATTCTGGTCTCTGGTGAATGTCTGTCTCTCTGCTTCTCTCCACTAGTGCTTTCCCATTGCCATGTTCTCCTTAATTGTATTTTTTAACATACAGTTAAACCAAGGGCCCCCAAAAATCTTGCCATTGAGAAAATTGAAAATGGTAATTTCAATCTGAGCTGGGAGGAGAGCTACTCTCCTCCATCCATGCTCTCTGGACAGCCGGTCATCTATGAAGTGAAATACTGGAGGAAGCAGCACCCAACAGAGGTAAGAGACAGCCAGTCTCTTCATTTTCTGTCTCTCTGGAGCTTTCAGGTTTAAAAAGCTTTCTGGAAAGTCTCAAAACAATTTAATGAATAATAGTGTAAGGGAGCCAGCAAGTCCCATGATGTTCCTGATCACACACTTGCCACTGATCACATTGCCCTAAAGTGGTTCAGCAGGGCTTTAAAGGGTTTAAACTCTTGTGACTGCCACCCCAAAATGGTCTGCTGCTCACAGCAGGCAGGCAGAGACCAAAGATGCAATGCTTCTGTTCCTCAAACTTAATTTGCCCCTTAGACATCAGGAAGCTGGAGGCTGTTTGTGACTCTGGCACACTGGATGGATTTCAGACACCTTCTGAACAGTCCAGCCCTGTAGTGCTGGGCTGCTTCTGGTAGGGAAGAACGTGTGTGGTGGCATGTCACAAATACCACAGCAAAATGTGATACCACACACAGCGGATGAGGTATACTGTCATTCCTTTGCTCCTTGCTGAAAGGTCGCTGAAACACGTAACACTGGTGTTACTTAATTGCTGCTGACACCCCCCTGTCTCATAAAGTGAACTTTCTCACTTTATTTTCAGGTTTCTGTAAAAACAATTAACTACCAGGCAAAAAGCTTTGAAATCACTGCCAGCTCCTTGAGGAGAGGCTATGATTACGTTGCAAGTGTAAGGTGTAACTATACAGACTACCCGGCCTACTGGAGCGAGTGGAGTCACGGAGTGGAATTTCACTCTGGTAAGTGTCATAACAAATAGCAGCTTGATAAAAGAATGGTATGGTTTTATAAATCACATCTTATATAGCCCACTGCTCTTCTCTCAGAACAGAGCTATGAAATCATCAGCCTTTTGAATGTACTGTGATATGGCTGTAAATGCTTCCAAAGAGACTAAACATAAAAGGGCAGCAGCTGGGGAAGGTAGGGAGGAGAAGGCTGGGCAGAGTTGGATTGTTCAGCCTTGTGAAGAAAAGGCTGAAGGAGGATGTGTTTATTTTCTATAAATACTGTATGAAGTAGACACCAGGGAAGGCGAAGAGATACTTAAACTAAAGAACAATATTGATGTAAGAGCAATTGGGTGTAAATGAACAAGACACTTAGGTTGCAAGCAAAGCGATTCTTTAACCATTGGAGAGGGCTGAGGGTTTGTAAGAGCAGCAGAGGGGACAAGAAACGTAGCTGCACTACAGAGATGATGATGCCATTTTAGGGACTGTCCCAGAGACCTGACAAATGGCCTCACAGTATGTGTGGCTGTCCCACAGTAACTGAGTGCAGGACCTGCACTGACCTGTCAGACACAGCACACAGCATCCCCGCTGCCAGCTGTGTACGTGACCTGCTTATCTGCGTCAGGCTTTATTCCACATCCTCTAAAGGAGCGATTTTAACGTGCAGAAGAAGAGCAATGAATTTGCTATAGCCAGTGCTTGTATTTATATGCACACAGGCATGCAAATATGTATGTTTATTTAACAGATTACCAAGTAACAGCTGAAGACATTCTGCAGATGGCTGTTCCTGTATCCTGCATACTGATCATGGCAGTATCTGTCATTTGTTACTTCTGTTTCACCAAGTATGTATCACACTGTGTGCGGGCTTTATACAGTAGCAGTTTGCAGGGGTTTCTGTATTGCTGTTGATTAGCTGCAGGTTTAGTAGTTCAGGATTCTAAAGCTTTGGTTTTTCTCATCACCTTTATCTTGCTCTCCCTGAGCAAACATTTTATAGACATGAATCAGTTTCACTCTGTCATTTTCTGAATAGATAACCAAACATTCTCTATCAATCTTAGTAGAATGGGCTTGTTATAGTATCCAAAACAGGCTGCAGTTATTAGGGGGTTTGTCAGTTTGAGTCTTCACTGTGGTTTCAGTAGCAATGGTTAAATATATGTATTTATTATTGAATTTTTTTTTAGTGGTAATGTGAAAGTGGGATCCTATCTGTTTCATACATCATTTCAAACACGATTAGAAGAACATGTGCCTGTGGTTGTGCAGAGCAGTCACGCACCAAGCTTCCGTATCTTTGCACTGGTTTAATGAAAAGCAGCGCTTGGAGATGCACTGAAGGAGTGCTTCCTGTTGCTGCAATGCAGATGGCTAAGAGGGAGAGAGGCACAGAGGAGGGAAGTGTACGTTGATGAAGCCAAAACGTAGTCAAAGCAAACAATTTTAATTGTTCCCTTGCAGGGTGAAGAAAGAATGGTGGGATCAAATCCCAAATCCAGCAAAGAGCCATTTGGTTGTAAAAAATGTCAAGGTAATTTAAAGGCTTTACAAAAATACCTTTCCCTGATAACCAAAAGTAGAACATGTAGTAAGTTTACTATTGTCTGGTTAGTGCAGGGGATACTAAATACAATTCACACGTGTCCTAAATCTCATTTGTGTCTCTATTAGTTTTCAGTTTTGTGCTACATTGATGAAATTAAGTTCCCTTTCCATGACTTAAAGCAGAGTCATATGGAAAAACAAATGTAAGTAGATAAAGGAAAAACAACAAAACCCTGCTGTACAGCATAAAATAGTTTCCTGTTACATAAACATTAACTGTCCTTTCCTTTTGACTTCCAAAAACAGAAGTTGCAAGAACTGTCTGGCTCAAAGTTTGTCAAGCCAAAACTTCAAGGGAAGAGATAACATCAGAAGTGTTGAGAAATGTTGCCACAGCAAGTCTGGAGAGTGGTTTCCAAAAGGCATCAGTGCAGTTTTAACCCCTGAGACAACTGTGGTTGAAGAGTCTATTGAAATCTGTGAATGTTTAACGGATATTGAGGCTGAGAGCCAGGAAGAGACTAGTGACCAGATCACCGTGTTTGAGCCTTGTGAGAGCAGTGTCGGGGCTTTCAGAGAGCCCACTGAACACAACGACACACTAGCTAGCATGTTTATTAACCTCCTGGCAGATGAAAGCAACATACAAGACAATATAGGCCCAGACATCCTCACAGGTGGGAAGAAAGCCTTTGAGAAACTAGAGTCAGAAAATGCGTCACAGCAGAATCCAAAAGAAGGTGCAGCCCAGAGTCAGCAGCCGTGTGGTATTTCTCATACAGTCTCCCTTTTTGCCAAAGCCTCTCAAGATGACTACAACTGTAGTACAGCCAGCAGGAAGTCAGAACAATCGGAAGAATCCTTTGAGTCTGGGTATCACAGCTCCAGTGTAAATTCTACTTCTCTGGATGCAAGAGATTTTCAAGATACAGTTCACCAAAGCCTTTTTCCATACGATTCTGGAAGTCAGCATGACTCATGTGTCCTGATCCAGGAATCTCCAAGTAAACCATCGTCTGAGACCAAAAAAGACAGTTTGAGCAACCCTGCACACAAGGGTTTGGATATCCGTGTGTCTCCATCCATGAAGCTGTGTAGCTCTGCATATAAGAGCTTTGACACCCTTACCTCTCCATCTGTGGACTCCTGTGGCTCAGCCTACAAGAGCTTTGACACCCTTATCTCTCCATCTGTGGACTCCTATGGCTCACCCTACAAGAGCTTTGACACCCTTCTGTCTCCATCAGTGGAGTCCTGTGGCTCACCCTACAAGAGCTTTGACACCCTTCTGTCTTCATCCATGGAGTCCTGTGGCTCACCCTACAAGAGCTTTGACACCCTTATCTCTCCATCTGTGGAGCCCTGTGGCTCTGCCTACAAGAGCTTTGATATTCTCATGTCTGCATTCAAGGAGCCAAGTAGCTCTGCCTACAAGAGCTTTGATACCATTATGTCTCAGTCTGTGCCGAACAGTAGCCTGACTCGGTGTTTTGAAGATGTTTGCTCCCCATCACCTTTGACACAGTTTTCAGAATCGCTGGAATTTAGCTGCAGAGATCGAATTTCCCACCCCCTAGCAATCAGCTGTGTTACAGGGTGCCCTGCACTGAGCTTGATTTCCAGAACACATCTTCAGAACATCCTGATTTTCCACTTTTCTCCACACATGCAAATGACAGTGCTTCAACTTCCCTACCAGAGGAAGGAATACAGGACCAGATAACCTATCAAAATGTTCAGAAGAAAGCTGGTGTCATTTCTTGCCCCACTGGACCTCAGCCATCTGGTAATCGGCCTTTTGATATTGCAGTTCAGTGTCATGGTACATACTGTGACAGTGACAGTGAGGTGATATCTAGGTCACTTTATGAACCCTTCATTCGTCTTTTGTACAAGAATCTGAGAGAAGCACCTCCAGATACCATAGTCTGTGAACCTGACCGGAGGACAGATGACCTGTGTGTGATTGTACAGGGTGTACCTGTGTGTGATTGTGACTGTAGCCTTGTCCCAGCCTCTGACAACAGCATCACACAGCCCAGTGATGGCAGCCTTTGGATCATCGACTCTAACGAGCTGCGTAGCGATAGCAGTGATGAAAATCCCATCGGAGATGAACAGCTGTTGCATTTGTTAGAGCTGGGCTGTCAAGACTGTAACAGCTTAGAAAGAACTATAAAGGGGACAAAACTGACTGGCTTTACCTCTGCTGGTGAAGGAGTGCGAGAGAGCGGCGGTAACAGGCTCAGTACTGGCTTGCACTGCCAGATGTACAACTGCTTGAGGAAACTTGGAGATACAGGGGAGTATAAAGAGGTGATAAAGCACACTTTAAGTAGGAGGTGTGGCTCAGCAGAGAGCTTACCAGAAGAATCACTAGACAGCATAGAAGGAAAAACTGCAGAGCCTCTGGAGCTCCTGGTCTCAGACAAGCTGCCTCCTCTCTTTTTGGATAGCCCCCATCCTGATTCTCACACCATTCACAGCAAGGGGTCTGGACTGGCACCTGCAGTTAAAAAAACACCAGTAGAACTAGTGAGGGAAAACAATAGGAAGAATGAATTAAAAAATGAAACTTCTATGAGACCTTGCCCAGGAGGACAGGTGCTATGTGAAGGTAGCCTAGCCACGCTTGCCAAGACTGAACTGAAGCCTTTGGAAATAAACTGGGTGGCAAATTGAAACGTTTGTTCTTCCCATCTTGCCTGAAACGAGGGCTGCTACAGCTCGGACACAGAACCAGTGTGTTCTAACACTCATGCCTGCTGCAGGGCCGGCAACCAGTACGTGATGCAGACCCCTGGCTGTGAGCACCTAACAACTGCAGCTACAAGTCTTCCCAAGGGTTGAAGCCAGAGCTGAAGTCTCTCTGTTCGTGGCTGCTCTCTGAAAGTCAGCAGGAGCCACAGAACGTAGGAGTCCTTGGTACAGCTGCTGCGGCTGTCGCCCCGGCTCTGTGTTGCTTGGGAAGCACTCAGCAGCGACGTGGAAGGGGCTGACACACCTGGAAGTGGGATGTAGCTGCAGGTCAAAAGGGGGTGATTGACGTGCCCTGGCAGCATCACACAACTTCCACAAGTTATTTATTGGGGTGGGGGATGGGTGTGGTGTGTGAGGGGGACTGTGTCTGGACCCAGAACGGGTTATATGTTGCTATACTTGTTCAATCAAGACCTGAAATAAAGATTACCATTATTTGGGCTTAAGCAATTCTATTCTTGATGGTTGGTTTCTTATTCTGTAGAAGCAAGCAGAGTTATTTCATACTTTGACAGCTGTAAATGGAATTGGGCGTTTCTACAGTGTTTTCCCAGAAAGTTTATCTAGTTTATGGTCAGACTCCCTAAGTTGGAGTGGTTTTTCTTGTCCTTTTCTTGTTCTTGTCCAGTTGGAACGGGAATTCTGCCTGCAGCTTTAAGGCAGCATATGCTTCTTGCTGGATAATTGTTCCAAAAGTTTTACTCTAAATCTGAACTTTTCTAGGGCGTTACCATGTTTTGGTATGACAAATTCAACTCTAGTGTGCTGGCAGTGGCATAAAATATTTAAGACCTGTTAAGGAATACCTGTATTAAAGTATCTAAGTGCATTCCAATGGACTAAAGCTAAAGGAGGGAAGGTTCAGATTAGATATTAGTGGGAAGTTTTTTACAGAGAGAGTGGTGAGGGGCTGGAACAGGCTGCCCAGAGAGGGGGTGGATGCCCCGTCCCTGGAAGTGTTCATGGCCAGGTTTTCTGGAGACCTGGGCAACCTTGTGTAGCTCCAGGCCTGGAGGTTGGTGTCCCTGCCTGTGGCAGGGGGTTGGAGCTCTATGACCTTTGGGGTCCCTTCCAACCCATGCCGTTCTGTGATTCTTGTTATTTAGGAGCCCCTCTTTGCAGTGCCATTCCTAAAGAAGGAACCCCATAATGCCAAGCACAGACTGGTTTGGTACGTTCTGTAAGTAAGATTCTCATTCTGCAAATCTCTTCAAGTTCAGGTTGGCCAAGTAGTAGAGATTTCAGCAGGTTGGAAAGGATACTTGAGCCCTGGAAGGAGACTCACAGCGAAGTGTCTGTACTCAGATGTGATAGTTACTGTTTGCATAGGCAGTGTTTTGTAGCTCACTTTCACTGAGGTGTTAGCTAGTGAAAGATATTACTGTTTGCAGCTAAGGTGCTGATGAACATATTATTTATTTGCTTTTACTGAAAATACCAGGTTGAATTTTATTTTCCCTCTGGTGAGGTGTAATGCTGTCAGGAATGGGCTTGCTCCGTGTGAGGGCAGCCAGGGCTGTCGTTAACACCAGCACTCAAGCTGTGAAGCTGGAGGACTGAGGCAGACAGAGGGAAGAGGCTTTCCAGGACACATCAGCCCAACCTGCACTGAAATGGCGAAACAGGAAGGTGCACAGAGGCTGTGGTCTGCCTCCTGCGTAAGCTCACTCACTTCCCCAAATCCCAGCGAGCTTAGCTAAAAGCCCTGGGCTAGTTACTGCAGCTCCCCAGAATGGGTTACTCCCTGTTGATGCCATGCTAAGGGAGGTGCAGGGACACCAGTGGGACTTTCTTCCCTTTCTGCTCCTGCGCTCTCCCTCGTGCTCTCTGTGGAATCCTCCTGGAAGGCTTCAACTTGGCTGGAGCAGCCAGGAGAGCTCTGCTCAGGCCAGGATTGGAAAGCTGTTCGCTGCAGAGCCCCAGCTTCGCTCTGCCTTTCCTTGGCTTTTTTGTCCGATGAACCCGTGCCCTCCTGCCTGCCCATTTCCACTGGATGCCTTGCTGTACGTGGGCATTCTTCCTCTTGTCTCCCTTCAGTTTCCTTCTCTGGTGAAAGCAAACTAGTAACACTTGGGAGAAGGGGAAGCCTACTCCTGTGCCAGAACTGGCACTAAACATGGGCTGGCTGGGCAGCTGGCCAGCGCACCGGCTCTGCAGTCGGCACAGTGCAGCGCTGCAGTGGGAGCCAAGTTTGTGTTCATGCTCCACCGCCTCTGCTTTCACCATCCAGAGCTATTCCTGGGCTATAAACTGTAGGTAGGTTGCACGGGACAGGTTTCTGGCCACAGATGGTGACCTGCCCGGAGCGTGCAGGAGTGCTGAGCTGGGGCTGGCTCTCGGGGCCGCCAGCGAGGTGCCCTGGCCTGCGCTGCACCTCCCATGGGCCAGCCTGTGCCTGCGACGGCAGCTTCACCCTCCCAAGAGATGAACTTAGTTCCTGAAGGCTGGGATCCTCCAAGCATATCCTGTCCTAGCTAGAGGAGGACTCCTACCAGGACAGGCAATTACTGATTGTAGTCAGTGTATTTTCTGTGCTTCTCAGTTAGTTTTGTAAGACTGGTGCAAGTAGAGGCTTGTGCCAAGTTTTAGCCTAGTTTTAAAGCCATCTATTACTTGCTTGCCATCACTCCACCTCCACGTCTATTTCACCTGGCTGCCTCCCAAGATTAGCAGCCTGACTCACCGTGAGTGAAATGGGTTCCTGAGAAAGGCAGGTGTATTCCCAGCTCAGGAGAAGCTGGTTCCCTTATGCTGCTTTCCCTTTGTATGCCTTGCCTTGCCTTTTTCCTTTCTCTTCTCAGCTAACAGAGGCAGCTCCTTGGAAATACACACCGTACAGAACAGCTGTTCCTGCATTCCTGGCAGTCATAAGGTTTGTCATTGCCTGTGGAAAAAAAACCACAGCATGAAGGTGAGACTGGTATGGAACAGGAGCCTGAGGATGTTCTTGGGGTAGGGACAAGTTAATTTAGGGTGAGGGAGGGGTCAGCTTTTTTAATAACTTGTCGCTGCATCTTGCTTAGGGCCCCTGCATTGTTCAGGCAGGGTGCAGGGATGTTGGAGTACTTGCCCATCAGGAGCTACAAGCTAAGAGAAGTTCTTGTAGGCATTGCATTCTATCAGCAACATGGCCAAAGAACAGAGGGGGAGAGGATGAAGAGAGGGAGTTGTGACTTCCAAACCCTGCTCGTGACTTCCAAACCCTGCTCCCTAATGCTGATCTCAGACTGTGGCATTATGTGACACATCTCTGTAGTGAATGGAGACTGAAGACAGTTTGCTTTCCCCTGGCCATGTCTTTTCTGTAGAAAACTCATCAGGGAGTGTGGTTTGTGCAGTTTGGATTCCAGCTCTGATGGACCTGCTTCCAAAACATGTAATTTTGCATACAGCTGCTTTCACAAAGAAGAGGAGGTTTTGACTAATTCTCAGGGAAAGCGTGCCCGTGTGATGCTCAGACACATACACAAACACATCATTTGACCCCCTCTGCAGATGCTGGGCACAAGGTCAGCTCCAGGCTCTCACATGGTGATGTATCAGGATCGTGCATTACCCACTGCTTTCATTTTTTGCTGGGACTGAGGCAGCCAGGTCATGCCATCGAGGGTTTTAGGATGTTGCAGCCGTGGCACACAGCCCTCAAGGCCCCTCTGACTAAACTGTGGTGATGAGCTCAGAAGCCAAGTGACACCTCAGGATGATCTTGCTGACACAGCAATGAGACCAATGAACCAGTGTAGTTTTCAGCTGCAGGACTCCCATCTCTGGGAGCAGACTCCTCTGAAGCAAAGGGAAAAGAGCCAAGGGAAGAAGAGGGCACTCCCCAGGTGCCTCACCAACACATTTAACCAAAGCTACAGCTTACTAAATTGCTGACCATGCAGTGTTGTGTTTCCCCAGAGCACCCAACAACAGCCAGCACCAGCACCACCAGTTTGCTAAGTCCTGATGGAGTCGTTCCTTGGGCAAGCTGAGGAAGCAGTACTGAGAGGAACTTTACAACTCTGGCCACAGGTGCTTTGCTGAGATCCCTTGTGCTGCCCTGCTTCCATCCGGTCCCTTCTGTGGCTTTCTACAACATGGAAATCTCCACGCAGCCACCTTCTACCCTCTGCCCCCTCGCTTTCCCCCTTCCCCAGTAAGACTGCAAGATGAAAGAGAAGGAAAGGAAAACTGGCTGCAGCTCTGGATGAACAGAGTGGGGAGCTGACTGCTGGGGCACATCTGGCTGTATGGGAGGCACAGCAGCTGGTTTCTTCTTTCCTTGCCCTTAGCCAGAACACTTCCTACCAAATCCCGGCCGTTCTGACTGCAGAGAAGCAGTCGCGATCACCAGCCTGGGGACTGCAGCCTGTCTCTCAGAGGGATGCTGCATTAGACCTGCCCTGCTCCATGGAGTGTGGCAAGTGCTCTTAAGGAGCTCCTGTCCCAGTTCAGGAATGGAGAAGGTGCTTCCATGGTCCTGTCTGTGTTTTTGTACAAGCACAGGGCGTTCACAGCAGTGTGGTGTTTGTCCTCTGCTTGAAGGTTACTGAGATGGTGACTAACATATCACTGGGACTTTCCTGCTCGCTGTTTCCCCAGCTCTTAGGCATAGGGGAATTTGTCATAAGCTGAAGAGTTTGAGGTTGGCTGCTTCTCCCCAGTTCAGCCACTGCTGGTTTCACTTGCAGTGAGCCACCCACACAGTTACAACGGGGTGAGCAGGCTGCCTTCTGGGGGTAGAATTTCCACACCTGGCTCAGGGGTGTAACCCTCCCTGGTTCTTGTCTTGATGCTTTATAACAAGTTCCTGTGAGAACAAGGTCTGCCCTGGCTGTGGTCAGCCCTGGGGTTAGTGGTCTTGGCCCTTGGTGAGCAGCCAGCAGAGGTCTCGAGGAGCTGGCCTGGGCAGGCTGGGGCTCTGCTGCAGCCACCAACCAGCGTGTGTGTCTGGCAGGCTCTGAGCTTGAAGGTTGTGCAGGGCGGTTTGTTGCTGGGCGGCCTGCTCCCCCAGTGCCTAGCTGAGGTGCCCCAGCAGTTCACAATACATTCCTCTGCAACATGAGGGAGGCACCAGAGCCATCAAGTGCCTCGTTTCCTCCATGAGGGCAGGAATTAGTGCCCACAGTTTAGTTTGTGCTACCTCTTCCATGGCCTCATTCTGAGCAGGGCTGGGCCCTCCAACAGATGCTGTCTTCTGGAAGCATTGGGGATTCTTCCCACTCCTAACCAGCCACCTTTGGTATTCCTATGACTTGTCTTAAAAACCTCCAGCTGTGCTCCCAGGTGTGAAGGACCAACACATTCAAGTGCTGTCCATATTGTCTCTCTTTCATGCTATCTGTGTTGTTTTAGCTTCTTACTGCTCCCACACATCACTTTCCAACTTCTGCAGATGTCTGGGGGCAGGGTGAGGGGTGTTGCACAAGGCAAAGCAGAGCTGGTCACAGAACAGCAACTGTGGCACCCAGGCAGCTTCCTCGTTTGAACAAGAGCCTCGCACCACAACCAAAGCCACTGTGGAACATGGAATCCCCCAGGCCCTGTGTTTTGTAGGAACAACAGGCAGATTCCTTCCTTCTCGCTGAGCACAGCTTCATCACACAAGATCGTGTACTGTAGAGGAGCCAACAACCCCATGTTTCGGCCTTTTTAGCCTCAAAGAAAACAATCTTCTGCCTTCTGCTGCCTTACAGTGACCTTGTACCAGTGTCATAGCAAAGCCACAGCTTCACGCAGCTTGGACTGCCTTGAGAAAGTCTCACAAAAGCTTTTGGCTTTTCTGGGCAGAAAAGTCTTTTGAATTCTTGGAAATGTTGGCTACTTTGGAGCAATCTGTTTCTGTGAAAATCCTGTTTATCTCCAGTGTTGTCAATACGCCCCAACGAATTGCAAAGGGCTTCTCGTAACTGCCTGTTTGTCCATCCTGCACGCCCATCCTCCTGAAGACACGATACATCCCTGCTAGCAGTAGAAGCAGCCATGAACTGCATTAGGACTGGATGTTCTGTGGGTTTGGGATGGGGCCAGCAAGGCTGCGGGAGCCCGTGCTCAGCCCTGCGCTCGTCTCCTCCAGCTCGGTGCTTGCCACATGGAGGCAGCATGCGATGCGAGCCATTAGCTTTAGCTTTCAAAGTGCTTCCACGGCGGGGGGGGGGGGGGGCTGAAAATATCTCGTGTGTTTTTCTACCCTGTTAGATGCCAGAAGCTGCCCGAGGCACGGTCGGCTGCTGTCACCAGCCCCTGCTGTGGAAGGCCTGTGGGAAGCGCTTGTGGCCCGGCAGCATGGGCGAGGCCTGCACGGTTTGGCAGCTGTGGTAAAACAAAGCTCCGAGATGGGTCAGGTGAGGTGCCCGCTGTCCACAGCTGTCTGCCAGCAGCGCTGGGCTCCCTGCACCCCGCCAGCGGAGATCTGGGAGTGGCGGATGGATGTCGGCTCTGAGCGGGTGGGTTTCTGCCCTGGATGGAGCAGGGGGGTCCTGCCAGCACGGCTGCCTCGGGTGAGCACTGCAGGAGGTGTGATGGATTCGCTGACCTCAGGAGGAGTCAGCGCTGGTAGGAAGCAGGAGCACAGCAGGTGTGGCCTGGGATCAGGCTGAGGATGGCTGTGGTAGGGCAGGGCAGAGAGGACAGGACACACCAGCTGAACAGCCAAGAAAAGGTTGATGGCGAGTTTGCAGAGCTGCAGGAACCCTGCTGTGGGGCTGGGCTCTGGCAGAGTTAGGAAGGAGAGCACTACCTCATGGCTACCCAAAGGGGTCGAGGCTCACAGAGGAAGGTGTGGAGGCTGTCCTGGGGGAAGCATGCTTTCCTGGGGGCCGAGTGTAAACAGTGTAGAAAGGTATCTCTGGAGATGCTCTGGAAACATTCTGTGGGGTGCCGATGAGGGCAGTGGGTTCGATTGAGCAGAGCTGTAGGTTTCTGTTCCAGATGGTCAGGGTGAGTTCACTAGCACAGTCATTCCTGTTTCTGTTTACCACCGTGTGTCTGGTGATTTCCTACGAGAAGATACGAGCCTCTGTGCGATCCCCTCCTTGTGAGCAAGACGTACATAGTCACAGCTCTGTGAAGGTAAGCCCTTTTCCTCTGGCAGGAGCCCAAGCGATGCCCTGCTACAAGGACCTTCATTTGGAGTAGGTGCAGACTTGACATGTATTGGGGAAGAGACGAGGCTGAGCCCAGTGCTGGCTACAGAGAGGCACCTGGTGAAGGCACAAGGGGGTCCGGGTGGTGGGGTCTCTGTTCCCCAGGTGGAAAGCAATGCACTCCTCTCTGCAGCATCCTGTGCCAGCTCATGGGCCGCCAGCTGGGGGGCTTTGTTGTTTTCCAACCCGCTGCTTTGCTGACTAACACCTCCGCCTTCTGCCTGGCTCATTCATATTTTACCCGATTTCCTGAGCTTTGAGGTGGTTTCCTCTATTGCTTTCCCTTACAGTAGAACACTGTTACTCATGTCTCAGCTGTTCTCTAGCTATTTTTTACTCATTATTTATCGTAATGTATGATTATCTTCCTCCTAAATGTCACCAGTGTGTAAAGGTGCCTTTGACCCTGGTGTTACACCAGGTCTGTATCTTTGACGATGCTGAGGATATAGTTTTAATTCCATTGTGAAGGGAGGAAAATACAGAGGTAGTATTGTTTGTGTGGGTTTTTTCCCCCACATCATGAACTTGGTAACTGCAAGTGTCAATAATTCTCTCTTCTAGAGAAAGGAGTTGTCAGCTCTGATTGTTATTTCCTCTGTGTGTAGTTATCCTTGCTGATACAAACATATGGATGTTGCCTTTCTTCCAGTCATGGCAAAATGCTTTTGGGTCATCAATAACTTTAGCAGAATCTCCCAAGAGTTCCCTGGTGTGCCCTCTGCACTTGGCTCTTGGGGAGCACTGCTACTGCAGGCTGGGCTGAGGTTCCAGCTGGGTGAAAGTAGTTGGATCAGCATAAATCCAGGTCAGTTCCATCTGCTTCGGGTCCCCAAGTGCTTAAACCTGGTGAGCTGGATTCAGCTGCCTTGAAGTGCCGTGGAACCTTGGCTGCAGAGGAGTCGGTGCCCACACAGCCCAGAGTAGCTCTAGAGCTGTGTGCTCTTGGTGATGGCATGCTGACCACCCTCACCCCCATGCCCCCGCCCCCGACTTGCTCCATGCCCTTGGCTCACCCTGGGAAAAAAAAAAGGGTGTTTTGGACCATTTGGGCCAGAGCAGGTGGCAGCAGGCCAGTTGCTCACAGAACATAGGGAGAAGATCCATTCCTAAGGCCACCAGCTACTACTCATGGTGTTTGGAGCAGAGTCTCTGTAAGACAGAGCAGCTCTTCCCTCTGCACACTTACAGGCATGGTGTCAGGCCCAAGCTTCTAGAAAAGTCTTGTCTCGGCTGATGCTGCCTGTGGGCTGTGGAGACTGACCCTGTGCTACCCCACGCTGCACCCAACGGTGACAGCTGGGCTAAGCAGCGAAGCTAGACGTTTGCCAGGCTGTTAGTAATACCTCTCTTGTGGGGATAGAGGAGCGGGACAGGGCTGCAGCTTTTGCTCCATGGCTACACAGGACTGTCCAAGGAGTGGGAACACCATTATTTGCAAAGAGGAAGGGGCAGCAAGTGTGATCAGTCCAAAGAGTGATAGTCTGGCAGGCACAAGCTACACCACTTGTGAAACATGCAGTAATATGCATTTTAAATGACAGAGCTAATGCTTAAAGTGGGAATACTCTGAGCATTCTACCCTAATACCAGCTGCTTTGTACATTTAAACATACTGCACCTAAACACCCATCTCTCTCAAACTGAACTCTATACAAATGAAAACTCACTTGTAGAAGTGCTTAGGCTGCAGTTATTCTGTATTTTTATCCTTTTGCTGTGTATTAACTGAATCCCACATGAGCTTTTCCAGTAGATTTGGTGTAGACCTGCTGCCCTGCTTTGTGGCCTAGAATACCCTACTTCCTTTAATGAAAATTTGGGCACATTATTAACAGCCTTACAACCTCCTGGGAACATCCCCTGACATAGTGACACCTCACCTTGCTCCTGCCCGTGTATCAGCACAGAAACCAGAGCTGCTCTCTTTTGCACTGTCATCAGCAGTTGCCCTGTGGCTCCATATGCATTGCTCCAGACTGGGATCAGCACCCTTTTAAGCCCAGATTCTCCTTCTCAGATGTTATATATGCTGGAAGCTGTAAGCTCCAGGTTAATTCAAATTGCCCATGAAAGAGAGACAGCTGCTACTGCTGAATGGAGCCAGGACCTTCTGTCTTGAACATCTTCTGACAATCATATGGCCTCTCCAGCCTGTGACTGCTGCATCCTTGTTTACCTGAAGGGTGGGATTTACGTTGTTCTTTATATACTATGAAAAAGTATTTGTCTTGGTTTAGCCCCAGCCAGTGGCTGAGCACCACGCGGTCGCTCGCTCGCTCCTCCCCTGCCCCAGGTGGGACAGGGAGAAGAATTGGAAGATGAAGGTAGAACTCATGGGTTGGGCTAAGAACAGCTTACTGGGACAGTGAAGGGAGAGCGAAATAATAGCAGGACTTGGAATATACACAGCGGGTAATGCACAATGCACTGTGCTCACTGCCCAGAACCTGATGCTCAGCCCACCCTGAGCAGTGACTCCTCCCCAGCCAGCTCTCCCTTTCTGTACCAAGCATGATGTCATATGGTATGGAATACCCCTTTGGCTAGTCTGGGCCAGCTGTCCTGGCTGTGTCCCCTCCCAGCTTCTTGTGAAAGTTAACTCTATCCCAGCTGAAACCCAGGACAGTATCATGCTTAGACTGCCTGGCCTGACTGTCCTGTACCTGTAATTCCCTGGCAGCTACCTGAGGAGCCCTGAGGTCTGGGTAAGAGCTGGTCCCTGCTGCCTGCACATCTGCTGCCCCAGGCTGCCTGGCTGGGCTGGGCTGGGCCAGGTCTCCGCATCTCCTCTCGCTGGGCGGTGGGGTGGTGGGAGCCGTGGGCTCTTCAGCTCAGGAGGTCTTGGGGCTGAGCACAGAGCCCACTCACCCTGCACCCAGTGCCTCTGTGCCTGCTCCCCTGCTGCAGCCTCCTGGGGTTATTCCAGCTCCTTGTTCTTCACCCCCAGCTGCCACACCATGCTGTGTGTGCCAAGTGCCCTCCTCAGCACTGCTCCTTCCCCCCTTGCGCAGGGATGTAAGGAGTGAGCACTGTGCTCCTCACAGCCTCTTTTAAGATATGTAGAGGTGAGTTGACCTTCCCTCCCTCCTTGCAATCTGCCGTGCCCCAGCACAGACACAAGCTGTGGGATAAGATTGGGGTAGGGGGAAGCCCCTCCACCTGTGCAGGAGCCAGAGCACCTCCCTGGCCGTGGGCTGAGGCCAAGGTGCTGCTGCCTGGTCGCAGGGCCATTGTGGGGACAGGTGGAAGCACAGTGCTGTGGTGCTTGGCAGTGTCCGATGTGGTGCACGCAGTGAGGCTTAACCCCTGAATGCCTCGACACTGATACCTCCCACTGCAAGGCTATAACTCTACCAGCCCCACAATGACCTTTTAGATCTGAGGCTTGTGAGTTTTTTTCTCTGCTCTCCCACCTCTTTCTCACATAAGAGAGCAGAGCAATACAGTAATGTTGTGTGGGTGTTTGGACCCGCATTCATTGCCTCCTCTGCTCACCACATCCTTCTATCAGCACAGTAATTCTGATACACTGGTGACGTCAACCCCCATTTATCGCTGTCTATTCCAATACACTACAGCCCGTGGCCCTGCACCAGCAGGCTTTACACTTACTCATTGCTGACGAGAACCACCTGCTTTCCAGCTCCTGCACACGCAGTGTCTGCAGTGGCAGTGATGATTTAGCCAGGCCAGCCATGGAACTGGTGGAGGGCTGAGATGGACAGCTGAAAGGACGGGGCAAGGTAATGTCCACCTTTCCACCAATTTTCCCTGATGCCAGTTTGATACTGCTTGATATCTGTGACTTCTCTGTAAACTCTCCTTATAGCTAACATGGCCCCCGTGTCCCTGCTGTCATTGCTGTTGGCCTATACAGGACATCTAGAGAATCCTCCTGTCTCCCTGCTGCTTTAGCTTTGTGATTGGATGGCAGCATACACAGAAAATGGATTTTAAATCTTTTTTTCCCAAGAAGAAAGCTTGGTTTTGCATATAACTGGTAGGCTGGGAGACTTCCACTCTTTTTTTGCTTGGGTGTAGCTATGACATTTATTTTCTCATGCTTGGACATACCTGCTTTATTTATTTATTTTACTTAACCTGAGTTCTGAATTGGGGGGGGGGGTGGGGAGAGGTGTATGTGTAGAAACTTTGTGGGTACTTTACATTTTCTGGAGATGCTTCAAATGGTGAGCTTAGACTGCATGCATCTTTGGCAGCTTATAGCAGCATATTTCCAGATCCTTAACAAAAATAATCTTTGTAAATGTCTATGTCTGTACCAGTCCCGTTTCCTGCCCTCTGGTATGCTACAGCCTCGTAGCATCATTCCTGTGAGCACATCTCTATGGATGGCTAATCATCTTTATCACCGTGCTCTCACACACTGTTCCCTGGGATACTACAGAGCTTACAGTGGTGGTACTTAGCAGCTGTCCAACACTTGGCATTTTATAAGAATTGAGTAACTGTTTCAAGGATGCATGAAGCTGCCTGAGTTCCCATTTCACAGACAGAGAAATTGAAATGAGGTGGTAGAAGGGACTTTTCTAATGCAGGCAGGGAATAAGTTTCTGTCTCTGCTAATTGCTCACTGCAGTTCTTCCCTCCAAGTGAACAATCGCACGAGCAGGGTGCTGACAGGTGGGCGCAGATGGGAAGGGTGCAGTAACTGGAAGGATCGAGGTTTGCAGAGGGCCTGGCTGGGAGAAGATTCAGAATAGGGGCTGTTGTACATCTCTGTGAACCTGCGAGGTCTTTCAGCCATCAGAGACCACAGGGACACTGCTGCAGAGCTTCGTCTTTCCCAACTCTTCTGCACACACATCCATATCTTGCCACAGCAGCCTGGAGCACAGACAGAAGGTCAGAGACACACTGCACTGACACTCCATGGTGGTCTTGGAGGTAGCAGTCCGTGCCCACCACACTGAGGTGGGAGAACTGTAAGAAATGAAGGAGATAAGTGTTGGGCTAATCTGTGGGCACGGGCAAAGGTATCAGATGGGACCATGGAGTCCCAAGTGAGGAAGTATTGTCTCCTTGTTTCACCCAGGTTAGCAGATCCTACTGCTTTTCTGTCTTATTTTTTGCTACCGTGCTCTTATGCAGGAAGCTTCCTTCCAGAGTACAGCCTTGGATGTTAACCCCTCTCTGGTGTGTAATGGCAGCCTCCTGCATCTCTCTAAGACATCTTCCCAATGAGCTCCTTGGGCTTCTTGCTTTCACTTTTTCCTGTTGAGTCCTTCCTGCCCCATTGGATTGATGTTCTCTGAGTACAGGAAGGAAAATAGGGAAGGCACTTTAAAGAAGCCCCAGTCCAGTAGCTAAAAGCAGCAAGGATGACTTCCCTTGCATTGCTCTGTCCATTTAGGCAGGGTTGAGGGTAAAATGAAGGAACTACAGAGACACTGTGAACATGAAGCGTGGGGGCACTGCCAGTTGGATTCTGAAACAAGCAGTGGGTCAGCAGAGCTGTGTGAGGCCCCAGCCCTTCCTTCCTCTGCTGAAGAGGAGGCAGCACATCATTCTTGGCCTTACAGGGTGGCTGAGGCTGTGGAGCGTGACAGCCACACAGCAAAGCAAGGCCTGTGTCTGCAGCAGGACCCAGGACTGGGTGGCACTAGTCTGGCTGGTGCTCCAGTCCCATGCTGGGCCACAGCCAGCAGAGCACTGAGGAAGAACAGTAGCAGCCCTGGGACCACATGCTTTCAGGTGGGACCGGGCCCCTTTGGGCAGGTTGTCAACACCCCAAGGTGGGTGAACATCCCAAGCCCTGCAACAAGAGGTTCTGGGTATTTCGCAGCAAGAGGGAGGGTTTGAGAAGGCAGCAGACAGTTGCATGTGTTGTGTCTCCAGGGTGAGTGACCAAGGGCTCATTCAGCACAGCTCTTCCATTAAATGTGCTGCAAAGAGCTGGGCCCTTGATGCGAGGAAGTTGCGAGTGTCAGTGGGTGCTGCATCAGCAGACTGCCCATCCTGAGGGCTCCTGGAGCTGCCAGAGTCGGGTGAGCAGGAGGCGGGACAGCAGGGTGCCTGCCTCGAAGGAGGGAGGACTTGGAGAAGAGCAATTGGAGCACAGGTGAGGTTAGATAGTAGGCTGTGTCTTAACAGGACTGCACCACCAGAAGTACTGGTAATGGCAATAGATAAATGACAGGGAAAACTTGGAGAGCTGGGACCAGAGGGACCAAGAAAAGGTGTTTCCTCAAGGAAATGTGTGATGCAGAAAGGGCTGGAGTGTGGGGAAGGGGAGTTTCTGTCCTGCCACTCACAGCAGGCATGGGAGACTAGCAGGGTGCCCAGGGCTCCCTGCTGAGCTGGAGCATGTGCTTCATCTGCAGGATATGGTTGGCAGGAAAGGAGGGGCAGCGGCAGCGTGGCTGCTGCCACCACAACAGGGCTGAGGTCCTGCAGCCATTAGATGCTTGTGACACCTCCTAAGTGAGCCTTGCTGATCTCATCTGGGCACTCTGGTGCCTTGAGAACAAGTCTCTGAGCTCACATGGGACTGTAGGGGCTTTTTGGTGGCTGCTAAATTTATTTTGCTTTCATTATTTGAGTAAACCTGGGAAATTTTTAAACACCACAAATGTTCCCCAAGTGGGAGAGGCCTCACTGGCATTCTCTCTGCTGAGTGACTGGATGTTTGGTGATGGGGGAGGCACAGGCACCCCAGAACCTGAGTTGAGGTGATCCCCAGTACCAATACAGCCTGGAGGATGAAGAGATGGGCTTGGGGTACTAGTGGATGAAAAGGTGGACATGAGCCGACAAGGTACACTTTCAGCCCAGAAAGCCAACTGTATCCTGGACTGCATCAAAACCAGTGTGACCAGCAGGTCAAGGGAGGGGCTTCTCCTCCTCTGCTCTGCCCTGGTGAGACCCCACCTGAAGTACTGAACAACAAGGAGAACATCAAGCCATTGTGGTCAGTCCAGAGGAGGGCTGTGAAGATGATCAGAGGGCTGGAGCACCCCTCCTGTGAGGGCTGAGAGAGTTGGGGTTGTTCATCCTGGAGCAGAGAAAGCTGCAAGGAGACTTCATAGCAGCCTTTCAGTACTTAAAGTAGGTTCATAAGAAAGATGGGTTCAGACTTTTTAGTAGGGTCTGTTGCAATAGGACAAGGGGTAATGGTTTTAAACTAAAAGAGGGTGAATTCAGACTAGAAACAATGAAGAAAATATTTATGAGCTAAAGGAGGGAAGGTTTAGATTAGATATTGGGGGGAAGTTCTTTACAGAGAGAGTGGTGAGGGGCTGGAACAGGCTGCCCAGAGAGGGGGTGGGTGCCCCGTCCCTGGGGGTGTTCAAGGCCAGGTTGGATGGGGCCCTGGGCAACCTTGTGTAGCTCCAGGCCTGGAGGTTGGTGTCGCTGCCTGTGGCAGGGGGTTGGAGCTCTATGATCCTTGGGGTCCCTTCCAACCCAGACCATTCTGTGATTCTATGATTCTATGATGGTGGAACACAGGAACAAGCTGTCCAGAGAGGTGATAGATGCTCCATCTCTGGAAACGTTCAAGGTCAGGTTGGTCTGGTCTCTGAGCAACTGCGTCTAGTTGAAGGTGTCCCTGCTCACTGTGGGAGGCTGCACTACATGACCTTTAAAGCTCCCTTCCAACCCAAACCAGTCTGTGACTCAGGACCTGCTCCAGCCCCTGCCCGGAGCTCTGATATCTTTTTGTGGCTGCAGCTTGCTGCCAGATCTTCACCTGTATCTCTTTCACAGGTGCCTTTGGGCAGACTAGTGCAGGGAGCTTGGGGACTCTGCAGAGATGCTCCTGTGTGTCTGGTCCCTGACAGTGTTGCAGCTCTGTGGCATGGCATGTGGGGCCTCCTTACTGTTTGTGCATCCTTGCAACTTGCTTCCAACAGAATTACGTTCCAAAACTAATAGAGGTTGCTTCTCCAAAGCCTTGTTCCCAGGCTGCCTACCCCATCTCAGAATAGCTTGAAAACACAGTGCTGAAATCCATACTGGTATCAACAGCCAATCTTGTGCAGGGAGCTCATTTTAGGTTGTTCTGTGCACATCTGTGTGTTTCAGTAAATTATAAATACTGAAAACACAGCCTTAATGTGTTTTGTAGCTTGGAGACCTGGCCTTGGAGCAGGGGCTGTGGGCTGAGCAATCACTTGTATGTGATGCTGTTTCCTCTTATTGCTGTAAACATCCTGCTGTCCTCTCTGAAGATTTTCCTGTAGGTTCTTGTCAACTGCATCAGGACAGCCCTCCCCATGGAGTGCTGTACACTGTTCTCTTCTGTGCTGCATGGAAGGCTGTTATTTTTTTGTCTGCTCTGCTCTCCTGGAGCCCCTTAACTAGATGCTCCATGCTTATTAAATCACAGGTAGGCCAAATCATTGAGTTCTCAGGAGCCTTGCCCATTCAGGCTCTGTTTGACTAATTCACTGCACAGGTGTCTAAGCCACAGCAATGTCACTTCTGGCTGCAGGCTGTTCCTAGCTGCACAAAACCAGTGAAGTAAAACTGCAATGGTCCTGGGGTGAAGTGCCTTCCTGTTGCACGGGTGGGCTGAGGCTCCAGTCACTTTGCTGCTTTCTCTGCATACACAGTGCTGGCAAGGCGCAGAGATTGCACTGACCTGGTTTGTGGCCAGCTGGCCAAGCTGTTGGTTGTCCCCCCTTTAGCCCATGGGGTAGATAAGCACAGGAGAGCTGAGATGACTTGCCTAAACCAGGCACTTTACAATTAGACATTTAAATGAATGCAAGAGTAATTCCACCTCAACCTTCAACGTATGGGTAGATGGCTGAGCTGAAATTGGTTGTTTGGGGTTTTTTTATGGTTTGGTGATTTATTTATTTATTTCCCCCAGGATATCCAGTCAGAACCAACATGAGGAACAAGCTGTGGGTCCAGAGTGTTTCCTTCTTCCTTTTATTCCAGTACCGTAAGTTCCCAGATGTCTCTCCCGGGCTGTTCACCCACAGGATTTACCTTGGTGGCCCTTGACACAGGCTCTGATATGATGTACATGGCACAAGGTTGCTGTAAGGCAGCAACCACAAGATAGGGAACCAGGGAGAGGGTTCTGTGGGATAATGAGCTATGGAAGAGGCTCCATGGGCAGTGGAGGTGCATAGCTGGGCAGAGCTCAGCCAGGCTGCTTTCCACTGCAAGGAGCAGTGGGGAGAGCACAGAAGTAGTGCCCACCTTGCATTGAAGTGTCTCCCACTGACATCAGAGTAGGATTTCCCCCCACCCAAAGTCTCCCTTTGCCATAGGAAAGGTTCTGGTGGCCAAGACCACCGGGGTGGCCAAGGCCAGCTGGAGACAGTGGAGTGAACCTCTCCTGGTCTGAGCCCCAGTGCCTGGAGCTGTGCTGTGCAGTTGCTCCCGCTGCCCCCTGTGCAAGGTTCAGCTGACTCAGAGATGGCTTTCTGAACAGGTCAGCTGGACAGAAAAAGGCCACACCAACAGGGTCTGCAGGGAGCAGGTGCGAGCTCGGTGGTTTCTGTGCTGCAGAGTGATGGGCCTGCCCCCAGCCTGAACTAGCAGGAAAGATGGATCCTTCTGCCATCCAGGACCAATGTGATGTCTGGTGTGAACTGTGTGCAGCACGAGCCAGGGAATTACCCTCCACTGATTTCAGTTTGGACCAAACTAGCTCTTACTGTTAAAAGTATTTGATTTTTGTTTCTGAAGCTGCCAAGGATGGGCAATTCATCCTAGGCTTAACTGGGTCTGGGACACTTCATTATTCCCTTCTCAGTAAAGATCTGTCCTCTTCTTAATTTTGTTAACAGATCCTTGCCCAAGGGTACACTTACCATCTTACCAGCTACCTAGGAGCAGTCCATTTGACCGATTAACATAATAGCATTGAAAAATGCTAATTAGCAATGTTTATGAGCTTATTAATGCTTGCTGCCCCCTCTAAAGGAAAGGAAACTCCATTTCTGTAGGAACAAAGTTAAGCTAAAGGAGAAAAAGTACGTTGTTCAGGACTTTGGTAAAAGCAGTGCTTGTACCAGGGCCCTCAGAAGAGCCTACTGAGGGTTCAAAATGAAAACTTACTGAAACTTTTAGAAGAAGATTCTGAAGTCAGTGTGAAATTAAAAAGTCAAAATGAAACAAAGTGACAACCGCATCATTTGAATCACTTACAGTTTAATATACACCCCTGGGGGCAGATTTGATTTATGGAAATTAGAGTAACTACAAATTTTCAATTTTTTGGTTTTTTTATGCCAACATTCCATGAAAAGCCTATTCCAAGTCTCTGGAGCTGGATGTGAAAAGTATTGATGCTGGCTCTATTAAGCTGTAGGGAACAGTAAGCAGAGAGAATGGTAAAGAAAGAATTACTCAAACTATGTATTTTTTTAAGATGTCTTAAAATGAAAAAGTAGACAAACAAAGAACAGTACTCAAATTAGGAAGTGGTATCATTAATTGGTTTGACTGCTGTGTCTGATCGGGCAGTCACACCTCCTGTGCTCCCTAAGCTGGAACTCTTGCAGAAAGAATGCGTGACTCTGCTGCTGTGGCTGTGTCAGAGGGGATGGAGAGAGGTTTGAAGGCTCAGTCACAAATCGGGTATTTCCTGGTATTTAGGTGTGCTGTTTGCTGCCACAGCATTTTTAATAAGGCTTTGATGCTTGTTTTACTGTCAGTGACTCTTCTGGCTGTCAGTGGCTCCCCTCCCTGCAGGGGGGAACACATCTCAGCCTGGAGACTTTCGGGGAGGGAGGCTGGCACAGAGTGGGCTGTTCCCTTCAGATTGACGGGGAGACCTGAGGACAGGGCATGTTGGTCTCAAGTTCTGCTTGCTCCATGATGGAAGTTGAGGTGGTGTTTTCTCTTTCTAAACTTGCAGCTACGTACTGCGAGAACCTCACTTGTTTTGTGGACTACGTGCAGACCCTGTCCTGCATCCTGCAGAATGACCTGGGGCCCAGTTCCTACACCCTCAATGCCACATGGTATGTCTCAGTAGGATGAACAAAGTGCAGCCAGCAGCAGGTTATAACCTGCCCGTAGCGCAGCGGCATCCTTCTGTCTTCTTTATTAGGTCCAGTTCCTGTTCTTGCTGCCATGTTGGCTTTTACTTGGTACTTCATGCTCCAGTTACCAACTGGTAACTCCCCAGCAAAGGATCCCCAGTTCCTGTCTCCACTGACTGTGCTGCTTGCCACCAACTGCCACGCTGATTCTGGCTTCCTTGGCACTGTTTCCTCTGCTGCCCTGGAAATACCTTGTGCTTCACTGCTGCTAATGATGGACTTTCCCTGCTGTGCTGGTGGCAGGGCTCCTGCAGCTCATCCAAGCTCCATACAGCTGCTGTTCTGCCCCAGCAAGGAAGCGGGTGCAGTCCTGAGCTGTACAGCCTTGGTGAGCACTTGCCTTTCCATAATCACCTCAGCATCACTTTCCTACTTCTCTCAATGCTAAGCTGAGCAAATAGAAGGAAAAAACCAATCTGCCAAAGTTTGTATATTTATTTGTCAAAGATAAATTTTTATTTAAACATGTTGCCTCTCTTTATTATTAATTCCTGTGCCTGGTGGTTCAGGGACAGATTAATCCAACTAGAGCATGTGGTAGATGTGGACTTGTTTGTTTTGATGGTTTTAGGGTTTCTGATGAAGATGCAGAAAATCCTGTGGCTGTCTGCAGTCTCTTGCAGTTGTCTGGGAACACCAGTCACACACAGTACTCCTGCACGGTGGACATGACGGAGATCCTGGCAGATATCAAAGTCAAGGTGGATGTCACAGAGATAGCTAATAGGCAGCATGTGATTTCTGAAAATTTCTACATGTCAGACAACAGTAAGTGCAAAAATGTTGGTCTGGATAAATACTGTCTGACCTCCCATCTCTCTGCTGGGATGTCTGGGCAAGGGCTGAGGTGGCAGCCAGTGGTGGGGGCTACGTTTGGTGTGCACTCAGCTACGTGAGCACTGTGCTCTTTCTGTCACCATTGTAAACTACAGAAACATTTATGCTTGAGGCTGAGCTTAGAGCTGGCTTGGCCCCAGCCTTTCCATGGGGAAACTCCCTCTCCCCCTCAAGCAGAAGGGGATTCCACCTTAGAGCAGTCTCATACCTGGACTGTGCAAGTGTTTGTTCTCGGCTGGAATCTAAGGGCAGGAGGGATTGCTTTAATTGAAGGTGCCACAGATGTCCTCACAGAAAGCTCTTGCAGCAGACACCTGAACCAATGTGACATTATTGTGGGTGGCACAAGGTGTCCTAGGCACAATGGAGGTGGCACTGCCCCTTCCTGGGGCAATTCTAACTGTCTCTCCTGCATGACCAGAAGTCTGGGTATGATCATGTAGTAGACTTGGAGGAATACTGGTGTGTGCTGAGTTGTGGAGAAGGGGTGGCTGGCCAGGCAGGCAGGTACCATGCCAGCATATGGAAAAGGGTTTTTCCTTACTCGGATTCTTCTGAACCTAAATTTTACATGAGAAGTGTCATCTTTTTGACAAATGCCATAACATTTCAGGAAATCCCCTTGCCCTTGCTGGCAGACTGTAGATTGGGTAGTGGTGCTTCACACGTCCTGTGTAGGAGGGCCCGCCCCTGCCAGAGCAGCCTTGCTTAGTCTTGCTTTACTTGCTCTGCATTGCTGGGCCACCTTCTCATCTGCAGTAACCTTATGAAGGGTATCACCATCCTGTCTTCCAGTCAAACCACAGCCTCCGTTCAATCTGACCGTGGTGTTCTCAGAAGGTTACAATATTTCTTGGGAAACCATCTACCAGCACCCTACTTTCTACTTTTTGAATGGGGAGCTGGAATATCAGCTGCGTTATAAGAGAAGGACTGACACCTGGGAGGTAAGCGAGATATCAGTTCACCATCAGGTAGGATATACCAGCAAAGAGGAGGCCAACACAACTGGGACAGGAGTGTTGGTGTGAAAGAATCATAGAATCACAGACCGGTTTGGGTTGGAAGGGACCTTAATGATCATCTAGTTCCAACCCCCCTGCCATGGGCAGGGACACCCTCCACGAGCCCAGGTTGCCCAAAGCCCCATCCAACCTGGCCTTGAAGGGTTCCATGGTTTAGAAAAGGTGTCTCTGCTGCCCACACTGAAAATGGGCAAAGCCAAAAAAAGGAATCGAGAAGCAGAAGCTGTTTGAGAAGCACTAGATCCTGTGGGCAAGGCTGCTAGGTCATTTGCTTCTCGTGCTGTCCTGCAAGGAAGGATTGCCCAGAGCCCCAGACTGGCCAGAGCGTGGCCTTGCAGAGACAACAGCAAAGCAGAGGAGAAAACTCTGTAGGGCTCCTCTCTGCACAGCACTGAGAGTAAGGTGGGAGTGGTCACTCCAGCCCTGAGTGTTTGGTATTTAATCATTCACAGGCTCAGGAGACTAAAGTTATCCATGAAGATAAACGGACACTGGTGATCCTGCCCTGGGAACTCCAGGCGAACACTGAGTACGAGTTCCAGGCGAGGGCCAGGCCCCGAGAGAACACTGGCTTCCAGGGCTTCTGGAGCCAGTGGAGTCTTCCACTGATGGTGAAAACCAACCCTGCTGGTACGTACTACCAGGTCTGCTTGCCCTTCCAGTTGGTCCAATGTCAGAGAATGCTTCCAGAACTCTAATAAAATCTAATGAATTAGAACAAGTTCTAAAGAGTCTAGTAGGGGCACGCCTGTTTGGCTTGCTTGCTGTGCCCATGAGCCCTGGCCAGGCCTGGGCTGACATGTGCTGTCTGTATTGACCTTCTCACTGTGCTGCAGAGTCCACCTCACAGCATCGCCAGTGGGGAGAGGGTTTGGAGGCTCGGCGGTACATTTGGGTGCCACAGTGTGAGTGTAGCTTCTAGCTTCCTTTCCAGTGTCAAACACCCAGGGTCCTGCTTGCAGCTTTCGGGAAAGGGGGAGATCTAGTAGAGGTGCTTCCACTACTGAGGCTTATAATTTCCTTCAGCTGAGGGGAGAAGGAATCCTGCTCTCAGGGCTAAATTTTGTGTTTGGACCCTGATGTTTGGCCATGCTGGGCACGGGTGTTTCATCTGGTAGCCACCACTCCTGCACCACAGGGAAGGCACAGTACTGTGGGCACAGTACCATAGACACAAAAGTACACTGGTGCTTGCCCTGGTAGAGCAGAGGCTATGAAAATAGGGAGCCTTTGTTCAGAGAGAGCAGGGCAGTATGACTGCAGTCAGCATGACCAGCATGTGCTGAACTTCCCTGCTCTCCCTGATCGGCATCCCAACCTGAAGCAGCACTTGGTGCTCTGGCAGCAGGGACAGGCTCCATTTGTGAAGGAATATCTGAATTCTGGATCTCAAAGATGCTTCTTGCCAACACGGGCAGAGAGCAGATGGCAAGCACTTACCTAGTCAGCAGGTTTTTGTCACATGTTCCTGGCCGGCTGCCCTTTGTTTTCACTTCATGGATCCTCTGTAGAGGTGTCCCTAAGCCCAGAGGACTCAAAACAACATGGGCTCTTTAGGAAACTCTCCTGCCCTGAGGAAGTTGGTTGTCAGTCTGTGGGGCAGCCAGGCCACAGGGCAGCAACAGCTTCTTCCATCTATTCTCCTCTCTGAGCATCCTCATTCACACCTCATGTCTGGAGGGCTGTGCCCTGGCAACAGCCTCTGTGTCCCTAGGAGAAAGTCTGGGGTGAAATTGAGGGTATCTGTCCACCATCTCCTGCTTATTGACCAGAATAGAAATGCAAGCTGAGCCTGAATGATCCTCTCTCTTTCTCCAGCAGAGACAAGGACATCAGGCATGGAATGGCTACTGCTCTTTGGTGTTGTGGTGGTAGTCGCTGCCTCAATTGCAACCTTTCTGGCCAAACAGCAGAGGTAAGAATGCTGCAGGAAGCTGGAGTAAATGCTCCTGCACCTGGGTGTGTGATTTCAGGTGCTTGAATTGGATCTGGAGATGCCTTGACTTGCATCTGTAATGTGTGATTAACCCTAAAGCCTTTCTCCTTTCCCTTCCAGCCTGTGGAAGAAGATGGCTTGCATCCCAGACCCTGCTCCCTTTTTCAAGCCTCTTTACCTGGTGCATAATGGAGATTTCAAGGTATGAATGGGCTACACAAACCAGTGGAGCATATGACAAAGTTAAACTAAAAGGCCCATTGTGCTATCCTGGGCAAGGGATTCTCATTGGGGCCGTGGCAGGGGGGATCTATCTCAAGGGAATACCAAATGGCTCCAGATATAAGGACCAGAGCTCTCTAGTCTGTTCTGTGCCACGAAGACCTTTGTCACATCTGTGCTGCCTGTTCCCTGTAGGTGCTGTCTCAGTGGGTGAGCTGGGCTCACATGTGATCTGTGAAGCCTGGGAACCTGAAAGGAGTGAACAAAGGGATACCAGGGCAGTAACTGGGATTTTTCCAAAGCTCCAGTCCAATACTGCCATCAGTGCCATGGGGTAGACTTCACCATAGAACCAGATCTCCCACTCCAGCCTCTGCAGTGACATGAGCTCAACATTAAGCCTTGTAGTTCTCCCTGAAGTGTCACTCGTACAGACAAAAGCCATGCATACCACCCTGGAAAGGTGGCTAGAGCTCTGGGGACAAAGAGCTGCTGTGTGATAGTACAGTGCAGCTGCCTCCCTGTGGAGGAAGTGTCTTTGAATAACTTTGCCTAGCCCTAACAAATTCTCTTGCTCACATAACAAAATACTTGGCAAAGGCTGCAGAGTTTTCTGCAGTTCTCAGGATACAAAACTAAAAGAACACAGAAGATCCATAAACAATGGGTATATTAAGCTGCAGATAAACTCCCAGTGGCATTATCAAACTGTGAGTGCAGACATCACTGCCTCTTTCTGAACAAGTTCCTGCTGTTACAGCAGCACCAATCAGAGACACTTCAGTGTCTGCTTTTGGTTTCTGCTTTTTCTTAGGCCCTCTGAAAGAGGGACAGCAGCTGAGCCCTCATAATCTTCATGTTCCTTCCCACTGCTGCATGGCTGGTGTTGGCAGTTCTGTTAAGCAACTAGTCTTGGATGGGTGCCATCCAAGCTGAAGCCTGCAGTGACTGTCTTGCTTCCTTCCTGCCTTCCTCTTTCAGCCCTATTATGGCATCCCACATCTGCACCAAGGGGCACTTGCATCCTCTTGTGAGGCAGGTGGCACTGGTGGCTCTCAAGGAAAGGAACCAGAACCAGGTGGACTCAGGGTGTAAATTCCTGCAAGTCACAGGCTAGTGCTTGCTCACAGTGGAGGTGAAAGCACCTTGCATGCCCAGAGCCACGCTTCTCTCAGGGTGAAGCCCTGGGCTTCTCTGTTCTGTGGGAATTGCTGTCTTGCTAGTTCCTAGTCAGGCTGGTCAGTGCTGCTGGGAAGTGGGTGAGCCTCTGCTGTTAAAGCTGAGTTAGTCCTTAATGAATTTGCAGCTTAAAGCAGCAGTTGCCTGTGCAGCCACAGCAGAAGATGCACAGGCAGGGGCTGTCAGAGGATGTGGTGACATCACTAATATGTGAGCAGACTCGTCATTTTCAGCCCCATGCAACTGCATCCTGCCTGCAGCAAAGGCAAGGGGTTAGGTTGTGTCAGTGAACAACAATCAGCAAATGACAGCAGTAGTGCTCTGCAGACACCAGTCCTGGACTGGGTGAGAAGCAGTGGAAAGGTCACAGGGAAGGTTAAGATGTTAAAAGAGAAAGGAAAGCAGAGGAACATCGTCTGCTCCCGTGTGTACGTGCATCCCTAGGTTTGTGTTGGGTGGGAATCTGCAAAGAACTGTCAAGAGGGAATAGGAAATGTTCTGGTGCTCAATTCTAAGAAAAGGATTTCCTGCTGTTTCTTCAGATAGCATTTTGCACCTTAGGTGCCCTTCTGTCCATTAGGGCTTTAACAATAAACTCCGTGGCTTGGGTTAAAAATACATTTAAGAAGACTTGGTGCTTCCTGCTGTAATGAAGATTTTTTCTTCCATGCTCTGTGTCAGAGGGTTGAGTTAAGCTGTGTCAAGCTGCTCCCTTCCCAAGCACTGCTCACCTTACGCTGGGTGCAGTGTGGGACCCGGGGCTGGTAGGACTGAGGCTGGCTGACAGGTGGTGGCAGCACCCAGCTCCTTTGAGCAGCGTCAGAAGCCTTTACGGTGTTGGTGAAGCTCAGCATCGTGACCTACTTTACACACAGCAGCAAGTGGTGCTTTTAGAGGAGCCTTGACATAGCTCGGCTATCAGGCAAGTGTCAGACACAGAGCAGAACCCAGTCCCGAGTCTGTGCTGTGCCCAGTCTCTGAACTGCAGAATCCTCTCGTAGGGCTTACTGGCATTCATTAGTGGCACTGCCTAAAGCTTGCTGTGATCTTCCTGATTTGGTGACCTCTTCAAAAAGAACAGAAACTTTTACTTTGTTCTTAGATCAGAGAAACCCAGAGGTGCCTCTGCTCCCAGATGTGACTGGATGCAAAGGGTTCGTGGTGAGAGATAATGTGTGGCACAGGGCAGAATGTGACACAGAAGGGCAAGTTTTAATGTGTGGCACTCCCTCATCATCTGGGAGCAGCAGGTGGTGGCCACAGCCCTTTGAGGTCCCCATACCCTGCCTAATCCTGCTTCCTTCTCACTATGAGAGAAGGGGCTGGTCTGGGGCATGGTTGCATAAAGAAGATCAAGAGAAGCCTTGTCCTGACTTTCCCAGGGAAGTGACAGAGCAGGTGTGTGCTGGGTACAGATGCAGCATGTAGCAGAAGAAGATGACTATCCTTTCCAAGAGCAGCAGTGTCCAGGATAAGAGGACAGGGGAGACTTGGTGGCTTGAGTTGGGACCTCTGGCTGAAGCATGAAGGAATGCTGCTACGGGTAGTGGCATTACTTTGCAGTGTAGACAAAACTGCAAAGCCATGCAAACATCTCAAAGCTAATTATTTTCCATTACCTGAGCCAGTTCTCCTGAAGCTGCCCATGTCTGGGAATGACAGCATCTCATACCCTGCTATTTTGGAGGAGTCAGTGATTTTAGAGTTTGACTTTGCCCTTAAAAGCATAAGAACTTTGGCCATTTCTGTGGAACCCCTCACCTGATGATACTAACCTCTCTTTCTCTCTTCCTGTACATCCTTCCATGCAGAAGTGGGTTGGTGCATCCCATAAGAAAATGACCCTCGATTTCTTTGAATGGGGGATGGTCCTTCCAGAAGTCCTAGAAGTTTACACCATGCGCCCTTCTAACAGCAGCTCGCGGGAGGAGCTGCGTGAGCTGAGAAAAGAGCTGCCTTGCAAGCCCTGCATGTCCTGCCTGACTGCCCCAGGTCAGGATAGCCAGTCCCTGCTGTCTAGTGTGAACGGCAGCAGCGGGGCTCAGGACCAGTCATACGGGCATTTGTCCATCGATACGGTGACTGTGGCTGATGAATTCACACCTTGTAACTGTCAGTGCCAGTGTAACCGTGTGTACAGGGGGCATGAGCATCCCAGCCAGGAAGATAGTGCTGGAGAAACTGGTTACCCCAAGGTTAACGTTGATGATGAAGACACAAATATATCCAGTGACTTGAATCTGGCTGACCTGAGCACGCAGGACAAGATACTTGCTTCAGGCTCTGTGTCCACAGACCACCTGAGGAGTACGAGTGTCCCAGCCCTACAGCAAGGAGAAAGCGCTTTGGAAGGAGGGATGAGGAGCATCCTAGAAGCCCTTTGCTTGCCGTCTAATCAATGGGATTTGGAAAATCCAGGTTCTCTACCTTCTCCTGATGGTGAAAGTGTTTCCTACAGTGAAGGCTCCTATGACTTCTTCCCTCACATTGCAAGGCCTGGTGACAGTTACCCTATAATCTGCGTAGATTTGGACACTATTGACAGTGGCTTTGTGGACTCAGACTGTGGGAGTCCAGTTGACTGTGAATTTGAGCAGAATGGTCAGAGCAACTGTGGGTCCATCCCTCTTGAGAGGGAGGGGGAGGACTTTGCACGGAGCTATGTCAAGCAGTGGATCTCCTGTCGCTCTGACAGCCCTGTCGATGGGGCACAGACAACCTAAGGACTTGATGTTGCCCTGCAGAGCGTAGGGCCCTTTGTATACTGTGCTGGGAGTGAAGTGTTAGTGAAATTCAAGAGAGAAACAAAGATTACTTTGTGTAACCTCTGTTGCGTACCACTGAAAACTGTTAGGTCCATAGAAACATATGCCTCTTTCTAGTGTCACTTATCCTGTTAACATGTTCATGTCTCAAACTTGATGTGATTTATTTTTTTAAGGGTTTTTTTTTAAGAATCCTTGGTCAAACCCCCTTTCAGTGGCAGCAAAACCACCTGTACCTTGAAGTGTATGTACGCTTTAGCTTATGTAGATGTGTGTTTTTGTTTTTTTTTTTACAGTTACCTTTCAAAGAGTACAAAACTTTAAATTATTTTCCCTGGTATTTTCACATGACTTGGGGGTTTGGATACACCTGGAATCTTAGAAGCAAGTGTGATTGTTACATTAAAGTTCCCCTACCCTTTCCACACAACACAGGTGGTGGTTCTACTGTTGGCTCTTTAAACCTAGCTGTAACAGCTTGTTAATTATGGAGTCTCATCCTTGTCCACAGGGTATGATCAAAAACTATCTTACATGTTCATCACAGAACTGTGTGTCCAGGAGACCAAACACAACTCAGGTTCCAGAAGAACTTTGCCTTCCAAGTGGAGTCTGCAAATGAAAAGCCTTCAAAACATAGATCACATACTCTGGCTACTGGGGCTTCCTCCCAAATCAGCATCTCTCCCAGCATTTTCCAAGCACATCAACTGAAATACTGAGCAGCTTTTAGAACTAGAAATTTCCAAAATGTCCTGCCTGGATGAGCCTACAACTCCACATGCCTTGGACCTGCTCTGCTGCAGTTAACAGGTCAGTAGCAAGGATGTTGAGCAATTTTTGCTGGCTAATAAAGCCAACCATGGAACTGTTATTTGCACTATGAGTAAGTTTCCCTCTGTTTTGGAGAATTGTCTTTAAATGTTACTGTAGAACTGACATTAAATGTGAAGACCTGCATCCTACGTAGGCGTAGTGCTGCCAGCCCATGGGCTGCTTGACTCCAGGGATCTTACAGAGGGAACCTTTGCATGGAATGCTCTCTCTTCCCGGTGCAGGAGCAATCTGTAGGTGCTGTGATACCAATAAACTCTCTTACCCTCTCCCCCATCTCTTGCCCGGGACCAACCCCACAGCTCCCTCAACCAGAGGAGGGCTGTAAGGAAGAGAAGCCGTTTCTTCCACAGGTGAGTGCTGGGAGAGTTTCCCTCTGCATCCACATCCCTGGGGTGGCTGTTCTGAACAGCCACCGTCTCTGCTAGGTTGGTTTTGAGGCTACAGGACTTGGCTTTGCCCGTGTTGTTACTACTACCTCACTGCACCCCCAGCTCAGGGGGGTCCTGGGCACTGCTCCAAGCTGCCAGGCCTTTCAGTTCCTTCCCTCCTGCTTCCCCATTTCCTTCTCACGCCCTGGGATGGGTGGCGGGAGGTGTCCCCGGGTGCCCGGCACCCTGCCCGCCGTGCTGAAGTACCCCGCACGCCCTCCGCGAGGCAGCACAGGATCGAGCCGGCTCCGCTGCTCGGCGATGGGCTGAGCCCGCCCCGCGCCGCCCCACGGGGGCTGCCCGCGGCCTGCCCGCGGCCTGCCCGCGCCTGCGGCAGCGAGAGCCGGGCGGCTGGGACGCGGAGGGGCTGGGACGCGGTATGCTGCAGCTCGGGCTCGGAGCTGGTTGTGCTTCTGAAACCGCCTTGTGGAAGCTGCTTAAGGGAGGAGGAGAGACTTGCCCGTCTTCCCGGGTGCCTTTTCCATCCCAGTCCTGCGCGCTCCTCCTTTCTGCCAGGCTGGGCGGCCCCAGAACCGCTGAGGGAGCTCTTTCTGGTGCTGCTGCACTGTCTAGCAGCGCATCTGGGAGGAGGTGGTGATCTGCTGCTACAGTTGGGCTAGAAGTTGCCTCTGGTCACCCTGGGAGGCAGACTTCATGGGCAGAGGAGAGCCTGCTTTGATACGGGGCATAAGGGTATTAAAATAAAGGAGGCTGCTGCCTTTGAAGCAAGCTGTAACAGTTAAGCTTTGGGCCAATAAGTTGTTGACACTGGGGGCGAGGAGGGGTGGGTGTTTCAGGTGGGTTTTTTCCCCTGTGGCTTTCAGCAGCGAACTGCGAATGTCTCTGACCCAGCAATACCTAATTTAGAAGAGCTGTGTTTCCCCAGGCACCCTAGGGCCATTGGTAGTGCTGCAAGCCGGGTTTGGCTGGGTTTTGGGAGGTGCCCCAGCTTTCAACCAACCTGTCTCTAAAAGATCTCACTCCACCCTCCTGTGACCTCAGTAACCCACAGTGGCAGATTCCTGAACAGCGGTGTGAAGCACAGGAAAGAGTTATGGTAATAGTGTGGTAAAGGCATTTGATGCTTAAGTACTTGGGCAAGCAAGCCTGCTTAAAAGAACAGAGTGTACAACAGGCTGCCTGAGCCCTTCTTCACTGCAGGGGAATCGGCTCAGCCACCTCTGCCATGCCCAGCTAAGCAGGTGGTCTAACTTCAGCCTACCTTGCAAAGGTGAGGTTAATCATGCACTGAGCTGTGAGATGAGGTAGGGGGAGTAAGAAGGTGCCATCAGCACCTCCCGTGTCAACAAAACTCTTAGATGGCTGTGGTCTGCTGCATTTTGCATAGTATTCACAATAATCAGGGACTTAAGGTGTTGTCCTGGCCAGAACAGTGTCCTTCTCCTAGGGGATGTGATGAGCAGAGGGAAAGGAGGGAGGTGCAGTCTCACAGATTCCTGAATGCCAGTACGATCAGGATCAGAAGTGGTCCTGGACTATAGTACTGACCATCTACTCTGACAGACAGTGTGCTCGCTAGCCAAGCATAGAAGTAGGTAGACACAGAAATCCCAGTTTATATAAGTCTGAGACTATCTCAAGCTTAAAAATGTGCTTTATTGTACAAGCCAAGGAATGCAGCACAGACAGAGCAAGTGCCATGTGTCCCAGCAGCTTCTGCTGTAATGTGATGCTTCTCCTACTTACTGTGTTAGCTTCTCTAGTGATCCAAAACCAGAGGAGATAGCAAAACACATGCCTTTGGTACTGGGTTGACAGCAGACAGTGTCAAAGTGGAGCACTTCAAACTGAAAAAAGAACTTCAAGGTAGATGCAACTTAAAACCAGCCACCTGTTCACCTGGATGAAAAGCTCATTCCACCTGGATGGAAGCTCATTGTGGGGCAGGGCGACAGGTGTAAATGGGTCTAAGAAAACATGAAGAAAGGGTCTGAGTGGTCTTTGGGGAGCAGGAGTTCAGTTAACTGGGCTGAGTAGCGCTTGGGGTATGGGGTAAGTATGAAAAAAGGCAAGTTGCAGAGAGTGGTGATGTTCTTGTCAGAACTACTGCTCTGTACTTTGGAATAGTAACAGGAAAGAAAACTGGGAAAAGGAGTTTGTGCTTTTCCATTTGAGCCAAACTGCAGCTGAATTCTTGTGCTGATTTTTTTCTATCTGCCCCACAGGCAGCATTTGGTAAAAGCTGTGGGGCTTACAAGGCTGTAGCATCTTCCTGGTGGCGGTAGGCTGGGCAGATTCAGGAATATAATTTGTAAACCGCAGGCATCGGGCAGCTCTGAGGCAGCTGGTGCTGCTTGCTTAAATGGCACTCCTGAGGCTGCTTGCATTTCAGGATTGCTTGCGTTCTGATTCTGTTCCTGTTCAGGGTTGTTGGGACTATAAGAAGTGTAGTGTGCAGTTAGGGGGTAACCATGGGGCCTCATGGAAGTTGGCAGGAGTCTTACTGGATGGGGCAGCCCCAAAACCAGGTAGAGAAGCACCGATCTGTAGTAGCCCTTTGGAAATGTCTGTCTCCCTTCCTGCATGGCCCCCGCCTCCCTGTCTCTCGGCCCCTAAAGCTGATGCCTGGCAGACTGTTATGCTGTCTGTGCTTTGCCTGCTTCTCTCTTTCCCTCCTCTGGCACCAAACCCAGCTACAGGACTGACTCGACGGATCCTGACTGTAACATCTGCCGCTGCGGCATTGCAGCCAGCTATGGAAAGATCTGTTCCTTACACCCTCCAGGATTTGGACAGGGAAGCACCGCCCTGCTTGTCTGGCTGGGCTGTGCTTCCCGAGTTGTCCCTTTGAGAACAGCGTGGCAGGAGGCTGTGGAGGAGGTGCAGGACAGACTGCCCTGTCTGTCTGAGCACAGCTGGGCAGAGGCAGTCTCACCTAACATCCAGACAGGGCTAGGAAGTTGCTGTGGGTCACCTCAAGAGCTCTGCTGTTGGGCTTTTTTACATAAGCGTTGCAAGAAAGTACTTTCATATTCAGCGAATTACTTGGCCTTTCAAATGTTAACCCTTTAACAGAAATTCCTCAGTTTATCACTGAGTAATTGCAGATGCAGCTACTTTGACAAGCTGATAATCTGAGCGGTTTTTCATTGGTTCTTGTGATTATCTTTAAAATCGGGTTCTGTAAGCTCTGCTTTATTATGACACTGCTGCTACTGCCTGATCATCAAACCACACAGCCTAAACTATCAAGGGACAGAAGCAGTGAGAAAAGTGAAGTTTCCTTTGAGCTGGTAAGACAGTTTAAGATACTTCTGCACTAGGCATGCCAGTAAACGGCCATAGGATACATCTATTGGGCTAAGAGATCAAAAAATAATTTCTTTACCTAAACATGAAATTCTGTATTGTTTCTTCTACTGGGAACCTAGCACAATAAAAGCACCAGAAAGGTCTTTGCACTTTTTTTCTGCTTGTTTGTTAATTAAGCACAAAACCCCACTATTGCATTACTTCTGATCCAGACTGTGCTAGAAAGAAGTAGCATCTTGAACAAATGATTTTTAGGTACTTCTCTCTGACTGAAGCAGATGAATGTAAATGAATCGAGCCAAAATAGCCCTCAGTGTTTGGGACTTTGCAGACAAAAATATTCTTTTTTAAATGTATGTATATATATGTAAATACATCCTTATATATCTGTGTGAATATTGCTTTATTGCAGTAGTCATCCTTTCAAGCAGCTTTTTTTCAGCCTCTGAGATCCACGTCCATCAAATCTAAAAGCACACAGCTTTTCAGGGGCATCCAGCTGTGGAAAACTGACTTGTTAAAGATGGAGGGAGAAAGAGACTGGTTATATGGGGTTGTAGCTGATAATCTGTGCAGATGAGGAAATCCTACTACTTCTTCCTTATTGTCCAGCAGTTCATGTGCTGATCGTGTGAGTCTCCAGCGTGGCTTTGATGTGCTCTGTCAGGAATGTGCTGAGAGGCCTAGGTTCTCAGGAGTCTAAAATTAATTTTTCTTAAAGGACCTACAATACATTTTCTTGGAGGCAGGGATGTTGGAGGGGTGCCCATGATAAACAGTCACACTTAAAGGCGCAGTGGGTTGCTCTGGACCATGTGCACCTGGAGCTAGCCTCAATGGATGGAGGGATGCGCGTGTAGGTGCGAGTCAGCGTCCTGCCTTTCTTTAGTGCCTGTTGGGGCTGCCTCTGGAAGGGATTGGAGCTAAGGTGGGGGTTATGGCTAAGGGAGAGCAGGTCATTTACGATTAATTGCTAAGATGTAAGGAATGGAAACAGAGAGTTCAAGTGATGTGCTGTGCCTGCTCCCACTGTGCACCACTCATCGTGTCTCACTGTGGGAGGGAGAGCGAGCAGAGCTCATTTTGGAACAGCTCCGAGCCACTGCCACAGCACAGCCTGAAGCTTCTGAGTTCCTGCAAGTTTTAGGTGAGCATGGCAGATCACACGAGTGAGCTGGAACAAGAACTGTGCTGACAGAACAGTCTATCTAAAAGTTGATGGCAGAGGTGGGTTAGAGCCTAGGAGTTCTGTCTGTCCGCTGTGCACTGGCATTTAATACCACTACAGGTATCAAAGGGTACTCAAGCTTGTTGAAGCATCTTATGCTCACATCTGCATGTGAAAACCTTGCTCATCCTCTTGTATGGCTCTTCAATTTCATTTTTATCAGGCCTTTGTAAAGCTGATCTTGTCTTACTTGTAGTTACCCGATGGCCGGAGAGGCAAAGGTCTTTTTTTGCATCCATCACTTGGAACCCATTATATTTCTCTACAGAATTCTTCTATTCCCTTTATCACATCAAACATAAGCTTCTTGTCTCCACTTTTAAAGTCATTTGACAGCCTCTCCTTGTCTTGTTGTCATCTCTCAATTCCATATCAAGAAGGCTACTCTTTCTATGATGTCAGCTTCCACCTCCCACTCAATCATCAAACCAACTCCTAACCTTCTTCCATGCTACTGCTTACACAGAAGGTGATGCCTGAAATTCTCTCAAGTTACCTCAACCTCATTCTTCAAGTCTCTTCTCAAAGCTCTGCTTTGCTGAGTTGCTAAAATCCAGATGATATCTAAACTACCCATGTGCTGAGACTCTGCTGGCACTTTCTCATATTACTTCCCCTCTCAGTGTCTAACAAATAATTTATTTTACCCTGTGTCCTGGTTTCAGCTAGGGTAGAGTTAATTTCTTTCCTTTCCTAGTAGCAGATGGAATGTTGTGTGTTTGGGAGTTAGGATGAGAGCAATGCTGATATGGAAACACCATTGCAAACAGCTTGAGACCAACTGGTAACTCAGAGTCACCGGTCAGCTTGTGGTGCTGGCCTAGCACCTGCACTGGTGGCAGCATACCTGGTGTATCATTTCAGGGCTTTCTCTCTGACATTTGGTCCCTTTCTTTTGGTCATATCTTTCCAGAGTGAAAGTGGTTCTTCTCCCTTCCTCTGACACCTCCCACACCTACACCTTGCACAGAGCTTTTCTGCCTTCACCCACAACTCAAGTGTTGCAGAAGCTGGGCTTTAGGAGGGAGGAAAAAAAAAAAGCAGCAACAGCCTGGCTAGAAATTGGATTTGTTTCCCAGTCTCCTTGTTGCTGGCACTGGGCACAGGGCATGCCAACGAGACGTTGCTCTGCAATGGTGCTGGCTTGGTTTCTGCTTGGTTCCTGGCTTGACAATCAGTTGTTTGCTCTCCTCCTGCTGCAGAAAGAACTGGCAGTGTTCAGAGATGATGGTCACTGGGGAGAATAACAAATGCTTACTATGCCACCAAGAATCCCTTCATCCATCTATTCTCATTGAAATTGAAAAGTGCTTTTGCACTTGCCTCAATTTTGCCCCATTCTGTGGCTGTCCAGCAGCAAAGGGAGATGAGGTCTGAATTGACTGTGTCCATTTTCCTAGCTGGCCTTCCAAAACCTTCATCTTGACTCACATACAAGGAAAAGCATTTCACCACAGCAGTCATTTTCTTCTGGGACTTGCCAAGACAGTGCATCTGTGGTCAGGCTGGGCAACCATCAGCTGGGCTGCTTTAGATTAAGGTGGCGATTCTTTTCCCACAGCTGAGTGACTGGAATCAAGTGGGAAGGACAGTGACTGTGAGGGATGAGAAAAGGCTTTAGAGCATCTCTAGCTTTCTAGCAAAGTCTGCAGCTATTTCCTTGCAAGGCTAAACTCATTGCAAGCATCAGTAGACATTACTCAAATGACCTCATTAATATGTCTCTATACTTACAACTTCCCCTGAACAGCTCGAAATGTACAGTTGTTTCTTCTCTTCATAAATGGGAAGTGTCTGGCACTTACTGAGAACTGATAAGGCCTGTTTGTCAACCAGCTTTTTTAGGAGGTTCTGTAGGTTTACCCTTGCAAGGCCAAGGACTGAAGATGTTAAGAGGGGAACACTATCATGGTCACTTCAGGACAGACAATTATAACTAAGTCCTACATCAACTTCACAACTTCCATATGAGCTAAGGATTATGGTTTTTAAGATGCCTAACCAAGATTTATAGACTACAAGTCTTGGGTCTTATGTTAGGCAACTGGTTCCAGCAATAGCCATAGTTCTGCACTTTGTTTCTGCTTATTGTATCTTCCTTCAGTGTCAAACTACTGGACTCTCTCCATCTTTCTCTAGCAGATTAAAAAAAAAAAAAATAAAATTCCTACCTGAAATCTTCTCTTTCCCCTGTAAGATACTTCTGGCTGGTGCAAAATTACTGCTTAGCCTTTCCTCTGGCTAAGTTAGGTTTAGTTGGTCTTTAGTCATTCATTTCTGAGGAAAGTTATCCAGGATTTAATGATTCTTACAGCCCTTTTCAGCAGCTATTTTCATCTTTTCAGCAATTCTTTGTTTAAGGTGCAGTTCCCAACAGAAGAAATGAACTAATAATGGTGTTAGGAACGCTACAGGGAGCTGCAATAACATTTCCTTTAATGGTCAGACATGCACAGTCCCTGTCAGCTCCCTGTCTGCATTAACACATGGCAGCATCTCCTTCAGCTGGTTGTGGGCTATTTCCCCAAATCATGTGCTCATAAGCCTTTCAGGATTCAGTGTTCCATGACCTACTTTTGGCTAACATTCATGGGTTCTAACACACAGATTTGCATTTCACCATGCTGTATTTGTTTCCAGGTGAGCTAGAGAGCCAGGAAATGTCTGACATGTTTCAAACATTGCAGAACTGAACCAAGAACTTGGAGGGGATGGGGGTGGGTGTGAGAGGGGGAGTTTATCAAATTAGTAGCAATTACCTGGAAATTATCTGTCCTGGTTTGGTTATCCTGACCTATGCTTGGTTGGGTGCCTGAACAAGTTCTTGTAAGCACATGTATAATTCTACTTAATGCATCGCTCTCTATTTCACGTTTAGTCAGTCTTACTCTATTTATCACAGGGATCGTATGTAGCTCTGATTAGAATGATAAGCAGAGAGACTTCATGCCTCCCAGCCTCCCTCAGCTCAAATCAGCTAATGGTGACACTTCCTCTCCACAACCCCCACTCTGAAGAAGGGCTGCAGCAAAACAGGATATTTATGAAAAAAAAAGCCGTAAATGAAGAGCTGGTGAAGTGGAAGTCAGAGAGGTTCCTTTTCTCCCTACCTGTTACTGAAATGCTGTGATTATTTTACTATGTGATGCAGAAAAGGAACACCGTAAGCAGGCATCATTACAGGAGAATGTTTGATGGGTGGATGCTGCTGATTAGCTTTGTGAAATCTGGGACTGGAAGGATGCTCTTGGTCATGGAGTCCAGCTCCTGCTACTCTAGCCATCAGATCTTTTAATCCCTGCAGTGAAATAATCTTAACGATTGAAATGTCACGATCCTTGCTGCACACAGGCTCCTTCTCACTCCTATTCAAGACTACTTCGGACCCTCTGCTGGTTAGAAACAACATTCTATAGCCAGGTTGCACCTGTTTGGTCTTGTGCTAATGCTGTGCTTGGCGTTTCTCCTATCCTGACACTTCTCTCTCCCTTTTCCCCAGCTTCTTCCGAAAGAGACATCATAACCCCTGGAGAATTTTGGGGGTTTTGGGGTTTGTTTTGGTTTTTTCTCTTTTTTTCAATAACTAAGCCAAGCTCTTTAAGACAGAACATTCTCCCAGCCACTCGTTACCACAGCCCTAGAGCTTGGTTCAGTGTCTGTGCTGGGCAAGCAGTGCAAACAGCGTTCCTCTGGTATTTTTTGAACTTCTCAAGTAACTGTTTTTGTCTATACTTGTCAGTAGTCTCTGTCTACAAACTCACTCCATGTTTTCTGGGTTCTGGGCTGAGTCATGGGCTCCATAGAGCAGCACACTACTTGCAGAGGTGCTGAGCTTGTTTCCTGCCTTAAGGTAAAAGCAAATACTGCAAATTGGAATGATCTTTAAAAACCACCATACATTGCTGAGTGCATCAGGTCAGTATTCCTTACATTTTGTTTGCTGGAAAATCATCAAATTAGAAAATTTTAAAGAAAAAGTATCATATTAAATGAAAAATTCATGAGGAAAGAATTCATAGAATGGAATGTCTGGTTAAAGAGAGGGAATCCAGCAAAAACGTATAGAGAGATAGTGTTCCATACTGCAGAAGATGCACTTCAAATATCATTACACAACCCATCACTAAATTGGGGTGACAACTAGACCCAAAATATTCTCTATCTCCAGTGGGTGCTTTGACCTGGAGAGTATCAGCTGTTGTCTCTGTTTCTATCTTTTGGAGTTTTCTTTTACAGCAAGGAAATAGTTATGGGAAAGAAATATTATCCTGAGATTCCCACACTGCAGATGAGCAACTTGGTTATCTGCCTAGAGTTGTAGCTTCTTGTGTTTCTGTGTTTGTGTGTCTGAGAGAGAGAAAACTATGACAGGTGTTAGTTTTGTTCAGATGTGTAATGGGTGAATTTCTAAATTAAAGAAAAAATAAACGTGTAGACTAGAGCACCCATTTCTATCCCAGTTTTTACTCCTGACCTCAAATGCTTTCCCAGTGACTCAGGACAATTCCAAGAGGCTTGAAAAAAACCTCCATCAAAGTTTTATGAGACCAGTACTTCAAGCAAGTGTTCTTTTAGTGAAGAGAGGAACTCAACTTAGTCAATTTCCTTGAGGAAAAAAAGAACCATGTTAAAGGCAGGCAGCAGCGTTTTTTATGTAGATGGCTTTTGGCAGGGGACTACTGCAGATGGACTTCCTTAAGAGAAAAAAATCTGTTGAAGCCTTGAACATGCAGAAGTGATGTCTGCTCCAGGTGGTCCCTAAGCTGCAAACGTCTGGAGGCTGTGAATGTTCTCAGGGAAGAACATCTATGCTTCCTCTATTGCTACAGTTGGCTCTAAGCATCTGGGTTTGGTTAGAGTCAGAAACAGGATACAAGGAAACAAGAACATTTGTTCCATCCCACTGTGGCTCTCTGCTGCTCTTAAACCAGATGCCAAAAAATGCAGGAAGAAGGAAAGATGGAACGTCCCCCTGCTCCCCATCAAATGGCAGGAATTGAAGATTTCCTTCCAGGCAGCTGGTGCTTTAGAGTCCTGTGCAAAGTGCTACGAGAAGAACAGCTCCTATAGGAAGACATGATATGGCTGAGTTGGTGCCCTGTCTGAGAGAGTCAAGGTCAGCTTGTGTCAGGGCTGGCTGGACCATGTAGGCTCCAACCTGCTGGCACAAATCCTGACAAAGCACCTTCAATGATTGTTCTGTTGCAGGTAGCGTCGGGCATGGGAGATGTGTGGCAGCCGAGGCTCCCGCTGTGCGTTACTGCTGTGCTGCTCCTCAGCGGAGCCAGAGGGAGAGGTAAGAGGGGATCTGGAACAGGTCCACTGAGGGCAGAGGGGCACATGCATGTGCTACCTTTTCATTCCTTTATCCTGAAGCATGAGATGCAAGATCTTGTGACTGCTCTTTCCCAGGAACCAGTACAGCTGGCTGCAATGCCAGCACATACTAGACAAGCTGGGCAGCAGAAAAAAACATAGTCACTGCCCAAGGTCCCTGCCCTGGGATCTTGCACTCAGTTCATGCAGTGAAGTGCAATACAAGAGAGGAAGAACACCACAAGGAAGGGTAGATGAGCTGTCAGTAAAGGAAGCACTAGCAAGTCATACACTGTGTGTATGAGCACGGCCTCCTCAGGTGATGCATGAATGCAGCTCTGGTCTCCTTCCTCCACAGAGTTCCCTGGCAGCCTGAGCTGCCTGAATAACTATGAGACTACGGTGAGGTGTGTGTGGGCAGTGGAGGAGCCTGTGGGCAATGGACCTTTCTACCTGCATTTCACCAAGTAAGAGCCGCACGCCGGGAGCCCATCTGTAGCAGTCCTGGCATGGGCAGGACAGGGCAGAGGAGCAGAGATGGAACTGGCCATGGGGGGCTTTGCTCACTCCATGGCAGGAGACCCGTGACACAGCTACCTCTGCCACCTTATCCCCCCAAACCTGGGCTGCCTCTGCTCCCTTTTGTGGGCCCACCACCTCAGGGGGTGTAGCAGAGGCTCAGCACGAAGACTGTGTGCCTCAGGGCAGTCTGTCCATCCAATGTCCTTTTCAGGCAGGGGCTTCTCAGCACAAAGAGCCTTCCCATCCCAGTCTCTTCTCCCTGTGATCTGGGGACTTCAGAGCCCATCCTGCATGAAGCTGCCTAGTCAAGATCTAATCACTTGTCTTTTTGCCTAGAAATGAAACCCATAGTGGTTTAATCTAAATTAATCAATATATATATGTGTGTGTGTGTATTTATATACACACATTTTATATGTATATAAATACACACACACCAGAGGGTTTTTAAAGTCCGGTAAGTTATAAGCTTTAATAACAGATTTAAAACGTTACATGAATAATTTTTCCTCTAACAGAAGAAATATGGTGAATAGTTTGCTAGGTGATAGGATAACAAGCATTGTGATAGGCTAATTTGAGATGAACATGTTCAGGTTATGCACTACCGTTGTCTTAGCTACCAATAACTAGTGAACTCTTACAGGAGAGTAAGCCACATGGACTTTAGATGCCTCATATTCGGTAAGGTTAAGGAAAAAATAGCCTAACTCCTCATGATACTGGATTTTAAATCTCTGAAAAAATGCCCAGCTTATAAATTGCCGTATCTGAGTTTATCGTGGGGTCACGTGCAACATGAAAAATTTGCTAATAAGTGGGTACATCAGATAATTTAATAATAGAAGACATTCTTTGGAGCTATTTTCCTAAGATTATGTTTTCTGTCATTTATCCTGTTATGCTGTGCTGAAGCTTGTGAATATTAAAAAAACCCCCAACCAACCATCTAACAGAGGAGTGTCTTGGACATGTTTTGCTGTCACTACTGGTTTGCTCATAGCAGAAGAGCCTTTAATGTACAACTTGTTAGCTCTGCGCTGTGCACTTGCAACTAACCACCCACCCACTCCTGCCCCCTACACCAGCTGCTTTCCTGGCAGACACGTGTAGCTTTCCTGGCAGACACACATGCTGTCAGAGGGAGCAGGGGGCAAGCACTGGGCTCTGGGCAGCCCCTGGGAGGTTTGGTGCTCCCAGCAGTGAGGTTTTTGAAGGTGTCTCCTTCCTCCATCTCCAGCCCTGCTCCAGACAGCTTTAGCCCTCCCTCCAGACAGCTTTAGCATTGCTTTCTCTGCTGCCTGCACTGAAGGGGTTCATGCTCTTCCTGAACCTGGGGCTGTGCAAAGCTGCTCCCTGTCTTTTAAAAACTGAAACCCACTTAATTGCATGACTTAAAATAAACTTTCAGCCCTTTTATTCTTCTAGCCTCTGGTCAAAAGGCCACAACGCCAGCTGCAAACTGACTGCCAGAGAGAATGTGCAGAATCAGTACCACTGCACGATCCATTTAGCCAGCCAGATCTTGGAAACAGATGGTTACAGAGTCTCTCTCCAAGGCAGCTTCTTTGGACGTAATCACGTGTACATTACCTTTTCTGAGTACAGTCCCCGGCAGCACAGTAAGTATGAACCAGGGCAGCTGTGGGCTAGGCCTGAACTAGCTGTTTTGGGCTAGGTCTGATATGCTCTCAACAAAGGGTGTCTCGAAGACAGCAAGTGAAAATAATGGAAACAATCCATTGGATCATTTGGATGTAGATAATAGAAATGATCCTTTGCCCATCCCTGGAGAGGACACTATTGGACTGCAGTCCCAGTGTCTCTCGATTCTGACTTTTCCAGGACTTCAGAGGGTGTTTGCTCTGGAGCACTTTTCAATTATCCTTCTCATCTGCAGCGTGTTTTCATGTGTCATGGATCATGTACACTTGGATTGCCTCTATAGTTGTGTTTTTCCTAAGAAATAAAGTAATGAGGAATCAAAGTCATGGATCTAGTTCAATGTCCCATAGCTGGTACTTCAGAGAACAGCTCTGGTATTCACAGTGTCAGAGCCTGTCTCTATTAGTGGCATGTTGGAAGAGCAGAATGTGATATCCAGAGTGGTTTTTTGCAGGATTATCCCCAGGGGCTATTTGAGTTATCATCAATTTATGTCAGTTCTGTAGCTTTTCTGACCTACCCCAGTCTACTCTAAGCTAATTTGATGTTAGTATCACTCTTTAGACCCAGTTTTATCTTCCAAGACTTCAGTCAGCCTAGTATCATGCATCTCCTTCTGTGGTGCTCACATCCCAAGCACTGTGAAAAAAACCTACCTCTCTATTTGCAGTAAAACTTGATCCACCGTTGAACATCCAGAGCAACGCCAGTGCTAGCAAGTGTCAGATATGGTGGAGTGTGCCTTGGTACCTCGCTGAAATTCTTCAATATGAGTTGCAGTATAAGGAGTACAGCATGTCCTGGGAGGTAACTGGATGAGGCACACACGGATACTGCCTTGCTCTTTGGGCGCAACGGCCTTGCCACTCAGCTCAGGGCCTTCTGGGAGCCAACAGTTTCAAGCTGGCCTTTCTGCTTTCCCCATATCAAGGCTGACAGATTTTATATAAAGCACAAACACTAAAGAGTAGTAAATCTTCTTCTGAACCCTGCATCCATGATCATGCAGGCCCTCTTCTTGCACCCAAGAAAAGAGGATCTAGAAAAAAACCAAGGGAGGAGTGGGGAGTGTTTAGAAGACGGTCCCTTTGCCTGGCCTTGTTAACAGCAATGCTTTGTCACGCTCTGCAGATCGCACTGAACAAGACACCCCCCAGCCCGGCGCCACAGATTGAGATTGAGGCCGCGGAGCTCCGCAGCGGCGTTCCTTACGTCGCACGAGTGCGCTGCAAGGTGTCAGAAAACGAGGATTCCTACCATAGCCAGTGGAGTGAGTGGAGCCAGACAACAGTGTTTCAAAGAGCAGGTACAAAGAATATCGTTTCTACTTTAATTCATGTCTTTTCATGTCCATGTGCCAAAGCCGGGAAGATACCTGGTAAAATGAAGCTTTTCAAAGCCGAACCAACTCCCTTCAAGTTTTTACAGGCAAACCCCTTTCCTCAGGGTCTTTAGCAGCCTGTTTCATTTGCACTGCTTGGCTATTTGGGGTTCTATCCTCACTTCCAGACTTCTTATCAATTATTTTTGTGCTGATTCTTTTATTAGGTGTGCCAAAACTGTCTGAAAAGATCCTAAATACCAGAACTATGCACTTCTTGTTCATTCCTCTGAGTTTTGGCATTTTAGTCTATTTATTTTGGAACTGCAAGCTTTCTTCAAGGTATGTTATAGCTTTTCATTAAGTTTCCCATCATCTTTACAACTCAAAGAGGGTAAATCAAGTGTCCTTATGTACCTTTTTTCTTTCTGTGTCTGCTGCATGGGGTCAATCACTTTCAAAAGCTCTTTTGACAGTCTTAAAACATGCCATGTTCCTTGGCTGATGGCAGTTAATAACCCACTACACAATTCTTAAGGGGACCAAAATGCCTTTGTGGCACCCAAACTCAGCTAAAGCTCAACGCTGAGGGTCTCTTGGAGTTAAAGAAATTGAACCCCCTGGAAATTTTGTGTTAAGTTTCACATAGATAAATTAAAAGTGCAAGCACACAGCAATCCATAAAGGTAGTTAAGCTGGTGTCAATGTTAAGCTACTCATGACATGCCTGGCAGCAGCCTGTATGTAAAACACCAATATAGGCAAACTATACGGACTCAGTTTCAGTGTTTCTTAGGTTCTGGGACCAAGTTGTACAGAGAACAAAGTGTCTCTGGAACCTTGGTTCAACCATCCTCAATTTTTTACGCTGGCAGAGCAAAGGTAAATCTGCTACCTCTTCCTTTTCTGCCTTGATGTACATTATTATGCTCCATACACAGTCACTCTTAGAGAAGCAGAATACAGGATGTCCATATGATAAAATATTTTTACAGGATAGCCTCTAATAAAGGAATTAGGATATCTGGAAGAATTTCTCTGTCTAAATGTAATGAAACTAGAATTCTTTAAAACACTTCCAGAAAGAGTGGTTTAGATCAAGTAAGTTGCTAAATAAATGTATACATGGCCCGGTGCATATAATGAGTAATAGACTAGTATTGACTTTGCAGCACATAGCATTCCTCAGAAACTTTAAGACTGTGCTTCAGGCTAGAAACATTAAATGCATGCAGAGGAGGCAGACAAACAATTGCATGAGATGTCAGAAACCATGTGTAATGGGCTTCTTGCGCAATCTCTCTAACCTAAGTGTGGGGCTTTCATCTAATCAGTGTGCTATATCATCAAGACAGAATACAGGAAAATTGTCTGGGTTTTTTATTTTAAGTGTTGTTTTCTCACTTCAGGGCAAAAAGCCTCTCCTGCTTTAACATTCCCACACCAGCTGCTTTCTTTCAGCCACTCTATAATTTACACAACGGGAATTTTAAGGTAAGAAGTTTTGTTTCTTTCATATGACCCTCAGTTGACAAGGGGATCATTTTTATTTTTTTCTCTGGGATTAATGACTCTAGCTCCTGAGCAGAAGTACTAATACATGGTTCTGGTCTTCCTAGGAGTTTATATAGTTTCTCAGTTTCCTTCCTCCACATACTAGCTACACCACCAGAGCTTCTGTCCAGCTTCTCTCTCCTTAGAAATAAACCCCCTTCCTGTACGTAATGAACATGAAACAAAGCCAAAGCAATACAAGAAGTTTGCAGTATATCCTAGATGTGAAATTGTGAACATTTCTTGTGAAATTAGCAGCTAGATTGTCTATCCTATTACCCTAAATTTGCTCTGTAGATTTTCACTAAATCCCTTTATTACTGTGCCAAAGGCATGTAGAAAGAACAGTTATTTTGCAAATTCCAATTAAGCAAAATGTCCTGAACTTATTGATCCTTTCACTAGGATTGGGTTGGACCTAATGAGGCTTGTAGCCAATTTGGAAGAGAAGAGGCCAGCAACTCAAACAAAGCGACCACAGATGGAGTTTCTGATCTAAACACCCAAGAACTGATTTCCCAGATTTCCTTGAAACCTATGGAAAATGCAAACCCAGTTGCTGCAGAAGAAAGCCTTGTGCTTGCCTCAGGCCCAAGCCAGCAGTATGTCCCCAGCAGATACGTAAGAGCAGAAGAGATAGAAGTGAGGCTGGGACTAGTGTTTGCACAAAACCCTGCTGATGATGCAGTTGGCCTAAAAATCTCTGAAATAATTAAAGCCAACCTTGAGAGTCCTAGCATGGGAAGGAATTATCCCTCTCACTCACAGCATGGAAAGGGTGACTTCCTTGTTCTTCCGGAACCTTTGGAGATAGCAAATGTGTCCTTTGGCAGCAGTGACTATTGTACCTTGTGTGACAATGATACTAGAGGAGGTTTGATTCCTGCTGAACTACTGAAGCTCTCCAGTGGTAACAGTCTTGTCAAGCATCAGAATGATCAGAGTGATCTTCCCTGAGGAACATTGCCTGCAAAGATCTTTCTGTTCCTCTCACCTCCCAACACAGTCTTGCCAAGTGACTTACATTGTGCCTGTGTAGACAGTTACAAACATGTACCAGTTTTAGGTAAATCCCCAATATCTGTACCTCAAAAGAAGATTGTGACCAACTCCTAGCAAATGCTACTACTACAGGCATGGCAAGGCCTCACTCCAGCAACATCTGTCTAAGGAGACACAGGACCATCCCCTTCCCTAAACTAACCTCCCAGCCGCAGCACAAGTCCAGCAACCCCCTAGTTTAAGGAAGCAGCAGTAGACCGGCTGCTTTTCCTCAAGAAGAACTACTGGAATTGTGTACCTCTCAGGAAGAGCAAGCATTACGACGTGCTGAACCATGATTTAAACTCCATCGTTATTTTAAAACCATGTATGATTCTTCATAAAACCGTGATAAACAATTTTGCCAAGGAGGGTAATTTTGCTCCTTAATATGATATTGATAACTTCAAATGGTTCCTGATTTCATCAGAATTTATAATTGCACTATTTAAAGTTAATCAGCAGTGGGCCTTGCTCTTTATTAGACTGAATGGCTGCACTTTTTTTTCTTGCAGTAACTAGGCCTCACATACTGCTTTGATTTTAACAAAAATGTATTCCAAGGTTAAGTGGCTGTATGGATCTAATGGAGAAAGGTGAAAAGAAAGAACAGCACAAATGAGCTTTATTTAATCACAAATCAGGCCAGGCCCACTACCTCTCCAGGGCTTTTATTATTTCTCCACAACTGACAAGTCCTTTGCCTATCTGCTCAACAGGTACAGCCTTTCTGAGCCAGTTCTGGGGAGGTTCGCTTTCTACCATAGAAAATCCTACATATGATTGAGGACCCAAGTAGATTTCTGGAGTCTTAGTTATATCACCTATATTTAAAGGCCTCAAGATTATTAGCAGCACAACAAGGTGTGTACACATACATCTACACTAGCTGGCACATGGATGCCTACAGTCACGGACACTCCTTCACACCTCTCTGGGAGGGCTTCCCTTGTCTCTCTGACTGTTGGTACCAATCACTTCTGACAATGCAGACAAGAGATTTCAGTTACAAGTAAAGAAGCAAATTGAGACACCCTTCCCAAAAACGTGTGCTAAGCCGGGGAGCTATTGTGGGAAGTCTTCACCTGGGAAAAAGACAGCAGCAGAAGCAGGAGCTCACAATCCAATGTGTGACAGCCACAGGAGGTGCCAGCAGTGATTGTTTTTTTTTCCCAGTGTTGTAAACAAAAGGCTTTTCTGATACCTGAAAAAATATCCTCTTTCTGCTCCTTTGTGCTTTTTATCTTGTAAAAACTATATTCAAGGATGCTTTTTATACTATACCACAAACTAACGGCAGGAGAAGAATGTGATGTTACTGTCATTAACAGTTGCTATAATTTCCTCTGGAGAAGAATACCTGTAAAACAAGACCACATGCTCAAAGGATTTTGCTGATCCCAAATTTTTACACCCACTAGTGTGGCTTTTGATGTCGTGTCCCAAATTTCAAATCTTCAGGTTCAGGGGTATGCTTCCTGAAACTGTCAGATCAATTGTACCTTAAATCTCCCAGATCTTGACAGCCCATGTTTCTGAACATGTCTGCAAAGAAATAGAACCAGCTTCATAAAATCTTGTTCAGTTAACAAGGTATTCTGTCTGGTAATATCAGCAAAAGGAGAATGGGAACAATTACATCCAGATACAAGGAAGAAGCAGCAGGTGAAGCTATGGAAGGGAGAGGACAAAACTTAATGAGATAGAGAAGCAAAAGGAAATAGAGAGATTGAATGTAGTAGGAAATTACTTGAGAGAAATGAAAAGTCAAAGCTGATGCTGCCTGTGTCGATCAGGCCAGGAAGACTGTAAGTACTGAGTTTGGAGATGATGACAGGCTGATGGTTAAAGGGCTGAAATGATACTGCATCATCAGCAGTTCTCCAGGTGAAACTCATAACAACTTTGAGCTGCTTCTGCTTTTATGCAGCTACTTCTAAAATGGGAAAAGTGCAAAGAGAAAAGGTACCATAGAAAGTGTTAGCTGTTGCAGCTAGAAAAAAGATTAACAAAAGGCCTCTGCGTTACAATTAGGTCTTTGGAAAAAATCAAAGCCTCCTTTTTATTCAGCCAGTGAAACCTACAATTTTCCTAGAAAACTGGTGTATAAAAGCCATCTTTAATGTACTTTTGTTTTCTCTTTTTGTTTGGGGTTTTGCATCATGTCTGAGATCAATATAGGTTCAAGCTGTATGTAGGTTCAAGATACATTTAGATGTTTCACAGCTTCTCCCAGAATCTCCGAACTATTCTAAAGCTGAGTTTTGCCTCTAAATGTGATACATATCCTTCCACAGAAAGATAGAGAACTGCCACCTAGTAAGGAGACATAAGGTGGGCTCTGAGCAAGCCTTTGAAGCCTTTCATTCCCTGGGCCTACCAAGCCCATGCTATGTGTGTCCTCTGCAACCAGAACAAAGTGTCCGGTATTTTCCCCTTTTTTCCTGCTGAGTTCTCCAGAGGAAACAATTATATGTAAGTAATGCTTGTAAACCCCTAAGAGCTGAAAGTGTTCTGTGACAAAGATTTTGTTTTAATTGGGGGTTCATTTTTTGGTTGTTTGTTGTTTTGGGGTTTTTTTTATTCCTTGTAGTGAATAAAGTAAAAGAACTAACACTGTGTGATAAGTACATAGAGCAGATGTATAAATTAATCCAGACTTTGATTTTCAGAAGTTAGTGCCTGAGAGTTTTGCAAAGGGCTTTAGTGTAGCAAACACTGGCTACATGTATCATCAGCAAAAGTTAGTTTGAAGATATCATAGAAGCAGGAGAGGGAAGAACTAAATGCTCTCCCTAGTTTGCAGACCAAAGCACTGAGCAAGTGCTGCTGCTACCACCATCAACAGAAAAAGGGCTAAGAAGGCTCCTGAGTGAAGAAGATGTTTTTAAGAGCTCATAAAGCCATGAGGGACCAGCATGGTAAGCTATCTCATGGTGTCTAGCATGTGAGCACCAGTACAGTTCTGCTAGTGCCCACCCAATAGTTATACCTCTGGTGAAGCACTTGTGTTCCCAGTAATGAGTGATAGAAGCTGTATCTCAGTCAGACATTCTGCTGTTTACTCATCTGTACGCTCATTTCAGGAGGGGTAAGAAGATCAGACTGCAAGTTTCTCAACAGTATAGGTATCACAGCACTGATAGAAACTAATTTTGAAAACGCAGCAAGCAAGTCACAACCATTAAGACACAGCACTCAACCTGTTGTGCCCTCTCAGTGAGGATGACTTGTCTTCACAGTGCAGCTTCTAATGCATCAAAGCAAAATGAGGTGTCAAATAGTGGTGTTTGGCATGCTGAAAGATTCCCCACAGCCCTGAGCTTCAGGGCTGAAGATCATTGATCTGCAACCTCCTGCTCAAAGGAGCAGAAGCCTAGCTTGTGAAAGCAATCTTTCTTCCCCAGCCTGCCATTAGTCATTGGCCAAATAAAGCCATAAATCTTCTCCTGGTTAAATAAGCAGATAGGAGGAGAGTAATTCCAGAGACAAGAGAAACAAGCTTCCTCTTTTTACTTCACTTTTGTTAAATTTGATCATTGTGCAAACAAAGGACAGAGAATGGTGGTTAGACTCAGAGCAGCACCATCTCACAAGCTGCCCGGTGTGAACTCCGCCAGTTCCCGCTCCACAGCCCCACCACTCCAGCATTCCTCTATCGCTGTGCTCCTCTGAGTCACCAGTGCTGTGCTGCAGAAGGCTGTCTCTGTCACCACAGGTCTTTCAGGACAAGCAAAACCCCTCGAGTCTCCCAGCATCCCTCAGCAGAGAGTACACTCTTTCACAGAGCCATCCACGTGTTCACACATCCAGCCAGTAAAAACACTGAAAAGTAAAAATAGTCTGTTTAATCTTCTGTAATTTAATCTAATCTGCAGATCTGTCCCTGCTAGAGGCACAGCAATTCTGAAGACAGAGGCGCTAATCAAGTACAGAGATCTAAATTATCAGTTCTAAAGCAAGAACTGTAACATTTGATGACATACATATTTATGTACTGGTGATCATAACTGGGAAAGAGGACGGGGTGTTCTTTTTATGCTAGGAAAGGGAATGAACACACAGGGGCCTTTGTTTTAACAACGTGCGAGCCAAGGATTTAGTTGCAACGCAAAACTGCACTGGGATTACTTCTTCCTTCATGCTCATGTCACCAAGTTAATTGACAAAGTCTCAGTGAGAAATCTTATCATTTTAGGGCTGGTGAACAGATTGATTTGATCAACACACTTCCTATGTTCAGTGCATATTGGAGCACAGCGCAGAAACTGCTGTGACAGCATCAGCTCCAGATACCATGTGCATGTAGAGCAGCCCAGTATTGTGTGCTATTTGCTTCTCTCTGTGAGCAGTGTATTTATATTCATACGGTGCTGCGGGCCAAGCTGATTCACGGGAAGCCTAATATAGGCAATGCCAGCACACAGAAGAAACAGCCATTAGAGCCTAAACACGAGTAATGAGTTGTCTGCTGTATTACCCTTTTCTAAGAAGGTCTGCCAAATGCTGTAAAAGTTGTAAGCCAGAGGCAAATCCAAATAAAGCATTAATGTAAGAAAGGAATCAACCTGGACAGCTCAGCGAAGACTTTTCCATAACATACTTTTACTTTCAAAACCAGACAATGGATGTATTCAGTATGCAGTACTAGAGAATAAAATTAAGACTGCTTTCACAGAAATCAATCGCATGCCTCCCCTGGTTTCAGTGTGCACAACTGGTTACCTCATCTTTATAACGAGATTACAGTTTTCAATAGCTTGCACAGCAGTTCCCACAGTTCAGTACGTTGCAGTAGGAGGTACACCAGTGCTCAACACATGGGTGATACAACCCTTTGACTCCTAACACCAGTTTCTTCCTTATACAGTTAAAGATCATATATGCCAGTTAAAGACTATTGATCCTTCCCATCACCTTCTGTCTATGCCCTAAAATCTAGACTGCTACTATCACCAAACTGAGGTTTTTTGTCTGATGGAGATATGGATGTAGTTAGTTATTTAATCAGCACTCTGTGGGAGGGAGAAGACATGATGAATTCTTCCCTGGCTGGGAAATCTTGGACCAGCTCCAAGCAAGTAAATGCAGTCAGCTCAGCAACATTTCTGGGGCTAGACAGTCCAGTGACATGGAAGCCACCTGCCAATCTGAATGGAACTTGTCTATGTGAACTGAGGAAAAGTACAGGGTTTGTTTATCACATCCCTGTCTCAGATCCCCTGATGTTTGTTGAAGTGTTCCCCAGTGCTGCAGTATAGTTGCTTGCATTTGCACACCGCGTGTTAACAATTAATTTATTTCTCTGGGTCTAATACCCAGAGAGCTACATGTGATTTTGCAACTGTACAGTCAGTTACAGAACAGCTTTCTATGGAGATATGATTCAGAGACTGCAGTGAGAACACAGCTGGAATACATCTGTGTGAGCAGAGTGCTGTGGTAGTCTCATGTTCTAAAATGCATCGATAGGCCTTAGCTGGCCTGACTGGTCTCACCTGCGCTTCCCACCAGCCTCCTTGGCCAGGTTCTGGGAGCTCAATTTAACCTACCTGTAGACCTGAACAACACAATTTGTCTTCAGCTGTGTCTCTGTCATTTCCTGGGCAGCCCCTGGACCTCTGCGTTAGGTAGGTGGTATTTTGGATGCACCCCTTGGGTGGATGTGGTGGCTCATCTCCAGCCCTCTCTCTGTCCCTGACTCCCGATGGACTCTGCACCGGTGTCAGAGCCTGGTTTCCAGCCCTACCTCCCAGAGAGACCTTGGACCTATGTTGGAGCTTTGCCTCCGCAGCCCGGCTGTTCCTGGGCTCCTTGAATGGCCCCCGGACCTGGCCTGTCCCTCACCCTCTCTGAAGCGACAACGAACCTCGACAGCAGCACGGGGCTCTGCCCGCCGAGGAGGGGCGGCCCGGGACCGCCGCTCCCGACTCCGTGCCGCCGCCTCGCTCCAGCGCCCCGTCCCGCAGCATGTCATTGCCATCTGCTGGCAGAGCCCCTTTCCACAGCCGCCCTGCCCGCAAAGCAGGACGCTGCCATCCCTCTGGCGCCTACCAAAGTGCCCTCTGCCCTCCCAAATCACCTCGGCCTTTTCCCTCAGCCTGGTACCCAGGCTCCCGCCGGGAGCCGGCAGCGGGGATCCAGCGCTGGGATTCGCGCAGAGGAGGTGCGGTTCCCCTCTCGGGGTCCTGCAGTAAACTGTCTGACCCGAGACAACTGATTGTTTCCTCCAGGAGGGGAGTTCTTCCTCACATCTGTGTTTCTCTGCAATACCGTGTATCCAAACTACGTCTGGTCGCCCGGGTTCAGGAGATTCAGCAAGGCTGCGACGGGCACTGGAAGAGGAGTGGTGGCGTTTACAGGCTGGCAAGGACTGCAAAGGGCTAGAGCTACTTAAACAGAATGCCAGGTTTGGAAGTGTACATGTGGTCATCGTGTAACCTTCAGCTTAATCACGTATGCCAAGTAGGTAGTTCATAATGATTCACAGAATGTTTCCTCTGTAAATGGATCGCGATTAGACAATGTCAGTGAATGCACCTGGTCACACACAGAAAGGAGGTTCTTCTGGAAACATTCTGTACTAAAAGGAACGGGAGGAAAACATCTAAGCGGCTTCAAAATGTGCATCAGTGTAGGAAGGGAATTCTATTTCCAGGTTCACATTTGAGGACCATGCAAATGGGATTTAAATTATGCTTAAAATAGGATCTCTACAGTCAGAGACAGAACGGGAAAGGTATTTTAGACACCTAATTTAATTGCCTACATTTTACAGGTGTCAAAGCATTCTTTCTTCTGTTTCTTGGTGAAAGGCTACATCAGTTACACTGCTTGCTGGCTCCTGTTTATACTGCTGCTGTTGCTTCTGTTGATTTCATTTTTTCCCCTGCATTTTGGGTAGAACTACCTTCCTATTTTAATTCTCTTTATACAAATTGCTGCACACTTCTCTTTATTTCACAAATAGAACAGTTTTTTTTCTTAAAATAAAACTACATTTGCAAAGTAGTAGAGAGATTAGCTGTTAACTTGGCTTCCATCGCTTCTGCTGCGAAACGCAAATGCATGCATCGCACAGCAAAAACACTACAGCAGAACTGAGCTGCTGGTGTAAAGCACCAGTTTAGTTTCTTGACAGGAGTAATGGTTTGGGTGTTGTACCTAAAGCTACAGTAGGCTTTTCCCAAGCTGTCTCAATGTAGAGGTCATGGTGGCAGGGAGAAGGTTAGCACTCAGGACTGCAGAGGAACACATTTGCAGTTTAATTTGATACTTGGCAAACTGCAAAGACGTTTTCTGAGTGATGCTGTTGAGGTTGTATTGCCTTGCAGAGTAGGAAGTTACTTGTAACTTTAGTAGGCAAAAGCCTAAGATCCACTTACCTGGTAAGCAGAAGATTTGTTGTATTTTTAAAGTTTTGTAAATAAACTGGTCTGATGGAAAATAAAGGCTTCTGGGAAAATACCAATGCTGAACCGTGGTAAGGAAAGTAGGAGAAACTCTGCCAAGCAGCAACAAGCTTTTACATAGCATAGGGCATTAATGCTGTAACAGCGTTTGTGGCTGCTGAATGGTCTGTTGGTCTGCTGGCTTTGACTTATGTGAATCAAACAGATGCTCCTGGCCAAAACACAGACTCTTTTCCATTTGATCTGGCAAAATTTTTCTCTCCTCTGTTCACAGTTTTAGCTTTATAACTAGACAGTATCATAATGGTCCATACAGCTGATTGAACAGTCGGGTTTCTGTTTGATTATGTTCCTTCATATTTTTATAAGGCTTAAAAAGTATCAGGCTTGTCACAGACCTAGTACAATTTATGGATTGCAGGGCACACAGTTTACAGCTATTTCAAATGTTACATGGCCAAGAGCTGTTAGCACAGAAAAGGAAGGAATTAAGAAGAGCAGACTCACAATAATATTGCATGACTATTCAATTAAGCTCTGTGATCAGGGCAGTTCTGTTCAGACTCATTTCCTATTCCAGTAGGGCTAACTTAGGCAGACGTAATATTCTGATTCATTTGTATCCCTGCTTATCTGGGCTGCGGATCAGCATACAAGCTATGCGTGCATCTCACCATGCATGAGCTGACGCAACCACAAACCAGGCAGCAGCATCACTACAGGCAATTTGCTAGGTTCTGCTGCTTAACATCAGCACTGTAGCGTTTTTTCTTTACAGGAAAAAAAGCACACAGCAGCATCTAAAGCTGTTTCATGAAATACTAGTATATCTCGCTTTCAGCTTGGAAAGTGTTCACTGATGCTGGAGAGAGAAGCTTTGCTGTGATATCCTTTGAAATTAAGACAATGCTGCAGAGTCCGATGGCTTCATCTTGCAGAGTTCAGGGTACTGGACCTGCTGGAAAACTTGTACAGTGGAGACTTTCCTCTTGCTCATTTGAAAACAAACTGAGAAACTAGAATTAAATAGGAAAGGGGCAACAACAACATGAGGCAATATGAGGAAAGGCTGAATGGAATTGAGAAGACTGAGAGAGGATTGGATTACTGTTTATGAGTATCTGAAGTGTGGGAAACAGAGGGAAATGGCCAGCCTCTTTTCAGTGATCTGTGGGGACAGGACAAGGGGTGATGGCCTCAAGTTGGAGCACAGGGAGTTCCGCACCAATATGTGGAAGAACTTCTTCCTGGTGAGGGTGACAGAGCCCTGGGACAGGCTGCCCAGGGTGGTGGTGGAGTCCCCTTCTCTGGAGATATTCATGACTGATCTGGACACCTCCCTGTGCAACCTGTCCTAGGGAACCTGCTCTGGCAGGAGGTCCCTTCTAACCCCTAAGATTCTGTGAATCTCTGAACATCTGAGCTTGTCAGCAGTCAGAATTAAAAAGGAGAGTAGAGGCCCCAGTAGGAAAGGGAGTGAATAATACATGATGTGTAAGGGATTGATGGATACAGCACTCTCTTTTTATTTCAGTGGAACAATATAGTTTAACAAGGAAGATAATTAATACAATGCATTTTAACGAGATGATAGTAGCATACACAAAATTTGAGTTAAATTCTACAGAGCCAGATGGAATTCACCCTGAAGTACTTTTTGTAAAAGTAACACCCCTCCAAGAAAACTACCTGAAGCACTCTTTGCAACATCAAGTTATTTCTTAGAAGTCATGCTGAATAAGAAACCTGGAGGACTTTGGAAAGATAAACAGTCTCATCTTTAAATGTAGGAAAAATAAGAGTCCAAGATAATGACAAGCCAACTAGCCTGACTTCATTTGTTAAAAGGATTCTGAACTAAACTACTAAAAATATTTATCTAGATGGTTAAAAACTGAGAAACAATATAAATTGATTCATCAGCTTCTGTCTTCTGATTTTTGACACATTTTTATTTCAGAAGAATATTAAGGAAGCTGGTTGGCCTGAATGATACTTAGGAGTGAATGATTACACTTTTGGAATAGGCATTTGAGTCTAATCATTAATAGTTCCCCTTCAAACTGGAATGGCATTTCAGGTGGTATTCCAGGGACTATCCTGGCTCAATCTCGGTTTGATTCAATATTTGCATTAACTTTGGTGATGAAACAGCAAGTATGCATACAGGATTCATGTCATTGTTCTGGGAAGGATTTCTGTCATTTGGGAAGACAAAAATGAGGAGAAAAATGTTTTGATAAATTTTATATACAGTCTAAATAACATGAAATCCCATAAAGTGCAAAATACTGCACTTTGAAAGAAAAAGGAACTGCATTGGTGCGAACTAGGAAATAACAGGTTTATAGCAATAGAGAAAGAGGATGTGAGGGCTGCAGTGTGCCATAATCTAAATAACAACAGTGGGGCGTTACAGCAAACAGACAAATACTGTTACAGCACAAAGTAAGAGACGTAATTAAAGAGTGGTAGCAAGTACTGATTTGATACTTTTTTATAACAAATGAGGCCATAGTTGAATAGTATATACAAGTCTAGGTATGGTACCTTCAGGAGGATGCAAAGCTGTTGGCGAGGGTTGGAGGAAGTAAACACCACCTATGAGAGAGGCCAAGAGTTCAGCTATGGTCTGGAAAAGAGTGATTCAAACAGTGCCAGGGCAGGGTCAGATTAGATATTAGGAAAAAGTTCTTCACCGAAAGGGTTATCGGGCACTGGAACAGGCTGCCCAGGAAGGAGGTTGAGTCACTGACCCTGGGTGTATTTAAAAGATGGGTAGATGAGGTGCTCAGGGATATGGGTTAGTAGAGGACGGGTACGGTTGGACTCAATGATCTCAAAGGTCTTTTCCAACCGTGTGACTCAGAGATGGTGTATCCTAAAAACAAAGAAACGCACACAGATGTGGGTGCCCAACCCACTAGAAGATTCTGGTCAGTTGTCCTACTTGTCTGCTGAACAAAAGGAAGAGAAAACCATGATAAAGGAAAGTTGATTTAAGCTGACTACTGACTATAAAGTATGGCAGCTCAGGGACGCCGCAGCTGCCCTCACCCTCCACCTCATCCCTTGCTTGAATCCAGGCATCTGCATCTTGTGGATTCTGACACAGTTCAGCTGCCCTTTCCTGCACCGCCCTTTCCAGTGGCCCCTCACAGCCCAGTCACCCCTCACCAAATTGCCATCGGTTGCTGCAAAGCGCGGCGCACAAACGCCCATGGGCCCGGGTTGGTTCTGGTTCGCATTGACGCGCGGAGATCGACTCTAAAACTCGAAAGTTATAAAGTAGGTATGTTTATTGTGTGCAGATGCACGGGCGATGACTCCACCACATACCAGAAGTAGCAAACCATCCACACATTTATACAATAAAACAATGAATATTCAATTAACACCTATACATATTCATTACCTGAACCTGCCTACTCTTGCTTCACATGCTAATTAGCTTATTGTCCTTCGCGCTTGTGCAGATCCTTCCAAAAATTGTGGGCAGGGGTCTCTGGAACATGGGTGGTGGTGCTTGGGATGAAGGCCACGGGTCTTCCTCATGCTGTACTTTTCAACTTTTCGCCTGGAATGCGAGGGTCTTGCCAGCTTGCAGTGTTCTTATCAGTTTGAGCTAACTTATGTCCTTGTAAAGAGGCCCATGAACCTAATTCAGCCATCTTTTTTTTTTCTTTAAGTGACATATCTGTGATGGATATCATCCTGTTCTTCAATTCCTGTTCCCTACAATCACTCCCTTGAGATAATGCAAGGTCTTTTAGTCCTCCCTACAGTCAAGTCCCCGTAATGCGAAATGGGCCTCCTTGTCCTTAGTTGTTTCTTTAAACTGTGCGGTTACCTGACTTAAATTCTATGACTATTCTTTTAAGTATACATATATGGTTGTGTTTAGCTTATCCTTTCTATTTCTATATGGCCCCATATATCAGCATCAGGTCTGGCTGAGCCCCACGCGGAAGCACCCTTCGGCACACCGTCAGCACCAGCAGGCACGGACACGCTCTCGCCCCGCACACCCCAGAGCGCATTCATTGCGCAGGGTAATGTCACAGTACACTTGGAGAGGAATGGGTTTCATGGCCCATCCAGAGTATTTCTGACCCCCATATAATCAGGCCTGGGGAAGCTAGCAGAGACATGTCAGTATGCAGTAACAGGAGAGCTAGATGTCTGTGAGAACAAGAGGTTGCAAGAAAATCCATGAGGTAAGAAACTGCAAGAATGTTAACAGCTGCCTTGAGAAGGAACAAAGTGACTGTGTAGCCTCAAGCAATTATTAGCAATAGCGAGATGCCTGTAAAGCGGGTGAACAGAGCATCTAACCAATGGAGTGTAATGTAACTCCTGCACTGATACAGAAACCTATATAAGCTGTGTGTGTGTTTCAATAAAGGAGCTCAACACTTGATCACATTGGTCCGAGTTGAGTCCACAAAACTTCGGCTCCGGCAGGGTAACCAACGCCGAGTGGGTTCCTGGGCCGCGAAGGCCACCCTGGAACGGGAGTGCGTGCGAATCGGTGAGCCCGTACGGGAGTGGCACAGGGAGCGCTTCCCGGGGAAGGCAGGCTGCAGGGCGCGCACATCCCCGCTCACACGGCGTTTAGGTCACGGCTGTTGCCCATAATGGACCTCGGCGAGTAGAGTCCCCACCTGCGGGAAGCAGGAAGGCCGGGCATCGCCTCGGCATCGCCCGCCCCCTCCTGGCGTCACCACGGCGTCGCTCTCACAGCACTCTGGCGTCGTGGCACGAACCCGGATGTGAGCGCACGGCGGAGGCTGGGGACGCGGCTCCGCCCGGCGGTCCCGCCTTCTTCCGCCCTCACCCCGCTCGGCCCCCTGACAGGAACCGGAGCCGGCAGCGTCACCCCTACGAGTGCGCATGCTCGCCCTGCCGGAGGACGCGGAGGCTGACGGGGGACGCTCTGTCCGGGCTCGCACGTGAGTAGCAGGCGGCTGCACCAATGAGTGAGCGGGCTGCGCGGAAATCCTGCTGGCGGCGGAGGGGGGTATTGTTGTGGGTGACGACACAGAGGGAGGATGCGGGTGCCCCATTGGCTCGGGCTCGGCGGCCGTGCGCTGGGATCTTAAAGGGCGACCGGAGCGCGGGCCGCGCCGGCCGGGCGGGGCCCATGGCCAGCACCAGCAGCCACCTGGTGAGTCCGGGGCGCGGGGACAGCCGTGCGGCCGGCCGGGACCGCTGGAGGCCGCGGCCCGCTGGAGGAAGAAGCGGGCCCGGACTCCGGGGCCGGCCCCGGCCCGTGAGGGGGTGGCTACCCGTGCCCCGCACGCTGCCAGACGGCGGGGTCGCGGTGGGGTTTCTGGGCCGGCCCCGTCGCCCGCTCGGACGGGGCGGGGAAGGGGGGAGGCGCGGTGCGGCCGGGCGAGCGCTGCCCTCCGCGGGACCGGCCTCGGCGCCGCGGCCCCCGGTCCTCCTTGCGCCTCCCGGGTCGCCGCGGGCCTCGCGGGAGGGCCCCGCTCCCTCCCAGGCGCCGGCGGGCCCTGAGGCGCGAGGTGAGCTCGGCGGCGGGCGGCCCGATTCCGGCCCGGCAGCGGGAGGAAGCGAGGCCGGGGCCGGAGCGGCCGCCCCGCGGCCTCCGGCGGAGCTTCCCTCTCGGTTCCGGGTACGGGGCGTTGGCGTGGCTTTGCCGGGCCGTCTCCCACCGTAGAGCCGGCGTCTTGCCCCGGGGGAGCCACCTGTTACTCTGTAACCGATTTCTTTCGTAGTGGAAACAAACGCGGGAGGAGGACCGCGAGGGTCGTGAGAGGACGCCGCCTGAAAGGCAGTTGTTTACGTTAGTCTGACAGCGTAAGGCTGTAACGCTGCGTGAGCACTGACTAATAGAAGATGGAGTTGTAGCCAGTGCACAGAAGCGGTGATGGGCACCCTTAGCTTGCTTTGTGGCGGTTCTGTTGGTGTAGGAATTCCCTTGTGAAAGGAGGGTTGTTGGTTTTTTTACACCAATAATCCCCAGCTTTAGTTGATGCCGGTGTAGTGAGCTGGCAGTGATGTACGTTCCTCATCCTCATGTGCGTGCTGCTCTGGTTTTGGGTCTGGTGTGTGTGTTGTGCTGGCTGCCAGCTGCCAAGTTCTGCTCTGCAGCTCTCAAACTTGCTCCTCAGGTGGGGGTGGCAGAGGAAGGCCTGTTGCAGAGGGGCTGGCATGGCTGCCCTGGTTCCCTCAGCCCTGTTTGTGTCCAATCTTCCTCCTCATGCTCCGTGTTTGTTTTTTTTTTTTCACCAGGGTGTTACACATAATCATATTTGGCCCAGGATGAGAATTATTTTGTGGAGTAGATTTATGGGGGAGGACACAAGCTACTGCATCAAGGATTATGAAATTAAGCAGTGTTTGATTATTAAAGAAATTAGTTTTGCTTTCCTGCTGCTTGGTAGAACTCCATGTGGCCACTTCTCAGCATCAGAGATGACTTCTGTTTACTTGAACTCTCATACACAGAGAGGATGCTTCCTGTTGTGCTTCTGTCCTTGCTTGCTGCCCCTCTTTCCAGGTTTTTCTCTCCAAAGTATGTTGCTGTTCCTTTTCTTTATACAGTTTAGGTCCCTGCCTGTAAGAGAAATGTACAGAGAGAATGAAGAAGAAAGTTGACAACCATTTTTGTTTAAAACCAAAATATTTTCTCAGGGTAACTTATTTCTAATTCCATCTCTTCCATCCTGTTTAATATTTCTCTGGGGAGGTGAGTACACTGACCTGCAGCAGCAGATAGAGATGGCTTGATTCAGCTAACCTTTTTGTAATTGAGATGCTATCAAATAAGGCCAATCCAGTGCTTCTGAGGCTCTGAGCAAGTTAATGTCAGTGTGATGGAATTAATGACATTAATGAGTTCTGTGATCATTTTATTATAATTGCAAAATACTTGGGGTGGGGGAAGGGAATAGAGCTTTGAAAGGAATATTCCCACATTGCTCTGCCAAAACAGTTAATTTTTGTATTTGTGTATGTGGGGACAATTCCTGAAACATTCTACTGTTTGGTGGTAGAGTGGTACCAAGGAGAGAATTGCCCTTTTAAGAAGGAAACAACTTTAGTGCTGCTTTAGTTGCAGGTGTCAGTGTAGTCTTGGTTATTTGCTGTTCATGCTTTCATTATAATCTCTCAAAAGGAAGAGTCTGGAAGAATGGTTATTTACATTTTCATTTTCAGCAGCAGCTTTGCTAGAAGGTTTAGCTGTTCTAGTGATCATTAGATTCTACCAGTGTTTCTGATCTGCTAAAACTTGTAGTGAAGTCTTGAGTGTGTCTGAATAAAACTGCTGGTTTGTTCCCCCCACCCCAGCCTGTGGAACGAATATAAACTGCACTTTCCAAAGCGCTGGGTTCTTAAGAACTTAACAGAGTAAGTTCTGCACCTATGCTAGAAATTGGTCTAGGCTATGGTAAGAGTTCTCTTTGTAGTTATTTAGAGGTATCAAACTTCCAGACAAGCTTGAGGGTTTTCCCTACATACATATCTACTTAATATTCTCTTCGCTTGGCTTTTCACTCTAAGACTGACAGGCCTTTGTCACTCATGCATGGGCTTTTCAGTGGGCTAAGTTTTCTGTGTCTTACCAAAGCAGGCAGTGGGAATAGAAAATAGTAAAAGATAGCAGATGTTGAGAGTGCTCAAAGGGTGGAAAACATAGATGAAGCTTCAGAGGAGCGATTTGATATGCATTTGTATTTCTAACAAGTGCTGGTAGCTAATGGAAAGGAGATGGTGTAGAGAATAATCTGGATATAATAGTGATGTTCAACTGAAAAATGTATCTGTTGTGTGGGTATGTTTTTTTTCTTGAAGCAAATTATTCCTTGGGCTGTTGGTCTGTTACTCACAGTGCTGCTGTAGCTGGACATTGTAAGGTGCTGTAGACTCATTTTGCTTCCCTAAAGCAGCTCAGTTGGAAGGCAGCATTGCAGGAAACACTTGGGAAGGGATGCTGACTGTTGAACACATAGGAATTTTCTTAGAAAAGGCATGAAACCTGGGGTGCAGTCACTTTGGTAGACTGAAAAAAAGTGATGAACTGGCAAGGTAATAAAAAATAGGTTTGGTCTGTGAGCATGTGAAATATTTTAGTAATCCCTGTTTTATAACTGAATATTTTATCTCATCTCTTTTTTTTTTTTCCTAGAAAGGCTGTATGGATTGCAGTAGAACTAGCACATTTATGACATCAGAAAATATGTGAGAAATTATTTTTTAATACAGAAAGATTAAAAACGTAATTCAGAACACACTGTGAAAGATAGGATTTTCTCCAAGTTCCTCATATTTGAGGTTGCTGACGAATTTGTATAAAGCCAAGGAATTGTTGTTTCTGCTACTTCAAATGGGAAAACTTTTTTTGCAGGTGGCCAAGTTAGATTATGCATATGTAATAAAGAAGTAAAAAAGGGGAAGGAGCTGATTTTAATTTTTTTTCCCTCCCTCCCCCACTTCCCTTTCTGGCAACTTATTTGCAGGTAAGCTTGTGGAAAGTTACTGAGGTCTAACTAAGCACGTGGAAAGACCGAACATGCACGGAGTTAGCTGCTTGATCTAGAACCTTATTTTTCACACTTTATGGGTTCTACTTGACAGTGCTTTAGGAAATAACTGGTTTGAGTGACTCAGTACTGAAGTTGAGACTTGCTTTCTGATGTAAAAGACAAGCTGTAAATACTTCACCTGGCAAATTTTCTCTAATTCTTTATGGTGAAAAATTGCAAGGATTAACTTGCTTAGCACATTCTTCTGTAAAGAAAGTATTAAATTTGATGTTCAGTTCTTCAGTAATCCTGCAAGAATTTAATTTACAGCTCTTGACTGTGCTGTCCAGCTTTTGTACACTCAGTCTACATGCAGCCCCTCTCTGGTCTGTATGCAAAGCTGCTCTGTGCTCCTTGAATTGCTAGCCAGGAGCCTGGTGTAGGAAGCCCCTTTGTGCTAGCACGAGCCCCCATCCAAGCAATGCCGGTGTGCTCCATGAGGTGTCTGGTGGTGTAGAATGGGATCCAGGCTGTTGCAATTACAGATGACTTTTGTTTTCTTGTGAGCTGGCCTGGATCTGTTTGTGTGAAATGAATTCTCAATGGCTTGTTTACATATAGAGCTATTTGGGCCATAGGCTGACTTTACGTTCTTAGAGATTTTTGTGGTTTCCTGTTTCTGATCTGTTTTGAGGCTCGCAGTGGGGGGAGGCGGAGGAAGGAGCCCTTAAATAGTCTCTGCCCCTGAAGGTGCTTGGAACTTGAATCCTTTGCTTCGCAGTAGAGGAGGCTAGAGGGTAACAGGCTGATATGCAGGTTCTTACAAATCCTTTCATTCCCTTTAATCCCTACCTGAATTTGGAATTGGAATCCTGGAAACCAGTGGCAGGAAATACCACTGTATGTGTCAATTACTCAAATTCAGAAAAGGCATTTGCATTGACTGAAGTGCTTGGGTCAACATCACTCTGCAAGAAATCAATTTCTCTAGAAGCAGAATCTGTCCTGTGGATAGAATCCCTTTTCTGCCAACATGAAGAGTCAAAACAGTCTAACAGCGTAGTGGTGTTCTCTGTGCTTCAAAATCCATGAGCTTATTTGTGGTACTCTTGCTGATACAACACAAATCTGACTTCCCACTACTGACTTCTGGATAAACTGTGTTACAGATTTACTGCAGAAAGGAGGTGGTGGTAGGTGATCAGTTCAGTTGCAAAGGAAGGTAGAGTGGCAGAGCTGAGCTTGTTCTGGTGTGTTGACATTATCTTATATGAACAATACAGTGTGTCTCCTCAAAGTTTAAAACACTTCTTTGTATACCATGAACTTTGTGAGGATGTACATCCAGAAAGCTTAAGAAGAAAAATCCACTGATTTGGATTCTTCAAAGTTAGTTTTCTCAATTATATTCTGACAGTAGGATTTGTATCTTCCAAAATTGATTTCAAACATGAGGTGAGCAACTGCCAACCAGGTACTGGAGTCTTTTTTAACATCCTGCTTGGGCCTTGGAGTAATATGAACAAAAGTCCCTGAAAACAATTTTACTAATCAAATCTTCATAGGTTATTTGAGCATGGTATTACATCAGGCTTAGCTGGCGCTTCATATATATACTTCCTCTGAAGTAATAACTCCATCTTATAATGATTTATTTAAGTGTTTTCAGCATTGCCCTCATAGTATTGCAGTTTTTCTTTAAATTGTATTAGGGCTGTTAATATATCAAGCAGACTACGTCACCTTGAATTCTTTTCATACTTCTCTTTCCCACTACTGCAGCCAGTTTAGGTGGAATAGCATCTTGGAAGAATTACTTGCTCCATTCTTTCCCCTTCCATTAACACTTAAAATCTTTAATCTTCAGTGTATTACCAGGACATTAATTTTAAAGAATTTTTCTTTTAAATGATGGTCATGTTTATCAAGGTGGTTTGTTAAGAGATGCTTTTTGGGAGGGAATTCTTTTAGCCAGTGCTTCAATGAATGCTTACCTTCCAGCATTCAACAGGTTTCAAGTGACACTGCTCATGTAGTTGTACTGGTGGGCCAGAGCCAAGTCTTCTTTAATCTGTTAGTGTGGCAGTCTGATTAAACAACAAAAAGATCCTCCTTTTGTACAGCTGAATGCTTTTGAAATGTGCATGGTTTATTGATAAGAGCAGTCTAATAAGCAACAGATTTTTCAAGTAACTTCTGAGATTAAAAAAAAAGCCTCGCTCCAACTAGATGTATGACTTTGGGTTCTTTTGCAAAACAAAGCTGTTTTAAAATAACTTTTATAATTGAAATACGAAATTTCAATCTGTTCTTCTAAATGGTGCAATCAGTAGGCATTTATGAACCTTGATCAAACTATAGATTTTGATAGATTGTTTGGCTTCAGACTATTTTGCTGACTGTAATTGTCTGTTTCTTCAAGGCACGTGGATTTGATGGGCAATTTGTTGTGTTCTGAGCTAGACCTGAACTTCTCTACAGTAATCTTTCATACTGTTTGGCAATGAGGTTTGAAAGTGCTGATGCAGCTCTACACAACATAAATACAAACTGCTGTGCTATAGAAGATTAATGTTAATGCTTTTTTAATATCTACAAATAACCAGTACTGGAATAGGGTTTGTTTACTGCAGTTTGAAGAAAACGGCTGATTACCATCTTCAAAGAACTTCTCTGTAGAAAAAAACAACCCTGTTGTCCCAGGAAAGTATCTTTGGTGTCTTTGTAACCTAGGACACTTTAAATAAGCGCCTCACTTGTTTTTTTTGGAGAGGGGTGTGCTTAGAAATGCGTGTTGATTTTGTTTATTATGATTTTTAGACATTTGAATTATCTGCCCTAAGAAGGGCTGAAGATCTGTCATTTCAGTATAAACTGCACTTCTGATACGTTGAAGTTTAACCATCCTGTTATCTGTTTTGTATAACATCTAAAAAGATGAGATTTTTTTGAAATGCCTTTTGATCTGGTTTTTTATATCCTTTTTTTTAGTGCTACATTTTGCACACTGCTGCACAGAGTAAGTCTTTTAAGTATGGCTTGCTGTTTTCATCCCAGAGAAGACTAGCTATTTCAGAATCTGAAAACATACTTCTAAGTCTGGTTTCCTTACTGTTCTGATGGTATTCCTTCCTGACTGGGGAGATGCATCTATTCAAGCTGAAGGTGTGAGCAGAGTGCATATTTGTATTTCTATGGTGTTTTCATTTTATTTTTAATACAGCTGTGTGTATTTGAGTGTCAGAGTTAACCTGTTAGGTGAGCGAACAGCTTACTGGGTCTGTAGTGCATTCAGAAGTACTGATGTTTTGTCCTGTCCATCAGGTGTTTGTTCTTATGTTATAATGACAAGACAGCATCGAGTGACACTTCTTAAGGCATGTGAATGGATTTTCTCATTAGACAAATATTTCAGTTCCTTAAAGGTAATGATAATGTTGGCAAATAGAGGCTTTAATAAAGTCTTTAAATTATCTGACAAACTTGTGGGGATATATAAATGGAGACTGGCATGCAATAGAGTTTCATGAATTATTCAGTGTACTGTTTCTCTATGTATACGCACACGTGTAGTCCTGGCTAATAGAAAGAGGATGCTGTGGGTCACTTAGCACAAAGTGTGACAGTCAGTGTTTAATCAGAAGTCTGGCCCATGAGCAGGCATGAAGATATAAGGTGTGAGGATTGATGTTTACTGCAGTTTATGAAAGCACACTGTCTGTTATTGTTCTGGGCTGCCATCATTCATGGCAATCACTCTGGTGTAGCAGTGTACAGAGTTTATGAAAGGAAAACTGGTGTTGAATACTGATAGGGATCACATGATAATCAGTATGCTTCCTGGAAACCACTCCTGGGTGGGATTGGTATGTAATGGAAAGTGCCACCTGTACTGTGCGCTCCGCACTGGGAGGTGAGGCTTGTAGTTGGATTTTGTTGTTCTGAATCAGTGTTTCTTTGTATCTTAATTTATGCTTTTTGTAGCTGCTGATGTTTCCTTCTACCCTGCTTTTGCCTGCCCTCTCCTCCTCCTCCTCTTAGGCACTGTGAGGAATAGCTTGAGGACTCATATTCAGGCCCATCTCAGTACCTGCTCTGTTGAGTTGCTTTCTTTCCTTTTGGAATATTCTGGGACTTCCAGGGTGCGTTGTGCTCAGCCTTTGCCATAGGTATTGGAGAACCTGGAGGAGTGTAAACATTTTCATTGTGGCATGAGCAGGCCTGTGGGAAGGCTGTCCATAGCACCTGTTAATCGCTTCTTCTCATGCTCTTTTTCAGGCATGAGATTTGTGTCAGATGCAGTTGCTGCATCTTTGTCAACCTTCTGAAACCCCAGTGTGCTGTGGAAAGAATATATTCAATATAACTGTCTTGGTGTTAACTTTTTCCAGTTGCACTTTACAGATAAATCCTTATAAAACCCCATGTTTTCAATGTTTAAATTATAAGCCATATAAAATAAAAGTTGAATTTCAGAATTTTTGACTTGTGTGGCAATATCAAAATAATTTATGAAACCTCTGGGGCCAAGCTTATCTAACTTAAACTGTCTTTAGCAGAATCTCAGTTTTGATAAGTAGTAGCAAGTCAGCTTTATCTCTAAAACTGCAACACCTGTCTAGTGAAAGCAATTACTGTCTCTCAGTGTGAAATAAAGGCCTTTATTTCTCCTTAATTGCATAGATAAATAGATGGACTCCATATTTTAACTTGAAGACAAGCATATTAATTTGGACATTGAATCTTCGATTCACAGATTTTGGAACATCATCCTCTTTCTGTATCAAAGGGCTGTGTTTGGCGGAGGTGTACAAGCTGGGATTGGATGCTGTGACAGCTGGGTGGGGTATCTTATGCTGTGTTATGTAGTATCTGTTTTGAAAGCCTCTCAAATTCCATTTGCAAGTGAAAAGATTCATTCATAGATACCCCACAGCCTTGCTACCTTGCTTTCTGAATCTTACTCCTGGAGCAGACGTGGCTGATGTTGGGCAGACGTGTTTGTATTGGCTTATTTCCATGAAAGTCTGACAAATCCTTATCATCTTTTAGTGTAATGTTTATGGCATGTGCCGCTCGCTGATTCTTACATCCAATAGGACTTGTGTGGAATTGCAGGAGATACTAACTTTCAGAGTTCTGTATTCTCTGATATCAAAAAAGCTATAAAAATCAGATTCTTTGATAGACACAGATTTCAGGAGCTTAACCTACTCAGATGATTGGATGCTTTTCCAGGGGTTCAATGTTTTCAATTTTTTTATTCCCCTGAAAAGGTGGGTTTTTTTCTCCTTGATTTTTGCACAGTGCTAGTGGCAGTAAGGTTTTGCTCATCCTAGTTGATGCATTTTAGTTCTCTATGTTCAGGTATGGACCAGCTTAAAGTTTTTTGTCCATGTTTCCCACCCTTACAGCTAAGTTCTTGGACAGTATTTTAATTTGTAGTAATGTCTTGATAGAGCCAAAAGTAATGCTTCACCATTTGTCTGATTTCCCAGAAGCTGCAGGTTGCTTTAAGCAAAATGCTTTTTTTTTTTTCCAAATGCTGTGGGGTGGGTTTTTTTCCCAGTCTTTAACTCTATCCAGTTCTCTTTCTTTCAACCTTTATTGTTTGAGAGTCATGAACTGGAAGAGATCTTTTTGGGGAATGATTGTTAATTGTAAGTTGTTTCAGAATTTAACCAGTTTTACTTAGAATATGTCCCATATTCATTTTCCTAAACCGTATGCTGTATTTCAGATGTTATGCCAAGTCAGATGTATTGGGGTTATCTGTCTGTATTATTTCATTTAACAGGCCAGTAATACCATAAAGGAGACTTGTTTAAAACAAATAATAAATTCATGAGAGGGTTGTGCCAATGCTCTAGCTTTTACACAGTCTCATCTGCATTGTTTAGAATCAAAACAGACGTGCCGGTTGAGGTGTAGGAGCTCATGATGCTTTGTGTAAATAATACTTTCTGTTAAAGTTCTGTTTACAAAAATTTGGCCTTATAGGTAAGTGGATGGGAGAGTTTTTCTCATTTGATGTCTGCCCTGTGTCTTAAGGCAGTAGAGATTCATAATACATTCTGCAGTTAGACTCAGTGTTGCCAGGCAAGTGACAGGATAGGGCCCTGTTCACACTGACAGTTTGTAACAGAAATGAGATTTTTGTCAGGAGAATTTCAGTGATAGCAAAGATTTTCTTGGTCATCTTCAGGGTTCAGTATCATGTCGGTTAGAATAGATGCTGGAAGCTTCAGAAGTTGTTTTTGCTGCTGTTAGTGTTAATAGAACAGTATCAGCAGAGCAGTGTGTTGGGTTTTGTGGTGGGGAAAAGCTAGCTGAGATGCAGGGCGGTGTGATGTTTGCTTGGTGCGTGCTATGTGCTTAGGCAACTATTCAAAGTTGTAGTGGTAGTGCTGTTGTCAATTCTGCTGAACTGCAGAAAGGGTTCCAAAGCACATAGGTCCTTTTAGGCAGCTGGGAGCTTTGACTGGCTTTGTATACAAAGGGGAGCAAGGGAAGTATAAAAGGCAAAATGTAGTGATACCTAGTGGGCTTCTTCATTGATTCAGGTTTTCTTCTCTTCATGTTTATTCTTACTGTCTGCTGGTAAAAAGGATCTAAGGACTTGCTTCATGTGGCATGTAAATAAATGAAGCCTTTTTGTAGTGATTTAGTGAAAATTAGTTAATGAAGATTTTGATATGTCTGTTGATCTATAATTCCACTTAACTTCAGCAGACTGGTTCTTTTCTTCCTTATTAGGTTGCTCTAAGAAACAATTTCTATATGAAAGTAAATTAGAAACAGCCCCCTTAAGAGCTTAGGAAAGTAGGTAGTGTTAGAGACTAACAGAGCAGAGGGAGAATAATTAGATCAGTGGTTGTCAGCGTGGTCCAGGGTGATCCATGACATGCAGTAGGTAAGTCTGTTGTCACTGTGTGATGGTCTGTGCTTTCACTGGCTTGCCAGCTGAGAAATGTTGGTAATTCCTGGAAGGAGAGCATCCTCAGGCTCCTGAGAACTGCAGACGCAGTTTTAGAAAGTTTATAAATTCTTATAAATATCTTGCTAACAAAGTCTGTATCTAGCAGAAGGAGAATCTTAAATCTGATTTTTGCAGAAGAGTGGCTGTATGAGATGAGACTGGATGAGCTAGGCTGTGTTCTGTCTCTGGTGTATGTGATGTCATGTATGTAGAGACATGTATAGGCTCTGCAGACATTAGTGGTTTGGCATATTTCAAAATAAAGCTGAGAAGGGAAATAGTTAAACAAGAATGTGTGGAAAGACAAGTGTAGGAGTGACCTTTTCTGTAAGTGTTCAGGTGCAACATATCTAGTTGGATAATTCTGTTGTTCCTTGGGTAACTGATACTTTTAAAACTATTGTATTTTCCTTTGTCCTCCTTGTTCTTAATCTTGACTTTCTTTTGAGAAAGTCAGGGGACTAATTGACGTTATACCTTGGCTGGAAATAGCCTTCTCTTCCTACAGATTCCTGTCTCTTCTTCCCTTAGGACTTTTCTATACTTGATACCCATTGTGACTTAGTTCCAGATACTGTGGAAAAAAATATACTGCATTCAGCACCTTTCCCCCCTTTCAGTGCTCTTTGGTGCTTTGGTGTGTTTTTTTTCTTGTTTGTTTTTTCAAGGTGATCCTGCTAACTGCAGAATCTAATTAGATCCCCCACAATGCTGCTGCTTTATTTGTCTGTAAACCCTCAGTTGCTCTAGAATAGCCTGACTGGAGCCAGTTCATCATTTAAATACTAATATTTAGTCTCTGTGTGTGTGTGTTTATTTACTATATTTCAATTAATGGGATGCTTCTTACAATTGGCATTGCTTCAGTTGTTGAGCAGCCTTGCTCATGCTTGTGTCAGCCTTGCTGCGCTCTTGATAGGAGAAAGTACAATCTGTTTTTGCTTCTAGCTGCTGTGTATTTTTGTACAGTCTGCTGCTTGAGTAGCGGTCTGAAGGAGAGGTGGTTCAGCTGGGTTATGAGGATATTAGGGACAATAGCTAGTCTGGGGAAGGTGTCAGCTAAAATACCTGCATAGGAGGCACAAAGGGAACCGTGACCTACAGCTCCCATACATTAATGTGTATGTACTGTTTTCTTTAGAGTATCAATATGCTTCCCTCTCTCCAGTGGGAAACGAGCCGATACAGAGTAGGGGCATGTACGGTGCTCTGGGGGAGTTAGTGAGCTTTCAAGAAGCAAAATTCTCCCATCTGTCTCCCAAGTCGTCCCCCAGCTTTGCCCCCTTGTCCTTGGCAAAGCTGTACAAAATAGAGCAGACAGCTATCATCAGAGGTAGGCTTCTGACCAAGCTTAGACAAAGGTCTAATAAAACAGACCGTGACCTGTTCTTGGTCTGTGCCCTGTCTGTGTGGTCATCGCTCTTGGAGAGAGCCCTAAGGAGCAAGAGAGATCCCAGAGCAAGTGGGCAGCTCTCAGATTGGAGAGACACTCTTCCCTTATGCTGCTTGGAATATACTGTTTAAAATAGTTGCTTAATAATAGTTGATTTTCAGTCTTGTGGGAATTGATATTTATATATCAGTTATGGAGAGTGGAGAAAACCGAGAATTTGTACTGGTTTTGACCTTGTTATCTTCAGCTCAGTTTAGAAAGTATACATTTGCATGCTTAGAAAAAATGTTTGTCTCCTTGTTCTGCAATCCTGCTAAATGTGTAAGTAAAGTGTATTTCTCAAGTATCTTATTTTTGAAAGAAGTTGAGCAGTAAATAAGGCTGCTTTTCCCTACTGCATAGAGCACAGCCAAGTGAGTAATTGCTAATTTGTGAGCCAGGTGCTTTAAGTCCATATGCATGATGGAATGCAAGTCCAATTCATTTCTAAAGTGGTTTCTGATAGAAATGCAGAAAATAGTTTTGAATCAAATTGAAATTCATGAGAGAAACAATTCTTTTTGTCAGAAGCAATGCTCATTTGAATATCAACATGAGGTGTGTTACAGACTAGGTCAGGGTTGTTATAATACATCTGTTTTGAGGTTAGGAGATTTTCATTAAGCCATAGTTTCTTCTGCTGGATGTATGTTAGAATACTGAAATTAAAAAATAATGCTCAGACATGATGTTAATTTTCTTAAATATTCCCTTTGCATGCCATTTTTATCAGAAGTAGCTCAGCAGAACACTCATGTCTGTGTTTTCTGGGCAGGCAGATGCCTGACAGACTAAGGGAGGGATATTACCAACAGGGAGGGAAGTCAGCTTGGCAAGTCTCCTTGGTCTTACTTGGGAAAGTGATAAATAAAATTACCAAATAATGACTTGCATTGTCTATTACAAGAATCTGTATTTGGAGTGTATCTTCTTATACTTGCTGTTTTCTGAGTTATATCTGGTTCTTTGCTCTGGAGTTGGGATGTCTTGATGTGGTCATGTATACAGTTTAAATAGTGTGGTCTCCCTTCTTGTGAAAGGTGGTGGACCAGAGCATTCTTCAAAAAAAGTACTAGATATTGCTGATAATTAAAGCCTTCAGCTAATCTGGCTTTTGTATGTTGTTCTTTCTCTTCTTCTTGCCCTTCCCTAAGGTGTATTAAAGAGAAATACTATTGGAGAAAGTGAGAGTCCAAGTAAAAACGTAGGAATGTATCCTTTGTCTTCATTAAAGTTTCATGCTTTACTTTTTAATTTGCAGTTCATTGTGACTTGGATCTCTAAAGTGATGTTACTCTTGAATACAGGTGTTCATTGCACAACTAGATTATTCTTTTCATTTCAGGAAAACTAGTACTCAAGATTGGGCGCATGGCTCTGTCTCTAAGCATGAAATAAAGCTTAAAGATCATGGTGTTTGGGGGAGAACATACCCTGACATTTGATACCTTGGTGTTAGGGAGCATTTTTTTGTGTTTGGGGAAAAAAAAAAAGAGCAGTCTGGAATTAAAGCATTCAGGCTTTTGAGTTATGGCTGAATGTATGTGCACAGCATGACATAAACAGTTGTTTAACAAATTAAGAGCTGCCATTTCCAAAATAAATACTAACATTGCCTGCTAAAGACATTTTCATAACCCTTTCAAATAGCACTTTTTATGATGCTTGTATGGAAATAAAGTGCAGATGTATAAGGTCATAGTTTGAAGGTATAAGAATAAGTTTCATTTCTCTTTCCAGTATGATGCTGTTCCGATCCAGTCCAGTGTGGTGTTATGCTCCTGTTCATCCCCATCAATGGTGAGGAACCAAGCAGATTCCAGCACTCCATCTGTCATTTCCACCTGTGGCAGCCGACAGGGATCTAACATGGAGGGCACTGCAGCGGAATCACGATCCAGTTCAAACTCCTTGCAGCAACATACGGGACAGCAGCCTCCACAGCCTCGAAAGAAACGACCTGATGACTTCAAATTTGGGAAAATTCTGGGTGAAGGATCCTTTTCAACGGTAACTTCACTTTTTATACTGAGTGCCAGTTATCTTAGATAAACTTCAGAATTTGTGGTGTGAGTAATTTTGCTGAGATTTAAATCTGAAGAGAACACCTTGAAGAGTAAATGAGCAGGACATGGTGGTTTTGAGTTTAACTATTAAGTGTTGCACTAAAGGGTGCTGATTTTCTCAAGTACCTTTTAAACTTATCTAAAGTTCCATTGTATCCTCATGACTTGATGCTTGGCTTTTAGGAGGCACTGCTTTCTAATGTGAGTTTGATAGCATAATGGATTATGTTAACCCTTCATGATATAAAGGAGTTTGTCTCAGTAAGAACTTCTACATGATGTCTTGTCTGTGACAAGAGCTACTGCCAGATGCTTAAGGAAGAGAGTGAGAACAGGATATTCTCCAATGTCCCTTCTCAGCTTCTAGCATCATGGCCTTCAAGGTCTTCATGAGACACAGTTAGTATCTCTGTATTCTGTAGTCTTAAATGGATTGTTTCTAACTTACTTTATACATCCATGGCATTCCACAAGAATTAATTACCTAAGTGTTATCTCAAAGAACACATGAAGCAATTAGTACTTTCATTTGATGCTTTTGTAGTTGCCCAGATGTAAGACAGAAAATCATATTTCTGTATCTTTCACATCTTTTCCACATGTCATTTGTTCTACACACCTTTTGGTTGTTGATCTCTAAATGTTGGGGTTTTCTTGTTCTTCCTTCTTTTTCTACTGTGGCTTTTAGGAAGTAGGCCTCTAGTAATTACCAAGCATAACTTGCACTTAAATACATAGCTTGCAACTTGCAGGTTGATCTTACCAGTGCTGAATAGGGAGGAAGTTTCCCCTCCATCAACATTCCTCCTAACGCAGCCCAGGGTACCATTCACTGCTGCCTTTGTGGCAAGGGCACGTTGTTGGCTCATGTTCAGGTTGGTGTCTACTGAGACCCCTGGGTGGTCTTCTGCAAAGCTGCTTTCCATCCCTTCAGCCCCCAGGATATGATGGGGTTCATGGGGTTATTCCCCCCCAGCAGGAGGAGCTTGCAGGTCAACAAAGGGAACTGCATGAGATTCCTGCCTGCCTATTTCTCCAGTCCATTGAGGTTTCTCTGACAGCACAGTCCTCAGATGTATGAACATCAGAGCTCTTGATCTGTACAGTTTGTATCATGTGGTTATCAAAACTTTTTAAAAAATTATGCTTTGTTCTTATAAAATGTTCGTAGATTCAGAGATCTGATTCCATTCCCCAAGATCTTCACAGACATGCTGGCTGGAAAGTGTTCATCTAAAAGCAGGGCCCTTCCTATTACTGTGCCTCTGCTGACAGCTCCAGATTAAAAAAAATAATAATTGGTTACTCAAGGTCATAATGGAATAATCTGAGCTACTGGTGCTGGTGTTGTATTTCAAATTCAGCAGAGATGCAAATGGTCTGGCCTCAGGACATTTATCTTCAGAGCATTCTGCAATTTTGTGGGACCTGCAGCTCTAACAGTTCTTGGACCCATGCTTGATTTTAACAGATACACAAGTGCAGGGCCTTCTCATGGCTGCTGTGCTCTTTTGAAGCAATGAAAATCTCCTTGCTTTGCAGACAGCTTCAAGCAACTTCTCTTATTAGTAATCTGAGATTTCAGTTTTCTGACACTGAAAGGGCACAGCAGTATGCATTTATTTCACCTTATTTAGAAGCACTTTTTCCTAACTTCAAATGTTTGGTATTACATACATGTAATATTTTTGTGATGCTCTGTTATAACTGGTTTTGCAAGGGGTTAGAATATAAGTGGGTTGGAAGCAAGCCTGATGCAATGACTGAAAGTAGAATCTCAACATTATACTAATTTAGCAAGGTATTGGAATGGATATAAAACTAAAATGAGGAAAACAAAATATCTTCTATTGTTACAAGATGATTGCTGGGATTCATGCTGAAGGACTTTTCAGATTGTCTTAAAAGTTGCCTTTTATAGAATCTCTTGAAGATGAGCTTTAATTTGTGTGCCTCCAAATGTTTTTCTTTTAAAAAATGTAGAACTGCTTGCTTGAAACTTTATCCCTTGCTCCTACTAATTGGAAATCTCACATTCCTGTCTTTAAATCTTTTTCCTAACAAACTGTAAATAGCTGAAAGCTCTGTCTCAGTTCTTACTTTTGATCTTTCAGATACATTATATCTTTCAATCTTTGCTGTTTGTTAAGTAAAAAGTACTGTGAATGTTAGGTCTTTGTAAATATTCCTCAGCATCCTTTAATTTGGCAATTTACTGTAACTTCTGTTACATTCTTCAGAATTCTGAGGGGGGAGAAAGTAAATCAGTGATTACCCAGTCAGGTCTTTTAGCAAAACAGGAGTTGTTATGATGAACTGAGTATCTTCCAGGATGTGAACCCATGGGTAAATCTTTTGCTCATTGGAGCTGTGATTGTTTTAGACCATCAGTATCCCAAACAAATGGTTACAATATATTTTCTCTCATCTGGTGACAGGTTGTCTTGGCTCGAGAATTGGCAAGTTCTAGAGAATATGCCAGTAAGTATTGACTCCTTCAATGTGGAAATGTAAAAAATGCCATGCCAGTCTAGTCCTGTTACAGAACACCTGCTCAAAAGAGAGAGAATTAGTGGGTTTGTGATCATTTTATCTAACAAAAAAAAAAACCCAAACCAAATTAAATGGACTAAATTTAGTTTTACCTCCTGCATTTTCATGCTGTCTTTTTTTTTTATTAAGTTAAAATTCTAGAAAAACGTCATATCATAAAAGAAAACAAGGTGCCATATGTGACACGAGAGAGAGACGTAATGTCCCGCCTGGATCACCCTTTTTTTGTGAAACTCTACTTCACCTTTCAGGATGATGAAAAGCTCTGTATCCTTTGTGTGTTAAAACTTGCTGTGACGTTTTCTTAGAAGTAGCAATCCCCAGTTTTGGTTCCTTTGAAAAGTTGTCAAACAGGAATGATGAAAATAACTTGAGGTGTTTAAAAGATCTTAATGTTTGCAATGCTATTTTTGCAGTTATGGTCCTAATAGAAATTAGGCAAATAGAATGAGTGTGTGCTCTCAGAGAAGAGTGGGTGACTTGCATGACAGGGTAGATGAACAAAACAGTAATGTATATTGGCCATGTAGTAAATGCTGAAGGGTGACTTGCAGCAATCTAAGTTTAATTAAAAAATACTGGGTGGTGTATGAGAAACCTTTTAGAAATATTTTATTTTTGATGTATACAATAAAAGACCAAAATAGCCAGCTATCTTTACTATTCCTTATTTGAAAAATTGGATCTGTTAAAACTTTTAATGTGCAAAAGTGCTTGCAGAATAAGCTGAATGACAGAAAGCTGAAGCTCTTCTGTTTAGGTCACCGTTTCCCAAGTTCTCTCTCTAGAGGTAGTTGCAAAGTGCAGGTTCATCTTGAAAGCTCATTGGTTTTCAGTTGGCTTCTTTTGTTGTGGGAAAAAAAAAAAGGTTAATTATGTGCATTTCCTCCTGAACATCCTGCTTCAAATTGGCTGTGCCAAGGGTAAAAGGATAAATCAGTCTATTTCTGGGGTTGGTAAGTAGCTGTGTTTTTCATGGAGGCTGCTAGCAGTGCTAACAGGCCCTATAGCATATGTACATACATACTTATACTTGTACACTAATAGAACTTACAGGGGCTCTTTTGTAATGTAAACATTTGCTCACTGAACTCCAGGCTGATTTTGGAACTTTCCAGATGAGGGGGCAATTTTAAACTTGGGTTGAATGTTCTCCATGACTGTAAATAGTTCTCTCTGAGGGCAATTATGTATACAGTGTAAATGAATTATTCAAATGACTGTCTAGGAAAATACAGATTTAACCCTTTGTGTAATCTTTGCTGTGCTAAGAAATGGGGGCCTGTGCCTGAGGTTCTTTTATTTACACATTAAAAAAGAAATGATTTTGGGTTGCTACCATGTAAAATTTTAAATTAACCTACTTCCCTTCTCCCCCATTATTCATGTATTTTTTGTACTATTCTGGCCTTCAGAATGAGGTGTGGGGATTTTTGCTCTAGAATGGTTTGGTGGTAGACCTTAACTATACTTTTATTCAGATTTTGGGCTTAGCTATGCCAAAAATGGAGAGCTGCTAAAGTATATACGCAAAATCGGCTCATTTGATGAGACCTGTACCAGGTTTTACACTGCAGAAATTGTATCAGCCCTGGAGTATCTGCATGGGAAAGGAATAATTCACAGGTAATAAAAGTTGAGACCACAATGCATTTGATGATGCACAAGGTATTGTTTTCTAGAAATATTCTTTGTGAAGTCTAAATCAAATCTGGAATCTGTGAAAATCTTGAGAGCACAATAACATTTCATTAGCATCAGTGCTGTTCTTAACATAGGGAGCCAAACAGAGAAAACTTTAGGAGAGCCAATCTCTGTTGTTAGACCAGCTGTTCTAGTGGGAAATACTTTTTGGCCTAGAATTATCATTACCAAAAGCTCATCTCTCTTAAGCTTGATCAATTGGTCTAAAACCAGAAGCTGACTCTTTGTTTAATTAAGTTTGTGTTTTGTCTGGTTGTTTTCCCTTGCTGTGCTATGTACCAAAAATAACTAGAATTTGTGTAGCATGTAAAATTAAAGTAAAATTAATGAATGTCAGTATTCACTCAGTGGAAACTGGCATCGCCCTTTCACAAAGCTGAACAGCAACTAGGTAAATAGTGAAATTTAGCAAAGTTTCTATCAGGACTTTTGTAGTTGTTCTTGATGTAACTGTCTGGATAAACATGTTTTTTCACTCATAATTAAGCAAGTTGAAGCTGTAAGTGTGAGAAATCTGAGCTGCAAAATTTCCTTTTGGGTAAGAAATCTACTTTGTAGGTTCCTAAGCAGTTTTTCATGGAACAGTAGAGGCTAGTTGGCAAAAACCTGTCTGATCAAAATTCTGATAGCATTATTACTTCTGTCATTTATATTTTAAAGGACAAAGTATTTTCCTAATATTTTTCTGTTAAGTAATTAGGAATAGAATCTGAGGGGTTGGGATGTGGAGAGTACTAAAAGCATAACATTTTCTGCTGGGGGAAAAACAGCTCAAGAACTCACAGTTTCACTGTGATACAGTCCCTGTGTTAGACTGGGAGAATGCTTATAAATGAGTATAGCATGATCATCAGTATTACTAAGCCTCTGTTGGCAGTCTTGTATTATAAAAGAGCTGCTTTGTATTTCTCTTCATATGAAGGCCACTATGAGAAGCTGAAAAGAGAACAGTGAAATTGTTCAACTAGATAATTCAGTATAAAGTTTATTTAATTGTGGCTCTGTAGCTCTCGCGTTGCCCGAAAGCTTTCTCTGTCTAAAGAAATACAACATGAAACAGAACTACTTTAAGAGACCAGGCTACTCTGGAAAAGTTACTACAGATACATCTCTCTATGTATCTGTATGTGTAGCTGCATCCTAGATCCATAATATAAACATATAAACTGTATGTGTGTATAGAGTACAGTATATATACACAAGCATATGTGTATGTAAAAAGACCCTACCTGGAACTCTTCAAAAGGTCCACTCTGTTCATGTACTTCCTACTTCTTTCTGAGAAATAGTTAGAGGATTTTTATGGCTCATTGTCATGATGACTTCATTCCAGTTGCTGTCTATGCTAGTCCACAGTCCTTAAGCTGTACAGCTGCACAACCCATGCTTTTCAATAATAGGGGGATGTAATCTGAGGAGAATCATACTGCACAGTGGTTGATGGAAAGGGCTTTGAATTAGCACTGATTTTTCTTACCAGTCAACAAAACAACTCAAATTCTTCTAGAATTCTTTATGAGCATCCAAAGATAATTCTTAGGAGGGAAGTATGTCAGCTGAGGAACCTTGGTGCAAAGTAAATAATACTTGGTTTGGTTTTGTTTTTCATTTTTGTTGAACAAGTAGGATACAAAAAAGCACAGTTCTGAGATTATTTATTACTTCAAGCTTTCTTAGAAAATAGTTAATGAATATGCTTTTCCAACTCTGTTAGCAGTCTGCATGTTGACTCCTACAAGTTAGAAGGAAGCTGACACAGTCGTGTTTATAGAATGCATCATGTATGAGAGTTATGTACATAAATCACTAGACAGTTTTGCAGCTTTAATTGTTGTGCTGTTTAAATATTAAAATCTGTCTTTTTCAGGGACCTTAAGCCAGAGAACATCTTACTAAATGAAGATATGCACATTCAAATAACAGACTTTGGAACAGCAAAAGTATTATCTGCAGATAGCAGACAAGGTATGCCATTGTGTAGTTCATTGGGTGGCACACACAACTGTAGCAGGTGGTTCTTTGAAAATGTATGTATGTTGTATTTACCAAACTGTAACCTTCAAGTATCATTACTCCTTCTCTAACAAAATCACTGAGTGATCTTGAAACAGTTTTGACTGTCACTACATAGAGTATGTTGGAAGAAGTAATATTTGATGTGGTGTGGCCAGCCAGGTCACCAAGTACATTTAAACGATGTCGAATTACTCTTTGCTTGTGAGATAAGAGTGTGTGTAGCTACTGTGGCTCAGCTGAAAACTTTTTACTCTGCATATGTATGTAACCCCAAAGATTATCAGCATTACTCAGATGTGGTGATTATAGAATACTTGTACCACTAATTGCTTAATATTAACCTGTGAATCAATGATGCTGCAGACAGTGCCTGAAAAAAGCACTAGGCTGAACTGAATTTGATAAACTTAATTTTTTTACTTGAATGCAATATGCTTGTCTTGGTAGACTTTATATCTAACAAAGTGCCTAGATCCTAGCCCCTTGAACCAAATAGGTATCACTGAGATTGATTTGTCTGTTCCTAGCGGGTTCTGTGGATGGGTAGAGAAATTAAATTCCTGTGGGGTCTTTGTAGATTGTGTAACTTGCAGTAGATTGTCTTGGGGAGGGGATGGGTCTTACAGGGTTGGGGGCAGCAGGTGAAGGAGGAGGTTGGCTTTTCCCTAAGTATGTATTTACTTCTTTCCATTTTCTTGCCAGCACGGGCAAACTCATTTGTAGGAACAGCACAGTATGTTTCTCCAGAACTGCTGACAGAGAAATCTGCCTGTAAAAGGTGAGGACTCCACACTATTTCAGGGCTTTACCGGCTCTGTCTGGATGTTGTCAAATGGGGGCAAGGGGATAAATAAAGCAAGCTTAGAATTTCAAGGAAACAAGATGCTTCTATGTAGTATAAAGGTTTTTGTAAGAAAGTTTGAAAACTTTTCTTGAAAAATATTGTTTCATGTCCAAGCACTGGTTTCCTTAGCTCATCTACCTGCTGGAGTTCTACAGACAGCGTTAGGTGTTGTCAGGAGAAAAGTGTCCAGTGTGAAGTTAGATTTCTCTTATCCACAAATAAATTTGAAAACCTTTTTCTGTTACCAAATATAATGACTTTCATTCTGGTTTATATAAGCATGCTCTAATACAGTAACTCCTGCTGTAAAAGGAACAGAATGTCACATTGTGTCAGTATGGGGAAAGGCTACACCTTGCTTTGACTTGAGATCAACTTGGAGTTATCTTTGCTAGGCTGTGCTTGGGGTTTGCAGAGGTTTAAAGCTCATCTCTGTGCTGGTACGAGTGATAGCATTAAGAAATTTCTGAGCTTGTTTAAGTTAGTTCGTGATGGCAACCTGCAGACTGTTGTATATCTATTTTATTACAATGATGGAAGGATAATCAAGCTAACCACAGAGAAATCCTAAGGAAAAGAGATCTCTTATATGAATGACTGGTAATTTGTGTAGTGTTTCTTAAAATGATAGAAAATGCATTAGACTTTCCACTTTTGCTTCTAGTGAAGAGGACTGGTTTGGCTAACAGGACTTAATCAGGTTATCTCCTTTTAGAAGTTACATAATGCTTCATCTTCACAGAAAACTTAATTTGAGTAGTTGTGATTCTTTGTTAGATTTTTGGTCTTCGTGAGGGTTTCTAAACTCTAAACTATTTAGGAAAAATAACTAAAAAATACACTTTCAGGCTAACACACTATAACTTAAGACTCCCTCCCCCATGTACCGTATTGCCTGCCTCCTTATTTGTGCCTGAAGAAAAGCTTTAAGTGAAAAAGGTTTATTTTGACTTCCTCTATGAAACACTGAGGAAAGGATTTGAGTTATGAAGTAGCATGCTGGGTGCATCTTTGAAATGTGATAGTAGATAATAAGTGTTCTTTTTAGTCTCATTACGAGCCCATTATTTGGATAGATTCAGCTGTCTTGCACATGTGCTTGTTGTTGGCTGCTGTGAGACAGTTCCTGTAGGCTCTTTTGAAAGTTGTGTTGATAGCCTTCTCTTTTGTCAAGGAACGAAGGAGAAATAGTGTGGAAATTATGCTTTGTCCTTACATGTGCTTGTGCTGTGTTCTAGCTAGTGAAAGCATAAGAATTTTTTTCTTAAATTACAGTTTAAAGATTATTATAAGAAAATATGCTATGGTGTTTTTCCTCTTTCTTTTGAAGCTCTGACCTCTGGGCTCTGGGATGTATAATATATCAGCTTGTAGCTGGATTGCCTCCATTTAGAGCTGGGTAAGAGATTTAAGCTAATTCTTTATATGTGGATCATGAATATGTTGACTCGGTCATGGCTTTTACCTTACTACCAGTTCTGAAGTACAACTTTTTATGGTGCAGTGTTGGTGTTATTGTCATGCCTGCTTTTATTTGTCATTTTTGATGTCATGAAGATGCTTAGACAGCTATAATTAGAGTTCCTGAGAGAGATTCCTTAATTTATCCTAGGATTTCACATGTAATTTACTACCATAAAGGTAACTATGCCTACATGAAGAGGGTATGAGGCAGCTCTATATTGAGCCATTTTAACTTTTCTGGTTATTATTCAAGTATCTGGTGCTTTCAAGATCATAGATACTTGGAAGACTGTAAACACTTTTGCCCCCTGGAAAGATTTATGGGAATGTGACTTAATTTGTAGACCTCCTGTTTAATATCTGTCCAGGTTATGCACTGTTAAGGTGAAAGAACTGGAGAACCAATAACAAGAGCTAATATTTTTCTCTTTGCAGAAATGAATATCTTATATTCCAGAAGATAATAAAGTTGGAATATGACTTTCCAGAAAAATTTTTTCCCAAGGCAAAAGACCTTGTTGAAAAGCTATTGGTAAATATTTGCTGCTGTTAAATGATTTGGTGACATTAGAAACATTCATCTTTTTTCCTAAAGTTTCTATGCACTCTATTGCAAACCTGATAATAAGAATGACTGTGAGCATTACTGACTGCGGAGCGGGTTGAAAATCAACATCCATTATTGAACAGCACTTAGATTATTATTTCTTAAAATCTAAATTCTAAAGCATGGACAAGGAATGTCTCTCAGTGAAATGGAAGCAAATAGTTCTGAATACTGTGCATTACACAGAAGTCAAGATTCAAATCCCTTAGGTTCACACAGTGCTCAGATTAATCTTGTTGAGTTGTATAGTGAATTGTTTAGTTGAAAACAGTGTTCTGTACATCACAAGGAGGTAGATTCATTATGGTAGAGGTCAACTTACCTTGTGTTTTAGCATGCACTTACCTTGCACTTAATGCATGTCTCAGTTGTGTCAGCCAAAGAATTACTCTGCATGTGAATGTTTGACAGGAAGAAAAAAATAGTTCTGTCTCATCAGAGAGATGTAGCTGTGACACTAAAGTGAATGTGCAGAGAACGTTCAGAGTGGTATAAGCTTGATGGTCAGTAGTCTAGCATATTAGCGTGGGATGGGTGGTGAGGAGGAAACTGTGACTTATGTTTGTGGATGATGATGAGTGCAACAATTGTAAAGGGTGTAGCAGCGTGTTTCTGTCTCCAGGTCAGCTCTGTGGCCAAGCCAATGCCTGCTGAATGGTGAGGTCCAGGTTGCATCAACATTCTGAGCACTGTGTGGTTTTTTAGGGTGCTTGAGAGGTTGATGTTTGACACCAGCTATAGCTTCTACAGCTGCTTGTATCACTAGAATGTGATGCTGGCTATACTTAAATGGGCTATGCTCCATCAGGCCTTCTCGGTCTCACAGAATCACAGGTGTTGGAAGTGACCTCAAGAGATCATCGGGTCCAACCCCCTGCCAAAGCAGGGTCCCTAGGACAGGTTGCACAGGTCGGTGTCCAGACGGGGCTGGAATCTCTCCAGAGAAGGAGACTCCACACCCCCTGGGCAGCCTGTCCCAGGGCTCCCTCACCCTCACTGGGGAAAGGTTCTTCCCCAGGTTGGTGCGGAACTCCCTGTGCTCCAACTTGCAGCCATTGCCCCTTGTCCTGTCCCCACAGACACTGAAAAGGGGCTGGCCAATTCCCCTGCATCCCATACTTAAGATATTTCTAAACATTAATAAGGTCCCCCTTTAGTCTTCTTTTCTCCAGGCTGAACAGCCCCAGCTCACTCAGCCTTTCCTCACAGGGGAGATGTTGGTTTGGTTTCTGCCTCTTTGAAGAAAGCAAGCCAAAAAATTGTGTGGGTCCAAAGAACTGCTCCTTTCTGAGCTGGTATCATACAAAGTGTTGCTGACAAGACATACTGACAAATAACATTGTGTATGTTCCAGATGTGTAGAACTTAGATCAGGGCAGTGAGACCAACTGGTTTTAAGTTTTTGCATGTTCCTCTGCCAGTGTGAACAGTGCTCACTCCTTCCCTGTCCTCATTTTATGCATATTAACTTAATTGCAATTTTCTCAGGTTCTAGATGCTACCAACAGATTAGGTTGTGAAGAAATGGGAGGATATGGACCTCTTAAGGCTCACCCCTTCTTCGAATCCATTGTGTGGGAAAACCTACATCTTCAAACACCCCCAAAGCTCACAGCATATTTACCTGCTATGTCAGAGGATGATGAAGACTGTTATGGAAATGTATGTTTGTCTGTTGCTGCATTCAGCTGTGCTGCCTGAGACTTGTGTTAAAGTATAATTACTGTATATTAAATACTGTTATTGCAACTGCTAATTAATTATGTTTTAATGAAGACTCAGTTATTAAGAATCTGATACAAAATTGCTGATTAAAATTTAAACTAATCAACTCCTTTTTTTTTTCTAATAAAGTGTTTGGAATAATTACTGGTTGCCTTGCTCTTGACAAAAGATACTTTTTTGGATAAGTGTCTGTTAATCTATAGTTAATCTTTTTGTGCAAAAGCATGCTTTCACAATTCAGTGAAAAATAAGTTTTTTTAACCAACAAAATGTCTTTACTTCATTTTGTTTCCTCCTTTAGTATGACAATCTCCTGAGTCAGTTTGGTTGCATGCAAGTTTCTGGTTCTGCCTCTTCCCACTCACTGTCTGCCCCAGAGACAAGTACACCACAGACATCAGGAGGAAACATCGAACAGTATATTCATGATCTTGACAACAATTCCTTTGAGCTGGACTTACAGTTTTCTGAAGATGAAAAGAGGTTACTTCTGGCAAAACAAGCTGGTGGAAATCCTTGGTAAGATATTTGAATACAGCTCATCTGTTACTTGCACAGCAGGAAGGGATCAAAAAGCCAAAGTTATTTTGATTCAGATAAATATTAGTCAATCTTAATATCTTCAAGCAAACAAATAGCAACCAGATTTTTCTTGACCTCTACTTTTAAAGCAATAGGAGTGAAACCTAATACTATGTTTCTAAAATTTACAATGTCTAGAGGATGTTATGGAGTATGTTCCTAAAATAGGCAGAAATTATGCTGTAGCAGTGCTGATAAGTCATCCCTCTAGAGTCCTAGAATTAGAAAACATTCCCTCTTTCTTAGTTGCCATAAGTGGGGATTGAATGATAATCTGTTGATACCTAACCAAAATACTTCCACCCCATGTGCTCATTAGCATTTCTCTTCACTCTTGAGGAGTTTCTAATCTGTGATTACTTCTTTTTCTCCCCATCACATTGCAGAAAAAGCTCTTTGGTGTGGAAGGAGGAAGAGTCCAAAACTCATCTAAGTAAAGTTGTTCAGGACTTTGGAAAAGGAGACACTAGGGAGAGACATGGAATATTGATTGATAATAATAATAAAAGCTATTTCTGTGCAAGAATTACTTTTGGCGTAATAGTTCTTTTTCTTTTTCTTTCTTTAAGGCATCAGTTTGTAGAAAATAACTTAATTCTGAAAATGGGTCCAGTGGACAAAAGAAAGGTAAAGACTTTTCTTAATTCCCTGTAAGAAGATTCAGCTGTCAAATTTTTGTACAGTTGCAGTATAGACAAGGAACCTGGTTTAGAACTTCCTTGTTTCACTTATTTGTAAGAGTGAGATTGGTTTATTTTTTTAAATGTAGTGTTTTCTTGTGATTAGATTGTTGTGTGTTGTTTTTTTTTTTTAGTGGTGGTCTCTAGATTTTTGGAGGAGGCTAAAAATAAATGTGCTATTGATAGTTTAATTTCTAGACTGTAGTAAACAGTTTTTTGTTCTATTTCCTCCCCCCAGTCTGAAGTAGCCCACTAAATGCTTTGTCTTGATGCATGTCCACATGTGGATCAAGCCACAAATATCAGAAAATAAAACACAAACCCTTATCATTCTTAACTGTGGTGTTTTTCCTGGATTTGAGTAGTGCCTGTATCCTGAGAGAGGCAGAGGTGACATTAGAACAGCTTTAAGGATGAACTTCATGTGGTATGGATGAGCAAAGATGATCTGTGTCAGCTTTACAGGAATACAGGTTCTGTTTCATCAGTTGCTAGCTGCTTGTTCCAAATGCTGTCCCTAAAGTCAGGCATATTGGTGGGATCTTTGGCAGATTTCACTTTACTCTGCAGCTACTTGTTTTATGTCCTGTTAGAACTTGAAGATTCTTTTTGAAAACAGCACTTGTGTTTTGCCATGTGGTGTGAGTGCACTGCAGCCCCTAAAAAAGCGAGGTGAAATAGGTCAAGCAAAAGGAAAACACACAGTCCCCCAAACTCACACTGTGCCATCACTGAGCTGTTTCAATTCTGCCTCTATTGCTAAATACGGAGATCTACACTTTTTTTTTTCCCCTCAAGCTTTTTTCTCAATTGCTGCTTCTACTCTTCTTGCCAGGGATTGTTCGCACGCCGGCGCCAACTGCTGCTCACGGAAGGGCCCCACCTGTATTATGTGGATCCTGTCAACAAAGTCCTAAAAGGAGAGATCCCCTGGTCCTTGGAGTTGAGGCCGGAAGCCAAGAATTTTAAGACATTTTTTGTTCACACAGTAAGTGACTTACTTTCATTTCTTCATAAGTTGCACTAAGGTGTGCAATTAATTATTGTAAGTTGTTAACAAGTATTTCTGCAGAAGATGTCATTCCTTAAATGCAAGTGTTGATAGTCTTAAAACAAAACTGGAAAACCCAAGCCCCCCCAACATAGGCATTTCCCACAAGTGCATCTATTTATAATTCATGTGTAAATACAAACTATAAGGGGGGTTGTGGATTTGAAGGAAATTCCTAAGTACTTTTGAAATGCAGCCATCTTTCTATAGAGAGGATCACAAGGAGTGTATTGATAACACATTGTTGGTTGGCTTAACAAAATTGAGATGCCAGATGTATGGTTATTCAGTAATATGTAATATAATCGTAATTTAATTTAACTTTTGGGAAGTTTATTAACTGATTCTGAATAATTAGTTTATTGGTAAGTGCAGAATAATTACTACTTTTTGGTTCAACTGTGTTTGGAGTACTCATTAAAATGTTGTTCACTTATAGCCAAACAGGACATATTACCTGATGGACCCGAGTGGGAATGCTCATAAATGGTGCAAAAAGATACAAGAAGTTTGGCGGCACAGATACCACCAGAACGCTGCTAAATAGTAAAGCTCATCCAAAATTTCCCAGTTTCCCTACTTGCTGCTAGAACTCCGTGTGCAGCCGATCAGAGGACTCTTTTCAACCCACCTGTTACCATCTCAAGGGGAAGCATATGTCTGAAATGTTCTGGGTTTGGTTTTGGTTTTTTTTTTTTAAAAAAAAAAGGAAAGAAAAAAAGAAAAGCAAAAACCTAATGGAATTCAGGGTCGCTTTGCTCGCTCTTTGTGCTTCTGTTGAGGCTTCCACATGCATATCATTGCGGTGAAGATCTTGCTTTTTGTGCACTTCAGCTCAATTTCTGCAGCAGACTAGTGGATAGACCTTGCGTTACCGGCTTCACTTAAGATGAGTTAAAACCAATCCACACGCACACACGCCGAATCATGTACCAGCCTCCCCTTTGATGGGGCTGGAGTTTTCTGTGACTTTCAGATTATCATTAAACTGTATTTCATCAGGGAGCTTTTATATGCCTCTCCTAAGCACCACCTCTTTGTTTTCTTTTCCTTTCCTCACAGTCCCCCAGCTTATCGGTATATGGCATTTGTAGCCAGGTCAGTTGCACCCTTGTGTAATTCCTAATATAGTTCTGGTTGCAAGATTTATGTGGTACTTTAGTAATTATGTGAATGAATCAGATGTATGTGTCTGGCAGACAGGCTCCAATGATACAGGTTGTGAGAGAGTAAAATGCTGAACATGGCACTGAAAGATTGCTAAAATTGAAGTGTTGGCTTCTGAAGCAGATAAGATTTTAAACATTCAATTGAAATTTTAATATGAATCATATATGTGTTTAATCAAGGGACAATAAACTTACCGGCATGCTTTTAACTAATGCTAACTAAAAAAACCCAAACTAGTTAGTATGGGGGAGTAAAGGTTACTATTGAAGTAGTGACTAGTTATTCACCTTTTCAGGGGATGAGGGCTAGAAGCTTTCTTTCCAGGATGTGCATGTATTGTGCATTTTAGTGGGGCCAACCTATTTACCTGGGTAGAGAAGGAAATGTGAAAGCTTTGTACAATTGATTACTTGACTTTTTTGTCTTATTGTATGAGATGTACAAATAATCCTATTTTTGGTCCTTGGCCAAATATTTAGCAACTCTGGGGAAAAAAGAAATTAAGCAATTGAAATACAAATCCATAAAGTAATCTGGTTAAAAATTCAAAGGAAAATACTGATACAAAGGGGAAAATATATGGTACTTAAGGCATATCTATAAAATGAAAGTATTTTTCATGTCGATCTCCTTTATCCTCTTCAAATTAAGGCTTTTGTGGTCAAACATTTCTTGTAATGTTGCAAAAACATAACTTCCTATGTGCTAAAAACAACTTCCCTAATGGTATTTTCAACATGCCCGTGTTCCTGAAATTTGCAGAGAGGAATGACCTAGGTCTGGACAAAGGCATTCCTTCATGGTTTTAAAAGCAGTATAAGCATCACACCTATTTATTCACCTTCATATGCCATCTCTTTGCATTTTGCTGTCTTGTACTGTAATGTGCTTTTCCTTCCACCAAAGAAAAAAATGTTCCACTACTATGTTGAAAAAAACCCCTCATGGGCTACTGTTTGTGAAGCAGTATTTTAAAAGCAGTGGCTCACTAGGATTTCTGAGAAAACGTGAATGTTGGATATTTTATACAGGGTGAAGACGATTTATTATTGGTCTCTTAAAACCTGTGTTATGTGGTTGAACATGACAGGTCATCTTTTCCAGTATCTTTAAGTCTTTAGAGAGAGTGCAGTTGTCTCTTTCTCTTGGAGGAACTGTATTCTTGTAGTCTTCTGTTACTCCACTGTGTACATGGACTTGAGAAAAGAAAATCCCTGGCTTAGTGCCTGGTGTTAAGAGAGCTAAGGAGTCCTGTAAGATGGCTGAGATGAAAGACAGAGCACTATTTCCTTTGCATCTTGAGGAATTTCGTTATAGACAAGGTATGCTCCTTGTCACTAAAATCTGAGTAACACAATACACTGCTATTTGTGCTGGTGTTAATCCTCTATTTACTGTTCTAACCAAGGTGGTGTAAGGCTGTTGCAGTGCGATCTGTTTGTTCTCTGGCTGTCAAATTCCAGCTGTATGTTGACACGCCCACCAGAGGTACCCGGACAGCTTTTGGGTTCAATCATTGGTTTAGAGATCTAGATGTATTCCCAACTTTGTGCAGGACAGTTTGGCAGTGATGGACACTCACTGTGCCACTGCTCTTCAATGGGACAAACTTGGCTCATACAAAAAGTCTGGCAAAGTTGTTCTGCTAATAGGGAGCAACATAGCTTCATTAGGCAATGGAGTCATCTCCATCAGCCTGTTCACTAGATGGAAATCCAGGAATGTTTAACCACATCTTGTGTAATACTTCAGTAATTTTGCCATAACAAAGTAATTGCTCTGCTTTTTCATACCTTGAAAATCCTCTCTCAGTAGACTTCCATTCTGCCCACCAAAAGCTCTCAGCCAAATAAATCTTGGTAGCAGTAAGCTATCAAGAGTGTCTGGAAGGCTGATGTCTGCATTCCAGTATTCCCTTTTGCTTTTCACAGCACTGTTGCTAGAAAACTGTGAGCATCTCTTATGGGCATCCCTCCCCTCAGAACTTCAGTGCTCCAAATCAAGTCTTCCTTAGCTGCTGGTTTTTTGGGAAGGAACTAGAACTTTTCTGGGAGAGGTATTTGTCTTGGACTGTACATGAAGTCTGTGGGTTTGAAAGATGGCAGAAGAACAGAGTGAGGCAAGACAAAGCAATTGTGGATTTAAGTGTGTTCCTGTTTTAAATGCTTATACCCAAAGTGGGATAGCTTCAGATCTTTGTCTCAAATCCTTCCTGTAGCTCAGGGAAGTCCACAGAATGAAATGGAGAAAGGAGAGCTGCAGATAAACCAGTTAATTACTCTGCTCTTTATCTAAGGTCTTTCAAAGCACAAAAAGGGTTGTTAGGTGCTTGAAGGCTCTTCTTCAGTCTCCTCGCTGCAAACCTACTGAAAACCCAATCTGTTGATTGCTTCATTCCACCTTTTGCATTTTGAACAATTGTCAATCACTTCTAAAGAAACTCTTCAGAAATGTTGTAGATTTGTTTTCCTTGGGATTTGAACTGCAGGAAGGTATTTATTGCATCTGTTTTTCTGTGGGATGGAGCTTAAGAAAGGATGAAGTACTACTGTTAGAAAGGATTTTTGAGTCACACTGGTCCAGCCCAGTCGCAGAAGTTTAAAATAAGTTTGATAAACTGGGGAGATGAGTGTTTTTTTATCATGGGCCTTAAAGACCAGTTTTGAGAAGCATTTATATTAAGACTTGCTTCAGATGTGAAGTTGAGGCATTGTGAGCAGACTAATATTACCCACTAAGGTCTCGTTTGCTAAGCCCTTAGATACTGAAGACCTCAAACTACCAGATAGTACTGTACTCCACCTAATTTTCTTTCTGGTGTGATTTACTTGTGAAGTATCTGCTATATATAAACCTGGAAAAAAACACTGTAGGTTGAAACAAAGATGTAGTAATTGTAATTAATTTTCATAGTACAAGATGCTTAATTTAATGTGCTGGATATCATTACATTTTGTGCTGGGAACTTGGAAGAATCCTGATTATTTCCCCACGTGTACATTTAACAGTTTCTTTGCAATGATTTAGTAAAGTCAACACAATTATTTGCTTTGGCCCGTGGACAAAACATTTGATTTCAACACCTTGCTGAGGAGAGAACTTATGTATTAATAGTTGCCTAAAGATGTGGTCTGTGGATTCTGATCATTCTTTCTGCTAGTGAATTACACAAATAGGTGTGGTATTTATATCTGAAATTTTGCTGAATGCCTGTAATATTTTATGCAAATATTTTGTAAATGAAATGGAAGTGCTCCTGCAAAACTTCATGACACAGATTGTCCATCAGTTGATCGATTAAGTGAGCTTACAGATAAGTAATTCTCTGACCCAAAACAGCATGCTTTCAGTTAAGACTGGGAATTTAAGAATGTTTCCTCTTTCTTAAAATAAATATGACTTTTGTACAGCAAACGATGGGAGAGGTTCTTAAGCACCCACTGACCTGGTCTGCCTGTCAGCGTGGCAGTGACTGTGGAAGGTTGCCATTTGACACAGCTTCCTATGACCATGTGCTAGCTCTGGTTGGACGTGGCAAATGTACTAAATTGTAGCAGAACTTACAATTACTGTATCTGACAAAAGAGGAAAAAATTAGGAACCAGGAACCATAATCAGTTTTGATAGTTGTATGCTAGCTGTTTTCAGGTTGGTGGCAGTCAGTTACGTGTGTAATATTCTCTACCTGGTTTGTAGCTGTAACTGTGATGTACAGATTAAAAAAAGAAAAAAGAAAAAAAAAGAAAAAAAGAAACCCCACCCAAGGCAAACCAACCAAAAACCCAAACAAAACAACCTCCCAGCCCCCAACAACCACCACAAAACAATCTCCCCTCCTCCAAGAACAGAAGCAAATAATGCAACGACATGATACACACTTTTGTATTTTTATTCTTATAAGGTTATTTGCTGGCTCTTGTTGGCCTCTAGTTCAGTCTGTGTTATTTAAATTCTAATATATGAATTATTTGGATTGAATTCATGTTCGGGGCCATGGTGTTGTATGTATTGATGTACAGCCTTGAATGTGAATAATTATTGTAAACTATATTTTACACCTTTTTTCTGGCTTTATTATATAAATTTTCTATTGGTCGATGATTTAATCATATCTCATAATTTAATGACTGTTTATTCTCCTCTCGACAGATCTCTGTGCTGTAGATGTGTAGTTAGTGACGGATGATGGATTTCACTTACGCTTGGTAGTCTGTAATAAAGGCATGTAGGGTCCTGGCCGGCCTCGCCTCTTCTTCCGCCGCGGGGGGGACCTCCGGGCCGCTGGCGGCGCTCTCGGGGCGGCGAGCGGCGCTTCCGGGGCCGCGGCCTTGGCTCGGCTGGGGCGCCGCCCGCTTAGGCCGGAGTTCGCCGCTCGGGCGCGGCTGCCCCGGCGTCAGGTCGCGGGCGACGGCCCCGGCTGCCGAGGCCGCTCCCGCAGCGCAGGCGCCGGGCGAGAAGGGGGAAGGGAGAGGTTCGGAGCGGGACGCTTCCGGTGGGAGGCGCGCCCGGGGACCTATAGCTGGGGCGGACCCTTCCGGCGGCAGCGGCGGCGAGGATGGCGGCGGAGAACCACTGCGATTACCCGGTTCCCCCGGTCGGCGGCCTCGGCCTGGGAGGCGCGGGCGGGCCCTGCCGCCGGTGCAGCTCAGCGCCGCCGCCCGGCGCGGTACCCGGCAAGTGGGTCCGGCTGAACGTGGGGGGCACCTGCTTCCTGACCACTCGGCAGACGCTCTGCAGGGACCCCAAGTCCTTCCTCTTCCGCCTTTGCCAGGCCGACCCCGACCTGGACTCGGACAAGGTGAGCGCGGGGCCCCGCCGTTCTGTTCCGCCCCTCCGCGATGGGGGGAGCGTTGCGCCTGGCGCCTCGGTCCCGCGTGGGAGCCGGGGCCGCCGGGGGCTCGGTGCGCCGCGTCGCCTTCCCGCGGGGCGGGCTGCCGGCCTCCCTACCCGCCGTGAGGGGAGCGCGGAGCTCGGCGCCGCGGGAGGGGCCGCACAGGGCCCCGCCGCCGCTGGGGGTTTCCTCGAGGGTCGCGCCGCCGAGCGAGGCCGCGGTCCGCACGGGAGCGGAGCGGTGAGGGGGCGGCCGGGCCGGGCGCCCGCGTGCGAGCCACACGGCTGCCCGCAAGCCCGGCAGCGAGCGCAGGATCTCTGCGTGCTCGGCGAGACGTTTACGGCCTCTACCCGGGCTTGGCTTTAGCGGTTGAATGGAGTGTCTGCCTCCGCTGAGGGGGTATTTCTGCACTGTCATCACGCGCGTCTTCAATTTCACGATCCAGATGGAACTACGGGTGATAGCCCCTCTCGCTTAGCCCCAGCACTCGTGTCCCAGCACCCTCTGAGTCAAGCGGTGCTCAGCCTGCATGGGCTGCGAATGGTGGGTGATACCGAACGTTCGGGTATTCGTTCTGGCTCGTTTTTAGGGAAAGAGAGCTTACTGGTGAAGATTTTATGTACAGAGTCCAATGTAGCAATGGATATCGAGAGTTAGTGTGTAGAGCTGACTCTGAAAGGCATTTGGGAGCCCAAAGGACTAAAATGGACTTGAAGTACGGTACACTGAGGGAGAAGAAGGGAACGGCTTATCACCCTTGCATATATCACCCACAGGTTAAAAAGAAAGAGCTGGTGTTTATATATACGTTTTTGACTTATTTTTTCAGGGAGACTAGTGGTGAATCTCTTCCTTTTCTTACGCATAACTTCCAGGAAGGATGTTTAAATGCTGAAGGAGATAGGGAACAGAACCTGAACAGTGTTCTGGAGTTAGAGAGAAAATAGCTTAAAAGCATGCTGGTGAGGTGATAAGTTTGTTGTCTTCACTTTGGTTTGGTTGTTTTGGTGTGTTTCTGAGAGGATTAGCTCAAACAGACCTATAAAGATAAATTTTAAAACGTAGGAGGCATGGTCTTTACTTGAGAGGGAGCCAGGAAAGCCTTCTTCTAAGCCTTCCTAAATAAAAGATAAGGCACGCTTAATAATTAAGATGCCTGTTTCGGTTGTTCCACTGCAGAAAGGGCTTATTTGCTCTCTCTCAGTGTCGTCAAAGGGACAAATAAGGCGCATTTTTAGAAGAAGTGCCGTAGTTCTAATTAAGGCATTTGGCTGCCTTTTCTCACCACTTGCTGAAATCAGTCCCCTCTCTTTCACAAGCGTGGTCAGCGGGGTGTTGCCGTCTTGCAGAAATTTCGTGAGGTTGCTAATCCAGGCATTTAAATTTGCTTTAACTCTGCCTACACGTTGGGGTTGTAGAAGCAAATTGTAAATTTATGTGCAGGTTCTGTAGCTGTCCGACAGGATGTGGAGAGACACGAGAATTTTTCTCAGGTTTCTGGATGTAGTTGTTAATAGCGCATGCAGCAGCTTAAAGCTAGGTGCAGTCAGGGCTGTCGAAAGATGTCCTTTGCTTACAAGGAACATGCCTGTACATGGAGCTGTTTAGGTATTATTCATTCAGTCTAATGGAAACCACTCTAGGGCGATGCAAACAGAACGCATTGTGGTGTCCCTGTGAGTAGCCTTTTCTATGAAATTGCAGCGGGTGTAGTTATCTTTACCAGGCGATTGTGCAAATCAGTATTGAGCATTAGAGCTGGTCTTCAACCTGTAATTCCCTGGGTTTGATTTCTCTGTGTTTTCTTCCTAAAAACCACATGGGCTTTAAACACCTCGTTTTAATCTTTGGAGTTAGAGAATGTGTATCAGAGCTGGTGTGTAGGCTGATGCCTGCTACCTCCATTCCTACTTCCAGGTGAGGGTGTGGGGGGAGGTGGGACAGAGAGAATCCTCAGCAATGAGCCAGCAGGTGAGATTGTCAAAGCTGATAGCCACAGCCCTCTGCTTGAAAGAATTAGGAAAAACCTAGCCTTAACGAGGTGTGTCGTGTTTCTGCATAGGGAGTTTGTCTGGGATGCACTTCAGCAACTAACTTTGGGAAGTTTTAGATGGATTTGCAGCATATTAATGCTGAATTGTACTGATAATACAAAGCGTATTTTCTAGTTCATAGGCGCATTTCATATTTCTCTGATCATGCACCATCTGGTAAGTATGTAACTCAGCAAAAATGGAGGAGGAGGTGTATTTTTTTATAACATCAGTGAGTTAAACCAGCTTGTGGAAAGCTCTAATGTGGTTCCAGCTGATAAAAGGAATGGGGGCAGATTGCAGATCTAGAGGCAAGACCAAGCAGAAGAGCCAATATTAAATGAGATTCTACACCAGTCAATACACGTCTTTGAAGAAAAAAAGTTTAGTTCCCATTCTTTCTTGCTTTGCAAGATCTCCATGTCAGAATCTGTAGCAAACGAAGCCATAAGAAATGCTTATCTCAGACAGGAATAGACTTAAAAGCAAAGAAAGACATTAATACTAGAGCTGTTTCTGCCTAAAGCGAACAAAGGAGGCACATCAAAATTAACTGTGTTGATACGTTAACAAGTTCTGAAGGAGGTTAACTGGCTGAGTTTGTTAGAAATGAGAATAAAAAAATGGAAATAGTTTGTACTAGTAAAAAGATTTGAAGGGCTTCAAGAAAGGCAGCATGTTTACCTTCAGATTTTCTTCAGGTGCTAGTGCTAAACAAGGCTGTGCAGCCTGTCTCTTGGTATCAGGTATGTTCCCAATTGCAACATAAGAAATATTAACCTTGACACACACCCTGTGGCAAAACTGTAGAATGGAATGAGATAGAGATGATGATCCTCTGCATTTAGCCTGGTTCACAATGAGAGGTGCATCTTTGTGCTTCGTTTCAGTAAATAAATGAGTGGTGGTGGTCATGCCTACTGTTCACAATAAGATTTATTTTCCAGAATATTTAAATCTTGCTTTAGACATGACTGTAAAAACAGACAAGCAGAGTCTTGCTTGCTTTGTCATTCTTGTTTAACTTATTTAACACTTACATTGTGAGTTTTCCTGCCAGGTATTTCCTGATTTCAGCACCTTCCTATTTTATCTGGATACCATTTTTTCTTTAATAAATTGTCTTACCATTATTTAAACATTCCCCTAAGCAAGAAGATTGTCAGCCTTTCATAATAAGGTTTTTTGGCACCAGTACTTATGCTTGATTTTTAATGCCTTTCTAAAGTTAAGCATAATCAACCTGAGGTAGGATCTGTTATGGAAAGGAGGAAGCAGCAACTGCTGAATGTTTTAGAAAAATCAAAATCTTCCTGGCAGCACTAAAAAGTATCTAATTGTAATCATTATTCTAAGATACAGCTGAGAGAAAGTTTGTTTGTCCTATTCGTCCATGAGATTTCTGACTAGTTAGGTGGGTTGTGTTATTAGTGCAGTTTTGATTAGCACTGGCAGTCTGCTGATGCTCAAAGTTTTTAGGTCACATAGTTTGAGAAAAGTGTGTTCCAGCTCAAGATTTATAAAGCAGAGGGGGAAGGGGAGACGATTATTTCTAAATCCAGATTAAGTGCCAAATATTATTGTATTTCTGTGCATAATGCTGCCTTTAGCAGAACTTCTGCAGGCTCAGTCTGTGTATATGATGTCAGGTTTTTAGATACCCACTGTAGAGCACATGGCTTGGAGCCAAGAGCTTGGCAGTGTGGATTCTGAGTGTGTCCGTTCTGGAAAAGGATTTGAGAAGAAGTCTTCAGACTAGTTTTAACCTCAGTGAAGCTAATTAACTGGAAATACAATTTTGACCTGTCAGCTAGCATATTAATTAAATTTTTGGGGAGAATATGAAGTGGGAGTGGAGAGATGTATGTATTTGGTCCTACTTTCGAGTTCTGGAATCCTGTACCTCATTCTAGTATCCACAGTTCAAGGTTACTTCAGAAGTTGGGGAACTTGAAGGGTAGTCACCAGATGAAATGCCATTTGGCAGAAGGTTTGAAGAGCAAAACCTGTATTTTGGCAAGGAGCTTAAGGCATGACATGTACAGAAATCTGACAGCGAAGCCTGTTCGGTCTAGCAAAGGTATTGTGAGATCCAGCTGGTGAAGTGTGAAACTATAAATGTCTGGGCTAAAAAGTACATCTCTTTAGCAGCAATAGCGAGTAGTTAGTGGAATAGCTTGCACAGAATGGGTAGGCTTCACCACTACGTTCTGAAGATTAAATTTCACTGTAAATAAATTGAGTCTTATGTGTGTTTTAAATGAAGATCAAGCTAAGTATTCACTATGATTCTTTTGAGTCTCAGTCTCTATAGATTGAAGTAGAAATGTTTGAGACTGGAATATTCTATCATTTAAATGTTTTGGGCAATATCTTTAAAATACTTCAAAAATATGTGAGTCTCCTGTGACCACAAATTGTGGACTATAGATATGCTTTAGTGTTAATTCTTAAGGAAGAAGGAATATGATTGTGAGCTACGCTGACTTTCATTGATATGCTGAACCAGCTGATTGAAAACTTAAGAGCAAGTTTTTAGGCTTCCCATAAAATTCCATGCTGTTTGTAACTTGGACTAAACATGGCTGTGGGAGAAGGCTAATAAACAAATGCAGCCTTCACTGTACCTCAGCAATGTTGTGTTTAAATGGTGTCCTCATAGGTGTAGAAATGGTCTAGGACTTACAGACAAGGAAAGAAAAACTCTTGCTAGAGAGAAGAATGTAACACAAACCCAGAACTGGGAAAATATACAGGCGTCCCTGTGGGTAATTAGCACTTTTGTGTTGGATGCACAAAGCGAGCTTTTTCTTTGGGTATCTTGCAAACATCTGTAGGGAGCACCTGTGGGCTGGACATGTGGGGTGATGTGATTACACTGAATAGAGAGGAAAGTTGAGTTCCAGCTGCTGTTCTGGTTAAAATTAACACCTGTTTGTATAAAATACATTGCAAGAGAGAAAACAGACCTCACTGGAATGTAGGTTTGTCTGGCATTTGTGGTAGTCAGCTGAAACTCAGGAACGGCTTCAGAATGCCCACACTAGTGTCAGTGAAGGCTCAAACTTGCTCAAAGCTTCTATAAACCTAATCAACTAGTTAGCAGAGGAAGTAGCATAGCTGGGACAAGATGATCTATTAATATTCAACCTAGCAAGCTTAAAGCTGGTTCAGTTACATCTCTGCAAACTATAGTTACACCTTTAAGCTGTTAGATCACACTTGAAGTGCAATCTATTATTCTTATCTTAAACCAAGAAAGTTTCTTTTGGAAAGTGTCCAAAATGCTCATTACCCATGAGAATACAATGTGTTTTCTTGTCCATGCAGCCAGTCCTGACATTATTCTCAAAGTGTGGAAAGACTTATGACCATGTTTTGAGAGTTTTAGGTTGAGCAGATGACAACATTACTCTGTCAGCTTCTATTAGATTTATGTTTATATAAATATCTTTAAAGGTCTAGTGTAATCGGCTTTTCTTAGTGATTTCAACATGAAGTGCTTAGTGTATGTTGAAGGATAATCAGGCAGCTCACTCTGAAGGAGGAGTGAGAAAGCATTTTCTATAGGAAGACACCTGAGAAGTCAGTTTTGTGCCTCTTGCCTATGCCTTCTTTGCATACTGCTACAGCAGCCTTTGTGGCATGGTTCGGCTCTGGGTCTTGACCCCCTGGCACTGGTCTGTCGGGTACCCGAGTTGTAAGGGCCAAGTCCAAGACACACGTTTTTCTCTTTGGGAGAATGGTAATTAGTGCACGTTTTCCATACCTTAATCTGGGTAAGCAAGTGGCCAGCTACTCTGAGTTCTTCAGTCTGTTTGTAATTTTGCATGGAACTTGCATACTAAAGTGGTTCCTGATGACAGCATCTGGATTGCTCGCTGTTCAATCTAGCCCAAGTTCTAAAACTTTTAACTTGATGTTTACTAATGTAAAAGGGAAACAAAACAAAACACAACCACAAAAAAACCCCCGAACACAATTACACCATTGGGGTTTGTTTGGGTTTTTATTATTATTATTGTTGTTGTTGTTGTTTTGTTGTTGTTGCTGGATTGTTTTTTCCCTTATTTTCTGAAGTCACATTTTTGCCTGAAAGGCTTTATAGAGTAAACTATGGCACTTAGTGAGATGGCATTTCACTTGTATGTGGTATATTGTACATATGTTCAGTGTGGTATTTGTATTTCAGTGTGAAGATTAAGCATTTTAGAGAGTCTATTCAGTGGGAAGACTTGGTGGGGGTTGGGCGAGGAATGAGTGTGACAGGAAAAGAGTGAGATGAGGAATGACAGAATGGGGGGAAAGAAAGAGATGAAGAGGAAAATGGTTAAAAATAGATAGAAGACAAAAGCAATTCTGTCTTATGTTTCACAGAGTGGATGCTGTCAGTATGTGTAAAAGGTATTTGGTTCAGGTGCTAATAATAAGCTGCGATGTGCATGCTAGAGCAGTGAGTTCAGGTAATGCAGGCTGCTGGTGACCTTTCCTTAGGTGCAAGTTGAAAGAGAAGGTCAGACATAGCTTGTTTCCATTGTATTTTTGTCTGGAGCTTGTTCAGGATGTAGGAATCTACTCAGGGAAGAGTAGTTCCACATGCTGTAGTCCTTAATAAAAAAAATTTTTCAAAACCAAATTGTTTTCTGGCCTTTTGTGTAAGGAGTGAAATGCCCACCTTTACTTGGCTTTCCATTTAGAGCTTTTGGTTATTTTGCTTCCATGACACACCTGTCTGTCTATGTAATGGTGTGGAGCTGGTGGCCAATATTGCTTTGGAAAGTGATGTGAGAGAAAACTGGGGTGTAAAAGAATACAACAATCTTACTGAAAAAACTTCTTTCTAGAGACTTTTTTCCATTAACTGGGAGGGCTTCCAGTTTTGTAAGCGCATATGTTTCTCAGTTCAGTTCAGCTGATGCCCACAGGCTGCTTGCTTTTAAAGTGTTTCTTTTTAGCAGTTTTAGATCTTCCCTTCCAGCTCCACTGGTTTCTGTTCCTGTATTAAATAATACTTTTCAGCTTATACTTCATACAGTTGTCAGCTAATTGAATTTCCTTGGGTTGTATCTGTAGTTTGTTCATTCTTGAAGTGTTTTGGTAGTATAATACGTATTTAAATGTGAAGCATTAAGAATATACCATTTTATGCACCTCCTCTGTGTGCAGGTTTTGGCACATAGTCTTGCTTCTGCAAGATGATGAGTTTAGATCAGAAGAAATTGTGGTTAGCCTTCATCAAGCGCTGTCTGCTCTGAGTGAAGGCTAACTGACAGCACGTTTTAACTTACTAGCATTTTCTTGAACAGCTGATTTTATATAAACTATAACACCCCTTCACTTCTAAAATGACAGTGTGTCTAAGCACGTAAAGCATCTAGCTTGTAATTATAGAAAGATGCTTGGGTTTTCTAGTGCAGGCTGTGGTCTTTCTGCATTCTACTGGCTCTGGTTAGACAAGCACAATTATTTGTAAACTAAAGTAGTGTGCCTGAAAATACAACCACCTTTTTTCTGCAGTGAAACATTTTGGGAACTGCAGATACTGTTGAGTAGAGAGTGTTGAGGTATGACAGTTCAGTAATCAAACCTTTGTGCAGCAGTATTAACATCCAGATTCAAAGGATTGGGGCAGTAGATATTTTTAATTTCATGTGAAACATGATTATAATGATCACATGTTGGTTTTGGGAACAGTGATTCAGATTTAGCTAGGATTGTTGGTGGTGATGCTTTTTTATTATCTCCTATAAACTACTGGTGTATTAAAAATAAATATTAGGGGTGCTGCCACATCTCAGCAGTTTGTATCTGCAGGATATATATTGCACCAAAACTTTAGGTAATAAAGCATTAGTACTGTTAGTGATCCACTTGATTGTAGAAAGGATCAGGGATCTATTAGACAGCAGTCTTACCAGTCTTCCTGTTACTTCTGGACGGCATGGCATATGACAGCACTGCTCTGATTGCAGGTGTTCACACATAGACTCTAGATGAGGTAGGAAATAGCAGCTTTTCTCTTTTGATCCCTCTTTGTCAAGAATATCAGCTGTGCAGGCAAGTTTCTTGAACTCTGTTTTGCATTCCACAAAACATGCTACTCCAGTCAGTAAATCCAGCATCGGTTAGTTTGATCTGTCCCTTCTTGGTCTGTGTGAGGTAGGTGGGAACTGCATCTTCAGTATACTTGATTTTTTTTAGATGATATACATACAGCCCTTGCTTGGGATGCAGCTGTTGTCAGTACCCTCTGAGTAGTTGTACATCTGAGCTAAAACAAAATCAGAAGTTTTTAGGAAAAAAGTGAAGAGAAGGTAGATTTGTTTGTCTTTAAAAAAACCCAAAACAAACAATAACCAACCAAAACAAAAAAAAACCCTCACTTGGAACAGCTTTTGTTCTGATTTTGCAGGTTTCCAAGGAAAATTACAGTTTTAAGTATTCTATTTAACCATAATTTTCAGTGTTCTCACTTTCTGCTTAGATTTTTTCATGCTAACAGTGTTGATAATCTATTCATGAGGGGTTGGAGAGAATTGATCAGATAGGAGAAATCAGGTACATAATGGAGTGATCGTTCTGATAGGTTTCCAACTACGTTGATCAGTTCCTTTTAATGTCTTTGATAAATTTAGAGATGTGGCTCTGCCTGAATCCCTGCTTGCTATTCAGATGCCAAACTGAGTATTAGCTTACAATTCCTGCTTGGATGTTCAAATCATAATGGGGTTGTTTGGTTTTATTTTTTTTTGCTTTGTTGTTTCTGTGTGTGTGTTTGGGATTTTTTTGTGGTGTGGGTTTTTTTGTGGTGTTCTGTTTTGTTTTTTGGTTTGTGTTTTGTTTTTTCTAATCTAGGATGAAACAGGTGCCTATTTAATAGACAGAGACCCAACCTACTTTGGGCCAGTGCTGAACTATCTCAGACATGGGAAACTGGTTATTAACAAGGACCTCGCTGAGGAAGGTAAGATGTTACTAAAACTTTTGCTTTGTGTCACTTGTTTATTATTTTCACTGTTTTTGAGTCACCAAAAGTAATTTACAGGTACCTGGTAAATCTTAATCAGTGTAGTATTCCAATCTGATTTCAAGCAAAGCTGGTAGTTATTGTGCAGTTTTCATATATGCTGTTATTTGAGTGTTCAGAGGAGTATTCCTGATTTCACACCACCTGTCCCCATTTAGAAATGGAACATAAATATCCAGATGTGAGGGGAGATGGCTTTTACTGCATAAACTTCTATCTTTCCTGTATGACTGGGTTTAGTCCACTTCAAATAAAAGAATCCTGGCTGTGAAACAAGCTGTAGGAAATGTAAAGTGACATAAGAGTGAAATTCAGGTTCAGATGTGTGGAATATACTATTGAAGAGCAAATTCTGCCCCCAGCTTCTCCCTCCCTGGCCCCAATTCATGTTAGTTTTACCCCAATGGAGGGTGACTATTGTAAACCATATAGTACTACAACTGTATTGAAAAGGTATTGAGGAATCAGAGAGAAATAGAGTCTAACAATATTAGCAGGAAATAACATAAACTATAATTTCCATGTGCATGGCTAAACACGTGATTTGGGTGAAGAACACATATGGCTTGAATGTATGAGTGGGACCAGTTTGAAGTGGCTATCTTCAAGCCTTATTTCAGTGTTTAAGATCTCAAATGGCAGGAGGAAAAACTTTTTGCGTGCTATCAGCTGCAGAGCTTGAAGTTCTCTTTCATATTCCAGCCTGAGTTCTGGTGGTCCATCAGTCTGCTGTGGAATGGAATTTGTGCTTCTTGCTTTGTGGCTCTCATTGTACATGTGAAAAGGCATCAGTTTTCTTGGGGATTTTCTTAGAACGGATTTTTAGAATGAGCTAAAGTTTGAACTACATGTGCCTGAAAGAAGCCAGAATTGTTATGTTGGTAAATGAACTTTCCTTAGAGCAAAATAAGTAATTTTCTGTAGCTGTAGAGAAGATAATCTTAGGAACTTTTGTCCTGGAATCTTTGGTTACACACTCTCTGCAAATAATGTTCTCATACTAGGTGTACTGGAAGAAGCTGAATTCTACAATATCACATCACTAATAAAACTGGTAAAGGACAAAATAAGAGAAAGAGACAGCAAAATCTCACAGGTGAGGCTGTTTTCTAGTCTGCTTTTCATTAGTTATTCCATGGCAAATGGTGGGTGGGTTCCGTTGTTTTTCCTTTAACTTTCCTTTAACAGTATCCAGAAAGATTGTGGATGGCTGCCTCCATCACTGCCTGAGCTTGAACTGTCAGTACACAGAGATCAATACTCATAACCACCAGTACCTGCCAGTCTCTTTACAAGGGGCACAGGCATGTGGTTCCAGTTCTTGTTCACAACCTGAAAACGTTCTAAAGAATTGTTCCAAAATCTCCTGTAATGGTAGAATTTGTCATAATACCCTTTCTCTAAATAGTTGTTTTAGAAAACAGCTTTTGTAGAATATATTTTTCTCATGTACACTTAGAAGCTCTGGATATGAGACTGCCTAACTACAGTGTAAGTGCTGTTTATGCAGTGAGTTTATACAGCATACATGCAGATGCTGATTAGCTCCTGTCATGCACATTTGTAGCAAAGTTAAGTTTCTTTATTTGTAGTGTTCAGTAGTTGAGAACTCTGCCTCTTCTCATAGCAGCTCATGGTTATTTCTTCATGAAAGTCAGAGTGCTAAAGAAACCGTTAAGAAAGTATCCCTGCTTGTTCTTTACCTCTGCTATCCTGGCCTTCCCTGATAAGTAAGTCTTCATGGAGATAGTACAAACTCATGTCACCAGATTTCTCTTAGAGACAGGTTGTGGGATAGCAGAGTCGATCTGATAGCATTTTCTAAAGGGTTTGAGCTGAAATAGGCCCCTAGTTATTCGTTGCTCTGGGTGGGAAACTTTGACAGGGAAATATAGACATTTTAAAATATGGTCAGACATTCATTAAAGTTAGGTAGGCCTCTGCAGAACCCCAACCTTCATTTTGCATGCTGTGGTTTGGTACCACATGGAAGGATAGGTAAGACTTGTGATTATTTTGTTGTAACTGTTAAGTAGCACTTTTAGTCCCTTAAGCATGCATGAAGCATGGGGTCTGCAGTGACTGTGATTTCTTGTAAAACAAAACCAAAAAAAAGGCAGGATGTTCAGTGTGGTGTGGCTTACCATTTCTAAAGAATAAGGGCAACTTTAGACAAGTCATGAACATAGTGATTTCCATGGTGTGTTGAGCATCTTCTGTTTCTTTCTGAAGGTGCCAGTCAAACATGTGTACAGGGTGCTGCAGTGCCAGGAAGAGGAACTCACTCAAATGGTTTCCACAATGTCTGATGGCTGGAAATTTGAACAGGTAAAACCTCATATGGGATATAATTATAGAGTCTTCTAAAAATTCACTTATGTGAAAGAGGAGTAGAAAGTCAATTCTGTGCATCCTTTTAAGTGCAACAATTTTCAGAAATTGGAGAAAGATACACACTTAAGGTAAAATTTGATATTTGTATTTTTATTTATGAGAGAATGAAAAAACCTGTAGCTTTTCAGGAGATAAATTGTGCTGACTTTGCATTGACAACATGTTTGAAATGTAATTCTTTGGTGTCTACACAGGAGCATTGGAAGGGTGAATAAACCAAAATTAGCTAGTACAAGTACATACAAATAGTAGGTCAGACGTGAAGAGCTATGGGTAACAGAGATGAGTTTGGGAGATAACTGTTTGTCAGGTCCAAATAATGGTTTTTGGTTAAAGGCCTGATAGACACAGGAGAATGAACTGAACCAGTGTGGATGTGAAGCTGGATAGGTGTGAGCATGTGAATAGTTTCATTCTTTGCACTGCATAAAATTAACTTTGTGTGTACACTCAGGAATACATTGTAAAATTGGAAGATCTTTCTGTTATCTTTGCTAATCTTTGTGAATAAGAAATTAACTACGTGTCCTCTTCGTCTTTCACGTTCCTAACCTACCAGAGTGTTTAAACTGCATTGGAGCAGTGAATCTCTTAACTCTGGAGTGAGGCACAAGTGCTCAGCCACCGGCATCAGTGTCTGGTGCCAACTCTAGGACAGACTGAAATAAGCACAAGCCTCTTGCCCTGTGCAGTCTCACTCTAATACAACAAAGCAACATTTTTAAAAAGTATGGCACACAAAGGTAAAGGAGAACGTTCTGTTTATGTTTGATGGAATGTTGAAGGTGCTGATGTCATGGAGACAGTCATGAGCAAGTAAAATAAACCAGCACGGAGAAAGCTTCTTAAGCTGCTCTGGCTCGAGTATTGCAAGGTCTGTTTGGCATGCCAGAAGCCGAATGTTGTTTAACACCCTGAAAAAAAGCTCTTGCTTAATGCATGTGACTGTTTTTTGACTAGTACATTGACAATTTATTTTTACTCTTTCTCACGAGAGATGAGCTTTTATTACAAATAGAGACTCTTTACTTTTTGACAGATTAAATGATACTACGGCTTTTGTCTGTCCTAAAGCCTTGTACTCTTCGGGGTTACTGTGTTTGGGAGTAATGCTGCTTTGACAATTGAACTGCTGAAAGAACTTTTATGATTTCTTTTAGAATTTAGATTCTTAGAACTGGAAGAATCCAGTGGTTTTCTTGACCCTGAAGTCCTTATTTCATCCAGCTTTGTTCCTACTTCCTCCCTCCCCCTTGTTGCTCTCTTGAACATGTAGTTTGAAGTACATAAACGCAGCAGCTGTATGGTCACATAATACTCAGCTTCTCATTACCTCAGACTAGGCCATTCTCTCCTTTGGTTGTATTGCAGACCTGATTTTAGCAGACATCATTCACTTGAAACACGTAGAATGTATCTATATACAGCCTGAATAACCAGAACAGTCCAACTGTGCCACACTGTGGCATTTTTGCAATTTTTTATCTTTTCTAAACCCGTGTTGCTCAGAAGCCATCTTCAGGGTGGCACCTACTGTGCTTAGTCCACATTATCCTTGGTGGGTTAGAAGTCATGATTTTTTTCAGAGGAGCAATATGCCTGTGGATTGAGAGTCTTTGTGCTTGGTGCCCCATATAATGTGTTTAACTGGCTGGTTTTGATGAAAATATTTCTTTGCTCTGAACATTTCAAAATTTTACTGTAAAATACAATTGGATGTGGTGATTAAATAGGAGTGGAAGGTGTTAAACTTCTGGTGCACTTGCTTGGATGTATTGATGCACTTTTCTCAAAGAATAGGAGTGAAAGCACTGCTAGAATACTGCAATTAGGTGTTGGTCACCGTCCAAAAACTACTGCCAATAGTTGTGCTGCCCCATTTTTGTGATTCCAGTAGGTTATTTTATAGATGATTTGTAGTTTCAATTGTCACTTCTTCAGGCAGTCAGAAAAAACCCAGTATTTTGGCAAATACCTGCATAATGAGAAGCTTTGGGCTCTACAAAATTACTACATGCAGAGGCTTTAGGCAGCAGTGGTGTGTCAGTCATGTACATTTTAATGATTAATGTAACCTGAGTCTGCCACCATAATGCTGGCTTAAATATGCTCATTGTGTGAGGACAGTATTTAGCTGCTGCCTTCAAAATTATTCATGTAACAATAGCAGGATAAAATTAATTTACTGCTCGTGAGCCATCTCATCAGTAGTGCTCTCTAGTTTACTCAGAATAGTCGGTTGTTGTGTAGTTCTTCACACTTAATTTAAAGCCCTGATCTTACTGCAGTGCACTGACTTGGCTGTGTTCTAATCCAAACAGTCTAGGAATTGCCATGTGTTGCTAACATAAAACATTTTTTGTAATAACAAGTTGGGAAATTCAGCTGAGGTTGTTCTGAACTTCTCATTTATTAGATGTTTGGCACATGTGAGCAGAGTTCTTGGTACTGATTTTTATGGGAATGAGACACAATTTTCTCCCCTCTAGTTATTATCTTGGATCTTCTGTAAATTACATCTTCTAAAACCATTTAGAGCACTCAACTTTTTTGCTTCTGGTTGACTTCGTGTTTCCTTAGCCATATTTTGCTTATCAATATATGGAACAAGATGAAGCTCTTTCATACCCAGGCTTGATATATTGCTTTGCATAACACCTTCCAGTCTTATATCCACGTTACCTTCTGCACTTGGCAAGTACAACAGGACAATAATGCTCACTTTCATAATGCACCAAACTTTGTTTATGTTTTTCAGAGTAGCTTGTGATATCAAACTCCCCGCAGCGAAATGGGGAGTCTTCTGACTCACTATCAGTAACTCTTAACTTCCCTTGAAGTTACAAAGGGCTTTGCAACTGCCTCCATAAATTTGATGTTGAAATGAAAGTTGTAGCTTGATAGCAACTGTTCTAGTGGCAAGTGAATGTTACCTGAACGTTTGAGCTCCTCTGTTATTTGTACGTTTTGGATAATGGTATGTGCTTCAGCTTTACAAAGGTTTCTTTTTGTGTTTTGCTTTGATTGGTTATTCCAGCTTGTCAGTATAGGTTCCCAGTACAGCTGTGGCCGGGCCCAGCAGTCAGAGTATCTGCTGATAGTGTCACGGGAAGTGAAAGGGGAAGAGAGATGCTTCCAGAAATGCTGCAGTGAGGTGTGTCACACCATTCTTTTTGCCCTCACACTGATATGCTTGGCCTCCTTGCGTTTCTGCTGCTTTCAAATCATTCCACTTTATTCCTGGATGTACAGCACATAGTAATTTGTGTGTATTTGTGACTGGCTTTTATTTATATTCACAGTATTTCATTATACATTATGAATGTTCATATTGTAAAAATAATAGAAGACCAAACAAACAACACCCCCCACACCAATTATTTAGATAGAGGTCTTTCTTAAGCAGAGTTCTTACCTTTTAACTACTTTTCCTTAAATCTTTCTCCAAAGTTAACAGCCTTTGATCCATACCCGTTAAGTAAAACCAGTACAGTTTGAACATTAGGAGCCCTGTAAATAAAGCTTTGAGTTCACTGGGTTCAGAAAGGATATTTCTGTGTTAATCATTGCTCCAGTTTGAGTGTATTTCATCTACCAAATAGCCAGTTAAGTTCTGAGTTCAAACCTTTTATTTCTGGTAACTCAGAACTTAACTGGGGCTTTAGATGGAAAAAATAGATTCAAACTGGAGCAACGAATACTGGATTTTTTTTTCAGAAATAAAATATGAAGGAATGGGGGGAGAACAAAACCAGCAGTTTAAAATCTTCTCTCAAGTGGAAAGAACATGAGTGGTGGTTTTTGAGGGTTTGGATTTTTTGAGGGGGAGAGGGAGCTGTTCCCTTTGGGATTATTTTTTTTGAAACCCACCTGAAGAATGATACCTTCACTCTTTGGCTTTTTAAGCTGTCTCATCCTTCCTGCTCCCCTTGCCTTTGCTTTTTTTCAATTGCTGTGATACTTCCCAGTGTTCAAGCGTTTGGGAAGGATTTTTTGCTAACCAGTACCATTGGAGGCAGTTTCCAGATCTTTCCATAGCTGTGCTCAATTTTCAAGTGTCTTACATTAATTGATTTGGGAACCAGGTGTATATATATGGCTGTTCAGGCTAAAGGATCAGTATAACATCATGAAGATAACGTGACAGCAAAGTGACTTGATCTGAGCAGAACCATCCCTGGGACTTTACATGGACACTTAGCTATGCAGTTCTAGTTTTTAAACATAGACTGTTGCCTAGCTGTATTCCAGAATCTGCTTTCAATATACCACTCTCTGGTTCTTGCAGTTGCATAGGTACCATTTGGAATGTGGTATTAATGCGCTGGGTTTGCAGACTTTCTGGAACTGAGTAGGAAGCGTGGCCTGTTGTTCAGGATGTGTAGGGTACAGGCAGCATGATGTTATTCATGTGTTCATGTCCTAGATAGCTAAAAGTAACATTCAGCATAGTAAGTGGTGAGGGAAGGCAGTGAAGAAATGAAGACAGATACAAAATAAATAAATCTGGAAGGGAATAAATTTTCCTTCCTCCTAGATTTGAATTCTGGCAGTTGTATTAAGAGCCCTGACATAAATATGCTGGAGGTCCTGGTGTCAGTGATCAGTGCTGTGTTTAGTGGCTGGTGTGTATGCATCTTCATGGCCTTCTGCAAACCCTTTGAGAAGGCAGTAGAATCAAGGTGGTGTAACTCTCAAAGGTGTGGAGGCTGTTCTTACATTCATAGCATTTAATTCTCTAAAAAAGATTGGTGGGAGGAGTTTATCAGTTAGCATAATCAAAAAATTAAAAAGACAAGCTTTCTAGTGCACAAGGAGTTCACCACATCTGAAATAGAAGCGGTAATATTCAAAGTATAATAATATTTAAAATAGAATTTAAGAATAATTGTTAGGAAATTTCCTCAGTTTTGAGAATCAGATCATCACAGAAAGAGATGGTAGTCATGAAGTAGATGAGCTAGTTAATGTAAGTAACTCCAGTAGGAAGCAGCAAAAGACATGGATGCTGGTTTTGTCAATTGGAGTGGTTATCTGTGAAGGTAATAAAACTATTGCTAACCTGTCCTGTAAGCTGACTGTACAGAGTCTGAATCGAACCTGTTCCAGCCGCACAGCAAACCTCTGTAGGCACGTTACTGAAGTGGGCCTGGCTTTCAGATCCCTCTCAGTTCAGTTAGGCATGAGATTTGTTCACTTCAAAAATAAGGTTTCTAAAAGTGATGCACCAACCGTTTTGCCAATTCAGAGGGATATTTTTGGGAGTGTAGTCATTGATTTAAGACAGAAAGAGATCCATGTATTTTGCTGCCACTGACTAACGATGCAGAATCACTTGACCTGTTCTCTGTTACACCACTATTACCGTCTGGTTTTCTTAAATAGTCTTTTTGGAAAGACACAGTTACCCTCTCACAGACTTGGGAAAAAATATTCAGAAAGCTACTTCATAATTGCCTCTGAATTAATTCTCAAATCTTTCCTCTTTGTAAACAGGACTGACCATAGCAGGTTGTCCCTGTCCAACTTTACTTATGCCAAACTGTTGGGGGGTTTAACTTTGCCCTTTTGGATTGTTGTATTTTCTATTACTTATCACTAATAAGTTCAGACATTAGGAGACAGAAACTTCCCTGTTATTTCTTTGTCTTTCCAGGAAAATCCTGACCTGTATTTGCACATCAAGCAATATAATGCAAATAATTGTATTTTTGTTGTATTAGGAGGAATAGTAGTAATAATAATGATAATGCTTTCCACTCCTGCCTTTTTAAGTTACAGCCTACTAGTGTCAGCACCCCTATTCCATGCATACAGTGATCATAATCTAATGAATTTTCTACCATAAGTAGGATTGACATTTTCCTGTGCTTGGTAATGATGCTGTTGGGGTTCACAGGGATGCCCAAGCAGGAAGGAGTGTAATGAAACAAGTCATGGAAGGAAAAAAACAACGAGGAAAAATACATTTATTTATAAACATGCAAATCTGTAAAATTCAGAGTTTCAAAATGTTCTTTTTTTACTTTAAATTCCTGGTCATTAAAACTCTCTACTGCTTAAGCCCCATGAGCCAAAAATGTCCTTTCAGGAAGTCTGAGAAACAGTAGGCTGGATAATTCTTTTCCTATTACACTGTAACTATGCTTTGCAAACCTCACATTACTCTGTTTTATTGTGTTTGGGGTTTTGGGGGGTGGGGGCTGGGACTGAGAACAGGAGGGCACAGGGTGGGAGGGGGTTGACAATTTCTTCCAGTTTATTAGCATCCTTCTTAAAGTGCTGCCACCAACACTGGGAACAGTGGGCTGCTTTTGGAAAAATACTGGTTTATTTCTGATCATACTTTCTGACCCAACAATCCAGTTCTGATCTACAATCATTTTCCATTGATTCTCTTTCTACCCATCACCCTTATTGCTGCTGATGCATCTCAGAAAGCTACGAGGAAGTTTCTAGCATGCTACTGATACTATGCACATTGTACATTCGTAGTTGAACGTGTGTGGAACTGCTTACAGGAGAATCCTGTGATGGAGTTTTGAAGAGCCTGTTTTTAATGTTGCAAAAATGACTTTATCTTGAAATGCACCAGCTGATTAATAATGGCAAAAAGTCATCCTGGTGTTTTGCAGTCAGCTAAATCAATAGTCCTATCCAGGTAGCTAATAAGCAGTCAGTCTGCCAAGTCTCCTAAAGACTTATCTGCAAAAGGTCATCATATTTGGATTATGGAGCACCAGTGGGGGATGTAAGTAGCTATCAACTGAGGACCTATCGACCTTGTTGAACCAGGATTAATGGTTTGGATCTTGTATCATGTCTGCTTTCAGAGAGGTCATTTCTTTTGAGTGTCAGTGAGTAAACAAGTATTTTTCCTTCTGGTAGTTACCAGAGTTTATATGATTGAAAGTTCTTGCCGTTTTGCAAGGAAAAGATGACTGCACTAAATCAAATCATGCACTTCAAATTTCTCTTCAGAGAAGGTGAATGGCTTTATTTAAGCATGTATCCCATTTTCTGAATGTTTTCTAGCCTGTAGGTAAGCTAAAAATACTGTTACATGGTAACAGTCCTGTCTTCACATATAATACAGAATATACATTTATATATAATGTATATCCATACATGTATATAATATATAGTCTTACACTTAATAAGTTAGGTGTAAGACTATATATTATTGAAGCATTCACTGTATTGGTATTACATGGTTTGTGATTATGATATATATAGGACAAACTGTATACCACTTCAAGATGCTTAGAGCCAGATTAACTCCTTTTTTCTGAACGTTTGTGCATGGTATTTTTGCTGATAGGGAAGAGAATCAGCAAATCATTTCTACATATGAAGTAAGTCTGGGTTGATTTTCTAACTCCTCAGTGGGCTTTCTTGGTCTGTTTTGTGCAACTAAGCAACTAGTTACTTAATGGGGTTTGTAATTCTGTATGTCACATACATTATGCTGCAGACTGCAGAGCATCCATTGGGAAAGATTAGCTAAATTAACATCTCAAGGTAAACGGTGCCTTTGTATTCCAACAAGGGGGTGTTGGAGCTTCTAAAAACCTTGGGTTTTGTAACTTCACTACATGGTGGGAAAAAAATGTCTTTATCACATTTATTTTTGGCCAGCCTGTGTTTGTTACTGACTATGCATATATTTTGCAGAACTAGAATGATGTTTGGAGTGGAGGAGGGAGGGGAAGGTTTCTGGTGATCACGCCAAGGCAGTGTAGTTAAAGTAGGTAGTTTGAGAGTGCTGAATTTTAATTGCCAGTGCTGTTTATTGAAGGCTGAGCCTGGCCTGCTGTAATACCATCAGGGTCCAGAAACTTCCGCATCACCTAGGCCTGGCATCAAGTTGGTTTGTTATGCAGACACACTGCCTGCTGCTCTTTGTAGACATTGGCTCTGTCTGTCTGTGGAGGTGCTTGCTTGGCTGTCTTACCACAGTGCTGGAACATCTGAGCATCTCTCTCCCCTCTCTCCTTAAAAGTACAACAAGCCTTGCTATATGGAAGCTGCTTTTAACCTTTGCCTGCCTTCCACTTTTGTTGGGGGAATAATCCTATCCCTCAAGTACTGATTCTGGACCAAGATTTTGTCTTGGCTGCATCTTCCCTGCTTTAACAAGGCTCTCACTCTCTTTGGTGCTCTGCTAGGCTAGTGGCAGTGCACAGTTTGTTTTCAGACAGATAACTACAGTGCTTCAAGTGCTGCAGCCCTAGACACGGGTCAAGCCTTTTCTATGGGGCCATAACCAGGGCACTTCAATGATGTAATAGAGACTGGGGAATAGGACAGCCTTATCACATGTGGGAGGTGATTGGTAGGTAGGTATAATACAGCTTTGATAATGACATTTAGATACAGGGGATCTGTGCAAGAGGCTGATATTCAGGACTTTGATCTGTGCCAGTATGATAGCACCATACATTATCTTGTCATGTTTTTGAAATAAACCTTTAAAATAAAGGAACCAGCTACGTGTGAATTGATTCTGGCTTTGAAAGGCAGGCTATATAAAGCTTCTAGGGTTAGGTGAGTGTGCTGTGTGTAAGGTAAGACAAGTTACCTGAAATTTCTGCCATTTGATAAACATGCTGCATACAAGGTAGTACTGATGTTGAGTATATCCTCCTTTCTCAGTAAAGTGTCACTTACCATTTGATATCAAGATTTGTAGAAGCTTGTAACTCTGTCACATTTCATTACACATGGCTTCTGCTTGTAGCGCTTCCTCAGTTAACTTCCTTGTAGCAGTACATATGAATTTCAGATGTTAATCTTGGTGTCCCACCGTGCTGTGTCTTGTTTTCCAATCAAATGCAAATTTTGTCTTTGTCCACTCAAAGTATGTTTTAATAGAAGTACCCTTATGCTGTAAGTAAAGTGGTGGGTATCCCTTCAGGCTAAAGTGCTTCCTGCATGCAGCCATTTACATGTTAAATCACACCACCTTAAGATACCACATCCAAACTTTTTAAAAATTAACTTTGGAGGATGGGAAACTTTCCAGTAAATAACTGAAATGGGACAGGCTCCTTCTCCACTGGCCTGACTCTGTAGCCTTTTCTTTCACAGTATAATCATAACTGTAAATCATTAATCCTGTAAATCTTGGAAAAGAAAAGCTATGTTTATCTTATCTTCAGAGTGTCAGTGTATTCGTCAACATCAAAATGTATTTGCATTGAAGTGGAGAATCATGCTTCAGGCACAGCCAAGAGTCTGAAGAGCTTGGGGTGTTTGTGGTAATGGTGAGAATTCCTGGAATTTGCTTTATGTGGAAATGCAGTTGACTTTCTCTTCTTTTTTCATCTTTCAGCTGGTCAGTATTGGTTCTTCCTATAACTATGGCAATGAAGATCAGGCTGAATTTCTGTGTGTTGTCTCAAAGGAATTGCATAACACTCCCTATGGCACAACCAGTGAACCCAGTGAAAAAGCAAAGGTAAGTTACTAGGCATTGGACTGAAGAAATGGTGCCAAATTGGGTGGGCTTCACTAAGGCTAGGCCTTACCTCTGTTCTGGACCTCTATTTCATTGCATTTTTACCCCTCACTTGTGACTAATAATGGGTCCCTGGCCCCTGTATGAGGGACTCTAAATGGTACAGTCAGCATGCATTTGTTACACCAAGTGGGTTCTATAAATGCAGTACTCCCTACTGTTCCTGATACCTGTCCTTTTTTTTTTCCAAATAACAGCAGATATTTGCTGCTCCCAGTTGAGAATCTGTTCTGTCTTACATTTGAATGCTTCCTGATTCTGCCACTGGTTCAATTGAAAATTGTTTTTCTTGCTTGAGTTCAACTGAAGAAATCTGACTGTCAAGAGCAGAGGTGGTAATACACTGTCTGTGAACAGCAGTCTTGTGTGCAACGGGGTTTAAAGGGAAGGTATTTGTTAACAGTCATTTCAGGCTTCTACCTAGTTCTCTTTGCTTTCTGCAACCAGCTTTATGAGGAGATCAGGTCCTTAGGGATGTGGTTTGGCACACGACAGGGACGGTTGGACTTGATGGTCTTAAAGGTCTTTTCCAACCTGGTGATTCTGTGAGGTTGTGATGGGCACAGATCTTAGAATTCCCTCATTATTCAGTCAGGGTAAACAAAGGGAATGTGAACCCACAACTGCACAGCAATAAGGCAGACCAGTGAGGTATGGAAGTGTGTGCTTCCATGCACATTGAACACTTTTTATCATTGTATTGTTGCTTTGTATGAGCAGATGACACAGACAAACTGGATGCTTCTGTAGTTGGCTTAAAAGCTTTCCAAATGGTGCTAAGACTTGAGCTGGGTTTTGGCACTGAGGCCTCAAGTGGGTAAAACTTAACTGCTGTCTGTGCCTTGTAACTTGGATAGCTTGTAGCTACACATACAGACCCATTTTTGTAAATTGCACTATTGAAATATTTCAAGTTTTACGTTGGATTCTTACTGAAATGATCTTTTTATGCTCTTTTATCACTGTTGAGGTAAAATGCCTAAGGAATTGTAAGGGATTAATGTAGTCAAGGGTAAACAGTCAATGTCAGCAAACCACAGCTCACTCTTTCCACAACCCTAGTTAAGCTTTTGCCAGGATGCTTCAGGCAAAATTGACATGTTAGAGGTGTGTAGTAATAATTTAGAGCTGAGATACATACCTGAAATAAAAAGTGGAATTCTAGAACTTAATAAACATTTTCATAAGGACTGGTAGTGCACCTTCAGGGAACTTCTCAACTGCATGAGACTGAACTCCAGTTTCTCTCCTATCATCCTAACTTTTTAGCTCTAACTCACCTTTACACTGAAGTGTTGCTTCTGCGTGGCTGGAGCAGAGTTCCATTGCATCCTTAAGAAAAAAGAAAATACAGATCAAATGAAACTACTAACCCTTAAATACAAATATGAGTTCAGAGTGGAGTACAAGCCTGGAAATTCAGTGGCTCTGAGAGAAGCTAATCTTAGACCTCTCCATTGAAGTGCTTCTTGGTCATTGTTTCAGAGAAGAGAGCAGAGCATAACTTGACCAGGGTGATGAATAAGATTTGCTGTTAATTTTGTTTGGTGGTATAAATGTTCACTTCTTTTGTCCTGGAAGAATTGAGCTGTTGCTAGCAGTTAATGACAATACTTGAAAAATAATTTTTAATACATTTTATTTCTAATAGATCAGGTTTTTTATTATTTTAATATCTTGGGGGGAGGGGGAAATTCTTTTTGGTTGTGAGGTTTCTAGCAGCTGTGTTCAGGAATCCTGTCTGGACCTTGACAGCTGTTGTATCAATTGTTCCCTCTTAGCCAGTGTTAATCCTTTAATCTGCAATCTGTTCATTAGTGTCTTCATGAAGTTCATACAATTGAAATTCCTGTAACCAGTGATATGTGCAGAATAATTTGTTCATGTACTGGGACTGACTTTTAGAACCCCCAAGAGGGTTTTTCTGTTACTTTCACAGCAGGTTGTGTTAGAGAAAACAAAAAATTGCCAGTGTGTAAATGTTATTGACAAGCACTTCCATTTTAATTAATAGTACTGGAGTTTCAGACTAGGATAAAGGATTTTCTGGTAGCCCGTCTAACCAAGCCTCACCTCCAGTCTGTCTTAGAGATTGTTTTCATGTGTTCTTTTTTTGGAAAACAGTTTGCATAGTAAGTTAGTAGTTGACTTCAGTGTGACCATCTAATACACCCCAGCAAAGGAAGTTAATGCCATTTGGGACACTGAATTTAAGTTGTTCCAGTGGCTTTTACTGATAGCCAGGGCACTACTGAAAGATAACCTGTATTCCCATGAGCATTCTTCTCTTTCATACCACTTTATTCACCTGTCACTCTTGGGATACATGACAAAGCTTGTTCATAGCATGTTTCCAAGCACTGTCCTTTCCCCTCTGCAACAATGAGTACACAGAGTTGAGGTTCCAGCTTTACAGTTTGATTTACATTTCCTCTTTACTCCTGGTCCCTGTTGTTACGTTGTTTGGCACTATTGGCTTCTCTCTGCTGACTGTAGGACACTTGAAAAGGGAAATTTTCACAAGATTTGTACTGTTCCTCCTTGCAGTTGTCTGCTGTCATACTCCCTTATCAGTGGGGGTCCTAGAGAAAAGTAAATACATTTAATTCCCAGATGCTTCAGGTGTAAGTGGACTGTACTTTGCTGCAGCTTTGACTCACTTGCAATCTCTTCTTTTCCCTTCCTTCCTTTCTCTATACTTGCTGCATGCTGCATGCTGCTCAGAGTGAGGATGAAGAGACGGATTACGATATGAATGACTCAGATTAAGTGTAAATGTCATGGTGAGCACTAGCTGCCCTAGGATTTTACCCAGATGCTTTTCTGCCCCATCCAATTCCTACTCCCACTAGTGCTGTCCTTGGCTAGTCCTGGTAGTGTGTGTGTTCGTGACTAGAGTTGTGGCATGGTTAGCAAAGATAGAATTCCTGTTCTGGGTATTGCTTCTTTGACACAATAATTAGCATCGCTGTTACAAGCTGGATTGTGTTCAGTTCCTTTACAGCTTTGCTGAGAAGAAAAGTTCCTCATGTAGGCTGTAGGGTCAGAATTGCTTTTCATTTTTGTTTTCTGTGTGCTGGCTTTTCTGTCAAATGTGGGTTTTACATGGGCAGGCATCTGGTACAGTTACATTTCCAGTAAATGTCTAATTTGGCAATAAATTAGCAAAGTGAAATGGAACAGAGTCAAAAGATGGCCTTACCTGATAACTTTGAAACTAATAATGTTTTTAATTCAGACTTAGCAAATGATAAGTAAATAGTGTGATCTCTGTGGGGTAGTTAGTGTATCACAGGAAAGGACACTCTCTGGGGAGGGATCAGGTCCCTTCCACATAGTTTGACATCTTATTGAAGGTCAGGGTACTTGAAAAGGCACAAGAGGAAGAAGACAAAAGTTGCATCAGAAAGAACAACTTTGCAACCTTTTCCTAAGGTGTCTGCAAGCACCACTCATATTTACTCTGCTCTCCAATTTCTAGAAGATAACTTATCATTGGATGCTCAGTGGTACAGTGTGCAGGTAGTCACTTGAGCTGGTATAAATTGAAGGTATTTACCATTGCATGAGAGCAAACTCCAGCTCCTCATCTACACACCTGAAATTTTTAGCTGTAAACCAGCCTCACACTTATCTCTGAAGTGTTGCTTCTGCATGGCTGAAGAAGAACCTACATTATTTTCTTAACTGATGCTAACTGAAACTACTGCTGAGGTAACATAATGTCTTTTGCCAGATCTCCAGGAATGGCTGCAAGGAATGGATAAAATCTGAAGCTTTATTGCAAAAATAAACTGGCACTGTACTGGAATTGAATGCAAGATTCTTAAGCTGCCTGAGAGACAAACAGTCCTTAAAATGCTATTCTACCTACAGCTGATTTATTCTGAGTGGGAGGAAATAGTTCTCACGTTCTGCTCCCGAAGAAGCAATCACACTCAGGCATCAAGGACATGGGAACTCATTCAGCACTGCTTAGAGTTCATAAGTCAACTTTGAGACTGGTGCACCCAGAGGAAAAACAGAACAGTAATGTGAGCAGAGAAAGTTATGAACTCACCAGGTCTGCACCAGGGTCAGGACAGTCCCCAGTATCAGTACAGACTGGGTGATGAGTGGGTCGAGATCAGTGCTGCAGAGAAGGACCTGGGGATACTGGTGGGTGAAAAATTGGTTATGAGCCCAAAACATGCACTTTCCATCCCAGGAAGGCAGTTATCTGGGGCTGCATCAAAAGCAGCACAACCAGCAGGTCGAGGAAGGGAATCCTCCCCTTCTACCCCACCCTCATGAGACCCCACCTGGAATACTGAGTCCAACCCCAGCGCTCCCGCTACGAGAAAGACAGGGAGCTGTTGGAGTGGGTCCAGAGGAGGCCAGGGAGATGGTTGAGGGCTGGAGCACCTCTGCTGTGAAGACAGGCTGAGAGGGTGGGGGCCGTTCAGCCTGGAGAAGAGAAGGCTCCAGGGAGATGTTGTGGCCTTCCAGTACTTCAAAGGGGCTTGTAAGACCGATGGAGAAAGACCTTTTACCAGGGCTGGTGGTGACAGGACAAGGGGCAGTGGTTTTTATACTGAAAGAAGGTAGGTTCAGATTGGATATAATGACAGATTTCTTAGCTAGGAGGGTAGTGAGGCACTGGAACAGGCTGTGCAGAGACGTGGATGCTCTGTCCCTGGAAGTGTTCAAGGTTGGGTTGGGTGGGGGTTTGAGCGTCATTTCAAGCATTTAATCTTGTGACAAATGTGCCAGTATACAGTGGAGGGGTTGGACTGAATGATCTTTAAAAGTCCATTCCAACCCAAACCTTTTGGTGGTTCTGTGGTCTGAAGTGTGCAGGCAGAGGAGTGTTATCAGTGAAGTCACCTGTTCAGCAGCATCAAGCAAAGCATGATAAAATATTGTCTGATGTGCTAGAATTTTCTGCCTTACACTGGGATTACTGGCTCAGTAAGGTGTGCAGAGTTCAGCCTCCAGATCTGGCTTATCTTTATCTATAGTATGTTCCTGAAACTTTAGAAAACAGTTGTGAATCTGTGAATCTATTAATCTTAGAAGTACTTTTTATCTTCTAGGAAAGAATAAACTCAACTCTTTCATTTTGAATTGGAAAGGATCACAGAACTGACAGATCCACTGTTATTTTCTAATTGCACAGGTGCTTGTTTCAGCCAAGGGTTTGTCTCCACTGGAGGCTGTTTCACTTGCTGACTGCGTTTTGCTGGGTCTGTTCCCTGTTATGTGGATGGACATTTACTCTGGCATTTAATTCTCAGCTGTGAAAACCTGCAAATAATTGAGGAAAAGAGTTTAAGCACAAAGCGTTTATAGAATTAACTCCTGATACAGTTTCCCACCTTACAGTAAGCCTCAGTTTAGGAAGTTTGGCTTCAAGCCTGCATCCATATTGTTGCATGAAAGCTACAACGACACTGTGATACCATGAGTAGGTATCAATGGCACTGTCCTCTGTAAGCTTGTCTAATCCCTTTTGAATATATTACACTTGCAGCTGCTGAGCCATTTTCAGGGCTTGGCTTTTCCTTATGGAATTCACTTGTATCTTTCCTAGAGTTTTTGCTTAGTACACACAGGAAATTATCTTCATGAAGTAAGCAGTGTTTGCATCTAAAATATGCTCTAGAACGTGCCATGACCCTTGGGAAACATCTTTCTGTATTTTGAAAATTTACCAGAGTAGCTGCAGTGACATCTGGCTTCTGAACTTCAAATAGTAAATACTGAACTGTAAATGGAAAAGACCTTTCCATGGACAAAGTGAGACCCAGGTAACTGTGGGAAGTGCAGTGAGCAGGTGATGAAGTGGATTTTTGAGTGGGTTTTTTTTTTAAACTAACACTGAAGTGTTGCTGAACTGTCCCTGAGGCACACAAGGGTGATGGGTTCTTTGTGAACTCCAGTCCTTAAAAAAAAAATCCCCTAGAGTTGTGTGAAGCAGGTGAGATCCTACTTGTCTCCAGTCACTATGAAAGACTTATTAGGCTTCCTGACTGATAGGTAATACACAGTACTACAAGAAACAAAATCTCTAAGCTTCTCTTAAAATTTAAAACCATGCCTGTAAGTGCTGTGCTGTGTTAAGTGGTTGCCAGCCATCACCCTGCAAGCACAGAGACTGCAGTGTTTGTGTGCTTTCAGGTTCTGTGAGTCACCTGGGAAGGAACCTGCTACTGACTACGAGCATCAGGTGCTTGTCTTGGTATCAAACTTCACTGAAATCATCATAGAAAGAAATTCTACATTGAAGGCAGCCATGCCATTGTCTGGGAATTGTGCTTTGCTTTTGAAATCAAGAGCCCTTCCTGGCACTAGGAAAGCTCTAAAGGAAAAGAGAATGAAGTATCATTGGAAATACTCTTACAGATTAACATTGTGAAGTACTTCTGCTCAGTACTTTTGAAGCTTTGCTTGGTGGGTTTTTTTTGGCTGCTGTCACATTGGTTCCACTGTTTGCTGAACAGCTTCCCTGCAGTACTGCACAGCCTGAGAGTTGACTTAACGATTGCTGATTGCCATTCAGGTTAGAGAGGTGACATGAGAAATGTTGCTTGGGCAGTCTAAGGCTTGGATCCTTTCCTCACTAGAGGAGCCAAAGAGAACTGAAATAGAAAAGGAAAAAAGCTAGTCAGGTAGGAAGTAAAATAGGTGGCCTTCATACTGTAAGATGCTACAGACAAGGATTCCAAGGTTTTTCAGAGGTAGATATTTTGTTTCCCATGTTTAATACATGCATTTTAAAATGACCATTAAACAAATCAACTGCTTTTAGGGAAAAAAAAATCCCATTACTCACTGTAAGGGGAATCTCAGTGCCATGGTAACAGTGGGAGAATCATATTCTTAGAGAGAATTCTGGAGAAATATATTCCTCCTCGTGAAGTCAGAGCCTGCATTGCCTCTTGTCTGCCAGGCTTGTGCATTTCAAAGTACAATAATGGACTAGGCAATGCCTGAAAATGTCAGTGTGCTATGTCCTGTGTCCACAGAAACAATTTTCATGTGGACAAGGATGCCTAAAAAAGTGGTGAGGACTTGCATGAGCAAATAATACTAAAGTAAAAATATTTTAAAACTGCTGCCATAGTACGGTGCATATAGCTGGTCAGTCCAGCTGATAAGCTTTGTATGTCTGAACAGTGTAGTAAAAATCTGTGAAGAAAGGTAGGTGGTTCACTTTAGCTATTTCAGATTTTTAATCAGTCCTTTGATCCAGCTCTTGCCAGTTTGTACTCTTGGCCTTTGAAAGCTGTATCATCTCACCCAGTGCACATGGTGAGTCGCTGGTGTATGCTTTGAGTACTAATCTGTGGGACACATTTTGCAGCTGAAACTTGCAGCAGCTAAGGACACTTTCCTGGAACAGGAAAAATGAAGATTAAAATCAGTTTCTAGTAAAGTACCCAATTTCATTTACCTCAGAACTAGGATGAGGGAAATGGCTTACTTTTACATCTACCAACCCTTAAGCTTTGGTTAAATTAATCATACTCCGTTCCTAGTGGTGACTTACATCTGTTTTCCTTATGTTTGATGGTAGACGTTGTATCTGTCAATCTGTCTTTTTCCAGCCTTAAGGCTCAGACTTCAGGAATGGCCTTCAACCAGCTCCCTGGCACTTTATCAGTTACTTGAAGCAGTTGTTACGTTGCTCTTTGACCTCCGTGCTTTAGGAATGACATTGAGCCAATTTCCATTGACAGAATTTTTATTGGTCTGTTTCAGATTTTGCAAGAACGAGGTTCCAGGATGTGAAGACAGTGTTGAACGGTGACAATTTTTTCTCTTTTATTCCAAGACACAGTGAATTGTCACACTGAAGAGGCTCGGCTCCAAAAGAAAACAAAAATAATCTGATTTAGACAATTTTCTGTTGATCTGGGTTCAACCATTTTTGCCTATAAGCTGGTGTCAACTGGCTGAAAGCATTGCAAGATTACCTAACGGGAATAGATGGTGTGGGAGTGTGTGTTAAGTTTTGGTTGCAGTGCATGGTTGTACTCTCTTGTGGGCTGACTGACACTGGTCGTTTGAAATGACCATGCACTCATACTTTCCTTTGAGACATGTAGCACTTACTGCCTGGTGCTGGGTGACCCAATGTTGATCGGTTCGGAGACATTTTCCTACTAATTATTGTAAACGTTTAAAGGACAATGTAATTGGTGCTACACACACACACACACACACACACACACATACACATTACAGCCCACAAATTTAAATATTTGGGCCTACATTGTTTCAGAATCAGTGGCAGCCCCAGTTGACTGTGTTATACTGCACATTCCTTACGGCTCTGTGACATACTCTATTATGTAATGACAGCCTGGGAGATCAACCGAAACTAGCATGTAAAAAGTTACACAGCAGACAAAAGGTTTCCCTGAAGGAAGGGTGTATATATTGACTGGATTGATGGCATATTTTAATACCCAAAGGGAAGACTAAGCTCAGAGAAAATGGCCTTCGTCTGAGTTATTCTTGGTGTTCCTTCTGTTAAGAGTCTCCTCCTGCAAAAGTTATGCTCCAGTCTTAGCCAGATGTTTGGAAGGGGAATCAAAATTCACTTAAAATGAACAACTGAACATTCTGTTTTCTTTTGAGATGTTTGTACTCATATGTGTGGTTGTGCTTTTATAAAATGCCTGTAAGCATTGAACTCTGTGGATTACGGCGAGATTTTTCAAGAGCTGGAGTCTGTACAGAAATGCAGCTGGCTGGTCCCAGATCCTGATCTCTGGGACTCAAATCAACCTTGAGTGTGAACACAAGCTCATCCAATTGAAAAACTTATTACTTCAGACATTCAGGATACCTATAATCAATCTTTCTCTTTCTATACTGTTTCAACTATGCAGTTAAAGAACACTGTTTGAAACCATCTGGTGCAGCTTTATTAGTTTGTCCTTGATGAAGGCTAATACACAAGACTGGAGCTTTTTAATACACTATGTTTTGAGCAAAATCTTTAGCACATCTTTAAAACACTTAATGAAATTGACGGTATCAAACTTGGCTTCATTAACTCATGAAAGCAGTGGAAGGGAGTTTCAAAAAGCTACAAGATTGGTATGAATTTTAAAGACATTACAGTTTTCATTCTCAGTAACTTCAGAGTTGATGCATATGCTCTAGGTAATATGCTCCTTTACACAAAGCCTGATTTTCAGCCATCCAGGGTCTACTCTTTTTTTTTCTTTCCTTTTTTTTTTTCTTTTCCTTTTTTAGAGGACTTACACATTGATAAAAGTTTGGCAGAAACAATTTGTAAAAAACCATTTCTATTAAGCAGGTTAAGCATTGGGCTAAATGTTTTGTCCCTGTGTCTGATGCTTGAAAGGGTTTGTAATGCATTTTGCGATTTGGATGTGGTCTGCACAGGAAGCTGCTGGCCCCTCCACAACGACACATAAGATGTTTGTCTTTTTTTAAGATGTTAAAATTGAATTGAATTTACTAAAAATGTAATTGTGTAGGGGGAAATGTTTATACTTTTATACTTTTTTAGGCACCCATATTTTATCGGCTTAAATTTAGCACCCAAATTTCCCCTAAATAGTAAGAGATTATCTTGTGTATCTGAAACTGAGCGTAACAGTTGTCTGTGTTAACTGCATATTAAAACATTTCCTCTGCTGCAGTAGTCACTGTGTTTTTAAACAGTATGACTCCACCAAATTCTGTGAGCCCCCTAGCTCATGGAATTGCAGCCATGTTTCTTCTTGTTTTCTTGATGTGCTCTACAGAGTAATTTGGCATTGGCCTAAGTGGGTTTTAATGCCTAAAATAACTGCTTGAAGGTGATCCTTCTGAATCAGCATTTCTGTTGTCTCTCCTCTCTAACCCAAAAAAGACAATATTTTCTTTCATAACTTGCAATTTTCAAGAATGTCAGCAGCGAAGCATGAGCATCAAACTGAGCGAACTGAACAAAGTTAGAATATAGAAAAAGCCACCCCTTTTACAAGTATGGTGGTTTTTTGTTCCCCACTGGAGTGTTTTCCGTTTCAAAACTTGCTTTTATGGTGAGATAACCTGCCACCTAGTTTATTGTAGCAAATTTTGGGGAAATGAGTGGTTATAATTTTGCACTTTGTTTCCAATACCTCACAAAGATTTTAAGAAAGAAAGAAAAAACCTTTAATAGGCAGGTACCTTGTATATTATTTTAAAATATGCTGTTGTTTGAGACCACCTGGATTAACTACTTTCCTGTTCTTGCTAATGTCATTATTGCTTTAATTTTTGTGAACGTGTGGGGCTTTCAGATAGATGGAAGTGCTACCATATGCCTTTTTCAAGGCAGTATGAATTGATCCCTAAATAAGTTTGGTTTCTTTTTGACTCTTGTAATTTCCAATAAAGTTAGCTCCAGTACCAAGGTAATTGCATTAGAGTCCAATCTCCATCACCAGGTTTTGCACACGTTGCTTCATCTGCTACGATCTTGCAGGATGAGGTAATGTACCACTAGAGTTTAAACTGGAGTCCTTTCTTCTCTGTCTTTGGAGAGGATTTACCTCGAGAATGGCCTAGGACTGTGTAAAGCTGGTGGGTTTGCTGCGGCGCTGAGGTTGAAAAGCTCTCTATGCTCTGGAAAAGCCATTGGCAGGAACTCTGGATTCACACAGCTTCTCTGCTCTTAAGTCAAAACAGGTTAGAATTCACAATCCTGAGCACGGAGAGATGTAAGTAAAGCAGGGAGGGGGAGATACCAAAACTTCAGAGTTCATCAAGGTGACCTCTCATGTGAAGATGTAAATGCTGTGGAAGGTGAAGCTTCCTAACCTTTTGCTATGTGAATGCTCAGTGAAGTTGTTTGGCTTGTTGTAGGTGGAGCAGGAGATAACTTCAGCTGACGACAAGTAGCTTTTCAGTGAAATTCTTTAAAGGCTTTTACATGAAAAAGGCTTGCAAAGCTTGTTTAAAAACTGAAAAATTCAAATTCACCATAGCAGTTCCTTGCTTTAAGTTAGGAAACAGCATACTGGTGGCCTTAAGTTTTATCAGAGGCTAATTTTCTCTATTGGAGGTGACATTTTTGTATTAAATGCTTTTGACTTCTTCAAGCAGTAACTAAATCAGTTTATCTGCAATGAACAAGTCGTTCTGAGGCCTCCAAGATGTGAACGTCACCTGGTTCATAATAACTGTCCAAAAGTAAAGTCTGACAGCAGCTCCCACAGGAAATGGGAAATACTTTTTTAAACAAAAGGTGACCTGGAATTTTCTCCCACTTACTGTGGGGTTTCCATGGATAATGGAAACTCTGTGTCAAAGGCTTGATATATTGACTCTCTCCTGAACACTCCTCAGAATCATATACTCCAAAATTTTGGAAAATGTACTGGTTTTTGTTGGGTGGTTTTTTTCAAACTCAGCTAGGTTTCTTAATGATAAATTTCCTTCCATCTTTCATTGTAGCATTAGTAAAAGATACTTCTTAAGAAATTGAGCTCGATTTATCCATCCAACTTTTTTGTCTTGAGATTTTCTTTAGACAACAGCTTTGTAGCTCCATTTCTAGCAAGGTGAGCTCAATTTGATTGATTAGAAACAGGACTGTTTCCTGAAGATACCAAAATTGAATCAATCCCCTCTTTCTCTGAGAGGGTCTGTTTGGTTGGTTGGTTTTTTTCCCTGGAGAGAAAACCAAGAAAACGTCTAGCAGATTAAACAACAGCAAACGTGATTTCAGGCATGCTTAGGGAGCAGGTCTGTTGAGTAGGATGATGGTGTTTTAAGAAAACGGCTGCTTAGAAAGGAACACTGTATTCTGTGAACATCTGTTGAGGTTGTTGGGAGTAGTCATTCTCTTTTTGGGCAGTAGAGAGCTACCGCCAGCAAATTAACACACATGAATTACAAATCTGTATTAGCATCACAAAAATGAACTTGGGATGTGAAAATGTGGTGGTGTCTGATTGCATGAAATGACCTAGAAACTGGATTCTAACGTGTGTTGTCCAGTCATGCAGGTACAGTGCAACCCCTGAGGTGGGCTGAGAGAAGAGCGAAGCACTGGGCGTTTCATGGGGATCAGAGTCTGGAGAGGAAGCCTGGGATTTTGTTCGCTTGAGATGTGATCAAATCAGGTGTCATTCTCCTGTTTTATTCTCTCTCTTACCATATCAAAAGCATCTTTCAGGTTTTCAAATTGTCTTCTTCAGCCAGCCCTGGCAGGAGAGGCCCCTGAGAAGAGATGAGGTTTTGTTATGCCCTAACAGTACCTGTTAGCTCAGGACAGGAGGATTAAAACTGTGATGGCCACTGAAGAAGTATCTTTTCTAACACCAATTTTGAAATGCCCGTGGTCTGAGGATGCTGCCTGAACTTCATCAGACTGCAGTTATATCCAGCTTTAAGGATGATCTCGGGATCTTACCTGGGTTTGTGTGTAGAATTATTGTTTATACTAGAAATCTTCAGTTTAAGAGTGATGTAGAAGGCTGGCTGAACTCAGTGTTATATATTTTCTTTACTTTGGCTCACAGCAGTCAGGGGCTGTCTTTAAAGGGCTAAATAGATCCTACCCTTCAGTTTGCCTACATGACTGTCAGACAGAAGGAACTCTTTCCATTTTCAGTGCAGAAATGCTAAGGGCTAAAATCCTTTCCAGGGCTAATTTGAAGTTCTGGAGACACACAACGTTTAAAAAGCAGCTAGTCTGTTTTTCTTTCAGCTCACGGACTCTTGAAATAATTTTTACAAATGGCTGAACCAATTGCAGATCTAAGTGTTCATATATGGCTTGGAATTTCAGCCTCCAGCTTGGTAAGGAATACACCAGAGAAAACAGTATGCTTGCCCACCACTTTATTATTGCCTGCGCTGAAATCTAACAGCTTCTGTGAGCAGCACTGGCAATAGAGAGACTTGGAGGAAGACTCTGCCCCAGGAAATTGTTGCTGAATATTTCATTGTAACTCAGCTCTCCTTTACTTCAGCCAGGTCTTAAGGCACAGGCGTCTCAGAAGTTCAGTGGAGAGACAGGTAGCACTGCACACAGCTTTCCAGGCCCACCAAAGGGTTCTCTTTAGGATGCTGTGTGGTGTTAACTGCTATAAGGAGAGAAACTTTTTAGAAGGTTATTTTGGTACACTGGGAGTGGGTGGAGGGGGAGGTTCTGTGACAGTGCTCTCCTTGCCTTTGAAAGCTGACCCTAAATTTTGACTGACCTAATACCTGTTGAGATTTCCAGGCCTGGTCACCTGAAATGTAAGAGTTAATGTATTTTATGTGCATGATTCTTGCTCCTTTTGAAGATTTTCCAAAAGCTTATGCACAACTTTACTGAAACTCAGCTTGGCTCACATGTACTTGCTAGGATGAAGCAAGTGCCAAGGCAATGCAAGAGAAAAGTTGCCAGCCTGCCTACCTGGAACTGAAAGAGGATCACTAAACCAGAGGAGCAGCACATGGCAACTGTTTCCAACTGGTCCTGTCCTGAGCCTCGTCTGAGCCCAGCTATGAAAAATCTATTTCCTACAGACTCTCAGCCCACCTACCCCATTCAACAGATGTTTTCTTTTTTTTTTTTTTTTTCTTTTCCCTCCTCACAAATCACTGGTCTCAAAATTAGTTGTGCATCAGCTGTTTGTGTTGGTATCAAGTGGCCATACTTGCAACATGTTATTTCCTGGATAGTGGATTAGCAATAACACTTTATTTTGTGCCAATTCATTATCTCTGAAGTGTTCTTACTGCAGCAAAGTTTGAGTTTTGATCTGGGTTTAATGCTTCTGCATTGGCCAAAACTCTTAGCACAGACATAGACAAGAAACTGAATCCATGGAATTTCCCTGGATAACAATCTGCTAGGGCTTCCCAAATCATTTGAAGATGGTTACAGTTAACCATCATTTTTAAAACAAACATAGAATTAAAATGTGTGTGGGTATTTTTTTAACCTCCTTTTCATAACACTAGCATATTGTAAACTGCATGAAATAAACCTGTTTTTTCCCTTTTAAAGTCTGATGTCTTAAATTTTCTTTTCTAAATCAGCGTTGACACTGATATTCCTGGTTGTAGCAGTTTGGGTATAAAATGCAGTTGCATTTTTGCAGGGTGGTTCAAAACAGTAATACTTTGTCCTTTGGAGAGGAAGCGTATCCTCTGCTACCCCAACCACTTTGTCATAAAAAAGTCATGGTTTTTCAGATATATCTGCTGGGAAATAAAGGTATTTTCCTGTTGATGAAAATAGTTCCTTCTGGTATGGCTATATGTAACAGCAGAAAAAGCACAGGCTGAGCTATAACCAGTCACTTTGCATTAAGGCAGATGCTGCCGTAGGTATCCGTGCTTGAGAGAGGGAAAGCTGGGCCGGCGTGACGGCGCACAGGAAAGCAGGTGCCCTGTTTTCTGTCTGGTGTGTAATTGCCTGCAGCACAAATGTGAGCAGGAACTGTTCGCTGCAGAACATAATTACTGTTAAATAACTTCAGGAGTAAAAGCTAAATGATGAGGATAGGGCAGGTGGTCCGAGGATCTGGGTTAATACGAAGCTGCAATCATTACAGTAATTCTTAAACGTTTCTGGGTTACGTCACTTTGTATTTCTGACTGCAACAGGAAGATGTTCAAACTACTCAGCCTGCCAGGGAGGAGTTGGAGCCTAAGGGCAGCCTTCACTGCAGAGGTGAATCCAAAGGCTGAGAAAGTCAGCAGATGCACAGTTCCAGGCACAAACTCAGACCCAAACCGGAATGAGAGGTTTCTTTCCTGGTGTATACTTGTGGCAAATGTGTCTGTGGAAGCTTTGGAAGCAGTTTGTCTTCTTCCATCTCTACTGGCAATAAGGTCTCTTAAATTAGATGACAGAGTTTTGAGATACAAACCCAAGATGTTGCTGTGTCAGCTCTGTTGCCTGGTGTTCTGGACAGGTTTCCTCAAGTAGGTGTAGCTAGGAGGAAGTGTCGATCTGCCTGAGGGTAGGGAGGCTATTCAGAGGGATCTGGACAGGCTGGCTGGATTGATCTGCTGAGACCAATGGACTGAGGTTCAGTAAGGCCAAGTGCAGAGTCCTGCACTTGGGACATAACAACCCCATGCAGTGCTGCAGGCTTGGGGAAAAGTGGCTAGAAACCTGCCTGGCCAAAAAGGACCTGGGGGTGTTGGTTGACTGCAGACTGAATATGAGCCAGCAGTGTGCCCAGGTGTCCAAGAGGGCTAATGGCATCCTGGCCTGTCAGAAACAGCATAGCCAGCAGGGCCAGGACAGTGATCCTGCCCCTGTACTCAGCATTGGTGAGGCTGCACCTCGAGTGCTGGGTTCAGTTTTGGGCCCCTTACTACAAGAAAGACGTTGAGGTCCTGGAACGTGTCCAGAGAAGAGCAACCAGGCTGGTGAATGTGCTGGAGAGCAAACCTTACACAGACTGGCTGAGGGAGGTGGGGGTGTTCAGGCTGGAGAAGAGGAGGCTGAGGGGAGACCTTCTCACCACCTACAATTACCTGACAGGAGGTTGTAGAGAGGAGGGTGATGGTCTTTTCACCCAAGTGACACGCGATAGGACAAGGGGGAACGGGCTCAGGCTGTGACAGAGCAGGACAGGGTCAGATTAGACATTAGGAAAAAAATCTTCACCAGAAGGATTATCGGGCACTGGAACAGGCTGCCCAGGGAGGGGACTGAGTCACCAGCCCTGGGTGTGTTTAAAAGCCGAGTAAGATGAGGTGCTCAGGGATATGGTTTAGCAGAGGACGGGTACAGTTGGACTTAATGACCACAAAGGCCTTTTCCAACCGTGTGACTCTGTGATTCTACGAATGTACCAGCGCGGCGGCTGCTGCAGGCGCCTGCTCGCTAGGTGGGATGTTGGGCAACAAGGGTCCTGACTTGAGCCAGCCTTTTGGTGAGGGACAGCAAAAACCCGAGTGACTGGAGGCTGCTCTGAGCTTTAATGCTCAGCAAGACCTGGCTCGGGACGCGCTCGCACAGGGCCGAGCAGCGCCGGGCAGGGCTGAGCGCGGGTCTCGGCCTCGGCTCTCTCACGCTCCGTTGCAGTCGAGGGAGCCAAAGGCAGAGCGATGGGGTCCGCGCCGGTAGAAGGGCACTCCCGGGAGCCGAACCCAGCTCCCGCAGCAGCCGCAGCAAAGCGAGGCAGCGGCCGGGCACAGCTGGAGACTCCCCACGGTCCCAGGGCCAGGCCCGCGGTCAGGGTGACCGGCCGCGCCCGCTGCTGCCGCCTCCCGGCGGCGCCTGGCTCAGCGGCGCGAGCGGCCCGAGCCCGCTCACCCGGCCCGCGACCGCCGCGCGCCCTGCAGCCGCGCGCCCTGCAGCCCCGCCCCCGCTCCCTCTGACAGGCTCCCCCGCCCGCCCATCACCGGGAGAACCCTGCCAGGGACAGAGACCCCGTCCTCCAATCAGAGGCCTGTCTGGGCACAGTGGGTGGGACCCGGCCAGGCTTGAGCGCGTCCAGGGGCAGGCGCGGCCTGCTAGACCCGCGCTAGCGCCCTGCGAGGGATCAGGCCTTTCCGGGGCGCAGGTGACGCTCGCGGCGCCCGAGGTAACGGCTCACCCGGTTTCTCCGCGGGGGCTTGTGGGAGCCAAGAGGCTCAAGGAGCTGACCGGGCTCAGGAGAGCCCGGCTGGGATCCCTCCCTGCGCTCCATGCTCAGGCATTGTTCTGGGCACCTCCGGGTCCTGTGTCGCGGGGGTGCGTAAAGCGTGGCGAACGGATCGCGCTCAGGGTCAGAGCGCGCCGGCGCAGCGGTGGGGGGACGGGTCGGGCTGAGGGACAGACGGCGCGGCCGCGCTCCGCACCGAGGAAGGAGGGAGGGAGGGAAACTCCGGACCAGAGACAAAGGGGGGAGCCGAGTCGGGAACATCCGGGTCATTCGCTGCCGCTTCAATCCGGGACACGCGCGGGTGCTGCGGCCGATCACGGTGAGGCCTGGCCGGGCGAGGGCCCTGGGACGGCGGGGCCCGGCGCGGCGGGCGGGCGGCCGGCCCCGGGCCCTGGGGAGCGGGGCCTGGGCTGGCGCTGGCCGCCTGCGGCGCGGAGGGCCGGGGCGCGCGGGCCCGGCGGCTCCCGGGGCAGCCGCGCGGCTGGGCCCGCCAGCGCATCGTTGCCCGCTTGAGGCGGGCTCCGCGGCCCGCCCCCGGAGGTCTCGGCGGCCGCGGGCCGAGCTCCCCGAGGAGCGCTGGGCGCCACCGGGCCTGCGCGGAGCCGTCCCCGCCCCGACGAGCGCTTGCCCAGGAGGCAGCGGGCGGGCGCCGGTGCGCCCTGTGCAGGCCCCGGTCACCGGCCCCAGCCCCTTCGCGGGGCCCGCGAGACCAGCGGCCTGCTGTGGGGCCGGCGGGGCTCGGGCCCCGCGCGGCCGCTCCGGGCCGGGTTCCGTGGCCGCTCGGGCTCGCTGCTGCGCGGCTCCTTTTGTTGTCCTCCGCGCCGCCCCGGCCGCCGTTCGGCTAGTGCCGCCCGCGGGCGGGAGGCGACTTTCTCTTCCAGCCCCGAGTTGGAGAGCTGCGATTAGCCCGCAGCCCCAACAGTAAAGTTTGCGTGGTTGTGGGGCGGGCCGCTCCGGCTGGTAACTTCTTCCTGTGTCAGTATGTAACCTGCGAAGTGAAAATGCGACGGTGGCAATCCTGGCGGGCTTTTCTCATGCTGGGTTTAATAAGAGGTGTGGAAAGGGCTTTGAGACCTCGAGAGCGTGTTGCTGAGGAACTTAGAGCCCTGTCGTTGGTCGGAGTTGTGGGTGTGATTGTGGCGCCTGTGGCACAGGAATGCTCCTGACTTTTGTGTTTGGAAGTAGGTTCCCTCCTCGCTCCCATCAGGGGGTGTAGATGGGTAAGACGATCTGTAATGGCATGCGGAGTCTGTGCCCACGGTGAGCGTGTTGGTTTTGATTGGGCATTTTTTCCCAAACAGGTAATGCTAATTGCAGCAGAGTCGATCTGCAGTGTACATTTGGAAATTTCTGTTAATTTTGTGATGAGTCGATAGCAGTAAAAGGGCCATTGCTGCCTCTTAATGCTGGGGTATGTTGGGGGGGGGGGGGGGCGGACAGGATTCAACCAAATGAAATGGGAAGACTGGTCCCACAAGCCTGTGTAACCCCTATGAGGTAGGGTTGATTTACTCCTCGGGTGCAAAGGTTTGTGTTCTTTTTAGTCGTGCTGTCCATAAATACACTGGGACTTCAGTTCCATTCATTCACAGTACACCTCTCAAGTAGAGAAAACAAATTGGATGTGGTATTAAAAAGAAATAATCCAAGAACCCTAACAACTGGGGCATTTGGGTGTTGATTGTGTGGTTTTCTTGGTGTGTGTGGTATTTGTGGGGTTTTAATGGGGTTTTTTTGTTTGTTTTTAAAGTTTAACTACTTCAGGTTGTATGTTTTTGCATTTGTGAAGTATTTAAAATGCTTACAAGAGCTAAGCAACACATGCATACCTAGGCAAACTACTATTCCAAAGGAGAGAAACAACCTAATCAAGCTAACCATGCACATAAATTATTGAAAAAGATAAAAGTAGCAATGAGAATATATTTTTATCTGCAGTTTTAATACCTGGTTAGTATCTCACTCCTTACTGCTGCTACGTAATTTCCAAGACCAAAACATACAGTGAGATGATCAATCTCGTTTGTCCTGGAGCAGAGCCAAATCTAAATTCTTCTACTGAAGGGCAGCTGAGGGTATATATTGGCAGTTTGATAGTAGATTGATTTTGAGGGGATGCTTGCCTAACAGGATCTAAATTTTTGAAGTGGGCTTTCAGTCTTCTTTGTCTCTAGTTTGTACTTGGTACACTGAAATTCTGGATGTAGTCAGTCAGTGCATAACTTAGTCAAGTGCCTCACAGTTTGAAGAGGTATATAAATAAAGTACTAAAGAAAAGCTTTAGTTTACTGGGGCGCAGTACAGTGCATAACCATTTGCAAAAGCAAGCAGGATACAGAGCCTGAAAACCTGGATCTCTTCTGTTAAGTTACCTGATCAGTGATGTTTTGTGGAACATACATTGTTTATATGCCCTCTGAGAAGTTGGTGTTTCCCTGGAGGGGCATCTAATTAATTGGCTGTTAGCCACAGGAAACACAATTCATATATTTGAAAGCATTCTGTAATATGTTTCTTGGCAGAAAAAGCAGCTGAGTTACTAAACTATCTAAGAATATTTGAATGGTTTGTAAGCATCATTAGTTTTCTCAGATTATTATGGAAAGGTTAGTATTATTACCACCAGGTACTAACAGCACAACTGAAATTCAGCTGTATGCAGGGTAGTTCCCTTGCATCCCTTGCAAGGGCACGGGTGTATTGTTGTTCTGACAGTATCTCTTCAGTGGCTCCACATCTCCTGTGCGTGAGCAGACTAGAATCTGAAGCGGTACGTACAGTTTGTGTTGGCTGAGCCCTGCAGATCTGACATAACCAGAACACAGATGCATGTGTTGGGAATGCTGGAGGAATATGGGCCTGAATAGAGGAGATTTTTTGTGTGTGTGTGCATGTTTACTGAATATTAATGGTCCCCTTTTAAAAAGCTTTATCTGACAGGAATTTAATTGCTGGTTTGAAGTTGAAATTACAGATTATGGCTATCCATGCAAAATTGACTTTGAAAAAAGCTAGGAGGAGGGATTTGAAATACCAGCTGTCCCAGGAACTGCAGAAAACTCTTATTAATCTGGTGCTTTTAAATAGACTTTTAGTTGAGGTGTCTGTACTGCTAAAGCACTTTTGATGATGTGTAAATGCTTAAATTGGGAGTGTGCTGTTTTCTAATCTTTAAAGGACATACCAAGTGAACATATTTATGTAACTTGCATGGAATAGGTTAGTGGTTGGTAAATATTTTTGGTGTGAACATCATGCTGAAGGGCAGAGCATGAACATGTGACATGTAAAACAAGGATCTCTGTGAGATACGATTCACATGGTTATAGTAGGGGGCTGCAATACTCTTCCAATTAATCCATGTGTTAATAGAATGTGAATTTCAACAGGTATTGAAATGTTTGTTTTAATAGAGTAGTAATAGTCCTTTTCATTAATTCTGTGACATTGTTTTGTGGAAGAAGTCTTCTCTCCTAGTTGACCTGAATGCTGGTTAGCTACATGTGGGGTTGAGAACAAGTTTGCCAACTTCTCCAACTGCAAAGTATCAGCTCTTACTTAAAATGGGTAGAAGTGCAGTAGTGAGGAGGATTAAAAACCTTTATTGGAGTCTATTTTGACCACGTAGTTTATGAAATCTAAATCTTCATGTATCTAAACCTGAGTTTAGATACAGTTTAACAATGAAAAATAAACTCTGGCTTTGACTGCAGTACTGGGTGAATGTAGAATCCTCCCCTGAGCTCAAAAGCACCATTCTATCACAACCATCGTGTCTAGAGCTGTCTCCTGCACAGCACTGACCTGTGATCTGCCTGCTTCTCTGCAGTCTCAGTGCAAGTGCAGAAGGATCATTTGGTCTATACTGGAATTGAAATTCTGCCCTGTGCAGCCACTCCTTAGCTCAGTTCTGTATTGCTGCCTGTTCTGCCACCACCTAGAACTTGTGTAGCAGCATTGCTGCGGAGCCGAGCTGGTGCTGTAAGGTCTGTGCCTGTGTTGCTCTGCTGGAGAACACTGGCTTTCAGTGGGAATTTGCTGTTTAAGAACAACTTTTCTCATTCCCGTTTGCCAGAAAGAGGAGCAGCACAGCTATTGGCCTACAGAGGAAAGCCCAGCCTCTTGTGTGTAGTAAGGACATAGATACTTGTTTATCAATTGGGCAAGTAGGAAGTCTGAGTGCTTTCCCCCTTACTAATAGTGTTTCTGTTGTCATGGTACTGTCAAAGTTGTTCCTAAGATATGGTGTTCAGATATAACACAGAAGGTGGGGAGAGTGTTTTGTAGGTCATGTCCAGGTTGATGGGGGAAACTTGATGAGATTCCTGATGTTAACTTCAGCAGGGTGTGCAAAAATGTGTGTCTTGGCTGTAGTAGTGAAAAATCAGAGACCAGAATATTTTCCTGAGTAAGCAGGGCTTACAAACAGACAATGTAATATGTTGTTTACACTGCAAGTAGAAGTTGATATTAAAAGCAATTATTTTTGTTTTAGAGGGACTCTGAATATGTCTGGCATAGCTCTTAGCAGACTTGCACAGGAGAGAAAAGCCTGGAGAAAAGATCATCCATTTGTAAGTATGAGAGCTGTCAAGTTTCTGACTCCACAGTAGTTTTGGTACTCTGATGTTTTTATCTTTACCCCGATGTCATGTTTTTTTAAAAAATAAGTTAAATTATTAAAAAAAAAAAGACTGCTTGAAACTGTGTAGTGCAAAAAGATAAAATATATTATGAACTATTCCATGTACATCTTCTGAAGTTCTCACCCTTTGGCTTTTTGCCTTAATTTAGGGATTTGTAGCAGTACCTACAAAAAATCCAGATGGCACGATGAATCTAATGAACTGGGAGTGTGCTATTCCAGGAAAGAAAGGGGTAAGAATGACTGCTGTCTTAATATCTCACTTCTGGTGAAAAGTAACATAAGCCTGCACCTGCATTACACTGACAGCTGAGAGTGTAACTTACATGTGGTTTGATGGAAATGCTTGGATCCTGTTGCTGCTTCAGAATCCAGGTGCAGTGGGCTGAGAATGGGTCAGATGTTCAGCTGTCAGCACCGATCACCTGAAGAGGTTCAGAGGAGCGTGTAAGAATCCTGCAACCTTGAGATTGTCTTCTGCTTCATGCCAGGGTTTATTGTGACTTCTGTTCTTACTAAGTGTTGGTTTAAGCCCTAAAGCTTGAAAATTTAATACTACCAAAAGTTGCCTCTGCTGGTTAAGTGTCAGTACCATTTTTTGTCCACAAAATAGTGAGACTTTTCAGTCCTGGAGAAGTGCTGTAGCACTGTGTTCAGCTTTTTGGATTTCATGGGAAATAATTCTGTGTTATCAACGTGGAATCTTAACTGCCTTTGATTTTATGGAATTTTCTCCATTTGTATTAGGGAAAGAATAAAATTCTCTGACACTGTTTCTTTCTATCTAATTTCACTTGTGCTTCTGTGTCCCTTTTCTTAAAATAACAAGGAAAAGGAAAAAATCTATAGAGACCAGAATTATTTATCAGTTTGATGTGGTTCTAGAGCATAGAACAAATGCAAACTTGAAGTGGAAATAATCATTAATATATGAAACTTCTTTGATTGTTTCTGTACACTGTCACCATAACATCTCATTCTGTGCAGCATCTTATTTCTGTTTTTCAAGATGTAACTTAGACTGTAGAAATGATTCTTGAATTCACTGGATGCAGTTGTTTCTGCTGACATAACTACCATGTAATTCATAGTACTTTCATTCTTTTGGGTCTTTAGTGTTTTGCATTGGATGTGGGACTTCTTTTATTGCTCTGCCTGTTCTGCTGCCTCTTTCCAACTTGATTAAGTCCCTTTAAAGTCTCATTTCTTAAATTCTGGGAATATAAAGTATGTTGGCAAAATGTGCAGATTTTGTGCTACTGCCTCAGTTTAATGCTGAACATGGCTTTGCTGGTTGGAGTTAGCTCAATCCTTCAGTCATTCTCTGCACAGATCAAGTTCTTAAAGAAGCCCCTGAACATAATGTAACAGTCAGAGGAAAATCATGTCCTCCTGTGTTCCATCAAAACAAGGTTATCCCTCCTAATAGCTAGTCATGTACCTTGTCAAGATGTCACCTTGTAATACTTCGTAATATCTGCATGCCACAAGAAATCTTCATGATCCTGCTTGAGAGTTTAGTGAACTGCAAAATGGAGTGAATGAGACCCTTAAATCAACTTTTTAGAAGGGTAGACAATGGCAGGACAAGTGAGAAGGGATTAAAGCTAAAGGAGGGAAGGTTTAGATTAGATATTAGGGGGAAGCTCTTTACAGAGAGAGTGTTGAGGGGCTGGAACAGGCTGCCCAGAGAGGGGGTGGATGTCCCATCCCTGGAGGTGTTCAAGGCCGGGTTGGCTGGGGCCTTGGGCAACCTTGTGTAGCTCCAGGCCTGGAGGTTGGTGTCCCTGCCTGTGGCAGGGGGTTGGAGCTCTGTGATCCTTGGAATCCCTTCCAACCCAGACCATTCCATGGTTCTGTGAAAGCTGACTTCTTGCCTCCTGGAAAACATATCACACCAGGAAAAGATTGGTTATGCCTGTGTGATTTTTGGTAGAGATTTAATTTTAAAAATCAGGGCTTTTACTCAAGTAACAACGCCATCTCTTTAACAAGAAGCAGCATGCCTTGCTCATTGCTACCAGACCAACCAGTTGCTCTTTACTCCCCTGTGTCTGGACTCACACTGTGCTGCAGCTGCTTGCCCTGGGACAGAGCAGTTGAAACCACCGAAATGTGTGCTTGTCAGCCAGATCAAAAATGGAAGTAAAGGTGTTAATCCAAAGTTGGATATCTCAATTCACTTTTTTGACATCAAATTACTTTTTAACTACCTTAGAATTTGACTTGGACAGCAGCAACCTGATGAGGAACACAACACAACCTTGATGACAACAGCTGTCCTGCTGTTATCTTAGTAAGGCTTTTGAGTGTCGTCTTCTGTTTGTTGCTGTGTCAGACAGTAAAACCTTTTTACTGCCTGTTCAGCATTCTACTTGAAATCTACTTGAAATCAGAATAGAAAAAGCTTATTCTATCAAAAAGCTCCTCTCTTCTAAAACTGGACAGGTTTGCCTTCTGTAAGAAGGTATGGGGAACAGATAGTACTTGTTGACAACTGGCTGCAGCTGTTAGGCACTAGTTCTTTAAAACACTATAGAAAATGTAATTATGTTAATTAATTTCTTAAAACATGGTTATCCTAGTATTCAGTAGCACCTCCTTTTGCCATTCTAGCTTGAGACTTTGCACAGCAAATACCAATGACAGTGGAGGGCTTTTTCTTTTTTTGGGGTGGAATATTTTGGTGTTTTTTCTTTGTTTTTTTGTGTGTGTTTTCCTTCTGCTGAAAATCACATAATTCTAGTAGAGAAGAAGTTGGGCTCTCCTCCTAAAGTGGTCTTCAAACATACCTAAGATATGAAACTACTTTTAACTGGGAATGAGCCCAAGAGTTACTTTTGTTGCAGGGTTTCTGTAGCAAGGGCAAGAAAGTTACAGAGAAGTGATCTAAATCTTACATGTACAATAAAATCGCTGCATCTCTACACTTCTTACAAGAAATCAGTTTGTCACAAGATGGGCTTTTTTCCTTATTTCCAAGTAAGATGACAAGGAAGTATATATTTGAAACAGGCTTTTTGTCTTTTGATAGATGTTTTTCCTTGTTTATGTGACCCTTTTGAGTGTAGCACAGTAACTGCTCTTACCAGTGCTCTTCCTGGCTTCTGGTGGGGATAAAAACCCACTTAGAATTTCTGTTACACAAAAAGATGACATCTGTGAGACTACTTGCTACCAAATGCAGACAGGGTTAGATTAGTGAACCTCATACTAATTGTAGCAGTACTACAGGGCTGGCCAAAGTTTTTGTTCATTAGTGGTTTTCTTAGCCACATTTAATGAGGCAAAATAGAAGCTTATTACATCCCATGTCCTTAAGGGGTGTATCCATATCCTATCTTTTCAGACTTATATTAGGTGGGGGTATAGTGCCCCCTTTCTCACTGCATGTGTATCATGTAAAACTGTAGAATTGGGGTTCTGTATCTACTGTGGAAACTTCACTTGCTTATGATCCTGACTGTTGCTTGTTCAGCAGCACTCACTAGCTGTAATGAAGTGGAACAGCAGTGCTTTCTTTCTTCAGCTCCTTACAGGTTAACTTGTTTCAATCTGTGCTGCATTGTAGGACACCAATTTGCTGCTGTGCAGCAGAAGGATGTCTGGTGCTTTGCCTGAGAAACTGAAGTCTTTGTAAGATTTTTTTTCCTCAAGTTTGACTCTTCTTCTTTGCTGTGATCTAAAGCCTGTGTTAACTTCCTACAGACACCATGGGAAGGAGGCTTATTTAAACTACGGATGCTTTTCAAGGATGACTACCCTTCTTCACCCCCAAAATGTAAGTAAAATGACTAAAACACAGGGTTATTAGAACAATGTTTAGCTAGTCCACAAGGTTCTGTGAATGGCTGTTACTTTCTTGGGGTTTTTTTAAGAGAAGTTGCCTTTTTTTTCCCCCAGTCAGCACTCTGCATTTAGAAAATTGTGATGAAATTGGTTAAGTGCTTAATACAACAAAACTGGGAGGGGAGGTGGACTGGGGTGTGGGTTTTCTCAAGGTTTGACAAAAACACCACTTGAAGTGTTTGCTGCTTGGTCATCACTCTTCAGAAACTAATAGGTAGGCATGTTTAGACCAAATCCCTGTGCATCTTCTTACTGTTGAGTTGTTCTTCTAAGCCAAGAATGTGGAACGCATGAACTTAAAGTTCCATCAACTTTAAGCTTTTTATGGAGTTGCTCTGAACCATAGATCTAGTCTTGTTCTGTGTACAACAGGCATCTCCAGATACCTTGCTTGCTTGGTGTTTTTTTAAATTTTCCTTATCCCATCTTAAACCTACCTGCTTTGGGAATCTGAAAACATCTATTGGCTTGCCTAATTTCTTGGTTCTTGAATTGGCTACCCTTTCAAATCGACATCAGTGATTGACAGGGGTTCATTTCTCATTTCATTTTAGTATTTGAACTCTATCAGTTGTCTTGGCTACTCTTTCTGTTCATTACCACCTAAATACATATGATGCAAGAGGAAGGATATCTTTTGACTAGAAAATATTTAGCGTTAATAACTTGAGAAATACCAACTGGCATATCCTGGAGGTGCTAAAGGAACTGTTGTGCCTTAAAATAAGATGTGTGTGTGGCTGGTAACACTTCTTAGCAATGCAGCTTCTGAGTTCCTACTGAGCTTCATCGAGCAGCTCACAAGCAAGAGTCACTTGTGATGGCAGCTGGATTAGAAAATGCACTAATGTGTAGAGAGTTCCTGTATTGCTAAACAAGTGCTCATTATGTTACTCAGGATGGTGGCTGTTGCATTTAGGTTCTGTAAAGATTAAAGAAGTGCCAGAATATAGATTGTGTGGCAGAAGGAGAGCTGTGCAAGCCTACTCCTCCTGTCAGTCTTTCAACTTAAACTTGGTTCCTCTTGTTGAGTGTCTCTTAATTATACATAAAGGAGAAGTGAAACTGGAAAAAATGCTAGGAACCTGGTGCTCTTTGTGTGGAACTTCTGCTGGTTTAAAGTGAGAAGACATAAGTGAAGGGCAGTATCTTTCCTTTATGTAGTGGTATGTGAGGCTGTAAAGACAGAATTGGTTTAGAAGGGTCTCTATTGCAAAGCTACTGCGAACTGTTTTGTCAGTTTCCATTCCAAAACCAAAAGATTGCAGTGATAGTGTTGCATTGCCTGCATTGATAGCACAGACATGGTGGAGTTCCTGTTTTAGGTGTAGGCTGAGCCAGGAAAAAAATCCAAGCATCAATAGGTTTGGTTTTTTTACTGATCTGAACTAACTGATGATGCTGTGTGCAAGTAATTCTCTCTTCTTCCTCAGGTAAATTTGAACCACCATTATTCCACCCAAACGTGTATCCTTCAGGCACAGTGTGTCTCTCCATCTTAGAGGAGGACAAGGACTGGAGGCCAGCAATCACAATTAAACAGGTCAGTAATTGTACTTAGATATATTCTTGGCCCTTTTATTTGCTTTGTTTGCTTATCTGTGTGCTGCTACAGTTGGTTTCTGAGGGGTGTTAAATTGAATGTGTCTCAGTAATATGCATACCTATGTTACTTCTATTCCTCCTCCACAGATCTTGTTAGGAATACAAGAACTTCTAAATGAACCAAATATTCAAGACCCAGCTCAAGCAGAGGCTTACACAATTTACTGGCAAGTATTTTTGCTTATCAGCTTGAAAGCTGTCATAATTGCCTACAGCTGTCTGTTACTTATAGTATATCATGGCAATGCTTTTAGGAACAATATGGGGGATTTTCTTACCTTCATGGCAGAATCCTGTGGAGGTGCCTAGCTTGTCCTAAACTTGAACAAAACAGTAATTTCACAGTTAATAGGCTAGCAGATCTTTTAATTGTATTGTGACAGCAATAAAGTGTGAAGACTCCTTCAGTTCTTGATTCTAGCCCAACATAGAATCTGTTTCCCTAAATGCTGAGTAGTAGTAATGAGGTGTAAGGAGCACTTGTACCTGAAGGATGAAGGAGAGCTGTTGTGATTGCTGTAGGAAATACACTGTGTTTTGGGAAAACTAGATCTACCAAAAGAACAGATTGGGTATAGAAAGCTTTTTGCTTTAGCAGAATGAAGTTTGCATTGGTTAGGAAGGGTGATAATTTGTGAGCTAAAAAGTCCTTGTTTTGTTGTTCTTGTTTAGGCTTAATCTTTTAAGTTTTCCCACTGCTAAAAATAGCCTTTAATTTTTAGGAGAGCAAATGCTTTAAACAAATGCTTTTGGCTCTGACAGCTACTGAAATAACAACCAAGATGGAAATACAGAATTGCCATTCTGGACAGAAAATCAAGTCTCCAGGAGACTGACAAGTTTGAAAAATAGTGTTTTGAGCTATGTCAGAAATCAGTGTTACAGGATCTGAGTGAAAAGGGAACATAGGGATGGATTGTGTGTCTTGTAAAGCTTTACATTAAATCCTTAGTGTTTGGTTTTGGGGTTTTTTTAAAGATCTACTGAAGTCTTGATGGGACTGAGTGCATACGGAAGAGATTTAGTGGCCACAGTTGTAGAACCAGTTCTTTGAGAACCAGTAATGATGAGGCAGGCTTCCTCTTTTTTCTTTCTTCATAAAAAGCTGCTCTGAAGGAACATGGGGCAGGAATAAGATCCTTTTCTACATGTGTAAATAGTCCATGTGTTTTGGGTTTTATCACCTCCCCCATGCATGTATGTATGAGAAAAGTAATCTCTTCTATAGTAAGAGCTGCTAGAAAAAGAATTGAGAGCAAACTATTACACCTCTTGTATTTCAAATATATATAGTCTTCCTTTTATCCTCTTCCTGTCTTTTGGACATGCAGGGTATTTCAGGTGGGTTACTGTATTTCTGCAGTCTGAGATTGTATCACTGCTTGAGTAACAGGTAGAAGCAGCTGGGCAGAGCAGGACTGTGTATAGATCTGTGATTTGGCATAGATAAGGGCTGTGAAGATGCAGTGTTATTTAAATAGATGCCTTTTAGTCAAATTGTTAAACTTCAAAACTAGACTTTGTATCCAAAGTAAGAGTATTTGTTCTTGTTCTCAGGATTGCTCTGGTACTGTTGCTATGTAACTGGCACTTCTGATGTGTTAACCTCTGCCATAGGCCTGCAGAGTCTACTGTGGCAGGCATGCTTTTGAGGGTGTGAGACTGAACAGCTAGGTTGGGTTCTTGTGTAACAATGCAATAAAATTAAAAGAAAATTTGATAGTTTGTTCAAGAGAAGAAACTAGAGTACTTTCACTCTGTCTGGTAATTGTTCATTGGATGTGACCAAGATTGGCTTCATTTCTTCTTCCTCCCTCAAACTGTCAATGTCTGAGGATACAACTTGCTGCCTTCTTTTTGCTGCAGCAAGCCTTCATAACTGGAAGTAAGTTAAGTTTGCTGCAAAGCTCTCTGCAAAATCGACACTGTAAACTGCCTTTGGCACAAGAGTAATGGTAACAAATCTTTGTTTAGCTCTTGACTGACACTTCTGACAGGTAATACAAACAGGGTGTTGAATGTAGATGGATGCTTTACTAAGCTACCACCATCCTTCTTGGCCCAAGAATAGAATACAAAGAACTTGCTATTGTGTGTTGAGTCCAAGGCTCAATGACTGCTCATAGCTCACTGAAGGAGTACTTGCTTGTCGGTCAGTCTGCAGCAAGGGAACACTAGCCTTAGGGAACTAGTGACTATGGTGTCTTTTCAAAACACTGAGTTAGTGTTTTTCAGGAGAAGATTAGGACAGAGCTGATACTCAGTCAGGGTCAGCAGAGATAGAAGCTGCAAATATCACACTGGTTTCATTTTCCTATTTCTAAAGCACACTTCCCCTCTATCCCCAAAGCTGTATAGGTGATGCTTTAGTCATAGGAAGCCCACCAGCTGTTAGTGAACTATTCTCAACCCCTTTGTGCTGTTGGGATACTGCTGTTTCTTGTTTACACTCTCAGATCTTTACATGGGGAATGGGAGTCTTCTGTGCAGATGAGTGTGGATGCTTGTATGTAAGGTAGAGCTGGCCTTGGGAAGGAGCAGGCACAAACCTGTTCAATGAGACTGGTATAGTGTGAAGTCAGTACAGTCGTTTTTACATCAGATGATGTTTGGGAAATAACTAGTTAAATAGTACCATGCTTCCCAGCAAAGGAACTCATGAGACTAATGGTCCAGAAAAGCATTTAATATATTGTAGTGTTCAGTTAATTCCTACCAGTTTTGCCTTCAGCAATGGCTTAAGTTTCATATTGAAGAGAAATAGAAGAATAACAACTCTGATATGGCCTCTGATTCCTCAAGGTGTAACTGCCCTTTCTCTCTCTCTTCAGCCAAAACAGAGTGGAATATGAAAAGAGGGTTCGAGCACAAGCCAAGAAGTTTGCACCATCATAAGCTTCTGTCATGCAGCATCTTAAGGAAGGGATTTATTTGGCAAGAACTTGTTTACAAAACTTTTGCAAAATCTAATGTTGCTATGTACAATTAATATCCACTTAGGGGAGGGGGTTGTATGTGTGCCATTTTCCATATTCGCAACTTGTATACAGTTCTAAATTTGCTGAATTGCCCCCAGTTTTTTCATACAGGGTCTCTTCCTTCAGTCTTTTGTATTTTTGATTGTTATGTAAAACTTGCTTTTATTTTAATATTGATGTCAGTATTTCAACTGCTGTAAAATTATAAACTTTTATACTTCTATAAATTCACTAGTATCTCTAGTTACTTTGCTATCTGATGCAGGCATGCTTTAAAATGTTAGAACTATATTTAGCCTCTAGCTGGCTGTATGAAAAAAAATCATGCCCTCCACCCCCTTCCCTCCCTGAATTTGTTTTTCTATCTTTCAGAAACTAGGTTGTTATTGCTTAAGAGCCTCTGAGATCCAAAGTCAGCCAGCATCCTTATTCTGCATCACTTCCTTTGTGTTTATATGGCGTTCTGTCTGTGTTGCTGTTTAGAGTAAATAAACTGTTTATATAAAGGGCTTTGTTTCATTTATCTTCATTAAAATGATTAAAAGGCTGCCATTTAAGTGGCTCTGAACACAATTCAGTGCAAGTCCTGTTTTTAAGGCCTGTGATGCTGTACTTACCTTTTGTTTAGGTGTTGCATTCCTTTCTTTTCCCTGCCCAGACCCCAAGGTGAATCTGGTGGTAATTGCAGCTGCTCAGCTTTGATCCTTAAACAGCTTATGGAGCTCTGACTAGGGAGACACCAACTGCTTACTCTGTGGGACCAGCAAACAGGTGTGCCCATGTTAACATAAAATAGCACGAGCATTAGACTGATACAAACAATAATAGGAGCTGTCGACCTACAGCAACTGAGGATTTTAAATGGTTTCTGTTTATCAGAAATTCTTCTGTGCCTTCTTCATGTATATATAGCTTTTAGGAAAAGGACATGCTCTATGCAATTACAGTTTCCTTCTGTAAAGGAAATCAGTTAAATCCTGTTGGTTATTTTCCTGTATGTCAAGCTGATATGCCCTCTATTAAACTTTCACTGGGTTTTTTATTGGTTTTTTTTTTAGTCAAGATCATTCTGCAAAACAAGTGAAGTGTGAAGAGCTTCATTCCATCTGAACCAGAGATTCTTCAGTGCTTGTTAAAAAATGGCTATTGCTAGAGACTTATTTCAAGTATGATACAGCTCTGATCTCAGATCTGTTCTGCTTGTCTGCATTTGATTACAATAGCTTTATAACACAAAAGCACTCTCCCCCAGATTAGCTAGTGCCCTCACATTCTCAGTCGTTTAAAAAATGGCTTGTGTAGGATTGCTTCCCTGCCCCTTCCTAGAAATCCATGTTAGAACAGCTGACTTTGGAAAGACTTAGGAGCAGAAAACAAGTAACTGAGAAACTGAGTTAAAGGAAAAGATACCCTGTAAAATTAATTTACCTGAGCTGCTTTTTTCTTTTGTTTTTAAGGAAAATTGAGTATTTGTACCACTAAAACTGCTGCTGTGATTCCCAATTCCAGCTCCAGTAGGGGTAGTGTTTAATCTCTAGTGGAAGAGGGTAAGAGGTGAAAATCTTGCTGTGACTTGAAGGACTTGTATCAATGAAGGTAACGTGATGACTTGTCCTCTGTACCTCCAGTTCTGCTGAAGTTTAAGTTACAGCTGGGTGCTGGAAATTCAGAGACCGTTTGTTGGACAGAGAACAGCTGCACTTCCACTAGACAAACTTGTCAAGTCTGGAAAAGTAGAGTAAGATCCTAGTACTAAAGCAAACTGTTAAGGGCCAGGTGAGATGTCTCTGACTTCAGGTAGAGTGCTGCTTCAGGAAATGAGGATGCAGGCATGTGGCATCGCTGAGCCCCTGAGCTGAAATGTTACTGTTCTTAAAGTGCCAAAATGCTGTATGCTGCTTAGGACTATCCACCAGAGCTTGTTAAGAGAAAGGGCATGTAAAGCTACTGCATACTGCCATGTCAATGCAGTTCTAGGAAGCACTTCTTCCTTTGGAGCTTAGGCAGTCAGTTTGCCCGAAGTGAGATGAAGCAGTTGAAATCTATACAGCAAGTTGAGTCTGCAGAAAGTCAGCAGCTCCTCCCATGGTTACTGTGAGCAGGGCACTAATTTAGTCATGTTTGCCAGCTGAAATATAGTCCAGAAGTTAGAAGAGTTTACTTATTATATTATTAGGTAAAAATAATCCCTATAAACCACTTTGTAGGTAATTTCTATTGATTAGAATACCGGGGGGGGGGGGGGAGGGGGGAGGGGTGTTAACTTATAACTAAGGTTTGGGGTCTCTACGTAATAAGAGGCATTCCCTGAACAGTAATCCAAAACCTAAATAATCTACAGCCTTTATGTGTGTAAATAGACCTATAAACCCACATTGAGCCAGTGGTTCACCTCATGGAAGGCATTTGCTAGGCATCAAGTTAAAGTGAACAAGCCACACTCTTAACTGTTCACAAAAACAAATCTTTATGTAATATATTACAACTTTTTGTGACACTTGAGGTTTTTTATGTTCTTGTGATTTGTAGGGGGGTTGTTTGTGTTTTACTTTTCAGACAGCTCGTTTATTGGCTGTTGTTGCAGCAACTTTACAGTACCATCATCTTCTGGACTGCTCTCATCACTGCTTTTGTTGTCATCTGAAGTGCTTGTGCTGTCCTCCTCAGATTCTTCATCACTCTCTGCTGGTCTGGAAACATTTTTCAGGATTACAAAAGCAAAACAACTTACAGTAAGGAAAATAGTATTTGAAATAATTTTCATTACCCTGTTGAGTTGATTGGTCTGTTGGGATTAGAAAATTCTTTTCCTGAGTCAACATCAAATGGATCTGGAAAAAGAAGGAAAAAAAAATGCATACATTGGTGAAGATGTATTTTAAAGACCTACCTTCATTTTCATTAAAGAGAAGATTATTGTTAGGGAAGAGAAGGCCCAGGTCTGGTTCAGCTTTCTGAGAAGTTTACCATAGTTACTTGGTCAGAAACCAGGGGTGGTGAGAGAAAACTACACTGTCCTGCCTCCCCTATTTCAGTCTTCTCGCTCTTTTCTGTGGCCCCAGCCCCCCAGGGGTTCTGTAGCTCTTCAGGGGCTGTATGCTTAGGTGTCTGAGGCTTTTGGTAAGAAAACCTGCGTGTTCTCAGAATGATTTAGTTCAAAAGGATCATTTAGTTAGCTTGTGTCTCCTGAGAAGGGAGTTGTGCAGCTGTCCAGGTTTGACTCTTGTGAGTAAGGGCAGAGCTAGGTTTATTTTGGCTTACACAACCAGAGAGAACTGAGAGCTCGGAAAAGTCTGACCAGGCAATGGTAGCTTTGGTACTGCAGGCCAGGCAGAAAATGCAGGAGTGTGGGTGGAAGCATGCTTTAGTTGGTGTAGTAGTTGCCCCTCAAGATCTCTCTTCAGTTTCATGTTATAGTTTTTAGGTTCCCACCAAACAGAATGATTTCATTCAACTAGGCATGCTGTGGCAGAGATCAAAGCTCAGAGAAACTACAGGCTGTTGACCTGCTCCTTGCAGCTGGTCCCCTGTTCACAGGGGACCTAACCACTATGAAAGGAAAACAAGGAGGAGCATCTCCCTTCATATGTTCTCAAATGATCTGATTTGGCATTTTTTGTGCTGCTTTGAATGAGACCAAGCACTTACCTGTCACAATAGCCTGAAGTAGTGGGATCACCAGTAAGTTACTTGAAGTTGGGAATAAACTGTGCTTATTACAAGCTGTTGTCATTACCTTTACAGGTCTGATTTTAAACATCTTGATTAGGTTTATGTATAACTAACTTGCTGTCAAACTGTATGCCTGCATTTCTCTTACAGTTCTCATTTACTACGCTCTTTACTCTGCATTTAACATCTGTAGATAAAGCACGTTTTGCCTCCTGAGGTCTTTGATATCCTTAGTTTAATTGGGGTGGCTGCACCAGAGCTCAGCTGTGAACACTGCTGCATGTGTTAAATTGCTGTACCTGTCATCTTTTGGAGTTGGAAAAAACAAACTCACTTATAAGAAGAACACACAGTATAGAGAGAGCGACACATCTCAGCAAGCTCTTTCTTATCCTCTACCTTGCCAGTATTTTGATGAGACTAAAGGAACAGATTGCAAGGAAACTAGTTAGGAAAAGGGGAGAGTGGTGTGTCTGTGTGTTTCCTTACCTATTTCTTCATCTTCTGTTTCTTGGACATTGGCTAAAAATTCCTTTTCAACTCTCAGCAATTCTTCCTGGCAATGACAGGCTGCATATTTTTCCAAGAGGTTTTTGTTCAAATCAATAAATGCCTTACCCCATTTAAACTTCCTTAGAAGAATGGTGGCTAGGTCTGGGAATCCTAGAAAAGAAAATACAAGATTGGTTTTCTTTTTCAGCATGAGGTGTCACTCAGCTTACAGGTTTCTAAGTTTGGTACATAGAATCATAGAATCATAGAATTGTAGGGGTTGGAAGGGACCTCGAGAGATCATCGGGTCCAACCCCCTGCCGAAGCAGGCTCCCTAGGACATTTCACTGAGATAGGCGTCCAGACGGGTCTTGAATATCTCCAGAGAAGGAGACTCCACCACCTCCCTGGGCAGCCTGTTCCAGTGCTCTGTCACCCTCACTGTGAAAAAGTTTCTCCGCATGTTGGTGCGGAACTTCCTGTGCTCCAACTTGCAGCCATTGCCCCTTGTCCTGTCTCCACAGACCACTGAAAAGGGGCTGGCTGATTCCCCCTGCATCCCTTGCTTAAGATAATTGTAAACATTAATTAGGTCCCCCCTTAGTCTTCTCTTCTCAAGGCTGAACAGTCCCAGTCTTCTCAGCCTTTCCTCATAGGGGAGATGCTCCAGGCCCTTTATCATCTTCGTAGCCCTTCTTTGGACTCTCTCCAGGAGATCCCTGTCCTTTTTATAACAGGGAGCCCAGAACTGGACACAATACTCCAGGTGGGGCCTGACCAGGGCAGAGTAGAGGGGGAGGATCACCTCCCTTGACCTGCTGGCTACACTCCTCCGGATGCACCCCAGGATCCCATTGGCTCTCTTAGCCACCGAGGCACACTGCTGGCTCATGGCCAACCTGTCATCCACCAGGACCCCCAGGTCCTTCTCCACTGAGCTCTTCTCCAGCAGGTCATCCCCCAGCCTGTACTGATAGAAACGGTTGTTCCTTCCCAGGTGCAAGACTTTACACTTGCTTTTGTTGAACCTCATCTGGTTTCTTACTGCCCAGCTCTCCAGCCTGTCCAGGTCTCGCTGGATGGCAGCGCAGTGTTCCTGCGTGTCAGCCACTCCTCCCAGCTTTGTGTCATCGGCGTACTTGCTGAGGGTCGATGCTATTCCCTCATCAAGGTCGTCAATGAAGATGTTAAACAGGACTGGACCCAACACCGAGCCCTGGGGAACACCGCTAGTCACAGGCCTCCAGTCAGATTCCACTCCACGAATCACGACCCTCTGGGCTCGGTCCGACAGCCAATTCTCAACCCACCTCACTGTCCACTCATCAATCCCATGCTTTCTCAGCTTTGCTATCAGGATGTCATGGGAGACAGTATCAAAAGCCTTGCTGAAGTCAAGGTAGATGACATCTACTGCTCTCCCTCCATCTACCCAGCCGGTGATGAGATCGTAGAAGGCTATGAGATTGGTCGAGCACGATTTCCCCTTGGTGAATCCATGCTGACTACTCCTCATGACCTTCTTCTCTTCCAGTTGCTTGGAGATGGCATCCAGAACAAGCTGTTCCATCACCTTTCCGGGGACAGAGGTGAGGCTGACTGGCCTATAGTTGCTGGGATCCTCCTTCTTGCCCTTTTTAAAGACTGGAGTGACATTGGCTATCCTCCAGTCCTCAGGCACATACCTACTTATACAGTAGGAGATGTTTGCCAGTGGGGTTTTTTTAGAGATTCAGATTTAAAAGATTAAAAATGTTAAATTTCAGTTTAACTTGAAATATCTGAGTCCCAGGAAAGATCATAGTCTTTTACATAAAAATACTCTGTCCAGGTCCTGAATGAGTCAAGCTCTAGCTCCCACAGTCCTGCAGTGAGAGAACAGCTGTGCATACAGTATTTTCAGAAGATGAGGTTTGTCTGCAGTAGAGCAGACTGTCTCTTCAGTTCTCAGAAGGTTTTGTGATGAGTTTGCAAAACCTCACAAGAGGGGCAAACTCCTTGTGCCCAGAGCCCACCCTGTTAACAGACAGCTACTGCCTCTCATTAAGGCAGAGGTGCCTAAGGATTCACACTCTGGTTTAACAGTCTTTCTAACACAAAGTGCCAACCTGTCAAAACCAGGACCATCACTTTGTGTGTCCTGTTTAGCAGCTGACATAAAGACCTCACAGGTACCTTGCTGCTACCCGAAAGCTAGACAATCTGATTCCAAACCCAACGAAGTGGGTACCAGTGGGACCACAATACAGCTTATCCTATTGCAGGTCATCTTTTCTGATGAACTAAGCTGGTAGTTGCATTTGACATCAGACACAGCCTACCAACAATGCAAAAAGCTGCAGCAAAAGCTTCCACACAGGACAGCTTGCATGGCCGACCATAGTTGACGGGATTTGCAGCCACCAGGTAAGGCAGCAGCCGCAGGTGACTTCCTCGCATTCTCTGAAAGGGAGTTTCTTCTAATTTGGCCCAGGAGCAATCTATGACTGCAATTCCACTCTGAGCAACCACATGCCTGGAAAAAGAAACATCACTGCATTTGAAAATTTGTTACTGCTCTGTTGATAAAATAAATCACAATTGGTGCTTTATACTGGCAACAAATTTGCATGGCATCCCCCTTCTGTCAAACAAGCAGCATAGGCTTCACATCGGTTGAAAATACAGGTGCACTGAGAAAGAACAAGGTTTTTCTCTGGATGTGCAGGTGGCACAAACAATTTAACCTTATGTTTCAAGCTGAAAGTGAAAAATTTTGCATTTAACAATGTGGCAGAAGACTCTGGTTAAAAGTAATGTTCACGTTCTGAAAAGCACACCCAAGTTCAGATTGAGGTTCTCTGCTAGCTTCTAAAGACCAACCCCTTGGAGTGAACACATCTTTACTCAAGATCTGCAGACACAGTTGAAGAAAAGTCTCAGTGTTTCCCCAACAAAAGTCTTCTAGCTGATGGACTGCATTGCCTAGCCAAAGAACCTGCACGTGGAATCATAAGAGAGACAGTAGCCACAGGCCCGGGATTCCAAACCCATGTACTCTGATGCCTCTCTGGGATCTCAGACGCCCTTTTCGCCTGACACCTGCTCTGTAACAATGGTGAGCCCTATTTCTCATGTCCGTGCATCAGTGTAAGGTGGCAGGGAGGGTACGTGTATTCAGCAGCAGAGTTTCGGCGGCCCGAGTGTTGTACCCTCCGTACGGCACCGGGACCGAGCGCTCCCTCGCCGGGCACTTACCTGTCAGCTGCCGTGACGTACTCGGTGGCCAGAGGACTGAGGACGAGCCCCGAGAACCTCTGCCGGAGGCGCAGGGTTCGGAGCAGCCCTTTGCGGGCCAGTTTCCTCCCCGTGCACTTCTTGGGGTCGCAGTGTCCGAGCTCCCACATGGCAAGCGGGCACGGGAACTTCGCCTCGGGGGGCGGCCCCTCCGCCGCCCCCTCGCTCTCCAGGCAGGCTGAAAGCACCAGGAGCGCGTTAGTGCCCGGCGGGACCCGCGGTCCGCCCCCGGCCCCGGCCCGCAGGCGCTGCCCTACCTCTCAGCGCGGCCGCCGCTTCCTCCGCGAAGGTGTCGAGGCTGCGAGGGCCGCGCCGGCCGCCCTTCCGCGGCGCCGCGCGCCGGCCGCGCTCCATGCTGCGGCGGCTGGGCGGAGCGGCGGCCGCGCGCCCTTCCGTTTCCAGCGGAAGAGGCGATGGCGGCCGCCCGGCTGCTGCTGGCGGCGCTGGGCGCGGCGCTGGGTGAGCGCGGGGGGCGGAGGGGGGTCGAGCGGCGGCGTGGTGTCGGGCGGCACGTCAGCCGCAGCCAACTGCTCTCTGCCCCGCAGGTCTCTTCGCCTCGGCGGGGAAGATGAAGATCGTGGAGGAGCCCAACACGTTCGGGTACGTGGCCGCCCGCTCGCCGTGACCCTCCCGCTCGCCCGCCGCTCCAGCCCGTTCCTCCCCCGGGGAAGGGCGGTTCTGCCGGCTCCGGGGTCGGCGCTGCCCGCGCGTCCCCCCGCGGTGCGGGCAGGGGACACCCGGGCAGGGCGGGGTGTAGCCGTGGCCAGGTGCCTAACTCGGCCGTGACTGTTTGCCTTTCCTTCTCCTGAAAGGCTGAACAACCCGTTCTTGCCTCAGACAAACAGGCTGCAGCCGAAGATGTCCCCGTCTGCAGTATCGGGTATGTGCGTTACCTTTCCTCGTTCAGCCACAGCCTACCGCGACTCCCCGCCGACAAGAGGGTCATTTCACTTGGCTCTTTATGAGCATCATGGAAAATAAGCACGGGCAAATATATTTCATTGTGCTTCTCAAGAGTTAAAACCGAGGTTAGCCTCTTTGGTGTGCCACCTCCCAGTGCTGCTTGGACAGCTTCTGTCACAGCGCTGTCCCTGCGCTTCATCCTGTGGGTTTCAGTTTTTTCTCCTTGACACAATCTCTGCCCTCCTTGAGATTATCAGGTAAAAGTCATCCCATCGTCTGACAGGACTCAACACTCAAAAATTGTTTTAAAAACGTGGTGAGAGTAGTCTTGGAGCGAGTGACAGGGGCTTGGCTTCACACACAAAGCCCAGTGCTGCAGTACAAATCCACAGCTTTAGCAAAATAAACAGGAACCTAAAAAACTGTAGACTGTGCATGGAGGAGAGTAGATAAAATAAACATTAAATGCAGAGATAAGCGAAAGGAGATGACCCTGGTCTCCTGCTGACCTTAATCACAGCCTTAAACCTTGCTCATTTTGGGATGGGGACAATCACTGCATGTGATGGTGCTTAATGTCTTCTGTCATGCTTGGTAAACCCAAGATAAAGCAATAAATTCTGCATGTGAAAAGTGAAACAGGCATGGGATTAGTAATAGTTAGAACACTGGATGGAGAGATGCCAAAAATAGTCAGAAAAGCAGTATGTTAGAAATCCTTCTTTCCTGGATGTGGGAACGTGGATGTAGCCAAAAATTTTCAGTATCTACAGAACTGGCATATGGGACACAGAACCCTGTCTCACATGGTCATTTCTTTAGCATGGGAACCTTACTCATTCTTTTCTTTTATTAGACATTCGAGGCAGTAGTTTCTGTAACATCTCTTTCAGAGCATCAGCCCAGGGAGTGGAAGCATGACTTAATCCATTCCTTAGGGACATCTAAGTTTTCTTTTCTTCCCCTGTGGGGAGAGCATCCTGATCACCGAGGCACAGATCACAGGTGTAGTAGAGGGGCAAACCCTTGGGCCAAACCTGCAGTAATCTGTGGGATGAAATGCAAGGTCACACAGCCAGAAAAACCACGTGGGAAAGAGAACCTGCCTGTATCCCAGAGGTTGGGGAATTCCAGAGGGCATGATCCCAATGATCTGGTCTTTGTTTCTAGGATTCCTTGTCTATCTTTGGAAGGAGCACACAGGCAATCCTGGCAGCAGGGAATGAGAATCCAGGATGGGTGTTTATTACTTTGTAATCTGGTTTCTTCTCTCTTCTATTTAACCATCCCGCACAAAATCACCTTAAACAAGGGACACTGAAATACCCCTGTTGCACACAGCTCAGAACTTTTGGCCCTTTTTTGAACCTGTCCTGAGTTCTTTGGAGACAGCAAGGCTGGAATGGGCAATTCTGCAAGAGTAGAAGTGGAATCGCTGACCTGTCTGTCAGCAAAAGGTTTGTCATGGACTGGGTCGGTGGAGGCCAACTGTGAAAAGGGATATCTAGTTAGAGAGTCATGGTGAGACTTCAATATGTGGCACTGCCAATGTTCTGAACAAATGGGCTCTACTGGTGTAAACACGAGGAGTTTGGGTGACTGGCAGCTGCCAGGCAAGAGTTCTCATGATTTCAGTGTTAGATGTTGGCAAGATCTGGGCTGATGATTCCTCTTGCAGCTCCAACCTCCAAACATCTGCTGAGATGGCGGTTTCTTGTTCCTATAATGGAAAGAAGCTTTGCTGTTTCGCTTGGTATTGAAGCTGAAAATTGTTAAAGACCATGATGCAAATGATACAGCACTAGTGGGAGCTTAGAGTGATCCACGTGGAAATACGCATTTCCTCACCTACAGCAGAAAGCTAAATTTGTCCCCTACTCCTTGCAGTTTTGTCACCACAGTCATTGCTTCAATTTGACCAAAACATTATTCCACCTTCATGTCATTTTTTTGGTGTTTTTAGGCCCTGCACATCTCTTTAGGCTTGCTGGCAAGTGTTTCAGTTTTGTGGAATCCACGTGAGTACTAACTAGATTTGGATATTTTATTCTATATATTTACTAGAAACAAACTAGGGTTTTATTTCAGTCTGAAACATATCTTCTTTTTTTTTTTTTTTTTGCTTTTCCCTTGAAGGTACAAGTATGAGTTTTGTCCCTTCCATAATGTCACTCAGCATGAGCAGACTTTTCGATGGAATGCCTACAGTGGGATTTTAGGGTGAGCCTCTTGGTTTTACCTGTGTTGTTAGCAGAACATTTTATGGGCTGTCCAAAAGGAGACGAGTTTTAAAATTAAGACTCTTTTTATCAGTCAGCTTAAGGTCACTGGTGTTCCCAGGTTATTATGCAGAAAAATACCCTGTCTTGAAAGACTCAGATTTTTGTTTTTTTTGTTGATAAATACTAGCCTGTCATAGCTGGAGGCTGATTAATAACCACTGCCACAGCAGATGTGATATGCTCATGTAGGAAATCCAGTAGTGTATAACTACATTTTAAATTAATAAAGATTTCATGTCTTTAACTATTTTCACTTTCAGTTGAGTATAACCTTACAAAGTGAGGTGGGTGTGTTGCACATATTAAATAGAAGGTAATAAAAGACATATTGTAGACCTACCAAAAATGTCCTGAAGTAGTCAGAGATCCCAGAGTACCCAAATCATAAGACCTAACTTAAATTTAATTACAAACCAAAGGCCCACTTTAAATTTACTGCTTTTCTAAATATTTTCTATATAGATATCTCCTCTCTTCTTGCATGTACAATAATTAGTGAACCAACACGAGAGGAAAAGGCTGCAACAAGATCCTGACAGTATCACTGGCATTAGGACTAGCAGAAGAGGAGACTGGTTTTTGTAGGTGCTCTCACCTGCCCTAAAAATCCTGCAGACAGTCTGAGTTGCACAGGATATTTGGTTTCATGGAATTTCTTGTGGGATTGATCTACAAGTTGTAGTTTGATTTAAACACAGGTTTGTAAGTGCAGAAGGTTTGCAGATTGAAAGCTGGTCTTAAACTGTGCTCTCAAAGTACCATTGATGTGCAGCCTGGATAACAAACTACAGTGTTTATAGGTCTTGGCTGTAAGAGATGGAAATACTATGACCACAGAAATGAAGTCTGTAGAGTTAAATTGAATTGTTTTTGTTCCTGTGTTCACCTTTTCTTTCCAGTGACTTAGATTAAAACAATGGCCTGGGTTTTTTTTCAGAATCTGGCACGAATGGGAAATTGCCAACAACACGTTTGTGGGAATGTGGATGAGGGAAGGAGACTCATGTGAAACTAAGAGCAGACAGACAAAGGTGCAGTAACCTGTTTTGGACAGACAGAAAATACTGGTGCCACGAGTTTAAAGATGAAAAAAAAATTTTTCTACAGGCTAGACATTCTGCTAGAGTATTCTGCTCTTTACTTAGCACATTGGTGAGTTGTGCTTGTAGCAGGGGAGGTTCTGAAAGGTGTCCTGTGCACCCTCCTTTGCCCTCTCCTTGTTGGAAACACGGTGCTTGGGAGTCCAAGGAGCAGAGGTAGGTGGGGGAATCATTTCCCTTTAAAGGAAGCAGTTTCCACATTTGATAAAATAACCTGAAGACGTGCTTGCTACGACTCCCTTCCCGTGGGTGACAGCACGTGCAGCTTTGGCACGACAGCCTGTACAGAAATGCACTCGCCAGTGTTGGAAGACAGCGAGTCGTTCCTCAACGCTGCTCCTGTTGCACGTGGAGGTGTTTCACTCACCTTTGCTTTTACTCATGCTTAGGTTCAGCTTGTTTGTGGAAAGAGCAATAAATTGGCTTACGTGTCCGAGCCGAGTACTTGCGTTTACTCGCTGACATTCGAGACTCCCCTCGTGTGCCATCCCCACTCTCTTTTAGGTAAGAAAGCTGCTGGTATGTTATGTCATCCTCAGAGGGTAAATCTTTAGGTCCTTTGAGTTTGTAACTTGATATAAATGACTATTAAATGTAACATGTAATGTGAAGGGTATTTTAAATACTGATCATTGTAACAGGTATCTCTCAAATTAATTTTTGTTATTGCTAGTGTAGACCCAGTGAGTGATTTTGTGGGGGTTTTTTGGCTGGTCCTAAGAATCAGCCCTGTAGTATCTGCTTTAAAATTTGGTCAGTGGTGTTCTCTGGGAGCTTTAAATGTGTGAAGTGGAATGTCAGTTTAATGCCAGCTCTTGAAAGCAGCAGATTATGTACTGCAAAGAAACTTTGAGTTCTTTAAATAATCTTGCACACTACTGGAGGAGCATGCAAGTCATGCAGGACAGTGCTGTAGGATTTTACTTGGTCTGACTTAATGTTTTTCAGTTTATCCAACTCTGACTGAAGCACTACAGAGGAAGTGGGACGAAGCAGAGCAGCTTCTGTATGATGAACTAATAACTGACCAGGTTTGTTCATGTCTTCCAACTCTATTTGGTAAAGAACAGTTACTGTCCAATAGCCAACCCTGACTTCTGCAGCTTCCCTCCTGCAATGGATGCATTTATTCTACAGTGAAACTTGTGGCTTTGGAATAGTCAGTGCAAATTACAAGCAGAGACAAGAGTCAAGTGGATTGATCTCTTGTCTTTTGGAAACTTTCTTTTCTAGGGATACAAAAAGTTACTGAAAGAGATTTTTGAGGAAGCAGGACTTCTAAAAGCAACAGAAGAAAAGGAAGTTGAGAAACAGAATAAGAAAATAAGTCTGGAATTTGAAACACTGGAGAAGTGCAGTAAGGTATAGAGCGTAATCTTTATGCTTGGAAAAAGCTGGGTCCTGTTTTGGGATATAAAAATATATCTTTTATAAAATGTGCATCTTGTCCTTGGAATAAGCAATATATCATTAAGATCCTTAAATTCAAAAGCTGGCACAGCTGTGCACAGACCCATTATTGTTTATAAACTCCCATTTTATGTATGTACTTGGAGAGTCATTTTAAATGCATGGTTCTTTTTAGGAGTACAAGCAACTTTCTGAAGAAATAAAAAGACTTCAGGATTTACTAAGTCAGCATGGGATTGCATACAAAGGAAATTCTGGTGAGTCTTTTTGGTGTCATTCTTTTTCATTATTGTCTACTCAGAATGTCAGTACCCAAATGGTGGTTTTGGTTACAGCAAGGATTAAATAATTGTCATCCATGGAGGTAAAATTCAGCAGACAAAGTGTTTAAGAAGTACTTAAGTCTTGAGAACTTACAATGCCCCTAAAAAAATCTGTCAATGACTTGAAATTTCTAGCTTATAGACAAATTTTGACTGCTGTTGCAATTGAAGTTTGTCTCCAGTACTTAAGGTGGCAAAGGAAAAGGAAATTGGTATTACAGTTTTTGTAGCACATAAGCATCTTTTCAGAAACTTCATTTTCTGCATAGTCAGCCAGAAGACCTGACTTCTTCACCAACACTTGCAGTTTGCACAACACTCTTTATCTCTTTGATTGGTTTTGTCTGTTCTTAGTCACCTTTTGTTTCTCTCTTTGATTAGTTCAGCAAGTCCCATCTCCCATGTAGTTTTTCAAAGGAAAGGCTGTTTGGTGCAGGCTATGAAGACTGATCTGGATTAATTCCAGACAAATCCAGTTTTGGTTTTGTTGTGGTGGTTGGTTGTTCTTCCCCCACCCTATTCCTCCACTCCTTTGTGCCTGTTACTACACGGGCTCCTCGTCTAAGGAGGATTTAATTTCCCTGAATATATGTATTTACATCTTTTAAGTTCAAGATTGGCACCTCATGAAAACCATGAACCTTTGAGCTAATTAAAGTGGCTCAAAATTAGCGATATAACTTAATTTTTTCCCTTCTTTTTGTTTTGAGCAGCCTTCTTTGCTGCTTTTTTTAAATGGTGACATTCTGGGGAAAATCATCACATTTAGAAGCTTTGTAAAACATTTTATCTGCATGTTTAAACCGTGAATTATGTGAGCTCCACAGTGTTTCTGCCCATGTGGTGGTTCAGTTAATGGCTGCGGGTTAGAACTGTGTAGTGGAAAGCAGACTTGGCGGGTCGCTCTAGACGGGCTGTTTCACAACCGTTCAGTGAATTCTGTGACAAAAACGTTTCGGTGTTGAAAAGCAGAAATGACTGATGCCTTGAACTAAATCTCACAGCTGAAAACACCAGTGTTGACCATGTGAGTCACAGACTGGGGGCTGCGGTGGTCACGGTCCGTAACGGCTCGCAGGACGATGAGCACCTGCACGGCGACACGGGGGCTTGGAACGACCTCGTGTGAAGAGACCTGGGCGGCGGCGGCCGGTCCAGGCAGAATGCCCAGCAGGTTGTGTGTGCACTGCGGCGCTGCCTTGATTTACCTCCTGCGAGTGCTCCTGACTCCCTGAATTTCTGCGTGGAAGCAAGGGGAAGGTGGCGGAGCTGGGCTTCTTGTTACCGCCGGCAGTCGCCCCGTTCCTGAGACTTGTGAATCTCCGCTGCTGAGGCCGGCGTTGGGCAGAGCTCTGCCGATCCCGCGTCTCCAGGCCCAGCTGTGTTAAATTCTGTTGATGGGGCGCGGCAGCCGGTGCTGTAAATACAGAATAGTTGGAGACCGATGCGGCAGAACGCTGTGTGGAAGGCAGCGAGCGGGAGCGCGGCACCTCAGCTGTGCGCGGAGGCGTTCTGTGCGCCGCCCCTGGCAGCAGCCGCAGGGCTGTGCTCTGCCGCCGCAGCCAATGGCGCCCCGCTCCGCACACCTGCGCTCGGGGCCGACGCCGTCCTTGGCGAGCGGGCGGATAGGGGCCGAGGCGGAAAGGTGTGGTGAGCGCCACACTGGCTGCTGGGGCGGTTTCCTGCGGCGGCAGGAGCCGGGTCCCGCCGCTTTGGCGCTGCGGCTCTCCGAGCCCGGCGGGGCCCGCGGTCGTTCCCGCGCCACTTGGCGCCGCCCCCGCGGTTCCGGTTCCGGCCGGCGCGGTGCGGCGGGATGACCTGGGCGCTGGGCCGCTGGCGGTGAGGTGGCGGGCGCGGAGCAGGGGGCGCGGGCTGCCCGCTCCCGCCCCTCACCCCCGTGTCTTTGCAGGGCGCTGCCGTCCCTGCGCCTGCTGGGGTCCCGGAGGTGGCTGGGGCGGCGGCGGGGCCCGGAGGGCGCGAACGAGGAGGACGAGGACCTGGGGGCCATCCCCTTCTCCGCCAGCAAGGCCAGCCCGCGGGTGTGGAGCGTCAGCCGGTCCATGGGCAGCGACGAGGAGAGGCCGTGGGTGAAGGTGCTGCCGCTCAGCCTGCTGTGCGCTGGGCTCTTGCTCTGGTGCGCGTTCAGGGACGAAACGGAGATTGACGAGCGGCTGGAAGCGATCCTCTCCGGTCAGAGCGCGGAGCCGCCAGACGCGGCCCAGGAAAGCGATGCTCCCCGCGGCCGCGGGACGAGTGAGAGCGGGAGGGCGGCTGCCGTGAGGGAGCGGACAGAAGTTTGCTGGCGTTCGCCCGGTTAAATGCCGTACGGACGCTTTAACGGGAAAAGTTGTTCTTCCAGCCCGCTGGCAGCCTTTTCTCGCGGGCTCCGCTCCTTCACGTGTGCTGCTGCTCTCCGGGCTCGCCTCGGCGCAGTGACCCGCACTGGCAGCGAGCGCCGGGAGGGATGAGATCAGCTTGGATTCGAAGATCGTTTCCTACAACCCATCACTCTTCCGTGGATCGTGTTTCCTAGGTGCATGGTGTGTTAAGGTAGCAGAGCAGTAAGCCCGTAAAATTGCTGCTGAAGGTGACCTTCGTTTGGCACATTGCTAGTCACAGGGTGTGCTCAGCTTATCTCGGAGACAACTGTAAGTGTGTGATTCATTAATATGTGATTCTCTTCTGATTTATATATTTTTTTTAATTTACTAAATAACGGAGAACTTACCTTCTCCACAATGCAAAGTCAGTGCTTGTTTTCTGGACTAGGACTTCCTAGGCACGTCTGATTTAGGTGATTACTGGTAGGAGAGGTTTTTGCAGGGAATGGAAGTAGCTGGCTTGCATCCTAGTGGGGAGGAAACCCCTGGTTTCACTGATGAACAACACAGTATCAAGTGTTACCTCCAGATTCGTATTCAGACTTGCATGCTGGAGACTAATGGGAGGGGATGAGTCTAAGCTACTACTACAACTTGGTCCTGTTCAAAGTATGAGTTTTTGGGGTTGGGTTTTTTTTTTCCTTAAGCTGGTTTTGTGCCATTCAAACTCCTAATTAACAAACAAAACACAAAACGAACCCCCAAACAAACTACAAACCCAAAATGTGGCAGCAGCTCCTCAGATGGGAGCCAGAGCAGAGACTCTGCCTTAGCTTTGTGTTTGCCTAGCACGGCTGCGTTGGCCTGAAGAAGGAACACCGCCCTGGCTGTTGGTTCTGCTGTGGTGACCCAGCAGTTGAAGCAGCTGATGCCCGGTGAACGGGTGCGGGTGGTTTTCTGCCCTCACGAGCTTCGGTTGGTTTTGGGATTAAACTTCCACCGCAGCAGGACGGTGCGTGTGAGGCACACGCGGGGAGGGCGGCTGGAGGAGTGACCCTGGACCTCGCTTCTGTTGACCCAGCAGCTTGTGCTCTCCCTCGGCAGCGTGCTGCCTGGGCCAGGGCGCGGAGCCGCCCCGCGGGGCGTGCCTTGCTTTCGGGTGATGTGACGGGTGTTCAATAAAGATTCTCGACCCGTGCAGCTGTCTGCCTGGTCCCTCGCTGGGAAGGTGCTGGGGAGTTTGACGGCCCCCTGAGCTCCCCGCAGCTCCCCTGGCTGGCAGCGACCCTGCGCGCCCTTTCCGGGCCGCCCCTCCTCTCCCGCGCGCCGGGGGGCGCTTCCGGCGGTGCCGGGGACGCGGGGCGGGCGGTGCCAGCCCGCTCTGGCGGGGGCGGTGCGGCGGAGGTCCGTGGGGCGGGTCCGTCGGGCTGGCGTTGCAGGGGGCAGGGCCGCGCCTGCGCGCTGCGGACCGCCCGGGGAAGATGCCGTCGGTTTCGAAAGCGGTGTCGCGGGGCGGCGGGTCCGGTGGGTCCCCGCAGACCGAGCAGCCGACGCATTATACGTAGGTACCGCGTCCTGGAGGCGTCCTGCTCCCCGGGCCCCGGCGCCGCGCGGGGAGGGCCGCAGGACCCGGGGCGGAGGGCCCGCTCGTTTGCCGGGCCTGCTCCGCGCGGCCTCCTACGCTGGCGGTGGGGCTGCGAGGAGACCGCCCGGCCCCGGCCGGCCGCCGCGCTCCTTTTCCGGCTCCAGGCGCCGCGGGGAGGAAGCCGCGTTCCGTGCCGACCGGATGGAGGCGGCCCGGGCGCGGCTGGCAGCGGAGCGCCCGCGGCGGTTCTCCGCGCCTTGCGCCCGTTCCCACGGCCGCGCACCCCGAGCCCCGCGGCGCCCTGGCGCGCTCCGAGGCCGCCCCCTCCGAGCCACGGCAGCAGCCCTCCCGCTTCTCCTTAGCCCGCCTCGGCCCGAGCCCTCGGGACGCTCGCGCGACAGTTTCCGCAGAGCTCCCCTCGCGGAGAGACCCCCTCCCGTGAGCCCGCCGCCTCTGCGAGCCTGCCCCTGTGCTCCTGGTGCGGTCCGCGGAGCCCCTGTAGCCCTCCGGCTCTGCTGACAGCCCGTCTCGTGCGGGACCGTGTGCTCCCCGCAAAGGCAGCGCGACTCGTCACTGAACCGTGGCATTCCTTCACTCCCGTCCTCTCCCTATCGTTGCATTTGTAACGTCATGTTTTCAGCACTGGGAAAGCCCGCAAGAATGTAGCCAGTACCTAGGTAGAGCTACAGCCTGCCCTGCAGCCCTTAACTTCCAGAAATCCTTTTCCTTCTTTTTTTTTTTGTCCTCTCCTCCCCCTGCCCCCGCAGTCCTGAGTAGTTTGGAGATCCTGCTCTAAACTTAAAAACATGCTTCATAATTCTGTGTCATTAAATCCCCCATGTGCCAATTTAAGCAACTGAGAATGAAAATACGCCCTTGTTTTTCTCTACTTAATCCTTTCCCTAGATCTCCACTTCCCCTGCAGCCTGTTGCACGTCCTGCACTCCTTTGCAGGCTTCTTGGAACTAGATAAAATTCTTATGCACAAACCCCTGTATACCCCTTCCTCTGCAAGTACTCCCATCACTGGCGATGTAACGAACTTGCAAAGTTTGCTAATAGATACATAAACTGAAAGGGGAAGGAGTGCTGTCTTATGCCCTTCGACAAATGCCACAGTAGTGCCCAGTCTGGCATGCGCTTGATTTCCCATGGAAAGAAGCATCAGACTTCCTCACCAGCTTCCGTGCCCTGCATGCTAATGAAGGACTGTCTTAATAACACCTAAGTAACCTTCAAAGACCCCGGGCTGTCTCAACGCAAATGTAACTCGCTAAAAAAGTTTGCTGAACTCCTCTTGTAGCCCCGATAACCTTCATAAGGCTCTTTTAACCCTCCAGCTTCCTCTATAGCGGGTCCCCATTCCGGGAATGTTGTGGTGGCAAGCGATATGAATGCTCATTCAAGTAACTTGTTGAATTTATAATCTCTTTTTGGTGGTTACTTAGGACAATGTTCTAAATACTGTGCTTTTTAAATTAATGTATTTATTTGATTTTAGTTTAGTTGCAAAACTTAGTAGAATTTACCAGGTATTCCACTGTATTTTATTAGTAATGCATCTGTCATAATGAAGTCACTTGTATTCAACAGCTAACCAGTAAATTGTGCATAGGAACTAAAATTGTGTGCAGGTACATTTGTACAATTTTTCATGGGCTGTGTGCACTGAATTGTCAAGTGCCCTGTTAACACTGTAAAAATGTGCCTCCAATAAGATAAACTTGTAACACAGTTTAATTTTTTTAGGTATCTAAAGGAATTTAGGACAGAGCAGTGCCCCCTATTTTTGCAGCACAAGTGTACCCAGCACAGACCATTTACCTGTTTTCATTGGCATTTCCTAAATCAGCGTCGTCGTAGACCTATACGAAGGCGTGATGGGACTTTTAACTACAGTCCAGATGTTTATTGTACAAAATATGATGAGACTACAGGAATCTGCCCAGATGGAGATGAGTAAGTGATTTCTTTCAGTCCTAGGTGTTTACAGTATTATCAGTGACATTAAGGAGAGGTGCTGATTTCTACTTAGCAAAAATGGTCAGTAGAATCCTGCTGCAGTGTATTTGAAAGCGTTTCTGTAAGTGATTTATCAATTTTTGGCACATAATACTTTTATATAAGCATGTATTCTTTAGGCTGTCATGCAGTTAGAACTAAGCTTTTGCACTGTGATGATCTTTAAAGCATAACGTAAGGAGCTGGTTTTCTAGTAGTGTTGTTCCTGCACATTCATGCTAGTATTGGTGCTGCACCCCCCACCTCTTTTTTTTTTTCTCTCTCTCCCCACTTGGGCTTCTTTTTTTCTCCTGACCACTTTGAGCTCGGACAGGGGGTGCAAACTCTACTGTGTAGAGGTGGTTGCAGTACTTTAAACTTACATAAGTTTTGTGAGGGTTGATGGGTGGTAGAGGAGAATGTTTCACGATGCTTCCAGTGAAAAAGCAAAGGAAGGAGTTACTCTTAGTTGTCTGGCTAGCCCATGAGTGTTGCATTTCCATGGACACGTGTCCTCTAGATAATGGCTTCAGAGGGTCTTCAGTGAACTTGGGAAGGGGTAGAGGTTTGGGGAGAGGGGACGTAGCAAATGGTACAGTATGGCAGGCAGACATAGAGGAGCCGGGTGTGTTGTGGTCATGTCAGAGCAGCTACCTTCACCTGCAGTGGTGGAAGGAAGGACTTGTCAAAAACCAAACCAAACAACAAAACCAAAACCAGAAAACAGCCAGGAGGTACGTAGTTATGCTGGTCACCTGCTTTAAAAATTGAAGATTAATTCTTTGGTTGCTGTAGTGTTACAACAGCACTTGTCACGAGTCAGGTGTTGTGTGCAGGCTGCAGTCACAGAGGAGAAGGCGGGGTTTTCCCAGAGGCTTTACAAACTAAATGACAGAGATAAGAGAAGGTAAACAAATACCTGCCAGGCAGCGGGCAATATAAACAGTAAAGAATGTCTCTGAGGGATGATTGAAATTAATTACCTTCTCAGGTGTTTGCAAAGCACTCCTGCCAGTCCTGGGGCACCATGGGCAGTTCTTTGAACATCTACAAATGAGAGTAAGGGATGTCCTGGATCGGTTGAGGACAACAATGGACCTTCCATTATTGAGTGATAGATGCTGCTCCTGAAAATGGAGCAAGGAAGCAGTGTTTTAAAAGAGTATTACCTGGGCAAGAGTTGATTGTTAGAAGCAAATAAGAGATGATTCAATAACTTGGGATATGAAATGGAAACCTTTTTGCTGCAGTTGGATTGGAAAGGTTGTCCCCTACTGAAGATGACTCCTGCTTAGGAGCCTAAATGACAGACGAGGCGATTACACTGTCTGGCATAGTGGAAATGTAGAGGACTCGCCAGAAAGAAAAGCAGTAGTGAGACTCATACATCATTTTTAGCATGTCATGCTTACAGTTTGAATTAAATGGATAGGTTTAGGAGTTACCAGCAGAGAGATGTGGGTTTTGTAGTGAAATTGCCCAGATACATGAAAGGATAAGAGCAGGGACCGAGGCTGCAGTCTTGTGAGACCCCTTACCAGATGCGTAAGAGAATGTTGAACTTGGAAAGTATGTGACAGGAGGTGTTGAGAGGAAAATGTGAATGTAACTGAATTCCCATAACAAAGGACAACAGTGTTTCAAGGAGAGAAAAATTGAGTAAATAGTTGGGAAAGGCAGGAGAAGCCAGAGGTAAGTTTCTTAAAGATAGATGACGCTAGAGCATGTCTGTCGTGGCAGGAGAAAAAAATTGGAGGAAAACATCAGTGTTCCTGAGGACATGCTTACACTGTGGCAGCGTTCCTGTTTCAGAATTGGCCAAAGAGTATTTTTTGGTCCTGTTTTCTGCCCAAAATTTAGCCTTTTATTTGGAACAACTTCAAATTCTCATCAAAATAGGTTATAAAGAGTAGTGCTGGGGCACCTTTGTTTTAAGCTATCTGTGACAACATGTTGTTACTTCTTTGGCTTTTATCTGTGTCTCTATTTCTCTGTTCTGCTCATCCAAGTGACTTAATGCAGTTTGGGAGTTGATAGAAAACAAGCAGAAAGGGAGAGTGATGACACCCGTAATTGTTCTCAGGAACACACTTTCAAGAGTTAAAATAGAGGTTGTTGGTTTCGCCCAGACCTGACTTTGATACTTCTTCCCAAAGTTCAATTTGGAACGAAAGGAAGCCCAGAATTTTAAAGCTGTTTTGAAGAGGGCTTTTCTAAGGGTAGCAAATTAAAACAGTCTGTTCTAAGGAAGGGCCCGTGAGAAAGAGTAGATTACTTGCAGAGTTCAGGGCATGTGTTTTGAGCAGTGAATGGTGTTCCTCCCAGTTTCACAAATTTTTTCATCTATCCGATGTGGTTTTCAACCACTGTAGTCAACTGATGTCAGATTCTAAAGGAGACTATTTTGGATAATGTAATGCAAGACTGCTGTGAGAGTGAACCAATTGCAGATGCCTACTACAGAATAGCACTTCAAGCAGTTGTAGGAAGAAACATGTCACTGCCTCAAGCTTGAACAGAGGTAGAACTATGTAATTGTTTTCATGCACTTAACATCTAGCATTAGCCTTTAATCTGAAACAGTTTTATTTTTAAGGGATATCTTTGTAATGTTTATTGTGTGGATTAAGATGAGTGAAAAGGAAATAGGCAGTTCAGTAGTCAGTTAACCTTTCAAGGTGTTGTGAATGTATCTTCTGTTTCATACGTCTGCTTACTTTGAATAATGCAATGACAGTTTTACTGTGGGAGATTTGGATGCAGAAAATGAGGCTGATTTTAATAGTTTAGTGCTGTGTGTAGACTCCAGTAGAACTTAAAAATACAGAGTAATGTTCTTTACTGATTCACAATTTCTAAGTTGGGATTCAGCACAGTTATTTTAAGCTAGAAGATGGCTGTAGAAATGTGGGCCATGAAATAGATTTGTTATTCTGCCTGGGAACATTTCTCTCTCTCTCTCTTTTTTTTTGAATACAATCTTTGTTCCTAAGAAATAAGTAATAAGTAAAAACGTTAGTACCAAACTATGTTAAGAACAAATGTATCAGCTTGCAGCCATGTAATCCAATTATAATTAAAATTAGCCATTTAAAATATGTATCACAGTGGTTTATGTTCCATTCAAATATTTCATTTATAAAGTAAGGGTAAGATCTAACATGCCTCCAGTTTGTTAAACATGGAGTAGAACATATGTGCATATTTCGGTGCCTTGGCTTAGTTAATACTATGCCTGAGTAAGTACTATCTACCATGTAAAAGCTGCTTTTAGTGGGGGTTTTGCCCTTCTGGCTAACAATCCTGTGATGATGAAGATGTCTGTGGTTAATAGCATATCTGTTGTATTAATTAACATTTTTATTTAAGACATACACATACAAAATTGATGCCATCATTTTTGCTCTTCAAGGTTGGCGTGTTGTTTAGTCCCCCCAAGTCACATTTAGAACTATCCCTTACCTTGTTCTTTAAAAGTCTCAGGCAACATTCAGGTGACATACTGTCCCAGTCACACTGGATAGTCTCATTAAACCATTCTGATAGCTTCTGGAGGCAGATTTTACCTATTATGGAACTCTTTAGGCACCTTAGCAAAATGTGCAGAAGGAAACCTGTACTTTCAGTAAAATTCAGATTTCATTAGCTATGTGTGGCACAAGTACTGAGTGTTAGGTCAAATAAACCTAGGTTTAATTTAGCAGCAGTAAGAGTCTTAGACAGGTGGCCAGCAGGGACAGGGAGGGGATTGTCTCTCTCTGCTCTGCCCTCATGAGGCCCCATCTGGAGTCCTGTGTCCAGAGCTGGGCCCCCAATACAAGAAAGATGTAGAACTGTTAGAGAGGGGTCAGAGGAGCCACAAAGATGCTCAGAGGGCTGGAGCAGCTCCCCTACGAGGAGAGGCTGAGGGAGCTGGGCTGGGTCAGCCTGGAGAAGAGAAGGCTGTGGGGGGACCTCATTGCAGCCTGCCAGTCCCTGAAGGGAGCAGAGGAACAGGAGGGGAATCAGCTTGTTAAAAGGGTAGAAAATGGCAGGACAAGGGGGATGGATTAAAGCTGAAGGAGGGAAGGTTCAGATTAGATATTGGGGGGAAGCTCTTTACAGAGAGAGTGGTGACGGGCTGGAACAGGCTGCCCAGAGAGGGGGTGGATGCCCCATCCCTGGAGGTGTTCAAGGCCAGGTTGGATGGGGCCCTGGGCAACCTTGTGTAGCTCCAGGCCTGGAGGTTGGTGTCCCTGCCTGTGGCAGGGGGTTGGAGCTCTGTGATCCTTGGGGTCCCTTCCAACCCATGCTATTCTATGATACAGTTCATATTTCTTCCCTAGCTTGTTTTTGGAATCCATTTTGTCTTTTTGTGAGAAAAATTGTGACTGGAGTATTTCTCCCTCTCTCCAATTGCGTACCACAAATTGTGCCTAGCTTCCTGACAAGCTGTGTATATATTCCAATGAATTATCTTTTAAGAAAAATAAAATCTGTCAAAAAACAACACGTGAACAATAATTTAAGAATAACTGAAGACTTCAATTTTTATTTTTTGGGGGGATCTCCACTGATAAGTTGATTTCTCTAGGGGAAAAAGTGCAGCTATTTAAGCAGAAATGTTTGCTCTCTGATAAGAAGCCATGGCTTTAGAGACAAGCAATGAGTTGTAAAACACCTGTATGCTTCTTGCATGGAAGATAAGACATGTAATATTTGTTTCCAACAGGAACGAACGAAGATTCTGCTAGATGTGGGGTGGGTAGCAGTAACAGAAACACAGCCACAGATGGCATTTCTTCTTGTTGAGTCCTGTACAGGACTAGCACAGGCAAAAGGATCTCATTAACTTCATGGGTTTTCTCCTTTTTTCCCTGTCAGGAGCAGTTGTAGCCGAACAGGAGGGCTGCAGTCAGTGCTAGTCACACCTCACAGAGTTAATTTCTCACAAAGCTCAGCTGAGGCACTACAGTGGGTCCAGCAAAGATTGCATCCTGTCTGTCTTGCCATGTAGAGCCAGGAAGTGTGAAAGAGCTACTGTCAGATCTGAGTGCAGGCTGTGCTCCACCTCACGTTAACAAAATGAGACGGAGTACTGAATTTGGTATGCCTAGTAGTATTCCCACTAATTAAATCTGTTGGGATTTAAAGACATAGGTGCAAATCACTAGCTGCAGCCCATTCATTGTGTTTAACAGAGTGCTGCTTTTAGGGAAGGTACAAGGAAGCTGTGTGATTCCCAGAGGTTGTGAACAGTATTGCTTTCTGGGTCAGCACAAGCTGCAGGTGTTTAGCACAGCAGGAAAAATGTATGATTTTGATCTAAATATATAAATTCCAGACTTGCAAATGTTTGCAAACGATTGTGCGTGTTTAGTTTCTAAATAAACTTTTAATAATATAGTAATTAAAACTTAAGATGGCCTAAATTCTTAGGGACATTAAAGTCTAGTTGTGCTTCATTATTCTCCCTCCATTCAGAGTTTTCAATTCTTGTTCTGTATCACTCTCTAAGCTTTTTGACGTGGTTTCTTTCTACTTTGGTTTGGGAAAAAGTAGGTTTTGGAGATGAATATTTTTCAAAACCAGCAGAGACCAGAATTAATTACACTGAAATAAACTGGGAGAGAAGAGACTTTCGTTAAAAATGTTTACTGTTGGTAGTTGGAATTATAATCCACACATGATGCTAGCCATTTTAAAGCAGAAACTGTAACTCACATAGTTGTGTCTGAAAAATTATTAGTACCACTGATGTAAAAATGGTTCTCTTTCTTTTAACAGAAGAATAATTTTAGATTTCCTCTGATACTGTTCAGTAAGTTCCATCTCTATAAAGAGCAGGCCAGAAAAAAATCATTGTGCTAAAAGTACTCCTTGATTTTAGATGATGATAACATTTAAAGAAAATAAGTTCTTATACCTCTTAGTGTAGAAATGGTTTGAGCTTGTATCAATATAGGAAATGTCATACCTTAGCTTACATGATGGTGTTGCTTACGGGGTGCTAGATTTAATAGTGTCTTTATGAGCCAGTTTGCTGTAAAGTCTTAAAACTTTAGCGGACACTAAGAAATAGATCAACTACTTTTTGTTTTGAAGCTGATCTGTGATGGTGGTTTGTTGGGAACATCTCTCATTTAAAGATTCCTGCAAAGTTACTTATTACAAGTTAGTAAGAGGTACGGCATACTTCAGAATTAAATTGTTAAAAACAAAGCTCAAACCAATGCTCTGACTTTGCTCTTTCTATTATGTAGTTGCCCTTACCTGCATCGAACAACAGGGGATACAGAAAGGAAGTATCATCTCAGATACTACAAGACTGGGACATGCATTCATGAAACAGATGCCCGGGGTCACTGTGTGAAGAATGGAATTCACTGTGCCTTTGCTCATGGTCCGCATGACCTTAGACCACCAGTATATGATATAAGGTAGTCTTGTTTCAAATTCTTCAGCCTAATTAGCAGGAAATACCACGTGTCACTTATCACCACATACCAGAAAATGCAGTATGCTTTGCATGAAAAATATACTTGCTTCTGAAACTGTAAACAAGAACACAATTCGCTGATAGCTGATGGAAACACGCTGGGAGACACAAACACTAAGCTTTTGTAACCTGCAATTTCTAGAGCTGTATTTGTGATTCTCATGACTGATAAAAGACCAGATACTCTGCCTTTTGTCATTCACACCTTATAAATTTGTGTGTAGTTTTTACATTCCTAAATTTACGATTTTTTAAGCCATCCCACAGGTTATCAGCTTGTATGCTTGACATTTTGTGTACTGCCATCTTTTAGTTCTGGGGGTTTTTTCATGTATAAGATACTGGTAATATTTTCTTCCTCTCTCTAATGTATTATCAAGTCACTGTTGAAAGGAGGTGCTTTGTGAGTCAGGGTAGTGGTAGATAGGAGTTTAAGCTGTGGTAGATAGGAGTTTAAGCTGTGGCCAGAGCTGGAAGATAAGCATGTTGTCGGGAAGTATTATACATGGGTGGAAAGGGAGCTCTTGCTACAGCAAGTGGCCTGTATATACTCAGTGGGAAAGGATACAAATTTTGAGAGGGCTCTGAGGCCTTGGAGAGTCCTAAGTATCTCTTCCTGGGCACTAAAAGAGCGTTCTGGGGAAGTATCACTATATGCTTGCCCTATTCTTATACTCTTCTCTAGGCATCTGCCAATGGCCACTGTTGGAGACAGGATTCCAGGCTAGATGAAGCTTTGATCTGAGCTGGTATGGCTTCTATCTTATATTCTTACCTTTGTTATCCCTTATTCTCAACCATCTGTTGGGACATGATAACTCTCCCTTCATCATAATTTTAGGAAAGTTAGTGCCTTTTCACTAATTTCCTAAGTACTTAAATTCATATTTTGCCACAGAATTCACTTCTGCATTGCCTGATCACATACTGCTGAGTTATATATAGCTTTTCTTTCCAGAAGACTTTCTTCAGTTAGCTAGCTGGTGCTGCTTTTGCAAGACATCTGCCCGTTTTCTTTTTCTTCTTTTTAACTTTCTTCATTTAGCATACGCAGCACGATGCCATGTCAGACTGAAAACAGAATGCCTAGCATCTTTCTAATCTTTCATGATGTTAGAATGAGGAACCAATGTATAGAGCAAGACTGAAACCAAGTTCCAGTTCCTACATGATTGCTACTTGGTGATTGGCTAGGTATAGTGCATCAGGAGGAGCTGAAGTCGGTTGTGGTCGAAGCCTGTGTTTATTGGCTTGAACCTACAAATAGGCTGCCTCAAAGTTCTTAAGTGGTTGTGAAAAACAGTTGTGTGCCATTGCTTCTCCTGATTGCAGGCATCCCACATTCCCAAGGAAGCCCAAACAATCAGGTCTTACTCTTTTTGTGATGGTCTTTCTGTTCTATGATGGACACAGATACTAGGGTTTCTTAATTTTAAGTATAAAGCAGGAGAAGTAACAGTAGAATCACTGATGCAGATACTAACTTTATTCTCTTTAATAGCCTTGTACTTCTACATATCCACCTGTCGCAGGTTGCTGTAGCTGTGCTGCTTAGAAGGCTTTTGCAAAGCAGCAGTTACAGTTTGTTGTGAGTTCCCAACAGTAAACAAGAGCCAATTCAAGGCCAAAGTCACTTTTGACCAATCACAGAAGGATTCATAGCGCCTCCGTGAATCACATATTAGAGAAGTACTACCACACCACCTTAAAGAAAAAGCACTCTCTAGGAACCTTCCATTTTCCTTCTCATTGCTTGCACCTTTTCTGAATTTATAAAGGAAATATTCTGACTGTTTGAAAGGTCTTAGGTTTGGCTTTGGATCTGTCTTGTCTTCCTTTCCCTTGGAGATTTTCTTTCTTGGAGGATACTTGGGATCTGGGAAGCTCTTCAAACAATATGTAAATGATATCATAATTAGTTACATTATAAACCACCACTCCTTTTAAACTCTTCAGAGATCCTGAGTATCAGTATTTCAATATAGGAGCTAAGCTTCCAGAGTACTTGACAGTGCCAATTGAAGGTAGCAGCCCTTGATTCTCAGAGAGTACTATAGATACACCTCTGATGTTTGATTCCTCACCTTGTTTCTCCATTGCTTCAAAGTCTGCCAAATATAATTATGCTCTAGTATTTTTTTTTAATCTTTTGTACTGATTTGCCATTGTTGAATCTCTGTACAGCTTAATTTTACTAAAACAGTGTAATAAAATTGTCTCAGATTTTTGATAGAGGTTTCATACCACTTTTATTTTCATACTGGTCATTCTCATCTTGCAGCAAGCTTGTGGTTGCTTACTTGCAAAGCTGTTGTAAATTCTTGCAGAAGAGATTCCATTTCCTCATAAACGTTGTTATTTGTTGTTAGGTGTCCTGAATGTCTTGACAAACTTTCTTGCAAAATCTTCCAGTGAGACAAAAGTACTTCAGCCTTTTATGTGATGATGTATTCAGTGGCTGTGTTCTTCACCTTCCCTCAGTCATAATTTTTCCAAGAGTCTTATGGCACTGAGTTGTCCCTCAGAGAGGAGGAGTTATGTATTTCTGATCACCCTTACTGCACTGTCTGTATCACGTTTAGTTCTACTCTGTTCTCTGTGGCAGTGGAATATCAGAAATCAGTAGTGCATTCAGTGTGTCTGCACGCCAGCGTACAGAGGTACAGGTGGGCATGGCTGGCACAAGCAGTGTGTTAATAATGACAGTGTTCCTTCATGTGTTCTCTTTGATTTGGATGACATGGGTATTCTTTATGATTGTTTGCCAGCTTCAGCACAAGTAATGGTTTGAAATACAGTCAATTTATTTCTTTTTTACATTTTAGGCTCCTTAAGAGCTGGATTAAATGGCAGAATTTTAGTAGACATGGACAGGATTATGCCTGTGACAGATAGGGTTACTGTAGCTATACAGTTTAGCAGTGTTATTTTCTTTTCCCCACTCCAGAGAACTTCAGGCACAGGAAACCTTACAGAACGGGCAGCTAGGATGCAGTGAAGGCATTCCAGATCTGCAACCAGGAATTTTAGCAAGCCAGGCAATGATTGAGAAGATCCTTAGTGAAGATCCAAGATGGCAGGGTAATGTTACCTGGTCTCCTTTCTCTGTTTCCTTATTGGTGTTTGATTAATCCTGAGTCTTCATCTGGGAGAAGTTCAAAATGCTTTTTTTTAAAAATATGGATATTTATGAACAAGTTGTATTGTCTGTCACATTTATATTCAGTTTGCATTTTGAAAAGGTTTTGTTTTGAAAATATTTAACAGATCTTTTTCAGTTTCTTTGATGCAAGTGTTGCTAATCTGTGTCAGTTGAGTAAATGTTCTTAAAAGTGAGTAGGATCTTCTCATGCTAAATAGTATTAATGATTTGAGTCTTCATTTTTTTAAGTCATTAATAGATTAGTTAATGGACTAAAGTTATTCTTTGCTGAGCTTGACTAACAGGAATGAGGTAGAATATTAAACAGAAAATAGGAGCAGAATACTAAAATACAGGAATGTTTTGAAAGCATTTTATTAGCTCTTTTAAAGTAAATGCAATTGTCCTAGTTTTCCTAAGGCTCTCAGAGTTGGTTCTCATGGTTTTGGTTTAGACTTGCTTGTTTTGTAGCCTAATATATTAGTATCACTCAGATATTGCTAGAGATCTTATCCAAATTTCACTTTAGAAAGACTGCCAGGTACATTACTTCCACAAAATTCCTCTGTGGACAGTATCACAGGAAGAGGCCTCGTGAAGATGCTGTGTTTAAGGAATTCAAGGGGAGACAATTATATGGTACTTGTCCCCTCTATATTTTTTTAGATCTGCTATCAGCTAAGTTTAAACCATTTAAGAACTAATAATATAATAGCTAATAATATATAGAACCGAATTGTTAGCTCTACATCAAAAAATATTGGATGTTTGATGTAAAATGACAGCAAAATTGACCAATTACAAGCACTTCTGTTACATTCCTTGCATTGCAACAGGTCTGTGTTGTATAGTGTTGTATGGTTTCTGTCAATCCTTGTAAATATGGATACATTACATAAAGTTTCTGGGGATTGAAAATCACCTAATTAGTGATTTCATCCTTATTTTCCCAAGTCTTTAATGCAACTATTAAAAAGGCCTGAACGAAGAATAGACTCATTGTGATACTCTGATAAATAGTCTTTGCTATTTGAAAGTAGCAGTCATTCAGGACTGGGAGCATGTTTCTTCAGCTACTTTTCCACTAATCCTGCAGGAGTCTTACAATATTCTGTAGGGCATTTTTGAGAATATCTCAGGCTAAAAGGTCTGCTGAAGTCAAGCTACATGATATTGACTGCTTCTCTTTTACCTACATGCATTTTCCCTCCTTAGGAAGATGTTAGATTGGTTTCACATGATTATCCCTCACAAACCCATGCTTTCAGTTAGTAAAATTGTATCTTCTAATTTATTTACTTGCTCCATTGTTTTTCTGAATTTTTCTATTTCTAGACAGAACCTTGTTTGTCATCTCCTAGTTCCTCATTCCTGGAACCAGAGATCTAGAAACAGAGGCAAAGGTAGAGAAAAGGCTCTAGAATTTGTCCAGGAAGATTTTACTGCCTAAACATTTTTAGTTTTAGTGAAATAAGGACTGGCAACACTAAATTTAAGAGAAACCCAGATATGACATTGTATACATTTTTAGTGTTTGTCTTACCAAAATGAGTAATGTTTTTTCAGGTATTAATTTTCAAAATGCTGAATATATATAACCAGAATTTTGTGTTGGTTTCTCTACCAGTAGATTGGTAGCGCTTGCTTTGTGTACTTTATTGTCATACTGCTACTGCATATAAAAGCAAGGAAGCTGTGCTAGAATGTGTTAGGCTTTTGTTTGAAAAAAATGCAGGAATTAGCCTAAGTTTGTAAGAATGGAGGGGTCTGTGAATCATAATTTTTTTACAAAAAGCAGTGTGATATCTAAGCTCACTAAAGGCATTTGTTGACCTGTTTGCAGACACAAATTTTGTATTAGCTGGCTACAAGACAGAACAATGTACCAAGCCACCCAGACTCTGCCGCCAGGGTTATGCATGTCCACACTATCACAATAGTCGAGATAGAAGACGAAATCCCAGAAAATTCAAATACAGGTACATAAATACATATTAAGAATAGACTTCTTGGTCAGCCAGTTGTTAATGGACTGATCTGTTTGGGTTCTTCTAGAGTGCAGTTGGTTATTCCTAATGGAAAAAACCCCACATCTTTCCCAATAGCCTTGCTAAATGTTGGTGTTTTTTGGGAAAACAAACCCCATCTGTTCAGAATGATCAAACAGTTCTGAAGACACAAACTATGAAGCTGTAATGGAAATATCCTTCTTTCTTGCAAAGAAAGAAAACAAAATAAAGAAATTTCTATAATCTTGAGCAAAAGTTGGAATCCCTAGGTCAAACCTTTGTTTTGAAAAGATCAGTTATAATTTCTGTCTTTCTTTTTCTGGTTTTGTTCTATATTTTTCTATTTCAGAGCAGTTTTTAGGACCAAATTTAATGCATCTCCTCTCTTTTCATCATTGCATCATTTATCATTACATCATTTTACGTAATTTTGACACACTGTGATTTCTTCATGGTGTTTTGTACATTGATACAAGGTTTAGAATTGATGGATTTTGCTTGAGAGTCTTGAGACAATAAATGTCATTAGATAGAAGATAAATACAATCCTACTAGCTCATCTTTCAGTCAGAGAATTTCAGAAAAGTCAGTGTTTCTCAGAATTTGCAACTTTATAGGTCCCAAAATACAAGATTCTGAAATATAGTGGAAGATTGTGTGAGACTTTTGTTAGGCAGTAGATACAAACATGCTCTGGACATCACTTTTTTCTAGGTCCACTCCTTGCCCCAACGTAAAACATGCAGATGAGTGGGGTGAACCTTCAAGATGTGAAAGTGGGGATAGCTGTCAATACTGTCATTCTCGTACAGAGCAACAGTTTCACCCTGAGGTAAGAGCTAAGTTTGTACTTATATTTAGTAATTTCAAATTTATTATGGATTATTGATTAAAGATACTATTAATGAAAAAAATGTGGCATGTCATTCAGTACTTCCAGTCATTGAGATACTTGCATAAGCAATATAAACTTTGCTAAGAAAGTTACTTTTACTGTTGTTTTCACTGAGAGGCATTTTTATGCTACTGCTTACAAAAATTCAGTTAATATTGTGTGGGTTTGGGCATAAATAAATCTTGTCTCAATGACTATTTTTGGAAGAAATCTCTTGGTTATCCCATTCAGGAATATGTTGGTTCTGCTGTTGATAGGTAGCAGACACGTTCTTGTCTGTAGCTGGGACGTTAGTCTTCTCTAATGATTTAGTTCTTTGAGTATGCTGTCTGTCTTGTAATACTGGTATGTGTAGATGATGTGGCCATCTCCAGAATCAGTCTGTGATGTGTGAGCTCTGCCCCAATAATATTTTGATGTTATCTACATTATCACTTCTTGTACCTGTAGCATTTACCAGAACTCCACACCATCTGGGTAGCTTATAGGATTAGGAAATTTTAATTTTTTTTTTCTGGGGCCTCCAACTATGACTGAACTTCAATTACATCTTCAGTTAAAACCATTTGGAAGTCATCTTTTCTCCTGCTGTAGGTGATCCTGCTCTGGCAGGGTGTTGGACTAGATGACCTTTTGAGGTCCCTTCCAACCCCTAACAGTCTGTGAGTCTATGATTCTGCTGCATCATAAGCAATGTGTATAAAGCATTGGGGTTTTCTATTTAACCAGCAAACAGAGAACAGAAAAGAAAGGAGGTGGGCCCGGGTTCATTTCTTAGTTCAGGGATGGTATCCACAAATGATTTCTTCATTTTTCACAGTACCAGTGAAAGCTCCCAGTGAAACTGGTGTGAAGATGAGTCTCACTGTTTTGTTTAAGTGCATTATTTGGATGAATACTCTCCTACAGCAGGGATGTTTTTTCATTTTTCAGCATCTGAGGAAAAATAAATTATTTGTGGAGTGATAAGCATCAGTAATAATTTTGTGATTTAGTATTTTACTTTAGTTTTTTTGGAAGATCTTTGAGTTATGCAGAAACTAGCAGTGAATCTAGCAATTTTTCAGCCTCAATTCAAAATCACTTATGAGAGGAAAATTTAGCTAAGATGCTTAAAATAACTCTAAAATAAAAAACTTACAGAACTAGTTGTTGATTTTTTTAAATACAGAGTTTCATTTTTCATGTTTGGTCTAAGATAGTAGTCCAAGGTAAATGTTGTTTTACACAGCATATGCAGAAATGTCAAAGAAGTGGCATTCTGAACAAAGAATTATTACTTCCTGAGCCATGAATCATTCAACTGATGCTGAAAGCCAAAAACTACAGTACCTTCAAGAACCGAAAAGATCTCTCTGCTATTTGCCACAGAAATAATTTTCTGAAGAATCTGTGTGCTTCTCTATACGTCCTTAGTATTGTTCTAAATGATAGTATGTCAGTCCCTCCTCCCAGCCTTGTGAGATCCAAAGATCATCAAGATGAGCAGTAAACTGCATGTGGATCTTATTAGCAACTTATGCAATAATCATTACTGTCATGAACAGTCAGTATTGCCTCAGTTCTCACACAGCCAGTCAGGTTAGAGAAAGGTAGGATGATTTGAATATTAGAGGTGTCCTGAGGAAGGAACCCTGTGGTGAAAACCTGCTAGCTCTCCTGAAAGATTCCTTAGAAGTGTTGTAAATTGCTGTGAGAAATTTATTCTTGGTGTTTCACTTGTTTCTATACAACATGGAAAACCAAAGCAGATTAAACACTGCTGTTCTAAAATCTTCATGTTGCTTACTGTTTATTAATATACAGAAGAGGGGGAAGATTCTGGTGTCTCATGTTTGCTATTCTTAAAATTCTGCTCTTCTATTTGAATTTTTAAAACGATCGTAAGAGTTGAGTTTTCTGAACAGACTGTGTAACACATATTGGTCATAAAAATGCAGAGTTTTTAATCTAAAAGTTTAACCTTTTTCTAACTAATTGTGTTGTTATGTAACAAATACATTTAGGTTAACCACCCTTCTGGGTTTTTTTAGATCTACAAGTCTACCAAGTGCAATGACATGCGCCAGACAGGTTACTGCCCACGTGGTCCATTTTGTGCATTTGCACATGTTGAAAGTAAGTAAGAACTGTTATTTTCTATCAGTGTTCATAAAAATGAATCATAATTTCTAAGATTCAGTAACAGAATTTACTTAGTATCGTTCATTTTAATGCAGAAATGACATTTAAGGTTATTTGATTTTAGAAATCTAGTCCATGTTTTCTAATGCTGTACATTGCTGTGGGAGCTTGCTGCATGAGCATCAGATTTCCATCAGCAGTAAAACAGGAGGTGCTTTTCTTTACAGATGCAGCTTCTCCCTGTAACTTTTTGAGCTTGATTTGGCAATTTTCTGCACACACTTGACTTTTAAAAATGTATTATCTGTCCTGTTGAAATGTATAGTAAACTTCTCAGGTGAAAGTTAAACATCCTTGTTAGTATTTGCAGATTTAAGGCCTTATCTAAACTGAAAAAGACACAGAGAAAATTGTCAGCTACCTTCTTTTCCATAATCCACTTCCATCTTCACTGCACTCCAGCTATTATATACAGAAAAAAAGGAAGAGGGACTTTTTTTTCCCCCCAAGAGAGCACTCAACTCCTTGCTATGCATCCACACAGATTAATTCTGGGTATGCATCATCAGATTCTTTTTAATAGTAGTATCAACTTAAGTTACCCCTACGCTCTTCCTGCACACCAGAGTGTGAAATGTGCAGTTGCTGCAACAATTACTTGTGCCTTCTTTTCAGTTCTGATGCAAGGCAGAACTTGAAGCATTTCTTTGTAACTGGTTTCTTATAGGGTCTAGATTTTTTGATTATGTAGTTTTTGCTTGGTTATGTAATCAGTAAAAGCTCATATTTATTCTTAAAAAAAAAAAGGTCTGCTGATATCTCTTTGCCTTCTGCATCTAGAGGTGGAAAGAGGGATGAGATACCCAGCCAATTTTGGAAAGCTCCACATTTCTGCAATTCAGTAGTATTTCTCTTTTGATTGTCTAATGATAAGTAATAGCACTCTGCTCTCCCTGCCTAGCCTGTATAGGCAAACGTGATGTTCTGTACAACCATTTATTGTGTCACTTGCTGACCTAAAAGACTTTCAGTGTCTTTATTGCTGCCCACAGCTCTTGTTTCTGAGAATCTGTGGAATGATCAGATTCCTGACTTCTGTGGGATGATCAGTTTTACTAAATAACCTCCTGTATTTATTTCAAGAAGCCCATTATTTTCAGACTTAGCAATTCTTCAGAATGCTACAGCCGTGTTTCTTCGCATCAGAAGTAGCTCATCGCCTCTTGAGACCCCATCATGATCTACTTCTGTGTGTCTTGATCGATGCTCGATTCCTGTGAAAGGAATCATTCTCACAGGAAGTTCTCATTGACAATAACCAAGGTTTCTATGTGTAAGCATTGTCTGTATTAAGCATTGTCCAGGCTAAAAATAAAGCAGGCTGAAGGAAAGTCCAAATTCAACAATCTCCCTAAGGGATACCTTTCTAATCTGTTGTTAATCCTCTGCTCCAGCCCTGTTCTTTCTTCTACTCAGTAGGATAAATTCTTGTACTCTTCAAAAACCTGCAGAACTCTTGAGAGAATTCCCAAGTCTCTGAACATGTTGGCAGTGCTAGTTGAGAAGCAACAGCTTAATTTTCTCTACATAGTTGCATTAGACAGAGTTTTATATCTGTCAGAAGAGACTTACATGGCTCAATTATCTTCTCTGGAGCTCTTAGACTCATGTCATCCAGAATGAAGTCTGTGTAAGGAGGAAATCTCTACAAATTAACCTGAAATCTTGGAACAGTACCCACCCCCTGTCTCTGGTAGTCTGAATAGTCCCATCAAAAGTTAGATTTTTGGCTATCAGCAGAAGTGCTGCTTCTGTCAGTTCCAGCCCCCTTACAACAGTTTTAAGTCTTTGAGACAATTTGGTTAGGCTGTTCTTACCCTCTAGAATCTTTGTGTTCTGTGCAGCTGGACACAAACTGATGTTCACTCTTGGAAGAAATTACACTATAGAAGCACACATGCTTGATTTCATGTGTCTGACTTAAGTAAATGCAAAAACTAACCATGCTGTTCTCCCTAAATATGTTGGAAAGAGAAAAGAGATGATTTTTCTGGAAATGCTTGGACAGCAGCCTTACACTGCCCTTTTGGGACAGCATGGCTGCTTACATTCATCTCTAGAATACAGGATGAGTAGTATGTGGTTGTGTCCACAAATCAGTGCTTTTCCTAGGACAGTGTGAGGGTTCACTGGACTTGCTCTGGGCAAGCAGCTACACAATTAAATAATATGTCATTGAAGTGAGAGTAAATGATTAAAAGTGCATCTGTTTCTGCCTTCCCAGCTGTTCTGTGCATTCTCATGCTGTAGGAGGAGCAGCAAGGGTCTCATGACATCACCTTTGCAAGCCCTACAGTTTCTTTTCCCTTTTCTTTTTTCTTGCTGTGGCTGGACTGGACTTGTCTGTATCATGGTACTTACTAATAGCTTTTTCCTCTCTCTTTTGTGAGCCGCATCCCTACCTTTGTCAGTTACACAGTAGTGGAAATATTTGCCAAAGCACTGGACCACATAGTAGCAAGGCCACAGAGCTGTAATAAATCAAATGCCAGGGAGAAAACCCCCACATCATTAGAAACAATCTTCATCTCCACTGAAGAGAGGTGTCTACATATCTGATACTCACTCTGTTTTCTACCTTGGCTTGTACATTTGTACATTCTATCATGTATTTATTGTTTCCAGTAGAAAGAAATGTTTAAAGTTGATTTTTAACTGTACTTTGTCATCACCCCTTCAGAAATGCAGTAGTGGCTAGAGATTAAAAAAAAATCCTGCTGTACCCATAGAATTTATTAAGAAATTTTGTTTTCAGTCCTGACTTCCTTACTTTGATGTCTTTCTTGTGTGCATGGACTATGAGGTGAGGAATGTGATTAACTGTAATTGCTTAGTAAAGTAAACATTTTTTGTTGAATTGTCATTTGCCTGTGAAACTAGAAGTGTAAATCTCCTTAATATATTACACATTTAAAGAATCAAATATCTAAGATGTTGAGAGGTTTAACAGAGCAGCCTTTGAAGAATTGCAAAGTGATTGTTCAGTCACTGTGTGGGGTTGAATTTTCTGGGATGAAAATTAACGAGTCATTGGTCACAATCTACAGACAAGTTAAAAATGAACTTTCTCAATGGTTGTTGTTCCTTTGTAAGTTAAATAGTACAGTGCACACCTTCTCTTCAAATTGTTTTATGATTAAGTCAGATGGTTCTAGACCGGAAAAAAGAAAACTAAGTACCCTATAATCATGATGTCATTGTTACCTGTACAGTCAGGAGTTATAAAAATGTTGTCTTTAAATCCTGGTGTGATAGAGATTCTGGAAAGTAAAGCAAAATCTAGAATACTTTAAATATATGAATTTCAATCTACCTCCCACCAATTTTTGATGGAGCAAGTACATAAGATTATCACATTTGTTAGTAGCCAGAAGTATATAATGGTTAATTATATTATTTATACCTTGTCTTTATGCTTATATTTAAAGAAAAAGAGAGAGATTTCTTGTGTGTGATTGATGTTTCCATGTGACAGGTGCTGTGTTTGGTATTAGGTATGTAACTGTTAAGTTCACACAGCTAAGTATCAAATCTGTGTGTAATTTGTTGGGGATTCCTTCAACAGAGGACACCATGAATGTAGTCATACTGCAAACTGGTTGTCAATCAAAGCCAGGCACTCACCTGTTTTCAACAGACAGCATAGGAATTGCAAATGAATGGAGCAGCAGTCTTAACTCCACAAACAGCATTACAAATAGCAGTGGGCAGCCTGGAAATGTAAGTGGAAATAATTCTGGAAAAGTTACTACTAATAATAATAATCACTGTGCTGATATACAATGTTTATTTTACTTCTTAAAAGTCTGGTTTTTTATTTCTTTGTACTTCAGCAAAAGAAAAATAACATAGCTATAGTAAATGTCAGGCAGCAATATTTAACTGGTACTGTAAGCCTAAATGGAATGTCTGACCTTGGCACCAGATTTAACTATGTATTATTTGTGGTTTCTGCTCTTGCTTTTTTGTCTTTAGATGCAAGATTTTGAATGCTACAGTGAGGAACATCATCGTTAATCAAATGTACAACTGCAGGATGGTTTAATTTACATGTCTCTTTTTCCTGTAGGAAAGGTTTAATTCATGGAAGATGTTGCCTGATCCCAGCTCATTTCTCTGCCCTAATTTACTAACATTGATGTCCTGGTTGATGACAGGGTGGCCATGAGCCAGCAGTGTGCCCTGGGGGCTGAGAGAGCCAATGGGATCCTGGGGGCATCAGGAGGAGTGTGGCCAGGGGATCACAGGAGGTGATCCTCCCCCTCTGCTCTGCCCTGGAGTATTGTGTCCAGTGCTGGGCTCCCTGGGATAAAAAGACAGGGATCTCCTGGAGAGAGTCCAGAGGAGGCTATGGAGATGATGAAGGGCCTGGAGCATCTCCCCTCTGAGGAAAGGCTGAGTGAGCTGGGGATGTTCAGTCTTGAGAAAAAAAGACTAAGGGGGGACCTTATTAGTGTTTATAATTATCTTAAGCAGGGGATGCAGGGGAATTGGCCAGCCCCTTTTCAGTGTCTGTGGGGACAGGACAAGGGGCAATGGCTGCAAGTTGGAGCACAGGAAGTTCCACACCAACATGGGGAAGAACTTTTCCCCAGTGAGGGTGAGGGAGCCCTGGGACAGGCTGCCCAGGGGGGTGTGGAGTCTCCATCTCTGGAGAGATTCCAGCCCCGTCTGGACACCGACCTGTGCAATATGAGCTGGGAGCTGCTTTGGCAGGGGGTTGGACCCCATGAGCTCTCCAGGTCCCTTCCAACCCCTGTGATTCTGTGATTCTGTGAATTATCTTCTACCTGAACATGCTTTATCATAAAGCTTCTTACAGTGGTGTAGTAGTACATAGAGTGTGTTTGGTGGTAGACAAGTGTTTCATTACAAGGGTGATAAATGTAGTTCATATTAGCAAATTGTATCAGTTAAGGATGGAGGAGAGGAAGGAGAAAGATATATTGCAGAGCTTTTTTTTATCTTCCTTTTAGTATCAGCTGGATCTTTTCGTTAGGTTTTATGTTTGTTCCAAAATAACATCTAAAGATAGTGACAGCTCTCTTTTTCTCTCCTGACTGGCTCTTTTCTTACCTCATTTACAGTGCAGTCACAAGTACCAACACATTCATAGCCAGAATTTTCCACTTTTAGCTTTACAGCACTCTTGATCTATAGTGTTTAGTTAGAAAAAGGATAAAAGGACATATTTTAAATAATGTTTAAAAGGAATTGCTAGTAAATAGTGCAGTTGTTAAAACTCCTGGGTTTTGTTCATGTAGCTTCGCATTGCCTTCCTGTAGGTTGAGAATAAAGGTACCAATATGCTTACGTTTTATCTTAGGTTCCTAATGCAGAAGTCTGCTTCTGTATATTAAAGGTTCTGACCTAGATTGGCTTTCTTGGCATCCCTGTTTTTTCTCATATTGCATTAGAGCTGTGAAGTACCTTAAGTAAGATTTGGAGTCATTGTATGGACTGTAGGCACAAATCCAGTCATCCTTTTCCCAATCCTATATGAATTCTTTAGGAGCTACATTTACACCAGCAACTTTTACTTTGAACTCTTACTACTCATTCTTAACTGTTACTGCTCTTTTGTGCTCTATTCAGTGTCATCTGATTCACAGAATCACAGACTGTTAGGGGTTGGAAGGGACCTCGAAAGCTCATCTGGCCCAACCCCCTGCCAGAGCAGGATCACCCAGACTAAATCACACAGGAATGCATCCAGGCACGTTTGAATGTCTCCAGAGAAGGAGACTCCACAGCCTCTCTGGGCAGCCTGTCCCAGGGCTCTGTCACCTTGACAGTGAAGAAGTTTCTACTCACATTCCCATGGAACTTGCTATGCTCCAGCTTGCACCCATCGCCCCTTGTCCTATTGCTGGCCATCACTGGGAAGAGCCTGGCTCCATCCTCCTGACTCTTCCCCTTTAATAAAGTCACCCCTCAGTCTCTTCAAAGCTAAAGAGGCCCAGCTCCCTCAGAGCTGATTGCCAGAAGGAATACTCCTTTATTACTCATTCTCTGACCATTTCTTTTTTATGACATACTTTTCTTTCACTCTTTATTTAAGAGGGTCTTCCTTGTTTCTTCTGTTCCACTCGTGAAACTCGACTCTCTGAACTCCTCAGTTATGGGAAATGATAGTAGAATAGGTTTCTTTAATATTTCTGTGCACAGAAGTCTTGTAATAGCTTGATCCATGTTTCAGATACATTGCTTGCACCATTTAAGCTTTGATGTTCTACTTGGGTAGTTTTTCATCATCCAAAATGCCATGCACTCCTTTGCCAAAATAATCTCTCTGGCTCTGCATCCCATTCATACGCAGCGTTCTCAGCCATAACCTCTGCCTCACCTGACTTTCATCCCTTAATTTCAACTGTTCTCATTTATATCCTGCAAGTTTATTGCAAGATAACATACCCGAATGGTCTTCTGTGTCTGTTTCTCTTATAGTGCCATGAGATTGGATTAACTTGGCTGTGTCATTGGCTGCACCCATAGTGATAGTTGCTGCTTCATGTGCTTTCTCAGCTGGTTGATTAGCTTTCCAGTTACAGCAATACAAAACAAATACTCTCTTGAGCCACTTCTCAGCCAGAAAAAAGGTCAATCTTCTCACCTCTCCTTAAAACACACTCAGCTCACACTTTAGGATTATACTGGTAGCTAACTGCAAGGTGCCTGAGTTAGGTGATGATACAGACCAAAGGCCTAGCTGTATGATGGAATTTGTCTGCAAATATTGTTCAAGTTTGTGACACTGCAAAATGAATGGGAAAACTTGCTGTTTATTCTAGAGATGAAATAGGATATACATCAAAGATTTATTGCATTTATTAATTATAGAATATTTGAGCCCTTCTAGGCTTAGAGCAATATAGTTTCCTTTTGAAGAGTAAAGGGATGGAAATGTTGGCTGTGATGTCAGTGCTTGTCAGCTCAGTCACAGTAAAGGTTGTGAAAGCTCATCCTGATTGCACACCCAGTGTGAGCATTCTGCCACCTTCATTAAGCCTCAGGTTGTCTGTTTTACTTCATAACCAAGATGGTTTGACTGCACACATGTGGTGAGTTATCACACTCATTTGGTAAATGGTAGTTTTTTAAGCTGTGATAATGCAGCTGAGTTTGATTATGGGTACAGTCTAAGTCTGGAAAATGGTGATGAATCATGCTTCCTTTACCATGGAATTAGTGTTCTGAGACAGTGAGGGACATAGGAAGGAAATAAATTACTTGGGAGCAAAATTAGTTTTACAGCTTACTTTCAAATACCAACATGTTTCCTCTTCCTGTCATCTTCCCCTCCACCCCCCACAAACATAGCATAGTGTAAAATTAAGGATTAGTATTAACCATAGATTGGGAGTTTAACAGTAAATGATATACTTTAGTCTGTCTGATGCAGTGTGTATTTTGTATTTAAACAAATGAAAACAACTTTGGGAGAATTTCACTCCATTATTGAGTTTAGATCAGTTCCTGGAGAGCTGGCAGATTCTGTTCCAAAACAAGCACCGAAGGGATTAAAATGTGTCTCATCACTGGGTGTTCTCACTACTGGGCTGTTAGGCATAAATGTGGGCTGCAACTATTTCCATACTGCCTTTGTGAGTCTAGTTATAGATCTAGTTTACTTTAAAAATGTAGAAACAAGGAATTCCTGCAGTTCCAACAATGCTTCCCAGGATGCTGGGACCTAATTAATAAATTTCCAGTTGATCAGGACTGTACTTCTAGCAAAATAATTGTCTAGAACCTACTTAGAGATTTCATCTTAAGCCTTTTACTTTAGAAGTTTAAAACTCTCTGAAAAGTGTACAGCAGAACTAAAAATTATAAATTCAGTTATGTTTTTAGATACTAAAAAGTTGGTTTATTAACCAATAAACACTTTAAGAATCTCAGAAAACAGACTTCTGAGATTTACAAGCAAGGACTGGGATGCTTTTTGCCACAATTCTACCTGTCTTTTTATTTTTGACCTGCTTGGCTTGATCTGGATGAGTTTATTTAAAGAAGTGAAATGATGTATAATGCTTACATTAAACTTTAAATTAAGAAATACGGGAATGAATGGAAATCCGGGTAATCAGGAAATCAAATATTCCTTTATTGTAAATTAATGTCCATTAAGTAATCTCCACATGTGATGCGTTTTGTGCATAGGGACTGAACGAGGCTATGTTCTGGTGTGTCCAAATGATCTCCTTTTGAAGTCTGTGTATTTAAAATAGTTCTGTGTTAATTTTGACATCTGCTTATTTTTTAAGGTAACACCAAAGTATATATACAAATAAATCCAAGTTAGTGTTGTATTTACATAAGACTGGAATTAATTTATCATTTCAACTGAGGGAAGCTATAGCTGTAAAGTTAAGACCAAATCATGGAGAATGTTAGACACTGCTTTCTGTCTTCTACAGATTTCCTGTTCTTCAAGTCCAACTGTAACATCGAGTTCTGGTAGCAGTAGTTCTTTATCACCCCTTGGACCTCTTTGTAGACAGAGATCATTAGCCAACGGCGTTCTGTGTTCTGAGTCTAGTACATCAGGTGTTTCTTCACCAACATCTAGCTATCCAAAAGCACCGGGCTTTGAACGAGAAGATCAGGTATGTGAATGATACGGGCCTAGAAGTAACAAGTGCAATCAAGTTCAATCAGGTTCAGCAGAAAACGTGGTCTGCCTCATGTATCAGCCTTGGGTTTTGGTAATTTAGAACATGGAGCTTGGAAACCCTATTCTTCAGTGAGCTAAACTGAATCAAATTACAGTTGTCACAGGACAAGAACACTCATGCAAACAGTCACTGCAGCTCAGTTGTCATGCAGTAAATTCTAACTTTGCAGAAACATGGTTGTCTTTTTCAGCCTGTGTTGCCAAGAACAATAGGGAAAAAGCTAATAGCTAGATGTGGTATGGTTCAGTTTAAATTATTGCTGAAAGTTGATGGTGATAAGCACACACACTGATTTCTGGCTGTTGGTACTATTTATGAGTTCCAGTCTTTGATTAATTGCAGTCTGTTTCTTCTCCTACTTGCAGCTGCCTCTCTTCTTGGACTAGTTCATGGGTGATAAAATAAAACAAACCTCTTGAAGAGAGAGATTTGTAGCATTAGCAATGAGAGTGGTTGAAATTTAAGTTGGTGAGGAGTTATAATCCTGTCGTTGGGAGGTAGGGAGAAAATAGGCAATGCTAGAAACAGGTGCCAGAAGGGAGGGAAGGCTGGTATTTTTCAGAGATATGAAACATTTTTATTAGCTTGTAAGAAAAAATACCCCTGAAAGCCCAGGATTTACCTGGTTGGAGGTAAAGGTTACACTTCTGAATTGTCAGAAAGGAACTGTTTGAAAATAGGAGCTTCAATGGCACATTAAATAAGCTTCAGCTAAACTTACCAGCCTTGCAAACCTGTGACTTGCCAGAATTGGTATCTGCAACCTGAGATGCACAGAGAATTGCAGAAATAAAATACTAAAAAAGAATGCAAGGCAGGAAAGTGGTTTTGTAAATGGCAACTGGTAGATGATGGGAAGATCATTTACTCTGAAGTTCTGCAGGCAGGATTGTGTTCCTACATGCAGCGTTTGAGACCATGGGTTAGCTGGTCATTGTGACAGGAAAGATCTCCATCATCCAATAGAGGGATCGAGGGATCATTGATCAGATGTCATGGCAGCAAGCCAGTTACAGTATCACATGGCTGCTTTCCTGACACAAGGCAGCAATAATTGAGAAATTAATTGAAGATATATTTTGCTGTGTCTCAGCAGTGAAAGCATCATGTGCTTGGCAGCTAGTGAACACATTGGACTGTCTAGAGGGAAGGCAGTGACAGACTTTGCAGTTGATTAAAAAGTTTCACTACAGGACAGATTAGGAATCTCTCAAGGAAAACAAGGAACAGACACAACACGAGTGCTGAAAGGCAGCAGAAAGAATCTTTTTTTCCCAAGAAGACTGAGAACACCTTGCAGAGTTTATTGCAGTTCAGGAAGTCAGTGAAGATTATTGGCCTTAATAGGACAGAGATCCTTTGATCCTGCTGTGCAAGTACACAGGGGCAAAGAGAAATTGCTTAGCATTCCCTCTTATTTATGTCTCACTTGTTTCAAAAGTTACCTTATTACAAAATTGTGTTCAAGGAAAATCTGCCCTTACATTTGGAATGTTTTTGTTGTTGTTACTTGTAGCATTAAGGGAAAATCTAGGTGGTTCCATTTAAACTTTTGGCTACCTCAGGCTGCTATCTCACCGGCTTCTCAGACAACTCTCCCCCAGCTCATGAGCATTTGGGACCTGTTGTTTCTGCCACAGCAAAAATGCTAACATGGCTACTCAGTTTTTGGACCAGAAATAGCTTGCATGTGCTCAGTTATTCCAGTAAGTGGAACAGTTGCACCTGCTGTTCCTTTTACCATGTTGGTTTACTCTATGGTGATTAAAATTTAATTCTCCATATGGGACTGCAGTGAGGGAAGTTAAGTCAGTCTGTTGAAGATATCATTGCAGAGATGTCACTGACCCTTCCTAAAGCAATAATGCCATTTGCAGCAATGACTCATCAAATTCATTACAGGCATTTTTCTTCTTTCAGGCAAAGCATCGAAATTTCCCAGCTGAGAATCCACAGAAAATAAATGAACAAGACAACAAACAGGTATTGCAAAAGCTAAATGCTGTAAATATTTTGGCCTTTGTGATAATTTTGACACTGCAATAATTAATTATGTTACAGCATAGTCTAAGGAAAATTTGTGCCCGGTGACAGGACAAGAGGCAACAGGCACAAACTGAAACACAGGAGGTTCCATCTCAACATTTGGTTGCAGAGTTACCCTCCTTGGAGCTGTGTTGCCTCTCCTACTGGTGTTGACTTTGATACTATGTTTGTCCAATGACAGGGGTCATGATCAGGCTTATAACCTAAGAATCCTATGCCTTGTAGCTCTTCATTTTACTCATTAAACTATACAGATGATCCTTGTGGTTTAAACATGCATTGCCAGTTCAGAGATTACCAGAGTTTTTGGCTCAAATATTTATGAAAACACAAAAGCAGCAAATAAATGTTCCCTTTAGCATCTTGCATTGGAATATTAGATAACCTGTTATGAATTCAATGTAAATTACAATATTGGAAAAGCATATCATAGAATCACAGAATAGTTGAGCTTGGAAGGAACCTTTCTTGAAGTTTAACAGGTCCAAGTACAAGATCCTGCACCAGGGTCAGGACAGTCCCCAGTATCAGTACAGACTGGGTGATGAGTGGATTGAGAGCAGTGCTGCAGAGAAGGACCTGGGGATGCTGGTGGGTGAAAAATTGGTTATGAGCCCAAAACATGCACTTTCCATCCCAGGAAGGCAGTTATCTGGGGCTGCATCAAAAGCAGCACAACCAGCAGGTCGAGGAAGGGAATCCTCCCCTTCTACCCCACCCTCATGAGACCCCACCTGGAATACTGAGTCCAGCCCCAGCGCTCCCGCTATGAGAAAGACAGGGAGCTGTTGGAGTGGGTCCAGAGGAGGCCAGGGAGATGGTTGAGGGCTGGAGCACCTCTGCTGTGAAGACAGGCTGAGAGGGTGGGGGCCGTTCAGCCTGGAGAAGAGAAGGCTCCAGGGAGATGTTGTGGCCTTCCAGTACTTCAAAGGGGCTTGTAAGACCGATGGAGAAAGACCTTTTACCAGGGCTGGTGGTGACAGGACAAGGGGCAGTGGTTTTTATACTGAAAGAAGGTAGGTTCAGATTGGATATAATGACAGATTTCTTAGCTAGGAGGGTAGTGAGGCACTGGAACAGGCTGTGCAGAGACGTGGATGCTCTGTCCCTGGAAGTGTTCAAGGTTGGGTTGGGTGGGGGTTTGAGCGTCATTTCAAGCATTTAATCTTGTGACAAATGTGCCAGTATACAGTGGAGGGGTTGGACTGAATGATCTTTAAAAGTCCATTCCAACCCAAACCATTCAGTGATTTTCTGGAATTCTGTTGTCCCTCTGTCCTCTTGCCAAAGTGGGCTCAGCTAGAGCAGGTTGCTCAGTGCCTCTTCTAGCAGTAGTTTGAATATCTCCAAAAACAAAGACTCCACAGCATCTTTGGGCAGCATGTCCCAGGGTTTGACCACCATCATGGTAAAAAAGTTTTAGTATCTGCGTGAAACTTTCTGTGTTTCAGTTTGTGCCCATTTTTAAAGAAAAATTTCTCATGGCCATTTACAACTACAATCTTACACTATAGTGAGCTGTGACATAGAGATTTTGTGTAGTATTGGTAGAAATCAGCGGAGTAGCTACTGCACAAAACCACTGCTTGGCACACAGAAGGCAAAGAGAGGACATGTGGATTGATTCAGTCACTAAGAATTAAAATAAGTACTTTAAAAAATACTTCCTGTTTATTTTAGATGTTTGTGGATACATCTGTGTGTTTGTGTGTTGATACATATGTTGTTTGGGTTTTTTTAACAGAACCATCTCAGTGTTTTTTCAGCAGTCAACCCACTTGCTTCAAGTATAACTTCCAGCCTGGCCTCCAGTGTTGGATCAGATAGTTCATCTCCTACAACTGTCTCTGCTATCAGTGCCAAAGCCCTCCCCTTCTACTCTGGCAGTAACACAGTTGAATCAGTAATAGGTAAGTCTGCACATTTAATCTCAAATTGTACAGGTTTTCTTGTGTTATTTGCTGTGTAGGTTCAAAGAGCTTCTGGGTAAAGACAGTGATGGTGTACATGCCTGCTCTATTATATGTAATTAAAAGCAGTATCTGAAATTTTTTACCCAGAGTAAATTTTTTTCACAAAGTCTCCAATGTGAACATAGGAGTGAGCCAATGGGACACTTAAAATGGAATTTTGGCATTGGTATTGGCCAGTGATCTAAAGAAATGTATAAAACCTTCATCATGCAACTCACTGTATTGCTAGAAGCAGTAGAGTCTCCTCAACTTTTGTGGGTGGGCTGATTAAATCTGGTTTTTTTTAATGTTATCATTGCAGTGATGTGATTACAGATCTTACCATGTTCACAGGAAAATAGGAGATTTTTCCTTGGCTGACTGCATATTCTCTAGTCTGGGTATCTGTATGTTTGTGGACAAAATCTTCACACTGTGTTGACCAGATCTGAAAGGACACAGATAGGGGGAGCCCTTGCTTTCTGGGTGCTCAGGGCAGATTATGGGAAATGCTCGCTTCCAAAATTTTCTGTTCATTATTAGCCCAGGACCTTTCCCATGCTTCCAACCAGCTAGGGTGTCTATGTGGAAAATGGTAGGAGGAGATAAGTATTTCCATAATAATTAGACACTGGGAATTCACAACTGGTTGTGGTACTCCTGCTGTGCTCTCACTGGCGCTAGATCCAGAGGAAAAGTTGCTTCCCCTGGCCTGCTGGCTGCACCTTCACTAATGTAGGCCAAAACGCTGTGAGCTTGTATCACCACAGAGTATGCTGGACCTGTCATTCATCAGAACTCTTTTTCTGCAGTGCCTTCTGATCATTTTCCCCCCAGCAAGGGACTATTCTGTCCCAGGTGCAGCAGCAGCAGCATTGTATTTGGCTTTGTTGAATTTCATGAGGTTTCTGTCAGTCCTGTCCTCCAGCCTTTTCAGATCCCTCTGAACTGCAGTCTTGCCATCATGTGTATCAGCTGCTCCCCTTAATTTAGTGTTACCCACAAGCTCACTGAAATCTGTGGCACTTTTACAGTGAATGGGGTCTATTCGGGAGGCTGTGGCAGGGAGTGTGATTTGAAAGATGCTCTATTTCACATTCTGTGGTGTAAGTCACATGATGAGGGAGTTGCTGTGATTAGCTGGTGTACTTGAAGCTTTCTGTGTTTAAATCGATGTGTAGCAGCGACCAGGAGACTGCAGACAGTGACTCAGCACTTCAGCATGGTAAGTTAGGCGCTCGCTCCTTTAATTCTTTCAGGAAAGAAATCTATGCAGAATATTGAATGATGGATCTTTTTCTGCAGTCTCACAAGTCTATAGCCTGTTTTCCTTAAGGGTTTTTTTTTGCTGATTTGTGTGTTAGAACAGAAAATAAATTTTAACTGTTTTTTAAATTTCAGAATTAGAATGAGCAGCATTTTAGGTTTTGTTCTGTGCAAGTGATATGATCTCATTGGCTCACAGTTAATGTTTTAAGAAATGCCATGGAAGGAAATCACATTTTTGTCAAGATAAACATTTCTTCTGGCATAAGTAGAGGCTAGTTGGCTGTTACAAGTTATTCATACAGCAATAAAAAACAGAGTCTAATTTCTGTATACTAGATGTGCTGCTAATTCAGTATAATTTTTAAATCATGATATACTGAACCAGTGTTGCAAAGTCATTTAAACAGTGATATGCAGTGTTTCACATGTCCCAGTGTGGTTATATTACTGAGCAGAAGAGACTCTTGATTCTTCTGAGTTAGAATATGCCTCTGCTCTCTACAGATGCTTTTCTAAAGGAGTTTTCAGTATACTATGGTTGTTAACAGAATATGAATCATAAAATACATCTCATGCATGTATAAGTTAGCATACTTCATGATAACTGTTCGGCTTTTGGTTTTTTCCTTTGAAAATCCTTTCATTTCACACACACACACATACATATATATATATATATATAAAAATTCTTTTTTCCAGAGTTTGGTTTTTTGGATATGCAGGAAAATAAAGTGCTGTATGCAATCTGAATAGAGCAGAAAACAAATAGTATTGGTGTAAGAAGTGATGGATTGAAGAATCATGTAAAAAAAAAAAAGGATAGAAAAAGAGCTGCAGCAAGGGAAGGGGCTAGCTCTTTATGGGAAAAGAGGATGAATGAGTTTGGATAAAGGATTAGGGGAAATGCAGGACAGTTACATTAGCAAGGGCAGGAAGCTTTGTCAGACAGTGGGGTCTATAGCCCTTGATCTCATAGGGACCCCCAAGCACTCTCTGTCTGCTCCCTGAGTAACAGCCCCCCAAGAGCTGAGGAAGAGAAGGGTGCAGGGGAGTTGGGAATAAGCATACACACCAGATAGGTTTGGACAGTATGTTGAAAACTGAGGAATGATGGAGTGGAGGAGGGTATATTGTTGCAGTCTACTCCTGTCAGAGTTGGGGGGCGGGGAGAGGGGTTGGTTGAGTTGTCTGGTTTTGCTCTGGTAAAAAGAAAGCAGCATAATGTGAAAACATAAAAGCTGCAGGGTGTTTGAAGTCCTGAAAAAAAAAAAATTAAGAGAATAGACATTAGATAAGCAAAATGTCAAGGGAGACAAATTGGAGAGGAATAAATAGGGAATGGGTAGCATTGAAGGGAAATGACTCAGGTGGTAGTAGGGAGAAGGTGGGATCTTAACATTAGGGGATATCTGCAGCCTGGCACTGCACCCTAGTGTGTGTGAGGCTCTGGGTAGCCTCCCCAGGAACGTTTTGTTTACTTCCCTTGCTTTCTGTTGGACACTCAGGCACGGGGGCTTGCCATTCAAGGAAAATTGGTGTCTTTCCATTTGCTTCCCATATATGTTGTGATCTCAAGATGCTGTCTGTGTTCTCTCCCTGCACTGCACTGACTTTCCACCATGTGAGGTAGAATCTGAAAGAGCTGGAAGGTATCAGAAGTTAAGCTTCCAAAAATCTAGACAATAAACAGTAAGGAGACATGGCAGTCCTCTTTGTGAATGAGTGGGGCAGAATTTGCTAGAGCCTCACGTGAGGAGAGCATGACAGGTTAGTGATTGAGTAAGGGTGCAGGCTTAGATTTGATCTGTTACTTGAGCAGAATGATTTATGTCAGCCTCATTGTGCTTCATTCCTGCTTGTCATCCTTGTGTTGCAACATATTGAGCCAGAGAGTGCAAATACCTTCAGATATTAATAACATCTGGGTGATGTGGGGTATTCCAGGAGCTTGAAAAAAACCTGTTTCCCTGTTTAAAAATAATGACAGTGCTAATGATGGGATTTTCAAGCCTCTTTTCATGAGAGAATGTGTTTTTTGGGGGAGTTTGGGGTTTTTTTTCAAAGAAAGCAGAACAGCTTCACTTGGTGAAAATCTCTCCCAGCACATCCTGCAGGATTCTGATGAGAGGTTGCACTCAAGGGTGCATGGTGGTTTTGTACAAAGGATGTTGAGACAGGTTCACACATGTGAAGATTGATTATTAGTGGGTTGCACAGCTGATGGCACATAGTGGGGACAATTATTTCCAGATAAATATAGAAACATAAAGAAAGAGAGAGAGGAGAAAGAGAAAGAAAACTGTCCCAGCAGCTGTGTGGGAAGAAGTGACGGGCAGGGCAGATGACCATCCTCTCTTGGGCATCCCCTCCAATGCAGGGGCTGGGTCTCTCCCACAAAATACTTTTCCCAAATTGACTGTATTAACTATAGTTTTTATCAAGACCCTCCCAAACTCCTTATGGAGCTCTTCCTTCTTATGATGAAATTAGTGCTAATTAGAGCACACTTTGTTCAGTGGACAGCGGTGTGTGCTAGTTGGTTGTTGAGCTGTGCCCATAGATAGTGTTGAGTCCCTCTAAATCAAAAGCTACAGTCAGGAGTTGGAGAAGATGAGAAAGTAAGCATGGTTCTCACACCAAGTAGGTTTTCTGGGTCACTTCCCCAGAAAACCTACTGTAACAGTGCTGTGAGGGTTGGCAGGTGCCACAAGGTGTGTAACAAGAATGTGAGCATGAGAACAAGAAAGGGACCATATTGCCCCAGACTCTGGAGGGCACCACCAGAGCACGTGGCTGAAAGGGCAAGACACAAGGCTTCAGTCACAGATGAAAGGCCTTTACATTAAAAGGCAAAGCTAGGGAAGGCACAGTGAAGCAGTGGAGATCCAAAACCTGGTATGGAAGAGGGACTTTTAACCTGGATTTCACAAAGCATTTGTGGCTACTCTAAGCCTTGAGTCATCAGATAAAAGAAGGGCACCTCTCCCCTCCTTGCTGTATTGTACAGGAGGCACCTGTCTCCAAGAGGTTCTTGCTGGAAAACTTTGAAAAGCTAAGGAACCTCACTTCAGGCCAAAGTGAGAGAGCTTCCTCCCTCTGACTGTTGGACACCAAGCTGCTTTGTCAGTACTGCTGAAAGATAGGGATTATTGATTGGGCACAGCTCCTTACTAATAAAGTCGTGTTGCTTTTGAGACCCAGACTAGTAACTCTTCACAAAGAGCTTTTTAACTCTCAGGTATCCTTGTGAGCATCATTGTGTAGTATGTGAACTTCATCTCTTGGCTGGTTTTCTGTTCTGGACAGCTTAGGCAGTTTCCTGCTCAGCACTGTTCTGTGGATCCTGCTTCTGGGTCAGTCACTCCCTTTATATGTAACCTGGAGCTCTGAGACTGTGGAGTCTATTAAATAAATAGCCTAGTCAACAGCAGAGAATGCCTAACACTGCATGAGCTTGTATTAATGATCCAGATGGTCCTTTTAGTTTCTGACCTGTAGCACTTTTAGCACTGTGTAGTACTTCTGCTGTGGTTCACAGTACCCTCTGTTCAGGAGCATGTTACAGAGAGGAATCATTCTAATTCCAAAGCAATCAAGTGATCCCTTTTGGATCTTCTGGAAGCTTTTACACAAGACAGTGTATCTTTTATTTCTGTTTGCTCCTTTTCAACTCATTTAGGCTTTGTGCCAATTTTTTAATAGGATTTTCAGCATAAAATCTAAAAAATCTTTACAAAGGGGATCGCTGTCACTGACCACAGTGCCTGGGATAGTCACCTTCCTATGCAGACTTCCCTCATGCCTTCCTGACTCTGCAGTTGTTCAACATTAATTAAAGTATAAGTGCAGAGAGATAAGTTACATTGTTTCCTGTGCAGAAAAGAAGGTAAGAGGAAGAAGGGAAAAAATATCTATGTTAGAACACTTTATAAGCAGTGGACATAGCAAGACGTATGCTGCCAACGTCTTGTTCAGGGCATTGTCCAGAGAAATCTTAGACCAATGTAAGCCTTAAAATAAAAGAGAGTCTAACTGTTGGTTCTAAAATAAATACTGATTATTTTATACTTTATCTTAAAATACTGCACCTTTTCATTTGACTATTCTGACATTCCTTTCATCTCTGTGCCCTGGTACATAACTCACATATCCCAGGGGCTGGCTGTTGTGAGGGGCATTTACAGTGCCTTTCCTCAGGTGAAATACCTGCTTTTATTCAATAATAACACCCCATATATTTACATAGCTATCCAAATTTTATTTTTCCTCTTTTTCTGTTGATATATGTCTGAGCACAACAGACTTACTGAAAATCCAGATAGCCACCTCTCCATTATCTTCTGTTCAACCCACCAGCTTGAAAAGCTGTATTAGCTTATATATGGAAGTTTTCCCTTTTAGAAGAGAACAGAGGATATCCTTCACTGTGTGTCTGTAATATGCTTAAGATCATGACCCAGGTATGAAAGACTTCTGTGATTGAAATACTAACAAAAATAGTCAAATAAAGTTTCCTCATTTCAGCTGTCATGATAGTTTTATGGATGATTTAAGGATAATTCATGATATGATGCTTTGTTTAACAGGTTCTGCTTTAGATTTGCATTTTAATGATGTGAATGTCGCATCTATAGATAGAGAATTAGAAGATCAAGAAAGCAGTGACCTTGGATTAGCAAGTAAGAGGTCCAATTTGTAAAATTACACTAATCTAAAATACCTTTCTTTCTTACCATTCTTAGCATATTTTAATGTGCTTAATGACTTGGTCCCATGGGCACCGTGGCTGATGGAAGGACTGAGATGCGTTTGCAGGAAGGCGTTATGCTTGAGCTTGCCTGCCTGCATGTTGAGTGCTGCAGATGTCTGGCAGCAGGCAGCTGCCTCCATGGCTAGATGGCTGCTGAGAGTGGGAGTGGGGACAATTCTTGAGGAGAAGGACCTAGCAGCCTGCCCTGGTTTTGGCTGAGACAGCATTCATTTTCTTCCTAGCAGCAGGTATAGCAATGTGTTTTGGATTTAGGGTAAGAGCGATGTTTATAACACAGTTGGGTTTAGTTGTTGCTAGGTAGTTGTAGTGTTTACACCAAGTCCCAGGCCCTGAGAGGTGCTCAGGAAGGCTGGAGAGCACAGCCAGGACCCAGGCTGGCCAAGAGGCTATTCCCTGCCCCAGAACATCATGCTGGGGAATGTCCCAGGGGAAGCAAGCTGGGAGGTGGGGTCACTGCTCAGAAATAGACTGGGCATTGGGTTGGGGTTTTTTTTTCCCTTCCACATGTGGTGAGCAATTGCATTTGTGCATCACCTGCATGTGTGTGTATATGTATCTATACACACACCAAAGGATTCATTTATTAATATTATTATTGTAATTATTATCCACTTCCTTTGTTATCCTATTAAACTGTCTTAATCTCAACCCACAAGGCTTTTTTTTCCATTCTCCTCCCCATTCCCTGGGAGGTGGGAGGGGTGACTGAGCAGCTGCATGCTGCTTAGTTACTGACTGAGATTAAACCACAACACAACCTTTAGGCCTGTAGTCCTTGCAAGGTAAGGATGTAATCTTTCTATAAATCTAACCTGGAAGGAGCAGTTTAGCTGAAGGACTCTTGGGAAGTATTCAGCCATTTGGTTTCTTCTGGGAAAGGAAAGGAACACACAGCAAAGGAGAGCAGTGCTGGGAAGAGACAGCAGGGAGGATAAAGGAGGAGGGGGAACATCAACAGATGGAAACGCCTATTTTAAGCAAAACCCAAAAACTAGAATCATGACCATTGCTTTAAGTATAATCATTTGACTGCTATATATTTTTAAAAGAAAAGGTGATGTCATTTTTAGTTGCTATTCAAACTTATTTATGAGTGAAATCCTCACAGTAAATATTGAATTGTTTCCTGACCAGGAAAATGCACTGCATCTGTACTTGTTTATTTAAGTAACTGCATGATTCAACATCCTTTATTTTAATACCTATTTTTTATTATAATAATTTGGGGAATTTCTGAACACTGCCTTTTTTTTTATTAAAGTATTGTTAATTTTTGCTTTGTTTCAAACTCAGTTTTCACAGAGAGTTAAGTACAGTTGACGTTTAGAATCTACTAAATGTAAATGTAATTTACATTTTATATTATTCTTCAGAAAAATATTTGCAGAGAGCTGTGTACTGATTTGGAACAATTTAAGTTTTTTTTTCCCCTAATGCATACACAGGTCAAAGGCTACTGGGAAGTTCAGCACCTGTCAATATTCCAGGTTCTCTTGTCCGATCCTCATCGTTACATTCATCATCATCCCTCTCCACCTCTCCACTCAGTTCTCTTTCACAATCGCTGTCTCAGTCTTTGGTTTCATCCACTACGGCTCCTCACCACCAGCAGCCTCAGCCTTTGAAGACAGAACATAGTATGTTAGGCACCTCAGCCTCTTCTCACAACTCTTTAGGTAAGTAAGTTGAAGGCTGCGCTGTGTGTATGATAAGAGGGAACTCAATGCCAGGTAAGAAATGTTCAGTTCAAGGCTTTGCATGTTTCCTATGACTTAACCTGGACTAGAAAACCTAGCTATTGGAATGGAAAACACTCCTGGTAATACTACTGATCATGGAGTTATAAGTGGTATGTGGGAGAAAGTTCAAGGAGTCAACTTTGGTTCCTAGTGAAGAGGGAAGAAATTCTTGGAAGAGGAGATATTTACAGGCATTTGAAAGGGTTGGAACACAGCAGTTGGCATATAGGCAGCAGGAATGCATTTCAGCTGCCACATTGTGCTAAAAGAAAATACAAAACAGAGAAAGAGGAAGAATTAAAATGCTGTATGAGCTGCTAGGAACAAAGCTTTTAGAATATAAATGAATTCCCCACTCTTCCTCTTTCTTTCTGAACTCCGTTGTCTTTTATTAGAAATGGCAAGAAAAAAACTCTCCTGCATTGCTGTAAATATTGTACACCTTGTTGAGATTGGCACTTTTCTGAAAGCAGTGAAATATTAAAGAGTCTTACCAATAAAAGTATAAATGTTGTGTATGTTGCACATCTGTTTAGTTCTCTGTGTGAAACCTTTTGCAGCACTGTGTGCAGAATGATGATTCTTTTTCTGCCTTCATTTTACAGGTTTAAATGGTGTTACAGGGAGCATTTGGGACTTTGTAACTGGGAGTTTCTCCCCTAGTCCATCCCCAGTGCTAAGCAGTGGCACTACCCCCTCAGTAAGTTCCAACACTAGTGGGAACGAACTAACTCGAGTTAGACAGGAACTTGATGATGCCAAGAGGAAACTAAAACAATGGGAAGAATCCTGGCAACAAGTAAAACAGGTATGCTAATTTATGGTAATAGTAATTTGGTTTTTGGGTGTTTTTTTTTTTACAAACAAGCAACTCCTTGCACTTTTCCTTTTTACATATCTTCTTGTCCTTGGACCCAGAGTTTCATAACAGTCTGTCAAAGGAATGTTTTTTCCATCCTCAAAATGAGCTAGTGGCATAAAGGAAACTGAGCTTTTTAAAGGGCAATTCATTTTCTGAAAGTTGATCTGCCTCTCTAGGCAGGGACACTCTGTGACAAGGAGTAGCTCTGTAGCTGTACTAAATTTTGATCGGTTTTGATGTCTCTTGACATTAAATTATGAATTTAACATTTAAAATGCATTCCATTTATAGAACTCCAAAAAGGCTTCTGGCTGTTTACCAACAAGTAACAGTGACATACCTAAAATTGCATTAAGACAAAGCAACTCTTCTGAGTTGTTAATTAGAAAGTAGGGTAAGGAGGGAGAAGCATTAAATAGACAGCAAATGCCTTGTTATGTCTAAAATTCAAGATTACCTGCATCTTTGATGGCTTTTGAATTTGCTCTTCTGTTGTTAACTTTTAAAATTTATTTTTTTATATTCTGAAAATGTCTGTCTCCCAGGCATGTGATGCATGGCAGAAAGAGGCTCAAGAAGCAAAAGAACGTGCTAACATTGCAGATGCAGACAAACAACTTGCTCTTCAGAAGAAGGAGGAAGTAGAAAATAAATTAACAAGGCTGAAGGCGCAATTAGCTGCTTGTCTATCAACTGCATTACCTTATGTGAAAAATTATGGAGATATGGAAAAGATACCCTTGCCAAAGCTTCGCTCCTTACAAAATCAGCTGCACTTGGATTTAGAAACAATAGATGAGGTGAGTTTCTTGATCTGCATAACTATTTATGACTAACCAAAACTGGCAGCTCAGTAACCTTCAATGATGTATTTATGCCAGGTTTCATTTTAAAGAACAACATTGCTCTGTGTTAAGTGTTTCTTTTCTGGAATTAGGGAATGGTTCAGGCTTTTCAACCTAATGGATTCATCTATGTCATTTATCTGCTCAAATGACAAGTGATTCACAAGAATTCTTGGGGTGATTAAAATAAGATTTAAAACCAGCTTTTACCCCAAACATTTTGGGCACTACCTAAATAGGTATAAACAGTTGCCTTAAATAAATGAAAATATTTACATGCTTTTCACTTGTTTAGAAAGTAGGTGATGAGGTTCCCTCCTAGGAGTTTGTGTAGTCAGAGAGGCAAGTACAGACTTGGAGCATAGAATCATTATTAGAAGGGACCTCTGGAGATCATCCAGTCCAACCCCCTTCTCAGAACAGGGTCAACTCAAGCAGGTTGCTCAGTGCCTTGCCCAGTTGTTTTGAGTATCTTGAAGAGGTGAGAATCCACCACCTCTGTGGGCAATCTTTTGCGGTGTTTGACCATCCTTACAGTAAGAAAAGATTTTTCTTATGCCTACATGGAATTTTATGGATTTCAGTTTGTGCCCATTGCCTCTTCTTTCACTGGATACCAGCAAGAAGAGTCTGGCCCTATCTGTTTTACTCTCTCCCATCAGGTATTTATACATGTGTGTAAGATGCCATCTGTTCTCAAGGCTAAACAGTCCCAGCTCTTTCAGCCTCTCCTCAATGTCAGATGTTTCAGTCCCTTAATCACCTTAGCAGCCTATTGCTGTATTTCACTTCCTCTCAAATCCAGACTTTTTTTTGGCCAAAATTTAGGCTGTTTCTTTGCTGCCAGATTGAGGGCATGGCAAAACCAGGCACCACACTTCAAACCTTGCGGGCCATGACCTGGTTTCACATTGCTTTCTCCCCTGCAGTCTCGAAGTGCAGTGACACCATATATGACATCAGTTCTTGCTGTTTTGACTGTGATGGGACTGTCCATACAAGTGAGGCTTTTCACTACTGGGACAGTCTGCCATGCTCTAGTATCTGCTTGAGTTCAGCAGTGTCTTCTCTGTCTCAGTGCATGTCCTGTACAGTGCCATCTCTATCAGTATGAGCTACAGCCTTGGGAAAAAAAAAATCCAGGCTCACTTTATAAAAGTTTAAAACATCATTTAACTCTTTATCAGTGAAGTAGGTGGAGTAGGACATAACAAGCTAGTTACCAAGCTCCTGTTATCCTTCACAGGATTCTGGATTGGATTAGGGACCCCTGTTGTTTGTCTCCTAAGAGATTTTAAAGAGTCTTGGGACCTCTTCCCAAAAAAGTCCTTGCATCCTGGAATGGAAGTCATCTCAGCCAGGCTGGAGTGATCAGAACTATTGCTACCTTTTCCAGCTCCTCGGTTTCTCAGGTTTCCTTTACCACTGTGGCCTCTTCTCACCTATCTCTTCCTTCCAGGAGGAAGTTTGTGTCTTAGGCAGTGCTACACATCACATTCTGAGTGCTTCTCTTAGTCCAAACCATGTCTTGCTCTTCAAAAGTTGACATGGCTTTCAGATGCTTTCCAGTTCCTCTTGTTTCTTAGTGGGGTTGATGAGGCTTATGGCATGGAGACGTTTGCAGTTGTAAACATCCTCCCCAAATTCTGTGTCAGCAGCTTTATTCAAAGTATCACACATTTGGGATGCTTCCATTTTGTCCTTAATGTGATCATCTCCAACAGCATGAGAAAATGTAACAATGGCTTGAAATGGCAAAATGAAGGAGTATTTGACAATGAAAAAGGCTTATTTCCTCTTTTGTCCATTCATCCCACTTATGCAGGAAAATTTTGGCCCAGAGGTTCAACCCTACATGTTTTCCTTTCTAAAAGCACCTATGTTCCTCCAGCTGCTAATTTAAGTTACGTGTGCCCTGACCTTAGGACCCTCAGTTCAGCTGTCTCTTGTGCAAAGATACCATCCTTTGTGCTGCTAAATTGGAAGTTTACTCGTGACAGCTAAGCTGTAAAGCTGCTAGAACACAAGTGTACACTTTTGAATTGTTTTTACTGAGTGCAGTCATCTTTTTACAGGTGATTTTTCAGCTTCAGTCAAAGAAGTGTATCATATGTCAGGAAGGTGACCGTAGCATTATCCTGAATCCATGCCAACACTATGTACTCTGTGATCGCTGTGCAGCTGCACAAGAAGAATGTCCCTGCTGCAAGAAGAAAAAAAATCTGTGGTAACATAGAGGCCTAAGACTCATATCATGTTCATGAATTGAATAATTTTAATGGGCTTGTATTTTGTATCAGAATTATATCACTCATAATTAATCCGTTTAATAGTGCTAGACTGATTTCCATTTTGATGTGAGAGACTTAGTTGCTCTAAGAGAGAGAGTAAGGCTTGCTCACCTTTACATACCGACTTCTGTCATTTGATGAGGTTCTAGTGTCTTGAGGTTCTTTCATCCCTGCCCCCTCCAATCCCATTGCAGCCTTTTGTGACTTCCATTCACATTCCTAGTGCACAAGCTACTTAGGTTCATTTGCACTGTAATCACTTTGTATAAATCGTACCATAATGCCTGAATGAAGTGTTGATACCTGTTATTTCCATTAACAGAGGATGGATACGTAGGTACAGTAACTACACACTCAGCAGTCCAGATGGTCCCTTTCCCAGGGCTGCTGTGTGTGGAACACCAGAGCCAGTATTTTGGAATCGGTCTAACACTATGTTTACTTGGATGTTTGAAAAACTCTGATTAATATAAAAGCACTTTTTAATTATTGTGTTTTGTTAGAAGATATGTTGTAAATTGCTTCAAGCTGCTTTCTAGGTCGTATGTTTATTTTTTAATATGCAATAATATGATGTGTTAAATGTGTACTGTGAATTTAAAATATTTCACATGGATTTACTGTTAAATCACAATATGATTAAATAGAAATTACAACTTACCTAGTTTTTTTACAGTTTATAAGTTAACCGCATACTGTAGTATTTATAAATGTACCAGCAGAGACAAAAACAGTGAGGCACATAGGATTTCATATTCAAAGACATGTTTTCAATTTTGTGAAAGAGATGTTTTAGTCAACAGCTGTGCATTTGCATATTTCCATCAGTTTAGATGTTTGTAGTCTTAAAGTTTTTGTACATCTCCTAACCTGCGTGGTACTCGTCGGGAGCAGATATGATATATATATAATATTACCAAGTGCCTATGCCCAATATCCTAGAAAATGGCAGAAGACAAAAAAAAAAAAGAATTTTGCAAATACTTTCTATTGATTAATTTTGTATCAAACAATTTGACAATAGCTAGAATACATCTCTTGCTTTTATAAATATTTAAAACTACACTTTTTTCAGTAATGAAGGGATGCATGTTTGAAAGGAACTACAGAATTATTTGAGCCTGTAATCAGGCAGTGGCACTTTGACACAGTGATTCTTTTAAAAGGTGGTAATATCCTTACTTCATCCTGGGAGTTGGGAACATGCAATTCAGGAGGAGAAGTTAATTAATTACTGCATGTTAACACTGTATATTTTTATTTTTCTTACATGGAATACTTGCCTGTGTTACTCCTTTTTCAGTTAAATTCAGGTGTGACACTAGTACAACTTAGATTGAAATGACCTACTACTGTGTTACATGATTTGTATCTGTGTTACTGTGTTCAGTACAAAAAGTGAGTTCACACAGGCAGCAATGAGTTAATCTCTTTAAAGTTCAGTCACGCTAAAACAAAATGTAAACTAAAATTACTGTTGTTGAAATAGAGCTTTTAGAACTGTGTCAGCCCAGCCAGTAGTGCTGAAATCACTCTCTCCTTTGGACTTCAGTGTTCTTTGTACGAGGGCTTGAGTTAGCAAAGAATCATTACACCTCTTCAGTGACAGCTAAATGTACAGACTTGTTGCTGCTTTCCTAAGACCTGTCGATCTGGAGGAGCACTGACGACCTTTTGGGAAGGGAGAAGTAGGATAAAATATTAAAATATATTTCTACTTTGCTTCTGTTTCAAAAGTTTGTCTGAAGATCATTTTTAAATACCAAAGTTGGGTTTAATAATGCGATTTGATGCAAATTTAACACAGTTTCTCTAACATGTTTGTACTGAGATGAGTATAAAATTGGGCTGTATTTGCATTTTCAAACACACTTTTCTGTCCTAAAATAAGATATTACTGTTTTAAAGGTGTAGCCAGCTTTGGACTTATAAAAAAAGGAATGTGGATCACCAAGCTTGGCTGTAGGTATTAATGTATTTTTTGCATCTGTGCAGTCTATAACAAAGACTGGTTTTAGAACCTTAACAGCATTTTGGACTAAAGCAGACTTAGTTACGCTAGGGTTTTGTTGTTGGGTTTAGGGGAGAGGGAGGATTGTTGGGTGGTTGTTTTTTTTAAACAGTGAGCAAATCAAAGCATAATGTGCAATTATCAATTGAAATGTTACATATTTTTTAAACAAGCCGTTATTTTGGCCATTGGTTTACTGTATTTATCTAGTGTGGAACAGCATCCTGCAACCCTTGTGCTCACAAAAACGTTTATAAATATCTTAATGATATTTTTTTTTTTTGTATTTTAGAAGAAACCAGCTTAGGCCACATTGTGCTGCCTGTATGCAGCGAGGTGGCAGTGTGTTACCCCACGAGACACAGAAGCGTGGTTTTGTGCTGTCTTGTCAGTGTTTATAGTTCTCCATGTGTATTTCAGTGCATTTGCCTATGTTTTAGGGCTATTGTTTTGGTTTGGTTTTGTTGGTTGGGTTGTTTGGGGTTTTTTTTTTTGTAGTAACAGGTGATTTTTGTAATCTCAGAACACCAACAACAAAAGGAATGTAAAGAGCACTTGCAGTGTGAATCATCCCATCAACATTCATAGTTCGTGTGTGCTGGATTTTTAGAGGAAATGAAGTAATATGTTTATAGTCTGTTACTTTTTAAAGTTGTATGATTTGTGTTTTACAGCAATGAATCTTGAAAATGATAATGTCTGTCCTGTTATAATACCAGCACTGCAAACGTTGCAGGTATTCCCTGTAAGTTTCTTTGGTGCTGAATTTCAGACACATTTAAAAACTATCAACAAACCATTTTGTGGACAAGGTAAAATCACATACCAAAGAAACAAACCTTCACGTGAAATTCACAGACTGGGCAGCTTGCTGTAATTCTAGACGAATCTCTAGGTAATCACTTGAACCATGCATCATCATACATAGCAGTCATAAGAAAATAATACAGTTGTTCTTCACTGAATTCTTTTTGTGAGAAATTACAAGCAAGGTTTGCTGTATCTTATGAAAGCAAGTCAGCTGCAAGTGCAAACAAATAGTACAGCAGTACTTTAAAATGGGAGAGGATAAAATATATGCAGTGATGACTATTTGGAAGAAGTCAGAAGGGAAAGCTGACCTCTGTAAGTATTTGTCCTTGTATTATATACGCTATCTAGAAACTGGATACATTAAAGTGATATTTAGTGAGACTACAGTACGGTCATTTGCTGAATTCACAAACTACATAAAGCAAACGAAATGGATTTTTCAAGATTCACTTTGGTATTTGACAAAGTTCTGTGTTAATTTATGTAAGGATATAATTTTTGATGTGAATGCCATTTTGTTGTCACAGTTACTTTAGCCTGGGGAATAATAGATTAAAATTGTGATTTCTCAGGGTTTTTACAGTTCGGAGCTGTAATTTAACCGGAAGTACGCTAACTACAGATAGATCCCAAGCTGCATGTTATAGGCTTATTATTAGTCTTCTTTGAATAGCAGATTATTAAAGACATACTTGGTTTGTTCTATATTGCCATTCAGAGTATCCTAGTATTAAATATAGGTAGTGATATTATTGGTCACACTATGCTTGTGTAACTGTGGTCATCATCAGACCCTAAATAAATACGGAATTTTTACTCATGTTAATTTATGGAAGCCGTTAATGTTTTGAGTGTACAGACAGAAATGATTTTGTGAATGAGATTGTTCTTAATGCAAAACATATTATTTATAATGCATACTCATTTACTTGTAGTGAACTGTTTAAAATTGTTAACACTTGTTAAAACTTTTCTACACTATAGCGTTTATGCAATGGTTTACAGAAGTCATGGAATTATTTTTATTACCAACATGGAAATAAAATTTTGATCTTTATTTCTGAGCTATGCTGTGTTTAGAGACTACAAAATTGACAGCAGTGTTTTCCTCCACAGTCTAATTACGTTGTTCCTAATCACTTCAGGGTTTCGACCACTGGGATTGTCATTTGTGGTTTCAGTGGAGAAAGGGCTAACTGTGATACCTCTGTAGGATAGAGGCTGTTCCAGTCAGACATAATCACTTTACCATTCCATTATTCGCTGTTCCATGTCCCAAAAATGTATGAAGCATCCTGCTTCATAGCCTGTAACAGTGTTCTGTCCCTGACACAGCAGCAGGACGTGCTGTTCAGGAGGAGCACTTAAGTCTTGCCTCTTTGTGCAGTCCACGCCTCTATTCCAGCATCAGGGATACTCGAAACTGCAGCCTATTTAGGCTGAGCTTATACAAGATGGTGGGTTTGTACCTTTCCAACTGAAAACCTTTGAGATGCAGAGAATGTGACAGCACATAGTCCTGAATGGTGACTGGTTCCCAAGTGACTGGAGATACGCAGCAGACATGTGCCTCCTGCTCTAACACTTCCCACACCCCCAAGGCCTTGCGCTTGCCCAGGGGGAACCTCCTTTCTCATCTAGGTGCACCATAGGGCCCCCAGTTTACGTTATGATGCCCTCGGAGTCTGAGGGCATTCTGAAGCACCCTGCTTTTGTTCTGGTGTGCCCCAGAACACTCGGCCGTCCGGGGACTGCCCTGGCTGCCGGGATCGGCAGCTTTCCCACCCCACCGCCGCCGCCCGGCGACCCAAACGCGGCCCTGCCGGTAACGGCACCGCGAGGCCGCCGCCTCGTGCCGGCAGCGCGGTACTGCAGCGTGGCGGTGGGCGGCCTGCGCACGCGCAGTGCCGTGAAGCGGCGCCACGGCACCCGCCCGGAGCCGGTCCCCGCGGCGAGCGAGGGCGGGGCCCTGCGGGGAGGCAGGCGCCATTCCCGCCCGCTGACCGCCCGGGGGCGCCGGCACTGGAAGCTTTAAACCGCCCCCCGCCGCAGGCTCCTAGTGTGCTGCAGGCGAGGCGGTCTTGGGGAGTCAGCCAAGAGCTGGTAGAGCGGAAAGGGGTGGGAGGCGGCACCCCCGCTGTCCAGAGCGCCCTTGGAGTCTCCATCGGGCCAGCTTGCTCCGCGCAATTGCCCTCGGCTACAGTACCTTCCCCGAAGCCTGTCCCGTAGCCCCAGATGAGCCCTGAGCCCTGTTCTGAAGGCAGCCAGCGGCCTTCGAGCGCGCTTGATTCCCCCCGAAACGCCCGTGCCATCCTTAGGAGCGCGGGAAAGAGCGGTGTCTGCAGGAGGAGCGGCCAGGTCGGGCGGCTTCTTTCCCTCTCCCAGAGGCCGTGCCGAGGATGCAGTTGCCCGTTCTTCTCCTGGGATGCCGCTGGCTGCACCCGCCTTAGGCTTGCCTGGGTTGTCTCTGCTGGGCCTTGCTCTCCGGCGGCGAAAAGGGACGGGTGTGTGGAATCACTTACTGCCTGTGGGCTTAAGCTGATGTGGTCGAAGCTGGAGAGGCCAGAGAAAGGTAAAGAAGAAGAAATCAAAGGCCATCTGTTTGGCGGCTGCCTTCTGCCTCAGGCAAGAGAGCACCTGCCTCTCCAGGTGAGGAAGGATCCTTGTTTGTAGCACTGGAATGGGAGATGCCTGCTCAAGAAGTCATTTTTTGATAATTAGTCTACAGCAGAAAAGGGATGACAGTGTGCATCCCAGGGTCTATGCATGACCCAAAGCATGGTACAATCACAACCTTGTGTTTAGGAAGCCTCAGCTCATAAGGGTTGTAAGATATCCACGTATGCTCAAGTGGAGGACAGCTGAGTGACCCAAGTTACAGGAGAGGAAAGGAGGAGAGAAGGAAGAAGTGTCTGAGTGGGCAGTCTCACACCTGAGGGATCCCAAGTGAGCGAGGGATGGTGGCATGGAGGGTGTCTGCTGAGAAATCAGCTGGTGCTGAGTGGCTTCTCTTTGTGGGAACCTTGCTGAAAATCAGCATGGGGTCTTTGAAGCCTGCAGTTACTCTTTACTTGATAATGCCCATTTGGGCTATTTGCTGTTTTTCAAAACTGTAAAGAGGAACAGGAGAGATGAAAGTATGCCCTGAAGCCACTGATAATTAGTGTGGCTGCACTCCATATTCATGCATCGGGTACCAGACCTTTTAGTATTTCAAATGCATGGAACCCGCTGGTGCAGGGGAAGAGTGCAAGGACCCCTCCTCTGAGGAGGGAGGACTGGCAGAGACAATGTGTGATGAACTGACTGCAACCCCCATTCCCTGCCCCCTTTGCTGCTCAGGGGGAGGGGAAAGAGAAAGAAAGCAGAGTGAAATTAAACCTGGGAAGAAAGGAGGGATGGGGTAGATGTTTCAAAGATTTGAAGATATTTCTCATTATCCTACTCTGATCGGATGGGTAATTAATTAATTTTTTCCCCAAGTCAGATCTGTTTTGCCCATAATGATACATGGTGAGTGAGCTCTCCCTGTCCTTGTCTCCACCCACGAGCCTTTCCTTGTATTTTCTCTGCCCTGTCTAGCTGAGGAAGGGGAGTGATAGAGCAGCTTTGGTGAGCATCTGGCCTCCAGCCTGGACCAACCCACAACACAAGTGTAAAGTTGACCCCTGTAGTTGTGTTTTCACATTTTTCAATAGTGTTTTATATTTCAACACCAGTAGAGCTCAGATGATTTACATCTGCTGTACGACTGAAGCTAAATCTTTTTAGTTATGGCTCTGCTTTGAAGATTGTTGATGCCAGGAGGCTCTGAGTGAGCTTTAGAGATTCAGAAATAGAACTTTTGTATGAGAAAACGCTGTTTCTAGAACGGAGTGTTTGGTGGATCTGGAAAGAGAGCATCTTTATAATAGGTCACTGATTTGGCAGGCTAGCTATCAGGTGAAAAGTCAAATTCACTGGGAAGGTGAAAATCTTTCCAGAAACCTGAAAGGAGCAGTAGCATTATTACTCTAATCCTGAACTGTTGATTCCTATCTGCAAGGGAAAAGATTATATGTGATTATATATTATGTATTAATATTCTATACTTGATATATTATATTTGCTGCTGTCATGTTTGTTCTGCCTTAAAATGTGAACTGTGCAGCGGTAAGGCACAACCTAAAGCCCTGTCTTCCCAAGGTTTTGCTCCCCCTCCTCCGTGGTAATAAATGCCTGATGTGTTTCTTGTTTCTTGCCAATGCAGAGGTGAGGGCTGGGAAAAATCTGTTGTGCTTTGTGGGCGCTGGAATGCTTCTGGGCTCTGTCTGCTGGTGCATCCCTGCGGCACCTTCCTGCTTCTGCGGGCCATGTGCTGGCACATCTCTGCAGAAGCTCTGAGGGTCTTCGGGCAGCTTGGAGCAGTTGAAAACTTAAACTTTATACTTAAATGTTTAGGGCAGTGTTTGTTTTCTGAAGTACATCCATGTATGCACTTCGGAATTATTTTGGTATTCGCAGCACCAAGAAATTAATCAGTTTCTTCCAGAACTGCCAGTAGCAGGCTTCAACAAGCACCTGAGAGCCGTGCCTGTTGAGGTCCTGAGGTATGAGTGAGGTACCCAAGTTTCAGAGACTCTTCTGGCTTATTTCATACTCTCCATACTTGGTGTATCACTGTGAGTTGGCTGCCAAATATTTTCTTTTCCTGGGTAACATACATGTGGTCTGGTTGATCTCTAATTTCAGATGGCAGTGATTGGCAGAGCCATACGTAGTGACACATAGGTTCCTCTTTCACATTAGATTTGGCATGCTGATGTGTGGGTTAAGTTCTCCTTTGTGGTACAAATGCACCAGTGATGACATTCATTACAAGGATTCTGCCCCATCACGTAGCTTCCAAATACCAAGATGCATCCAGGAGACTGAAGCAAATATAAAGAGGTGAAGTGGGGCAGAAAAAGCAGAGACAACCAGATTTGCAATGTGAATTAAATTGTCTGCCATTTCCATTCTTACCTGTTGAAGACAGCAAACCAGAACAGAATTGTGGCTTTGTTGACAGAGTTGCACTGGCCAGTGACAGCACAGTACTAAAGTTTCCTCATTTGGGAACTTCCTCGTTCCTCATTTCATCCTCAGCGGGGAGGAGTGGAACAAACTTCATCAGAAGCCTGAGCAAGGGGCAGCAGAGGATGCCATAAGGATGATGTAAGTAGATGCCGTGCCTGGCATGAGATGAGCGGGGAGATGCCAGGGAGCAGAGGGAAGCTGGGTGGGTGAGGGTGGCGGTCAGCTGCAGAAGCGCACCTTGGAAGGATGGAGTCGTCTCATCTTTATTCCCAAGGCAATGCTTTTAGATCTGTGCTCGTCAGGTTTCTGTTTCTGTACTTGGGCAAGACTGTTTTGGCTTTTCCTGTCCTGTTTGGTACTGCTGTGCAGGAGAAGATGCACAGAAGGAAGAACTGGGAAATTAACTTCTTTCCTTTGTAAGAGCACCACCGGACAGAAAGTAGCATTTTCTGTTCTCAGGGGTCCTGGGCTGGCTGGAGGACTTAAAAAGATCATAGAGCAGCTCCAAAGAAGGGCTTAATCTCTTAGGAATTTGTTTATGAACCTCAAGTTTGCTTATGTAGCAGTGATACTTGTTTTTATCTCTACCTTTTTTTTTTTTCTATTTATGATGCCCTATATGAAGATACTTTTATCTCCTTGGAGTTTAGATACAAAGGTTTATTGGATCACAAGGATTAGGTTTTATTGGGTGAGTCAGCATTTCTATGCTGTTAGAAGGAAAAGAGATAAAGGCCATGTGAATCTGTTTCAATGACACTGTGTTATAACAAAAAGTCCTGCTTCTGTTTTCAATTCTGCTTGTACAGTGATTCACCTGGAGTACTGGTGCCTTGTTTTGAAAACCTCACTTGAAACAAAGTAAAGACCAGTCTAGTTGGTCTACCCAAACTGTGAAAAGCTTGATTTGAAAATCCTGCCAGGAAAAATTGAATAAGCTGGTTTCATTTGTGTAAAGAATAGATAGATGTGATATGTCTTAGTCTTGCAGAGCTTGGCTGGAGGGGGCACTTCTGTTCAAGGTATTCCACTTACACGGTCAATATATGATCCTAGGGATTATTTCAGTAGCACCACTCTTCATTTTAAATCCATATCCAGTTTTCTCAGTGTCCTTTTTAGTTAGTTAAAAAATGTAAATACTACTCATATCCTTTCAGTATATCCACAAATACACAGTGCAATGTTATGCCCAGAGTGAAGAGACTTTGATATTAATTGCATCCAGCCTGGGATGCAGGTTGCCTTGTGTATGCCAGTATCAAAACACACTCTCAAGCTGTTTGCACAAGGTGGCAACCCTTTGTAAATATAGAGACAGCTAATTATCAATCCAGTCATTAAAATCCTATTGACCGGGAGCCAGAGCCAGGTGGTACAATTCTTCTGTTATTGTGTACTTAAATATAATATAATTGACAAGTGTCAGCAGCTTGCTGAGAAAGACCTGCTGGGAGAGCTTGTCTTGTCCAGCACAGCGCAACCCATGTGTGTGGAGATGTTTTCTCCCAGGAATTAAACGGCTGCTCAGGCCAAACTGAGTTTTCAGCTGTCTACCATGGACTGGATTGTGCTAGAGGATAGATCTTGGTGGTATCAGAAAACATGGTGGGTAGCACTGCACAGACTTGGGTTTGTAATCAGCTGGGGCAGGGGTAAAGCACTCCCAGCCTCACCTAAACTCAGGTGAGCGAGGCCTTCAAGAAGCAGCATTGCTGCTGAAATAAATGGTCCTTGGTGGAGCAGCAGCACATCTCCATGATCTCCTCATGGCCTGAGTGCAGTCAGAGTACCACGTAGCATGAAGTTCCCATTGGCATTTCCCAGTTTTGGTTTGGGATCAAAGTCTCTTTGGTCCAGTGTTGTGTAGTTCTCATCTATTCTGTGATATTGGGAGATTCTGAGATGCCATCTTCCTTCTGCACAGCATCTCAGATTACTGCAGCTGGATTACAGAGGGAGTGTTTCTCACTGCTTTCTCTCCATTTCTAGCAGGTGAAAGGTACTGTCCATTTCTCTGTAGTTTGATAATATTGATAGCTACAGCTAGTTCCTAGATAAAACAGACTGCATTAGTGAAATTACTGTAATAAAAAGAGAGGTGTAATATGATTAACTTTGTCAAATGTAAAGTTCATACATAACATCTTGTTGATTGTGAAGGAAGGAAGGGAGGCATGCTGGGTTTTTTTTAAATTTGTTTTTACCAAAACCTCAACCCAGTGAGCGCTGGCCAAATAAGGAATTAGGAGCCAGTGACATAGCCACAGCAGTAACAAATGAAGGGGATGTCACAGTGCATATAACAAGAATTGGATTCTAAATCTCCTTCATGTTAACTGGCATATTGGTTGTATTGGAGATAACTGAACTGTTTGAATTTTCTTAATTAACAATTCCTATCAGTTTTATAATGAAGTTGGTCTGAAAGGCTGTTTCGGTTTAGCACAGCAGGCAGCTCAAGCAACCACACAGCCATTCACTCACTGCCCCACCCCAGCAGGATGGGGGAGAGAATTAGAAGAGAAGGTAAACTCATGGGTTGAGATAAAGACAGTTTAATATGACAGAAAAGGGAGATAATAGACTGTACAAAATGAGGAATGGTCAGCCCATCCCTGGGCAGTGAGGGCCCCAGCCAACTGCCTCCTGATTTATATACCAAGCACGACATGATGTGGGAGGGCATATCCCTTTGGCCAGGGTGGGTCAGCTGCCCCGGCTGTGCTCCTGCCCAGCTCCTTGTCCACTTCCTTGTCGGCACAGCATGGGAAGCTGGAAAGTCCTTCACTTAGTATCAGCACTACTTAGCAACCACTGGAAAACCTCGGTGTGTTACCCACATTGCTCTCACACTAAATCCAAACCACAGCACTGTATCATTAACTCTATCCCAGCCAAAACCCAGATACTGTGGGACCAGATGAGGTGCATCCGTGGGTCCCAAGGGAACTGGCAGTTGCTAAGCTACTGTGGATGGTATTTGTGAAGCTGTGGCAGTCTGGTGAAATTCCCACTGACTGGAAAGGGTAACCTAGGTAATTGAATCTCATCTGGGCAAACTATGTGCCCAGCTTGTGACAACTAAGTATTTTCAGTACTTTAAGGACCTCTCAGCAGTGTGAACATCCCTTTTACAATGAAATGTGGGACATTTTCAGCTTTGAGGCTTTAGGTGCGAACCCAAAGTGCATGTGACATGGTTGCTTGGCAAGTTGGAGAGAGGCAAGTCCTTGAAGTTCAGCTGCCATTAGCTGGAGAGGGAGCAGCACATCTTCAGTTGTACTTTGGGCCTGTAGAACAGAATATTGATTTACACTCGTGGAATTAACAGTAAGTGTGCTGTTATCATACTGATATTGGTTAAAATGCAGGTCAATTTTGAAGAAGGAAAATTACACCAAAGTCACTAGACAGCAAACAACATAATAGCAAGTTGTGCTAGTGTTCGTAGTGATGTGGTTTTGGTCTTGTTTTTTATCTGATGCATTATTTCTTAAACCAGATGGGATTAGTAGCTCACCAGTTGGACATGTTGCACAATGCAGGTGATGTGATTTGTAACGATTGAAGCTTGTCTGAAATGTATTTTCTGGGAAGTCAGGCAGGTTTTTTTCTGGAAGTAAACAAAATATGTAGAATCAGTTTGTTTCACTTATTACCTAACTATTGAAAGGGAAAAATGAGACCTTAATCTCATTTTCACAGCTTTAGTCCTGTGCATGTAGGTTTTTACTATACTTTTCTCCTTTTGATTAAAAAGCTCTTTGCCATTTGGTACTATCCTCCTATCTGTGATTATAGGGAGAATAATTTCCTAAACTTGAAGAAAGTGTTTCATTCCATAATTAAAGGCTTCAGTACTAAATACTTAAAGACTACAGCTTCAGACTAAATACTGATACTCCTATCAGTATTATTTAATTATGGAGAAACATTAGAAAAACCTGTACATTCTATATAGTGATTATTTTGAACATAAATGTTTTAAATTAAATTTGTTTAGCTTATTTTACTTCATAGAAAGTTTTTACCCAAATTCATTATCAATCAACCTATCAGAATAGTACCTGGTAATGGAGAGTAAAAGAATGAGAGTGGAAGAGATTGTTTTGACTCAGTTAAACAATTACCTATAAATTCTCCCCCTTTTCTTAACTCTTTGTCAATATTATACACAAAGTTACCTGAAAAAGATTTTAACTCATAGATTAGCTAAATTCACTATGAGAAAAGATTTAGAATTAGTGAAATCAGTGCTAAGCTCTATCACTTTAATCAAAATTCAAGCTCTGCTTTCTCAGGCAGTCAGCATTCCCATGAGCAGTAGCTGGATGTTGGTGGAGTACCACCTCACACTGTCAGGGAAAACACTTTGTTCCTCATCAGTGTTGATCACTTCCATGCCTTTCGGACTTTGAAGTAGATTTTCTTCAACCAGTTGATGCTTGCAGCAGTGAATTCTGTAGGAATTACAATTTTGGATTTTTGGTCTGGTTTGTTTTTGTTCATTACTTTAAACATAAATCTTCCAAAATATTTAGAAGTGTTACTCTTCTAGATGGGACTGCTTTTTGGTTTGTTGGACTTTTTTTTTAACTCTATAAATTTATCATTTCTCTTTTAAAATATTTCTACTGTGAAAAGGAAACCTATGACTGGCTCTAGCTGTTACTGTAGGTCAGGGCATTGACTGGCAATTGCTATACCAAAATGAATGGCTGTATTTTGCTTGTACTAACTGCTCAAATTGTGTCGGAGTTCTTGCTCTGTTTGCTTTGCAACTTGAATCAGCCATTGCAGCAGTGGTGGTGGTGGGGGAAAACAAACATTTTTTTCCAGATTATTTGACTTAAGGCATCTACCTTGCCTTCTCTGTAAATCTGTGCTGGTCCGAAACTGCATTAGGGCACAACTCTCCTTAAGTACCTAATGTTATTAAAGTGATCAAAACTCACTGAAATGCTTTTCTAGCCTCAACGAATCAGTACAGCAAACGAACAATACAAGAGAGATTGATTTGTGTTTGTGCAAGTCCTGTGATTTCCAGGCAGAAGAAAAATAAGGCGACGTCAAGTTTTACTTATTTTACATATTGAGGGCATATTACAGTGTGTAAAATATGGCTAACAGGCTTTTAAGTATATGTAAACTTCTAAACTTTGTTTAGTTTCTTTGGTGAAAACTTACTGTTGTAGAAGCAAAAGCTACTAAGTCTAGCATGCATCATGGGTGGGGGGAACTGAGAACTACTGGTGTTCTGTCCTACAGAACAGGCAATTAGTGTGATGACAAAATATATACAACATTCTGTTTACATTTCCATTTCCGTGATGCCATTAGCAGCCCTATTGATGACTCAGTCGGGTGGAGAAAAGTGTAACAGCCAAACATAGCAGGTGGGGCTGCCTAGGACATCATGCCAGTGTCAGAGCTCTCACAGTTACAGCACGCTGCACTCTGGCTTCAAGCTTCTGAAATTGCCATCTGGCCTTTTTTTCTTATGACTTTTTTTAAACCAAATGATGTTTGTAATCTTCAGAACAACAAAAAAAGTTATTTTAACAGGTACACAGCTCATAGGGAGAGGGGGAGAGATAATAAAAAATTAACTTACTGTCTAGCCATGTTTCCTCAAGCATGCAGTGAGTCGGTGCTGCCTGTGGCCCCACCCGGTCACTTGGCCTGTTGTGGGAAGAGAACTTCTGTGGGAGGAGAGGAGAGGGAAGAGATCTCCTGCAACTTCCCTGTTGGGGAAACTGATCTAGGTGTGCACCCTGCCTAAACCAGGCAGCCTGGCAAGTGAGTGACAGACTGGCTAAAGCTGATGCTTCTTTCACCCAGTGCCAGCCAGCAAGGACTGGAAAGGGGCAAACTGGAGAATAGGTAGAAAGGAGGAGGGGTAGTGAGAGGAGTAAGAAGGTTTTCAGTTTAACATTGTGCCTTATTTCATCCTGGGAGATGTGTTCAGTCATGGCTTCTCTCTCCTGTGACTCTATGCCACTCACAGCCACCTGGGGGAGAAGCTTTAGTTATAAAGAGAACAATGAGTCCATTTTCAGTTAAGCTAGGGCACCAGAGCCAAAATTACTTGTATTCTGCTCCTGGGAAAAATATCATAATACAGAATGTGATTACTTGATAACAATGAAAATTTATTCACCTCCAAGTCTAGTTCTGCTCTGATTCAAATGCTGACTCGCAGGAAGGACTGACTGCTGCTCCATCAACCCTCACATGCCGGGGGCTGGGAATTCAGGCTCCCAGACCCTCATACTCCAGCATCTGGTGAAGCCCCGAGTACCTGCAGGCCGGTCAGTAGGTCATTGTGACCGCAGAGCTCACTGTTGGACTTCTTGTCACATGGAGAAAGAGCCTCTTTTGTCCTAGGAAACCTGAATCCCGGCTACAGGAGGGGGTTGAATTGAAGCTTTATGCGTGTTACTTAGGGTGAGGTCCAAAAAAGGATTTAAACACAAAACCAGGACTAACGGATTTTAGAAGCTTTCAGCCAGAAGTACAATCATGTTGAGCCCTCAGGGGCTCTTGACTCCCTTCAGTCTAAAGTAGATTAAAACACTTAAATACTAGGTCTTGCCAACTAGTTCACATAAACCATGCCAGGCAAAGCAATCCTTGTTGGCTCCCTTTCTGGGATCTGGCCAGTAATTTGTCTTATCTTTGAGCTTTTAGGTTGGATAGATGGAGTGACAAACTGTATTTTCCGAAGTCTGAATCCGGTTGAATTGCCTGTAAAGTGATTAATCACTGTCTCTCTCGACTGATCTTTTCTGTGTTTCCCTGCACACAGTGTCTGAAATGGCTTATCTTGGTAAGGTAAGGGGTACTCCACAATTAGGCTAGGGGTTTTTTCCTCCTCGCCCTGCTACGCCGATTACAAGAAAGTTGTTTTGTCAGTCTGACTAAGCCTCTTGGCAGGAGCCGCGCAGTTACGCGGGTTCAACTGGCTCTGTGTCAGGCGGAGAGGGGCAGCGTGCGTCAGTCCTGTTTGCACTTCCAGTAACTCCTCTCCCTTCCTTTTCCTCCCGCCAGCGCTCAGACGCCCAGCTGCCAGGTAGGGCTCTGCTCGCAGCTCGCGCAGGCCCGTCGCTCGGCGGGGCGCTACCGGTAGGTCCGGGGCAGCGGCGCCTCCCTCCGAGCGGCTGGGAGCCAGGCAGGGCCTGTCCCGTGGGCGGCGGAGGCCGTCCCGGGTCGGGAGTTGCGGTCTTGCCCGTCTGAGACACCCCCCGCGGGCGCCCGCTTCTGGTGCTGAGGGGGAGAAGGAAGGCGAGGGTGGGGACGGGACGGCACAAACCCGGCGGGACGGTGTGGCTTCGCCCGAGCGGAAAGCAGAGCAGCTGGGCACCCGCTGAGGAGCGGTAAGGGCCGAGGGGCTGTGGCGGACGAGGCTGGGCGCGCCGGGCTGGGGCTCGCCGCCCCGAGCCTGGCTGCTACCGGAGGGGTGGTGGGGGGTGTAGGGGGCTTTGCGCTACTGTCAGGGCGGCTTTCGCGGGGGCGGGGGGGGGGGGGAGCAGCGCCGGACGCCGCTCCCGGGCCCGAGCTCTGCCCTTCTCGGGGCAGCTCCCAGCCCTACCGCGGCGCCCACGCGGGGTCGGACCCCCTCGACCCTGGCTCGGCTGCGGGACGGGGAAGCTGCCTCGGCTTGGCGGACCGGTCTCGCCCCGCAGAAGCTCCGCTCCGGGGTGTTGGGGGAAGCCGGGGCTTCGCGGGCGCGGCCCGGCACCGGCGGGACGATCTGGAGACAGCTCCGGGAGAGGCCGTGGGCGGCGGCTCTTGGCTGCGGACATGGGGCCGGAGCCGTCAGCGGTAAGGGAAGAGAAACTCCGCTGATGCCGGCGGCAGCCGGGCTGGAGCGGGAAGTGAGGTGCCCTTTTCCTCAGGGAACGGGCTGGAGGGAGGCGCAGCAGCAGTTATTCCCGAAAGTCTCGGCCCCGGAGAGGAGGGAAGGGGTGGGGAGGGAAGGGAAGGGGGGGCCAAAGGGTGGGTAGTTTACCGGCCTCACCCTGGCCCGAGTCAGAGCCACTCGCGGGTTATTCCGAGATTGTTGGTGACTTGGTAAAAGTAACATACTCAACGCCTGTAGCTGTTCCCGCTGGGGAGAAGGCTCCGTCTGGTACCGTTTCTGGTTTGCCGGGGTAAAATGCAGTGTGACCAGAATGGCAGTGGTTGTCTTACTAAAATAATAACGTGCCCAAAGTCTTTGTAATTATTCTTTAACTTTGTTCTGTCACAGATGCCCGAGCAATTTACAGAACTTTGATGTTTCTTAGCAGAATGATAAATTAGGAAGTTACTGTCTGGAGTTCAGATTACCAAGATGGTGTCCCAAGGAAGTGCTGTTACAGCTTGCTGCTGTGCAGTGCTGAACCCCGAGTGCTCTGATAAACCTGTATATCCTGCCTGATTGTTAAACAAAACAAAAAAAAAAGGTAGCCTTTGAAACTTGTGTTTCATTCCAGGTACTCTTGATTAGCAGCTGTCTTAAACTTGGCTGTACAGAGAGCCCCTATAGTTACCAGCAGCATTGGAGAGCAACCTGGGATTTCTAGTGGAGAGGACTGAGTAGGAATTGTTTAATTTGAGGGATTTTATCTTGTTAAATCTCAGGAAGAGATAAAGAGTAAGGGAAGGGCAACACCACACTTGTTTGGCCAAGCTGGGTTAGGAAAGCTGTGTTTTAGAAGTCATTATTTTCCTCCCACCCCCCCATACCAAGCAGTGAGGTGGGTTATTACCTTCTCTTTCTTTTGTCCCCAGGCTAATCTTCAGTAGTGCCCAGGATTGCGAGACACATGTTTGCACTGGCTGTATGAACTAATAGTTCAAATATCTCTTCAAAGTTGACATTTAAAGCAGAAGGGACATCAGCAAAATTAAGTTGAAAAGATGAAGTGGTATTTTGAAGAGATTATTTTGTAATCTTCACATCATCTTGTTCTTTATTAGGAATTTCTCTTTTGATAATTTAAAGGGACCAATGTTTGGGTTTAGTTTTTATGCTATTCACTGTAGTACTTGGTAAATGTTATCTGTGCTTCAGATTTGAAACCTTAACTTTAAAATAAAAACAAGGCATGGGAGAGGTTGGGATGCTTACAAGTGCTGCAAAGAGCTGAGACCTGTTTGCATCTATCTTCAGGAAGGGGAAAAAAAACCAAAGTGAAAAGGCAGAAAAAGCATAGCAGTAATTTTTAAATTGAGCCAGCTGTCCAAAACCAGTCAGTGGTAAGATGAAAAATGCAACATCAATAAGTACATATTGATTATTAAATATCAAGAGTAGATGTGTTCATGCTGGAAGTTACGATCATCACTGTTCTGAAATTTTGACAGGGTGTTGATTTCTTAGAACTCGTTCTTCAGTGAAGAGGTGAGGATGGTGGTCTCTGGTCGTGCAGTGTCTGCAGCAGCAGTAGCTGTGACTGGGGGCAATTGATCAGCATTCAGCTCTGTAATTTAGTCACAAGGGGAAACTTTTCCTTTTTCTAAAGAAAACAGAAGGTCAGTGTTTTTTAAAAATACAGCTGTGGAATATTTGATACTACAAATAGGATTGCAAAAACTTACTGAGTTTAGTCACCTTTGACTGATTTGTTCCCTCTTCGATGTGCCAAAGCTGTGGTGTGACTTTGAGAATGGTGTGAAAGCGCCTCTGCTTAGAGAAGTGATGCCTTTTACCACAAGTGTTGTTCCTGAATGCCTGTAGGCACATCTGTCCTTCTGTTCTATCTACGTGGCCACTGTAAAACTCACATTGGACTGAGTACACAATTCCCTTTGTTATAAACCTTTCCACATTTCTGCTCAGTTTGCTTGGAAGACCAGAAACTCCAAAAATGTATAAACATTAGTAGTGCTTACTGATAGATTGCCACGTGTCCAGTGCAGCAGGTTACTTCTGTGTAGCCTGGAAGAGTGAATAAACTTGTGACAGGTTCTTTGTAGAAATGTGTATTGACTTCACTGAAATCCTGATGAAAGCTGTGCCGTGTAAGGAAGACAGTCGGCAGTATTTCAGAGACTTTTCTGTATTCCAGGAAAGTGAAGAGGCTTGCTGGGAAGCTCCTCCACTGGGTCTTGCACTTTGTGTGGATGGAGTGACTCCACCCCTAATAGGATATGTAAGCCTGAAATGCTTTGTGGGTTGTCTTTTGTACCTGTAGAGTTCTCTGTGGGCATCTTGCAGGTGTTGAAGGGGCTTTTTGCCTTGAGAGACACTGTCAGAAAAAGGTATAAAATCCAGAGATGCTATTTGAGGCCTATTTTAAAACTGTGGAGAATGACCATAGCAACAGGTACAGTAATTGGCTTTATAGGAGAAGAGCAGCAATGGATTGCAAATGAACTTAGGTTGTTTAGCAATAACACTTGTTTTCATTGAGATGTGCAGTCTGGAGATATGAGTCCACAGAGCATATCCTCATAACTGAAGGTTTAAGGGACACATTTTTGCTTGGGAATTGAAGGAAGGGCTGAACAAATAGCTTACCAGAGCAGGAACCAACAATTTTAGATTTTTTTTTTTCCTCTTGTTACATGGACAGGTGTGTAGGTCATGGATATGGTAAGGAAAGTAAGTACTGGCCATTGATGCAGCAGAGAAATTTGTATGTGCTGCTGCAGAGGTGCTGAGGGTGACTAGCTGCATAGCTGAGCTGCGCTCACTCAGCTCGTGTGTGGTGGTAGTGGTTTGTTACACCTAGGCACAATGTGGGAAGGAGAGATAAGTAATGCTGGAGGGCAGCAGCATTGGCATGGACAAATGCAGATATGAGTGTTGAGGAGGCAATGTAGACACTGGAAGAGCAACAGAGGTTTACCAGACAGAAGAGAGTGTTTGAGAACTTAAGAAGTTGTGGTGGTAGAAGTATGTGAGGTAAGATAAACAGTAGGATATATAACTGCTTAAAGGATGATGTGGACACAAGAGATGCTGGTTATGACTAAAGGATAAAACTTACTGCAAAGTGTGGAACCATGATGGACTGGAGTTTCAGGAGCATTTCACAAAAAAGATAGAAAATTAAACTTTTCTTAAAGTCACCTGAAGTTCCAGTGTTCTTAACTACAGATTTATGTAGTGTCTTGTGAAGTAAGGGGAAAAAAATAATAAAATGACAGGTCCACTAATAAACACTTTTCCTTTTGATACCAAGATACTGATCCAGAATCTGAATTCCATGAGGTGTGCAACAGTACTTGGGGCAGAAGGGGTATTTGTTAGCCAGTTCCTATTGTTGCTGCCAGTCTCTGTATGCAGCATGAAATACTGCTGCTCTGACAGCAGCCTAGCAATTAAGGCAGTCTTGTGGAGAATTGTCCTCAGTGAAGAAGTTATTGAAGCAAATGAATTTGTTTACATTGTGACTGATGTTTTGTATGAATTATGACAAAACTTAGTATTTCATCTTCAGTATTAGTATTTCATCTTCAGTATATGCATAAAAGCAAACTATACCTTTGCCATCCTTTTCTAGCACCATAACCAAACTTCTTTTTACTGGGTGGTTAGAGAGTAATTAATTTAGTTTGGACAAAGGATCTCCCAAAGTCATTTAGATCAGCTGCCTGCCCTGCTTAGGACCTACCTAGGTGAGGTTGTTCAAGGCCCTTTGATTTTGTATTCTGTCACAGCTTTCTATTACAAAGTCTGGTTTGTGCTTCTGTTACAGAATTACTTACAGCCAGCTGTGGTCCCTTTGGGGAAATTTTGCATTATCTCCCTCCTTTACTGTACTTTTTGTTTGCTTATAGTAAAAAACTGTCCAGTTCTTGCTTGTTTCCTTCCAACAAATCCCTTGTGTGTGTTGCCTACAGGTTCTCCTGGTATTCTCAGTGGGTGTTTTCCTGGATACCACAGGTCATATATAGCCGTTGGTAACAAAGGTGCAACAATCCAAGTAAGGCAAACTATTTGTTTATTTATATTGCCTTAGTGTCTGAGACTTTTTACTCCATGTTTCTCTTCCTCTCTTCCTCTCTCCCACCCTAGTGCAGGCTGTGCTGTAATGGGTGCTTTGAGTCCTGCTTAGGTAATGTCTTTCAAATTGAAGGTGCATACCTTCTGGAATAAACGGGGCAGTGGAGGATATGTGACATGTTATGTCCAGGAGAAGGCAGTTGCACTGGGAGGGATGCACCAGGAGTAGAGAGTCTAGCAGGAGTTGCTGAGACAAGCTGAAAGCTTTCACGGTTGGATGGCAATGGCAGGGAGATGGTGGCTTGGCTCTTGTGCTCCTGGCAACCATGTGCATCTTCTGGTTTTGTTCTCAGTGGTGTCTGCTCCTTTGCTCAGTTGAAGTCCCTCGCACACTATGCTGTTTTGCAGCCTTCTCCCCACCCCAAATTTTCTGCCAGCTCCTCTGCTGCACTCCCAGCAGGCGGTGCTGAGCATCGTGTCTTTGTCCTGGGTAGAAGCTAGTGTGTCCCTGCTTGGGTTCTGCAGCCTTGCACCAAAACAGGAATGACCACACTTGTGGAGATCGGCGATGGGCAACACGGAATTTGATATGAATTGAGGCAAAGCCATTGATTGAGTGAAATCACACATACACACTTGGTACTGCAGACGTGGGAAGCTGAAAAGCTGCTAATTGGCTACACACACTGTTCACACCAAACTGATTGGTTAGTAACTATAATGGGTTCTGAGAAGCATATCTTATAGCTAAACATTGTTAGTTTATCTTTGATGTCTAAAGCTATCTGCATGCCTGCTGTGTCAACCAGTTATTATAGATGGCTGGTTCATGACATGTTCACTTACTCCCAAATACCTTCCCATAACTCCTTGGTTTAGGGCAGTCTGTACCCCTGTCCTCAAGGCCGACATGTTTTGAGAATGTGATTACCAAAAACCTCTCAGCGTGAGGAACTTTCCTGTCTCAAGGGAATGCAAGGATATTGTCAAGGCCTATGTCTTCTGTGAGGTGATGTAATTAGTTCGTCTCAGGCAGTGTGTTTAAAAGCATGCAGAGCACTTCTGATCTGTGCCTGAGCGGGTAAGGAAGATTTCAGATAAGGGAAATTGTCCTGTAAGGTAGTAAGTATATTTGCTCTTCCATTCTTAGAAGAGCAGTACTTGCTGTTGCATTAAAAGGCAGGTTCCAGGCTCAGGTTTGGCTGGACAAGGAGAGAGGGATGACTCTATTGTTTCCTCCAGCCTTCCAGGAGCAACACTTCTGCCCGTAAGTTTCTCCTCACATGGTGTGTTAGTGTGAGGACTGCACAGACCTCTTCTCCCCCGCTGAAAAGAGGTAGAGAGATCATCTACCCAGAGGTGTCTTAGAGGTACTGTTGCTGTTACCTGTGTGCTGTTGTGGAATCTGTTTCTGCCAGGCTCTTGTGCAGGTCAGGAAAGCAGCTGAGATTAAAAAAAATGTTGCCTAACGATTCTTCTGTAATTGTTGGGTAAGGCATGAATAACTTGACTTACCTTTCCACTTTTGACTTCTTCCCCCTCCCATTTTGGTTTTTTTTTTTATCATCCTGTTTGTCCTTGGGCAAAAGGTGTTTCTCTGCATTCTTAGAACATGTCTTTCCATCCTGCCTTTAGAAGAGGGCTGCAGGTTTAAACTACATATGTTACCATACCAGTCTAGGCAATATAAAAAATACTTGTAAGGTGGGGGATGCATCCTATGGTGAGAAAATGGTAACAAATACATGTTCAGTTTTAGGTGTGTGGAGGACAGCTTGTAGTTATGGTGATTATCACTAGTTGAAGATGCATGAAGGGCACCGTGAGCCAGACTCTGTCTCTGACTGGTCTGCATCATGAATGGAGCATGACACAGATAATGGCACCTTAACATCCTTGCAGTAAATCTGCCCTTTGGGAGGAAGGGAATCTGGAATACAGTTCCCTTCCTAGAACAGACAGTGGCATAAGTTAAACTCTGAATATGTGTTATGTGGCAGATGTAGCTGGTGTAGGTTGTCACAGGGCAACCGGTGTTTTTGGAAGTAAGACCTGTGTAGCTTCTGGACAGTGACAAACATACATTCTTTCCTTCTCTGTAACTCCTCTGTCTTGATGAAGAACATCAGAGTAAGATTCTTCCTCATCTAGACTGTGTTTTACAGTTCAATACTTCAGTTAGCGTCCTGAAGGCACTGCACAACTTTCTGCAAAGCCCATGCTGTGGGAGGGTGCACTGAGAAACGTTATGCAGCTACTTTAAAAAATGTGTAGGTCATAGCCTGTATTTTAATTAATTACATAAACATCATTGCACAGTTGTCTTGCCTGATTCATAGCCCAGTTGAATCCTTCCACAATGTGTAGCTGCCTCTGAGCAAACTTGTAGTTTCAAGTCAAAGTTTTACCTTTAATTGTTTACAAGGCTGGAAGCCCATGTTAGAAAGCTGTAAGAATCTTTGCTTTATAATGAATGCTTGGTTAATAAGTTCTTCAGCTAAGTTACCTTAGAAGTTCTGATTAATTTAATTCACTTTCTTCAATAGCAAGATTTTTCCTTTTAGGTACAGCCTGCGAAGTCTCTTGCTGTGTTAAAATTGGCAGTTCTGGGTAGGGATCAAATGCTTCTGGTGTCTTTCTGGGAGACCCTGCTTCTGGTTTCAGATTGTTGCATGGAGTTTGAGTTGAGCAATTAAAATGGAGGGGAGTGTTTGAATTAGCTGAAATACTATTTTGCAAGATTCAAACTCCTGCACAGCACTGTTTTACTAAGTATACAACAACTTCCAAAAGACTTCCATTCCCCCACATTCCTCTGGCTTTAGTGCACTTGTAATAAGTGACATACAGAAGGGTATCCATGCATCGTTCCATTGGTAGAATTTGTTACTTGTCTTCCTGGTCTCCAGCTAGTATAACTAACTGATCTGGTTTTGTTTGCCTGGAATGGTTTGTGAATGCTGTGGCTTTTACCAGCCTTTTCCCTTCCTTTATGCCAACTGTGCTCTGTACGTAGAGCAATAGAGCTCTGCAGAAAGGAATGATCTGGAAAGATGCTTTGCCTTGTGCCAATGTTGTTACAATGCGTGAAGGAAATGATTTGGGTTGAGAAAAGTGCTTGGAGCTCTATCACAAATATTTGTGATTCTTTTTCTTGAACAAATGAACAACAAAAACAAAAACCTGGAGGAGGGAGCTGGTGGTCTTGCTGCATTATTAATTTTTCTCTGGAGTTCAGTGGCTGATTTACCCAAAGTTAGAGTGCATCTGCCCAGAATTAGAGTGCAGTGAGTCAATGACCACCTTATCATGCACCTGGAATGCAAGAGGCTTTTTATGAAGTGCAGGATGATGTAGGATGGGTAGCTGAAGGCATTGGTTCTTGTCTTACCACCTGCATTTCTAAAGACTCAAATCAATGAGAGTCTGGGAAGAGAAGCTAGAACTACTTGGTGCTTCTCTGTGCTTAGTGGTGTTTGGACCTGAAACTTCCAGATGTAAATGGACATTTCTTGTGGATCAGTGTAAAAAAACCTTGGCCTTGCATTAGTGTGGTGGTTGGTTTTTCAGTGTTTGCATATCCTGGTTTGAGATAGCTTTAATGTTGCCTAATGGTTTGCATATAAGCTACTTCCAGATAAATTTTTGTGTATTTGACCTCCCTGCTACCTGCCTTACCCTTTGTCTTTTCTTGCAGTCAGGTACCTGGCACTGAACAGTCTTCCCTTTTGAAATATTTGAGAGTCTGCTTTAAGAACCTAAAACTTTGGTTTCTGCTTCTGCCATCAGCTTGCTTTTGTGCTTGTTTATCTTTCAATTAGTAAATTGCTGGTGTTCTGTAAGTAGCTGGGTACAGTTGAAGGGTGTTAGCAGTCCAGGTCTTCCTTATCCTCTGTGGATGTTTAAGATTCTGTGTCACTTTTTATATGAACTATGGAAAGTCTGTTAGTGCTTTAAGGAATTGAATAGGGAAGTATAACATGCTATTTACTTACTCCCCAGGCTATAAGTCTTGCTTAAGTTAAAGTAAAATGCTGAAAAAGCTTTCTGCCTCTCACCTTTGTTTTCAATACAGTCTAATCCCTGGGTTAATGCTAATTGCTGTATCAGTTTATTGCAGTTACTATCTTATCTGAAACTTGACTAGGTTTGATATTTATAAACTCTTTATAATCAGGGTTGATTTGGTGTTTGGTTTTGTGAGGGGGAGTGTGTTTAAGTGAATTGGTTTTCAATTTGTTCTAGAATGAGCTCTAGGGGCAGGGGTTTGGCCTGCACACAGGCCTTCCTTTCTTCAGCAGTTGTAAGGTCTCACTTCTGACACAGCATGCATGTGGTTACACTTAAGAAGCATTGCATTTATTTTCAGAAGCAGGTGTTGAAGGGATGTGAAGAGGTTCTTTAATCCTCTTAATGCTCAATGACACAATTTCTGATACGTGTAACTGTTCTGAAGAACTTTGAGGAGGGAAGAGTCCACAACGCTGGCCACTTTATCTAGTGCTACGCTTTCCCTATGTCTATTTATCTTTGAGTTTTTCTTGAAGTTTGCTCTCCAAGGAGCTTGCTTAGCTCTTCTTCATTGCTACCTGTCTGTCTTTATTATTCTCTCTGGTCTTTTAAAACTAAAGAAATTCAGTTACAATTTTGCTTAAGGAAACTTACACATCCCTGCATGGTGTTTGCCATTATCATGGCACAGTAAGCTTATTTTGAGCTTCTAGTCTGGTAGATCTGCTGGATCCTTCTCTGCAGTCCAGCTGCTGAGGTGATCAGTTCTTCTGAATGAAAATCTGATACGTTTGAGTCGAAAGAGGTGTATTTAAAACAGTACAAAAAGTCAGACATTAGGAGTTCAAAGAAAAAGGAGATGTGTTAGGCAGTCCTTTCATAGCTCACTAACTGTAGGACACCCATGTGTTAATTTAGGAGACTGGGATACTTTGACCACAGGGTAGCTGTTACATAAATGTCTTAAAACAGTGCTGAGAAGATCCTTTCTCATAATACGCAGTGGAGAATTCCAGGTCTGTGCACAAAATTGCTACATTCTTTTCTGGGATGAATCCTGTTGATGCAATTGTTTGTTACTGGTGCTTTTAAGCATTACAGTATACAACAGAAGACAAATTCTGGACTTCATCTGCACTTTAAAACAGAACGGGATGAGATAATCTGGGAGAAGGCCCTTGAGATGCATAGTTTGACAATGGTTCTTTCTATAGAGTAATCACTAGTTTAGGAGTAAAAGGATTTTTCAACCTGAGGCTGCTGTGGGGAACAGTAAGTTGTTGTAGGTTGGTTCTCCACTGACTCTTGTTTTGTCACTGTTTGCTGTGTCTGTGTCACGATTTCAGTGTGAAAGAAAATGTGATCTCCCATTTTCTCAGAAGCTGAATTCCCCAAAGACAATTTAACAGCTTAAGGATTAGCCACATTTTATACCGAATTCCCCCTGTCCCCTCTACTTTGGCTTCTGGGCCAGAAACCCAGCAAGGTCTTTGTGGACAAAGTTACTCTTTCTTCACTCTTCATTTCCTTGTCCTTTTGTGTAGTGAGTATGCACGTTAGGCAGCCAATTAACTGCAAACTTTCTGGATTGCAGAAATCCCCAGCATAGCTTGCAAGGAAAGGATTGTTCCTTGGGTGGCTTTGTGAGTTTAACCAGGACTGACCTTTGGTCTTTAACATCAGCTTTGAATCAGCTTGTGTCTGCACTTAGCTGCATTCCTATTTTGGGGAGGAGACGTCATTTTGGTTTTTTCTACAATAAGAAAGTTGGGCTGTGAACTTTGCAGCTCTTTGAAGCTTGTGACTACCAAGTTAGCCATGTTGTGTAAATTTGGGTCCTGTTGTTACCATGCAGTGCAGTGGCATCCCAAGATGTGATATGAACAATGGGAAGAATTGTTAGGCTCAGAAAGCCTGGTGCCTCGCACCAAAAGACACTGCATGCATCCAGCAAGCTGCTGCATTCAAAGCAACAAGCTGTGAAAATAATGCTATAGTGTTGGGGTACTGTTATTTCTTAACATAGTTTGGGTTTTTTTTTTCCCATCAATACAATTTCTCATTCCTTTTATTCTTCCCAGTGCTATGGTCAATTATAGCTTCTATGTTACAGTAAGAATACAGAATTAATATTTCAAAGACACCTTGCCCTTCCCAGATGGTACTGGATGAAGAGACTTGTGTGCATACAGAGGGACTGATTGTGCAACACTGGTGTGGTTCTTGGAGCTGTCTGGTGGTCCTTAGGAGGAAGAAGAAAAGGAGGAGGTGCTTAGTCAGCGTTGACTTTGTGAGAAATTGCTCAACAAAGAAATTGGTGGGCAGACTAGGAGGTGGGTAGGTAGGGAGAAAGAAAGGAAGTCTGCATTTAAATCAGTCATTTATTTCTAGTTTGGGAAAAGGCAATGGTTAGCATTCTTATACTCTGTAATGAAGTAACAGTTGGTGGAGGAAAGTTGCTTTAGCAAATTCATTGGAACTTGGGTAAGCAGCAAAAATGGCCACCTTAGACATACTTGAGTTTCAAGTTGAGTTGGATGTACTTAATTGGGGCTTCTTTTTTCTCCAATATAAATATTTCTTTAATTTAAGACCACAGCAGAGATAAACAGTCTTTTTTAAGTATTTGAGCTTCACCACAAAGCAGGCTCTCATTAGTTAGCAGCTACCATGTGGCCCATCATACTGTTTTATTTTTTCAGGCAAATGAAGAGAGGGTGGGATCTGAGGTACTGTTACTGGAAATTAGGAGAGACTGCCAGGTAGCGTAGTACACCAATAAAGATGCCTCATACCCTTGTTTTAGCATTTCTAATTTTTTCAGTGGTGACAAAAATGTATAAAAGCTATCCTGTGAAAATGAAGAGTGAAGGAAACAACAACAATGAAAACAAGGTTAATACTTAATACTGTCAGAAACAAACTTTATGCTGGTAAAGATGCATTTTAATCTAGTTCTCTTCTTGCTGTGTGTCTGAACAGACCCTAACCAGTTCTCAGTCGCCCTCAATAAATAATTTGTTTTGTTATTTTCTCTCTGTTTTAGATACAATGTCTGCTCCAAGTGGCAACCCTATGCCATCTGCACCACCCTCATATGAGGAGACAACAGGAATCAATGTGAACTATCCTCAACCCTATCCTGTCCCAGCACCTGGCCAGAAACCAGATGGGAAGGGAATGAACCCTCCCCCATACATGGGACAGCCCCCACCAGTGAGTAACTCTGGTAAGCCTGTAAAACTCCACTGTACCCCATGTTAAGGACGTGTCAGGTGGCTGTGTAATAGGTGCTGTGCAAAGGAGCAGGGTTCACAGGTGTTCCCCACATTCAAAAAATAATTTTGAAGGGAATAAGGTGAATCAGTTCTTACAAATGCTTCAGCATGCACTAATATAAATGATGCCATTTGGCGCTCTGCAGTTTTTAATGCAGACTTACCTTTGAGACTGTGTGTCTGCACCAGGAAATGCCATGCTGCAGTGTGCTCTTCAGGCGTTTCTTTGCTCTGAGCCTCAGATGTTTCAGAGCAGTAACTGGTTGTAGCTCAGAAGTAGTTGATTAACTATCCTTTTATCCTTAACCATTAAGTAAAGAGTGTGTTTCTCTGCTCAGTTACAGTTCAGACAGTGTATGTGCAGCAGCCAGTAGTATTTTATGACCGCCCCGTTCAGATGCGCTGCCCTTCCTGTAACCAGATGATAGTGACACGTCTCTCATATGACTCAGGAGCTTTGACTTGGTTGTCATGTGGTGGCCTCTGCCTGCTGGGGTAGGTTGATTCCAATTTGCACTTTACTTTTTTCTTCTTTCTTGACCTTCTATAGCTCTAAGGAGTGACAAACCTCTAACGAGTGACAAAGCTCTCAGTTTTGGTTTTTTCTCACCCTGTCTGTGTGGGACCTGACCCTTTATGGTTCGAATAGTCTATATCTGCAGTTCTGTCCTGCAGGTCCTTAACACAGCTCTAGAACACTAGAGCAATGGACTGTATAGCTGTGCGTGTCCTTCCTAAAGCTTCATGGCACCAGTTTTACTCATGGCTTTTGCAGGAAATATATTCTAACTTCTTGTGTATGTAACAAGTGGTAAAAGGTTGGTTTGTTTCTATTTCTTCTTTGCAGGTGTATAGCTGGCTGCTGCTTAATTCCCTTCTGTGTCGATGCCCTGAAGGATGTGGATCACACCTGTCCGAACTGCAAAGCTGTTATTGGTTCTTACAAGCGCTTGTAGGCAGAGTTTAAAAATGCCTAATTGATTGGTGAAGTTCATTACCCCCTCTACCAGCCTTCTCTGAATCTTCATGGAAAGTTTTAGAGGTTTCTTGCATTCTGTCACTAGAAACCAAAGAAAAGTCATGTTTCAACAAGAATTTGCTTGAGGGGATTCTTCTGCCTTGGGTCTGTAAAATCTATGTGTAATCTAATGTGCCACTCAGTCCAGCACCAGTTGATAGCAACTAAATGTTTTCCCTTCCTGCTTTATGCAAAACAGTTCGGTGATGTTCTTCAGTTAATCCTGTGTCAGTCTTGTTGCATGCTGGTGTGCTTGCTTACAGTTTCAGCACAGAGCAAGAGGAGAATGTTCATGGAGACTAAATAGTCTCATGCTTGGTGTTGATGCTTTTGCAACAGCACTATTTACGAACTGTCAGGGAGTTGCTTGCCTCTGAAAGAGGTGCCCTTCTTTGACAAAAGAAGTTATTTGTTGGAATCTTTTCACAAGCACTAAAATTCACTTTAAAGCTTTCTGAGTTGAAAGAGAACCAAACATAAAGGCTTCTTCCTTCTTGGAGGCTTATTTACCAAATGGACAACTCAGGTTATTGTGCATCAATGATGATTCAATCTAGTAATTGAATTTCCTTGCCAGTTTTTAAGTCTTGTGATATCTCTACTCTGCAGTAAAGATGTTTGTACAGGAATTTTTAATAGATACTTTTTCTGCATTTTTTTGGTGTTGCTGGGTTTTTTTACTGCTGATTTATAAGTCTGTGAAATGTTCTTTTATCTCCAGCCCAGTGGAACTGCGTATAGAGCCTTACTTTTGTAGCATTAGAAAACTTCCTTTTAGATTTACATATGTCAACAGATCATAAACAGACCTCAGCCTTGTCTTCAAGCTTGAATTCCACCTGCAAAACAGAGATACAGGACCTGTGCTTTTAATTGTTGAGCTGTTTGTTAATTCCTGTTTCTTCATTAAGAAGGCAACACGTTTAAGAAGTTTCTCTCAATGAAAGAGAAGTCCTGTTTTCTGAAACTGGATATACTTATTTAAGACAGTGATCACAGAAAAAATGGGGACTTGGCTTTGGAGGTTGTAGTGTTTTACCATGTCATAAGCAGCAGACTTGGTCTAAGTAACAGCTTGATGCATTTGAATGATACCTGTCTAGAAAAGGCAGACAGGTGTTTAAACAATCCTGTGATGCTAACATTGTTTTAACCTCTGTAAAATAAAAAGTTGAAATAAATACAAATTAAAATTCCTGCATTTACTGTTCTTGCCAAATGTGCCTTCTATAAGTATTTGGTGTAAGTTAACTTTTGAAAAGTCTTTCAACCTATCATGTTTGAAACCCAGGAGTTTTGTGGATCACAAATACAAGTGATAGGCCTTGTGTTAATTAGCTTTCTGTAAACTGCTGTTGCTTGTGGGTCAGCCTGCAAGTGGTTTGATGGCATTCTTGTGTATCTGGAAAAAGTTACTGATGATACATCTCCCTGTACCAGAAGAATTTATTTTGGTAGCTACTATGTGGCAGGAAGATGATGGAGATAAAAAGCTGTTAGTTTCACAGCTTTACACTTTGATGATGCTTTTTACCAGCTCATGTTTTCTGGGTTCTGCTGCACCACTGTGATGCTTTCGATGTTCTTTAAGGGCGTGAGTGATTCCCCATTGAATTATCTGTTCTGATGACACAGGCACTGTCACACACAAGTCACATGTTACTGTAAAGCTGGTCCCTGTCCCTGGATTCCACAGAAAATTTACTTCTTGTCAGGTTATCATCAGAGAAAGGCAAGAAGAAGCAACGAAGCATGCAGTGCTTCCAGACTTGATGTTTGCTTGCGTGCTGGGAAGGATTTTTAGTTCTCTCAGTACCCATGTCAGTCTGGTCAGGATGATGCTGATGAATGTTCATATGGTGAGTGAGTCTTCAAATCATTATTCCCTGAGCTCCACCATTCTCTACGAAGTGATGGTTGGAAGATCTGAGATTGTGGTACCAGAATGCAGGAAGAAACCTGACTAGAAAAATAATTATGTGGTGTTTTCTTTGATTTGTTTCACAAGTACAGGCCATTACATGTCTTCAGAATCCTCTTATAGATTAAGAATAGGACACATAACTTTGGCAGCTATTCCAGCTAGTTGAGCATTCTGCAAAACTTTTTGCTGCCTCTTCTATGCTTAAGTTTCCTTAAATACAAAGCTTGTGTTTATTCTCTTGTGTAGGGAATTACCTACACAATGCACCAAAGTAACTTCCTTTGTTAAACTTACTTTAGACAGACAAATACAGGATATAACTTGCTTTGTGTGAAAATGCTTTGTTTGATTACAGTGAAGTTACTGTTTGTTTTTAAAACTTACCTTAAATAAAAACTTTGCCTTTCCTATCTAGTGCTTGGAGTCAGAAAATTTTAACATTTGTCATGTTTCCAAACACACGAGTGGCTGAAATGTTAAAATTAAGTCAAGAAATGTAATCACAGGAGGAAATGTTTAAGTCTCATTTGGCCCAGGCCTCTGACAACGGCATTCTCTGGCCTGCAGACCAACTGTTTACATGCAGAACCACAATCAAAAACATGTTGTTTCCCTGCATCTCAGGCTCTTTATTTTTTTTTTCCAGTTAAAACTCCTTTGGGTAAGACTTTCCTTTGCAACACCATTAAACACACCTAAATCTGGCTACATTTGTACATAATAGCGACTGGTAGGGAGAAAATAGGTATCAATTATCATTATGTTCAGTTGGAAATGATCCCTTGTAATCATGAAATAACACCCTGCTTTTGCTTTTTGAATGTCTGAAGCACTTTTTTTTTTATCCTAAAATGCAGAAAATACAAGAAGGCAAGATTCATACTTCTTTTGTTCTAATGCATTGATTTTTATTGTTTTTATTAAGCAACATTTTGGTTAATTTGTTAGTAAGCAAGCAGAGCAAATAGGTTTTTCTTCTGTTGATGCATACAGAAGTGGCATGCTGACTTTCCTCAACTAAGTAAGGAAGGGGCCTCTGAAGTCCTCTAATCTCAATGCAAGTTTAGGTGAAGCCTTCCCGTTCCATCTTCAGGAGCTTTCCAGGATGATTTCTGTTACGTTTGAACAGTGTTATTTCCATCAGACTTGCATTTTTACCTGACAGAACTTGCAGAATGATTGAAATTAGTGAATTCTGGTGGGGCTTGAGCCAGAAAGAAACAAAATTTGGTTTGTCATGCAAAGAGGTTCCAAAATAAAAGCTGTTAGAAGAAGTAAAAAGCAGCTGATAACCTTACACAAAGGATTTGTTAAGCAAGAGCAGAGTGGTTTCCAGAAGCTGCTATTACTGTCGTGTTTGTGAAAACACTTCTGGCAGTTCAACCACAAGTTCTTTTTTTGAAGAAATGAGTTGTGATTTGTATGCTCAAGCTCAGCTGATTATTCTCTGTAACTTGGTTAGCGGAAGGAGAGTGATGGAGTGCACTCTGCCACCCTGGCAATGACACCGCAGGGCTGTGACAAGGGTGTGCTTAAATGAATTGCGTTTCATAGCAAATCAACCTCCTTGTGCCTATTTTCTCCATAGAGCTGCAACGTGATAGGTTTTTATGATCTGTAGGATGACTTTTCCTGTATTCTTGAGAGGTGAATGCCCTCAGGTGCCACGGGCTGAGTGGGGAACTCTCCAGTGAGCATCTCGCTGCTTCCTCAAACCAGGACACCAGAAGGTGCGTCTGAAACCCCCTGACTTCAAAGGAAGGGCTGCTTAGTACTAGAATTGATTTTTGCCCTATCGTTTGATTGGGTTTTTTAAAGAATTTGAAAATCTGGAGTCTGTTGGAGCAGGTGGCTGTGGGCTGGGGATGCTAACACGAGCCGTGCTCGAGTCTGGAATAAACCAAGTGTGAGAAGGAGGCCTTTCAAAAGTCCTTTTGCGGTTGTATGCTCTGTGTCATGCAACAGCTCGGGCTTTGTGACCAAAGGGGGGGAGGTCGGGGAGGGGAGAGAAAAGGCACCTCCGGAGCTCCCGCAGGGCACAGCCCCTCGGCGAGGAGCCGGGTGGGCGCCGCTCCGGGACCCGCAGCTGCCGGCGCTCGCTCGCGCCGCGGCGCCGGCCCCGCTGCTGCTGCTGGGGGCAGGGCGGTGGCGGCGGCAGGGGGCGCTCCTGCGCGCGAGGGCGGTGGAGCTGCCGGGGGCCTGCGGTCGCCTCAGGGCGGGGCGGGGCCGCGTCGGCGGCGGGGCTGCGTTCCCTCCTCGCCGCGGAGCTTTCTCGCCTGCGCTCGGCGGAGAGTGCCGGCGGTCGGGTGAGGGGTGTGTTTGGGGCCGGTCCGTGGGGGAGGCGTGCAGCGACCGCCACAGGCTTGGGGAAGGCGGTTGGCCCCGCCTTGGCTTCATTGCCTCGTAGCAAAGGGCCTGAAAACCAGCGTGGCTCCCAGCGCTACTCGGGCTTTGTTTTGTTCTGTTCTGTTCTTTCCTAGGGAAGCGATGTCTCCGAACGCCTTCCCCTCACGCAGCTCTGCCCGGGCCAGCGTTCCGGGCTCTGAGGGCTTCCCCGCGCCTCCCGTGCCTGCGGCGGCCGCGGTGCCTCCGCTGGCCTGGCTGTAGGCGCCAGGCCTGGTAAAACCGGTGAAGGAACCCGCTAGTTGTGAGAACAGGTGGGTGGGAGCGGGCTCTCCCCGGCCTCAGGCGCTGCTCGGGGCTCAGCGGGAGCTCAGAAGCCTCAGCCGCCGTCGCGAGAGGCAGAGGTTTGCGCTTAGAGGTGCCAGTTCGGAGCCATGGCTCAGGACACTTGCCTCCTGCTCCTGCCTGTTAGGGATGAGCGTGAGTTTTATAAGAGTATTTGCTTAGAAGAACTTTACCAGTCTGGAAAGGCTTGTAAAGGCTTTTCTTGACAATACTAGTGTGGAGTTTCCAGATGTTTGCAGACATCTTTACTCTGTTGTGTGCTAGATGGTATTTTTTGTTAAATTAATCTTGTAACTTGAGCACAATATCCATTAAAATGGATAAATACTTACACGACCTACCACCGGCGTTGGTCTCCTGTGTGTGATTAAACCAGTGTGTTTGCAGCACACGTGCCTGCTTTTCTCCAGTATTTTACAAGTATTTAGGACAGCGACAGCACCACAGTGGAAATTTCTCTTTGTGAGATTCTTTTCTGCCTGTTTTGGGGTTGGTGTTTTGACTTTTTTTTTTGAAAAATCATATTTGTGGGGAGATAGGAAAAAAAATGCTTAAAGGATGAGCTTATTTTTCAGCACAGGAAGTCTAGTCAACACAGTTTAAGTGTTTTCATTTGTTACTAGTGAAATGTTCTAAATGAGAAGCCAGTGCTTTAAGGTTCTAAGGTACCTCAGTCTTTAGAAGTTAAACTTGGTATCTTTTTTAGCTTCATTTTCAAAGAAAACCACTGAATATTTTCTTAAAAGCCTGGTTACACACAGTGCCCGGAACACCAATACGTTTCATCACATCTTGGCCAGGCACATTTCCATAAGGTCACTAATCCAAAGGATAATACTGATTTCTATGGGATCTGGCATTCGCTAAGCTGGTAGACTTTTACTTGCTTTGAAAGAAGACCAACATCAGTGTGTTTGTTATTTGATTCTTGAGTATTCAGATGATTTTATGTTTGCTGTACCTTTTTCTGCTGTTACAGGCAGCCAATAACAGATGCTCTCCCCTCTTGTGCTACAGAGGCACGTGTTGTCTTAATGAAAGAAATTATAGCTTCCAGAGAAGCTGAGGAAGACAAAGTAGCATATTTCTTCTGGCCTTTTTCATTCATTCCTAAACCCACCTTGGGCATGATCAAATCTCTTGCTGTGAGTAGATGTTGCTTTTTAAAATCTTTTAAATTTGTCATCAATCTGGCTAATCAATGCAACATCTAAATGTTTGTATTTTACAGTAATAATGTTTTTCATGGATTTATACAGATCTATATCCAGGTAATTTTGGTTGTGAAACTACTAGCAATTTTTATCTTGATTCCAAAGGAGGACAGAGTCGTGTTTGTTCACTGGACACTGATTTGCATTTGAAGCCTAGAGACCAGGAAAAAAATGGAAGGAGAAAAAAGTGTGAACTACCCTGTGGTCTCCAGAGACTGGTTTGGGCTAATTAGTTTTGAGAGTCAAGGTCAGGTCAGTGTGAGAATGATTCTGTGTCAGTTCTCCCACTTTGGATGGAGGCTGAATATGAGCCAGCAGTGTGCCCAGGCAGCCAGGAAGAGCAACGGCATCTTGGCTGGTATCAAAAATAGATACAGTAGATCTGGGGAAGTGATTGTGCCCCTGTACTCAGCTGCACCTCGAGTGCTGGGTCCAGTTCTGGGCTTCTCACCATATTCTTACTGAGGTCCTGGAGTGAGTCCAGAGAAGGGCAACAAGGCTGGGGAAGGGGCTGGAGGGCAAATCCTCTGAGGAGCAGCTGAGGGAGCTGGGGAAGCCTGGAGAAGAGGAGACTGAGGGGAGACCTTATCACCGCCTACAACTACCTGAAGGGAGGGTGCAGAGAGGTGGGCGATGGTCTCTTCAGCCAGGGGACAGGAGCTGGGACAAGGGGAAATGGCACTGAGCTGTGCCAGGGCAGGGTCAGATTGGATGTTAGGAAAAAAATTTTCACTGAAGGAGTTGTCAGGGCCTGGAACAGGCTGCCCAGGGAGGGGGTTGATTCATCATCCCTGGGTGTGTTTAAAAGAAAGGGTAGATAAAGTTCTTAGGGATATGGTTTAGCACAGGATGGGAACAGTTGGACTCGATGATCTTAAAGGGCTTTTCCAACCCTGTGATTCTGTGAGAACTTTATTCTCCAGTTTGGTCCATTACAAGCTTTGTATTTAGCACCTGGAGATGTTTCAGTCCTTTGTATATGCAGTGCTACTGCAGCTTCTGACATTTTTCCTTAAATAAGTTAATTGTATGCAGAGTAATAGTGGCTCCATTTTGTAGTATGTTTTTCCTTTAAAGATCTGTTGTTCTGATGGGTTTATACAGTGTAACCCTCATACTCCTACAGTCTGAAGTTGGATTTTGTGGGGTTTTGTGAAGCTGTAGCATTCCAGGTGGTGAAATCATAGATTTTCTTGTAGCTTAAATAAGCCATTAAGAATTTTTTTTAAAGTAAATAAAATCTTATGCCTGCTTGGTTTGTGTTCTAATGAACCATTGATCAGCCATGGAGTCTCTTGTGGAGTATATCACAGCCTGCTGCTCCCAGTCGTTCAGGTTCCAACCAGGATTACAAAACCCAGCTGTTTTTTCCCAGCATCTGCATGAAATAATCCCTCATGAGTTCATGTGGGCCTCACAAACATTTGTTGAAGTGATGGGATTTTCAACAGACTTGCTTCAGGGGCTACAGAAATTTGGAATTTGCAGGTGTATGGGACAGAAAATCTTATTTTCATTCTAAAAATTGTAAACTGCCTGTTACTTGCAGAGCTGTCAATGCTTTTTGCTATTTATTTAGGTGGGACTTAGAGAAACTGTACTGGTGAGGGTTTTACTATTTTCAGTGTCTTGGAAACTAATTTCAATTCAATTTTGCACTCCTCACTAATCACAGGGCATGATTTCTTTTGAAAAGAACTGAGATCTCTGATGTTGACACTAGCCTATGTTCACATTGTGAAGGTGGAAGAATTTTTCACTGTATCTCTGCAGGGTTGTCCTCTTTTGTTTAGATCCTTTAAGGGCTGTTTGAAAATATGCATTGTTGAGATTGTGTTTTAGGGTGTAAATATTTTGATACAGAAATTTTATTTTCTGTTGTGTGTTACAGTAGTGCTGAGAATTGCTTTTCTGAAACACACTGTTCCTTTGTGCTTGTTTACAGCCTTTGCTGAAGTCACTGGGAGCCAGCCAGAGTTGCTTCTTAGGAGTAACTGCTCTCTTACATAGGTTTTGTTCAGCTTACAGCTCCTGTGATGCTCTACCTGCTGTGCAGAGTGTGATGAGGACTCTTGGGAAGTTTCTGGGAGGAAACTGTACTGTGCAAGATTCAGAAGGACTCAGCCAGGTATCAGTCATACAGAAGCATATGATAAAATTCTTTACTTTTCTATTACCTTGATGATCTGGAACTTGTCTGGTGAAAATGGCATTTCAGTGGATTGCCAGAAATCCATGGATACAAGCTTTGTGTGTTAATATTATTTGGTAGGATGAGCAGGTAAGATTTTGTAAACCAACAAGTACAACCTATAAACATGGATGTTCTTGTGTATTGAAATAAGGAAAAGTCTTGGGTATCTTAATGAAGCAAACTTTGTAAATTGATGTATGGAAGAACACCCATAACTACCCTGTAAAATGGTACCTTGTGGGAAGTTTCCTACTCCTTTGTTGGCTCAAATTAATGTACAGTTAGTGTTGCCTCTTTTATTGCTGGCTGATAGCCTGTCACAGTGGAACTGACAGTAAGTCAGTCATGATATTGGGAGATCGACAGGTGAGGAGAATTGTTCTTAGATGCTGTGTGTGATTGTGAGTTAGGAGGAATTCCTGTCACAGTTCTGCATTTTTAATTGACATTTGCTGCTGAAGAAATATCTTGATACCTTCTGGTTTATGATCTACTTAAACATCTGCTGCTTCTTTATCATGCTTAGAAAATAGACATACCAGTGACAGTGTATCAGGTAGCAGTAAGAGCCGGAGAGTGAAGTTTCTCTCATGTATTTGTGTCTGTTTAATTTTCCAGTGTTCAAGCTAAACATATGGGATTTGTGCTTTTTTTCATACTGTGAGCAGTTAGTTCTTGCCCCATTTATTGAAGGAATAACTCAAACCCCCAGATTCTGTGTAATGGGAGCCTTGAACAAAATATTGATTAAAAAAACATTGTTGAACTTGTTTTGTTTTCCACTGCCCATAGAATCAGTTTCTGTGTATGTTTCTTACTCTGTGCTGTATGAAGTTACCTAGTTATTGGGAAGTTACTTAGTAGATTTGGGCTTTAAGGTGGTTTGGGGATATATTACTCTGATTAGAAAAAATTGGAATAGATGGTGTGTCTTTTAAAGTCTGTGCTCTCCACTGGAAAGCGGCATCACCGCACTGTTGAGCGGTCTCGTGTCTGTCAGAGGTGTCTCACTGGTCTCTGCTGAGCTCTTAGAAGTATTTAAAAAAATCAACCAGCCATTTAAGTTCCCAAAGATAGAAGTAGGGTGGAATTTTCAAGAAAAGCTTTGATTTCAGTATCACTCACTGATTGTCAGTGGGGTCGGTGTGATAACCTGAGCCGCCGCTCTCTCCTCCCGCAGCCTCTTGCATCCCTTGCTGCCAGCTGGGCAGGGAGAGTGCCATGTGGGTAGTTCCAGGTTGGGGTTGTGCTGCTGGACTGTGTGACCATTCATGCCAGTTGGTTGCAGCTGACCAAATGAAGCAGATGTCCATTCAGTTTATATTACAATCTTTCTCTGGGGCCAAGAGCACTAATTTCTTGACTGTACTGTGGTGAGTTAACCCTGATAGGCAGCTAAGCACCACACAGACATTTACTTACTCCCTCTGCAGTGGGATGGGGGAGAGAATTGCAAGAGCAAAACAGAAAACTCACTGGTTGAGAAAGACTGCATAGTAAGTGAAGGAAAAAACCCCCCAAAACCCACAAAAATAAAACCCCAGAAGTGATGCATAAACAGTCACTCACCACAAATAGACTGATGCCCAGCCAGTTCCCATGTATGGGAGAGAGGTCTTTGATCATGACTTTACTGAATGCACAGAGGAGAATAGAAAAGACCTTCCACCTGATGTCTCAAATCAACAGTGGATGGAGTCTTTGACCCAAACAGTTGTGGAGGGTTTTGAACATTTTAACTGTACTGACTTCCCTAGAATTTTGTGTTTTTTCTAGGGAACTGTCTAGCAGGAAAATCAGGCAATATTATGGTGTGTGTTGATAAATTTTTATTGTAAATTGGTTAATGTGTCCATGCTGTATTGCTAAAAGGTCAGAATGTGATCAAAGGGTACAAAATAGCAATGTACTTGAAAAACTTTTACTGTACCTCAGTGAAGGGTTTTTTTAAAAATGGTTTTGTATTCCAACAGGTCTAAGCCAGATTTTACTTTAAAATGCTACTTGGCATTAGAAAAACTGTCCATATTCATATGAATCTTGTCCTCACACAAAGCATAGCTGGTACAGTAAAGGCTGCAGTAAACCCCCCAGATGATCAGTGATCATTGTAAACAGAGAATTTTGCACAGAAAATGGTAATGCAATAAAATTTTATGTACAGCTGACAACATATGGAGAACTTTTTATTCTACCTTGCTTTGTATCTACAGATGCAACTGGTGTTAAAAGCCATGGGAAATGCAAGACTGGCAGCACCTTCACTAACTCCTGTTCTGAGCTTGTGTTTTTCCTTTAAAAGTAATCTGATGGAAATTGGTCTAGCTGCTGTCTGTGCCTTCAGGGGCATTCCCTGTTCTGTCAGGGTAAGTGATTTATTGCCAACAGGTGACTGAAGGCTTCCTGGCACTATCCCAGAGTTTTGACTTTCTGAAATAGTTATGAAACACGGAAGCAAATAAGGAACAAGTGCAAACATGTCTTCCAGCAGAGCTCCTTTGCTGGTTGGAGAGGTTGGTAGGACCCCCTTGATGAATGGACCTGTAATACACTTTGCTATAGGTTGAGGTAACAGTCAGTGACTGAGGTAATGCTTATGACTTCTGAAAAGATTACTTCAGTGTGTGTCTTACCTTATGGAGGTTATGGCTGAAAACCCACAGGACTTGATTTTTCCTGTAGTCTGTTCCACTCTATCATTCCCTGAAATGCTAAATATCAATGTGAGAAGCTTGTTGTGGTTGGCAATACACTTCATAGGTAGAACACTTTGTTAATGGTTTAATGGAACAAAACACAAAACTTATCTCAAATGCTATAAAGAATGGAAAAGCCAGAAGTGTTAGCCTGGGCAAAGCTGGCAGTCCTGCTCCACAGTAAGACTTGCACTTGGAGAAGATTTTTTTCTATGGCTTTTTTAATCCCATCATGGATTGGCATAATCTACTTGTTCTGTAGTTATGAAGCTTATTGTTGCTTCTTAGACCTGTTGGAATTGTGAAGTCAAAATGTTGTCTTACACCCCATCATTGTGTAGCAAATGAACTCATAATGTGGCACTGTGTGGGTGGACTGGGAGTGTTAAATGCTAATAGAAATGTTACTAGTATCAGTCACAAGTGTCTTGATTTCTGACAGTTCACCAAACAATTCATATTTGTTGATGCTGGGGAAGTACTGAATAAATTTGTTACAGTCCTACCCTTTGATTGAGAGCAGGAGTGATGATCTGAATAGTCTGTTCACAGAAGTGCAGTCATTGTGTCAGTGTATGAGCTGTAGCACAAGTGTGAATACAATAGAACAGTTTTCCCCTGTGGTGGATAAACCCATCATTTACAGTGGTGCTGTTAGGTGATGCTGTGTGTTGCACAGTCCTGTATAAATCAGTAGTTACAGGATTCAGGTGATGACAGTTTGTTCTGGAAATTTGTGGATAGGGTAGTATAGAGACTGTTATACCTTTGCATTCATACTGCATGAAGTGACTTTATCAAGTATAAAGCAACAGCTGTCTCCTTCAGAAAGGAAGGGATGTACCTGAAAGTGCATATGTGAGGTATTTTAGGGGGTTATATTCTTAATTGTCTGTCTTTGTTTGTTTGTTTGTGTTCTGGTTATTTCTTTATCTTCTTCTCTTAGAATGCTGTATTAATTCAGCTGTATCAAGCAACCAGTGAAGATGTGGAAATAAGGATTGCTGCTTATTATATAGCAATGAAATGTCCACATGAAGAGTTATTTAAACAAGTACAAAAGACTTTGCTGAAAGAAACATCCAGTCAAGGTTAGCCAAGCAGCTGCTGAAATCTTACACATTCCTAATGCTTCAGTGTAACATTTACTTTACAGGTGTACTGGTGCCAACCTATATACATTTTTTATTTAGTCTTAATATTTTGTAGGTTGCTTTTTAAAAGACTGTTTGTATGATGACCACGTTTTGTATCAGAATTGTGATGCTGTTATTTTAGCAATAGTCAGTACGGGGTGACTCTTCATAGGATTAGTTCCCTCTGCTGGCAACATTTCACAAGCCAAGAGCTCCTGAGGAAAAGATGCATGGAACATTTTTGATGTTTAGTGCATTAGAAATACAAGTAGATAACTGAAAATCACATTTTGTTGAGAAGCAAATGGCAGAAAAAATACTGCAAGCTGCTATAATTTTTTTTCTTAATTACATTTCTAATGCCCATAAATTCCATGTTTACTATTTGCTTACTATCATACAAATATTTTTAATAAAGACTTGCTACCATGTTACCATGGCCTGTCTTTGGTACCATCCTCTTTTGTAGTTGTTTTACTTCAGTTTTGATATGGTTTGAATATTGATCACAGTATTTTAAAGGTAGCATTAGAAACTAGGCAGATCACAAGACTGCAAAGAAAGGGCTGCTGATTTCTAATCAGACAATTTTAAGATACCTGGGGCATTTAAGGCTTCTTGCAGCTAGCATCAAGGCTTGATGGGAGGTGCTTCATCACTGCACCAGAAGTGATTCTTCAGGCCAACTGAAAGTGCACTAAGGATCACAGCTTGAGAACTGTGGATATAACAACAAACAAATGGCATCAAGAAACTGTTTATCACACAGGGAAGAAGCAAAATGTGGGAACTGGGACATGTTACATTATGAATGCTGTGAAAAGGACTTTGTGAGGAATGTTAATTGTTTATCCAAGTGTATAATATCTGGCCAACAGTGTAACATTCTGTTGGGGAAAAGGTTAGCATAAGAATAATAATTATTGATAGTTTGTTCTGATTTTTGCTCCCTGCTTCTGTATTCCCATGATCAATTACTGTCTGATCTGAACTAGACTAGTGACATGAGAGACTGTATTGAGAAATGATGCCAAGTAGAAAATCTTCTATACTATGTTTAAAAATAATTGGCTTATGCAAGTAGTTTTTTCTGAAGGAGAGGCTGCTTGGGCTAGTATGAAATGAAACTGTAGGGTCTATAAAAGGACAGAATCCTGTCAGCCTTTATTGCCAAAGCAAAGAGATGTTTAAGGTGATCCCATATTTGGGTAAGGAGGGACTTTTTCTAAATGGTTTCACCATGTTCAACAAAGAAAGAACTCATCTAAACTAATCTGCTTTTAAATCTGTCAAGAAGGAACAATCTGTAAGGTTGTATGCAGGCAGATGGAAGCAGGTTTGTCTGTGCTCTGATGTGTCTGGATCCTAGCCATCTCTCAATTAGAAGCTGTGTGTCTGTTTTATCAGGATGTTATGTCCAGACCAGTATATCCTGCAGCAATTATGAGTCCAGCCTCAGAACTGTGTTCACTTCATGATGCGACTTGTGGTTTGGAGGCAACTTGTTCCCCTGTTTAGAGCTTTAGATTTTTCTCTGATTTCCAAATGCTTTTCTTCTGTTCAATTTAAGTAGGCTCATTTGTTTGGAGTCATCTCTCTCAGCTCCTAGAGACAGATGATCCATTGAACATTCAAGATTCTTTTCCTGATGAAATCCTTAGCAGAGACTTTGAGCAAGAAGCATGGAAATACTCCTCATATTCTGATGTCACATTCCACTCAGGTATATGGAGTTTTGGAACTCAGTACTTTGTAGTATATGTACTCTTAAAACCCTACATGGCTTTTCTGGTCTGTTCATTACATGTTGCTCCAGAGAATTTTAATTTTTATGATTCAGTAGTGCCCAGATAAGCATATGTAGGCTTGATTCTGGTCTGATCTGAATTGGAGTATATGAAATGTAATTCCAGCAAGGCAGATACCATGCAACTTTGCCTTTTGTGAGAGAGGAGAATAAGAACCAATGAACATTTTAGATTATTTTTGTGAACACCAACTTTTGATTCCTTCCTTAGTGAGGTTCCTTTGCAGCAACAGGGAACAACAGGGATATTTTTTTTTCCTTCTGATTCATGTGCTTTCCTTGGTATAAGAAAAGATTCAAACTAATTTGTTCCTGTTTTACTATCTGTTCATCATCATTTTTAGCTAGAAATATACTATAAATATTGTAAATGCTGTTCTTTTAGTGTTAGATTAATAGGCTTTCAGTAATGTCCACTGAAGTCTTTGCTATCTAAAAAGTTAAATATTTTCACATGTTGACTTAATTTATTCACCTCATTATAATAAGCAGAGTTGCACTTTCCCAAAGAATGGTAAGACTTGCAAAGTATATGAGAAGGCTGATACTCAGATGGTAGATGTCTGATGTTTTCTGTTGCAGCTGGTGCAGGTGCAAATATGGAAGCAGTGGTGGTCTTTTCTCCTGCATCTTTTCTACCACGATCAGTCATGACAAATTTGACTGTTCACCTTATGGGACAGGCTATAAATCTACTGGGGGCAAGTTTCTGCATTATTTTTTTACCCCCCTACTCAAGGGACACTTGGTTTATGGAAGTAAAAAGAAGTATTTCCTGTTTTCCCATTACAGCTTTTTTAGCAGGATGTGCTTTTCACTGCTACAGCAACGTTGCTGCAGACTGATGACTCATTTGTGAGATGGACTTAGTCATAATAAACCACTTCCATTTTGGCAGTACCATACACCAGCCAAGTGAATGATATTCAGCTCTTGCCAATTCAAATGAGAGATGAAAGTCAGTGCTTTCTGAGACGTTGGTCCAGCTCCTCTTCAGGACAGTGAGATTCCTTCACTTGACTCTAGTGTGGGCAGTGGGTTGGCTGGGGTACACCATTCCTTTAGTACCAGAGACAGTCGTATCATTAGTGACCTAATGTTTAGGTCAGTGTTTAGTCCCATTGAGAATCCAGTGCTTAGGGTATTTAGCTGCAACTTCATCATCTTTAATTGTGCCTCTACTGTGCCCCAGGAGAAAGTGGTGTTTGGCACAAGGACTCTATTGCAGGTAAAAATATGTATGTGAAAGAAAGAATTTAATGTAGCCTCCAGATCTCAAGTTTAAGCTTGCAATGGAACAAACCTTTTTTTTCAGTGTCATATACCCTGGATTTATATGCTTTAGTAGTAGTGTTTTAGTCAAATTTCCAAACAGAATCTTATTTCAGAAGCACTAAAGGGTGCATTACTCTTTTCCAACCAAAATACTATTTGTAACTTGCTAAAATAACAGTAACTCAAACTGTCTCATTGTGGTGTAAATGAACCAGTACCCAAATAAAAAAGGTTTTTTAGTTTGTACTTAGCTTCACATAAATGACATTGTAAAGAGTGTTCACTGGAGAGACTTAACACTGAAATATCCAGTATTTGATGCTGCAAGAGGTAAGTATTAAACTTTGTAGACCACTGTAATGTTGTATGGCAGAATTTTGCTGTACAAAACCCTAAGGGTTGTGTCTGCATATGTACTTTCTTAAATTTCTGCCTATAGAACTGGATGCAGCTTATGCATCTCACTGTCAGGCTTTTCAAAGCTATATGCTTTCCCCTAGATTGGTGTATGATTAGAGAATGCTGAAGCTCTTGTGCAGAAGATTTTTGGGCAGAAGCCTGCTGCTACTTTCAGTGACCATATTTTTTGCAAACACTAATGAAAGAAATGACATCAGAAAACCCAGTGGAAACCACAGGCAAAACCAAGCAGAGGAAGCTGATTTCGAAGCAGTACAGCACTGCTGATCATCTTGTGACCAAGTCTGGCAAGCCGAAGTTGAGAAAAGCTAACCAGAATTGTCCTGGTAAAAGTACAGTAAGATGAGTGAGTTAGAGAGGTAACTGATTATGTAGATCTTGGAAAAATGAATGACGTTCCCCAGTTAAATGTAGGGCTCCCCCTAGCACTGGACAACTGCTCTGTGTTACTGTGATTCCTTTGTATAAAGGGTGTGTCACTTGTAGGGAGCATACCCCTCTTGTAGGGAGCATACCCCTCTTGTAGGGAGCATACCCCTCTTGTAGGGAGCATACCCCTCTTGTAGGGAGAGTACTAAACAGCTGCATGAACTAGAGAGCAAGAGAGCACCAGATCTTTAGTTTTGCAGATTGTTTTATTGTCTCAAAACAATGACTCTCAGTCGGGGGAATATGTTGCCTCTGTTTTTGGGCTTCCTCATTATTTTGTGCTCTGATATGCTTTATACTGATGTCCTTTTGTCTGTTGGATTCTGCAGCATTGTAAACAGCTGCTCCATGTTCCTGAGTCATGCTGGTGACAATCTGACTCCCCAGTTTGATGTCAGATGTTACAGTGACCCTTTGTGAATTTTCCCCTGTTTGGAGAGAGCTGCATTCTATGCACACAACGGGAAAGCTTTGGGAATTGACTTCAGTTGCTATCTGGAAAACCATGATTTATTTACTTTGTCTTAAACCATCTCTCTGGGGACTCATCTTCTTAAAATTTCTTACAGTGTATGCTCATGGGGTTTTGTGTTGCTGTTGTGTTGTTTTGTAAAGAGGGAAGATATAAAACTTGCACTTCTTAGCAGTTTAGCTGGCAATCGTGGCACACATTATGTTGGATTGATTGAGGTTGTATTTTTCAGAGCTTCCCCTGTTTGTACATATGTCTTGCCATACTTCTTTTGCAAGTCATTTTAGGACTACACATTACCTGTGTTCATATTGAGAGCCAGCTTGTGTGGTGTGGAGCTAAGTTCAGCTGAAAAGAACAGATACTAATCCAGGGCCATGAGTGGCTTGAAATATTTATAAGAGGGAGCCTAATGTCTCTCTACTAATAACGTAGCTTGCACTGAGGAAGTGTTGTTTATGAGTTTGGAAGGATATGAATATAAACAGAATTCTCTTCCTGATTTATTTCTTTATTGCATGTCAGTTCACTGAGAGAACAGTGGGAAAGGAGGCACTCAAATGTCAGCTCAGCATGAAAATCTTTGTAAGTAAACTTAGCTTCTTGGATTGTGAAGATTTAACAAATGAAACATTATTCTTTAAATCTGGCTGAGTTGGCTGTCAAACCTCTGAAGGTAAAAGGAACGTTTTTTACTATTTGAACAGAAATGCCAGGAGAAACTACTTTCTGCTGGATATGTGAAACATAAAATATTACATGTTGTTTCTTTAAATTGAACTCTGTAAGACAGTTGTATGTATTGGGTTTAAACAGCATTCAGTACATTAGGCAAGGGGACTTGTTCTGCTGTTTGATGGTTCTTAGCTCTTGCTTTTCTCATTCAAATCCATTGATGCTTAAAAGAAAACTAATTCTTTACCTGATGTAGGACTAGTGTCTTTCTCATGTCCTGGCCAGATGCAGACTTTGGGCTGCTTTCTACCTTATTTCCCAGATCAGCTCAGAAAAAACACTTTCACATCAGACAAGCACAGTGGATAGTTACATCTGGAAAAATTATTGAATGCTGACTTTATTATGCAAAATAAAACTCTGGGGTTTATTTGTTTGTGCTTTTTCACCATAGGGGCAAGAAGTCCAGTTTAATAAAAGGCTGAGTTTAGCCACTGAAGAACTGCAGTTTCCAGCAATACCAGGCTTTCCTGTTCAGCTGGCAGTCAATGCCTCAGCAGCAGTCAACATAAAAATCAAAGGGAATGTGGATTTCAGCAACAGTCAGATTTCTTTCTAAATGGATATTTCAAGCCAAGGTAATAACTGCTGAAAATATGTCACTTTTCACATATTCCTGATGTCAAATAGCAACTCCTGATGTGAAAGTTTTGTGTGAATGTCCATTGTAAACAATTAGGAGATTCCTGAAGAACTTGAGCAGTTGCTGAATGGTTGCTGTGCTATAAAGACAGCAGTGGTTTCCTATCCTGCCTGTCTGATTTTGGACTCTGTTACTCTACCTATCTATTTCAAAGCTGACCATTCCTCCTATCTCTAAATCACATTCTCAAATGCTTGCATGCAGATGATGTTTGGAATGCTTTACCTGTTATTTTGGATTTTTCTCAGGATCAGACATGCAGTTACATGTTACAGATCCACAAACCAGTGTGTGCTTTAACTCTGTGTTCCCTTACCTGGCTGCTGTAGACTTTTACAGATACTGCGTAAATTTACTAAACTTCACTGAGTGCTCTATAGACAGAGATAAACTTAAACCTGGTATCAATCCTAATTGTTTTCCCTTTCCTGATATTTCCTGTTGAAGTCTATGTTCAAACCCCTTAGGAGATACCATAAAACTACTATTTTACTGTGTGTTAGAAAGTGTATGTCTGTGTACATACAATTTTTTCAGTTATTTCCTGAAATAAAATAGTCACAATGGTTTAAATGTTAGAATACACTGTGTTACAGCATTGAGCACTATGTATTTATTAAAGAGCATGAGCAGCCTATGGCTTAAAATGAAGTACTTGAAAAAGAAAGGGCTTTGCATAGAAGAATTTGTGTCTGAATCTTTCAGCAGTGCATTTGTACAGCTTTCTGCCCACGTGGGCATTGTGGGGCCACTGGGACAAACTGGCCTGAGCTGGTTAACAGGAATGAGGACATTGACTAGTCTTGATGGGGGAATCCAGGTAAAAAAAGGGCAAGACCTCAAAGTTTTCTTGAACACTCCTGAAGGATCGATGGAGATAATTAGTTTCAGGTAAGACTGAGTTGTCTTCCTGAATAGTAATTGTGATAACTGTCAGGCTTGTTAATAGAGCAGAAATAGAGTTTGTAAGAAAACAGTTTCAGTCTGACTTGTAATCCAAATCTGCCATTCAGAAGAAAAGGAAGGGGAAGTTATCCTGTGCATTACCATAAAACCATGTGTTCTTCCACTGAAGTGAAATGCTCAGATCAAAGCCTTGTGATAAAAGCTGTAACCGAATTCTCATACTGAGTGGCAGTTCTGTTTCTGGAGCCATAGTGTCCAAGGCATTGAGTTCAGGGTATTGAAGTGAAGGAAAGCATAGCACTCCTTCCAGAGATGGTAGTTAGCAAAACCAGGTACAGAGTGTTGTTTATCAAAGCAGTGGAGTAACTTGGAATATCGTACGAACAAGGAATGCTCATACCCTGATGGTGAGTTTTCACTTAGCTTCTTTAATGTTAAGTATCAGTTCCATTATGACATACCACCTCGACAACTGTTGGACATGAAACAAATGAATTACTTGTTAAGCAGAGTAATTACTTAATGCAAGTTAGACTTTTTAGCTCTTGTTTTTTCTGGCAGCTTTCTCTTTTATTTGGTCTTATAGATCTGATAGAACTCCAGACAGAAAGCACTGAGATCATCAGTGTGATGACATTTTGTAAATGACAGGTCAACTACATGCCTGGTAGACATGACAACAGATGAGTGAAATATTTACAGTATGTGGATTGTGTTTCTCTTGATTTGGGACACTGGGGTGCTGTAGGATATGCAGTTCAGAAAACAGCTAAAAGAAAAACTGGTTTTAAGTGATTGTGTGAAATTCTTGGTTGCAGCTCTAAACTGCTTCACAACGGTGGATGGGGCAGAAGGCATACATGTTTTCCAAGACCACACAGAAACCAGGTCTTGCACTGGGAAGGAAGGTGAGTCTAGCTGTCATGTTTGTCTTGGGATGCTTAATCATTCTGAAATATCTGCAAGATAATTTTATTTGGTAGAATTGCTTTTTTGCATATTAGATCTAAATAGTCTTCAGTGCAGTGATGATTTGCATGTTTTCTCTGTTACTCCAACTGAATGTTAACTGGTCTTCTGCCAGTGTCTGAAGTTATTGGCTGGCATCTGTGTGTGGCACAATAGGATGATGTGCAGTAAATCTGATGCAATTGTCCTTTCCTCTTCTGGTCTCATGATTTGAGTTCAGCCTAAGAAGACAAACTTTTCTGTGAAGACTGTGTGGAGGGGTTATAAAAGAGCCTGTCATGCTGCAGATTGAAGCTCAGATAGAAGAGCTGAAAAAGGAGAAGATGCTCTATCAAAAACATGGAACCCTCCATTTCAGGTTCAATAGTCTTATTTCTGTCTCTGAGGAATGCTTTGGCCTAAATTTCATGTGTATGTTGATGCTCTTGGGAAACATTCTGTGCTTTATAAAGTGTAAGTGCCACATGCACAAAGCCTGTGCTTCCTCCCATCTGGCTTTCTGAAATTCCTCAAGCACACCAGCTTTGTGGGCTGGTTATTTACATCCATTTAGCTTTTTTCCTCTTTAATGAAATGATAGTGAACAAAGTTGTCAAAGGCAGTAGGCCATGTGTGCAGTGGCAACATGTTTGCTGGCAGCAATATGGGGTCTATAGCCTGCTTTCATAAAACAGGGTGGTGTGTCCAAACTTTGCAGTGGTGAGAAGTTCCAAAATCCAGACCTGATGATCCTCTGTGCCATCCAGATGCCTTTTTTTCTAGTGCTTAAGAATAATATAGCCAGAGGTATCCCTCTTAAAACATAAAAATTGGTCTTTTTTAGATTCTGGAATGTGTTTCCAATTCCTGATGAGAATGGATGTCCTGCTTCTAGATATTGGCTCTCTCTGAAACTTCTCTCTTCATTACCCTTTATCAAAACACAGCTGGAAGACCCTGGTAAAAATGTATGCTCAGAATTGAGACATCTGAATTGTCCCTGGGGAGATCTCAGCTTTCTTAAGGCATAGCAGGGTCAACAGGAGTGCACAAGCTCCCTTAGGAGCCATTGTGCATCTTGGAGATGGCTAAAAAACTGCAAGAGGCCTTTTCAGTAATGGAAAAAATATGTACATGAAGAACAAAGAGCTGTACCAGATACTCTGCTGTGTATACAGGCAGTCCAGTGTCATTTTTTCCAAGATACCCAGCCAAGTAAATATGCAGAAATATTTAATAAAGTCCATTAATAATTACACTGAAGTAGTAAACTACTCTGAGAATTGAACTTCTGTTGCATTAGATTCTTGGAATGAGAATCTGTTTCTACAGTAAAGCAATAAAATGTGGTTGATAGGTGAGATTTTCAAAGCTGCCATAAGCTTTTGGACACTGTCCCTTTTTGAAATGAAGTCTTGGCCCTGAAGGTATGTACTGGTTGTCAGAATTTGAGAGTATCACCCTCTCCCATGCTCTTCCAAGCCTTTCTTGAATCCAGGATGGAAAGTCTTTATCAGAAATCCTGGTAAATGTGTGTAGTTTGTATGAAGTTGCAAATATGCTCTAGTAATTTCTTACAGGTCCTGGTCCTGTGTGTTTTGCTTATATAGAAATACCTTGATGGCATTTGCAGATGAAATTTTGGAGTTCAGGTTGAGCTGGCTAGTAAGATCTGTTACACTTTGCTTATTCCTTGTTTTGTTTTGTTTATTCCAGGCATCTTCTTAAAGGGCTCATTCTGCAGAGCTTTCTTCTGGAGGAGACATTCACTGTTGACAAAAAGCAAAAGCATTATTCCTTGGAATCAAAAATGTTGATAAATGGTGTGGATGAAACAGTTCATACTCTTACACTTGGTTACCAACATGAAAAGCCCTCTGTGAGTTGTAAAAGAATTTCCTTTAATCAGGTATACCAAAAAAGCCAGCAAATGAGTGATTTACTGTGCATTATCTTAAGTTCCTTGCATTTCTTTTAAAATGTTTTTTAGATTTGTGCTGGCTTAACTCATCCTTACAACTACAGCTCGTTCCCCAAAGAAGCTGAACTATGTGTTTTAACTCAGAGTCACCAAAATGTGAGTAAATTGCCCATTAAATTCAGTTAGGAGAGATTCATTACCTGTTTATTTGCAGTTTATTGCCTTTTCAGACCTAACTTGCTAGAGGCCTTTAGTTTCTTACCATATAAATGCTGCAACCAAAAAGTTCAGAGGCAATGATATGGTTGATGCCTCCCTAATACCATGTTTTGTAGAATAATATATAATACATTCTATAGCAATATATTATAATAATAAGTAACATATTGTTTTGAAATACTGTTATGTGTTAATATTACTAATAATAAGTACTGGGAAGGAATGGCTTCAGGGGTCTCACACTCATACTTATCTAGGTGTAGCCATTTTTCTTACCAAATGCAGCTGTTTTTTCCTGCTTTCCTCATTTTTCATGCTGAGCCACAATGTATTAGCTCACAGCCACCTGGTTTTTCATAATGAGTAGGGATGAGTTCTCTGATCTCTCATAACATGAAGAGTTAATAGGTGAAGCAATTTGCTTATTCACATTCTTAACACAGAGGTGAAGCATGAGCTTGAAACTACCTTGAAGGTCAACAAGGAAGATGTGCTCAGCTTTCTAGAGAGACACCAGGACAAATCCAGGGAAGCAGATTTTAGACATCTTTTACATATGGATGTCACACATTCATTCCAGGTATTGGTGGTTCTCATTTATGGCATTTTTATGTTTTGGTGGCTGTTTTACTGCATTCTCTTTACAATTATACTTGGTTTATGCTTGTAAACTTTCTAGTTCAACAATATCTTGGCCCTGAAAAAGACCCTAGTTATTGATACAGATTATGATTTGATCTGCTGAGATAATGTCTTGTAAGAAACTCACCAACCTTTTGGTTTCATACTTTTTTTAACTGCATTTGTTTTATTTTCAGTGTCTTTAGGTAAAATTATATATACCCATTTGCTTGTACCCATCCTCTACTTCATGCTAGAAGTTCAGACATCAAATCACATGAGGCAGTAGATGGGAAGGCAATGTTAATGTTTACATTTTACTGTCTCAAATAGCCTGAGTTTCCACAAGCAGTGGGCCTACGTGGGGAGCTGTTTTCCAGCCAGACTACACTGGAACGTTCTGACTACAGTGCGATTGTAAAAGCCATCATCAACAAGAACGTGTCTTCACAGGTCAGTTCCTTGATTGTTACAATCTTGTTGCTTGAACTTCTTGTGGCTTTTTCAATTCAAACACTCAAACCTGTGTTGAGTGTCCTACTTTTCACTTTTGGAATACCTGTCAGCCTGGGAGTTGTTTATGTTCTAAATTGCTGTGCAACTTCTTTCAGGCATGAGAACACGATGCATGTGTACACTGCCATGCTGGTCAACTCATGTGGAATTGAATTAACAGAGTGGAGAGGTAGAAATTGTTAGGGAAGCTGTTCACTTTTTGTGGTTAAAGTTTATTCTGGCTAAATGTCTACATGCAACTGGAATAGTTTGTGGTTTTGGCCAAAATTTAAAAAACTGAAAGTCAAATTAAATTGTACTTAAAATTCAGCATAATTGACTTTGCTGTCTTTGTTGTTGAAAGCTGTAGCATGGTGACAGGCTTATATGCAACAATGAGGTGTCACCTGTGGCTTTTATTACTAATTCAGAAGGTTCCTTCTCTGGGATTTAACTTTATCTCATGTGGTGGGTTGAGGTAAAGGCAAGGAAGATCACTTACCCATTACCTTCATGGACAAAACAGACTCAATTTAGGCAGATTTAATTTATTACCAAATACCCTGGAGTCAAAAATATGTGGAGCTCCATCAAAACAAGAAGGAAAGGCAGTTTCTTTACAGTGTGTGAAAAGGAAGAGCAGAGAACACATAAGTGAGGACCAGTAGCTATAGACCTAAATCAGATAAGGGTACAGGTTAATATTTGTCAAGTGAGTACCTATGGAGACATAGAAGAAAAAAAGGAAGACAAGTCTTGATGCTTCTGGTTTAGGTCTGGAAAGCATCTTGAAGGCCTGTCTGAAAGATGAACTTCAGTCAAGATGATGGGTTTTAGTCAGTCAAGAGATTGTGCTCAGTTTAGGTGAAATGCTGGGTAGAAGCTATGGTGTGTCATTTGTTGATTTTTTTTTTCTTCTCACAGATGACAATTCAAGAAGTCTCGACTGAAAATGAAATGGAAGGAGCTCTGAGGCTGACCTATGAACAAAACACAAGCTTCTCCTTTACCAGTAGGAAAAAAGACCAGCAAGGGTAAAAGGGTCATTCTGAGCACTGTAAAAATGTCATTAGGCCACTGTGATTCCATTTAAAAAGCAGCTACTTGTTTAGTCACCAAAGCACTGGTGAAAGGATAACAACCCTTTGATAAAGTGCATAGTCACACCAAACAGTCTAAATTCCTCAAGAAGTTTATGAAGGGCTGCAGAGAGATTCCCCTCCTCACAGCTTGGGGCACACCTGTCCTTTGGCTTGCCCACAGCATTTAAGTAGCATACAGTGAAATAATCCTGAAAACTCTAGGTGTGAGTTAGACAAGTACTTTAAAATATATGTTGATTTGACATAACTAACTGTTTAAATTAAATTGTTCTGTCACAGTTGAACCTTGTAAAATTATGGAGATTCACTCAGTTTTCTAAGTTGGCATCTATATAGCTGTATCTGCTGTGCTAATTTATCTTTTTCTGTCTTCTAAAAATTTTCAAAGTTCTTTAATGAAATGAAGAATTAATATAATAGTTCTCTACTTAAAAAGGGTTATCTGGTGTAGCATATAAACAAACTGTAGGCTTGTGAGGGTGTTTAAGAGGTGTAATATTTTCAGCCTTGGAAAGAAAAGTGGAAAGCAAAAGAAATTTCCACTGAAATGCCTTGTAAGTTCTGTTAAACTCTCCAGTAATCATAGAATCTAAGCTGGGCCCCCTGATGATGCTTGCAAAGTCACATTCCAAAACACCTTTCTCTTCTTAAAACAGCTGATGCATTTACTATGACTAGTAAATTACCAGCCAAAGTAAGTTCTGTTCCAGTGGGCCACGTTCTGTCACTGGGATGCATATGCAGATTTTTCCCTGAGGGCAGAGGTGGCACTGCTGACTGGTCTCCTTTGCCTTTTGTATGAGTGTGAGCTGGGTGAGCACTCAGGGGAAGGGTCTGCAGTTTGTGGCTCTGGAAGCTGAGGCAGACTTGGAGTACTCAGGGGAACTGCTGCTGTCAGTGAGAGTGGACTCTCTGAAATATTGCTGAACAAAAGTACGTTTCTTCCCTTTAGTGAAGAGTTGAATATAAAAGCACTGCATACTCATCCCTCCTTTCTACAGTACTTGCCCAGTGCAGCAGAATTGTCTTCTGAGGTAACTGTCTGCAACTTTTCTGTCACATGTATAACTACATGTTAGACTGGTCTAATATCCAGAAATGTAAGAAGAGTGAAGAGGAAGGCTGAGATAATCTTCCCAGAAAAAGGCTAGTAGAAACTTTACAGAGGTTTGGGATTTTTAGGTAGCAGACACTGGAAGGCAGATATTATTCTCTTCCTTTCATAAAGATAAAAAAGCAATTACTGAAATACCTTGATACATACTCACCTCAAAGATTTTGCCTGCTTTAAGAAACTTCTAGCTTTTGCCACTTCTTGTGTAAGCTTCTTTAAATCATCTCCTTCAAAATAAGGGAAAACTGGATCCTGAAACCAAAATTAAAGTAGTCTTTAACTTGCACCTATTTATTATTTTCAGTTTCTACCACTGTAATGAACTAACCCTAAGCTCTCTGTCTCCCTCCTCCTATCCACTTGCAAAGTCTCAGTGTTACAAGGGGAGAGCATTTTACAATTAAATGAAATACAAGATGGTAAAGATAAGAAGGCACAGTAACAGCTAAAGTTAGCTTGAAATCCAGTGCCCAGGTACAAGATTATTTTTGCTTCTCTTTCAAGAGCCCACATTACACTGTGTGCTTCTTTCATGGGTTTGGTCACCTGGCCAAGGCAGCTGCAGAGAGGCACAGCCAGATACTAAGAGTCCTCCTCTCAGTTTCACTGTGAAGTTTCTTAGAAGTCTTGTACTGTTTTTTCTCATTATTTTTTGTTTTTACATGTAGTTTGATGACTGATGAAGAACTAAATTGAAATTCAACAGAACCAAACCAATCTACTTAACATACTTCTTCATCATCAAGCCCCTCTGTCAACATTCTGTGTGCTGCTAATTGTCCATCCACATCTCCTAAACAGCAGTGGTATCGCCCTCCTGTTTGGGAAGCAAGCTTCTTCAGAAATTCAGCAGCTTCTCTGTTAACAAGAAGGTAATAAGTTCCTTATGCAGATTATTTCTCCAAAAGCAACCACACTAGAAAAATAATTTTTAAGAATTCCTCAAAAATATTATAGCCAAGTGCTTGGAGGACATGATTATGAACAGTCAATTGCTAATGAAAAATACACACTGCTTAGCTGTCGTAACCTCCAAAGACAGGCTCCTTTTGGGCAAGAGGTTCAGTGCAGTAAACTGAAAAAGAAACTAAACTAAAAAATCCAGAAGCCAGAGTGGCAGGTAAAAGGCAGTAATATTTTACACAGGGGAAGAACCCCAAAAGCTGGGGTACTCCATAAAAGCAAAGAATGTTTTGTGCACACCCAGTGGTTTATTCTTTTCCCTAAGCCTCTCACTTGCCATTGTCCAACAAGAGCCGTTAGGATAACTGGTACTGTTACTACTGTATTCTTATTAGTGTGCTGACACTTACTGCCATTTAAACATTACTTGAGAGTCCTGTCTCCCAAGCACTGGCACTGCAAAGTCAAAACCAATCACACAGCCATTAATTTCATGTATGCAGCAAAGACTGATGCCATTCGGGACACTAAAATCTCCACAATTAACATGTAGGAGATTTCTTTGAAAGGAAACAGCAGACTGGGTTTCAGAGTAACTCTCAATCAGACAACTTTCTCCCTCAATAGCAGATTTCCTAGCAGTTCACCAAATGAAACGAAATAGAGGGTTGCTCTGCTTGTTGGTTTGTACTATGAGAGGGTCAGACATTCCTCACTGCAGCTGGATAACCCCACAGAGTTGTTAACCTCAAGCCAGCCACTGGGATAGTTCCGACAACGCAGCTTTCTGACAACAAACCAATCAGCAGTTTTAAAGCTTGTGTTGTTCTTGTTGCAAAGCATCACATACCTGTCTGTGCAGCTGAAAGAAATGGTGTGGATTTTAGTGTCTTGTTTCCTTCTCAGTCTTGCAATTTCTTTCAAAACCAGACTGCAACTGGTGTCTGGTTTTCCATCAGTCAATACATACAGTGCCTCTATACCCTGGAAACGGAGAGCTGTCTGAAAAGCAGAGAATAAGCTCCATAGTCAGTACAGTTATCTCAAAAGTTATGCTTCAGAGTGAAAATGCTATCCCAGTGATTTAAGATATCCTTATATTTATCACATCATTAACCAAGTTAGTATTGTCTTTTCATTTTCACTAAGTATGAAAGGGATCAGATCTATACATTTGAAAAATGAACCAGTAGACAAGGCAGTATAGTCATAAGCAGGGCATCACCACCAACTGACCCACTGAAACCTAATTAGCTTTGGAGAACCACTGACAGAAGATTTTTAGATTGCATTTTCTGAGAGTTAAAGTCACTTAATGTCTGAAAATCAGGCTCAGTAGGACTTGGCCTTTTTCTATTACAAAAACTTGCTACAGTAATTGACTCAATGGACATTTTCATAATGAATTCCATAAAATTTATAAGGGTGTCTGGAAGAAGAATCATTCATTTTAAGGGAACATTTATTTTTTGACTAAAATTTAACAACTCATGAAATTGCAAGTTCTTGGTTTTAAATTATTACTACTAGTTCATTTCTACACTGAGAATTTTTATAGGAGCAAAGTTTCTTCACCTGTTGTTGAAATTTAAGACTCGTGCTCAATCCCCATGAGATTCCAACAAACTCTGCTGCTTCAAAACCCCTGTTTGCTCAGAGCAAATATAACCACAGTTGACATAGTTGTGAGCAACTGGCTACTTTCTCTCTCCATTATTTTTGAACACAAATTTTAATGCAGCTATTGCTGTGTTTTATCAAAAGACAGGATGGCTCCTCCAAAATGATACATGACTTGACTTACCTGTAAAGCCATAAGGATGCACGTATTTCCATGAGCACGGAATCGGGACACCCACTGCACAGCGTCATGACAAGTTTCATCAGTGGCCTCCACAAGACAATCCTTCCAACTCTCTGTATTTTCTGCAAATCTCAGCAGGTTAAACCTGAGGAGAAAGAGGGCCCACAACACTTAATATCAAGCAGCACTATCAGTCACTTCAGATAAGCCAGTTTTGAAATAAATTCTTATAAAAACAAACAGAAAACCCCACAAAGAAAATAAACAAACAAAACAGAGCCAAGCACCCAATACTGGATTGTTGCCTTAAGCTTTAGAAGAGTCAGAAAGCAAATCTCACTCTGCATGAACAGGAAATCTATGGGAATGCTGAGCCCAAAAGGATAAACACCATTAGCTTACTGCAAGGGAATCTCAAATCTCAGAGTGCTCAGAATTAAAAGCTAGCTAAAAAGAACAGAGAAAGCAGTTCACATCCCATGCATATTACGCACTATCACGTACCAGTACCAGATTATTTGTAATTATAAGTAACTGTATTACATAATAAAAAGTAGTGCAGATTTTGGTCTTTACCAGTAGTTTATCATACCTGACTTCATTTTTTCTCAGCTGTTCCCAGATAAGGGAGGTAAGTTCTTTCATGACCTGTGGCAAATACGGGTCCATAGAACCAGATGTATCAATCAAAACACAGACATTTGCTTCTAAAACGGTACCAAACAACCTCCGGCTTCCTGGACCAGAACATTAACACTAATCAGGTGCCATTACATAGGCTCATTTTACTGAACATACAAATTTTATTGAACATACTGTAAAATCTTTGGTCTTTAGGGGTTTTTCTGGGCACATTTCTATGGAATAAATTCCAATCTGTGTGTAAACTAGGTAGTTCAAAAGTTAATGATAGGAAAGTCTTCTGCCATTTCAAATCTAGCACTATCAAGTGTTAATCATTAGCCAAGACTAGCAACCTGCAGAAAACATCTGCAGCTCCTACCTTAATCCAACAAAAATTAAACTGTTTCCCAGGAAGGATCTTCCTGAGCAACAGAGGGTTCAAAATACTTTTCACCAGCAGCAGTGCTCAACTTCTAAGTATGGCACAGTGAAGTTAATTTTGCTTGTGTATGTTATTGTATTATAGTCTGTTGAGAGAAAGCTGCTGACACCAGGAACCTTACATTCTGTAATATAACATACAAAAAGGAAAGACATCGCAGCCCTGATTGTTTCACAGCCAGCTAAATGCTGAATTCTCTTACATTTCCGTTGTCAGAAAAATAATTTTAAAAACTTCACTGAAATGAAATATCTTTCAGATTTTAGGTTGAGATTTATGTTCAGCATTACTCTATTAGGAAGAGTAGACAGGAAGATCTTGTGTACATTTAAGCTGTGCTTTATAGAGCAGACACACACCAATACCTGAGAGAAGCCACTGTATTCTTTTTATATAGCGCTGCGACACCCTCTCCAGCTGTTCAATGTACATGTCCAGTTCTTTGGATTGAAACTGCAGATGTTTCACAACCCCCTGGAAAAATCCAGTTTGTACAAGGGCATCTTACTTCAGGAGATCTGAACTCAGCTGCTATGCATACAACATCTGCATTACAAATCAGGGAGATTAGGTTTGCTGTCCTTACCTCTATGAAATTGGGTTAAGAAAAGTTTTGTGACTCTCTTGCTACTAAATAACTGGTTACCCCAACTTAGTGAAGTCTAGGTCTTACCTCAGCCAGTTGTGCTGGGCAACAAAATTATATCATTTGCCTGGACAGGTGCATCTGTAACATTGTTTCTGACAGTTTTATAGATCTAACAGAGCAATGATATCCTGGCTTTAACCCTTTATGCTTCTCTTCAGTCATTGCACAGAGCAAACCAACATTTTCTCCGTTTCACACATAGATGAATTTTAAAAGCCTCACTTAGAATTATTTTTCAGACTGTATGAGCAGAGGAGATGCTGTATATCCTGAAGATCTCGTGCAGTTTGCACTGCAGCCATACTAAATACCTTTTGTGGAGAACAGATGAGCTTCTCTAGCTTTCTGACAGAAAGGTGATTCAGGGGATAGTGGAGGGAACATCACAGAAACACAGATCAACATGCCTTGTCTTAAACAAATACAAAGCCTTTCAATCACGTAGGGATGTGACATCTGGAAGAGCTTACATTGATCTCTATGCTTGGGAAGATGGCACAGTATTTCGCTGATACTTTCTTGTGCAGAGACTCCACGGTTCTCTTCTGATGAGTACAGCCTGGGCCAAACAGCAGTCTGGGCAACTCCAGTTTTAGTTTTTTAATACTGTACTTGGTCAGCCACTTGTAAGACAAACAAACAGAGCGACTGGTAGTTAGTAAATATCAGAACAGCTTAAGCAATAGTGCTTTGTACAGGTTCACAATTATCATGGCCACATTAATTCACACAGATAAAAATCACAATTTATTAGTAAGGAGCAAAATACCTCTTTGCTTGAACAGATTTCTTCTTTTTTTGGCAATGTAACAGAGGGAACAGACCTTCTTGTGCATGTTACCTTTGGGTAATTTCGGTATACTGTACCTAGTTAAGAAAATTAACACAGTAATACTGGAAGTCCTAGGTTTACATCACAGTCCTGAATTGCATATGACTGTTGATTAAAAAAAAACCGAACCACAATTAGCATTTCATATACAACTTCACATTTGAAAAAAATGCTGTTTCTAAAAGTACTTAAAAAAAATAAAATAACTTTTAAAAAAAACTTGTCACCTTCAAAAAATTCCAAGCCGAATCTTCTGTAATCCTCGAAGCCATGACAACAGCATTTTGCCTTAGGGTGTATAGTTCACTAGAAGATCCCAAAGGACTTAAAAAACAACAGCCAAACAGAGTAAAAAAGAGCCAATTCCCCACTTGAAAAAAAAACTGAAACCAAAAAAACCCTCCACTATTTAGTAAGTGAAACTCACCTCCATTCACTACTTAAAGCCCACTGATTATCAGTGATGTAACATCCCGACAGTTTTATAACAAAAAAGCTGGTAATCAAACTCTTCACCCATCATATCCTGGTACCACATACCCACATTTCTTCCTTTATCAGTATAAAACACTGACACAGTAAACTCTGGCTGCTTTCTTGGTTTATGCTTCCTTTTATTCTCAGTCTGAGGCCATTCTTTTAGTGGCTGTGCTGCAAATAAAAAAGAAAAATATGCTGACTTACTTCATCTAGGTAAAACTTACACGCATCCCTGTTCTTCAGTTAATAATGTCCTATTACCACGATTATAAATACTGAATTTCCTTAAATACTGGTTAAGAAAAATCCAGAATTATTACAGAACTATTTATTCTACTTTCATAGAAATGGAACCAAAACCTTTAGAGATTTATAAGTTATCATCAGGAAGAATGTCACAGGACATAATTTGAAAAGATTAAGGGTTTTGAAGAAATGTGTTTGTTAGATAAAACAATTAACGTTGTACAAAGTACCTCATATGCAAATATGAATCCAGATTTGTAAACATTGCTATGTATCAACAATCAAATTCCAATGAATCAGAAGATTTCAAGACTCAAATTTAATAAAAAAAAAGATTTGCAGATGTTAGCAAAGATGCCAAGAAAAAATGCAGGATAATTACAAAAATAGGGGAGACTGGAAACAACCTTTCAGGGACCAACAGTGACTGGAATCAATTTAAGAGCTGTTTCATATACCAGGAGCCATTACAAGAGTCAGCACCAGGCAACCTTTGTGTTGTAATTTTCCTTCATTAATGGATTATAAATAAATCAAGTGGAAGAGCATATTAAGACAATGGGATCCAACTGCACTAGCAAAAAAAGATATACTGAACTAATAATATAATAAAGCTTGGATTTGTTGAACCTCTGGAAAAGAAAAAAACCCCAAGAATATGATTTGAAAACCAAGAGAAGCAAGGTTCTAATTATGATTTCGTAACAAGTGCAATGTTTCCTATCAGTCTGATTCAAGTGTTTCTAAAACCATTACATTTCTAATTTAATGCTGTCTTTTAAGCAAAACCCAAAGAAACTGCAGACAAAAAGCCCCTAATGCATACAGACCTGGTGGAATTTCTGCTTTGGCACTTGTAGGACGCCATGCCAGGACTCTCACAGAAGCATTTCTCTCTGCACCATGGTTCTCTTTAATACACTATAAGCACATATAATTAAAAAAAAAAATTAAGAAGTATTCCAGTAGGATCATAACTGCATTATTCAAAATAAACCATCCTCCATTATTCTCTAATTCCTGTTTTACTCTCACTCTTCTGACAAGTGAGATTGCCATGAGGACTTGTTAATTTGCAATTTCTTCCCAGGTTAAGTAACTCTAATTGCTGTATTTTAATCATCTTGCCAATTTTGTCATCTGCCATAAAACTAAAGGCTTACATCTACTGGCAGTTTGGAACATTTACTTGATGGAGAATGTAGTTCTATCACAAAATCCCCAGAGACTCAGTAGTGTAACTCTAAGGAAATAAGCACAACAGGCAGGAAACAAATCCTGAATCCTGTTTCTTGTTTTACGCTGGCTCTCTGTGTGGCCACAGACATGCTACTGAGCTGCAGCCATTGCATCTGTAAATGAGCACAATACCTTAAAATCCAGTACTTGCTAGAAGGCCTTACAAAATAGACATATGTGGGCAAAGCACTTCTCCTGCTTTGCTTTGGCTTTCAATAAAAACTAAATTTTTAAGGTCAGAAGAGAGATTATTTAGACTCTTTTAGACACTATAATGTGTTTCTATTACAATTAAATGCTTAGCAGGAATTAGGAAGATGTACTTGTTTATGTAGCATTTTGAATGCAAATTAAAATGCCATTCTGAGCATATCACAGTGCTATTCTACGTCCTTCGAGTTTTCAGCCTGAGCACTTCTCCTACAAAGAGCAGCATCTGACTGTTGGGTAGGATCTCTAATTAACAGGCACAGCTTCTTAAAAACAAAAGCAATTCAAACCGTTCTAGCCAGACTCAGAGCTGTGGGCTTAGGAGGGGGCAGCTTCTGTGGCTGCCTTTTCTTGTTCTTAAGGACATTTGAGTCTCCTTCGGGTACCAATGGATTAACAGGCTGATTCACTGAACGTTGCTTCAAGGATTCCACTAGCAATGCACACTGAAATGGAAGTTCACATTGTTTAGTAATTCATCTGCATGGAATGTAAGTAAATGACCTTTCAAAGACAGGCAGTCTGTATTATTACTTCAGTAATAAATAAAATTCACACCAAATTTATTAGTCTGGCAACACTTAACACCTGTAACTGAATAGAATCCCCATTGTGCTGTGCTTGCTCCAACTTACAGGAGGGAAATCCTCCCTGCTCTGTGCAAACATTCCAAAGGAAAAGGCAACAGTACTAATGCCAAGACCAGAACAAACTGGAAGACAATGAACCAAGTACATGCAGCTATTAAATAACAACAAAATATTTTAAGATCTCATTGAATATCCACCAACTGTTCTTTCTGAAAATACTTCTGTGACTCAGATATGAATGCAACGAGAAGCTCTGACCTCTGGACACATATCACAATGCATATACCTTTCTAATCACACTTTTCTAAGAGCAACAGCCATACTGCCCAGCTAGCTACACTGCCTCAGTCACTTCCTCAGATACCTTTGCAGTCGTGTGTGTGTGATACAGAGAGATACGGTCCATTCTACACCCTTAGTACACTTCAGAAAATAATTGGTTTAGAAGTAACAAATGTACTGTGCCAATGACAACTGCTCCCTCCACTGCCACTTACAGGAACACACTATTTTGTATTTTTTATACAAGATATTTTACTTTTTTATATACTTACTTACCTATTATAATAAACAATTACTTCTACTTGAGAAGAATTCATCATAGTATTAGCAACAGAAAGGAGAATCACTTCAATTGTACACTCACATATATTTCATATTCCCACACCAATCATAGCTGTGCTACTGTACAACTGCTTTCCAGTCCAGATTAACTCTACAGTGACTATTCCACACCCCAGAGCATTTTCATTTTGTCCAACCTTCTGCATTGCCAGCTAAACAAACACCTGATTTTTTTTCTGAAGAAAAACACAACTTAGGAAGATACACATAATTCATACCTTCTGGGAGTAGTTGTTTGCTTTTTCCATTTCAGATACAATAGCAGTGATATCATCACTTTCAAATATACCTGATAATCAAACACATACTAATCAGAGTGGGGTTTTTTTCAAAATACATCTATTTTTATGGTGCACAACTATTTGCAGAGCATGCCAAACATCAATGAAAAGAATAAAAAGCCTTTCTTTCCTGTATGCCCGGCAGTCTGGATGTACCTCATTATTAACTATATTTCAAGTGTACATCCAGCAGAAAAGAGTGAATTCAAGTAGGGAAAAAATACATCTAATTCCTGCATAAAGACTACATTATAATATTCTTCAACAAAATTGAAAGCCTTCATCAAACTAGGACCTCTAGTATAGCATTAATGCATCCTAAAAAGTAAACTACTTGATTTGGGGGAAAAATAAGCATTAATAAATATTATTTAACTAGTGAAAAGATGTGCTGACTTTCCTTTTCACATACCTGCTTCTCCAAACCAATGAAACCTCCCATTGGCTGCCTGTACTATTTCTTTAAAAGCAGTGGCAGTTTCTGTTGGGTTAGCATAGCGGGCTGGAGTAACGCCACTGGAACCAACATCCTCTGTTGCACTGAACAGACAGATGTGAAGCTGCAAATCAAAACCTCTGCAAACCTCAGCCACGTAAGCACGGACCACCTGCTGTGAAACAGAGATGGGAAACGAGACAAAAATCAAATCAGAAGAAGTCATTAGTGACCCTCTACCAGAGATGAGCTTCCATCTGCTTCACTGGTCTCTAAACTGGTGTACAAATACCCCCAAGCTGAGCAGTTCTGTACAGGAACACACCCTGAGTAGCTCCTCAGATCATGCGTATATACAGAACCTGGTGCTATTACTAGTGACAGTGGCAACAGCACTACTGCAGCCGAGGAATGAGATGGGGTGGAGATGGGAATCAGAGACACAGGTCATGGCCCTCAAGGTAGCCATGCACTGAAGCAAATAAAAGTAGGGATGGAACTACCCATCTGGCTTTTTGTGTGCATCCTTCATTTTCTTGTCATTCATACAGGCTTTTCATGATTTCTTAGGTTTGCCCAGAATTTCCAGAAGTTTGGTAACAAAAGCAAGCAGCACACTACCATGTATATACTCCATCTGGATTACCATACATTCAGAAACTCCAGGCTGTGCACGTCTTAACAGCCACAGAGCACATACACTATGAACACAGAGCCAAGCACTGGATACATGTTACTGTTATTAAAACCAGGAGCTGTCCCTACATAGTGTACTATAGAGTTCCACTGTAAAATTGTTTGTGCCTTTGTTCCCAGGAGTTATAAGGAAATGGTATCAGATGAAAAATCAGAGTGAGTTTGTTCAAACTCAAAAATTCATAGTGAAATGATGGCCAGAGCTGGAGTGGGAAAGGAATCCTAAAAACACTTCAGGACTTTTCTAGGACTCAGGCATTATTAATAGTTGCTACCTCCAACACATGCCAAGCAATTGCAGAAATGAAAGTTTGGGATCCTGACAGCTGGGCTTGCTCAGATTTGTAGCATTTTGCCAACAAGCTATAGGGGAAAAGAAAAAAAAAGAAAAAAGAAAAAGAAGTTGAGATTAATTCTGACAGAAACTTACAGAAGAGTTGCAGAGCCTGTGGTGACACTTACTGTTTCCTGATCAGGTATTCCAGTAGTCAGCAAGTAAAGTCCTTGTGATTTGTGTTTATCTCTGTCTTTGAAGTCTACTTCCACAGCCCTCCTGAGCGCACTCATGAAATTTCTACTCCCTTTGCACTCCAAGCTCAACACCCACCTAAAAAAAGATGTTTACAGTTCAAAGAACGAAGCAACAAAAGCTTTTTTTTTCTGCCTAAAACAATGAAGAGAACTAGGAACCTAACACAACACTGCATGGGAGTCTAAAACTTTTGACAATGCCAGGGAGCAGAGCCAGATTACGTGACTCGAATTGTCTGTTCAGTTTCTGTACTGCCACCATGGCAAACTACTTTTAAAGTAAGATTGAGAGCATAGAGATGAAAGAATTCTCTCTTAATTTTATGTGGAAAAACTGTAACATAGTAGAACTTACAGGACTAAAAATTAAACCACAGAGGTGTAATGAAACCATTGAGCATGAGACTCCACCAACAGAAACCCAGGATTTGTTCCCATGTCGGTGAGAAAGAGCCATAGTTCAGCTTTCACATCCCACTTGAATTTGAAGCAGTTTTCAATTATTCATGTAGCTTGTGCATTTCTGACATATGTATTCTGTACAAAATAAAGTCACTGAGACTCTTTGCTGTTTTCACAACAAATCATAATGAACAATCAGTGTAGAACAGTTCATGGTAATCTGCTTTTGTAATATGCTAAACTTCTCAACTTTCTTAATTGTTCACAATGCTCTTAGAGTCTGTTTCTCTGTTCTGTCTGTTCCATGGTACCTACGGTCACTGAACTGGGACATATGGGAAAGTTATTTGTTCCTACCTCCAAGCATCTTGTAAGTTTTCTGGTTGGGAAGGAACCAGTTCCAGCTGCCAAGGCACAACATCACTCCCAAATCTTTCATGGAAAGATAACAGCAAGTTATTCTCATATTATGCTTTCGAACAAGCAGAAAGATAGAACAAACTAAGTGAAAATGAAGAAATTAATTTTGGGTATTACAGATGTAAAGTTGCCTGATGCTATTTTCTATTTCAAACCATTTCCCAGTTCACACTCATCCATCACTTGGTGCCTGTCAGACTTTCAAGGTAGTAGGCCAGATTACATTTTTCTTTCCTGAATGAGATCCTAAGTGAGCTGATAAAAGCTCAGCACAAAGATTGCCACAAAAAAACCCCAACCCTTAGACACTGTCCACATCTCTTGTGAGGTAAGGGCTCTGTTTGGAACTCTATGAGCTGCTGTGTCTTGCTTTTACCTGCCAGTCAGAACTCTGCCCAGCTACCCTTCAGTGTGGTGACACACATTTCTGACCAGCAGTCATGACTACAGAGCTGTAATACCATTACATATTAAAAAAACTATTAGAGTTACTGTAAAATTTAAAGGGTGTTCTCAGTTATGGTACCTGAGACACCAAAATCTTCAGTAAGTTTCTGACATGTGAATTAATGCTGTTATGAACAATATAGCAGGATGAGAATTTGTTACAGGTATGAGGCAGTTCCAGTGATTATTTTTAATAATTATTTTAATTACTAATCTGGTCTCCATACATCAGATCCATAAACTTATCCAATAACAACAAATCAGTCCTATGCTTGCAATTACTTCATAAATAATAAAACAAATACAATAAAAAAAATCTAAACTATGTCAGTCAATAAGTACAATCTCTCAGCACACTTCCATTGCTGCAATGTATTACAGTTACTTTTAGAGAATATTCAATAGCTGCTTACGCTATAATATTGAAGGAATCCTTGTCTGACATTTGTTCCTCAAGCAGCAGTCGCAGAGCGTGTTGGATATGGCTGATGTACATACAGCTCATCACTGAGATATCAACAAGTATAACCACCCTACATAAGGAATGTTAGTCATAAAAAAAAGAAAACAGATCTTATTTAGTTACATATTCTTGTCTTCATTGTACTCTAACTCACCAGGGAAGGTCTACTCTAGCTGGACATTAAAATGCATAAACACTGAATCTATATCTTTAAAAAATCTGCAAAACTTAAGGTGGGATTTTAAAAAAAATAGTAACAATACTGGAAAATTTTATCTTTCCTAAGCTATGCACTCATCAGGGTAGTGGCACATGCAGTGCCATAACGGCTGTTGAACCCTTGAATAGGCCCTCTTCCCTCTCTGAGCCTGTGTATCCAAAACATGCCTGGAACACATGAATGTTATGCAACAAAAAGAGTTGTTGGGTAGTTCATCGTCCATTCCCCAGCCATCATTCCAGGAACACAGGTAAATGATAAGTATTTTCCCCAGCAGGTCAGTGCCAGACCGGTTGCTCAGGTACAGACTGACTGTTGTTATTGGCACATTACCTGTTTTGAGAAGTGTGAATATGACCTTCTTCAGCACAGTCCATTTTATGTGTGATTCAAGACAGAACACTCCCCAAAGGCTTACTTGCCAGATAATTCAAATTTAGGTATCTCACCCCATCTCATGGAAACTGAGGTTTTGTGTTGATCACTGAATTTATTAAATTCACTGGATCATTAAAAAAGCTGAATATCACTATCTGTTTTTAAAAGCGCATTGCGTACACCGGTCATATCTGCAACTGTTACCTCCATGCATGACTACTTTCTGTCCTTGGTGCTTATACACAGCTCAAAGGCTAGCCAACTAGATCTATCATGAATACATTAAAAAAGTTCTATCACAGTACAATACCTCCTTTCACAAACAGTTCCCCATATTCTTCTGCTGGCAACAGATAGCCAGTCAATTTGTTTCTCGTAGATTCTTACCATTTCAGCAAGGAGTTTCTATGAATAAAATTCAGAAAATTTATGTTAAAACATAAAAAGTTCAACTAAGTCTTTCACTGCCAAATGCTTAAATGTGAAGTAACATGACAGCATAGTAATAAAAAAAAGTAATAGTTTTCATTCAATTTGACAGAAGCATTTCACTCTTAGCAAGGATAAGAGAATATCGCCCAGGAGAAAAAGTTATAATGATAAAAAGCAACACAGGCTATACAGGTTTAAGCTCTCCTCTCAATTTTCCCCTTGCTAGCATGTTCCAAAATAGCTGTCAGGCAAATTAAAAACCAGGGCAATCTGTATCTGAACTCCTCCAGCTTTCTGAGCCTACACAGTTAACTCCTTCCTCACAACTTTAAGAGTCTGGGTCCCAAGTCTGACCAGATCACTGACAGCCGCCTGCTCATGAACCCCTGCAGCACTTACTCCACATTGTCTCATCAAATCATTTGATGGTAATCTAGCCCCGACAAGGCAACATCACACTAGACAGCTCACCTGGTAGGTGTATATTACTGGTAGGTCAACGTGGATGTTTTTCACAGTTCCATCGTACCATTCAAACTGCACCATTGCTTTCTAGAAGAGCAAATAAAACAGTTCTGTGTTTACAGAAGCCCACGTAAGCTGCACTACTGTAGCATTCCTCCCTGAATCACTCTAAGAATGCTGTAAGCATTTTGAATCCACAACTTAAATTTCAGATAAACCCTGTAGAATTTCACTAGCTAATAAAATTCTGATTTTTAGTAGAAAAATGTCACAACAGAAAGAAAAGGGGAATAAAAAGGAGGTCCCCATCACTTACCTCATGTAGGGTTGAGGATACTGTTTTTTTAAGAATAGGTACAAATTCTTCCACAGGAGAGAAAGCATTGGGAGCTAAAACTTGATAAAGGTTTAACTTTTTAGCTATAAAAAAGGAACAAAGAAATTAAATAAAACATATATTCTGTCTTAAACTCATGTTTCCTACCCATTAAGCTTTTCTTTCTGTGCTACCTTTCAATCCATTTGTCTTTAACCAGTCTGCTGAGGTTTTGGCAAGGATGCCTGGTGTTTGAATAACTAATGGTGCTTCATGCTTTGGAGGCTTTGGTAAGCAGCTGGAAGGTGCTGTATTTGCAAATTCTGTGAAAACCTAAAACAGATTTTAAGAAAAACTCTTGTGAATTTTAGCATGATTTTTTGTACCATCAATCCTAAATATCCAGCATGGAATATTAGTTTTACCTACGTTCACCAAAGTGCTGGGATTTCAACAAGTAAAACACTTTGAAAGTAACTGTCACTGGTCCTCCTAAAAAAGGGGCTCAGGGGACAATGTTCCACTAATTTCACTGTGCTTGCCACATAGCAAAAGCCCATGGGGAAACTAAAATATAACAGTTTTACAAACAGGTATGAAAGCAGCCAATCATTTCTCCAAGCACAGTGAGGAGGAAAAGAATTTTCATTACACACAGATCAAATCTTGACTGCTCCATTTTCTCCCTGCACTGTTTTGGCCTTAATTTGCCCTTACAATGGCTGGTCCAATACATAATATTCACAGTTCACTTATTAAATTACGTGATTAATGATATAAATTTTTTTCATACCATCAAGACTAAAAAACTTCTGCCTCTGATAATTCAAAGTACACTTCAAAAGAAAGCGATACATACATCTGCTATTCTACTAACAAGTGAGCCACCAATTCTTCTTTGAAAAGTCTGTTTGATGCTCTTGAGGAGGTCCTTGGCCTTCTGGGATTCCTGAAGTAGCAGATGAATATCACTGCTATCAAAATTCTGTACATATAGAAACAAAGTTGGAAAAATAAGTTAGCTACTATTCAAACACCAAACAAACACAGCTTTCTTCTTTTGATGTGTATGCTTTTATACAAGCCTGTCTGGCACAGCAGAACTGAGTGTAAATACACCTAATGCACTGCGTCTGTTATTCATCATTTTATAAACAAGGTGTTTTATTGTTTTGGATGAGTCTACAACTAGCTACTGCTTTCATCCCATTCATCACCTTTAAGTCAGTGAACAAACATCTGCAAAATTTACTGTGCTTTTAGGAAAGCATTTTCAGTTCCAGAAAAAAATTAACCACAGATTTATTTGACCACATCCTCAGTGCTTCTCTGACAGAGGCTTTCAGCACCAGGTCTTGATACGAACTTCTACTCAGATGATAATTAGAAAACCTTCTCAAAGTGAAGAATCACCAAAAAGACAGAAAAAGGCTTTGCCTCTCTATCTGTCACTCACCTCTCCTTTTGAAGAGTAGAAGTGATAACGGCCTCTTATAGCTTCTGCAAGGTTCTTCAGAACTGCCTACATATATAAACAGGAAGAAAAAGAATTACTTTGATTTGGTAGTCCCATGGTAACATGGGTTGTTGGTATTCAATTCTCAATTAGTGACAGAGAAAGACACTCTGAGGTACATGTAGTGAGAAAGCCAAAGTAATTATGCCTCCATTGGTTTCTTACAGTTCGTTCACCCTGTGTTGAAGTGCCAGTCATGTCTCCTCCTTTGAGGGCAAGCTGGTGTTAGTCAGAGCAAAGGCACATCAGGGAAGTCTACAAGTACAAACTTCAGGCTACCCTTCCCCCAGCCACAATTGCCTCCTAACTTTGCTGCTTTTTTTCACATTTGCCATCTCCTCCCCTCCTACCACCACAATCCTTTTCCCCATGACTGCGACACCCTTCCCACATCCAAGTTTCTCTTCAACCATGTCCTCCCTGCCACATAAGTCACTATATGCCTTAGGGAAAAGCTTAAACAAGCAACCAACACCTAAGACCAAGTTTCTATGCAGAAGCTAACCAAAAGTAACTGTTTGTCTTTCTGTCCTCTTCCTTCAGGCAGTCACTGCTAACATCCAAACTGCTGCTCATGATTTGAGCAAGGCTGCTAGATCTTGCGCTGATGCAAATCCATATAAAAATAGTCCTATCACAGGGACTGCCACACTCACCTGATCTCACTCTCAAGTCCCTGCCTTTCTTCTAAGATCCCTCTCCCTACCCACTTGTTCTTACTGCAGTATTGCCTATGTAGAGTGCTCTGTTTTTCAGCTTTCACCTGGAAAAGAGGCTTTCAACCACTATGTGTACTCTGTGAACACAAAGGATGATGATTTGGAGTTGCTTCCCCCCAGCTGCCAAACCTGTCAGCACCACTTTGTTGCCACTTCTGGCTTTTGTATGAACCAAGAGGAATGCTCCAAACGACTTTTTTCATGTGTGCAAACTGTCTCTAAAGAAAATCCCAACTCTAGATGAGAACTCCTGAACGAGCACTTTAGCTCTCCCACAAGTTTATGACAGAAGACATTGCAGCTGAATAGGAAACAAATGCCAGGACACTTAAAAAAGAATTAACACAATTACTTACAAGAGAAGCAGGATTGCTGCAATCATAGGTAACAGCATGAGTCTGCAGTACTCTTCCCAGCATACACTGCTGAGCATAGTCAGACAATATTTCCAAAGACTGATCAGGGCTGATAAAATTAACAAACAAGGGGAAAAAACCAAACAATGGCAGTAATCAAATGAGGATAAAAAGACCACACCACAGTAAAGAAAACTCAGTGGGGAAGAAATAAATCATGGGAGTGTAATCCAGTCCTTGAGCATAACGACCTTGTCTCTCTCCCTCTTTCAACAATCACTGAGGCACACCAACAGGGTTTGGTTCTGTCCTGAAAACCTGAATAATAACAAAATCACTAGGATTCTATTCCAGTTCCTAACAGCTTGTGGATGACTTGTTCTGAATTATTCCCTGGAGCTAAAAATCAGGAATTGTGGGATTTTCCCTGTGACAAACTGTGATAGAAAAATTTTCAATTCAGATCTTAACTCTATGTAAGGACACCCATTGTCTTCCAAAGGCACCAGACAAAGGAAAACTGCGTGTTCAGAACTCAGTGACACACACAGCTTCCATAATTTATCCAACCTCAGCCTGGCTTCTTATTTCATCAGGCATTTTAAGTTTTCCACCAGCACCAAGGTGACAGCAAGACAACTATCTTTGAATGCTTAATGCTATTTTACAGCGAAATCTAGCTCATCATCAAATCTTCCCAGAGGTGTGGACACTTTCAGTGGCATCTTTAATGATGCTGAAGGATTTTTATCGATGTAGCGTGAGAGCTAGCAGACTCTCAACAGATTCTGTAAAGAAAAACATAGCTTCCTATCAGAAAAGAGATTTATAAGTAGTAAAAAATGGAATAAATAAAGGAGTTTGGTGTCATAAACTAAAACCACATAATCCCTGGATCTTTTAGCTTTCCATTTATTTTTGTATCAAGTTCAGATTTTTGTACCAATTCTGTATCCAGGTTAAAACCAGTCGCTAGGATGGAAAACACATTTACCAGCTTCCTACAATAAGAACCAGAGAATCCAGTTCTTTCATTGCAAGGACAAGTTTTAAAGCTTTCAGCAAATTGCAGCCTTGACCAGGCTCCAGTTCCTGTATCCACTGTCTCACTTCATGTAGCCTGCAGGGAGGGGCAAAAAAAATATGTACACTTAATGTGCAGGTGCTAAATAAGATAGATAACAAAGATTACTACAAACCACAGGAGCTGCTAAGATATTTTATGTATGAACAACCAGCGTGAAATCATTGACTGCGCTTAAAATTCATTGCTTTTTTCCCCCATCTTACAAATCACTGCAGGCACAAGATGAAAAACACTATTTATTTTCTAAAAGAGATTGCTCTAATTAAACAGAAACCTTCTTTCAAATATCTTTATTTTTCAGAGAAGCAAACTTACTTACACGTGAACATCGATGTTTTTTGGACTCTCCCAGAGAGGTGAAATTTCTGTACTGAAGGAGAGGCAGTACAATTGCTTCTTGTAACATAATTGTTCATCTATTAAGCCCTAATTAATGGGAAAAAAAATTGTTAATGCATTTCCATCCACGCTGCTTCTAGTAGAGTTACTATGAAAAAAGGTAAAGTAGTAGTTTCCTAAAAAAATAGATGATAACAGTATTTTCAGCTACCACAGAGAAAAGCTTCCAAAAAAATTCATGCAGATTTAAATATTTGGTAAGGAGTACACAGACAAAACCTGCACACCCACAGTAAAGTAGGCAATCTGCTAACGAGGCAGGGAGTATTTGTTGCACTGGTATCAATTTTCCTCTTCAGTTGATGAGCACAGGAATCAACATAATGATCTAGAATTCACCCACAATACAATCAAAATGTTCAATACATTTTTAGTGGTGGGGCTGAACAATCAGCTTCAGGTATTAAGGCTAAGCAAGCCAGACTACCTGGAAATTGAGTTTTCTTCAAGGAGTTTGAAACAAAATACACAAATGGAAACTGTAGATACAATAAATGGATTTTAAGTAAGTTCTGAATGCAGGAAGTTTCAAAGTTACATAGTAAACCAGCTACATTATATCTTCCCCTCCCTACTTAAAAAGTGTTATCAAATTAAAGAGCGCAATAAAGGATGTTTATTTTGGGACTTCAGGAAGCAATTAACTCACCGAGGTTCTGGCTGAAATTGAGAAGTGTGTCTTGTTGTGACAAAACATAAAAGCACATGGAAAGTCTGTTTACTATAAATAGGTCTATGTAGAACTTGGTTCCAGCACTTACAGCTGTTTCTGTTGGGCAAGTGTATTTCATAGAGAGAATGCTGGTACATGAACTGAGAAAGATCAAAATATTAACAAGGAAAGCATTATCTTTACAGCACACACTGGAGTTTGTTTGGATCTAGACAGTAACAAAGACTACACTTCCAAAGCTATCTAAACCATACTTCTCTACAACAGAAACTGTATATATTATGAATTTAAACAGATTTTTATCTGCTTAGATCTTGGCTCATTGTTATAGGAAAGATGGATTAGTATGTTATAATTGGCAAAGTCTGCTTTATTATTACTTGCCAAAAGGTCCTTATGAAATTCCAGTAGTTTAGGTCCATAACTCATGTGAGATACATCAACCACAAGTCCAACTTTCGTTCCTTTAATAAGACCAAACACCTTAAAAGAGAAAAGTCACTGTAAATACTAAGCTTATCTAAGGTTTAATAGTGTTACTGTTTGTTCTGTACAACACCATTTAAAAAATCAAATATTAGATATTTATTTTCACTTTAAGCTCTTCAACATAGAGATGACACAGTGACAAACCCAGGAAGGAGGAAAAGAAAAAAGAAAAAGAGGCTTACTGGCTCACAGTTTCTCCTTATCAGTGTCTCCTATTCCCTCCTTCCCAAGACAGCCTATTCATAATTTGAGAAGACAAATATAACTGTGTCTACAGCATCTCCTTCAGGTTAAATCAAGCAGCTTTGTGGAAGCTAGATTATGGAACGCTGCTTCTGCCTCTTATCCTCTTTGAAAGGGTGTTATGTCCCTTTCCCATTCCTGAGCATTAGCACTGGTAAGTGCAATAAGTGATTATCCCAGAGTGGAAGAGAGGGCTGACTACAAGACAGCTCCACTCTAGTCAGAGCTGAAGCTCAGCATTGTTTAAATCCTGTTGAGAGATGCTGATGATTAAGACTGCTAAGAGAAAGAAGACTAGATCTAGAAAGCAGAAAGTCACGTAACAATGAAAGATCAAGAAAAACAACCCATTATCAAGAGAAGTATCACTGTATACGCGTAACTCACAGTAAATAACGAAAACACATAAGTTTTATGGAAGCCATTTTTCACTAGTACTCAACAGTTCATGTATCCTTTAATGCTGTACACAATTCCATTCTAAAAATAAACTGCAAAATTAAAGTTACCTTTCTGCTGTCCTGCAACAGCCACTGAACTCGCTGCTGGTAAAGATCAATCACTCTGACAAAAGGCATAGCACACATTTAGCTAAGGCATTCTCTCACAACGTGTATCAGTGTAACAATCAACCATTTGCCTCCATCACATCCTTTTTCTCACAGATGCAAAATCTGTGAGAAACAGTGTTTAAAAATACTGGGTTTAGTCTTCTCATACAATTGCTGGCTGCAGGGCTAACCATTTAAATACTTTGTCCCCTAGAGCTGTTTGCCTGATTGGATACATAGCTTTCTGAAAAACTACATAGCTGAAATGTTTTCTTACCAGTTGCTGGCTTTTTGTGTTCAGATACACCATGTGTACAGGGGAACAACTGCTCAAGCAAAACTGGGCTCAACTCATCACATCAGGAGATGCATTTCATACAAACTACACTATTGCTTGAGACACTCATGAAATAAAACCTTGGGACTGAAAGGCAGCACACTCACTGAAGTGTTAGGCTAACTGTGGAAAAACTTTAAACAACTGCATTTCAAAAGAGGTGTAACCTGAGGTAAAACAAAGTCCTTGCTGTCCCCTACAACTGTTTTACTCCAACTTATTTTTAATACCATGTGTTGGGGTTTTTTTAATACCTACTTACATGGTTTGGTGAATGGAAAGTTTAACTCAACTTTGTAAAGAGGAAAAACCATTTTGCTTTTCCGAAACACAAAAGTTACTTCTTTTTCAAACCAGACAGTTTGTTTAGATGGCAAAAGGCCCAAGTAGTAAGTGTGGACTGTCTGAAAATTCTGTATCTTCATGACCAACACTGTGAGGTATGCTGAAGTAGGGGCACTCCTAGGAACAGTCTAACAAGGCTTGTCAAGCCCAGCAAACACATTATGATTACTCTATAGCTTATTGAGCCTATTAATTATTTTTTTCCTCAATCTAATTTTCCTTTATTTTATACATTTAAAATTCCCTTAGAAAACATTTAACTTCCACATGTCATGATTAGATCTATGTCCTGAAACTAATCCAAGTTACAGTAAATGTAACCCACAAATACCCAGCATTACCTGTGAAAATCCAACCATCCCCTAGGTGACTTTCCAAAATAAACTAACTGCTTCAGTTCAAAACCTTGATTACAGGAATCTTCATTAACACATATAATTATTACCTACCTAAATCCTAGTAGGAAGGATTTAATGGTGAGATACTCTGAAGCTCCCAGAATCAACAAAGATTTAAGGCAGTACCTGTAATCATGGGGGCTGGGGATACAGAATCAGTTACACATCAAACCATAAACAGGATGGATACTTACTCAGAAAGCCTGGACTCAAAGTTGGTAACTGTCGCTTCTGTAAATTCTATCTCTTCAATACCACTTCTGGAATTCCTGGAACACTAGGCATAGTTAGCATCAGAGCTGTGCACAAGTTAGGACTAATTAAAAAAGGGCAGCATTGCACTTACAAAATATTGCCTCTGTTTATCAGATGCTCTAATGTTAATTGCAAAGATTCTAAACTGTAGTTTCTTAGCCATTCTTCTGTGCTTTGCACCTCTTTAGCCTGTATTTTCTTCACTTGTAGTCTCTATAGATTAAATAAGAAACAATTAAATGCAGTATGAGAAATGGAATGTGCTGTTCAAATGTGACATAAATTTAAGCCCTAAGGATGGCTGCTGGCAGGCAGTGCCATATCCAAAGACAGCAGAATTTTAGGTACTGGCACACTATTTTGGATGTGGCATGCAAAGGAAAAGGTATCAGAATACCCTCAGATTGTGAGCTAAAGGAAGGGGAAGGAGAGCTGAGTTTAGAGACAGGAAGACAAGAAATATGAGAAATAAAAGAAATACTCCCATGATTTGCCAGAGGGAAAAAAAAAATTACCATCTCCATAACCTGCCTCTCAGAAGTTGAAGGGATACACATTTTCTCCTGTTTTTCTAAAAAAAGATGCAGTATCAACAGTTGATCTACCTTTATTGTTTTGCCCCATTTGTCCACAGGCAGATTCATTTCTGTAGAGGAGCTACACGTAGTTTCATTACGTTAGTGATTTTATCTATCAAATTGCCTGTGTGCATATGCAAATATATGGAAAGAAATATATCAAGTGCTTATTCCCCACCCTGTATTTATAGTAGGCATGTGTTACTTTTCTAGATGCTCCATTTAGGCAGAAAACTCGCCTACCAAGAGATCTTGTGTCTTGTTGATGTGCGCTACCAGCAATCCGTTATCTGGTCCTGGATGAGACATAGTAAAATCCTGACATGATGGCTGATCACCCCGTAGATTGGATTTTGCTGTAACCCTACAAGACAATGAACCTTATGGGATGACTTTATTACCCATTATCATACAGTCTTTACAAGTTGTTTCTGCAGAAACTGGTTTCTATTTTGGCATCTCTCTACACATATCATTTGACATAGGGCAAATCCTTTGGAAGGACATAGCACATAGTTTATACAAGCTGCAGGTATTTCTATCTACTATTTCTATCCCAACAAGATTTTGTAACAGTATACTTACCCAACTTTTTCCAAAAACTGATCATTGTCCAACAACTGAGCCATTTTTCTGATGCGTGTGTGCATTATGTGAACAGCCCTTGCCTTGTTAAAAAAAAAGGCAGCAACCACAACACAAAACAACAAAAAGGACAAAGTATTAGAGTAAAATGCTTAAAAACTCAGGAACATTAAAAAAGGTATTAATAGTCAGCAACCTATATGATAATTACATTGTACACAAGACAACAGAAAATTAAAACACAGCTGCAAAGTTACAATTACCCATCGACAGAAAACATTCTGCAAGAGCCGTTCGTTAAGGGATTTTACGCAGTTAATTACACACATTCACAGGTGCCAGGAGACTGGCCTCACATCTCAGCCAGAAAAGGATTAGCGGAAGCAAAATCCAGAGGTCTGTGGGCGTGAGCCGCGGCAGGGAGCTGGCGGCTGGGCCAGACGGGCTCCCAGACGCGGGGATGGAGCTGCCCCTCAGGTTTAGGCAGTAAAACCAGAGCAAACCCGATCATAAACCTTCACTTTGCATCTCGCAGAGCTGCTCTGCCTCAGCCGCTTCCAGCACCGTGCCCTTCCCCTCATAAGCGGGTGTCAGGGCAGCCCTCCCCGTCCCCCAGACTCTCCTCGCCTCACCTCCCGTAGGAAAGGCCCCTCAGCTCCCCCGACCCCTCGCACTCCCATCCCCAGACTCACCTCCCAGGGAAAAGGCTCCCCGATTCCCCATCCTCCCTTCCCCACACCCCTCAGCATCGCCAGGCCGAGGCACCTCCCGACACTCACCCGCCGTCTGCCGGCGGCGCGGAGGGTCTCGGGGCAGCCCGGGCTCCGCCGTGTTTCGGCGTTGCCGCTGGAGACGGGGCGGCCCCGGCCGCCGCACACGGGAGGAGCCGGGGCCGCTTCCCGCCTCCCGCGCGAGGCACCACCTGCGCGCGAGGGGCGGGGCCGGTTCCAGTCAGCGCAGCCGGGGCCAGTCGCTTTAGTAGACAATTTATTTTGATAAACTTGCTCAATAACAAAAATACAAGTGAAGAAAATTATGTTCATTTTATACAGTTTGTATTAACATTTGTTCAGGAAATCATTAATTGAAAAATGCTCTAACCAATTAGAAAACAATCCTCAGTCAAGGCCGGAGCGGGGGCGCAGAGGGTCAGGCCCGGGCAGGACAACCCGCTTGCAGACACCATTTCCTTCATTATTTTCATCCTTCACAAAGGCTTTAAAGGACAGCTTTCATATTATTGTGTGTGCGCGTGTGTGTGTTTGTGTGTTGGGGCAAACAGTCGTGCTCTGAAGTGGTTAAACAACGGCTCCGAAACACGGGTATGACAGGAAGGCCCTAATGTCGCGGCTTTCCTTCAGCCAGGGGATGGAGCTCAAACGGTGCGGCATGCTACCAGCATCTTCAGGAAGCTGGCATCACTCACCAGCAAGATTAACGAGGGAAAATGATGTTAAATGGTTATACTGGTACGCTGAGGGAAACACAACCTCCCCAGGTCTGAGGCAAACAGCTTCCAAAATTATTTCAGCTGAGCTCAACATTAAGGTTTATACAGATTAATTAACTAGTTTTCCTCCTGAAGGTACTCTACTTTTCACACCTTACATTTGTTAGCCAAATAAGTGACAAAGTGTGCATGAATCACATCATGATGGGACTTCCAAGCTTTGGGGGAATTTTTAGGCAAAAGTGTTAAGAAAGAATCTCTAGTGATGTATGAAGTGAGCTGTCCTTCAAAAAGTTAAAAATAATGGGTGGCAAAATCAGAAAAGTTTATGTAAACACTCAACACAAATATGGGATTACCTTTGGAGAAGATTCATATGGAAACATTTGCTTTTCATGAACTGAAAGAGTCTATGGATGTTTAGGCATGTTCAATACGAACTTCCTGTAGTTTTAAACAAACCTTGTGCAAATAAAACCTATAAATAGTCTTCAGCAGATTTTACAGTGATGCTCTTAGGTATGAAAAGAATGCACACAACTTTAAAACAAAAGAAACAGACATAAGTTTGACCAATGATTGCACCATAAAACAGTGTTTTATATACAGTTTACAAGATATGATTTTCTGCTATAAATTAATACTGTACTATATAGTACTTAGTGACCTTATTAAAAGCAACTGTTGACAGATGTCTCTTCAATTACTGGGTGGGGTTTTTTTAAATGCAGATGACAGCATCTATTTCTGGACTTAAAATACTCAAATATTTAATCAAACAATCTATTCATTAAATCTCTGCTATCATTTAATAATTCCTAGCAATAGCACTGGTAGGTCAGATAAATTTCCAGCCAGCCAGCCACAGGCTGGATATGCCTCAAGATAAGTGTTTATATTTTTTTAATTAAATGATCCATTTAATCTAAGCCTAAATCCACTGTATACATGGTATTACTATAACTGAAATAAATAAACTGGGAGGGAGGGGGGAGAAATCTTAGCAGCTGAGAAACCCCCTGCCCTGTGTTCCAGTCACAAAAATCTCCTAGAACTATTTAGAAGAATGCCATTTTTTTAAAAAAAGAGCTGCTTCCCCCCGATGTAATTTATGATCTAAATTATTGAATACTTCAGCTTAGGATACAGCAGTGATAACATCTAAACTTTAGATACACATCCAGCAGTTGAAACTGGCGTTTTATTTCTACCAACATCACTGGGGAACTCAAGACTACCCATGCAGATGAAGGCTTAAATTAGAAACCATAATTAAGTCATTGCTTCCAAGTAGGTGCCTGTCTGTATTTACAGCTTAGTAGACTTTAAAAAAATTCAGTGCTCTGTAAACACTCCCTTCTACTTGTGAGTGAGCTGACTGGAAAAAAGAGTCACTTACTGACAATTCCAGTGACAAGTGTGTTTAAAAATGTCAAAAGAAAAAAAAAGGGTAAATCAGCAAATAACTTTTTGGTATTAAAATACCTTGGCAAAGGGAGAGGGTGGAGGGAAGGGGTGGAGGAAGAGGACAGGGACCCACTAGGATCTGAATGGCACACAGTTAAAAGAATTGTGCAATCTGTCTTATTTTCAAACACTTAAGCTTATCTGATAAGTGATTACTTTGGAAACCACTGATTATTTTTTAAACAACCACCTCATTCTAACTTTCTCTAACACTTTAGAAAAATGTCTGTTTAGTAATGCAGATCTACTAAGCTCAGTGGAACAGCATTTTAAACATACCTTTTTCTTGTTTTCATCATGAATCGCAGGTAAACCACGTATTAACTGGAAAGTAAATACTGATAGTGCAGGTAGCTTTCCTGGAACACTAACTCAATTTCTACTTTCTGCAAGGTTAAACTGAGTGGTGAGCTCTGACACCTATGGATTCAAATGTTTATCTTTGTGCTGAAAAATAAAACTCCCTTTAGCAAGGAATACTCCAAATTTGGGTGGCCCTTAAATCCACATTTAAAATAACAACTTTAGCAAACAAGGCATACATTATTTAAACAATTATATTGCTCATTTGTTTTGTAAATAGGAGTTAATACTTAAATTTAAGTTCATCCATCTTTGCAGTGGAAGTGTTTGCAGTACTTATAACATTGCATTTTTACATGTGCTAGAGAAATGCTTATCTACAGTAAAATACTGTGCTTGAACATGTATGAATGCAACAACACAGTAGAGAAAAGAGACTTTCTGTACAACAGTTGCTAATAATTTAAATAGTGTCAGTTTCCCAAAATTAGGATTTTAAGGTATGACATGATCTCACCTTCTACCCTCATATACAAATAAATTACCATAAAAAGAATTTTAGCTTAACTTAAAATTGCACCTAGAAAGGCATGGGATCGTTTGTACCTATTACAAAAACTGTTAAAATCAAGGGCTGCTACAAAGAATGAGGTAAACTGAAGACTCTCAGCTATGTGGCCTTCAGAGAAATGGCTTTTTTCTATTGAGTTCTAGTTTTGCACACCACAGTGTTTTGCTAGCAAAGCGTTCTGAGTTCTTTTCCAGGAACCATTTGTGTGTATATACATATATATACATATGTATATATACACACACACACACACATACACACACACTGTATACTGCATCAGCAAAATATATATATATATATATATATATTTATATAAATATAAGGAAGAAATCCCCCTCTAAAGTGTTCCTTAGTGTTTTTCTAGAGCTTATGGGGGAGGAGGGGATGTATGTCTTCTTGCCGTTACATACATTTAGAGAACATGTTTTGATCTATTGGCTTCTTGGTGCAGTAATGCAAGATTGATCCACATGGGTGCCAAAGGCTTTGCTCATCAGAAGGAAGATGTAAAATACTAATCTCCTAAACAGCGAGGCCAGCCTCACTTGAATTCCTCTGCAACCCTCTGGTCTACCACAAAGTTCATAAATACTTTGACTTCCAAATCGTTAGACGTTAAAAACAGGAGCAGTACAGTAACACGGGGTGTTATGCTTCTCAGTGTAAAGCATTCTTCACAAGTTCCTATCACAGTGCAGACCTGACTGCATTAAGTATGCTCAGGAGATTAGTCAGCGTTGTCTGTATTTGGTTATGGGAAAGGCTCTCCTTTTTTTCATCCAAAGTGCATAGTGAGAATAAGTCAAAGCATTCCTCTTTTCAGTACTTCTTTGATAGTCTGATCTAGGCATCCTCCTGAGAATGCAACTCTGATGTCCTGCTCTTTTCCAAAATAAAGTCCTGCAGTCCAGACATTCATCAGCCAGGTAAACAAACTTTGCCAGCAAATAGAAGTCCCACTATTGTAAAGAAAATGGATAAGACAAACAGTACGTACGAAGACCCAACCACTGTGTTATTGGGTAATTTATATGGTTGACCTCCAACTTCACTGATGTAAAATCCTATTGGAAATATTAGGGCTGCCATACAGAATAGAATCACTGCAAAGAAAAGAGAAAAGAAAACATGGTCACTGCTGTGTTAAAGTCAAAACTTTCACCTGGTCATAGAGCAGTCCAGAAAGCCAAGCAAAGTATTCTGACCAAACTGAACAGCTGAGATATTCCAGTATCTAACTCGCTTGAAATAACTGAGTAGGCTGTATCTTGCTTTTAAAACATCCCTTGTCTATTCCCAAGAAAGATTGAACCAGCCCCCAATTTTGACTGTAAATCCAGCACTGCTCACTGGATCATGATCTTTACAGAACAAAAATTTGGTGGATGTACTTCTGCCACCATCCACAAGTTTAGTCAGAGAGTTGACTACTTCTCCAGTTATTTTAGAGCATTTTTTCCCCAAAGTCAAGATAAACTAACATTCATCTTTGCAGAAACTCCTCTATTGCCAGAGTTATCTTTTTCTAATGGTAGTTTCCCTCTCCCATTCTTCCACCCAAATTCATTTACTGTAAAAGTTTTGTGAAAGACAAAACACATAGATTGTGCTTACAGTTTCTTTTAGATACCAGTTTTCTAAAGTTATATGGATGTTTCCTCAAGTTTATTAATTCCTTAAGACTCTTCCATAGGAATACAATTTTCTGATTCAGTTCAATCCAAACATCTTAGCAAAACCCTTCAAATTCAGACCCCATGAACAATGAGGACCAAGCAGTGAGGCCTCTGATTCCACCTGAACCATCAGACTTACGGCTCATGCTTACAACTGGCTGTGTGGATGCACCGAAAAGAACCAGAGCTCTTCCTAAAGCCATTAATTAGAATTACTTCATGAATTTCACAGGCCTTCAGGTATCAGCAGTGGCCAACATTCCTCACAGCACATTTCCATACTCTGATCAAATCCAGGACAGAACATGCAGTGTTTTAATCTTTCTCAGATGGTAACATCGGTGTTACTTTTGAGTAAGTAACCCTGTTTAGCTTGAACATAACAACATGCAGGTGCTGCCGTTGTCTGCCCTTTCTCTTCTCCACCACTAAGAGACAGGACAAACCCTGGGGATGCTGGTCTCTACCTGAGCTTTCTCCAAAGTCAAACAATCTACAGCAAAAAACCTCTGGCAACAGCAACAGCCATCACCTTAATCCCTCCTTCCTGTGCAAGTCAGCAGTACTGCTGCTGCTTTTGTCTCCAAAGGTACATAAAACAAATTCAGCAGCTCACCTGAATTCTGAATTCAAACAGTGTCCAAGCAGGACCTGGGCATAAACAGAAAAGGACGATTTTCATAAGCCATAGTCCTCACCAGCTGGTCCCTGCCTCCCAAACCCAGCCAAGCAGCTCTCAAGCTACCAGAGGATCAGCTTGCCTTTCAGCTGACAATACCGAGCAGGAAAAAGACATATCTTCCACTAGAGGAAGCTCGTGTCTCACAGCCATGTAACAGCACCCACTGCTCATCTTCGGAAGGGGAGGAAAAGAGCACAACCAACCAACATCCAGCGATTGCACAGTTACTACGTTCCTGCTCGGTGCTACCTCCTTAGGTTGTCTATTAAAGCAAAACCAAAGACCAGCAAACAGACGTTAAGCATTACATAAACTAGAAGCTTTTAATCTGATTATTGGTCTGTGTAATTCCACATTACACCAGCTAACGCTTGAAGAACACTTCCCTTTTTTAAACTGTATCCTAACCAACAACCTAAGGAGAGAAAGGTTGGTTGTGCTTCTTGTGCTGATCTGTATAAGCCCTGGAGATCTGTGTACGCAAGCAGCCCAGAAAACAGTGGTTGATGTGTGATTAGTAGCACAACATACAATTAGTAACAGTTTGCACAATATTCCGAGGATGAGTCACATTATTGTAACCCAGCACATTTCCTATAACATCCAGTTTCTCTCTGACAAGCATTCCAGATACCTACAAAGCTTCTGTTATATTTTAACAATAATGCACTTAGAGGAAATGGTTTCAGTATTCTGAACACAACCTGCACTTTCAAGATTACATCTCCTTTATTACATTCAAGAGCTACACAGCTGGAAAAATCCTGATGGCCTCACAGATACGGTTGAAGAACAGATCTTTATCCCTCTGTACCAAGCCACTGCTCTTCAAGGTGCATTCTATGTACTAGGGCTCCTTAGGTATGAGACCTGTGTGCCCAGTGTCTCCTTGTGTTTCTGAGAAGAGCAGGGTGCAGGTACCTAAACCCTCCCTCAGTTCAGAGCAGGAGAAGAAATAAATTCCTGCACGTCCAGGCAGTGTGCAGCGTGCTGATGTGCACACACCAGCTGCAGAAGTAACCAGCCATCTTTTCCACTGTGTATACACACAGCACACATGTTCTGCTGTCAGGGTGTCCAAGCAATTTTCTTAGTGTGGTCTGAACTTTTAGTCTACTGAAATAGCAAATAAAAAACGGATTCATCAAAGCCTATGTCAGATTAGGAAGCCTGGCAAAGGAATTATGGCAAAGTTTTAAAAAGTCATTAAGAAAAGACTGTGTGATAAATTTATTTTAAAAAAAGAAGAAACTGAGGAGAAAATCCAATATAGGAAGTGCTCCGTTAACTTAGTGTGTATTTGTGAGATTTGTCAGCTAGAGGATAGGAGTTTCTTCTACAAGCTGCAGCCCAAATGTCACTCTCCATTATCGAGTAGGATCAACTCAATGTATTTCCAGCAACATTTCCAGCAACCCATAAAGAACTTGCCCCTCAAAAGTACTTGCTTCTGATTTCAGTTCTCCCTTGGGTATGAATATTTACTGAAAAGACACTTAATGACTACAATTTATTAACAAAAATATTTAGGTAGCAAAACACAATCATTTCTAGTCTGGCTCTGAATGGTGGCTGTCAAAAAGAGAACTAGTTCCTGTAATTCTTTAGCTTGAAATTGTTTTGAGCATCCAATGACAACTTCAACATCCAAGATTCAGCACTGTAAAAGAAGGGAAAAAGCTACGGTCTGGTCTTTAGAGGCCTCGTTGTAGTACCCGCCTGTCTCTCTAGAGATGCATAACAGCAAGCAGCACCTAGTACAAATCTTTGCAAACTCAAGACACACTCAAGACAAAAGCAAGTCCATTATACTCATGAACATTTAACTCCTCAGGCAAAGAGAGTAAGAGACTCTCTGGTAACTGCTGGAAAAAGGTGGAATATGATTTTTCTGTCCAGCACCTCCTCCCTTGATACATCTCAGAGAAGCACCCAATTCAGCAGTAGCAGACACAGAATTAATTCCCTTTCTGGATGTGGCAGATGGTAAAGAGACCTGAATCTGTGTAGGCTGTAAATGGATCTTGTGGGAGCTCTGTGAATTCCTGCAAAAGCCAAGGTTGTTAAAACATACATAAGACCACCTAGATGGCCTCTGCAGACAATAAGCTCTGGAGACTGTTTCTAATTATGGAACCTAACAGTGTCTGTCCCAAGGACCATGGAAATCACAGCGCTGCAGTGTTACCATAGGTTCACCATATCTAATCTTTTACACCAGAAGACTATGTGACAGGAACCCTTAAAAGACAAGGCTTCTAATTAAATTTGGAGTAGAGCTAGCAAGAAAAGAATATTTTCAGAGATACAGGCAACAATACCAAAGCCAGGTCACTTGTTCTGCTAGCAGCTTACGCCACCAAGTCACTGGACATAATTAGAGACATAAGTGGGATGGCAACAGGCTGTCAGCTCACACTTGAGCAACAGGTAAGAAAAGCTGATCAGATCTTTGGTTGCTACCAACACGCACAAGGCCCAGCTACGAGTTTGCATGGTCTCTCACTGAAGAAGCACACAAAGACCTCGGCAGTGCCCAACAAAACACCAAAAAAGATTGTGCTCTCCTTTACACCACATGAATTTGGCACTAGAGTTAGCAGGACTAACAGCAACAACAGTTTTGACAGTATCTATGCTCAAGTGACACTACCCATCACATCAGGAGCAACGCTGTGATTCTTGAAAGACTCTTCTCTGCAGGAAGAGAAGGAAAACTTCTTGTTTACCTTTAGATGACCTGAAGGAGGGAAATATCTTCCCTCTTCACAAGACTGTTTCACAGAGAAGCCAGAAAGATAAGTTTCTGTGCAGTAAAACCACCACTGGCTGGAGAAGGATGCAAATACTGTACTAGTAAATGATCTCTTTGCTTTATCCTTTTAGAAGTGTATCCAGGAAAGAGAACTGGAAGATCAAGATTCTGTCCATCACATGTCCCTAAGCAAGGTCCCATACAAGACCACACACAGCAATAATTCATATCTACAGCTGCATAGTTGAAAACTCTGGAGTCATCCAAGATGACAAGACTCAGGCAAAAATTCCACAAAAAATACAAGCTATATATTTATACATAAATTCCAGAGTGAACTGGGCAAGAGTTCTTACCAGGCTCTCCTTGCTGCTAGCAGAGCTGCAAGCAACGGGGTGAGCAAGAGGAGTCCTTTGCCCTTAGATGATTTACTCTAGACATGGCATTTGAAGAGAGCAGAGCTGCCAGTCCCAGGGCTGTCCCTGGCAGTCCTGGCAGCTCCCCTGCCTCCCTGGGACAGCACGTCCTACAACATATCAGAAAGGTGGTGAGAAGAGTATCTGCCAGTAGCCTCTACTGGGCTGTGGAGTCTTGCAATTGCTTGCACAAGAGATGTAACACCACCATGAAGTTTTCCCTACCAGCTCCTAATGAGTTACGTGTGTTTTCATCGTACAGCACTGGCAGTTCAGAGGAAAGACCTGTTTGTGGTATTCCAAGCTGATCTTGCACAGCAGCCAGTTTCCTAATGCTACTCTACAAATAGGTTATTAATTTATGTCGCCATCCAAAGAACCACAGAAGTCATTCCTATTAACATTTTGAAAAAACACAGAACTCTTCCTCCACTGCTTTTCCAAAAGTGATTTTTCTTACGAGTGAGTTAAGCAATAAAATTTCCCATCATCACCATTAACAGGAACGCAAAGGTCACAGTCAGCTGTATTGGAGATGAATACCAAAACCGATGAATTTTAGAATTTTGGCAATGCTGTGATCATATCTTCATGGAATTATGAATAATTCTGAGTTGCAAAACAACAAATTAATATGTTTCATTATTAAACATCTCATAGCAAGAAAGCAGGACCTGAAATAAAGGAATGTCCTTCTATATTTAGACTTCTAGTAACTGACCTTTTGCAAGCCTGAAGAAATCTACAGAAAAAAAACAGCTTTAGAGTATCCAATTTTTTGGCTGAACTAACCATCACAGTTGTAGAGAACTAAAGATGCAGGGATGTGATGACTGGAGATATTTAAAACAACATTGAAATATGTAAAGCCCAAAATACAAGTTCTGAATTAAGAAAAAACATCAGAAAAATAATATAGTATCTACTATTAATATATAGTACTCAAAAACCCTCTTTACCCTCAAGCTTTGACTTCAGCGTACTGTAAGCTTCTTAACTTTGTAAGGCATCTTGAGTTTAAACCCCCTCCCCACCCCACATACGTTAGATATACATGAAATATGTCTAGGTAAACAAGGACACTGGAAAAGTTGGGATGGAATATTCAGTAATATTCATGCCTGCTATTATAATCATTCACCAGAAAATAAATAAAAGTAAATCACAACAGATAGAGCATTTCAATAGCTCCACTGTCTGCAAGAGCTGCACTATTAATTTACCACATTAGGTAGCAAAGTTGTCAGAAGGATGGCTCAGTGGAACACCTTTGCTGGAGCTGAGCACCTTTTTATATTATCCCCTTCCCCCAAACAAGGTATAATCTCATTCATGTTAGATATCACAGAGTTCCATTAAACCTTATTTATGCCTGTGTAAACCACAAACTTGCATTTTCTAGTTAGTGTTCACACTACCTTTAGTGGTATGTCATAATTCAAGTCAATTTAAAAGCCCTCAGGTTTTGAGTTTTTCATGCTGTCATCCCCACCATTAGGGCACCATTTCACAGTTGGGCTAAGCCTGTAACACACACCAAGAAAAGGAAGTTTGAAAGTTATTCCCCTTACTTGTTATAACTGATTTTCTTTCACACCGAAGCAGCCATAGGAAATGTTTCCCTGCGTGGAAACACGGGGCTGCTTATGGAAAGCTGAGCTGTGAGGAGTGAACGCTGGTGCTACTGCAGAGCAGAGCCAAGGGAGGCAGAGAACTGCCTGTCCTCCTCCCTCCAGCTACAGCACTGCTGTGGGTCACTTAGGGAAGCTGAAGTCTCAGTGCTGTGAAGCACAGCAGATGCTCTGCAGTGGGCAGTCCTCCTGCATAGCCAATTAGGATGCAGGTACTCTGAGTAAAACACCCGCTGCGGGCACAAAGCAGCGTCACCCTGAATGGGGTACTGATGGGACACCTGAAGCAGGGAAGGATTTCACACTGTAGTATGTCTCAGAGGTATCAACTGCCTGCCCTTCCTTGGGGAGGGATGTTTCAGTCATTCCATTCTGCTAGGACTGAGTGCTGGATATATGGCAGTGGGGAAGTACGGACAGACACACAGTTCAGGACTGCCCTCTGCTATCCCTGCTCATTTTCTGAGGCAAATTAACAACACTGACCAAGGAAGGTAAAGGGGCCAGGCCTCCCTTTCTCTCACCTCAGGCCCACAGACTACTATCCCCTCTCAATTACAGTCGCTTCCGGTACCAGCCCCTTGATTTCTGAAGAACTTCAATTTTCCCTCAGATGAGGTATTTAAAGAGAAGGAACGCTGTGTATAGCAAGAGCCCTGAGCACTGCTCCTTGACAACACTGTAGTGTTATTTTAACTCCACCAGTTTATCCTGCATACAGGTCAACTGTGTAGTTGTGGTCACTTACTTCCAGTGAAAGCTATCCAGCGGGCATATTTAGTAGCTTCTCTTCGCCAGTGGGAAGCCACCAGCAAACCACATGTGACAGTTAGTGAAATGATTCCCATAATGATGAAAAATAACGTAGTGACCCACTCAGGAGGCAGCCGTGGAGGAATACAGGTCCTGTCACGTCCATGGATGGTTTGACACTGTCGCACAAGGCCAACTGTGAGAGCACCTGAAAATACATAGCAGAGAGGCACGTAAACTTTCAAAATCCTCTCTGAGGGGCGCTCAATTGCAAACCAAAGCTCAGAATGGTCCAAAAAAGACGGGATTCTTTCTTTGATGAACCTTAATAAGCCTTTCAAACACAGATGATGGGAGGGGGGCATGCTTTAAACATCTATCTTCATGTTCTTTCATCACAGGCTTGCACAAGTTGAAGCGAGATGGCTGCAAGCTGTATCTGGTTCTTGAGTGGCAATCAAGGTCTAATCAAAGGGATAAAGCACTCCCATAAAGCCTGCCAGTAGCAGCTGCAGTGGTAGCTGGGTTGTACAGAGGATCACTCCCTCATCTGCGCAAGATGAAATACTTTGATAATCTAACAAAATGAGCTGCAGTCCCCTAAAATGCCTTTAGTTGTCTAATGCCTTTTTCCCTCATCTGTAAATACAGCTTTAATCCTCAAAGTCTTGTGGCAGAAACTGCATTTAAATCACACCAAGATTTAAGAGCATTTTTTAAAAACCCCAAACACTTCTTGACAATAACTCTTCCAGAGTCCCTTCATGCACAGGAGGAACCTACACACACAGGCTGGGATATCTACACCCTTTTGACCTACACACACAAACTGGGATATCTACACAAAAGATCTATCAGAAAGATCCTGGAAAAAGGACAAGACTAGTATGGGAGCCATGAAGTTTTGCACAAAATGATGTATTTTTTTGTTAAGTGAATAAAAAAATCTGATTTAAAATCCAATTCAGTGGTTATGAGTCTCATAAAGAAGCTTTTAGTAAGCTTTAATAGAGAAGCTTGCTTTAATTGGAAAATTTGAACCCAAAATTAACATACAAGATTAAAATCCATTTCTTCCAGTGTCTCTTAAACATTAAGTCCCACGTTTCTCAATTTCTTCCCTTCTTCTGAACCGCTTCCCTAAATAATCACAATTGTCCTTTATCTAAATTAGGAGCAAAAAAAACCAACAGCAGAGACTATTAGAGTCAACATCTTCCTCTGCAAATCATTGTAAGTAAACAATGTAATAGTTGACCTGGTTAAAATGAAAAGAGCACAACTTAGAAACAATTACAGTAAGGCTTGGAAGCTTAGCATGTCTTTTGGAGAGAGAAACAACCATCATACTTTTTAGCTTCTTCCGGATGATAAAACTATGAAACAAATGAGTAAGCCAATAGTCAAAAGCGTAACTGGTCCTCACACTTATCTCCCAGCACCCTGGGGCCAGTCTCTGTGAGTGTTCATATCCTGCCTGCTAACACCTCAGCCACAAGTACCAGCAGTTCTATGAGATGCAGCACTTCTGATACGCTCCTCGAGGATGATAGGAACCAAGAGCAAACACTTCACTGCATCAGTTCTGTTGAAGCATTCCTGTCACCTCTGTTTGGGCTATAAATTCTCAGCCCTTTTCAAATGCATCCTTTCAATGACATATTCAGATTCTGCAAGATTCAGTGATTAATTTTCTGGTAAAAGTTGAAGTCAAACCCTTTTAAAAAAGTGTCAGTTACAACAAAACCAGCATTTTCTACTTGAAATCCATCACTGCTGTGCACCAGGACCACACCGAACCAAACCAGAATCACACAAGCAGTCTTGCCCAACTCGTGTACCTGCACGGGGACAGTTTTACATGAACTGCTTCTCATAGCCTGCCATGTTTTCATTTTACATCAGCTGCTGGGGCAGAGGGGAGATGTGCCTGTGTCCTTAAAAGCCAAGCTCCCTGAAACACACACACTGCAGACCCTCATATGGAACACTCAGTAGCTTCCTGAAGTGGAGGATAAAGAGGCTGCTATTCACTGTGCTGTCACAAAGAGGAAATGAATCCAAATCACTCTGCAAGTCTGGGATTTAACAGCAATTTGCCTATACTTACAGTAGAAGTGAGGTTTTTCTAATCTGCAATTCTAATCTAAGGCATGACTTCATAAAAATGACATCACACACTCAATAGATGTTTTCTGAAGTCAGGGACCTTGCCTGAGTTCTGTGACAATAATTTAGTGGGTTTTTAACTTTGGCAAAAGCAAGTGTGAGAAGAACCACCGCACTGGACTCCAGTCCTTTTGGGTGTTAACAGTCACTGGAGATGAGCATGTATTAGACAACTAACTCATCTTTCAGGTGCAACTTGCAGTTTGTATTGAAGACATTTTCAATTAACAAGACGACATTTCACATGTCCAATTCAGGGAGGACCAAAGCTAAGCCCAGCACAGGAAACAGAAGAGAACTCCATCTTGAACTACTGTTTTTCAGAGCAATCTTTTTGCTATCAATATCTACTTCTCCAAAGGCTGATTTTATAAAAACAAACAAAAATCCCAACCAAGCCCAGGAAACCTGCAATTGAAAATGAAAAGAAATAAAGAGAACAACCTGTTAAATCACTGAATTGCAAGTCCCAGGGAAGTCCTTTTGAAGACACAAGGATAGCTGCAAACTCAGAGCAGGTTTCTTAAACATCACTGCTGGTGCCCACTCTTTTTTTTTTTCCTCCCCTCTTCTTTCCTTTTTTTTTTTTAAAATCAGAGTTTTAATGTGTCAGGAAATAAATTTCAGGATCTGATCTCTTGGGGGAAAATAGTGTACTTTACGGTTAAGCTTTTAAGCTTTTGCTAGCACATACTTAATATTTTCTCTTAACTCTGCTTCATGGATTTCAAATTTGAAGTCAATATACTCCATATTCAAGGTTTTAAACCTTGAGCCTGAAGGCTCTAGGGAGGTAAATGGAGGGAAAGAGAAGGTTTCTGAACGATTTCTGAAGGTTCCAAAGGTAACTGGGAGAAACAACATCAGTATGTGCTCATAAATTTATTGCAAGTTTAAGTTCACTGTACAGATACCTCACTTGTGTACATAACCTTGATAGAAAGAAATTAAACCCATAGTGGTAGATCTCCTGGTGAATGCAGATTTCAAAAGAAGTCTCTGGTGTAGAAAAGGAATATTCTTTGGCTCTGAAATTCAAAGGAAGACTAGGTTTACATGGTATTTTATTGCCCTGGTCCCATTCTAAAGCAACCAGGCAAGCAGTTGCCAGGCAGCTGCCAACTAATGAATTTGTTACAGAAAATCTCGTTTAACCTTAACTAGCCTGTCACTGAAAGGAGGGACAGAGGTGCCAAAGAGTCTCCATCTGCCTGCACTTAGAGAATCACTTGACAGTCTCTCTCAAGCCAGTCACCAAGTTCCACTCTGATCCCTCTGTAAAAGAGGAATTCAGTCGCTCCCTCAGAACAATTCCAGCATCAGCGCTGAAAATCCAAGATCCTAACACAGGTACGGACCAAAGAGCACATCAAATGCTAGTAGATAAGGCAGCTTACAGCTGGATACAGCCCTATAACACGTGCAGCAGAGTAACCATGCCTGGCCATCCTCCATCTGCCTGCACTGCACAGCTACCAGAGCCATGATACCAACCTGGGATGCAGGGGCTGTGCCCATTCCCCACATGCCTCCCACTCCATAGCTTCCCAGAGCAGCGTTACGCAGGTCTGTACAGCCAGTGTGAGAGCTGATTGGGATATATATTTCTAATTGCTACAAATAAAATTCAGCCTTGATCAAAACAGGGAATGCTGCACTAAGCAAAGATCAGTGATCCGTTGTTTCTTCCAGTACATCTATTACCCAAAGCATGTTTCAAACACATTAAATAACCCCCCAGTAGTGACAGTGTGACTATAACCAGGACTCTAGAACGATTTCATGATCATACTCCTACCTTACCTCACCCAAGTACTCCAGACCACCAGTAATGCTCATTTTCAGACACCACACGTTTTTACTAGAATCGCTATAAAAAGCCTCTCTTGGAAACACACCAATGCTTGGGAGCATCACCTGTTTAACAACCAAGCTTCACACAACCAAAAGCAGAGAGAAGGGGCCAAACCAAAGACAGACAAGCCCTAGGTTTTTCCCCTTCGTGCAGATGTGCAGCTGCCACGGAGCCGACCCACAAGTCCCACGGGTGCTGTGCCATCCTTCTCCTGTTTCCGTGGTAACTACAGAGCCACCAAGGAGGAATCACAGAGAGAAACAAAGATTGCAGCAGCCCTTTCACTCCCCCACCTCTCCATCACTCCTGAATTATTAAAAGTGGCACAGCGATACTACGGCTGGGAAGCAGCAGCATAACAACAGCAATTCAGATGTTCGCTGCTCATCTGTTGTTTGACTGCCACAAGATGTGGGGTCCAGCATGCTAGATGGACACAGGCGGGGGTCCTACTGCCATGAAGAGTGTACCACAGCATAAGGAACAACCAGCACAGTAAAAGCATGATGCAGTGAATGAGGTGGGAGCTCAGACGTGACAAAGTCACAGAGCTCAGCAGCTACATTGCCACATGAACATACAGAGCACAAATCCTCAGAGCTGGGGTTACGTGCTCCTCCTCTGTCCCCATCAGAAGATGCCCTTACTCTTTCCCATCGTTTTAGAGAAAATGCAATTCCTTGGGTTTAAATGCAACCCTTTAATTTCCTTGACAACAGCTTCCTCACTTTTACCTTCCACATACCAACCACATCCTTAGCTAAATGCTTGTTACTAACATTAAATAAATATTATGGGCCAAGATGCCTAGTGAGGAGGTTAAGACACCCAACCACTCCCAGACAGCCCGTCCTTCCTTGCTGACCTGATGAGGCAGCGCAGTTCTGCTAGAAACCCCTGTTGTGACTGCCAGGAAATTTCTGCTCAAACAAGACAGTTCCCTTTAGTGGACCATGGACTCATTGAACCATCTCTGCTAAGCGAAGAGCAGTTTACAGGGTTCCTAACAAAGTGCTAGTGACGTGAATCTCAGAGCACTGCCAATGGGGCAGAGACACTGCTAAGTTGTATGTTTTAATAATGAGCACAGTACACAGAGCTGTGTTACACTGGCACGCTAAAACATTCATTGCTCCTGGTTAGGTAACAGTCACATGCAAGAGAATGACATATGTAAAGTAAGGGCAGCTCAGTCAAGCTATTCCCTGTAACTCTTGGTAGGCCACAGACAAGGATGGGAGGAAATGGAGTTGTTCTAAGAAAGTTTCTAAGTTCTATGCAATTAATAAACTTGAATGGAAGAAGGTCTAGGTTCATCTAAGAGGAGGAACAGGCTGCAGATCTCTAGTGGGCAGCTAGAACTTGCTACCCAATCCAAGGGGAAGCTTTAAAGGTCTAAAGAGAGTGCAATGATTTCGTCATGGCAGACTAATTCCCTGTACCAATGTTAAGGATAACCATCAGGTTGACTTGGGCCACCTTGCCTTTAACATGTCTGCTGCTCCTTCCCTGCAACCACGCTTCTCTGACAGAAGACGGCTTTCAAAGTGAGCGAAGCATAGCCGAGGAATTCCTGAGAGGAACAAACAACAGAGCAGGGTCAGAATAGTTCCAAGGCAACTGTCCGTAACAGCAAACAAGGAAGGAGCTACTTCCAAGAAGAAAACATTTCAAAAGTCCTCCAAGGAATTTGGCAGAGTGGGATGTTTCCCAGTCTTACACATGTAATTTACTTTCCTGCAAGGGGCACTTCAAGCAATGTTACTACACAGAGGGGGGAAGAGAGAATCACTTATTTAAGCTTATTTACATGTGTTTTGAGGGAAATTTCTGTTAGTCCAGGTATTAATTCCTTCAGAATAGAGTGCTCTCTCCTGTGCCTTTCCCAAAATCCAGGGAACTGATGCTGATGAGCCTTCACCAGCAGAGCCTAGGTGCATTTACTCAGTTCTACCTATTCTAGTACAAACCCCTCAGAAACCAGGCCCCTTACACTCTCTCACAAGATCATCAGTCATGCTTAGAGTAAGCAGTGCAGAAGACAAGGGGAAACACCGTGCTTTTGTAGGGTACGTGCCACCTCTGCTGCAAAGCCTCAGGAGATACCCCACCTGACTGATGTACCCAGCACCTCACATCTGGGGAGGAAAAAAGTAGTAACAGGGCTGGGGAAGGGTACCCCTGATTCTGAAAGGCACGGTCCCTGGTGCTGTAGTCGGGGGGAGGGTGTCTCTGTAGTCAGGGGTCTCTGTATGTAAGGTCCCACTGAATGATGCCCACAGGCACAGTTCACAGATTTTTTTCAGGCTCTACAACTGCTCAGAATCACAGGAAGCACAGTTAATCTTCATCTGTGTTTTCAGCCACTGACCCACTGAAGCAATTGAAAATGTTTAGGACTTCAGGTAACGGCACATCAGAGCCACTGTAAAATAGCACATAGAGGTAATTAACTGCAGCTAGGTAACTGCAGGCCATTGCTGTAGGACAATGCAATTAATGGATTATACCTAACTAACTATAAAGGGTATATAACAAAATCAAAATATAAGACAGCATCACCTGCCAGTTTCCAATCAAGCATCAGAACACCATATCTGTAACCGCTCTTACATAAATAATTACTGCTTTTGTGAGGGATGGGGGAGTTTGCATAGATGCTCCTCAGCATCTTTACACCACTGAAAGAACTTGGAGGTTACCACACGAGTACAGCACTCAGGATGTGGTGTGACAGATTGATTCTTTTCCTGTGGCTGTTCCAGTATCTTGCTCAGTTAGTAGACTAAGAAGCAACCAAGTTCAGATGTATTAAAGTAAGATTTATGAGTGTTAAAGGATGATCTAGAGAAAGGCTTAAAAAAAAAAAAAAGTAGAGGATTAACCACAGAAGCGCAGAACAGAGAGGAGTTAAACACAAAGGGATTACCAATTATCTTTCCTATCCTTTGTATACCAGATCTTATGATTGTGGCACTCACTCTGATTTTTGTCTCAAACCATCTAACAGGTATTGTAACCCTGGAAGAGAAGCTTTGGAGTTTCTCAAGTTAAAGCAGACCAGATGCAAGAACAATTCCTATGGCCACTGGATATTTACTGGTATGAAACAAACACCTGGAGAGTACTTACACAATGTTAAGAGATCAGTTTGAACAAAGATCTGGATTTACTTGCAAAGTCCTTGCTATACCTAAAGCACAGCCTTTAAGAGCAATTCAATTCAATGATGCAAGATCCAGCACATCACACAAGCTGCTGTTTCTCTTCTACTCCATTTATCTCCTTCTTTGAAAGCGGAACACTTCTCCCTTTCTAGTCAATGCTGGAACGCACCCTCCTTGCTCAGGAGAAGCAGTGTGGGTCCTTGTTTCAGAAACTAAATGACTTACTTAAAAATACTCATATTGGGAACCACAGGGGAGATAACATTCCTGGCTTCAAACCCAGCTCACGCTAGCAAGAGGAACCTGCACACTGAATTCTATTTAACAATCTAATATCCAGAAAATTTAGTTTTATTAGGTAGGACTTTTGACACTCTTTAGAACTCCAGAGCTTACTGGAGTAACTTCTACACAGAAAAATTCTCATTTTTAAAGTCTAAACTCAAGTTGGGGTATATTAGCAGAAAAGCCTTACTGCTGAAGACTATTCAGTGTCTAAGATATCTCCAGTTTTTAAAATCAGGGTTTTACCAGGCCTAAATCAAATCAAATTCCACCTCCACAAAAAACAGTCTTCTCCTTCCCTCCTCCTAGCCCTAAAGAGAGACAAAAAAAAAAAAATCATGGGCTGTCTCACACACATATTAGAATAATTTATTACTACAGGTGACAAACACTACGATACATGAGTTATAAGCGGTGTTTAAACTGCAGACATTTGGACCACTGAAAAGCAAGTTTTTTTTCTTAATTTCTTAGTTCCAATGCCACTCTGCTTCTTAGGTGCTGGGGTGGGGTTTGTTTTGTTCTGAAGACATGGACCACCACCCACTGAAAGAGCTATCCTCGGGCAACAAGGGAGGAACAACCCTCTTGAGGACATAACAAAGGTTCTGCATGTTCTCGGGTATCAAAGCCAAGAAATCTGCCCACACTGAAGGTAGTCCTTCCTACTTCAGAACACAGCATTAATTACATGTTGGTAAACAGGATCTCTAATAAGTTGCATCCTTCTGCTTGTTTATTTTCTGACACTACAAGCATCCTCACAATAGGATCTTGTTGTGAGTGACTAGAAACTTTACAGTGCCTGAGTGGCAAAGGCCTGGAAAAAAATGAGAGAACTTTGAAGAAAAACAAATCTTCATGATTTAACTTAAAAAGCAAACAAAAAAATCCAGTTATTTCCATTTTTTCCATAACCAAAATAGAGCTACCCAAAGTTGACAAAATTCACTGCCTAAAAAAAGAAAGATCAAAGGCAGTGTCAATATTACAAGTGATTTTTCTAGTCAGCTACACCAGTTTTATGCCATATGTTCATTTGAAAGCCAGGAGCTGTGACACCCACAGCTGTTCTGCCATTTAACATCTGATGAGCTTGTGTTCTTTTTAAGAGTTATATTTGGCCTCAGACAGAGCTGTAAGATGATAGCTTTCCATCCAACACACCACACAACCCAACCACAACCTTCTCAGACACGGTCATCACTTCACATCATAGGTCGGATGAGCAGGCTCTTGGAGGATGCCATCATCTACAGGGACTGGAGGTGGCCAGACTCGGTCAGTAACAGCAGCATCACAGCTTGCTGGGTGGTAGGAACACAGCACAATCAAGAACACAGAAAATCTCGATCATCAGAGTTTAGTAGATCACCTTTGCTCTAGGTGTCTTTGAAGGTGGTCTGTTCACAGGCTGGCAACATCTGGACTTCAGAGCTCTCCACTCCTGCATCTCTAAGAGCACCTTTCACCAAATCAGTTGTGTTTCAAACTTAATATATGTCCAAAACTCCCAAATCACACCAAGTATCCTGTTGATCTCTCTTTCTATGCATGGAGACAAAATGTCTGTCAACCTTCCTGGTTACAGTCAAAGGCAATTCTCTGGCCTGGTGACAAAGGCATTCAAGGGTAGGGAGAAAATTCAGGTTCTGTTCATGCCCTCAAGATTTCATGTGCATTTTAATAAATGAAATTCAGGAGGAACAAGGATCATTGTCCTCTGTCAGCCATAACTGTTCTCTGCACTGCTCCCAGCTTGCATCAGACATGCTCCAAGGACACCCACTGACTGGCTTTTCTCACGAATTTCCCAGTGGTGTAAGGTGAAAAGCAAAGCACTGAAATGTCTTTTGCCATTTATATGGTTAGAAACCTATTTGCAAATTTTAAGTGTCTGCTCTGCAAACACTCCACCTCAACACACCTCTACGTGCTTGGATGGCTTCTTGAAGCTGAGCCTGACTTCCTCCTGTCCCACCTCTGAGTGCAGACTCTCAGCCAAGGTTGCCAGAAAGCACATCAGAGCTTGCTAAATAAAGAACAAAATATTCAAAAAAGCAAACAAAGCGCACTAAGAATTTGATTTCAACTTCTTTAAATGACACAACTGATGGCAGGATTGCACTTACAGCAAGGAGGATGCGAGAAGGTAAGTTTGCAGGCAGAAATAATGCCTTTTATTGCAACAACTGGAATACTTGGAAAGATTAAGCACACTTCTGGTCTGGTAAGCCTTTCCATGGACACACAAGTTTTCCCCACTCTACTAACAGAGGATATAAGAGATAATACCATTGTCTTCCAGACCTGCTTTATTCTGTAAGGCACCTTTTCTCAGGTGAAGAATGGCACTTAAACGTCCCAAGACATATTTCATTGCAACTGGAGTTACATTTCAAGCAGAATAAAACCTCACCTTAGTTTTTATTCCTGAAGGCACTTTTTAACTGTTGCCAAATCTGTGTACGACATGCTTGTTAACAACTGGCAATACAGGTTAAACTGCACTTTTTAAAGGGATTAGGTACAGCGCCAACAATTTAGTCTATACAACTAACACTTCATGTGCTGAAAGACAGACTGACATACAGCTTCACTACACACAACCTGTCCTCAAGGACAGCTGGGACATACTTCCCTGGTTGATTTAACATTTTAAGCCCCCCCCCAGTCTACAAGGTAGCTTTAACCTTTCAGGCAAATTGAGGGAAATAAAAACCCCCACGACATTCTTCTGCAGTAATAACTACCAAATTTAGGCACCTTCTTCACAACAAAAACATTAAAACAACAAATAGGAAGGAAGGGAGCGTATTCAGGATTTATCCTGCAGTTGTATTTTCTAATCCCTTTTGCTAGCAAGTTCTTGTTTTAGAAGCCTGCATAATTTAAGCCTGAATTATTTAGGCAATTAACAGGTGCTGTCTGTATGGCGATAACACTTTCTCCCTTATCACAAACTGGCATCTACAAAAATAGACTGTAAAAGTCTGGAGACTTTTTTGGCTAGAATAAGAGAAGATAGACCACTCCTGAACAGTTAAATCTGCACTTCACTGAAATAAAACATGACTTTATCTTAACAGCAGGGCTCAGTCCTTCCTGAACAAGTGGGACTATTCTTAAACAGCAATCAGATGTTATATAGCATCTCTGAAGAGCCTATCTGTTAACATATGTTCATACAGTTGTTATACTGACATTCTGAAACAGAATTCTCTCTAATTTTAGATTCAACATAAACAGGCAAGAAATGCTCTGTCTTTATTATCAATTTCATCCTACTGAATGTAATCTTACTGAGAGCATTTCCTTCAGACTGCATTGGGCATAAGGCAACAAGATTTCTGTCTGTAAAACAGCAACTATTACTTTTAGCCTCTAGTCTCTTTATTTCACCATTTTTCCTGTCTTGTGCTTCTGGTTATTGCTGACTGACTCAATAATATTCCACTGAAGGAATTTATGAGACCACATTAGAAATTCTTGGCCATTCAATCTTTTCAGGTTTCCTGTACAATCTTGTTGCATAGTTTTTAAATTGAATTAAGTGTGGGTTTAATAAAACAAAGTGAAACATGCTTCTTCCCACATGAGTTTCTACAATGAAGAGCTACATCATTAACACATGAATTTAGGTGCATGATTGGTTTCAGAACGGAATTCAACCTAAGGAAAAGAGAAGCTCTTTCTTCACCCTTGTGACTCCTCTTCCCCCTCAGCATGCAACGCCTACAATGCTCCTTGCAGCAACAGGCACAGAAGCTGTAGCACGTTTTCTCCTCCACTGTGGCTGACACTTCACTGACTGTGGGAATACCTGTTCTCAAGCACAGACAGCAGACAACGGTATCTCATAATGCTGCAATTTATAGTATCTCTGTTTTGTACAAAGAGGAGTGAACACTAAATCAAATTTTTAAGTCAAACAAGTTACTTTCTATACAAAAGTCAACCTTCAGGAAACTTGAGGTCTGTGACAACCCCTTATCAGTTTGCTTCACTTCGCTTCGGTATAAAGGCGTTACAATTAAAGGTTGGTGTGCCTGATGTATGAAGCTTATAGTGATGAAGTTACAGATAAAACCATTCCCCCTTGTACATTTGCCCTGCCTATCGGGGAAGCCAGAATCCATCTCACTTCAGCTGTATACAAAGATTTTATTGCGGAAAGCAAGCAGTTTCACTGAGACAGCCTAATAACATTAGCATACGTGCCATCAATTTGAGAAGCACAGAAAGAATCTAAATTCAAAGCAGCTTTTCTGACGTATTCCCAGCAAAGCAGTGCCGAGGCACACCAGACAATCAACCTGTCTGATCCCACAGCCCTTCCTTACAACACCACCAGATCCCATTCCTGCCAGCAGCTAGGAGCAGCCACAGCAAAAGAGGAAACAAGGCAAGGGACACGGCTCGCCGGGACGATTGGTGAGCAAGGGAACAGGCAACCCAGGAGGTAAGAGCTGCAACGCTGGGAAGCTGGCTCTGTGACGAGCATTACAGAAGTAAACTACTTGACTTTATTGCCTGTGAACACTGTCATTTGATTACCCAGTTCTTGGACATGCCAAGCTCAGAAGCAGCCCAGCCCTGCTAATGCAGTGTCTAAACAACTGCACGAGAAATTGCTCATGGTCAAGTTCAAGGCCTAATGTGAACTGCCTTCAACTGGACAAATATTTAAACATCTAAGTAGGTTATTAATCACTACACCTTGAGAGACCGTCATCCTTAATAACCCCAAGTGCTTTGCAATTTATGGCACAGAACTGCAGCTACCATGGGGTTCTTGGGTAGCAGCCAACTGTTGCTTATCACACATCCTTGCTTGGATGGGAAATGTTGGCTTCTGATGCTCCAGCAAACCCCGTGAGGCTTTGATGCCTTCACAAGGGAGCATTTTAGTTCATCCCAAAGACCCAGACATAATAGACTATGTTTTGTTCAAAGACAGAAACTAGACGGACTCCGTGGAGTTTTTAAACCTCCCTTTACAGCTAGCGTTTCATACTGGATTAGCTCATCCCACAGACTAACCATCCCAATCAGACTATGTTTCCTAAGGTACCCACAAGAGAGACCAAACTCTTGTAATTAGCTCCATTTACAAAATTTAAAACACATATACAGCGTAATACATCAAGCAGGAAATCAAATATAATAGGAAGAACCCAAGAACTTCACCCTGAGAAAGGATGTAACCTACAACTGCTAATTCCATACAGATCCCTATGGAATTAAGCCAATCTAAGTGCTTTGCCAGTCAAATGCTTCAGAGCTTGTTTCCCCTCTCCTTAAAATAGGCACCTACCCTGCACAGATCCTCTTCTTGGCCATATCTCCAGTTTTTCAGATCTGTGTGTATCTCCACCAGTCAGAGGCTTGGGGATGAAAAGTGAGATTGAGCAGAGCAGCTGGAGCACACATACAGGGATTGCTGCAAAATCACCCCAGAACTTTCTTCCTGCCTATCACCCTCAAAAAAACCTCTGTCCATTACTAAACCTGTAGGCACTGTGAATTACACTAACAACTTGCAGTTACATAGTAATAATAAGATTTTTAAATGTAAAATTGTATAAACTGTAAGTTTATGATAATTTATCATTTTCCCAAACTACTTTGTACAGGAACTAAAGAGCCTCCACATTGCATCTGTCCCTTCATCCTACAAACGTCATTTTGTATCCAATTTTAAAATAGACAGCAGCACTTAACCTCTTCAAGGGTCAATACTTCTCCTCATCCATGAATCACTCCAGTTACCTGCTTCTGAAACACACGGGTATCAACCACTGCTGGAAAAGGATTCAAGAGCTAGGTAGGAAACTCCTGCAAAAGATGAAAATCCTACGTAGTGCAGCTGTGCCACAGCAAAGAAAAATCAGCTCTCTCTACTTTGTTTCGGGACTAGAAAGGAAGTAAGTGGGAAAAAGTTGAGCTCTTGTGAGGTGCCTATAAAAGAAGTAGGTCAAGCTTAAAAGTTTGACCTACTGATCTTCTTTGCGTTGGCAAAAGTACAAACGGAGTTTTTATAATGCTGCTCACATGTAAGTGCTGGCTGGAAACTGAAGGATACAAATGTTTTTAATAAGGCTCAGTCATTAACAGGATTCCATTTTTTTTTATTTCAGACAGTTTTAAATCTTTGTTTTGCAGTACATATTATTGAATCCTTACTCTTAAGAGTCATGTATTTAAATCACTCTTGTATTAATCTCAGTGTCATATTGTGGCAACAAATGTAATGCACGTGCCTAAAATCAGCTCTAGGTTGATTTAAAATACTAATCACTAATAGCAATGATTGAGGCAAACAGTTCCTGCAGCCCCAAGGCTGAAGCACCTTTCCCCAGTCTGTACTGTCTATAAAGCAGATTTACTACTACACACTTGAGTAAAGCATAGGATAGACAGAAAACAAATCTCTATCTGCACATGCTGAATATAATTCAGTTCTATAGTAACTGTACCTATTGCTGTGAAGTAAATAGTTTAATGAAAAAAGTTATTCTGTATACCTGAAACCCCAGTACCTTTGCAAAAACTACTACTACCTGAAAAGAAATGCAATATTTGTGATTCTTTTCCTCCTCTACTTAAAGTAAAACAGTGTTAGGAAACAAAAGGGGTTGGTTTGTTTGTTTAAATTAAGTTAAAGCTTTGCTTCTATCACACAAAATTCTGTGATAAAGATGCCCCCTCTGCTTTAGAGTGAAGAAATTAAGGGACTACCACAGTAACTGTCCAACATCCAAAGCCTCATTCATCGGCTAGATTTGTAAGGTAAGTACAAGTTACCAGCTCCCAGATCTGTGCTCTATAATGAGGTACTTTTTACCGAATGCTGTAACACTAATTAGAGAATGAGGAACTCAAGAGGGTTCAGTGGGAGGCAAGCTAGTAGTTTTGTACCTTCACATACCAAAGAGAAAACAAAACGTTCACCTAAGAAGCAGTATTAATTTGTATTTGCTAAAAAGCAGTTGTAAAACATCAGTTCCTTTACAGACAAAACCAATGGGCTTTCTCAGCTCTGCTCCAGCAGCTCAAATAACCAGGCTGACACAGCTCTCTTTCATGAGACTCTTCCTACACATAAAATAGTTCCATATGTTTAAATGTTGAGAGGTTGAGCAAGCACAAAATTAATTCATTACAACAATGCCTTACTATTAATTTCTCTTGTGCCTTAAGGCTGGTCAGCTACAGAACCCAAGCACAATTCAAACACTGGGCTTTGCCAGATTTCTACATCCACTTGAAAGACATCTACAGTCACGAAGAGGGATGGAAATTTTAACTTTACAAGATGGCACTGACACTCCCAGGCACGGCACACTGATTAAGAGACTGCTCCTTATTCATATTGTATGGAGTTTTGATTCTTTGCCAGTCCTCACCAGTCCTGATTTGGGTCTCATATTGTTGTTTTTAAAGTGCTGGCAACACCTCTAAAACACAAGTACTGTCAGCAGTGCCTACATCTTACAGCAGGTCCTAATCCCCAAATCAGCAACGCATCACAGAGCACCACCTTCCCCTCCTTGCTCACACACTCAGGGGCATCTCCCCAAATTTTCATAGAAATTATGTTTCAGAACCTCATTTGAACACTCTGCTGTTCAAATAGCTTTGGAGATTGCTTTTCAGCAGTCACTTCTTTCTAGGGCACGATGGCATGAAATTCTTCATTCTCTGCACCGTCACCCCATCATTTTTTTTTTTTGTATTCTCAGCATGCAATCCAAACAGGTCCACAAAAGGGCAAATAGCTTCTCTTGTCACAGTCACTACATGAGGCAGTATAAAGTATATTAGGAAAAAGTAATTTTGTAAGACTGCTTCCTATCACGTCCCATCATTCTCTACTGAGAAGAACTGGGAGAAACACGCTGAGTTTTGGTTACCTTACAAGGTGCTTATGGAATGAGCACCAGAACCCAATTAAACAGTTTTTGACAAGCCAACTGCCCATATATCAAAGAAACAAAACAGCATCTACTCCAGAGGACAGCACAATGATTGCTTTGTACCATGACTCCTCCACGGAGGAGCACTGTGCATTAGCAGTTTCTCAGCGCAGACCCTAAAGGGCAGATTTAAGTGGGAATGTGACAGTGATTTTCACAGATCCCTACTTTTTAAGCAGACAACTACACCTAGAACAATAGTGCTAGCTGGAAGTCAAGCTTACACCTCTTTTAAGTGGTTGATGCTTTATTTATTCTATCTATACTATCCAGAAATACTGGTTCATCCCCGTACCTTTATGTAGGGTTTGGGTTTATTCCATGTCTAGTCAGTGCGCAGGGTAGAGAAAAACACTTCAGTGGCTATGTGGGCTCAAGCTCAGCAGGAGCCAGGAATCACTGCTTGCTGACCTGTAATAGTTTATTTAAGCTGGTCCCAAAAAAGTTACATAAGTCCTCAGGGAAAGCTATCACATGCAGAGGAATAACACTGGCCAGCAGTAATTTGCTGCTGAGTACTAGACAACTTATTTCACAGGAGGAACGGCCTGCTGGTGTAACTTGCTCTCCCATAAGACAACAGACACCACTGGATCTGGAATCATTCCTCACAAATAATGCTACTGAGTACACGACAGCAAGTGCTACACATACTACTTTGGAATATACATGGAAAGGCAGCATTGCTAAGCAAAACAGACAGTTTCAAGTAAGTGGTATGTCGTAGATTCACAATTTACTATCATGCTGTTACTGCACAGCATGGTGCAGAAGGCAGTTTAAATGAAAAGTATAACTCCTAACATAAGCATCAAGGTCACTTATGTCAGAGATGCACAATGAAATTGGAAGCTCTGCAGAGCGCCGGCATCACCCAAGTCAGCAGGGCTGTGCATACGCCGAGCCGCCTGGTCATAACATTACACAGAGTGTCCCGAGGTGATATATGGCTCAACTGAAGAGGGCAAAATAAATACTTGCTGTAGAAGTTACCCATCAGAGTTTAGCAGCCTTAAATTCTGACATCCATATTAACTTAATGGCTACTATAAAAAAAGGTACACGTTGTTCTGTAAATTGGAACCAAATGAACAATCATGCTACATAGGAAGGGATGACTAAGTCACATAAACAAACTGAAAACCTAGCTTTCTGAAGGGGGATTTTATTTGGTTAAATTCTCCCCTTGAATTACTTGACCTATCCTGAAAGCATTTCAAGCTGTCAGCCCCCCACCTGTACAGCCTTTAACATGTCTAATTTCAACTGTGCATGGCGTTCATACCCTTTTCCTACAAAAGGGTTGAGAGCTGAAGCTAGAGCAACTTCTGTCCCCCCTCCTCCCCTACTGGAGACAAAAATCAGAATCATTAAAGACTCTCCCACACACAAAAAAAAGGAACATATGGAGACAAAGCTACCAGCTTTTAAAGTTCATTGCAAAAGAAGTGTAGAGATACAGGAGCAAAATTTATTACTACTGAAGTCAGTGGGAGCTTAGGCATTGGCTTAAATTAAAGCCAACTCTGTCCTTATTTCTCCCACAGAATATCGGTTTGATAAGAAAAGGATGTCAGTGCAAGAATTCTGAGAAGCCACTGGTTTCCAGACTGGCGTTATCAGTGCTCTGTACTCACACACCATGAATAACTAAACCTCACTGAGAACCCTCTGACAGAAAAATCTTCATCTTTTCTTTGCAGTCTTAAAGATGTATGAAATACCTGAAACCAAGTTAAGGAATAATTCTTACAGAACTACATAAAGAAGAAGTGCCCAATGGAGTCTCGGCCCAAGGTCTGCGAAGGTGTAGTTCCTCTAAAGACAGATAAGCATCTGAAACCTTCACTGACCTTCCTTGCAATCCTCTGTTCATGATTACAATGCTGAAGAGGAGTTTTTATAGCCAACATTTTTCAAATGACTGTAAAACTTATCTTTAAGAGTACAATTTAGGAGACTAATGAGCCCTTCCCCTGTATTGATCTCCCCAGGACATAAGCTCCTTTAAAAAAATAAATATATAATTAAAAAAAAAAAAAAAGAAAAGCATTAAAGCCACTGATTTATTTCACTACCCAATTTAGCAAAAATCATCATTATCTCTGGAGGAAGATGTACATATTGTTTAGCACGAAATCAGGACAGATGTATTTCCCTCCCCTCCCCCCAAAACGTAAGCCCAGGTTCCCAACCTTAATGGCTGAAAACAGCTCAGAATGAGCCAATGCAGCACTGCTTTCCCAGGTTTGCCAAGACCTCTGCTCTATGCAATTCTCAAACAGCTGCAGTATCGAGAAGACCAGGCTGTTCCATGCTGCCTTTCAGAACCCCAAGGACAGCAGCCAAGCAGAGAAACAGCATTCCTCCCTTTCCTCCCAGTACCAGGCTGCCTTGGAGAAGCAGAATGGAGAATAACTCCCACCAGGGATGGAGCTAAGAACCCAGAGGTAAAGGAAAGAAATATTTTCTTTCACCAAATAGTTTCTTTTCCCAGCTGAGAGCAGGATGCTTAACAAAAACCCTGCTTCTTAGTGACACATATGGAAGTTGGATGGCTTGAATATGGTCCAAGTATGGTAGTCTGCTGAGATTGCCTGCATCTCGCTAGCAGCTGGGACAGGCTTTACTACGAGGGCTGCATCCTCCGATGCCGTACTCCTCCACAGCAGTCTCTGGGTAACCAAGGGCACTCCTAAACACATTTATCTCCTAATTCAGTACTACAGCATTTGCTACAGGAAGTCCTTGATTCAATAGGCATCCTCATACTCCCTTCCTTTGCAGTTTGGGCTCGCTTTAGAAGGTCTAAGTACTAGAAATACACATTTAGAATGTTTTTAACCCTTATAATAGAAGTGAATAAATCCTGTATCAATAAAAGTCTATGAGAGCCATTAAGGAAGGATGGCAGCTAGTTCTCCTTTATGACTTTACCAAGTCAACAGTTTGTTTGGCTTCAAAATACAGCCAAAAAACGGCTTAGGTCTGTCAAAACATTATTTGACTAGCGAAGTCCTTCAGAAAAATCCATACAGATTTCTCGTTTGGCAGCCTAATTAAAAGCAAAACTGTTATTTGCACCTCTAAAAGGAGCACAGGACAGCAATGCCAGATGGTTTTTAAATAATCAACTAAGAAGTAAGGATTTCTAGGCATCATATCTCATGAAATAACTTTTGCACTATAAAGTGATTAAACATTTTTCTGTAATGAAGAATGCAATGGGCTGTGCTTAGTTCCCAAAGGGCTTTTCTTTCCATCAGCAATTTCTTCAGTTATCTCATTTCTGTACAGGCAGAGAGAATCCAACATCTTGTGCACTGCATAGGATCTGTTAACATGAGGCAAGCCTTAAGAAAGGCATATTTAAATATTTAAAGTGAAGATTATTTTATTTGACTTTAAGCCCCTGAAGAAGGGCTCATTACTGCAGCACTGCTGCTAGGTGAAATTGCATGAGGAAAGAACCAACTAATTTATGTAGCCATAGGCAGGAAGATCATCAGCACTAGCTGTAGGGGGAACAGAGAAGTCATCCAGGGAGTTCCTGAATGCTGCACTTTGGTAAGTGACTTGTTCCTCTCCTCTGGACCATGTAGGAAAGGCCAAGTTCTCAACTAGGTAACTGGAAGCAGTTCACCACAGGGACAGAGGGAATGCCCAGTCATCATCCCTGACAGCCAACATTTTTAATACTCCACTTCATCAGAATAAAGGAAACATGGCTCCATTTGAGCCAGAGCAGTTCTCTTACATGCACTGAATATTAGGCATGGAAGACTCAATACAGGCAAAGAACATTCTTTTAAACCCTCTGCAAGAATTTGTGACAGAAGCCTTTGCCCCAAGAGACCCTTTTCTCCTTTCTATACCTCTGGTTTGCTGGGAAATTTTAAGATGAGGAATAGGTGGCTAAGTTAGTTTCATCTGTTTGCAGTGAGCATGGCTTCCTTTCGTGGCACAGAGATCTGGGTTTCCCTGGGACACAAGATCAAAGCACAGCCCTCCTCCTCCTCCTGTTACCTCTCCCTGCTCTGCTAATCAGAGCGCACGGGTCCTTATCAACCAGCAGAAATAAATTGTTCATACAAATAATTATATCATTAGCAAAAAGACAGGTCCTTGTTCTTTTAAAAAGAAACAATGTCGCACTCTAAAATGAAAAACACACAGGATCTAGGCTTGAAAGCTGATAAAAATCATCAGGTAGGAAGTACTCTTGGGGAGGGAAAAGCCATCTCCATGTAACAAAGGAGATATCAGTAACTGAGTATGAAGGGTTCAAAACCTGCCACGACCTGTGCAGAGGCTGATGTACATTCCCTGCCCGGCATGACCGAGCCCAGGAGACGGCGGTGGGGACACCGCCCAGGCCCTCCGGCCTCACGGGCTGCAAAGAGGGTTCGGAGGCTTTTCTTCTGCAGGACCTCCCGGAGACAAGGCTCCGCGGGGGGCAGCCGGGACTCACCGGGGACATTCGCGGCTCTGGCTGGGCAGAGGAACCCACCAGGTCCTACCGGGACCCTCTACGGGTCTTCCTACAGGTCCCTCCTCTCCGTGCCAGGGGAAAGGTTGGGGGGCCTGGCCCCGAGAGCCCCCGCAGCACCCGGGGACCCAGCCCAGCCGCCCGCCCACCCACGCCAGCGGCTCCCCCCTAGCGCCTCACGCCGGCCCCACCGCGGCGGCGCCGGGCCCGGCAGCCCCTGCCTGAGGAGCGGCCCTTCACAGGGAGCCCCCCGGCCCCAGCCGCCGCCTCGGGCCGCGCACCCCACCCGCCCCCAACCCACCGGGCGCGGGCGGAGCCGAGTCCCCGCGCTCGGCCACCTGTCGCCCCCTCCGGCCGGGTCCCCGCCGCCGGCCGCCCTCACCCGCGGACTCGCCGGTGTTGATCCAGTCCGGGTTCGCTAGGCTGGCGATGGCGAAGATGTCGGCGGCCAGGAAGAGGCATCCTGAGATGATGGTCAGTTTGTCCATCTCCTCCGGCTCCGGCGGCTCCCGGCTCCGGCCTCCGCCCGGCTCCCGCAACGGGCCCGGGCCGGGGGCGCCTCACAGCCGCGGCTCCATGGGCCCCGCGCTCCCCTCAGCAGCGGCACCAGGAACGGGCTCCCCCCGGACGGAGCCGGAAGCGAACCCGGCGGGCGGGGGGCAGCGGTTACTCCGGAAGGGAAACCCACTCTCCCCGGCGTTCTCCCCCGGGCGGGGCGGGCCTTCACGGAGAGGGGCGGGGCCGCCGCCGCAACGGGGCGGGGGAAGCCCTGAGGCCTTGGCGGGCTTTCTCTGGGGAGCGGCGCGCGGCGAGGCGGGGCTTGCCGCCGGCGGGCGGGGCGAAAAGCGGGGCCGGCCCCGAAGGGGCGGGCAAGTGGCTGGGCGCGGAGGTGCGCGAATCGGGGAGGGTGGGGCGAAGGGCGGGGCGGAGCGGCGCCGGTGGGTGGGGCTTGGGGAGGGGAGGGGCATGCCGCAGCCGCGAGGCCTGCGGGGGGCGCTGCAGGCGGAGGGCGGGACGGGGCGGGACGGGACGGGACGGGGGCGGGGGGGGGGGGGTGGCCGTCGCCTCAGAGCGGGCTCCCTGTGAGCGGCGGCCGGTGCCGCGGGGCTTCGGTTGCTGGCAGTCCCCCTTCAGCTGCGCCCTGGGTGGGCCGCGGGGCTTGGTCATTCGCTCCCCTCGAGCACCTGTAACCCCACAGCCGTTTCTCACCGGCGGCAGGCAGGGATGCGTCCTTTCTCCTGGCCCCTCACTGCCCCTCTGGCAGCGTCTGCCACAGAACAGGCCGCCCGGTCCGCTCTGCGTGAGGAGAGCTGAGCCGCGATCGTAGATCTGCCCCCGGCGCGGGGAAGCACCTCGCGTTTGGGCAGTGTCTCTTGGCAATTCTGGGAACCCCAGAGAGCTCCCTCTGAGCAACAGCGGAGGACTGATCCACGGCGGTGCCTCCAGCAGTTACACGTTGTGGACTGAGGCAAAAGCCCTTTTTGGGGGGATAAAAACTGACTAATATTGCCTAGAAAACTCACCCAAAGGCAGCAGCCGTTGATGATGGGCTTTGCAACGGGTTCAGCTACATCAAAGCGTGTGTGGAGGGTGTCTTTGTAGACAATAAATGAGCCCCAAATGTGGGAAATGAGCCTGGGCTTGGCCACGACAGCTCCGTGCCTCCAACACTGCCACAGGGATGCTGAACTAAATTAGCCTGGCAGCCCCCATGCCCGCAGGTTCCAGAAAAATATCTTAATTGCTGACATGTTTCTTTCCTTCCAACAGGGAACAGCCACCTGCTGCCTCCAGAGCTGCACAACTGGTCTGTACTGAACATCCCAGGGAGCCCAGGGGTGATTGTGCTGTTTATTTCTGTGTGAGTCTTTTATGTAGATGGGAGGCTATACAAACAAAACAGAGATATTAGTAATCTTAAAGCATTCAACAGCCATCAGTGGGACTTACTATTTAGAGGACAAGAGCTTTACTTAGATTGTGTTGAAACTGCCTGTTCTTGACAGATTCTCTTAAGGATGGAGAAAATAGTAAGACTTTTGATGAAAAACAGCCGAAATTGTTCCCTTTAAGCAGGAAACAATTGGTGCATGGAAGAAATGGGATGATTTTTTATTTAAAAGATTTTCAAATTACATTGCACTAATAATGGGAATCCAGAAGCCTTGAAAAGAAGTTATTCCCAAGAATCGTCTGCAACTATCCTATAAACTGGCTTTTAGTGGGATTCAAATAGCTTTTAATATGAGCATTATGTAAAAGTCTGCCTCAGAATGAGTTTGTCTCCAAATAACTTGGCTTCATGGCAAAGGGAAGAAAGGAAGGAGGAGTGGAGGGGGTCCACAAAGGGAAGATAATCCCTGCATATGCTGCAGGCTGTGTGGTCAGTTATCCCATCTTTCTCAGGTTTATTAGGAGATGAGTACCTGCCTGAGGATGCCGTGTGGCCAGTTAAGAGTTTCTGCAGGAAGTTTTGGGGCCTCAGACAGAGCTGCAGTATTGATGTACAGGCAGCCCACATCGAATTAATTCCCTGGGTTCAAACAACAGGCTTCATACTTCACATCTTCTGCCCCGTGCTCAGACTTCCCTATGCTCATGTTTCTGGTGTGGTGCTGGAGTGGCTCTCAGGATCCATCTGCCTTGGCATTATGAGTGGTTGCTGGGGTCTGAGGTCGCCTCCTCACTCTTCCTCCACAGGCCATCATGGAGCAGCAGCACACTTCCAAGAGGTCAGCTAGGACATCCCTGCCCATTGGTTTGGACTCCATAGAAAAAGCTCTTCCTCTGGACTCAATGGAATGTATACAGTCTTCACTGGCAGTTGGGCATGAAATTAAGAGTAAGTTTCCATTTATCTCAGTCATTCCTTCCTCTGCCCCAGCACTACTCTTCCAGTCCTGTATGTCAGTATCTGGAACTTTCTAAGTCCTTGTGCTACCAGACAGTTTATCTTCTTAAAAGAGCCCCTAGAACCCCAAATTTCCTATGTATCAAGAGGCATTCCTACGCCTGAGGTTCAGTATTTAGGACAGAATCAGAGGCAGATGACAAGAGGAAATGGAGTTTCTTCAGCAGAAGAGGATTGGATGAATTCCTGTGCTGCTGCCTGCAGAAAATGCAGGATTTAATGTTTTGAGAAAATCATGAGTGTTAGGGGAACTGTAATGAAACTTTTGTGGAGTGTCTATGCTTTCCATAGCACAGAACAAGGAGAAAATTCCCTTTCCTTGGAAACTATAATGACTGGTACCAGGTATTTTTCTCATCCAGAAGTGTGACTCTTGGCATTCCTCTTAAATATTTTTCAGGCTTTGGATTAGTCACAGCTTTCATGGTTTTAAATCTCTCATGTCCAGCAAGACAACCTCATGCAATAAGAACCTTAAAATCAGGATTCCAACCTCTAACTAAAGTTAACCAGAATTGTTACTAGTGACTTTTGATTGTTTCACTGCTGACCATTTTCTGACCTACAACTGCTCAGGAATTTTAATGAAATTTGCTGAATAATTTTGGCTAGAAAATAATACAAAATAACCTTACTTCATCCTATCATCAGTTTACATAAGTACTCATTCTGGACATAGGAAACTAGAGGATTCAGTTCCCCCTCCTGGCTGGAAAAGACTGCACACACATTTCTTGAAAAATAACCAAGAGCACTAGGAAAGGTTTCAATCTCCTCCACTCATCCTGTTCCTCTTTGCATGAATTCCTGAGCCAGAGAAACAGTAGCTGGTGAGATATCTGACCTCTGGGAATTACCAACAGGAAGGTGTGTTTCAGAGTGGGTTTTCCTTTGTATTTTTCTTGTCTGCCTGTGAAAATTAAGTATTCAATCCAAATCAGATGTAGTATTCAACTCAGCAACAACAAAATCCTGCATTTTTCATTGGGAAAAAAAAACAAAACAAAAAACTATAGCTGCTTCCTTCTCTGTGTTCCAGTTCAGCAGCCAGACCGACAAATCTAATGTTCACATTGCTATATTTTCAATCCTAATTCTTTTATAGACATTCCATGCTGTCATTTAGAGCCTGATCCCAAGTTTTACTGAAGCCATTGGAAAGATGACCAAATTTCCATATTTTATAGAAGAGGGGTAAAGCGGTGAGATTTTTCATTAAGCAGTTTCAGGCCGTTGGAGATGGACTTCTCCAGCAGTTAAAGTTATTGCTGCTCTACTGTCAGAAGTTACATTTAAAGATTACATCTTAGAACTTTCAAAAAGAAATTTTTAACAGAATCCAGTTTGTTACCAGAGTCTCAAGCACTCATGTAACCATTTTAACTTTCCCTGGCTCTTGATGAGGATAACAGGCTTGAGAGATGAAGGATTTAGTTTATTACCCTATTATATTTCTTGGTGGAGACACTACTGGGATAATGTCATTTATATTGTATTACTTGTATGATGCATTTTAATGGATAGTGAATGCTCAGGAGTATTTTATTTCTGTAGGTGCTAAATATGGCAAGTACAGCCCCTTCCCTCATGTCAGCAGCAGGGTGTGGAACCAATCTGCTGGAAATCTGGAAATTAATCTCTGCTATAAATATTGATTTGAAAGATCCATTTTTTATAGGAGTTCAATCCTTTCTTGAAATCCTTAGCAGCTGGTAGCTCCTCTGTGCTGTTACCCTCTACCAAGTTGTCTGCCTTCCTGGAATACATTGTCATTTGTAAGGGATACTTAAGTACCAGCAGTATTGCTTTTTCTCTTGGTAAAATGTGTGATTTTTTTTAAAGAAATCAGTCTGTTTGCACTATATTTATTCACAGAAAGCTAGTTTATGGAGTACACTAAATTTTTATCAGTATTGCTATTACAGCTTTTTGGCAGCAACTCAGCAGGCACTGCCTATCTAAAGAAGAAATTAAGGATGAGGGACTTAACTGTTTGGACAATTAATAATGGGTTCAGCACCTGCTCAAATGTCTCCTTAAACATTTTATTGAAAGATTCTATCACACTTTCAACCAGTAAAATTTTCCTCTTGCTTTTTGCAGGGCAGTTTCCAGTACTGGAAAGTGTCTCTCAATACACACTGCTTGAAGTATTAAAGGCAAATATTAGGATGAGTGAACAAGGATTGGGGCTCATAGTCATACAGAATGGGCCATATCTCCAGATAATGAGCCTTGTTGAGAAAAGCTCTGCAGCTAATGATGGAAAGCTAAAACCAGGTAGAAAGAAACAACAGTGATAGTCAAATTTAATAGCATTGAAAATACTCTTGTTCTGCATTTATGCTTTGAGCCTGTCTCTGGTTTCTTTACACTTACACAGATCAAAAGAAACTCACTTTAAAATTACAGAGAGAAAAGAAACCAGCACAAACTCTGTAAAGCTCAGTGCCAGCATTCCAACCCTAATGAAATACCTGTGATCTTAAAATAGCTGATATGGGTGACTGTTTCATAATCAGATCAAGATTTAAGTCTATATATTGTTCTCCAACAAAAACAGATTTCCTATTCATCTGAAGTCATGTCCAAAAATAGTTTGACTATTACCTTTATATAGCAGCTAAACTTGAGTAATACCATTCTTTGTTCAGTGCATCGTTGTTCAAGAAATTTCACTCTACAAGTCACACAAAACTTCCCAAAGCCTTGAAATTAATTTGCCTTAATGTTTGCTTTTAATTTCTCTTTATTACACAGCATAGTCACAGAGTGCCAATGGACTAATCTCTGCTCTAACAATCCATGCAGGTGTTCCTTTAAACCTGGAATGTGCCTATCAGTACTAACAGACTATTAGTTACTTAGGTTTCTTGTGGAACATCAGACACCTATATTAAGCTTGTAATTGAAAGCTCTCTAAAATTTGGCTGCTTCACATGGGTACCCCATCCAATTACAGTAGACTCATGAGCTACGGTTTGGGGATGATAGTGTGCTGTGTTATCACCAAATATTAAATTGTCTCTAATGTAGAAATCTCTGAAGCTAAGGCTTGAGTGTAATGAAGTAATTGAGAAATTTACTGGCTATATAGTGAGAATGGATATCTTTAAAGTAGAACAATTTTCCTAGCATTGCCTTTATAGTTTTGGCACCTTTCTTTTTGCACCTTTCAGAGAAAATTAGAATTCCAAGCACTAGGAAGAAAGATCTACTTGTTTAATGAAGTGAAAACAGTTGAGTGGAGTTCTTAACCTCCTTTTAGATAAGGCTTTGCACTTTTGAATCAAATACAAAAATTGGTGGAAAAATCCTGGGCATAATATAGAAATGGATTTGAACTAAGTACATTGGTGGTGTTACTGTTACTATCACTATTACTACTATTATTATTGCTAGAATTATTATCTTAGGAGCTGATAGATTTCAACTATTCCCTAAAAAAACCCACTCTTTGGTCTACAAAATCATGTATATAACACTGATTTGGTTGTTAGTTTATGTTTTAGGGTTTTCTTTTACGTTTATATTATAAAAGAAGTGCAGAATATCATTTCCCTGAAGCTACTTGGTTCTGTTTGCAAGCTCCAAATCATTTTCAGTAAAGGTCACAACACTGTTATCAGCATAGTATGGGCAGAAAAAACAGAATTCTAAAATCATCTATTAGAAGCTGAGAGTGTCTTGCAGATATTTTAAAGCATAGGTACATTTATGTCTATGCATTTTGAAACATGCAATTTGGGCAATTTACCTTTCTGTTTGAGACTGAGAACTTATATAAAACTGTTGGTAATATTTTTATTATTATTAGTTCTTTTTTGTTATCTGTTATCCTGATTTTGTTTTCTGGTACTTGTTCCAGAACTTGTTGTTTGCACCCCAGTACAGCAGGTATCTTGTGATAAACTGGAGTGGAGAGAGGGTGTGATGGAGAAGGAGTACTTATTGGGAAAATGAAAAACGGGTAGTCAGTAGTCAAGGTGAACAGTTCTAAAACATGTAAATTTTTTTGCTACAGGCTTTTTTAACCCAAAAAGGTTAAGAAGAAAATAGGGCAGATGGAGAGAGGCTCCTTGCTCTGCCTGATATGGCAACAGACAGCTGTACTGCTTGTTTAAATCCCCTGTGCTGTTCTGTTGCAGTTCAGTACATAATGTTTACTGATACTGCTCCTCTGCAACTGTTTGTGCCAGGCTGCTGATTGAGCTGTAGTCTGCTGCAGATGAATTCTGCTTGCCTCTTGCAGCCTTCAAACTTACAGGCTTACCCAGGAACTGCAACTCCCCCCAACCCCTGGAAGCCCATCTTGTTATACCCCATGGTATATACAGGTGGTGGGCCTTCTGTGCTCTTGTTCTCAGATGCAGCACTGCTTTCTGCTGGCAGCAGGTAGTAAAAACGTTACTTGCAGCCTTACCCCTTGTAACAAACAAAAGATCACCACCAGTCTCTGGTGGAATTCTCCAGGTAGATTCTGTACCAGCCCTTGTAGGTGTCTTCTGCTTTTCCCCCAGCCTGGTTTGATGTGCTTTGCACTGTGCCCACCCTGTGGTTGTTCTCAGAGCAGAGGGACAGGCACCAGCTGCCCTGAGATCCTTCAGGGACCCAGGCAAATACAAGGTGACATGGCTGTTACACAGATTCTCCAGCATCCACGGAGGTAAACTTAACCACTGTGGAGGATGAAGTACGCTTGACTCCATATCAACACATGAACAGCAAGGTGACACCTGCTGTGGGAAGCAGAGACACAGATGGAGTATTCCAGCTGTGAAAAGGCACAGGAAGCGCTGGCGAGGTGCCAGCAGAGCTGTAGGAGTGCAGCTGTGTAACCTCAGCTCAACCTTGCTGGAGTCTCTCTAGTCCCAAGTAGTGATCCTGTTCAAAGCACACACCATTGTACCTTCGTCTCGCCCTAAAACCCCACAGAAGCAGAATGTAGTGCTGAATGGGCAGAGTTCAGCACGTTTGCTCAGAAAAATCCCAAAGTAAGTGAACTGGACTTTTCCTTAGTGTTGTGCAAAGGTTCCTTCTTAACAGAGCTAAAAAAACTTCCATTCCAAGAAAAAGAAAAAAAAAAAAAGAATCTAGCTGAAGAGCTGCTAACACGTGCTTTTACATGAAACTGGGAAGTGGCTACGGGTAGGCATTGTACTTAAAAAATTGAAAAGGTCTGTTAAACTGATTGCTGTCAACTTTCCTCTGGGCAGGTGATGTTCTAGTAAAAATAGGACATGCTAACGTTTTTGGATGGACTCTGCAACAGCTTGGGCAACTCCTGCACAATATTCCCATAGGAACTACTCTGCAAATCAAAGTTTACAGAGATTTTGTTGAAGTACCTCAACATTGGCAAAGAGCAGCTGAGTTAATTCCTGAAGTAAAGCTGCCTGTGATGACAGCAGAGTAAGAAATAAGTATTGCTCCTAACTAGAATTTCACACTTTGCTTATTAGTCTTACAAGAAATAGTGTAATAGCTTTCCAAGAGATTAAACCTTTCAAGATTATGTTTAAGTAAATCAAGTTATTTGATGTTCTGGAGGAGAAAAAGGATAGCTTGCTTTTCTGTTGATTTAATTACAACTTAGCTCTTAGAGTCCAAAGGAATCAGAGTGGGAAGGATGATGGACAGCAGTATTTGTGTGGTCTTAGGGGAGCCTCAGGACTAGTGAACTTGTCTTTTGCAAATACTTGTTGCAAAAACTTAAGATTCTGTGATGAGTTAGTTAAACAGCTATGGGAAACATTGCATGTTAAGGTAATACCATACTCTGTATTTTCAGCACAAGTGAAGATGGTGAGGAGGATGAGGATGATGATGACGATGATACTGAGTCCAGTAGCAACGCTGGAGATGTGGAAACTTTTCAGTATAGCTCTGCCCCACCGTATTGTTGTGAGTTACCATTGGATGGGGCAGTATCTGATAGAGGCCAGGCACTAAGCACAGGCCCTGCTTGTGATGCTGAACTTCATCGTGATAATGCATTGCACAATCCTAAATCTGTTGATAGTGGTTAGACCTCCTTCACACTGGACTCTGGAAAACAAGGAGACCAGCTTCTCATCCTCCTGCCCTTCTGTATCACATACATCCTATCTGGAAGACTTTACCTTTGTTTCAGAATAGCTCAAAACATGGTTTCTTCAAAATCTTGATTACTTTTTTTAATACAAGCCCAGACTCCCCAAAAAATCTCGATGTTTCAAGATATTTAAAACTATTTATTAGCCATACAGAGTTTTAGCAATGCCCTCCCTCCCCTCAGAAGCTGTCTGTCATCGCTACTTGTGGAGACAGACAGAAACACTACCACTGCTAGGCCCAGACAAGCAGCAGATCTAATATATTCACCTTCACTCAAAGGTAAGTTTCTTCAGTTACTTGAGATAAGGGTACTCCAGAGAGATTATCAAAAGCTTTTCCTGAGCATATGGGAATACATGGACCACTAGTGGCAATTACAGTATGTGCCTGCATCAGTCTCATCACTTTAAATACATCTATCTTTTATACTGTCTAAAAGGCACCTTACTACAGTGAGAAAGTTTTACCTTCAGTGTACAGATCCAGACTTCTCAGTAGTTTATGTAACTTTTTCAGTGGGGAAAAAACCACAACACAAGATATGAACTCTTTATTTGATGACCACAAGCCCACAATTACTCCAGATTAAATTTCTGAAAGAATTTAATTGATAAATAACAAGTTAGTAGCAACTTATTTGGAACACAGACGACTTAAGAGTTCAGGTCCATCTTGAATCCACATCTCAGTTCTGTTTTTATAACTCATCAAGAAAAGGAGTATTTCCCAGATCCCCACTAGCTGCCATCGATTTCTTCCCACTGACAAACTTCTTTGCAGCCTGAAAATAAATCAGAAAGATGGATATAAGGAAATAATTGCTACACCTGAGTTTACCTTGCTGTTCATAGCCTCAGTTTCAAGTTATTAAAACAAGCAAATCCCAACACTACCAATTTTCCTTTCACTGTCTAAACTCCTTGGTTCTAATCCAACTCTTCGTTACTTTATTGTCTAAACAGGAATGGCAGTGTGACAGTTGGATATAAAAGTCATAAAATCTTTGAAAAAAGTTATTCCTGGAGTAATTACTATGGCACAAGATACATTGGACCTCTTACTACTACAGCTATTGCTAGCTGCTACTGCAACACAAATTAGTGGTGACTGGGGAAAACCAAGATTTCTACCTTTGAATTTCTGATGGATTTCTGTATGAAGTTTGCTTCAAGTATAAGCAACAAGATACTTCAGAGTAGCAATGCAGTTATGTCAATTTATCACTGAAAGCCTGTATCTTTTATTAAGCACACCAAATATTCCTGACTGGGGAATCCTAGAAGCCTTGACACAGAAGTGCCCACACTGGAACTACCACCACGTTGGCAGTTTTGGTAAATGGAAGTGAAGTAGATGAGAATTTCACATACTTCCAACTCCACTAGCCTTACAGTGTACTGGATTAAATGGTCTTCTGTTAATCAAGTAAGCAAAGGCATCAAAAGATAGCCAGCTGGGACTTGTAAATGATTTGGTTTTTTAAAAGCCAGTGTCTGTGTGTTTATAAACACACACACAAGTGAGCACAGGTTTTGTATAAACCATGTTACACAGCGACTGAGGAACACCTGGAGATGCCAACACATACTTACATTCACAACATCAGCAGTGGTTACCGAGTCGATTTTTTGAGCAACAACAGATGGTGATGTGTGTGTGCCAGAAACCAGTGACTCGGAGCCAATTTCATTCAGTAACCCTTCTGCAGTCTCCACTGACATCAAATAGGTGGCTTTCAGCTGATTTCTGCAATCAAACAAAGCATCACAGATGACTGAGAGTGCAAGTCCTGTTATTACATTCCCCATCACACCCCTAAGCACGAAGAGATTTTGGTGCTTTCTAAGTTTTCAAGATTCCTCTCTATTAGGAACCATTTTCCTTTTAAAGTATGGAAGGGTTCTTAGTTAGGAAAGAGGCATCACAAACAGTTCAAGCATGAAAATGACAGGGTACTTCAACACCTGCTGCCCTGGAGCTATCTCCCACCCCAGTGAGAAGATCTCTCACTCAGAATTTGTCTTTGTTTGAAATAACTAATGCAGGTACCCCAGATATTAGGCAAACTAATCTATCAAGTTTAAAAAAAAGGTTTAAAATTTATTCTGGCTTCTCATCAAGAACAAGAATTACACAGAGCAATTTTGTTCTAAGTGACAGAGCAGCAACAAATATAAATGGTTAGGCTCTGTATGCAACAGTTCCATTCCTCTTACGAGACAGCAAGTTTATACTGGTTGTTCTATTTCATGCAGTCCCACTGCTACATATGAAAATCTTATTCTTATAAGCTAGACCTTCTCTTCTTTTTTAAAAGTCAAAATGGCAGTAAATGGTTTATTCCAATACAGTATGATTAAGTAGTTTGGTATGTTCAACTACAAGATGCTGCAGATGTCACTGACCTTGAATTTGTTTTTTGGGGTGGTGTTTGGTGTTTTTTTGCTCACTAAAGGAAAAAACCTGTGAAAACATGTGAAGCTCTTCCAGAAAGGAAACTTCAAGGAAAAAATAGAAAGCCACAGCACTGTGTATAACTCCCTAATACCAGGCAGCTTTGTTAAAACACCAAAACAAAAAGTCTCCAACAAAACCACCACAGAAAACCCCCATCCCCACAACACTAATAAGCCAAATATAAAGGTCCAGAATTCCCCATTTAGTTACTAGTGACTAAGGCACAACCAATCATGTCTAAGTTATTATGTCTTGCATAATCAAGCTGTATGTGGAGTCTTGTATTCCATATATGCAACAGACAGTATATTTTGTTGTAGCTGCTTGAGCGAATCTATATGCTACTGTACTGCAGGACTACAGTTTTAGGGATTTGGTGTAGATCAAGCACCACCTAACATGTACAACCCTCTGTAAGTCAGGAACTCCAACTTTGCTGGTATTAACTGCATCTCTGATCGTAATTTTCCCCGATCTCAAATATTCCTAGGGGCACGTATTCCAAACGCTTGGATGCAACTTCACTAATTCAGTGCATTACATTCCCAGACCCTCATTACCACTCTTCTTTGAAGATGCAAAAGATGGCTTAGCAGAATTGTTTTGGGAATTGCTGCAGTGCAAGTGTAAAGAAAATTACCCAAATAATGCAATTTAGGATTCTAATTTGAATACATCTTAATACTACAGAGCATGATTAAAAACAACAGCATCTGCTGATATTGGCTCATTTTTTACACTGAAAGTGTTTTGAGAAAGCATGAACATTTATTTAACAAGTTTTCATTACGAAGTATCCCTAGCAGAGAATCAGTATTGTTTTGGAAAAAAAACAACGAACAAAACTATTAACAGCACTTCCATTTTAACTTAGGAAAGTGAGCAGCTCCCCATGGAAATAATTACAGGACAGCAATAAGCTTTGCTGCACAAAACAGTTTGTTTGACAAGTAGCTACATGTTAAGAAATTTCTCTTCACAACACACAAGACAGTTCTTTATGCACTTACTTTGCCCTTGTGACATCCTCATCAGTGACGCTGCCCTGAGCAACTGCCTTTATCTGGTTCAAAGCAGCTTTAATTACCTGAAGAAAATGAAATCTTTTAAGACTTCTTCCTGCATTGAATTTCAACATGTTATTTCCATTATCTGACATCTTAGAAACTTCAGTCTGCCTGAAATCAATTCTGGATAGCTTTATAACACAGTTAAAAGCACTGTCCTCCACAGTGTGCACTTAAATTGCAACACCATTTTTGTGAGAGTGTTCGGTTCTGGCAGCTCCAAGAGCCAGCACGTTCCTCACCATACGCTTAGGTTTACAGGTGTAAATCAGCAATTCAAGGTATTTTACTAGCTCCAGTTTGTATCAGGGATTTGTACTTCCAGGAACCACAAGTCTCCCTTCAGAGAGCTAAGGCATAGCTGAACACATGGCATTCTTATACAAGAAACCAGGTGAACTGACTGATTGTTTACATCAATCAGTTACTATTTCAAATCAGAACACTGGTTTGAGGGTTATATTATTAATACTTAAATTCTGATCAGCAACTCACCTCCCCAGCACTTGAAGCCTGGGATATGGTATAAATCCCAAAGAGCCCAGAATCAGAGTAATTAACATTAAATGCAGAAGCCTGTAAAACAAACATGATCATCAAGTATCCGAACAACGCAGCATCAAGCATTAGAAAATAATGACTATTTGGATCTAAAATATTGTAACTTGGGAAGCTAAACTCCATCTGTGCAGAGGGAAGATCAGATTGGAACGCTGCTCAGAAATACTGTGACCTGAGCAAGAAGGAACTAATCATGATCTGAGCTGGAGGTAGTAACCTCTCAATGGTTACTGTATTTTACTTAAAACATTAGAGTACTGTAACCCTTTGCACTTACATCAAATGGCTGGGTAGATACTTTAGCAATACCCTGGCACAATTTGCTGGTTACATTGCTTCCCCTCTTGATAAGGGGTCCAGCACCTAAAACATGCTGAAGAACACTGAATGCATTGGCTTCTGCGCTTCCAACAGCGGCTCCTTCTGTTACAACAGCAGCATGGACAAGGCTATCACCATTCTGTTCTCTGATCTCTCCTAGAAATACAACAGAATTAAAAGTAATGCAGCATTCAGTTAGAAACTACGGTACATTTGGAGGTGTGGGAAGGAAATGCTTCTAGTCAGGAGCTAGTTTCAGGAGAGAGAAGCCAGTTATTCCCTGTCGGTTCACAAAGACAGCAAGCAACTGTTAGCAGGCGGTAGGGCATTTTAAAAAGTCCTTTGCATTCAACAATTTTCTCACAAGCACAAAACCAAGCGCCGCACTTAGCCTTACTGAACCTGAGCCTAAACCATACATAGTGTGAGATGATAAAACTCAGGAAGTCTCCAGGTAACAACCATCCAGAAAAGCTGTGCATCTTCTGCTAACAGTCACATTTATCCTGGTTTATAGAAACTGAAGTTATTCCACTCAAATATTAAATGCTAGAAACTATTCCCCCCCACCTGTTTACGGCCATCTGATATGCCAACTAAAGAACAGCTATTGATATTCATACAAGATCATGCTCTGAAAGAGCTAAGCATTGCTTTGCCTTTTATGACAACATTCTTTTTAGGGAAGATCTTTTAGAAAGCTTACTGCCACTTCTCAACAGTCTTCAATCTATTCTTACAGGAATTTTCCCAAAACTCTGAAGAGAAACCATATGCCAGCTTGTTTTTTCACTTGAAACAATCTTGCAGGTGAAGCTTTGCTGGTGATACGGGTTTGGTTTTATCCCAGAACTTCCCACGGTGGGGAATACACTCTGCTTATTTAGATGGGAGATGCCTCTGAATTGTCACTTCCCACGTACAGCATCCTTTAGTACAATCACAGAGTTTTCAGGTGCGACTGAGAACACTACTACACTTGCAACAAAGAGTGTCAGTCAGAGCAGATAGGAGAAGCACACTTACCCCCTCGATAGACAGCCTTGGCACTAGAAATGCCAGCCCCGCTGCGGATGTTTAGGAAGTGCTCTGCGACTTGCTTCAAGTCAGCATGCTTCACCCCTGCAATACAGCAGTTCATTCCAAATAACATAACGGCACTGAGAAACTACACCAGCTACATCCAGGTGTTCTAAGGGTACCCTGGCATTTTACTTCTAGGTAACTCCCATTCCTACAGTGGTTTCCCCTTAGGACTTGCAGTGGCTGTTGAAGAACATACATACCTATTCCTACAAGGGCCATTCTCGCACTTGTGAAATTGTTCTGTACAAAATGGTGAAGCTGAAACAGGAAATTCACATTTTAGGGTATTTGGTATCGAGAACATAAATGGCAGCTGTGTTTCTGACATCCCCCATTCAGCCTTGTACTTCTTAATGCAGCAAGCCCCAGTGCTTCCCAAGGGACTACTTACAGAGTAACATTTTAGGCATCCTCCTGTGACAGCTACAAACCCCTTTTACACAAGAACACTTGTGTTTCACTGACAACCTTCCTATCAACAGAAAGCCACCAATATTAACCATCTCTTTCAACATGAATGCAAGTTCTATAGCCAATACTAACAGCTACACAGAAATAAATTATTTTAACACCAGATTAATATAATACTAAATACTGACTGTACATTTACTAAATTAATATTCCCTCTCATTAATTCTTGACAGAGAAACTGAAATAGGCTCATAACAATCCACAAACAATCCTACCTGCTCAGAAGTAATTTTTCCAATTCTGTAGTCTGGAGAATACAAGGGGTTTGCCAGAGCATTCTTATAAGCTGCAGCGTGCAGGTTTTCCAGCACTCCTGAAAGCAACAAAGTATCCATGATAATAATTAATATAAGAGCCCACTGTAATGAAAATCATGAATGAAACTAAATGCTACCCCAGTGAAAGAAAGTTGTAGTCCACTTTAAGGACTGCAAGATCTGAAAAAGCAGGTCTGGAAAAATCTAATACTTGAGGGAATTTCATCCAAATCCTCGGCAACAGAATCTGGTCTAAGGGCTTCTATTCTTTTGTAACTTATTAAAAAAAGAAGTAATAACTTGCAGATGATCAACATTTTTTGGCCCCAACAGGCAGCTCTAAATGCAGCCGTGTTTGGGGGAGCAGTTGAAAACAACAAAGCCCAACATCTTTTTAATTAGTTTCAGAATTATCATCCTTTTGACCGTAACCATCTCTTGTTCTTGAGCTTAAGAAAGAATCATCTATTTATAACGCTGTCTGTAGCTTTGTGGGACGTCTCACCTATCCCCCTGTTCAGATGCAGGATGCTAGTGTCCTCAATTCCCTTGTCATTAGTTTTTTCTTGCATCCAATAGTATTCCTCTCATTCCTGTTTGATATTCTCCAAATATCCTTAAGAGAGAGATGACACTCCCTTCTTTGTAGTTCTGATTCTGAACTAACTGGAAACACTAAATTACTATGAAACCAGCCTGTAAGTTGATCCATACAAGTTTAAAAAAAAAAAAAAAGCAAAGATTTTTAAAATCAGAATCAAGAACAAATAGTAGCTCTTTAATATAAGCCAGATTTTCCAAAGTCCAACATTATGTTGTCACCTTTAATGGGTTGTAAAACTTCACAGAGTAGGACCAGTGATGTTTATTCTACAGAACTACCTGGGTGAACCTGGATGACTGGAGTTACCTAACACAAGATACACTGGACTTGATATGGCTGCAGCTTTGTGTTTACCTTTTTTTTCTTTAAGCCCACAAACCTAAAACTGGAATCCATTTTCAGTGTAAGGAAAATACATATCGTTTTTATACCAAAATACCCTACAAATTCAGACAGCCTTTTGTAGAACACTGTTTCCACATTGTTTACAGAACACAAGCTGCTGCAAAGATGTTGTCAACAATAGTCATGGCTTTAACATTCTACTTCAAAAGAAAAAAAAAAGTTAAAACAGAAGCTCTAGAGGAAAATGGTGTAAGCACTCAGCTTGTTACTTCAGTGTGTTACTTGCTAAACACTGTTACACACAGGCTGGGAAAAACCTGTGGATTTAGAAACTAAATAAATCTGTAACAACAGATAGACCATAGCTAATCAACAGGGAAAAGCTGACAAATGAAACAGCCACATGATACAGCAAAAGGGAAACTATTTTTGTCCAAGTTTTTAATTCTGAAGAAACTCCCAAGAAGCCAATGCAGAGGATCAGAAACTACACTTACCAACTTGAGGATTCTGAAACGCAATTGCTTTGTCAACTTTTAGTTGTGGCTGTAGGTCAGTTACTTCCCATGGTCTGAACTCTGGTGCTGTGGTGACGTTAAGGAGGTACTCCATTACAGTATCGCTGCATGAAGAAGTTACAAAGGCATTAAACACAGGTAGGACTGGGATTGGAAGCAAATGAGGAATTGGAAGCAATTCAAATTGATCTGTTAGCAACAAAATACATCACTCAAGCCAGTGCAGTTAATAGCTGAATATTTATGCAGTCATTTATTGATTTATTACAAAGACATGAAAAATATTATTCCTGCCTGTAAAAGGACAGGTCTCTACACTACAGAGCAGATTGTAAGGAATGCAGTTGTTCAATTTAGAGCATATCTGGAGATACCTACACATAATCCCGCAGGCATTCAACAGAGTAAGTCATTTTCTCCCTTGTTGAGTAGACACTAAATAAAAGAAAATAAAAATCCGTTTCAGCAGGGAACACAGAACTGGCTTTGCAGATATTCCTCACTGATTGAATCTGTCAGCGAGGTATGGACTGGAATATCTAGGTAACCTCATCTCTGCTTGAGATGACTGTTTACAGGAGTGATAATGCACACACAGCAGAAACAGTTACAACTAAAACTCCTATCTTAAATAATAACAAGTGTCTTGTGACCATCGGAATAAGATACTCTCTTTGGCCAGAAAACGTAATTGGTCTTTTCCACTTGCTTCAACACATTTATGGTTAACAGAAAAAAAAGGGCAGAGTCTCAAGTTATATCAACCACTCCTTTGAACCAAATTCTACACAAACCAATCCTACTGGGCAATTTCAAGATACACTGCAAGAAGTCAGGCACAACAAGTTCCCTCTTCTATTTATCTCAGACTTTAAACTCTCAAATCACAAAAGCCAACTACTGTCTGCATTGTTCCCAAAATAGCAGTATGATGAGTGGTATCTATTCACAAAAGATGGAGAAAAGAACATCTCCTGACTTCAGGAAGTTTAATCTTGGAGTCTGAAGAGGCAGAAAGAACATTAAACTTCCTGGACATATTCTGTTTCTTCTAGGTACACGTTCATAGTGTAAAGAAGAAGTACAAAAAGACGTTCCTTGCCAACATTCACCATTCAAGTACCACTACCACACCGAGCTTACCTGCCTACATACCCTTATACTTATTAAGTTTCCTTCAGTCATTCAGCTTCTTTGCATCTTACCAAGATTATCTTTATAGGAGGTTACAAACCTTAGGCTACCCCCAACAGCCTCAATCCCACGAGTAATCCGGAAAGAAGATGCTCCTTTAGTAGTCTATTTAAAACAAAACAAAAGCCAACTTAAAATTCTAGCTGTTTTCAGAACAGACCTGCCCAATGTTGTTTAGTGCTCAAAGCTGAAAACAGTACCTGTTTATTCATTTATACCAAAGCTATTTTGAAAAGCTGAACCAGCTGATATATGTATCCTTACTCCCTATATCCTTTCTGTCATCCCTTCTGATTTTTCACCACACTTCCTCATTGCTTTGCTCCCCAGCCCCATTCTAGAACGATCCAGGTTTGCCTGAACATTGAATAGGGTTCTTTGAATTAGGTAAGCTTGACAAACCCAGGGCAAGGAATGCCTACATGAGCTATTTCACTGATGGCAGTCTGGAGAAAGGAACCTTGGGCAGCAGCTGGGGAGGAGGTAATGAAAGAGGGGTATTTTTTTCTGCCTGAAACTGAGCCCAAGCAACAGCAGCCAAAAGTATGTCAGTGGTGCTGCACAGCTCCTGCGGTCACCGCCTGGGTGGCGTGCGAGACAGGCCGTGTGTCCGTCTGCAGCCAGAGCCAGGCAGCAACTGGGATGAATGGGAACAAGGGGAATGGCCACAGTGGGTCACACCCCGGGACGTGTAGCCCCACATCCTGACCTGTTTAAACACAGCACCCCACAACTGGTTCAATGGTATTCCTGCAGCACCTACAAGAGTTACTCCTTTCAGCAACTGTAATTGAGTTTGGATCAGGCAGCCAAAATAAATAGTACTGCAGCTTAAACAAAACAAGCTACGTGCATAGCTGGATACGTGTATATAGTGTAAGACACCACTGGAGAGGGTAATTCTAAATAAATATCACTTTGTCTTCCAGGATGTCATTTCTCCTCCACTTGAGCCAGATAACCAAAAATCAATGTACATCGTGTTCCACTTTATAAGATCTCTTACATTAAACTTTACTGTGCCATTCCTTTTTGTAATCTCAAACTTGCCATCATTTCATCTACTGCCAACATAGCCACCAACAGCAGAAACACCTACCAAAGTAGATGCAAGGCGAAGCAAGTGAGCAGTTCCCAAGTTACCAGCGGTTTCATATCTGCTGCCTGCTTTAATAAACACACCAATTCTTGAAGCTGGTGAAAAGTTTTCCAGAGAGGCAATAACTAACCCATTTGGTAACTTTGTGATCTACAGTAAAAAGAAAAAAAATGTTTTAGTCATTCACTGTAAGTACTGTCACAGTTCTGAGTTTAAAAAAAACCCACACAATAAAAAAGAGAGAGAAAAAGTAGTGGTATTCATACTGACCTCGAGATCCTCAGACTCTGGGGATAATTTCACTCGTTCTGCAGTTGTTGAGGTTTTAACTTTAGGAGCTACTTTAAGCGAGTAAAATCTCTTCTAGAGGGGAAAGCATAAGAGAATGGATTTCCTGAATTGGTTCACTGCATGTTCCACTACACACTGAAAAAGCAGCAATACAATGAATGACTTCAAACCCCAGAGTAAAAAAGTGATCCCCTTGTAATTGCTCTGACTGTTTTCTCACATCGCTGCTGGAACCTGTGCAATGATTTACACAAGGTCTCTAGAAGCTTAACAAATAGCACTGTGTGAAAGCTTTTATTTCTCCTTCTCTTGCTGCTGTGCAGGGGGAATCTCTACTCATACTACAGAGACTGTAGGGACACTGTATAGTGGGTATTGCAGCGTACAAAGAGGACAGGTGGGCAAGTCCCCAGACTGCAGGGTAATAACCACAGTTGAGGCAACCATTGCAAGAGCCTCCACTTCAGCTGCAGGCAACAGAAGTGACAAGACTATCGATTTCAGATCTGAAACGCTATTCCCTTCCACCCTTTTGGAAAGCTTCTTGTAACATAACTTTACTTATTACTCTTCTTAATTCCCTTAGATCTCAAAAAAGCCGAGTGATGCAGCACTGCTTCTCTCAGCTGTGGGGACAGCAGTGCCGGACAGCTCTGCCGCAGGCCGTTCCCCGGAGGAGCCCAGGAAAAACTCCTTCCTTCCCCCACCGCAAGCCCGTTCGGACGCCCGCTGCTAAACCCCCTCCCAGCGAGCCGCTACCGCTCCCCTGAAACTGACTTTCGCGGACGCCACCCTGCTGAGCGAGCCCGGCAAGCGGAGCCCCAGCGCAGGCTGCGCTTGCTCAGCCCTCCGCCGGCTCCACCGGATCCTCCGCCCCTCCGGGATGAGCCGAGTCCCGCTCGCCAAGGGCACAACCAGCTGAAGCTTCCCCGGCGAGGAAGGACCCCTCGACGACCGCTCCTCCTCCCGGGAGCTCCGCGGGTGCTGCCCCCGGGGGAGCCGCTCACCACAGCGAGAGGCCCCAGCCGCGGAGCTCCGCGGACACCCCCCAGGCCCGGCCCGCGGCCTATCTGACCTTCAGCCCCGCCGCCGCGCTCTGCCATCCGCCCCTGCCGGCCGGCCCCAGCCGTCCCTCCCGCCCCTCACCGACGGCCCCACAGGCACGAACGTGGGAGCTCCCTCGACCGCCCGACCGCCCGCCGGTCCGGCTCGCCGCCCCGGGGCTGGCTGCGGCCAGCTGGCCGGTCTCCTCGCCCGGCGCCAAGACAACCGTTATCCCCGCCGGCGCCGCTGCCTATCACCTCCCCATGACATCCCCAAGTCCCACTCACTGCGAGGGAGCGCGCAACCACCGGGAACCCCTTCATCCTTCCGCGCCCCGCAGCTCAGCCCTGGCGAAGAGAACAAGATGTCTATCCCGGAGGAGGACTCCGCCTTCCCGGCACGCCCCGCGCCGCAGCGACTTTCTAGCAAACGAACGCGAGATCTCGGCTGCTGGGGCAGAGAGTCGCGTCTGGAGAACACAGCGACACCTCGCGGGCTGCGGGGCAGATCCGCGCATGCGCAGAGCGCCGCCACCTCCCCGGTTACCGGGGAGGGGTCTCCGGTCCACCGAGGCGTGGGGTCCCGGTGGGCTCCGGGCTGGTGGCGAGCAGTAAATGAACCACGGCAGAGCCATTTCGTGGCGTTCGCGGCCGCCTTCCCCCGCGGCGATGCCCAAGGAAGGGCAGCGGCGGTGGCCGGTGGCGTCTGAGGGGGCGCGGCCGTTCCCGGGGGTCGGAGCTCGCCTCCCGCCGGGCACAGCCCTCACCGGGGCTGTCCGCCGTGCCCGTGCGGGAGGAGGGAAGGAGAGAGAGGGGTGGGCGGCCCACGGGGCGGTACCGGTGGGCTGCGGGGCCGGGCCGGTGGGCGGGGGCGTCCCGCCGAGTACTTAGGGGCGGAGCTGGACGGTGTGCGGGGCCGTCTCGCCCGCCCGGTGCTCGCCATGGGCTCCGCTCCGCCGGCCTTCATCGGTGTCGAGGAGGTGGAGAAGCACCTGCACCGCGCCAGCCTCCTGCTCCCGGCGCTGGAGACCGCCCTCGCCAATTTCTCGGCCGGCGCGGCGGGAGGCGTCGTGCAGCCCGTCCGCACCGTGGTGCCGGTGCGCCCGCACGGCGGGTGAGGCGGGCGGCGGGGCCGCCTTCCCGGCGCCGGGAGGGGGCGGCCCGGCGGAGTCGCGGGCGAGGGGGGGGGCAATCCCGCCGGCGGGAGGGTGTGCGTGGTGGGAGCGGGGTCGGGCCCGCGGCGGGGAGCGGGAGCGTTGGGAAAGGCTGTGGGGAGCGATTTCCCGGTTAACAGCTCGGCAGCCGTTCGCGTTCACCCCCCGGGGGCTGAGGCTCGGCGCGGTAATACCGGTCCTTCTCCGCCAAGGTTCCTGGGGGTCATGCCGGCGTACAGCGCTGCGGAGGATGCCCTGACTACCAAGCTGGTCACTTTCTACGAGCACCAGGAGGATTCCTCCGTCCCTTCTCACCAAGCCTCCGTCCTCTTGTTTGACCCGAGGAACGGCTCCTTAAAGGCTGTGAGTTTCATGTGTGCTGCTCCTGGCGCTCCCGCAGCTCTCCCCGGGGCTTGTGGAAGCCCAACCTGGTGCAAGTCATTCCGAGTTTAGCTATGTCATCCATGGAAATGTGATGCTGTAGGTAAACCAGGTGAAGGTTTGGCCTAGAGCATCCTGTCTTTTGTACCTGTTCAGCTGTTCGAGCTGGTGGTTGCTGCTGGGTGTGATTTGAAGGGGCTGGGTCAGCTCACCGGGTGACTGTCAGAGACCTGATCAGGAAAAGCTCACCTTGCATTCAAAAGGAGACAATTCTAAATGAAAGAACTGATCTGGAATCGTCTTAATTTACATATAAGGAGGTTTCAGTTGGCATAACAGGGAATAGTGTTCAGAGACTGGGGGTTTTTTTGTTTGTTTAAAGAATTTAAGATTTTTTTTAGAGTATTAACCACTTTCATTACACTTGAGTATTAATGGTTCTTAAAGGGCCAAAATTGGTCAAGGAAACTGTTGGGCCTTTATTCCTAAACTGTCTCAGGAAACAGGTCAGCTTTTTAAGCCCCTTAATTCTTTTGCACACAGTAGCCAGTGCACGTGGAGGCAGGAGCACCCTGCTCTGTGATGCACGTTGAGGTCACTCTGTGCCCATGTCAGCCCCTTGTGCAGGCTGGTGAACCACTGCCAGCATGTACCTGTCCGTGGTCTTGCTGGTGTGTGGAGTATCGTGGTTACATCCATCTGGTCCCTGTGTGGGAGAGCGAGGGAAGGGCAGGGCACCAGGAGCTGTGCCCATTTGTGGTGTTAGGACCGGTTTTCACTGGTTTGTACTGGTGGAATCACATGGAAGAACTGGAATAGGCAATCTGCCCAGCTTAAACATGTGATTTTTAGATGGTTTGTGGTTGCTAGAATAGTAATTGTTTCCCAACTTTTATATCTTTGTGCCCTGTAATGCCACATGACTCTCAAACTGGATGGGAATACATGTGTTGTCAGTGCTCATGTCTGTGTGTTGTGGGTTTTTCAAGGTCCTGGATGGCAGTGTCATTACAGCCAAGCGAACAGCTGCAGTTTCTGCAATCGCTACCAAGGTATGTCTGCTGCCCCCTAACTCAGGCTGCAGTCAGTGGTGGGCTGTCTAAGTTAACTAGAGGGAGTGATGTCAGCACCTTTCAGTCCAGGTGAATTGTCATCAAATACAGCTTTGAACTTGATTTATGATAACATGTCTCTTCAGGGAAGACTTAAAAGTTCAGTCTTCCACTTTGAGCAAGTCAGGCCTGGCTGGAACACTCCCAGTGTGGTTGGGGAAGGAGCCTGAGCCACGTTCTTGGAGCCTGTTCTGCATGCTCTTGTGGGAATTCACTGAGGTCTCTTCCTCTGATCTTCTTTATCTTGTGCTTGTGTTAACATGTCCCTGTACTGCTTTGGGTGGTACAGCTTGAGGGATAATTCAGCTTGTTTAGATGTTTGTCTTCTGCTGTTGGGCTGGGCCAGGTGGGTTTTACTGGACCTGGAGAAAGAGGGGGAGAAAAGCACTTTTCCAGGGGCAGTGTAGGTCCTTGTAAGATACATGGTGCCTGAGGGATGTGGATGACTTGTCCAGAAGTGCCTGTCTGTTTCCATGGCCCTTTAGTTTCTCTGTTGTCACTGGAAGATATCCAGATGACTATCCCTGACTACAGTGTAGAATTCAGCATCTGAAGCAGGTGAGGTGTATCTTGCTGTGTATTGCTTTACATCATTTCAGTTTTGGTTGGAAATGATGATTGGCTAACAGTAGGAGCAGAGCAAGTCACCATCCATTGCACAGCAGGGTTTCAGTCCTCACCTCAAAGGACGAGGCAACAAGAAGAGGGCCAGAGATGTTTTTCACCCATCAGCTTGGAAGGCTGATCTCACCACTTCATTAGCAGCACTCTTCGTGCCCGTGTGATTCTATCCATGGCAATAGAGCTAAACTGACATAAAATTGGAGTGAAGAACCTGTCCCCAAGAGCTTCCTCTGGTCCAAGGGGCAGAACAATTTCCAATGGATTCCTTGGACGTGAGGTTATAGGGCTTCATTCATCTCACCCATTCTGTGCCTGGGCAGTTGTGACAGTTTTTACACAGTTGAGGCTCTGCTGGCCTCAAAGGAGCTTGGCTGCTGAAGGGACTTCAAGATCAGATCCTTCATTGTCGTCTGCTGTTTGGGGAGAGTTTCAGGAGTGTTTGAGTTGAGCTCATAGTTTTCATCTTGTCCTCTTTATGGCACTTGCTTTTCAAAGACCCATGTTTTTATGCAAGGAACCTTTGAAATTGGTGCTTCAGAGCCTTTCAAAGGAACATTAGAAAGAGTTCTTGCTACTGAAAAATGGGATCAGTGAGACTTTTGTTCAATTTATTTGCTGCAAAATAACTTGTTGAGAGCCTAAACAATTCTAAAGCTTTTTATACACAAGTGAGTGGCCACAGCAAATGCATAAACAAGACAGAAGGATACCTTTGGGCCATGTGCCAGCAGCCCTCTCTTTACCTTAGCCAAGTACTGGGGAATCACAGACAGGAACTGAACAAAGCAAACAACCAAAAAGACTCCACCACCACCCCCCCACCACCACCCCCAAAACAAAAGCAACTGTAGCACTGAATTTTAATGTTTGTTCTTCAGAACCATCCCTGTTTTTACAATACCTGATGCATACGTATCGTGGCTCTTACAGCACAAGGTCTGCTTGTGACATGACCTCTGGCTTCAGTGGATTGCAAATGAGGGTTTAATTTGGGGCTCTTGGGGACCAGTTTATTCCTGCAGCTACCACTTCCAGAACCAGTAGCTTTTGGAATTATGAGCCTGGCTTTCAGCCAGTGCAGAACATCAACACTATGGCTTGACACTTAATTGTATGTTACACTAATATTAGTGTGTGCTGGGGCCCCAGACTGTTAAGTCTGAGATTCAAGAGGCAGACAATAGAAAACTGGAATCAGAGAGGTACTATGGTGACATTGGTCTTTGTGTTCTGAAAACTTATATACCTATAGTGGTAATTGACTGTTGTTTTATATTTAATATGAATCAATGCTACTTTTCACATAAAATCATGATTTTTTATGTAAAAGGACTAAGGAAACTGCCTTATTTTACAGTATTTTGATATATATGTGTCACATCTATTAATCTATTGTCCTTACATGTTTAATATTGGATGCTGTTTAGCTGTTAATGCCAGCTTTTGCAGAAGTGCTGTGCATATTGGGAGCTGGTGTTCAAGCATATAGCCATTATGATATCTTCACGGAGCTGTTCACATTTAAGGAGGTAACAGACACATCTTCACAGGATACAGCTATTTTCTCTATTGTGTTTCAGGAGCACTTAATATAAACACACTACAGCCAATTAAATTGAGAGATTAATCATATTTTGATTCTGTTTCTAGAGAAGCCAAGAATACTCTGAACAGCTCTAGAATTTCTTATGTAAATGCTGGTCAAAAAAAGGTCACTAAGTCAAGTTTCAGATGCTTTTTTCTCTCTGAGAAAATGCTGCTGTGTATGTCATGCTTGGATAAGCTTTCTGTGACCCCCCGATGAATACTGCCAATAATTATATCTATCTTATAAATGCAGCACTACAAGGAGCTGTTATTCTGGCTTCACTAAACTGTCATTCAAATATAACTGCCCACACATGAAACTCAGTCACTTGTATGATGAGAACATTGAGGGGGAGGGGGAGGAGGAAGGCTTAGGGAAATGTTATTTTTCAGCAAGGAGAAATCTTCCCAGCTAATCTGTTTGTTTGGGTTTTGGGGGGGTTTTGCTTGGTTGTTTTTTTCTCCCTTGAAGGTCAGGATCTGGAATCGCACCAGAGAGCGAGCAGTGAAGTTTGCCGAGTCGGTTAATGGGCTGGTGCGGGTCTGCTCCTCTGCTCAGGAGGCAGTTACTGGGGCTGATGTCATTGTAACAGTCACTATGGCAACAACACCGATTTTATTTGGAGACTGGGTAAAACCAGGTGCCCATATCAACGGTACGCTGTGTTCTCACTGTTTAAAGGATCCGTTTATTATCGCATTGCTTTCCAACTGTTTTTGATGCTAAACAGCACTTGGTGCTTCTTGAGATGGGCCCTCTTCCTACTTTGACTTTTTCACTGTTAGTGAGGACTGCTCATCCCAGCCCTGTCCTGCTTGTCTGGAGCCAGGGCTCCAGCATATTCCAGCACTGGATGTTTGCCAGAGCATGGGACATGCTTTTTTATCCCTAGTCATGCATCATCTTTGCTACCATATTGTCCCTTCATGCTCACCTTGCTCTCCACTTCCATAACCTGCACAAACAGTTTATTCCCAAGATGATTCCTGCTCATTCTACTCTTTCCCCTGGTAGTTGTCATCTTTTCCTTCACCTGCTTTTGTAAGCTCCTCTTTTTGTTCCTCTTTGGGCTGATAGCATTGATTTATTTCCCTTGAGTTAAAAAGATGTAGCCACTCTGTTAGAGGTCAAATTGTGAATGTCTTATGGTGAGGTTTGGTGGGGGAAGGTTGGGGGGCCTTTTCCTACCATGTCATGATGTTGCCACACTAATGTTTGGAGTCTCTGGACCAGCCCACATTTGCTTATTGTATGAATTGTGGGCCCATTTATTACCCCACTGGCAGGGTAATAGAACAAAAGGGACTTGTCAAAGGAAGCGGTTTAAAGGAAGGTCCCACATTCCAGCAGCATCCCACCAATTTTTCAAACTCAATTTATTCCTTTGTCGTTGAATGTCGTTGTCTGTGTTATGTCATGGGATGGAGGCCAGCAGTACAACCCAAATCAATTAAGGTCTCCAGTCACTGAGGCGACACACACAGAGCGCTCTCTCCTTTCCTTGCCTGCTTGTTCTCTCCGTTGATGCATTTAAACAACATGGAATTTATCATTCCATCACAGATGGACACTTTTCCAAAGCATTTGACTATGGTATAAGTGGTTTGGGTGTTTTAGCCCATAACAAGTTGATAGTGGTCTTGCTCTATTTACAGAGTTAAGCTCCTTGATAAGTGAAAGCCCATGACCTGCTCAACTGGTACTGCTTATAAAGTTACAAGGAATATTAGGAGGCTATAGATTTAAAAATCCTAATTAGTAACACTGAACTCTGAACTACTCTTGCACAAAATGTGGGTTGAATTGGTTTTAAGCATTCCTACTGAGTTCAATGGTTTTATTCTTGTAGCTGTTGGAGCAAGCAGACCAGACTGGAGAGAACTGGATGATGAGCTGATGAAGAACTCTGTTCTGTTCGTGGATTCCAGAGAAGCTGCTCTCACAGAGTCAGGAGATGTTATATTATCAGGGGTAAGGCTTTCTTACACTATGGACTTTGGTTTTGTGGCAGTTGGCTTGCATTTGAAATTAATTACTACTGAGGACGTGCTCCACTGAAAGCTTTTAGAGCATCATTTGTGCTGGTTAATGCTTTCCAGGCACAGACTGAAAGACAAATGGTTTTCAGACTGAGACTTCTTTACATCTGTGCCCAAACCATACAACTCCACATCAGCCTCTACAGGGCACCACATCATAGGAGCAAGTTTTCAGCACTGGCCTCCAAGCACGCTGACAACACACAGTTTTTTGACAGAGCTGTGTCTCCTGCACTCTGTGTTAACAAATAGACTTGAAAAACATTTAAAACCTGTAACTTTCTTCCCATAATATTTCAGTGTGGAGGACAGAGATGGAGCCTCTATCGAATGGGTGGCAGAAGCCAAGCAGGCAGGGAGCTGCAGGGATCTGATGGCAGGGACCCCTCTTGGGTTTAGTTGAAGGGGTTTTTCCTCTTTTTATTTCTTCTATTTTGTTCTGGAAGAAATAACAGTTTCTACTTTTGAAGTTTAGTGTAAGAGGTCCAGACACAGGAAGGTGTGTGGAACCCCATGTGTCTTGTTGGATAATGAGCTCTCTGTAATTGCCTGACTGAGGAAAGTCTGTCAGCTGGTTTTCTCTAATTTCTGTCCAGTTTCTGTATTTGTCAGGATACTGATCTGCATCAGCATGGAAAAGGAGCTGGTTCTGGGACAGCAGAACCAGAGGAGCTCTTTGTTTTGAGGTCACTCAGCATTTCTCTTCACCTATGTATGACTATCACAATTTTGCCTAAATCTGTGTTTGTTTTACAGGCAGATATTTTTGCTGAGCTGGGAGAGGTATTGAAGGGTACAAAACCAGCCTTGCCTGAGAAAACAACAGTGTTTAAATCACTGGGTAAGAACACCCCCTCCTGTGTACGAGCCTGAGAGGAAACAATTCCTTGTTCTTCAGGAGGTTCCCTGCACTTGGGAAAGCTGCTGATCATCTTCAGATCTGCTGGGGCAGTGCACTGGCCAGAAGAAACCAGAATGATTTGCCTCTTCCCTGTCTACTTCCCTTTTATTTATCTAGCAGGACTGGTGTGTTGAAGTGATAGGGAAGCAAATGACCAATGGGAAGGGGTGCCCTTTCTGTTTCATGACTGCTCCACACACGACAGCAGCGTCTAAGGGTTCAGCTCTGACCCGACTGCCCTGCTGTTACACCCCAATATCTGTCTGACCTGCAGACAACTGTGGGCTTGGGGTTGATGCTTGAGCGGGGAAAAGAGGTCCCAGAGGGCTGAGCTCTGATATGAACACTGAGAGTTAGACTCATGCTATCCCATTAAGTTGATTTAGCACAGCAAACAGTTACACAATGGCCGCAGGCTTTGAATGCAGCGCTGTTGATGTTGGGGTGGGGTTCTGTCCAGTTAAATCAGTTCCTGAGCCCTCCTGAAGCTACATTATTTTGTACAGCTGAAGAACAGTTTGAAGGCAATGTTCATTATTCTTTTTCTCTTCTTTTTGTTTTCCCAGGCATGGCTGTTGAGGATACAGTAGCAGCAAAATTTGTTTATGACTTGTGGTCAGCTGGTAACTAGAGGAGTCCACAGTGTCAGTGAGGCCAGAAAACTGTTTGCACTTAGCTTCCTTGGGTCTGCTGCTAACAAGAAAGGCACCAGTCTTATCTAAATGTGGCACTTCTAGAACATTCAAGAATGAAAAGTAAAATTCCAGCAAAAGACCAATTTTTACTGTATTCTAATGTCAAGTATTAGATCCCTGCAGTATTGCTAATAAATGTATCTCGTGTAAGGGCAGCAGGTATTGATGTTTGCAGTGATGCTAACAAGGGTATCTGTATGCATTTTTGGTATAATTCTGGAATCAATCTTTTCCTCCTGAATTATTTACATAGCAGAACTCTGTGGGTATATTTTGTGGGTTTTAGAGAGGTAAGTCCTACCAGTGAAATAGATTGGCTTGGAGAATGGGCTCTGATATCGTATTTACCTGTGCAGGTACTTTAAATGCAGCTGTGGGTTTCAGTGCCACACTGTTGGTAACCTAATCCTCAGTGTCTCCTGAACACAGCCTACCCTGACTCCTGGACTTCCCCTTCCCTTCCAGCTCATGCTGGGATCTGGATGTCACTGTCCCTACTTTCATCCCTCACAACCCACATTCTCTGCCCTCAGATCCAGAGCTTTTTCATTAAGAGTGCACAAGATCAGAGCTGGTCTTACTTAGACTTTTAACTGAGAGGAAACAACCTTCTTTGTATGCCCCCAAATGGGATATGGCCACTTTCATGTTGCAAGGAGTCACCTAAAGTGTGAGCACTAAAAGTGGGGCTTGATTTTTTTTAACTTACCTATACCCTGTGGGGAGATTTTCTTATGAATCTGTGGTGTTTGTAAGCTCTTCCTAAGCTTCTTGAAGAGTGGAACTGTGCAACTCAATTTCAGTAGGAAAAACTTCCACTGTACAGGCAAATATTTCTGCCTTGGCTGTGCTATGCATGGACTGGTAATTGTTCCTTTATCCCAGTGGGGGTTTGCTGGGGCAGGAATTGCCACGCTTAATCCTTTCTTGGCAGAGGAGCCCAGTGATGTTCTGCATAAGGAAAAGTTCCAGTTTTGGGCAGTTATGCAACTCCCTTACAAAAGGCTGAGCATCTGCTGGAAAATGGCTATTGCCCTGAAAATAAATTCCTGTCTGGGCCTGGAGCTGTGCCTTATGGAACGTTATTGTCACTTCAGTGTTGGTGTGTGCAGGCTGTGCAGTGTTTCCTCACTCTCTGAAGGGTTAGATGACAGGGGCATCCTGTATTGCTGCCAGTAGACTACAGCAGAGGTTGGGAAGCAGCTAGTGTTAAAGCCCTTGATGGTGCAGAAGTAAGTATAGAAGAGGTCAATGAGTAAAGTGCAGGTGTGATGTAAATAGCTGTAAGCTTGGTGTAAACTAGTTGGAAAAAAAGTAGTAAGTGGCAGAGTCTGTAATCTGCAGTTTTAGTGTGGAAGGGGACTTGACCCATAAGTGAATGGGGCCAAAGGCTGTGTGTGTGCAGATGGACAGTGAACTCCACTGACCTTGCTTTGCATCAGCAGAAACTTCTCTGTAGGCTTTTGCATTTCTCAGCTGTAGTAAAATTACCCTTCTGCTTCTACAAGTGTTTCCTTCTATGTCACTTCTGAACTGTTCAGAAATGGGTGTGTTGACTTAGCTGGCCACTTGAGCAACGGAGACCTCCTCCAGTGTGAGACAACTGTGGACACCATCAATGCTCCTGTTATGTGGTTCCCTACAACTCAGGAGCTGTATGGAAACCTGTGCTTACTATTTATGGCAGTGTTGTCCCAGATCTGTGCTGTGTGGAATGAGGTTTGGAGGCTGAAGTGAGGCATAGTGCTTGGGCAGAATACACATGAAAATAAGCTCTGTCCTCTTCTGCAGGCTGTGCACTTCTGAAGTAGATAGAGCTAGTCCAAAAAGCTGATTCTGAAAACCCACAGTGTTCTCTGCTTTTGTTGGCAATAGGAGGGTCTGGGAGCCCAGCTTCAGCCATGGACCTCGGAATTCATGAAGAGGATTCAGTTCAGTTACAGTGGGAGTCTTTAGGTTTCTCTGAAGGGAAATAATTGGCTTGATTTCTGTGCTTCCCCCTCTTACACTATTTCTTGAAACTCTGATTTGTAACTTGCACTTAACACTAAAATTAAATAGATAATGCTGTCTGACTTTCATGTTGTCTGTTACTTCTGGCTTGGGTGGGTTTGTCAGATTTGTGGGGTGTTTTTGAAGATGAGGAGGAAAGCGTTCAACTTGTGTGGCTCCTTTCTCAGTGACTGATCACTGAATATAAAGGGGGCAGTAAACTGAGACTGCTCTGCTCCCCAGTTGTACTTGGTTGTGCAGTTGTCCCATGCTGCCTGTTCCCTCCTCTTGATGCCTGCCCAGTGCAGGGTATTAAATCCTTAAGGGAGGAGGAACTCCTACATGGCAGTGAGCTCCCATGGGTTTATGGTTGGGATTGGGCTGTAAGTTCACAGATGTGGTATGTGTCTCCAGCTGAACTGCGCTGTGCGAGTGCTGCTGGGGAGTCAGAGCTGGGACCCACTAATGTAAATTATAAGAGACAAAGGGGGTGGTGAAGAAATTTGGAAAGAACATAAATGAAAAAAGCTGAAATGGGAGTTGCCTTTTTTATTGTTACTGGTTTTTCCCTCTCAGTTGTTCCACACATCTGTTTATGCCACTAGCTGCTTTCCAGGACCACCCTGCAAGAAAGGGACCAGCACTACCCCACTTCACTGTTTTAATTCTCAAAGGGGGTATGTGTATCTGTATCTCAGGGTCTTAATCAGTCTCTAGATGCAGTCCCACAGTGTTACTGTGGCTCCTGATCAACTACCTGAGATTCATCATTTCCTTCTAGCTCTGTTAAACCTTGGGGGTTCCTTTGCCTGACTGAAGCCAGCCCAGGAGGCTGCTCACAGAGCTGGGGGGCTGCTGTCTGATTTAATTGCTGTGCTGAGCACTGTGGGTTGCACAGGGCAGGGCTCGGATGTGACTGTTAACTGGGAGAAAATAACCAACCTGGGCAAGTAGGGGACCTTGAGGAGGATGGAATGTGGTATAAAGTCCAGCCAAAGAAAAGGAGTTACACTGGAGAAAGCGAAGGAATGAGAAGATGTGGAAAGAAGGATGCATGACAAAGTAGATTATTAACTGGGATGGGTGTCCATGAATGTAGCAGACATGGTTGCTGACTAATGGAAGGCTGTAAAAAGGGATTTAAAGATAAAAGTCCAGTTAATAATTGTGCAGGACTCATCTCAGCTCTGGCAGATTGAGACTGCTGCAAACACTGGATCAGATCCACACAACCCCACCTGAGTGATTAATTTGTGTGGGATAGCAGTGTCCTTCCCTGGGATCCTTGCTGTGAATGCTTCTGGACAGACCAAACAGGAGCTTCCATAAAGACGTGGTCTCATTTTCTTTCTCTCCCCACCAGCTAAGTGTGTGTGTGTGCCCAGTTCTGTGCAGTCTTTGGGCTGGCAAGAACCAGTGGCCAAGGCTGGGAGTCCTGGTTCCTGGGACTTCACACAGCAAATGCCCCTGTAGGAACCCTACTGAGGGTGACTGAACTGCACCAAACATGTTGAAAATAAAGCCTCAGTTTCTTGTAGGTCAAAGGATTGTAGTCTTGATACCATTTAGGACATGATGGGTGCTGGCACATGGGTCCAGTGAAATGATACAGGAGAAAAGAACACACAACTCACACCCAACATCTCTTGGCAAGGTGCTCTGTATATTTTTAAATAAACATCAATACAGTAGCAAAACACTTACAAGACCATGACATTTGCTGTTAATTAGCCTTATTTACATGCATTCAGAGCCTGTTAAGAGTCAACAAGCCATAGCTGAAATCAGGATTCTGGTGTGTTTTCTAAGATGCCCCCAGTACCAGGAAGGAGGGTGGTTGCTGCATCTGAACAGGAGTGAATGGAGAAACCTCAAAACTCTCAAGCTTTGGGAGGGCTCTTGGCGTTGTGGTTTTGGAGAAGGGAAGGGCTTTATTAAGGAATGTAGCCTGGCTGGTCTTCACTCATCCTGTAAGTTATTCTGGTGAGAAGAAATCCAATGCCTGTAACCAGTTTAGGGAGAAACAGGCTTTAATTTCTAGATTTTGGGGTTTTTAACTTCACATTTGTTCATTCTGGCACAATGTCCTTGAGTTAATATCCTGTGCACCACAGCCATCTAAGCAGAGCGAAACATCTTTGTCCTTGCTGTACTCTCCAAAGCAATCTGTAACCTCTTTTTCTTTAGCAGGCATCTGGAAAGGGTTGTGTGCTCTTTGGCAAGAGGAAAAGAGCGAACCAGCAGCAGGTTACAGCAGCAGGTCAGGTTAGTTTACAAGGAGGTATCTACAGTCTTCCCAGGGTCCCTGAGTGCTTGTTTCCTTTTATTCACGGCATTCAGGACTTTCTTTCTTGGCCCAAGCTCCATCTGAATGCTCTGTAGGTCTTCATCAGAACAGAGCATCAGGGCATCCAAATCAATTTTTTCCCTCATAAAGACTGGAAGAAACTCATCCAGCATTTGCGATGCCAGAAATACCTCAAGAGGTGTGTTGTCTGTTTCCTCATCATCCCAAGTCACTTCTTCCTCATGCCAGGGGATATCAGCATCGTTTTCAGCATCATCTTCCTTGCCCTCAGGCTGAAAGAGCTCGTTAGACATTTTAAAGCTTATAACTCCTTGCTTAGAAGACACAGTTCCAGGGCTTACATCTGCAGCCAAATTCCTTCCAAACACAATCTTGCCAAGACCCGGCCGCTTGAAAATGGAGAGCTGGCTGTTGTTATCAGGGAAGTTTTTCTCTCCAAGGTCATTCTGTAATTCATCCTCCTCTTTCTCATCAAAGAAATGCATCACGGTTCTCCTGCCTGTACCATTGTCTCCATCGCTGCTTTGTGTTTCCTGGCTTCTTGCACTGTCTGCTGTCTTTTTTGCCTTCAGCTTGAGGGTGTCTTTCAGATTTTTGGAGAAAGGACTTGTATTTGAAGCAAAGAGACTAGGCAGCTTCACTCTGGAGTGTGTCCCTTTGGAAGGGCTTTCTGTGCCGACTTTCTCTTTCATGTAAGTGCGGTTCATTTCATGTTGGTGTTTCTCCTGGCGCTTCTCAAATTCCTTGATTTGTTTCTCCACATTCTTCTGGGCCTGTGCTTTGAGTTTGGAGACCTTCTTTGGGTTCAGGATGTTCTGCTCAGTGGCAGCTTTGTCCAGGATTCGGACACACTCGTTGCGGTCCCTGCTGGCAGCCACCTCCAGGGGAGTGCGGAGGTCGTTGTCCAGGGCGAATATATTGGCCCCAAAGTTGATCAAAAAGGAAACGCAATGGATGTGGCCGTTGCAGGCGGCGTGGTGGAGAGGGGTATTCCCCCAGATGTCACGTTTATCTGGATCACCTCTGAGAAGGAAAACAGCACACAGTGAGCTGGATGTACCCAAGCGTAGCACCACCACAGAGATCGAACGGGATCTAAACGTTAAGCTCAGTGTTGCTGTGAGGAGTACAGCCCAGCAAAAGCGAGCTAGCTTAGCTCCACCCTCTGGAATGGTGCTGCACCCACTCACATGGGCCCTGAGCTGGGCCCTGCATGTGGCAGAAGCTCCAGCTCCTGCCTGGCTGTGAGCTCGGGCTTCAACTTGCAGGAGTTGATGGCAAAACTGTTCCAAAAGCTGTAGGGTGGAAGATTTTAATGGCCTTTGGGCGACTTCTCTTTTCAATGTCAAATACAGGGACAACATTAGATAGATTCTCCCCTGGCCACTATGACACATTTCTAATGAGCCCAAGCATTAATGTTTTTGGTAGGTAATAGGTAAATGATGAGGAGTAAAGCCCTGAGAGCACATCTATCTCCATTGCTTTTAGTTTAAGCTCGGATAGATGCCCGTGTTTTAATTCAGCTCTTTTGTTCTCCACAGCTGCTTTTGCTCTTGGGGTTGGAAAAGCAGAAACTCATTCGAAAGTGAAATACCACATCTGCCCAACAGAACCAGTGAAAAGCACTGCTTTCTTTTTAACTCTTGCACTGGCTGCCCACTGGCCAGAACCACCTTTAGAGCCCTTTAGTTTGTATGTGGCAGGACCAGAGGCAGCAAAGGTTTGAATAGAGCTTGAGTTGCCTGTGGCCAGTAACCAGGGAACCCTCAGTAGCCCAGAACCTTTAATACTTGCAGAGCCACAGGCCAAGTTTGCAGGGAGGGTTTCTACTCTCAGCAGTTTAGGCATTTCAGTGTCCACGGCAGCTGTGTTGTGGATGAACTGGTACATCCTATTGCAAAATCTCCCCCGGGCACTGATCTCTGCCTGAGAGTATTTCTGAATTAAAGCACTGACATAGCTGTTGAGTGCCAAATCTGACAGCATCCCTCAGCCTGAAATGCCACGGGCAAGAGAGAGGTTGGGGGTCCCCACAGAGCTGCTCCCACTGAGGAGCTGTGGCAAGCCTCAGCGCCAGGCTGCCAGAGTGCAGCAATTTTGGCAGGGATGTGGCAGCTGAGGATCAAACCTTCTCCACACAGACATATGGAAACCACGAGTACACATTTCTACTTCTGTGGCTCTGCCTCGGGGAGTTGCCCAACTGTGGACAAGCATGTGTCCTTCCTTCACTGCCACATCAGCAAAAAGGCTGTGTTACCCCAAGCCTGGGAGAGCTGGGTCATCCATCCTCCCCCAGGTCCCTTCACAGCTGCTCATGGTCTCTTTCCTCCCAAGGAGCCTGCCAGCCTTTGAGCCTCAAACAACTGACAGACCAGAGCATCTGTTCCTGGCGCAGCAGGCCTCTGGATAAGGTTTGACATCTACTCTGGGTTCTCAGACTCCTCTGTTCCCTGCGTTCCCAAGAAAAGGCTCACACAGAAGAGAGCAGATCTGCTACTCGGTCTTGCTTTATTCGTGTACCTGTGAAGCAAGTGGAGAAAAGGTCTCTCGATGCCTGGGAAGATAAATTATTTCAAGATGAAAGGGGTTCATTGTTTGCATTGCTATATTTTCCAAGGGCCGAGCTTGTTACAAGCTTGAGAGTCTGAGAATCTGGAGCTGCTCTGAAAAAACCCACCCTGTATCTCAGAGCCGTTGTCAGGAAACTGCTCTGAGATGAATTTGTTAAAAATAATTAAAATACTTTCTCACAAGATAACATTATCTGCCTGCAGAACAGATTGAACACCTTCCAAAATTCAGCCTCTCCCAAGCACACCGGTGAGACTGTCCTCTACCATGAAAAGATTTAGAAATACATTAAATAAACACACGGAAATTCTGATCTCTGAGAGACCCTCGGTGCCTCCTCTTAGCTTACATGGTAGAAGACTTTTGTTCTCCACTCATATTTTGAAAAAAGTTATTTTCTTATTTGTTCCTTAGCTAGTTTCTGTTTCTAGGTGTTCAGGGACAAACCTTTATTGACTGTAGCTCCTTCCTGGGAGCTGTGTTAATTATACGCGTTGGAAACATGTCAATCTATTTTTGCTTCTCCTGGGGACGCAGCAATAACCATGCAGTCCAAAGGGCTTTTTTATTGTGTTATTACAGCCACACCTGAGCTCAATGTGCTACACAGCACGCCTACAAAAGCCCATTTTAATGCCATACTTTCAGTTCCATTTTTTTAATAAAAGAAAACTCATACACATCCAAATAGTTGTCCAACTTCTCCCTTTGATCTCCCTTAAACTATTAGGATTGACAGTACAGGTCAACCTCATCTTCATCTCAGCCCAGAAAGAGTTTCATTACCTGTATCTCTATACAAGAACAGAGTTTCTTTTATCAGACCTTATTACAGAATCACAGCTTAAAAGGTAAAGAATAAGAGTGTACGGATGGTGGGGAGCTAATTACCATTTTAATTACTCATTTTAAGCATGTAGTACATTGAAATGGTACCAGACAGAAATACTGCTATTAGAAAAGAAGCCTGTGGAAACCTTCCCTTCCCTTTCCTTTTTGTTTCCAGGTCTGCAAGTATCATATCCCAGCCTCTGAAAGAGCATTATTGTTCTCCCCATGACAGTGGTTGCTCATACTAGAACAAGCAGAGAAATAACGATTGTAGATGTTGCTCTCTCAAAACTATCGGTTGTGACTTGCCCCTGGAAAGTGTTAAACATTCCTGTGTGTCCCCTAACTGCATCTTGGAACGAAATGGGAGAGGTTTTTTGCTAAAAACGTTTCAAACGATGCATTTCCAGTTTCAGAGATAGTTATCACAAAAGGCCCTTGGCCATCATCTCCTCCATTACAGCGAGGTGAGGTCCCAGGGCCCTGCTCCTACCAACCGCTCCCTGCAGACTCCATGTACAAGATGGTGGTGCCGATGGGGGTGCGGCCTCACTGACCACACATACAGACCTGCTCACAGTTTTTGGGCCATTCCAAACAAAGAGAAACAGTTCTTGGCAATGTGCTGATAGAAATGACCCTGATTTTCAGCATTTTGGGTCTGAGGCCACCGGGACATTAGAAAAATGACACACTAATTCTAGTTTTAACATTAGAAAAATGACACACTAATTCTAGTTTTAAGCCACAAGCTTTAAACAATGGAGGCTGATTGACTTACCCCCTCCGGCATATGACTTCCAGAGCTTCCAGATACCCATGGTATGCTGCCAGAAGGGTGGGTGTCATCCCGTCTTCATCTGTGGTGTTGAGGTCTTTCCTAGTGGCTTCCTTCAAGAGGTCCAAATTGCCATCGGCTGCCGCTTTGTGATACCTGCTGGACATTTTCAGTAACTTCTGGTTCCCCAAAGCAGCTCCGAGTGGTTTCCAGACTGTGCAGTCACCCTTCCATTACAGGAATAGTTCATTAATGATTACAAGTTGAGACGTCCCTATGAGGATGGAAAGGAGGAGGCAAAGTTCATCCTAGCAGACAACCTATCTGGAGCTCTGCATAGGTAATTAGGTGATGGTGAACTGAATGCTTTCATTTTCTGGGAGGTGGCTCTGCCATTTACCATTCGTTGTGTATTTGTCTATTAGAACGTAGAGTGAATTCATCTATCATCTTTATGGCTCTGCCTAACTCTTCTAGGAAAATTTCAAAAGGACTTTGAACTTCAAAAAAAACCTTCAAAAGCTTCCAAAAACATTCAAATGGCCAGAAATGTTAGTGGAACCAAATTTCGCCCTGAATAATAATGCGCCCCTGAGTTCTGATAGGATAAATACAGTTGTCTTTCCTGGTGAAATCCTTTGGAACCTGTCATTTACTGGGCGGCTGCAATTAGAACCAAGCTCTGCCCCACCAAACCAGGCACATCCGTGGAGCCATTTCATGCACACAGGCCAACGTGTGGATGGGAACAGGCCTGTCAGGACCAGGGTGATGCTTGGCAGGTCATGGCAGGCAAAACCACAGCCTACTGTGCAACCCTTTAAACAGCTGGTTCCATTTCATCAGCAGGTCCTAAGGCACTTGGCAAATCCAAATTCATCTGACAGGCACTGTAACCTCTGGTTTAGCTGCAAAACATGTACAGGATTTCCTCAGGATAGCACAGGGACATTCAAGAAATGGAAACATTTGGAGACAAGACAAGGGGCGATGGCCTTGGCTTGGAGCACAGGGAGTTCTGCACCAATCTGGGGAAGAACTTCCCGGTGAGGGAGCCCTGGGACAGGCTGCCCAAGGGGGTGTGGAGTCTCCTTCTTTGGAGAGATTCCAGACCCATCTGGACACCAACCTGTGTGACCTGTCCTAAGAAACCTGCTTTGGCAGGGGGTTGGACCTGATGATCTCTTGAGGTCACTTCCGACACCTACAACTCTATGAGTCTGTGAAACATAATGGAACTGAGCCTGTGCCCCAGCCTGGGCACTGTGGTCCTTGCTCAGGCCAGATGGGTCTCAGTCCCCACCTCATATAACCACCTTTTGCTTCAGAAACAATTTCCCCCCACCAGTTTTGGTAGTGCTAAGGACTACCTCTGCTAGTAGAAGCTAGATTAGTCCGTAATTCTAATTTTTAGGTTCAAAAGAATTTCTGAGAGAAAACCAAGGGAAAGGTGAGTTTTAAAACCATCACTGGGAAAAACAAACAAGAGACTACTTGCTGCTCTACGAAATGCTGCGGGCTCCCTGTTACCCAGCTCCCTTCATGAGCGCTGCCAGATAAACGTTACTTTTTTGTCAAGCTGTTTTCTGTGACTAACTGAATTAACCTGTACCTCAGAGAACCTGTCCTCAGCAATTAGCAGTGGGGTTTTGTTGCTTATTATGCCCCTGTCACAGGCGCAGTAGGAATTGCAAACAACCTCATTGTCCAGAGCTGGTGCAATCACAGAATGGAGTGCCACCTCATTTACATCCATCCCACAATGCCACCCACGTAATCCTCTGAGGCCTCTCCAAACAGGCTTTCTCTCCTAATTATTTTCTCAGACAGGGATTGAAGAGCTCTTCAGGAACAAACTTGTACTGAGTTTCTCCTCCGTGAGGACAAGGAGAGTCAGCCAGGTCCCAGGACATCTCTGAATCTCTGGGTAAGCCAGACAAGGTGGGAGTTTAGCAAAGGCCTGGTTGTCCTTCATGTCGTCCACAGGTATGGCCATCCCCATGCCATCCTGTATCTCAGGGCAGGGAGTCAGGGCTGTGCGTCACCCAGCCCACCTCCATCCCTGCAGCAGAAGACAGGTTTCCCCTCAGCCCTCTTCAAGTTCCCTGCATTGCCATGAATACTTTTCTAATCAAAACCACAGTCATTTATCCCATTTTCTATTCAACCAGGCTGAGATAAATTTACAACTACTAGAAAACACCCAGCTGTTCCCTGCAGAACAAGGACGGGTGACACACACACTTCTCCATGTGCCTATAGATTAGCTGTTTCTTGAAGCCATTGAATTTCATTTGCTCTCAAGAACATAAAACAATCACCAAGCCACGTACGCCATATCCCCTCCGTCCCTGGAAAGAGGGAGAGAGGTGGCATTTTCCTTTTATGCTGACATTTCACATCGTTAGCTATGCCCATGAAAAGGGGTTGGTGGCAGAAGACACCTTTTAGGGTATTTTTTTTAAGGTTAAGCCTCTGAGGAGTAAATTAATTTACTTTTCTGTTAATTGAGCACACAAAATGTTGATCCCAGAGTGATTTTTATCATGTAGCACCTGAAAATACTGATTTTTAAAGTTACTCAGTATGATGCTAAGTGAGAAATTATTGTTCCAAGTTTTAATTAGAGGTAAAGCAAAACCCACGTCAATTGGAGAGAAGCTCTAGGACTTTGCAAGCTTTATTATTATTTATGCCATGAGAGTGGGCATCACAAAAAAGAAAAGAGAAAAGACCAAACAAAATCTTTTTCTAAACTCCTGGTATTTGTTCATCTTTGTCCCATCCAAAGCTCTCAACTTAAAATGCTGTAAATGATTCAGCATCAAATGAGCTAAATTTCTCAGCCTGAATGGAGATTTTTTTCTTTTGAGACTAAAGCTCAAAATTGTGAACTTTTAAAACTCCCTGAGTCATTAGAATGAAGCTTTTCTTTTGGGGCTTGAAAAGAACTTCAAAACCATTCTACTTCCAATTGAAACATCTCACCAGGCTCAGGAGAAACTGTTGCAATGGTATGTGGTGGTGTAAGCTAATGAATTATTTAACTAATGGGTTTGATTTGTCACTGGATTTTGCCATGTCTCTGATTATTGCTCTGTATTAAATAAAATATTACCAGTTAAACAAGTTATTTAGCTCAAAGTTATTAGTGAGCATCATTAGTTACGTTGCTCTAGGCAACTCAGAGCCCAGTCTGAGTGGCCATGTTGTCATGATGGCTGTTTTGCACGTGGTATTATCCAGTGCATTTCCTCACCACCACTTTCTGCAGCACTAGGCATGGTATGGAAAAGGCCATAGGAGGGGAGGCAAGTAGGCCTCTGCTTGTCTAATGAGACCCTTGAAACTAATGGGCTTAGAGAAGACTGAATTTAGTCACACAGGGTAATTGTGGCTATGCAATTCAGAGACAACAGCAACGTTTAAACAACAGCAAAAGCTTATTTCTCCATTCCTTAGACAGGCAGAACTGCCGTGGCCAAGGGCACCATGGCTGGATGTCCCCCTGAGCAGCCCCGTTCCCACAGCGCAGTTGTGTGAGCCATGTTGGTGCTGCTTGAGGCCTGTCCTGACGTGATCTTTGTCCAGGTGTGACCTCGGGCCGGGGATCCAAGGGCAGCCCTTGCAGCCTGTGTGCACACCCTCAGCAGCGTCCCTTATCAACCGGGGAAGATAGTAAAACTGAAAGGCAGCAAAGGCAGCTCTACCAGAGCCCCGTTTCTCCTCACCCACACACCTCAACACCCGGCCATACCAGGTTTATACAATAAATTTGTGCTTGGCTTCAGAATTCGTCTCGTTAGTTTTCTGTAGAATCATTGCTTTTGCAAACAACAAATCGCATTATATATATATAAAAAAGAGGGAACAAAAGGTACATGATGCATGTTCCCAGGAGTCTCTGGGAAGTTAAGCCCTTGCCAAAGGTTGTCTGCACACTCATCCTACTGATGGCAAACACGGAAGTACGATTTCTCGTACCTCGAACATCAGGTGCTGTTTCCTCTGGCACAGTGGTGAATCCAAGCTAGTGCCCCTCTTACTGCCATGAGCAGCACTGTGTGCACTTGCTGTTCCCACTCGCATAACAGCTTTGACTCTGCATTGGCTGCATTCACACAAGATTGAGAGTTCAAGGGATGCTTCTAAAGAGGGAGCATTTTAAAGTGATTTAAAGTCATCTGCTCTGCTCTGCTCCACAGGGCACTGATGGCAATCACACGGGAGGCGATGCTGCCATCCCAGAACTTTGGCACCACCCAGCAGCTGATGGACAAGTTCATTTTCACAACTCTCAACCTGTAAGAGAAACGAGGTTACTGCCTTTTGGGGCCAGAAACTCTAACCTCTGCTCTAAGCGTTAGGCCTGAAGCTGCCAAAAGAAACACAAACTAATATATTTTACATGAAAACACGGTACATTAATACAACATTTATTATTCCCTAAAGCACAATTTAATATCCTGTTCCTAAATTACTATTCCATAACATTAATTTTCCTCTGCTCCTCTGATCTTTTTCTCTTTTTTGCTTCCTCACATCTCTAGAATTCAATTACTTCTAAAAACATGGGTCTTTGGGGTTTATTTACAAGCCTGCCTGAATTCAAAACCATCAGGGAAGCTGAAACATGCTACAAATAGGACATTTCTTTTTTTCTTCCCAGGCTTCTTCCCCACAGCTTTGAACACTGATGGTCCCACCTAAGCCTCCAGAGATCTTTTGGTCTAAAGATGCGATCCAGACCTTCAGGCCTTAATCCACCACTCATATTTTCCTCCTAATTAGATTCGTATCAGCACTGCAGATTTTCCCATGCAGGGTGACAAAATATCCTCAGTTCCAGACAAATCTACTGGTGGATTTCTTTCAAGCCATCAGAAAAACTCCTGTTTAAAAAATGGCTGCCAGGCGACAGGCTTGTTTTGTGTGTGTAACACCTCAGGAGGGGACGGAGGGAGAGAATATCAGAGTAAGAAGAAAATGCCTGAAAAAGAGAAGCAAACAACAGCCTGTGTCAAAGACTTGGTATCACCTTAAGAAGATGGCATCTTGGGGGAGGCAGGTGCAGGCACTCAGCCTCCCCAGCAGCAGAAAGGCTGCACCTGTGAGCAGCCTGCACCAGGCCCTATATAGTCCTCCTGGGCAGCTGAGGAGTAAAGCTGGTGGTGGCACTGAGATGGGTTTGGCTGTGGAGCAGTGGTGCTGGAGCACCTCGAGGATGTGGTCAGTGAAGTCTGGGGGTGGGATGGGGAGCTGGGTCCTTCCCTTGCTGTTCTCTCATTTGCTCCTGTTCTTCTTGCAGGTTACTGCTCCTGTTTGGCTTTTTGCTGCCCTTAGCCCCTTGTGCTGCTGGCCTAGGGGGTCAGGATCTCATGGGTAATGGAGGGCTCTCTGGGCTTGTGGAGGAGTGGGGGTGAACTTTTGGGTTGCTTTCCTCTGGGGTGATATGGAAGGGCTCTTTGAGGTAGGGCTGGTTAGCTGGAGGGCTTGCAGGAGGGTGATGGAGTTGGTTGTGGTCTTTCCTCTGCAGAGAATGTGACCTGTCACAGTGATGGAATGGAAGTAGAGTTTTCCAGAGAACTTGGTAACTACTCCTGGCATGTGTGTGTTGTAGGTAGGTATGGCTGTTGGCCTGGCTCAGTCCTTTCTATTGTAGCTGGAAGGCAGATGCCTGCTGCAGGACTAATATTACACCTTCTCCCCAGATGCCAGCGGTGAGGAGATGGTGTCTTGTGACCACACTGTGGATGATGAGAGGCTCTTGCTCAGGGTTCTGTTTGCCAATTGCACTAGTCTGGAGGTAAGGGGGATCTGGTCTGGGAAGGTACTGAAAAGAATGATGTCTTTCCTGGCCAGGGCTGGGTTTAAGAGGGTTTCTAGCTCAGCTTTCTTCAAGAGTAGCAATGCTTCTTTCTTTCCCTATAGCATGGTCAGCACCAGCTAAGATTGAGGCTGATGGTGAATGACACAGCAGGAGAGGAGAAGAATGTTACCTATAGTACTCACTGTGATGCTGTTCACACAGAAGAAATCACTGTTCCTTTCTTTGCTGGTGCAACAAACTGCACAAAAAACTTCATGGCAGTAAGTAGAGGAATGGCAGTGCTGTAAATCATGTGTGGAGGCTTGCAAGGTGGGATGTTAGTCCTCTGGAACTGCATGGCTGGGACCTGCAGAAGAAGAGGGAAGCTCCAGCCAGCTCCAGGGAGGTCTTGTTGGCTGCATGTTCATCTTGGCATGACTGCTAGCTCTTTGAAGAGCTAGCTTGCAAATGGTCATTAATGGTGCACATGGTCTGGCTCCAGGCCTACTGCAAGGGAAACTGGGGTGCCAGTGCCAGCTGTTGGCTTGAGAAAATAACAGTGGAGATCTTTCTTAGAAAGCTGTATGGCTGTGACCACTGTCCCATGGTCTGACCTTTCTGCTGTGTTTCAGGTTACTTTCCCAAGGCTTGTTCCCAGCTTTGAGCATGTGGTAAGTGCCTTCTGCCTTGCAAAGGGAGGGTGTGGGGATGTATGGGGGTAAGATCTAGAGGGTCTGATGTCTCCAAGCTGGAGCAGTTACCTCTTCTGGGGTAATTACATCTTGTGGGAAGATTAATTCTATGCTATCAATATAGGGAGCTTGAATGTAAAACCTGTGGGGTGAGGAGCTGGAATGCCTCACTGCCACCATGTGCTGTGCCTTCCCTTCCTAAGGAAGGATCTCCTGCTTTACAGGTTCCAGCAACACCAACCTGGACCCTGTCAATTGATAATGGAACAAGAATATATCAGCTGAGCCATGAGCAAGCCATGCAGCAAGGCTACAGCCTTCTAACTGATGGCCACAACCTGACCTTTCGAGTGTCCTTCACTGCCACTGGAGTTCTTACCTACAAGGTAGAGGAAGAAAGAATTGGCACTGAGGAGACAGTGCTGCTGTTGCAGAGGCTGGGTATCTCCCTCTTGTAGACCTGAGGGAACCTGTGAGCTGCAAAAGCCCTATAAAGCAGGGAAGCACAGTGTGTGCCTTGAAAGCACAGCTGATGGGTGTCTGTCCTAGCTCTAGCCTGTCCTGTGAGCATCTGACTGGTGACCTTGTGAGCAGATCCTTTTTGCATGGGTGTTGATGGGAAGAAACTGCTGCAGATGTGAATAGCACAGTCCTGCACCAGGCAGTGCATGATCCTGTGGGGTTGGTATTGTGATGAATCATGAACTGAGCACTTTCTGATAGACCTTTGTTTTCTTTGTCAGCACAATGATAAGGTGCTCCACACTGTGGCACTGAAGCTCAGGTATGGCCCTCTGGAACAGAGACTGACTGTGGAGTCAAGAATGATTTGTGCACCAGGTAATGCATGGAGAAAGTCAGAACCTGTCCTGCTTCTGTGCTTTGGAAAGTGGTGGTCTATTAACAGATGTTGTTGCAGGCCCAGCAACCTGTAATGCAACACACATGACTATTGCCATCCCAGCCTTCCCAGGAAACCTAACAGCAGTGGGTGTAGAGGATAAGACCATCCCCATGGACCAGCTTCAGGAACATGGGATTTCTCTGGACACAAAGAGAGGGGTCAAGCTGTACATTAGCAGGGCAGTCCTGAAATCCAGGGTGAGTCTTGATCCTCAAGTCACAGGTGTTGGTGTGATTGCAATTCCTTGGTCCTTCCTGAGAAGCAGAGGACCCAGAGCACAATGGCTCTGACCTTGGCCAGGCACCTGTGAATCAGCCATATGCCCTATGGCTGGCTGAGGGCAGTTGTGATTGAGTGGTATCGCTTTAGTAGGTTTGTGTTCATCCTCAAGGTTAACTCAGGTCTTGTGAGACCTCTTGGCAAAAACAGCTGGAGGTTGAAACATTCTTCTTGGAGCAAACTGGTATTTGGTGTGCCTGTAGCCATGCACATGACCAAACTTGCTGTTGCATAGAGCAGCATGCTCCCAGGTGGAGTGAAATGCTCCAACACACGTGTCAAACAGCTCCTCTAAATATGTAATTCTTGTCTTTCAGCTACGTGGGGGGAGCTGCTTAGGACTTCAGTCCTATATGTCCTCTCTGAAACTGGCTTTTCACTTCCATGGGGAGACTGTGTCGATGGTGATGCATCCGGAGTGCCCCTGTGACCGGCATGCACCAATACGTAAGTGAATGACCTCTGCAACAGACCTGGCCTGTCTGCTGCTCAGACTGGTAACTCCTCGGCAGGGCTTGTTCCTCCCCTCTCCTGTGAAGAGCTAGTTCACCTCCAGCCAGATCACAACAGCTCTTGGCAGACTGAGCTGTGAATGACCAGCATGACAACTCACCTAAAGCCTCTGTTGCAGCTGCTGTGTGCACCTGGGATGGGTACATGGATTTTGAAGTTCTTGCTGACAGTACTACACCACCGCTGGACTTGGATACGCTCAGGCTCAGAGATCCCGTGTGCCGGCCAGCCTTCAGGTCTGCTTTGAATGACAGGGTTTGGTTTCATGTCCCACTGAATGGGTGTGGAACCAGGTACTGGGTAAGTGTGCAGCCGGGGGTGATAGGGAGGGCTTCTTGCATTGGGGATGCCCTCACTAGCCCTGTTGTTTCTCTGCAGTTTGATGGGGAGAAGATTCATTATGAGAATGAGGTGAGGGCATCGTGGGCAGACCATCCACTGCGCAGGATCTCAAGGGACAGTGAACTCAGGTGTGTCTGTAAATCTTTCTGGGGACTACTTATGTTCCTATACAGGATATCCAGGACTAAGCCTTCTCTTCCTTCCCTGTTCCAGGCTAACAGTCTTGTGCTCCTTCAGCAATGGTGATGCCTCCCTCACTATAAAGGTAGACAACCTTCCTCCTCCAGCTGCCTCAATGAACCATGGTCCACTCTCCCTAATTCTTCTAAGCTACCCAGGTAAAGCTTGCTGGAAAGCAACTGAGATTGTGGGGAGAAGACAGGATTGAACTGCTCTGGTGCATGGGCTTCTAGTGACCTGATGGGCTTCCTTCTCTCCCCCCGCCCCCCCATGCTACTTGAGGCAGATGCTTTAAATCTGTGGCTAGGACAAGCTGCAACTGGTGGACTGGCTGCTGCTGAAGAGCTCTATACCAGAGCTTCTTCAGGACTCCTTTCATACACTGACTTATCTAACAAGGCTTTGGCTTTTGCAGAGGACTCGTACAGGCAGCCGTACCGTGATGATCAGTACCCAATAGTAAGGTACCTACGGCAGCCCATCTTCCTGGAAGTTCAGGTCCTGAACCGCAATGATCCCAACCTCCATCTGGTATTGGATGACTGTTGGGCAACAGCTTCACAAGATCCAAGCTCCTTTCCCCAGTGGAATATTGTTGTTGATGGGTGAGTGTCCTGCCAGAGAAACTAAAGCACTTCTGGCAGTGGGGGGTTCCCCAATTCCCATGTGTCCCTCTTGGGTACAAGGGCTTCACTTTAAGTGGTCTTAAAGGTATTTTGGTGGCACTATCCTGGTATGCTGGAATGTAAAAGGAGGGTGGCAGCATCTCTACCTCAAACTCTAGCTTGCCACCTAAAAACCACAAAACCTTAAAGCTTGTGAACAAACAGCTGGCCTCCACCTCGCTGATCTGACTGCTTCTTGCCCTTTGTCAGGTGTGAGTATGACCTGGATGACTACAGGACTGTGTTTCACCCCGTGGGGCATGGTGTCAGCTATCCAAACTATCGCCAAAGGCTGGAAGTGAAGACCTTTGCCTTTGCCTCTGGTGACAAAGCCCTCCCTGGCCTGGTAGGTGACATTTGCTATCTTGGATCAGTAAGAGCAAGCAGTTATTGTCTCAAAATGAATGGACCTCTTGCTTTGTCCTAGGTGTACTTCCATTGCAGTGTCCTGATCTGTGACCGCTTTCAACCAGACTCCCCTCTGTGTATCACCAGGTGCCCAAGGCCATCTAGAAGCAAAAGAGGTGAGGTGTAACCAGATGTTGGGTTGTACTGATCCAAGATAACCCACTGTATGGCAGGGTTCATATCTACCACGTTACTGTTGTAGAGAGTGGGATGCCAGGTGTGAACTCTGCAGTGGTGAGCTTGCGAGGTCCTGTCCTCCTTGTGCCAGAAGGATGGTCTGCAGCCCAAGGTAATAAGCAAGAGTGGTGCTAATGGCTGCTGCTCAGGTTTACTGAGAAGCCATCTTCAAACTGTGTTGTTCTGCTTGTGTTGTAGGGAGTGCTTTCCTGAGTAAGGAGGTGTTGGCTGGCATTACAATGACTGCTGTTGGTGTTCTCTCACTGGTGACCATAACACTGCTGACTTTGGCTCTTCTTCAATGTCTGAAGAGAAGAGCACTCCTGGTAAATGCGGTACATTAGCATATTTTTTTACAAATAAACTTGGATTGCAGAACTTCTGGATGAGTTGTGTAGCTTTAGAGTTGTTGCTGTGTAATGCTGAGGAATGAGACTGGACAAAGGGATATCTGTCTTGCTGAGCAGTGGCACTGCTTCTGATGGCTCTGACCAGGGTGCTCTACCTGAAGCTTTTAAAAGCTCAAACCTCTGGGTTAAGGTTCAAGGGACAATAGCAGCTTTACCTATACTGGATGGTTTTGTCCTATCCTTAACTTGCATCATGGGGTGAGTGACAGGGTACTACTCACTTCTAATATGGTGATATCTGGCTGCTTATATGACTTCATAGAGTTCTCCTGCTTTAAGGCAAAAGAGTTTTCCTTAAATGTTACCCTTACCAGAACAGACTGTGTTGTACTGTCACTTACCTCACTTAGAAGCTGTTATTAGCTCACCTGGCCCAGGCAAAGAATAGGACCAGTCCCCAGAGTCACCTTGTTCCTGGCTATAGGCCTCAAGGCTGCCCTGTGGGGAAGGCAATGTAACTACCAGTGGATTTAAGGAAACAGAGGGAGCCTGTTTGTGGTGGTTGATGAGCAAATAAAACAGTTCTTATACTCAAAAGTTAATGTGGGCTTCTTGAGTCTGCATCTAATGCTTTTTTATTCTGGGTTATGCTGTGTTGCAGTAGTGATCAGCCACAGATAATGGGGTGCTTTGGGAAAAGAATTGTTTAAAAGCAAGGCCCTGTCTAAAGATCATGAATGGGTTTGCTCATTACTAACGAATTATTTCTGGTTCTACTACTCCATTAGCCTGTCTGTCATGTTGCATGATAAAGACCTCTGGCCAATTACAGCTTGTAGAAAAATGTTTCTTTGTTTACTGGATCCATTTCTGGCTTGTTGCCTCTTCTCCTCGACCCAGAGCAGAAAGCCACAGGAAGAGGAGACTGTTCAGAGCAGCTGTTTGCTTGTAGCTCATGTTATGGGTTGATGCAGGAGAGATTACACTGAATACTGACAGTCCTATTGCCTTACTGAAGATCTGGCCTTAATGATGACTATAGCATTGAATTTCCATTGTCTTTCTGTTCTGAAAGCTCCCATTGCTCTAATGCATTCCTCTTGGACTTTGCAGCTGACTTCCTTTTTGAAATGCTTAACGTGCTTTATGTTCACAAGCACACTCAACTTTGTTTTTCAAAGTTCTGTTGTGCTGGTGTTGTATAGGCAGTTCTTCCAGCTGTTCTATGTGAGCTCTCTGCTGCTGCTGGGGAATTAAGACTTAGTTTTAGTTAAGCCTTTTGGCAACAGCCAGCACGTTGAAAACAGCATTACTTGAAGAAAAGAAACCCAAACAATCCTAACTATTAATCAGATAATTACCAAAGGTCCTTGGAGAACTTAGCAAAACTAGGGCCTTACAGGATATTAAGAAAACTCCCAGAAAAAAAGGACACTGCTGCCAGAGCTGGGCCAGAAGTTCCATGGTCACTATGAATGTGTCATTTGGGGGCTCTGGAAGTTGGGAGAGGAAACAGGGTCTGTCTCAGAAGGGGGAAGAAAGGTTGTGAGTAACAAAGTTCTTGTATGGAACTGAAGTAAGAGTTGTTAGCTTGGAGAAAAAGCTGCTCATTATACTGTTCTGTTCCTACTCCCCCTGCCCAAGAGGCACATGGATCACAAAGGTGTGTGGTTTTTTTCTTTAGATACATGTCTTCTTAATCTGTATAAAAATGTAGAAACTTCCAATTGATTACTGTGCCAGAAGAGGGTTTAAAGGCTTCCTGGGTCACACTTCCAAGCTATTAATATTCTTTCCCCCCTGGGTTGCCCTTCCTTTCTCTAAAGGCACGTTTTCCAAATTCAAGTAATACTCAAGGAAATGACTGTGTGAACACACAGACTAAACATTGACCTGTGGGTTCCTCATCTTCTCCAAGGTTCTAACAACTCATGTCTAGTCCTCTAGGACTTGCTCACAGGGCCAGGTTTGTTAAACTGAATGCTAACTTACTACACCTTTGGCTACCCCTGCTGTAGTAGCTGGTATTAGAGCTCTTGGGCCTCAGTGCCTTCACTTCTATGGTAGTGTTTCCTTTGTCTCTGCCTTATGCCAAACCTCTTACTTCTGTTGTCACAGTCAAAGACTGTGACTTGCTCAACTTTAACCCAAATGGTGACAGCCCTGAAGTGCTGGGGTGGGCAAGGCTTGGATGTAGTTTACTTCTAAACCAAGGTTTGAAGTGTGTCCAAAGCAAATAGATTAAAACTCTGTCCTGGAGCTGGTACAGGTGCAACACTGCTGAGTCACTGATGATCTGTTGTGCATTTGGTGTGCACAAATCTCTTGGATCTCTAGGTTTGAATTGTGGGACAGCAAAAGTAAGACTTTTTTCTTTAGCCTTACATCAAAGGTGTAGCACTCAGAGCTTCAGCATGGCCAGGAAGTGAAAAGGTCAGGTTTTCTAAGTGTTCCTGCAGTCTTTCATTGCAGCTCTCATATCTACAGATGGAGCTGCCCTTGGCTACACTATCTGAGTCCCTCTGAAGGGAGGCAGCTTTGACCTTGTGGTTGCAGTTTAGTCTGGGTTATTCTGTACATGTTGCCTTAAGCAGCTGAGGTGTAAATGTACAACTGCATGTGATGATGTGCAGAGCACTTTCATCCCCTTTCCATTAAGTGTAACAACCTTGGGTTAAACATTGGTGAGTCTGTAAACAGGGCAGTGATCATCAGGAGTCCAGCCTGGCTCCCTGCTCAGACTGAGTGGGGGCCAGACTCTGCCACTGCTACTTGGTTAGCAGACTCATTTACCCTCACCCCTGCTTCACTTAGGTGTTATTAATGATCTAGTCTTAATACAACAGATTTAAGGGTAAACTTTCTAAGAACTTAAGTAAATTCCACCCAAGGAAAGCATGCAGTACTAAGAACATGACCATGAGGCAGGCTTCATGCTGTTAATTGGTTATAGTGTCACACCAAAACTATGGATTTCACATCTGAACAGCTTATCTGCAACTCCCTCTTGCTGCTGTTATCAGCCTGACAGAGGTCAGAGTTGAGGTGATTGCTTAGGCTGCTGTCCAGCAAACCTCCCACTCTACTGGAGCCCTGTTGACCTGGAACTGGGATGAGATATGAAGTGTTTCTGTAAATGCTGGAGAAGTGGTGCTTGATGAGGAGTTTTTATGTACTTGATAGCACCTTGTATTACTCTGTATGGATGTTCAGCTCTTTGGGGCCAAGTGGGGCTGATACTCCTAATACTACTTGCTCTCTCTTTTCCTTCTAAAGCATGGGAGAGGATGGGGGTGTGTTCAGACAGAAATGTTTTGTTGTTTCTTATTGCTGGATTGAGTTCAAACCTCCAGTCCAGTAAGGCTGGCATCTAGTACAATAATTAAATTAGCTGTCCCATAATTTGTGAAAGATAAATAGTCACAGTCCCCATAAACTAAAATATTTCTTGTGTAGCTTGCACACGGGGATCTGGAGACCTGGGTGTTTACCTTTAAGGGCAGGGGTAAGAGCTTTACTTCTGCTCTCTGACCAATTTGGGGAGGTGAGACATGAAGGGTGCATGTAGTGGCAGCCTCCACCCCTCTAAGGGATGACTGTTCCTGCCTTATAGTGCAGCATGGAGAGCAGCTCTTAAAGGCTGTGGTGAGAAGTCTCAATGTGGTAGTGACTGAAACACATGAAGGACAGGGCAGCAGGAGTGAAGCTGCTCAATGTTTACCTGCTGCTAATTGAGAACTCACAGGTCTACCCCCTGGTAAGTGCCCATGATGGAATGAATTGCATAATGAGAAATCAATTTAAAATGCCAAAGGAAGTGGTTTATGTGAGGTCAGGCTCCGAGCTAGGATGCATCCACTTGCTTCAGTGTCTTCTGAGTTTATTAAGTAATAACTGCTCCCCTCAACAAAAGATGAGGGGGTAAAGGAAATCCAGGGGAGAAGAACAGATCCCTCCTGTGTACTTGAAGTTACTGGAGGTGACCTTGCCTCAGGGACTGATGGGTGTGGGGTTTTTTGCTTAGCTAGTGTGCCATTGAAGAAAAATGAATAGATCCTGAGGATCTGAGGACTTGGGGATAAGGATCCTCCAGGTTACAGACTGCATACAAATAATCATGGGCACACTCTGTAGTATTGATGTTTCCTTAACTTATAGGAGAAGGAATAAATCAAGGTACAATGATGTTTTTAACATTTTATTGAAGTAGGTTGTGTGTTCTAGCTACTGGACACTCTTGATAAAGGATTTAATCTGGTCTTTCTGACCCTTTGAAATATAACAGCACTTCGTGTTTGCCCATTTTTCTGGCTGCAGGTACTTACTATTAGTAGAAATAACAGCATTTTGAAGCAAGCCTTGTGACTTTTAGTTATCATGTGCAGCAAAGTGGTGTGATTATCAGAGAATGGAGGCTCTATGGCTTCTACTGATAAATCCTTTCAAAAATTACTTAAGATGGGCAGATGGGAACTGAGCTACCTACAATCACACTGAATCTGAGCAATATGCTTCAAGGTGTGTATTTGCCGAAGGCTTTCTGCTAGATGAGGAAATACCACAATGTGTGTGCATGATACCCTGATAATGGTAAGAAACTACTCCCTCTTTTGCTATAGATAGAATCTAATCATTACTTTTCTTTGCAAAGCAACTTGTGGCTTAGCAACAGCTACTGCTTAACTTGGGTTGCTGTTGTCACCTGACAAGATGGTGCAGACCTGTATTTCAAAATGATTGTGAATAAGCAATCTGGTTTCTTGTAAGTTTAAGAACCTTTATTGGACTTCTTGACAGTTGCTTATTCTAGAAAACAGGTTGTTTTGCTGGCTTTAAAGTGACAGGCAATGATTGATGTCTCGCCTGCAGTTAAAGGTGTCATGGAGCTGATGTGTTAGGAGATGAAAATGTGATTATCTTACTATTTAAAATGTTCACATGGTCTGTAATGCTCTTGAACTGTGTTTCAGAGGGGGTAAAACTCTCCAGAACAGTTCAATCTCTTCTACTCCTTAAAACAAGAAAGAAACTTGAAACTCCCCACGCTTCCAGCAATGTCTGTGTGTCTGTCCAGGGTGGTGGGGTTAATCTAATGAAATGTCTGAAAGCTCTTCATCTCCTGGGGACAATATAACTCATAGCTGTCAGGGAAGATGTAAATCACACTACACCAAACAAAGCTTTTGCCCAAATGCTGCCATGACTTCATCTCCAGGCCAGGTAAAGATCTGTCCCACGAGAGCTGTGGTGTGTGGTAGGAGAGTAGCTGGCTTGGGGTGCAGATGCTCATGGCTGCAGGTCTTGCTGCCTGCCAGAGATGGACACCAAAGGCAGCAGTGGCTGCCCTGACTCAGTTGTGTCTCCCTGAATGCTTTTGCTCCCATGTGGGGAAGCCTGTCCTGCATCTGCTGGCTTTACTGGGACCCCAAACTGCCTCTGGAAATTTTGTCCTAGCAAGATGTAAATAAAGGGGTTCAGGCAACTGTTGGCATAACCCAGACTGATAGCCACGTTGTAGGCATAGTAGAAAGGCAGCGTGGGGTGAGTCATGGTGAGCTGGGCCAGCTGCAGGATGTGGAAAGGTGCCCAGCAAATGAAGAAGGCCATGCAGATAGCGATTGCTGTGCGGGTCAGCTTTTTTGTTCGTGCCCCATTGTATCTTCGGCTCATCAGTGCTTCTGAGCACCTGGCCATCTTGAGCAGGATCCTCCTGTAGGCTACTGTGATGATGGCAAAGGGGATGGCAAAGACCAGGAAGAACTGGTAGAGAGTGTACCAATAAATGTCCCTCTGGGGGTCTGGCAGGTGAATTCCACAGCCTAGTAGACCTCCAGGCAAAGGGATGAGCTGAGCATACATCCACATGGGTGTAATGCTCAGGAAGGAGAGGGCCCAGAGCAGGCAGATGATGAGGATTGCCACAGGGCGCTTCCTGAAGCGAGCAGAGGTGAAGGGGTAGACAGCAGCCAGGTAGTGGTCGATGGACATAGCAGTGAGGATGTAGGTGCTGGTGAACTGGCTGTTGGCATCCAGGGCAGTGATGACTCTGCACATTGTCTCCCCAAAGTGCCAGGCTCCATTCCCCAGCAGCTGGTGGATAAGGAAGGGCATACCCAGGAGGAAGAGCAGGTCCACTGTGGAGAGACTGATGATGAAGATATCTGGGACACTGCTGCTGGGGCCAGATTTCTTTAAGACTGTGCAGATAACCAGGCTGTTACCAATAATACCCAACAGACAGATAATGCCAAACAGGGTGGGCATGATGAAGCTGCTGTAGTTCATCCTGCTGGGGTCACCTGCAGAGACAAGTATAGGCAGGAAAAGGTCAGCTGTGCCAGGAGCACTAGTGAGGGCAGGTCTTGTGGATATTCCACTAACAGACAGTGAGTGATCTGAACACATGTGATAGCAGATTTCTTAGGCACATGTGATATGAGGAAGGGTGGGGTGTGTGTGGGGGCAGCATCTAACCACACACAGGCATGCTCTCAGCAGCATTCAAATGTATACATTAAACCACATGTCTAATCAAATGTGTGTACACCTGCTCTTCCTTCCCTAGGTGTGAGCATAAACAGATTAATAATAGAAGGAAAGAGCACCCATGGGTGTATCACTCCATCTATGTGCAGGGATACCCTTTCAAACCCATACATCTATAATGAATATCCTTCAAGAGCTATATCCATATGTTGCTCGATATATGGATATTAACATTCAAATGAAGGCTTCCTTCAAAGCTACCTTACATGATTTACTTTCTCCCCCTCCTGCCCCCAGCCATTACAGTTCATACACTAATGTCTATTTGTTGTACTTACCAGGCAGAGAGAAGTTCTGAGCAGCCTGTGAGCTGTTGGGGATGCAGCTGGGTGAGCTCTCCTTGTGATTTGTTTCAAACTCCATCTGTAAAGATGCTGCTGGGAACTAGTTTTTCCAGACGATTGTAGTGTTTAGGTTGGCAATTCCTTGGAGATCCTTGGGGCTGCTCAGAAAGCCAGCGCTCTGAGCATCAGCAGAGGCTGTTAGTGCAGGTTGAAATGTGCTTCTCTGCTCCCTGCACCACCAGCTGGCAAAGCTGACACCGAGGTGTGAGGAGGCAGTGCCTGGCAGCCGTGCTGGAAAGATGCTCACAGGGAGAGCTGAATTTTTTTGTGCTGAAAGCAGTGAATCAGGATGCACTGGTGAACTAAACAATGCACTTGTGCTCCAGAGAGGCAAAGGGGACCCACAAGAAATAAGACCTGCGAAGTAAAGTGAGGGGCAGCTGGCACTGAGCACATTTTACTTTTAGGGTCTGATTGGGTATAAATATCCTGATACAGCTCTGCAGTGAATCATCTTGAGTTGAGTTTGCAGCAAGGTTTGTAAGTGTAGATAGGGGTCAATCACTTGAGATTCTGAAGTAAGGCCCTCTTAAAAAGAAAGGCACAAACTGACTGAGGAAGGCTGTGGGCATCTGGTGTCTTCTGGCTATGCCTGCTAAGTTGTGACCCAGATGATTAAGAGCATCATCAGTTCCCTCCTGTAGAGCACTGTCTCCTTTTCAATTAATTTTGTGATCTGAAGCACAGTAAGTCTTGTGTTTCCCCTTAAGTAGACTGATGGAGGAGAGAAATGAGGGATTTGTTTTCAAGGTGTTTGGAATTGCAGCTGTAGGGTATGCAAAACAGGCAAGCCCTTGGCAATGTAGTAGTGCTGACTGTTGTAATGAAGTTGCACTGATCTCTACCTTATTTTCCTCATCACCATCAGTCTGAGTAACCATTAGTAAAAGTAGACTCAAGCTGCATCCTGATGATGGGAGTCAGTAGTCTGGTGAAAGACAGGAAGGGTCCTGTAATCACTAGAAAGCCATTTCAAGGCTGGCTAAGGATCTGGCACTTAGAAATAGTTATTTCTGTACTTCACAGCTCTCAAAAGCATTTTACAATGCCCATTTGCACCAGGAATAATATACTCCATTTACCAGCCCATGCAGAATGCCTCTTTTGCCTCATTTCCCCCAGCACCCTGCCTATTTGGAGTCTCTTCCTTTGCTGGTACCAAGATCTTCCCTTTTTTTCTTGCAGTCCAGTGACTGCACTGGGGAATTTGCTTTCAGGTTGCATAAAAACTTGTTTTTATTGTCAAATGATAAGACAAGATGGTTAAACAAACAGTGCTTTAGTAAACTGATATGGTTAGATACTTTCTTAATGCTTAGAAATACTACAGCATTTGCAAAAATGAACTAAGTTTAAATAATATACAAGGAATTACAACTGAAAACCAGAACATATCATTTAAATACCTAAACAAATATGACTAGATGTAAGACCTAGTTACACACCATTGATGGGATGAGGCAATGCCAGCAGGAAAATATCCCTTCAGAATAACACAACACCTAAAGGTATACAAAAAGCTTGTACTGGAACATATGGTAAAACCTAACTTTCCTCTTATAATAAAGCATTAGCATGGTGTCCTCATGCTATCTTAATGAAGGCTGTTAAGGCTTAAAAATATTTTTAACATTCAAAACACATTTGGGATGTTCTGAGCTTTGACACTTATGTATCAAAATAACTACCTACTACATACAGATTTTTGAAGACAGCACATCCAGAACTCCAGGTACCACCAGCAGCCAAACACCTACCCCCTTCTTTCTCCTAATCCTCACCAACTTAGCAACAGCTACTTTTATCACATCCCTTTACCAAGTTCTATGCACACAGACAACACTGCAACGCATTGCTTCTTAATGGTTGTTCTTAGTTTTGCAGCAACAATGCAAGGTACACACAGTGGGTTTTTCAGTCCCTTTAAGGAGTGTGGAGGTTGAATGCTCAACAAATAAACAATTACATTACACAGGTCAGAGTAGTACAGTTAAGTGCCTGCAAAGGAAGGGGGAAGCCCACTTATTCATTCTTTCCATTATTGGCTGAAAGATTCAAGACAGGAACAGTCTTCTGCAGCAAACTTCTAGCACTTTCTTGCTTCATCATCTGCACCCTGTGTACAGGAGAAGAGAATGGTTTTACAGTCTGTCCTTCTACAGGATTATTGTCTTTTAACTTTTGCTCAAAGCAGATGACTAACATGAGATGTAAACCCATCTGAGAGTCCTGGAACACCCATGGCTGCTGTACCAGAGCTTCTCTCAAAAGACACAGGAACACAGGAAAAGCAGGTATTACTGCTTTAACATCAGAGATGAGAGTCAGTATGACTGGTCTGTAGGTTGGGTTGTGTGTTCAGGTACACTATGGGGAAAAAAAGTAGTATTTTCTGGAATTGGTGGCAGTGTAACAGACCTGACAACATGCCCCTGAGGAGTGGTATGGAGTCCTGGAATAAACACAAGCACACTGGGCCTGTCTTGTCATCGTCACAACATCGCGGGCTCCTAAGGCCGTTTTATGTGTCCCTGAGAGCTGTGCAAGAAGCACAGCGGTGAGGAAGGAACACACTGAGCAAGTCCAGGAGGGAGCAGCTATCGCTTTTTCCCTTGCTCTTCCTTCCCCGAGCTCCAGAAGCGATTCCCATCACTCACCCCGGTAGATACTCAAGCGGGCAATAGGTGGCACTCCAGCACAACCTGCCGGTGCCTTCTGCTCCCAACCAGGGAGAATCGCAGCACCCTCTCGGTTGGAGACTCCGGTAAAAGCCCGGCTAAGCAATGCTGACTGAAATAGATCTCTACGCCCCATAGACTGGGAGAAGCGACAGGAACTACAGGTTTTGCTGTTTGCCAATTTTGGCCACGCTGTTTCTGCTTATCCCAAACCAATTTGGTCCATCACAAATGCAGGTAAGCAGAAGTCACTGGGTTATCATGCACGAAGAACTGCAAGGGGTTCATCCACGAGGCAAAGTCCAATTTTTAAGTGTGATTTAATGATATTTAAAGCAGCAAATACTGAGGGAGACAAAATTATATTTTACTGCTTGACGTCGTGCCGTGACAGCACATACTCATCCAAAGATGAACATTTCCTCTTTCCTAAATAGGAAATTATTAACTCCCATTAAAATATATTTATTTTAACTTCCATTAAAATATAGACTGAAGCCTAGACATGCATACACTGCACACTGAGCCACAAGGGTGGCCAGAGACACTCTAGCACCCAAGAAACATTTCATCAACTACACAACAACATCTCACTTCGAATAAATGCATCTGTACAGTCACAGAGTTTGAAATCCAAGCCTGGCCCAAGACATCAATGCTCACCTGGAAGCATACCAGTAGTTGCCCAGAGCGGAAAGAACAATGTAACCAATGCTCAGTGCTCCAGAAACTCCCAGTGAAAACGCACCCAGGCAACAGAGCACACAAAGGAGAGCTATGCCACCTACAGTTATCACAACACCTAACAAGAGAAAGGCAGTTTGTTATTTAAACAAATTTGTGTACAAGTAAAATAGAAAAGCTGACATTCTATTGAACCCCCAAAGTCAAACTATGTGGGAAAACCAGCCTGCAGACATCTAGCTAGCTGCTAGAAGGGCCACGCAGGGTGAGGATAACTGGTTTAGCCATATCCTGGTGGCTGGGATTAGAAAGGGAAATAGGACTTCCACTGCAGAGACTACAGTTAATCAGATTACTATTCTTGCATTAAGAGTTTCACTACTGCTGAGACCTGAGGACTACACACAGAAATCCTCAATTGCTTGAGCTGGGAGCTCCAGAAGGAAGAATTAAAAAGGGAAAAGACATCATGCCTTAAAAGGGTGTAAGTAAGTACAGGCACCCATGCATACAGTACCTTCCATAACTATCACACCGATACAGGCCATTACGGCTGTTAGAACAACAAAAATCAGGAAGAATGCAACAGGGATAGCAGAGGCTGCAATAAACACCAGGAGTGACAAGGCAACAAAAGGATGGTCATCTAAATACTGGCCCACCGGGGAATTCACAAAGGCAACCACCTGTGGATGAAAGAAAAACATTTCAGGTTTTGTTTTTATCTCTTGTCATGGAGAACTTCTGAAGGTCAAGTCTGCAGCTTGAACAGGAGGGCAACTGCTGCCTCTGTATTTCAAAAGCATGAGGATTTATCACAAATTTTGATAACTGCACAGCAAGCGTACTTCTACCAACAGCAGACACGTTTGTCTTGGATTTCCCAGTTCAATTCTGGCACAAATTGACAATATAAACCTAAAAAAACCCCATTCACAGTTTAGCTGTGCAAATTTCAGTGGGGTCTCAACAGCTATGACTTTGACCTGGAGAACTGTTATTTGTTGAGAAAAAAAAAATGCTGTAACATATAAAAATTACAATGATTTTTCTTTTTTCCATGCCTCAGTAATATCTGCAGCCTGCTTATTTACTGACCATAAGTCTAGTGCAGCCGTGTCTGTACCACAAAATTCTTGGGAATTTAATTATGTTGCTGGTAGGAAAAAACAAAAAAAAAAACCCTTTTTACAGAGGGACTCATACCTGTACACTGGAATTTTATAGTAGTAAAGAAATTTCCCTTCCCTGAAGGAAATACGTAGTGTCATTTTAGTTCTTTTTATAGCAGCACAAACATTTTACTAAAATGCCACTCTAGTATCTCAGCTGGTTATAGCAGTAAAACACAGAAAAGCAGAACAGGCTTCCCTTTTCCTTGATTGCTGAAGGTGTGGGAGGACAGCCAGAGGCTCCTCAGCCTTCACTTCAAAAAGGGAGTGTCAACTGTCTCCCCATAAAAAAAAAAGTTTGGAAATTGCATTTAAATTAATTGGGGTGTGTTATTCACCAAGTTGTGAAAGGAGTATCTTTATAAATCTAATATATAAAATTATAATGCAAACCCACACTGGAGTTGCTGTGGATGGAATCCACCATGGAGTGCCACTGCTTCTGCAGCTCCTGCAATTCTCTAGACATGTTGTAATCCTCAGCCACGATCTTGAATCTTCTGAACAGCCAGGTCTCACTCAGCCATCTAATTTCCTTTAAAATTAAGGTACAATTAGTAACTGTTTCATATGGATGCTTTGTGAAAATGAAGTCTTTTGCAAAAACAGAGAATGTGGATTTCAGATGTTAATGTGGTCCAGAGTCTAAAACATGACTCCTGCAGAAGTACATCCCATGTAGAGGGCTGGTCCTTGAAAACTTCTCAAACTCCCAAAGCCAAGGACCAACATACAAGGTGACTCTCATCTCCTTCCTTTATAATATTAACCCTGCGTTTAACCAAGAGGATGCTGAATTACCAGTAAAAAGGTCAACTGTAACTACCCGCATGGACAATTTTTCACACAGAGACTTGTTTTGCGAGCAACCACATATTCAGAATTGAAACCATACCCTGTCCAGCTTCAAAACACTGGGTATAAAGGCAAAACACTTTCAGAACCACTAACTGTGACCATTTAAAGGCAGTATCGCCTCAGAAGTCTCCCACCCCCAAGGAAAATGCCACCTGCTGTTGCTGGGGAGGCCCTTAACCGGGCAGATGGCAAGTTTCCTGCTTGTAAATCAACATAGTTGCCGTGGCGATAGTACTACTCGGTACTCGGCCTAGAGACGCGGTCCCTCCCTTCTCTGACAAGGTCTTTTCACACAGCCGCGCCTGACTTAAGCTCCCAGCTGCGGCCAGAAGCCACCGCACCGAAACCGCTCCCCCCGAGCCAGGCAGCGCCCCGGTCCGTTACCGCCCCCGCACCAGGCCTCCACCGGGCGCTTACATCGAGGTCAGGAGCCGACTCATCACGCCCCGCTGTGCCACCGCTAGCCGGGCCGCTGCCCTTAAAGCGTGTCCACGGCCACTAATAGCCCAAAGGCAGCGACCTGGCCGTCACCTCGGCTTCCCTCAACCTGTAGCGCGGGTCTCCCCGCAGCCCTCCTCGGAGGGCCGAGGGGGCCGTGCTGCCCCGCCCCGCTGCGGGCCTCCCCGGTGGCGGCCAGGAGGGCTCCGCCGCGGCGGACTGGGGAGGGCTGCCCGCCCGAGCCGAGGGAGGTAATGGAGGAACGGTTCCCGGTTCTGCGGGGCTGAGCCGGGCTGCCGGCGACGGCCTTCCTCCTGCGACCGAGCTGCGGCCAGGGCTGACAGGCCGCACCGCAGTCCCCGGCCAGGCGGGGCAGGGCGGTGCCGTTCCCCGCCCGCCTTCTGCCAAGCCAGGGCCGTTCCGCTCACCTGCGGGTGCTGCACGCCGGGCCGCTGCCCCTCTCCGCGACTCGCCTTCTGGACGCAACGGCCGGCGCGGCCTGGGCTGGGCCTGCCGGGGATGAGGGAAGCACCGCCCCCGTCCTGCTGCTGTCTCCTCCCCGCGGGGGCCGGCGGAGCGGCGGGCAGGTCTGAAAGAGGGGCGAGGGGCCAAGGCCTGGACAGGGTTTCCCGTGTGTGGTGAGAAAGGGGCTCCGAAGGTTCCCACAGACCACTCGAGGTTTATGGGGCATTTATTAATTTCCCTTCTGTGCCCTCTCATTCTCCCCTTCGTGTCCTGCCTTGATCTCCGGGCTCAGCCTCAGCTCTCAGGTCTGGGCACCTTCAGGGAGCAGCCCAGGGTTTTGCGTGGCTTTAGGACGTGCAGCCTTCAGCTTTTTTGAATGAATGATAGAAAATGAGAATATTTACGATAGCCACGCAGTTCCTTCCCACGGGATGTGTGGGCACACTGAGGCACCCTCATCCCCCAGAGACTGGGGGTGCTGCAGGCCCGGGTGGGAGCAGTGGCTGGGGGCCCTGGGTACGGCAGTGCTGCCCACCTCACTTCTGAGCTGCGCCTCACGACTCCGTGTGCCAGAAATTGCACTGATGCGTGTCTATAATCCCACTAGCCCCAGCTGGAGGGGTTGCTGCCGTTGGAGTGGGAGGCTACGAAGGCAGATTTCAGTCAACTGTGACTGTTCAGGCAGTCACGCTGTGTTGCAGAGTGGGACGGCAGCTGTGAAATGCTTCAGCTAGCATAACCACCTTCCCCATCTCCAGTTCCTTGTTCCTGCATGTTTTTATCCTGTCCTGCTGCCTCCACGGGGGTTGGGGAAGCCATGTGGCAAACCTGCTCAGGGAGGTGTTCCACCTGAGCAATAAGTACTTTAAAAATTCAGCCATGTTTTCAGCAAGATCAGTGTGTCCTCCCAGCACTTGTGCTGGCATTACAAAGGGCTATGCTCAGCAAGAACATGTGGCAGAGGGTTGTCGGGCAGATGGGCCCATTCATCTCAGAAATGATGCTTGGTGAGGTGTGTTGTAGCATGAGTTGGCCCAGCCGTTCTCCAGCACCATCGTGACAGTGCTATGTGCAGGTGTGAAACTAGTTCATTCCTGGGCTTTTGCAGTGGAGAATCTTTCGTGATGTAAATTGCAGTCAGAAATTAGTAAAATATTCATGTTTCTCATGACTTTTAATCACTCTTTTCTTTGGTACCACCCATGAGAGTATTGCAAAACTGAATGTTAATGGTTTTGTGATTGTAAAGACAAGAAAATATACAGTAAGTTTAATTTGGAAGGTGCTGGGCAAAGAGGTTTTGTAAAGTGTGTGGGGTTTAATTTATCAAACTGTCAGAGTTCAGTGTCTTTGAGGTGCTGTTTTTGATGAGCTCTGCAGATATGTCTGTGTAGACAGAGGATGGAAAAGAGAGATTTGCGTATTAACGCACATTTGGACCACGGGCGCTAAAAGCCCAACATGATACCTGCAAGACAAGGCTGATGAGGGCTAGTTTATTTTCCTTGAACTCTTACAGCTTATATCATTAAAGTGCAGGGCTTATTGGTATTCCTAATAGACCTGTGTATATAAAATTAAATTTCATTTTGTTAAATTTTAAAAATTTTATTTTATTTTAAGTGAGCATGGGGAAGACTTTAACTCGTAGAATTATAGCGTGACAGAATCCAGTCATAATGGCACTATAAAGTTTAATGCTTCCAGGGAGTTTAGAAGTATATTGGAGATTTACAACTTCTGGCCATTTTCAAAATGTGCTGTAGCTGTGGTTTTGGAGATAGTCTTGTACATTTCAGTAAATTATTTTCCTGCTTTGCATAATTATTTCTTCTGCTAAAAGTTAACATACGATCGCTTTCTATGTAAAATAACTGCTTTTAGTGTTTCCCAAGCAGCACAAGTAATTTATTTTAACTTTAAAGGGCACACATATAAAAGCATCTGAGTTAGTGTGCACTGAGGAATAATAGTTACCATAACTGTTTCTTAATTGAGCTTGTCCTCATGCCAGCATTAGCTCGAATTAGCAGGAAAATACTCATGTTGCAAACCAGTATTTGGAGAGTTACTGCACACACTGGCAGAGCACTTGCCAGTTCTGGTAGTAGCAGCTCTGGTTCTTTACCCCACACTTTTGGCTTGTGTTTAAACAGCAGCTTAGTTTATGGTAGGAACTTTCACGTGTGGCCAGGCAGGAACAATGTTCCCTTTGTATTTGGTATTAGGTCAAGATACAAGGAAAACAGTGCTGGTAGATCAGGGATACCAACCATTCTCACAGTTTAGAAAAAATTGTATGCAAAATAGCATCCAAAGATGTTGGAAAAGTTAAAGTAGAAGGTTTGCTGTGTTGGCAGGACATGTGCAAGGCCTCTCTTGGGGATTGGTACAAGGAGACTGTGCTAGATCTCATGTCAGATGGTGATATTCCCATGAAGAAATAGATAGAGGACTCTTTCAGGACATAGTGATCACTGAGTGGGAGGCAAATGCAAACAAGCAGGTGTAGAGGAATTGGGAGTACAAGTATCCCACCTGCTGTCTTTGGATCTTCTGAAGGGTGGAAAACTGCTGGAGATGTTCAGGTTCAAGATTTTGAATCTTTAATGTTTGTTTTTTTTTTCTTGCTCTTCCTAAGAGTATTTGGGTTTGTATAGTCTTTGTTGTTCTGGAAGCTGGCTTGCTGTGTGCAGTGTTTTCATACACAGGTCAGAATATCTCAGATGTCTTAGGACTGCATTTTTAGTAGCTTTTGAAGGTAAAATGAACCCGTATGTTTGCTCATTAGTTCCAGGACTGAATCTCCCTGACCACGGCTTGGCACAACACTGTGCTGAAAGGGGCTGGTGTTTTTCTGCTTGGGGAGGAGAGGGAGGAGGAAATTCCTGTCTCCACTCTCAAGCTCCTCTGTAACTGGGGCAACAAGGCCGAGGACTGAAAGGCAGAGTGTCAGAGAAGTTCACCAACCTGGAGCAGGCAGAGGGACTGGTAACAAGGGTGTCTGCAGGTAGTACCTGTTCTTCCCTTGCTTGCTCTTGCACTCTGTGGATGTGTAAAAGATGCTGAGCATCTCTCCCTCTTTTCCCATTCTTTTTGATGTACTTATTTCTCATGGCAATTAATGTATATCTCCATTTGCTGTAAAGCACAGTTCAGGGCCCAGAGTCCCTGGGGCGTTAGGAGAGGACAGGTGGTGGGAAGGAAACTGGTTTTGGAGAAAGTGGAATGAACAGAGTGGCAAAAAATCTTGCTTGGAAGACATTCAGAGAGAATTAGAAAGATTAAGGTGAAAAGTGAGCTTGAAGAGGAATTGAGAATAAGAGAGCTTGTGATTTGGAGGGGAAGAAAGCTCAGTGTTATAAACAAGGAAGAAGGAGCTGGGGGACAGATTTTTCTTCTCCCTGGCAGTTGGGATAGGAAGCTGATTGTTTCGACATCTTGTGCAGTACCTGAAATGAGTCTCTCATTCTTTTCCAGTGCATGTGATGACAAAGATGCTTATGTTGAGGGGGAGGACCAAGAACTTCTAAGCAAGCAAAACCTAAAGCAAAATGAAGCCAACCCAGAACCCGAGGCCTCTGAGGGTAAGTTGATCTGCAGTGACTGTGAGAGATGGATAACTTCTTCAGAGCTGTAGAGGAAAGCCACCACTACTGGTGGCTAGTGGTTTGATATTGGAAGAACTCTTTTTTGAAGACACTTGTTGAATATTCTGTGGACCTAAGTATTTATAATATATTTCATATTAAGAATTCCTTTGCTCAGATATTTAACTTTTTGAAAGGTTAGGTGGCATATAAATTAAGAGCTGCTTTAGAACGTACAGTGGCTTTCTTAATAACTCTTGTACCTTTAGGAATGAACAAATCTCCTGATAAACTGCATGGTTTATTCCTTTTTTTGAGTACTCTAAGGCCCAATCATTTAGTCACTGATAAGAACAGTTCATGCTGTCTTTAGTGAAACATACCTGGAGCGATAACGTCTTGAGTTCTGTGTGTTTGTGTTCAGGCATGTTGGGGAATACCAAGGACCTAAATCAAGTCAGTCCTTGCTCAAGTTTTGTTTCTAAATGGGCTCTACTTTGATATTGAGGAGGGAACAATTTTGTCTGCTGGAAAACTAGGTTTGGGCAGTGTAGTTTTCCAGTCATATATCAGAAAGCAATAACCTCTTGCCAAAAATGTATTAAAAGAGTTGTTAAAAATGATTATACATTGTTCAAACATAGTTGTATTTGGTAATAACTTCCTCTTTCATGGTGAATTAATTCACTGGTGTTCCAATACCACATACTTCCACCTTCTTTTTCTGTTAGTGTCACTATATTTTATGAAATTTGTTCTTCATGAATCTCCTAAACAAATTTGATTTAGGAAGCTCTGAGCAGACTAGAGGGGAGGTTTTGGCCTATACTAAGGAAAATCGCCATTCAACACCATCTGAAAACACTGTGAGGCTAAAGAATTTGGACAAAGTGTCCTCAGAGAACTTTGAATGGAGTCCTGGAAGGCCACCTCAAAGTGTTGTTGCATTGAGTGGAACATAGTCCTAAGCCATGTTAGGTTTTCTGACACTTCACAGAGTTCTTGTGAGCTTCTCTTTTTCCAGTGGCATCCTGGCAATAGAGCTGCTTCTGGAACTGGGTCATTATAGACATGAAAAAATGTAGTGAGCTTTTTCATCCCCAGTGATGCTCTGAATTTCTGTTCTGCAGTTCATGCAACTTGGGTTGCTTCACTGTCAATCTGGCAGCCTAGTAGGCTTTAATATTTTAATATCTGGTGTTTATACCATTACAAACTCCACACAATGTGTTAGTATAGCAAAAAATACATAAAACACTTTGAATTGTTTTCAGTGATAGAAAAATGTTGTGGTTTGGTGGTTGTTGTTTTTTTTTTTAATCTGATATTTATTGGTGATCAGAAGCTTTATCAGATGGCTACAAAGAACAGCACCATCTGAACTCCTGTTTGCTGAGGAGCCCACTCCACAGAACATCCATTTCTGTAAAAACAGTAAAGTCACAATATATCATTTTAAAAGAAAACTGAAAGTCTCTGTTCTTTCTGAATGAATCTTTTCCAAAGCACTGTATTTGGTGTCACTGAAGTTGTTTTTTATTTCTCTCTAGTTACAAAATGATTCTGTGTATAACATGAGTCATGCAAAACGGTTACCGGAGCTACCACCCCTACCTGCTTCTGCTTCAGCTACACCTTCCGAATTGTACCAGGTCTGTGCTCCCTCCCCTTGTGTCAGGGTAGACATTAAATGACATGTGCTAGCATGGTTTTAGGTCTTGGGCAGATGAACTAAAGATAGGAAAAGCTATTTAAACTACAAAGTTAAAGTACTAAGTGGTTGTCAGGTACTTCATTAGAGCTGCCCTTATTTAGAGAAGTGTTGTTACAGCTTCCATTATAATTTGGATATTAAACCTTGGCTGTTTAAATCTGTTCTTCAAATGTATAGTTCATTATTAAATATTTTGAGTTTAAGTTTCTGAGGAAGGAAACAAACTGATTTTTTAAAATTCCTTCCCCCGAACACCTCATGGCAGAGCCAAAAGAAGGAAGTTATACTGCTGTTCCAAACCCAGCTGAGAGCTTGACAGGTGCAGCATTGATTGGAACGGAGAACTTGTCCAACTGCACAACTCCAGCCTGTGCTGTGTGACACACATAAAAATTGTGTATGACAGCACCTGGGGGAGGGAGGAGAGAGAGTTGGCTTTCCCTACCCTCATACTTTGCTCATATGGCTCGTTTGTGTCAGTATTTCAGTCCTTCTGAGATAGTTTTCTTTACAAAGATGCTGTTCGTGAAGAAACTGAAGTAGTTTCCAATTGAAAATGGGTTATTTTTGACTTTGTTTGAAAATAGGAATTTTTAAGTGAAATGTATGCTATAAAATTATGATTAAAAAGTTACAATTATTCAGTGAGGTTTTATATAAAAATCTTTTCATCCAAAAATCAGTTGGACTTCTGGGAATATGTTAAGGGTTTATATAAAAGCTGATTTAGCAAGTCCTGAATTTTTGTGTGTCACATAAGCAGTAGATTTTGCCAGGTGACTTCCTTTTCCAGAAACAGCTGTTCTCTCCCACCAGCTTTTTGCCCCAGGGCTTCCCAGTGGTATCACCATTAGCAGGGCACCTGCTCTGCACCCAGAAGGTTGTTCTACCTTATAGGGAAGAAAGAATATAGTTTACAAAATGGACCTGATTAAGAGAGGAAATGAGATTTCTGAGTTTATGCCAACTCCAGCAGTTTCTAAAGATACAGAATGAATTTCTGGGGAAAATATAAAAATCTCTGAATTATTTTTAATTCTTCTATCATTTTTTTCCCTGAAACTGTAGGGACTTATCTACTTGCCTGGTGTGTGCTGTGGAAAAAATGGAACTGAAAAGATTCTCTGAACTTTCAGAAGCTAATTTAAGAAGCATGATTGCAGCAGTAGTGGGAATGCCTTTTTCTTTGCTGATAAGATTAGCCCTGCCAGTCAGAAGAAAATCCAAGGCAATAATCTTGCATTAGCCTGTGTTTCAGATTGACAAACTGTGGTGTGTTCTTGCTGCAGCTCATGATAAACTAAAACCAAATAATTCATAGCTGCACCTATAGGTTAAATGAAAAGAAACTGTTTTGTGTTCAGAGGTCATAAAATGCTGAGAAATTGAGTTGAACTGCAGCTCCTATGGGAAGGACAAGTGAAGTGAGAGAACCAAAGATGGGAGGGTGTGGATGTATTCAGAAGCTTTTTTGAGATTTATCTAAAACTGCTGATGGCAATGCTGCATTAGAAAGATGAAGAAATGACTAATAGGGATATAGTTGTCCAATGAAGTAAAAAATGATTAAACAATATGTAATACAGAAACAAATTAACTATTAATTTAGACTAAGAGCTTTAGGAACCATGGCATGAAGTACATTCCTGATTCTATTTTATGTATGTTTTTCCTCTGAGGGTATCTTGTTAAGAAATGTACTACTCAATCCCACGTCCCTTGTGCCTGTGAGCCGTCTCCTTACAGGTTAGGTATTCAGGGCAGATGACAAGCCAAATGAGAGATACCAGGCCACCTGAGCAAGCATGGAGTGAACAGACAGAAGACATCTATCACAAACCTGTATTGATTTGGGAGAGAGAGATGAGAGCTGAATTTCTTAAATTGTATTATTGTTCAGCTATTAAAAGGATTGAGTGTTAAAAGTAGGCATGCCATTAACAAAGGCTTGAGGAATAAGAATTTTCTAAATTTAAGCAAATGTAAGGAGAAGAAAAGCAAAATGGAGATGTGGGGGAGTAGAGAGTAGTAGATAATGTGCTAATCCCTTCCCTTGTTTATAAAAAAAGACCTTGATTATGCAAAAAAATGCATGAGTGCTCCTACTGAAGTATTGTGTAAAATTATTCTTAAACCTGTGTGGAACATCAGGATCTAAAAAAAGATTGGTGGTCAAATGACTCTTAAGTCAGAGTTCTGTATTTGCTCCTTACACTAACCCATCTTTAACCCTGTTCTAGCTCCAAGAAGACCCTTTAAATCACTGTGCTGTGTATAACTGTTGGGTTTTGTTTGGTTTTGTTTTCCAACTTCAGCTAGTCCTTAGGAGCAGCTCTCACCCTCCTTTGATGCAACAAGCGTCCCGGACTTTGGCAGCTCCATTCAAAGAACAGAGCTACTTCCGAAGCCCAAGTGACTCCATAGCCAATAACTACACGCTCACAGCCCGGGATTTAACGCTGAAGAACCTGCACAGATTAAAGGCCTCTTCCAGGACAGGGACATCGCTGGGTTCAGCAGAGCAGAGATCAGCCTCACCATGTATCCATATTTGACTGTGTTTATAAGGTTATCCTTGCTTGTTATATACATTTTGATCTCTAATTGCTTATCTGTTATAACATCCTCTCTGGAAAAATCACTTATGCCTAGGAAAGCCTCACAAGCAGATCATCTCAGGGTCAGTATAGACAAAGCTCCACAAGCATGCATAACTTTAATAAAGCTAAGGCCTATTTCTGCTTGCTCTTAGGCAGATTCATCCCTCCAAACAGTCACATGCAGCTATTTGGAGGGAATTGTTTTCAAAGCAGAAAATAAACAAAATACAAGTTAGTTCGTATGACTGCCAGGAGTAAGAGTTAGTACCAACAGGAAAACAGACCCAAATTCAGTGTGCCCCACTGTTGGGGCTTGCATAGCAGACCAAGATGGAGGGGCAGGCATTAAGATGTTTACTTGAGGATCATATCCAAGAAATGTTGCTTAATATGCTATTTATGTCTAACCCATATAACTGATGTATTTGTTAGTAGGGCAGACATAGGAAAAGCCTGCAACATGAGGTATTAGGTGCTGTTGATTCAGCATGAGACTCTGATAGAAAGCAAATAAGGTTAAAAGCTGTATTTCCTTGCTAGTTAAGTTTGCCAATATGTATATATCAAACATGTTACAAAACCAAGGCATTTAGGCATTATCTTACCAATTGTAGGTATCAAATTAACTCTATTACTTGGTCTGAAAATTCCAAAGTAATAAGCTTTATTTCCTAATTATCTAGTTAAATGTTCTCTGTATCAATGGTAAGATGTTCATAAACCATATCTCTGAATATACTCTTCCTGCATTGTTACTTTCCTTCCTTGAAGTGTTAAAAATTGGTTTTATTCCCTGGGATAGATGAGACATTATAGTTTCAATATCTGCTTAGTCCCTTGTATGCTATTTAAGAAGGGTTTGGCTTTGTTTATTCGGTCTTCTCAGCATTTCTTTATCATACATCTGATTCTTCTACTCTGTGTGCTTCTCCAGAACATGAGTGGAATGTGGGAGGCAGGTCATGGCACTTTTGTTAGGGAAAAAGCATGATGAATCAATTTTGTTAAAAGGCCTGTTTATTTGTACTCTGCAAAGCACATGATAATAGTTTGCACTTCGTGGATTTTTCATGTGCAGTGTGTTTGGTGGAGCCACACATGTTATAGAAGTGCTTTTATATTCAAAATAGAAAGTCCAAATGCAGAAAATATGGTTTGTGCAGGGAGATAGGTAAGCACTGAAGTCTTAAGCATGAGCTGAATGCTTTCCTGAGTTTAGTTTGTACTTGCAGAGTCAGCAAGATTATTTAACACCTGATTTTAATGCCTTGCTAAATGTTAAGTCAAAACTAAAGGTTTCTTTCTGACATTGTAGTGTTCTGTTATTATGTGATTAATTGACTTAACTCTGTTTTTCACCAATCTGTCTTATTTGAAAACTGTTCCTCTGTGTGATTTCCTTAATTGGTGCCTAAAGCTTCGAAAGAATTTGCTCCTTCTAGGAGAAAGCTCAGACGTATAGAAAGTCAATGGAATTCTGATAGGTAATGTACTGTATTGCTCTGTAATGTTACAAAGACACAGATGGCTACAATCGGTCTAGATATCTGAGTTGTGATTTAGTATTTCTTTGTACTTGGAGGCTACATTAAGCATCCCAGCATAAAATGTTAAGTCTCTACCAAAAAAAAGTATGTGCCTCAAAACTGAAATCCCATGATGAGCTTAGTGACTGCCTTTAACTGCTTCTTTGCAGCAGGACAAATTTCAGTCTTAAGCAAGCTAAAGGAAAGGTCTTCCTTTCTTGATTACGCATTTGAGAACCCCGAATTTAGTTAGGAGAGATGCAGACTGTGGAAATTAAATCTCTCAGGTTTGCTGTGTTGTAAGGCTCCTGGAGTTGTGTCAGATTGGCTGTTCTGCTGTAGTGAATGTTTCTTTTTGTCTGCTTGTGTTCTTTATTATAAAACAAGGAAATGGTCCTGTCTGGAAGGGCTGTGACAGTAACTTCCACACCTTTTGTTGAGATATCATGAGGATGTGTACCATAAAAAAGCCAAAAGGGGGTATTTAAATGCTCTTAGACAAAAGACTTGACAATGTGAAGTAAATCCCCTGTGCAATGGCAGCTTCTTGGCCTTGTGTTGTTCATCCTGAGCAGTGTGACAGAGGACAGTTGAAATGTAACACTTATACCAATGATCCAGTCGGAACTTTTGGCTCACATTGTAAAGATTTGGGTAAGATAATCACCTGAAAATAGATGGAGAGCTTGGGCAACCTAAATAATAGTTCGTTAGGAGAGATGCAGACTGTGGAAATTAAGTCTCTCAGGTTTGCTGTGTTGTAAGACCTACCTATAATAGTAGGTCTGACTGATATAATTGCTTTTAAGTTCCTGCCTGTCTCAGTGATACTGTGCCACTGTAAGGTTTACATGATTGTACTCTTTCTGTTAAAGTGGTGTGCTGTATTATACACTTTTCTGAGGTTTTTTAATGGGTCTGCTGAAGGCAACTATGACCTATGAAGTATTTCAGTTAGTCTAAGTTGTTTATATGCTTGTCATTTGTCCATATTGATTTAAGAATCTGTTACATCATCTTTATTCACTAAACATGTATTCATGTGGTGTTTTTATTTTCCCAGAGGTACACCAACTTTGTTGAACAGTTTGGATCCCCTTTCACTGTGTGCACCTGCTCACATGCCAGAATTATGTGTCATACATTACACAGACAACAAGCCACTGACACCAGAAGAACAACTTCTTGTCATGCACTTACATGAGAAGGAGACAAGTAAGAGAGAGAAGTCACCTTCAAGAACTGATATAGAGGTATTTATAGAATTTCTTCTTATGATAAAAGTAGCAGCAGTAATCATCTGCAATGTATGTCTGTAAGCTACACAAATCTGTAAAAGCAGTTAAAAGAAGGCAGTAGGTGAGGTTTAGGAAATGTAAATATTCAATATAGCAAACTGCTGTTAAATGCTGTTGCCTCCTTTTCCATTTGTTCTCTTCCTACCCAGTCAGTCTGATTTTTCTCCTAACGGGTTTGCAAGCGGAAGGATCTTCCCAAATTCTTTACCTCTCAGATGTTGGCTAGTACTTCAGAGCTCAGTAATTTAATATGCTGTGCTCAGATCTGTCAGCATATTTGCTTGCACCAGAACAGATGGAGTATTGTACAAATGTCAGGCCTTGGCAGTACTTTAAAAAGAACCAAGAGATAGATAGCCAATATCCATTGTATTCAAACACCTCTCAATTGTGGAAGAAGTTCAAGTGATAGAAAAGCTGAAAATACTTTGTATTAATTCCTTGTCTCTCAGGATTTTTGTACAAGAAGAATAATCTTTTAACATTACTTTTTAGCGGTACTGTTACTACATACATAACGGAGTGCAGGAAGACATGCTGGCACCTCAGGAAGAGGAGGTGATGAGTGTAATTTTAAAGCATATTCCAGCTCACATTTTGGCTAATCCAGGCCTGGAGAATTTACTTGCAAGATTAAAAGAGGAGATTAAGGCAGACTATCGTATCAGCCTCATGAAAGCCATTGGTAAGACGCAAAATCTCTCAGTATGAAGACATTTATTGCATTTTGAAAGCAAGTCTGCATTCTATTCTTAGTACCCATGGAGAATTCCTTTGGGGTCAGTAGAACAGCAGTAGATACCTGAGAGAATATAATCTGTCATCACGCCATGTAACGTTCCAATTTCAACAAATACCTGTTTACTTAAATCTACATCCCATCATTTAAATATAGTCATTTCAGTAGCTCTGAGTGTATAGAATAATTTTGTCCATCATTATACAATTTTCCATCTCTAATTCAAATCCAGATTATACTCAAAATGCATAATTTGGCATGATCTCATCAGATGTATGATCAAGTGACGGTGGACAGGAGTAATCATCTTAATTTGTAATGAAAGAAATTAGGTAAGAAATCAGAAAGACATTGTGACTATAGAGATCGTGAAGCACTGCAACAGATCATTCATTGATGACTGTGCTTTGATTCATTGGTGAATGATGCTTTGAAATCTGTTATAGAGAAGTATCTCTCAACAGCAGCGTAAGTAGATTTGATCCTGCTGTGGGGAGTGGGTAAACCAGGCTGTTTTAACAGGTACTTCCTGGACTGATTTATCTGTTACTTTGCAGTCAGTCAGTGATACCCATTTACAGTCAAATTCATCTGTCCCTTAACTGCAGTGAAGGCAGGCATCACGTCATGAGTTCAAAGAATTTCATTTAAGACATTACAGGATTAAGGGAAACTCGATGCTATATTAATGTGCATGATTACACTGCTCATCTTCAACAAATAGACAATCAGAATGTATAAATATAGAGAAAAGAATGTTATCTTTGAAATTCAGTAATGCCCATCTGAAAGTGGGCCTCTGTCATCTCAAAGTGGGCATTACTACAGAATGGTCTCTGAAAGAAAATTGTCTCTGTAGAACATAATTTTTTTTATCAGCTTTACAGCAGTTTTGCAGTTTTCATGGGCTTTCCACATGTGAAATAATTCTTTTAAATTTTCTTAAATACATGGACCAATAAGTAGGTGTGGCCTCTCATTCATGGCAGCATATAAAGGAAAGATTGAACAGTTTTCACTCTGCCTTTTGTAGTCTGTGATATCTTTCTATGTACTCTTTAATTGTCCTTTTATCAAGACCACAATTTTAGTGTTTGCAGTCCCTTTCTGTGGTAACAGTAGTGTCACAAAGGGGTAGGGAGTCTGCTTCCCAGCTTTTGTAATCCCAAATTGAATGGGGCCATTGGTTTGAACTGGTAGAACATGAGTTTTGGCATTTAGCTGATCACATATCAGCCCGATGCAACAGATGATCCTAAGATTTCTGTGTTTCCCCAACATTAAAGAAGCCTTCTGAAAATCATCCTTGGAAGGGAAATATTTCCACCCCTGGTTTGTGGATGAGGAATTGAAGCATGAAATAAATGTCCTTCGACTGGAAAGACAGGATGAAAAGCTGTTGCCTGCTTCCCATTTTTAGAACCAAGACCAATTCTTGTTTTCTTTTTCTGAAATAGATTTATAACGAAATTGGTAATTTGATTATTATGCTGTATTTAATCCTGCAAACCTGCAAGTAACTATATGACAACGTGTAAGTTTCCAGTGTGTAGAATTCTACAACTTCCTGAGCTATGGAGATAACTGTGTTTTCATATGTAGCTCTTGACCATCCATACAGTCTTAACACGATATATATGGTTTGTTCTAGTTGATTACATCTTGATAGATCCAGCTGAGAGAGAGAGGCTGTTTATTGGAAGTACCCCACCCCCTTTCCCCCAGAGAACGATCCGTGCACCAGTCCCATGGCACAGCTCTTACAAGGAAGTAAAAAGCTGGAATGAAAACAATCTATTCATAGTGAATCCATTGATGCCCACTTTGCAGCAGCTCTGGCTTTCTCAGTAAGAGATCTTGTTTGGAGGATCATCATGAAACTGTTTCTGAGACTTTAAGAATTTCAATATAAAATGGTTGTTTCCTGCAGGCATGGAATGCAAACATGCCCGTGTTTTACATATCCACACTGAAGAATGCATAACTCTGTGCTAAGAAAAGATAATCCCCTTTGTTGAAAGGTGTTCTGCCTAAACTAAACTTCAATGCTCAAGTAAATAGTGATTTGGAATTCTCATCTTGATTCCTGAATTTAACTCTTAAAGTCATGCCTCTTTCAAAAGTCTGTAGATGGAAGTTCTGGGGACTTTTGAATACTGAGAAACATATTCTTCCAAAGTTAAATCTGGTAGTTAGCAATCCTGAGAACTCTTTTTGCATTTAAGTAACATTTGCTGGAATTTGAGTTCTTTTCTGTTACAGACTGTGACACACTTCATGCTGATGAAATTGTAGCTTTTTCCCTGCAGAGTAATTGGGATAGATACTTACTACCATTAGTATAGAATAGAAGCATTAGGCATCATTCTGTATGGTCTTTAATACGTTAGTGAGTCTAGGAAAAGGACAAAGAATCATTCTGACCATTTTAGAAGGAAAAAAAATCAACACAAGTTTAAATGTAACAAGTAAAATAGGAAATTTGGGAAGCCTTTTATGTTTGCAAATAGCAAAAAAAAATTAGAAGTGCAGTTGGGCAGCTTAGCAATGAAGTGATGTGCACTAATGAGATTAGATTATTAGTATTTATAAATATATATGATACCTTCCTGACTATATTTCTTTTGTTTTTTAAGAACAGAATTCTGCAAACTATCTACTCTTTGGTTTACTTCCATAGGTATAGTCATCTAAGATTCGTTCGCACTGAAGAACTGCTCTGTGCAGACCTGCCCCTGTTGCCTGCTGAATTTGAGGAGGTCATTCGAAGGCACTGCGCGGAAGCCCACAGCCTTCTTCTGGACGAGTCAGTGCCAGCTGTAGGAACAGTGGATAAATAGAGTATCTGGCATCTGATTTACATGAAACTCCCTTTTTAAAACAGATCTTAGACTGAGATGACATAGTTCCAACCACAAAGGAGAAAATAGGCTGAGAGGGATAAACATCTGGATGCTGAAAGAGCTACTGAAACTGCAAGAGTGCTTGCATAAGGGCAAATGGGAATAAACTGACTATGAATCAGGGTAGACTGGAAATTAGATTTTTTAACTGTAAGAGGAATGGAGTCTGAATCCATTAAAATGGTGACAGAAAGCCTAACTTTTAATTACTGAAATCGGTCAATTTAAGAAAGAGATGACAGCAGGTAATAGCCCATGATATTAGGTGACTGCATTCTGCCACCGCAGATCTCTTCCAGGCTCCAGTTTCCCATTTGATGCTAACAATTTAATACTGTCACTAGTATTTTGTCTATTAATATGAATTAAAAATAATAGTAGGGGCACTTTGTAAAAAGAATCCTTCCTTAGCTTAACAACTCAGATTTCCTCTAAGTCCTAGTAGGTGCAGTTTTGTTTGCATCTAGTTAACAATTCTCTGCTAGCCCTCTGAATGTTGCTCATTCTTGGAGAAACTTCTGAGCTTCCATTTCATTGCAAGGAGCAAAGTAAGACTAATAAACTTTTAAAAACTACATCTTCGTATTATTTTATTGTAGGTGGATCCCAACTTGTGCATCCGTTTTCCTGGATCAGAAAAGGAAATGGCTTCATCTTGCTCCTGAAAAGGACTCTGATTCTTCTCAGCGAGTTGAAAGCTATTTTCATTCCGTGGCAGCTCTGATGTCGTTACAGTTACGGGAGATGGTTGTTAACTCCTTAGAAGATCTCTTTGCTTTTTTTATGATCCACAAGGTATATGCTGTGAAGTGTTTTTCAGTATCTGTAGCTTTCAGATAACAATTCATATAGCCATGGAATACAATGCTCTTTGAAGGCTAAAAGTATGCCATGTTGCACTTGCCTCCATTAAAAATGGCTGGATCCTTCAAAGTTGTGCATGCTCAGTAGAATTTTCTTTGCATGGTCAAGAACTACTCACTTGAATAATCATTTGCAGGCCTAGGGTTACAACTGTCAGTTTATAGGAATTTTCAGCTCTGCCTTGAGTGAGTCTGTCTTTTTTAAATATTTTTTTTTGTTTTATTCAGGGGACTTAGGCTTAAATCCAGTTTCCTAATTCGAACTTTTATAGATTCATTTAGGGCTTGGCACCTTAACTTCTTGTGTGTTGGGGCATCGGTGTTTTCAACAAAAATCAGGGATGAAGATCCCCTTGGTGCTATGTAGTTAAGAGATTTACAGAAGTCTGAATCTTTTAAAAATTATTATAGTTTTAGCTGATTTCTTTGGCATGTACAATTTTCATATCTCCCTAAGGACGGAAGTGATTTCTCAGAACCATATGAAGAAAGACAGTTCTTTGTACCTCAGATACTGACAGTCAAACTCTGTGTGGAAGAGCCCAGGATTGTCTTTGAGCCACCTTTGAAAGAATGTTGGGATTTAATCAGTGATTGCTTCAGAGAGATTGTGCACAGCGCTGAGCAACTTCCAAAGGTACTGCATAAGTTATAGCCGCTTACAGAATACAACATGGATAAAAGCAGCCCATGATATAAAAAGTTATGAATGAGGCAGAAAACTGACAAATAGAAGATGAAAATCAGGGAGGTGTATCACAAACTGTGTGTAAACTTTTGTGATTAAAGAATTTAACACAGAATTATTCTCTTTCAGATTGTTTTATAGTTTCTGCAAGCAAACTCAGTATGTAGCTGAATGTTAATTATGAATCAGAGCCTTTTCACACTGTGGGGTTTTTACCAAATAATACATTTCTCTGAAGAGGGGGTGGGTGAATGGGTAATAAATACCCTGTTTCCTCTGTGTTATTACAGTCTTTGCAATGGTTCCCTTTAGGTAGAAAGATTTCTATTTCCAGAATTAAAGAGACCTGATCTCACTCTCAGTACAGTCAAACCAGACGAATCATTGTTTTCAGAGTATGTGAACAAACTTGAAAAGATCTTTGAGAGCAACATACTTGGGCCACAGAAGTAAGTTTCGGTGGTTAATGCCATTGCCCATCCAAACCCTCAGATTCATAGGACTGTCTGTTTGACTCAAACAAATAGTTTGAGTTGTTTCCTGTTGCAGAGAATCTGCACCTGGGAATCTTAGATTTGGTTTTGTGATCTGTGTTTCAGGTATTTAAACGTGTACAGGAAATACAGCAATCTTCTGAATAACAATGCGCAGCAAGATGTCACAGATTTCTTGAAAGAAGGCCGTTCTTTACAAGCTTTAACAGAGGTAATATGTAACCAACAACTGCAAGTTCCTACAGCAGCTAACATGTCACATGACTTCCTAATACTTTGCCTAAAGAACTCCCATTCAAATCACTTGTTTTACCCTTGGGAATTATAGGGAAGCTGTCTCAATTTCCATAGCCCCTTACTGTAGGACTTCTGTACAAATATAAGAGTGTTGTTCTATGGGTTTTGTTGGGTCCTAGTAGAAATCCAGCAGAAGGCTTCCCAGAGTGTCTGGTGAAACCTTCATCATGCTGGTCTTTTGAGTGTCTTGTCCGTAGTCATCCCCGTGTACTTTCCTCTCTGCGTTCCTGAGTTAGCCTCGGGCTTCTTCAGGCAACTTGTGGTGTTCCTAAGTATGGCATATTACTGTGCAAAGCTTTCAGCCCTGGAATCTGTGGGTAGGGGCTGAGCTCTGGAAAGAGTAAGAAATAGTTGTTCTTTCTTCTGTTTGGAATATAGTGACCATTTACTGGATGGGAACTGGAATGCAGCATTTTTCATCTATGGACTTTAAGGAAAAATAACAGATGTATTATTTTGCATTTTTAGAAGATTGACAGCTTAACACAACTGAAAAAAGAGATTGCTTCCATGCATGTCACTGTCCCTCTGGCAATGTTCTGTCTGGATGCTGAACAACTGAATGAGGAACTCTGCAATCGGACCCAAAATCTCAAAGACAGAGTGATTGAGTTTGAAGTGATGGAAAACAGAGAGTTAAATAGAAGGTATGTGATACTAGTATGTGTGGTTCTTGCTGTCTGTGTGACTGATGCTGTATACCTGTGGATAACTTCATTCTTCTGTCGAAAGACATCAAATTGTGTGTTTTTAACTAATAAGAACAAAAAATACTTGTAAATAAATATCTAATGCAGTCTGTATAGTGTATTCATAGAGATTAGACTGGAAGTAGCCCATATTTCTGTCCTCCTTTATGGACATTCAAGGATTTGTGTTGAGGTCCTTGCTTCCTCTGCTGGTGTCCAGCTAAAGGGACATGAAGAATGTATTCCACAGCTCTGACTTTTTAAAATTTGTATTCTTAACCCTAGCAAAGTAATGGTTCTGATTTCATGTTTTGGCAAGTTTAAATCAAAAAGAAAAACTTAAAAATGGGACCTTGAAGATATAATTTGACTCCAGTGTAATGGGAGAATCCTGGTTCTGTGAACAAAAAAGTACTTAAACTCAAAAGTGCATCCCCAGTGAGTGGAGAGAGACAATCACTTTAAAGAAATGATTCAACCCACTTATCTAAAAAGCATCTCCAGGTGGAAATGAACCAGAGTACAGGGGCCTCTTTGCCTCCACTTATGATGGAGGGGATAGACAATGAGCTTGCACCAAACACCTGACATCTGGCAGGCTTGAGGTGATTTAAATGAACCTCCCCTTTGTGTGTGGCTGCTGCTTGTCTGCCTGTGTCTGTGTAGATGTTTGCAGGACCTGGATTCTGGAACTAGAAGACATATCTCTGGGAAGAAGGAAAACAGCAGGATTCTTTCCTGCCTGCATTTTCTGTTCCCACATACAATATGAAATAAACTTGACTGTTTAATACGTTTTCTCTTTATACCATGCATTTGATTTTATTGATGTGGGGTGATTAAGTGCTCCCTTGCTTACTGCATTCAAACATTTCTTTCTGCAGCAGATTGGGTCTTGACAAGGAAACTCTAAACTTATAGGAAGGAAATAGTTAATCTGCTGTTAATGGTAATTTGGAACCAATTTAGCAATCAATTTATACATCAATTCTTGTAAACATAGTAGAACAATATAGCTGATTGTAGAGAATAAAATGGCATCCTCTATAAATGCCTGTCTGCTGTGTGTGTTTAATCTGGATGCTTAATTTATGAAGAAATGTAATATTCTTGTTTAAAAGACAGACTGCATTAATGATCTTGCATCTCTCTTCACTTTTGATCCCAGTGACATGTCTGTTTACTTCTTGTTGTAGAATTTGCAATGAATATCACTCAATTGCAGAGAGACTGAGTGAGGTGCCTCTAAACACCGAAGAGCTAGTGGAACTTGAGGATTACTTAAAGCAATCCAGTGAAGTTACTGTTTTTAAACTGAGACAGGAGATCTCTGAGGCAGCGCGCAGACTGGAATTCCTCATGGAGTATGCTGATCTTTCTTGTATGTCTTAATTACAGATTATGAAACACTCCACACAAAAATATTTATGTATAGATTTTGGGCTCTGCATACATAAAAGTTGCATCTTCTAGAATGCTAATGGAAAGCTCCAAAAAATGATTTAGATTTCTATTATATATATTTAGTTAGGAGGAGTTGGTTTCTGTGTGTAGTTGAACAAAATTGGTATTCTGGAATAACTGATCTAACTGTTTTTCTAGCTAAGGTCTTACTCAGAATTTCACATTCTTAATTTGATTTGAAAGTGTCACCATCAATCTAATTTGTTTTAGGGAACAGCTCTCTTTGCAGTGAAGATAATTCAGTTGGCAGTTGAAATATATAGCTGCTTAGCTTATTCCTTAATGTACTTTTTGCTATTTTGCTTTCTCCTCACAACAGCTGTTCTATTAGATCATTGGTTAAAAGGTATTTTCTTAAAGGTAGCTATGTATTTTTTATTTTAGATGATGACATAAACCTGAATAGCAGAGTTTTCCATTGGCCTGACCAGATTGAGATAATCTTTGAAAACAGTAGAGATCAGCTGTGTGACAGTAGGAATCGTGCAGAGATGGCTTTGCTTGAGAGGTATGGTGTGAGGGCATTTTCTTTCTTGGAGTATTTTTAAAGGAATGAAAACAGCTTGTTATCAGTAAAAGGGAGATAATGTGAAAGGAGGAAAATTTAGAAGGGAGATGAGAAAGTAAGGAAGAAACCTGTTTTTCAGTATTATGGAGATTTCAGAAAAACACAGCTGATGAGGGCAGATTAGAATATCCCTATACTTAGATAGGCCTGACAGGGGGAATGAAGGCTGTTGCAGGAATATTTAGAGGTTTACCTTGTTATATTGCTTAGCACAGCATTACATACAATTTTATTTAATTTGTTTTCACTCTTCCTTTATTTCCTCCAGATATTAAAAGCAGCAAATGTTAGTGACCTATATCAATTGGAAGGTTTGAAAATGAACCTTCAGTTGTAATCCTGTGAACTGCACAATACTGATATAACTGATTAACGGGTTTGCACAGGCAGCTCTATTTACTTCACACCAGGATTGAGCTCAGATTTCATTTGACAATGCTTGTTATAATTAATAGAACTTAGAAATAAAACCTGAAAATGTATGGAACAGAACATCATATCACCTATCTTCATCTCAGGTGCTCTCAGTTTGAGGAAACTCTTGAAGGCTATAACAGAGAGGTAGAAAGCTACAAGAAGCGGGATGTCATGACTGTAGAAGAAATGAAGAACAACGCTGAGAAGTTTAAGGAGTTGAATAAGAATCTGGATAATGCAGTGAGTGAATATGAGGTTAGTATTTATTAGTCGAGTATGGAGTGCATTACAGTGTGCTGGGTGAGCAAAAGCTTGGTTCATATCCTTTCCCCCCACCCAGGGATCCTGGCCATGTATTGCCAAGATGGCTTTAAAATTTCCAAATTCCCAAATGTATGGCAACCTATCTTCTTGTTCCAATATGCAATATTGCTGCTGAGTTGAAGAGCATATTAGTGGGGAAAAAAAGCTTAGGGAGTTTCTGTAATGGAAATACTGAATTTCAGTGTTTCCAAGCAGTATCTGGGTGCTCTCCACAAAAAACAGAATTCTTCCAGCAGAATTGGCAGGAGCAGAACGTTAGGGAGGTGGCATTTTCCCCACACAGTGATTTGTGCTACCAGAGCTGGGTTTTCAGTCCCACTGCCTGCCCTCTAATTGAAGCTGAATGTTTTTCAACCATTTGTGCATTTCCAAAAGTTGCCTGTAGGTCTTAAATATGTGTTATTTCATTGAAAGGGAAGTTTCAGATGCTAGAAGGAAGCTGAAAAACAAGATTACTAGGTTCTCTTCCAGGCTCTCCATCCAGTTTACTACGTGATTCTAGGTTCAGTAGTTTGTCTTAGTTGTGCCTCTGTGGGCAAATGAGAATGGTTACTTTGAGAAATCTCACAGGCATTGTGAGGCTTAATTAATCTTCTAAATCACAGTGAGACAGTGAGATTTCTGCATATGTGGAGCCTTAAGGATCAAGATTTTAATTAAGTCCCACTCAAAAGAGAAAAATTGAACTAATTGAGTGAGTTTAGGATTTAGATAAATTGCTAGTCCTACATATCAACACTCTCAATCTGATTTAAAGGCATCTGGTATAATTAGTGTGAGTTAACAGCACTGATATGTTTTTATAGGTAGATCAGGAGAAGTAATCAAATTTAGGTTTCTTAATACATGATCACAATGAAGGGTGTATCCACACAATTTAAATGTGTCAGTCAGTTTAGTGAATAGGTGAAGTTAAACATTATCTTGGAATGTGGATTTTGAAGTTTCTCTGCTTGCATCTCACACCGAGTGATTCAAAGTTCTATGAAAGGTCTGTTGGCCTTGTAAAAGCACAGACTTGGGACTCACTCTGAATTTCCTGTCAGCCTTTCAGACAGCTTTTCTCTGTGCTTCACCCCCCTACCTGTAAAATAAAGAAGGCAATGTATTTTTTTCCTTTGAAATCTGTATCTTTGCACATTGATTTATTCCGTAAGGTCTTTTGGACAAAGACAATATATTACCATGAATAAGCCCAGCATTTAATATCTGGTTTTGTTGGAGCTCCCAATACATTTCTGTAACAGAAAGAAATAGTAACAGGTAAAAACAAATCCTGCAAACCTTTGTGACTGAGGAGCTTACATCCAGGTTTCAGCGTGGGTTGTTGACTTGTGAATGCCACCGTGCATTACCTAGTTCCAAAATAGAGACCTTGGAAATTGTTGGAGTAATAAGAGAGACCAACAAATAACTAGGAATTTTCAAGAATGCAGTTACCATATTTACCTAAAATCCACAGGGCTAAATCTGGCTGGCTTTGTGACACATGAAAAAATTGTATTCAATATTACCTGTTTAAAAGCTTAAATAACAGTGGGAGTTTTTGATGGCAATAAGATTATTTTTTCCTTTTCCTTCAAGGCTATTAATAAAGAAGAGGAGTTACTTGAACGGGAGAAGAGTCAATTTCCTCTACTGCAAATTGTAATTGCAAACAAACAACCCTTTGAGCAACTTTGGTTAACAGCATGTAATTTCCATACCAAATCTGAGGAATGGATGAATGGTGAGGCTTTGGTGTTCCTTTGATGAAATGTGTCATTTTCAGTTAGTTAAGCAGGAGCTGAAAGGGCTGATTAGTGTGAGAAAATAATCTTGAAGAAATAAATGCTCTTAAGCAGTGTGAAATGCAGTTGTTGACCTGGATTTTGCACTAAGGCAATTTTTTGTAACACAAATGATTTCCAGTTAAAGAATGATTGTAAAGACCTGTTAATTTCCTTGTGCTGATGTTTCTGCTATGCTTTTTTTTCTTTTTAATACCTTTGTATTCAGAACCTCTCCAGAAGTTGAATGCTGATGAAATTACTGAAGAAATTGGAGATATGTGGAGGACCATGTACAAACTCAGTAAGAGCTTTCCAGATCTGGCTGGGCCGAGGCGCTTAGCAGAAACCACGAAATACAAGCTTGATAAATTTAAACAGCATCTTCCTGTCCTGTCGATTGCCTGCAATCGTGGGATGAAGGAGAGACACTGGGAGCAGGTACCTTAAACTCTGCTTTAACTGTGGGAGCATTATACCACAGAAGCTGACAGTTCCAGATACATATAATCCATGCTGTGAAACAAAAGAATAGTTCTGGTTTTCACAATAAGAAGATCCTTTATCCTGTCATATGATAGATCCATGTTTGAAATGACTAATGATATAGGCAGGAGCTTAATATTTCAATAATTTATGGTGGAAAAGCAAATTTGGGAGGGTTGCATTGATAATACTTTGCATTTATTTCTTGCTGTTTGAGAAGTCTCTTATAAACATGCATCCTTAGAGTAGCTTTTCTTTCTTTATTTTCAGATTAGTGAAATTGTAGGATGTGAGATCAGACCTGATGAAACTACAACTCTTAACAACATACTGGAATTTGGACTCTCAAAATATATTAATCAGTAAGAAGTGTACTCTGTTCTCTTGTTTTTAGACAAACACTGTATTTCAGGTGCCAAAGATTAGTTTGCGGTTTTTTGTGTGACCCTGCTGTAAAATAACTGTATTTTATCAAGCTACTGATGGAACTGTTGGTTTTGTAGCACAAAGGCACAAAAAAACAGAGTCATGTTCCTAAACCACTTCATTTGTACATTTAGAATTTTCTGTCTGTATTTATCTCCAAATTAATATTAATATCTCTAACTTGGTGAGTCTGAAATTGCAAAAATATTCCCTGTAGTAAGAGTCTATATTATTAACAAATCCATCTGAAAGGGAGTCTGATATGCAATTTCTGCCTCCAATTGCTTATTTTTACTGTTCAGCCTTGTTACAAAAACACTTCAAAGATATTTCATTTCAATTTAGATTGGAACCCATTGGAGCAGCTGCAAGTAAGGAGCATTCCTTGGAGAAATCAATAGAGAAAATGAAATCAGAGTGGGTCAATGTGCACTTCAGTCTAGTGAAATACAGGGATACTGTGAGTAAATACCAAATCAATATAAACATATTATTGAAAAGAATTACTTTATTCTGAATACCAGCTGAGAAATACTAGAGGGCAGGTACTGGTGATTTGTTGTGACATGATGGAAAGTGGTATCATCACCCAGAGCCTGGCAAGGCTTCATTACTATATACCCTTATATTTAGAACTTAGTATTGGGATAACTTGTGATCTGAAAATACTTATCCTAATAAATCTGTAAGATTTGTTAGAATCCATAACAACCTGATGGCTTCTGCAATGCTGTGTGGAAAGCTAGACAGTACTGCAATTTTAGCTGGCCCAGGAGAAACCAGAAATCATGTGCAGTCCAAAAGACTGAGTCAGAAGTCACCGGCATCCCTGGCCGCCTTCCCATTCACAAACCAATCTATTGACCTTTGAAACAGAGCTGTAAGTGGCAACACCATTGCATAGCTTCAAACACCTTGCAGGCTTTCTAATGCCTTGTTATTTCCTTACCTTCAACTGCCATAAAGAATCATAGACTGGTCTGGGTTGGAAGGGACCCCAAGGGTCATAGAGTTCCAACCCCCTCTGCCACAGGCAGGACCACCAACCTCCAGGTCTGGAGCTACACAAGGTTGCCCAGATTGCCCATAAAGAAGGGGGAAACAGGAAGCCAAATGGAGCTCAGATTGAAGAGTGGCAAATTAAAGCATCTACTGTTTGCCTCATTGAAATATGATGTATTTACAGGACACCACCATTCTGTCAGCAGTTGATGACATCCAGCTTTTGCTGGATGATCACATCGTTAAGACTCAGACAATGTGTGGCTCGCCCTTCATCAAACCAATAGAAGCTGAATGCCGGGTAAGGAAGAGCTGGTTTGACTGACATAATGTGCTTTCCCTAAGTGATTTCAGGTATTTTGGCATGATAAGAAGTTACATTGTTTTTAACTTTTTCTAAGAATGCATATTCATAATTTTCTTCAAGAGCTTTGACTTAATTGTTTCCAGACAGAGGCATGCAATGCTTGCTTTACAGCTACATTAACTGTACTTGCATGGCTAATCTCTCTGTATGAGGATGGGGCTTTAGTCAAACGACTTGGAAATGGGTCAGTTATTTCTGTATAAAGCCTATTTCTTTATAAGAACTGACATTTTCTCAGTGTGCTGAATACTTTACTAAGCTTTTATCCTTCCATTGATAACTCAGGCTCATTGATTCCTCAGTGTAGATTAATTCTTGATACAATTTTCTTTAAACATGAAATTTTTTCATTACAGGCTTGGGAAGATAAGCTGTGTTTAATGCAGAATATTCTAGATAACTGGTTAACATGTCAGGCAACGTGGCTGTATTTGGAACCAATTTTTAGTTCAGAAGACATTATAGCTCAAATGCCAGAAGAGGGCAGAAAGTTTGGGGTTGTGGATGCATACTGGAAGGACATTATGGCACAAGTGGTAAGTGCTTGCATTTAATAAAGTGTGTATTTTTTTTCACATCTGGTAACATGATTATTACAATTACGAAGATACACTAGCTTTTCTGGAGTTAGATATTTGTATTTAAGTCACAAGAGTAGAAAATCCTTTATTCTAAAGCCCACCAAATTCTAGTCTTGCAGTATAAGTGGTAGATTATATCATTATTGCTTTCAGGTTTCTGTAAAGGCTGAATATTGGGTGATGAATTAGAGCTCAAATAACATTATAATTCTAAATTTTCTGCCTTTTTTGTGGTTAAATAATCAGAATTAGGTAGAAAGAGGAGTGATTTGTGCTTTCAGGGTCAGCTTCATAGTTCACTGACAATCCATACAAAGTCTTCTCTGGCTACAGTTAGATTTTGCACGAGGCTGTTAATGCATATGCATTATTAGAGCAACTAGTGAGGTTTTTTGCATATGATTGTTGTGGCAGCTTGGTTATTCCAAATATGTATGGAGATGGTAATGTGTCAGGGTAAGATAATGGGAATAGGAAGTGCAATTTGGTATCCTGTTCAGTGCCCTATAAGTACAAAGTCGGGTAAGAGCCCAGATGCTTAGTGGTAAGTGAGCTGAGCTGTTTGCCAAAACCACTGGGAGCGTGTGATTGTGTGATAAAGATGTTGAAATAATCAATGTGACAAAATAGAAGCTCAGACCTGTCTTAACAGCACAGACTCTGTGAATGATGAAGCCTGTTCTGAAATAGGTGTATCCTTTGGAGTTGGAGTGTTAGCAGAAAGAAATGTGACCTGGATAGCAAGGACAGAGAATAATGTCATGTGCTGTAGCTCTGTTTGACAGAACTTATTTGTGAGTGGAAAAAATGTAGCAAGCCTAGACACAGGAGCAAGTGCCAAAGATTTAAATTCCTGGGGGTATTTCCTTGTTCCATTATTGTCTGTAAAGTTCAACACAGTAAAACTGACAGTCTGAAAAGAAAAGCTATCAAATACATACATGTTTAACAACATGAAGGCACACTGCAGAGAAGAGCATGTAGCTTTTCAGCTTGCTGCAGCCTGTGTGATTGATGATAATTTCAATGTACAAACCTATCACAACTTTTCACATTTTCTGCTGTGTATTTGTTTTTACAAAGGTGAAAGACACAAAGGTTCTTGTAGCAACTGAACAACCTCAGATGTTAGACAGACTTCAGGAAGCTAATACCCTCTTAGAGGACATTCAGAAAGGGTTGAATACTTACTTGGAGAAGAAAAGATTATTTTTCCCAAGGTAAGTTAATTAAACAGGCCTGTTAGAAGCAACAAGTCACAAGCCCTTTCAAACCATTTCTACTGAAGTGAAAAGTCCTCTTCTATCAATGCACGTGGAACACAGTCCTGTGCAACAAAAACTGAAATCCTGAAACCTGCTCTTTGCTCAGACATGAATCATTTTGCTCAGCTCCAGTTAAATTTGCAATGCCAGGGACAGGCAGAGGTGGGGATGCAAAATCTGTCTAGCACAGCATAAAGCTATAATTAGAAAGACCTTATTACTTATAGGGTATTTTTGAAGGAACTTGCTACCTTCCCATGGCTGATTTGCAATCATGTCTCAGCCCTACCCTCTTTAGTTGTGCAGGGGTGTGTGGTATGTAGGAGTTAGATATGAACCTGAGGAACAGGTGCTTATTGGCTGCATATATACACATGATCTTCTCTGTGTGAGGTGGAGACCCCTTCTTTCTTCCTCTGCAGAAAAGGACGGTCATATTGAAATTCTGAAAAGCTGTGATGGGTTTTGTAATGTTAAAAATTATGTAAGAAAAGGGATTTGAGGTGATAATTTCCTCTCTCTTATACCAGTTTCCTAAGAAACAATAAAACCAATTCCTTCTGTCTTGTTTTAATTGATTATCAATGATGATTTTTCTGATTGGACTATGTTCATTAATTGTGTTTTTCTAACAGATTCTTTTTCCTGTCTAATGATGAGCTGCTTGAAATACTGTCTGAAACAAAGGATCCCCTTCGAGTACAACCACACTTAAAAAAGTGTTTTGAAGGAATTGCTAAACTGGAGTTCACAGAAGATCTGGAGATAGTGGGCATGATCAGTTCAGAGAAAGAAATTGTTCCTTTCATAGATAAAATCTATCCAGCAAATGCAAAAGTAATTTTTTTTTCTTTTTTAAACTATGTGACATTGCATTAATACTTTGCCTACAGTGAATGTTTTTTGGGCAATGAGGTTTAAAAACTTTAGGATCATATCATGAAAGGAGTTTAGGAAGTGAGAGTCCGGGCTGATATTTTAGAAAAAGAGGTTTTCTTACAAAAAGGAGTAAGACTTAATGAGTGAGTTTAACTGACCATGCAAGCTGTGATTGGCATTTTTGGTTTATGTTTATGTGAAAATTATCCAGCTGTTTGTTCAGCTGCATTGTCTTCAGAGTTAGCTAGATTTACCTGCCTCCAGACAGTGTTAAACTGCAGCACTGCTTGTCAGAATTTGGGGAATTTCAACCTTTATCCCTCTCATGTACCACACCTAGATCAGAAGGAACTATATTTAAACCTTACATATTTCAAAGAACTTGTACTTTAAGAGGAATATAATTGGAAATGTGTATTGACTCTTCATTGGTTTTCTTTTTTGAAGGGTATGGTAGAAAAATGGCTCTTGCAAGTGGAGGAAATGATGCTGGCCAGTGTAAAACATGTTCTCCAAGACAGCATGAGAGGATATTGCAAGGTACTTATTCCTGAATGATAATATAACACAAATTTCCTAAGCAACTGGACATGAACAGGTTCCTCAAATTCTTACCCAGGGAAACATGTTTGAAGCTAAATGTAATCCAGTACCTGCCTCAAGATTTAACTCTGAATTTCTTGAAGAAAAAGTATCAAAGCTTTCCATGCTGATTCTTATTTATTTACAGCAGGAGGCAAAAGAAATTTGGGGAAAGTAATTTTTATCAGTGCCATAATCTAATCTGTTTCTATGATTTTCTGTGTCTGGACTGGATCTTTTTGTGTAAGGTTCCTCGGAAAGCATGGGTACTTCAGTGGCCTGGACAGGTGGTTATTTGTGTTTCATCCATTTACTGGACAGAAGAAGTGTCTGAGGCTATAAGGACAGGAGCTTTACCAGTAAGATTTTCTTCTACATGTCTTTCTAAGCACTAAACTCTGACTAATTAATAAAAAGCAAAGATCCTCAATCAGCAACTTATTACAATTCACTCATGCACAGTGCTGTATTTTCTATTTCCTTTTTTCTTGTGTTTTAGCAGGGGGTAAATGTGCTTAAAATGTGCATGGTAAAGTTAGGACAATCTTAGATTACTGTTAATTTTATTATTTGATGGATTTCTTCTGTAAATTGGTAGTAAACTAACCCAAATTTACCCAACAGAGAATCTGCTCATCTCCTACCATAGAATCTTGTCAATTCTATTAGGAAGAAAGATAAGACTTTTGCTTACACTATTTTCAGGCCATAAAGGCTTTTGAAGTGTTCATAGCAGAACAAAATAACAGTATATGAAGAGAATTTAAAATGTTTCTGTAGTGCCAGGGCTTCTGTGATGATGGGCTGTTGGAAGGGCTGTCTCCGATGACTGCACTTGTGGGAGCTTATTTGCTGCTAGCTACAGCATGGTGTTCCTGCTTGTCTTCTGTTCCTGTGACAGGATTTCTTGGAGAAGAGTAATCAACAAATTGGGGACATAGTTGAGTTAGTGAGAGGAAAGCTGTCCAGTGGAGCCCGGCTGACACTTGGAGCTCTCACTGTCATTGATGTGCATGGTAGGTACATGTGCAGATGCTGATACTGTTTTCAGCTGGGGCACTGCCTGCTGCCCTTACTTGGGTGAGCTACTGGAAAGAGGCAGCTGAAGTCCTTTCTCTAACTTGAAACACCCATTACAAAGTTACTGCAGAGTGTCTTTGGGCAAGTGCAGATGGCTCAGTCCTGCACAACTGCCTCCTGTCTGCTGTTCTAAATTAAGCTGATTCCCTGTGCAGAATGGATGCAGATCCCTCACATGGAAGCCAGCCTACTCCTCTAAATGTTGATTTATGTAGCTGTAAGAATAAAGTGCTTAGATTTTTTTCACATAACCTGTCTCTCACTCTGCAGCTCGTGATGTGGTTGCAAAACTGGCTGAAGACAAAGTCTCAGATCTGAATGACTTCCAGTGGATTTCTCAGCTCAGGTATTACTGGGAAGAGGAGGATGTAATCGTGCGAATGATTACGACAGAAGCCAAATATGGTTATGAGTATCTGGGCAACTCTCTGCGGCTGGTTATCACCCCACTGACAGATCGATGTTACAGGTAAAGCCATGTTGTCTATGAATAACCTGTTCATTTTTTTATTGATCTCTGTTTACTTTCATTTGTTATAGTTGTTAATAGCAGGAACTTCAGCAACTAATATTTTGAGGCAAATTTTTTACATCTTCTTTGTCCAGATGTGATAGAATATTTACAAGGTATAGCTTTCTACACCAGTAGAATAACAGTCTCTCTTATACCCAAGAACATGCTTCTGAAAAAACCTGGTAGCTCCTGGTACTGGGACTGTAAAGAACTGTAGTGCCAGTCAATTAATTTTCTTGAAATAGGACAAGCAGGTAGGGTCTGCCTGCCTGTGGGATAAATGAGGTAATTATAGAGCCCTTCACAGATGTTTGGCTGCAGTTAGCTACCTGTTCCACCACTTGCTTCTAAGAGATCGAAATGGAAATACTTCATGCCCCAAGGCTGAGGTATTCAAGGGCATTTGGTATTTCATTTCTTGTGAGCCCTGGAGAAAGGTCAACTCAGCAGGTAATTTTAGGTCTAAGGTTTAAAGAGCTTTTGTTATAGTGCCTCTAGGCAAATAGATGGTGAGGATGTGTAAATTTTCCTTCAGCACTAAGCTGTGTAGAAGGCACTCGTAGTAGAGTGGCAAATGCTTGTTCTTGTGGCATTCAAAGTGATGTTGAGGGTCCTGCAGCTGGTGCATTGGCTGTAAACTGGGGTGGTTGTCATGAGCATTAGCTCTGGCTAAACTGGGACTCTGCAGTCAGCTCTGCTAGATGTAGTTTCAGTGCAAGCAGCCTCTATTCAGTGTGATGTAACAACTGCTTTTGGCGGCAAAGCCTTTGTATGAGTAGAGAGCAAGTAACTTGCTTCCTGGGGAACATGTATAGGAAAAATACTTGTCCATCCCTTCAGAAACAACCTGCCACTCAGGCATTAGAAGCAGTAATCTTGTGTTCCTGTTTATGTAGGACACTAATGGGCGCCTTGAAATTAAATCTTGGTGGTGCTCCAGAAGGACCTGCGGGGACGGGCAAAACAGAAACAACAAAAGATCTAGCCAAAGCACTGGCTAAGCAGGTACCAAAATGTAACCTTTTTTCTTTGCATTGTTTATGTTTGAATATGTAGATATTTCTTGAAACACCATTCTTCAGCAAGTGCTGCTTGTTGGCGAGAAGCTCGCTTTTAGGGTTGTATCTATAGGGCATCCTAGTGTTGTAATCCAAAATCAGCCATAATAATAATCCCTTCCCTTCTTAGATGCTAAGATGTTTTTAGTGGACTTTGTGTTAATTCTGAGAGATGTGATTCTGTGAATACTGAGTTGTTCTCTGTGTGTTTTTGTTGTAGTGTGTAGTCTTCAATTGCTCCGATGGTCTCGATTACAAGGCAATGGGGAAGTTCTTTAAGGGGCTGGCACAGTCTGGTGCATGGTCCTGCTTTGATGAGTTCAATAGAATTGAGGTAACACTTTAACTCAGACAAAATTATAAAGCTTTAAGACACAAGAGGTTATAGATTTAGACACAACAGTGTTATTGCCAATTTTCTACTTTTATTTGTGGTCTTGGCCTCTTTGTTTCGATAATCATTGGCACAGAAATAGGTGCCCAGATGCCTGCTGTGGGAGCACGTGCCTATCTGTGCTGTGTTGCAGAAGTCTTGTGTTATGGGTTATTTTAGCTGGAAAAAACTGTTCTGGTGCCATTTCCACTCATTTTACAATGCTCTGTTAACCTGATACCTGAAAGCACTGAGGACTAGGCTGCCTTACCTGTTCTTTACATTACTCTCCATTTAGGGCATTAAGAGGATCAGTCTTTGAAAGAGCTTAAATTTTGTAGTTGAGGTGAAAGGAAAATGCTTTTGGGCGCCTCCAGAGGGAGTTCCTGTCCACCTAACTTAGATGTTTATGTTCAAGCAGATGATATTTCCCTTTGGAGGCTTTCAGAAGCCTCTGTTGGTCTGTCTGCGTTGGCTGAGTAGGGATGGTGGCAATGACTTACAGAAGATTGCTTCAATAGACAGCTAATATTTAGGCTCAGGTATTGGACACAGGGTGGTTTTCACCTGAAGGATTGCAAATACAGCCCTCAAAATGTGTACACAGAAGCATTTTATATTGTATCTGAGTGTCTTACATTTTGTTCTGTCTGTATTAGGTTGAAGTGTTGTCTGTAGTTGCCCAACAGATACTCAGTATCCAGCAAGCCATTATTCGCAAACTCAAAACATTCATCTTTGAAGGGACAGAGATCTCCCTTAATCCCACGTGTGCTGTGTTTATCACCATGAATCCTGGGTATGCTGGACGGGCAGAGCTGCCTGATAATCTCAAGGTAAATCTGGAAGCCTGGTATCTTGTAGAAATTGAAGAGAATTTGCCACTTCTGTTCTGTTGGAATAAGAAAGGGAAGGCAGCAATCAAATAACCCGTTCAAGTATATTCTGTTGTGCTTTTTGTTAAGCTCTCAGTCTAAGCATGCTGATACCAGTTCACAGCTTTAACTGCTCTCTCTAAGCAGTAATTCTACTGGTCTGCAATGGCTTGGTGAGCCAGATCCCAATTTCAATGTATTATAACTTTCCAAGTTGCCCAGGCTCTGCAGAAGCTGGCATCAACCTAGTTCTTTTCCTAGTTTTGCCTCATTTTTTTGCATGACTGTTTACAAGACATTAACCTCACCATGTGCTAGTTTCTCTATTATGAAAGCAAGATGAATGACACCTCCCTTTTCCTCTTTTAATTGTTCTTTAGAATTGTGACTCTTTCTAAACCTTCGTTTCTACAGTGCTTAGCACAGACCTCTTGAACCTCTTGATAAGATTGGAATAGAATAGAATTCTGTTGAAGTCTCATGGATTTTAGCTGATTCCTGAAGTCATGAAAATTGAGAGTTCAGGAACTTGAGAGATGCTGTTCTAAGAAAACAGCCACAAGTGACTTATATTCCACAGTCTAAGATTATATCTTATTTTTGTTCTTGCAGGCCCTGTTCCGAACAGTTGCCATGATGGTTCCAGATTATGCTTTGATTGGGGAAATTTCACTTTATTCAATGGGATTTCTGGACTCTCGGAGGTAAGACATGCTCAATGTTTCACCTCAGTTGAGTCTGATATACTTCATCCACCTGTAAGGCACATCTACATGCCTCATCTGTATTTGCATGAGCCATGTAATTCTGGAAGGCCATCCATGTTGTGTTTCTCCAGAAAGTGTTTTTTAATTTTCTGCTTTATGTAATATATGATGATTTATTATGTCATATTGATGGAATTGTGCTTCTGCATAGGCTCATTTGGAAAACGTATCAGAATATAGAACAGAAGTCCTAAATGGAGCACACATTTTCTAGCATGGCCTAATCTACAGCTTTGCTTCCTAGGTGTTTTGGGCCATCTTGTCAGCTGATGTCTGACAATCACTGTAGTTACTTTGTGTATATAGGCACTGCAGTTATTTTCCTTGCATGGTGAGCTATTTTCATTCTAAATGTGATATTTTAATATCCACAGTCTTGCCCAGAAAATTGTTGCCACTTACCGTTTGTGCTCTGAGCAGCTGTCATCTCAGCACCACTATGATTATGGAATGCGTGCTGTTAAATCTGTCCTGACAGCAGCAGGAAACTTAAAACTGAAGTACCCAGATGAAAATGAAAGTGTATTGTTACTTCGGGCTTTGCTGGATGTGAACTTGGCCAAATTCTTGGCACAGGATGTGCCATTGTTTCAGGTAAACTGTCAGGCTGGTGTGTTTAATTTTGGGATGATGAGGTCCGTTATAAGAACCTACAGAAATGGGTCATTATGTTTAATTTAGGACAGTTTGATCTAGCTGCCCTTCTTATTAGTATAGCATTATTTCAGTCCACTGATCTGGATACACTCTTTGGTTCTGTTAGTGTTATTTTGAATATCAAACTGTGAGTGGTGCATTTAAAGTTATTCCATAAAATGTTTTATCCAGTATCTTGCTAGAAGTCCCTTCGTGCTGTTTCATTCATGATTGCCATGCTTTGAAGTCTGCATTCTGGCTTTGTGCTGCAAAAGAAATGTGGACAGCTAAATTATGGCAAATTAGAAATTTTCAGTCAGAATTAAAGTGATGAAGTCTCTGTTTGCTTCTTTAATAGAAAATACAGACTATATTAAGCTACAAAGCAATTGATATTGAAGACCTGAAAGTGAGGGTACAAGGACACATAGAGTCAGGACTCTGAAGTTGCAGAACATATACCCTTCTGTTTAATCACCAAAACTATTAAGCTTCCTCTTAAGCTTCTGTTACCTGTGTGAATATTGTTTTACTTGTAGATATTTTAATGCTTTTGGAATTCTCCCTTTCTGTAATCTGTGTTTAAATAGTGTTTGATCCTGTCTTTCCTTGACAGGGCATCATATCTGACCTGTTTCCTGGAGTGGTTCTTCCTACACCAGACTATGACCTGTTTGTCAAGGCACTAACTGAAAATATTAAAAAATTGGATCTTCAGCCAGTTCCATGGTTCATTGGAAAAATTATTCAGGTTTATTTTCACATACTTCTGGGAAAGGAAAGCATGAGAGCAGAGACACTCTTCTTTGTCTGTGTCATGAATGACTAGCTAATAGTTTCCACGATCAGTTAATAGAATATTACAAATGGTGTATTTTTAGTAAAAATCATGGTGTAAAAGTCTGCAGTGATGCTGTGACAGCTGAGGGATGACATTTAGCAAGGAGAAAGGGAGGATGTCTGGGGCACTGACTTCTTAAATTCTATCAGTGGCAATTGCCATAATAATACGGCTGCTTTCTGATTTGGGTGAATGCTTTGGTCAGCCTTAATGGAGTGCAGACACTTGGCTGACATATTGCCCTGTCGCATCTGAGTGCAGGAGAGATGTCTCTGGTTTCATACACATAATGCTTGCTTCTGGGCTGTGTTAAAGAGCCAATCTCCTCACTGATTCAGATATATGAAATGATGCTGGTGCGCCACGGTTTCATGATTGTTGGAGATCCTCTGAGTGGGAAGACCTGTGCATACAAAGTGCTGGCTGGAGCCCTTGGTGATCTGTGTGCAGGTAACATTGTTCAGCCACAAACTTCTCATTAAATGAAGGTAATTCTAGGGCTAATGGATCCCCTTTGAAGAGAGATACTCAGGTTGTAAATTGTCCTGTGTTCGGCTTTTTCGCTGGAAAGTTTCTATTTGTTTAACTATTTTTGTTGGGTATATTTCTCTTTTAGTATTTTTATCTGCATTTGCTGGAATAGTAAAACCTACTAATGAGTTTACACTTTTATGAATTTTGTTAAGCATTGTATTTATGCATAATGCTCTTGGAAAAATCCTAGCTCTCATAGGGAGAGTGTAAGTAGCTCCCAGAAACATACAAAATCTTTTCTGCTCAGGGTTTTTCCATGTGCTTTTGCACATAGGGCTTGGTACTTTCCTCATACAAGTAATGGAATTTCTTATTTGTGCTACCTAGCTGCCAGATGTCTGGGGCTTTTTGCCTTGGATAGCTAAAGTAGGATCCTCAAGTATCTTCTTGTTCCATGCTTCAGTTGTGGAATGAAACTAACCCATGAAATTCTCAAGCTCATCTATTTGTCTTTTTATACAGCAAAATCTATGGATGAATTTGCTGTTGAATACAAAGTTATTAATCCCAAAGCAATTACTATGGGACAGTTGTATGGCAGTTTTGATCCTGTAAGCCATGAGTGGACAGATGGAGTTCTTGCAAATGCCTTCAGGGAACAAGCATCTTCTACCACAGATGATCGGAAGTGGATTATTTTTGATGGCCCAGTGGATGCAGTTTGGATAGAGAACATGAACACTGTGCTGGATGACAATAAAAAGGTAGCCTAAGTTTTGTGAGTAACCTTGTCCTTGAATATACATACTTTGTTTTAGTAGTAGTAGTATTGATACCATGTTAGCCCAGGGAGGTGTGGGGCTCAGGAAAGCCTGATGTGCTTAAAAGCATTGAAAGCTTTTTTTTGAGTGGGTTTAGTAGATGATATTAAGCTGTGGCTTCTCCCTAGAAGCCTTGTCTTCCTCCTACTTTATTGAAATGAGTTTGGTCACTGAGGCTTCTTTTACTGACCCTTTTAGGAAACTGAAATATATAAACTCAGTTCTGTGACTGAAAACTGAACTTGCTTAAATTACTTAGTGAATAAAGAGGAAAAAAAAAGCCTGCAGGTCATACCTGCTTTTCCTTGTGGAGTTATTTAAAGATAGAGCATTGTTCTCTGTGGCTCTGCAAGCCATTACAGTAACACATGGAAAAGTTGAGACAAGGTCAGAAGAGAGCACGTGTTGTAAGAAAGCAAATGAGGAGTGACGCTAACTAGAGTGTTCAGTGAGTTTATGACAGGCATTGCTCTGAGTGGGTGATCAGCACTGACATGACGAGATCATGTTTATGTGATGCTCCTCTTCTAGCTCTGCTTAATGAGTGGTGAGATAATTCAGATGAATTCAAAAATGAGTTTAATCTTTGAGCCGGCAGACTTGGAGGAGGCATCTCCAGCAACTGTCAGCAGGTAACGTGAAAGCATTCCAACTGTCCCACCATTGAACTGTCCCACCTTGCACACCTATTCCTGTACCACAGTTGTTTGTTCTTCCCAGGTGTGGTATGATCTATATGGACCCTCAGCAGTTAGGTTGGGAGCCACTGAAGGATTCCTACATGGAAACGTTGCCTCCCAGCCTGCAGGAAGGACACCGAGAGCTGGTGCGAGACTCCATTTTTCACATAGCTCTAATTCAGATGAACTTTAACCTGATGTTCACAGTTTCCCTGTTTGAAGATGGGCATGCAGGATTAAAATTCTTCATAGTGCTTTCATGATTTAGAGGGTTCCAGATATCTTAGAGGCTGCTGTAAGTTACTCTGTAGAGATGAATGTCAAATGTCTTTGCAAGGAAAGTGCCTGAGAGCTGAGGATGCTATGAGTATGAGAAATCCAGCGTGGGAAAAACTAGAAGACTCAAAATGTTTTGCACTCATTCTTTCTAGGAGATGTAGAATTCATCTTGAGAAATGCTTAGAATAATATTATAATTACCAGTTTGATCTTCAAAGCTTTAGTCACCTCATGAATCCTTGCTAAATAGTCTGTAGTGTATGGGATTGGTTGTGTGAATGACAGCCATCACACAGGTCCTTTTCTGATCTTCCCTCTGTCAACTTGGAGAATTTTTGATGCCTTATGTTTTACTGAGAGAGAACTGAGGGACAGTGGGAAATGTGGCTTCTCCTGCATTGCTTTAAAGACATTTCTTTTTCTTCTGGTAGGTCAATGACTTGTTTATGTGGCTAGTCCAACCCTGCTTAGAGTTTGTTCACCTTCATTGCAAAGCCATTGTACAAACATCCTCTATTCATCTGACTTACAGCCTGATGAAACTCTATACTTGTCTGCTGGGTAAGTACCCTCAGCCTTCCTCTTTATTTCAGTTTTCTTTTTTTTTCCTGCTGTGTCCCATGACAAGATGCAGGTTATCAGCTGCAAGGAAGTACTGAAGGAATTCCTTACTATTGAGGTCATACAACACAAGTCCTTTCTCACTGATCAGCATTAATATGAGTTCTTTGACTAGCATAAAGACTTCCACATTTGGGTATTTGTCAGTAGATTTGATGTTACAAAACAGAACATGATCTTGTGAGTGTATCCCATATGTTTTGCTTGCTGTTTGCTAGTCTCTGAAGAAAAGAATTAGGACCCTTTGTAAAGTAACTTTTCTCATTTCTTTTTATTTGTAAACAGTTCTTTATGCAGACAGGACCCTTGCTCTCTAGAAGTCTTTGTTCTACTGAAGACAATGCTCTAAATTTGTCTTGAACACTTCTGCAACAATGAATTTTGAGTTGGGATTTATGGTTGTTACTGGCATTTAACTGAAATTCAAAATATGTGTTTTAGATGAAATAAAGCAATCCGGGGAAGAAGAGAAAGAAAGCATGACCAGCCAGCAGATCATCTTGTGGCTGCAAGGGCTTTTCCTCTTTGCTTTGGTTTGGACAGTTGGGGGGGTCATTGATGCAGACAGCAGAAAGAAATTCGATGTGTTTTACCGCAACTTGCTAATGGGAGCGAATGATGAGAACCCATGCCCTAAGAGTGTGAAGCTCACCAGAAGCAGTCTCTTCCCAGAAAAAGGTGCTTCTTTATAACTTGCCTGGCCTTTTATAAAGCAGTAAGAAAACTCGGCACTTTAAGGGGAGTAGAGTGCCTGGCAGATGTTAAGCCTGCAGCAGAGCCACCATCTGCCGAGGCTTGGGCTGCACAGTTGGGTGTTCTTTCCTGGCTCTTTTAACCAGGAGCAGCCTGTGCCTCATTGTGCTCAAACAATGTAGCTGAATCTGACCTAAGGTAATTTGGTGATGGTGATGGCAGAGGCAGGGAAGGGTATCTCATGTACTAGAAAGCCTTCATTATCTCAGTGTTGGATGTCTCACACTGAAATGTTTATTTTTATTCTTGAATCAGTGGGGTTTTTCTGATGCTGTGCTTTTCAATTAACAGGGAGTGTTTATGACTTCTATTTTTACAAGCATGGCAGTGGGCAGTGGAACACATGGACTGAGTGCATCACACCAGAAGATCAAGTCATCCCTCGAGGGGCTAAGGTTGATATATTTCATTACTTGACTAAATTATTTAGAGGTATAAATTAACTACCTTAGGTCGCTCTAATTTTGCTGTATTAGGGCATTTAATGTTTACTCTGCAACATTTTGTTAATCTCTGTAGGCTCCTTTTCATGCTTATGTCTTAATTCTGGTACCACTAATACTGAATGTTCAGCACTGCAGGAGAACATGGAGCTATGAGTTTGCTGATGGTTAAACTGTTTGGTTCTGCTTTTGTCTCTGTAATCCTGGTAGGAAAAAGCCAAAGCCTGAATTTCTGTTCCTTTGGTTTTGGTTTTTTTTTTCTGTGGTTGATACCATGAAATTATAGCATGAACTAGTCAGAGAAAGCAAGCAAAGAGACTCGCTGCTACTTTGGGGTGTGGAAAGCAGTACTCAGAGTCCTGGATCTCTCATTTCTGAGTAGGGGCACTCACATTTTGAATGGCAGCTGTGAACTCAAGGGAAGTGTTGCACAGCAGGGATCTGCAGGAAGTACCTGTTCTGCAGATGAAATGTCAAGATAACTTAAGTGGTGTTTGTTCAGCTTTTCAATCCATTATAGCTGCAAATACAGTCTTGTCTACTAAGTACAGGAAAGATGTAAGATTGCATTTCATTCTGCTGTCTGAAATCTCTCCTTGCTATCAGATGCATAGCTGCTAAAGGTAAGTGGAAGGTGATGATGAGAAAAAAATGTCCATAGCACTGCTACAGCAGGGAAACAGAGCTAAGCCATACTTCACCCTCTGCTCCTCCTCTGGGCTTTACATAGTGTCTGTGAACCATAACATAGATATAGTAGTTGTGCTATTTACTGTATAAACATTGAACAAGAAATGGGTCCATACTGTAGTCTTGTTTTTTAGAGAAAAGCATTTAAAAAAAAAAAGCATTTGTGCTCCAGGCTTCTTGTAGCTGCTTGCAACTGCTCACGTTGATTAAGGTATTAGGTGCTGGGTTTTCATGTGCTATTTGACTTGTCTGTGTAACAGGTATCTGAGCTGATCATTCCAACAATGGAAACTGCCAGACAAATGTTTTTTCTTAAAACATACGTGGAGCATAATGTTCCTTTGCTTTTTGTGGGTCCCACTGGCACTGGAAAATCAGCCATAACGAACAATTTTCTGCTACAACTTCCAAAGCAAAAATACATCCCAAACTTCATCAACTTCTCTGCAAGAACCTCTGCTAACCAAACCCAGGATATTATTATGTCCAAGCTGGATAGAAGAAGAAAAGGATTATTTGGACCTCCTTCAGGGAAAAAAGCTATAATGTTTGTGGGTAAGACAGTTTTTCAGGGTTTTTATGTAATTTTAATTCTGGCTTTAGGCAAAGGAAGCGATTCACTGAGAGCAGAGTAAAACAAAAGCATCAACTACGCCGTGTTAAAGTGTCACCTCTAAGGACACTGTATCACGTCAATTGATCCTGGTTAGTGTAACTGGAAGCAAGAATAACAAGAGACAACCTTTCTTCTACCCCTCGTTCACTTATTTTTCCTTCTTAGCTTTGAAAGAAAACTCTATTTCCTAAACACTGAGATTTTCTTACTCCGCGTCCTCCATAGATGACCTAAACATGCCAGCAAAGGAAGTGTATGGAGCCCAGCCACCTATTGAGCTTCTCAGGCAATGGATCGATCATGGTCACTGGTATGACAAGAAAGATACATCCAAGATTAATATCGTAGATGTGCTGCTTGTTTCAGCTATGGGTCCACCTGGGGGAGGCAGGAATGATATCACAGGTAGGAGATACACTGCTATGGCAAGTAATTATCTAATTGACTGAAGTCAAGAGGCAGGCTCAGTTTTGCTGATGACAAATTCTCCATTTATCTATTACTTATAAACCTGCAGATGCATTTTCTGGCTGGGTTGTTCCTAATAAATGCTTTCTATGCTCAAGGTCAAGGAGGTACCTTTTCCAGAGGGAGTTTAATCAACATTAAAAACATTAAATAATTAAAATAATGCTAAGACTAGAAAACTGGACACTTTCTCCATTTTCTATCATTTGGAAAAGGGAGGGAACACATCTTGCCAAGTCTTTCTGGCAGTTGTCTTCTGAAATTGTGTCTCCTGCTGCTAAGATTGGCTGCCTGCATTTTCTTACAAGCATGTTGCCTGCAAGTCCATGATTCCTGTTATGGCACCATAAGGGAGGTTTTACTTTCTGATGAAAGAGTTCTGTCAGTAGGAGCCCTGGTGCAGCTAGAGCTACACCTTTACACAGCGCTCTATGCTACTTCGCTTCATATAAACACTCTAATACAGGTGTAACTGTATGAGGCTGAGGAGGCTTTATTAAAATAACTCTTCTGATACAGCTAAATTTTAAAATTTATGAGTATGCTTTTTTTTTAGATGAAAGCTGATAAGAATAGTGGCCTTGCTGTACTGGAGATTGATGTTTTCATACTAAAACCAGTTATTCTAAGTGAAATACTCATCTAAAATATAAACCACAGCTGCTGGGGCAGAAATTTGCCAGAAACAAAATTGTAGAGCTGGAGCCAGATTCAGATGCTGTTGTCTGAGTGACAGTCAATCCTAGAATATGCTGGCTGAAAGGCAGAATGTCTGGACATTCCTAAATCTTTCTGCATCTATTTGTCTGTGCTACAGGACGCTTCACACGCCACTTGAATATCGTGTCGATCTGTTCCTTTGATGATGACATTCTTACCAAGATTTTTACTGCAGTTGCTGACTGGCACTTCAGCCAAGGCTTTGAGCCTGTGTTTCTAAGGTATGTGATTCATTTCCTGAAACACCTTTGTTGTCTTTTCTCCTGTGATTTAGCTGCAGGATTTAAAATTGTGTCTCTTTTCTTTCTTGAGGCTGGGCAAGATGATGGTACAAGCAACAATGGTGATTTATAAAATGGCAGTTGATAATTTTCTTCCAACTCCTTCAAAATCCCATTATGTCTTTAACCTACGGGATTTCTCCAGGGTTATTAAAGGAGTGCTGCTCTGTCCACACACTCATCTGCAAGTAAGTTGTGGGTTCATTATGTTGCTGTAAGAAAGAAAAAAGTAAATCATTTTTATAATATCAATAAGTAAACAAAATACATCAGCTGTGACTTCAATAGAGGTGCAAGGTTTAAAGTCAGGACAGTCCCTGAATACCTCCTTGCTGTGTATTTTCTGGCTCTGAAAGAGAGCACTGTCATTTTGGTTAATGTTCTTCACACGTATTCCAGTTGGGCCCAGAGGTCCAAGGCCCATCTGTTAAGTCTGTACATCAGGTCGACAGTTCCTTCTCTTGAACTTGCAAACTAAATATAGAAAAGAATCAAACATGGAAAAGACTCAGATTCTCTCTCTACAAATGGCAAGCTCATCAGTGAACAAGACCAGATAACTTAGCCCTGAGTTTTGTCACACAAATAAATACTGGTAGATGTATATGACTTGTAGTCTTCTACTTCTTTTTTTACATCCATTTTAAGTAAAGTGTCAGGTTAAAGGAGTATTAAAGTTTTTATTTCTGTTGAGGGAACGTTTTTGGTGCAGAAACAGAACAAAACACCTACAAGTTATTTAGGGGAAGTCTTAGCCAGTAACAGTTTTGAACCAGGGTTAGAGTCCACAAGCCATATCTTGAAAGGTATATTCTTTCTTTTATGTTGGAAGGGTGCAGAGGTTTGGTACAGTAGACAAAATGCTTTGACATAAGAGTCCCAGTTTGTGCTGGCAGGAAGGACAAGCTGGTAACTAGCTGAGGGAGCCAGTTAAGTTAGCAGATGTTGAGCCATGTGTTGAATGGCTTGGAACTGAAAGATTCCCACTGAGTTTAGTACAAGATATAGCTGGGTCCAGATGGACATTTCTATCCTTTTGTTTTTAAACAAATCCTGTCTGAGCTATATTTACCTGTTTTCTTGCATTTACATTTCCAGGATGGAGACAAACTGATCAGACTTTGGATTCATGAGGTTTATAGAGTCTTCCATGATCGCTTAGTTGATGAGGAGGACAGGAAGGTGTTCTTCCAGATGGTGGAAGAGACAACATCAAATAGCTTCAAGCAGAACTTTGATAAGGTATTTTTGGGTAATGTGCTGGGAATAAGAATGAGACTGATGCATTTTCAAACATACTTGGACACTGAGATTACATTAGTATTGGATAGATTCTAAATTATTTTAATTAGTGCATTTAAAAAGTAAAAATGGTCATCTACTCAGTATTGAGCATTACACATATCCTTAGTCAAACTGATACAAATTACTTCATATCAGAAAGATTTATAACTTCAGAAGTAAGAGGAGTATCTGGAATAGATGTCTTGCACGATCTTTGTCTGTGTGTTTCCTTATTTTAATGTTTGGATGAGCCAATGGGAGCAGCAGGTACTTTTCTGGGAAGCCTTTTGGTCTGCCCTGTATTTGAGTGCAAACTCTGTGAAGTATGCCTATGTGGAAATGTGTATGTCAACCCACAGCGTGTTCCCCTGCAGGTGGGATTTGTGGTGATGTTTTTTTCCCCAGACAAAGGTAATACCTAGAATAGGTGGGAAACAGTGCTTCCCATAGTATTATTACCAGGCAGAGAGGAGTGATTATGACTTTAAAGAAAATAATTCTCTAATAGTTTTAATTATCTGTTGATTCATGTCTTTTCTCTAGGTACTGAGTCATCTCTCACCTACTGGAAAAGTCTCTGATGATAATATTCGCAGCCTGTTCTTCGGAGACTATTTGAAGCCGGAGAGTAACGTCAAGGTGTATGATGAAATCACAGACCTACAACAACTGACAGCAGTGATGGAACACTACCTTGAGGAGTACAACAACATCAGCAAGGCACCGATGTCCTTAGTCATGTTCAAGTTTGCTATTGAGCATATCTCAAGGATATGCAGGGTGTTGAAGCAGGATAACGGGCATCTCTTGCTGGTGGGGGTTGGTGGGACCGGTCGACAAAGTGCCACCAAGCTTGCCACCCATATGAATAACTTTGAACTCTTTCAAATTGAAATTACCAAGTCCTATGGAATCAGTGAGTGGAAAGAAGATGTTAAACGAGCCATGCGGAGAGCAGGTGTTGGTAACAAGGACGTGTCCTTTTTGTTCTGTGATAATCAGATAAAGGATGAAGCGTTTGTAGAAGATATCAACATGCTTTTAAATACTGGTGATGTGCCTAATATCTTTGCAGCAGATGAGAAAGCTGAAATTGTTGAGAAAATGCAAGGTGCTGCAAGGATGGAGAACAGGAAAGTTGAAGGCACTCCCCTTGCTATGTACAATTTCTTTACTGAAAGGGTGAAGAAAAATTTGCATATTGTCTTAGGTCTGTATACAAGGTGTTATTTCTTAGAATGTTTTTTCTTGGCTTAGTTGTTTTTCTGCTTCCTAACTGCAAACACACCTAGGTAACAGTTGTGATTTCTTTTCTTTTCCCCCTAGCCATGAGTCCTATTGGAGATGCATTTCGGAATCGATTACGGATGTTCCCTTCACTAATAAACTGCTGCACCATTGATTGGTTCCAAGTCTGGCCTACAGATGCTTTGGAGATGGTTGCTAACAAATTTTTAGAGGATGTTGAACTTGAAGATGATGTTAGAAAAGAGTATGAGCTTACTTATCAAGAAACATAGGAAGCAAATATTCATTCCCCTCCCCTTTGTGCCCCTGACATACTTGATCAGGAGGCTGGCTAAGCCAGTGCTGGGATTTCAGTGCAAGTCAGAGATACCTAGATAGATGTATCTGATGTTTCTGTAAATCAGGCCACTCTTTGAAAGTAGCCTAAAGTATTTCTTATAAGAGGAAAAAAATTCTGCATTCACTAACACTAATATAACATCGTTAGCAAACAGTAACTTCCTCATAATTAACAGAAAGACAGATTGTATTTTCATAGTAATATGGAAAAATTTTCCCTAGGGTTGTGTCAATGTGCCAGTACTTCCAAGAAAGCGTGAGAGAACTCTCCATCAGCTACTACTCTGCGCTGCGAAGGCACAACTACGTGACCCCTATGTCATACCTGGAACTGATCCTTACCTATAAGACTCTGCTGAATAGCAAAAGGCAAGAAGTCGACACCATGAGAACTCGTTATCTTGGGGGACTTCAAAAACTTGACTTTGCATCTTCACAGGTAGGTTTTGGATGCAAACACTGACCACGTGTGTACTTTAGTGTGGGGTAGGTATAAGCCCATTAAAACATAGAACAATAAAACTTACTAAATGCCCTTTTTGCTATATTCATGTTGCTGTTGACAAAGGTGTGTAGAAAGCCAGCAGGAACAGTTAGATGACTGCTTAGTCATTTTAAGAAACTGTAGTACATAAATTCAGATTATAACATTTAATGGAATGCTGAATGAAATTGGTGGTAGAAGTGAAATGGTGAAGGAATAAACCTTACAGGTTTCATTTTTATCTCAAAACCTTATATGGCAAATCCATGCCTCAGCACCCTGGTACCCGTGACCCTTTTCAAAATAGGGGAGAAGTTGAAGAATGTTATCAGGCAATAATAAACATTAATTCCTGAGTAGATTCCCAGTAGGAAACCGATCAGGTGAACACCTCCCTTTTTCAACCCACATGATCCACAGGTTGATCTTTCCAAGATGCAAAGTAAAGAGGTGTCCAGATATTTGCTGGATGAAGAAGAATAGCCACCTTGCAGCTGTTGCTGTCCCTAATTTTATGTTTCCTTCCAAGTTTCTTCTGTGTTTTGTTTTCCAACTGTGCATTAAAGGACTATTTGGGGTTCTGTAAACTGAAACTGACTGTGAGAAAAATGTATTCAATTAATCCATTTGTTTCTCTCAATAAAAAGGAAGTCTATTGTGTGGATGATAAAAAATCCTTTTAAAAAAATCTATTCAGCTAAATTTAAACAGTTCTTACTAAAAAATAACATAATTTTAATAATTTTTAGATCAAATGTCCCTGTTTAGATTGCATTAATCAGTGTCTTCTGACCTGCACACAATGTTTAGACAAATTTCTTCATGAGAGCTTGTTCATCAGGTTGCAGAGATGCAGAAGGAACTGACTGACCTTCAGCCCGAACTGATCCGAACTTCAGCAGAAACAGACAAAATGATGATCAAGATTGAAAAGGAAACAACTGAAGTAGATGCAAAGAAGGAACTGGTGTCAGCAGATGAAAAGGAGGCCAACGAAGCAGCAGCTGTTGCTCAAGCTATTAAGGTAGTGTACAGGGGCTTCAGCCTGGAGTATGATGGGTTCCAAGTCTTTCCAAGTAAATGGGAGCTGTGATGATGTGTTAATGGTATGATCCAAGCTCTTAAGGTAATAAAGTTGCAAGAGATGATGAATGAGGTGTTCCTAATGTAAACAAGTTAATTTTTGGCTGTTTGGAGTATGACTGTGTCTCACTGTACTGCATAACTTCCCTTTCTAGTTCACATCCCAAAAGCTGTAGAGCTTTTATTTCTGTAATAATATTTTCTCCTTCTCAACAGACTGAGTAATGAGGTTATGCTGCTTCCAGGCCCAAAGACAGTTCGTTTAGAGTTAGCTGAGGTAATTTGGCATAGAGCTGCACAGAGCCCTATTAGGCATAACATAAGAGCTATTGCCATAGCCAGACGTCTGTAGCACAGAATTTCCCGTGGGAAGCTGCAGGATTCCTCAGTATTTTTTTTTGTAACTAGTTGGAAATGTCAGTGAGAGGTAAGATAGATAATTACTGCGATCTGAGTATGTAATAAAGAATTTAAGCTGCACAGTCTATATTTATAACCTGATCAGCACTGTAAAGTTTAACTTAAAATGACTGTATCTAACCTGGGTTCCAAATTCTCCCTGTCAGAACAGAGAGACTTTGATCTTGAAATCTTGTCTGGGTTTTTCTGCTAACAGTTCAGCTTATGGAAGTTACTAATTTCTCTAAAAACCTTGCCTCTTTTTAAACTGTGCAGACAAATTGCAAAAACAGTTTTCTCTTAGGAAACATGGTGTTGTGAAGAGTCATTTTATTAGGTACTTATAAGCAGAGAAGGTTCTCTGAGGCTATGCTGGAGCAGGGTAACCAGGTATTGTATGGAGGTTTACAGGCTTCTGCCCAATGTCTCAACAGGACGAGTGTGAAGGAGACCTTGCTGAGGCCATGCCAGCTTTGGAGGCAGCACTGGCAGCTCTTGATACCCTGAATCCATCAGACATCTCTCTTGTGAAAGCCATGCAGAATCCACCTGGTCCTGTTAAGCTCGTCATGGAGAGTATCTGTGTTATGAAGGGAGCTAAACCAGAGAGAAAGCCTGACCCAAATGGCAGTGGTAATGATGTGGTGTTTGCTCAAGGAGTGCTCAGGGTGCTGCTGTGTTGTACTAATGAAGTGTTCCTGGTGGATGCAGCCCTGTGCACTAAAAGTGCATTTTTCTAGCAATGACTCATACCTACACTGACTAGCTAAAGAGCTGCTTTTCCCACTCTTAGCTGAGTGCACTTGCTTGACACTGTTGTACAAGCTTTCAAATACGATCCCAGTCACTAGTGCAAAGTCATCACTTCAGCTTGCTTTGACCCAGTCTCTAGAGCTGCGTTGTCCCGAGGAGCTCTGGGAGCTGAAGCTGTGCTGTGCACCATTCACCTGTATTCCCCCCTCTAATCCCTGCCACCAAACTATCACTTGTACCAGGAGGCAGAATTCTAGCTGTAGCCCTGCCATAGTGATTACTCCAACAGGCTCTTTCTGCATGGGTTATGCTGTTAATGTGGGATTGCACTGAATTTGTGGACTAGGAAAGTGAAGAGACCTTTTTCTTTCACTTTTCTTCTACCTTATGCCCCTGCTATTCAACCCTTCATCGCTGAAAATAAGAATTCTATAAATGTCTTTCATCCCAAACTGTCTTACCTAGATCAGGAGGGAATACTTCCACATAGTTACTGTTTCATCTAATAAACTGTGCTGAGAAAGATTGTATAGTGATTACACACACACACACACACGCACACACCCCTTTTATTTTGCTTGGTTCTTTTAGAATTAATAAGTAATCAACATGACATAGGTTAGTGGTGCTGAAGTTCCTGTCTGTTTCTTTAGGTAATGACTTTCCCAAGCCAGTTAACAGTGGTTGCATTGTAAAATTCTGTTGCAAAGTCATTGAAGTTAATTCCTCATGTTATGTTTTTCAAGTATTTCTTCAGTTTTCACACACATGTTTTAAGCTTGACTTTACTATTATTTCCAACATAGGTAAAATGGTAGAAGACTACTGGGGGCCATCTAGAAAGCTTCTTGGAGATCTGAAATTCCTTGACAGCTTAAAGACATATGATAAGGATAATATTCCTCCAGCTATAATGAAGAAAATTAGGGAGAGGTTTATTGATCATCCAGATTTCCAGCCAGCTGTCATAAAAAACGTCTCATCTGCCTGTGAAGGACTGTGCAAGTGGGTACGAGCCATGGAGGTGTATGACCGTGTTGCAAAAGTGGTTGCCCCGAAGCGTGAACGGTTGAGGGGTGCAGAAGCAGTCCTGGAGGTTCAAATGCAGAAGCTGAAAACAAAACAAGCAGAACTGAAGGAGGTAGTCGATCGCCTCCAAGCTTTGAATGATGAGTTCGACAACATGAACGACCGGAAGAAAGGATTAGAAAATAATATTGAACTCTGCTCACAAAAGCTTGTGAGAGCTGAACAGCTCATCAGTGGTCTTGGTGGAGAGAAAGATAGGTGGACAGAAGCTGCACGATTGTTAGGAATCCGGTACAGAGACCTGATAGGGGATGTGCTGCTGTCATCAGGAACTGTGGCTTATTTGGGAGCCTTTACTGTGGACTACCGTCTGCAGTGCCAAAAGCAATGGCACGTCCTGTGCAAGGAGAAGAGCATCCCGTGCTCTGGGGACTTTACCTTAAGTAACACATTAGGGGATCCAGTCAAAATCCGTGCGTGGCAGATTGCTGGATTGCCAATTGATTCTTTTTCTGTTGACAATGGCATAATTGTTTCTAACTCCAGAAGATGGGCTCTGATGATAGATCCTCAGAGGCAAGCTAACAAGTGGGTAAAAAATATGGAGAAAAATAACAAGCTGTCAGTTATCAAATTATCTGACACACATTATGTGAGGACATTAGAAAATGCTGTTCAGCTTGGGACACCAGTCTTGCTAGAAAACATTGGTGAAGAACTAGATGCTTTCATAGAACCCATTTTATTAAAGCTAACATTCAAACAACAAGGAGTAGAATACATTAAATTAGGGGAAAATATAATTGAATATTCAAGAGATTTCAGGTTTTACATAACAACCCGCTTAAGAAATCCTCATTATCTTCCTGAGGTGGCTGTGAAAGTTTGTCTGCTCAACTTCATGATTACACCTTTGGGTCTTCAGGACCAGCTTCTTGGAATCGTAGCTGCAAAGGAAAAGCCTGAGCTAGCAGAAAAGAAAAATAAACTGATCATAGAAAGCGCAGCCAACAAGAAACAGCTAAAGGAAATAGAAGATAAAATCCTGGAGGTCCTCTCCAGTTCAGAAGGAAACATCTTAGAAGATGAAACAGCAATTAATATTTTGTCTTCATCCAAAGTGTTATCTGAAGAAATCTCTGAAAAGCAAAAAACTGCCTCTGTAACTGAGATGCAAATAGATTCTACTCGAATGGGGTATAAACCAGTGGCTGTTCATTCAGCCCTTGTCTTCTTCTGCATCTCTGATCTGGCAAACATTGAGCCTATGTACCAGTACTCATTGGTTTGGTTCATTAACCTGTATGTTCAATCTATTGCTGAAAGCAAAAAGAGTGAAGATCTGGAAGAGAGAATTAAAAATATAACTGAGCATTTCACAGTGAGCATCTATAATAACGTCTGTCGATCGCTGTTTGAAAAGCATAAGCTGCTGTTCTCCTTCCTTCTAACAGTAGGCATTATGAAGGGAAAAGGCCAGATAGATGATGAGGTTTGGCGTTTCCTACTGACTGGTGGTGTTGCTCTTGATAATCCTCACCCCAATCCAGCTCCAGATTGGCTGTCCGACAAATCATGGGCTGAGCTCGTACGTGCATCTCATCTGACAAACCTCCACGGGCTAATGGAACATGTGAGAGAGAATTTGTCCAAGTGGAAAATGATATATGACTCTGTAAAACCCCATGAAGAAACCTTCCCAGATGCATGGAGCACACTGATGGGGTTAGATCGCTTGGTTATTCTCAGATGTTTGAGACCTGACAAAATTATCCCAGCAGTGCAGGAGTTCATTGTGGGAAATACGGGAAGAACATTCATTGAATCACCAACTTTTGATCTTGGAAGAAGTTACAGTGATTCAAATTGTTGTGCTCCTTTGATTTTTGTGTTATCACCGGGTGCTGATCCTATGGCAGGTGAGATTGGTGTTCAGAAATCTTTTTTATCTGGCTAAATGTCACTGTGACTAAACAGAGAGTAGCACAGGCCCCTTCACTGCATCTTTACATTGTCTTTAAAGTACAACACGGTAGCGACAGAATACCAGACATTTGCTTCTGCCTATCTAGAGCCAACGATCATAACATTGCTGGAGGGTGGAATGAATGGAGTGGTGATGAAATGTCTAGGTCTCTGAGCAGCAATTTAGGGGTCTAACAGCCTGTGAGATCCAGACCAGTTCCTAATTTATGCTTGTGTTACAGTTCTTCCAGTGGGTGTTTGGGACTTGCCCCAGTCTTTGTTACAAGCCCTCCTCCAGAAAGCTTCCTCCCTCTTGGTTACTAATTAAATGGTGGATACAACCACACTTAAAAACACATCTGTTAAATGTCCTTTGAAAAATAACCACCTAGATTATTTTTAAACCTGGTTTTCTGCCAAAAGAATTATAGAGTGGAGCCATACTGTAAGGATGTATTTCCAGGAGGTACTGGTTTTGATGGCAAAGCTGGAGGATTATTTTTAACCAGATCTAAAGATCCAATTTACAGCTCAACCCCCATAAATGATTGCACCCATGCAACAGAGCGCTGAAGTGCAGGCTGGAACGGAGCCCTCAGGGCTGAAGGAGAGGACAGGCATTTAACTGGGCTTGTATGGTTTTTTTCTGTAGTATTACTTTATGCACCTCCATTTCTATATATGTCTCAAACACAGTGACTGGTACAGCATCTGATACTGCTGGGCTGTTGAGGTGGTGGGTTTTTTCCAGCTGGGTAAAATATTTGTTGGTTTTTGCCTCTGTAATTATTTTTTACATTACAAAAATGCTGAACATGACGTAGATCTACTTTCTAATTAGACTTTTTGTTTGCATGTGTGATCCTTGCCATCATAGGTTTGCTAAAATTTGCTGATGATGTTGGCATGGGAGGTGCAAGCACTCAGACTATTTCACTTGGACAGGGCCAGGGGCCCATAGCAGCAAAACTGATTGATCAGGCTCTTAAGGATGGGACCTGGGTGGTGTTGCAGAATTGCCACCTGGCAACTAGCTGGATGCCTGATCTGGAAAAAATCTGTGAGGAAGTTATAGTGCCTGAGAATACCAGTGATAAGTTCAGGTAGGACTTGTCATGTTTTGCTCTCTTTAATGGGAGTACTTCTTGTACACCAGTAAAAAGAAATGCAACTTCTTTTGTGTGAACAGCTATGTGTAACATTCATGTCATTAATGTGGTGCACTGATGAAATAAAGATGGCTAATTAGGATGTCATCTTTTCTGCCTGTCTAGTATAAACTGCTTTGTGCCTGCCTTTTAGAACAAATTTAGATGTTGTCATTATCATTAAGGAAGGAACAAAACTTCATCTTCTGCAGATCAACACTGAGGATTTTTTTGATAATGTGCTTTTAACAATTCTTTTCAGATTGTGGTTAACAAGTTACCCCTCAGAGAAGTTCCCAGTTGGTATCCTCCAGAATGGCATCAAAATGACCAACGAGCCTCCCAAAGGAGTCAGAGCAAACCTCCTTCGATCCTACCTCAATGACCCCATCTCTGACCCCGTGTTCTTCAGCAGTTCCCAAAAACCAGAAATGTGGCAAAAGCTGCTGTTTGGCCTTTGCTTTTTTCATGCTATTGTGCAGGAAAGGAGAAACTTTGGCCCACTGGGTAAGGCTGAGGTTATTTTGCAGGTTATTTCAAGAAGATTACTGGTTTTGAAACGCATTATTGGAGCTTCTCTGTAAAGAGGCAGCATTACTATTAGCAATGCTAAAAGAGTGTGGTCTGTATTGCAGAGAACACAATAAAATTTAAAAGCTGTTATTTGCAGGAATTCTTAGGCAAAGCTACTCAGAGTGTTACCCCAGGGGAGAACTAGAAAGTACCAGTTTTCCAAGTAAATACATTGTAGAGTAGTTACATTAAATTATAGCTTACAAAATTAGTAATTTATTCATACTAGCTACAGTTATTTATCCATCAAATCTAGTTCCATTTTAAATTTTCATAATTAATGATGTGTTGTCTTCAATTCTGCTTTTGTTACTTCTGGTTACACTTCGTTTTAGCAAAGCTAATGTGTGTGTGTGCTTGGTGTGAAACTTAAATTCGTGGAGCTGCAGGGTGTTGTTCATAATGCAGAGGTGAAAAGAGATGTTTCACAAGAAGATCTGTGCTTCAGCTTTTTCTATAAGCTTGAAGTATTTAGAAAACTACAGAGAGTTCTGAAGTTTTCCATAAAATGCAGAAATTTGAGTTATAGTTTCTGTTTGTATAACTATGTAGAGCTTAGACTCTCTGAAGTTCTCAGCCTTCCAGTCCACCCAAGCCTGCCTTTGTCACAACAGTGGCAGTTAGGAAATGTTGTGATTTGACCAGAAATGTCTGTCTTTATTTCAATAGTCAGCTGCTTGAATAAAGACTGGGCTGCCAGAATGAAGATACTAATTTATTGCTTTAAAGTAAAAATACAGTTTTTATCAGTGACAGAGGTCACTTTCAACAGCAACACCTATTGCTTCCTGTGGCCAGCTGTCTGGGGGAAGAAGGAGAGTTGCAGCGGTAGCCCTGTTTCTTGATTTGTGCTAGTGGCATAGGCTTTCTGAAGGAATCTCTTATCTGAAGCGTTCTCCTGGTTGTTTTTATTGTACTGTTTCTCTGAATGTGGTATACAAACAGCATTAATAGGATGGGCAGGTTAGTTAAAAATGAAATTCAGACAGTGACTTAAAACTCTTTTTCTGATGGTCTCCAGATAGCAAGAGGTTAGCTGAGGGGGCTGAGCAGGTCTGTGTTCTGTGTCAGGCAAACCAGAATTTTTCAGGAGCGTGTGGTGCTTATGTTTTGATTGTATAGAGTGATGGTGACGGTGCCTTAGGGTACGGTGTTGTTACGGGGTCATATTCACCCTTGTGCAGTGAGCAGCCTGGCAGATGCCAGGGCTGTGCCCAGGTTCTGCCTGGCAGCCGTTGCTGTCGGCTCCGCAGCAGCGGGGTCGTGCCGATGCCATCGCTCCCGAGCGCGGTTCCCAGCACAGCCCATCCCTGCCCCTGTGTCCTGTCTGAATCCAACAGGTTGGAATATTCCCTACGAGTTCAACGACTCTGACCTCAGGATCAGCATGCGCCAGATCCAGATGTTTCTGAATGAGTATGAGGAAATCCCCTTCGACGCTCTGACCTACCTGACAGGTACGGCATCGCACCCTCCGACCTGCTGCCTTTGCTCAGCACCCTCAGCTGGGGCAGGGATCGACTGATGGAGGCTGGATGAACAGAGTGGATCCCATTCAGGTTTACTCTCTTGGCCTTCCATGTGCAGACAAGTTGGATCCTGAACCCTCGGATGTCCTTTCTCTCTAGGCTCCTATATAGCTACAAGAATTACTGCTGATTCAGCAAACCTTGATTTTTGTTAATATTATGAGCTTTATGAAAAATAACTTCAGGAGTCAGGATGAAAGCAGTCACTGTGAGCTTTTAGCTGTTTTCTGTACCTGATGTCAGTGTACACCTCCCCTCATTGCTTGCCCATTGCTTAAATCTCCCCACCCCCTCTGGCAGGGGCATTGTGTGTTTCTGGTCTCTGGTTTTCTACTGTGTACATACAGAATCCAGTTAAGTTTGTATGGAAGGAAGAAGAGGAGGATCAGCTCTATGGCACTGTTCAGGTTTTGATAGTTCTAAAAATTCTTACTGACAAGAATTTCCAGCAAGAGAGCTGTCACTTAAAACATGAGATTATTTACTCCAGCATGAGTAGCAGTTATCAACTCAGAGCTTGTTCCTTAAACCTTTCATCATCAAGACACACAAATTTGGCCCATAGTTCCAAAGATGTTGAAGAGCCTAACTGCCATTGAATCAATTGAACTATAGGGACTTCTGAAGGTCTGGAGCTTTGGAACTTCAACATACTGGAGCTAAAACATTATTGCAAAACAATTAGTTCATTAACTTTCAGGTTTTTCATCCTGTTTTTCTTTGTCCTTTCCCAGGGGAATGTAACTATGGAGGTAGAGTAACAGATGATAAAGACAGGCGCCTGCTCCTGTCCCTTCTTTCCATGGTGTACAGCAAGGATATAGAACAGGACAGGTACATGCTTGCACCTGGAGATGACTACTACATACCACCACATGGTCCATATGAGGTGAGAAGATAACAGATGTACATTCTCTCTGGGTTACTGGGAGAAGCCTATTTGCACTGTACTTGGAGATGCCCCTAAGACCACAAAGGCATGCCAGAATGCATCTTAGGTATGAACTCTGAACCTGGTACTTCATCTCCATTGAGGTGAGTTAGGTATTTAGTGATCATCCAATGTTCTGGTGTTACTTGGTGCAAAGAGCCACCCTGTGCTGGTTCCAGTACAGCTCTGGAAAGCCGACAGGAGTCAGGGTTCAGGAATTCACAGCTTCTGCACCCTCTTGCAACCACTTCTGCCTTGAAAGCAGTGCTCAGGGCGAGGGGGATGGCAGGTACACACTCAGTTTTTGTCCCCTTTCTCCCTCCTACCAGCTGCCTGGAGGTGTTTGTATGGCCTGCAGTTACAGGGGTGGCACATACAGCATCCTCCCTGCTTCTGTGACTCCTGCCACTGGTCCTTTCTCTTGCTTTCTCTTGCTGCTGACATGAGGATGGTAAGAACAGCTCCTCAGTGAGTCTTTGAACCATTCAGAACTTTTATCTCTGAGGACTAAGTCAATTCCTGGATGCATTTAACTGGGAACTTGTGAGTTTGATTGTAAATGGGATGGTTCTGTCCAAGTTGAGTTTACTGGTCACTAATTAATATATCATTGAATAATTATGGTGTCTAAATGTTTTTTTTTACAGTCTTACATTGAATATTTACGAAGTTTACCAATTACAACACACCCTGAAGTGTTTGGACTTCATGAAAATGCAGACATCACCAAGGATAACCAGGAGACTAACCAGCTTTTCAGTGGAGTGCTCCTGACTTTGCCTAGAGAAGCAGGAGGAGGTGGCAAGTCCCCTCAGGTGATGAGAAGAATGATGAATTACATCATTTCTTTGGGAAAAAGGACTAAAATACCCATGTGGTTGCACAGAAAAAAATATAAAATCTGCTGTTTTGTGGAATTTGCTAAATAAAATTAGGTGTAAAAAAGGGAAATTCCTCATTTGATGCAAACTTGTGATTTCAGGAAACTGTTGAGGATTTGGCACAGGACATCCTATCCAAACTACCCAGCAGCTTTGATGTTGAGGAGGTTATGAAGGCATACCCAGTACTGTATGAAGAGTCCATGAATACAGTTCTTAGGCAAGAACTAATTCGATTTAACAGGTAACGCTCAGGGCTTCCTGTCGCATCCGTCCACCAGCACGAGCCACTCCCAAGCCTCAAACTGTGCAGGCCTTCTCCAGTAGGGTGCTGTCAACATGAGAGGGTCATCTTGGGGTGAACACTTTACAAAATGATACCTGTATTTGTGGGGTATGAACTTAAACCAGGCTTGAGTTTGTTGTGTTGGGGTAGGGCAGCCGACGTCGTTCTTTGAAGTCATACCCCAGGCCCCAGTATTTACAGCACATTATGATAATGAGTGTTACAGTCTTCAGAGCTCTTGTCACTTGGTTTCCCTTGCTTAGAATGAGAATTTTCACTATTTATCACTTTTATCTGTGTGGTTTTTCTTTGCTTTTCTGAAATGAAGAGTTTTGATCACTATGGGTGAGATAAGGAATTTCTGACAGGACACTTACTGGCTGTGATTTGCCTTTCATTCAAGCTGGACTCAGATCTTCAGCCAAATAATAAGAAAGAAATTGAGATGACAATTTTTTTGTTTGTTTGGGTTTTTTTTAATCTTAAGGCTCACTGAAGTTGTTCGGAGCAGCCTCATTAATTTAGGCAAAGCCATTAAAGGCCAGGTGGTGATGTCATCTGAGCTTGAAGAGGTTTTCAACAGCATCCTGATGGGAAAAGTTCCGTCAATGTGGGCTGCCAAATCCTACCCATCACTGAAGCCACTGGGAAGTTATGTGTCTGATCTCCTCTGTCGTTTGGTCTTCTTCCAGGTAGGCTGAGCTGAGACTAAGGACTGGGTATGCTGAATGGGTAAAGTTACTTAAAGTTGCAGAGGTGTTGTAAACAGCTGAGGTGTACTGGGACCCTGTGCAAGTCAGAGGGAGAGAAAGAAGTGTCTGAAAGGCTTCTGTACCAGCAGCAGTTTGCTGGATCACAGCACCACATGGGCTGCTTCTGCCTCCAAAAGGCTTTGAGTGGTGGGGGGAGAGGCAGCCCTTGCCTTGGTTTTCCTGCCGCCTTTGTGATATCAGACAGAGATACCGACCACGCTCTCCTTGTCTGGAGTCTCTGCAATGGAATAATTTCTTCTGCTAGGACCTGATGTGCTGGCTGTAGTGAGTGCCCTCACAGGGGTTGGTGAGGATACCATGGAAGAAAATGTGGCCTTTTTTTTCTTAGGAGATTGGTGTTTACAGCCTGTGAGAGAGGGCAGATTGACAGAAGTGTCCAAATTCAGTAATTCTTCTTTTCTTTCTGGCCAATATCTAGATTTACCAAAATGCACTTATGCTACTTTCTAAAATTTCTTTCTCAGCAGCACTGATTTCTGGTTGTTTCTATAATTATTTTTGTTGTCCTCATAAGTAATTGCTTCTGTGATTTGTTGGCTCTGAAAAATACAGACCTAATGGTAGCATCCAGAAGGTCCCATCGAGGCTTAGATCACATTGTGCTCTTCAAGTGCACCTGAACAGACATCCCTTTCTTGGTGAACTGGCACAGAGAAGCCACAAAAAGTTTGTGTTTTTCCATTATGTTTGGGTTTTTTCTCTCTGTATCCAGGATTGGGTCATCAATGGGCCACCCACAGTCTTTTGGATCTCAGGATTCTTCTTCACTCAGTCTTTTTTGACTGGTGTTTTACAAAACTATGCCAGAAAATACACCATCCCAATTGACCATATTGGATTTGAATTTGAGGTAAGAAAACTCAGGGGAGTTTTGTTCTTCTTGAACAGCTTGAGGCAGCAAGGGATGGAGTTTCAAATGAAAGGACATCATATTTAAAGGAGTAATTGCAGACTGTTGCTTAGTGGATTTAATATACTCCAGACAAACATAAAATCCAGCAATGGTTTAATCATTCTAGGTGATGAAAGAGGAGCACACGATGGAGAAAGTGCCAGAAGATGGGGCTTATGTGAGAGGCCTTTTTCTGGAAGGTGCACGATGGGATAGAGAATCCTTGGTTATTGGAGAATCACTTCCAAAGGTCCTTTATGATTCTTTGCCCATAATTTGGCTGAAACCTGGAGAAAGCTCCAGATTCCTTCATCAGAACATCTATTCCTGCCCTGTGTACAAGACAAGTGCGAGAAGAGGTGTCTTATCCACCACTGGCCACTCAACCAACTATGTCCTCTCAATCGAGCTCCCTTCAGACAAGCCCCAGAAACACTGGATCAATCGAGGTGTGGCAGCACTCTGCCAGTTAGATGACTGAGAGTATGCTCAAACCACCCCCACTCTGTTATTAAAAGATACACTTTACTCCCCAATGGCTGCTTTTTTGGTTTTTACTCCCAGGATTTCTTGCTGACTTCCAAGCAGCTCGCAGTTTCCTTTGGGTTTTAGCCATTATCAGCCCCTGAGCAAGAGAAAACAGCAAACAGAAGTTTATTCTGAGGGCCTGGGCTTCATCTTGTGATAGATGAGAATGAACAGAACTCCCATCAACCTTTGTGCCCCACCCCATTCTCCCCAAATCTTGTGAAATCCTAGTTTTACCCCTGGCTGCTCTCACAGGGCTGTGTTTAGTTATTGTTTTTACTGGAATTGGGCCCAAAGAGTTTTGCTGCTGATTTTAATGGGGATGTAAATCCACAACACTTGCAAATAGGACTCTGTGGATTTGCCTACCACTTCTGTGTCCCAGGAGTATCTATGGCAAGGAGCAAGGAGTCTGTTGTTAACATGTAGACCCAATCCTCAGCTAGAGGGAACTTCAGGGCTGGATTATAAAACTCTAGTAACTGAGACCCCTTGAAGATGTGCCTCACAGTAACTGTGTGGAAAACATCCAGCCAGCACGTGCTGTGAGCCTGCCACTTCCCAGAGCAGCATGCTTCTCTCATAATTTATAAACTCTTCAGTATTATTCACCTGTATGTCCCAGGTGCCTGGTAAATGGAGCTGTTTCCTTTCTCCCATAGTTGCATTTTACTTCCTTGTCTTGCCCTCCTGCATGCTGGACTAACAGCCACCTAAAATTGTGTACATGTTCAAGCCCTTTCATCAGAGAAGCTGGGAGTAGCTTGCAAACGTTAATTAAAACTAAAATAGCCTGACCATCTTCAGAGAGCTCTGCAGTCATTAGCGAATCCCCAGAGCATGCCAGGAAGGTACTACAGACAGATCATTAGCCTTGGTGTGTGCACAGCACAAGAGAAGCACAAAGATCAAGGCAAACATTAAAAAAAAACCACCCCACTGCATAAACATCCACTAATTTGGGGTCTTTTATTCTTTTTCATTGCCCAAATCGCTGCATTTTAATGACTCACTTGGGGCCTCCCAAAGTCAGAGCTGCAGCTCTAATCCACAACCCAAGTATCCTGCTACAGTCATTAAGTGACGCTGGAATTGATCTGGTGTGTTGTGCTTAGCTGTTACAGATGAAAACAGCCCTCAGTGCTGTTTTATTAACCACTGGTTTGTGGTTAATAGACTGTATAGATGTTCATAGCCAGTAACTTTGAAGAACAAGAAGACACAGGTAAGGAAGATGTGTTACAGGGGAATTACAGAGCTGCTCTGCCTAATTCCCTGCACTTAGGGAATGAGTACAGTGTCCTCATGTCCTGTCCTTGATGCCTCAGGAGCTGCAGTAGGCAGGCATTTGGTACCTCTTCATTCTCACGTGGTGACTAGGGCAATGGTGTCAGGCCAGGACACTTAGTGGGGATTTGCTTTTGATAAAGGGTTGGAAGAAACCACTCTGCACTTTGGACTAAATGGTATGTGGCATCTAGAGCACAAACCAAAACTTGTTGAGGAATGTTACAGCACAGCCACCCAAAACAACACCTGTGTTTGAGAAGAGAATCATGTTTCTGAAATCTATAAATATTAATGAGTTGGTCCTTAAAAAGAGTCTTGTCTTGGGCTCCCTAAGCGTAACACAGGCACCTTTGGCTTTATCATTGACTGAAATTCAGCACATATTAAAAAAACCCTCTCATGGTAATTACTGTATTTTTTAATAGCTGCATCTAATTGTGGTTATTGCATCACCAACAGTTCAGAGCACTAGGGAGGTCACTGTGGCATCAGAGATAACAGAGCAGTCGCCAGCCTCCTCTTAGAGATGCTCTGCACGTGGGCCAGAGGCTGGACCTGGCTGTGGATCCTTCCCAAGGGACCGATCGGGCACAGGCTGCTCTCAGAAGGATCTTTTTATTTAAATTGGGGTGTGTGGATGTGACTGGTGAGAGGTTGATTGTCATTACTGAGGCACTGCTGAAAGGGGACCCGTGCCAACAACACAGTAATCATTCTTAGAACATTAGAATAAAGAGAAGTTGAAATTTGAGGATGATGTGTCTTCATCCTCCTTCAGATGACGCTGGTCTCACAAACAGCCCTCCGAATGAAGCCGATTGAAATAAACAGCCAGATTCATTAGTTTGTGCTCTCTAACTTACATTTTATGGAGATAAATTCTTTTTCAAGTGTTGGGAGATGCTGTGGGATAGCTTCCCACGTGGGATTCTCATTAGTGCCTTTTTGTGAGCAAACACTGTTGGGGAGTTTGTGAAATGACACGAGTTGTGGTTCTTGTGAATACAGAGTGGCTTTGGTACCACGTGCGTGCAGCGTCCTCGTTACCGTGTTGTAAATGCTTCTGGTGTGACCATGGTTAGATCTGAGAGAACACAGTTAAAGCCATACCTCAGGCTCTTGTAGATGTGACCAAAATATGCAGGTAAGAGAGAGAAGGCTCTAGAAGAGGAGTTGTGCATCTGCTGGGTGCTGGGATCAGGTATGGCCGAGTCTTTTTAGCTGGTGACTGCTGAAGTTTGTGATTTCCTTGTGTAGAGAGAACGTGAGGAAGTTTGCTGTTGAGGGATGCCTGCCTTAGATATATTTTCCTGTGGCTCTTTGAAATGAGCTTCCCAACCTTATTTCTTGAGCATTGTCTAGACCTTCCTGAAGAATGAGAAGCTGGCTAAACACTAGAATTCCTGTCTCTTGGCTGTTAAAAAAAGAAGGCAATTCAGCAGTTAGTTGGACACAGCAAAAACGTGAACAAAATTTGGACGAATGAAGTACCTTGAAATAGAATTCTTGGCTTTACAGGTTAAGTGTTTCACTTCTTAATTAGAAGCTCTTATTTAACAAACCACAAAACCCACCTGTAATTAACTGCAAATCACAGATTCACAGCCTTGCTAGGAGCTCAAAGCAGATGGGGAAAAAATGCAGACATCAGGGAGCAAGGGGGATTTGTTCCCTTAGAAATGGCAGGGACAGATTCTCAGCTGGCAAAGCTGAGACAGATGCAGTCAGTACATTTCCTTAGGAGATGGAAACCTTTCTCCTACCTCATCCATACACAAAAATTTCAGAACCAAAATCCATTGGTTTTAACACTGTTGGGCTGTTAAAGGGGAAATTATGCACTGAAAAGGCAAAAGATGATACAAAGCCCCCAAATTCTTCTACTTAAAAGCTCTGGTAAGTCAGTTTCCAGTCCTGGAACTGGATTACAAAATCAGTGAAAGGTGCAGGTCTCTTCTGTAATTAGCGTTCTTGAAAATGAATTTACAGGTGTGAGGAAATGAAGTGACCTTTGTGTCTGTGGATAAAAGGTGGATGAGACTGGCACCACTTCTGATGGGCTCACAGAGTGAGGCCCGGGTTGCCTGCTGCAACAGACAACAGCCGGGGGCAACATTCAGTCTGCAGGTGCCAAGTCTGTGGGCTCGCTGTGGTGGCCTTAAATTTGGGTTCATAAGCACACAGCTTCATCAATTAAACCTTCCTAATGATGGAGTTAGGGACAGGATTTCCAGAGGTGTTACTTGTTATTCAAGGCCAGAGAGTGCGTTGCTACCAGCCCTGCCTGCTGGGCAGCTTGCAGGAAAGTCCGCGCCACTGAGTCAGGACTCTTATTTCCAAAGATAACAACATTAATGTAATGTTCTTGCTGTAAATTATTCTGAAGCACCTCCTGACTAGTGGAATGTATGGGGAAGAGGTGCTGGGAGTCAGGAAGGTAAGGAGGTACAGGACAGCATATGCTGACTGAAATCAGGCCATCACAAACTCGAGAACTCAGGGATGTTTTTGAACAACATAATTTTGTGAGGAAAATTAATGTGTAAGAATGACAGTGCACAGCTGTGGGATACTCCTTGACAGAAATTACACTGTCCTTGGAATTCAGTGCAGTGAGTACCAGCTGAGACACCTCCCTCCTGGACTGAGTTGCAGGTGAAATTTTTTCATGCAACTCCCTCAAAATGGTAGTTTGCCAGTTTGACCTCAAAAAACCCCACAGGGCCCTATCCAAGGCAGATTCTCTTTTCCATGCAGTTTGATTTAACCTGTGAGAGAAGGGCTTTGCTCTCCAGACCTGACAAAGAGCTGATCTAATTCTTCCCGTGGCTGAACAGCCTGAGCTTTAACAGGTTCAGTCTTTGCCTTCTGATGCTGAAAGCAGTGAGGGTCAGGCACAGGCTAATAGCTTCTCAGATGCTTATTTTTGAAAATTAATGGCCATTTAAAGCATCTCAAATTGTGGGGTGGTGGTACTGCCCTTCTACTCACTGGCATGATACATTTGAGCTGGATATGTTGAGTTACTAAGGCTACTTCAGCCTTCCTTCAGGAATAAGCTCAAACTCATATTGTTCCTTCAATCTGGTGTAAATCTTCTGGAATTTTAGGGATGTTCTTTTGCAATAATCCACATCTTACAGTGTGTACTCAGGAACGAGTTGTGACTGTAATACAGACAGTACAATTAGACTGCTCGTTTACATTGCTGTTTATTCACTTGATGAGTCACAGCATCAGTACCTTCATTAGCCACCTGAATTTTAACAATTAGAGACATTCAAGTGATAGTTTAATGACAACAAGCGAGCCTAAGCTTCCATTTGCAACCCTTGTCTGGGCATTTTGGTTTGACTCAGGCAGCACCTCTCTGTGCTGGGGGCTGAGGATGAGGATGGGGACTGCTCGTGCTTCTCACAGTGAAGGCTTTAGCACTGTGTTTAATTGTGTTATTTTTTACTGTCTTTATTCCACCCCCTTCTCCCAGGCTAAAGGAGATTTGGTTTGTGTCTTCCTGGCAGCAGTAAATTAGCAAAGCTCCTGCTGACAGGCAGAACAATGGCATTTTATATATTACTTCCCACATGAGGCATTCCCAGGAAATAATTATATGGGAACAGATATCTTTGTGGACAGGAGCCATAAAGGGTAGCGAGGAATCGGACGAGCCAGTACCTGCTGTGCTGACTCGCTCTTCTCATTGTTTCCTTGTCCTTTCTCATCCGCTTGTAGTTTTTCACCCTTACATTGGTGGGGGAGGGAGGAACTCTCTCTCTCTCTCTGTTCTGCACGTGACTGGTTCTAACTGACTGTTAAGGTAGATGAGAATATTCCTTTCCCGTTGTCTGTCAGGGCTTGGACAGCTTAGGATGAGTTGGACAGCTCAGAAAATGAGATCTCCTTAGTTTTGCCTCTTTAATAGGAAATAATATATACAGCAGGTTTCTAATTTGCTATTTTGCCACCATTCCCTCTGGCTGGAGCCATTCTCTGCTCACAGCCCCTGTCCTTAAAGCAGCTCTGGGCCGGGCTGATGCAGCATCCCAGCTCAGTGCAGCTCCTGTCCACAGCTCCTTGGCTCCCAGCCCAAAGAACATGAGGCTCCACTGACTGTCCCAAGGGGAACTGGTGCACAGCCTGGTAACGCCAGAGCAGCTGAAGGAGCCCAAACCACTGGCAGCCAGGGAGGAGGAAATTAATTTCATTTCACTCCATTCATGAGGCACCTGTGAGGCAGAAATAACACCTTCAGCTTAGGAGACTGAAGAGACAGATGCAGACACTTTCTTTTCATGAAGTTGGAGTTGTGGCCATAGTGTGGGAGTTAAAACCTAACATGAAAATAATTGCTGGGAAAGCCAATGTGCTGCTGATGTTGGAAAGCTAACCAGGAAAAAATGCAGAGTGAAGACACCCAAAGCATCTTCAGCCTCAGTGACACCTGGAAGGGAGAGTTTTCAGTCCATACATGGGAACCTGAAGAACCCAGCACTGGAATGCTCTCCTCCCACTTGTGTAACTGCATTTCACATCCACACCCTCCCCAAAGGAAGGGGGAAAAGCTGACATGGAGACTCCAGGCCTCTCTGCAGTTCGCAAAAAGGAAGAAGGAGTGGTGGCATTTCTGCTGTGTCTTTGCTATGGTTTGTTTAGAAACAGTACTGCACCATAAGGGTGCTATGAAACCAGAACCTTTCTGCAGGGACAGGAGAGGAAGGAGTGCCTCTGCACCAGGCAGGCACCGTAGTCCTGCTTGTGTTCAGAAGCTCCGGAGGCACTGGGGCTGCTGGAGTCTCCAGGACTTGCTTCAGTTCTGCTGACCCTTACACACAAGGTGCTGCCTTCAGCATGTCTAATCTTTGAACCACCGGAGAGCCCTGGAACAGTTTGAAAACCTGCTGTGATTTGTCCTGATGTCAAAGTGATCTTTGTATCACACCCCCTCCTGGGAAAGTGTTACTTTTATTGAGGAGTCAGTGGCCAAATTCCAACCTTACCCGTCATCCACAAGGGATCAATTAGCTGTTTGGCCTCAGGAAATGTGTGACAGAAACAGCTTCATTCACAGTAGTGCACACAGATCACCTGGGTTGCAGTCCACAGCTTAAGTGATGTGATTACACCCCGCAGTTAAACGATGGGTTATGAAACATCATCGTGGGATTTCAGGTATATTGGCTTGGAAATCTTCCTCAGCTTCTCTTGGTGTCGCAAGGTGCGGCCTTGTTTGTGGGCAAGACCCATCGGAGGCAGGTGGATCTGGAAAAGAAAATCCCACCAGTCAGGTGCATGTGGAGAAAGAAGGAATATCTACAGACTGGCTTTCATGGAGGTTTAAGTACGTTTTTCACACGTTGGACAGGCAGCTGTACCCTCTCCAAGCAGGCAGGAGGAGTGCTGAGGAGCAGTTAATGGTGTCACTTCCAGGTGATAACAGTGTGTTTATTAAGATCCTATGTATTTTAGGCTTTCATAACCTTGTTTTGTAGCTCAATATCAGACTGTGATGATAAAATACTTGTTGAAATAGGACTGCTGACACTGTTCCAGAACAGTAAGACCTAGAAAACCTCAAAAAATTCCTGAGTAGATGTCTTAAAGCACTGTGTGCTTTGTTCCTACCTACGCCCAAGTCACAAAATAACCCCAAACTGTACGTATCAAAAGGCTGCTGCCTTATTTTCATGATTCTACTGTATTAAAATGCACAATTAATGTCATTGACTCCCCAAGCAGAAGGAGCAATAGGTGACAGACTCTTCCTTTGACTGACAAAGTCTCACTGTTTCCTAAGACTATTAGTGAGTCACGCAGCGCTCTCCCCCAGGTGACTGAAAAAGGTAGGTGTCAGCAGTCAGATGTTACTGTTGCTGAGGCTGTCATCCTGCAAGACTTTAGGTGCAAATAGTAGTAAAAGAAGCAACAGAGATTTCTAGAACCTGAAAAAAAAAAACAGTTTGAGAAAAGTAAAAGCAGGATGTGAAACGTGCTAACAGCGACCATGTTCTAGGCAAGCGTCTGATGAAGACACAACTTGATTTCGACCCTGACCACCTTCAGAAGGAAACTGTAAATGAGAAGATGTAAACTAATCATCAGGAGTAGAGAGAAGCCTCCGTGGGAGGCAGCGTAAAGTACCTTATTGCTCTCTACAGCTCCCTGAGAGGAGGTTGTGGTGAGCTGGAGGTCAGCCTCTTCTCGCAGGTAACTAGTGATAGGACAAGAGGGAATGGCTGCACATTGCGCCAGGGGAGGTTCAGGTTAGAAATGAGGAGAAATTTCTTCTCAGAAAGAGTGGTTGGGCATTGGAAGGGGCTGCCCAGGGAGGTGGTGGAGTCACTGTCCCTCAGGGTGTTCAAGGAAAAGTTGGATGAGGTACTCAGGAACATGGGTTAGTGACTATTATAGGTGGGAGGGGGACAGTTGGACTGGATAACCTTGGAGGTCTTTTCCAACCTTAATAATCCTGTGGTTCTGTACTACAGACAGAAGTGACTGGACAGTGAGGAAACCACATCAAAGGGTGCCACAGAACTGCGGCCTCCAGCAGCCCAGTAATCTGAGACGTGTTTTTCGCTAGGAAAAGGGGAAAGAAGCAGCAGCACAGACAGGTGTTGTGTAAGATCCAATTCATGACCAGGAGAACAGCTGCCAGTAATGTAGGCTACAAAAATCACTGTACCTATGGCAGACGTAACCAAGTATTTTGATTCTCTAATTCACTTTTATCATGTGGAAAGATTAACAGATCTTTTTGTACATAGAGTGATTCATTGCTTGGACTGCCTAAACATTCGCAGGCCTTGGGACTTTAGCTCATGCAACTCCATTCAGGCTCCGACTCCTTATTTTGAGATAGCAGCCAACTTACAGTGAAATCAGGTAAGGTGAGAACATTTCAATATGAATTTGGCTCAGATTTAGCACAGCATTTAAATACTGGCTTATCTAAAACTGGAGTGTGGTGATAATGATGGGAGGTCATGGCTTTACTGTCCAGTGAGAGGTAAGAGGGTATAGAGTTTGACTAGATTTATACTCACAGGTCTTGGGTAGGGGATGTTATAGTGAAGTCCAATTTCTATTCTTGCCTGACATTCTTCTATACACTGCTTAATCAACTCTGGATCCGTGACCTAAGATCATGCACAGAAACGTTTGGTACAGATACAGCAGTTAGTGATCAGAAGCTCAAGCCCAAATGATGCCCAGCCATGTGACTTTCTTTAGCTTTTAAATTTTTTGTCAATCCCAAGGATCCAGTGATTGTATTTTTCACATCCATGAAAGGTAACATTGGTATTTGTCTCAACTCTCAGTTCTGGGCTTGCTGATGCTGGTTGTTAAGGCCCAGTGGCTGATGCAGCTAAGGCTGCTGAAGGAGGTTTTAACCCAACGTGGTAATATCTCTGTAAAAAGCAACACTAAAACATCCATGGAAAACCTACACTCACCTGTTCCTCACTCTGCCAGGTGGCTAGAGGAGAAAGGGAAGAGGCTCCTTACTCTACACTGTGTTATCATCCTACCCAGAAACTCTCTTTGAAGTCCAAAACATGGTGTAAATTGTGACTTAACTCATTTTTTGATTTTGCATTACCTCAAAATGGGCTATAAGTAAGTATCGTGATCTTGAATTACAAGAAGGACCTTTGATTACCACGGCATCTGTATCGCCCCTTTCAAAAAGGGTTTGAAATGTCTTCCTTAAGAAAAAAATTAAAGTCCTTCTTTTAAAAGAAGTGCCAATATTTGTTGAAAAAAAAAGTAGAGGAAGCTGCTGAGCCCTGTTCACCATTGCAGTGGCAATGATACACTTAGCTCGCTCTCTGAAAGATGAAAAGCAGCTTTAATTACACAGGCAGTATCTTTAGAGTTTAATTTTTTCTTGGCTTTTTTTTTTTTTCAGTGAAAACTCCAGACCTTTCAGGCTTCTGCAGTAGTTAATCAAGAGCTGAAATGGTTTGAGTTTTCTTATTACTATTTCAGGGGGAAATTTAAACTATAACCCAAACAGGCCAGCACTTAAGGTGAACGAAATTTTGGGAAAACATCTCTTACACTCATCTCTCTGCAGTGTCTCAGTGGTTGGACACTAAGAGCAAGAGCAGACCCATCAGGATTCAGACCTGTAAGGACACTCACGTGTTTGTTCTTTCGGAATAAGGTTTTGGCTTCGTTTTTAATGTACTCCTTCTCTTGAAGAGTTTCTTCTGTCCGTCCTGAGGCTGACTGCCACTTTTTGGCTATTCGGAATATCTTGCGGTAAAGGCCAAGAACTTCTTGTCGGGTAACTGGTGTCATCTAAAAGAGCAACACAACCCCCCAGAGACACATGTGAACATGGGAGCTGCTGAATTCACACCACTGGATTAGAAAAGGATTTCCACCACCTAAAGACATGCTGAGCTCTTGGGAAACACCTGAAAGAGCTGTGAACAATAATTGACTGTTGAAAGCCGAAGCCCCAGTCCCACACAGTACTGAAGCTGATGCTGACATCTATCTTCAGTCCCACAGCTTGAGCTCTGGTGCACTGCTGGATCACAAGCCTGGTACAAGAATGCCCAGGTTGTGTTTCACTGCTGTCTTTCAACAGATTAGGCAAGGCACCAGAACTCTGAGCGACTCCTCCTTGTGGGACTGTACCAGAGCTGTCCCTATCTCTGCAAAGCATCTGGAAATCTGTGAGCACAATCTGTGGCAAAACCAGCTCAATATTGCTGAAGACCAGACTAGGTTTCAGGGGCTGGTTTGTGACATGACGACAGGGTGAGGTGATGATTCAGCTGGAGTGTGCTGAGATGGAAAAGTTGTGAAAGCTGTTTTATCTGAGCACTGCGGGAGAGGCAGGCAAACTGTGGATTTAGGAAAGTCAGGAATGTCCTGATTTTCAGAGTGCTCTGTGCCTGCTGAGCCCACTAAATCAGCCTCCAGGTGCGGGAAGCGTCTGTCAGAAACCAAGAGTGAAATGCTCTTCTGGTTCTGTGCAAACAGTATTTTACCTCAAGAAGTGGTGCCACCGTTTCAGGCCAGACCCCACAACTCTGCTGCTGGAGTAACACCACTTCTGGTATGGATTAGATTTGCAGAAACAAAGAACTCTGAACTCTGCTTGTGAGATGCCACAACCATTGAAGGTACCTTACTGTAAGGGACAAGCGTCAGGGATGGGACATCACTGTGTGCCATCCTGGAGGTCTTGTTGCTGCAGCTGAATCTACCCTGACACCAGACCTGTGTGCTGGGAATATCTGGGAATATCTGGGAATATCTCCTCCAGAGAGCAACGGGGAGCAGGGGGTGCAAGCAGCCTTAAAGCACCCCAACTGCTGCAGGAGCTCGGTAGCCTGGCCTGATTCCTAAGAGCAAACATTTTCATTTTGCTATTTGTATTTAAAAATGTTTCACTGATCATATGTTTCCCCCCACATAAAAATGATTCTTCCTACCCAGCAGACAGCATTTCTAGTATTTCTAGGAAACAGCTATCCACCATAAAATAGCTAGGTAGGCCCTAGAATAAGCACTTCACTTTATCCACTCTACAGCTCCACTTCAGGAAATAAAATTAGTCATACACAGAGGTACACCTGTATGTGTGTCTGAAAGATCATCACTTCCCTCTGCGGACACGGGGTTTTGCACAGAAAAGGGGCGGTTCACGGGCAAGGGCTGGCCCTGCACCAGCTCTGTCCCAGGGCACAACCCAGCCCTCCTGGCCTCACCCCTCTGCTTTTACACGGAGGTGTTGTGGTTGGTGGAGTGGGTAAAGCTGCTCCCTGCTCCCAGCTAATGAACATCAGCCTGGGGTTTCACATTGTCCATAAAGCAACTAAGAGGAATAATGATGGGAGGAAAAAGAAGTGTTTAAAAAGCGCGTTCAAATCATGATCCAGGCACAGGACGATTTCCAAGGCCACAACTAAGTGCAGTGCGTGCCCTTTGCTCCAAGCTGTACTCACACCTGTCACTTTGGGTTTAAACTTACCCAGAATCTGTTTATAAAGGTTTTGTTTGGAAGTTCAGAACCAACACATTTCTTTCCCCACTAGTTGCTTCTGCTCCCCCACCTACAACTTACTTTCTTCTTTCTTCAAGAAAGCGTTGATGGAGCAGGGTGCAGCCCCTCACCTGGGCAAGGACTACCCTCCTGCATTATGGCTCTCCATCCCACACCCGCCAGGTGTGAGAGGTGCCAAGCAGCTTTCCAGATACACCTGGCAGCCAGCTGCTCCGTGGCACAGACAGCCAACAATTCCTAATGCTTCAGACCTGCTCATAAACCGTTTCTGCCATGAAGATAAGTGAAGGTGTGAGGAGCCCTTCACAGACAGAGGACCTCCGTCTGCCATGGGAAAGGATGAGAACATGATCAAATTCAATGCCTGGGTCAGACTCCGATCTGAGTGGGAGTGTAAACAGGGAATAATTCTACTGAGAACAAAGCTGCTTCCACAGGAAAACGCTGTAAATGAGGTTGGCAGTTTTTCCATTGGTATAAACAGAGCCCACACCAACAGTGATGTAAGTGACGCTGCAAGTCGTGTTTCAGGTGTAATTTCGCCAAGCAACACTGCCTGTGTTAGTTCTGTGGGTGTGCAGAACGATTCCGAGTGGGACAGAAAGGAAGATAAGGGAGGCTTTCATGTCCTTGTACTTACTCATCTTGCAACTTACATCTCTGGCATTTAAATCATAATTATATTTCACATCTCTGGAATGCTAAGTGGATGTTACACCGCTTTCCCACTAACACTCATCCTGTGGCAGTCACACCCATTGTTTAACTTCTACCGCCCTTGGTTGCATTGCGGAATGCAGCCCACAGAGGTTAACCACAGGCATTTTACTCAAAAAGCATGGGGTGTTGAGCAAATTTCAGGTGTCTGCTGCAACACAACAAACCAGGAGAGGTCAAAGGTGAGTCTGTAGACAGAAATGTATGGATGGGACTGGCGGCGGCTCGCAGGCTGGTTGGGGTGATGGGGAGAACTGAGCCTTTGGAGGGAAGCCAGGCACTGCCTTCCGAGTCAGCTGCAGGCTTGTATCATTCTCTGGATCTACACACAAACCCCTGTAATCTGTGTGCAGATCAAGCACACGAAACATCCCACTGAATCCAAACATGCAAAGGAGGTTTGAGTAGTTAATGAGGTACTGCCTGATGAAGATGCAAACGTTTTGTGTTGTTAATGAAAATAAATAATCCTTTAGACTATAAATGGTACTAATAAGTTTTTCTTTCAGGAAACAAACACGCATTCCTTTAGATGTTTAGATGGTTCGATAATCTGATTGATCAGTGATATACACCGGTCTTCTTTTGCTATCTGTGGGTTTGTTCAGAATTTAATTTAAAAGTTTATATAGAAACAAGGCAGGAATCTGGCAGCCACAATGTGGAGTGACCCCAGCAGTGCACTGTCAAAGCAGATTCAGGATGGAGCGCAAGCTGCACAGAGACTGATGACTTGGACACAAGCAGCTGAATTCCAGCTGCTTCCCAGCAAGGGATGCTCAGCTCAGAGTGCGTGCCCAGAACTCTCCTAGCTGCACAGCTCCTTTGCTGAAGTTGGAAGTCTACTTTAATTCATCCTTTCTTTTCAAGCCCTCTATCAGCTACTCACTTTAAACATAAAATCTGCCAGTAGCAAGTACATAGAGGATTTTAGGAAACAAAGGGTGGAAGTTGTAGCCCACAGGGGAAAAAGAAGGTATTTTAAACCAACAGATCTCTTCTTCTACATCCCAGGTAACGAGGGCACACATCAGTAACACAGGGCTCTTGCTGGTACTGAAACTGTATTTGCTCAGGGAGGAGACAGCAGGGAGCAGAACTCTGTGTGAAATAACTTTAAAAAGCAGCTTTGAGCGTCTCAGATGTAAATTGTTTTGTTTAGGAACAACACAGCTTCTACCTGACAGCTGGTTTGCTACTAGCAAGGAGTCCTAAAGACACACTGCTGGGCTGCTCTCCCTCTGAATCGAGTTAGGATTCCATTTCTGTTACAGAGATAAAAGACAGAATTCAGAAGCACAATGTATCAATGGTGTAGTGTGGAACAGTGTCTGCTTCAGCCCGTATGACAGTCTGGACCTCACATTTTAAAACGTGCTCTTTGGCTAACTCTTATTTAGAGATGCAAAAAACCTGCACAGACCTGGCATTTATTTGTTTTTTAAAGAGCTAAATCACACCACTTAGCTAAAGAGCACCTGCAGTCTCTCTCCTGCTGCTAATGCAAGAGATAATCAATCATTCCTTTCTCAGCTATCCATGGCAACTAGAGGTCAGCAATCCATATTAATCTTTCCTGCAAGGCTGCCAAAACGCATCTGTGGTTCTTAAGGCAGCAATGAATTTGGGCTGTCATTTCCTTGAGGGACAACAACTGAAACAATGAGTTCCTGTGGCACAGGGAGAGAAAGGGTCACAGATTCCTGCGGTGACCGGACAGGTCACACACCTTCCAGTGATTCTAAATTTCAAAATCCAGTTTCCACAAAAGTCATCTTCTTTTCCTCAAATCAGTGACTTGGTGCTCTGTGATGGCTAGTACACTGCGACCATCCACCCCCTGTGACTGCAGCACGCACCCAGCAAAGTGAAACCCCATTCGATTTTCAGTCCTGATTGAACATTCATACCTTTGAAGACTCAGCTGAAACCAAGTCACAGCAAAACTTCAATCACAGCTCAAATATTCCATCTCCTCATGGTGAAAAACAAACTTAAAATGAAAGATCACACTCTTTCACAACAGTGTTACATCCTCATTGCTATGTTTCAAGACATTTCCATCAAGGATTAATTTGACTCCCAAGTATTTCTGTTTCCATTGTAAATCTAAGCAGATTTGGTGAAAAGAACTGAGTTACCCAACCAAGCTATTCAGTATCTGAAAGCGAGATGACTTTCACATGGTTTTAGATTTTGTCATACAGTATCTTTCTGCTGGCAAACTGAAGCGATCCGAAACCCTGATCTGAAACACCGATCAGCACCTCTGAACCAGCCTCTTCACCGCTGCTCAGCAGGGGTGAGAATTCGGCCATTCTATTCTTGCCTCAGATTGCTGGCTGAACTGGGATCTCTTTTAAGCTTTCTCTCACATACAGGGCAGTCTTTTGATCAGAAAGAGGAAACTATATGCAAAGAGAATGTAATTAAATAGTAAAACCTGTGACTCGGATTTTATCGCTGGTTTTCCTGTGTGATTCCAGTAAGAGAAACTGCAGAAAATTAGGACTGTGCATCACACTCTTAATTGGAGTAAATTAAAGTGGAAGCCCTTAACCAGCCCCTTTTGATCAGAGTTGTCATTTTCTTCATCTGAGATGGTTGAGGCATTATCTGGCTTTAGTATGATATCCAGACTCTCACTCCAGGAGTGCCTCCTGTGCTGCAGCAGCCTCCAGAACAGAAATGCTGACTGAGACTGTGGAGAGGGGGAGGGGAAGCCAAAAAAACCCTTCAAACCCAAACGAAAAAACGGAGGCTTTACCTACTTCTTAGTTTTCTCCTGAAAAGTGCATAGTGCCCAGGTAAACTCTACAGGAACATGAACTTCTTTAGTCTTGTGAAGCCCTGTCGCTCACACTTCCATACACCCAGAACCGTTTTCTCCTCCTTTGTGTTTAGTTCTCTATTACTTAGAAGCACAAAAAGGGGTTTTAGAGCTGTGCAACAAATCTAGCAGAGACAAGGGAGTCTCACCTGCCCTGGGATGGCCCTATGTAACACAGAGGCATACAGAAACATAACAACAGGTATGAATGTTAATGCTGGCAGAGACACCGTCCTTCTTGTCCCCTTCCTTAATGTGTCTTGTGGGTCATTTAATACACCTCCATTTATGAACCCTTTGCCACAGTGTTCAAATACTTCAGGCCCAGGACATCGATCAGTGACGATCCAAGAACTACAGCGGGCCGTACTCTGAAAAAACATACTGTATTTTGGAACTCAGGCGCACGAATCACATCGGAATCCAGGTCCGCACCGAGGCCGGGCGCGGTCTGTGTCCCGGAGCCCGGCACAGCGCGCTGGGGGCTCCTGCCTCGCAGCCCGCACCGCACAGGGAACGCGGGTGGGGGGAAGCGCCGCGCGCTGCCTCACAGCCTCCTGAGGCGAGTAGCGGCGGAGAGGGAACCGCGAGCACCCCCGACACGAGCTCCGGGGCAGCGGCGGGACCGACACATGGGGGACTCGGTCTTCCCCGCGCCGCCTGGGGGCCGGGCCGCTCCTGCAGCCACCCGCGGCCAGGTGGCGCAAAGCGGGCAACGGGTGAGAGCGAGGTGACGACGGTGCGTTAGCAGGCACCGCCAAGATGGCGCTGGCCGGCCCCCCACCCCAGTCTCCTGTGCCGCCCGGGCACCCTTCTGCCCCCTGGCGGCCGGGACGGCACTGCCCCCGCGGCCGGGCGGAACCACCGCGAGAAGCGGAGGGGGTTTACCCGCTCCCCCCTCCGCCCGCTTCTCCCCTTCCCTCCCCTCCCTTCCGTCTTCCCCGCCCTCCGGCGCGCCCACGCCCTATTCCCCCTCTTTACCTTCGGTAAGAAGCACGCCAAGCCTCCGCTCTCCGCCTTCGTGCAGCGGTTCCGCCCCGCCAAGCCCCGTCCCCCCGGTCCAACGGGTGAAGGAGGCGGCGGCCTGCCGCCCTGCCCTGCTCTCACCGCGCGTGCGGCGTCGGGCACGCCGCCTTACGTCACGGGACGGCGCGGCGCCGCCAGCTGACTGCTCACCCCCGGAAGTGATGCGGGGCGGGGGAGGCAGTCTCGCAGGGAGCCGCGGAGGTGAGTGAATTGGACCGTGTCTCTTCCCGTCCGCGACGGGCTGCGGGACCGGCGGCGGGGCCGGTGCGGGGCTCGGCTCGGCCCGGCCCGGCTCGACTCGGCTCGGCCGGTGGCGCGGACCTGGCCTGCAGCCTCTGCAGCGGCGCTGCTCTGCCCCTCAGCCCCACCAGGGCCGGGTGGGCGCTGGGAGCCCCGCGCCTCCGCCCCGCCGGTCCGCTCACGGCGGAGGGGCCCGGAACCGTTCCTCGCACGGCCGCACCGGCGCTGGCAGCCGCCAGTTCCGGCGTGCCCGGCCGGGAGCCGCAGCCTCCCTTCCCCCGGTGCCGCGGCGCGGGGCCGTCCCGTCCCGTCCCGGCGCTTCTTCGGTTGGTGTCTACCGGGTCCCGGTCCGCGCAGGCCGGCGCGGGGGCTGAGCCCCGCTTAGTGCCGCCGAGCCCAGCTCAGCCCGTCAGTGCCTCCGCTGCCCCGAGTGACGGTGGCGCCTCACGCCGGGGCTGGGCTTCTCCTCCCGGTTCTCCCCGTGGCGTGTGCCATCTGCAGGATCCTCGGGCGTTTCGTCAGGAGCCGCCTCCCCGCGTGCGGCGCCGCGTCCCCTCCCGGGCCGGGGGGAGACCGGCCGCTTTGTTCCAGCGCTGCCCGCGCCGCCTCCGCCGTAACGCGGGGCTGGATGTGCTCGGTGCCTCCGGGGAGCGGGGCAGGGAGCACGCCCGGCAAGCTGTGCCCGGTGTGCTGCTTGTAACCCGAACGCAGGACGGCTTGCCGTCCGGCTTGAGCTTTCCCTCCCTCTCCCGAGCGCGTTTCGCCCTGTCCGTGAACCCCACAGCCTGTGATAATCGCCCCTCGGGTCTGTCCTGGCCCTGGCGAGCCCCTCACTGCAGCCGCGCTCGGGACTGGCCTGATGGGTGTCTCACCCAAAGGCTGTGTGACAGAACATGCCTGCCCTGGTCGAGCTCTGGTCGCTGGAAACAAGTCATTGATTTTCTCCTGAGTAGTTAACGTTGCTTATACACGGTCCTTCCAAACATTGCACTGATAACTGGGCGCTCCAGTGCCGAGTAGTGGAACACGGCACTGATCCAGTAGCTTTTTATATGATAATATCTCCCACATAACTTAGAGGGGCAATAGGTTAAGTGCCCTGAAAAAAAAGGGGTGCGTCCGTATGAGCAACACACCCAACTTGTCCAAAAATCACACCAGTCTGCCTGGTGGTTGAGGTTTTGCTGCATAGGCTGTCGTTTTGGGGGAGAAAAGTTGATCAAAAGACTAAGTACATTCTTATTATCTGTTTAAAAGCCTCTTTGTTAAGCAGTTAATCTGTAACTACAGTGCTGGTGTGTTATTTGGGCTGGTGATGGGAAGGGAGAATGGCTGAGTACTGCTGCTTCTGATTCTCACCTGAATGCTGATGTGTATTTCCCTTGTAAAAGAGAATCTATGAGAGAGGAAACAGTCCCTTGGTTAAGGCTGTGTGTGAAAGTAAAGAGCTCTGCCTTCACACGCTGCTCTCTTCTGGAGTTTGTCTTTAAAAATCTCACACCATCCCTGTGCAGGTTGGTGTTAGTGGTCAGCAGGAAAACCTTGGCAGCCCTTTACAGGAAAGGCAGCACGCAGGCTACAGCGAAGATTCCCTGCGCATCAGCAGAAAAGGCAGAGCTTGTGATCTCTGCCGAGTGAGTTGGGATTCACAGAGCCCAGCTGGCTGTGAAAACCCACTGCAACGAGTTCTAAAATTCTGGTTATTTCCTAATAGCAAGTTATATGCCGGCACAAATGATGTAAATGATTTCACAAAGCTATGAATGGGGGAACTTCCAGCTTTGATAGTACTCGGCTGCTCGGTGGGATGCTTTTGCAATGCCTTTTATCTCAAGGCTGCTATATGATCTGTAATCAGCTCCTGGGTCTTCAGGCTGGGTTAGGTGCCTTCTCTGCACAGTTTTTGGCCTTATTGTGGAAATGAACATTGTTGTGTTCGTAGGAAATTCTGTCTGATCTGCATCTTACAACTTGATGTTGGAAATTCATGTGTAATTCCATCTCGCCTCCAGTTAGCGTGGATCGTACTTAAAAATGGTGATTGGATGAAGGGCTGGGGTGGCTTTGAGAGGAAACGAAGTGCAGGTCTTTTGGAAGACTGTCACTGAGACTAAAGAAGTACCTGGGGGCTCCCAGACCCTTTGACAGGTTTCTAAGGGACTAACAAACTGGTGTGGGCATGAGGAAGAGGCGTGGTTCTGCTGCTTGCTCTGGTTCAGGGCAAGGAACAGGAGAAAATCCCGTGTGCTGTGGGTATGTGTATTGGGACAGGGGAATATAGATGGAAAGAGGATGGAGGAATGGTGGGTAGACATGATGCTTGTAAACCTGTGTTTCCTTATGCTAGAGAACAACGTAAAGGTGGTTTGGATACAGCAATGCACAGCTGGAAGTCAGCAGGTGTGTGAGTACCCCAGTCCTGCCGGAACTGACCCACGCTGTAGCACCTGGGTGCTGGGGAAGTGTTGATAAATGTCATTTAGAGCCTTGGAGCACTATAAAACCCACCATGGTTCAGTTTGTAAGAGCTTGCAGAAGCTGTTCTATCAGGCACGTGGGTCTGGCGTGGTGACTCTACCGGGAGAGCTCTGCTTTGGGTGAGAAGAGATTATAAAAGTGAAGGCATGTGATGCTAGGGAAGCAGTCCTGTCTCTTGTCCGCATTAACAATAGAGAAGGAGCTGAAGATCAGTGGCCAGAATTCTTGGAGGCTGAAAGAAGAATCTGTAAACACCTGAGGGACTCAGTAGTCACAGGAAGACAAGAGGGAACCCCCTTAACAGCCTGTGTCAGAATTCCCCGACTGGGCTCCCTCTCTCTGGCTTCTTCTCCCTAGGGGTTTGCATCTTATCTCACTGGCTTCCTTTCCTCTGTTTGCCTCTGACTAACAGGCTTTGTCTTCTGGTTACTGGAAGTCTAATAATTTCTTTTGTCTGCCCCTTTCCTCCTTTTAGAAATACCAGATTAAATGGCTGTTATGTTCTGCAGATTATCCGCGTCGGTGACATGGATTAATTGTATACTTGACTCTAAGTTATTCAGCAGTAATGACATAGTGCCTCCTCTCGAAACAATGGTAATTTCAGGGCAAATGTTCAGGGCAAGTGTTGCCCTGTGGGGAAGAGCCACCTGCAATTTACCCCCTGTAAACACATCACATGAGTAAACTGTCTGTGTGGTTTTCTTGGCGTCTTCTACACAGCGAGTTGTCTGAAGGGTGTCTCTTGAAACACTCTGCTATCTCTTTCTTTTTGCTTTGTCTAGTTCTCTCCCCCTTCCCACTTTCTTTTGACTCTGATTTGAGTCAGGTAATTACAGACCTGGGTTGAAGCCTTCCTGGGGAGGGATCAGTAAGGCCAAGCCTTGCAGACGTGTTCCCAAAATTTTCTTGTACCTCAACGTCACCCTTTCACTAAAAGGTTTGGTGGGACTGCTCAGTTGTGGGTGGGCAAGTCTGAGAGCCCCAGGGGTGACAAACCAAAGGGAAGCTCTGTGTTCCTGGGCCCAAATGTCAGTGCTCTTTATGGTGACCTAAGGAAAGCCTTGAATGCTCCAGACCAGCATAAAAATGGAAGATCTGGAAATGCCGAAGGTCTGATGGATGCCACCTTTGAGCTGGGTTCCCATGCGGCATTGGTGTGACAGTTTGGTGATTTTACATTCTGATCTTGGTGTTAGCCAGAACAAGAGCAAAGAGGGGAAGAGAAAGTGAAGCAAAGCTTCTTGCCTAAAAGATAAATTGGAGAACTGACCCGTTGAGACTCGTTATGTCTGCATTTTATCTACGTGTCTTGGGAGGCAGCACTCCAGTCCGATGATCTGCATCTTGAAGGAAGCAGAAAATCTGGATTTTAGGGAAAGGTTATTTAATTGCAGTGTTTTGGTGCTGGGGAAGTGATGCTCAGGGGACTACTTAACTGTGGGTATTAAAGAACCCATTCACAGAGGTAGAAACACTGTAGAGAAACCAACAAAAGCTTAGGTGGTCAGACAGGGTTCCAGTAAAGAGAATGCACTAGCGTAATCTTCCGGTGTCTCAGAAAGAATAGAGGCAGTTCTGTCTGTGGCATCTGTTTTGTGAAAGACAAAACTTACTTAGCAAAATGTGAGAATGCTGTTACTGACCTCCTGTCACAGCTTGTTTTTCCCAGGAAGTCAGACCGCCAAAGACAGTGTGACAGTCACAGTTATTTGTTGTCTCCCTTTTCCTATTTAGTGAATGTAAATGGTGGGGTGTTTTTTAAACCAAAAGGATTATGTGCTCCTGAAAAATACCAGTCTTATTTTTGCATCCGCGTCGTAGCAGAAAGGAACAGCTTTCAGTTCCTAATCTGCAATCTTTCAGTGTAATACAACTGTCCTTTCTGCAACTTTGAAGCATCTAATGCAGTCAGTCTTACCCTTTTGTTTTAAAATTGAAAGGGAGGGAGAAAAATCATCTTAATGCCTATGATTATGGGAGGCGTGTACAGCTTAGTAATAGACTCACAAACACAAATGTCCTAGAACGTGGTTTTGGTCATATGCTGACTGCTTGGTGCTTTCATTGCAAATGGTTCTGTACAGAAAGCCTCCAGTGCTGGGGATCAGCCTGGGAACGGGGGATCTGGAAATGCCAAAGGTCTGATATATCCCACCTTCACACAGCTACCTGTGCTTGCAGTCAGTGGTGATGTTGTGTGAAGCACACAGGATAGGTGCCTACACACCTTATGTCTCCTGCGAGACACGGGAAGTCAAGTGGGATCACGGATGTGTGAAAACTTACTGACAGCGTTGTGTGTGTTGGTTGAAGCTGCCAGCAGGTTTCTCAGGGAGAGCTGAGAGTCTTTGTTGTAACTGATGACCGAGGTTCAAGTGCTCAGAGAAGCTCCTTTGAAGCTGTCAGTGTAGCTAACATGTGAATACCGCAGCATCCTTTGTACGGTGTGAAGTGTTAGTGTCCTTCAGCGTGGCAGGGGAGTTGGGGCTCAAATCAGGAGAGAGAACTGGGGTCTGTGCAGGTGCCTTTGTGTATTTTCTGCTTCAGAAACTGCCCTCAGTGTGAAAATCCAGGGATGTGCTCTTAAAGCACCTCCAGGTGCCAGTCCTTGGGCTCAGGACAGTTCTTTGTACATAACTTAAACACGATCCTGATATCGATGTGGTTGGCTGGTGGTGAGGTTCCTACACAACTGGATGAAATGGGTGGCTGCTCTGTAAGTTTGTTACGCTTGCTCGTGGGCTTCTGCAAACTCCTGGGCATCTGCTGCTCGGTGTCTGGCTCTTGCCTTTAGACTTGTCCCTTCACTGCCCGGCTGGGTGCCTGTAGGGGTCACAGCTCTGAAATGTGCTGGGCATAAGCTGCTGCTAACTGGTGCTGCTGCGAGGGCTTTCTGCTTCCATCATCCAGAATTCCAGAGTTATTCTGGTTTGGCTGCAGGATAGTTGCAGTTTTCTATGGATTAATTTATGGAATTGACTGAGACTGAGAGAACTATTTGTAGCACAGCTACTTTCAGATGCTTACTGCAAAATGTATGTGTCAAAAATTTGAGGGTCACGGTTTCTCCTTGTCCGGTAAACTGTGGTGTAGTGTTGTGAACTGTGTGTCTGAGCACAGAGTGGCTCTTCCCCAGTGTGTGCTGCTTTAATTATTCACAATACATACTGAGGTGCTAAAGGTCCTTCACACTGTGCAGACCTTACAGCGTACCCAGGAAAAATGCTGGAGGATGATTCTTTTACCAGCCTTTCCAAGGTAAAGGGGAAAAGCCCACAAACCCTCATTAGGAGATGATTTGCTTTTTAGTAAGCACTGGGTGTTGGGCTGTACCCCCTTTGGCAGGGGTCTTGGAGAGAGGGCTAAGACTGGTGGGTTTGAAATGGATGGAGGTGAGTTGCCCAGTTTGTTTTTTTTTGCAAAAACCCCCGTTTTTTTTGTAGGTGGGAGATTCAAACTTAACCAAGGTTTGAGTAACGTGCAAGGAAATAAGTTCACTACTAAGTAAGTACGAGGTGGGGAATCGGGAGGGAATCTGGTGGGTTTCTGGTTTCAGCTTTACTGAAAACTGATGGTGTGATCTTGAACATCCACGGGTTTTGGCTGTCTCAGTTCCCCCTTTGCCTGTTGTCTTGCTCACAGCCTAAACAGCCTTTTCAAAACAAGTCCTGCTGCTGCCTGAATTATTTCATTAATGTATTTACACCCCAGCAGCACCTGAAGGCACTCCTCTAAAGTTATGTGCAGTTTGGCTAACTGGACTTGGGTTTGCTCTGTGAAAATACAATACTGCTAACAAATCGTCCCACACACCTAATAAAATAGGATGAAGAAGCACATAATAAGAAAGGATGTAAAGCTTTTTAATGGGGCCAAGTGGAAAAACAATGAGAAGCAATCAGTGAGTGAGGTCTTACTGTGTGGTTAGAGTGTAAGAGAAAGGGAGGGGTGCGGGGATGATGCTCGGGTGTCTGCTGGAAGAGCTGCTTAAGGAATGAGACTTCCCTGAGAAAAAGTAGCGAGGTGCCTTTACTCATTCCTTCCTGGTTATTTTTCATGTTGTTATGAGTTTGTTCTCAAGTTAACCCTGTGTGATCAGCAGCACGCAGCGGGCTGCAGATCCGGAAGGCGCCTTGTTGCGGTTTGAACGTGAAAAGTGGTGTCACGCCTGTGCCTCAGCAGGGAGCCCTTCACCAGGGCAGGAAGCAGGTTTCTTCTGCCCAGGGTCTTGAATGGAAAAATCTCCCTTGCCAGTCCTGGACTCAAAGTGACAGCACACTGAGATGCGGTTGGTGGTTAAGAGATTTTCCTTGCCTGCTTCCTGGTGACTGTGGGGCACTTGTAGGCAGCAGTTTGGTGACAGCTCTGGTTCTTGGCATGAGAGGGCTGCCCCGGTGTTAGGAGCTGTAGGCATGGTGAAGTGGTGTCTGAACCGGTTGTTCCTTGGGTTTTCTTTTAGATACTTTTGTACCTGCCCCTCTCTTCCCTTCCAAGTTAAGCCTTTCCAGTGTGGTCTTTCTCAATTCCACATCTCATTTGAGCCAAAGTATTTGGGCTTCCGATGTCCGCGTTGTCAGGGTAGTAACCCCTTGGTTTAAACACTGAGTGCCCCGTAGCCTTCTGCCAGGTGGCAGCCACAACTCTGCAGTGTCTGTGTGAGTAGCTTCTGCTGTCACACGTGTGTTCTGCAGGGACAAACCTCACCCAGGGTGGTCTGACTTCTCAATACTCCCGTTTGCTCTGAAGCCTGAAGTGAGGTTGGTCAGAAACAGTCCAATAACCTGATGTAGAACAGATGGACATGTTTCCCATCTGTATGTCCCCAAACCATAACCTGGCTTGAGTCTGTTGAAAGGTGCTTGAACTGCAGGAAGCCTGACAAACTACTAATTACTTTTCAACTAATTGCAGCAGGACTTTCCTGCTGTTAGACTTCTTCCTGGGCATCTTTGCATAGATGCCTTTCTGCAGCAGCTCTGTGACAGCTCCAGGTTTGGCATGTGCTGAGGTGTCTTCTGTGCCCATCGTGCAGGAGTCAGGGTGCTTTTTTGTTAGAGGTTATGACTTGAACTAAGCAGTTCCCATCCCCTGATGGCTTTGCTGACCAAAGTTCTGGCTGTGCTTTAATGCCCAGGTACTCAGTGTGTTGGTGCCGTAGTATAAACCTCACAGTGCAACCTCACGCAGGCAGAGTCGGTCTCCTCAGTGTCTGCCAGCTGAAGGATATTGCTAGTTCCTCGCTGATTCCCCACAGCAGAGCAGAGAAAGTTGCCCTTGGTGGGAATGCTGTCCGCCCTTGGCCAGGAGGAGGTGTTGGGGTTTGGAGCTGCTGTGCTCCCGCAGTGCTCAGGAGAGCCACAGTCACAGCGGGAGGCCAGGCACAGGGAGAGGCAGGCAAGCAAAACAGAGGTGTCTCTGGTCCGCAGGGTGCACACCACTTACTTCTGTTCCCAGGGGAATTGCTAACGAGCAATGTTTTCAGATTTACTGTGACGCCAGTCCTATGCCAGCACAGGGGATGCTTGCCGATGGTAGCATACAGCTACACCTTGCAACCCTCACCCAAGGACTGGATTAAAACCCATCTCACAAAGGCATTGATGCTTCTTCCCACCCCCACCGCGGTCTCCTTGTGTGATGTAGGATGAGGTCACAGTGCTTGCCTGGTGTAGCCATGACACACAGACTCAAAGAGCTTGGGTTTTTATCTGCAAACTCATCCAAACTTTTATTCCCCATCGCGTAATTGTGTGGGCACAGAGGTTTGTGCTTACTGCTGCATTAAAAATTGGGGCTGGGAAGGTGAAATAGGCAACTTGGTAGAATAAAAGAGGTAAGAATGGGGGAAGAGTTGTAGCTGGCGCTTCTAATAGATGTGAACGTTTCTGGCCCCAGGCAGTGTGCATGTCCAGGTCAGCCAACCTGGAAACTACTTCAGAGAACCTGAGAAACTTTGGCTCTTGTTGGGTAGGGCTGAACTCCATCAGATTCAGCTGCTTTTGAACTTGAAATAAGTGTTTGCTTCCAGTATGTGCTGTAGTCGACTGGAAATGGAGGTAGATTTCTTCCAAAGAAGCACAGATCTGTTTAAGTAGCTGTTAGTTGGTTGCATAAAGCTGCCAGGACAATGCTGGGTTTTTAAAACGTGGGGTGTGAGATGTTGCCTCTGTTTAAGCGGGCTCTGGGGGGATGAGGCTGCGCAGTGCCCTTTCCCTCCTGTCTCTTCTTTCCTCCCCTGATGATTTATAAAAGGAATTATTTAGTTATGGGGAGCCAAAAGAAATTACCATAGAAGTGCCAGATGTTAATATTTTCTTAAATTCTTGAAATTCATGGGATGCTATGGTCAAATAGAAAGAAATCCAAGCTGGGCCTTCCACCACAGAGAGGCAGGGACTCCTCTTCCCATGCACACTGATGCAGGCTGGTGGCTGTGCCCCCGCGCTGGGCAGCCCTTTGAGCAGGCATGTGTGCTAAAAGAGCTGGGGGGGCTGCTGAAGGAGGGGTGAAAGGGTAGTTGATGGTGTGGGAGATGAGGTTTGGAAGCAGAGGATATAAATCCAGAGGGAAGCAGGCTCTCTGGAGTAGCTGTCTCAAAAGGAAATGCCTAAAATTGGTTTGGTGGAGATGGGTTTTTTGCTCTGTATGTGTTACAGGTGAAAGTACCACTTCACAGTTTCAAGGGGTTTGGATGCCTGTTTCCCTGTGCTTAGACCTTCATTTAAAAAAAAAAAAAAGGCTTTGATCTGAGGTTTGTTGCTCAGATTTGTCCTAATCCATGTGTAGGGCTCAGGGTTGGGGGCAACTCAGGCTAGATGGAGATTGGCACGTGTGATAAGAAATCATTTCATGGTTGTCTTTCTACATCCATTCCCTCCTTTCTACTGAAGAAGGCACTGAACAAACCAATATTTCCACTTGTTTCCTCAGAAGTAGGTCTTGTAAAAGGTAAGTATGCAGAAAACCAGCTTTTGATCAGCTGTCTGCTCCCTCGATGTAAAGAGCTGTACAAACAAGACATCGTAGTGTTTCTGTAGTATGGAAGGACAGAGGAGCTTTGCCAGAGCTTTCTTGTTTTGGCTTTGTCATTTTTTTTTTCCCCCAGATCAGAGACAGAGATGTTGACTGGGTGCTGCAGTTGTAGCTCCTGCTACACAAACCAGACATACCGCTGTCACCTTCTCTTCAGGGCTACCCAGTTAAATAGCAGAGCTGGGAATTGAAGAGAAGGGAACTTGAGCCAACAGAACATGGGAAAACAAACGTGGAAAAGAATGTGCTAGAGAATGAAAAAAAAAATAATTACTTTCTAGCCCCAAATTCTGCTTTGCTAGGTAGCAGCTGTCTGGCATTCACAAATTAAACAGCCGCTTAGCTAACAGGCATTGACAATGATAGCATGTCCTCTGCTTTGCTTTGGGTGCATGAAATGAGGAATTAACTCTCCCCTGCTGAAAGCCATAAGAGTGTCCGGAAGCTTGTGTTTACTCTGAACAAACATTTGGACTTGTCTGTTGCTTTCAGTACCTGAGCTATGCTTTATATCATCACCATGCAGAGCTGGTGGTGCTAATGGTGCTCTGAGAGTCAAAAAAGAAACTACTTTTATAAATGCGTGGATTGTGGCTGTGAAAGGTTTTATTCAATGCACAGTGGCTTCGGAGGGATTTGGGGCATTTTATGGTTTTCATAGTCTGTTCTAAATGTAAAGCTTTGCGTGGTCCTCTTGTCTTGCAGCATTTCATGTGGAACCCAGGGAGCCTGAAGGAGGCAGTGGAAGCGAGTGGAATGATTCCCTGTGTAACTGAAACGATGTAAGTATTTGATGTTTGCTGGAAAGGTCACTTGCCCTGCATCAATAGCAGCAACTCTTAGGGCAGCCATTACTTCTGAGCAGGCAGTTACAATCACCCTACTCCATGGGAAGCTTTGTGCCTCTGTTCAGAGCTGGACAAAGATGGGGCGCCCGTCATGCTGTTCCCTGCTCTCAGCTGTCCAAGAAGTCGCATCTCCCTGTTCACTAAGAAATTCTCTAAAGTTCATACGGGCTGTGCCCAAGCCTTTGCAAGAAGTTGAGGCTGGTTCAAGCCTTAGTTTAGTTCTAGCAATGTTGTCTTTGCCTTGGCTAATGAACAGGTACTTGGAGAGGGATTCAGTGGTTGGCTAAGCTCTGTCCCCTCTTGCTACCAGATTTCCTGAACTTGCCTTTTGGCTGCACTTCAATATATGGTGGGCTGTTTGTTTTTCCCCTTCTCTCTTGATATTTTCTATGTTTTGAAACTCATTGTAAATACCCTCTGATGCAACACTTCATTAAACAGCATAATGCTTGGCTGGGTTTTGTTGCTCTCTGGACATATCCAATAATTTCTATTACTACAATAACATTAGTCATTAAAGAAAAGCACAGGGTTACTTAAACATCTCCTTTGCCTCCTCTCTCCTCCTGCTGGCTCTCCCCTACTTTGCTTGGGCTGTTTTCAGTTGTGCCATGGTGTGCGTGTAAGAAGGAGAATTACTACTGACTCACTTTGTTGTTTTTCTCCCTTTGCATCTTTGGTTACGTGTAATTTGGATGCTTGAAAATGAAGAAAAAAAATTAGGTTTCCTTACAGCATTTAAAAAAGAACCCCAAAGAAGCAAACAACTCCCAGACAGAAAAACCCAGCAAGTATCAACAAGGCCTTTCCAATCTTCTCTAGGTTTTCTGTGTAATGTATTGGGCAATACAGCCTCACGCATCCTTTGTTCTCAGAGGGTGGCTTTCCCTTCGCTGGCTGTATTCACCAGCACTCCCCTTCCTGTGTTTCCAGTTGCTTACTCCCCTCTAGAAGGGACCAGAGAACATCCCTGTTGATCTCTGTGTTGCAGTTCCTGTTATGTGGAAGACGGCCTCACGGGCATCGTGGTGATTCATATTTACTGTAGGTTATTGCTCAATGTGTGTCTGAGTAATCAAACTTCTTTGGGAGTGCTGCATCCCGCAGCGCCGAGGCCCTTCCAACCTTAGCCCTGAATCTTGGTCTTTTTTAGTAAAATGGGAAAGCCAGCAGCCAGTGCTGCCCATCCTGCCTCGCTGTCACGTCCTGCTGCAGTGATTTTTCTCCTGGGAGCTGATCCTTTCTAGAACTGGTGCTTTGCCACCAAACCAGTATAACCCTTGGGCACGCGAGAACTTTATACTTGGAGTTCCCAATTCAGCTGGGAGAAATCTCTCTGCATGTTCTTGTGCTCACTTGACTCCAGTCTGCGTGGCCTGGAGGTGACATTAGCCTTGCTCTACTCGTTTAGGAGTAGCTCTCCTCCCCTTAAACAAGGAGTAGCTCTGCTCCCCCTCCTGAGAGTGCTCTTTCATACTCCTTGGCCACAGTGTTCAGTGCGGCTCCTGACTCCGCAATCGGATCCTCGCTCCAGCCTTCCCTAACAAAAGGGCTGAGCTCTCCCACGTGTTTCTGTCTCCTTCCGAGGCTCCTGTTCCGTTCATGCCTTGAAACCTGAGTCATGGAGGAAGCGGAGGTGACTAGTAAGTGAAGTGGATCCAGCTCAGCGAAGGCATTAAAAGGGGAGCTGATGGAGCGCCAAGGGACTTCTCTCTTCCAGAACCAGATACATGCACACACTGCCAGTGGGTGCAGTCTGACTTGATTTTTTTCTTTCTTTTTCCCTTTTCCCCAAGCTGCTTTTGCTATTTTTGGGGTAGAATGCTTCAGAGTGGCCGGCACGTGGCATCGAGTTTCATGTAGTAAGTAGAAAAGGGAGGAATTGCAGCAACTCTATTTGAGGACCTTCCAGCAGCGTTTGCTCATAACAAGAGGAGTTGTGCTCTGCAAAGCTCCTCAGCAAGCAGGAGGGAGGCAGAATTCGGTTGCTGTGAGGAAAAGCAGTGCTGGCAGAGCCCAGGCCGGGGCTGGTCGGGAGCCAGGAGTCAGGCAAGTAGGCTGGAGCACAGAGATGGCGTTGGCTGGAGGGATATGCTGCGGGATGGGGTTGCTGTGTGCTCCATGGGTTACCTTTGCTGTGCTCCCCAGTGGATTTTGGAATGGCTGGTGGGACAGGGACACTTCACATACAGACAGAACTCTGAGTGACCTTCCCTCTGTATTGTAACGCTCCCTTTTCATGGCAGCAAATGCAATAAACCCTCCTGTTCCATCCTATCAGTGATGTCACTCAGTAGTGAGGTTCTAAGGACCAGTGAAACTCTCTTTTGAGCTGTTTGTGTGGAAATGTGTAGTTTAGTGAACCCTTTAAAATACAAATGAGTAAGAAATTCTTCTTGAATAAATTAAATGGAATTTTACTTGTCCATAAAAATGATGCTACAAAGTTTATCTTTAAAGCTGTTCAATGAAAAGATGTGCCAGGTGTTTGTTCCTTCTGCTGCTTAAAAAATAGGGATTTGGTAGTTTTGTCTGGAGGTTTTGGGCTTAAGAAAAGGAACTGGGGAAGGCAAGCCAGGCAGCCAAACCCAGCATCTTGGCTGTTGTAGTTGTACTGGCAAAAAGACTTCTCTTTTGCTCATAGAACTGTGTACATGCTGGTTTGCCAGAACAGGTATAAGAGAAGATTTGGGCTTGTAAGCATAATTTCTGGAGAATTCATCTGCATTTGGTGCTGCTCTTCCAAGTTGATTTACAGCTTAAAACAGCTTTGGTCTCAGAGGGGCTTTTACCCAAGGAAGAATGCAGAAAAATGGCCACGATGTTTACTTTATTTCTTCAGTTTTAATTTTTATCACCTTTCTTCTAATTCTGTAACCTGGGAGCAGCAAGCAAAGATGAGGCAAACCCCATTTTTGTGTTGGAGGCTTCTGCCTAACTGACAGCAGAGATGAACTGCAAGTAAGTGGGTGAAGGAGGAGTATGATAAGCGATTGCTTTCTTGGAGTCGATATTTCTGAGAAATGGACTGTCTGCAGTGTGGCTGCGTGCTGATAGGATAGTGGCACTGTTAGTTTGGGTTTAATAGGGAAAATTAAAAAACCCTGTTCTTTGGGTAAAGTATCTTTCCCAAATATGCAAGGTTTTAATATTGTGATTTATAAAAGCAGAGTAGGATGAAATAATTTTGGCATTTTAATTTTAAAAAAACCCAAAAAACCAAACCCAAGCAAAACAGAACTGGCATTCCAGCTTCTTATCTGTATGTGCCTGGCTGAAAACAGTTCATTAAAAGGCCCCTCTCTCTGTCTGCCTCATTACCTGAAGGGAGAAGCCCACTTGAAACAGTGAACAGTTCCTAAACCCCATCTTGCATGAAAAGCGAGCATTGCCTCCTTCCTGCAAACACTCTGTGTGTATCTCAAGAAGAAAAGTAATCCAGATTCCAAGCACATCAAGCCCTCAAATTCCCCCCAAAGAAACCCCCAACAAAGCCCCCCAAACCCTTTTTTCCCCACTTGCTGCATATCCAGAGCTGCTGCTGAAATCTCTGCCAGGACATCTCATCAGTGTCCTGTTCTCCCCGCTGCCCTCCTCACTGCTTTGTTTCAGCACTTTATATTCTTTATATAAAATGTGGCTATACTTTTAAAAAACATTTCCTTTAAAATATTCCTGGGTTAGAGTAGTCTGTCTTGATGAAGCCTGTACGTGAATCAACCTCTTTGTAACCTATGTTACAGTAAGAATTTTAGGAATTTCCTTTATTAGGACCCGTTAGTATACTGCAGGCACTGAGTGAGCTGCACTGATTTCTAGGTAAACCAGCCTGAAATTGCCTGAAATTTATGGCATATGCCAACCTTCTGTACAGTGCTTCTTTTCAATATGCAGCATTTGAATATCCTGAAGTCTATCTCTTGCTAGCAAATGTTATCCTTCATTGAATGCTTGGGATATTCATTGTGGAGAAACAGCAGTTTGACCCCAGAACTGTGTTTTTTCAGGTCCATTGACTGCCGCTAATGGCATGGTGAGATGTGTTGAAGAGCAGCTGCGAGGGTGTCCGACGGCAAGGGGACTGTTCTAGAAGCTGGGCTTGCAACATCATGGGCCAGTGTGTCACCAAGTGCAAGAACCCTTCGTCTACCCTTGGCAGCAAAAATGGGGAGAGGGAATCTGGCAGCAAGTCGCACGGTAAGAGAAGCGTGGTCCACAAAGACGACCATGGTTCAGCTTGTGGGAAGTCTTCAGGAGATATCCTGGTGAACGGGACGAAGAAGACTGATGCTGCTGTAGAGTCTAGCCAGCCCCCAACGTTTTCTGGAGATACAAAGAAAGACTCTGTTTCCAGCACAGAAGAATCTTCGCTCCAAAGGATCGGGGAGTTATTTAGGAGGTATAAGGATGAGCGGGAAGATGCCATACTGGAGGAAGGAATGGAACGATTTTGCAATGACCTCTGTGTTGATCCCACTGAATTCAAAGTGCTAGTTTTGGCTTGGAAATTCCAGGCTGCTACCATGTGCAAATTTACAAGGTTAGTTCTTGGGGAACTTGTAATTATTTTCCTATGTTAAAGTATATCCTGTCACCTGTCTGTTGGAGACACAGCCTCATTAGCTTCACTTGCTTATTTCTTCTAACACTTGTGTTTTGATCAAATTAGTTGCTACCCCTGCTGAAGGTAAGCTTCATGTCGTCCTCTCTTCCCTTCCCCTCCCCTCAGGGTGGGTTTTGGATCAGAAAACAGGGCTGTGGACATTGTGCTGCTGGTGATGGTCAGTGTACTGAGAGTCCTGATTTACTAGAAGCAGTTTTACTGGCCCCAGAAGTACCTGGGTGATGCGATCAGGCTCTGAAATTAATATTCACTTTAAAGTAATGTGAGACTCAGTAGTAATTGCTGCCAACCCCGTCATTCTTTCAGGGAATGATAACAGACTGCTTCCTAGGAGTTGTTCCTGCCCAACCAGTGTTACACTTAATGTCTTTTTCTGAGACTAATCCTGTTAAAGCATGGAGAGGGAAGGCAGTTTTGACACTGGTAGCTGTTTCGTACTGGCTGAGAAGTGATAGGTATTTAAGTGCTGCCTGCCCTTCCGGACAAGGGGGTCAGTCTGTGGGCTTACATCACATGCAACCCTGTGGGGAACAAGAGAATGGCTAAAACTTAACCAGGAAAAAAAACCCCAAACCACCAAAACTACAGCAGCCCTCCTGCCCCCAGTGTGCTTATCAATATCCAGGTAAGGGCAAGTAGAGTCTTCCTACAGGGACTTTTGCTCTGGCTGGATTGGTTTGAGTACTGCTACCTATTTCTGCTCAGCTAATAACTCTCAAATTACTTTGGTGTTGTGAGCCTTGGACCAAGTTGGTGCTGTGCACTGAACACAGAGAGCTTCTCCAGCATCCTTAGTGTCTCTGCGGATGTGGGGTGTGCCAGCAGATGAGTTACTCCACAATGTAAATGGGTTGTGTACCCACAGCATCCCTGATTCTGTACTGCCACTGTCAGTTTTCTTGGGGGGGGGGCAGACGCAATGGTGGGAGGTCGCCTCTGTGTGAGGGCACACTCCGTGGCATGGCTGCTGATTGGCTTCTTGCATCGAGTAAAGCAAGGCTGTCTTCTCCTTTGTTCTTGTGAGTGCTGCCCCATCTCCTGTCTTCCCTCCAGCCCATCCCACGTCAGAGGCTGCTGGCGTTGGTTAACACCAGCTGGTTATAACTCTTCCTCATGAGCATCACAGAAATCAGAGCTAACCATCTCCCTGCTTGGCCAGATTATTAGTAAGTTAATTAGCATTGGACCGGTGCTTCGAGCAATGTTTATACGTTGCGTGGTAGCCCATGTTATATGATGCCATGCTCTCTTCCACTCTCCCAGCAGGTGCCTTGCTGACTGTCACCCTGGCACCCTTTTTACTTTGCAGGCTTGGAGAGCAACCAAAACCCATGAGAAAGCCACCGGTGAACTGCGCTGTCCTTCAAGAACAGCTCGCCCAGAGCATGGGCAATGCCAAAGCAAGCTGGTTTACATACAGCACTTGAGCACATAAATGTGGTGCTTTCAAACATCTGGCAGTGCTGCTGTGGTAAACTTTACTCACTCCTTAACGTGGAAGGTGCTGGATATGGTAATACTGAGTAGGGAAACAGCAGGGAGCTAGATCTGGGAAACGCTACTGGTGCCAGCACATCTGGGGGTGTGTGGTTCCTCGGGCCGTCAGGAACTGCTCGGAAACATCTGTCTTTCCAGCAGCTCCTCTTGCCAAAATCTTTGTGCCTCGCCCAGATAACCCTCTTCCGACGTGATGTAGCTGAAGGGAGGTGGGAAGCACTCAGTGCATGAGATCAGTGGGAAGGACTCACACTAATTTCTCCCTCTTAACAGGAAGGAGTTTTTTGAAGGCTGCAGAGCAATAAACGCAGACAGCATCGACGGCATCTGCGCGAGGTTCCCCAGCCTCTTGACCGAGGCCAAGCAGGAGGATAAATTCAAGGATCTCTATCGCTTCACCTTCCAGTTCGGCCTGGACTCTGAAGAAGGCCAGAGGTCGCTACATCGGGAAATAGCCATTGCCCTTTGGAAATTAGTCTTCACCCAAAACAAGCCCCCCATTTTGGACCAGTGGTTACACTTCCTAATCGAGAACCCCTCAGGAATCAAGGGAATCTCCCGGGACACGTGGAACATGTTTCTAAATTTTACTCAGGTGATCGGACCGGACCTTAGCAACTACAGCGAGGACGAGGCCTGGCCCAGCCTCTTCGATACCTTTGTGGAGTGGGAAATGGAGCGAAGGAAAAAGGAAGAGGAAACCAAATGTATTATTACATCTTCAGACACAGAGGGCCTGGGTGAGGAACAGACTTAGCGGCGGCGCAGCAGCAGTGACAAAAAAAGCCAACCTGTTGCCCTTCATGAAATGTAAACTCTGGATGTTTCTGGAAATTACCAAGGCTCCAGATTTTTTTCTACTTTACACCTTTTTCTGCCTTGTCTTCGAAAGGGCTCTAAAATGCTGTATCATGTTTTAGGCACTTTCTTCAATTTTGGTTATTCCTTTTACTCTTGCCCTGAAATATTTGACCCTGACTACACGTTAAGCATTTTGGGGGTTGTTTTTTATTTTGGTTGGTTGGTTTTGGTTTTTTTTCTAAGACTTCAGATTAGTATAAGTAAGTCTGATATTTCTTGCACAATGTAGATCTTTTTAGTTAGGTTAAATTAACATTGCTAAATTATACAGTGCCAGATTTCAGTTCTTCATACTACATCTGTCAGGGCAGGTCTGTACTGTGTGTAGTGCTGTTTACATTGTTGACATTTTAGGCTGTAATAATTTTAAGGTTTTATACCAAGATGAACAGCAGTGTTAACTGTTAACTAGAAATGCATTAATCCCCCTGGTAATAAGGCTCTAAAAACCAACATAAACAACAGCTATTTTATAATATGGCTAATTCCCATTTTAAGCTAACTCATAGCCAATGAGTCCAGATCATTCCTTTTTATTTTCTGGAGTTTCAAACTAAATGTTGGGAGTGTTTTATAAAAAATTACTGTACCTGTCAGTCAACTGAGCGGTAGATGACGATTTGTATCTAAAATCTCTTACGCATCACGTAATAAAAGAGCAGTACTACCTCAGTTTTATTGAAAGTGGACTTCTTGATGGACTTCCATTTTTCTCTGGAAGTTGTATTTTTTCTGGATACGTGAGAATATTTTTACTTGACTCAAAGAACCAAAGGTTCTGCTTCTTAAGTTTGCTAAACATTGACAGAAGCAACACACAAAGCCTAAGTCTTCAAGGAAAACTGTGGTATAATTCTGCTTTAATTTGTTTGATTTATACCTAAAGTATTATCTTACTTGTCTGGCAAGCACAGTACTTCTCTGCAAGGAACTATCTTTTGCATTAATATCGACAAACTGGTTTTTTAAAACCTATGTTTTAATTGCTAGGTCGCAGTTAATACTCCACACTTTCTGGAGCAACGATATCGGCATCTGATGACAAAGTGAATTCTTAATGTGTTCTTAATGACAGCAGTGTAGATGAGTCATTTTTAGACTGATTTGATAATATTTGGATAGGAGTCAGTTTATTATTTTACAATGCCTGTACTGGGACTCTTTGCCTGTTGAAACTGTTGTGACTTAAAGGGAGTTTTATTAACACTGGTTGGAACTTTTTTTGGTTACTGATGCTACCTTTTTTAATTTTAGTATGTCAACTTTTTTACACCTTTTGGTAAAAGGGATGATTGCCAAGGCTTTCTGTAGAGCTTAATGAGTACTGGCTTCGTGAATTTGCTACACTTCCATTGCACACCTCTTGTTTTCAGGATCGGGAACCAGCTTCAATTTAAAAACAAAACACCCCAACTGAACCCAAAACCCTGGACCCACTGGCTTTTGTGATGTAAGGGTTTGAGAGGTCAAGGGAAGAAAGTTTTTTGAAGTGGATTCAGGATGGCTGTGTTGTCTGCCATGCCCCAGAGGGGTTAGGACCTGCCTGAATGCTGGTGCCTGCTTTGCTGGCGTGCAGCCTGTGCAGTAGCTCAGGTCTGAGAACACCGATCTCTAGCAAGCTGTGGGGTTTGCAGACTGTTTGAAAACAAACCCAGCAGCCACAGATAGCATCTCTTTTGTCCAGTAAAAGGAGAGTTTGGTCCATGGTGCTTCTGCAAGGTCTTGCTGGGATAGGCGGTGGGACACTGATGTGGTTGTTCTAGGTGGAGCTGAGCTGGTCCCTTTGCAGGAGGGGAGCCCAGAGCTGGCTGTGGTGTTAGAAGGAGATCCACCCAAAGCTTTGTCTTTGCTGCTGTAACCTTCCAAGCACTCTTGGGCAGCAAACCCTTACTCTCCTTGGGTGAGCAAAGCAGTTGTGTGAGTACAGTTGGATTTCTGGTGAGGCTTTTGCTGGTGCTGTTCTTTAAAAAGACAGTAAAATGCCCCAACAGAGGCTGCTTTGTTAGCAAAGGCTCCAACTGGAGACTGGATCGATAGTAAATGAAGACTATTTATAAGTTTGAGACTACTCATTCAGTTATTAAACGCTTTGTTCATTGCTTTATACCTTTTTTTTGCAAAAGAGAATTGAAAATGTCCTGAGGGTGAAAACCTGACCACCCAAATAGCTGGCCAGTGAATGCAGAGCTGGGGCAGTGGCTGCTGCTGGCTTCCCCACCAAACCAGCAGCTCTTTAAGGAAGGTGTTTATCCTGTGATCTGAATGCAGATAGCAGTGAGGAAATCCATCTGTGGCATGTCAAGGTGTAGCTGTTTGAGGGTATTGGGTGCAATGCAGCATCTTTGTAAAGGCAGAGGTGATCATATGCAGGAAGGGAAGACTCTTTATTTCCCACTGGGGAAAGGGGGTGAGGTGCTGGGGGGCTTAAGTCCCACCAGACTCCTCTCGGTATGAGAGCACGGCCTTGCTCTTGTTCTGCTGCTCTCAGCCCAGCCACAACTGGCTGGGGAGAGCACTTAGAGAAACAATCTGCAAAGTACCCTTTGGTTTTAGCCTCACCTCCGTTTGTTAATTACTGTTTCCAGACTGCAAATCAGACCTGTATCAGCTTTAAACTCCTGAGCTGGGAGCTGAGGGTGCAGCTTGAGCAGTGCCAAAAGTGAGATAGGGTGTCAGGCCAGTCCGTGGAGTGATCCTGTGATCCTAAGGGAGAACAGGCCCTGCTCCTCAATTCCAGTGCACCCGCCTGGGAGGGGGTTTGTATGTGTTTCTGAGAAGCCTTTACCAGTATTGGAGCCTCTGGAAATACTCGGTTTGTGGTTAAGCTGTGAATATCTGTGGAACAGGCCAAATACATTTGCTCTTCATTGTCACAGAACTGAAATGGTTATTGTGCAGGGCTGTAGGGAGCTGCCATGCTGAGGAAACCCTTGAAACCCTTGCAACTAATATTTTTTTTAAATTAGAGTATGCATCTGGAAATGCTATGCATGTAGTGAATCTGCTGCAACCTGGGCTAAATAACTACAGCTACCTATATAAATAGTTATATACTGGAAAAGTGGCCTGGGATTCCCATTTGGTGGCATTTGATCCCCTTCCCCTACACACAGAGACATACAGCTCCTGTAAACTTCAGTCCCTGGTAATAAAACACCAGCCACCTGCACTGTATTATAGTTTGCAATGCCTTTAAAATTTGGCTCCCAGATCAGCTGGAGGCTGTTGTGCTAATTTGTACCGGTTGTGGGTGGTTTCTGAGGTCAAAGACTATTGATTGATGGCAGTAAGGTCTGGAGAGATTTCACCCAGAGCCGCCCATAAAACCTGAGTGAGGAGATGAATTGGAATGGAACAGAGAATTGTGAGTTTCCTTGCTGCTGGTGCTACTCCAGATGGGGAACTGCAGCTTTCTAATCCAGTGCAATTGTGAAGGAACCACAGGGAAAATAAATGGAGGTGTGGCAGTGGTGTAAGATCAGATACTGGAGCCTGCGGGAGCTCAGTCTGCCCCGGGGCAAGTGCCAGCTTCCCCAGGCTGGCACAGCAGCTCTGCCGGTGCATCAGCCTCTGAACCGCTGCACATACTCAGCTGAGCACATCTTGAGCTGAGCCCGCTCTGCAGACCAGGAGCAACTCGGGGTTGCGGCAGATAGATGAGATGCAGCCCCTGTCCCTGAGGGCAGCCTGGGGTTCAGAGTGCCAGGGTGGCAGCAGCTTTGTGGGTGCCTCTGTTTTGCTCCTTGGTGTCTGTCAGGGCTTGATGTCCCATGGCTCTGGGACAAGCCTGTTCCCCTGTGGTTCCCAACGTGGCTGTGCAGCAACTGGTGACCTTAGCGTTTTGTTGACACTGTCAGTCAGTACCTTCCTTACAGCTTGAAGCCTTGTTTCCCCAAACCCAACCCCCAGCAGAGTGAAAGCAACACCACGTAGTTCATTGCCCCCTCAGCCACGATGGAATGTGCTGGCTGAGGTTACATCATTCCCATCCATCAGGGAACGGGATAAGTCATCCTGAGCTGCTGGGTCTCACAGCCTTGTGTCTGCGGTGTGATCCTTTCAGTTAGAAGGTCTGTGGTAAATTGGGCACCCAGCTCTCCCCTTGAGCTCACTCTGCTCCATGTGTGTGTGTGGATGTAGCCTTCCAGGTAAAAAGGGAAGATGCTTAACCTGAAACTCAAACTCTTCAGGGCAGTGCTGCAATACACAGCGAAGCGTCAATACTTGTGCAAATAAGAATTGAAAGCTGAGTGTCTGCTTACACCTCCGTGTGTGAGCAAAGCTGCCAGTGTTAAAGTCTTCTCTGCACTGTGAAGGTTGGATCTTGGTTTAGGTTGCCAACTGAAGTGAAATACAGGAGATTGTAAGAAAGAAGGCTGCAACTCCTTCACCATGAAGTACGTCGGTGTGTCTACCTCTTGTTCTTACACTTGAACAGCTTAAGGTTACCATCCTTTGCTCCCAGGATTTTATGCCTGGATGAGGAATCTTTTACCTTTCTTTTTTTGTTAATTGAGTTGAAGTATTAGCTGTTTGCCATAGGTTTTGGTGTCCTGCTTTGGATCTGCATGCAATCTGCCCTTTGAAAGGGAGCCAAGTCAAGCTGCAAACAAACATGTTGGTTCTCCTGGGTGCTAGTTCTGGAGTGCAATAGACTGACCCACCTGGAGCCGTGTCACACGGGGCTCAGGTGCTTTTATCATCACCCATCCTCTTCCCCGCTCGGGATGCCTGTACTGACAGCGAACTGGAGATGGGGCGGCTGCTCCCTGCTTGGGAGCCATCAGCCTTCTCCTTGTCAAGCTCAAGGAGCCCACCCCAGGCAGTGCTGTGAGTGCAGCTTTTCTTTCCATGAAAAATCCCATATTCTGTTCTGTTGGGCTGGACCCGTCACACCCGGCAGAGGTGGGAGCTGCGAACGGACAGGGACTGCACGCACCCACCCACTTCCCCCAGGGTCAGAACCTGGCTCAGGACAAACTCCTCATCCTTGAGCAAAGCTGGAGAGTTCTGGAGCAGGATGGAGATGCTGGAGCTTGGCTGGAGTCATTAACACGTTCAGGCAGGGTCTCTTCCATGCAACACCTCTCTGTCCCTTCCTTTCCTCCCTAAAGAAGACTGCAGTGCAGTTACTGTCGCTGTGCGTCCCGAGAGGATGCTCTGCTGCAGCAACTGTTGCTGGGAGCTGCTGCTTCCAGTCTGAGGGCTGCTTTGGGGGATCACCTCTTGTACTACCCAATTTCAAGAGAACAAGGGGCTGTGTGAGGCCGGAGGTAAAAGGAGCAAGACTGTGCTGGTCCTGCCAAGAGCTTGCCTTAAAGTCACTCAATGACAGCGGTTTCTTGCTCCTGTTGCAATCCTCAGTCTTTCTGTAGGTAGGTTTGAAAATCCAACAGGTTCTGGAGGGTTCTGTGACTTTTATTTTTAAAGTTTCTTATCTTTGCATAATTGCACTCTGCAGCGAAGCCCTTCCTGGACAACACATCATCCCACACAGGCATAAGACCCTGTCTGGCCCCAGCGTTCCGGCTGCGAAGCTTTGGGGTTCCTCTCCCCCTGTAAATGACCCTCGGACTCGAGGCTGCCGCTGCCCACCCGTGTGTTTACTTGAATGTTGCTGTTTCCTGCAGCTCTGACTGCTGACTCCTGTGCTTGGGGCCCAGGAGAGCACAGGCCGTGTGCCCGGAGGCGGCAGGGCCGCACCGAGGATCTGCAGGGCCAGAATCTGGCTGCTCCCATATGCAGGGCCTGCTGGAGGCCTCACCCAATACTGCTCGATGGTTCGAAGTTGGGAGTTTTTAAATTATCTTAAAAATAGGCTTGTGGTCTTGTCTAGCAGCTTCAGTCAGCCTTTTGGAGAGGAGGTGGGCTGGCAGGAGGGGTTGGAGGAGTGGTTGGTTACTCCTTGAGTGACTCAAGTCCCAAGAGCTGTGGATGCAGGTGGCAGGATCACGACCTGCCCCAGCGGACTGGGGTTTGTGAAGCCACCCTGAGGCCTTGACTGGCTGCGTGGAGGAGGAGGAGGGTCAGGCTGGGGGCTCTTCGGAGCAGGCGGATCTCTTGGAGTATGTCCTTAAGGTCCCCGTTTAGGCTTGAGCTTCCCTTTGTGGGGGGAAGGAATGAATGTGTTCTGGTAGTGTGCTGGCACCCTGAGAGGTGCCTCCTGCTAGCTAAGGAGAGGAGGAAGAGCAGGCCTTCACGTGGCTTTCCTCAGGCTGCATGTGAACACAAGTAGCCGCTCGATCTCTCGATTCCCCAGAGCGCTGGAGGGTCAGTGGGATCAAACCTGCTGCCCTTGGTGCCTGGAGCTGGTGTTGCCTTTCGGCCTCAGCCCAGAGAGAACCAGGTCTGATCCCATTTTTGAGCTGTGGGAAATGAATGTATTGTGTGTGGTGGAGCGGAGCCATGCCTCCTCTTTCAGACAGTGTGTAAATGTGATGCTTGAAAATGCCTGGAGTAAATTCTGTTTCATGTGGGTCCCTTTCTCAAGGGATGTGACCAAATGTGCAGACCATGATCTGAAGGGAAGGTGGGAGAAGTCCAAGATAATGCAGCTACTGAGCTCCATTTGCTTTGTAGTTTTCCAGTTGCTTTTCTCACATCAAATTGAGCCCACCCTGGTGATCTGGAACAGAATGGAAACAGCATCTCACAGAATGTGCAATCGAAGACGTGGTGCAAACAGGTTGTAATGAGAGGGTTGTCTCTACTCAACAGCATTACACCCCAGTGCAATGTTCTTGTTGTGTCCCTTCTGGAAGAGGAGCATTAAGTGCAGTCTGAGGTTTCTCTTTTCTTACAAGCAAAGCATTGGTTTGTCCATGACTGACTTCTTGTGGAATTTGTGCCAGATGTATATTAAATATTTTGGTGCTTTTTCTAATCCAAGCTGCCATTCATTTACCTGTGACATTATTGTACTTATGTATATTTAAATGATGGGTCCCATAAAGGAAAAAATCCCCACCCCACAACCCAGCACCCCAAGTTGCAATGTATCCTGACTACTGTAGCTTTGTAAATGCTCCAGAGCCCGCTGGGTTTCCTGTGTTCCAGTAAGGTCTGAGGGAGGGGGAGTGGGGGGGGGGCAGCTACACAAACCTAACCCACTGGAAAGGGAACTTGCACGCCGTTCGGTGCGTTACTGAAGGAATGAGTAACGTTTGTGGTGTTTACATGATGACACGTTGGTGTTCACTTTTTTTGTGCTCAAGCTTTGTACAAAAATGTCTTATTTAAAGCTGAAGTCCTTTTTACATTTTCAATTAAAAGGGGACAAATTAATTATTTTTTCATGCCTATAACTAGGACTGTTGCTAGTTTTATTTGCCATCTCCAATGTTTCTCAAGCAGGAAGCTGGGATGCCCACTCAATCTGACCTGGTCCTTGCAGGGAGGTGACTGCATCACTTTTAAGTGTATGCAGTGAAAATGAGCTGGGTCAGGTTCTTTAGGGGCTTTGGGGGGGTGTTAAACTTTGCAGTGCAGGTGTCTGCACTGAGGGGATGCTGGCTGTGAGCAGCCTTGAGAGGGGCCTGTTCTGCCAGAGGGATGAGGGCCAGGGCCACTCTGCCATTTGTCTCCTTGCACCAAGGTGCTGGACCCTGGTCTCTGGGGTTGGGCTTGGCACTGGGGACCAGTGGTGCAGAGCCAAGGGATGGGCTCCTGCTTTGGGCAGTGACGGCACTGATGTGTATCCTGGTCTGCAAGAGCTACGGCCAAAGGATGCTGGGCTTGAAGGATGCCGGGCTTGAAGGATGCCAGGCTCACTGGGAGTGGGTGAAATACCTCATTAAGAGAAAAGAAAAAGTGGCTGCATTCATCCTGCTTAGTAATAGGTTTCATTTTGGGAGTGTTGGAGGCTTTAAATTGAGGTGTGAAAGGCACTGATGTGAGCACCCGCTCACTAGTGCTGCCTCTGGGCCCCTGCTGTGGCTGCTTCCTCTCCCTTGGTTCTGCTGCTCCTCCAGGCAGCAGCTCCCAACTCCTCTGTAAGCTGCTGCTCGCTCAGGAGCTCAGCACAGGGAACTTGGGGCTGTAAAGTTGAAGGGATGCAAATATTCCATCAGTGTATTTAGTTTCTGGAATAGTGTCACCTTTCTTTCAGCCTATTCTAACTCATACCAGGATGCCTTTGTCTCTCATTCAGACCTTGTAACATTTTTCCTTGTCTGGGGTGCTGGGTGCTCTCCCTGGCATCCTCCTGCTTAGAAATTTGGTACAACAGGAGAGGGTTGGAGCAGGTGACACCAGCTGTGAGGTGCAGGGAGGGCTAAAGCTGCTGGGTTGTGCATCACCTTGTCCTGCTGTGGGCAGAGTCTGCGCTCCTGGCTGAAGGTGACACGTGGAGCTTGCCCAGGGGTGTGTGTTCCTCACAACAACCCCTGTCCCTCACGCAGCCACCTCAGAGCTGCTTTTTTTCCTTCCCCTTCTTTTTTTGTGTCTGAGGGGCAGCCAGGGAGGGAGGAGAGTGGAGTCCAGCCAAGCCGTGTGAATCACCAATTCCTCCTTTCCACGGGCTCAGCACAGACCTTTCCCGGAAAGGAGGCGGCGCCTGTTCCAGGAGCTTTTCCAGAAACCCATGTGAATCCAGAGCTGCTGCAGGTACCACGGCCACTGGCAAAGACAAGGGGCAGGGAGGCCAACGAGCCCAGGTCCCACCTCACAGGCCACCACTGGCTTACACACTACGGTCCCGGTTGCCCCCGGCTCAGGCCCAGCCTGTCCAGGGCTGGGGCCCACTGCTGCAGCCAGAGGGGTTTTACCATGAGCGGGGTTGGGCTCTGAGAAGCTTTGAAAGGCTTTTATTTTTAGGCTTTGTAAAAGATATGGAGCAAAAGCCTATTGTTCTTACAGGGAGAGCACTTTACGAAGACATCAATATTTAAAGTAATTAAAAATATCTTCACAAAAGCCTTTGCTGAAAAACTTGGCAGTTTAACAAGTGTTCCTCCCTCCATCATCTTTTATTCCCATCAGACCAAGGCCGGGCTGTGATCCGTGCACGCTGCAACAGAAAGAGGAAGAAAGAGGAGGTGGGTTATTTCTGCTGGGGGGAGCTGTGCTACTAAAGAAGCCTGAGCCCCTGAGGGTCAGCACACTGATAAACTGTTTTCTCCAACAATCACTCAGGATTCTTTTTAATCAAGAAGCCTCCTCTGGGAAAGAGCAGTACAGGAACCTGGCTTGGCAAGAACAGTCTTCTGAGCCTGGGAACCTCCCAAACCCCCGGCACCCGAAGAAGGGGCTGCAGTGGGAACTGCTGCCTTCCCTCCCACCCCCCGGCAGCCTGAGCTGGAAGACAGGCTCTGGGTGCCTTGTGGATGCAAATGCCTGAATCCTGGTCTGCTGGTGAGGGGAAGGAAGCAGCAGGTGAGCTTCTGCCGTGTGAGGTTAGTTTGGGATGGCCCTTGGAAAGGAAATGTAGACCTGCTGAGAGAACCTGCTGAGAAAGGTACATGGTGTGGGCTGGAACTTCACAGCCCCCTCTCCTCACCCTTCCAGAGGCTGAAGGCGTGGTGCAGAGCACAACACTGCACTGTGGAGACAGAAACGCTCACAAACATCTCATCTGCCATCACATCTGCAGCAGAGTTCAGAGGACTGCAGCAGGTACCCCCACAGCTGAGTTAACATAAGCCTATGTTTGTGAGCAAAGCTCTCCCAGCGCAGCCCTGGGCCTGGCTGAGAGGGTTTGTCACCAGCGTTAAGCTGGGACTGCTGGGCCACAGGGTAGTGCTGCATCCCCATTTGTCTCTGGAAGTGAGAGAGGGGAGCCCAGTCTGGCTGCTTGATGAGGCAGAAGAGCCGCTGCCCAGCAGCGCTGTCTCCCTGCTTCTATTTTGGGGCACTCTGTCTCCAGAAGGAATGGCACCCCTTCTGGAGACAGTGTGAGAGCAGAAAGAAGTGTGCCAGTCACTCGGGCCTTGCCCGGGCGGGGTTTAACCTTTCTGGCTAATCATTAAGCAGTGGGTGACTGCAGCAGTTCAGGCCCGGGGCCTGCAATGCAGGCAGCCCATGCACCTGGAAGCATCCCTGATGGCAGCACCCAAGACCACCTCTAGGACTGGCCCCTTCCCACAAAAGCGTCGACTTGGTCGCAGTGTCCTGGTTTTCCCAGCACGTTCCTGAGGCAGAAGCCTGGCCACAGAGCGCCTCCTCCATCAGCCACGGCTGAGGTGTGTGCAGCAGGGTGCTGCATGACCACAGCTGGTAGATGGTGCCAGGCTGCAGGAGTTGGGTGGTTGTAAAAAACCCCAGCAGCCAGAGAAGGGGCTGGGATGGGAACTGCTCCCTTCCCTCCTGGGCACATGAACTGGCCTTGCTGTCGACAGGGAGGAGCCCTCCAACCTGGCAAGGTAGGTGAACCTGTGTAACTAATTGACTCTGGACTGCCAGCTGCATCTGTGGCTTCAGTGCTTGTGCTTGGCCTGGATCAGGCCTTGGGGCAGAACTTACTGCTCAGGCTTTATTGGCCAGACACTAAAGTCAGACTGAAGGAGTACAGCTCCTTCAGGCTGCCTCTCTTGGCCCTTTGCCTGCGATAAAAACGTTCACCTATGTATTTTCCTTGGCTTTTTGGAAAATAGGTGGCAAGTTACCTGCTCACTCCAGGGAAAAGGACAATGCACAAGGTGTTATTCTGCAGACTTCTGTAGAGCTTTTTGATCCGGTGGTCTAACTTCCTCACCTCCCTTCTCAGCTCCTGCTCCTGCATAGCAGAACATAAGCATTAACCCCCAAATTCAGCTCTGTAGCAATCACACAGCAAAGCATGTGGGTGGAGACTGACCCTTGGGCAGCACCGGGGAGACCCATGTGCCCTATTTAAATGGCATTGTGACTTCCTCCAGTAAAGACCAGAGCTCCAACTGGACCTGTTCTTCCCTGTAGGGCTACACAGCTGGTCACCATCCTCCACCTCCCACAGCACTTGCTACACCGGTACATGGTGGTAAGCATAAGGTGTGGTAAGCTTCAGTCCCAGAGTAGCATCACAGGAGGAGACTCTTCAGTTACACACAGCAGACTCCCAAGTCTGTGCAACTCCCAGTCCCAGCTCCCAGGGCAGTCCCTCCTTGCTAAGGGTATGAACATCAGTGTAGCCTCCAACTCACCGAGTGCCAGAGCTGCTCTGTTTTCTCACACACCATGTTTCCTCCTTGCTTCCCAGGGCTGTGGTTCATCTGCCGAATCCATGCCCAGAGGTGACCTGACGTGAGAGCCTTCCTGCTCCGTAGTCTGCTGCCCTTCAGGGTCCGTCCGTTTAGTGCTTCGAGGGCTTCCACTGCACTTTGTGACCTCTGGAACTCTGAGACAAGAGGAACATGCTGTGGTGGTGATGTTGCTGCCCTGTTCCTTGGCACCTCTAGTGAAGGGCGAAAGGTGAGGAGCAGCAGGGAGATGAGAAATCACTGCAGCAAGCAGATCCTCATCTCGCTACGGGGAAACATCAGGCTGTAGACATGCCAGTGAACCACCAGAGCACTCATCTGTCAGGTCTCACCTTCAGAGCCGATTACTTGTCTCTGTGAAGCTGCACCCAGCCAGCTCTCACCCTGAGTAACTGGAGCCAGTGAACTATCCTTTACTCTGAGTACAGGCCATCTTTTTTTAAGCAGATTTTTTTTCCTTTTTAAATATTTATGTGTACACTGCTCTTCCAGACAATACCTGCTTTCACTGGAGTATTTTAAACACAACCACTCCGAGCACAGACAAGTTCCAGTAGCTCTGGCTGTGTCTGTATGAAGTCCCAAGAGCTGCTGAGTGACCTTATGAGAAGGAAATAAGCAGGCTGTAGGCGAAGCTACTTACTGAGGAAACAGCAGTTCCTGTGCTTGCCAGTCTGGAGATTCTTTGGCAGGAACAGTGTTTCCAGGTCTTTCAACTGGTTGAATTCCTCTTGCAAGTCTGTCTCTGTTACTGACTTCTTCAGACCCGCCACATAAATCACACCTTCATTTTCTACATCCAGTTCTAGTTTCTTTATCAGAACATCACAGTCCAGCACTGCTGCAGTGACAGGTCTCTGGACCTGGGGGGGTCAGCAGGACAAACACAGCCCATCAGCCTGAGTTCTCAGCTGCTCTTTTAGATGATTTTCCCCATTACTGAAACTTGACAAGCTATTCCATTCTCCCCCATCCTGAACACAAAAAAACCCAGCTAATTTGGTCATGAACCAGGATGAGATCATGTTTGCAATGCAGAAACTCTACAATGTTAGGAACCCCATACTTTGTATATGGCATTTTATATGTATATAAGACTTTCTATATGGCACCCCACTACTTGGTGCTCTCTTTTGAAGCAGCAGTTGGAGGTCAGAATGCTTTCTAATGCACTCCTGCTGCCATGCAGAGAGGAAGCCATCCAGAGATGGAGAGATGGGAACAGCATCACCAGCCAGCGTTTGCACAGGCACTGTACCACGTGTGGATGTCCAGAGACCTACTGGATGCTGTTCCTGTGCTCAAGGTAACTAGAGGCTTTTGCTCTGTGTGTTGTTTACCTTAATGCAGGATCCTGCTATCTGAGCTCCATTGAGGCTTTCCACAGCAAGCTGGGCAGCTTCCAGCACTTCATACTGGATACAGATGTAGGGCTTGAAACAGAACAGTAAGATACTTCAGGGTTCTCAGTAAGACACATTAGCCTTCCCTTCCTGAAGGTCAGGTCTCAAAGTTGAGGGTTTTTTTAAAAATAGAATATAAAAAGGTTTTTGGGGGTAATGTATGTAGCACTCCATATCCTGGAGTTGTTAAAAACAGACTTGAATTAGCTTTGTTAATGACAGGTTTTATTTTTCCCTGGCCATTAAGGGCTGGGGTATCACTTCTCTTGAGGGACAAAAGGCATCTCAGTGTTTAACATCCTCTAGGTTGAACAGCACAGTGAAGCCACATGAGCCATGTTCCTTCCTGGCACTGTGCAGAGCAGCCTTTGGATACCCTGAACTGCTGTTGCTGGTGACTGAACCATAAGGAGAAAACCCCAAACAGCACAACTGGCATGGCAGAGGCTCCAATCCCCTTTCCAGAGCTGTCCCAGGCCTTCCCTGTCTTCCAGCATGACGCTCTGAGTGCTCCTCACCTGCTGAGTTTCAGTTACCACTGTAACAGACTGGATTGGGCCACACCTCCCAAATTCTTTTTTCACTGACTTCAGGCAAAAGCTGTCTTCAAAAGGACCTGCGTAAATTGTCAGCATGTCAGTCAGCTTGCTCCTCACCTGTAGGAACACAGATTAGAGACGGAACTTCACAAAGCAAGGGAACTAACTACTTGGTGGCTCCACATCAATAATTTCTCTTTCCAAGCTCAGCAACAAAGATTATTCTAAGGAAAAAACCAGTACCTTGTCACAAAGTCCAGCGAGGAGGCGAGATGTGACATACTCTGGACCCAGACTGAACTGAATGATGGTGAATGTGGATAGTGGAACAGCTGCCAAGGCTCTCTGAAGAATCTGAAGGGAAAGAACGTCAAAGCTCAAGGAGGTACAAGACAGCAGCAGCTCTGCAATGGAACTTAATTCCCAACTTGAATTTTCATTAATGTCCAAGGAAGCCCTCAGGAAGGAATTCTCCTTTAGTGAGTCACAATAGTATGAAGAGGATCAAAGCACTTCCGAAATGCTGAAATGGGTTTAGTGAAGCCGGTATTAACACGGCTGCAACAGTCCCCTCAGTCAGCTTTTGAAACCAGGACTCATCTGCCCACCCCCAGAACAAGAAGAACTTTGAACTACTTTGATGCTTGCTTAGAACAACCCACTCTCAGTCCATTCACCTGTTTGTTTGATGTGCTCAGGTTACTCTGACAGAGGCCAGAAGAGTCTAGTTCCTGTCTGCCCAAAAGGAGGGGCTTCTGGCCCGCCGCCTGCAAGTAGTCTAAAAAACTAGCAGAGAGAAGCAAGTAGTGAATCATGGTGCTGAGCAATATGGTGAATTAAAAGCTTTCAAGTGCTTGTCAGAGAAAAATGACACAGCTCATTAAAGACATTTGAAGGAATATTCTTATCCTCCTCATTATCAGAAGCCTAGAAAGTGCTCTGTGAAATTTAAGATGCAATTTCTGAGAGTTTTTCAGTGCTAGACTGTAACTATTCAAGTCTCTCTGAAGATCCTGATGGTGTCTGAAAAACATAACACGCTTCTTCAGCTATCCTGAGGTTTCAGCTGAAGGAAAAATATACAGATCTGAGAATCTTCTTACCACATTTTGGGTAAATGTGGAGGCTTGTTCTGCTGCTGCTGGACCCGACAGCCTTGTGGCTGTGACACAGCTTTGTTCTGTGAGGCCTCAGACAGTTTCTCAGTCATCAGAAGCATCTCCAAGTTTAGTTCTGCTACCTTGGGGAAGGAAGAAGATTAGTAGTTGGCTTTCATCTCAGCTAATTGCAGCTAACCAAAAAATCATGTGCTTTCTCTGTGAGTCACCTAGGCACACTCCACAGCAGTGAAGAAACACAGGCATTCATTGCTTGCCTTATTATCTTCTGTTGTCATTTCCAAGCATGCAGCACTCGCAGCGTCAGCCAGCAATCATCTCCCAAAAAGTTCTCTCAGAAATCAACACACAAGCAAGAGGCTCATCAAACAGGCTGAATCACTGCCACAACATACAAGGTCTCCCACTTCTTTTATCTGGAAAATGACAGGCAGTCCTGTGAGCTGGAAATGTCTGAATCCTTTACCCAACGCCTTGCTTCAAGACCTGCAGCAATGCTGATTCATGTTTGAGGCCTGAAAACACTAATGCTCCAGGTTATTGAGCTACCTGGAAGTAACAAAAGCTGTCAAAATTGATGCCTCTATCACAGCTTTGTTTTCTCTTTTCAATCAACAGGAGGACAGGAAGGAGTTTTTAGTTTTGTTTTGACTTTTTCCCCTCTATAAGCACAACTTGTACATTCTGCAGTTAAGGCCATAAATCTTAATTAGCTCTAGGTACCTTTGTTGGTCCTTGCTCAATAAAGAACTGAGCCAATTCCAGTGCAGCTCTAGCATCTTCTGCAGGATCGTGCCCAAGATTCCGTTCACACTGAATCTCCTTCCTAGGGCAACAAAATTAGGTGTACAGACAGGTTATCCATTTCCCCACACTGACCAACATCCCATCTTTTCTAAACTGGGTCTTTTTCAGGCAAAACAGTTTTCCCCTCTCCAAAAAGGATTTCAGCTCTGTGCAGCAGCCCTCTTGTGAAACGGTCCCAAAAGTTATGCTACTATCCTGTGGTAGCCAGTACACCAAGGAGTATAATTTAAATCAGTAAATGGTACTTTAATACATCACATTAGCCTTTCATTCTTCCTATCTGCAACAGATCTGCTTTGTGTGAGCCAGTGTGTCTCTCTTGTGCTAGAATTCCACACTGCTACAGCCCTGCAGGAAAGCGAGTCCTGCGAGGACTCGAAGCTGGCTGGGTCACAGCGCCCCAGCTTGCTCAAAGACAGGCCCATTTATTACACAGCCTGATGTTTCAAGCAGGCAGTGAATTCTCCTTTACCCTGTCTATCTGCACAGCCTGCTCCTTTCTTTATTTTGCAATTTAGTGAGAGGGGAGAAAAAAGTAATTCTTGTGTTACGAGTGGAAGAGCAAGACCCCGTGACCCACCACAACAGGTTCTAGTATTTCCCATAATAATACAGTGATCTTACCCTAAAACAGCCTTGGCTAGGAATTTTAACTTAAATCTTCGACCTTCATTTCTGGTAAACAGCAAGGAAGTGTCAATAACACTGGTATGGATCATCTAGAGGAGAGAAAACAACACCAGTTTGATTTAAGACCAGCAGTCAGGATGGGGCAGTAACTCCACTGGTATCTGTTCCTCTGCCCTTCCAGCTGCCACCACTCCACAAACAGGAATAATGAAACAAGCCCAACTTTCTTTTCTAATTCTCTACTGCAAAGACCTTGATTGTGTCAGAAAGATTAACAGGGATCCAAGAACTTCAGGTTGGTGTAATTAAATCTAGGAGAACTTCAGTGCTTCCTGTGACAGAGCTACCAAAGGCAGCTAGCTAGTTGAACTGAGCAGAGACACAAAGCTGCTGTTGCCACTGAGTCTGTGTCGGGACAAAGCCCTCTCTTTGGTTGGGTTTGACCAGCCCTTTCCAAGTTTTATAGATGTAAGGAAAGTCTGTCTCTTAAATCCTTACAGACATTCAGAAGAAAAAGCTATTAACAAGTGCTCACTTACAGAGGAATTGCTTATGAGTAGGGAAAATACTCTTAGGCATACTCACTTCCAAAGCCTGAAGATCAGCATTTAAAGAATGACCCACCAATACTGCATCCCGGGGAAGCAATTTTTTTAGCCTGGTTTGGATGTCTGCCAGTCTTGTTTTCACTGGAAGAAGCATTTGTCTTGTGATTCCTGAGAATCTTCAAAAAAAAGAAAGTTGGACGAGGTAAGAGCAACACATCAGCACCAGTGCCTACTGGGGAGCATTACAAGCAGGGCATGTAAAACATCAACTCAGAGGAACCAATGACAGAATACTATTTACTGCCTTCTGCTCTGACATAAGAGGATCTCCTGCAGGTTTATTAAACTCTGATGCACACTACTGCAGCTGTTTCTAAAGTTTCTCTCTCTCAAGTTAAACTTACTCTTAAGCGATGCAGTTCTTGGCATCGGGCAGCACAGGGAAGGGAATACTGCAAGACCTATGGTGGAAGGAGATACCTCCAAGTAAGTGGAGGGGATTGGCATGTCACCTCCTGGATAGAGCTGGGGAGGTTTTACCTGGGTTTCTTAGAATCTTGAGCCCAGGTCTGTGAGAGCTGATCAGCTGCTCTGTTCAACTTTTACAGGTGAGTGGAGATGTGGACTGTGGTCCTGTACTCTGTGCTCTGTTTTACAGCCAGCAGTGAAGAGTAACTTGTCCTGTGCATCACTAATCTGTGCCAGAATTCTCCTAGAACACAGCAGAACCACACTACCACTGCCTCACCCCATGGGCACAAGGTAGCAGAGTATCTACATCATGGTGGTTATTCTCATCACCTACCAAGAACCGTATTCCTGGCACTGAGTAAAACCCAGCAGACATCTGTGCAAAGCAAAGCCTTCTGAAAGGTCCCATGTAACAGGTCTAATTTGAAAGGGCTCCAGCTCTTTAAAGCAAAGAGATAAGAAGCTTATGTGCAAGTCACCTGGTGCGGTAGTTCACTACTGTGCTTTCAGGTCTGACGAGCTCGTTCAGGAGGCAGCGACCCTGCGCATCCACCAGCGAGATCCGCGTGACTTCGTTCCCTTTTGCAGTCAGGCACTGTCAGGAAGCAGCAGAGGCAGCTGGTCAATCAACATGATGCTGCCACTCTAAAGCCTCAGCTGACATCTGCTTTGGTTGCAGCCAGCATTACTACTACAGTTACTCAACTTAGAGATCTACCACTTGCAGCTTGTTGTATCATATTGTAACATGCTTCATTTTAGCTGCTAAATGCCCCCCACAAGCACAGCAAACACAGGCAAGCACAGTACAGAGAAAATCATTGTGAAGAGGTGCTGATTTCATGGAATCTGTCTGTGCTCTGCTGAGCTGTCACCTCCCCAGAGAGCATCCTCACCACAAGCGTACAATTTAAAGCAGAGCCCAGGTTGTATCGTTAAGTTACTCAATGCTGATGCCCAACAGACATCACTGCAAGCTCAAATCTTCAACCTGAGCTCTTTGCTCAAGATAACATCTCTGTCTGCAGCCAGACTCCTTTCCTGAGTCCTTCCCATGGTTTCATCAGCCCTGGTACCACCAATGGAGGGACTGGTAGCTGATACCAATATATTGGAAGTGGTTTAGCAAACACAGGGGGTGCTTGGCTCACTTTGGAGCAGCTGATATGTCTGTGGTTGCCTGGTGATATTTTGTAAGGCCACACACGCTTATTTTTACCATTTCACAATCCAGACCAAAGAGGGGCTGCTGTCTGTCCTCCGCTGATTGCACTCTGTACATACATAGCCCCTGCATTTAGGGGAGCCTGAAACAAAAAGACCCCCATGAATTAGAAACAGACTTTTCTCCTGTAAATCTCATCGTGTCTCTTGTATGACCAAACATATCACTAACTGTCAGAATTCAAAGAAAGCCCAACACCCAAACCCAACCCCACAAAAAACCAACCAAAAGCCCTGAAAAACCAACCTTTTATGGGATAGTTGTATCTCTTCTGCTCCTCTAAAGTTAGAATGTAGCTAGTAAGGCCTTGTTTTTTGGCTCCATATTTCTGAATGATGGGATCACATTGCAGGTCTGGGCTTTTAGGAACACAGTCACTGCTGGTGGAAGTCAAACCTGTGAAATAGAGAAGCATCCCTCAAGCTCAGATAGCACTCTTGACTTCCAATCAGTTTCTGCACACTACAGAGATACGCTGTTTCAATGGGAAATGCTGCCTGGAACAATAGACTGGAGAGACAGACAGACAGACCGACCGACCTGTCTATCTGCAGCTGTGAGGCTTTTTAAAAACACATATATACTTATCTCCAGTTTATCTATCATTCATTGTGCATATATACTCACAGGACACACATTATATACAGGTAACTCTGTATACACAGCACTATATATAATGTATGTAGTAGATATACTATACAGATCATACACTTGCTACTCAGGACACTTGAGTCTTTCCCCACGTTCAGCTACTGACACTGCTGGCTGATTCAGAAGCAAGTCACATCACAAGTCTGTGTCTCATGTTCCTTTCCAAAACAGAGACAACAAACTCTCCACATAAGCATAACATCATCATCATCATCTGTCACTTCAGCTACGTGGAAGGGAGGTCTCTCTTTTGGGGTTTTTTCCCCCGCCCTTCTCTGTGAAGTTCTTTCCCATAAGCATTATCAGGACAAGATGTGCTCCAAGTGTGGCTCACAGAGAAGCAAGCACCGAGCTGAGAGCAGAACTCACAGCTGCACAGGGTTAAATTATTCTGCAGGTGACTCTCTGGAGATTGCACTTAAAAGAAAAATATACCTGACATCTCAGATCTGCGACTGTGCAGTGGGTTTACAGTCAGGATGCTAGAGGACTTTGTCAATACACTGAAAGTAACAGCTGTTCATTCTCCCATTTAGGACTTGGATTCTTTGTTACACTTCTAACAATTTCAGTGAAGTTCTCATTGTAGTCTCTTGCAGGTTTTGTACAAGCCTGTTGGATTACAATCACCTCTATAAAGAGTGTAAAAATAGGAGATCAGTTGTCAACACACCCATTCTTTACCTTGATTTGCTGCTCAGTAAAGAAAACTAAGAAAAGAGTAACTACTTAGCTGGGAGCTAATTTATATCTCTGTATCTTTTGTTAGATACATCTTAGAATAAAATAATCACAAAATGGGTAACGAAGTGTCAGGATTTTGGATTAAACATCCAGGAAAGATTAAAAGTCTTTCTCTCTGCTTATTGCATTTACTTGTGACACTAAGCCAACAGAGTAACTGAACTAGCTGGGGTAACTAGTCTCATGGTTTAAGCCACCATATGTTTTCCTCTGTAAAGGAATCCCAGCATAGTGGCAGGATGCAAAGTCAGAAATTACTGTTGGAAGTGAATCGCTGTGGTTAAAAGAGACAATGCAAAACCATGCAAGATACCTTGGGCAGGGTTCTGGGGCTTTGGGTCTGCTCCTTCTCCACACAGGCTGGCTAGGAAGTTAGTGGAAGGTGTTAATGTGAATCTCTGAAAAGACAGATGTGTTAAGAGTATTTGAAACAGATGTAGTAGTATCAGGCAAATGAGATGCTTCCCAATCCACAAACCAGCCCCATTTAGAGGAAGATGGTAAAGAAGCAGTGGAAACATATTTGGTGTTGTGCCAAGGCTGAAAAAAACCACCCAGCACAAAGCAAGTCTGTTTTAATGACAGAAGATACAGGATTCCTTATACTAAGGGACAACTTTGCCTTGCCTGATATAATCAAGAAGGCAAATCTCCAAACTTCCTTTGATAAAAACTAAAGTAAGTTCCAGTTTTTCCAGCTAAGTTGGGATTTGGATTTACTGTAGTTCAGACAGAATGTGCTAGAAGTCTGGAAGGAAGTGCTTCTTTCTTTCTTTCTTCCTTCAAAACTGCTGCTTGTAACTCCAAAAATTAAAACATTCCTTTCAATGATCTTCTGGGGAAATGAGAGAAACTTGACACAAAGTGCAAATATTACAAGTGAGGTTTTTCAACCAGTGGGAATAGCATAACTCTACTGAGAGTCTCCTCCCTCACTCAGAGTAAAATCCAAATTCACCAAGGTATTTTTAATTTGATTGGCATCCTGCAGATGTGCAAAGCGTCAGAGGACTGAAACATCAATACATGTTTCACCTGGTTAGGCTTCAAAGACATAAGTCTTGAAACCTGTTTCTAATATCAAAGCCCAGGCCTTTGTTCTGAGCTGACAAAGGCTACAGACAGATCCTCTCATTAGCTTGCTTGAGAGTCAGGCAGCCACTTCCTTTTGGGAAAGGCAGTAATTTCACTGCAGTGATTAATGCTGGTGACATGGTTTCAGCACAGGGAGAGGTTCAGAAGGCAGCAGGACAGTTTGGGGACTTACATGCCGGAAGAGTCTTCTGAGGTGTTTGAACTGCAAATAGAATTTGTAGAAATGGAGTTGGCTGGTTTCACACAGAACAATAACCACCACACCAGCCAGGTGGCTTTGGTGATAAATACGGCACCAGCTGCAGTTAAAAAAAAAAAAGAGAAAAGGTAAAAAAATAAATCAAAGCAAACCAATTATCAAAACCCAAACTTGGAACCAGCCCAGCTTTTAAGTCAGTGAATGGCAAAGTGCCAAATGACTTCAGTGAGAAGAGGCTTTAGAGCTTATCTCACACAGCCACATATTCCTGGAAGCAACGTAATATGGGAGACAGAGAAGAATGAGTTACAGCAAAATGCTGCTGCAGTGCCATCACAGAGCTCTTACAGCTCGTTCATGTGCATCAGAACGTGAATACACACAAGTAACTTCAGCTGTAGTGATGTGGTCCTGTGAATTACTGCGTCAGGAAAAGAGTTTCACAAACCCATTTTCTATTCACTACTAAAAATCCAATGTGGGGTCATTTTTGCCTTGAGTTTCATGTCAAGATTCATTGCATTTCACCATCTTTTCCCATCTGAGGTTAGGCACCCTGCTGCTGAGGGCCTTCCCCTTCCATCCTTGAGAAGTTGCCCCAAAAAAGGGCAAAAAGTGATTAAAATGTTTTTGCTAAGACACTCTAGAACACTCTGTTTCAATTATATCTGCCATGAAACCTGTTAACATTGCCTGTGTTAATTTTTTAACATGGTATCTCCTTTCCCAGTGCACGAAGCTTCTTCAGTGCCACAAAATTGTTTATTTTTTGCTAACTGCATGAAACAAAACTATAAACTGACAGTGTTTTGGTCAGAAGAGGAATTCTGGTCTCTGGCCAAGCCTAACAACTGTATCTCCATAATACAGGCTGTCATTATCATAACCACCTTGCCAGGATTCCAAGACCAGCGTGGCCATTATGCCTTCAGGTAGGTTTTTACAGCACATGAGGACACAAGACAGGGTCAATTCCTGAATTAGGACAGTGTTTGCTGTACCTGGGTTGTGTTGCATTGTGGCATTTTCCCAAAGCTGCATATTTTAACAGCTCATACAGCTGGTCAGGGCTGATCTCACTGTCCTCACCCAGCAAAGCTGCTGACAAGCGAGATGACTTTTCCTGTAAAAAGGAAATGCAAGTAAGGAAAGGGTTTATGGAATCACACAAGTTCATGGAGAAGGAATCGAATTACAGGGTAAAAGGAAGTTATGGACTAGTCAGATGCAATCAGCTATGCTTAAAGTAATTCTTCCACTCCTTATGGGCAAAGGTTTCCTTTCAGATCACACTTGAATATAAAATTTACAATCGGCATTTCAGTAACACAGGTACTCTAACATCAAAGATGTGTTTAATAAACAGCAGTGTAAGCAGATGCATGCTGTGAGGAGACCTGAAGTTATCTATTTGCCAACACGATGCTCTGCTCTCTCATTCACCCACGTGCTGCTGCACAGCTCTGGGCATTTGTACAAGGGTCACGTGCAGCCACTTCACGTAAGGTGCTGCTGAAACCTGATTATTTAGCTTAGGTGGTGTGATCTGTTTTGGCAGATGGGTTTGCTGACCCCTCCACAGGGAAGACTTCTGGTAAAAGCCCAGGAAACCGCAGGAAGAAAGCACTGAGCAGCTGAGATGGAGACTGTGACACAACTGCTATTTACGCCTAAATTCACAAGTCCTCCTAAAAGCTAATCAGCAAGTACATGCCTGACTTTGGAGACCTCCACTGAGCACATGGCCTGTTCCAATGGAGCTCCTTAGAGCTGTAAAAAGTGTAAAGATACTAATTTTTGGTTTATGCATTGAAAAGACATCACAGCATCCCAGGGTAAAGAAAAAAAGGCCATGGAACATTACAGAGCATCAAATCCCACAGGTAGGATAAACAACTACCCAGCGCTGTGCTTTCCCCACGGGCTAATATGCCTAGCACTCATTAATTCTGTGAGAGCCTGCCCACGTGGGACTGAGCCTGTGCACTTGCAAAGCCATTTGTCGTTGGGTAAAGAGGTGACAACCTTTGAGGCTGGAGTGGTTAAGAATCATTTGGTCCTAATAACACGGCGGTGTAATTGCTAGCATCTCTTGTGCTAAATTAAACAAATGACACCGTTGTTTTCAACACGGCCTCATTAGAGCTTCACAAAGGAGCCCCGACCAAACGGCACGAGTTCCCTTTCGCCAGGAGAAGGCTGCCTGCCAGCCGCCGGCGTCTCTTTTGGGTAAAACCAGGGCGGATCTCTCGCCCCACGCTGGGCACCAGGGATACTGTAACCCGGGTGAGGCAGGAGCTCCCAGGAGGCCGAAACCTGGGGCCAGGCACGCAGGCACAACGCCCCGCCAGGACCTGGAACAAGCGGCCCCGGAGGGGGCACCCGCTGCCCCACGAAGCGCACAGCACTCCCAACGGGCCCGGTTCCGCGTCTCGAAGCAGAAGGCAGGCCGCGATCCGCTGCCCTTCCAGCCACCCGCGCGCCCGGCCTGCCCACGCCGAGCTCACCTGGGGGCCCTGGCCGCCGCCATCTGCCTTCCTCCTCTTCTTCCGAGCCGGCTGCCGCTCCCCGCCGTCCCCAGCGGGCCTTTTGTAGCCGTTCACGCAGTCAGCCTTTGCCATGGCCTAGACAGAAGAGCCGCGGGGTCAGGCCCGAGCCAGGCGGGGGCCTGGGCAGGCACTCAGCGCCTGCCGCTCCGCGCCAGGCCCCGGCGCCTGCCTACGGCCGGGGATCCCCAGGCAGTACCGGGAGGCAGGGCCCGGCCCGCGGCCTGATGCCGCAGTGCCGATCCCCAACCCCCTCCCGCCCCCGGTCCCTGCGGAGGGGCCCCAGCCTCAGAACCCACCTCAGCCACGCCAGGCTCCCCACAGAACACGCCGCCTCGGCACGCAGCTACCTACGCCTGTCCCGGGGCAAGGCCAGAGCAGCCGATCCGACGCCGGCGCGACGGGGCGGGGCTGCCAACGCCGGCGGGAGGTTTGAAATGGCCGCTGCGGCGCCCGGGCCGCTCTGGAGCTGCTGCGTCCCGCCCGCCCGGGGCTGAGGGCGGATATGGCCACCAAGCGCCTGGCCAGGTGCGGGGCCGGGCACCGGGGAGGGCGGGGAAGCGGGGTACGCCTCCCGCCGAGGCTCCCGAGGGGATCGGGCGGGCGAGGGGCGCTGAGGGGCTTCGGGGCTGTTCGGCCGCCGCGGGGGTGGGGGCAGGCTGCGGCCGGGACGCCCTCAGCGAGGGGATGATGCGGCCCGCAGGCAGCTGGGGCTGGTGCGGAGCAGCGGGCGGGCGCGGAGCGGCGGGCGGGCGGCGGCCCAGCGCTTCGCCTACCTCATCGTCATCGACTTCGAATCGACGTGCTGGCGGGACGCGGCGCGGCGCAGCCCCGAGATCAGTGAGTGCGCCGGGCGGGGGGCCCCGGGGTCAGTGAGTGCGGCGGGACCGGGGAAGGGGGGCGGGGGGGCCCGGGATCAGTGAGTGCGGCGGGACCGGGGGGGCCGGGCGGGGGGGCCCGGGATCAGTGAGTGCGGCGGGACCGGGGGAGGGGGGCGGGGGGGCAGCTTTGCCCGCGTCCCCCTTAATTCGAGCCCCGCTTAAGGCAAGCGGGGCCGTTGGGGCTCGCAGCCTTACCCGCCCCGGGGTTGGGGTTCGTCTCGTTCCGCGGCAGTTGAGTTCCCAGCCGTCCTGCTCAACGCTTCCACCGGGGACATCGAAGCTGAGTTCCACACCTACGTGCAGCCCCAGGAGCATCCGCTCCTCTCCGAATTCTGCACCGAGCTGACGGGCATAACGCAGGTATAACTGCTGCGGGGCCTCGGTTTACCCGCAGCGTTGCCGTTTGCTGCCTGTAAGGGCCTGAAGCGAAGCAAAGCCCCGATGGCCGTGTGTACTGACAGGCGTCCCCTTCTGTTTGGTGAAGAGTCAGGTCGATGAAGGGATCCCTCTGCACATCTGCTTGTCACAGTTTTTAAAATGGATTCGAAAGATACAAAAGGAGAAGAAAATTATCTTCAGCTCAGGCACTCCGAGTCCTCCTACTTCAGAAGCAAAGCCGTGCACCTTCGTTACTTGGACAGGTAAAGAGCGTTTTCATTTGCACATAAACTGATAACCGTTTGGTGGTGCCAGTGAGATTCTGCCTTCAGTTCTAGGGAGCCAATATCCTGGTATTAGGTATTTTAAAGATGTGCCGTAGCAGGATAAGACTGGAAACACAAAATCCATTGAGTCCTGATGTGTTCTGGACAGCTTTGTCTCCAGGGTCTGACGTTGTTTTTCTACTTTACAACCATGACACTGTTCTCAGCGTGTCTAAATGATTTCATGAGGCCTCTGAGACCTTTACCCACCCAAAGTCATTCTTTACCAAGGACTTCATTAGCCTGTGCCAATGAAGCCCATTAGTGTGTGCTTCCTGGCCAGCAGTGCAGGGCACTAGTTGTGATGTTATGCCCCTTCATGCAGATTTTAGCTGTGGATGGGCAGGTTTTGGGCTGGTTCTGCAGTGATGCCTTATTTGTGGGGTTTTTTTCTCTCTGCAGACTGGGACCTGGGTGTGTGTTTGCAGTATGAGTGTAAAAGGAAGCAGCTGCGAAAGCCTGACATCTTAAACTCCTGGATTGATCTCAAAGCAACATACAGGGTGAGGGAATCAATAGACTGTGAAACTTTCATACCCATTCTCTCACCTCAAAGGCTCCCTGTATCTGAGGTTACAAGCCAATATTGTATGTTCCAGTGGCTACAGAAACCCATTTGTTTTCTTTCCAGGCTGTTACCACTCAATAACAAACTGCATGCCCTAGAATTGTGTGAATTTTAATAGAAATCTTAATGCTGGGAAAACAACCTGATGTTGTTGTTAAAGAAATCAATGATAATCCTAGGGCAATTTTTGCTCTGCCTGTTTCCTAACTTCCCTGGTTTTGCATGCTCTTACTCCTGCCTCATGTTGCTGTGTTGAAAACAGTCATCACTGCTTGGTTAGAGGTACTTAAAGGTACAACATGTTAATTGCACTTGGACCAGAAAGTGTATTCTGAAGAGCATGAATGATACTGAAAAATGAGCATGTATTTTATTACACAGTCTGCATTGCAATGGAGTTCTCACTTGGGGCTAACAGCACCTCTGTGCAGCCAAGGAAACTTTTGAAGGGTGACCCAGGAGTCTACCTGCTGACACTTGGAGCTAAGGCTGTCAACCCAGGGAGCACAATTAGGTCTTGAGAGAGAACCAATGACTGACTCTGGAGCAGATGGGATTAGTTTAAGACTGAGAGAAGGGATTTGTGGTCCTTCCCATCCTCATGTGTTACAGGGTAAATCACTTATGATCTTGTGCTTATCTATCCCAACTGTAAAATGAAGAAGCCTGACTGGCACAGTTGCCTTGAGTTTTGTTATTCATAAGGTGGGAGTTCTGAAATGGTTTTCCCTTCGTTGTAAAGATGTTTTGAAATGTTTTATGCTAAGAACCTGTGGGTTTTTTCCTTAGGCCTTCTACAACAGGAAGCCTCAAGGGCTAAGTGGTGCGTTGCAGGATTTGGGGATAGCTTTTGCAGGACGAGAACATTCTGGTAAGTATGGTATGATGGTCCTCCACTTAATATATATTTTACTATACATATTTACCTATACATATATGTAAATATATATTATATTTTATACCTACCTTTTAGCTTTAGTTAGCTAAACTAAAGCAGCTAGCCATTACTCTAAATAGTAACTATTGTTTCCAGGTTTCTGTCCAAGAAAAACATCACAACAAGAAAGGCTAGATGCTTCAGAGACCAAAGTGTTATTTCTAACCTCGTGCTTTATTTCTGAAACCTCTCCTAGCACTGCTGAGTGCATGCTCAGCCAGATGAGTCTCTGAACTGCTAGGGTGCAAAAGAGGTGGAGGAAGGATAAGGAAAGTCTATCTTGCTCAACAGCACATTAGTGTAAGAGAATACCAGCACAGTATGGTCAATGAAACAGAGTAGTGAGGATTTTAAAACTTGTGGCAGTATGTCCAGCTCTGTGGATTGGCCCTTCAGATGTTTCAGCACAGGGAATTTGGGGGAATTTTTTACTTCTGCTTCCTTTTCTTGAACTGGATAACTCTGTGCCAGAGTTCTGTGAATCCCTGTCAGTTCCATAAGGCTCACCCAGGGGATGTTTTTCCTCTACTAGGCACTATCCCCAGTAGTAGTTTGAACAGACGTTAACATGACTGTACTTTTGAAGGGCTGGATGATTCTCGGAACACTGCCCGTCTTGCCTGGAGGCTGATTTGTGATGGGTGCATGCTGAAGGTTACTAAATCTTTGGATAAGGTTAGTAACTACTTTGGATCTTCCATTCTACTTACTTTGTAGCCTGGAATACAGGGGAGCTATTGAAATAATAATAAGCCCAGCATCTTGACTACGAATTGACCAGAACATCTCTAGGCAGGTAAGCTTATTAATTCTGTGCATCGATTCATAAATCTTCTGGGTATTCACTTCCCCAAATCTCCTTTTGGTTATGGACTCCCTAGGCACATCCAAAGAATAATTTCATTTCCAGAACACCAACTATAAACTTCACTGACAAGACTCCTCTGGGAAGTAACAGCAGACCAGAAACATCTAGAGATGGAACTTGCCAAACAAACTCCCTGTCTGAGGAAAAGCAGAATGTTACTGCTGGAATTAAGACTCATGTACAGACTGAAGAACAGCAGACCACCTCCATCGATGCCTCTACAGATGTCCATGCTGTACCTAGCAGCAGCTCGAGGACTGAATTGCCTGCTCAGGCCCAAAGCTTTTCAATAGCGTCTACAGACAGATTTCCTCATGCACAGACACAGCAATCTCCCAGTGCTCTGTCAGCAGGCATTCAGCAAGGCCTGTGCAAAGGGCACCTTCTGAGTGCAGCCAGATATAACCCTCCTGCACATGGGTCAGGGCTAGTGCTCGTCTCCACCACCATCTCCTCAGTTACTACCTCCAGTGAGGAGATCAGCACCGCCTCCGATTGCTTATCGCTGCTGACTGACTGGGAAGATGTCGCTTTAATACCAGAATCTCAGTATCAACACAAGTCAGACACTGATCAAGTCAAAGGTGACTCAAGTACAGGTCATTTAACAGTGTTTGATGAGAAAACAGCTTCAGAGCAAATGGCTGTGGTGAGTTCTGATAATCAAAGTATGGAGAAAACTGGAGCGCCGGTGGAACCCCACAAATTCATTGTTTATAAAAGTCCTGATACCACTATCTATAATGTGGGAACAGTACAAAGACAGACTTCAAATTCTTCAGCTTTTAAGCCACCGTCTGCAAAGGTAAATGGTATTTCAGCACAACCAGCACTGACTGGAAATCATTCCACTCCTTCAGAGGTTCCTAAAAGAAAGCCAACTAGCCCCAAAATGTTCCCACCAGCAAAGAAACAGTCTTTTGCTGTATATCAAGAGAAAACAGCATCTCTCAATCACTCCTTACCTCTAAGAAGTTCAAGTTTGCCCAAAGTGTCTCCCACCATTCTGAACTCCACACTCAATTCCAATCCCTCTGTAAGAGCTGTGAAAAGTGGAAAATCAACTCCCCCTCTGTGTCACTGCGGGCGAAGAGCTAAAAGCCTGTCCGTGTCAAAGGCTGGCCCAAATCAGGGCAGAGCCTTCTTCTGTTGTCCTGTGGGCAAGCACGAAGCCAATAGGAAGGGTTGTGGCTTCTTCAAGTGGGAACATGCACTTCTCAAAGAGAAATCTAACAGTCTCACCCTGAATGCAGATGCTGTGACCTCCCTTGGGATTTCTGCCAGTAATGTAGGAAATTCTTCCAGTAAAAAGTGTTTCTCTCTCAGACCCTCTATGAGGACTTGAAAGCTGGTGATTTTCTTTGTCTGGATCTTAAGTTGATCATGCTTAATATAATAAGGACAGTCAAACATGTCAGATGTATGTTCTGAGAGCGGGACAAAAATGACACTGCTTGGTTAACAGATAGGAATGGAAATTGCTTAAGCATGCAAAAATATCAATATAGCATAAACTATCTTGTTAACAGAGTGTGAGAACACATAAAAATACTAAGTGCAGCAATTAAAGTATGAGCACCTGTTGGTACAAAGCTCAAATTTCTGCTTTATCACGTATTTTAAATTCTTTACTAGTCCAGTCCTGAAAGAATGTTCTAATGATACAGATTTTACTTAGACTTTTTTCTAAATATACTTGTAACGATTACAACTGACTTCTACATGTATTTTTAAAAGCTGCCACACTTCTGAAGTGATTCTTGAAGCAATAATGTTCTTTTGAACTTTTACTGCTTTTTTTAATCCTTTAAATTAAATAATAATAAAGACAATATGCTGGTGCTGCTTCTTTGAATACTTTTATTTATTTAACACCCATCACCTACTGTGGTCTCAGGTACACGAGTTTCCCATTTCACATCTATCAGCCTGCCTGCCTGCATACTGGGAGCTACTGGTGTAGCACCTCAGGAATCAGATATGAATTTAGTCAAACCTAAACTAAACCAACCCTAGTTTAGTGTCTTTTGTATTCTACATTACTGTGTAAATCAGCAAGATCTTACTTTGTAGAAAACCCTATGAAAAAGCAAGGAGCCCTTCTACTCCTTTCTCCACTCCTTCTGGCGCAGTTCGTTTCTTCTGATCTTCCCACTAACAGTTTTTGGCAGCTGTTGAACAAACTCCATCTATGGGGAAAGGGAGGAAATGTGGTTTACTTAAATTTTAACTTTTTCTTAACCTCAGCAGCAGAAGTTTATCAGCCACACAAGAGTTAACACCCACTGTCTTGGGGCAGTAAAATGATCTGGGTGTCTGAGCTCACCTTCCTGGGGTACTTGTATGGAGCAGTAACTTTCTTCACGTGGTCTTGAAGCTCTTTCATCATCTTTTCTGGATCACATGAAGCACAGTCCGGTGTTAAAACAACAAAGGCTTTCACTACCTAAAGAAGTTACGACAGCAGTGGTTTCAGTGCTAGTGAAACTCTTACACAAGAGCAAGACCTGAAATGTTAACTGAAGGTTTGCTGACTGACTGCAGAATAATGGCTGGGGAGGTACAGAAAGCTGGGCCACAGCCTGTGGGTGCAGCCTGTGGCTCTGGGCTGTGTGGGTGGTTTATGTACATTTAATAAAGGCTAAAAACTGACAGGAGAAGCTTCAAACAGCACCTTTGTTAGATTAGATTTGGGGCAATTGCTTTGGTTGGCTTTTTCCTGTGTGGATTCTCCAGTATCTAACAGTGGAAAAGCCATCTTGAATTTATTTGGTTTTAGCTAAAAACCAAACAAACAAGTCCCTGGCTTGAGAACTCCCTTGGGAGTTGGGCTTTGTTAGCTCTGGTATATACAAAGCTACTGAAATATTTAAGCTTGTTTGTTTACCTCTCCTCTGATGGGGTCTGGGCTGCTGACAACTGCTGATTCCACCACAGCAGGATGTTCTACCAGGGCACTTTCTACTTCAAACGGGCCGATACGGTACCTTTCGAATGCAGGAAAGGGCTTTCAGTTGCATTGATAACACAGAAGAGTAACTTCAACATCTGAATCATCTGTTAAGCTTAAATTACCCAGCAGAATTAATGACATCATCAGCTCTGCCAACGAACCAGAAGTATCCATCCTCATCCATAATCCCTCTGTCTCCAGTGACATAAAAATCCCCTCGTATTGTTGCCTCCGTTTTCTCTGGGTCATCCTAGGAAACATGAAATTGCATTTTACATGAAAACTAAGTGAGAAATTCAGGAAATTTCTAATGTATTTAGCATCTGAGTTATGGCACAGGCAAACAATCAGAAGAATCTGCTTTTGGGTGACTATCCTTTAATGAGGGTTTTTCCCCTTTGTATTTCTAGAATCTCCTATTGTGTGACTTCATTTATCAGCTCCTCCCCAGAAAAGTTTTGGCTCAGCACAGGGCAATTAATAAAAGCCTCTTTCTACAGCCAATACTACTGACTTCTGCAAGACTTTTTCCAAGCAGTACAAACGGTGTTCTTTCCCCATGAGCCCAGTACTGCTTAGAAGGCCTGACTGTAGACTACACTGTCCATAAAACTGAGCAAGGTTTCTTATGTGATTGTTTTACTGGTTGTTGGACTGAAAATTATAACCAATGTGGGGAAAAAAACCCAAACAACTGAAAAAATATTGCTGTGAGTGAAACATTCCATGGAACTCAAATCTGGAGAGGAGGGATTTGAGCAGTGTCCTTCTCAGATGAGGGCTCTAGTCCTTAGACCCAAGAGTTGGGATTAGGGAGGGTCTGTCAAACACTCCCCTTTTTATTAAGGGAATAACAATCAAAAGAAAGTGGATTTTAACTTGTTAGGTAGGACAATCTCATCAAATACATGTAATTAAGTAGACCAGGCATCTGCAGGGAAAAAAACCCACAAATCCTCCCCAAAGGTTTTCAGACTGGCAAGCAGAGTAAAAGGAAATTAAAAAAAGGGCCATCAGATTCCTTGTGACAGAGATTTAACTGGACATCTACTTGAACTGTAGAAATATTCTTACAGCATAACAAGTAAAAAGAAAAAGCGATCTCGTAGGTTTTACTCTGATGGCAATATCACCTTCTTTTCCAGGAGGCAGAATATTACTGTTTTCATCTATAAAAAAAAAAAAAAAAAAAGCAGAGTCTTATTAGCTTGGAGCCAAGTTAAAAATCATTATGTTAAGGTTGTAGAATCTTAAAACACATACTCAAAGGGGCTTTTTTTTTTTATTTGGGAAAGGATCTGGAGCAGTAGGGGTGTCTTACTTTCACAAATGAGGTGTGAGATTATCACTACTCCACTGTACTCCACACTGTGTCTTATCTGAGGAATGCCAAGTACTATGCAAACATGTAATGAAGCCAGTAAGGAGCCAGTGGGGATCATAAATAAGGGGGTGGAAAATCTAGGATCTGAAAGAAAGATGCTAAAAACCTCCACCCTAGTGTAAATTGATCTGGTGCTAGAATCTGCTTTGGTAGTTTTGTTATCACCAGGGAACAACATTCACTCCCCCTCTGCCCCAACTCAGCAATTTAATTTCTATCATTTCTTCATTGTTTGATAGGTAACTGTCCAGCAGCAGCAGGCAGTCACTTACACTGGTGAGGATGGTGCAGCAGGGAAGCCCCACTGCTTATTTCGCATGCTTGGTTTAGGGCACTAAGATGCATTTTGAGACTCTTGTTCACTGGGGAATGATGGTACGTGGTACAGCCCTGGGTTAGAGATCTGAGCTCTTTAGTGGAAAGTGATTATGCAAGAGAGAGAGATTGAGTCACTGGAGGTACAATACCTTGACATCATAACCTGGAGATGGCTTTCCCATAGAGCCAGGTTTGATTTTCATTCCCTTAAAATTTCCACAGATCAGCACCTGTAACAAGTGTGGTTTGGTTTGGTTTGGTTTTTTGTTTAATTAAACTATGGCTGGTATATTAAATCTTTAGGTTTAAAATCCTCAGCTAATACTGTGTACTTCTATAAGAAAAACTAATTGGGGTGAAGCTGTTAGGATGGTTCTCTGACTTACAAGAACTATGTATTTCCAGTGTTACTTACTGCAATTGACTTTTCCCCTGGAAGTCCTAACTGTATAAGCATTTAAAACACTTTTTCATGGCAACCTGAGTAGAATCTATTTCTATGCCTGTAAAGCATATGTTTTACCTCCATACAGCAGAACATACCGTCTCTGTCTGTCCGTAGCCTTCATAAATATCCAGCCCAGTCTGTGCTTTCCATTCTTCCATCACATCAGGGTTGATTGGCTCCCCAGCACTCACACAGTGCCTCAGGCTTCTGAATGTATAGCTATGGGGAAGAGAAACCAAGGAACTGGCAGTCATCCACCTGCTCTGCCCCAAGCACCCCTGTATCCCTGTATGCCTGTATCACGGGGGTCTTTCTACATCAACCCCAATTTTTACTGAGTCCTATTTGTTCAATGTGAACTGTGAAACAAGTGTGGAAAATAGTGTGTAAGAAGAAGTCATCTAAAAAAACCTAGTAAAGCTACCCCATAACCTCTATTCTGACTTTGTTCCTAATACTTAAGATGGAAAGTGTTGAGAAACACATGATATATGTTACTGTTACACCACTGTAACTTTGGAATTAAATCAAGGTGGGATGTGCTTTTGGCCTGCTGTTTGGATGAAGCACATCAAGGATTGTCTGCTTTTGCTTACCTGGACAGTTTGTGTTGCACAAACATTCGATAGGCAGTTGGAGGAGAACAGAAGACGGTGATGGGAAATCTTGACAGACTCTAGTGAATTTAGAATAAAGAAAGTAAATTCTTCCAATATACTGAAACCTGTGAGGTCCCATCTTCATTGCAGGAGATAATGTAACAAAAAGCATCTGGCTTATGAAACACATGAACATTAAGTGTCCTAACAGCAGTTAGCTCCATACTTGCTGACACCAACACACAGCAGTTACACGTAGTTTCTTCCTCAGAGCAGAATCTACATAGTTCTACAATTAGTTCAATACACCAAAGTTTCAAAGCTTTATGGTTTCTCTTGTGGAATTTCTTCATAAGTGCAGTTTAAATAAAACCCAAATGAATGTAAGGCTACTTTTTTACATGCTCTGTAAGTGCTACAACTGACAGTGTTCTTCAACATACCCTAACATTGACTAGCAATTTCCATCCATCTAATTAACATAGATATGATGATGAAGTCAGTCAATGCCAAGTGAAACACAGCAAGTCATTTTCAAGCCATGAAGAGTTGAGTGTGGAGCACTGAAGGGAATACAATGTTGGTGCCTTTTGTTAAGGAAATTCAGCTTTGCTGCTTCTTCACTCCTTGAGTTACAGGGTGAAGGCAACTGAAATCCTCATTCTCTGTTACTGTCACTTATTTTAATAACACCACCAAAGTACTCCACAAATCCCAGAACAATTTTTTGTGTACTTCACTTTTAGGCCTAATACTGGATGTCTGCAGGTTTGTGCAGTCAAATCCAAAGCAGAGTATACAATGAAACTCTCTGGATGCCCAAAATGCTTTTGTTTTGGGTACATATTTGCAGCAATCACTGCTGGACTAAGTGGTTGGTTACCACAAGCTCACACTGTACTGTGTGGTGCCCCTGTGAAGCACGGTGGAGATGTAAACCTGGGCAAGATGAGTCAGAGAGAATAAAGCTGTTTGCTGTGGGGCTCTCTCACTTACCTCAAAGACAATGCTGGGGTCGAAGTGGGGCATCTTATGTACAAATGCACATGCCCCCTGAATCCATGGTGAAAAGATGCTGCTCCACGCTGACTTTGCCCAGCCCGTGTCTGATGTGTTCCAAAACACATCTGAGGACGTCAAGTCCAGCCAGTATCTGGTAACACAAGGAAACAGTCTACAGTCTATTTGCCAGGAATAAGGCAAATATTAAACTACCAAGAAAAGATGTGCCAGAGAAGCAAATCCATCACTGGCTGTCTTGGGTAAACAGCACTTAGCAAAGGCTGAGTTTCTGAGGAGTAAGCCACAGCACAGTGAGGAATTCATCAGTAAGTCACAGCACAGTGAGGATGTCATCAGGACAGACTGATGTTGCATTTTTCTGAAGGAAAAATGACACTGACAGACAAGCTCACACCCCCTTGGAGTGTGGTGCTGTACAAATACGTACAAGACTGCTGGGGTTTGGCTGAACTAATTTTTATGAGTGAGGATTGAGTGAAGTGCACTGCCATATCAATTCTATAAACAATTTTGGTTTATAAGTTTAAAGATTGTAAACTATCAGTGTTTTATCCCTGCAGGAACTGTGTCTTATCCAGACAGATGTGAATTCAGAGGCCTAACAGACCCATGGGGTTTTTTTTCCCCCTTTATGGTACAAAATTGTGCTGATGTTCAGTTTGTGGACCATCTATTAACTGTACACAATGAAGAATTTACCACAAAGTTAAAGAATACATTAAAAAGAAGTTAGTGACTGTATGATTGCTACAAACTCTATAAGCTAAGTCAGCTGGACTCAAACTGCCTTGTTTTATGAAGAAAAACCCCACAACTCAACAACACTTCTGGGGATGTGAAGTATCTGCTGGTTTTTGACCTACTGAAACAAAAGCTTCTGGTAAAAATCTTGTGTTTCCCTTCCTGTTATGTGACTGGCTAGAGAAATACCTGTGATTTCAAGTGATCTCTGTACCTGCCACTTACTGTGAGGCCAATACCATAGCTGCTGTGGGAATGTTCAGTCATTTTTGGAGACCCAGTAGTTCCACTGGTGAAGTAGATGGCCATTGGATCTTGGCACCTCGTGGTCACACAGCGGTGATCAGAAGGAGCGTTTCTGGAAACAAGTAGATGATGAATAGAGGGGTTTGAAAGCATGACTTATACAATTCAAAAAGTATTTAACCAAAAATAACTCTAGCAATCAGAAGTATCATAAACAGGGGTATTTTTCCACTGTGCAGTCCTAAAAGGTTGAAAATATATTGGAGTGTGCCAGCATGTCCTATTCAAAACAAACCACTGTGCTTTTCATTTGTTATTGCTGTGGTGTTTCCACAGTGGTATTTCCTCACCTCAGGAGATCTTTAAAGTTCAGCCATCCTGCTCTGTGGCCTTCTGATACAAGCAATTTGAATTTCAGGGACTGGCATTCAGCAACAACTGAGTCTACAGCTGGTGCCACAGAGTCGTCAGTGATGATACACTTTGCTTTGGATTTCTGCAGTCGATGAAGAATGTCCCTTGCTGTCAGTTGCTGTGTGCCAGGAATCAGGACGGTTCCTGGAGAGAAGGAGGGGAAACAGAAAAACAGTCTCCATGTCTAAGAAGAATGCTTATGTCTACAAGCAGACTTCAGCTCACTTTGTTCTTTGAGCAGGACAGGGCCATACAAAAAGCAGGACTTTGTCCTCCATTTGTAAAGATGCTGATTTCTTTGATGGATTTCATGCTAGGTGAGGACTAGGACAAGTTAGCAAATACTAGGTTGATGATGGGATACTGAAAGAAATCATAGAATCACTAGGTGGGAAAAGACCTTTGAGATCATTGAGTCCAGCTGTACCTGTCTGCTACTGAACCATATCCCTAAGCACCCCATCTACCCATCCTTTAAATACACCTGGGGATGGTGACTCAACTGCCTCCCTGGGCAGCCTGCTCCAGTGCCTGATAACCTTTTTGGTGAATAACCACAGAATAACTCTCCTTGTTCTGAAAACACCACACCTGGAACATGCCATCTCTCTGGATTTGACTTTAGGGTAAGTACAGCCACTGCCTCACAAGGCACAGCGGTGTTTGCGGGGCACTGAGACATTCTGGGCTGTAAGTACTGGGAAGCTGAGTATTTAACAGATCCCACAGAGCAACGTGTGAAACACTGTTAAGCACGGGCTAATTTCACTGCAAATGAGCATCTGTGATGTGTCACAAGTTCTGGAAAGAGGAGAATGACAGAGGCACATGGGCTCACAGGGTATCCTTACCAGCTAGACCGTGGGTCAAAGTCCTAAAAGCACCATGAAGAAAAAGCTTGGCTGGAAGAGTGTTTGACCAGCATACTAGTTCAATTCTGTTAACACACTGGTAGTTCTGAGTGCATTAAATAGCAAGAATTGGTTTAAGTCACAATTTCAGTACCCATATACCACTTGTAGGCCTTTACTCACCTGTTCTCATGCAAGCCACGTTCACCAGCCACCACTCCGGGACGCGGGGCAGGATCAGAAGAACTCTGTCTCCCCGTTGCAGACCACAGGCATCAGAGAGGACATTTGCTGCTTTCCTGGACAGCTCTCCCAGCTCCTCAAAGCTCCACCTCACCTCTTCTCCAGCACCATCTACCCACCATAACGCAGGGTTTTTAGACTTCTTCCCCTCCTGTAGCACACCAGGGTACAGTACAAGTGCTTCATTTTAGAAATACAGATTGCCTTAAGCCTGAGGAAGAAAAGCATTCACCTCTCATTCAGCGCTAGAGAAACCTGGGATGCAATGGAAATTTGCCATCAATTTCAAACAAGGCAGAGAACTCTCCCTTAGAAAGCACAGCCTGGAAATGTGTTTAGGAAATTAGATTTGTATTCCTTTCCAGAGTTCTTCATTTGACATTCTGAAGAGGTTTACAGTAATCAGCACAGAGAAAGAAGAATCTTTTCAGTTTGGGTCAAGCCAACACAGAGGCTGATGAGTGTGGCTACATCTGGCTTGTGCCTCAGAGTTTCCTGAGCCCACAGAGCTCATTTGCAACTTCATCTGGAACTGGGTCTGTTTGGTACTTCTGAAAATTAAATCACAGCTCCAAAAGCATAGGCCCATGCAGTGACCCTTAATCAATGTCTCACCTGATGTGTGAAAAGGGATTTGAAATGTATCTGTAGAGTGTGCTCTAAAAGGGGACTGTGCATCAAGCAGCAGCAGTGCAGTAGGTCACTTCCTGAGCAAAAAATTAACTGGGGCAGCAAGACTATGACACCTTCTTATCTATTTGAAGGTACAATAACACCAAGATTCATTTTCAGGGGGGCAGATTTTATCTGTGTACTTCACAGGCCAAAATATCTTCTCCAGAGGCTGCTCCTTGCTGTGCTTAGAGCCTAATGAAACCTGTTGCTCCTTGCAAAAGGAACAGCTGTGTCAGACCAGCCCTACCTCTGCTTCAAGGCTGGACATAGCTGCATTTAGCCCCTCACCATGAACAGCCTGAGCCTGTGAAACCAGTCCTACAGCCATAGAGACCAGACCTGTGCAGTTAAAAAGGTGACAGGCCTAGCCTCTGTATCTTTTTTTTCTCCTATATTCCCTTTCTTTGCACAGGGCTGGTGTCTGATTCAGAGTTCTAGTTCAGTTTTGTGGATTACAAGTCCCTGGATGCACAAGAATTTGCAGTTGGGATAGGTGGGTGAGGTTTGACATGACACTGCATTTACTGTTCATTTTACAGGCAGCTGGTGAAGCACAGAGGCCATGGGGTGATGTCACGGCTGGTGGGACAACTGATGGAGGCTCTCTAGAGTTTCTGCTCCCAGTCTCATCTATGAGGCACTTACTGACTCACACTCCATCTCACTGGAGTTACTGATTAAAGGAAAGAACTATCTGGACTTGTGGACAGGGCAGTGTGTGTCTTAGGGGATCTACATGTTCAAGCTGCATGTGATGACCACCAGACTATAATCAGAGCATAACCCCAGCCTCTTTGTTCCTGGATTTGTCAGTTGATTGTCATTAATGACCAGGGTTAAATACAGCAGCATTGGGGAAGCCAAGTAACCGTTACCTTTTCCACTTCAGTCCACCTGTCCAGCACATCTCTTGCAAAGTTGAAGTACTCTGGCACCTCTGGTCTGTACTGTTGTTTTATGGCTTCATAACTCAAAGAGGCGTGAGCTGCGTAGCTCCGGCTGCACAGCTGGAGAGGTCTTCTCAGAGGAGCCCACAGGGAAACAGCACTTGGGATCTTCAGTGAAAAATGCACAGCAGCAAGAGCCATAACAGTAGTCTCTTCAAGGTTGTTCCTTACTGGTTATCTCTCCAAGAAACACTGCAGTGATACAGACACAAACCCTGTATTAGGCTCATGGTTTCAGAACAGCTTTTCCTGGAATAAAATGGAGCAACAATCCCAACTGTTCCTTGGAGCAGCTGCTGAGAATGGCTCCTATCTGGCCCCTGCTCTCCAGTGACCACAAGGCAGCTGGGGTGCTGACCCTGCACCCAAGCAGCAGCACTCAGCCCCATCACCCCTGCAGCTTTCCTGTAATTCATGTTCCTTCCCTTCCCACAGGCCCCCTAGTCCTGCAGATCGCATTTCAGTTGCCTTATACAGCAGAGGCACCAAACGATCCCCAAGCACTTCAGCTCTGACTTCTGTAAATGAAATGCCTGCTACTGTCCCACAACATAGAACTAACAACACGGACCAAGATGTTGTGCAGATAATCCAGCAACCACATGCTAATAACTGGCTCAGCACAGCATCACTTGCTACAGAGATCTTTACAGTTTTTCTAATTTATCAGCACTGGAAGTATATTGGGTGACATGAGTGAAATGAATGTGGCAAAGCCCTGAAAAGATTCATCAATAAATATTGATGTTTTAAACGTTATTCTGATGTGTAGCCAGCAAAAGGCATCACTTTATGAGGCAGGGAAGCCTTAAAGTGGAAAAAAGGATCCAAAATGTAAAGCCTGACTTCTCAAAAAGAGTCAGTATAGCAGGAGGCCTGAAAACTCTGAAGTCATTATTTTTATGCACTGTCAACTGTCTTTTATTTACAAATTAATATAAACACTATTAGATCCTTAAGGAATTAGTGACTGTCCAGCTGTAAAATCCCATGATTTTAGTGATTCAGTGAAGCAAGAGGGTGTTTTTTGGATCTGTGACATTCAGGCTGCGTATGACAAACACAGGAGAGAAACCCAGCCAGAGGAAAGCCAGAGGAACAGGGAGAAGAGGGAGCGCAGACAGACAAGAGGCAAATCGGTACCGCTTCGGTGCCAGAAAATGCCCTGGCCAGCTGCTTGCAGGGGCGGGTGGTGGGTTGGTGACCCTGTCAGAAGGCTGTCAGTCCCCGTTACTCTGCCTTGCACCGAAGTGGAGCCCGCTCAGCGCTGGGAGGTGTCACAAGCTCTGACTCCTGACAAGAATCTCGGGCTGCCGGCCGTGTGCCTGCTCCTGCAGTGTCCAGGGACCGACTCCCGCGTTCCTCATGTGCCCTTTGGACTCAGACAAGGGGCAGCCAAGCCCAGCGCAGTGAGAACTGCTGACAGGCTTCTGCAGAGCTCAGAGCGGAGGCAAAAAGTGTGAGTCCCAAGTATCTCCTGTTTCCTCCTCCTCCCCTCCTCCCTCCCACAGGCCCCGCAGGAACACAAGTCATAAGACCTTGCTACAGGCAAATCACATCTGTTGCGCTCTGGAGCAACACAGGAGCAACGGCCCTGTGATCGGCTTTGCGAGTCCTCTGCTCAGCCGGTAGTAGCTTGGGCCTCCTCAGATAACCACAGCAGTTCAGCCACCACACCAGTGAGCACCGGCTCCCGGGATGCCGCAGCTGGCTGCCTGGAGCAACCTTGTTAACACCCGGTGACTTGTGAGGCGCTCCAGCGTTCTGCCCGGCCGGAGCCTGAGCCAAGACGGGATTTTCAAGGGGGAAGGCGGGTTTTTTCACCCCCCCCAAGGGCCCCGCGCCGCCTCCAGCTGCACCGGCCCTGGAAGCCGGCTGAGACCTCGCCTGGTGCGCCCGGGGCCCGCGGGAGCTGCCGGGGCGGCCGCGGGGCGGCGCTGTTACCGGCGGACGGGCGGGCGAGCGTTAGGACCGGGCGGGACACGGCGATGACGCCATCGCTGTGCGCGGCGGCGGCGGCAGCGGCGGGTGGCGGTCAATGGCCGCGGCGGAGTCGGCGGCGCGGAAGCGGCGGCCCAAGGGGCACTTCGCGGCGGCGGCGGGGCGGGCCAAGCGGCCCCGCGGCGGCGGGCGGCAGCTGGAGGCCGGCATGCGCGGCATCCTCATCACCTGCAACATGAACGAGCGCAAGTGCGTGGGGGAGGCCTACAGCTTGCTCGGCGAGTACGGGGACCTGCTCTACGGGCCCGAGCAGGTGCGTGTGGGCCGCCCGGGAGGTCCCTCGGTGCTGGGCGGGAGGCAGCCGGCGAGACGGGCGGGATGAGAGAGGGCGGCTGAGGCGGCAGGCGGCCGGTCTGAGGCGGGGGAGGGCGGCCGGTCTGAGGCGGGGGAGGGCGGCCGAGGGGGGAGAGGGAAGGTGGGCGGGGGCCCTGCTTAGTCTCGGCCGCTCCCTCAGCTCCGGCCTCCCGCATCCCCGAGCCCTCCTCTCCCTGTATGTGGAACCCCGTTTGTGTTCACCATGCGCACGGAAGTGCCGGTTTCTGTGAGCAGAGCCCTGAGCGGCCCCGAGGGGTGGGTGTGGAGAGGGCCTTCCCCACCGCCCCCAGCCCCCATCCGGTTTGTAAGCTGTGGGTGCTCTTGCTGGGCACTCACCGAACAAGAGACGTGCCTTGTGTGAAGTTTTCAGATCCTGAGGAGCGGCTGTCTGGAAGTGAGAGGGAGGAAGATGAGGACGATGTTGAGGCCGCCCTGAAGAAGGAGGTGGGCCAGATCCGTGCCTCGACGGAGCAGAAGCTGCGGCGGTTCCAGTCAGTGGAGAGCGGTGCCAACAACGTGGTCTTCATCAGGACACGGGGCATAGGTGGGACACCAGCTGAGGATGGGTAACACTGTGGGGGTAACCTGCTCTGTTAGGCCATGGAGTGTGACTTCCAACTAACTGGCATATGCCAAACAAATACAGGGCTTCCCCTTCACTTTGGCATTGCCACCGAATTTTGTCATTAGCAGAGGCACTAAAGGTGGAGCAATCTGCTTTAACAGGATAGAATCATAGAATCACAGACTGGTCTGGGTTGGAAGGGACCCCAAGGATCACAGAATTCCAACCCCCTGCTACAGGCAGGGACACCAACCTCCAGGCCTGGAGCTACACAAGGTTGCCCAGGGCTCCATCCAACCTGGCCTTGAACACCTCCAGGGATGGGCATCCACCCCCTCTCTGGACAGCCTGTTCCAGCCCCTCACCACTCTCTCTGTAAAGAATTCCCCCTAATATCTAATTTAAACCTTCCTTCCTCCAGCTTTAATCCATCCCCCTTGTTTTGCCCACCCTTCTAAAAAGCTGATTCCTCTCCTGTTTCTCTGCTCCTTTCAGGAACTGGAAGGCTGCAATGAGCTCTCCCTGCAGCCTTCTCTTCTCCAGGCTGACCCAGCCCAGCTCCCTCAGCCTCTCCTCGAAGGGGAGCTGCTCCAGCCCTCTAATCATCCTCGTGGCTCCTCTGACCCCTCTCCAACAGTTCTACATCTTTCTTGTATTGGGGCCCCAGCTCTGGACACAGGACTCCAGCTGGGGCCTCATGAGGGCAGAGCAGAGAGGGACAATCCCCTTCCTGTCCCTGCTGCCACCCCTCTGCTGATGGAAATAGTCTTTGGTTATCTGGTTTGGGTACAGTAAAACAGCTCTTTAGAGAAAAGGATTCGAGGCTGCCAGCAGTGCAGCCATGTGTGGGTTTCCTCAGCAGGGAGGAAGGGAGAAAATGCCTTCTGCCTGTTTCTCATACCTAGCTGTTTTTTCTTGTAGAGCCTGAGAACCTGGTGCACCACATCCTGCAGGACATGCATGCCACAAAGAAGAAGAAGACACGAGTCATTCTGCGCATGCTGCCCATTTCTGGGACGTGCAAGGCTTTCATGGAGGATATGAAGAAATACTCAGAAACGTTTTTTGAGCCTTGGTTTAAAGCCCCCAACAAGGGCACCTTTCAGATTGTTTACAAAGCTCGTAATAACAGTCATATGAGTAGGGAAGAAGTAATCAAGGAATTGGCAGGTACGTATGGGTTTCACTCAGAACTCGTGTCTAAGCACCCAGCACTGTGGGCAGAACATAGGGCAGGTTGTTAGAAGAGGTTTTAAGGGACATACATAGTTATTGCTTAAAATCTGAGTGTTGAAGCTTCTCTAAGTGTGAAGCTTGGCATCAGTGATGCCTTAAGAGACAGCAGGCAGAAGAGAATACAGTGTTGAATATCATTTGGAGTGTTGTTTACATCTGCTTTGAAATGAGGGCTGTCTGGCTTCCTCTCTGGCTGCTGCACTGAAATGTTGTGTTACCATTTCCCTTGAAGACATGACTCAGAACATAGCTCTACCTTACTCAGGTACTTCGTGTTTCCTGGTGGGATGCTAGGTTTTTTGCTTCCTGGAGTCCTGCTGGTGGCATATTCCAAGAGTCCTGCTATTTTAAGTAATTACAAAACCAAGTAATTGGTTACAACTAAGGGCAATATTGCTTTCTCTCTTTTTATCTGAATTTCATTAGGGCATGCTTACACTCTGAAATGTTTTTTTCCAGCATCTTTTAAACTACCTCTTGTTTTACAGGAATTGTGGGCAGCCTCAATCCAGAGAACAAAGTTGATCTGAATAACCCACAATACACAGTTGTGGTGGAAATAATAAAGAGTGTCTGTTGCTTGAGTGTGGTGAGAGACTATGTCCTGTTCAGAAAATACAATCTACAGGAGGTGGTGAAGAGCAACAAAGACAACGCTCAACAAAACCCATCCAGTCACACAGGAGACCAGAACCTGAAGGTAGTAAAACCCAAAACTGAGGAGGAGGAGGAAGAGAAGAGCTCAAAAGAAGTGAAACAAGAGAAGAACCAAGGTGAAATAGAAGCTGAGCCCAAGGAGAACAATGTGCTGACAGTGTAGGAGATGTGGTAGAAGAGAAAGATAAACACAATCAAAACCAATTAAAAAAAAAAAAAAGTTGCCCCAGAGTTCTCAAAGGGCATTTCAGTGAGGAGAGGGGGTTTTGGTTTGAAATCCTGTTAAACTCCACGTGTGCAGGAATTTCAATGCTCATCACAGGTGGAGCTGACATGGTGGCAGATGTCAGAAGGTGTCACCTTTCTGGTGAAGCTTTGCTGTTGTTTCTCTGCAGCTTTGTTCTGCACTGCCTTTACCCAGCACAGAAAGCTGGGGGTGTGCATGCTATGTAAACGTGGCCATCCTGACACTTCCCCACTCTGCTTTGTATCTGATGGCCACAGGAAGGGAAAGGTGGTGTGGAGTCCTGACTGTCAGGGAGTAGTGACAGAAGAGGGAGAGCTGAGACAGACAGTTGCTTGCAGGGGGCTTTCAAGGAAGCCATCTGACAACTTGGGTGACTACAGAACTCTGATACCTTTTTCTGTGTGAACAACAATGAGCTAAAACTGATCATTCCCTGTACGATGGAGGGTTATATATATTTCAATATATAGATATACACACAAATACATTGCTCTACATGGACATGCCAGATCTTGAAAGCTGAATGGGAAGAGCTGCTACCATCAAAATACTTGAACATTATGAGGGGATTTAGAGTCCCAGATTTGACTGTTGGACAACAGTAGAAGTACTGGGCAGGCCTCACAGTTGGTCTTAGCACAAACCACACGTGTGTTTACATGAGCTGTGCATACAGCAGTTACTGGGTCACAGGAAAGGCCAGAGTCACTGAACAGAATCCTTTGGAATAATTTCCTGCAAATGGTGTTTTGTGGCTTTTTCCAAAGACTTTTACACTTGGGGATTGTTTTTTTTATAAAGGTTTTTTTGGTGGTTGTTATTTTCTTCTTGTGTCTCAAGCTGCTTCTGTGGGAAGCTCTCCATTGTACCATTCTGGGGTAAGGGGAATTAAAATTTGATTTTTTGGGTACAGTTTTAGCCTTACAGCATTAATTTTGTTGCAGATTGAGAGTATTGTCTGTTTGTTACAGCAGCCTTTTTGTTATCCCAGTGACTTTTAAAAACCAACTGAAACCAGTGCAGCTATAACCTGCTTTCCAGGAGGGCCTTGAAGATGCTCCCTGTACAACTGTCTAGCTTAGTATTTCATTTCTAGCATAAAAGCCTGTGTGTCCCTAGTGGGAAAAGACTCATCTTGAAGAACACCACTTGTTACTTGTCTTGGTTTAGTGAAAAGGATGTGTTCAAGTCTCTCAACAGCATTTAATTTATGTTTTCTCTCAAAATTGGTTTAGAAGTTGGAAAATTAAAGTGACTTTTTTCCCCTAGTCCTGTCTCCTTTACCACCCAGTTATTAAAACTCTGCTTTCTTACCTCTGTTGGTGTTCTCTTTAAATTATAAAGCTTTTTCTGTGGATTTAACCCAGCAATGTCTAGGTTGCACAGGAAAGAACTAGTAGAGACCCAGCACAAAGGCCAACAGTGACTATTTATTGGTGACCGATGTCGGTGACCGCGACTCAAGGCAGCGCGTTTCTATTACTAAGGACAAAGATAGACTCATGAACACTCTGAGGCTTGGTGTGGGGAGGTTTTTTTACCTTCTTTCTCATGCATCTGTGTCTACAGGACCTACAGGTCTTCAGAAGAAGCTGCTGAGTAGCTACCATCCATTTGTTGAGCCTCTGACATTCAGACCCTGTTAGTGATGCGCTCTGAGCTGTCCGCGCTCCCTTCCTTCTGATTGTGCCTAATTTGCACTTAGCAAACATTCATCATTAGCACATGAATTCCTAAATCTTGAGGCTTTCAAGATTGATACAAGCAGGGTGCTGAATTTGGATGCATGTGAGATCTGTGGCCATTTATGGGAGCTCATTACATACTTCCACGATTTCCTCAATAAGCTGCTTGCGAGTTGAAATACCTGGTCTCAAAGAACAAACACACTGGCCCTTACCTGGTGATGGCTTACTCCTGCTTGCACCCTAACTAAAGTGTGGGGTGGCTGGAAGATATGTTTGCATCTGCCTTCTGAAGTGGGCATGATTTTTGGTGAGCAGGAACACAAGTGTTTTAAGTACAGTTGGAGATTTTAACCTGGAGCGTTATTACGTGATTGCTGCCTAATGGGTGGAATATAATCCTCTGCTGGTGCTTACAGGGTAATTAAAAGCTCCGTTAAGAATGACCCAGGGATAGGCTGTTTTAGATTGCTTATCAAAACTAAGGCTGTCCCCACTCCTTGTTCCTCAGTTCATTCCGTCTGATTTTCCCAGTGATTGTCTTTGGCAGCTGCTGGACAAATTCAATCTGATTTAAAAGAGGAAAAAAAGTCAAATGAGCAGGGTTTTAGTTATGGTGTTGGTTTTTTTTCCAGAACAGCACAGGTCTCCATCCTACTTAATTTATGTAAGAGTTCAGTGGCTGGGGAAGTAACTCCAATGTGGGTTTTGATGGTTTCATATCACTTCCCAAAATAATCTTTAAAATTATACTTGTCATTTTGCACACACAGTTTGTGTTTGGGCTTTTTTTGTTTGTTAACAAGCATGAACTGAGTCTAACCATTCTATTCCCAGCCTCTCCACAGTTTAAGCAGGCATTTGGGGTATTTTTTTTCAGTACACTTGTGTTTACTTGCCTTTCTGGGGTACTTGTATGGAGCAGTGACTTTTTTGACATGATCTTGCAATTCACAGGCCAGTTTCTTTGGATCTTGTGACTTGAAGGAAGGAGACAATACCACAAAGGCTTTTACCACCTACAAAGGGAAAAGAAATGAAAAAAATACAGCATTAATTTAATTATAGCTACCTAATGAATGAGGTGATTAAGTGAGTGGGGCCTGGGGTACAGGCTTGCTGTATCACACCTGCACCCTAAAGCAAAGTCTGGTTTTGTGTGAGCAAATTTGAAGTGAGGATGAATTTCTGCCTTAAGGTTTGTGAAGGTCCTAAGTAATAATTGATAAAAGTTTCAAACTCTGCCTCCAGATTTGTAAGATCTCTGTAAAGGGCCATTCTGCAGCTCTTAGATACTGGGGCCTGTTCTGTAAACATAAGTTGTTAAAGAATATAGCTCTCCAGATGGTGGGTCAGAGTGTACATCAGTCCTTACTGGTCACCTTTATACTCAGTGCCATGTTCTGTAGGAACCAGGATCCTATTTTCATGGAATGGGGGATACACAAACTGTATTGAATAGCTCTGTTAGGGAGAGTCTTTAGACATCAAAGCCCAAGTTCAATCCCACAAAGCTCCTGATGAATAGGAGTGCTGATTACCTCTCCTCTGATGGGGTCAGGGCTGCTGACCACAGCTGACTCCACCACAGCTGGGTGCTGTATGAGGGCATTCTCTACCTCGAATGGTCCAATACGGTAACTAGGAGAGAGAAATTAAACACTTGGGAAGTGGAATAATGGCATGTGGGGATTTTTACAGACATTTCTTGGTATTTTCACTGAAATCTACAAACCCAGAGGAGATGATGACATCGTCAGATCTCCCCATAAACCATATGTAGCCTTCCTCATCCATGCTCCCTCTGTCTCCAGTGACATAGAAGCTCCCACGGACCGTGGAGGCGGTTTTCACTGGGTCATCCTGTCAGACAAGCACCAATTAAACACTAAATACCCAGAAGCCCTAAACTGAGAGATGAGTCCTGCCTCTGGACACTGCCTGTAGCATCTTTCACCACTTGCTTTCTGCTCCAGGGCTGTAAAAGCTTCTGCTTGGTTTCTCCTGAGGGAAAGACGGGTCACAAGGGCAGACACAGAACAGAAGCACAGGAGGGTCAGGGGGACAATGGAAGTTTCCTAATTGGGATGCCATTGGCTCAAGAGGAGCCACAGCTCCTGGGTGTTGCCTGCAGCAGTTGGAATAAGGCCATCCCATGCTCCAGGCCTGAGCTGGCTCTCTGGAAATTCCCTTTGGGCTTACCAGGTACCGAGTGAAAAAGGTGAATGGCCGCTCGGCATCCATCCTGATAGCAATGTCTCCTTCTTGCCCGGGAGGCAGAACACGGCCGTTCTCATCTATAATCTGCAAGAGGGAGGGTAGGTGGGCAATGAAAACTTCCCATTTTAAGAGACCCATGTTCTAAAACCTAACCAGCAGCTGACAGCTCATCCAGCTCCGATTCCCACCGTGTGGCACCAAGATGTGTGTGGGTACGTGGGACTCCCTCATGTTGTACTTCCTCTGAAATCAAACATGGGAAAGGGCACGACCATACCTGAACATCATAGGGGGAGCTGCTTTTCCCAGGGAACCTGGCTTAATTTTCATTCCTTTCATGTTTCCACATATCATTCCCTGTTGGAAAAGACAGACAAACCCAGGTATTTTTTACTGTCGCTCCTCAGGCTAGTCCTGTTCTCATCCTGTGCCCACTACTGAGCTAGCACCAGATCCTAAATCTTCCATCCCTGTGAGCCACGACAGTTGGGAACTTCACTGAGCATCTTGGGCAAAAAAATTCAAGATATTTTACACCTTAAGTAATCTTAGAAGCACTATCATAACGAAGCTGTAATTAAGCAATACAATAAACCCAATTGACATATATTCTAACACTGTCTTGTCTTTTTTGTCACATATATACAGCCAAGTTCCATGTTTGCCAAAGGAATGGGATGCCCAAGTCCCTAAGTAACAGCTGGTTGTAACCCTCTGCAGGAAAGCTGAACGTACGGTTTCGGTCTGGCCGTAGCCTTCGTAGATAGTCAGTCCTGTTTGGTTTTTCCACTGTGCCATCACTTCTGGATTGAGTGGTTCTCCTCCAGTCAAACAGTGCTTCAGCGCCTTGAACTCATACCTTCATGGACAGAGGGCATTGCTGAGCATCAGAGGGCAGAATGGGACAGACTGCTCTCCCTGACATCTGTGTGTCCCTCCTCACCACCTTGGGATGCACTGGACTCTCTGAGGGTTGGGCTTGAGAGCAAGCCCAGAGCTGCAGCTAGCCTGGGGCTGGAGAGGGGCTGCCCAAGCAGCCAGCTGCAAAGATGCAGAGGACTGATGGTTGCACAGCCACATGTGTGCTTCAGGGGCCAAATACCAGCCTCTATTTACCATCTGAAATGCCTCAGGGCAAAACTCTCTGAGGGTTGGGTTTGCCTGGAGCTGGGGTGTGGGGGTGGGGTGTTTATTGCCTGTCTGCAGTGGTAAGGGAAGGCCCCTGCCACCAACATGGTGTTTCCACCACTGAGAGCTTGGGTGGCTACAAGAGCCTGTGGAAATCCTTGTTAAGGAGCCAGGCAACAGCTTGGACCCACCCAGCAGGGTGACTTACTACAGAGGTGTGGTACCTGGTGAGGTCATGCTGGACCAGCATGCGGTAGGCAGTCGGGGCGCTGCACAGAGTGGTCACTGGGTATCTGCACAGGGTCTGGCAAGTTAAAGCAAAAAAATAGAGGGTTAAACAATACTGGTTTGGGAAAGAACCTGCTGCTAACTGTTCCCTTCTATTCCATACGAGGGCACAAACTACCAGACCTGACTGTAACCTCACTTCCATGGGAAGCAAAGGAATTGCCATCCCCATCAGTGCTCTGGAAAGATGCACCGGTGCCCCAGCCACCAGCTGAAGAAGTGATACACTGATGGTGCTACATCATTTGCCCTGATGCTCACTTGAAGCACAAGGACCATCCCATGGTCCAAAATCCTGGCTCTGGAGGTGCATCCTAAGGTTTTCAGGGGATTTTAGGTGTCCCACAACTTGCCCTGGGACAAAGTCGGGCACCCCAGAATGGACACACCTAAAGCTAGAAGTTTCCTTGGAACATTCTGCCTGCATCAGCCTTTTACCTGGCCCCACACTTTCCAAAGTGGAGAAAGCTTTAGACATGCTGCGGTTCCCTCAGCTGTCCTGACGTGCCCAGAGCTGAGTCTCCAGGAGCCCTGTCTGAGCTGGGAGTAGTGCCCTAGGAAAGGGCACTTTATATACCCTCCTTTAGCCAGGACAGAACACGGGACATGGGTGCCTCACTAGGAAAGCAAAGATCTCAGCTGAGCCTCTGTGTCTTTATTTCTCACCCCTAACCCCAGCAGATGCTTCACTGTGACTTGGGTAGAGCTGAGCCTTTTCTTTGTGTGACTTCACCTCTGCCCCTGGTGAAGATTTGCTCAGAGAGGGCGACAGGGAGCAATAAGGAAATGATTCCAGTTTGTGTGGACATGTGAAACCCCGTGCACGTTACATGTTTGCTAGGCCAAGAAATTTATACCCAAAAAGAAAGAAAAAAGAGAAAACAAAAAGAAAACCAAACTGGCAGCTACGATTTCTGAAAGGAAACGAAATGGGATTGACACCTGCCCACCCTGCCATGTGTCAGCGATGCCTGCTTCTCCACATCGGTGCTTTGGGCCACTTAGGAACAGCACTCTTCCCTCTGTGTTAGTTTAAAACTCAGATTGGCTGGAGAAGCTCAAAAATAATTTAAGAGCAAGCCAATCTGCCAGCTTCAGCATTTCCCAGCACTGACTTGCCTTTTCTGAGGGTCACAGCAGCATAATTAAGATATTAATTTACGTGTAATTCATCTCCTTTATCATTTCAATACTGAAACACAGTAGGGGAGAGGCTTAAGTAATACCAGTAACTCCTACTGATTGGGAGTACCTGGCAATATCCTGTGCCTGAGACACTCATGCTACAAAATCCATCCTGTATTATATTCCTACTCGAAAAACAACCACCTCGTGGTTATGCCATCCTAAAGCAGCTAATCCCATAAACTTAAGAGGTTTATTTTTGTGGCCTGCCTGGAAAACAACATGAAATACGAGTAAGTGCTTGCCATGAGCATGGTGTTCTTACGTTTAAGGTTGCTCTTGGATCAAACTGTGGCATGGCGTGTGCAAAAACACACGTGCCCTGGAACCACGGACCGAACACGCTCCCGATGGCTGCCTTGACCCAAGCGGTGTCTGACATGTTCCACATGATGTCTGAGGGAGTCAGATTCATCCAGTATCTGTTAAAGACAGAGGAGGCCAATATAAGGGAGCCTGCAAGTGGAAATTAAACAGTGTGAGGTTTGGGGGTTGTTTTGCCTAGAGAGGCAGGGCAAATTTGGTCCAAAACTCAACAGCTCAAATACCTTGGCTTGGCCTTTATAGTGATGGCAGGGAGAAAGAAAAGACCAAGTATTGTGTCTCTTCTGTTTGCTTCACATTTCAGAGCTGCAAAGGCATAACAATCTGAACCACTTTACCTTCCACAGAGAAAATACCCCAGACCAAAGCTGCCATGGGAATGTTCAACCATTTTGGGGGAGCCTGTGGCACCGCTGGTAAAATAGATGGCCATGGGATCCCGGGTGCTTGTCTTCACACAGTTATGGACAGCAGGGACAGTCCTTAATGAGAATGAAAACTTGTATGAGACAAGGGCTGGGGTTGTACAGCATGTTTACCCTGGGTCCCATGTGCTCAGGGCATGGTGGGTTGTGCCCAGTGAGATGCAAGGGCTGAGGAGCTTGCACTGCTAACTCCACTGCTGGTCCTGCTCATTATTCTCCATGTCCACCTTCTCCAGGGTAAAAATGCCTCTTATTCACCCACTCTTAAGGGCCACCAAAAGGCCCAGCATCTCATGTTTGACCAAGTGCCCTCCCAATAGTATCATCCACCCGGTGTGATGAACCGAGGGAGGACCCACCTTGGCTTTCCACCAGTGGCCCCACCAGTTGTTGCCCTTGCCACGTTTGGGAAGCATGGGGAGGCTCACACTCTTGGTCATCTGGCACATGGGAGGAAAACATTTCTCATCTCATACTAGGATGAGAAAGCAAACTTGCTGCTTTTCCTCTGCCAGGACTGATGTTCAAATAGGTTTAGCTCAGCATGCAAGCATCACCCATGCTGGCCTGCATGGGAAGTCTGTCTCCCCTGAGCTGGCTGGCAGGCAGACAGGCTGCCCAGAGCCCTCACTCCAGACCCCCACAGCATCCCAGTTGATTCAGCAGCACAGGATCTGAGGAGCTGGGAAGCCTGGGCAATCAGCCCACTGGGCAGGCAGGCTGCCAGTGACCTGGCGAGATGATGAGCCAGGCAGGACGGCAGCCCAGCGCTCTGGGAGGATGGGGAATCTGACTGCTGAGCAGCACTGGAGCCAGACAGGCAGCACATTGCAAGACATCCATCCAGGGAAACCAGTCAGCCAGCCTTCCTGGCCCCCAGTGACAGCCTCTGCAGGACTGATGCTGTGCTGGGCAATATTTAGGTTCTATCTAGTCAGTTTTACCCTCTGCCAGGGAACCAAGCCAGGGAGCATCACCCCAGCATGCAAGAGGATTCATCACACTGACTTGGCAATGTTTTATAGCTCTGGGAGGTTTGGGAAGGCAGTGCTACCGCTTCTCCCATCATCTGGTTTGGGGGCAGTTGGATGTGGGCTGTTGTTGGAAGGAGCAGATGGGAACAGAGGAGACCAAGCAGTGAGCTGCACAGACAAAGCTCATTCAGATGCCTGTGGTTGGACACGGTGCTCGGACCTCACCTTGACAGAGCAGTTTTAGCTAAACAGGTGCTTTGAAACAACAAATCTCAGCTGGCAATATAACACCTGGGGCACTGAGCAGATTGCAGAGGGTATTTCCTTCTGCCCCTCCACAGTCCCCAGCACTCAGAGCTCTCTGCTCCATGCTGTTTTAGCAGCTGCTCTCAGTAGTAAGGTGGGTGGATTCCTGGATACATTAGATGCATTTTGCAGCATGAACTGCTATTCATAATAGCCTTATTATCATCCCATTTTCTGAATATGGATTGGTATCATGTATAGAATATAATTATTTGAGCTTTAAAGTGTCAATAGGCCAATGAAAGAGGCTTTCCTCTCTATTTTTCTATATTATTTTGTAGTTGCATATAACATACCTAGACATCATAGGACTACTTATGTTTTAGCTAACAATGTGTCTATTCCCAAATATACACTTTCTTCACAGAACAAGAGACTAAACTGTTTTCCATCCCACTCCCTCAAAGGCATCTAGTCCAGGAATGAGACACAAGCACGTTTGAGCAGCAGGAGAAATCTTCCATGGCGGATAACTGCAACGGGGCTGAGGTACAGAGCACTTACTTGAGCACATCCCTGAAGTTCAGCCACTCAGCCCTGTGGTTTTCAGACACAACCAGCTTCGTTTTCAGAAACTGGCACTTGGATGCAACCGAGTCCACCGCGGGAGCCAGCGTGTCATTGGTAACGATGCACTTAGCCTTGGAAGCCAGCAATCTGTAGCAGATGTCCTGTGCTGTCAGTTGTGTGGTCCCTGGGATGATGGTAACACCTGGAAGTGCAATAAAGTGGGAAATTTATTGGGTGCTTTTCACATTTGGTCCTGATCCCTTAATAGCGTCTCCTGATGTGTTGAATACCAGTGTCATTCAGTCCAGAAGCAAAGAGAAGGCAAAACAAGTCCCACACCCTTGAACTTGAGTAGGGACACACAGATCTGAAGTACAAACCAGCTTGTGTTCCCATGAGACCCTTTGCTCCAGGCACAGGGTAAGGATAACTTTGGGGAGGCTTTACCTCAAGCCTGGTGAAGGTCAATCCAACTGATGTAACACAACCACACTGACTGAACACGATCAGCACAAGACACAGGAAGCGAAAGACAAAAGAAGGTCATTCCATCGGCAGTAGGAGACTGCCCCTACCAGCACCTCTGACTGTCAAACGTTCAAGCTAGCATGCCAAATAAGAAGTGTGATTGATAAATGGGTTGCAGCCCTCTAGCAGTGGTCCCACTCACCCGCTCGCATGCAGGCCACAGTCAGCAGCCACCACTCCGGGACTCGGGGTAGAATCACCAGGACTCGGTCTCCTCGTTGCAGGCCGCACGGGCCGCAGAGCAAGTTGGCTGCTTTTTGGGACAGGAAGCCCAGCTCTTCAAAGCTCCATTTCACTTCATCTCCTTTCCCATTAATCCACCAAAGAGCTGGATTTGAAGGTCCCTTCCGCTCCTATACACAAGGGTAAACAGCGTGCTGGTTACTTCTGAGACTCCTGTAGTTCCTTGCAGAGTTTTTGGGATGCTCCAGGCAGCTGATTCTGACAGTGTTACATATTCTAGGGCAGCAATATTAATATGTTTTGTTTAAAAGACGCCTTTTCCAAGGCATGTCTAAGTTGGTGTGTAAATCTACCTGATTCACCATGATCAGGAATTACTTGGAGGCTTTACGAGCCCAGCGCCGTGCACGCTGCTCAATCAGACCCAGAGACAAAGCACCATTGTCCCTCTGATGCTAAAGCAAACTACCTCTCCTTTCTCTGCATGTAAGATTAGGCTAAAATGGAAACAGGGGAGGAGATTCCGTTCGCACTGAAGCCAGAAATGGTTTTGGACTTGACTTTGGGGGTGGGAGCATAGTTTCTCTAAAAATATTGCATCTACAGGGGCAGAAATGCTACCTTCTCGATTTGGGACCACTTGTCCAGCACATCACTTGCAAAATTAAAGTACTCAGGAACTTCCAGTTCACAACGACCAATAGCTTCATAGTCTGAGGAAGTCAAAGGCCTAAAGGTCTTGTGATGCTGGTGGAATAATCTGAAGAGAGCCTGGATGCTCCACGGGGAACGCCACACTTGGAATTCAAGTAGAACCTTCATAGCACAAAAGCAGGTATATGGGTGCTTTTGGAGAGGATAACCATCAGAAATATTTATTCTTTTAATGATTATTTCCCTCCTGCAAGAGACAGAGAAATCAATAATAGCATTAGGATGTGCACATTCCCAGAGGAGCTGTTGGCTCCTGATGGAACAGATGAATAGAGAGCAGCAGGAGCACCACTCCATGCCATTTTATCCCACCCCTCCTTATGGGTAAGCCAGAGCTCTGCTGACCCTTTTAGTGTCCTGCTTTCTCATCTGTCTGCAGGTTTCTCAGACAATTCCCCTTGGAGCTGACAATTCCTATTCTTTCTGCCCAACCAGCCCATTTGTACTCGGTCATTACTCCAAAAACCTTTGCACAAGAGTCAGGGACGTGTGTATGACAACGTGGTGCTCCAGTTACAGTCGGTCTCAGAGACTACAAGATACACAGGGGGCTGCTCTTCCCTTTTTCCCATAGCTTGCTCATAACATATTGCTCTTCATTGCTGTCCTTAACAGGCCATTAAGGAAAGCCTGACTCCAGAACTCATGGTTAATCAATGAAAGCTTTGTAGAGTTGGCTGATGTTTTATCTTCCCTTAGACCTGAGCCAGCGATTGCAGACTCAGACCTCAAGGATGTCCTTGCAGAAAGGAGCTGCTCCTTCAGACTGCTTGATGCAAGCCAGAAAAGTACAACTGCTCTCTGGTAGCCCCCACCCTCCCCCTTCATAAAAGCAAGAATCACATGAGAGAAGAATAAAACATGTACAGACTTCCCCCCCTTTTTTTTTTTTTACCATTAGCAGATAGCATCTTTCATTTTTGAGAAGCACATGAACAATTACTAAATCAAGCCCAGTTTGTGCTTACCTGGAGATGTTGTTTGTGATCAGGTGTGATTTCGTTCATGTCTTTTGCCTGGGACTTATTGTTGAGCATTGCTTCCTCCTGGTTTACTCCTGTTCTCCAAGTGGTTGTAGCCCTTCATTAGTGTCAGGCATCACATTCTGTGGTGGGGATTATTTCCTCCTGAGAGCAGAGCTTTCACTTCTCCTATTACTTTCCCAAGACAGGCACAATCACTGGGAAAGGTGAGAGAAAACGGGACGAGCGCTGAGTATGACTGACTGCATTTCTGGTCCGCTGCCTCCGGAGAATGGATAACCCACCATACCTTAATATGTAACTCTGTTCTGTGGCACCAGTGGCTTTGGAACCAGCAAGAGTGGGGCTTTATTTTCAGATGCTGGAATTAACCACAAGATGAGAATTGGTATGCCAGAGATGGGAAGACTTTCATAAGCCAGCCTACTTAAAGGGGGAAGCATTTTTAAACCAAGACCTAGATAGATATAGGCTGCACATAAGCATACACACAGACTGTATAGGCTGTGCATGAACAGTGGTATGTAAAAGCCACATAGATGTGGCACATGGCTGAGTGGCAGACTCAGCAGTGTTGGGCTTATGGTTGGACTTGATGATCTTCCAGCTCTTTTCCAACCGGCCAGGGCAGATGATGCTGATCCTCTCTGCCACATCTGCTGCTTGCTTCAAGCACAGTGCTTCGGACAGGAGGCAGCCTCAAGACTCTGGCTGTGGGACTGATCTCTAAAGGACTGATCAATAACACAACCCCAACAAACCCAACCCAGCTCCTTTCAGTCAACTCTGGTAGTTTCCTTAAAAACGTCATTCTCTCTGCATGCAAATACCCCAGAGAGCAGGGTTTGGGCTGCATTTCAGGGCTAATGCTGCTCCTAACAATGTGAATTTTCAGCTGCCCCCCAGTTTCAGCAGTGTGAGCTCCCATCTGCTCTAAGGGATGTGACCTACACGGAGGCAGCCTCCAGTGGCTTTGTTTTCTCTGTGGTTTTGACCCCAGGCAGTGACGTGCTCTGTAGCAGGGAAGCACAGCAGCATCCATTTCAGAGCTTAAAGGTATGGATGGGGTGACATCCACCTGCAGAACCCCCCAGCACCACCTCTCTGGGGACTCGTGTTTGTTTGCCAGTGAATAACTCAATTAGTTGTCCTGAAAGGTCATCAACAGCTTTACCACACAGCACACTGGCTGATTTCCTGGGCATTGGGTACAGCAGATGTGCTCCTAGCAGGCTTACAGCAGAACCAGGAAATCTGGAGAGAAATAATCCTCAGGTCTGGGTTTATTTTGGTTCACTGGTGGTTTTTGTCCTACCAGCAAACACAGCCTTGGTCACAGAGCTCACTGCTGCTTCCATCTTCTGAGGGCAGAGTAAAGAGGACACAGGCTGCAGAGGGGTAAATGAGAAACGTGAGATGGGACCTAACAAGGATGCTCTAAACCTCTGCTGCACCCTTACCCCCCTCAATGGGCTGGACTGCTATGGAAACATCTCACAGTCTGAATGGACTGCTTGGCCCAGGAAATCCTTGATTATATTTAATCCCGAAACCGGCTGTGACAGTGGTGGCTAAAGCTGGAACTCTACTCATCAACAATTACTAAAAAAATATGATTGCAAAGTAATATTACACCCAGTGAAGTACTTCATGGCTTTCAGGGATAACAGTGAACATACAAAACTAAGGCCAAAAGCAAGTCTGGTTTCCCCTCTTTTATCATTATTTTCAAAGCCGTTTCTCCCACGTACGTTTAAGACTACAGGAGAGAGATTCCTTTAGAAACTCCCCAAAGCACCAGAAGAAAAAACAGTATCTCTGCTTGTATTCTGAAGGTCATCCAGTAGGACTGACAGGGAATCAGCCAGAAGACAGAAGAGCAGCCCGAGATGAGCACGTTTGGATCAGGAGCTCAGCAGGGAAAGCTGAGCTCTGCCCCACTCTTTGTTCCTTGGTTTCTTGCTTTGGATTTTCCCAGAGATCATCTCCAGTAGCTGTTGAACAAACTCCAGCTCACCTGTAAAGAGAAACAACAGCAATACTTCACACCTTGGCACAGTGTGTGTTCCTTCTCTGCAGCAAGCCTGTGACATTACAAGCTGTGGGCTCTTCTGAGGCTGAGGCAGGAGGCAGCGCATCACTCCCAGTACCCAGCAAAAAGAGCAAGTTGGAGTCCAGAGACACAGAGCTCATCAGCTGAGTGACTCAGTCATTCTGCTGATCAGTGGCATGGGATGAGCCCACGGCACTGAGCTTGAGCACAACTTGGGCTTCAAAGGGAGGAACCAGGCGGCTTGGTTTAGTCATGTCAAACCCTGGCTGATGAGGGAGAGCTAGGACTCCTGCCCACACCCCAACAGAGATGGTTTGGGGTTTCTCTCCCTCCCAACCCCACCGAAGTCCAGATTTTGTATCATTACAGAACTCCACTGACTTGTGGGTGTGTCTGGCTGGGTCAATGTATAGATTAAAAGGTCTGTGACGGCAGCAGTGAGGAAACCTCTTGAGCGAGACCTTCTCTGCTGTAATGAGCAATTGGCACCGTTAGAACAGGGCTCAGGGGAAAATCTACCCAGATCTGTTTAAAGCCCAGCATAGACCAGTATCAAAACCCAAGGACCTGTTCCAGGATTATATTTTTAAGGTCACTTTAAAAGTAATTACTGCCCAAGGTCACGATTAGATTACGTTACAATACGTGTTGCTTACATAGGATAAATGGATTACATCAGCAGTCTGATTACTTCACTTCACAAAGCAGATTACTTTGCCAAAAACTGCTTACTCACATCTGGAATCTGAATGAGCTTAGAATGAGTTGGATTTTGAAACTGTGACCAGATTTACATTTTTTCAACATTTTTTTATTGCACTTAAAAATCCAACACTACTTCTGGTTACACCACTGCAACAATGGGATTACCTTTGAAATACCCAAGATGTTTTCCCTCCTGTCCTGAGTCAAGGAGAGCAAAATACATCTCCCAGAATAAAGCTATTAATGGGGAAAAGGGAAGGGGTTTAAATGGTAAAACAGCCAAAGGCAGGGAGTGAAACCTTTCCTGAAGACATGGGAAGGGAGCTAGCGCATCATCCTTACCCAGGCAGGGTGTATCCCGCTAGTCCTGACAGACTATCCATGTTTGACTGTGGATGCCCTGGGGTTCTTTTCCACCATACCCTTTGAGCCTGAAAATCCGTGGCCAGTGCAAGCTGTGGTACCACTGCTGAGGATCTCAATGGGCTCTTGATTGCTGCCAGCCCACGCTGGACCCTCTGCTATGGTAACATCCGAGCACGAGCTTCCTCTGCCCACTTCATCATTCCAAGTGCCTAGAAATACATTTAATATTTTATAGCTGTATTTAATTGGTAAAGGCTGATTCTTTTATTTAAAATAATTAGGATAAATTTATGCTCATGGACTGCTTAGGTGAAAGAACATTTCATTTCCCTGTACATCATCACAGTGGAATCTAATACAGGTTCAGCTGTGGCTTCTGTGTATCATGACAACATCAGATCCTATCAGGAGAGGCCTGTGACGTTCAGCCAAGTGCTGTTTGCTTATGTAACTAGCATGGGGTCAGGTCTTCAATGTTATGTTTCAAAACCAGATTAAAAGAGGCTCTGTGAGGGAGAGGAGGAAAAAAAAAAGAAAACTCTACTATTCTAAAACATAACCTGATTGAATTTCTAATCTGATTATTAGGCTTGATTAGAGGAGTTTTAATTTCAGTATGCACTGCCAGGAGCTGCCACTATACCCAGAGCTCAGTGATGCTGGCCTTGCTCAGGTATTTGGAAGGTGTGGTAACTTTTTGTCTGAAGAATTCATTTCTCAGGATCACGAGATGCGAATCCAGGAGGCAGAACAATAAAAGCTTTTACCACCTGAAGGGGAGAGCTGGAGTAAGGCAACACTCAGCAATCACTAACTTGATGAATAACATTCAATAGAGGAACTAAGATGAATAACGCAATTTTCTACAATCAAATTTCTTTCAAGACTGTGGAAATTCAAGTTTCTGAGCCAGATGCTGGACAACTTCATTTTTTTATCACTTATGAGCTCCACAAACAGGCCTTAAAACTACTTACGGTGAGCACAGTGGCATTCCCAGCAGACAGGAATTCTTCACTGGTGTCTGGGCAGCCACATCGTCTCCTCACAGTGTTCAAGAGTGCTGTCAGCAGGCTATGTTTGCTTAATGGCCTTTCCAAAGATGAATGGCCAGGGGATGTTTCTTCACAGGGGGATTCAGAGAAGCCATTGCCAGTTTCACACTGGCCTGGGTACCCCTCGTTTTCCTGAAATCAAAGAGGAGTTAGGTGCTGCTTTGTCTCCTCAAGTGTGTTTCAAAATGCTGGTCTAACATCTTTCCAATGTTAACTTTTCCCTCACAGGCATAGCTACTTCTCTATATAGAAACACATGAGATGTTTTTGGTAGCTCCCAGTATCAACGTCCTTACCACTCCTCTGATGGGATCTGCTGGATGCTCCACTGGGGCACTTCCTCTCAGCTTCAAGCAGCCTGACATCACCTAAAGAACAAATGAGGATTTGGCATTAAGAGGCAGACCTGAACAAATAATTTTGAAATCTGTGGTTCAGTGGTGAACCCAACCAGGTGCTTCTGAGATCAGTTCTGATGCCTTCAGAGCCATGTGAAAACCCATTGGGTTTGTAAGCTAAGCATCAGTGGTTGGAGGGAGGCACTTCAAAAGTCATCAGTGAATGCAAAACATTCCTCAAAATGTGTTTGATTCCTCACCACCTGTCTAACAAAAAGACAGAGAGGCCTTGCTGGTTTGATCTGGAGGGCAAGGCTGCCTTCTCCTGGGGGACAGAACATCACCACTTTCATTTCTTACCTAAAATGAAAGCAAGCTTGCTCCTGAGGCATTAGCGATGCGCTGCCAAACAGAGAGCAGATCTGCTACGACCTTATCTTCTTTCAGACTGAAGTAACCAGGATGTTTCACACTCAAAGTACCTGGACATTGTAGGGTGGAACTGCCTTTCCCAACACACCAGGCCTAGCTTACATCTCCTGGCGAGCTGCACGTACAATACCCTGTGAGAGGAAACTGAATTTCTCTGGCTTGTTAGTCCATTCAAATGGGTAATTTTGCAGCTGAGTCACTAAATGATCCACCACCCTGGTGGAAATAAAAGATGTTCATTTAAAGACATATTTTCTCACTGTGATTTTGAAGTTCACCACTTGTTTATCTCAGCATAGCTGGGAGAAATCCACAGGACAGCACTGATCTACATCAGTGAGAGATCCTGCTCAGTGGGGAAATAAGCCCGTTTTCATTCAAAGCAGTGTCCCACAGCAAATCAACCAGGCTTGAAATGCTTCTGATTTGGATTTGCTTTACAGTAATTACATCTCAGAAACGCCCCCTGATTCACAGCAGTGTAAGCAGAGCAGTGTTCTCTGCTATGCTGTCACTAGTGTCATCGTTCTGCTGATGATGCTCATAGGGGAATGAGCAAATCCACAGCCTTGGACTAATGGGACACGGAGCTTCTCCTCATCTGAACCACCAAAGTGGCACCTTGGAACAGTCTGGGCTGAGTTAAAGATTTTCTTGAGGTGATTTCTACCTTAGACATTTGTAATGATATTTCCAGGTGATGAGGAAATGTTTTCCTCATGAGGCTGCCCTGGAGCACTGAGTCCAGAGCTGGGACCCCCAGTACAAAGTTACAGCTTTATTCCAGCTTCCTGTACTGTGGGAAAGGAGATGAAGTCGTAGATCACTTATAAAATGCTCCTGCTCAATGGACTGACTACAATAATGCAGGCAAAGCCACAAGAATCACCACCCAGCAACTCTGCCAGAGCAAGTTCCAAACACATTCTGGAAGCATACTAGGGATTTCTAGACATGTTAACTCTCTTAGTGAGGGAAGCAGCATGATTTTACGTGCCAAAATACCCCACCCCCCACACACAGAGTACACACATATACATGCAGCATTAACCACATACTATGACTTTCTACCACATCTTAGTTTCTCACAATGTAGGATAGCATCACACATGGGAGGATTCTCACATACTGAATAAAATCTCAATTCTTACTTCATTTACCAAAGCAAAAGGTGGCATCTTATGTTCACATCGATTTCCAGGCAGTCTTTACTATTTCAAAACAGCCTTTAGTAGGAATATATGTTGCTGAAGTGATTCAGTAGTCTTACAGTACGTATAACAACACCTCTCTCCATTTAAAGCCGTGCCAAATACTGCCAACCTTGCACTGAGACTGCAACTCCTGGCCCCTGTTTGGAAGGCAAGAGGCATGCCATGGAGAGGAGGGGGCACCTGCACACAGCTCTCATGCCACCTCCAAAAACATGGGGTTTGAATCTTGCTGCAATAGAACTGCTTGTACCTCACCTGCAGCGACACCGCTTCAGTTTCTGTCCTAAACCAGAAAAACCCCAATATGAGCACTGAGGGGAAATCATTGAAGATCCCCATCCAGGACTGAAGATTTCTCTCTACATTCTAAAGAAGGAAACAAGCCCTCCAAAAGAAAGTTATTTCACCTGTTTGCTGTCCTTACAGCAGCTGTGATGCCCATTCTCAACACACATAAACCACCAAAAAAAAAAAAAAAAATCTTCTGAAGCATGAGGCTGAAGACCAGAAGACATCATCTTCCTCCTTATAATCTTTGTGGGTGTTTGGCAGCACATCCAGAGGCACCAGCACCATTAACACCTGAGTGAGGAGAGTTTCCTTCATGCAGGCAAGTGACAGCTCTAGTGCTGAAGCCTGGAGCAAATTACTCTAATGAGCCATACTGGAATTTAGAGAGTCAAGTCATGACCCCACTGAAATGGGCGGTAAAGATCATCCAGATTTCATATTTTTTTTAAGGCTCTGAACTTTCCCAACTCTGAATTTAGTTACTTGATTTTAGGTCCTTATATTTGGTGAAGTAAAACAAAACAATAAAGCAGGAGCCACCCAATCCTCAGACAGTTACTGGAGTTTACCTGCCCAAACAGCTAACCAGGGAAACAAGGAGGGTCCAGGGCTCTGAATTCCTGTTTGCACACTTGTTGGTTCCACTTTTTGGCTGGATTTTTGTGGGTTTTAAACACCTATTTGTTTGAAACCTAGAGGAAGGAAGATCCAGAAGGTGTAGAGTCCCTGGAAGGCCCAGGAGTACACAGCTTTCAAAGGAAACTGAACCCAGTGCAGAGGAGAGCTTGAGGCAGTGACAAGTGACATTCCCAAACCAATGATTAGCTTTGTAAGCATGTAATCTAATGCTCCTGGGAACCTCAGCAATGAAAGAATGAAAAGTGTTCTGAAATCTCTCTGAAATACTGAGGAGCATTACAAAAAAGGAAGCTGCCACCAAAAAAGGATGAGGTCGATATTGTATTTATTGACAGTTCTTTCATTTCAGCAGTTGCTAGTACAGAAATTGTTTCCCTGACACAGGCCAAGTGTTTAATCTTAAGAAATAAAATATTCTACTTTCTGAAAAGCAGAATTCTCCAAATCTCACTTTACAGCTGCAGTAGGCACTGAACTCCAGGCAGCAAGACACAGCTGTATGAGACCTTTCCCCACCTAAAGATGCTACTTTTCTCCAGAAATTTCTTCTTATTTAAAGAAGAGAAAAAATCCAGGGCTGGTTTTCTTGAATAATTAAAACTCATGCCAGAAAATGAAATCTTCTTTGAATACACAAAATGAAAGAGAGACAATTAAAAGTGAGGATGAACAGTGAAAAGCCTGAAAGTACACTTCTGCATGTGCAGCTCTGAGGAGTAAGGGTGTGGTTGTGGACACTAGAGTATGTGCTTCTTCATAAGGCTGAGAGCTGACTCACACAGAGATGGGATCACCCAAACCAGATCAAGGGAGTTTCTTCACTGGTTTCATCTCTAAGTGGCTGCAGAAATAGACTGTTTCTGTAGCCAGTACCTACTATGGCAACTAACTGATGCAATAGATCAGAAGGAAAAGAGTTATATCAGAGAAATTTATGTTAATGGAGTGAAAGGAGTTCTGGTAAATCCTGAGCAATGCTACATCTGTCCCCACTCCTTCTTTCTTAATTCGTTCCTCTTGATCTTCCCAGTGACTGTCTTTGGCAGCTCTTGGACAAATTCCACCTAAATAAAAAAAGACAGAAAACAATGTAGCATGTTCTGCAGAGTTACTGTCCCAAGGGCATGTGTGGAAAACTGAGAGGGCTCCCCTCAGGAAGAAGGGCTTGCCTAAAGGATCAGTCCGAGCCACATCCAGACAGCACATCCTGCCACTTGTGAAACAATTTCTTGGGCTGCTTTGATGGCCAAGCATCCAGGGGGCTGCCACCCAGCTAACCAAACCCAGCACTGTAACACAGGCACTGGAAACAGAAGGATGGAGTGCTACTCTGAAGTCACCAGGGAGTGCTCTGTTGAGGATTAGCTACGAAATTGGGAATCATGACTGTGAGCCTGTCTTAGAACATGCAGCTCTAATGAGGACACCATATGAAGCCTAGAAACTTTTGAGGGGTTTAAACAAACACTTTACTTGAGTGAACAATGTAAACTAATGTTGTTTAGGAAGAATTCTCTGGAGGCAATGCTCTGGCTGAACCTTTATCACTGTTTCTTTCAGGTGAGTCATAAAAACCCATACCATAATTCTCCTGAGATTTAGGGAAGGGTGCCTTGGTTTACAGTTTCTCCTCAGAAGCATTTACCTTCCGAGGGTATTTGTATGGAGCAGTAGTTTTCTTGACGTGCTCCTGCAGGTCACAGGTTAAGCTCTCCAGGTCACTGGATGAAAAAGTCGGGGACAGGACAACAAACGCTTTCACAACCTGTAAGGTGAGGTCAACAACAGTGATCTGACACCATCAGAGGAGTAACTCTGATTACTGCAGAGTTCTCCCTGAGGCTCAGGGATGTTTCATTTCTCTCTGAAGTTCTCACTGAGGACAGTGGCCTTGTATCATCCCAGCACAGTGCCTTCTCGACACGCATAGCTCAGGACTGCTGCCAGGGCAGTGACACTGTAACTTTGGCTACACCAGGACAGCCAGGGAAGACAGTTTCAGTGTCCAGACAAGTGCTCAACAAGGGGAAGGTAAACACCCCTGTAATGACCTCCATAGAGAAGACCTTCTTGGGATGAAAAGAGCAGCAAAGACGTGTAAACAGGAAGGGGTTCTTCCTGTCACCCCAAGTAGGAGTACTGATGAGGACGTGACTGCCTCCATTATCCAGCAGAGCAAGAACTGCTTTATATAGTTACATATTTAAGCAATCAAACTGCTTCCCCCACCACCATTCAGCATCATTACCTCTCCTCTTAGGGAGTCTGGGCTGCTGACCACAGCTGTTTCTGCTACTGCTGGGTGCTCTATCAGGGCGCTCTCCACTTCGAACGGCCCGATGCGGTACCTGTGTAAGGAGAGAGAAGTGCAGCATTTGGTTTTATGAGCTGAAAAGCTAACACCAAATGGGGTTTAGTGTCACATTGAAGAAAAACACAAACCAACCCCAAACTAATGAAAAAAAACACTTCAGGCAGAGGGGGAAAGTTGTTGGTGTTAGAAGACAGGAGTATTTCATGGTGGTCATGCAGTAGACGACTGCTGGAGCTGTGGATGCCTCCCCATCTCTCCCCTTTCCTTGTGGCTCCTTAGCTAGAGCTCCATCCCACCCTGAGAGCTGGGGTCTGCAAGTACCAGCTGATGCCACATTATGGTATCATGTCATAAGGTATCAAATAGTTTCATTTCAACATGTTGAGAATCAAATGTTTCAGTGCTCTTTGGGTCCAATAGAGATGTCCTTCAATTTTAGTCAACACCCAGACTAGATTAAAATCCTTCCCCTGCCAATGGGAGCCTTCCCTCTTTGTGGAGACAGAGGAGATGTTACAGGGAAAACCTGATACAGAGATGCCATTGACATCACCCAGATGATACCATGGGTCTGTGAAAAGCTAATAATAAAAGCAAGTATTCCTAAATCAATATATTCACCACAGGACTATCATGTCAGTAGCTGACCAGGAACACAACGTGCAAGATTACACAACAGAAGATTTAGAAAGGAAGCATGCAAACTGACCCTGCAGAAATGATGATGTCATCCTCTCTTCCAATAAACTGAAAATATCCCTCTTCATCCATAATCCCTCTGTCCCCAGTGACATAGAAACCCCCACGTTCACTTTCTGCTGTTTTCTTCGGGTTGTCCTCAAAGTGGTTCACAAACAGTAGTTTAGACTTTGAGCATACATCAGCTGTACATTATTATAACACACTCACACATTAAATGTGCTGGAAATTAATTTTGCAGCCAAGGATGTTCAAGAGTTGTACTGACATTGCTATGAAATGTAATGAAACAAAAAACACCGATTCTCTAAAAAAATTTAAACTCAATTTCAAGGAAAATCTTCTCTTCCCTTTTCTAACATCCACCAGTCCAAACAAATAAAAATTACTCTGGTAATTGATAATAAACTGGAGATAAATATTCAGCTTTTTGAACCACTATACAACTGGAGAGACTGGTGGTGGTGAGGAACAAAATATAGAGTCCTTACTATATATTCAGAGAATAAACCAAGTGGTCTTATAGGTTTGCTTCTGACAGCAATCTCCCCCTGTTGTCCTGGAGGCAAAATATTACCATCTTTGTCTATGACCTAGAATGAAAAACAACAAATATTTCAGTCCAATAGGGAAAAAGACAACTCTCAAACCCAAAACTCAAACCAAACAACCAACCCACCCCTCTAAAAGAAGCTGAAGAGCAGCCAACAAACCTGAACATCGTAAAGGGGAGCTGCCTTCCCCATCCATCCAGGTTTAATCTTCATTCCTTTAAAAACAGAGCAGATTATTCCCTGTAAAAATCAAAATCAAAACAATGTTTTGCAATAGAAGACTGCTACATTTACCCTCAATTCATTAAATGTATTTTCTAGAAGAATTTCAAAGTAAGGATTACGATTCACAGGATCCCATATGTCAGTGTTGTACGGGACAGACAAGAAAAAAATAATAAACTCCTTGAAATAATCCTTTTCCATTATCTGTGAATAATTCCTGCCCTCTGGTAAACAGTTGCCTGCCTTAGATCCCAGTTCTTCCCTCCTGCCTGTCACCTGGAATTCACTTAAGCACATTTATGGAGATATCAAAGCACATGTCCTCCCAGAAATCCATGTTTCTGGCAGGTTCTGTGAGGAGAACCTCAGAAGGATGTTCTTCCAGAGGCTACTGGAGGAGGTGATGACTGAAACATTCATGGACATGTTTGTGTTCTTTGAAAACAAACCTTAAAATAGCATAAAGCAGAAAGGAACAACCAAGTGTTAACAGCATATTGACCCCCAGATGTACCGTTTCAGTCTGGCCATACACTTCATGGATGTCCAGCCCAGTCTTGCTTTTCCACTGCTCCATGACCTCTGGGTTGAGTGGCTCCCCTCCACTCATGCAGTGCTTCAGGCTCATGAATTTGTATCTTCACAGAGAGTTAGAAAACAAGAGAGGCAGTACTTAAAATCTACTGAGCAAGACAAGAACCATGCAGCTACAGGCAGTACTGGAGAGCTGATACTGGGAGAGTCAGTCCCATGAAGAGGGGAAATGAGGGGATTCCTGATCCTTTGGCTCCTGGTACAGCAAGGATATCAGTCTGCATTCAGCTCTCTACATATGAGTAGTAGTAGCCAAACAGACAGGAAAAATAAAGCTCTTGCTGAAGTCAGCTGGGATTTAAGGACATGTCCAGAGCCAACTGCAAGAGGGGAGGGAGGAATGGGGGGCTGTCAGTGAGATCTGGATGTCCAACTGCCACAACAAGCAATCCCTCACAGTTATATCAACACTGACTTTCTAGGACAACAGCCCTTCCCAAAGCACAGACAATTAATACTGTAATTGAAAATTATGATAAAGAGGCCCTCAGTTTCATACCCTCAGAGGTTTGCTCACCAGTTCAGCAGTGAAAGCCTCCCATTTCCAAGGGAAAACATCAAACTCCTCTATATTAGACCATAAAACAGCAAAACCCACAAGCTTTGTATGATGATCCTTTCTTGAAGGGTATTTTAAACCAAGTTACCACCTTATTTTAGGTCAAGCACCTAGATCTGGAAGATCACTAGAGTTTAGTGAGGGTAAGTTAAACATTAGTAAGTGATTTCTTGACGTACTCGGAGAGGTCCTTTTGCACCAGCATGCGGAACAACGTCGGAGCACCGACCAGCGCGGCAATGGGGAATCTGCAGAGAGTCTAGTGAGGTGAACAACAAGAGGGACACATGAAGCTCCAACAACAACTGCTGTGTGGATGTACAGGTGATGGAAGGGGCAGGCATAGGTCTCCTGTCTGTGTAGAAGCCCTGTATGTTCTCTGTTGGGTAAGGAACCCTCCTCCATGTAATAGGCAGAGATTCGTGATATATTTGATGGACAAAGCCCTACCCTATCATGTTGACATGACACTCAGATGCTGGAGCATGGCCAGAACAAGCTGCCTGCTTTGCAGGGAGGGTTTCACTCTGCTTGGCCAGTGGGCAGAGAAACATTTCTGTTCCAGTCTGCATCGATACCAGCTGATGGTGCTTCCAGAGTCACTGGAACACAGGGCAAGGGGTTAGTGCTACTTCTGGATGATTTTTGTTCCCATGCTCACTGGCTATGGGGAAAACGAACCACAGGTTGGGCCCCTTCTGTCTGCATTACAAATGCCAACAGGGGCTTTACACAATGGATGCAGCACTCACAGAATCACCAGGTTGGAAAAGACCTTTAAGATCGTTGAGTCCAACTGTTCCTGTCCTATGCTGACCCAGATCCCTGAGCACCTCATCTACCCTCTGTTAAACACACCCAGGGCTGGGGACTCAGCCCCTCCCTGGGCAGCCTGTGCCACAGCCCCACAACTCTGCCAGGGAAGAACTTTGCCCTCCCAGCTGAGCTGACCCTGCCCTGGGGCAGCTTGAGCCCATTGCCCCTTGTCCCAGCTCCTGTCCCCTGGCTGAAGAGACCAGCGCCCACCTCTCTAGAACCTCCTTTCAGGTAGTTGTACGTGGTGATAAGGTCTCCCCTCAGCCTCCTCTTCTCCAGGCTAATTAATTCTGTTAAGAATTAGGTTTTTGTGCCCTTTCTGCAGACTAACACATCCCTGTGAGGTTTCCCTTACATTGAGGATCGCTGCTGATGAAACCTGTGGGAGTTTATGTATAAAGATGCATGATCCAAACACCCAGGGATCAAAAACAGATGCCAGTGAAGCCAGTATCCACCCTGTGTCTGCTGTGCTCCATATCACGTCTGACGGAGTCAAATCCAACCAGTACCTGATAGACCAGGGGAAAAAACCAATTAATTAATGGAAAGATAATGAACAGGTTTTCTTCAAAAACCAAACCACCCTAAACCACAAAGGAAAAACCAAACCACCCCCCACCCTACCCCAACAAACCCAAGATTTCTAACAAGCTGCATTGTCACTGGGAACTCTGCATAAGGTTATTTTATGAGTCAGCTCTAGGATAAAAGAACACCACACTCTATGTTTTTATAAATATATAAACACAGAGATGTAATGTCAGTCTTAATAAAGGCTAGAGTAAGGGAGAGAGAGAAGTCTGAATTTCAGTAAGGTGACTTTCCCCTAGGTAGGAAGGCAGCATGAAGCAGCAGCATTCATGGATGCTGTGTTGGACCCCATGCATTTCAGTTGTAAGGCTGCAGAGGGACCAGGGAGAGCTGTGCAACCAGCACAGCCCCTGCCTCTGCTCATCTCTGCATGCCACAAAGCATCCTGCAGCCCAAACAACACGGCATCTCTTGGTTCTTTGCACTAAACTATTGCCAGCTGGTGGCTGTCCTTTCAACCGTGCTAAAGATGCTCACTGAAACATGGAAACACTGGGGGTGACCTTACTCCCCTTAGAAATCTGCTGGAGTTTCTAGTCCAATTTCAGAAGGAGAAAGGCTGGGACTGTCCATTGGTATTTCTTATTCAATAATTTTTCATCAGTTTTACTACACAGCATCAGTTATCCCATGTTCAACCTGGCTCAAACCTGTCATACCTTTCACTTAAAAGGGGTCTGAAACCAAGGCTCCCCTGGGAATGCTCAGTCATCTTCGGAGAACCTGTGGTTCCACTGGTAAAGAAGATGCTCATTGAGTCCTGAATCCTTGTTTTGATGCAGGAATGGTCAGCAGATTGGTTTCTTTAAAACAAAATGTGCAATTGTGACCTCAACGGTTACTTTAAACAGCTTTCAGTATGTGCATATTGCAGAGCTCCTACCCTGAAGAAGCCTTGCAGAAACTTTCCACCAAGTTAGACTAAACCCATGTGGAGTTTCCCTTTCCTCAAGGAATAGGATAGAAACTTCCCAGAACAAGACTGCTGTTAGTAAACACACGTGATGTGGTTCAACAATCAGGCAGTCATGATGAACGTTGGCATTTTATGGACACTACTAGTCAATAATTCTTATAAATGAGCTCGTGTGAAGAACAGGTCTGCTCTGCACCATGGCTGCACCTCACTGACACATACTCACTTGTAGAGGTCAGTGAAGTTGAGCCATCCCTCCCGACTGCCTTTGGACACAATCAGCTTGGTTTTCAGAGACTGACACTCAGATGCCACTGAGTCCACAGCAGGAGCCAGTGTGTCATCAGTAAGGATGCACGTGGCCTTGGAAGCCTGGAGTCGATACAGTATGTCTTTGGCTGATAACTGGGATATTCCTGGAATCAAGACAATTCCTAGAAAAGCAATAAAGTTAGTTGGGGAAAGCTGTTTTTATCTCCAATTCTTTTCTAAGAACCTAAACTATTAACTACTCCCAAACTGAGATGAATTCACCCTGGACTTCCCAAGCCAAGCAGTTACAGTGGAGTAAAGCAGCTGCTTGTGCTCTCGTGTAAGGAATGAAATGGAGACCTGGCTGATGTCTTCCATGGCTCTTCCTGCCTTCCATCATCTCCACACTTGCCACACAGGCTGTCTGTCCTACTGCACCTAGCGCAAATCCTTCAGGACTGCCTGGAGAACTGGTAGCCCAGCCCCTCACATTCCTTTTCCTTTAGAAGGTCTACAAACTCTTGATGCTCTCCATGGATTTGCACTAGCCTGTTACACCCAGCTCAGACACGCTCACTGACCTGCTCGCATGCAGGCCACGTGCACCAGCCACCACTCTGGGACTCGTGGAAGGATCACAACGATTCTGTCCCCTTTCTGCAGCCCACAGACTTTAGTCAGCACATTGGCCACTTTCCGTGAGAGGAACCCCAGCTCCTCAAAGCTCCACTTGACTTCTTCTCCTTTCCCATCTACCCACCAAAAAGCAGGGTTTGGCGGTCGCTTTCCACCCTACAACACACAGGGATTCAACCCAAAAACATTTTCTTCTGGAGGACCATGAAACTGTAATGCACAAATATCTGAAAATTATGGAAGACATTCCAAAACATGCATATAAGCTGTTAATTGTCCCTTGTCCTTAATGAATTGAGATTTCCTATGGATCAAACTCACGTATTGCCAAGAGATTTCCCTTTTCTGAACCCCAAAATGTTTGCCAGCCCAGTTGTCTCCAGGCTCAAATTTGAGTAACACCCTGACTAGGACTTAAGACTGATGCTGAGCACTAATGCTCCTACACAATAGCAGAGAACAAGACATACTTCACAGACTACTCTGGTATTCTGGATGGAGCTGTGGAATACTGTCAGAGAGAAGCAGCACAGCAAAGGACAAAGAAAACCAACAGGACAGCAGAGTATCCTAGGACTCATTCTACCCTGATTGCTCAGGAAGAGGGGAGTTAAGAGCTCTCAAACTATAGAGCTTTTGCCCAAATGCAGAATGCACTTTGGAGCAAGGCAGTTCAACATTTGTGGGAGAGTTTTCCCTTGCACTCAGCGTTATCGCTAAGTTACCTGTGTTTTGATGATGCTAATCTCTAATGTAGTATAGAAAAAGAATAAACACAGCCATTCCAAGGTTAAACTGAAGTCAAAAGGGACTTACCAGTGATTCTTCTACCTACACAAAAGGGTCAGAGCCCCTTTTAGATATAACAAGAAAGAATGAGATTTTCTATAATTTCCTATTGCAAATTGGTTTGGGCAACTGATTTGTTTTTTTAATAAAAAAACACCCCAACTTATTTCAAATGAATTTAAGTATCTCACCCAAACAGCAAGACATCATCTACCTTTTCAATCTCAGACCATCTGTCCAGTACATCACTTGCAAAGTTGAAGTACTTTGGTATTCCCTCTTCACCCTTCCTGATGGACTCATACTGTGAATACACATCAGAGCTAAGCAGCCTGGGGTGTCCATGGAACATCCTGTTTGGAGGCTTCAGGGTCCACAGGGATTTTAAAATCCTCAAGTTAAAGAACAGCTTCATCTCAGAAGATGATGTATGCAGATGCAGCAGACTAGGTAAGAAAATTAACAGAGTTGTTGCTATGAATCCTGCAAAAAACCCAAAAACCCTTGAGATTATCCAAAGACAATTCAGTTATGAGTTGACAAGTTATTAATTGAAGTCACTTGGTCTAGACACAGCCAAACTGATGTTCCATTACATGAATCCAACAATTCCCCATCCTGCTGGCTGATATTTATTACTTCTAGCTTTTTAAGGAGTGACATACTGTACTGAACAGGCACCTTCTCTGTAGATTCTTGATGTGTTCGTTGGGGCTGCTAATTGCCCACAACTCTCACTGGTCAAACACTCCAGCAGATGTTAGTTTGCATTATAAGAAGGTTAATGGTAGCTGTTCCTTTTCCTTCACAAGTAGCTTCCCTGGCTACTTCCATCAGGATTCTCACTGCTTTAGCTGGAGCAGTTGCTGACTGATTCATCACAGGTATCCAAGAACCTTCAGTTCAGTAATGCCTTATGTAGGTCCTCAAATTGGATTCAGACACTTCTACCTTTACTTGCTGCAGATGCTCTCTTCCATCTGTACTCATCATAATGACCCTAAAAGCTCTCAAGTCCAATTACTTTCTTCCTTCCCATTACTAGTCTTTTTTCCCCTCTTATTCTCTTTTATCATTATTACTTTCAGTGGTCTAGAAGACTGCTTCAGAACTGTGCTCAACATTAGAAATGTTAATGCAATTTAGAGGCTTCTTGTAAGTGCATGAGATTATCAAACATGGAAAAACCCTAGCTGGTGTCAGGGAGGACCAGCAGCAGAACGGGACCTAGTGGTGCCCCAGAGACTTGTGATGACTCTAAAACTTGGGTCAATCTGATGATTTTCCATTTTCAGCCACTAAACACAAGTTAACAGAGTCTACATGATGTTAGGTGAGCGCTGTTGAAATACAAATTTTCTTTTCCATTTTTACTCGGGACAAAGCTATCCACAAGCTAGGAACAAGATCATAGGTTAGCTCTTGATTAAACTCTTTTCCATGGGGAAATTGGGTGGCCTGAGTGAACCTCCAAAAATTTGCCCTTTGTCCCACGCTTTAAAGTTTATTTTTAATACATTTACCTCTTGCCATGTGACTTCAACTGTAACTACTTATCCTTACATCTGAGGCACAGATCTGTCTTGGTCAAATCTTATTCCATGAGAAAAAGTAACTTATTTAACAGTGGAATGATTTCCTTACCCCTTAGCAGGGGCTGCTGCAGTAATATTTAATCTGCCCATCAGGCAAACTCACTCAAATACCTAGAACTTGCACAATTTTATCTCTTCTGTGGTATTTGACAGCATTAAAAAGTCTGGATGTACTTTTCCCCCCTAGAACAGTAATTCACAGTGTTCTCCACACCCCACGGAGACTGTGGTAGAGAAATACTGATCAACTGTAAATGCTCCTGTAGGATATCCTTTGTTTGTGAGAAAGAATTAGAGGAAAAGGATATTAAAATTAAGGACATAATAGGACTTAAGTACCATCCACTTCAGAATCAGGATTATGGAGCAGAGACCTATTTAGATGGTATTTCAATTTTAAATCAAAACTATGAGCAGGACCTGGTGGGAAAAAATTAAAGAGTTTTACTGGTGAGAAATAGCCTTTTAAATATTCCCTAAATATATATGTCCATAGAAAATGAGTGTTAAGGGGGTTTATGTCATATTCTGGGATATACTTTCATTTTTATGGGTTTGTAGGGGATATTTTTTATTTAAGGAAATACCTGTCAGTAAAACTATCAAGCTTCCATTAATGTAACCTCTCTTTGAGCACTGCTGATGCTAACAAAAATCCCCAACAGATCCACTTTCCTTCCTTGAACAGAAGATCCTAATCACTCATCTTTCCTTTCAGTAACATAGTAGGGTATTTCTCATTTCATCTTCTCTGACTCTATGCTTTAGCTGTAAAGTACAGAGAGGGGTAAGAGTATCATGACGACCAGATCTGTATAACAGTGTTTAAAAAAGAGGGGAGAGAAAGAACACACAGGAACAGCATTTGGGACTGGAAATGGGGTTCAAGACTGCCAAGATGGAAAACATTTTAAACCTGGGACTTCCTAGCAGTCTCAAGAACACCAGCAGCTCTGTCTGGGTTTGACTGTTTTAGCACTTTTTAACCTGCAAAGTTAGAGGTGAAAATGAAGCCAGAAAATTGAGGAAAAGACTCAGCAATGGCAAACTCCTCTGCACTGCTGCAAGAATCAGAAACAGTTCTTCCTGCTTTAATCCCACCTTCTGCTTCTCAGTGCTAGGAATTCAGAGAAACCTTCTCCTGACCTGTTTGCTGGGGAGGGTACAGACCAACAGCTGCCTGGGGTGGATCCTCTTCCGTCGGCTCATTCGCTTCCCAAACAAGATGCTGCAGGGATTATCCTTTCCCGGGAGACCCCAAACCTGGATGCTCTCTAAAAAGGACTTGGAGTGAAGCCCTTTCTACTTTCTCATGTCCTCCTTTGGAAGCAGTGAGAACATAGCCCAGAGCAGGCCAGGCGGCACAATTCTTTCTGCAGAACAACCTTTTCCTTGTAATCATTTACACCGCTGTTAATTGAGTGTAATTTGCACCTTAACCTCAAGCACTTTGTATCTTCTCTTTTCCCCCACTTTAACCATGTCTGTGGATCACAAAGTCATCAAGATGAAGAGAAGTAGTTAAAGAATGTGTCTTTCTCCTTCCTCTCAGAAGGATTTTGAGAATGTCAGGGTTTTGGAAGAGAATCATTTCACTGCTGATAATCTGCTCCAGGACAATGATTATTTGTATTAATTTCTCATTTATTTGTAGTTATAAAAATGTAGTTACACTTTTAAAATATTTTTAAAGGAATCTGTTTATACTAATACCAGCAAAGAAATTAAACCTTTCTGAGGTCCCAGATCTGTCCCTTCTCTCTCCCATTCCTCATTCTGAATCACTTGCACCTTCTCCTTTCTGAAGATCTGTCGGTTTATGGCAGAAGTGGTTCCAGTGCTCAGCATCTTCAAGCCATGTGGGCATTACCTCTTTTTTGTCCTCTTGTAGCTTGTTTCTCCAGGTCACAACCACACACCAAGTGTGATGTGCTACAGCTGGTACTGATGATGGAAACTTTCTCTGCTCAGTTTTCAGATTGTTACACCCTTCCCCACTCTTTGTTCCTTAGAACCTTTCTCTGTATCTTCCCAGTAGCTGTTTTTGGCAGATCCTGAACAAATTCCACCTGAAAGGCAAAATACGTTTAGCCAAATACGTTCTGATCCACCTCCCTGGTGCAAGGAAAGACACCTTTTATTATGGCTGGGGTAAAGAGATGGGAAGCCACACAGTTTGGGCTGGGATGGGAAATTCCTTACTACCCATTGCAGCTGACCACACAGGCAGTACTTGCAGGGACAAGCACCACAATCCTGAAGCGATGAGCACTTCAGCTGTCAGGTTCAGGAGGTGCTGGTGTCTTTCCTGGTTGGAAAGGATGGACTCCAAGCCCTGTGATGGCAGGAGGAGTTTCCCCTTTGCTCAGAGTCCACACAGAGCTCAGGGCAGCTATTGGTAAGAGCTGAACACCTTGTCCATTTGAGCTGCTGTGAAAACTTGAGTATTTCATGAAAGGAAAACTGGGCCGTGGTAAAGATGTTACAGTGACATGTCCTCCCTTGGGGTCCTTTCTAGCACATATAGTGAACTCAAGGCTACAGCTGCTCATAGATCCTGCAGTTTACTTTTATTTCATTGAACAATAATAAATTTACTAGTTGTGGAGTGATTGTCAGAACACAGTTGAAAAGAAGCTGATGCAGGACAGAAACACTTCAATTGTTGGGTGTACTTACCTTCCTTGGGTACTTGTAAGGTGCAGTCACCTTCTTGACATGTTGCTGAAGCTCCTGAGTTAATTTTTCTGGGTCATGTGATACAAAAGCAGGAGCTAAGACAACGAAGGCTTTGACTACCTGTGCCACAACAGGTAAGGGACTCCATCAACTTCCAGACATGGGAATTAAGGGATACATTTGTTGCCAAAACTGCCTATCAAAATGCAGAATTTTGATGTTTTCCCTTAATTTCTCTTTTCATTGGTTACATGTTACAGAATGCAGTGTTAGGAAGCACCCTATCCTGTAGCACAGGATTCTTGGCTATTTTTCCACTCTTTTTTCTCCTAACTTTATTCACTAGCAAACTTTCAAAAAGTTGTAGAACAGATGAAAACAACTGGAAATCTCACCCCAGGGCTCAAAGAAACATCAAAGTTGAAAAATATATATAAAAAAAATATGAAACATACTGAATATTACTGCCAAGGTGTGCTTAGTGACAAAGAGAGAAATAAAGGGAATCTTATTGCTTAGGCAAAAGGATGCCACAATAATTCTTAAGAGCCAAAGCGTTTTTTTCCCATACCAAAACCTGAAAACAGGGAAATAAATCTGAAATTCTAACATGTGTCAAGGCCTGGTTTAAAAAAATTCTGAACCATTTTAATTTCAAAATTTGAAACATAAGTAGTTCCAAAGAAGCCTAGTACATAGAGAGAATGTGATGCTTAGAATAAAGGGAATTTATTTCTGTGGGTTTTTTAAATTTTCAATTTTATTTTCCTTTTTACCTCCCCTCGAACTGGATCAGGGCTGCTGACAACAGCTGACTCTGAAACTGCAGGGTGCTGTATTAATGCACTCTCCACTTCAAACGGGCCGATACGATACCTAGGAGAAACACAGACACAAGAACCACAGCAAGCCAGCCTTTCAACTGGCCTGATGAAGCTCAGCCTGGAAAGGAAATGAGCAACTCTAAAAGCAACTGACTTACCCAGAAGAATTAATTATATCATCAGCTCTTCCAACAAACCAGACATATCCTTCTTCATCCATGACCCCTCTGTCACCAGTGACATAAAAATTCCCACACACGGAGGCAGCGGTTTTCTCTGGATTATCCTGACAACAATCAAGTATTAAAAAACCTCATGTTCTAGGGTAAAAAAAAGGCCATGCTCTATCAAAACACACATCCAACATGGAAAATTATTAAAATGCATAGCCCATTCTCTTCAGAGATGGGAAATGTCATTGCAGGGGGCTGCCACAACAACCTCCTGTTAATGGAAGCTTCACTACTAACCTTCAAGGCCAAAAAGCCAATGAGGTGACCTACAGGAAAAACTTCATTGCCTACACTGATCTAGATTGCACAGGAAAAACACCTCCACAGCAGAAGACACAGTGAGAAATTGTAATGATACCACTGAACCAAAAGAAGTTTGTCATCACATAATAGGAATTACTTTGTGCAAGTTGGCGTTTGAGGATGCAACAAATATCATGGGGGTTCTGTAGAGGGTTAAACACATAGGTGGGTTCCCCAAAGCTTATTCAACATGATAGACCAAAGGCAGTGGGAATGTATTTGCCTGGTTCTAGTGTTTTCTTAGGTGTGTACTACACCTCAGGCCCTTGTGTCCCAGATGGGATGCTAGATTGGTATTAAGAGTAGCCTTTATGGGCTTCCTTCATTAATCCTTGGCCAAGGAGCAGAATGGAAGGGCAAGGAGTGATGCACTGAACATGAAGCCCATGCCAACTGCCAGGTACAAGTCTGGAACAAGGTAACCCCTAGTTCACATTGCACCTTGAAGTTGTACTCTGCCAGTCAGTCTGTTCCTGGAATAGCAGAACAACGAACTGATCAGGCTCAAGGTCCCTCAAGCAACCTAGTGAGACCTTACGAAGATCATAAATGAAATCCCACTCTTTGGGTAGGAGAACAGAACTTGGCCCTGGGTCTCCCTTGAGCTTCTCAGCAGGCAGAGATCAGCTCAGACTCACCAAGTACTCAGAGAACAGACAGAATGGCCGACTTGGTTGAACTCGGACACCAATGTTGCCTTCTTCTCCTGCAGGCAGGACAGCCCCGTGGTCATCAATGATCTGCAGAAAGGACATATTGTTATTGCCTCGATTAGCTCAGTGAAGTGCCTGTGATAGCACAGTGAGGGACAGAGAAGGGACACAGACAGCGTTCCCTTACTCCTGTACCCACGATGACAGCTAGGCTCAGATGTGACAACATCAACATACCTGCACATCATAAGGGGGAACAGCTCTGCCCAGGGACCCAGGTTTAATTTTCATCCCTTTCATATTGGCACATATTGCCACCTGCAGAATAGATTTTGCTTTATTTTCTTTTCATTTGTGCAGCATCTTCCATACTTTCTGATGTCTAGACACCTCTTCAGGACTTGGTCGTGACAGGGGCTGAATCGGGACTAAAGCACAGGGGGTTCCTCCAGCACAGAGGGGGTGAGAGGCATTTCGGCTCAGCCTGGGAAATGGGGTGGTTTGGGCTCAGTCTGAGCCAGTGGATTCATCTGCAAACACTTAAATTTGCAAGACAGCAGATGGGTAATTATTACAGATCTTATTTCAATAACAGGACAATTAATTTGGGATCATATCAAGGGTAAGAGGAGAGAACGTCTGAAATCTGACTCTTAATAGCTTCATTAATGCTCACTTACAGAGGAGCCTGGGATGTGAAAAGATTTAATATTTTTCATTAAGACCTCAAGCAGGCTGGATTGATACCCAGAGCAAGTGATACTTTTTTAGTTTTGCCTTTTAAGTAAAGATGATGAAGGGACCCACTAGACGTTATTTGATCTGAGGTAATCTCTGGCATGGTTTTTGCAGGGGGCTGAACTCTGTAGTTATATTTCCTATAAGCATTAAAATACACAGCTAGTTGATTTTGGAACTATATCATAATTATATATAGCCTCCTTTTAAGAAAGTTCATTAAAATCATTCTCACCTTTTCCAATGATTTATCAAGCACATTGTGCCTCTGGGATTGCTACCTTTGAAAGGGCATGCTGCAAGAATTGGTGCACACGTACTGTTTCGGTCTGGCCATAACCTTCATGGATATCCAGCCCTGTCTGGGTTTTCCACTTTGCCATCACTTCAGGGTTGAGCGGTTCCCCTCCAGACACACAGTGTTTCAGACTCTTGAACTTGTATCTTGAGAGGAAGAGCAAATGAAATCAGTTCCTTAACTTCTGAACTGAGCAGTGAGTGCTCTGAACCAAGCAGCCTCCCTCAACTTTTCCAGTAAGTACACCTAAAACTTCACAAGCCACTTTGGAAATGACCATAATCATCTTGATACACAGCCCTGGGCTGGACTCCTACATTGCTCATGTCACCACTGAGGATAATGTCGTTCAGCTCTCTCTTTTCCAGCCAAAAACCTGCTTCCAGTGACAGAGTGAGTGAAAGTTTTCTTGGAAGAGCTGACAAGAAAGGAGAAGTCTGAACAGGCACACGAGATGTTCGTGGAAAAGCTGAGTTATGTGCTGACACCCAGGGTCAAATAAGACCCTGAGAATTTTCTAGAGCAAAAGGAAGGCTGAGCAGGAACTCAGAGCCTGAGCTCTCTGCTAAACCAGTGTTGGCTTTCATTGGGATGGAAGTCCTATGCAGGAAGAATGTGTGCCTTAGTGAAAGTGTCACAGCCCCCGTACAAATCTCACTCCTGCTCCACATGCTGAGCATTTCACACCGCAACGAACTGGTGGGAATGGCTGCCAGAGAACCATCACACACAGAGTTATTTAAGTGCTCATTTCAGCCCCACACTCATGGGAACCACCCCGCTGGGCTCCAGTGCTGCCTGAAGCCTTCATGTGCATAGAACTGTCAACCAGATGTTCAGAGAACACCATGACTTCAACAAACTCACTTGTTTCCTCTGTGCTGCCTTTCCAAAGGCCCTTTCCTGAAGCCTGGCTGGCATAAGGTGTGATTAGTTTGGAATAGCTTTCTTTTCTGAGAGCAAGTTTTGCTAATTAGATTTCCCTTGATTTAAATAAATAAAGCAACATAAGGAAGTGAAGAGCCCAGGCTGACACAGCATCACACCCCCGCCTGTCTCTCCTAGCCCTGTGGACAGATGCACAGTACCTGCTCAGATCATGTTGGACCAGCATGCGGTAGGCAGTAGGAGCAGTGCAAAAGGTAGTGATGGGGTATCTTGAGAGGGTCTAGAAAAACAAAAATAGGAAAGGGTTTGGGTTTTTTTTTGGTTGAAAAACAAATGAAGTGGTGAGCCTGACCTTGTAGATATGTTTAATGTAACTTATGTGCTCAAATGTCTGCAAAATGAAACCCATAAAAACGCAGCATGAATTGCACATGGAGAAGGACTCTGGGTTAGTGACCATGAATCCTGACCGTGGAGCGCCCCTCCCAGCTGGTCCTGGTGCTGCAGAAACACTGCACTTGGACAGAAACCACGCATGAACAACCACGCAGAGTATCCAGTTAAGACTGTTTCCAGCTTCCCAAGATAGCCGTGTCTCTGGGCCAAGGCTAAGTGACCACAGTTATCTAGACCAAAGGTTTTCCAATTTTATTCTTGGGAAAGTCTGGGTCTCCTCTCAATGTTGGGCTCTTGTGCGGAGAAGAGGCCAGTTTTTTTAAACAGTGGAGAGAAGGGACAGGCATTCTGGTGACTCATTGAAAATTCAGGATAACAGGGCCACGATTACTGGCCCATGCTCACTCTGAGCCCAAAGGAGCTGCAAGTCCATACTTGAAGTGAGCTTTAGGCTAAACATGGGACAAGACAGCAGCAATCCCAAGTTCTTTTTATCCTGCATCTTTTACCACATCTCTACACTGTTGCCATGTCACACAGCCTAAGAGGAGGGAAAACACCGTTCCTCTAGCTCACTGGGCAGGGAACAGAGGGATGATGGCTCAGGGTGTGGGAGGTATTACGCCTGCTGCCACAGAGCAGTGGGTACCCACACTCTGAAGCCCTGTTTGTTTGTTTCATTTATGCAAAGTGGAAATAAACCTCAGAGTGTAAAGCGTCACCCTCACCTCTGCAATAACAGCTGGTTTAAACTGCGGCATGTTGTGTACAAAGACACACGAGCCGCAGATCCACGGTGCGAACACACTGCTCCAAGCTGCCTTCACCCAGCCAGGATCAGAGGTATTCCACAGTATATCTGAAGGAGTCAAGTTCAGCCAGTACCTGATGACAAAGGAGAGATAAAAAAAAAAATACACCTCACAGAATGCAAGAGACTGGCACGAGTCACAGCATAACTGAAGGAAGGGGCAGGAGCTTTCCATTAGAAGAAGCAGTGTCAGCAAGTGGGGCTCTTTAGAAAGTTTGTAAGAGTTGAAGAGTATCTCAGACATTCTCTCATTTCCCTTCCTTCCTTCATCTTTGGCATTTCCAGTATTTGCTTTTCTCCCAAATGGTGCAAAACATCCTTGGCTTGAGTCACAGAATCCCAATCTAGATCAAACCCCAAACAGATCATTTTGAGTAGGCTTTCCTCACGCTGGGCATTAGACACATCAGCTAAGTCACAACTTATTTCTCTAGGAATCCAACCAAATTACTGCTACAGACTCTAGACTGTCTACTTCAAACTGAATACCTTGGGAAATGCATTCTTTCGTTCTCATGAAATTTCTCACTCCTTGCAAAGCACAAATAGAAGATGTTCAATGAAAGCAAATCAGTACTGAGCCACAGATACAAACTGAACCATAGCTTTTAAGGTACAATGCTATGGTCCAGAGTCGCTTTGGGTCTCAAGGAAGCTTTACATGACATGAAATCACCAAACTGTATTCAGTTTTGCTGTAAGGAGCCTATCCCTATTGCTACTCTGCAGTCAGCCTTCTGAGCAGAGTTTTATGATCTCAGCAGTCTCTTCCAGAAGCTTTTAATAACAAGGGTTCCACCACAAGAGGGAAAAGGTGAGGAAGAAGCAAGATCCTACACTCATGAAGTGTCTACGTTCAGAGTTTTAATAGCACATTTTCAGTTTAACTGCAATCATGTCACTTAATGAGGATGCTGGGAGCAACTGCAAGGCGTACCTGCCACTGACTGCAAATCCGATGCCGTAACTGCTGTGGGACTGCATCACCATTTTTGGAGAGCCTGTACTTCCACTGGTAAAATAGATCAGCATTGGGTCTTGGCTCCTTGTCTTGACACATTCGTGGTCAGCAGATGTCACCCTTCAGAAGAAATAGTGTAGGATGGTTACTATGTGCTGTTTCCCACAAGGGAAGCAATGCTTTTTAAGGTTCAGGCCATAAACAGAACAGTGGCCCCAGACTCTATCGTCTCACTAGGTAAGTAATCACATCCCATACCACAGGGAGGAGTTAGATATCTGAGAGCACGTTTTGCTGGTGACAACTGTGCTCTGTATGCCCCAAGTTTCAAGAGGTGAGCACCTGAAGCATAGGACACTCACTCTTGTCTACAACTATTTTGCAAGGGCACTCAAAGTGCTCCCGGTCAGAAGTCAGTGGCAGCCATACTCAGGCTATCACTCCAGGTAAGGTGGTCTCAGACACACGTTCAAGAGACTGATGAGCAATTCAGATTGTCTGGGTTACTAAGATAGCAATGGGAAGAGTAACGATGTGGTGTTGGCCGAGAGCTGTCACCTTTCTCACTGAGTTCAGGAGGTGTTAGGCTGGGCTCTAGAAGACAAGGACGAAGTAACTGCAAGATGAATACTCTGCATCCTTGTCTGGTGACCATAGCAGAGAGCTTTTAAAAGCTGGCAGGCTGCTGAGTAAGGAGAAGCTGAAAGCCACAGCTCCCAAAAAGCTTGTTGGAGGGATCTGAACTTAGCACAGTGGTTACAGCAAGCTGGCAGAGGGATGCAAAAAGGGTACTCCTTTGTTTTGTGGTAATGAATCCCAAAACTCAGCAGTGTCACAGCAGTGACAGAGCTCCCTTCGCCTCAGAGCGATGACAGTAAGACAGCTGGATACTCACGCAAAGAGTTCTTTGAGGTTGAGCCACCCATCCCTGCTCCCCTTGGCTACAATTAGTTTGCTTTTCAGAAACTGGCAGTCAGGCATGACAGACTCCACGGCAGGTGCCAGGGTAGCATCAGTAATGATGCACTTGGCCTTGGAAGCCTGCAGTCGGTATAAGATGTCTTTGGCTGTTAGTTGGGAGGTTCCTGGAATAAAGACAATTCCTGGAAAAAAGCAACAGGCAATTTTGAAAATTGACTGGTTTTTATGTTCACAGGACATGACCCCAGCCACAGAAAAGCTGAGCTACTTGCCAAAAATTATTCTCTGAGAAACACAAGTCAAGTATAACTCATGTTTGAAGGCAGAGATGGGGTGAATCTGTGGCCTCGGAATGATCTGGCATCATCCAGCTCTGAAAGACCCCCAAACCCGGCAGCACTGAGGTTGAGTTCTCTGTCAGCTGCATCAAAGGTATCAAGATCAGGAGTAAGGTCTACATTTAGAGTGGTTTTGAGCACTTCCTTCATGGAAGAAAGCGTTCAGATTATCACCCCCTTAATTAAGTATAGGAATAAGGCCAGCATCTGGATTAAGTTTACATCTGGAATAAAGCCATTATTCATTCCAGAAAGGAATAAATACCTCTGATATGGGATAAATAGATGGAAGTCAGGAAGCTTACATAGACTGCTCGGTCAACAAATCCCTCCAGCTTGGACACATTTTGTAATGGGAACAAATTTAAGTTTGGGTTCTGAGTTCAATGTGAGTGAAATCACAAGGTGGGGAAAAACCCCCAAACTATCAATTGAATGCTTTTCTGTGTCAATAGACTCGACCTACAGGTTGACTGCAGAGTTCTTGCAGTTTCAAAGATGTCTACTGAATTTTGCAATTGGGAAGCACTGAGCTACTGAATGATACTCCCATATCACACTCCAGAAAAATCTTGGGTATGACAGAATTGGATTCTCTGAGTCTTAACATCATTTACAACCCACAGAGCTTAAAAGCAGGACAAAATACTGGGTCCTGGCCCTGGTCATGCAGAGTCAAATGGGTCAAATTCTTAGGAAGAATTCGTGACACTAAAAGCAGAGCAAAAACCATGTTGTATTGAATTATTAACCAGTCTAGTAATATACATTACTTTACATTAAAATTGCCCAGGCTGATAACGCATCTGGTCAAATCTGGCCTTAGATTGCAACTATTCAACCACCCCTGGCTTCAGAGGGTGCTGTCCTACCCAGACCACATCTGCTCAGCGCTGTGGCTCCTTGGTGGGTGCTGCCACTTCTTTGCAAGCACTGAGCTGGTCAGGACACAGCAGCACATTCCCCCTTAAAAGTTTTTCAAATTAACTCAGCATACCTTTTATATTTTCTATTCTTTTTCCTGCATCCAAGAGATGGGTAAGGTCACTCACCTGTCCTCATGCATGCTATGTTCAGCAGCCACCATTCAGGAACACGAGGCAGGACTGCTAAGACTCTGTCTCCTCTCTGCAAACCACACGCTTCAGAAAGTATCTTAGCTGCTTTCCTAGAGAGAAAGCCCAGCTCTTCAAAGCTCCACTTCACCTCCTCTCCCTCCGAATTTACCCACCAGAAAGCTGGATTTGCTTTCCGTTTTCCATCCTAGAATGGAACAGAAGGTATTAAAATCAGAAGGAAAGCCTTAAAAAGTTTCATTTCAATCCAAAATAACTCCAAGCCAAGCAATTCATTCCAGTCTTTAAAACTGATACCTATCTTTCTGGCAAAGAAAATAGAATAGCTCATTCTGCTCTGCAGCTAACCCTCTCCAGTGTCTGTCAGAAAAAGTGATTTGTACCAACTGAGATTTGTTCCAAACTCAATGAAGGAAAAGAAAAACACTACCTTTTCCAGTCGGGACCACTCATCTAAGACATCGCTTGCAAAGTTGAAATATTCCGGCAATTCCTTTTTACACTGGTTTATAGAGTCATAGTGTGAAATCATCTGAGATGTAAGAAGCCTGTTGTATCCATGGAATAATCTGCAAGGTGACCTGAGAGTCTGCAGACACCAAGGAATCCATGATTTAATAAGTGTTCTCATGGTGAAGGCTGTTTTATCAGGCAGTGGGGAAAGAATCAGGTGCACCCCTATGGGAATCGGTCATCTGAAAGGGAAGAAGATGCCTTTAAAACCAGCCAGGCATTGGACACGGTCTAGTTTGGAATGGTGGATAAATTAATGTTTGCAGGCCTCCCCCTTTCCCCTCATTATTCCATGTGATTCTTACAATCAGTGTTCCTCCTTTGCTGGCAGCGAGACCGTGCGCTGCTTTTTCATGATGATCTTTGTCCTCTACTCCGTCAGCTGATGAACGACTGTCATACCTCACCTCTAAACCTGCCCTTGCCATTCTCTCTCAAGATCCCTCTCCTCACTCCTCTAAGATTTGTATTTTATTTTGCCCACTTACAAAAAGAAAACGTTGCTAATTCAAGTGTTTGGTAAATCACCTCGATATAAAAGGGTCTCTGTAGCTATGCTGTGTCTTCAATACACACTAGATGGCGATTCACGCTGAATTTAGGCACCAGTAAAGCTGCCAAGCCCCTGATTTACCTTCTTGTGAGGTCTATTTGCATTGGTGGCACGGAATAAACACAAAATAAACAACAGGCAAGCAAAGGTGAAGGGCCAGAGGCTTCTGTTGGTTTCAAGCTTCAGCCTGAAGTGGGCAAATTTGGGGAAAACCCAAATACAGGCTGTTTGAGTTGACTGCTATTTGTTTCAGTGGGAGACAGGGGCAAACCAGCTCTCTAAGGAAATGGTTTGGTCAGCCTTCCTGTGCTCTGGGAGCCTTAGGCTCTGTCCTGAGCTTACAACATGTCCTGTTCGGATCAAACAGGCCTCATTAGTTTTACCCTGTTCTTCTGAAAGATGCTTTTTAAGCCTCCTAGGATGTAACTTGAAAGACACCTTTGGAAAAGGGCCTGTTACAAAGATAAAAAGGCCACAAATTCAAACAGAAGACTTATCTTCCTGGCTTTTCCCCCCTCAGTACCTGACTGCTGCATCTGTATTTACACGTGATCTTATCCTGCAAGCAGCCTGAATACACAGCTCCCCTGATGTGTTTGGTCACCTGTATGGTGCCAGCAGAACACATCTCAAGGTACATGGCAACCCAAAGCCTTTGAAACTGATAGGAAAGGGTTCACTTGGCACCCACCTTGCTCACAACAGGCATGGAAACAACCAGCAGAGAAGCAATATGCTACCCGAGATCCTTCAGCCCCCAAGAAGATGGAGGCTACTGCATCAGCCGCCATTACAAACACTCCTCCCAACACCAGATTTTTCACCCCTTAGTCTTAGGGCATGACGTGAAGCATCAGTTACTGTTCCTCCAGATGAGGGAAGAGTCATTACTGAGGGCAACTCCTTCAACTATCAGCTTGGTTCAACAAAGCCAGACCCAGTTGTCCTTGAGTCAGCTCTGTCCTTGGCCTGCAAAACCCACCAGAACACCTCTAGAGAGGCTGCAGATTTGCACATGCAGTTCACATGTTTCAGAGCAGTTCACAGGTCAAAGATGTTTCTGCTTCAATTACAGACTGGCAGGTATTTATGGAAATTACCATTCATTAGTGAATGGTGCCACTTTAATCTTTTTGTAAGATATTTCTTAAAGTGCCCTGAAAAGACCAGCTCAGGAGGCCCCATGGTGCACAGACACAGTTCCTATCTGCCCTGAGGATGACACAGTGAGCTTGGTCCCTTCCATTCACTGCATGGACACTGACTGCACAAAATCATGCTGCCACTGAAAACCAATGGCAAAGTCCCCAGCTTTAACCCCAAAAGAGTGCCTTCCTTGAGCTACAAGTTGTCACTGAAACAGAGATGGGCACCTCATGGACAAGGCCCTGAAGAAACACAGGATTTAAAGTTACACACATGGCGATGAGGGCTTTTCCCTGACGCGAGCATGCTCCAAATCAGATCCATAAGTAGCTCCATCAGCGCAACAGGCAACCAAACAGCAAGCAGAGGAGCAGACCCTGCACCAGGTCCCTTGCAGCTCTGTGCTGGGTAAGGGTGACAAGAGTGGGCTGCCCAATTAAAGTGCACTGTGAATCGATCAGTGCTGCTGCTGCAGGGAAGCGTCTCCTCCTGTGCCCTCTCCCCAGGGCTCTACTGACTTCGAGAAACAGTAACCTCCCCCTTCCCCACAGATACCTTTCTTCCCAAACACTGTTAAAGGTGGGGAAGTAATTAACAACATTAATCTTCCCAGGGAAAGGTGCAGTTGGTTCCACTGCTGGTAGGCTCTGTTATCAACCTTATCAGCCTCTTAGTTTGGCTGATACAACAGCAGTCATTTGAGCAGCAAACCCTGCTGCCTGGTGCTCCTTCACTCCCTGCCTTCCCAGGAACTGGATAAAGCCAGGACAAGATGCAGACACGTCAGTTCTTCCTTCCACTGTTATTATTCCTCACAGGCTTCCTGGCAGCAGACAGCATAAACCCAAATGAAACAAAGCCAAAGAAAGCCCAGCTCCCCAGAATCAAGAAGGAGAACAATGTGCTTTTGCTGAAAAAGAGCAACTTTGACAGAGCCCTGAAGGAAACAAAGTACCTGCTGGTGGAGTTCTGTGAGTATTCTTTTCTGCTGTCTTTTACCCTGATGGCTCTGGCTGATGCTGGGCCCCTCAGAAATGCTTGTCCTACTGTTGCTTTGTCCTTCAGGACTCCTTGTTTCTCAAGTTGTTTTTTCCTTATGTATCTAACTATACAGTAATTTCTTTCCTTTTGGGTGGTTAAATGCCACTCCGCTGCATAACATAGATACTGTAAGATGGGTCCTCACACACAGTGCTGGGTTGGCATGCTCTGCTTCCACTGCCTAGCTTGCAAGCATGTGTTTCACAGCAGCAAATGGTGAAACTCCAGGCACTGAAAAACCCACAACAAAACCAAACAGAGGCAGCTTTGCCCTCTTACATTTTTACTGGTACTTTGTATAAGGTTCTTGCTGGATGGCATCTCTCCTCTGTGAGCATTTGAGGTTCAAGGAATGTCTTTTCACAATATTTTGGTGTCTGTAGTTGCATTATATTGGACTCTTTCCCTGAGTTAGGTGGAGGCTGGTTTGTGGTTCTTCTATCAGGTTCATGATCACTCCTCATAAGGAGGACACCAGTGGGGCCTTCTGAGTGACTAAGTCAGAGTAACTTCTGAGTCTGGCCATCTAAGCCTCACAGAAAGTAAATCCCAAAAGCCAGAAGGTATATTCTCAAGATGTTACCCATCTGCAAGTTCAGGTGTTGCATAACTCCCCACTCCTCAAACATGGAGCTGAAGAGAAGGTCAGAGCAGAGCTTCCAGCCAAACCTCCTTAGGATTGGCTGAGCTGGTCAGCAATGACATCTGCAACACGCTTCAGGATCTCAACCCAATACTGAATGGAAAGACGACCTGTGAGAGGTTTCATAGAGACAAAGGATAAAGAAATAATTGTTTGGAATACAGTAATCCAGGGACTTGGGCACCCAAAAGATATGGGGACATAAGTCAGGATTTCTTCCCACTACTTCAGGGCAGAGACTTGGACCTCTGATATCTCACCACCCTCACAACTGACTTTCTTCAGAAGGGAAGGGCAAACACACCCTTCCACTCCATGCCATGTCTTCCAAAAAAGTCAGAGATGAAACACTGCTCCCCAGCCACACTGTTTCATTGATCCCCACTGCCTTCTGGCTTGGATTCAAGGCTACCATGTATATCTGAAAGGCTTACTGAAAACTCACGGATTCCCTTTCCCCCACAAGCTAGACAGGCACCTATGGTCTCTGCAGGGAATTGGGGAATCGCTCTTGAGAGCTATGAGCTCTACACCTGGATACATTACCTAGAAATCCTTGGCCTTCACCTCAGCCACTCCAGTTGGAGAAATACCACTGAACAGCGTCTGGGGCAGAGAACAGCTATCCTGCAGCAAGGCACTGCCCTGGGACACCCCACTCCACAATGCTGAACCAGCTGGCTCATTAGCTGTCACCATTTGTGGTGCCACAGCACAAAGAGGCTAAAGATGGGACATGCACAGGCATCTGCACAGAGAAGCCAGAAGTATTGTGTGTCCTCCTCCTTAAAACAGGGTATCTACGTATGCAATTTATGTGACCATGGACCTATTCAGGGATCTTGGTTAATGAGACATGGAGCAACATTCCCCAGGTTGCAGAGGAAGTCTGTGGGGCTGCCAGGAATTAGCTTCAGAAATCCGGAACAAATGCAGGACATGAGACCCTTCTCTTTCTGACCTCAATCACAGAGTCAGAGAACAGGAAGGAATCCCACGGTCCCCAGAAAGCAGGATCTGTTCTGGTGCTGTACCAATATGGGAACAGTTTCAGCTCCAAACTTGCATTCAGCTCTCTAGGGCCTGCCTTAGGCCTGTGTATTATGAGCAAACCCCAATGCCTTCCCTGGTGCAGACCACCCCCTACTCACCAGTCCCGTGATATTTATCAGGAGAGGCCTGCTTTGACGCCTTCTGCCCCGCAACTCCCACGTCCTCCCGAGGCCCTTCCGTCCCACCCTCGCAGTGTCCCAGGTCTGCCTTCTTTCAGGCAAGCTTTACTACAGAAACATTTGCTGACTTTCTGCCAAGCAGCATCAGGCTGCCCTGGGAGCTGGGCAAAGTGCACAGGGCAAGTGCCCAGGGAAGCAAAGTAGTGACCCAGAAATCCGGCTCTCCTCTCCCCTCACCCCAACCGTGCTGTCCAACAAAGAAGTAGCTGAGAGGGCAGCATGAAGAGGGAGAGGAAGGACAGTGGATTGGAGGTTCAAGTTTCTCTTTGGCTTTTGGGAAGGCACAGAGAATGGTGTTTGAAAACAATACAAACAGCACACAGCAATGTGCCTGTTGTCCTGCGGACGTGAGCCCTGTGGCCTGTCATGCTGAGTTACATGTCACGTGTGCCAGGAGCACCCGTCTCAATGCTCAGCCAAACATACTCTTCTGCTGCAGTCTAGGTCATCTTCATATCCACATCAAACTGACCTCAATCCCTGCAAATGCCTGTTAGCGCAGGGAACACCGAGCACTTGCCCCTAGCAGAAGGTAGATCTTACATCAGTGTTGCCTATGTGGGGCAACACTGTTAGACAACATGTCAGTTGAATGTAAGTCCCTGTGTTCACTTTCATTGCAGAATACCATAGCTTTTGAAAAAAAACACCCAACCCCCCAAAATCCCAAGCACTCTAATCAATATCATCATCACAGGGAGAGTAAACTTTGTACACGTAGAAACACAAGCACTAAAAGCACTGCCGTATGCCACAGCAAACCACAACCAGCTGACCTTCCTCTTCCCAAGGACAGCAGCTCCTTGAACACAGTAGGGTATGCGTCCCATTTAATTTCTCTTCAAAAGCCTTTCATGAATCTTCTCAACTATCTGTCGTCAGAATGGTTTTCACAGGACTTTGCAACTGCCCCATGTTTCTCCATGTGAGAATAGTCCTCAGGTTCCTCAAACACCATGGGGAATATCATCCACGTTTATGGATTCCCAGCCCAGAGAGGCAGAAATCACTCACAATATGCTCCAGCCCAGGGGTAAAATATTTGCCATCAGCCCACATCAGCAACTGACCATGTTGAGACCGAGATATGTTAAGCATCCCAAACCACACTGTTTTGGCAAAGAAGTGGGTACTGAGCTATTCCTCATTTTCACTGACAACATAATGGGTTTAACCACAGCAGACATCACAGCAGGGATAAAGATGACTGTGTTTCCAGGAGGCTGATGCAGCACTGGAGGATCATGCCTTGGGTGGCTCTGGTATCTCCATTCATGGCAATATTTAAACCCAGATTAGTCAAACAGCTGTCACAACTGGTTTAGATACAGCCAGACCAACGACCTCACCGAGTCCTTCACAGCTCTGATTCTGTAAGCCTTTAACTTGGCTAACAGTGTGTTTTGGGAATGGGAGCCCAGTGAATGTTTGACTCCCCACATGGCTGAGAACGCTCGTGGCCTTTCCAGTGAAGTGCTTTCAGTTCCTAGATCAGCACAGGGATAACCTAAGGACAAGCACACGAGCGGCGCAGACACTGCGCTGCTGCTCCACGTGCCAAGTGTGCTCTCACGTAGGAAAAGGTGATGTTTACCTTTTCCAGCAGAACATTTGTACAGCCAGAGAGGCATCGGGTCAGCTGGAGGATTCCTGCAGCCTGTGACTGGCAATCGATGCTGAGATAATGACATTTAATCAGCAAGGTGGGGGGTAGTCTTAAAGACAGACATGTCCTCAAGGCACAAAGCTGAAGGTGATGTTATTGGAAAAAACCCAAACAAACAACAAGAAACAGCTGCCTATGTATATATATGGTTCATAAAAAGGGGGATTTCTAGAGAGCAAGGGGGCATGACTGATCTCAAATCAATTCTATCGATCGGATTGTCAGCTCCCTTAGAAAGCCTGCATCCAAAGTGTACTCACTCCTGGGATAAGAACTGATTTCAGCATACAGCAAGCTCCTCACTGCAGGAGGTGAATGCAAGCAGTTCAAAACTGCCCAAAAAAAGCATTTCTTACAACTAAGTGCAGTATGAAAGGCAGTGGCACATGGGTGCCTCACTCCCTTAGGCTTCATCAGAAACTGTGCTAGTCTTTTAGGGGTAAACCTTCTGAAAAGAGTCACTTCAATTGGTTGCAAACTATGCATATAAAAATGAGCAGGAAAGTGTAAACATATGTCCAAGCAGGTACAAGTCACAAGATGATGTTGTAGTTACCTGCCACACAGACTTACTGATTAGCACAAGCTCTTTTGTACCTGTATCTTACACTTATTTTACTGAACATTTTGGATAAGGCTCCACACTGTGTAGTAATCCCCAAGGCTCCAAACCATAGAATAATCCTTGATGTTTGCGTAGCAGAAGGTCTCAAGTGAAGTTCAAACTGCAAACATTAAAGTACAGAGGTCAGCACAGGAGATTATGGGCTGTATCTCACTGCAGAAGAGAATGGGAGAATTCAAGGTCACAGGAGAAAGTTTGCAACTGCAGCAAGATTAACATCCTTCCACTCTGAGATGTTAAACATGAATCCACCCTTCATCTCAAGAGATGGAAATTATAGATGTGTAGTGGAACTGTAAAAGCAGCCTACGCAGAGGATGGAAAGTAGGGCTGCTAAAGTGACTCTCTGACCATGCCAGAAGCTGGCAGCAAGGAAATGGGTGTTTAGTATGACAACAGGCACATCCACAAGGATTGCAGCAATCGCTACACCATCCATCCAGACTGCAGAATGAAGCTGAACACCACTAGCAATTAGCCAAAGGAGGAAGAACTCATCATGCTTTCATGCATACTCACTTCAAGAATGCTTTAGGGCCATTTAACACATTTATGTATCAGCAAAAATTTCCACTGTCCACATCTCACTACATTTTAGCTCAGAAAGCTGCACTAAGGGGAAAAAACAGTCAGCGGCTTACTCAGGTTATTGATGTGCTCAAGAGAAAATCTCTCAAAGTACAAGATTCCTGGTTCTCCTCCCACTTTTGCCCTATCCGCTTGGTGTGGCTCCAGGCAAAACACACTCTGACTCTAAGAAAAAGATGGTGTGTAACGATACCCACCTTGTTCTTGATTCTGACACAATCAAGCTGTAAATGCTTCGGAGATGCAGGACTGGTGTCACACAAGATGTTTTACGTTGCCTGGAACAAGACTGATGGCAGCTGGAGCTGTAAATCAGCATTCCTGATTAAAAATAAATAAATCTGTCCTCTGTTAAGGTTTGCCAGGCCTTGCTTTCAGTGTACATGTGATTTCATGTTAACCTAGTTTGCTGGCCATCCATGGAAAGCAAAACCCACAAAATTTGAGCTAGTGACACAAACAAATGTATGAAATATTAACTGGATATTTTCCATCTATTCCTATTTGAAAATTATACTCAACAAAACTAACAATCAATCTCCTGTGCAGACTCTAAAGGAAAAGGTTTTGTTTTTTGTAATAAACCAAACCTAACAAGAGGGTATCTCAAATTTGAGCTTCAAAAAAGAAGCTGAAATTGATTTTCTTCTCAGCCCAAGATACAAAACTGCAGAGACCCACACCTTTACCTCTTATTTGACTTTGGATGGAGAGCAGCAATGTGTGACTAGTTTCTTCCTCTTGTCCTTTTTTCATGTTACTATACCTTACATCTCCAGGGTTGTAGCTAGGATGTCCCTTTTCCTTTCCTCCAAACACGTGGCTGGCATTGGAGCTAGAGAAGGGTGGGCACATTGTGGTGTGCAGAGCTATGCTGCCAGTCTCTCTCAATAAGACCACACTGTTGCTCTCCTTCCCTCCTCCATATCTTATCTGGAAAAGCAGTTTCTGCTTTGCAGAGCCTCCAAGTGCTTACAAAAATGGTATCTTATCGATGAGTCCCAACGTGAGCAGTAACAAATGCTACACCCTTGACCTCCCCTTCACTCATACCCAGCACAGGCAGCCAGTCTAATGGCTTTTTAATGTCACGTCACTGCAATTCTACCAGCTTTTCATTTTGTTCACCACTCCACTTGCCCTTGGATCAGGCAATCAGCATCAGCACAAAGAAGTAAAAAAGCAAAGATAATTTCTCATTTATTTCTGAGTCATAAAAGACCTCATTCAGCCCCTCCAGGTACTACTTAACACAACCTCCACCAGAAAGCCTCATGCTGTGGCCTGTGTAACCCATTCCCTTTCTGTTGACCATTTACAGATGTTTCCCTGTCTCAATCATCTCAGAATTTCTCTGAAGAATTTGCTGAGGCTGCACGACAGCTCAGAAAAGAAGCGCCACGAATCCAGTTTGGCAAGATTGATGTCACACACCAACAGGATTTGAGGAAAGAATTTAATATTCGAGAGTTTCCTACTGTGAAACTTTTTGTGGATGGCAGCAGGGAGGATCCCATAGACTGCAAAGGTAAACTGTCTTACACACTGATAAGGTAACGACATGTAGTGACAGGATGTGCTGCTGAGACGAAAAATATAGATGCTCAGATAAAGAATATGAAAGGTAGCAAACTGGCTCATGGTTTTAAACATACAATTACCTCTATACCAGTACAGGAACTTGGATTTGAGCTCATCTCCCCAGTGTGTAACTGAATATGCTTCATGGTGTTTAGCTCACACAGCCAGCTCACTGATGGCGTAAATCCACCAAGCATGGAGCATCACCCCAGCAAGACAACTTATCCCCATTTACTCCAACAAACGTCAATGAGTTGCACCAAGGAGTTGTCAGGTCCTGAACCTGCTCTGTTTGCAGCTCTTCTAGTTCACTGCAATCCCCACGGGCAGCATGCCCACAGGAGTAGCTGGAGCAATTCTCCGTGCATCTACTGAGGAGCTGTGGTTCACCAAGTTCCTTCGTGCCCAGGTATAGGTCCTAAACCAAGGAGAAGAATTTTGCAGTTTAGCCATCAGAGGGAGCTCATATGTGGCTCAGAAAAAGCATGAAATCATTTTAAACCTTTTATGGCAAGTTATTAAGCAAAGGCAACAATATTGGCATAGGACTGACTCAAACAACTCTGAGAACCTTGTTACAGTTTTTCTTTCCCTGGAAGCCCATACAAGAAGGATTTTTTTCTTCCCCCTAAAATGCTGGGCTGTTAAGAGTTTGACAAAAATTGTATGACCTGGCCAAGCATCTGTCAGTGTACTCTGAGCAGACACAGTTAAGTCAAGTTTCACACAACCAACAAAAGGAGCCTAAAATTTACCTCCTGAGCGTGTACACAACCGAGCGCTCTGACTTCGTAACCACCGAGCCCCCTGTGGCTGCTGCAAGCTGATCTCCTGTATTTTTAGTAACTCACTCCTCCTCACTATTGAATTTCCTACCAAGTTCCCATCATCTAGACTTGTGCAAACAGCAGCCTCTGCACAAATGCCACCGAAAGCGTGATTTGCCATCCTGAACTTTTATTAGAGGGGCTGGTACACGAGGGTGAAACCACCTCCCTTCAGCCTCTGATTAAATCTATAGCATTGACCAAAACCCCTCTTAAACTGGTAAACCTACCTGACAGGTATTCTTGTGAGAACCATAGCAACTTAACACAACATGTGTGTAGTCACCCTTCAGCAGAGAGCTGCTATTACAATGTGCTTACTAGCAAGATGCAAGGAGTTAGGAAAGCACCTTCTGCTCCGATTCGTACAAGCAGCATCAACTGTCCAAGACCAGAGGTACCACCAACCATGACTTAGGAGTACATTTTGTCAACAACTAGTATGGCTTTGAAGCCATTGGGAATTGGAAACTGAAAATACACAGGGACTACCCAATGGCTTCTCATACAGAACTGGGAATACTCCATACCACAACAGAAATGGCAGGTCTTGCTTAAATTGAGGAATTAAGGAGGGATTGTTTGAATGGTTGTCCTGGCAATGGATGTGGCATGAAAGCCAGATCCTAGGCTTTGTGAAATCATCATTTACAGCCCCAAGGCCAGAATTTGGCCAGCAGGAACAAGCTACACAGGCTGCTTAAAGCAACTCAATAGAAAGATTAACCACATGAAAAATATGCTGGCAGGTTTTATTGCTGACATAAGCTGAGAGCGCTCAATTCTGCATTGAGACAGCAGAAGTCAAGCACAATGTGGCCACTAGATACTGCTCTGTGCTTTGCTCTGCAGCCTTACACTCCAGAGTAGATGCCTGCCTGCTTCACCTTAGAAAAAACCCAGTATTTTAAACTAGTTGTAGCACAGCCTGCTGCAAAATGACTTGATGGCAGTAAAATGGTCTGACTCAATTTTGATCTCGTCATATTGGTAAAATGCACAGTACCAGGACTTGCATCTTTGATAATCCACTTGTACCGTACATCTTGACTCTATCACTTCACAGCATACAGGCTTTTTCTTGCTCATATATAATCTTCATTAACCCTTTGCTGGACTCCTGCTCTGGTCCAACAAGGATGTCATACTCGCAGAGATGAAAGGGCTACTTTAGAGCTGAGAGTCTCTATCTGCTGAGCCTCAATTTGTGGTTTCAATTTCTCTGAAACCAGGATAGAAAATACATTTTCTACCTAAAACAAACACAAGATTCCCGAAAGCTTGAAGAGAGTTTACCCAATAAACAGACTGTAATCTCAGTAAAAGCAGCAGCAGTAACCTGGAACCCAAAAGATGGAACAATCCAGAATTAAAGGACAACTTTAACACTTGAGCTTTGTTTCCTATGTCTATACTGAGGAGTGCAGCACCACCAAGGAATTTTAACATGTCTCTGTGTCTATCAGATCCCTTCTGCAGCACCGAAGGAACAATTTTGACACCTAATTTAATTGAACAGACAGTTCAATAAAATCTGCAATTGGTTTCAAGTCATTTTGGATTAAACCCCAGGTCGATAGCTCTTTATAGCTTACTGTGATTTTGGGACACAAGAAATCGTGCAGAACAGGTTTTCTACTTGTCTGAATTTCCCTGTCTCATTCTCCATCTGCGATTAAGCAGTTAATTGGACAGACAGCTGTTTGCAGAGGTCCCAGAAAACACAGCACTGATCCATTGTTGATCTTCTACAGTTGGCAACACTTTAAATGGTGACTAGAACTCACAGTTGGATTCGGATGCCCCAATCCTCCTTTGAATCAGCTCCTAAGGAGCCCAAATCCATTTGTATTCAGCACCCTTCTGCCCCTCGCTGCCTCTGCCTTGATTGCACAGAAATTCCTGTCATTCATTCCCATGGTCATATTACTTCTCTTCCTTCCACAGGAGTCAGACAGGCCTCAACATTTGTCACATGGGTGAAGAGAAGAACGGGACCTAGCACTGTCCTAATCAACTCCACTGATGAGGCAGAAGCCATCATACATGCTGACGATTTGGCAGTGATTGGCTTTTTTAAGGTAATCCCCTGGAAAACTCAGAAGGCTGGTATCTGTACCAACTTCAGGACATACTGCTTGCCACCACCACCAGGAGATCCAAAAGACCTAAAACTCACCTTAAAAGCCCATGCCCAGTTTTACCTGGTGATATTTTTAACTTTTAAGTTATTTAATTGTTTCCATCCCCATTTCCCCACCTCTAGATAAGCAGCCTAGGCAGAGAGAAGAACATCTCACGCTGCAGCACCTCTCCTGAATAGTTACCTAGGCCTACAGACCCACCACTCAGAGCAGATTCTGAGAACATGATGCTACAGCAGCACAGCCCTGGTCCCAGCAGACTCTCCTGCATCCTCAGAGAAAGGGTTTCTGTCAAATCATCCCAAATTTGGTGGCTGGTGGGAAGAGGGCAGAACTATTGACTCACCTATCCTTGCTGAGCTCCATCATTTCTTTGGAGAGCCATAACCCATTGCTGGCATGGGTTATGCTGCTACTAGAGCCTCCTACTTCAACAAAGTTGTAACCCCTGCCCAGGGTTGTAACCAACCTAAAGATCTAGAGTCACCAATCACCGCTTTTCTACTCAAACACAGTGTAAAGTCGCAGATGTGGCTAGTTGTGGGCTGTTCTGGTGAAGGAATGTTCCCTCCCTGCTCAAGTCCATAAAAAAAGCAGTAAATATTTTCTAATATACTGGAGCACCTTTTCTCTGCCTTTCCATCTGATGATTTAAACAAGCTCAGTGAAACTCAGGGGGGCAGAGCACAGCTCCACGGGTATCACGCTAACCGAGGCTTTTAGCTCCTGCCAGCTAAGAAGCTGCATGGGTAGGAAGTTGTAAAACACTACACTGTATACAATCCAACTCACAGTCCTTTCTCAATCAAATTCCTACCAGTTTCCACAGCAGAATAAGGTTCTTAGGATTTGGGGCTGAACAATACAGAACAATGGTCAAATAGTGCAAAATCAATGCTAGCTGTCAAGGCATGCAGTCAGAAGCCTGTGAAATAAGAATAGCTTTTCCAATGTGTCCTTGAAACCTTTACTATCTGAAACATTCAGTCAAGGATTTTTTCTGACTAAAGAGACTTTCTTTCTAGCATCTCTCTGCCCAGTTAAAGGCACAGTGTCTGGGCTCATACCCGAGCTGATAAGGTCCCAAACGTACTGGTTACAGTGGGTAGCCCAAGTGTTAGGAATGTGGAAAACGGGATTCATGCCCAGAGTGCCCCATAGTAACAGAGCTGGTGAACACGTACGACGTAACAGGACAGACTGTGACAACACACAGACTGCCCAGAGTTTTGCTGTGACCATCTGCTTGCAGCTGCTCATGAAGGGAGGCAGCACTGGGCCCCAGTGAGAAGCCCGCGCTGTCACAGTGGTGCCGGAACGTTCCCTGCACCGGGCTGACACTGGGCACTGCCTGCAGATGTGTTTGACAGGGCTCCACAATTTCACTCGGGGGCTGAAATGACAGCAGAGGAGCCATGAGCCAGGGCATGTCAGAAATGGAATGGGTGGAAGCCAACAAAATAATGTCCAAGTAAATAAAGAGCTGTATTCGGCCTTCTATTAGTCACAGATTGCTCACAAATGTGAGTTCCAGGATGTGTTGGGAGGTCTCAGCACATAAATTACTGCTCATCTAGCATGAAATAATTGTCTGATTAAATCAAATCTGGAAGCACTGCTGCCTTTCATCATGCTTATTTACTATTACTTGAGGGTGGACAGCACAGTGACTATTTGACAGATGCAGGAGTCAAGGTCCCTGCCTTGAAGAGCACTCAGTCAAAGCACCAAGTGCATCAGTCAGGTCCTTTTGCAAGCAGGGAGCCCTCCTCTAATCCATCACATCCTGCCAGCCACACAGATGAGCTGTTGGCATGATCCTTTCCCATCTGCAGAAGTCTCTGCAGAGCGTGGCAATGCTGCGGGTGGGCAGGGCAGGTGAGGTGCAGGAAGGACCCAGGGGACCAGGCACCATCCATGCTGACCCAGCCCAGCCAACACTAGCTGAAAAGGTTCATGTGTTAGTGGTATCGCAGCGTTCCCAGGATCTCCCCTGTTGTGAAGATCTCCCCTTGGAGGTAACCATGGCAAGCTATACCCAACTTCACACTCTTCTTTACCTCACAAGCCTTTAGGGATCTGCCTGACCTGCAGCTCTCACTCCTACACAGCCTGGCAGGAGGCAGGACACAGTCTTAGCAAATACTCTTTCTGGGACTAGGAGCTTCACACTGACAGCGTGGAGGTTTTCTGTGAGACAGCACGAGACGTGCCGGAGATGCCTTTTGGGATGACAGCCAGCGAGGATGTCTGTGCTAACTACGGCATCCAAGGGAACACTCTGGTCGTGTTTCAGAAGGTAAGAGTGCAATCCAGCAGGCAAAGTGCAGTGAGCTGCAGTGCAGCTTTGGGCTATGGAAAGTCAGTCTGGGAGCTTTGTAGGCTAAATAGTTTCCCAGTTTAAATTCAAACAACTTAACACAAAAAAATATTGCATTTACAGACAAGAGACAAGTAGGAGGCAAACAGCAACCTTCAGACAATGGATGCTTTCAATCTGGCTACCTGCATTCAGGCTCCTAACTTAAAATTAGGGATCAGGATAAAACGGCTTTAATTTCCAAGCCGTGTTCTAATCAACACATGCTGCCAGGTTCAGTGAGTTTCACAGACATTTCCCTCTCTGCTTTTGCTCAGGAATATTCTTTCCTCCCAATCCACAGCAGAAGCAGCCAACTAAAGGAACAAAGATACACAGAAGTAGAACCAACATTTAGGCTATGAAGTAGTGAGACCAAGGGTGCCCTGAGTGTGTCATGGATAGCATGGACAGATAAAGAAAGTATCTTCCGGTATGTGAAGATTACTGAGTAAATTAAAACTGTCAGCTCTACCCTGAATTGTAGCCATAATCTGTTTTTATAATCTAGTTGTGACATTTATTTTACAAGTTATGGATTTTCAGTTACTGAGGATCATGAAACAGCAAAGCTGAGAGCAAGATTTGAGAGCAAAGGCAGTCTCTCTGCTCCTGTAATTGATAAGGCCAACAACCTCACCAGCTTCACTGTTTGTCCAAGGGAAAACCTGTGCATAACGAAGTCCTTGAAGATGGCAGACAGAGCAAGCTGGATCTAACAAGGCTAATCAAAACCTTTACCTTGGATTTGGTCACTGAGTATAATCTTGAGGTATGTGTGTTTGACTGTATTGAGAAAAGCCCCTGGTGAAAGGCAGGAAGGGCAGGAACCCACAGAGAAAGAGCCCTACCTAGGGAGCTAGTCTGTTCCTTAGCACTTCGAATTTTGTTTGACTAGGCCAGTCCTAACCACATCTAGAAACATCAGCAGAACACAACGGGCAGCTCTTGGTCTAATCCAGGCCAGAGGATGCTTCCCAGAAGAGACTCAGGAAGGGCTGTCAAAGAGGTAACTTGCCCCAATATGCAAGCCCTTCCCTTCTGCAGAGCAGTCACAAAAGCCTGGGCTGCTTCTGCAGCACCAAGGTGGGGTGGGAGGTTAGTCCTTATCCTGGCTGTACTTCCATGTAGCAACCGGGTCCTCTGGGCAGAGACAAGGAAGAGAGAAACCAGCAATAACTGTTGGTAGCACAGGAAACAGAAGGGAAGACATGGAAATACCCTGTTTGCCTGGGGACACCCCACAGCCTCTGACCATGAAAACAAGCAGCTCTGTGCAAGGAAGGATGTGCAAGCTGCTGATGCCACTCAGAAGTGAAGGAAGCACCCCAACCAGGCCCAGCTCCTGCAGCTGCTGCAGTTGGGCCCCTTTTACTGCCTTTCACTTTCAGCACATCTTTAGCCTTATTTCTTCAGCGCCTGCCTCGCAGGAGGTCAGACTGGAAGATCATAACAGCCCCTTCTGACTGTAAAAATCTATGAATAACGATGAGTTTTCTCCTGGAACAGAGAAAACACTCACAGCAGCTGCTGATTCTTCTCACTATCTGCTTAAAAACAATGAAAAAAAAAATCCAACAGTTATGGAAATGATTGGGAACTGAGTCTTAAAAGTAAAATCTGCAATAGCAGAACTGAATGATACTGATACTCTGAGCCTCTGATTCACTGTTCTGCTCACAAAGAGTGGAACAGATGTTGAGTCTTTTGTTTCCCAGACATCTGTGAAGATTTTTGATGTCCCTGTTGAAAATCACATCCTGCTGTTCACCCCGAAGAACTCTGAGACATTCAGTGGGATTTATGAAAACTACAAGTCTGCTGCTGTGGAATTTAGAGGAAAGGTTTGTAATGCTGCATCCTGCTTCACAAATGTGAATGCCAAAGGATCACTGGGAAAATGCTCACCAGCATTACTGGTAAAAGTACATTGCTGTCAGCCCATCTTTTAAGTCTACCAAACCATTTAAAAACAGTTTCAGCAAGGATTTGAATTTAAGGGCACAAGCTGAAAAATAAACTTCACTTCAAAGTTATTTTTAAAATTAATTTTAAATTTCAATTTATTTCCTAATTAAAAATATACTTTAAAAATAATTTTAAAGTGAAGTTTAATTTAAATATAATTAGTTTAAATAATTTTAATAAGAACACAAAAAACAACTCTAATTCCATCTGCTCCCCCCAAAAAAACATTTCTGATTTTGCAAATACCACTTCCTAGGAGCAACCTCCAACCAAAGACAGTTTGAGCAAGGTCCTGGCAATTCCTGCTGCCACCACCAGGCAATGCCATGAAGGACTCAGAGTATTGTCTGAACCCCAAGCTGGAACCAGCTACAAAACCTGAGAAATGCTGGAGGGCAGCAGCAGAGCCTTGCTTGCACCACGGGTGTTCACACGGATACAGATGGGTAGAGGCAGTCACACACCGAAGTTCAGTTCTCCACTGCCTGTCACTGCAGTGCTGCTCCTGCTCCAAGCAGGAGAGATGCTGTAGAATGGCAAACCATCCACAATACCTAATCACACCTCAGCATTGGTAAAGACATCTGGATTACAGGTGTCTCTGCTCTTTTGGACTGTTAAGGTTTATTAGGAAGAGCAATAAGAACTGAGGGGCAATTTAAAAGCATCACTGGAGATAGGGGATAGCAAAGCACTATCCCCAAGAGCAAAGCTCATCTCCTTTTGGCTGCTTTAGCATCTCTTACTGACTGGGATCAAGGTCTGATAAAGCCCACAGAGCTGCTGGTGGTTGGGCTGAGACCAAAATAAAAGGTTTGACCCAATTCCACACCTTTGATCCATCCCACTGCCAAGCCCCACTTCTCCACAATGACTCAGCCCGATGCCTGCTCTCTCTCTCTCCCTCTCTGCCCCATCAGATAACGTTTGTCCTGGTGGACACCAACGAACCGAGGAACGGGCGGGTCTTTGAGTACTTCCGCATCAGGGACATTGACGTTCCCGCTGTGAGAATCCTCAACCTGACAAGCGATGCCAAGTACAAGATGCCTGCAGACGAGGTGACTGTGGACAACCTGAAACAGTTTTGCACGAGCTACCTAGCTGGCAAAGCAAAGGTATGTCCTACTAACACACCTACTACCAAGATGCCCCTATACTACACCACCTAAAGCACTAACAAACTTGCAAGACCTCCCCTTTTTAATTAGAACAGTGCACTGTTCCCATCATCAGGGTATTCACCTGCTCTCGCTCTAACACACTCATCTGTGCTTGCTGGCAGAGCTCCTCTGTATTTACTACAACTGGACTGCAACGTTCTCCAGTTCTCCTACATCACAACTGGATAAATCACTTATGGCCCGATATTTTAGTTGTTTTCAGCTCATGTATTTCAGCAGTTTAAGATCTCCCTCAGGCGCAGTGTTTCAAATACTATCGTGGACACACTTCAGCCCCTTATCCAGGTGAGATGCAAACAACTGCAGCAGATGTGGAGGTTACAGAGAAGTTCAGTAAATAGAAAACTGACAGTTCCAGAGCGGAGTAAAATTTGGCATTTGTTGTGTTTAGCAGAGCAGATTTTAACAGGGGATTAATCCCAATGGTAAATACAGCGGTGTTGTCATAACGAGGCATCCCCCTCCACACTCAGGTGTGTGTTTACATTGTTTTTGGGAGCCCACAATAGGTAAGCTTTTCAGTAGTGCAGCCTCTGAACACCAGGTTACAAGTGTGACAACGACATGTAGCAATGAGTGTTACGTGTTCCAAAGGGTCGTTTCCAGACAATCTACTATGGAGGCTACATGAAGGGAGGGACGAGTAATTCTGACCACCAGCTAGCTACACATGGGTGCAAGACCCCTGCTCCTCATTGAAGGTGCTAGCCTGTGAAGGCTAGCAAGGGCATAGAGGTATAAACAAAACAATTCTAACATCCAATAACAGTGCGTTTAAGTAGAGAAAAGTCTCATCAGTCTCAGATGAGCTGCAGCACAGTTCCTCAAAGCTCCTGTGCTCTCCCAGCAGTATCTCTTTCTGCTTAGTTACATCTCTCCAGTGAAGAGATTCCAGAGGACTGGGACAAGACGCCTGTCAAAGTGCTCGTTGGGAAGAATTTCAACAGGATTGTCTTCAATAAGACCACGACTGTGTTCGTTATGTTTTGTAAGTGTTATTGCCATGTTCAGATTTCAATTTACTTCAACATAACCAGTCAGAAGAGGAAAACAAAACCTCGTGCTTACATACCAAACTAGTCTTTGCAGAAGCCAAACTTAATGAATTTTTGTTGTCTGATAAAAGCTTTGTAGAAAATTTTATGTGATATTTATGGAAGCACTGCAATACCTTTGCTGACTTAGGGCTGTGCTGAGTAACACTGGATCCCTCACACAAATATTTGCCAAGGCCATATCAAATCCACGTGTTGAAAGACAAAACGACACTAGAACGTCACTTTGTACAAAGGAGTGTTACAGCACGCTGTGCAGCATGAGTCAGGCTCGCTCCCAAGGACAGAGGGAGAGTTAAGTGAAGTTGTCTGGTTATAATGCTCTAGGATTAAATCCCAGAGAGGAGCTGTGGTGCAGCAAATCATAACTCATTCTTCCCTCCGGTGTCTGGAAGGGAAGTGGCTTTCCCACTTGACCCTTCCCAGTAAGAAGCCCTTGCCCTGCCCTTGTACCAGCCAGCAGGCATTAGTCTGTGCCTTAGCTACTTCAGCAGAGCAAACACGCAGCATTCACATAGAGACAAGTGGCTATGCCATGCTGCCTCGAATTCCAGAAATTCTTAAAGGTAGTATGCTTCTGCAGTCCTCATTGCTGGCTGTGGCCATTTAATTCATGAATTAATCACATTTCACAACAATTAATAGAGTGATCCAAGGAGGAACTGACCCATCATCTGGAAAGGACAGGCTGGTAAATGGGATGCAGCGTGCTCAGGGAAGTGCCCCACAAGTTTTAACTCCATTTAAACAGCATGGGGAGCACTGCTCTCAGGCCTGCAGGGTTGCCACTGTGTTGGATGCTATTTAAGGGGATACTGGGTTCTCAGCAGTTTGCCTCCTCACTGACCTGCCTGAGCACAGTGCTCAGAACCAAAACACAACCATGCCTCAAACTCTTCCTTTAGCAGAGGTGATTTTAGTGCAAAGAAAGCATCTGGTCCTTCTGGCACCATGGGAACAATGTAAGACTTAACCAAAGCAACCCAAGTACCCAGCACATCTCCCCAGTAAAGTCACATAACAACTGTGGTGTGTTTCTCATGGTCATAAAAGGCTAAACAGGGCTAAAGCAGAGCTGCTATTGGAAGTGCATTAGTGATTAGTTATTGCTACATGAAAACTCATTAAATTAATGATGGGTGAATGATTTCAAGCAGAGACTGGCCACAACTGAAATCCAAACCCCTGCTAACTTGGAGGGCTACCCGGGTCCCAGGGATTGCACCGGCACTCGCTCTTCTGCCAGCCTGTACCCTCTCACTTTTATTTCTAACTTTGTAGATGCCCCTTGGTCCTATGCCTGCAGAAAACTCCTGCCAATCTGGGACAAGCTGGGAGAGCAATATGAAAATAACAAAGACATAATAATTGCAAAGATAGATGTCACAGCAAACGACATCCTGTCTGTTGGATTAGATCGCTATCCATTCTTCAGGCTCTTTCCTGCTGGGGCAGATTACCAGGTAAGAACCTGTTGGGAAGAATTTCTAGACAGCTGCACACTGAGGGGGGATATGCCTCTGTGTGTGTATGTATGTCATGGTGAGAAAGGAGTCCTTTAAGCAAGAAAGTTCTGGTCCTTATCTACTCAACATTGGGTTTATTGCTGTCAGGAATCTGACCTAGAGGAGAAACCCTTCTATCATCTCCAACATGTCAGACCACACCAAAAGTCCATGTATCATCAACTGACTTGGACCTACAAGTCATTACAGCCTCAGATCCTGATGCTTAACAGCCCCAGATCCTGATGGGTTTGAGCAACAGTCTCAACTCAGAGAAAGCTTATCTCCTAACCACTGCACTGCCTTTTTACAAACCATGACCAGAGATGTGCAGTCACTGAACTACCCTGTGCCTCTTGTTTCTGGAGCAGGTATGACTATAGCCTCTAAAATGCCAGTACTATTCTTGTTATACCCTCTACATTTTCACAAAACCCAAAACTTTCTTCTATATGCTTACACCAGGAATTTTACTTTATTCCAGTAGCACAGCCTCAACTGGGAATAAGTATTTGTTGTCAAGACCAACGGTCTTTTGACTATGCTACCTAATGCATCAACTCTGTTACACAACAATCAGAAAATGCTGCTGAAAGAGAAGGCAAAGAAAGATATTAAGTAGTTACATCCCTCCATCTATGTAGATAATCTAATTAAAAAGAAAATATCTCTGAAGCAAAGAAAAAATTAAATTCCAAGATACTGTTATAATTAAGACATTACTAAGCTTTTCATTTTTCTTCTTAGTCCCAAACTTAAATTAAATTCTAAGACATTTGCCCATGTCCTCATTTAATCTTTTAGGGAGAGATTTTCCTCTTGGATGTGCATGCACAGCTTCTAATGAATTGAACTGCAGTCCTGCATGCTCACACCACGTTTAGTCTTTATGCAGAAGAGCAGAAAACCCATTAAACACTCATAATAAATGCCAGCTTATAAAAAGCTATCAGTTATAACTTCCATTAACTACTAAGGGATTGTTTCATAGTTACTAACTCCCTGAAATTAAGGAGTATTTGAAATCTCAAGCTCTTCCTCATGCACCATGTTTCTGTACCAGTTCCCTCCACTTCAGAGGTTTAACTTGCGCTTGACTACCAGTGTGGGTGATCATAGATGTCTGCAGTCTTGTAGACCCAAGTATTCTGGCCTTCTTCCTCATGGGACTATAGGAACAGCTGACCACATACATCTTCACTCACTAACAACAGCCAGAAACGATCCAAGACAGGCAGAACACAGGTACACAGTCCCTTGCAAGCACTCTCACCTGACGAGATCATAGCAGATGCTCCCCTCCTAGCAGAAGGATCTGCTAGGTCTCCAGGCTACAAACTCTCCCAGCAGGCTGTCACTACTTAGTCTGTCTAAAGAACAGGTTCAGCTTTTCTTGCAGTTAATGACAGGCCACCCCTTACTGACAGTGAATGTCACACTGGATATATTTTAAAATCAAGAGCCACTTCAGGTGAACTGGAGTTAAGTGGAGCTGGATGAGCTGAGAGACCTAGATCTAGAGCTGGGTGTTCAAGCACGCACCCAGCTCTTCAAAGCACCGAGTGTTTCTGTGCTGGGGAACAGTTAGAACCAGAGCTGAAGGAACAGGAGAGTCAGTCTGATGAATTACGTGGAGGAGGCAGTGACCAGGCATCATCTGAGCTCCATCTGTGAAGCTGATGAACAACTCATCCACTGCGTCATCCACTCCAAATGTAAGAGAAAAACATGCAGGCTTTCAGACTGATTTGAAATGATTCTATTTGTTTCTATACATTAAGTGAGAAAAATAACATTTACATACTCTGATGCGCTGATTACCCTAACGAGAAGTGGTGACACATCCTCAGTAACCAGCACAGGGATCAGCTGCTTCTCTGGCTTTACAGGTCGGTGGGCTCTGAGAAATTCCTGCTCCAGCCATCATGAAACCTCATCTGAGAATATTAATTGCCTCTGGAGGAATTAAATAACCTCTCTCAGGAAACTTAAGCTTGCAAAAGTAACAAAACAAGTTCAAGGCCACAGCACTTCTGATCACAAGAGAACACCTTACTGACGGGAAGCATCAGTAGGCTTTTAGTGAACCCACCAAGGAGCAGAGGTGGTGTGTTTACAGCCCTTGGAACTCAAATCAGGCATAAGAGTTACAAGTATAACATGACACAGTGCTACTGGTCTTGGTGGAAGTAAGTCAGCTTAACCCAGGTGAGAACAAGCACCTGCCGCCTTCTGAGTATTCTGAGGTAACAGCAGCAATTCCCAACGTCACACACACCAGCTTCCACAGCTTCTCACTGGAAGACTTGTGCAAGATCCCTTTATACTTCCAGGGAGCAAAAGTATGGGGGGAGGGGAGGTCATCTTTAAAATCCAGTGTGGTGACCACGTAGCAAATTTTAAAGCTCTAAACTAGAAGTGCTTCTTCCATTCAACTTCCTCAGAAGAAAATCCTCAGTCACTCCTCAACTTAAGGTGAAGTATCAGAAGACTAATGGCACTGCTCATCTTTCTCTCCTTTCGAGCTGTGCAACAGCTGGTACCTCTCAACTGTGTACTTAAAAACCCTTTTCAGAATTTGAATTTCCCTGAAAATCGTGGCTGACCACTGAAAAGACTCTGCTCTTCAAAATATCTTGCAAGTCTTTAACATACAGAGAAGTTAAACACAGGCACCAATCTCAAGAGCTGGCAGGATCCCAGCCTGGATATGATATAATAATGGGGTTGTTTTTCTTGTCCTCTCTGGGGCATACCTCTATTTCTTCCTTACTCTTGCAGTTCACATGATGTCAGAACCTGCTGCACATCTGCCATGGCTTTGTGAACTGAGCACAAAATCCTGGTGTTTGGTGGGTCTAGAGGACTGGAACCCCGATTACACCATTATTTCCAGCATTCTGGGTACAGAACTGAATAATTAACCTTTAAACTCATTTCAGGAGGTGGCCTATGCCGGGGAGCATACCTTGGAGGCATTCTCTGAATTCTTAGAGGAACAAAGCAAGGCAAAAGCAGAACCAGGAGAGAAGGTAAGCATTTGATCCAGGCACTGACTGATCTGCTGGGCAGTCCAAGGCACGTTCTCACCTTGTAGAGGTGTACCTGGCCTGTCTGGAGCACAGCCACACATACAGGCCTCACATCAACTCTTGGGCCATTCCAACCAGCGCTTAGCTGGTTTCCAGCTGACTGGCTTGGCATGACCACACAGGCTGCAGTCATATACCACCGCCTGGCAGGCACACACCCACTCACATCCTTGTTTTCATCACACACACATCTCTTCCCCCAACACTCCTGGTACCACTGAGTCAGAACATTAATGCTCTGGCAGTACTGGTGGCTGAAAGGAGCCACCACCTTGAGGGATGGGAGCAAAACCCTGTCAGGTTTTTAACCTGAGAGAAGCCCCAGCAAAGTTCGCTTTAGCTAAAGCTGGAATGGTCCAAATAGCCATTGCCCACCTCATCCTGCTACATTCAGTGTGGCTTTTCCTCTTCTTGAAACAAGGGCACAACTGAGAGCAGACACTGTCCCCTCTCCTGGCAACCTGGGTATGATTACTGTCCAATTCCTCAACCTTTTCTCCTCTCCTGTGAGTTAGCCCTGGTAAACATTAGCTGTCCCAGATCAGCCAGTTACTCCATCCCAGACACTTCACTGCCAGATGACTACTAGTAAACAACGTGATCAAGCTGCAAGCAATAGGAAAAAGTCCCTGGCACATAGATGGAGATGTTGCCAACCCAGCATGAGAACCACAGGCCCATTCTGCCTGGGAGAAGTAGATCTACAGGGTAGCAATAGTTATCTTTAACATTCCACATTCACTGCCCTGTTCACATCCTCCATCCTGACCAGACACCCACATTTTCCCAGAACACTGGGGTATTAAACCATCTGCAGCACAGGGCTTGGAGTGAAGTCTGTCACCGTAACTCTTCATCCTCCCAAACACACACAAACAAGATAAATAAAAAGGTAGTTCCTTTTGAGATTGCCCAGGAAAGACTGTCATATGCCCATCAGCTTACCAATCACAGCTTTTCATGTCCTTATTAAACCTTCACACAAAGACTCGACTAAGCTTTGCCATAAACCAGTGCAAAGGTCTGAAAACAAAACACATTTTAGCTGTGCTGCTTTTGACCTTATTAACAAGCCCTCAAGTTCCTTGGTTGGAAAGATGAAAATGTACATTTCATACCATCTTAAAACTTTTTGGAAGAATTACTAGAGCAATTTTTTTTTTTTTTTGAACATCAGTAACAAGCAGCTTTGCTCTTGCATTTCCTTTTGTAAAAGGATCCTTCAGGAGGAATGAAAGAAGATCTCAGCCAAAAAGAGACTGTAATGACAAAGAAAGAAGAACTTTAATAGTACAGAGAAAGACCAGAATTCTGAGGATTGTGGGGAATCTTTCCTGGAAGGAACTCATTGCAAGAAGTAATCATCTCAAGTGAACACAGAGCTGGATCAAAACATGAAAGTAGAGAATTCTGTATCAATGGCTCATTATGTGTGACCTGTCTTCCGAATCCAACTTAACTCCTAGTTTTACTGGGATCAATTGTCACAGATTCCTCTAACACTGCCAATTTTGCTCAAATAATGCCTGTGTTATCAATAAAGCTGCTCTCATTTAGAAAGGTACATGTGCCATGGCAAACAGACCAAGGGAGAAAACTATTCTGTCCAAACAAGATCTGCAACAGATTTGCAACCAGTTGCTCTCCACTTTACCTTAAACCAGCCCTATTGTTTTCAGGGGAGATGAACTGCTCCCAGAAGGATGGGGCTAACTGCAAAAGGCATTTCTGTAGTGATCTTCAGGAGAAGTAATTGAAGCTAGAGGCTGTGCCCAAAGGGGCACCAAGGGGCAGTTCGGGGAGGGGGGTGTATGTGTGTTTATTATCAGGCAGTAGAAAACCCAAGAATCAAGATATAATTTAATTCCAGTAAGAAGAATATCATATCTAACACACGAAGCCACAGGTATCACACACACCTTAGGTCCCCTATCCACACATGTTATAACAGTGCAGCTGGTGAGACTGCAGGCAGAAGGAATTAGTGTTGCACAAGGCTGGATAAAGCAGAAACAATTCTGAAAATTCTTACAGAATTAGAGAAGGAAGACAACTTATTAATATTTCATTTCAAAAGCCGATTTCCTAAGTCTTTGTTCCCAACTTGCTAATGCCAGTAAGTTACTGTCCCGTGTAAGCTTAGCAAATGAAAGCACAGCAATTTGAATGGCAGGAGGATTAATCACTGCAGTGAAGGATGCAGAACTGAGAGAACAACACAGACCTGACTCTCACCTGTCACACAAGACAATTTTAAAGCATTGAACCTTTTACATGTACAATTATATGCTAAAAAGCACAGTTTGTGGCAGATGGCCTGTTTGCTAGACAGGCTGCAAGGTGTTAGTGAATCCCTGCACTTCTCTAGGGGCTTAAAATGGACTATTAACTTCTCTTTGCAATCCTTGCAAACAACTCGTGCTCACCATGCACCACACTCACCTCGTGAGGCCATCAGCTGGCCTTCACTGATGAGGAGTTAACAAAGCAACACAGATAGTAGGACAGCTTGTGTTGGTACTTCAGTGGTGTGGTGCAGCTCAATCTCTGCTGGGGCCAACATTCATTGGGACTGCAATTAAGTCCTCTTAATGGAAAAGGATTCTTGTGGAAGCACGCTCAGTGCTAGGTCACCACTTAACAAGGTTGCCCACCTGGGTTTTGTAGGACTCAGACCTAGTTTGTCTAGCAGTTTCCTTAGACTGTGTCACACCGGGGATCAGGTGGGCTCTGCTCGGACAGACTTCTGCCAGCTGCAGCTCCCTGCTCTGTCCCAGCAAGGGCAGAAGGAGCTCAAAGCCATGTGGGGAAACCAGAACTTAAACATCAGGACAGTAGCCCTGAGAGGTGCAGCCCATTCCTTCATGGGTAATTGTGAACCACAGCTGAGCTATTATTATTTACAGCAAAATTCCTCTTTGAAGATGTCAAGTAAAGTGTCATTCTTGCATTTTTAGGATAGAGCAAGTTTTTTCATAGAATTACAAGAGGAAGAAGATATGGGATCCCAGATACTAGGGTGCTGGTTTTAAGGGGGTCAGCCTACGTTTGCTGTGGGTGGAAGCCCCCACTCCAGCTGGATGGTGTGAAATCCAGCTAACAGGGTTTCCCAGCGTCCTTGTTAAGAGGACTTGGTCTACAAACACCACACAGAAAACACAACTTGTCAATTCAACCACTGAAGCGTGACAAAACTGTTTCTATTATACACAACTGAAGAAGTCAATTCTCCTTGGACATCAAATGGATGTTCTCCGGGACACTGCCAGAAGGGCCTTGCACAAAGTAACCCTGACCACCGCTGGATGTGGGGTTTCATTTAACTTTCATTTAATGCTGGGCATTCATTAATGAGCAGAACCCCTCATATGCTATCCTGAGAGATCAGATTAGAAAGGGAATGAGATGCACTGAATCCCAAAGAGAGGGAAGCATCAGCCTGCTCCCCCAGCTGCCTGCGACATGATGAAATTTGAATGGCAAGCAGAGCCACCGATATATTTTGAACAACTATATAACACAGAACCTATAATCTTTTAATTAGTTTCCCCACAGAAAAATGGAGCAAGCAGTGTTCAGCACCACTCTGTATCTGGCAGATGGGTTTGCCATTCAAGATAATGAAAAAAAATTAATTTTCCCTGTGCCTACCCACTGTATACAAGGCTGAATCCTGAAACTGCTATCTATCCCATTACAAGGTGCAAGATTACATATTAATGAAAACATGTGCCATCTCGGCAAATGATGTTCTCATTTCTATTCCAGCCACTCTCAGATGTGGTGTCAAGACAAGGGGCCAAGCGCAGCCTCACACGCCGTGCCCTGATGTATGACAGGAGTGGCAAATCTGTTTTGTAAAGCAGCTGGGAAAAGCCTGTCTGAACAGCAGATCCTCCCATGGTGGAAAGGTGGCCTTGTTACTGGCTGGCTTGGCCTTCTCCAGCCCTTGACCATGGCAGGATGTGCTCTCCACACCCAGGGTCTTCCCCATTGTCTCATTTTCCCTCTGACCCAAGTCAGCTCCAGAATATTTTCCTGGAATAAAAACTGAAAGGCATGTTAACCAGATGCAGATAAACCACTGCTGACTCACTTCCCCTTTCATGCCAATTCCTGTCAGCTTAATAAACAAAACTCATGACACCTCTGGATGGCTCCTCAACTGTCACAAGCAGAGTTGAGCCCTAAGTGTCTGAAACAGAATCACTTCCCCAACCTCTTCTAAAGCAAACACTACTTTTAGTTTAGTCTAGACATGAAGTGAATCTCTTTAATCTTAAAGAGTATGTTGTCATATCTGTGCTCAGATACTCTAAAAATTATTTAAAACCAGGGCAAACTTGATAACTTTTACAGGAACAAATCTAATAAATGAAAACCAATATTTTGAATGCACCAATCACATGGGGAAAAAAAGTCTCCTCATGCATATAATTAAGCCCTACCAATTAAGGCTGGCAGGACTAAGTAGAGACATGAATGTGCACCAACTGCAGAACTGCTTTAGTCTGTAGAGTCACTCACAGCTAGGGATTTATTTCTAAAAGAACTCACAAGCAAGATGTGAAGCACAGCAAAGTTTAATACCTGAACCATCCCTAAGAAATGCTGACTTGTTTTTTACTAAATGGCAGCTTATTCTGCCTTAAAATACAAGCTCTGAGCACCTTGCAGATAGCAATTCATCTCATTAAGTTCTTTTCTTAAATCCCGGGGAATAAAAAAAAAGTGGTTTAGAATTGACAATCATTCAGAAATGCTCAGATGCACAGGAAAATAATCAATCCTGAAGAGAAACACAGTAATTCTTTCTGTCTTTACAACAGTTTCATCCCAGCTTAACTCCCCTGGAATTGCTCTCAGCTGGTATCAGCATAATGACAGGAACAGAACCATGATATACACTGAAAGACATTTAAAAGAGATTAATACAAATGCATCAGCTGTTCAGAACACTCTGATGTGTAGGAGCAGCATCATGTGTATGAAAGGCCTGGCTCGGGGGTCAGAAGCTTGAGTTTGGTAGATAGAGATATACATGCACACACACACACTGACATGTGTGCTATCTATGTTTAAAGCCAGATGGGATGGCCAGAGGGAGGTATCTAAATCCAGTATTTCAGGCATTTAATTCAAAGACTTGGATTGTCAAGCTTCACATTAGGAAGCCTTTAGCTCTGTCTTTCTCTCACACCCTGATAGCAAAGAGAGAAGAGGTTGCAGCAAGGCCACAATCCTTTCATACCAAAATATTAACAAGAAGGAACAATTTGTGCTTTAATAAAAGCACTGCTGTTGTGTTAACTCAAGTGGAGTTTGGCTGATGGAAATTACTCAGCTCAGGTGTTTGAAAGCCATACTTGGTATAACCAGCTATGAGAGGAAAGGGGGTTGTGTTCATTTAAAATGCTGATTTGGGAAATGCTTTAAACCCATCTGTCCCCCAGTTTGTGGCCATGCTGTTGCATCTGGGCACCCAGAGCCCCACACGGGCTGACAAACTCACGTTTGCATCCCATCCAGAGGATTTCTAGGACGATTCCACTGCTCATGCTTCGTACTTGACCAACAACACTTGGAAGCTACTGACAGGCCAAAGTCAGCTTGCTCACTAGTCCCAGAGGGAGCAACTTATCATGGTGTGGTGCTGGACCAAGAACAGGCATTGCCCAACCTGTCCTCAGTTTCCGCTTTCTGAGAACCACTTTTGGCAATATTTGCTTTATGTAAAACATTGATGGAACCAGGCCCGTGCCAGGCCCGCTGCCCACCCCCTCGCTGCTGAGCAAACACATGGCGGCTGCCCCTTCACCAGTTATGTTGGACCAGGTCCTGTGAGGGAGGACTTGAACAGACCCTCACTGCTTGCATGCCGATCTGTACTGGCATTTACACACCACTGTTGCAGTTTTGCGTAGCTGGGTGCTGGGAGAGAACGGGGGCTGCAGAAAATGGCTGCTGTAAGGAGCTGCTGGAGCTGAGTTTGGTGGGCGTCTGGCCTCCAGCCAGGGCTAAACCACCACAACCATGCAATGAACACAACCAACTCAGAAAGTAACTCCTTGCTGCATCTCCTTCAAGCTCTCCTGGGCAAATGCACATTACCAACAATTGCAAGCACTGAATAATAAATATTAATAAAGCATTTAATTGGAGTCTTATTGAAAAGCACTTTCACCAGCACAGCTGGCAAGAGCCCCCCAGAACAAGTGCTGCCTGCTTGCCAGCACAACATAGGTAGAATCCCAATTAGTCAGCAGAGGCTAAGGGACAGATGGGTGTAAACATCACTGCTGAAGCCTGAGCTGTTCAAAGCATGCATTTAGACTGAGATAATTTGGGAATTCTGCCTAAATTTCCCTTCTCTAGCCTCAGAATTTTTGAGCAGGTGCTCAGCACACGTGCACTACACACTAACAGGCTCAGACACTGCTCCAGGCTGAACCAGCACCTTGGGAACACATTCCCTCCTGCCCCTATGCCCCAGGTCATATCATACCTGGCTGACAGAAATATGGCTCTTTAGGGCCAGTAATGGATGAAGGGTTTCATAAATACCAGTTCACTATCATTCCCTTCACTGAGCTGGACACTGATGGGTCTCCACCTGCCTCACTTTTCCTCCAAAGCATTGCTATCTGCTGAGGTGGGAAAAAATCCCCCTTTCACCACACCCTGATCCTTTCCTTAAATACCAATTTGAAGTCTAGCAACTTCTACAGACAAAGGCATTTGCCCAGGCATCACATTTGCTTGGAAGAGGCTGAGCATGCTGGAGAAATATGTATCCCTGTTTTACACTGGCCACACAGCATCAGGGTTCTCCTGGGATACTCAGTTTATGGGTGGCAGTTCCAGCTTCATGAGAGCCACATGTGGGATTTAATCACCCTCCCACTAGCCTTAAACACATGCCTCTAGTCTGGACTATCTTTGTTCTAGTCCTTAATAAATTTCCTGTGCAATTCTTTATTAAGACTCATTGAAAGAAGAGGCTGAACGCTGTTTAGTGCGCACCTAATCAACAGTCTCTGCTGTAAATTCATCTGGGCATTTTTGCCTTGGAAGCCCCTGTGCTAAGATGCTGGGTGGCATAAGAATTCTTTGGCTGGTGTCCTCAGAGAGTACATTGATGTGGAAACATGAAGGTTGTGCTCCCACAGCAACCAGAGGACTTCACCCAGGACAAGGAAGACTGCCTGCTGCTGACCAGTCATTGGGAAATTGAACCATAATTTGGGGTGCATGAAAAAAGAACATCCCTTTGGAGACATGAATGCCCTCATTTTGAAATTAATAGCATTTTGCAACCTGAAATCTTCTCTTCCAACTGACAGCTGCTGCTGAAGTGAACAAGTTCTTATTTATATCAGGAGAGTGCAAAATAGTCCCCCAAATATATTTGTTCTTCTACAACCTTGTTCCCAGTAATTTACCCAAGCTTAGCATGACTGTATTTCAGTCATATGGTCAGAGGTGGGAACTAGGGCCATACGACTTAGGAAAAAAACACCCTGAGTGGTAAACAGAAGCTTAAGGCAATCATTCTACACTAGATTTGGGTGTCAGAAAACCTACCTGGGTACAGTCCAAGGGGATGAGCTGGCAAGGAAAATGGTGAGAAGAATAAGCCAAGCTTCCCAAGAAGCCAGTACCGCTGGTTTCTTCATCAGCAATGCCGACAGCACGTCTCTGCTCCGTTAATGCCACCTGCTGGTACATCCAAAGATCTTACCGTCCTTGGGGAACAAGAGCCAGAGCACCAACTGGGCCAAGGAACATCCTACTTGGGAGAGAAAAGCCCTTGTGGGGACCTCGGTGATCACAGACCCATCCGTGTATCCTCATGGAAGAGACCAGTTGAATGAAAGTCTACTAGATTTAAAGAATGTCTCCCTGGAAATGCCACCAAGTGGGTGACTGATGTTAACTGAAGAGATGGAGTTCAGCCACCGATACTGAGCCACCATCCCAACCAAACAAGCTCACAGTAAGGGTAGCATAGCTTCCTGATGGGCATCACTTTGAGTTGCCCGGCTTTTCATGGCTGCATTTACATTTCTGCCCCTGACCACACCTCAGAAGACCCATCTAGCCCCACTGAACAACAGGAGGTGTGGGGTTGGGTTAGCTTACCAAGATAAATAGGTAGATGCAAAAAGTTGATGTGCAGTTTGTGTGCGAGGTGCGGTTTTCTCTGTGCTTGGGAAACTCCTCCTGACTTTTCAGAGCCTTCAGGAGCAGCAGGTGTTCCTCCTGCCAGTTCTTTTCCATCTTATTGATTTGTTGATTTTAATGTTCCCGTTGTAGAAGAGCCTTGATGACAACAGCAACAAGGACAGACACATGCTCTTCAACTAATGGAACTAAGCTGACTGATACACATTGAGGATCAAATCATTATTTGAAGTTAATTCAACTGATATTCTAATTTTCATTTGCTCAGGAACATGACCAGCATCTAAACACACTCAATTAAAAGTTGTTCAAGTTGCTGTCTTGGATCGACTCTTCCAATTTCTCTGAGTGTATTTTCAACTAGAGCAGCTGGCTTTCTTCTCCTTTCCCCTCTCTTTGAGGAGAGAGGAGAGAAAAAAGGGTATGTTACAGTTTGACACTTGCTGTGTCATGAAAATGAGGGAGGCAGAGTTTGTGTTTTCCCAGCAGAAATCAGCTTTTTCTGTACACAAACACTGCTAATTACCTTCTCTTCATGTCTGAATATCAGAAAAATTATCTATATTTAGCAGGCTCAGTATAACATGAGGAGTAGGATGAGGCGTCGGAGCAACGCACAATGCACATCCTGTTGGAGAGAATCTGGTGTTTCTCAAAGCTTAATGCTCTCAATCCATTTGCTTCTGGAGAGGACAGAATGAATTTGATTAAGATTTCTGCTGTCCTTTCAACCTTCTGGGTTCTCAGCAGGAATCTGTTAGAGGACAACCCAAGAGACTTGTTTTCTGTGCACGTTATTCCTTCTGCAGATACTCCTTTCCTACATACACCACCATAGTCAAGCAGATAGCAACTGACACAATCTTCATCGTGTTGTATTCCTCCTTCCCTCCTCTGTTCTTCCACAGCCACAAGAAATACAGAGGAAGGGAGAGAGTGCAAGAAGAGTGAGATCTGTGAAATGAAGATACCATGGGACTGGTGGGAGAGAAAGACGCTGACTACACATGGTGTAGTTGACATGGTCGTATCAGACAGGTGGTTGGACGTGATATTACAGGTCTTCTCCAACCTTAAAGATTCTCTGATTCTACAAGACTCCCAAAGGAAAAAAAAATGCAAACATGGTAAGTAGGACAGGCCAAGAAGAGATACATGTAAATATGAAGATCTGAAGAAGAGAGCTAGTTGTAGAAGAGGGAAGATGCTCTGCTCCTGCCTGCTCCTGCACCCAGTCCTAAACACGCAGCCACATCTTACCTAAGGCACCTCTCACACAGAAGACCAACTATCAGTGTGAGTCTGTCATGTTTCTAGGAAGAACTGCTGGATTCCACTATGGAATTATTTGGGTTTGATTTCCAAAGCCCACACTTCAGGGAAACAGTTTGTGTGTGGGTTTACTGAACTCTGGAGGAGCGCCAGGGTGGAGAACATTCTAGCTAAACCTAGAGGGAAAACTGTCTATAGAACTGCCAGTAAAGCCAGTTCCCTGAAATTCTTCTGACCACAGCATGTCCATTAACTATGTTACACCAGGCTGTGCTGCCTTCCTTTTCCAAGTACATAATTTCCCATTTTGCCAGGAAAAAGCACAGCTGAGAGATCAGGACATCCCACAACGGCACTCATCTCGTCACAAGCCACCACAGGCACAAAGCAGGAGTGGGAGAACAGCCCTCATTCACATTCCAGAAGACACCACTGAGTGAGTTTTCGTTAGAAGTACCGTAATTATCCACTTTGCAATAGATAATTATCAGTGTTTCTAATTAAAGACAGGTAACCATACAGGACTCTCTAATTATGTGAGATAACCTCTGCATGAAAATCAGCTGTGGCCCACACTTCTCATTTGTGTTGTGTAGCCACGTAGGTTCAGAGCATGCCAGAAGTATTTCACCTCTAGCCAGCTAGACCAAAAGCAGAGGTACAGACCTACATGAAGAGGATCACACCCTGTCCTTAGCCTGTTTTACTCAGGGAGCTAGCACACATACGTTAATGCACATGACATGAGTAGTATCTACAAGGACAGTTTGCCAGGCTGGCTGCCATCATGCATTTTCTAGTAGAAAGATCTAGAGACTCTACAAAGATCACCAGCTATGTAACTGAAGCTTCAGCCACACGGGTCAAGCCTATTTCAACAGATTTATTGGTCATCACTTTGAGGGTTAGAGCCTCTAGGAACTGGCTGCACAGACATTCCATCTTAACCCCCTTCAGCAGTGGTTTCTACTGCCTGGAGCCAGCCTACTTGCTGCAACAAGCCCTTCACCAGCTGCCCTTTGGCTTGGCCAGTGGCTAGCTGTGACCCAGGCAGGGACATCCCAGGCAATCAATTTCCTAAGCACTCCTGAATTTCAGGGGCAGGACTGAAAACACCTACACCAGGGAATGATCTGTGGGACCATCAACCTAAGAGCTGCACAGTGAATGAGTCGATAAGAACCAGAGCTGCTCTTTCCAATTGCCAACTTGTTCTTCACTCTCCTGTCTGCAGGGCTCATCACCCCATGGCTTTACACCCAGAATGAAGCTGCCCTGGTGTGCTTATGGCTGGTCCTGCTGTTGCTACATAATTTCTCTCCTTGCTTCAGCACAGGGATAGGGAAAACACAAGGATTGCTTCAGGACAGCAGTAGAGCAAGGTAATAGCGAGCAGTGATGAAGGAATGCGGATGGGAGGTGTTACCATGGCAACAGGGGGACAGAGCTTTCCAGGTTTGGGAAAGCAAGTCAATTCTTCATCAGACTCAAAACGCCCTGGCTTGGCTCTACCCTGAGCAGCCCTTGTGACTTGGGGCTGGGGGGACGAGAGCCAAGGCAGCATTTGGCCCCAGGGAGCTGTTACATTCTGCAAAGGGCAAAGGATAAAGAGCAGCTGAGCAAATCACCAAGAAACTCAAAGTGGTGTTCAGCCCAACATCTCCAGTGTAAATCCCTGCTACTGAATCTTGTGGTGGATCCATAAATCCATCATGTTTCAGATGGGCTTATAAAAACATCATTCCTGGTCTCTTCTGAAACAAAGTGTTTAATCTCACATTCCCCAGCAGTGGTGAGATTTGCCACACATACATCATATAGGTGCTGTATGGAAGCTGACGCCAAGAAGCAGGAGCACTAGACTGACTACAGCCACTGAAGGACCACATTCAGAGCAGGGGATACAATAGGTCTGTGACTAATTAAGAGCACCCATCAACAGGCTTTAGCAGCAACAGTCTTGCCCCTTTGGCTGGCGTAGTCAGTCAGAGGAGCAGGGCAGGATGTGGCACACAAAGACAAGCCACAGATGTAGTTAACACACACACACACTTATGGCACAGTGTAGTTTGAGTACAACATAGCTTGAGAGATGTGACAATTACACACGTTACACCAGCTGCCATTTACATCAGCTGCTGTTCCTCCAGCACAAGCACTGGGAGGGCCAGAATTGGGACCCTGTTTTCCCCACTAAAATTACCAAGAGATCAAATGCTGATGTCCTACACCATAAAAGGGAGCCCCAATCTCCATTTAAACACATAATGAGGCAGCAGGAAGGCTGCAACACCCTTCTGAGTTGAGCTGAAAAGCTCCCTGCGAGGTGAGCGTGTGTGTGTGTGCTTAAACACAGAGAAGCCCTGAGCCCCCAGGATGAACCACACGAACCCTGCGAGCTGGCAGAAGAGTTACAGAGAGGCAGAGCTGCCAATTTAGAGAGCTCACCTCCCAGGGCACACTGGCTACAGCAGTTATAATTCCTGAAAGAGGCTGTGGGAGTGCTATTAGAGGGATGTGTCATCTGGAGTAAAGGAACAGAATGCAAGGAATTGGATTTGAATAAGTAGGTCTGCTGATGGCAGAGGTCTCTGCTGGTCAATACAAATATGCTTTGGAGGAAACAACAGCAGTTCTGGTGTGAGAGTAAGAGCTGATAATAACACCAAGAAGATGCAAATCTTTCACCTTCTGCAGGGCACGATCCAGCTGACAGTGATGTATGACATGCTCCCTCCCCCTGCTTCTTGGGGAAGCTGAGCACGACAGACTCTCACACTGATTTTTGGAGGAGCAGATAAATTCACCTGGTGAGCCCTGAAGACCCTTGTTGAGGTCACAGCAGTTTTCACAGAACATCATGTCTCAGCTGCAGACATTTGCACTTCCTAATTTGTTTTTGAACCCCCCTGCACCCCGACCTCAGCAGCACACAGAATACAGCCAGATCACTTCTGAAATACAAACCAACAGCCCAGGAGCAGGAAGCCTGTGATATCAACCCACCATCAGCAGTGCCCAGGCTGGTCACACCAGGGAGAAGCTTACAGCTATGCTCTTCCAGTCCAAACACCTCCTGCCTCTTGCCCACAACTCACCTTAGGGCAGGAAAACCCGAATCCCTCCAAACCTGCAGTCACAGGGTCCTTAGCACTGGTAGGAGCATGAAAGGACCAAACTGATCCCCTCACCCACCAATAGTGAGCACAGCTGTGACCTCCAGGTTTTCTAGGAGCAAAGGATGCTCTGCTTTAGACCAACCCTTAAACAAGTACAGCCAGTGAACCCCCACATGTTTTGTTTGCCCCCCTCAGCTGCTCTCAACTGTGCAAAGCCCATGATGGAGTCTCTGCAGATCTTCAGAGCACAGCTCTGTAGATGCAGGTGCCCTGTGAACACCCTGTGCTCAGGAGCTGTTATCAGAGGCACACAGTTCCTTCCCAGCACCTTACCCAGACTACTGCAGGCTCTGAGAGAAGAGATTTGTGTTTAACCCCTCATTTACCACACCAGGTCTCTGCTATTTTCCACTTGCTAGTAAACACACCCTACAGCCACTGTCAGCTTAAGGCAAACACACAGGGAGAAGCACCTGATGTTTCCTGAGAGGACACACCACCACCATCTGATCTGAGGGGAGGGGGAAGTCTGGATGGACAGAATTGTCCCAGTCAGATGATATGAAGACACTTCTGCTACACAAGCCTAGAGGCACCTCTAGGAAAATGAGAGGGCACAAGCAGAGTAGCTGTAGGCAAACAGACATGATCACTACCTTTGTATGCCCCACTTAAACCCCAGAGAGCTGCTTTCTGGCTCTATCAACTCCTAGGAAGACTGAAATTACATGGATTGAACTATCACAACCAACCACATCAAAAATAACTCCCACCATACCTGAAATGAGGGCTTCCTTAGACAAACAGAAAACTCCTCTCCCTTTCCTGCACTACCTCAACTGGTAATCCTACAATTTAACAGATGAGAGCACTTGCAAAGCAGCTGTTTTCACTTATAAAATGGGCCCTGACAGCTCCTGCACTCTCATTAAGAGCACGTTTACATTCACAGTGGGGTGGGTACCTCCTAAGCCAGCAGGTTAATACACTCTCAGACCTTTCTAAATCAAGACTTCACTTTTCCTTATTCAAATCTCAGTCCCAAAGGGCATTTTCTGTTACCAGCTTGTTAACAGTGGTTTGGATCAAAATAACATGGTGACTGCAGCCAGATGGTCTGGCAGGAGGATTTCAATCAGCACACCCAGCAGCTTCTGTGGAGCCAGGACTTCACTTACAGGCTGCAGTCACAGGAGGGGACGTCACTGTGCTGACTGAATGTATGTATTTCGGGTAGGATGCCTCAGCTGAGATCAAGGACAAACCAAAATGAAGTGCTATAGGTTGGTGTGGGCCAGCTACAGCATCAGTGTCAGTTTATCTCTGGCTCTACTGCACTTAGGGCACATCTGCACCCCAAACCAGCGACGTCTGAGCAAGGAGCCACCACCTAAGGGCCAAAACCAGAAGCCGAATAATGGCATTAGCATGGTGCTGGGCATGAAATCATTAAGCCCTGCTGATTGCAACTCATTTTAACCAAACCACTGCAAGGCTGGATTGAACCAAACAGGATGGACACAGACTCGGCCATATGTTCTTCTTGGAGTTTAACGTGGAACAAATAGGTCACTGAAAGCAGAGCCACATCTGTATCTTCTTTCAATTTGTACCATCAACCACACCTGGTGGGCAAACACACAGCTAGCAGCTTCCCCTTACCATAGGGAGCATCTCCACCTTGAGCCAGCAGAGGCCAGCGAATGTTTTGGTTTCGTGGTGCTTTGGAAAATCTTGCAGATCTCCCAGGAAAGGAAAATTCCCAGCTCAGGGGTCCCCTGAGCCATAAACAGGCAGAAAAAGCCTCTGCAGAAGGGGCTCACCAAGCTGTTGGCACCAAGTGCTGCAGCAGCCCTTGCAGAAGTTCGGGCTGAGCAGCTGAAATGCCCCGTGGTCCAGAATCAGCTTGTTCAGTTAACACAAAGGTCAGGCCAGCAGAGAGATGTGCTTTCCATCTCGTGGCCTTCAACCCACTCTCATGTTCTTGGGAGCTCTAGGCCTCAGGAAAAAAAGCAGAAATTATTCCATTTCAGAGTGTGATGTCCAATCTTTGCTGGCCCATGGGCAATAGTACTGAGCCAGTAACTGATGAACTGTTGCTGCCCATAACAGCATGCTCTCTCTGCCTTTTAACCCAGGCAGTGGCATCAGCAGCAGCGGCTGACAACAGGAGACTGGGAAAATGCTGGGATGGGAGCTGCAGGGAAGACTGGGGCTATGTTCAGTGCAAGCTTATTGCCATGTCTTCTCCTCCTGGGCTGATCCAACCACAAACAGCAACAACATACATGTAAATTGTAAATGTAAATCCAGGGCAGGAAGGCTGAAGTCATTCTTTGCTCTGGACTGCATCTGCGCCCTGTTACTGAGCAGAATACATTTACAGAGTGATTTTGAGGAGGCTTCAAGTAGCCCTTTTTTACACCGCTGAGCTAAGGAGGAGAACCATCTGTAAAGGAGTCAGCCAGGGACAGAGTATTTTTCATGAAGCAGTTATGAAAAATGCACTGTAGCTTGGGAGGGAGGGAGGGAAAAAAACCCCTCCAGAAGCATGAAACAATGTTCCAGCTCCTACTGCTTCTCCTGCTCATTCCCAAGGCGTGGAGCAGCCTGGCTGGCGGTCCTTCCCCCTTCCCCCATTAAAAAAGCCTCTAGGTAAGGAGACACAGTGGAGCACCAGAGCAGCACGCTGTCAGAATTGATTCCTCCCAGCCTCTGAGCTGGCTTCTTGACTTTGCTTTATTCAGTTAGTGGCTGTGACTACTCCAGCACCGTCACCGTGTGTCTCCTCTTTTGATCCAAACTCCTCTACATAATGGTGAATTTAGGGCTGCTGGATGGGGGAAGAAAAAGGAACAACAGCAAATAATTTTATTCTCACAGAAGAATCTATTTGCAGGAGAGAAGGGCTGGTAAATTGCTGCTGTTTTACTGTTTTGTTTGAATAATTTTCTGTAGGGGAATGTTAAATGCCTTGTGTATCAGGAAGGGGCAGCTGCTCCCTTTTCCAGATGGGTATTATGGTACGAGGCACTGATACAATTTGGAAGATGGACTATTGACTGTTGTGAAATGATGCTGAAAATGATGCAATCAATTTAATTCTCTAATGGCCTAAGGAAAGGAGGGGAAACTTTCTGGGCATTGTTTGACCTGCCTTACAAGAGGCTGAAAATCCTGTTTGGAGTAATCAGAAGATGGATCTCATTTTATACAACTTTTTTTTTTGATTCAGTAGCTGAAGGACGAAGAACTGAATCTCAATTTATAATTCTAGTTCCTTCCACTATTACTCAGAACGAATGAAGACGACAGCTTTCCTTCCAAACCCCCAAGTGCTTCAAGCCTTCAGATGACCTTCAAGAGAGCTGTGAGATAGCCTGACTGCAGTCATCAAAACATTCATGGTTCAGCTGCATCTTGTGGAAATGTGCAATCTTTTTCAAGTAATTTCTGTCAAGTAACTAGTTTGAACTTTAAAAAAAACCCAGCCCTTAAATTTGGAGGGCAATAAGGCTGTGTGGTGGGGCGAAGGGATACATCACTTCAGTTCCCTGTTCCAACCAAGTCAGGGATATCAGGGATAAAAAATGACCTAAGCACATAGCCCTCTGTGCAAGTTAGCAGGTGAGCAAGAGGGCACATACATCTTGGTGTGTCCCCCCAAAACTGGAATCTCTTCCTGATAATATAAGTTATGGCAATTCCACATCCACATAGAAAAAGGTTTCACATGGGGGTTGGACCTGATGATCTCTTGAGGTCCCTTCCAACCCCCACGATTCTGTGATTCTGTGATATTGCTCCACAGCAGAACAAACACGTGTTTCAAATCCTGAAGTGATGTTGAAATTGGAATTTCTGCCCTTTTGTCAGTAAAGTGCTGACATCAGAACCAGGGAAACAGCCGTGTCCTCTCGATGGATGCCGGCTGCTTCAGAGAGCCTGTGTAGTACCCAGACAATCGCTTCTGCTGCATCATTCAGCACCCTGGAAGCCAAAGGTCATGCTCCTCCTTTTTCAAATGAGCAGGAAAACTACAGAAGATGGATTTACCTCACACCTGGTGAACTGAGCTGAGTTTCCACAGACACAAAGTAGGCATCATTTAAACAGACCAGCCCTAAGTTTAAGCATTGTCAGAACAGCCCCTGTACAGCTCCAAGGTCTCTCCTGAACCATACCCTGGGCAACACTATTGGGATGTCCATGGCATTTCTCTCTGTTTATGGTATCATGAATTACCACTTTGTAAGAGTGTTCTGCCCTTAGACATAATAACCTGAGCTGCTCATGGTCACAGCAAGGTTCAGGGAGCAGTTCTGATCCAAAGCTCATTTGCTTGCACTAGCTTGGTGCTGCCTATGAGGGACAGCTTGGCTATAAAGGTTTGGGACTAGGATCCATGGGATCTCTTTCCAGCTCTCAGTTCCACTACAAGGTTCTCAAGCAGGGCATTTAATGTCATTAGACTTTTCACCCCCTCTAACAGCCTGACCTGTGACTTGCCCAAGTGCAGGACCACCCAGCACTGCCTGTGACAGCTGGAGGGAGTGAGGAGCCACTCTCCAATCACAAACGTTTGACTAGCTGATCTCCAGAGGTCCCTTCCAACCCCCACCATCCTGTGAGTCTGTGATTAAGATACCACCCAGGCTCGTCCCAGCCAGTGCACCCCAACCCAGCCCTTCTCCCACTGTTACACCTGCAGTCACAGGCTGAACCTGCAGTGAGCTGCTCCCAACAGCAAGTCAGCCCTGAGGAACCTGCACTTCGCATGAGGACGTGTGAGGAACACATCCAGGACCTGATGCAACCTCGCTGGTTCAGCCTGCCTCCCCTGTATCCACCACACACTCCCCTTGTAACAAGCCTGCAGGATAAACAATGCCTCAACATTTTTGATTAAATGCTTTTCAAGCTCTTAAAGTCCCCAGCAAGCGAGTTAGTTTGGTCTGTGATATTGCATTATACAACAAGAATGATTGATTGAAACAAACCTTTTCCCCTTTCACTCCACAGTTATTTCCACAAGAATTTTGATTCTGGCAAGAAGTATGACATTATTGATTTGCTCTGCGCTGCTTGGTCTGGAGCCTCATCTGCAAAAGCATTATTCTTTATTGCTTCAATAATTTCACTGAGTGCAGAGAACTCCATTGTATTTTTTTACTTAGTGTTTAGTGATTCTTTAAATTTTTTATGTGCTCTGAAGCCAAATCTCAGCCATTTGCAGAAACACACTGGAAGGTAACCAGAAATTCAGATGTCTCCATAGACATGGGGATACTACTCTTGCTGATCTGATGTTCCTGGTGTTCCCCAGGGAGGTTTTGCTTGGTCTGGAACACTGATTGCACGCTGCTTTTGTGCAAGATTTAAAGTGATAAGGAAGGAAAACTGATCCTGAACTTGGGATGGCACCACAGAAGTGCTCGAATGGCTCCTGGTCAGCAGAAGTAGAAGTGGGGTCTGATGCCTGAGCCAGACCCACAGCAGACCCAGTGATGGGTCTCTGAAAGCACCTTTGTTTTACCCCTTCTCCATCCCAAGCCCCGTTGCTGGTGCTGGATGCACAGCTGATTCCAGACCAGTAAAGATCCAGGGGCGCCCTCAGGGAACATTCCTGTACATCTGCCTGTGAGCGTGTGGGGACTCTGAATGCAGGAGTCCGCTCTGACACAGGACAGAGCTTGGCTGTCTGCTCTCCCCTTTGGTCTCCTCTGATGTCCCCTTTGGTCTCCACAGTGGGGCAAGTCTGAGGAGAAGACAAGACAGCAGCTGATGCACTGAGAGCAAAGGGTGCCGAAGGGGTGCCACTTATGTGCTCAGATGGAGGAGGGGGGATAACGCCTGAAAACCCTGTATGATTTGAGCATCTCCTACTCTTTGAGAGGTGAACTGAAAACCAAATGGGATTGGAAAACAGGAGGAGGAACACCTACAAAGTCAGGCCTAGGGGCATTCCTCCTAGGAGCCACTTCCAGTCGGAGGAAGAAACAGACTGACCTCGGGCTCAGAAGCGTGCTGGATGCTCCAAGGAAGGGCAGTGCTGTGGCCCTCTCTGACCAAAGACAGCTCAAGAAAACACAAATACAGTGTGTCCTGAAGTCAAGGAGCTTTGATCTAGAGGTTTCCTAACCAGCCATGATCTACCAGGAGAACCCCTGATCACTGCTCATTTTCACAGGCTGTTCCTTGTGTTCCACTTACATGCTGTAACCCAGCTTGCAGACAGAGGACCAAAATGATTACAATGAGACAGAAAACCTCCTGCTCTCATTAGAGATGTGAATGAGCTGTGATCTTCACATTAAGCAGCATTTTAAAGTTTCCAGGATGCTGCAACACACAGAGTTATTTAGCAGTCCGAAAAGGTCACATCTACTCTGCCTCCCACAACTGTTTGCAGAGCACAGTAGGCATCAGAAGCAGTAGGTCATGTATTTTCCTGCTAGAGACTTCAGAGGAACAGGAATTAGGGAAAAAAAATGTGTTTGCAAAATAACCAAACTGTGAATGGGGCAAGCAGACAGCCAACACATCCCCTGTCACCCCAAAGCTACCCTTCACTGCTCTTAAGAGGAACATCCACCATTCTCCACATCTGAGGAATCAGGCTCAAGCCTTGAATACTGAGCAGAGAATGAATCCCTAACCTAAGATTTCATTATACACAACGTCTGCCCAGAAGCCATTTCACACCTCAGCCTCTGCTTTACAGCCACAGAAATGAACAGCTTCGTGGGAGGTGTCAGGCAGGGAGCTCATAAACCCAAACCCCAAAGCTCCTCTCTGTCGGGCTGCTAACTTGTCTCTTTGGGACAGCAAAGGGTGTTCTGTAAAAAAGGACAGTATTATACCCCCAGATATTGCACCGTGACTCTTCACAGATGTACAGTCTTGTAACAGGTTGGGTGGACATTGTCCCGTGTAGAAGATAACTAACTTCAGAGGGTATGCTTACAGGGAGGAGAGCACTATAAAACATGTGATGCTGGAAGCACGTACTGCAACTCAATGGATAAAACCTTTTCATGTTTCCTCTCTCTCTGAGCAGCTGGGTGATGTGATGCAGCACGGCTGACTCACTCCCACCACGCCAGACACTATTTCCACGGAGGGTGGAGGCAGAACACCATCCGGATAACCAACCTTACTCACTTCTAAGAGCGCTTCGCTAACCGCCTCCTCCCCTGCTTCAGCAGCAGGGATCTCTATCCAGAGCAATGGAAATCCCTCCCCAGATCCTCACACGAGCCACTCTCCCGTGAAGGCACGCAGACCTGATCCTGCTCACACAGGCAGAGCCTGGCTCCCGATGTACCCCCAGCTCCCCAGCCCATCCCCGTCGCATCACGCGCTGCCGGCTGCTAAAGCTTCAGAGCAACGCTGCCTTAAAACACCCAGTTCTGCAAGGGAAAACTGGGTCAGCTCCATTGAAACGAGCAGAATGCTGCCCCCCTACCCCAGTGAAGAGTTGGTGTGCCTTTATCGCCCTTATTTAAGAGACTCACTGAGGAGATCTCATCTGCACATCTGTTCAGTGCAACAGCGGGGCGATTACAAAAGCCATTTGAAAAGACACCTCTAGTATTTAGGACTGAGGGATCCTTGCAGGTGACAGCTGGTTTGCCACGCTGCCAAGTCCACAGCAAGCTTTGTATCCCACCCGGAAAGGCTCCAGGAAACAACTCAGGAGCTGCCAGTCACTGCAGTGAACTGGGGATGTGGTCAGTGGAGATAACCTTTCCCACAGGAGATGCCCACCTCACCTCCAGCACTGCGACCTCTCCAGCACTGCCTTCCTCACGTACCAGCACCTCCATGCTTTCTGGGTACAGAAAGTGTACCATTCCCTCTGGATGCATTAGCCACACAGGGCATCTCTCCAGACACCCCTGGGACACACTGAAAGGAGGAGCAAAGGGGGAGGCCATTCTTTTTGTCTTGTTTGACCTGCTATGGATTTAGTCTAAGCCTTTGGTGCAAGGGGTGCACTCCTGCTGACTGCAGGGAACCTGGGGCCAGTTTAAATACTCTTGGTTTTAAATAAGCATCTACATTTCTTCCTCAGCATTCCACACAAACCTTGCTGATGACAGCTGGATACTGACTGCCATCCACCAGGTCATCAGCCACCATAGAGCCAAGCAGGGGAGGAACCCAGTCCTGGCTGGTACTGATCCAGTGCTGTACCCAACAAGTTGGGGGACAGCTGCTCTCCAACAGCCCTCTCTTCTGATTTTAATTCTTACTACAGTCAATGTTGTTAAGTGGCTTCCCCATCCCCACCCCTGCCTATGCTCCACTGAGTTATAAACTTTAAGAACAACTGTCCAACTCGCTGCTCAAACCTTTCTGTGCTGGGCTTTTAATTTCCTACCAGAAACAGGTCCTCAGCCTGTTGTGAATAAGCCAAGTTTACTGAAATACTGAAAGAGGCTCTTCTCTACGAAGTCATTAGAGCAAATCACTTTGTAAGCAAAGAGGCTGCCTTCCTCCTGAAATACCAAACCCTCAGGAAACACACATTTCCTGCTTTCATTACTTCAGCACAAAAGGTGTGATGTAAGGGAGCATTCTGAGCTGACAGGTCTGTTTGAAGGTCTACGTGAAGCTCAGATCTCACAATGTCTAATTTAATATTTACCTCTACTGCAAATGCTGTTCATGGGTCATTTTTGACTTTGGATTTGTGAGTCAAAGGAGCTCACCTGCTCATTGTTTGCAAAGTCTCACCCCTGCACAAGTGCTGGACTGGTACCTAATACATTGAGCAAAGATTGGAATAGTAACATTAGGTGGGAATTTTGCTCCCTCTTTTTTGCCTTTTTCCTCATGGCATTTCCCCTCCAAGCAGTGCCAGCTGCAGGCAGCTTCATTTCTAGAGGCATCACTACTGCCAGGCAGAGAAAGCTGGCTTCATTTCTCAACTGCCGAGTCCTGTATGAAGAACAGCTCCTCCGCTAGCAGCAGCATCTCCTCCAAATATCACTGCCAAGAGCGTGGCTTTAAAAGCTCTTACCTGACTTATTGTATACAGTCCAGAATACACACTTCCCTTGCTATTTCAGTCTGCTTTTAAAGTGAAGAAAGAAGATAAATTAATTACTAGCAAGGGATTCTATACGGCACCTGCTTGACAGGAACAGAGAAAACCCCTGCACAGCACTGGAGAACAATAGAGCCACGCTCCTCTCTCACCCCAGCACATCAGTTGGCTGGCTCCACCATTTATTATTCTATTTGCATCATCTGAAACGAAGCAGTGTATTAATGTGCTTTGTCAAGTAAGAAATGGTGGGGATCTGTTTAGCACTTTAATAGAAAGATGAAGCATGTGCTGACTTCTGAATTCAGCATGCAGGTAGTACCCAGCACTTGGCCCTGCTCTGAGCAGGAGGGCAGGCTGGGGGCTCTCTGCTCTATCCCCCACCAAAAATCTTCTCTGCCAGTTGCTCATTTCTCATAAAAGCTCATTACCTTTAATAAGACAGAAACAACACTATTAGACCACAGTGAGCAGATTCCTCACCCGCTTTGTCAGGCTGTTTTCCCCACAGCCTGTCCTTGTTTGGTTGTTTTCCCCCCACAAAGGACAGCAAACCAAGTCCATCAGAAAAACAGCAGCCCATGGATTTTGGGTTTTCTTTTTTTTTGTTTTGACACTAAAATGACTATATTAAGGAGGGTCTGTTGTCACAAATTCAGCTCAATCCCACCACATGTGGGCTATCATTATAGCACATGCCCCTTCCGCCTCCAAATTCTATCTGACTTCATTTGTCACTTGTTAGGAAGAGGTGCCAAGTGTTACATTTCCCATGGGTAAATATTGTATAACGTCAGTATTTCACCTAGCCAGGCCACACAGACCAATCCAAAACACAACCTCCCTCTTTTGGATGGTCTCTGTTGAGAAAATGGGAACACGAGCCCTCAAAACTACAGTAAGGTGGCAGGGAGCATGAGAGCCAAGTGCCCTGGGGGCTCAGAGAGCCTTTCTGGTCTGGTGGGACTTCCATTGAAGGGATCAGAACTCTTTATGTCCATTTACATGATTCCAATCTCAGAGGAGTACCAGTGAGGACACAGCTATGCTGGGTGATGGAATTTGGCCCCAAGAATACAGTGAGATAGTCCAGGGTGTTTCCTGTATTAATTTTCTCCACTAAATTTGCCTGGATGTTTGAAGCAACTGAGCTGCTGTTTGAATTGGAGGGCAAAGCAGAAGGTTAACGTGTTTGCTGCCTATCTAATCCTTACCTATTTAGGATTACCTGTTATACTCATGCCTAACTTTCAGTCTGGATTCATGAAGAAGAAACAGAACTCTGCCAATCGGTCTCAGACCCATTTTTGCCTGAAAAAAATCTAATTATATTTTCTGAGATTAGTGCTGATTCACACAGTAACCGAATTTCTAAAAGCACATTTTCAGATGTTTCGATTTTACAAGTGTTTTTAAATTCAAGAGCTTCATCCACACTGGCAAAACCATTCAGAGAATCCATACAAAAAAGGGAATATGAATTAATTAGGGTTCTGCTCCTGACAGAAGCTGAGCAACTGCTGAGCACACAGATCCAGCTCCCACTGCGAAATAAATAAATAAAAATCAAACCCTAAATTAAATCAATTTGTATTACAGGCACTCTGAAACGTTCAGCACTGGGCATCTGTGATTTAACATACAGATAATACTAAAGGTTGCCCAGAGGTGGCTGCTGCCTGCAGCTTCTTCACAAGAGTCTTCACATCAGCACAGCACTATGGAGACTGGCACTGCTTCAGGGAAGGTGGGAGCTGCCTGCTAGTGACCCTTATTGTGCCAGTTCTGATAAAGGACTCCGGGTATTTTACAGCATCCCATTCCACAGACAGATGAAAGTATTGATCATTACTATTAAATGCTCTGTTTTACCACATTATTAGCACAGTTCTCAGGGATTCAGCTCTGTGACCCACTCAAAGTCACTCTCCTTAAAGCCTTCTGGGGTTACGGTGACACTTTCACCCTTGTTGAGGCTCCCCTGTCACTACTCCTCACTTGGTATCAACAAATCCCTCGCCCTGTATTGACACCCTCCCTCCTGGGTCACCACAGGACCTCTGACACCATGGATTTTCTCCTCACTACTCCAAGAAGTCCCCTGACATGCCTTACAAAAGATGGTAGCACAAATCCACGCATGGGCAGGACTTAGAAGATGGCTGAAGGAAACCCAGGTTGTTAGTATAGCAGATCCATTGCTAACCAGACCTTTATGGCAATACATATACGTATGTTATACATATGGGACCTGCAATACTCCATGCAAGAGCTGCTCTTTGTAAAGACCAGGTTCCCAAAGGTGACCCAGTTATCCGAAAGGTGTGAAAATTAAAGCTCTCACTGCAGAGATTCATTAATTCTCAAGAGCAGGAAGGCACAGATAGAGTCCTTACAGGTGACCCTGTGGACAGCCCCTGCTCCAGATCACAGCACCGAGCTAATTGTGCTGTTAGCACAGCCCTAATAACAGAGGATATCGATGAAGCGTCCTCATCGCTACCTAGGTCCTTGTTGACCTAAAACTGCCAGCAACTGTTTGAGACTCAGTCAATATGATAATTGGGTCTACCTGTGCTCAGGGCTTGGGAGAGAATTGTTTCATTATTTCTCCAAAGCCCCAGCCCTTTGCTTGCACCATGGAACCCAAGGAGAGGAGAGAGGCACGGCTAAAGGACACAGCTCTTGCTGCTTTAAGATGCTACTGCTCCCCTTCAGCCTTTGACCCTCAGCTTCTTCTAAAGATGAAGTCTCTCACCCAGCAGCCTGCTGATAGCCCGTTGGCATCTTCCAACACAGGATCAGAAAACAAAGCCAACAGGGAAATACACACATTTCTGACTGAGGATTAAGAAGGATGAGCAGCTCAAGCCTAAAACTGAATCTATCACATGACTGAAGCAGTACAGGAAAGTAATTAATAGCAAACTGCAACATTATTACAGCACTAAAGCAGTGTGATTGTATGGGAACACTGAAATCCCTGGGATGTGAGAAGGATTCAAAAGCCAGCTGATGTGATTGTAAATCACTGCTCAGTGAGTGGGGCTGCAGGTATTGGATTGTGCTGAAGAACCTGGGGGTGGCAAAGCTTCATCACTCATTTCATTATCTTCTTTCCTCTTCCACCTCTCCCCCTTCCCAATTTGAATTCTCATCAAATCTCTGGCAAAATTCATGTCCTTTTTCCATCTAGATGAACTGTTCTCTTCTATTTAGAAGCAACTCTTTAGTATGAGAATTGCTTTCTTGCTTTTTCACTGCCTTTAAAAAGATACAAGACCAACTATTTTGCAACAGATTAATTAGCAGCTATAATACAACACAGACACAGTCCATGCTGCCTTGCCAAGAAGAGTAGTTAACAGTGATAATCAGTGGGCACAGCCAGTGACAGACCCACATTTCAGAGCCATTTTTATTACCCTTCCATTGCTAATCAACCATGACTGCTGATTAATATGTAAAACGGCCCCAAGAGCTCGACAAAGGTGCATTATTTTAATCTTGATTTGACCAGAAATAAGAAGCTGAATCAAGGCCCTGTTTTGTGAAGGAGAGAAAAACCTCACCTCAGGCACCAAATGAAGACAAAGCGCTGAGGTGTGGGCTGGGCTGGGAGATCCTGTTCTCTGCAGCATTAAGGAATTGCAGGCTCCAATGAATTTTTAAGTGACTGAGTTGGGCCTCCTTCAATACAGTTCTGCCTTTCTAGTCTCTCTCTGGTACTTAGCTGCTCCTCCTCCTCCTCCTCTGGTGTTTTATGGCCTTCTGGAAAGAGCTGCCTGGGAAGTTGGTGTCTGCAAAAAGTACCTGGAATTCTGGAAGGTCATTTCTGAAAAAGTGAGTGTGTGAAAAATCCCCAACAAATCTACTCCTGCTATACACCTAATTAGTACCATACCCTCTTCTGTCCTGCCTAAGCGAAAGCTCTCGTTTCAGAGGGCTCAAGAGCAGGGAGGATGCTCATGGACTTACACAGGAGTCACTGACTAATAGGCTTGGGGATGGAATGTTGGAGGAGCTGGTGTGCACTCTGGCTATGAGAGCTCCGCAGCCAGTGGGTGATGGCATGGTCACAGCTGGAGGCACGGTGACAGGGTTCTGATTTCCATTGCTATCTGACATCTCCCACTTGTCAAAACCAGTTTCTTATTGGGAAAAAATCCCCATCCCACTAACAGACAAGCTCTGTGCCAGTCTTTCTGCTCCCTGTACAGGCCAGTCCTTGCCCACCCCAGCTAACAGAGCGCTCCCTCCTTCTCTCTTCAGGAGCATAATTAACAAAGGGCAGGGATCGAGTCCTCAGCAACACAATAGAAATGAGGGGGGCTGTTTTCTCATACCATAGCTCTGTCATTTCCCCAGCCATAACCAACACCCTGAGAAGTTACTAACTAAAAGCCAGGGAAGAGCAGCACCTTTCAGGAGCAGGGCTTTGCCCTAGCAAGGCTCTGCAGAGGTATTTGCCAACAGTGGGTAACATCCTGCACTCTCACAAGCTTTTGAGAAATCAGGACCTCAGTAACTTCCAGAAACACTGATGGAAACATCCTCTGGACTGCTGATGTATCACACAATGCTGAGTACATTCTAAGATGCTTTTATTTTCTACTGGTATTGTATGAAAATACAGAACCTATTCATAACAGGAGAGGACAGCAGCATCATGGGTTTATCCAGAAGGTGAGTGGCAGTGCCATATATGAGCAGATCTATGTTCCCACCAGATCAAACATACCACACTTCAGATTGGCACTTAATACAGGTATCTGTAGCCTGCAGGAATAATACATGAAACTAATTAAGTTTAATAATTCAAGAGAACCTGGCATGCCTGATTGCTACATAAACACTAATTATCTTTCTTTGCCAAATCTCCCCTCTCCCCCCACCCCAAAAAATTGTTCTGGAAACTTCATAAAATGTAAATACAGAATAAAAATTTGAAAAAACCAAACCCACAATGGCAGCCCTCTTTCAACCCCCAGAAAACACCCTGGGACAGCTTTATAGCTGATGCAAACTTGACTGAAATCCTACAGACTTTGGAAGAGTAATGCCTGTTTTCACAAGGAGTCAGCTTAGTCATAAAGGAGATTTATTTTCTTATATGTCCTCTCACCACAGACACAGGACCCAAAAAGCCACTCCAGGCAGATCCTACTAAATCCCAGTCATCAGCTGCGCTGCAGCAGAGGCTTCAAATATTGCACTCTCTGTGCCTTCTGGTTCATGTGTGCTGGCATGCTGTAACTTTTAATGAAGACCTACTTCATTCAGCAGAGGAATGTTTAAAAGCAGGAGTATTTCTGTGGAATTACTGTGCTCTCCTTTCCCCACATTTCACAGTCAGGGCTGTTTTCAAAACACAAGGATAAATTAACTATTTAAGAACTGGAATGATATCTTGGTCAGACAGAAAAGCAATTCATCAGTTAAGAATATACCAGCAAATTAAAGAAAAAAATTAAAAATTAAATGGAACAATCCCAGCTGCACCTAGACATTTTCTTCCAAAATCCATTTGGAGCTGATGCTCTTCTGACAACGTGAAGAGTTAAAGAAAACACTCTTTAACAGATGATTAATTTCCTTTGTGGTACAGTGAAAATCTTTAGAGCCAGAGGTTGAGTTAGATTACCTTGCTAACTAATAAAGAGAGCAGGTTTTTTAATTAGGTCGCCTAAAGCTCATACTTCCTTCATTATTTATGATTCTTCTTTGGCACAGTGTAATTACCACCAATAATATATATATATATATATATACACACACCCCCCATAAGATAAAAAAAATCCTCCACACATATATAGTTATGCAGAGGGAACATCCCATCAGCCAGAAGCAGGGACGTTACCTCCTCCTGCACAGGCATTTCTACAGCAGCTGTGCAAAAGGAGATCCAGCATGTGCAAACATCAGCTTGGCTCTTCTTCAGATCCCCTGTCCTGGGGCATCTACAAGACACATATAATGGGGCAGCTGCCTGGGCACCCACCGTAGCCACCACCATCACGTTTCTTCTCATTGCCTGTGTCCATTTGGTGTCTGGGTTTGACTGGAAGCTCCCCTAGGAAAGGCTGTTGCCTCTTGCCCAGTGCCTGCACACTGAGTGGCTGTCATGGATTCTCAGCAGCATCATTAAAACCACCAGTTTTTGTCTGTAAAATATGTAGAGCGTTTGCCCAACAGAGGAACGCTGAACAAGGCTGCCACGCTCCCATCTGAACTCACCAGAGATGGCAGGTGTCCCACATACACCATGGGATGCAGAGAGGTGCAGAATGACCATGAATTGGCCACACATTTGCCATTACTCATCTCAGGTGAGTTGCCTTTGCTAAGGCCTGTGTCTGCTCACTGCCCCCTGTCTGGTCATTTACTATGAGACAGGGCTAAGCCAGCAAACACCAGCCCAGGGCGTGCGTTGGCCTTGCTGAGCACCGAGGGACAGGGTGCTGTGACAGGCAGCTATCACAGCCAAGCAGCTCATCTTGCATGTTTGCATTCCTCTCAGGAGTTGGCATTCCTCTCAGGAGTGGATGACTTCTGAGCACAGGTGAGTAGAACACAGGCCTGCACACCACCAGCCCAAATTTATTTCCCAGGCTAAAGGCTTGCTGGCCACGTCTTCAATTGTTGCAACCACCACCTGTCCCCAAACCTGTGAAGGCTCCACACTCCCCACAATCACAGAACTGTAGGGGTGGGAAGGGCCCTCCAGAGCTCATGGGGTCCAACCCCCTGCCAAAGCAGGGTCCCTAGGACAGGGCACACAGGGCGGTGTCCAGACAGGGCTGGAATCTCTCCAGAGAAGGAGACTCCACACCCCCTGGGCAGCCTGGCCCAGGGCTCCCTCACCCTCACCAGGAAGTTCTTCCCCAGATTGGTGTGGAACTCCCTGTGCTCCAACTTGAGCCCATCGCCCCTTGTCCTGTCCCCACAGACACTGAGAAGAGGCTGCCCATGTCCCCCTGTGTCCCACACTTGAGATATTGATAACAATACTCAGGTTTGGGAGAGTCTTTGGGACAGGCTTTGCTGGTTTAGGCAGTTCACCTCACCCCAGTTCTGCTGTGCAGGTTCCTTCCTCTGCCTCAGCCGTGCCCAGAGAGAGCATTTAAGGCCAAGAATTACATATGCACAACACATCCTCCTCCTATTGTACACTATGCTTTTTCAAAGTTTAATAAGCCTCCAGAAAAAAAAAAATGAGCGTTCCTGTTCAGTTGCATCTGGGTGTAATGAAGTTGGGTGGGTTTTTTTTTCCTGATGGTTTGTTTTTGTTTGTTGTTGTGGTTTTTTCCAAGGGTTGAGTTAATTCACTCTAGCACCCTGCCCATGCAGATGTACTGCTACCTCTATTTGGGCACAGGGGAGGGGGAAGGAGTTTGTGGCGTTGTTCATTGCAGCAGTCCTCACAGCTCAGTCACTGCCTTTGTATCCAAACAGGTCATCTCCAGTCATAAACTAACCTTACAGGGAAGTTCTTACAGTCTTTTTATATTTGGGTTGGGGAGGGGGAGCTTATTAGGTTCAGGATTTACTTATTTCCATGCAGTTTGCATGCACAAACCTCAAAACCTGCTGCCAGTCGACAGAAAAAGAAAGTGCAGGGGGAGAAGGAAAGGAAAAAACAACCCAACAAACAAACCCACACTGGCTTTTTGCTTTAAAGCACATCAAGGGGGAGTGGAAGGCAGGCTATTTGCAGAGCTTATAAACATATGGTGCAGCAGCTTCCCAGTGGGAGCGCATCGGTTCGGTGCTCTGCTCAGACACCCTGCACACAAGGTCCCTGCTGCAGCGGGAAGGACACTGCTAAGGGCCAGCTCTTCACAGCGTGGGGGCAGAGGAGCAACTTGAGATAATCAGCCCCACGAAACAGGTCCACAGCTCATGGCAGGCAGTAGCAAGAATGAAGTAGTGGCACATCATCTTTATGGTAAACTTTCTCCTTGGCATCTTTGTATGTACCATCCGTGTGCACGTTGCAGGTCAGATGGGTGATCACTGAGGGCACTCAGAACTCTCTGTTGTTGCAGCATCTTCTTGTTTTTACTTAGAATATGAGTAGATTAACTACAGTGGTGTATGTCTGAGTCTACTGAAGGGAAAGTGTCATTTCCCTAATAGAGTTTTGTTCTATGGCTGCATTGCTAATGGCCTGTTCACCCTGCTTCCTAGGAACAGCCTAATTAAAGGTTTGACATTGAAAAAGTGATTAAGATTTGCATGAAGAGGTATTGAAGGCATTACTTTTCATTTTTTTCTCTGGTGAGTCGATAAGTAATAATGTGCATTTTAGTAAATATTACAGCTCTGATCCCAGGGACTTGCTGGACAGAATATTCAAAGGGGAGCAGTTAATTCTCACTAATTTCTTTGAGACTTAAACATGTGCTTAAAGTTAAGCAGATATTAGAAATTATATATCCTTAATAGGGAGTGAAACCTGTCCACTGGTATCTGGCCCAGTCATACCCGTACCTGTGTATGTATTTACTGTTGAATAGACACTTGGCATTTTATATCATGGCCCTTCACAAAATGTAATGCATGGAGCAACTAATATAGGGTGAGGTTCTGGGTAGCCTGACTTGCACCAAGTAGTACCTGCTTCCTACCATAGCCTCACTGAAGTAATAGCTTATAAACAACACATCAGTGAGGCTGCTGGAATCTGTCCCGTTACTGCTGGCTGGCTGAGAGTATCAATATTCCTCACGACTAATCGGAATCCACCTATATATATATATATGTATATTTAAAAGGCACTTCTTTTTGCAACAAGCAGGGAACAGGCCTTTGTATAGACACAATGGCATAATTCTTCCTCCCCGGGCAGCGGTATCGGCCTAAGTGAAGTTATAGCAGTCCAAATTAGTCATTGATGTATGGAATGGAAGCTGCAGAACTACTGGAGGGAACTTTCTTCCTGCTGTTATATTGTCAGGGAACTGTTTCATCTACCTCCCCTGCCATGACATACAATGTTTTCAAAAGGACTGGAACCTGCGGGCGACGGCTGCGCTCGTCCCTGGCGCTGCACACGCCACATGCAGATCCAGTGGGGGCAATGGCAGCCATGGCTGCGGGCACAGGGCTGGGCGCTGTGGGCAAGAGCACGCCGCGCGTCGGATGTCCGTGGAGTTCAACACTGCACAGACCTCTCTCCTGCTTTAAAGCCGTGTGTGGGTATGTGCACATGGCTGTGTTAGTTCTCTCTGCTCAGGCAGGAAGGAAGGACATACTGGCTGTCAGAAGCTCCGTATCAAGGCCCCTCGGGAGCACAATACAATTGTGAGTATCTCACTGGGTCGTACAGCTGGTCATACAGTCCTGTGTTAGCTGGTTGTGTGTCTCTTGACATGTGCTTGCAACACATGGTTTTATATATCTTTATTGAGGAATTGTCCTCTATCATATCACAATCACTTCCCACTGGAGTTAATCTGACTCCAGATTAAGTAAAAACAAGTAGATGCTGCAACAACAGAGAGTTCTGAGTGCCCTCAGTGATCACCCATCTGACCTGCAACGTGCACACGGATGGTACATACAAAGATGCCAAGGAGAAAGTTTACCATAAAGATGATGTGCCACTACTTCATTCTTGCTACTGCCTGCCATGAAATTTCTGTCCAAAGCAGCACATCCATTTGCATCCACAGCAGGGAAACAGACATTCCTGCATTTTATTTAGGAGAGCACTGGGACAGCATGTGGAACAATGGACTTGCAGTTCTGAAACACCAAGTGAGCAGATGAACCACGATAACAATTGCTTACATTAATTACAGAGCTGACAGGCCAGGAACTGGACTCGTTCAAGGCATGCTCTAGTTTGTAGGACCCAGCAATAAATCTACCCCATGTTATAAATAATGCTGTCCTCTCGGGGATTGGGAAGTGCTATCTCCTACATCTTCCCTCAAACATGCTTGTGCAGTCTCCAGGGTTCACGTTGGGCTGTGGAGAATTCAAGTGATATACACCAACCCTAAGGGTGTTACATGGCAAAAGAGGTGGCAAGCAAGAACAGGGATGAAAAGAATCATAGACTGGTCTGGGTTGGAAGGGACCCCAAGGAGCACAGAGCTCCAACCCCCTGCCACAGGCGGGGCCACCAACCTCCAGGCCTGGAGCTACACAAGGTTGCCCAGGGCCCCAGCCAATCTGGCCTTGAACACCCCCAGGGACGGGGCACCCACCCCCTCTCTGGGCAGCCTGTTCCAGCCCCTCACCACTCTCTCTGGAAAGAACTTCCCCCAATATCTAATCTAACCCTTCCCTCCTCCAGCTTCACTCCATCCCCCTTGTCCTGCCATTTTCTACCCTTTGAACAAGCTGATTCCCCTCCTGTTTCTCTGCTCCCTTCAGGGACTGGCAGGCTGCAGTGAGGTCCCCCCACAGCCTTCTCTTCTCCAGGCTGACCCAGCCCAGCTCCCTCAGCCTCTCTCCATAGGGCAGCTGCTCCCCTACAAAGAAAAATACCATTATAAAAGGGTCAGCAGGAAACAGCTTTTAACCAGGAAGTGGAAAGAGCAAGAATGTCATAGCTAGAGATTAAAAGAGTACAGTGTCCAGACCTTGATGACTTGAAAAGAGTTTACTTGAAGAGCTGGAATTGAAACAAAAGCTGCTCCATTTGTATTAGGAATGGTACGGTAATCAAGCCTCTGGGCAAAACATGAGAGTGAGGAGCATCAGAGCTGGAGTGCAAGGCGTGAAGATTTTATGCTCCATCTTAGAAGTGAAATGTTTTTTATCTGAAGAGGTTATTGTAAACAGTTTTATTTTAGGAGTGGTCCTTTGAGATGCTGCTACACAAAATGCTCACAGAAGAAAGCAAGATGCTCTTCTTTATTTAAACTTTGCCTCGACTGAAAAGATGCTGCGTGCTATTAGTAAAAAAAAAAATTAAAAAGGAGGAAAAAGGAATAGAACCAGCAACTCTCAAAGCATGCCCACACACTGAGATGCTCTTATTCTTTTCAAAATCCAGAATAATCAGCTGAGGCTCCTATGAAACTTATGAAGAGCTGCTGAGTCTCTCACTGTAAAGCTCTAAGTACAGCCCAGGAGAGCTCGTCTTTCCTTTACGCATTCAGAAATACGGATGAGTTCAATTCCAATTTTAATACCCACCGTCAAAGAAGCCTGCCAATGTCTCATGCACAAGAAGAAATAGACTCCATGAATCTTCCATCTCTTCAATAAGCAATAAAACGCACCTTAATTGCTCTGGAGATTGATAATACTCACTATTTAAAGTGGCAATGTGGAACTTGCAGAGTGGCAGAAGTGCACAGACACCAGACAACAGGGTGCACTGAACTTTATGGGCCATTGTCATTTTTAGAATATTACAGTTCCCCAGGACTCTGCTGTGACTTTGAGGCTAGCTGGAACAATGAACTAGCTCTTGCTAAAGATGACGAGACAGCAGCTTAACCCAAGTTCATCATACCCTGCTTATCTCACTCCAGTACTGAAGTTGCTTGTACTCAGCTCTGATACACAGGAATCACTCTGAACTTAAAGCACTAGTGGAAGATGATAAATTCTCCTTATTTCATGACCATTTTAAACTCACACAACAGACTTGTGGAGTTCCACTCCTCTCTGCTACCCACCTCCAAAAGCAAGTCACCTAGCGTGGCACCGGGACCTGCATCTCAAGCTAAAGCACAGCCCTGGGGGCACGCTTCCCCTGAAGTATCACCTGGCTCGTTTCTCCTCCTTGAACTGCATCACAGCAGAAATATTGTTCAAGGATTCCAAACCCCACCCCCCACCCCCCCAGTATTTAACAATTAATTTCTTTTTCCCTGCCATACAGACCTGCAAAATGCTCCGCCAGCAACCCCCCTTCCCCCACAAGCTGCCCTAACTCCAGCTTCTTGGTTTGGTCCAACCAAGTCCAGGCAGTAAGGAGCCAAGCACCCTTACCCTCAAGCAGTAACATACTGAAGCATGCACTAGAACAAGGAGAGGTCTCAGGCTCCTTCCTCCTGCCTGGGTGATGGAAGCAGCCACGGATGGGGCCAGGCTCTGCACAAGAGCGGCGTGCAGTGGCTGGGGAGAGCTGAGATGATAGGCCTGTCCCCAGCAACTATCCCGTGGTGGTCAGGATAAGGATCTCACACATGACAGAGACACCCCAGGGAGCATACACCACTGGAAGCTCGTTAATTTGTTGTCTAAATTGTGCTCAGCTTTTCCTCTCATGTGAGATAAACAGCCAAAGGGGAACACGGCCTGAGCAGAGTGACAGCCCCAGGGTGGCTGGGGATCACTACAGCTCATGCCTTCTGCCAGGCAGCGCCTGGGACATGACAGCACCGCCACAGCCCACAGATGTGAGCGCGGATGCTTTACCTCCACTGTGCTGATGAGCCCTCAGCTCAGCAGCTGGAGCTGGCTGCCATCACCATGTGAGGCTTCACACCTGCCCCCCCAAGCAGAGCCCCCACCCCACCACCGCCAAGCCTCCCATCCTCACCTGGGCAGTGCCATTAGGCCGGGTCCTTTCCCGGCTCGGACACTCAGCCCTGCTGGTACGGCAGCTGAGGCGATGGCTGCTGGCACAGGCCTCAGTGGAGACACCGCAAGCACTGGATCGCTCACCACTGCCATGCCACTGCACTGGAGAGAGCCCAGTCAGGCTGTCATAAATGTTAAACTGCCCCCCCAGCCCACAGAATACACTGATAAAGGGCAATCTTCTCAAGCCCCAGAGTTCTGCCCTCATTTCTGTGTCCCTGACTTCAAGCAGCCCACAGCCCTGGCCTTAGCAACCATGGAATGAGCAGCCCTCACCCCCAAACAGGACAAAAATGCAGCAGAAAGAGCTATGTGTCTAAGCTTCAGGCCCCCAGGCACTTGGTATTTTTTCAGAAGGATCTGAAGATCCCAGCAACCTCATCTCCACTTGTAGAGATCTCCTCCGCCTCCTCGCCCACTCCCTAGGGACGGGCACTCTGCCGAGGTTTGCTGACCCTCAGCACTAACAGAGGGTGAACAGGAGCATCCAGCCAACCTTCCTGAGACTGGGGGGGATGTTGGTGCTCTGCCCTTGGCAGCTTTCACAGAAACGTCTCGGCTGCTCTTTAGGAGGGAGCAATAAATTCAGTGATGTACTCAGCATGTACAGATCCTGGACCTAGTGTAATTTTACTGGCATGCATGAAGTTACATCAGAATTGATTCATCCCAGTAAGTTAGACTTCAGCTCGCTGTCTACATCCTTGTTGCCCTTCAGAAGAGTGCATGCAGTCAGCCTGCAAGGACAGATCCATTACTTGCTCAAACTCAACACCCAAAACATGATCCCACAGGTGGGAAGAGATCATCTGGTGTCTCAGTGGGCTGTGAATGCTGCCTTGAGGGGCTCAGTACCCCACCATGGCACATCCAAACAGGCTAGGCAAAGACTCCAGTATGCTGGATGGAGGCAAGGAGTGCATTTCAGCTATTCCCAAGTGTGAGCCTCCAGATCTGGAGCTTTCACTTCACATAGAGTAGGAATTAGGGACCCAAAGGATCTAAATATTGTTGGTGGGAATGCGCCCGAGAACCACTGATTTTTAAAAAAATACCACAATGGGGGAAGGGGATCAGCTTTGCAGCAGTTCTTATCTTGTTGGCTGTGAGGCAGCGTGCCCTTGGCTTCCTGTGATCAGTGGGACAGTCAGCAGTAAGCACTCTCTTTGAGTTTCATCAATATTTTCAAGGGTAGAAGAGAACTTCGCTCCTCTCGAGCGCCACTCAGACGAAGATGAAAAGCTTGTGAGGGTGCCAATTATATACCCTGGCTGAGCTGCCTTGCCAGTGAAGAGCTTTGCAGGATGCATTCTGGCTTCACGGGATGGAAATTCAGATTTTATTCAAGTAGCTTGATTTGATGACTTCACTGTTTAATCCATGCAGCCGCTGTGATCAGCCAGGCGCAATAACCGAAAGGGAGGTTGCTCAAATTAATTCTACCAGGCTTTTACTGTGTAGACTACTCAGAGTCTCTGGGGTGGCATGCCAGAGAGACCATTTCAAGACATGAGCCGATGCATGCCGCACTCCAGACGACATATGCTTACCCTGCGTGACAGAGCCCAACGCTGAGACGTTGGACAGGCCCCAGGTAGGTTCCCACGGCGCAGTGGGCACGCCAGATCTGGCCTGGAAGTTGCATAGCCACATTCATGCTGAATTACGTCCAGAGCAGTAAAACCTGTCTCCTGGCTTATTATTGTGGGCGCTGTACCAAGCTGTATATGGCCATACTGTTTCCCAGCCTAAAATGGGTTGTGTGCAGCTGGTGACAGCATTCCTCCTCTCCCTGGCTATGGATACTGATGGGCCAAGACCCTCTGGGACTGGGATAGTCCTTTCCTTCCAGGTCTGGGCGACACTTCCCCTCCTGTGGTCTCACTGGTGAGCACGAGGGCGCAGGTTTGGGTAATGAGAGCCCTTCCTCCTGCAGCAGGAGGGCAGAGCAATAAAACTCCTACAGGAACTGGGGGAGAGAAAAACTACCAGTATCCAAAGGAAAGCCAAGCTGAGCTTATTAGCCAAGCTGCACGCAAGCTTAAAGATGTATCAGTCAAGACCCAGAAATTTATGTTCAAAGCCACGAGTTCAGAGTTAATTTGTTATGCAGCAGATTTCCAGCTCTGCTGAGCAGTAATGGGATTTGTTATTCTGTTAAATGGGCTTTTCCCTCAAAGCACCTTGTTTCATTAGAGCGTTTAGCGGCGGTTTGGGCGAGTGAGGTGTGTAAACACAACCCTGCCATGCCAGCTGCCCTGTTGTTCTGCACGCTGACGTGCTAATTCCTCTCCCAGCCCTGAGCACACCTGCACTGCACGCCGTGCAGGAGGGCACGCACGTACCCTGGTCGTGGGGGCAAGGGGATGCAGTGGGATTTCTCTCTGCCAAAGAGGAACTGCAGGGAATTTCACAGACCCCCTGCAAGAAGGTTTTGACTTGCTGACAGACCTAAGTGTCAACACAGAAAAACCCATGAGGACAGTGAAAGATCGAGCTCCATCTCACAGACATGAGACCAAGGCGTGGAAGCAGCAGGTGACCCTGGTGACAAGCCCAGCACCTCAGTGAAGCTCCTTTTCTGAAACTCCTCCCAGAGTCCTACCCCAGTGTGCCCAAACTACACACTGCGCTTCTCAACGTCCACCTCTCTGATGAGCAAAGGGAGCCTTCCACACCGGGGCTAACCAGAGCTTTGATCTTCTGTCAGCTCTGCCTTTTCAGGATGAGAGCTCTTTGCCATCCTGACCAGCGTGCTGAGGGCAAATCCTAAACCCTTACTCAAGCAATGCCTCCACTAAGGAGATGTTTTGCACCTTTTCATGATACAGTCTTATACCACACAGCTGTCTGGCCTCCCTAGTCTCACTGCTTACACTCATTTGGTTTTCAGATATTTACAGTTCCCAAGGAAATCCTAAAAGCAATCTCAGCAGCTATTAGGAATTGTCAGCAAAACTCCATTTATGGCAAAGAACAGAATAAACCCCACAGAACTGTCAAGGCAAACAAGAAAGTAAACGTCTAAACTCCTGACAGCATCAGTAACAACAAATCTAGTGTGAAACGGCGTGAGCTTCCCCCAGATATCCATTCTGCAGTTGTATGACACAGAAATCTTGTTGAAAGTAAAATTAATGTACAGAACAAGGACTGAACAAATTAATAAAAGCTGTGGGACTTGCAAAGGAATGGTTTCTTTCTCCATCGCTTCCATTTGCGTGTGCATCCACGACTCTGTGCAAATCTAAATACGTTCCCAAGCCTGAGGGCAATGTTGATTCAGAAGTGCAGAGCAAAAATTAAAGAACCAATGACCTGCTGAAATGAATGGCAAAACTCCCTTGATTTCAGCTGAGACAGAGTTCTGCCCCAGATATTTGGGCTGAACTTTCCCGCAGTCAGAAGACAGTAAGTCTGACCTCTGCAACCCAATAGAGGGAGAAAGATGGGCTCTGCATTGGCTCTCTGTTCTGTGAAGCGTTCCTGAAATGCCCAACACTTGTTTCCCCCCGCTGCCTCCTGATAACCTGGTGAGCCCTCTCTCCACTACCTCAGAGTAGATGTGTTGGTCTAGAGTTCGGTGGGGCAGACACACGCCTTCCTGCAAGCTCAGCCAGACCAGAATTTGCTATCAAGACATGGCAGATGACTTCACGCTTACTTTGTGTTAGGTGTGTGGGATGCTGCCACGGCACCACACTTACCCACTTCCATGTGCAGACAATCCTGTGCTGGGCACCATGACTCCACTCCTGGAGTTTCCACCCTGAGAGATAGAGGAGAACCACTGTCTCTCATTTCCAGATGGAGGCACTGAGAAAATGAGGGACCATAATTCAACCTCTTTAATGTATTTAAACTGGTTTCAGAGCCCAAGTTACAGAGAACATAGATGTCATGAAGTGTGCGCTGAAGCCTGCCAAGATCTCCCTTGGTGGCCTACCAATGCCTGCATGACAATGGTGCCCTTGCAATGCCTGTCACTGTAGCTGCTCTGGACCAGGCACTGAAAAACAATCTGGATGTCATCAGCAGCTCCCTTGGAGCCCAAGAAGCCTAGACAACTTCACTGCTGTCGCCTGTGCGTATTGTTAAAGGCCTGTGTTTGGAAGATGGCCTCAGAGGTCTCAGTCCCTGCCTTGACTCCAAGGACCTGACCACCCCAAGCAACCTAACCACAGACCGACTGGGGTGGGAGGCTGTGTGGGGACAGCCGTTCTCTTGAACCTGGGTACGGGCTCCTGAAGCATCCTGTGAGGATGGTCACGGCATCAGCTTCCCACAGACCCCATATCATGCCCTTGAGCTTCCAGAAGTTCTGCACCCACTGTTGGTGGTCCAGTGGTCCCCAGCCAAGCCTGCCTACTGCATCCAGACCCTCTGGCTGACTGGGGCAGAGCGGTGGCAGCAGCACAGCGCAGCGAAAGGCTACTCCATCTGCTCCCCTCCATGAGGGGAAATGAGAGGTGGTAGGACAGGCACCAGCTTGCTCCAGAAGGCTGCCAGATCCCACAAACAAACCTCCTTCCTATTGGCGTGAGCCCAGCTCTCCTCTCTCCTTGCCCCTGTGACACAGAGCAGCAGTGGCCTCCAAAGGCCACCACAGAGGTAGGACTGAGCCCCGCTGTGACAACCACATGAGCCTTCCAGCAGAGTGGAAGCCGGAGCAAAGCCCCAGCTTCAGGCAGACAGATGTGTGCCTGGGACAGCCCTGACCCCTCTCCTTGTTCCAGTATTTGTTTCCTTAGCTAGTGGCTCAGAACGGCTCTGGGAGTAAATCTCTCCTGGCTGAGTCCCAAGGTCACTTCCATGGCTGCAGGACAGAGAAAGGCACTGAAGCCTGGCCAGCTGATCATCTTCTGCCTTGCTCCTGCCAACCCTATACTTTCTTCTCTTGGACAAACTTATCCTGGAGCTAGCTAGACTGCAGGCCCCTGTTAAATAATGATGATTATGTTCTTTTTGCTCACTGCGACAAAGAATTATAGCCCCTCATTTAGAGCTCATTTCAAAACCATGAGATTCTGTAATTGAAAGTGGCTGAAGCTAATTTGATAACCCAGTTCTGAACACAGCCGACTAACTACTTTCCCTTTGTCCTTCCAACAGTAATGGCCTTGTCAGGAAAGTCTTCTGTGCTACTTTTAAGAGGGCAATTATGACAGAGGTTGAAAACTATTGTTCTGTGACAGGCTGCAATTTCAACATTGCCTTCAGGTCCCTGCAAGGCCAGGGGCATGGCAGTAGGTCTGAGTGCCCTCCAGCCACATCTGCCCTCCAAAACACCCACCCTGCACTCACCTTCTCAGCAACCTCATCCCAAGGTGCAGAGCACACAATCACACAGGACGGTGTCAGAAGCATCCCAAGCCCACACAGGTATTTGCTGGGTTCCCCCAGGATGGAGGGGAGAAGAGTGTCTTGGTGCCCCTATCCTGGCTGGCAGCTCCCTCAGACACATCAGACCATCCACCCTGGCAGCCTGAAATCCCCTATCAGGACACTCCAAAGGTTCCTCCTCACTTGCAGCCCCCAGCAGCTGCCTGTACGGGGAGGTGGTTGGAGGTAGGGAGTCCCCTTCTTCTGCCTAAGAAGTGAGTATAATTCCCACAGGAGAGGAGCTGCTCTGCCCAGCCAACAGCCACGGGCAGACCAGCTGCAAGGGGCTGACCCCACAGACAGAATACCTCCAGCCGGGACAGTCACAGGAGCGGGATGCCCAGGCAGCACTTCCTGCCCTCAGAAAGGCCAAAGCCTAAAACCAGCAACACACCCAAAGCTGGAAAATGAGGTCTGAACGTGACGCTCACCTGGTGCTCTACCAGCCTCTGTGCCCTTGTGATCAACAGCCCGGGTCCCTGAACACACACACCTCCCACCCAGCACAAGCAGTGGCACATGAAGCCCCTTTTACCTTTAATTCCTGGCTCTGTCACGTTCCCATCCACCCCTGGGAGCATGGGGGAGGTTCTGGAGACAAGAGCAGCTTTCCATTAGGCTCCTCTGAGGGAGCACCCAGGGAAACTTGCTGATCTTTGGTGCCTAAGTGAATTCCTCCTTGGTGGGTTTGGGATGCTGGGCCTTCCCTAGGGAAAAGGGAGGAGATGTAAATACCATGGGGAGCGTTCCTCTGGCCGTAGCCTGGAGCTGTGCTCAGAACTGCTCTGGCTGTTGTAGCAATTAGCATAAGCAAATTGCTAAATTGTGTGCTGTGATAAAATGATGGATTACAGCATGGAAGAAATCATTAACACATTGATTAGCAGCACATGCCTTCAAAGTCACTACCTAAACAGCTCCTGGGGACTGGGGCAGCTCGGGAAATGCAACAAGCACTGCCTCCTGTGAGTGGGAATGGGCCAACACTAATATCCACTGCACCAAAACCCTCAGGAAATTTTAACTATTAAAGTTGGTTCTCAAACAGTTCCTGCTACTGACCATCACTGCACACATGGGGCTCCTGGTCTGTGTGCCACCCCGTCCTGCCATCATGCTGCCTCTCGAGGAGGGTCTGGCACCTAGGTCCCTGTGTGTGTGTCCCCCTCCTTCAGCCTCTGCGGCAGGTGTCGGAAGCCTCCCACAGCAGGGCACAGTGGGATGTTGGGTTCATACCAGGCAGTGCATACCTCCTAGCATAGAAAAAGGATCATTTGCATAGCTAGAGCATGGCCCTTTTTTTTTTTTTTTTTTTTAAAGAATAGTTTTGTTTTGACTGCAGCAGGAACTCTGTTTTCTCCTTTAAATGCTTCCCTGCACTTAGATGTTGAAAGGATCTCTTGCCCAAAGTCTGTGTGGTTCCCTGGCAGCATCTGCTGCTAGGTATTCCCTCTCTGTGGCTTTAATAATCACAGCAGCCTGTTATTGCCAAAGCTAATAGCAGTAGGATTCGCTTCTTATTCAGCACAAGTGCTCGGTAGTTTATAAAATTACTCATTTGAATGGGGCTCCTTTCATTAGGATTAGCAGGCCAACCCCACCCCTCCTCCCCACACACCCCCCTTGTTTCAAAGCAGACAAGATGCACAAGCTGAATTTTAATCCATCACCCAAACAAAAAGTGTGTGTCAGGAGCTGCTGTGAAACGGGGGCATGGCAGCCCTCCCACAGCTCCAGGTCAGCACACACACCTCATCCCAGAGGAACCCAAATTCATTACCAGCAGAACGTGGAGTCAATACTGGGCTGGGATTTCACTTGCTAACAGGTACAGCCAGGGCAGAGGAGGTTTTGCCTGTAGCCCTTGCTGCGGTGCTTACTGCTGTCTCCATCCCCTCCCACCCCTAACCCCACTCAGCACCCTAAACCAGTGCAGCTCAGGGAACAACCCCACCTGCAAAGGACCTGGGCAGGTCTCCAATCACTTCTGTGCATCCCTCTGCCTGAAGCTTCTGGAATTTCTACTACTTCCCTCCCTACCCTGGCCACGAGCTCTGTGCCAGCTCCTGCACCTGCCCAGGCTCTGCTTTAGTTCTGACATGGCTTCTGAACCACACTGCTCTCTCCTACCAGCTGCCAGCCCAGCAGGACCAAAGGTTTAGCTATTCTCATTATTTTACAGATCCCACAGCACACAGACAGGTCATTAAATCCATTCCTGGGCCCTACAACGGGTTGGATGGGAAGGAGAGAGAGAGACACCTGAGAAACCAAACATTTGTTTGGCCAGAGGTGAACATCACGGATTCCCTCTGCTCTGCCGGCAGATTAAACCACGGGCATGGAAACTAGTGCCCAGTGATTCCATGGTCTGCATCTGTAAATGAAGGAGAGTTTCAATAAGAGGGTAATTTATTTCACCTAATTAAACCCACTGATTTGTGGTATTAATCCATTTGGTAAAACACCCTTTTAATAAGTAAAAGAATACCTTGCAAAGATTTACAGATTTCATCTTCGGGTGCTGCTGCAAGGCAGCTCTTGGGTATCAGATCTTCTCCAAGGAGAGCCCATCTTACTCCTCACTTTTTCTCTCCCAAAATCTAGCACCTCACTGGGATTTTTCTTCTTTTTAACTAATTAAACAACTGTCTACGTGGTTCCCAGAGTACCTCTCAGGACAGCATTAATTTTAATAGCATCTTAAAATGACAAATCCAGTGATTTTCTGCAGGCAATAGATTTCCTTCTGGCCACACTTGCCTGGCACTCCATTTGTCATAGCAGTGGTCCTGTTTTGGCACTGTTCTCCCCCTTCCTCACCCACTGATTTTTATATCATAACACAGCTTTCCCCAGCAGTATAATTTCTGCATTACCATACAGGCAATGTCACACACTTAACGAACTCTCCATAAACATTTACATCAGCAGCTGTCTGTGTTAGACATCAAATGTTCTTTTCTGGAGGAGTCTGCAGTTTCACCTACTATTATGGTAAATCATCCCCCAGAAACACTCTCAGAAATCTCTCTCACAAATTTAAGTGTCATAACTTCCACCAACAGCCTTCACCTACCCAGACAGAGGAAATCGTCCCGGTTCTTCGTCAGCTGTAAGGAATGCACAGGCTGCGGCGATGCTGACGGATCACCCCCTGCTACATCGCCCCTCTCAGCCCAGCCAGATCAAAGCTCCAAGAGCACAAGTCCCCATTTTCCTGCTTTCAGTAGGATCTCCCCTGGGAGCTGCCAATGCTCCCAGAATAATAGAATGAATGTCTCTATCCCAATCAATACCAGGACAGCAACAGGGAGCAAAGAGGGGAAGAAAAGCTGATTTGGCAGGTCTGGGAATTAGCCCTGGGGGGGAGGAGAGGGAGAGGGGGAGCAGGTGAGAGAAGCTGTCCTAGGGATGCTCAGAGATACCAGAGCAAAGGACCTCATCGACAAAGAAAATATCTCTGTGGCTATCATGAGAGGAGGAAGAAAACAGCTGCCCTGGATGCAGCACATGGGAGGAACACAAGGTATAACGCTCACACAGATTTCCCCTTCCCAAGCTGTTTGCACCACCTCCAGCAGCTACCAGGAACCAGCTAACCCCTACAGAAGGGCTTCAGGACACAGCATCCCCCCAAGGCACACCACTATGAAATGGGATCCTCATTCCACTGAAGACAACCTCTGCCACCTCTGCCTCTGACTTCAATGGAGCAAGTGTTTCTGCTGCCGCCCCGCTCGGATATGCATTCCCCACTGTCACCCGTTCTGGTTTCCTGACGTGCTTCCAAACATCACCACAGGAAATTAACTGGTTTCATCTCATCTGGTTTTAACACTTCTGTAATATACTAATATTCTTTGTCCTAAAAGGAGAGTCAGACAGTATACACTTCAGGTGTTCCATCCTGCCCAGCTCCTATTTGTAAGAATCAATAAAGGTCAGGCTATTTAAAAATGCACAGCCTGAGCAGCACACAGAAGGGACCAGGGGGCTGCTCAGTGTTTCCACAGCGATGCGTGTATTTTCTTCTCTTCCTCAGCAGATGGTACAGCTGACATCTGCAAAAGCAAAGGGCATAGCTGGGTTACAGCTCAGGTGATGGAAAGCAACAACATCTACTATGTGTCACCTGTTTGGGCTACATAATTCATCTTTCTCGGAGAACAAAGTGCTTCCCCTATGCATAGGCAATGACTGTGTGCTTCCTATTTATGACAGGAGTGATGCCTCATGCCCCTGTGAGGACAGGAGAGGAAGGGCCTGCAGCATGAACACCCAGGCACAAGCCTTGTAACAAGCGACGCTACCAACAGCCAAGGTGCCTTCAGTCTCCCAGAATCAAACCCCTCTCGTGGGAGATGTTGTTCATCCAAGGGCAGAAAGGCCAGAGCTGTCCCCATGGGAACACACATGTGTCGGTACCGTGCCATTTGTCACAGCCAGGGCCATGTTTGCATCGAGGATGCTGCCTGGAACAGCGAGGGCTGGGGGAAAGGGGACTGACATGCCCCATGCCCAGGTGGCACCAGCAAAGTGCCACCATTGCCTTGCATCCTCAGCAGGACCCAAAAGGGAGCAGAAAACAGCTTTGGGAAGGAGTTAGCAAGCAAACCCAAAGAGCTCATACAGTAACTTTCAAACCACTGAGCACAAACTGGTGTGTTTTCGGTCCCACGAGTTACATCCTTTCTGGCTTTACTGGTGGGAGTGGCTGAAAAGGTCCTTTGATATCTCCACTGCAATTCAGTCTCTGCCAAGAGCTTCCCAGCCTGGATCCCGCTCCAGGTATTCCACTTGTGGAATGTACCGACCCAACCTCCAGCCTGAGGGATGAGGGATAATCCCTGGGGAAGGAGAGTCTTGAGCACAGGACAAACAGCCAGTGCTGTCAGACACTCTCATCCCCACACCAGCTCTGTGCATTCAGAGCAGCTGCTAATGCAATTTGGCGTTTCCCAGGAAGCAGGCAGAGGGCATGCACTTTCAGAGGAATAGATGGCACGACTGCAAGAGCACCCCAAAGTTCAGTCCCACCCCCTTATTTGTGCTGTATTAAAGATACTCTGAATGTGAGCTTTCTGCCAGGGACTTTTCTGCATGCTGGTGATAATGTTGCCTTGTTCAGAGGGGTCAGCAAGAGCAGGACAGAGTATTTTCTGATGAAATGGGCAGAGTTACTTCGCTGAGTCCTTTTAGTTAAGGAAAAAAATAGAAAAAAGTCACTTACCATCCCAGCAAAACAAGATCTCTTTGGATTGATTCAGGCTTGCTTCTGAAAACAAAGGGGGCAAGAGTGTGAATGGCATCTGTGTCGGAGTGGGAAATCAACCCAAAAGCTGGGTTACGCCTTCCGTAAGCATCTCCCCACTTTAACCCCTGATGCTGTGGTTCAGCACTGAGGTGCTCGTGCCCTGAGTGTTTCTGATTTCTCACGACATGTCACACAGCCTCAGCAGTACAGTGCTTCACACCTTCTCCATGCAGGGCTGTAGGACTGGTCATGGCTCTTCAGAGGGTCCAGGGAATCCTACAAAACAGCAACGAGACTAGATGTGAGCAAGATGATACGAGTAACCCACAGAAGGCTGTCCAGTCCCTGTCTTGCTATCATTTTATACACACAGGCAATACAGGTAACTGTCACAAGGGTAATGCTGTTCTGCTAGACCACTGATCTCTATCCTCAAAGTCAGATGCAATTGATACCCGGCTCGTGGGGGCTGCTGATTCCAATTACAAGACACCAGTCCAGGATTTCCATGCAGTGCTCATGCCTAGGGATGTCCCTAGCCTTTAGAAACCGGGAAAGCTCTCCCCAGTCATGCTTGTTCAAGAAAGATCTCTGTGACTGCACCATTGAACACTGGGCAGGGGGTGCCTTTCCCACACCCCCTGCTAACAGGTATGTTCGCAGCTCGGTGACTCCAGAGCAAGCACCATGTCCAGCGGTACCAGGAGGAAGCACTCCAGGATTGCATCCTCCACAGTTGCAGAGTAAGACCTGTCCTGTTTTCAGCGGGGAGAGAGTTAATCTTCTCCTGAGCAGCTGGTGCAGTGCTGTGCTTGGGATTCAGGATGAGCACTGAGCACTGTGCTGATAACACTGATGCTTTAGCTGTTGCTACGTGATGCTTCCTCTAATCAGGGACTTCCCAGCTTCACCAGTGAGGAGGGATACAAGGAGCTGAGAGGGGGCATAGCCAGGACAGCTGAGCCCAACAGGACAAAGGGATACTCCATACCATATGACATCATGTGATTTCATGCCTAACATATAACTAAGGGAGCTGGGCAGGGAGGTGCTGCAGCTCAGGAAGGAGCAGAGCCAGCAGTTAGCAACTGCCCTGTGCATCACACTCAGCCTTTTCTGTCCTGTCGAACTGCCTTTATCCATAGTTTCTTTTTTCCCCCTCAACTTCCCTCCCCAACCCATTGGGAGCTGGGGAGTGAGCAAGCAGCTTCATGGTGATTAATTACCAGCTGGGGTTAAACCATGACAACCCTGAATCCCTGGGGACAGATCAGCAGAGTGACTGACACTGCAGAGCATTTGCGGACCTGTGGAGCAGCCTTCACCTCATTTTCCTGTATCCTCCAGACAGAGAAACTTCTCCAAAGCCACCAGCTCTGTGCAGCAGATGGGCAAGAGCAGGAAGCAATAAACGGGCTGGATTAATACTACCATTAAATAATAGCAATATGTATTTCAGAGCCTCATTTTGCAGGGCTCCAGCCCTCTAATTTGGTGCCCTTGATTCGCTCTCTCCTCCTAACATGCTTCACCTTACTTAGTGCTGTTCGGTATGACGTTCTCCAACACTCCTCTTCCTGCTGGTTAAGGATGAAGAATAATGGACATCTAAGTGTAACTAGCCAGGGCGATGCTATCAGGAACAGCATGGGCTTAGCAATAAGCATTATGTGCCATCAGCATTCATTCTCTCTGAGAGGCAGGCTCTGCCCTCACACCCTCCTTGTGTGTGCTCCTGCAAGCAGCCTGCTGGCACAGCTGCAGGAAGAGGGCACGAGAGACTTCCTGGGCATTAACGCTTCTGGAGAACAGTTTTGGGCTCAACACAGGAGGCTGTTGTGCTGAGGGGGACAACTTCCACCCTGCCCTCCTGCTCAGGGGATGCAGCAGCTCCTGGACTGCAGCACCGAGGGGAACAGGGCCAGGTGAAGGCTGGAACTCTCCTCAAGCTGGTCCTCACAGGTGGGATGCACGAGTGGGCTCCTCTGTCCGAGGAACACTGTCAGCTAAAGATGTTTCTCCGCTGTAAGCGGGGAGAGCTGCAGTAATTAACAGCTCCCAGTTTCAGCCTCTCCCCAAAACAGCCAGTGAACCCACCACGAGGAGAAAGTAAGCAGCACTGTCTGGCATCTCCCTGGGAGAGATTTAACTGGACCCAAGGCACCCATCATCCTTCCTCCACCGCTCTCTGTAAAAGGCAGGGATGTGCTCCCGACTCCGACCGCCCCATCATCATCATAAATGCATTTGCTGGAAGAAATTAATCAACAACAGGTGTCCTTCAGGCTCCCCCATGCCTGTTAAAGGAATTCACACTGGTGAATAAACAGCAGCAGAAATTATTTGTCTGACAGCTTCTCATTATTGGAGACCTCGCTTAACCCTGCCAACGGCAGCGGGACCCAAGATGACCTGCTAAGTGCCAGCCACCAACGTTAATGTTGCTTTTGGGAAGTTTTAATGGAAGCAGCCTGGTTTTAAAAAGAAAAAAAAACAGCATAAAAATATTTTGGAGCTGTCTCTGCATCTGCTGACATCAATGGCAAAATCCTATGGCTTTTGGTAAGGCAAGGAAGCAGAACTTTGAGAGACCCTCTGTAAGTTCCCCGTGTGACACTGCAGTTTTGAGGACTTACACCAGAGGATGCTTGGTCCTACATGGTCAGATGTGCTCCACCAAACAGCACCTGAGGCAGGAGCTGCACATCTATATGGAGAAGCCCCCTTACCTGCTATACAGCCTATCACCTTGACAGGCTTCTCCTCCTCTGCCTGCGAAATAAGCAGCAGGTCTGCTGTACTTCTGATGTGCTTCTCCAAGTTTAATACACTTGGGAAGCTTCTCCCCAGCTTTGCTGCTGAGTTACCCAATTTGAGGTACAAGCTATCCCACAATTTCAAGCAAGGCCTTAAGTTCAAACCCTGATCACTTAGCAAAGAGCAGGTACCACATATGCTCAATGAAGCTTCCTGCAAGCAGCACTAAGTGAGATAAGGATGGGTTTATGCTGACTGGCTTTTCTTTTCTTTCTTTTTATATATATTTTACTGCTACTCAGAAGTCAAGGATTTGCAGATAAAACAATGCATTTGCAGCAGATTTGTTAAAATGTAAAAATATTGATTTTTGAAGAAGCTTGCCCACAGCGTAAGTCAAAGTTAAAATCAATAGGGATAAATTAGGACTTCTCCAGCTCTATAAATGTTACAATAACAGAGCCTTTAATGCATAAAAATCCCAAAAATCAGATGACAAAAATAGTTCAAGTTTACTTTTTCAACTTTGATTTTAAAAGGCAAGGTAAAACATCAATTCTCTGCTACTCTACACTTTGAGGAGTATATTAATTTTTCCAGAGATACTTTCACTAGTTTTCCAGAGCACCAAGAACGCTGCTGATGCTCATCATCCCCACACAATCAAACTGAGCTGCTGCTGCTGTACTGACACAGGACTGCACAGCTCCTCCTTGGGGAGACACTCTTGTCCCAGGAGCAGAGATACATCGACTGGACTCTTTATAACCTGCTTTGTGGCCAACTCCAAACACTTTCCATCTGCCTCTAAGTCATTAAGCCCAAGCTCGGGAGCCACATCCTGTACCTGGAGGGGGTGGGAGGTGCTGGTACCCAGGACCCTGCCCTCCCAGGGCAGCTTCTCACCACTGCAGTTCATGGGATAACTCTGCTCTGGGCCTTTTTGCTAATTTGGGACGATACAGCCTTATTTACTTCCTCCCCTCCACGGCGCATGAGATATTGTCCTTCAGTAACATCTTTGCTGCTCCTGGATCCATAGAGCACCTCTTCCCTTCTTGGTTTTCAGAGGCTCCAGCACGTTCCTAGCAGAGCTCCTTTGCTGATCAAGTGGTTTCTGATTGGTTTATCTTGGTGATGCCTGGCTCAGTCAGGCCAGAGGTACCAGCAGAGTATGTGCTCCTGGGGAGCGGCAGACACAGCTGCTACTTTGACCTTACCCCATGTTTCCTGGAGATTTTGGCCTGGGAGCATTAAACATCTCATCTCAGACCACTAAAGGAGGACAGCACCACCTCTCAAGCACTTTCTGTACCTGCATGAATATTTTGTCATCTCTGAAATCCTGCTCTTACCCTAGAGTAGCACTCCAGATAGCTGGGAATATCCCAGGACTGACCCCAGAGAGGGGCTGGTGATCAGCCTTGTCTGAGAGCTCAGGCATGGCAGGTGGTTGTGGGAAGGGACAGGACTAATACTACCACATGGCTGCTTGTCTCAGCAGCAACCTTACATTTGGCCAGAGCCCACCTGCAAGAGCAGGCTGGCAGCTGGGGCCCATGGGGCTGAGAAGAGATTGTTTTAAATACTTAGGCTGGGCACCCAGACCATACATCTTTTGCAGCAGTTCCACTGTTCATGGGAAGTTGCTCAAAGGAGACTTTCCAGCTGCTGACCTGGGAGGGAGCGTTTGGCAACCGGACAGAGAAAAAAAACAGTTTGGTGGTTTTTTTTCCTTTTAGGAGCTGCTTTAGCCCCAAAGTGCAATTGTTTTGTCACACGTTTCTTTCACTCCCTCAAGGTTGAGATGTTTTTGGCAGCAGTCAGTGTAGAGCTTACAAAAGCCAATGGTTTCCAGCACAGCGCGACGGATCAACCTAATGAGACGGCTCCTTGGCGGCTGCAAGTGGGTACGGCTCCATTGACAGCGGTACAGCAAGACTGATTCACACCTGCAGAAGACAAGACCCAATATGTTTGAAGCTTGGAGGTTGCAATTACAGCTCTGAATACAGCTTGATGGCTCGTGCCTTTACTCCGCTTCAGCACCGGGTACGCTGCCGTTCCCATGAACTGTGGTAATGGGATATTATCCCATGACAAGAGTTTGGGTTGGCTTCTCCTTTCTCCTCGTCTTTTTTTACTGGAAGCACTCCTGCAATCACATGTAAATAGATTTCTCTTACAGCTTTTGCTGTAAAATGACTTTTTAATGGTGTTTTTGTTGCGTCTGCTCCAGTTGATGATCAGGAAAGCGTCTCTGGGACACTTGCTTTACTCCAGGCTGGTAGTGGTCCTGGTGCTCAAAGGGCTGGGCAAGTGGAGACCAGCAAGCTCATCAGTGCAAGTGCCTCTGTACTAACGTGAATGTAAAAATACATTCGTGGAGTCACACAAACCACGCTCTTCATGTGGCATGGAAGAGTGTTCCCTTCCCCAGTAAGGGAGGTTCTACAGCCTGTGTCATACTGGACATGACATCACACAACTACTGGCTCATAGGCAGAGAGTCTCTGTGTTTTACTAACCATACTCATCATCACCAGGAGCACATTCGTACGCACCCATGTGGAACAGCTCCCCTACGAAGAGAGGCTGAGGGAGCTGGGCTGGGTCAGCCTGGAGAAGAGAAGGCTGCGGGGGGACCTCATTGCAGCCTGCCAGTCCCTGAAGGGAGCAGAGGAACAGGAGGGGAATCAGCTTGTTCAAAGGGTAGAAAATGGCAGGACAAGGGGGATGGAGTGAAGCTGGAGGAAGGAAGGGTTAGATTAGATATTGGGGGAAAGTTTTTTACAGAGAGAGTGGTGAGGGGCTGGAACAGGCTGCCCAGAGAGGGGGTGGGTGCCCCGTCCCTGGGGGTGTTCAAGGCCAGGTTGGCTGGGGCCCTGGGCAACCTTGTGTAGCTCCAGGCCTGGAGGTTGGTGTCCCTGCCTGTGGCAGGGGGTTGGAGCTCTGTGATCCTTGGGGTCCCTTCCAACCCTGACCAGTCTATGATTCTATGCCCAGGAGTTTCCCAGGCAGACTGCACACAAGCACAGACTTTCCCTGTGCAGCTCTGTTCTCACTTCTACCTTTAAAGATGCACACAGAGAGCTAAAACCCACCCTCAGCCAACAGGCACCAACAGCCTATGCAGAGACTGAGACCTGGGGACCCACCACGTGGGTTCAGCCATCCCATGTCACCTCTGGTCACCCCAAAAGGCAGCTCTCCCATTACTCCCCACACATCTCCTCTGCAGCAAGGTAATCATCCCACCCTGACTGCTGGGAGGAAATCTAAAAGAATAATATCTGTTTTTCATATTTATTAAAATTCCACAGCATGGAGGCTCTCTAACGAGTCATTAAGTGATGAGTTCTTTACACAAAATTTAACTAATTTCCTTATAAAAGTCTCCATACAGAGCTTCCCAGAACGTTTACCAGTGCAATAAACCATCACAGGGATTGTTTTAAGTCATTTGCCTCCAGACAAAACAGACATTCTGGATCATTTTGATTTCTGCTGTCTAATAAATGAAGTGCTACGATTCTAAACTTAATATCTGGCATCACTGGTTTTTTCTCCTTGCTTTACATCCTTCCTAGACATTCACCAGGACAGAAAAAGATAAATTGTTGTAATATTTTCTGCACATAGAGAAACACATATTTTTCCTCCAAGCTTGTCTTTCAGGATGACTTACTGTAGGTTGCCTTTTTTTTATTTTCCCAAGTATGTTTAGTTTATAACAGCCTGACCTCTAATTAGAGGCTAATTCACTGGAGCTGAGAAACGTCCTGTAGACCTGGGGATTTCTGGCTAGAGCCCTGCTGTCTGGGAATGGACCTTGTCCTTGAAGAGCCCAACAGACTTGAAGCTTTCTTTGTTTATTTAGAAACTGATGCTTTAAACTTGAGCCAATGTATAGTTTTGTTGTGTTTGTGATCATTTTAAGTGAGGACATGCCAGTCTCCTGTGCTATAACATAAACACTGGCCCATCATCACAAAGATATTTTAATTGATGCAAACGAGAATCACGTTAGCTCTTCTCAGCTGGGGCCCTGGGGCAGCTCATCATTATTTTACAACAGCCCAATTCAAGCTTTCCACCTCTGACTGCTAAGCCTGCAGTTTGTAGCAAGAGTCCCCACAGTCTCTGACACTATGCCCACCCCACGGGACGCAGATTGTGCTAACAGCTGGGAGATGCCCTCACACCTCCTTCAGGAAGGGCGTTATCATTCACCCCTCACTTGTCTCCATCCCTTGTTGCCACTGCCAGCACCAACTGTGCCAGTGTTAAAGTACTTTGGAAGCAGCAGGCACTGTCTGTGTCAAGACACATTGAGGCCTCTCAGGTCTTAAGCCAGGCTTGGAGAAACAGGCTGTCCAAAGGTCCATTTTGTGAGCCGATGGCCTCAGCTCAGGCTTGCCATCTGAGTGCCAGCAGAAACAAATGCTCTACCTGGGAAGTGTCTCTCTCTGAAGACCTATTGCTGTGGAACTGTTTAACCATTCCAGCTGCATTCCTTCCTTCCTCCATCACGTATTTTGTCACTTATCTCTCTGCTTCTTGGAGCATTACAATTTTAGGACTCGTATTGTACGAGCTGTAAATACATTTGATGCAGTTTCCCTGCTACTGAATAGAAACCCAAGAGTTTGGAGATGGAAAAACACTAAGCCCAAGCACACTTGGCATAAATAGCATCATACCATCCCAAGGACACTCTGAAAAGAAATAGATGCAGAAGTTAACTGAGTTTCAATGTGTGCCCACTAGGTACATACAATTTAAGAGTCTTCCTTCACAGGGAATACCATATTTCAAAGCATTAGTTAAATCAAGTTAGAACGTTTTATATTCTTAAAACCTAATTTACATCAAGTACAGCCTATTCACATCATCCCTCACTCAAAGTTCCCACTGGAAGATTTAAGACCACAACACTCAGAACAGCAGCAATCACAGAATCACCAGGTTGGAAAAGACCTTTAAGTCCCACCATTCCCATCCTATGCTAAACCAGGATCCTACTGATGGGAGGTTATGCCAGGCTTTCTACAGTCATAGAATCCCAGACTGGTCTGGGTTGGAAGGGACCCCAAGGATCACAGAGTTCAAACCCCCTGCCACAGGCAGGGACACCAACCTCCAGGCCTGGAGCTACACAAGGTTGCCCAGGGCCCCAGCCAACCTGGCCCTGAACCAGTCCTACCCTCGCCCTACAGAAGAGTTTGCAAAGCCCTTCACAGGAATCCACACTTCCTGACCCATCATCTCCTCCAGCATCACCTTGTTTTAAGCAGGTCTCCCAAATCTGGTTTGCTTTCCAAAATGAGATACCAGTGCAGCTCCAACCACCAGAAGAACCACACACCCAAAGTGCTCCTGCCAAGCTCAGGCTGGTGACCTGTTTCCAGGGCTGTAGGTTTCTAGCAGGAGAATCAGGAAGATCCATGCTCTCTCTTGTCCTGCCTCCCTCTTCAGAATTACAAGGATTTTCTGTTCTCCTGGTTTACAGAGCCCAGGGTACAGTAACCCAGACACCCAGCAGGCAATAAAAACAGCTCAAACAAGACAAAAACCTATTTATGCAGAAGGAAGATAAGTGTCTGGAAGAATCATGAATTATATATATAGAAGCCACAACGACTTGCTCATCCACATCGATGCTTCCTGCAGGAACTTAAGCCTTTGCCCTGCACAGGACTGATACGATGACCCTGGCTACACCAGGCTCTGAGCAGAGGTTCCTCCCTGCCCACAAAACCAGGTGAGCTCCCAAGAAACACAGCCAAGGAGCACCCGGAGCACCCAGGCTCTCCCAGCTCTTCCTCCTGACATCCATACGTGCACCGGGGCAGCAACGGGGGAGCAGAGAGGAGAGGGGAGATACCAGAAATAACTTCTACCAGATTTAGGGAGCTGCATCAGCATTTTATGACTTCAACACAATCTGTGAAGAAGAATAATTATCTCAGAGCCGAAGTCTGTCCATGGAGAGGAGAGGCAACGCTGGCCTTGGCGTTGTGGCGCTGTGACGGATAGAAGGAAATACCCTGGAGGACACTGACTCGAGCCTGGGGATTCCCCTTTATTTTTAACTGGACTTAACTCAGCGCTTTCTAAACAGATAGTGGTACTGGACTTGTCTCTAATTTTGGTGGCAGCAGTCGTTTTTTTACGGAAAGCCCTTCCACTGCCAGTAACTGTAAAGCAGTCCTGGATTGCACAGGAAAAGTGCCTCAGCAGAACGCTAATGAACAGTGCAGTGCAGTGTTTAGAGGCAGGAATGTACCTTTACCCAAGTACCCAGGATCAGCTTCGTGCTATGAGACAGGAAGACATGTGCAAATAAACTCACTGTTCCCCACTTGTCCCTTTAGCGACTCATGCTGCTAAAAATTAATTAGTAGGGGGATCTCAGAGAGAGACAGCGAAGGTGTCAGAGCTAGCCTGCTGCTACTGCTTCTCCTTGATGAAGGTGATAAAGAGCTGGAGATCACGCAGCCCATCACAACAGAGCTCCACATTTTCTGTTTCCATGGGTAAAGCCTGACATTCACAGCCTGCCCGAAGACAGGACCCAGCTCTCACCTGTGGAACACACACGTGGCTCCCCCAGCCACAGCAGGAAGCACCGGCTTACGCCACAGCAGCACCAGCTGCAGAAGCTGTCACAGGTGCTCACTGCAAAACCCCCTTTTATTTCCAGGACTGACCTTGTCATCTTCTCGTTAGCCCTGGGCAGCTTGAGGTAAAGCAGATGCTCCAACTTTTTTTGCTCCTTGTGTTTTTCTAGCCTTGGAAGCCACACTCACAGCTAGCGATGGATCATCAAGGCTCTAAAGTGTCTTTGAAGAGCAGCAGTGCTCTTGCTCAGGATTTAGAATTCCACCAGGTCAGTCTGATTTTAGGAACCTTCATAGAACAGAAATTAGTTATTAATGAATTTCACCCTTGAGGACACCACTGCAAATATGATACAAGAGCCTGGATGGGTCATTAACCAGGCATTGGTGCTTTAGCACTGTTTGAAAGCTACTGCTAGAGTGAAATCACTGGAAAAAAAGTAAAAATAATGCAGAGCATCATTTCTCACTTTCAATAACATTATTTTCCAGCACATTATGCTACCAAAACACCATCCAGATGTTATTGCAGCCCTTTCAGATCTTTATACACATGTCTTGATGCAGAGAAACTCGGGTTGAATACATAACCACAATTACAAGACACATCTGCAGCTCTCCTTACTCTGTTTGAAAATTCTTCAGCTATTCTGTCTGGGGTTTGTTTGTGTCCTTTAAACATGATTTGGCAAAATAATAGAATCACAGATCAGATTGACACTCCTTGCTGAAATGCACTGCCTTTTATTCATGTGAAGGTATATACTGCTCCCTGCGCCGCTGGATCTCATTTCCGCGTCAGTGGCATCTACTGACACCTCCTACTTCACATCTCAGTGTTGATCTTTATTTCTTCTGTCCTTGATCAGGAATTCCAGAGCTAAAAGATTCTCTAATCTCAGTGGCAGTCTCCTCACACTTCCACGTGTGTCAGACCGATACAGGAGGAGCACAAGACCCTCCTCCCCAGGAAGAAGCTGGTGGTGAAGCTCTTTCTCCCTCCTGCTCATCACTAGGGCTTTGCTCAGGAGAGAGGAACTCCTTCCATGTGCTTTCAGACCTGCTTTGTGGGCGTGACTCTTGTTCACACAGAATAGATGTCAAAGCAATCCTTTGAGTCAAAGGCACAGAGTGAGACATCCATTGTCCCCCTGCTCCCAATACTACGCAGCCTCCTGGGGACAGCCCGCAGCGCTGAAGGGATGCTCCCACATCCTGGAGCTTCACCCTGCAAGAGCAGCGGCACAAGTGCAGCCCACCCATCTATCCTGCACCACCACAGTGTAGTCCTCGTGCAGCATTACTCAACGCTGTCTGTACTGGTCACTGGGGTAAAAGCAAGTGTCAAAGGCAACCCAGTTCAGGAGATGGAGAACTACACTGGCAACGGCTCCAGAGGTTGCACAGAGGAGGTAACACCACAGTGGGGAAGTTAATGAAAGACACAAATTCCTCTTCCTTCAGCAGAATACTGCACAGTCCAGCTGCTCTACTCCAGAATGGGCTGCAAACCACGTGACACACCAAGGGCTTAACAGAAAACATAAAATATTCCTGAATGAGGTAAACTGAGGCCTGTCTGCCCTAGATGGGTGCTGGGGAGACCCTAATTGAGCTTCCCCAGAGGTGTCCTTGCAGAGGAACAAACCCCCCTCACTGCAGAGGAACAGGGGAAGTTTGCCCAGTCTGCCTCCAGCACAACACACAAACACCATGGCTGCTGCTATCAAAATAGCCTGGTAGCAAACATAAGTATTACAGGCAGCTCCACAAACTTAATCACATCTCTAAAATCTTCCAGTCTCACACAGACACATACCTGACCCATCAAGCTTGAAGTCCAGTGCTCAAAACATCATCTCCAGGAGACTCCATGAGGATAACAAGATGTGAGATGAAGCCAATACCCACCCAAGCACTTCCAAAAGCAGTTGTCTGCGCTGAAAGCAGCCATGGGCACCTTCAGCTGTTTTTTGGTGTGTCTTGGTGCTAGGGCCCATGTGCTGTAGATTACAGAATGAGATTAACCAATTAGCTAATTAGGATGAGATTAGCTATCGTGTTTTCTTTACAAGCACAGGCTGTGGGAGCATGCAGTGCTTCAGTGGTCCAAAGTCCTGCAAAACATCAGAGCTGGCAGGGAGTTACTTTCCTATAAGCACACAGAATAATCGCTTTGTAGCTGGAATCTCTGGTTTGAAAATGAGTTTTTCCTCTCATTTCATCATTCCCTTTATTAGGACACACACTAGTCTGTGTCCCAGCAGACAAAGTTGTGCATTCCCCAGAGGTGACTTTCAGGGAGCGACTGTGTTTTCTTATCTGTCTGTCCTACCAGATGGAAGGACAGAAGACCCGAGGAGCCAGCCTGCTGGCTGTACAGCAAACAGCATTCATCACCCAGAGCCTCCTTACACTTACCCTGAGCTATGTCACTAACACCTAATGGGGGGAACAGAGAGAGTGATGTCCTCAGCTGAGAGCTGAACCCAATGGCACCCAACCACTCGTAGGGTGGGACCTTACCAGTGAAGCACACAAGTTGAGTGACTTGGCTCTCAGGATGAGGAGTGACATATCTTTATGGTGTCTAGTCGTTTTGACCGTAATGACAAGTGAATGACATTATCTGGTGATGATCACACTTTCTTCTAGACAAATCTGAGCACTCGGATGAACATTAAGCTAATTTGATACACATTGATTGAGGATGAGGCTAGAGACAGTCATCTAGTTTCTCTGCGCCTCAGCTTCCCATTTGTAAAATGGATCTAATATTACTTCAGGGGTGATGCAGGGACAAGTGAGTTCAGACCTGCAAAACTCTTCATAACTGCTACTGATGGGGACCAGGCACAACCCTGACAGAGCTGTGATCCTGGTTGGGACACCACATGCAGGACGCCTCAAAGGGCCCAGGGAGGTGGCTAAAAAACCTCTGAGTCCCACCAAAGAACATGGATCTGAGAGTTGTTCTTTATACCTCATTCTCATTGTTTCTTAATGCCATATACACGAAGACACTGGAGAGCTACAGATACAGGTAACTCCAAAAAACACAGCCACCTTTGCTGTACAGCACAAAGAGATCCTGGGCCTCTGCTGCTGCCTGAACCCAGCAGATCATCTCAGTTCGCATCACTGCACATTGTTGCTCTCTGTCTAGATAGGTTTTCCAATCAAAATTGGTCTCCATTCCCAGCTAGTGGCAGAAGAACACATCCATACCTACAGGCTGGCCTACCCATTCTCATGAACATCTGATAACACAATTAACTTCCTGATCCCGTAACAAGTTAGTTGGATGCCTAGGCTGAGCATCCAACTGAAAAGGCAATGTATCAAGATGTAGACCCATACCCATGCCTAGAAGAACCTCTGCTATTAGGTCAGCACTAACCTACCAAGCACAGACTATTTTTGTGGTACACAAAGACCCTTAACTTAGCTTAGAGCTTAGACCCTTAGCTTAGAGCTGCACAGAATGAGTCAAGAATTAACTCCTACAACTAACTGGCCACAGGAATCACCTCTGTGATTCAGTGGAGCTGTCCTGAGCTGCACCAGCTGATGCAGCATCTCGCTGCAGTGACTTAGGGCTGTAGAACTGCTGAATAACAGGCTCCAGAGAAAAATGTCCCAGCACATGCCTCAATTATTTAAGAAGTAGCACGGTAAATCAGCAGGGCTATCTAGGCTGGATTGTAGAGGGAGCAGATTCTGTGCTTTCCGTTGGTTCATCAATGCCAGGGAGCAGCCAGGATGTGACTACTTGGTGTATTCACTACACTGTTTGGAAAAGCACCTTATAAGGCTGCTGATAGCACTGCTCTGTAGCCAGGCTTTCTAACAACCAGTTTTGCTTTGCAAAGATATATGAGAGCTATAAACAAGGATAATACCTGCAGGTTCATCTTTTATTATTTCTCCTTCGTAGCAAAGCAAACTCAAGCATATGAGTGTGTACAAGAGGCAATAAAAGCAGGGAGCAGAATGCAGGAGGCTCTTATGAATCAAATCAATAGATTAATGTAAATCTATGCCTACATCGTTATGCTGATGCATGCAGATTTAATCTGTTCATTTACAATGTCACCAGGTTACTTTGTACCCACACCAGGGTATCACCCCCATGATCACAGTGATGCTCACACCCGGTTACTCCTTCACTTTGACCTCATGTGAGCTCCTGTCCCAACAACCTCACCTGTTTGATGCTGTGATCGATGCCATCTCCAAGTGTCCTAGCAGTGGAAGGAAACTGCAGCTCTGGGTTGGTGGCAGGAAGAGAATGGGGGGTGTCTGAGTAAGATGTCTCACTGGGAGATCTGTGGGTTTCGAAGAGCCTGGTTGGAGAGAAGCCGGGATGTGACGGTGGGGATGAGCAAGGGAAGCCCTCTGTGGTGAGGCAGAGAGGGGACACACACCCAGGAGGGGACAGAACCCAGAGATTTCTGGTCCTGCTGCCAGGACCAATGGGGAAAGGATGAAGCCATTGCTGGCAGCATGGGTGAGAGCCTCCCACACCCCTGGCAGAGGATCCAGGAGCAGGGCTGAGCAATCCCATCCATCCCTATGGCTCATTCCCTGCCTCCCGGGATGAGGAGCCGTGTCCCTGACTGCCTGCCAGCCCTGGCTCCTGCTTCCTTTCCCCAAGCTTTGGACCAGCTCTGTTCTCAGTTCAATCTCAAAATATTATATTCAGAATTACATAACTGAATTCATGTCTAATTTAACCTAACCTCATCAATGATTAAACAATTAAACTTATGATTGCTCTTCTATCTAATCCAGGAGGCATAGTAATGAAATAGCGCGTCTGGAAGAGATGGAAACAATTGAGCAGTTGCAGACAGAGGTCCAGAGGAAGGATGAAAACCCAACGAGGGCGTTTAATGAGCGTCTGGGTTACCACTTCAAAGAGCTTCACTCTTTCTCTCTTGGCATCTTGCAGACAAGACCATTATTACCAGTTACCAAATGCTGGTTGTAAGTGTGAAGTACAGGTTAGTGTGAACGTTGTGCTTACAGAAGCTGAGGTGCTGGACCCTTCCCACCTGCAGGTTAATGGCCATGCTGAACTGATGACGGTTTGGGATCGGTGCAGTGGAATGATGGTAACACTGGAGCTCTGGAGCCCTTCCTCCAGAGCAGCTCCACACTGTGACATGATGGAGTCAGCGGGATTCAGCCTTCGGCAGCCAGCAGAGCACAGCGACATCGCCACAGTCGAGATCCACACGGGAGTCGCTTTGATGTAACTGAGAATACTCAGCAATAAGGGATTACCAGTGAAAACACCTCACCTAAGGAGATCACCTTCCTCCCATTCCAGTCAGATTTCCTTGGCATGCTCCAACTCCTGTCTTCACTCTCAGGCATTTTGGAGAGTTGGTCATTTAAGGACAAGGAGAAAAAAATCAGTAATGTGCTACTTTGGCAAGGCTCTGAAGCTTGCCTTCACTTAAACCTGCCAACAGCCCAACCAAATATGGGCAAGTCTTCATTAAAACATTGCCAAAACACAATTCATTCTTTTAAAAGATCCTGTTAGAAAAAGCCAAACCCAAAACATCGATGCAGGAAACTCTTCAAATGTAAAACCAACACGCCTTCTTCAGCTTCTCTAGAAATCTGGAGGAGGTTGAATTTAAATCCCTGGCCCAAAATCCCTCTTTAAATCTGTTAGTCTGTGTAGCACTCAAACCACAGGTTCCCAGCTACTGTTAGGTGCAGCCCAGCAACATTTGCATGGTTGGCATCAACAAACCCTGGGCCTTCTCTTCTAGCTCAGTGAATGCCATTGAAAGCCAGTGCTGAGCATACAGCTACTCCCTCTGCACGTGGGGTTTGTTTGGGTTTGGTTTCACCCTATTCTTCCCCTCAGCCACGTGGTATCATTACCTGATCTATAATTTACACTGTTATTCAGAGCACTAGCGACAGTTTACATCTCTGCTGCAGGAGCACAGCGTGTCCAGATAACATCAATATTTTATTTAGCTCTGTTTCTGTATTTATTTGCTTATCCAGGTGCTTATTAAGGATGGAATTGCTGAGGAATAAATAGAGACTGAGAAGCAGCAAAAATAAGACTGGAAACAAAATGCATCCACGATGGTGCCTGTGCTTTCCCTCCCTCTCCAGCCTGTCGAGCTTCTTAAAATTAAGAGTGTTTTGAGGGCATTCCTGAAGAGCAGTGCACACCTCCATGACAGCAGATGTGTATTCCCATTGCTGCTGTCTCTCATGCTTCCAGAAACTCCAATGACTTCCTTTCAAACTGGCAGGTCTGAATGGAACCACTTGTGTTTTCACAGGGTTCTTAAAAGCAAACGAGAGCCTTAAGGGTGTCGTTTTTAATCACCAATTTAAATTCCATCATCTTGACAGTGATAAAAAGTGACACCCAAAATTCAGGCAAGAAAGACAGTTTGACAGGTTTCCTTGAGTTACTGGGAGCTTCATGCGGATCGACATGTTTACAAGCAGGGAAACAACCTCCTAATTTATTAAAAAGTGACTCGGGTAATTAAACAAAAATGGGAAAATTCTGTGTTGGCTCAATGTTATCTCAGTACTGCAAGAACATTAACAGCCCTGGTCCTGTGAGACATCACACGGTGATGGTGGATTCTGGAGCATTTAGCTTCTGGTGCGGATCCCAAGTTAAGTGGGATACATGCTAAGTACACGCAGAAGGTTCTGGAAGTGTATGGCCCAACCCTGCACTACTTGAGCTTGAGCGGATTCAATTCTGGATGCAGATATGTTCTATGGGTTGTTCAACTCTGTTTACCTTGGAAAGGAAAGATCATTCTCCAATAGATGGGAGGAGACATCATCAGCACTGACAACTTGCTGCCCGGTTCTTTGGCCCTTGTCCCATCACAGAGACTTCTTCTGACTTACAATGGAGGCACAGAAGATAAACCTAATTGCAAACATACAATCATGTTACAATCATATACCCTCACTCAAACATCACATGACTTTCCCCTTTTTACCTATATAAAGTTCCTGAAACCAAATGGTGCCTGTATGGAAACAGCAATGGGGGATTTCTCTGGAACTTGCCCTGCAGCTGCTGGAATGTTGCTGAGTTTTAGGAGGGAATCCACTTCTAGAGCTAACAGTGATGCAAGGGAGGAAAAGCTGCAGATCCAGCACTGCAATGACAAACTGGACTGAATTATTTTGGAGAATTTTGAGCAATCCACTTACTTGTTTAAAAAAAAAATCTAAGTAGCCAGTAAAGAAATTCAAAGAAAAAAAATAAAATTCCACTTCTTATAAAATAATTTTTCCCTTCACAAGCTTCCCAAGCCCAAACTCACTCCCCAGGCTCTCCAGGTGCTGCAATCCATTGTCACAGCTCTCCTGCAGTGGTACATCATCGTTCATGGCACTATACAGCCAGCATAACCACAGCATCCCTGAGCGGGACTGCTGTCATGATGTGATATAAATAATTATAAGGATTGCTCAGAGAGGAAATTTCAGCTCTCACAGCCCCTCACCTTCTCTTCAAGAAATAAAAGGTGGTTCTGAAAAATGGACTGATATGATTTATGTGCAATGTTATGCACTTTTTTCTTTTTTTTTGCATTTCACCCTAATATTTCTAATATTAAATCACAGCGTTGCTATAGACTATGTACTCCAAGCTGCTTAAAGAGCAAAGGGGTACCTAAGGGAGCAGTTGTCTGGGATGTATATGTAGGCTTGTGCAGGTAGCCCATCATTACTACAGTTAGCACTACACAGCTCCCATCCCACTAGAACAGTCAGGCACAAAGTACTGCAGGCAGCACAACAGCTGCCCTGCCAGCAGGCCATTAGTTAGCTCATGCCAGACACTACATACATTATTTGTGGCAGGCTTCTACTCTAAGAAAAGGGATAAAAAAGCTTGTGATGAGAATAAGCCCCAAATGGTCCATCAGTAGGAGCTCCGTGGCTTCTGGAAATACTTTGGTCAGCCAGTCTGATGTGCTGGATTAAACCTGACAGCAGCTGGACAAAATACTGAGGTCTCCAGCAAAATAATGGGATTCATTTAGGGAAAGATAATATTCAGCTTCTCTCATGTCAGGAAGCAGGACTGCTTTGAGCCCAGGGCTGGGCGACTTCACCCCTATGAGCTACACCTTGGTCTGGGGGTGGATTAATTCAAGCTGTTTGTACCTGGGCTCGCTGTGGAGCCCTGGCTGTCAGCAAACCCTTGGGCAGCAGGTCCTACAGAAATGCACAGGGAGCAGAGAGACACGAGTCTGCATCCACCCCGAAACCAGAAACGCTGGTGCAAAACCATCCTGGTGGAGATTCCTCGTTGAAGCTGGGAAGCTGTCTGATCCCACCCATGAGTTTCCCCACACATGCACTGTGCTCGCAGAACACGTGTGAAAACCTGAATTGAAAATCAGCAATAGCTCAGAGGGGCAGGGGAGGGACTTACAGGCTCCTGAAATGACAGGGACACATTCCAGGACAGAAAGCTGAGAATGGATAGAGAATCAAAACTCGAGCCTCACACTCCAAGGACTTTTCCCACTGCTGAGCCCAGGCTCTGCATAAAGCCTGATGGGCTCAAGAGTAACAAGCTGCACAGGGGATCCGGCCCCTCACCACTCTCTGTAAAAAACTTCCCCTTAATATCTAATCTAAACCTGCCCTCCTTTAGCTTTAGTCCATGTTTCTGTAACATAACCAGCCTGGTGGTCCAAGACATCCCTCTGCCATCTCCACTACTACCAGGTGTAGTGGTGTTTCGTTTTCTGGGTGATGTGCCACGTTTGTGGTAGGCACTGAGCTCTAGAAAGAAAACCCCGCGACCATGCAGAGGACTGTGAACAACCAGCAAGCTGTTCCCTCTCCTGCGGTTCAAGAAGTGGGAATTGTGCTCAATAGTCCTTCCTGAAGGCCAGTGCTTTGTGGGATCAGGGTCTGTTTGCATCAAGTACGATTTCAGTCTTGGAAACAGGATAAAACTTTGGTCTGTGCTCTGCCATTGGGTTAATCCTGTCCTTAGCTTGGGACTCTGGCAAAGGCGATGCTGGGAAGCATCTCTGCAGAACTGGCCCCAGAGGCAGGCATCTGGGGAGCTGCTCCCAGTGATCCTGCACTCCCTGGACTGTGAAGCAGGTCCCCAGGGTGGGACATGCCGGCCTCACTCTGCTCCCTTCCAAGCCACAAAGATTCATCTGGGAACAGAGTCCAGGCAGCTCCACCACTGCTGAAAATCCCATCGGAAAGCCAGCCTGCGGGACCTGCATGGCTAGGCAGTGGGCTCACATGTCCTCCTGGAAGAGGCTGCTTTCCGAGGTCCTCTCCAAATTCCTGACCCAGGAGGGCAAGCAGCTGCTCACAGCTTCCAAGAGGTTTTCCGGGGTGACGCTGCCCTGACGAATACCTGGGAGCTCTGCCACTGACTCTGCCTGCCTCCCACTGCAGCCAGGGCTGGAGAGGAGCAGAAATGCCATCCCAGGCAAAGGTAGTTTTATTAAGGAGAGAAACCTTGTTATTTCTTCCCCAGATCTTATTGGCTTTTTGTTGTTTCCATTAACTTTTATGAGTTTAATAAACATGCCCGATTTTAAAAAATAAAGTGTTTTCCCAGCCTCAGAAATTGGATTTTCTGTCTAGCCCAAATGCACCAGTCTTAAACTGCTCACCAAGAGGAATCACTGAAACAACGCAACTGAGTATTTTGTATTATTTGACGGCAAGTAAGGTGCAGATGATTTGGAATAAAGCCACTAAATTAATTGTGTTCATTAGTGTAAGCCAAATGAAGGAGCAAAAATAGCAGAATAAACCCATCTTTACCTATGTGATGACTTTAAGTAAAGTCTTCTGCCCGGCTCATTGGCCAAATCTTAAGTACAGTGGCTCCGTTCGTTAATGCATTAAATCTCTTTTGTGATGGTGAAAGTCAGGCTTAAAAACAGCAAGACTAACTCAGCAACTTGATGAGTCTTTACCTAAAATCAGCTGGTGCCCCTGTCTCAGAAACACGTAAACCATGGCAAAGAAAAGATATCACACCCAGATATAACGTAGTTTCCCTCTCAGTTTTCCTCTGGAGCTCACCAATCCCTCAGTCACTGGAGCACAGTGGCAGTTCAAAGTCACCTTCCTTAAACCAGCCAAGCTCCAACTCACGGATGTCCCTGCAGCCCCCCGCCCCGGTGCTGCACCAGAGTCTGGCTGAACTAAAGTAGGTGTGAACTCTTCGAAAACTTGGAAGGTCTTTGCAAGGACTAAAAGTGTCACTTGATTACAAGTAACATGGCAGTGGAGGGGAAAATAAAACCCAAAAGCCAAGCTAATTTAAGGACTTCCGAGCCTGAAAGGCAGTCCAGGGCTCTAGAGAATAAGGTCAGATACAGCATGGTGCATAATTACTCACACTGGGCTAGATGCAGACGTGAGCACTGGGTCACTATGAAAAGGCAACTCCACTGAGTCCCAGCAGTGACTGGGATAAGGCATCACTAAAACTCTGCATCCTGTCCTGAAGACACAGAGGACATTTAAATACCTCCCCAGTAAACTCAGAGTTACCATTCAGGAATCCCTGGGGTTTGGTTTAGCCTCTCTGGAATCCTGCTTTGTCCGACCTGTTCCAAAGCAAACCTAATAGGTTTACAGCTGCTGCAATGCCCAAGGAAAATAACACCCAGTCCTTGCCTGAAAATGAGCTGCCTTCCCTGATGGTTCCTGTATCACTGCAGCAGGGTAAGCTGTAATGAGACGTGAGAGGAAGGCCTTCCCTCGCCTCAGCTCCCACTCAAATCCATATTACAAAGCCATTTTCCAGCAAACCCGTATTTACTTGGCCCAGGCTCGAGGGCAAAAATTCTCTATCTGATGTTTAAATAATGACAACCAATTTGCAGGACACCGGTAATCTCAGATCAATTGCTCAGAAGCTGTTTAAAAAAATATATTAAACCCCTTCTCTGTGCAGTGCTCAGCAGAACAGGAGCGGCCTGCAAAGCAGCCAGAGAACTGCCAAGCAGGAAGAAAATGGAGAGTGAGACCAACAGGCTGTACAGCACTGTACAACCAGCAGTTGCAACACAGAAGAAAAGCGATTTAAAAGTCACCTTCTGACAAAAATATATTCTGTTTCTAGAATATATATTTCTAAAATATTTCTATACTCTTCCCTGGTTTTGTTTGTTTCCTTCTTTCTTTCTTCTGGTTGCAGTGTTTGGGCAGGAAGACATCTCCCTTCCACCCACTTCTTCCTGAGTAAAACGGGATGTGGTGTGGGAGATGCGGCCCTGACATGGTTTTGCCTCCCTGGGCCCACAGGACTGGCACTGGCCAGTCCAGCAGTGGCCAGCCCGGGAGTGGTTAGGCCAAGACTGCACCAGAGGGTCTGTAAGGTCAGACACTGCTGCTGATTGCACAGGAGACAACCCCTGCACAACACAAAAATCCCCCGGAGGTTAGAAGATGCTCCCTGCACCCATCCAGCACGGACCTCCTGCCTCTGCCAACCCCTCAGGGTGCCAGACCAGGCAGCACCACCAGGACACGGGTGTTTCAATGAAGCTCTTGAAGGAAATAAAATAATCTTTCCCCAGAACTGTAAAACTGCCTGACAGCATTCCACCAGAGAGACAAAAGTCTCCATAAAACTCTGTGTGGTGCCCAAGCCATCTCCACTGAGCCCTCCTCTCTGCAGGCCATTCCGCTTTACAGGCTGGGTACTTACAAATGAAAAAATAGAGTGCAGCGATCTCAGTTTTGCCTCCAAAGCAAGAGTTAGTTACAAAAATACTTGGTGTTTTTAGTATAATCTGGGATATTGTCACAGGGCTATAGAAAACCCTCCCATTTTGTAACTACCATCTCCCAGCACCAGGATCCGCTCTGTCCCTCACTCCCGCTGCACGTCCCTGTGCCCAGCATGTCACTGCTGAATCACCTGCAAACTGGAGGCCTGGGGAGTATTTTTAACTCTTTGATCACATCGGATCAACTCAAGTTCTGAATTACAAATATTCTGGTACATATTCTCAATGGCTGATGATAAATGGCATTATACAGTCACTGCCATCCCTACGCAAGAGCCTATGAAGGACTTGATCGGACCTCAGTGGTGTCAGAGCAACTGCGTGCAAACAGGGTATGAGCATGGTGGAGTCACCTCATGATGGCCCACAGCTTGCTTCAATCACGAGGAAGCCATGGGGCTGCACCAGGCAAGGTGGCTGCTGCAAAGGCTTTCCTCCTGCTGCTCCCCTCCCAGCCGAAATCGGACCTTTAACTCGGGGAATATAAAAGCCCCATGCACAGAGCTACAGGGTCCCCCTCCAGCAATAATTCATCCTTGCTGGAGACAGCCAACCTAATGCAATCTTAATGTGATAAACCACTAACTTGATTGGATTCAATGAGATGTAAATTATTAGATTCAATAAGTACACAGAGACCATTTCACCTTACGCTCTGCTCAGGAGGATTCTGCCTCCCGTCTCTTCATCATTCCTGTTAATTATATGCAATGCATCCCCAAGATGAGAAAGGTTGGGGACTTGAGTTGTCCGTGGACTCCTCACACAGCATCACAGCCTCCCTTCCTGTAGTACTATGGCTCTTACTGATAAAGAAGTTCTATTCAGAATAGCTGCAATGACTTAGGGTCACAGGCTGATCTTCAGCAGGGTCAAAACCGAACTAATAAAATCCTCTGTTTGTCCAGATCCAGGCAAGATTCATTTTCAGTAACCAAAAGCTTTGTGGCAACAATTAGATGTTTATAGTTTCTCATTCACTGAAAGATCCCTGAAAATCTGTTCTGCTGAGCACAGCAATCAGTGCTCCCACTCCAAAAAAGGGGAAAAAAACATGGGGCACTAGGAAAATGTCCAAAGATATTCACAACAACATGACTCCAAACCAGTGCCTCAGCCTGTAAAACTCAAGTGGGATTTACATCCCCCTGCGGTGTGCAGACATTTTGTAAGGGTTTCTTCTCATAACCTCCTTCAGATTCCAGCTCAGACAAGCGATACAGATTCATTTTCATTAGCTGGTGTCTCTCTAATCAGAAACGGGCACTGGTTTTCGCTTGGTCATGCTCACCTCTCTCACCTGAAATTTGCCCTGTCTCCCACCAGACAGGTTTCTTACTACCCAACCTCCTCCCATTGTCTTTTCAGCCCTTTCCAACTCACCACGGTGTAACTCCCTTTTGGGCAGCATTGGACAACTGATCTTTGCTGTGGTGAGGGCAGACTTCCACCCTACAGATGTTGCTTTCTTTGCATTGAACAAGTTCCAGGGACTTTTCTTCTTTAATATATAGTCTGTTTTAAAAGCCCTAGAGAAAATAACTTGAAATAAATAGCAGATAATCTGCTAGTCCTACTGTGAGCATCACACTGCCCCTGCTGTTGTAGGTATTCCTTCACCCCAGGCACCTCTGAACAGAGTTCTTCAAACAAAACATTCCAGCTTGAATTTGCTCAACAGTTTTACACTGACTGCTCCTCGTTTTCCCAGGTGGATTTCCTCCTGGCTTGGCATGGATCAGGGTGGGTCAGGGTCTGCCATCACTGAATCCCCAGCTCACACCCCAGCAGGGACCACAGCAGCATCGTGGCTCCCATGGACTAGCCCTGCAGATGTTTTCCAGCCTGATGAGAAGGTGAGCACATCTCTTCCAGCTGCTAGGAATCCATTTGAGGTGCGAGAGGTGGCTGCTGGGATCATCACCCAGCCTTGGGTGACTGGAGTATAACATATGGTCCTTCTCATGGGGTTTTCACACTGATGCCTACAGCACTGATGCCTCCCACCATTCCTTCTCTTTCAACTTAAACCCAAGTTTTTGGCTATTTCAATGTGCAGTTGCTAAGCAGTAGCAGTAACATCAGTGGTACCTTTACAATGACACTCCTGGGCATGTTGGAGCTTTCTCACACTGCTCCTCCTGCTCAGAGCTGAGTTTCACACTCCCTGCAACTCTCACCAATGCTGGCTGGCTTCGTCAGCATTCTTCATCTCATTTGTTTTCCTATGCTGGCACAGACAGGTGAGTTATTTCTGGCTTATTACCAGTAAATAATGAGCAATTGCATCCCAGATTAGAAAATCCCTTTGGGATCCAAAGCCACAAATGCTGCAGTGTGGACACATAGATAATTAGAGAGTGGCTCAACGTGAAATCCACTGAAAGCAGGAGGCAAGAGAGGAGGAGGTGTAATGAGTAATTGCCAGCCCAAGGATGTAGGTGCAACTGTTGCAGGGAACTTGTTGTGGTGCCTCTGAAATATCCCTGGGATTGGATTTGGGAAAAGAAGGCGAAAAACCCAATAAGAGTTTGGGAAATCTCTTTGGCTCTCAACCAGGACCTCTGCAGTTGTCATCAAAGCTGATGCTGAAGGAAAATGGGAACCTCTTGAGGACAACTTCGTTTGAGGAAGCAGTGCAGAGTATTTTGGGATGGAAGGTAGCTTCAGGGAGAAGTAAAGCTGGAGCCAGCCTTCGGCAGGTAGCATCTTACAGCCTTTGCCTCCCCCAAATTAACTTACCCAGAACTCTTCATGTCCTTCTGACTCCCTGCTGTGTGTGCTACCCTGAAAGGTCAGGCAGAAGCATCGCGTTCCCACAAACCATCAACAAACCTGAGAAACGCAGAAGGCAGGCAGAAAGCTCGTTCTGCTACAGCAATACGGGTCGGGACTTTTATTTCCCATCGACTTCTCTGTACTTGGCCGGATTCTCACCCGGTGTCAATGCGTAGCCCAAAGGAGAGGATTTGAGTCCAGCGCTAATTAGTTTACTGTAATGAGGTAAACCATGTTTCACCTTTCCAAGGAAGTCATTATTTGCACTCTTCCTGCTTTCCAGTACTTGGATCGGGGCTGAAGTGCCTGCCTGGTTCGCTCAGAGAGGCAGCAGAACCAGGAGCTGTGGTGTATCCAGTATATACAGAAACGATGAGGAAATGTTCTGGAACATGGGGACTCCAGGGACAACTCAGAAGGATGGGACCCACCTTACACCCAGCTCTGATGGCTGGGGAGGGACACAGCTGGGATGGAATGAAGAGTGCAATGGGTCTACAGCAGAGTTGGTGAAAATTAAGCTAACAAAGATGTGGACTTCGAAGTTGTTTCCACTTCACAGAGGAAGGAACTGAAAGAGGACAGCTTCCCATACCTGGGAATTCTCCACTGAGCTGGTTTTATTCTGGGATCCAGCGCCCATAAGCACATCCCCTCTTCTAAATGCAACAGCACAAAGGATTCCCCAAGCTGGGGCTTCTCCCCATCACCTTCCCCTAACTCAGAAAGCTTAAGGAGTTTAAAATCAAAGCAAAGTAATGAACAGAGACCTTCAAAAAACACCAGGATATCCATCCATGCAGGACATGCCAGGGATGAAGCTGCTTAGGGGGAAGTTTTCAGTTTTTACAAAAGACTAGGCAAATAAATACTAAGTTTTAGAAAGGGAGCCTTTCTCTTTCACAGGGGTTTAGATCCTGCTTTCACGGGATGCCAGTCCCTGCTGGTGCTCAGACGAAGCAGCTCCAGCCCTCAGGGAAGCAACCACACCACGCCTGCTGTATTAGTAGGGATCTCTGTCTCATATCAAATACAGGCCTGTTTTCAGAAGGTATTCATGGGGGCCACTAAGTGATTCTGAAAATCCCAGTTGCCAGCCCCCTCTACAGATACCTAAGCATCTTTTAAAGTCAAGGCAGACCCCCTCTGGCTCAGCAGACTCTGGATAAGCTGCTCCTGGAGCTTTGCTTTTTGCTTTTTCTTTTTTATTTTATTTAGGAAATGGATTGCTGTTGTAAAAATTTATCTCAGGTTTTAAGAACCACTTCAGCTATAAAAAAGGATAATATTAAGCAGGGGAGAGTTATGAAATAAGAATGATCAAATACTTACAAGCCTTATCATCAATAAAACGGTAAAGTTAGCCACACCAGTTCACTTCAGGGCATCTGCTCACATTTAATTGAATGATTGTTTTAATTTTTCATTGTTTAAAACCACTCAACCACTTATCAAAAGCCAGTGCTGCTCTTACAGACGAGCATAACGACTTCTCACTCTGCTCCACTGAAGAGTCCAAAACTTTTTAGGAATCGTGGACCCCACGAGAGCTGCAGAAATACAACAGTTGAGGTTTCCCAGGCAGGATTCCCTAAGAGGGATCATGTCCTCACACGTCGCCTTGGGAACACTTTGGGCTTTTATCAGGGGAAAGCGGGGTGCTACGTCCTCACCCCCCACAAACTTTCAAGAGGTTTTTCTCTTGGGCATTATTCTCCTTTAAGGAATCTCAGAGGTTCAACCTGGCATGAAATAATGCAGGTAGAGGTGTCCTTCTCCAAAGAGGTTTAGCATTTTCTGTGGGGTGAGATGTTTCTGGAAAGCCTGGGATAAGTTAAAGCATGATGTACGGGTACTGGCACTGGAAACATGGCCATTACCTCATTCAGACCAATGATGCCACCACTCAACACCCACAAGGTCTGAAGTCCTTGGTTCATAATGGGCACTGCCCCAAAGACCTTCCACTCTATAAAATCGTGGCAGAAAAGGGAAGAAAAGCTTTTCACACATCAAACACCAGAGATGTCCCCCCTTCTACGAGCTGACTGGCTGTGGCAGTGTGGATGCCATCATGGTGGTGCTGGCAGAGGTACCAGTGGTGCTGCAGGAAGGGGGCAGCATCCTGCTCCCTGCTCCAGTTCCTCCCACTCTAAATCCAACCCTGCCTAAAGCCTGCCAGCCCATGGGAGAGCAAAGCATGGGCAAAGCAGCAAGAAGCTGGGTTCCAAGTCAGCATCAGCACTGACCAAGTGCTGCAAGGGAACCTCCAAACTTGTTTTGAAGCAAGGTCTGAGCACCCTGCAGATCACATCGAGGGAGGTGAGCCATTCAGGTGGCCTCAGTGTGTGGCAGGATGAGAAAGCCAAAGGAAAGGAAGTCCCTCAGACCTGCAGACATCAAAAAAGCTCCTGCTGTCTCTAGGGAAGCAGAGGCCAGACTCTGGGGTTTTTGCCATTGGTACTAAGGGCACAAATCAGTGCAGCAAGTTTAAGGTCCAGCCCCAATTTATTTTTCCAGGACAGCTCTCTCTGCAGGGGAAGGCTCTGGTGGGACCTTAGAGCAGCCTTCCAGTACCTGAAAGGTGCCTGTAAGAAAGGTGGGGAAGAACTGTTCCCATGGGCATGGAGCAATAGGATGAGGAGTGATGGTTTTAAACTAGAAAAGGGGAGATTTAAGTTGGATATTAGGAAAAAACTCTTCACTATGAGGGTGGTAGATCACAAGAAAAGTTTGCCCAGAGAGGCAGTGGATGTCTTATCCCTGGAGACATCCAAGGTCAGGCTTGCTAGGGCTCTGAGCAACCTGCTCTAGTGAAGATGTCCCTGCTCAATGCAGGACTCAGTAGCCTCTAAATGTCCCTTCCAACCTAGCACATTGTCTGTATGACTGTATGCATGATTCGCCCCCAGCAGACCAAAACCTTGCCAACCAGATCTCCAAATTAAGAGTTGTGCATACGATGGGTGTACAATTTGTCAAATCAAAATACCTGCACCTTCCAAATTTTTTGCATCATCCCCTATTGTTTCCTTTACCCTCTTTGTTTAATTTACTTTTTTAATAACAGCTCAATCCTGAATGTAAGCACCATGTCAAAGCAAAAGCTAGAATGCCTCAGAAAAATGATTCAGCTCCTCTGAATTCTGTTTCCCTCCCAAATAGGCCACTGAACATCATCTGAATTCACAGAAAGCTTTGGATTTGCTGAAACTGCTGTTGTTGAGTTTGGGGCTTATTTAAACAAGAAAACTTAGTGTCCACTGAAGGCAACTTCCAAATATGAGATTAGCTTTATTGTGAGATGGACCTCAAAACCATGAGATGTCAACACCGAGTGCTGGACCCTTCAGTGCCCCAGACCAGGAGCTTTTCCCAGCTTCTCAGCTCATCCCTGCAAGCTAATCTTCACTGATGTGCAGCACAGAAACTGTTCTTTTTCCTTCTTTTAAACAAAACTGAGAATTTTGCAAAATTGAATGGCTCTAGCATCAAACACTGTGATACAATCTCAATTTGGCACTGCAGATGTCTTAGGGCTGAAACCCATCACTTCTCCGAGTCTAGCCTGACTGGGTGGAATTACTGTGGGCTTCCCTCGGTACAGCAGATGGTGGAGGCTCCAAGGAATCAATTCCAGGGCCCTGATTCTCCTTCCTATCCATGCCCTGCACTACGTTTAACATCCCACTATTTTGCCACTGGCAAGGAAACTACCAAGGATACAGAGAGAGAGAGAGAGAAGAGCTCCTCTCACACCACGCTGCCGCGCATCAAATCCTCCTTGTTGTCAGCACAGTCACGAGCAGAATCACAGGGGCCACATTCCCATGCAGATGCTCACCGCAGCCTCCCTCACCTTGGGGAGACTTGCTGGGGTCAACCTCCAAAAAAATCCAAGAGCTGCTTGCCCTTCCCCATCCCTGTGTGGCACGGACACATCGGGATCACAGGGAACAGCCCACCTGAGATAGAGCAGGGCCTGAGACCCCCCAGTTACACCAGAGGGATGGCAAAAGTGAGATGAACTGCAAATTCATAAAATTATGAAATCCCCAGAGCCCAGCACAGGGCTAATTGTCTACAGTAAGTCTTTGAGTGCAATTACCAGCACTAATGCTTGCAGGGACAGGTTCCAAAAGAGCACTATTTAAAACTTCCAGAACTGGAGGGTTTGGGGTAACGCTGAAGCCAAGCAGATAACTTCTGGGAGAGAAGAAACCAAAACTGTGACTACAACTGATGCTGTGAGCTGAGGGAATGCCACACCAGGACACCTTGAGAAGGAACAATCTGGATTTTCTTTCTTTCTTTCTTGCAAATGCTGCTGGTGGTTGATATCCAGACATTGGTCATTAGATCTAGTTTTATTACAGCCATAAAAGAAGTGAGTCAACAGCTTAGTCACATCAGGCAGGATATGCTTCAAGCGCAGCCTGAATGAAAGGGTGAAGTTAAACACTGAGAAATACAAGGTAATTAAAAAGAGAAGCCTAATAGTTTCTTCCCTCAACCAGCGAGCGGTAACTTACAGGACAGGCTTTGAGTAGGAGAGAAAGGAAGCGAGCTGGATGTATCCACATGCATATTGGGATGGTGGTCCATAAGCCATGACCACAACAGGTCTCCTGGCTTTCCAGAGTATCAGGAACCTCAAGAAATGCCAAGAAAGACACAGAATCTGGTTCCTGTCCTACATCAGCATAAGCTCTGCTGCACATCGAGTCCGTTTGTGCTGATTATCTAATCACTACAGGCAGACACTGCCAGCGTGAAGGCTGTCGGGTAACAAAGAGAAACAGGTCAGCCAGCTCTGGTAGCTTCAACAAGCCATGTGAGCATGGCGTGACCTTTCAAGGGTGATCCAGAAGAGAGTCGAAGGGAGACCTAGAGCACTATTTATTTATTTTATATTAAGCCACTGAGCCCGCGGGAAGAGAGAAGGAAGGTACGGAGTGCGTGATGGGAAGAGAGCAAGGAGGAAATCTCTGCAGGTAAGTCAAAGAGATTGTGTCACTGCAGGACTGGAAATAAGTCTCTCTCAGACAGCACAGCAGATTTATGCCACTCTAGGCTTGGCTCCAGCAGGCTGGAAAGTTGGAGCGAGTTTTTTAGGATGTCATTTTATTTCAGCGTGGGTACGCGGCTGAGGCTCAACACTGAAGGAGTTTAATGATGCTGCGTTCTCCAGGGAAGCATTAAATACACAGACACAGTCACACATCCACTCCTGTCCGATGGCAAGAACTAGCACTTGCTACTGCAACAGAAAATGTGAATGGGATTAGTGTTTGGTGAGTAAGACACCAAAGAGCATCCTTCACAGCAGGCGGGGTGGGAGCCGGGAGGGTGCCAATCTGCTCCTGAATCCCTGGGGCCACCGAAGGTCTGGCCACTGCCAGTGTTACTGTAGGCAACTAACGAGGTCTCTGTAATCTGGTGCAAATAATGGCATTAACTTCTCCTTTGGGATGCCCAGATGAAATGGATTATGTGTTTAGACATGGGAAGGATTAATACGAGGAAAAGCCAATGTGCCACCAGAGGGCACTGAATGAAACAGGTTGGGTTGGGTTTGTAAGGATAAAACAACCAAGCCATCTAAATGTTCAGACCTGCACCCACAGACACACCTCACAGCCCAGTGCCTGACGGCATGCATCGGTTTGGTGCTGGAACAGCGTGGTGAGAGCCAGCAGAGCTGTGCTGGCACGGCATCGCTGTAAGGAAGGCATTGGGAACCAAACATGTGAGAGGAGGTGAAACAGAGACAAAGCTTCATGGCAGACATGAAGCCAGAAGCTTCCAGCAGAGGGAAAGCCTCCTCCAAAGCCCACCACACCTTATCTCAGGCACACAGCCAAGGACCCCCATAAAGCCGTCTCCATTCTCACAGGGCCCTGGCCAAACCCAGAGCACCACAGCCTCCCCCGGGCCAGCAGCACGGACCCTGGCAAGGCAGAGCGGGCAGAGCTGCAGCTACACTACCATGGACCCCAAGGGCTCTTCTGCATCTGGATTCTGTTTGTGCCCGTGGGATGCGATGACTACAGTCACTGCTCCACCTCTCCAGTCCTCCCCTGCTGCCAGAGCCTCCTCTGCCCAAGGGAATAACCTTCCCATGGACCGGGAGGAGGTGGGGGCTGCTGCTGCAGCTTTGCTGCCTCGCTCCGCTTTGTCCTCAGAGCGCAATTACCCGAAACACAGAGTCAGACGGCACAATTTACAATCCCTGCAGCTTTTTGGCATCCCAGTGTGTTGGCTTACAGATAGAATTTGTAGTAGGACACAGCAGATAGACAGAGCACTCTAATTACAGATTTACATTAAGAGGAAGGTTTAAAAGCTAATAGGACATTATTAGAATAATGATCCCTAGATGTTCTTCCAGCTGAACATCTGCCATTACTAATTAAAAACAAGTTAAAGTCAACCTGTTTAAAGAAAAATCAATATTTACAGAAACTAGATACCACCCCAAATGTTAGACGTGGTGCCGACCTACAGGAACCTTCCCACATGCCATACCAAGCTGAGGGTTTCAGAAAGCACGCCAGTGATAAATGGGTGCCTGAGCAAAAAGCTGCCTTTGTAAAAAGCAAGTCAGAAATTTGACTCATGCACAAGCCTGTTTGTCTCCCTCATTAGTCAGCTGCCCAGCAGTTTGAAACAACTGCCACACAAAATGATATGCTGCCCACTTTCTCAGATCGGGGTGGGGTTTTTTTCCACCCCCCACAAGCAGGTTAGAAATTCCATTTTGAGGGGCAGAGGAAAATAATCTTCTTGCAGTCTCTGTCTCCTCTGCCAGCATCCCTGATTGCTATTGAACTGAGTGTCATTTTGTGGAAGCACACAGAATCTGCATCACTCTGTCTACACAGGCGTGTGAGAGTAAATCCTGGAAGTGAAGGCATACAGTTACAGAGAGAAAACAATTAGGCAAAAACTTACAATAGCAAATAGCTTTGAAATCCATTAGCTACCTCAAACTGAAAAACAAGTGCTTATTTCATCAGTCATTGTGCAACCGAACAGAACCAGAACCAGCCCCTGAAAATGAGGAGACGAGCGACCATCTGACCCAAGGTGGATTTTAAAATCTAACTCCAGTATTGTGCAGGAGAAGTAAAGCTCAGAAATACACAGGCTCAGTCAAAGGCGAAGAGGAGAGCATCCCAGCCCCTGAGTGCAGGCTGCAGGACTCCCCCGGAACTCAACAGGGGAGTCACCGGCATCACCCGACCCAGGACCACTGGCCAGTACGAGGAGAGGGAAAGGGAAGGGATGAAGTCCTCAGGCTAGCTTGTCTTTCACCTCTCACCTAAATCCAAATCTACTGAAAAGAATTCCAGACAAGTCTGACTCTGGAATTGGATTCTGCCATCGATCTGACAAAGCCCCTGCGCAGGAGCAGGCGCACCGCTATTACCCTCAGGCCTGGCGCTGGAAACACCGGCCACTGACAGCTTCCCCTGGCTCTGGGAGAGGATCTGGGGAGCCTTTGGAAAGTACCGCCTGCTCCTGACGTATCTGGAAGAAGAGCTCTGCAGCCCAGTTAAAGGGCTCTGGTGTTCCCAGGCCAGCGGCACTGGAGGAGAAGACCCAGCAGCAGAAGTCTTGGCTTTTACAGCAGAGCCCAAGTTGGACTTTGGGGGCCGATAGCGAGCGCTGCGTGACCTGGTGCCTGTGATTTCCATAGCCGGTGTTATTAGAGGCTCGGGCTCCGTGAATGTTTTCGCAGTGTGGGAGCAATAAAGAGCAAAGGCAAGAAATAAAGAGCCTCCAGGTGCTGACATAAAATTAAATCCTGACTTCTCTTTCAAGTTCAAGGTAGGAAAATCACAGCCGTACGTCTCTGTCAGAAGTGTGCCCCAGCACTAATATCATCAAGGACAGCCACTTTTGCCATGTAATCTTACCACACTCCGTATATCATCCACAGCCTCTGCAGACTTAGGTGTAAAACAAACTACTGACCCTCTTTAAAGCGTGCTGGCAGCCGGATCGGGCCCCACGTAAGTAACTTTAGATTACCGCTGCCTGATCCACAGGGAGACCAGAGCTCCCTTCGGGGCAATATCTGATTAGAGGAGAAACAGTTGTCAGCCTCTAGGAAACTGCAAATCATTTTCTGTTCAAACCCACGGGGATTTTTGCGAGGCCTGCTGAGCCAATTTAAACGGGGGGGGGAATAAAAAAAACAAACCCTGAGAACCCTGCAATAATATTCTCTGCAGTTCTCTAAAAGCCAATCCCTGCTCATCCCACTCAGTGAAGCAATCTCAGTGAAGTTAATGAAACCAGTGCCCACCTCGAAGCCAGGCTCACCGCAGCCCTGCCGCTGCACGGAGAATTGCTCGATTGTCCCTGTTGAGTTGAGTTGCACTACCCAGTTTGCAGCTACATCCCTCTCCCTGCTAACTCTGACAAGTTCAATTTTCAGTTTGTTTTCTTTCTCTTTTTGTTTTGGGTTGTGGTTTGGGGTTTGGTGGGGTGGGGGTTTTTTTCCCCCTTTTCTTATTTTCTTCAGCGTCGTGTTCCAACATCTCTTCCTCCTGCCACAGACAGAGCTAGGTGAGCTGCAGAATAAACATAAGGCTATCAGAGCGCTGCACCTGCCTGTAAAATGACATGAATTTAATCAAAACCATATCTAGTCTCAGGGCTGGGGCACACAACTGCTCTTGTTGCTTTTCCCCCCAGACAACTGCTCGCCATGCCTCTAGTGTAGGCTTGGCCCTAAGTTTGGCATCACCAGCGAGCAACGCAGCACATGAGGAGGGAGACCACAGTACTTGATTTCTCATTACCAGTTTCCTTCTCTCTGTGCTCTCATTGGCCTTATGGATTACAGCAAAGCTGTGGCTAAACCTGAGCCGGATCCTGCTTATGCCAAGGTAAATTGTGAGAAGCCAGGGCACAGGCAGTGGAAGTACAGGGGAGTAAGGCTGGGTCTAACAGCCTAAACAGGAACATTTTAATACCCCTACTTTATGAGTAAATACCAACTCTTTTTATCTAGAACAACAACAATAACAACACCGAGCCTGAAGCAGGAAAACACGTGCCCACTGACAGACAAATTACTCTTGCTGGGAAGTCAAAGTAGGACTATCTGCACCAAGGAAATAAGGGCAGAGGGAGGTGGGTTTTACAGTGCTTAAAACATCCACCTGCAGATATTTCTGCTGCACCCATGAAGCGTGGTACCTAAAAATACTCACAATACTTAGAAAGTGAGAAAAAAATTTAGTCTTTTGCTTCTGATACGGTTTATAATGGTTACATCTAATTCAAAGCGTATCAGACAAGAAAAGAGGAGTTCGAGGAAGCCAGAACCTTTAATCTAGTTAATTAATAGGGGGGTAGCATGTGAAAGCCTTATGTAAAATGAGAAAGTAATCTTATTCTGCTCAGGCTGGCTGTTCATTTGGTAGACGGGCAGAAGTTAACAAGGGGCCTTGAAATCTATTTAATTGGCCACAAGATCAGAGCCCGCATCAGCCTTTCGTCCAGGAGCCGCACTCCTCCACAGCCTCCTGTCCCTCCCCACGGGAAACCAAGGGGATGCTGCAAGACCTCCCTTCGGTCCTACTCGGCTCTCAGGAATAAGCCATGTCTGAGTCGTTGGAAAAGCTGCCTTCAGCACTGAGGCTCCCACAGCTGTGGGGATGGTGGCTGTGCATGCCCGTGACAAGCACGCCGGCGGCAGAGCCACAACCGATGACAACACTCTCTCTGTAGGCAGCCAGTGACGGCTGCTCCCTAGAGAAACCATCCCCAGCTCCCATAAAGGGGCACATTGATGTTGCTGGCTCTCGTTACCCTCCAGTAAGGCAAAGGCACCCACAAGGACATGCAGGGAAGTACTCTGTATTTTCTTAACTCTCCAATCTCAATGGCAATCACACACAAGGAGGGTTCAACTAAGCCACTAAACGTGGCCCTTACATGGGAACCCCAAACTACAGAGCAGAGCACCCAGCTTTGCAGCCTGCTCCTCGGGTGGGGTCTAACAGGGTTCAGCATCACAAACATGGACATGATACATCACAGTAATGGGGTTTGTTGCGATAATTAGCACTAATAGTCCGTACAGTGATTTTAAACCAAGAGACCTCATGGAGGGGGACCTCATTGCAGCCTTCCAGTCCCTGAAGGGAGCAGAGGAACAGGAGGGGAATCAGCTTGTTCAAAGGGTAGATAATGGCAGGACAAGGGGGATGGATTAAAACTGAAGCTAAAGGAAGGAAGGTTTAGATTGGATATTAGGGGGAAGTTCTTTACAGAGGGAGTGGTGAGGGGCTGGAACAGGCTGCCCAGAGAGGGGGTGGATGCCCCATCCCTGGGGGTGTTCAAGGCCAGGTTGGATGGGGCCCTGGGCAACCTTGTGTAGCTCCAGGCCTGGAGGTTGGTGTCCCTGCCTGTGGCAGGGGTGTTGGAACTCTGTGATCCTGGGGGTCCCTTCCAACCCAGACCAGTCTATGATTCTATGATCATGATTCTATGATAATCTAACTTGTTTTCGCCCTTTTTCTTGGCATTTGTAGGCTGGGCTGGATTTCTGCTGGGAGATGGAGGAAGGAAGTTTCACCTCCCTTCACTACCAGGGCTGTGCACACCCCACCTCCTCTACAGTTAAACCACGTGGAACATCCAGCCCAAGAGAAAACTTCAGCACTCAAGTACCTTATTATTCAACTTTGTAAAAAATCCCAGCAGAGAAAACTCAGAGAATCGCTGTGACATGAATCTCATGTGCTTTCATTTCACCTTGGGGAGAGGATAAATTAGCCTCCATCTTTAGAAGTATTTTTCAAGGAGTTACATTTTAATCCTATTCTATTTATGCCTGAATCCAGCAAGGCACTTAAGCATATGCTTATGCTAAACATATAAATTAGCCCATTAACTCTACAGTAAAGCATCATGCAAGCCCTGATGGAGTCGCCTCACTTCCTTATCTGGCAGAAAGAGTTCCACTCTTCTGTGAGTTTGTTTTATCCCACACACCACCTATACGCTGGCCAAAACCAGTACAAAACTTCCATAACCAGGGCAAACTGGGCGGGTCAAGTGGGTTTATCTCAATGCGCGTTGCTGCTGCTTGTTTTCAACGCAACCTGAAAAGGGTACCACGGAAAAATCAGGTGTATCACTGACCAGGTAAAGGCAAACAAAACACAGCCACCCTCCTTTGTTTTGTAACGCTTCTCTAAAACAACAGATGCCAGGCTAGATCTCATGCTCAGGCATTCGTCGCATCTGTTTCCCGCTCCCTTGGAAAGGAGACTCACAGCAGCGCTCGAATGAGTTACAGTGAGAGTTGTCAGTTCAAACCCATAAGGGAGTTTGGGGAATAAACACTTAATTTTAGGAGGAGAAAAAGGGGAAAAAACGGTGTTTAAAAGCTTTGAACATGTTTTCAGAGAGTTCAGATAGGCAAACAGCCCCTTGGTTGGGGCCTCTCGTGACTTTCATGAGGTCTCCAAGGAGATGCAAGGCCAAAGGAAGAAGAGATGAAGTGATGCCTGCAGAGGTGTGGAGCCGGGGTGCAGGACATCAGAAATAGTGTGGTCAGTATTGGTATCAGAAATAGTGTGTATCAGGCACAGTGTGGCCAGGAAGTCTAGGGAAGTGATTGTGCCCTTGTACTTGGCATTGGTGAGGCTGCACCTCAAGTGCTGTGTCCAGTTCTGAGCTCCTCACCATCAGAAGGACATGGAGGTCCTGGAGCGAGTCCAGAGAAGGGCAACCAGGCTGGGGAAGGGGCTGGAGGGCAAATCCTCTGAGGAGCAGCTGAGGGAGCTGGGGGTGTTCAGCCTGGAGAAGAGGAGGCTGAGGGGAGACCTTCTCCCCACCTACAACTACCTGAAGGGAGGGTGTAGAGAGGTGGGTGATGGTCTCTTCAGCCAGGGGACAGGAGCTTGGACAAGGGGCAATGGGCTCAAGCTGCCCCAGGGCAGGGTCAGCTCAGCTGGGAGGGAAAAGTTCTTCCCTGACAGAGTTGTGGGGCTGTGGCACAGGCTGCCCAGGGAGGGGCTGAGTCCTCTGAGATGGGGAGATGAGGTACTGGTTTACCATTGGACAGGAACGGTTGGATTCAATGATCTCAAAGGTCTTTTCCAACCTTGTGATTGTGTGACATGAACCTGCAGCATGAGCTGGAGGAGCCACGACATCGGCACGCTGGGCCTCTGCCTCCCCCAGCAATCAGCACCAGCACACCAAAACCTTCTCCCCTTAAAACCGAATAGATCTCCTCTTGTAAAACTGGAGCTTGCCTCTTCACAGGCACTGAGGAGGCTCCAATAAAGAACTTCCATCATAGCATTTTTTCCCTAACAGCTTTTTATGAGGACACAGAGAGGTCTCCCTCCCCCTGCAAGCCTGCAGAGACCTGCAGAGCAGCACTGACAAAGCCAGGCCTTCAGCTCAGGAGGAGCAGAACCTGACTCAATTATTCTGCAGGTTAACAGTAAGAAAAGATAAAAACACGGCTTTGAAGGGCTTCATTGCACCAAAATTATACACAAGCATCTAATAAAGTATAATCTTAGAGTTATCATGCTTGCAGGTATAATTTTCTCTGCAGCAGCTCTGAGATGAGTGCCTCCAGCTCAGCTACACAGGTAAGACCACGCTGGCCAGGCCATAAACCAGTTCTCCCACCTGCTCCCTTGCCTCTTGCAATGGTTCTAACCCCCTTTTTCTGGACAAACCATGTTTCTTCCTTTCCCCCACCTCTCCAGTCCCTCACACACACTCCATGCATTACTCTTGCAGATTCTTTGCTGTTTTCCAGGCACATTACTTATGCCAGTCTCTCCCAACACCACAAAATCTAGTTTGCCCAGACCCCTTGAGCCAACAGCTCTCTTCTCTGGAAGTCACCGCTGCTTTGCCCCGCGGCCGGAGAGGATGGGGGTGTATGTGACTAACAGGTGACTCGGTTTCCCTTCCCCCAGGACCAGTGCCCAGCAGTTTATGTGAAGGCTCAGTTGGAGAAAACAGAAAGCTAGCCAAGTTCCAGTGACTCTGGAATTTTAAAAGCAAAGTACACCCACCTCTTATGCAGCGTGGCACACAAAGGAGACACCACTCTTCAGAAACATGCTCATTGTCTGAGCATGTGGCTGTTTCTAAGATGAGCTCCAGAAGCCATCCTCCTCTCAGCTCCAGAGGCATCCTGCCCTCGCTGTTAATTCAGGAGCAGGCTAGTGCTCTCCTCTCCTCGCAGAGGGCCTGGGGTTACACGTCATCCCTCTGAAAAGGAGCTAGAAAATAGCAAGAAGTTTAAAAATAAACATTTTTAAGTAGAAGCAAGCATTGTGGCGAGCTCTGAATTGGCTTTATTGAACTTCCTCTATGTCTGAAGTTCTGTTACCGCACCATTTAGAGAGCGGAATAACCGAATCCATTTCCTTTAGGTCAAAAACTCGTCTGAAGGACAACACCCCCTCAAGACACCTTTCACACCCTGAAGACAAAAGCAATCTTCACGTTTACTGTGTGCTTTTCATTCTGATATATTACCAAGCGCTTCATTAATTTGATTTCAGTTAAGCAAGAGCGACCCAGATGCGGAGACCTGGCTCACCCCGCATTAGCAGCTCTGGGCTCACCACCCAACACATCTGTCTCTGTGGAGAGCTGCACGTGGTGAGGCAGAAAGGCTCCTCAGTGAGCTTTAACCAGGCTAACTGGGGGAAACGGGTTCCTCTTCTCTGCCCTCCCCATTTGCAGGGCAGGCCACAGGAAGGGCTAGTGAGTGTGACCAAAGTTCCCGGGTTTTTTCCCTCTCATACAAGGGGAATGCATCAGATGGAGCAGAGCTGCCTGTGGCTGTGAGGCTCTGCTGAGAGTTCCAAGTGGGAAGACGGGAAAAGACTCTTTCTCTCACGACCAAAAGCCCTTCGCAGCGCAGGAGCACCCACCTGAACTGCACCTGGGACACAGCTCCAACTCCGAGGAAACTAATGCTATGATTATAGAAACCTCTCCAGGGAAGTCCCATTGCTCAGGCTGTTTAAAACTAGGCCAGGCAGAGCAGCGGCAGCCGCATGACACAACGGGGATGGCAGAGGCACGTCCTCAGCCTCCAGCTCCTGTGGGGATTTCACTGATGTTCATCTGGCAGTCAAGACATTCGAGGGCTGCAAACTGTACGTGAGGCTTTGTTAACCACCATGTGCCCAGCGCTGCTGCACTGCCATCTCCTCCTTTTGCTGATAAACCTCGCAGAGCTTCGTAGCAGCGAGCCATGCTTTCAGCCCTCCTGCTGCACTTATTCCACCCAAGGAAAGGTTCCAGGAATCATTGCTTCTCTTTGGGGAGGCAATAAAAGCTCTCTTTCCTCATCGGCTCTGCTGCAGGAACATGAGAAGGCATTACACTTTTAAAAATAACAAGAAGAAGCCCCCATAGGTTAAATATCTGGAGAAAAACAGGCAGAGTTGAATTCACAGGGCTTTGTACTGTATAATCACCCCCCACCACCACTGCTTTATGCAATTCTGGTGGTTACTGGCATGAACAGCTTCAAAAGATTTCTTTTTAAAAGGAACACCTCCGCTCAAAGGCCGTACTAGCAGACTCTAACCATCTGGAAGGCTGCACTTCCCAAGACATCAGCTTGAAAAAGCAGAGGAGAAAATGGTATGTTTCCAGTTTAACCTGGGAAGGTGGATTGGAGTTTCAGAATGGCTCTCAAAGCCCTGTTCTACTCAGCATTTATGTCCCCATGCCTCCCAGCTAAGTAGCCCACCCAAGCCCTTGCAGGACCAGAGCCCTGCTTGCTCCTTGCGGTGTGTCCAAACAGAAGCTGAACTTCTCAAACAAGATCCCCAGACCCCGAAGGTACAGATGTCCTTGCAGAGGAACCTGACGGTCCGTTACAGCTCTTGCCCTGACGGCACCTTCCCACGGGCCAGCTGGGTTTACTGTTCGAGCTCGGTTACTGTCCACGCTACAGGGTCAGGTGTTTTCAGAGAGCAAGGACTACATCTTTAGTTAGTTTTGTAACCCAGCCACCGAAGTCATGTGCGTATGCCGACAGACACGTCTCATTGACCGGCCTCCCATGGATCGCATCCGTACGTCGTCCTCAGCAGGCAGCACAGCAATCCAGGGGATTCCTCCCATGCACGGTGCCGGGCTTCTGGTGAAACAAGGGCTTGTTTTCTGCTCAGAGGACGTGCACTGTCTTCATCTATTTTATCACTAGACCGTGGTGCTCCCGAACGCGTCGGTGTGGCCATCTGTCCAGCACACAGCATGGGGCTCTGCCGCCATAGCACAACCAGCGGAACTCTCACCCGTGCCCTGGTTACACCTGAGGCTACGAGCTGAAACACGCAAACTTAAGGGGTGGGTGGATTTTCAAATCCCGATTTCCCTTCTGCTTTGCCCACGGGAGTTACACGCTTGTCTGTCCATCCGTCCGTCCTTGCCGGGGGAGCGTGGGCACTGGCTCACCCCGCAGCGCTGCCCCGTACCGAACCCCGGGCTCATCTCAACGCCGCAGATGCCAACCCTGCCACCCGGGCTGCCTGCTCCCCTCCCTCCCGGCCTGCTTCCAGGGCTCGCCCCGGGGCTGAGGGGCGCCAAGACCAGAGCCGGCTGGTGCTCCCCTCCTGGAGACGAACGTTGCCCTCTCCCGCCACGCACTGCGGACGCAGCCGGCCGGGGATGCGGTGGCTGCCCCGGGGAGCTCGGGCCGTGGAGCTCACCCTCAGCGGATCGGCGGGGTGCCGCCGCGGCCGGGCCCAGCGCCCCGAGGCGCATCGCGGGGGGCAGGGTGTCCTCAGCGGCCGCTCGGGCGCCGCTCGCCGGGCTCCCTCTCCTCATCGGGCCCGCCTCGGCCGCCCCGCGCCTGCCTCCGCCGCCAGCGGGGGACCCCGCGCGGGCGCCATCGCGGGCCGGCCCGGTCCCGTCCCGCCCCGCCCCGGCGGCGGGAGCCGGGCTGGTCCCGCCCCGCAGCGCCCCGCACCGCCGGGGGCCGCGCCATGTGCCGCCGCGGGTCCGCGCCGCGCTCGCCGCCGCTGCCGATCGTGCGAGGGGCGGGCGGGCGGCGCGGGCGGGGCGGCCCGTGCGGCGGAGCGGGCGCCGGCAGCGCGGCCGCGGGGAGAGCGGGTCCATGGAGCACAACCACCTCCACCTCCACAACGGCTCCCTCCTGGCGCACCACCGCTATGGCTGCGGCTTGGGGTACGCACCTGTCGTCTACTACAGCCTGCTGCTCTGCCTCGGGCTGCCGGGTGAGTAACCGCGACCCGGGCCAGGCGGGGAGCCCGGCGGGGACGTGTCCGGGCAGCGCCGGGAGCCGCCGCGGCGGGGCGAGGCTGCGGGGTTCCCGCGGAGCAGCAGCCGGCGGCGCCCTCCGGAGCGTCTCCCGCCGGCGGTGCGGGGCGGTGCGGGGCCAGCGCGCTGCGGCGGCCGGGGGCGCCGGGAACGTCCTTCGCTTTCCCGAGAGAGACGAGCACGGGCGTTTCTTCGAGAGCATCTTCACCGGCTGACACGCTGCTGCCCCGGTGCCTTCCCACTCGCCGGGGCTGGTCCCTGCCCGCCGCTCCCCCACCCGCAGTCGGGCGCTCTGACTTTGAACTTGACATACAAAGTGTCGGCCCGTGGCGAAGTTGCTGCCGTGATCCGTTTGGCCATTTGAAGGCAAAGAGGTCCTGAGGGTGGGAAGGCGATGGGTCTGTCCCTTATCCATCTCCTTCCTGCTGGGCTGGCGGTCACCAAAAGCATAGCTGTGGAGTTTGCCTGGTGCAAATCCCTGCCTGGCTCTAGGGCGCAGGGCTGGCTCGGAGCAGCGTGCTACTGGCAGGGAACTTGGCTGGGGAAGGAACACGCTATCGCATGGTTAGCAGGCAGCAGTCCTACTCGGGAGCCTGTCCCTGCAGCTGATGGAGCAGGATGGTGGACCCTAGTCCGGGCTGAGGGTCGGCGCTGTGTGAAGGCAATGGCACTGCTGAGACCCCTGAATGCAGGTACAGGGCTCAGGAGAAAGTCCTGGCTCGCCGGCACCGGCCTCTGGACTGTATAACCCTCAGCAACATTTCCTACTTAAAGAGGGGACAAAGACCATACGGAGGTGCTGGGGACGTGAAGAGCAAGAGAGACCCCAAAGGGATGTTTCAGGCGTGGGTGTGAACACCTGTGAGGCACCGCTGCCAGCACGCAGGTATCCACAGCCAAGGACAGAGCATCGCTTTGGCATTGCTGTGGCAGCCGAGACAGAGGAGGAGGGAGCAGGTTTCTCCTCCTGGAGGGGACTGTCTGAGGCTGTCAGCGAGGCGCCTTGGCGTGCAGGACCGCGGGGAGCTGCGCTGCTCCTGCAATTAGACTGGGCAAAGCTGCCATCCCAGTGCAGCCTGGGTGGGCAAACATCACGGCTCACTCGCTGGCTTATCACCTCCAGCCTCAGAGGAGCTCACAGCTATCCCAAGGACAGGCAGGATGAGTCGGGGAAAAGTTAGAGCCATCTGGTGCACCGAGGGGGATCGGTGCTTTCAGGGCGCGATACAGAAGAGTTTGGTTGTGTCTGTGTGTGCTTCAAGTGCCGTGTAAAACGGCAAGCAGCAGCGCTCATTAACAGTCTGCAATTGCTAAATGCTTTGTTCACCTTAATTCCTTCTTCAAGCAATTAATTCATAGAAAAATGTTTAATCAGACATGAAGGGAAGCCAGCCTCTGAACAGCACACATGCAATTACCACTCTGCATATGAATCGATGTTCTTTGTGCTGGCTCTCTTTATTTATTTATTTATTACCTCCCTGGCTTATAATTAAAATTTGAAAATTGGCTAATAGTTCAGAGAACTGGAAAGTTAAGTCCTGTATTTACCCACCGAGGATGCAGGGCATAGGCAAGTGTCTGCTCCACAGCATTGATGAGTCTCAGCCCTGACTTGAGGAGACCCAGCGCGCAGGGAGGAGGAGAAGGCAGTTTCCTCTTCGTTAATCCCTACGGGGCTGCTTAGATCTCCACAGTAATGACGAGCTCTGATTTTAACACCCAGCCCCTAGGAGTGGACCGAGACCCTCTCTCTCGGTCAGGTGAAGCAGCAGCGCCGAGGCAGCCTGTGGCTGAGCCAGCCTGTGGCTGAGCCTTCGCAAGTCTCAGAACTGGGGAGCATCTTACACGCACAGACAAGAAAAAACCTCCCTTAATGAGTGTTCTGCACATACCTGCGCCGGCTCCCGCGGGATCCCACATTGTAATTACAGAGCAAGCACTGTCATCCTCAGAACATGGCTAAAATCCCTGCCCGATCCAAACTAGCAATGGTGGACCTGTGTCTCCCAAGGGGCCAGGCATCGGCGGGCTGGAGCAGTGGCACCAGCAGCTGGAATTCATGGGACAAGCCGCAGTGTTTGGTGGTGCAGCACGGCTGAGGTCAGTGCACGTGGGTCGGGTCAGGTCAGAGCGTGTCAGCTTGGGGTAGCGCTGGGAAAACTGTGCGGGTACAGCATGCAGGGGGTGTGAGAAGGGTGGCATTCTCAGCCTGAGAGCGCAGAGACACAAGCAGGGGCTGGCTATGTTTAGGGGAGGCTCACATGGCCAAGCTTCACTGAGGACATGGTACGGGGCGAGAGCAGCACTAGAACCTGAAGCTGCCATTCAGTTTTCTGACGTTCCAAACCCTTGAGGGTAGGACACTCTTGCTTGGTAGAGAAAGAACCCCCAGCTCTGCAAGATCCGAGTAATGGGCTCCGAGAGAAACAGCATCCAGCATCCATCCTCACACCCAGCACCACGTTCTGCTGACATGGGAACCGTAACTCTGTGCCACACATGTGGGAGAAGGGCCGCTAACCAGTTAACTGTTTCTGCTGCTCCGGCGCCGCTGGCTGAAGGAGATTTCACTAACTCAACAACTCCACTTTGAGGCCGAGTGCTGCCAGGCTGACTGTGCATCCCTTCCCCTCCCTGCCCTCAGCCCAGCAGAGCCCATTCTCAGCTATGGATCCGTCTGCCTCCCTGTTCAACCAGGTCAGAAAAAGGCAGGGAGGAGAGGGAGCAAAGCGAGCACCCCCCACCCCGGCAGCGGCACGTGGAGGCGGGTGCCAGGCTGTGCCCTGTGATGAGCTGTGGCCACAGAGGCACAGTGGGGTCCCTTCCTGAGGAGGGTTGTTCTTTTCCCCCTGAGCAGAGGCTGGAAAGACAGAGACTGTTTTCCAAAACTTGTTTGGAGTGTGAATGTGTAAAGGTGTGTGGTCCCACTGCTAGGAGCAGAGGTGCTGTTGGACTGCATGAGATGGGGTGAAGCTGCTGGAGCAAGGGTTGGGAACAGAGTGAGGAGCAAGGTGGCTGTGCTGGAAGTGGGGTCATATATCCTTTTTAGGCAGGGGGGTGTAATTTATGGAACCATCCTGCAGCCCCTGTTCTGCCATCCCTACGCTCCCCGTGCCTGTCAGTCGGGGACCTCTGAAGCACCTCTGGCTAGCTGGGAAGCAAGAGAAGGGCCGCAGGAAGGCTTAATGGAAGTGTTTCTTGCTTCAGTAAGAGAAAATGTCAGAGAAGAGATGTGGGGGAGGGAAGAAATTGCTCTGGTTCAATCCAGGATGGGGCTGGTAAGGTGAGGAACACAGAGCAACAGGTACCAGCTCTCAGCCCATCCCCCAACCAGCAAGAGCAGCACAAAGCAGCCACACCAAAGAGCCCTGCTGCCACCGTGCCACCGAGCACCATGGCAGCATCAGGCAGAGGAGAGGCAATACTCCTGCAGGTACCTGGCTCTGCCCCCCATCCCCACTGCATTGGGGGGTGCAACAGCAACTGAGCTGCTGCGCTTGTGGTCGCCTTCCCCATCAGGGGCACAGGACAAAGTGGCAGTGTTCCCAAGCTCGGGGGCTGACCCAATCCATGCTGCCAGGGGTCTCCTGGCTTTACCTAACCATGCAGAGAGGCAGAGTAGCATCTGGCTTTGTGACTGGATGATTGCTGATCCCACTTTGCTCCCTGATCAGTCGCATACCCAGGAAGTGACTCGGCTTCAGAGACCATTGCATCCTGGGTGGGGGGACAGTTCAGGCACATGCCCAGTGCCCTTGCAACAGCCCCAGCAGGTAACAGGCTCTTGCCCATGCCCAGGGAGGTGCCACTCCAAACTGAGAGCCTGGTCCATAAACAGTTAATTTATTCATGCTTTAGGCTTCTGCTTAAAACCCACCACACTGATCCAAGCACAGACTCAGGACTTTGCAAGCTGGACACACTTGGGTGCTCCCAGCCAGGGGGTGCAAACAGGTTGTGTCAGAGCTGCTGCTGAGCAAGGTGTCACAGAGACAGGGACAACCCAGGTCAGTCAATGCCCTGCCACAAACAGAGCACTCAGCAGGCTCCGTGTCAGGGTAAGAAGCTGAAGTCCTCACCTGGGGGGACATGTAAGCTCAGCAGGGGTGTCAAACCTTTTTAACATGCTACATGTGATGGACCTGCCCTTTAGTCACAGGCAAACTGAAATGATGGAGAACTGGTCCTTGGGGAGCCTTCTCCCCGTACACAGCTCGGGGAGGGAGGTGTGCACACCAGGGTGTTGTCCTGGCTGGACAGGCACTGCCAGTGGCCAAGCATCCCTGGTGTAAGAGCCCAGCACCATGCAGCAGCCCCACTGTGCTCCCTCCATCCCCAGCGGAGTGGGGGGATGAGACGGGCTGAGCATTGCCATCTCTGTGCTGACAGCTGCCACCCGGTTACTACCACGAGTAGGAAGGGGGACAGGTAGCAGTGCTTGTTGATGACTCACACCGTGTAATACCTGGTAAATACCAACGCAGGCAGAAGGTAGGTGTACGCAGAGCACGCAGCACCAAGCCTGACCCATTCTGAATCCCTGCCATCTGCCACCCAGTATAATCTTCTGCAGTCACAGTACAGGCTGCTGATGAAAGAAAGCATTTCCAGCACCTGGTAAAGAGCCTCTCTCATTGCAGCACACCTGAACAATAGCAGTGCTAAAAGGAAGAGCTGAAAATATGAGTGGGAGAACTGTTATGACCTTGGGAAAACAGCACTCTGCAGCCGTCGCTCATTAGATAGAGTTCACACAATGGGTAAGAACTGAACCCTCCCGAGGCCTGATTCAACCCCCCTTTTATCCAGAGACCATACTTTCTCCACCTTAAAATCTGAATTGGATGTGAAGCCAGTACCTTAAATCCCGCTTCAAGGAGGACAGGTAGATGGTAGAACTTTAGCTCAGCTCCCGGAGCCGCCGAAGGGCAGTGGAGCAGTTACCACAGCAGAGGGGACCCCAACCGCCGCTAACACGCTTCAAGTGAGTCTCTTCCTGTTGTACAGTGCATGCTTTTTCTTTAAGGAAAGAAGAATCCTTATGAAAAGAGACTAGATTCATTACAGAGTCCCTGCACAGAACCGGCGGGAGCAAGGCGTGCGGACGGGAGCGATGGAGTTGGGCTGGTATGTCTGGAGGCTGTGGCCACGAAAGCCTCCCCAGCCCCCCAGCATCCCCGTGAAGGCCGGTGAGGACTCGACTGTGCATCTCCTGAGCACTGCCGCAGAGCACAACCCCTAACCTCGCTTGTCTTCCACCACAGCAGTAGGAAACAACACCGTGCGGGGCCGTAACGATAACGGGGTGCAATATTTGGGAGGCTCAGTAGACTGTGAAGCCCACAACCTTGTGTGGCAGGCTGCTAAAATGGATCAGGAAGGAAAAACTCCGAAGGCCATTTTTCCTTGGAATGACAAGGACACAAAAGAGAGAGCACAGCCAGTTGTCACGGCAGGTGGGTAATGCCGAGCCCCCAGTTAAGAAGTCAAGCCATTCAGAAGCACTAGGCAGTCTGATACCCCGCTGTTCTTCATCCACCCCCTTACTTAGTTCTCTCCTCCTCCTCTTTCTGCTCCCCTCTGTAAAATGGGGGGGTGAATCAGCAGAACTGAGCCAGCAGGAGAAAGGCTTTCACCCGCCTGTGTCAAAACAATCTGCTGTAGGCAAACAAGCAGCACGGAGATGTCCCGACGGATGCGGCGCGCTCACCACTTTCATGCACCAAGAGCAAAGCAACCCCCCCAGCCACAAAAGCTTTCACCTTCTGTTTTGGGTGGCCTTTCTGAGCCTTTAGTCTCTTTTCCCATTAAATTTGAGACACTGGAAAAGGCAACAAAGCCCAAATTACTCCCCCCGAGCACAGGACACCACACACAATTCCATTGCCGTTCTGCAGGATAAGGACTGCTGTACATAAGGATGCTGAGCACCCCAATGGCCGGGGTGCTGTTTGGGCCATTCTGAGGGTGACCTGATGGGGAAAAGACGATGTTGGGTTGCTGCCCAGGACATCAGTATGGTTGTGTGCAGGGAATGGAGTACAGCCAACCAAGCAGGACCAGAACATGCAGTACAGAAGGTAACCAAAAAAGAGAGTTTTATCCCCTTATCCATGGAAGAGGAGAGAAGCCTGCCCATTGAAACGCCAAACACATCTCTGCCACTGGAATTACTCCCTTCTACCACCTGAAACAGAGTCCCCAGAACAGTCATTTCACTTCATCTTTCTCTTGACACCACATCAGCTGCACAGATAGATGTGCTAGAGGTGGCTTCTGCTTTCAAGACAAATGGCCTGTCAGTCAGTCACATCAGGCAGGGTATTTCACCAGCGTTTGCTCATCCCAGGCCTGTTCTCTTCAGCGTCTGGGCTCGCACACCGAAGAGGGATGCGGGATGTGCTGCGCGGGGGAGTAAAGCCAACCTGGGATGGCTTCACACAGACTGTAATTTCCTGAGTATTGAGTAAAACTGGCAGAGCCTCTGAGAGCGCCTGGCCATGGGGTTTACAAGCAGGAGCTCCTATTGCATTAGCTAATACTTTAGGAAGACATAAAGACTTTTTTTTAGCAAAGCCACAATCGAAGGTAAAATGCTCTTAATTATTCATGTTCAGTAAAGAATTCATGCCAGAACCCTTATGAAATGACGTCCTCCCTCCGTCCTAGTCATCCCACCAAATACCTCTGGCACCTGCCTCGGCGCTTTGGTAGTCAGTGTTGGAAGGTTTAGGATGGTTTTGTCGTCCTCAAGCTCAAGTTACTCAGCTTGAGACCTCCTAAACTTCACCGGCAGCCCAATTTTAGAAGCCACAAACACCTGCCAAACGAGACACCCGAATTGCCTTGAAAAACCTCCGTCTGTCCGGATACGCTGCACAAACAGCCAAATCCCTTTTGATGCTCTCAGTTATTTCCCAGATCGCTGCTTCTCCTCCCAGCACCCCTTCCCATTGGAAAGCTTTACTGCTCTGAGGCTGGATGGTTGGGATGTGAGTTTCAGATGTCTTTGCCCTCATGTGGGTGTCTCTGAGAAAGATTTCAGGGCTGCGATGCCTGAGAGTCATTAGAGGCTCTCTGTGCCTAGGTCCAGCTCAGGGAAGGTGGACAAGGAGGGCGAAGGTGGCAAGAGGAGAACCAGATCCTACTTGCATTTACACACCTGTGCCCCTGGTGAGCACGTACCCCTCAGCCTAGCATTCCTCCTGCACTGTCCTCATGCTGCAGAAATAGCCTGATTTTATAAAGACATGGGGAAAAAATAGCCCACACCGACAGTCTCAGAACACCAACCCAACGCGGTGTGATTGCATCTCTGCCAGACAAGTTGCTGCACTGAAGCCCGAGCGGCTGGCAAGGCTCAAAGTGAATACTGGCTATTGGCATCCCATGCCAGTATTGTGCCTGTGCCCTCCAGCAGCGAGGAAGTGATTCTGGCTGGATTAAAATCCTTCTCTGGCCTCTGTGACCTGCTGAAGGCTGGTGCCAGCGTGGAGTGCCCCATCCCCTGCATCCTTCCCCGGAGCTGCCTCCGCTAATAAATGCTGCCAGTGAGGAAGACTCTGCCAGAGGCCAGATTTCATTGCCATTCTGGCCTCTGATACCAACTCTTTAATTCACTTGTGACCTGCAAGTGCAAGGCCAAGCCACGTTTACTCTGGGGTCACTAACCCAGTCTCCCACACACAGAGGGGAGTTTGGGTTGTCCTAGGCAGGAGCTTGATCATCCTCCACCTCCAGCTTTACTCTTCACCCTCAGATCTAGCAACAGCCCTGTCCCTGTGTGTGGGGTTCCTTAGCCCAAACCACACAAGATCCATCCTACAAGGTGTGAAACCTCCTCCGGTGACAGTTCCGCATCCATGCCGCCCACAGCTCTCATGATGTTCCCTTTTTTTGGCTTAGATCCCTCTCCATCCCTTGGGAGATGATGCAGCTGTGAGCAGAGGGGCTGCCAGCTCTTCCCCCCACTCCAAGGGTGAGTGGATGCGTGCCTGTAGATGGCCCTCAGACAACCGAACAACAAATAAATCAATTAAATTTAAAAATCAATCCTCTCAGGAACTCTCAGGGAAGGAAAAACTTCTATTGCACTAATTACATTCTATAAAGTATCTCTTTACACTCCGTGATGGTTTAAGGGAGGATCTCAGGATGTAATAAAGGAGAAAAACAAATCACTTTAGCCACAAGCAGGCACTGCTCACGGCCCTCAGCCCCATCTGCTGTGGGGCTGACAGGGGAAACACAGAGCTGCCCTCCATCTTTAAGGGCAGGCAGCATCCAGGCTGCAAAAGGCCAGGCGGGCAGCTGCGGCCACCAGCAGCAACACAGCGCTTGCTCTGCCGCAGCCGTTCCCTGTTTGCTTTTGTTTAAAGCCTCCTACGTCGCCTGTCAGACATCGCCCGTTGCCACCACCTTCTCCAGAGAGCTCCTGTGTGGACTCAGGGCTCAATGCTGTCCTCACATCCAGCCTGGTAACTGCAGGCTGAGGACTGTTCATAGTCACGGTCGGGGGCTGGACGCCGTACCTGTGTCCATTTCAATGTGCCTCCCAGCTTAGAGGGAGCCCCAAACACCACATTCTTCCACCAAATGTTTTACCACGCTGTACTCACAGCCTCAGAGTTTCTACACCCAAGGAGATGTTGTTACTAAGGTATTTTTTAAAGCACTGTCATCTTTCCCATTGGTAAACCATCTCTCTCTCCGTGCCAGTCAGGTGACTGACGCGAGTCCTGCCGAGTAGTCTCCTACCTTGCACAGTGATTTGTAGGGATCCTAGCAACAACTGGATTCGGTAAAAGGTGTCCATTATAGTCGGTGACCTAATGTTTATCATGCTCAGTAAGCGATGCTCGTGGCTACTTCATTTAGGTCGCTGATGCTGCTGAACTGCTGAACCACACAGCAGGGTTTATTCCCAACACAGCAGCACCACGACTTGGGTCGGGAAGGTTCTTTCACTGCTGTGTGCATGCAAAATGCTCTCCATTAAAAAAATGGCCAACCCGCCCCCCCAAAGCCCAGAGACATGCCTTTTTCTTCTCTAGACAGATACAATTGCTCCTGCTTAAGCTCACACGCTGTGATAAACAGTCAGGAAGGAGTCCCCCACCAAGCTGGTGGTTAGGCACTGTGTGAGCTGTGACTGTAATCAATGAAACAAGAAGCTGGAGAGAAATTGTGCCTGCAGGTCACAGGCACTGCTTTGGGGGGCACAGAAGACTACCCAGATTCTGAAGACAATGAATTGTGGTTTTGGGATGGGGAGTAAACCCAAATCCACATGAGAACCAAGGTTACTCCCAAAGGATGATCCCTATCCCTCTCAGATATGTAGGACCTCCACCAGCATCCATTTCAGAAGCTGGTAACATCAGATGAGATGTCAGAGGAGAGATGTCCATGGCTCATGATGGACCTGGGGGAGTTGGAAGGTTGCTGTATTTTGAGCAGCATGGTCCGATGGTGTTTGGGTGTCAGAGACCTTCAGATGCTGCATCTCAAAGGCATCCTTCCTCAGCTCTGAAGGGAAAAAGCCTGAGACTGCCATTTCTCACAGTTGCTTCTTGTCATCTGCTAGTGGCACACCGAGGCTCCAGCCAGCGAGTCCCTAATCAAGCCCTGGTTCCCCACCAGATATTTATAAATTCAGAATACTGCACTGCAGCAAGTGACATCGGCATAGACTCACATCTGCCATCCCCTAATCATCTCCCAGCACAGTGATCAGGCTCTTTCAAATTCAGATGATCTTAACTACATGGTACCTGGACAAGATGCTGCTCCCAACGGGCAGGATCCCATCCAGGACACTCGAGGGGCATTGACCTACCCAGCAGCAGCAGCTCCACATACATTACAGGTGGATATTTTTATATCTCTGCCAGCAGCTCTACCCTAGTCCTCATCACTGACTGCAGTGTTCATGCAAGAATTAGGGTAGGCAAGGTTAAAATCACAGACTTAACAGGTTGGAAGACCTTTAAGATCATCAAGTCCAACCATTCCTGTCCTGTGCTAAACCATATCCCTGAGCACCTTATCTACCCATCTTTTAAACACACCCGGGGTGGTGACTCAACCCCCTTCCCCCAAAGAGCTTTGTTTTCAGCTCTTTTTAAACAGAATTCAAAACTAAACCAGGCAGGCACCCTGAGCAGGATGAGGAACAAAACGTCCCTCTCCAAAGCCCACCCCACCCTCCCTGTTCATCACTCGTAAAAAAGATGATAAAAAAGAAGGGAGGAAACTGTGTGAGATTCATTTTTCTCTCCTACTTCTCCCTCCTGCTCCCCCCTGCACACTGTCAGGGTCCCAGCACCCACAGTGCCCCAGCTCAGGATGCTGCTGCTGTGCCCACAGCAAGTACAGCAGCAGAGCCAGGGCTGCAACTCCACATCTGTTCCAAGGAAATAGCAAAGTACTGAGAGTGAAGGTCCCATCTTGCTCCTGTCCTTTGTCCTGGTCTGCTGGGACACTGCATCCTCAGCTGGGAGCAGGGCCACGCTCAACAGCTTCTCCAAGGACCCAATCGTGGTGTTTGCCTTCTGGTTTCTTGAACTTTATTAAAGGTGGTCATGCTGGCCAGTGCTTGGATGGAGCTACTGCTCCAAGCGAGCGCTCAGAAAAGCTGGTGTTACTACTTAAGAGCCTAACCCTGTGTTTCTGTCTCCACAGCAAACATCTTGACAGTCATCATCCTTTCCCAGCTTGTGGCTCGCAGGCAGAAGTCCTCCTATAACTACCTTCTAGCTCTAGCTGCTGCTGACATCCTGGTTCTCTTCTTCATCGTCTTTGTGGATTTCCTCATGGAAGACTTCATCTTAAACAAACAGATGCCTCAGGTACTGGACAAAATAATTGAGGTCCTGGAATTTTCTTCCATCCACACCTCCATTTGGATTACGGTTCCGCTGACGATCGATAGGTACATCGCTGTGTGCCACCCACTCAAGTACCACACAGTCTCCTACCCTGCCCGTACTCGCAAAGTCATTGTAAGCGTCTACACCACCTGCTTCCTGACCAGCATCCCCTACTACTGGTGGCCCAACATTTGGATCGAAGACTACATAAGCACATCCATGCATCACGTCCTCATCTGGATCCACTGCTTCACCGTTTACTTAGTGCCCTGCTCCATCTTCTTCATCCTGAATTCCATCATCGTGTACAAGCTGCGGCGGAAGAGCAATTTCCGACTGCGAGGCTACTCCACGGGGAAAACAACAGCCATCCTGTTCACTATAACTTCTATTTTTGCCATACTTTGGGCACCAAGAATGATCATGATCCTCTATCACCTCTACGTATCGCCCATAAACAACAGCTGGGTGGTGCATATTGTGTCGGACATCGCCAATATGCTGGCACTGCTGAACACTGCCATTAATTTCTTCCTCTACTGTTTTATTAGCAAAAGGTTCCGCACGATGGCAGCTGCCACGCTGAAAGCTTTCTTTAAGTGTCAGAAGCAGCCTGCCCAATTCTACACAAACCATAACTTTTCCATAACAAGCAGCCCTTGGATTTCCCCAGCCAACTCTCACTGCATCAAAATGCTCGTTTACCAGTATGATAAGAATGGGAAGCCTATAAAAATATCCCCGTGAAAAGGGCGGCAGCTGGAGCTTCTGGGTGCAAGTCCTTTGCAAAGCGGTTCCATCGCCAGGATGTAATTGGCTGCAATGGCTCTTCTGAAGAGCGCTCATTTGATTTCATTTCCCTGGGAGACCGAGGGCAGCTCGGACTGTTAGGAGGGAACAGGAGCACTTGATTTTAGGAGCAGAAGCGAGAAGGCTGAACGCCTCTGCCTCTCTCAGCATTTCGGATATGCTTCCGAGTTCAAGTCTCAGTGTCCAGTCGCACTCAAACGTTTCGCATCCCGGCACCAGCGGCCTCCAGAGTCACTGGAGGGGGGCAGCCACACACCACCATTTAATTACAACCCTTTAAAACGCAACAGCAAACCCTTACTCGCCCACACAGCTCGCTACCGACGGAGCAAAGGGATGCGACATCCCATGGAAGGTGCCGGTTCTGCCATGGGCACTTGCCAAAAGGGACGTGTTGCTCGGGACACAGCCGTCCCACAGAGCCTTGTCATTGCGTCCTCACTGCAGGAGGCAGCCTGTGGCACACAAACTGACAAGCAAGGCTCAAGGACCGATGCTGTCCCCATTGCAGCCTTGGCACGGAAAGCAACCCCCCAGGCTGCCCAGACTCACGTGTTTTACTTTGTTACTTTAGAACGCGACCAAGACCGGGGAGCTGGAGGGAGGGAGGGAGGTTTCTAGAGCCAAGAACAAAAGCAGCACCCTGTCCCAGCTATTTCAGTTATGGTGTCTAAAGACTTCAGAGGGTGAAGCCAGGTCCTGCCTGATGCAGAGCTCCCACTGAAGCTGCTCCTGTGAGGTTTGGCACAATCCCAGCCTCTGGGTTCCTTTTCACCAGAGATCTGCCGTTATCCCCGTGCTCAGGCCTATAGGGAGTAACATCTAAAAGCCTCCACCTAAGATGTTCCCCTGACAGGTTATGCCATCCTATCACAGATTTGCCATTTAATTGTTAAAAGAACTATTTGGGAAAGAAATCCATACCCAACAGCAGTAAAAAAAACATAGATGAGCTTAGACTAAGGCTTTTACATATTTACCTTATTTAAAGCAGCTTAACTTCCCTTCTTTTGCACTCAAACCCCATCATGCCAGCCACGTGGACTGTGGAGAATGAGGAGATTTACAAGAAGGCTGAAAAACACATTTAATTTCTTTCCTTTCTGGATTTGGGCATGTGGTGTCTCATGCCATGTTCTTCAATGTTTTTACTCCTGTATGGGGCACTTAAGGCAGCCTCACCAACCAGAGCAGCCTTCCCAGCATGGAGAACACAAGCACAATGGGGTCGGTGGACACGGCAGCTTCTCAGTACCCACAAATAAGTAGCAGCCTGGTGCTAGCGCTGTGTTTGTGCCTGTGCCCATCTCTGCTGCCAGCGGGGAGCTCGTGGCACATCAGGGACTAACACAGCGAGGTCCTCTGGGAAGGGGTCCGGTGGTTCCCACTCTGGTGAGGCCTGAGGGCACCTCTCTCAAAGCCATGGATGGCTCGGCTCTGGTGCACTTCCCCTAAGAAACGCCAAGTCTGCACAAGTCCTCTGAGGACAACGGCCTGGTTCCCTCCTGCCACAGAGGTGGCACTTGGGCACCGACTCACCCTGCTGTCCTGCAAGAGCCAAACCCACGCCAAGCCCAAGCACACCTTTCCCGGGAGGGAATAGCAGCAGAAGGCAGGAGCCATGAAGACTGGGACCCCAACAAAGGCTGGCCCACGTGTGAAGGGGCTTTCTCAGGAGACATTGAGGCCACTCAGGTCAGTCTGGAGCAGCAGAGGCAGGATGCTCAGCGAGCACCTACCACCTGGTCCTCTCCCACCGGCAGAGCCGTTGGGCTGTGAGATCCAGCTGGCAGCAGGAGCTGCTGGGCACCTCTCTACCAGGTGCTGAGCACCCCACGGACCACACTGGCTGGAATGAAGAGCGGGGCACAGCTGGGGAAGGGGAGGGAGCTGAGAGCAGGAGCTGACCCTTCCCACCCTCACTCACCGAAAGGATGCTGCCCCCCTAAATCACCTCCCCGGATTGGAAGGGAAATGAGGAGCCCCTCAAAACCCACCTGTGAGCTCAGCAAAACTGCACACCCACTTGCAATAAAGCATGAAAGGGATGCCCAGCCCCGCTGGCTGTACGGCGAGGTATCACCTACCGCTCCCTGCGGGCTTCGGCCATGCCTTCTCCCCTCCTCTCAGAAACCTCTCTCTGCTCTTTGTCAGTTGATAGCAACCAAAGTTACCTTGTGGAAAAGGTACTGTATGCTTCATTTTGGGAAAACACTGTATTTATAACTTATTTTTATTCTAAATTTGTGATGAGGAATGCTTGTCAGAGTTACATGTGAATGAGTCTGAAGTGCAATATCTCTATATAGGTAAGTGGTTCATTTTTGAGAATGTATCTATTAAAAAAGAATTATTTATACAAGAAATTCACTATTCTATTTAATATAATAGTAACCTTACAGGAGATAGTGAATGTTTAGGGCTTCTATTTATTACATTCAATGACGTGCATGGCATATGCTGCCATTCACATGGTGGGACTTACTAGTTTTTGTAACATAATGTTTATCCTGCAGACTAGCAGTGTCATCTGATTTTTCCTGTCCTGATGATGTATTTTTGTAAATGACCATATTTAAAGACAGAAATCTTCCTGTGTGAATATTTTGGTTCCCACTAAAAATAACCCCTCGAACTGCTATAACCTCATTTAAAGACAAAATAAAACCCCAACAAAACAACTCATAACCCTTTTCCATCTCACTTTAGAAGTGACAAAGTGCAATCTTCATGTACAGCAAATGGGTCATTTCATTTCCCATAATTTAGGGCTTTAAGAGCTTACTTCCAAAGCCCCTTGGAGTCAAAGGGAAGGTTTCTTGTGGGTTTGGTGGTTGGTTTTTCCAACCCCCACCAGTTCAGAAGGGCTCTGGATCAAGCAGTGTCTTGTTAACAGACATTTGAAGCCTTCTCAGAGTCTGGTTTGGATAATGAAGCCTTGACTTTTTAGTCTGCCATATGGGAGCTGCTGTTGATAATACTTGCCTTATTTTTGGTTGTGTGAAGCATCTTGCAATGACTGTTGCTAACTAGCCAATGTCTTGCTGTATTACTCGTACCTCCTAAATTCCCAATAGTAAAATCTTAACCAAGCACATAAATAGTGTCATTATTTAGGGGGAAAAGCATCCTGGAGACAAAACCATCTTTGTTGTGGGGGATGGTCTTTTGTACTCTGATTTCTATTTCAAATACTTACAATTAGAAAAGGAAAAATAAGCTGTGACCAGGCAGTTTTACAGTTACTTACAGGTGTTTGTCCTTGAGGGCCACAGCCAGGAACAAAATACTTTTTAGAGGAGTTGCTGGTATGTAAAATTACAGGACCTATCACCTTATTTAAATTGTGAATATTGATATTTTCATAAGTAGATGATATATTGTGTTTGACAGACTTGTTTGTATTATAATAAATTATGAGATGGTGCATAACTGACTGCTGTGTTTGGTACCAGTGTTTGATTTACAGCTTCTTTTGACAGACTTCTGATTTACAGGTGCTTGTGATCAACCAGCCCTTGGGCAGCTCTGTCCTAAGGAACCTGCTTTGGTAGGGGGGTTGGACTTGGTCTCTTGAGGGCCCTTCCAAACCCCGTGATTCTGTGATACACACATCCCCTTCTGCCTTTTAGTCTGTTGCAGAGGTAAGGATCCCTCAGGAAACACCACACTAGTAGATCTGTATATAAATATATATACCCACTGAGATAATAGAATCCCAGCCTGGTCTGGGTTGGAAGGGACCCCAAGGATCATAGAGCTCCAACCCCCTGTCACAGGCAGGGACACCAACCTCCACGCCTGGAGCTACACAAGGTTGCCCAGGGTCCCATCCAACATGGCCTTGAACACCTTCAGGGATGGGGCATCCACAAAATACATCCTGGCAGCGGTGGGATTCGAACCCACGCCCCCGAAGAGACTGGAGCCTTAATCCAGCGCCTTAGACCGCTCGGCCACGCTACCTGTGTGTGTATATATACACACATATTTAAATGGAGATATATATAGTTATATATCCATATATATAGTTATAGTTTATAGTTATATATAGTTAAATATCTGAAAACAGTAACTATATTACACCAGTTGCCAGAAACAGAAGGGAAAAAAAAGAACTGTGATGAGAAAAGACTGAATACTAGAGGTAGGAAGTAGACTCAGGACCTCAGGGGACTGCAGGGGGAAGAAGCCCACTGTTTCTTCACAAATACTGTGCTATCATATGCTATTCATACACAATTCCAATGTAAAATTACATGGGTTTGAGCTCCTAGCTTGTGAAGTAATAGGGCACTGAAAGAGGACTAAATCACTGAAAGAAAGCAGAGCATGGAGTGGGGAAGGAGCTGATCAGAAAAGCCCAGTGCCCTAGAGATGTAGGAATGTAGGGTAAATCCACAAGAGCAGAACACCCAGGTAGCACCTGGCCCACAGGCCAGATCCCCGGCTGACAATGGCTTGGGAAAAGATTTTAAAGGACAGCATCAGAGGGAGGATAACGGGATGAAAGGGGGTCTGCCAGGCTGGATGGAGCCTATCAGAGCTGCTCCTTATGGAGGGAGCCTGGGATCTGCCTGTCTTGGTGTGTTCGTTAACAGCCACGGCTTGAGAAGTGCTGATGAAGTGACAGATTAAGAGAAAAGGCTGAGAAAGGAGGGCTGACAGAGGTACTGCCTGCCAGAACCAGCTGACCTGGAAGATTCCAGTGATAAAAATGGGTTGAATTCAATAGGAATAAACACAAAGCCCTCTGCCTCTCTGCCTGTACCAATCCATTTGCTATAAAACCTGTGGTCAGAAACAAGCAGCCAGTTGTGCCAGCTGGGCTGGGATGCTGCTGAGTCACTGCAGAGAACGGCCAGGAAAAGCCCCAGAGCTTCATCACAGGCACTTCTGAAGGTACAGCACAGCATTAGGTGTGATGTGAGAGCTCCTCTGTCCCGTGCATGTGCACACATACAGATATATACACATATATACTGCTCTCAAGCAATAAATAGCCGTAGTTAAAGAGCTTAAGGAAACAGAGATGGAAGATTCACAGAACCATAGGAGTGAGTAAGGATCTTGAGAGCCCATGGGGTCCAACCCCCTGCCAAGGCAGGGTCCCTAGGACAGGGCACACAGGGCGGTGTCCAGACAGGTCTGGAATCTCTCCAGAGAAGGAGACTCCACACCCCCCTGCAGCAAAGGTGTCCCCCAAACCTGTTCACCCCAAGGTGAAGACAGCGAGCACAAGGAGCCACAAACCATCCAAGCCATTCAAGCATATGGCCACAACTGCCACAGCAGCACTCACTGAGGATGCTGCTAACAGAGTGAGTGCTATCATGCTCCCCACCAAACTCCTGCTGCCTTCTGCCTCAGCTCTTCAGGTCTTTGAAAACCTCTCAAAACCCACCAAGCACAGGAGAATAAAGAGCAGCCTCACATGGTCCTGAATGGTTAAAGTATAATCCCACTTGGAGCTGGATTTGCAGGATCTGCCTCTCTGGCAGCATGCAATTACTCCCCAGGAGTTGCCAGACACAACAAGGGGGTTGAAAGGCTCCAGTCTTTTGTAATAAATAGGCATCACAAATGAATTTACTATTAGCTTGCTGCAGTGAGCCAAAGACACATAAATATTTATTACAATTACAAAATTGTGTCCAAAAAATTAAAGGCTCCTGTTTTCCTGCCTGACCAGCAGAGGCTGGAAACCCCACTCTGCTCACCCTTCACTCAGCACCTTTTGGCAGGCTAAGCAGAATCGTGGGCAGAAGTAGGATGTTGAGTATTATGGTGGGAAGATCAAATTGCTGTAGCCCAGCAGCACCACAGACCCTCAGCCAGGCACTGGCTGGAGCTCTGCAGCCAATGGCAAAGCAGTGCCTGCCCTGAGGATGCTGTAGGGATAACGCCAGGCAGCTGCTCCCAGAGGTCCTTCAGGGATGGTCAGCCTTGGAAGCCATCCTGGGAAAGGCAATAAGGTAACATGGAACTGAGAGACCCCCGAGACAGGTCCTGTCAGCAGAGCCCCACTCCTAATGGGGAGTCACCCCCAGTACAGCACAGCATCGCAGGTACACGATGGGCACACATACACACATCCAGGTCAGGAATGTAGGGCACACCAGCCTGGTTTCCTCACTGTCTTCTGCTCCAAAACCATCAGCCCACTCTGGAGGACGGGGCCTTAATGCACCTCAAGCCAGGTCACTAACAGAGAGGGGCCACGACCTTCGTAGTATGGTGGTTGTGCTGTGAGAGGCAAGTATCAAACACCCAGAAGAGTTAGAAATGGACAGGCTGTGAAGTCCCAGGGACCAGGACACAGAGTGCATTCCCAGGGCAGCTAGTAACACATGGGTAAGATTTTCTACCAGGTTGAAATCCCAGGGATGGGGCCAGCAGGAGCAAGCAACCTTGTAACTCCTGAGCACACCTAACATTCACACCCAACAAAACAAGGTCCATGATCACTTCCTGCCCTAAAGCATCACTTGTAAGGAAACCCCATATATCTTACCAGGAAAGCCACAGAGACCAGCCACAGTTCTACCACATCAATAGATGCATGTGCCTTAACAAGGAGCAGCCAGGTTTTCATAGGGAGTAAGAACCCCGGGCATGCTGCGACCTGCCAGAGGCCACAGCAGCACAAATTACAGAAGCCCCACTGCCCTCAAGGGTTTGAGTGTCTGGTCACACTTCTCAGATAACCTTGATCACATCCCTTGAGCTCTTTCCCACCACAGAAGAGTTTTAGGGTATCACAATGCTCTTTGCATGCTCAGGTATTCCACTTCTGAGATGTAAGTACCCTAGACATGAGAGAGAGGCAGGAAATTATGCTGATTTAAGTCTCTCCATCATCAGTGACTTTGCTTCCTGGCTTCTCAGGACCTTCACTTATCACTGACATCCCTGGCTGGGTTTTCTCAGCAGATTTCCACACAAGTTATAACGTTTTGATGACCTACCCATGGAGCAGAGTCTGCTTCCCAACGCAGGAACTCACTGACAGACTGCTGATGAGACACCTACAGACACTCAAACGTTGCTTCTACAGGTTTTCCAAACTCACACTGGAAATTTTTTAATAAGACAAAGTCTTACTTGTCATTGCATTGCTGTTGCCTGTCTGAAACCACTACCAGGCTATTACCTGGAAATACTTTAACACCATTGGAAGGAACCTGATCATCCCCCCAAAATAAACAGGCTAATCCCAGAGAGATGGACTTGCACTTCAAGCAGAAACACAAGAAGGTCAGACCAGCTCAGAAACAGAGGCCAACACAGTGGTTCCCACCAGCATCTAGGACCATCTGTGAGTAGCACCGGATCCTTCTGGTCCTCCTGTTGACTTTTGAGGTGTCTGTTGGGATTTCTGACCCTCCACTGAGACCTCTTCATGTCCCCTCACCACATTTCACATACGTTTTGTCAAAAATCTATTTTCCATCCCAAGAAGAGACTGTGTTGGCATGTCTGAAGATGCAGGCACACTGGAGATCCACAAGAAAGCATGGGGCATCCTAGCAGCAGAGCAGTGACACCCATGGCAGCTCCTAGCCTGAACTGCACCCCAGGTCTGGCACCTCACCCCACTCTCAGGACACAGGCAGTCAGATAATCTTGTGATGACTCATCACCAGATGTTAAAGATGCCTTTGCTCTCCTGGGAATAGCCACAGCTGGAGCAGATATTCCCCCACATCTGCATTTGCTACCCACCTGTGTGACCGTGCCCATGCACCAGCTTAGTGCTGTACTTTATGTAGGTGTATATATGCACAAAGACATCTCTGCTCATGCACACACACGTGTATCTGGAGAAGTTGTGCTGCCCAGTGCACTGCCAGTGACTGGTCCAACATGAGGTCCAACATGAGATGGTCACACTGCACACCTGACCCTCCACACCACGCTCCAGGGAGCCTCCACACGGTACTTGTGGCACAGCTTTCCTTGTTTGCCAAGGCTTCCCCAGGCACTGAGTTACTAAAACCAGCTACTAGGCACAAAGGGTTAACAGTTCATCCAGAAAGATTAATTTATGCTCAAGACCCATTCTGTTGTCACTTACTGAGAGAAAAAAGTTAAGCACTGTAAAGTGTGCAGCAATAATTGCATTTCCTTAAGGATGGGTCTGGCAGGGGGCTGCTATCTGCTCCATGGAGTACGTGACCATGATACTGTCATTTTGACAACATCAATGTATGTAGCCATTAATCTTACAAGTTAAAAACCCATAAATCTCTGTTAAACCCACTGTCATTGATTAGGAATTACATTACCACAATACACAGAAGCCTTTTAATTTTGTTTTTCCTCCAAAAGGAATAAACAGGTCTGGTCGGTTTATCTTCTCCTCTGCGGGGCTGATACAGGGCAAAGCCATCTCATGGCTATGCATCACTGTTTTGGAACAAAGTCATACCAAAGAAGCTTGGGAGGGGGCTACCAAGAAGGAAAACAGGTTTTTGAGTATGTAAATTACCCAACCACTCACCGTCACCTCTCAGGAGTATCAAACACGGAGGCAGAACTCCCCAAACCTTGAATCTTGCAAATTTGGTTGCTATAAACTTAGCAAATAACCCAGCAGGTCGCCTCATGAGCAAGATAAGCACATTTGTTGTGTTGGATCTTTATCTGTTTGGGGTTTTTTTTTAAATGCTCCTGGCTATTGGAAATATTCCAGATTGATCAGCTATCCAGAGAACCAACCTTCCACGGCAACATAGATAATTACCCCTCATTACAGAAACGACTCAGTAATTCACGCAGATCACTAGGAAATCTACTGCTTTCTGCTGCATTCTGACATCTGGGCACTGCTCTGACATGACAAAGCAGATGTGAACTGCAGCTGATTCCACGGTGGTCAGGGACTGATGCATGGACAAGGGCTCTACTACAGCAGCCCAACTCCATCTAGGGAACTCCACAGCTTTGGTGTGATTAGGTCCCCTCTTCATCATCTCTGAATGTTTGATGAGTTGGGGGAAGGGAGGGAAGCAAAGCAAGGTCTTTTGCATAATTAACTAGAAAGTTGGGGGTTTCCCTTCAGATTTAGCCATCTGTCAGTTTGATTGCTGGGATAGGGGTGTATAAGAAAGCTGCTGAGACCAAGGACTCACTGGCAAGAGCCTTCTGGGTGATGTTCTCTCACAAACAGCCCATACAATGGGACAGCAAGCACCCATGGGTACACTCCCAGAGCCAAACCAATGTCCTGGCCCCTCTCCTGTAGTTCCAGCAGGACATAAAAAGGACTAAAGGATGGAAACTTATCCACACCTCTACATTCTTCACTGGCCAGCTCCCTTTTCCTCTTGCTTTAAGCCATGGGCAGTTAAATTCACACATCTCAGAGTTTGGATACAAGCACCTCAGTGGTCAGTAATTAAATACAGCATATGTTCCCTTTTAGCTGTTGTTTACAGCTGGAAGATCAAATGGTTTGCTGAGGCTTTGATCTCCATGCCTCTCCTTGAAAACACAAAGGGACAAGTTCAGCAGACCCTACTTGTAGCTTCTTGGGGATGAAGCTCAGCTGGACACAGGGCCCCTAACAGAGCCACACTTCTCCATCCTGCAAGAGGAACACACTACCAGTTACACTGGAAGGGAGCAGAAGTTCAGGGTGCCCAAAAAAGGTAGTGTGAGAACAGAACCTAAAGCAACAGCCACTCTGTGACTCATCTGGGCTGCATCCTTCATCCAAGGATGTGCCAAGAGCTACTTCATCATAGGATCCCAACCTGGTCTGGGTTGGAAGGGACCCCAAGGAGCACAGAGCTCCAACCCCCTGCCACAGGCAGGGACACCAACCTCCAGGCCTGGAGCTACACAAGGTTGCCCAGGGCCCCAGCCAACCTGGCCTTGAACACCCCCAGGGATGGGGCACCCACTCCCTCTCTGGGCAGCCTGTTCCAGCCCCTCACCACTCTCTCTGGAAAAAAACTTCCCCCTAATATCTAATCTAACCCTTCCTTCCTCCAGCTTCACTCCATCCCCCTTGTCCTGCCATTACCTACCCTTTGAACAAGCTGATTCCCCTCCTGTTCCTCTGCTCCCTTCAGGGACTGGCAGGCTGCAATGAGGTCCCCCCACAGCCTTCTCTTCTCCAGGCTGAATCAGCCCAGCTCCCTCAGCCTCTCTCCATAGGGGAGCTGCTCCAGCCCTCTGAGCATCTCCATGGCTCCTCTGACCCCTCTCCAACAGCCCCACATCTCTCTTGTGTTGGGGCCCCAGCTCTGGACACAGGACTCATGTTCCTGCTCTGTCCTGCCAGCTGACCCGGGGAGGGACCAGTCACACCATCAGCCCTACAACTGCCACTAAGTGCAGCACTGCTCCATTTTTAACACAACCAGAGGTGTTTTGTGTAGGAAACTGACAGGCACAAACAGGTCCCATCTAAGGATTTCACAATGGTTTTACAGAGGAAGTTTTTCCTGATTTCCTGGCTAAGCTGCTGCTCTAAGGACAGGAGGCAGGTTGTGTAACTTCAGTAGTCCCCAGGACCCAGCCCAGCCAAAAGAAAGGATGGGAGACTGACAACAGCCAACAGTTTAATTTGCCTGAGGGCTGGAAAGTCAGAAAGCAGCACAAGAGCCTCTGAACACCAAGTGGCCTTAATAAATAGCCCCCTTCAGAATCATTACCACTGAATCTTGCTCCTCACTGTATTAGACACCAGGAGTCACTTAGGACCTCGACAGCTCTCAAATTGGCCACCAAACCCAAGTCAATCCAACTGGAATAGAAACATTGGCCAGAGTGAAGTGGACCATGTGAGATCAATAGTATAGATCCTGGGACAAGGGACAGCAACTGTGTCTGCAGGAGGAAACAAATGAGAGAAAGTTCCAAATCAATTATTGCCAGAATCTGGGGGGGTAAATAAGACAAAGAATAGGAAGCTTGTAGCTCTGTGTGTGGAATGAATAGACATGGGGAAAAATACCTATTTACTGTTCACACAAAGACTTACTCCTGCTCCACATTCATTCAGCTCCCCTGCTCTGCCTCAGAAACAGGCTGGAAGGTGATGGGAGGCCAGACAGTGGGGTGAGGGATGGGTGCTACCAGCAGTGCTGGGGAAGGTGGGGAGCCAGTGCCCAAAGCAAGACTTCTGACCCTGAATCCGAGCTCTACCTGCAACCCAGCCTGCATCAAGGGGCGGAGGGATGGGGGGACAACCTCCCAAGTACACCACATCACCTCTGGTGACAGGGATTTAGCTTGAAACAAAACCTTCCAGTGTAACATGACCCCCACCTCCAAATACTGAATCCCTCTCTGCCCCCTGAGGGGTCCTTCCTCACCCCATCTTGGGAGTTCCCCATCCAGCACAGTCTGCAGAGCACTTTGCCACACCACATCCTGCTCTCGTCCTGACTCACTGGTGCTGCTCTGGGATTGATTATTAGGACAAGCTGCTTATCAGTGTCTCTCCAAATCCATATTTCACTGCCTTCAAGCCGCTCAGTTGTCCTTCCCCTGGCAAAAGCCCACGTGAAGTGCCCAGTAGCTTCAGCAAGATGTGGGTAAAAGCAAGCAGTGCAGCTCCCCCAGCACGGTCAGTCAATCCATCCGTATGGATTTCAACTGAGTTGTACTGATTTGTGTCAGGTGAAGATCTGGACCAGCATCCTTCCCCAGCAGGAGCCTAAAGGAGAGAGGTTTTTCGCTCCCAAATCATCTACAGAGCAAGATCTGGTGACACGTGTAGCAAGCAGAGCTGCAGCAGTTTGTTTTGAGCAATCAAAAAGTGTAGCCAGCAGGTCAAGGGAGGTGATCCTCCCACTCTACTCTGCCCTGCTCAGGCCCCACCTGGAGTATTGTGTCCAGTTCTGGGCTCCCTGGTATAAAAAGGACAGGGATCTCCTGGAGAGAGTCCAGAGAAGGGCTATGAAGATGATAAAGGGCCTGGAGCATCTCCCCTATGAGGAAAGGCTGAGAAGATTGGGACTGTTCAGCCTTGAGAAGAGAAGACTAAGGGGGGACCTAATTAATGTTTACAATTATCTTAAGCAAGGGATGCAGGGGGAATCAGCCAGCCCCTTTTCAGTGGTTTGTGGAGACAGGACAAGGGGCAATGGCTGCAAGTTGGAGCATAGGAAGTTCCACACCAACATGCGGAGAAACTTTTTCACAGTGAGGGTGACAGAGCACTGGAACAGGCTGCCCAGGGAGGTGGTGGAGTCTCCTTCTCTGGAGATATTCAAGACCCGTCTGGATGCCTGAGTGAAATGTCCTAGGGAGCCTGCTTTGGCAGGGGGTTGGACCCGATGATCTCTTGAGGTCCCTTCCAACCCCTACAATTCTATGATTCTATGATCAGCACCCACACAGCAGCAAATCCCCACTGCCACTGGGTCCCCACACCACACAGGCTGTAAAAGTACCTCTTGACTGAGAGCTGCATCCAGAGATGCTGCAGCTGCCACTGCAGCCATGCCCAGGGGTCAACTCAATATTACACCACAGCCCTTCCCCACCTCCCCATCAACACCCTCCTCTAGAGCAGAAGTAGCTGTCCCTTCCTGGCACGGGGCATTAGTCCCATCACAGGGCAGGAGAGTATTTCCCACCTCTGTGCATGGGGTGGAAAGCTGGCGGCTCCATCAGCATTCCATTCCCCCTCACAGCCGTGATGTGCAGGGGGGCACTGGGCCTCCCGCGTCCCTGCACCATCACCTGCAGCACAGAAATGCTACCCTGCCTTTCCCACTTGTTTAAAACCTGTGTAGGAGGATCTCCTCTACTTACAGCAGGTATTTGTGAGCATGGTGTCACATGGCAGGGACCACTGGCCCTGTCCCCCCCCAGCTCCACACACCCCCCACTCTCCTCACAGGCAGGGCAGCGCAAGATGAAGGAAACTCCCTGCCTGTGCAAACACTGCTCAGCAACAGCTAAAACATCAGCCTGTTACCAGTGCTTTCCTCATCCTTAATCCCTACCACAGCACTAGGAAGAAAATTAACCCTATCCCAGCCAAAGCCAGGACAGCCAGAAACATCTGTATCATTTTTCATGGACAAAGCAACAGCAATAGCACACCAAGAGGCAGACCCTCCCAGACATCATCTCCAACTGAAGGAGTGGGCACAGCCAGCCCAATGCAGAGCTTAACTCAGAGCAGGACTATTCAGCCACTGTAAGCCAAACCTTCCACAGCTCATCACACCGCTGGAGCTAGTAGGAGCTACTGTGTCCCTGCAGACAGCCAGCTCTTAACCACAGCTCACCCCGAAGGCTCCAAGGAAAGGCTCCTTCAAGCCACGATGTTCTTATCACACCAGCCCTATGCAAAACAGCAGCATTTACCACTCCTGGTTTTAACATCAGGCAAAGCCCCAGCAGGAGCTGGATCCAGAAGGATGATCCAGGAGGACAGCCTGGCTCCCATTTTGGTGAGGCTGCTCTTTAGATGACCACTACCTCCCCAGGGATGGGCATCACCAGCAGAGACCCAACTGTCCATCAAAGCCCCACTTCCTTCCAGTATCACGTTCCTCCTATCAGAGCTCTTCATAGAATCACAGAATGGTCTGGGTTGGAAGGGACCCCAAGGATCATACTCCTCTTCAAGGAGCTCAGGATTTAGCACCAGATCCTCCTGTAGACATACAGACTCCTGAACACCCCAGAACTTGCCTCGACTTCGGTTTTCAATCTCAATTTCTCACACTGCAGCTGACAAAAGCATCACAACCTGCTGCCCAAGCACGCTGGCACATCCCCACTCACCCAAGGGGCACCAAAAGAGCAAAGCAGCATCGCTGGGTGTAGCCACAGCCAGTATTTTCCCCACAGATGCCCAGAGCTCTGTCAGGTGCAGGGCAGCCAGCCCGGGCAGAGGACAGCAGCTCCTCCCTAGTCATTGTGCTCCAAGCCCAAACATTTATCAGCCATAATTGGGATCAACTCATCCATCGCTCCCCATCACCAGGCAGTGGGATAAGGGCCCTGGGCAGTGTCAAGTGCCCCCAGTAACAGGCACAGTTGCCATCACAAGCGCTGCGGCTGCTGAAGGGGGATTTGTTCACTCGGCAAATGTGTTATCAGCCAGCACGGGTCAAGCACTGCACAACAGACTTCCAAAGGGGAATGCTTTTACTGCTCAAGCCTTATTATTTCTTTGCACAGAGGTAGCCAGAGGATCCCATCGAGAGCCTTCAAAGGCACAGAAGAGGTTCTGAGCAGTGTTCTCTGCTGCTTGCTGGAGGACAGAGAGTGATAATTAAAGCTGCTTCTCCCCAAGCTGCGCTGAGCCTCGGGCAGTGAGCTGTGACAAACGGCCTGCCAGACAGTGGGTCTGCCCACCCCCTGTCCCCTCCCCAGCAGCACTGAGCAGGGCCACACAGCAGGACCTCACTGCCCCACACACTGCTCAGCTCCCACTGAGCACCTTGACCAGCATCTGTGTACCATCTCCAGGCTTTAAATACTCAGCCAGGAAAACGTTCCAGGGAAAACAAATGCTGCTGCAAGCCCCACGTAACCTCCAGTGTGACCATGGGTTTTCATGGGGTATGATACACGTGTTCCCATGGTCAGCATGGGTGTCTCAGGGATTTCAGCTGGAAGCTGCACCCCAGAAGCGGTGCTGAAGGGCTTCTGCTGCTTCTGGTATGGGCTGTAGCTCAGTAAAACCACCTCTGTTCTGTCAAGCACATCTAAATACTCTTCTAGTTTTGGGCATTATGAGGAATTCAATTCACAGACCTAAACATGAGCAAGTTGTGCTCAAGGACCCATCCTAACCAGCATCCACAGAAGATGCTACACCATGGGTTCTACAGCAAGCTCACCTCTCCCCACATGGCATGCCTGGTCCTGAAGCTGACTGCTTCAGCATATACATCATGCTAATATTTAGGTCAGAAGCAATCAAATCTCCATTGGAATTCATACTCTGTATTGTGGTTGTATGTTTGTCCTAAAAGATGTCTGGTTCCAGAAAGTCCCAGGCATCTGCTGAGTAAATTGGGGCACTTACAGTCTCGAGCCAGGCACCCAAAAAAGTGAGAAGGAAACCGTGGCACTGCTGCTGAGCCAGGCTCTGGTAGGGGAACAAATGCTTCCCAGCTCCCAGACAACAGAGGATTCAGGTAGAGGAACAAACACTTCCCAGCTCCCAGACAGCAGAGAATTCAGGTAGAATTTCTTATTTTGTAAACTGAGTTTATTTGAAAGCCATTTGGCATTATTTCAGCTACACACAGCATCCACGTTCCACACCCTGCCTGAATTACATTGGCCAAACAAGTAAATCAGATAATTCAGGGCTGATACAGCCAATAGGATTTACCATGCAATACACCATAATCTCATGGAGGAGTCCCAAGGGGTCTGACTTGTTAGCATTTCAAAAGCATGGGAGGTTTTTAATAATTTATTACACTTCTTTTAAGCTTGTCTTTGTTAATTCATGGCGTAACGATAAGGCAGAGGTTCTACCCAGACCTGCACCATATCTATTTTAACCTGTACCAACCCCTGACCAGAGACCCACCACCAGCACAGCTGGAAGTAACTGGTATGGAAAGCTTCAGGGGGGCTGTGGCTTTCAGAATTATGGTCCAGAGACATGGGGATTTCCCCCAACTTCCCCCAAAAGTACTTCTCATTTACTCCTGCCCCGTTTCCTGTCTCTGGGCTTTCCAAACCTGTGTGGGATGGATTTAACTCATCCACTCATGCTTCTGTGAGAAGCTGCAGCATTTCTTGCAGCAAAACCTCTGAGCTGTATTAAATCCATGCAGCCACAGTTCAGTGTGAGAGGGGGACTTTCCCCCTGCCCACCAACATGACTTCAAGGCTGGCACTCGCCCTGTTAAACACCAGACAGTACAACCCCCTTTGCAAGTTGTTCCCAGGGAGGTGGCTATCTCCCTTCCCCCATCCCAGGAGGACACCCTTCCACAGGTTATTTCTGCTTCATTCTTGTTCTGCCTAGGAACGAGCTACTTGCCAGAGGTTTGAATTCCTGTGAATAAACTTAGCTGAGTTCATTTGGAAGAGGACACACATTCATTACTTCATCTCTTTGCTCGAGGCAGGAAGATGCTCCCAAGGGCTGCAAACCCACATCTTTCAGCACAGGTCCTCCTCCCACCCTGAGCTGAGCAGTGGCCCCGGTGCATCCCTGTGAAGGGTACAATCCTACAGGGCTGCAGAACTGAGCACAGCCTTCTCTTCCTTCACTGAGTATGCTACACCTTCTGTGAGCCCCATGAATACAGCCACTCTCCAGAAAACATTTAACCCAGGGTCCTTCAGCAGCTCCAGCCAGGTGCAGAGGGTGTTTCTGTCTCACTGAACTGCTTGTGAGCAACTCTTACCCCGAAGAGCCACGTGTTTGAGAACAGGCTAGTTCTCTTTGCAGTGACCCTCCTCTGGGCAACCCCCCCATAGTGTCAGCCTCCACATACTCAGCACCACAGCTCCCTAGAGATTATTCTTTATATTGCCACCCTGATTTTATCCCCCAGGACCAGGCACCACGGGTAGTACAGCCACATGCAGCACTATTGATGTACACAAGCAAGATGGTCTTGCACAGGGGGTCAAAAAGGGAAAGAAGAAATTAACTGAGGATTTCCTAGAAGATAGAGCACTTCTGCTGCAAAAGATGCCCAAGTGTGCCAGGTCAGCAGACTTAGACACAACCTAAGAGATCTTTGCTGAACTGAAGGCTACCTGAAAGCAGAATTGTATTAGCAAAAGCTACAGACATGTAAATGAGGACACTGTGAGCATACTTCATGGATAAGCATTACTTAAGTGAGAGTTGGGCCCACCTGCAGAAGTTCCTGCTGTTTCCAGTTCAATACTGTGCTACCTGACAGTCCTTCCATGGGAAAGCAGCTATAGAAGCAACCTTTGAGCCAAGGCCTATAGCCCTTCCAGCCACAGCTCATGCCAAATGCCTTCTCCACTGCAAGTCAATGGTAGCCTTTGAGGGTCCCATGTAGGGAGCATCTGCACCCAGCAGGAAGTTCTGTACCCAGGCACACAGCAAGAGGGAGTCACACCACACACCTGTGGTGGTCCTCACATGGCACGCTGATCTAAACCAAACCCAGTGATAACACTAGAATGATGCCAACGTTTAACACTCCTCCTTAGTAATCTAGAATTAAGTTAAAAACCCCACAGAGATGAGCTCTGAATACACTTGTTAACTAGCAAGCAAAGTCCAACACAGGAATTTATCCCAATATCCACAGTGTTTTATTCTGATTCCATTTGCAAAGCCACCTGGCCACAAATCACAGCGAGAAACTAGCATCAAAAATACACAACTATTACTAACACAGCTATGCTGCTCTGTTTTCTCCCACCACCTACCAGCAATGACACAGCACCAGTCAAGAATAAAACTTGATGAATAATTTTTAGGTGATTTTGTCCAGCTTGCAAAGGAAATTATCCCAGAGCAGGTTTTTCTTCCCCCAATATCTAACTTGTTATTTAAAATTACTCACAATGGTTTTGGTGACTAATTCCTGCTCTGTAGCTTGTGCTGACAGTGCTGGGGATCTGAGATGCAGACCTTCAGTGCATGGTTTAGATCTGACAAGCAACTCAGGGGTTTACTCCCTGAGTAGGTAACACAATCGGCATCTCAGGGTGAGTATTTGCAGTTGTAGGCTCAGAACTCACTTTCTACCAACTTGTAACAGTGCCTTCAAGTTTGCTGTGCCTTCATAGGCTGCACAGAGTGCAGAGACACTGCATTAAGGAAAGGATGCTGGAGGAAAAGGTAGGAGAGGTCAGCCACCTGCAGAGAGAGGCAGAGACCTTCTGAAAACAACCATTCTCAGCTCTACTCATCTCACAACCATCCCCCTTGGCCACAGTCTTCCCATCCATGCTCAGACCATGTTGCAGAACTTGGTCCTGAAAGCAGATCTACTTGTAGCTTCTGGACAAATCCAGGCAGATCTTCCCCTCCCCCTCATTTCCCAGGTATATTCTGAAGGAAGCTTGAGCACAGGCCAGGCACCCCCAGAAGCCTTTTCAACCCTACCACACAGAGCAGAAAGCAGCTGGGATGCGCAGTGGGATGCTTCTGCAAGGCAGGAGTAGCATCAGCTCCTCCAGACCTAACTACACCTGGTGTAACACCACACTGCATCCCAGCCCACTGGTCTTACAGGACAGGTTATTCACATGGGATTGCACAAGCAGACCATAAAGGTCCCTCCAGCCTAAAGCTTATAAATGCGTCATTGCAGAAGCTTCTAGAAGGAAGCTCTCCTTGGCTGCCCCCACCACAGGTACTTCAGAGAATGCAAAGATGGGCCATAACCAATATTAAACTTAATTATTAATTCAAAATCCAGAGAAGAGTGAAAGTTCAGCTTTAATTTTGTCCTATTAATTATGATTAAAGTACTTTTCCAAACTTGCTGGTAGCGTTTTCTTCATTAACACAGTAATTTCACTCATTAGTTTTCATCTGCGAGTCAGCCCTGCTCCCACCAGCACTCAGGCTTGCTGGGCAAAAATAAGTGACTGGAGAAGAGCAAAGGCACCCTTCCCAATGAGGTGTTATCCTGCCATCCCCCCAGGGGTTAATTCAGCCACATGCCCTGACCCATGGATCAGCAGCCTGTCCTAGGGAGTCACACTACAGCAGGACCACCTGGAGGGCTGATTGGACTGAAAAAGAGGGGGAAACTCCTAAAAGAGTTTAGAGGGCTGGAGCAGCTCCCCTAACAAGAGAGGCTGAGGGAGCTGGGCTGGGTCAGCCTGGAGAAGAGAAGGTTGTGGGGGGACCTCATTTCAGCCTGCCAGTCCCTGAAGGGAGCAGAGGAACGGGAGGGGAATCAGCTTGTTAAAGGGTAGAAAATGGCAGGACAAGGGGGATGGAGTGAAGCTGAAGGAGGGAAGGGTTAGATTAGGGTGCTGGGACCTGCCCCACACCTCCCACCTGCTGCTGGTCCCTGACAAGGCCATCAGCTGCTTCCACCACACAGCACCAGTTTAACTCACCAGGGGAGCTGGATTTCAATTGCTTTTGTTTCCTTCCCACCCCATCCCTCTCCCTTCCTTTTGCTTTTCACGCCAATACACAACATGTTTTATCATCTCATTTGCCAGTCCCCATTTCCCTGGAGCATCTGGTCTCTTCCCATTTCTCTCCAGTATCGTGCTGGAACATCTCTCCATCCCCACGATCCATCTCCTACGGCACAGACAGAAGACAAAGCACACAGGTACCATCCATCCGAGGCAGAGCCATCCTCATGAGGCACAAGGTGAAAGGCTCAGGTCTTTGCTGTAAATTCCAAACCACTGTAAAGGGGCCTGAGGGGAAGGCAGGAGGAGGAGAGACTCCTCATTTGTCCTGTACCACAGACACCAACTGCGACCATTTCACATGAAGGCCACACAAACAGGTCCTTTCCCTCAAAGGCACGTGCTAAGAAACAACCTAATTAAGGTGTCTCATTTTCAAAGCAGTTGAGTCTCCCCCTACACCTTTAAATACGAGCCCAGACTTCTCTGGGGCTTGACCCACGGAGGCCTCCAGCAAGTCACCAGGCCCATTTGTTGCTGGGGCCAACAGCCAGAGGAGCACCCAGGTTCCACCAGCTCCCACCCACAGATCTGTAAGCCACACATCCACGCTCCAAAGGCTGTAACAAAGCTTGTGGTGCTTCCATGCCACAAGCACTCAATTATAGGTGGTGTTTGTTTAAGAGCATCACGAGGTTCTCATCTGTGTGACTAACTGCCCACACAGTGCTATCACCAAACCAAAGGCCCGGATCTCTGCTGACCCCAAAACACTTAAAGCAATCAGTAGCAACTAAATAAGAGCTGTCCTCTGTTTCACCTCCCCGCTTTACCTTTGGGTACAGGTTTCTCCCCTAGACAGCCCCCAGTGACCCAGGAAGATGACATAAGTCATTCCAGGTCCTTAAAAGCATTTCCACAGGCCTATTTTTAAGCCTACTAAAGTCACCTTGTTAATGTGTCTTCTCAGCTTCCTCAGCTGACCACTGCCAAGGATGACTCTTTTGGGGAGGGATTGGCTGTTTATGTGGATATTCACACAACATGAAAAAACATCAGAAGAACAAGCATCTCCAAGAACCAAGGCTTCATTACACACAGTATTGACACCAGAAGGACATGTTTTGGGGTTCAGGACTGAACACCTGTGTTATAAGGAAGGCCAAGTACACAGCACATGCTTGAGGTGACCACTTCCAAGGTGGCTTCCTTCCCTCCTTGCTACCTTCCCCATCAGCCAGGAAGTGCTACACATGACCTGGGCACAGGAACTGAGCACTATACCCAACTTCATTTGAACCTCCACAGAGCTGGAATTAAAACTAGCATCCAAAGCAGGTGGGGGCCTAGGAGGGGGCCTGGCCAGTCCCCTCACATTAGTCCCTGCTCTTGGCAAGAACTTTGCTGGCACCAATGGAGCCCCTTGGGCTCCACAAGGAGCTGCCAGGGAGGTAAAAACTTGCCTTTCCAGCTAAGAGAGCAACATTCTGACCAACCACGCTGGGAACCAGAGTCATGGTGCCTGCTGTAGGCAAGGAACGCTTACAGTAAGGGGAGATACCATCAGGGCTGTGCTCACCCAGGACAAGAGCAACCTCACTCCAATCTCTGCTCCTTCCTCAGAAAGCAAAGGTGGCAAACACCTTCCTCAGAAAGCAAAGGCAACACAGGAAGTTCCCCCTGAAGCAGCTCAGCTCTTACAAAGTCACAGTGAACCCCAAACCAGCACAATAAAGCAGCACATATTTGGTAACCCCCAGACTTCTGCTTGTCAACAGACACCGTGGCATGCAGCACCTGACTCCTGAGTGCAGGACCAGGCTGACAAAACCACCCATCCCAAAACAGCCCCAGCCCTGCTCCACTCTGGATTTCCAACATGCATTAATAGGGAAACAACACAGCATTTGACCCCCCAATGATGCCTTCTCATCTGAGCACACTATAGATCTCTGCCTTGGATGCACTCAGCCTAAAGGCCCATCTTAAACAGCCCTTCCAGCGCTTTCCTCCCACTCACTGCAAGGCTGGTGGATGTGCATTTCCTGAGTATTTCTCACCCTAGCACGATAGAGTGGGGGGAGAAAAAAGAATTAAAATAAATTCTCAAAGAGACATCCTCATCAGCAACCAAAAGATCCATGTTCAATGGATATTTGTTGTTTATAGAAGGAAAAATAATTGGCTGGCCTGCACTGTGCAGATTAGAGATTTTCCAAAGGTTTAAAGCTGCAGCTGGCACAAGCCCAGAGACACTGCACTTAGTTAAAAGGCAAGAAGTAGGGAGAATTTTAATAGCAAGGCATACTAGTCCATTCCTAATTAACAGCACGATGGGGTTCACACTACAGCAGGGTGACTTTGGGTAGAGAAAACTTGGTATTCATAGTAAATAAGTATTGCTGTTTGGTTTGTGTTGACACTTGGGCTCAGCACACCCAGAAAACCAAAGGGAACACCGGTGTTTATTGATGCTCTGGCACTGTTCACACTCCCCAGGGTAACCCAGACATCTCCAGCCCTAAGCTCTACACACACCCCAGGCTTCAGAGGGACCCACTTCCCAACCCAGAAGCCCCCAAACCCTCTCTACACCCGCACTGAACTCTTCCTATCCTAAAAACAGCCCGAGCCCCTCCAGCGCTTTTTGCCAAGTGAGGAGAGCAGGGATGCAGAAACCTTCTGCCTAATTGCACCTCCACACTGCAGTGACCTGCCATGCCCTGCCCACGCTGCAGGCAGTGGGGTGCCTTGGTCCCTTAAGAGTTATTGGCTCTGGTGCAAGAGGAGCATCTGCAATTAGCAGTAGATACCGGTTTCATCAGTGCCCAGGGGAGCCAACTGCCAGAACAGCTCCAGCTGCTCTAACAGAGCTCCAACCCACTGTCTAAAGGTCAGTCCCCTTCCAAACCACCCTTCAACTCTTCAGGTGGCCTGGCTTTGTGGGCCATGAGCACAAAGGACTCTGCTTTCCTCATCCCTTTGTGATCTGACAGCATGGAGTGAGCAGAGGGAGAGGCAGAGCTGGCAGGAGCAGCCCCACAGCCCTCAGAGGGGAGGGAGAGGAGCACTGCTGCCAAACCCCTGCAGCACCAAGTGCTCTAGCAGGATGGGTAATGCACCCCAGGGCAGCTGACAGGCTGCACAGGCAGGAGGGGACATGACAGAGGGGACCTGCACACCATAGCCAGAGCTGCCAGACACCCCTGTGCACCCCCAGAGTGAAGTGACAGAGGGCTACCTTCTCCATCACTTCTGTACACTCTAGATGAAGTGACCTCCTGGTGTAAGGAGGGGTCAGTGTCTGATCAGTGAGGGGACAGGCAGAGAGCAAACTGGGAAGGAAGGATGATCAAACAGTACCAATGACTTTTCCAGCTCATTTCAGATTATCTCCCTCCCCAGCTGAGGCTCTAGATCCGTCCCTTGCAGCTCTCCCCCATCACACATCACTTTTTATCACTCCTGCTGTTTGCTTTCTTGAGTCTTCCTCATCTAATCAGTGAAAACTTTATCCATCTCTCCCCAAAACAGTCTCAGTGAACTGTTTCGGAAGAGATGCCACGAGCATATCTCCCTGCTGATGGGCAAAGGCTGAGAAACCACCTAATCATGGTCCCACACTCCCCATGACAGCCTGTTCAATCTATTAGCTGATGCTTTACAGCATTAAAAAGATAAGGTTTTTTTCAAAAGCTCCTGATGCCAGATCTTAACTCCACCTGCCAAAACTTGTGCTTACTCATCCATCATTATTCCCTGTCCCATGTTTTCTGAATGGGAAGTCAGAGAACTGAACATGTTGTGGCCTAAATAATCAGCAATGAGATCAGCAGCAGCTCCAAATCTCTGACCCACTTTATACTTTGGGGGGAAATCTGGGGTTTTTTTTGCACTGTGTTTCAGCTGGTGCCTTCCCAGGGAAGGGAGCCAGGGTGGGGGTCAGGCAAGGCTCCATGGATGCTGTGCAGGCAGGTTGGGAAAGATGAGCTCTGAGCAGCTTCCCACAGGGGAATGAGCTGAGCCAGCCCAGCAGGTCCTGTGAGCCAGGCCAGCAGCGCTTCAGCTCAGGCACTGTGCTCTGTGAGGTGCAGCACATGCCCAGATTCACAGTAATGCCTGTGGAGACACGGCTGCCACGTGTGGCAAGACTTGGTTCTCATCCAAACCAGAGCATCAGCTCGGACATACCCAGGCAGTGAGGAAAGCAGTATCTGGGAGATCCCCAGAGCAGCTCTCCACAGGTCCCTTGGGGGACAGCGGCTGGCTCCCAGCCCTGTGTGTCCCATCTCCTCGCTCTCCATCCAATGGTGCCACCTAGTGCCACCAGCCCCGCGCCGCTGTTAGCGTGGTTCTCCTGCAGACATCTGGTGTTGGAAGGGGTTTGTTATCTGCTGTCACCCTGGGGCCCAAGCAAGGGACCCATCAGGAGAAAAACTCCTGAGCTCTGGGTCTGCAGAACATACTTTAGCTGTCAGACATCCCCATATCAGGGGATAAACATCTCTGGCAGGGGCTCAAGGGCAGAATACCTGGGCCAGCGCAGCCGTGCTGGGCCAGGAGAGGAGCTCATGGCTGTGCCATCAACAATTGGAACCTGAGGTCCATCCATGGCAGGTCTGTGTGTGACCAAGAGCCCTCCACCCAGCCCACTGAGCCACACATGTAACAACATAGTTGCTCCAGGGTGGCAAACCCCAGTCCTGGGTCCATCAGCCAAGATCCCAACCACCCAAGTCCACACAGAACACCTGGTGCAGGAACAAGCCCCAAAGCTTGGGCATTTTGCACAACAGAGACCCACCAGACCAGGCAGGGCTCCAATCCTGGAAATCAGGAGGCAGAGTAAAACCCCAGCCCCACAGAGCCCAGAGCCAAAAACTAACCAATAGCTTCAGACAGAAGTGCTTTGAGAATATCAAGTCCTTCAGAGGAGGGGGAGCAGAAGGAGGGGTTCAGCTTGAAATGAAGATGATAAGAAGTAAACTTCCACCTGGTGACCCCATCAGCCTTTCAAAACCACTAACAGCTGACCTCACACCAAAGGTTTCACCTGGAGCCCCAGCAAGCTGCAGAGTGCTGTGCCAGGGGCTCAGCTCTAAGTGCACCCCCACAGCACCCCTCCAGCACCAAGGGGGAAGCTCTCCCCTAATCACAAACTCGACAAGCTTTGCTCCCTGGCACAGACTGGTTGGATCACATCAGAAGGAAACCGAGTCACACAGACACAGGAGCAGGCACAGAGAGAGGCTGACACCCCACACCTCCAGCCAGGCTGATGGGCAGGACCCCTGAGCCACCCAAACATGGTCCCCACAAGTAACAACAGCAGAGAAGTGCTGCCAGCACACATCTGGGTGCACCTCTCTCCCCTTCCCCAAGCATTGCCAAAAACAAACCGCCTCCCCCCACATAAATAACACCTTCTCTTGCCTGAAGCACATGCAGCATCTCTGGCACACAGAAGAGAGCAGCAGCAGGGTGCAGGGGCATCCTCAGAACAAGGTGGACGAGCCAGTAGGGTGGGGGGCCCCCCAGTTCCTGAGCACAGCCAGTGGGGCAGGCACAGAGTGCAGCCAGGCTCCAGCAAGGGTCAGGACCACCAGCCACATCCACAATGATGAAGCAGCTCCTTGGCCAGGCAGGGCACAGCCATAGCTGAGCCAGAGGCTCCTGCCCTCAGGAAGGGGCCAAACCCTCTGGGCTGAGCTTAAATAGAGCTCCTGACCCTCAGCTGAGAGAATGGGACACAGATGAGGCTGGTCAGGGCTAATTAAGACCTACTGAGTGTGCTCAGGCCCTAATGAGCAGCTGGCAGGAGTGATAGCCTTTCCCAGGCTGCAGGTGGTTCCTTTTGTTCCTTCATCGCTATGGAGCCAGAGAACAGTCTTCAGGGGAAGGTCCATGCAGCAGGACCTTACCACCCCCTCAGTACGAGCCAAAGGTGTAAAGGAGTCAGGAAGGAAAAGCTGGGACACAGGAGACCCCCCTCCATGAGCCAAACCGTCCAGGTGAGGATGGCTCCCTTCCCAACATCACCACTCACCACGGCTTGATGTGAAGCAACCACCCCCCGTAAACCAGGAGTCTTCAAAGCCCCCAGACATCAAAGCCCCAGTGCTACCTCAAGGAAGAAAAGGCTCCACAACACAGATAACGATTAGATGGAAGGGGGTGGTGGTGCCCAAACACCGCCCTGCAGCGTGGCAAGGGGCTGGCTGAAGCCCCCGCACTGATGGTGTGTGACACAGCAGCTCCTGTGTCCCTGGGCACAGATGATGTCCCCATGGGGCTCAGACTGCAGCAGTGATGTCCCCGTGGGGCTCGCCACAAGTCTGCGGTGACCAGAAAGGTGGCAGATCTGCTCGGTGCCGGGGGTTGGGCTAGATGACCTTTAAAGGTCCCTTCCAACCTAACGCAGCCTGGGATTCGATGATCTGGGTCCCAGTGGGCTCTGGGGACAAACGCTGAAGGCAGGAAAAGCCTGGGCACTCAACGCGGGGAAAGCCAAACCCACTGCGATCCTACTGGGAAACCAGTTGAGCCAACTGGGGGAAGTGGGGGGAGCGTGTGCCCTCCCCACGCCTCTCCCCCTGTGTGCGCCCGGCTTTCGGCGGCATCACAGCACCATCTGTTGGAAACAAACGCACTGAAACTGGCTGATGCTGAGCCAGAGCCGGCCGCGTCACGCTCACAGGGCGAGCAGGCGGTGTGGGGACAGCAGCCCCCATGTCCCGCTTCCCCGGGGTCCCAGCCAGAAGCTGGTGTACCTGGGGCTTCCCTGGGAGCTCCCAAATCCCCTCCAAGCCTGCCCTGCACCTCGGGGCTCTGTCCTGCTGCCGAACCTGGCGACTGCATCGCTCCTGTGATGGACACGGTGCTCAGCAGCGAGCGGCAGAGCTCTGGGGCAGCAGGGCCTTGTCCCGGAGGTCACTACACCCCCAGCCCAGGCTGCGGCCTGCACAGCACAGCGCAGCAGAACCTGCTGGCAGCTGCCCGTGCATTGCTCCAGGGACAGAGCTGAGCCTCTGGTCTGATGCCGGACTTCCCGCCTGGGAAGGCCATCAGGGCTCAGAGCACATGGTGTGTCTGTGCGTCCTGCCTTTCTCAAGGTGTCCGATGGCCTGCCGCCGGTACGGCGGGACTGGCCGAGCAGCACACACCTCAGTCCCCTCTCCCTTCCCGCCAGCAGGCTCCGTGCCAGCCCGGCAGCCTGATGCCAGAGCATGTGTGCTACCGACGGAGAGGAGCTGCGAAACCCGCCTTGTACGCTGCGAAGAGTCCCCATCGGACGTGGGCTGGTGGGGTACTGCCTGCCCAGGCAAGTCTGAACCCCAGCATCACCCAGACCCTTTTTCAATCCCAAGTGCCGGCTTTGGGGGTTCCGGAGCTGTGGACCCTCCCGCAGCCGCAGCGTACGCCTCGCTGGGCACTCCTGCGCGTGGCCCTGCAACGTGCTGCGTCATCAAACAAGGGCTCACACTTCCCCCATCCTGCAGCTGCAGCCACAGGACTGGCCGTGCCGTGTGTCCTGCCGCTCGCTGAGGGACAGGAACAGCTTCCCAAAGGTCGCCTCTCATGACCAGGATGCTGTGTGGCCTCATTCCTCCCCAGTGCTCACTGAGCCTTTACCATACAGCTGCGGGTGGCCGGCCAAGGCAGGGGCTGTGACAGGAGGATTCCTGCTTCGCTTGCCTGAAGTCAGCACCCCCTGGTATTTTATCAGGCAAGCGGAACCATGACGGTGGCCCCTCATGCCCTCCCTCCCCATCACCTGCAGCAACACAGGCTCCACTGCTGCCCAGGGACTCCTTCCCCCCGCTGCCTGCTGCCTCCCCTCCCGGAGTTACTGCTTTATGTAACCGGCCCTTGCATAACCACAGCCACCCCGGGCGCCCGGCCCGAAACACGCGTGTGCCTCCCCTCTTGTCTGTCGCAATCTTTTGCACATGGATGGATCCAGCCCTTCTCCAGGAGATACTAAAAATAGAGAGCACACACTTGGAAGCATCAGGGGCTCATTGGGCTGGGTGGTAACAGTTTTCCACGGCTCTCCAAGGCAGCGTCTGTGTATTGCAGCTCAAAGGGACACAGCAACAACACGTGCCATGGGAAAAGAGTAGCTTGCTCTTCTCCCAGTCACCTTCTCTGTGTTCAATCACAGCAAGGTCTCCTAATGAAAATAGTATTTCTTTAATCTTCCCAAGTGCCCAGACGGGTGTATGAGCCATCTGTGCAGACCGAGGGCCTCTCCAGAGGCGAGAAACACTTTGGGCAAAGTCATTTTAATCATCTAAGTGATTCCATTGATTTTCCTGGGCTCCTCATGTCTCTAAATGAATCTCAGCACGAGTGCTGCCCAGAAGTTTAGCAGCTGAAAGCGTTGGCACAGCGACTTCCTGTGAGCTCAGCTCCATCCCTGGCACAGGGAGCCGCGGTGACTCGCTCTGCTCACACCCTGCTCACACGGATCCTTCGCACGGGCCAGAGTATCACCCTGTCCAACAAGCTGATTTTAGCCTCAAACACACTCCCTGCTGAAAGCAACCTGTCCCTTCCTCCATGTTATGGTCAGCATTTTATTTAACGAGGGTCATTACGACAGCATGTCAATGCTCACTGAGACTGCTGGAGTGTTGTCTGGCTTGAAAATCTTCCTGATTTATGGGATGATGTCAAAGCCCTGGAATTGTGAGGCTGTGCTGACATCAGTCCAGCTAACCATGGTCTTCTCGGAGGGAAGGGGTCTGTCTTTTCTCTTGGGCTACGATCACCAATGGGTTTAGGGCTACTGGTGGTGACTGTGGAGTCACAAGAGAGAGGCCAAATATTTACTCATCATTTACTTCAAGAAATGACTCTTCCAGCCTGGTGGGTCAGCTGGCCCAGAAGGGACTGTGGATTTCTCCTGCCTGGGTCTGAGTAGAGCTGGGCTTTGGCCAGGCCAGGATGTGAGCTCAGTGTCAGCCCCCAGGCATGGCTCCTGCTCAGTGCCCAGCAGGTCACAGTGTCTGGGCAGCGTGGATACCCAGCACATACACTGGTAGTAAGACTGGGAGAGCCTGCAGGGACAGGAGATGTGCCACTTGTAAGGACACCTGCAAAGGCACCATCCTGCCCGCTGCAGAGGTGCTGCCAGACCATGGAGCAACCTCAGTCAAAACCACTTTGCCTCAACTGAATCCCAACCAGCACCAAGCCAGCCCCGGGCAGTGAGTGAAGGATCATCATCATAATGCCAAAATACGAGACCCAGGAGGGGGTCCCGTTCACTGCAGCACTGGTCTCTGAGGGGCTGGACAAGTGCAGGATCTGATATCTCACTGTGATGGACCCATCACCAGAGATACCAACGAGTCCAGACAAGCAGCAGGTGATGAGAACTCTTAATGCAGCACCAGGAATCTCTTTTTGCCCTTCAGTTCTCCCTTCTGCTGAGACACATCATTGTGTTTTCCCAGCCTGAGCAGTCTCTGTTTGCTGGATCTGTCTGAGACACATAATGTTTTTGCCCAAACTCCTGTTCCTTCCTTCCAAGGCAGCAAGATCTGCTTATGACTCAGCCTTCAATAAAACACACAGCGAGGACCATTAAAACGGAGGCGCAGTGCAGGGATGAGATTCAGAGGGTACATTTTTTAGGCTAGAATCTTCCATCGCCCTTTATTTACCCTCAAAACCAATATTAATTTGTTCTACGTCTCAATGCAAAGTCAATCTCCCAGCAAAAGAGAAGAGGTTTTAAAGGGGATGTTTCTCCATGGAGCATCTCCATGGGATACAGAAAGTGATGGAGAGGCCCGAAGGGGCTGCATGACGGACACAGAATTGAGAGACAATGCTTCCCAAGCATCTTCTGCCTGAAAAGAGACCCCACCAGCTCCAAGGTGGTGAGGGGTGCAGGTGGGCAGCAGAGAAGGAAGCCAGGGGGATGTTGTTTCCCAGTTGAAAGGCGAGCGTTGTGTGGGAAGGCTGGTGTTCTCAGCCAAGCTGGATGGGCTGCGCTTTTCCCCTCACCAATGCTTGTGAGAGCTCAGCCCGGGGTCTCCCCGGCCGTGAGCCAGCTGTTTCCAACCCCTCCTGGCTTTGCTCTTTCACAACAGCACACAAGGAACGAGCAGTGAGGTAACCTGCACAGAAGATAATAGCATTATCCTTCTTGTGCAGAGGGGAGCCGACACCCAGCATCCTGCATTCCCCCCAGCCCAGTGCTGCTCGTGACATGCACCCTGATCTACCCCTCTCACTGAATTTAGGGAACTTCCATGCAGACACTAATCTTTATGATTTTTTTTTTAACCTGCTAATTACTTTCCTAAGAGAGACATCCAGGAGACCAGCCTTCCCTGGCAACAATTAAAAGTGCCCAAGCACACAAAAGAATGGAAATAAGTAGAAATAATGCCGTAATTTGACTATATATATATATATTTATACAGTAACAAATAAAAACTATGGCCACTCTGCAGAAATTCAGTGCTAGGGATTTATGCCAGACACGGCCAAAAAGTATTTCTAAAGTACATGAAATCTACTCTTCACAGAGGTGAACTGAGAGGCACACGAAAAACACCCCTCAAGGAAAACAACAGGAAGAAAAATCTCCTCTTTAAAGTTTCACCACAGCATATGGCAGTGAGCTGGGGGGTGCTGGACACGCACCGATGCCCTTGTGTAACACGGAGTGAGCTGAGGATACTGGTGGTGAAACAGGCTCCCTGCCTCCCTGCCAGCAGCCCTGCGGAACGCCAGGAGCTGCAGGGAGGAAAAACCACCCCTGCTCCCTGTGAATCCAGATCTTGGTGACAGCAGTTGAGGCTCTGGCCCAAAGCCTGGCAGCAGCGACACGGGATGTGAGGGCAAGACAAGGACAGGGCTAGCAGAGCTCTCCTTGAGCAATTCTTCTTCTTCCCTGCAAACATCAGAGCGTGGATGTTCAGTGAAGGTCCTTTGATTCCTCTGCCAGTAAATACAAAGAGGTGGCCCTTTCTTAAGGTCGTCCTGTATCCTTGGTCTTAACAAGGTCTCAATAAAATCCACAGGAGAAGAACAGCAGATCCTTTTTTTTCCTTCTTTTTTCTTTCCCTTTGAGTGCTGGCTATGGCTCATTTCAGCCCCATTTCAGAGCCAGCATTTTACCCCACCTCTCCCCCATGATGAGACCCTGGTTTCCTTTTCATTAAAACCCTGCAAAATCCGGACATTTTATAAACACTGGGGTTTTCTGGGCTCTCGATCTAGCTCTGCTTATGGAATGACGGCCCTGGGTACAGCGGGATAACCCAGGAACATCTCAGAGGTTTAATTTAAAGTCAGAGCAGAACATTTACTTCCTCAGACTCCGCCTGTGATGCTGGGTGGCCAGCAGGTGACAGTCTCAGCACCAGAAAAGCCTGGGCGGCTCACTGACGGGGCTTGTTCCGTGCCCTGCCAGGGTGGAAACGCTCCTTACCTGGTTTTAAGAGTCGGCAACTGGGGGAAATTTATTTCACCAGCCCTGCCAAGGAAGAGGAAGGCCAGCGACATCCCCTAGGGCGGTTTCCCTGCCTCCCCGAAGAGGTCGGATGGATGAGGGCAGTAACAACACCGTGCTCACAAGGTACCAGCACAGTTCTTCACAGAAAACAACCCCCTTCACGTCTCATGGAGGCTTGAAACCAGCGGACACAACTAAAAGCACCTATAAACCCAGCCCCTTGGCAACACCCCACATGGCACAGCCCCACCAACCGATGATGTTAACGTTTCGGGGAGGGAAGGGGGTGTAGGAAGTACAGCCAGACGGGTGTTGTGGGTGACTGTGGTACAGCCAGACGGGTGTTGCAGGTGACTGTGATGTTTTCCTTGTGGGTGCAGCGAGGAGCACAGCCGCCTCCTGAGAACACAGGCACATCCTTGCTGCACCCCACTGGGGATGACCAAGGTGACCTCTGGTAGCAAAACCTCAGCACACGTTCCCTTTGTTGGCTGAGACACCCCAAGCCTTGCTCCCTCCTACAAACTGAAGGGAACCTGGGAGCATCGCGAGTGGGGCAGTGAGAGCCAGGCTGTGTGATGGGATTTGAGGGACAACCAGGAACCCACAGTGGGCAGAGATGTCCCCACCGTGGAGCTGTGGCTCTAGGAAACCCCAACAGAGCATCCCCATCACGCCCTGGGTTTTCCAGCACAGGTTTGGGCCAGGGCCACCAGCTCCCCAACATGGGCAGCACGAGGGAAACGTTCTTGTGGCAGGAGCAGAGGGCCACAAATCATTCGCCTGATCACATCTATTTCAACCCAGTTGGGGCTCTGCCTGAGGAAAAGCTGAGCATCAGCTTTTTAAATCAAAATGGTTTGGCCAGTTTGGGAGGTATCAAGCTAGCTAGAGCCTCAAAGCATGTGACAGCAGCGCGATCACTCAGAGAGCTGGTTATTTGAATAGATATAGCCAGCAGTTTTCCTTCTGAAATGAGGATTTGAAGGTTTCCCCCTCTACTCTACCGTGGTCAGGCCCCACCTGGAGTGTTGTGTCCAGTTCTGGGGTGACTGGTACCAAAAAATAGGGATCTCCTGGAGAGAGTCCAGAGGAGGCTACGGAGATGATGAAGAGCCTGGAGCATCTCCCCTGTGAGGAAAGGCTGAGTGAGCTGGGGCTGTTCAGTCTTGAGAAGCCTGAGAGGGGATCTGATCAATGGTTATCAATATCTGAAATGTGGGACACAAGGGGAAATGGCCAGCCTCTTCTCAGTGACGCTGCAGCCAACGGGAGCACCGGGATGTGCATCCTGCCCACAGAAGCAGCAGGGCAAGTATTAGCCAAACTGATCACGCTGCGGGGATTCGTGTAACGAGAAGCACCCCTGCTTGTGGGTCAGGAACGATGTGAAGCAGCCACGCAGCGCTGCTTGGGGCACATCCATCCAGTGGGTCTTTATTCTCTTCCGTTGTGCTTGTTCCTGGGGTGTGTGACCGCCTGGGAAGCGCTACGAAGTCCTCCTGGAATTTCCTTGGTAATTCTGTCTTCTGTCCTACCCATTTTCAGGGTGGCTGATGCCAGGAACGGCTTTGGCATGACAGAAATGAGCCTTCTCCACTAACAATCCACTAGTGATGGTTGAGAGGGGGCTTATCTTCCCCCTTCTGCTGTTCTCTTCCTGTGCTCCAGACAGACAGACAGAAGGGGACATCGCCCAAGATTCGCACGTGCTGAAGGGCTCAGCCCTTCACTCCCTTGTTTATTTAGACCCAGAAAAGTCTTTGCTTGTTCCTGTTGTAGCTGGGTGCTTGGCTCAGGCTCCCACGCTGGAGGGGGTACGGACCCATCACCCTGCCAGGCTTCGGAGTGACTTTGGGCAGGTCACAGCTGGTTCCCCTCTTGCTGCCTCGGGCTCTGTAAGATTATCCCAGTTTAGTGTGAACAGCACATCGGCAAGGGCAGGGTGACACTGCTTCCCTGGGACTCAAAGCCAGCGCCCGACATCAGGAATCAGCAAGGCAGAGAAACTGAGAGAGGGAAGAGCAGAAATGTGAAATTGTTCCTCTGCTGCAGCCACCGTCCCACCTAAACACCGGTGACATCCGTGTGCCATCCGACCTCCCCCATGACAGCCACCCCGAGACACCCAAGTAACACCCCAAGGCGTAACGAGCGACACCTCAATAAACCCACACAGGTTGGGGTGAGTCTGTGCAGGTTACAGCTCTCTGGTGCAGAGAAAGACGTTTCAGAGCAGAAGTTTCTCTCTGGAAACCTCCAGACACGGAAACTGGGCAAGCAGGGTGGTGTGCCAGCCGTGGTTGGGGGGCAGGTGTGAGTCCCCACCACCAACGCTGTCTCAGCTGTAGCTGCCCGGTTTCTTGTTAGTGGTTGAAGTGGAGGTGTAGAACCAGGGATGCAGAGTACAGGCCGCTCACAGAGGTCACACAAACGTACTCGCAGCCGTTGAAAAGGCCACCAAGTCTCTGCTGCTGGTGACCACCATCAGCCAAGGCCCAGGGTCGCTGGCGCTACCAGCAGCTCGTAGGAAGCCCGGTGCGTAGGAGATGGGTACCCGGGGGTTCCCGGCATCGCCTCTGCAGGGCCCGCTCCCCAATTCTGCGGTGTAAGCGACCGGTAAAACGTCCCCGGTGCAACACCGAGCTCTGCGCGGCCGGTCTGGGTGGCCACCGCCAGACCCGCACCGCCGCAGGGCTGCCCGCACCGCTCCCTCACCTGGCGGGAGCTCTCCGGGCTGCGCCCAACGCGTCCCACGGAGCCCCGCCGCGTCCGTGCGAGCGCAGCCCGGCCGAGCAGCACCCGCTCGCCCGCCCCGCTGCCCCCGGGGTGCGCCTGGCCGCGCCGGGGAGGAGCGGAGCGGGGCGTGGCGGTGGGAGGGGGCTGGCCGCGGGGCCGTAGCGCAGCGGGGCGGCGGGCGCAGAGCGCGGTCGGGTATCGTATCGTAGCGCACCGTTCCGCTCCGCTCGCCGCGCACCGGGGCCGGGCGCTCTATGAGCCGCCGCGGGGGGCTCGGTGCTGCGCTCGCTCCCCGCCGCGGAGCCGCCGCGCCGCGATGTGACTTGCAGCGGGCTGGCGGACAGAGCTGCCCCGCCGCCCTCGGCCGCAGCAGCCAGCGGGTGAGTGACCGAGGGAGGGAGCGTGGCGGGGGGAAGAGACCGGGTCCCGGCTCCGCGGGGCTCCCCGGGCAGGCACAACGGGGCCGCTCGCCCGGCTCCTGCTCCGTGCGCTGCCGGCAGAATTAGCCCGGTGGCCGCGGGCTGGATGAAGAGTCCGGAGGGGGATTAGACGGATATAGGGCAGGACGGGGGAGGGAGGTGGGGGGGGCTGGAGCAAGGGCCGCGCACCCCGGCGGGGAGCGGGGAAGAAGCCGGACAAGGAGGGCCGAGGAGTTCGGGGACGGGATGGGGAAGGGGAGCGGGGCCGGGCGGGGGAGAGAAACCCGAGAGAGAAACGAGCCAGGGGACAAAAGAGGGGAGGCCGGAGCGGGGCGGCCATCGCCCGGCAGGAGGAGGAGGAGGTGGTTGCGGGCGGATTAAGGGGAGAGCGGAGGGGGCTGCTCGGCTTCGCCCCCGCTCTCGTACGCGGGCGGGGTAGGGGCAGCCGCGCCGGGCACCTTCCGCTGAGCTCCGGTTCGCCTCGGCGGGGGTCGAGGGCAACGGCACAGGGCTCCGAGCCGAGCGGGAAGAGCCTTTTGTTGGCTCCTGGGTGCTGCCCGGAGCCCCGGCCGTGTCGGGGTGCGCAGCGCAGGGCGGTGCAGCCCGCGGAAGGGCCGCGCAGCGCGGGCGGGTCTGTGGCTCCCCGATAAAACGCCCCGTCTCGCTATTCCCTCTGCCCGGAGCCAGACAGCGATGGGATTTAGCACTTATGTGAACCCTTTGTTTACTCCTGACCTAATGTTTATCCCAAGGCTAACAGGATTTCCTGCGCGCTGAACCTGGGCACCGAGGCCGGTTACCATCGGTGTAGTACGGTGTCTGTGGGTGAGGCGCTTACCGGCAGTGAGGTGTCCTCTCGCTGCATCAGAAGAAATGGGGTGAAGGAAACCCATCTGTCAGGAGGCTGTGACATGAATAGAAACAGGCTGAGGATTAGCCAAGAGAAGAGGAAACATTGCTTGCTCTGGGTAGCGTAATGGGCATGGGGCAGTACAGGCAGAAGCATCTCTGCTGGGGCAATACAGAGAATCTGGGCAAAGGGAATTGTGACATTGGAAAGATCGTTTCATGCTATATTCAGCATTGCAAAGTATTTCTAAAGGACAGCAGTACTTTTTCTGTGCCCCCTCTCTGGCTCTCCCTACCCGTGTGGCTGTATACAGTGTGATTGTGTGTTACTCTGCTGCAGGGGGTGTCTAATTCACTGCTGTGTTTTTGCACACAAAGCACAACCTCACTATTAATTATAATTCTGGAAATACACCTCCTCTTAGTCAGCTCCCAGCTTGGCTGTCGCTGCTCCGTTATCAATCCTGGAGCTCCTTCTTCAGATCTGATCAGAAGGAGCTGGCGGAGATCCCGTGTTGTGATTAATCCCTCTCTCGCCAGCATCTCGCCACAACGCTCGGTGGCGGGGGCGGTTTTCCCTCGCAGGCTGTGCAGCGAACCAGCCTCCTGCCCGTGTGTGGCAGAGCAGGTTACTATTTGTGCTACTACCGCTTTTATTTACTAGAGTGTTTTTCCTCCCTGTGATTGGATGCGTCTTCCCCTGCCAGTTGATTGAGGCTCTCGAATGGGGAACAGATAATTCATCTCTCCATGAACAGCCTCATCTTTGCATGCTCACAGGTTTGCTCTCTATAGATTCTCTAACAGCCTGCAGCAGCATCTTTTCGACCGGGTAAGAGGTATTTGTAATCCTTGGTCAGAAGCTCTCAGCTATTAAAAGGCTCCTTGGGTTTTATTTTTTAACTGTGAGAACTTTTTGATGACAACTGTGAGGTTTTTCTCTTTTCCATTGAGTTCCTTGTACTTCGTACCCGCCGGGGCAGCTCCGTGCCTGCCGTTGCTGTAGTGGTTCTACATCCCCTTGCTGATTGATTGGAAGTGCTTGTGATTGCTCCAGGTTGGGGTATTTTGGCTTAACTACTTGAAATATAATTTTGGAGGGGGGATCTGGGAACAGCAACAGCGTCTCAAGTTGATTTCCTTCTCTCTGAAGGGCTCCACGCAGGATGTATCACTGCCGCCTTCTCTATCAGTGCTGGAATGCTTCAGTGGCAGTTCTGTGTTACTATCGCCCCAGCTCTCTGGTAATAGTAGAAGTGAAGTGCCAGTCAAATAGAGCGCTATTGTTTCTACCCTGGGGTTGTGTAACTTTGCTAAGAGCTGATCTAGACATGAAGAGGTACAAATGCTGCTCCCCTTTGGCTGCCGAGGGAGGTAGCTGCTGCTGGGGATGGTGTGAGGGCACAAGATTTCATTATGAAACCCCAAGACACCCAGGACTCTGCTGTTCTGCCCCCAGCACAAGGAAAATGTTATTTTAACAATAAACCCATAGGAAGACACTTCCCTTTTCTGAAACAACTTTTCTGGGTAAAAGACTTTCTAGTTTCCCCTGACATTTGCTGTGGTTTCAGCTAAAGCCCCAGTACTCCCTTACCCTGCTTCTGAGCACAGTGCTGGGCATCCATGCCAGGAAGAGGATTTTGGCCAGGAAGATCCCAGGGGCTGATGATTAATGGTGCCAGTTTTCACCTGGTCAGGCAGAAGCACGTACTGGAGTTGCAGCTGTGGCTCTGTATTGATAGATTCCTCCTTCAGAGATCTTTGAGACCCCTCGCAAGCTTGGGGAGGGAGGGGGGCAGGATTTGCTGTTCAGTGAGACTTAGTGCTGTTTGGTAGGAATGTGATTTGGGGCCAAGAATACCTGTCAGCAGTCCCAGGGATCTCTTGGTGGATGTTATAGGAGGTTTTGGAGAGAACCATTGTTCATCTCCATCAGCTCTCCCCAGAAGTAATTTCACAAAAGGAAGTAACTTGGGAAAACTCTCCAGTTGAACATCTCAGCACTTCTCATTTATATTTTGTCACAGCTTAATTCCCCCTGCCAACAGAAACTACTTCTTGGTGTGAGGGGGAGGTACTCGAAATTCATTAACCCTCCCTTCCCTCTCCCCCCCCCCCCAACCACTTCCAGATAGGAAGAGGAAACAAATGATGGGCTGACAATATGACTGCTTACCCATGCAGCACAATCTCCATGGAAACAGACTGTCCTAGAATAGCTCAATCACATGAGGGTTACATGACATGAATAAAGTAACCAGAAAACTGGAAAGAATCAGGGAACCAGAGATACTTGCACTTAATTCATTAACCCCCAGGTCTTTGGAAAGGAGCTAATACACAAAGCTCCTATTGAAAGCCATTTAGCAGTGCGTATCATAATTAGTAAGTGATAGGAGAGTGGAAAATGTACATGATCCTCACTTCAGGGCTGTTCAGTGTTTCCAGTTTGGGAGCTGCTTAGGATGAATTTTGATTAATTTTCCACATGACCTCCTGCCTCTCCAGACTGGCAGCACTGCCAGGGTAGCTCCTGAGGATCTTCTCCCTTTGCATCAGAAGGTGCTGACCAGTTTAGGATGTGTTGTGCGTTCTAAAGAGTAAATGCAGGAGTTGAAGTAGGAACCACCTGTGAGCAGAAGGGATGGCAAAGCTGCCTTTGGAAAGTTTCCTTCTAGTTAATCATGTACTCACAGGGCAAGGAGATTGATTGAGCGTAACCATGTTCAGTACAGCAAGGAATATATTTCACTGGTGATTAGTCTTCAGTCTGTGGAGGCAGTGTTTTTAACGAGAGGGTTGTGACAGGAGCCCTTGGGAAACCTGTGGGGCAAATTGGGTGAAAACAAGTAAATATTCCCCCCATTTACCATAAAATGCATTACAGCCAGGCAGGGAAAATCACTGGTGGTTAGCTGCAGGGCATGGCTTCGTTAGCACAGCGCGGCCCGCTCAGGGGTGCTGGGGTTTCTGTGGGCAGGCAGAGCCCATCGATCGCCCTGCTCTGTTCGTCCCATCCCAGATCATGTTGTTTGTCACAGCTTCTGCCTCGGAGATGAAGTCTGGGAATGAGCCTTTGTGCCTGTTGTGGGAGCGATGGCTGTAAAGTCGTTACACCTTTACATTGGTGCATTTATGTCCTGGTGTCTCTAATAGGAAACTGCCCCGTTTCCATTGTCTGCCTCCTGGGAGAGCCCGACAGTGGGCCTTGGTCATTGGTGAAAGGGGAGTGAAAGTCGGTTTGGAGATTGAGATCCTCAGGATTTAACTTCCATCATGACAGGAGTGTAATGCACAGGGAGGAGCCCCAAAGCTGTCAGCAACTGTGCTTTTTGGACAGGCTATGTAAATGTGGGTTGGCTATGACCCATCATGTTCAACACAACAACGTTGCACCCTTACATTAAACTGTTTCCAACTCCCATCCAACTCTCCCATGTTTTCCTTCAATGCCTTTCCCGTTTATGGAGGATCTTTGGCTTGGGCAATCATTTAGGCCTGTTTGCCTAACTCAGAAAGAGCTGCCCCACAGCTTCTCTGCTCAGACACGCCACTGAGCTGCAGGACTGACACTATTGCCTGGATTTGTGGTGCTTTCCTGCTCCCACCACACAAATCAAGGCTTACTCTGAGCGTTTTGATACAAGTGAAGGTTAACAGCGTCAGGTTTCAGGGCTGGGACACAGCGTGTTTACCTCAGGCTGCTGTCACTGGGGCACACTGCTCAGTTAAAGGTTATGTTTTTAACAATCTCCTCTGCTCTGCTTCACTTAATAAAAAGCAAACACCATGACACTGATCTCATCTTAAAGCACCTAAACTGGGTTCTTCCTAAAACTTAAGTCAGGATGTTGGTCCAGTGGTCTAGAGGGATGTGTGGTGCTCCTGGAGAGTTGACCGTGGCTCCCTCTGGGATGGGGGACAGTGATGCTCTGCTTTTCCTTTGAATGGCAGAGCAGCACAATGAGTCATTCACGTTTGATTAGTTGATTGATGACACTGCATGTGTGCCATTGTCACGGAATAGGGATTTCTTTAGCCAGCCATTCCCATTTGCAAATGCAACCTAATACCTGGGCTTTGGAAGAGGATGAAAGGGGGATATTATAACTGCCTCTCTGCCGAGCATGAAAATGAGATTTTTCATTTTTTTAAAAAAAAAGGCAGTTATATTATTTTCTTTTTAAAGGTAGTTATAATATTCTCTCCTTTCATCCTTTTTTTTTTTTTTCTAAATGCTTTTTAAAATGCACAATGCTTATTTTCCTGGGACTGGGACTGCTCTATCCTTAAAGAAAAAGAAGTGGTTTTGCCTCTGCCTTGATTCCAATTAAAGGCTGTGAAACAGTCTGATACTGGTACAACATCCACTTGTTCAGGCCCAGTGCAATTTACACCTAGTAAAGCACTTTCATTTGACCAATAAAGTACTGTGGGTAATATGGTACTTTGCAACGGGTTGCATCATTTCTCCTGGCTGTGGTTCGGGATGTTGGGGGGTGGTGTTTGGAACTGGTGTTTTCAGTCTGTGCAAACCCAGAAGCGAATCATTTGCATTCTGAGTCCAACGGGCAAAAGCAGCTTTCTAGGAGTGCAGCACAGGGGCCATGGGGTGGGCTGTGCCAGCTGCAAATCCAGTGCCAACCCCCAGTAAACACGGGCTGGTGAACCAAGCTTCCAGTAGCTGTGAGATCCTCCAAAGGGAGCGGCAGCGAAACCAACAACTGTTTTGTTGTCCCAGACAGAAAAATGAAAGCCTACCCAGCCATCGGGTTCTTCCTCCTCTTCGTGATCAGCTATGGCTCGTCTGAGAACTCCAGCACGCCACGGGGCTGCGGGCTGGACCTCCTCCCTCAGTACGTTTACCTGTGCGACCTGGATGCCATCTGGGGAATAGTGGTGGAGGCGGTTGCGGGGGCCGGCGTGCTGACCACGCTCCTGCTGATGCTGATACTGCTGGTGCGGCTGCCCTTCATCAAGGAGAAGGAGAAGAAGAGCCCTCTGGGGATGCACTTCCTCTTCCTTCTGGGGACTCTGGGACTGTTTGGGCTGACGTTTGCTTTCATCATCCAGGAAGATGAAACGGTGTGCTCTACCCGAAGATTCCTGTGGGGAGTTATCTTTGCTTTGTGCTTCTCGTGCTTGCTAGCTCAAGCTTGGAGGCTTCGTAGACTAGTTCGACATGGGAAGAGTCCATCTGGCTGGCATCTAGCTGGTGTGGCGATCTGCCTGATGCTCGTGCAGGTCATCATTGCAACCGAGTGGTTAATACTGACGATTGTCAGGGATAACAAGCTGGCCTGCAGCTACGAGCCCATGGATTTTGCTATGGCTTTGATTTACGTTATGTTCCTGATGGTGTTTACCATGGGATTTTCTCTTTTCACTCTCTGTGGGAAGTTTAAGAAATGGAAGAAAAACGGAGTATGCCTCATTATAACCCTTTTCTTTTCCATTCTGATTTGGGTAGCCTGGATGACTATGTACCTTTTTGGTAACGCTGAGCTAAAGAGAAGAGACAAATGGAGTGATCCCACTCTGGCTATTGCACTGGTGTCCAGTGGTTGGGTGTTTGTTATCTTTCACGCCATCCCAGAGGTCCACTGTACCATTCTTCCATCACAGCAGGAAAACACTCCCAATTATTTTGATACTTCACAGCCAAGGATGCGTGAGACCGCTTTTGAGGAAGATATACAGCTTCCTCGGAGCTACATGGAAAATAAAGCCTTTTCAATGGATGAGCATAATGCAGGTAAGAGATTACTAGAGACAACTACATTTTTTTCAATAAAATAGCCAAGAAAATAGTCTCTGTGAAGCATTTTTCAGGTTTTCAAAACAAGGGTCGTTACAGATGCTGTATTTTTCACACTATGTTTTGTTGCCTTTTACAATTTTCATGGAGAAAAAGTGGTGGCAGAGGGGAAATATTTATTTGGTTATACAGAAAACATTTATTTGGTTAAAATGATTCTTCTACGTGTAGTTTTTTTTCATTGAAAAACTTCAAATGCTGCAGAGCCAACAAAATTCACTGTGGAAAAAACAGCCTCTATTTTAAAGTAGTTTAAAGGATGTTTTTTGTCATTGCCGGTTACCAATGTTTAATATGAAATATCTTCCCCCAAACCCATGGAAAAGAATCCAGTGAGTGCCCTGTGTGACACAACGCTCAGCCTCTTGGGCAGCAAAATGATTATTATTGGTTTTATTTGAATTAAAATGGGGTTTAGTGTCACTTTGTGACACTGTGGGGAGGAGGGGGGATGCAAAGAGACAAGCTCAGAGAGAGTCTTTGTTCTGGCAGCCGTCCCGCCCGCGCAGCGCATGCAGAGGTGGAGGTTTCCAGGTAATGCTCGCTTCCCTTGCTGTAGCTGTTTGGTGACATAGAACCATGTGTGATGGCACCTCATGAGAATCAGCTTTGGAAATGGTTATGAGCGATTCCTGAAAGGCCAGTGACAGCCACTAGCTGATGAGATCCAAACCCCTGCCGAAGGTTTGAGCTGTACTGGAAGGTCCATGGGGATGCTGCTCCGACAGTGTTCTGAGGGGCAGGGTGTGGGCTGGTGCTGTCCCACTGTTGGGTTTCAGTACCAGTCACACGCTTTTATTCACCGGAATTGAGATGAGGACTTGGTGTGCTGGCCAAGAGTTGCTGCGTTGCTTTGGCAACCCCCAAAAGAAGCCTCGGGGCACGTTGTCCGAGCCCTTCACCTTCCTGTTCCTCTCCATGTACCTTTGATTTCCTCTGGGTTTGACGCTTCCTCCGGATACAGACCACACATGGAGGAAGACAGCACTCTGGTTCCTCTCACTGTCGGGTCAGGAAGGCATTTTCCCTCTTTTAGCTGGAGCTTTACAGGTCTGCTAGCACAGAACTTTGAACAGAGAGGGGTTTCATCAGTCCTGTGTGTGTTACCAAACAAAAGCCACTTGGATAAAAGAATGGTTGTTTAGTCCCAGCGTTCCAGAGCTGCAGCTCCACCACAGACTGGAAAAACAATAATTTCTATTTTTTTTACTGTCCTGCATCCCCCCTTGAATTAATTTCATAGCCAGGTGCCCGCAGCAACTTGGGAGGAGCAGTTTCTGGCTAAGGCAGATCTGAGAACAAAATTGGATCTTTGGCTCTGTGTAATTCCCATTCGTGCTTATGATTAAAAAAAGACCTGGAAGCTCCTTTTGATCTAATCACTCTGTGATTAAGCTTTTTACTGAAAGGGGTAGATGTATGATAGCAGTAAAATCATTACAGTAACTATTACAGAGCAATTTATGTTCTGTTTTAATCTAGTTGAAATCTCACACTGTACAATAGGAAGTAGATTTCCTTATCTGATGCCCTTATTAATATTTATCATAATAAACACGTGCCATTCCTATTCCTGTGGCATGCAGGAGAAGGATGCATACATACATTTTTCATCAATCAAAACAGATTCGTTATTCCCTGGCAGCAGTTCTTTAAGCAAAGACATATGACAGCAGGGTTTGGAGACAAAACTTCCTAGCATGGTAGAGGCTGGAAGTAAATACAGGTAATAATATTCCAGTCACATCCTGTGGCTGCCCAAGTGTTAATTTAAATCAGATCACTGCACTGTTGGCTGTCAGTGGCTAAGCACCTGGAACCCATCAGCAGGTATGCAGAGAATGTTCTTTTAGTCATTTAATTAACCTCAATTCAAGAATTCATCGTTAAGAGCTCAGTAATGGAGGGAAGGGTACTTTCTTCAATTAAGAATGGTGTTTAGTATCATGAGGTCTGGTAGTTGTAGAGTTTTTGGAAGCGCTGATAACCAGAAAACACCTCTTAGTTCCCTGGCTGTAATACCTGCTGTAGTAAGTAGTTAGCTCCAAATAGAACGTGTGCTTGGGTAAATGTATTTTCTGTTCATTCTCATTCCCTTGTCAGCTGTTTATAGGAATTTAGTAGTTTCCTTTTATTTTTTTCAAAGGATTTTTAGGAGCCCGTTAAGAACCTGAATCACCCTGAAACTGTAGGTTCAAACACACACGATTGCCTAATTTCACTCCTCCTTAGCACAATGTAGCTGCAAGTTATCCCTGCTAACAAGAACTGCTCTGGTCTAGGAATATCATTAAGCATTAACGAAGCAAAACTAATTTAAAGTCAGTTATCATTTAAAAAGCACCCTAATCTGGGATTTTAATATTCCTAAATTGAAATATCTACATAGAAAAGTTCTTTTCATACGTGTTTCTTGCAAAAATGTGGGTGATGTGTATAGAAACCCTGGGTGAGTTCCCTGTGCTCTCGGGGAGGGCGATGCACAACAGCAGGGCAACGTCTGCAAGGCAAAGAAAATAATTTGCTGTATACAGCCAGGACAAGCCTGGCTGGGAGATGGAGAGTGCTACAGCTGCCAAGAAACCCCAGCCCAAGCAACTCTGCTACTCCCTGAATTTCAGCTGATAACTTGCAGTGTGACAGGTCACCCCCAGAGCTGATGCCAAAGCTCAAAGTTAACAAAATGGACAATTTCTGTTAAAAAGAGACTTTGGCATGTTTACTCACATCTTCTTGGGGTTATTTTGGGGGTTTTGCCTATAGATCCTGTGCACAAGTAGAATTATTTAATTGGCATGGGGAAAGTACAGGGGAAAATGGTAAAACAGGTATGAGGAAAAACTCCAGAATGAGTGTTTGGGCCATGGGTTTTGTTGCTGATTCTCATGTTAAAAGGATTTTAAATTTATTGCAATAATAGGGAAGGGAAATTTAGTGCAGGAAACTGAACTTACTGGTTCTTGAAGATAACTTTTTGAAAAGACTGTGGAAATTTTAAAAAAGTAGTATGCATTATTTTGTGTAAATGTGCAAATAATTTAATGATGGTATTCACTATAAAGAGACTTTTTTCCCCCCTTTATACACACTATCAAATACCAGTGCAGCCATTTGTGTTTAACGTACAATAAGTCAACCTGCAAAGAAACAATGCTATCTACCCTGAGATGGTTAAATAGGAAATAAGAAGTACATTAGTCTGGCTTAGGTGTTTTCATCTTTTGTTCTCCCAGTGTCCTACAAGAATACCTAACTTTAAATTACTGAGCAAGCCCAAGGCTCTGCGTGTATCTATGATTCTATGATCTCAAGGCAGCAACAGAGCATTTGCAGGGTGAGATTCTTAAATTTCTGTGCTGAATCAACGCTGCTCTTCATCCCTGTGCACAGCTCTAAAGAGAGGAGGAGCAGTGGCTGGAGGACAGTGTACAGCTATGGGACCTGCTCAAGTCCTGTCCCACACAGGCAGCTCTGTTAAATCCAGCTTCTTTCAAGTCTGTGCCCGAACTTCAGCTCATTCACGATTTCAGCCAGAGAGTGTAGAATTGTAATCTGAATTAAATCCAAGAGGAATTCTGATCCCAGGTGCCTGAAGTAGGCGCCTTCCTATTCACTAGCTCACAGATGAGCGTTGCCCATTGTAACCCCACAAGTCATGGGGACAGATGAGCTCTGTTCCCTGGCCACATCTGAGCTCAGTGAGCCCATTATTTACCCCGAGGTAAAAAGAGTTTGTACGTGCCAGTCCCCAGGCTGGTTTAGAGAGAAGGAAGCACATCCCTAGCTGTGTGTGTTATCTCCAGCAGAACATACACCTTGCACTAAAATTAATGGAGAGGCTGATGTGCTTGTGGTACAAAGGTTCAGAAGGACAATCTGTACCTTCTCTTCTGCTTCACTCAGTTGCCACGGCTGAGCCATTCAAAAGCACTATTTGCTTCATATTTCTAGTTTCTCAGAGTAAATATAATCTGAAACAGCTGGAAAATCCTAATAGGCTAGTCATGCTGAAGTAATGCCCGGGGGGTGAGCATGCTTACTGGCCCGAGCGATGTTTTGGATCCCTGTCCTCTGAATTTGATAGAAAGCAAAATGTAATCTCCTTGTACTTAACCCTGCAGCATCCAGGCCCGCACGGGAAGGGCTTGGCAGAACACCTTGCACAAGGTGTATCAGAGGTTTGGTGCCTGAAGGTGTTTAGCTCCTACTGAAATGAGACTGAGCAGACTTCAAAAACTTGGTCACAGTAATTTTCTTCCCCTGTTCCAGAGCAAACAGTTAATATTCTGTAAATCTGATTCTTCTCCCAAGATCCATCCCTGACTATGTAAGACAAACCCCTGTTCCAAAGCAGCGTGAGAACTGGGGTGGCAGCACGAAAGCTGCAATCAGTGGCAGAATGTCCCAGTAGCTAAACTGGAGGCAAGGGGGTTTTATGATTGCAAAGGTGATGCAGAGCATGACTTGTGTCCCTAAGATCCATCTCTCTTTTCTGAACGCAGCGCTAAGAACGGCAGGATTTCGAAACGGCAGTCTGGGCAGCCGACCTAGTGCTCCTTTTAGAAGCAATGTTTATCAGCCAACTGAGATGGCAGTTGTGCTAAATGGTGGGACTGTAAGTATCAAAATGTGATGGTTTAAGAAGTCTTTGATGTGCACTGATTGATACAACTACTACTAATAGAAAAAAAAACCTGCTTTTAGCTTATCCACAGCAGGGGGGAAGCTATAAATGAAAATTTGGGCAGTGAGCATGCATGCAGTGCTCCCCTTCCTGCTAGAAAAGATGTAATTACCACGTGTTTTGCATTTCTTTCCTTGGCTGCTCGCGCTGTGCAGCATAGCTTGAGCGAACCAAGCTCTGCAGGGCGATGATGTATTTACTGGCCCTTTCAAATGAAATCTGTGTTAAGGTATGTAACATAGCTGTTAAGTGATACAACTTCTAACCCCGCTTGTTTTCAAGATGCTGCGAGTCACGCAGATGCATATAGGCCAGGACATTACTTCAGCTAAGAGCCAGTGTAGCAGACAGACCTGGCCTCTTACACATCTTCCATTGTACAACGTGTGTAACTCTGTCAGTAAGCTACCCATGTGTACCTCTCCGGGCACGGGGTTCATCCAAGAGGAGCAGAGAGTATTTTGATGTTAATAGCATTGATTTTCTCTTTCTTGGACAATAGTTTGGCATGCCATTCTTTAATAGACCTGTTTCTTGCAGCCCAGCTGTTTTAAGAAGAATGGCTTAGCTTAGCGATCCGATGCCAAACAGGCTGTATAAACGCTTGTCACGTCATGGGGAACTTGCACCTAAAGATGTTCCATACATCAGGCCTACCGTTAAGAGAGAAGGGTTTTCATCCCCATGTTTTTCATGCATACTTACATGCTGCTTAAAACTCTACCCATGAGCCAGTTTACACTCATGCGAGTTGGGTTTCCTTTGTTTTGAATCATGAGCTGATCCCATAACTCAACCTCTGTGCTGACAACCAAACAACACAATCTGATCGCTGGTCACATTTTTGCTTTGAAATACGTCCAGTTTTGGTTGGTTGTGGTGAAGAAGAGTGACTAGATACAAGGCTTCTCCTGTGTGGGTAAGACAGTAGGAAACACATCACCTGGAATAAAAGGCTTGTGTTTTGCCATCGGTAATGATGGAGTGATCTGTGCCTCAGTGTCCTGATACCAGAATATGCAGCTCAGGGAAAAAGGTAGTTTGAGGATGAGAAGCCAGAGAATTTGTTTTGGGTTGTTGGGGGTTTTTTTGCTTTTGAGGTGGATACAAAGCTTGCTGGAAAATACCAGGTAGAAAAATGAGAGATGAATGTGAATATACAGCTGTGGTTTTCACAGAGCAGTCAGTGTACTGTATGGGTGGTGTCCTCATCTCACTCCACTCGGGCAGCGCTGCCTGGAGACCTGCTGTGTGCATGTAGCATGATAACACTGGTGTTTGAACAGACCAGATCTCTCAGTTATGGGTTTGTTATCCTTATTTCCAGATACCAACTGCTCCGCCAAGTTACACTGGACGACATCTCTGGTGAAAGGCTGTATGTAGGCTGTAGAGAATAAGAACCCTTGTTGCAGATGTTGTTCCCTGGCAGTGTGTCTTTGAGGGAGGAATCCGTAACAGTACCAGAACCAAGCAACAAAACATCCAGGAGCTTTCCAAATCCTTCAGAGGATTTTGGCTAAACCTGACCACCACTGAACTGCCACGATAACTGCAAAAAGCAAAGTTGTAAAACTGAAGCTGCATCTCATTTACAATAGAAGTAGGCACACCTTCCAATTGGAAGAGGGGGCTGTTGCGTTCTGAAATGTAAGATACTCTCTTGTCTGTAACCAGCGTGCGAGGCAAGCCGGTTCTGTTGGTTGCCAGTTGCTTGCAAAAATACCCCCTCTCACCTAAACTTAACTCGTGTTGCCACAAGAGATTGCCACTACAGTGTGAAAACATGCAGGACTTCTCTCCATGCTCCTTTTCCCTTCATTTCAAATGTCATGAGGACCGTTTGCTTCATTACCTGTAACGTCACTTAGCACCGTGTGTAGTCACGCACTGTCGCACCGGGGCAGCTAACCTCCTGTTCTGCTGCAGGTCGATGCTCTTCTCTCTAACAAGCTGGTGTAGGAAATGCAGTTCTGGAGGGATGAGAGGTCTGTGGGCGTTTCATGTGAGTTACGATGGAGCTTCTTGAGGCAGAGACAAAGCGTAGCTCCAGCACGGAGTCCCAGGAGAGTGATTCCAGCCTCGGCTCTGGGATGAGCAGAGGGCCACGTGCTCTCACGTCTCCTGCAGATGAAGCCACTGAGGGAAACCGTGGAGGGATAAGCTTTTGGAAAGGTGTAGCTGGGGAGAGAACGTGCCTCCAGTTTGCCAGAAGGAGTCGGTTGAGATGGTGGATTGAAGGCAACCAGCTGGACTGAGATCTTGTCGAGCAGGGAAGCAGCTGGCAAGTCCTGAGCAGGAGGGACTCAGCGCAGACAGGGTCAAGGTGGTCCTTCCTGGTCCCTGGCCACACGAGTGGTCCCCCTTGGCCGCAGCTCTTTGTGTGTTTAAATGTGGTTGTGCATTTTAGTGCCTAGCTAGTAGAACCTCCGTGCTGGAGGTGGTTTGTTGTTGTTTTGGGTTTTTTTTAAGGTGGTTTCTGCCCTTCTCCTCCCCTCCCCTCACTTGAGTTGACACAAGGCAGACTTTCTCACAGCTGTTTTAGCTTTGTTTTCTCCAGGTTATTTAAAAGGTTCCCATTGCCCATTGTTTGTGCCATGGTTTTTCATTCTGTTTAAGCAATCATTCCTTTATTTAACATTTACTACATATCAGACATTGAAAACATCACTGTATCCTCACCGTTTGGCCAACGTTACTCTTAGCTTTCCTCGATGCTAAAAGCTAATCCTTTTTACTTGAGGGCATAGGAAACGTATAACAATTTAAACTTTGCATATGCTGTAATAAAAAGATATATTTTCAAACTAAAAAGAAATATAATGTACAAATAACTGAATAGCTTAGTAGCTTCTCAAAAGAAGTTACGTGCTGTATACTGCAGAAGACAGACAAGCTTTTTATTTTTCAAGAGTCTTCCCTATTCTTCACGTACCTCCGTTTCTACTGAATTAGGAACCTAGTCCTGCAGACCTGTGCTCCCAGGAGTCGTCCCATCGACACCAGTAGGTCTGCATACAGGTACAGAGGCTGCAAGACCAGTCCCTAAGTGTTGCACACAGATATATATGTGTATATATATATATATGAAAAAATATATATTGCCATTCTTGCCATGATCATCTTATAGGGGTTTTATTTCCAAGCCCTTCTCTTCAGCAGCAGTGTTCTTCTGTCGTGCATGAGTAAAGGAGCATGTTGGCTCCCCCTGCCCTTCTGACAAGGAAGCATGTGCTTGGTTTAGAGATTGCTTATTTTACTTTGTGACTAGGTGGCCTTAGTAACCCCGTAGGGTAGGGGTGGATATTGCATGTTATCCAGCACTTAGAAATAGGTTTTGCTTGTTGTAAGCAAAGCTTGGAGCAAATGAGATGATAGTGTTTAAGGTAACGACAGCTATCTAGATGAGGCATCATTTGGAGCAATTAAATAAACCCTTTTCCATCACTTGCCTGCGGAATTTTTCTTTGAAAAACCAATTATTTAAAAAAACCAAACCTCATAAAACTCTATTAAAGACATATAAGATGACCATGGCATCAGTGGTAGGACAGCTTTCTCTTTCAAAGTTTATCATGCTACAACCAAGATCTCTGAACTACAGTACACGTTTTACAGACCCTGGACAGAACCTGTGCAAGATATAGTTACCTTAAGAAACAGTTTTTTTCTTTTCCTAGATGTGACTGAATTGATAAATAGCATTCCCAATCCTGCTCCTGCTGAAGCTCTTGGGAATTTGAGGCCTTACTCCAAAGATATGGCCATAACCTACAAGCTGCTGCTCACCTGACTACTCTCAGTGGGCGACTCACAAAGTTAATTAGCAGGATTGGGTTTCATTTGTGGTGGTGAAGGAGTGGCAATAGCTTAGGAGGGTCTTTAACTTTACAACTTTCTACAGGTAGTAATAAACAACTTTTTTTTTTTTTTTTTTTTGGTAAGTTGTTAGTCTGTGATGTGAAACGCCCCAAATAAAACTGCAGTTGAAGAAAGGCACCTTTCTGTTAACTTCTATTTCTGTTACAGTAAACAGTTGGTTTACTTTTGCCTTTTCCAAAAGTTACTTAGAATGTAGAGCATCTGTGAAGGACCTAAGAAGTAAGCACAAAGCCTTTCGCACTTCGGTTAATCATTATTAGCTTTTATACTATAAAAGCTACTATGTTGCCCCTTGCTGGTTACTGCTCATGGTGTTTCCATGCCCAAAAACCAAACTGTAAAGCATCTGAAAAAATTATTGCTGAAACAAGATTTAGTGTTACTGGCTGATGATGAATGGCTGGGAAAAACCCGTTCAAAGCCATACCTTACAGACCCTGTCCTGCTCTCAGCTGGGATGAGGGGGTTTGACACCTGCCAAAAGATCTGTAGCATCTTCAGAATAACAAGCTGAACACAGACAGTCGTTTCTCTAAACGAGGTACATGAAATCCTGTGGAACTGGATGCTCCTGGTTGAAACACGGGCATCTGGGTTGGCTTTGAGCTTCATGCCTTGGGTCTAACCAAAGGCCACTCAAAAGGGAGCATTGTAGCTTTTATAATAAACAATTGGACTCTTCTACCAACTTACAGGATTACAAAGCAGGTGCTTTTTATTAATTGATGAGAGCTAAAGCTCACTTTTGATAGATAATATATATTTATTAAATGTATTAATGTGTGTTTTATAACGTACCCTTTTCCTGCTGGTTGTTGCATACTGGTATCTTATTAAATACATCTTTAAAGGATTTTCAAGACAATCAATGTGTACCATGATGACTGTACATAACTATACAAAACTACAAAGGTTGTAAAGCATGGGCAAATGTTTTATTTTCAAAATGCTGTTCTTAACGAGAATAAAGGCTTTACTATTTACTTACAATGTTTGTGTTAACTTGATGTTAAAATCCATCTATGAGTTTTCCATTACAGTAAACTCGTGGTGCTACATTGAGGTGATGCAGTGGGTGCAGTTCTGCAAGAGAAGCAGAGCTGAACTGAAGGAAACCAGCTCCTAGAAGCTGTGGCCACATTCCTCCACCTTTGGGTATATTCCCACATCTACCCTTAGCTCTGGCACCTATAAAACTCATGGTATCAAAGGAGTGAACAGCCAAACTCTTAACACTACAAGGGATTTTTGGGGTTGTTTTTTTATCCAGTTGGCTCAGTGAGTTCCTCTACTGTCTGAGTTGCTGGTGCTTGTGAAAAGGAGTGGTTGGAATCACTGGGGTTGAAGACCGCAGGCTGAGAGTTTTTTCTTCAGATGGTTTGATCTTCCTGATCTGGTGCAACAACCAGGACAAGAACCCAAGGGGTGGGTACTGGTATAACAGTGTAGGCAAAGTCCATGTAAAGGATGGAAGAAATCCAAGTTGAACCACAGCAAGAACTAGGGATATCTACCTTCTAGCATGCTTTCATCAAAACACTTAGCCCTTCGTTTGACTTGTATGGAATCAGCAGCAGAACTGCAAATATCTTCTCTAATTGTGAAATGACTAACTAGGATGAACAGGACTAGACAAGACTGAATTAAAAAAATGAGGGCTCCCTAGCAGGGGGCTCAGTCTGGTTTTTATTCCAGTTGCATCTCATGTAACTCCACCAACTCGAGATCGCTGGGAACACTGTCACTGTGATCTTCATTTTACACTTTCTCAGCACATGTGTTAAGAGATAACAAAAGGGCCTTTGACTCCCCCCATGAAGCACAGAACAGCCCCAGCTCCCAAGTCGGTGTGGCTTGCAGAGGCACAGTGCTTCTGGAAGTCAGATGGCTTTGATCCGAGCAGTTGGGGGCACTGCCACAGCTCTGCGGAAGGCACCGGCGCCACCCCACCTTACCCTACAGGGAGATTTTAGCCTTAGCTCTAACACTCACCTACATGTGGTGTAACCCCATTCCTGTCCTCTGGAGTTTTGTTCCCTGTGAGAAAGGCTTGTGAGTGAGCATGCAGGAACAGGAGGTGAACACACACTCACCAATATGGGCCAAGGGTGCACAGGTCCATCTCTCTGACCAGCGCCATGCTCACGCTGGGGTGAATCGTGTCCTGGCGTGCCGGGGCCTCACTGCACTCTGATTCGCAGCGCCCCACGTGTAAAAGTGTAATGCAAAGGGTGTCTATAAACCAGTACCACAGCGTTCAGTCCATGAGCTCAGTGGCTTGTATTCATGAGAAAACTAAAACCAAGCTGCTGAATGATTTTGTGTGTGTTCCTCCAAGTCTTCCCATTTGCTTCCCACTGCAACCACACAAAACGCAACATTAAACACCGACCTTCCCCAAACACCCCCAGAAACCAAAAAAAGAAAAGCAAACAGCCATACTTCCACAGCAAATACTCTGGTGCTCGATCAGTGAATGAATAAACAACCCCCCACCCAACCCCAAAGACGTATTTCTTCTCTGCATGGCATTTTCTGTTGTTGCTGTGACACAGCTTCGGCACTCGGATCCCTGTGCACAGTTCCCAGTGCCATCCGTGGGAGGTGTGCACATGTAGCTGAGGGCAGAGTTGTTTGCTACTAAGAAGTTACTGGATTGTTAAATAAATTTTTTTTAAAAAGATAAAAAACCAACCCTAAACAAGCAGCTTTTTGATGTTTGTGCTTTGAAGAATTTCCAATTAGAAGTCAGTGATGAAGTCACACAGTTCACCTAGCATATAAATCTATCTTTGTCGCTCAGGACGACAAGATCTAGCAATACACAACAGTTTGTCTGTGTCTCAGTGGACAGAAGAATGTTATCCATGTGATTGCAAAGGGTCTGCCAAATGGGAAAAAATCAGGCAAACAAAGAGCACAGGGTTGCTTGCTGGAGTAAACAATTCTAAATGAACAAAAGCCCTACATAAAAGCACAACGTCCCACCCCCTAGTGAAAGCTGTTTGCAAAGCTCAGTATTCTTTCCCAGTGCTGTAATACAGATTAACCTAATGTTTTTCTTCTGCTGATACAACAGTCTGGTTCCTCAGGCTGCTTCTGTGATTTCAGCTGTCATAATCTGTTTTTAATATGTTTAATATTTTACAAAGGACATTTTAACTTAGAAAGATAAAAATCTGCTTTCCTACACCCTGCACTTCAGCAAGGCGTCCCCACTGTACAGCTTTCCCATCGAGCAAGTGTGTTGGAGATCTGTAGGTAACAGTTATGCTGGAGGCAGAGAGGGCCAAGTGAGCCCCCCAAAATCCCTGTTTTTACCTACCAGCATCAGGAAAGCTCAGTTACCCTTTGAGGCACACAACAAACACGCAGCAAACAAAATCCTCTTGCTACATCCCTGAAATACCAGGCTGCAACAGGCCTGTGTGCTGATTTAAGGTGCTCAGCGTCCTGCCAACCTGGAAGAGCTCAGCTCAGAGAAAACAGCCAGGAAAAGGGGTGTATGAGGATGAGGAACACAGGGAATACCTTAGAAACCCAGACTCTGCCTGTCGTGGTAGGGTACACCCTCTGTTCTACAATGGTCAAGGCTGTAGCCTTGCTGGCACAAGAACCCTTCTGGGTTTTAGGGGGTTTGTTTGTACAGCTGGCGAGGAGAAAAATCAGAGTGGATTAAATATCCCATGTGACTCTGAATGTCCCAAATATGACATACTACCTATTGCACTGAATTTTACCTAATATTCCCTGATGTGCTGAGGCTGGCCTTCACAAATATTTCATTAAAGATGCAAGAAGTTCAAGGAGCACAGGGCCCCCACACACTGTTTCACATCGAAAGGAGCGGGCGTTTTAGGTAGCTGCCAGCGGTGCTGTTAGTCAGGGCACCCATGTCTTCTCATCACCCCTGTTATTTAAGCATAACGAGTTCAAATCACATCACACTAACCAGGAAGCACAGGTTGTCAGCACAGATCTGGGTTTCAGGCAGTCATTTAAATAGTTTTCGACACGTACTTGCTTCCTGTGCAGACAGAAAAGTAAGATGTCCTCAGGATTCAGCTGAGCTGGAGCGATGAGGAGAGAAGCTGCCTGGCCATGGCTTTCACTAGAAATTTCCATTGGAAAAAAAATGTGGTTTTTAGGCTGTGACACCTCAAACTGCACTGCCTTGCTGAAAGTACTGTGACATGCCTGAGGAAGATGTTTAGCTCATATATTAGCATAGCTCCTGTGAAGTTCAGAACACTTCATACTAGCTGATAATGCAGCCCATTTTTTTCAGACAACACATCTCTCAAAGCAAGGAACAGCCTGAGTGTCAAGAGGAACAAGGAGCTTGCAAGCCATGCCATTCACATGCTGAATTTAAGCACTTCAACCTTAGGAGTCCTATCATCAGATCGATTGGGAGTCCTATTATTTGATCAACAGAGCAAGAGCAAGCCTGGCTTCTATTTTCAGCTGTATTTTAAAAAAGAACAATAAAAGCTGAACTTAAACATCCCAGTTCCCATTTTATCCTTCCCTGTCCCAGTCACTGCGTGCAGTTGTGCTGGCACATTCCTACCATTGCAGAATGGCAATTCCACTGCAGCACAGATGTCTCCTTTCCTTTACAGAGCTTCCCTGCATGCTGGGAACACAGCTGGCAAAACTCACTGTCCCAGGATGCCAGATAGGCAGGGCAATGGCAGCCCTGGGGCAGTGCCAAGCAGCCCTGATCAGGAGGCTAGATGCAGCTCCCATGTGAATTACAAACACCTTAACCCACAGAATGTGTGGAAATCAGCTATGGAGAACACAGAATCACTCACTGAAGGAGGTGCAACCTAAGATTTAAATAGAAGGAACACAATTCCACAATCACAGAATTCCAGACAGTTTTGAAACACCAGCTCCTGTTTTAAGCCCAAAGACATAGAGCAGCTGAGACTCCTAAGTGCTGAGACAGTGTTAGGTCTAAAAACCCCCTCACATGTCCCTCATTACAGTGTTACAGCTTTATCTATACAGTATTACAGCTTTATCTACACAGCTCATACAGTTTCTACTGTCCAGACAGGTCAGTTGAATTTCTTAGCACTGTGCTGCACTCACACTGCTCTTATTTTCTAGTACTGAGTGAACCTGATGAAGCTCTGCTTTGGTCACACAGCTGTTCTAGCTCTCAGGACACTACAACCATCGTTGCAGTCATCAGCACTCGTAGAGACAGTGGTTCCTTTCCTTGGAAGAGCAGTGGGAGTTGCTCTGAAGAGCTCAGCACAACTCTAACTCTGATTTTCCACTTGCTGCTCCTCCTATAATAAAGTCACCTATCAGTTTGCCTGCCAGGTTCTGTGGAAGCACAGCTCATTTCACACAGTCGGTTGTGTGGGTTGCAATGGCGAGGCAGAGGTGATGGCTAAAGGAACCACTAGCTATGGATGTGTTTGCATTTATTGCTTTGGTCAGCTCCTGGGAGCAGAATACCCAAAAACCTGCAAAACTCCTATCAGACGCCGAGGATTGGCCTTTGTCCTGTTTATATATGCATTAAGTTCAAACATCTTCATCTCCTTTGGATAAGAGACACGACTTTCCCTCATTGTAATGCACAGAACTGACGTTCTGGTTTGAAACTTGGATGTTTCAGCCTAACAGCAAACAAACTATGACCTACTTTATCCTCTGCTGTGTAATACCACCGGGTTGTGACAGTAGCTTATGAAAGGTTTATACACCCACACTCTTTATTTTGTTTAAATCATAAGAATATGAGAATTACATTCAGTAATTTAAACAGCTGAAAAGAGTAATGAAAAATACCATAGACTCAGACTGTAAGAAGATGAAAATCCATTAAAGAAAATCTATTGGAATAACTTATTAGCAGGGGCTTAGAGTAAAAAATATATATATAGAAAGGAGTTTCACCCTAGCCTCCTGATGAAATGCCAGAGAAGCCTGAACATGAAACTGGAGCTACCAGCAATCTTTCTGAAATAAGACCTGACTTTTAAAGAGACAGTTCTTTATAAAGCGTGTGTAATTTTAGCCTCTTACTACTGGAAATCAGCATGCACACAGTTATCAGTGAAACCTTTCACTTCAGGGTATCTTCAGTGATAGGAAAAAGATTTACTGAATAAAGATGCATTAAATAAACAACAAATAAGAAACTGGAAAACATGTCCATAGGCCTTCCTGCTACTTGTGAATCCAGAACAGATCTGTCACAGGATCACTCATAGAGAGAGGCTTCTGCATCAGGGATGTATAGAAATGACAGGACAAACCTAATGCTCCAGATTGGCAACAGGAACTGTAAAATGCTGAGTCCTCCATGACTCCAGAGAACAAGCCATTTCAGGGCATTTTTTAATCCACTTTGGATGAGATTAGGGAAGGAAGAGCTGCTGGACAGGAGACTCCTGCACACCAACATGCAGTAATGGAGATGGGAGAAGGGGCTGAGAGGTCTCCAGCAGAGTTTTTGTGATGCACTGTGCTCGCCTAATGCTTTGTCAGACAGATGAAGAATTCATGTGGATGTATCTGAGTGGTACTTTCACAACTCAAGAAATACTAGAAGATATGGGCATCAGTCTAGATGAGGAACTGACATGAACACCCGAAATTAGGAGAGAACAAACTACACAGAGTTAGATATCCTGGAGACTGTATTGCTACTGATGATCTAAGCGTCCTCCAAATCGTGCAGTGACCTGTAAATCACAAAGACACCCACAGAAACACAGCAGTTTAGGGAGGAAGACCCTGGGCTCTGAGAAAAGCCAGAACGAAGGCAATCAGCCCATCTTCAGTGCACCTGGTGAACACAAAGGGTTTTCCCACGTAATAGAAAAAGAGCATGGTGAGACTAGAAAGAACTGACCAGGGATGGAGAAAAATCACTCTGGAGTGGCAGATCCCCAGCAAGAAGCGTTTGGGGATTCACCAGCAGAAGCCAATGTGGGCAGAAAACCGGAATGTCCCATTTGCTCAGCAGCTTCACAAAAGCTGCCCCAACACCCCTCAGCCCCTCTCCCTTCTGACCTTCCCTACGTGCAACACATGATGGGTTCTGTCAAGTCACCAAATTATAACTCTTGCACAGACTAAGACAAATGATCAGGTTAAAAAAAATCCCAGCAAGCAAACAAAACCAGAGAGGCACATTGAAAAAGACATCCAAGTGACTAAGACTTTCAAAGTCTGGGGCCAGTGGCTCCTATGCTCTGCCATCTGTCACCCACTTCTTTGCTAGTCAGTCATATTTGAAGACTCCTCTAGCAGTTCATAGTCTTTCTCTCCCTGCTTCCTCCCATCCCCCCTTTCTTTTTAACCAACAGTCTCAATCCCTCCAGGGCTGTTTGGAGGTTTTGCTCTTTAACTGGTGACAGCCCTTTCTCCAGGCAGCTCATAGGTACACACAGAATGTGGGTTCATGTATCTGAATGACTAACAAAAAACACCAACAATTTGCTTTTTTCACTTTTATCCTGAAAAAGAAGAAAGAGGAAAAAAAATAGAAGGTTGCAAAACCCAGGAAGAACTTCTGCTCTCCTTTAAAGCAGACAAACAATAGAGGCATGTTTATATAATCACAGGAAAAAACCCACCAAATTGCAATTGTTTTTTCTATGACAAATCCATGTTAACAACTGCAGAGGGATGGGTAAAAATACAGCTCTGGTACTAAGGATTAGCTCAGCTTGTGCAAGCAGACCCACGGCCATGCCGCAGCGAGCGCTGCTCAGGAGATCCCCTATTTTGTAGTTTATCTAAAGCATCAGCTTTCCCTTTTTTTCCTTCCCCCCCCCCCAATTTCCCAAGGTACTTTCAGAAACTCAATGTCCCTACGATCTATCTTTCCAAAGCCCGGGGTGTGGCCCAATAAAGGGGAATCTGTACCATGGGTCTCATGACTTTTATCGCTACATTCTCAGCTGTTAGTGCCAAGACTGAACTTTCAGAAGCATCTCAAGCATCTTGAACCAGGCTTGATGAAAAGCACCACGGCCTCGGCTAGCAGCACAGCTTTCTTCTTGGGTTTTTGTTTTCAAATCAAATATTTAAGGTCTTTTGTGTAACTGAAACCTTGTATGTGCCTTTAAATCCAAAGCCATCCTGTATATGAACCCATTTTGAACCTTTATTTTTTTACTGCAGCACTTTTGTTTTCAGAACCAACTGACCCCTTGTAAATACAGTAATATTAAAAAATAATGAGCTACATGCTTTTAATTGCAGCGTCCCACTGACACCAAGCTGCCTTCCACTTTAAACCTGCCTGGGCGGCTCCCTTTGAACCAAAATAATTTGAGGCAATACCTTTGGCATGTCAGATCTTCACATATACCTCTGTGTGTGTTATATAACAGATATATTAAAGGTGTAAAACCACAGAATATGGAGAGGTCATCACTTACAAGAGCTCCACAATGAGATTAATTAATTACAGCTACAGTAAAAGGAGGGCAGATTAAATTAGAACCAAATTATTTTGTTTAAAATCTCCCTTAAACCTGAGTCTATTTCAACCCCCTTGGGGAAAGGGGGAAAAAAACAAAAAAGCCAAGAAAGACAGACAGAAACTCATCTAACCCTATGAGTTCCTTACAGGACACTGAGCTGAATTTTTGGAAATAAACCACAGAGGTGCAGTCTCTCAGAAATCCATCAGCTATTCAGTCTTCTCATCCCACATCATTACCAATGGAACATTTTCACTATTATTTAACCTAGTGTATGACATCCCATTTATATATCTCCCGTTCTCATTATTTTCCTTGGGAAACAACTCAATCCTGCAAGCATGCATGCAATCATACCTTCATCCACAGCCCCATTAATGAGGACCCACCAAAGCACATGACCACACTCATGTTTGTTTGTTTATGGAAGGAATCCCAAGAAGTTTCACTGTGTCTCCACTGCTTTTTCCTCTGGGTACTAAATTGAAGATTTTTCCTTTCCTCACGTCATTCTGCTTTGATGTGATCCCATCATTTACTTTGATATGATCACACACAGAATCGAGCGGACCCTAAAGGAGAATTCCCTGGAGATCAACTCCCCATCCCTGCAGAGATTACTGTTGGGCTCTGTTTGGTTTAACTACATTTTCCCCAAATCTGATTTTCATCAAATCAGAATAATAAAATCAGAAAGGGTATCATCTTAAAAGATCCCCAACCAACCAAAAAACCCACCCCAGCTTGTCTGCTGTTCACTCCCAACTCTGGAAATTGGGTTTTTATTAGCCCTACTTTTTGTAGAAGGTAATATTTTTTTTTTAATTCTGTACAATATTCTGGAGCAAATTCATCCTATCGGCTGGGCTGAACTGGGGAGCCAAAGCTTTCACACTTTTGGCATGGGATACTTTCCAAAAGCAGTCATAAATTGTATAAAAGATACAATGAAAGGATAATAAAGAAGTACAGACAAAGAAATAAAGAGATGCTTTGGACATGCTGTGAGGCAGCGGGAGAATCAGTGGTTTGCATGAGGGTAGATTATATCCTGGCCTAACGAACCACGGAGATGGCATCGCAGCACACAGCAGGCACTGGACACATTAGCTGGTGTAAACGTGAGCAGCCACCAAGGAAAGGGGAAAGGGGAAAGGTGGCAGAAGCTTTGGCCAAGGAAACACAGGACTGCCTTTTTAATGGGGAAGTTGCTGGCTCATCTTAGTTGCCCCGTGGAAATCCCATTTTTGGTCCTTACTTGAAAAAACCTCCAGAAACATTCTGTTCTGGTTATGTTCTAAGGAAAACGAGAACTTCTCTATTGGTTTCAACACTACTGAACATGATTTAACACCCTTCTCAAAACCAGAAAAATAAGCTAAAGATGCCTTTGGATTTGTTAATTACAATCAGTTTACATTTCTAACTCCCTCCTCATATCCTTTTTAAGTACCGTGCTGGTCAAGGTTATATAGACATGCTCTCATAAGATTATATGCCTTAGCCTAAAACATACCCTTGAAATAAGGTAGATGCAGCATTGTGCCAAAAGCCACAACAAAGCAGAATCTGACTGGTAGCTCCCATTAGCCGCGTCTTTGGCTGGTATTTTCAGGGAAGGTATGCTGATCTTTCTAGTAGTGTCAATAGAATCACATTACTGCTGGAGTCAGCATTTTCTACAAGCTATTTGGCAGCTCACACCTCATCCCCTACAGTTAGCTTGAGCACTGTTTACAGCATCCAATAAACAGGGTTAGAGCCCTACACAGATTTCAGGGATCTTTCATTGGGATTCTCCATGTAGGTCCCTTTGTCAGGAATTGCCCTATCTATTTAAAAATGGGTTTCTTCTTTTGATCACAAATCAATGCTTTATCCGTGACATCTGAGTTTTGAGTGACAATAAATGCTTTGTCTGCCCAATGTGAATAGCTCAGTGGTTCGAGCAAAGGGGATTAATTGAATTAACTGAATTAATTAATTCAGCTAAACCAAATACATAGAAAGACAAGGTTAAGAAGTAGCTGTGTTAGGTTATTCACTATTGTACAAGCACTCACAGTCCACTTCAGTGCCAAGTCAGCTGAGTTAGAATCACTGCTAAAAGCAGTTTAAACGAACCTTGCTGACTTTACAGTGAAATAGGGTTTGATGGCATTAATAAACAGCAGGATAATAGTAATAATGGCAGAAATCAGAGCAGCTGGAGCACTAATAAAATTAATTATGGCATCACAGCTGAGGCTGACAATGAAAACCCCTGGACAGTAACTTCTCAAACCAGCACAGCCGTTTCCAAGTAGCCATCTGGCTGGGCCCCAAGGCTATTCCATGTATGGGAACTCTTTAATTAACTTCGCAGAGCTCAGTTAAGGAATTACAGAAACAATGTGATAATATTGAAAGCTAATTTGATATAAGCAATACAAACGTGCACTGGTTAAAGAGAAAAACTGAAAATGGGGCAATTTTACAGCTCCCTTTGAAGCAGTGAGCCAGCTGCATGTCCCAGAGTCCTCACACAGGGTCTGATGACTTGAAAGCTCTGTGAGAGCAATTAAAAGGAAATTTGTTTTTCCCTTTGAAACAATTGGCAAAGGCAAAGGAGACCTTATCACTACATTACTTTCCAAAACAACATAAATACACTTCATGCAAAGATTAAATTTCTTTGGAGACAGGAGCTTTTTCAATCAATCCAGCTGCCCACTGACACAGGCCGCTAGGCCTCGAGCCCTGCTTTTGTAGTTGCCACATTCTGAGTATGGTTTCATCCTTTCTCCACTTGCAGTTTTCACCTTTACAATTTTACATGCACAAAGACTGTAAACTATGATTTTATAACCATCTAAAACCGTATACATCCCTTCTCACAGTAGTATGGTGTAAATATACAGGTTTATTTCCTAGGAATGAGTGGGAAATGCATGTGTTTTTAACTCTCACTGGTGTTGTGGCCAATGGAACATGGGAGAAACTGTGCCTTGGTGAGAAGATGTAAATGCTAACAAAGTGAAAGCAGAGTCCAAACACAAACATTCAACTGCAATACCTGAAAATAAATTTGAAAGCCTGCCAGGTCAGCTTCTAACATCACCTTCAGGAATGCAATTTCTCAATAATTAATACTGAAAGAATTATACATGTATTACAAAGAGAAGAATCTGGCTTTTCTTTTTTAAATAATAATGAGATGAATCTTATCATAGTCAATATGAATCCACTGTTTTCAGATCTTCAAAATCAGATCTGGGTGTCTTCTTTTTAAAAAAATAAAAATGTAAAAAACCCTGCTTTCCTTTTTTTCAAAGTAAACTCTGGGTATTCCATAGTGAATAGGCTATGAAATCCCACAAAGACTTGAAGCAAACCTTGGCTGCTCTGACAGTCTTCTTTCCATATCAGTCAAGTCTGATGGAAGACAGCTTGTGTCTCATGGATATAATTTTTCATCATTTTTGTACAGTTACTAGTTACTACTTTGTTTCATCTTCTAGCTCCAAGCTACTAAGGCCAAAAATTCTACTCTACTTACTGCATAAAAACACCCCATATATTACACACACATATAAATGCAGTTCTTCCCTGTTTTTAGCTATGATTTTGCTTCTCAGAATGAATTGTTTTCAGCGATAAAATAACCCTGAGGCGATTGCATGGGTCAGTAAATAAAACCTGATCTTCTCTGGATTGAAACTTCAATATAAATAGTAAAAAAAATGTTTGGAAAATCCATGCAGCCCTCGTACCTAACTGCAATCACACCAAAAAACTGTGATAGTCTTCAGTATTTGTACTGCAAGGTATACTGCCCTGAAGAAAATTTCTCTTGTGCTGAACATTTCATAATTTAATGAAACAGTGATCAAAAGGTCGTGCACATATCACCGTGCAGACACAGGCAAGTGTGTCAGCTCCTAACACCTTGCAATGTATAATGCTGTGACAGCAAGGCAGCTGAGAGGGCTGTGATACATAAAGGAAGGTTTTGAAAGGAATGTCTAATGAAAAACTACTCTTCTATGACAGCTTTGATATCAGGAGATACTTAACTGTCTTCATGATTTAAAAAATGCTACTGTGAGGATTCTGCAGACTGAATTCACACGTAACACACAGCTGACATACAACCTGCTGTCGGTGTAGACACACAGAACTTCTTCTGAGGTTGTCATTCGTTACTGCCTTTGTTAATTATAAGCCTGCCTCTCAATGTATCTAAATTTCCCTCAAAGAAATCTATTGCTATTTGTGTTGGCATTAGTACGGCTATCAATGTGGACTCCTTATGACCAGAAGACCTCCCAATCCTGGGAAGGGACATTGGAAGAACATAAAGCATTTTGACACCAACAAATCCTGTGATTGGAAAAGATTTCTGTGCTGGATATCTTGTGATGAACACAGGGTGTAATACACATAGCATAAATCTTGCACTATTACAATGGAAGCAGATTTTCCCAGCCATGTACTATTAAATAGCACGATGCAGTTGAAGCTGCACATTTTCCCTTGTCACACATTTTCCCTGGAGATCAGGAAGAACAGCTGTTTGGGCAGGAAAAGTACCCCCAACAGGAAAATGCTTTTCCTTGCACTTGCAAATGTACAAACCACAGAGGTCTGCAGTAGCTGCTGCTGCAGTCACCTCTCATCACAGGGAAAGCAGCAAAACTGAGGACAGACGTCCCTCTGCACAACAGCTTTGTCCAGCACAGGTGAGCATGAGCAACGCACTGAATGACCTCTCCTCACCTCCATCGAGTGGTGTGCGGTTGTACCCACACATGTATCAGGGTTGAGTCCAGCCCAGGGAGGCTGACAGATGCTAGACTGGTTGTAGAGCTACTGAATCCCCCCACTTTAGTAGACAAAGAGGCTGGGAGAACAGTGTAGTTACACCGCTGCGTCTGAGGAAGTGAATGGTAACCTTGGCCCTGTCAGTAAACCCTTGTCCACAAGCAGGGCAGAAAGGAAACACTACAATGTCAGATCTCCAAGCAATCCAGCCTCATTTCCCTTGGCAATTACACTGGGTTGTATGATTTTGTTTTCTTTATTAAGAACTGTTCAGGCTAGGTTCTGCTATAAATAACTGCAGGAAAACGCCAGTAGAACATTTACCAGGTAGAAATTCCCCAGTCCAGAAAAACGCTCGTACAAGCCATCAGGTAAAAAACAGTATTTACATGTGGTGTAGCGGTCAGAGGCCGGATCCTGCCCTAGGAAACACCATGCCAGCACAGTGACACCATCCTCTGAACTGGCTGAGTCTGAGCCCTGCACTGTATTTTTCATTGCTGCTTCCAGCTATACAGATAACTAACTTAGAGCAAGAAGTGGATGTAAAGAACCAGGCAGGCATTTCCACCAGACATTACCTTTCCCTCACTTGGGATGAGTATCCTACTTAAAGTACAAAAATGCCACATGATGTATAAAAAAATAAATAACTTTAAATTACCTTTGGCTTCCTGCTTCATCCAGAATTCCTCCACTCTCTTAAAAATGTTTTTTTCCTCTCTCAACTGCTTTTGCCACTGACGTAGCTCTTGTATTTCGCTGTCACAGCGGACCTGGGAAAGGGAAAACAGAAAGCACAACTAAAACTCCATATGTGCACGTTACCTGAGATGGTGATACAGTTTTTTTCATGAGGGTGGGCAAATAGGTGACATCCATCCTTTTTGCTGGATCTGGTATAAAAATGCAATCCCAGAGGCTTGCAGTTTTCAACTTAATACAGAAATAACCCCCACATAATTGACAAATGCCACTGAAAACATAAATATGCCAATTAGGGGATCATTTTGATTAGCAAGGACTCCTGAGAATGTGATTGCAGTGAGATGCTTATTCTTTAATTAAAATTTAAAGCATTGTGCCGAAGGGTATTAGTACCTTTAGAAAACCACACCGCTATAAAACCAACCCACTAAGCAACATAATAGAGCAGCTGAGGAGCACGAAGGGGCGTGCAGCAGGCAATTTATCCCAGCGAACTGACTGACACCTGCTACCAGCCGCCCGTCGGCTTACTGACAACCCCAGCCATGCCGGGGACCACAAACAGCAGAGCCATTAAGCTGTTATCCAAAGTGACTGGAGTGCACTGCACAGTACCCATCCTTTGTCAGTCCATCACCCCCATGACGGGTGTAATTCTGCTCCACATGAAGTGACAGCCGTCACAGGCCTTGGCTTACGTTGTGCTCCTCTGTTATGGCTTTTGCACTGATGTGGATCCTACTAGTATCAGAGCAAGTTAGGTTTGCATCCGTGCCTTTTCCCACTCTGCCTTAAGCCTCTTCTAAGTGGGATCTGATCCATTAGCAGTGTGTTGCCACCTCGGCACTCATGCTATCGCAACCCCCATGCCAGAGCAAAACTCCCCATTGCCGTCCTGACGGCAGCGGGAGGGGGACATGCTAGCATTACCTTGGTCACTGCTAAGTGATTAGTCTCTTACAGTCCTATTCAAACTATCACACAAGTATTAAAAATGCAGTTTCTGTTTTTTCTACAAGTTCCATACACAGAATGTTACTGTGTTTTAGGATATTAATGTCATTCAGGCTGAAGCTGAGCAACAGGGTAGTGAAACCAGCAGTAAGCTTAGTTTCTCCTGGCACATTTTTGTTTTCAGGAAGCCGACTGATTAGTTTTCTAGAAAACACCATACATTTATTTCATTCCTACACAATGTAATGAGTTTGCTCCGTGATTTGAACTCTGTTGCCCTACTCCATTACACTCTGGGTTACTCCCACTTAGCTGGGATACACAGAGAGCAAAAGAGCAGGACTTGGGTTTCCACTAGTTTAAAAAAAATAAAACAATATCAATTATTTATCAGAAGTATTCTTTCCACCCAGAATTTCTCCTTTGTGGCACAGCTAAGAATGCAATAGACCCTAGCTGAACTCCCACAGCACTTCTCCATCCACTTAGGAGAAGAAAACTGCCGTGGAAGAGCAGAAATACAATACAAGGTTACACGATCAATACAGACAGGCATGACTTTTACTCAGTGACTTGACATCTGATATCTCTTCGGCCTCTAATAATATCCAGTTATACTAATATAGTTCTGTATTATCTGCTAGAAGAGTTAAAAGAAGTTCTTACAAAGTTGATAGGAAATTTCAAAAATTAAAACTTAAAAAGTTACTGTTATTTGATCTTTTAAAGAAATCAAACCCATTTTCTATTAAAACCACTGAATGCTATTTTAAAAATAAAATACAATCCTAAACAGGGAATAGTTCCTATAGGCTGGCAAGAGACATGTTTTTCTTTTATGCTGTCCTGCTTTTATAAAGCACATCATTCCTTTTATAATTCCCTATTCCACGGAGGCAGTTTATGCACCCAGGGAAGGGTTAAGGGAATGCTGAGATGACAGCAGCAGGAAAGAGGCAGGAAAATAAAGTACTACCTCTCTGTCTAAAAATAACATTTTTGAAAAGCTGAAGTTTTCATTTACAACTGCAGCTCTGTAAGACCTGTACTTTGGCTGGTGACAGGGCCACACGGTGCTCCAAAAACGAAGACAATAACTCATATCAGTGAAAAGGCAAGTATAGTATATTCTGTATGCTCTCCCTGGGTAAATAAAACAGTGAAAATATAGTGAAATACGCAGAAAAATACAAGAGATAAAGGCATAGTCAGGCCCAAACACTCCAAAATCCGACATGAAATCCAAGCAGGGAACACTGAACATGCTTTGCTCCCAGAACAAAGTGATGCCTTATAAAAGCAGGGGGAAAAAAGGAGCAGAGATATGGCACTTGGGGTGAAACAGGTAACAGGAGCTTAACAAAATGCTACTGATATGCTCCAAATATGCTAAATAGATGATAATCTAGCAGAGTTGGGACAATTTCTCACGAAGTAGTCTGTTTTGTAATCAGAGTATGATTCTACAGTGATTAAAAAGCCATGACTCAGCAGCACATAATCAAAGGGTCGAGTCTTGGCCTATGACCCTGTGTGTCTCTCCTGCCAAGCAGCCACGTGTGAAGCACTGAAGGGGTCCTAACTTGGAAGGGAGAGTTTGCTCTTACCCGAGTCACTCAAATCACGCTGCAAATAACAGGGAATATTCGTGTGACCTTCTGGGTTTGAGCCTTTGCTAGTAGCCCCAGGTGGCTGGTAAAGTGTATAAATAGTGATAGCAAAAGCACAGCACAACTCTGTAAGATATAAAGTTAAACCTGCTTCAACTCTGATTTACCTTTTGCTCAAACAATATTTATGGATAAATAGCACTGAGTATTTTGTGTAATACATTTAAACTCCATGATATTACAAGATTTTCTCAAAATAAACTGCTTTCAGTGCTAGGTGAGAACATGTTGCATAACAGCAGAAGGGTAACACTAAATCTCTGACCAGAGACATGAGAGTAAATTGTATTAATGAAAAACTCCTTCAGTCTTCAATAGCTCTGCAAATTGCAATGGTTAAAAGGACCCCACGAACCGAAGGGCACTAAGCAGGGATTGTGTCAGAGAGGGATGGAGGAATGTATCATCTTGTACTGGAGAACTACCAGGCAAGGGGTTCTGCATACTGCTTGGCCCACAACAGATGAGTGGAACCTCAATGAAAGAGGACAGGGGGAAGAGAAGAAAAAGAATTGCCTAGGGATCCTAGGCAACCTTGTGTAGCTCCATGCCTGGAGGTTGGTGACCCTGCCTGTGGCAGGGGGTTGGAACTCTCTGATCCTTGAGGTCCCTTCCTACCCAGACCGTTCTGTGAATGCACTGCTTTGATCACATTTTATTATCACAAAGTTCTCAATGTTCTGTTCCTAAAGCTTTTTTCCCCTTTACGTAGAAAAATCCTTCCTGCCTGATCCACTTTGGCTGAATGCCACGTGTTCCTGACACTGGCATGCTGAGACAGCTAGATGTGGTAGAAACAAGTGAAGTATCAGGGCAAGAAGCAATGCTCACTGAGTTATATAACGAGATAAACTCTGCTGCCTAGATCAATATGGGTAACGAAAGGGCTCAGAAGCTGTATGAGTCCATAGAAGATGTGTCTGAGAAAAATAACATGCTGTGGTTTCTCACACTGATTAACAAGGTTCACAATTGGGACAGTTGTTAGAGATGAACCTGTCCTGCCCTGCCCAGATTTCTGAGGCTTTTACTTCTCCATCCACCTTCCAAACAAGTTCCTATGGCATGTGATTTTATGTCACTGATGAAGCACGCTGATCCTTTATCACTGTGCCATGTAAAATATGTACATGTGCTTGGGTTTAATTTTGCAATGTTATGATTTTTTTTTATTTCAATAACAGCATTTCAAAGTTCCAACTTCTGTAATTATCAAAGGTTTAATGAAAAACATCAGAAAAGAGTTGAAACTATGGATGCAGTAACACCCTTAGGATGCAAAAGGGCATGATTTGTAAGTGTTCAGCTATTACAACCACAAATCTGTGTTAGTTGATTTATGTCAAAAGCAAATAATCTGAATTTTTTGGTATATTCTCATAATATACTTTGTCATCGATAGAATGCATTCTCATTGAAGCTTGGTATTCACTCAATTTACATGCCCAAGGATAACACATCACCCTATGCAGTAACTTGTTATTAATGATTTTTATTTTATATTGGGTTTAATTTAAATTTTAATTTTCAAAACCCCAAGATCTTTCAGGTCTAATAAGCTAAACCATCTCATAGTGAACTTTATAATCTGAATTATTTTTGATGTCTGAGTAATCTGAGTGATTTTTTGACTTTTTATAGCTCCAGTTTCTCTCTCCTTTCTGGGAGGTGCTTTAGAACGATGAACACCACTATGAAAATGCCAAAGCTAATGCACAGAGGAAAAAGGACAGTGCCCTTCAGGGGCTTTGGTACAAGCACAAGGTATCTGAGCAACCTTGCACTGGTCAGCAGTCATAGCTGTTACTGGATAACAATGGCCTTTGCAATACTCTGCTGCAAGGATTCCTGCAGTGATGTTGTCAGTGCTAATTAACGTTAGTGTCAGTGCCATCTTTGCTTAAAATAAAGAAAGGAGAAGAAAGAAGTTGAAAGTGCCACAAAACTCTATCAGTCAGGAAGATCATTTCAGGCTGGTTCATCATCTGGATTGATGAGTGGACAGTGAGGTGGGTTGAGAATTGGCTGTCGGACCGAGCCCAGAGGGTCGTGATTCGTGGAGTGGAATCTGACTGGAGGCCTGTGACTAGCGGTGTTCCCCAGGGCTCGGTGTTGGGTCCAGTCCTGTTTAACATCTTCATTGACGACCTTGATGAGGGAATAGCATCGACCCTCAGCAAGTACGCCGATGACACAAAGCTGGGAGGAGTGGCTGACACGCAGGAACACTGCGCTGCCATCCAGAGAGACCTGGACAGGCTGGAGAGCTGGGCAGGGAGAGACCAGATGAGGTTTAACAAAAGCAAGTGTAAAGTCTTGCACCTGGGAAGGAACAACCGTTTCTATCAGTACAGGCTGGGGGATGACCTGCTGGAGAAGAGCTCAGTGGAGAAGGACCTGGGGGTCCTGGTGGATGACAGGTTGGCCATGAGCCAGCAGTGTGCCTCGGTGGCTAAGAGAGCCAATGGGATCCTGGGGTGCATCCGGAGGAGTGTAGCCAGCAGGTCAAGGGAGGTGATCCTCCCGCTCTACTCTGCCCTGCTCAGGCCCCACCTGGAGTGTTGTGTCCAGTTCTGGGCTCCCTGTTATAAAAAGGACAGGGATCTCCTGGAGAGAGTCCAAAGAAGGGCTACGAAGATGATAAAGGGCCTGGAGCATCTCCCCTATGAGGAAAGGCTGAGAAAATTGGGACTGTTCAGCCTTGAGAAGAGAAGACTAAGGGGGGACCTAATTAATGTTTACAATTATCTTAAGCAAGGGATGCAGGGGGAATCAGCCAGCCCCTTTTCAGTGGTTTGTGGAGACAGGACAAGGGGCAATGGCTGCAAGTTGGAGCATAGGAAGTTCCACACCAACATGCGGAGAAACTTTTTCACAGTGAGGGTGACAGAGCACTGGAACAGGCTGCCCAGGGAGGTGGTGGAGTCTCCTTCTCTGGAGATATTCAAGACCCGTCTGGATGCCTATCTCAGTGAAATGTCCTAGGGAGCCTGCTTCGGCAGGGGGTTGGACCCGATGATCTCTCGAGGTCCCTTCCAACCCCTACAATTCTATGATTCTATGATCTTCAGCTGCACGGCACGTTAGTGTAGCCACTTGCATATCCATGCTTGTTAAAAGCAGTAAAGACCTGAACAGAAAGTGCTTTATACTGATCACTATTTAAAGGCCAGCTGACCTGCTGAGATGTCCCTGTTCAGGAATGATCACTGTATCTGGAGGCTATTTACAACTTTATATTTTGATAAAGACATTTCTTTGTCACCAAAGTCAAGTCCATTTCTTTCCAAGGCATGAGGGTCTTCAAAGCAATATCTGACTGAATCTGTTAGGATTTTCAGAGTAATTTACTTTGTACCCAAGGGCTACATGGCTGTTACCCTCCAAAATAACAACAGCATCAGCCCATTTTCTTTGTATGTATTTTATGTGCCTTGATTTACCCTTAAATTCTGACTTATATTAGAGTTGTATTATGAGCATGGCTTGCAACATCTGCTTGCTATTTTGTTTTCCGTTTCCTTGAATAACAACAGCCTTTGTGCCTTTCCTACATCTCCTGTCTCCTCCTTGGTCTCAATTTTTTTGTCCTTTGTTTCTGCAGGCTTTTATCTCATCACAGACCTCACTGATCCTCCTTGTGTATCTCCACACTGACTCACATACACCCTCCTGAAGCAAAATAACCCTTCACCCTCTAGCAACTAGCCAAATATCAACTGGGGGGGGGGAGAAGATAAAATTGCTCAGTATTAATTTTGCTTTTAAAAATCCAATTTGTGTGGATTTCCTGTTGTTGAGGCAAACAGTGAGATTACATCAGTGTAAATGCCTGCAAAAAACCCTGTAGTCACTAGGCATAAGGCAGAGCAACATCCAAAGCCAATGAACCATGGGGGTCTGAGCAGCTATTTATAGTGTCCCCTACTTAAAATTTATGTAAGGATTTTCCCTGGGGCCTTCACAGTCCTGTGCTTTTCAACATCAAGCAAAATAATTATAGATTACTCTTACCCGATAACCTCTCCAGAAGGACTGAATTACTATGCTTGCTTCTTCTTCTGATAGAAGGAGAGACAGAGGAATTGGTGGCCTAGGACTTAAAAAACAATAATGTTTTGTAAACAGACAGCCTATAAATGTAAAATACTTTCTTCCGTAACAATGTATTAAATAATAGTTTTAAAAAGGATGTTTAGGAGCTTGAAAAATATAATTTCTTCCTGTTCCAAAGATAAAATATACACAGAATATCTCCTTTGAAAATATATTCTGTGTTATATAAGCGACGATAATTCATTCTTTAAAACAATAATAGACAAAAGGTGCATCAAGCCCAGTAACCTTTCTTATTCTTCTACATGGATTTCAGATTCCTACTGTTACAGTAAGGTTTGAGGGGGTGGTGGGAGGGAGTGAGACGTGCTATTCGCAAAGCAGAGGAGGTTTTAGTGGGCACACAACGATGAAAACATCTATGATATGAATGTTTGTAATAAATAGTAAAGATATTTTACTGCGTTTTGATTTAACTTAAAATTTGCTGGAAAAAAGTAAAGATAATCATATCTGCATTGACATGGATCCATGTTGAGAAATGCCCAAACAAGCTCTTAAAATTTACTTTTGAAAGCATATACACATTGTTTGGTCATGAAAGAAGGGGATACTTGTGCAGTCAACATTTTCAGCCACAATATATGGGAATTTGAGAGCGTGTTTGGTGATTCTGTTGCTACAGATTTTAATTGCAAACACTCTAAACTATAATTACAGTTCAGCCATCTCTATCAGAAACTCAAATCACTGTATCAAATCTTGTTTCCCAAGAGCCATTTTCTATGGATGTTGATTTCTTTCTTACACACATGATTAGAATGCATCCACTGGAAAGGCAAGACAAAACAAAATGCATTTATATAGTTTATTTTATAATAAATGTAATTTAAAGCTAATGTGCTGCAGGGCAGTAATGGTGCAAGTCACGAAAACACTGGTTATAAGCAGTGGACTTGGCACCGTGTTAGAACAGCTGCCAAGAGCCACTCTGCCTGCACAGGGGACAGACTGAATGCAGCCCTGACCCAGACAACCACAACATGATGGACTCGGATGCAGCAATCATCCCCAGACACACGCTACCCGTGCAAGAAGATCACTTACAGTATTTACACTGCAAAGACACATACACTGCAAAGACCATCAATTAACAAGCTATTTATGCAGTCTTACGTTTCTGGTTAAAACGTTACTTCTGCCATTCCTTTGGGAAGTTTGTTTTATAGTATATTACAACTCAAGCTAGGACACTTGACAGCTTACAGCTTCCTCTCCCTTCCTTTCATTCATATTAGTCCCTGCCCTAGTAAGCGTCCTGTGCTCTCTGACGTCTTTCTCTAGGGCTTGTCTTCACTGAAGGGACATTTCAACTTGGAGCACAATCTGAACTATTATCTAACAGTACACTGCCTACACCAGGTTAGTCTGTGTGCTCAGCTAAATTGGGCTCGCTGTCAGGTCAGCTGGGCTTTGGCCTACATTTATTTTAATGCAAAAGAAAACCTCGGTCTGTTTGGAGAAGTGCAAATGAGAGAGAAATAAAAAGAAAGCTCTCCATTAAGTCTCTCCATTAAACCGTTTTAGCTCTGTGAACATTAATTACCATTTCTACCGCTCAGGGGAAATCAGGAGGGCCGGACAAGCAAAGCTTTCTGAGGCAACAGCTTCTTACAGCCCAACTTAAAAATGCGAAGTTGGACTCCGCTGGCTGACAGGCCTTCATCCTCTGCTCTATTTCTCATCTTTTTGGAAACCAAAACTTCGAGATGGAAAATCACGGACAGACCTACATATTCACAGCAGCTATGTGAAAGACATTGAACTGTCCCTACGAATGAGGACTTCCCCAAAGCACAAATGGAGGCTTCTCCCAGCCTGCAAGGCCAACTCCAGCATTCGTTTGCTTTCGTTTTCAAATTACAGAAATGCCTAGTTTATAATCCAGTGCTAAACTGGAGGAAACAATATAAAAATCAAGGAAGAGCAGGACTCAATTTTCAGTATGACAGTCACTGGCAAGTCCCCATCATTTCTAGAGGGCAGCTCTTAAATGGAGAAGTCATGCCAGGTCTGGTTTTGTCTGAGAGAATATACACAATTGGCTTGGGGTCAAATAAAAATAGAATCTGAGCAGAGGCAATCACCCCTCAGCAGTGAGCTAGGAAAAGAGGGAATATGTCATTTGTGGCAGAAGACAGCTGTATGCCTCCCAGGAGATTAAAACTGTCAGTAAAATGTATACTAACCGTAGCCTGCTTATTTAGCCTTTGATTATGAGCAACTGTAACAGCCCATACATTAAACATCTTGATAGCTATTTATATATATACATACATATTTCAGATATATTGTTTACCATTCAGTTACACATGTAAAAGAGCATCAGTGAAATTATTTCCCCAAGTATTCTATTTTACCAACCCTGAATAACGCAGAAACTGACCAGAGCAAAGTTAAATCCCAGAAGCACGTTTCTTGCTTTCCAACCAAACTCGTACAGAACCTGACTAAGTGAGATACTTCAATTATATTACATTATGCAGGTGGAATTTGGCACCCGGAAGATATAAACCAGACTCACATTAAATAAATGTATGAGGTATTGAACACTTCTTACAGAAGATGTGGGTCTGACTTCTCTTTGCAGTGCGGAGATTCTCAAGGAAACAGGCCGTGTTACCTTCTCTCCAGGACAGAGATACTAGAGGTGCTCCCAGTCACGCTGACAGACACTGGGTACAGCCAGTACTGTTACACAGTCAAGTCCAGAAACCACAATTGCCACTAAGTTCCCAACCTGACCTACAAATAGATCCAATTCCTTCTTGGAGAAAGAAATACAAGAAAAAAATTCTAATTGAGCAAAATTTTCCTTATTTCCGGATTTGGTAATTCCTTGTTTTATTCACATGCCTTCCCTAACAGGAGCAGACAAGGGCCAGGCATAAGCAGGAGCCGTACAGTTCCCTGCCTGCTCGCCACAGAGAGCATCAGTGCCTGGGGCAGGTGGTGACGGTAGAACAGGCAGGTGGAGTCAGGGAAGGATGACAGGGTTTCTCTCTGCTTTTAGAAAGCCCATCTCTAGAAATATTGAAGCTGGAGGACTGGAAGCTTCAATATGAGAACCACAACTGTATCAAACACCCACGGCCACTTCACCTTTCATTTGACTGTGATGGTTATTGTCCTTGAATATTTATATCGTGTATGAACACGGGCAGCAAGAGAGTCACCGCAGAATTCATAAACTAAGAGAGAAAAGTACAGACCAGAGAATAGGGATAACTACAAGAGGTACAGCTAAATGAATACGGTGATCTGCCTAAGTCTTTAAAAAAAGAGTATTCTTGGAAAGTCTCTGGTTGGGAAAATACTGTAGAAATTAAAATGCTAGCCTGAACAACCAAATAATTCTTCTGGAATTTTTACCAAGTAGGGTTTTTTTTATATTTTCAGTATTTCTTATTCCTACTCAGAGAATCTAGAAATACTACAGCAGCACCCACCTTCATTAAGTCCTTTCTTACACACCCATCCAGAGCTGAAAAAGCGAGAAACAATGCAAAAGTGTTGTTTTGACTCAAAAGAAATGTCTTAAAAGTCTCTGCTTATAGATACTCTTGAGATCATTTACCCAAAAAAGCAGAAGAAAACGTTGTTCATAAACAATCAGACACTGAAGCATGGATCTGAGCTGGTAGTTAAAACCGATTAGATAGATTGGTTTTCATTTATATACACTTTCACCAAACGAGCCTCACAGGTTTACAGGGAAATATTCCCACAGATGCTTGACAAAAATACACCAGAACATTTTCACAGGTCAAGCTGCGTGTGAACCGAGACCTTTCTTTGTACCATTGTGAGCATTCATACAAGTATTCAGCAGCCAGAAAGAAATCCCTATCTGTCTGCTTTTTGCAAGTGAAAAAGCACTGCTTCAGGTTTCTATTCCATAGGACCAATACTTATGTGGTATGGAAGAGTGTTTGTGGTCCTGGACTGAAGGAAACCAAAGGCAGACCTGTTCCAAAGTCCCCAGGAAACTTTCATCTGTGTTTGTGGGCTTTAGATCAGACCTCGCACGCTATAGGCCTTAAAAGCCACCAAACAGAACCACTAGTTAGTGCTCCAACAGAAAGGAAGATGTCACCACCACCAACACACTTTCCATCTTCTCACTGACATTTTGACAATTTAACATAAATTAAGGCAAGTTTCAACACTGAACCGGAATTTGTAGCCTAAAACTCAAAAAAACAGCAGTACACAATGTAAGTATTTTATACAGAAACTTTTTTGCCATTTTCCAACACACACTTGTGGCTTTTGAAGTAAAATATTTCTCCTTGATTTACTTGAATTCTGCCACAATACTGGGATGGCAATTCTTTGCTTGGATCCCCACCAAATAACATCCATACAGACAACCTGTTCTGTTATTGCAATTAAATGTGCTGCTCATCATGTCCCCCCCAAAAAGTCAAAGCTCAAATTATTAAAGAAAATGAAAGAAAAAAAACCATAATACAAAGTAAATATACTCTAAAAATGGCTGGTTTAGAGACAAGCCAGTGAAATACAGCTGCGTGCAGAAAGCAGAGCCTGTAGAAACTGGGCACATTATGGAAAGAAAGAAATCAGTCACCCGTGCCAAATTGCTGCTACTGGCCATCTGAGAACTGACAATGAAGTCAACTGTAAAGGCAGCTGGGACCAGAAGACTTCCCCTAATTAAAAATATTGGGGGGCGGGGGGAGGAGAAAAAAAGAAATCACTGTGTGTGTATATATATCTATGAACAGATATTTGGCAAAAACCTGCTTCTTCAAATTTAGGAATCATTTATAAACGCATATATATATGTATTTATCCTAGCTCTCTGCCTTATTCAAGCCATGATAAATTAATTTTCTCCGTATCTGCACATTTGTTTTGGCACAGCAGAAATTAAAGCAGGAAATGTGTCCCTCTGAACAGAGTATCAAGGCCTCTGTCTAGAAAATGAGAAAATGCAGCTAAATAAATTCTTGTGAATGAATGCTTATTTATAAAATAAATATATGTATAACACCTTCAGTTTCTGTGCCCCCTGCACAATGTGCATCCAAAGGCTGATCTTCAGCAGCCAGGAAAGCACTCCTGCTTGTTCCTAACCTAGATCCTTATACCATTCTCTGTCATGGAATGTAAAGGCTGAAGGTGAACTCAAACAATATTGGGGTATTAATAAACTCACATGACGCTAGACTTCTATGATATCAGTATTTTTCAGAGCAGTGGAACTTTTAGAGACTGTTTTCTTCCTCTTTCTTTCATTAATATGCTAAAGGAGGCTGGGTACTGGTAGTCCCAGGATACTCAGAAGAAAGACTCAGCCTGTCCATGCCAGAAAAGCAAAATTTCAGGGGGAATGAGGGCATAAACACAGATCAGTCTCTTTCCTGTCCCCAATTCGGCGCGTACAGCTTGGTTACTTGTGACTGAGCTTCACTGCTATTCAACCAGAAACACCGCTGGAAAATGCTGACAAAAGGCAACTGTGTTGCTCATTAGCATATTTATGGGAGTACAAACCTTCAAGGCTCTAATTCTGTTTTACTTTACTTGGCTATATCAGCAGTCTGGGAGGTAGGATCAGGGATATCACTAAGTATCTCAGCAAGTTTCCGAACGCTTTTGGTAGGTCTGTGTTAAACCCTGGGTTCCTCAGGAAGGTACAGCTGTCCTTGGAGGAGCAGAAACAGTTTGTGTTCTCCTTCTATTGCTTTGGAAACCTGCTTCAGCAGTTGAGGATGCCCAAGGGATGCAATATTTTGTCAGTGCTACTGGCAACGTGCAGAACCCAGCGGAAGCCGCGGGAACTATGCTGAGGCTGTATTTACCGATGTCATAGCGATGACCATAAAGGCTAAAGCTGGAAACAAACTCAAATTTTACAAGCTCCCTCACCTACATTAACCAGCTTCTGAAGGTGCAATGTTTGCATTTAAGGGAAGCAATGCAGCATTTGGGTATCCTTGCAAAGGAAAAGTGGTCTGCAAGATCTCATTTAGAAGCACAGCGTACAGAGAGGGAGGCTCATAAGACTGTGGCTTTGACTGTTCTTAAAAAACACCCCTGAGCTTCAAAGAAAAACTGCAGGCACTGGAGGAGAGCCAAAAAAGTCATACTCAGGTATGGAATATATTAAAAAGGCAGGATCTCTGAGAGAACAAAAATTTATCCCTCTGGGTTTGGGGTTTTTTTTTAGTTGCTTGGGGTTTTGTTTTTAAGTGTGAAGACTGCCTTGTGCTGATAGACCCTGGTTTAGCACAGTATAGAAATGTATTTCACAGAGCTTTTGGGATGCTTTAGACAACTAACTGAATGAGCAACGCAGGAGTTTACCCCTTAGATCTGCAGCATGACTTTTTACTCCTTTTTATTATACTATCTGAAGAGTTTGGATCAGGATATTTCCCATAAAATTTGGCCAGTTTATGAATATGTAAGAGGCAGTATGCTTTTTAGGATATTGTCTCTTACATATTCATAAACCCTGTTAAAAAATGAAAATGCCTTTACATATTAAACTAGAAATGACAATAAAAAGCATAGAATCAATGACATTTTAAATGTGATCTCTGGAAGGATATAATAATAAATGACTTATGACATATCCAGAAGGACATCATCATCATTATCATTATTATTATTTCCCTCATTTTCATTTCCATTTAGCACTGCAAGCTTTCACTTTGCCCTTAGAATGCTTACTTCAGAGCAACATTTGTTAAGAAATCTCTGATTTTAAGCTAAGTTCACAAAAATTGGAGTTTTAATAATAATTTTAAAGTATTTTCTTTTACAAAGCCTACTTGTTTATAGGACTTAGGATCAAGTGTGTATCAGTTTAAGTAGGACTTTGACACCTCCATGTCCTTGCAGAGCTGTCACTACGTTATTTAGGAGCACAAGTACTAACAGAAGCTGTGAGTCATCCAGGCTGTGATTCCACAGTGTATTCCTCTAGTTGGCAAAGCTGACTTAAGCAATCCCTGCCACCACCTCTATGTCTTACCAGCCCATTTATTCTCTTCACCTTGCCCTGAGCCCTTCATTTTAATCCTTTGTTTGTACCAACACAAAGGTTTGTCAGGCTCCTGGGTGAATGGGACTGGAGAAATCATCTGAATTTTAAGTAGCCACACAAACTCTCCTCACACATTTTGGCAGAGATTTCTAGCTCTGAGGAGGTCCCTGATCAGAATAACCAAGCATCCTGGGTGATACTAAGTTGCCTACAAGCGGGTTGGGATGAAGGAGAGAGCAGGGAACCATTCAGGTCAGCTTTACTTCCCAAACTGTGATCTCAGATCATTATCTTAGGTACAAATATCCATCTTCACAATTTGGTGGTTTCAAAGCTGCCCTGCTAACTGATGGCTCTGCAGCAAGCCTAAGAAGTGAGTAGGACAACCTCACTGCTGTTTTCAAACATTTTAAAACAAAAAGCAGCCTCAAGGACAGTACTATTTCTTTCAAAACCACCGTGCAGCCTGGTTCTACAGGAATAATGAGGAATATATGATTGAGGCTGCCAAAACAAGTGTTCATTTCTCAGACACAGAATCATAAATGTCTGCAGAAATGCATCCCGACGCCAAGGATTATTACAGGTTTTGTTAAAACAGCTGCTTACAGTTAGAAGAAGAATCTCAAGTCTGTATATCCTCAAAGATTTCCATAGTAGGAAGCAGTATTGAAAACACTGCTTTGCTCCTTTGTGCAGAGGTAGTCATAATACTACCAGACCATATGGATGCCCCACGCTCTAGAATCAAAATGTTTAAAAATTCTCGGCTAGTTTCTCTGTGAACGATTCTGGTATGAAATACCTTGTGACTAACACGCTGCCAAGTAAGACAGCATCACACAGTTCTTTGTTGCACACAGTAAAGGGCATTTAGGGGGCACAGTTGTGTGTGTGGAAGCTCTAATTTTTTTTTTTTGGAATAGCAGAGGAAAAAGAATAAAAGGAGAAAAGGTTCCTCTGAGAACTACGATAACTCACCGGTCCTTTAGCCAGTCCTTAACAAAAGGGATGGAAAAGAATTCTGTGAATGACTCATCTTTCCTCTTTGGGTTCTTGCTGATAACAAGAAAAAAAAAAAAAAAAAAAGAAAAAAAAGAAAACAACTCATATTAATTTAAATTTGCAAATTCATGCCTTTGAGTCACTGAGAATAATTAATAGCAAAAGCCACGATTAACTTACTTGTATAACCACTCGGTTAGGAAATCGCAGGCAATAAATTTGGTCCTTTTTCTCTAAAGATAGAAGATAGTTTCAAATTATTTATTATCTTTGGATTGGTCACATGTTTTTACTACTACAGAGGAACAGAAGCTAAATTGACTGCATTTATTAAATAAAATATACAGTACATTACTCTGTCTACTTTAATATTGCTCCTGCCAACAGCCAGTGCCTTGGCCAACATTTTGGAAACTTTATGGAACGCTTTCAAGTCAAGTCTTGAACTGAGTGAGGAAACTACACATCCTCCCTGGGTACTTGCTGCCCTACAGCTCCAACAGCCCTCACAGAACGGTCTTCTTGCTAAGTGCCAGTCTCACTGCAAAGAAATTAATGGGACTGGTAGATGAAAACATGCTGCAAACTACTCACCATGTTGTTCAAAGTTCTTTATCACAACCTAAAATACTTCACTGCTCCCAAGGCACAGGGAAAACACTCATGGACTATTGTTTCCTCCTGCATGGAACCACCTTGAAGGTATTGTGAAGGTTTATGACACAAAAGTACTGGGTGGCTACTCAGACAGAGGCATCAGTTGGGTAGTCCAGAAACAAGGCACATGCCCATCCACAGCCTCACAGAGCATGGAAATCACAAAGAATCTAGCTAAAAGTTCAAAACCCAAAGCTTTGGAGCAGAACATTTGTGCCCTCTGCTCCCAGCTGTTTGACTTCTGCACCACCAAGGAGAAAAATGCAAAAGCCCTTAGTGACTCAGGCAGCCAGTACCTGTCCTGCTGGACAGCGCTGCCTGCTGCACAGTACGGTTTGAGTTTGGGATTCAAAGCATGAATTTTAAGGAGTATGGGATTGACTAGGGCCCCCCATTTCTTAGCAACTTCCTCTTCCCATCCCAGCTCCACAGACCAAGTGTATAAACCAGTACAGGGGCTTATTCACAGAATCACCAGGTTGGAAAAGACCTTTAAGATCACCAAGTCCAACCGTCCCTGTCCTGTGCTGACCCAGATCCCTGAGCACCTCATCTCCCCTCTGTTAAACACACCCAGGGGGGTGACTCAGCTCCTCCCTGGGCAGCCTGTGCCACAGCCCCACAACTCTGCCAGGGAAGAACTTTGCCCTCCCAGCTGAGCTGACCCTGCCCTGGGGCAGCTTGAGCCCATTGCCCCTTGTCCCATCTCCTGTCCCCTGGCTGAAGAGACCAGCGCCCACCTCTCTGCACCCTCCTGGCAGGGCAGGGGAGGCAGTGAGAAGGTCTCCCCTCAGCCTCTTCCAGGCTGAACACCCCCAACTCCCTCAGCCATTCCTCATATGATTTGCCCTCCAGCCCCTTTTCTTGCTAAGAAAATGACAATAAATATGTTACTGGAAATTTAATGCCTGACAAGTGACTTTATTCTGTGCATTATCTTCACCATCTCCCTGTGCTACAGGAATATGATGCAAAAAGGACTTGGGGGGCAGGGGAGTGTGAACAGAGAGGCAAAGTGCCCCCCATGGCACAGTTCTTTCAGTTTGGGGTATCAGCACGTGGCATACTTTGAGGGTCAGCATATTACTTCAGCCACGGCTGAAGTAGGAGAGGAGCTTTTCAGGAGGTGCTGACTGCACCCAGAGGAATACAGGGCGGTCACAGAGCAAGGGGATGGCAGATGGGAAGGTTAGAGCCAGACTGCATGGCAATCCCAGATGATACTCAGGAAAGCTTTTACTTTTTTAAGTCAATCTTACATCCTTGGTAGACAGAGAGTCTGGCTCCCACAGGAAAGAAAGAGAACTACTTTTTTTTTAAAAAAAAAAAAGCAGAAGAGAAAGAGATCATTACAAAACAGTTGTCATCCTGAACCCCACGTGCCTTTACGATCTGCTTCATGGCAGCAAGAGCTTTGGGGTTCATGTAGTGCTGCTCTAGAGCCCGTGGCTGGGAAGGAACTCATCTCCTTAAGGAATCTTCACACGTGGCATGCTAATTCCAGCCACTGTTTGGAGAAGCCAAACACCTCAGCATTAAGAGAGCAACACCTTCACTGGAGAGCTTTCCATGGGTGATTTTAGGTGGTAAATGGTTCCATTTTGACTTGAACAGAATCTGAACACAGACTCTGATCCTCTTTGCCCAGCTATTCTCAATCGCGCTGTTACGAGCTGGGTCCCATCACTTGGTGAATTGTTTCAGAGAACAGATTCTATGCTTTGACAGCAACATTCAATTTAATCTTGCAGCTGTAATTTAATCTGGGTCAAGTAAATTGCTTTTCCTTCTCAACAGGAAAAAATGCTCAGAACAGTGTTGTCAAAACAGTCATCACCAACAGAATCACATTTATCTTGCTTTATCCTCGTTACATCCAGTGAACTTATCAGGGAGGAATTTGGTCAAGCTGAGTATCTTTTTTTTTTTTTTTTTTTTGCCAGGAAACAGTGTGCTTTGCTGGTGAATTAAATCATTAGTTGCACAGCAGTCAACATTTATAGAAAGGAAAAAATGACATAAATTGACCTGCCACTGACACATTCCTCCTATGCTACACGAATCAGGACAAACACAGGAAATAGCTGCACAATGGACATTGTTAACCTGCAGATGTGTTTAGAAACTATTTATTCTCAGAATTCATTTTCCATTTTTCAGTTTAAATATAATGTGCTTGGTAATAATGCAAAAATACCAGTGATGAGGAGATGGCAAAGGCACAAGGAAACATTCTTCCATTCACTTTCCCTGGTCTATTATAATTTAAAATATAGTATGTTGTGTTGCAGAGTTGGATACAACATCCTCTTTCTGTGACTGCTAACCAGAAAGAAGTCAGAGTTATGCTAATAAAAACATTTAAACACTGTTCAGTTTCAATGCTGAGAAATGAATACATTAGTTCTCAGGAGAGACAAGATTTAAGGAAATATTCTTTCCCCTGGAGACATCTGACAGCAGATAGGATAAAGCAGGGGAGAACTTATGGTAGGGGGAAAAAAATCAGAGAGGGAATGCACTGGGCAACCTAATAGGTTTCTTTCATCTCTAATTTAAAGATGAAGCTTCTGCAGGCTGTTCTCTTATTTATGTCAGCTTGAAGTCTGCAGACATATGTAGCAGCTGGTGGCTTTTCTAGGCTTGTGCTTTTCAGACTTTTCATACACACTACATAATGCAAGAGAGCCTATTTTAAATGAAATGTTTAAGTTGTTCTGTTTCTGCATCACCTTCCCACTAAGATCTTACGTATTTCTTTCCTACACAAATGACAGCTTTCAGCCTAACAGTCTCCCTTTCCTGACCTGCCCATCTGATTCTTCCATTCTTCCTTTCCAGACCTGGACATGTCCTTTCTGATGTCTTCCCTGAATTCCTCTATTGGTCCCACCATCTGCCCTCTTACCACAATTTCAACTGCTAAAAAACTCTTAATTTTTCATTCTCTTCTCATTCATCTTCATTCCCCTCTGAAACATGAAAACCTTCAGTCCCACTCTTCCTTCTCCCTTGCAGTCCCCTCTCTCCTCTCCCAGGCTTATGCCATGTTGACTGCAGTCACTTTGATTACTCCTCCCTTTCTTCCAGTGCTTTTTCCATTTATATTTCACTGGGGTTTTTTCTATCCAGCTGCCCTTTACAGGCTTTAATGACTCATGTCTAGCCAAAACTCAAACCCAGTATTCTGTTCTCATCCTTCATGATTTCAGTTAGCTTAATCACAATTAATCATGGTCCTCTCCAGTTCTCTCATGAATCCCACACATCTTCCACCCTTTGTTCTCCTCCTGTTTTTTACAGCTATCTTCTGGTGTGTTTTATCACAAGATTCCTTCTCCCTGCTCCTAACCTTTTCTGGGTTTCTGAGGGATTCTGTTTTTGATCCTAAAAATCAGTTCCATTTATTGCACTAACCATTTTAATGCAAATTATCACATGGATTTGTCCTCCAAATCCATATGGACCTGCACATTTCTTATGAAACAAAAGAATGATCAGAAATAATAAATTTAAGTCAGATAAGGAAACAATGTCCAAGTACAAGCACCTGGACAGTAATGGAAAAGAACAGAGATATTTGGTTATATGGCAAGCATAAAGAGCTATTGTTTTACTAGTTGTTGTTCAAAAGGAGGAAGAAATGATGTCATGGTGGAAAATGATCATCTGACATAAGCTTGCTTTCCTAAACTTGCTTCCCCAATAGCAGGAGGAACAAAAATCAGTTGATGTCTTTTTGAGGTTCACAAAAATGAGAACACCTTTACATTAGAAAATCACTGTTTGTATCAGTTTACTGTAAAGCAGTACACAGACCCCCACACAATCCATTCTGACCTAGATACCACTGAGTATTTCTCAGAGTAAAAAGTAGACAAAGTAACCTTAGATTTGTCCTAAGTTTGAAACTGAAATATTTCTAAGAATTCTCATATTTTTCCATTAAGTGCTGCTCTACTGCCCTCAGAAACACGTAGCACCTCTCAAGGAGTGTATTTCAAGTGAGCTGTAAGACATGCCTTTATCCTGGTAAAGGATCTGTGCTTCCTTAGAAAAAGAATAATCAATATAGATTTCATTAAAAGTGTTATGAATAATATATATGTTCAATCTATTCTTGGCTAGGTAATGTAAATGTGATGGCAGGAATGATGTACAGATATGACATAAAATAATGACATGTCAATGAACCATGTTCCTATTTCACTGGTATTAATCACAGATTAGAAATACATATACACAGGCTTATAAATCAGTTGGTTCACAGACACACACAAATCTTGGGAAGACTGGGGAAGAATTGCAAGAAATTCCCGTTATTGAATGTACAGATTTGGGTTTGAAATGTGAGTCTGGGCTGTCCACTCAGGCGTGGCAAGCTCTGTGTCATTGCAGCCATGCCAGGCACGTGCAGGCCAGGGGCACACGGCACGTGTGTCATTTCCACAAGCTGCTCGTGTTGTTATCACAGAATCACAGAATCACAGGGGTTGGAAAGGACCTCAAGAGATCATAGGATCCAGTCCCCCTGCCAAAGCAGGGTCCCTACCTGGAGAGAGTCCAGCGGAGGGCTATGAAGATGATTAAAGGAGTGGAGCATCTCCCCCACGAGGAAAGGCTGAGTGAGCTGGGACTGTTCAGCCTGGAGAGAAGAAGCCTGAGAGGGGATCTTATTAATGCTTATAAATATCTCAAGTGTGGAACACAAGGGGAAATGGCCAGCCTCTTTTCTATGGTCTGTGGGGACAGGACAAGGGACAATGGCCTCAAGTTGGAGTACAGGGAGTTCCACACCAATATGCAGAACTTCTTCCTGGTGAGGGTGAGGGAGCCCTGGGATAGGCTGCCTGGGGGGTGGGTGTTATCTCCTCTGGGTATCAGTCTCCTCACCTGGATATCCCTTTCATCTGTAACCCCAAGAGCACTGACTTTGTTCCTCAGTGTGCATCATTTAGAAAGAGAGAGATGTTTTCACTGTTGTTTATACGAATCACTCTCTGCAATCACTGGCCAGTGTGGATGACAGGCAGGGAGACAGAAAGAAATGGAAAAAATTACTTCCATGGTTGGAAAGAAGAGCAGAAGTGATGGAAGACCTCACAACCCCCAGTGCCTCATCTACTGCCATGGCCCGTTAGGCTACACTGACACAATGAACTTTCCTTTGCACCAGTCCTAAAGCTTAAGCCCTCCCAATACACAGTGAGGAATGTCTCTAGTTATGTTTATGCACACGTACACTGAAAACAAACTCAGATAAATATTTGTAGCAAACAATCATTTTTAAAATGTACCATTTTTATAAGCTCATTAATGCTGAATACCTTGCTTTCCAATTAAATGGCACGGCACAGAATGTTAAAAAGCTAAATTTAAAAATGTACCTCTATTAGGATGCCAGACCAGCAAAAATAATTGAATAATGAAGTAAAATTCAAGCTCTTCACGTGACTCTCAAATGAGTGATGTGCATTAATCAGAAAGGAAGACAGTTTCTCTACAACACAACACTTCTTAGGCTAGATACAACTGGATAATTAAGGAGGATTTGTTGTGACTTTGAGATTGTCATAATGATCATGTGTGAGTGGGATGCAATCTGCTCTGAATTACTGGAGAAAACAACATTCAAGACCAGATGCAAAACAACTCATGATGTTATTTCATATCATCGTGGTTGTTTTCTTGCAAAAGAGCAAATAAAGAAATACTGTCTGTGAAATAACAGGCTGTAACTTCCTGCCAGTGATGTGAGCTGGGAACTAACCTCAAAGCACTTTTCCTTCTTGGCTTGATGCAGAAGTTCCACCATTCCAGGTAGAAGTACTGGGAAAATGTAATACTCCAAGTACTCTGCAGGAGAACCTGAGCAAAACAGCACAGCCATCACTTGCAGGTAAGCACGTAGATATCCCCAAAAGACAAGCATTAGATATTATAAACTGAGTATCAGTCATTTTATTGACAGCATCACAGCTTGAGCTGAACAGATTCATTCAGTTCAGCCCAAGCTGAGGATCTGTCTTCTCTTCAGCAAAGACCACATAAACTTGAGGGAATTTCAAACTGAAGGTGCATCCACACTGCAAACTACAGCATGCCTCAGAGATGTCAGGCTCTGTTTGACATGAGGAAACACAGACACCAGAAGCACTTTAGCCACAGAACTGAAAAGCAAAGTGGCCTCATTTACCCTGACAGAAAGAAAAGTAAATGAGGCTGTGCTGAACTCGGCGATGTTAGAGCCAGACCACTCCTGGTATCCACCTCATGCCCTTCACTACCTGCAGCAACAGGGGTGGTCAAAAAAGTCATTTCTAGACAGTTAAAATCCCAGGTTGTATTTCAGTGGTGCTGTGATTTCTTTCTCACAATTCCTTCCTCCTTGCCAGATCTGCCAGGAATTTGACCACCATTTCACCCACCCAACTCTCCCACCTGGAGAGGGCTGTGTGGGTTGGTGTGTCTCTGCTGTCTGCTCACCACCCTTCCCACATTCTCACACAGACATCATCCCTAACAGAACCTTTCACCATCAACTTATAAACTGGGTGAACTGGAGGAGCCTTCTACCCCTTCTGACAAAGCCTCCACATACGGAGGAACTCCAGATCACCAGACCAGAGGGAACTGGGAGCATGACATTGTATGAAGCCATAAGAGCACTTCCCTCAAGAGAGGTGAAAAGAACCAAATCTTTAGGATCCTAGACAATCAGGGGTGGCTTATGGACTAAAGTGATGCCCTTGATTTAAGACCAGACTGCCTGCTGCTCAGCGAGTATTTGGGTTTTGGTGTGGTCAGTAAAGATTAAGCCATACCAGCATTCTCTTCTGGCAACACAGCTGAAGCTCTGAGTTTATTCCCTGCTTTATACCTTTAATTGGTTCAGACACTGCCAGAAAATGCTCCTAACTGGAAGGACACTATGTATATAAAAGCCAAGGGTAACACTGCTTCTGACTAGCCAGAGGAATTCCTAATGAGTGAGAATGAGTGGGAGAGAAGACAAAAAGGAAGGATAAAATGCATAATAAAAAGACATTGCTACTGGGTAAATTTTACGAAGTATAGAAACTGATACAAAGGGAAGAAAAGTTTAGAGCTGTTTCCATTCTAATCTGCAATTGGACAGGCAAGGATAACACTGAAATCCATTTTCAAACCCACCTATTCAGTTATTTGGGTTATTTAGTCTACTGAGCCTAGTTTTGCATTATTTAAGAGGAAGAAACTCTTGCCTTCCTCTGATTTAAGTGGCTAAATAAGAAGTCACTTGTTCAGAAAAGAACAGAACGCCCTGACAGTGAGACAATGCTACTGATCAGTAACACACATTTGAGGCTTCTTCCTCTGAGTGGCCCAGCCAGCTCCCTGCTTACAGACCAGGGACTCACCCTGCAGATTCCACTTCAGGAGAGGAAGCCGATGACAAATCCCTGCCAAACACAAGAAAAATAATCCCAGCAGAGTTCAAGATAACATCCTCTTACTTACATGTTTTTGGATCAGGTGGGTCTGGAAAGGCGGCCGCCTCAGCTGTGGGAAGCAGCTCTTGGACAGCACTGTCAGCTGCAGGGACTGAGTAAAATTGTTCCATATAGAATGGCTGTGATATTCCTGCTTCCAAAGACACCTGTTTGAGACAAATGTAACCCATATAAATACCCCAACCAGACTGTAAAAAATTTATATATATATATATAAATATAAATTAAAAAATACAAGGTCAGTTTAAAAAATATAGAATGGTAATTCCCAGTTTAAATATTAAATCATTTCAGTGTTTTGTGAGTACTTTAAAAGAAAGAATTTAAAAATCCAGCACAATAAAACCATCCCAACCCAACAGAGGTGTATGGCTGCTTTTAAGAGAATATAGTGAGATACCACAGTTTAAAACCATTTTAGCCATTGTAAGAAATAGCAATTCTCTGAACATTAACATTTTCTGAAAAAGATTTTTTCTGTGGGGAAGCTGATCTATTTGTTTCTGTTTTGTTCAGAAGTCCTGACATTTGCCCTTTAAAGAGAAGCAACTTCCTTCTAAGCAAATCACAGACAAATCCAGAGCAGGTGCAAACTCAAATCTTATGGTTCCCCATACAGAAATAGTTATGGATACCAGGAGAAAAGAAAATCCAGAGTTTACAGTTGGTTTTGGAGTGCAGGAGTGGTTACAGCGAGCCAGCAGAATACTCCTAACAGAGACCGAGCTACACATACCCCCTATTACCCCAAGAATGCACCACCATTACTAGTTGCTATGAAAATGTATTGATTAAAACTGTCATTTGGATGCTTTGACTTTAAAATTCAGCTGAATTTATGAGCTACTGAAAAGCAGGTGGTGGGATCAGGCCACTAATAGCACATCGCAGGTCAGTGACTGCAGAGAGACTCCTTTTTAACATATGCAAGACTCAAATATTAATCTTGCTGCTCCTAGAACTGCTGAGGAGAAAGATTTTAAAGAGGTTTGTCCTTCTTAAGTCTCCCCAGACTGAATTTATTTGGTCAAAATTAGACTTTAAACAACTTCAATCAGGCTTAATTCCACTAATTTCAACAGCCACCCCTAAGTGATGTATCCCATATGGGGGATCAGGGCAGAACTCCTTTGCAACGCTCACTCCCCTCTCCTGTGTATTTCAGGGCCTGTGGGTGACACTCCCCAGAGGAGACCCTCAACACACCTCAGAGCCCTGAGGCAGCAAGATGCACAAACCAAACACAGCTGGCAATCTGATTTTAGGGCAGCACTACCCAGGTTGCCTCAGATAGAAGCAGCGATTTGGAATGTTACACTCACTGATTCACAGAAGTTGTTTGCAAAATGTAGCTTAGTTTTCATTTTATGAACAAGTCTATGCTGTGGATACCTAATTTCCCCAGTTAGTTATTGCAAACCAGCCCTATGCAGATGTTTTACAATACTCACAGCTCCATGCTTTGATCCAGGAACATCTGGAAACTGGGGCTGTTCTGCTTCATACTCTAAGCGTGAAAAGAACAACAACATTTATCCAAAAGACTTAAAAAACATATTTCTTCCTCTCCTAAACAAACATTACTTTCTGAAGGTACTTATTCTAATTTGAAACAGTAAAAACTAGCATAGAATAAATACTTGTTTAGCATGAAATCTAACTTTTTAAAACAAGTGAGAATGTGACAGCCTCTTGCCTTAGCTTTAAGACAAGTTCGAGGTTCTCAGTGATAAATACCCTTTACTGGGATAAAGGCTATTAGCCAAAACAACACATTAATGTAAGCAAAATGCAGATGCTCACACAGAATTAACCATCCTTTTTACTAGCCTGCAATAATACTTTTGAACTGGAATTCTGCTATAAGCCATTACATCCCCAGGGCATCACTAAGTACTAGTCTCCACTGCCAAAAAGCTTTAAGTGACCCATGGAGCGAATCACAAGGGAAACCCAGGAGGACAATGGACCTGATAGGAAATAAACTCACAGACTAGTCACCACAGACAATCCTTGCAGCCAAACCCAGCCGCTTTGCCTTCTACCATTGTAACTGGGAGACTTACTGGTGTGGCTACTAGCACAGACACCTCAGCTGTGCTGCATTAGAATAAGCAACTTTATCCCGACATTGAAACTGGCTGGTTCGATGCCCAATGCCTACTTTAAGGCATTATAAAGTACCAAGTGCAGGCACAGCCCTGGCGTTCCCATCAGCTTGAGTGCTCTCAGATTTTAGGAAGAAACTGACACTTTTGAATCAGGCTCCAGGAATGGAAGTTTGATGTTCAGTGGTGTGTGTAAAAGGACCACCACCATCAGCTCACTGCTTCCCAGGGCAATGGAATTGCCCCCTGACCAGGGTACCCCCAACCCTATAGGGTGCTGCTTGGTGCCCCGGAGCAGTAAGTGGGTATTTCTGGTCCCACACAGAAGGTTGCTTCTGTCTGAAGACAGCGGCACAGACAGGCACAGCCGGAGAGTGGCCCGGGCCTCGCCGAGGGCGGCGCGGGCTGGAGCCCTCCGCCCCGGGCAGGTGCAGCCAGGGCCCCGGGCAGGCCGCCAGCGGGAAGGGAGAGAGGCCGCTGGCCTCTGGCCAGGCCGCGGCCCTGAGGGGCCAGGGACCGTCCCGCGGGGGAGCGCGGAGCCAGGACCCGTAGCCCCCTTCTCTTCTCTTCCCTTCTCCCGGAGGCCGACAGCCCCGGCGGGGGAGCAGCTCCCACCTGCGCACACCCGCTCCCAGAGACTCGGCGACCGGCCGCCCGCCGCCATGTCGCGTCACCGGGGCAACCGCTCCGCGGGGCGGGCACGGCCGCGTTTCCCTTCCGGGGCGGCGGGCGTTGCACGTGGGCCGCGGCAGGTAAGTGGCGGCGGGGCGGCCTGAGGAGGCCTGAGGAGGCGGTGGGGCTGGGGCTGCGGCTGCGGCTGCGGCTGCGGCTGCGGCTGCGGCTGCGGGGGAGGAACGGGACACACGGGCGCGCGCGACCCGGGCCGGCCGCCTGGTCCCCCGCGGCGGGTCCGGCGCGGGGGATGCCCGTGGGGTCGGGGAGAGCCGGGGGCTCCCGCGGACGTGGAAGGGGCGGTGGTAACCCTGCGGGCTGGACGCCACTGGCAAGAAGAGAGCCGGGCAGGAGCCAGCGGGCGCCTCGGCCGCAGCCTGCCCAGAGACGGGAAGGGAGGAGGAGCTGGAACAGAAGCTGAGGGGCCTGGGGGGGGTCCTGCAACGCCAACGTAACGGCTGAGGGGCCTTTTGGGGGGGCCTGTAACGTCAGGGTAGTGGCTGTGGGGCCTGGGTGGGTCCTGTAATAGCAGGTGGGTGTCACAGCCATGTTTGATCTGGGATAAGTGAAGAGCCGTGCAGAGGTGAAACCCCACCTTCCCGATACATGGATGTGTGTGGGCTTTGGCCTTTGGGAGAGCTTCTTAGCGGCTGGGCATCTCTGAAGATGTCCTGCTCAGCACCTGTCAGAAAGAGAGTTACAGGCTAACCAGGACATGACAAAAAATCCCCCCTGGGCCCTGCTGCAGGCTGTGTTTTCAGTGCTGTACACTGCTCTGGTTCCCTCTCGTCTCTGTCATGGAAACTGGAGTGTGAAACTGGGAAGAGAGTGCAGGGGAACTGGAATTGTTTCAGAATGAAGACCAGATAGATTAGGACTTGCATTGTCTTGTTGAAGCGGCATGCTAACATCTTTGTTTCATTTTTTAGAATGATAATTAAGAAAAGGAGAAAGGAAGTTTATGAGGAACCTGTTCAGAAGAAGAGGAAGAAGGTGAAAAGCAGCAGGAGTCAGGCTGTTATTATAGTTGAGAAGGATATTCAGACTGTCGTTAACACTGAGGAGAATGACCAGGAGGATGGCCAGCTTGAGATAACAGAGTTAAGGAAAAAGAAAAATTTAAAAGATGAATGTTTAGACCAACTAGAGCTGAAGAAAAAGAAGAAGAAAAGCAAGAAAAAGAAAGCTGACTCTGAATTACTGGAGGAAGAGCGTTCAGAAAGCTTTGTGAGTGGAGGAGGCCAACTGGATTCAGAACCCCAGGGAGAATCAGAAGATCAAATAAAAATTCTTAAAAAGAAGAAAAAGAAAGCTCAATGTCATTCCCCTTTACTGTTGAAGAATAACCAGGGTAGTGACGTGGAGCTTTCAGATCATAGTACAGATGGTACTAAGGAAAATAAATTTTCCCTTAAAAAGAGGAGGAAGCATCCTGCTTTGTGTTTGGAGCTGGCTGGTGAAGTAGCTAAGAAAAAAAAGAAGAAAGTAGCTTTTCCACCAGAGGACATCCAGGACAGTGATCACAGACAGGCTGGAAAAGTTTGTAAAAAGCCACACAAATCCATCTCACAAGAAAAAACTTTTCCTGGTGAAATCCACAGAACAGATGGTACCCAGAGTGATGGGGAGAGTTCTGTGAGAAGAAAGAAGAGGAAGAAAAATAAAGATAAGTCTGGCTCTGTTTTACTGGTAGCAGATGACCAGGACAACATCTGTGGAGCTTCTGACAGCCCCATGGCATTACATGACTTCAGAAAAAGGCAAAGAAAGAATTCCCAGGAAATTGCTGTCACAAATAGAGAGGAAGAGGACACTACGAACTCTGGAAGTATCAGAGAGACCAAGAAGAAGAAGAAGAAAAGCAAAGATGCTTCTCCCTTAATATGGGAAGGTGATCAAGGCTGCAGTCGCCGAGTTCCTCATCAGCGTCCTCCAGCACAGCAAGAAGTCGAGTCTGAGGAGAAAGAGCTTTCTGGAAAAACCTGTGGGAACACCATCAAGGAGAATGGTGAAGTAATCAAGAAGAAAAAGAAAAAGAAGATTCAGAAAGAGGAGGAGGAAAGGACACACTCCAGAGCTTTCTCAAGTGGTGACAGCGTACCGAAAAGCCAAACCCCAGTGCTGCCGGGGAGCGAAGTGCAGCGAGCTGAGTGTGGCACAGGGGGTGCTGCAGGTGGGGTATTGTGCAGCAGTAATCATCTGCTCTGTGACAGGAAAAGGAAGAAAAGCAGGAAAGAAGCACCACAGGACTCTGCTGAAGAACCAGGTTCAAAAGGAAATGTGAAAAAGAAAATGATGAAGAGGAAAGACTTGGGAAACGCACTGGTAAGTGGTGAGGAAGAGGGTGTCTGCACCCTCCTGCTGAGGAACCCAGAGCTTGTAGGTAGACAGTTCCCGGTGTGCAGGCTGCTCTGCCTGTTCAGCCCCCCAGGGTCTGTTTTAGGGGCCACCATCTACTGATGTGAGCGTGCAATCGCTGTGAAACATGGGGAAGTGTCTCTTCATGCCTGCTGCTGCAGTCATCTGGTCTTCTGGTTGTGAAAAGGTAAATGTTACAACTACCAGCTGCACTGGCACAGAAGGAAGGCTGGTGGGCTCCATCCCTCCTTCCGTTGCTCTCAGCCAAGTGGCAGTGCTCCTGTAGGACAGGATTTTAGTACCATGTCATTTCACTCGAGCCAGTTGGTACTATTGAGTGCATCTCACAGTGTGTGTTTGACTTTTCCTTGAGCTTTTGCTGCCAGGATGGCTTAGTGTTGGAAACAAGGGGGAAATTTAGCCAGGGTTCCTGTTCTCTAACTTGGACAGAAGTTCAGAGGAAGCCTAAGAACCCTAAGCGTAGGCTAGGCCTACAGCATGGATGGATGAATTCTGGTAGAAGAGCACTAGAGAACAACCAGAACACAAATTTTTAAAATAAACCTGTGCAGGAAAATAAGCAGATAAATTACAACTGAATGTAACTGAAGGATTGTATCCAGACTGACTGTTAAAGGAAATGCTGTCCCAGAGCCTTGTGGTACCAGCATCTCTGAGGTGGAACAAACATGGAGAGGAGCTGAGGAAAGATCTGAAATACAGAGCTTGCTGCTCTGATGTTGTTTTTTGGTTTTTAAAAAAATTGGACTGTTAAGTCAGGGGTTTATTGCTTTAACTTTCTTCTTTTTTATCTGATTAGGGTCATATTTTAAAGCTGTTTTAAGTACCTAAAGTTAGTACCTGCGTGCCTAACCTCTGCTGTTACCATTGGGAATTAAGCCATGGGATGCTCAGGAATTCAGTACATCATATCTATCTGTATTTTTAGCTGCTTAAACAACTTTGGAAGCAGCTCATTGCAGATCACTAGGAGCTGAGTTTTACTAGTGGGAAGCTGTGTTCCAGTTTGGTTTCTTGAATCAAGAAGTTCTGCATCGGCCTGTGCCATGGTCCTGAATCATCTTCTATAGTGTCCCACACACTGCTGCATGCTGTGAAAAATCCTCTGTTGTGCTTCTGCAGAGAGGAAAAGAGGAAGTTTGTAAAGACCACGTGGAGTGATACCCACTTGGCATCAGGGAGGGATGGTTTTCACCCTCACACTCACCTCGAGCAGCGTGCAGAGGAGCAAGGACTCCTACTTACTACCTCTGAAATGGGTTGCCTGGTCCTACCAGCTGTGAATGTGCTGCCCTTCCATGGACTTGGGGGAAGAGTGGCACAGCCCCGGAGAGGGAATAGCCTTCAGCAGGTCAGCACCACGCTCTGGCTTACCAGGGATGAGGCTGCACTCTTCCTCCCTCCTTCTCTGCCATGGCCTTCCAGCTAAGAGAAGAAAGAAACTATCTTGGAGCTGTTTGCAGAGTCCTGTCACTACAATTTCCCTCCCTGTTTGAATAGCTCTGAAAGGCAGTTCCAGGGCAGCTAGAAGTAAACTGGGACTTGGTTTGGTTTTTTCTTTTCATTCAAGAGAATGAGCTCTCCTGTTTGCAGACAGTGTTTCCATGTTTTTAATTGTGTGTGTGGAATCAGTGTACAGAAGTTATTTGGAAAATGAAGTACAGCACGATATAAAACTGTAAACACCCAAAAAAGAGCAGCTTCCACCAACAGAAGCACGTTACAAATCTTCTCCCTGTCCTTGTGTTCCCTGGCTGCTTCATGCTTGGATAATAATGTTAGCTGTATCCATAGATCTTCTCTTTGGCTGCCTTTTCCAGGCTGGACTAAAGCTTATGGCTCTAATATACTGCTGTCCTGGAGTTACTGCTTATCCTGGGTACCCAAAAATCTCACCCTTGATAGGAATTAAGAAAAGAAAGGCTGAGGGCAGTGTAAACATGAGTCGATGGGAATGAAGCCCGCTGAAGGGCTGTGCTCACTGAAGAGTTACTGGTACCAGGCTGGACTCTGCTCTGATTCCACCCCTCCTGCCCATCGGTTCCTGCCGTGGCTGCTCCCCCTCCTCACATCATCCCTGTTCCTCACCCTAAACCTGGAACTAATGTGTCATCATAGGGAGCACTTTATGTACACGTCGTGCCTCTCCCTGGCTCTTCCCAGTCTAGAAGCTCCTTGGGGACGATCATTCATTACATACTCGTACAAGGCAGAGCACAGTGCAGCTGCCCCTCCTTTGATTGGGGTTTCAGTTGGGATTTGGGTGGGTTTGGTGGGTTTTTTTAAGTGGCTAGGTGCTTCAGGTGGGCTATTACCTTACCACGTTTTTAATTTATTTTTCACTTTGACTCTTTCTGTCCCTTATTTCAGGTATAAATTGAGACTTCTATGAAACAGTTTAATTGGAAGTAACCCTCTCTGCAAATGCTACTGTCTGTGCCAGTGCCACTGGCAGGTCCATTTTAATTGGTGAATTCAAAAATATCCCCTTTCCCCTTCGTTAAAAAAGGATCTCTTCCTTGAAGAGAAACCAATCTGTGGAGATACCTGGCTGTAATGGGTGTTTACAGCTTGGATCTGACTTCTCCTTACCCCAGAACATCCTTAGTGTATTGCTCACTACAGCTGGTTTATTACTCCCGTGGTCAGAGCTGTGTAAATTCTAACTAACCAGAATGAATTAAAGTATTGATACAGGCTTTTTCCTTGTTTTACAGGAAGGTGTGGATGATGTCACTATTGTGCAGGAGAAAAAGGGGAACTGTGATGAAGTTAACATAGACAAGGTATGCTTTGTCTTAATTGTGTAAGGTTTAAAGCAAGTCAGCAATGAACACATGCAGAGCACTTGTAACAGAACCCTGCTTGCTTGCTCTGCTGTGCCAGGCTTTCCCTAGAGCTCTGCACCAAAATGGGCTTTGTCTTCCCTGGGTTAAGTCCAAAATACCCAGCTCCAAACAATGTCAGAAGCTTCTAATTAGCTTATTAGGTGAAATGAGGTTTCTTTGCCTCTCATCAGTGTTGGCAGTTTCAGTGTAGCTGTGACCTGCAGTTAGAAGATTAAACGTATCCGGTATGGCAAAGCAGTTATCACTGGAGAAACCTCGGCTCTGGTCAGGAGCACGTAAGAGGCTCACATGCAGCTTTGCACATGTCCTTCCAAAAATGCAAATAGACTTATTCTTCCCTTATCTTTACACTGTGAATTAAATTAGCTGTCACTGAACACACACAAGAGAGGCTTGTGCTGATTTCTCCACACGCTAGGCAAGGCGGCAGGCTTTGCAAGAAGAAATCCATAGAGAATCTGGGAAAACTGGGGTTTTCAGTCCCAGAGTGGGAGGGGGATGTATGGACTCGGGCCTGGATCCCATGGGATGCTGTGTCCCACAGCAGCAGCCTGGAAAAAAGCGCTGCCCTCCTGTTTGTGCGTGGCTCAGGCACATGGCTTGACACAGCCTTCTTTCTGACTGTAAATATAAGGTTGTGCTGTAGAAGAAGTTAGAACAGTCCCAAGAGAGTCTGGGAGCAGACTGGTGAGCTCCAACAGCAGCTGGCATTGTACAGAGCTCTAAATCCCATCACCAGTCCTGAAACACAATGTTTTCTGTGGTTCCTCTGGAGAAGGAGCCACCACAACTGGCTATAGAAGCTGTGGAATCCCTGATTCCAGGCTCTGGGTTACACAGTCACTGGGTTGCATCCAAGCTGCTGTCTGTAAGCCTTGCAGGCGTTCAGAAATGGGTGCATGTGGAAAGGGAAAAGGGATGACAGCTGGCAGTGAGCGTGAGTGATAGTCTTCTCCAACTCCTACATCCTTCCTTTGTCTCTTGGGAAGATGATTCTTTATCCTTTGCTGTTGCATCCTCCTGGCAGGCTTACAGACCAGGGAAACTCCTGCAGTAGTGTTCAGCAGGGGTAGAAAGATTCAAGAGTTAAAAAGGATTTGCTGGTGATTCCCAATTCTGAGTTGTTTTGCAAGACCACCAGTATGCCTAGAGAGTTGGAATAGACCTCAGAGAAACGCCAGAAGCCTTGCAGGAGGCAGGCTGCAAGAGCTCTGGAAGTGCAGCTGTGTCATAGTCCCCAAAGTCACTGAGAAAAAGGGCATCCTTGGCAGGGAGCTCAGCTCCTTGGTGCTCATCTGCCTCTCTTTAGTAGCAGGCAGAAGAGTAGAAGCTATGAGCACTAATCTGTCAGCTTCACCAAGATTGAGCAGGGGATGCTGCAGCCAAAGCTATGTGTGGTGCCTGCCCAGGCTTCACTTAAAAACCCTCCAGGGCTTGAGGAGCCGCAGCGCCTTGTGCATCTGTGCAGGTGCCTCCCCTTCCAGAGGGAGGACACGGGCAGCAGCCTGTGTGGCTGGCACAGACCTGGGCTAGAGCAGCAGCGTGTCTTTGAGCAGGGTGAAAACACCAGAGCATTGTGGATGGCATGCTTTGACAGCAGCTATTCAGGACTGGGATAACAAATGATGCCCCAGCCTCACAGTATTTTAACTTACCCCCCTGCTACAGCTTGCCTGCAGTACTGGGTAGCACGCTGTGTGGCACGGTGGCTGTCTAGCGGAGAGCAACTGTTTCATGCAAGCTACAACTGTTCAGTTGGAAGGATTTCAGGCTTTACATAAACACACTGCTAAACTCACATTTTTTCCCTTTGATGTAGCCAGCTCAGTCTGTTTAATTAGTGATCAAACAGTCCTCCATTTAATACCACCCCCAGTTTTAAAGCAAAAAGGGGGGTAGCAGCGCTGCTAAAAATAGTTACAATGACTGCATAGCTGCTGGCTACAGCTCAGGGGCTAAGCAGGAACAGGCTTCCTTATCTAAGGCTCTTAGGTAAGCCAAAAGTTCATAAACCCTGTAAATCATATGATGGGGTTTGGGTTATCTACAAACAGTAGAATTGGGGTTTTACTCGGACGTTACGTCCTCAGAAACGAGCAGACAAAAGGAAAAGCACGTAGGAGTGAACCAGTTCAAAGAGCACAGTGAAAGGTGGAGCTGAGGGATGGCAAACTGGGAGGGGAGGCCCCAGGGAGAGTTATAATTAGCCCTCAGGTTTTGCCCCAGCAGTGTAATTAGCAGGATGAGAACACAAGCATTACTTAAAGCGTGTGAGCCAGACTGAGCACCATCCCCAAAGCGAGCGTAACCACACACTGCTGAAAGGAAATGCTAACCATGACAGAAGAGGAAGAGGATGGAGCCTGACAGTGTCTCAGAATAGAGCAGTGGGTGGGCAATGCCTGGCTGCCTGGCTTCCATACTGGAGCAGCTCCCCTACCAAGAGAGGCTGAGGGAGCTGGGCTGGGTCAGCCTGGAGAAGAGAAGGCTGTGGGGGGACCTCATTGCAGCCTGCCAGTCCCTGAAGGGAGCAGAGACACAGGAGGGGAAACAGGAGGGGAAACAGAGAAACAGCTTGTTCAAGGGCAGAGAATGGCAGGACAAGGGGGATGGAGTGAAGCTGGAGGAGGGAAGGGTTAGAGGAGATATTGGGGGGAAGTTCTTTGCAGAGAGAGTGGGGAGGGGCTGGAAGGGACTGCCCAGAGAGGGGGTGGGTGCCCCATCCCTGGGGGTGTTCAAGGCCAGGTTGGCTGGGGCCCTGGGCAACCTTGTGTAGCTCCAGGCCTGGAGGTTGGTGTCCCTGCTTGTGGCAGGGGGTTGGAGCTCTGTGATCCTTAGGGTCCCTTCCAGCCCAGACCAGTCTATGATTCCAGGTCGTATATCCAGAGAGCAGAAAAGTCAGGGCTCCTCAAGACACAGGGACAGGCGATTCTGGAATCGCACTGAATTCCAGCGCCAGGTGAAATGAACTGAAACGCTAACAAAGGTGCCCTCACACAGGGTTATGTCATTCCTTCATCACATCCCTCACAGCCCTGAGTGACTGTGTCCCAGCTTTGTCAGCCCTGTCACCTGCTGCTGTTCTCAGTGTGCACAGCCAGAAATTGTCTTCCTCTGTCTTGGTGTTACTTCATTTCAGCATTACCCTTGTTTTGCTTCACAGGACGTGCCGCTGGGCCAGTGGAGTACAGCTGCTTTCCAAAGCTCTGAGGAAAAAACGAAGTTTTTTAGACTGATGGGTGGCTTTAAAAAGGGTGCTGTGCCCAGCCACCACCGCTCAGCTACCCCAAACAAACCCAACATGGCTCTGACCAGGGAAGGGGAGGAGAAGTTGCAGCAGGCTCTGAAGACAGAGTTCGATAAAGCAATGGACTTGAAGCAACACAGAGGAATTGGCCTTGGATTTCACCCTGCTGCCAACAAAAAAGTATACATAGACAAATACACATCTAGATCTATAAAATTTGAATATTAAACCTCTTTAGTTAATGAAAAGGAATAGAAAATTCAACAGGGAAATTTCACTGTGCCCATCTTTTTACCTGAAATGCAGTAGAAAGTGTTTTAGAAACTTATTCATGAGTTATTTTTAAAACAAGGTTTCAGCTGCACACACCAGGTGCTGTGGAACTGGATCCTCACTTCAGCTGAACAGGAAGTTTTGGAAACTACAATGTTTTGTGCAAGGCAAGACCCAGCCTTCTTCCAGGACTGAATGTACACGGGCACTGCCTGCAGTGAGTTGAAACTTAGCAGGTTTTTTTGAAATACTGATTTCATAAACTTATTTTTAACTGCATCGTAGTGATTCAAAAGAATTTTAGTGTGAAATCATCACATTTTTACACTCAGTGAGTGGTACAAAGCAGTGGCATTGTACTTGGAAGAAACTGCTGGCTTGATGAGGGGAGATTTTTTATTTGGAAAGCAGTTTCTTAAATATTAGTATCCTCATTATAACAGTGAACAGCGTTGAACAGCCTCTGTACTCCAACTGTGCTCAGGGAGTTGGATTTTCAGGCAGCAGCTGTTCCTGCAAAAATAAAGGTTGTCGTGCTCTGGCCATCAGCATCAAACAGCATCGGGGTTTGCTATGTCATCGAAAGCAAGGTGCATTATACATCCATCTGAGTGAAATGTCTGACCTCTGGACTCTGACAGCCTGTGCTTTACTTTCACTGGCTTTTAATTAGAGTAAAATACAGGAGACTCTAGTGGTGGATGTCGTGCTTGGAATTCAGGGGGGCCTGGCACCCTGCGCTCCGTAATGCTGCTCACACGTAGCTGGGGAAGAGCTGTCAGCGTTCTGTCCAGCAGCTGAACTCTGTCTGGCCTGGAGAGCTGGTGTACACAGATGAGGAGAGCTGTAATAAATAGAGTGCTTCAACTAATTAATTTTGCTCTAACATGGAAGCAAGCCAAAAGCAGCTGATTGGAGTGGTTACGTTTAGCTTCTAAGCTAAATGTTTGGAGTGTGCTCCTGATGACCAACCAGAGCGTTCTGCTGCCTTTGAGCTATTTTTGCACTAATAAAACCAGCAGTAAAACATCTGAAAGCATTTCTCATGGCAGTCCTGCATCAATAAAGAAATCAGAGTTAGACAAGGGGTAAAACGTGGGTGTGTGGTCAGGGGGAGGGCTGGGACCTCTGTGGGGCTGCGCTAAGGGTTCCCTTGCACAGAACCAGGATCCCCTGCCCTGGGCTCGGCTGTATGTTTGCCCCCCAGGGCAGTTACTGCCCCAGAGCTGCACATTGGGGGTGTAGGGAGCTTGGAGTTTAACCCCACTTCCACAGGTCCTGGTTTCTGTTTCCAAGCCCAACAGGAAGTATCCTCTATGTGCTGTTGAGAGTTGGCTTTGTGCATCTGCAAGGGGGAGGCTAAATCAAAGCAGGACATGATGACAAGTGCAGTGCCAGCCTTTCATTATGGGAGATTTGAACAGAGTCATCTAAGGAAGTTCAGTGCAATTTCTCTGTGCTAAAGGTTCATGCCACTTCCAAGAATCTTGTATTCCTACAGAGAGTGTGTAACCCAAGGGGGCCAGATCAGCTCTTCACCACCTTAACCCAAAATACCTGTTGTAGCTGTACCCTGCTTCAGTAACCACCAGGAGATGAACAACCTGCCATGGGGATGGTTTAATAATTTGGGGAGTATTTGCTACCTCCAGAAATGCATGGTTCTAGCAAAACCAATTACTTGGCCTCAGCAAAATAAAACATCTTTGTCCAAAAATGTATCTTAATATCCATGTAAGGACTTAGCTCATTAAAGCACGTCATTAAGTGAAAGCAGCAATGCACGAGGGTCTCAGCACGGTCCCCTCCCGTGGGACAGAAGTGCTGAGAGGGAGATTTATCAGGTGTAACAGCACTGTGCAGAACCCAATCCCACAGGGGTAAGGTGAAACAGTTGCACATGCAAAGAAACCCCCAGCACAAACACAGGAACTGCCAGTTGTTTTATTTGGTGACACAGCATGCTCTGCAGGTGGTACTTTGCATACATTTCCATATTCCTTTGCAGACATTTCCATATTCCTTTGCAGGGAGGGCTGAAAAGATCCCTCCACTTTTCCAAAGCACCACTGAGCTAAAAGGAAAGCATCACGTCTGTGAAAGTGTACTGTAGGAAGGGGAAGAGGAACACCCCGGCTGTTCTCTGTTACTGGAACTGACCAAACAAACGTTGGCAGCATCCCAAAGCAGAAAGACAACCTCACAGTGTACTGCATCCTGCTTCCTACAGAGGAGAAAGGCTGTCCTGCAAGTGGGATGGAGTTGGGAGGCTGTGAATTGATCCATGCAGGTTATCTTCTTTGTTGCTGAAGTGACAACAGGTTGGATTTGGAAAGGCTTTTGCAACCACAGAGGTTCACAGTCCCCCTCCCTGAGTCTGAATCAGCATTTAAAGAATAGAATGGTCAAACTGGACACAGAAATTCAGATTTAATTACTGCACTGAGCAGTGTTACCTGTGTGCAGGTAAACCTGTCCCACTATGAAAAATACAAATACACTGAACTCCTCCAGCCAAAACGTGGGTCTGGGATTTCTGGCCTCAGCCACAGGCTCTCCTGCCCAGCCAACTCCTGGGAAAAGCTGTCTGTCTGTCTGTCTGCCCCTCAGGTCCGGGACTGCAGAGGAAGCCGCAGGGCCAGGTCAGTGAAGTGACTCATTTCAGGCTGCTTGCTTCGCCTCTTGATGTACTCCAGCGTTTTCACCTGGGCAGGAGAAGCATTTAGAGACTGTCAGCACCCTTTGCCTCACTGCACAGGCCATTGCTTAATGTACATGAATAGGAGACTCCTGATGCTCCCCACGTGTCCCCAGCTACAGGGGCACTTGGATTTCTTACTCCAGAGCACGTTCCGTGTAGCCCTTAAAGGCTGCAGCTCGCAGCACCCAGTCCTCCAGCCAGGAAAAGGGCTGCTTCTCTTAAGGATGGGTTTCTATACTGAAAAAAAGTTCTATCACCCACCGTTCCTGGGTTCTCTAACATGTGAAATACACTCCCAGTGACAGAAAGATACAGACCAGATACAGGCCCAGCCTAACTCATTAAGAAGAATTTAAAAAATAAGTTGGGTTTTTTTTAATGCTAATTTAACTTTTTTGGAGACAAAGAGAAACTTGTAAAAAAAGATTAGGTTTATTCTGATCAAGAAACATCACCTCTTCCCAAAGCTGAAAAAGTCCTTGGGAAATAAGCTTTGTCTGTTACCTGTTTTCCTTACCATTGTCTTGGTGTCAGCAAAGCCGTGTTTCTGAGCCAGGTTCCAGAGGTTGACTGACAGCTGGTTTAGTTTGTTGTTTCGTAGATCCCCGTGAGCTAAAATAGTGTTGAAGAAGTAGAGGGCCAACTGGCTCTGCCGCTTTAGGGTCTGTAAGGAAAAAAGATTCCTGTGTTACCATACAGCCATCCCAAAATATCTAGCAGAACCTCTCCAGACTCTCCAAACTCTCTGAGGCCCAAGAGGCAGATACAGGTTCTGTTACACGGAGCGACAGCCACACAACAATCAAACTGCAACAAGCAGCGACAATCATGAGCCCAGCTGCTGTAAATGAAGTGACTGAACAAACTGCTGCATCTCGTTGTGCTTTGGCACAGCACAGTGTGTAGCTCTGACACCTTCTCAACTCAAGACTCCCTCTAATTGCACAGGAATCACCCCCCACAGACCAGCCCCACACGTACATCACCATGGCTCTGTGTTCTGTAGAGACTCCACGGTCACTGCTTGAGATGAACACAACTTCAGGCTTTTTCCAGCAGTCTGTGCTGCTTTTATTTCACCAAAGACACATGTTCCCTGCTGTTCATCACCAACGTACTGAGCAGGGACCTTGAGGAGGGACCTTGAGGAGGACCCCAGCTTCAGGCCAACTGCCACGGAGGAGCACCCTGCCCTTTGGCCTCTGTGGGGGAGTTGTAGGCTTAGTGCAGGATTGTCTGGGCCCCACCAGGTGCTACTGCCCTGACGTGGGGGTGTGGGAACAGAAGTGGTGATCAGAATGCTATTTTAAGAGTCTGCCTGCTCCTACCAAGCGAGTTTTAAAAGGATGAAAGGCCTAAATTATTATTGGATGCATCTGAGACGTAGTGTTTGTTTACACTGCTCTGCTGCAGCCATCCTTTGGACTTTGCTCAGGAAAGCACAGTTCCCTCTTACACACAAACCACAGCAGCAGAGCAGTAATTAAACCAAATCTGTCAGTAATTAAAAGAAAACCTAATACTTGTTCCCTCTGGGTTCACCACAGGTGAGGGTGGCTGATACCCAGACACAAAGCTGCCCCCTCTCTGCCTCACTGCCCCTGTAAGAGGAGCCCAGCGAACTCTGCGGCTGCTGCTCTCCAGACACGACAGCGATGCCGCCTCTGCCCCTTCCCTAAGGGACTGGAAACAACTTCATTCCCCATCTCGCTGCCCACAGAAGAGAGGTCAGATGCTGTTAATCAAAGAAGTGACACAGGCTGAGCCTTCAGTCCTCCAGAGAACAGGGAAAAGGAGGAAGCAAGCCCTGCCATCACAGAACTAACCAGTTTTTGCACCAAAGCAAGCAGAGTAAGAACATACCTCCTCCTTCCCAAGGGTTTTCAGATGATCCAGGATCTGTGCTATCACTGTTTCACAGAGTTTATTAATTTCAGCCAGGAACTTGGAGTCTCCACCATAGAGGGCATCATTGGAGTCAACTGCAGAGATGAATTCAAGCTTAGGCCTGGCTGAAGAGCTACACATCTGTTTGCCACTGAAAACACCAGCTCTTTATAGCAGATCAGATTTGGATGTTACAGACTGACCCTCCTCCGTGAAACACAGGCAGAACACCCTTGTTTAAGTGCCTACACATCCCCTCAATAAGAGCAAAACACTGAAAACAATCACCTAGCTTAAAGCCAGTCCTGCATGCCCGGATGCAGCCAGGTTCAAAACACCTGCTAGACATAAACACAAAGCAACATACTATGTCCATTTTCACTTTTTCCAAAGATTCAGACTCCCTGCTCCTGTTGGTTTAGAAAGTATGAGCATCCCCTTCAAGGGCAGCAGGACTGGGCCAAGCTGTTTGTGTTTTACTTAGTGAAAGCAGCAAGACTTCTGCAGGAAACGACACTGAAACCTTTTCTTTCTTAAAAAGAAAACCTCAGTTCCCTCAGAGTCACAGAGAGAAATTCAGAAAAGTGTCTTCTCAACTTCAGGAGGGAGAGAGATCTTCTCAGTTTTTACAGTTTATATAATTCTGATTTTAAGTATGTGGTTTGGCCTCCTTTATTTATGATGTTTTACTAAGAAGTAAGTTACAAGAAATGACTAAGTTTAAGTGTATTCTGGGTAAATCAGAGAGCACACAAGATAAAAGGTGGACCCCCTCCCCCCATTCCCAAGCAAACTTCATTTTAAGAAGCTCAACGTATATGGTCCACCTAGGAAAAAAAATCATCCAGCTACAAGGGAAAAACCACTAACTTCTGTTTCCATGCTTCTCTCCCTAATTCATTTAAATGTCCCATCTTGGGTTTATGATGTTATCACAGTCATATAAAAATGGAATGAATGAGAAAGCAGCTAAACCATCTTTCCTTACAGAAATTACTGTACATGCTGCTAACCACAAGAGATGCTCCTCTCATGGCTAGTAACTCTGACAGACTATTCTCCAGAAGAATGCAGGATAGATTCCAGCCTGCTGCTCTGTGCAAGTCCTGTGAAGGAAAGCCAAACTAGCTTAGCTTCTCCACCTATCTTCTGCTATGCTTTAGGAGAGCCTCTTCATACTCTACCTGAATTTACCAACCTCTCCATGATCAGAAGGCAAACACTCGACTTTAGAGTAATCAAAACATTTTATAAAATGCAAACTCTTTAGAAATGTTTTTCTAGCTATTCTGAGGATTGCTGACCACCCCAAATTCCAAAACTGAAAGTCTGCCTTCAAAGCAGCAAATACATCAGTTAAACAATGAAGACTGGGCATTACCTCCTGGAAACTGGAGCTGTTAATAAAGGTGAATGAAACATCAATGATAAGTATAACTCAAGCTGGTACTTCAGACTAAAAGAAAACCCTCCCTATGCATAAAGTTCTACTATTCACATGGAAGGTTCACAGCTCTAAGTATTGGCATCAACACCACCACACGAAGGAAACCCTCTGCCCAGGTGTGGTGTACAGATCCGACTGTCCATCTGCGTGGCAGCACCTCCCATGATTAATTAAGTTACAGTTTCTGGATGTGCCATGGGGAAGAGTCCATTCCTTTAAGGCTGAATACCCCAACCTTCATTAAAGAGGTATGGTGAGAGCACATCACTACGAATCACAAGGACCCAGAGCCACCCATACACCTATTACCTTTATCTACATGGTAGATATATGCTTCTTGAGTCATTGCAGACAGCAGATGCAAAACATTGGTATAAATCCTGACTCTGTCATCGCTGTTATCCTCCCAGGTATAGTCCTGGATCACGTTCAGTAACCCTCGCACGAGAAACAGCACTCCTTGTTCTGGGTGGTCCTACAGGGAAGGAAAGGGGGAAGTCAAGAACCACACCACAACCTCCCCAAACCAGAAATGGGATGGTTTGCCATCACTCAGGTGTTATGAGTCACAGTATTAGCTCTGTAAAAGCAAAAACTGCACTACAGTTAAAGCTGAGTGTCAGGGGAGGCATTCCTGAAGTCTGCTGCCTGCAAATCCTCAAAAAATTGTTCTAAATCCTTCCTTCCATTTGTCCCACACTCACAAACCTGACCCAGGCAGCTCCACAGACACACTGACATGCTTTGCTGACTAGTCACTGGGCAGCAGCACAGAATTAACTGCCAGCTTCCTAACAGTGAGGCCTCTGTGGCTAATACACTGGGCAGGTTTGTATTACAATAATGCCAGTAAGCTACAGAAACAGGGACATCACTCTGGGGGTCAGAAGAACATCTACACTGGGAAGTCAGAGTTACAGACATCAGGAGTCTTTCGACAGGGAAGGACAAGTGCTGTACATAACCTCTGAGTTCCAGCAAGCAGGGTCAGTACTGCACCCAGCTTATCTCAAGCTGGCAGTTGGTGCAATGATGCCAACACAGGCAGGACAAGTCACAGCCCACTGGGGGTATTTCCTTCTCATCATGAGTGCTGTAAATAGGGGGAAAATGATGGAAACTGACTTCTGAACCCTGGTTATTTCATTGCAAGGTCTCACCCATTGCTGAATAGGAGGGAGGCTCCCTCCTGCCATCGCCTGTCCATGAGGTGTTGGAGCATCCAGCTCTGATAAAGGCATCCTGCAAACCCTTTAGTTCTGTGCTTGCTGGGCAGTGATGCCACACCACAGCAGTGCCAGCATTGCCCTTCCAAGCACACAGCCCCTCCATGCTGCCCAAGGCATGTGGCCTGGGAGAGCCTTCCACTGGAAAAAGGAGAATGCACTCCTCTCAGTGTGAGGGCTTGGGCTGCTTCACCAAACATACAGTCAAAGAAAAGAGGGAGGACACCATAAGAAAGGCTCCAGGGAGGAGGAACAACCTACTTTCTCCAAGAACAAATTAATAAAGCCTCAAACTTTTCCCTTTTTCTTTTAAAAACAAGCCATTATTATACTAAGCCAACTCTTGCTGGGAAAAAGAATCTTCTCAGAGGGGGGCAAAGCTTAACAGAGGGAGGTAAAATCTTCAAGCATTACATTTCCAGTGCAGTGAAATCCTGAGAGTCAGCGGCCTGGCTTGCTTCTCCAAGGTCATCAAAATACCTTGGCTATGTAAGTTTTATCTCAGATCTTCCATATTAGTTTGCAATTTCACCTCATCCTTTAGCTACAGCTAAATACACGGGAAGGAAAATGTCAGATATATCTGTATTTAAGCTTAACAACTGGTTAAAAAACTGGATGGGTGTAGAATGGTCATATGTTGTGAAATATTAGTTAGAAGAGGAAGGTTATGCCACCCATACCTCCTCATGACTGCTTTCTGTCGAAGTATGAGGCAACCTATAGCAAAGGAACTAACTGGAACCAAGAGAAGCTGGACCTCACTGCTTTTCCCTCCTCAGGTATTAGATTTTAGCAGTGCTCAACTAAAATCCCCCTTTTCTGCAAGGATCTGCTAAAACAATGAATGATGTTTGCACAGTTAAATAGTGGTGAGATGAACACTCTACCCCAAATCCAGGTAAGCATTAAGGAGATCCTGAGGCAGGCAATGCTGTACGTCCACCTCCAGACAATCATCCTACCTCCCCATTTCACATCAGGGTGAGAGAATTTTGCAGACAAAGAATAAACCAGCCCGTGGAAAACCAACCGCTGCACCTCCTGCTCCCAAAAGCCCAGTCTACTCTGACTTTTTAAACAGGAAAGTCCAAGTATCTACTAGCTATATACTCCATGCTATTCAGACACAACTTACTGGCACAACTAGTAACGTGGAAAAGAAGTTACAGAGGAATTCCAGGAGGAAGGCGTCGGAAGGTCGCATCTTTCCATCCACACTGATCATTTTTGGCACTTCAGGAACAAGGCTCACTGCAGCTTTGAAGAAAGCATCAGCTACAAAAGAAACAAAACAGTTGCTGTATTACCAGTCCCACCACGCTGAGAGTCATGCCTGTGATTCAATCACTGCTTCCAGTTTGTGTCAGACGGGCTACAGGAGAGAACTTAACCCCAAGGCAACTCCAAAGACTCAACAGTCAAAGCCTGTGGCAGTTCAGGTGACGCTGCTTTCTCAAGAGAAGCCCCCACAGCACTTGAGGCTGAGCTTGTAATTCTTCCCCTCTGCTCACTAAGAGGACACCACTGTTTCCAATACATCACATATATAATAAAACCCCACACAATTAAAGACTGACTAATTGAGAGAGGGGGAAGAGGGGCATTAGACCGTGCCACCTCCTTCACAGAGACATTGGCTAACAGCTGATAGTTACCAGGAAGCACAGACAGCTTCACTTCTCTCTGAATTTACAGGTGTGGTAAGTAAACTACAAGTATGGTACCAGAACCTGGGGTACTGCTGGGCACCCTAATAAGCTGATTCTTTCCAAGACTGACACCACTGGAATTACAGAAGCCATCTGCCATTATGGCCTTGGCAAGGTAGCTACCCAGAGATTTTTTTCTAGCTCTTTAACATGTCTCTTATCATACAAAAATGAAACAAAAACCTCACTAGAACATCTATTCCTCAATTTAACATTTACAAATTAAACCCAACATTTTCCCTCTTACCCTAGAAGACCTCCTGTATATGCTAAGAGTACACACACAAAAAAATAAATCTAATAAATCACCAGCAACATTCTTCAGTACTTTCCTGGCTATGTTTCAAAATAGCCAAGTATCCACAGCCCATCCAAGCTGCTTAGCCATACAGTGCAAAGCATCCTTCAGAATTCATATCGTATCTTTATTTTACAGGCAAGGAGACTGAGGCTGTGAAACGCAATTTCAGCCAAGAGAAGATGAGGGCTCTTGGTGAAAGGCAGGAGGTGCTACCCAGCTGGGATGGAGGCACTGCTGCAGGCATGCACGAGCATTTCCAGGAGTGCAGCTTGCTCTGGAAAAATTCATTTGAGCACATGGGACTCCAAGCAAATTTGCTAAATATAGTACCAACTGATATCTAATTTAAGCTTATGAGGAATACCAGGGAAACATGTGCTTTGGAAAAGCTGTAATTCTTCTGACTCTTGTTTCTTTTCAGCACACAAGCTCTCAAGCCCTTCCCAACTTTTCAGCACCCAGAACACAGACCCTCTGAGGCAACATCAGTCTTTTATTCTGCATGTTTATTGAGGTGAAAGAATGGGGTTTATTTACTGCAAACATCTAAGTTTACACAGCCAACCCAAAGGAAGGCAAGTAATCTTTCTCTGAGCTTTACTAGAGGAAGGAAAGCAGCAGCAGATGTCTGTTCTAGCACAAGTAAATCAATCCCTGTCTCTCCCACAGCTGTCTTTGTAGGAAAAAAAAGCACAAGCCCCACGTCACCATGTAACCAAAATATGTGGCCAGACAAATGAAAAGAGTGTCTCAGAAAACAGTCTGGATGCCAAAGTGCCCATGGCTGTGCAGAGACACTCCTGCCTCCTGGAGTGCTTTCCTAAGGGGACAGGAGGGATCTCTCCAGCAGCAATCCATCCATCTCCACAGCGAGAGCGGAGCTGCAAAGTACCTCACACCTTAATTCACTGCCTGCTCCCTGCAATCACAGACATCTCCTCTCCACAAGCACAAACCCAATGCCTCTTCACCACGAAAAACTGTGATTGGCTTTGATTTGCTTCTCCTGACCTCCCCCCATGCTGCAAGGGGAGCTGCCTTCCTTCCCATCAGCTGAGCATCATCAGAGCAGAGCTCCCTGGCTGAAAGAACAGCTCCTCCTCCAGTTCCTGCTGCCAGGAGCAAGGAGACCTGGCCACGCCAGACAGCCCGCTGAGCATCCAACACACGCAGAGTTTGGAGGAAAAGCTCACTAAGTAAGTTGTCACAGAAGCACTGACTGTTTTCTTAAGTATTTAATTCTGAATTACACCAGCTATGAGGTTATGCAGCAGTGCTTTATCTTTAAAAGTCAATTCACCATGCTGTTACTGTAGAGATGTTTCAAGAGAAAACCATACTCCCACTTTTCCTGGCTTCCAAAGGTACAAGGGACTGCTGTAAAAGCACCAATAACCACAATGATGTTAAGGTCTTGATTTTAAAAAGATGAAAGGCAGCTTCTTCCAGTGAAAGATGCTATTCCCTTATCTGCCCCAAGTACAATACTGCTTCTAGAGTGAGCCTGTCTTAAGTTGGGTAAGGGGAGAGCAGCCTGCACATTGCTACAAACCATCATGATAAAGTCTTCCCAGACTGCTGTCAGTATCCTGTGCAGCGCTCGAACGTGACATACTTCACGCTTCGCTAAATTTATCCTCTCCCAGCAGCTCCTTCATTTGGGTTGACCATAATCCTGTAAATCTTTCCCACTCTGACCTTCAGGCTATGAAAGCTGGCAGCCTTGAGCATTTCCACTAACACCCCTCTACAGAAAACCTACGTGAAACTGGTGTTGAATGTTCTATTGTCAATATTCACGGCAATACACACACACACACTTCACTGCTCAGCCACACAACTATATGGACCTCCACGTATTTTCTATTATTGGTAGTATTAATACATGCACACATACACTAATATTTGATGTATATATACATCAACCTCTCTGCATATTAAAATTTAGCTTATATTGCACTTGCTCCAATCTGTGATCATCAATTGAACTGCACTGACTTAAGATCTCAGGCAGGCAAAAAACCAAGGAAGGACAAAGCCATTAGAGATGGGAAAACAAATAAACTCCTTCAGTCTACCTCCAAAGAGCAAAAGGGAGTGAGTCTGACATACCTCCACTGACTATTTTTAATCAGGGATACAGGTACACAAGGCTAAGCCCCCCTGAAGGACAGAACTGGGGACCACACACAGTCCTCACATTCCACATCACCTTCGTGTCCTACAACACTGTCAAGTGTATTTTAATGCTTCCCAATCTGACAGACACTGGAAATTCAATAAAGCCTTGTACTCCAGTGCAAAGAATTAAATGGGAAGCAAGCATGGGGTCTTGCTGCCTACCTTCTTTTTGTCATAAACTAAATTAATGCATTACACTTAACAACCAAGCATTGCAAACATTTGGTACTCCTCTTCCTGACCTCAGTGAGCTGCTGTGAGAGTCCTGCCACGTTACTGAAATGTGGTTTTCCCTGAGCTACTGAGTATTACCAGTCTTAAAACCCTCTACACATCACTTCCAGCCCAGAATACAGCGAGTTATTTGATGTCCCAAAGATCACAGAACACGAACGCGCTGCTGGTCGGTGGAGCGCACCACGTTGGCTCATACCATTTCATACTAATTCCTGCTAAGAATCTGCTGCAGATAAGAAAGCTAATGATGTGGATGAAGCTTGCTAGTGCTAGCTTTAGGATTACAGATTGTTAGCAAGGCTTTAGGACTTCCACCCAAAGGCATACAGACAAGTAAGAGGAAGGGATGAGTCACAGAGGGAGATCATACAGTATAAGCAACAACACTGGAGACAAGATACTTCATTCTCAAGCTGTAATCAGTAAATGCAATACATACCACTTCTCAAAACCCCCCAGAACACCCCAACCACAGATTTCAGCCCACCTCTCTAAAGTCCATGCAATCAGTAACACTGGAAAGTTTGCAATAATACATGCTGTAGTTCAATACTGTGGTTTCTCCTGGATATAAGAGGTGGGGAATTGAAAAAATTGAAAATTATCAAGTGAGCAGACACATGGAAAAACAGGATACAACCCTGAAGAGTCAATATGGGTTTTGCAGAGAGAAATCATTCCTCAGAAGTCTCTGAAGTTTTCCAAAGAAACAGCAAGTTTGTGTTTAAAAGTGATGTGGCCAAACCAAATACTTAGATTTTTAAGAAATATTTAACGATGTGCCTCATACAAAAGGCTCTTAGGACAGAGAAGCTGAGGAAAGACAAGGAGGAAAGTCCTCCTGAGGATTCACAGCTTCATAAGGGATGGGTTGGGAAAGGAGCAGGCATAGGCAGTTCTCACAGTGGAGTGAAATGACCACCACGTTCCTTAAGGTTCTGCAGCAAGACATGTCCTGACAAGGAGCTGGGAGGTGACAGTGTGTGCAGGCTGGTCTGGAACATGACTGCAGAGCATCACAGACGGACCTCGCGGTTCCCAGCGGTAACCGCAGCAGATGAAATCTAGTATTGGTAAGGCACGTGGGGAAAGGAACAGCCCTTGCTGTAACTATAGGGAGATAAGCTCTGAATGAGCTGTTTACACTCATGAAAGGTTTCTGGAGACATTATAGACGGTTTCCTGAAAACTTCATCCTGAACAGCTGTGCACAGACAAGGCAATGATGAGAATCATGAGGACAGTCATGGAAACTGAGGTGTCACCCTATCATTAATGTAGCTGCTGTGCATTTATACCTGGAATGAAGTCCTGATTCCCACTGCCAAAAGGACAAATGGAAGATTAAGAGGTGCTAAGGCACAGAGCCATTTCCTTCTGAGAAAAAAACACGCTGACACACATTCTTCAGGAACTTACCAACTCCATAGGTAGCATGAAGAAAATGAACCAAGAGTAACTGATTTTTTCTCAGCATCACTAGTAGATCAGCTGCATGCACTGAAACACTTAAAAACTCAACAGAACTGAATCCCTAAGCAGCAGATTTCCAAGGAGCGGGTAAGAGTGGAACTCACTGCCACGTTACAAAGGCCAAAAAAGTAAAAATGGATTTAAAACATTACATTCCTAAGGATCAGTCCATCTGTTTTATTAAATTCCATGGTCCACGTGCAACCTTTGTTGAAGGATGTATTTAGACTGCCTGCAGCTGGAAGCTCAGAAGCATCATTCTGCATTATTGTTTCCTGTGTGCTGCCTTAGTAGACACTGCTAGGCACTTCCAAAAACAGGTCATGGGCTAGACAGACTCGAAGAGCTGACAAACCGATATGAAATGCTAGTCTGAAAAGCTTACAGAGACAGAGATGTCACCTCTCTCAAATCATATGGAAAGGCTATTGGCTGGGATACTGAGAGGTACACTAAAAAGCTCAGTGAATGGGAGAAGTTTCCAGCTGTGGAAATCCCAGGTAACAGTACAAGTCCTAATGCTGTTCAAATAAAGCAACACTTAGTATTACTAGTAGGGAAAACAGCGCCACATCGGTTTCTCCTAAAGCTACTTTGCTGCCTTCAAGGAAAACAGAGACAGACAGCATTTACAGATCTCACCAGAGAAGCATGAGCCAAGAAGTCCCAAGATCTGTAACTGAGAAAAACTCTTCAGGTTATTCCTCAAAATTCTTTACCTTAAATTCTCTCTATTTATATTCATCAGATCTGTAAAGATTTGAGGAGATTAAGAAGGAATACTAAAAAATGTTATCTAATGCTAGTAAGAAGATACACTAAAACTGAATGACCAGATATTCCATACCCAATGTGGCTGAAGCCTGTCTTATTTAGGGAACATTCATGGAAAAGTAACATTTTCTGAGGCAGACAGGAAATTCTTTCACAATGTACTAGTGAAGCTGTGTTTCAGCTACATTTTAAGAACACAGGCACATTGGGCACTGTACACTTCAGGATTGGTTGTTTTGCAAACACAGACCTGCATCAGTTAATTTGGGCACAAAGCCTCTGTATTTTTACCAAGTTTTGACAATATCCCCATGAGCTCAGTCACACAGAGCCAGCTGAATTCCTTTAGTCACTCAGCGTGTTACTTGTGAAGCAAGGCAAGGCCTTCACAGCCTTTAACATGAAAATGCTGCTCACATGTCACCACAAAGTTGCATCATCTCTACCCACCTGTTGAGTGCCACAACCAACAATTAAAACATCCCACTGTCTGTTCCTTGACAGGGACAGGCAGCATTTCCACTGGGAAGAAACACGTGCCATTGAAATAACACCTGTACCTCCAGAGCCCAGCAGAACGACACAATGCAGCACGTGTTTCATCTCCAGTCAGGCCAAGCACTCCCCCTGACACCAAGCAGGACTGATGAGGATTTAGTGTTCGATGTCCTGTGGCTCAGCTGAAGAAAAATGAAAAGCACATCTCTCAAATCTAGCAGCTTCCTTTCTGTGGGGAGCTTGTGAAAGGCTTTCTAGAGGCACAAACTGCACATCCAGGACCAGACACCTGGAACATCCTGAACGTATCGAGAGATGTGTTTTATTTAAAGCACCTCTTGGGAGCTGGAGACAGAGGAGACAACAGTCACGTTCAGTGCAGGTTGGACAGCATATCTGGACTGACACCTGTCAGGACTTTCCATGAGCCTATAAAGTCATGTTTCTGACCCAATTTCACTGTATTTATGAAAACCTATTCTGAGACAAACTACAGTCACAGTTTGCTAGCACTGGGGTATTCAGGTGAGTTCCAACAAGCACCACACAGCAACTCCTGGTGGACAAGGCCCCATCTGACAGAGGAAGTAGGAGCAGTGAGCCCCTAGGGCCTGTCACCTCTGCCCCAAGGGATGGGGAATGGGCCAGGACCCAAACTCCTCTGCTTACAAGCAGATTCACTGCAGCTCTCCAGCCGCTGGGAGCTTTTCACTGCAATCCTCAGATCAGCAAATGGTATTTCTGTTCTGAGCCACACATCCCCTTTAAGAAGGGACAAGCTGTTAAACTTCCCTTTCTCTCCCCCCAACAGGCAATTTTACTCTTTTTTCATGTCAGATCCATTGGCAATTTAGAGAAACCATCCCACTGCCAACTGAAATCTACCCTGTGAAATTCAACTTTTAAGTGAAAACCCAACTCACTGAAATAGCCAGACTCCCTGTAGGGCATCCAAGTAATAACAGGAAAGAATGATCCAAGAATTTAACTTGCTAAAAACAACAGCTGGAATCCTTAAGGAGAAACTGTGCACACATGCCCACACACATGCCCACACACAGGCCCTGCTGCCGACCGAGCTATCGGATCAGGTACATTACCTTTCAGTTTTAGTTCTCTTCCCAATTCTAAACTGATTAAGCTAATTCCAATCAGCATGAAATAAAGGTTACACACAGGGTGCAATTTCACCTCCTAGTGTAATGCTGTCATTAATTGCACACTCTTAAAACTTCACTTCATGCTGCATTAGTTTTAGTAGACCAGTGTCTAATTGGCCTCAGTTAAGGGACTGGATTTAAATTTCCTGTTATGAATTAATCAGCACTTCTCACACACAGGCAATGCATTCAGCTGAGATCCAGATTAAACTCTCAAGGACACGTTATCTGACTACAATACATCAGAATATGCAAAGTCAGTTCACAGCAATCTCCCAAGACCGGTGTGCCTGTTGCCTAACTGGTTAACACGTGCTAAATCACTCATGCAAGTGACTTGTCTCTGAATACCAAATTATGCCCAAAATAGCTTTTCTAAGGAAGCAAAAAAGTGTGTGACAATAAAACCTTGGTAGGCAAAGCTACTGAACACCAGAGGTTTTTGTGCAGAAGTTTTCATTTCAACAACAGCTGAGTTGGACCAAATGCTCCTCTCTCTTGCTTGCCTAAAATTCAGTTTAATAAACAGATGGTTTAGAGACTGAGTTCATAATACTTTGTATACACCTGCTACCTTAAAAGACTCTGGAGTGGGATCCTAGTCTTTGTTTAGTGAGCACACTGTGTTCATGTGCCAAACAACAGCCCTGCACATTTGTAACACTCACACTGAAAAAATCCAGACAATTACTGGGGCCCAGGAATCTCACTCAGAGAAGACTTCAGACTCAGAAATAGTTGAAAAGCAGCTTACAGATGAAAAGATTATTAAACCCAGGAGTTGGTCCCAATGTGGGTGGGCAGGGCACTGTTCTCAAAAACCAAGTATTACAGAAAAACTGCTCTGGATTTGTTTCCAACAAGAGATGCACCCCAACACAGCAACAAAACCAAAACCTGATCCAAAGGAAAAGGGTAAACTGGGAAATTAAACCAAACACTGCAGGAAGAAAAAGCCAGTCCATTTTTTGTAAACTCTGTTATCTACAAAGAAACTGCACGATACAGAATTTGCACAACAACAGACTTTGCAGCTCTTTTATTTGCACAACATACTTGTATACAACAGCCAGCTTTACTCTAAATCCCTCTGCTTTGCTACATGGGCAGCATCAGATTCAAAACAAAGACACAGAACAGTCACCCTGCACTAAAAAGTCTTAATCAGCATCCTAAGTCAGCTTGTTTCTGCAGCTGGAACTTACTGGTAAATGCAGAGCTGGGAAAACAAGCTCTTGGGAAGAAGCACAGAGCTAAACCAAAGAATTAATAGCCACAATAAAAGAAGTTGCAAAGTAACCCAATGCATTACCCTCACAGCTCCACTGAAAGCGTGTAAAGGAAAAGCATTTGCCATCTGAAAGCATTTAAATACAGTATTAAAACTGCAAAACAAAGTGGAATGACATCACTTTAGAAAGGAGAAGACAGACACTGCCAACAGTGAAGAGCATGGTAAGGCTCTGAGAACAAGGCAAGGTTTTCCATTTGTGATACGAACTGGAACACCATCACATTAAATGGTGACACAGACTTCATGCTCCATTTTTTCCCCAAATCCCCTTTTGCCTGGATTTCCAGTTACTTAAGACTGAGCTAACACGATTGGTAACAATGGTACTCAGACCCTGGGTCAACAAATAATTCAGATTAAATTGATGCATTTTTCTTTCTTCATGGTATCTGGTATTGCTCCATTGCTTCACTCTGATAGTGTGGCCTATTTCCTTAGCTAAGCAGTTATCACACGTGTGCTTTGATAGCAAGTTTCTAGTGTCATCAACCCGTTTTAATTCCTTTCCAGCTCATTGCAGTGTTCTGTCAGCTGCTGAACTACTACACAGATGAACTAGTTTCTTTTTCCACCGTTATAATACAGCACATCATTTGTGATTAGAGTGCTTGCATAATTATACAGGAGAAAAACATCCCAAGCTTTCCACAACTTGAAGTAATTTAGGGCAACTTACCTCATAGCCACAACCACATCATCTAGAGTCAGCTGTCTTGGTTACTGAGATCACAGGATTAGTGTTAGAACTAAAGAGTTGCCTTAATAAAGACACATTTTCACTGTAACAGTGCTTGAAACAGGGCTGTATTTTAATTACTTCATAAATATATGACTTATGATTTCAGTCGTTATTCACCGCTAGAAATATTTCTGAAATAAATCTTGAAGTAGACAAAGTCATGCCTTACCTTGTGAAAGGCACTGATTTGCCAGAGCAACCTGCCCAGAGTGTAGGTAGAGATTAAGCCGTGTGAAGATGCTGCTCAGAGACGGAATCGTAATGAAGCAGAAGGCAACACAAGCCTAAAGCAAACAGGAAACAAAACTGAAGGAAATTCCTCTCTTGGAGTTACAGCAATCACTGCTGAGTTTAGATACAACTAGGAACCAAAATCTGTAAGGCAGTTTTGGGAAAGACTTTCAGTAAAAAAGCAAATATTGTCCAACATCAGCAGCTCCAGATGGCTCGTTACGATGTCAATAATTGTAACAATATTAATTAGCAGCAGATTAGCTCAAAACTCACTCTACACCTCTAGCTCAGAGAGATCCTCTCTCAAGTAAGCAGCTCAAGACCAAACTCTAGCGGGAAGAGCAGAGTCCTGGTGCTCAGGGACAACTCAGTGGGTCGAGGCAGGGGCATGTGGGGGTGGGAGGAAGCTCACTATCCTTTGTCCAGGGAATCTGCACTGATGTTATGAGACAGAAGCTTAAACGTATTCCTTCCTCCTCTCTCTCATTCTCTCTGTGATTGAGTTACACAGAAATTAAGTACTTAATTTCAAATACAATTTGACCAGCTGAGCTTTCCAGCTTTCACATAAACTCCTCTCCAATGACCCTGCTTTAGGAGAGGCAGACAATCTCGCTACTCTTTAACACAAAGCTGCTCTTAGATGCTTCAGGTGATTTTTTTTGGTCCTAAATGACAGCATTTGGCACTGCAGATTGACGGTGACAAGAGAGACAGTGTCAAAGAATACTGACATAATGTTTTTGCAAGACCATAAACTTAGGTGGCAGCAGGTGGTAGCATCTGACAAGAAAGGTAGGCTCAGGTTCACTAGACAGACCTACCCTGACAAACGCAGCGGTCTTTCTGGAATGATTTCCTTTCATCACCTTTCTTGTTTCCATTGCTAGTTGGTTCACAGACTACAGACACACACAAAGCAGTCAATTAATAAAAATGCACATATGTATTAATTCAGCAGTAAATAAACTGCATGGTTTACTGCATGCACTTAGAGAACAGAAAGTGTCAAAATGGACCCTGCTACAGTGCTGTCATCGCCTCCTTGGTGGTGTAAAAATGATGACTTCTTGCTAGCACTGTATAAAAAAACCCAAAAATAAAAATAATAAAAGGATTTAAGAGAAGATACAATGTTGCAGAGGAATCAGATGCAGCTAATGCTCACCTGACATGTGAGTCAATACAGAAAAGAGATTAACCTTCCCAGTCACAGCAGGACTCTGCTGATACCCAGCAAGACACAGTCTAATCTCTCCTAGATGGGGGATTACAGAGGAGAGAACTCAAATTCTGAACACACCACAGTGCTGGTTATTTTATTAGACATGAAATCGCCTACAAGATCATCAGTTTGCTTTGTTGTAATGATACTATGCATGTCTGTCAAGCAAGAGCTTCAGAGTTGGGGGTGATAACGTGAGAGATGAGATCAAAGGCTGCTCTAAGAACACCTGATAAAAATACTTCAAGCTCATTTTGACACAGACCAATAATCTGGGCAGGGAGAGGGAGAACTGCAAATACATCCTCACTTAGGACAACGTAAACTGCAGCTTACATGAATCAACTGGACCAGAACAGGCTCCAGATTGCAAAACATCGATCTGGCTTCGACATAGAAACTCAGCTGTTGCTCAAAGTTACGGCCAAATGAAACCTATTAAAGACAAAAAAAAACAACAAACCCAACCAATAAACAACAACCAACCCTAGATTTTACTATTAGAGTCCATTAACTTTAAGAAGCATAAAACTGCATGCAGATAAACCACAGGTAAAGTCAAAATCCTCATATACTGGTAAGAAGAAAACCCACCACTAACAACAACAGAGCACCTGGAGACTCTCTGTCCTTTTAGCTGTTTGCTTTCCAGGAAGCTTGAAAGTTTTGCTGGGTAATGTGGTCCACATTCCTCATGATCTTGTACTTTACAGGTAAGTACTTATTAAGAAAACAAAATTTGAGTCCTACATTTGTAGTGTTTTGAACCAGAAACAGACCAGTGAATCTGCATTCAGATTCCTGTAATCTGGGGTTGCTGCAGGGCATCCCACAGCAACTGGCATTCCCCTAACTGGGTACACTAGTGAGGAAAAGCAGGTTTTCCTCCAGTTCAGTTAATGAATATATGCTTATGAAGTATGGAAAAGCCTGCAGCTGTGTATGCTGGCAGGAAAGAAGCCCAAACCAGCCCCTGTGTGAGAACAGCCTCCTTCCAACCCTCCAGATTTAAAGACTGAGTGCTGTCAGCTGGAGTGTCTCAGCTGCCAATTAAAAGCCTAGCACGAGCTACGGTCTCCAGGCATCTGTCTACATTTATGTATTCACATGGATTTGTTCTTTTAACAGAAGTAAGAGCTGCATTATTTATTATTTCTCAAGCTATATGTGAAAGTAGTTTTTATAGAATTAAAATTACAACTACATTTAACCCATGCAGTGAAAGATAAAAGGAACTGCATCAGCAAACAAAGGACTGCTGCTCATATTAAAGACAACTGTCCATGCAACTGCTGAGGCTGGGCTCCTGGGCTCAAAAAGCCTCTCTAAAAATACAGGTTTTTCCATAAAGAACTCTGAGTGTAAGGGTGACTGTTAGAACTGCTTTTCCTTCCACATCTTAATGTGTGCTGGTTTAAAATGAATAAACCAGCCATGCTGCTGCTATGGGATTCTTTCCTCCCCTACACCAAGACTATAAAGCCACATCAAATATTATTCAGTGTGGGAAATCCTCCTAGAGGAAATTACACAATGTTATACAGCATTTAAAGCTTAATAAAAGAAAATTAGGTATAAAACATATTACATACCAAGTTATTATACCTGAAGAGAAAGCAACCACCTAAATTCATAAAATTGCAACAAAGAGGATGAGTAGAGACAAAGCCTGTCAGCTCTGCCTCTGTGAAAAAAGCCAAGCTTCAAGAGTACCTGGTTAGAGAATAAAACCAGCTTGAGCACATCTCCCTGAAACAACCTGATATCTCAAACACAACAAAGGCAAGAGATTTTACTGGCAAAAAAGGGATAGAAGGGTTAAAATTTAATTTCAAGGCAAAACAACTGGAGTCTTTGTGAGACTACTAATAAGTTATCTCATTTGTAAATTAAGATAAATGTAGCTTGTGCTATTCCTGTTTATTTTGTGCTTTTTAAAACTGGTATAGGTTCCATTTAGAGCTGGGTAGTAGAACTTCATTCACAAAAAACACTGACTGACCTCTCTGATGCTATAGAAGGCAAGGCTTTAATTGGTGTTTAACATTTAAACAGTGGCAGCTTCAACACTGCATGGTATTTCAACACGTGCATCCTCATTCCAGTGAACGACATGGGTTGAGGTCTGTGCTGCTCCAGAGCGAGTCAGACAGAGTCTCTGATGCAGCACAAACAGGCCCCTGCTCTTCCTGGGGATCTCAAGAAAATCCCAGCTCTAAGGTACCCCAACACGTGCACACAACTGTCACTCACCAGTTTGATGAATCCATTTATCAAAGCTGCTAACATTCTTTTCTCATCCTCAAGTGTTAGTGCACTGTAAGAGAAACCAGATATGGTAAATTTACAGTATTACTCGTTTATCTGTAATGGTTCAAATGATACATATTAATTTATACAATGTCCTCTCCATATAAAATATTTCTGGCACACTAGGACCACTAAGCTTGTAACTTTAGTTATAAAGCAATAAAACTAATTTCAGTATGAATAGCACCAAGTCAGCCATGTACCAAGCTAAATTCCAAATTAAAAAACCCACAAGCTTTCAAATTGTCTTTATTTTTTTTTAATCATTAACATCACCATGTCACAGTGCTGCTTTCTTGATGTTTTAGTAAGAACTGAAGGGACATGTAAAAAGAGTTTCTTTTCAAGATTATCACAGGTACCACCTATAGCAAGAGTCCAAATCTGGTTTGAAACCAATTTACATCACATGAAAATCCAGTAAGTCAAATCTGTTTTGGTGAAAACAGATGAGCAAAAAGTTAAATTACAATTAACTAATACAATTTAATCCTCTTACTATTATATACTTGGCTTCAGCTTTGACCTTTAGTATATCAGTTACCAATTTCTTAGCTCAGACACCAGATGGGAAGAGAACAATAGTTTATTATACAAATTCAGTAAAGGAGGGAAGAAAATCTCAGCATGATTAGCTTATTAGTGTATTGCCAATCAAGACAGCCAACGGATGGGCTCTGAAAGGCTCAGAAGACTTGTAATGAGATCTCTGGGTCAGTTACAGGTTTCCAGTTCAATTCGGAATCAGAGCCCTACCAGACTAAAGGCTGTTATCTTCCCACAGCTGTCAGGGGGTCTGCGAGCCCCACACAATGGCTTGGGAGTTTCCTGAACCAGGATGTAGGAATAGATGCAGAAGTTACTTTAGATTAATTAGAATTTATGATGATTAGCCAGTGGGAGAGGACTCAACTGAGGCAACCTGACGGTGCACAACACTATCTCCACAAAAAGAACTCAACTGCTGGTTTAAGGGATTTTAAGGATTCCAGTAAGCTATCAAATTGGTTTGGCAAAACTTCAGAGCAAGCACCAAATATGGGTTGCCATAAACTGCCTAATTTTAATAAGCTGTTTTGGCTTCAATATATTGCTCTATTTAAAGGTTGAAGCGGCTTTTAGTGCAACACACAGCCAAATAAGATGTTCTAACCCAAAATAAAGCACTCTGGCTGGTATAAAATGGAATAACATGCCAAATCTGACTTATTTATTTGCAATACGTCCTGCATTCACAGCATTTCAAGGCTGAAGAAGTCACAAGTTCCTTTACAGGGTCTGCCAGGCTAAGAGGCTCTGAGCTCCGAGTGCCAAAAGAAACTCTACTCAACCCAAACCTGAAGAAAAAAGAGATTTGTGCTTTTAAGATCTAAAATTCATAGTGTTGTGGTTCTTGGTGCTCAAAGTGGAAAAGAGAAGAAGGCTTAGGGGAAAGACATAGATGGTTCAAGAGCTTTTCTGTTCTAGACACCCCTCTTCAAGTTTCTAGAGGTTTTCCAGGTGTCCTTTTAAAGATTTCACACCCCTTTGTAATGGCTGATAAAAAGGGGCTAAAAAAAAAGTGTAATTGGGTATGGCAACCTATGCTTTAATAGACACATACTCACGTCTCAAAAATAGCTTATTATTCACTATAACTCAACGATTACCTTGGGTTTGCTATCAAAAGTATTTTAAAGGATTGTTCAGTGTCTCTGCCTCACTAGAAAACTCTAAAAAACCATTTGCTTTTAAATTTCTGCTTTAGTATTCGAAAACAAAGCACTAATTAAAGAGCAAATGGTACGTGCTGCCACTTCACTGCACAGCTCTTCCCTTGCCACTAATTGGATTCATGTCTTAATCCACCACGGAACGAACCTCAGAAATGCCAGAGTGTACAAGCAGCAGCCAAACTGGGCACAAGTTATTAGCAGGAATAAAGTTTGTCTTACTTTACAGAATCGTGCATCGTCTTGCAGATATGCAGAAGAGCATTGAGTATAACAGGGTCCTTTGTAGATTCCTGCTGATGCCTATAAAATATTTTAGAAAGAGTGAATGAAAAATCCTGCTCTGTCAAAATGAAAAGGTCAGTGGAGTAACAGTGAATTCACACGTAACTCCAATCATCAGCACTGTGTGATCCTATGCAAGTTCTGTATTGGTTTTTTAACCAACAGAACCTGAAGGATCCCATGGTTAATAGATGTACAATTCCTACAAACGCTAATTAAGAAACACTATCGTAATAAATGGAGCTTTACTGCCAAGGCACAGAGTCTGACTCCTTAAGGGAGGCCCCAGGTGAGACATGGAGACAACCCAAGAACATCAAACCAAGGCAATCCTAGTTCTACCAGGTTGTAATACAGTTTCCCTGCTGCTGATGGAGAGGCAGGGAGGGCAAGTGTCACGTTTAGGTGCAGAGGCACACGTGCAGTGGAGCACCACTAAGACAATTAAGGGCTGCAGTATCTCTCCTATGAGCAAAGGCCAAGAGAGGTGGGACTGTTCAGCCTGGAGAGGAGGCTTGCTGGGGCTTGGCAGTGTGTAAATATACCTGAAGGGACAGTGAAAAAGAAAGAAAAAAAATCTGTTTCAAGGAACCTGTTAATTGTTTGAAAGAAAAAGGACTGTTTGACAGCCTCCTCTTCTAAGTTCATTTTCAGCTATGGAAATACCCTTTTTCTACATAACAGAGCCTGTAACAGAGCACTCCCTTCTCCTCCATTACACCAAGACAACAGGTCTGTGCTGTCACCTCAGCTGGAATATGAAATACATTTCATAAACCAAGGCAGCATGAATTTAAAAAAGCTCATGGAACAGCTATTCTGATAATCCACAGCAAGCCAGCATCAATATGATTGCTTCAATCTCAGCTTGCTTTGTGAAGAGTTAAACAATCCACCAATGGAATAACAGAACTGACATGTTTTAATTTTCCCCCCATAGCCCTGAACATTTTCACAAGCTAAGCAGCCTAGCAATCTTTCAACCCATTCCCCAGCCACTCCTGAGTGCATTTAACCTCAATATTCTCCACTTACTTAATAAAAGATTCCATAATGCACTTGCAAACCTCCACTCTGACACTTTCCTTCTGGAACATATCCAGAAATGGCAAGAATTTCTCCTGAAAGTACAAATACATAAACAAGAAAAGTTGGGGATTTTACAAATAACACACTACAACAATAAGTAACAAGGTAGTTATAAGACAATATAAGATAGCTAATCTCTTCTTGAAACCAGTTATTCATCCTGAAGGATTAAAGAGTGGAACAAAGCACTGATGGCTGATCGATTCATTGATTGCAGAGATCCACAAAACACAGAAACACACATTTCAAGTCTTTTAAAAGCAAATGACGTGCCTGAAACAGGTTAAGATCACAACAAAGTAATCTGGAACAAAAAACAGGGCAGTAAAAACAATGAGAAGAGGCCACACGCCAGCAGCCATTCTGCATATACCCAGGGCAACTTATGAGGGTCCAAGTCATTCAGATTTTCCTCAAGGGAAGGATTTAGGTTGTTAAGATACTGAAATATTTAGTTTATCATCTCAAGAATGTAGCAAGGGTAAGTTTTTCAGAATTGCCAGCAATTTGTGAACAAGTCTTGACTCCAAATCACCAGCTTGGTCTTAAATTTTACTTTTCAACTGGTTTCAATACTTGGACACCCACTGTCTTTGTTCCTTTCTCTACCTCATATCCTATCTCTGAACTATGTTTCACTGCCAAACTTCAGCCCTGTGACAGAGCACGTTAAGCGTGTATCACAACAGAGAAGCAGCTATCAGCAATTACATGAGCAAATAAATGGTGTTTTATTTTCCATTGATCATCATTTGGCCAGAGTAAGAAACTCAGAGCATCTAACAGCCTAAGGAAACAAAAACAGTACAGAAAACTGGAATTAGAATAATAAATATCTAAGTAGTAAGCAGAAAAGACTGTCCAAAACATTTCTGCACTTACCTACTCGATAAAGGTCCTCTCACTATGAGATTTGCAAACAACCTAAATACCCAAGAAGTCAGGTAAACTGTCTTGCAAAGTGCAAAATAGTTTCTTAAAGAGTATAACTTACCACTGAAAAAAGCAGGGAGAAGTCATGGATATAGGTAATAACTTTCTGAATAATTGACTGCAGCTAAAGGGGGAAGAAAGCAGGGGAGGGGGATTAGATGCCATACAAGTTAAAGTAGACTGTCCACAGCAGAGATTATTCCCCCCTAGTTATTCATAGAAAAATGGATTGGAAGATACTTCAAGCATTGATATAATTTCTTTCCCCAAAGCAGGAACAGCTACACTGGTCCCAAACAGCTGTTTTTCTAACAAGCTCTTCAGAACTCATATGAACTGAGGCTGACTAGCCTGCCCAGGCTTTATTTATTTGTTCTTCACTTTTTATGGTTAGGCAGATTTTTCTAATTTATAGTCTGCATGTCCTCCAGCTCTCTAGACTAAAACACAAACCAAAACCAAACAAACACAGAAACCCCCCAAACCATCCTGTTAAATCTTCTTTTGTAGGCATTTTATCTACCCTCCATGTAACCACAAAAACCTTCTTCTAGAACCTCTTCAATTAATCCACCTTTTACCTGGCATGCAGTCTCAGGAACTGGACATAAGTCACTGAGGCCTTAACAATACCAGCAGCAATGGATTATTTTATGGTTTGCTTCTGTTTCAATAGCCTGCCATGATTGTTAATGTTCTTCATCAGAACACTGCTGTTGATGTAGGAGTCAGTTATTTCTACTTCCAAACACAACAGCCACTCTGATTTAGTATTTCTCTGAACTGAAAGGTTGATGTGCAGGGTAAAAAAGGAGGAAAGAACCACAGCATTAACCCATTCCTAAAGGCCTCTTAGGTTACAACCAGTATTTTAAAATAACTATTTGTGGTAAGACACATCAGTGTGTTTAAGAGTTTATTTCATCTGAGAAAATGGACATGAGATGTTTACAGACTTTAAAGACATCCCTCACCTGTGGGTATGCATCTTCAAACGCTCGGTCAGGAGTCATGTGTTTGATAACATCAGCCAAGACTGTATTAACCTCTCGCTTCTGTGTAGTGAAAAATAAGGTTACAAAATACAGTAACAAAATCAGCACATAATTGAAGTCTCAGAAAACCATCTGGATCATTTATTTCCATTTGCTAAAGCATCAGTTTTCTGTAGGAGTCTAGTTAAACTAGGAACTTTAGCCATAGCTCCAGTAAATCCTTAAACTGGTCTGTCTGCCATTAAAATCAAAGGGTGAGATAGGTGCAGTGCTGAGGAGTGATGAAGACTCCTTCAAAGCTGCTTCTTTTGTCCCTATTCATCTTTCATGAAAGGAAATAGAGCTTTCATTCACAACTGAAGTCCTACACACTTACATTGAACAGTCAGAGCTTTCCCATTTTTAATACCAAACTGTATTAGCCCCAAACCTCTTGGTCTGTACCAGAAAACCTTCAAAGGAAACAAATTCCTACATACCGTAAAGTGTCTGCAGGTATACTCCACCCACACTTCAGCACAGTTGATGTAATCCTAGAAATACAAGTGTCATGAATACCAATATTTACAGGAGGTTATGAGAAACACACTTGCAAAGATTACCCTTAAAAGGATTACTCCCTGAGGTATGGTTTATGCAGACCTAAAGATCTAGCAGTAATGACAAACTTAACATAACTCTGCGTAAGCAACTTGTGAAGTAGAATTAAGCTGTGCTTAAGTAGAGCCCAGAAAAGCAGGGATCATATAAAGACATCACTGTGTGTATTTAGAAAAGGTAAACCATATCATGCTTGTTGAACAACTGGCTACAATCTGCCCTAACACAGGATCAGTGGAGAAACAGGATGGACAGTAACTCACCTGTGGGTTCTTCAGCTTTGTTACAACTTTCCAGGCTTCATTTAGTATTTGGAGGCGGTCGTTTTCAGGAGGATCAGCCAATGCCAAGTTTAATCCCAAGGAGCGAAAGAGGAGATGCTGGAAGTTTAGGAGAAATTTTACATTAAAAGCAGAGGATACATGTCTGTCTGTCCAACACTGCTCTAGCATGTACACTGTACAGGAAGATTTGGAACCAAACCACCTTTTATTTCAATGATGTGCAAGTTACATATGGAACTAGAACTCCGTCAGACAACACAAATTACGCACAAAAAGTTACCTTTGGGAATCCAGATTCATCACACTCTTTAATCATGCCAATGAAGTCCATAGATCTTGCAGCAATAAACTCTGCTCTGAATGCTGACATGACTGAATTCAACAGCAAAGCACTGCAATGAACACAGCACAAATCAGTGCAGCTCAGCCTCAGAATTCCTCTGTCCCCTCATTTACCTTAATCTGAATTTCTCAGACTCACACTTGTCCAGCAGCTACTCTGAATTTAATAAAAGGGAAGAAGGAAGAAAAAACCCTCTCAGATGAAGCTCACATTGGTGAGGAGCGAAACAAGAAAGCACTAAGCCATCAGATAAGGAAATGGTAACCCAGCCTGCAGAATCTGTGTTCCATACAGATTTTCCGAAGCCATTGTTTTACCAGACATTTGCTAGAAAGGTCAAGTAAACCAGGAGCAGCTGATCTTTAGAAACTTGCTTGCTCTTTTTAACTACAGTTCAGGAGAGTATTTGGCAGGGTAAATCTCCACTGAACTAAAAAGTCAGATTCTAGGAGCTGCATTGTTAAAATGGATCCAAATACTCAGTATCCTATAATGGGCAATAACATATTTAGACATTTATGATTAATAATTTGGACCCACATCTGTATTACTATCAAGCCAAAGTTATGATGGAAGATGAACTCTTTGCATTCATGCAAAACTCATTTTACTGATACTATTCTCCAAACATAAGAAACATAATCTAGTATCATTCAAAAGGCAATTCCTCTGGGCAAACTCAGCCATGAGTTAGCAAAGAAGCTGCCTCATAAAACAGTGTCCTTCACTAGTCTGAATGTGGGGCAGTTTATCTTGAGGGAAATTCTGTGTGATGCTTAAAATAGCTCAGCATCCTCTGTGTTTCTGACAGAGCATTAGTGGTCCCATCGCAGTTTGACTGGAATTTGCATTTCAGCATTAGACAAGTACTTCCAGTTCACTAGGTAAATGTTTGCAATTCAGAGAAGCAGGCTGGCACTTCACTGAGATGGTCCCAACGTTGAGGGAACATTCTGAGATTATTTTAAAGGTTTAGATGCTGATGCCTCTTCCTTTCTAATACTCTGACAGTCATGAAAAGGCATAAAAACACAGAACTCAAAGAAAACTGCTGTGCTTTATAGAGCCTCTAAACCAGATCCCTCCTTCAAAGGGCAAACAGGCACACAAAGAGGAGGCACTTTGCCCATCTTTACAATAAGAAAGGCTAAGAGGCAACACAAAAATAAGCTCCACAAAACACATCAACACCTATATATAAAAAAAATTACAACAGAGTACACAGATTATTTTTACTTGCATTATATGCTCCAATACAAGAGCATCTTCACATTTTAAAGTCCCACTTTCCCTGCACTTCTGAGCTCAGTCAGACTGCTAACACTGCTAACTGCTCAGCCAGACTGCAGTCCTCACCCAAGTGAACATACTTTAGTTCCTCAGCCACCGGAGAGCTGGGCTGTGCAAAGCACATCAGGAAAAATAGGGAGCTGAAGATTTTCAGAGAGCTCAGCCTACCTACCCAATAAAGTGAACTGAGATTAGCTCATCAGCAGGCAAAATTGGATTCACACAGCTCAAAGTACATCCAAAACTTTCAGATCATCTTCCTGAACTACTCACTGACGGCGATTAGCCTGTGTGCAGACTTCTAGGAGACATTTAGGATATTCATTTTAATGTTCAAAAAAGGGGTTGTCTACAGATTGCCATCTTCCAAGGGTGCCAGCTGCTTTACAACTTCCCCTGCAACATGCATAGCTCTGACATAGCCAGAGGAGCATAAGGGCAAGGAACAGGAGGAAGACAGAGGAAAATGAAGCACAACCAGGAATCAGAGACATGGCTGATGGAGAACACATTACACGTCTCAAGCTTTGGCTGAGGAGCCAAAAGGCAGCAATCATGTTAATTCATTTTACTTTTGCTCCACAAGTAATCTACCATAGTTTAGAACTCATCTCTGGAAAACAGATGTTTGGAATCATGATCTAGTGAGCTACCAGGTGCTCACTAAAAGCTATACTATGAATCCAAAAAGTGTTTTAAAAAGGGGGAGGGAGAATTTGTCCCAGGGACTCACAGGTACTCGTTACAGACTTGAATCTTCTACGTTGTGCAATACTCACTTGTTGCCCAATTTTTTGCATCTCTCCATCATCTCAGTAAGCAGAACCTGGAAGAATTATTAAAATTAGTGAGTAGAGGCTCTGCAAATAAATTCAGCTTTAATTACTGTAGTGAAGTCTAGTAAAAGCTGGTTTAATTACCTACCCAATACATTCCAATAACCCTGTATTTACAACACAAGAAGACAAGGGTGTAGTACAACATACAACACACCTACTGGAACAGGTACAGTGGCATTTAAATCAAAACCACCATTTTATGGAAAACAGATCTGCAATACTTCAGCTGTGCCATTTCTCAAAATAATTTCTATTTGCCAGCCAGGCAAATATCTCTGGCAGGACAGGTGAAGATCACCAGCTCTCTGCCACAGAACTCAAGACAGACCAAGGTTAAAATAGCCTGTTGACTATGTTAAACAATTACAAAGTTGTGGTTTACTCAAATAACTCTTCTATCTGTGTGACAGAAAAAACTAGTAAATTCAGGAAATAAAGATTAAACCTAAAGGAGAGGAAGAAGCAAACAGGAATACATCCTCTGAGTTCAAAGTGGTATAATTTGAGCTCTGTGGAAATGAACATTCTTCCTGTACAGAAGGGAGAAACAGGCAATTGTATCTAGGCTCTTCATCCTCACTTCCACACTCAGGTAAGTACTGACTGAGGGGGTTTAATAGGCAAAATTAACTCATCACCTCAACACTTCCATCAGAACCAAGCGTTACCACACTTCCTTGCTTACTTCAGGAGCACGGTATGCAATACACTGCAAAATCCAGTCTATAGCAGGAGAATACAGAGTCAAATACAAAGGGATCTCCACACATTGCACCACCAGCTGATTCTGAACCGTGTCCCCATGAATCTGTGGGCATCAAAGAAAAAAAAAAACATGATGCTGTGAAAAGACATTTAAACAGAGCTGTGATAAACTGGACAAACTTTGTGCATGAATGGAAATAACAACAGAAAATCACAAAGATGCACAGATGTTCTGAAGCTTTCTTTGCATGCTGGGGAAAAAAAATCAAGCTCACAGCATATAGTATTACAGTATGGAAACATGCTAAATACAGCAGTTTCAACTTCTGGATAAGTTTCCCATACTGTATCTGGGTACGGGAATATCCCTAAATCCAGATTTAAGAACTTCAGAGATTTTTTAAAAGTATGTGGTAGTTTGGTTAAGGAGTATATTCATGTGATATAGCAAATAAAACCCCTCTTTGCTTACTTGTTTAAAGGTTAGAAGAAAGTCAAAGAAATTTTTGTTAAGGCTTTCTTTGAGCTGTGGTGCCACTTCCATCCCAACCTGTATTAAAAGAAAGAGAAAGATTTTATCTGCATCTAACACCTACAATCCTCCTTCATGTGTAAGGCCAAAGCATTTTCCAGAGAAGTACACCTAGTCACACACACCGCACCAACAGAGAGCACTGAATCGTGAACTTCTGACTATTGTCTTGCTTACTATTATAGTCATGTCCACTAAAAACTCCCCTGAGATAGTTAAGCTGTGTTTAAACATGGCTCTTGTAACAGCAACTCCAAGTATCCATAAGCAGTGAAGAAATCATGATCTACCCTAGTGCCTGCACTCACCAGTCAATATTCACTGTATGCAGACAGTCTGTAGTGAAGGACACTGAAAAGGTCAGTCAAAGTTCAGAAATTGCTTAAAATCACATGTATTTATTCTGTGGACAGAATGAAGAAAGGATCCCAAAGGAAAATATGAGTATAATGATATATATTGACAATATAGTGATAACTGAGACAAGGTGATGCACAAACATAAGGCTTATGTAGTACAGCTCGAGCTGCAAAGGAAACTAATCCATACAGGGCTGTTTTCAAGAGCACAGCTAAAAAAATACCAAAACAAAACAGTGTGGCATATTACTGAGGAAAAGAGAATGACACAGAAGTGAATGAGAAGTTAGTAATGGATCAGGTTTAAAAACACAAACACATGTGCCTCAACAGCTCAAGGTTCTTTTTTTGGGACCTAAATGAACTTTCTGCCTCGTGGCAAAGCCAGCTGCAGGAAATCCTTGCCAGAGAGCTGAAGTGTGAAACGGTAGCCTACCCTGCAAAGGTATGCTCTTGCATAGACTGCGACCAGCGGGTCTCCAATTCCTCTGATCATAGATGTGAGGCGTGGGAGACATTCCGAAATCCCCCTGTTAGGATTTTTCAGAAAGTAAAATGATATTTAACAATTGATAACTTCACTAGCTGCCTTGTAGATGGAGTACAAGTTAAGTATCTATCAAAGATGAAGCATATTAACACAAAATTTTATGTCTGAAGAACAGTTTTACGTGTGCAGCAACACAAACCCCATGTTCAAACTGCAGTATTTGCCATGAGGAGCAGCACGGGTAGTGAGGCTGGGTGCTTGGCTTGTGAAAACAAGCACAGCTAAAACCTCCTCCTCTGGTTTGGAAGGGCAGCAGAGCTCTGGAAGGGCTGCAACTGAGTGTGAAGACAGCATCAAGAAGAACTGGCAGAACTCCTTCCACATCACCTCTTCCCAGGGGTCCCTTCTGACAGAGCTGTACTAGTGTCTGGAGAAAAGGGCCATCAATTCCAGCGATGAGAGAACAGCAGTTTGGAGATAACGAGGTTGTTGCTATACCAGTGATCTGGCTCACAATGCTCTCTTCAAAACACAACTGAGAAAGGACTGTTGCATGGGAAGGAGGTTTTTTAGCTCAGCAACTCACACTGTCTGCCAGCAGATGCAGCTTACACCAAGACCTTCAGCAGATAATGCTTCATTGCTCCTGAACTGTTTTCCTGTCTCTAGCAATGCAACACATCAATATTTTCCTTCCCGGTTTCTATCCATCTTCTTGCCATCCTCCTCCATCTCAACCATCTGGCTTCCCCCTGCACCATCTGAAGCCACTGGTTTGTCATTTGCAAACTCCTGATGCCACAATCATCTATTCCAAAGCTCCAAGCACTATTGCATTCCGAACTGTACCACAGTTCACCCTGAGTTCCTTCCATGGCTTTCTCACCAAAACCCCTCAGGAGCACTTCTCCTCAGGCCTATTACAACCCAACCCACCATTAATCATGCAACTTGCACGCTTAGCCCCTCAGAACAGATTATAACACTGCCTACTCACTTCCTTCCCCCACTTAACATGTACTCTTACGTTTTGGATAGGAACTTATTGCACTTCAGGATTGCTGCTTCCACGTAACTAGAATGAAGCCAAGTTAAGGAAGAAAACTAAGATGCATGGCATTTAAAACCAAAGTTTTGCACCAAATACACCCCAAACATGCTATTTCAAGGCCTTCCCTAACTCATCTCACTAAACTCTGTTGATTTTTACGATTTGTTGACAAGATTCTTATTGTTTCCCAAGTTTTCACACATCAGCTCTACTTTAGCACTGCCCTGCTGCTCACAGCCAGTAATTCAGCATTCAGTTTACTAGGAAACATGACTCACCTAAAACATACAGCCTGAAACCAGCCAAACAAAGTCAGTATCATCCTCAGATTGCCCTGCATGTTAAAGCAAACATTCATTTTTTGAGAAGGCTGGGAAAAACCTGCAGACACACTCTGAGAGTCTCATTTGACAAGGATACAATCTGGGAATGAGTTCTCTGATTGAAGCGATCTTGAAAAACCAGTTCAAGCAAGTTTCTTTGGCTGTATCGTTAACACTCTCTGGAGAAAAATTATCTAGGGGAAAATAAAAAAACAAGTTACTTTTCATTCTAGGTTTAAAATCATATTCTCTTTGCTTTCAACAAGAAATTAGCCACAGCACAATAAGCTAGGTGATGTGTTTAGTCCTTAGCTCACTCTTGCAGCAGTTAGAGCTGAGTATGCAGAGAGCAAGGAGAGGTAACCAGAGTGTCCATCATGTGTTAGGTAACACTTCAGAAGCTGCAATCAAGCACTTGAGATCTGTCGCTTGGAGATTGAACCTCTGCCACCCCCAAAAGCAGACATTGCAAATAAGTAAATATAGGGAATCTGTAACAAACACAGGTATGTAAGTCTATAACAAATGCATACATATAAACAGTCAAATTCTTTAAAGGGATGATACAATTTTTAAAGAATATTATTTAAAACTATATTGCAAGAAGTAGGAAATACTGAACACTGACACAACCCTTGGTTTTGTGTGCCAAGCACCCAGTACTGCTGCACAGTTCTCTCCTCACAAGCTTGGGACTATTTGTGCCAGCTGCTGGCCGCAAGAAGCTGCCCCCCACCCCCACCCAGTGTGGAACAGATGGTTTATGGGGACAGGGCTCTGGTCAGGCAGGCATGCAGTTGTGCGGCTCACTGCCTCCTCTTTCTCTAGATTGCCTGGAGCAGAAGGCAGAAATAGGCTTCTTGGGATCAAGCCAGGTCTGAGGCAAGATGCTTGGGAAGGATGAGTCCCTCTTCTCTCGGCGATAAAGCCACATAAGCAGCTTCTGCTTATGAACTCCTTGTGAAACTGTTTTAAAATACCAGCACTCTCCCTGCCTCACCCCCAGAAGGTGAGAAGCTCCTGCCCCACAAGAACGTTCCCCACTTCCAAGTCCAGAGAAGCCCCATGCTAGATGCTGAGTACAGGAAAATGTTCTTTCTCACCCAGCACCACAGGGCTTCTCACCCAGCTTTGTTCCACTCAGCTCCTCCAGAAGCAGGGAGATTGGGCCTGAAACCCCCATGGATCCACACTGCCACGCACAGCACGATCCTCCTTCCTGTTCCCACTCTGATCACTGTCAGGGAAGTTCCCACCAGTGATGCCCTCAGCAGCTCTACAGCAGCAGCACCAGCTCAGCTCTCCAGAACAGGGGTGTCTGTGCCCAGTAGTCGTGACATGCAATGGGTGCTGTCTGCCTTCATTAGTGTTCTAAGAACTGCTTATAAGGGCTGCAACAAGCACGTTTATTTTAAATATTTTCTATACATTAATTTCAAATTTAAATATTTGTTTGTTTCAGGCTTCTGGCTCAAATCCTAAGCAATGGATTTCACTCTGCTAAAAACCAAAACCTGCTAGGTTCAAATCAGAACTCTTTTCATAGGAAATGAAGCATCAGGGATCTTATTAAACCTTTTGCAAATTCATTCAGATGTGGTTTTTTCCCAGGAGCACAGCAGAAACACACACACTGTTACCTGGCAGAGAGACACGACTGTCCATGCACATTGACAGAATTCTTTCATACACGAGTTTCCCTTAAAATAAAAGATAAAAATAATTAGAACACCATTCATAATGAACTGTACAGCACACGATGCTGATGCAAAGGCTGCCCTCTAACATACACTGAAATAAACCTCCTACAACCTTGGTATTGTGGTGCCCTCTAGTGACGCTGAAGCCCGAGTCTGGATTTCACACACACAGTAAAACATTTCTTTCTGTGGGTCCCTTCAGCGCAGGGGTAGCTGAACCACAGGCCAGGCTTCTGCCAGGCCAGGCCAGGCCAGCTGGTGTCCTGCTTTGCCCAGTTTGGGTATTATCTTCAGCACCCTTTGGTAACAAGACCTGAGCAAACAGTTGGATCTACATCACAGCTACTACCCTGCTAAGCATCAGAACTCTGAACGCTGTCCTATGTCTTTTCCAAAACCTGTCAGAAAACCAAGAGAAGCACATGAGGTGGATGGCAGTTTCACTTAAAGGATCATTTATAAATTATAAGAATAGATTTTTAAAAATCACTAACTATATATTGATCACTTCACAGTCCCTACTCAGATGAAAACTCTGACTTCTATTTTTCAAACATAAATAGGATGAAATCCTGAGTCAAGAGGCTGCTGAAACCAAAATATTTTCATAACAAGGGCAGTATGTTTTAAATTTCAAAATTTAAACATGGTTTTTTCCCAAGGTTTTCTTTGAGGCAGTTACTAATACAAACAGCACAGAACTACAAAATGAAGTATGTTTATGTTACTTACTTCACTAAATTTCTGAACAATTATAAACCACTTTTATACCACAGGTGTCCATATTTCCATTGGAAATAGAAATTCTGTGTTAGAACTCATTTTAACACTTTTTGGGTAACTCTTATGTCTTCTCAGCATTACAAAAACAACAAAAAAATCAATTTCATTTTATTACCAATAATGCAGTCTGGCACATGAGATACTTACCAAAAGTATCAAGGATGTCTGTAATTAAAACAAATTTACTTGGATAAAACTGGATCACTGTTGTGTCTGAAAGAAGCTTAGAACACTAGAAGGGAAAAAAAAACAAAAAGAAACATTTTTAGAGGACAATGCAAGTTCCTGTTTTCACTCCAGCCTGGCTGGATAACATGTTTATCTACAGGTGAAGAGAACTATCATGAAGAACTATCCAGCAGAAAGCATGAAAACCTCTAACATAACATGTGACAGCACTCTGCATTTCTCAGGTTATTCTTCACTTCCAGCAGAGCCCATCACAGCTCTGTTTTTCCTTTACATAAGCTGATCTACAATGTAGATTTTCAGCTGACCAAGTGGATCTGTGCACTTGTTTAGAGCAAACAAATTCCCTCCCCAGAGCATAAAGAGGCATTTTTCTAATCCGACTTCTTTTAAAGGCATTTTTCAGTTTCTCCCCATCTCTCCAAGCATCCCATATCAAACACAACCTGTGATGTAAACTAAACAAATGATTTTAGAACTTGAGCTAATGAGCTTTTCAGGACAGCTTTGTGGCTCACCTAACCACTTCACACTTTTTGGAAACAGGCCAGCTGATCCATGGTCAACTCCAAGGAGCAACCTGTGATCAACCCCTGCCTCAGGCCCCCAGTATGATTGCAGCAGTTACACTACGATGGCTGATTGAAAACATATCAGCCAACTTAAGTCCAGTATCATTGAATTAAAGTCCAGGCAGAAACCATTTATGATATGAATTCAAAACACACAGTGAGGAATCAAGATACTTTAAAATATTTAATTAAGCTATACTTTGTTTGCCAAGATGATGCACAGACTGCAGACTAAACCACAGTCAAAAACTTTGGCACAAAGAACCAACTTCCACCTGAAGAAAATAGGTGAATGACTGGGGAGAGGAATCCACCTCCTTCCAGCCACGAGTATTCTCTGGTCTCTTTTTAAGACCAACGAGTATCCTCTGTGAACTCTGTCCCTTCACTCTCCTTTGCCAGGAGACAATTCTTCTACCTCAATGGAATAAAAGAAGTTCAAGTTTTCATGACGTTCCAAAACTGCAGGAAGGAATCGACACTGCACGAGACTGGCTTTGTTTAAACAAGAACTGGTAACTTTTGAACTGCTGAACAGGGAGCACACTTAAGGGGTTTGCTTTCTTTACTCTTCAGGGAGGAACTTAAGAGTGCACCAAAAAGACAGGTGAGTCCATTCACATCTTATAACCAAAGCAGCATCTTCCTGACCAAGTGGTCAGTCAGCCACCTTCAGAGAATGGTAGTTCTGTAGCTGCTCAGGATCCACACACACCATGAGCACTTACTTAGGCCTTTTCTTAGAGCTCACATACAAATCAACTTACTTCAGCTTACCCTAAGTAGCTTAGCTTATTCCATCTTGACAAGGAAAGCATCTCATAAAAAGGCACTTGAGGAATACACATTGTAAATTCACAGAATGATCCAAACACTGCCCTATAACCAGAACTCTTCCTGCACTTCAACCTCCATAAAACTGATATGGAGAACGAAGGTTCCATCCCAAATGGCCACAGGAAAGATCTTGTGTAATTTCCTCATTAAATCAAATCAAATTTCATCATTCTTAAATCATCATAGTTATGGCATTCAAGTTAAAATGGCTTTTTCCAGCCCAGCATACATTTCTGAAAATAGCAACAACAAAAAAGGCCAAACTTGCTCCTCCTATTGCACCCTGATGAGCAGGGCATGCCAATAATGACAGGCTACCTACATAATCACAGCCTGATGCCAAGGAAACTATTTAGTTCTTTAAGAGGATACAACAATCTTAACACTATGAAGAACCACAACAAAAAGTGCAGTCCAGTTTCTACCCTATCCTGCTTTCTAAGTATAAATTATTATTATTAGTTACTTAGTCTCCTGTGTAAAAGATTTGACATTCCTGTGAATTACCCAAACTCCTATTTCATTCTGACCCAGTCCTTCCATTAACAATGAGCATCTGCAGCAGGGATGAAGTGCAACAACGCTTTAGGAGAGATAAACACATGCAATTCTGGCACAGCTCGTTTGAAAGAAAGCATTGAATCCCATCTTAGAAACTACATTATTGTGAAATTGTTTGTGAAACCATTTTTAAAGGAATATCTGGAACTATCAACACATAGATTAACACTGCATGTCAGACATAGGGCAAGTATAAGTGCACTGTAGATATATCACATCCATATCTCTCTCCTCCTCCAAACTTCAAATATTATATTCTCTTTTACTAAGATATTCACACTTCACAACCCTATATATGGATTGTTTTTTAAAGAATAGTAGTGCTGATTTCATAGCATTACAGCAGAACATTAGTCACCCTGGGTCACACAGAATTTTCTGATCTCCCTTTATGTTTCATTTCCTTTATTGTCTTCACCACAATTTAAGCTGAAATTACTACAAACAGTTTTCAAGAGAAGATCTGGCATTAGAAAAACAACCCCAACCTGACTTTATATAACCCCACTCGATGACTACAAGCATTACTTCAGTTTTACAGCTTTTAAGGGTGTCATTATCTCCTCTATCCTCTGACACACTCTGCCTCTGGCCTTTTTTTAAAGGCCAGCCCAACCAAAAGAGCATTTAACTGTCTTATTCCCCACTGCCCCCACCACAGCCCATCACCCCAGATAAGCCAAAGGAAGACTGTAGAGGAGTTTAAACAACAAACAAAAACCCTCTAGCACTTAAAAAAATCTAGGATTGTTTTCTGTACTTTGCCAGAGCCCTGAATCAGATTATTCCATTTCCCTATCCTGCTGGATACATGTTCAACAAGCCATTCTGGTATTATTTGGGGTGGAGGAAAGGAAATGACAAGTCCTAGAAAGCTGTTATCACTGTATGTTATATTTTTTTTCTAATTACCCCTAACCAGGTAACATTTCCATGTGTCATTTGGCCACTCTGTGAAGGAGAGCTCCATCCCACACACCCCAGTCACAACCAAGGAAGGTGGAAATCCAGCTGTTGTCAGAAGTCATAGAAGTCTAAAAGAAATGGGTTCCAGTGGAGAAGAAAACAACAGAGAAATAACTGAAAGCTTTCTTTCCCAAGAAAGAAGTGGGAAAAATCACCCACAACCTCACCAGTTCTGTGCAGAGCAAAAATGTAACACTGACCTGGATGACTATTTTCAGAGCTTTTACTTTCTGATCCGAAGACCAAGCATCCTTCAAAGACTGGTTCAGTTCTTCGATGCGGTTCATGTAATCCTGCTGAGTCAAATTCAACAGCTCCTTCTGCGACCCCTGGCAGGAAAACACAAGTCTGCTTAAGAGAGGGAGGAAGAGAGGGAGAGAGGGACGGAGGGAGGGAGGGACAGAAGGAAGGACAGAAGGAAGGAAGGACGGAGAGAGCCTTTGTTTTAGAGTGACATCACCAGGGGGAGAGAACACACAAAACTCATTACAGAGTTCCCTCATTTTCCTTTCTTAGCTTTGCAGCATCAATGCTGCAGGTGCTGGGCACAAAAGTGCATCACAACTGCTTTGGTTTTCAAGAGACATACATGTTGATACCTGGAGTTGTCTATGAGGCCAGAAGTGTCAGAGTATTTCAGTGGTATCCTACTCCTGGTACAATTAGTGCACTAACACTATACATAAGCATACTAGCACCTGTGGAGAAGCAGCAGCAGTGAGAAGTGAAATGTTTTGTCAGTGAGCTCCTAAGAAATTTGTTCACAGCAAGAAAAAAAACCAGCTGTGCCTTGTCCTCAGTGAAAGGAAAAAAGGAAACCATCCTCACTTCCTGCTCAGTGCTGGAGCATTCTTGTCATTTTTTTCTAGGAGATCTTACAGACCTTATCAGAAGATGAAATATCCAAAATAAACCAGAGTAACACTGGAAGCAGAAATAATTGTTTAAGCTTTAGCGCCAAACTGACACAGGAACGAAGCAATTCTAAATGCATTCAGAAAAATGGTGACTCTGGAAGAGTCTTTACTAGAAGTGTGAGCAACACATCACCACTAGTCCTGAAGGCAGGTTTTAGAGTTTAATGAACTGCATTACAGAATGGATTCTGTAATATCTGAGAGTCTAGGAACAACCACCAGAGAAACACTCACAGATGGGCAGACAGAATTCAAATGCAATTACATTTTCACCAAGGGTTACATACTTCCTCATGACAAAAGGTACTTAATATTTTTACTAGAAGAGTCCAAGCCTTTGTGATACACAACTACTGCAACTGTGCTGGCTCAGACAGTGATACCCTGCAGCGAGTTAAGAGGCAGAGGTTTGAAAACATTACCCAAAACAATTCCAGATATGCCCCAGATTCAGGTTGTAGGGAAGCAAGTTACAGAACTCCTCATGTTTGCACAGTAGAACACTGCAGTCTGAGAATAGAGTACTCTGTATTTTTATCAAGCACATAAACATGCAGCCACACCCAGCACCAAGGTAAATCAGCTTTGGTAGAGCAGGAGAATTTTCAAATCACAAGTTCTAATGACACAAAACCATGATTCTGCCTGAATTGAAGTAACCAGAGCAGTCCCAGTATACAGGAATCCACATGCTGCATTCACACATGCAGAAGCAGAACCTCTTTGAAAGGTTTCATAAAAAGACTTCTATTCCACAAATCTGAAATGACAAATTTTAAATCTGCCATCCAGAGGGACCTGGACAGGCTGGAGAGGTGGGTACAGGGTGCCCAGAGAAGCTGGGGCTGCCCTGGGATCCCTGGCAGGGTTCAAGGCCAGGTTGGCTGGGCTTGTGGCACCCTGGAGGGGTGGGACTGGGGAGGGCTCTGAGGTCCCTTCCTATCCACACCAGTCTGGGGTTCTGGGAAGTTTATTTCACTTCTAAAATTACAATGGAAAAATAGATCAGAAAACTTTCTCACCTCTTCCAGATCATCCAGCTCTTCTAACCTTGTCCTCACTTTTTCAGACACTGCTGAGCCAGCTGTTGTAGATTTTCCTGTGAAGAATTACATGCTTGAGTTTCTTTAACTTTTAAACACTTGGGACTTCTGAAGGGAAACAAAATTAAAGCAGCTTGACAGGCTCACACAACTAGTCCACTTCCATGACAGAAGACACACATTGATTTCTGTGGTGGCTCTTCCTGAAGAAACATATTTCAACATACCTACAGCTTCTGCACTTCAAACAGGGAATGACAAGTAGGCAAGACTGAATTTATAAACGAATTTTCTTGCAAGTTTTGCCAGTAAGGAAAGAACCACTGGATAGAACTGTGGGGTAATATAGGTTAGAAGAGCCCTACAGGGATCTGTGTTCAACTTTCCTCCTCAAAGCTGGTCCAACTTTCAGGTTGTAAGAGGTTGCACGGGGTTATATCCAGCTATCTAAGGATGCAGATGTCACACTCTCCCTGGACATCCTGTTTCAGTGTTTGACCATTCTCTTCCCACAAAAAGTATTTCTTTTTTTTGCAGAAGCCAAAAATGCTGCATGTTTTCTCAAATACAAAAATTATGATTTACTGTGCAAGCAGCCTTGACTACTCAGCCCAGACTTGCTTCACTAGAAAACAATAAAATATTTAACATTGGGTTCTTTTTTTGACCACTCAGCATATAGCTGAAATCATTTCACTTTCATGTAAAGAGAATAACTGAACAAGTTCCCAATGGACTTGTCTGATTTCCCTTCCAGCAAGCAGAAGAGTTGATGACCTTGATCCTCACAACATTACTGCTCACTTAAAAGGAAAGAAAGATTTAAGCTACAGTGGAAGGCAGTGAATTTCATTTCCTTCCACAGCACAGTCAGAGATTCATCAGCCTACAGGAATTCAAGACAAGGTGGTTGACTGGTTTGTTTTCAATAATAATTTTAAGTAAAAATCCAGCAGAAAACAATAGATCCAACTGTATATCAGAAAGAGAGAGGAAAGGAAAACACATTTCAACTATTCTTGACCACAAACCTGTCACTGCACTCTACCTCAAGCAAAATCTGTTACTGTTAAAGAGACTGCTTACCTTTTTCAGAGCCCATGTACAGATTCTGTGAAGAAACAGAAAAAGCAGGTGTTTAGAAAACATGTACTTGCTAGCATTCCAAGAATGCATGGGGTAATTACACTGCTAATTAAGCCTCTAATCATTTAAAAGCAGATGCAAAACCAGAAGGGTTTTTTTTTCATTGTTACAATAAGGCAAAGTGATGGCTTCTAAGCATCAAGAGACTTCTGGATTCAGCTCCAGAACAATCACCAGAAGTTGGAGCTTGTGGTACAGCTTTCTACAACACTGAAACCCAACTTCAAAGGGCTTCCTGAGATATAGTCATGAAATAATTACAGCACAGCAACATGCAAAATCCATTAAGGTTCTAGTACAAATAAATAAAGCCAGAGAAGCTGCCACTTACAATAGAGAGCTTCTCTGTCGTCGTGTATCTAGCAAGGATTTCACCACGTTTGCTTGACCATGGTTCAAAGTCACTTCCCACTGCTGAGCTGTCATCTTTATCCCGCTTCTTCCGTGCACTATCCTATGAGGACAGGACAAATGCAAAGGTTAGGTACAAATCTGGAGAAAAAGAGAAAGCTGATAAAGGTCAACTTAATGGTTTATGTGCCAACTGATCCTTCCAAAAGTTACTACACTTAAAAAAATAATAATCCATATTTAAATAAATGCCAAGATAAGCTGGATAAATATCAGTAAATAAAAAAGAATACATTATTGTGTTCATACAGTACGTTTCCTATTTGCATTAACCTCTAGCTGGTGAAACAAATATATTTTATCCAGGTTTGGCTTTGCAGTTCCATTTTGGGGTTTTTTAAAATTTTCTTTTATGCAGGTAAAACCCTGCCCTCCAGCGTTACCATGGCAGCAGCAGTAGTCATGGGATCTGCAGCTGCTGCGAATAACGACAAGGGATCGGTACCATCCAAGACACTGCTCAATGGATCTATCATGGAACTAGAAGAGGAGGAGGATGTAGAAGAAGTACTTCCTTTCCGATTCATTTTCTTGGTCTTGGATTCAGTAACCTAGAAGAAAAGTTCAAAACTAGTCAACAAAAAGGCTTTATCTTCCCCTATTTAATAAAACATCAAAATACATGCTGCACAAATTGTGCTCTTGCAGTGAAAGCACAAACTAACCAAAGGAACTCTTCAGGATGAGCACCAGCATTCAAACTGAAGTGCCTCCTTTTCCCCTGAACCTGGAGGCACTCTTCAGTAGCATTTCCATTACTTCCCCACCCCCAATTCTAGGTCAGCAGAAGTAAAAGAACTCCTCCTCTAAGCTTTTTCCTAGTACCCCTCCTCTATTTTACTGTTTTTCTTCCTCTCCTCCAACCTCTTTCATGATTTCTTCTGCTGGTCTCATCTTTACTTGTACAATACTCCAGCCTGGAACATGAAATCCATACATTAAGGCCTCTGTCTTGTCTCCCTACTGACCCTCCTGGGTAAAAGCTGTTGTCCATTTATCATTCATTAGCATAGGACTATCATCTCTTAGCTGCTGGATTTTTCTGCACATCCCATTTTCAAAAGCCCCTCACACATTCAAGAAACACTAAGTGTTTTAAAGCATACAGCTGACTGGCAGTTAACCCAACCCCAAACCTGACATCAAGCAATTACGCAGGTTATTTGTAATGCAACAATTTCATTTTTAAACTTATCCATTATTCAGCATTTAATGCACCCAGGAAAAGCCACAAGCTGGAATGCTGTATTTGTCAGAAGGAGATACCAGCAAGTTTCAGCCAAGGACAAACAGAATAAACCTTGATGCCTCTAAAACAACAGGCCACTAACACAGAAAGCAGCTTCACTAGTACTACTGCCACCTTCAAAGCCTTTTAACTTTAAAGGAGCAGAAGAAAGAGGAACACAACCAGTTCTAATGCACATTCATTTTCCAAAAGTGAACTCACTGTGATGGGTTTTAGTGGATGGTAATCCCCAAAATCCAGGGGTACAGATTCCAGTTTGCACACATCAGGTTCTGAAGCATAGGTTCTTGATCTCGCATGCCTTAAAAAGCAAGAGTAAAAAAAAGAAAGTATATATGCACTTAAATAACCACACACACATATCCTACATCTATACAGAGGCAGGCATATTCACAAGAAGAAAGAAGTGAATAAGTAAATGTAAAGACCAGCATTTCTCTATCAAGGTTTGTGTATTTGAGTAGAACATTGGTGCTAGGAACTAACAGTGGCATACCTTAATTTATCAATGACAACCTAAGGAAGCTGCTCTTTTATACAACAGACCATTCATCCTGGGTTTAATTGCTGAAATATAAATCTAAATATGTATTTTTAAAAGGACTTTAAAGCATGTCCCACAATAGAGGAAGGCACTTCCCTGACCAGCACCAGATGATGATTTCAAAGAGACTTAAGAGTTACAAATGCTTCCTAACATCTCTGACAACACATCAATATAGGAAATTAACTCCTTTTAATTGTGTGGAATAGCAGTAATGGTGAAACAGGAAAATGAAAACATGAACTCACAAAAATACACAGGGCAGCTCTTAGAGCAGCTGCCACGTGGCACCTTCCTGCCAAAAAAACAGATTCACCAAAAAAGAAATATTAAGAATTACTTTAATTTATGGCTGTGCTATGCCAAAGATAAGCTTTGACATCAGACACAGCAGAGCAAGAGAAAGGCTCCAGTGAAATCCACACTCCTATTCCTTTTATTTTCTTGATGCCCATCACCTTTTCTTTATACATGAATAGTCTCTTCAATACACTGCTGTCCTATGATCCAATGATTCTCCTTGCCTACTCGCTTCATAGGGTAATTAGCACTTGTCTGAAAGGTTTTCGCTGTGGCTGCCCAATTATAACATTTCTATGACTGTTACCATTCTGACAGCATTTCCATACCTCTCCTCTACAGATATTTCCAAAGCAGCAGCAAAGAAAGATGTCACTGGCAAGTCACACTTGGCACAAAGGCCAAATTCAATCGTACTCTAATTATCATGTAAGGCATCACTGGGCAAGTATACACATCTAATACACATGTGGAAGGAAGAGCTGTTCCTTGTGCAATTAAGACTTTAAAAAGCACATTTACAATGCAGCTATTCAAGTGATAAGATAGCATGTAAGGTAGCTAATACAGGGGGAGAAGTTCAAGCTTGCTCTGACATTGTGTTGCACTGACTCTCCAGGGAAGGGAGGTCAAGGCTTCCTTCCCCCAGCACAGCAGCGCAGCCAATTCCTGAAAGCAAATAAAACCAAGGCCCAAGCGAGCTGGGCTCTCATCTCCACCACACAGTGCAAACGTCCCCAGGGAATTCATTTTAGAAAGCACAGCTCTGATGTTTTCTATAAAACCTCAGCTGGTTTCATTAACAGTGAAACTTCTAAATCCACTTTTTTTTTTTTCACAAGTAAAAGTTTACATTAATAACAGGAAATACTGAGATAGATGATTTTTCAGTGTGACCAGGTATATACAGGTAAATATTTTGGTAACCTATTGCTGCAATTGGCTCTAACTGCTGCACATCACTTTCCTTGGCTCCACACCAGGTCTGCTCAGGACTGTAACACATCAGTGACATCAAAACCTGGAAGCTAGACAGTCAGTGTGTTAAGGGACATCAGTGGCAGGGCAGCCAGCCTTCCAGAAACAGGCTATCAGCTCGCCTGTGAATAAGTTTGAGGGAAAACGAACTCTGAACATGGCTGCCTTTACTGTGTTTGAGAGGCATCGCCTAGTTTATCCCTCCTTCGCGTACCCAGATCGTTATTCCGTGCTTCCTCAGCCGCACACCATGTCTCCCTGTAGAAACACCGCACGCTGCTAACCCTGCCCCTGCGGTTTGCGGCCCGCCAACGCCGTGTCCGCGCCTCAGGAGCCCGGGAGAGAAAGCGGACGGAGGCCGCGCTCCGACACTCGAACGCCCGGTACGAAACCCTCGTCTCCACTGCGAGCCCGCGGCGACACGGGTGGGACAAACCGGCTCCCTCTTCTGGGTACAGGGCACATATCGAACCACCGCGGCGTCACCGCACCGACCCAAAAGCCGGCCGGCCCCGGGTTACTTCCTTGCTTCATGAGGGACAGCGGTGCCTCGGCAGCAGAGCCGCCGGCCATCCCCTCCCGCCAGGGCCCGCGGCGGCTCGGGCCCGCGTGGGAACCGCGGGTAACGCCGCGGCCCTGGCGCCCCAGGCAGCTAAACCCGGCGCGCTGCGGGTCTGATTGCGGCCGTCAGATCGCTCCGGAGAGCCGCCGATAGAACAGCCGGGCTGTGCTCCCGGACGGCGCCGCAGCTCCCTCCCGCCACTCGCGGCCGCTCCAGCCCCTCAGGCCGGACGGCACCGAGCCTCCGCGGGAAGCGGCCCAGGGGGCGACAAGCAGTTTCTCTTCCTGAGGGAGAGGCTTCCCCGGCCCTGCTCTCGCTAGCGGAGCTTCCCCCACAGGCACCCTGAGCCGGCCTCCGCGTCGTAGCCCCGAACCGCGAGAGGCGCCGACTGCTGCCCTCGCCCAGCCGCAGAAACCCGCAGCCCCCTCGGAGCCCGTCACCCGGCCGCGCCCTCCCCCAGCGCCGCCTGACGAGCCATGAGGAGCGTAGACCCCTCCTGGGAAGGAGACCGACCGCTCCACCCGCGCCTCCCTCAGCCTCACCAGGGGAAGGCAGCCATCTTACCGCCCCGTCACGTGAGGCAGCGACCGGGCAACGCCTTCCGCCGCCATGTCCCGCCCCGCGGCGGGAAGCGCCTCGCCTCAGAGTGGGCGTCAGCCGCCCTGCGCCGGGGCTGCTGGTGCCCTCTGGGTTTGCCTTCTCCCGGCTTACAGCGAGTGAGTTTTCAGCCCAGAAAGGGAAAAGAAACACAGTTCTCTTTAAAGATTTAAAGTTTATTGTGCAGGATGTTTTTAAGTAAAAAGCGAGATCAATGAAAATGAAGTACAAAAATAAATACACTTTTATAATGATATTACAATTCCACGCAAAATAAAAATATTAAATATGTATAAATACAAAACATCACATACAGAACGAATCCTGGCACTCATCAAGAGAAAGGCCTCATGAAAGTTAAACACAACCTTTGTGCCACAAATGTTTCCTCACATGTATGGGAAGCATGCTTAAAATAAAAGGTTTAGATGTGAAACCTCAACCAGAAGTAAGCATTTTTTACTAACACACCAAAAGCCTATTTTTACATCGCGACTTGTTGCCTATGCTAATAATAAATAGAGCACATAAAACATTCTTTAAACTCACCATCATTAGCACTGATAAATCAACAGCACATTTTTGCCACCTGTGACACAGGTTACTCTCGTCGTTGTAAGATGTTTCCCCTCTTTGAGATGTTCTCCTAAGGAAAGCTGGGAACCAGAACAAAGCTTTGATGCCTGCTGGGTGAACACGAAGCCTGCCTCAGGCATTTTCTGTATTACTCTGAAATTTTAAACATCCAGAGCATTTGTGTGAAGGAGGCAGGTGCTCCACTGTGTAAACTCTTCCCCCTCTCAAGCTTTCAAATAAGCAGCACAGCAAAGTGCCACAGAGCTGTGCTATTCTTCTAAGTGTTTAGGCAGCATTTCTGCCATTTTCCAAGTACACAATCTGGGTAACTTACTGCATGATACTTTGAACAATGGTCCTTAGCTGCAAAGGACAGACTAAAGTGCCTCAAGCACGCTAATTCACTCATCACTGCCCATGAAGATGTGCTCCTCATCCCACCATTAATGCTCCTCTTTCATGCTGACTACTCAAGACAATTACATTTTCAGTCTTTTTTTCTCTCATGGATCTGCAAACATGTTACAAAGCCTCCAAAGTTGGGCTGTCATATTGCAGATACTGTAAAAGCAACAAAATAGAACCCATTTCTCATTCTAATAGTCAGTTCTCTACTAGTACCATTATAGCACTGCAAAAACTTACAGAGGCAGGCTTTACTGCCCTCCCAGTGCTAACATCGTGTCTGAAGTTCAAATGTTACTGAATTCTGCTCCCCTCAAGTCAAAGGGCAACATCCATCAGTAGGAAGACCAAGGCAAAATATGAGCACGACCCTACAATGTTAGATTTCCATAAATATGAGTGTGTTACTTGGCCTTCGGGATTTTTTTTCCCCGAGATCATGTTTATGGTACAAAGGCCTGTTAGATCATGGTAGAAGAGAAACTGCCAAGAAAAACTGCAGCTGTCATCAACAAAATGTAAGATATCTGAATTACTATTATGGACAATAATTTTTAAGTGTGAAATGGTAAAACAATTAAAATCTTGCCTTCTGAAATCTTTCTAAAACACACATTTCTCTTCGTCTTGGCCAAAAGACGCTGCCATAGGAAAGTCCAGTAGACAGAAAGGAAAAAAAAATGTCTTAGGATGCTTCCAGCACAGTGATTTGATTGACCACATGCAAAAATGCAGTCATTAAAAGTATGCCTGTTTGCATCTGGATCCATGTCTGCCCAACTGAGCAGAAATTCAAAACATTTGGGCCATTAGTATTTAAATTGAGGTGATCACATTCATACAGAAAGTACATCCAAAAATTTTGGGTTAGTTTGAATTAAGGTTGGGTTTTGGGGTGGGATTTTTTTTTTCCTTAACTGCTTTAGCTTTATGGCATGGAACTAAAAATACATACATGTGATGTGTTTCTGGTGGCAATCATACACAGAATTAAATAATGCAAAAAGCATGTCAGACACAAGAACTTGAGAGTGTGAAAGTCACAGATTACCTTAATGTTGCCCCGTGGTGGTCTTTAAATAAATGAGATCATGAATCTTATGTGTACGTTGTAGTATGAATGTATAATAAGTTTTAACGTGCATTTTTTCCACAAGTATTAGAGCTTTGTAGCCCTTTCTTACTTTAATATGATTGCATTAATGCGTCATCATCTGGAAATGCCAAAGTGTGTTTTTCATTTCTAAATATACATATAGAAGATGCAATATCTGAACCAGTGCTGCTGTTAAAAAATAGCCATTTTATCCCAGTGAGTGTTGTCTTCTTAAATTGTCACAGCATTTGGCTTCTTTCTTTGGGTTCTTCCTGCATATGCTCCTAAAAATGGAGTAGAAACTTTACTATTTTACAATTAGTAGTACTGGTTTTGTAACAGGCTTATTCTAAAAGAATAGTTGGAAAAGTTTAGGGCAATTTTTTTTAAGCAGTATCATGTATTCACTGGCTTCTTTTAAAATGACAGTTTTCATAATATTACAACCCAAAATGCCTTATAAGAACCACCTATGTGTTTGAAAGTAATAACATTTTACAGCATTTCCTTCCTCAAACTATTCCATCTTATTTTCTGCTACTCAAACATCTACAATTTCCCAGTTTTCAAACTATGTCTGTTACCAAGACAGAGGTTAAATGACTGATGAGTTTAACTATGCCATGTTCTACTTTTAAACAATCTATTAAAAAATATAATACAAGTCAAATATTTAAGATAACTCTTTCCTCTTCCCCAGCTGCCACAGTAATAAAGTGAGAGACAGTTGTGGGTTTGCATACGTCACTATACACGACCAGAATTAAAAGTGTGTGTGAAGGTGGTCGTCAGGCAGAGCCCTTCTGGAGGGAAGCTGCTCAAGTAAACAAACAAACAAGCAGATCTCTCCACATGGAACAAGTATATACATATATACATGTTTAGAAAGCTGTATTATACTATGCAAAGCACATTATCTTCCAGTAATAAAGGGTTTAGCACTGCAGGCTGCTGAAAAGTGGCACAACTCGGCATTCATTAGGTTCAGGCAGTCACTAAGAGTGTCAGCAGTGTGAGCAGACGTCCCCAGAAAGCAGTGACCACATGGTGCAGAGCAGTGGAAATGGAAGACAGCAATGGAACAATTACCAGGCATTAAATGAATGTGACAAAGTCAGCGCCAGTCCTTTTTTGCATCTTCAGTTCTGCTTTGCCAGAGCTGCAGTGGTTCCTTACAGCCAGCACAGTGCAAAGCAGCTCCCGAAACGCCCCTGGAGGCCTTACCACAGGAGGATTCCTCACATCTGAACACTGCTTCCCACTACACAAAAAGGCATTCTCAGTGCTGTACTCTTCAGCTCACCTGTGATCTCGTAGGACAACAACCAGGCTGACAGGCATGATGCTTTCATAGTGATTTCTAACACTACTGCTTAGCTCTCCTCAAGTGCACTCCAAGTTATATAAAAATCTCACAAATAGTAGAGAGAAGCATAAAAAAACCCCCAGCAATCTAGACTCAGGAATTCAAGAAGTCAAACTTCATTAGAGCTACAAACCTTCAGCTTTTCCTGTGGCTGGGAGAACAATTACACCCAGCCTCTCCTGTGTGACACACCTGACAGCCACAGCACCTATGATCCTGTAACCTCACACAGGCAATGTGCTCCCTGCTCAGGCTGGACAGGCCAAGCACTGCTGCCACCCAAATACTCTGAGTGCCTCTTGCCCTGTATGTCTTTTCCACACCACTTCCTCAGCCTGGGTAGAAACAAGGGAGATGGATAGGTCTGGTTGCAATAGCTGCCCGATCCCAACCACCTTCTTTCCAACAGAATCAGATCACGTGCAATGCCCTGCCTGGCACAGCTCAGAGGCATCACTGTCCTACTTAAAATAACTGGGAAAAAGAATCATCAAGTAAGACTTTTTACAGGCTCAGTAGTTTGTACTTTTCCCTTTAGCACAGAACTCTGGATTGAATGAGTACAAAACAACAATAATCTCCATATAGGATTACCAGTTGCTTGCTAGAAGAAATGCTTTATTGCCACAAAAAGACAAGAGTCAGAGTGGTATTAAAGCTACAAAGCAGTTTGCAGACAGAAGTTAGAACAATCAGAGGAATGAAAAAACCCCATACTTGGCTCAGTATGTTATTGTTTTCTTCTGAGGGTATGGCTCATGCCTAATTTGAATGCATGACACATACATAATAACCATGTTCTGCTAACCCTCCTTCCCTTATGCCCCTCTAATGAGAACAATTTGATTGGCAGTCACGGATGGATGAAGACAAGAAATTAAATAGAAATATTATGGGTTAGGAGTATAGCAGATATAAATAAATAAAACTCTATTGCCTCGACCAAACCACTGCTACAACTCTTCATAAGAGAAGCAAGTGCATTAGTTTGGCTCTGTACCTTTTCTTTTCAAATCGACTTGAGATTACATTTTCTCCATCTACGGTTTTTCACAGACAGAATTTGTTGCCTCACTACAGATGACTTTCAAGGATCTCTCTTGAAAAGATACCTTATTACTTTAAAAACAAAACAAAACATATCCCAAAACCGACTCAACATACTGCCAAGCCTTTCACTATTCACATTCTATCCATATACAAAGAAAAAAAGTTATATTTAAACCTATTCAATGTAAAGCTTTTCATGGGTTTTACATGGGTTTTTTTCTTTCATGCCAAGTGCTCACCTCTGCTCTTGGTTTCATGAAGTACTACAAAAGACCTCATGCTCTAGTAAAACATAACTCGTGGATACTCCATGCTGGCATTGCTTCAGGGCAGTAATAAATACAGAATTGCCCTTACAGGAAAGGTTTGATACTTGAGACCCAAAGATCATTCAGATCACTATGGAAAACAGCTGAAATCCTTCTACATCATGAGCCTCCTTGAGCCCAAAAATTCCCAGTTTTTATACTTGACTTGTAGAACTCTCCTTTGAGAATAAAGTGCAATTAGATCTTAGTTTTTAAATATATAAATCACTTTACCTTGTGATAAAGTTCTTCACATAAGAAATTTAAAATCTGATTTTAAAAATGGAAATTGTTTAAGATGCTTCATCCTGTTTTAGTCCCTTCATGGCTGAACAGGTGGAAAACTGCAAGGTTTTGTACTATTAGCAACCCTTTTTAACAGAAGGTAACCAATCAATGGTCTCTGTGTGCAAGTACAGGAATATTCCACTTGGGTCACTCAGACCTGTGACTGCTATAGTAATGTGTATTATTTTAGGACTGTGTGATGACCGAATGCCAACCACAGAGTCTGACAGTGTCCTTCCAGTAGGCTTCATGTTGAAAACAAATGACATGCACATACAAGACTAAGAACCAAATGACATTAAGATTGAAATCTAAGTCTAGTTTGACTCCTATTAGCTTCTCAAAGAGTTACAGTGAATATATCTGGCAAACTTCTTTTATGACCAGGCATCTGGCGAGTGAAAGCAAATGAGCAGTGCACTACATTCTATATACCATGCTCACAGAGTCTGAAAGTGGATGGTTAAGTTACCAGCACATGGTTGTTTGAAGAGATAGGTTAGATTTAAGAGGCAGCAAAGCAGGTGCACAAGGAAAGGAAAACAATACATTGCCCATTTACTTTTGCTAGATCTAGTAACTTATTTACTATAAGAGCCAAGCACCAATTTTCTACACACCTGAAACAGCCTTGTTAGACACTCTGCTCTCTGGGGCCTTCTTTCTACTTTGCTCAACCCCCTTCACTGAGGTCTTAGGGGTTCTAATTAAATATAAAAGAGTTAATAAGTCACTTGCATCAAAGTTGAAAGGCTGTATCCAAAAATACAAAGACACTATCAAACTGTGTTTGGCATGAAAACATTTTTTACAGCGTCCCACAGAGCCTCCTCCTGAATACACATACAATTCCTATTGGCATTGTTATGGTTTAAGTACATACATTTAATAGGAGAACATCTCCCCACAAACAGGTTCTTAAAACTATTCAAGAAACTGAGTTAGTTTGGATACTATGGCATTACAGCCTTCATGTGAAAACAGACATCTTTCATTAGGTGGAAGCAAAGCTTCATGGAATGAATGTTACAAATAGAAATGTCAGAAAACAGTGTAAATGGAGACAATATACAAGAGGATGACAACACTAAGTATTTTCTTGGTGTAGAAGGTAAACCAAAACTTCATCACTCTCTCAGAATACTGTGAGAAGTAATTACTTTTACTTTGAACAAGAGTTGCACCAGCATGTGTATGTATTATTCAGAAATCACTGTGCTCTTGCACTCTGCATGTACTTTCATCCTAAGGCTATAAACACACTGTGCTCTTACCCTTGTCTGCAAAGCAGTCTATGAACTGGTGCATTCTGTCCTTGGTTTGGTTGAAGTACACTGTTAAAACACAAACATAAAGCACAAATTTTTGTCAACAACAGAAAACCACTTTTCTGTCAGCTTTCTCAAGATAATCAGTGATTACACTGCTAAGTAAAGGGCATTAAGGAAAATAGTAGTGTCAAACTGAAGCTTAAGAGATACTAAGAGCATATTCTCAAAGAAAAACCCTGCACCTGAGCAGAGATTTAAAGCCATAAATAATTTCTGCAGATAAACTGACTCTGATAAAATAAATATTTTCTAACACCTAATGAGCTAATAAACCCCTTTTCTCAGGCCACACCAGATCAGGTTTCATTACTGTCCCTCATAGTATTGGCAGGATTTGAGCCAACCAGTTGCAAACCAACAACACAGACTCAAGCATCAATCATCATATGACATTCTTTAAAAGAATCCTGGTAAAACCAAACTTCACTCACCGGCTTTCAGGAGTTTTTTGTTTTATGATGATTTTTTTACTTGGCATTCCCATTTCTGAAGCCCTAGAGAAACAAAAGTATTGAAACATATTTAAATTATAAAAGCATCACCTAGGTCTGAAACAGAAACAGTAAGAGAAAACCTACAGCAGGATCTATCTCTACATGCAATACTGCCAGAGCAGTGCTACAGATGATCACCTTTTACTCAGGAGCAAGTGTAACACAGCTGTTCCTTCCCCTGTGTCGCAGGACAATGCCTGCTGCCTTCCCCCGAAACAACTTTTCAGAGATACTCCAAGTATCTCTATTGACAGGCACCTCAGAAAGATTGATATAGCAACCTGGAGCACTTTTTACAACATCAACCATAAGCTAAGTGCATGAGGATCCTTTTGCTCACCATTGAAATACAGCAGAAACACACAACTGAGAACAGACATTTTTCTCTCATACAAACCAAAACCTCTTAAGAGTGAACTACCACTAGTAAATCACCACCTCCTGAAGACTTATTCATTCCTCCTCAGGAAGATAGCTTGCAAAAAAGCTCTTACTCCAAAATCTTCCTTTCACTATTTTCAGTGCCTCCTACCCATCCTCTTGCACCCAGCCCCACCACCACAGAGAGAGAACTGCACACACTTCATGTACTTCTTCCTGTCCAGAGATTTCTGTGTAGCTGTTGAGAGCGTCGCTCTCTCTCTTGGGCTCTTTACTTTATCCTAAAAAAACAAAAGAACCAACAAAAACACTAGTTACTGCTCTTATTGAGTTTAACTCCCTCATACCCACCCCTACTTAAAAAAAAAACCCAGCAAACAAACAAAACCCAACCATGCTTTCTGTACTAAGTCCACATTCAAGCTAAATTCAAGGAGACTTTTTTTAAAATGAAAGAATCTTCCTTATATTATCAGATCAAAAATATTTGTGTGCCATAATTAATTCTTATTTAAAGTAGGGCCTTTTTGTTATTACTTTGACCATGTTTTTAATTCTGTTTTATACATTCACATTCTAAAAGTTTCAAGACACTAATCTCCTACTGCTGTGACCTCTAAGTAACCTACAGAAGCATAATTAAGCAACAATTCAGATTTTAAAACCTTTTCACTGGTTAAGGAAGAATCTCTTAACAGCAAAATGATTCAGTATTTAAAAGTCTTAAAACAGTTTGCATTCCCTTGACTATAACTCACCATTTGCCTGAGCATCTTCTCTTTACGAACTTCACGATCATGATGGAGAATGTTCATTCTTTCTGATGCCTCCATCGTAAAGAAGATGTCATGGATGTCAAACAGAGCAGCTCTCAGCTGGAAGGAAGTAAAATTTTAATAAAACATGCAGTCAACTTAACACCTGCTCAACAAGCTAAACAAAACACTTGAAAAAATAATTTTGAAATCTCTCTTAACATGTCAGCACAACCCCAGGACCTTCTCTTCACAGCCACAGTTTTACTGTCAAAGTCACTGTGAGGGTTTTAGGTATATGTAGTGCAAAAGCAGAACAGCCAGGAAAGAAAAATAAAGGTTTAGTTTGTGTCACCTGAGCCATTACTCTTTCATGGAGGGATGCATCTTGTGCTGAAACGCTTCCTCTTTTTAATGGGGCTTCAGATTGGAAGTTTTTTATGAACTCCATAGTGTCCTGGGGAAGATGGGAAAAGAAGTTAAGCACCCAGCGTAATCCTTGACACCAAGGGAGCCAGTACAAACGCCACGCGTAGGATGTACAGCCTCTGCGCAACACAACACAAACACACTCAGGTGACAGACGTTCCCAAACTCTTCTGAAGGCAGAAAAGCCATGGTCTCACCTGGCAGCTGAAACAAAGAGGAGAAGCTGCATAATAAAAATGCTGATCTTACTTTTACAGTTTGCTTAAGATGTTTCAGTTTTTCTGTCTGCAGGAGTCTCCGGGTGAGAAAGCCCTTTGCCACAGCAGTGACCTTATCAAACTTCATTTGTATCTCTGGACTGAAAACCTTAAAAGAAAAGAAACATCTTCTAAACATTTGATAAATAAGCAAGAATTATGAGTTATTTCTCAGGTAACATCCATCGTGTCACGTAAATTTTCAAGTAAGAGCAAGCTGCTGATAAAGTTTTGGCCAGGCCAGAAGTTCCCCCCATAATGCTAACTCAGCAGAAGCAACACATCCTTACATGATTATTTCACCTACGGGAACAAGGAAAATAGCCTACAGAGTTCTCTTCTGTAACCAAAGTTGATACAGCACGGGATAGGCAGCTTTTCTGTGAGATTTATTACTCACAGCTATTACAAAGTAACCAGCATCTTAAAAGACAGAGCTTTTTAAGCTATCAACTTTCTTCTTCCCTTACCTGAGTCCACCTAGTTTTGATCCTGTTACTCGGCCGAGAAACTGAAGTTTTTATAACTCCACCACCTGATGGTCCCCAGAGGAAGAATGAAGTTTCACTTGTTGAAGCAAAGGTGTTCGGTGTCGCAGTATGAGTGAAACCTGTGTGTAAAGCAGAATGTACAGCTCCAGACTCTCTTCCATCCATAAAGCACAATGATGGTGTGCATGTGTAACCTCTGCTCAGAGGGAGCAGCTTTGTTTACTAGGTCAGTTACAGGCAAGAAGCAACCTGAGTATTTCAGATTCATTTCCTAGGAAATTCATTAAACAGAAGACAAACAAAACCATTTCTGGGAGAGGTGCTCACCAGCTATAGCTGCAGTTCCTTGCAGTGGGGATGCCCTGGCAGAGCCCCTCTAACCCTCCCACGGGGCCCGGTGCCACATGGCACGAGGACGAACATTTCCTGGCACGATGCAACTCCACATCCCCATCCTTGATCAAGGGAGTTTACTCCGAGCTTGTTTTCCTCGAATACACCCGTAACAATTATGCAACAAATGCAATACATGGAACAGAGCCAGGATGGCTCAAACTGTGCTAAATGCCAGCTAGACAGTTGCAACTCAGAATTAGTTTTACATGTGCTGTCAAGAGCTGAAAGCAGCAGCTGCCACACATCCTGAGCAACCGGCACCCCAGGACAGGAACTCTGCAGTTCCCAGTATTGCGGGGCAGCTGGTCCAGCTGAGGCACTGTACAGCCAAGTGTACCCCAATAGTTAGCCTGTGTTGTACCCTCTTGGATTTACCAATGCTGGTAGCGTTGGTGTTATGGACTGTCTCCAGCTGAGACTGCACACTTTCCAGCAAGCCACTTTCGCTTTTTTTCCTCCATTCCAACTCCATCCTACTGTTGATGTTCACTTTGGAAATTTCTATTTCTGTTGTAGTAACCTTCTTCCCTTTCAACTTTCTCTCCTGCTCTTCCAGTTCCTACAGGAAAAAGAACCAACCATGAGATTATTTTTGTAACCCTGCAAAGGAATAGAACATACATTTTCAAACCAAATGCTTCCTGACGAGCTGTAATACAACCCATGTGCCCTTTTGCTTAGAATTTTGCCCTTTTTCCCTTACCTTCTGCAACTTCTCCTGTTCTCGCTCTTGTTCAGCTATCAGAATTGACAGTTGTTGTGCATGCTGCTCTTCAAGTCTTTTCCTCATTTCTTCAAAGGCCAACATTTTAGTTTTTAAAATATCTTCTGAGAAAGACACACCACAAAAAATGAGTATTAAATAGTATCTATATGATCGCTGCCACAGACAGACACGCTTCTAACAGGAGTAATTTGCATCATCAGGGAAAGCACAAGTTATCTTTGATATCAGGTTTCCATTATGTACTGCAAAGAACCCTGATATCAAGTTTCCATTATGTATTGCAGGGAACCTCATCAGTTACTGCAGTCCTTCAAAATATTTACATGTTCCCATTTGTGGGACAGCCATGTGAACAAACAGCAGTAACGCCAACTGAGCCTGTATTAAAATCAGGACACAAAAAATCTAGCCCTAAGAATAAGATAGGGTGAATTAAAATTCTTTCAGGCACTTCAGCTTGCTTTAGTACAGACTTGTGCAGATTTAACACTGCCCTGAATTTGAAGAAAATACTTCCATAATGACCTGCGACCCATTAAATGGTATTTTCATTTAATTTACACAGGGTATCTTTGCTTTTAGCAGCCTCCATTAGGCCTCACAGGCTAAGGCATCATTTTCATAGTCAAACTAAATTCCAATTTCTACATTCAAATAGGAAATTCATGTTTGTGCTGTCAAGTTACACCCTTGAGAATAAATACAGCACTCACAGAACTGACACACTGTGTTTTAGCTGATGTTTCCTCAAATTGCTCATCGAGTATTTGTTCCAAATAAATGCTATAAGACTTCTGACATCATGCAAGACAGCAATTACTCCATCCTGTAGCTGTTCAGAACAGCTCAAGCAGTGGAGCTGAATTTCAGAATTTGTCATTAAAAATTAGGGAAATAATGAGATTACTGAAAAAAGGGCAATTTACACTCACAGTTTTCCCCTTTTTCTAAATATATACACATACTTAGCAGCACCAACGACTAATGATCACTGGGAATTTCTTCCCTAAAAGATTTATAAACTGAGTAGTTTAAGGAAAACCCTCAACTGCAGTAAACTTACCTTTTGCCATACTATCAGGGGAGGTGTTCTTGGTAATGTAAACCGATCCCACAGGATACTTCTGTTCTTGCAACCACTGCTTCTCTTGTTCTTCCACTCCAACTGCCAGAACACAGGGACTGTTCTCTTTTTGGCAGCTGTCGGTCTCCAAATCCAGTCTACATTTCACCTTCTCAAAACTGCTTTCTAGGAAGTGCTCGTTTGCTGGGGAAACGCTCAGGGTGTCCATCTGCTGTCGCACGCTCTTGCTCTGCATTAGTAGTGGGGATGGGTTTTCTACATCGTAAGATTTATTGAGCTCTACTGGGGAATTACTTTTAGCATTTTCTAGCAAAGCAGATGGTTGGGTCTCATTCCCAGCTAGGAGCTTCTGGGTCACTGCAGACTGACTGATGGCAAACGGCTCGGTCAATTTTGGAGCTACAATATTAGTGCTGGTCTCTACTTTATAGGGCCCTCCACTGTCCAGCACTACGTGTCCTTCCACTGACAGTGTCCCTTTGCTATCCAAGTGCCCAAAGGAATGGCGATTCGGTTTGCCAACCCCCAGCCCATCGTAAGGGCCGGAGGGATTCCTGCTGACACCAGGAACTCTGCCAGGGCAGACCATAGTGAAGTCCACCATGAACTTTGGCACCGATTCAGACACGTTATGTTTGTCTGCGATATCTTGCATGATTAAATCCATTGCTCTACCCTTGCCTTTGGGACTTAACTCGTAAGCATTCACAGGGTTATTTATGATGATGTGTCCCATTGATAAAGGCCGCGGGCGCCTGCGGTGCATTTTAGGGCTCATGCTTGGCTCTGGGCTAGGTAGTTTGGCATAGGAGCCCGTGAGGCTCCTGACGATGCTACTGTCACGATCAAACATGGAAGTCTTTTTAAATTCTTCATCCGAATCCGAGTCCACCGGTGGGGGTGTTCCAACTCTCATGGGTATGTCCACTTTAGAAAAGCTGGATAAAGCTGACATACTGGTGCTATGTGCGTGAGCAGAGGCACCTTGGAGAAGGGCGTTTGATTTGTTAAGACTGGGTTTATCAGGCGTCGGGGTGGTGCAACTTCTGCCTGCAAGCTTTGCTCGCTCCTTCACAGAGTCGGCTGCTTTAGCGCTGTCGTTTTCTTTATCTGAATGACTTTCGCTCGTACTCCTCTTTGAATTACTTTTGGAGCTACGCTTGCTCTGCTCTCTCTCAATGCACTCCCTAGATTTCTTCATCAGGTTCTGAAGACTCATCACGTATGGATCCTGGACTTCCTCATCTGACAGCGGCGCTCCCAGCCCCTCCTGCTTTTGCAAAGCACGTGAGGCGAGCCTGTTATGCACACTGTCAGGGGACACAGCCCTTGGACAAGGGACGTCTTTTGGGATGCGAGTCTCACTTTGCTTCAAAAAAACATTTCCTTCTGTTGCTTGAACTACTGCTGGCACATTTGATGTCCCGTGCCCAGCAGCATCCAATGGCCTAAGTTCTGGTGTCTTTTCAAGCCCCAGGGAACCATTCCTTTCAGGAGAACAGGCCAAACTGGCATCCAATAGAGCTGTGAAGTCAGTCGCAGCCTTTGAATCTGAATCAGGACAGAGATTCTCAGCCTCCTGTGCATTCACATCACTCACATTATGTCCTTTCCTCATCTGCAAACAAATAATGAAAAATAAAATCACTTATTTTGGATGCCATCTCCTTCAGATTACTGCAAGTTTGGCATGAACTTAAAGAATGGTGCCACCTTAAAACTAATAAAAGCCTTCCATTTGAAGGCTACCAATTTCCTTCAAATGACCTCCAATACAGAGCTAATTGCAGTAAGAAAAAGATTACTGGAATCAAAATATAAATTTGAATAATGGTCTACTCAGAGTTTCCACTGATACTGAGTACTGAATGCAGAGATGCTGTTTTCTTCACAGGGTAATTTGGGCACACTCAAATATTTTTATAGCTTCAAATTATCTTACAAGATTCCTCTTAAAATATGAAAACGTTTTTACTTTTAATGATAAACGTAATTGAAAGATTTCAGCATGACATACAGATTGACTAAGAACAAAGATGACTAAGAACAAAGAAATAAAATTCCTAATGAAAACAGTGGATCTATAAACTATTTTTAAATTTCTTTGTTAATCCAGGGACAACAAAACACAAGTTATACTCTGTCAATACATGGGAAAATTACTTTGAGAATTACATGCCAGCATTTGTTTAAAAGGATTTTCACACCAAAATTATCCTAACAGTTACCCTATGTGCTACAGCTCACCCCTGAAAGGAAAGCCAACTTATTTTGCACTGAGCATATCTTCCTGGTCTGCTCTTCAAATCCTGCCAGGTGACCGTTGCCACGTGTGAGCCAGCACACAATGCAAATGGGCAAGTTATGTTTGCCACCACAGTAACTCAACAAATTCCACGCTGACTGTACTTGGTGAAGCAAGAGGTTAAAAGACTGTATTGCAAAACTGCTTCAAAAATAAATAATACTGCTTGATGAGATGTATTTAATATTATTTTCAATTTAAATCTCTACTAAATTCATTGCTGAGGCAGCAAAGAGAACAAAACAGTTGCAGGAAAATTACAAAGCACACAACAAAATTATGAGTTGTTGCAAATGTAATCATAAGGTTGACTATAGATTATTAAACTACAAGCTTGCAAATCAAGCAAGCCGGTTGCTCTAACACCAGGGGTTTTGTTCATTTGTTTTTATAATGCAGTTGCTTGGAGTTGCCATCTGGTGTGATCTGCCTTTCACAGTGAAAAGCAAGCCCTGTGCATTACAATGAATGCAGATACTATCACTAAATAACCAACTATCAGGTCACCTACCACGAAGTAACTGGCAAACGCTGGTTCTGGAGAGTTAACTGCTATAAATTTCAGGTTTATATAGATGAACACTTAAAGCCCACTTTCTCCAATAAGCAGAGTTTTTCTGTAAAGCAGCTCTGGACCAACAGTACCTGAACATTTTCTATAATCTCCTGTACACGATTCAGTAAAGCGCTTTTCCGAGAGCTCTGTCTCCAGGTCTCTAGATCCAGTGCTTTCTGCTTATATTGCTGTATTTCCTTTTTCTTTTCAAGGCTGAGCTGCAAAACACAGTGAGAGAAACATGGTTTATATGAGAAACTGCAAATTTCAAAGAGAAAACCAAACAGAACAACAGCAGAACAGCAATCACCTGAGGCGAGACTCGGATAAAGAGAAGCTGGCATTGAGAGTGCACACAATTAGACTTTTTTAAAATGGAATATGTAGGAAATGCCTTCTCCACACACATGCAAACAAACATGGATTTAAACCTATCATTTATTAAAAAATCTGCATGAACATTACATACTACAGTAACAACTTCAAATGCCTGCAGGACAGGCCCTTCCCAGCCCGCTGTGGAGACCTGAGGTCTGGGCTCCCTGCCCAGCCCTCTGTGACCTGCATTCCTACCTGTACTCAGGCTGGGAAGGACTAACTCCCACTTGCCCCCCTGAACCAGAGGTGAATTTCACAAGACAGAAACTTATGCAAGCAGTCTGCAGGATCCTTTCAACAAGCAGCATCTGAAAACCTTCTGAGTGACTGCTTCAGGAGACATAGTTTGGATAAAAGTCAAAGCTACAAGAACTGGTTTCACAGAGTTTTACAAAATTCAGCAGGCTCAAGACAAATATCCCCCCAGTTGTAAAGGACAAACATTACAATGTGTCACTCAGTCTCCAATGGATACCCCTATCCATCATACTTTGCATCCCTGAACAAGGAAGCCAGCTGCATTACTGCACAGGCTGCCAACAGTTCAGCTTGGCTCTGTTTGTATTAGGCACACAATGACTTAACGTAATTGATGAGCCTGTGAAATACAGCAGAGGAAGCTGCAAACACAGGCAAACCAATAAATTTACTTTAAAGCTTTTTAACTACCCCACTATTTCCTATTTGCACCTTTTTTTGGACACTGTTAAACAAACTCCTGTGTTCAATATTTGAAATGTCAATGTTTTACATAAAATTAAGCCCAGCAGTAACATCTATTTAACACAACTACCATTTTTACTCCCCTTGTGTAGACCACAAATTTCAAGAGATGAAAAAATGTGAAAAAAAACCCTTATCCCCTTACACTGTAAAATTAAGGCTAGGAATGCTTAGAATACACCAAGCCAGACAATACCTCAAACAGAGCTGTACCCTCAGGAGAATCATTACATGCAGAGATCAAAGCTAGTGCCAACAGCACACGGGGGAAGGAGGGGGGAAAAGAGCCTTACCAGAGGGGAAAGCACAGGAACTCCATGGAATTGGATGAGGGAGATATTTCTGTGCTGAACAGCAAAAGAGGTTTCTCTTTTTATTGCCTCTTCTTGGAGTCTGGAAAGATGCTTCTTACAGAATATTTCGTAGTCCTCCATCTTCATGTTAACTATGCTGCAAAGAATAGTAATGTCACTCTTCCACATGCTTCCAAGAGCATGGAAGAAAAAAGCCACCACAACTCACCCTGCATCACCATGTTCTGGGAAGCAAATTATACCTTACACAACTCAATTAGGTTTCCCTTCTTCCTATCATTAACAAAAGCTGCAAAGCTGTTCTTTCCTTCCCCATATAAAAAAGAGATTCTGCAGACATGAGCAAAAATGATGCCAGGTACACTGGAAAGGAAGCAAGCGTTGAGATAACCGAGATTTACAAAATCACACACGCTACAATCTCCATCTCCATCCAGATGAAGCCTTTAAGGTCTCCCACAATAGACCCTGGGAGCTGAAAACAAAACCCCAAACCAATACATAAAATCGCTACCGAATTTTTAAACTTAAGCGAGAACTACGCCGGTATCAGCGAGCGCAGCCTTCACGTCCAGGGGCCGAACCTGTGCCTCCTGCCGTGAGCCGCCGCCACCAGAAGACAAACCCCAGCCTTGCTCCCCGCCGAGCCCCGACGCCCCCGAGGCCGCCCGGCCCCGCGGAGCCGCCGCTCCGAGCCCAGCACCGCCTCCCAACGCTTTTGTTCCCTCGCACAGCCCGGTCTCTTTCCGCCCGCCTGCCTCCCGCCCGCTCCGGCGCTCCGAGACCTCCCAGCCCGCCCGGCGGGTCCCTGCTCCCGTGCCCGGGCGGCAGCCTCGCCTCTCCCTGCCCCGCACCCGCTGCGGAGCGGGAAGAGGCACCGGCAGGGCCGGCCGGGCCCTGCGCCCATCACGGGCGCCGGCCCCCGCGGGCACGGCCCCCCCAGGCCCTCACGCACCCGGAGACCCGCTCGGTACCTGCGCGGGGCTCGAAGAGCCTGACCTGGCCCAGCCGCTCGCTCCCAGTAGCCCGGCAACCCGCGGCGCCGCCCCGCCCCGCAGAACTACAAGCCCCAGCGCGCACCGCGGCCCCGCTCCCCCCGCCCACGGGACGCGGCCGGGCCGGATGTTCCGGGAGTAAACCCTCCCGCTTTACTCTAAGAAACGACGGGAGCCCAACCGGCCCCGCAGGCGCGTGGTTCTCCCGGGATAAGCCCGTCGGCTCCGGGCCGGCTGCAGGGCAGAGGCAGCACCGGTTCCCGGGATTCGCACCCACCGCTCTGCCAGACTGGGGCAACAGGGCACCGACCTCGGCTATTTCTGAAACACACAAGAGCTAAGCGCAGTCTAGCGGGCTGCCCCGTCCTGCCCCGCCGCCGGGAGCCCCTTGCCGCGGGCCGCCTCTGCCCGCCCCCCTACCAAGCCAAGGGCCCCGCTTAGGAGAAGACGAGCTGTCCCGGGGCTCGGCCGCGGCTGCCCTAAGCGAGCCTGGAGAAGTACGGCTGCGCTGTTCTCCCCCGGGCCGGGCCCTGCAGCCCGCAGGAGCGTCTTCCCGCCGCGCCGGGAGCTCTGGGCCTTGAGCTGTTTGAGAGCCGGCGGACGGGGCCTGTGCAACGACGAGCCGCGCTTCGAGCCCGGCAGCGCCCGCCCAGCGCGGCGACATCTGTCCCTCGGCCAGCGCCGCTCGGTTTTACCTCGCCGGTTTTTGCACTGATCCACATTGCTGTGCGGGGCTGGCCCGCTGCTTGGCCGGGCCTGGGGCTGCGGGGCTGGGCCTGCGCCGGCCGCACCTCCCAGTGGGCGGGGCCAAGCGCGGATTGGCTGGTGGTGACAGATGATATGTGCGGGTTAGTTGAAGGCAGGTGGGCGTCGATTGGCTGCCGGTGACAGGCGATTCAGTGTCGATTGGCTGGAGCTGGGCGCGGTGGTGTTGCCGTTGTGCCCTTTCCCTGAGGAGAGGGGGCCGCGGGTCCCGGTCCCGGTCCCGGTCGCTGCCGCCATGCTGTGCCACGGGGAGGGCCTTCTGGGCCCCCTGACGGCGCTGCTGGGCGCGGCGCTGGCGCTGAGCCGTAGCCCCTGGCTGGCCTGCCTGCTGGCGGCCGGCCTGTACCTAGCGCTGCACCTCTTCAGCCTGGAGCCCGCCGCGCCTCAGAGCGCCCAGCGCGTCCTGCGGCCCCGCGGCGCCGCCTCCCGCATCGCCCACCGCGGCGGCGCTCACGACGCGCCCGAGAACACGCTGGCGGCCGTCCGACAGGTCAGCGCGCCCTCCCCGAGCCCTGCTCCCCCGGCGCTGCCCTGCTCCCTCGGCCCTGCCCGGCGCTGTCCTGTCCGGCCCGGCGAGCCGGCCGGCCGTAGCCCTGCGGCACTGGAAACGAAGCTTGTTTAACGTGCCCGGCCGCTGAGGGACTCGCAGGGCCAGAGGCGGGGCCGTGAGGCAGAACCGCCCGGTGTCCGGCGGAGGCAGCGCGGCTCGGGGTCCGGCGGGGGGAGAGACGGCAGCCGGTGGGCAGCCGCACGCACCGGGGTTACCGCCGGTGAGAGAGCCGGCCCCGAACCCCGAGTAACTCCGGCCTCTTCCGACTGGCCGCGGGAGGCCCGTGGCCTGTCAGGCCTGCACCCCGCGGCGTTCCAGCCCGCCGGCGGATCCTTGAGCGGCGCAGCAGGAATGAAACGCTGTATTCCGCTGGCGTTGCAACGCAGCAACACGCTGCAGGCAGCAGCTCGGTAGCAGAGCTTTTGCTTTCTAAGCCTTGAAGATCTGAACCGAGAATCCAGCGCTAAAGGAAGACCCAGTAGTGCGAGAACCTACGGCTGCCTCCCCTGGGAGGCGTCATGGTGCAGCCAGGGGTTGGAATCTTCCTGAGAATCACTTGGAATCAGGATGAGCTGTATCGCATCTGGGATGATGGGACGTTGCTGCCCTGATGGTTCCTCGCCTTCAGGCACGGCAGTGCCCTTTGTTCTGATAAATTCTGAAGCTGTGCAAGAGATCCTTCCTTGGCAGATACCTCTGGAGTAACCTCCAGTTAAGAGTTTGTGATGTTTGACCAGAATGCAAGCTAATCACAGCTGTACCTGTGTTAAATCTATAAAGCTGTCTAGTGTGTATGTGATTTAATTTTGTTTTAATTTCTTTTAAGGCAGCTGAGAATGGAGCAACAGGCGTGGAGCTGGATCTGGAGTTCACTGCAGATGGTGTCCCCATTCTAATGCATGATGAAACAGTGGAAAGGACTACCGATGGGTCTGGAAGATTGTGTGACTTGACTTTTGATGAAATTAGGAGGCTTAATCCATCTGCAAAGCACAGGCTATGGTAAATGAACATTCTTCATAAACAGAATCGTTGATTTGACCTCTTGCTGATGAAAACTTGTAAATTTAAAACTTGGTCCCCTCTGTGGCTTCTCATTTGATTTTTAGAAGCATATGAGACAGTATCTCCTTATGTCCTTGCAGTAAGAACACTGAAGCAGAGTTGAGATAATTGGCTTCCAAGGACAAAATCCACAGGTGCCTCATGTGAGGGAGGTTAAGCCCTACCAAATCGGCTGCAGGACACTAAAGATACTGGGAGTTTTGTTATATGTTAAAATTGGCTCGAGGAATTCCTTCTATAACTCATTCATGTCTATTTCTTGACTAATTGTGTCCTGGGGAGTCTGAACATCTGAATTACGCTGTGGGAAAGGAGCCAGGCAGGTTTCCTAGGCAGTCTGAGGTAGGAGCCAGTGCCTGATGAGGACCTTTCCAGTGGTATGCTGGGTAGTATTTTCCTACATTACTGAAATTCTGGTAACAACACAACTTGTACAGTATCACAAGCGAATCCCTTTGAGGGGAAGCACTCATAGCGTGTGCTCCTGAGGACACAGTGTGAGGGATTTCCAGACTTGGACTGCCTGTGAGGCTGTGGTACATGTAACATCTTCCCTGTCTGTTACTGGAAAGGTGATCACCCAAACCGTTCCACATGAGCAGTGACTGCTGATCGGCTGTTGTTCACTGTCACCTTGTTGGGAATAACTGCTGGATGTGGGAACCTGCTTCTCTACCCTTGGCTTGCCTTGCTGGTTCTGCCAGGACCTGCAGTTCTGGCTCTGGGCTGGCGAGACAAAGCCAAAGCAGGATGAAGTGCTCAGCAGCTGGGACTGAAAGCTTTGTTGTGGTAGTGGAGGAAGGAGGTGAAGAGCTGAGGTCTGTGGTTCTGTCTGGGACACGGGGCCAGTGAGCATTGAATTAGACCTTGAATTTGGGCAGATGAGATTCTGGGTGGAAAGGAGATGCCTTCTATCCCTCTCTGTGCACAGCCTTCTGGGTGAGAGCAGCAGCTGCAGCGGTGCTTGGCCCTGCCTGGAACACGGGTGTGTCAGCAAACTGCCTTCAGGAGTGCCTGGGAAACTGCAGGGTAGCTGGGGACACAAGTGCCCCTACGTGTGCACGTGGGTCTTGGCTGCATTCCTGAGAGAGTCTCTGTTTCTGCAGGAGCAAATTCCAAGGTGAAAAGGTACCAACTCTGAGAGAAGCTGTTGTGGAGTCTTTGCGTCACAATCTTACCATCTACTTCGATGTCAAAGGCCATGCGAGTCAGGTACTGCTTCCTTCACCCTTCCTTTGGGTGTGCAGGGGCTGCTCAGCCGGTTTCAGTCCCACACGTGGTGCTGTCCCCTCTCTGACACGAGCGAGGCCAGGCCAGCTCTTTGTGTCACCCCAGGTTGGGCTGTCAAGCAAAGGTGATACATTCCCTTGTCCTGTCTGTCTGGGAAGCTGTGACTTGAAAGTCAGCTGGAGAGTTGTGTGAGCTGAGTTCTGCTCCCAGCACTGCTGTGAAGCAGCACCCTGCATTCCCTGGTTGGGAAATCATGTTACTGAAGGCAGGAACAGGTGATCAATCATTGACATTTCATGCAAATTTCTTTACCATAGCAAAACGTGGAACTAAACACATTTTTCTGATGAACTAAACCCTTGTTAGTATTTCAGAATTACATCCACAGTGTATTTAAGGGATTTCAAACACTGAGGATGCTGCTCAGTGCTGAGCAGAGCTGTGCAAACCCCAAAATGCCATTTCCATGTTCATGATACAAACAAGAGGCTTTTTTCCTTCTCCCCCTTTTCCATTGCAATCTTGTTACACAAAACACGAAGGGATTTTGGAGCACAAAGTAAAGCAGAGCCTATGTACAAAGCTAACGTTTGTGTGTCTCTCGTTGCAGGCAGTTAACGCCCTGAAACAGCTCTACCTGGAGTTTCCGCGTTTGTACAGCAGCAGCATAGTCTGTTCTTTCATGCCAGACGTTGTTTATAAGGTCACCTTTCCAAAAAGTTTACTTTGGGCTTTGTTAGTTCTGTCTGGGAATTTCAGTAGGAGACCCAGCTCCCAGTCCCAGGTTACTTTGGGGGTGTTGAAAAAGACCTTTTTTTTTTTTTTAAATAGAAGTGTAAATGATCAGTCTCCTGCATAACCTTACGAGATCACCCTGTGCTCCTAAGGAGCACGTGTCAGTCTAGAGCAGTTCCCTCCACTCTGAGCTACCTAGAAAAAAGGGTGTGACTGCAGAGCTGGCTTGTGGGCAGGCCTCGGTGTGCAGGGGCGCTGCCGGATACCCCGTGTCTTCTGACCTGAGTGCCAAGTAGTCTCAAAACAGTTTCCTAATTCTCACTGCTACATTTGGTTCCGTCACTTGCCTGTTCTGCACTCCTCTTAACACAAGAGCAGTTGCTTCTTCTGTATGTTTTAAAGAGAAGAAAACCCCAACCCCTCAAATAGCAGCAGCAGCTTTACTAAAAGGTTACAGAGGGATCTGGTAGCGCTGCAGATGCAAGCTAGCACTTCCTCCCTAAGCTCTCCCCATGTATATGGCTTTGGTGTGAACAAGAGTCTCTTCCTCTTCATCTTCCAGATGCGACAAGCCGACCGGAACGTTGTAACCGCGCTAACACACAGGCCGTGGCACCTGAGTCACCTCGGGGACGGGACACCCCGCTTCAGCGCCTCCTGGAAACATTACTTGTACATGATGATGGACGTGGTTCTGGATTGGAGCCTACACAGCTTCCTGTGGCGGCTGTGCGGGGTTTCAGCCTTCCTCATACAGAAAAACTTTGTTTCTCAGTAAGTGCTGGAGGTGGCTTGGTGTGGGGTGGCAGTGTCAGCCTGCTGGTGTACAAGGGCAGCGGTCACACAGTGTATGTTAGGGTGTTCCTGCTCACGTCACCTGGGCCTTTAGTCTCTTCACCCTGGGCCATTAATTATTTTAAGCCTCTGTCTTTCCAATCTGTATTTTTATCTTATCAGACATTCAGTTTAATCTCAAAGGGGAAGAAAAACTGTTTTGCCCATTTACAGTGATAAGCCACAAAAAGATGATGTTGCAAAAGATGACACACTATGTGGTGTGATGCTGATGCAGGACTAAAGCTCAGCTGTAGCCTCAGCCTCCTCTTAACGTGTGGTTGTTCCTTGCAGAGAGTACGTGAGGCACTGGTCTGCAAGAGGCGTTCAGGTGGTTGCCTGGACAGTGAACACCTTTGCAGAGAAACACTACTATGAAAACGTCCTGGACTGCAGCTACATCACCGACAGCTTGGTGGAGGACTGCGAGCCGCACTACTAGACCCACGCTTCATGGACACTCACCCTCTCAATGAGCCATCACCCTACTTGGGAGGGTCTGAATTCCCCATGGAGAGGTACGTGCTGGTGCAGCCTAACGAAGGTGCTGGGAAAAGGAGGAGGAGGAATTTAACTTCTGCACGGTTGGATCTCTGTGGTCGCAAGGCTGGACAAAGCTGAGGGAGATGGTGCTGGGGTGTGGAAGGCTCAGATACGACAAGCTAACAGGGCAAGAGGCTCCAGCCACGGGCTGCTTTGTAATTCTCAGGCTGTTCCTTTGCTTTAAGTCATGGTTATAAAATTGTACCGGCAACTTCTGGTGGCAGTTTAAAATCATACCTCTATCTTTAGTAAGTTAAATGGTCTGTTGGACAACTGTGTAACATTTGAGGTTGGTTGGTGCATTTTGAGCCCACTCACGTTGCTGACTCAAATCAGAACCTGAAAAGAATGGTGCTAAAACAGAGGGTGGGTGTGTTTTGCTCCACCTGTGGGGAGAGGTGGCCGGGCCACATCCTGACAAGGAACAGCAAGCCTGCACCCCACGTTCAATGTGAAGACTATGAGAACTACTGAATAAAGCTTGAGGATCATATTATCGTCCAGACTTTTACTGGGGGAGGAGAGAAGGTTGTTTCTTCTACTGACACAGCACAGTGTGTTTGTATAGAGTGCAGGGAGCAGTAGGACGAATAGAGCTAAACCATCTTTTTACTTTACTGATTGTCTGCATGACTGAGGGGTGCTCACAAGGAGGGGGGAACGTAACTTGGTTTTAACTTGAAATCAAAAGTGGCTGCAGTTACAATAAACAAGTGTCTGACAGCTCCCAGGTCCCGTGGTGATGTCAGATGTCCTCAGGAGCACACGTTGCTGGCTGTCCCTTCCACCGAGTACAACCCTTCTGTGTTCTCCCAGCCCCGTGCTGTGAGCAAGCCTGGCTCTGCGCTGAAGGGATGGACACTTATTAGCCTGAGCAGAAAGACTGTATGGAGCCAGCTCTACCCCAGTCCACTTCCATTCACCACTCACCCTCACCCCACGTTGTGGAGCTAACACTCAGTCTGCGGCTGTGCATCCTGCACTCTGCATAGCACCAGTTCCCAACTGCTGCTGCAGCCTCTACTCCTCCCACTGTTCCCAGGGAGCGAGCAGCACAAGGCCCTGGCTCCAAAGGTCCGGGGTTTGGCACTGCTGGTCAGGCCACCACCCCCTGTGCAAATACTCACCCTGCTCAGTCCCAGTGTTCCCTGCCAGATGTGCAGGAGAGCAGTGAAAGCAAAGCTCTGGCCTCACAGCCTGTGTCAGGTTTGTTCTCTATGTACCTTTGGTGGCTGGTTTGGGTTGTCACCAACCCCAACCGAAAAGATGCAGCTCTTCCCTGTGGCATCTGTACACCCAGCGCCCTGAGAGGGGATGAAAGAGGCAGTAGTGGAGAACAGACTAACAAACCTGAGGTGTGGCTCAATAAAAACAACCTGCAGCCCGTGTCTCAGAACCAGCTGGATAAAGACAAGTGATCAGCTGTGTTACATCCCCTCTGCCCCTTCCTGGCACAGGTATGTGTAAGCGGTTTGTTGGCACACAGGGTTTGCACGGATGAGAGCTTCAGTAAGTAGCCACTCAAACAAGGGTCTGAGAGCCTGCTGCGTCAGAGCTGGTTTGGTGTGACTGTACTGAACAGCCAGAGCTGAACAGCAGCTCACCCTGCTTCATACCCATCACTCCACAGCCACTGCCACGTCTTTAATTTCCTTCTATTGTACTCTGGCTTCGTGTTTGGGTTAGCTCAGACCAAAGCACTCTGAACAACTTAACTGCTATAAAAGCAAGCTTTTATTTACAGGAGGCACACAGGTTTCCTTTGATTTAGCCCAGAAATGCCCAGTTACTGTACAGGGGAAGGGCCAGGCCTGGGGAAAGGCCAACTCTGACCAGCATATTCCCTACCAGACTGGTAACCGCAGGCAGAAGGCATGTCCCAGCTCTGCTCCTGGTTTTCTCTTCCACAGGGGGTTAAAAAAATAATCTCTGAAGGGTTCTTTCAGTCATTAGTGCAAACGCTTTGATTCTGGCTGCTCATGGTCCAAAGTCGCTGTAGTCTTCGTCCTCCCACTGTGCTGCTTCTCTGGCGCGCAGACTGAGCGCCAGCGCCTCAGATATGCCTGGGCTGCTGCTGGCCTGGGGCACCTCCCAGTCTGTTTGCACAAAGGAGTAACGTTAACTCTGCTGTGCTGGTGTAACAGCCGCCCACCCCCGCTGAGAGCCCCCTGTCACATCCCTGGAATGAAGCTCCATGTCTCTGTAAGCCCGGAATAGGTCAAACTGCCACCGAGTTTCCAGAGCTTGCTTCATTCCAGACATGCCCTGTCCTAGGGCCTCTTCCACATCATCAACAACCCCTGCTGAGGCTCACAGTGAGACCAGAAGTACTGAACGGGATGGGATGGGATGGGATGGGATGGGATGGGATGGGATCCTATCCTCCCGCCCTTCCTGCTCCCCAAGACAAGCCGGCTCCTTTACACACAGAAATCCAGCTCCAGCCTGTGGATTCACCAGAGGAGCTGCCCATCCTACAGGGAGCAGTTACCAGCCTCTCTGCTTTCTGCTGGTACAAGGTGCTGAAGCTCTGCCCTCGCACACCAGGCCACTGCACCTCTATACTGCAGCAAACAGTTTACGGAGCCAAGAGCTGCTGTGCCGCACAGTGGTTGCTCACCTCTTGGGAAGCCAGTCACCCTTGCAATCCCTGAGGAACCAGGATACTGAAAACAGAAGGCACAAGAGGATTTAGGTCGAGGTTTCCCTCACATGCCTGTCACCTTGTAATTTAAGAGCTGCCCATCACCTGCACAAAGCTATACTCCCCAGCTCTTACGCAGCTTTGTGAGCACAAGTACTCTGTACTCTGATGGCATTTTTGTGCCTGCTCAAATTAATCTTCACAGTTATTTCTATACATACTCGTTGCTCAATGTAACAGCCGCTGCCTGTATCATGCCCCTGGTTCTATGTAGGAAAACCGAGCAGAGACGCCCTTTTGACCATCTCACCTCATTGTAGGATGTGCTTGGATTTCTCTTCAGAGCCCTTTCTGGGTAGCCTGGGACATGCTGGGCCGGGTCCCTGGGCAGGCGGTCCGAAGGGTCTCTCTGAAATTCAGAGCACTTGGTATCAGCAGTGCTGCAGGCCAGCCATGGAATGAATCACAGTCAGCGCTCCTCACATCTGAGGCCACCATCCTTGTTTTAGGGAGGCGGCTCCTCAACTGGATCCACAACCGGGTTGTTCTGGCACCTCCTAAAGCCTGAGCTCACAGCTACAGGAATCCCCCACCCTGGGGCTCTCAACCCTCCCCTCAGGGCTCCCACCCATGACCCCGGACGTGGCCACAGGCTTGTCCAGTATCCGGAAGTCCCCAGCGCAGAGGCAGTGCCCGTTCACTTGCAGCTCCCCCTGTACAGGCAATATTTACATTACCACATACAGGCAATATTTACATTACAACATAGGTGTGTTTACTGTGTGTTTATCAACAGTTGTCACTAGCTATTTTTCTCACCCATTAATGATGGCAAACCATCTGGGGGATTCGGGCTTGGGGGGTACCTAACAGACCCTTTTTCTTCACCAATATGGAGATAAGGTTTTCACTCAACCCCAACAAAAACTGGGCAGCACCCACACATGCACATTTTAACACCAATGTGGGGCTCAGTGGGCAGCACAGACTCGATAAACAGACATCTAATGGCTTCATTTTATCTTGATGTTGTTTGGGATGTAAAACAGGTAGGTCGAAGTGCTCTGCTCTACCCCAGCTGACTCGGGGGCTCAACCCCCAAACCCCCAAGGGAAACATGGAGTCTGGACTGGGAAAGTGGCCCCAGCAAGGTTCAGGCGTGGCTGAGCCTTTGGTCACCATCACTGCACCCCCAGCCTGGGAAGGTTTTCCTCAGCCTCATAATTTAAGTGGCGTCCAGTGTGGGCAGGGAGGTTTCTGTATCCTTCCAGGGTTTAATTCTAGTCTGGAACAAGGAGTTAAGGAACTTCCCACTATCCTTAGCAAGTCATCAACTTACGTGAAGGCTTCACTAGAGACATCCCCTGAAACACAGCCATCTGCAAGGCCAGAGGAACCCCCAAAATCATACCAAGCACGTGACCAGAACAGCAGTACCTGGGCTCCCAAACCGACCTGCAGGCCTGGAGCTCTCGGCGCAGGCGCGTTTGCCCTCTGCAGTGCCCGGAGTTTGTTAAGCAGAAACAATTTATCCTTCCCTTCCTGCAGCCAAGACACGTTCGATCATTAGCTGGAATGGACCTGTCCTTCTTGAGAGGCTCAAGGCCCAAGAGTAACCATCGACCAGAGTAATCACTAAATCCCCCTTCGTTCTAAAATCAGCTGTCTGCAGAGGGAGCTGCAGCAGCGCAGCTGGAAGATAAGTTACTCTGCAACAAGTCTGTGAGTTCAGTTTCCTTACAGCTCCCACCCTCCCTCGAACCATCACAGGAAAAGCAGGTTCCAGCTCCACAATGGCAGGATGAGGCAGGGGACAAGGAAACCGCGGTTTAAGAAAAGGTAAAGCTGGTAGTCAGACTCACGTTAATAATTTGCTTCTCTAAGAGTTTGGTCATGGTCTTTCTTCCTTCTATTATTTGCCAGTAAAGATAAGTAATAATTCTAAACACAGACACAAAAAAGAAGAGTCCAACATATTAGTACTCAAACCTAGGAGTGTTTCCCCCAGTCATTGCCTCAGCAGAAAGTTACCTTGTTTTACCATTAAAATATATATATATATATACACACACATCCAGACATTACCACCACGTGTGTGTAATTACACAAGGAATGGCAAACACATGAAACTGCCTAAGACATTCTCATAGAAAAGCCCTGAGGATCTATGGACCTGGATTTGAGAGCGACAATTCAAGTCAGTCAACAATACAAGGTGCATTTCAGATAACAAAGAGGAACCTCATGCTCTTGCCCAACTCTGGGCCGTTTGCTTAGAGACGTTCCTGGACCTTCAGTCACCTCACCAAGCACTTCCCAGCCAGCCCTGCTCCCACTACAGCGAGCGGGATCTTGTTTTAGAGAGTGGTGTGCACAGCCCTTGCTGGGGAGGAGAGGAAAGGAGAGGAAAGGAGAGGAAAAGGTAACCCGGCCTGCTGACTGTATGCCTCCTGTGTCTGCTTGCTAGAATTCCTGAAGCCACATGTGCCAGTGGGGCTAAGACCTAGAGCACCAGCACACTAGCCAAGTCCAGTGAAAAGCAGCACGTGCTAGGGTTAGCAGGAAGCTGGTCTGTAGAAAGCTCTGTCATCCTAACATAAAAGGCACAGGGTTTGTGACTGATTCATGTACCTCAAATGCAGATTTCCAATCTACAACCATTACTGAGGCTTTAAAATGCACTGGGCAATTTATGAATGTGTCATAGCGAGTGTGTCCCACTTCAGGTCCTCTCCCAGTGGATTTCAGTGTTAGCAAGTACTTACAGGACAAGAAGAGAGAGGATGAAGAAGAAGAGTTCACTTGTGATCAAGTTATGGTAGATCCACACGACCCATTTGGAGGCGGTGTGACTCTCCAGGACTTTGATCCACTCAGAGACTGCAGCGAACATGGAAGACAGACCTCGGAAAGGGCCGCACTCCGCCGAAGGCCGCAACCTGGAAGCGTGAGACAGCGGCTACCTGAAGCTGTGTGTTAGCCAGTCACTCAGTTATCGCTGTGATTCTGCACACCAGGATGCTGGTTAGCTTGCTGTAGCCCTCAGCTCTCTTTGGGCCCTCAGGGAACTTCCACAATCTACATTTGATTTTTCACTTGGGTCACCCCCAGCCATTGACACACCGACCCCAGCCACGCTGGGACAGATCGATACCCGGCCCGTGAACTCAACCTTGACCTATGGGCAACAACTCCATCAAAAATCTGGGTTTCCAAGTTTTATATTGTATATCTATAACTTTTTTCATATAATAAATATAGATAATATATATCATTCATATAAAATATAATAATACATTTTCTATTTTGATAAAATATATTCCAATATTTTCTGTATCTCTGTATAAAATATTATTCTATATTAATATATTATACATAGAATCTAGGTATATGAAATAATTTTAATTTTATATATTATTAACATATATATATATATGTAAATAAAAATATATCTATAGCAATGCAGTGACAGGCAGCTTATAAACATTCTTGACATGAGTCCCTGCAGCTCAGCAGCCCCCATAGCAAGAACCAACATTTTCAGGTAGACTGAAGCAGGGAAGTGTTGTTTCTTTTGAAAATTAATCATTCCAAAATCCCCACTTGGAAACATCTGCTCTAAAATATCCCATCCCACCTGGTTTCAGGTGTAGCAACCTGGCTTAGTGAATATTGAAAGCTGAGAATTGCCACGTACAAGGGAAGAGCTGCCCATCTGCCCTTGTTACTGTGACCAGAGCAACGTGCACATGAACAGAGCAGCTTGAAAACACCAGTAAGAACCAAAACACTTATTGCAGAGCTCAGCACCCCTGAAAAAGAGCTTCTGATGCCTGTGAAGAAACCAGAGGTTGACCTCAATATTGTTTCTGCAGGTGTTTCTCCAGTGCAGAGCCATGTGGCCTGCAGCATAAGTCAGTCCAGGAACCAGGACCAGGTCACAGAAACTTTTGAGGGAGAGGAAAAGCCAGATTTGCCCTGACATTTAAACAGGAACCCAAACCTTCCAGGTAACTTTGTTTCTCCTCCCACTTTTCTTAGGGACAAGTTACTGCATTAACCAGATTGTTGCAAACTCACTGAGCACACCTGGCTTTCAGCACACAGAACCTCTCCTGAACACCTGAAGCCTCCTGTCAGGGATCAATACAGCTCATTCTATAGGAAAATGGAGATTCCTCTGCCTGGGCTCAGGTCAGGCAGCACAGTGTGTGGTAGCTGTGAACCCCAGCCATGTTCCATACCTCCAGATAGTGACCCCGATGACAGAAAGGACTCCCAGGAAGGAGGGGAAGAAGAGCAGGAACATGAAGGACGTCATCATTTGAGCTGTTCTCCAGGCTTTGCGAGGGGGTTGGCAATTCATCATCAGACTGACCTTGAGAGAGATGAATGGCTCTTGGAATGCTGTTACCTGCCACTCCAACTCGGTTGAAAGTCAATCCCACTGAACCTGCTGGCAGCAGTTGCTGGAACAGCACCTATCCAAAGCTTCCAGCAACTTGTTATATGACTTTGATAAATACACTGTAGTTCTAGAAAACCTCAAGAACGTAAGAGGCCAACTGAGGTTCTGATGGGTCCTTCAGGACACTTGTGGGTAGAGTTTGCTTTGTAGCATACACAGACCCACCATTCAGTAAAGTCTGAATCAGTCTTTTCTAGCTATAGCTTTGCTCTACCACATTGAGCTACCAACTGCTCAGTGACCCAACAATCTACCATCTAGTCACACTACTGAGACAAAGAACTCTGAAAAGATGACATTTCTGCCATGATCTTTAGCTGAATCACACTGAATCACTTGGGTAGCTCAGGGGGCATGGTTCTGGGGAGTAAACAGGAAGCCAAAGTCACAGGCCAAGTGCCTACACTGACATAGGCACTTGTACACCCTTAATTCCCCAGCTTTTAATTTCACTTAGTTCCCTCCCCTTTCTACCTGTGCCCTTAACCCTCCTTTAACCCTTCCACATTACACCTCCCTCAAGTTTCACAGATTTGCAATTCAAGGGAAGGCAGCTAAACCATGATCCTTTAAAGCACACCCCCACCAGCCCCCAGTACACTGAAGTGCTCCCCTAAACATGAAGTCCCAAGGCCTCCAGACAAAGCCAGCACTCCAATGCAAGAAATCCTGCCCAGATTTCAAACAGTGTCAAATTGATAAATACATGTAAAACTTGTTACCTTTTTCACATAAAATACTACAGAAAATGCTATCATCTGGATACCAGGCAGCAGAGGTGAGAAGAGGATACCAATCCTGCAAGGGTTTGCAAGAGAAAAGTTACATCTTCACTAACCACACAGCTCTCAGTGCACTGAAAGCAGAAAACATCACCCCAACTTCACACACAGTTAGTGCTGGCTTATTTGGAAAGCTAATCCTGGAGCAGCAAGTCAACCCTAAAAAATACACAGCTTCAAACACACCCATCTATGGACACAGCTGCAAAACCCTATCGTAACTGGAGTATAACAGGCTTGTTCTTAGAAATACAGCAGCTTTTCCAGGATTAATACTGAGACCAGGTCAAGAGGAACACTGATCCAGTGGAGAAGGAATCAAAACTCTATCATGTTCCTCTTTTGGGCTTCTCCAGACCAGAGGCCTGGGGGAAACAACTGGCTGAAGTTGTTGTTAGTACCTGTGGAGCTACAGAGAGCGCTGCAAGTCACAGCCCTCACAAGAGGTGTTTCAGACATCACCTCCCGTGGGCTTTTGTCCTGTTCCTTCCCCCATAAGGGGGGGGGGAGATAAGAATAAGGATAAAGGTGGGGGGGGTCTAAGAATATTCCACAGCATTTCTAAGTGCAAATGGAATGTTGGCCCTAAGTGCAGAATTTACCAGGTCAAAGTCTGTGCGTAGATCAGATCTAAAACGTTTCGTCCGATGTCAAACTCCGGCAGCCCCAGGTCTGCACAGACCGTGGTCCCTATAACTCTGGGGGGGACAGAGAACAACAATACAGCATTTATTAAGTGATAAAACCCTTTGCAGAAAGCTCTACAAGTGCCCTCCTGAATCCCAGCAAATTATTCAGGGGCTTCATTACCCACACGTCATGCAAAGCAGCCAGAGCTCACTGATCAGACAGCACATCAAAAGAGACACAGAATTTGGCAAAAGCAGATTCCCCAGAACACTCAGTGGGAGTGAAATAAGAGCTAGGATATTTTTAATGCAAAAAAAATAAAAAGGGGGTGTGGAATTTGTAGCTCTGTCAGCAGACTATTCTTATGCTTATGATAAAACAGTTGAAGTGGTCTCAGGTACAAAACTGTAACAGCTCTTCAGTTCCTGAGTCTTGAAAACTTTCAGGCTCAATCAAAAAAACCCCATCTTGCAGACTGATACCCTGAAGTGTACACTAAACTAGCTGAGGTTACAGGTCACTGGGATACACACAGGTCAGCACGTGCCCAGAGGATACCTACAGAGCACCAGCACCCCCTTCTTATCCCCTCATTTCTCCTGAGTTGGGAAGTTTCGGTTTCTGCTCCTTGTAGCAAGAGCAGTGTAAAGGTTGTGGTAACTATCCCCTGTCTCCTGGAATACAGGTCTCTGTGCCACCCTGGTCCCAGCTGGGTTGTTGATCAGGGCTGGACTCTCAGAGGGTTACTCTGGGTGCATATAAATAATCACAAATAACTGTACTTTCTGTCTCTCCTGGCTCTAGACTGGTGCTTCCCGCAGCGGAGTGAAGGACACTCAGAGCTGACAGGGCACTTCTGGTGCTGTGACTTTTTGCTGGGAGGTGGCTTTCTAACTGCACAGGAGGAGGATTAAAGTACAGCAGTACGAGCTGTGAAGGGACAATCAAGGGCTCCCCAGTGGTGGCTTGTGTTGATTTAGAGTACAGTTAACAGAGCCCTACCTTGTAAACCAGGATTGTTCACATCACGTGCTTGCCAACGAGCACGGCCAGGAGCCCTGCAGGGTCTCTAGAGCTGGCAAGCACTCGACTGCTCTACCACCTCCAGTCAGAAATAACGTGTGGCAAGGGGCAGGTACACACAGCAGAGTCACAATTAAATCACTTGGTGCTCATGTGTGTAGCTGTATTCATGTTTGGTTAAAAACACTTCCTCACTGTTCTGTGGCACCCTGCACTTGAGACTCATAGCACAGCTTTATTCAGACTGGTTGCAGTAAGCCTTTAACCCTGCGTGCAGTCTGTAGGGTGACATAAGGAGGAGGACAAAACCCCAAGGAGAGCCAGCAGTGTGCCTGTGCACGTGCTGAACAGCCAGACTCGCTGCTTCACACCCTGGCCCTCTGTCATGCTGTTCAGGAGATCAAGGGGAGCACAACATTTCCACCTCCAAAGGGAAGAAGGACACTGTGAGAGTAGAACACTACACCCTCTGACCTCCTCCTAAGCAGCTGCAACATGCACAAAGCACATCCCAATAGACTGTGCCCAGAAGGGACAACCAGGGGAGCTTCAGTGGTGACACAGTCATGCTACTGTTGGATTTCTCCTTGGAGAAGGAAACAGTGTCTTTGGTTAATGAGGAAGAACAAAATTAGCAAAGTAATCCTCACCTTCGTAAGAACTCCCCAAAGAAAGAGCCAAGCAAACTAAAGATGAAGTCGACGACAACCAGGCGGTAGATATCTTGGCCAACCAGAGTCTCCCAGCACTTAAAGAGGAAAGGAAAATTAATATCCTATCACAGACTCACAGGGGTTGGGAGGGCCCTCCAGAGCCCATGGGGTCCAACCCCCTGCCAAAGCAGGGTCCCTAGGACAGGGCACACAGGGCGGTGTCCAGACGGGGCTGGAATCTCTCCAGAGAAGGAGACTCCACACCCCCTGGGCAGCCTGGCCCAGGGCTCCCTCACCGGGAAGAAGTTCTTCCCCAGATTGGGAGGGAACTCCCTGTGCTCCAACTTGAGCCCAGCGCCCCTTGTCCTGTCCCCACAGACACTGAGAAGAGGCTGCCCATGTCCCCCTGGGTCCCACCCTTCAGCTCTTGATCCCCATTGATCAGATCCCCTCTCAGGCTGCTTCTCTCCAGGCTGAACAGCCCCAGCTCACTCAGCCTTTCCTCACAGGGGAGATGCTCCAGGCCCTTCATAACCTTCGTAGCCCTGTGCTGGACTCTCTCCAGGAGATCCCTGTCTTTTTGATACCAGGGAGCCCAGAACAGTCAAAAATGGTGCAGTTCTAACACTGCTCTCAAATGCCTGGGCATCAGAAACTCGGGCTACTGGTCAATGTTTCACTACCATCCTGCCCTCTCTGAGCAATGCTGCAAACCAGCTGAGACCTGAGCTGGGGATTCATTTTTTCCTACAGTTCATTTGTCTGGAGATGCAAATAAAAAACCAGGGGCTTGGTAAATTCAGCTTTCCAAGACACCACAGGCTTTTTGCTGGGACTGTGTCCCAGAGTTTTACTTTTGAATCTTTACCTGTGACTCTGAGGTAGCCACAACGTTGAGCCAGTAGTAGCAGAGTATCCCAACGATTGATATCTTCAGGACTATATTTCTAAAAGAAAAAGGAACAGCACTGACAACTGGTTCATAAGCTCAGGGGAGAGAGCAGTGGCAGGATGGCTGCTAGTTACATGCTGCTATGCCCTTTCACAACAACAAAGCCCTGCAGAGCATCAGGAGCTCTCCTCAGAGCTCAGGTACAGCATTATTCTGCTGTCCTGGCAGAAGGCAGCTGGGCATGACAACCCTGGGACAAGCTTCTGCTGAACAGGCTGATGGCTGTGTGGTTCCACAGGGGAGAAGGTCTGAGAGGTATTGGGGTTATGTGCTGCTAATTCCATACACCTCTAATAAATAACACCTCCTCACTCCTCTCTCCTCTTCCTTTCCCTGGGAGGCCAACAGCCCAAGGGCCATCCAGGTTACAACCAAAACCTAGCCCAGTGTCACAATGTGCCTGACCAAGGGGGAAGCCATACCCCATCCTGCACAGAGACATTAGTGCTCCAGAAGGCTCACAGTACACAAAGCAAAACATGGAGGGAAGACAAGTTCTCCTCCATAGCTCCCTCCTCCCACCACACACAGCTTGCCATCAGAAGATAGGACAGCTTCAGGCAAAGAGCACTGAGAGATGGTAGCAACAAATACCTGACAATGGTGACATATATGTGGTATCCAGGGGTCTGAAATTTCTCCAGGTGTCCGAGCCAGGAGTAGTAGAACGGGATGAAAGTGTTGAGGAGAGATGCCACAATAGGCAGGACCAACATGGCAGCTTGGCTTTCCAGGTCATTTTTACCCCCATTCACAAACAGCTTGGGGAAAAAAAACAAAACCAGTATTGCAGAACAGCCCCAACTCAGAGCTTTAACCAAAACTCACGTTGTGTTCACAAGGAGGCACTTGGCACCTCTCCCTGCATGTTCTCATGTTAGGGACAATCATGTCATGCATCCTTACCCTTAGGTTGTTAACAGAGAGGAAGTAAACAGCAGCACAAGCAGCTACTGCTGTTCCCAGGGATGCAGCCCAAGAGACAAGGTGGATCACAACACGGACAGCTCTCTCTTTTGCTGAAAAATTTAGAACTTCTTTGTTTACATCAGTGAGGTCTTCCTGCAAGGAAACACTTCCATGAGAAATTCCTTCAGCAACAGCAGAAAGCAAAGTTACTTGTTTCAAGTAACTACTCAAGACACTGAATGGCAGATTATTTTCCTAGAAGATGGGCAGGGTATATCCTGGGAACGTTTACAGGACAGCTCTCTCTTCTCATCCTAAAAGTCTTGACAGTTACCCTGTGTTTCACAGATAGTATTACAGACCTGCCTTTTGTTTACAAAGTGGTTAAACATCAGGAAGAAAAACCAGAGGAAATACTCTATTGGCAAATATTTAATAGCCATGGAGATGCATTAAGTAGTGCAGAAGCAGACAAATATTTATATGTAGCTTAAAGAGAAATGAAAAACAAGTAGCTAAGCCAACTCCAGGAGTTCAAACCAAATGAAACCTAACAGTCAGGAGGACATCAGTCTCCCAGGAACAGGACTAGTGGTGTGCTTCTGTCACTCTGCCAGGGACTTGCGCAGGCATACAGATCCTGATGCACAGATGCATCTCAGGCAGAGGGACTCATGCACACTAATTTTGTGCCTTTCTACCCTTTTGTACCTTTATTTGTGTGCTGAGGTTCTTTTGTTTCAGCTTCACAGCTTTTTCATTGGTTATGTTGAAGTCCCAGGTGCAGAGGAGTTTGCTGGTGTTGCCAGCGTACGCCCGGGGGTTGATGAAGTTCTTGCTGAAGGATTTTGCCATGCTGCAAGGAGAGTTAAACTTGGGAGGTGTGGAATGGGGAAACACACCCAGCCTGCAGAGCAGGGCAAGGAGAGAGGTTTGCCAGTGCTTCTATCCCATCCCAAGGTTACAGGAGCTGTGTCAGAGCCTGTCACATAAGTCATGGAAAATAGAATTTGATGTAGAGAAACTGCTCTCACATTTCCTTCTCCTTGCTGCTGCTGCCAGTCTTTACCCCTGGAAGGTCACATCTATAGCAGAGGATATTGGGAGTAACAGTTTATGAAAGGGGGATAATGGTATTCATTGGTTTGAACTGGGATTCTCTGTGTGTGCCTTGATATCTTGTAGTTATTCTTCATTTGTCTAATAAGGGTTTGATTTCTGGAGACTGTCTCTTGAGCAGGGGCTTCTACTCTAGACCTGGAAATAAGGACTTAGAGAAACACACTCAGGTGACTATTACTGCCAACCATTTACAGGGTGGGCTTTTTTCTGGTGGGATTTTCTTTTTCCTCTTCTAATAAGTGAAAGAAGAATATATAATTACTTTACCTGAACAACAAGATAAGGAAACAGACGACAAAATATAGTCCAACAGTGAAAATATAGGCCAGCTGCATGTTGTAAGAGGGACCATTCTCTATTCTACTGATTGTAGCATTGGTGTAAAAGCCATAGTAGAGCACTGTTCGCTGGAAATAGCCCTGAAAAGATACGGGCATCTCTTAGTATGTTTGCTGTCACCTGCACGTGGTGGGAAGCATCATCTCCTGAAGCTGCATAGGTGGAAGTGGGAACTGTCCCTTTCCCTCCTGTGAGACCACAAGTGTGATTACATTTCTAAATATCTAAATACCCCTTGCTCTCCTGTCAGCTAAATCTTCCATAGTTTTGAATGCTTCTAGAGGTACAGAAATTACTTGTATCCTTGAGATTCACGTGTATTGAGATTACTTGTATCCTTGAGATTTGGTCTTTTCTGAAAATTCCTGATCAGGGAAGGGCTTGACTGCTCCTTTCTTAGGAGCCAGGTTCTGTACTGACAAATTATATCGACTGTGAAGGAACAATGTGACATTGAACACTGAGAACTAAACTCCTGCAATGCTGACTGTAATTTGCAAAGTTAAACAGCATTACTACAAACCACAGCAAATTCAGGGCAATTGCAGAAGGAAAAGACCAAACCCTATCCTTTTTGGAAAGACCTCAACTTAGTGAGAGCAGAGCCTTGTCTATTAACTAGAGAAATCCTTTAACAACAGTAAGATTGACACCTTTTTTTTTAACCACAACAAACAGAAAAAAGAAAACATTATCTCAGATCCCCTAGTTGTTTAACACCAGTCAAGTCAGATCTGTGCAAAAATCCTCCTTTAAAAGCAGCCTGGGACTTTATCCCCTGACTCTAAAGATCCTTAGAGAATGAAAATCTCCTCCAGTTTCCAGGGCCCAGCGAGTTCAGTGGGTTGCCACAAAGAGATCTGGAAGAAGGAAGCTTTGGAAATGAGACAAATGCACAGGATTGCATGTGGAAATCAGAGGAAAATTAGGGGGAAAAAATGTGTGAAGACTATTTTAGCTGTCTCTGGAAGGGCTGGCTTCCTTTGTGTCTTTCTGAACATGATAAAGTCCTGAAATCCTGCTGAGCACAACAATCCTTTGCAGGGAGACAAACACATCAGGAGTTCCATTCATCTCACTCTGAGCCAGTGGTTGTTGCAGCTTCTTTTTCAAGTATGTACTAAATATTATCTCTGGTGATGTCAAATCCTAACTCCACCTCTTAAGAAATACTAACTTTTTTACTCTATCATGTATTTTGAAGCAGACCCATGGCACACTGCACTAATAAAAGCCTGTAGTTACACACTTACAGCTCCAGTGAACAGCTCCAGCCCAGTGAAGGAAAGGCCATTTGGTTCTGCTGCGATAAACTGTGGGATTGTGATGAAACTGAAGTTTATGAGGAAGGAGAAGATGTTGAAAGTTAGCAGCCACTTCAGGAAAATAAAATAGGAAAGAACACTTGTTCCAAACTTGGCACCAATGATCTTCAGAGTCTTGTGAAAGAACTGCAGTAGGTGAAAGTATTCTGACAAGGTATATCCAAAGCGCCGGAACGACTGGAGAGCAAAAGCAGAGAGAGGTATCTCAGCAAGAAGGCTCAGAGTCATGTAATAAAGCCTCACAACTTTACAGTTCCACTGCAACAAGAACAGATTTCCCCCACTACATGCACCATAAAATGCTGAAGCTGGTGTTCCCAAGTGCTACCATATTGCAAGTAATTATTAATGAACACTGCAGCAACTAATTGGTTCTTTGGTTAAGTAACATAAAGCAAGATACCAGATACCTCTGGAGACAGCACTAGTGTTGGAGCTGAAGCTGTTTTCTGTGACTGACACTTACCACCACTGCTCCCTGCAGACAGTCAGTACAGCAGGAAAGCTGAACACAGCGGTGCCTTGACTTTTTTGTTATCTCTTGAAGAACTTTATTCCTGCAGAAGAGTAAGGCAGGGGGTAACAAGCACTACAGCATGGGTTGCAGTTAAAACAAGTAGCCATTTAGATGCTCTAAGTAGTTTCACATAAACAGAATTAATAAAACATGGAGATGCTCTGCTGGTTCTTTTTCTCTTTGCTGATACCAAGGCTCTTATCCAGAACGTTCTAACCCCTCAACTAACTCATTCTGGGACCAGAATTTAAGTATATTCTGTGAGGAGACAAAAGGATGGTTGAGACCATGTGGTCCCTTCTCCATTTTCAATGGCCAACATCCATGATTCCTTTGAAAAGGAATCACAAGTCATTATTCACAATCAAATCTCAAGGCCTTGATACTCTGTTTTAAGTTACCATAAGGAATTTTCCTCACCCAGAGAAAGGACAATGACCCACCTTTAAATGACTTCTCCTTGCAAGACATTAACTGTTAAGGAGTGCATTACAAAGTACTTTGAGTTCTTTCAAAGTGACAAACCAAAGCTGAGCAGGTGGCAAACGCCCATACCTGACAGCTAGATGGTCAAAGTACAGTGTTTGTGAAACTAAACAGAGAAGTTCATTTTTACCTGATTTCTCTCTTTTTTTTCATAGTCTCAGGCATCTTCTGAATTGCTTTAATTCTTTCTCGAGTGGACATACTGGCAAGATTTCTAATTAACTCTTCCTCTGTATAAAACCATTGAAAAATCCAAGTTTCAGGATAATAATACAGTAATTCTTATACAACATCTATAATTGATATAATGACACTCCCCTTTTCACTGCTACCAAGGTGTGGCAAGTTTTTGAGACTTGATAATACTCCCCAGAAAATCCTTGTCTCCATCAGCACTTTAATGCAGATGTAAGTAGTACAGTACTGGATGTTTTAGAAAATGACTTGCTTGATGCTTGTTTAAAGTTAATACAAATTCTAACAAATTGTTGAGCTCTTCCTTCTACAATCTAACACATATTCACTCTGCACCGTGCTTCACTGATCATGGGATTTTAGTGTGTCATTAGGGTATAAAAGATTAACATTAACATAAACCCAAATTGTTCCCAGAACTGCAGGAAGACTGTACATGCAGTGCTGGTGATAAACCGAGAACAGTCTCCACCACACCATCCTTGTGCAAGATGCTATTTAGTATCAACCCCATTATCTAAACTCCTACCTTCTCTGTGCGCTGGATCTGCCTGGGACAGGCTAGAAGAAGTCATGAAGATCTCATCAGGTGGTCTTCTGTTCCGCCTCCGAATAAAGCTATCTAAACAACAGGCACTGTTATTTAGGAAGCTGTTAGTAAGCCCAGATACTCCTTAATTGACTCAAGAAATTCAAGTTTCACTTTCACAGGAGCAACTGAAAAGCACACCTTGAAATTTCACTACCTCCATGCAGACATTCTCTCCCTCTCACTTGTCTCCCGGTCACACCTGACAGCCACATGCCATTTTTCAGATACACTCAGGAGAGGAGTTACTGAGCCCAGTCTTCAGCTGTCCGGGAAAAGTTTGTCACCTAACCCATTCATAAACGTGCACATGGATTATTCAAGACTTCCTTCCTAGAAGACAGCTTCTTTCTTTAAAAACCCTTCCGCTGACTTGAGGGATTGCTTTAGAATCACACTCAGCCATGATGAGTAAGTTATATCTACCAGACTCCCATTTCCCAGGGGCCAAACCACCACTGCTCTATCTTCTTTCATCCAGTTATTCAAACACAAGTGACTACATTTCTTACATGCACCCACCTTTCAGCCACGAAACAGATGAGTTTAGCCAGAGCTTTCCTTGCCCCCCTTCCCAGCAAGCTCATGGCCAATCTGTATGTACCATGTGCCGTCCCCCTTTGGAGCTCGGTGCTCTGGTGTGGAATGTCCCAACTGACTGACTGACCTCTTAGTGCACACATTGCAGGCTCCTTCACCACATTTACTATTTAGATCTATCCCTGCTGTGTCATTTCCACTTTAAGCCAACTTCCTTTGTAGCAATTAAAAAGAATCAGAAGAAGCACCTGTGCCTCCCTGAGAAGATACTTGTTGAACTTGCAGCACCCAGACGCTTCTGTTTGTGTTGGAAATGCAGTCCCTCCTTCCTCTGGGGTACTAAAAGCCAAGCACTGCTGTCAGTGTTTGGAAATGCCTCACTCCAGGAGTGACCACAGGAACAGAGCGTTTCCAGGTACTGATGTAAGGGGTGCTTTTTAATACAGACACAGCGTTTTGTCAAACCAGATCTTAAAGATCATGTTGATGAAAAGGCAAAAAAAAAAAATAGTCCCAAGAATCCCTCACTTCCAGGGGCACAGAGATGGTTCTTTCAATGCATCCAGGTAACAACTTCAGGAAAGAACTCTTCATTACATTCCAAAAGCAGCAGGCAGGAACCAAACCGATTGTAACAGAAAAGTTACACCATGTGGAAAGAACAGTTCCTACGCAGAGCCTGAACAATAGGCCGTGCTAGCCTCAACCTGAACCCAGATTATACTATTCCAGACACCCTGTGATTTAATGAATGTAAATGTCTAGTGACTGTTATAGTCTAGAATTTACATGGCAACAACATAGTGAAACATTCAGCAGAGACAGGCTCAAAGCTGCATCCTCTCCTCTCCTTATTTTCTCCTACAATGAGTCTCTTCAGATAACTGTAAGTTTGTTTTAATGTCAACCAATTTATAGGAAGTCTGAGTTAAAATAGGTAGGAATTTGATCTTTCATTGCTCAAGAAACAAAGATCTCCCCATTCAGATAGATCTTGAAAAATTCAACTACAACAATGTAGGATAGAAAAAGAGAATCTATGGCTTGTGATTCTTTTCATTACATTAAGATCTTCATATCTGGGACAAAGCTTTTAATATTTATTCTTTTATAGCTCATTTATTCTGATCCACCACAATCCTTATGTCTTACCTTCTGATACGTTGGAAATTGTGTGCGCATAGGGGCGATCCAGGGGATGGAAGGCAGGAGGGGGGTTGTACGCCAGTTCTGGCTCCGGCTCAAAGGAGAGGTTATCTGCTGAAGGGCAGCAGAATCATACCAAAAGTTGTACACTGCTATGGACTGTTTATGCATATATAATATCAGCCCTACTGACCCAATACAGCTCTACTGCAAACACAGCGGTATATGTAATGAAGGGAGAGGAACCCCTTACTTTTGGGGAGAGGCTGAGGGAGCTGGGCCTCGTTAGCCTGGAGGAGACTGAGGGGTGACCTCATTAGTGTTTATAAATATGTAAAGGGTGAGAGTCAGGAGGCCAGAGCCAGGCTCTGCTCAGGGATGCCAGCAACAGGACAAGGGGCAGAGGAAGCTCCATGGGAATGTCAGGAGGAACTTCTTCCCTGTGAGGGTGCTGGAGCGCTGGGACAGGCTGCCCAGGGAGGCTGGGGAGTCTCCTGCTCTGGAGAGATTCAAACCCACCTGGACACGTTCCTGTGGGATTTAGTCTGGGTGATCCTGCTCTGGCAGGGGGTTTGGGCTAGATGGAAGGGACCTTGAAAGACCAACTCCTAATGCTCTGTGATTCTGTGATCCCATTGACAAATCTCCTACATCTCATTCCAACGTGCATCCTAGCATCCCATGACTTACACAGTTCACAAAAATCAGCATTTACTCATCTGTTAATACAGCAGACAGCCCAGGGATCTGTTGATATAACATCCAAATGGCTTGCAGCAACAAAGCCAAAAGCCTCACTGCCACCAATACAAAGATATACAGAGCTGAGCTTTGCAGAGCTGCAGGACTGTCAGGACAGTGTTAGGCATTACCTGCTCCAATGCTTCTGTAAGCCAAACACATAAGAGATGACATACCCATGGAATTGCCATATGGACTTCTGCTTAGGTCATGAAGTCTTGGTAAAGCCTCACTGTACTCAGAGCCATGTCTCATGGGGGCCATTGGTATGTCCAGAGAGTAATTCTGTCCTCTTCCACTGTGTTCTGTGTAGGAACCATGCAGTGAAGCATCATAAGGCCTTTGGTGAGAGAACAGATTGTTTTGAGAACTCCTCCTGTGTGAGCGACAAAAAGGAAAACCTTGAGTACCACAAAATTCTCAATAAATATCATTAATAAATTGTTACCTGTGATCATCAAAATTAAGTACATGATAAAACAAACTGATACCAAGAGGTATATTGTATTTAAAATCCAACATCCTAATTCTGATTCGGTCATCAACTGAATTAGAAAGACTAAAACCTTTAACTACCTGAAGTTAGCTCAGACTCTACCTAAACAGGAACAACTGCATGTCCTCATTTTCCAGGCAAGGTTATGGCACATTGTGAAAATTACTGGAATTAAAAAATATCCATGACACTATGCCATAAACCCTAGACTGTATTTAACTGATAAATTAATCTAACATATGCAAAGCAACCATGCTATTTCTCTTGAGTGCTGCCTTCCTGACAACAGCTTTAAAAAACTGTGTCTAAGAACACAAGAATGAAGGAGAGATTAAAAGAATTTCACAAATTAATACTTTGGAGAAAAAGTTTCTCCTGCATAAAAAACAGGTAATTTAATTTCTTACAGCACAGTCACAACAGAAAGAATTAACTCACCCTCTATCAATTTCCAGTGTCTCTGAGAAGTGGTAGTCTGGATTTTCAAAGGCTTCGTTGTAATGATAAGACATGACAAGTCCTTGGTTTGTGGGATGAAATGTTCCTTATTTTCCTCTCTATTGGTTCATCAATATGCTCATGGGAGGGCTGATTACAGACCTAATCACAAAATAGGTGCACATACATACAAAATGAGAAGAAAGGAACTTCATTGTAGTATCTTAGAAGATCTTTGCCACCCTGCTAACAAATAACATGGAACACTATAAATGGGAAGTGGGTCTAACCAATGTCTTTACCATGAGGAAATTACAGTCCACCAGAGGTTGCAGGTAAAATGGGAAGTAATATTTCTGTAGCAAGCTCCCTACACAACTAAGGAACCGCAGTGCCACACAAAAGTCTCCCCAGGCACTCCCCAGCAGTGCCTCCAGGTTTTAGAAGCACATCAAAACATTAATACCCTCCCTGGAAGCGTTCAAGGCCAGGCTGGATGGGGCTTTGGGTACCCTGAGCTAGTGAAAGATGTCCCTGACCACAGTAGGAGCAGGCATGGAACTAGATGGGCTTTGAGGTCCCTTCAACCCAAACCAGTCTGTGACTCTATGACTTAATGTCTCAGTCCCATAAATAGGTTTGGGTTTAGCTTTTCTTCTCACAGGGGGCTCCATTTTAGCCTTTAAGCAAACCAGACTTGGTCAGAGGAAGTCCAGGTCAGTCAGTGAGAAAGGAACCTTGTATAAGAAACATGGTACCCAAATTAAACAGGTACTTCAGAAGTCATACTCAGAATTAAAAAGAGGAAGCAAGCTTCAGCATTTGTTCTAAAAGGCACCACTCCAAGCTCTATCAGCTGGGAAACTATTCAAGAGCAGGGGTGGAAAAAGGCAAACAATGAAGGACACATCTGGCAAAACCCATCAGGCCCTGCTTTTATCCCAGCTCCACTCCCAGAAAAGCAGAGTTGAACCTCATTTACCAGTACAGTCTCAAAGAGCTTTTCTTCCTGCACTTGGTTTTATTTGTGATTTCTTCTGCAGCAAAGGAAGTATTACATAAAGAAAAGTATCTTCAAAATGGATAACTAATAATGGCTAAGCTCTTAAATTACTGCTGTGGTGTTTACACACCTAAAGAACTTAGAAGACAGTCTAAAACCTTGCAGTCTGACATACAGTTGTAAAACACTGCCCAGGTTTTCCACACTGACTTGAAAATAGATCTGAATATAAACAAGTATTGAATGAATTGGCTGATGGTATTAATTCTTACATTGTAATCAGAACATTGCCTACACTTTCACTAATAGCACGATGAAGCATGCTACACAGCCCATGTCTTCTGACAACATTCAATGAAAAACCATACCCAGCAATTTGAACATCTGGTGTGTCACCCATCCCTCCTGTAAACACTGGGATGTGGTTACTACCAACAAGAAACTATGAACACAGTCTCCCCTGGGTGAAAGTTTCAGACAACAGTTTCAGGGCTACCAAAACAGATTGAGATTCTCGTGTATTTGGAGAAAGTCATTGCCAGAGCCTCCTCCCCTTATCCCCACAGACAGTCGATAAGCACCCCAGGACTCCCAGGCTCTTACACACAGTCACAGGAAGTGTAAAGCTCCTGAGAGGTAAATTTTTCTTTGACAGGAACCACAAAATTCTTGATGACCTTTTGAGAGCTAGCTTAGAATGTATCTGAAGTTTTATACAGAGTCTTCAGGAGTTAGTACATTCTGCCCTAACACTCCATTAAAAAGCAGGGAAACAATTCTTGACAAAGATAATTGTGGTCTTCTGCAAAGAGTTGCTTTGAAAACCAAACTTCTCCCTGTGAAAGTGTTTTAAAACTTCTAACTAAAGAAAAGTTAAAGAAGAAAAAATTACTGCCTCAAGGGGAGAAAGTTCTCAGATAATTCCCTTTAAGGAGTGTGCAAAATGACTTTTTTTAATTATTATTTTTAACTTGTTTCCAAGGAACCTGACTTGCTCAGACTCAGCCATACAGAAAGCTGGGAAGCCTGCCAGCAAGGCAGCTGGAAAGCTGAGCACTGACCTAAACAGCTCATCAGCTCGCCTGGTTTCCATTCAAACAGCAGAGAATGGGGTGGGTTTTTTTGATGGCAACACATATGGGTTGTGTGGAATGAGTATCCCCCAGAAACAAGCTGGGAGAAAGCATCAACCAGCTCTATCAGCCACATTGCTGAAGTGCAACAACCAGAAGGAAGAGATCAGCCTGACAAAACTACACCCATCGCCTCTTACACCTTTTAAAAGCCTCTAGGTATGTCCATAAAGGCTTGCTAAGACACTCAAACAAGCCCAAGACAGACTGACTACAGGCTCCATCATTACCTGCTTTTCATTTTCTTTGAGTCTCAAGATTCACCTAACCTCAAGATTTCTATGAAAATCCACAGGGACATTTGCAATGACCCCAGCATCTAAAGCCACTCTCTTTTTTCTCCACTTCCAAAGTTTAAAGAATTTGAAATCAAACCCCCATGTACACTGAGGCAAATCCAAATCTTTGCATTTCATTCCTGAAGAAAACGGGTGTTTTTCTCTTGGTACATGAGAGCATCCTAAACCTTGAATCATTTGGAGCAAGAGCATGAACATGGATAACCCATGCTCCTTGACTGAGGCTGAAGTCACTCAAAGATTACTATGCTACCTGCTCCTTGAGTGCTGTAGGGTGGGATGGAAGTGTGTATTAGCATACATGCTCAGGGTGTACAGGTGCCATGCCAAAGGTGTACAGGTGGGACCACAATCCACCCACTTCTTCCATCCCAAGCTCCAAGATGACAAGAAACTCTTCAAATTACATGCCTCCATCACAGGTTTGGGGTTTGATGGACTGGTAGCTTATAAATTTCTGACCAGTTCATTGGAAAGAACCTGAAGCAGGTAATGCTCAAACTAACCATCTCTTTCTTCTTTTTGACCTATTATGGCATGAAATAAATCATAATTCCAGAAAAAAACCATGACATTTAGACTTAGCTTTCCCTTTTAGAAGTTATTTTCCAGAAGAAAAGGGGAAAAAAGAATAGCTGCTGGAGAATAGAGTTCATTGTGAAAGAAAGATAGAAAGCAGGAGCTTGGCAAGTTTTCCCCATGCAGAGTGATGTCCACTTGTTGAGTTACATTTTGGACTTTGGCAAGCAACTAGATCAAGCTGGTGTTCCTCCTCTGAAGGACAGAAGGGTTTAAGATCAATGGGTTTAATAATCATCAATATGTAAATAATTTATAGGATAGGAGAGTAGGTGTTTTCCACCTAAATTATTCAACACTTGCTGTACTGATCCAGAGCAGGAAAATCCAAGCAGTGCAGACTCAGGCTCCTGGATCATTTTCAAGAAGAATAACTGCCTTCACGTCACAGACCAACAGCCTTGACAAACTGCTCCAGGTTACCTGCATCCATTCCTCTACAGGTAAGTCTCTGCTAGTGACACTAATCCTCATTTAATATACAAATCAAACACAAATGTCTTGCTAAAGCAGCACTTTCTCCTGGTATCAGGTTTCAGGAAAGCCACTTAGACCTTCAAACCCTTCACCTGTAACCTGTCAGTGAAAGGGATTACATAAAGTAAATTCTACTTAGACGAATCTTGAAGAGGAATAGAAACAGTGAGCTCCAGAACTACTTCATAGTGGAATTAATAGTCTTGGATGAAGGTGATAGAACTCAGAGCTGATTCAGAAGGTTGAACGTGTCCTATTTCCATAAAGATCCTTTAGTTTTGTAGGGTATGACTGGACAGGGCTTCAATGTTACAGAAGTTACTTTATTCATAAGGCCCTGTCCTGTACAACAGGTTCTACAGAGATTCATACTGGAAAAGCCAAAAGTGAGCTTGAGAGACTGACCAGAGCTAAAACTAGACCACATGCTGCATCAGCAACTAGGTTCAAGTACTGACCACTGCTCTTCCAGTATCTCAATCCCAACACTGCTGCAACAAACCAGGAAAGCCTCTCAAAATCCAAAGAGCATGTGAATTGATGCACAAACAGTACACACAAGAAAGCCTGATCTTTAATTGACATATTAGCAATGAAACGAGCATGAATCATACACGGAAGTTAAAGTCACTTGCCTTTTATCCACTTATCCACACTGCCAAGGTGCCACCTCTGACCAGCCTTCCATCCTGGTTCTATTGATGTCAGCAGGCTCAGTTACAGAGCCAACCTCAACTTTGTTTTTCTAGACCTTATTTCAACAATGTAAACTGTGCCTCTGCTACAAAAGATCTTCCCAGTGAAAAGCAACATGTGGTGGCACTAAGGTCACATCTGCAACCGGCAGACAACCAAACTGGGGAGGGAAAGAGTGACAGCATCCCCATTACAGTCGCAATGCTGCTGTCTCTCCCACAGCTTGTTGGGCCTTGAGCCCACAAAGGAAGGCATTTCCTAGTCCTTTAGTACTCTGCTAACCTACCAGAACTCAGATCCCACCCTCCCTGTCTCTCCCCAGTCCTTCTTGGCTGCTCCCCTTGCCTCTAGTTCCTGCTCCAGCATCATGAGATCCACTCCTTATCTGCATTTTATCCCTTCTACTCACTTGTTTGCCCTGTCCTTTCCTTTAACACTCCTCTTGTAATTTCCACTCCCTCTCAGATATAGTAAGACTGCAATATTTTCATCCTGTTCACTTTGTTTGCAAGTTAAATCCCTTCTATCACTCGTGGCTGCTTAGATAAGGCACTGGGAGAAGGATTGCCAACTACCTCGTGTCTGCGGTGTCTCAAGCCGTCTTCTACTTCACCTGAGTTTAGATCCCTCGATTATAAACACACTGCTGGAACAGTCATAAAAGCATCACAGCACATAGTTACATTTTAATGTCCAGTAAAGCATCATAAAGACACAGCACACACTTCAGTTTCTGCTTGATGGCAGTGGGTGCAAGTTCAAATGCTTGGTTAATTCTGTGACATTCCCAGTACTCTCCCTAACCTACCAACTCCCTGCTTCTCCACCCAAAAGGCCCCACAGGATCTCAATTCTTATGGACTGAAGTACGTATCACAGCGATTCTGCATTATCTAATCCCTTCCCCAGACACCCCTCTGACAGCAAGTCTCTTTTCATTTGCTGCTTTTATTTTCTTAACTCTGACCACAAATTGCAAACTTACACCATCAGGAAAACCAGGAGCACTGGGTAAAGGACAATCAGGGATATACAACCAGGAAAATTAGAAATAGGGAACTGAGGAGTAACAATAGTACATCTGGCAGAGAGAGGAAAGAGTAACAAGAAAAAAAATCTGTGAACAGAACTCTGTGTTACTTCCTTAGCACTTGAAAGACATTGCCTAGCTCCCAGTCTGGTTACTGGGAGGGGGATAGGCTAAAGGAAGAATCTCTTCATTCCAGTGCAAGTCAGTCTTGTGACTAGATTTCCAAACTGCAGACTAGCATGTTCTTTGCTTATAGCAGGACTAAGTCTTGCTTTGCAAAACAAGTTTTTTAAGTCCATTAACCACCATTACCAGCTACTTCTATTTGAGGGGAATGTCTGGTCACAAAAAAAGAGGAAAAAAAAAAAAAGGAAGCTGTTTCTGAGTACCTGCTTGGAATTACTGCTCTGCTTTCAGTGGAAAGGCAGCCTACCACAGCTCTACTGGAGGCATGAGACACTGCTTGCTAGAACACGAATAACATTTTGCTTAAAAGAAAGCTTTGTTTATTCTGTACTTCCAATGGATACCTATCTGGTTTAAGCACAACCTTCAAATTACACTTTAATGAGCAGTCTCTGTTACAGGAGTCTCATTCACAGGTTCAATTGGAAAAGCTCATGAAACTACACACATGGTCACTTCAGGTAAGAAACTGCAGTTTGAAGATACACAATGCTGTCAAGAAACAACAACAAAAAAGGCAGGATTGCTCAGTTTGTAATTTCTAGTCCAACTTCCTGTTAGTATATTGTCATCTCATTACTATTTGCACAAACAGCATTTCAGATAACCCTAAGGGAAAACAAAAGCTTTTCACAGTATTCTGGCAAATAACTAACATGCTGTGAAATGCCTGGGGAGAACCAGCAGAAAAGAGAACTAGCTTTGTCACAGGTTTCTCCTAACTCTTCAAAATCCTTATATGCAGTTTTCAAATTGTTGGACAAAGTTTTTCACATAAATTCAATGGTTTTTTTTTCCAGACTAAATACAGCTATACATTAAAATGTATTGCAACATGTTAGTATGTCAGGGGTTTATTCTGCAACAAACAGACAGAAATTATGGACTATACAAGTCACAATTAAAAGCTTTTTTCACAAAAATGTGAAAGGGAACACCACTGTGACGTGCTAGTTCCTCTTATGTCAGTCCATACAGATGTACCACATCACTTTACCACTTCAGCAGCAAGAATAGGAGTCCTCACAGCAAGCTTACTTGGGGGGAAAAAGCTACCAACCAAACAAAAACCCAAAGAAATAAACTGAAAACAACCACTTTGGCTGGAGGATTGATACATCAGCCCAGAAACAGGTGCCATTTCCACTGCACTGCTTACCACAGGCATCCCACTGCTTTCCATACCTCGTGCTAAGGCTGTCTCGCGCGGGCAGGGACAGACGTCGCACCCACACTGTCACACCTCAGCCATGGCTCTAGAGCCTGCTGACCAGCTGCTGCCACCCAGAGCAGGATCCGGCTGCTCTTGGTTCCAGGACTGACAGAGGAGACCGTAATGAGATTAGATCAGTGGAAGCAGAAGTTAGCCCAGCTCCCATGCAGTTCTGCTTGCAGATGTGATTAACAGAGCGTTACAGTGGGACAAAGATTAGCAATAAAAACCTGCGTGTGAAGCCTTGGATTTTAGATGTATATGGAATCTTCTGCACAGAAATGTTTCAACCTTTGTAGGCTGGAGCATCAAGCAAGATAAGGCAGAAGAAAGAAAAGTATTTAAGTAGCATGCCTGTGTGTTTTGAGGGAGTCACAGAATGCTGACCACAAAGAGCACGAGCAGGAGACTGCCCCCACCTGCCGAATACAAATCATCCCTGGCTCCCCGTTACCCATCGGGACACGCAGAACTCGCAGCCTGCTGTTCGGAAGAACGTAGTGCCACGTTCTTTCATTAGCTGGCAGACTCCGACACACAAACTAAAGCAGCTGTCTCTCTGCAAGCTGGTGATGCCAGCAAGGCTGGTGCGACACCCCACAGACTGGCTAAATACATCAGGAGGGCTGTGGTTGTGAATCCCCCGCGGGACCGACCCTGCCAGCTGACGGCAGCGGAAGCTCGTAGGACACACGGGGCAATAAAGGAGGGCTGATCCAAGGCCAGGACACCGCTCCGTGTGGCTATTCACCTCCCGGACAGAGGAAGCCGTGTCCACCCCAAACGCCCACAGCCCACGCAGTCCAGCCCCAGCAGCAGTGCCGCCGGTTAACAGCGAGCATTAGTAAGCCGCAGCCGTTCGGGTGACTCCCCCAGACCCGGTGCACGGAGTAACCACCCTCCAACCCCGCCGTGGGGCGCTGGCGCAGACCCTGCCCGGCCCCCGGTGACCCCGGCCCTACCCACCGCTGCTCAAATCGCGGACCCGCGGCTGAGAGGGGCTCTGGCGCAGCCCCGAGCCCCGGAGACACCCGGCCCCTTACCTGACTGCCCGCCGGGAAAGGGCTGCGCAGCCCCGGCTCGCCCGCGCCAGGTGCCTCGCCGTGCGCGGCGGGTGCCCCGGGAGCCGGCACCCCGCCTCGGTGGCGGCTCCTCCCGGTGCCCCGGTCCCGCCTCCGCCCCTGATGCCGGGGGATGCCGCGGTGGCCGCCCGCTTCTCTTCCCTTGCCCCCGACCGGGCTGCGCACGGAACTGTATCCCCGGGAAGGGGGAGCTTAAGTCCTGCCCTTACAGCTCAGAGGGAGAAAAGGAAACAACAGAGGAAAAAAGAAGTCCGTGCCGTGTTACCTGCTGGAGAGCACGTTGCTTTAGTTCTGTTCCATCTCCAAGGTACTCGGGCTCCTTCCCTCCATGAATTTAAACGCTCTCTGCTTTTGGGCTGGACTGCAGGAAGACCACAACAGAAGGACAGAGAGAAACTGGTTTTGGACACACGATGTGTACCTTTATCCCTGGATTAATCATTTGTAGAGCAGAGATAAAGAACGATCCTCACCTCACATATTTTGATTTGTATGAAAGAAAGGATCATTTAGGGGTGACAACATTAGTCCACACTAATACAGACAGTAGTTAGCAGCTCCTCGATGGTGAATATTACTCCAGCCTTGTCTCCCCATACTCTGTACAGACCATGAGGAGCTTCTATTTTAGTGTGACACAGTTACTGACCTGTCTTGTCTCCCTTCTCTCCCTACACAAGCAGGCAGAACTAAGGATGGGACAGAACTACAGCAGAGCACCAGGTAGGGTGCAATACAGAGAGGCCACGAAGCGCTGGGGTGGTGCCTTACTTATCCCTCTCCCTTGCAGCTGGGTGCTGCCAGCCAGACTGGAGGTTACCCCAGCACACCCACACTGGTGCCCAGTGCAGTTCCTGGAAGCTGATGCTGTCCTCCAGAGACACACCCTTAAACGTGTGTGTGGGGCCCAGCAGCCACCACCGTGCCTGGCACAGGTGAAGCAGGAAACAGGGCAAGGTCCCAGACCTGCCCTCTGCCTGGTATGGTTTTTCCCTTTTGGGTAAACCATAAAGAAACATAGAACCCCAGCCACTTTTGTGTTAATGCAGCTTGCTACACCGCTTTGGCAAATTTTATCTCCCCAGAAAAGAAACACACATCTTAGAAATTCCAACAACTGTTCCCAAGTAACTCCTCTGGTCAGCAAGATTAAGAAACTCAAATCAATGATACCCCATCAACCTTTGGATTAAAGTCATCCTCACTAGACAGCAGGGAATTGGTAACAGATCAGTTTGCTCTGTGTTCAGAAGCTGTGCTGTTACAACTGAGGACCACTTCTACCAAATGGCTAGTGCTTTCCCAACTCCTAAACTGGGTAAGACATGTCCGTCCTGCACCAGCCACGTTCAGTGTGGATTTAAGTGAACACTTCCAATACTACTTTAAGATGACATTTTGCCCAAAGCAACATTCCTGGCATGACTGCAGAGGACCTGTGTGCAGATCTCTTGTACGGATTCAGGAGCTGCCTACATGCTGCACAGGGAAAGCAGGGGGCAGTCAAACACAAAACTCCCCTCAAAAAAATTAAAACTCAGAACTTCCCTGAAGTTTTAGAAGGTTTTTGAGCTGTGGCAATATGAAGAGGAGCCACACAAAAGAAAACAAGTCCTGGAAACACGTGGTGTTACTGGGTGTGATAGATGGATGTCCAGCATCATGGAGACAGCATATGTCACTGGCTCCCGTGCTCAGCACGGACTGAGAACTGCTGCTTTTGTGAAAAAGCTATGTTAGAGAAGTAACACACAGAGGAACCTACCACACTCCCTGCGTGTGACTTCCAGGCCCCAGGAGAATCTGGAGAACCTTCTCTCCTCCTCAGCATGCCTATCTTCCTGTTTTCCCACCTGGGATTGCCATGGTTCATAAAATCTATTGGAACATTTCCAAGTGTCTAAAAAGCTCTCTCAACTGAAAACAAATAAATAGAAAAAAGAGAGAGAGAATAGTTCATAGAACCCCTGGGGAAGTAAATCTTGTTTCAATTCCTCCAATCTTTATTTGTTCTCATGGGGTCATTAACCCCATACTTTTCTAGTACATGGAGTTTTGGAAAGACTAATTAATCATCAAGTATTACGCACCTTTCTTCTTTGTACTCTTAGTGGTAAGATGAGGAACTGACACCCTGCCTCCCCGGGTGACAACCTCTAGGGCACTGTAAGTATCCCTTTTTTAGGGAGAACTGCTCTATACTCACAGCCAAACACAAAGAGGCCCCACGCCTGGTTGGCGTTAAGGCACCAGTACAAGCGCATACTTCGGCTCTGGTGGTGCAACACACATTTGTGTCTGGCATGTGAACTGCACGCTCAGCAGGAATGCTGAACAATACCAAATGATTTTTTAGGAAGGCTGCCAAGGGGTTTCAATTTCCATCTCCTCAATTTTCAGGAATGATTAGCCGGGAGTTTTTCAAATGGAGCCCAGGAAATGTAACACTCCACCAAGGAACCAAAATCCTCCGCGTAAATGGGCGTCCCTGAGGTGTCCAGCTCCATTACAAACTGATCCGGCATGCTCTCGAGCTGAAGCGCAGCCCAGCCTCTCAGGAGGGCAGCAGAGTCACACAGCAACAGCCTTGGCTGCGCTAAAATTCCCACCTGGGGAAAGTCATCCTGGGGATCTGTGAAAAGAAGGGGTAAAAAAGGAATAGCTTTGAATCCCCACCCTCTTACACAAGCCTCCGTAGTGACTTATTGAAGGATGAGGGCAAGTTATAGATTATTCCTATGGAAAAATAGCTAAACCACTTATCAGTTATGTTCTAGAACAAACTACCAGCATGAAGGCAAGAACAGCTACAATGCAGTGGTGGTTTTTAAAGCAGTTCAGTGCAATAAGGAAGCTCATGTGCTTTAATTACGTGTCTCCATGTTTCACAACAATTCCTCCCAAGATATATCTTTCTCCACTGCCAGTAATACATCAACATATTGACCATAAAAAAGTACACCTAAATTACTCTTAGAACTTTCATTTGATCAATAAAGTTTTATTAGCCACATCTTAGTGCTAATAAAGCAATTTGAAAATCAGATACCTAAGCTGATGACACACATGTAGCAGAAGTTAAGAAACATCAATGTCTGATTCAGCATCCTGAAACCTAGTGATGACTTGTTTTTAAAAGTACTGTAAAAAGTAAGGAATCTTCAGAAAAATCTGGTTATTGATTGAACTACAGGTAGAATACACCAAGAAATGCCAGAAGTGCTTTTCTGGAGGTTTATTTTTCTTTTTTTGACACACACACTTGTTTTTTACACTAATGGCCAGAATTATTCCAAGAAACAAATCTCCCAGGGATGTTTACTACAACATAACACAAGAATCACCCGTTGTCAGGTGAGAAGAAAGAGATCCAAGCATTTGCTGACTTTGTCTGCTCCGGATCACACTCAGTTTTCACATCCAGGGGTCCAGGTGTGTCATTCCACTGCCACCTGCGTCAGGCTCTGGGCCCCCAAAACCAAGCAGGGAGCTTGGGCCCATGACCTAACGGGAGTTGACTGAATTTCAGAGTTTGAAGAAGCTTTTACAGTGGTGTTTATCAGTCACAGAAGACATCAAATCCAAGCCTGTTTCCAACCTGCGAGAGATGCCCAGCAGCCACACCACCATGGGGTGCTTGGGCCTCGCCTCATCCTAATCTCGGGGGAGCTGCTAGTAGCGTTTACAGCCCACTGCGTTTCTTCACTGCGTTCTTAACAAAAGCCCTGCGTAAGAGGAATACAGAGACTCACGGCCCTAATACGAAACTCCTGCTTTAGACCTACAAGGATACAAACCGATGCCACAGCGGGAGGGCGGCCAGGACTACAGCCAGGGTTGCCGGGGCAGTAGGGCGCGGGCTTAGCGCGCCTCAACCGCTCCCCTCACACGCCGCACCCCCGACAAGCCCCACCGCGCCGAGCCGGTGCTGCCCGGACGGGGCCGAACCCCCGCCCCGGCTCCTCGCCTCAGGGGCCCGGGCGGCTCCGCCAGTCGGAGCCCGCCTCTGGCGGGAGGGCGGCTGTTGGCGCCCCCTGCGGGCGAGGCTCCCAGGGAAGGCGGCCCCAGAGGGGAGCCTCGCCCCCGCCCCGCCAGCGGCCCGGGCGCTCCGGCAGCCTCCGCCTCAGGGCTCTGCCGGCTGCTGAAGCGCCCGGAAACGGCAGCACCGACGCGGGGACGCTGGCTTCTTCCCCCGCGCAGATATGAGCGGGTTCGGGGCCGCCACGGGACCGCCGGACTGGCGGCTGAGTAGCGGCGGTAAGGGCGCGGGGGAGGCAGGTACCGAGCCTCCGCCGGCGGGCAGCCGGCTACGGCAGGTGGCCAGGGGAAGGAGGGAAGGACACGCGAGGGACCGGCTCGACAGCCGCCTCGCCTTCCTCAGGGCTGCGGGGTCCCGGGGGGCGGGCGGGCGTTCGGGTGCCATGTTGCGGCGACCCCCGCCCGCATTCCCTGCGCTTCCTCCCCCTCGCAGAGCAATTCCTTCCCGAGGAGCCGCGGCCCGCCGCCGCACCTGTGGATTTCCTGCAGGAGCTGCCCAGCTACCAGTCAGCGCGGAGGCGTCGCGGTGCTGCCGGCGGGGGCACCCACGAGCGGCGGGCGACCCCACAGCTCTTGGCCGGGGCCCCTGGACCTGAAGCCTGGGGGCCGAAGCAAGAGGGAGGAGAGCCTGTTGGTCCTGTGAGAGAACTCCTTCTGAGCATCGCGGAGAAGAGGAGGTTCAGATCAGTGCTTACGGTTTTTTTATTTTTACCTTTTCAAATTACTTTTTCCTTAAAGGCTGAGGCAGGATTGGGTCCGCTTGTAGCTGTTACAGCCTTGGGCATGTGGTTTTGAGGAGAAGCTGCCCGGGTTCTCACACCGAGCCGTGTCAGGCGCCTTGCGGCACCTCCGGCTGTGGGAGCAGGGCCGAGGCTCCAGGCGGTGTGAGACAGCAGCTGCTGGGGGCCAGCAGCAGCTTTGACTGGAAGAAATGAGTCAAAACTGGGAATTACCTGCAGCAGCAAACGTGTTTCTAACTGGCTTCCTTCTTGTTGTTGTTGTAGCTTGTTTTGCCATATTGTTTTGTGCTTTTAAGGGTGACGGTGGGTTTTCTGTCATCAGCAGCCTCGTCCCGCTGTGCGGGTGCTGCTGCCTGAGCCTGCTCAGCAGTTCTTCCAAAATGTGGGGTGCTCTCTCTGGTGTGGCTCAATACAGGTGGAAAGAAGCTTTCCAGGACCGTTGGATGGCACTTTGATGTTTTCCTTGAGGAAGTCAAATGGGAAGTTGCATTGCCTCGTGGGATTTACTTGCTAAACACACATATTATCATGGGGTTGAGGAGCTGGGGTCTTGGAGAAGAGGAGGCTGAGGGGTGACCTCATCAATGTCTATAAATACGTAAAGGGTGAGAGTCAGGAGGCCGGAGCCAGGCTCTGCTCAGGGATGGCAGCAACAGGACAAGGGGCAGTGGGTGTGAGCTGGAGCAGAGGAAGTTCCATGGGAATGTCAGGAGGAACTTTTTCCCTGTGAGGGTGCTGGAGCGCTGGGACAGGCTGCCCAGGGAGGCTGAGGAGTCTCCTTGTCTGGACACGTTCCTGTTGATTTAGTCTGGGTGATCCTGCTGTGGCAGGGGGTGAGACTGGATGAGCTTTTGAGCTCCTAAAGCTCGGTTAGTTGGTGATTTATTTTTCTTTCTTTTTTTTTTTTTTCCTTTTTTCTTTCTTATCCCTTGTAAAATTGCTCTGTGCTGTGAGCTGTAAGCAGTTCCTGCCACTCTGGTGGTATCCCTGAGCAGGGAGGGGGTTGCAAAAGGCATGTTTTGGCCTGCCTGTATTCCTCTGCTTGTTGCCTCACATCTCGCTGCTAGGCTAAAAGTTCCTTTGAGGAGAGAAGATACAGTATGTGCTTTTGCATCGTCAGGGAACTGCTGCACCTTTAAATCAGGTACTTGACGGTTGTTATGAACCAGGAGAGTGGTGAAAGTACAATTCATATCTGGTTACTTGCTTGCAAGAGCAGTGGGAAATGAATTACTGCCTGTTAACTCTACAGCCAGTGCTCACAGGGAACAGGAGATCTAGTTCATGATAAAGGACAGCAATCGTCATGGTGAATTTTTATTCGAAGAAAAAAAGGAACTGCAGTCTTGAGGCCGTGGTGGGTGTTAAGAACAGAGTTGGGACGTCCCAAGCTTGTTTACACATTTTAGTGCTGAGAGATTCTGGTGGGGCTTCTTGGCACATCTCCGGATCTGTAATCTATGTCTATTGTTCAGCAGCTGCCAACACAAAATGCTTGATATAAATGTCCTGAAAGCTGAACACTCAACCTCTGTAACAAGGATGAATGTGCAGCCCACGCCTCTCTTGGCAGTGCAGACCAAACACTGGGCAGCTAGCTCTCCAAAGCGTCTCTTTAAACACCCCATGCTGCAGGCTGTAGTTTCCACACAGTGAAATCTGTGGAGAGGTGCATTTACACCTACAGATAAGATCACCTGCTGCCCATTCGACTGCACCTAGGGTTTAATTCGGCTTCCTGTCAAAATGCTGATGTTTCCTTCAGCTGAGTGGGACATGGAAACTGTGTCATTGTGCAGTGCACACAGCAGTGGCATGGCATAGGCACCAACACAGGCTTGTGTACAAAGTCCTTTAAAGTTGAAACCTTTGTCTTCTACCCTAGCAGTGTCCTCAGGGGTATTTAACTGCTGTTCTTCAGCAGCATCAGAGGCTGGAGCACCATTTGCTGCGTACAAGTCAGTCTGCAAGCTGTGTTTCTGGGAAGTTTTGTCTGCTTTTAAGGTTTCTTAAGGAAAAAAAAAAAGAAATGCAAACTCTGAGCCACTCAGAATTCTCCTTAATGCTGTCACTGGCCATGCAGCGATTTTTAAAATGCAGATGTATGCATACGGTATAAAAATTTGTAAGTGAGGAGTAATTAAAAATTATAGACAGTTTGTGGCACATCCTTGGTGCTTGCCTGCAGCTGATTGTTAGAACAGGATGCTCCCACATGTATCAGCAAAGAAATGCTTCCTCAGATTCACTGAGCTGGCACTTTCCAGAGACTTTTTCAAAATGCTATAAAACCTGAGTAATTAAAAATTTATAATTTTAGTAAAATTTGTTTTCTGTTATCTGCTGGAATATGATAAAAAAGTTAAAAATATAAAATCTAAAATCCGAATCAAATATTTAACCCTCTTTGTAGTCCTCTCTCTGTTTTTTTACTTTTTCCCCCAACATATTTTGACATTCTGATTTTGGGATCTGTGAATTTTTTACAAAAAAGAATGAGTTTCTATTGTGAGAATGATTTCTCTATTTTAGAAAGTTTTGTTTAAGAGCTTCTTGGTGAAGATGCTCTGGCCAGAAGTTTTGAGGAAACCTCCTTTTCCATCCCTCTGTAAATATTAAGTAATTACAGCAGCTTCCTTGAGATCCCACCAGGAAGTTCAGCTATGTGTTTTTTCTGTGTTGTGCTATTGTCAGTTGGAGTTATTTTATTTCTTCCCTGAGATGCAAGTGTTTTCCATTAGAGGTCTTGCTCTGCGTGAATTAACCTGATGTTGCAGTTGCCAGGAGGAACAGATGGGGACAGCTACTCGGTGTTGCTCCAGCTTGTAGCACTGTGCTGTGTCCCTCTGAAGCAGGCTCCACCGTGCTCAGCCCTGTTACCTGAAGTGAAGAAGTATTTCTTGTGCTCAGTAACTGTATTCCTTGATCCTTAGGGCCTATCAGCAGGCTGAGAGGAAGCGTGTGTCTGGATGGAAGCAGTGGAAAAGAGCTAGCAGTAAATCAATGAAAAAAGTTCTCAGTGACGTCAAGCAGGCCTCATCTTACCTGCAGCTTTGGCGACACGATATTCACAGCATAGAAGGTATTTATTGTCTGGTGTTGATTGCTCCTTTTTAAAGGTTTTACACGTGTGGGCATAGCTTCAGATAAAACTCTATGTGTTTAAGAAGTTACCTGCTTTTCTTGTTCTTGCTGGTGTAAAATCCATGATGAGGTAGAAGGAACTATATTGGAGAGAACTATGTAAAAGTCACGTTTCTATTGCAGTTATGTTGATAAAAGCATGAAGTACTTAAAACTAGCCTTCATGTTTCTTCAGTTAGCTCACTGAAACCGAAATGATCCCCTGCTCATACTGTATTTTCAGTGATTTTTGTCTTAATTATTGGCACATGTTTCTTTTAACCACAGGGAAGTTTGGTACCGGCATCCAAGCCTACTTCTCCTTCCTGCGTTTTCTGGTCCTGCTGAATTTTATCATTTTTATCCTGATGTTCAGTTTTGTTACCCTTCCCAGCATCATTTCTAAATATGGAGTGTTCAACAGTAGCTTTGCTGAAACTCCTCCAAAGAACATAGGTAAACACCTTCTCTATATACCACTGTATATTCCCCCTTTCCATCAGCTTCTCCTCCACCTCCCAGGACAAAGAAATGCTTTTTCGATAAGAACTTACCATATTTGAATTAACTTCATCTTGCAGTTTAACAGCCATTACCATCTGAGTGACTTCCCCTGCCTTTCTTTTGGCAGACTATCACTGCACGGTTTATAAACCCAGTGGTAATAAGGGACTTGTTTACTTCTATACTTTCTTCAAAGATCTGCTCAGTGGCACTGTAAGTAATTATATTTATTTTTTAATTACATTTCTGTGTCTTGCATAACTTGTGGACATGTTTTACTTGGAGAATGAAGTTTTGACAGCTTTCATAAAATGATAAGGAGTATGCACTGCTGGGGTGAAATGAGCCTTGGTCCCTTAACAGAGCAAAAGGGAGTTTTCAAACTGACTTACTGAGCGTCTGCAGGGCCTGGCTGGCCACGCTCTGCAGCCTGTGCCTCTCCTCCCCAGCTGCCCAGTGGTACATGCTTCGGAGCACACTGCCCATTGTGCTTTGTGTTGGGTCTCAGTGTCCTTGTCACAGAGCTCTTTGATAGCAGAGGGGAAGGATTGTAAGCACATTGTGTCTGCGTTACACTTTGGTAGAAGCAGCAGCAATATTTAGAAGCTACAAACTGATGTAGCTCGCTGCGTGCTCCAAAACGATTGCTTAATACCAGGTTGGGTTGAACTGAGTGGTTTCTGCTACTTTTACAAATTCTATTTTAACTTCACGTTTTCACAGGGCTTCCTGGAAGTGACAAGTTTGTTTTACGGCTATTACACAATAGATGCTGCGTGGGTCAGTACGCTGAGGTACAACTTGCCACTAGCCTATCTGCTGGCTACGTTTGCCTACCTTGCACTAAGTCTCTTCTGGATATTAAAAAGGTAAAGGTGTTGGTGTAGTGTGCTTACTGCTACCTGCTGCACAGTTTGCATTGCAGTCTTGTTGCACTCTAGACTGTTATATATGGAAATGGAGAATTTTTTTGCTTGAGGATGATGTGCCACAGCAGCTTTTGTCTCTTTGGGAAACTAAGGCAGCAAAATAAATAAATACATTTGAACTATAGGGTTTTCAAATGTACCCTTTCATATAAGTAGAAGACCCTAAAGTATACAGTAGTTGTTGCAGGATTTCCTTTGGGTTTTGGTTTGTTTGGGGGTGTTTTTTTCCCCCTATCTCAGTTTCCTGAGCCAGCTTTTTGCAGCGTCAGGGAGGCACTGGATGAGGCGAGGAGATGTGACTGTGGCTAAGTGCAGAGGGAAGTAACCTGTGTCGGTTGTGGCTTCAGCTGACATTGGTGGCTTCAGCTGACATTGGTGGCTTCAGCTGACATTGGTGGCTTCAGCTGACATTGGTGGCTGCAGAACTCACGCTGAAAGCTTCCCTGAGACTTGCTGATCTAAAGCAAATGCAGCTGTTTGCTCACGAGGAATGGGGGGTTGTCATTTAGTCCTTGATCAGATGGGTTGCTCAAGGTGGTGTTTTTTGTTTCACTTTCTGTCTTTTCATAAATGATGCAAATCTGCCTTTTTCTCTAGGTCTGTGGAAGGCTTTAAGCAGAACTTGGTGCATCACGAAGATCAATTTCAGACTTACTGTAACAAAGTGTTCGCAGGCTGGGACTTCTGCATTACAGATCTAAAAGCAGCACGGCTAAAACACCGCAGCCTGCAGTATGAGCTCCAAGTGGGTAACTCATTTTTATATGATGACAGTTTGTATAGCTTAGATGGCTAAAAAATAGAGGTGTGCAATTCTGCAGATAGTGGAATAAAGATAAGAAAGGTGGAAGTAGTTTATACTCTGGGGAAGGCAACCCACACCCTCCTGCTTGCTTTCTAGATAGATGGAATTGTGGTGCAACGTGAGAAGGATTGGTGTTGAGCTTGGCAGCCCTTCCCCCTTGCCCTGGGGACTCAAGCCAACCTCTTAGCTGCTTGCCTTATCTGCCTTTCACACTCCAGTCCTGCTTCCTGTGTTAGCTTTTCCTGTTGGATAAAGTGGAAACTATCCCAGCTGTGGGAAAAACTTTCTTACTGCCGGGAATCTGAGTATCCTGGGCTATAATTCTGCAGCGTGGTAGGCGATAGTTTGGGGAGGAATAATATTTGGGTGGTTCTCTTCACACAAATCAAGAGCATTGTGGCAGCAAGAAGACACTGAAAGTCTTTTGCTGGGTGTTTTTGGCATGTATGCACATACAAAATGTTGATGCAGCTAGTGTAAAGCTCTCTGAAAAGAGTCTGAAAGGCCTTCCTCCTGAAACTGGTGACTTCATTTTGCCCTCCACACATTGGAAGCAGAGATTTGCAAAGAGAAACAATTAACTTTTGAAAACATGCTTCCACTTCAAACCACGACGCAGTAATTACAGATTTCATAAATTACAGTGAGTTGCTTTCTGCTCTAGTGAAGTTCATTAGTGATCTTTTTCCATCATATAAGTGAAGCCTCTTTCACTTACCAAGTTTTGCATCACATCACAAGAAAAACCTGCCCATTACCACTACTGCTGGATGGAAGGGAGTCCTCAGAGAATACCTGGGTGATCTGTGGGTTTGCCCGGGTTAAATTACCTTCACAGCCAACCCTGTATTTTCACATCAGCTAAAGTGAAACATCTCAAGTTTATGTGACAAGCTCCTCCAGACTGTTCTATCTCTCCGTGCCATCCCCCAATTAAGGAGCAGCAGGAATTAGTAGCCATAGGGTGAGGACTGGTTACTTACCTGCAGAAGTAAGGGAGGGAGTGGGCTGATTTAACCACTTCCGAGTTTAGCACCAAGCTGCCCAAGATCAGTATCTCTCTGTAAACAGACAGAAAGTTGTCTTTCTGTCCTCAGGGAGATGTGTTACTGATACAGTAATGTGGCCACACCAGAAAACTTACACGTGCTTTTTCTTTTGTTTCTAGACAGACTTGGAGGAAGAAAGACAGAAGCGAAAGATAGCTGACAGGACAATGAAAGAGAAGATACGCATCTACTCTTTGAGAATATTTATAAATATAATTGTCCTTGCAGTTTTAGGAGGATGCTTCTCCTCTATTTATATAGCAACTGCCTACTCTCAAGAAAAATCTAATGTAAGTATCAGACGTGAAGTAACATTTGGGGCTGGTGATTACAGCAAGAGGAACTGTTGTGAAAGAGCCAAGTATCTTAATATAGCACCTTTCATGCAGGGGATCTGAAAAGGCTTTTTACCAACAGGATTTTTTAGTAGAGGAGAGTGAGAAGGATCAAGAGATGTGCAAAAAAACCCCAGCGATGTCTTCTTCCCTTTGATACAGAGGCTGCAGCATCACCTGCCTTGGAGCTGATGCAGCCGATGTGAAATGCAGCCCTTGCTGTGATCTGCTAGCACAAGTGCTTCTGTCTGGAGTGAACTGACTCAGGGAACTGATCTGGTTAATGTGAACTTCATTGTGATGAGTTTCTTGATCTGGTTCACTGCTAAACTGCAAAAAACGAGCAGGGAGGGGAGAGTAAAGATTATGATCTGTGCTGTGGTTTGAGTTACAGCTATGTGGGGAAACAAGAAGACTTTGAACAGGGAGTGCTTTGCAGAAGAAAAGTGGAAAGAATCTTGCATCAGTAGTGGAAAGGATGAGGTTGAGTGGGGTTGTTCACCCCTGTCAGGACAAGTAGATGAGGAGAGCTGTTCAGAAGCAGAACAACAAGAGCAGACAAGAGTTTCAGTGGTTTTGCAGTGGTAATTGACTTCTCTGAAGGACCCCAGGGTTGAATTTCCTTGATAGAAATGAGCACCACACTTTTTGCCTCTCCTCTGTTCATTGGTAATGTGATGGGCACTGGTTGTGTATGGGGAAGGTTGGTCTCGTGGTTGACCTAACTCTTCTGTAAACCATCAGGATTACAGAGAGAGAAGCAGGAAATGGGGACTAGAAAGTGTTTGTGTCAGAGGTATTGTTTGAGGGCAGAGAAGGAGGATAGCATGATACTGAACCACTCGAAACGCAGCTTTGCTTGCTTGGTGCAGGCTTTATGTTTAGGGGTTGATATCCTGACCTTGCCTAAGTGAGTAGGTAGAGGAACTTTTTAGGAGGGTAGGGAAGTCGAGGAAGCTGCTTTGCACCAGTGAGAATGACTTGAAAAGTGTGTGCACTTTGGCATAGGTGTAAAAGCTGGGCAGCCTTAGTGCTGGGTGAGACAACAGCATTAGACACAAGCTTCGGTGAGCCTCTTCGAACAGCAGCTTTGCAAAAGTGCTAAAGTATTCATGGGAGGAACTGGTGAGGGAGCAGGAGAAAACAAAGGTGAGTAACAGCCAACTGCAGAGAGAGCGAGCAGTGGTCAGCCTTGTGGTTCCAAATGTAGGTGGGGGGTGAAGACAGCATAAAAGATGTTACCTGAACCCTGGACAGAAGAGGCTTGTGGGTAGCTGGAGAGAACATGATGTCAAGAAGGTGTGTGTCTCTAAGCATTATCTTCCATTTCTTCTTGTACAGGATGACAGCAATGAGAACATCCAGGCCAACCTCTTAGTGCAGTATTTGCCATCCATTGTGATCACACTGGCCAACTTCATTGCTCCTCAGATCTTCTCGATTCTGATCGGATTTGAAGATTATTCACCAGCCTTTGAAATCAAGCTGACGTTACTGAGGTAAAATCTGTATTTGTGGACTTGGACCTTTCAACAACTTTTTCTTGGTAGGTTAGAAATACTATAAGCATTCAAACATGAAGCTGCAGGGAGACTGGACTCTCACTGGGGAGCCTGGGCACTGGAAACTGAGTAGGCATTGTTTGCTTTATGTTTAGTTGGAAACTAATTTTAAATCTGGAAACAATCTCCTGTTTAGGATGATAGTACAGGGCAGTCACTTCAGCATCCAAGTTTCTGTCTCAGTCCCCTTTAGCTGTGTGATCTGGACATCTTCAACACCCTGTTAAATAGTCAGTGGGGAAGTTGTTGCTGCAGAGCTGTGGGTTGATGCCACTTTGTGTGCAGCAGTTCCTTTAATGAGCAACTCCGTGTGTACAGCGGTGGCTGAGGCAAAGCTTTGTTTGAGGCAGAAACTGGAAGTTTTGGGACAAAAGATACCTCAGTGGGACAGCATGAAGAACTAGTGTTTGGCAGCTTAAGGCAGCAGGCTCTGGGTTGGAGCATCTGAGCTCTGCCAAGCCCCTGTGCTGTGTATTTGCAATGTGGCTCAGTGCCTCTGAAGGCCTGAAGCCACCTGAGAGGGAAATGCTGTGTGTGGAGTTGTCACCTGCCCTCAAACTGTGCTTGAGAGAATCACAGCCTGTTGTGAGGTCGAGATCTGCAACTAAAAAGACTGGTGGAGGAGCAGTGCTGAGGAAGAAATAAGGGACTTTACCCTAAAGCAGGGAAGGTGAAAAGCAATTTAGCATCCTGCTAAGAAAAGAAATGTGTCTATTGTCTGGCTGGTTGTTACATTAGAGCCCTGTACGACCCTTCTGTGTTTGGAGCCTTCCTTGGACTCCTGTGCAGGTTGAGCCAGGCGTTGGGATGGCTCTGCTTGGGGCAGGTTTGGGAGCAGTTTGCCTTTCTTCCAGGTGTGTCTTTGTGCGCTTGGCCAATATCGTTGTTCTCCTGTTCTCGCTCTGGAGTCAGATCTCCTCCTGTGACACCAAGGAGTGCAAGGCCTGTGGATACAATTACGAACTCTATCCTGTAAGCAGGTTTATCTTGCTCTTTAATCATCTGATTAAGTTCTGATCATCTGAACTTGTGAATGGTGATTTGTTTTCCACAAGATTTACTTGTCTGGAGGTGTTTGGAATCAGAGCTGGAGCTGCCGTTCATGTTACACCTGGTGCTGATTCTTACTGCTCAGTGCAAACTGGTGCAGTTCTGACATAGACCTTTTGGTTGTTGGAAAGTCTGATGAGAATTAGTCTGGTGGCAGAATATTGTTTAGCATAAACTCAACTGGCTGCCATGAGGATTGACTGAGAGAGCTCTGGTTTGGATACCAGTGTGCTGCTGCCTTTTCCTCCAGTAAGGCAAATGGTCTTTCCTCAAAAAAAACCCCAAACCCAAACCAGCAAACAAAACCCAACAAAACAAACAGCTTGGCATGGAAGCTCTGAAACACTCCAATGGTTTAGCAATGGGAATTAATACAATTTGAACTTTCTGGTGTTAACTGACTCTGAGGTTTGTCGCTTCACTGGTGGACAGATTTATTATTCACTTCTTATTTAGGCTTCTAATCTTGTTTTTGTAGTGCTGGGAATCTGAAGTTGGGCAAGAAATGTATAAACTGATGATATTTGATTTTATCACAATTATTGCTGTGACCCTCTTTGTGGACTTCCCTAGAATGTAAGTATCTCTGCCTTCTGAGTCTACTTTTGCAAATGACATGTGAAACAATTCTCCACGTTTCTAACCAGACTGACAGTTTTAAAATAAAACATAAGCATATTTCTGGTGTTTTGAGCACTTCTTTGCTATCTAGGTGGCTGTGTAGTTTTTGATATTTGAGTCTTTAACGTTTCGGATCTGTGTGTTCCATATGTGTTAGAATTCACTCAAGCTGCGTAAGTTCAATTTAGAGCTAACACTATTTTTGGGCTTTAGGTTGTTAGTTACTCATTGCTCTTGCAAGCTAGTTCAGTGGTGTGGATTACAGGAATTTGGAATTTCTGACAACGTCCTGGAAATCATTTATGGCCAAACTATCTGCTGGATTGGAACCTTCTTTTCACCACTTCTCCCTGCGATAGCAACTGTAAAATACTTCATCATTTTTTATGTTAAAAAGGTAATGAAGGTGTGTGGTAAATAAACAAAAGAGTGCATGGCTCTGTGGGTTTTATAGTATAGGTACTCAATTGATTTAAAACAAACAAAATCCCCTAAAACCACCCAGTGTGTGGTGTACTGGCAATGAGAATGGTATGCCATCTTCTGTTGGGTTTTTGGTTTTAAGAGGAGGAGGTAGAATTTTGCTTTGAAATCCAGCAAAATGCCATTTTAATAACTACCTCATCAATTATTTGGGGTTTTTTTAATGCCCTCTTTTTAGATGATAAAGCTAGTTTATAACACTTCTTCTGCAACAATCTGTTTGCTAGCAGCACAGCTTAGAACTTGGCAAGATTTTTCCAAGCTGCTAAAAATTTGGAAGCAAAATGGATAATTCAAGCTGGGTTGGAGGTCAGGGTGCAATTTGTGCATATCAGAAGCTCTGACCGCACTGCTCCTTCAGTGCAACAAATTCTTAGTGGTATTTTAACCTTTACAAGAGGGGTGAAGATGTGACAGAACAACCCTAAACGCTGTGCCACGGATCGTGCACCGCATGACTGACTTGGTTGTCTCTCTGCAAGTGCATGAGGGCCTCTGGAACAAAAATGTTTCCCAAAACAGGAGATGTTGACTTAGCTCTGAACGTAAAGTGTTCTTGTCTGAGCTGTTTAGAGGGGTGCCCCATCCATGGGGGTGTTCAAGGCCAGGTTGGATGAGGCTCTGGGCAATCTTGTGTAGCTCCAGGCCTGGAGGTTGGTGTCCCTGCCTGTGGCAGGGGGGCTGGAGCTCTCTGATCCTTGGGGTCCCTTCCAACCCAGGCCAGCCTGTGATTCTGTTTTCATTCTGTGCATGCCAAAGGAAGGGTGGTTCTGTATAGCTGGTCGTTTATTTGAGGATTCAGTTGGTGGGGAGAGCACATTTGGACATCTGTATGTAGATGCACCAGTAATTGTCTCGCTGCTTTTCCCTCCCCAGATCAGTTTGATACACACACGTAAACCTGCAGCCAGGCCTGTCAGAGCATCAAGCTCCAATTTTTTCTTCTTGGTGGTGCTGTTGATTGGGCTTTTCCTGGCTTTTATTCCGTTGGGAGTCAGCATAGCACAGTAAGTGTCCTTTTGACTCCTGTGACGTTGATGTTTGCTCTCAGGTTGACAGTTCCCTAAAACAGACCTGCAGCTTTGGAATGAGAAAATGGGAAAAAATGTATCTTGTGCAATCAGTCAAATTATATAGTCCATATAAACAAAAAGTACAGTTTTAAAAGCAAAGGACATGAAATGATGCTAGGCTTCTGCTGGATTATTTTATCTTTATGTTCTGGTGTAGCATCTCCTTTTTTGTTCTGCTCCTTTGACAGCATCCCCTCCTCCAAGGCATGTGGGCCATTCAGGAATTTTAACACTTCCTGGGCAGTTATCCCAGCCACAGTGAGGGAGTTCCCCGTGGGGCTGCGGTGGTTCCTTGAAGGCATAGCGTCAGAAGCCTTCGCAGCCCCTTTCTTTCTGGTCGTCTGGTGAGTACTGTGGACACCTGATTCAGTCATGCAGCTGCGTGCTTCATTTCCTTCCTTACTGAACTGATACCAAATAATTATCCTGGAGTCAAAAGCCTGTATGAATCCTCAGCTTTTGTGTCTCTGCCCATTTATTCACACTCATTAGCCTTATTCCCTCTGCTCTTGCATGTCCCCCACTCCTCCTCCTCTAAAGCATTACCTGTGAATCATTCTGCAAATCGGTATTGTGAGCCCTGGGATCACAAACCTTGGTGGAAACAGAACAGCACGCTCCCCAAAAGCTCCCAGTCACTCTGTAGGATACAACTCAATATAGAATCAGAATTTTTAAGGTTGGAGGTCACCTCTGGAGATGATCTGGCTCAACCCTCTTCAAAGCCAGGTCAAGAAGAGCAAGTGCTCAGGAATAGTGTTTATAGTGTTAGGTTTGGAGTATCTCCAAAGGTGGAGACTTCACAGCCTCTCTGGGCTGCCTGCTCTAGTTGTAAAGCAGAAAACTTTTATTTTTCTTATGTTTAAATGGATTTAATTTTTTTTTCCATTTCAGTTTAACTGTTTTTAGATCTTGGAAGCTTGTTACCTGACATTTTCTACAAGATCTACACTTGAGAAACCATGAGGTTTATTTCAGACCCCACCCAGCCCTTCCTTCCATATCCCACACTTGTGTGTTCTCCTGAACTGAACCTGTTACTGTATCCACAGGAAATACCAAGTCCTCTCTTTTGGGCTGGGGTCTTCTTTTTCTACTTTATCATAAAGCCTGTGTAAGAGGTGGAGGGTGAAACTTGCACTGCTATCTACCTGCTTATTATTTGGAAAGGAAAACAATTTATGCAGGCACTTATTAGAACTCCAGTTCTCACTACTTCATCATTTAATGCTGAGTGGATAATCTGGGTCACAGATTACACCTGGAGTATGTGCTGTGAGGAATGTCTGTGATGCTGATCTGTGGCTGCTCACTGCAGTGAGAAACGCAGTGGGAGCCAAGAGTTACTCCAGTGAAACCTCTTTAAACTTAATTTCTGAAGAGCAACACCCCCGTATGTACAGTTGGAGCAGGGCAGGAACTGACAGACCAGAGAGCTGTGAGAACACAGCCTGCACTGTCTGGAGCTGGCTCTGCCTCTGTCCCCTTTAGCACTTTCTCTGTCCCTGCTGACAGCACAAACACCTCAGCAGGTGCATTTCCCCAGAGCCATGCCCAACCTGTACCAGCTCTATATTAATTTTTTAAAGTTTTTTGCTTTCTCCAACAGCTTTTCATCTAAAGCAAATGCACAAACCAACAATTCCCCTGGCCCACACCAGCCTTTTCCTGACTAACTCCACTTCACATGACGCTGACATACAATGTTGGTTTGTTGTTTGCAGCCTTGTTATGTCCTATGTCATTGCCTTGGCTGGAGCACACAAACGAGTGGTTGAACAGCTGAAGGAACAACTGGTTCTGGTAAGATCTGACCCACTGTCTTGCCTGTACCTCTGGTGTTTCCTGTGTTGTGTCAGTAATCAGAGGAACAAGAGTTTGTGTAGTCTGCTGGAGGCTTGGCATTTGAACAGGCAGGGAAGAATTAGACAAGAAGACAGAAGAACTAGGGAGTTTTTCAGTCTAATTTATTTTCTTGGCCATCAGCTGCAGCAGAGTCCAGGCAACACGTGTATGGGATACACCTCTGAGAAGCAGAGTCCCCATTCTTCATCCATCCTCTTGCTTAAATCCACCCGTGTACATTTTCCCCTGATTTTTTTTGCTTCCTGTCCCCTCCACCTCTCCTGTTACACAATCCCCACCTCCTTTTCCTTCTCTGCTCTCATAAGGAGGCACTCAGCTCTCTACCCTTCCCTCCGGACCTGTGTTCCTACTGCATCAGGTCTGGTCTTGTTCTGGGTGCTGGAACAGGTACCTGGGGGAGCCAGGCATCACTGAGAGTCCTTTGGAGAGCAGTGCCAGTGCAGACACGCTGCTTTGTGGCCACCAAAAGCTGCTGCCGTTTGATAGCGCTGACACACCATGGTCTGTCCAGCTCTGCTGTAGGCAGCATCTGGCTTTACTCGTCAGACTTCTCACTTTCTTGGAAAATAACCCCTTTCTTGGAATATGCTTCTTTTAGATACAGCATTTAACAACCCACCCTTAGAAAAACACTCTCCTGGGGAGACACTTCTCAAGAGTTAGGAACTCGGGAGCAAAAGCCACCCTGCTTTTTCCAGGGTTCCCAAATCAGTTAGGAATCCTGAAAATCCTTGTGTGCCTTTTATTTTGTTCACTGTGGTTAGGTTTCTTGGAAGTATGGTTTTAAGGCTTTTAAGCAGGAGAAGTATTTTTACTGGGTTCTACACAGAACTCTTTATGTGTGGCCTAATGTGAGATAGATGAAGTCAAAGCTATTGTAAACTTAAAGTTACTCAGGCAGCTGGGAGAGTGCTGGGAACCACTGATCAGAGTGCAGTGTAGTGAGCACACCAGTTTATTTCTAATAAAGAAGTGAGCTGTTTGTAGATAAATTGTACTTCTGTTCAGCCAACACCTGCTTGTTAATCTGTCTTTCCAGGAAAGCCGTGACAAGATATTCCTAATCAGAAAGATAGCAGAAGCTTAGAAGCATCCTTGAAAACCACAAAAATCCAGAAGAACTTGACTTCCCAAAACTCCCAGAACCACTAGATAGGAGTCCAAGCATCTGCAGCCCCTAAAGAATGAGCAGCTGACTGGCACCCTGGCCCTGTGGTGTGTCACGGACACTTCCAGACTTCACGTTGGCCTTACTAGTGGGCATTGAAGTTTCCAAGACTGGAAATTTAGCTAATTTATACTGTATTGGACCTATTCAGAAATTGTATGGTGGGCACTTTATCGCTGCTACAATTTCAGGGTTGTTGGCGTTTAAGCCCCTGTTTTTTCAGAGGTTTTGGGTAAAATGTGATTTGGGCTGAAACTTTCTTTTTATGACTCGGTGCTGTTTGTACAGATTATGCTTTAAGAATCGGGATGGAGAGGAAAAGATATGTTTTTATGTGTTTCAGACTCACTTCTCTTTTAAAACCAAAGGTAAAGGGAGAGACTGACATTTTGAAATAGGCACAGGAGAAGAAAATACGCCCTGGACTGGAAATTATTTTTACAGGAGCTACATTAGTGTTTATTTTTCTCTGAAACAGCACGTGCCATTAGGCTTTTTAAGTGTGTTAAAGCATTACTGCTTGCATTTTACTCCTGTACAGGCGTCTTGACTCCTTGTTCTCTTTGCTGTAATACTGTGAGTGGCTGAGGGTGACGCTGTAGCAGAGGTGTCAGTACCTTTGAGGCCATGTTCCTTCTCGTGCGGTGCACTGAAGGGACCGTGGGGCTGCGGGGGAGCGGTGTGGGAGCCGGGCTGCTGTTTCCCCGGCTCCAAGCCTCTGCTTGCCCGTTTTCTGCCCGCGTGGGGTTCGTTCCGTGGCCTCCCCGTTGGTCCATACAGGCCGGACCGGTACCTCCGGTGCTGCCTCGGCACGCTTTGGTAACACCGCAGCTAGCCTTCGATACGCGGGTTCGTTACTGTCCTAGCAGCCTGGGCCTTCGAGGGCTGCTCACCCCGCCTGGGCCCTTCGAGGGCTGCTCACCCCGCCTCCCCGCGCTGCCTGGCCGGGCCCGGGCCAGCCGCGGCCCGTGCCGTCCCCATAGCAACCCAAGCACGGCGGCCCGACCGGCAGCCCCGCGCTCCAGGGCGGCGGCCAATGGGAACCGCCATTGGGCGGGAAGGCGGCCCGCGGTGATGACGTCGCGGCGGCGCGACTCACCTGAGGAGCCGTGGGGGTCAGCGCGATGGCGGCGGTGGCTGCGGCTCCGGCTGTACGACGTTCGTTGGGGTGCTGCCGGGCCTGCCGCTGCGGGACGGGTAGGGGCTCGGTTCGGCCCGGACGCCTGCCCGCACGCCCCTCGGGTGCCGCCCGGGACCGTCTCAGGCCGGGCGGCAGCGCCCGCGGAGCCGGTGTCACCTTGGTCTCTCGGCAGGTACCGGCGGAGCGCTGCCCTTGCCCGGCGGAGCGCCTTCCCTCAGGCTCTGCAGCACGCGTGCGGCTCCGCAGGGCCTCAACAAGCCCCTCATCGACCGCGTCATCCGCGTGGACCACGCCGGGGAGTACGGGGCGGACCGGATTTACGCGGGACAGATGGCCGTCCTGGGCAGGACCGGCGCGGGCCCCGTCATTCGGGTCGGTGCGGCTGGAGGCCATCGCCGCGCTTCTCTTCGGCTGGCCTTCGGGCAGCGGGTCGGGTCGGGGCGAGGCGGTGGGTGGCTGTGCGTCTTTCCGCACCCTTCCCGCTGTGGGAACGTGGGGCTCTTCACAGAGCAACGCGCAGTGCTGGCACCGAGTCTCTTGTGCGTGGTCTGCAGTGCCTTTCCCCAGCCCTCCCCGCCGTTCCCTTCACCGTTTCCCCTTGGCGCTGGATGGGGGCAGCAGCTGGGCTGGTTTGGCTTTCCTTGGGGAGCCTCACTGGAAGCGTTGGTTTAAGTTTTGCTGGGACCTGGCTCTTCTTGCAGCAAATGTGGAATCAAGAGAAAGCCCACCTGAAGAAGTTCAACGAGCTCATGGTTACCTACAGAGTTCGGCCGACCATTTTACTGCCCTTCTGGAACGTAGCAGGCTTTGTGTTAGGTGAGTTAGCCTTAATTGCTCTAGCTGATGGTTTATGAAGCCTTTGTGTGTGTAAATGATGTGTTGCTCTGGATTCAGTCGGGTTGGTGTGTCTGGTGCCACAATCACAGGGGCTGGAAGTGCTCTGCTTGGAAGGAAGGGCGCGATGGCTTGCACGGTGGCGGTGGAGGAGAGTATATCAGATCACTACAACAGCCAGATCCGGGCTCTTATGGAAGAGGATCCAGAAAAGTACAAAGAACTGCTGCAGGTATTTAATTGTGACTTACAAAGTAGCTTAACAAATCCATTGAGTTATCCAGTGGGAGAACTCTGTGAAAACTACGTGCTTATAGAATTTACAGCAGGTCTCTGTGTTTGGTTGCTTGGAGTGCTGCGCTGAACAGAAACTTTAGGTTAAAGGATGTTTTTTCCTTTAGCAGCACTAAATTAATTGAGCACCAAAATTAAAACCCCTGCTGGGTTACCTTCAGCCTGCTTTCAGTGTGTCAGCTGGAGCAGAGGAAGTTCTGTGTGAATGTAAGGAGGAACTTTTTCCCTGTGAGGGTGCTGGAGCTGCCCAGGGAGGTTGGGGAGCCTCCTTCTCTGGAGACATTCAAACCCTGCCTGGATGTGTTCCTGTGGGATTTAGTCTGGGCGATCCTACTCTGGCAGGGGGTGGAAGTGATGCAAAGCTCTTTGGTAGGGACCATGCTCGGGGTCTGTATCCTCTCAGCCCCTTGTTAAGTGATCCCAGTTATCCACAGGCTGCTATAGGGAAAATTATTTATACTTATTATCCCAGCTGAAAAATTGGAAGAGAAAAAGGGTGGTCTTCAGGGTAAGCTAGGGTGGGCAAAAGCCTTTCCCTTACAGGGAAACACCCTTATGGACTATATGGCAAGGCAGGGACCTTAATTTCATCACTTAATTTGTATGCCTGAAAGTAACTAGCCTTATTAAGAAATGGTGCAAAAGACAGTGATATGTTAAAGAGCAACTTGGGGGTTTTAAAGATTATTTTATCATAATAACAGAAGAACTTCAGGTTTGGGAAATGCTGCAAATAACTGCCTTCTTGCTGAATTGGGGATTCAGGTCTCTGAGGAGCTTTTGAGGGGCCCTGGGCGGTGCATGCAGTAGTTAACAGAGTAATATTTTACACACTAGCTGTCTCTGCACAGTAGCTTTACTAATTACCTGCCCTTCCTGCAGATAATAAAGCAGTTTCGGGACGATGAGCGGGAGCACCACGACATTGGGCTCGAGCACGGCGCCGAGGCGGTGAGTGCCGCGCTAACTGACATCTCAGTGAGGGTGTGGGTGTGGTGGTCTTATCCTCCTTATCCAGAGCTGTGGTGTGGGTCTTCACTGGAGAAAAACAAAGAGAATCAGGTGCTTGATATTCTTTCCCCAAGATAAACGTGAGCAAACACTGCCCGGTACAGCTTTCACTTTGCTGGAGCAGAATTGCGTCCGTGGGAACTCGTGTCGCAGGTTAGACTGGTCTTGTCCTGAGAGCTGTCCTCTGCAGTTTTCACCTTGATTTTAACTTTAGATGAAATACTTTTAAACATGAGGCTGGTAGGTGCTACCCATACAGCTGGGAGCTTGAGGCATCCCCTGGGTAGGCAAGCACAGCCACATTAGTGAAATACAGCTGCTGTGCTCCCTCGAATGCTCCATGAGGAACACAGGACTTCTGCTTGGTTTTTTTCTCTTGTGGAGAAACAGAAACATTCTGCAAAGCTGATGACTTTTCTCTTGGGTAGATTAGACCATAAATACAGGTGGGGGGTTTTGTTTGTGGGATGGGGTGTTACTGTGCCTTAGCACCTTCTGGGTCACACAGAGCATGCTGCTAGGTGTAGTTAATCTCTTACTCTTTGTTTTCCAGGCACCAGCTTACTCTGTTTTGAAGACAGCTATCCAGCTTGGATGCAAAGCTGCCATATTTTTATCAGAAAGGATTTAGGGATGTTTTCCATAGCAGCATATCTGTAGCAGTGACATGCCAGCGTCTGGAAGCTGCAGGTGACTGACAGTTGTTCTGCTCAGCCTTTGGAGTCCTTCTGCACCGAGTGTCTGATTCAGACAGCCTGTCAGCCCTCAAGTACCGGCTCACAGTGTCGCTGCTGGGGTCAGCTGAGCCAAACCTGACTGAAGACGCAGAACTGGGTCCCTGTTAACTAAACCTCCTTATTCAGAGACTGCTCACAAGGTGGCAGCAAACCACGCCTGGATAGCCAGGATTTATCTATAGTGTGAGAGTGCATACACACAGGGGTGTGACACTTGGGGACTGCATCTCTGCTGCCTTCAAACCTGTGTGTGCTTGAATTAAGCTGGGGCACCTCAGCTCCTGTTAAAGCAGCGAATACTGACTAGGCAGGGTGGGTTTAAGTTCTGCTTTTGGGGTAAGTAAACAAAGTACTACCAAGAATTTCTTCTCAGTCTGGCTTCAATGAAGATTGGCATTATAGGATCTTTGTTTGGAGACTTTTTTTGTGAGGTTTCAGGTTCAATTATGAATTCTTAAGTAAATCTTTTCTTCCTTTGAGTTTTTCTTTGTCCTGAATGCATAAGGACTGGATCCCTGAGGTAAAGCAGGTGGAGAGACCACCTGTGGAATTGCACTTAATATCCTACTAGAGCTTTCAAATTTGTCCTGCCTGCCTTTCAAACTTCAGTGGTGTCTAGAGATGCTCTTGCTGTCTCAGTGTCCCAACGATCCCTGTGCTTCCTGTTGACAGCACAGAGCAATAAAAATAAGAAAACCCAAAGTTGTGCATGTCCTGTTAAACGTTAATCATTTAGAGGGAAATGTCATTTTTAATGTGTTGGGTTTGGCCAAAGGCTGGGAACACCAAACACCAGGAAATCATGGGTGAGGTCAGTGTGTTTGGCCATAGCTGCAGTAACCAGAAGCGCCCACAGTGAGTTCTTTGTCCCCAGCAGCTGAAGGCAGCCCCCTCATCCGAGTGGGCTGTCAGGCCCTGATCCTGTCTCCGGCTGCAAGCTTGAACTATGGATCAGGAGAACAACTCTGCTTTATGCTCCCAGCTGGGGTTTGTTCCTTCCTCCCCTGCACCAGCATATTTGCACCCATCCATTGGAGGGGGTGAGTTGTTCTCATGACCCTTCCATCAGCTCTGCCTTTCCCTGCTTGCTGGTGCTCACCCTTCCCAGTGTTTTACATAGGAAATGGAGCTGGTTTCATTTTCCTCACGCCAAAGGGACTTTTCCTGTTGTTCATACACCAGTGTGGGGTTTGAAAGGCTATGAAAGGTGGTGAGAGGCTACAGAAGGGCTGGAGATGCTCAAGTGCTGTACAGACCTTCTGTGGTGTGAAGAAGTCGTTTCTTTGTGCAAGGCTGTCATTTCTTTCACCATACAAGGCTGTGGTGGTTCTTCCTCCTGTCCCAGCAGGGGTTAACAGCAGGCAGGGGACAAAGTGTAAAGCTTAGACCAGCCTGTTACCTCAGCAATTCCCAATGGACTCTGGTCGTGTTGATGGAGGAAAAGGGACTTGGGTTGGAGAGGGAGGCTATGAAACACTGCGTTTCCAGCACAGGGAGTGGGGACAGTGACACTGCCTTCAGGGTTTGGGGCTCTCCTGGAACCCAGAGATAAGCAGGCTCTTGTAATGCACAGTGGGGTGAAATCCTTCCCCTCGAAGTAACGATGGCTTCAGCTGACCAAGGGCTTGATCCTGATTTTCTCTTCTAGGAGAGAGGGTATCGTTTTTCGGTGAGGAGCAGAGGGTACCCATGCTCTGTGTGTAGGGACACAGGGCTGTTCCACGCTCCTTGATCGGTGTCTCACCTCTTGCTGTCCCCTCCTGCAACCAGTGCTGGGCAGGGCCTGGCCCTGGTCTGCTGAACCTGCTCCGAGTTGGAGCTGAGGGTAAGGATGGTCCTTGGAGGCAGGAGACAGCCAGATGGTGCAGTCCTTGTGCTGATGCTCCGGAGCAGGATCTCTGCCCTTGCAGGCACCATGGCCAGCTTGGGAGGAGGAAAACCCAGCAAAGGAACACAAACAGGCCATGGCAGCTCTGCCTCATGCAGCAAGGACAGTTATGAGCATTCAGAGCGGCTCTGAAGACCTGCAGCCCATCAGCAGCAGCTCCAGCAAGCTGCTGGGGTGGGAAGGCAGATGGGATGCCCAGCAGCGTGGGTCTGGCTGTGCCTGCCGTGCTGCAGCCTCTTGCTGCCACAGCAAGGCTGGGAACAAACCAACTCCCTGCGGCTGGGATGAGGGCAGTGATGCTGACATAAGCTGCAGGGACTTGTGCCACAGGTAAAACAGGGCTCATGAGATTGTCTGGCAGAGAGAGAAATTGTTGACTGAGATGATAAATGCTACAGGGAGAAGGAATGTTGGATGGAGCAGGCTTGAGCTCTGCCTGGACTAAGTCTGTGGCTCACTTGAGCACAGCAAAGCAGGCTTGCTGCAGCTTGACCGAGGACGTGCCATACAACCCCTGTGCTGCACGGACATGACTGTACCACCCTGGTTTTTCACAGCCTTTAGTAAGGGGTTACTCTGTCCAGTCCCTTGTGTCCATCTGGTTTCTTGTCCTTGGGAGAGACACCATTCAAACTGGGCCTGTGACTTTCTGTCACTAGCTGTGAAGTTGTGAATTCACACAATTCACCTGCATCGAATTCAGCGTCTTTCCAGCTCAGGGAGCTTCAAGGGATAAGTAAAAAGACCTTGGCCAGTTTAAAGGATGAACACACCTGTTAAGGGAAGCAACTCTGTAAAGGCACCGGTTTTCTCCCCATTAATTCCACTTCCCCAGGGTCCCTGAGGTGGAAAACCTAACAACAGCAGCTGGGTCATGGTTCTCCTGGCTGAGCCCCGCTTTGAAGAAAGCTTGGTGATGCGTATGGGCTGTGTTGGGGCTGGGCTAGTGATGAGTAGGCAGCTGACAGTTAACCGGAGCAGGTTTGGTGGGTAGCAGAGCTCTCAAACAACTTGTCTGGGGGAGGAGGAGAGCTGGGTGTGCCCAGGTTGTGTTTCATAGACACAGCCCCTGCTGACCCGAGGTGGGTTTGAGGAGCTCCTCCTCCTCGTGCCTCAGAACCCAAAGCTGAGCAGACCAGGGGATGGCACCTCTTGGTGCCCGGTAACACACGCCGGGCAGCGCTCCGTCCCGCTCGCAGGCAGGCTGACGGGTCTCTGCTGAGACGGCACCTTGTGCTGAGCACGGTTCCGGGCCGAGTGCAGAGAGGTGAGAGCAGCCACAGAGCTCTCCAACACACAGAGCAGCCACAGAGCTCTCCAACACACAGAGCAGGCACAGTGCTCTCCAACACACAGAGCAGCCACAGAGCTCTCCAACACACAGAGCAGCCACAGAGCTCTCCAACACACAGAGCAGGCACAGTGCTCTCCAACACACTTCTCTTCGGGTTCACTCAGCCCAACTATTTCCCTTCCCCAGTCGCCTTATCACAGGCCCGGGGGTCACGAGACCGAGCTCCAGGAGCTGCAAGTGCCGGTGTGATTTCCCAGAGGACAATCACCCGGTGGTAAACCCACTGATAAACCCTGCTGTGCCCCTGCCACACCTCCGGCACCATGTGCTCATTCCAAAGCGCTCCCACCTACCAAGATGTTAGTCTGCTGCTCCTGTGGACAGGCAACCACCTGGGATGGCACCGACACCCCACCTCCCAGTAAGGACAAAGACTGCGAGGCGGATCAAGGTCCGTTCAGCCTCTGGAGCTGGGGCCCTGCCTCTGATCTCAGCTTGTTTCTGCTTGTGTGCTATGAAGCTTCAGGTGAAGTGATGACCCCCAGCACAGCTGGAGGCCAGGAGAGGACAACCCGGCTCTCTTGAGCTTCCACGTGAGGCTCCCCGTGCCCTGCTCAGGTGTGTTCTGACCCGGATGCTCACCTTGTGCCGATGGGTGGGGATAGAAAGCTATGGCACAAATGATGCCTGTTTCTACTCTTTTATTCCCCCCTTCTTTGGCCAATGGACGGGGCATAAACATGGCTGAGGCATACCCATTCTTCACAGCAGCACCCGCACCCAATTAATCCCATGTTGTGTGCTATTAGTAGTTATTATATATTATGTACTTATTTAGTTGCCTAATCAGGGACCCAAATCAGTGGCATAGCAAGTGTGCAGCTTTTTTCACAGCACAAACTACAAATGATGGAGGATGTTGGAGGCAAACGGTGTCCAAGTGAAACACTGGTCCAACCCTGCTCACTCCAAGTAGTTGGTGAAGAGCTTCAAGAGAGATAAATGTCTCAAAGTCCATGAATGATTCATTAAAACAAGGGGAATAAATCCAACGCAGCATTCAGTCATCATGAATAATTCATTGCACTTTAATATGTTTAGAAGTGATTTTAAAATATATTTCCTGGGCTTATAATTCATAACCCTGACAAAAAACTGAGCTAGGAGGAGAGGTTTGTTCTGGAGCCAAAGGCTGGTGCTAATGCTGTGTGAACTGAAATACCTCCAGAGTTCAGACACAGCCCTTGACATCTCCTACCTCTCAAAGGACTGCAACTCTCCCCCAGAGATGTTCCATGTTCCCACCAGACCAGCTCCCAGGAAAGCTGTAACCATCACAGAGCAAAAGCTAAGGGGATTTCAAGTGTGTCCATTTGAATGTCAAAGTGCTCTCAGAGAGCTTGGGATCAGTCCTGCCTGAGGCATCTCCCTGAGCCCAGCCGCTGCCATCTGTTCTGCCAGAGAGACTGAGACAGGAGGGCGATAACGCATCCACAGAGGACAATGCTGTGTGGTCTGAAGAGCTGCCATCCCAGCAGAAGTCCTGGCTACCCATTCCTCCTTATTTTTCACTTCAAGCATTTAATTCCCTGGCCACCATTCCTTGTCCATCCCTTTTCTCTGCTGCTGCAAGGATCTGTGGATTACTGTGAGGGTGGATGGTGTCACGTCTGCTGTCCCTGATGCACGATGCTGCAGGTCCTCAGCACTCCTTGTGTGGTCTCTTACTGCTCCATGCTTCCTCCAGCATTTCCATCCTCTTTTAACTCGAGCCTGTTCTTGTCCATGCAGAGGACACCCAGACAGGAAGGTCCCAGAGGCTCCAGTGATGCTGCTGTGAGGGAGGGCAATGGCTTTGGGCACTGTGGCATGAGCCTGATGCCCAGGAGAAGCCGAATGCTGGGAGCCAAAGGGGCCTCGTGTCAGAGGCGATCGGGTGCTGATGGGGAGGAGGTCTCAGCATCCTTCTTGCTCCTCTGGAAGGTGCCCTTGTGTCCCATCTGCAAACCCTCTGCTGGTTTCTCTGAGTGACGTAAAAGCCCCCAGGGAGGGATCCGCTCGCTTGCAATAGCAGAAACCTCAGCTGGGTCATGGATGTTGCCCCTTCCCACCGCTGTGGAAATGGGGCAAACACCCCTTTCACCTTCTCCTGCCCTGTTTGCAGGTACCACTTCAGAGGCATGGAGGGAACAGCAGCTGGGGCATGTCCCTGGGTAAAGGAAGAGAGAAAATCCATTCACACGAGATGGGCAGGATGACTGGTATTTTACAGTTCCAGTGAGCAAACAAGATCCTTCTGTACTGTAAATTTAAAAAATAAAAAAAGATTGAAATTGAATTAGGTAGGACATGAAAGGTGACCCTGCCCCTGTTCGAGGGGTTGGCACTGGAATAATAGGGAAACCTGTGACACCAGATGTAAAAATAGCTGTCATCTAATGAGCCTGTCCTATCTGACCGGCCTTAAACACAGCGAGGTAGGTGCTGCCCGCGCTGCCTTGCTAAGGTGGTAACTGCGGTGCTTTGCATCGATCCAGGGAATGTTTAATCTTCATTAAAGGAGCACAGCCCAAGGAAGCGGTGCAGAGAGATCCTGGGAAGAGATGAGGTTCAGCCTTCCTGGAGGGATATAGACTCCAGCACTGTAACACCAGTGTTGGTCTGTCCCTCCCGAAACAGCTGAGCAGGTGCAGAACTTCCCTGGCAGCAGGATGGTGACGTGAGCGAGGCCTGTTTTAGGCACGATCAGCCACAGGTGCTGACATCTCCTGCGTGAGGCCCTGTGTGCTGGGTTTGCATGTGAACTCGCAGCACCCCCCAGCACCTCTCCACCCGAACCGGGTGGGCTGGAGTGGTGAGAGGTCACTGCCCTGCCTGGGCTGCCATCGCTGGGGTGGCACTTCCCGATGGAGATGCTGCCAGGCTCCCGGCATAAGTGCAGGGTGGAACCTCCTCAGGCCCAAGGACCTATGCCACAGCCCCTCTGCACACAGGGCTGAGAAACAGTGCTGGCTCATGCCCTTTTACCCATTTTGGGGTGCTTTCCCTTCTCTATGGGCCACTTTCCTCTGCCTCCTTGATGGGATGAGGTAAGGGTCTAGGACAAGGCGTCCCCATCCCCTCAGAGCAGGTGCCATGAGCTGATTTAAAGCAGTCCAGCCTTACTACATCAATTTTAAAATCAATCAAATGGCACAATAACCCCAAACGGGTGTAAGGAAACAGTTAGGATCCTCATTTAAATCCCTCCCTTTAATCAGCATGTTAGGGCTCAGCTATGTGGTCGTTTTTTATTAGCTTAGCAAGTTACGGTTCAAACACACACTTAAGTGACTTGCTATTAATTAAGCTAATGTATTTCGGTCAGTGATTAAATTTACATTTGAACACACACATGTTCAGGTTTCATTAGATTGGTATTGAACTGGTTTTTGTTAAACCAGTTTAGCATCAGCACGTGTGAGGTTTGGCTCTACCCGATGCTGTGCAGTCGGTGCTGGAAGGTGTTCAGGCATCACGGGACAAGCTGGAGATCAGCCAGCTGACGCTGGTGCTGCTCCCCACACAGAGCCAGGGTATCCCTGGCTGTAACAAGGACAGGCTTGGGCAAGAGGTTGTTGTATGGATTGTTCAGGAAGCCGTCCTTCCACAGCAAGGAAATCCTGTATTGGGCTATAGGGAGTTTACAGCAGCCGGGTCTGCCTTGCAGCCTGATTCCAAGGTGCTGCACCCTACTGAGAGCGAGCGAACAGACTGGCAGGGGTGGCAAAAGCATCCCACTGATTACACAGAGAGTATTTTAAGAAAGAACATGTAGTAACACCCCTATCCCAAACTCCTCAGCACCCATGTGCATCAGCCCTGGGTACCGAGTGTCCGTGAGACACCCTCTCCAGTCTCCCATCCCTGAACGGGGATGTGGTCACCCTGCTGCCATGGCTGGCAGAGACTCCTCTGTCCACCACACAGAATGGGTTCATGTCTGCCTGGTCCTGTCGGTTTGTGTTGTAGCAACCAGAACCCTGTAAGAGCTCGGAGTCAGATGAATGGCAGGGGCAGGGTGCTTATTTTGACAGGAGCACCTGGGGGCTGGGGCAGGAGATGTGCCAGCACTGTCATGCCAGGGGAAATGCTTAGAAATGAGATTGGGGCTTGAACTGAAGGGACTGCTCATTCAGACATTGTATTTGCTTTTTAATTGTTTATTGTGCTTTTATGCCATGGACTGTTCAGCAGTGCATGAGATGATGTATCTGTCTGTGTATCTATTCCTCCATCCATGCATCAATCTGTGTATCTATGTATCAATCTACATATGTATCTATCGATCTATCTATTGATGTATTGATCTCTCTCTGGATCTATTGATCTATCGATGTATCTATCGATCTATCCATTGATCTCTATATCAATCTGTGTATCTATCTACATATGTATCTATCTGTCTATCTATGTATCTGTCCATCTATCCATCTATCTATCTATCTATCTATCTATCTATCTGTCTATCTATCTATCTATCTATCTATCTGTCTGTCTGTCTGTCTGTCTATCTACCTACCTAGCTACCTACCCACTCAAGGTGCTCACTGTGCAGCACAGCCGGATGCCCCTGTGCAGGAAGACATCCCCATATCCTTCCTCCTGCACCTGTGCCAGGCTACGTGCGGCCCCGGCTCCCAGGGCAGACACTGACCTGTTAGGACACACTCAGGCTTGTGTCTGGGGCAGACAAATGTCATCACCTGACTGTGCCATCTGTCCTTCTGCCGCTTTCTGCTACCTGGTGAGCTTGCTGGTGTGGTGTCTGGCACACGTAGCACCGACAGACCGGTTACAGGGGCGTGGGAAGCGCTGAAAACTGGGGAGAAGCTCTGGTGGGTGTCATGAACCTCACATGAGAGATATCACTCAGGTTGGATATACTAGGGTACCTATTTTTAGCTCAGGCTTGCATGGGAGTAAACATAACACTAGCCTTGTGTAGCTGGCAGGATATCCTGGATATGGGGCTTTCGGCAGGGAGGGCTTGGATAACAGCTATTTAAACAATGGGGGGGTGTCAAACAGCAGTGGTAAAAATGGGTGATGTGAATTCTCTCTGGTCCTGATTTTGAGGTCAAGGTGGTTATTGTACCAGCTATTATTTTTCTGGAGTATGCAACTGCTATTAAAAACCTCATAACATACAGTTTATTTTTAGTTCTACACAGGAACAGGAAGACTACTGCTTAAATGAAAACCAAGGAGCATCAGCTTTACAACTTGCCAGCAGAGGAGTTTACAGGTATTTTAATCCAAATAAATGAGCTGCTACTTCTTTGGGAGGCATGGAAAGAGGAAAACAATTCTGGCAGCCACCACAGAAGTAAGGGTACTGCATGAGGTCCAGCTCCTGGAAAGTGCTGGAAGACCATGCAGGAGACTTGCACACCGCGACCTGTTCTCAAATTGAACATACTCCTGTTTCAGAGACATGACAGGAGGAGCAAAGTACCCTGAATGATTTGTTTCTTTCCTTTTGTCATGGGTTGTAAAATGCAAACCCTGATAAGCTGTGATAATGGGGAGGAGCTGTACCCATCCAGAAGGAAATGCAGCCCCTGCCATGCAATTTCAGGAGGACTGGAATGGTGGGTAACGAGGAATGATGCTCCATGCTATCTGGAGTCAGGAAGTAGTTTGTGCCTGACTCCAGTACAGCAGCTGTCAAACGCCCTCAGCTTGTGTGAGCAGATAGATGGAGTGGCTCTTAAACTGGCTCTTTCCAAGGATGGTCCAGACAGTGAAGCCAAGCACCTCTGTGAAGTCCCCACCTTGTGTTTTGCCCAGACCCAGCCTGTGCCTGGGGAGCACTGCAGCAGCTGGGGTCCCAGAAAATAACCCATTGGCCATCATTTATCAGCCCCAGGCTCTACAGCTTCTGCCTTGCCACTGGCTGAGGTGAGAAAGGACTGGCTAGTGATTTACATGGTGGTAGTACAAATCACTGCTGTGGATCCGCCCTGGGCCTGATTCTGAGGTCCTGGTTACCAGCGAACATCCTGTTACTCTGCAGAGTGAGAATGCACTGATGGCTGTCGGCACCAGCAGGCCCAGGGTGGCTGGTGGCATGCTTTCTGCCTGCCAGCCCCTAGGCTCATCCCACAGCAGTGACATCGTCTCCAGGCTGTGGGGCGTTGTAGCTGATGGGGAGGCTGTGGCCGCTCCCCCATCCCCAGCGATCATCACCATGCTGCAAAGCTGTAAGTCACCCCATGGGCAGCACCAAGGGCTGTGCCAGCTCCTGCAGATGCAGCTGTCTGTCTCCTGAACGTGGACGTGTGGCTAATCAAATCAACCTCGCATGGAAAGAGAGCGCAGGATGTTCTGAAAACCAGCACGCCTGTAGCAAGACCTGGGGGCATGTGAAAAAGGGTGTAAAAAAGCCCAGGTTAGTAAAACTGGAGAGTATGGGCCAATGGTTCCTCAGAGCTCAACAGTGTTTTCCTGTAAGGCACCCTGAAGGATGGGTTTCATGCCAGCACAGCTGTGCTTTGTAAACAGCTGTGGGTTTTGGAGGTGCAAAGCAGTGTTCGAAGTGATGGGATGCAGGCAATAAGCAGCACGATGAGTGTCTTTGTCCTCTTATTCAGCTTTGTGAAGAAATACAGGGGAGCATGAAACGAGGAGTGGGGAAGAAAGATGCTTTTCGCTTCTTGGGTGTTTTCAAAGTCCCTGTGCAGGGTTATAGCTTCCTGTTTAGTTTGTCAGCACCCGAATAATTTGGGAGAACGGAAAAAAATACCAAACCCTGGCATCTGAAGGGTTGGGACTGCAGGCAGCGGTGAGCAGGGCAGCAGGCCACAGGCAGGCTGGTGACCTGATGGTGATGGCCTTGCCGTGCCTCTGGCACCCAGACCAAGCTGTGGCTGGGAGATGCTGCCCAGCGACAGAGGTTTAATGCTTTTATTTGAGGCAAAACGTGCGATGCGGCAGTTGTGACACAGCCCCGCCGATGTGGGGGCACAGAAACAGCCCGTTTTTTCTACCCAAAAAGTCCCCGTGGTGCGCCGCTGCGCTGAGGGGAGCACGGAAAGGGAGCTTGGCGCCCACAGAGCGGCTCCGGCTCCGCTTTCGGGGCCACCGCAGGCAGCCGCGGGGCGAGGGCCGGCCCCGGGGGCGACAGCCGCCGCGCTACAGGTACCCGGCCGGCGGTACTCCCTCAGCGCGGCGGGAAGGAGCGGGCGGCGCCGCTCCCCGCCCTGCGGGCGGCTCCGGCCCGGCCCGGCCGGCCCCCGGGCGGACAACGCCCCCGTCCCTCACGCCGAGGCCGGGCCCGCCGCCCGTGGCATTTCCTCTGAGCTCACTCTGAGCTGACGCGGCGCCGCTTCCCTCGGAAGAGGAAGCCTCGCAGCGGAGCGGCGGCAGGCAGGCAGGCAGCGGGGACGGGGTGCGCAGCGACCGCCGTGCCGGCAGCGGCGGGGTGGGGGAAGGCAGCGGCGGGGCCCGCGCTGGGGGCGGCCGGGGCGGAGGAGGGGGGTGGCGGCGGCGGGGCCGGGCGCGCCCCGCCCGAGGAGCCGGGCGGCGGCCACCCCCGCGGCCCGAGGCCCCGCCGCGCCGCGCCCGTCTACGCCCTCAACGTGCGGGTCTTGTGGCCGCTGGTGACCGGCGTCTGCACCGCGCTCCTCTGCCTCTACCAGGCCCTGCGGGGCGGCGCGGCCGGCGGGGAGGGCGCGGCGGAGGCGGGCGCGGCGGAGGCGGGCTCCGTGCCGCTCCTCAAGGGCTCGGCGCTCCTGCTGCTGGGCTGCCTGTTGGCACGCTGCTGCGGCGCGGCGGGTGGCGGCCCCAAGCCCGGCGGGGTTCGGGCGGCGGGTCCGGCCGGGTCGCAGCGCGGCGCCCTAGAGAGCTTCTACTCGAGGCAGCTGCGGCTCTCGCCCCATGTGCTGGGCCACAGCAAGGCGCACGTCGGGCGCGTCGTGGCCGAGCTGGTCCGCGCCGCTAAGGCGCAGGGGCTGCAGCCCGGCCCCCTGGCCCTCAGTCTGCGCGGGGACTTCGTCCGCATCGGCAGCGCCTACGAGCAGCACAAGGTGCGCAGCCCCGACTGCTTCGACATCCTGGTGCCCCTGCGCCTGCCGCCCCAACTGGAGCCCCAGCCCCACCGTGCTGACGGGTCGGGGCCGCACGGCGCCTTCGTCTGCGGCCTGCAGGCCAGGGCCAGCTGGCCGCGCCGCTACCGGCCCTTCGCCGAGGGCTTCTGCGTGGAGCTGCAGGGCCGCAGCCACCTCTCCTCAGGACTGGTGCTCCGCTGGTTCCAGGGCCACCTGCAGCGGTGCCTGGGTGCCGTGCGGTACCGGCTGCAGGAGCAGTGCCGCATCAGCCTCTCGGCCTGCCCTGGGCACCCGCCCATGCTGCACATCGTGCCCTGCTCTGACTACGTCTGCTGCCACATCTCCATGGCCGTGCGCCTCATCCCGGCCATCCCTCTGGGCGACATGCTCTACCTCACAGCCTTGCCGCCCGAGGGCACACAGCCACCGCCGGCCCAAGAGGCTCTCTGGGGCCTCAACGCCTCGCGGCAGGAGCAGCGGCTGCTGAGCTGGCTGAAGGAGCAGGCCCCGGCCTCCTCCTGTCACCTCAAGTGCCTGCAGATCCTCAAGGGCCTGCGGGACCTCCGCGGGCAGGGCCTGGAGGAACCCTTCTGCTCGCAGTGGGGCCGGGTGCTCTCCTCTTACATGCTGAAGACAGCCCTCTTCTCCCTGCTGCTGCAGGGGCCCTTGGAGGCCTGGGACGAGCGGTTCCTTGTGGAGCGGCTGGAGGACCTGGTGCTGTACCTCAGGGACTGCCTGCGCAAGCAGGTGCTGATGGATTTCTTCCTGGGCAACGCTAGCCTCCCCGAGGCCGTGGCGCCGCCACGGTTCCTCAAGGAAGCCGCCCCCGTGAACTTACTGGCTGCCTTCGACAGACCCACGCTGGACCTGGCCGCCTTTCAGCTGATCAACACCTGGATCCTGGCCCCGCACATCATCAGGATGTACAGCAGCCCCCGGTACCTGCGACCGGCACTCACCCCGTGCCGTCACGTCGCCGAGGCCAAGCAGGAGCCACCGGGAGAGTGAGCCAGTGGCCGGGTGAGCCGGCATCATCGCCTGCAGACTCTGCCAGGGCAGCGTGCGCTCCCAGCCCCACTGGTCCATCGGGAGCCCACGTCTGCCTGAGGGAGGTGGGACCCGTTTAAATGTGTCCAGCGGTTTTCTCCCTGACCTGAAAACTTTGAAACCAGAGGCCAAGACTTAATGAAGTTGGGATTCTTGTCTTTTAATGTTGTTGGGTTGTTCATGGGAAAGCTCTGAAATTTCCAGGGAAATGCCTTAGTGGATAAGCGTTATGTTCAGCCAGCTGTTTGCAAACCAGATTGTAACAGGCTCAGACTGACATTTCTAGAAATCCACGTTAACTTGTTGTCTTAGTGGCAAAATTGACCTTTTTCTGAGATTTGCTTTTTATGATACAAAATCCATTTGGGATTTAAAAATCCTACAAGTGCAAACAAACCCGCCCCCAGCATGCCAGGATGCTCTTAAAATCCGATGAGCACTAGAGCAGGGGTGTTGATCACAGCTTGAAATGCTCAGCAACGTGCTTTAAATTTCCTGTGTAATCAAAGACAGCATGCTGAACAGAAACACAATGTGCCTGTTGATGTCAAATTGAGGGAAGAGGCAAAACCTCTCTGACAACAGTGCGAAGAATCTAGTTGCATGTGTCTGTGGTCAAGTGAAGGTTATCCCAAAGGATCAAAATATAGATAAACAAAACAAATAGCACTTTATTTTCACCAAAGCCTTCTTTTTAGGATAATTGGCTGCACTAAATACTCATGATAGAGGAGGCATTAGTATTTTGTTGAAGGGATGATGTTTGGATCATCCTGAAGAAAACCTTCTTTTAAAGAAATACTCTGAGGTTGGTTTGTTTGTGGGGTTGGGGTTTTTTTTGCTCCCTGGCTTCAAGTATTATTTTCTTACAATTTGCTTTACCTCAAGGACCAACAACAAAATTAAGACATTCTGTATTACTAATTTTTCTTGGAACAAACTTTAAGCCAGTCCAAACCTCAGTGCTGTAAGCTGACTGCTGCACCCTCCTGCTCTCGGGTAGGAGCTTGATGGGGTTTTTGGAAGACTCTCTAACCAGTTGTCTGATTGTGACAGTGTTTTGACCAAATAACCTGATGGGACTTTCTTGTGCTGTGCTATAGCAAATAGTTAACTGTGGAGAGGAGGAAGTGAAATATTTCAGGGTACTTCAGAATTATTTATCACTAATTCATGGTACGGTGGCAGTCTTAGGCTGTGGATTCTGCTATCCTCTGAAGCAAAACATCAGCCAGATAATTTCCACTTCTTGCCCAGTTATGTGCCAGTTGCTGGAATAACCAGGTGACCTGCAACTGGAATAACTGGGTGAGCTGTAATGCTCTGTGTGTCAGCAGACTCAGAATTTCAGGCCCTGGCTTTATTGGGTCACCTGCTCAAGTGTTTGATGTGCTCATCCCCAAAACGTGTTGCTGAATTGCTGGCGCTGCCTTATTCCCCACTGCACCACGTCCTAGGTGAGCAGCCTGAAACGAATTGTAAGTGACCAAGAGTAACATCTAGGGTAAGTTGGAAGTTACTCCCACGCTCCTCCTCTCCCGCTCGTGTACATAGAGATACCGGTGTGCTTTATTCACAGTTCTATGCATCAGAGCACAAACCAAATGTTTTCAAAATCTAGGAAGCTTTATAAAAATCTATTTTTCTAAATGGAAAAACTCCCTAGGCAGATGTTTGCCTACTTCTGTCTGTTTTTTAACTGCTCTTGCAGTCTTTATTTTCAGGTAATTGTAGCCTAGGTCACACCCTCGAGTTGGGTTATTTTTATGTATGAAGCACTGTGCTTCTTTCTACAGATACAAGTGGTGTATTTATAGGTAGTCTTGATCAAACGTTCTTTGCACATGGTATTTAAGGTTAAGTGAGCTACATTGGTGTTTTGATTTATATCTTTTTTGGTAGTAGACCATGATACATACTGTTTCTACAGAGTCCTGTTACTTGGTATTTGAAATAAAATGCAGTTCTGCAACTGATGCCATTGAATCTTTTGCCCAAAGAGGGGTTAAATGACCAGCCCAGGGTACTGCGGGTGCCTAAACCAAGGACACGTAAAGCCCCTTCAGCTGTTAATTCTGGCATCATAGCTCCATCAGCCAGCTGTTGGTTTGTTTGCATCACTGAGGAGTGATCTTTTCCTCTGAAGAGGGACGCACACTCAGTGTCCCTTTGGTATCTCTGCGATACGGGGGAGTTTGTAAAAGGATCTGTGAAAAGTGTCTCACTAAATGTGGTGGTGCCAGGAACAGAGGGCGGCATGGGGAAATGCCTGATGAGGAGAGATGGCAGGGAGTATAAATAGTGCAGGAAATGAACGTTGGGCTGAGGGGGAGCGAGGGTGTATGTGTACTCTCAGTGAAGATCGCTGCAAACAAGCTGAAAGACATGGGGGTGAAGTTGGGAGAGCGCTATTGAGAGCAAGGTGGCTTTGGAGAGTAGGGAAGAGAGAGATTTAGGTGCGTTTTGCCTTGACAGTGTTCCCAAAGTGGTTGAATCCATCAGGGCTGAAGGCAAAGCTTCAGGGTATTCACCAAGCAGGCTCATCCTCAGCGGGAGGTTTTGGAGTTTGTCATGGGGGAGGGGATGTATATGTTTGCCTTAACCTCAGTCTTGGCAAGCCTTCTTGAGAGGGGCTTCCCTGCAGTGAGGCGATGTGCGCTGTGGCCGGTGGGAAGTCTGAAAAAACCTCTCAGATTAACTTGTGGCTCCGTTGTACAACTGAGATATGAAGTGTGTTTTCTTGATCTGCTCTAAGGCGTGCGTTCATGACTACCAGTCACAAAAGGAGCTGATACAAATTGGGATCTGATGTGGTATTCGTGTTCTTCCACAACAAACGTGTTGGCCCTGGTACCTGCAGTGTGCTGGAGCTGTCATAGGGCCTTAACTGCAAGGAGGTGTATGGAGAGCTTGACCTAAGTGAGTAATCCCTGGGCCTTTTGCCTCCTCCCTCTCCCATCCCTGGGTCCTGTACCCGGAACAAGGCGCTGGGTGCGTGTGATGTGGTGGTGACTTGCAACGTACCGTAGATTCGGCACGGTCGCCTCTGTGTGTGTGAACTGAAACAGAAACACAGAAGTAAGAGTGTGTTATGAGCGCTGATGTGGTGCTTGGTTCTTCCTTATCTGCAGCCTCATGTTGCAGAGAATCTGTGTAAACAAAGCTGGTTTTTGCTCAGTGTTGGTTGGGAAGAGTTGTCCCACCTGCAAGGGAGTCAGTTTATTGCCAGTACCCAAATGCATTTATGTGCCTTCATTGTGTATTGAAAAGTGCTGAGTGTTTCTCAAAGATGCTGTTACTTTACCTGACTGAATTGTCTCAAACATTCCGCTTTTGATTTTGCATTTCTGCAGAGTAATGTAAAGGTGAAGTGTCTGTTTGCAATGGGCACTCTTGGTACACCCCTTTTTTGCTGGTTAATAATCAGACCAAAGATTAAACTAAAGTGTTCAGCTGCTATTGTGTTTTTTTTTCTTCCTTTAAAAACTGTTTATAGGCTCAAAGTGTCAGCCCATTTTAATGAAACATTTGTAAATTCATTTCCTATTTAATATCAAAATACACTTGCACTTTTGTTGTTTCCATAGAAAGTTGGTGGGTTTCTTTAATACCCCACTGTAGTAATAAACAGCTGTTCTAAAGCATTGATGCCTCGAGATTTGAAATCCTTGTTACCTTCTGCTCAGCAAAGGCTTCCTGCAGCCCCAAAACTCATTGCCAGGCTTATGTGCTCTTTAGGAGGAGACTACTGGAGTGGCAGAACCACGGGAAAGCAGGAAGTCACAGAGTCACAGAACCATAGGGGTTGGAAGGGACCTCCAGAGCTCATCAGGTCCAACCCCCTGCCAAAGCAGGGTCCCTAGGACAGGTTGCACAGGTCAGTGTCCAGACCAGGCTGGAATCTCTCCAGAAAAGGAGACTCCCCACACCTCTGGGCAGCCTGTCCCAGGGCTCCCTCACTGGGAAGAAGTTCTTCCCCATGTTGGTGTGGAACTCCCTGTGCTCCAACTTGAGCCCATCGCCCCTTGTCCTGTCCCCACAGACACTGTGAAGAGAAGACGCTGGCCATTCCCCCTAGGTCCCACACTCGAGATATTTATAAACATTAATAAGATCCCCTCTTAACCTTCTTTTCTCAAGGCTGAACAGCCCCAGTTCAGGGGAGTCTCATGGACGGGCTGATGAGTTACCCTTCCTTAATTATCCTCGTTACGATGCCGGAACTGTACACGTGTGGCCTGTGCCGATGGGCCCCGTTAAGGAATGACATAACAGCAAGACCCCGAGCTTTTTAATCGTTAAAGCTGGGCTGACAATCACCATCTCCAGGCCTTCGTGTGCCGGCCTCTTGCCTCACAAGGCCTACCTTCCATAAGGTAGCAGTCAGTGGTACTGCGCTGAGGCCCACGGCCCACGGCAAGGCCTGGAGGAGTGTCATCCCTTTGGTGCCAGTGCCCCGCCACCGGCTCAGCATGGAGGGAGTGTAGTTAGATCTTTACCTCTTTAATAACTTTATCTCTTATTAATGGCTTCCTTTCAAAGCAATAACCATCCTGTGGTCTCCATTCATTCCTTGCTCTGTCATATTTCTCTTTGGGGCCTGGGTTTCCATTCAGCAGAAAATCATTAGAGAAACGGGAGTTTCCTTCCGTGATAAATCTGTTAGCAGCAAGTTAACTGGCCTACGGGCTCACACCCTCCGTGTTTAAAGGAAAGTCAGTTTGCATCCATCTCACTGGATGAATTGTTTAAAATCTTTCCATCCCTGTGCAGATACATCCCTTGTAAAGCAGCCAAGGCCAGGAGTGAATTGCTGATTAAGTGTTGCCATTAAGCCTACCTGGAGGGGACAGGACTCTTTCATAAGGCTCCAAACGCTTTGGGACACGAGAACTCTGCTTTCCTATACGGGCTGATCTCTGCCTGCCCAGTGAGCCTTCCCTGAGGGAAGTCACATTCTGACTGAGGGTAATTAATTGGCAGAAAAGCAGCCAGCCCCACTCTCATGGGGCCGATCCTGCTGGGAAGCTGGTGTTCAACACAGGGGCAGGGACCTGCACCCCTTTAGGCACATGGATCCACCTTGGGGGCTTGCTGATGCTGCTGAGCACAGCACTCTGCTTGCTCCAGGGCTCTGAGCAGCTCAGAAATACGCAGGATACGGAGGGCTGAGCACAGATAGACGTGTCTGTACGGTGTGTTACTGTCGTGGGCTTCTCAAGCATCTGGTGTGTCTCATTAAGAGACTACCTGTGCTCACGTGTGTGAGCCCACAGCCTCCCACTTCCAACATGCATCCAAGAACTGGCACGTTTGCAACCACCATGTGAGAGATTCAAGGCGCCGTTAATGCTCCAGCAGCAACAGAGCTGTAGGTAACGTATGTTCTGTGTCTGCACCACAGCCCGTCAGGGCCCATGGAGCTATCTAGAGGCTCTCACAAGCATGTCTGCAGGAGATGTCATTGTGTACCAGGCTAAGGAAGATTGATTTTCTCCCTCTGAAAGGCTAGCCATGCTGATTCTGAGGCTCAGGAAATGTCCATGTGCTCAAGTTAGGGGCTGCATTTCTCGAGACCCCTGGGAATTCCTGCGCCCCACCCCTGCCGCCCTGGACCAAAGCTGCATAGAGACTGGAGCTGGAGTGGGTGTGATACAGGTTTGAGAGTGTTTCCACAGTGCTCCTCATCCTCTGTTGGCTCCTATCCCTGCCACAGAGTCCCTACAGTCACCCAGGCGAGGGAAAAAAAGGGGGAAGTAAGAAATCAACACAAGAGTGCTGGGGATTATGCTGCGATTATGCTGCTACTGGAGCAGGAAAATGACCCTCGCAATGGATTTCTAGTGGAGAACGGGGAAGAGCTGCTTCAGAGAGTCTCATGGTGCCAACAGCACCCCACAGAAAGGAGGGGAGAGCAGCAGCAAACTTGACAAGACCTCCTGCTCCTCCACTGCCGCTTCAGCCCGCTCCCTTCCCGTTTCACAGAGGGGAGAAGGAGCTGGATTCACTGGTGAACGTGTGTGCTTCCTCGCCAGGCAGGCGGAGGGCAGGGGAGAGGGCAACGCTCGGCTCCCTCTTCCGATGGTTTATCCTGTGCCAAATGCAACCGCTGCAATCCAGCACTCCCAGCGAGGGAGGGAGGGTCTGGGAACAGTTTGGGACTCTCTCCCGGGCCATTCCAGTCCGGGACTGCTGCTTTTTAAGACAAATCCCAGTGGATATTCAGCTAGGTTTACGTGTGCTGGGAACTGGTCTTGAGTTTCCCAGTTCCTGCCTGGCATGGAGAGCCCCTGGCTGCCTGGGCCAGGGAAGGGGAAGTGAGTCACTCCTCTATTCCTGGTGCTGAGACTTTTCTGCCCTGGGCAATGCATCCAGGAATATATTCCTACTGCTTCGTGGGAGCTCTCCTCCCAAAGCCACGCAAACATCAGCCAAGTCACAGGCACCTTACAGACTTCAAGTGGCTCCATGGGGAGGGGCTGTGAGGGGCTTCCTCCTGCCAGCACTCCCTGCAGCTCTCAGCTCCGTGTCTGCCCGCCAGCACAGGGGCTGGTGCCGAGGAGGCGGCTGTAGGAGGCTATCGGTTCTGGGCACCTCGCTCTGTCAGGTGCCCTGGGAGGGCTCAAAAAGGAGAAGCTGGGTAGCCCTAAGGATTGTGAATCATGGGCACTTCTCCAAACCAGTGTTTCTGTACAGAGCCTGCAGGTGTTTTCCCAGCAGCCATTCGGGCCCTACCAAAGCTAAGAACAGCTCTGGAGTATTAAAATTAAAGAGCGGGGAGGAGAACACACTATCCAAACAGCATGGCCAGTAGGTCCAGGGAAGGATTCTGCCCCTGGACTCAGCACTGGTGAGGCTGCACCTCGAGTGCTGGGTCCAGTTCTGAGCTCCTCACCATCAGAAGGACATCGAGGTCCTGGAGCGAGTCCAGAGAAGGGCAACCAGGCTGGGGAAGGGGCTGGAGGGCAGATCCTCTGAGGGTGCTGGGGGCGTTCAGCCTGGAGAAGAGGAGGCTGAGGGGAGATCTTATCACCCCTTACACTGACCTGACAGGAGGTTCTAGAGAGGTGGGCGATGGTCTCTTCAGCCAGGGGACAGGAGATGGGATAAGGGGCAATGGGCTCAAGCTGTGCCAGGGCAGGGTCAGAGCAGATGTGAGGGCAAAGTTCTTCCCTGGCAGAGTTGTGGGGCTGTGGCACAAGCTGCCCAGGGAGGGGCTGAGTCACCCCCCTGGGTGTGTTTAACAGATGGGCAAGTCAGATGGCTTAGCATTGGACAGGAATGGTTGGACTTGATGGTCTTAAAGGTCTTTTCCAACCTGGTGATTCTGTGAACAGCAGCAGCAGACTGCAGCAAACCAATAAACCAAGGTCTCCCCTTTTATTTCAGTGTGGAGTTTTCCCCAGCGCTGCAGACAGACACTGAACTGCCTGGAGAGGCACGGTGTGTGCGAGGCATTACCGGGTAAGAGAGCATCAGCCCTCTCTGTCCTCTCACTGCTGCTCTGGCAGGTAGATTACTAAATACAGTGGGCTGACACTCAGTTGTAACTTCAGCTGTGAGAATGCAGGAGAGAGACTTTGATAAGAATTTGGCAAATTGTCCATTTTCAAAGCTCATGCGAGTCCCTCTTGCCCAGGAAGAAAGCAAGTCTTGGCTGAAGCTTTGATATTCCCAAGGAAGAGTTGCTTCTAAGGGTCTGCTTAGCTCTTGGCTCCTTGAGTGCCTGTCTACCTTGGGGATGTCCTGCACCTGGCCGACTGCACTGGTTCCAGCAGAGCAGCAGCAATGTGACCTTACTGTGATGGTTGCCCCTTGCATCTTACAGGTGCTCCTTAAAACATTCCTGCTTTAGACATGGTGTGTGCCAGAGGGAGGGAGGCTGGCAGCAAAACCCACTGCCTTTTGGGGTTTGCTCCTGGGAAATGCTGCTAGTGCCCCAAGAAACTGTAGAAATCTGGTGTGCAGAGCTGTGTGAGCAGCAGTGTTCTGTATTTGCCTCTTGAAACCATTCTCATTACCCAGAATGTTTACAGGGGCACATAACGAGCTTTCAGCACTCAAATAATTCCTCCATGAAGAATCGTTATGGTCTTCTGAAACGATCCCTGTGTTAAGTGGCAATTAAGAGCTAATTATAATGAGATGCTGTGGTGGGATGAATTATCCAACTTGGAGTGACAACGGAAACATCCATGTAGATAAGCTGGAGGGGAGATGGTGGTTGGAAAGGGGAAGTAGGGAATGCTGCAAGGAGGCAAAAGCACGTCGCCAACGATGGTCATGGGAAGTGTCAGCCCTCAATGGAGAACGTGACAGCTTTTCTGAGGGTTAACTCTGCCATTTGCATTGTCTTCTTCAGCTGAAGCTTTCAGGGCTTGTGGAAGATGCTGTCTGAGCATCGCTCTCAGCCTTCTGAGATGTCGGCTGGGGAAAGCGCTGCTCACGTGTCTCTGGGGGTGTGATGTCTGCTGCCTGAGAAAGGGCTGCGCAGGTGCTGAAATTCATCTCTGCAGCCAATAAAGACCTTTATAACGAGACCTTGATATCAACAGGCTCCAGCAGTGCACCAGTTTGAGCACCTATTTGCCCCTGTGCTACTGGAGTAGCTGCGTGTGGAGTGTGCAGGTATTTTGTTTGAACAGAACCTCTCGCTCTCTGTGGCTGGCAAACACAGCAGCCCTGGCACCTTGTGAGCTGCAGGGCAGGAGGTCAATTTTGGGTGGCTAATGTGCTGCTCTGATTGAACACAGGAGCCTGCACACACTGGGATCTGCTGCCTGGGCTGCGCTGGCACGCCTTTGTCCCTCCAGAGCACCTAGGGTTTGCTCTCAGCAGACATCCTGCCTCGGTGGTGGGGCTGGGCTTGCAGAGGAGGCAGGCCCTTGCAGTGCCGGGGGCAGATGGGTAACTCCCTGCTCCCTCCTGTGCACTACTTTTGTGACCTTTTAATGGCCTCCTGGGGACAGGATGAGGATCATGTGCTGGCTGCAGCCGCTCCGTCCCTGCCAGTGGTTGAGCAACCTGGGATGAGATGGGATTTACTTCTTCCCCTTTTCTGCTTGAAAACTTTTTTGGGTTGCTAACGCAATGGTCCCCTGGCAGGGATGCTGCAGGGACAGGGACAAGTGAGCATCCTCCCTTGGGCAAGTCCTTGACTCATATGAACCGGTTTCCTGAGGTCAGTGGGCACGCTGTTGGTCACCCGCCATGGCATGTGATGCCAGTTATGCTACCGGTACAGCGGGATGAGGTGGCAGATAGAGCTGGACCTGCAGCAGGTCATTGCTTGGGAGCAGAGACATCTCTGATGGCATCACTTCATCACCTCCAACTTGCTGGGCATGACACGAGGGATGAGACACACTGTGTCGTGCAGCCTTTGCGCAGCACAGGGAGCAAACCCCAGAGCAGCCGTGCTACTGGCCGGTCTAGCAGAACAGGTCTCCTCAGCCTGACACCCAGGGGAGTGCCCAGCAGTGAGGAGCAATTTGAGACCCAGATCTGAGCAGCTCCTGCAGACTTTGGCATGTGAGGCTGGCACAGTGCCTGGTGAGGACAGCTCTGCCCTCTGAGAATGGCAGCGAGCTCAGCGTGCTACTCTGCATACTGATTCTGGATTCTGTTAGTGTCCAGAGAAGAGATTCCTTGTGAGAAGGAGATTTTAATTGGCTCATGTGTATTGGTTGCATTGAGCTGGATTTACAGGCTCCCTCCTCAGCAGAGCTACGTGGCAGAGGAAACATTGCAGGGTAAATGTATAGAAATGTCATCTAGGAGGGAAACAACCCACCCAGCACCAACAAACGGGTGAAACTGGGGTGCCTACAAGGCAGTGGTGTGCCATAATTGTGTGTATTTTGTAGCTGAGCCACGGCAGGGCTTCAGAATGCAAATCACCCCTTTAGCACCCCGAGTTCAGCTCTACTGCACAATGCAGTGTCTGCACGGCTGCTCGATGAGATGGGAAAACCAGATGTGCCGGCTGCTGTGAGGGCACAGCTGGGAAAGGAGCCTTGTCTACTAAAAGCAGCCTTGCCCTTTTGAACCTGTTGAATCCTGGAGCTGGCATGGGCATGGCTTTACACATGACAATGTGGTATTTGCAGCTGAACGATCCTGGACTCATCCCCAGAGCTGTTCCTCTGCAGCTCCAGAGCCATTTCACCACTGGTAGTACTGGTTTTCCCCCAAGCTTTAAGCAGTCCCTATTTTTCTGCTCTGGTCATTTCTTTCATGATTGAAAAGCTTTTCTCTTACCAGCCACGTTTCAGGGGTTGTGGGTAAGTTCTGCTGCGTTCTGCAGCTGCACAGCCCCGGGGCTGGGGGCTCAAGCCTTGCTGATTGAGCAGATGAAAGCGTGCTTGACCACATCTGTTGCTGCATTAACTTACATCTTCAGGCCATGGCTGGAGAGGAGAAAACTGGAAATGCGGATTCCCCCTTCCCCTTCCTAGGGCTGAGGGAGTTTTTAATGTTCACATGCATACGAGAGGGGTATTTCGACTTGTGATGTACTAAATCAGCGTGAATCAAACAGGAGGAGCCGTCGCTCGGTGATTCCAGCGAATTCCATGGGGGTGAGACTGTTGTGCAATAACTCACCCAGGAGTGTGCACCACGACCAAAACTCTCAGTGTTCCTGGTACAGCTCTATCCTTGAGTCTCAGGGAGATGACCTTGGGTGGATGTGAGACACAGGGTGCCTTGTTCCATCAAATCCCGCACCTGGACCTTTGCAGAAGGAAGCCTCTTCCTTCGTAACGTGGGCGCTGGAAGTATCCTGGTTACTTTGATCTCTGAGATTGTGGCATGTTGGACACCCACCATTTGCTCAGCCCCCTCACTGGGGTTGCGCTGCATCCCCTGGGGTTTGGGAAGCCACATTCACGGCTCCTCTTGGCAGGAATGGCTCTCCTCCTCCTGGATTCATCTTCCTGAGAGAAGGGGATACCACTCCTTGGCTTCGGGAAGGCTGATGCTGCTCTTTGCTCAGTCATTAGGGTAAAACAAACACTATGCAGAATTTTTTGGTAAAAATAGAGCTCACTTCCTTGGGAATTTGCTTTGGTGGGGATTGGGAGATATTCTCTCTAATGATTTACGTGACAAAAATAGCTCTGCCCTGCGCCTGCGAGCAGTGAGAAACGAGAGCCTGGAGAGGAAGCAGAGCAGCTCAGTCCCCAGCCCCACGGCTTGAATAAACCAGTTGGGAACCAAATGCATTACAAAAGCAGCTGAAAAACTGAACTTCCCTATAAATACAGCGTTCTCTCCTCGGAAGTCTGAAAATACTCTGGCTTTTAGTGTGACCCGTAGCCGTATCCAAGCTTTTTTGGCCTAAAAGCAAGGAGCGGTTTCCAAAGCAGAAAACTCCTGGCAGCGCTGAGCCTTCTCCGTGGGGCTCTCCCACTGCTGAGATCGCACCCAGGGACCTTGTGAGTGGGTCCCAGGCCACAGAGCTCCTGGGGCTCTCCCACTGCTGAGATCGCACCCAGGGACCTTGTGAGCGGGTCCCAGGCCACAGAGCTCCTGGGGCTCTCCCACTGCTGAGATCGCACCCAGGGACCTTGTGAGCGGGTCCCAGGCCACAGTGCTCCTGTCTTTACCGCCAAGATTAGGTCATTGAAAGAACATGACCTCAAAGTCGCTCTTAGATGTGACCATTCTCTCCCAGCCCCGCCAGCTGATGATGCTGGGCTCAGACGGGGTGAGGCCACGTGAAGCCACCACGGGCTCTGCTATGACACGACCCAGGGGGTGTCCAGCATGATGACACCCAGCACAACTCAGACAGGTTTCCTTCAAGCAGGAACCTGGATTTGAGTGCTCCATAGGGTCCCAACGCAGTGCCTGCTTCCTCAGAGGCTGCGTGCCCTTTGGCTGTGGATTTTATCTGTTTACTACAGAAATAGCTTTAATAGATCTCGCTGCGTCACTCCCTTCCCTGCCAGAACCTATGGTAGAGGCAAACTAGAAAGCAAGTGCAGGAGAAGCGCTGCGGTTTTCATGGCATAAGCAAGGCTGTTGGACATTACGTGAGGCAATGAGGATCTGAGGCTCTTACATCAAATTTACCCACTTTATCCGGAGACATAAAAGAGGAAAAGGTGCTTTTACTGATATTGCCAATTAGGGAGCTGCCAGGTGGCCGGTTAATAATCCAGATGCGCCACAGAAGATGCAGCATCAGCAGAGGCTGTTTCTGGAGCGCAGCAGAGGAGAGGTTTAGGGCACAGTGACAAGCCAGGGGAGCACCGGGGGGTTTCGTCCCAGCTTCAGGCACACATCGGGCATGGGAGATGTGAGACAAGGGAGATCTGGGGCAGGTAATGCCAAATCATAAGGGGGGAATGCTTTGGAAAGCTGCAGGGAAGGAGGAGGGGGATGCAAAGACATCCAAAGAGCAGTTGGCTTCTGAAAATGCGGAAGTGTGGGCAACGGTGTCCTGGCTTGGAATCGGGCATAGTCACAAAGGCCCATGGAGATGATGGGCTAATTTAGACAGAGATGAGACCAAAGGCTGGATGAGTCATGGGAATGGGTTGTAGCACCTTCTGCGTTTGTCACTAGCTGGAAACTGTGCCTGTCCTACTGATGTCAGCCCGGCTCCACTGGGAAACACATCACTGCTGGCACAAGACCCATGTCACATGCCTCAAGCTTGGGATGGAGGTGCTGGGGGACCCAGGCTTCTTGCGGAGCCCTGGAGCCACCAGGGATGCTCAGGGAGGGGAAGGGGCTAGCCTTTCTCTACAAGGCTGTCCAGCACTCCTGTGTGGGTCTTCAGGAGAAGGCATTGAAGGGACTCAGCCCTTGAGCTAGAAGAAACCTGGGTTCCTGCTGGAAGCAGAGTTGATCCCCGCTGTGGAAGTACTGGTAGGTCTTGGGCTGGCATGGCAGAGCTGTCCTGCCACAGAGCAAAGCGTCTCACTCACCCGGCCGTGGCTCTGCTGGGAGGCAGGAGAGCAGTTTGCTGCTTTCTACTTGGGGTGGATCTGCTTCTTGGAGCCAGCTTGTGCTCCCAAATTGGGGTACTCACCCGGCCTTTCCCCCATGTGCCATGCCACTGTTCAGGGTCTCTCCACCAGTGCCCACTGGCCCTTCATCATGCCCATGTGCAGGTTGCAGGGGACAGTTCTGCTGCTGGTTGCTCCATATTCCTTGGATAAAACCTCATGGAGTCTTCAGGGCAGAGATGCCAATGCTGAAAAACACCAGAGGGAAACTGCATTTCCATGTAAGCCTGGGAGGAGACGAGTGTGGTTCTAGAGATGGCTTCGGGAGAGCGAATCTGAGCTGCTTTTGTTGGAGGGATGATGCTGTGGGGAGCAAAGCTGACCCTGTAAAGATGAGGGAATGGGCTGCCCACAGCAGTGGGGAAGCACCACCACAATGCCTTGCTATTTATAAAAACACCTGGAGATAAGCAGCTTGGGTTTTGGGAGCTGGCTATTCCAGCAGGCTCAAGTCAGGATGATAAAGATGAAGAGCAGAGTAAGACATCTCATCCTCTCCTGCACCACCACGTTCCCCCTCGCTTTCCCCCTTGCAGCAGGAAGCGCTGCCGACTCCTTTAGGAGCACTCTAGTGACAACCCTTTGAAATAGCCACCGGGTTCCTTTTCCTTTCTTCCTCCTCTCTCCAGAGTGATGCTCTTCTCTCTTAAGGCACGAAGCAGCTCAGAGCCTTTGACCAGGCTTGGGAAGACACGCGTGGCCGTGGCATTCGGGGTGTGGGCAGCGCTGGCTCTGGTTTCTCTGAGGTGCTGCTGAACTGTTTGCTATGCTGGAAGGAGACGCTGCTCCTTGCTGGGCTGGTTGTAATGATTCCAGTGCGTGCTCTGGATGGAGCTGATGTTATTCTCCACGCGTATTAATGTATCAGCAACAATAGAAATCTCCCCTGAAACCATATTCCACAAAGAGCTGTGTTAATTACCTCGCTCTCCGGGCTGCGATTCTGCGCTGGCGAGCCTCGCCATCTGCGCTGCAGCCCTTGCATGTGGGAAGCATGGAATGTGTCTTATCAGGCGCAGAGCGCGCGCGGCAAAGGACATCCAAAGGTTATGTTGTCATCATGTCAAATGGGTCTGTTTATTCCAAGCGCTGCAGAAGCAGAGCTTCATCAGAGCATCAGCCATATGCAGATTTGAAATTAGATTTTACAATAACCACCTGTCTGCTGCTTTGGATCTATCGTATCCTTCGGGCTGGGGCTGTGTTTGCTTAGAGAATGTGTTTGCTGGGAGAAGGGAATCTAAGAGCCTTCATGCAGCGGCGTAAAAGGCGCTTCAATGCATGTTTATGTATGGGCGTGCAAGGGGAGCACATCCATTGCTCCGCTCTGTGCTGCTCTGCTGATAAAGCACCTCGCTTCATTCCCTGTAAAATCAATAGTGTTAGCAACATCCCCCCTCCTCAACTTAATCCATTCACTCCTCTTCTTGAGCTCATAATGCTTGTATACTCCAGCCAGAACAACATCGGTGACAACCGCTGTGACATTGGGTCTCCCTTTGTCCATCCCAGGCGTTTCTGAAGGAGTAACAGGCACACACAGCGAGGCACGCCGCAGCTTGTGTGGCTCACAGCATCCTGCCGCTAAGGACTCAGAGAAATCTGTCGGGAAAGTTTTTAGCCTCCCTCTGCTACCTTGTAAGAGGAAAAAAATAGAACTAAATAGAACTCAAATCCATGTGTTCACGTACTGCAAGCGGCGTCGAGGCGGCGGTGAGTCAAGATGAAAAGAGCAACGATATTCAAAGTAAAGGCTGACATTTGAAACACTGGCACTTGGAAAGAAGTGGAATTAAAAAGAATTGCAGAGCAAAAATTGACAAACAACTTGTACCACAGTTTAATCAGATGCTCAAAACTGCCTGAAACAACTAAGTACTACTTTTTCTTCTTCCCGCCTCCCCCCTTGCCTATCTCCACTGCAGTAATTACTCTTCTGAAGTGGTAGCTGCTCTCCCTGGGGAAAAAGAGAATTTTTTTTTTTTAAACTCAGAGCATGGCCCTTCCCAGGGAATCACTGGGAGTTTCCTCATTGAATTCAGTGAGAACTCCACGAGATCAGCAGTGCAGGAGCTTCCCAAAGCCACTCTGCCCTGGCAGCTCCCTCCTTGCCACCTGCAGCCGCAATGCCCTGTGGTTTTAGCCGTGTGAAGCTGTACGTATCCTGTTCTCTGGAGCAGGAGATGTTGTTACCACCAAACTCAGGTGTAATGGTGCTGGTGAGAGCACCGAGGTGCCCTGTACCATGCACCACTGGCCAGGCAGAGCTGCGACCCGCTGCCTCTTGCTGCTCTGCCTTTATCCAGCGTTCAGTGCAAGTCCACGTGCTGGGAAGGTGCTGGAAGCGAAGCTGGAGAGTCTCCTCCGAGGGCAGAGTCTTCATTTACAGCGGCACATAGGGAAGCCTGTAATTCGTGTGGCACCAAGGTGGTGCTCAAGAGGGACAGCCCCAAATCCCCACCTTTCCTGTGCCTTCCCTTTCCGAGGGTTTGACCCGAGCTCCCCAAGTCCAACCACCTGCTTGGAGGGATTTGGCAGAGAAGGTCCCGGTGCTGGACCACATCCCTGCCGCCCCATCTCTGCCTTAGGACTCGTTATGTCTGCACAGGGATGCGGAGCCGAGCAGGGCGATGCTCAGCGCGGTCTGGGGGTAAATAAAAGCCTGCTCCTTACACCAGCTCCTCATCTCTGCCTGGGGAGAAGCCAGTCCGGATGCTGGAACTTTGTCCACCAGCTGCAACCCGCGTGTGCCTCCCGCATCTTCTCCCGCATCTTCTCCCGGCAGGAAACCGCCGCTCTACAAACCGCGCTCCCAGCCCCGGCCACCGCTCCGCGCCCGCGGCCGCCGCTCCCAGCCCGACGCGCCTCTGCGGCACCCGCACGTTCCGCGGGGGCCGGGCAGCCCCCGGCTGCGCTCCCCGGGGGCCGGGGCGGGGGGTGGGTGTGTGTTTCCAGCCCTGAATTTCCGCGCCGGGCCCTCTGGAGGTCAGTGTTTGCCTGCGCTGCAGCGGACCTGTTGCAGCCCCGCGGAAGCTCCGCGGGCTGGAGCTCGTTTGCTCGGGGCCTCCGCCAGCCCCTCGGAGCAAAATCCCCGGGCGCGTTTTACCGAGCCGAGCCGCCGCGGGGGGAGAGAAAAGGAGGGGGGCCGTCGGGTCTCGTCTCGTCTCGTCATGTCTCGTCTCCCCTCCCCGCCCTGACGGCTCCCCCGCGGTGCCTGCGCGGCCGCGGAGCATCGGCGGAGCCGCTCCTCGCCCGCGGGGCGCTGCAGCCGCGCCCTCCCCGCCCGCCCCCCGCCCGGGGCGGTGCCGTGCCGTGCCGTGCCGTGCCGTGCCGTTCCGCGGGGCGTACCGCGGCGCAGCGGGCGCGGGTGGAGCGGCGCGGAGCGGAGCAGCGCGGCGGGAGGCGCCCTGCGCGCCCCGCGGAAGATGGCGTACATCCAGGTGGGTGCGGAGCGGCGGCGCTGCGGGGCCCCGGCGGGAGCCGCGTCCCTGGGAGCGTATTGGGGGGGGAGGGTGTCTGGGGCGTGTGCGGGGGGAGCCTCCGCTCCGGTTGCGGGATGGATGCCGGGCCCCCCGCGCTCCGTGCCCGGTGCGGGTGCGCAACTTCGGGTTAACTTCTGCGGCGGAGTTCGCGGCGGCCCCCGGCGAGGGGCGCGGGCGGGGCCGGGGCAGGAGCGGGGCTCGCTGCCTGCGGTGGTGGGGGGCAGGGGTAGGAGCGGATCCCCGCGGGGGGGCGGGCAGCCCGCAGCTCTCTCGCTGCGGGCTGGGGGAGCGGGGTGGCCCCGGGTGCGAGCCCGCCCAAGGACTTCTTGGGGGGAGGAGGATGCTCTCACCCCGCGGGCAGGCGGACTCGATCGGCCCCTCCAGCCTGGGCGCTGCCCGGCGGGGTGGGGGGCGCGGGCGCCCTCGGCCGCGGCGGAGCGGGTGGATGGACCCGCCGGCACTGCGGAGCGGAATTGAATTTTGGGCTGGTTTAAGTCCCCCCTCGGGCCCTGCGGCTCCCAGCTGCCTGTTTTCCATCTGTAGCTCCGAGGGCTGCCGCCCAGTTTTGAGACAAGCCCGAGCGGACCCAGCCCAGCTGCATGGGGAGTTCGGGTGCTGGGGCGTGATGGAGGTACCCACTGTCAGTGCCATCCGTCACCTGCGACCCCCGAGCCTGAGGGGCCGTGTCTCCCTCCAGCCGCCCTGCCCGACCCCACGGCCCCCCTCCCACTTGGGGCAGAGCTGCCTCAGTGCCCGGGGGTGGGAGCTGGCTGGAGGCACCTGTGGGTGAACCCTGCTGGAGGTGGATGTGGGGCTCCCGGGGACCCCCTGTGTGAGGTGTGGGTACCTGGATGGGGATGAGGTCAGTGGGATCACCCTGTTCTCCCCATGCTGTGGTGTTGGCCAGGTCGGGGTGATGGGGAGGGAACCCCCAGGTGTGTGGCTGGGGGTACCCTACTGTCCCTAGGCTGTGGTGTCTGCTGTGGTGGGGCCTGTGAGCCTTCTGGGGGGTGCAGCTACAGGGACACAGCGTGGCCTGTCACTGGTGGGGACCCCACCCTGCTGCAGCATCCCTGGGGACACTGTTGTGGCAAGCTGTTGTTGCTGGTCCCTTGATCTGTCTGTGACCAGTGGCTGTGCTGTGTGGCTGTCCCCGTGGGCCTGGGCAGGCTGGGGGTGCCGGTGGGGAGCAGAGACGTATCCCTGCCTTGTGCCTGACCCCAGGCAGGAGGGATGTGCCTGGGACAGCTGTGGCCCTTGGCAAAGGTTCACGCATGGCTGGGGCTCCTGGCTGGCTTGTCCTCTGCTCCTCAGCTTGGGACAACTCATGACAGCATCTTCCTGACCCTGGGGGGCCTTTCTTCTGAGGGTGCCAAGCAGGTTGCAGCAGCTTTGCTCCCTGGGATCCCCCAGTGCCTGCTGCTGTTGCACCCTCCCATAAATCTCCACCCTTCCCCAGCCCCGACCCTCCTGCCCACTGAGAGCGAGGTGGATCAGGCAGCTGGCCGTGTTTGCTCTCCTTTTACAGGTCCCCATACTCCAGCCCTGTAGGGCGCCAGTTCCTTGTTTACCTCTCCGCACTCCCGTGCTGCACGGTCCTGCCCTCCTGTTCCCCACGGGGATCTGTGGGTGATCACTGGGGCGCAGTGCCCCTGGGACCCCTGCATGTTCTGAGGGCTGGTGCATGCAGGGAGGGTCCTGCTGACCAGCACCAGGAGGGCTGTTTGGTACGAGCCTCCTGCCCGTCCCCGCGGAGCGCTGCTTCCTTGGCACTGCACGTGCTGCAGGGTTCCATCGTGTGGCATGGGTCCAGCCCCTTCATTTCACAGCCATTTAACTGTTCTCATTGCAGCTTTGCTAAACCCCCAGAGCTTTGGCTGCTGTGCTTTGGCCATAACTTGGGGTTAATATGGAAGGATAAAGCCCTCTAAACCCTCTAGGATTTTCCTAAACAGCCCAGCCAGTCCTTGGGTATCTGGTAATCACTGTCTGGTCGCGTTGCATGGCAGCGTTCCCAGCCTCTCCATTGGTGTTCCCAACAAGTGACAGCCTGTCCACCAGGCCCTAGTTTCCAAGAAGTTTGGAAGGGAGGCTTGCACTGAGACATGGTCCATGGGAGAGTTCTTGGAGATAAAGGTGACTTCTGCATCCCATCCTCATCACAAAAGGCTGCCCTCAGCCCTTAGATGAGTGTGAACCTAGAAACCATCCTCTGCATGTGGAAGAGTGAAGTGGGAGGGGGTTTGGTGTAGTTTGGGTGCCCTGGTTGGGGATTTTTTGGGATTCCCTCTATGGAAAGACATCCAGGAAAATCAGGAAACTCTTGGCGGTTAGACAGGGAGTGATGGGAAAGACAATCCAGCAGGGATCTGAAATGCTACTGAATCTCCAGTTATCAGTGAAGTGGGTTGGGTCTGATGTTGCATGGATGGCTTTGTGAGGAAGACACTGGCTTGGTGACCCCTTCCTTGGCTCTAGATTTTCTCCATGACTTGGAGGAAGCGGCTGCAGCATGGATCTTCAAGCTGGAGTGTGTGATTCAAGTTTTAAACAACTAAACTTCTGGGGTTTTTATGTTCTACAAGCCCCATCTGAGGAGCCCCAAGATGCCAGCTACCTACAGTGACCTGTCCATCATGGGGAGTGTCTGTGCCCCCTCCTAGAGATGTTGCTTTTACAGGTTGCTGCTGAAACTCCCTTTATATGGGCTGATTTTGGAGGAAAGCCTCTTTTCCCCCAGCGTGGCACCTACCTGGAGACTTTGGGTAGGGTTTGCTGTCGGCAGTGAGCAGTCGCTGCAGTTAGAGGCAGATTATTAATGAGAAGATAAGTGGTGGCACCAGATACCCCCTCAGCAAGGGGCAGTGGGTGGGATCACTCCAGGAGGGGCTTGGGAATTTTGCTCCTGGGGAAGGAGGAGCAGAGGGAGCGCTGGTGGGGAGGGACTGGAAGCAGGTGATGCCTGGTCAGGAGACCTCTCCTTCTTCTTAGTGCTTTCAAGGGACTGTCTTGCCAGAAATTCCAGCTCATCCCAGGCCAGGGCATGTCACGGCAGGAAAGGTAAAGTTATCTGAGCATTGCTAACCTGCTTTTGTCTCTTTCATTTTGTTCCCCTTTGCTTCATCTTGGATGTCTAAAAGGACAGTTGGAGCCAATAAATGAGGTGAGTTAATCTGATGATTCACTCTCCACTCTGTCTCCTCGCTCCGTCCTGAGGGGATTGTCTCCTATGTTCTGACTCTTTACTGATGTCCTAGATATCAGTAACACACCGTGGTCGGGGCTGGTAACTTCTTCTCTGTGTGTGTCTGTGCAATGCTGAGATTTTTGTTATGCCAAAACCCCCTGTGTTTTACTGAAGGCAAGAAAGAAAAGCTCCTGTGGAGTCTTCTCTGCAGGTCTCCAGTCCTCAGGGGAAACCCCTGTGCATGGCACGAGAGTCCCCTTGAGTCTGCACGCTTGTGAGCCCCACCAACATCTCAGGTGTTTTTTGGGGGGAGAAAATCGCCCGTGCTTTATTTCTACAGCTTCTCAGGAACATTTCAAGGTCATAAAGAATCATAAAGTGATTTGACCCTGGATGTGCACCTGCTGTGCTCTTGCAGCTGCGTGCCTCCCCTCCGTGACTGCGGAGCGATGCCCTTTATTAGTGGCGCCCTTGTGCTGCTTAATGAGCCGCCTTACGAACCGCAGGACTTGGAGCTGGCGTGGGTGGGAGCTGGGCTGAGGTTTGGCCTTTTGCTCTTCCAGAAGCAGGCAGAGCTTTGAAGTGGGTGGGGATGGCAGGGCAGTGGGGCAGGAGGCTGTCCCCCCTCCAACAGGGCGCCCATGCCCCATACTTCTAGCAGCAGCAGAGGAGCACTCTTTGGGGGGGATGCTGCCCTGCCACCGTGGAAACCTAAGAAACAAAATACTTTGCTGGGTCAAATAATTTATTTCCCAAAAAGCCACCCCAAACCCAACCTGTCCCCGTCGAAGGTTCTTCATTAAATTACTCATCGCAGCGGAGGGGAGGCAGGTGGGCAGTGGGCTTTTGTCACCCATGGTAGGGGCGAGCTCTCGGGCTGGAGTGCTGGGTGTGGGCAGATCACACCCAACACCGTGTTGGGAAACATCTCCGGGGGTGAAACACCTTCACGGTGCTGCGTTAGGACCCTCGCAGGATTAACCCGGGGCTTTCACTTACCTCCTGGTTTTAATCCCTGCTGTTTGCTGATCCATTCACTTGGTGAGTGAAAAAGCACGTCCCCACTGCAGCGTGCGTGCCGCTACGCCCCGGCTCCGTCAGTCCCCCTCTTGCCAACACACACAGTAAATACCCGCGGCGAACGCTTCTTTCCCTGCATTGTTTACGGCACCGGCGAAGTTGGGCTGATAACTGTTGATGTAGAGGGGATAAACACAGCCCTGAACGCTCTGTCACAGAAACACAAACATAAATACAGCTGAATGTTGTTTCTCAACAGCTATTGATGGGTTGTAATCTTGTGCTTTGGTTTCCAATGGCTTCAGGGTCTGCTCGCTCGCATCTCGGATCTCTTGCTGTGCCGGTGGACTTGTAGGAATTGTTGTCAGAAGTGTTTCGACTGTAGCTGCTGTCAAACAAATGAAGATGAAGTTGAAATCCTGGGACCTTTTCCTGCTCAAACTCCAGCCTGGCTGTAAGTTTAGATGCATGATTCCGTAGCTTCAACAGAGGAGTAGGGCTGCTTGGCTGTGCTGAGGGTCTCGGTACGCAACGGCGATGGGGCATCCAGAGGATGCCATGTAGAAAGGAGGAACCTCCTGCTGAGGGTGGGAGCACACACTACTCAACAGTGAGGTGAAACAGGCAGCCCTGTTAGCCCAGACAGTCCAGTTGGTCTTTGTTAAAGACTTTTTCTGAAGAGTGAGAAGTTATTTTCCAAGCTGGCATAGCAGGCTGGTGCTGGTTTAGCTCTGCACCCTCTTCTAAAGATGCTTTTTATCTTCAGTCCTGTGTCCTCTTCAGAGGCACCGGCCCTTCGGAGCTCCCCAATGGCGCTGAGATGCCCACCAGCTTGTTTTGAAACATTTTCTTACCCTATTCTGTAGGCAAACAGGAGCTGAACTTCGTGCCTGCCCTGAAGAGGAGGTTCACCTAAAGTTCTCTTTAACAAGACTTCATCTCCTGTGCTGTCTTGTACCCCTCAAGATTTCCTCTTGAATTGTTAAAAACCAGCAGTGATGCTGGGTGTTTCCCGGGGCATCGTTTATCACTGTGCAAATCTCTTACCAAGCAAGCTGGTGATACCTGCCCTGTCTCACTCCTCCTCCTCAGGGGGTTTGCAGGACAGAGGTGACCCCATGGAGCAGAGGTCTCCTGTCCTCGTGTCGGCTCTGTGGGCTGGCTTCCACAGGAGCAGGTCATTCAACAGACACAGCTTTGGTCCAGCAGCTGTGGCACGGGAGGTGCCTTTTTACCACCTCATGTGATGCTCAGAAGTTGGTACCTCATCCCTTAGACACTCAGTTAATTTTGTCTACTCCTGTGAGCACCTGCTGTTGTTCTGTGTTGGGTCTGGAAGGTCCATGTCATGGCGCTGCCTGAAATAAATTGTCTCATGTTTAACTTGCTGTGTCATCTGTGTGCTCTTCTGCACCCAGGTAGGGTAGGAGGGTAATTACTACCAAGGCAATAAAAATAGCCCTGTGCAAGATGTGTTTGAGTGGTTTTTAAATCTGGAGCAGCATATTTAAGAGTCTGATGTATGCCCAGAAATAGATTCACCCACAATTAATGGGAAATGGAAACAAAATCAATGCTGAAGAGGTAAGCGTTGCACAGGAGAACGCGGTGATGAGGCGGCAGGATTGGACATAGAGCAATGGCTGCAGGAACAGCTGTGTACTTGGGAACGAGTAGCCAGCCTTGTTGTGAGGGGATGCTCTGGAGCTTCTTGGGTGTGTGGAGTAGCAGAAGGTCCATCTGTGTGTTTGGGGGTGGGGAGTTGTCCCACGGTGAAGGGTTTTGGCCGCAGGGTCCATCTGTGTAGCAGGAGGGGCACTGAAGCTGTGTTCTTCTTTAGATCTCCAGAATTGGCTGTGTGGTGACTTTGTGGATGAGCTGGACTTTGCTCCATGCAGAGAACATGGAGACCTTTGAACTCATGAGATGCTCTCTGCAGCCTGTGTTGTTTTCCCCCAGGCCTGCTCCATCTGACAGCCTCTATGATGGGGTGGGGCGGGGAGGTAAAGCTGGGTTCTTCACCCATGCTGCACTTGTTGCTGCACCTACTCGTGCTTGCAGCCCCAGGTGGGATCCCAGGACCCCAGCCTAGGTCACATATCCATCCTTCCTTCCAGCTTCAGTGATCTGGTGTGGTTAGGGTCACCCTGCTCTGTTCTAGCACTGCAAGATGGTGAGTTCCCAGAGGTGATGCCCGAGGACAGCAGGGATCCTGGGGGAGGACACACACATGGGGGGAGGCATGGATGCTGCCGTGCCTTCAGAGCACTGAACTCACCATCTCCTTGGGCATGGTTGCAAGCCCTGTGACCTCTAAGGCCGACTGTTAATGGATGTGGTTGGGGAGCTGGGGATAAGTCTTTGCTCCTTGGAAAGCCTGTTGACTCCTCTTCTTGAGCTGGGATGGACCCGGGGCAGTGCCAGGGAGGATGCTGATGCTCTAAGCTTCCACGCTGACTTTGTTGGAATACCGGTGAGGGAATCCAGGAATGAGGAGATACAGAGAGGGAAAGGAGCCAAAGGGATGTGACTGGGAGGAGAGGGGTAGAAGAGGAGCCTGCAGAGGAACGGGACTGTGGGGAATGAAGAGGAGAGGGGAGCAGAAGGCAGGAGACAGGAATGCTGGTTGGTTTGCCAGTCAGTTGGAGGGCCAAGCTTTTTGTGTGGGCAGACTTAAGGTGGGAGCAATCCCGTGCAGCTCAGAAGCCAGAGAAGATTTCTGTTCTCACTGTGTTGATCTTGTACCCTTACATCTCCATATGCGTTTTCGGAGGGAGTAAACAGTGCCTGGAGTTGGGGGTGTGAGCAGTGCAAGGGCTCCAAATTAGTCTTGGAGTAAGGTGTGTAACAGGAATGGGTTTTAAATGCTCAGAGGTCTGTGCATGTCAAATGAGCCCTTGTCCTTTCTTTAGTTGTGTTTTTGAAAAGGGGGCTTTGGGTTCAGTGGAAACCTGTAAAATGGGAGCCTGATTTGGCAGCACCATTTGCTGCATTTAGATGTGTGCATTGAATTGGGGAACAAATCAATTTATTGTATTCCCTGCTCGCAGCCCAGGAGTATTTTAAAAATAGCTCCAGGTTTTCAGCTGAGATCTCTCCATCTTGCCACTTCTTCCAGGGCCCAGGACACTGGTGTAATGCAGAATGCTGTTTGCTCCTCCTTCACCTCCTCACCCCGTCCCTAGGTGGGGTTAAAAAGATCCCAACAAACTGCTTTTTTGGGTTTCCACTGGCCTGCCAGCAAGCTTCCCCGTGGCCATGCTTCACAATCATAGAATGTGTAAGGTTGGAAGGGACCTTTGGAGGCCATCTAGTCCCACCCTGCAGTGAGCAGGGACATCTTGACTAGATCAGGTCACTCAGAGCCCTGACCTTGAATGTCTCCAGGGATGGGGCCTCTACCACCTCTCTGGGCACCCTGTGCCAGTGACCCACCACCCTCAGAGTGAAGAGTTTTTTCCAAATACCCATCCTAAATCTCCCCATTTTGAGTTCAAAACCATCACCCCTCATCCCATCGCTCCATGCCCTTGGGAACAGTTCTTCCCCAGCTTTCTTGCAGGCACCTTTCAGGGACTGGAATGCTGCTGTAAGGTCCCCCCTTCTCTTCTCCAGGCTGAACCAGCCCAAGAAAGCCTTTGGATTTTGCCTGGAGGTTTTAGCTTCCCGCAGCTCAGAGACTCCTCATTGTCCTGGAAATTGAGGAGGGGATGTTGAAGCTGTGAGTTTAAGCCCTTCCTGTTGTGATGCTGTTCATTTTTCTCACTTTCTGATGGGGTTTTTTTTTTTGTTGCCTTTTTTGTGTAGTTGGATAAAAAATTGTTCCCAAAGTGAGCGAGCTGGTATTGACCTGGATGTACCATTGCTTCCTGGTATTTCCCAAGGAGCAGTTGTGTCTTGGTCTGTGCAGATGTGGGCTGGGAGCAGGGGGTGTGCTGGGGCTGCTCCTCTTAGGGAGTATCCTGCCCAAATCCCCAAGACGAGGGGTGCGTGGTTCTGAACTGAAATCAGGACATGGCTCCACTTCCCAAAGGTTGGGATGAAAACAGGAGCAGAGCTGCTCTAACCAGAGCCAAAGTTTATTTGAGGAAAAATTATAGTGGCTCAGTAGCAATTTCCTTACTAAAGGTCATCTGTGTGTTATTAACTCACTATTACGTTTACCCGTTGTAGAACATCCTTAATGCCTCTCTTCCTGATTCCCTCCTCTCCCTGCCTTCCCCTCCGTGTGCTCCTCAAACACAGGGATATCCAGATGCTGCCTGTGGTTGTGTAGTCCCCTGTTTAGGTGTGAAAAAACTGTTTGTGTGCCAAGTACTGATTATATGTCAAGCTGTGGGGTTTGGGCTGCTGTTAATGGGCCCCAGAGTTGTGCAAATACCGTACCCCCCTTCGTGTAGCCTTTGGGTTTGGTTATTAGCAGGCTGCTTTTCTTTTCTAATAGCAATATGGATGGCTGGTGTGACTCTGGATCAGCAAGGCTCCTGTGGATCCCACTGTGATCTTTGGAATTTGGATAAGAAACTTCAGTTTAAATCCCTTTTACATTGGAGGGAGCTTTCCCATGAGCTTGTGGCTGTTCCCTCCAGTCCCGTCCCTGGTTACTAACGCAAATGATTCAACGTATTTCACTTACACCCAGCCGAGCTCTGCACGTGGAAAGGGTGAATCAGGAGCACAACTCACCCAGCATTTTGCTTTGCTCATTTCGTGCCAGTCCTTGCCTTGTAATCTGCTGCTATTTTATAACTTTGGGGGTTTTTTGGAGTGCTCTTGGATTACCCAAAAAGCTTATTTTGCACGATGCGCCATGCATCACACACCACATTCCTGTGCTCCCAGTGAAGGCTGTGATGCCGAAGGGTGGCTGTGAATTTACAGCCACAGGCTGTTCAGGTTTTGCAGTTTGGGGGTGGATTTGGGGTTTTTTCCCTTTCTTTTTTCCTTAAAGACAGATAGAACGCTTCCGATCAGGCCCTGAGCCACGGTGCCTGTGTGGCCTGTGTTGTGCTCTGATACTGATACAACTGTTTGAAGGACAGGAAGAAAGATAATGAACCTGGCTTTTACCCAGGCCTGAAGCCAGCATTCCACTTGCCAAATGGGTCAGAGATACCCTGTGGCACCCAGGGATGCGCACCTGAGATTAGGCCTTTTAATTCTGTCTGTGCTCCTTTTACCGGGTTGACTCACCCAAAGGTCTCTCCTAACAGGATAAGCAGCCAGAACGAGGACAAAGATGGAGACTCTGATAATACAATCGGCGAGCTGCCTCCCACTCTTCAGGACGTTTCCCCTGACAGAAGGCGGTCGTCTTCAGATGCATCACGGTCCACTTACAGCCTCACGAGGCGGATTTCAAGTAAGGTCGTCCTTCCAACATTAATGTAATTCTTGTGGGGAGGAAAATCAAACTGTGGTGCTTGCTCCTTCATCTTTCAGCTGGGGAATCAAGTCCCGCTGAAGGTACATTGATTAATATCTCCTCCTGTTCTGCGGGAGCACGGTGGAAGGGGCCAGCCCTGTTTTCCTCCCTGAAGGAAGGAAATTCTCTGTGGGCTTCTTTATGATGTCAGTCTTCTGTTGGGTCTTCTTGAAGATGCTGCAGCTCTCGCTGCAACTTGCTTCATTCTTCAGATCCTGCCAACCTCCCCACTCCCACCAAGCCCCCCGGGGAGTAAAACTGCTGTCCCCTGGGCATCACCTCAGTTTTATACAAGTGGACAGAAAGCTGCCAGTCATTTCCTTCCTGAAGGAAGCAAAGCACAGTGAAGAGTGTAGCTGAGCTTGGGTGTAACCAAGGGTGCGATTAATCGTTTGCAGTGTAACGATGAAAAGCCCCACCAGGGAAACTGAGGCGTTGGGCATCACAGGCATGAAGTAGTGGTGCCCAAAGACGACCTGTACCCGTCATGGCTTCAGTTGAGTTTCTAATAGTCATCTTCGTGTGTTTCTCTTGTTTAGGTTTGGAGTCGAGGAGGCCGAGTTCTCCGCTAATTGACATTAAACCTATCGAGTTTGGAATAATAGGAGCTAAGAAAGAGATAGTTCAGCCAACTATCCTGCGCAAAACCTACACCCCAGATGACTATTTTAGAAAATTTGAACCAAGACTGTACTCCCTTGACTCGAATAGTGATGATATGGACTCCTTGACTGATGAGGAGATCTTATCCAAGTACCAGCTGGGCATGCTGCACTTTAGCACTCAGTACGACCTGCTGCATAATTATCTAATAGTGCGAGTCATCGAGGCTAAAGATCTGCCTCCTCCAATCTCTTACGACGGCTCAAGGCAAGACATGGCTCACTCCAACCCCTACGTGAAGATCTGCCTTCTCCCCGATCAGAAGAACTCCAAGCAGACCGGAGTGAAGCGCAAAACGCAGAACCCGGTGTTTGAGGAGAGGTACACATTTGAAATCCCCTTTTTAGAAGCCCAGAGAAGAACTCTGCTTTTAACCGTAGTGGATTTTGACAAATTCTCCCGCCATTGTGTTATTGGCAAAGTGTCAATGCCCTTGAGCGATGTAGACCTTGTGAAAGGCGGACACTGGTGGAAGGCCCTTGTGCCTAGTTCTCAGGTAACGGAATTTATCAGATTATCCCCACCATTTTTCTCACTGTGGTTTTGGGGGTTTTTTTGGTACAGTTCCTTTGCTTGTTGGCAAGTAACGCAGCTTCTCGTTAGTCACTGGCATCTTGTTAATGCAGCATCTGCCAGGTTGAACTAATGTTGGGCCTATAACTGGTCTTCAAGCTAATGTGGTGAGCTGAGTAGAGGAGCTGGCCTTTTCCTTATTCAAAGGAGGCGGCGTGACGAAAGATCCCCTGGCAACTCTGATGAGAATAAATCAAGACTGCTTTTGAAGTCTGCACCTTTTGCAGGAGCTTTCTTGTCGCTGCGGTGACCAGCATCTGTTCCTAGACACCGCAGGGACACTGTCCCATCTGGGCCACCCCTGTGGTTGTTAATGCTTTGGGAGTGTGAGTTGGGCTGCTGGTGCCAGTTTAGTAACAACTTGATTCAAGAAGGTGTATGGAAGACAAAATCTCTACAGACTTAGGGCATAATGCATAAGCCAAAGATGACCAGGCAGCGGTAGGTTCATCTTTGTCGTGTCTCTGAGGGAAACAAACGTGCCCTAGGTTTTGTCTGATGTAAGTGGCACAGTGCTCATATGCAATTGGACCAGGTTCGGCCATCTGATGGGATGGGAAGAGGTGTAGAGGACCTGTGTGCTTCCAGGCCTCTCCTCAGGAAAGGGCCCTGGTCAAGCCAAGCTAAGAGCATTGCACAAGCAACATCTTAGCTTGTGCTCAGGATAGGAGCACCGCTCAGGGCTGGTGTATCAGGGCTGTGATGCTGGCTCCTTGCCAGCTCTGAGGTTGCAGTGTCTAAGTGTTAGAGCCTGTGATGAATGCGTGGCCTCGGATGGTTCCTGTTTCCTTTGATTTCTGTGTGCTCACAAAAGGCTGGCGTAGCCAGAGCTATTAGATGAGATGAACGGTAAATCGTTGACCTCACCGCTGATTAACAGGATGGGTTTCAGAGTCTGGTTTGGAGTGGAAACTTGTGAGCAGGCACTTGATTTTTTCTTTTCCTCTCTCCTCTGCTTTCCTTTGCCTGACAAATACTTCCCGATGTTACATCTCTCTGTGGGTACCGTGGGTTCATTCCGCAGCTCGCACAGACCTCGCTTAGACAAGACCACCCCTGCATTTGTGTGCCAAGCCCAGAGCCAGCCCTTCCTCCCACCCTCTCCAGAGTTTCACCAAAAGCCGCTGCTGCTTTCAGCTGTGCTGTCTGATATTCAGGAGGGGTTATGTATGCAGAAACTGGCATTTCTGATATTTATAAAAGGAAGGGAGAACCCAGAACAGAATGCTCCCGCCAGATGGGCTGGCCTAACCTCGCTCACAAGCCTTTTGCACTTACCTGCTCCCTATCACATGGGGAAACTTAATTTAAGCAAAAGGTCCATTGCACCTTCATCACTGGTGTGCCTTGGATTTGTCTTTCCATATTGCCTTGCTCTTTTCAGCTGGGCCTTAGCTGGCAGACTGCCGCTGTGAAGGGAGCAGAGGGTGTTCAGTGTCATCGTCCTGTGTTTTCTCAGTGATAAGATGTTTAAAGTTCATTGAAAAAGGTGTGCTTTCTCTTAGCAGTGGTGTTAAACACATTGATCAAAGGGTTAAATCCTTGAAGAAGGAAAACTGTAAAGCTTATTACATGGAGAAACTGCATTTTTATGTCTTTCCATAACAATGTGAGAGATTGGTGAGGGCTTTTTCTGATCACTAGCTGGAGGATGCTGCTGGTGGAATGAGAGATCTGACATCTTGACATCTTTCTGGTTTTATACTTCTCACTTCTGTTGTTTACTGGGTGTGGGACAGAACCTTTATTTCTTGTCGGATTGGAGGTTGTAGAAAGGTGGGCGATGGTCTCTTCAGCCAGGGGACAGGAGATGGGACAAGGGGCAATGGGCTCAAGCTGTGCCAGGGCAGGGTCAGCTCAGCTGGGAGGGAAAAGTTCTTCCCTAAAAGAGTTGTCAGGGCCTGGAACAGGCTGCCCAGGGAGGGGGCTGAGTCACCGACCCTGGATGTGTTTAAAAAAAGGGTAGATGAGGTGCTCAGAGATCTGGTTTAGCACAGGACAGGAACGGTTGGACTCAGTGATCTTAAAGGTCTTTTCCAACCTGGTGACTCTGTGAACCTGAGTCAGTTCTGATCATGAGTTGATGAAAATTTTCCAGGCAGGGTTGGCCGCCCTGGGGCTCTGACAGGGAGCACCATTCCCACCTCCCACCGCACCAGTGATAACAATCCTGGTGGAGAAAATGCTGAAGCAAGTGCTTGGAAAACCAGTAACAGGCGGGAGGGAAAAGGAGACAGTGCAGACATGATGTGTGAAAACAAAAGACATGACATACGTGAATCTTTTTTAGCTGGCATTTGCAGGCAGAAACAAGATGAGCAGGAGCGATGGAGGAGAGGGAATGCAGATGGCAGGAGCTGGTGGGAGTGGGATGGGGCATGGTTTGTGGAAGAGCCGAGAACATGGCCTAGGTGGTGTTGGTGAAGGTGACCATCTGTGCTGTGCCCACCCCGAGGCCTGCTGCTGGCCAGGCCTGGGTCCTTGTCCCACTGTCACGCTGAGCCCATCAAGCCAAGAGCTGGGTCGCTGCCTCAGTACAGGACTATGCTGGTATGAGGGAGCCCTGCTAAAAAACATGGGGAAGGGGTGCCAGCAATCTTCTGGTGCGTGTGGCGGTGGGTGGGTTTCTTCCAGGCTTGGTCCAGCTCCTGCAGCCAGCAGCTGTATTAGCTCCATTGGACCAGGATAAGCCCCTGGGATGTGTGGGCGGGGTGTCCGGCTCCTCAGTAGGTGAAAGCCCACTGTCTTGAAGAACAGAATATCTTCATTACCACCTCAGCAAGCTGCTTGGTCCCCAGCAGCCTGAGAACTAACCTGGGGTGTAACGAGCTGTCCAGCATTGCTGCGTTCGTTATATTGGGAATGATGGAGGGTGAGCAGTGTGCTGTCCTCACAGCCTTGAGGAACTGGCACAACACACCACGGATGCTGAGCTTCCAGCCAAAGCCTGCACCCGTTTCAGTTTGGACCATGCGTTGAACACTTGGGGGATTGAGTCCAATGCGGAGGTGCAGGGCAGCTGCCTTGCCAGCAACCAGATGGAAGGACTTACTCCTGGTAGGAGATGTCAGCACAGGTCTCACCAGATCCTTTATCCTCCCTAAGTTCTGGGATGCTTTTCCTTGCAGGGTAATTAAGGTGTTTCTAGCACGCAGGAGCTGCTTATGGCGCAGCTCTTGAGTCCAGTCCCCATAGGAACACTCTGCGCTCCTGAAATATCCCCCTAAATGTGCGTGGCTTCTCTTAATTACCGCGAGCAGAGCTGGCAGGCCTCGCCGTCACTGGGCTCGCGTTCGCACATGTCGCCGTTAGGATGGATCCTGAAACACATGTTCAGGACCCCAAGTTTTATTGCCATATGATTCATTTGTCTTTTGGCAGATTTGAGTGGGCAGGAATACATGTTTGAGACCAGCAGCAGTGGGAGCCTGGAGATTGCTCCGCCAAAAACATTAAAAAGAATTAGATTTGCCTGGTCACAGTGGGGAAAATAGCACAAAAATCCCTTCTCCCCTCAAATTAAGGCATTTTTATAACAGGAGAATGTATTGTACTTGCTTTTTTAACTTTGTGCCATGAGTGCACTAGAATGACAGTCATTTAAAGACCTCTCAGCATTTTACCTTCAAAACAGTCCATCCTCCACAAATGGAGTGGCTTTGCCAGGGCAGCTCTCTGCAATTTTTAATTCCCATCTCAGGGAAAAGCCTACAAGTACCACACTGTTGGTTTTACCCTGCCTTGGCTGGGAAGGAGAAGGGAGAATTTGAAATTTGGGTTTATTTGACTCCCTTTGATTGCAGCCTGTAGCTTGGAAGCCTCCACCTGTGTGTGCACCAGGTTTGTTCTTGGCACCTTTGTTTCCTCGTCTCATCTGTTGCACCCCTGAGAAGGAACGATCCTTGGGGAATGTAGATGAAGCCTTGTGTTTGGTAGCAAACAATAATGCCAGCACCCATCTCCTGTACAGGTGTAAAGCGTTGGCCAGGCAGAGACTTGGCTCAGAGTGTTGGCACAATGGGTGACTCAAGGCTGCACGCGTCGGTGTGGGATGGGTGTCTGTGTTCATGACACTGTCGTGGGAATTAAATACGAAAGTGAATGTTGTCAGGGTTTTATTCCTTTACCTCTTTTTCGTTGGTTTTGGGGATTTTTGGGGTTTTTTTTTCAGCTGTCCAGAAGTTTAGCGGCTGTTTAATGAAAGGAACAGTGTGAAGCACTGATGTGGTGGATTTACGTGGGGGTTACATGGGGCTGTGCTCCAGGATGTTAAAACCAACCTGGCAGTTTACCTGTGTCCAGTGGGAGAGAGTCCTGGGCAGAGCCGGGCTGGAGGCAGGATGCCACCACCCCACTGGTTGCTGGAGTTGAGGGAACTTGATGGCACACTGTGATGAATGCTTGTCTGTCACACTGACGACTGTTTTGGCTCTTAACCTGTGGTTTTGTGTTGTAGTTTGGCTTATGACATTCCTCCATCCTTCTTTCATTCTGTATCTTATTTTTCCCCAACCTGTTTCAGTGGTTTTCCTCCTCTCCTCTCCTGGTCCTGACAGCTTCAGCACTGAGAGATTTTCCTTCTTGATCGTTCTTCTTTATCCTTATCTGTCTCTTCTGCTTCCAGCTGGTATCTCAGTCACCTCACCCCTTCCACTCTGTGCCCTTTCTGCAGAGGATGCTGCAGGGTGTATTTTGCTGAGGAGGGGTTGGGGAGGTGTCGTGGGCAGGGCCTCTCTGTAAGAAATCTTTGCACGGGAAAGGCTTCCTCATTGTCAACCAAACTGATGTGAAGCCAACTGGACTTTAGAAGGGATTTTGTGGCTCTCTCCATCATGCATCTACTCAGCATCTGCTACATAGGTAACCCCGTCCTTATCTATCCATAAGTAGATTTTATTTTCAGGTTCTGGTCCATAACAAGTCTGCCTTCCTGAAATGATTGCTGTGTGTCACAGGATGCTGCAGAAAGCCCATCAGAGCAAACTGTTCCAAACCACCAGTTTGCTGCTGCGCCTGGAGGTACCGCCGCAGATAACCTTGAGGAGGAAAATCAATCTGAAACCTCTTTAGGAGCGTTGCATAGATGTCTGTGCTGATGTAAAGTGCTCTGGTTCCCATCGGGGAGGGTTTTGGCTGCAGAATTTTGCTGGTGGTGTAACAATGCACAGCCAACGGTCCGGGGAGGGGGCTGCGAGGGCAGAATCACCCTGATCCCAGCAAGATGTGCAAGTGGTGTTAATTCAAAACTCCCTTTCCCTGGAGGGGACGACAGAAAGAAACAGCAAAACCCCTTCTTTTGTGCGTCTGGTTCGACCCGAGCGGTGGCTGCAGAAGGTTCTGGATCGTGGTTGAGCTCAAGGCTGCAGATCCAAACAACTGGCTGTGTAATGCCACTGCAGAGAGGAACGGCCAGGAGTGAAATGTTAATCAGAGCATGAGGAGAGTCTCAGACATCCCAGACTGGGTGTCACTCCGGCACCTCATCAAACAGGAAATTGCTTTTCCAGGGTCATCTGGGATCTCAGCACAAATCAGCCCGTCATCAGCATAATAATGGCAGCTGAAATGATGCCTCTGCACAGTGTGCCTGAGGAGCACCTCTGCACACCCTGTTCTGTGAGCAAAATACTCAAGGTGAAACCAGCAGCGTTTTAGTTTCCTGACAAAAGGACCTGGGACAAGTAAAATTCAGGTGCTTCCTTTCCCTGGTGTGAGCAGTGTGCCCATGACCCCTCTTGTGTGTGAGCACCCCTCTCCTCCACACAACCCCTACGCAAGGCTGAGGTTCGGGAGGCTCTGAGATGTGGCCATGCTCCTGTGACTGAAGTCCCCTGGCAAGATGGGCCTTAATGCCATTGGTAGTAACGATGCCTGTGATGGGCATGAGGGTCATTCCCAAGGTGCAGGAGAGCTCAGTGGGACCTTGGGTTGGAGGAGCACCGTGGGCAGCTCTGTTGCCCCTGTGAAGCCACCTGAGACCTCTCTGGCCACATCCTTCCCCAAGCTGAGCCTCCTGCCTGACCCATTGTAAGAAGTGTTCCCTTTCCACTGTGGACCCCACTGTGTTCCTGGTTGTCTCCATATTGCCAGCATGGCATGGTGGAGGCAGAGCTGGTCTGAGGTGCCGGGGTGGAAGACATGGTATCTGCTCGCCACTGCTCCATCTCTTGAATGCTTGATGTCCCTTCAGACAGAGTTTGAAGCACGCTTCCTAGATCCTTGCAGCTAAGCTAGCAGCGATGCCTTGGTAATGTCAGAGGCTTGAGCTGGGTGCCCTGAAAAGGCTGAGTGACTTGTCGGGGGAGGTGAGGGGAGGTGAGCCATGGGGATCGAGTTTCCTTCTGGAAACACCTTTTGCTGCCAACACAGCCCGTTCGCTGCCTACACCAGGGCTGTCACTTTCTGCCAGTGCTGGATGGTATGTTCTGTTCCTTAAGATAATTAACCAAAATCTGGGCATGCTTGGAAAGCATGACAGGACAGAAGGTGCCACTGGGATTTGGGGAATGAGGCCTGATCTGAGACTCATTAAAGCTGATGGTCACCTGTCTTCTGACTTGGGTGGCTCACTCTGGGAGCGTGCAGTGGTTTCTCTCTCAAATTTAAGCCCAGATAGTTAAAAAGAGTATTTTTCTGGAGGTGCCAGTGTGGATTCTCTATGGAGAATCAGGGATTTAGCTTTACCTGAGGAAGGTCTACAGGTTAGGCAGTGTTGTGGCCACGTTGTGGTGGCTCCTTCAAAAACTTCTGCAGGGCTTATGGGACATGGTGCTTGGAGGGGGGATTTGGGTGGGGGCAGATGTCCAGTTCTCCTGCCTGTGCTTCTGTGGGTGTTCAGTGCCCAGTCAGGTATTATCAGTGTGCAACGTGGGGCAGCTTTTTTAAAGATAGAGGGTAAGTGTGAATGTGTCAGAGATCTGCCTTCCCCAGAGCTCCTGAGCTAGGGAATCCCTCCTCTGCTTCTCCCTGAGCTGGGGAGGCCCCTTAATTCCTGCCAGACTTGGATGAGGTCAGCAGATTCTGCCAATGGCCGGATCCAGAGGTGATTACCTCAAATCTTAACGGGGATTTTCGGTGCTCTGAGCTTGAGGTGACTTGAAAGGTGCCTGCCCAGTGCCAGGGGGCTGGGAATTGCAGCTGGAGCTGTTTGATTGTCTCTCCCCAGTGGGTAATAACGTTGCTAATTAGTTTCCTAATTTGTGCTGTCCAAATGTACCTGAGTTTCTGGGAATTAAAGCCTGTGTGAGACCTGGCACAGTGGGGAACACAAGCAGCAGAGAGACTGGATGTGTTAAAAATGCTGTCGGTGTGTTATAGAAATTGTGCTGAGGTCGAAGGGCACTTGAGGTGAGTCCTGCCGCGGGCGGCGTTGTGGGTGCTGCGATGCTTTGTCCCTGTCCTGGTAATCCCTTTATCAGCGACTCTCCTCGATGATAAATGTGTCTTTGGGCTGTTCCAACTACCTGAGAGCTGTGGTTTTGGGGGAAATCAGCCCAAAGATGATAGCGTTGGTCACTTAAAGCACCTTGGGCGTGAGACTCTTAGATCCTGATGCTGTGTGGCCATTGGGCACTGTGGTGTCTATAGGTGTGTGTGTGTACAGGGGTTGTGAGTGCCGTGTGTGTTTTGGGTCAGGTTTGGATTGGGAATGGCTTCCTGATGGAAGGACCTTATAATATCATCTGTAGAACCAGGCTGTGGTACGGGAGGTGGCAGAGGCTGATGGGGGAGAGGTGTCTCCTTGGTAAAGTGAAACCACCATGGCAGCGAAGACAGAGTGTGGGGTGAGTGTGGATGTTGTGTCATTGTGTACCAGCACAGCGTGGCCTGGAGATGCTGCAACAAAGAGTTTGGAGTAAGAAATGAGATGCTTTCTGTCATGTGGGAGAGGCCCCACCTTCTGCCCCACCTTCCCCATGGCCCAGCTTGGTGTGGGTGATGCCAGGTCAGCTCTGGCACTGGCTTCTGGTGGGGTGGGTACCTGGGTTTGCCTGCAGCTCTGTGATGTACATCTGCTGTTCTCGCCCGGGGCCATCACGATGCTGCCGTACCTGCAGCCTCTGCCCTGCTCGTGGTGCTTCTGTCCTCCCTTGCTCACTGAGCGTGGGGGGCTAACCGTGCTGGGGTTGCTTTCCCAGCTCTGGGGATGCAGAGAGCTTTGATGGGAGATCGGGCAGCCTGTTGCTGTATTTTCCTCTAAAAAGCTGAAAAAAGGATGTTGAATGAAATGGAGTTGTATTGTATAGCATCTGGGGTGCAGGCCTTGCTCCGCCTGCCACCTGCTCCTGCATGCCACGCACGTCCTGCTGCCTCGCTGGGAGTCATCAACAGGAACAGGAGCGGAGACAAAAGTGCCTCAGGGAAAACTTTTAATATCATTACCTGACATCAGTTTTAGCGTGGGGCTCGTTAGACAGGAAGCCGAGAGGCCCGCTGTTAGCGGGAGCTGTGCCGTGGGGCCGGCTGGCCAGGCAGGAGATGCTGTGCTGCTCCTGGCAGAGGGATGGGGCTTCTCCATAAGTGTCTCCTTGGGTTGAGTCTGAGCCCTCTGGTTCTTCTGCACTCAGTGGGAATCACGTGTCTCCCTCGGCAGCTGGGTACTGGTGAACTGGCTGGGTTTCTTGACAGTCCGTGCCTCAGTTTCCCCAGAGCCATTGGTAGCTGTGCTGGAGGTGGGTACCTTGTGTGCTGGTGAACCCGGTGCCTCAGGCTGTGACTCTGTCTCAGAGCTTTTTTCTTTATGGTCTACCCAGTCCTCTGCTCTCTAATCTAATACTCGGGGTGTCATTAAAGATGTTTAAGCCTTTTGTTAGGATTGCAGTACCACATCAGCTCCATTCTAGGCTCTGTTTAGAGCTGTCTGGCTCCTTGGGATGAAGCCCTGGCTCTGTGCTCCTGCGTGGATCTGAGCCCAGGCCGATGGATCGATGTCCTGCCTGGTGTGCCGTCAGTCGCCAGAGCTGTTCCACTGTGTGTGTCTTGTGTCTGACAATAACAGTGTCTCGGAGCAAGGTCGTGCTGAGGTGGAGAGGTTGCTTGAAGCTGTCACGTCTGTGGGGCAATGATGTCAGTTCTCCAGCTCTCTCTTTAATTACTAGCGTTAAGCATCATTAAGTAGAAGGAGAAGAAATTACAGCAGAAGAGCCATGGTGATGTGAGGCTCTGGCCACAGTGCAGGCTGGTGAGTGGTGAGGGCACAGTTGAGTGGTGCTGGGTGGAATGGTCTGGGTGCTGGGGGGATGTCTGGGTGCCGGAGGGATGTCTCCTCTGAGCTGCTGCCTGTGACCCAGAGTGTATTAACCATCTTACACCTGAATGTCCTGACTAGCTGGGGTGCTCCTTGGGGGCCGGGGAGGAAAGAGGATATCTTCTCCAGTGGCTCTGTGCTCTTCTCCATCGGCCTCTCTGATGAGAGGTGGGCGAGACCCGAACTCCCTGGAGCCATTCAGACCAGAGCGGGTGGGAGTTGCTGACCTCGTGTTCATTGCTCCTTGTAGGTCCCCTGCCCCTCTGCTGGGGAGCTGGTGGAGGTTTGGTGCTCCAGGAGTGTCTTTCCCCAGGCACAGGGCTTGTTCTGGTTTCTGCTCGCTCTGAGCTGCCACCACCACTCGGTTCCAGCTTAGAGCATGACTAGAACTTGGGTTTTGGGCACTTGGGCAAATGGGATTTATTTAACTTCTCTTCCTGCCCTTCCCTTCCCCTCCGAGCTCTGTTCTGAATCTCCACACCCCCTCTCCCTGCAGAATGAAGTGGAGCTGGGAGAGCTGCTGCTGTCCCTGAACTACCTGCCCAGCGCCGGAAGACTGAACGTGGACATCATTCGAGCGAAGCAGCTTCTCCAGACAGACATGAGCCAAGGCTCAGGTAAAAGGGCGCCACGTTACTTGGGCACCACGGCTGCGATGTGCTCTTAAAGTGGGTCAGGGGCCCAGGGGGTGGGATGCTGGGTTCCTGTGAACACAAGGCTCTGGAATGTTCATTTCACCTGTCGAGCCAGTGATAATGAAGGTATTTGGACACTTACCCTGAGATAAAATGGAGGGTGGGGATGCCTTGGTGAGGAATGAGGGGCCGTTAAGAGTCCTGCCTGTGTGTGCACTGCATTTGGCAGATGCTGCATCCTGCCTGCCAGCACTGCAGTGATCTCAGTCCTGCTCTGTGGACATGGTGAGGCTTTTCCAGTGCCCTGCATCGCTCCCCGCTGTTTCTGAGCGTGCTGGTGATTGCTTTGGGCATGTGTCCTCTGGTGCTTTTCCAAATTCTGCTGCCAAAATGTCGGTGTTTGCCAAAACCACCCTGGTGTACTTGGCCTCTACCTGCCACCAGACATGGTTTTGGCAGGAGGTGTTTGTAATCCAGCTGCCTGACTTTTGTCTCCACTGCAAACCCTCAGGAGCAGCGTGGTGGTCCCAGTCCCAGCCACTTCCAAGTGCTGTTTTCTAGCACGGTCCTTCCTGCAGTGCCTGACTGTCATGGGCCAGCATACCGACTCACAGCCCCAGTAACACAGAGCCTGTGGTTTGTGGTTTTTCTGTTCAGATCCCTTTGTGAAGATTCAGCTCGTTCATGGATTAAAGTTAACAAAAACCAAGAAGACCTCCTGCATGCGGGGGACGATAGATCCCTTCTACAACGAGTCCTTCAGCTTCAAGGTTCCCCAGGAGGAGCTGGAGAACGCCAGCCTGGTGTTCACAGGTAAACGTGGTGGTGTCGTGGCCTTGGCAGGGCCATGTGTGCCTCTGAGGTGAACAAAGACGTGGTCGTGGGTGCACGGATGAGCTCTGCCAAGGGCGAACCTCCCCGAGAGCGGTGTCAGCGCTGGAGGGGTTGGCTGGGATGGGCATTCTTAATTGTAAAAGGTTTTTGGAGTCATCTGTGTTTGTTCTGGAGGTGTGAAAAGGTTGGGTAGGCCTTGGCACACAGGCGTGCTGCTCTGAGCAGGAGGAGAGGGGCAGGGATGAGTCCCTGGCCATGCTCTTGCCCATGAGCTGGGCAGAGCTGGTGGGGCTTAACTGGGGCCATGGAACCTAGAGAAATCCTCCACCATGGTGGCCATGGCCTCATCAGCTGTGCCACAGCGTGGAGGTCTTGGGCAGGGCTGCAGGGACCCTTGGAAGGGGCAGGTGTCCCTTCCACACCAGAGCTTCGCCATGGAGCTGAGGGCCTGGCAGGGGCAGGATCAGACCTTCTGTCATCTGGATGAGCAGAGGGGCTGGGACTGGGCGGTGGGAACCACCCCCTCTGCCACGTTGGGCTTCGTTTCGCAAGCACGTTTCCAGGCAGCTTCCCACCCCATTACTCACCAGCTTTGGATGCTGAGAAAGGAGCCTGCCTCTGAAACAAGTCTGTTTAGAAATTCTGTTTCCAACGTGGCTGATACCGGCGTCAGAGCCGGTACCAGACACCAAATTCCAGCCCCTTGGTTTGTTTCCAAACACGTTCTGACCAAAGCTGCTCAGCAGTTCAGATCTTGCCCTTCATGCTCAGAAATCTCCTCAACAAAAGGTGCTTGATTAATCACAGCTTTGCACACACATCCCCCCACACACACCTCGCCCGTGCGGTGACGATGCACTCCCGTTGGGTGGTCTTGTGGTGGGTGTGAAACACGCTCCTCTTTGTTGTCCCCTCTCTCTGATGGAAGAAGAAAAGCCCAATGGAGTGGCAGCTCTGCTGAACAGGAGGGTGAGGGGAATACGCTGCTCCTGGCCGTGGCTGATGAAGTTTAGTGTTAACGAGCGGATGCCTGATTATTTTCTCCCTGTGCAAGTGAATGTGCTCTCAAGGAACCCGATGGGGAGTTAGCTGATTTATAATCCTGTGCTGGGCCTTTTCAAGTGGTGCTTCACTTTCTAAGTGGCACGTTGCTTGCTTCCAACGTTGCAATAAATAATCCCAGGCCAGAAATGTCACCAGCAGCTCCCAAGCTGGGAAGGAACGTGTGGAGGTTTCTGGAGGAGCAGTGGGGCTGGGCTGTCACCGCCGTGCTCAGACCGAAGGCCGGTGCGCGGTGTTGCCATGAGCATCGTTGGGCTCGCTGCTTTTGGGGTCAGTGGGACTCTGCAGTTCGAGGCACGTGGTTTGTGCAGATGATACATAGCTGGAGGGGGAGGCGTTGATCATGTTGTTGTGTGTTAATGGGGCCAAGAGCTCTCACAGACCTTTGAATCAGGACTCCCACACCAGCATCCACAGTGTCCTGAGGTGAGCTGGCTTGGTGGCAGTGGAGATGCTGAGCCATGTTTTGTGTTCATCTGAGGGATAGAGATGCTCTGGATGTTGGTGGAAGTGTGTCCCCAGCAGGAGTGCAGCACCAGGTCCTTCTTGTGTGCTTATCCATGAGATTTAAATGATGAGAATACCGGTGTGCAGCTTGGCTGAAGTTCTGGGACGGGGGTGATGCTGTTCCCCATAGCTGCCACCTTGGCCAGTCTGGGTGTTGTGCAGCTTCTGAAGGGCTTCGGGATCATCCATTAAGACACAACAAAGAGAAATGGTTGCCAGCACGGAGAAGCTGGACCTCACAACGTGACGATCTTGATATTATTCTGCATTTCTGCAAAGCCACATTTCTTTCCTAGGGGTTTTGTTTTCACATGGGCTGTTGGTTGGGTTTTTGAGCTGCAGTGGTAGCTTTTTCCCTTATCTGTTTTGTGGGAGTTGGGTTTTATTTCTTATTTTTTTCCCAGTCCACGGCTCTAGTCCATTAGGTCAGTTAATTAAATTTACTGTTGAGTCAAAGTCCAATTGAAAAGGAAAATAATCCTGCTTGAAGGGTGGGTGATGATGCTTTGAATGGAGAGAGCCCTATAAAAGCGGTCACGGGAGCCAGAAGTGAGTATATAGTCAATCATTTAAAGGAACCTTTTTTTTCTGGCTTCATATTTTGGATGCAGCCTGCAGCTGTCTTTACATTGGCTTGACTTCACTGGAAAGCAGTGGAGCTGTGCCAGCCCCTGTCAGCAGAGGCTCCTGTCTGGTACCACACCGTGAAGCCCGGCGTAGACAAAGTGAGATGAATGTTCATTGCCCACCATGTTCTCCTTGTGTGCATCTCAAATCAAAGCGTGCTGCAGCCAGGACTCTGGCAGTGTTTTGGTGTGACTGTGGAGGGCTGTGTGGTGCGGATGGGTGCTGGTCCGTAGAGCACCCTCCTGCTCCCTGCTTGCCTGGTGGGGCTGTGGAGAGCTGGACTTTGGGCTGCACACAGAGCTGGAGTGAGGCCGGATGGGGAGACGGGCAGCGAGTGCCTCCAAGATGGGGCGTACAGGGTGAGCTCCCCTCTGTTCCTGCCTCGGATGGGTATTGGAGCTGCCCCTAACTCCCACGTCCCAGTTTAGTGCCCAAAATGTGGTGGGGTGAGCTCAGGTGGAGATGTCCTCTCCAGGAGGAGGCACCCGTGGTCAGGGTCGCTGCCACAGGTATCGTTGCTCAGATCATCTCACCAAAAGAGGCCAAACTCAAACCCAGGAGAGGGGGTGATGCTGAAGGTCTGACATCCAGACAGAGAAAAGGCAGAGAGTGAGGAAACAGCCAGTGGAGAAGATGTTTGGTTTTTATCTACTCCATCAAACACACTGTCAAGGTAATCAGCATCCCTACACGTCCTGTAACGAAGACGTTTGGGTGCTGCTTTTTCTCTACATTTTGGGTTTTGGCATCTTGATGTACCCCCCTTGTACCATCATCTGCCTGATGCACATCCCACCTTCACCTCTGGCAGAGAAATGGGGCTTTAACCACATAGACCTGTGAATGAAGGTGTTAATTAATTATCCTTTGTCCCAAGGAAGGTGGAGTTTGCCCCCAGCAGTGGGACTGTCAGCTGCTGCCTGGGGACATTTCCAAGCAGAAGAAAGGGCTGTTTGAGGTGTGACTGCAGTCTCTGCTCTCAGGAGGTGCCTGGAGACACCTTGCTCTCCCAGATGATGGATTTTGGCCAGGCTGTCCTCTAAATCCCAGCCTGAGAAAACCAGGGCTGTGCAGCAGGAGGTGAGATGGCACCTGATATCCGAGCTCTGTGGTATTTTGTTAATGATTATAATGTTGTTAATAACAATCATGGGTAATGCTGTTTGCCTTGCAGTAATGCCCAGATGGCCCAATAAAAACTACCAGTGCCCCGGGGCAAACTGCATCTTGGTGGCTCTTTAACATCTTTTGATCACTTACCATAAAAACCCCACAACCTTCAGTGCTCACAGTTGGGGAATATGTATCTCCCCGAGGTCCTGCTGTGGCTGTGTGTGTCTTTCTCCATCTAAACAAGCTCTTGAACACATTTAGGTGACAGAATCTGCAGGGCTTGGGAAGCAAGTGGTGTCCCCAAAGAGGGGAGAAACTCATTCTCGTGCTCTGGGCACTGTGGATGGGATGCTCTGCCCAGGGGAGGGGAGCAGGCTTTGTTCCTCAAGGGAGATGGTTGGACTTGATGATCTTAGAGGTCTCTTCCAACCTTAAAGATTCCCTGATTCTGTGTTTTCTATACAGATTTAGGACCATTTTTAGAATTTACTTTTGTAAGTATTGGATTCTGGTGGGAGTGGTGTTGAACAGGGAGCTTTGCACACCTAAACCTGAGGTTTTGATGCTGATGGTGCCGTCAAGTGTCTGTGTACTAAGTGCTACAGCCACGTGTGTCTGCAGACCCCCGGATCGCTTTGATGCTCTATCAACTTCCACTTAACAGGCAGTGATTGATTAAACTAACAGAGTGCTGCTCAACAGCAACACACCCAGTTCCTCTGTTGGCTCATTGTCCCTTGGCCTTTGGGACGATTTCAGGACCATCTAATGAAGTTTAAGTTCTCAGAAGGGGGAACCCCCCCCCCCCCCGTGCTTGGTGGTGTGGTGTGCAGTTCTGGATAGTTTGGTTTGCTCTCACTAGAGTACTTTCCTTTTGAAGCAATGCTGCCTGTTTGAGCATACCATCTTCAATGGCATTTTTTTTTAATTACCAGGCTGATTTCCAAATGCCCCAATTAGCTGAGAGGGTTGAAGGCTGCTCACAGTTTTGTCCTTGGGCCTCTCCAGAAATATACCTGAGATTTGCTTTGCTGGGCTGGGTGACAGTGGGACCTTGAGGTGCCAGCATCGCCTGCCCGTGTCCCTCTGCAGGGATGCCAACGCCTGGGGTCGCTCCCCATCGGCGCTTTGTCTCGCTGCTTCCAGCGCTCCTCTCTTGGTTCTCCTGAGGCTGTTTGTTCCCCACAAAAATACTCAGCTGCTTTGTCCCTTGCACACACATCTGGGGGGGGAATAAAATATCTCCTCTCATATACAAGGTGAATGAAACTGTTTCTGCCCAAATGCAGGAAGAAGAAGGGGTTTGTGAAGCGCTGTCGTGTCGGGCACCGTAGCATCTCTTAGGTGGATGGGTAATTAGGCAAGTTGCTGCTGGAAAATGACTTCTTGTTGTCTGTTGGTTGTGTGTTTCTGTCTGTACAGTCTGCACATCTGGAGCTGAGACGCAGAGTCTGATCTGTGCCGAAACCTGTGTAATCCTACCTGAGCCAGCTGGGAAAGACAGGAGAAAGGCACTGATGTCAGCACTGGACTTTGTGGGGATTTGTACCTGTTTAATTTAGATCAGAATTTGTGCCTGGCATTACAGATCCTTCATGTATTTATGCACTGGGCACCATATGGTCCGTGCTCGGGTGCCTAGGGAGAGCGGAGTGCTCCCGGCCGGCGCCTCCCGCCATCCCCACAGCTTTGCCCCACGTCCTGTGGCCACGCAAGGTGACCCAGCAGGTCTTGTGAGGACATCTGCTCCTGGGGCGATGGGAGAGAGGCACGAGGAGACTGTAGCCTCCTGGAGACCACACCTGGCACAGGGCGGAGCCTCTCTGCAGTGGGTACCACTTGCAGGGGTGAGAGCCTTTCTGCAGGGAGGAAGGTCCCCATCCCTCTCCATCCTCCAGCTCCCCAACTGTGCCTTCCCGGTGTCCACAGTAGTGCTGGTGATGGCAAGGGTCAGTCAGGGATGTTGTGTGGGGTCTGCAGCCCCAGTGCCAGCCAGGGTCCCTCAGGGAGGATGCTCCCAGGCTGGGTTTGGCTGATGGCAGCAGGCTTGCTGCTCTGATGGGGGACAGTGAAACGCTGTTAGCCCTGCTGACAGCAGCAAGGTGCTGACGCTTCCCAAGCCGAGCTGTTGCTTGCTTAGAAGGCAAAATTAGATTCTTCAAGTGAGCTGTCATAGGTAATAACCATCCCTCGTTGCAGGTGTGGCAGAAACCACTTGTCCTGGAGCTCTCTGGAAGTTTGGGGGGATCTTTTACCCCTAAAGAAGGGGGCAGCCCCTCCTCCTCCAGGCTGATCACCTCTCTCCACCTCGGCGTTTCATCGTGTTGTACTCATGCTGTGGGGAAAGAAATGGTAGAAAACAGCTCACAAGGCCCTCACAAGGAGGGACAAGTGCCAGTGGCTGCTGGGGGAGACGCAGGGATGTGCCAGAGGCGGCTGTCCCTGCCTTCGCCTGTGCGTGTGGGTGTTGGAGCCTGGGTGCATGGTATATAAACACACATGGAGCCATTTGGGCGCTGCTCTGTGTCTGGGGCTCACAGTGCAGGTTCTCTGTGGCCCCAGCAGAGCAAGGTGCTTCTGCAGGAACCGTGTCCCCCATCTCAGGAATGCCCACTGCCCCCCTGCCCTGCAGCACCCGGGCTGGGGGTGTGACCCAGCCACCCCATGCAGCAGGGACGTGGGCCCTACCCCAATAAGTTCCATGCAGCTCCATCAGTTCACTACAGCCCATTGAGGAACACTGCATCAATCAGAACATGACACCAACATGTTTTATTTACATCCCATTACTTATCCCTTTTAGTGGGCAGAAGTGAACCCAATTTTCCTTTATATTTCAGCATTTTCTATTATAAAGAGATTTATTTTTTTTAAAGCAGCCTTTCTGTTTCCAAATGCATTCCTGAGTAAAGAGCAGCTGCAGAAGGGATTGCTTTGACCTCTGCTTCCTTAATTGCTTTTTGCTCTGCATTGGCCTGGAAATGGATGTTGCTATTGTGTAAATTACTGCAGCGGTCAGGAAAGAGCTCCTGAGATCAGGTGTGTAGTTTCTGTCAGGAAAATAGGTTTCTTAAATGGAAAGCAGTGGCTACCTGTCCACAACCAGAGTCTGGATCAGTCTGAAAACCCCAAATGATAATTACCTCATTTTCTGTTTCTGAGCAGCTCTGTGGAGTTACTACTCTGAGCTCCTTTCAGAGGCTGGAAAAGGGATGTGACCAAAGAAAAGGGTTTATTTTTGCTGTGCCAACTTCAGAACCTTTTCCTGGGTAAGGTCCGTGCTGTCAACCATCATAAGCCCACCCAGCAAACATCAGCTCTTTTAAGAGTGGGATGGAGCAGTTACCCCCTGAGAAAGGCACCTCCTTGAGCTCTAAAGGCTTGTGTGCTGAGGAGGGAAGCTGCATTTTTGGCCCACAAAGATGTCTCACATTTAGAGAAGCTCTGAGTTTGTCCAGCCTGAGCACAAATCTCATTCTGTCTCTTTGGGCCCCGTGGAAGGATTTGGCCTTGGGAAGAGTCTTTTCCAGCAACGGGTCCACCCCTGTGCCATCCACACTAGGTATGGATAGAAGCAGCAATGCTTGGGTCGTTAGCCTGTTAATACCCAATTAACGCACTGATTAGTGGACACACTGAGATTAGGAAGGTGCTGAACAAGAATTCAAACTATTTGGATGGAAGGTAAAGTAACAGGTCCCTGAAGTTGGCACAGCCACTCCTTTTACAGCCCTGGCAGGAACTGGTTATGAAGAATTGCTCTGCCTGGGGTACTTCCCCACTGTTAATTCACCCTGTGATTAATTTCCAGGCTTCTTGGCTTAATTTACTTGGTCTGTGTCCCAGGACTGGGTTACATCTCCTTTTGTTCTGGGGAAAAAGAAGGGGAAAGAAAATAAATATCCTGTGCCAGAAATGAGGGAGGTGTTAGGTTTGGGGGTACTCCTGTGTGACTTTATCACAGGGTTCATCTTCTCTGGGGCAATAAATCACAGCAGGGCGTGCAGCATAGCCAGGCGAGCTCCACTCGTGATCCATTGCCTCGTAGGAGAACTCATTAATAACTCTGGCAGGCTGCATGCTAATTGGAGGCGGGTGGCTTAGAATTCTTCCCCATGTCCCCCAAAGGTGGCCTTTGGGAGTAACACCAGCCTGGCCTCCTGAGGGGAGGCATGGGGACGGGGCAGCATCGCCCCTCAGTGATGGGTGGTGACGAGCAGGAGAGACGCAGCCTTCCCAACAAGGCAGGGCACCCCAGGGCATTTTTAACTGGTTTGAGGATAGACTGGAAACACTTGAGCTTCAGGGGGATTTTATTAATTGTTTTTAGAGCGATTACTTAGAGAAATGCCGTGGGTGTTAGAAGGATCAGTGATACCAAACTCTCCCCAGGAAGCTTGATGAGCAGAAGCATCCCTGCCTGTAAACTGTGTGCCAGAGCTGTCAGCAGGTACAGAGCCAGGTGTAACCTGGCACAGCCTGAGTTTTGGGGCTGCACTGGTGGGTGGCAGCTGCGTCACCCACCACAAGACCCAGTACTGGTGCTACTGGTATAGAGTAGCCCGTTAAAATAATACTAATTACCCATGGGATGTATTACAATGGGAAATACACAGCCTTGATGGAGATGCGTGGCAAGAAGTGAAGCTGGGTGCTTGCTGGACTGCACGCTGCGTTGGGGGTGCTGCTGCCGGGCATGCCAGACCTGGCTTTGCTCCCAGCACCCCCTGGGAGCCGGTGATGTTGGCAGCACCGGCGGCACGCGGCTCCTTTGAGCTTGCTGCAGAAGCCCGGGTGGGTTTGGAGCCCCTGCAGACATTTGTCCTTAGAAATCCCTCGCTTTCCCGAGGAGGATTTTTAATCCTCAGTCTCCCAGCGGTGCCGGTGGGTACCCTGGCTGCAGCTCGCACAGGCTTTTTGTTCGGCTTTCCAACGAGCTGGAGCGGCTCCTGCGGCTCGCAGAGCACCAGGCGCTGTCGCTCTGCTCCGGAGGGAGCGTGTGGCCGGTGCTGAGTTCCATGCCAGATGTGCTGGGTGAGGGGACGCTCACAGGGTGTTCACCTTTCCGGGGGTGGGGCTGCGGGTGTGGGCGGACAACTGATGCTTCTGCCTTGACCGGTGCCTTTCCGCTCTCCCCAGTGTACGGGCACAACGTGAAGAGCAGCAACGACTTCATCGGGAGGATCGTGATCGGGCAGTACTCCACGGGCGCCCCCGAGTCCAACCACTGGCGCCGGATGCTCAACGCGCACCGGACGGCCGTGGAGCAGTGGCACAGCCTGCGCTCCCGGGAGGAGTGCGACCGCGTCTCTCCGGCATCCCTGGAGGTAACATGAGGTCGGCGACCAACAGCAGCCAGACCAAGCAGGCGGACGAGGGGAAGCAAAAACCAAACCACCAACCGAAACACCCCACCTCACACCCTAACGCACCCCACGGCAGCTCCATTGGATTGACGTGGCTGCCGGCACCCGACCGGCCGCGTTGGCCCCTGCGAACCATGTCCCACCGGGTCCCGGCCGTTCCCCTGGGGCCACCGGCGGCCCGGCCGGCCGGACCTCTCGCTGCTCGCACCCGGCACCGCTCGGCTGTTCTGCGGAGCGTGGGCTGGGCACGGAGGGAAGCACTGAGCAGGAGGAAGAGTTGGGAGTTGCCTCCGCTGTCCTTCCAGTCCAAATCCGTGGCTCATCCTCTCGGAGATATAAGTACCCGTGTGCTCTCGTCGGTGAACGTGGTAATTAGGCTAGAGTATTTTTTTTCAATGGTAGAACCTGTGGTGAAATTCTGACTCCAGTTTCGTCCTTGTACTAGTAACAGCTCCTGTTAGTACGTACGTACACGTGCATTTGTGTGCCGGGGCACGCGCCTGTGCGCGGGGCCCCTCGTCAGACGGATCCAGCGCCGCGTCGGCCGTGAGACCTGCCGCTCTCCAGAGCGGTCTGTGTGCGCCCAGTAGATACAGTGATGATATAGCAACGTAAACATTTCCAGTAGCGTCCATCCCGGGAAAGCTAGCTCCTCTCTTCTCACACCTGCAGAAGAGACCTGCCATGGGGAGCTGAGCGGTTCAGAAGACCCAAAATCCTGGGGTTTAGTTGTCTCCCCGATCGCAGTGGCTCTCTTGGTGTTGTGTGTGTTAACCCAGGTAGTTTTCCAGGCCACCAAGTGAACTTAGCTACAGCCAAGCTGTCCTGTCGATTGCTTCTGTACATTTTCTTTTTCCACAGTGTGTTGTCTGGTATGATGCAGATTGTATATTTATTGAAAATAAAATTCTATTTAATTGTGCCCCGGGGACTGGGGTGGTACGTGTTGTAGCACAATCCAGCTTCACCTAGAGTTCCATCAGTTGTGTTTCTGGCCATAGTGTTGGGTTTTACTCCAGTGTTACTCACTGCAGATGAACTGGGAGTGATTTGATAGAACCTGGGGATCTGTGGGTGGAAGTGGGTTGGGAGAGCAAGTCGAGCACGTGCTGCTGCCCAGAAACACCCAAGGACCTGGCCCTGGGGAGAGCTGTTCTGGCCCATGGCCATGTTGTCTTTCCATGTCTTCATTGTGGAGAAGGATCCATTCTGTCTTCAGCAGCGTGTATCTATCCACATTGGGCTGGAATGCTGCGGGGTGGTAGGGATGGGGGGCTCTGCCACCCTGTCGGCGCTGGGGTGACCCAGAAGAGGAGGTGGGGAAGGGCCATGTCCTGCTCCCAGGGTCACCAGGGAGATTGCTGGCAGCAGCCTGGCTCCCTGGCCCCCGGCCCCTCCTCATGGGGCAGAGCCTTCCTGCAGCTGTGCCAGTCCCAGGGTTGCCATCGACTGCCCAGGAGAGGAGCAAAGCTCTGCTCTCTGTGTGTCCCAGCTCAGGAGGGAATGCAACAAGGAGGCTACAGGAGATGCTGTGTGATACTGTGCCCCCCTCTGGGGCAGAGCACAGCACGGCCATAGGTGGAGTGGGACAAAAAAGGCCTCAGTGACCTTGTTGCTGAACCATCGCTCCGGCACTGTGTCTGGGGGTGAGCACAAGTGGGAGCTTCCCTTGTCGGTGGGGTTGTGCAGGCTGTCCCCCTGTGTTCACCCTCCCTTCCTGCCTCTCTTTGTCATGGCACAACACCACGGGGCCAGGGGCTGCACAGGGCTGTCTGTGGGCATCCTCTGTCCCTATGGGCTTCAACCTTCTGTGTCCTGCAGCGAGGTCGATAGCGAATCTCTGTTCTCTGGCTCCCTCTGAGTTTGTCTCATCAATACATCACGGTGGGGAAGGAGCCCATGGGGAGTCCTGGGCAAACAGGGGCCGTAGGAACCGAATCTCATCCCGTAGCTGGGAAGGGCTCAGAGGAGGGGCTGTGGCTTCAGCAGCCGCTGCCACTGACATTAATATCCTCCCACGTGGGGTCTGCGGGCCCCAGCACCAGCTGTGGGCATCCGGCGATGCCGAGCTGGGACGTGCCCTGTGCTGTGCTCCAGCGCTGGGGGTGAAACGCGAGCCTGTCCTTGGAACTCCCGGATTCCCAGGGAAGGGGGGTCCTGTACATGCACTGCCCAAAGCTGGCCAGGAAACCCCCAGGAAAAGTCAGTAACAGCAGGACTGAAGCCCAGAGGCGCTCCCGAGCTGGAGAGCCATCAGAAAACAGCGTGGGGGTTGGAGGGGAGCAGAACTGAATGAGCGAGACGTGGCTGTGCTCCCAGGGCTGCTCCTGGCTGGGAAAGCAGTTTGGGAAACGGGGAGGTAACCCTCGGTGCAGCTGCAGCACCAGCCGGCTCTGCGTGCATGACGTGCAGGGACTTTGCTGGGAGCAAAGCTGGTGCCCAGCTGCTGCCCCGGGCGCGGAGCTGCCAGCGCGGGGGGCAGCCCCAGGGGGGCTCAGTGCTCCCGCCTGCGCTGGGGCGGGGGGATGCTGCAGCCGTGGGTCTCTCATTGGAAAGAAGATTAAAGTTTTTCTGCACCTCAGCTTGGTTTTAAAGCATAAATATTGGTGCTTTGGGAGTAGATGGACACGCTTGGGGATGTTTGTTCCACCACTTGCTGGTAACACTGGTTTTATCTGGGGATGCAGTGCAGCCAGGAAGGGAGAAGGCTCCCCTTGGCTCCTGTGCCCCCAATTCCTTCATTTTTACTGGTCTGACATATCCACTGGCTTCTCCTGGAGCTGCACCCTTCCAGCTCAGCGTGTGGGGCGGCACTGGGGGAGTTTCCTTGAAGGGTTATGTGTAATGCAAAGGAAATTCAGTCTATCAAAGTGGATGGAGTCTGGGTGCTTCCCTGTGCCAAAAGCTTTGCACCACCTCAAAGTGTTTCTAGTTGAATCTTGCCTCTAAATATGGCTCTTCCCAACAGAAGTCCCAGGAGATGCTGATCTGTAGCTAAGGAAGCAAAGGGAATGGCACTGAATGTGCTCCTCAGCCCTTCATCCAACGCTGAGTTAAGGTGTAAACTGGAAATGGAGCAGGATTGGTACTTGTGCTGATCCTGTTCCCCTTTACACTGGATTGTTAAAAATCTCAAGTTTATAAAAAAAAAACAACCCAAACACATGGAAATGAGACATTCCAGCCCAAACTGACAGTCAGTACTGGCTGCTGCCTGGTGCCAAAGGGATCTTGCTGTTGCTGGGCTGCTTGGTCCCCACAGCCAGGGAGATATCCTGGAGCAGCTGGGGAGCCTCCGGCACCCCACATTCCCTGTCCCTCTGAGCACATCAATCCCTCATTAAAGACCAAGGGCGAGCACAGACAGGGCAGTGAGGGGCTAAAACACCCTCCACCCCGCAGCCTGGGTCCCCCCTGTACCCAGCCCCCTGCCCTGTGTTAGAACTGGCAGGAGGGACACCATTGTCGGGCACCCCCCGGTAAAGGGCATCCCTGCGGGGGAGGGCAGCCAGCACGGTGGGGGGAAGCAGCTGGCGGGGGGGGGGGGGGCGGGCTGTGGGGCAGACAAGGGCTCCCCTGCAGCCTCCAGCTAGTGACAAAGGGTCTCGGGGCGCAGACACCCCCATCCCCAGCCGGGCCGCGGGCAAAGTCCGGGCAAAGGTCCCTGCGGTGGTTGTGGGGGTGTGGATGCAATGAGCGGGTCGGTGCTCAGCCGGGGGTGGGGTGGGGGCGTGTGCCGCCGGGGGGAGGGAGCAGCACCGCGCCTATATCCACCGCCGCGCCGGCAGCCTGCTCTCCGCACGGCCCGGAGCTCCCGCGCCCGCCGAGAGCCCCGCACCCGGCCGCCCGCGGAGCCGGGGCAGCGCCGCGTCCTCGCTCCCCGCCATGGGCACCGGCTGGGCCGTGTGCGGGCTGCTGGCCGCCGCGCTGCTGGCCGCCCGGGCCTTCCCGCAGACCAACATCAAGATCAGCCAAGGTGAGTGCGGGGGATACGGCGGGGAGCGCAGTGGAGCCTCCGGCGGGGCAGCCCCTGGCCTGGCCCTTCTCCCCCCAGCGAAGCTCCCGAGGCCCCCTGAGAGCTGCTGGCTGCTTCTGTGCTGGAGGGGGATGTGTCAAGAGGGGTCCCGGGCTCCTTCTCCGTGTCCCATCTCTGCTCCAGGCTTGTTTCCCATGTTGGTGTGGGACGGTGCCCCCGACCCTTCCCTTCTTCACTCGGTGCCATGGGCCCTTCTTCAGGGTGCTCTGTGGGCCCTTCCTTCTTCATGGGATGCCACGGACTCTTCCTTGGGGTCCCCCATGGACCCTTCTTCATGGGGTGCTGTGGTCCTTCCTTTCTTTGGGGTGCCCCATGGCCCGTCACGTGTGGGTAACCGTGTTGACGGACACCCCTGAGTGCTGTGGGACTGCAGCCCCATGGGCTGGCAGGGTGGGTGTTGGCACCGCTGTGACTCCCCCTTTAATTATTCACACTTATCCTGTGTGCAAAGGGAACAAGTGACACCCCCCCAGTCCTTGCTCCCCTTCTCGAGCGGTCGGTGGCTGCAGCTGCTTCATGTCACTGGAGGCTCTTGCAGACTTGTTCTGGGGGTGACACAGCCGAGTCTCTGCTCCAGGTTCCTTTGTGCCCTGTTTGGTCTGGTGGGGATGTGAGTGAAGAGGGGCTCTGGAAGCGCCGTGCGGTGAGGCCGTGAGAAGAAGGATGGACACAAGCCCGGCTTCCCTGCCAGACGCCTAATCCGTGGGAGCTTTGCCAAAACTAATTAAGGAGGGGGAAAAAATCCCCTTCAAGATAACTCCTATCAGTGCTGGCTGCAGGGGCGCTGCTGCTGGCGCCTGCCGGAGCCCAGCCACTCCAAACAGACAAGGTGGAAGATCTGAGGCTGTTACAATCCAGCTTGGTTCTGTCGCAGGCTCTAGCAGAGCCAAGCCCTCTGTGTGCAGGGATGTGATTTCCAACAGGTCTGACCTAGGGCTTGAAGTTTTACATGGGAATCCATAATGTCTGCTTCAAAAACCACATTGGAGTGTGTGAAATATCCCCCGGCTCTTCAATGAGCTTCATGTCTGTCTGTCTGTGGATCCTGTCCCCTCCTGCTCCATCCGCCCCCCGGCGCAGGCACTGGCAGCCCTCCCACGAGCTGCCCCTGTCAAAGGTGGGTGCTAAAAACAAGATGTTTTCATCTGTCAAAGGCAGACAAATACTGCACATCACATCAAGGTGGGATTGTGTCTCCACCACAGGATGGTGTCAGGGCTTGGGGACCTGCTCCTGAAGCCGTGGGTGACCCTCAGCACCGCACAGCAGTGCTGTCATAGCCCCGCTTGCACGCCCCCACCGCTGAATCCCTGCTCTGACGCTGCTCCTTCGGGCCCATGGACTGAGGAGGCAGTGGGCTGGTAGGTGTGGTGAGGCCGTGCCTGGATGGAGGGCTGGCTCTGCTGGCACCTGAAGCCCTGGCCTCTCCACAGGCTGCTCCTGCCAAACCCGTCCTGGGGCTGCCCTGCCCCGTGGCTGCTGGCTCACCCATCCCCTGTAACTGCCGCTGCGCCGGCAGTGCCAGCGCCTGGCAAAGCCATGCTGCCAGTCCTGCCCGGGGTCCTGAGCAGGGCCCCTGTGTGGGTGAGCACCAGGATGCCACCCCGAGCTCCAGCTCCAACCACAGGCTAGGCAGCACTCCCTGCCTCTCACCCCAACCATCACAGCCCTCAGAGGGACACTGCCTGTAGCTCTGCCCCAGGAAGGACCCAGCTTGCACGTGATGGGGATCTCCTCAGCTCTTCTCTGTTGGCATCCACTTCAGAGATGCCTCTTGGGCTTTGATGGATGCCCTCCAAGCCCAGCTGCTTGCCAAGAGCTAAAGAGGGGTTTGCTTTTTCAGGTCAGATGGCAGCACTACGTTAGGGGTGAGCCAATTTTCAAGACCAAGCCTTTCGGTGAGGTGTCTCCTGATGTCTCTAAGCTCTTTGATAAGTCATCAGCTGTTTACAAAATGGAGCCCATCAGTGCTCTGCAGCAAGAAGAGCATCTGCTGCCAGCACTGACGTGGTCCAGCCTGCTGCCCGAAGCCCTTTGGCAGAGCTGCAGTCCCCCCAGGAGTCTTCCATGCACGAGCATCTCTTGCCAACCTTGTCCCAGCTCTGAACTTCCAACCTCAGGTCTGCCAGAGGTGAGGCAGCCTTGTGCCTGGGGATGAAGCTGTTCAGGAAAACCCCCTGCTCTTCCCACTGCGCCAGCCAGAGCCAAAGTTTCATCTTTGTCAGTAGCATCTTGGAACAAAAACAATCCCAAGAAAATCATGTGAAACTGGCTGGGGTTTTCTTGGTTAATTATTTCTCTCTGGAAAGTGGCCACTTGGAAGGGAAACTTCTTGGCAGAGCAGTGCCAGCTCCTGCAAGACTTTGACAAGTGGTTTTTCCTGGTGGGTCTCGGCTAGGAAGTAAATAAATAGAAAGGCTCTGGTTCTGTTGGCACTGACACAAATCCAGAGAGCACAAACCTTTCTTCCTCCCCCCAGATCCTTGTTTCTGAGCTGGGAACAGCTGCCGGATACAGGTCTCATCCTCAGCTGAGGCTGGACATCACTGTCTTGCTGGTGGTGTGTTAACACCTGGCCCCAACCTCACAACTGCTGCCTGAAGCTTGGTGAAGGGAAGTGGGACTCTGGCCATCTCTTCTCACCAGGACTTTGGGGACAAGGGGATGAGCTGACTTGGGGTCAGCAGCAGCCCCCATCCCACTGGTAGTGGCTGTGCCGCTCCTGCCCTGTGCTGCAGGCACTTAAAAGTGAGGGTCCAGTCTAAATAGCCCCCAAATGCTTCCCCTGTCCCCTTTGAGATCAGAATGCTCCCAGCAGCTGCTGCCTTGGGTTGTGAGGCTTTCCCACATCCCATTTCTGCTGAAGTACCCCCTGAAGACCCCAGATAAAGCTGCACCCCCAGTTGTTCCTGATGGTTAAACTGGGAGCAGTGGTTCTCCAGAGACAGAGAGACAGCCAGAGCCTCTGATCCTGACCCAAGAGCAGAGATGCTAATTAAATGCTGACCTCCCATACTTTCCTTTTTGGTATATTTAACCTTAAATTCCTTCAGGCACCTCTGGCTCTCTGAAGCTCATCAAATTAATGCTACCTAATGGGAAGCAGTACGGGGTAACAAAGGAGGACTGTCTCCATCTCTGCCTCGGTTCTGGCTGCTCTGAACAAAGCCAGGGGGATTTTTGTGGGGGGATCAGACCCAGGGCACCCCGTGCCCGCTGCAATTAGCACTTGGGAGCGAAGGGCCCCGTTTGCTGGGGCTGCTGCTGGGTCAGGGCCTGTGAATTTTGCCACTGTGCTGTGAGAGGTGAGGAGTTTGTTGAGGCATTTCACAGCCCCTGTAATAAAATCTTGGTGGTGCCTGTCTGCCGCAGACCCCCGGTGTGCCCACGGCGGGGTAGGGGGGCCAGTGACCTGGAGCTGCCAGGAACAGATCCCAGCCCAATCCTGGATGGGGGGACATGCCTCCTCCGCAGCCTGGCTGTGAAGCTGAAGCCTCATCCTGTGGGTTTGACCCTCTGCCCTTGGCTGCTTTGCTTTCGGCAGGGATAGGGACCCCTGCCCAGTGCCCCGTGGGGAGGGGGCTTGGCTCTCAGGGACTTGCACCAGCTCCTGGCATCCCTGCTCCTCCTGCTCTGCTGCTGCAACAGCACCGATGTGTGTGCTTTGGCTCTCCCAGATGCAGGGATGGCTGGGTGTGAAGCTGTTCCTCGTGCTTCCAGCCCCTTCCCTCCTTCTTCCCTCCGCAGCCCCCGACTTGTGCTGGTGAGGGTGGGAGAGCCCCTCGCTGCTGGTCATGGGCTGGGTGCAGAACTGCTCCCAGCCACGGCTGTGTCGGAGGGGGCGTCCTGAGGAAGGGACAAGGGGGTGGCAGCCCCATGGGGCTTGGCGCAGCGGCTGCTAAGGGCGGTCAGCTTGGCCTCTGTGCCTTGCTGGGGGAGGACAGGGGGACGGGGGAAGGCTCTTTGTGTTTATGGCTTGCTGGGTGCGTGACAGGAGGGGCTGGGGGTGCTGGCACCCGTTTGCAGAATGCTCAGAGATCCCCATGTGATGAAACATGAAATGACTGCCCTGGGGCGGGGAAGGATTCAGCTCTGCAGAGGCCCCTGCAGCCCCTTGGAACTCGCCGTCCCTCTCCCTTCCCTGTGCCCGCCCCCCTTGCTGCCCCATGTCCTGCGCTGCTCTGCCAGGGCTTTGTCCCCCCTGCCCCAGGGAAGCCTTCCCCCCACCCCAGCCCCTCAGCACTGGAGCCCTGACCTCTCTGGGCTTGAGCCTGTTACCTGCTCGGATAGCTTCATGGCATCCGATGTGCGCTGTAACCCTGCTCCCCCCACACGCCCCACTGCCCCCCGCTCGCTCCCACGGCACCACTGACCCCAGGCTGGGACCCCCTAGGGGATCTGGGGCTGGCTGCAGGGAAGCCAGTGACGCCCCCAGGGTTCAAAGGAGATGTGGATGCCAGTTTTGGGGTTACATGTGTGTTGGTGTTGGGGGGTGTAGCCCATGTGCTGCATCCTCCCTGCATGTGATGTGGAGAGGTTTGGGAAGAGGCGCTGACACCGCTGCAGGGGCTCCAGAAACACGTCCTGCTCCCCAAAATGGCCCATTTGGGGCAGGTCCCACTCTGGGCAGCGGAGAGGGAGGAGGCTCTGGCAGTGGGAGACCGTTCCCGGGGCCGAACCCCAAGGTGTGTGGACGTGCCCGGCTCCGTCTGGCCGTCCTGGGGTGTGGGGAGGGGGTTTGCTCAGGGGCAGGTGGGCAGAGCATGTCAGCTGTCAGCTCTCATCCCAGCAGCTCCGGCAGAGAGGCGAGAGGAGCCCTCATCTTGGTTTTCCACACACAGCAGAGGTCAGTGTCTTTATTGCAAGCACTTACCCAGCTGCTGGATGCCCTCTGCTCTGCCCCAGCCATGCCCGAGCCCGTCCACGCCTACTCCTGCCCGCTCTTCTGGACCGAGTACGAAGGCCACTGCTACCGGTACTTCCCCATCAACAAAACCTGGGCTGAAGCTGACCTCTACTGCGCCGAGTTCTCCATCGGCATCAGGTCAGCCAAGCTGGCCTCCATCCACAGGTGAGGGGCATGGAAAGGAGTCACCCCACCCTGGCACGGCATGGGGTTAAGGGGAAAAATGGGGACCAGGTCCTGTTCCCACAGCTCAGTCTCTGCCAGCTGCAGGCTTGTGTCCCACCCCGAGCATCCCTCTGAACCCCAAGTATCCCTCTGCACCCCAAGCTTTCCCCTGTAGCAGCCACCAGGTCAAGCCTGATGCCCTGGGTGATGTAGAAAATGCCTTTTCCCAGCCTTGCAGGAGGTAGTGTGCCCTAAATTCCCCAAACCCACATCTTTTATCCCTGGAAAAGGGATAGAAATCCAAGCCAATTACACAGGCTTCCCCCATTCCCTCTTCTAGTGCCTCTCATGCAGACCCAGGGCAGCAGTCGGCAGCAGGGAGGAGTGGGGGACGGGTCTGGCTGTGCCGCAGGGTGGGTGCCTGGGGCTGCGCCCCCGCTGCCCCCCACCCCGCAGCAGCCCCATGTTGCTCTGTTTCACCAGCTGGGAAGAGAACGTCTTCGTGTACGACCTGGTGAACAGCCGCGTGCCCGGCATCCCCACCGACATCTGGACAGGGCTCAATGACCTGCGGCAGGTGAGAGCATCCCATAATCCCATGGGAACCAGCTTGGGAACATGCACTTCCTACCTTTTCCTGCTGGAAAGCTGCTCAGTTTCCTTCTTCACCTCTTTAATCAGGTGGGGGCAGAGGAGCCATTGTGCAGTGCCTGGGGAAAGCCAAAGACATCCTTCCATCCCCTCTGCTTTCAAAGGAGAAATGTTACTGGGATCAATAGATTAATAATTGCTAATTATTCATGCTGTGTTTTATGGGTGGATTCACAGAGGGGGTGTTGTGCTGGTGGCCCAAGCACAGCAAATAAACCTGTCTCCAAGGACAGGGACCACCATGTCACGTTGGATGCTTGTCATGCTTGGGAAAGGGATGGGAAAGGAAAAAGGAACATACAGTTGGGTGGGGGTGATTAAGGAATACGTGGGTTGAGTTTCTGAGCTTCCCTTGGTGGGAACACTGGGAGTGCTGGGGCTTTGTGGGGTGAGATTTTTAACCCAAACGAGCTGTGAGGCACCGGGGATGGGGACAGGGATGTGGGATCCCTGGCAAGCGCGGCTCTGCCATGGCCGTGCCCTTCTCCCCTCGCCCTGCCCCAGGAGGGGCACTTTGAGTGGACCGACGGCTCCTCCTATGACTACAACTACTGGGATGGCAGCCAGCCCGACGATGGGATCCACTCCATCCCCGAGGAGGAGGACTGTGTGCAGATCTGGTACAGGCACAGCAGCGGTGAGTGCCGGGCCGGGGGCTGGGGGCACCTTAAATCTTACTGCAGGTAACAAATCCCGTCTGCCACGGCTCGTGCCTTGCTGAGGAGGCTGCTGGCAGGCTGAGGGCTTGTGTTTGAGCCGTTTCTTATTCTTTTCTGTATTTCCTCGTGGAGAAGGGATGTGTTTTCTCTTGCACCATTCATATGTACACACACACACACAGAGTCCCTTCCCCCAGCTCACAGCCCATCTCTCTCCCCTGCCATGGCAGGCGTTGAGCATCACCCACTTGAAAGGATTCCTGAATTTAGTCAAAGGCCAAATTTTCCCATTTCCCCTCCCCTGGGAATGGGAATCTCCCATGCAGCCCATGGGAACACCCCTCAGTTACCATCTCTCCCTCCCTCGCTCAGGCCAAGGGAAGACCCGGCTGGAGCAATAATTCCACCTCGCACCCACATTGCTGGGGAGAGTGTGAAGGGGCACCTGGACCTCGTGGATGTACCTAAATGCCCTGTCCGTGTATGACCTGTTGATATTTTGTGGAGTACTGGGACGTGTTTAGTGCCCCTTCCCCATCCTGTGCTGGTGCCAGGGCCAGGCATCCCCACCAGCATCTCTGGGATGGAGATGGGATGCTGGGAGGGACATGACTGGGAGCAGCCCAAGCAGGGAGACACCCTGGGAAAGCCTCCCCTCAGCAGCAGGAGCTGCTGATCTGGGGAGCAGTGCATGGTTACCTCCTTCCACCTTGTGCTGGCTAACGCCTTGGGGTTTATTTGGGGGGGTGGGTAGCACTGCGCTCCTGGAATGACAACGCCTGTGGCAGAGCCTTCCCCTTTGTCTGCAAGATCCCCTCGCTGGCCCTGGACTGAGGCCGCCGGCGCTGCCCGTGTCTGTCCGTCCGTCCCCCCGGGCTGGGTCATCTCTCCAGGGCAGCGGTGCGGACGCGGTGCGGGCGCTGAGAGCTGCGGGGCTGCTCAGCATCCCCGGCCAGACCCCGGCTGTGACACCCTCCTGCCAGCGCCCCGGGGGCGAACCTGGTGCTCATGGCAAACGGTGCTGGAGCTGCGTTCAACGGCCAGGGAGCCCCCGGCCCTGAGCCCAGTGCTGGGGCTGGGACCCAGATGGCATTGTGCTGGGCAAACCCGCGGCGCTCCCGCAGCACCGGAGCCACGTGCAGGAGACGATTCTGCCCGTCGAGCTGTGAGGAGTGGGGGGAAAAGTGTTATTTTCCAATAAATTATGCAAAATGCCTCCTGAAATAAACGGCAAGCAGCAGGTAAGGGCTCCTCTGTCCTTCCAGCAGCGGCTCCCCAGGGATGCAGGAGCCTGTGCAGCAGGAGCTGGGTTACCCCGGCCTGCTCTGCATCAGAAAGCTGTGTTGGGGGGAAGCGGGTGTTGGGAAGTTTACTGACCCCGACTGTGAGCTGGGGTCCCCAGGGCAGCGTGATGCACAGCCTGCCCTCCTCTGGTCCCCCACCAACCTCAGCACCGCATGGGGTGTATGGGGATGCTCAGCATCCTGCAGCTTCGCAAGGTCAGACCTTGCCCGGCCCTGCACAGCATCCAGGGGGCTTCGTGAGGGATGGGTTGGGGGCTGCTGCCTCCTCCTCCAGCCCCTTGCCCTCTCCTGGGAGGGATGTATCCCTTTTGTCCCTGCTCCAACAAAGTCTGGGAGCACCAAAAGAGCTGGGACAGCCCTGCACTTCCCCACCTGAGCTGCTGCCTGAGGAGGTGAGCAAAAACATCCTCACAATGGTGGGTGGGATGAGGTAAGGAAGTGACCATGGCTCTGCTGAGGGTGGTTACGGGCTTCCTGGGGATCTTCAGCTTGGAGAGAAACTGCAGAACTTGGTGGGGGTAACGGTGATGGTGGTGGGGCGTGTGTTGGAGCAGGCTTCTGACATAAGCCAGGCCAGCAATACCATTTTACCTACTTGTTTGTAACCAAGAAATGACAGAGAGACACTCAGAGAATCAAATCACTGGTGAAACCACAGAGCTCCTGGGTCCATCACCCCAAGAAAACACTGATGTGCAGGATCAGACCCGCAGTGGCACGAAGGGCTCGAGCAGCCACCCTGGATGCGTTTGGATGGGGCCCAGCACACCCCACTGACCCCCACGCGGATGGGGAGGGTTGGGGTGATGGAGGGATGCTGCCATGTGGTGCTGAGCTCTGTCCAGCACCCCGGGGCTGCCTCTGCCCTGTTCCTTTTGCCAGTTGCTGCCACATCCCCTCGCCAGAGGAGCTGGGGGTGGGTCACAGCTGGGGTTCAGGGCTTCTCGAGCCAAAACCCCATTATTTTAAATTCTTCCCCCCTGCAAGTGGGCTGAGCTGTTTCAGAAGAAAGGTTAACACCTTCCCTTGGGAAAGTGCCTGAAGAATTGGGCCCTACTGTGGCTAAAGCTGTGTGCAGCGGGGAGACCGAGGAAGGCTGTCGGTTCCAATCAACATCTTCATTTCCAGGTAAAAGGAACTGCACATGTGTGACCTGAAAGTCAGGACCAAAGTTAATAGGGGCTTTGTTTTGTGACTGCCCTGGGCTTCCTCCCCAGGCTCCAGGGTCTGTCCTTCCAAAATTCTCAGCCCCAACCCACCTCTGCCCTTGCTGGTGTCTTCTGCTTCAGAGTAATCCAATGAAACGCAGAAGACAACAGGAGTTTTCACCTTCCTAATGAACTTCCAGTGGCTCTGTCGAGGTGCGTGGAGGGTGGGATGTGCCCTTCCCTCAGCACAGATGGTCCAGCTCCTCAGCTGCTGTCTCAGTTTATTTCTCTGTGCCCCCCAACTTACAGTCTGAACCGCTCTCTGGCTGGGCCTGTCTCTGCCCTGTCTCTCCGTATGGCACAGGGAAGCCCAGCAGCAGCAGGACATTCCCACCCCTCCCCAGCACATCACGTGTGAGCGACAGATGCTGGAGCATCCTTTGATGTCTCTGAGGTGTTTTTTTAGGGGCCAAACATCCTCCTTTCCAACACATGGAAGCTGGGGTAAGCGTGAGCATCGTGTGATGCAGCCTGGGACTGAACACAAGTCATTACCTGTTGGTGACAAATGTCTTCACTCCCCTGTATCCCCCATTTGATGGGCAGTAGAGACAGTATCGCCCCTGGGCCCTGGGCAGAGAGTGGCAGCACCGCCTCTCTCTTGATTCTTTTTTATTTATAGGTATTTTTGACCATTATTATTCTTTATTTGTGTACTGCTGGGAAGACAAGAGCTGTGCTGTGGGCTGCTGGTGGGCTGCTGCCAGCCAACAGCCCCAGGCACAGGCAGCCTGCCCGTGATTTTCCTCCCTGGCTCCTAAGCTCTGCTGGGCTGGGCTGGGCTGGGCTGTCCTTCCCTGGGTTAATTTAGGAATATTCTCCCCCCATGCACACCCTGAGGGTGAGCTTTTCCTTGGCCATCTCCTCTTTTGCCCTGGTTTCCCTGATTCTAATGACCTGTGCAGCAGCCTGGCTCCTGCCCCGGGGCTGGCGTGCTGCAGAGCGGGTGCCTCTGACAGGAACAAAACCATCTCAGGGCCAGAAGACAGGCTGCCAGCAGCTCAGCCAGGGAACCACAGACATGTGCTGGCTGTGGCACTGCCGTCCAGCACCAGACCAACCCCCAGACCACAGGGTAAATCCTATCAATGTGGCGTTACACCCCCCAGCTGGGATGTGCCTCCTGCTCTGGGGGAAAGTTTTCCCACCCCATCAGGCTGCTGCTGGGAAGGAGTGGGGTGATGGGAGCAGTGGAGACGGACTCAGGTGGGCAGGGGGCTTGGCTGAGACGGTGCCAAGAAAAGAGCCCGAGCCAGGAGCAGAGGCAGGTTTATAAACTCTGTGGGCGGCTGGTGGGAGGTGACACCTTAATTAATGGCAAAAGCTGAGCGAAGCTTCAAGCAGGGACAGCTCCCTCACCCCTTCCCTGCATCCCAGAGAGGCTCCTTGCTGCTGGGGGCTCATCCATCCCGGGAGTCTCCGGTCTCAGCGCAGGGGCAGCTTCTCACAGCACTGACACCTGTTTTGCTGTGGATTGCTCCTTATCAGCACCCCAAAAGTCTCCGGGTCTTTTGTGGCCAAGGATTTCCAGGCAAACCCACCCTGGGGGGGGTGGCGTGCGTGGCTCAGCAGCCCCTCTCCTTTTCAGCACAGGGCTCTGCAGCACAGACTCCTAAAAGGGGGTTTTTCGTTCCCTGTGTAGCTCTGCCAGGGCTTGCTAACTCAGCTGGGAACTTTCACTCCTGAGGCTGAGCCAAGCGTCAGCCATCCAGCGCAGGATTCCCGCTGTGGTTCCTGCCCATAAAAGCAGCCAGCCTTGAAGGACACAGTGCCCACGGCTGGTGACATCCCAGCCCACGCTGGGACTGTGGGTCCCCTGGAGCCAGCTGGACAGGACGGAGCTTCCCAGGCAGATGACTGCGGGTACCGCTCAGCGATTCCCGGTGCCGGGTGCCACGCTGGCGACCGAAACACAGCCAGACTGGGGCATCTGCAAAGAGGGGAAGGAAAGAAAAGGGAAAAAAGTCTAGTCCAGCTCCTGAGGTTACCATGGCAACTAGATATTTGCTCATTTGTATTTCCTGATGATTACGCCAGGCTGCTGATTGCGCTGTTCACACAGCCCTGTTCCGAGGGCTGATGGATGGCTGAGGGTCAGGGCTGTGTGGGAGCCACTGGTGCTGCCACTGAGCTGATTGCTGAAGGGGGAACTGTGCGGGACGGGGTGTGATGTATGGTACAACCCATCCCTCCTGCTGGCACCCTGTAACGCAGCCCCTGGCCGGGCAGTGCGTGCGTTCTCTTGGGTGACACAAACTCTGAGTGACTGCCCATGGGGACCTTCAAAGGACCTTCAAAGGGTGTGAGGCTCGCAGGAGGAGCTTCCTTCTTTGCCCTCCTTAGCGCAGAGGGGACTTAAATTATCCTGCTTGGGCTGGGGTAGGAAGGCAAAGGAGGTTTGACCCGAAGGCAGCTTGAGGAGTCGCCATCTCCCTGTGGGATGGGGATGGAGGGGCCCTGGGAGTGGGATTGCAGCTGTCCCATCACAGGGTGATAACCACCATCCTCTGCTTCCAGAGGGCACAGAGACTTCGAGGTTTGGGAAAACACTGGCTTGGCTGCAGCACTCACTGTTTTTGGTGTTGTGAAGTGGGGCAGCAGGACCGGGCGGTGCCGTGGGGCTGGCTGGAATTGTCAGAGGTGGCTGGAGAAGAGGGTGGGGAAGGCTGCTTCTGCGTGGTTTTTGTTTCAGTCCCAAAGACAAAATCGATTTGATTTGGATGCTGTTTAGACTCAATGGCCGTGGGTTCCTGACAGTCAATCGATCCACGGTCCAGCGGTGTTTAAGAGCTCAGTGTTCATTATTGAGTATTTGTTTAATGGTGAAAATCCACTTGCTGTTGATTCCTCATTTATCTGGCTGAGATAATTAGATTGGGAATGGGGCGTTGTGGCAGGTCTGCGGGTAGAAGGTGGTTTGTGCTTCTAATTCGCATGAGGAAAGAAGCCTGAGAGGGATCTGATCAATGGGTATCAATATTTGAATGGTGGGGCCCAGGGGGAAATGGCCAGACTCTTCTCAGTGTCTGTGGGGACAGGACAAGGGGTGATGGGCTCAAGTTGGAGCACAGGGAGTTCCCCCCAATGTGGGGAAGAACTTCTTCCCGGTGAGGGTGAGGGAGCCCTGGGCCAGGCTGCCCAGGGGGTGTGGAGTCTCCTTCTCTGGAGAGATTCCAGACCTGTCTGGACACTGCCCTGTGTGCCCTGTCCTAGGGACCCTGCTTTGGCAGGGGGTTGGACCCCATGGGCTCTGGAGGCCCCTTCCAACCCCCACAGTTCTGTGATTCTGTGATTGTGTGATGAGGATGCGACACCTTTGCGTTACCTCGGTGCATTCCACACTGACAGCAAACTCATCCTGCTCTGAACATTATCCTGGCTGCTGAGGTGCTCCCCGCTGCAGGGGTGTTCTTGTAGGGGGTGACTTCCAAAGCATCCCCACGTGGGTGGGTTCGGTCCCTTCATTTCTGGTTACCCCCAGGATGGGACCTCTGGGGCTGAGTCAGTGAGCGGGTGGCTCTGGGCTGGGTGGGATGAGGCAGCATGAAGGATCCTCATGGTTTCTTCCCCTCTCCAAAATGCTTCTTGGGGTGGGGTCTTTAAAACCCCAGCGCAGACTCTTGCAGCCAAAATTATCCAGCAGCTACAGCTGCTGCATCCTCTCCCTCATTCTGTTCTCCACTTTCCTGGTCTGAACCCAGCAGCCCCAGAGAAGCCTCTGTTCTGTTCAGTCGGCGCAGTGTGGTGAATGACCCGTTTTTTTCTTCTCGGATGAGTCACGGATGCTCCTCTGAAAGATCTCATTATTAGTGTGCCTTCAGGGTGGAAACATCTGAACTTCCTGGCAGCAGCTTTCCATGCCCACCAAGGGAACCTGTGCGATTCGTGGCGACCGAATGGCTGCAGCCTAACGCAGGGCATTGGGCATCTACGGGGTTTGAAGGGGCGTGGTGCTTCTCCCTTGTTAGGAATTCTCTGAATTGAGGAGTGGGAGGGGGGCAATCCCTCCCCTGATGGTACCTGTCTCACAGAAGAGTACAAGGGGGGTTATTTTCCATGTGCAGGTTGGTCTCAGAGTGGGGTTGCAGCTCAGTGACCATCACCCCGGCGTCCAGGCTAACGAAAGCACTTGACCCCAGGCACACACACATCCATACAGACTCGTGCTGTGTGTGTGTTCAGCCCTGTGCAGACACACATGTACATCTACAGACTGCCTTACTGTTACCTCACAGCCCCCCCAAAAGCATTGCCATATGGTGTGTGAGCTATAGGCTGTAGGGGATGAATCATGGCTCCAAACATGGAAATGAGCCCATCTCCTGGATCTTCTCATCAGCAACAATATCCGACTGTTTGGGTGGAGTCACCATCCCAGGAGGGGTTCAGAACACGTGGACACAGCAGTTTGGGCCATGGTTTGGTTGGTGTGGTGGTGTTGGACAGGGGATTGGACCCGATGACCTTAGAGGTCTTTTCCAACCTTAAAGATTCCCCGATTCTGTGAGGATGGGGTGGTCAGACCGGTGCTCCAGGTGTTTGGTGTTCCCGTGAGCATCCTCGAGTGCCACCACAAAGCAAGCAGAGCCTGCCAGAGCCACCAGACCTGCCAGACGTGATGCCCTTTGCAAGAGAGACGATGAAGATCCTATTTCCACAGCAGGTCACTGCAACTGTTTGTTGCTGCTTGTCCCCTAGCGATGCTGCTGAGGTCACACCGGGGCTGCGGGCCAAATTCGGCGAGGGTGGAAGCACTGGGCTCTGCTTTGGCTTTGCAGAGAGTAAAGCAAGTGCCTGCTGCTTCGTGTTCAGCCCCGCTGGTGCTGGACCAGTGCAGAAATTTTAAAGAAAGCCCAAAAAACCTCGGTGAGATAATTCACATGCTGCCAAAAGAGGCTTCCAGGTGTCACAGAGGCTGCCCTGCTACTAGAGAAGTCTTTCTTCCCAGGCTGGCAGGTCTACTCGTGGGTTACACTGGGATTACCCCCAGGTTACTCTGCGGTGAGGCTTGCCCAGCTGGCACAGGGCTAACCCCGCTGCACAGCCCGGGCTCTGCTCAGCCTGAGGGGGACAGCACTGGGCCAAGCACACTGACAGCTCACCCAAATCCCAGCATCCGTGTTTTGGAAAGCTGGGATGAGGCTGGCGCAGGAGCAGCATCGTCCTGCCCTGGGCACCCACAGCCAGCACGGTGGCTGCTGCGGCTCGGGGCCGTCAGTCTGTCTGTGTGCTGCCGGACGAGCCAGGGGCACCTCCCGTGATGGGCATCGCGGCTGGATTAGTTACACACCGCTGCAGAGCTGGTGTAGGGAGAGAAGGAGCTCCTGCACATACGTGAGAGCGTGCTGCCATCTTTTGGCTATGCAAATCAGGAGATGTATAGGGGCCCTGGAGAGGGAGAGCCCGGAGCTGTGCTGGGCGCTGGGACGCTGCCGTGGCTCCCCGCGGCCCCAGCCCAGCATCCAAGCGAGCGTCCCGTGTCACAGGACACCAGCATCCCTCCTGTCCGAACGAAATGCTCCATCAAGTGTCTCTTTTTGGGTTTCAACCCAACGTGGGTAAAGCTGTTCTGTGGATTTGGGAATTAAGTGTATGGAACGATGGAGAGTCCCGGGCTCGTTGGCACTGTGGTGTCTGGCTGTGTAGTTAGCACTTGGCTGGATTTAAAAATGGAGTGAATGCTCAGCAGAGGAGCACATGCTCTTGTGTACAGTGTTTATGGGGTGTGCTGCCTGGGATTGAATGGAAAATGCTGCTAAGCATGACAGGCTTCAGAAGGGAACTTCAGGGAATGAGGTATCATGTTCCTTTCTGACAGGCACCACCCAGAGCTAAGCACCATCCATCCATCCACCCATCCATCCATCCATCTGTCCCTTCCTCCCCCAAAACCCACCAGTGTGATTTCTCCCAAAGAAAACACTTTGACAGCTCCAGGGCATCATCAGTGGCAGGGGCAGCACAGCAGCCTTTCTTCTTCATTTGTGTGGGTCTGAGCAGCTCCCCTGTGCTTCTTCAACTTTGAAAAGGAAAAGGAAATGGAAGTTATTGGGAAGACAGATGTGAACACTCATGGCTGCCATGGCTGGGTGCAGCAAATGTGACCTGAGGTGTCACTTCCCAGGTGAGCCCAGAGCAGAGCTGCCTCCCAAGCTGCAGCAGCGTGTTCTGAGGCTGCTGGTCCTTTCCCTGGCCATCAGTGCTGGGCTCCATCACAGTCCTGCCCCATGGTTTGGCTGCAGCTGAAATTCCCCCTGGGGGCTCACCCTCATTTAAACATCTATTTTTTAGGGGCTGGGGGAAATGCTTTTGGGAGGGCAGCCCTGTGAAAATAGCCCTGAAAAGCCATCAGGAGCATTTGCTCTGTCGGTCAGTCCCATCCTCCTCATGGTGATAAAGCCAGTATTTGAGCAGCCTTGAGAAAAGAAAGAAAAATTGCCTGGGGAGATGAGAGGGTCAAACTGTGCCAGGTATTCTGTGGATGCAGATGTGATCCTTTCGAATGTGACATCTCTGGCAGTGACACAAGCTGCCTGCCAAATATAAGGCTGTCGATATATCACTTTGCCAATATAGGAAAATGAATTTCAGTGATGCTGCACTGAAAGAAGAGGAGGGGGGTGAGATGGGATGGGGACCTGCTCTGAGCTAATAGCCCATCACTGGGAATGTGAATGCTGTACTGGCGCATTTCAGGCTGTTTGTCTTGCCTCTGCCCAGATCAACAGTGGTGAGTCATCACGGGCAGACAGCATCAGCTGTGCCAGGTTTGCAGGGGTTGGTGGCACAGGCTGCCCAAACCTGCTGCTTCCCCCACTGCTGATGGAGCAGGACTCCCAGCCCAGCCATCCTTGCCACCAAAAGTGATGATCCCTTGACTGAAACAGGGTTTGGGGAACGAGATGCCCCACGTTTGGATTTGGTACTGAAACAAGGGGTGTCCCACTCTGGTGCTGGGATGGGAAACTGTGATGCACCGGGCAGAGTCCGTCCCAGCAGGAAGCGGAGCTGTGAGCCGGGCACCCCGCTGCTCCTGCCTGGCCAGTCCCACAGATGCAGCTCCCCAGGGATCCAAGGGTCACGGTCCCGTTGTGATAGTGATATGGGAACGCTGCAAGGGGTAGCAAAGCAAAGGTCTGGTTTTAGCCACTCCATACCCTTTGGCAATCCCTGTGTCACTGCAGCTGCTGCCAGAGCATCCCTGCGGATGCGAGCCCCGTGTTCCCCCTTCTCCACAGGGTTACAGTGAAGGGCAGCTGGGCACCTGCCCAAAGTCAGGATCAGAGGACATGTGCAGCCAGGCTGAATTCGCAAGGACTTGGATATGCTTTGGGGCTGATGGTTACTACAGCCTCAGGAATCTGCTAATTAGCTGTGTGGGACAACTAATTATCTTGTCAACCAGTAAGAAACTAAGATTTTTTCCCTCTGCTGTTTGGAAGCATCTACATCCCTTTGGCATCAGCAGGCACTGCTGCAGTGCTGCACAGGCCATCCATCGCCCCTGGCTCTGCGGGAGGGGGCTCACAGCCACCCACGTCTTGGGGGTGGTGCAGGATAAACCATTGCAGGGTGGCTTTTGGGGGCCCATTTGTGTCCCACGGGACCCTGAACTGCACATCAGCCACGGGACCAGAGCGAATGGAGCTTGCTGCCTGGGGCAGTGGTCTGTGGGGGCCAGAGCTGGCTGGGAAATAACAGCCTGAATGTTTTCAGCCAGTGAGCTGGGGCTGAGCCAGCAGGACAGACAGGTCGGTTGTGAGCAGGTGGGCTGGGTACCCCAGAGCCTGATTTCCTCCCTCGGGTACACTTCCCATGTGGGCATCTGGAGCTGCATGCTCTGGATGGGGCAGGAATAGCTGCAGAGTTTGCCACCCAGTTGGTAAACGTTTTAGCCTGTGGGTTTAACCCTGCCCTGAGTGCTGCCAGGGTGCATCTGGAGTTAATTCAATTTGTTAGAGCTACTCCAGGTGTAACAAACTGCTGAATTTGTCCCCAGGTCTGACAAGGGACCCGGGTAGGATCAATCAGTGTAAGACTGATCCCCCCTCCTCCCCCCACCCAAGGGAGACTTACATTATTCATGAGCTGAGTCCTAATGAGGCTAATCACCAGCTAATTAAAGCCCTCCTATTAGCTCTCCTGCCATGCTTTGCCACAGCATACAGCATGGGGAGTTCTTAGCTGAAGCAGCTGAAACAATTTCTTTGGAATAGATTCCAAAATTAATTTAATATACGATGTCTGCTGGGACTGGGTGAGTCAGAGGGCTGTGATGGGACTGGGAATGTGCTGCAATTTATTTGTACTGAAGTTTAAGTAAGATTGATGGAGCCATAAAAACATTATTGAGGAGGCTTCATGGTGCAGCCTTGGTGGGGGAGGGCAGGGGGAAACAAAGCACAGCAACGGGCTCTTGGTTTTGCAGCATCCTCCCACCTCTCTGTAAGGCTGTGATGGTGGTAAGTCATCTGCATTGGATGGCTTTGGGTCCATGGGGAGCTGTGTGTGGCTGCAGGCTGGGGTCAGTGCTGGGCACTTCAGAGATTTCCCAGCAAAGATTGTGCAGATGGATCTAGAATTCAGGTTAACCTGAATTTTCTGGTGTAAACATGAGGTTTTGTCAGAATTAGTCCAAATGTGAGGCCTGAGTCCAGCATGGTGGGGTAAATCAGTGGGGATGTGGGGGCCCTGGCTGGTTTGAGCTGCAGCTCCTGAGCAGCTGAGATCCTCAGACTTGCCCTTTTCAGCTGCAGATTCATACTCAGTTGTCTCCTAATGCCTTTTATTAGCAAATACATCAGGCACCAGCCCTGGGAGTTTCCCTCTCACCCACAGAAGGCCTGGACACGGACAGTTGAAGGATAAAAATGTCCTGGTCTGAAGGATGCAGGAAAAGGCTGGATCTGGCCAACTCACTGCTCCCCTGAGTTGTTTCTTACAACATCCCAGGAGCAGAGAGCTCACATCTCTTCCTGTGCTCCTCGAGGCAGTGATAAGATAGGAGACCAGAAGCACTCCTTTGGCTGCCTGGGGTGAGTCAGGGCCAGGGCAGGAACAGAAACCAGAAAATCCAGAACTGCTGAAGGTTTTGCTGGCTGCTGCTGGTGCTCAGAGATGGCTTCAGATGCTGTAATACCTCTTGGAAAAGAGCATCTGTGCTACTGCAGGAGAAACCAAAGCCTGTCGCTGGTTGCAGGGCTGGGAGAGTCTTTGCAGCAGGAGGGGAGATGCCTGGAGGGTCTGGGGCTCCCTCGCTGAATCTGAGGCTGCCTCTCTGCTTCCTTTCTCTGCAGCTGAAGCTGGTCTTCTCCTCCTCACCTCACTCTCCCTGGGCAGTGCCAGTGCCTCTGCCCGTGGAGCTCTGCAAGGGACCCCGTTGGGCTGGAAACTGGCAACTGCCCATCAGCCACGAACGCTTTTGGATGCAGAGCAAAAGAAGCAGGATGGCTGGTACAATAAAACTACAAAGGACTATTGGCTTTGGTTTGCTTTTCAAAGATTAAGAAGCTCTTTCAAGTGTCTGGGGCTTCATTTATCACCTGGATATAGACCAGCACAGGCAAGTACTTTCATAGTGCAAGGTATCTCTAAAGGTCTGTCTTTGTACTTCACAGCTGGGAGGCCTCAAGCCCTCAGCTTTTTTGTGATAATTCAGTCAAAATAAGCTGCGAAGAGGAGCAGCAGGTGAGGGTGGAGCTGTGGCAGAGCCCCCTGGCAGCTCTGCTTTCCCAGGGCTTGTCACACTGTCACATGGCTGGCAGGGACAGGCTGGGGATGGTAAGGAGAAGCCTGCTGTAAAACTTTCATGGGCATCGTGTTGTGGTTTGCCCTGCTCTGTTTGGACCTGGAGGAAGGTTTAGTGGTGGCTGCTGCCTTCGTGCTCTCAGTGCTGCCCGTGTGCAGCTGGTTTGTCCAATATCTCACTGGGAAATCCCTTTCCATATGCACTGAGACCTCCACCCCGCGGAAAGACCCAGGATTTCAAACTGGGTATCTGCATCGCTCCTGGATAACTAATCCCTGAAGCAGACTCCTCCTGAGTAATCCCCAGTCTCCCCCTGCGACTGGGTGTGTGACTCATGGCTGTGTTGACAGTACTCATTGCAGGGAAATCTGGTATTTGTTTGGCTCGTGGTGTTGATGTACAAAAGGCATGGAGATGAAGTGCTACGTGTTAAAGATCAATTAGTTTCTACTCCCACTGAAAGTGACATTGGTATTTGGAAGATGTGTGGGCACCCACAGCCCCACTGATGCTTGCTGGGGAATTAATGGTCCTCTCCCCTGTTGCAGAGAGGATGTTTCCTTCATGGTGAGCTTGGAACTTTGGTTTCTAGCTCTGCTCTCCCTCCACCCGAGGATGTTTTTGCGTATGGGAAGGGAAGTCCTGGGAAGAGGCAGCAGGTGGGTGCCAGGCCACCCTCCCTTCTCCTAGCGCTGACTTTGGGTAAGTGAAGAAGCTGATTCACATCGTGTGTAGGGGCTGGGGGTGGAAACCCAGCTCCTGCCCTAGAGGGATGGTAAGGGGAGGAGGGCAGGGAGAAGGGGTAGCATCATGGGAGCAGAGGCCTGCGAGGCCAGCACCCAGAGCTTTGCACTGTGTGGCAAGAGAAGCCATGCCAGAGGCCCTTGCCTGGACTAAGCCTGGCCTGGTGTCCTCTGCTCCCCTGGCTGAAACAGGGAGAGGGTTACTGCTCAGTTCCCCGTGACCTTGGGTCACTGCTTTAGAAGACAGCAGCATTTCGAGGGGTGAAGCGTGTCTCTCCATGTTGTTTAATGCGACAGTCAGCCTTCAACGTGGGAAGGAACCTGCCCAGGCTTTCCCATTCCTGTGGCTGGTGTTGTGAGGAGGAGGGAGGAGGCTGTTGCCCAATGCCTGTGAGTAATGCACCACTCCCTGCCCATGGCTCTCCCAGGGAGCAGGCACCCTCCATCCAATCAAAGCCCTGCTGGAAGCCGGGGTGGCTGGCATGGAGCTTGGTGTGAGAGGACCTGGGCTAAAATAACCCTGGGGAAAGGGGGTTGGGGGTCTTCTTTCAGCCTGATAATCTCCCTGATGTGGCTGGGGGGCTGGAGAGGGGCTGCTGCATGTGGAGGAAGGGGGAGCTCAGGAAATTTCGTGTTGCCCAAAGGAATGCCTTGGAGGTGGCTGTGGGTGATGCTGGGCTGGCCTCAGCTGTCATTAAAGAGCTACAAAACCAACAAGGCCAGCATCGAATGGAGGTGATTCTTGCACTAAATTAGTTCCCTGATGTGTTTTTATACTGTTCCTCTTCCCAAAAAAGGTGTAGTGGCCCAATCTGGGCAGGACTGAGCCCGTGGCTGCCCTTGATGGGAGGGTGATGTGCTGGGGGCCTAACAGGTGAAACACCAGGTGCTTCTCTCACTCCTGGGCCCAGAAGTTCAAGTGCTGCCACGCAATGACTCCTTTTCCTGTGGTTTCCTTCCATTACCTTCTGTCCCTGTGCAGAGATATGAACTGAGTTTGGTACGGACTGGCTGCAAAAGGGATTTCCACTGCCTGGAGCCACAGGCTGGAAAGACAGAGGGACAAGGGATTTTCCTGCCTCTCCCTACACCAGAGCTGGGGGTGGTATTCATCACTTCCAAATGTCATTTTGTCAGTTAATCAAATCACTCCTTTTAACCCTAGGTTTGCTTGGGGCTGCTTTCCATCCCTTCCAATGCCAGGTGGGGTGCCAGCATGGGCAGGGCAGACAAAGCTGTCCTGATGCCCTGCAGCGTCCCAGAGGGCTTGTGGCTGGGATGCTGCTGGGGAAGCATCCCCAGCTTCGGGCACAAGCTGGGGCTGGATATGCAGGAGCAGCATGTCAGGGACCACCAGCCATGCCAGGCCCTGCCGTGACACCGGTCCCCAGTGAGGCCCAGAGGAACTCACCCGAGGCCCGCGACCCGCGGCGGGAGGGCGGCAGTAAGAACCCTGACGTCACCGCCACGGCTGCTCGCTCGTCTCGCCTGCTGGGGACTATTTTTAGCATGATCTCAGAAGTGTCTCCTCGCCGGGGTTTGGTTGCTTAGCAGCCGCCTCACGGCAGCCATGACTGTGATGGGAGCCGGTGGTTAACACTCACGTGCGGGGGTTACCGTGTGGTTCCCACCCGGCCGCTGCCCCAAAACGCTCACAGCAAGGAGGTGTGTGGGGCTGGGGGCTTTCTGCTGCCTCACCCCTCCAGCACGGTGGATCCCTTCCCTCTGGGCTTGCTCTGTGCGTCAGAAAAGGGGGCTGAGGCTCTGAATATCGCTCTGTGGAAGTCCACGCCCTGCAGCTGTGAAAATCGGGTGCATGAAAGACTGGCAGGATGCTTCCTTTGCTCTCTGATGTCCCGTTTCTCTTTGGGGTGATCCTTTAGCTCTGGGACGTACAGTGTGGCACTGCCCAGATCGCTGGTGTCCACGGGGGGAATGACATTGGCAGTGAGGTCAGAGATGCCCGCAGTCGTTACAGGCCTCTGGGAAGGCAACAGGAGTCACTGTCTCCAGTCGCAAAGTTTGGTACTCCAATTAGGCCTGCTCAAATGGATTGAATCTGATTGTGGAGCCACAGATAACTCTGTAAATATGTTAAGCTGAAGAAAAAGTCTCTGTGGCCTGACAGGGCCCTTTCAGAGGGGAAATCCTGGAAGGGGTTACTGTGGGTACAAATACAAGACAGGAAAAGGACTTTTAGGGCGCCCACTCCAGAGAATAGCTGTACCCATGTCCCAGCTGCTGGCACATGGACACCACTGCAGCATTCTGAAAGCTGGAGCATTGCAGGGCCTCTGGGATGTTTCTAGAAGAGGTTATTTGGAGAGCCAAGCTGTCTTTCAGCCTCTGTTCAGGGATGGTTTGCTCATTGGTGGGGATGGGCAGTGTCTCTTCGGGATGTCACTGTGCAGGGAGACCCTGAGGAGCCTTCATAAGGGATGGGGCAGGTCCTGGAGACTGGGTGCAAGGATGGGGGCCTTCGTGGAGGGGCAGAAAGGGACTGCAGTGTAAAGTCTGCCACGTTAATGCCATCCTTGACTGTGGTCTGGCTGTCAGTGCTCCTTTTTGAGCTGTTGTAGAACAAGAACTTCCTCAGCAGGGCCCAAACCAGGGACAGTTTGGGCTGTTGCTGGGCACCACTGAGAAGGCTCTGGCCCCATCCCTTTGGCAGCCCCCTTTTGATACTGGTGAGTATTGATCAGGTCCCCTCTCTCTCATCTTCTCCAGGCCAACCAGCCCCAGCAAATGATATTCCTCAAGAATAGTTGGAAGCTTGCCAGAGTGGAAAATTGGGAAAAACTCTGGCTGAGGCTGTGTGCACATCCTGGGGCACAGCCTAGTGCTGTCTGGCTCATGGTGTGTGACAGGCAAGTCTGGGAGCGCGTCCAAGCTGGAGAGTAGTGATGCCGAGCAGGAGGTTTCCAAGCACAGGCAAAGAAGGTACTGGGAAGGTGCAGGAGCAGGGGGGATGGGGAGGGCTCTTGGGAGGAAAGTGCTTGACCCGGGCAGCTGAGGGAGATACGGGGGTCTGGGATCTCCTCAATTAGCTGCTGGTGGTTATCAGGGAGGGACACATTATCATGAGGGCGGATGCTATTTCAGGAGCAAAGCTGTTTGTGAGGCCAAAGGTCTCAGTCAGGCACTGCAGGGTGGGAAGCAGCCCTGCAGCACCCAAACCAGGGCCACAGACCAGATTTCTGCTCAAGGGAGGTGATCCCTGAGCATCATTCCCTAAGCCAAGGTAGGTCATTACTGCTGGGTGTTTTATGCCCAGGATCTCATCTGGAGAGTTTCCATGTACCTCCTTGGTTGTGGGCAGGGATGAGGGGTGGGAGTGCTGGCTGCCAGCAGGGAAGAGTCCTCTGTGTGTACCTGCAGTCTTAAGGACTTAGTGTGAAGGGCAGAAATTGAGTATGAAGTCAGCCACCTCTGTCAGCTTGCTCTGCAGACTGTGTGTGTTCAGAAAGTCACCCCAGATCCTCCAAGTACCTGGGAGTTACGGGCTGCCACCCTTGATAAATGTCAGCCAGGAATTAAGTGTGCTGTGGGGATGGGGCAGACGTTTCCTGCAGGTGATGGTGACACCCAAAGCCTTCCCCATGGCCTGTGTCACTGCCCAGCTAGCTGCCAAGCTGGAACACCACTCCAACAGCTTGAGGAAAGGGAAAATATGGTACAACCAAGGAGGCATCTCAGTCTGTCTCTTCTTGCACCCTGGAGCAGTCTTTAATAACTTCAAGATTAAATGGCAATTCCCCAGCTACCAGCAGCTCAGCATTTCAGGAAAATCATTCTCCTAAAGCATGCTTGAGTGATGGAGCTATCTGTCCTCCCTTTGTCCTCTGCAACCGATGTCCAGTAAAGGATGCAGAGCTGGTTACCAAGCTTTTTTTGTGACCACACCCTGGGGAGTTGGATCTGCCAGACACCAGCAGTGACAGCCTGGGAGTCCTGGTCAAAGCAGCAAAACGCAGCTGCATCTCTGTGCCGTGGTCGCGGAAAGGTGATGGAGAGTGGGCACGCTGTGTCCGTGCTCCTGTTCCCTCTGCAGCTCCAGCTGGCTCCTCTCCGCTGTCTGGCACGTGTCCCGGCTGAACCAGCCCAGCTGTCTGCACAGGCGTGCCCCGAGGTGATGCTGCAGAGGTCACTCCCCGGCTTTGTGCTCCCATTACTCATGGTAGCGCTCCCATCCAGTGTTTCTCAGACGTGATGCAAGGCTGAAGGATGAAGCTTAAAGCTCCTCCGCCCTTGTGGGGCAGCACAGGAGCGGGTTGGCGTGTTTCCTTCAACCAGCTCTACCCCTAACCCCGTGCCTCTGCCGGCACAGCCCCTCACCGGGCCTTTGCCAGGTTTTTAGTGGAAGGTTTTGTGTATTCCAACCCCAGCCGGGCGGCGCCTTCGCTCTGCCACCTGCTGCTGGCTGCTGTGAGTGGTGGCTTCGCGGCCATCAGGTCCAGGCCTCAGGGTTCTTCTTCTTTTTCCTTTATTGTAAGCTAAATTTGAAGTGAGGAATAATATTTAGGTGTGTTAGGGCCGGGCTTTATCCTAGTGCTTGTTCCCTCAGTGCTCTTTGCCTTGGCAGGCCCGTGGGGCGAGGGAAGGGGAGCGAGCGCTGGCGTTCCTCGCGCGTTGGGTAACGCTGGGTGCAGCAAGGTAAATGCTGCTTTATAAATAAACCCTTCTGGCAAGGAAAGGCGTCTTTCTGCCCGGCTCTGTGGCCTCTTTGATGTAAATGTTGTTATGGATGTGTGGTAACGTTTGGCCATCTGCTGATGGGAGTAAGAACTGCACAGGCAGCCCCTGCACGGCGGCTTCTGCGGGAGGAGGGATGGAGAGGAACCCCCGGTACCACGTGGAGTTGTTGGGGTGGGGGGTGGCCTAATCCAGACCTCCTCACATCAACAGAGACCTAAACCCAGGCTCGGCATCACCACCTCGGTATCTCTGGGTGGGAACTAGCAGAAGGCTGAGCTGGCCCGTGGGCTGCTGACCACTGGCTGCTCTCAGTGGTGGGAGGTGTTTCTGGAGATGTGTTTGTCTGTCTGATCACAGACCACAGCCAGGACCAGACCTGGGGCACAGTACCCGTGAGAGAGGACGAGGGGAGGTGGAGAAGAAAGGAGATGAGGAAAAAAATCCCATGAAGTGGAAAAGGTCTAAACAAAACCAAGGTGGGGAGGTCTTGGTTTGCGTGGTTGGGGCTGTGCAAAGGGGGAGGTGGAGGCTGGGGGAGCAAGGAAAAGCTGAGGAGGGAAGATGTGGAGACAAGGAAAGGGGAAAAGAGAGGAGCAGTGGAAGTGTTGAGCCTTCCTCCAAAGCGAGAGGTGAGGCTCTACCATCCAGGTCATGATAAACACAAACTGGCCCCCTGAAAGTCACTTTGTCTGAGCCCACCCATATTGGTATTTCATGCCTTCCTGTCTCACTGCGCTTGATGGCAGTGGGATGCCCTGTCCCTGTGTGGCAGCGTGGGGTGTTCTGGGGCCCTTCCAGGTGGGTTCAGGACTTGTGCTCCCGAGCTGGAGCCGCTCTGCAGGGAGGAGCTGAGGCAAAAAGGCTGTGTGCAGAGGGGGCATGGCAGAGGTACAGCTGAACTGTGCCTTGACTGTATTTCAGAGCCAAAAGCAGCTGGTTAAAGGTTTCATCATCGGTTTTGGTTTCCTTTCTCTCCCTGTGACAGGCCACCCTGTTTCATGTGCCAGCACGGACTGTTTCTGCAGTGGCCCTGGCCAGGATTGACACATGGGTGCCCTGATCCTGCCACTTTGGGCTAAAGCCTTCGCTGTCTTTTCCTGCTCTTCCCTCCTCCCACACACTGGGCTCATGCTAAGGTTCCTGCCCTACACCTCCTTGGTCCTCTTTGCCTGTAGCTCTGCTGAAGACAAGCTGATGTACAACCCTGTGGCTGTGGTGGGATGGGCTATATTGATCTTTATGTATAGATTCCCCTAACTTCACGGAGAATATTTGACCCCTGAAGGGTGGGAGCACCCCCTGTAGCCTGGGAAGGGGAATGGTGTCCCAGACATGCTGAGCTCTGGCTCAGGCTCCTGCTCTGGCAGCGGCTGTGCTGAGAGCTGCGAGGCTGAATGGGAGCAGACAGAGTTGTTCCTTACCACCAGACAAACGGTGTTACTGGCATGACGTGAACAACATCTACCCCAGGGTGGGAGGAGGCTGTCAGCTTTCCACACATGGATTAAAGGTGTCAGGGAAATCTCCCTGATACCTTAGATGCTCTGTCTCCTCTGGGACTTGCCCGTGTGCCGGGTTTGTGCTCTCACACTGAACATGGTTTAAAGCTCCCTTCAAGGGCCACTTGTTTAACTGGCTTTGGGGGCAGGCACCTCGTGTGGTGCAGCCTGTTGTGCTGGCAGACCCTGAAACATTTTGCCATTGTTCTTTTACATTTGGCACACAAGTGTCTGAACACAGTGTCCCAAGTAGCCAGGTCCAAGGCACCGATGATGTCATGGTGTCTGGAAGGAAAACTTCCTCAGGGAGCAGGGGCTGTACGTACAGCCTTAGGCTAACTGCAAACCAGACCTACTGCTTTGTGTAGGGAACGAGCAATGTGCTCAGAAAGCTGGAAGGGAATTGTAACGTTGGGTACTGGCAGAGGATGTGTTGAGTGAGCCCTTAGCTGATGTGATTGTACTTTACACTGTACTTGCGACTGCGGCTGCAGGATGAGCCCTGTCTCTCATCGAATCCATCCTCTAGCCTTGGGGGCCCTTTCCCTCTTACAGGGACAAGCTGTGTTCCAGAACACCCTGCCAGGACCAGGCAGCAGCTGGCTCAAAGAATGGGAGTGCTCCTCAGCAAGCCTCCTGCCTCAGGAACCCATCTTATCCAGTCTGGAGCCTGCTGGGCTCCGGGTTCTCATCCCAGTTTCCCTTTTCCTTCTTTTTCTTCCTGTATCTTTATTTTTTTTAAGCTGGTAGCAGAGGGTAGAAGCCCTTTTTGCTGACACTGCAGCAGGGGCTTCACAGATTCCTCCTGGCTTCCAGGAGATGTTGAAAAGAGGGAGGGGAAAAACAGCAGGAGCTATTTGACTGTCCCAGGAGACCCGCATCCTCCAGCTCATAACTGGAGTAGGGTATGACAATGGCATTAATTTTAAATGGCCTTAACAATTGAAGAGCAGTTACTTCCTTTAACTGAAACCAAGATAGGGCAAACAATAGGATTTAATTTCAACAAAATCTCAAGCGACTCAGCTATGATTTTTGTCACAAAAGTGGCTGAGCTTCCTGCTTCACAATGCCCTGCGTGCCTGAAAACCCTGCACTCGCTTTATCTTCAGCTACACGATAAACCACCGTACGGACTTTCCTTATCACTCAGCACCTGGCTGAAGAATGAACCAGGGCTCTGGGCCTTGTGCTTCACTTATAACCCCAGGTCTGTGCAGCAGCATTTGCCCTTGGAGCCAAAGTTCACTGGCAGAACCCAGCATGGAGTTGAATGATGCCCACTTTGTTTTGGTAATGCTTATTAATTACATTCTTTAGACCCCCCCCCAAATTTTAGTCCCTTTACAGAGCACAAGGCTAACTCTATCTGACCCTGGAGGGGCTGGGGACTCAGTAAGGGGGTGTGAGGATGGCTTTGGGTATTCTTGGGATGGGAAACCTTCCTGAAATCTGAGCTAGTAGAAAGGAGGGCCAAAGTTACAGCTGCATCAGTCGCTGCTGGAGTTGGTGAGCGGCACGGCTGGACAACAGGTTCGCCCTGCTGCTTCCTGATGTGTTGCATTTCTTGCTGCAGTTTGTTTTTCCCTGCTAGTATTCTTGGTTTGGCAGTGTTTAACCTTGCTGCTGCAGGAGGAGCTGCAGCAGAAATTGTCAGGAGGGAATTTACTGTGTCTTCGTGGATGCATTTGAAATAAAGAGGGCCTGAGGCAAGCTGTCAAACAACAAGGGGAAGGCAAAATATTGACTCTCCAGCTTGGTGAGCATCATCTGCCTCATGTGCTGCACAAGCAGGGGTCCTATAGAGAAACCACCCTGGATGGTGTTATTAAGGAATATCTCATAAGGCAAAGAAACACTGGGACTGGAGACAGCTGCAGGGCCTAGAGTGAGCCAGATGAGTTCTGCATACTTGACTTGGCAGCATGTGAATATATAAGCCTCATGCATAATTCATACAGGTAGGCAAAGGACCTGCTACACCCAGACGTGTATTTCCAATTCATCTAAACCAGGGGCACTTCTCTGCCTGGTGCTAGAGGCTCCGTTTTTCCTTGCCTTGGTGCTGGTTGCTGTTACTCAGAGCAGCCCCCTGACGTCCTGAGTCACTTCAGAAGAGGAGGACGTGAGGATCCAGCTTTAGCTTCTCGGTCCCATGCCTCGTTGTTGTCAAGGAGACATATCTGTGGCATACATCTTCTCTGTGGTTTCTCCTCTTAGTATGCTTTTCCATTGCTATGGAGACTATCAGAAGCTCATTTAGCAACTCCCAGTGCCCCACGAGGAATGTGTGTTTCGTAACCCACAGCGCCGGGCAAGGAGTGCCGTTTCGGTTTTGGGCTCTCACCTGTGCTATCCGCCCTGCCTACACCAGGGGCCGTCCGTGCTGAGGCTCTCTGAATGGATGCAGCGCAGCTCTGAGAGCAGGGCTATAAAAAGGTGGCTTCACCGGGGACGTTTTTGGACCTGAGGCAAGTTTTGTATGTGGGATGTAGCCAAAGACTTGCCCTGGCTAATTGGCATGGCTCTCCAAGACCAAACCCCTCTTTTTCTCCAGGTCTCCAGCCTGTGTTCTGCTTTCCCACACCATTGTTATCTCCAACAAAGAGACCATTTCAGATCAAGGAGTAAGTGAACCGTAGCTCTAGAGACCTTAACGATTTCCTAACCATTTATTTTGGAGAGACATTTGGAGTCTCCAAATGGTGAGAGGGACTGACGGTGGGGTTAGAGCAGAACAAGCTCCCAAACTCAAGGAGCGGGTCAGAGAATGCAGGGATGATGGTCTTTCATGGATATTTCATGAAGCAAACCAGATGAAACCAAGGGAATAAACCTAACAGCACAACCTAAGGGCAGCTTCTCATGGCAGTGCTTTATAAAGCAGCTGAACGGATGAGCTGGGAGAGCAAAGCATCGCCTGGTTTTATACTCAGGGAACAGAAACAAGGAACAGCAGCGTGATGAAGCGCTGCCCTTGTGCATCGCTGGTTCTGCCAAGGTTAATTTTATTCGTTCCCGGTGATCACCGTGTCTGCAGGAGAACAACAACGAGCTCAAGGATTAAGTAATTACAAACCATGGGCCCAAACCAATCTAATCGATATATTAATATAATTCTTAACTAAGAATTTGGGGGAAGTTATGTGAAAGATGACAATAAATTGTTGTCACTTGACGATTACTTTCTAGCTGGACATCAGGCAGATCGCGTTGGATACAGGGTCTCCAGGTGAAAGGGCTGCAGTGCTGCTGCCCGGGCTGTGCTAGGAGGAACCGGCAAAGGTGCAGCTTAAACAATGGTCCAGAAAAACACTGGAGGGGAAAAAGAGGAGGGAGATACACTCTGTTTAAGGGCTTACTCTGCCTCAAAGGATGGAGCTCCCACCAGCTTCGGGCTCTCAGACTCTTCTATAGCAGAATTATTAGACTTGATGTTACTTTGTGCTCTGAGAGCCCAACCAGAACAAGGTCTTAGTGTTAAACATAAATAAGGTATAGTTTCTGCCTAGAAAGCTTTACATTATACAGAGCTTCATAGAATAACATGTTTACACAGGAGAAATCACAAATGCTGGGGACTGAGGAGTTGGTTATGTGTCACTCGCCAAAAAAACCCTAAAGTTGAAAGGACATGTTGATACTGCATGGCAGGATCTGCTGTCTGTCTGCCCTCTGTTTATTTCCAATAAATCCTCGGAGCTTTTCCTGTGAACACACCACAACTTTATGAAGGATGGAGAAGCAAAACTTGCAGATTGGGAGAAGGTTGATCCCATCTGACCAAGAATAACGTCTGCTGCTTCTGCATGAGAGCTTGTTCATCCTGGCCTGGCGTAGAGTCAAGGCTGCATGCTGAAGGAAGCTGTGGTTTGCAAGGCAGCTGTTGGAGAAGTCGGAAATTGTAGTGATTTAGATGGGGCACTACAGGAAGGTGATGTGGTGGTTACAACCCATGCACATTATTTGATAAATCAGATTCTCTTTTACATGATGCTAGACAGCTCTCCCACACTGAGCTCTTCAAAGGCTCAAGTTCACACCAAGTCTTTGTCCTGAACGTACCTGGCAGTAGAAGACAATTATTCCTGTTTGATTTGGCTCAAATTGCTTTGTGTCATTATTTAGACACGGACACAGCCTCTGCTGCAATAATAACACACGATGACAACTATGCAGGTGAGATTTCAATCAAGCAGTGCCCAGGGCCTCAGTTTCACTAGTGGAGACTTTGAACCCTCCTGGGTTTGCTCTAGATAGTGCCAGGTTACAGCAGCCCCAGGGATGCCCATCCCCTGCAGTGCCAAGCTGAGGAGTCACGGTTGAGCCCGAGCGGAGCAATGTCCCAGTGTCCCCCAGCTTTATCTACACACCACAAGTGGAGGAGTCCAACTCCATTCCTTTCCTGATGATGAGTGTTTTTTCCACCTTGGCAGCATGTTACCACGCAAATATCCAGAGGCATGAAAGACTTTGTCCTTTTCTTACGGGAGCAGAGGTTACATGGTCGGTCCCTGGGCCAGCCGGTGGGATGTTGGTCCTCTGTTAACAACTTCTGGCCCCACAGTCAGCTCTGTGGTCAGACACATCTGCTTGGGAGGTTCCATGAAAACCCCCTTCAAAAGGACAGTGAGAAAAACCTGTGTGGGACTTGAGAAGCGTATGCAGCATTGGCAGGCACACTGGTTGTACTTCACGTGAAAATCATCCCATACAAGACTGGCCAGGTCAGAGCAGCCAGCGCTGATGCATAAAGACCTGGGGTTCATTCTCCGCACCGTGGCTCCTCCTTTTGGTGCTCTGACACTTGTTTTCCTCATGAGGGCTGGTTATCAAGCTGGCATTCAAAGTGTGACTCAAGTGTTATCTCTGGCAATATCATCAAAGTCTTTTCCAGAGACTTCCAGGAAAGATGGAGAGATAAGGACTGGGTGAGGTTGAGACCTGCAACAAAAAAGAGGAAAGAAAATAAACCTAGAAAAAGCAGTTAAAATTTGAGAAAATGAAAGGCTAAATGAAAGGGGGAATCAGCCAGCCCCTTTTCAGTGGTCTGTGGAGGCAGGACAAGGGGCAATGGCTGCAAGTTGGAGCATAGGAAGTTCCGCACCAACATGCGGAGAAACTTTTTCACAGTGAGGGTGAGGGAGCCCTGGGACAGGCTGCCCAGGGAGGTGGTGGAGTCTCCTTCTCTGGAGATATTCAAGACCCGTCTGGATGCCTATCTCAGTGAAATGTCCTAGGGAGCTGCTTTGGCAGGGGGTTGGACCCGATGATCTCTCGAGGTCCCTTCCAACCCCTACAATTCTATGATTCTATGATTCTATGATACCTTGGGGGAGTTTCCTGCCTGCTTCCCTTCTAATTGTGCTGCATCCAATTTTTCTTTCAATTTTCATCGTGAGCAATAAGCACCAAACCTTATACCATCCAAACAAATTTCCCTGGGCTTATTACGCCTTAAGGGCTTGACACTTTCCTGGCAGCTCCTTTTAAATTACCCCTTTGACAAACATGACATAAACTTGGGTCTGTAGAGCATGAAAATTTATCTGAGAGCGCCGTTACTTTAACAGATGGAGATTCTCAGATTCACCGGGAAGGTGAAGCACCAAGAACCCTATTAATTTTTTCCAAAGGGCTTCGCAGTACACCAGTCCTGTTCTATTGGCATCCAAGGTAAAAGATAACTGCTTCGTGCTCCAACTTGGCCGTTTCCCTGCAGTGCAGCGCGGGAGCGCCAGCTCCGTTCCAGCATCGCGCAGCATTTCGTAATAGGCGATTACTCCTAGGGCCTGATTCAGCTTTTCACCCTTGCAGGGTGCAGCGTTTCTCATTAAGCCTCTGCCCGGGCTCTCCAGAACTAATGCCAGCAGCACCCATCTCCCAACGGCCGCCTGTCCAAACAGCAGCCTCCTGCTGCAGCACGAAGGAATCTGCAGCTGCAGAGAGCAGAGCATCTCGAGCAGGACCTTGGGTACCGCACAGCCTCTGAACAGGAGAGAGGGAACTGCTCCTCCTTCCTGGCACACGGTAGGAGTAAAAGGTATGCTTGGTTCTTGGCCAGCGCTGCCTACCAAGCAACACACAAAGGGGGTTGATTTTTTTCGGAGGTGTTGGGAAATGTCTGTAACTGAGTCGCTGTGATGCTGTCAGGTGAACTAGGTGACACACGGTGTGCTGATGCTGGCTTTCCTCTAAGGCTTGCTGGGTGACTTCCAAAACTCATCCAAGCATCGCTGCAGTTTCTGCCCTCCTGGAGACCAGCGCAGGAGCTACCACAGTGGGCTGTCTCCCCATTTGTATCCTGGATGAATATAACAGCTGGAATGTAGCCAATCATATTGAAAAATAATTTTAAAAAATTAAAAATTGCTATCCTACCATTTTTCCTTGGACATTTCAAGACCTAAATACTGCCAGACCCTACAACTGGTTTCGCTGTATTTGTCAGGTCATGCTAACACCAAAGGCTGCTTGTTTAGGGACCAATCCCTTGGATGGAAGCGCTCAGTTTGTGTATTATATATGTCTGTGGCTGGTTGTACATAGATGATGCCTGGGATGTTTAAGGAAGCACATAATTAATGAACAGAAAAACATATTGTTAATATATGGAACAAAGAAAGAGCTTATACACATTACCAAGGACTTCTGCAGTCCATGATGTGCTATAATGAACGTTTGTGACAGGAGCTCAAATATTTACTCATACTCTGTATACAGAAGTACATAATGCAACCTTACCTAGGAGACTGGAAGGCCTTAAAGACACCACAGCCTTGAAGAAATGGGGAAGAGCAGAAAAGCAGGTTCTAACAAAGTTAATGTGTTTGTTGCAGTGATGTCAAGGAATGCTGTTGTCCTCTAAAAGACCTTGAGGAAATGGAGCAGATGGTTCCATGTGCTATCCCACTTACATTCAATATGGTTTCATAAATACTCTGGAAAAGTGAGGTAGTGTTTTCCTTCGTCTCTTATGTAAAGAGGAGATGATTGTTGTCAGTCACCATCCCTGGATGTGTTTAAAAGAAGGGTAGATGAGGTACTTAGGGATATGGTTTAGCACAGGACTGGAATGGTTGGACCTGATGATCTTAAAGGTCTTTTCCAACCTGGTGATTCTGTGATTTCTCTCTCACTCAAATCACAGTGCACTTACTGTGGAGTCCTGAAATCAAAGATTGACTCTCTTATTTTTGCATTAAAAAGCTTTTCCTCACAAAACCCTAGGATGGCTCGATGCACCTTGCTATTAATTAGGACTATTAGTACCGTTGGTGTGATGCACCCCACTGAATAAGGGAAAATACCAGTTTGGGGTGAAACAAGGAAAGCCCTGATGCAGACCGTGCTGTTGGTCCATGGCACACAGCTCATGGCATCTCTGCTCGGCAGCAGAATCGCCAGTGAGCCTTACACCTGCCGACACTTTTAATGAGGAAAACAGTCGGAGCCCTGTGGGACCTGCTGTGCCTGTGCCACAAGCACAAGATGTTCTGGACACCCCGGGCTCTGTACGCCTGCGCTGACTGCCCATCCATCACGTGTGCTCTGAGCCTGCGAGGTCCAGGAAAGAGCTCAGGGGGCCATCCAACTGAAAATCTGGTAGGTGACTGATAAAACCAGGGTTCTGCCACCAAAGTGGTGGAATTGGCAGGTATAGGGAGTAACTATTCTAGGAATCCTTTGTCATTTTTAAGAGGCATCCATCTGCAATATACAGGCTACAGGATCTTGGCGTCTGGTACTTCTCTGCTCTACTTAAACACTGGTTTGCTCCTTGGCTCCTGTCCTATTTCCAGAAGAGGAAATAGCATCTCTTTCCCTCCCGCTGTTGGTGATTGTTTTTCTCTCAATCTGTAGCTTTGTTATGGACCAGAGGGAGCCCAAGGCCAAAAGTGACTTTGGATCTTCAGCACATGCTGCTTTTTCTAGACACACTGCTTAGTAAGGAAATGAACTAGCAGGGGGAAAAGATGCAATCTGGTTCTCCCCACCCTGTTTAGGCACACAGAATATATACAGTCTGTGCTTGCTTCCAACTGAACATAACGCTCGGGTTAATACAGTTTTCGTTATGTATTAAATAGAGACATCATTAATATGGACTATGAAGTGGGAGACATGCAGCTCACAGTGTCTGCCAGCCCAGAGCTCTGCATGAGGATGGGGGCACAGTTGGATGGAGCGGGGTGAGGAGATGCCTGGGAGCGAGAGGGGAGATGGATCTCTGTGAGTGTCACTGACTCATTCTGAGATTTAGGAGAGGTCTTTTCAGTCCATATATTTCTATTTTGGGGGGTGTCCAGATTTAGACATCTATTTATTTATTAACAAGGCTCAACGTTATGTACAGCTCCAATTGGCGTCAGTGCCAGCTTCTAAGTATCCTAAACTGAAGTCCCAAACTCGAGGACAGAAAATTAGAAGGCAGTTTTGCAAACCCTGGCCTCTGCTTTTCTGGGCTGCTTCATTCTCAGAGTCATGCCTGTGTGGCCTTACCCATCCTTGCAAAGTGGTTGGCAGAAATCTGCAACCACAGAAGCGCTCTACAAGTAATTATTGCTCTGCCTTACAAACGTGATGAGTGTTTTCACTGGTCACCTGTAACACCACTTGAATCCCACAACACAATTGTCCTTGTAGAAACAGATCAAGTATGTCTTTTTATTTGGTAAGTACAGAACACGCTGTGGTTTTAAGGCTGTGTACAGCCTTAGAAAGCTAAACATCACCGATCCGTTTTACAAGTGGAGACAATCCGTGCTCAGAAGAGGGATCTGCATTAGACCACACAGACTGCAGCAAGTCATGCACCAGAATACAGGATTTCTGACACAAAACTTCCTGGAACAAACACCGAATTGGTGGCTCTTAAACTCCTGCTACATGCACGCTGTCGTCGGTCACAGTGTGCCAGCTTTCATTCTCGCCTTTCCTTGCTAAATTAATTTGAAAGGTAGTTAAAAATATGTTTCCAGTATTACTTTGCCCCTCAAGTGATCTGTTACCGCTGGGATCCTGCTCAGCCATGGACTAAAAAGAAAAATCATCACCTGGTGCATCAGCGGGTGCAGAGGGGCTGTTATACTTCCTTGGAAAGGGTGAATAAATTTGCAGTGTGTGTTACTGCTATACTTCTAAAAACCTAACTTTGTGGCATGTTGTGAGATTCTGGGTGCCCATCTCAGTTATAAAGAAGGGAAAAACCCATCTATCGTGACTCACAGAACTGGTTGTTTCTGTGAAACTGATTCACTGGGGATATGACAGCTCACATCAGTTGGAACACAGTCGGATGGGCACTGGGTCACACCGTGTCAAACTCTTGCAGTGAAGCCGCGTGATATCATTGTTTTGGGTCCTGAAATTGATTTTGAGATCTGCACGTCTCACACATGTTGCTTGTGGTCTGAAATCCAACCGGGCCGTGAGGGGAGGGCGACAGCTGCCCAGCAGAGCCCACAGGGGCAGCAGGCAGGATGCCATTGCTTTTAGCTAAGTCACCAACAGAACCACGGTGCTTTAGGCACGGGAGAATTTCAGGTCTCCTCAGGTCTTTCAGCGGTCTCAGATCTTGGATGGGGTTTGCTCTACCCAGGTATCTTTGCTCAGTATCTGACTAAATGATTAGAATTTTTCATTAAGTAAGGGAATATTCTGCAGTTAGAAACTGGATTTATCACATCAGCTAATGTAAGCTTCCAGGTCTTTTAGGAGAAATAAAAAAACATGTGAGACAGACTTCACGTCTTCTTTGGGAAACAGACTCAGAGCACTACAAATCGAGGGGACTTTCCTCTCAGACCGGCCAGGCTTCCCGTTCAGAGAGAGCTGTGCCTTTGAAATGCATTTCAGCAGCTCAGGGGAAGGGGGAGAAACCCCAAGGGTTCAAGTGTTTAGCGTGGGATTTAGTTGGCTTTTCGCTGCCCGCTGCCCAACGTCCGACTTCTCCCCCATAACGTGTTGCCTGTGGGAGAACACAGGGATGCGGATCCGGGGTGCTCAGAGGGACGCGGCTCCCGCAGGCCTGGGGCAAGGCCTGGGGCAAGCCCCGGGGCAGCGCAGGGCCCTGCACGGAGGATGTCTGCATCTCCTCAGCAAACGGGGACGGAGGCAGGGCAGGGGCCCTCCAGCTCTGCTCGAGGCCCGGGAGAACCCGTTCCCCTCTGGACCCTCGGGCTCCCCTCAGCGCTGGGGCACCGGCAGTGCCGGGCCCTCGGTCCCCTCGGGGTGCAGGGCCGCCAGGAGCCCCTCGGGGCTCGGGATCCTCCCGCTCCCTTCACGCCGGACAGGCTGGGCTCCCCGGCAGTCCCCATGCCCAGGCTCGCCTCACAGCTGAGCGGCCGGCAGCTGGTCGGCTGTCACCGGCCCCCACGGCCCGAGACGCCGCGGGCTCCCCTCAGGACCCAACAGGACAGCACCCCCCGCCCCCCTCACGGCGGCTGCCCGCTCCCGGCACGAACCGCCGCTCGACCCCCGCGAGGCGGGCAGCGGCGGGGTCCCCCCGCAGGTGGGGAAGCCCGTCCGCGGCGGCCGGAGGCGGGGCGCCCCCGCCCTCCCAGCGTGCCCCGCGGAGGGGGCGGGCGGCCCATGTCCGCCATCCCGGCATGCCGCGCGGCCGGGCAGCAGCCGGAGCAGTCGCGGCGGCCGCGTCCCCTCCCTCCGGTGTGAGACAGCAGCCGCCCGCCGAGCGCGAGTGAAGAGCCGCCGCCCGCACCTCTTCCCCCCGGCTTCCTGCTCCTCTGCCCCTGTCCCGCGCCGCTGCCCGGCCGGCCATGCCGTCTCGGGCAAGGTAATGAGCCGCAGAGCCCCGGGGTCTCGGCTGAGCGGCACCGGCAGCAGGCAGCACTACCACCCGCGGGGCTGGAATGACTGGCAACCCAGGTGGGCAGGGCTGGGGCAGGGGGCGCGGCCTGGCCGCCCGCGGGGCGCGGGGGCCCGGGCAGCGGGGCTCAGCGGCCGGCGGTTCGGCTCGGCCCCGCCGCCGGGCCTGGGGGAGCGGGGCGGCGCGGGCCGCGGCGGCTCGGAGCGGTGGCGGAGCCACTTCCTGGCCGCTGGGCCTAGGGGCGGGCGGGAGGCAGCCGCCGGGCCTAGCGTGGGGCGGGTGGCGGCGGGCCGGCCGCCGGGCCTAGGCGGCGGGGAAGGTGCCGGCCGCGGCCGTGCCCCGGCGGGAGCCGGACAGAGGCGCGGGGCTGGGGGGGGAAATTCTGGATCCGTGCCTGCCGGCGGCCGGAGACGGAACGGGGACGGGTCTGTCACCGCGCGGGGCTCGGCGGGACCCCGGTCAGGGCTCGGAGCCGGCGGGTGGGAGCGCTCTTTCCTGTCCCCGCCTCCCCTCCGGGTGTCCCCCGCTCCCCTGGGCCTCCCCGGGCCCGGTGGGGCGGCCGGCGGCCCTCTCCTGCGCCTCGCCCCGCGGGACGCTCGGCGGGGAAGCTGCAGCCTCGGGGTCCTGCCCTGGGGCACCTCGGTCTGCTGGGGCTGGCTTTCAGTGGGCGGTTAATCGGAGAGCAGCGGCTGCAGAAGCACTCGTGGGCTTTTGGGGGTTAATAAAATACTACGGGATCATTATTATTGTTGTTTTTCATCCGGGGGAAGTAGTGGAGCTGTAAGTAGATGGGGGTGAGAGCCAGTGCAGTGTGCTAGGTTTTAAGGTGTTTACACCTGGTGCTCTGCTACTTAGTGAAATTCAGTCTGTTGACTTCTCTAGTCGAGTATAGAGAGTATTTTGGGTAATAGTTGCTTCTAATATATCTGATATATCTGCTCTGCTGCTCAGCTTTGCTACTTTAAGAGTCACAGTTGTTGTGTAGAACTTGTAAATACATTAGGTGTTTTGTGTTTGTTTTTTAACTATGGAAAACTTGGCCCTTTTTTGGTGTTTCTGAAAGTTTAACATAGTATGAGTTCCTACTTTTAAACTTCCCAGCAAAGACAGAGTGGTATGCGCTCGGGAATGCATTTACAGATCACAGTCCCAATTGTGATTTGAGCTGGGAAAATTGGGTGGATGTGAAGGTAGGTCTTACAGAGCACAGATGTGACTCTGGATTTACTATGAAGGAGGCTCTCCTTTTGCTCCAGCAGCTCTCAGTGCAGCCCCTCTGGCTAACGCTAGAGGCTGATTGGTTCTTAATGGTGCATGTGGCATGGTTATTTAAGTTCTAATTTCTTTGCTATTAACTTCTTGGTCAGCTAACTTTTTACTATGTTTTACTCACTTAAAAACTTTCAAATGATATTTCCTTAGGTCATCCTGATTATTTTTTTGGGGTAGGGTGGTTTAAGTTGTCAGGTGTCTCTCCTTAACTACTACCTCACTTCAGGTTTCTGGGCTGTAGTCTGGATTTCTGGACCTTAACTCCTGATGATCCCACGTGGAAGAGATTGGATATATGTCCTGTGTCTTTGCAGTGGATGGCTTCTCTAAATGCTTTTCAGCTGGATATATTAATTTGTCAAAGTTCTATCTTTTAGCCTAGAGAAGATGTCTCTGAGAGGCTAGGAAGCTGACTTGCCCATGTAGTGTTGTCTGTATTAGGCTCAGTTGTGTCGGGAGCAGTGCTTTCTCACAAGCAGCCTGGTTTAAGTTAGGCTGTTTGTTCCCTCTAAGTCTGATGCTGTGCTGTGGTTTGGTGCCTCCTCAGCTGTTAAGTCAAGCGGCTGTAAATGGGGCTGCTGAAATAACTGTCCCAAAAGGCACAGCAGAAACAGAAGTCTGAGAGCACTGGAGCAAGTGTAGCTGGCTGGGGGAGATCCATAGCATGGGTAGGGCCTAGCTCTGTGTCCATCACACCGTGCCTTTAGAGCTCCTGCTAAGAAATAGGCAACACCTCTTCTCTCATCCCATCACTTGTAAGAATTTAACTTTATTCTTTCTTTTAAGTATATTATTTAATCTCCTGAGATAGCTTAAGAACCACAGTCATTTGCACAGCCCCAAACACAAAGCACATTTATCTCTATATGTTAAGCTCAAGTACTTTAAGTCTCAAAAAGATAGCTTTGGTGATGTGGAACCCATGAGTCTACAGCAAGAACTTAGAGAACTTAATCTTTGCTTAAAGAAAAAAGCAGAGACTAATCTCTTTTTTTTTTTTTGGTGTTAACTAATTTTTAAGTCATTTACATGCCTGGTTGAAAGGAGGTCTGCTATATAAAACTGGCAATGAGTGTTTCTCTTTCGTTGATTGCTCTTGGACAAACCCCACAAGAGAGAATTTACCCACATATTCTTTCCTTCCTCTTTCTTGGTACTGTTAGTTTTATTTAGCTTAAGTGATGTTGCTGGTAGGTGTTTTCTTGCAGGGCATGGAAGTGGCAATGCACATGGCCAGGGTAATGAAAGCTACAATAGCTGTAGTTGCTTCAAGTTCCTAAAGGAGAAAAAAGGAACTGCTAGTGTGCAGATGTTACCAGAAACACACACTGCTGCTTGTGTAAAAAATACCTAGATCAGTGGTTGTTACTGGGTCCAGATTCCTCTCAGATTTTAGTGATGTTGATCAGCACCATGCCAGGGGATGGAAAAGGTGTGAGACTGAAGTTTGGAGCTCACATCCTTCTCCAAGGGAGAGTAGTTTTTAATTAGAATTTCACACAGAATTGTAGGGGTTGGAAGAGACCTCAAAAGATCATTGGGGTTTTGTCTGTTTCTGCATGGATGCAATCACATCTGTCAGATGCATGTGGACTGGTTTTCCTGCTGCGTGTGTGTTGACAGAGCTGTGTACTACAGAGGAAGAAGTAGTCCTGATAGCTATGGGCACATGAGTGTGTGCACTGAGGTGTACCAGGCCCTAAATTAATAGCGACACCAAAATTCAGCTGAATGTTGGATGTGTGTGACCAGAGAACAGTGAGGCTTGTTTTTGAGAAGGCTTGATTAGATCTTGTTCCCCCTTTCTCTAATCTCTACAGCTTGGGGGACCTTTGCTTCTTATTTTTCTTTCCTTTTTGTGTGACAGATTGCACTGTGTTTTTCCTGATACAACTTCTGGGGAGGGAAATAAAGTCATGTCAGTGTGCAGGTCTTGTATGTGAGTGGTGTTAATTTGTTAGAGCACTAAAGGCTAATTATGTCCTGAAACAAGCAATGCTTACCTTTGGTAGGAAAAGCTCTGGGTGGCAAAGCAAGCTTCACATGCTTCTGCTGGTACTAGGAAGGAGTTTGAGTGCAGGGTGTACTTTCATATTCTTAGGCAAAAGTGCAAAAAGGAAGAGAAGAGCTTAGTTAACGAGAGCTCTCTGTCTGTCCTATCACAAATGTAGGCTAGCAGGGAGTAGATGGAAAAGTGAAAAGAAAATCTTTCACATCTGAGAAGTTCCAGAAGTGTCTTACTAGCTTCACTACTGCAATTTGTTCCTGCAAATGAAGTGTGTCCTCCTTGTGCAGTGTCATCAGAGCTACGAATGACTAACTTCTGCTAGCACGCTGCCTGCCAAACCAGGCTGCCACCTAGGTCCCCGTGGGTCTAGGCACGATGAGACAGGGCAATAAAACGGAACTCTTCTTCCAGGAAGCTTCTAACAGGACAGCAGTATTGGCTAGTGCTTAGTAATTGAGCACAAGTGCCTTGTGCTTAGCAAAAGGCAGACTGGAGGTACTGGAGGCACAGAAGCTCATCAGAGCAAATGGGCTAAGAAAGTGATGGTTAGGGCAGTGCTGTTCGAGGCATGTCTTCTGCAAAAGACAGGCACCCCTTGCTCTGGATATAGTCTGTATAGTTGTAATGTTGGGCTAACACATTGGGTGACAGGCTGGCTGATAGTAGTGGGTGCTGTGTATAAGGGAGGTGGAGGCAGAGACTCTGTTTCTTCTGCATTTGCATGTACAAGGTACAAAGAAAATGTTGGTTTTTAGGATGAGATCTTGGTCTGGACAGGTCTGGAACTGAGAGACCTGAAAGCTGGCAGTGCAGAGGTGCTTGAGGATGTCACTGAAATTTCCTGAGGATGGGTGTAGAGTCACATAGAATGAAATTGGGAAGGCTTCTCCATCCCTTCAGGGATAATTGAGAGAGCAGGGCACAAAGAATGAGAGATGTGTACAACAGGGAGGGAGAGAAAAATAGTCTGAGATATTGAAAGCAGCTTAGAGAGTGTGATGCACTCCCAGGTGTGAGGTGCCTTTGTGAAGAGGTCAGTGGGTGCCTTGGAGAGATTCAGTGGACACTGCGTGGGAGATGCTGAGCAGGAAGGGGTTCAGTTCTGAACTGGCAATGAGTAATTCTGGATCTCCTTTCACATCTGAGTGTGGTGAATGTGCTGATCGGGTTGGGACAGTATGAGATCAAAGAGCTTTCTGTGCTTTTTTGGTAAAATGGGAGAGCCTAAGTTTGTAACGTGAAAGCCTTTGTTTTTAATATGAGAACACAGGAGAATGAGATGTGAGAAAGATGAAAGGAGAGAAAAGTGTGTCAGTGGGAAGCAAAAGGCACTTAGAGAGCAGGTAGTATGGCTGTTCTTGTATGGAAGATGAGGTCGTACCAGTGATTTCCCTAGCATGATACCCTGTGTCCCGAAATAGCTGTATCAGAAGATGTCTATGGGAAAATAAGACCAGAATGCATAGATGTGATAGGTGATACATTGCCTCCTAATGCCTATTGCAGGACAGAGGGAAATCAGCTTCTGGTAGGGAATTGAGGTGATTCGGAAAGCTGCTGTGGCTGCAGGTAGATGTCCAGCAGTGGGGATGGCAGAGTTGCAGTAGGGGAGTTGTGAATTAGTTATTTCACTAGTAGAAAACAGCTGCTTGTGCTCTTATTGTGCTCTCTCTACTCCAGGAGTAAAACAAAAGTAGGCTTTGGGGCGGGCTTGGCCAGGCTTGGGCTTGGCAAGCTGGACCTAGTGATGGTGAAGGAGGAAGGGAGGTCGGAAGCTTGGTGAGAAGCTGTTAATTTGAGCGGATACAGTGACTCTAAGCTTTAAATGTTTTATTGACAGAGATTTGAAGTAATGAGGAATTCATCTGCATTGTAGCAAATAAACTTGGCAAACAGAGCAAGTAAGCAAGTAAAATTGACTGACTTGAACGATTATACAGCAGCCTTGTCTCAGAATAAAGCCTCCATGTAGATCCTGTACTTGGAAGTGAAATCAAATAGAATAATTAAGTGATTTTTGTCTCAAAATAATATCCATATGGCAGGGTTGTTCTGAAAGAGCTACAGATAATGAGTAGTATACACCAGATTGTTTGTTACAAGTTTCTTGGACAAAAATTCTTAAGGCTTCCATAGAGCTAAAGAAACATGATATATTTAAGATTGACCTATTTTTCTTTTTTCTAGATAAAAAGATTTTATTTTTTGTTTAAAGCCAGTTGTTCTCAGCCATGCCTTCTTCAGTCAGACCATTGGCTGGTCTAATCGTGCTGATAACTGTTGATGGAAGGAGACGTGTACACTTTTTTTTGGAAAAGTCTAACTTTTCCATGTCTCTGGGGGAAAAAGGAGGTAGATTTGTTTTTTGTTTTAGGAAGCACTAGTAGTCATTTCTGCTTATTTGAGTGGGTGGACTCCTCAAATTATTTTTCTGATGGAAAAAGGCAGGTTAGAAATCACCCTGCAGAAAACTGAATGCAGTATCTTCTGTATAAATGATCTTGCTGAAATGATGTTTGCAGGAGACTGGTGTGGGGGTAGGCTGGAGGTCTTCCACCTGGAGCCAGGTGTAGGTGAGAACTGTCTCTGAGCTCCTGAAGTGCTTTCCTTAGTCTCCATCACCGAGCTTCTCAGGTGGAAATTAGAGCAGTGTCTCAGGGTGGCAAATACGGTTTCAAAGCTGCAGTACAAGGTAACCGGGGTCACGTTCATCCTTCCCAGTTGCCATTCCAGCTGTACCTGACATCACACCGATGTCTGTACTCCTGCTTAGCTGTTGCAAAGGTGCAGTGTGATTTTATTAGCATACAATGTTTGTTCTCTGTCACAGTGTCAGTGTGTGGAACTGATCCATGTGTTGATGCATAGACTTGTTTGTAAAGATGGCAGAGTGTGAAGTCTGTCCTGTAGCCTGCCATCTGCATGGCACACTGGTTGAAGTGGGTAAATGCTCTCCCCAAGTGCAGGCAGGAGTAGGGGTGGCCGGGAGTTCCTCCATGGCCCGGTGACTTGGCTGTGGTGTGTCTTAAGGGGCTGGAGGGCAGAGGGAAAGGCAGTTCTGTGTGAGACTTTGGCAAGTACCTGTGCACAGAGTGGCTGTGATGGGGTTCAAAGCATTCTTTTTTGAAGCCATGAACACATGACTGGTGTGAAACATGGTGTTTGAAAGTTGAGTGTCTCCTCCCATGCACACAGAGCGTGTGAGCTGGCACAGCAGCGCCTCGTGTCACCCAGGTGCCTGGGTTCCTCGGAAGGGACAGCAGATGACAGGTACTGGGGCTGTGTCCGCAGGACTTGATGAACCTCAACTGCTTACCCCTGCTGTCGTGGGAGCCTGCAGTACAGTTCCTGACTCTGCTTCCCCTGGGAAGTGGTCTGTACACCTGGAGTGCCAGCAGTGCCGGGCCCAGGAGGCGATGGGCTCTGCTTCTGGGGTGCTGCTTTCAGTTCAGAATCCTCCCCCAGAGCATCAGGGACCGTAGCAGCCAGCTGGGTCACAGAACTTCCTCATTCTTTGGAAAAACTATCTTTCTATCGAGGACTTTTTCTCTGCCTTATAAAGAAAGGTCAGAAATGGTTTTCATTGGGAGCTGTTGTCTCTTACAGTGATATATGGGGAAGAAGTACAGATTTTTAAGAAAATCCTGCTAACCTTTTAGTTGGGTGACACTGTGAACTGATTTGCTTGCAGAAAGCTGTTCCTAAGGACAGAATGAAGTGAGAGTGTGGTTATTCCCAGGGAAACGATAGGCTTGTGTATTACACCACACTGGGAAACTTCCCAAAGTGTTTGAAGGCTGTGGTGTGGGCAGGGAGGTTAGCTGGGAACACCTGGGGTCCTTCAGTGGATTGGGATATGCAGAACAGTCTCATCAGTTCTACCTTTAATCAGCTTGCCTTCAGACTTCAGAATTTCAGACTTAATGCTTGACAGTTGGAGATGATAGTCTACAGCACATCACCGTAAGGAAAGTGGTGTTTTTTGGGAGGTGTGCTATTAAGAACCCATCAGTACTTAAATTTACCAATTGAAAATTTGTCAGCCTGTTCCACTGAAAGGCTAAAATAATTGGAATCCTCTGTGATAGACTCTGCTGTTCCTCAAAGTGAGATGGAAGTCTCCAGAGGTTTTAGGGCAGGGGAGAGAAAATCTGGGAGCTCTGTAGCTGGCTGGAAGACTTGGATGTGGTGTAGGCACACTGAGTTTGTACCGTTTGAAGGTAGAGTGCAGAACTTTGTTGTAGTTCAGCATGATTAGATGAATGATGAAGGTCCAACTGGACAAGTATTCCTGCTGCCATGAGCGGAGTCTTCTCCCAAGGCGTTGGCTGGTGAGCGGCACCGCCTGCGCGGTGGGCACAGAGGTAGGTGCGATACCACAGCGAATACCCGATTTCCTGCTTTCAAGCACTGTTCCAAGCATAGTGTCTTGTAACGTTCTCAGGAGATGAAAGTACAGGCTGGGGTGTCTTTATCTCCAGTTGTTGCAAATATCACCCCACATACTACTCTTCCAGTTGTACTGAGGATGAGCTGCATTTGCAAATCGCCAAGTCTTCTGGCTGGCTTAAATACCACCTGCTTCCCAAAAAATTCAGCTCTGTTTCTCTTTTGGCCTTGAGATGTGTTAAACACCTTTTCTCTGAATTTGTCTGCTGGTTCTAATCACAGTGTTCTCTTGAGAACTAAAAAGGAAAGATTTTTTTCCCCAAGAACATGTGGTGTTTGTCCTTACACCAATTGTAGTTAATGCAGAGAAAGGAGAAGGAATGATCTGTCCTGCTTCTTGTTAAATCATCACATGAACTGTCCAAACCAAAATGAAAATAGATCTTCAGGCTTTGCTTAGGAAGTCTTGAACAAGGTGATTCCGAATATACTTCAGTTGAAGAAAAATTCTGCCAAATTTTGGGTTTGATGGATATTAATTTACTGGTTTTAATGTAAACCCTTCAGCATTGCTTGTCTGAATGCATTTGAATTTAGGCTCTGAAGTCTCATGCACACAGGTTTAGTATATTGAAGTTACTCTTGTGTGTGTATATATATATAAAAATGATATCACTTAGTATGTCCAGTCATTCTCACCTTTTTCCTTAAAAGTTTCTTTTGGGCTTAAATAAGTTTTTGGACATGAGTGGTTTAATGCAGATTTTTTAAATTCACTTTTCATCTGCAAATATTTACTTTTAATTTACATTCTGTTTTTTTCCCCACATTAGAGACTGTTTTCATATCTTGCAATTTTTTTTGCACAACTTACAGAACTTTCTAGGGGGTCCCCATAGTGATTATCAGTTACCTGCTGGTAACTAGCAAAGGGTTTGGCGTTGCTCACTAAGGCCCATAGCATGCTGTGGCAGTGTTCATGTTGGGGTGAGTAACGCTTTCACAGAGGGTAGGTGCTATATTTCCTACCTGTGCTATATGCCTATACCTGGTTGTACTTTACTTGTCACTTCTGGGAAGTAATTTTTCAGTATATCGGTGTCCATCTGAAATGAGACTTGAGAACATCCTAAGAAAAGGCACTGGCACACTACAATGCATTTCCCTTGCATGTCGCTGTAATAATTAATCAATTCTAATCCCAGCTTGAAGTTAAGCTCACTTTTTAAGAAGCAGATTAGGAGTACAACTTCTTTTTGACACAGGAAAATACATTTGGGATTGTCATTTCAATATGTTGCATTTATAAGTGAATGTGAATCCCACTCTTGTTATACTCCTACATAAATAAATATTTTTCTCTTTATAGAACTGACAGTGCATCAGCTGACCAGGACAATTTAAAATACTCTTCATCCAGAGATCGGGGCAGTTCTGCCTCCTATGGATTACAACCCTCAAATTCAGCTGTGGTGTCTCGACAAAGACACGATGATATCAGAGTCCACACTGACATACAGAATGAAGAAAAAGGTATTCAGATTGCTCTTTCGTGTGTAAATGGTGAGGGGACATTCAGATGAAGGCAGTAAACTTGAAATGGTGGCAACTTCTTTTTTCTAAAGGCAGCGAACTGATAGAACTCATCGATTCCTGATAAATCTCTCAATACAGTGATACTGTGCCAAAGAAATGGGACTGACACAAATGGTGAGGAAAATACCTGCTTGTATTAGGAGAATGTAAGAGAAGACTCAGTGCATTAACAGAATAAGCACTTTTTCCTAAAAAAATAGTATTCTGGATGTGTCTGATCTGCAGGATGTCATTTCTTTCCAAATACTGTCTGGTGCTCCTGGTGTTGAAAATGGGCTGCCAGATTAAATGGGCTCTTAATGTGGTATGTTACCTACTGCAGCAAACCAGGATCTTGCTTTGGGTATCAGATCTGTACTTTGTCCTTAATGGGAATCTCTACTTCTATGTGCCTTGTTCTGGCTTCATATAAATCATGTGCTGTATGTCTCACACCATGCTTTTTCTGCAAATACATTCTCCAGAAAATAGCTGAAAATTCTTTTTCATCTTTATGAAGACATCTGTAATCGATTACTTTATAAATCACCAAACATAGGTATGAAATAGGGACTCTGCAAGTAAGAAATCCTCCTCTCTAGACTGGAAAAACCTTCAGGCTGGCCAGGCTCAAAAAAAATCTCCCAGGAATATTAGTGTGGGAGTTTTTGTTCAGGAGCCTAAGAAGAATTCATACTCCCCCTGCTTCCCTGGCCTGTAACTGTCCCTAAGAATTGCTCCATCTTATGGGAAGTTCCAGCTGGGTGTGCTGATGCAAATGTTTTTTAAGTAGTAGGTACTGTTAGTGCAAGGCAGGAGCATGGAACAGGTATTCTTTATCTGCATACCCTGAGAACCGTAGGATTTGGTTAACTTCAATAGAGAAACTGCTTAGGAAGTGAGTGTGTTTCATGCAGACTGGCATGGTAGGTTATTCTTGTACTTTGAAGTGTGCTGGTATTTAAAGAACATCCTGGCAGTGTAGTGAAATAGTAAGTTTTGGGCAAATTCGGTAAGGTAGGAGGAGAAGCTGCTGGGAAAGTGCCATTTGAAAAGAAAAATACACCCCTCTCCCTCAAGTGCTGTGTCTCACAGGGCATGTTGCTGGTAGCTCAGCATTGCAGCCGTGCTGCTGTGCTCAGGTGTGACTCGAAAAGAAATGATGAGGATATTCTGTACTAAACAACCAAATTCCATGTGTTCCCAGCTCAGTTTTGGTTAAATTTGTAAGCCTACAGATGCAGAGTAGTTTCTTTGTTTACTAAGATTTTTCAATTAATCTGTTGGAGGCTACCAGCATGGAATTTTCATTTAGAGAACAGCTCCCACCCCCTTCATCTCTCTCTCACACACACACCCCAGGAGATAACTGAAGAGAGGCATAACATAGTATTTACAGCCCCATTGCTGAAAGTCATGATTTCCCTGCTGTTTTTTAATTACTGTGACAATTTATTTTATATTGTTACCAAAGCTGTGCCATCTGTATGTCAAGTGGGGAAAATGTAGGTTTGTGTTTAATTCATTTAAGATCATGTCAGATATGCTGCAGCAGATACTACGTAGCTTTGCAGGCAACCAGAAAAGCTGAGATACTTTGTGTGTCAGAGGGAAAGGTCTCAATCACTTAACTCCAGTAGTATATGGAAGTGTGTCTGTTCTGGTAGTTGATGTTTGTGGTCTGAATGCATGATTATCTGACCTCTCCAGTAAACTAATTCCTTCGTGTCTTTGAGTTTTAGTGACAGACTTCTGTTTAGTCATAAACATAATTATTGCTCTTAGAAGTAGCTTCTTTTGTGTGACAGTGTTGGTTTGTTGTGACAAAATAATGTTAAGGTGATATACATGCTAATTTGTTTAAAAATTGAGTTTAATGTTGTAATCCCAAACATATGCATGTTATCTTTACAGTAATTGTAATTAATTAATCACAACTGAGGTTTGGCACAGGGTTTTCTGTAATGATTGGTAGTCCAGTGCATATAGAAACAGACACTTCTACCAGTAGGTCACAGGTTCTCTTTGCCTTCAAGATGATGTTCTTCATATCTTCTAAGGTCCAGATTCAGCTTGAATGTATTTTTTTATCCATCCTGTGGGAAGGCTGCCTCTCTTTAGAGAGCCACCTCTCCCTTTGCCTAGGCTTCCTTTACATGCTGCTGCCGGGGCACTGGTGGAAATCCCTTTTCTGAAAGAAGCCTCATGTATTTTTTGCTCTCCTGGGTTTAATTTTATTAGTCGATTCTTCCTCATCTGAGGCCGGGAGCTTTAGAAACCTGCCTGCCCAGCTGCCCTGGAAGTGAGCTCTGGTACAGGAGCGAAGTACTGGGCAGGCTCAGGGGACAGTTTCATTTCTCTGTGGTACAGTGGAGGAAGAACCTCCCCCTCAAAGTGGTGTGGCAGGCTGGAAAAATCTTTGGTTTCAATATCTGAGTTATGTAAATCATTGTGGATCTAGGAGTAAAAATAATCAAATTACCCCTACTTTTATTTGTTTCATATTGTTACCAAACAAGTACCGTGTGTGTCTCAAGTGAGAGAATATAGGATTGAGTTTGATTTAAAATACTGCCAGCCTTGGTGAGTGAGAATGTTGAGTGTTATATGTTTGGGGGTAGTTTTTCAATCTGTACATGGAAATAATCTGTGAATTTTAAAAAGCTTTATTTTTTTGGCCATTATATTGAACCGGTGTGGTGGACTTGTAAGAAAAAGAGTATAAATTGGATGGGTGTAATCAAGGAGCAAGCAAGCAAATGTATCTAGCAGTTTGCCATGAAGGGCCTTGCAAAATACAGGGCCAAAAAGAAGAAGAATACTGCAAATGCAACAAAATTGATATTAAACTTGATTGCAATAGAGGATTTTTCATACGCTTCAAAAAGACTGATTAGGGTCTGAATATGTGACCTGGAAACTTACAGGGTGGAACAATACACTTCTGCCTGTGAAGGTACAAAAGGATGCTAAAGGAGGTGGTAGGGATAGGGCTGCTAATTTCCATATGAATTGAGTAACTTACACTGCACTACTTAATATATGGTCAGGTAGCTGGTTTTAATCTCACCTTGGTTTTTCCACAGGTGGCTACAGTGTCAATGGAGGATCTGGGGAAAATACTTATGGTCGGAAGTCGTTGGGGCAAGAGCTGAGAGTTAACAATGTGACCAATCCTGATTTTACCAGTGTTCCGCATGGGAATCGTGCTTTAGCCACAAAAGACATGAGGAAATCACAGGGTAAGGATACCACAGGTTTCCAGGGAAAGACGGTCTCTTTGGGCAACCTCTTGTGTTCAGAATAAGATTAAAAAATCTGTATGGACTATTTTGTGATGTATGGTTGATGATCATGGAAACTGCTGTCTTGCATTTACTGTTCCCTGCATTGAGAATTCCTCCACAGGTTCAGCAGATCTCTTGGTTCTATGGCTTATGCAATCAACCTTTCAGGCCCCTTTAAATAGCACCTGAACCCTTATTCAGGTTAGCCAAATCTGCCAAAGAGATCAAGGGCTCCAAGAAGGATAATTTGCTCTTAGACTTGTGGAAAATTGAGTAAAAACTTGTTAATGAACAAATCCCTAGTGTGGGGAAACCAGCATCAGTGAGCTCAGCCATTACCTGTTCTCTCTGGCCTATGGGTTAGCACGTTGTACCAGCTGGTTAGTCCATATGTGGGTGCTCCTGTGCCTGCCACAACTCCTGCTCCCTCTTGCTCAGCTGAGGATGAGAGGATGGGGAGGAACTGGAGGCATCGTAAGAATGTGGGCAGGGTCTTGGTAGATGCACAGAGGGGAAATCTGGAGTTGCAGGAGGGTCCAAGAATACTGGGCTTGTGTTTTTGAGAAAGAAGGCTTTGCTTTTTTGGGGTGTTAAATCATAGGGGTGTTTTAAAAAAGGAAATATTCCAAGGACTTTTGAATGAAAATAGAAACTTCGTTATGACTAATCGCTGCCATTTATTGTGTCACTTAGTATAAGTGGTAATTGAGCCACTGACAAAAACTGTGACTGCTGTATGCCAGGCGTGTTCTAAACATAGGAGGACATGGTGCTTCTCTTCAGGGATTTGTGTTTTGGAGGAGACAAAAGGTGAAAGAAGGGTGTTTGGTGTGTTTTGCGGGTGGAAGAACTAAGGTGCAAGTGGTGACATGACTGTTGTGAAAGCCTCATCTTTGGAACAGGTCGAACTCAGTCTTTATGATCCTATTCTAGTCTTGTGATATAAAAAACACTCAGTTCTTTTTGTGTCTTAAATTATGTCTATGTAGAGGAAATAGAGAATTGTCTAACAGAACTGTGTGTAAATACTCCTGGTAGTGGGCCTCTGCATGAATTTACTATTAGTACTGGTAGAAAATTCAGACCCTTCTCCTAGGTGTGTGAGCACCCCTTTAATCCTTGATGTTGGGAGCTGTAACTTTGGATGACTGAAGTTGCTGCCTGTGACTCATGCTTCTCCACGCAGCCTGTCCTCTGGATGTCAGATCTCAAGAGTTCCTCTGGTTTAGCTGGGCTGTCTGTGATTGTTGCAGGTTTCAGGAAGCCCTGTTGTTTTTTCATATCATCCTGAAAATACAGTGGGATTACGTTGCAACAGGATCTTATTTTAAAAATTCTCTTATATTTTCCTGTTGGTGTGTGTTGAGCAATTTCTAAAACATTTGCTTTCTGTGAGATGGCATGTGGCTCAGCTCTTGCTGATTTTCACAAGTGGAAGTCGTTCTGGTGTCTGTTAACTAGTGCTCTGGTTAGTAAGTTTCTGTCATGCTCTTTGTTGGTTTATTCCTTTTTAAATTTTATTTTTAGGTTATGATTATGGCTCAACAGACAGCTAATAGTTACTTTCTTAGGGAGTGACGCCAATATTCATCAGATATTAACTGAATAAAACCAGAGCTGCTTTTAGTGGAGAGTTCTGAATGGTACGCCTTGTTCTGGCAGCAGTTAAGTGTGTGTCTCATACCAGTAACCTTGGTGGTGGTAGTTTTATTTGTACAGTTCTGCTTTTAGGATTTTTTTGTATGTAGAACAGCACAATCATATTTGAAAATAAACCCCAGTTTTCCAAGAAGAGATTACAAAGAAAGAGATAAATGAAGACAACACCAAAAGGCTGCAGGTTGTGGATTTAATCCAAGGCTTGTGATAACTGTTGACTTTTCATCTAACACTGAATCCACCAGCATTTTTGGAGACAGAAGGGGACACTTTTTTAGGGCCTTTGCAAAGATTTAGAATACATTTATAACAAGTTTAGTAAGTAATTTTCAGTGTTTCCCGAACCACTGCATCCTGGTTTGTCTGTCAGGAGCAGTATTGAGTGGCAGACACCAGTGCAAACTGGGAGTGACAGAAGCAGCGACGGGCTCCATGTGTTCCTGGCCAAGTTAGTGTAGGTGGGGTGCAGCTGCAGGAGTATTGAGAAAGAGAAAAATGTCTTCTACTTGAGGCACATCTGTTGGCTTGGCAAGGATTGTATTATGGGGTGGCCAGTGCACTGACAGATTCAAATCGCTGTTTTGAGAAGCTTCATAAGCAGACAGTCTGATAGTGAAATCAGTGTGTGCAGGTTTGGTTTAGTTTAAGCTTTCCAGATACATTCAGTACCATAGAACACGGTGCCTTCCTAGGAGAAGAGTTTTCCTGTGGAATTATTCATGAAGAGCAGTTGCATTTCTTACTTTGTGTACCATAGTATTTGTTCATTTCCCTTGTAACCAAGCTGTAAAAGCACTTTCACTCTTGTTTGCATATCTCATTTCCAGGCTATTGCATTTAAACTTTCAAAACATATTTTTTTCTCTTTGGCCTGGTGACTTCATGCTACTGCCCAGGATTTAAAGGAAATGGTAGATGTGGTAAACCCTTGGGCAGGCTGCATTCTGCCTGGCAGCTCACATCTGGGCAGAAATACAAGGAGATCCTCAGATCTGAGAGGTGATCATCTAGCAGGGATGGTACCATCACTTGGGAAGACTTCAGATGCTGCTTCAGAAGGTGTCTTTGCTGATTGTGATTCCTTGTATGCTTCTCACCAGACAGAGGGCTTTTTGTCCACTGTGGAAGCCTGTGGATTCCAGAGAAAGCAAGGAAAAAAAATTTAATTCTTCCTATATGGATGTGTATGCCTTTGTCTTTTGTAAAATCAGGAACATCTTAGAAGAGCTCTTCATGCCCATCAGATGACATCTCAGCCTGTCTTGTGGAGTCGTGCTAGCTGGGAACAAAACATAGATTTGATCCTTCAGCCTCTTACTGCTATTTTAATGTTTGCTAAGCCTGCCTAATCCTTCAGAATGTCAAGTGTCTTCAAAATTAATTGCTTAAACTGATGCCTGGCAAGAAACAGATTATCCAAGCCTATTTTATTCATACTCTTTTAAAATAAGAGATATAAAAATAAGGTTGAGAATGTTCTTCGTGACTGTTAACACAGAAGACATGCTCTACTGCAGATGCTGCTGTGACCTATGGGAGTTACTGGCCATAGGATTCTGTAACACAAAGGGTTTGGTTTCTTACATCTCCTTCTCCAGGTTACTACAAGTTACCACTAGTAAAGCAAATACATGCCTAAGATCTGTTACTTCTACCCACACTTCTGTGTGTTATTCCAAGTGTTACTGGTTGAGTGCTTGCCAGAGTCCTCCCAGGAGAGGGACCTGTTGATGACAAAGTCTCACTTCAGAGATGATCTGCATGACAGAGCCTGGCAGTGGTCAGGTGTGCTGAGCAAAGGGTCCAGGAGATCTTGCGTAATGAAGTCTTTGCAGGGGGACCACTCAGAGAAGCTCCATTTTGGGTAGAAAGTGACATAAGGGGGCATAGGATACAACCACCTGGAGCCACCAGTAGCTTTTACAGCTTTTCACCTGGAACAGCCAAAAGATGATGATGCTCTCTATTTTCTCAGACCAATGTTTGCTCTCCTGGACTGTTTTTCCAGCTGCAGCAGCCAATAGCTGTTGCTGATTCCTGCTTTTCCAGGGTGTTTTTCACCTTCCCAGACAATAAGTTTCTCATTGCAGGTTTTGGTTTTGCACTTATCACGGGTATCTCGGGATGCCTCAAGTTCTTGGGTACCCTAAGGTGCCAGTAAGGCTGCTCCAGGTTCCCAGACGGGATTCTCAGGGTAGCAGTTCCCAGGCTGGCAGATGACATCATCTGTCAGTGTTTTACCATTAGAACCTGGTTCTTTATGGCTCCCATTGGTTGATGGATGTGGAACGCAGCAGAGAGGAAACGCTGTTTGTAGCTGTCTTGGGTGCCTGCAGGGTGACTAGGAAAACCTCAGCATGTTCCATGAATCACCGTGAAACTTCCCACCAGAAGCTTTGTTTCCTTTTTGCATATGAGGGAAAGGAATTGTTCATGGGCATTCCTAATTCTGATTGGCACCTAAATCAGGGGAACAGTTGTGATGTGACCTTCACTGGTAGTGGTAGTGCTGTTGGTCAATTTAGATGAACCATTTTCTTAGGAAGATGTTGATTCTGCTGTGTTATGGCCCCCTTAAATCCATAGCCTCTGCATGCTGTGTGCTTGTGTTCCTCAGGAGAGGAAGAGAAGATCTGTTTTCCTTTTAGAAGTGAACCCTGATAGCTATGAGAGGACAACTTGAAATATTTCTTGTGCCAAAATGATTGAACTTTGTTTCTTGGTAGTTGCTTGAGCTTCAATCTGCTTCTTTGCTTCAAGAATCTGGTTGTTTTTTCTGCAAGGTTTTCTTTTAATAATATTTGTGGGCTTTTAAAGTTCTATTTAGATAAAGGGAACTAAACCCAGGGATTTGTGCAGAAGTAAACAGCTTGGTTTAGTTCTCAATGAGTTCTACATAACTACTAAAAGAAATGAAGCGTTTCAGTAGCAAAATGAGATTTTACATTAAATTTTCCTAACATTTAAAACAAACCAGGTTTTATTTTTTATTTTTCTCCTCAGATTGCTATTATGATTTATTCCACAAATAGACATTTCAGGCTACAGGTATTGCTGATGAAAGGCTGTAGAGAAAAGGAAAGCAAAGTTGCTTTTTCTGTTTCAGAGCGATCGTTGTCTTATTCTGATGAGTCTCGACTGTCAAATCTTCTTCGGAGGATTACTCGGGAAGACGACAGAGACCGAAGACTGGCTACTGTAAAGCAACTGAAAGAATTCATTCAGCAACCAGAAAACAAACTGGTGAGTAATTTCTGCTTTTCCACAGCACTGGAGTATTTCTCACATTATAAAACCATCCTCTTAATTATCTTGAGGATTGGGGAATGTCTGTGTACAGGAATTTCCTTCCATAACAAAGGAAAGCATATTCCTCTACTGCCTGTCCTTTTCTGGCATTCAGGAGCCTTTTTTATTGCTTGATTGCTTATGACATGTTGCCTTTAAGCAAAGTACTGAATGCATCAGCTGTGGGAATAAATATGGTGTGCACGTGGGCCTTTTCACTGGTCTTAGCCATATTTTCTGGATCCTTCAGCAAGGAAATACAGGAAAAAGGAAGTAAAATGTGTTTTCTTGTTCAAGAATGCTTTCTGCATTTTAAGTTAACAGAGATGCAGATATATATGCAGTCTTGTGAATAGCTCATCTTAGAGTTGCTCAGCTTTCTAGCTAAACATCTTTGTGGATTCCCTTTTGTGGGAAGAGAACAAAATAAATCATTGTTTTCATTCCATCTTTGGGGGTTGTAATGGGTGGTTGAAGTCTCTCATATCCTCACGTGCTTCTGAAGGATTTGTGTGGGGATTAGCCCACTTTGAGTGTATATTTTTAATATGACTTATTTTTGAAGTGAGCTTTTAGGAGTATTTTGTCTGACACATCTCCCCTCCTGTTCTGGAGAGGGCAGGACTTCTCCAGGAATTGAAAAAGCAGAGGTGGTGGTTTCACCCCCTGCCCTTCGCTCGTGGGCAGTGCTGTGAGACTCCAGCAGTGGGTTAGGTGTCTGTCCACATCTGTAAGAAGTTGGCTCATTCATTATATATTAACTAACCAGTACTAATTGTGCTCTTTTCCAAAAGGCCTGACACTTAACCAGTGAGACTCCTGTTCTGTGCACCCAGGTATAACCAGACCAGGTGCACATCTACCTAATACTTGTGCTTTCCACAATTATTCTTAATTCCTGATGCATTTTTTACCCCAAATTTTTTCCTGTAACTGTGTTTTATTTGAATTTATTGGTCTCTCAGGGCATGTTTGAATTGCTATTCTAATAACTAACTCAGTGGTGTCAAACTCTGTATGTGCTTATAATCCGAATGGTAGAAGTTTGTCACTGAGAATCTTCTCTTTAACCTTCTCCCAGCTCCCTAATGAGAACAGGGTCAGATGTCAAGTGACAAACCCCAGGCTGAGACTCACACTTAACAATGGGCAGCGTTTAACCTGGCAGTCCAGGGTTCTTGCAGCTGGGGACACCATTAACTATAGTTTAACAGAGTTTGTTTGGTTCTCAGGGTTGAAATGTGTGTTCAACAAAGTGAAATGGTAAAAAGTCACTAGGCAGTCGCACTGTCATGTATTGGCATTGTGCTCCAGCTTCTAAATCATATGGGTTCTCCTGTCACCTCCCCTGCAGATAACAGGCACACCTTTAAAATGTCCTTATGAGTTCTGAGGGCCAAGCACACAGAGCTCTTCTCCCCCTGCAAACAGTGGTGTTGCTCAAAAGCTTTAACAACAAAACCTAGATAACACCTGCTGGGCTAAATATTAATAACTTTCTGAAGACAGAAAACTGTTCAAGAAAACCTCTTGTTAATTAACACCTTACACAGTTGCAGCTCATGTTATTTCACAACTCCACTCAGGAATATTTATTTTTTCATTGCATATGAGGAAAACAAGCATTTCTGGTTACGTTTACTAGAAGCACTGGTTCAGCAGCAGTGCTCTGTTTCCCCAGGTAGTATTCTGTCTTTCTGATTGCCTAAGGAGAAACTTTTATGCTTCAGTTTGTATTATCTGATCAATTAAATGTTCTGCTGATGCAATTGATCAGTTAGTACAGGAGACTAGGTCTTTGGTAGATGCTACTGATGAGCTGTATGGTGAGTCTTTCATTTGTGATGTAATGTTATCAGCAAGAACTAAACTTAGAGCAAACCTGGATAGCAGGCTGCCAGTGTATTTTTGTGGCTACTGTAAATAAATAGGGAATATAAGGTGTAGGGTAATATTGCAGCATTTCTTAATATAGTTCATGCCAGTCTGCAGTGCCCGTGGAAGGCGTAATAGCATTCTATTAGCAAACAGGATTGGCAGTGGTGCTTTTAAACAGGACCTAGTTTGCAGAAGTTACTGTGCTGTTACTGTGCTTAGGCCCTTTATGTATCTTATCTTATCTTACAGGTATTAGTTAAACAACTGGATAATATCCTGACTGCCATTCATGATGTACTCAATGAAAGGTAAGCTGCAAAAGTGGTCTGAAGGCTTTAAAGAGGAGAAATAATGACAGCGTTGAGGTTTGGGTTTCAGTATAGAGATGGAAGGTGGGAAGGTTGGAGGAAATTCTGTCACTAATTTTGGATGGGTGTGAGGTAGCAGTAACAAGATGGAACTGGAGGAGAGTTAAGATTTAGGCACATTGATGCTGTTGGATTGTCTAGAGCATGCTTCACAGAGTTTGAATGCACAAGTGCATCTCATGTTGTAGGTAATACAGTCTGTCTCAGCTCTGTCTAATCTCAGTGTAGTAGCACACTGCTCTGGCTGTCTAGCTTGCAAATGGAACTTAAGTGTTTTCACAACCTGATCTAATTTATTTATGTCCAATTAAGAGCATATGTAGAGGGAGCTCAGGGGTGTGTGATTTTTGGTGTTCAGTGTTACTGCCCAAGAAGTCCACTGTACGTTAAGAATTTCCTTCCTTGCGTAGTGTGGTGCAAGTAGAACAGTCTGTTTATTGCATACTTGTAATTAAATTGAGTTAGTCCATAGAAATAATGTTTCATAGATTTTTTTCAGATGATTTTTTAATTTTAGCTTCATCACTGCTGTGCCAAGCAGGAGAGGTGCAGTTTTGCTCATGCATATATATATTTTTCTGCTTTAGAAAATACTTGTTCGTGGTTTCTCCTGTTCTGCTCTTGTGTCTGGAGATTCCCCATTTCTGTGTTTTTTCTCTTGAAACTACAGTAGCAAATTGCTTCAAGAACTGAGACAGGAAGGAGCTTGCTGTCTTGGCCTTCTTTGTGCTTCTCTGAGCTATGAGGCTGAGAAGATCTTTAAATGGATTTTTAGCAAATTCAGCTCATCCACAAAAGATGAAGTTAAACTTCTTTATTTGTGTGCAACCTACAAAGCACTAGAGACTGTAGGAGAAAAGAAAGCCTTTTCATCTTTAATGCAGGTAAGACTACACATTAAAACAGGAATATTAATGACTTTACCAGTACAATGCTGGAATCAACTTCTTTAACTGGAATGGACAGTAATTCTGTGTTTACATAATAAGTAAATATAACTACAACTGGGAGTGAACTTTCTGGCTGGGATTCTTTCCTTTCTAACATCACCAGAATCAATGTCAGGTCTTTGTAGGATGATACTAAAAACTCACATCAAAATATGTATATATTGCATCTCCAAGAGGAATAACCTTGAGACCAAAGAGAGCTCAAGGACAGTGGTACACACAGCCCAACCTGTTGTTTGTGTTGTGCTTCCTCTTATTCAACGATTTCTGACTGGAGTTATAGTTAGATCTGAGATGGAGTAGGATGTGTGCAGATGCATCTTGTCCCCTGGTTCAAGTTTTAGGGTCTCACTCTGGGTGTAGAACAGCTATGTCCAGGTCTGCTTTAATTTATTATTTACTTTACAGAGCCAAATACCTGCAGTAGGAGAAGCAGGAATTTTGAAACAGTTGAATAACAGTTCTTCTGTGGCTGAAGAATTGAAGAAAACAGTGTCCTTGAGGCTTTGACCTGGGTCTGCCTTATTTCAAGTGAATGCCTACTTGGAATTATTACTTTCATGCAGTATATGTGATGCTTTTTGCATTTTTCCTTCCTGCAGAAGGAGTATTGAGATGGCTCTGAATCAAAGTAGCTTGCTCAAGTGGTCAGCATGGAATAAATATCTCTCTAATACTGTAACTTCTTCACACATTGTTTTAGTGAATTGAAATGCCTGGTGGCTTTGCTTTACTTTTTAGCTTGTAATGACCAGCCTGCAGTCCATTCTAGAAAACGTGGATACACCAGAGTTATTGTGCAAATGTGTCAAGTGCATCCTTTTGGTGTCCCGATGCTACCCACACATCTTCAGCACCAATTTCAGGGTAAGCTTGCTTTCTCCTCTGTATTCCCTTTCTCTCCTGGAAGTGTTAGTGAAGCAAATTGGGGTCATGAACTTTTTTCCTCAAAATTGCTTTTCAGGACACAGTGGACATTCTGGTTGGGTGGCATATAGATCACACTCAGAAGCCTTCACTGACGCAGCAGGTGTCTGGTAAGCTCAGCCAGAGAGTCACTGATGGGGCCCACCCTTGCTCACAGATGATGTGGGTTTACTTGCACAAGTAAACTTGTCCCTGCTGAAATGGGAGTTGAGATAATGCCAAAATGAGTTTCTGGCTAAGTAACAGGAGAACTTATCTCTAACTCTTTAGTAAATTTGCACTTACGGCTTTCTGCTGTGACTGTAAATACAGAATCCCAGACTGGTCTGGGTTGGAAGAGACCCCAAGGAGCACAGAGCTCCAACCCCCTGCCACAGGCAGGGACACCAATCTCCAGGCCTGGAGCTACACAAGGTTGCCCAGGGCCCCATCCAACCTGGCCTTGAACACCTTCAGGGATGGGGCACCCACTCCCTCTCTGGGCAGCCTGTTCCAGCCCCTCACCACTCTCTCTGGAAAGAGCTTCCCCCTAATATCTAATTTAAACCTTCCCTCCTTCAGCTTTAATCCATCCCCCTTGTCCTGCCATTATCTACCCTTTTAACAAGCTGATTCCCCTCCTGTTCCTCTGCTCCCTTCAGGGACTGGCAGGCTGCAATGAGGTCCCCCCACAGCCTTCTCTTCTCCAGGCTGACCCAGCCCAGCTCCCTCAGATTCTCCTCGTAGGGGAGCTGCTCCAGCCCTCTCAGCATCTTCATGGCCCTATGCTTTATTCAGGCTCCATTTAAACATCGTTTTGTGTAACTTTTTAACACTTCTTAATAAGCTTATAGCTCTTAATATATTCTCTGTGAAAAAATATATTTTCCCCTATGTGGTTCTGAAAAATCTTAGTGGTAAAGAGATGGTACTGGCATTTAAGAAATTGGGGAGCTTCTTCCCATATCTATAGCAGTTGTCTTGGAGCTGTTCCCAGCAAGTCTGTTATGTTTCCTGTGTCATAGTCATAGCTTGGGTCCTTAATGCTTAACGGCTGTGGGCAGGACTGAACCTTAAAATGAATTTGTCAAAGGGCCAAAAGAGGGAAAAACAATTTATACTTGCTTTAAAAACAATTTATGTTGAAATTTTCATGGAGATGACCTTCTCTTACCTTAGCAACTTCAGTCATATGCAATTAAAATGTATTTAACATATGCTACCTCATTCCCCTGTTTTAATTGTCCTGTTATTTTTATACAGGATGGCTGCAGAGCTTGGAGCCCTTTTGGGTGGCTGATCTTACTTTTTCTACCACGCTTTTGGGTCAGTTTTTGGAAGATATGGAAGCTTATGCTGAGGTAACCAAAACTTCATGGCATATACTGGTGTTAACTGGTTGATTTCTTAATAAATCCACAGCTGTGTTTCTTATGGATAGATTACATGTGTAGAAAATGAAATTAAATGGTTTTCCTGGGGAAAAGAGGATTGAATTATGGAGTATACTTAAGGCATATACAATGACAGTACTACACGAATCCTCATGAACTACTTAAATAGTGTTGTAGCCCTTGTCATTGAGAATGTCAGGTTATAAAAAAGTTAGCCAAAGAGGAATGCTGCCTTTGATAAAAAGCTGCAGTGAAGACATTTCACAGTCTTTCTTTGGTATTTTTGATTGTTCAACTCCAGAGTGTTTCAGAAGTGGCTGTTAGGGGGAGAGAGATTCTTATTCCTTCCCTAGATTAATGGTAAATCTGTCTCTTTTTTTTTCTTTTTAAATGAACAAATGGATTGTCTTGTGTAGGAACTGATAGAAAACAAAAGCATGTTCATTTAACCTACTTTTGTTTTGACTTTGTAACCTTTGCTTAGTTAACAGTTTGTCTGAAGCTGTCATTAGAGGAAGAGCTTTGGTTTGGGGGATTGTTGTCTTTTCTTTAAGGTATATGGGGTCATATAAATGTATGCTTATAACTAGATGATGCTGAACTGTGTGCATTAACATGCAGATCCTGCAGGTGAAACTGTACTTCCAGCATAATCAGGCTCACTCAAAGCAGAATAATAGTAGTGTACTTCTGTGTACACCAAGCCTCTGATGGCACAGTGTGAAGTTAGGACGCACAGTGTCCAGCCAACAAACCTGGGCTGCTGTGGCTGTAGGCACATGGTTGCAAGCGATTAATCAGTGCAAGTCCCTGCTGCTCAGCTGCTCTGTCGAACTGGACAACGTGTGTACTCTTAGTCACAGAAGAGTTTTAAGATAATGTGGGTTAACTTAAGTTATGGAGGAGGTGGTTCCAGCTAGCGTGCTTTATCTCACAGTGGGGTAGACCAAGGCTGTATCTATACTAATGAGATCAGCACTTCTGGGAATGTTCCCAAGCACTGGTGCCAGCTGGCATGGAGTAGCCTGCTAGTAAACTCAAGGTAGCTGCATGTAAACAGTGTGATGGGAATGGCCACTCGAACATCCTGACTCCAGTTTGTGGCCTGGAGTAGTTTGGGAGAGCTGTCAGAGTGCAGACAACTGTTGTAACAGCACAGCAATGTGGGTGATCGTGTTCCAGAGGACAGGAATGTCATAAGCCTCTGTTTTAATTTGCAAGATAGAGTGCTCTGTTTCAGTGGCTAAATTAATGAGCAGCATCTCATTACTTGTCTGACCTGCTGATTGGCAGCGTGTGCCTTATATCCCACCTTCGGATGTGTGTGCAGGTGGAGATACTGGCTAAATACATCTGTAATTGGACAGTACCCACAGTATGTCTGGAAGACAGATGGATAGAGTATTTTCAATCTCCTATTTTGGTGGTTTTTGTGCATGTATTATAACTGCTGATTCTGTGTACTGATCTCTAAAACTCCCGTGCCATAGGACCTCAGCCATGTGGCCTCTGGGGAGTCGGTGGATGAAGATATTCCTCCTCCTTCAGTGTCGCTGCCGAAACTGGCTGCGCTGCTTCGGGTGTTCAGTACTGTGGTGAGGAGCATTGGGGAACGCTTCAGCCCAATTAGAGGACCACCCATTACAGAAGGATATGTAACTGATGTAAGAACTGGTTTTTTTCTTTCTGCTGTTCTTTGTTGCTGATAGGCATCCTCGGATGATGATGGTATTTGCTGTTGGGTTTATTGAAGTTCTGGGAATTTGACATGAGTATCTGCATGCTCAGCTTTGAGCAAATGTATTTTCTTGAAATATGCTGCAAGAATCTTACTAAATATTAAGGTATAGATTGTGGTAGTACCACATAGGAGTTGTATGTAGCAGAAACTAATTTTTTTACGATTTTTTTAGGATGCATTTTAGTTTCATGCAGCTATGTTTATGCTTGTGGTATCTGTCTCTGTAACCAAAATGTTACCATGTATTCAGATTGCTATGATGCTGTAAAAGCTGAATTCAAATTATGAGTTTGATTTTATAAAATGCAGGGATTTTTATCCATGCTGAAACTGTATTTATCAAATTGGATAGCAAAGTCCTCTAGTTCTAAAGCGTAGTATCAGTTAGTGTAAACTCAGAATAGATACTAGAAGTAGCTGCTATACTTCTGTAACAGGAACTGTACAGTGTGAATGACTAAAAAGATAAACACCTGCAGTTGCAGTCGTCTTGCTGCATGAGCTACACAACTGGAATTTATTACTCTGTGAGGGACAAAACTTCTCAGATAAATAGTGTCTGGATTTCAGAGTTAAAGCCAAGGCCGTTATGTAACCTGTGTCTTAATCTGCAGAGGATTCTTGTGACAAAAGCTCAAGAAACTAAAACTAATCTATGGGAGCTCTGTTAATGTCAGTTGGAACTAAGCAGAACTCTGAGTAATGAATGTAGGTTTTCCAGGTGTTTGCAGGTCTTTAACTGAGTTGGAAACCAGGCAGCTGAAGGTTTGTGTTTTCTTACACTTCTGAATGCCATGATGTGCATCATTCAGAATAATCTACTGACTGAATTTACCAAGTTGCAGAAGTGGTGATGGGACAGGATATCAAATACATGTGAATATAATTAAATAGCAGGCAGACCTTCTCTCTTTTTAATTGAGTTTCATTTAGGTGTGTTTTCAATTTTCCAGGTTCTGTACAGAGTAATGAGATGTGTGACTGCAGCAAACCAAGTATTCTTCTCTGAAGCTGTACTTACAGCTGCCAATGAGTGTGTTGGTGTGTTACTGGGCAGCCTAGATCCAAGCATGACCATACACTGTGACATGGTCATCACCTATGGATTAGATCAAATGGAAAATTGTCAGTCTTGTGGCACTGATTATATCATTTCAGTCCTGAATCTGTTGACACTGGTTTGTATATATTTTTATTATTATGGTTTTCCCATTGGAAAAACTCATTTTCCAAGCAACCTTGTGCTTGTGTGTGTGTCAAATAGTATTTAAACCTCTGACCACAAGCAAGAAATCTCCCTTCTAAAGGCTTGTATTCTTTTCTGTAAAGCTTATGATGCTAGCTCGTTTCTGCATTTGGCTTGTTGATAAAGTGGCATTTAGTTTTAGTCTGAGTGTTGTTTTTCTCCCTGTCTGCCTTCTGTTGGGTGGAGCCATTCTGTGCTCTTAAAGCTTGAAAATAACTAAATCTCAGAATGTGAGTTTGGGAAAGCAAATACAAAGTAATTGCATTTCTGGGAAGCTGTTTTTCTTAAATACGTTGTATACATGGTAAAAAACCCCACAGCATTTTAATTAATCTTTAACAAAAAATTAATTCAGATAAAGGTATCTAACTCTTTGTTTTTATCCCCAGATTATTGAACAAATAAATACAAAGCTGCCATCATCGTTTGTAGAGAAATTATTTATACCAGAGTCTAAACTACTTGTTCTTCGTTATCACAGGGAGAAGGAGGTAAGAGTAGGTGACTACTACAGGTATATGACAACAGTTCTCATGTGTTTCTTATACTTAATATCTTTATTATGGTGTAAAACTTTGTCCATTGTAAATATATCTCTGTATGAAAGTTCTGGGAAGGCAGGTGTAGCCGGTTCTTGGGTCTGGTGTTTAGATTTGGTAAGACACTGGCAATTGGTTGTCACACCAGACGGGGAAGTCCTGAGCTGACGTGGCTTCACTCAGGGTGTTATGTGGGTGATCCAGACAGTAATTAATAGATTCTGCAAGTAAGTAGTACTTAATTACAGAAAATTAAAGATAGGTGTGGGCATCAGACTAGGCTGTTCATAGATTAATCAACAATGTCAAACAAAGTTATGCTGCTTTATGTACTTTAGGATTTTGTGCTAATCAGCTATTCCTGTGATGATTTTACACTCTCAAGGTTGTTGCAGCAGCCCATGCTGTGTACCAAGCCGTGTTGAGCCTGAAGAACATTCCTGTTTTGGAAACTGCTTACAGGTTGATCCTAGGAGAAATGACCTGTGCTCTGAATAGTCTTCTCTATAGCTTGCATCTTCCTGAGGCCTGCTCTGAAATCCAGCATGACTCTTTCAAGAAGCGTATATTAAACGTGGATAATGCAAAGTTTGTTGTTATATTTGATGTCAGTGCTCTAAGTACTATTGGGAATGCTAAGAACTCATTAATTGGGGTGAGTAAAACCACAGAAAAAGTTTATGCAAGAAGTGTAAAAACCCACTTTTTTTTTTTCACTTAAAATGTACCATAATGTGTTTCAGCAGTAGTGCACATATGTATAACTAAAATGATCATCTCTGTTTCCTAATGTGCCTTAGAAAATCTTCCAGTGTTAAAACAGGGGAAACAGAATGGGTGAATTCTGTTTTGAGTTGACACATAGTGAAAAGCAGTTTCTAGGGAAGAACATCAGGGTTATTCAGGGATTGATCCTAAGATGGTCATAATAATTCTCTTTGAAAATCAGGACAGATAAAAGCAGCTTTAGTGTCCTCTAGTAGTATGTCAGCCATATGAGAACACTTGTCCTCGATCTTTCAGAATAAAAGCATAAACTGCTTTTAACAGGTTGTGTAAAAAAGGGAAAATAAATAGTTGCCATAAAAATCAAGAAATTGAGAGTTTCATTTCCCTTGGGAAGAAGCAAAATACAGTAATTAACGATATGGAAACTGCCCTTAAAAATTGATCCTGTTTGTGATGAGTCTCTGCTTATGTGGACTTGTTCTGTAGATGTGGGCCCTCTCACCGACTGTGTTTGCACTACTGAGTAAAAACCTGATGATTGTCCATGGTGACATAGCAGTGAACTTCCCTGCTGTCCAGTATGCTGTACTCTATACGTTATATTCACACTGCTCCAGGTAAGCAGTTCAATACCCCAACAGTATTTCAGGAGCACTGGGATGGATTGATCTGAATAGAATACATTGTTGGAGGGGTGAATTTAAATAGACTATTGCAACTAAGCTTTTGCCCAAACTTCCCTAATCAGTTTTCACTTTCACTGATTGCAGGGAGTCTCTCTCAGCCAAGAAAAGCATACCCTGGCTTAAAATTTGGCATTTTATTCAAAGGCAGATTAGAAGTCTTGTGTTTGAATAGAGATAACTGAGGGAGGACACTACTGAAAGTAAATGAGGAAAGATTATTTACTATTTTGCTTACTGTGAGATCTAGGAGAGGTAATGAAATGTAAATATCAGGTTTTAATGCATTTTGGACCTTGTTACTATGAAATAGTGTCAAAGTAAGGGAATATACTAATCTGCTACTCTGTACATCCCTTGGCTTTGGGGATGTTTCATGGAGTGTTCGATACCAGGTTACTGGGCTGCATGGAAGGACATAAAATTGTAGCTTTCTGGTAGGGCAGGGATCAAAATAGTGGGTTTTAACATGATATGGGTGCTGTGTGGGTGTATTAACTTCTGCTGCTTGGGGGTGGGGGTGCTCGTTGGGGGTTTGTTAAGGAAATGCCCCTAATCTTGGGCTGATTTTATACTTGATGTTTTTCCTTGCCTTTTCAGGCATGACCATTTCATATCCAGCAGCCTCAGTTCTTCCTCTCCCTCTCTGTTTGATGGAGCAGTTATAAGTACTGTAACCACAGCAACCAAAAAACATTTCTCCATCATACTAAACCTTTTGGGGCTACTGTTGAAGAAGGATAACCTCACTCAAGATACCAGGTAACAAACACTTTCTTATTCATCAGGGGAGTTTTTATTTTCCCCTCAGTAAATCCCTCAATTCAGAAACAAGGATAATCTGTTACACTGGGGGTAAATTTAGCCAGTCAAACATTGGGGTTTTTATTGGAGTTTTTTTAAATCCTAGTACTGAAGTACCTGTGGAAAAAGTAGCTGTTTACTTCTATGCATGAAACCTAGAAATATTTAAACCATCATAAGATCTGTACAGGGAAAGCAGTGCTGTCAGACTTACCTGGAAAAGTTGTGCTCACGGAGAGTTCCCTTTCACAAAAGCAATAGTGCTGTATTCCCAAACTGCTGGGAAACTAGGGATGTTATTAATGTTACAAAACCTTTAGTTTAAAGGATATGTGTTATGGTATAATACTTGAAGCTGTTAAAGATCTAGTGGAAGATACCTTTCTCTAACTGTAGAGTGACTAATACTTTTGCTTTCGTAAGGAAACTGGTTATGACATGGGCTTTGGAAGTGGCTGTTCTCATGAAAAAATCAGAAACATATGCACCACTGTTTTCTCTTCCATCTTTCCATAAGTTTTGTAAAGGACTTCTGGCAAACAGTAAGATATCACATATTTTTACTTGTTAACTGTCTTTCAGGCGGCATAATCAAGTATATAATTGACCATGTACCATTGACAGCTGTAACTGTACTTGTTTCATTTGCTTTTTGGAATTCTTCTGGTTGGTATTGTGCAAGAACATACATTCCCCTTCTAGAATTTCCCTCAAAGGGCACTCTACCTATTACACAAAGAATTATTTTTTTAAAATAAGAATTTGTGATTGTGAATTTGATCATTGAGAAGTGTGGGTGATGTGCTGGACTTTGTCAGAAGCACTGGAACTGTTTCCATAATGCAATGTATTGTTTTGGATTTCAAAATAAACTGGAAATAGAACTATGGGAAGAAATGCTTTTAGTAGAATTACAAGTAAGCAGTAACTTCCCAAGGCCAGGAGTTGCTAACTTGACCATATTTTGTTCTTACTAAAATACATTGTGTGTAATGCCAATGTATGGAGACCATGGAAGGATTGATGTCAGCACTCAAAGAAGGCTTATGAAGTAACATATTGCACAGCTTACTTTTGTTACTAAGCATTTACTTATTAAAGCCAGTCAATTAAATAAAAATAAAAGTATTGCTTAAATCCCATCTTTCCTTTTACCAGCTATGCTGTAACAATGTCTTCAGAGGTTCTGCCACACCAGAGTAATGCGTAATGTTCTGTAATTAACTCCTTTTTTTATTTCAGCCCTTCTGGAAGATGTGAACATTTGTCTTCAAGCATGTAGTAGCCTCCACACCCTGTCTTCCTCCCTCCCAGATGACCTTTTACAAAGGTACTTGTACAGGATTCTGTATGCTATTTTAATTATGCTCTTAATGGAGATGTTATCACCCCTTTTCCTTTCTGGTGCTGCAGGTGTGTTGATGTGTGTCGTGTTCAACTAGTACACAGCAGTGCTCGTGTGAGACAGGCTTTTGGGAAACTTCTGAAGTCAATTCCTTTAGATGTGGTGTTGAGGTAAGTGGCTCAGATTAACTGCAATGTAAAAAATGGTTTAGGTTTTTCAGTGAATTTATCTGGAAAATAATGCCAGTCAAATATCTTCATACTGTCCTAATTTAAACTAAAAAATGATTATTTGTCTTGCTCTCCCTTCTACTTGTTACAGGTTTAAGAGCAGTATAAGGTACACAAAGTAATTAACAAATCTGATAATCTGTGCAGCATTTTCTGCAGCAGATACAAGTACTTGTAAGGTCCATGTTACTCAGGGCCTCAGCAGTGTTATGTCCTGCAGTTTGTCTCAAAGACCTTAACTCTGAAAGCACCTGGTCTTAATAAAGCATAAACTTCCAGTGATTGCATGTATGTGTGTGTAACTCTTCAGTTTTATTCAAGTATGTTTTAGCATGGGTTACTCTCTCTTTTCTTCCCCCTTCTCCCTGCAGTAACCGTACCCACACAGAAATACAAGAGATTTCTTTGGCTATTAGAAGTCATATGAGCAAAGCTCCAAGCAATACATTCCACCCACAGGACTTCTCTGATGTCATTAGTTTCATTTTGTATGGAAACTCTCACCGGACTGGGTAAGAGCTGCTTTTAAAAGTGAAATTCATGGATGTTTAATTTCTAATAGACAGTTCCAAGCTATGTGTAGTTCACAATTTATTATCTCTACAAATTACATTGGTTTGTGTTCAGTTGTTTGTTTCACACTTGTCTCTTTCTAAATATCTTCTCACACACACCCCCTCCTCGTGCTGTATTTGTCTGTTTGCTGATGCTTGGAAGTTGTCCTGTGAGGGATTTATGAGAGCAATATGGAGCTGAAATGTGTGTGGTATAAACTTGTTGCCACGAGGACTTGTGTTAACGTACTGCTGTTTGCTTTCAGGAAGGATAATTGGTTAGAAAGGTTATTCTATAGCTGTCAGAGACTAGACAAGAGAGATCAACCTGCCATCCCTCGGAATCTGCTGAAGACTGATGCTGTTCTTTGGCAGTGGGCTGTTTGGGAAGCAGCTCAGTTCACTGTTCTTTCCAAGTTACGAACTCCTCTGGGTAGAGCCCAAGATACATTTCAAACTATTGAAGGTAAAACAACAATTACAGTTGATTTTCATGGGTTTTTTGGGTAAGATTGTGCAGCTGAGAGCTTCATGTCCAAGGCAAAAAGCACAATGGCTTTATTTTTCAGTTATTATAGATTTAACACATAAAGAAATGCAATGCCAGAAGAGCAGGTGCATAATTACTGTTAAATTTTGAGAGATTTTACTTTGCTATACTTTGACACACTGAAATAAAACACTGTCTGATAACAATTTTTTTCCTGTGTTTTGGTAAAATGTGTAGGTATTATTAGGAGTCTTGCAGCCCATACACTAAACCCTGACCAAGATGTTAGCCAGTGGACTACTGCAGACAACGATGAAGGACACAGTAGCAACCAGCTAAGGCTTGTTCTCCTGCTACAGTATCTGGAGAACTTGGAAAAGTTGATGTACAATGCTTATGAAGGATGTGCCAATGCCCTCACCTCTCCACCCAAGGTTTGTCTGTCTCTCAGTGCTGGGGCTACTTCACAGTCTATTGAATGGGCGGTGTTTTTGGGGATGTTTAGGATGTTTAATTGTGAAGCTTCACAGGAACCTCTCAAAAGTTTGAGACTCTTAATTCATCTGGCTCTGACTCTGGCTTATTCCTAGAAAACAGGATTCATTACTGCAGTACCAACTTGTATAGCGGTTCAACTCAAGCATGTCTGTACAGCCTCTCATCTCTAGCAGTCTCTTCCTATTTGTAGATTGTCAGCATCAGTAACACAATTATTTGAGGCTTCAAATTGCTTTTTGAGGAATATAATAAATATTTGTAAATATCATACCCTTTTGTGTAGCTCTAACCACAAACCAGTCTTCACTGTAGAAATAAGCTGTCAGATTGCCAGATTTTGATGTGACAGTAACATATAATTTATCACTGGTTCATTTCAAGCATTTTAGCTTGCCTGTAGCCCTGGCCAGCTGCATGCCTTGCATGATATCAGACCATCTGTGTTAATAAAATTAAAGATGCAAAATGGGATCCTGGGGTGCATCAAAAGGAGTGTGGCCAGCAGGTCAAAGGAGGTGATCCTCCTCCTCTGCTCTGCCCTGGTCAGGCCCCACCTGAAGTGTTGTGTCCAGTTCTGGGCTCCCTGGGATAAAAGAGACAAGGATCTCCTGGAGAGAGTCCAGAGGAGGGACAGGGAGATGATTAAAGGACTGGAGCATCTCCCCTGTGAGGAAAGGCTGAAAGAACTGGGCCTGCTCAGCCTGGAGAGAAGAAAACTGAGAGGGGATCTTATTAATGTTTATAAGTATCTCAAGTGTGGGACACAGGGGGAATGGCCAGCCTCTTCTCAGTGTCTGTGGGGACAGGACAAGGGGCGATGGGCTCAAGTTGGAGCACAGGGAGTTCCCCCCCAACCTGGGGAAGAACTTCTTCCCTGTGAGGGTGAGGGAGCCCTGGGACAAGCTGCCTGGGGGGTGTGCAGTCTCCTTCTCTGGAGAGATTCCAGACCTGTCTGGATGCTGACCTGTGCAACCTGTCCTAGGGACCCTGCTTTGGCAGGGGGTTGGACCTGATGAGCTCTGAAGGTCCCTTCCAACCCCTAGGGTTCTGTGAATGTTATCTGTTTCTTCATCTCAATTGAAAGCTCAAATGGAGAAAAGAAACCCATCCTGACTTTGTTATAAATATTAAGTACTTCACGTAACTCTTCAGGCAGAGGGACGGTGTTGTCAAACACACTTTGTGTTGTTAAAGGTTATCAGGACTTTCTTCTACACCAACCGCCAGACGTGCCAGGACTGGCTGACGCGCATCCGGCTGTCCATCATGCGAGTGGGGCTGCTGGCTGGGCAGCCCGCTGTGACCGTCAGGCACGGCTTCGACTTACTCACGGAGATGAAGACTAATAACAGCATCTCTCAGGTACTCTCTAGCCTATTGCAAAATACGCCAGCACTATGCTAAGGCAGTCAGTAGTTGCTGAACCAGCTGCTCTGTACAGTAAGGAGCTGCTTTAGAGCTGCATTTTAAACTCGTGCCTCTGTGTCGATGACTTCTGTGGTGCAGTGACACGGTGGGCTCATGATGAGTGCTGTTGTATACCTATATGTTATATACACTATATGTGAATGGTTGCTGTAGTTTGTTCAATTTGAATTATTGCTGAAAAATTCAGTCCATGATTTGCTTTAGCATCTCAACAAAGGAGGTTTGGTAGGTATTCATTGCTTCCTGCTTCTTTAGGAGTTCTTGTACTCTTGTATAGATCATCATGTAGTGGTCGCTGACTCTTGATATTGAGGCTGAGAATTCACAGCCCATACTCTTGCCTTTGCTTTTAGAAAGCAGGGAGCTCTAACAGATGTACATGCAGAGCAGTTCACTCATAGAAGTAGCTAATGCAGTGCTGCTGTACCAAGTGCTTAACCATGTATACAGCTCTTACTTCATGAGGCTTGTTAAGTAAAGCTTTTGATTTGGTTTTAGGGAAATGAATTGGAAGTGACGATTATGATGCTGGTAGAAGCATTATGTGAGCTTCACTGTCCTGAAGCTATTCAGGGTATTGCTGTTTGGTCCTCTGCTGTAGTTGGGAAGAGTCTGACCTGGATCAATTCTGTAGCTCAGCAAGCAGAAGGGCGGTAAGTTTTCTCGGTTAATTCAACGTTTCAAACTTGGGCATTTTTTCCTCCTTATGCATGGTTCTGCTACTGAATCTGTTAAACTGTGGTGTGAATCGGGGCTCCTGATCTAATTGCCATATCAGCTGAAGTGTTTGTCTTTCAGATACCTAATGCATTCAGCTTTTTCAGATACTTCACGTTTAATTTAGATATTTTTAAGATATTTCTATGTTTAGTTTTACTTAAATTACCAGGATAAATAAATGGTGTTCCTAAGATGTTTTTTTCTTAGCGCTTTCATACACAGCAGTGCTGGTTTCATATTGCATCTTAATTTTCCATTGAAAATATTTCTTTAAATATTTTCTAAAGAAGTTTCTGACCAATGCTGTGATCTGATTACCTGCTACAGTCTGCCAAGGGAGGGTCTCTGAGGGAGATGCTTTGCGGTTTTAGTTCAGCTTTGAAAAAGTGGCTTCTACTTCTGTTGAAGTAGAATCTTGACCCAAATAAGTGGCTCAGTATTCCAGATAGGATATGCGTTCGTTTTGGTGTTTTTACCTCCTTAAAGGAATATATCCTTTTTTCTCTGTGAAATGAAAAAGGGACACCTTTCATTATGTACCTGCCATGTAAAAATCCCCCAGCAAAACAAAGAAATGAGGTTTTATAGTTAGTTATCTTTTGTAAGAGTAATAATGTGTGGTTTTGTAATGTGAGAAGCTTCTGGGAGCTGTTGAGTTGAAGGTGTGAATTGCTGCCCTACAGCCAGTTCTACAATCCTTCATTTAATGTCATGTAGTCCTTTACTCATTCAGGTAAAAAGCATGTTAATCAAATATAAAAGGCATTTATCTCCTTCAATCTGTACTTGGTCTGAAGCTGGCATTAAGACTTGAATGGAAAAGCTTTTATACTATGCTATGTTCTGGAAATTCAGCTGGTAACTTGTACTCTGTGTTAATCCCTTTCTTTTGCTGAAGGTGATGTGTGAACTGAGTATTGTGGTAAAGAAATGTTTCAAATACACTCTGACTGTAAAAAAAACAAGTGGTTCTGTAAAATGCTGATTAAAATATTAAACTGTTTAAGGTTTGAAAAAGCAACTGCAGAATACCAGGAGCACCTGTGCTCCATGACAGGGGTGGATTGCTGCATCACAGGCTTCGACAAGGCTGTTCTCAAGCTGGCCAACTCAAGCAGCGTGAATAACGCCAGCCCGAAGCATTCCTTGAACGGTCAGTGTTCCTCGGTTCCCTCCTTAAGGGAGATGGGAGTGGGTGACATAAAATTAGAAGATTTGAGGATAGAGCTGGGGTAATGATTGCATCTAACTCTGAAATCTGAAAACTGATTCTGTCTGCAGTTAAACTGAACTGCTTAATGCCCTCAAAACCAGTATTATGGGTGAAAAGGAGGGTTTGCCGTACTGAGGTCTAGCGGAATGAAGCTAAAAATAGGTAAAATTTAGCTCATTCTAAACTATTTTAGATCATCATAACATCAGGCTTAGTATTTATGATGTAATTGTATCATAAATGCACTAGTTAGTGAGTATTAACTCCTGAGACTTCGCTGCTGTATTCCTTTTCATCTTTGAAAAGGGACCTTCTTCCTAATTCAGTTTGTCTGTTTTCCTGCTTTGATGCTTCTTAACAGGTATGGACTCCAAAAGTTCTATTTTAAAAAATAATAATAATACTGTAAGAGGAAGAATAGCACTATAAATGTTGTGTAACTTTGACTTTCTTAATTACAACTGTCTTTTTTTAACGGAAGACATAAATTACAGTTGAGCAATAAAATTGCTATATTAAAATGTATAAGCATAAATTTAAGTATATATACTACTTTTTCATTTCCCAGGAGAAGCTCGAAAAACTGTTCTGACTAAGCCAAGTGACTCTTCCCCAGAGGTTATAAACTACTTGGGCAACAAGGCATGTGAGTGCTACATTTCCATCGCCGACTGGTCTGCGGTTCAGGAGTGGCAGAACATGGTCCACGACTTGAAGAAGAGCAATAGTAATACCTCAATCAATCTGAAAGCAGATTTTAACTACATAAAGTAAGGATATAATTTTTTCAGCTGCACCATGAGAGTTCAGTGTTGTAGAACTGAAATATGAAAGTTTTTCTGGATTTTAGAAGCTGCATGTTACTGAGAGGTGTGATAAGAAAGTTGTGTTCTTGGGAGGGGGGAAGACTTGGCCATAATATTTACTAGCCATGCAGAGCAGTAAAGAGGTGGTGTAATTCTGAGTAGTTACTGTTTACCACAGTTGTGGTAAACATGCTAAAATCCTTCTGGGTGAATGTTCTTGACTTGAAAATAAAAGCATTGAAGGAAGCTTTGAAATAAAACCTTGCAGGTCTGCCAAGGTGACTACCTCTGAGAGGGATGACCCTGTTTCTTACTGCAGGAGCTCAGTGTTGCACAGCTAATTTGTTAGGAGAGCAAGTGCTTCTCATGGATGTGGAAACCTCCCCCTTCTGCACTGTCATGGTTTTGTAAACTAAACCCATGGACCTTCTGATAACCACCACGAGTGCTTGCTGTGCTGCTGCAGTGCTGGTTTCAGTTAGGTTTCATCCAGATAATTACTGGAAGAAAGATGATACATCATCAGAAAAATCCTGTAACAGGCTCCTGAGGATGCACAGCACACTGACTGCTCCTGAGCAGGCTGAAAAGAGACTCTTTGTATTAATGAGGACTGAAATAATTGAACAGAAAGGGGATATTTCACATGCTGAATGTTTTGGTTTTTTCTAATCCATACTTCTACTCAATAATTCTACTCAATAACTTCTACTCAAGTAATTCCTTCTTCATTGCATAGTAATGAGAATACTGAACCTTTGAGCCTTCTCTGCTCTGAACCATCAAACCTTTTGCTGTGTGGTTCTGTACAGCTGTGTAATGCCCAATGATTTCCTAGTGTGGAATGATGGAGGGGTGCTCTGTAGGATTTGAGTTGGGCTTGAGACTGACTTTATTGCTGTGTAAGAGACTCAGTAACTGGTGTGAGGAAATGTGAAAGTAACTGTGAACGTTGAATTGCAGGTCTCTGAGCAGCTTTGAGTCTGGGCAACTTGCTGAATGCACCGAACAACTAGAACTGCTGCCAGGGGAAAACATCAACCTACTTGCAGGGGGGTCCAAAGAAAAAATAGGTAAAAATGCATATGTTTGCTTTTGCATTTGAAGTAACGTTAATATTTCTTTATGTATCTCTGTCTAAATGACAGACTGAAACTTCTGAATGCAGCTTGGACTGACCATAAATAACCTTTATGAGCTGAGCTTCCAAATGATTGCCAGGGGTTTTTCTAAACATTGATACAACTGTGTGTTCTGGAGTTAATGAGCTTGCTTAGAAGTAATCTATCATTGATTTCTAGTATGAATACATACATACAATTTTATATATGTTCTAAAAGAAGTTTTTTCCAAACTTCCTTCCTCTGAAAAATGCCTTCTCAGATGGTGCCACTTCATAGAATTTGCTATGTTTTCTCCATGCAGACATGAAGAAGCTCCTTCCTAATATGCTAAGTCCTGATCCAAGAGAACTTCAGAAAGCAGTTGAAGTGCAGCTTTTGAGAAGTTCTGTGTGTCTGGCAACAGCTGTAAACCACATAGAGCAGGAGCAGAAGTGGCAGTCAATATCCGAGTAAGTTGAAACATGCTATAAATGATGTGATGTGCTGTGCAAAGCTGGTCTAGTTTGTTAAACCTAACGTTATGAAAAGCATATTCCAGTTTGTACATCACATCTCTGGTAGTTGGCTACCAGTTTTAGCTGTTGTGAGTAAGCTCACTGAGGAAAATAAGGTGAAGTTTAACTCTTAAAGTCTAGCTAACAGCAATGCCTCCTCTGATTCTTCTCTTTCAGGAACGTTATTAAGTACTTAAAGCAGACATCCCGAATCGCTATTGGACCTTTAAGGCTCTCCACACTCACCGTGTCTCAGTCTTTACCAGTGTTGAGCACTCTTCAGTTGTATTGCTCTTCTGCTTTGGAGAACACTGTATCCAACAGGCTGACCTCAGAGGTGTGTCTGTGTGCTTAGGCCAGAACTGGAGTAATGTCTTTCTCCATGTTATGTCATGATGTATTGGATCTAGAACATACACTGATTGTTCTGGCAGTTGTTAATCAGACTGTAAAAAGATAACACATAGTATTGTAATGTGTCTTGACCCAGAGTTTAAAATCTCAGTTGGACTTCTTTCTGTAGCTAAATATACCACCTCTTTCAGTTACACTTACAGCACCTTTTAAAGTTTTATTGGTAGCTGCTTTTTAGAGAAGTGTTGATATTCCTTCTCTGAGTATATTGCAACACTCCTACAACGCGTGCATATAACTTACCTTTAAAAAGAATTTTAAAATACTTATCAAAACACAATCACCTCAGCAGTTGCAAACTCAGTGTTGAACTCTGACCAACGTGAACGATCTAGTTCTAATTTCTAATCATGTTGTTCAGAGAATGATTCTGCTTGATTTTGAGCTGCTCTTAGTGTTACCCTCTCAAATGTGTCTGTCTTGAGTTGTGTAAAACACTTGTGTGTTAGTGGTTAAGGGTAAAGGGTGGCAACTAATACAAGTAACACTGTGCTAAAATAAGTGATCTTTGGTTTTAATGAGTGAAAAGACACTGTAGTGAAAAGATCTCTCATGACAACTATGACACTTCTGTGCCTCTTTCAGGACTGCCTTATACCTCTCTTCAATGATGCTTTGAGGTCGTGCAAGCAGCATGATGTAAGGCCCTGGATGCATGCACTGAGGTACACAGTGTACCAGAACCAATTGATGGAAAAACTTAAAGGTATGTAAGCTCTTGGTGTTATGGAAGGGGAATGCAGAGTTTGAACTCAAATATTCTGCTGAAAGCTGCAGCTGCATCTCTTTCTGTACTGAGATGGGTTATGTCTCAGAAGCCGCGTTTTAGTTAATTTGGGTGACTCTACACCCAGAGGTCTCCTTTACTCCTGTAGTTTTTAACTCCAGTGTTAAAAAGAAACAGATTTTATTGTGAAATGCTTAGCAGTTCTCCAGTCTTCTATTCACATGTTCCTTGCTCATCTCCTCATACTCCAGAACCCGTCAGTGCGATCAGTAACAGGTCTTTTAAAACAGACCTGAAGGCCACTGCAGCGTGGTGGGAGGTAATGGGAGAAAAGAGGTTGTACTGGGGACAAGTAGATTGCTTAGTTAAGAAGAGGGCTTATAGTGAGAAAGTTCCTTTTTTGCCTATCAGATAATCTATGGATTAGAGATGAAATAATCTAACTATGTAAAGAAGATGTTAGGAAATACAGGATAGCTGGGCAGTTTGGAGTGATGGCCACTGGACAGAAATGATCTGTATAACCCAGGTGCAATTATTGCTTGCTTACTCATTTTATTTACAATGTCTTGCTTTCTTCTTCAGAACCAACAGTCCCAATTAAAAGCCATTTAATGGAACTGGGCTTAACAGCAGCGAAGTTTGCGCGGAAGCGGGGAAATATCGCCCTGGCCACACGCCTGCTCGCCCAGTGCAGCGAGGTTCAGCTGGGAAAAACCACCACTGCACAGGACTTAGTCCAGCACTTTAAAAAACTGTCTGCACCTGGTCAGATAGATGAAAAATGGGGTCCTGAACTTGATATTGAGAAAACAAAGTTGTTATACACAGCAGGTGAGTGTGTGCTAGTTGTGTTGTAGATATTTGAGCTTCTGGTCCTTACAACCAGGCTAATTCCCCTGACCTTGAAGAAATCACAATATGCTGGTATCATTAGGAACTGATATCATCCTATGAATTTTTGTCTCAGTCTGCAAGTGTTTTCACAAGTCTCTTACTTGTAATTTTTAACTGCAGAAGAGAAATATTTTTGTAAAAATATGTTCTTATCAACTGTATGTTGAATTTCTGCTGAAATGCTTTGAATAAAGTTTACTAATCTGCTGAAAATATGCTTCTCATGATGCACAGGTCAGTCAACACATGCCATGGAAATGCTGAGTTCTTGTGCCATATCCTTTTGCAAATCTGCCAAAGCTGAATATGCAGTTGCTAAATCTATCCTCACTCTGGCTAAATGGATTCAAGCCGAATGGAAAGAGATCTCAGGACAGTTGAAACAAGTATACAGAGCTCGACAGCAGCAGAATCACACTGGTCTGACCACTTTGTCTAAAAACATATATAATTTGATTGATCTTCCAGCTGTTAATACACTAGAAGAAGAATATCCTAGGATTGAAAGTGAATCTACAGGTATTCTCTTTTTTTATTACGTGGTTACTCTTGATTCCACAGAGGGGTAGCACTAATTATATTGGTAAAGACTAAGTGCTCGCTCACTCATGTATTTCTCTTCCTAGCACACCTGTAAACTGTGGGTTTTGTGCAACAGGTAACTTATATACAGTTTAAAAAAAAAACTCCCCACACTGATATTTGGTAGTTCTTTGGCTTTGTTCTCATTCAAGTTATAGCCTGAGGAAGAAACTGGAACATCTTTAGTTTATAAAGAGGATATCAAGTTTTGTCATGTTGCTGTCGTTTCAGCTTCTGTATTTGCTAAAGTTTTACATCATAACATATGTTGGTCTTTCTTCTATCAGTAAATATTGGAGTTGGAGAACCTGACTTCATCCTGGGACAGCTGTATCACTTGTCTTCAGTACAGGCACCTGAAGTAGCCAAGTCTTGGGCAGCCTTGGCTAGTTGGGCCTATAGATGGGGCCGGAAAGTAGTTGATAATGCCAGGTAAATTCATCCTGATGTTTAAATTTTTACAGCACAGTATTCTTAATGTAAACCCTTACTTTATATTTTTGTGATTACTGTTCTCTGTGGTCTGAAGTCAAATGTGAACAGAGAATTGAATGTTTCCTTGATTGCTTCCCCTCTGCAAAAATAAGTGAGTTTAAATCTGAGATAAGGATGAATATTTCTTCCTTGGAGTTTTTTTATATACAGCCTTAATGGGTTCAGTAGCTCTATACATACTAATACATTGGGATCAATAATTCGTTAAATGTTACAGTCAGGGAGAAGGTGTTCGTCTGCTGCCCCGGGAGAAGTCTGAGGTCCAGAACTTGCTTCCAGACAGCATCGCAGAGGAAGATAAAGAGAAAATCTATGGCATTCTTGGGCAGGCAGTGTGTCGTCCAGCTGGGATTCAAGTAAGCGTCGATTTGCTTCTTAAAAGTGTTAACTTCAGCCTGAGCCTCATTTTTCCTCTGCTTGTGGTTCATATAAACTCTTAGAAAAGTTCTGCAGTTAAAATTCAGTCAATCCCAGCGTTCTGTGAGTAACCATCGGTTAGCTACGTGGTAGCTCGCCTGTTCTGTGATGATGTGATCAAGTAACACAGTTGCAGGAGGTGCCCAGACCAAACCTGGGTCAGGAACTAATTCTTTATTGAGACGATTGGAGGCCTGAATCAAACTTGTGTTCTCTTTATTTGCATTTAGGATGAAGATATGACCCTGCAGATCACTGAAAATGAAGACAACGAAGAAGATGATATGGTGGATGTTATATGGCGTCAGTTATTAACGAGCTGTCCCTGGCTTTCAGATCTGGATGAAAATGCAACAGAAGGGTTAATTAAAGTGTGGAGGAAAGTTGTAGACAGGATCTTCAGTCTCTATAAACTCTCATGCAGTGCATATTTCACTTTCCTCAAACTCAATGCTGGTCAGGTTAGTGCTCGTGCTGGTGAGGAGTTGGGGTTACAAACATCCCTGAAGGCTGTTACAGACTCTGTGTGCTGCTGTGTTTCAAGGTTCCACTTGATGAAGATGATCCCAGGCTGCACTTAAGAAATACTTCTGAGCAAAGCACTGATGATGTTATTGTGATGGCAACCCTGCGACTGTTGCGATTGCTTGTGAAACATGCCGGAGAACTCAGACAGTATCTCGAACATGGGCTAGAAACTACACCTACTGCTCCTTGGAGAGGTAAGTATGCGTCATCCAGTTGTTTAATTTTGATGCTTTTTCTCTAAATACAAGCAGAAAGGTATTGATTGCACTTGGAGAAGAGTTTTATTTAAGCATAATGGGATGAGAGCCTAGCTTTTAATAAATAATTTCATGAAAGGTGTTCAGATCCACCATGCATTCGGAGCCCAGAGTAGATAAGCAGCGCAGGGTATGATTCCCTCCCTCTCTTGTATGAAGACATAGAAGATGGTGTAGTTTGTGAAGTCTTACATTGTATTATCACCTTAAACACAGCTCAACTAAAGGATTTACATATTGCACCTGATGTTGTCTTTGAATAGTAGATCATCTATTGCCTGTACTGTGGAAGATGCTTATTAAAAGGAATTTTAATTGGGAAACTAGACACATTCTCCCGATGTGAAACCAGCATGCTCTTAAAAATGAAACTGCACAATTTGAAGTGAAACAAAGTGAATTGGCACATTGTTCTCTTCTTCTGTTTGTGAAGGTATCATACCTCAGCTGTTCTCCCGCCTCAACCACCCAGAAGTGTACGTTCGTCAGAGTATTTGCAACTTACTGTGTCGGGTGGCTCAGGATTCTCCTCATCTCATACTGTATCCTGCAATAGTGGGCACCATTTCCCTTAGCAGTGAGTCCCAGACATCAGGTATGGAGGGAAATATAAATGTTCAATAAATACTCTTTAGCTACTGTATTTTTATAAATGTTGGGATTATTTCTTTTTTTCCCAGTAACTCTGATTACTTTGATCATAAGAATATTTTTATTGTGAGAGCCCACTGGTGGATTTCATGTGATTTACCAGTTTGCCAAATAAATTGGTCTTTTCAGTGTTATCATGTACTTCACCAGTAGTAAATGTAATATGGGGACCTGCACTGAGCTGAGGTATCTTTCAAGGTCAGAACGTTAATCTTCTAACTTCTGTTTATAATGTAGGGAACAAGCTGCCCTCTGCCATCCCCACTTTGCTGGGTAATATTCAAGGAGAAGAACTATTGGGTGGTGAATGTGATGGGGGAAGCCCCCAGCTTCTCAAGAAAGTAGTAAAGATGACACAAAAGTTGGATTAAATGAGGATCAAGCAATGATGCAAGATTGCTACAGCAAAATTGTGGAGAAACTCTCTGCTGCAAATCCAACCATGGTATTGCAGGTAATTAATCCAAATGCGTGCTACTTGTCCTCTTTTTGGATCACAAAATAGTTTGGTGCAGCTTTGTGTTAGGCTGTTGTCTTTTTTGAGCTGTTCACCTACAAAAATAAGCCTGAATGTTAGTGCTCTTAAAAGTAAGCATATCTGGATTTATTTTGCACAGGTTCAAATGCTGGTGGCTGAGCTGCGCAGGGTCACAGTTCTTTGGGATGAACTCTGGTTGGGAGTTTTACTGCAGCAGCACATGTATGTCCTTAGAAGGATTCAACAACTGGAAGATGAAGTCAAGAGGGTCCAGAACAACAACACTTTACGGAAGTATGGCTTTCTGTGAATAATTCAAGTGATATTGTAACAAACGTTTGTCCTTGGGGACTCATGCAGTCAAACTGATCAACAGTGGTGGTGTTCCTGAATTCATACTGTCCTGCCTGCTTCTTTGTAAGACAGCAACCTTCTTTCAAGAACAGATTGGTGCTACCACTAGTATTCTTAATCAGATGAGAAACAACAACAGTCTACCTGTGCCTCCATTCTGGGATTTCCTTAGTAATTCATTAGACCCTGGTTTGTACTAAGTTGTGGATTGTGATGCTCTGTAGTTCTTCCTCTCCAAGGTCTGTCTTACAGGTCAACTGACACAAGGGCAAGCATGCTTGAAGGGTGTAATCTGTTTAGAGTTTACTGTAAATACAGATATTTAGAGTTAATGTCTTAATCTGCTTTTGGTTTTCAGTGTGCAGCAAGTCTTTTTATTTTTTTTCCTTTCCCTTACTCTGAGGGTTCTTCTTTGAGTGGTTTTGTGGAAGAGGAAAGCCATTGACTGGGCACTTGGCCAGGCTTCAGAATGCCTCTTGACTTATATAGTTAGGGCTGATGTGGAGAGGGAGAACTGCATGATCTGAGTCTCTCTGTGCCCCTTCTTTGTAGTGTGGTACATCCTCAGGGCATAGTAGCAAAGACCTGCTGTAACAAAGGAAATCAGGTGTTTAGGTTTGAGCTCTGAGCTGCTCCTTGGGGTTTCCAGTGGTGAGGAACCCAGATCAAACCTCAGTTGAAAAAAAGGTGTGGTTCAGAGGAACATGCATTCGATGTGGAATTAAATGCTCTTCCTTGTAATGCAGTCACCCTCAAAGACCTCATTCTAAAGGTGTAACGAGTTCTTAGGTGTCTCGGTTGCAGTCTTAGTGCTGTGCTTAGGAAGTAACTTGGTGTTACGGATTTAAGAGGAAACGTTTTGTGTGTTTAATAGAGAGGAGAAAATAGCAATCATGCGTGAGAAGCACACAGCTCTGATGAAGCCCATCGTGTTTGCGTTGGAGCACGTGCGGAGCATCACTGCAGCTCCGGCAGAAACTCCCCATGAGAAGTGGTTCCAGGATAACTATGGAGATGCCATCGAGAACGCTCTAGAGAAACTTAAGAATCCTTTGAATCCTGCTAAGCCTGGAAGCAGCTGGCTCCCATTTAAAGAGGTACTGCATGCACAGGCAGAGAGTACAAAGTGGGACATAAACAGGAGTTTGCAAAACTCTGTTTTGGCCACAGCTCCAATATTTATAAATGCAGGAGCAAATCTCTTGAGTCAAATTTGTTGTGACTTTGTTGCTTATCACCAGGCAGAGTGTATTTGCTGCATAAAGGATGGGGTTTAGGGGTATTTTTTGTCACTTTTGTCATCTTCATCCTAAGCTGCAAATGAATAATTAAGGGAGCAAGAATGAAAAGTAGTTTAAAGAAAAATCTCCATGCTTTCTGGAACATGACTGCCATTAAGTCTGGTTTGGTGGGGTTGTTCCTTTTGGGCTTTGCTTTAACGACTGTTTAGGTAAACAGCCTAAACCAAACACTTTCTTTGGAGCAGATTATGCTGAGTTTGCAGCAGCGAGCACAGAAACGGGCTAGTTACCTCCTGCGACTTGAAGAAATCAGCCCTTGGTTGGCTGCCATGATGAACACTGAAATAGCACTGCCTGGAGAGGTATCCACCAGAGACACAGTCACAATCCATAGCGTGGGCAGCACTATCACAATCCTGCCTACCAAAACCAAACCCAAAAAGCTGCTTTTCCTGGGGTCGGATGGGAAGAACTATCCCTATCTGTTCAAAGGTAAGGAGTTGAAGTTTGCTCCTGTGAGTTACAGTCTCTTGTTATAAACCAGATGTGTTGAAGTTAGGAAGATGCAAGGTTGCTTTTTTGTTTGATGTGCCTGCATGATACAGAGAAAGAGTTGTTTGGAGCATAATCGGAAGTGAAGTAAGATTTCAAAAAACACTGAATTTTGGGCTGTAAGAGAACAACTAAATTTTAAACAAAGTAAATTTCTCACAGGTTTGGAAGACTTGCATCTAGATGAAAGAATCATGCAGTTCTTATCCATTGTGAACACCATGTTTGCTACTATTAACCGGCAAGAGACACCCAGGTTCCACGCAAGGCACTACTCTGTGACACCTCTGGGCACGAGATCGGGCTTGATCCAGTGGGTGGATGGAGCTACACCTCTCTTTGGTCTCTACAAGCGGTGGCAACAGCGAGAAGCTGCTTTACAAGCACAAAAGGTTACAACTGTGGGGTTTGCCAGCCTGGAATAATTCAGAAGAGATGTGTTTATTCTTATTTGCTTTGTAATTCTAAATAGTGTAGCCTTAAGAAGGCTGTGATTTGTTTGCAGCAATGCACAATTGTTCTGTGTATTCTTATCTCTTGGGATTTCATCACATGTCCGTGAAATTGCCCATATGTCTTTATATAATACAATATGTATCAGAAATATGCTGCTCTGGCACAGTAATTCAAGGAGAACTGTTTTTGAGCAGAGTTAACATCAGTTAAAATTATTTTAGTTTAACATCTCATTGTAAATATTCAATTTTTAAGTAATGTTTTTATAACTCTATTTTTGAAATTTTCCTCAGCAAGAGCAGTGTTAGGCCAAAACAAGGTTTTCTGTTTATTTAGGCTTTTTTAACTATTGGGTTCTGAGAGAGCTCTCTGAGCAGTGAAAGCCGTCCTCAGTAGCAGAGCTGATTTCATATTTCATTCTCACAAAACCTGGATTTGGGATGTTTCTCTGCTGTAATAACTTACAGTACATAAAGTACCATTTCTACCTCCCCTAGGCTCAGGACTCTTACCAGACTCCCCAGAACCCTGGAATAGTGCCCAGACCCAGTGAGCTTTACTACAGTAAAATCGGACCCGCATTAAAGGCGGTTGGACTTAGTCTTGATGTGTCACGTCGTGACTGGCCCTTGAATGTCATGAGGGCTGTTCTAGAAGAACTGATGGAAGCAACTCCGCCAAATCTCCTAGCTAAGGAGCTCTGGTCATCATGTACCACACCAGATGAGTGGTGGAGAGTTACCCAGGTGAGTTATAACCCCTGTGTTTTCCCTTGAAAGGCTGTGTTTGTAATGGGATGAGGGGCAAGAAATGCCTGGGATGTGTTCAAGCAGTGATACTCGTGAGTTAGGTGAGCTGGCACTGCTGAAGTGTCAGGTAACAGGAAATGTTGGCCATTTGGAATAGAAATATGGGTATACACCTGATAACAACATAGAGCTGTGCTAGAATTATCAGTCTAAGACATGAAAAATCGTGTTAAGAAATCAGACAACAAATAGAAAACAGCTTGGAATAAGTTGGCTTTTGATTAGTCTTACACTTAAAATAATGTTTTAAGATGGTAGTCAGTCCGATGTGTTGGCAGAGGATTCCCACCAATAATTTTTTCCTGAAACTCTCTTTAAAGTCGTATGCAAGATCCACTGCAGTTATGTCCATGGTTGGCTACATCATTGGTCTTGGAGACAGACATCTGGATAATGTTCTTATAGATATGACTACAGGAGAAGTTGTCCACATAGATTATAATGTTTGCTTTGAAAAAGGTAATTTAAAAAATGCTCTATGTTATTCAAATACAAGGCTTCTCTGCTTGGTCATTAAAAGAAACAACTGAATTTTTTTATCTTCAAGGGAAGAGCCTTCGGGTACCGGAGAAGGTGCCGTTCCGCATGACGCACAATATCGAGACAGCTCTTGGAGTGACAGGGGTGGAAGGGGTTTTCAGGCTTTCCTGTGAGCAGGTGAGTTAGGAGGCTTGTGGGCAGCAGAGGGCTGTCTCTTGCCAGATGCTGTCTTAGAACTTTTATATCAAACATTCCATCGCTGATTTATAAAGCCTTCACCTCTTCTGCTGTGATTTGTCATTGGGCTCGGGTTAGGTACGTTCTGTAGTGGGCAGTTAAGAAGTAGGAGGACATTGGATACCTATGCAAGTAGTGGTGCAAGTGCTGTTTGGGGTGGAAGGGGCGCTTGTGGCTCTAGGTGTAAATGTGATGCTTTTCCTGAAGCTTTTTTTGTGAAGTTGTGTCCCCATTTTTTTCTGACCTTTGTCAACATGACAGACACACTTTCAAACAGAAAAATGCTCTGAACAAAGGAGGATTTTCCTCCTCATGGTCTGTTGCTAGAGGTTGTGGGAAAGGGTAGAGAGCAGTCTGTGTCAAGCTGTGTTTGTACATGCTGTGGTGGTTTATGTGTGTACGGGCTGGGAGTAAGTCACGGATTTCAGTCCCTCCTTGAGCACAGTATCTCGTGTTTAAAGCCCTGCTGCTCTACAAGGATTCCACAAGATCAGAATGAGTCTGTTTCACATCTTTTGCAGGTCCTTCACATCATGCGGCGTGGCAGAGAGACGCTGCTGACGCTGCTTGAAGCCTTTGTTTATGATCCTCTGGTGGACTGGACAGCAGGAGGGGAAGCAGGCTTTGCTGGAGCTGTCTATGGAGGTGGTGGCCAGCAGGCTGAGAACAAACAGAGCAAGAGAGAAATGGAAAGAGATATTACACGTAGCCTCTTCTCTTCAAGAGTGGCTGAGATAAAGGTGAGTTCCTTATAACAACTTTCTCTTTTATAACCAGAGTGGTTCCTTTGCTTTTTGGGGTGGTGGAAGAAGTGGCAGTTGTTGAGCAGTAGTTAAAATGCCATTGAACTGAATTGAGTTTGTATTGAGGGAGGTGCTTATGAGGAGCTGCAGCTATTTGGTGTTTGTTTTCTGTGGGCTTAATTCTGAAACGGGTGTTAATGTTTTGGCTGAATCTGGGCTACAGGAGTAAAAACAGCAGTTGGAGAGCAGCCTAAAGACAGAAGGGCCGTTGAGCTTTAGCAGGTGGAGTGCTGGAGGTAGTCCTAGATGAACAGCGTGGATGGAGGGTTACGTGTTCCTTATGTGACGTTCTCTTGCCTGTGTGAAGTCCTGTTCTAACACAACTGTGTCTTGCTTACAGGTTAACTGGTTTAAGAACAGAGATGAAATGCTTGCTGTGCTGCCAAAACTGGACAGTGGTTTAGATGAGTATTTGAGCCTGCAAGAGCAGTTGACAGATGTAGAGAAGTTGCAAGGAAAACTGCTGGAGGAGATAGAATTTCTGGAAGGTGCAGAAGGAGTGGATCACCCCTCCCACACACTTCAGCACAGGTACAGAGGAGCCAGGAATTTTGCCAGGAATCTCTCAGACCAATAGAGTTTGTAGCTTAGTAATGTACTTACAAGTTAGATCTTTAAAATGTGTCTTTGAAAGAGATGAACAGCTGGGGAGAAGTTATTCTTACAGTAAACAACTCGCTCCTTGTACAGAAGAACTATTGAAACTATTTTCCTTCTAAGCTTTATTTATGCCCTATATCAGTATAACCTGTGCTATTCCACATCCCACACTTGACCCACGAGGCAAGAGACAGTGTGCTGAATGCAGTGTCCCATCAAATTAATCCCCATAACGTGGCTATTGATAAATAGCACAAAACTCTTTTCATCTGAGTTTCTAATTCCTTCACTTACATTTTCAAGTTCACCTTTAAATTGGTCAAGGATTTCAGGATTGCAGGAGTATTTTGTAGGAAAACAGAATTAACTGTCAATGCAACCTTGTTAAAATTTTATGTAATTGGTGAGACTATGATAATTTTCTGGTCAACAGGGTTGGTGTGGGTTTGTATTCAATTTAGTTAAGTGTTCTTTTGTCATGTAGTACTCATGTGAATCTGTGGCTTCAATAATTCAGGTATTCGGAGCACACGCAGCTGCAGTCTCAGCAGAGAGCTGTCCAGGAAGCCATCCAGGTGAAGCTGAATGAGTTTGAGCAGTGGATAACACATTACCAGACTGCTTTCAGTAACTTAGAGGCACCGCAGCTTGCAAGTCTTCTGCAAGAAATTAGCACACAAATGGACCTAGGTATCAATAGTGTTTGTGTTTTGGGTTTGGAATGGTTTGAAAGTAATTGGGGTTTAATAGCAGGAGACACTAAGTGTATAACTGAAAGTCCTGTATATACCAGGGGTTCTTCAACGGGGGATTTAGAGAACTTCAGGGTTCCTGTTCCAAGCTGCCTGAAGGAACTTCTCTGTCTTACCCCAACTGTGCACAAGGTGTGCCTGGAGAAGAGAAGGCTGCAGGGGGACCTCTGAGTCCTTTCCAGTCCCTCGAGGGGCTCCAGGAGAGCTGGAGAGGGGCTGGGGGGCAGAAATCCTTCCCAGGGAGGGGGAGGCCCTGGCACAGGGTGCCCAGAGAAGCTGGGGCTGCCCCATGATCCCTGGCAGGGTTCAAGGCTGGGTTGGATGGGGCTGGGGCACCCTGGGATGGGGGGATGTCCCTGCCTATGACGGGGGCACTGAGGGTGTTTGAGGTCCCTGCTGACCCAACCCATTCTCTGGTTCTATGATTATTTTCTTACCTTATGCTCAAAACTCTCACAGTGAATCCTCAATGCCTCCCATATCCCAGTTAAGAGAATGGTTTTGAAAAGTTGTTCAGTGTGTGCTCTGAAATGTGTAACCTGCAGAGATGGGCAGAGCTGAATTTCTAATCCTCCTCCTTCCAAGGGCCCCCAAGTTATGTGCCAGCAACAGCGTTTCTGCAAAATGCTGGCCAGGCACATCTCATCAGCCAGTGTGAGCAGCTGGAAGGGGAGGTGGGAGCCCTCCTGCAGCAGAGGAGATCCGTTCTACGTGGCTGTCTTGAACAGTTACACAGCTATGCAACAGTGGCTCTTCAATACCCAAAAGCTGTGTTCCAGAAGCACCGAATAGAGCAGTGGAAAACGTGGATGGAAGAACTCATCTGTAACATGACGATCGAGCGCTGCCAGGATATCTTCAGGAAGTAAGTTGACAGAATAATAGATTGTTTAAAGAACTTCATTTTACAACTGTTTCAGGTTTTTAATTCTCTGATTAAACTAAATACTTCTACAAGGACCAATCTAATTATAAAGCAAGACAAGGTTCAGTTGTAATTCCAGAGGTTTGGAGGAAAAGGATGAAGGGCTGCTTTAAAAGTACTGTTTGAGTTTAATCTGTGTACTGCAGTAACATTGGGCTGTAATGAACAAATGAAGAACCAGGCTTGTGGCTTTAGGGGTTAGTGATGTTTAGGGGTTTTAGATACTTCTAGTAATTAAAAATCACTGCAGTCTATTAATGATGGGTTTTTTTAGTTAAAGCAGATTTTTAAGCATTTTTTTCCCTTGTTTTCCTCTCCAAAGTTAGGCCATTTCAGCAGTGCTACTGCTTGGCTTTCAGGATCTAGATTAGATTATCTGGATTCTAGATCATCCTTTGCCTCAGGGACTCCTGACTGTCTTCTGTCCTTGCAAATACCTAGGAAAGGTACTTTCCCTTGACAGGTATGAGATGCAGTACGCTCCTCAGCCGCCTCCAAGCATGTGTCAGTTCATCACCGCCACGGAGATGACGCTGCAGCGCTACGCGGCCGACATAAACAACAGGCTGATCAGGCAGGTGGAGCGGCTGAAGCAGGAGGCAGTGACTGTCCCTGTCTGTGAGGAGCAGCTGAAGGAGATCGAGCGCTGCATTAAGGTGTTCCTCCACGAGAACGGGGAGGAGGGCTCGCTGAGCCTAGCGAGTGTTATCATCTCCGCTCTCTGTACGCTCACCAGGTGAGTTGCCTTGAGTGACACGCTCTGTGTGTGTGTGTGTGTGTGTTCAGTGTTGTGACATGAAAGGAACAGTCACACAATGTAATTACCTGGGGAGGGGGACAACAGGCAGGTGGCTCAACCCAGTGTCGCTTTGTCCAGGCGGAATCTGATGATGGAGGGTGCAGCATCCAGTGCTGGAGAGCAACTGGTTGAGTTGACTTCAAGAGATGGAGCCTGGTTCTTGGAGGAGCTGTGCAGCATGAGTGGGAACGTCACCTGCCTCGTGCAGCTGCTGAAGCAGTGTCACCTTGTACCCCAGGACTTGGACATTCCAAATCCAATTGAAGCATCAGAAGCTGTTCACTTGGCTAACGGAGTATATATCTCACTGCAGGTGATACTTACTCTTATGTTACTTTTTCTTTTCTCATCCCCAACCTTCTAAGGCTTCAGCTAAGCCATTCTTAACAGCCTCCTCCTTGACCAGCTGAGTGTTTGCTTATGGTGCTGCTGAGTTTGGGGGTTTTTCAGTTGGACCTTAGTCTTTGTTGCTGTATGTGGCTGAGCTGAGCAGGTGTTTCCTACTGTGTCTCTTCTGGTTGAAAGAAACTGTTTTGGTCTGTACATGGTAAATGGTAAAAACTGCTGTCAGGTAAAGGAAGGGAAGAAGTTAAAGTCAGGTTTAGAGATGTGCCAGCTTCTTGTCCTGCTGCTGTTCTTTCATTCTGTTGCTGGCAGACCAGAGCAACTCCCAGACTGTTTAATCCGTGCTCCTGCTGGCTCTGCTCCTGCTAAGCCTTACTTATTTTCACCTGAAACAAGGAGTTTGAAGCAAATCCTTAAAACCTGTTTTACAGGCTCCTGTCTCCCAAGATTGGGAAAGAGAAATACAAATTAAAAACTCTGTGGCTTAGAAACATTTTCACTTCAATAAAACAAACAAAAACCTCTTAGTGACAGCTTGAGTGAAATAATTGCTGAAGATTTAGGTGTTTATGACCTGTGGAGGCTTTTGGTTCCCCTGTGTTGTATTTGAAAGATACTTTCCTACATAAGCACTGCTGGAATTGATTTGCAGGGTGTGCTCTCCGTACCAGGAACCCTCTGCTGAGGGTTGCTGTAATTCTTGCTGCTCATGCTGTTGAAGTAGTTGTTGCTGTGTTGTGCCAATGCCAACCCTTTGGGGTTTTGCAGGTTTTAAGGTATTCTGTGTTGCTTTCCATGAAAAAAAGAATCAGATTTTGATCCCTGGCTGGCCACCCTTGTGTTGTTGTTCAGATCCTGCCTACCGCAGAGCGACGTGACGCTCAAACGGGACGCTGGATGTGATGCTTTGAGAGGGGAATGCTGCTGAACGTTTCCATGCCCATTTCTCAACAGGAACTGAACTCCAACTTCCGACAGATCATTTTCCCTGAAGCGCTCAGGTGCTTGATGAAAGGGGAGTACACTCTGGAGAGCATGCTCCACGAGCTGGACAGCCTCATCGAGCAAACCACCGACGGGGTGCCCCTGCAAACCCTGGTGGAGTCTCTTCAGGCCTACTTACGGAATGCTGCTATGGGGCTGGAGGAGGAAACACACACTCATTACATCGATGTGGCCAGGTAACCCTCTTCTTGGTGGTGTTCAGGTGTGAGAGAAGTCTGCAGAGCGTTAGTTTGCATAAATATCGGTGTTTGAGGTGTGGGCTGCTTCTGCCCAGTAATACCCTCAAGCAGAGTGCAGTGTCCCAAGTGCACATGTGTCCCCTCCACACGCAGACCTCCAAGCAGGGGGTGACAGCAATTTGCATTTACACCTGTTCACATCTGCCACCTTACTCCAAAATAAAGTTGTGGGTTTATGTTTGGGCTTAAGGGATGCTAAAAACAGGAACCGGTCGGTTAGTCTGCGGGAGAAAAGGGAGAGCTTGTAACCACAGCACTCAGCTCAGGAGGTTTGAGCAGCTTTCTCATGATGAATCAGTGATTTAAAAAGAACCCAAAACACAAACCAACCAACCCCTACCCAAACAAAAAGATTGTGTATCTTTGACGTGGCATGGTGCCTCTCTGGGGAGATGCTGGGTGGGCAGCTGAGCCAATTCAGAAGCGTCCTGCCAAGTAAAAGTGATCTGTAATCCTTTAACACGGTCCTATCCTCTGTGGCACCCAGGGCTGTTCTTGTGGGACCAGCATGGGGATTCATGTGGTAAATGGGGTAGAAAGAGCCAGCAGAAATGTCACCTTGCTCAGGTGTGACTTAATTCCACTCTGCTCTAGCTGTGGGATCATCAGTTTTAGAAAACCCTATTTATTTCTTGTAGACCAAGGAAAAACATGTGCATTTTGTCTCCCTCTTAGAGTCCTTCATGCTCAGTACGGTGAGCTGATTCAGCCAAGAAACGGTTCAGTTGATGAAACTCCCAAAATGTCAGCTGGCCAGATGCTTTTGGTGGCCTTTGACGGGATGTTTGCTCAGGTGGAAACTGCCTTTGGCTTATTGATTGAAAAGGTAAGGATTGGTACACTCTGAGTCAGGAATGTGAAAGCTTTATAAAAACAAAGCTAGCTTCTTTCCTTTATGTCCTTTATGCTGCTCAGCTAAACAAGATGGAAATACCTGTGGCTTGGCGTAAGATTGACATCATCAGGGAAGCCCGCAGCACTCAGGTTAACTTCTTTGATGATGACAACAATCGGCAAGTTCTGGAGGAGATCTTCTTTCTGAAGAGACTGCAAACAATCAAAGAATTCTTCAGGCTCTGTGGTACCTTCTCTAAAACATTGTCAGGTAAAATAAACGTTACCAAATGCTTGGTGTCACTGTGTCCCCTTCTCCTGCTGTGTCCTTTTGAGAACAGCATACAATGGTCCCGTGTACCGTAACTTACCTTCGTGTGTGGCAAGTGAGCAGGAACTAAAAATGAATTCCTGTGGTGTTGCAGTGTCTGTAAGTCAGTGTTTATCAAGGTGCACTGAGTGTGTTGTTTATAAGAAAGTGCTGTTTCTTTCCTTTGAAAGGCATCAGTTCCCTCGAAGATCAGAATGCAGTGAACGGACCCGTTCAGATTGTCAACGTGAAAGCCCTTTACAGAAACTCCTGTTTCAGTGAAGACCAAATGGCCAAACCAATCAAGGCTTTTACAGCTGACTTTGTGAGACAGCTTCTGATTGGCCTTCCAAATCAAGCCTTGGGACTGACCTTGTGCAGTTTCATCAGCGCTTTGGGTGTTGATATCATTGCTCAGGTCGAGGCGAAAGACTTTGGAGCAGAGAGCAAGGTCTCTGTGGATGACCTGTGCAAGAAAGCCGTGGAGCACAACATCCAGGTTGGGAAGTTCTCCCAGCTGGTCATGAACAGGGCCACGGTGTTGGCCAGCTCCTACGATACGGCCTGGAAGAAGCACGACCTGGTGCGCAGGCTGGAAACCAGTATCTCCTCTTGCAAGACCAGCCTTCAGAGAGTGCAGCTGCACATCGCCATGTTCCAGGTGAGGCTGCGCCACCTGGGAGCTCCCTCCAGACTGTGTCTGTGGGAAGTGAGCTTGGGTTACTCTGAGCACAACAAACCCTTTATGCTCTGTTGTCTGAGCTTTACAGTGTTTTAGTAGACTCAAAAAGCATTTTAGATTTAAATTATTCTGTGAATATACAAGGAAGGAGGAGCAGCTAGCTGCTTTTCAAGACTGCCTGCTTTGCAAGATGCAAATGTGGCAGTGCAAAATGCTCTTGAGTCAATACAAGTAATTATTTTTTCAGTAACCATTAAGTGCTTTATTAGGAAGCCATTCACCAGCTCGCTAATTAGCAATGCTGTCCCATTCTCTTCTTTCAAACAGACTGTGATTTAAGGGAGGAGATGGCATTAGCAGAGGGTTTAAACCATTGCTGAATGCAGTCTCCTTGCTCTGCTGTTTGTCTCCTGAACAACTATAAATAGCGGCAGCATCAATCCTGAAAATGTCCTTTAGATAAGTGCACACCTCCAATAAATGTGTGCCATGACCTGTGCTGGTGCCTGGCAGTGGGGTGGTATTGCTGAGCCTCCTTTCCTGGGGTCTGTTAAACCTTCTCCTAGACTGGTGAGCAAAATTGTCTTGGCCTTAACGCCTCGCAAGTGAATTGTTACTGAGCATTGATGGCTTTTCCTGTAGGTCAAGGAAACCTGTGTAAATCACTCCCAGGAAGTTAAGGACTGACACAAAACATAGTTTACTTATATAATTAAACACTAATGATATAGAGCTTTTAAGCTGGTATCACCTGACACCTCACCCTCTTTAAACACCCTGACTTGTACTAGAACTGCTGTCTGTGAAACAAGGTGTTCTGTGCTGAGCAAATCGAGTGCTCCTTTCTGTTTTAAAGTGGCAGCACGAGGATCTCCTCATCAGTCGCCCCCAAGCCATCTCGGTCACTCCTCCGCCTCGCTCGGCCATTCTAGCCAGCATGAAAAAGAAGCTTCACACGCTCAGCCAGATTGAAGCTTCAATTGCAACAGTTCAGGTACTGCTGTTCTGGGGAGGCTTGTTCAACGTGACTCCAACAGAGGCTGCAGAAATCCCTGCCACCTCCTTCTTGCTGTGGAAGCAAGCCCAGGTTTAGAGGTGTATCCCTTGGTCTCAGTTTGTCACTCAGATCCTGACATTTGATTTTTCACTGTCTCATACAAAATATTCTCTCTGGAATGTCAGCAAAGCTGTTAAATGAGTGGAAATAGGAATGTGGAAAGGTACCTCCTGAAAGCTATCGTGCTGCTTCTCTTTAAGCCTGTCTGACTTGCACCATCCTTACTCTCATTTTACTAGCAACGTGTCAGAAGTTCCTTTGTAGATGTGGGAGGATCAGTTATTCTGTGCAGTGTGGCTTGGCTCAGCTCTTGGGACTTTTGGGTATCAGCAATACAGAATATTTAATTGAAATGTAGTAATTTTTTGAAGGTTAGCTATAAATAGTTCAGGACTCCTGTGACTTTATATAAATTTTAGTCTAGGAATGTGATTACTTGTAACTTTTGCATATATCTTTTCTGTTGGGTTAAAATCTAGACAGGTGACTATTTCCAACATAATCCAATCCAGTTGTGACATGTGCTGGAAATGAACCCTCAAGCAGCACAAGCTAGGGCTTGTCATGAATACCCCGTCCTTTTATGTCTGTGGGTACAGGAACGTGCCTGCATGTGCTATATATAAACTTTAAAAAACATTAGGCTTAAGTTGATATATATCAGACCCATGAGCTGTATGTATCTGGTTTTCCCTTCCCCAATGCAGGAGAAGCTAGCAGCACTTGAGGCGAGTATTGAGCAGCGACTGAAATGGGCAGGAGGTGCCAATCCTGCGCTGGCTCCGGTCTTGCAGGATTTTGATGCCACCATTGCTGAAAGAAGAAGCCTTGTGCTGAAAGAGAGTCAGAGAGCGAGTCAGGTACGTGAGGACAGGACCACTGACTGTGTAAATGTGTGCTCTGTATGTCCTGCTTGAGAGTTATGTAGAAGGGGCTTTTCCTCCTCAGCATCTGATGAGCAAACAGAGCTCTAAGTAAGTACTTCTGGGGATCCCTTCTGGGGATCCTGCTTGAGAAGCAAGATGCATAATCTCTGGGGGAATAGCTGCAGGGTTGGATGGCCCCAGAGCGATACTGCTGCTGGAACAGAGCAGCTTGACTGCTGCTGTATTTAAATTTCTCCCTTCTAAGGACACAGACCGAGTGCAGTTTGTATGATAGTTTAATTGGAATACATTTTCTCCTCTTGCTGTGGTTTTCAGGTGACTTTCCTCTGCAGTAACATCATCCATTTTGAAAGCTTACGTACCAGGACAGCAGAAGCCTTAAACCTGGATGCTGCATTATTTGAACTTCTCAAACGCTGCCAGCAGATGTGCTCCTTTGCGTCGCAGTTCAACAGCTCCGTGTCTGAGCTGGAGCTTCGCCTGCTGCAGAGAGTGGTGAGTAAAGGGGAAGGGGAAATAGGTAACAGTGAGGTGTTGCACTTGATCCAGAAGAATCCCAGACATAGGTACAGACTGGGAGAAGAGCTCCTGGAGAGCAGCCCTGCTGAGAAGGACCTGGGTGTCATGGGGGATGAGAAACTTCACACGATGTTTAAATGGAGCCTGAATAAAGCATAGGGCCATGAAGATGCTCAGAGGGCTGGAGCAGCTCCCCTACAAGGAGAATCTGAGGGAGCTGGGCTGGGTCAGCCTGGAGAAGAGAAGGCTGCAGGGAGAGCTCATTGCAGCCTTCCAGTCCCTGAAGGGAGCAGAGAAACAGGAGGGGAATCAGCTTGTTAAAAGGGTAGATAATGGCAGGACAAGGGGGATGGAGTGAAGCTGAAGGAGGGAAGGTTTAAATTGGATATTAGGGGGAAGTTTTTTTTACAGAGAGAGTGGTGAGGGGCTGGAACAGGCTGCCCAGAAAGGTGGTGGAGGCCCCATCCCTGGGGGTGTTCAAGGCCAGGTTGGCTGGGGCCCTGGGCAACCTTGTGTAGCTCCAGGCCTGGAGGTTGGTGTCCCTGCCTGTGGCAGGGGGGTTAGAACTGTGTGATCCTTGGGGTCCCTCCCAACCCAGACCAGTCTATGATTTTATACAGAACCGCTGTGATGGTGAGCTTACATCATGCTTTCTGTTCTAAATTAATGCTATGTGAACCTTCTGAGGGGCTGGGGAGTACGGAGCTCGTTCCGGACGCGTGGCTGTAGTGCTGGCACAGCCACAGACTTGGACTCTGGGTACAGGTACAGGAGTGTGTCTCTTCCTTTCAGGGCACCGGCCTGGAACACCCGATCGGCAGCTCGGAATGGCTTCACTCTGCTCACAAGCAGCTGACCCAGGAAATATCCACACAGAGAACAGTACAGACAGAGAGAGAACAGCAAATAGAAACAGTCTGTGAGACCATCCAGAATCTTGTGGATAGTATTAAAACTGTGCTGACAGGTCATAACAGGCAACTTGGGGATGTCAAACATCTCCTGAAAGCTATGGCAAAGGTATGCTGGACACTTCAGGAGGCTTACTGCTCCAGACCACACCAGCAGAGCTTACAGCTGTCACTGTGTGCTTTCTAGAGTGTTGAGAAACAGTAGACAGGGTTCAAAATGTGGATTTTCATAAAGCTTTACTTCTCCAGTTAGGCTCATCAGGCTTTGGTCAAATTAAACCTTGTTCTTATTTGGCAATTGAAAGATTTTATTTGTTTACAAATCCCCTCTTGGCTTTTGATCTGTAAAACATTTGATCCCTTTCAAATGTAGTTCCTTGAAATGTTACCCACTGAAAATCCCAGTTATGTGCTGGTAGCAAAGTCTTGTGGTGTTTTTTTGTTTTGTTTTGTTTTTAAATTGGTTGGAAGCAGCAGGGCTGAGGTACCGACAGGCTGACTCCTGTCCTTACCTCTGCCACCAGAGCTGCTCCAAAGAATGTTTATCAATATGGTGATAGGTGCTTTATATAAATATATATATAAATATATTTGTTGTGTTGTGTGGCAAACTGTGGGGCTGGGAAGGCAGAGGGATGCTGGGCTTCCCTTTCAGTCAGAGCATAGCAATTAATTAGCCTTCTTGCACGTGTCTCTTGCAGGATGAAGAAGCGGCTTTGGCGGATGGTGAAGATGTTCCCTATGAGAACAGTGTTAGGCAGTTCTTGGGCGAATATAAATCGTGGCAAGATAATATTCAGACAGTTTTGTTTACGTTAGTTCAGGTTATGGGTCAGGTCCGCAGTCAGGAACATGTTGAAATGCTGCAGGAAATAACTCCCACCTTGAAAGAACTAAAAACCCAGAGCCAAAGGTAAGGAGTCACCTTCTCTCAGGTGGGGCCGTTCTGCTCGTACCTGGCAGAAGCAGAGCGTGCTGTACCGCCCCAGTGGTTCTCAGAACCCTTCTGCCAGATGTCACCTGTTCCTTCTGAGCTGTCAGTAAGTCGAGCAGTTGCATGAATATTTATCAACTCCGTTCTGTTTCCCAGTGTCTACAATAATCTGGTGGGGTTTGCATCACCCTTAGTCACCGATACATCCAACGAGTGCTCCAGCCCAACGTCGGCTACTACATATCAGCCAACCTTTGCTGCAGGTAGTACTTGGAAAAGCCCAAACGTTACAGTGATGCTGGAGAGGGGATCATAATTTTAGAGACAAAAGCCTATAAAATTAAAGTCATTGGTGCACAATACCAAATGACCACTTGATCTCATAGCCTTCAGGATTTGGAGTCACTCCACAAAGCCCACCACACACAGGACAAGGTGTCACCCTGCTGCCTGAGCTGTGGTCTCTGGAGTTAGTGTTACAGTGTAGGGCAGCTTTGGAATTAACCTCAAAATGCATTTGTGTTCACAAAACTGTCTTTAGAGTTAAAAACATCAATTGAGTTTCTCATGAGCATGAGTTTCTTCCTTTTAAAGGCTTGTTCTGCTCTCAGTATTTGGACTAATCAGGTTCCTCACTTCTCTCAAGAACAAGAATTACATTTTCTAACTCTATACAAAGTGATAGAATTGGATGTTGAGAGCCTGTAAAAACTTGCTTAATGTAAATAAATGTTATGCAACAGAGTAAAGCTGCTTGTTTGTGAAGTGAGAGAAATTAGCAAGCACAGACTTAGAGGAACTGGGCCAGTTTGAAACACCAGTTTAAAACATGTCTGTACAGAAGTACTGATAGCTGCATCTGATACACGTTGCATTGTGCCTTTTCTCACATCTGTAGTACGTTCTCTTCAGTACTTTAAGCACTTCTGAACTTCCCTCACAGCCGTTCGCAGCAACACGGGGCAGAAAACTCAGCCCGAGGTGATGTCGCAGAACGCAAGAAAGCTAATCCAGAAGAACCTGGCCACGTCAGCGGATACTCCTCCCAGCACAGCCCCAGGAACTGGCAAGAGTGTGGCCTGTAGTCCCAAAAAGACAGCCAGGGACCCTAAAACAGGAAAAGGTAAATTCAGGGCTTAAACAACCACTGCTCCCCAAGCAGACCCAGACCCTGCTGCTAAGGACAGCGACAGCAATCCCCGACCACCCCAGCGGGTTCTGGGTGGGAATGTAAAATTGAACCCATGTTGTGTTGTGTCTCCAGCCGTGCAGGAAAGGAATTCGTATGCAGTTAGTGTGTGGAAGAGGGTCAAAGCCAAGTTGGAGGGCAGAGACGTGGATCCCAACAGGAGAATGTCTGTTGCTGAACAGGTGAGTCAGACTGTAGCATCACTGTGCTGGGCCTTGCTCTGAGCGATGGCAGTCAGCCTGTGTATGTGCCCGCTGGACTGCAGCCCTGTTGTGATGGGGGTTCTTCCTGAGGGCTGTGATTTAAGTCCCAACACAGACAAGGGCACGCTGCTGCCTTGATTTGCATTTCTTATTTTGTCAAATGCTTTCGTTTCCTAAGTCACAGGTTTATGGAAATGTGTTTTGCCCTTTAGAAATCAGCAGGCTCCCTACACCTGTCTGAAGGATGGAACACATCTGTGCTTACCAGCACAGCACAGCCATGGCCCTGTCTACCAGAAGGGCATTAGTGGACCTGAATGTCCATGTAAATTCATAGAAACCCCAAATTGTTTGGGTGGGCAGGGACCTCAGCACCCCAGTGTCCCCCCTGCCATGGGCAGGAACATCACCCCTGGCCCCATCCAACCCAGCCTTGAACCCTGCCAGGGATCCAGGGGCAGCCCCAGCTTCTCTGGGCACCCTGTGCCAGGGCCTCCCCCTCCCTGGGACAGGTTTCTGCCTCCCAGCCCCTCTCCAGCTGCCCTCCTGCAGCTCAGATGTTGTGATTATCCCCAGGGTAGGGGCTATGGCTGGGATGATGTGTGATCTTTCTTTGCCCCCCAGTACTTTCTTTGCACCTGGTTAGGTGAGGTCAGGTTTGCAGTCACTGCAGGGTTTTGTCTGCTGAAGTTTGATATTTGCAGGTGACATTGGCCAGTGAATGTTACGATCGCTTTAAGGCTTTGAGAAAACAGTTAGCTTATTTTAATTCCTTGTTTGACCTTTTTAATAGGTTGACTTTGTGATTAAGGAAGCAACTAATCTAGATAACTTGGCTCAGCTGTATGAAGGTTGGACTGCCTGGGTATGAGTAGGGCGAGCGCAGATCAGTCTGGTTCAGCGAGGTCAGACATCCACCAGAATCAACTCGGCCTCAGGCATCCGTAGCCGCACCACAGTCGGTGGTGATGAATACTGGGGCTTAATCTGAGGAAACCTAGGAAATCTCGGTGCACTGGGAAGTGAATCCTGCAGGATAGCTGCACTCAGGGATACGCTACACACAATGGTCTGCAAACCCCCACGGTCAAGGGTGAAAGCTCACCGCTTGAACACCACGGTTTGTCTTTCTGCTACGGAAGAACTGCAAACGTGTCGGGGGGTCAGCTGCAGAAAGACATCGGGATGCTACAAACCGCAGAGCGATTTGGAACTCAATTCCACCTGACCCTGTGAACAATTCAGGAAACACCGAACCCTGTTCAAAGAAAACCGAAAACAATGGGGCCATGAAGAAATCACAGCAAGGGAAGATTTGATGCATTCAGATTCTTGGTATTCTTGTTGCGTGGCAACAGTGCTGGTTGGGTCGACCAGTCCGGACGGAGAAAGGCTGCAAAAGGTCAACTTCAGAAATGGACTGAAAGCAAAGAGCTGTACATCAGATCTACGCTGCATTGGAAGAACTTCTGAGATAGAAGAAAAAGCCTTTGTTCTCTTCTTCTTCCTTTCCTCTCTCCTGTCTCCCCTCCCTCCCGGCCTCTCCTCGCACACGCCCCTCTTGGCTTGTTCTTGTAGGTTAGGCGTACTTCCAATATACCTTTTATTTCCATCCTTCTCCTTCACAGTTTAGTCAAATTAACAACTTAACATTTTGTTTGGTAAACGAAGTTTCCAAAAGCACTGAAGACACAGAACATCAACGATGACGTCTGAGTTGGACGGTCAAATGCAAAATGTGATTTTGGTTCTTTTTAAAGTCATTTCTGTGATTATTATGTACAGTTTCTCAAAATTGTCACTGTGCATCTAAAAGTAATGATTCCTCCTGGCATTTGATTTAATGTGCACTTCCCTCTGCTTGCAGTGTACACTCTTTTGTAATTCAAATTGTCCCTTCCAATCTCATCCTACTGTGATTGCTGTAGTTTCTTTTGTACGACGTAGCTAATCCAATGTAATCTTTACCTTTTTAAAAACCAGGATAGAGTATCTAGTAGAGTTTTACATTGTTGATGACAGATGAACAATAAAGTGATGTTCTGGTGGAGGTAGTGATACGCTTTTTACTTCACTTTCCTAATACTTTTAGTTTACACTTGTAAATGATAGTGCTTTGGTTCACAGGGGTGTGCGTGGAACCCAAGGAAATGAAGGACTCTCTAATTCTGGTTCAAATAGGTCTGAAAAGGTTCCTCCAAGTGATTTTTTTCTTTGCCGTATTCCTTCTGGAGCCGGTTGTTCAGTAATGCATCCCTAGGGACTCTTCCAGCCAGGCTCAGAGGTTTGCAATCAGTTCTGCACTCAAAGTGTGACTGCAGTCAGAAAAGAGACTCTAAGAATGGCATCTTCTTACTTAGATTCATGTCCTGCTTATCTCTCGGGTGCCTCAAAGGGTTCTCACTCCCTCGTTGAAGCAGAACGCCTTTGGGAAAAGGCAGCTGCCTTTTCTTGGAGCAAACCAAGCCGACAAGAGTCCAGCCAGAGCCACAGCACTGTACAGGAGCTATTGGCTGAAGCAGAAATGCACTGGTGTTCCCAGCCCTGAGAAACTCTGTGTAAAAGGTTTCTCTCTCTGAACTGGCTGAATTCGGTACACATGGTTGCTGAAAAATGATGGATGCCATTTTAGTAACTTTTCAGAGTCAAACCACGCTTTAAATACAGCATTTTTCCAATCAGAATTTGAGTATTAAAGGATTTGAGCCAAGCTCCATTTAACAGCATGGACGTGGAGCAGTTCACCCCAGTAGAAAGCTTGGCTGGTGATTTTCAGGTACCATCACTTAACACCAGGCCTAAGTACTAGAGGAACTTGTGTTATTTCAGGATTTGCACTGTGCTGCCTGCTCTGCCTCCTCAGTAGGTCTTAGAATCCCCTTTCTCCTCCATTGCCAGTTTGTTGTGGACGTGCACTTTGTGTGAGAGTTTCCAGCAGACAGGCGGCCTCTTCCCATCCTGCTCTGCCTGTAGGCCAGGATCCCCTGCAGACGCATTCCACTGCCCCACGCTGCAGGAGCGAGGGGTTTGCACGAACGAGAGCACTTGAGGCTGCTGATCCTCTTTTGTTTTTCTCCAGTTAAAAGTAACCCTATGAACAGTCCATTTGGAGCACCGTAGTGACAGGAGTGTGTTGTACATGCTGTTTTGTTTCTTGGAAGCTGGCGGGGAAGGGAGGGGTCAGCACACTCACTTGTGGCTTGTGTATTATGGCTCTGCTATCCAGAAATGAAACACACTGGTGTGGAGATGGGTTCTTACTGAGTAATGTAATAAAGTTTTAAAAAAAGAAAAATGCATTCATTTCCTTCTGTGCCAAACTGCTCGTGGGTGTGAAAACTGAGGGGGGAGAATTAACCCTCCCACTCTGGCCAAATAAAGCAAAAATGCCGACTTAGGGAGGGATTCTACAGACTGAAAGCTGTGTAGCTGCTGCTGAGCAGACAGCTCCTGCGCTTCGGGGGTGGTGGGACTGTGGGTGTTTGTGCTTTGGGCACTCATTTTCCTCAGTGAGCGCTGACAGTGTGGCAAATGGGTGCAGCCTCAGTTAAACCTTGGGGCAGACTCTGTGCAGGCACCTTGCGTATCTGATCAGACTGTGCTGAGAGCATTGTCCCTTGCTGTGGTGGCACAATGGTGTGATGGATCAGTGTAACCCAGATTGAGATCAGAGTGTGCACAGTTGGGGGCCTAGGCACCTTGTGGGCACTTGGCTCTCCCTTTCCTTCACAAGACTCCTTTGGCCTCTAGTGATCAGCGTATGTAAGTGGTGATACATTTTGTCTGTAGTTTTTCAAACCTCCATAAAAACTCAGCTGTTTGTGGGAGTGAGGGCACTGCTTTCTCAAGGAGAGCTCGGTGGTAATGATGGGGAGCAGAGATCCTATCTACAGCCTGTGGAAGATCCCACGCCAGAGTGGGTGGAGACACCTGAAGGATGCTGTGACCCCGTGGGAAGCCTGTGTTGGGGTAAGCTCCTGGCAGTGAAACCTGCAGCCTGTGGAGACCCGACCCACGCTAGAGTAGGTTTGCTGGGGGACTTGTGACTCTGTGGGGGACTAGGCTGGAGCAGTCTGGGCCTGAAGGTCAGCACCCCGTGGAAGTGACCCACGCTGGGGCAACTGGGGAAGAGCTGAAGCCCTGTGGGAAAGGACTCAAGTCAGAGAATTTCGTGGAGGACTGTCTGCCGTGGGTGGGAGCCCACAGTGCAGCAGGGGAAGGGGTGAGGAATGCCCCCCACCAGCCAAGAATTAAACCAACTTGCAAGGAACTGACTGAAGCACCCATTTTCCCCAGTCCCTGCCTTTCCCTGTGCCACAATGGGGGGAAGAAGGGAGCGAAATCATGACTAAAGTGCAGTCTGCTGAGAAGGGAGGGGTGAGGGGAGGTACTTTAAGATCTGGCCATGCTTCTCATCACCTGACTCTGGTGTCACTGGGGGTGCAGGGCAGGGCCATCAATTAGAGAGTTTTCTTTCCTTTATTCCGTGTTGAGTCTGTTCTGCCCATGACACTCATTGTGGAATGATCTCTCCCTGGCCTCATCTCCACTCCTGAGCCTCCATATCTTTTTTTCTCCCACACCCAGCTGAAAAGGGGAGTGACAGAGCAGCTTTGGTGGGTGTCTGGCCTCTGGCCAGGGCCAAACCACCCCAGACTAATCAGAATTACTGGTGGTGTCGCTTCCTTATGAAATGGGCTTTTGTTTGAGCTTTGCTGTGGTAAAATTACAAATTTGAAGGCAGAAAACATCAGTAAGCAGAAAACAGGACACACAGATACTCACAGCTTTTAGCAACATGTAAACACATTCCAAAGTTGTGCAGTGAAGCCTTTATTCCTCACACTTGAGCAAACCTGAACGAGCGTGAAAACCCCTGGGAAAGCTCGAACACCACAGTACAGACAGGGCTTTGCTTTCATAGTACCAACCCCGGTCCTTCTTTTCCTCTCCATGCAGCCGGCCAGCCGGGATGGAAAGCTCCTGCAGTTGTGCGGCCAGACCCGCTGTTCGGGGTGTTGCATTACAGCCCGGTGGTCGGGATTAACTCCGCGACTGAAACACTTCCACAGGCGAGTCAGAGAAGGAAGGTTCCTATCCCACCGCTCTCCGCCCGCTCCCGCGCTGCTCCGGCTTCTGCGAAGGCAGGACAGAGAGCTGAAGGGCGGCGGGCCAGGCAGCGGCCTTCGGGGCTGGGACCCCTCCTGGGACCCCTCCCAGGTGCTTCATCGGTCTCCCGGGCGGGCGCGATGCGGCACCTCGAACCTGCTTCTCGTCAGCCACCTGCGACCAAGGCACCGGTGCCGGGAGGGCAGCGGCTTCCGGCCCGCAGCGCCCGCCCCGCCTCAGGGAGGTACCGCGGCCTGCGCCCCGCCCGGGGCCTGTCCGGGCTGAGAGGGGGGCAGGAGGTCACCGCGCGCTTCCGGCTCGGCCCCTCAGGCTGCCCGGCAGGTAACGGCACACACCGCAACCCCACCGGGGCCGGGCAGGGCGGGGAGCGGGGCCGGGGCACGGGAGGGGCCGCCTCAGGCACCGCCCGCCTCAGGCCCTCGCCTCCCTTAGCCCCGCCCCTCGCCTCGAGCCCCTCTCTTCCCTCAGGCCCCGCCTCCTCTCGCAGTCGCATTGCGACGGAGGGCGGGGGAGGAGGCTCGAAAGCCCACGCTGATTGGTCCGCTGTCTCAATTCAAATCCCAACAGCCAACCGACTATCGCCGGAGCGCAGAGAAAGCCTCGTGATTGGCCCGCTTTGAGTTTCGAGAAGGCCAATCGGTGCCGAGAACAGCTGCGGAGGCTATAAAAGGCGTCGGCGCCACACCGTGCGGGAGGGCGCGGCCGGCGGCAGTGCGAGGGGCGTCCAAGATGGCGGAGGGCGACAACAACAGCGTCTACCAGCTGGTGAGGGCTGGCGCCGCTCGCTCCTTCTAGGGCTGCGGCGATGGGGAGCCGCTCTGCTGCCCGGTGGCTGCGGAAGGGCTGGTGGCCGCTCGGCCCTCCCGGCGCCGGCTGAGGGGGCGGGGGAGCCGGGCCTGTTGGTGAGGGTGGCCTCGGCCCGCGAGCCCCGGGGACAACGGCTCCTCGCGCCGCTTCGCCCCGGGAGGGCTCCCGTGCGGGGCGGGGCCGGCCCGCGCCTCGGGGCCTGCTGGGGGCCCGGGCCTGGCCGCCGCTGGGGTCCTGCCCGCAGGCCGGGGCGCGTCGCGGCGCCGGGCTCCAGCCGGTGCGCGGGGTAGGGCTGGTGGTCGCGGCTGTGTGTCTGGCTGCCCCGGCGCCTCCGGGCATCTCCGGGCGCCACGGCGGGGCGGGAGCCGGGTGCTCGGCCTAAGGACGCCCGAGGGTGGGCGGGGATGCTGGGACACCTGCCTGAGCGCGGGGACGCGTGTGATTATCTCCGTCGTGATAAGCGGAGAAGGGGCCGCTGCTGGGGCCGCAGGCAGCCGAGGGGCCCGGGCAGGGCGGCCCTCGGGTGGCCGGGCAGCGTTGTGGGTGGCGGTGGAACGAAGGCGGCGTTGGGAAGAGCTCGGTTCAGTTCTCCCCTTCTGGCCCGGGGGACGGCAGCTTGGGACGGCCGCCTTCTAGCCCGGCAGGTGGGCTGCTGTCAGTAGCCCTGCTGGACAACTGACTGTTGCCTGGTGGATTTTCTCTTGGCTGTCACGTTAAACGCGGACAGACAGAGGTAATAAAAGCAAAAGCCTGTCATAAAATATCCTGTGACACAATGCAGTGTGGTGGGGTTTCCCCCTTGTGTGACAGCTTGTATTTATAGGTGAAACAGATAAGATAACATGGCCGGCAGCGTGACAGATAGTTTTAATACTGCTTTTTTTTTTTTTTTGTCCTGGGCTGTAGTTTTCAAATAGCTTATGTTAGTATCACCCAGCAAAGCTGTACTTCCCATGGTAGCAGTGCTCAGCTGTCCTTGTTGTTCTGAAGGTGTCAGGCTTCTCACTTGCAACGCTTGTGGCAAGCGTCTGAGAGTGGAACCTGCCCCGCTATCTGCACAGCTCATGTGTGGGTCTTGGCAGCTTCTCACCTCTTCTTACTGCTCGGGTGGAGAGCTGTTCTGTTCATGTTTACCTGAGTTTTGTAATCTCTGAGATCCCTTGCCCTCCTGAGGGAAAACTATTAAGCTGGGTTAAACATGGAACACCTCAGGTGAACTGCTTAGCAGGCTGGTGCAAGAGCAGAAGATGTGTGAGGAGGGGTGTAGGAGTAACATATGAAGAGGAGTTAAAGGCTGCCTGATTGCTGTCTTGAGCAGCCTGTGGCACAACGGTCTTTGCAGCCTGAATGTGGTCTGCAGGGTAACTTCCCTCAGCTGTGGAGTCTGGGCTTTAGCTGCCTTTTGCATAATAAAAAAAGGGGTGTTGGGCAGCAACTAGAAAGTTTCAGTTTAATGTGGCAGAGTTGTCTTTGGGAATACATAAATAGGTTTCACATTGCAATTTTCCTGATGTCAGTGTTAACACTTCGAGAGGTTTTAGCTAGACTTTACAACTTGACTTTAACGCCCTGCTGCCCTGGAGGAAGGAGTACTGTAGATGGGAGACTGGGGAAAAACTCCTTGGTGAAACCTGGGTGGAGGTATCATTTAGTCTAATAATGTATGCTGCTGTTTGGTTGGGATCTTGACTCTTTCAGTCTTGCTGCTGTGATGTCATAACTTACTACAAAACTTAGAATGTTATTACTAATTTAATGACTCAAGCAGGTTTGTGTCTGGGGTCTTTAATTATGACACTTATTTTTAAGCGACTTCGAGCGTGGGACTTAAACTCATTACTAACCAGAGTATTGAATTCCTTCTCTCTCTCCGTAGGCTGCAGAAACTGCTAGCTTGGAAGAGCACTTGCAGGGATGGGGAGAAGTGATTTTGATGACAGATAAAGTCCTTCGCTGGGAGAGAGCCTGGTTTCCTCTGGCTCTGATGAGCGTGGTTTCCTTTTCTTTTCTGTAAGTAGCTTGTGGAGGGAGCCTGGAACACCGTTGTGCTTTCCTGGCTGGTAGCAAACCTGTGAAGTAAATTAGCCAGGCATCTTTAACAATTTAATAGGGAGGCTTGTATTCCAGGCTCAGTTTGTCTCCTCTGGCTTTTTTCCCCAAACCAGCAGTGATATCACTAAGGAAAACTATTTTCCACAGGGAAATGTCCATCTTGGATGTGGTGGTTAGGATGAGTTCAGTTTGGTTTATGCAACTTGTTTGTTTTTTTCCACTCTGCCTTCCTGTATTAGTTGTCAAGCTTAGCATGAGCGTTGGCGTAATTAACTTGGCATAAATGGCTACATTTGCCAAAACTGTAGACCACAAGCCATGAACTTTCACCTGATACATTGAATTTTTGCTGAATACTTTCCTAGTGAAGTCAAAGGGGGCCCCAGAGCTGGTCTGAGCTGGAAGATAAGGAGGCTGCAACTGGCAGCAGGGTGGCAGCTGTAGAGATAAGCAAAGCAGCCTGGCTAGAGATGGAGAAAGGACCCCATGGAGAAAGTGAAGACCCCCAGACCCTAATATTACTGCTGATCTGAACTGCCCTGTGAGGGGAAGGAGACTTAGATTGTATGGGTGTGACTGCCCAGGAAGGCCTTTGTTCAGGGTCCCTCTGTGGAGGCACCTGGCTTGAGCTGTTACAGCTGCTCTGCCACCCATGTAAATTATCTTGTGGGATTTAGAGTGTGAAACTGCTGTGGGAAACCTTGGGTGAAGAAACGTCCTTAACATGGTGAGGGAGGAGGAGGAGGAGACATCACAGGTAACTTTCAGTTACTAAGGTGGGAGGATGTTGCCTGCCTCTGGGTTGGAGCTACAGAACAGGCTTGCTGGAGGCTCATGTACATAATGTGATAGTAGCTGAGATGACTCTGACCTGCTTTTTACAGAGAAGTGCCCACACCAGCTGTGGAGTTTCCATTTGGAGTAAGGAGAAGGGAATTAAAAAGTTGAACCAGGTGAAGCAGGGCTAATTGGTCTGTAAAATATGTATAAATTTTATGGTCTTCAAGAGTGGTGAGAAGGATGGAAATCAAATGAAAATGAAAAGCAATTTTTAAAAGAAGTAATTTCATGAACTTCAGGGTGTTCTGTAACCAATTCAGTGATTATAGCATAAAGGATCTTGTATTGAATAATACTTGGAGGAAATAGGAGTTCAGATCCTGAATTGGTACTGTATTGAAAAGGAGCCTGAACATTCAGTGCAGGAGCACTGCCAGGTGGACAGAAAGACTGGTCCTGTCACAGAGGATGCCACTTCTTGCATTACTGTGATGTTCAGGAAGTTCTGTTCAGTGTAAACAAGCAGCACGTGGTGCAGCTGAGTGTTACAAACAGTCAGGAGATGAGCTAGTTCCTGTCCTGTACCCATACCACCACATCTGCCTGGTGGCACATGTAGTAGGTAAAAGCACAGTGCTGGCCTAATTGGAGCCTTGTGGCTCCCCATCCAGAACAGGTTTGGTTAGCTCTCAGGGTGACACAGCAAGTGGGCCTCAATTCTGTGACTGAGGTGGAACCAGCAAGGTTAGAGCTTCCACTCTGCCTGGTGGTTTGGTTTCTCTTCACTCCCTCACCCCTGGTCAGTGTAAGGTCCCTAGATGTCACATCTGAGAGAGAAATAATGATGAATAGTTACTTCTGCTGCCCTTTGTGCTCAGCTTGCTCCATTGCAGCATTTCCTTGCTTGGTGCAGTAAGAAAAACCCCTTTAATTTTACCTGTTTTTCTTTGCAGTAGCGTTGAAGTACTTTGTACTAGTAATATGAGTGAATCTGATGGGTGGTTTTGAGGTTGGGCAAGAGGGTAGGGTTCTGAAGTCCATGTGAAGGGGTGATGAAATATGTTCAGTGTTTAGCAGTCTGAGCATCCAGAAATCACTTCTTACCTTCTTTCTGCAGGATGATCTATTATTTGGACCCGTCAGTTCTTTCAGGAGTCTCCTGTTTTGTTATGTTCCTCTGTTTGGCTGACTATCTTGTTCCTGCTCTTGCACCAAGAATCTTTGGCTCCAATAAATGGTGAGGAAAACTTTAATTCCAACAGTTTGAGTGCAAATAAATTGTGAACTTTGTCAACATGGTTGTCTGACTTAAATATCAATTACACTATAAAGTCGCTGTTGTAAGAAATCAGGAGCTCTGCAATACACAGTGAGGTCACTAGCAAGGTGTCCACCTTCTTTACATGAAAGATTACTGCCCCTTTATTGTTCCTTCCAGCAAAACAGAGTTTTTTAAGGAGTAGGCACATTCTTTGCTCTCCATTAAGGATGCTAGTTAGTTCTGCTAAACTTGTTTTAGTAATTAAGGGATAATAGACACTGAGAACTAAAATAATGAAGCAGGGTATTGGATTGTATGTTTGGAAAGAGTGGTGGTAGTAAATATGATGAAGAGTAACACACAGAGTATGAATGTGATGACAAGTGAAACAAATTTGAAGACAGGCACTTTATATAAGACAGAAAACTGGAGAAGAAACTTTTCAACTAGATCTTCCATTACAAGTAAACTTTAGTGTGCTGGCTTTAAGTTGGCTAGTCAATAAAAGTTCTTGTCTAATAGTAAAGCAGCATAAAAGCCAAAGTAACACATTACTTGTGTGTATCACACTGGAATTAGATTAATATCACCAGTCTTGTGGTCTGAAGGTGGCTGCTCTTTGGGTGTCAGTTTTAGAGAGTTGGTGTGCAGGAAAATGATATTGGGAATTGCTTTATGATGCTCAGTGGAAGGAAGGGGTAAGGCTGAGGTAAGCAGATGCCAGGAGAAATGCTGGATACTTTTTTACTGCTGGAAAAATACTACAGGAGATATTTTTACCTTTCAGATGAAACCTTGAGTTCTTATTTCTGACTTTTTTTTTCTTCAATAAAAGGACTACAGAACAGCAGCAAAGATTTCATGAGATCTGCAGCAACCTGGTAAAATCTCGTCGCCGAATTGTTGGCTGGTGGAAACGTCTGTTCACGCTGAAGGAGGAGAAGCCTAAAATGGTACTGAGTTCAGGAGTTCATCTCCCGAGAGTTTCTCCGGCTTGTAAAGTATTTTTGCTAGACACATGTCTGAATAAGCTGGTGTTTCAAACCAGGACCCAGCAGGTCTATCTGTGACTTTACTCCAGTCACACATCTCAAACTGAGTGGCAAGATATGTGGCAGTACCTGGAGGTAGGAGCATACCCTTGATAGGAAGAGTTCTTTGGATAGGTCAGGTTTTGAAAACACTGCTTGTTTCTGGTATACACAGACTGTCCAAAAAACCCTAGATGTCAGCAATGTGCCAGCTTAGGGATGTGAGCAGGGCTTCACAGACAGCTTCAGGTACTGTGTGGGGCTGCAGCTGTGGCAGGGGGAATGACCTAGGCTGATGCCAAGGGATATCTGCACAGAAAGAATGTAAACATGATGGAAATAAATGAGAACACCTGATTGTAGACTCCAGTCTGTTTTAACAAGCCAACACACTGTGTAGGTATTGCATGTGGAAGGAACAGCAAACTGCAAGTCAGATTGAAATGTTGCAGAGTTGCCAGGTATTGGAGGGGGCAAATTCCCAACAGATCTGAGATAACTGTTCCCTTTCTATTTTTAGTACTTCATGACCATGCTCTTTTCTCTGGCTGTGGTTGCCTGGATTGGACAGCAAGTTCACAATCTCTTCCTGACCTATCTTATCGGTGAGTGTGCAGCAGGAAAGACTTTGTTAGCTGCCTGAAATGGCATGAGCCTGGTAGAAGGAAGTTTTCAGTATGTATGGTGATTTCTGTTGGAGGGTTTTGTCTGTTTTCATGTGGCTGGGCTTATGGGGAGCAAGGGATTCCAGAGTGCCGGAAGCTTGTTAAAGGAGTGTTAATTAAGGCTTTTTTTTCCCCCTCCTCTAGTAAGCTTCATGTTGCTGTTTCCTGGACTAAACCAGCATGGGATCATTACAAAGTATGTTGGAATGGCAAAAAGGGAGATAAACAAACTTCTCAAGCACAAGGAAAAGAAAAATGAATGAAGATGAAGACAACTGCTGTTCACTCTTGTAAAAGGTTTCCATGGGAACAGTTTGAGAATTAATGTATAATTAAGATAATAGAAGTTGTATTGCTCACTGGCTTTTTTTTTTACTGGCTCCCTGATGAAGTGAAAATGTCACTGTAGCAACTGCTGTGGGCTTGTGTGTCTTGCTGTGCTGACTTGGGTTCTGCAGGTGATCTTAGGTGACAGATCCTGACCTTTGATGCATGGAGCTTACTAAGTGTCTTACCAAACTACAAGGCCCGTGAATAAACACCCTGACTCAAGAAACCCTAGAACTGTAGTGTGTGATAGTGTTTCTGTAACTGTGTTAGCTTCACTGAGCACTGAGTGTGTAGCTACCACAAGTGCAAAAGGCAGTTCTGGAAGTGTAGGCTTCTCAGAGGCTTGTTACTACTGATCCTTGTGCAGGAGGACAATGAGCTGAATAAGAGTGATCACAACTGAGGGTACAACCCAGAATGGCTGCAGAAGGTGATCCTAGTGTCTTGCTCAACCTGTTTGCTTTTGGTTTTTTGGCTGCATAGACCAGATTATCTGTTGAAAAGAGGTCTGGAATATCTTAAGTGGTAGTTCAGTTATTCAGCTGTAGCATAAACTTCAACTCGTTGCACTGAGACTGTAGAAAATGAGTTAAGGTATGTGTTACCTTAACAGCTGATTGTTCTAAAAACTGCTGTTGTTGTGGAGCTGTGTAGCACGTTTGGTTTTATGAATGTTGTTTGTGTACAAAATCACCATGAACATGCTAGGTTTGCCTCTGTAAATAAGCCTGTTTGTGCTTTTCTATGACCTCTCCTTCCTTTTTTTTAAACAGAACTTTTTTCTTTAAAAAAGCTCAAACCTGTGTTAATGCATTTTAAAAGTTTACTCTTCTGAAATGTCTCCAGTGTCTATTGTAACTGTTGAGTAGGTAAATACAGACTCCAGAGAAACTCACTTAAGGCTTGCTCTTTGTGAATGTGCAGAAAATGGTGTGAATACATCTGTCATGAATGGGAACTGGGAATGGCATTTCAGTGCTGTGTGCTGGTTGGAGTGCAGCATCCTGAGAGAGGAATGCCCTGTGATTGGAATGGTGCCACCTCTGCCAGCGCTGAGGGTCTGCTGGCAGCCCCTGCTGCAGGGGGAAGGGCTGCGGTGGTGTCTGTCTGTCGGGGCTCAGCGCTGACACGCTGATAGATCAGGTTGGTGACCGGTTTGTGCATTCAGCACAAGGCTGCGGGGGAGGCACTCGGCGCTACCGCTACCGGGGCTGGCAGAGATGGGGCGGGAGAGGCAAGCGATGTGTTGCTGTGTCTGGGCCGGGCTGGCGGCAGCTCCCGGTCAGGGCAGGAGCCGCGTTCCCCCTGGGAAGTGAGGAGTCGGTGGAAGCAGCTTCGTTCCGCTTCGACTTCGGCTCCTCCCGGAGGGGGACCGGACGGCTTGGGCGTCCCTCGAGCGCCTCCCGCCCCGTGAAGGCGGTTGCGGCGGGGAAGGGGGGAGTGTGGGCTGCACCCGCTCCCACTGCAGCCGGGCTCCTACCGCCCCTGCCTCGCCCCGCCGCGTCCTGGTTGCTATGGGAACGCGGGCGGCCCCGTCGCTCCGGAAGCGCGATGCACCGCTGTCGGCCAATAGAAACGAGCGGTCTCGGTGCGCGGCATCCTCCCGACTGGGATGCCAGATCTCGCGAGAAGGCGCGGCGCGTGCTTCCTCGCGCCCATGGCCCTCCCATAATCCCGCGCGGGCGCCCGGCCTCTTCCTTTTCCGCCATCTTGCCGCACCGGTGAGTGAGGCCGCTGCCGGGTCCCGGCCGCCATCCGCTGCTTCCCGGCCCCATCCGGGCACTGCAGTCGCTGCTGCCCGCCTCGTCGGGTCCGCCGGACCGCGCCCGACCCGCTCGGCCCGTTTTGAGCCGCCGGCGTCTCCTCTAGCGCTCCATGGAGCCTCTGGAGCGGAGGGTGGGGGAAGCGCCCTCCCGCCTGTGGCACTGCTCTCCTCAGGGATGCGGGGCGGCGGCTGGGTGTGGGCCGCAGTTGTAGGGCGCTGGGCCGGGCCGCGGAGTCCGCGGGGTCAAAGGAGCGAGGGGTGCGTGGCGAGGCCCGGGAGGAGGTAGCGGAGGGCTTGGGGAGCGGGTGGCGGGCTGGGCTCCGGGGCGGGCCTGTCCGCGTGGCTTCGGGGTGGGAACGAGCCGGCCCTGCTCCGGGGGTCCCTGGCGCGGTGGCAGTGGCGGTCCGTGCGGCGGGGCCTGGCCGCCGCGGGAGTGGCCGGTAGCCTGGCTCAGGGACGCTGGGTGTCCGGGGTTTGGCCTTGACCACGGCGTTGCAGAGCCCTGCTCGGTTTCCTTCGCGGAGCTGCACTTGCTTCCTGCAGTTTGTTCTCGTAGGTCCTCCAGCGTTCGGTGTCACGTGTGAGCCGGTCCGTGCCCGTGGCCGGTGCTGCATAATTGGGCTTTCAAGTACAAAACGATTCCCCTGGGGAAGGTGTCACACTGAGGAGAGGTTGTTAGATGGTGGGCGTGTGACTTGGTCCGCGTTTTAGCCTAAGAATCCCCTTTAACATCGAGTGTAACTCAGTTTGAGACTTGTTAGGTCTAAAACGAGCCCTGGAAGTGTGTGCAGCTCAGTATTTCTGTGCTGAGGAGCCAGAGTATGTAACGGCCTCTCCTTTCCCCCAGGCACCATGGTGCGCATGAATGTTCTGGCCGATGCCCTCAAAAGCATCAACAATGCAGAGAAACGTGGGAAACGCCAGGTTCTCATCAGGCCGTGCTCCAAAGTCATCGTCCGGTTTTTAACTGTGATGATGAAGCATGGTAAGTAGAGCGCTTCGTTTCTCCTCCTGGGCTCTGTGGCTGGTGGTACAGTGGTTTTCTGACTGGAAGAGATGCTTCAGCTAGTTTTGTACAATATAGTTGTAGTGTTAACATAGGCATTTGTTATTTGATCTGTCTGCTAATCTCTTGTAGGTTACATTGGTGAATTTGAGATAATTGATGATCACAGAGCTGGGAAGATTGTTGTCAATCTCACAGGCAGACTCAACAAGGTAGGACTTGTCTTCCTGGCTTCGGTTCTCTGGGGAGTTGTTCAAATGAGACCCTTTGGTTAATGTTTTGTCTGCTCCAGTTTTGAAAGAATTCCTTGCAAAGAAGGTGGTATGTATTGAATCCCTGTAAAGAAGAGTAATGTTAGTGTTAGATGGGTTTTCAACTGCTCCTTCATCTCACAGTGGTATGGTTGACTAATTAAATTTCTTCTAAATCCTGAATACATAAGATGTTTTCAGGGAGGTCTGTGATCGCTCTGTGTTTCTGTCCCTTGAAAGGCTCTCTGGCTGTGGAGTGATTTCCCAGTTCCTTTGATGTTTAAGCTATCTGGAAGACTTGACTTACGAGACAGGAACAGAGTCGCTTTCCATTTGATGTTTGACACCTGTAAATGTTGAGAAGACAAGCCTTTCTGCTGCTGGTAGATGGGCTTTGCTTGCAGTTGAGGGAAAGTTGAGTGGTGTGTAATCAGTGATTTTTAAGTTTCTGGGGCATATTGGGCTGTGTTCTGGAAAGTTTTTAAGTGCTTTTGTCTCAAAATAGGGAGCTGTCTAGTTCTGTGATGACTTGCTGTGCGTTGTTGTTGCCAGTTAAGCTGTGCATGTGAGAGGAGGCTCCAGTAAAACAACAAAAGAATGGATTGGCCAAATTACTGCTGGAGGTGCTCTCTACCATGGGCAAATCTTGCAGCTGAAAATTCCTTGAGTAGAGTAGGCAGAAAACTCCTGACACCACCCAACTCGCTAGTGTTACTGCCTGTAAAAAGAACAGGGTATGCTAGGCCTGAGTACGGTGTTCCTGGACCTGTCCTGTGGGGTTTTGTGACAGATCCCACAGAGAACAGCTGGGTGTAATGTTTCTCTCAATAGTTAGAGCAAGGGAACAGTTGTTTGGTTCAGCAAAGGGTCCATCAGTGCAGGAAATGTACCTCTTGGATGTTTATTAAGATAATTTGAGATAATATGTTCAGATAATTGGATCCAATAAGGTAACTGGAAGTGGTGGTAGTGGTGTGATTGTGGTCAGCAGATAATGCAATTAACTTGAAAACTTTGGGAACTTTTTAGCATGTTTATTTCTCCCTGTTTAAAATCTAACTAGGGATGGTTAGAAGTACAATATCCCAGAGTAACTGGGACATAACTGTCTCACAGCTAACTAGGGACAGTTAGAAGTAGGATATCCCAGAGCAATCTCGGTTTTTCTTGATGATTTTGGATGCTCAGTGATCTTTGGTAGTTCACAGTATGCTTCTGTTGGTTTCTCTGCACCAGTGGTGTCAGTCGCTCTGGGCGAGGAGGCAGCAGTCGGCTAAGGAATTAAAGGCTGATAGCTGTGAGAGAGTCTCAGCTTAGCTGGGACAAGCGCTGCTCGTGCCCTGGGAGATGCTTCTTGGTACTCTTGACAGTGGTGGTTCAGATATTTTTGGCAGCAGAACTCCATATTCCATTGCCTTGGAATCACAAACGTACAAGTCCCAGTTACAACGTTCTCTGGTTTGTAATGGGATTCTGTTTTGCAGTGTGGTGTGATCAGTCCCAGATTTGATGTTCAGCTGAAGGATTTGGAAAAGTGGCAGAACAACCTACTGCCCTCACGTCAGTTTGGGTGAGTATGGAGAAGAGTTAAACCTGCATATTGTGTGTGTGTGTGAGTGTGAGTACACTTTCAGGCTACCTGAGTTAGGTTCACCTTTCCCCTCTGATCAGTCTGGAGGTGGGCACCAGTCTGAAAACTCATCTTCTGTGTGCTCCCTCTTTTTAACTGCTCTTGGAGGGACGCTGCTGAGCAAGGACACGTGTCTGCCTGGCTTTGGGATGTCCTGCTTTCACCAGGAAAATCAAACTTTGACCTGTTTTGGTTTTACTGATGCTGCTTGTAGGTGGGGAGAAGGAGTCATGCAGATTACCAGGCCACTGGCAGTTGGTCGTACTGCTTTAATGTCAACTTCCTGATGGTGTATAAAGTGATGAGAGGTCACAGCCTGTGTTGAACCAACCCCCACAACACTGAAAATGTTCCTGTTATGCACTATGTTGATTCTTCACAAAATTCACTGAGTCAAGAATAATAAACCTCAGCACAGCAGGGTGACAGGGCTGGAAGAGCCTTGAGGGGCTCAGCCAGTGTCCCATCAGAGGCAGGATTAAGAGCCCCATGTCCCTTCTGCCGTCAAAGTCCCAGTGATGAGCTGTGTGCCAGCATTGCTCGCTAGCGTGTGTTGTCACACCGAGATTTTCAGGAGTGTTTGTGGAGTGTTGGGCTGGCAGTCTCTTGATGTGAAGCTGTGTGGGTGAAGCGTGCTGCTAATCCGAGTGTTGGTGTTGGCAGTGACTGTGGCTGTGACATTGTCAGCCCGGAGCCAGGCGCTGATCTGCATCAGTACTCAGGACTGAGAGACAAAGCTGTCAAGGGATGTCTGTCACCCCTGTGGCTCCACCTGCTCTGAAGTAAAATGTCTGCTTAAAATAGGGGCAGAGAGTTGCTGCCACAGCAGAGAATGGGCAAGAAACCTTCTTGCTGACACTGAGGCAAATACTTGGCCAACAGAAACCTGTAAATCCCCTCTGTGCTGCAGAGCTGTGCTTTGGGGGAGCTTCTCACTGCCCAATAACCAGGCCCATCCATACAGCAACAGACCATGCTGTTGTCAGCCAGACCTGAAGCAGGTCCTGTGTCAGTGCAGAGTGAGAGGATAAACAGCTGTGTGTTCTTTTTTAACAGGTACATTGTCCTGACAACCTCGGCTGGCATCATGGACCACGAGGAGGCGAGGCGAAAACACACAGGAGGCAAAATCCTGGGCTTCTTTTTCTAAACCTTGTAAAAAAAGAGGATACTAATAAATTGTTCAAATGGACTCTGGTCTTCCCAGTCGGTACTTTAATGACTTCTGATGCTGCCTGGGGTAGTGCCTGGAACAGGCAGCGCTTCACTAGTGCTACAGTTCCATCTGTACCACAAATGATGTGTGGGTTCCATGCCATCCCTGGGCACAACTTTGATTTCTGTTAATAATACAACTTACTTTCAGTAACCCCCCCATGACTGATAGTAACAGGTCACAGTACAGAACAGTCTCAGCTGGGAAACTCCAAGGTAAAGTGACATAGTCGTCTGTTGCGTGGTGGAATTGCTTCTTGGTTACTAGATACTCATGGTTCCTTGGTGACATAGATGTGACCATTCCCCTTCTAGCTAAATAATGGAAAACACCCTTTGGAACATCAGCTTTGGGCAGGGTAGTTGCTGTGACGATGTAACTTGGGGATTTCTTAAGTTACCTGCAGGTAGTAACTGTTTAGTACTGAATGAGTTGTTGGTCTTTGTTTCAGGCATCTGATGCGTGACAGCATCATGTGTTTGATGATGCAGAAAAGTCAAGCCCTTTCTTCTGGAGCAGTAGAGAGAGCAGAAGACTCCAGCAGAGGAGCTGCTTGCAGATGGTAGAGTGGGAAGGAAGCGCCTGAGAGGCCGACTGCACTGTCCTTCCAGAGCTGTTGGGAATGCTGTGCCTTACCACGCTTCGTTGGGAGCCTTTGTTAGGAGGGAAGCTCTTGAAGTGTAGCAAGCCTGTTGCAGCTCGCTGTAAAATGCTTGAACTTGTGGCTCTTGATATGAACAGTTGGAAACAGTTGTCCTTGGTGATCTGTCCTGCTGGTACACGCAGTCGCCCAAGGTAGAGGTGGTGTGCCTTGAAGGCTGTATGGCATCACAGAGCTTTTCAGGGAGCCTTGGGGTGGAAGTGCTGGTCCTCGGGCACAAAGTGTTTATACTTCATAGCCATGTAACCTGTCCAGCTCCCTCTTTTTCTGGAGAAAAGGAGATATTTCTTGCTAAGCACATAGTTCTTAATCCTTTGTAGATGGGTGATGATGTGGATTGTTGAGCAAGGCAGTATCAGCAAGCTGTGAAGGAATACTTACAGAAGCCTTCTGGTGGTGCACACTGGCTCCCAAGACAGATTTGAAGCTTGGCTGGGAAGAACGGGAAGGGTGAGGAATGCTGAGGGAGTGGGTTACCTGGGCTGTGCCAGTCATGCACAGGTTACAGTCCTGAAGTCTGGGTTGCAGGTGGCATCAAAAATTTCAGTGTGATCAGGACAGTTCTTGTGTGATTTGAGACAGAAATTGGCTTAGCTGGAGAGGAGACTTAGACGCAGAGCCACAGAGCAGTCAAAACTCAAAAGGTCTGTCTTGGCCCCTTCCTTATTGTCAGATCCAGCTGCTGGTTAGAGCAAGGTTTTTCCTATCCCTCGTGGTGATAGTTGTGCAGCACTGTGCACTGACTGCGTGTGAGTGGCTGTGTTCCCTGCTCAGTGACCCTGAAGATCCTAGAGACTCTGCTGTTCCTTTTCATGCAGTCATGGTTCATGTCAGAGTAGAACATGCAGTTCTGATACCTGGTGGAAGAAGGTCAGTGACACTTGAAGGCTTCCTTTGGAGGAGTTTACTACAGCCTCAAGTTCCGTGATAGACATCGTGTGTTAAACTACAGCCTCAAGTTCCCTGGTAGTCAGACATGTGTTAAACCAGTGTGACACAGGAGTGCACATCAGTTGGCTCTGAGCCAGTTTAGCTGTATGATCTTTACTCCTGCAGTAACTCTTAAAGGAAGAGAATTGCTGATCCCAGTTGGGAATATTGGCTAATTATCTCCCAAGCCAGCCTGACAGCTTCCCTAGAGTTCCGAAACAGATGAGAGCTCCAGAGTAAAGAGCCGGACTGGGAGGGAAGCACACAGCAGCAGATGCACCTTTTCCAGCATGTCTGTCAAATGTCACAGCTGCCTTGCCATGCATGGAGGCTGCTGAGGCTTTTGAGGCTGACCCCAGTTCCTAAGGTGATTCTGAGCTGCGGGTGTGCGCCTTGGGAGAGCGGTGTTTGTAGGGAAAGTTACCTGTCCTTCGGGGAAATAAATGTGGTACCGGAGGGGTGACGGGGAGAGGCCCAGTGCTGCTGCTGGTAGTCAGAGAAGTGTTAACTACAGAAGGTGTTCAGTACCTGTGGAGCAGAGGGGGATGTTAAGGATGGACTTGTCCCTTAGGGGACAGGCAATTGACCTCCACATGGGGACAACTGGGAGGGTGGGTGACACCCCAGGAAAGCGTCTGTGCTGCAAACCCCTCCATTCCCAACATTTATGCCTGGTGTTGTTCTGGTTACACTGGTCTGGCACTGAATGAGTCTGGAAGCTGATATCTCCCACAGCCTCTCCAGGTGTAAAGGGGTCCTGAAGGTCTGCTTCTACCTGCTAAGCCCAATCTCCACACCTAGGTCCCTGAGAACACCGCTGTCACACCCCGGAGCTGCTAGTACTGCGGTACAGAGAGTGTGCAGTGACGCTGCGCTGCCTGTGGCCCCTCTGACTCCTGGCTGCTCACCAGAAGGTAAGCACCTTCTGCAGCATCTGTCAGCATCACCAGCGGTGAGGTGGGGTCAGATCTCACTCTCCCGTTGTATAAGCAGGAAGAGGGTTGGTGACCCATCTGCAGGGTGCAGCCTGGTCAATTCTGGCCGCTCCCTGACCAGTGTTTCCAGATCCCAGTTGCCATCGGTCTTTACACTGGTGTTTAAAACAGGGTAATCGATGTTTGAGTTGTTTTCTGTGAGAGGAGAAACACCTATTTATTGTGGTGGTAGGATGTTGTCACCAGATGGCAGCACCGGCTGTGAATCGCTAAGACTGAGGAGTCCCCATATTTACAGAGAGTAGGCCCTATTGACAGCCCCACCGGGACAGGCTGTACTGATGGGATCTTTCCTCACGCGGTACCCAGAGTGAAAGGATGGGCAGGCATTTGATCAAGAACTAAACTAGAACCTGTAGAATATGCTACTTGTGAGATGATGGTATTTTAGTCACACCTGGTCTGTGTAAGAGGTCACTGTGTGCTGATGTTTTAGTGTGCCAGCTCTCCTGAGGGCACTGGTTTTCCTTGCACAGAGAAGTGGATGTCTGTAATCATCTGGTGTGTGTTCCAGTTCCAGTTGGATGGGGCAAGAAAAACTGCAGGGCAAAAACCAGATGAAGAGTAAAAGTAGAGAAAATAACGCTCCTGTCACTAAGGCAGTTGTTCCACCTTCTAAAATCTGGGTTGGGAGGTAACTGTCTCTCTTCTGGACTTACCTTCTCTCACCTCTGTGTACAAAGGGCCCTAGACCTCATTCCCATTGAATTTTGCCCTGTGTAGTTCTGTCTACAGGAGGGAGGGAGCAAGTCACAGCAAAAGCATCATGTTAAAACCCCTTTTGCAAAGTCTTTGATGTGCTGGTGGCCAGTCTTGATCTAACAAGGCAATTGCATTCCCATCTGGCTTCTACATTCCACAAAACACAGCTGACCCCTGCTACAGTGGTGTCCCACAGCCATCCCCTCTCCTCCATACGCTGGTCATGGCACTCAGCTGTTTAAATAAAACCTCTGGGGATGTGTGATAGGACAACATTGTGCAGCTGTAGCCGACTGAGTTTTAGTGCCATGCAGCAGCGTAACGCAGCAGGAGCTTGAGATCAGGCAGCTGAAGGCACCCAGCAATGCCCAATTCTGTCAGACATCGTTAAAGTGGATGCTGAATGGTCTGTAAAAGCAAATGGGTAAGGTGCAGACGTTAATGAGTCAGGTAGCTTGTTCTGGTTATGGACTGTGATCCTCCTGGTCCTTGTGGGACACCCCATCTCATGAGGCCTGTGCCTGTGGTGAGAATAGCGATGCTGCCGTGCTGGTAGGATGGACACAGGCCTTTGCTTTGGCTTTAAGAGGGCAGGGTTCAAGTTCCAAGTCTCACCTACTTCCTTTTGATGGAGGGTTATATCTGCTAGCACTGTGCTTGTGCTCCTGTTGTGCTGCTCTCATGCAGGGTGCCCTGGCAGGGGATGTGACCCACCCAAAACTTCGTCTGCCACAGAGCTGCTCCTCTTCCCGGTTTGGGGGTAGTGCTGTGTGGGTACAGAGTGTTTTTGATACTCTGCGATCCGTTGCTGTTCCCTCTTGGGTGTTTGTCATTTAATGTGCTCATCATTTATAGCCAGGAGTTGATTTGTTTCACACCTCTTCCATTTCATGTGGTGTTCCCCTCTGCGATCGCGGCGTGCACAGCCCTGTGTCCCCAGGAGCTCGCGCTCCCCGGCTGCTGATCTCTAGATGTCTCTCTTGCTCTGATATAAGGTGTGCAGGTGTAGCAAAGCACTCGGGCTGTGATCTTAGAATCCTGTACGTGCAACACTCTCAGGCTTCACCTCCTTGGCTAGATCAGGGTGGGATTTGCTTCCATTGTGGGGAATAGCACAGCATAACTGTTCTTGTCCTCTGTGGACTCATGGAAATTCTGCTTTTGGCTGGAGCAGGAGGGAGCAAGAATTGTTTTGTCTGGGAGCAGAGGGAGAAAAGCAGGTGATGAATGAGGTTGAAAGAAAAGCTGCTGGTGCTGAAACCCGCCCCTGGGTACTTCCCCAGTCTCATTAGCTTAGTGGTTGGAGCCTCACTGGTGTTTGGTCTGTTATTTTGTGCAGTTTAAGTTTGTTTTAAAAAAGCAAAGTCTGGGAGCATCTTTTAGTATTGTTACCATTCAGGCCTCTAAGTGTGAGGATGAAAAAAGTCATGAGGAAGATGCAAGGAGTTTGGTTCTTCCCCTTCTCCCCACACCTCTGCAGTTGGCATGGATGCTTGCCTCCGCGCGTGCAGGAACACGCCCAGCTGTGCTCTTGCATAACAGGATCCTTGAGACTCATCCACAGGCCTGCGTGGGCTGGTAATTCGCCTGGCCCCTGTTCAGCCCCTGGGATCCAGCCCTGAGGGCAGCACCGTTAGCCCCTCCAATGAGCCCCTCGCTGTGTACTCCAGATTTGAGACCTCTTGTACCTCTCTTGGGCAAACTGTGGATGCGGGAGCTGACCACGTGTGTCCCATGGGTTTCTGCAGAGACCCGTGCTGGCTGTGCTGTGGGTGGGCAGCTGGCTCTGTCCCTCTTGGGCAGAAGTCAAGCCTTGTTTGTTTTCCAGGACTGGAGGGGATTTCTGATGCAGTTCTGTTCCCAGTTTAATGTGAAATGTAATTACAGTCCAGGCTGAGTAGCAGGAGTTGGAGGTTGGTGTGGTGCCTTGCTTACCTTGTGCTTGGGAAGCATCGTCAGGCGAGACGAGCCCTCGCGTGAGGTGGGACCACTGCATTCACTGCTGCCTGCCAGGCAGATGTTTGCTCTGGGAAGGGAGCAAAAACCAGGGCACTGGTTTTGGCTGTGAAACGCTTTTCTTCAGTGACATTCAGTCCTCACCAGCCCTTGATGAGAAGTGAAATAATCCCTCCAGGGAGCAACCAAAGGCACCTGGGTCTCTGTGTGGCTGTGGGAGTGTCAGGGCAGGTTCTGGTTCAGCAGCCGGGCTTCACCTGACTGCAGGTACCAAGTAAGAGGGTACCTCTCATGCTGTGACTTGGAGTCAGGCAGAGCACAGGAGGGAATCTGAGCTTGAGTAAAAGTGTTTCTGAGTCCGTTTTCCTGCCAGAGAGCCAGCCTGGCAGAGCAGGGCACCAGGCTCAGAGCTGTGAGCCCGTCACAGCTCAGCAGTCAGTCCCGTTCCCTCCCAGGGTGGGAGATCCCACTGCAAATGGGCAAAATCCGAATCTGGTGCTGGTAGGTGGCAGCCTCAGAGACAGGAAGGTACAGAGAGAGCAGATACTGCTCCCTGATAGCTGAAATAAAAAGAATTAAACGGTACAAAAGTGTGCTTTAATTGCTAACTCTCTCCTGTCTGCTTAAATCACTAGAAATAAAGGTCTCCTCTTTAGTGATGAGCAGTTCCAGGCAGAGTAGATGTGATGGGGGAAACATGTTTGGAATAAATACTGATGTGAATGACACTTATTAGCTACAGTGTGGCATATTTATTTCTCTGTAGTTAGCATAATAGCACAGCTTGAAATGAGGAGGGTTCTTTACTTGTGGCTGTGTGTACGTGCATAAAAATAACCGCGGATCGTTAGGGGCAGAATGCAGATGGTTTTCCTGTCTCTGCAATTAGCACCAACATTTGGGAGGCACTGTTTGATGTGGGAGGTGAGTGAGTGGCATGGCTGTGCTTTGAGAAAACCTTCCTTTCCTCATGTCAAACAGGAGACAAGCGAGACAGCAACGTAAGAGGCCTCTCTTCTCCCTGGTCTCTGTTCCAGAGACACTTATTACGGGCTGCCTTTGGGGGAGACACCCTTGGTTGCAGCCACCAGCCTTAACCTGAGCTGTGGCTGGGCCAGGAGGGAGTGGAAACGTCTTAATTATCTCATGGGAATTTAATCGCAGACGCGTGGGTGGCCAGGTGAAAGCTGCATTGTCTCTGAGCAGTTGGGTGCTCCACGCAGAGTCTGGTGATGGAGGTGAGGTTGGCTGCTGGAAGGAGCAGGATGTCTGTCTTTCTGCTGATGGGAACCTGCTCGTCTTGGTCTTGGCTTGCTTTGCTGTGCTCATGTGCTTTGAGGTGCCCCCATCGCTGGCGCTCGGAGCTGGGAGTGGTGTCAGAGGCTCTGCAGGGAGCTGCTTCTGGCTGTGGTGAGGCCTGGCAGCTCTGCTGCTCCGTCCAATTCCATGGGCTTTGGGCTGATTCCTGAGAGAGCCAGCACCTGCAGCCATTGTGAAAGCACTGACCGGTTCAAAGAGGGCTTCCCACTATGGCTGCCATGTCTTCCCTGAGTTTCAGGGGTGAGGGAAAGGCAGATGCTGGCTGGCACAGGGTGGGGGCCCCTTAGAACCCCATCCAGACAAATCCCCAGGCACACGAGAGGTTCGGTGGGCATCGCCTTTGAGTTGCTGCAGTGCAGCAGCAGGAGGATGTGTCATCTCCACGTAGGGTTTAATGTAATAACATGTGGAGATGGACAACCTTGGACCATTAGTCCTGCATAAAGGTGGCATGAAGGTGGCTGGGGGACAGCAGAGCTGCGTGGGGAAGGGAAGGCAGCAGTGTGGGCAGACAGACAGCCTCTGCTTCCTTCAGAAACATGAGGCGTTTCCAGTATGAGGAGTCAGGAGCAGCTCAGGTCATCTGTGCATGCTGAGTGCTGTCTCAGGAGCTGCCTTGGAAGCCTTTTTGTTGAGAGGAGTAATTACACTGTGGCAATGCTGCATTGCCAGGTATGTGCCGGCCCTGTTTGTGCTGTATTCCTCCACTGCTGAGATGTAGGATGAAAAACCTCCCGACATGTGCCCGGGAGTAACAGACTTTCTGTTCTTTCCAAGTCTGTTTGATTGAGTACTTGGTTTAGAAATGCCATAAAAGTGCCAGGCCATGGCTTGAAATGTCTCCTTGCCGGGTGTCAGGCTGCTTAGAACCTTCACTTGGAGATTGTGAAGGGGTTTGTTCTCTCCCCCTTTTTTTTTTCCTCCTGTTGGTCTTCTAATGGAAATGCCAAAGGGGGAAAAACTATTACAAAAAAAATGCTGCTGTGATGGGAAACAAAAGTGCTGAGGCAGCAGTGGCTTTCAGTAGTGCTGCTGGGCAGTGGTGCCCTGGCTGGGGGGATTTCACAAGCTTATGGGATGTTGTAGGGTGTGAGGGTCGTGTACGGGCACAGACCTCTGGTTTGGGGTGTGCTGGGAGGGACTGAGCCATGGACAGGTGGTTGATGCTGGTGGGGGGACCTGGCCAGTAGACAGGGAGGAAAAAGCCACTGGTGGAAAGGTGTTTCTCTGGAGACCTCAGTCACGGTTGGAGATTCACGTGGCATCGTCAGAAGCCTCCTGTCACGGAGAAGACAGTGCTCTGGAAGGACAGTCTTGGCCAGTCCTAGTCTGAACCAGCTTTTGGTGGGGTCAGGATCTGTGCAGTCTGGGACTTCAGCAGCGCTGCCCAGGCATCGCCCAGTACCCGCAGCAGAAGTGGTGGCTTGAGGATCTCCACCTCATGCTGGAGAACATGTCCTCAAGGGTAGGGGTGTCACAGCTTGTGCACCAGCACCTGAGTGTGCTGGCTGCTGGGAAGCCTGCGATCTTGTTGCTGCCTCTGGGTGATCAGGGTGGTCTCTTCTGCCCAGGGCATGCAGATCCTCTGTGGTACCACTGTGGGAGGTCACAGTGCCCCTAAGCAGCCTCTGTTTGTGGGAGGCTCCTGTGGTCCTCTCCTAAGTTCAGCTGATTGCTTCTTTGGGCTTCCCAGGGGCTGCAGCTCCCCCATTCATTTCCATGCTGGCTCTTTCCACAGCAGGGAAAGGGAAACTTGGAGACGTGGCAACCAATTTGCAAATAATAAAACACTTAAAGCTGCATGAAAAGCATCTTGCATGGAAAATCAGCCAGGGCAGGAAAAACAGCACTTACCATCAACATAATGCAGCTGAAATCTCTTTCTGGGAGATAATCATCTCTGACTCCAGCAGCAAAAATAAAGGACAAAGCTGGAAGAAGCCAACAAGCCTGGTCGTGGGAATGTATCTTGGTGAAATGGAAATTAAAAACACAATGAAAGGCACAGAATTGCCTCAAGTAAAACCAGAGCTGTCTGCCTGCAACAACAGCTGAGGTTCCATGGGAAGCACGTGGGGATGGGGGGCAGCAGTGGGGCTGGGGCTGTGCCAGGACTCAGTTGAGAAGGAGCAGGGGAAAGAGCCTCCACCTAGACCTAAGAAAGATCCAGCATTCAGGTGTCCCTCACAGTGCAGGAGACATTGGGATCATCATTTTTAGCACCCAGTCTGAAGGATGAGGTAATTAATGGTCTGTCTGGAGCATAGTGGCTGTTCCTGCCAGGGGAAGCTCATCCCCGGCTTCTAACAGTGTGTGCTGACAGCCTTCCCCACGGATCCTGCAGCCAGTCCTCACCCACAGCTCGAACAACCAAGGGAAGATTTCCACCGGCACAGATCCGAACCCCACCAGGCTGCGACGGCTCCGAGAGCCAGTGCTGCCCGCTGAACCCAACCGGGAGCAGCCATGGAGTTCATTCTGGCCCTGCTATAAGGGAGCACAGTTTCTCATGCAGATCAGAGCCACAAAACTGGACTCTGACTGTTGTTTCAGGTTTTAAGTGGACACTTGGAGACCTTAATTTAAAAATAAGCACTCATTCTGAAATGGTGCACAGCCTTTTAGCAGAAGATGCTGATTTGTGGTGTGAATGCCTTACATCTTGTATTTTCAGGCTGCCCTCCATGGATGTGTTACACTAAGCATCATGAAAATCAACCTGCTCCACAAACTATCCACTGTTCCCTGCAACACCGAGAAGCAGCTGAGGCCCCTTTGCTCCCCGTAGGCAGCGGCACACGGAGCCTTGCCCAGCTCTCCCATGGGCTGCTGTCTTCCAGAGCTGGCAGGGTATTTTTAGATGCAAAGGGAGAAGTGTCTCCTAACGACATGCTGATGGTGTTTCCAAAGCTTCGGCTGATCCTGAAATGATTCAACTGTTGCCGGAATTCAGGTACTTTTGTTTGCTGCCTTTTGTGTGCTGTGTGTAGGACTGTCCCTATTTTCTACCCAAATCACCGTTTGGGAGCTGCTGTACAACAAAGGACATTTTTATCCTTTGTTGAGGATCTTTTGAGTTATCCTTGGCCCCAGCTATCTGGAATAGAGACCCAGGCACATAGATTCTCTCTGCAGGCAAAGAACGCAGGCAGGGATAGACTTTACAGCTGGGGTTCTAAAATTTTATTAGTCAAAGGGCTGCCTGACCTTCAGGGGGAAAAAATACATATCTGGGAGCCGTCGTATCTGATGCAGCCACCCTGGTGTTCATTTATGGCCAAATAACTTCTTTATGGGATTTTTCTTTCTCTTTTTATTAGCTTGCCTTGCTCTGTTGTTTACTCCGTTGCCTGGGTGGGAATGTGCCCGGTGACCGTCTGTCTCCCTCCGTGAGACCCCAAACGAGGGTCTGCAGCCCCCGTGTCTGCCCAGCTGAGGAGAGCAGTGGCTTTTCTGCAGATGGTGTGTGGGACGAGCCCTTGTCTTCGGGACAAGGAGCCGCTCGCCCAGCCCAGCCGGCTCTCTGAGCCCCAGGCAGCATTCTCAGCCTGAGCCCCTCGCAGAGGCATGTGACGAGCCGCTGCCTGGCTCTGGGCCCACCGAGCCCTTCAGGAGCCCCACGGCCAGGTCCTGGCTTGCGGGGCCTCCCCTGGAGGTGGGGCTGCTCGGGGAGGGTGCTGTGGGGATCCCAGGGCCTGGCCAGCAGCCATGGCACCGCGTCCCCCCCGAGTTGGGACCTCTGGGGAAGGCCGACGTGGAAGGTGGCTGCTGGTGTTGGCAGCTGCCCAGAGCGCCCGTTGCTTTGCAAGCACCGTGTCTCCTCTTGCTTTTCAGCCACCCTCTCCAGATGAGTGGCCTCGGCCCTCACATGTCCCCCCTGGCCTGAAGCCCTGGCCCTGAGCAGGAGCAGCAAGGCCAGTGTCCCTGGAAAGGTGGCCAGCGGTGCTGGTCTGGGCCCTGCAAGGTCCCTGTGTCAGGGTGACACACACTGAGACCTCAGTATAAACTGATTGTAACTAAAGCACTGGAGCGAGCGACTCGTGCTGGTGGCAGGTTTGTTCCATGCCCCTTCCTCTCCCCTGTGCCGCTTTTCTTCCCCTCCTCCTCTTTAATCCCCATCTTTCTTGGATTCAACTCTTCATCCTGATCCTCAAGGGCCAGCACAGAATGCTTCCACGGCTCAGGAAGCTGCCCAGATTTGCATTTAACATATTTAAATATTTAACATATTTAGGGCTGAATTAAAGCAAGGAGAGGCAAAATTGGGACCAGACCGAAGAATAACTGTGTGTGTACTGAGGGATAAAAGCCATGCTGGCAGATACACAGGGAAAATAAAACATGGGAAGACGACAGAGAGAGCCCGGTCCCTCTTTGTTGTTCTATCAAGCACACTGTGAGTAATAGTGATAATTTTTTTCCCCCCATCAGTACCATAATAGAAGAATAAAACTAATTGTCATCTGCCACCCGCTGCTTGTAAAAGCAGCTTCTCTTAAATAGTTTTTATGTATTGAGTTTAGCTGTCAAAAGGAGCTGCTTTTTTTTCCATGGGCTGCAAAATGCATTTCAGGCTGAACACAGCTCGATGCAAAGGTCACCCCATCAAAAATGTTTTCTCTCAGGAGCGAGTATAATGGCAGAAAAGGCATTCAGCAGTCTATTCTCACCCTTTTACTTGATATTTCTTAAATGGGAGACAGCTGGAGATTAAATTCCCTTTGATGGGCAGAATTTGAGGGAGGATGTTTGTCGAGTATGTTGGGTTTCCTCCTCTCTTCTGTGCTGTGGTATGGGCTCTTCAGTAGCTACTTACAACAGGTAGTACGAGGGGGAGACAGGAGAAGATTGCCAGTGTTTTAATGATAGTTTGGTTCCCAGGTACACAAATTACTCTCCCAGTCAGTGTTTCCATTTACCTGACACATCCCAATTCAGAGGAGGCTTCAGGAACCAGCTGCAGAGCGAGGGAGGGAGATGGTGGCTGTGGTACACGCCATGCGGCCAGTATGCAGAGGGCATGCAGTGGTGAGGAGGAGGAGGAGGGTGCTGCTACGGCTGCCCCAGGGAAATCGGGGTGAGGCAGCCCAAGGTTACATTTGTGGGTGTGATCAGGCAGGGATGCTTCCTCTGTCCCAGTGCTCCCAGACCTGGAGCATATGCTGCCAGGGAGAGGAGGAGTCTGGCCACCGAGAGCAAGTTCCCCCATGTCTTTACAACAATGACTTTCCTGTGTTTTGGAGTTGTGGAGAAGTTTGGAGAAGGATTTACTTGCCCCAGGAAGAAATGGTTTGTGCTGCCTGGGTTCACCCGTGGTGCCTCTTGCCTGAAGGACTGTGTAGAGGTGATAGCAATGGCAGCTCTGCAGCAGGCCCTGCCGAACACACAGCAAGCGATCTTCCAGGGGAGCTGAGAACCTAATCCCTGCTGTTCCCTCTCCCCCAGGAGGAGGAACCTGTCTGTCACAGGGATGTTCCTTATAATTTCACCTGTGGTTGTGTTGTGCACAGCGATTCAGGCTCTGCTCTGTTTATGTGCAGGGAGATTTTAACAGAAAGGCCGGAGATGTAGGCCCTGCCGTTAAAGGCAGTCCTCGGGAGAAGTCTGTGCAGTAACGGAGATCAGTGATGGGACTCAGCAATGGGTCAGCCCTTTGTGGGGTGCCAGAACTGCCTCGCTAACCCCAGCCTGGAGGAGCTGGCCCATGCCTGGACCTCCCTGCGGTTACACAAAGGCCAGTTACACCCTGAGGGCTCCACAGGCTCAGCCAGTAAGAACCAAACTGGAGGCTGACAGACATCTTTGTCACATAGCCAATGGTTTTTGGCTGTAAACAGTGAAAAGCAAGAACCAGGAGTGTGCGGTAAGTGTGTGAACTGTCTGGGAGGTGGGCCTGAACGTCCTGGGGTGGCTCTGAGGAGAATGGCTCAGGGAGGGAGGATGGGTTTTGTGTTCAGGCCAGGGGCTGGGCAGGAGGCAGGGATCACCTCTGCTCTGTTCTCCTGCTGATGGATCAAGCCTGACAGCACGAAACTCAATAAAGCACTGTGACATTTTAGGTAGAACATTGTACCTGGGTGGAACGTGCTGCCTTCCCATGATGGAAAGCCTTGCTTTCCAGCACAGGGCTCCCTGCGGTCATGCGTGGGGACTGTAGGTACCACGTGCTGTAGATTCCTGTAGGCAACGTGCTAAAACCTCCCATTTCAGGTTGTTCTCTGCTAAATGGATTTTGCTTCACCCAGCGGGGGTGAGGTGAGGATATGTTTGTTGAGGTTCTTGGGGTCCTTGTCTATTTTTAGGAAAGCACTGTTGAAAGGCTCGAATGGGAAATGGGTTCTGTCATAGCATACCCATAATTAAACCGGTCTGTTTATTCATGGCTTACAGGCAGGATTATTATTGTTTTTCCTAACCCTGAGCTAACAAGGTGTTGAGGCGGTCTGCCACACATCAGCTGCTCTGTGTGTGCTGGGAAGGGTGGGCACGCAGGGTCAGTAGTGGGAGGGTAGTGCAGTGGAAGCAGTGGCCTCACTGGGAACTTCCTTCAGAGATAAACCCCAGCATGGCTATTTGTGATGTGATTCTTTGGGAGCAGCAGCACGGGCAGGCTTGGCATCACGCAGGAGATGGTCTGAAAGCAAATAACTGCAAGTTGGCAGAGTGCTTGGTGAGGATCTGAGAGTGGTGACAGGCAGCAGCACTGGCTGTGTTGCTGGGCACATGTCTGTGTCGTGGAACCGGCTCATTTTTACAAGGGTAGATAATGACAGGACAAGGGGGATGGATTAAAGCTAAAGGAGGGAAGGTTTAGATTAGATCTTAGGGGGAAGTTTTTTACAGAGAGTGGTGAGGGGCTGGAACAGGCTGCCCAGAGAGGGGGTGGGTGCCCCATCCCTGGGGGTGTCCAAGGCCAGGTTGGATGGGGTCAACCTTGTATAGCTCCAGGCCTGGAGGTTGGTGTCCCTGCCTGTGGCAGGGGGTTGGAGCTCAGTGATCCTTGGGGTCCCTTCCAACCCATGCTATTCTATGATTCTATGATTTTCCTAAACACTGTGGCAGGGTCTGTTGCTGGGACCACACTTGCAAAATCAACTGGTGGGGCACTAGACCAGCAGCCTGTACTGTGAATAGCAAGACCATAGTGTACCTGGTGCACGTGTTGCTCCTCCTTAGTGTAAGATGCAGGCTGTTTCCGTCACGTTGTCTTGTGGGTTGGATAGGAAAATCGTGTGTGAGGACCGCAACTGGTCCTGCTCTCCTGAAGCTGGGGGGAGAAAGGGGAGTGTCCCCTCACAGGCAGAGTTCTGTAGAAAGGGGCAGCGACCTGCTGGAGGGGGAGGGATCCCTGAGCACCACGCCTGCCAGCGTGGACACTTGAGCCTTTGCAATACATAAATCATGGAAAATGTGTGTGCTTTTCCCATTGTGTCAGAGCCAGAAAGCCCTGACCCAGCTGGAGGAAAATAACAATTTGAACAGAGATCTCATCAAGCAAGATGTTCCAGCTCGTTAGAAAACAACCTACTGTATGCTTGAAAGGCGCCTGCAATGCATAAAAAGAAATGGCTTGCTCCTCTACTGGAAAATCTAAAGTAGAATAGGCAGGTATGACCTCATCTCCTCATGCTGGAAAATTACAGCCACTTGCTGCTCTTGCCATCTTCAAGTGGTTACTGAGGAGTCACTGAGTTGGGAGCAAGTGTACACGTGGCTCAGTTGCTCGTCAGGTAGGAGCAAAGTCTCTGCTTGGTTGGAAGGCTGTATAATGAAGGGAAATGCAAATGAGCAAGCAAGATTGTCTGGCATTTTAACTGACTGCTTCCAGGCACCTGGGAGGCTTGAGAGGAAGAATTCAGAGTGAGCTGTGCTGCCCGACCCTTGCATCAAAGGCAGCTACGGTCTTGCTGTTCACAGGCTTCTTCTCTGGTGCCCCACCAGTTGATTTGGGAAGCAAGGTCCCAGCGATAGACCCTGCCACGGTGTTTAGGAAAATGAGCCAGTTCTGGGACGCAGGCATGGCATGCTGCCTGGGGGTGATTGGAGCAGGCTAGCAGGAGATGGCACAGATGGTTGGATCAGTCTGTTCTCTCCTCCTGCCAGTTCAGAGGACTGGGCTTCTGCTCTTATTGCAGAGCTTGGGGGGATGGAACCTGTCAGGCAGATGTGGAGGTGAGGTCTGCTCGTGTTCTGGGAGGGGTTGGAGGCCTTTTGGCTAGGATATGGGCTTTGGGAGACGACTTTTATGAGCACAAGGCAGGTGCAGCATCTTGGGTACTGCAGTGAAAAGTGTTCCTCTGGTTTAGGGACCTGCAGTCCATGGCACTAATTGTCGTGTTCTTCACCCCCGAGTGGCTGAACGTACCTTTTTCTTCAGCAAATTCCTTAGTTCTGGAAAATTAAGCAGGGTCTGTTTCTGAGTGTAAGAGCTCAGGAGCTCTGAGCTTGGCATGGTCTGGAGGTCCCCAGGTTCCTGCAGTGCTCTGACAGGGGAGTGAGAGCCAAGCCCTGGCTGGGGAAGGAGCTCCTTGGCTTCGGGCTCTCGTTCCGCAGCAGGACACACGTAAGCCAGAGGCTCTTCCTTGGCCACGTGGGACGGGACCACTGCAGTGTGTCTGGCAACGCACGTCGAAGTGTATCACCCAGCACTGACATGCTTCCTGGTGGGGAAGTCTGACACTTCCCCAGGAAAGCCAGTCCAATGGCTTTAATTCCGCTCAGTGCTGAGGAACAGGCTTTTATTTCAAAGTGCAGCTTGTTGAACTTCAGTTTCTGCCCTTTGGGCCCTGTTGTGTTGAGGCTCACTCTTGGCTCGCTCTTCATGTCCCAGTACCAGTGAGAACCAGCCGGGTTGTCTTGTTGGTTTATTCAGATGTGTTAAATTCCTTACAACAGTTTCTGCAGGAATTGTTCTCCAGGCCCTGGTTTTCTCTCAGCTCCCATTTGAACTCATTTCTGTGTCTTCCCATTCTCTGGAAGGTGACTTTTTGGTCTGGATGCAGTTCTCCTAGAGACTTCTCAAGCCTACTCACAAAGTTAAGGTCACTGTCATGCTGCCTGGCTCCTCAGCTGTGCGAGGATGGCATCACCGCCTCAGAGATCATGACTTTCTCCTCTGAATCCTTCCTTTCTGTCTTGCAAACACAACGTTGCCTTTCTGGCTGCTGAGTTGGCAGCCTTGTGTTGGATTCTGCAGTGGCAATCCAGCAAAGCCTTGTGCACACCTTGGTCTGCTGGGAGCTGGGGCTCCGTGGGTGTTGGTACAACCTGCCAGGTTGCTGTTTCCTACCAGGTCCATTGCCTGCATGTTGCCAGCACCCAGGGAAGCAGGGAAGTTCTCCCTACCGTCTTCATTTCACAACAGTTTGCTTTCCAACTTAATTGCTGTTTGTCAACATCAGATAATTTCCAGCTAGAAAAATCCTTCAGGCTTGGCTGGGTCTCAGCAGTGGGGAGATGGGAGCTGCTCTCGCTCCTTTTGCTGGGGTTTTGCCCTCAAAGGGAAGGTGGGGGGACATGGGGGACTGATACCCACCATGGAGGCTTTGGGGACCAGTGAGAGAGCCTGGTTTATGCAGAGAGGAGCTACTGAAAGTGATTCAGAGCAACCATCTGCTGCGAGCAGGCTGCGCTGCTGCCCGGAAAAGCCATCGCTGCTCCTGAGAAGTATTTTCCTTCACTGTGGACTCCCTCTTCTTTGGCCACTGACCACAAGAGCTGGTTAACCCCTCCCAAACTCCCAGAAAGTGAGTGATGTCACAGGGGGTCCCTGTTTAAATAAAGGTCCATGCAGTGTAACCCACAGGAACACAGTCTGGGAGCCCCAGTTTGCACATTGGAACGGTAGATGGCCAACAGCGGGGAGCAGAGCTGGCATGGAGCACAGGTCTTGCTCTTCCCACCTGCCCTACATCTGCTGCCTGCAGTGCCTGAGCCTCACCTAAACCTGCTGGGATGTCTGTGAGGTGCTTGGGCATCAGCTTAGCGCCTCTGCTCAGATTTAGGAGGGGCCAAAACGTGTGTTAAATACTTTGATCAGAAGAAAACCCCAAGCAATACTACAGGAACCTGACCTGAAAGGTGGAGTGTAGTTTGTGTGTTTGTTTTGTACAGAGACTGTGTTTTCCTGTCTAAAGGTGAGTGTTTCTCCTTGGCACCCAGCTCGAGGACAGGCAAGGTGATTGCTCCCCGTGGCTATGCTGGTGTCCTCGTTTGCAGCTGCAATGGCAGTTAGATTAAAAAAAATAATTAAAGACTGGCAGATGGTTGGGCGGAGATGGGATGTGAAATGTTGCAGAGAGCATGGAAAGCCCTGTGTCAGCCCAGAGCTTGTAAAGGGAAAGCCATCGCTTGGCACAGACAGCTTAATAAGCTTGTAAAATCTGGCACCATCAACCCCCCGATTTGGGTTTTATCAAAGCATGGCAGGGGAGCCTTGAGAAATGACAGCTGTATTATCTGTCTTCGGATCGCTCCGAGAGCAGCATCCAGGAGCAGGCTGGAAACGCTTCAGAAAATCATTTCCTATTGAGGGTTTGCTGGGGGCAGAGATGTGTGGGGAAAATTGAAATGAAAGAATTAATAGGGGTATCGATAACCTTCCTGCAGCAGCCATCAGGCGTGACGGGAAAATGACTTGAAAGTTGTCATCTCCTGTGTATTTTCTTCCCATTAGGAAGGTTTGAGGGGAGAATCCAAACAAGGCAATTAGAAGACTGGAGCGTGTTGGGGGAAGGAGGAACGGCTGGTGTGTGGAACCTTTCAATGCGATTCTCCCTGCCAGACACAGGGTTTGGGCCAAATCCTGATGTAGCAGAGGAGATACCAGAGTGAGCAGATATATGGTGTGACACAGTGGCTGCAGCGTCAGCTGGGGTGTGCAGGGACTGTCTCCAAAACCTGGGAGTCTCTGAGTATGAGTCAAAGTCACTGAAGCCATCACCAAGATGTCCAGTGCTTTTTTCTGGGCTGTGGACCAATCCTGCTTAGTCCAGCTCAGATGTTGTGGGTGTAGAGGATGGTAAAACATCCCCCTTTTCCTCTATCAGCCTGTGTTGATTCTGAGCCATCTGCACTCGTGTCTTTTTCTCCAGGATGACTTGACTCACAGCTAGGAGTTCACTGAACTTCGGGACTCTGGGCCCAAACTGGAACTATCCAGAGATACTGGGAAAGGGAGCCCAGCACGTAGGTTAAACCACTTAGAAATGATGGCATGGCTGAGGCAGCCAAGCTTTATTTCTGAAAGTGACTTAGTCACTTGGAATGAAGCCGCGCTGAAAACGTTCCCCTTCCTGAGGTCCAGATGCTTTTCAGACATTACCTAAGCTGTCAGGCTGTGCTGGGACAGACTACTGGGATCCCAACTGTGGGTTGTTAATGCGCAGAGGAGAAGGGACTCAATCCTCAGACTTTCCTGGAGACAGCAGGTTTCTGTTGCAGTTGCTGTTCAGACTTATCCTGCAAAGCATCCGGATGGGGTTTGCCTGTATTGAGCTATATTTTTGCCACATAGCGGGCCAAACTAGGGCAAGAGGAAACAGCCTCGCTTTGCATCAGGGAGGTTTAGGTTGGATATTAGGAAAACATTCTTCACCAAAAGAGTGTTGAGGCATTGGAGCAGGCTGCCCAGAGGGGCGGTGGAGTCACCGTCCCGGGAGGGGTTCAGAACACATGTAGACGTGGCACTTTGGGCCATGGTTTGGTTGGCATGGCGGTGTTGGACAGAGAGTTGGGCCTGATGATCTTAGAGGTCTTTTCCAACCTTCCAGATTCTGTTCTGTTCTAAACCTGGGGCGTTTCCAAGGTAAAAGGGAAGAAGTGAAGCTTGCAGTCTCCATTCTGTGACAGCAGCTGCATGCCCGAGTGCTGCACACGGCAGATTGGTGAGGCCGCGGAAGAAGAGAAACTGCTCGTGTGGCTGCACGGTGTTTGCCGGGGCTCGGGCCTAGTTGCTGTAAATGTAAAACCGGTATGCAATGAGCAAGTGGGTGACTTCAGCAGGAAGCCAGGCCTTGCTGCTTTCTTGCTCTCAGAGCAGACTGACATGAGTTGGTGTCTCCTTAGTCACTGGGATAGATGGAAATAGGGAGGTCGATGGAGCACAGGTGCTGAAAAGCAGGTACTGTCCTTGCTGGAGGAGGCAGGCTGATGCCTGCTGAGCAGGTGGAAGTTGCTGGGGAAGCAGGGAAGCAGTTTGACAGCTGGAGGAGGTTGGCAGCCCGGCTGTAGCCCAGTCCCATGCTGCAGTGGTGACACGACTGTGCTGTTTTGTGCTGGAAGCCGTGACTGCACACACCGTGGTCCCTGAAGGCAACGGATGTTTGTGCTGCTGGGGTCACCCATGGGGTGGGAACATGTCATTTCTGTGAGCTGGGCAAAGGAGAAAAGACCTTTTCAAGGGGAAAGGCAGCGTATTCACTGGCCACAGCACTCAGGGGTCTCCTTCCCACAATAACTCTCCCCAAGTCAGAGGAGACCTCCGCGGCACCAAGCATGTCACCCCAGGTCCCTTCTCCCTTTGAATATTTGCTTTTCTTCTGCAGTGTGTAGTTGGCTGGGAGTTATTTGGAGGTGGATTCAAAAGATCAAAGTCGGATGGGGCCTTCAGAGCATTCCTGCCTCTGCCGTGTGGCCTATGCGGGTATTAATGAGGTGTGTTTTGTAGGGCCTGACATTCATGTCTTCTGTTTACTCTAACGAGACGGCTCTGCCATCCTTCTAGTTTTAATAAGCAGCAGAGCCTCTGAGATCATGTTCTACAAAGAGATTTTTCCTCTTCAGGATTCACAGGAGCAAAACTAGGAATGATAATCTTAACAGGCATAAAACATCAGGATCCTGCATCTGATGCCTTCAAAGGAGCGTGCTCCCCTTTGCTTTCCTGGCTCTGTATTATCATGGGTTTTGGGCTCACACACACACGCGTTTCTTGCCCTTTTATCTCCCTAATTGTTTTCACAAGTTCATTAATGATTTTGCAAAAGGTGTAGTGAAACTAAATGATGTGCTCATAAACCTTTAAAGGAGAATATACCCGGCCGGGGATGGGAAAAGTCTCATTAGTCTTTTCAAATCGCTCCCAGCAGGTTTGTCTGCAGATTCAAACTTGTTAGGTGCATAAATACGCTTCTCTAAATCAATCAACTGTGCTGATCGTGTGACAACTCAAGTTTGCTCTGTTTTTGAGCAGCCACTAAAATCACCTTCCTAAAGCAGATGTTCTGAGAGCTACAGCTGGCCCGGATTCTGAGGCTTGGTGGTGGGTTTTCTTGGGTTTTGGGGTGTTTTTTTTGTAATCTGTAGAATTTTTGGCACTGCTGATGTCACTTATGCTTTGCAAGGAAATCCTGCAGTAGTTCTTTGGAAAAATCACTAGGTTTCTCTCTGAGCTGGGAATGTTGTGGTGATGATGATACAGCGTCTGCAATCTGTGTCCAGGCCAAAGCCTAAGATGGTGTGGGAGTTTAGCTGGGACAAGGATTAAGTTCTGCAGATTAGTCACAAAGCGATGGGCCAGCTCCTTTGTGGTCTCTACAGATGGTAACCTCTGACACGTGTGTGGGGCAGAGGGAAGAACTGGGTACAGCTGCAGCACGTCCCATGGGAGACAGTCCAAACCTTGGTGAGCGGTGCCAGGCTCGTGGTGTTCTCCACCAGTGCTTTGGGCACGAGGTGGTGATGGAGGGAGGGCCTGGTAACAGCGTTTCAGCACGGCAGGACTTGGGGATGAGGGCAGAGCTGAAGCAGTAGTGGCAGGAGGAGGAAGAGGAGGGCTGGAGGCTGAGCAGGGAGGGCATCTGGGTGTGGAGCAGCTAAAGGGAACCGAGACCAGAGGGCTCATCGCTGCTGCAAAGCTCAGGGGACACCCCAAACCGCTGGAGCAGCATGTTTGCACCCTCCCTCATCTCAAAGCTCTTCTTGCTGTGCTGAGATTAAGAATTGAAAGTGATTTTTCCAAGTCTTGAGAGTGCTTTCCTTTGAGCTCATCTAGATGATGGTATTTCTACTGCACAAACCTTAATTGAAGTATTTGATTTCACTTTTGTGTGTGGAGTTAATTCATGTGACACAATTAAAATACATTTTATTTATACAATAGGAACGTAGAACTGGAGTCAGTGATTAAACCAACTGAACAGCCTCTTGTGAAATTGTAACTTTGCTGGGAGCGTAACGGTCCTTTGCCGTGATACTCTAGTTGAGCGGCTTTGAAAGGAAGTTAACTGGAAGGATGCATTTGGGATAACGACTTTGCAAGCTCTGCTTCATGCCTGACACTAATGGTCTCCCAGGAGTGTTAATTGGACTGGGCAGGGGTTACTAATGTGTGTTTTGGGCCTTATTGCTCAGAGTTACCTGGATGATGGTGATGGCTCTGGTGGTGTTACCTCAAAGGGGTGACAAACCCCTTCTGTGCTACCTGAGTGTCACGTTGTCACCGCTCCACGTGAAGCTGCTTGGCACCAAGCTGGTGGTCCCCAGGGACACAGAGCAGAACCAAACCTCTTTCCCCAAGGAAGGAAAACAAACACATCCAGACTCCAAACTAGAAACTGCGCTGCACTGAGTGGGGTTTGCATCAGTACTGGTGACCAACACCTCGCTCTGCAAGCGCATGGCAGGGAGCTGGGACAACCCTTTTACCTAGCAGCCAGCCAACTGGTGTGTACCTGGCTTGCACGGGCCTCACTCGGAGAGGGGAGTCAGCTCTAGCTCTGCTTTTAAGGGCTTTGCTGAAGTTGTACATGGGTGTTTTCAGTTGCTGTGACTGACAGCTGTCCTGCCCTGTGCTTTCAGCAGCGCTGCGTGGATGGCAGCAGGGTGCAGCCATCAGTCCCAGCTAGTCCATGGAACAGGACACAGATCTGCTGACATCCAACTTGTGCTTGGCCAAAAAGAGCAAAACCCTTCCTGTGCTTCCTGCTCAGCTCGGGCTGTGTGTGGGGCTCGTTGGGCTCACCTGCCCAGGAGAGGAGCTCAGTATTTTGCAGAAGGGAAGATCACAGACGTGGTCTCTGTGGGTCTCCCGAACCAGGTTTTGTCAGAGAACATCTGAAACTGCTGATACAGGATTCCAAGTTTCCATTTTAAAGCATATTTGGCAAATCTGAGCCTGCAATCGAACATTCAGGGCAAACTCCTCAAAGTCTGTTGTTGCTGCTGGTGAAGATGTTGAAGGCTTCACCTGGCATCTTGGGATGAACCAGGGAAGGGCAAATCGCTTTCTTCTTTCTTGTTTTTTTAAAATAATTTCCCCACAAGTCTGTTGAGCCTTTGTTATCTGAAAGTCACAATTTCCAGTCACTCCTTTGGCTAGTTTGGTCACTGCTTTAGTGCCTGCCTTTTCTGTAACATCACATTTCTCCTTCCTGGCTGCGCTGCAGCGTCACGGTGTTCGGCCGCCTTCACATAGCTGGGATGGTTCAGCAGAAAGTCCTTTCATTACCAGCGAGAAAACAATTCCCAATTAATTAAGTTATTGGATGAGTTCCTCCTTTGTTCGGTCTGGAAATGGCTGTGAACAGATTGCTGAATTCTCCAATGATTCGTTATAACGAATTGTGAGTTTCTTCCCTAACGAATCCCTGGCCTGACCAGAACAAATAGCTCACAAGGTGCTTGTGGAATCCGTGGTTCCTTAGTTTCCTGAGTGGCTGATACATGGAGAGAGGTTCCCTGTTCAGCATGACTGGTCGGTAGCACAAGGCATGACCCAAAACTCGCTTTTGATCTGTGTTTTGATACCAAAATGTTGGGCTGTGGCCCGAGTGTCCATTGTTGTGAGGGACCAGGCACAGAGGGTGGGGGTTAGACCCTGCTTTCAGGTGGGTGTTTGCCCTGGGGAGGTGTCTGTGCTCCGGGGTTTTTTGGGGCTGGGATTTGCCCTTGTAAATCAGTAATTGTAAAATATCCAGATATTCTAAGTGGGGAGGGGGAGTAATATGGGCAGTTCTTTGGTGGAGGAGGGAGAAGGGAGTGATGAAGGGCGTGTGTGTGTGGCTGGGATCCGAGGTGTAAGGCAGCCAGAGACGAGGAGCTGGGCAGGAGACCGGGATGCCAGGACAGACTGGCCACATCGCCTGTGTCTGGCAGTGCCGGTAGAGGCTGTGTGGCTGAGCACTTGATTGCCAAACCATCACCCAGCCTGTCCAGCCAGTAAATATTACAGGAGCTGAAAAATGAATGAGGATGGAACAGAAAATGTCACCGGCTGTGCCAGCAACTGCAAAGGGCTGGACTGTGCGGTGCGGTGCTGGCAGCCCCTTCCCTCGCTGCCGCAGCCACCACTCCTCCGCCTCCTCGCAGGCAGCTGTCAGACATCTCCATCTGCATTCCTCTGCTCCCTGCGCTTGGGAACGGTGCAGGATGAGGAGGGAGAGGTGCTAGTTCTTGCTGGTGCTTTCTGTCTGTGGTGCTTTTGTTGCCTGACTCGGTATAAAATCCAGCAGGAGCATTTTCTCTGCTGCACGCTTATACCTTGTTTTTACACCACTCTTCCTCTCCTTACAGAGCTGCACGTGGCCTCACTGAAGTCTGCCTGTGAGGCTGACAGTTAACAGGAAAGCGAGCACCAGCTAACGAAGACAGAAGTGTTGGTATTCGGCGTTGCTGGTCTGAAGGTGTCTGGTCTCCAAAGGTGTCTTTGCCTCCCGTTAAACCAACCAGGTAGCATATACCTCAGTGTTAGCTTTCTCAAAACACTGGCTGTCCTTCTCAGTCAGTGCAGCTCCCAGTCTATCTGCACCGGCATCGGCAATTAGCTCGTTCTGCCTCCAGCAATTAAAATAAGCAAAGAGTATCTCACGTTGTCGTGGCTTTCCAAAGCATAGGAGTCTACTTGTGCCTGTCAGCCTGTTCCCGTGGCTGATCTTTGTTGACTGAGTTGTGTTGTGTCTGCGTAATGGCTGCTAAATCTGGAGCGAAACAGAAACAACTATTAGCGAAGCCCAGAAGATTTCTTGCTTCTCAGCTGGCTTTGGCTGGGTTAAAGAGTTGTCCCTCGCTGCTTGGGTGGTGGAGCAGAACCTGCGGAAGCAGGAGTCAGTAGATGGCACTCTTAGACCCTGCTTGGGAAGGCTTGCGGCAGGGACAGCTCTTGGAGGCCTTTGGGTGCTCTCCCTGGGCGAATCTGTGATGAGTGGCGGGTGGAGCTTTTGTCCCCTGTGTCCCTTAGCCAGGGCCCGGTGGTCAGGCCAGGCGAATGCATCTCGAGTGTTTTGGCAGGGAGGGTCCAGCCTCGCTTGGGGTTTTCCCACCTCTGCTCAGGGACCAGCTCAGTCGCTGTGAGCTCCACCAACATCTTCCTCATGTGAGGTGACCCATGGAAGTGCCCAGCTGGGCTTTGCAAGGTTGAGGGGTGACGTTTCAGTTCTGATGCCTGTGAAGGCCATGGGCACGTTCCTGCGGGGCAGGGATAGCCGTGGCTGCTGGGGGAAGCAGTGCACAGGCAGGGTGCTGGGGTGATGGGCACCGTGCTGCTCTGTGCCAGCCTGGCTCCTTCCCTGTGGGGCAGCTCACAACACTTCCAAATTGCAGCGTGGCCATGTGCAGACTAGTTGGTTACCTAAGGGATGATTCCTAGAAAACTAACTAGCAGTGCTGACTGTAAACTGAGGGTTTCTGGATGAATAGTGCGGTGGGAGCAGCTCCAGGAGTCCCTCTGCTGCACAGCAGCCCTCCTGCACAGGCGCTGTTCCAGGTGCCTTTCTGGAGCAGACCCTGAGCGCTGCGTCGTGTTGTCTGTCTGTGCCTCCTAACGCTGGCAGCGACATTCGGCACTCTGGGGATCTTTCACTGCTGACTTTGAGGCATTTGGAGCAATCTCCATGGCCAGTGTGAGATGCTTCTCCATGCTGAAGGATATCACAAAGGTGGTTGCACCAAACCTACTGGAGTCCATCAGACACGGCACCAGTTTGGGTGACTTACTGGGAAGCCAGGAGTGCGCTGTGGTATGTTCTGTAAGGATGCACACAAAGCATGTGGCCTCCAGCCATACGTTTCCATAGTCTAAATTAATAAATTCAGAGGTAATGTGTTAATTCCAAGAATACATCCCATAACAAACTGCTTGGCCATTGAGATGGGGGCACGTTGGCTGCCCTGACAAGGATCTAGGGCTTCAGAGGACAGTGACATGGGACAGAACAACGTGTCACCTAGGGTATGGCCTGGTGCCTTGAGTCTGCAGGACGTGCTTAGTCCTGAGGACACTGGGGAAGGGGGTTGCTTCTCTTTCTGTGCCATAGACCACCCTCTCTGAACCCCTTCTGCATCTTACAGGGAGGACTGACCTGTATCCATCACCAGCTGCCAGCCCTTGGCTGCACTTTGATGTGCATCAGGCAGAGGCCAAGTCTGAATCCCTCTCGTAGCAGATTCTTATTTATTCCTGCTCTCTCCTTTATATCTGGAGGGTGGGAGCAGGGAGAATTGCTCCCAGCTTCTTTGGACAGAGTCCCCAAAAGGAAAAAGAACAAACAAGGAAATACATACATTTTAAAACCAGTATTAATAGTTACTCGTGACACAGCTGACCGAGAGGCAGCGTGGTGGGTCTGTTATCACATCTCATACAAGGTTTGCTGTAGCCAGCTGGCAAATACCAGCAACTCTCCTGAGTTCCTAGCTCACCCTGCTCGTGCTGACATTTCTGGCAAGGCAAGGTAAAGAGTTATCCCAGCTGCAATAACCTGCGAGATCTTGCTCTGCGTTTCTCTTAATTAGCCTGAAGTTAAAGGCTCGCTCAGTAGTGCTTCCTTTCCTTATGGCTGGCAGGGGGACCTGCAGTATGAGGATGCTGGGGGACCTGCAGTAGGAGGGTTCTGGGGGACCTGCAGTAGAAGGATGATGGGCGAGATGGCACCTGTAGCGATCCAGTCCCAGCTCCATAACTGCACACCAGCAGCCTCACAACTTATGTCTTCCTTTCCTCCTTCCTAAAACCTGGCTGTTTTAACCCAGGTCCCTCCAAATGCAGTATAGAGCTGGTGTTGAGAGGCTGCAGCTCCCGAGGGAGCAGCCAGCTGAGCCCTGCCGTGTTGCTGGAGAAGCAGGGCTGGGGATGCTCAGGGAGCTCTCAGGAAAATCCTTTAAATTAGGATCTTGACCGTGTGTCCTTGTGTGGGGACCTTCTCTTTAAGCAGGCAGGGCTCTGTGCTCCCATGGGTAAGTCGCCCTTCTTGTACTGTCGAGCGTGCCATGCTGATGCTGTTTGTGATTTGGAGTTGTTGGGTCTGGTTCTCATTCCTTGTCTGCTATCAGCTGCTAGATAATGTAGAGAAGCTTTACCTGAACTCCTGCCCAAGCCTGTGAGATGTTGCCGATGGGCAGAGGCTGTGTAGCAGCACCCTTAGCTCTACAGAGGCAGCTGATGCTGACAGTGGGTTTCCTGTGATTTATCCAAGCCCATTTCTGCTGCAGATGCCTTTGCCCAGAGCCCTTGACTTTATCATTGGCATTGAAGTCTTTGGGCCTGATTCTCTTCTCCTGCCAGACTTACCCTGGGGTGACACTGGGATGATTTTCCTCTTGATTGTTGAGAAAAACCTGATTTCCAGCAGGAACCTAGGATATATCTCAGGAAAAAAAGAAGAGCTGTACCAAAGCTGACAGGCCTTTTGTGATGCAGGGGGAATGTAAGGCACACTTGACCCAGAGTTGGCTGGAGTTGTTGAGAATATTCATTGTATGGTCTCTGGGGATGGGGTATAAGGGCATGGCATTTTGTCTTAGCACATGAAGCCTCATTAAGGATATAGAGTGCATGTGGGATATCAGACTGGTGTTATAAATGATGGTAAAAGAACCAGTGCTGAAGTCTAAAGAACATTTGATTTCATTTTAAATAGAAGCCAGAAAAACATCTGCCACTTTAGTAATCTAAATTTTGCTGAAGATACTTCTGATTAAATATTCTGTCCCTTGAACTGCTGCTGGAGTTCAGGCAGAATATGTCAAGTAGCTCTGTCGCTACGTGATGTTCCTAATGGACTTCACTGGAGTCTTCCTGCTCTCACACACGTGCCCCAGTCAGTCATGGCAGCACTAGTTGAAAAGTCCCCAATTACAAGTAAACGAGAAGAAGGTGCTTGAGAAGCGGTTGGTGATAAACCCATGAGTGAACCAGAGCTGCTTTTGGAGCTGCTGCAGCAGAAGCACCCAGGCTTTGGGAGGGGAAGTTCCTTCTCAACTCCTGGGCCTTTTTTAGCCTCCTGTACCAGGAGGTGTTTGGGGATGGAAAGTCTTCCCGAAAACGTACGGGTAGGACCAGCTAAATAAATGCACACAGTTTAAACGTCACTTGGGGCCTTTCTCCATCTCCCCTACTGAAATAGTTCTTGTTGATTCCCCTCATATTAACTAAACTTTTCAGGGGATTAGATTCAATGCAGTAGTTAATTACAGATTCACTAAATGTTTAGGCACTTGTTAGTGAAAAAGAAGTCCTCCAGCCAACCCTGAAGGTCTGGAGAGGGTGTTTTCTCATTGCCAGGAACTAACCTTCAATTTGAATCAATATTTAGTGTTCAGTGGTGAGGTCCCAGAAGGTATGGGAGTTATTGATAAGCGGGTTTAGATGTCTTTGTATTGTGTTATTTATTTCTGAGTCTTCCCCCCAAGCAGTAAATTGTCAGACTCAGTTTAAGTGTTAGTAGTTCTGCTGTCAGATCTAGTTTATCAGGTTGTGTGGCTCCTAAAACATACTTGAAAGCCTTCACACCTTCCCATGGTGCTGCTTGGAGCCTTTGTCAGAAACATTTTCCAGTTTGGCATTGGCATTATCTTTGTAAAAGAGAAGAAACGTCTCTTAATGCTGATTCCATAGGAAGCCCTGATGCCGAAGTGATGGGCTTGCAACCCACATTTCTGGGAGGCAGAAAAGGTGTACATTGAGCAAACCCAAATGCTGCTCATGTTCCAGTTGTAAGCAGGTTAGGGACATGCCAGAACCCCGAAATGAGGGCAAATAATGAGAATCTGCATTTCCATTATTATAGCTCTTTTTGGGTGTCAATCGATGTTTAGAACAGGCACTGCTGGGTATGATCAGCACTTGGAAGCTGCTGAGTCTGTGCAGGCTCCCTCCTGTGCTGGGCTGTGCCAGTGCAGGAGTTACCGAGGGACGATCCACGTGTAAGCGAGTCACTGATGGGCCACACAGAGTTGTGCTCCATCACTGCTGGACAAACGCCTTGTGAAGCCTTCTGTCTCTCTGGCTTGATAAACAAACAAAAATACTTTCTCATCCTTAAGAGCTGACAATTTGCCTTCATGGAGAGGAGAGGAAATTAAAAAATTAAAGGAAACCCTAACAATTGGACTCTCTTGCCAGTGGCCTGTGTTTCCTGAGGCCTTGCTCCTGTGCTGCATCAGCTGCACTGTTAATACCACTGTGTTTTCCCCTGGAAGTTAGCTGCTTTTATATTCTTGCCTCTTTTTAAAAATGTGACCTTTAGCTTTTGAGGTTTCATAATTACTGTTAATCCATTCAAGAAGGAAAAGTAATTGAAAGGGCAAAATTTATAATCTGGTCTGTCTGACTTCAGGCTTTGACCCCAGGATTTTCTCTTTTAGAAATCTCTTGCATCCTTTAGGAATGCCAGCCCCTGCCTGGAGGATGGCTGCTGGGAGCACATGGCTCCTCCTGTTTGCATCCACTGCAGCCTTGTGAAGAGGCAAACAGGCTTCCCCTTGTTCCCAGCTGGGCCTTCACGTCCTGTCCTTCCTGCTGCCTTTTTGACCCGCTATTTGTATTCAGTGGCCACAGTCGTCATCCTGCTCAGCCTCCTGCCCACGAGGCCCCATGGTGTCAGGCATTCCCTGGGGCTGTGCCTGGGCTGTAGCTTCATTATTCGGTGGATGCAGGATGATAGTCCTGTGATCAAAGCTGGCCCTAAACTGCCTTGTAGTCTCTTCTCTGCCTTCCCATTCCATAGCGAACACACTTTTAAACTCCAGATCTTTGAGTGATGGGTAGTTTAGGTTTTCAACCCTTTTCAAGTTATTTCCCTCTGTCACTTGTACTGCTCCCAGGTGGGGTTCAGACCTGTCTGTCTGCCCAGTGTCCCTCCTCAGAAACATGTTATAATAACAGCTCCAAGTGAGCAAATATTGAAGAGAAAGCCAGAGGCCAGGAGAAAACTCCTCGCCTCCCGCCGTAGCCGTGTGTACCACAAAAGCATCTTCCTAGCATCTAATATTTGAATAATTCTCCTCTCTAATGCCTGAAAGCTCTGCTCCCCTCTGCCTTGCTGGCTGGCTGAACTCAGGCTGCCTGCGTCTCCTTCCAGGATGACAGCCAGGAAATTATTACGGTGCAATTTAAAGACCGTAAAAGACAGGACGAGCAGATGGCAGGTCACATCTCCTTCCCAGGCACAGCCCGTGTCACCGTGGCACTGCTTCAGCGCGTGCTGAGCTGCGCTCACCAAGTCCAAACAAGAAGCATCACCGGTGGAGATGATGTCTGTCAAGGCAACATCCCGGCAGCACAGACCTTACGCCTGTGACAAAGAATCTGGGCATTGGCAAGAAGCTTTAGTGACAAGGAGCTTTAAATACCTGCTGCTAAGATAATCACAATAATCTGTCTGCCAGCTTTTTCCTAATGTGCATTTTCTAATTCATTGTGGGAGGCAAAATCCTTTGACTGGTGGAATGAAGACGTGGCACTGTGACTATAATTTACATTGTTAAACAACTGGAAGGAGCAGCTATCAAAAGCTGGAAATCCCACCCAAAGCAGAAGAGCTGCCTTCACAGATTAATTTTTAAAAAAAAAAAAGATGAGAAATTAGTGTTTTCATAGAAAGGAATTCCTAATGTGCAGAATCCTGCGTTCTGCCAAAGGGATTAAGAAAGTGAATGTCCCAGTTGCAGGATTTTCTGTGGTTCTGTTCCCCTCCTGATCTCTTTGAGTCTGCCCTTGGAGGAGGGGACCTTACCCTCCACCTCTTGCTTACTGCACTTTGTGGGGACAAGGTGCTGGAATAGCCATTACTGTCATTCCCCTCATCCCAAAGGGATGCTTTGGAGCCAATTATTTTCTCTTCTATTTAACCAAACAAAGCTCTGTCATGGACTGTCTCTTGGTGCAGCAGTCAAGATGATCCCGTATATCCTTTCAGCACCAATTACAAAACACCCCTGCTCCGATGAGCAGCACGTTGCTGAAGGTGGCTGTGTGTTCCTGACTAACCGGCAACACTGGTGGGTGTGTTTGATGCACAGGGATACACCATGCTGTAAAAATTGCCATCGTTCCTTTACTCCTAGTGGTACTGGAGGCAAAGAAGGATCTGGGATTCAGAAATGTCTTGGTAGAGTGGAGTTAGTAAGTTTGACAGGAAAGTATCTGGAATAGGCACAGAACCCTAGGACAGGCTGCCCAGGGGGTTGTGGAGTCTTCTTTTCTGGAGATATTCAAGACCCATCTGGATGCTGACCTGTGTGACCAGTCCTAGGGACCCTGCTTTGGCAGGGGGGTTGGACTCAATGGGCTCTGGAGGTCCCTTCCAACCCCTACAATTCTGTGAATTTGTGATTCTGTATATCTCTCAAGAGAGGAAAACGCTGCCTCTAGCTGAGGCCCTGAGCTCTAAAGCTGGGCCAGTCCGTAAGTCCTGTATGGACAGCAGCTCAGCTCTCCAGGAATCAGTCCTTACACGGCTTATTTCAGTTGATGAGATGACTGTTTTTCCTCCTTTCACTCTCCAAGCCACCTTTTCTCCCCCTGAGTGAGAGCTGCTGATGCAAGGCCCAGTGTGCCGGCCTGCTGCCCAGGTATCGGCTCAGGCCTTTGGTCCACCAGCTGCTCCTGCCTTGTATGAGATCTCCTCGTGCAGGTTTGGGCAGTGCACAGAAAACACCTTTTCTTTGTCCCCTTTTAGGTGAAATCTGCTGTAATGTCACCCTGTTCCCACATGACCGTGCCTGTGCCCTGCAGAGGCTGCATTTGCTGGCAAACCCCTCCGACAGGCAGACGTTCATGGAGCTGGGACTGGTCAGCCCCTTCCCACCTCTGCAAACGGCCCTTTCAAGGACGTTCCCAATGTGTGTTTGCACAGGTTTGCATTGCTGCTCACGGTTCATGCTGAGGAATAAATTGGATTTGACTATCTGCAGCTCCTTCTGGCACCTTTCACTAGTGCAAAAAATTCCTGTTGTGACCTGGGGAAAAAAAAGCCACCAAAAATCCTTCATTTTCTAAGAAATATTCCTGGGCAAAACATCCCCTGTTCAGCAGGAAGCACTATCCTGGGCTCTTTGTGTTCCTAAGAAGTGAACTTGGTAAATGGAGCACTTTCACCTGTGGTTCTCTCCTTGTCACTAGAAGCCATTTTCCCTTGTACTGTAGGGCTTCTTAGCCCTGTTGCATGTGGCTTAGTGCTTCTCAAGGGACAGAGGGAGGATTGCTAATAGCTTTCCAACCCACTTCAGGCTCTCTCTTCATCATGCAAGCTCTTGGCAAAACCGGCTTGAGGAAGGTCTTTGTCCTGGGTGGCTTTTTGCTAACTCAGCCAGCAGTGCTCTAGTTAGCAAAAGCTCTTGTCCCTGTGGATGTGCTCAGGCTGACTGGTCCTCTGCAGCGGGCTGGGGCGAAGGTGGGGTGAGAAATGCCAAGAGAGGAGTTTGTGACATTTTGACCTCAATGTCACCAATGTCCAATGCCTGTACTCAGACGTTCCAGGGAGATAAAGAAATAGTTTGACCCAATCAGAAGAATCTGTTGTTTTCTCGCAGGGAATCTGAAACTGGCCCATTTTTCCCCCTCTCTCTGGTATGGACAGACAGAATAAGCTGTCCCCCTTCAGAGAATGAGTTGACTTTGCCTTTCAAGAAGAACACTTGTTTCTTCTACATGAAATTTATTAAGAAGTGTGTTTTCCACAGCCAGCTTCACTCCACGAAATATATATCCCAGGGTTTGCTAGGGAGCAGGTGTGTGTATAAACCTCCCAAATGCTTCCAGACCTGTCTTTCTTTTCTTCTTTCTTTTTAGATCCTTTTTCTTATTCCCATCATACAGCGAAATGAATCTGTAGATGACAGATGCTGGACTCTGACAGGCATCTCATCTTGTACCGAGGCTAATGACAGTCTGAAAGAAATTGCTCGTCTGAGTCAACAGCCAGCTTCTCCAACTGTGTTTGTCTTGGGCCCTAATTTCATTTCTTTGCTTGGTTTTCCTGAAATCTGAGCACACACACACCGACCTGATAAATAACCAGAGTCGGCAATAAAGATAAAGGAAAGTTCTACACTCCAGAGGTCAAGCTAGCCTCCAAATCATATTTGCCCTAATGGAAAACAAATTCAACACTACCAAAAGTCAAATGAATGTTTAGTCACCTGAGAAAATACCATTATAAGCTGAAATGAGCTCTCATTATTTTTTCCATTTTATTTCTTTAATTTCTCCTTGGCTTCTGCTTCCAAACTAAAAATAGGGGCATTAGTCACAGGGTACTTCAGAGGCACGCTCAAGGCAGAAGCAAGGTTCTAAGGTAAATCAGAGCTGGTGGCTCTTAAAATGGATGAAGTCACTTGCATTAGGCCTTCAGGATGCATATTTTCATTTACTTGATTTATTCCTATTGTTTAAGCTGTGATGTGAAGTGGCACAGACGCGCTGGAGCCAGGCTGATGAGGAACTTTATAGTGAGCTGTCAGGGCAGCAAATCCCATTGCGAAGGGACCCTTTCCTCAGGGCTGTTTGCGAGGACGGAGCAGCAGAAAGCTAAGTGAATGATTTAAAAGGAAAAAGAGAAGGAGAGAAAAGACACATGGGGAAACAGGCAGGTAAATTATCCGCCCCTCTGTCAGGCACCGAGGCGTTGGACAGCCTGGTGCAGCCAGCTGCTGAACTGGGGGAAGGCGGAATCAGACCTCTCCCTGGACATGATGAAGATGCCCCAGCCCCTCATCCTGCCCTGCACAGAACCTGACTTGTCTCCAGAGGCTTTTCCTGACCGTGTGAGCTGGTCCCTTCCTTCTCCTCCCAGCCTGGGGGATCCTGGTGACTTGTATCCTGATTACATCCATTAAGACTCTGCTTTCTTGCGTGCATGTGAACGCAAAGGCTGGTTGCTGTCTAAGGCTCTGACCCATTTGTTTTGGAGCACAAAAGGTGATTAGTAAATAATACTATATTTTTCTGTCGCTCCTGCTGTCATCAGGTCCCATTCCCATGTCATTGTAGCACCAGCATCCTAGAAAGAACATACTGGGTGAAGCATCTTGGCAATAACAAGGTGTTTTATTGATAGATACGCGGCTGCCTGGAACATAACGGACCCAGCACAGCCAAATACCACTTTAATAGCATGTCCCAGGCTTCCTCTTGCAACCCTATCAACAGCACTTCTGCAGAGTGTTGAAAGAGGAAAATTCCTCTGGAGGTAGGAATTAGCATGGGCTGGGGAAGAGTGGAGAACCTCTGATGCATCCCAGCATGTCCCTGTAAGATCTCAGCGCTGCCTCACCTCACTGGATCCATGGTTTGTTACTATGGGCATGTGAGTCTTAATTGGTTATGGGACTTTTTCTACTTAGTTTAAGTGCAGTTGTGGAGTTCATTGAGGGCAGCTGCATAGTTTGGCTCTACATACAACAAATTAAATTGCTTCTGTTCTGTGGGTGTTAATTATTTATTACAGAAATCTCCTTGTAATGAAACTTGGCCTGATTCGTGTTCCTGGGGGCAGCAGTAACTCTGAAGGATCAACTCAGCTGTTCCTGGGTGGACACATCAGTAACACCCGTGAGTTTGTGCTGCTCAGACATGTGGACATCACAGCAGAGCTCTCTCAAGTTGTGAGGAACCTGGCTGGCTGCTCCAACTGAGTGTTTTCCACCCATGTAGGGTAGTGTGTGGGTTTTGTAGGAAGTTATATTGAGCCAGCTTACTGAAGGATCTCTCAGTGTATTTGGGAGCTTTTGTTTGTCCTCTTGTGCTGCCTTTGTGATGGGAATTCATTTGGTGCAAGTTTCCTGCGGATTTCAGGTGCAGAACCCCCAAACCAAGCTCCCCAAGCAGCTCTGTGCTCCTACTCCCACACCACCAAAATATATTCAGAAGAATGTTCTGATTTTTGTCAAAATTACTTTCTCTTCAGGACCCCCTGCCCCAGGCACGTCATGGCTCCTTTCAATACCCACACGAGCTGCCAGAGAGTGCATTTTTAGTGACAGGGGTGTCCCCTCTCTTTCATTCACCAGGTTTCCAGCTCATGCTGTGACTTTTCTCTTCCCATGGGGTTGGGGGTTCCTATGTCAGTGGTGATCTGGGGAGATGCAGCCCTGGGGCAAAGCCTGGGCTGTAGAGGATGCTGAGCTGGAGGTTTGCAGCCCTGTGGCCTCAGCCATGGGCTGTTCATAACCAGATATGTCAGGTTTCTTTTTTAAGTGAAGTCTTCTGGATTTTTCTTTCAAGGCATATCCCTTTCTTTCATTCACTTTGGAGCGATTGCAAATATCAGTTTATCAGACATCCTAATTTTTGACCAGATGCATACAGAGGTCAGCAAAAGTTTCAGGTATCTTCTCCCCCATTTCCCCCACGCAGGGCTCAGGGCCAGCTCCATCAAAGCATGGGACTTTCTCATACAAATTACCCATTTTTAAGGGCAAAAGGACAAATTCTGTTCCAGAGGAGGCAGGTTGGACGAGTCGTAGTTGTAATGACATATTTATTCCAGGGCTAAACTTGGCCAACAGTTTAGAAGTGCACACAGGCTAACAGATGTAAGTGCAGTGTATCTTGTTTGGCTGTGGGAGAAGGAGCGCTGCTCCTGGCATAGAAACAACAAAGCGGGTGGCTCGGAGAGCTAATCCGATATCCCAGGCACTCCTCCATACATCAGGGGAAGGAATAGTGCTAAAAAGGCTGCTTCTCAGGCTTTTAATAAGATGGTGTCTGTGAAGATTACATTTTGGCTTATAGTACAATATTTCATTTTCCTCAGCTCTTTAGAATCTTTTCTAATAATACATCTGTGTATACACTTGGTGGTTGCAAACATATTTTAGGTCACTCAGTCAAGTGACATTAAAAAAAAAAAGTGCTAACAACGGCTTTTAAAAGCTGCTGGTGGATGGGTGCAATAGTTCATCTGGTAAACAAGCTGTTACTGGGAAAAAATAAGTTACTGGGACTGTGTATGACAATTATGGCAACTGAAAATGTTAGTTTTCAGCTCCGTGTCACCAGTGCCATCAGCAAGCAGGTGGCTTTGAGATAAACCCAGTCAGACTGACCCTGTCTGTTCCAGCAGCACAGATGAAGTTGTCTCTCCCATCCCTGTGTTTAACATTGCCCATACCAGTCCAATATCCTGCTGGGTAACTGGTAATAAAGCTCCAGAAATTGAAGGAAATCCCTGGTTCTCACTCTGTGCTCTTCCCTGGACTTGCAATCCGTGCTGCAGACTGAGCTCTTACTCCAGCCCTGCCTTATAACCAGATTTCCTGGAAGCTGGAGACAGGGGAAATTCTTCAGCTGTTGATTTAATTTTCTTTCCCAGTGTTTAGATCTGGGCTGATCAAGCATACACAGTGTCAGTGTTGAGTTTTCTGAGAAACAAACCCCATTTGCAGTGGTGGGAAACCAGTCTATAGCCCGACTTTGATCCCAGTGTCCCCACTCCTGCTCCCTACCAGCAGTGTAGCAGTGGGCAGCCTGGTGAGTACCAGCTGCATCCCTGCCCGTGCCTGGTGCTGCACCTGGGGTGGCAAAGAGGGACATTAGTCTTCTGGGTGGCAAGTCCAGATCTGGCCATCACCACTTTAACTCCCAGTGTGCAGAATGGAGTAGAAAATGCCATTACTTTCGTGTTAAGTGAGCGAAAACCTGAAAATCGCAGAATATGCAGCAGCTTTTTAACTCTCCTGAGGATAAAATAGATCTGTAGAAGCTTTGCTGGAACTTATTCGCTGGTGAGGCCAAATTGCATGAAAAATAAAGCTCACAGGAATTCTGTGTTGATTTAAACTCCTCTAAAGGATCTCGATGGCTGAGGGTCTTGTGCTGGCACGTTCGTAGTAAGCAGATGGGTGAAAGGGTGGCTCGGAGTAAAACTCATTGGTGGGGGGTGTTAGAATTATAGGTTGAATATGTTCAGCACCATAAATTGCACCTGTTTTACAGGGTTAAACTGTCGTCCTGACTGTTCTGTGGATCTCTTTTGCATTCTGACCTTGAAGCAGGATGGTCAAACACTATGCTGTGCATCACCCAGTGGGTCAATGGCATGTTAAGGTCAGTCCCATCACTGCCAGAGGCACCAAAGGGCTTGTTCCTCCTCCCCTTTGCTGTTCCCAAACACTCACATCTAGGTAATTTTTCAAGAAAAGGCAAATTCTTTGGCTGATTTCTATAAGAAAAATGAAAAATTATTTTAGGAACAGCCAGAAATGTTTAATTTGGCTGAGTGAACCAAACCCCAGTAGCCACTGAGACACAGGGTTGAACACCAGCGGTACCAAACAGCCACTGAGAGCTTGAGTTCTCTGTATTAAGCTGCTGTGAGTAATGAAAAACTGGTAAAAATGAGTGGGGTTTTTTGAGAGACAGTTAACGAGCCAAAGAAGGGCAACATTTATTGCAAAGTCATTTAATGAACAGATTTGACTTGAGTGCTGTGCTGCTGTTGCCACTCATAGCTGGACCAAAGGGGCAGATGTTTTGCTCTGGTATAGACACGTCCTGTACCTTTGGTGCCAGCAGATTTCTGGCCTGTCCAAGGCGGTGTGAGTGGTTAGATAATGGGAGTGGGCAGATTGGGAACAGTGAAGTCCTGGAGCAGCGTCACGCAGCCAAGGTACAGCAAGACCGAAAAGGGGATTGGACTTGGAACTAGCAAAAATATCTGGAAGGGTGACGCCAGCAAGTTGTGGAAGGGAATTAGTATGTCATCTTTCAGACTGTAAAGTAAACTTTAGTAGTGGCTGGGACAAGGCTGTTTTGGAATAAGAAATTCTGTCCTGTGTCCCTGCTGCAGCTTCTCTCTGATGGATCCACAGTTGCCCGGCGTCCTGCGGCAGGACCCGTGCAAGGCTGGATCCGTTCTGGTGCATCCAGGGTTGGACTCGATGACCTCTTGAGGTCCCTTCCAACCCCTACAACTCTGTGAGTCTGATCTTTTAAATCTTGTAGACAATTCCAGCACAGCCATGGTGTGGGCATGTCTAACAGAGTATGGTGGAGAAGCTGCTCACCTCTTCCCATGGCAGGTTGTTGGTGATGAGGGTTTTGTGACCGGTCACTCGGCTGGCTGATCCCACCCAGCAATTCCTAGGCAGTTTTCAGCCTTACCGTGCTTAAAGCCAGGCAGGCTGGGAGGGGAATTCAGCTCTCTGTGTCTCTGCTGGTGTTTGAAAGGAAATGGCTGACCATAACTCACACACAAACCTGGGAGAGCAAATCAGCAGCGAAGCTGTGTGACACCGTGCCAAGGAAACCACTTCCCGGCACCTGCAGCATGTGAAAGGGGACATAGTGGGGCTGTTTTATACCCATGGGAATACTTGGCTCCCAGTTAGTAAACAGGATTAATGAATAATTGTTCTGTTGATGAAACACATGTAGCGTTTGTGGGCTGCTGAGGGAGTGAGATGCCAAGAAGAGAACGGGCTGAGCTGCTGCTTGCATCCCTGAGTGGAGATCCAGCCCTCAGAACCGGGGACGGGGATGCTAAAGAGTGGAAAACAGATCAATAAGCGGCCCTCTGGGAGGGATGGCCAGTGCTGGTTAAATGGTCAGCCTGCAGGGAGCTGGGGAAGGAAAAGCTGTATGAGGAGGGATGAGAAAAGCTGTTACAGCAAAAGGGATTTAGTTGTTCAAAGCAGGGCTGTGCCCGACTCAGAATTTTTTTCATATTAAAAAAAAAGAGGAAGAAAAAAAAAGGAAACGTAACCCTGAGTGAATAAAGCATCAATTTTCCTACATTTTAAATGAGATCTAAAAAAGAACTCAGTAATGGCATTGGTTGCCATGGCGTTTAAAGGTGCAGCTCCACAGGCACTTCAAATAACAGGAGATGCTTTTATCTGCCTATGTGGCTGAGTTAATTTTCATCTGCTGGAATTATTCATTTAGTTTGCTCTAATTATTCTATATTGGCAGTATCATAAAAGGGCCCGATCCTGCCATCTTAATACAGGCAGAGCTCTTTTTGACTCCAGAGGTCAGACACACACCGAGCTTGTCAGGAGATGCTGATGGGAGTGCTGCAGCTCTGGGGCTGCTTAACTCAGGGCTGAGCCAGGCTCATTCACCAGGCTCTGCGCTGGAAGGCTGGAGATGTGCTTGTATCTCCTCTCAGGTTTTGCCCTTCTTTCCCCAGAGCAGTTCTGGGCTGAGGAACTTGGCTGAATGGGACAAACTCTGTCCCCTGACTTCATTTACTACCAAACTGCTGGTGTGTTGGACCTCCCAGTGCCAAATAGGCTTTTGAGCTCACTCCTTCGGTGCACCAGGAATGGTCAAGAGGTTACTAAATGGAAGGGACCTGCAGTTGGGTTCCCAAAACTTTCGGGATGATGTGAGAGAGATGGGCTTCCCTCACAAGAGAGAAGCAGCCATGTGTTTTATTAATAACAAAGTTCAAAGGTAAATGCCAGAGTGGGGTAAGCAGATGCAGTGGCAAGGTACACTTGGGTATTTACTGTGTGGAGGACAGGGTCAGACAGAACTGTCAGGGAGGTTCAAGAACCACCCCTTGCTTTCCAAACTCCTTGGAAAGGAGTCTAGGTGCAGCTGGATCCAATCCTAGTCCCAGACTTGGTCAATAGTTTATGTCTGAAGGATTTTAGGTGTAAGGCTTACTTATGTCTGAAGGAATCAGTCCCTTCTGTCACTTCACTGAAGGTTTTCAAAGTTTCAGGGAACTTGTTCCCTGTTCACTTACCAAGTGTTGGACCTGGGGATGTATTTCAAAATGACAAACATTTTGTTCAGCTCAAGATGAATGTCTGAGGCTTTGATGGTGTCACTCTCACAAATAAATCCTTGTCCTTCCTGCACAACGACACATATTAACATCAACCGTTTGCCATTTGTTTCTGTTTTGCTGGGCTCAGCGTGCTGATGGATAGAACGTGGCTCCAGCCTGATTTAATCCCAGCACAACAACAGGGTATGTGCTGTATACTGAAGCATTATGGATTGTTGAGACAGAAGCTGTGGCCTTATTGCTGATGGGGTCAGAAGTAAAATTGACTGAGTACCTCAGGTTCTCTCAAATTTAGTTGCATTATCCCAAATTCCATTTCAAATTCCAGGGGTAGAGTGACTTCTTTGTTTCTCTTACTGTATATTGCATCTACAGTTGAGCTTGAATACGGCTGAGAGCTGGGGAAACATTACTTTGTGCTGCACCAAGTGCATCCCCAACCAGTTGGTGGTCCCTTCCCCTTACCCCTTCCCCTGCAGCAGCGCAGCAGGCACGAGGCATGGGCCAGTTCCCAGTGCTAATGGAGAGGTGGCAATGGGTGTCAGCATTGTTGGGGTTGGGAGGAGGAACGTGAACACAGCGTTTCTGTTTGCTGTTCTGCAGGGTGCTGTATGAGAAATCAGAGGCTTGTTTTGGCAGGGAGGGTCAGTACAGCTCATCCCATTAAAAAAGAGGAGGAATCTGTAGGCCACTTGCTGCCAGTGGGCTTTTGTGCAGCTCTGTCTGGGGGAGCAGCCCCCCTCAGCATTGCTTCTAGTGAATTAAAGGGTGCTCTAGTTTGCACAGGTTGTCCCTGCTGTGTTTCCTCCACGTGTCTAACTGCTCGGGCTGAAGACAAACGTCCCTTTTTCCCACTCAGAGGCTCGTTCCGTTTCTTTAAATGTGGCTGAGCCAACCAATAAAGGGCCTTTTTGCCCATCAGGGATGTTTTGGGACAGGTTATGGTAAGAACCGTGTTTGGCAAAGCCCTGTTTGGCTCTAACAGGGTCACCTGGGTGTGCTGGTCCCAGTGACTGATTGGTTTTTAATGCTGCAGTTAGAGTTTTGACCAGCTCTTTGTGTTGTAACTTCCCCTCCCAGGATTTGCCTTTCTGTAAGAGTGAGTACAATGGTGGGAAATGATAGAAAATCCAGGTACAGGCTTCCTCCAGCAGCCTAAAGCTCCCATTAATTGTTGTAATTCCTTCCTTGATTGGGGTGTTTGCAGCTCTTTGATTTTCTTTGAGATGGGAATCCCTGCACTGCCTGCTATCCACCAAGTACCTAAAAATGTTACTTCTTTCCTCACTCCCTGATGTTTTTGTGGTGTAATCTCAATTTCTGCTTTATTTAGTGCTTGCCATACTGCTGCTGCTGCTCCCCCATCTCCTCAGGGGAAGTTCCTCCAGTATCGTCTCCACATCAGTACAGCTTCACACCCTGAGCAAATGAGACTGCAAGAGTTCAGCAAGGGTGGCAGGAGCAATTGGGGGGTGGTGCTTACACCCCTGTTAGAGGTGTATTATATTGGTGAAAGCAAACTTCTCTTTATCCTCTTCCTTCAAGGGAAGCAGAAGGAAGATATCTATTACATCCCTGGGCGTGCAGCTGCTTGCCAAGAAGCTGTTATGTTTGTAATGTTGGGTGCAGCAGGGCAGTATAGTCGATTCCTGTCTGGTTTCCCAGCTGGTGGGACTGGTGAGTTACCTGGGCAGTGGGCTCTGGAGATGATCCCTCGTATCTCCAGAACACAGCCATCGATACTGGCTTTGCACCCCTAAACACAAATATCTCTTTCCTGTGTTTGACTCTACCTAAGCCACAGGAGCCACCTGAAAGAGAGGAATGAGAAGCAGATGGTGGGAGATGATGCAGCCCTGTGTAACTATCCTGTGGCTGTCATCTGAAGCATGTGATCAAGAAACCCTTCATTGTGTTTTCTCTCCCTGTTCATTTCTGCAGTGAAATGGCATTCAGAGTCTCAAGACTTTTTTCCAGCACCCTCTTTATGCCTTATTTTATTGATGTTTTTTTCCCTTGTTCCCCTTAGAAGCATGAGTCAGGAACCCTCTGTTATTAAAAGCAGCCCCAGCTGCACCCACCTTTCATTTCCTTTGGATTACATTAATTGCCTGACAGCTAGAAGTGATCTGGGTTTTTCAGTCTTCAGCACTGGACTGCAAGAAATATTTACCAGCTACAGCAGATTTATAAAGATGCCACCGAGATGCCTTGAGACTAACAATCAGAAAAAACAGCAGCAAAACAACACTATTTTTCAAGGTTAAATGCTCAGAATGCTAAAAAGGAATTGCACATAATAAAGCCAAACAAAGGCTTGGATCCAGCCCATTTTTTTCCTCTGCTTGTCTCACATAAAAGGAAGATGCTGGTGGTTTAAAAATGATCACACAGCATCACATGACAATTAGAAATTTAATAAGAGAGCTTTAATTTTAATTTGGTTTTGGGTTTGTGGTTCAAATACCAGTTAGTGTCAACCCCCTACCTCTGTCACACCATCATTTTCTCTTCACACGTGCCTTGCTCCATGTCTTTATAAGACTCACCTAGCTGAGAATAGCCGGGTGATCCTATATAAAGAGCAGATAACATGAAGGAGGGATTGTCCAGGCTGATGGTAGTGATCTGGAACTCCAGCGTGTCCTGGATGACTTTGGACAAGTCATTTAGCCCCCCTGTACTCTGGTATAAAGTGCAGGTTACGGCATATCCTGCTTACCAAGGGCTGTGAGGATAACTGCTTTCTGATGTGCTCAGGTTCTATGGCAACCAGACCAGGAAAGGAGCTCTGGCAGAGGACATGCCCTGTGGATGTGTACAGGGAAGGCAGCGATACAAAATTTGCAGGCTTAGATACATCAACAGCTTTGCAGCAATGTTTCAGTGGCAGAATTAAAGGGCTGTGTCATCCAGCCAGGGTGCCACTTCTCGTGGGTAAAAACACCCCCCTTAAAGCCCTGTCTCACTGGCAGAGATGCTGCCCTCAAGCTGTGGATGCATACTGGGGTCTTCCCTGCCTTGAAGCAGTGACTGAGGTCCCACTGAGGTGAAGGTATCTGCTGCCTTACAGTGACTTCAGGTCTGCAGGTAAAACAGGGACAACTCGAACTCCACAGGAGATCTTCACTGAGCTCAGTGGTTTATAGTTCAAGATGCAGTGCTCTGTGTCCAGAACCAACAGAGCTGCACCAGTGAAGATGGGTCCACAAAGGCAGTAATAACTGTTCACTAACGATGCTCAGGGAGAAGAGGTGATGCAAAGTATTACTGATCTTCATCCAAGCAGTCTCACAGCAATTGTTTGTCTTTGTGTTTCAGGTAAGTGTGGGATGCTCACCTATTTCTACATTATTGCCATGTGAAGGGAAAGGACTTGCTCCTGGGGGTGATGCAGCGGCACACCGGATCCGTCCTGCCAGTCCAAGAGCCTGGGAGAAGAGGACAGCTTCCCCAGGAGCAGGGATTTTAAAGAAGGGAGGCGCCCAGCCCCCTGCCTGTACTGGCTCAGTTTGGAGGCCATCAGGAAAGACTGGCAGCGGCAGGGAGGTGCTGGAAGTGGTGGTTTTCTTCCTCTCAGTGCCGCGCTGTCGACCCATCATCTTACTGGAGTAGCCAAAGCTGCCTCCAAAGGCAGCTTAAACCCCCCAGTGGTGAGAAAATCATTGAACCCTTTGCTATTCTCTGAGTAGCACTACACATCTGGGCTGGGAGCAGGTTTGAATACCACCTTAACAGGGAAAAAGGGCAAAGCAAAGTCCTGCAGTGGTGCAGCCTTCCATTAATAACAATTGGGACATCACTGACAGGCACTGCTGTCTTTCGAAGGCATCCCTGAGATTTTAATTTCTCTTGGGAGGTGGATTAAGTTCAGTCCATTTGTCTATAGCTTTTGGAAAGCTGCTGATTCTGCAGTGGGACAGGCTGATGAAGGCGAGCAGCAAAGCTGCTGTTGCTTGGGAGGTTGGTTGAAACTCCTCTACAGATGCTGCTGAGAAGGACCCTGATTTATGTTCCAAAGTGGGATAAGAAAATTAATTAAGACCATTTTTACTTATAGGAACTTCTCGACAGTGTAATGGGGTTTTAACTATCTGGTATAAATGTATATCTTTAATTTCCATCATTCCTTCTGTGCACCCCTTGGTAGATGAGGTCTGAACATAGGGTTTAAAAACTGGTTCTTTCAGACTTAGCAGCCAGGGGAAATGCTGGTTTTGAGCTCCTGTCTTTTGTGAGTGGTTTAACAAGCTGATTTTTAAAAAAGAAGTGTAGAAAATGGGATCCTTATTTTAGAAATAGCAGGGATTTGTTTCACAGGCCAATACTTGGTATTTCTCAGTGATTTTATATGCCTGACCCTCTTTTGCCAACACGGCACTGGAAGAGACGCTTTATTTTTGCAGCCCCTGGAGTACTGGATTGCAAATCTTATTAATTTTGTGTAGTTATATCTTACTGTGACTCCAGGTTTAGTCTTCTGTAATGAATATGGAAAGATTTTCAGTTTTCAATGTACTAGAACATCACACCTGTTATTAGTTTTTATTTTCCTCCCTCTGCCTTTCAAGTTGGAAGGCAGGACTCTACCTTGGAACTGTTTCTTTCTCTCTGTGGGTCTTCAAAGCCCCTCAGAGCCTAAGGCTGGCTGCAGTAATCCTGCTTGATCCTTTTTTAACCCCTGAAAAGAAATACTCATGTGTCTCATTACTCATGTGAATCTGCTGTACTCATTTTGTTGTCGTTCTCCGTCTCGACTTTCACTGCTTCTTATGATTCAACTCAAACTGTTATCACAGGTTCACTTTCAGGGAGAGGCTTTGGGGGACTTAAATTCTTCTTTAATCCTCCCTCCAAGTAACAAAATACTCTAAACCTTTGGGATGGAGAACACGTGTGTGTGTCTGTGTGTCTGCCCAGGTCTTTGGCTCCAAGTGCTCAAGCCCTCTCTGAATTGGAGATGCCCGGGCAGGGGACAAGGGGATCGAACCATTGCTTTTACAGACACGCTTCCATGTTGGGTATTTAACCTGTAATTTGCTCCTAAGAGAAATCCCTTCCCAGCCGAGGTACTCCTGGGAGCAGGAGCAGTGTCTGTGGCTTCTCACCAGGACTCCCATTTTGCTCCTTTTTGCTCAGTTGTGCTGTTGCTCCGAAACAATAAGCTAAACTGGTTACACCCTGGTGTACTGGGGGAGGATGGGGAGGCAAGAGTCTCTATCTTCTGCAGAGGGAATCAGAAATCCTCCAAGGGTCTGTAACCCTAGAGCAAATCTCTAACTCTGAGGTGCCCTTTTCCACCCTGCATACAAACAGCGACAGCACAAACCTGGGGCAGTTCATCCCAGGCTCTGTCACAGCTCTCAGTAGCCTCAGCACCAATTCCCCTCCTTCTGGTCTGTTCCGGGCAATGGAGGAAAGGTGGAAACCTTAAAAGTGGGGGAGATCACAGAATCACAGAGTTGTAGGGGTTGGAAGGGACCTCAAGAGATCATCGGGTTCAACCCCCTGCCAAAGCAGCTGCTCAGAGGAAAATGGCAACAGGGGCAGTGGCCAGGGAGGGGAGCGGTTAAGGTCCTTGGGGAGACTTCCAGAAGCACCCCCCACCCCCAGTTATTTACCCAGTATCTTCCCTCTACTTTCAGGAAATTTGGGGGGAAGTAAGAGCTGAACTTACCTCCTTGTATGAAAGGAACAGTGAAGGGACTCAGTCTCCAGAGCAGCACCGGGATGCGAAGCCTGGCTGAGGAGGAGAAATCCTTCTTCCCATTCCACTGCAGACTGGGTGAGTACCTGACTGAATGAGTTTGAAGCAAACAGCTAATAAAATCTAAACTAAATGAGATTACTGAATCAAATCCTAGAATGCAAAATATTTGTGTAATTGTATAATTCAAAGCTGTTGCAATATTAATGAATATTATAATACGATGATTAAACACAGGATTCGTTTCCGTTTTGCCAACGTGCCTAAGCCTTTCATCTAGCAGGGTGTTAAACCTGGGTAAATTCCATAAAATCTTTCTGTGAATGCATTTTATTCAAGAAGCATGACAAGGACCACCTTCCTGGTCAAAGCCCTCATCGTCCTTCATCCTCTCCCTTAGTCTGCTCCTTCCCGTTGTGTCTGACTCACCCACTGGAGGTAGAATGGGACAATATGCAACTGAGAATTCACATTGAACAGTGAGGAACCAAGGATGTAGTTCAGCACAGCTCAAGTCCAATTGCCCAAAGCGCCCTTTAATTCAAACCCTGATGCCTTCTTTCCCTCTAGTTTGAGCTGGGCTCTTGTACAAAGTGTTTTTCCCTGAATATTCTTGCTGCTCACAGTGGACTGTTTGAGGTGCAAGGTCCTGCTTAAGTAAATGTGGCAAAGCAGCCCCAGGAGAAACAGAAAAATCTCAACTGCATCCACATCTATCCCAACCACTGCTTATTTAAAGTTTGTTTATACATCACAAAAAGCCAAACGTTAAGTCAAGCAGTGGGGTTTTTTTTCCTTATGACTTTTTGGATCATCTTTCTTTCAGCAGCTAAAAAATGATGTTCAAACACCTTTGTGTTGCTTTCGATCCTCAGGAAAGGTGCAGAGCTCCAGTCCCAGCTGAACAAAATTGATTACTCCTATTTTCTACTGTCTGGTAACTAATCCTGGCTCCTAGGAGCCTTGCTTTAAGTTGTTCTACAGAGTTGTTGTGCTGTTGTAAATCACTGCTGTTGTCAAGATGGAAAAGTTTTGAGCTTTCATCCATCCTTAATGCTCAGTGCAGTGTTGTTGGATTGTCTCTGAACTCTGTTTGCTTGATCCTGGCAAGAAGAGGAGCAGGTTTCTTGACATTAGCACTGGGTAGGTTGCTCCTTTATCTCTGTGATGGGGGCAAGGCTGTCCAGCCCCCTGAGCACCCTTCTCTTGTTTGGGTTTGGATCTGCTCTGGCTCAAGCCAGAAAACTGGAGCTGTGTGGGGATGCTGTGATGAACAGCCCAGGGACTCCTGTCCTAAGCAGGGCAGCTGCTTTTGCTGGTGCAGTGTCCCATGCTCACGTCCCTCTCCAGGGAGCTGTGATGCTGCTCTGTCCCCACATCCTGTCCCTGCTCCCCCTGTGATGGCCACACCAGTGTCAGCCCACAGAAGTGCCTGTCAGCTCCGCGGCCACCAAGCCAGAGGAACCAGGCATTTACTATCGATAGTATCGCTCTGTCGGTGAGCAGACTGCAATATTAACAGCCTTGAGAATGTTTCCTTTCTCAAAATGCTACTCCAGCAGTGGAAGCATCTCCCCTGGTTACTGGTAAGCCAGTGAAGGAGGATCAGATGTGTTATGCCTGGAAATAGGTGTGTACATTTTTGCTGCAAGGTGAATTAATCATTTGAATGATTTCCCTTGGACTGTGCTGGGTTCACTGTCATGTGGATTCTTTAAATCAGCCCTGGGTACTTTTCTAAAACCAAGATCAGCTGCGCTCCGATGTTGGGTGCCTGCTGAGAGCCTTGCTGGGTGCTGATCTGTCCTGAGCAAGGGGGAGAAACCTCGAGTCCCTTCCAGCACTGCAGCTGCTGTGAGTCAGGGCCTGGAAGAGGGGAGAACCTCTCCCACCCTCAGGGAGCAACAAGCTGTGTGGTGTTATAGTGATCACAGGAGATGCCCCCGTGCTCTTCATTCCGCATCCTGTGCCGCAGTAGTGCTTTAGCTCTGCTCCTGTATCTCCTCCTGCATCCCCAGATGGGGCTGGCTGTCCTTTTTGTGCACTGCTCCTTAAAAACGACTGGATACCATGGAGGTGACTAACCTCATCCCATCCTCATCCTCACCTTCGTACCATCGCAGCTTTCTGCCATCACACATAGGTGTGGGCACCCACATCCAGTATATGCCCTGAGGGAGGAAAATTGTGGATGTTCACTGCCCAACCTGCTTTTACAGGGACAGTGCTGAGCTCTCTGGTAGACTCTAACATATCTCCATGCGCAATGCTGCGTGGAGCCAAATCAGCCCTGTTCAGAGCTAGCATCCCCCCCAAAATTCACCTTCCTCAGTGTCTGGAAAGCCACGCACCGTGAGAACAAGTGCAATTTCTCTGCAAACACAGCCCAGCCATCGTTCTGAATGGGACTGGAGCACCTTCGAAATGAACTGCCTTATGCTGCTCCACTGAGGTGTTAAACTGTGTGATGAGCAGGTCAGAGCTGAAGCCCTGCCACACATTAGTAGCAGTTGCACATACACATCATGCACCCTGCCCAGAGCGGGGCTGCGGGGGCTGCCAGCCGCTCCTGACAGCACTCACTGCCTGTTGCTGGTGTTGCCCTAACGTGTCCCTTCCCTGAAGTATGAGTACCCATTGCATCTGAAAACAGAGCTGTCAATACTTCCCAAACCTGGGAAGGTCTCAGCACGCAGCTCGCCTTGGGAAGTGCTGGTTCTCAGGCAGCTCTCCCTGTAGTGATGTTAAAACGACTGATGAGTATTTCTTTCATCCCAAAGCCCTGTGAGTTACTTTAGCAGTACCGTGACTCCGCTACCTGGTACGAGAGAGGGGTTGCTTCCTGCTTGGGTTTTGTCAAAGCCTGAGCAGCCTACAAGAGCCGACAGGTTTGAACAGAAGAAGAGCTCAGTGATAAGAAGGAGCAGTGACAGCCAACCATGTCCTGGCAATCAAGCAGAGGAGCAGTGACATCCCTTCTCCTTTCCCGGGGGAGAAGTCAGACAGAATGTCAGCACCTGGGAACACGGAGCTCAGTGAGAACGAACCAGGACTTTGGGTGGTGAGACACGAAGGCGGCAGCTGCAGTGACAGCCGAGCGTGGGCTTGAGCCTCCTGCTTCCACAGGAGAGGAAAACCCACCAGTTTGCTGCAGAATTGCTCTGGTGCACAGGTCAGGAATTACTTAAAGCATGAGCTATTTTCTTAGTCAACTTCCTTCTTTCTAGCTCTTATATGTGGGCAACAGCATCTGCAGGATAACGTCTTCTTCAGCATCGCTTGGATCTCAACTCTGCGCTAGGTATCCCTTGCCAAAGGCTGTTGTTTGGGTTTCCATGGGACCCACACACACTTTTTGACAGTGTAAAATCATCCCAGACCTGGTGAGGGCATGAGCTGAGCAAGTTTGGTACCATATTTTCCTTCCCTCTGACAGTATTTCTTGAGCACCCTCATCTGCAGCGTAACCCTAAGCAATGTGCCAGGGTGCTGCAAACACCACCCTCGTACTTAGCAAGCACATCCCGTGCACCAGAAGCAAACTTCTCTGGTTTTTCTGTTCAACTCACAACATTTTTCCTATTTTAGTAGGAGGACAAAATCTACCAAGACATTCACCTGCACATGTATAAATATCTGTGTAACTCTTAAAGGTCTTTCCTTTATTCTAAGGCCTATTTACTTTCATGCAGAGACTGTTATATATCCCATTCCAAATGGGCAGTGTACTTTTTATGGGGTTTTTTTTGCCATATGATAAGTGTGGGTTCCACATAACCTTGGCTGGGCAGAAGGATCCTCCAGCTCCTTCCCAAGGATGATAGAAGAGAACTGCAGGGCGGTCCCACAAATGCAGGATGGAAGGCTGCATGCCTAGGGGTCACCAGGCTGACATCCTCTCCAGGCTTCACTGTGCCCATGGTCTCTATCACAAAGTGTTGGTGAGGGGGGTTGATGGGGAAAAGGACAAGATCCATGTTTTTTTTATGGCATCTGGGTTGATAGCATCTGAGAAGTGGTTGGCACAATGTGAGCGCCCAGCGAGGCATTTGGCTGGTCTTTTTATTTGGACTGTGAATTATTCTCTGCAGAGATCCTGCATCCCATCGTGTTCTGTGACATTCTGGGCAGCGTTTCAAGACAAATAAATAAATAGAAAGAGTAAGAATTCCCTTGCACTTTTCTCTGAGCTGCAGGATTTTGGGAACCCTCAGTACACGTTTCTTCTAGGTCCTTGTGCCGGTAACAGGGAGGATTAAATCAAGCAGTTGGCTCTAGGAGACAAGGACAGTGAAGCTTTCCAGGAGGCCTTGCACAGACAAGGCCTGAAGCACCCCAACTGCACATCAGGATTAGCAAACCCATAATAGCAAACGGTTTCCTGGAATTGAAGACCCTTTGGCTCTTTAGAGAGAAGTCATCAGGACATTCTGCTTGCTGTAATGAAGGCGTTGGATGTGCTTTCTTGGGTCAAGGGTCTCCTCATTGTCTGCTGCCGGCACCTCGGAGGTTTGCTGGGTCTCTGCTCTGTCGTACGATCAGCTGCATCTGAAAAAGCTGTTTCACTGCTGGTCTGTAGGGGCTCTTCTTGGACGAGGGAGGAGTAACATGTTTGAGGAATATGTACTGTTTACCCTTCCCTCTGCATGACCGAATGTGAGGTCACCCAGGGACACCCGACTTTGGGCCCCGGTGCTATCGAGACGTGCTTTCCTCAGAGGTGTTGTGCTGAGCTCAAAGCAGGGCTCAGCCTGCTCACACTGCTGGGGATTCAGCTTCTTGGTGGGTGTAAGAAACAGCTTCACATCTCGTGCTGCCACGGCGGCAGGATGGAATCAGAGCTGTCAGGAGTAACACTCTGTTGCTTTTTTGTCTGAGGCTGCTCATGCCTGGGCACTGTTGTCTCCAGCAAAATAAAACCTGTGGAAGTCCCAGAGCTGGATTTTGAGAGGCAAGAGGATCCTAAAACAGGCAAAACCCTCTGGAGGAGGAGCCCAAAGGGGCTGAAGCATGAGCCATCTTCTTTTCTGTTCTGGGTTTTTTATTTTGTCTTTGAGAGAAATTTCTGTTAAAAAGGGGCATATTGTAATGGAAAGATCCCCATTGTATCAGGGTGTGATTTATTATGCCCAAGCGTGCTTAGTATCTCCCTAGACACAGCCAGGCAGTGGCTGCTGCTATTACGATGCAAAAGCTTGATCCTGAAAAAGAGAAGGCTGAGACAGACTTTGGAAGAGTTTCCTTAGGCTGCAAAGCAAAAGATCTGATGCTGAAGGGGTTCTATGTGTGTGAGCACTGCACAGGGCTCAGCACCACCCCTGGTTTTGCTGGGAAAGGGAATGGAAGTCTGCCATGGGGAGGTCGAGCACGGATGGAGTGGGGAGAGAATTCCCTGGCAGCAGAGATGCAGCTTGTGCCAAATCATCCATGCCTGGAGTTAGTCTCCATGCTGACTGAACACTGACCTGTGCCTACGGTGGGCTTGTGAAGGGGAGATAGCAACCAGCTGCCTTAGCCATCACCTTGCTGGAGGAGAGGCTGTGAAATGGTTTTAATTATACTTCAGGAACTGGGTATTATGTGCAGTTGTTACATGATGGCTTCATCTACTGCGCTGGTGTTCTCCTTTGCTTAGCAAACACCCTTTTGCTGGGCTGGTGGCTACTTGGGATGGGGAAAGTCGCTCCCTGAACACGGCAAAGAGTTCTTTCCCAATTTCACAGGTTTCTGGATGGAGACCTGAGCCAGTGATCTGCTTGCAACCTTTATAAACACGACCTTTTGGCAGTCAGTCAGGGCTTGGCAGGAGACGTGCAGTTGCTTATCACAGAAGTCTTTCAAGGAAGCATGTCAAACTTCACTACACTTTATTTTCTTATTATTTGGCCTTGATTTTGAATCCTTCCCAAGTAAGAGTTTCTTTTCTTTTTATCCTCAGGCTAGCAAAGACTCTTGGGTAGTTATTTGATTACCAGTTAAATATAGCATCTCATGTTGAGTACGCACCGTGGCTTTATAGCCGATCTAAATATCTGCCTGTCTCTTCCTGGCTGTTTCCTTGCTGGGGCTCCTTTCTGCCACCGTGTGATTTTTGTGGACAATTCAAAGCCAGTAGCAATAATCCACCCAGAATCACAAGAGCACAAGTGTGCAGGTGGGGACACAGGCTGGCACTTGGCTCTCTTCTTTGAGAAGAGGGATATTTCCTTGGAAAGATGGTGCTAAGGCATGGCACGCCTTTTTGCCTCCCCAGTTCTCCTGCTGCAGGTGGAGGGAGGTGCCCATGTCCGTGCTGGATCTGGCACTGTCACAGAATCATCAGGTTGGAAACGCCCATTAAGATCATCTAGTCCAACTGTTCCTGTCCTGTGCTAAACCGTATCAGTCAGGGCAGTCATGCCTGGTCCGTGGAGGAGGAGGGTGTAAGTGCCTGGAGGAAGGCTCCAGTCACTCCAGGTGTGTGTCACCTGTCTCATTCTTGTCTTCAGGACCCACCTCTAGCTGTTCAAAGGGAAAAAGGAGCCCATTGACAAATGCCAGCACTTTTTAGAGAACTTTGTAAGATAAAACCTAAAATATATTTGCTATTGTTTCCTGCTACCCTGGGCATAGCTCTGTGCCTGGAATATGTATCGAGAACAATTCCTCTGTCTGTGGTTAAAACATGAGCTATAGAGTACTTACTCCAACTGCTGGTTTCCTGGGAAAAAGGTTTGCAACGACCATCTATTACCTTGGCTGCAAAACAAGGAAACTCTTACCCACATCTGAAATTAAGCGATTCCTTTCTAGCAATTGGAGTGTGGTTTTGGTGATAATAAGTGTTGGTTTGTGATTTAATAGGTCATTACCTGCTTTGCCTATAATCACAACGTAATAAATAACTATTGGCAAGAGGGATGACAGCTACATCTGAAAAAGATAAAGCAACAGGCATGAGCACACACTTTATATTCATAGGGAAGTGGTTCCAGCCAAGGAATACAATCTGATAGGAGAGAAACTGAGAGGAGAGCAGATTTTTATTAGATGCCTCTGATTTGGGGGGTGGCCAAACATGTCCATTCACCAGAGCTAGCTGTCTTTCTGGTTTGCAAAACATGGTTTGGATATTTTACATGGAAATGCCCCTCTACCCAGCCCTACAAGGTCCAACACTAGACCAAGTCACCAAGTACAACATCTGCTCTTCTTTCACACCCCTCTGGGGATGGTGACTCAGCCACCTCCCTGGGCAGCCTGGGCCAGGATCTGACAGCCCTTTTGGTACAGAAATCGTTCCTAATATCCAACCTGAACTTCCCCTGGTGCAACTTCAGGCCACTTGTCCTGTCACCAGGGAGAAGAGACTGAGCCCCACCTCCCTACAACCACGTTTAGGTGGCTGTAGAGAGGGATGAGGTCTCCCCTCAGCCTCCTTCCCTCCAGACTAAACAATCCCAGCTCCCTCAGCCACTCCTCATCAGACTTGTCTTCCAAACCCGTCCCCAGCTTTGCAGCCCTTCTCTGGACACCCTCCAGCATCTTTAATGTCCCTCTTGTAGTGAGTCTGACATGGTCTGACGTTGACATGTGTGACCACCGCTGCAGTTCTGGGCTGGGCGTAGGGGTCCTGCCGAGGAAGCCGGTGGCTGGTGGTGAAAAGTTGTGGATTAATCAAGAGGATTGACTGGAAGTGTTTGTCCTTCTCAGCAAGGTTCAAAGAGAAAATGTCTCTGCATATTTTAAGGAGGTGAGGAAATGGAGGGGGAGGAGCAAGATGCCTGCAAAAGTGCTGATGGATGTTTGTTCACTCCAAAATAGGAACAGAGAGAGCGAGCTCTTCCCTGTCTCTCCCCAGCCTCCCCCATTTCCAATACATTAGCTTTATATCAGCTAACTTTAAGAACAAAATGTGCTCGGGGAAAAGAGATTAAAATTGCAGAGAGGTTTCCTTCCCTATCAACAGAACTGACAGAGAAATGACAAAATGCTGGTGGGAATGATTAAACAGAGGGGCTGTTCTCATTCAGGTCATGCTGTGTGGTGCTGGTTTATTTGTATTTGTTTTTGTACCAATCTGGCAAATTTCAAGAAAGAATCTGCCAGGAACCAGTGGGAAAACAGCCCTGTATATTCTTTGGGAAATTAATAATACATGCTTTCTGTGTTTTATTTGGATTTTAATGACATCTGTAATGAGGGATGGCTATCAGGAATGGAAACTCCCAGTAAGAAGAGGCAGGATGGTTCACAGCAGGACTGCAGAGACGTGGGACCTCTTGCTGGCCTGCTGTTGGCTTGCTGGGTGACCTTGGTGGATCAGTGGACCCTCCTCTGTGCCTCCATCTGGACAGTGGAAATACTGACGCCTGCCAGCTTTGCAAGCTAGCAAGACAGTGAGGAAGGACTGGCCAGGAACCAGGAATTCTGCTCTGTAAAGACCTGCAAGGGCCAGTGTTTCATTTTTGCTGCAGCAAAAGGAGCAGGTGAGCCCTCCGAACCCCCCAGAAGCTGTGAGCAGTGCAGACTGGGGATCTCACTCTCTGCCTTCCACACCTGATACAGGTGCTCTCCACCACTGGCTTGCTAGGGGCTCCTTACACCCTTTCCTTTCTCTGTCCTCCTCCCTTATCTCTAAAGAAAGGATAAGCCTCTCATTCCCTGGCTTCTCCTCTCCTCACGCCACTTTTCCACATGTCAGTAACCAGTCCTTTGATTTCCCACTATTCCTCTTCCCTCCATCACCACTGATCTGTGAACACCAGACTCTCACCTTATACCTTGACATTTTTCTCTCAGTTTTACCACATTATTTGGCACCATTTCCAGAGATCACCCTAAATATCCTCTAATGGCTTTGGCTGTAATTCCGTTGGCTTTCCTGTAGCAAGTAGGGAATTATTTAAAGTTCCACTAAATGCTGTTTCTGGTGATGTGATCTTGAAATTTAAAAATTCTCCTCAAAACACTAAGTGAGAAAACCAGAACAATGTTCTGGCCTGGTCACCTGGCTTCTCAGAGACATTCAGGTGCCCAAATCGTCTTGATTTCCAGGTTTTTGGAGATTTGGTCTTTAACACTCCAGTAGCCTGTAGCTGTGCTGACTGAATTATCACTCCACTGGTTAGACAGATTTCATTTTTTCAGTCTTGTAAAGTAGCACCTACAGCTCCCTAATCGCTTCTGTTGCTGATTTTATCTCCTTCACATGCCAACCTGAATTTTTTTGGCAAGGTTGTTGCCTTCTAGGCTTTCCAGCCTGCATATCACGGCCAAGAATAGACGGGGAAATATGGTTCTTGCTCGTCTGTTCCTACTGAGAGGAAATGAAGTTCAGTGAGAAGGAACACTTGCTCTCCAGCAGAACTTGGTTAATGTCATGGGAAAGGGATTAAAAGAAAAAGTCTTTGAGGGACAGTGGTGGGGAAGTGGACAAAAATGTGATGTGGGAACTCAAGAGAAACCCTATGCAGATGGTATATCACCCCAGCAAATAGCTACACCGTTTCCCTGTCTGAATCCATTATTTGATCTGAGAAACATGTGGTGTCTCACCTGTGCAGCCCCTTTTCTCAGAGATCCTTTGACAGTGCATCTCATCTCCTGAATCAAATTGCATGTGTATGTTCAGAGGCTGGGCTCCAAGCTGCTGAGGCATTTGCAGTTTGCTGGAAGGCAACAGCACCGTCAGGGTTTATTTCAAGGGGGGTTGCCTTCATGGCTGGCCAGGCTTAGGCTCAGTGAGAAATACCTTGGGGTACTTGTCTTGGGGGCCTGACTGATAGGGGTTTTGTTTGTTTTCTTGACAGGAATGAGAAGTCTCTTTGATATCCCAGGGAAAGGCTGCAAGCTCCAGCACAGGGAGCAGGGTGACCGCTTTCCACATTGGAAGGTGTCCCAAAGTCTTAAACCTGAAAGAAATGCTTGGTCCAATGATGGATCTGCTCCATCTCCCTAAACCACCCCATGGTGAGTGTGAATCTTTATTTATTTTTATTCCCCTCCCTACACCCCCCATCCTCTGGGTTTCTTTCAGTGCAGGGTACGTCTGCTGTGATGATGTCACATTCTGGTGCTGAAAGGGACATCAGCTCGGCGTTTCCCATGGAAGCAGAAGTGGCATTAACCCAGCTCGTGTATGGAGGGGGTGCAGAGGAAATCTTGGTCTCAGTGAGCAGATGACTTCATTTACCAGAACTGCTTTGAAGTCCTTCTGTTTGACCTGACCTGCTCTGACTTGATTTAACAGAGGGGTTACCAGCCACAGGACTGGATGTGCTCAGTGTAAGGGAAAGGACATTAAGGGGCAGGATCTGGGAATTCTACCCATGTTGTTTTGAAAGAAAAAGTGATGTAAAGAGAAGACAAACAATTAGGGCATATGCTGTGTTTGTTTCTCTGCAGAAGCTCATGGTAGGTGTGCCAGTACGCTGTTGTTCAGCAATTAACAATAAAGGCAGACAGCAATTAACCACATGTCTTCTCAGGGTGGTAACACAAGTTATTTGTATTTAACCTTCATGATTTCCTTCTGGAACTAGGGAGAAAGAGAAGGAATATCTTAGAGCCATGTGAAAAATGATCAGACTTTGGTTTTCAGTAATGAAAAAACTTACATACATAAATAGGCATCAATATATGAACTTTTGGCATTATTGGCAAATGACATAGAATCACTTATATATATGTGTGTATCCAGGCATGCATACATATCAATGTGCATATGTATCAATACATCTTTGTTGGGTGACAATCAAGTTCTATTTTGGGGAACTTCAGGCTTGATTCACTTTTATGATCTCAGATTAGACGTGTACTGAACCCAGAAGAGGGATTCTCATCAGTACCAATGGCTGACTCCTATAAAAACACCAAACCACCACCGTGCTATTGTGTTATTCCCTGCTAAAGAAGAGAGAACTCCTGCACCAGGATTGCACACACTGTCAGGTCACTTCTTCTCTTTCCCCTGAGTCCTGTCACGAAGCTTGTTTTTGGTGGAATGAAGTTTAGCAACTGGTTTGTCTCATTAGAGGTAAACAGACATATTTTGGTCAGTTTTCCATTGACCAGCGTATAAATTTGGGCTTAACTGTAATGAACTGGCTCCAAAATGTGTACTGGAATATTGATTTTTTGGTGAATTAATAAGATACTGTTTTCAGGTTTTTATGGATTAATACTTAGCTACAAGCTGTTCAGCATTTGGATGGAGAATATCCTAGTAGTAAAATGCAATTTTGCTTTGGAAACAGATGGAACAATTGGATTGGTGGACAGATTGTTTTAAAGGGTGGCAAGGGAGAGGCAGAAAGTGCCTTTATCGATCGTTCTTTCCATGCAAGCCATAAGTACTGCCAGTTTAAAAGGAATCCAGTGAGGGCTTTTGTGCACAAGAGTTTTGGGGACTGTTATTTTTGTCTGTGCCCCAAGATGTAATTTTAGAAAAACCAATTAAAACGAGGTATTTGGGAAGGAAAACAATCATCTTTTTTAGAATAAAAAATGAATCATTTAAATTGTGTCCCCATTTTTGAAAATGCATCCCTTAGCCTGGAATCAAAAGCTTATTTAACACTTTAGGAGAATGTGAAGTCTGCTCTCCTCCTCCTGTCCCTGTTTCCAGTGAGAACTCTCAACGTTTTCCAATAGGAAAATTTTTCAAAGGTGAATTTTCTCTGGGGAATTTCCTTTCAAATCCAACTAATAACTGTGTCACGGAGCATCTCAGATGTTCCACAGTGAGATGAAAAGAGGTCATGATATTGTAAGAGGAGCTGAAGGATGAGAGGAGTGATTTGAGCTGAAGACTGTCAGACTTGTTGGGCCATTTGGTCGGTGTGGCACAGCAGTGGGAGCAGTGGGTTGAGCATGTTGTGGAGGTTGGCTGCCACGAACCAGAATGTACTCTGAAATTCTTGGTCACCCTGGGAAGCCCACTGTGCTTCTGGTCCCCATTAAGGCTCTGGGCCAGGTGAAGGGGCTAAGGTTAGACCGTATCACATTTGGGTACCTAAAGGTGTGGTTTAGAATTTATTCCAGTGCATCAGGGAATTAGAAACTCATAAATAGTCTTTTTGCTGGCCAGGATCACAGCGGGGAGCACTGTGCAGGGACCTGACCCCCACAGAAGCGGGTTCAGGGCTGAGCAGAGCCTCTGCAGCCAGGTCTGGCACCACGAGGCTGCTGTTAGATAGATCCTCTAGACCTGACTCGTCACAGCTTCAAGCATTTGCAAAGCATGAGTAGCACAGCAGGTCTTGCTGAGTCTAATGGCACAGTAAATCTAGTAAATAAATAAGTAACATGCAGCAGGGAAGGTGGGAGCCATGTCTGAAGTCTGTGTCTTAGAGAGTATTGGCACAGAGACTTGGCAGAGTCTTCTGAGGGTTGGAGTTACCTTGATGGGTAATGCAACCATTTGCTTGTTTTCTCTCTCTGTATAGTAGAAACGGGCTTGTGAAGGAGGGACGGTGGGCAGCTGGTCACAGTCTGGCTGTCACCCCCCACTCCAAGCACAAAGAGCTGCAGGATCCATTTGGAGAGGAGCACAACTGAGTCCAGGGATGGGAGGGAAGTGGGCCATGGACACCAAACAAGGGCACAGCGTCGGCCTCTGTTCATGACCCCAAGTTTTCCTGTTCTGTGAAAACCCCTGTAAAGCAACACTCCAGCAATTAATGGACTTGTTTGAAAAAAACCAGCCCCAGAGATTGGGATTTGCAGCAACAATTCCTTACTTCAGGAAACGGAGCTTCTCTGAACAACACCATCTTCTGTCATGCCTAATCAAACTAATTAAAGAACACCACCACACTTTACTAATGTAATTTATCTCTTGCCTGAGGTGAACTATATTTACGCTCCAGTTACTGGAGCATCACTGTTCTGTGTTTGAAGGAACGCCCGTTTTCGGTGATGGTTATGGTCCACAATGTCAGGCAGCAACAGGACAAGTGCTGGAAAGTTGGAAGTTGGGCGTTTCCTACTTCAGAAAAACTTGTTGGGGCATGTGTTGTTTCTCAGGTGTATTGGTGAACAGGGGGTACTTGGGCACGTCCTTCTGCGAATGGCAGCTGAAGGCCTGCACTAGCCCAACATTCGTCTGAAGAGCCTGTTGAACACGTCAGTTAATGAATCACGGTTGGGAGGCCAAATCTATTCCATCTGAAGGTCTGGCAGGGAAAGTCTAATATGTACTGAAGGAGGAAGGAAGGAAGGAAGTTATTAGTTCTACAGCTTAAAAACATTAAAGAGCATGTGAGTAGAAAAACATGGACTTACTTAGAAAGGTATTAATGGCTTCCATGACGCATGCCTCTGGTGTAGCCACAGTTTCAGGGCTAAGGGGCACGGTATCCGCCCATCTTTTGCACCAACTGGAAGAAGCAGTTCAAGATCATTTTATGGAGCAATGGAAAAGGTTGCCAAATATGACTGAGGGGTTGCTTGCAACTTGATTGTTTGCAACCTGTTGCTGTCTGCATACAGAAAATAGGAGAAAGGAGAGAAGCATGGAGCTGTCATGGGCCTGGCCTGATGGAGGGCTGGGACAGAGCTCCTGGCTGCACAAGGCTGGAGGGGAAGCAAGCTGACCTGGAGATCAGCAGCCTCCTGCCTTCCCTTCCCTTCCCACCTGGCTTCATTCACAGCACTGAGCTGAGCGAGCCCCAGGCCGTTTTGGCTGCCTGCCTGTGCTCTTTGTCTGTGCTTGAGGTTAGCTTTGGTGGCCTGAGAGAAAACCCCCCAGTGAAGCCTGGTCTCGAAAGCACACCCAGGACATTGCAGATGGCCCTTGTTTGCCCTGCGCCACGTATGTCTCAGGTGCATAAGATGGGCCCTTTCCCTTGAGGGACACAACTTTGCCTGCTCTGGATCTCAGACCTGAACTGGGCCCAGCTGCTTGGGGACAGCATGTGCAGCCTTGGGTGGGCCTGGGGAGCAGACGTCCCACCTGGAGCCGCAGCACTTTCCAGTCCCAGGCCTGCAAGAACGATTGTTTTCAACAGTTTTCAGTAGGGTGATGCCAACTCCCTCCCAGCCCAGTGTCTAGGTGATTTTAGATTTAGAGATTCTCACAGCTAAATTTAAAGCACCATTAAGTAGGACGGTGTGTGGGGAACAGCACCATGCTACTGTTTTTTTAAACCCTGGCTTATGTATTTATAGGTTTCCTAAGTGGGTTCTTAAAAAATATCTGCTGAGCAGATTCTGTCTTGCAAATAGATCCAAATGAATTTTATTAAGATTTTTTGCATAAATCTTTTCTACGCAGCTCCCAAGTTGACTTGGGAAGTTTATAAAGGCTTCTGAGAACAAGGGGAAAAAGGAGTTTTTATCCTTTATGAATAAGTGAAATGCAAATTTCCTTGGCTGGTGGTTAAATCTCTTCCTGATTTTCCTAGAAGAGAACAATGACTCCCAGCCATTGATGAAGTACACCTCACCGACGTATTATTAACAAGTGCAGTCGGGTGGATCAGACTGCATCTGCCACAGAGAATAAAGATGCTTGTTTGGAGGACAGAGCAGGACTGAGCTCCCAGCTTGTTGTGTTTACGGTTCCAAAACCCAAGTACAGATTGGAGATTTGTCCCAGGTCAGTGTCTCCTTGACAGCCTGTGCACTGGTGCGTATCAAGTGCTCCTGCATAAAAAAGTTGGATGGCAAGAAATAAATGGCAGTGCTCCAGAGTAAAAGGCAAGTCCCAATGTCTCACACGGTCTAGGAATATGCCTCTCAGACTGCCAGCCCAACAGTTAGGGTGAAAACCAAACAAACCAACCAAACAACCAAGCAACCCCTCAAAGCCACAGAGGAGATGACAGGATGATGTGTGAGGTACAAACTGTGAGAGCCCACAGTAAAAGAAGAACGGAAATTATTCTGAAATAGAAAAACATGACTGGAAACATAACAGAATAGTGTGTTGAACCTGCTGCTTTTCTTTTTCTCCTGGTGATAGAACAAGAAAAATCCATGCTAGGGAGCTGAAGTAGTGTGGCTGCGATTTTACTGCTATGTTGGGTGATTTTTTTCAGCAGTGGAGAAATGGGAAGGAATATGCCAAAGACAGGGGATCAATTAACAAATGAGTTATCTGGGGCACGCTGAAATTTGTGTAAGATGCCATGAGTGTGATAAGACAGGGAGAAGGCAGAAGGAGTGAAGGAGATGGTAAAGCACGTGGCACAGAAAGCGGTTGTTCTGCTGTGAAAAGCCACTACAGCAAACCCAATGCTTTGGCAGCCAAAATGCAATCAACATGCAGCAATTAATTGAAGCTGGAAGTGGCATTTTTCCAGCTATAAACCTGGCTTTATATTTATAAGACTTTTTGCTGCCATTTACCTGGTGGCTGTTGGCACATTCAGCCTACCAAGTCCTGTCCTTCTTTTGCTTCGTTCCTGTCAGGCTCTCCCCCGTGTTTCTGCCCAAGGTGCTTCAGAAGCCACGGTCATCCAAAATCCTTCTTTGGCAAGCAGCCTGGCAGTCGGTCCTGCCCTGCAGAGAGTGGTGGCATCTCCCCATACTGCCACCTCAGCGTGATCCTCTCAGAGCGTGGGGAAGCAGATGTGGCTCTTGCTGAAGGGACAGTAACAAGGGACTTCTGGTGGCATGGCCTCAGAAGAAGAATTGACCATGTGGGCTTTCATTAAAAAGAAAACCTAATACCAGTGTCTAAGATTTGTGTCTTGAAATCCATGAGGTGTGTCCGGAACAGGGTAGGACACCGTAGCTCAAGGGAGTCTCTGTTGCTCCCTGCCTCAGTAAAATGAGAGCGGGCAGGGTGGCAGCTGAGAGGGAAGGGGGTTTGGCAGCTTCAGAGCAGCACACAGCAGCACAGCCCTCCTCTCCCTCCCCCATGACGTGTCTCTGGGGCCTGGCTGGGCAGATGGATCACAGAGAATTTAACAGGTCCAGGAGACGCCGAGTGAGAGTGTTCAGTGACCTGCTGGATTCGCTGCTGGACCTGTTAGGGGTGCAGGCAGTGGCTGCAGTACAGCCTTAGGGACTGACTGCAGTGACAGGGCTGGCGCGGCCCAGCCGATGCATTAAACACTTTGGGACTTCACTGCTCTTGTGCCAACCTGCTGGTTTTGGCTCCTGAGCCCAGGGCTCGGCTGTCGGTGTTAGGAGCAGCTCTGCCCAAAGCCAGTGTTCCTGTGGTGGATGGCAGAGCTGAGGCTTGGCAGTGCCCTTGTCCTAGGGACCATGAGGGGAAAGCGTACCTCCTCCAGCACCCATGGCATAGTAGATTCCACCTGGGAAGACTCTTGATGGAGAAGAGGGGTATCTGTGCCTTTGCCCCAGGCTCAGAAAGCACCAGCTGGAGCTCTGCAGAGGGGTGGGTCTCACAGGTGGAACCTCTGAGGCTGCCTTAATTGTGGGGAGGGGCTGCTAACAATATAATGATCCCTCCTGTGGGTCACAGCTGCTCTGAGGGTTGAGGATCAGAGTTGTTGGTGGAGAAGAGGGGAAAGCTCTGCTGCTGAGGTCTGGCTGGTCAGCTCTGATCCTGGAGGTACAACAGGGACGTCTGCAGTGGGTAGGGGTGAGTAACCTGGGGGCTGAACAAAGGCTTTGTGGCAGGGAAAAGAGGGATGGGAGAAGACTGGGGTGGGCCTGATGGTGAGCAGGGGAGGGCTTGCTGCTCTGGGCTTCCCTGGCCCTGTGAAGGAATGGTCTGGATGGGCAGCCTCGTGTGAGACAGCTTTGTTCTTGGTTTTGCTCTGCCTATGAACTTGGCTGTGTGGGAGGCTGGTGTCCTGCTGTGTGCTTTGCAGCTCCCTTGCACAAGTGTTTCTGGGTGCAGTTCAGTGCTGTCCTGGGGCTGGCTCAGCATCCTGACTGTGCTGCACAATGCCCAGGTACTGGGGCTTGGGTTTCTCTGGTCCTGATGCTTGTGGTTGCAGCTTTAGTGGCCCCCAGGTGTTTGGGCTGTCCCCTCCTTCCCAGCAGAGTGTTCCCTTGGCCCTGGTGTTGCTGGTTGATTTTCTTTCTCTTGGGCTTTCGTGATGAGAATTTTGAATTATGGCACTACGTGGGTGCAAGAGAGGAAGTGGGATGGTGTGGTTTTGAGGAGGGTTGCAATCCTTTGTGCTATACTGAGCTAAAGGAAAAACCAAGAAGAGAAGGAAAAGGTCCTTTATTTTTGCTCTGGTGTACTGGGTTTTGGTGTTTAGGCTTTTTCATGCTAATGCATTTTCTGCCAGTTGGTGTTGAAGTATTTCCTTCATTTGCCTTGGCCAACACAAGCTGTTAATAATGGATGTGGGGAGAAGGCACTGGTGGAGGATCACTCTGCTTGTCTGAAGCTGGTGCTGAACATTCAGCAGTGATGCAGCCTCTTGGCATCAGCTCCAGGAGATCTTACTGCCAGTAGCTGTAGGGAACTTAGCACATTTAAATTCCTCTGCCATCATGAATGGCATTGTCTGGCTCCCGGGGGTGCTGTGGGAGGCAGGTGGAGGTGCTGAGCTCTGGATGAGACCCGTGGCTGTGTGTCCCATAGCCTTTAGGGCTATCACCCCCCATCCTGGCCAAGCTCCAGCCTGCCTAATCACGTCCTGCCCGTGAAGCAGTGTATTCCTAGTGAAGGTTCCTATGTGGGAATTACTCTTTGCTTCCTCTCCCAAGCAGTGCTGTACAATGGGTGGGTTGGTGTGGAAAATGAAACCTAAATCCGGATTCAGGGCTGTAATGGAAATGGAGCCCTGGAAGCACTGCCCAGGCTCCCACGCAGGCACAGGCTGCTCCTCTTTCCCTCCTGCAGATTCTTCACATTCTCATATTAATATCAAACCTCCCGAAATCTGTGTGAGCTCATTACATGGAGCAAATAAAAATAATTCATGCAAAAAGGAAACAGATGGTCTGGAATGTTGGAGTGATGCTGGAGATGTATTTTCAGCCCCCTGTCTGGAACTTGTCTGGAGTTGTAAAGGAACCCAGGTTTGATTGCGAGCTCTGCAACGCGAGCACCGTGTAACCAGGGCACCCTTGTGTGCTGGCCTCTCTGCATATCAGCATCACTAATTATTTTGTGGTCTCCACATCCTTGCTAAAGGAAAATATTTATATTTTTCTTGAAAGGAAGAGAACTCCAGGGTTGGGGGCTTCTCCTCTGGGGCTAACTTGTTCTTGTGTTAGAGTTGAGAAATTTGCTGTTAAGCTGGAGGAGATGGAAGATTTGAATTATCCAGCCTGAGCAGGCATCCTACATGTGGATGTGAGGTGTGTGGATGGTTCCTACTGACTCCACACTGATGTTTCAGATCAGGAGCTGAGCTGTGGTGTGAAGCTTCAGGCTGCAGGCATACCCTCTGTGTGCTGAGGAGTTCTCATGTCTCTGCTCTTTGGGCTGTATTTGGAAAGCAGGGGCTCTAAGCAGAAGCAATGGATAGAGTTTTTTCCATGGGGACACCTCAGGAGGCTAACTTGATCTGTGTTACTCAGGCTCTACAGCTCCTGCCGGCACATCATCTGGCTTCCATAGTCAGGGTCCTGCTCCCAGCTGACACAATATGGTGCTTTAAAAGAACCCTTAAAAAATGAACTCATACAGCTGCTATCATGTAGACATTGTGCTTCTCACTGGCCCGTGGATGAGCTTCTGGTCGGGTAGGTGTGATCACCCGAAACAAATGCGGAGGGAGCGGGGAGGGAAGCCCAGAGCAGAGCTCACAGTGAGCCCAAGGGGAGCGCGGGGTGTCTGTGGGCAGGTTGGCTCCTTTCTTAGCACAGCACTAATAATAATAATAGCAAATAGTTAAAGTTCATCAGTCTGGTTATTTTCTGGTACACTTCAGGCTGGGGGGCCACTGGCGGGCAGGCTGTGAGTACCACTGCTGCCCCTCACCAGGCTGGGTAACGCTGAGGTTCTTGTCTTGGGGTCCCTGATGCTTTTCTGGTTGGGTGCTGGGCTAGTCATAGCAGGACTACGGCAAGTGGTGAACAGCATCTATCCAAAATGAAGCTCTAAACACATAATTTCCAGCATTAGACTGTTGAACATGTATTTGCATAACATCAGTGGCTACCAGACTGGTAGTCAACCCCCTATAAATAACTGAAAGGCTGTCAAGTAAAGGATTTTTAAAATGAATGCCTTGCCTGTAGGGTTTTTATGTAATAATGTATTTTTGTAAAGTCTTATTTTTGCCTCAAACCCAGGACTTGGGTTTTCTCACTTCCTCCCCTCATCCTTTCATGGGCAGACAGGAATAGCTGTATGAAGGGGGGTTATGGAGGCGGCGTTCTCAGCTTTCTAATAAAGCTGTGGAGAGAGGGAAGGTCAAGCAAGGTTTCACTTACTGCATCTTCTATCAGTTTTTCTCCTTTACCTTAACTGAAAAATAATGAAAAGTGAAAGGTGTTTTTTTTAATCATCAAAATGAAAACTTCTCTCTCACTTTTTTGTCAGAAAAACTCAGTGTTTTCTCCCCAAAAATGGTGAGTGGTGGGTTTCTAACCTTCAAAAACCTTGATGTTCCCCACCCTACCTCCTCCCCTGCCCAGTTCAGCCAGCTCTGGCACTCTACCAAGTGAATCAGTGAGGAGGTGTCCCAAGGTTACTCTCTTTAGCAGTGGGATGGTTTGGGATTTGGGGGTTTTTCGTTTCTGCTGCTTTGTTTTTGTTGGGACACAGAAATCTCTGTTACTGCACAGTGAGCAACACAGCCTGGCTTAGCCTCGAGGAAAAGAAAACCCAAACAAACTGGGGGTGTTAAACGTTTGTCTAGCTGAGACCTTGAATCGCTCTTGCCTGTCTGTCTGTGGCTGTGACTGTGGGCAGGGCGATGGCCACGCTCAGGGCTGGGGTCTGGTGGGTGCCTTGGTGTATCCCCCTGCTCTGAGCTGGCTCTGTGAGGGCACCTGCTGTGACTGGTTGGGGTTTCTCTGTCACAGATAGGCTGTCTGGGGGTTTTGGTGTTTCAGCCCCCATGCCTGGGGGTGTTAGAAAGCCTCTGGTGCCCTCAGCCCATAAGCTGCCCCAGTGCAGGGGAGGGGGTGTGACGCTGTGGGGAGTTCAGCCAGAGCCCGTGGTGGGGGTCTCTGGTGTTGGTGTGTTCCCCTTCCAGGGCTCCAACACTGTTCACCTGCCCAGGCAAATAAAGCCGCTGGAGGTGGTGTGTTGGTGCTGGAACTCCTCCGAGTTAAATCATGTTGAGTCTGAAACGCTGCCATCCCCTGATGTCTGCCTTTCAGCCTGCTGATTTCTTCATCAGGTTGGGGGCTTTTGTTTGTGAGAAAGTGATAAACCAAAAATCCTTCTAAATTGTTTCAACGGTTTAAAAGTGCCTTTTCCCCCTCTTCTTCCAGTTTAAAAAGTGAAACACATGAATAAACTTTATTCCTTTTAACTTATCTACAACTTCTTTAGTTCACTGGAAGCACCTTCCTCCTTGTAACAACCTTGGTCCCTGAGGGCTCCTTCCAGGGTGAGGCTCCTGTGCCAAATGCATCTGTTGTGGGCTGGCTGCTGCTCCTTCCTGCTCAGCAGTGTGCAGTCCCACAGACAGTCCACTGGAACCACTGCAGGCAGGAGAGGTTCAGCTCCAGGGGATTTGTGAGGTCTGAAGGACGATGTCTTCAAGGCATGAAGTGAAGCAACGCTTGCACTGCTGAGAGCGTTCATACATCTGCAGTGAACTCCGGTGTGAAGCCTCAGCCCAAGCAGCCTTTTGGCATTTCTAACCTGAACATGCTTTGTATTCTCCCAAAGGGTGGATTTTGTGCCCCCTTCCCATGATCTGAGCCCTCAGACCTTCCCTGATGTAGGTGAATGCACTAGGAATGGTACTTTTATGAAAAGGCAGAAAATTAACCAAGCAAACTTTTAATTGCCAAATAAGATGAAGCTGCTTCCCACAAACAGCACCAACCCCTGCCTGGTGGTGGGTGTTCTTGTATCTGGACCTGTGATCCAAGATCACACATGGCAGTTTCTCTCCCAACCTTCTTGCAGACAGTTTCTTATTGTTTTCCAGATGTAATTAGACCAAGTGTTATGACAGTTGGTAGGATTGCAGCTCTTTGATAAATGGCTTGTTTCTTAGAAGGGAAGGTTTGTGAAAACAAGACCATTCATCTCCTTCCTCATGTGTTTCTTCTTGAAAACGCTCACGTGGAGCTCGCTGTGTCCCCAGGGAGATGTTTGGTGTTTTCCATGGGTCCCTCCGTGGCAGCCCTGCCCTTGAACGTATCAGCTCCCCACTGTGGTGTGGGGTCTTTGGAAAGAGGGCTGTCATCAGGTCCTGCAGGTCTCCAATAAAGATGCTGAAGAGGACAGGTCTCCTGCAGTGCCCTGCTTGGTTCTGGCTTCCAGGTACTCATTAACTGCCACCCTCTTGCCCATCACCATCTCCCCTCTTCCAAACTGACACAACAGAAGTTGTATAAAAGTTGTGGGAGGTGGTGTCAATGGTGTTGTGAAAGCCCTGGTGACTGAGGTCCACTGTCCCCCTCATCCCCAGCTCCAGTCATGCTCTGTAGCAGGGGTTAGGTTGGTCAGGCACAGTTACCCTTTGTTTGGTCCATGCTGATGGGTCCCAGCTGCTGCCTTCTCCATGTCCAATCCAAGAGGTGTTACTCCATGACTTTTGCACCAACCAAGGCAAGGCTGGCTGTTCCCCAGACTCTTGTTGTCCTTTTTTGAAGCATTTGCTTTTCTTTAGCCTCCTTGATCATGACAACATCTCAAAGGTGTCAAGAGTGATCTTCTATGACATTGTTCCTTCCTCTGAGCACCTAGAGGTGCCACTCCTCTGGTCCTGTGAGCTTGAAATCAAGAGATGGGGTGAAAAATCCTTATTGCTGATCTTGTAACTGCTACTGAACCTACATCATGGAGGTCAGAAGGACTTGGTGCTGTGTCTCTTCTGGCCACACTCGCCCTTTCTGGGAGGTTTTGATGAGTACTCCTTATTAATAGATGAAGCTTTAGAGTGATTGCAAGGCCTTCTGGAGATGGCTGCTTTTCCAGACTGGCTGGAGCTGAGCGTGAGGGCTTCCCTGTGAAGTTCTGCACACTGGAGCTGATCGTTTATCTATTTTCTGAGTAATCTGTGTGTCAGAGCTCAAGAGAGTAACTTCCCAGAGGCTTGAACAATGGTGACTATCCCTTCCACTTTACAGCGTATTTTTTATCTGAAATTGGGTTTTAGGCTTTCCTCTGAGCTGTGTGACTGATCTTAAAAGCTTCTTGATATATTACCCAGGCCTATTAGATGTTGCTAGACCTCTCCATCAGCAAGAATTGATTCCTCCCCTTAAGGATGGAGCTCAGAAGGCCCTCAGGGCTTCGGGCTTAATTAAAAATTAACTTTACAGATCATTCCTCAAATCATCCCTTAAGCAGGCAGTAGTACCCATCACCTCTGAGGGGTGTGTGTCACTGATGTTTTAATGTGCCCTGTCCCCTCTGTGACCCTGGGGGAGCAGCTGCCCTGTGCTGCTCTCTGGCTGCTCTGCAATGCAGAACCCGCTGTGTTTGGAGGCCTGGGCATCTATCCCATCTCCAGCCTGGCTGAGCACGCTGGTTGGACTCTCTGATGTCACTCTTGCCTCTTCACCCTAGAGAAGGATGGAGTGACCTGTCTGGTATTTATAAATATCTCTGGTTGTTTTGAACTCTTTTCGTCCCACCCAATTATTTCCCCTGCACTTGGAAGTGTCTATTTCTTCCTCACTAGGATATTCAGTTTTCTGAAGTCCCTCTTCTTCCACTTGGAAGGAAGCTTGTGTTAGGTGCAGGGGATGGGACAAGCTGCCAATCCCAGCTGGTACCAAAGGGTCCTGCTGTGATGCAGCCTCAGCAGGGCTGAGGGTGAGTTGGGGGTGTTGGTGTTACAGGTTCACTGCAAATAGATCATTGGAGAGGCTGGGCCCTCTCTCAGGAGCTCTCTGTAAGGCATCCTGCCCGTGGCTTTGCCTAGAAGTTTTTATTGCTTAATTTACCTGGATTTATTTAATCTGTGATGAATCTGCCAAGGGTTTTCTGTTTGCTGTCTGTGCTGGACACTCCACTGCAGGAGGTGTTTGCTGCCTCTGCCGCGTGTTGTTGGTGGGCTGTCTGTGTTCTGAGGGACAGAACGAACACTAATGAACAGCGAATGTGTTTGCTGATGGACAAGCCTGTCCTCATGAACACAGGTACCTGAAGCCACCCTGGCTTGTTTGGGTGATAGCCCATGGGTGATGGGCTCAGACCTGCACGCTGCACAGGTGAGACATCTGGGTGCTGCATCTCCGTGTTTGTTCCTGGTTGGATAAGGGTGTTTCTTCCCTTTGTGTGCCTGCTTGTTCTCCCTGTTCCATGTTGTGTTTATTTCTCATTTCCTTTCTGTGTCCTTTCTCCATTGTAACAACAGGCTCTTACCTTAACACCCAAACTCACTCTGACCTGTGAGATAAGTGTGTCTTGTTCTAACCTGACCTCAGTAGTCCCATCTGAGGCCAGGAAAGGCTCGTGCCTGTTTCTTGGCCACCTTTCCTTGTTCCTCACAAGCCCTGGAGGAAGCTGTTTTGGCTATCACACCTTGTGAGCTGTCATCAGTGGACCTGTGTCCAACAGCCTCAGCTCTGCCAGTTAGAGCTGCCTCACACTGTCCTGTTCTCTGCCTCAGCTCTCGTCCCTCTCCAGGCACTACTCTGCTCTATTTCCACATAGATTTCTATTCATTAAACTCCTAAAAGAGAGGCTGATTATAAGATGACCCCAGGGAGGATTTGGCCTGAAGATGCTTTGCCAGATCCTCTGCACTCAGGGTTGAATTTTGATGGGAATGAGCATTTAACAGCTCTGCAAGTCTCTCTGAGCTGGAGTCCTGCAGTGATGGTGAGGAACAGGCTCAGGAGGAAAAAGAACACCTCTTGAAGCCCTTTTTTCCCAGAGTAGTACACAGTTCAATAACTGTTTGAATTCTCCCCTGAAAGCCCCTTGCACTCCAGGAAATGTTACTAGAGAACAAAGTCAGCCCCATGTGAGCTGCCAGCCACTGACCTCAGCAACTGAAGTGGCAGCACCTGCTCGTGCCTGCTGGAAGGGCTCTTCGGCTGGTGGCACTGGAGGGGCAGCTCCTCCCTGCGTTCTGGGGCAAGAAGGAGGAACTGCTGTCTGGGATATTCTGTAAAACAGGTGGGGGTCACTCAAAACCAGCAGCTGGGGCCCACTGCGACCTGCAGAACCCCCCAACGCTGCCCATGGAAGTTTGGGCTCCTGCCCAGAGGGGCTCTTTGTGCTTGCTGCCTGCTGCGGGGCCTCTGGAAACTGCCCAGAGGAGCTCCCTCCCCACCAGCTGCAGTCTGTCTGAGCCATCCACAGCTGGCCCTGTAGCTATGGGGCACAGAGGGTGCGGTGGGGCTGTGAGAAAGGCTGCCCTAGAGCTGGGAGCTGCTGAAGATCCTCCAACAGATCGTCCTGAGGCCAGATCTGCTGAGGAGTGCTGGAGTACCCAAGGCAAAGGAAGATGTTTGTGGCTCCTCACGACTGTCTGATATGGACAGACCAAACCTTTGCAGTTTGGCAGGGAAATCGTTTTTCACACGTTTCCCTGGGAGAAAACTCTCCGGGGTTGGTGAGAAGAATACTTGTGTGGGATCAGACAAAACAGTGCTTCAGTTCCTGATCTGCAATCCTAAGGCAGAGCCCTGTGCCAAACTCCAAAGGAGTCCAAGTGAGAAGTAGCATTAATGAGGGGGGAAAAGTACTTTTGCTGTAATGTTTTTTCTCCCCCTTTCCCTGTGGAGTTCTGGTAAAGCCACTGGGATCTTGCCAAGCATTTGGCAAGAGGCTGGCTCAGATATAGCATCTTTTTTTGACAGATCCGTCACTAATCGTTCTCTGGAGTCTGTCCTGTCTGCTCAACAGCTGGCTCTGCTCAAAGAGTCTACTCCAACTACTTGTGTATATATGTAAATGATGGGTTTAGACCATACCCAAGGTAACAGCATGGCCCTGCTGCTCTGACATAGTAATGTGTGTAACAGAGTTAAACCCCTCTTCCTCCTCTGCCTTGTACTGATCCTCCTGTCAATCCGTGTGCTGCCAGTGCCCCTCAGAGACCCGGTTCCACTAAGGCTGTGCCGGCTGTTTGTTTACACGTAGCTGTGTAAACGAGGTTGTTTGATCTGGTTGTTTAAGAGGACAACACTGCAGCAGCCTGGGCTGCTCGGTGTCCAGCACACCTAGGCTCTGCTGGGCCAAGATAAGCCGAGCAGCCCTTTCAAGCTCCCCAGCGATCGTCTCCAGGGATGCTTTGCCAGCAGAAGTTTGCGCTTGTCCTGCTGAGCCTCGCGTCTCGCATCCGAGCTTGTTTTCCCTCTGCTGACTTGAAGTAAATCAGCTTCTGCTCTCTCTCTCTTACAAGAAGAAAAAAAAATGGAAGGAAAGGATAAGAGCTAGCTTGGGAACTGTTGTGTATGTGAACACAATTTTAAGCTGGTGTTTATGGGTTTTTCTCGGAGGCTGCAGTCAGTCTGTGCTGTTGTGCCTGCTCCTACCAGGCTGCGATGTCAGCGAGGGCCCAGCTCCATGCTGCCCTGCTGCAGCCAAATCCTAATGCAGCAGATCAGGGAAGGATCTCTCATGTTCTCTGTTTCTGTCATTGGCTTGGTTATTGCTCAGCCACAGTACTATTGCTGCTTGATTTATGTGGCTTCTATTCTCCTTGCTCCTCTGCCGCTCGAGTACAGCCACTATAAAAGCCATCTGCAGCTTGTGCCTTTATTCCTTGGGTTTCTAGGCTGGCAGATGGTATGGACAAAAAAAGAGCCTTCCTCTGTCTAAATTAAGCAATAACGCATCAACTTCCAATCACATTCTTCTTATCACCTCGTGATTGCGCTTCCATAAACCCCCCGTTTCTATAGCTAAGCATGACAGATCCTCCTCAGCCTTATGGCTCGTGTCTGAAAGGAGCCTCTGTGCCACCAGCCCTACCAGAACCTCTCGAGACATCCCACACCTGCCCGTCCCTCCCGCCGGCAGCCGCCCTGCTCAGGCAGCCATTTGTTGCTGCTAAAATAAAACAGGGATAAATTCCTGTGTGTGGTGGGGGCCGGAGCGGGCGATGCCCGGGTGATGTGCTACTGGCTGAGCAGGCTGGTCACTGTCTCCTGCGCCCTCAGTTGGTGTCAGCTTGGGTATCAGATGTCTGTGATTCAGACATCTCACTTTAGAGGTTTTATCTTCCCACAGTGAAATAGAAACTTGGTTCTGTTCAGTTGCAGGTTTTTTCCCTTTCTTTTGACCCGCTGGTTTATTATTGTTTCCTCATTTGGGCTAATTAAAGTGCTGTGTGTAGCAGCTTGTTAGTCTTAACTGCATCCCTGCATCGCCCCGGGTAGCGCATCCTCGCTGATCGCTTTAGCAGCAAGATTGGCCCTGGGCAAATCATTTGTAGCAAATCACTTGATTGACTGTGCATCGCCTCCTTTTTGGTTTATGAACTGTCTGTGGCACAGCCTTGTTCTCTCAAGCTTGTTTCTCCTGGTGATATCCTGATTAATTCCTGTGGGAGTGTTTTGGGCTGGGTCGCCTGTCCCTGGCTCCATGGGACTTGGCACTTGCAGCTTGAGCTGCTCCAGTGAGACCTGTGGTTTGTGAAAGGTGCCTTGGTTCCAGTACAGCCACCTTTAACAGCAATACATAATGACCCAGAGCCCATGTTTCCTGGGCATTCTGGGTATTTTAGCTCAGTCTTTCACCTGTAGCCAAGACTTGCTGCTTTGTGTGTGGAAACTGAACAAAATAATGCAAAGAAATGAAGTCCAGAAGATGCCTACACTCTGCTGTGCTGTTCACAGTTCTCCCTTGGCTCTAGCTCCCAGTGTCCCTGTTGCCCTGTGCAAGGAGCTGTGACCTGTCACCCCACATCCCAAACCTGGGGAGCGGAGGTGATGCCTATGTGTTGATGCAGCCTGAGCTAAGCTCTTCTGCGCTGGACCAGCAGCAGTGATGCTGGGAGGGCACAAAGGTGGTTCCCATGAGCCTTCTCCCTGCTGTGGGCAGGCAGTGGCCCAGGAGCACATCCCCCCACATAGGGTGAGCCACACTTCTTGTTCACACTGCTACAAAATGAGTTGCCCCTCTGGCTGGGCTTTGCTCTGCTGGCACCTGGAGTGAGCTGTGCCAGGTCTGCTCCGACATTCCCAGACATCCCTTGCACAGGGCTGGGGGTAACTTTCTGCCTTCACCATTCCTTGTGTAGCCAGCGATCCACTCAGCTCGGGTGTGATGGGATCACACACAAGAGCTGCTTGTCTGTCTGGCAGGAGCTTATGGCTGTAACACAGAAGCAGCCAGGGGATTTGGCAGGCGTCGCGTTGCGCTTCCCTGCGTGCTGTTTTCAGCCTGTTAGGGTGAGTGAGCATGTGAGCAGCCTTGGAGGTTAGTGGTTGAGGTTTATATTTTTCCTTGCACACCATTCTTCAGCAAAGCAGACACGAAATGGCTTGGACAGTTCTGTGTCCTTCTACCTTCATGCATCGATTTAAAGCTGCCAGATCCTTGTATTTATTCCCAATAAAGTTGCTGGGAGCTTCCCCTAAACTTCATCAGCACCCATGCTGAAACATACTTTTATAGCATGTTTCTAGACCCTTTAACTTCACCAAACCATTGCCTAGCTCCTGGATGATGCCATTGCAGCTGTCTGTCCTCCATGCATTCCCCCCTAGCTTTCAGACACAAGCCCTGTGCTAACCATACATCATTATTAGACTGACTTCATAGCGCTAATTGACATGGAATGAAATTCAGAGCAGGAAACAGGGAGGCTTTAGCATTCAGTATGAACAGACTGCAAATTAGTGGTGCTGCTGTAAAGGTTAACTGAGATTGAAAGCTGTTCTCTTACTGCTGTGGAAGCTGAACACTTCCTTGTGGGGGCAAACAGCCATGGCTGGCATCAGAGAGAATACAGGGGGTGCAAAGGGAAGGAGAGAACCTCACCCTGAGCAAGTCTTGTAGCTGTATCTCACTGTGGTAAAGTGACTGTGGATGTACTGAAGGGGTGCTGGTGGGATCAGGTTAGACCCCTGTCCTACGGATGGGTTTCCTTTGTCCAGAGATGTGTGCCTACCCAAAACAGCACAAGAGGTGGGTGTGTGTACAGTGACCTAACTTTTGTGATGGGCCAAGCGTAGCAGTCTTGATGGTGTCTTATTTTTCTGGAGAACAATAACAATCTGTGAAGTCTTCCCTAACACCAATTTTTGGCAAGCTCCAACTGGAGTGAGTGAGTGCATGCAAGTATTACTTTTTGACCTGCCAAGGCATGCAGAAGACCAAGGATCTCCTGAATATGATGGAGATACCAGGAGAGGTCTTTGGTAATGTGTATTAATGTCTGCATTAATCAGATCTGATCATCTGAACCTCCTTGGCAGCTCTCAAACTACTGACCTGGGAGGTCTTCTAAAACACCCAACGCCTTGTATGTGTAGTGATCTGAAAGCTGGGGACACCCAGAGTCAAACCAGAGCAGGACTGAATGCTCAAAGCAGCTGCCTTCTCACCTTTGAGACACAGATCTGTGTGACTGAAAGAAAAACTTACAGAGCGAGTCCTGCCTTCCAGAAATCTGCTTAAAGACCTCCTTTCTCCCTTCCTTTTTTTTTTTCCCCAGTTTTCTTGTGGTGTTTGCTATAAGCACTAGAAGTATTTATTAGTTGAGTTCACTGAAAACAGCCAATCTTGGTGCAGGAAGAATGGATACGGAATACTTCCTGCTGTAAGGAGACCACAGCACCTGCATCACACAAATTTTCTCAGGCAGTGATGTGGCAGTCTTCCCTATAATTATTTAAAATTCTTTAAAACTAAGCTTTACCCTTCCTGGCAGGCTCCAGCAGTCCAAACCCATCAATTACAAGGTTAGCAATACACACATGAGCCAACAAAGCAGTGGCTCACTTGACGAGCATGTTCATTAGAAGAAGCTCGTCTATGTTAAACACCTTTTTCTTCCCAGGTACAGTAGCAGCAGCTCACCCAAACCAACCGTGCTGCCTGTGGTTCCACCCCAAGCTGAGTTTCCACATGTCACAAGTCTCTGTTTCTGATGACACGCTCACAGAGCCAGTAAAACCCAGTAATATCCCGCTCGGTAGGATGCAGGGAGGTGCCAGCGGGTGTCCAGCCACACTTTTTTGCTTACAAGGGTGTTCAGGCAGAGCTGTAGAAAAGCTGAGTGGCCAGTTCATTAATGACAATGTGCTGTAGGAGCCTGTGAAAGCAGGGGAGTGCTGTGCAAATGGTTCATTAACTTCACTATAAATGAACCATAGAATAGAGAACTGACTATCAGTGACTAGAATATTTGACTGGGAGAAGGGCTTGTACCAAACCCCTTCTCCCCTCATCTGAGGAAGGTACGTGCTTTGGAAAGATCAGTGTCAATGCTGCCTCACCCCAGGAGCCTTTAGCTGCTTCCTTTTTGGGCTCTTTGCTCGCCCATCAGCTGCTGTGACCTAGCAGGAACCCTTCGGAGGTTTGACCCCACCTTGTGAAATGAACTGAATCTGCTTTGCTGCAGGGAGAAGGGCTTGTGATAAGAAGCCCTACTTTCTCCCTGCTCCTGCAGAAAGCAATACCTGAAAGCCAGAGTGTGGTCTGAATACCTTCCTGATTAAATTCCTGCTCTTCTGATGGCATTTAGCAGCAGGCTTCCTAAGGGATTTCACTCAACACACATCCTTGCTCAGGGATATGGGGCAGGTATGGTTAGACTGGATCTCAGATCTTTTCCAACCATGTGATTCTGTGTGTGGCTCAACATAAGCAGCCAGATTCTGCATCTTTAGCTTGCCAATAAAATACATCTTGCTTATAATTTCAGAAGAAAAGCTAACTCTCCATCCCACAAAATACTCCCCAGCAGGTCTGATGCCTGAGAACAGGTTTAGGGTGTGTATTTCCAGCTCAGAAAGGAGTGCATAATAGTGTGTAAACTCTTCTTCTGTCAGCAGAAAGAAAGCCCAGTGTGTTCATTGTTGTTTTTCTGAGTGCCACCACCCCCATTAAGTAATTTCTATCTCTGTTTCAAAAATAACTTCTAGGCAGATTCTCCTGAGCTAAAGCATCTTTTGTGAACTGCTACAGTGAGAGCATCTCCCTGCTCTGTGCCCAGGCAGCTTGTGTCTGAGCAGCAGCGTTTCAGCTAATACCACTTGGTGCTGTGACCTGCTAGCCATGGTCTGTGCTGTGCCCAGCGTATCAGGACGTGGGGAAGTAACAGAAATAGTCAGAGTTAACCTCAAAACTCTGGTCTGAGTGGTGCCTGGGATCTGGTATGAACCTCAACTTGTTTGGGTTTAATTCTCAATGAGTTCTCTTTCTGTTGTCACCATCTCCCTGCGTGGGATGCACTGGCCAGGTCCCCAATGGTTGTGGGGGAGTCTTGTCCCAACGAGTGTGTCCTAATGTCAAGATCTTAATGTGTGTCTTGAACTGAGCTTAGTGCCTTTCCAAAGGCCTAATCCTGACTGGTCAGCAGCCATGCATGGGGCAGGGTGTAGCCCTGCTCCTCTGAGCAGCCACCTCCTGCTTGGCGTGGGGCAGTAGAGCCAAATAATGGAGTTGGATGTTTTTAGGAACGCAGAGTATTTGGGGAAGGAGTGGAGGTAGGAAAGGAGAAGTACCTCAGGGTGGGGAAAAAGAAGGTACCTCACCTTCCCTGGGTTTTATTGGTGGCTTTACAACTGGACAGCTGGTGGCAGTGCTGGGGCAAGGGGTGAGGAGCTTGGGGTGCTAGGGACATCAGCAGGGTATATAATGTCACTGCACAGTCAGAGTCTAAGGGCTAAAGCTGATAACTGAACGAAGCTGGCTGCAAGCAAAGCCAGGAGGAAAGGTGCTCTGACAGCAGTGACACGAAGCCATGCAGGGGCTTGGTGTGCCATGGAGCAGGGACAGGCACTGCTGTGCTGATGGTTACTGCCATGCCACAGAGGGGAAGCTGTGCTGGGGTCCAGTTTTCCCTGCACCCTGGGCCCTTTGCAAGCTGTGGTGCCTCAGGGATGCTGACACCAGTGTCACAGTACTGAGTGTGGTACTGGTGCCAGATGCTGTCACACAACAGTTTACTTTATTTCATTTAATTCCCCAAGCTGTGAATCCAGAGCACTTTTCAGAGACCTGGTGTCTGTGCTGTGCTCCCTGCCTCCTCCCCAGTGCTGTAGCACCATAGTTTGGCTTTAGTTTAGCTTTGCACCAAAGAGACGTTTTCAACAGAGGGCAAAAATCTGTTGTCCTTCAGAAGATGGTTTTGTTTGCCTCAATCAGTGCTAAAATATTCATTTAAGACAGTGGAACTGCTTTGTATTATGCAAAAAAATTTTGTATTAAGTCCTGTCTGTATGTATTCTGCATATGAATGCACGATGCTCTCAGTACCCAGCCATGGCAAAGTGTTGTTTTGAAAAAGAATCCTGGTGACTTTCTGAAATGTGTATTTGATTTAGGATAGCAAAGCTCAGGATTGTACCAGTCCTCTGGATAATCTTCATGTGAAACACTGGACACAGTTTCTTTCCAAGGCTTCTGAGGTATAAATTCACTTGGACAGAAAATGAGCTGGAAAAAAATCCAACCAACTAATGTAACTTTTCCTCTAGTTGTTCACTAGGTGGTTTTTAAGGGCATCCCTGTGTGGGTTTTGGGTCTGTGTTTGTCTGAGCTGGACCTTCCCACTGGGCTGGCTCTCCCCAGGTGTGCTCCCAGGGAACATCTAGGTTGTGGTCCTCCAACATGAAGTAGCATCATTTGGGTGGTGTTAGTCGAGCTTCCCACTGAAGCAGATGAAGAACGTTCTACAGAACTCATAGAAATGGCTAATAAACTTCAGTGTAATTAGCTAGCTCGTTCCAAATGCAAATGGGCTTTGGACGTGTGCCTTAGTAAATGTGAGGTTGAGCTGGTGCCCCCCCCCTTGTCCTTGGGTCCTGCTGGTGAGTTATTGCTGCCTTGAGCCCTCGTAGCAAAAACCTCCTGATGTGTGACACCATGGAATCAGGTTTTTAAAGACCAGGTTCCTGTGGTGTTTTAGGAAGTTCCCCTTAGTTTTGTTGTCAGGAAATGAAAGTGAGATTCATGGCCGGGTACAAACTAATCTGGCATTGACAGAGGCAAAACTGGTTTCCTTAACAACTACAGTCTTAACTGTGGAGTATCTGAGTGTAGAGACCCCTCATGCTCTGCTTTGCTTCGTCATGCAGAAGAGCTGAGCGCTGCTCTTGCACCTTCTAACAGTATCTAGTCCCCTCTGAAAGAGGAGTGACTCGAAAGAAGGTGACTCGATACCACTCAATAAGGCCATTTTTAGTGAAAACTTTATTTCCCCCCTTGGAATTATCCCATTGCAGCTCCCTAACTTGAGTCCCTTTACTCCTCTAATAGAGGCATAGTCATTAATAGCATTACTGAGACGAACTGGGGTAAATGTCTGTTTTTATTCATCAGCTATCCTGAGCAGATTCCTCTGCCTGTTGCCATAATCATCTCCAGAGCTACGTGTGAGGGAGCACTTTCCTATTCCCCCAACTGCCATAACTCAGTGTGATGGCTTTAAACAACAGGAAGCCATAAAATATGATGGAGTTAAGCAAATTCTGGTGGAAATAATGTGAAAAATATTATTTGGAGTAGATCCAGACCTCACCTTTGATTTTACCTGTATGCTGCTGCATTAGAAGATGCTTCTTTTACGGTTCAAATCAACAATATGAAACTCCTGAAGGGAGATTTCCTGCCTGCAAAGGGAGTGGGTGATCCTCCTCTCCATATATCCTATTAAACCAAAGATCATTTAATGTGTCTTTTATGTGAGGACACTTAAACATACTCAATGGCATTTGGTTTTCATGGCTACAAAGCTACGACTGAGGTTACCTGGAAGGAGTGACCAGGGAGGCTGCTGTGTGAAGGCGAATCGGTGTTGGTACAAACCCAGCTGGTGCTTGGTCATATGCTGACACACATGCTGAGGGTGCTTAGTGTGAGGAGGAGCATGGGTTGCTCCCTGTGAGTTTTATTCCTGTTTATGGGGTTTATTCAGGCTTTTTTCAGCCAGAGACAGAGTGTCAGCTGTCAGCGCAGGTCAGGGATGTGTCCAGGTGGACCTCTCTCATCTTCTGTGTCTATACACGGTTTATACTCTAAATCCTGCCTCGTGGTGCTCTTGCTGTGTGGTGAGCTGTGTTTGAAGGTGTTGTGTGCTCATGGCTGCTGAGAGTGTGTGTACCTATGAGGAGCTCAGTGAGACCTCTGCGCGAAGTGGCAGAGGTGACAGAGCCACCGTGCAGCTGGGAAGAGGCACTGCAGGGCCACAAGTGATGCTGGGTGAGAGAAATAGACCTGTGCCCAACTAGAATATCAGTGTGACATGCTGGATGAATCGGAAGCCAGGGATGGATAGCCATGGCTTACATCCTGCATTACTGCAAGTGTGATGCTCTTTGCTGGAAGAAGAGGGTCCAAAACAGGTGATATGGCTGAAAAGAAAGTCTGTGCTAATGGCTGGAGTGAAGCCAGATGTACCCTTCACCACATCACCTGCTGAACTGGGAGCACAGCAATGGTGATGTACTACTTAACTGGGAGGGATGCTGGAGTGGGAGGTCTCCCTGTAGTCTGGGCGCTGAGCCGCCAAGTACAGTTCTCTGTGGTGCTTTAAGGTGAGGACAGAGGCAGTCGGTAGGAAGGAGGGGGCAGTGGTGAGCATTTTGGTGCTAATCAGAATTGTCCTCTCTCATTCCAGCTGCAGGGCAGATCCGATACCTGGATCTCCTTTGCTGCAGCTCCCCCAGCCTGTGTGTTGTCTGAACTGGAGAACAACGTTTCCTGGTGAGCACAAAGAGGGTGGTCAGTCTTCTCCCCAACTAAAAGGCACGAAGGGGAGCAGTAGCAGTTTGAGACTGTTCACAGACCAAATCCCAGCTGTTCCCCCTAAGCTTTGCCTTTAGGGCTGTTTGAATCGATGTGCTTTGCTGTCTGAGAAGTTCCTTGCTGCAGGCACTGGATCGACGTTGCCAGTATCTGTCTCTGCAAGGAAGGAACAGCTTGAACAAGGGCTTTGAACTTACCGGTCTGTACAGCCAGACAGAGCTGGGAATTGAAGCCAGATGCCATGAGTATGTTAACATTACCCTTAATCACAAACAGCCATCTCTTCCCATGGCCACCTCAGTGATGTGGCCAGAATACCCTCTTTCACTGAGCCCAAGGCCTGTGGTGTGTTTGGGGCTGGCACCCCAGGATGCAGTGATGAGCTGGGGGTCACCTGATGGGACAGTAGGTGTAAGAGTCATTCTTCATGTTAGAGATGCCAGGGTTACACACATGAGGAAAGTTACTCTGAGGTTTTGCTTTCCTTTAAGGGGAGGCCAATGTGTGAGTTTATGTAATAAATGGGGAAAAAGATCACAAGCTTTTAAAACAAACAAGCTGGAGAGCCCAGACCCCTAATGTGAGTCGGTGCGTGTGGTGGGCTGGAGGCAGCTCCTTGTGGCTGTCCTTCACAGTGGTCCCCAGGCTGGGATTGCAAACAGCTTGTAAACAAACACTTTAGTGAGGAGAATTAAAGGGTATGACATCTGAAAGTGAAAAATGCCTTGGAGATTGGGCTGGAGTGGAGGAAATAGTTGGGAACAACTCCAGGCCAGAACAAATCAACCAGGATTTAGATTTAGCAATACCTAAACCCATCCCACCGTCCTGCCCCTTCAGTAATTGTAGCTACCCAGTACTACTGCTGTGGAGATAGCATAGGCTCCCCTCAGGCTGGAAGGGTTCCTGTCCTGAGGCTCAGAGGATTGGGAATAGCCTGTCCCAGGAGATCTAGGGATAATGGTACTTGTTTGTCTGCGCTTCAGTTGTACCATTGTTGGGTTTCAAAACGAGGAGGATGCAAAACCTCCCTGGAGCTGGACTTCAGCTCTGTACATGAACTGGAGAGCGACTTCGCTCGGGTAACTTGAGTCTGCTTCCTGCCTTTCATTAGCAAATAGAGGCTTCTTTGTATGCTGGGGCAGGGGATCCTGGGGTAGGGAGGGAGCTATCAAAGGCTGCTGTCTTCTGCTGGGTGGTTTCTGGATCAAGCCCTTAGGAAGTGGCTGGGACGCTGGAACCGCTGTGAGGGGCCTGGGATGCTGATGGAGGCTGGCAGGTTTGTGCTCCAGGCTCCATGAGGAGACTCAGTCAGAAACTATTTTTGTTTGAAGCAGTTCTTGCTTTCTGCATTATTCAAGACTCTGGGACTTGGGCAGTGTCCCCCCACTGCACACAGAGGCCTGGCTGTGACCTGGCTGCTGTGTATGGAGAGGAAGCTTTCCTCCAGCCTGACTTACTGATGGCACTGAGAAATTAATACACCTCCTGGTGCTGGGGAGTCCTAGGGTTGGGGGTAGCTCAGATATCTGAGTTAATAGTAGCTTTTTGGTGTAAAGCTGCATCCAGCCCTATCTCAAAGTTACACCTGGCAATGGGGTTTGTTTATTTTTTCCCCTTTTTGCTTGGGAAAAAATAATCCTGTAGGAAGTATCGTGCTTCTCCTGGTAAAACTGCTCATTTTGGAATGCTCCATTAAGCTCTGCAGGCTGCATGTTGCTGAGCTTCCTAACAGACACAGGTCTCCATTTATTGTCACAGAAGAAGGTTCAAGTCTGTTTTCCACCAGGGAATCAAAGGAAGCAAGAACTTCTCAGCAGCTTCTTGTGCTTCAGGAGAAGGGACCCCTGTGCCAGCGGTGCAGGACACAGCAAGAACTGCACCCCAGATGGCTGCCAGGCTGGAATGTTGTTGTTTGATGTGGTGAACTTCAGACAGAAAGCTTCAGGTGGTCAGGTTGGACAGGCAGGCAGCAGAAAGATGCTGGGTTTCTTTAATTTTAGCTGTGGGCTTTGTTTAATTGTGGCACTGAGGCAAAGGGAGCACAAAACATGCACAGCACTGGTGAAGCTGTGTGGAAATTCCTGATGGAAATGAGGTTCTTCTCTAAATCCCCAGTGCTCAGCCCTGGGCACCATGGCCAGGACATACTGAAGCAGGGAGATGTTGGGGGGCTCCTAAAAGCTGCAAGAGCCTTTCTGAACACTGCAAAGCATGTTCTGCTGCTGTCCTCTGGTGACCAGGACTGCTCTGCTTGGTGCTTAACCCTGAGCACTTCTTATCTGAAACCTGCTGAGGGGTGAAGAGGGTCAGAAGCCCCACTCTAAAGCCGGTGCTGGGGGGAGATGCTTTTAACAAGCATACAGGGAGGAATGGGAATCTGGCAGTGATTAATGCCCTACAGAAAGGGGAGTCATGGACTGAACTCTCCTGACTTCGCTGAGTCACAGCGTCCCAGCCGCGCTCTGGTCAGGAGAAGGGGAGGACTGACCCCACAGCTCTGGGTCTGAGATGTTCAACTGTTTTTTTTGAATGTTTTCTGGAGATGACTCACTGCTCTCCTTCCCCCTGCAGCCTGTGAGCAAACACACGCTCTGGCAAGAGAGCGAGTGAGGGGATCTGCCATGGGCCATCGGGCTCATGCTGCGGGTGGAGATGGGCGGCGGGTGCTGAGCTGAGCAGTCAGTGAGCGTGGCAAGCCCTGTTTCCCATTCCTGGGGAGAAAAGGGAAGGAATCAAGAAACAGAAAGCAACTTTTTGAACAGAAATGAGCCTGGTTGGATTTGAAAACTTCCAATTGTGACAGTTTCCAGCTTCGTTTTTTCACCCCGTGGCCTGCTAATCCTCCAGCAGAAGGTGGACACGGTGCGTTCCCAGGGAGGACAGATGTGTCTCTGCAGGACTTCCCATGGTGGTGGGTGCAGGGGGCTGTCCCTGGGGCACATGCCTTGGGCAGGGTAACGCCTCTTGCAGGCAGGCCTTCAGCAGAAGATCGAAGGGACATGGTTTTCCTGTGTACGGGGTGACAGGAAGCGATCACAGGGGTGACAGGAGTGCCACAAAGATGAAGGGCCTGGAGCATCTCCCCTACGAGGAAAGGCTGAGTGAGCTGGGGCTGTTCAGCCTGGAGAGAAGCAGCCTGAGAGGGGATCTGATCACTGGGGATCAAGAGCTGAAGGGTGGGACCCAGGGGCCATGGGCAGCCTCTTCTCAGTGTCTGTGGGGACAGGACAAGGGGCGATGGGCTCAAGTTGGAGCACAGGGAGTTCCGCACCAATCTGGGGAAGGACTTCTTCCCAGTGAGGGTGAGGGAGCCCTGGGCCAGGCTGCCCAGGGGGTGTGGAGTCTCCTTCTCTGGAGAGATTCCAGCCCCGTCTGGACACCGCCCTGTGTGCCCTGTCCTAGGGACCCTGCTTTGGCAGGGGGTTGGACCCCATGGGCTCTGGAGGGCCCTTCCAACCCCTACAACTCTGAAATGAAATAAAGTTGATGTTTCAAAGACATAGGACCATGAGTACACTTTGAGCTGCATGTGTGGTGTCATAAAGGAGAGGTGGTAGTGCTCTGAGGGACAGAGCTGCCAAGGGCTCCAAGAAAGTCAGGAGAGGTTTAAACAGGATTGTCCTGTGTGCTTGCATGAGCTGGGCACTGCTGCAGGGGGAGGGGGCAGCAGTGACACTTCTCAGGGCAGTATCTCCGGTGTGCTTCATGTATCTGAACAGTGTTCAAGCAGAGCACAGCCTGGGCCAGAGGGCTGAAGCGTTTTGGGAAAACCCCAGAGCACCTCTTGTGGGAGCTGATCCCTTACTGAGGGGTGTGGAGGCTGTGTGGGGCCGCAGCAGAACTGGTGAGTGGCTGAGGTTGAAGAGCCCAGCTGGAGATTTTGGCAGGGCTAACTGTGTGATGAAAGGCTGGATCAGGACTGGGACCTGGAACAGAGATTATCTGCTGGAAGATCTTGAATTAACCTGTGACAATCATCTTCCTGTGGAGCACAAGCTGCTGGTTTGACCTTGCCTGTTGGGGGGTGACCTGGCACACTGATGAGGTAGATGTGAGTGAAGATCTGTGACCCCACAGAGAGGGGTGGGTGCTGAGGGTCCAGCAGTGCTCAGTGTCCACCCCTCTGCGTGGAAGTGGAGCAGTGTGTTTGAATACTGGCACGGTGCTGCGTGACGACAGCCCCAACCACATGGGCTCATTGTCTAGTAAATGTTACTGCAGCAGGTGAATGAGCTGGTGACCTGAAAGCAAAAGGGACCCTGACTGACATCAAACAGCAAATTGTTATGAAATCCCACGTGCTATTGGAGGCAGCACTTGTGCTACTGAAAGGGAAGCCCTATGGAGCAGGAGGTGAGTGGGTAAAGCTTCTGGGGCTCAGCTAAAGGAATGCAAACTAAAGGAGGTGTAGGGGTCAGTACCAGGAAAAGGTTTTGCTGTGAGCAAAGGGCTTGTTACTGTGCTACATGTCCTTAGATCCTCAGCGTGTTGATATCTGAGAGGTCAGGGACTGAATCGGTGAGTGTGAATTTGGGGATGTCTCCAGGGAATGAGAAACTCTGGGCAGAAGGTGCCTGGAGCTGAGCACCTGCTGCCCAAAGCTGCCAAGGCAGGAGTGAAACACTAAGTGGGACTGCCACCGTTGGTGTCAGATGCTGGTAAGAAGTGTGTTCACTTCAGGGTTTATTTGCTATAGCAGGGAGAAAAATGGAATATTTAGCTGGTGCTGACGGAGGTGGTGGAGTCACCATCCCTCAGGGTGTTCAAGGAAAGGTTGGATGAGATACTTAAGGACATGGGTTAGTAATATAGGTGGTAGGGGGATGGTTGGACTGGATGGTCTTGGAGGTCTTTTCCAACCTTAAAGATTCAGTGGTTCTGTGAAAGCAGCAGGGGCAGAAGGAGCTTGCATAGGCAGTTGGGGATCTCCTGAGTGATGCACGTTAGCCAGCCGTGCCACGCTGGGGCTGCCTGTGGGCTGTCAGGGGACACACAGGACTTGGTATCATGCTGCTCACCCAGGTGTTCTGACAGGGGGGTATGGGGACTGCATTTTCTTTCTCTTTTTTGTTTTTAGTTATTGGGGGTTGTTTTAGCTCAGCTGAATGGGAAATCATGTTTGTTTGCACAAGTGGGTTTGCGGGGGCTCCTCTGAGGCGCTGCAGGTGCTCAGGCACCCCCCACAAGGAATAAATGGGGGATCCATACAGGTGAATAGAATGTGGGGCTCCCTCCCACCCCCCCCAGGGCACGCTGCTGGAGTCTGAACCTTGTGGAAGGAGAACAAGGATTTATTTGGTGAAGATTCGCTTACCATAAATACATAAAAATAAATAAGTAGGCTAAATTAGTAATGAATGGTTCAGCCAGCTCTAATGCTGAATAAACATTCTGAATTGTAATGAAAATACCAAAGCCTGTTTGAACTAGAGCTAGAAATCCAAGGAGAAATAACTGTGTGACACTTAAATTAGCACTCACCATAAAATATAAATATATGGTATTAAATATAGATTTTTAATTTATTTTTATTTTAATTTTTTTACCTCCTGAGATTCTAAAGGTTCATCTGTTGCCTCTGTTTGGGAGGCTTGGACCAGACCCTGTTCAATGCAACACAGAGACGTAAATCAGGGAGGAGTTTTATAAAATTCCTTGATGTATGGGCTTGGGCAGTAACTATGTTTGTAGAGACTCTCCTGGGGGGTCACAGTTATACTGATATGAGAGAGGTTTAAATTCATATTGCTATCTCCATATAAAGCATTTTTATAGGATTTTCCATGCTATGGGGGATTTGCACGACTTTGATTATACAACTCAAGCTGAACTGGTGAAAGCTCTATGCAAAGAGAAGCCCTCTAGCAAGGCAGGTGCCTGCACTGAAAGAAAGCTTTTCCTTCTTGCAAGTTCCTCCAAGAAGAGCTGGGAAAAACTCGATGGCTGCTCTGGCTCACAGGAGAGACTCTGCTTTGCAGCCAGCCCCAAGTCTTGAGTCCAAGATGTAAGAGCAGCTTGAATGAAGCTCTGCATAGAGGCCAAGAACAGCACTGTGCAGACAGAGCTCTCCAAAGGGGGGTTGGGGCATTTCCTTTGGAGAGAGTGCAGCTACCCCTTTTTGAGGGCAAAGCCACTGGGGGATGGGGTGGGCTGGGGACGAGCAGCAGTGCTGGCGCTTTGGTCTCTGTCTTGTTGACCAACAGCAAACAAAACTCCCCATAGGATTAGAAGTGCTTTGGAGGTTAAGTGGGAGCTGGAAGTTGGTACCAGTGGCCGGCAGGAGCATCTCAGCACACCGACTGGCAGTTATGTGCTGTCAGCAGCAATAGGGAAAAGTGTCATCAGGAGCTGAGATCCACTCATTCACCTGATACAGGATTATCTCCATCCCTCAGGTCTGCAGAGCGGCTCTTAGAGGCAGAATATATCTGTATTCACTGGCTGCACCACACAGCAAACAGTAGAAGAACTCAAACTAATACAGAATGTAGTCTCCCAATGTGAACTGGAAATGAAAAAATGAGAGCTTTTGCTGTATTATAATAGCCTGGTGCAGAGAGAAATAACAGCTCTGCATATGAAATAGTTAGGAGGATAATCAGCCCAAACCTCCTATGATCCTACAACAGAGGCACCAGCACTGGAGGCAGACAGGAGAGTTAATGAATTAAGGTGCAACTGAAATAGATTCATGGTCATTTAATGATGTGTCAGGGCTTCTAGAGAAACGAGTACAATGTGTTTAAGTCTAATGTGCAAATAGTGTTAAACAGAAAAGAATGAGGGAAGGAGGAAATGGGGGGAGACTGATGGCAGCAAGCAGCTGAGGTCAGCTTGCTTTCGGGGAGAACAGGAGATGCAAACAGCACTTCCCTCCCCCAGTGAGAAGTCAAACGCATGGAGAGAGTGACTGAACACCCATATGGTGGGGTGTTGGAGTGCTGAGGAACAGCCCAAAGAGATTTCTCACCTTGAATATTCCTGGAGCAGTTGTTTTCTGCTGGAATCACTGTCCTTGTGTCATGAGAACCAGCCACAGGCCTCCTGGTCTGAGTGCCAGTGCTGGGACTTGGCTCCCCAGCCATTGTTCCCATGGGTTTGGGGTTTCTTTTGTTTGGGTGGTTTGTTTTTTGGGGGCCAGGTAGAATAAACTTGAGCCATTGCTTTATTTGTGTTGTTCCCCTGCATTGTTGTGGGAAGTTGCTGTATCCATTGGGTTTCCCGTTGGAGGATAACGATCATCAATCCATCTGGGACACAATAGATGCAGCCAGTGGTTCCCTGGCTGCTGGAATCCATCTCTGTCTGCAGACCATAGCCAGGTACTTTGGGAAAAATATCTACAGTGATATAATGGTATAAATAGTTACTCTAAAGCTCTGCCCTGAAGAAGTTGGGTAGGGCACAAAGTCATTGCTGCTGTGCCGAAGGCTGAAGCTGCTCTGCCTTTTCCTTCCCCTCCCCAGAGCTGTTGCATGTGGATGGTCTGTTGGCCATGCCTCAGCCCCTCCTTAATCCTCACATCCCAGGTACTTGCAGGGCCTTTTAGGGTGAAATATTCTTCATTCTTGCATGCTGGTCTGTGCAAAGTGAGCTGGGGTGAGCAGAGTGTCTGCAGGCAGGACCCTGCCTGTCTCAGCTTTCCTCCTACCTTTCCCTTCCATGTGGGGCTGCACCAGCTCGGCTGCCTTTAGTGAGGAAAACAGGGAATAACTTCACTTCCTACATCAATACTGCTTTCTCTGCTCCTGTGAAAGCATGTGTGTGCCTGAATAGGCTCTGCAAGGACTGTTTCAAAAGGCACCTAAGTGAATGCTGTAAAAAAAAAAAAGGCAAAAGAGAACTTGTTCCCTGAGCCCCAGCGTGTCACGGGTGTACAGGCTCCTAGCTGACATGGGTGACTTAGAAATCCTTTATACAGTCAGGGTGTGTTTATGCAGGACAGACATTTATTTGGTTATTTCCAGAGGCTGAGCCACTGATGGTCCAATTAGAGAGACAAAAAGGACTGAGCTCCTGCCACAGAAGGGCTGCTTGTGGTCCTTACCCTAATGAACCTGCTATTGCTAGATAAAATTAGACAAGTTTAAGGTTCAGACTTTGTCTGCTGCAGGGATACCTTCAATAATGGCAAATCAGGGCTTGCCTCTTCTAACGTTGCCATGAAACCCCAGTGATGTCAGCAGTGCCGGTGTGAGGCCTGGGAGGAATTACAGCCAGAGAGAAATGGTCTTGTTCTTTGCTTCCGTGAATCAAGTCTTTGATTTAAAGTTTGTGAACATACTCTAGAAATCTCTGGCTGAAACATCTTATTTGAGGCAGTAAGATATCCTAGGCTCTTGTGTCATGCAGCTCAGCCTAAAAGTAAAAGGGGAACAGGTGTGGACAAACCCAAGGCTTGGGCTTGCTTTAAGATCCCAGTGAGCAGGCTGGGATGCCCGGGCCAGCCAGCAGCTCCTGCACAGCAGCATCTACCCATGTAAATCTGACAGCAGGGTCAGTTTCTGCTGCAAAACTCTACAACAAAATGATGTCTAGGTCATGCTTTCAGGGATGCTGAACGTCTCCTCTAGCAGAGGTTAATGGGGGCAGGAGTGCCTGGAATGGCAGGTCATGCCTCTGCTGAGCTACACGCCTTAGATAGAGTGTGAAAACAATAACCTTTGCAGTTAACCTGTATCAGAGGTTTATAGGGGATGGTTTTGTCATGGTTTACTGTTAACTTCATCAGGACGTATGTTCTGGACCTCTGAGCCAGGCACAGGCTTTGCCTTGGTAGGTGCTGGGAGGTTTCTGTGCTGTGGAGAGCAGAGCTCTCCAGCCCTGCTGCATCTGGGAGACAGCTCCACACTGCTGGCTGCAGTGGGGCACTGGGAATGCGATCACACTTATAAAACCATCCTGTTCAAACTCCATTTCCAGTCCCTTGCTGCAGCAGGGCTTCATTGGGATGCAGAAGAGGTTTGCAGAGCCCTTTCCCCTCCCACTCCGTCGTTCCTGAAACTGCTGCCCATCTTCCCAGCAGCTCAGCTGGTTTTGTTTGTTTACCTTCCATTATCCTCCTTGTTCTCCATACTTGGAGGTCAGTAGATGACCAGCAATTTATTCCTGTGTATGACAAAAGAGGCCTGGGTCAACCAATGAGCCATGAACTTCTATTTCTGTTTCGCTGCGGTTGTACCACGGCGATCTGCACGCTGCCAGTCATCCACCATATTGATGAGATTAGCTGGTAATTAAAAACCCAGCCAAGCCAGGCAGAGGAAGATGACTCAATTAGCAGAATGTCACTGAATCTAATTTACTTTGCTTATCACAGATTTATTCTCTAATGAATTAGAAAAGAAGAGCAGGACACCTTCAGAGGGAGATCGAGGGGCTTAAAGGCTTAACTGCTTTCCAGCCCCTTTGTGCTGGTGGCTGGGTTCTCGGAGCGTGCCGGCACTGCTAATGGCACGGAAAGGCCCCTTCCCAGTAAGGGGGTACATACCCATGGAAGTTGTGTGGTGGAGTGTTTTGTGACCTGACACCTGTCTGGTTAGGCCTTCCCTTGGGTATGAACCTCCCTGTGCTTCCGAGTTACCCTAAGCAGAGGGTTGGCTGTCACACCGTGGGGCTGGCACTCGGGGAGCGGTTGATCTGGAGGATCATGGAGCTGACACTGGGAGTGATGTTTGGCCTGTGGCAGTGTGAGGGGTTCCCTGGAAGCAGAAGCATGTCAGAAGTAGACGTTTTCTGCTGTAATGAGCATTTTAAGGCTCTTCTCATTGTTTGTCTCGTTTCAAATGCCATGTTCACACAATTAACAATTCCAATAACATATTTTACCAAAGCCCTTTGGAAATACTTTGAGACTGTTGGACAGATGTACAGCTGAATCTGTACGTAAAGTAGAGACTATATAAGCCATTATCTCTTCTGCTCTCTTCCTAGTAGATAATGAAGCATATTATGGCTGATTTAAGTGAGGATATTAATGGCCCCCAAGCTTTTAGTCTGATCTGCATGACAGAGCCCACACAGCTTCCTGGGCCTTACTGAGCTGACAGGACTGTCTGGGGGTCTGTACGTGCCGGTCACACCGTCCGGTCAGGACTAAGGGCCGTGAGTTTGTTACTCACTGGAGCTGGTGTAGCACTGATCAATACCCAACCTCTTTAGCTCAGGAAGATGACTTCTGGCTTGGCAAAGAGACACCAGCTGGAGCAAACCAGCTCATTGCAGTAACTTTTGTTCAAGTAATAAATATGACAGGAAATATGAAGCTTTTAAAGCTTCCAAAGCTATTAGAGGATCTCTCTCTGGAGACTTAATCCATGCTGGCATTCCCTAACAGCCCCGTGAACAGCTTTGGGAACTGTAATGAGGTATGCTTCTCTGGAAGCATGTGTACATGCTGATTGTGGGAGGGAGGGAAGGGTGGATAATGAGAATGGATGGGATGGGAAACCTTCCCCATTTCTGTCCTGAATCCATTACCAAGGTATGAGATGTTGGTTTGGTGAGGCTGTAACTGTCCCTAACATTCACTACGTTCACTAGATGTGTAATGCAGCTTCTGCACAGAAGAAATAACACTTGGGTAGAGATTCCTGCACAGGGGTGGGCACAAGTATTTTGCAGTTTTGTGTTACCCTTTAAATATCCTTTCCTGCTATTTTCAATCCTTATTTCCTTATTCCTTGCCCTGGGAGTTCTCTGTATCACAGAAAACAATCTCTTTAGCAACGTGCAGTCATTAGAGGGTGGCTGCTTCTCTACCCCCTCAGCCACAACACACTGCTTTGCCCAGGTTTGGCCGTTGCCAAAGGTCCCTCCAGAAGCCAGCCTGGAGAGAGCAGAGCTTGCTGAGGTGTTCTCACTGAGCTGATCGTGACAAGGAAGCCCAAGGTCTCTGCACTGAGGGGTAGCACTGGGAGGCACTGTGGCATCTTCAGATGCTCTCACTGGCATTTTGTATGTATTGTGGGTATTTTGTATGTTACTGAGATCACAACTCTGAGGCTTTTATATAACCAAGGGATCTGTGTGCACTTATGACTAGCTGTAGCATTGGTATCAACAGTTATTAACACCATTCTAACCCCACTGTTCCTATGGTGGGTATCTTTGTTGTCTCTTGCTTTATTTGATAACTGGGACTAGGGTTCACACACCCTCTTCCTGAGATAGAAGCCACAAAGCCTAGCTCAAAGAGCCTGTGGTCCCCAAGGTATATCTGCCCTGCTCACAGCAGGCAGAACCTATGCCCTAAGCCTTTCTCGTGACTGTAGTGATGGAAGAAGCTATAGGCTTCCACAGAGGCATCTCAGTTTGGCTCCAAGGAGAATAAGATAGGCACTGAACGTGGTGAAATATTAATTCAGTTTGATTTTGGAGGTACCAGCTGCAGAGACTGGTTCACTCCCTGGTTTCTAGCAGTGAGCAATTTCTTGCTGGTTTGGAGAAGAGGTTGCAAACCACAGGTCACTTTAGCATGGAGCTGTTGTTGCGGCGTTGAAGCTGGTGTAAGGGTAAAATAGAAGTGTCAATGCAAAGAGGTAAGAGTGGCAGAGAAAGCTGGGGAGCTCCTCAGGGATCCAAGGAGGAGCTGCTTAACCTCAGTGCTCTAAAACAGGGAGCAAGAGGAGAGAAGTTGGAGGATCTGGTCAGCAAAGGTTACTCTGGGAAAGATGAGGCTGGGCTGGAGATGGGAGGAAGCCTGGAGGCATGGGTGCTGGATGGTGGCTGGGTGCTGTAGCTGATGGAGTCCTGTATCATTGCCCAGGAAGGAGAGATGCTCCAGAGGAAGGTGGAAATGACTGGAAGCTTATCAGTTAAGCACAAAGGAAAGTGTATGGCACAAAGATGGTGGCATTAGAGCAACTGATGCTGTTACACACTGTAGGTCTCGGGGATGGGGCAGATCAGAGAGGAGTGGATCCCTGGATTGAGGCTACTGAACAAAGGCTGTCCCTGAGGCACTCTGGTCTGAGATCCAGCACAGGTTTCACCATTACACTCCTATGTAGCACCATGGAAAGGTCTGTTCCAACAGTTCCTAAGCCTAGTTACACAGTATCCCTCTTCCCTATGGGATTTCAAAGAGCTGTATAAGTAAGACACAGCAGGAAAAGATCTCTGCCAGCCAAATATTTGTTTTAAGTGGTATCACTGGAAGACACAATGGCTTAAAGGAACACAAGCCTCTCAGGCTTGTGTGTAAACCAGTGGCCATCCTCTGCTCTGATGTTTTGTGGTGTCTTTTTTTTTTTAGATTGCCATCATCCATGCATGGCTCTCCCTTAACTCCTTCAGGGGGTCCATCCCGGGATCCCCCTTCTGCAGTGAGGCAGCCATGGTCCATTTAGCTAAAGCTAATTTGGAGGCAGACGGAGGCTGTATGGATAATAAGGCACTGGAGGGCCTTTTATTGCTTTTGTGGGAGCTAGAGATGAGCACAGCAAGGAATGGTTTCATTCACACATAACAAGCTAGACACCATCAAGTGTCACTTTTAATTCTCTACTCATGGATTAGAAGAAAGAGAGGGAGAAGCTCAGAGCCCTGCCTAACGTGTCCCTGTGCGTTGCTGCTCCCCACCAGCTCTCTGGCAATAGCCAAGAGCCACAACTTGGTGTGGGAGTTGGTACCTACCATTGCCGCTGGTTGTGTGGGTGCTGGGCAGTGGTGGTGGCTCGAGGGGATGAGAAACCCAAGAGCCTGGTCTGGATGCACTGACCAGGAGGAAGATCTGTGGCTTGGGGCTGTATCCTGGGGATGCATGGCTGTAGTGGAAGAAGAGAGAGATGAAGGCGTGCCCGGGCACCTGGCTGCACAGCCAGCATGCTGTTCCTTGCACATGTGTATTAAAGTACATTACTCCCTGTCCTGCTGTGGGGTTCCCTCACTGCCTGGCTCCTTGGCTCCAGGAGGATATTAGGGTGCAGAGGGTGCTCCAGATGGACAGATGGGATGCCGTGTTCCCTTGGCACAAGGATGTGCTGTGCCAGAGCCAACAGGTTAAGTAATGAGGCACCAAGAAATTTTAGCATGAGCAGCCAAGACGCAGCCTCTGCTGTGCTGAAGGAAACCATCCTGCAGCACCGGGGAACGTCAGAGCCCTGCAGCAGCCACCCAGCTGTGGGAAGACCCAGAAGTGGGAAGAGAAGGGAGCTGGGCCAGGACCAGCTCCACAGTGGCTCCTGTTGCGTGCCGGGAGCTGAACACAGGGCTGCCAGAGGCAGCGTGCCCTCCTGCCATGGCAGACTGCTGCACGCCAGGCACATCCCGCATGGAGCTGGTCCTGGGAGGAAGGTACTTTCCTCAAGCTCCTAAAAAATAACTTATAAAGCAATAAAAACCTTAAGAAAGCAATGCATACCTCCCCAAGTGGTTTTATCAGCCATGGCGAGAGTTACACTGGGTCTTGGGTGGAGTAAGAGACTGTTGTTAAAGGATTCCTAATCTGTCTGTTAGCTAAATAACATCCTGCCTTTGACCCAGGCTCTCCAGGCCTTCTGCAGATGAATACCAATGACCCAGGCCTTCATTATCCCGTCATTACACAAATCCTGCTGTTAATTTATGTATAGGAAAGTAGTAGCAGCTACATAAGGCTCCATCAGCTGTATAATTACTGCATATATTATAAACCAGCAGCAAATGCTGTCTGTGAATACAAACCATCTCTGCTCATTAGAAGCCTGCAAGAATTAATTAACCGGGGTGTGAGTCTGTCACTCGAGTCACAGGTATTGTCCTGGTGTGGCTCAAAACTCAGCTCATTTGGTCTTCCCAATGAGTTTAATGGTGACACCAGAGAAACCAAGATGCTGATGTCCCCACCCAGAGCCGTCCTGTTGGCATCTGCAGGAGAAGGGCTCCTGCCCCAGACTTGGTTCCTGACTAAACCCATCTGTTAATGAGGCAAAGTGAAGCCGTTGTGAGGGGAAGGCTGGGCCCCCCTTTAACCTGTGCTGGCGGGTCCCCCAGCCAGATCCATTCAGGGCTCTGGCCTAGGGCAGTGTGAGTGGCCACACGTGAAGGTATCTGTCACTGAGCAGTGTCTGCTGGCGCTGACCAGGCTTGCTGTAAAAGCCTGGCAGCTGGTCCCTCTTCCAGCAACCCAAGCAGGGATATGAAGGGGCTGGGTGCTGTTTTCCTTCCCATCTCTTTTGTTAGTGTTTGGGCTCTTGGGATGCAAGTCCAGGTTAAACCTTTAAAACAATAATTTAAATGGAAAAATGAACAGATTTGGGAATTTTCCAGTGACATTTGTATTCCAGGATTAGTCTGCTAGCACAGTGTGTATAACTTCCCAGCTTTCTGTTTGCTTATGTATGGAAAAAAATATGCTCTGCTAGGCTGACTGTAGCAATTAGTTAAATTACTCATACATCCATTATTAAAAAAACCCACCACACTTACTCTGCTTTGAGCCTGTGTTTGTTTAGTGCCACCTGATAATAACTTTCTGCTTGAATGACGGCCACTAATTTTGTGTATGGCTCTTGCCTGTCAGTCATGCATATATTTAGGGAACTCCACTCTGGGGTGGGCTCACAGGGGGTGTGTGTCCTTGTGGGGGCTGAGCGTGAGAATCAGGCTTCACCCGCCGTGCGACACAAGCGGTACGGGTGCTCTGGGACCTGTGCTGGTGAAAACTGCAAGGCAAGTGTGTAAAAAAGGGGGAAGCTTCCTGCAGGCTGGGAGTACTGGGGCAGTAGGGGTGAGGGGCAGCTTGGATTCTTGTTCCTATTCTCAGATGGGCGTCGGGGCTCCGGTTAGTGGTCAGACAGTCACACCAGCAATGCTGACCAGGCACTTAATGCTGCATTTCCCGCAGAGCAGAGTGGTGGTGAAATCTCCTCTGAGTTAGTTCTGGCACGAAGGCAGGAAAAGCTGCCTTTCCCAGGAAGGACTCTGCTTATTCTTTTCACTGAGTGAGTTATTTTGAGGTTGCTACTATTTTAAGCTAACTGCAGTTTTTGAGGAATTTAAAAAAAAAAAATCCCTTTAGAAAATGAAAATACCACTTGTTTCTTTTGGCATTTTATTTGTGAACATGCTTAAATAATATCTGTTTATTCATACTTGAACTATGGGCACATTCATGTGCCCTTTCTTCCCCTGGGAAAGGCCTCTCTCCCGTTGCTGCTTGTGGATGTTGTGGGAGGCATGGTGCCCCCTCTTCCAGAGATAGCCTGCAAAGTCCTTAAAATAACCCACCCTGGAAGCAGCCTCAAGGGACCAAAGGTGATCAGACCCATTGGGTGGGATGTTCTTAGTTTGGCTGTTTCTTCCACTAAGTAAAATAGAGCATGGCCTCATTGGAATCAGAGAGATGCACAAAGACTGGTCACACTTCAGTTGATTGAGAAGATAAAAATCTATCGATTACTGATCTGGAAGACATCTGCCTCTCTTGATGAGCCTCATTTTCCAGGGGGTGCATTTATTCAAGGCACAGGTTTCGAGTTTATAAGCACAGAGTTATTTTTGTTTCTCTCTCTGGCTGACAGTGTCTCCAGTTCAAATGTCTTCTTGTCTTTGTGAATTGTCTTCTCACTTCTTTCACTCTCATTTTGCACCCTGGAAGCTCCTATTAGCGGGGAGGTAGAACCGCGTGGTGCCAGCATGCCTTTCTCAGGGGTGGGTTTTACAGAGGCTGTCAGTTCAATAATACAGCAATAAATTCTTTTTAATGTGAGTGGGGACTGTGGCAGTGATGTCTTTAAGTGATTTATTTTGTCTTGGAAATGTCGTTCTTGCACTGCATTGGCTTGAAATACTGAAATATTTCCACCCCCTGATATAACGAGGCCTTTTTGTTGTGTCTGAGACTTCTCTGGCAGTGATGTGCTGCTTGGCTGGCCATTCCCTGCGAATGCTGCTGGGAAATCAGGCTCTCAGAATTGTAGGGATTGGAAGGGACCTCAAGAGATCGTCAAGTCCAACCCCCTGCCAAAGCAGGGTCCTTAGGACAGGGCACACAGGGCAGTGTCCAGACGGGGCTGGAATCTCTCCAGAGAAGGAGACTCCACACCCCCTGGGCAGCCTGGCCCAGGGCTCCCTCACCCTCACTGGGAAGAAGTTCTTCCCCATGTTGGTGTGGAACTCCCTGTGCTCCAACTTGAGCCCATCGCCCCTTGTCTTGTCCCCACAGACACTGAGAAGAGGCTGCCCATTAACCCTGTGCCCCACCTTTCAAATATTGATCAGATCTCCTCTCAGGCTTCTGCTCTCCAGGCTGAGTAGCTGTGGTTCTTCCAGCCTTTCCTCACAGGGGAGATGCCCCAGTGATCACTTTTCTTCCCAAGTGTTGTCACCTCTCCCATGGCTTCATTGGGGTTGCTGTGTAAAAGATGTGGGGGGCACAGGGTGGGAAGGATTTAACACAACATTTTTGACTCGCTCCCTGTAATCTCACCCCAGCGTTTTGCTGCCTCTGATGTGTTGGGCATTTTAAAGGGTATGTCAACACAGTAAATTTTATACTGCCAATAAAACCTGTTGGTGAGCTCACTGAGAAATCCCCAGATCTTGGAAGGCAATTAGTGCTCAAAATACATAGCAATGTGTTTACTGCGATGTTTTACACATCTACAAAATTATGCTAGCAGTCAGGAGCTAGCTGTAAAGTCCAGAGCTGCAAGATAAACCTGAAATAGTAAATACTCTATATTACACTGTATGATCTTTTTAATAGCCTCATTTTCAAAGAGGCATGGGAGAGAAAATGCTCACTGTGTCCTGTTTATTCCTGAAACACAAACAGTGTAGATATATAGCTTATTAAATGGATCTCTGGCATATGGCAATTATGCTGATTCTAATGATGGTTAAACTCTAGCTCTAGCTAAATGCTAATAAGCAAAGGGTAGCAGCCTTAATTAAATCCACAAAAGATGTTAGATACTGTTGTTCTGGCTTCCTAGCTGCTGAAGTGAAATTCCTAGTTTCCACCTGACCAGTAAGCACCTGGGGTCCCTTGGGACTCTGTCTGGAGGACTTCCTAGTGATGCTTAGGGAGGAGTCGTCATTGCTGTGTCCTGTGACCCAGAGCATCACTGGGATGTGTTGTGTGGCCAGTGTTGTTGATGCCAGTTCAGTGATCTGTGGAGCCAACCATTCCCCCCAGGAGGCAGCCACTGGGAAATTTGAGGTAGGAATTGATCCAAAAGACTACCAGGTTGCTCTGGCCACACATAAACAGCACTAAGGCTTTAGCCCTTTGCATTTTATATCCCTTTTTATGCTGCAAGGATTCATTTCTCCTTATAACTCCATTTTCAAACTGCTCTGAGCCCTTCAGCTTTGTGGTGAGGTGTTACATCTCAGAGATGTGCACTCTGTGGATGAATGATTCTCAAAAGAGCTTAGATACCACAGTTGGTATCTGCTGGTCAGAGAAGGCTGAAGAGAAAGGCTTTTGCAGGTTTATGTTCTCAAGTAAATTAAATTCTAAATGTTATTAGAGTGTGATAGATTGGAGAGGTGTTTGCTGTGCCTCTGTAGAGTCTGGAGGGTGGCTGATGCTTAACTCCTCACTGGAGAGCTCTGCCAAACCGAGGATGTGCTCTGGTTCCCTCGCAGCACGGAGCCCCTTCAGCCTCTGAACACTGGGGGGACAGTTTAAGGAGCAGGTCACACAGTAATGAAGTTCTTTGCAGGACTGATAACGAAGAGCTTGCGGCTCTCCATTGGTAGCCAAGTGAATCTGTAATTACCAGCTCTGTGTGAGGTAGAAACCTGGGAGGAGGAAGGCTGATCTCATGCTGTAAATACGTTGGTTGATAGTGTGATATACATCACATATGCCTCCCTTGCAAAGGATCTGTATCACCTTATAGATCACATATGCCTCTCTTTTGCAGAGGAAAGTTAAGTTAAGGTACTTGCATTGCAACATACTGAACCTTGTCAAGTTTGTACCAGACTGTTCTCACCTTGTGCCAGGGGAAAGGACTTTAATAAGCAACTGAGCAGAAGCTGTGGTAAAAATAAACCCAGGAGATCCATGGATAAACATGATATGGTGAGAAAGTCAAAGCAGGTTTTCTACAAAAGTTCTCCCACAGGAATGGGAATTTTCCAAGGAGGACACACATATTGGGGTGATCCAGATGGTGTTGCTCATTTTTGTCAGGCTTTCAACAAGGTCTGACTCTAAAGGCACTCAAAGAAACTCAGCTCTCAGAAATTAAGAGGGGAAGCTCTTAATTTCTGGCTAGAGGACAGGAAGCAGATGATGAGAATTACCATTTTTGCAGTGGAAGGCTGATGGGCTTCCCATGGCTTTTAGGCAGAACCTGAGCTATTCAGCACATTCATAAACGGTCCAGCAAAGAAGATTAATTAATAGCAAGATGACAAAATTTATTGAATTGGAATATTCAGGGTAGTTGAAGCTAAAATTGACTGCAGAATAAACATGATAAAAAGTGACTGGGTGGCAGTGTGGAACCAAAGGCTCGGTGCGGATAAATGCAAAGTAATACATGAGGGATAAAACAACCTAAACTGTTCCTGCACCTTGATGGGCTCTGGATTGGCTGTTTCCACTGAGGAAGGTGCTCTGAAAGTCATTGTGAGTATTCCTCTGGAAGCATCAGCTAATTCTAGCAGCAGTCAAAAAAGCAAATTGACTCCTGAGAATTATTGGGAAGGGAAGTAAGAACAAACCAGAAACATGATGCTGCTGTGTGAAGCTGTGCTCATCTCTCTAATTCAGCATGCAGCTCGAGTCCTCCTCTCAGAAAGGATATAAGTAGAACTAGTATGGAGACAGGCATGAATATTATTGCATAGCTTCCATCTGAACAAAACTACAAGTCTTCAGCCTGGAAAAGAGATCGCCAAAGGAGAAGATAAAGTAGAGCTCCTTCAAATCAGTGGTGGTGGTGGGCAGGTGAACAGGGGAAGGCTTTGTGTGGTTTCTTGGTAAATGAAAAACAGAGAAAGAAGCAGGTGATGCATTTCAAACACAAACCAAGGACTCTCCTGTGCCACCTATGCAGATGGTGTGGCAGTCACCCCCAAAACATGGGGAGCTCAAAGCTGTGAGTGGGTTCAGGAAGATATCAAGGGTCAGTCAGTGTGCAGTGCACCCATGGCCACCGCCTGTCTGCTCCCTAAGACAGTGGCTGTCACAGGGTGGGGGGATCCTAGGTGTGGGGGCACTCTGTGGCTGCTCCAGGCACTTTCGGTCCACATCCTGTGAATGACTAATCCAATACTGCCAGAGGCTGAGCTGAGCAAGACAGATATGCTTCTGTTGCAGTGGCAGAGCAGGGCAGGCAGTGGTTTTGGGTGGTGGCTGTGCTGGGTGCCTAAGCTTCTCTGTCCTGGCACCCTGGTCTCCTCCAGCAGTGTGCCTTCTTTTCTTCCTGCAGCTCGGTACTGTCAGAAGTAGCCTACAGCTAACTATAAAGCTCTCATCTAGCAATTCTCCTCTTCTTTGTCTCCTTGACACCTTGATTTCTGTCCCTCAAGACTCAACATGCCTCTTCTAAGCCAGACCCCCATCAATGAGACCTTCATCTTGCACCATCTGAGCACTCTGAAGAGACTTCAAAAGGTGTAGGTGTGCTAGGCAAGGGACAGATCTCCTCTGGGGGAGGAATGGAGGAGACAGCTCCTCAACACTCACACTGGCCCCTGGCACAGGGATGTGGGATAGTTTGGGTGGGGGATTACCCCTGCCACCCGCTGCTGTGAGCCAGGGAGGTTGCTGTAACTCCTGAGATTGATAGGGGCTTCAGACAGGACTGAGAAGACACCTTGAGCTCATACAGGGCAGAGAGGTCGACAGCTAGCACAGCTCCCTCCTTACTGACCCACACAGGCACCAAGACCCATGTCCCTTTTTGGGGTGTTCTGGCTTTTATCCTCAAAAACATTTCCCTCCACCTTACAGCCTTGCTCAGCACTTGCCCCAGTCCTGGCAAGTGTGTAAAGAGCGACTGATTCATCATAGAACACGTATGGTCTGAAGAGGGTTTTATGGCTTTTAAAGAGGTCTGTGTGCCTTCCTCACAGCAAAGTACTTTGAGATCCCTGGATGAAAAAACCCCAGTGCTCTGTAGAACAATGAACGTCCTGGCAGCCTATGGGATAAATCCTACAGCATTAGGCAGGCCTGAGATAATTATCGTTTTCCAGCAGAGGAAGGCGGCAGCAAACTGTGTGAAATTCTGAATGTATCTGTTCCCTTTCTGCCATCAGAGGAGGAACTTTCATGCTCAGTTTGTATGAAAAATGTAATGAAACTCTACAGCAAGTTACCTGAAAGGCGAATAACTCATTAGGACTTCTGTCCTCCAATTATGTCCCAATTTGCTTGCCCCTTAAGTGCCGGTTAAATCCCACTTTATTTTGTATTTCCATCTATTATGCCAGTAGTTGCTTTGATGCCTTGGAGGTTTCTCTTGGCTGGTCTCTCAGTAGTGTATGTGGCTTAGAGTATGGACTGGAGCATGGATCTACCTTTGGATGTGGTGTCCTGGCCACAGCTGCGTTGGGTTCAAAGTTTACCACTACCAGCAGCTTGTCCCCTCCCATTCCCCTAAGGCTGGCTGCCTTCTTCAGCTCTGTGGTTAGAATTTGCACGTGTAGATGGAGTAGTTACAGAATGTCTGAGGTTGGAAAGCACCTCTGGAGACTGCCTGGTCCAGCCCCTGCTCGAAGCGGGGTCAACTAGAGAGGGGTACCCAGAGCCATGTTCAGGGTTTGAATATCTGCGTGGGTGGAGACACCACAGTCTCTCTGGGAGATGTGAGCTGGTGGTTGCAAGGGGGATCAGACACTAGAAAGAAACCCCCAAACTTTCTAAGTTAGAATGGATTTTCCTGTATTTTAGGGTATCTCTTATGCTGTCACTGAGAGGAGTCTAGCTTAGTGGGCTTTTTTACTTCTTCCCATCAGGTATTTCCATACATTATAAAGACACCCTCACCCCTGAGCCTTCTCCTCCCCAGGCTGAGCAAACTCATCACTCTCATGCTCATTTGTGATGCTCCAAGCCTTTAAACATCTCAGTGGCCCTTTTTGATCCAATACCTGCTTGTCCAGAACCAGGCAAGCAGCACTCCATGCATATCTCCCTGGGGCTGAACAGAGGTGATTAATCACCTCCCTTGATCACCCGTGATGGTCTTCCAGCATAAAGAAGGCTCTTGGCTGCCTTTACTTATGCGTAACTTAGCCTGGTGTCAGCAGGCCATGAAGCAGCGCCAAGCAAGTGTGTATTTCTATAAGGCCTAGCTCAGGGTAGCTGCATTAGTGTGGTACAGCCCTTTTATCAGGGCTAATTAGCCTGTGCATTGCTTGTCATTGCTCTCCTGGTGCCAAATCTGGGTACAAACGAGGCACGCTGCATTAATTGGATGTTGTGAGCGTGCCTGTAGGTTGCTGGTTCACTTGGGTTTGGCTCCATGAAGGGATTTGGACACCTAATTTTGTGTGGCCTGCCAGGACTGGGCATCCAGCTCCACCTGCAGAGCCCATCCTGAGGCGCTTAGGCCAGTGCCGCCCAAGAGACACCCAATACGGTTCAGTGTGTGTAAATCAGCATTGTCTTCTTTATCTGAGTAACTCTGCTTGATCCCAGCTCAGGAGCTGGCGGGCTGGTTTGTAGGAAAAGGCTTGTGGTTCCTCCTGCCCCAGCCTGTCTGGGGCTCTGTGAGCTGTATTCCACTGTGGCGCAGAGATTGTTCAAACTTTGGGAGCCAGTTCCAAGGTCGCTGCCAGGCCGAGCCATGATGCTCTGTTTTGTAAACAGGGTCTTAAACAACCAGGGTCTTCAAGCTATAAACTGGCTGGGGCTTGGCAACGCTTTGAAAATCTCTTTGCCAAATGGCATACATTATAGTGCCCTCTGAAGGGGCTTCACAAGGATCCATCTGTCTGAAATGTTCATGTTTCTTTTGACTCTCTACCAAAATGCTATGAGACTACCTGAGGCTTAATTCCCCTAAAAAAAAAAACCTAAGGAAAAAATGTCTGTTCTATGTGTAAAATGATGTGTCTGAAATACATGCCGTGCTAACTTCCCCTGATGTTTGATTTCCTCCAGGATAACATCCTTTTTATAAAAGAAAATAAATTATAGCTATTGATTTAGGATCTGGCACTTGCTAAGGCATCCCCAGCCCTTGTACCCATGCTCTCATCGGAGCTGAGCGGGGATGGGCACTGTAGGTACTGACCTGCCTTCCATTATCCTCTCACACATTTCAATTCATCTGCTTTGACAGAAGCTCTTTCTCCCCTCTCCTCACGAAGACATAGCCGTGTTTTTCTGCAGCTTTACTTTCTCCCACAGTACCTGTATGGTTGTGCCAATTCACCATCTCACAGGACTTTGCTGCTCTTAAACCCTGAGCTGTGAGTGCTCATGTTTGCCAGTAACACCACGAGCTCATGCAGAGCTCTGGCTGCTGCCAGGCTCCCAGGTACGAGCCTCCTCAAGTTCAGATTCGTGTGGCTGCACATGCTGCCTCCATGTGCTCTGGGGGCTTGGAAAGGAAACGGAAAAGTTTAGCCACATTGTCCCAGTTTAAATCAAATGGCTCTCCTTCTGCCTGGTGTTGGAAGTCTTCATGCAAGAGGGGATGGAAATCCCTTTCCTTGCCATAGAATCACAGACTGGTCTGGGTTGGAAGGGACCCCAAGGATCACAGAGCTCCAACCCCCTGCCACAGGCAGGGACACCAACCTCCAGGCTTGGAGCTACACAAGGTTGCTCAGGGCCCCAGCCAACCTGGCCTTGAACACCCCCAGGGATGGGGCACCCACCCCCTCTCTGGGCAGCCCCTCACCACTCTCTGCAAAGAACTTCCCCCCAATATCTCATCTCACCCCTCTCCCTTCCCTCCTCCAGCTTCACTGCATCCCCCTTGTCCTGCCAGTCTCTGCCTTCTGACAAGCTGATTCCCCTCCTGTTTCTCTGCTCCTTTCAGGAGCACATGCTGGTGTTTGTTTTCCTGCTGCAGTCACTGGAAAAGCAGCAGTCCCTACATTCTCACACCCATTAGCCATCTTCTTGTGACCACAGACCAAAGTAAAGCGTATTGTCAAGTCTGAAAGAAAACAGGAAATTTAGAGAGGTGAAAGCCTGTTGCTCAGCTTGGAATCTGTGAAAGATGTCATCTGTCCTCTGGGTTTCTTTCTAAATGAGCCATGGAGCCTTCAGCAAGTGGTTGAAAAGGACCTCGATTTGGCAGACAGCTCCAGCCCTCTCCTTAATGTGTAGAATAAAGCAACTTTCTTCTAAGTAGGGCATTCAGCGAGATGTGCTGGGAGTATCGTGTGCTGTGTGCCCAAAAAATAATAGAAAAGAGCATTTTCTGGATGCACCTGCATGTCATTCAGAATGGAAGCAGCTAATAACCCAATTACTTTACTGCATCCTCTTCAGCTTCAATTTCCATTCTCTTTTATAACGATCTAAGAGGCTGTTGCCAAACTGCCTAGACATCCTCAGTGCTACCTGGTGGATCATAAATCTGCAGGCGATGCTTGCTTTTGGACAGCAGACTCCAAACTATGTAAAATGAATTCTGGCCTTTTGCACCCACATCTCTTGATGTTTATGTTCTTCCTTAGCTGATTCCATGGAGCTGGGGGAGGAGTCCTTGGAATTTTTGTTATTAGGCTTTGTAGCGCTTTTAATGTGCTGAATTTCTAATGGGAGAGAAAAAGGATCTTCTGTGGTGGTGTAGGCAGTGCTGGTGATGTACCAAGCACTTGATGAAAACTGGGAGGGTGATACCCAGCCAATAAAAAGCACATCTGAAGGAGGGATGATTTTAGGCACTCCTTGAGACAGACACAAAGCCACATCCATCATGCGCTATTTGTCCTGTGCTGAGTGAACAGAGCGAGCAAGCCAAGATCTCAGCCTAGTTGCTGAGGAATTAAGCTGACAGCATCATCCAATACAATGCTGTTGTTGGCTGAATGACTGTAAGAACCCATCTGTGCTTGGGGCCACCTAATCCTGGAGGTACATGGGCAGAGGACAATTTGGGGCCAGCATCACTGTGCCCATCCTGTCATTCACCTGTCCTATCAGATCTGTCACCCAAACGTTGCTGCACGGTATCACAGAACAAGAGTTCTCTCTGAGGGGAAAAATATCTTCAGTAATACATCACTTTGATTCTTTTCATGCACAGACTCATGGGGTCCAGGTGATTATTGGACCAGCCATCACTGCTGGATGGCTGAAGCTGGAGGCTTTTCAGACTTGGTTCATTTTGGCACACGCTACCTGAAAGAGCAGTGGGGTGGTGAGGGTGTGCTTCCCTCCCACCATTCTTGGTTCTGATTCATTTCTGGGCTTCAATCCACGTGTGTCCAGGATGTGATGAATCACCGTGGCAAGTCTTTGACAGATGAGCAGGTGGCTCATGGTGAGGAGGATATACTGATGGTGATCAAGAAAGGATCAGGCTTCATGCAAGCTATTTTTCACTTCCATGTCCTAAATTGGGCTCTACCGAGTTCATCCTCTGTAAGCACCTGTGATGCTGAGCTACAGGTAACCTGGGACATTTCAATCACTGCTGTACAGTGTTTCCATGAGCGTAGTAGCAGCTGTATCTGTGATCCTGGAAGTCCTGCTTGTTCCTGAGGCCTACAGCTCGGGAGGCCAGCTCCTGCCTGTCTGATTTCCAGAGAGCTGAGATGCAAGCAGCCCCTCCTTAACCTAAAAGCAGGTTTTGTTCAGAAAAGTTTCCTTCAACTCCTCTGTTGGTGCCTCTGGGTCAGGGAGAGGGGGCCAGTGTAGCTCAGAAGACTTGGCCCCAAGTCAGTCACCAATGGCAGTCTAACAGGCAGGCAGATATTTGCCACTTCCCTGGTTCCCAAAGCATAAAAACATTAATACAATGATAAAACTGTGGAAAAATTTAGACAGAAAATAAAATAGCAGAATTATTTTTGGAAAAGATGTATGGAGACTGTGTAGAAAATCTATCATTTCCTTGAACAATGTGAACAAGCAAGTCACCTTCTGTTCAACTCATTATGTCTTATTGAGAAGTGAATTGTAAATCTTCCTTGTTCAAGCCTGATTAAGACTTACATGCCTCTTGTCAGCTAGATTTCCTATAGAGCAGAGGAGCAGCCAAAGAAAACGATGGGATAATTTTATGTGCTTAGGACAAATCCTTAAAAATTTGGGCAATTTTCAGTAACTATGTCAAGATAGTAACTAAAACAGAGATTGTGACACTTGTCAAAGCTTTATTGTTGACCCAAACAAATGTTTCTAATTGGTTGAGTCAAATTGTGTTTGTTCACATCCATCCCTGTGTTTTCCTGAGCTTTGCTTTTTCTCTTGCAGACATCTGTTATTTTTCTGCTAATGCTTACGTAGCCTTTTTATGCACATTTCCAAGAAGGAAAACACAGTTCATTCCTCTTCAAGCTTCATGTAGACAGCCTTTTGTCTGAGTCCTTTTCTCTTGTCATTTTCTTTTTTTCTAATTGATTTTCAAAGAAATTCACAATGACAATTGAACTAATTAGGAGAAACCAATAGGATTCACAATAAAGCCTTGTGTTGGAGATCTTGTCAAACGTGGTGTGAGTATTGTATACAGCCCAGAGATGAGAAAACACAAAACCAAGTCTGTAAATGAGCTCTTAAACTATTCAAGTATTCCCTGCTGCAGCAACTGGAAATCTGAATGTTTAGCTCAAGGAAAAAAAAAAAATCAAAGCAGGCACTAAAAGGAAGGAAAACATAAATAATTGGTAAGTGTGATAATGAGCTCTGAACACACCAGCAGTGCTAGGGAGTCAACAGCCACTGGAAAGGCAAATGTGGGTTTTTGTAGCTGGCTAAACCAAGGATTAAGGGAGTATCCCTGTCAGTCTGCTCTGGTGTGAGATGAGCTCACAAAGCATGTGGTGAAACCTTCAGCCTAGTGAGTTGTCTCCTTCTATTAAAAGTCTTAATCCTGTTTACTTCTTCATGGGTTTCTGCCCCTGATTTTGGCTGGGTTTGACTTGGAATCAGCCCAGGGTTGCAAACACGGGTGTTCACCTGCCCTGCTCCTCTGCCAGCCCATCTGAAGAGAATTAGTTCTTTTGTTCTGAGGGATTTTACACTGTTGGCCAGGAGTGTCTCTATCTTCAGCCTTATTACCTTGTCATTGAACGTCAGCATATCCTTCTGTGTGACCCCCGGTCTAGGAGCATCAGACTGCCACAGGAAAGGGCAGGACCCCAGGACACCACGCACAGCCCACAGAGGTGAGAGCTGGTGTTTGGGTTCACTTGCCATTATCACTGGATAATTATCAGCCAATATCTGCTGCTGTAAAAGCTTTTCTGGTCGATTTGGTTTGTAGTCCATACACTAACAAAATCAGCTTCCTCACACATGTTCCTTTTGTCACAAAGACAGGTCACATTCATCAGAGGGAGTTTCTTACACTCCTCCCTTTCAATTTTTTTTATTTTTACAATGATCTGAGGCACCAAAATTTCAGTGTATAACCAGAAAAAAAGAAATTGTGGCATAGTTTTCTTATTTTGAAATCAGTTCAGTTGTCAGAATAAAAATGTGATGCTGTTGCTTGAGTGGTAGTGCTGGAAGCAGGTGCTGCTCTGTCTTTTCCAATCCAATCACTGGAATTCACTCCATGAAGTGAAATTCCTTGCAGAAGTTAAGGCCAAGCTCAACCTAGAGAATGAGCTACCAAACTCATCTGATGTGGGCTGTCACACAACTCTGATTTATTTTACTTTTTAGGGTGGATGTAGGTTTCAGCAATGTATTTCCTCAGTGTTCCTTCAGGTGTTTCATGGTTTGTGTTTTTAAGGGTCTCGGTGAGGCCCACGTGCTGGAGTCACAGTACTGTTGGTCACTGCCTGCCTCTCCCAGCAGCTGGCCAAGGGCGATGTGCACAACCCACAGTGAAATGCTGCTCGCAGCCTTGCTCCCTGTTCAGTGTGTGATTCAGAGGGAATAACAAGGGCAGAACTGCTGGGAAAAACCAAAACCAAACCCAAAACCAAACCCCACAAGTTAAGTATTTGCCCAAACGAGTGAGGAATGGGAGTATGTCATGCTTTGGGCAGGGCTGAAGTCCCAAGGGCGGTGTGAGGACAAGCCCAGCAGAGAGCTGTGGGCGAGCTGCTGATGGTGATTTCTCCTCGCTGATGCCAGGGGTCCCACCAGCTCTGCCAGGGTCCCTGGGGTGAGATGTCTGCACCAACCATGTGACATGGCAGTGCTGGTCCTGTTGGCAATTAGGGTTGGTGCAGGGGGTCTCAGGGTGGGGTCTGTGATACAGTATTTGCATGGGAGGAGCTGGAGAAATTAATTCTAACCAGTAAGATCCAACCTTCATTTTTGTGGCATTACAGTGGCTGTAAAAGTTTCAGACACACCATTTATGTTGGAAAAGATCTCTAGAGGTGTCCAAGCCAATGCAGGGCTCAAGGGAGGGCCAGTTTACAGAGGGGTGCTTGTCCAGCCCAGGCTGGAACATGTCCCAGGGCAGCAATCCCACACCCTCTCCACATCCCTGTTCCAATGGTTGAGTAGCTTCAGGGCAACATGTTTTTCCTAATATCTAATCAGAATTTCCTGTATTGTAGCTTATGTCCATCACTGCCTCTTCTTTGCCAAGATTTGGTCTGTGTTATTTCTCATGGCAAAGTTTAATAAATAAATGTTACCATATTGCTGCCAGTACCCCACTCAAATTAATAAGCAGAAGTGCTCTTTTTGAGATGGAGTTATTTAGAAGGAGCTTCCTAAAGGCATTGTCCTGCGTGGAAATGCAGATTGGAATCTAGAAGCACTGTGGTCTCTAGAGTAGGTGTTCTGAAAACCCCACTGGGTACCTGTGTTGCCTGAAGATGCTTATGAACCCACAGCCTGGGCACTAGATGAATCTGTAACTACAGTAGAGGTGCATACAGTGACCTGAGCATCATGGGGCTGCTGTCTGCAATGGGCTGTTTTAAATGATATGCAGAAGACCCCCACAAAGGGAGTTGAACCTAGAATTTGGTGATGTGTGGGCATTCTGCATGAAACAGAGGTGCAAAGACAATAACCTAGGGTCCAGGGAGGCACAGGTACCCCTGGGAAATCCTCTGTGTGAATGATAAGCAGTAAATACAAAGAAGCCAGTTTCAAATTGGCTTTTCATGATGGTTGGCTCATTTTAGAGAGCTGAACTGGGTTTTCCTGGGTGTTTAATGTTTGCAGCATCTGTTGATTTCAGCTGATGTTGGTACATGCTCGACTGTTTCAGAGGTGTTGGAGCAGCTGCTGTGCCAAGACTGCCACACATAATTGCTGAGCACAATAATCTCCTGGCTTGTTTGGGTTCCCTGCATGGCTCTTATCCAACTTACTATCTCTTGCTTCTTCCTGGTGTTGGAATGCCTTTAGGACAGGGCTATCTCTTGTCTTGTGTGCAGCAACTGAAGTGATAAAGATCCTGCCTGCGCCTAGTGCTGCTTCTAGGAATTACTGTGAAAAAGCCCCATCCCATAATTATTTATTAATACGGTATGCATCAATGTGAGACATTTCATTGGCTTTAATAGGCTTTGGATTGGTTTCCTTGGTACCTCTGGCCTTTTTCAGCTCCATTATTCATGAAGGAGCATGTTTAATTCAGAGTTAGGGACTGCAAATATATCTCACACACCTTGTGATGCTCACCACCGTTATCCCAAATCTCCCAGCTGCCTGCATCCATGGACAGGTCCATGGCAGACCTCCTGCTCTCGTTGCTGTATGAAGTACAGGTCAAGCTTCTCCACCCAGTGTGGATGATGTTCTCTTTTTTGCCCAACAATGGGGTGTGTTCTTGGAGCTCATCCACTGCAACCCACACCTGGGCACCCATTGACCATGGAGTGCCAAGTCAACAGGTCAAAACAAGGGTCATGCTCTGCTCCATCCTGTTTTCATCCAGGGACAGTCTTTTTGTCAACCTTCCGTTATCCTTCCCCCAGTTTTTACCTAAAGATAAAAGGAAACAGCTTATAATTCATTACAGTTCATTAAAATGAAAATAAAATTTATTTTGCATCAAAATGAAAAAATATGACTTGTTCATTATTAGCATATAAATGATATTTTTTATGTCACTCTGCCACAAAATCACTTACGTTTTCAATGATCACAGCACACAAAATTAATTTTTGATAGCCTTTTGTGATTTGGTTGAAAATTCTCATTTCTTTTTGTGCATTAACAGCAAACTGTATCCACTGCTATTCATACCAAATTTTAGATAATGAAGCAATTAAAAATACATGGATTGAAGATCTTATCTCATTTTTCCTCTGGCCTATTTCTGCTTCATTATTCATGAAGGGATATGTTTAATTCAGGGTTGGTAATTGCAGATATATCTAGTATAAATTGTGCCTTATATTCTTTTACCTAATTTCACTTTATTTCAGCAAATAGATCTGTGGGGGGAAAGAGAGCAGGGGAGACAAAAGGGCAAGAACCACATCTCCGTGTTGCCAAACAAACCCTCACAGGTCTGTGGCTTGTAAAGTACGACTGTGACTCGGGGAGGAAACTGAGGCAGTGAAGGGCTGGACTCAGCATGTTGATAATGTAGCGTTGGTACCAAACAGCTGAATGAAATGATTCTGATTTGAAGCTGTTTGAGGGACCTTGTGACGCGGTGTGACCGGCGCTCTGCTGCCTGTATCCAGAGGCAAAAGGGCCCAAGTCAGGGAAAAGGACAAGTAGAGACATAAAACTTGATAAATAAGGCTGCAGGGAGAGCTCATTGCAGCCTGCCAGTCCCTGGAGGGAGCAGAGAAACAGGAGGGGAATCAGCTTGTTCAAAGGGCAGAGACTGGCGGGACAAGGGGGCTGGAGTGAAGCTGGAGGAGGGAAGGGGGAGATGAGATATTAGGGGGGAGTTCTTTACAGAGAGAGTGGTGAGGGGCTGGAACAGGCTGCCCAGAGAGGGGGTGGGTGCCCCGTCCCTGGAGGTGTTGAAGGCCAGGTTGGCTGGGGCCCTGGGCAACCTTGTGTAGCTCCAGGCCTGGAGGTTGGTGTCCCTGCCTGTGGCAGGGGGTTGGAGCTCTGTGATCCTTGGGGTCCCTTCCAACCCAGACCAGTCTGGGATTCTATGATAAATAGCGAACTCAAAATAAAATTCAGGTGGTGTAGACAAAGTGGAGGAGCCTTCACATGGCTAGAGAGCGAGGATGAGCATGGATGGGTGTGCTTCCATACACCTGGAGAGAGATGCGATGAACAGGTTGATAAGACGTTCCTTATGAGGAGCATCTGTGATTTGGTGATTCTGAGGGAGCTGGGATTGTTTAGTCTGGAGGGAAGGAGGCTGAGGGTAGGAACGATTTCTGTACCAAAAGGGCTGTCAGATCCTGGCCCAGGCTGCCCAGGGAGGTGGCTGAGTCACCATCCCCAGAGGGGTGTGAAAGAAGAGCAGATGTTGTACTTGGTGACTTGGTCTAGTGTTGGACCTTGTAGGGCTGGGTAGAGGGTTGGACTCAATGATCTTGAAGGTCTTTTCCAACTGAAACCATTCTGTGATTGTATAGAACGTTCAGGTCCTGAGCACACAAAAATGGTGAGAACTTGGACTGGGTTTGGACTGCTTTTTGTGTGGAGATGCTAACAAGGTCAAGTGTGTCTGGGAAATGTAAGAGTTGGCTCTGGCTACTGCAGTCCCAGGTCTCCTGGTTGTGTTGTAAGCTTTCCTTAGGAGTGGTCACTAACAAAACCACCTTGTCCTGAACCTTCGGTGAAAGATCAGATGGGCATAACACAGGGGAGCTCCCAACCTTCCTCTAGAGAGGAATGATTTTGCTTCCATTGCTGCAGACACAGCCCCAACCTCCCTTCCCACCAGAGGAACATTTTGTCTGTACATCTCTGACTTGAAATAGAGTTTGTAGAATTAACAATCTGGATTTGTTAAACATTGTGATCAGCACTTTCCAGTGCAATTATTAATGCAAATATTTCTGCCTGGTTATTTGATTAACTGAATAGCTTGCAAAGTGACAGATAGGCTTTCCTAGGGAGTCCTCGATTCATAATTTCAATAAGTTAATTAATTGCAATCTTATTTTCTCTCTTAATGAATTCTGGTTTGGTCTGATGGCTTTGGAAATACTAAAACACATTGTGACTGATGCTTAAGCCACGTTTCACATAGTTTTTATGCTTTATAGGAAACAGCATTTAACGACTGTTACTGTTCAGGGTGCTGTCAGTGTGCCACAGCACATGTGGCAGGCCGTGCCAGGGTATCTAATGTGCATCCCCCATCCATGACCTTGAGTTTGTGCTCCACATTTTGTGTCCTGACCTTGCTGTGAGTGCCTCTGGGGCTTTGCATCCACTGAAACCTGCTCTTGGTTCATCGCACACTGATGAAATTAAATCTAATGCAGAATTCTTCCAAGTGCATGACAGCTGTTTTCCTGGAATCCTGGTTTTATAAGCTCACTAGGAGCAGATTTCCTGGAAGTCAAACTGGTGCAGGGAGTAACAACCTCCAGAGGGCTCAGCTAGTGAATGGCTGTGGCTGTGCCAAAACTGACCTGCTTGCTGCTCATGGTGACCAGGTACTTTGGGGTCCTACCAAGCCAGTGCTGTCGGTTGGGTCTCCTCTACAGGTGTGTCTCCTCTCACCTAAGTGTCACTTTTTTCCCTTGCATTGGCATGATGTTTCCCTTGCTCCTGCAGTTTCCCCTTGCAGTTTTTTTTCCCTATCATGGATTTTGTCCTTTCTCCTTTGCTCTAGCTTTCCAGATTTGGGCTGATTTTATTGTGGAGGAGGGATGCCATATGTTTGGGGGTTTTCCCACTATCTCAGACCATATCTCCTCAATCTCCTCCTCCTTTTCTTGTGCCTTTATTTGTCACACAAACATTTCTGGTCTGCACCTTGCCACCCCATTGCCACCATTTCCTCCCTTTCCACTGATGCACTTTCCTCCATCCTGCTGTTGGGGGGTGGCACAGGGAAAAAGGCCACTGAGCTCACAGCAAGTATCTTCTCCTCACCTTCCACTGATGTTGCAAAATAGGTGGTAAAAGCAATCCCAGCATCATCCTTGAGAGACCCTGAGGTTGGAGTACACAGAGGATCAGAGACCCAGATATTAATCCATCTCTAATAAAAACTGAGTAATTCAGACCCCCATCACACACACTAACTCATCGTAAACACGAGTTTGGCACAGCCCAGACCTTGCTCCTCAGCGTCCTTCAATGAGCAGTCAGCTAAACAGGCACACAAAGCATCAGATCTGCTTCATTAGAAGCTGATTAGAACCAACACCTCGAGCTGCAAAGATACCTTTGAAGTACAAATGTTTCTTCATCAAGGCTTTCTTTTTCTGCCCCTCTCCATCCATCCTTCTGCTGGTTCCAGATGGCACATGAACTAGAAATCCTGGAAGGCCAGGAGGAAAAACTCCTCTTGCAGCATTTCCAATTGGAGAAACCCCAAAACTCCACTGGAAATCTCATGATTTCCAGCACAATGTACAGGCCAAGAAAATCTGGAGAAGCTGCAGATGAGCATCCAGATGTCTGGATAAATCCCTGAACTGAAAAGAAAATTGTTGGTGGTTTGTTTCTTCTTAATACAGAGAATAAAACCTTATTATTTATCAATATTAATAAAGTCCTTAAAGCACGTGGTACCTTCAAGGTGAAGATAGCTGCCTTGCTTGTGTTGTCAAGATGACAGTCCTGTGGGCTTGTCTGGCCTGGACAATAGTCAGGTAATTCAGTCCAAGGATTTAGTGCAAAGCCTATTCCTGGGCAGATTGCCTCCAAGGACTCATTTAAGAGGCGGTTTTGAAAGCAGAGATGTGAACCTGGGGCAGGGCTCTGCTGTGAGGGGTACGTGGGGCTTTGAGAGAGCGTGGGGGAGAGAGGCGGAGGCAGAGAGAAGAAATGTGGCATGCAGGGACACCAGCCCACACTCCACTCCTTCCCTGTCACACAGTGCAGGGACACCAGGTCCCATACTGTGGCTTCCCTTTCCCTTCTCCACTGGTGGTCAGGGGAATGGGTGGCCAGGCATCTTCTGCTCTCCACAAACCCTGAGATGCAGTGGGAGGGAGAGCAGAGCATTACCTGAGATAGAGATCCAGGATGGACTCCTTGTTTATACACTGTTTAAATGCTTACTATAAATTCCCTGCAAAACGGCTCAGCCCCCTGCAGAGAAGCCACGTGAGGTGGCCTTGCTGTTTCGGGTGGGTTTGTAGCTCGCTTTCTGCATCTTCATTAAGGGCAGCGCTCTGTCAAGGCCCTGCCCTGAGCATTGATCTCCCTTGACAGCGGGAGCAGGGCCTGCATATTGAAGGGCAGGTGTCGGCCCCTTGCCAACAGCATCCCTCTCCTGCGGATCTTTAACTCTTTCCCAGGTTCCCAAGGTGGAAGGAGCTGGCTGGCACTGACATGGCACAGCATGACACTGCTGACTACAGTGTGCTGGGGGGATAGCTGCCAGACTAGGAGGCATCTCAGAAGCCACCATCACTCTACTGTCAGGCTGCCCTCTGCTTGTACTGCCTGGGGGCTTGTAACCATTTCATAGCAGCTCTGGAGCCTGCTGACCCACAGGGAAATGACCCGAGGGTGTTTTACAGCCCTTGAAGCTTCGGCTGTGCCTCCTCATGAGCTCCACACCTCTGGTTTTGAAGGTGCTTCCTGCAGTGACTGTTCCACGTGGTCGCCCTTTATAATACGGTCTCAGTTTCTAGGCTCTCTGGGACTGCCCTGAAATAACCTCAAGGGGAGCAGCAAGCACTGAGAGCCCCAGTGAAGCCATTCAGATGCTGAGTTTTGGCCTCAGCCAGAAGCGAGGGGTCTGCTGGGCTTTCAGCTTGGCAGCTGAAGCAGGTTGTTCTGTACAGTTTGTCATAAGCCACCTCATCTCACAGTGTTTATTGTCACTGTCCCTGTGGCTGGGCAGAAGGACAGCCAGACACGCTGCTTGGGCAGGGCCTGGCGCCTTTCAGCTCAGTCACAATCTTCGTGGATTTCTGCCCCTTCACCAGGGGCTTTTGAATACAAGAGCTACAGCATGTGCTTGCAACTCTTCTTTTCTTTCCCCCCAGGGCTGAGCTCTGTCATATTTCAACAAGAAACTTTTACTCTGACAGTTACACCGGGTGTTGCCTGGTCCTCTGGGGACTGGTGCTGTGTGATTCTCCAAAACAATGTGCCTGTTGCAAGCAACTGTTCTCTAAAGCCTGTTCAAGCTCTTGGCTTGTTCTCCACAAAAAGAACCCCAACCCTGGCAGTGCTTTGGCTGTTTCTGTGATGAGAATGCTTGCTGCCATGTTAATTCATGCATCACCTTGTCAGGTATTTGTGCTCTCCCACCAACCTGCCTCTCCCCTCATCTCTTCTCCCTCCTGGCCCTGGGTGTGACCCGCTCTGGATGGACAGCAACATGCTCAGCACCAGTGAGGATGGGTGCTCCTGCAGAAGCACAACTCAGGAGAAGGTGAGAGCATCTCACCCACCCTGGCCCCAGACGCCAGGCATCTCCTCAGGTTCGGTCAGTGCTGAAGTGGGCAGACACCGACCAGCACAGGCAGCTGCTGGTACCCTCTGCCTCGTGTCCCTCACCCCAGCCGGCGAGTTCACAGTTCCTCCTGCTCACAGCCTGACACTGTGCCTGTGCAAAGCCCAAGGAGCCCCTGACCATGTTGCATGCATGAATACTTTCAGCCCTCATAGACTCCCCTGTCCAAGAACAACTGTGGAAGGATCCCGTGGCAGTTCTCCCTACCATGGGTATTCTTCGGTCTCCATCAGGAAAGGCATGGGAACCTCTCCAGGCTGTTACATCAGCCTCATAAATGACTCATGCTGGATGTCTGCACTTCCTGTTACTGGTGAGGAGACAGCTGGGTTGGAAAGCTCTGGTCAGCCTCAGCTTCCCATGGGATGGAGCGAAGGCTGGGCCAGCCTGTGGTGTAACCCCAGCAGGTTCAGTGGTGTCCCAGGGGATGTCTGTATGTTGTGTCTTGTCTGTGTGGTGTTGAGTAGAAATAAGAAGTGGTTAGGTGTTTTTCTTTGCCTCTGTGACACACCACCTTCTATTTTTTTTCTATTCTTGTGATGAAATTTAGTGTTTGTGCCAGTGGCCTGGAGCAAAGCCTTTTCCAGCCTCTCTCACCACTCATTCTGGAAAGCGGTGCCAATTTCATTTGCTCATAACCTTATAATATCAGAAAAGGGTTTCTTTTCTTAACCATAGTCCTGTGGCCTCTTCTTTTTCCAGCCTTTTTTGGTTTATCCCTCCTGAAATTCTCTTTTCATGAGCTGTGCTCCTTCTGGGTGTAGTTCCCTCCTGTTTGGGTGGCACCTTTGTGGTGGTGGCTTTCAGGTCTTGAGCAGATGAGGTCCTGCTGGGCAGGGTGGGCAATAGCCCAGCAATATACAGAGGGGGATGTCAGTTAAAGGATGATAACCTTTATGGGTAAACACCAGTGTCTCCTTGCCGTGTCTGAATGCACAGGGAAGACTGGGTTGAGGAGCCAGTCCCCACCTGCATCTCTAGCATCAGCTTGGGAAAGGGGGGAACGAAAGGGAACAGGGAAAGGGGCTGCTGCCCAGCTGGCCTCTGGGTCCGAGTCTGCAAGGGGGGAGCTGGACCCCCCAGAAGAACATTGAGGATTATTCTCCCTGCGTGGGTGAGCATCAGGCCGGATGCTATTGAGCAACACAGCTCACTCAGCTGGGTGGCTGATGTTTGTGCTGCAAACAGCCCTGCAAACGCTTCAGGGCAGGGGGAAAACTGTGCCAAAAGGGGGAAATGGCCATCTGTAAAACTTGGTGTCTTGGTTGAGCTTTGAAACTCACTGATAATACAGATGGGGACGAAGAGCAGCTCTGGGATTGTCTGTGCTGCCTGGGGAAAAGCTGATTTACCCACAGTGAAAGGGGTGAAGAGGGAGCAGGGGCTCAGCCAGACTCTGGAAGCTAGGAGGGCAAGTGGCTCTGAGCAATGGAACAAAAGGTGCTTTTGAAGTGGAGGAAGCTACAGGACCCACTGGAAGGAAAGGAGAGAAAGTGTCATGCATGGTATTTTGTATTTTCTTTTTCCAAATGACTTTACCTCGTTCACTTTTCACTCCTGAGGGTGGAACCGTAGCGCAGGCAGAAACCCTCGCTCAAGTTTCATTGCTCGCTGCTTCCAGCCTCCCTGGACTCCCTTCAAGATCAGGCTCTCACAGTAACTCGGGACATCTGCTTCTGGCCCCTAGCCCCATCCCTGAACCTGGGGGAGGTTTGGCCCTGCCCGGGGCAGCTGCTGGGACAGTGCAAACATGAAACCAGAGTCAAGAGAATGCCCTGGAGCAGGGGGAAAGGCTGGGCTCTGGCTTGCACGTTACAGGCTGAGGAGAGCTTTATGCCAGTGCTGATTACATTCAGATGGATCGATTCATCAGTTCGTGCCTCTCTGCTGTGTTCCTGAGGGGTACAGGCACCCTGTTACAGGTGATGGGCAGGATCCCCACAGGACTGTGGACATTGGTAGCTCATCCTAGAAATGGAAAGAAACTACAGTGTGTGACCTGTCTTTCCAGGTGATCTGAGGACTCGGAACAGTTTAATTAATTATTATTTATTAATACATTATTAATGTCTTATTAATATATACAACGTGGTTAAGAATTGCTGTGAAGATGGTAATTTCCCTCCTGGGTTATTTGTTGGCGCCATCTGAGTGTGCTGTGGGTACACGAGGCGACTCACCAAGGCACCATACCCAATCTGGGATAAAATGAGCCTGGGCAGAGCATGTCGTTGTGCCTTTATCTGTGCTCTCTAATGCACCACTGCTCTTGCCATCCAGTGCTGGTAGCCACATTTCTCTGGCCAGGCTCTGGGTGCTGGGGAGGCCCCATCTGAGCTGTAGCCAGTTGCATGAGCACCTCTGGCCAGCTGTTCAAGGGACATAGGAACTCGCTCCGGATGTCAGCTGCAGTCCTTCCTGGTCAGAGAAGCCTGGCTTTGGATCCCAGGTAGGAGAATGCATCTGCTCATCATTCCCTGGCTGGTGGAGACCTCTGTGGAGTCATTCCCAATGGAGACCCTTTAGGTGACACGTACTCGTTGCTCCTGGGATGTAGAGGGTTGGAAGTAGGTGCTCTTTGACATCCCAAGCATTACCAAGATGACAACCAAGGCATACTCCTCTCCCTCCAGTTTAAAAGCATGTGTTACTAATGTAAATGAAGAGCAAATGGAGCAAGGTCTGTGGTGAAATATTTAAGGTTTTCACATCTCAGTTGTTTCCTCTGTCCCTCAGAGGGACAGCACGCTCTCTGAGCCTGGCTTTGTAGCGCCAGGCAGCAGCGGTGTTTGGTCTCAGCTCAGAGCACCTCCTCAGCCTCTGGCTGCCTGCTGCTGCCAGCTGAGCCTGCTGCGCCGGGGGAGCCAGGGGGTGCCCGGTGTCAGATCCCAGCACGCTCCCAGCGCAGCCACTTGTTCCCAGCAGCCTGAATTAATCGGCTTGGAAAATGTATTAGATTAGCGAGGAATGACAGCGACCCGGAGAATGAACTCTGGCAGAGGGGCTGGAGCAGGAGTTGGGCTTGTGCTTGTCCCTGGGAGAATCTGAAAAGCTTTTACACAGGGAAAAACCTGCAGCCAGTGGCTCCACAGAAATGTGGGGGCTGCCTGGGGCTGTGGAACACCGAGGTTGGGTTTCCAGAGCCATCTGTTTCCATCCTCAGCACCTCTGGAAGGTCATTGGGGAGCATTTTACTATTCCAGCTCAGCAGGTGAAAGAAACATGTCCCTGGGGAAAGGTGAGCCTTTAGGGAGCTGCAGTGGGTGCAGAGGACCCTACACCTCTGCTGCCCTCACCCTATTCTTTGGTGAAGCTGCCCAGAGCCTGCAGAAGCCAGGTTTGATGGACTTGCTTCTGCATTAAGACTGGAGCAAGCAAATCCACGTTCCAGACACTTTTTTCTAGAAAAAGGCAATTCAGAACGCTCCCAAATTGTCCTGAGCCTAATAGTTTTTTCTTTTGGCATCTCAGAGCCCTTTCCATGATGGTGTCTTGTCTCTACACACATGCATAGCTGCAAGCAATGCAGGAAGGCTTAGCAGGGGAAGCCAGTGGAGGTGACATGCCCCGTGGTGCCAATGGGACACTGACACAGTTCCCTCATGTGCTTGCAAAAATTCATAGCAAAAAAAGCTTTCCTTCACTGCCTCCTCTCTCATCAGTGGCCACAGCACAAGCTGACCACCACGTACTGGTTCTGTACTGGGGAGTTCCCCCTCCTGTCTACTGGAAGATAGTCCTGTGGCTGGTCCTCAGGATATCTTCTGCATGAGGTGGTGGGGATGCAGGAACTGCTCCCAGGCATCGGTCAGGCACCGTGCTTTCTGTGCTTTGTCTGCAGGAACCAGCTGCACAGCCTGGAAGGAGAAATAATCAGTTTGCTGGGATAGGAAACCTGGGAACCTGAGGAGTACAGACAGGAACAGAGAACAGCCACGTGGAGCTCCCAGTCCTGGTCTTTTTCTGTGCTACTACACCAGGAGGAACACTGACTGTGACAAATGGACAGCTGAACTAAGAAATGTCATTACAGCAGCTGCTTTAGTACAAAACCATGTCTGGGCAGGTAAAACAAAGATATGTGGCTCCCTTATCTTATGTTAAAAATGGCCCAACTTCCACTGTCACAGTGCAGTGTTCCATGGCTGGCAATTCATAGCAGGGCTCTGGTTTCTCCAATCAGCCAGCTGTGTTCCTTCTACATAAACATGAACTTAAAAGCAGGGAGTAGTACTATCTAGGGCTAATTTGTTCCTGGAGATTTTTTTTATCATGAGCTGCAGTCTTCATTATCTGGATGTTCTATTGGTTGCTGGAAGGTGAATGTTTCTCAGAAACTGCCACATGAAAATGGGAATAACGTAGTAAAAAACTGTGTGTTGGGGAAAAGGTCTGTGAGCTTCTGCTGGAGTGGAGTTTCAGAGCTGAAAGAAGCCAGCCCTGGTAACAGCTGCTCAGCTGCTTCTGTAGTGTTGTCACAGGTTTGGAGCCGGGTTTTCTTCTTGCTCTGACACTTCATTTTTCTGTGCCCACCAGCAGGTCCTTGTGTGACTTTTGGGGGTGCTGGAGTGGCTGTGTTACTTACACTCCAAGGTGCTCATTCCTGGTCCCACTGCAGCAGGGTGGCACCTGCCCCTGCCCAGAGCCAGGCACCGTGTTGTGAACTGAGCTCCAGGGAGGCACTGGGACATGTGAGCCGTGATGTGCCCGTACCACCCCTCACCCCATCACCAGCACCGTTCTGGGGCTCTGGGGTTTGCCAGGGACACTCGGTGCCCAGGTCATCGGGCAGCCACAGCCAGCTGTGCCATTTGGGATGTGAGAGACCTGTAGCACACCTGGCTGACTGCGATGCCAGAGTCGGGCAGAGAGCAGGGCATCGGCAGTCTGTCTGTGCTGCCGGTGTTGGGCAGGGGATGGAGGCAAGGGGTCAGTGTGGCTGTTGAGATAAGGTAGAAGCGTGCTGTTAACACCACCCCACGTGCTCAAAAGCCTGCTGATGCTTTGCACTGTACACCAGCAGTGCTGCCAGGAAAGGGACCCCATAGCCCAATGGCAGAGCAGGGCCTGCTGGGAGGTGCTCCATGAGAAAACTTCTTTCATCATCGGTGTATGAGCCCAGCAGAAGGGAGCAGGATTTTGGGATGTGTCTGTGAATTCGAGCAGGATGGGGCTGCAGGTGAAATTCTGGTGTAACAGCTCACACCAGCATCTCGCTGTTTGGCGAGGTGTCAGACTGCCTGGGGTGCTCAGGGAGGAGATAAGCGTCTGGTTATGGAGCCCTGAGGGTTCCTAAGTGTAAAAGCTATTAGTATTCTTATTGCTAAATACAGATGTTAATATAATATTGATATAACATAACATATTAAGTCATTATAGTAACACTGAGCTGGCACATGAGAGCTGGCAGTGCAGATTAGCACCTCCCCGTCCTGCTCTGTTATGCAAACCCACAGGAAAATTTTTATCTCATTCACATAATAATAGATTGAATAATATCTTCTGCACTTGGCTAATTACACCCAGCTCGGGTGTGTCTAAATTAGCTACTGTCATACTCAGCAACCAGGTCTGAAGAGAAACAAGTGTCTGGCTTAACTCTGATTTAGCTCTGCCCCTGCCACGTGGCACAGCCTGGGGGGAGCGATGTTCCCATCATCCCAATGGATGATGGTGGGAGGTTTGGGACCTGCCAGGGCTGGGTGCTGAGGTGAGCACAGTGAGCCATGTGCAGCTGGTGGACAGGTAAAAGGAAATAGAAGAAAATGAATCAAAACGTCTGCAAGAAACCCCTGACCTGACCCAAAAATCCAGAATCTGCCATACTCCACGGGCTCTGGGCTGGTTCCACTGGAAGCATCGACTGTAAATGCTGCTGTGCTTCGTGTTAATCCTCAAGGAGAATGTAAGGTCACTGCTGCAAAGAACTGGTAGCATTTTCGTTTTAAACCAAGCCTAGGGCTTATCGAATCTTGCTCTAATTAGGAGGCCCATGTTTGGGCTCGGCTCTGCTCTCCACCGCATGCTGTGAGACTGGTTTGTTTTCCTTGGCCTTGAAGTGGGGGAAGAGCTTTTGTGGGAGCTTTTTAAACTTCACAGGTCTTTTGCTTCTGGCTTGCATTCAGTAGCTGTGCCTGGTGCGCAGTGGGCAGGCTGTGAGATGTCGCTGGGTGGTTTGGGAGCCCCTGAGAGGATGTGTCCTCCTTCCCTTTTTGCTCTGCTCATGACCAGGGCCCTTCCTGCCACTGGTGTTACCCAGTACCCTGAGAATGTTGCTGGGTCCCAGGGAAAGGTCTCCAGTCCCCTCCAGTAATGCTGTCACGGCCTGAAGGCGGTTGTTGAAGCTCTGTGATTTGGGTCATTCTTGGGTGCGTTTTGGCCTTCAAGGTTTAAAACCACTGTGTTGTCAAACAGGGGTCAAAGACCAAGGGAAAGCAGTTTTCCCAGTTTCTGCAGGTTGTGGAATAACTCCTGCTGCAGGGCAAACGCTGCTTGGTCCTGGTAAGAGTCAGTGCTTGGGCATTGATGGATGTAGAGCTGGGTTTCAGTGCTGTGTCAGGAGCACAGTCCCAAAGGGTTGTCCTCTCACCACCCGGGGCTCAGGCTGGGACGAACCCAGCAGTAACACAGTGACAGTTTTGGGGCATTTCTTTGCTGGATTAGAGCTCCATGTACCGGCGGCCAAGCAGGGCAGGAGCGGGACTCATTACAGCCCGGGAGGACGGTCACAGCTGGCGAGTGCCCGTGTTTATTTCCTGGTACCCTGTGAGATGGGGACTGAGTGAACGGGAATCGCACTGGTTGATAAGCTGCGTGAATGTAACAGCCAGCCAAGTGTCTCAGGTTCTGTGGAGGCTATTCACGTCTCTCTCAACCAAGAATGAACTTTAAAAACGTTGGAAGTGGCTCCTTTTTGGCTGTCACCATCATCATCGTCCCTGGGCTTTTAATTTCCTCTACCCCCAGCCCCATTAACAGTCAGTAAGTGTGGGAAGATAAAAATCAGCTTACAGCTTTATGGACAGTTGATGGAAGGAAAAGCCAGGCTGCTGAGCATAGCTGGCTCAAGCCTGCATCAGGCATCTTAAAAATGATTCACTAGATAGTCAGTAAAGTGTGCCAGCTTAGCCCGTTGGAGGCAAGAGCCTCGGGGAGATTCCCCGCTCTGTGCCAGCCCGGCTGCGGCTGTCGGCAGCATCAGGAGTAAACACAGCTCCAGTCCACACGCAGTTCCTTTCTGTCTGCAGCAAATGTGAGCGGGATATTTATAGGCATCAGTCATCTCTGGTCTCCTTTGATCCATTCTTCCCACTGAAGGAGCTGAGCTTTGAAAGAAAACACCAGCTTCATCTTTTTAGTGGGCGAGTTGGAGAGAAGTAGCAAGGCACCAACTTCCAAAACGCTGCTGGTGCCTTTAATGTTTATTTTAACTTCTAAAAAAATAGCTGAAGGCCTGACCCAAGCACAGACGTGGGCAAGGGAAGCAGCAGCAGCTCTTGTTCCACCTCTGTTTACAGATAACACGTCTCGCTCCGAGGTTATCACCACTCCTCCCATCTAGAACATTAAGTCCTTGTCAGCACCTAACGTAAATGCATTTGTACCGGGCGTGCTGCCCCTCTCACATGCATATTCATGACGTGCCATCCCCTGGCAAGGATAACAGCGCTCTGCGAGCGCTGACTGACAAATGGATTTCCAATCCCACGTCTGTATGACACACATGGATCACAGGAGCTTTGAAGTCCAAGGCGTTCCTGGGAGCTGAGCTGCTTTTGTTGTAGCACAGAATTAAAGCAGAGGTAGGAAGTCCTCTCTGTCGGGTGGCTCTGGGTGAGTAGGAAAGCATCACTGGAAATGCTGCGGGTCTGGGGTGGAAATCTCAGCTGAGAGGCTCCCCAGGCAGGGTGCTGCAATCAGCGAGGTGAAGCAGGGCAATTGCCAGGGCCAGGAGCCACCCTCAGAAAGGAAAATGGCATGTCCCTCTCTTGAAACACTCTGTCTGAAGCCCATGAGACCATATTCATTGAGTAAGGCTGTAGCTGCGTCTCCTGAACAAATGATGCTCACTCACCTTGTCTGTGTGCCCAGCAAGCAAGCTTCCCCAGCCCCATCAAAGCGGTGCAGTCACACCCACTCTGTACCCTGTAAGCCCACCCCACACACAACTCCTTTGCCTGTTTGAAAAGGAAGCATGGCCATTCATGAAGGATTCATGCTGGGGGCAAACCAGAACATGCTTGTGCCATGGCTCAGAGGCAGCCAGACATCCCACTGGCACCGGACAAATGCAGAACTCCAGCTCAGGAAGCCTGTCCCGTGTTGCAGATGAGGCATCCACACGTCTGGAGTTTCCTTTGCGATCAATATCGACCCCAAACAAGGCATAACACAAGTGATGTTGCTTTGTGTACACAGCAAACCACACACAGATGTTGTGGTGTGTATCCCTATCTCTGTGCAACTCCTTAATCCTGCTTCAGCAGCCCAGGAGCATCACAGGTGGCACAGAGACAGCTTCACCCCTCCCTATCCACAGCACAGCATGAGGCACCTTTATAAAATCATTGGCCTTTTGGTATGGTCAGATCACAGTACATGACCACTGCCTGTACCCTTGTACCAGTTAGAAGCAATCACTTTACTGGTAAGCTTGTGCAGGACCAGAGCCAGAGCATGCTTGTGCTCTTCTGAGTTGAACCACAATGGGGATATATGTCATATATATATATATATATATATATATATATATATATATATATATATGAGGGGGGGTATTTTTTAAATATACATAAAAGTATATATATAAAAAATATAGATAGATATACATATCTTTCTATATTATATATATATTTTTATATATATATTTATATATACTTATACATTATATTTAAAATTACAAACATATATACATATATAAAATATATAGAAATATAAAGATATCTAAATATAAGCATATATCCATATATAATATGGATTTTAATATATATCTATATATTTAAATATATATAAGTAGATATGTCTCAAGAGCACCCACAAACCCAGCAATAATAGCCTAGTACAGTAATAACCTGGTGCAATTTTTGTTGAGGTTGTGGCAGCCTCCCCAGCCCAGCTGCTTCATCCAGATGTGCCACTACTGCATGAAACCCACTGAAAGGCTCCTGCTAGCCAGCCCTGAACTCACAGAGCTGTTATGCCTCATTAATGTGGTGTGTTTATTGAAATTGGTTGGTGTGTTACTAAAACAGGTAATCTAGGATTTAAGGAAGCACTCTGATTGCTTCGTGGTGCTTTGAATGGCTCCAAGTGAAAACTGCTCTGTTGCTCGTTTGTGGATACCTCACAAATGAACAGCACTGGGAAGGTGTTTAATTTATGGACCAAGATGTACTTCTCAATAATGTCCAATTAAGGTCATTCATGGCCTGGCACATGCCACCTACCTTAGCCTGGGCATTGCAACCAATTAGCAAACATGTTAATTGTAATAATTGCCACTGGCAGCAATTATTTCCAGGAAAGTGGCTGATTACCATCAGCAGAGGGAATCTGAAATGTGAGGGAAAGCAGTTCTGTCCTCCTAAAATACCAACAGAAGCAGCAGCACACCAGTGTGACCAGTACATGGCTCCACCGTGTTGTTGGAGCAGCAGGGAGCTTTGGAGAAGCTGAGGATGTGTCCCCAGGTACCATCTCCATCACCAGCCACCCCAAAGGCGGGTCTGGAGGGAGCGATGAGAGGTGCTGCCTGCCCGGAGGCTGCAGGATGAGCTGCTCTTGGAAGGCCTGGGGGTAAGATGCCCATGGAGTGGCTGAGTCCTCCCCGGGACTGTTGTGGCTGAGGTGCAGTAGCTGATCGTGTTGCCTTGGCTTCACCGTGTGGGTTGTTAGCTGGGATGAGAGCCAGCCCCCACCACGCTGCTGGGGATGCTCTGCCCAACTGGGCACGAGCTGCAGTCGCTTTCACTGGTGCAAACCACCTCCTTTAATTCCTGAAAGATGGAAAAAAACCCTGGACCCCCATCCCAAAATCCAGCATGGAGTATAGGATTGCTGTCAAATGCTGTGCTTAGCTGCAGCGCTGCAGACAGGGAGTAAAGCCCACCACACCATCGCTTCTTTGGTGACTTCCCCCCAGCCCTGTGATGCTTGCTGGCAAGATGTCACTTGTCATTTTTTTCCCCCTGTGCACTCAGCGTGGCTCCACCTTCCAGGCACTTTAGCACTGAATTAATTACTGTGTTAATGGATGTCTATAGTCCGTTAGTAAATTAAGACCTGATGCTAATTCTCTTGGGGGGAGGAGGAGAGGGGAGTCTATTAGTACCAAATCATTCTGCTCACTGCCAATGGTCTCCAAATGTTCAAAGGCAGGAAGAGAAGTACATCAAAGAGGCTTTAATTTGAAAAACATAAGGGAAGCTGCTCTCCAGGCCTGTCCACGTTACAGACTGTACCATGGCAGATAAATTAGCTTTGAGTTTATTATCAAGCACATCACTGGGGAGGGGGAGGAGGAACCTGTACCACCAGGTCTTTTCTTCAAATAAAGTGCCTGACCGTGCAGGTGTTTGACTTGTTCTACCTGGTGCTTAGAAGGCTCCAGGTAGCCTGAAAAACCAACCTGAGTTAAAACTGAGTGAGGTTGGTCCTGCCCACTCCCCAAATCTGACAGGCTTGGTCATCCTTCAGCTGGAAAATAGATTTTGGAGAAGGCAGGGAAAACAAGGGCATGAGTAACCACAGCACTTTTATCATCATCAGAGGGCTGCTGCAGAGCCTGCCATGGGGCCTTCTCTGTTGCCCCAATCCTGAGTTTGTGGGTGTCAGAAGTGCTGCTGGGTGGGTGTCACTGTCGTGAGCAGTGCTGTTGTGTCGGTGCAGTTTGCCATCACTCCATCTCAGCGGGCTGTAGTGTGCCCAGGTCTGCTGCTGCCCCGTGCCGTCTCAGTCCCACCACTGGCATCGTGGCCTCGCACTGCGGCCGTGCCGTGTGTCCCAGCCAGGCTCACTCTGCTCCTCATGGTGGAGACACAGCTCAGAGCCGTGGGTTCAAACCTGGCCGTGGGTTCAAACCTGGCACTGCTGACTCCTTCCTGACCAGGACTGTGTTTTCTGTGCTGGGAACACAAGCCACACGTGCCTTCTGCCTGGAATAGAACACCAAGGACTCTGCTCCATGAGGGATGCAATCACAGACCCAAAGCTGGTCGTGTGTGTTTCTCCTCTCAGCCGGCAAAAATCTAACAGTTAATTAGGCTGGAACACCCAAAGGAAAGTGAATTCAGATGGCCAATCGTGGAGTGGCATGGAAAATGTCTCCATGACAACAGCACTTCAATTTTAATATATCAGAGGCTAAGGGTAATTTCACAGCCAGTATGCAGAGCTGTACCCTTTTCTCCTGCTCTTGAGCATCCCTAGGTTAAGTGGAAGCTCTGCTAATGCCATCCCAGGTGTGCAAGTGCAAACAGCATTACCAGACCTAAAAGCTCCAAACAGACACTCCAGCAAGGCCAAAAACTTGCTCTGCTGTGTGGGACAAACTTCTGGGCCTCCTTGGGCACGATACAGCAGCGTGTCAGAGCCAGTCCCTCACACACGTTAATACCCACACACCCAACATGGTCCATGTATGGAATCATGGAATGGTTTCAGTTGGAAAAGACCTTCAAGATCATTGAGTCCAACCATCTATCCAGCCCTACAAGGTCCAACACTAGACCAAGTCACCAAGTACAACATCTGCTCTTCTTTCACACCCCTCTGGGGATGGTGACTCAGCCACCTCCCTGGGCAGCCTGGGCCAGGATCTGACAGCCCTTTTGGTACAGAAATCGTTCCTAATATCCAACCTGAACTTCCCCTGGTGCAACTTCAGGCCACTTGTCCTGTCACCAGGGAGAAGAGACTGAGCCCCACCTCCCTACAACCACGTTTAGGTGGCTGTAGAGAGGGATGAGGTCTCCCCTCAGCCTCCTTCCCTCCAGACTAAACAATCCCAGCTCCCTCAGCTGCTCCTCAGACTTGTCTTCCAAACCCTTCCCCAGCTTTGCAGCCCTTCTCTGGACATGCTCCAGCATCTCAGTTTTTGATTCAAACTGTGCATGATGACAAACTTCAATGGGAAGGCTGTGTTTTTCACCAGAGGAGAACCCAAACCTTTCTAGTTGTGAGGTTTAGTTTAGTCCCTAACCCTAGAGCCCTCCCTGAAGACGCAGCAGCTCCCATTCCCAGCAGCACTCTCCACCTCCTGGAGAGAACATCACTAATTGTCATCTTTCGATGTCACTGTTTTCTACCCCATAATAAACTCCAGGGTGAAAAAAGAGGAAAAAAAGATGTTTCAAGATCCTGGATTTATATCCAAAAGTCTGACCTATGGTCTCTGCTCATAATGACCAGGATCATTGTGCTTCCATTCCAAATGCCACGCCCTGCATGTTTTGTATGCACCATGAATGTCTCTTGTAGAAGATGCCTGGTAGCATTTAATGGGGAATGAAATAATCAGGCGTCCATAGATAGCTCATTAGTGATTTCACTAAAATTAATCTGCGTGCATTTTAAGTTAAAAAAACAAACATAAATATGATACTATTGGCTGTTGATGATATTTACTGGGTTTTTTTTTAAAAAAAACCTTAACAGGAAACATGCAAGTTTTGATTAGATTAGCTCAGATGGTGCTGTACATAAAAGAGCATCTCAGCACTCAGCCTCCAAAGAGCTCACCTCCTCCAAAGAGCTCACCATCTCCAAAGAGCTCACCTCCTCTCATCATCTCATTTGCACACATGTGAGCGTGTTGTCATGTGGCTTCACCCCCACCCAGCTGTGCCTTGAACCTGTCACTTTGTGAGTGTGTGGGAGACACACGCTGCCTGTGGGTACAGGAAGACGGCAGGGTGAGGAATCACCGCAGCCTTCCTGTTTGCTTCCTGTAATACAGTGCGGAAGGCACCAACAGGATTAGCCTCTTGTGGGGAGTGATAACAATATATTAAGAACAAATGTTAATGGGCAGCATGAAATCACTAACAAAGTAGAAAATTGCTAATAAAACTCAATGGGCCTAATTTTAACCTGGCTCATACGTCTGGCTCCAAGAGCCCGTTTCCACCAGGCGAGCGGGAGTTCTGGCGCAGGGCCCACGGCTGCCAAGCTCTCAATTCCTACGCTGGTTTTCCTGGTGGGAAGAGACCTCCAGCACCTGAAGGGAAAACTGCCGTGCTTCCAGATGAGCCCAGCATGTCTGGATGCTGTCTGAATCTGTAACCCACCTGGAACCTGATGTGTGCAGGTACCTCCCCGAGACACGGTGTTCCCCAGTGTTATGGCACAAATGAGAATGGGTGGGAAAACTTGGCCTTTGGGCACGTTTTGTTCCCTCCTGTTATCACTCCAGCCAGCCTTAAAACTTTTCCAGGCTCCAAACGAATCTGCAGAACTGGGAGGGGAAAAACCAGAAATGTGGGTGAGCCACGCATGCAGGGACCAGGGTCAGAGCAAGAGGGGAGCTGGGCTGGTACCTGCCCGCAGCACCCCAGGTTCCAGCTCCATAGGGCGTCTTGGCTGACTTTGTCCTCTGGCCATGATATAACCGTATCAATCGTAAGAAAAACCTTGGAAATTCCTTAACTAAATAAATAAATACGTCCAAACCAAGCCCAGACCTGAACACAAAGTGTGGGAAGGAAGCTGAGAGCGCGGGCAGAGAGACCAGACAGTGCACGGGGAGGAAACTGGTGCAAGCAGACAAAGGAATTTCAAATGCACAACAAATGAATTAATTGGATAAACAGTAGGGCCAAAAGGTAAACCAGAACAGAGACCTGTGTCCTGTAATAACTCCTTCCAGACTACTCAGATTAAAGGAGAAAGTAGAGATCAAACGAGCTAATTTAAGCAGATGCCAGGCTCAGAGGATAATGCGAACCTTAATTACTTGCTTACTCTTATTCTTCCTTCTCAACTAAGTGAATTTCCCAGCCAGTATTTCTGAGTTTTGCCAGACAGGAACCCGACTGCACGTTTGAACCAAGGGATTTGGCGAGGTGGAGGACCTTGCCACGTTCTTCTTTCCATTTTCTCTTGGATTAAGCTATTTTCCAGACAGGCCTTCTAGCTGTTCCCATACTGAAATCACTTTAAAAGTATTTATGAACCACGTGGGGATGGCTCAGCTGCCATAAAGCCCCACGTTGCTGTCGGTCAGGGAGATGCCCCTTTCCACCAGCACAGTGCTCCTTGACCTCACCGATTACATCCCCTTAGCTGTGGACAAAGGTCCTGCCACTGTGCCTGTCCCCCCAGTTTCAGCAACCTTTTCAGAGCCCTTCGCAACATTTGGTTAGTCTGGGGAAGGCTGGTTGCCCAGACCCCACTCTAGGGCGCATTCATTCCTGTTCCACCAGCATTTCCAAGCTGTGGGAGCAGCACGGTGCCGCCACGGGAGCAAATGGGAACCGTGTGTCAAGTGTGGAGCAACAGAGAATCACCTTCTTTAATAGATGTGTATTGTAAATGGGGAATCGGTGCACTGAGGAGGTGTAATGACTTGGGACCACAAAAAAAGAGTCAAGGAATGGCAATGTTTTCCTTTTCTCTGACAAGTGACTCTCAACCAAGAGCAATAATCCTCTTTCTAGACCAGCAGCTATAGCAACAATAGGCTTTGACTGGTTGGAGGTCAGGGAGCATAAGCTGTTTTTCACTGCTGATTTTAACATGCCATCCTCACAACTGGCTATTATTTGTGGTGGTAGGAGCCTTTGCTATGATTATATTTCATCTGGCGCTGCAGAAGTGCTGAATAATTAAAGCTGTCAGCAGAAAAATGAAGTATCTGTATACCTTTGAGAACAACTTCAAGATAATCTGATGTCCTGGATATCTCAAGAAAATGATTAACAAAAGAAGCTACCCACAGGGCAGAGAAAAACATGTTTGAGGGTATCTGTGCGCCTTTCCCCCAGCATATTGCACAGAAAATGGTTACCAGTGGCAGTCATAGGAAGGTCCCTGTGCTGCACCTGTGCCGAGGGCAGAATGCTGACACCCTCCATCAGCGTTGGAGAGCACAAAGCCGCAGTGTGAAAGCCAGGCAGGGTCAAAGCCCAGGTCCTGTGTCTAGTCCTGCCTTACCTTTGTGTTTTTAGCTTGGGACTTCTGTCCTTTCTTCGCTGCCTGCTGTCCAGTAATGTTTGGGGTGCTCACCAAGCCCTCACAGCAAAGTCCATCTCCTGTAGAGACATAAAGTACATATACAATAACACTTGGTGCCTTCAGGTTATGCCTGCCTGGTGCATCTCAGCTGCTGTGAATTCAGCACCAGTTGGCTCTGGCTTTGTACCCTTTACAGTTCTGTCCCACGCTGGGCACTGGGTCAGCGCCGGCGTCGGGCCCAGACGTGTCCTCAGTGCGACACACACGGCAACAGCGGTCACAGCTGGCACGATGGGAGTGGGGATGCTGCTCCTGCTTCAGCCCTTGTTTCCTCTGGGGAATTTCCCCCTTCTTGGGAATCAATCCAGCCTGCTAAACACACTGCTAGGAATTGCCACCCGAGCCTTTGAGTCTTGAAAAAGGGCATCATTTACTTGTTTCTCTCTGCTCCCCTGTGCAGGGCAGCTTACCTCTTGGCATTCAGCTGTTTGTGGGGCTTCTCTAGGATCCTGGCTATTAAGCTGTGTTCATACTGCATCACTGCTTCGTGCTGCAGCCCTGCGAGGGACCCCACTTGCTGCTGGGACAGCAGACACACATGGCAGTAGGTGAAGAGGATTCATCCCCCTCTGGTGGGAGTTCCTCAACCCAGAGGAAAATCCAGGCAATAACTCACGTGCCCAAATACTCACGGCAAAGTCTAAACCTGCGGGGCACACACAGAGGCCACATAATGTTCAATTGCCCATTATTTACTGCTTTATCAGGCAGAGGCATTATTGCAGGATACAGGATATATGCTCTCCTCATCCTGAGAAAGAACCACACAGCCCTGGCCAACCAGGACATAAATTGCTGAGATACACAAGGCTTGACCCTAAGCCCATGGGAATTGGGTAAGGGCTCTTATGGCTGAGAAGTTGTGCTCCTGGTCACATTTTTTCCCCCTCTTCTCCCTTTTTTTCTAATTACCTAGAAGGAAACAAAAGCCTGAAAGCATTACAGGGGGTGTTGGTTAAGGAAACAGAGGGTCAGTGGTTTGGTCTTAAGGAGGGATGACTGGGGAAAGTGATGGGCAGTGCATTGTCCTGGCTGTGTTTCTTCTTTGGGAACTGCAGTGCTCTGAAATAAGGGAGAAGTTAAAAAAAGGTTAAAGTCTGCCATTTCTGCCCTGGGAACACAGATAAAACCCTGGCAGTGAGTATCTCAGACCCCTACGAGCTCACATGGAGTGGCCAAAGGGCAAAGGCAGGATCCTGCCTTGTGAGCCTGGCAGTGACAGACCCCTGAGAACTTCAGTGGTACGTGATGTGCACTGAGGGATGTATTTCCATCTGCATTTACACCTGGAGCCTGATGGGATCTAGATCGGGCTGCGTTCCCATTTGATGGTTTAAGTGGAGAGGCATAAGATGTTTCTGTCAGCCTGGGGCTGCAGGAGAAAGTGGGTAAAATAAAGAGGCCACAGTTCCCCTTTGGGGAATTAAAATGGAGTTTGGTTTGAGGGGTTGGGAAATTTTTTTCTTTTGTCTTTTAACCTTCCTTAAAACAAACATTAAACTGGATTCTGAAGGAATTTACCTCCAAACCCAGCAGCAAGGTTAAAAGCTGAGAGAGTGCCTGTTTTATCTGTGGAAAGAAAATATTCCCACAGTGTTCCCAAGGCTGAAAGGCAAAGATGTGCTGAGCTGAACAACATTAATCACAGGTAGAGCATAAGCCCATGGACATCACCCCATGTTCCTGGTTGTGGGGCTGGTGAGCCCTCTGTCCATCCCTCAGCCCATGCATCCCAGGCTTGGTGTTTAGCAAAGGCAAGTCTCAGAGCAAGAGAAGTCAGTCCTTTGCATGGGGAAAACAGGTGATTTTGCTTCATGGTAACAGTTTACAGGAAGAAAGTCTTCTTTTCCCCCCAAAGTTCAGCTTGGAGAAGCCACAGCTCTTTGTGGCTGCCCTGGGTGTCTGTGGGAGCCAGGTCTGCTCCCCCAAGAGTGGGCAGCTAAGTAGGAAACCAAGCCATGGACGTTGTTGGGGTTTTTGTGGACTGTTTTCAAACAATGAGCTTTTAAATGCTGGTGAGCTCCTCATGAAGTGGTGCTGAGCCATGCTGTGTTCTGCTGGACGGGAACAGCTCGGGGTTCGCTGAGGAACCCCACGCTCAGTATGGCCATTGGCTTCTGTGCCCAGCTGGGCACCTGTTTCATACGGCCTTGGCCCTGGCCGGGAGTTGTCTTACCACAGAGGGGACACGGCCGACTGACATCCGTAGAGCTGTGCACGTGCACACAGGCCCACGAGCTCGGTGCCTGTAACCCAGCCAAGCTTATAATCCTCTGGGGTTGGTCATTAATATTAGATGAAAGCTCAGATAATGAAAACGGCCTTTATAGTAAAGAGCATTTTGTTACCTCCCAAGAACCGGTGAGATGCAACACGTTACACTTCGTTTTCTTCTGGCCCCTGGCCTTCCTTCAGGCAGGTGCTTTATAAAAGGCAGGATGTGAACTGGGGAGCCTGACTCGACTTGGCAGCGCTCTCTCAATTAGAGAGCTGAGATTTGCCCCTCTGATTAGGGGAAGAAGGTCAGGAAACCACTGCACCACTTTCCACCTAATTCTCTACAATTCTTTACCATGCTCTAGGGAAGGGGAGGTGAGGGGGTGTATGAGGAGGGTGCTGGGGTCTATGGGACGGGGAGGTGGTGCCTTCATGGAGCCACCTGAGCTCTCCATGGGGCAGACAGCAGACATTTGACCCTTCTGCAGGAGGAAAGGTCAGGAGCCTGCCCTGCAATGGGCAGCCCACATCAACAGCTCACTCCTCACTTTGCAAAGGGTACCTGGACCATGGCACAGGGAAATACTCAGCCCAAAGACCTACACACTCACTAACTCCTGTTATTTTTTAGCGTGTGTGTTAAAGGCAGCAGAATGCACACTTCAACCCAGTAAACCCTGATGTCTAGGCATGGAGCCCTGTTTTTTTCCCAAAAAAACCTGGTCTCAAAGCATGTCCTTCCCTTTCTGGGGGTGCACATGTGTGCATGGCCCCAGTACCCTCCAGCTCTGTCCCTCGCTCCTGGCGCAGCAGCCTGCAGCAGTTTAACATGCTGCAGTTATTGATCAGCCCGAATAACTGCAGACAGCGAGGGCAGATACAGTGACTGTCACTGCCTCAAACCTGGGAGAGAAGAGCCTTTTCCAGAGACGTCCCTGTGTGGACTGGTGCTGCTGTGTGGGTAGCCATGTTTTGACACCCTTGTCATGCAGTGATGGGTGGGTGACAAACACCTCCGTGGTTCATTGTACGAATCACTCACACATTTGGCTGTGCTGGACACCATGGCCTGGACAGCTGGACAGCTGGACAGCTGCCTGGACAGCAGCCCCTTGCCCGCATGACGCTCTGACAGGCCTCAGCCTCCGTCTGTCCCAACCGCCTCCCTGCAGCGCTGCCTCACAGGACCCCTTGCTCTGGGGCACGGTCCTAGACCAGGCCCTGGTAGGAGGCATGGGGTTGTGTTGCGATGGCCACGCCAGCAATGCCCCACTCACCTTCCAGCATACCTGCTCCATGGTGTGATGGGCACAGCGCAGGGCCGGGGTCCCCCCACGCTCGCCCTCCCTGGCTTGGCTGGTCCCACTGTAGCCGGGCTGCTGGAAATCAGCTCACATCACTTCTACTTTTTTCCTGGAGGCAAAAAGTCATTTCTTGCTCTGCCAGCGGGGCCAGAGCCCTCTCTGCTCATGAATGCAAACCGTCAGCGAGCAGTAATGGAAAAGCGGGCTGAGGTGGCAGGCAGCGACTTGCTTTCAGTGCACAAAAAAGCCCTTTTAAATTTAAATTTAGCGAGGAATTAAAAGCACATATAGGCAGACTCTGTTAGAAAGTGAAAAATTTGATCTTGGCTATTAATCTGTTCTAAGAATACTTTCATTTCCTTGCCATATGTATCCAGTGATAGACTTGCATAAATGAGATCGCATTAAAATGTACTTTATGTTTCTAGTCAAATCTCTTTTATCATCATGCGAGTCCTAGTTAGGAAAAAACCCACCCCAAACAATTACTGAGGCAGACTGAGAGGAGTAAATTATTTTAACTCATTTAGGCAAGAGAAATCCTGCTCCTACTTGAAGGCCATCCATTGTATGACACGCGGATGCCTTGGGAAGAGGTTGCTCTATCACCACCGTACTACCAGCTCTCGGGTAATGTACAGGCAGTGGAAACACAAACGGGGCTGAGGCAGCACTGGGCTGCAGTGTCTTAGGTCTGGACAACACCCAGGCAGGCAGGGACTGAATACAGCCTGTTCCACTGCCTGTAACCCTCACTGACCTTTCAGGAGCTGTGTGGGAGGCTCTCATCTGTTCCCTGCAGTGGCTGGGAGAGCGGTGTCGGACCCCAGCAGACTCGGTGCCTGGGTTAGAGAGTTAAAAAAAAAAAGAACCCAAACCACAAAACTCCCCAACAACCTCTCCCTGCAAAGAAACCCACCACCACCATCACACCCCACAAACCGAGCCAAGAAGAAAGAGCTGTTTGCAACAAATTTCTTCAGCAGCCATCAGGTCCTCCTGCATCCGTGTCGCCCTCTGACACCAACCGCACGTGACGCGGCCGCGTGATGCTCCTCTCCCAACTGCAGTGGGTCTGAGAGAGGAAAAGGACAGACTGATAGACTTGGGGCAGCCCCAAATCAGCCCATCACCTAGTGAAGGGCCGCGGCAGCTGTGATGGCAGTTTTGAGGCAATGAGGTCAATCAGAGGTGCTTGCAAAGGTGCTTCCACCTCGGTGGAGGTGGAGCATCACTCGGTGCTGGCGAGCGGTGTGAGGGCGTCAGCTGGATGTGGCCTATGTGGGCTGGGACAGAAGGGGTATACAGCCCTGTTTCAGTCTGAGCTGGGCTGGCCTCAGGCTCAGACGGCTTCCCCAAAAAGCCTGATCCGGCCTTTTCCAGGAGGGGGGTAATGACCAGAGGCTGGGTCAGGCCTAACTCTGCGAAAGCACTGTGCACTTCTGGATCAAATTCATACTATTAATAAACTAACCTGGAACTCCTTGCCCAGGGCATTAGGAGCCTGTTGTGAAACGACTTTGCAAGGTGCCCAGAACAAACTGGTGTCTGAACCTCTTCCCCTCCCACATCCCCCAGCTCCAGGACTCACAGCTGCAGCCAGGGCTCCGGGCTGAGTGCGGCCAGGGAGGGGCCGAGCCCGCTGGAGGCTGCTTCGGCCAAGAATGAAGGATGGCCACCTGTGTCTGACCTAACCACAGCAGAACCTCCTGCATCTCCCACTCCTTAATCACTAACAGCAAAGATTTACGGCTGTTGGCATCCGTGGAGCCTCAGACTACTGACGGGCTCTGAGTTACAGAAAACAGGCTGTGGGTTCTTTAGTAACAGCTGAAGAAATGGCAGATATCCCAATATCTGGGCACTGAAACGAAACCCCATTGTTGAGGCAATTAAACACCTCGTTCCCGTTGCACTCGGCTGCTGTGCCGTCCTGTTGGCAAATGCTCTGTGGTAACTTTTGTGTCATTACTGTGAATTAACCACCTTCCACGCTCTATAAATATTAATTACGATCCAGACAGACGCGGGAGCGCGATGACGCTGTCTCAGGCAGGCAGAGATACACAGCCCTTCATGGCAGCTCTCACCTCTCCGTGATGCTCAGAGCGTGCAGAGTCGAGCTGGAGCCCACCAAGAAAACACAACGCTGGAGCACACCTGGCTGCTTGATGGGTTCTCCCCCCACCCCTTCCCTGGAAAGCCACGGTCACTGACACACTTGGAGATAACAGAAACAAAGCTTGAAGCTTTCTGCAATCTGCCATGAGGATCAGCAGCTGGGAGAGGAGTGAGCCAGCAAAAAACCCAGCGTACTTCTTGCACCATCTGTAAACAAAAGCAGCTTCAAAACTCACAGTGCAGCTCGTTTGCTCTTTCTTTCCCCTTCACAGAAAATCTTCCCTTTGTGCCAGGACTAAAGTATTAGCACTGTGTTCCCCCTCTGTTTTAACTGACCTCACTGCAGCCAAGTGCCAAAGAAGTGGAATTCCTGAACAGCAGGTGAAAAGAAAACACAAGATCAAACGCAGCGCTGGCTGCCAAGAGAACCTGCAGCACTGCTTGGGGGGCATGAAGAAGTCATGCAGGCTCCTGGTGGTGTCAAAGACTTTTGGAAGGTCATCAAGGAGGGTTTCTTTTCAGGCATCCCACATCAAAAAGCAGCACTAGGAGACAAACCTCCAACACACGTGGTGCTAGAGATAGCCATCACCTGCCTGAGGAGAATTTAACTGCTTCTTCCCCATTGCATCTGTGGAAGCAGCTCTAAGCAATGAGGCAGTGCTCAGAGTGGAGATGTGGCTAAGAAATTAAATTCAAGAGCTCATACTGGGTGAATCAGGCGAACCATGGAGTGAACCATGGGTGAACCATGGAGGAGATGCGTCATTCTGAGCTCACCCCTTCAGTAAAGGCAGAAACCCGTTTTGCTGCCCCTGGAAGCAGCCAGCCTTAATATTAACTCCTATTTCTGCACCCACCTGCTCATCCATAGGCCCAGGACTACGTTCTTTCTCTTCAGGATGCTGTGTACTCCAGGGATGTGTGGCAGAAACTGCTCGGACACTCCTCATGGAGTTAATGGTCTTCAGAAAAGAGACTAAAGCCAAGGTCCTTGTTAATCCCTTCTGCCCCATTGCCTACCAGTCCTTGGCGTCTGTGGAAAAGGTGGTGAGGATCTGACCCAAGAGCTGTCATCCGAGTTTGAACATGAGGAGAACTGACATTGTCACTGGGGTCACTGATGGGTGTTGCCTCACCCTGTTTTTCCTCCTAAATATCACCAGGCACGCACAGCTCTTTTCATGAAAGCCTCACATCAGTGAGGTTGAAAGGAATACCAGGCTCACATCTGTTCCTAAAGACAGCCTTTTTTTTGTTTTTATTTTAAAATCCTGCATCTGAAAACACAGTATGACAGAAAGCATTTATATACAACTGCAGTGTTTTTGGTATAATACAGTATTTAATACATCCATCTCTTTTTCTGAAAAAAAAATTTGCTTTGTAGGACAAAAACCCAAACTCCCATTGACAAAGGATCCAGCTAAGGCACATTGTTCTCTGCGAAATGAAAGACAAAAGGGTGCAGAACTGGGTAGTGCAATAGTTGCTGAAAATCACATTCTACTACAAGAAAAGCATTCTGACTTTGAACTTTGATTACCGGTCAATTTAAGACATTTCAATCATCTCTCATAAAATACTCCTTTAAATAAATAGCAAAATATCTACATCTTTCAGCGTGTTCTGTTTGAAGGTCCAATTATTTCTTTTTTAAACTTTGCTGTATATACATGGTTTTCTTTTTTCTTCTTCAATAGCTTACAAAATATTTCTGTACAGTTTTATGCATATAATGATCTATAACAAAATAGTTATTTCTTAAAACTATGTTACCGCCGGTCTTTGAAAAAATGACAGGGTAGGAATAACTTATTATGGACTATGTTAGGCAATACAAAAATCCAATCAACCCAAAACCAAAATGACAAAGTCAGAAACATCATTTCATTAACTCCAACCAATTCTTTTTGTTTCACAAATCTTGGTTGATAAACCCAAGTTGCCTTTGGGTTGTATCCACATCTGAATTCCAGACCAGGATAGGATTTGGGATCCCTAAAAGCACTGCAGCCTGCTGGGAATATTGGTGCTACTGGAACGCGACAGTTCTCCATGGAGAAAGAAGCATTAAAGAAACCCAACAGATCCAAGCTGTAGCAGAAGCCCTTGGGTTCTGCTGACCATGACAACCTTTGGGTGAAGCTCCAAAAGGCAGAGTTTGGGAAATGCATTTATGACTTTGGCGACGGAGCCAGAGCCCTCTGTCTCCTAAGTGTACCGTTAGATTCCCAACCACCACTCAAACCGGCCCCAAGTAGTGAAGTTGTTTCAGGGTTGAAGACCACACCGTTCAGGGGAGGTATCTTCTCCCAGCTACCAGGACAAACCTGAAAGGGATGCTCCTACACCATGCCAAAATGAGTGAAATGACCCCAGGATTTTGCCTCGTGCCTCTGAGAGCAGCCTGTCCTGGTACAGTCTGAAGAGAAATTAAAAGTTATTACATTTCTAGGTAATTAACTCACCCTTCCTGATCGAGAGTGAGTTGCAGAAGATGGAGCTTGTCATTTCCCAAGGTTTCTACGCCTGTTTGAGCCCTCCTTTTGCCCAAAGGGAAGGTCATTTTCTTCCCTAAAAGACTGCGTTTGTAAGCAATTTCCATTGTGTTTGTGAAGCGTAAGCTGACAGCAACACACCCGAGCTGGAATAGGCATCTCAAGGTGCCTTTTATTCCTTCAACAACCAACAGAAAAAGCAAGGGAGACACAGACAACACCTAACTTCCTAACACAGTTTAAGGCCACATTTAGAAAGGGTGAAAGTAAGGCTTTCTTTAAGGGGCAACACACCGATGCCACGGCGGGACCAGACACCGAGCGATCCAAAGCTGACAGGATTCCCCCAAGGAAGATCCCAAACCACCTCCTCATCTTGGCCAGCAGGTCTGTGCCTTCTTGTGGATGTAAGCAGGGAAACCAAACAAAACGCCATAGACTTCCTCCTCCAGAATATTCCCAGCAAACTGAGGGTGCTCCCCTAGAGAGATTGCTATCTTCTCAGTGTTAATCACAACAGAACCAAAGACAAGTCATTACAATATACAAATGCAGCGCGATGAACCGCGCCTAGAATCGTCACTCTGTGATCAGAGGCATTGTTATCTGTACAGTATCTTGCTGTTCACTTGGCAAGGTTAGGAGTAATACTTCTAGGGTTTAACAAAGTAAAAAGAGAATTTGCATAGATTGTACATTCAGTTCAAGGAGATTTCTGGTACCTTTTTTTTGTTGTTATCAGGTAAACGTGTTTGCAGACACAGTGAGGTAGCAGCTGTGATAGCACCATGAGCAAAAGAAGGTAACCAAGGCAGAAGCAAAGAGCAGAGAGGGATCTACACACCACTGGTGGTATCAACGAGCAGACTCGACCTGGGACCTGCAGTGTCACAAGGGTTAATCACTGCCAACACACCACTTAACTGGAGCAGCCCAGCGCTATCATGGCCCTGGGCAACACGGCTCAGGTAAGGCCTCCTTGCCTCAATTTTAAATGCTCTCCAGCCTGACTCTTCTTCCCCTTGCTGTGATGGTGGTGGTGAAGGTTTGCAAAGGCCAGTCTCTGCACCTTCAAAGGCAGTTACACATCAGAGCATCATCTTGCTCTCCTCCCAGGGTTGGCAGGTATTTCCCTACAGATTCTTCCTCGCCACCTTAACCCTAATTCACATTGTTTGTCCCCTCCAACGCTGCACCGCTCCCACGTCTGCAGGCACCAGCCCAGGAGCTGCTCTGGAGAAGCCTGAGGGTTTGGCCTGGAAAGGCTTTGCCAGGTGCTGTTTCCAGTTGCCAGTTACCACGGGCTGCACCCAATGTCCTACGGATCCTCAAGACTATCTTGTAGGCCTTGAATGGTTGAAATAAAAGCACATATGGATCATTGTCTTTTCACAGCCAGACAGAAGCCAAGGCCACTTTCTACCCACTTGGTCTGACTCTGCTGCTGCAATAACCAAACCCACCGTTGCATATATTCAGTACTCAGGCTGAAAGTCCAGGAGAGGCAACTGCTGCCCCTGCCACCAGCTCCACTGTGCTGCGTGAGAACTGAGCTGACCGCAGGCCGCTCAGAAGAGCAAACTTCTCTGATCCCCAGCTAGGGCTTTGGAAGCAGCCGAAGGGATTTGGCTCACACAAGCACAACATTTCCTGCTGAATGGAAAGCGGTGGAGCTGGCCAAGGTTTCACGTGGCCAACTCCCGGGGCTTTGGGATCTGGGAAGACAAGGAGGAGGGTGTGATAGCCGGCGGCAAGCTGGCCGCTCTCCGACAGCTGCGATGAAAGAGAAGCAGAGAAATCTGCGGGCAGTCTGTCCTCGTGTCCTGGCCACAAGAAAATCTGGATCTTGTTTTCTGTTTCTCTGGGAAGTCAGAGCTGAGCTCTCACGGCATCGGTGTTTCTCAGCCTGGCCAAGCACAAGGCGCCTGGTTGGTTCACAGCACAATTATGTCAAACTTCTGCAATGTGCCCACATCTTCTTCCCCCTTCAGTCAGGTTTAGAATATCCCAGCTCTGATCACCAGCCTCACTACTCTGTTCACTGTAACCGTGGCTAAGAGTGATGGAGACCTCGTTAGTATTGCAATTAGCATGGTGGGAGATGGACAGAAGGTGAATGTACATGAGTTGCACCTTCGGAAGGTGCTGCAGAATCACTGTTAATATGCTGTTAAACAACTGTACCTGTGTTGGGTGCCAAAGCTGATACCCAGGGAAGTCAATTTGTAGCACAGGAATGCACATTCCTCTATCTCTGGGCTCAGTGGTAAGGAAGGCTTAACAACAGAGATAGAGATGGGCTTCCCTGTGTAACGCTGACTATCAGGAAGGAATTGTTAAATTCTCTGCTTGCTGAGAGCACAAAAAGACCTAATTTCAATTCTAAAACCAGCCTGGATATCAGAAAATGAAAACACAAATATTACTACTCAATGTCCAAATGTCATCCAAGAAAGAATTGGACAAATCTGGAAAGAAACTGTCATTTGAGCTATTTCCATCAGCCTCGAGGTGTAGCATTACCATATAAACAGGTCTGCATAATGCACTGACTCTGGACAGCTTCCCTGATCAGGTACACTGATGCTCCACATCCTGCCGCTCCCTCCTGCCTGATGGTGATGGATCACAGGAGCATCACAAGGCTGTCAGGCAGAAGGGGCGGGGGATTTATACGAGCAAAGCACTACACACACACAGCACAAATGTGTGTGCATGGAAATCCACCCCAGAGGGAGGGATTCTGACCCAAACCAGCTGTCAGGTGGAGTCCTGCGCTGCCAGGGGCCCCACACAACACCCCCTGCACATTTAGATACCAAAATGAAGACATGCAACTTGTTTTGGGCAAACTGTGGGTCCCTGCTCTGAATTCTCCTTTCACCAAATGTAAGATCTGTGAAGTTATTCTCTTCTAAGAACATACAATAGTCACCAGAGGCTCCAGGTCCTGCCATGTCAGAACCCAAAGAGCCACTGAGATGGACAATGGTCTTAGCAGTGCTACCATGGCATCGGCTGGAGCCAGCTCTGAACCCTGATGCAGAGTCTTGCTTCATGGGTTTTCTTCACAACTACAGCACTTTGTAACTCACACAGTGTCCCATATAACTCATGTCTCTGTGCCTGCATCTTAGTATCTGTAGTAGAGGTTGTTGCTCAGGTCCAGAACTGGACACGGCCCCCAGAGATGCTGCAAACAGGGCAACCTGTCCTTTGCTGACTTCAGACAGATGGTACTGACCCACAGCACACCATCACCCTTTTATTCCTGCTGGACTTAACTCTGAAGCCCTTCCTCACATCAGCACTGCGTGGAAGTCTTGCCTGGGAAAGGACCACAGGACCAGCCTTAGCTCTCCTAACTAGCAGTGCCAGGATTGCTGGCATGATACTCAGCTTCCTTGTGCAGGTGCTTTTTGTTGCTCAGAAAAATGAACTATAGAAACTCTGTTTCAAGGTATTTTAACATAGGAGATTATGTAAATAGAATTACCAGCAAACCTTTGCTGTCCTTCCCTTTTTGTGCACCTTCCATTTCAAAGGATGCAAGTGGCAGATCTTCTTCTAACAAGAAAAGATGGGGTTGTTGTTACCACTTTCTGTTTGGTCTAGTTAATAATGAAAACTTACCAACCAAGCACTGCAAAACATTTCTGCTTAAGAAAAGTATCAAGTTTAAAACCCAAGCTGCTACCTGCATGCATGTGAGACCACCCTCAGCCATGGGCAAGAGCGACAGAAGATTTTCACAACTACCCCTGTGGTCTTACTGAGAACAATCACTGACTGGGGTTGTGGATGAATTTGACTGTGTGCCCTAAATACAACATTCCCTGTTTAATCTGCAGGGCTGGAACTGCGCAACCACCATTGCATCAGTGGGACTGATGCCCCACAGTGAGGACTGGAGGTCCCCAGAAAACATGAACGTCACAAAGGAATGTTAGATTAAAGCCAAGCACTGTTACAAACCCCACTGGATCCATCATACTGCTGTGTTCCCATTAAAATAAACCTGTTGATAACCCTGGCTTTAAAGACATTTGCCTCCAGAGCCAGTTGGAAACCTGGAAGGTGACCTTGACTGAAACATTCTAACCAGTGCTCACTGCTACAAGCTTTCCTAAAACTACAGCTCTCCTGTCATCAAACAAAAAGGGACTGGGAGGTGTGAGGGGGGAAGGCCTTTTCTCAATAAAGGCAGCTTCAGTTAGTAAGATAACATCATCGTCAAGCTGCAAAAGCAGCACCTACTAATTAGTCATTGACTAAAACATAAATAATAAATACCTAAGTTGTTCCTTCCATGCATCCATGTTTGTGCCAGACAGACGTCGCGATGCTCTGCCCTAATGCCAGCACAGCTGACACTGCCATTTCAAGTCCAAAGCAAACCGTGAGCAGCCTGAAACCAGGAGACACCAGCCTCCCAGTGCAATGGTCCTCTTGCTGCCCCAACAGGGATTCAGCCTTTCTGTGAGATGCACTCACAGCACGGTTCAAGGGTCTGTTTACCCTCCTGGCGTGGTCGCTCAACTCACATCAGCAGAAAGTTTGCCACCCAGCCAGGAAGGGAAACTGAGCCCTTCCTTCATGACATCAACAGGGGCTTTCCCTCATCACCCCAGTAGCTTTGATTGGCCTTTTCGGGTTACGCTGTTCACAGGAGATTACCACAGCAACACCAGCAAAGTGCATGTTTTATGCTAATGTCAAATGCATTAGTTGGAGATGAATTTGCATATAAACCCGGTATTTTTTAAAAAGTCCTTGGAATGCAAAAGAATTTGTTTCCTGCTGTAGAAAACACAGATTGAGATGCTGTGAAACCTCCCTAGAACCGGACACAGCCTGCTAAAACTTGCAGCCATGGCACAGGTAGGGTTTGGTGACAGAACAGAGCGCTGGGAATCGTGGCATCATGCTCCTCCCCGCTCAGCTCGCGGCTTCGTCAGGAGCCCCCGTCCTGCTCAGCCACCCAGACACCTTGTGCGCACATGGCAGGACACTCCGGCACGAGAAGCTGGCAGAGCAGAGGTCAAGGGAGGGATTAGTGTTAAGACTTACGAGCCACAACTCTACGGAAGAAACACGCTGTTGCAGATTTAGGTCCCAATTCTACTGTTTAGCAGGCCCACACAGCTCTGCTGCTTGAGGAAACCCCTTGGGAAAGCCAGCAAAGGGTGAGCAGAGATATCCAACCCGCCAGCCGGCCAGGCACACGGACAGGAAGCCTGCAACAATGCCTGGGTGCCGGCGGCTTCGTCAAAAACCAGCAGCTTGGCAAGGGCTGAACTCCAAATGCTGCTTTGTTCTCTAACACTCAGTACCCGGAGCCTGAACCTGGCTGCGTGAGCCATGAAAAACTCCCACAGCAAAACTCTGGCTCCAGTTAGAGTCTGACTTGAGATCAGCCTAAAAACCCTCTGAAAGTAAGCTGGACGTTTCTGCTTTTGCTCATCTTCTCTAACTAGGATGACAACAGAGATTAGCTGGGCCCAGAATTAATTAGCAATGTTACTAAAGACCCAAAAGAGCGAAGCCACACCGAGCGTTCCATGGGGCGGTGTGGCCAGGCCAGCTCCAGCCGGCGGGACCCAGCCTCCCCCGGCAGCCTGTGCGAAGGGAATTTTCCTGTGATTGGTTCATGGCAGCAAAACAAGGAAAGCCTACGAAACAGCAGAGGTACAGACAAATTTATTTTAAAAAAATCACTTTTAGCAGCTGCTCCTACACTGCCCTCTCCATGACCTGCTGCTGCCGTTTCAAAGGCCGCAGAGGCGGCGTGGTGCGGCATGGCTGGGCAGCGGAGCTGCAGGGCTGCTGGCACAGAGCTGCTGCAGAGGGCAGTGCCAAAGGCCTTGTCAGAACTTTTTTTTTCCTCTTTTTTTTTTTTTTAAATGAATTATATTGCAATAAGTAACAAAAAAGTATAATGTTCCCTTCGGTCTCCGAAATCTGGTGCGAGATTCACGTATGAGCAAGGTTAAATTCCCTTTTAGAAACCTATGCCAGAGAAGAGCGTACCGGATGCTACCTCAAGCGACCATCGGGTTTGACTGGGCCCAGCTCAGATTTGGGGTCCGGGCTCAGGGAGCTCCAGGCTGTCTGGGCACAGCTCTGCATGACAGGGCAGGCGGTGGGGCCGGTGCTGCAGATGTCCACGGCTGACCAGACGCTGCTCACCAGAGAGTCCACCCAGGCTTCCAGCCGGGCGCCCACCAGCCCCGCGTTCCTCTTGGCCTGGTCCACGCGGGCGGCACTGATGGGGATGTTCAGGACGGGGTTCAAGCCCTGGAAGCTTTGCTCCATGTAGGCGTTCTTTGGAGGCCCGCTGTGATACTTCATGGCTTCCTCTGGAAAAGCAGAAATAAACCAAAAATCAGTGCATTATAAACACCCACCAGACCAAGAGGATCTAAGGGTACTGGGAACGAAAAGGGGTGGGAAAAGGCTGGGACAGTCCCACATCCTGAGGCTGGCTGTGCCCAGCTCCTCACGCTCACTGTGATGCTAATGTGCAAGCACTGCGTTAGCAGAGCAAAGCACTCAGGCTGCAACCAGCATCGTCCTCCTCATCATCACATACAACCGGTGTCCCCAGGGCTGTGTGACACCCAGGCATGACACAGAGTTTTTGGCACAGCACAGCAAAAAGTCACGGCATCCTGGCTATGAGCTCCTGCCTGTCCCCAGCACCTGGCCTCCTTGGGACAAGCACGAGTTCTGCATTCAGGACAAGGCAACTTTGCAGCTGCTTTCCATACAGTAACTCTCACACCTCAACAAAAGGCAGGACATTGCCCCAGATCCAAACTACTGCAGGAAAAGCCCTCGCCCCACTGTGGGAAAGCCTTCAAAGACCCTGAATCGGACGCTGCTGCCCAGACTGCCTTGTCTAAAGCAACTGCCCAAGCTCCCAGCCAGGACTGAGGCGTGCTCAGAACACCAGAGTGGGACCCTCCCAAACGTTCACCACGTGCCTCTGGGAGGAAATCCGCACCCCTGGCAGCATGGAGGGGTGTTTAGCTCTGCCAACAGACACAAAGCAGGCTCCATCGGGATGCTCCAGGCTGGGAAAGTTGTGATAGCATCGGGGACCAGGGATTACACAGCTTCAATTCCTTCCTCGTGCCCTCCCTGCCTGGCTGCAGCCTGAGGCCAAGCCCCTACTTGCAGGCAGAGGAGAGCATCTCAGGGGCTGGCAATGAACCAGAACCTTTCTTCAGAGGGAAATGGGACACTGAATTGCAGCTTTGCTGGTGCATTTGCAAAGTCTTTAACATCCATTACTCTGAATTCCCAATTATATCAGTCCAGCACATCCCCATCCCCACCACACATCCCTCTGCTGTTCCTGCCATCACCCAAACCCCTCGCTTTAAGTGGCAGCTCTCCACAGCAACCCCTGCTCCAAGCAAGTTTATCCCAAAGCATGCTCTGCCAGAGCGCTGCAGTTTAAGACGCAGAACAAGCACACATGATTAAATTTCCTCCTTTGGAAGCAATTAAATATGGGAGACTGTTTGTCAACATATTAATTAAAAAGGAACATTCTAAGTAAAAATCCCCAAACAAATGAGAGTTGGCATCACTAGCAGGATCATCTGATTGAGACAGGCAGTGGGGAGAGCTGGCGGAGCTGGAGCTGGGTGTGTGCATGGTTGGGGCACGGGGCGAGGGAGACCTTCTTCCAGACAAGTAACTGGACAGAATGCAGCTTGTCGCAGGCTCCAAGGAACAAACCATGGTGTTTCTCAGCACGCTAAGGGTGACCACTGCCTACAGGGAGAAGGTACTTCTCCGACATGGAGACATGTGGTGAAGCCTGACACGGGTCTGGCAGGGGACTGCTTGGCCCCAGAGCAGATGGAGCACCCCATGTTAGGTCTCTGCGCGTCCTACAAAGAGTGAGCTGGGCAACAGCAGCCTGAGTGCAGAGCTACGTCCCCTAATCAATAGGAAATTCATCAGACTTGAGCCAGAACCCTCTCCTGGAGCCTCCAAGCCTTTGCTAACAAGTCTGCAGGAGGCAGGAAGGAGGATCCTGCTCATCCAAGCTATGCAGACATGGGATGCTCCTCACTGTGTTGAAAGAAAACCAAGAGAGAATCACTACTCTAACTCACTGGGCTGGGACAGGAGAGGGATGGTGCAGGTCCCAAGCCCTGCCAGGCTGTATGAAAGGAGTCTGGGCACGCTTACCCAGTCCTTGCTCATGGTACAGTAAGAAGGAGGTTTGCCCTTACAGGATGGGTGTTCAGACACGTTGGTCTGTACAGCTGGAGCAACCAGTTCAAAATTCGTGAAACTGTGGACACAAAGCCAGGTATTTTTGCCAGCAAACACTTCCAAACAGCCCTTGGACTTCAGGAGGATTTGCATCCATGCAAAATATATTCCATGGACTCTACACTGGCAGTGTAAGAGAGCTGATCTCTCCCCCATTTCTGTTTGCTCAGTGCTCCAGGATGGCACTTCACTTCCCAACTGACTTTCCTTGCTTTTCCTGTGGGTTTGTCCTTCGTTTTGCAGGAAAAACAAATGAGATTAGACAGAGAGTGGGCAAGGAATGAAAAACACCCTTCCCTCGGTGCACATCACGGCACGAGACCCGTGGCTCTGTTAAGCCACACAAGCCATACAGCTTCATTTCCTCCCTCCAATTGTGCTGAGGCCTCTGGCAAAGAGGTAATTTTTTATTGACACTGTGTTTGTTTTCTCTCGCAGCAAACAAGACAGTGCTGCATTTGCTCGCTGCGAAGCTAATCGACTCCTTGTCAACTGGAGCTGAACTAAATTTCAAAGCAAATCCCTGTCTTCAGGGTTTTTCTCTGGGTGAGGATTCCAGGGCATGTCTGCTCATCTGCAGCCGTGCGCCTGCCTGCTGCTGTGACTGTGTTCAGCACCAACACGTCACGTTACCTTGGGTTAATTTAAAGAAATCACAGCAGTTCTGACACAAGTTGCCACCCACTTTATAATCCGCATAGATGCAAATAGAATTGATTGAGCCGCTGCAAACAACCAGCGGCAAAACAAAGGTTTCCCAGTATATACTTAATTAAGATGATCTATAAATATGGATTAGGTTAAAAGGCCTTTGAGATGCATGTGTGCAGCTTGTCTGCTAATCCCTTTGAGAGAGGCAGCTGCAGCCCGGGGCAGGGGGAGCTGGGCTTCAAGGCTCCCCATCCCACTGTGGAGCCGCAGACATCAGAAGCCCCATGTCCAGGGAAACATCACCAAGCTAGGAACCGAACGTGAAAGGCCTCTCTCAAGGCCAAGAAGGGGGATGCTCCTGTTCACCGCCCTCCCTGTTTGCAGAAGGGTTTCATTTATTTGTTTGCCTTATTTTCAAGCTGGTGTTTGCTGTGAGCTGGAGGTTTGGGGTGTTTTCTGCCCCCACAGTGAACGTGCCCACTGGCTCACAGTAACCTGCTTGGCTTCAGCAATGCATGGCAACTTGTTGTCATCACTCCAGCTGCGACATTGCTGGGCAAACTTTACCATGGAAAGAAACTGGGGAATTGCTTCAGGTTTTTCTCTGCCCCTCTCTGTGCCCCTGGGACACACGTGTGATCATGCTCAGCATGACTGCTTCACATGGACCTTGTAGAGCAGGAAGGGTGGGGAAGCGGGATGATGGGGACCAGGGCCAGCCCCTACTGAATTCACTCTCTCCTCAGGAATTTAAATCTCCTCAGTAGCTTGGATTAGTCTGTGAAATTCCAGCTAATTGCTCTGAATTACACCTGTTGTTTGGCTCTGCCTCTCCAGTCCCTATGTGGGGAATGTGGACATTTGGCCACGAACCTCTAAACTGCCCTTAAATTCAGGCTGCTGTTACCCCCATTCCTGCCTGTCCCCACTGCCACTCATCTTCTGCTTATCTTCTCCCTGGTTTGTCCCCTCCACACGTTCCGTTCCCTCTCCGACTTGGCACAGTTCAGTCCTGGGGTGTCCTGCTGTCCTTGGCAGCTCTCCCGTGTCCTCACAGCAAGCACGGAGTACTTGGCTTCCACACACTCGGCCATATGGTGAGAAACTCAAACTCGCCATTGGGAAGAAGAATAAACCAGAATCTGCCTGGGCAGGACATGGGGGGAGGAGACACTGGCAGGGCAAGTGAACCTGGTTTGGCCAAATGATTTATCCTTCCCTTCCCTTTTTTGCCTCTCTCCAGCCAGGCACCCTGGAGTCAGAGGATCTGCTGATGGCAGAGCTGATGGGTGGCACAGCTTGCACTAGAGAATACAGACACAGGGTTGGAGGGCTGGGGGGCAAGAGGAGCAAGAAAGGACAAACCACATCAGGCTCCAGACTGAAATAGCTTTGGGAGCCTCATTTAGAGTGGAAACACCCCAAAGTCCCTGCGTACTCCGTAAGTCCCTGCAAGGACAGACCTCTGGCTCCCAGGGGTCCAGGTTTGAAATGTTCAGACTATCTTTGCTTTTACAACAGTTTACATTCTGTCAGCCAACACGTATCTGGACACATCATCAGACACACACCTGCTCCTGGTTTCCCTTCACATTTGTACTTGCGCACACAGACTCTAGGCCAAAATTAATAAATAGATGGGAATAGAAAATGAACAAACAAGCTCCCCAGGCTGCTTTCATAAACCCCTAAACAAAACACCTTGGTAGCCATCCCGTGATTATTTGTTTTAATTTGGAACTGTAATCATGGATTCTGAGAGTCACGATCCAGGAACGAAGGCGTCTCGCTCTGATTACTCAGCAGAGGAACAAGTGGCTCCCCTCAGGATGCTGAGACACCAAAAGCACCTTCCCTGCCTGTGCCTGTGCCGACCTGATGTGCAGGCACAGGATGGCTTAGGAAACACAGTGATGTGTTCGGGTTGGGGCTCTCCAGGGACAGGATGACAATAGCAGCTGCTGTGCTGCTGCCGGACCCGTGCAAACGCTTGTTTGAATGACACAGACAAACTGCACACAGGACCACAGAGAGAGTCTTATGTCTGTAACTCCACAGACTCCGGTTGAGTCCGGGAGACAGGGTGTGAGGGCAGAGCGCTATTAAGCAAATGGCATGCAAAGCAGCACAGAATGTATCCCTCATTCAAAACCCTTCACAGAATCACAAGGTTGGAAAAGACCTTTAAGATCATCAAGTCCTTCTGGGGCAGTGAAGTCCTTTCCAGGGTAACCATCCTGACAAAGACCTATCACCTTTTTCCCCTCTTTTTTTTATGGGAATGAGGGAAGATGGTCAGAACAACAGAATTTTAAAGAATTCCTTAATAAAACACATTCTCCTCTTCTGCTGATAAGTCCCAGCTAAGCCTGATGTCTGTTTTACTTTCAGTGTTAAGACAACAATGCTATCCCTTCATTTGAGAAGATTTTTGGCAGCTCTCGCATTGTTTACAACAGTAACAGAAATTGGTCTTTGAGAAGTTCTAATTCATCTGTCATACTCTCATAATGCCTTTATTTGGCAGGGAAAAATGTATTTAAATAATAAAGTGGTGACAAAGCGACAAAAGCTGGAAATCAAAGCTAAGAGACAATAGCCTGCACACAGCACAATGGTGTCACCCAGACAGAGAGCCTGAAAAAACCCAAACAATGGGAATTTGCATTGTAAATACAGTTCTAACTACAGCAGAGTGCCACTATCTGCCCTGTAATTAATTTCCTTCTCTACCTTCATGCCTCAGACATCTGGAAGTTGTACATCACATCATCGGTAGCAAATCACTCCTGTGGCTTTTTCCCCTAGCTAATATTGTTCCCAAGCTTCATATTTCACTCCTACAGTAAAGTTTAGTTACCATATGAATGAGCAGGGTTCTTTAACAAAAACCCTGAGCCAGATCATCTCCTGGTGCATCAATGGGCAACTCCATCACTGTAGCAGAGTTGTTCCCCATTCGGAGTGTGGGCCAAAGGGGGCTTTGGCTCCTGCCACGGTGACACACGTAACTGCCCGCGGGGCTCTCATGATACAGGGGATGTGGGGAGGGTGCTCGCTACACGCCACGTTTCCCAACCAATTTATGCCTTAACTGCTGAATTAGCAACAAACATGGAACTCGTTCATCTCCAGGAGGTGAGTAGTAACCGCTGCCTCAGAGGAGTGGGCTTCCCTGCTGTATGCCTTCAGCGCACCGAGCGTCTGCACAATTGATCAGTGCTATTAGCTAATAACAGCAGGCTGCTCCCCGGTTAGCTTCTACTTAAGAAACGATGCCACCAAATGTTAGCAGGAGAAATGAGTGAGTTGGCGCTGAGGAACGTGTGGAATCAGGCTCCCGTGGAGCGCGGGAAGGGCCGCGTTAGCGCTCAGCGGTCGGCTGCTGGTGTTTGTGTTAAGGAGCAGCGCGGGAAGGTAAACGCCTGGCTCTGGCTATCTGCTGCCGTGTCAGGAAGAACTGCTTCTGAAAGCTTCATAGGATCACTCATGTTTCTAGCAATTTCAGGATGTCTGAAGCTCTGAATATTAATGCTCCTGAGCGCGTGAACAAGATGGTAAAGATGCTCACAGCCACAAACTTGGTTTGATCTCAGTGAGCAAGGAACAGACGTGCTGCAAAACCTCCTATCTTCCCTGGCCATGACCTCGCATCCGCTGAAGACCCAGGCACTAAGTGATGCCTGAGCTAGTGTGAACTGCTGTGGCCAGCCCGCAGCCCCCGGCAGCGATCACAGGGCTCAGGGCCAGGGCAGCACTGAAGAAAACTGCTTCCTTCTGGAGAACATCAGCGTGGATCTGACAGCGTACTGCCGCGGTCTCGCCCTGTGTGCTTACTGGGGTCACCGTACCCACCAGTATCTCTGCAGCACGGCAGCCAGGCTCTTGCAGAGCAGGTTTTGGCAGGTACCAGGCAAGAGTGGATGTTGGGACCTGACATGCCAGGGGAGCTCTGGCCTAGGGCATTTCTGCCTAACTCAGCATTTTGTGTACTAGTGCTTGTAGTGTTAAACACACAGGCTTTGTCAGGATAGCAGCTTAAACTTTGTGACTCTTTATGGGCAAACACAAGTGAAAAGCAGCAGGGAAAGGCCCATTTTTCTTTCTAGATGATGGCTTTTACAACAGCTGTTGGATTACTGAGAGTCTGAAGTTCTTTGCATTCTGAACTGAGCCTATTTTAAAGATATAAATAGACTTTAATGCAAAGTGGGGGTGTTTTACGGACTGGATACAGAGTTCTGCATGTCTTAGCACAACAATTTCTTCCGATTTAGCATCTATACAATTCCCTCCTTTTCTCCTTTCCCCATTCAGCACTACTTAGTATTTAACAGTAGCATTTGCAGTGAAAACAGCCACAATAACTGCATTATTCCTGCGAACTCACCTTGCTTGATAGGCTGCCTGTTCGAGAAGGTGAGCGGAGTAACGAGGAATTTGGTTTCAGCCACCTGTACCCAGTGGTGCAGAATTTTTATCGTCCAGACACCGGGTCGCAGGGGCAGATTCAAAGGGGGTTTGTAGTGAGTGAATTCGGCGCTGGACTCGATCAGAATATCGTACGTTGCTGCAATTACATTGACAGGATCCACCCAGATGACAGTGACGGTGACGTTGGGGCCTTTGCCCCATTTCTGCATGCCCACTGGCTCATCTGTCGGCCCGAGGAGGCCTCCAAAATTCCGGAAGAGCCTTTCCTTGGCGTCCCACTCGGTACCAATCTGAAACAGAAGAGCACATTGCTGTTACTGCCAGCTCTGTAAGTACCTAAGACCCTTACACCAAACAAGGGCTCTCAAGACACACGAACTATGTTTCATAACAAGAATGATGCATCTGTATAAAGGACAATGGCAACGTGACCTGGGATCCTAACGTGTACAGAAGCTGTGAGACAACCTCGAATGCCAGGCTTGGGTTTCTGGTCCAATTGTCTGCTTCTGATGGGCATAAAAGGTTTCTTTGCATTAAGAGTCATGTGTATAACAGGCTATAGGAGGTCTCCTTTTCCTGCCCACGGAACCAGCCTATAAAGCCTGAACACACAGGGAAAAAAATATAACCCATCACCTCCTCATGAAAATGTATGACACTTTTGAGAGATGGACCCTGCAAAGGGGACCTACTTGGTTATTGCTGCGGGCAGGGAAGGGGCTTTTCCTGACTTAGGACAAGTCACATCGGGTCCCTTGCCGCGGTGGATCTGTGAGCTGCCATCTCCTTGCACTCCCCTTGCGCCTGACGTGGGAAGCTATTTCTGGTAAACTCCTTTCTAACTGTCATAACAGTGAGATTGTTTTTAATTTATTCACTAACTAACAGGAAAGCAGCTGAATCACAACCCAGTGTAAATATTTAATGGACCTTTCTTTTTCCTAGCAGCTTTCATATTTCACTGCTCTTTATATGAATTTTAATGGTTCACCCATGACCCCCAGATGAAATCAACTTACGAGCTGTTGCCATTAACACTTGAGCACTTGAAAACAAGCCCCTCTAGACAGGTAGCATGAGAATGCAGTAACTGGTGTTCTCAGGCCAATTTGAAAGGCATTTTACTGCCCCAGCACTAAATCCAGCATGGGAGGATGAGGCTGACCAGTACCGAGCCACTTCCAACACTTGAAACAACAAGCTGGTGGGCCGCAGACTCGAAGGCGGTGGTGTTGCTTTTGGAGGAAGCACCTGCCTTGCTTGTCCCATGAGGTCCTGTTCCCATGGCCTCAGATCAAAAGGGATCAGTACCAAACACAGAAGGGTTTGAGGATTCCTACTGGAAGCAAAGAGCAGGAGAGCCCCACGGCTCTTTTAGGCAAGCACACATCTGAAACCATTCCTTGGAGAGACATGTGGATGCTTTGGCCAGCCTGGTACTGAAACCCCTCCTAGACCCTCAGGTCTGTCTTGGCCTTCATCTCCAAAGCAGCAGTGCAGATGACCCAAGAGTTGATCTGTTCCCTATACAGTGGTGGTCCCCAAGGACCACGCACACACAGACAGGGTCCCCTCACATGTGGGTATCAATGATTTCCCCAGCACAGAGCTGTCCCTGTCCCTAATCTCCATATCACAAGGGCATGGTCAGAGCTTGCTCTCCTGAAAGCATAGCAAGTAACCAACTGTAGCTTGTTTGCTCCTCAGATCTTTCTTCAAGATCTAATCCCACTTGATGACAGTAAGTGGTTCCAACGTAATGCCAAAATCCCTCCAAATCCACACAATTTAGCAGTTACCTGATGCCCACTCCCACTGGAACCTGGGCTGGAAACAGGGTGGTCCCCAGTCCCTTCTAAAGAAATCACTGCAGCTGGTGGAGAAACTGCAGGAGAACTGAAGGCAAAAAACTACAAGGGCAGTAGAATGAAAACTCTAAATCCATCTGTCATCACATGAATTCCTCCCACCGGGCTATGACGCTGTAGAAGGGGAGACAAAACGAGCCTTCCTCTGCTCTGCAATCAAGACAGCAGCAGCGCTGGTGTTTCAGAGGTGTTTCACCTCACACACCAGCTAATCAAACCTGACAGCGTAGCCCAGATATCAGACCCAAGCATCGACTGCCTCGAGGAGCTGTCAGGGCGACTGTCCTGACAAGACCGACTGAGTATGTATGGAAATAAGCTGAGAGAGAAAATTTCCTGACCAGATCTTATTATCTGCTCCGACAGCCTTCACGGAGTGTGGCCATATCACACCTACCAGAGCACAAGAGACCTAGAAATCATAAAGCCACGGCTTCTGAAACAAATCCGCACCCTCCTGGGCAAAGAAAACCCGACAAGGAAACTCCCTCTACCACCTTCAATATTACTGCAGAACTCCTCACAGCTTATCTCGTCCTCAAAAGACAAACATCCACCCTGCCATACAGCTATTCCCCCCACCTCCAGGTGACATTGCTGGACCGCCAGGCTGCACAGAAGTTGAGATGGAGAACCTGGGACTGACGTGTTCACATGCACAAAGGTGTATTATAGAATAGAAAAGCAAAGATTGCTTTTGGGGGGAAAAACCATAACAAAATTGTTGGCTTCGTGCAGGCATGCTATTCAGTTGTCTACTGGAAGCCCAGTGTTACAGCTGAAGGGCAGGAGAAGGGCCAGATGAAGCGATGATTCACATGCTGGCCCCAACTGCTTCACAGAATCACAGAATCCCAGACTGGTCTGGGTTGAAAGGGACCCCAAGGAGCACAGAGCTCCAACCCCCTGCCACAGGCAGGGACACCAACCTCCAGGCCTGGAGCTACACAAGGTTGCCCAGGGCCCCAGCCAACCTGGCCTTGAACACCTCCAGGGATGGGGCACCTACCACCTCACTTTCCCTGAGCAACATTGCTGTTGGGATGTGCAGGTCCATGGAGACACATCTCTATATGGGGCCTGCCTGCTGCCCAGCTGAGGGACGCATGGCTGGCAGGAACAGCTGGTCGTGTGAGTGCAGTATTTCCAAGGCTACCTGGCCTGAAGCCTAGGTAGGGGTTTACACCTCTTGGGTGGCTGAGCTCCTGATACCAAGACACCTGGTTTAGAGGCACCACAGCCCTGTCACAGCTTTCACAGCCCCTTCAGACGCTGTATGTAGACTTTCGCTTTCAAACAGAATACGGAGTATGGGTGGAACCAAGCAGTAATGAGTCTCTCATAAATTAGGAAGGGATGTGGCACAGAAACGGACGTTTTCCACATCATTATTTTAATCACCACGATTTAGAGCTTCGAGAGGTGGCACTGTGCACGGGGTACGGTTGGGAAGCTGGAAGTCTCTCATTGGCTTAAAACTTCTGTTTCTATCTCTGTTCAGTCCCAAGATAAAATTTTCCCAAGATAAATTATGCCTTGATTATGGGTTTGTGTCTCATTGCTCACCACAAACAGGACCATTAGGTTCACACAATGCACGCTAATTGCCTGCCACCTAGTTTATTTTATTCTCTGTGATGAATCATGAGTCTTAACAAGACCAAAAATGAACTTCGTGTTGCAGTGATACACGGTGAGCTCAGACTCTTAGTGCTGCACAGCAACTCCACCTTCTGCCCTCCATGGAAAAGCTGCCACGACCCTAGGCTGGCAGGATGCACCCAGCGTGTGCGGTGCACAAGGTGGTTTGAGGAGGTTGGGGGAGTTCCAGGCTTGGAAATTGTCTCTCTTGGACCCCCTGTAAGTTCATTTCACTTTACTGAGCCCGGGATGGAGCGCGGGAGCCATGTGCCGTGGAACCGCTGCCGTGGCCCTTGCTGGCTGCCAGGCAGCCCAGGAGGCTGGTTTCCACCCACTTGTCTCTCTGTGGGACACGGTGGAATCTGCCATGCAGGGAGCAAAGCCGGAGGAGCCAAGTGAAGGAGCAGGAAGGGCTGATGGGAGTGACTCTACCGCCTCGGCCGTGGTTTCAGTTGTGCATTGAGGTCACAAATACACCTGGGAGCAGGTTCAGTGTGGCGTATTTGTGCTCACACTGTTGTTCCCGTGGCTGTGGGCTGGGAGAGGGAAGAAACACCCCAGCTAAACCATTCAGCTCTCAGTTTCACCAGGCAGGTTGTTGAAAACCCAGCAGCTACCTGTTCGTGTAAGCACAGACCCCGAGTTTCATCTCCTGTGCTGAACCTGCGGGATGTCCCCATCCCAGCCCAACTACCGAGTCTGCATCACACTTGCTGGGCTTGGATGAAGAGGCACTGTTTTAATGAGCAGCAGCAGGTCAGTGGCTTCCCAGCCACAGTGAAGCCAAGGAGGTTAATGCTGGATTTGTACCAGGGCAACTGAGAGAATAATTGGGCTCAAAGGCAGAGATGCCTGCAGGCCAAGGGAAGGCAGAAAATAAAATAAACAATTAAGAAATAATTAAATGATTTACTTTGTACCTCCTGGTCTTCTAGAATCTGGATCATCTATGAAAGGAGTAGACAAAGACTTCAGGTGAAGGAAAAAGAAAGAAAACAAACAAGCTGCCATCAAAACTCTTCTGAGTTTCAAACAGAAGATGACATTTCCTTAGCCTGAAAAAGGCTCAGCAGTGATTAAATCCTTCCCATGCTTTGCACTCACACTGTGGTACAGCTTCTAGAGTGGCCGTGGTCTCCGGGGCCACAAAGGGCATCTCATTCATCCCACGGGACTTGGGATCCTCACTGCAGGGCTCGTTTTGGGGAAAGAGAACCTGGTTTGATTCCAATGGGGTGGGGGGACCTAGTAAGGGCCAGGAATAAATCCCAGTCTCAGGTTTTTCCCTCCCTCTGACTGATGTATTATTTCTACAGGCTTTCACTGGAGCTCTCAAACACTCAGACTTATTTTCACCATGGAATTAGAAACAAAATCTTCCTGCTGTTGGCCTGGTTGCTTTCAAAAGATGGACCCAGAGCAGACATCAGGCTGCAAGTGAGATGAAAAGTACCAAATAAACAGCAGAAATGCTCCTACAAATCACAAGAATTAAAGCTTGTATGGCCATTCATCACTGCATGAAATGGCAAGCCTGCATCGGACACGTTGATGGATGGAGCGTGCTTTCCATCCATCTCTTTAATGGCACATTAGTGTCATGGATTTGCCATGCACACCAAAACACTGAATCCTACCTAGGCATTTCTTAATTGCACAAGAAGATGGTAATTTATGGACTTGGCCATAATGACTGGAACACATTTGTTCAATCAATTTTATACCTTAATTGAAATTTGTGGCTTAACAAGAAAAATCATGAAATTAACTGCTCAGGCAGTTGCATCTTTAAACCAGAACACAGGTGTCAGGTTCTGTTAGTGGTCAAACTTCCTGATATATTTTAAGGTCCATTTTTTACACTCTGCCAGATCCCAAGACAAATTCCTACAAGAAATAAGAGTATTTGTGGGAAATCTCAGCCACCGCTGTGATCATTTTCTCTTTTGTGTTCCAGCATCAATACTCTGCTCGCATGTGGCACTGGTGCCTGGCTGTCACTAATTTTGTGAGGGTTTTTTCAGCACCCTCTAGAGAGTAATGCCTACCACACCTCCTTTCACACCTGGAGCTGTAGAAACCCGGTGTTTTTCCCAGGTGTCTCTCACAGCCCTCACCACGATCACAGTCACAAAACCTCTACGTTACTGAGCCCCTGTGGCAACAGCAAATGCCTTCGGTTGGTTCTTAAGCCAGGAGGGAGTGAGGTCCCTCACAGTAACGTAAGGAGTGGACACAATGATTTTTAAGGTCTTTTCCAACCTTGATGATTTCTGTGAGTGAGGGTTGAGCACAGATCTGAACTGGCAGCAGTATCTCCTTTGATGAAGAGGATGTTACGCTAGAGAGCCACTCTCCCCTAAGAATTACATGGAAGTAGAGCTTCCAGCAGCATCCTGCTGCACCAGTACGCACTCCCTTGTGGCCTTCTTCATGGGTGGCTGCAAACACCTACCTCTGAGAACTGTAACCTTCCAAAATCGCTTGGTGGACTCGCAATCTTGAAGACTTTCTTGGGCATCACCCACGTTTCCAAAGTCTCCAGTTTACTGACAGCCAGGTTGGTCGCGTGGTGTCTGATCAGGAAGCCTTGGAAACGGTCAGCAAGGAAGTAAAGATGGATGGAAACCGGGTGGCCCATGGGGTAGTATCTGTAAAACAGCACATGCACATGCCCACCAGTTACACCAGAGAGACGTGAAATCTCCATTTCCTTGGAGCTAATGGCTTCAGAAGCATTGGTTTCAGCAAGAAAATTCACCGCTGTACATTAAGTGATTCCAAATGTGTTCATGACTCATTATCTAATATTTTTAGGCTGTTCCAATTACCCTGAAACATAAAAAACGTTACTAAGAATACATGCTCGCTTAGAACATCCTCACAGCACTGAGCTGTTTAGGAGACACCCCTGCGTGCCAGAAACCTCCCTTCCCACACTACCCCTTCTGGATAAGAGCTGCCAGCCGGAGATATACATCACCAGGCTGCAGCACGGCTTCACAGGGCAAACGACGGTCAAGAAATGTGTCCATTGCTCCAAATCAGGTGGCCTCCCTTCCCCCTGTTTCCCTGGGGATGGCAGCGGATGCTGTGAGGCTGGGTACTGGCGACCTGGTGCCCGCTCCCTTCCCCACACACCAACCCGGGCTGTGCGCCATAGGGTTGCACTGCGGCGAGGGGCACTGGCACCCCGGCCCCTGCTTTAGGTATCCTTCATTTTAGAAAATAAGCTTCACACTCCTTAAAGACTTGAGGTTGCTTCTGTTGTGGATTTCTTTACTTCTAACTAAAAATAAACTGAGAAAGGTCAAACAAACAGAACAAAGCTCTCCTTGGGGGATTTGGGAGCCTTCAGCTACAGCTCAGGTTTAAAGGTGTTGCAGTCACGGTTTCAGATAATTAAAATTTATGGTCAATTGTCTGATACGGCCTCAGAAACATCTATAATGATGTTTGTGTACATATGGATGCATAAATAATTAAAACTATGCTATTTGTAGCTCTGAAATCAAGTATTTTGCTACTTTACAGCATTGACATTAACTGGGAAACAATGCATTTAAACCAACCAGTCCCACACCTTCCCAGTCACGTCAGACACGTCTGACTCCCCATGCTAGATACCACGTCTCAGGACATCAGCATGAAGGAGTGACCCAGGGAGGACTTCCCATTGCACGAAGCCAGCAACACTGAGAAGGAAGCTTCTAGAGCTTGAGAAAAACACAGCAAGACAGGGCACAAACTGGGCCAGCATCCATGGACTGAGCAAAACCACAGCAGAGCTGCACAGACAACACAGCCAACAATCTAACTCCTGTCCGAGAACCGAGGCCTCCTGTTCTATATGTGTGCTCCAGCAAATATTTACAATATCCCTGAAATAGCCTGAGTAAATTGTCTCTTGGCAGCAGTGAGTAAAAATGCCAGGAGATGAACAGAAATGAATTAAATCTCAATCCCGTGGTAATGTTGCTCCCACCCAAGATGCTGATACATGATCTGGTTCAGTGCAGTGTGGTCTGCAGGGCATAGCTCCCTGGGGCTGGGGCTGGCCCTTGGGAGAAACGCAGGCCAGGCAGCTCCTGGTCTCGCTGCAGGTGACCACAGGGGACTGACCGCAGCGGGATGTGAAGCAGTCGAGGCAGTGCTGGCAGAGCTGGCCGCAGTGTGAAATGAGCTGGGGTGGTGGCTGTTGCTGGCCCCAACAGCAAGGGGAACAAACATACCCCTGCCGTGAGCACAAGAGACACAGAGACCTGAGAGGGAAAGAGGAAGCACATCTACCTGCACACCTATAAAGATACGAATCATAAACCCCCCTTGCCCTGATTTAGATCAGACGCTGGCTCGCAGCATTTTGCAGGGGCTCAGGGAATCGAAGCCCCTGCTCAGCATCCCTGCCTGAAGCCCTCCCTGCCCGGTGAGGTGAGGGGGCCATGCTTTATCCCACAGCCAGCTGCGATCGGCGTGGATGACAAGGCTTCCCGATCTATAACCCGAGCAAGCTTGAAAAGCACCTTGAGCTCCTGTGCACTGAGAAGCTCCCCAGAAACGGAGCTGCTTATTGATATAAATCATCATCAGAGCACAGGCAAAAGGAGTAAGCACAAAAGTAATTGTCAGATTATTTCAGGACTGGTCATACATAACTCCCATTGCCCCTGCTGCCTTCGCTCTGCAGGACAAATGACCCAGGATTTCTCTAGGTCTGCCTTTATTTCATATAAGGCATGCGACTAATGATTATTTCTATCTAATTGTTATTGATCTGTTATTGCTTTGCACCAGTAACCTTTACTGGCAAAGCTGCAATGGGAATCTGGACCACTTATTGCCACGTCTTTCTAGATGGGGCATTATTCAGCACTTCCATGGCTACGGAGGAAGGTCAAGGCACACACAGGTCCTGCTCCAGAACGTAAGAGGAGTGAAATGTGTCCATCAGAGCACAAGAACCATTGCCAGCCTGTGCTGACTTAGGATAAAAAAGGCCAGGCCCAAAGAAAGCCACGCTGAAAGAGGAACTGAGAGACTCCAAAGGAAGGCTGTAAAAGATGAACCATCTCTGCTTTGAATGTCAACAGTTTTGGATGTGTTTGCAGACAGCAAACATACCATGAAGAGAGCCTGTTCTGTGCAGGTCTCCAGGAGTTCTTCCTTCAAATCCCTTTACTCTGAATTCTCCTTTGCTAGGCTTCCTGGTGCAAAAGGTGTCTGGAATACAGGGGGTCCCCGGAATACTGTGTGCCTTTAAAGAATAAGGGCCTGTATTTGCTATACATACATATGTATTTATGCAGACATACATTTATTTATTTGATGCTACTGGATCCCACCAGTTGCACCACTTTTGGGACAGAAAGCTGCACCAAGCTGTCAAACCGAGCTCAAGCAGGTGCTTCTCTGTATGCGGTGTGTGCACCCAGGGGAGCAAATGAGGCCCACGAACCTGCCTGTGTTCAGATTAATGCTGAAATCCTGTGCCCTGCTTTTGGTAAGCATAATAGAGGTGAACATGACCTCTGCTGCAATCACACGGAGGGTTTAGGAGCCGCAGGTATAATACACTTGCTCTGGAATTAATCAAGGAAACGCAGCAGTGGGGTAGCACTGCCTAACTGGGTCCTGTCAGTCTTCATCAGGCTGGAGAGCAGCTCCTTAAGAGTGCAGCAAACAGGTCACCGAATGTCAGCCCTGAATAACCAACGCTTTATTACAGGCATAAATACTCCTGGAAACAAGCGCTGTGCACTTGCAGCCTAGCCCTGTGTGTGACGGTCGGCTCCTGCCAGCACAGCCCAGGACAACCTCTGCCAGCACTCGGCAGTCAGTCCGTGTCCCCTGAAACACCCGAAGACAGACAGACAGACAGACTAACCGGCAGCTGTTGTCTCCAGTGGCGTGGAATGAAGTCTCTGCTCTCCGCAGCCCCAGGCGGGCGAAGGCGTGGTACATGGTGAGGGCGACGTCGCTGAGGGTGTGCAGGCCGTCGGGCTCATCATACGCGTTCTCCCAGTAGGACCGCAGGCCGGGTGTGCCGGAGGGGTAGTTGCCGTACAAGTAGTAGTCCAACTGGCCAATTATCTCTTGATTCACAACGGCTTCAAACTTGCGGGCAAAGAAGGTTGGCCTGGCAGTCTGCTGTGGGGACAGGAAAGGACAGGACCCTGGAGTGAGTCCCCGTTTTTAGCCACGATGCTTTGTCCTAATCAATGGGTTGTAGCTGAGGACATGAACTGGTTCTCCCCAGGGGCAAAGGTGGTTTAAGAGGTCACCTTTGTGACCATTTGTCATTACAAGTGTCATTAAAATGACATAATTACTCAATGAAAATGTGTCACCCTGTGCCGCCCACTGTCCCTCCTAGCCCTGCTCTGGAAGGCTCTCCACATGCCGGTGGATGGGCAACACTCTCCCAACCACCACATCAGCCTGGGGATGACGCATGTGTGATCAGCAGCCAGGCAGGCAGCAAAGTGTCTGTGGAGAAGGGGCTCAGCCAAGGCAGAGCAGTGTTTTGCACGCACGGATCTGCTTCCGCAGGTGGTACAAGGGCTCTGGGAGAGGTGCCACCAGTGGCTGCGGTTTCTCAGCCTCTGACCCTACAGAGTGTTGCTCTGCACTTGACACAGCCCTGGGTATATCACCGGTCCGTATGCTGCTCGACTACCATTAGCTTTTAAAAAGCCTTTGGTTCTGAGGTGCCGAGGGGTTCAGGAGTGCCCTAGGTGGTTGCAAAATTCTTTTGAGGATGCTCAGCTTTACCGAGTCGGGACAAGTTGCGGGCTCTCTGCTCTCCTTGGCTGCAGCCTGCTTTGTGCCTTGGTGGGCACCATGAGCCAGCCTTCTGGTGCCACCTGCTCATCCGAGGGGCTCTCACCCACTCAGCAAGCATCACAGGTTGCCTTTACACACTCTGCTTCTGAACTTTCCCTCAGCTTACCCAACTGCTTTCTGAAATGCCAGTGTGGGATGTTTTCCCAGCCTGGAGCAGCCCAGCAGGATTCTATTGCTTGCCATGGGCTCTGTGCTGCTGCCTTCCCTGGGACCCATGCTGGCCTGGCTGAGCCTCACTCAGATAATGTCTCATTGGCTCTTTCTGCCAGCGCTGGCTTCAGACGCGCACGGCGGGCAGAGAGAAAAGCTCTCTGTTTGGGAGCAGGCCTCATTTCTGTGCATTTCCCCGTCCCACACAGAGCCTGAACAAACACACTTTATGCAGGGAACCCTGAGGAGCTACAGGGCTGGAATGGCAAATCTGGTGACCTGGGAACAAGTGGCTGTTCATTCCGAATAGCGGGTACCCAGCCCAGATGCAGTCTGGAGACCGAGCGTGCCCTCGAGCACAAGGATTTGCTCTCATGGCTGCCTCGAGGAAGCTGCTCCACAAAGGAACGATTAAACATTTGGAGGCAGTCCTGCCAAGCCTGGGTGATCGCAACCTCAGGACTCTGCCCCCAAAATCGGCAGATAAACTTAATTGTTTTTAGTTTCATGTTGATGAATAGGATCACAAAAACTGATTTGCCTTGAGCTCCATAAGCCTCTAGCAGGCACTGCAGTCAGCTTGTAACCTTTTTTCAAAGATGAAAGCCATCGCTTCGATAGGAGAGGCTGGAGCTTCATGAAATCATGAAAGCACCTGAGCAGGAACTTTGGAAAAAACCCTTTGCAACAAATCCAGAAGAGCTGTCAAGGAGTATCAGTACAGTAAGAGATGCATCAAGCTTTTATTTATTCTCCTGAAATTAAGAGCAGAGCTTCCTAATGCCTCTTTCTGCACCGTGTTAGCTGGGGCAAATCCTCCCATCATACTCCCTGCTGCACCCTGGCAGCCCCACACCCCCAGCAGAGGGGAAGAGCTGCTCTCTGGGTACCGGTGCCAGACTGCTTCAGTTACCTGGAATCGGTGGAAGTCTGCTGGCTTGAAGTCATTAGGGGAACAGCCACACCAGTCCACAATGTGCTTGTACTGACACTTACAGCCGAGCTTACGGTTCCAGTTTGTGATGCGCAAGTTGTTGTCCACCATGGAGTCACAGTATGGGCTATTTTCCAGGACAGTGTGAAAGAAGGACTGCAGGATGGACAGAGCAGATGAGGACAATCAGATCCACAGATTTCCATTTTCTCCTTCACTTCAGCCTGAACCTAAGGCAGGGGACTTAATTTCTTTTAAAATGACTGGGTTCGTGAGCTCGTTCCATGGAGCAGGATTTACAGCATGCTATAGCCCTGGCCAAACTGCAACCCCATACAGCCGAGGCTTGCCAAAACAACGTGGCACAGTGTAACTGCCCTTCTGCGGTGACCAGCTTTAGGCACTGGGAGGCCAAAGGACTGCAGGAAAGGCCCCAGTGCCAGCCATTTATTTATTTTTATTGCAGCTGTATGAGCAGTTCTAAGAAATTCCCATTATTTCCTTTCTGTAAGATACTTCCTGGTCTAACAGCTTTAGGACGGTTCACCCAAGCAATGTGCTAATGGTGTATCTCATGCTGTTTCCCAAGACAGCTCTCAAGCCTTCACCATCACCACAGCCACTACGACAAACACGGAGCCTCAGACAGCTCTTCCCTGGGTGTCTCCATCTCCAGGGCTCCGAAATGCCCAGCTAGCTGAGTGGCCTGGCTCTGGACACACCGCTCAGCCCAGGCTCCAGAAGGATGTTCTGCCTCCTACAATTACGTCTGAAACCCTAAGTCTTTATTTGCTGACTCAAGGCAGCAGGGAATTCCTATTGGGCTCTCCTAATTACATCCCCATAATATCAGCTATTACATAAATCATGCGTCATGGAGACTGCTACAGCAGGTTACCAGGTCAGCGAAGGCCAGGTGGTTTTAAGAACCCAGGTCTATATCTTCCAAAGGAAACCTTGCAGAGAGAAGCTATGGAATGCCATCAAATTTAGCCCTGTTAGAGAGGATTTCTGAAGCAGTGACTTCTCTTTAAAATCAGCAATAGTAAGACCTATAAATAACCAGCATAACATTAGCATGGCTGGCCCCCAAATAATCCCACTACCCTTTTTAATGTTAAATGACAGCCCAGTGAATATGGATTTTATGCTTGAACTGCTTGGCTAAACCCATACAGGCATCCATTCTCATTCGAGCGAGAGGGGAAAAAAAAACCCTCCTCAATTACCCATTGCCCTGTGTCCTTCCATAATGATACAGAAATTTCTCCGAGATAATGGATGAAAAGGTTATCGGAGTTGATAGAAAAGGTGATTTTTAACCAAAATGGGATTAAAGCAAGATTATTCCACATGTGTGTGGAATAATAAACCCCTATTGAAAGATGACAAGCGCTGTGCTCCACTGCAAGCTAATAAGCCCTAGGTTCACAAGATGGGTCTCATCAGTCCCTCAAAACATTGAGGGGCCACTAGCAGGGGAAGGAAGTTCTTGTTTTAAAGACAGTCATCAGCTCTTCCTTGGGATGGCTGCACACTACGTGCCCTGGGAGCCTGTGGAGCCAGGGGAGCGCTGTCTGTACCTGCCTGACAACCCGCCAGGCACCGTGCTCTATCTGGAGATAACGCACATTTCCCCGACACGCTGCCGCACGCGAGACGAAAACCCATCCTGGTCTGTGCTCTCCTTCTGCATCACTTGGAGCCAGAGCGACTCCTGAGTGATGGAAATGATTTGTGACTGTGCCTGCTAGCTGAGCTTGGAAGGAACAATAAACCTTTGTTTGCAGGGTTTATTTTTAAAGGAAAAGGTTGGATAATGGTGAGGAAAGCTACTTAAGACGACAATTCGCCATCTCTAATAGCCTTCAAAGGCTTTGTGGAGGAACAATCTGCAAGCAAAGGGCAGCTGGATTTTTTGTTGTTTCACAATAAATTAGTAGGCTTAGAAGCATAAACCAAAGCCACTCCTCCAAAAAACGTCCCACAAACAAAAAAGCAACTGAACAACTGCAAAAATTGTTCTGACACTAAAGGCCTTGCTTGTCATGGGGGCAAAATCCTCATTGCCCACTGTGGGATGGTCTGAAGCCCACCAGAAGCAGGAGACAGCCCATCCGACTCGGGGATCTTTGGGACAAGCACAGGCATGTTGGTTTTGAGTGCAAAGGGGGATAGCTTTGAATTCACATACCTCAGCAGGAAGCAATGTGTATGAGTAAAACCTCTTCATCTTGGTTACCAGATCGTCGTTAGAAAAAGTGACGTACTCCACAAACTTCCTGTTGAGGAGAAACCAGTCCGAGCCTCCATCGACCGCGATTCCTTCTGGGATCCTCCGGTCCCCCAGGCGCCACATGTGGGTGTCACATTCCAGGAAAAGCCGGTCCAGGCCTTGTTTTCTGATGAACCTGAGGGAACACAAAGGTGATCATTAGAAGTTAATTTGTATTTTGTTATCATCACCAGCTTTATAAATAAAGGAGTTACTCTCACAAACAAAACCGGATCAAGGCCCATCAGATATACACTCGGTTACCAGGGCAAGGATCACACACTGCTTTCAAACCTCATCTACACCTCTCGCTGTCCTAAGCCAGAACAGAATCACAGAATCACCAGGTTGGAAAAGACCTTTAAGATCATCAAGTCCACCCGTTCCTGTCCTGTGCTAAACCAGATCCCTGAGTACCTGATCTACCCTTTCTTTAAACACATCGGTGTTTAAGAATGGTGCCAGTTACAGAGCTGTATGGCCCAGAAATCCACTGAGGCCATGAATTCTTGGCAAACCACTGCAGAAGAACCATAACCCAACTGGGAACGAAGCACACCCTGTGTGATAGGCTCCTGCCTCAAAATAACAAGCAGAGGCTTTGCAAACCAGCAAGCCGAGCATAAAGGCAAAATGACCAATTTTCTCCTGTGTTGTTATTGCTGGCATTCTTCTATTGGGGTATAGTTAATTAGGAAGAAATACAATTGCATCACTCTCTGCAGTAGAATGGGTATGTTTGCTCCATTTTCAGGTCTATGGGGAACAATGTTTGGTTATTGCTGAACCATGAGTAAGAGGAGCAGCTGCAGAACCGTGCAGTGATGGGAATGAATTGTTTGAGAGAGATACAAGAAGGAAAGAAAGAGTTGGAAAATCAACCCGTGTTTAAACCACCCCAGACTGGATGCCCACATGTGTTTTGAGACTGTCTGGTCCAGGTCTGTGTTTGTTAATCCATTTTCAGGACAAGGGGGATGGAGTGAAGCTGAAGGAGGGAAGGGTTAGATTAGATCTTAGGGGGAAGTTTTTTACAGAGTGAGTGGTGAGGGGCTGGAACAGGCTGCCCAGAGAGGGGGTGGATGCCCCATCCCTGGGGGTGTTCAAGGCCAGGTTGGCTGGGGCCCTGGGCAACCTTGTGTAGCTCCAGGCCTGGAGGTTGGTGGCCCTGCCTGTGGCAGGGGGTTGGAGCTCTCTGATTCTTGGGGTCCCTTCCAACCCAGACCATCCCATGATTCTATGATTCAGCAGTATTCCCCCCAAAGGGAAGCAGGATGGCCCTGAGGGAGCACATGCCTTTGCACACAGCGCCAAGCACAGTCAGTAGTTGCTGTGCTGAACACATCCCATGTGTTCTGAGTGATAGTAACGTTGTAGTAACTACCACCCACAAGACCTGGCATGTCACTGGGGTAAGAACCACAGACTAAGAGGAGCCACAGCACCTACAGCAAGGAGGACACTGGGATCCTTCCTGAGCAGCACAAACCTACCCTGGGGTTCTCAGAAGCATCCTGGGGTTAGGACATCAGGATGACATTTCTGTGGTCCTCAAACAACGTGACCAAAGAAGCGAAGAAAGAGGAAAAGCTCAGAAACACCATCAGAGCTTCCAGACCTCTGCATGCAGGAGCATGAGTGTTAACCCCATGGGCCAACTCCCTGGCTCCAGCTTTGCTCTACCCCAATCACAGAGCTGGGGCGCAATTAGGAAATGGTGCATATTAATTTTCAAAAGGACCGTAAATGGCTTCAGGGTCTATGTCCTACTGATAGCTACGTTTCCCCTCACAGCAGGAGATGAGCAGCTCCTCTGTTAACACAGCAGTGCAGAAAATGTGTAGATGAGAGGGGAGAAATTTTTCTTTCCATGAACAAGTTTCTAATTTCATGTTCCATTATGAAGGATAATAGAAAAGTCTTGCAATTTTAATGCACTGCTCTGGAATGTAATCTTCAAATTCAATATTTATGCAGTTATCTCCAAATCAAATATTAATGTGCCTGAAAGTTTGGTCATTTATTTATTTCCCTCAAAACTAAATGCTCATTTGAGTTAATTATTTTAAGAAAATAATAGAATTTTATCGACCATATTTAAATAGGAATGTAAAGCTCTTTTCCATGAAATAATTTCTTTCAACTGCTATCTCTACCAATTTATCACCCTTTATTCTCGTTCTCAAACAGAAGTTCCTTTGACTGCAACAGAAACCCCCAAACAAAAAAAACCCCAAGCACTTGAGCATTTAAAACCCCTCTCTCTTTGCAGACACCCCCAGCCTGCACTGTCTGACAGGGTCACAGTGAGTCCAGAAAGCTCAGCTATACAACATCAGCTTTCCTGCCTGAGGCTGGCAGCACAAGAGGATGGCCACACTCAAGATGAGAAGGTCCCACCAAATCCAGGCTCACAGCTTCATGTTTTCCATAAGAGCTGACAGGCTCCTTCTATGTATCTATCACAGTTCTGTGACTGTTTTGAGCTAGTGGCTTGGACAAGCACATCTCAGCATACTGAATGAAACATGACAGCTCCTGGGACCAAGAGTGTTTTCACAACAAAGTTCAGTCCTGAAGCCCTACACACCTTTACTGATAAATATTAGTAAAAAACCTACATCTTTACTAATAAATATTGTTGCTCAATTACTTAATATCAGCAAAAATATCACAGATATTGCCCTTCTGGGTCGTTTTTCCCAGGGGAAACTGTAGAGCAGCTCTGAGACCCCCACTCCTGAATGCTCCCACTTAAGACTGTGCAAGAGCCAGAGACTTCACTGTTCCCTGGTTTCCACAGTCCGTGAATGAAGGAAGCTCTCTGAAGCATCAGAGGCTTTCAGCTTACCTGAAAGGTTTTTGCCTGGAAAGAACGTATTTTTTAAGGTAAAAAGGTTTCTTCCTAAATGTTTCTGTTCCTGGCCTCTTGCCTAGAAAACCTCCTATTGACATTTCGCCATTGTGCTGATCAGGAGCCCATCATCATCACTCACCATACAAGAATCAGAACTGTGAACGAAATAACACACCAGCAAAACAATTCATCACGAGCTGGAAGGCAACATCAAAGCAAGGATCTGCAGAGCAGGGAGCTCCCCGAGCACCACCTCTGCCTTCTCCTTGGTGTATGTGGACAACCCCTGCACATTGTTTGGACTCTGTCTGCTCCTCTTTTAACAAAATGTGAAGAAGTCAGCCAGTTTTGGTGGAAAAAGCCAAGTAAATATTTTCACAGATGAGAAACATGAGCAGCTCTTGCCAGCAGTGTTTGCAGAGCCACCTCAGAAACACTTACCGGAGTCAATCAGTCGGGAAGCATAAAACAATAACTTGCAATTTAGGTGACCAACTAGAAAGCTCAGAATAGTAATGTGACAATCTCGAGTGCAACACTTGCAACAAGTAATTTGTGAGCAATCTCCAGGCTATGATATATCCCCATAAACCAGTGGCTGAGTAATTCCTTGCAAGAAGCAAGCCCATGAAACCCAAACCCGCACTGCGTGGGTTCCTCCCCTGCCCACCGCAGGCCAGAAGCCCTGGTCTCTCCAGTTGACTGTGACACAACCCATTCCCATGAAGGGTTACACAGGATTAAATCCCCCTGAAGTAATTAACAGCTGGCTGTTCAAGCACCATGCCTTCCCACACCAGACAGACACCTGGTTTTCTATGGATACGATCCTGCTGTACGTTTCCCAGGACCAATTCTTGTCATGCCGAAAGCCTCAGGGGCTGACTCCCTGGTCCCACAACGGAGCTGAAGCTTGGAAAGGGGAACGATGTCAAAAAGAAACAGCACCCACTCAGTCTGTCAAGATGAGGAAGATTTCCTGCCAGTATGACAGGCAGCACGCAGGAAGCACGGGATGCACAGTTCCAAAGGCTACGGGAAACCTCTCAGGACAGATAAACACGATGGAAGAAAAGAGGGAGAAATACAAACTGCAGCCTGCTTCCCGATGCGCTTCAACTGCAGCATCCTGAATGCAGATGTTGTGAGGTCAAAAGCAGAATTCTTATCTTTCTTTAATTCCCTTGCTTTACAGAAAACACTGCCAACACAATATTTCCCTAACGATCCCCTGGGCTTTAATGCCATTGCACAAACATCAACAACCTCACCAAGAAGTGGCCACAAATCTTGACGAATCTGATAGAAAGTTTAGATCCTTTGCAGTGTAGCAAAAATGGAACAGTGTTTAGACTGACCCTTTCAAGTTACAAATCTGCCTTGAAATGTCACGTGAAACGTGGCCCTTCTCAGGCAATGGCGTCTTTGTGGGAATCAAACATCCGTGGCATTTAGGGTATTCCTCAGGAGATGCTGTTGAAAGCTGATGCACACATTTTATCTGGTCATCATTCCACCTCTACATGGACATAATTAGGTTTTTCAAGCTTTGGTACTTATACTCTATAGAACTAGTTTCTGCTTTCTTCACCTGTAATTTTCTCAGTATATCCATTTAATGCTTTTCTCCTATAACCTCTCTGCATTATGTTTAGAAGAAATTCCTCAATGATTCTTTTTCTTGCCCACCTTTTCCTTCCACTGCTACTGAGAAGATCTACAGGAATCTCTCTTACAGAGGAAGTCTTAAAACCCCTTAATGCTTCTCAGTATTTTACTCCTGCAGGTCAGGGAGCAAACTCGTCAAGCGTTCCACAAGCTATTTTTAGTCGCAGGAAACTTGGGGAGTATATTTTCTGCAGCGATGGCTCTCCTAGGAATTGCCTTGTTTTGACAAGTTCCATACAGTCCCTCATGACTTGAGATGGACTTTCAAAGACTTTCCTGGGGGTTTCTTTCCACTGCTCTTTGCTTACAGTATCGTTTTAAGAAACACGGGAACAGCTTTTACAAGGACAAAAACGTAACAGCCCCCTCTCACCATCAGGGAGAACTCAAGTGATTTGGTTGCTTTTTATATAAAATAGGCAAATGATACTGTGCAGAGCTGTAGCATGAATTCAGCACAGATGCAATGATAAGAAACCTGACTTTCTGCCATCTGTTTGTCTCCAACATACGTCTTCTCTGGAAGATTTCTTGTCCCCTCACCTCCTCTTCTTCCCAACGCCCACTGGACCAAGCAGTCTCCAAACTGGGATTGCTGCTGGGACTGAGAGGCTGAGCTTGAGGCCATCTCATCTACCTGATGCTGCTCCTGGACTGGGCCAGCTGACCGCAGTGGTGCAGTGCCCACAGGCAATGCAAAGAGACACCCTGTGCAGAGCACACCCCATGTCCACCACAACAGCATCTCACCGGGTGTTTCTACTGTGCTTGACATCTTGGGAGCTGCATGCTTGATGACTGCAGCAAGAAAAGGAAACGGGGGTTCACATTTTCCAAGTGACCAAAGACAAGTGTGAGCCATCTCTATACAGACTTTCAAGCAGCCAAATCTGGCTATTGACCCATGGGTAAAACAGGGCTGACAATATCTGTCCATCTTAAAAGGATGTTCCCTGCCATAATTATTTTATCCAGTGTCTCAGGACCTCAGACAGAAGGACACAAATGTTGCTATTTATACTACTGAAATGAAGTGTGCAGCTCGATGCTCTGAGATAGCAATGAGATTTCTGATTACCTTACCAGTACCCTCAGCCTTCACCTCCTTCCTAATTCCCCCTCCACCCCATGTATTATTGCTATTTCAAACCTCCTCACTCATTGCACCTTCCTGAAACAGTAGATGATTTTGCTTGAACACTGCACAAGGACCAAACCCTCCCCATGTTGTCTCATGTCAGGACACATCTGGGTTACCCATCTGGACACCTATCTGTGCAATATGAGCTAGGGAGCTGCTTTGGTAGGGGGGTTGGACCTGATGAGCTCTCAAGGTCCCTTCCAACCCCTATGATTCTGTGTGATTCCTTTCATCCTTAACCTCTTTTTGCTTTTCTTTGCATTCACAGCTTAGCATTGTTTTCCAAAACTGAGCTGAAATAAAAGCCCTACACAGAGGCAAACTGTCAAGCTGAAGCAGTAAAGGCTCCACGGCTCCCAAAACGCTTAGCACGAAGCCATAAGGTACATCTGAAAGTTCGCTGTAACGTTTACAATTGCTAAGTGCAGTCTCTTAGCACAGAAGATGCACGTTGCTATTTCAGTCACCGTGGTTCACAACTCTTGGGCTGAGCTACTTACCGGCGAAAAATAGATCCGTGGGCTGAGGAATACTGAAGTGTTTACAAAAGTCCAACAAAAAAAAGTATGGCTGGGGGAGCCTTGAGCCAAATGAGCCACGGAATATTTCATGTGAGCAGCAAGGTAAGTGCTGCTGAGTGCTGAGTGGTTAAGCTGTTCCAGCAGCAGGGGTAACATAACAATTTTTTCCCCTAGTATTTGGGTATTTACTGGGCAATTCATCAGCATGATACACAATAGTGTTTGCTGCAGGATCCCTTTTCTTACCAGCCACCAAGCCACCATTAAGCCAGTGTACAGAATGCCACCAAACAGCATGTGTGACAGCAGAAAAAAGGCATGTCTGAGAGGTGGGGAAACAGATACGCATCAGCAGAATGGGGCTGAACATGGTGGAGACTTTGAGAACGTGCTCTGGCCCTTTGGGAGCCAAGGACTCTCCAGCCTGAGAACTGGGACAGGCTTGTGATGCTCCTTACTAAAAGCTGTACAGCTGAGCAGCGCCTCTAAAAGTGAAAAGCCAGAAAGGGGACAACAGAACTGTGAGGAATAGCGTTAATGAGGAGAAAAGAACTTCAAACAGCCTTTTCTTCAGCTGTTTGTGTTCTGCCTACAAGCTCCAGATTCCTCAAAATGCCACAGCATCCAGCCTTCACCTCGTGCTTACACTGTTTCCCAAGTGATGCTGTGGTGAGGTTTCAATAAGAAGCCCCTCTGCCCTGCCTGTCACTGAAGATGTCACATTTAACTCTCTTTGTATTTTATAAGACATAAGCCAGGTGCCCTAAATTCAAACCTTGCGGGTATTCCAGGCCGTAACAGCTTGTACAGCTACTGGGTTGTTCTTTTGCTTGTAATAGTTGAAGACACTGAAAAGAGGAGAGAAGGTAAGGGCTGCCCGCTCAGAGCCACGCAGCGACCCCAGCCCTGTGTGCTGGCTCATTTCACACACCCAGCTCTCTAGGGGAGTACCACCTCTGAGGCTCAGTTACAGAGCCATTTTCATGCCCATTCCCTTTTTGGAGGCCACTGAAGGAAATTCGGAGCGATGCACTTTTTAATGACTTTGGCATAACTAAAAGAAAACTCCTCTCATAAAAGGAAGCCTGGTTTCTCTCCTTATTTGGCAGTAAAACATGTACTGTTTGCGAGCATGGCTGGAATACAAAGTGCATTGTAATTGAGCTGTATAAGCTTTTCAGCTTTAAGATGGCACTTCTACTTTTCCGCTCTCCCTTGTATGATCCAAAGACCACGGTGACTTAAGATTCAGCGTCCGGTTGTTTACAAAGCAGAGAGACAGTTGAAAAGCTTCTTGTTTAGGAGCCATTATTCATCCACAAATTAAAAGGAGCAGCAAGGATTATAAGTTGCTTTCAGTGATGGTTAAAAGCTGAGCTCCTGTGTTATTACTAAAAACACCTCAGAACAGCAAAATGATCCTTGTACATGGGGCAGCAGTCAGTCAGGGCAAAGCAAAAGCCAAAATTTAAGAAGTGTCTGGAAAAATTAAGAGAAAACAAGTAATCACCCCTTTCTCTTAAGTTAGTGAGTGACTGTGTTTGGCTGTGGAAATTCCCCAAGAAAAGGCACTGCTCCTCTGGGACATCCATTGTCTGTGGGGCAGGACAAAGGGCGATGGCCTACCCGGCCCTTCAGTCGCCTCCCACCTGCCTTGCTTACCACAGGCATTCCAGGCCAGAGGGTTTCCTGCCTACAGGGAAAACCTCACCAGCACAACCACCACTGTGACAGCCTGGGCATCAAAAGGGGTGACTTGGAAACGGTGTGTCAAATGGGCAGAGCCAAGGGGACGTTTGCTGGTTTGGACGAGACTCAGTTGCTGACCCATTAAACTGAAAGGTCAGGCCAGAGATCCCCACAGCAGACACAATTCTTCCTCCACGGCTGGGTGCAGAGCTGGAAATTCACCCACCACACAGAGGGCTGGCTGCTTCCCCATCGGCTTTCAGCACCAATGGAAGGGATTTTACCCAACACCAGTGCAACCCGGAGGTTCTGCAGCTGCAGGCCCCAGTCCTGCCTCCGAACTGCCTGGGCTACACAGGAGGAGGGCAGCCGCGGTATGTCCACCACAGGAGCTGCCAAGGGGCGACGTGAAAGGATCCATTCATCCCTCAGGCAGCAGCAGGGGTGCTGGGGGACTCGGGGACTACAGAGGACCGAGGCAGCAAATCTGCACTCGTGTCCCCCATTATGTTCCTGGGCACGCAGAGAATCTGTGGTACCAATCCAGGGAAAAAATAAAACCCAGCAACATGCTGCAATAGGCTAAAAGGTATTTAATTGTTTATACAGTCAAAGGGAACCGCTGAACTAATAAATGGGCTGTTATTCCTGTGAGGGGAGGACAAGTGGCACATTAGCTCACTTTATTATTAAATTAATAGCAGATTAGTATGTTTAATTGATCTAAATTGCTCTAACCCAGCTGAGGTTGGCATGTTCGAGCCAGCTTGATGCAGGCATGTCATAATTCATTAGTTACCCTCCTCAGCCAGCTCAGGGAACTTGGGAAGAACCAGGTGCACCAACCGCTTTTCCCTGGCCATTTCTGTGCTGCCAGCCAGAGCAGAGCCTGCCAGTCACCTTGACACTGTTTCCCACACCACCGCCTCTCCTGGGAAAACTCTTGATTCCTATTTAGACATTATTCCTCACAGCATTACTTTTTCCTGCCTGCTGGGGAATTTTTGTGTGCACAAGATGAATGCTGGCGAGGACTTCCCTTTGTGCAGGGACACCACGGAGAATTGGTCTAGTGACACGAAGGAGAGCAGCCACGAAGGGGAGACCCCAGTGCATCATTCTACCCACCCCCTGCACTAACCGGACACACCGTATCCCCTGCGTACCCCACCTGAACCCAGCCTCACAGCATGCTCTGCACTCCACAGACTAAAGAGATGACCCGGTGACCTGGGCAAAATAAACCAGTATTTTTAGGTGCAAAGCCACTGGGCCTCAACATAGGAGGTGCTGGAACTGGTGCAAGACTGGTGGTACGGTACAAGACCGGGAACAAAGAGGAGAACTAAAACTAGCAATAAAGAAGACAAAAGGACTTCTGTGACCAGATGGGAAAGATCTTCCACCTGCTTAGATCTCTGGAAACACGGGGTTCAGTGACTGCTGCTCCCTCAAACCACAGAGCTGTAAGCACTGCTGGTGTGTCTGGAGCAACACAGCCCATTCTCTGTTCCCTGAGCCCTGCTCAGGGTGGATGGAGGAGACATTGATCCAAGGACTTCAAAGCTAGCACACGATGACAGCCCTCCAGCCACCCTCCTCGTTCTCGCTAGCATGCCCAGGCTGGCAGAGGATCCTGCTCCTCGCAGAGATGCTCTGCTTGCATGGGGCTTTGCTGCAGACCCCTGTGGAAGAGCCCTTCTGGGCTTACAAACAGCTGTCCTTGGGAGAGGGATTCCTCCTCCCTTTCCTGGACTAGGGATTCCTTCCCTCAGGCAATGCTGGAAAACAATCGCTTGGCAACCCCCACCCCAGTGCCAAGGCTAAAATCCTAGAGGATTTTAAAATCCCGGAGGAAAGTGCCCGCTTACCTTGCGTTGTCCCTCCCGTGTGACTTCAAGAAGTTCATGTCACGGTACCTGGACAGGAATGCTACCAGCTGGTCATTTGTCCTGCAAGGGAAAGAACAAAAGTTGCACAGATTACACTGTGGAAACTACTACACCGCACTCCTGCGAAGGAGGCGGCTGTTGGAGAAGCTGCCATCCTGCTGCTAAACCTCAGTGCCTGCCCTGCTTTGGGAAGCAATCGGAATGAATTTCCTACAAAGCCTTGGCAGACACTTTAAGTCCTGTAGCAGAGCCTGCATCAATACTGCTCAGCGCCTTCTGAGGCTGAAAATCCAGCTGTGAGATGACTGCATCGACAGTCCCATCTTACACGCTTCGCTAGGTCCTTCCTAGGGAATTTGGTTAAATATCTATTGGCATTTTATCTGTTTTCATCCTTGTAATAGAGAAGAGGCCAAGGTTGGAATGCATAAAGCAAGACAATGTGGATGTCAAAATCCCAATATAATTAATAGGAACAAAGGGATTTGGGAGGTTAATCCCAATTAGTTTGATTGCCAATCTGACACCAGCGTTTTCAGAATTTCAGCTGACACATCCAAGAACCCATTTACGCTCGACAGCTTTTGTGGGCTGTTATTGCTTTAACAATGGAGGAAGAACGTTCTCTATTTATCTAGGTCAGAGTATTTAGGAAAACTGAATAAATCATATTAAAAAGATCTTTGACTCCCGAGCTACGTTCAGCACCATGCTGCAGCTACAGCCCCATTCTGGTCTGTCCCAGAGGCGATGGCAGAACGACTGAAGTTCTAACAGTTGTCAGTAGCACTGTACCTTGAAATTGTTTCATTGTTCTAAGCCATGGAAACCCAAGTTAAACCAGAGTCCTGTACAAAACACATTTAACTCCTGGGATCAGGCTGCAACAGTTCCACAATGTTATCAGCATCTCTACAACACCCACGCATCTCATCAAGCCAAATCCTCGCTCCTCCCAGGTAGCATTTCATTAGCGATCTGATGAATAAAGAACAAGTTAACCACTGCTCTTATCCTGGCCAGAGGAAGCCTCTGCCCGCCAACCAGCCCCAGTGAGCGACTGTAGGAGCCTGCGACTCTCCTTGGATGCTCACTCATGTGAGTGGCGATACCTCCCAGGGTCAGACCACAGCTCAATTTGGCAACCTCAGAAAACTGCTTTCTGTGTAGTAAGCTGTGCCCATTTTCACATTTGCTGCTCCAGTGACTCTCCGTCTTACTGGGATGAATAGGCATTTAGTGAATTTACTTAGCGATGCTTCCACATGAGATGGTTTCAATGGCTGACATCTTCGGCTGAGTTTCTAGGCAAAAGCTGGCACGCAAAGATGAGCTTTAGAAATATAACCAAGCCTGGAAAGTGCTTGGGCCTGAATGTCCTTACAGAATGAAAATCCAATCAAGGAAGGAACAACCCACACCATTCAATAAAACATCAGCCCTTCCAGATCACTCACCAACCTGTATTTTGCTCTTCAGCAGTGCTCTTCTACCCAGTGGAGTTGGACTCGGGGCCGCCACACAAGCTTTTCAATGCTTTGCACTTTTCCAATACCACTTACAGACACCCATGTGATTTTTAGCTCTCAAAATAATTAGTAATTGACATTTTCCCTTTTCTTGAAAACATTGGTGGCATCTTGGTCCTACATTCGGTATTTATTTCATTTTTTTTAGAGAAGAATTTATATAGAGTTTTACTCTTTGTCAATTAAGTATGCTTCCTTTCATCAAGGAAAAGAAACCATCACATTTCCATTTGGTAGAACTTTCTAGTTATTTGACATTTAGATTTATGTGGTCAGCCAATTCTGTGCTCAGCATGGGAGCAGCTCAATTCCTCTGAGGCTGTCATTCAAATGGCTTCCTCCACCCCCAGCATCATGAGCATGCCGTGCACCACCTCAGAATTATCCCACCCCATGCCATTAAAAGGAAAATCAGAGGTACCGAACATGCTGCAGATGCTAATGCAGCTGCTGAACTCCTCCCCACCTTTGAGAAGCTTTTGCCTTCAGGGGGGCATTTCCTAGGTGCCTCTGGCACAGGTCGCTACCCCATTTCTTCATGTGTGGTGGGAGCAGAGCCCCTATGGCATCGCAGTGCCCCTGGCCCAGCTGCTCACAACACCCTTGGCATTCCCTGGGGAATGCTAAGGAGGACATGGGCCTGTTTCTTCTCTACGTAAGGCACTGGAAAGTGAAGGCTTCTAGCTGAAGACAGACAGACCTCACTGGGAGCAGTAGCAGCTCCACACTGCCAAACTGATCCTGCCACAGCTCCACAGATTTCATGGAGAATTCGCTGAGCACAAACCTAGCACGGAGCGCTTTGCTAACCATCACGCTCCAACAGAAAGTAACAAGTGCAACAGATTTCTTCCTTCCTAAGAAGGAAATAAAACCGTCATGGGATGGGGAGAGTAGGGCATGTACTGGCTAAAACACTGTGGTGCACATATGGTGTTCCCAGGCTTCCCTGGTGCATAATAGAGGGCGAGGAGGGACGTTTCCCACAGTTGGGGTGTGAGGCTGGAGCTGATGGGTGCTGAGGCGTCCCAGGGCATGAGCAGACTGAGCCAGCACTTGTCTGCACATCCACATGCTGAGCCCTGCAGTAACTCCAGAATACAGCATGTACACTGGGGACCGACATGGAAAACTGGAAGAGAAGCACTGACTCCACGTTTGCCTTGTCTGAACGCACTGGCAGGTCAGCCCGGGAAGTGGCACGAGTGTGTCCTGGCACACAACCACACCAAGCACTGTGCAGAACAAAGGCTGTGCTGGGCTCATGGGGCTCAGGCAAAGCTTCTGAGTCCTGGTGATAACTCAAGCAAGGAGCAGAGATCCCCTTAGTTTACAGCTGGGAAAACAGATTAAGAAAGTCTTTGGAGAATCTGAGGAAAGGAAAACAAGCGGCTGTTACTTCTGGATGATAGTGAAGGCTAATATACACGTTCTTGGCTCGGCAAGGTACTTTAACGCATGGGCAACTCGAAGGGCGTATGGAACAGCACCCACGTCAATGGGACCATTCATACATCAAAACTTACACAATCACCTAACAATTTGGCCAAGTTAGATCAAAAGTGCGGAAACTTCTGGCTGCACAGAAGTATGGAAACAAGGGAGCTTGTGTGGGAAGCAGAGGGAGGAAAGAGCAAGTGCCTTGCCGGATTCTGGGGCTAGATTCTGCCTTTTTGGTGCTGCTTGGTCTGTGCCGTGTGTGGCGAGAGCCTGGTGCCCCTCTCCAGAGCGGTGCCTCAACCAGGCTGCTATTGGTCCGCCTCTCCCAGCACAGCACCTGGGGCTTCCCCATTTCTAACTGGCTTCAGCAGGTGAGGTCGCAGGTAGGCGGGTTCAGCTTGCCACCTGCTTCAAGTGAGCTCACCCCGAAGTCTGCCAGAAACAGCCTCATTTCAGGTACAGCCTGGAAAGCCACAGGGGCTGCAGTGCCTCTCCATGCAACATGTGGCAGTCTCTTGTTTCCCAGTCATCCAAGGTCCCATCTCAGAAAGGATAAGCAAATGCTTTTGGACATTATGGGGAGGAAGAAGAGGAATCCAGGAGATGAGATGGGGAAGAATTAGTGCAAATTCCCACCAGCACCAGCATCCAGTGCACTGCAAAAGCTTTGCCCCTGTGTCTGCCGGGGACATGGCAGCACTTGGCAGTGAACTTCCCTCCAGTAAGGGATCCTGATCCGTACTGGCTTGTCCACCGTGCTGCCCAGCAGACATGTGGCTGTGTGCACGGGTAGCCTAATGAAGGGAAACAGCAGCTGAATGATTCAGCAGAAAAAGCAAAAGCTGAGGAGACTTCCCTCCTCCTGGAAGAGCTGCTGACGGCAAGACGATGAACCACAGGAACACTGAGAAACCCTCCTGTGGCAAGTGCAGCCTGCGGACCCTGGGTACACAGCCTGACCTTCTCACCCACGCCCCCGATGACTCCCCTCTCCCCAAAGGCAGTTCAGTGCGAGGGGGATGCTCAGAGTATCCTGACCCTGGCTGTTAACAACAAATTTAACAGACTCTTGACACCTAAAAACACATAGAAAGGGGAAGGCTCTATTTAGACCTCACTATCTATCCCAGAACAAATACTGGCACAGCAGCTGTGCCTCAGAGAAGCCGATTCCATAGCAGTAGCCACTGGTAAAACATACCAGACACAATTCCAGAGGTCAACTGCATGTGCAAGGCTCCAGGTGACTGTTAACACCTCTGCTCTTAGGATTAAACGGTTTGGTTTGTCTTTCAAGTCAGGTCTGACAGAGGAACAAGGTAATGGAAGGAAACTATTGCTGTAGCAGCTCAGCTGCTTCAGTCCTCGCGAGATGACAGCTCTGCTCCAGCGTTGCCACCTGGGCTGGGAGTCACAGGGCATGTTCAGAGCACTGGGATGCTCAGGACACAGGGGATGCAGCTACACCAGTGTTGGATGACTCTCAAGATACTTTACTAGCCACACAGCCAGTCACCTTTGCTGTACTTGAATTGCTGCTTCCGATTCAAACCCTGCCTGCTTCCTACAGCAGAGAAAAGCGCTGACACAGAGTGAAAGAGTGAAAGTCATCTTTAAATGTCACGCTGCTGAGTGTGCTTCTGTGAGTGAGAGTGCAGAAACACCTGGTTACAAAGAGAGGGAAAAAGAATACACTGTCATCTGCTTCCCGAGCCACTCCACAACCTGATTCCCATACGTTCCAGGCTTCAGATGGCATCCAGAAAATAAATAAATAAGCCCACTGCTGACAAGCTGCAGCACATGCTTCAATGGAAATCCTAAAGAGACCATATAAGAGAATTCCACCAAGGATTAATGAACAAACGTGATTAAAACTATCTACAGCTCTGGAATGCAGCCAAAACGCTGCCAGCAGTATTTGATATGTAAATGCTTAGAACATTTGCTATGTGCACAGCCACTGATGCTAAGCCTCTGTGGAGAGTTTCTTCGTCTAATTAGAGATATTGGTTTAGCAAACTTAGGAGTTTATAAAAACCCTCAATGTCTCATTATTCTTTTAAGATGGAATATTCATTTGTTTGGAATGTTTTCCAGCTACATCCCATGGAACCCTGAACTGCCTCTGGCTAATGAAAAACTCCAGCCCTGTGTCAGCCAGGAAAGCCTACAGTTTTATGATAATAAAATACTCACCACATGTGCTCAATAAAACTTTTAAAATTGTTGCTTTTGACTTTCTTCAGCTCTTTGCCTGACATAAAGCAAACCACTCCACTTCCAATCACTTTACAGTGCAGTTTCATCATGAGTGTTTAAATCACCCAGGATCTCATCACACCCATCATACTGCACTGTACCAAGTTCAGCCACCATCCTTCTGATCTGGTACAGCACATCACATCACGGCGTGTGCTTAACTGCAGCACTCCTGAAACCAGGCAGCTCTCACATGATAGACGTAGAAATCACTTGGTGGGTAAAGACCCACATGCCTTAGGAAGCAGCACGTGCAATGAGCTCACACAGTTTGGAGCTAAGACCTGCCCTCTAACTGAGCTGTCATCTCTTAGGTACACAGGTACATCTGGTCAGGAGGCTTTTCCAGGGAGGTCAATCCAGTCCTGTATCAGCCTGTCCATCTCTATGACGGATGTTATCACACAACTCACCCCTGGTTTGAGACTTTCACCCCTGGTTTGAGACTTAACTCAGTGACGTTACAAAACGCCTTTAAAACCCCCCTTGGTCCCGGGAGCCTCTGAACCCATCCCAGGGTGACAGACACATCCCTACTGCTGTGATAACAAGTGAAGCGATAAGAGAAGCACTATCCTGTAACACCACGTCATAGGCGGCTCTTTTCCCCCAATTTCAGAGCAAACTATGTGTTTGCTCTGTGAAATTATGAAAGGCATTATTTAAAGTAGCTTCCTTTCATAAATCTCATTTCATGCAATTGCCCAGCCTCCATTATACCCGTGCTTATGAACAACCAAAAACCCACCTAAATAACAAAAGCTCCTGAAGCTCCTTCCAAACGTGGAACCACACAGAGCCTGGAGCACAGAACACAACCGAAGCAACAGCAGGACAAATTACTCCCTAAATAGCCTGGTCTGGATGCGTTTTGCTAGGAAGGAAGGAGATGTTTCACTCTGATTTGTTACACAATGTTCTGTTTATTTCTCTATTTGAGTTCAGGAGTGATCAGCACTCCATCACTAGAATCTTTTTTCCCCCCATCTCGCTAGCCCACCACTTGAGCACCAGACAGAGCCTTTGCCAGAAAGGTCTGTAATTGCTTTTTTCCAACAAATATTTTTATGTAAAGGCAGACACACACGTGTCAAGGCTTCGATAAGGGCTGGAAAACTTGTTGCAGGTATCTATCACAGCACAGCAGAATTCCTTTCCCCCTGCATTAGGGGAGATGTCAGATTAGCTGACCCATGTATAGAGGAACACACATCTTTATCAGCGTGGGCACAAGCTGTTTCCCAGCCCTGCTGGCATTCTTGTTATCCACATTTGGTGAACAGAAAGTACCACGATGGGGGGGTTAAACACTTCCAATTATAACCTGAGCCACAATGCTCAGCATTTTTGGTAAGCCACCCAAAGCTTTGCTGCTCACTCAGCAATATCTCAGTTCCAGGCATGAGCTGGCTCTCCAAAACAAGGTGCCAGTCCGAAGTAAGCTCATTTCCTCCAGGCCTGGGTGCCAAGCAGAAGATTTGGTTCATGGGCATGGAAAAGAAGACAGAAGGTTGTGAAAGTTCTTTGAGAGAGAGTGCTGCCACTCTGCCTGCGCCCCACTTTGCTCTCTGCCTGCCTGGGGTACATACAATTTGTCTCACAATATTTTAGTCTGTTATCTTGGCTCTGGCACATTTCCAGTTTGTTTCCAGCCTTTTTTGGCTTTTGATCCCACCAATGCAAACAGCAGATGGACAAAAATCAGGCAATATACAACTTTCTGGTGTAATTTCTGTTCTGCAGGAGAGTCATTGGTTAAATATCATCACCCCTGCTGTGATTACGAGGCACGGAAGGGATAAGCCATGTACGTGCTTTGGGGCTCTCCTGCCTTTACAGGCAGGATGTGGTGTTGTCCCTGTAGGACTCCCTAGGAACCTCATGAGGAACTTGTTGCACTCAGCCAGATGGGTTCAGACCAAGCATGAGGAGGCTGATGTTCCCAGCGTCTCGCTGACCTCCCACTAAGAGCTGCCATTAACACTTTAGTCAGCAAATTTCAAGGTAGCTGTGGTTAAGATAAACTGAATGAAGGGTGATTGTCATGATAAAACCACACCGGTTCGGTGGGCGGCATCACTGAGTCCAAGTCTGGGCTCTTTTAACCTTCTTCTATCAAGCCCGTATGAAGTGATTGAATGCAGAGCGCGATGCTAACGGACACACGCTGCCTGTGAGAAAGCAACCCAGAAAGGCTCCTTCAGTATCAGGCTGTGAAAGGCCTATTGTACTTTCCATTTCCATCGCTAAGGAAGCAGTGTGTTGACGCAAGGGATCACTGTGACAGGGCGAGCAGGAAGCAGCAGCACACCTGAAGAGGTTAAAGCCACACAGCATTACAGCACGGTGCTATTGACATTGACATGCATGTTTAACAAGGATTCGTGCCCAAATGTCAAAAGTTAATGATGCTATTTACTTAATTTTAACTCTGCAAGGGAAAAAAACAACCCAAGAACATCTTGCAAGGGGGAGGTGGGGGTCTTTTCTCTCTTTTCAGCATATTCTGATTTAACAGCTTGTATGACTACCAGGGTTTTCTCTCCCACTTGCAAACATAACTTAGAGAATGACCAAAACATTGGTAAATGCACCTTCTGCCCATTCTGCCAGGGGCACGCTTGAAGAGCTGTACACAAACTAACCAGTCCACATATTAGCCAGTCCTTTGCTCCTTACAGCCCTATACTCTCAGTACCCTCAGCACTGAGACAGAGCTCCCTCTTGCAATTCCCTTAAACAATGGAAAAAGGACTCTTCCCTGCCCTCTTTCCAGCTGCTAAAGCCCTGAGCAAGAGGCTGCATTGCATCCCGTTCCTGTGCCTGGCAGGCTCCAAATTCAGCGCAGTGCACTCAGTTTATGGTAGTGTAAGCCAGGCCAGGCTCCACATCCTTGAAAAGGGCTACGGGGAATGATAAGACAAGTTTTGGGGCATTTCCCAGTGTAGGGGCGGGATGGTGAGGCTGAGAGGGCATGTTGTTAGCAGGTATGGCCAGCACACGAACAGACATCGGCGCTGGGTTCCCTCCACCCTGAGAGCTGCTCTTGATTTCCTTCCTCACAGGTTTCCTAGCAGGCCAATCTCCAATGCGCCCTTTTCCATAAGGCCCCGTCACCGCCGAGACAGCATATGTTCCACAGAGTTCCCTTTACCTGTGACCACAGCAACAATTCCATCACTATCAACTGCGTCGATGCAGAGACCAGGAGGGAAACTAACACATTCAACCAGCCAACACCAGGACTCCTGAGGTACCTAACCACCAGCCACCCTCCTGCCCGTGCCAGGATCAGCACTACGCAGCCAGACGTGGCCATCCGATCCCACAGGAACTGAGCCCAATTCGCTGAAAAGTATCCTAAAAATAAATTGTAGTGAAATACTTGCCTAACCAGCTGCTAATACCCAAGGATATTTAATTATTAAAACTAAACATGATAGACTTTTAGGTTTATCAAAGCCCTGGGATTTTATTTAGTACAGAAGGATGCTCCCTGCTTTGCGTTCTTCCAGGGTTTGTCTGCTCTTGCATATTCATAGAGCCTCGCCTGCCTCCACGGTACAACCCATTTCAATGAAAACAATAATTGCTGATTAAATAAGCAAGTGGAAGGAGCTCCAAAAGTTATCAAGTCCATTACTCAAATTAGTGAGACTGGATAAAAGAGAAAATTCTAGATACCAGGCCAAACAGGGTCTTTTGGTTTCTCCATTCCATGTGTATTTTACATAATCTGGTTTATATTCAGCAATTTTTTTTCACCATCCCTAAAACTGAATTATCAGGAGTCTTGTGTAAAAGAAATTCAAGTGAAATACGAGCACAGATTTAGAGCAACCATTTGCTTCATCTAATTTCTACACTCCCACATCCATCCCAAATTGTATTTGTACAAGTCAATAAGAAAAATGATTTGCTCGTTAGGTAGAGTAATTATAATAAAAAAAAGCTCCCTTCGTTCCAAGTTTAAATGTCAAATTTCGGTCATTCCTCAGTTTCTGAGACATAACTCACTCTGGCTTTGCTGGGTGCTCCCTGGGGGCGGTGATTTGCTTTCCCCCACCCCACCCTCACCCACTTCTCACACCAGGAAGTGAGAGCTGTTCAATCTCAGCTTCTCCACACTGCTTTCCGAACCATGCCTGGCAAAACACCACAGGACCGCAGGACGGAGGGAAAACATCCCTCTGCACCCACTTGCCTCGTCACTGAAGCCCCTGCGCCACAGCCCCCATCACAGGGTCATCTCCTGGCACCATGTGGGGAAGCTGGTTGGGTGTGCTCCCAAACACTGAGGTCCAACATCTACTGCAGCGCTCACCAGTCACATCACCTGCTCCCACATGATGCCTATTCAACACTCCATGCCAGTAGCAAGATGGAAGGTGCCCACGTGCAGCTTGAGAGCAGCAGAAAAATCCAGACCACTGTCCCACTGCTGGGAGAGGGAGCAGGAAAGCCCCTTCAGAGAGGCCACAATGCATTGCTCACTCAAAGTCGGTATTGGGTCTTGCCACCTCCTGGTTGGTTGAATTTGAAGCACAAACCTACACACCTTGTGGCCAAGACAGTCTCCTGGTGCTCTGAGAACAGACCGCCCTTCCAAAGGATGGATCTGGGGAAAGGAACCTTCCATCCTACACTAAGAGAAAGGTAAGAGGGAAGATACACTCATCCAACAATGAGCTTCCACCTCCTACCTTGAGTCATCCCAGTGGGACCCCCAGCAGATGCACCAGGGATGAGGCCAAGAGCCTTCCCCTGCCCGGCAAGCCCTGGCGGCTGAGGCCCTTTCACAAAGCTCATCTGGAAGCAAAGTGAGATGGAGCACACCAGTCCCTTCCCGAAGCTCCTCGGGGGCCTGCCACTCCCTTTGATCCCCGAGCTGCTGAATCAACCTGTCGGAGCACATCAGTTCAAAGAACCAGAAGGCACAGTGGGGAAAACGGGGTCAGGCTAATGGGATTGAACGTTAATTCTGCACCAAGCCTGGAAAGATGGAAGAACAGGGCCTGGGGGGTGAAAGGGATAATGAACTGAGAGCTGATGGAAGGAAACTTAATTGGTTTTAACAACAGAAGGTCACATTTTGTTACCTTTATTAGGGCTGAGCAGTAATCTTATTTGGTGCCAGCTGATGACCTGCCCTGCTCTTCCTTGGGCCTGTTCTGGAGTAAGCCCGTGAAGAATGCAGTGCTGGGATGAGGGGCACAAGCATATGCCAGAGGGGAGGTCTGAGTGAGAAAACTACAAAGGGAACGTAAAGATCCATTAGCTGATGTAACTGGGGCTGACATGAAGATGCCTGGGAGGGTGGGAGGCTGGTGTTCCCCCTCACCCTGTGCTCCATGGAGCTGCAACAGATACAGCATTATTTAACCACAAGATCAGAAGAGAACCCATGGTTCACTTCAACTCAAGAAAAGACCATAGGAAAGGCACAGCAGTGTGCCACCAGCTGTGCTCTGATCCTGCCCAGCCCCACTGCCTAGCAGCCAGGAGGTGATCTGGAGCGACATTCTGGCTGCCTCACTCCTCCTGGGTCATGATGGTTCAGAAACCTGGAGGTCCTCCAGGCACTCTGTGATCATCCCCAGCACTGCTACCTCTTGACACACCATGTGTCCCAGTTTCACACACAGAAGAGAGATGAGGGTGTTTCAGCCTTCAGCTGTAGTTTTGTGGCTACCACCAGCAACATGACTTGAGCACTGGGCAAACAGTTTCCGTGCCTGCACAATATCACCTCTCCAAAGGCTTAGCAACGACCCAGACCCTCACAGAGCACACAGGTTCCTGCAAGCCCTTGCCATGAAGCTACCTTGCACCCGGCTGGCACAGCACATCCCACCTTCAGAGTCTGATGACTTGAGTCAGTGTTGTGGTGTCCTCCAAGGCTGCCCCAGCATGACACAAATAACTGATTTGGGTTGATAGAGCTTTTAGTCATCAGCTGCCCCAGAAAGCATCGCTGCAAATCACTTGCTGGAAACTACTTGGGGAGAGCAAATTTAACAGAGATGGAGCCTGTGTTTGGAAAAGCCTTGGCCCCAAACCAGCTCCTGATGAACCAGCAATTATCCTGATGAAAGGTTAGGGATGCTTGTGCCTACAGCTGGTTCATCAAGCAGTTCTGAACGATGGATATAATCAAACAGCGTGCGGCAGAGGGTGATGTGCTCTACAACAGGCCGCAGCCACTCCAAGCAGCCTGGAACTACAGAAGCACAGGCCCAAACTTACTCAATGGCACCAAAGATTCAGCAGTATCACAAAACACATTGTGACTACCAGCACTGTGCAGGGCGAGCTGTAAAAGTGCAGCAGTGCAGCTGTAAAAGCCAACTAGGCCCTAATCCTACCCGGGATCATAGGCCAAAACGGCATCTGGAACATCAACAGCACCAGGTCAGAGCTTCCACAAAACCTCCAGGTCTAACACTTTGACTGGCTGGCACTAGGCAGGACTATCAAAACCCTCCAAATTATTTATACAGAAGTGCTTTTTAACAAATATCTGTTGTTCCAAAGCAGCTTTAATTCGGTTGCGAAGTGTTTTGTTCAGCTCATTCACATGCAGTAAAACCCTGAACAACAATTGCTGCAGCACCTAATTTAATACCAGGACCAGAATTTATGTTGAAAAATCTTCAACATCAAACACCACTCAACTCTTAAAATTTTAGCCCTATTTTGGACGAAAAGAGTTCCTTTATTTCTGCATTCCTGTCCTTTCCTTTTCAGTATCACCACTGGAAGGCTGAATCACAGCAACACTCTTGCTCACCCTCTGACCGCCCTTCAGTTCGCAGCTATTTAAGAGTGACTTGGGAAAGGTATAATGGCACATGTTGTTGTTCCATCTTCACTTTCAACTGCCACCAGATATTATTTTGCAGCTGTTTCATTGTAAGTGGCATCCTGAGATCTAAACAAAAAACTGCCTTAATGGCATTTTCAACAGATTTTTAATTTCCTGAGAGGATTCAGCGAGGCCACGAAGGGAGAGCGTGTTTAAATGTGATGCCATAACAGGAGCATTTCCCTCTCTCGAGCAGTTTTAGCTTTTGGAGTTTGACAATGATTTTACTGAACTTTCTGAAAAAAACCAACCCCACATCACAAGCCAACAAACCAACCCCAGCCCAAACCCCAGCCGAAGGGAGACTGGGGAGTCTCTGCTCACGCAGCCCCAGCAGCCACGTTCCTCTGCAGCTCCATTACCCACCTCACGAGTGAATCCAGAGAGTAAAAGGCACTCGAAGCAATGGGGCAGGAGAGCAAGTCCCACCTGGGATTTCCCAAATGCCCAACACCTGCTGCACTCAAACCCCACCCGAGCTTCCACCCAGGAACACAATGAGCAGCCAAGCACCAGTATGGCTCAGCTACTGGGGAATTTTGCTAACCACAGATTTCAAGAGCCACCTGGCATGAAGGACCCTTTTTTTTGACTTGGTTGTCCCAGACTATTTGTCCATAAAGCCAAGTTGTAAGGGAAAGCCAAGTTTCATGGGTAGCCCTGAAGGAGACATGAAGGAGAAAGAGCTGAGCTGAAAAGACCCCTCGTGCTGCTCAATGCCCTCCTCAGCCCCAATACATCAGTGACTCTTACCGAAATATACTGTAGGTATTACTCTGGCATCCCAAAGCCAAAGGATGTAACTGTGTTGCCCAGGAACCAGTGGCACACATCACCACAGCAGCTGTACTGCCAGCATTTACAGATCAGGCTGAATGGTATCCATTATGCATTTAACTCTTTTAGGAGACCAACTCCTTTTTTCAGTCATAAATAACTAAAAAGAAATTGCACCCCAAAGGCAGATGGCAAACAGATAAAAACCCAGTGGCTCTTTGCTGGAGAACCTCTGTGTGTCCCAGAGCCAGGACAGAGGAGGACACCAGGCAGCCCAGCCCAGCCCGCGCTCCGATGCTGCAGTGCCCATCAAACTGTGACACTCAGCATCTGGGGCTCCCGTCTGCCAGGCCACCCTCCGAGGTGTCTCAGGTGCTGGCCCAGATGCTCCAGCTCACACAGGAAGAGATGAAGGGCTGAATGTTTAGCGCTGTAATCAACAGGATAATGTGCTGCCAAGTACCAGGGTGCTCCCAGTAATGCCCTGCTCTAAAAACGTGCTTTATTGACGGTCTTTATCTGCAGAGCCAAACCAGCCTCCAGCGTGGGGTGCCTTTATTTCTGCTGCCAGGCTAAGAGAACACTGCAGAAGGTTAAATATCCCAAAAAGTTCCCAAGAGCTGCAGAGGTCACAATGCCCCCACAATGAAAGCTGCTTTATAGGGAGGTGGAGAAAGAGTCACCCTCGCTGCTGGGGCTGCCAGAGAAAAGGTGGGTCACCCACCACTCACAGCCACCAGCTCCAAGTAAACACAATGGTAATACCAGCTGTAGATTCTGGGCTGGTGAGAGTGTCCTAGCCCTTGGCAGGGGATGGAACTAGATGGGTTCTGAGGTCCCTTCCAACCCAAACCAGTCTGGGGTTCTATGAAAGAACATTTTGAAGCCACAGTAATGTCAACATTTCAGCTCACCCCTTCATGGCCATGCACAAACCCACTGCTTTGCCAGCCCCTGATAATTCAACAGTAAAACAGGGCAGTGAGATAGGAAACCAAAGAGATCACCTTCAAAACAGATCTAAATCTCAAGCAACTGCATGGGCAAAGCAAGGAAAGAGTGGGAGAAAAGGTTATTTGAGGGATTTAAGGAAGAAGCGCACCTGAAAGCCTCAGAGAATGCAGATTGAAGAAAAACACTGATAAGGCTCCTTTTGGACAGGAAAAAAGGTTCCCCGTGAAGCATCAAGAGTGGACTGACGTCTGCCATGCCAGATAAAGATATTCTGAGCAAAGCCACATCCAACATCAGCAACAATAGTGAGCTGCAAAACTCAGGCGCTGACACTTTAACAGACGTCGTCCTGCCAGCACTACCGGTGCTGTGCTCAGTCCGGATGCACAGGGACGACTCACCAGTGCCTCAGCTCTGGATACCATTCCAAAGGGCACTTTAAGGAACGCTGCTTTGGGTGCTCAGTGCCTGGTGTGTTGTTCTAGCAGCAAGGGCTGCATCGCTGAGCAGCCCTGCAACGCCTGGCTTCAGCCAGGGCTTAAGGTCAAGTCCAGGCCTAGAAAGTCAGTACCTTTTATACAGGCACCAGCTGAGACGCTGCTGGGATGGAGACACCTGTGAGACAGCTCTGAAGCCTGAATCTCAGCCAGACATTGAAGTGTTAAATTACATCAAGTCACGCTGATGAGAAAGGAGAGCGGGGGAGGAGCTGCTCCTGGGCAGGGGCTGTGATCCTGTTTGCCATTGCAGCTTCCATTTCCAAGCTCACACCCATCAAGAGGGCACTGATGGGGCCTCAGACACTTCTCACAAGGCGCAGTGCTCTACATGAGAGCAAAGTTCTCCGTTTCCCTTCTAGCAAGAGATTCTCCCAGTCCCAGCACTGCGTTTCAAGCCCGCACACTGCAGAAGGGCAGCTGGCCGCAGGTCTGCTGCTCACTCCACGCAATCCGCCTTCCCTCTCTTTATTCTCCCAGTCACCTGCTTCAAGAGTTCTGCCATTTGCTCAACCCCTGGGTGGAATCTAGATGGGTCATGGTAAATGTGACAGGGCAAACATCACCCTGAGGTCCTGTACACAGAGCGGCAGTCACCGCGTTTGGCAGGGCATGAATCTGGGCCAGTGGCTGAGACAAGGAAGCTGCTGTTCTCCCAGGTAGTTCCGGCACCTGAAAAATAACTTAGAAAAGTGCTGAAGCATTTTCCCAAAGGTTGGCCTTCATTCTAAGACCTGTTGGTCGGAACCACGTCCACCTGCCCCCAGCACAACAGCCATGCCATTCCCTTCACTCCCATCTCTGCACCCTCAGCACCTCGCTCAGAAGTCACTGCTTTGGCTTCACACTAACCAAGACTCTGGCTGTTCACAGAGGAGAATAATTTTAAAAAGCTGATTTTTCACACAACCACTTTGTCTTCAGTTTTCTTTCTTGTTATCCAAAGGCAGCAGCCACAGCACAGCCCCAGTGCAGGGCCTGACTACAGAAGTTATCAGAGATGAAAGCTGTGAAGATGATGGATGAAGGGAAGGCCAGCTTTATCACTAGCAGGCTGTCCACCACATTTGGATTTGGCAGGAGTTGCAATAAAACTGTTGATTTTGGTCGATTATCTTTGCTAACAACTCTCCTCAAGAGTCAGGAGAGTAGATCAGCTGGAGGACAGGAGGGACAGAGTCAGACTGCTGCCAGCTGACTGGGCCAGAAACATCGACCCAGGAAAAACCTTTGCCTACCTCAAAGGGCATCCCCCAAGTCTCTAAAGGAGCATTTAAATCTGCAGATGAATATTGCTAGGCAGCATTAGCAGTGTTACCTTGCCCACCAGAGGACAACACAAGCAGACCAGAGCAGGTCAGACGGTAACTCTTTGCTAGCCCATTTTTCCTAATTTCTGAGCGTGATTCTGGCTGACAAAGATCATCTCCATCACTTATGCTAAACTGGCACCTGCTTAAAGAAGCAGTCCCATTTGCTCCCTGGCCTCTGCAGCCACCCTTCCCAGATGCTCTTTGTATTACGACATGCATTTCATTCAAGTTCCAGACCAAAACCTCCATGGAATGTGTCTCACTTAACTGAGCCCTGACAACAGAGGCCTTTAGGGAACACAGGGCTATGCAACCTTTATCCTAAAACAGTGCCAAGAGCAGAACATGAGGAGCTGCATGGGTTCCTCTTCAGTTCCTCTGTCACGTCGGATTGCTCGTACAAGGGAACGTGGCCAGGCCAGCATTCCCAGCTCCATTTTCTCACTGTTCTGACGCACTCCCCGAGCTTCTGCTGATAATTTTGCTTGACCTTTATTAAAGCCCAAGCATTAGCTGGCAATTAGATCTGGTGATCCTTTTGGTGACTGAGGCTCAGTGATTGACTGTAAATTATAAACAGTTCAAACGTTTCATTATGATTATTCTTTATACAAGCTTTGTGGCCAGGTAAGCACTGACATGACATTCACTGTTAAATGATCTCATTAAACTTCTTAATTTAAAGTGGTGCAACACTTCACCTGCCACATTATCCAAGGACTCCTGCAACCCACATTAAACATTCAGCATCGATAGATGCTCTGCCGTAGTTCACCTTGTTGGGAGTGAAATTTCAGTCCCTGAACATAAGGTTGACTACCTGATGCTGTTTGTTGGAGCCGATAAATAATGCAGAAAGATGCCCATGTAAAGGAAGAGGTTAAAGACATCAATAGCCTTCCCACAGAGTTTTGAAAGAGGGTCTCAAAAATGACTTTAAACCGTAGAAAAAAGCAACCCCCCAAAAAAAACCCAACAGAAAAACAACACAAGGAAAAGGGAGGAAGGTGGTGGTTTCCCTCATTTCTTTATGAATGCAGTAACTACATTCTGGAGAACCCAGAAGGCCTGTGCCAGATTTTTTGCCACAACCCCAGAGCAAGAGGAGGGGCAGTCACACAACTCCGTCCTCAGAGCTTTGCCTTCAGCCATCTCATCCCTCCTTTCCCTGCTGAGACAGTTTAACAGAGCTGATTGGGGCTGAACTCCCACACCGCACCACATCATTTCACATGGGCCAATAAACGGCATATTCCCTTGTGACTGCAGGGAAACCCAGTATTCCTGCTGGAAGCACCTTTATGTCCAGGCTCTGTTTGCCAGCACTTTACTGCAGAAACCACTAGAAGCACATGGATTAGGATCTCTGTCGTGCTAGGTGCTGGACTACAGACTCCACAAACTAAACGCTGAGACACGAGGGAGAATAATAATCTGACTTTTCCTGGCTTGCATATGGTTTATTTTGCACACTTTTAATCGTTTCCCTCCCAGAATGAACGGTTCTAGTATTATTTCCCCTGACTTTATACAGTATGATCCTTGACATCTGCTTCTGGCTATCTCTTCTGAAGGATGAAGGGCTGCTAGCAATTGCAATGCAGCCTGTGAACGTACCAGGCTGCTCCCTGGGCAGATTTAGGCTTCATCATTTAGTATTAACCCCACATGCTGAACGTGTTTTCCTGACTTCTAAGGCTGGATTAGCTTTTATTATCAGAAGAGAAGCAGTAAAGGTTTCAGCGTCACAGATGGAATGGCAGATGGGAAGCAAAAGCTTAATGTGAAGCAGCTCTGGATAAAAACTATTAATCCACAAAATTCATATGTTCTTATGCAGGGAAACCTAGCCAAACCCCTGCCAGATGAGTAACCAGGGAGAGGAGCACAGACTGCCCAGCCCACTACCTGACAAATTGTGGCGTGAGGTTGGAAGGAAGGAAAAACCACGCCAAGCCCCTATTCCCTATTTCCTAGAAAAACAATCAGCTCGCCCAGGGTATGTGGAGGGGTAATGCCTTCCTAAAGATTAGACAGAATTAATTTATAGCCTCTCCACTATGAAAATGAAAGGGACTCAGGGATGTATTTGATGAGATAACATTTTCAGGGTGCATAGCTGTATTATTCTATATTAAAAAAAAAAATCTAACCATCCTTGTAAGTCACTGGCACTGAAGTCACAGCACTGAAAAAGGCTTTTTACTGCTGTTGAAGGGCACGGTGTGGAGAGGAAGCCCATTTCCATCAGTTCTGGTAAGAGAAGCCTCTGACAGAAAGCGAAGTGAGCCCTCCAGGCACCTGCCCAGCGCTCACCATGCAGCTCAGGGCAGCAGCAACAGAGAAGCATGACCTTCAAGAACTGCCCCAGGAAGAAATTACCCCTGGAATTTGTCCAGCTGAATGGCCCTTGTTTAGAGTTTGAGACCAGAAGATACCAGGGCACTACTACAAAGGATCCATGAACACTGAGCTGCCGATAACCTGCTCAACCGACCCGCGACTCCTCCTGGCCGTGCCTGTGGGTGACTGATCCCCTTTGGCTCTGTGGCCTAACTGGCTCCTCAGGGAACTACGAGCAGTTGGGACCACACGGGTCATGGCCACAGCATTACACAATGTTTAGGGTGGATACACACTGCAGAGGGACAACAGGTACATCTGCTGGAACTAGTCTATAATTTTGTTAGACCTTCAGCAATTACTTCCCTGCAGTTCACGGTACTTGCTTCAAAGCACCATCACTCACCTCTCCCTTTATGGCCTCACATTAGTCCAGGGAAGTGAGTGACACGGAATAACAAGCCAGCTTTTCCCCAAACTCAGGAGACACACCAAGAACTACACACTCTCCCTTACAAGCAAGGGTAGTATGTCCAAACAGTTTGGTCTCTTCATGTTGGACACCAAGAGTTTAACTGGGACTCAGTGTGAAATGCGTTTTCTCAGCTCAGATCCCCATGTACCAACTCAAACTGCCACTCTGGTGCTTTACCTTAATTTTTCTCCCCAAAACACACCACGTTTCACTGACAGTGCTTAGAAATGGGCACCAGCAAAAAGCCCTTTGCCATGTCTCAAAGGATCCTTCCTAAGGCATCTGCTCCTGGGCTTTTTTAATTCTCACTTCAGTGGGGATTTCTGCCTGAGTGGCAGCTTCAGGAAGGGACCCATGCTTTGAGAGAGGTCCTGTGGAAACCTCATCGGTGAAAGGCATGAAAGCATCTGATAAATGTCTCCTCTATGGGTATTAAAAACATGTTATATCATCACTCATCATAAAACCACCCAAGAACATTACTTCCCCTTTCCACAGCTCATTTCAGCATACAGAGAAACAGAAGTCACAAGGACAATTTCCTCTTTCTCTCCTCTTGATAATTCTTATAGCCTAAACCCAACAGTTTAAGGACACTTTTAGGGGGAGGAAGAGGGGGTATTTGGTCGGTTGTGGTTTTGGTTTGGGGTTTTCTGTCTGGTTGGGTTTTTAGGGACTGTCTGCTTTTGCACAATGCAGCAAATCCTATGGATTGCAGCTGTGGGGCTGGGGTTATGTAAAAACAAAAAGGATGTAATTTCACTTAAAATCACGAGCCTTGTCACATGGTGGGACGTGAAGCTCTTTGACACCCTCTGAGTAAAGATATTCAGGCAATGAACAGTGGGTGCTGTAGGTGTAATTGACTCCTAGTGACTTACTTGTTGCTTCTACTATCATCATCCTCCACACAAAAAGTAGGGTAAAAAGGAAGAGGAGAACATCATCTTCACCAGACCTATACTCACACCTTCAACCCTTTCTGAGGTACTGAATTAAACTGGGAGGGAGGAATCTCTCCAGCCCTGGCGTTCGTAGGCTGAGCTCCAGCACTCCCTGCTACTTCACTCATCCTCTCCTGCAGGCTGCCCTTGCTGGGTACCTCGACTAACAGAGCTTCCTCAGGAGCCATGCGGAGCTGGCACAGCCCACCCAGAGCCACAGCCCCTCCAGGGAAAGCAGCAGACATGCTGGGTACAGCACGGTAACCACCTCCTTGGCTGGAGCATGGCTGTCAGCCCCCAGCCTCACCGGGAGGAGGAGTCTTCTGAGCTAAGAGAGATGAAACTGCCCCTCTGACCTCTGTGTCCCACGGCCCCGCACGGACACGCCGTCCCTCACCACCCTCAGAACACGTGTCCTTTGGGAACAAACCACGGACATTCGGGGACGCTCATTGTACCTGATGGGGTAGTCGGCAGCACTGAGGTTAATGAAGAAATCCCACGGCCAGTCAGTCATCTCCATTAAGTCCCTCATGGCCTGCAGGTAGGTGGACAGAAGACTCGCTCCTCCCCAGATAGTTGCCATTCTCCAAGAAGTGACTCTCACGTTTGGGTACTGGCTGGCAAACTGGAGCACTTGCCGGTGCAAGTAATTGGATCGCTTTACAGGAGAAAAAAGCAACACGTTCAAGTTACTCTGCCCAAACCCATCCCACCCAGCGTCCACCAACCACCACCTCTGCGCCTCGGCTCACTGAGCACTGCCACTCTGCCCTCCCTTACTATGGCACACAACCTTCTCTTGCACAATGCTGATTTGGAACTGTACTGAGACCCCTGGGTAATGCTATTTGTTACCACCACAGCGATTGCTAATCAGTGCAATTGGCTCTCATGTTATCATTCAGTGTCAGTGGCAGGGCTTTGGTAAAGGGGGTGACTCTTACTGCCTTCGTTTTACGGGGTGAAGAAACTTGCCCAAGGCACCTCAGGTCAGCTCTCCATCCAGTGGGCCACCACTGTCAGTCTGCACCAACTTCCCAACTACTGTTAACTAAAGTACAACAGGCAGACGTGGATAGACCGGTGCTCAGAGACACACAAGGAGGAATGAAGGCTGTTACACAGGGAAGAGATCAGGACAGAGAAAAAGGAAAGGAGGCTCCAATGTAAGAGAGACAAAAAGTGAGGCGTGCTCTATGCAGCAGAGGTAAAGAGAAGATGATGAAGATGATGACAAAGATGGGTAGACTGACAGATGGTGAGACAGGCAATTTATAACCAATGATATATTACCTTGTCAACATGAATGTAATAAAAATGGTCTTTATGGTAAATAGCCTTAAACATGCGCTGGAGCTGCCGAGAAGCTCTGCCATGAACAACCAAGACAAACGCGATCCTGACTGGGTTGGCTGGCATGTATTCTACGGAGTCCTCATCCCACTGTACATTGTTGTTGGCTTTTCCTGTTCGAAAACAAAACACAGGACATCTCTGAGTGTCTCCACGGCGCAGGGGTGCACAGAGCAGTACACATTTCACCTCGGCTCCTTCTTCAGAGGCAGTTTCTAAGGAGAAGCGGGAAGGCGCGAGGAGCGTCAGCCTGAGTGCCATTGAGGTCACAGCCCTCTCCTCCGTTGCTTTCTGGGGTCACCACCCCACAGGCAGCAGCCCTGCCTGCATACCTCAACGCACCAAGGCTGTGCGAACATGGAGAAGTACCCAAACGTGTCTGAGCTGCACCCAGCTCCAGCTGGGTAGGCACCTTTGCATCTTCAAAGGAACCACCTCCAAGTTTCTAAGCACCGTTCAAAGTATTTAAGAAATGCCAAGGCCAACCCCACCCTGCTCCCCCAGCCACGAACCTCCCCATGTACCAAAAGCTGCTTGTCCTGCGAAGGGCACAGCTCTGCACAGAGGCTACTTGGCAGCTGCTGAGGACTATCTCCCCAGCAGCATTTATTGGTAGCAGCAGATGTATCCTGGGATGCACGGACACCAACAGGCGCATCCTCACTTCTCCACGGAGGAGAGTGGCTCCCACCATCCCATTTCAAATTTGCGTTTGTTTTTATATTAACAGAGGAATTTCTGATCTCTGCTGCCTCCAGCAGACACCGCGGCATAAGGTTAAGGGGGTTTTACCCCATGGCTGATGAGCACTCTGGATTTTCAGGACTACTCTGCCGATAATGAACCAGCCTGACTTGCAAGCAGGGTGAAATATTTTCCCTCTGTTCCCTCCCTCTCACCCAGCTCATAACAAGCATTCTCTGGCCCTTGTATCAAAATGTGTTTATTCCACTGTCCCACTCCAAAACCAGAAGGCAGCATTTTGCTCTGTGCCCAAATCCTTTCTGGCTTCCCATGCACCCTGACGTGTGCTAGAGGAACACCCATACCCAGCTTGGTGGGCAACGGGCAAAGCCCAGCTTTAGTACAACTTCAGCTTGTGCCTTCTAGAGCCCTGAGGAATTAATGAAGAGTAATCTTCAACAGTGCTGCAGCGTTACCGACACCAGAGTAACAAACAGGATGCAATCATTCTCCTATTTGTTGTGGTGCCACATTATGCTCAATCATCCACCAATAGAACTCGAGCCAACCTGCTAATCTTTTACTTCTCTTGCTAATTAACCTCAGACTCCTCCAGCAGCACGAAGCAATCCCTTAATGAGTGCTGTGAGCCGTGGTAGTTCTGTGAATTGACCCATCAGCCTCTCCTCTCAGGTTGGCACTGGTGTGGCTGCTGCCCAGCACAGACACCCGGATGCTGCTGACTTATCTCTACACAGCCATGCACACCCCGCCTTGACAGCGTGAGTCCGTGGATAGAGGCCATCGGAAGAGTCATTGCCGCGTGGCTCAGCACACTGTTTACTGCTATTACACCCATAAACGCAATCAGAAGCCCTGTCATCATAGCAGGAGCACCAGCCATCACCCCTCGGAAGAGGCAGGGCTCGCAGTCCCTACTTAAACCCACGAGCAGCCCCGTTCCCTTCAGCGGGACCGTTTCGGCAGCTGCCACCTGAGTGGTTACTGCTGAACCCAGATTGCTGCTATCAGCTCCTGTCCCACCGCTCCTGACTTGTAACAACGGGGCAGAGTGAACATTTCCAGGCTGGCTGTTCTCTGAGAACGTTTTCCATCTCAGAGCAAAACCAGCTTTGCCTTGTTCAACTGGCAGCAAGACTAAAAATAAATAGATAGATAAATAAACACACATACATATTATGTCTGTGTGTCTATATATAAAGGGCATGGGCCAGTCGTGTTCAGCACCTCTGTGTGCAGCTCAGTCCCACACACCCACCACCCTGGTCACTGAGGGGCTGGGGTTCACCTCCAGCAAAACCAGCCAGCTCCTGGAAATGGTTACTGCAACAGGCCACGTCCAAGGCTCTGCCAGCGGGCTTCAGCTTGCTCAGCCAAGTAGGAGAGGTGAGATCAAGCCGAGGCAGTTGTGCCACCATCCCCAGGGCACAGGATTTCAGCAGGGTGCTCACCCCACTCGCTGCCTGCCACATTCCACCCCAGCTCCGCACCCTTCTGTCACAGCCAGCGAACCTTTGAGCTGCACACACCCCTGCCAAGAACTCACTGGGGTGGGTACTACCCACCAAACAAGCCCAGAAGACACCCTGCACCAGAAACTTGGATGTTCTTCACACGGTTTGAAGGGTTTGTTGTGAGTGAAGAGCCACGAGAACCTGGAGAACAAAGGTGGAAATCTTCTGTATCAAAGACTCTGTGACAGCAGTTGGGATTAAGATGGGGCTGTTGAACACCCATCCCAGCGCAGTGCTGCAGGTTACGCACACGCGTGTGCACCGTGGCAGCACACTTCTGTCCACTGAACTTCAGCCACACCAGGGAGCTCTGGCCAGAAGCGAACTGCCCATTTAAAGCCAAAACCCTCCGCTCTGTCCTGCAGTCTCCAGGAGCTACCCAAACCATTTGTATGACATGCAAATGACTGATTATCAAATACCCTACACTGAACTCCATTTATCCCATACTTACCTAGGCAGGCCGATAATCGTGGTGACAAGCTTGTTGCCTGACTATTCTAATGAGGAGAGCAGCAGCATCCTTGGGAGACAAATCTCAATTACTTGTAGCTTTGCTGGAGTGTTAGCCAAGCATTTGCTCTCTTCTCCCACTGACTCTCATGAATACATAAATAACACTCCAAAGCAACAGTAAATTAATGAATGTTGAATTGGAATGAATTTCTGAGTAACAATATTTATCATATCAATTAACAGCCAATTAGCACAACATGATCAGTGTTATTAGTGAGAACGCAGAATGCCTTCTAAGTGATCCTTGGGTTGGTTTTACCCTATTGAGTGACAGTGCTGGACCTTGGAGCAGTGGTACAGAGCAGGTCCAACAGCAGACACAACTGCTCTTTGCACAGACTCTTGCACCCTATCCCTGGGTTTGCTCTAATTTGGGAGGTATCACTGCTGGAAACCATGGAACAGAGGAAGAACCCTTCTTAAAGGTGCCCTAAGAAATGCTCTCACAAGGGAAATCTTTCCAGCCTGGCCTTCGGGAATGGCCAGCAGCCCAGCTCAGAGCCAGAGCTTGTGGTGACCAACCAGCCAATCACCGAAACCAGGAGCGCTTCCTGATCGCACCCGCTCAGGACAACCCACTCTGGGCAACAGCAGAAAAGCAGTCCTGTCTTCTCTGGTTATCACACGAGGTGTGACAGCTTGCCTGGCGTCAGAGCAGGGTGAGACAAGGTCCAGCTCTCCTCTGAGCCCCAGCCTGCAGAGCAGCTGCTGCCCCTGTGCTCATCAGGTGGGGAGAGGCTACCGAGCAGTGAAGGCTTGAGGTGAGGCATGTCTGGAGGACCCGACCCTCTACCAGTTGTTGCAAAGGATGCTCCTTTCAACAGCCCCAGACTGATGAGAACGGGGATTTGTCAGGTGAGACAAGTCACCCACCACTGCTGAGGAAGCCCATGACACACACCCAGACAAGAAGCAGTGGTCACACCTCATCCACTACCAGCACTGCCTAGAGACAGCAATGGCCACACCAACGGCACCGCAGCACTGGGAGGGACCAGCTCCAGCTGGGTTAGCTGGTACACGTGTGGGCCACCAGCATGTCCCTCCTGGAGAGCGACCGAGCTGCCTGCCCTCTGATCAGTCACATCACCAAGCACTGCAGTGTAACTGCAGTAACATCTGTGTTTCAGTTCAGACTTTCTCTTCTGCCTACAATCAGCGGCACTTCTAGTCCTCCAAGTCCAACCAGCTACCACAGAACAACCGAGAAAGGACAATCTCACCATAACAAGCCCCTGGAGCGATAGAGCTCCACCAAGGCTCACACCTCGAATCAGCATCTCAAACAGCCTTTGCCATTCCAGCACCTGTTATGTGTGTTGCAGCTGGCACATCCCTACCTTTACTCCACCTCCTCCTGCCATGCTCACAGCATGAATAATCAATATGAAGTGAAAACATAAGTAATCACATAGTTAAAATAAGCCTGTACTTCACCTCCCCTCCCAGGAGGCAGTTACATGCTGCTGAAACTACAGCAAAATGAACAGGTAGATAAAAGCCTGTTTGCTACCTGTCCGATCCATGTCTTCCCATCCCACCCTTCAGCGCTGGCATCTTTCAAGTCCCACATAAAGCACCTTTTCCCCACCTCTTCTTAAGAGCAGAACAGTTAATAGTTATAATCAGTTGGTGTCAGGCCAGGACTGAGTTAATTTATACCATGCGAGGATCTGGTCTGCTAACTCAGAATTAATCCTTCCTTTGAGATTCCCCTTACATCTGTCTCCTGTTTTTTGAAGGCAGGATTGGAAGGACAGAGCCTGCCTTCGTTCCGTGCCCAGGATAATTAGGAACATAATGTTGGAAACAGACCACATAAGTCCAGGCTTTCACAAGTGTTTCACAGCGCTGGTTTGAGGACACCTCAGTAGGTACAGAGACAAGAGACTGACACAAGGAGAAGCAGAAAGAACTCATGGCCCCGTGCCTTGTGTCCTGTAATGTGTCAGAGCTGAGCTCGTGCTTCCAGAGACACTGGCTGCTCTGCAAGCTAAATGAACAGGAATCTCACCACAGCATCCAGTGAGAGAAGAGACACACAGCAAGTGCCTGGGCAGGTCTGCTCCAGTGCTGCCCAGCTTCGCTCCGTGCTGAGCTTCAAGCATCTCCAACCCAGACAGCTGGCACACAGCTCAGTGCCACGGCAGTGGAGAGGTGTGAGACTTCAGGGGAACATAACATGCACTTACCCTCACACTCCCTATCTAAAGTACTTGTCATTTGTCCACCCAGAGAACAGCACATGGAGTATCTCCTCACTGATACATTCTGGCACCACATGCACTGCTTAGAGGATGAGCACGAATGATTTTACCCTATGTGGAAGAAAAACAGGACCAATCTTTTCATAGCCTATTACTGGTCAGGCAGAGGACTGACACTTAATTATATCATGATGCTTCCAACAGCAGATAGATTCTACTGTGAGCAATTAACACCAGCTCCTTTGGCAGACTTCAAAAGTCGCCTCATGCAGTACGCTAAGTTACAACAACACATGAATACTAAGTGCCAGCGCTGCTTTAGCTGGATCTCAACATTGCTGGGGAGGTCACGACGCAGCAGCAGTCTGTGGATGTTAACTCTTGCACAGCCCACCTTGTATTGCACTCGGGAGGTAATGATGCATGTTGGTAGAAACACCAAGCCCTACTGACAATTAGTACTCCGGGTCTCATTAAGACAGAGCATTTTGGTCTGCATCTTATCACAAGGTACATCTCTCTTTGCGGAGATTGGGGAGGTAGGGCTGGGCTCTCCTTCCTGGCTGGAATGCTTTCCAGAAGCTGCTTCTGATCAAGAGGGATTAGTAAAGATGGTTTCAGAAGAAAAATCATCAGGCATTAATCATCTAAACATTTCATAGCCAGCATATCTTTAATGCAATCCCTCTAATCCAATTAGGGCTCCTTGAAAATTGTATCTTGAATTCCACGCTACACTGTGACGGGTTCTGTGCGAGGGGAACATCCACTGAGCGAAGGGAGCGCTGCTGTCTGCCTGCTCCACTGCACACCCCCAGCTGCCACCCAGGCTGGCCCTGCCGCTGCCCCGCAGCGAGCATGCAAGCCCCAGCACCCAGCAGAGCATCCCCTGTGGCTCCAACAGCAAGCTCCTCACACAGCAGGGAGATTTTTGATGTGACCACCTCTTTTTGGTCATAAATATGTGTAAGTAAATAGGCACAAGAAGCGGAGGATGTGGAAATGAAGTCCCTGTCCACACCTGGGTATCCACAGCTTGGGACACATCAACACCAAGGCCGTGGCCGTAGCGGATGGGCACAGATTAACACCGGCCCTGTAACACCCATCCCTTTGAACCAGCACAGAAAACAGTTCCTCATACAATGTTTTCCCAAGCAAGGCACAAACTGCTGCTCGTGAGCTTGATTTTTTTTAAGAAGGTCTCGTGAAAACAATTTGGCATGGTTTGCACAAGGACACACACTGCCACTGGTGGGCAAAGAGCAGACAGAACCCACAGAGTGCAGGACTTCTTCAGTCCATCACCATGTGAAAAGACACCCGTCACGTACCACCAGAGGAAACCGAAGGGAGCTCACACTCCTGGCAATGGAAAGCCTTCAACAAAAGCAAAATAAAGAGAATTGTCTCTATTTCTCTAGGAATTTCAGGGTTGTTGTTAAAAAGCCCCAGTGGGCAGGAAACGTCATTTTACTGACTAAAAGGGGTGCTGGCTGCTGTTAAAAACATCTGGGGGAACATATCTGCAGAAGGCGCTCTGGTGATAATACTGTCAGTTATAAGCCAGAGTCACACACGTCACTCAGGCTGTACCAGGGCTGTGGTGCCCTGGGTGTCCAGGAGCTGCTCCAGCAGGAGCCTGCAGAGGAGCCCGCTCCATACCACAGGAGATGAGTATCTGAGGAAGAAGTACTGCTGACCTCTGACAGACAAAGCCAATAATGGGTATTAGTGCCAAGATCCCCTTAGCTCCACTCTCCCTCAGCACACCACATCCGGCACCGGGAACCTCCCACTTACTGCCGTGGGCCTGATCCTGCCCTTCGGATGCTGGCAGGGTCTCAGCAGGCCCTGTGCTCCAGGGAGGCTCTGCTAGTGCCCAGCTTACCCCACACCACACTGTGTTAACACAGATCTCTAGGAATAACTCACCGGTGCAGTGGATTGGGAGACAGGGCACGGGGCCAAGTAGTTCTGCATTTTAATTAGGTAAAGTGAGTGCTAAAAAATGCTTTGAAGCTCTAGATGTAATTCAGTAGCATATTGGCTTCCAATATAATTGGGTTTTTCTCCTGCCACCTGCTCAACTCATATGCAAACTATATGACCACCTCTATCATGAGGGGAGGCTTAAAAAAAAAACAAAAAAAAGAAAAAAAAAAAAAAGCCCCTCAGAAAACGCCTGCATCCAGCTGTAATTCCATTCCTCCTCCTCTAAAGAGATGGAGCCTCAAACTAAACAAATTCATTCACAACTTGGCTTTTATGGTACAGTAGGGCATAAAAATCATCAACTGGCAGCAAAACTGCTAAGCAAAACTAATTTAGGAGATGAAAAAGTGTGAAACACAAGAACCATCACACAGATTCTAAAACGACATGTTTATTTTAACAAGAGAGCAGGGAAAAGAAGAAATCCTGGCAGAGCAGTAAGGACCGAAAGGCAGCTGGTTAAGGCTGCCAGCACCTGGAGACTCCCAGGCTGAAGAGCCAGAGCTCCGCAGCGCTCGGACACTGAGCAACAGCAACTGCATCAGCACGTAGTGTGGGTCAAGCCAGCACTTCGAGTTAATACCTTGGGCATCCTCAGGAAGGGGGAGAAGAGAGAGGGGGAAACCCCCAACCATGCAGGCGTAGGTCTAGCTGTAGGGGCAGGGCCAGCAAGGATCCTAACACTGGCACCTCATGGGCAGGGCAGTCCAAACCACAGCACCAGTCAGCCAGGAGGGGCTGAGGTCTCCAGCTACAAGGTCCCCAATTCCTGTGTAACTGCTGCTGCAAACATCTCTGGGAGGCTTTCGGCTTCTGGGAACCCATCCTTGTCTCACCTTGAAAGCTAGACAATCCCAAAGGTTATTTTTAAGGCTAGATGTTCCTCTTTAAGCCAGGAGTTAGTTGATGAGTAGCAGCAACATAACTCTTTTCAGTTCACCTCCTGAATCCATCTCAGCCCCTTTCCTGTTACGCAGCGGGAGTCACCCATCTCAAATCAACAGAGAATAAACAGTGTAAAATTAGTATCAAAAGAGAATTAGCATGTCTGAACCCAATTCCACTCAGTTTGCTCATGCACCAGCTCTGAACAATTCCTGATCTATATAAATGCAGATTAACTTGGAGCTTCCTTAACAATCCCCTGTTCTAGCTAAAAGAATCAAGTACAACTGAGCTGCAAATTCCTTCAGCTGTAATCTCTTTTCCAATATCTTTATTTTGACATTAAAAGACTGATGAAAAATCTCTTCATATTGGCTCCTGAGACAGCACTGCTAGAAGGCAAACTGTTTATCCATACACAGGGCAGAGCCAGCACCTGGCCCCCACCGAGATCCTGTCCCTTTCCCCCATGCTGTCCCACCAGAAAAGTGCTCCCTGCCAAGCCTGGGTGCTGCCACACTCACTTGGGGTGCTGGGAGACCATAGAGCTCATTAATCCCATCAAAAATAGGGGTCAAAGTACCCTGCTGGGGATGCTTAGAAGAGTTTTCAGTGGTGGGTCTCTTATTTTGCCCCAGCCAAAGCAGCCTGTGCTCTTTTGGAGACACTTTTTGCAACCCAGCCAGTTGTGCCACAACCATGCTTTAAAATGGGTAGTTAATCACCTTCACATCTAATCAGCTTTTATTTCTAGAGTCAGGCAACAGGCTTTCTTCCACATCACAGAAGCACAGAGCATCTCGAGCTGGAAGGGACCCACCAGGACCACCGCATCCAGCCCTCCTGCTCCTCGTGGGACGACCTCGAGCCAGGAGCATCTTCCAGGCGCCAGTGCTGGGGCAGGGTGCAGCCCCTGCTGCTGGCCCCGGCACAGCGCAAGACAACTGGCTATTGAAAACACTGCACAAGTGCTCAAGGTAAGAAGAACGCTTTAGATCCCCTATGGAAGCCAGGTTACTAGTTAACTACTCCCGATTACTCTCCTTAAACAACCCTTTCCCTCTTCCTGTTTACACTCAATGTAATGGTTCCGCTATCAACAGCCGAGAGGCTTTAAGTTGAGCATTAGGAGAGGGAGCCTGGAGATAACACCCTGCTGAGGCAGTACTGCAGGGCCTCTCCTCAGCAAGAGATCTCTTTGAATCCTTCAGAACATAATTTTAGGACAAAGTGAAAAGAGAAAGCAGTTTCTTACCACCCCGACTGTCCCATCACCATAAGCACCATCTTTTCCTTAACAGAGAAACATTTTCCTTTCTGGAATGGCTCTTCATGTGAATAATTCCATGCCCAAAGGCTGCCAGGTACATGGGACGACTCTCAGCAGTGAAGATCATGCCTGTGATGGAACGCCTGCTTGCTGCCTGCCCTTTGGTGAGAACTAAATCCCTCTCCAAATCCACAAGGCAGACAGTGCAGCAAGGCTAACACTGTGTTAAAAGGAGTATTTAAACCCACCCATTACACCTGATGCTGCAATTGCTTTGCCCCAGTGTGTAAGGCCAGGAGAACGCAGGGGCCTTTTGCCAAAGGTGACCCGAGTGTTAATGCGAAGCCCGACGTGCTCTCGTTTTAATTACACATGTACCTGCTGAGAACACGTGACACAGCCCAAAAAGCTCATTCACTGTCAGCACGACAGCAGGAACCCATATTACACTTTGTGCACCAAGTAAGCTTTCTGGCTTACCCCTTCCCACACACAACCAGGGCACACCGCAGATCTGTCAGCAGCACGAAAGCACAAGGCAAAGAGAATACTGGTGAGCAGGGCCTGGGGCCAGCAGTGGGTATGGCAGTCTCCAGCCAGCCCACCCTGACCTGACCACCCGATCTGTCCTGACCTTCTGTGTTCATCTTCCTCACCAGCACCGTAAGGAAGCGGCAACACTGGTGTCCATAACCTCATTACTTGGCTACTGTGCCCAACCCAACTGCCCATTCTCCACAGTGATACACAGAAGCAGATTTGGGGTTTTTTTCCTTTCCATACTCAGCCTCAACTTCTCTGCATCTCCAGAAGAGTGCTGAGTGTGAGTCCTTGGCAGGTTTCTGGCACTGGCAGGTTTGCACCTCCTGACCCACACCAGCACGGGAACCCGTACTTCCACTCACTTTCATTACAGACATGCTCACGCATCAGTCGGTATCTTCTCAAGCAGGAGCCTGGGGTATGAAGAGGAGAACCCAGGTCTGCACACACCAAGGAGCTAACCCTGGGGAAACGAGACACAACCGCAGTTCTGAAGGCAGCAGACGCGCAGGCAATATGCCTAACCGTGCCTTTACCTGTCTTGTTGTTTCTTTACCCAGGCATTATTAATTAATAACCACCAAGCCTTCCCAACAGAGCGTTTTAAATAACAGTTGAATTCCTTTATGGACATTTATGAATCATAAAAGTGTGTCTGCATGTTCAGAGCAATAAACAAGGCCAGGCAGGGAGCTGGGACTGCTGAGGGAACTGCTCTTTGAGGCCTGAAGTTTGAGGGATGCTAAACGCCCACTCTGCAGGATTGGCAATCGCCAGCCTAGCTTAATCCCAGGATGGAGGTTATCCTGATGATAATTTTTCTCCTCATTTTTCAAAGCAAACAGAATTTGCTCCCAATTCCCCAGGACAAACCACCACCATACTTCTTCTTTCCAATATGTCTTTCAGTTCCTAAACTTAATTCTTCCAGTTTATGGCTCAGTCCTTCTACGGGGATTCATAGCAAATAGAAAGAATAATATCTTTCTTACTTTCAGATATTGAGATGGATCATTATTCCTCCTGATATGTTAGAAGATATTTATCAGTTTGAGTTATGAGGCCTTTCTGACTGTGAAGATTTAAACATCGATTTAATGCCAACTTAAAGACTCCTAAAAGTGTAGGAGATTGCATTAGGTAAATAATTTAACAATAAAAGGTATATCAAGGCAGACATTATTGCAACCTTCCACCAATCAATCACCATTTTCCATGTTTATCCAATTTTCATCTCAAGGCTCTGTACATCAAGCCCTACCCAACTGAAATAACTTCGTCACCGAATGGAATTGCATAGGCATTAAAATCCCCCAGTATCCAGAGAGTTGACATTCTGTTAAATATTGGCCTCAGTTCCGCTGGGTAATAAATTCTGACTGAAATCCCATCTTTCATGGGTAGCTGATTCATAATGAGAAATTACTGTTTGTCACTTCACCTTCGGAAATCTACTGTGGAAACCCAGCACTGGGCAGTCTTTGACATGTCTGACAATTAAAACACAGTCCCCTTCCTACCCACCCCGAAACAAAGGGAATGGGTCTGTTTTGGTGCTACCAGATCAAGAGAGAAGGTTTCCCAGGTCTCCGCAGCAGGAGTTGTCAATGGGAATGCTGCCCACCTGACCCATCATAGAGCTGCCAGCACACCCATCCCTCTGCCAGGCCTGAGCTGCTGAGCCCAACAGGTAAAAATGGAGGGGAAACATCATGGGGAACGTTCCCTCTGGTTTGATGTCTGTGCAGAGCTGCAGAAGCACTGCCAGGGAAGCGTTAATCAATTTGCTGCTGGCACAGAAAGTCCAACCAGAGCTACAGCTGGACTCACCCCCAGCAAAACACCACAGGGCTCCAGGGCCACAATATAGATTTTTAGTGCTTAAATTAAGTGACCTCAGAGAAGCTCAGTTACCAGTGTCCTCCTCAGAGATGCTTTCATTCAGCAAACTCCTCAAGTGGACTCAGGAAAGTTGTTAATTTGAACCAAAATCATTTCCAGCTCTCCTGACAAACAGTATGTGAAGTCCTGGGGAGTATCAACTAGCACAATCCCCGCACCCACCAGTCTTCCTCTGCGTGTGTTTGCTATACGTACCTGCTATCCCTGGTCTGTATGCGGCAGGAGTTGTCTGAGGGGTCCCAAGAAGCCTGTGACACACTGAGGGATGAACCCCAAGGTCCCACAGTACTGGTCATGGGCTTAGTTCCCAGTTAGCACTTACACGGTTGGCCCATGACATGGTGTGAAGGAGCGTATTCCTGTGGTCACTCTTCACTGGGAGCTCCCTCATACCCCCAGGGGGTAATATAACCAGGAGACTTTGAAAAAAAGATTCTCTTATCACAGAGACAACAGAACAGAGCCTGTGTGCACACACAGTAACGTGACTGGGAAGCCTGAACCCACGTCTGACCCCAGCCTTCATACACTTATCCACAAGCTGACTCCAGAACACCCTCTGGCACCCTGAACGCACCCCACCTCCTCAGCCCAGATGAAGGTAGGAGGTACCAGACCTCAATAGTAGACAGAACGGCCTTGCTTCAAAATGCTGACTGCCCCAAAGGGCAGCAGCAGCACAAGAGGTGACATGGCAGGGGAAGTGGCTACCGGCGAGTAGCCAGTGCCCTCCTGGCAGAGCTGCCCCTAGAAGCCTGTGATCACTGTGCAAATCATCTTCAGTAAAGCAGAGAGGTTGAGTTAACAGGTAGCAATTCTCCTGCAGTGTAATTCTGGAGTTTGGCTTTTTGAACAACCTGAGGGGGTCCCTACCCATGGCAGGAGGTTGGAACTAGATGGGCTTTGAGGTCCCTGCCAACCCAAACCAGCCTGTGGTTCTGTGATTAAGTGTCCCACCATTCTTACAGTGACATCCACTGGAAGATGACAGACGGGTCAGCATGGAACACGAGAGATGGCAGCGATGATTCAGCTCCAGGAGAAAGGATGGAAAAATTCCTTGGCCTCCCTGGAGGATGATGAGAAAACTGGAGAAGGGAGATGATGGACTTTTGCCATGGACTTCCAGTAGGGTCAGGACTTTAAAACCAGTATCTTTATTTTATGGTGAAGCTGTAAATAGAATCCTTGAGTGGAATGTGCATTCAACTGAGCCCGACGGTGACAGCAGCAGATCCTGGAAGCTGGGAGAACTCCATTCTTCCTTACAAAGGTACCAATCAGGAATAACTTCTTCAACACAACTAGATGGCATAGCATGGATATTAAAACACTGTGAGCAGGGAATCAGGGCTATTCACTGCTAACACACTCTCCAGTTATCAAAGGCGAGCGCTTATTTGGAAGACTAAATATACATTGAGCAATTTCAACATCTTTCCCAAGGTTGCTCAGCTACAGATTCTTGTCATTCACTTTTTCTATAGAAGTCATGATTACCCAGGGAGAAAAAAGTCTGATGTTTTAAAACTACCTTCTGCGTAGGAAATGTTTGCAACAGACACAGCTAAATTATGGTTTGGAGTCTTCAAATGGCGTTAATGTCCTGTCAGATTGGCTTCACGCCTAGACTGTGGGCATTTTAATTCAGAGTAGATCCTTTAAACAACTCATCCTCGTTTCCAAGGAGAGACTGTATCACAGGTTGGGTTCAGTGATTTTGGGCTGGGTTTGTTCCCTTCTTGTTCCTCTCCCAGCTCATACCATACTGCACCGATAATTCTCTCTAGCCAGAGCTGTATTTGACTCTCCCCATCCCCATGTTTCAGTATCACTGGCAGCATTAGCTATCACTGGAGTACTTTTCTTTCCCCTCTGTGCACACAGAGTAATCTTTATCAAAACATTAACCAAGCTTCTGCTGCCCTCATGCTCTCTTCCCAGGAGGTTTGCAGCAAGGACATTCCCAGCCGTCAGCCTCTCCCACGCTTGCCCACACTCCCCATTAATGCTCCACAAAACAATCCCATTTTCCAAAGCAGAGCCTTGGTGAGAACTAGTGCTGCTGATGGTAAATTTTCCAGCCCTCCTGCCCTCCATTCCTTGTGCCACATGTTCCCCATGGCATTTCCTGAAGATGCCATTTGTCAAGATGTTTTTTGGCAAGGCTGCTGCCCCGGCCTGGCCAGGACCCCCAGCAGTCACCAGACCAGAGATAGACAGACAGATGTGGCATGGGGAAACATGAGCAGACACAGGGTACCACTGCTCTGATTTCCTTCTCAACTTGTTGATGATCTAGATGGGAATTGCCTGAATTTCAATAAAGGATTAACTAGCACCCACACCCAACACAGTTTTCCCCTCACTGAGTTTCTTCAAAAACCAAAGCTGAGTCTTCCCAAGACAGCACTGGCAGAGCCAGCCTGTGCTCACAACAGCCTTATTTCTGGGAGAATCATCCCTCAGCTACATCCCACCAGCAGCTCACCCAGCCCTGAGGAACAGCAGCCTCCCATCCTCTGAACTGGAGCTGTCCCAGGGGGCAGGGAGGCAGCCACACAGCATCATCCTATTCTGGGATGCCACAGGGACATTTAGAGCACTTCCAGCTCCCTCACAAGGTGCACACAGATCTCTCTTGCACAGAGAAACTTGACTGGTTTCTGACCCACCAGCCAGATCCAGTTTCTGAGGATAACTCAGGGAACAGCCTGGCACTGAGCATCATCTGAGTTAGCTCTGAACAGCCAGAGCTCACTGGTCACCCAGTGGCAACGCAGGCAGCCCTACAGTGGGACACCTGCCTGCACATCCAGTCTGGTGACTCCTGTGCACTTTGGGTCCTGGCACTCACACGCATTTTCACCACATAAATGACATGCTCCGTTCCTCACCTGTACAATGAGGCAGGGCCCATCTTCAGCCCAAACAACGAGGTATCTTTTCATTACATCCCAGTTTTCACTATCCGAACCTGCACCAGCAGCCACACTAAAAGTCGGTCTGAGAATCACTGATACTCACACACCTTCCTCCTGAGCCCTCACCTTTCTCCTCACAGTACACAGCTTTGCCTGTGGTATCAGAGGTGGTTCTGCTCTGCACAAGCAAGGGGGAGGAGAGACACCCCACTTATTTCATCAATTCATTTCACCTAAAATGCAAGCACCGAGTCTTGAAAGGGCCCTTTGTCATAAAAGGAGTGCTGGAAGCTTGGTTTCCAGAGCAGAAGACAATTTCTCTACACAGAGTAATTACATCTTAGCATGCTGCAGAACACCAGCGCAGGGTTTAAACGCTATTAATTGTAAGCAGTTTTGTTCCACAGGATGTTGTTCGCTGATAACTACTCAATTAGGGTTATTTTGCAATTAGACTACTCACAGTAAATTTATTGCAACCGGAGTCATCTGCGGCGCCGTGAATTGAACTGCTGCCTGGGCTGCAGGCACAGCAGCTCTGCCCATGCTCTCACCTGCTCCTCAGGCCCTGCAGAGCTCACCACAGTGACACTGGCACCCTGACAGGCCACACCTACAGACAGCAGCACCCAGTGCCACTGGGAATCCGGGAGAAAAAGACAAATGTAGGGTTCGATGCTCTTTGGATCAAACCCAGTGAGCCCAAAACCATGCTGCCAAACCTGTGAAAGCCAAACAGAGCCCCACACTGTTCCCGTGGCACCGGGCACATACCGGACTCACAGAGCAGGTGACATTCTGCATTTGCTTAGTTACAGCCCCCATTCTCATAGCACTGTGTAGAGACCCTCTCACTTCCACACCCTGAAGAGCTGCTCCACTCCACCCCACAAGGATCTGGCATCTCTCTGGCTTATCCTCTTCCTTCCCTTCCCACAGATTGTAGCTCTTCCTGTTGGGTGCTTTGAAGCTGCCAGGCAAAGCCATCACAGACACGCAGCTTGCCATTCCCTGCACTGTCATCCTGCAAGCAGAGTTCCAGAGCCCTTTTCTCTCAGTCTGAAAGCCAAAAGGTGGCTGTGTTTTCCACAATGAAATGGAAGATTTTCTTCTCAGCAGCCTGTAAGAACCTGAAAGCCATGGCCTCAGTGTGCCAGAGCAGCCTTACCCATAAGCAATGAGGGAGAGAGCAGTCTAATCTGCAAAGAGCTCCTTCAGTGCTGATGAATGGTGTGGAATGAGGGTAGCTTAATTATTTTTCTACTTCATGTATGAGTTGGGTTTCCCCCATAGGGATGAAGGTAGCAGAAAACCTGTTTGATTTATAAACAAAGAACAGACAACAGAAGAGCCAGGGGAGGGGGAGTGGGGGGGAATAATCAGGCTCACTTGAGGCTCTGATTTCCTAGAGACTTTTCCTTGGCCAGAACCACATCTCAGAAAACACCCCTCACAACTCCTTAAGTACTTTGGCTTTATCTGGGGCACAAATCTGGGCGAAGCACAGATGCAGTAGGGTAACTAATGCTAAGGATTGGGACAGTCTCCCTGGGGGTAAGGCAGCCCAGAGAAGCTGAGAGGAGGCTGGTGCAGATACCGCTTGTCAGGTGCCTGAGATGACTCAGGGACCTGGTGCCAGTGACTAAGGAGGAACCGTGCCACTTACCCAGAGAACATGCAAGGTGAAGGGTACAGAGCTATAAACCACCACGGGCCCGCAGGGGAGTGACAATTCAGGGTCTGAACCCAGCCTGCGGGTCAGCAGCTGGGCCTTTCTCATCACAGAGAGATGACTGCAAACAGAATCCACAGCAACAGTCAGCATGTGGAAATGCAGCGTTGTGTAACTGTAATTGCAGTGCTGCCCCCTGCTCTGGGCAGCAACCCCAGCGGCCAGGGGCACAGCGACCAGGCCATGACTGCCACAGTGAGAGGGAATTCTGCTGGGGGAAATACGGCCCAGAGCAGGCTGCTCGTGCTCCGTCAAACAGGAGTTTATATAGGTACAGAGCGAAGTTTATCTAGGTACAGAGCGAAGCTTATTTTAGAGCTGAGAACTCCCGCTGCAAGTTCTGCTCCTTCCCAGCAGCTCTGCACGAGAGGAGGGATGCCTATGGTGAGGCAGGCAGCTGCTCTGGGGCCACCACCAGCTTTAGCAAGAAGCAGCAAGTCTGGCACACCAGGGAGTCTACGTCCTGCATCAGACCAGGCAAAGGAACAACCTGCCACATTGTCCACAGGCTGCTGATCCCTGTATCATGTCGCAGAGAAGAAACAAACTCCCCACTGGCTGACTCCCTGCAGCTTCTCCCCAACCAGCACAGGGTGGGACTTGCCCTTTCCTCATCCAACCTCAGGCTGAACCTGTTTTTCCCCTCTAACCTTTGCCAACTGCACTTCCCCTCCGAACAGACCCCAAGCACTCCTTTCCGAGCGCAGGGTGACGTGCGGGCTTGCCTGCTGCCCTGATCCCAGCCATCCCTGTGGTAGGGCTGCACCTATCGCCTTTGGTGCCCGGCCCCTGATCCATGGCGTTTCTGCCCTGTGCTCAGGACCAGCTTGCTGGGAAGTGCCAGCTCCTCTGCTCTGCAAGCCAGGTCACTGGTAAAGCTGCCACATCCTGTTTTGCTTCCACAGCAGCATTGTTTCTCTGCAATGTCCTATCCAACTGCAGCCCACCTCCTCTTTTCTCATGGAAATAACACCTGCGTGTCCAATAGGCAGTAGATGGGATGCTCCTGGCTTTAGCAATCCTTTCTGTTCTACACTGATGATAGTTCCATCTGACTTCCTTTGCCTGTTGCCTTTGGAAACAATAAAATACTTAGAAGAAATCCCCCCAGCTTGTAAGACCCTGTTCCTGCTGATAACCACCCAAGTGAATGGACCATTTAATAGTGCTGAGGATCCATCTGGATGGAGTCATGTCCATGATTGATAGCTACACTTAGTGACTCCGTGGCTTGGATCAGCTGGGACAGGATCTGAGGGGATTAAATGCTGGATGACATCTCAATGGAAACCACAGTGCTGGGAACACGTTTCTGTGTTCGGATAATGGATGAATGTGCTGCTCCAATGCATAAATATTTATACTTCACAGCTCTGCTGAGAACAGACAGGAACCCTTTTATCAGGGCAGACAAAGGAAATACACTCGCACGTGGGCACACACAGGCTGTATGACTGCGTGTTTGGCATTCACACACACACAGCATGCAGCTTTTCTGATGCATAAAGTGGAAAGACCTCTACCCAGAGCTGCCCTACCCACGCTGCACCTACCCCAACAACGGGGTGTCTTGTGTTGCCAGAGCTGCTGGCCGGTGCTTCACAGACATCTCCTAACCACGTGCAGCTCCTCTAAAGGACCCCTGGAGATGATGAAGATGCATTTGATAAGGGATGGAGCCAGCCTGTGAGTGATAAACAGCAGCACGGATGTTCTGTGCCGGGGAGGAGAGATCCCAGACCTTGACACACAAATTCATGCAGTGCATCTTTAACAGGGCTGTAAAGTTTAAGGGCCCTACCAAGTTACAGAGATACAAGGCTTTCCAGCAGGCACTGCGCACTTCCAGTGTTGGGGTTCCTACATGTCTACCATGATAGTCCTGCAGCCAGGCATTGCAGAAGTGACTTCTGGGTCTCCTCTGTAGGTCTGAGGTCTCAGTCTGCTTGTGCATTGTAACCTCCTGCATAAGCAGCACGTGTCCCATGCAATACACTGCTGCTTTATCACTTCCCCACGAAAAGCTCCCAAATCTGTTCCAGAGCAACCCGGTACGTAACACAGGATGTCCAGATTTTCTGCCAAGGAAATCTGGCTGCTGAAGTGGTTAACTTCAGCTGTCAGCATGGGCATGAGGAAATAACCTTGAGGCAAAGAAAAGTCAAGGTTTTCCACAACAATCCATCTGGCTAAGTCAAGACATCCTTCAATTATTCTTTTTAAACAAGCATCACTGCCTAAAATAAAAACCGAAGTGAAACTCTAGCCCTGCAAACCTAAAAATTGTAGCCAGTCTTTTTAGACTTCATTTTTTGGTGTGATATATACCCATTCCTCATGAGGTCCTACTAAATTCATGTGTATTTTACAGGAAAACCATATCTGGACCATATCTTGAGCGTTACCATGAGAGGAAACAGAAAAAACACCAAAAAAAGACATGGTAAAAACCAAAATAGCCACAGATGCACCGGGGTGGGAAATGGGGTGCTCACAGCATTTGCCCTGGCAACATGTGTCACCTAAATTGAAGGCCTAAGCTTCCTGTCACAGAGAGATGCTATATTCTGGAAACATCTCTGGGACACTTCCTTTTTCCACTGTCCGTACAGGGAGTTCAGCCTCCTAATCTGGGCACCAGCAACAGGGGTCCTCCTCCCTCACACAGGGAAACCACCCAACAGGTGAGCTGTGGGGGATAAAGGACATCACTTAATATTCCCAAGGAAAGGAACTAAACACCCCCAATCCCCACAGCTCACCAGGTTTCCTGCTCCATCTCAAAGCCTAGACCTTTCCCCGTTTGTCCCCCTATGTTTTGGGCTCGGACAAAGACATCAGCAAGGGCTAAAGTGCCAGGGACGTGATGGGGACTTGAAGCTGCTGTAGAAACAAGCGCTACTGCAGAGAATGCTGTTCCTTGATCAGTACCTACTGTGATCACAACTACACTCTGCTGTGTCTGTGGATTAAGAATGAAAAGAAACAGCAGCTGAGCACCTGATCACAGAGTGTAACAAGAGTCCGGTGGAAGTCAAGCCAAAAGAAACACTATGGGGATCTCCCCAGGGCCAGGTGCCATCCTTACAGCTCCCTGCATAACCCTCATCAAACCTCCCTGGCCTTCACAGACATGGTGCAGTGCCCGCTCCCCGCTCCCGCAGCAAAGCCCCTGTTAGTCACCACGAGGCCATCATACACATCAGACACCATCCTTCCCCCGAGACACCCTGTTATTTCTCCTTCACCGTTCTCCAACTTACCCTCCAGCGTACAGAAACGCGTCACCTTCTCTGGCATCAGCTTCCCCTGCTTGTGCTGACAGTACACCTCCGCGATCTCCTGCCGACACTGCTTCGACTTCGACCGGGACATGGCTGAGATTGCCTCTTTGCCCGTTACCTCGCACTTTGGTGGCTGGTCATAGCTCAGTTCAGGGGAGCTGTTTCCACTTTTCTTTGTGATATGAGGCTGTCTGGGCAGCCTGTGAATGTCCTTCCAGTTGTTGCTGTTGTTGCTGCTGCTGTTTTTCCCGGGGCGATCGCTGAATTGCACCACCTCGTTGGAGTTCTTCCCCAGCACCAAGTTCTCCTTCATTTTCTCCTCTTCGAGTTTCTTTCTCAAGTGCTCCTTTTGCTTGCTAAGGGGTTTTTTCACCAGCTCAGACTGGTGTTTTTGCCTCTGAGTCCTGGGAGCAAAGTTACTGTTATCAATAGTCTCAAAGTCCTTGGGAACTGAATTTTCATTATTGCTGTCTGTTCGCATTTTCTCTTTCGGTCGATGGGAAAAATAGCCATCCTATAAATGGGAGAAAAATTACACTCATCTTACTAAAAATAGGCACATCCCATGCATCACAAGCATTTCTTACATGAAAACATCAATCAATTACAATCCAACATTCTGCAAAAACTCCCCACTTTGGGGTTTGTAACGAAGATGGATGTGAGAGAGGCCCCAGAGCTGCCCAATTTAGTGCAGACCACCTGCACCCCTTTTGCCATCCCGGAGGGTCCGGTCCCATCTCTGATGGGACAAGGGAGGATTTATAGATGTTTGGGAGCAATTATTAACCAGGCACTTCACCCTTAACAACCAATGGCAAAGCCAGCCCAGGTTTCAGTGGAGCTGGAGCCTGCCCTTCAGTGCCTTCCTCCACCCCCATGCCACCTTGGCATCCCAGGAACTGCCCTGCTCCTCGGCCTAACACACCGCAACTTAACCTTTCCTGTGGTGAAGTAACTGCTACAAACCAAACCCAACCCCTCCTAATTTGGGGTTTGAGTTTCCACATAACAGGACATTGCAGGGGTGTTTCCTCAGGCACACTACTGTGGCAGCCACAAGCCCTATGTGAGGGGGAGCAGTGGCAGATGCCCTGATCCCCAGAATGGGCAGAGCTGGGCTCAGATGGCAGCTCTGAACCATCATGTTCCTCTTCTCCCTGCCAGGCATGCTTTGATGAAGACCCAGGCTGTACAGTTGCTACGTTTGATCTACGTCACGTAAAGGAAAAGGACAGTCCCTGTGAGATATTTGTGTGAGGCAGAACTAACTTTTTGCCTCATGATTTTATCCCTGCTGCCACGGGAACTCATCCTAGCCTACCAAGAGCAGAGCAAGTTTCCAGTATGGAATAGGATTATCATCCCAAGGAAAACATGGCAACCTGCTCTAGCATAGATGTGACAGACTCGAACACTGGCACTTCCAGGTGTGCAGCACTTTGAAATGGGACCTGAGAGCTGGAGCTGCCTGAGGCCGAGCTGCCGCGGCTCCAACCAGGAAAACCAGGCCTCACGCTGGGGACACCACTCCCCGTCCTCCCATTATTAGACCTGGCAAACAGGAAACATCTCCATTTATTAAAGTGATCAGCAGCAGATGAAATCAATGGGGAATTGTTATTAAAGCATCTGAAGACAGGAGGATAACTATCAATAGACATCTTGAGCCTGTCCTCTTTGCTTTCCCCTCCTGAAAGACCTAACCAAAATCCAGAGGCTGGTAAAGACAGCGTCTGCTAAAGGTGACTGATGGAGCCACTCTGAGCCCATGAACCAAATTTTGTATTCAAAACACTTTACCAGCATTAGCTAACTGTTTCTCACACCTCTTCTGGGAGGAACTGTTTAACAGCGGGGTTTTGCAGAGGACGGAGAGGGAGATAGTGACTTGTCCAGGGCTGTGCTGGGAGTCAGCTCTGCTCTGACCTCTGCAGCTCAGCAATGAGGAATGTTTGAAGTTTATTCATTAGAAGATGTGGTTCTGTGAGTGACTCAAGTGATTCTCTCTCCATGAATATCTCCAGCCTGCAAGGAGCTTTAGCTCTCAGACACGAATGAATGTAGATGAGGATTTGGTTTTTTTTTTAAAGAAATAAAAACAATCACCCAACCCCAACCATTTTTCAAACAAAATGTTCTAATTTGGAGAACACTAATCTTTAGGGAAAAAATCCTTCTAATTTTTAAGATCACACATGATACCAAATAATTTTTTCCTGTCTTTTCTCAGAAAGAATAGCATCTTTAATTCAATCATAGAATATTTAGGTCAAAAAGCATCCCTAAGATTCATTGAGTCCAAACGTTAAGCCAACATTGCCAACTCCACCACTAACCCATGTCCCTCAGCAGAACATCTATTTGTCTCTTAAATCCTCCCAGGGACAGTGACTCCAACACCCCCTGAGCAGCCTGTCTCAGTGGGTGACAGCCCTTTGGGTGAAGAAATGTTCCCTGATACCCAAGCCTAAACCTCTCCTTGTGTCACTTGAGGCTGTTTCCTCTTGTCCTGTCACTTATTACTCGGGAAAAGAGACAGACTGACCAACCTCCCGCTACATTCTCCTTCCAAGGAGCAGTGGAGAGTGAGCAGGTCTCCCCTCAGCCTCCTCTTCTCCAGGTTCCACAGCTCTGGTTCCCTCAGCTGCTCCCATCAGAACTGTGCCCCAGAGCCCTCTCCAGCTTTGTAGCCCTGTCTAGGAACTGATGGTACAGCCCTGCGACCTCCAGCCAGGGATCTGCACATCCCAGCTCCTGTCACTCAGACTACACCTCCAACGCGATGTTTCTGTGGGGACCTTCTCTCTCCATGTTCCCCTGGCCTGCCATGTGGTGCAGGTCCCCCAGGCTGATGGAGGCAGCAGCTCCGGGCGCTCAGCAGAGCATTCCCACCCAGTTGATGCACTGTGCTGCACAAGGAAGCTGGGATGAAACCTCAGGAGAAAAAAGCAAAGTAAACAGCAGATTTCCTGGTGCACAGTTCACCTCTTTAAACCATTATCCTCCTCCTTCAAATGCTTTTCCCCCTCTGGGAAATGCTCTTCCAAGCTCTTCCAAGTGGAGCTTGAAGAGACAAATTACTTTTAAATGCTTCAAAGGCAGATGCAAAACTGAGCTGGGCTGTAACTCCTCCTTGCCTGTGGGGCCAGCAACCACCACCAAACGTCCCAGCCACTGAGGACACACCGTGTCTGCAGAGACATCTCTTGGGGAGGAGCAAGGACTCAAAATAAAGCACAGTCTGCAGAGCAACCGTACCAATGCAGAGCTACAGATACCCAGACGGGCACCACACAGCGCAGCCAGACAGCCCAGCCCAGCCTCAGGCAGTCCCACCCCACCCCCCCCACCCCCCCCCCCACCCCCCCCCCCGATCCAAGCGGTAAATGCCAGAGGCATCCCCATCCATCTGTGTTCCTCTCCAAAGCCAAGCGTGACTTTGCCAGCACAACGGCTTCAAGCCAGGAACCATCCACGAGGGCAGAACAGGCCCACGTGTGCCGTGCAGGGGAAGCCAAGCTCGGCAGTCTGGGCTTAAAACAGCAGCAGCAGCTGCTGACAACCAGCATTCGTTTGTGAAGTTCAGGGGTAGGAACAAAAGCAGCACATCTGCTTTTCAGCTGCCTATGGGAGGATGGCCTCGACTTGCTCTGCAAGGTTTCATTTTTACAAATAAACCTACTTTTTGTGCTCACATCAGTTTGTGAGCCTTGGAGAGGATCCCCAAGGGGTGTTTGAAGAGCCACGCAGGCTCGCAGAGATAGGGCTGCTGAGCAGGCACAGGGCTATGCGTGCTGCACCCACTCCTTCCTGAGAAGGCTTGTGCCAGGGGCTGGCTGGCATGGCACTGCGCCGGGCCTTGGGCTTGCATGACCTCATCTTCTGGGGCATGGGCCAGGAGCTCAGCAGGCCTGGGCAGGAGCAGGGTACCTCCACAGTGGGCTTTCCCAGCAGTGTGAGGAGAACGTGGTTTTCTGTGGTTCTGACCATCACCAGATTGTGCTGATCCGCTGCCTGACAAGGGTGTCCCAGAGAGATCCCGTGTGAATAACACCAAGCAAGCAGAGGAGCAAAGCTACATCAGAACAGGGACACAACCAGCCCAAAAACCCATCACCAGCCACCCTGCCCATGGCTTCTTTCTTTCCCACCGCCCCCTCTCAGCCAGACACCCGTATAAAACAATGCAGCTCATCTGAACTCTATTTTCATCTCCAGCCCTTTCATGCCCCAGTCACCCAATACACACTTCACATCTTTCAGAGCAGTAGTAAACATCTGAAACTGCTCCCCAGTGACTTGGTATTAACTAGCTTCCAACCAAATGCATCGGGAGGCCTCTTCCAGCTCCAGCCTAAACAATCCCGAGCAGCACAGGGTGAATCGCCAAGACACACGATAGATCTCTGGCAGCTACAGAAATTAAACGTAATTAAAATATGGATGGTAGGAACCAAAGACACCCTCATGGACAAATGAAAACATCCTTGTAAAATACGGTCAGTTTAGCACAAACACATTCAGCCTTAATTAGGTAGAAAATCTATTTAGATGAATACAATGCAAAGAATAATAATGAATTTCAGGATTACATTTTGTTACTCCAAGGGAAACAACAACACAAATAAATGGGAAGTAATTGGAGCTTATTTAATAGTCTCAGACTATCAGCTTGAACAACTATAATCATTAAAGACCCTGCAGTGATCTTCTACTGATAAATGTTGTTAAATCAGAATTACAATATGACGAGCATGAAGGGCAAAGCCTACTGATACGAGCAGCACTGAAGGAAACAGTCATTCTTACCTTCTTTCACCTGCCCAGCACCACAGGAAGTCTCTGGACCAGGCACTCAGCAATGAAAGGTCTCATGCTTCCTCTCATTTCGGGAGAGACCCGAGGAAGAACCCTTCAGCCACCCACTGCTGTGCACGTGGCAGCAGAGAGGTGGCATCACGGAGCCCAAATACACTGCCCCGGACCTGCTATCGCTGCAAGCCAAGCAGAGTCTTCCTCGGAAGCACAGGGCGCTGCTCCACATCCCTAGGGACCAGGAGGGATGGGTGCACATCTGCAACACTTGCTTGTGGCACAGACCTGGTGAAGCTGGCACCACTTCTTTCTGGGGAAAGGCAAACTCTGCTTCCACCACTTCATTTCTACCCACGGGGCCAGGATACTTCCAACCAACTCTTCTCTCCCCTGCTCATGCCCACGCAGAGATGGCAGGGTGGGAAGACCACCTCTTTCACTGTTCCTTCTCCAAGGACTGCCTCTTGGTCACAGTCCTCATGCATTGGTGTGGAGCTGCTGCACAGCCTCAGTGCAGCTCGGCCATCCCTACTGTGCCAGCAGAGTGGCGAGCGAGTGCAGGGGCAACTGGGGACGTCAAACCCACATATGGTTTGCATCCTATAGCCAAATCTTCTGCTCGTATAAACCGGCATGATTCCTACAGGTTCATGGATGTGGCCAGCCAGTGCTGGGAGGAGATTTTTTTAAAAATTACTTTTTTTTCCTATAAATTTAAATTTTAGGTGCAGACATTTACCCTGGAAGGGGTCCTGTCCTCCTGGACATGGGGGAGACTTCCAGACCCATGACAAAGCAACTCAGGAAAAGAGGGGTTACAAACTGGTTTCATCTGCACAGCAGGTTCTTCTGCAAGATCAGCAAGACACATTAGTAAAATAACACCTGGAAAAGCCAGAGGACAATACTGGGGGCTCTGGGGTCACCTTAGCACCTACCAACAGTTCAGCCTTCCCGAAAACTCAGCCGGGACCCGGTCTCGGCAAGCGCTGCTTATGCAGTACTGTGTTTCCTGTTCCCACAAACACCTTCGTTAAGAGCTGCACAAACGAGCAGCTTTACCAGCATGGTGAAACATAACAGAGATTTGGGGTGAAAAGGTGTTGCAGAACACAGATTTCTGACACAAAAACCCCACACCTTAAGTTCCAAATCCCCTTGGTTTATTTGCGCCAGTAAAGATCACGAAGAACATATGCAGTAGCAGAAGCCAGGGAACAGTTTTCCAGGAAACTGCCCTCCACCCTGACTGGAATGGACATTCCCTTTGCAGACCAAACCCTCTCTCTGTGCTGCACTAAACATGCTGACTGCATCCAAGCCAAGCACCAGGCTGTAGAGTGTCCTACTTTCTCAAGCCACGGAGCAGCCCCCTCTGATGCTGCAAGCACAGGGCTGTCAAACCAGAGATTTGTAATTACTCCGCATTTACCACGGGTTGTACTTCCATACCTCCCTGCTTACAGTTATGTCAGAAACAAGGAATCGCTCAACAGTCCCATCCCATCCCATCTGCATCCTCCATGACAGAACTGGATCAGCAGCACGGCACAATGCTAACTCAGCTGGGCACCAGTCACAGGCCACGCCACACGGAGAACTCCAATCACAATATACTCCATGGGTTTTAACCAACATCATGATGTCGGCGTGTCGCAGGAACATGCCTTTCCAAGGGAACCGCAGGCCCTGCAGCTATGCCAGAGGTTTATTAGCAATCAGCAGTTTTTCATGTGATCTAAAATCAACTTTACCCCAGGGACCTGAAGGAAGCATACGAGCTGCTTCTGAAAGCGTGGGGAAATCCAAGTCCTGGTAATGCTTTTACAGCCTCAGTTCCAGGTAATACAGTAACTTCTGAGTGCAAGAGATGCGCAGCACCTTCCCTCACAGCACAGCTCCTCACACCTCACCAATGGTGAGCCCATGCCTTTACAGGGACAGGCACAGGGTGCTGTGCAGAGACATAACAGCACAAGCAGTGCTCTCCCCCAGGCTCTGGATGCTCTCCAGCCCCTCCTCGGGAGCCTTCCCTAACTGCTGGGCAGGTTTGGGAGATTAAACCCAGTCCCCCAGCCTATGATCCTGGTCTGTCTTACAGGGTCAAAATCACCTTCCACGTACTCCAACAGAGTCCAAGGTGTTTCTGTCAACATGTATCATTAACTAAGGGTTTAAGGATTCACTTATTACCTTTTTCTTTGCTTCTAGTCTCCTAACACACGCCCACTCACACTGAACAAAGTACTGTGAGTCTCTGCAGGCTTTGGCACTTGGTTGGGGCTTTCTGTATATCCAAGAAAAAAGACTATTATTATCTTGCTTTGATTACTTACTGCCTCTTGGTGACACAATGCTGCCATGGGAGAAGCAAATCCAGCAAGTTTCTGGGGGTCCTGGTGCACATCTACTGGCAGCACCTCGCTTCCCCTGGAAGTGGTCTGTAAAACCTGGACACTTCCCTGGAAAAGTCCCTTCCTGGTGACAGCTCACATGTAATTCCCTTTGCAAACCCTGGGGAGTTTGAGGCGGCAAAACATGGGAGAGATGCCGAAACACAGGGTTTGACCAGCTCCCTGTTTCCACCCCGCTGCCCCACACCAAGCACACCCCATGGCACAAGGAGGGCGGCACACAGACGCTTCCCGAGTCTGTGCTGGCTGGAATACCAATGCAGCCCAGCAAGGAGCTTCACAGCAAACAGGCAGGAGGAACAAATCTCTGCTGAAGGAAAGAAGCAGCCAGAGATGGGCCGTCCCAGCAGGTACCCCAATGTGATTCAGAGTAGGATACCACAACACTGCACCCGCCGTACAGGAGCTCCATCACGAAACAAGCCCTGGGGTCCTGTCACTCGCAGAGGCCGCACCAACGATTACTGGCAGCAGATCTGAAATCTTTGCCCTTTATTATTCTTTATTAGCATCAAATGATGTTAGCAGAGCAGATCTGAAGAGGTCTGATGCAAGCAGAAGCCTGTTGCAAATCCTGATGTGAAGAGATGCGGTTTGTGTGTGATGAGAGCCGAGGAGGAGTTGTCATCTTTACTTGGTTTAATCCCTGCGCTGCCCTTTGTAACAGCAAAAGCCTTTATCAAGGAAAACAATGTCAGGCTCTGCCTATGGCCCAGATTCTCAGTTTATGCCCAAATAAATGTTACGTTCCTCTGAAAGTAAAGACTTGGAGCGCTAAAGCACACGCAGGCTATTACTGGCTCCCAGAGCTGCTCAAGGAAACTCGACAAGAGCAGCCACAGGAATCTCTTAGGCAACATTTTCTCTTTGTGTTGAAATCTCCAAGATAACGAATGCGCTAGAAAAAGCAGCAAGATTATCATCATCCTTAACTCTTTGACCCAGTGCATGAACTGGGCCGCTTCCAGTAAACAAGTGGTTTCTGATAACTTTATAGAAGTGATTAAAACAAGTGAAGAGCCTCTTGAATTAGTTTTTCCTTTCCTGTTTGTGAATAAATGTGTGCTGGTTAGCCAGAAGTCCCTGTCCACACAGAACCCTGCAGGAAGACAGAAGCCGAGGTTGAAACCCCCCTCATTCATTTTATGCCATCAACTGTCAACAGAGAGATGGAACGACAATTACAACGTTGCACAACAGTTATAAACACAAATTCCTCTGCCCAGACAGTCCACAGAACTGTTCCCATGTGTAAGTGCATTACTCCAGTGCTGGTCTCACAGATCAAAGCGGAATTCCGGCAGTCCCCACCCAGCCTCGGAGAAGAGAAAATCAGCCTTTCACTGCTGGCAGGCCCCTGGTCCCCATGCAGATCCAGCACATTAAGGAACAGTCCTGCTCAGAAAACACAAACCAGCCTTCATCGGGGGCTGGGGACGGAGCCTGGAGCAAATCCAGAGGATAAGGAGCCACCATCAGCAGCCATCAAGCTCCAGAGGCATCAGGACCGTCCTGTGCACGGTGGCCACAGCCTGACACACAGACCCACTGCTGTGCCCACCTGGACCAACACACATCTACAGGTCACACAACAGGATGGGGCTGCTCTCAGTCCCTTCAAAGATGCCAGCTGGAGTCTGCTTTAAAAGCAAGCAGCAACTGCTGGGGTAAAACAGAGGTGTTTCCCCCCTTTTTTAATTCAAAGCCAGAATATTTCTTGCACCACCACCAAAGCTACCAAGGCAGAACACAAAGGCGTGTGTAAGCACACTTGTAGCTGCACTGAGCAGTTGCATTACTTGCAGTGCTAATCACCCTGTGCTACGCCCATGCATTAATGTTATCGCCTACAAAGGACCGATAATTTTCACAATGATTTCCAGATATTTCAGAAGCTGTTTGCTGAACTGCCTGGCGTGGAAGTTTCTGCAGCTGGAAACACATCTACCAAGTGGAAATTGCCTCCAAGCATGGCCAAACCGACTAGCACGGACCCACTAACAAAGCAGGATGACACCTTGCCAAGGAGCAAGCTTTCCCCTTCCCTTGTTCCTCACACCACTAAAACCCTTGTACCACAGCTTGTGAGAGCACTGGGCAATGTGGTGGCATTCAAAGGAGCCGGTAAAACAGGAGGAGATGTACCTGTGCCACAATCCTCTCCATTTAGTGTCTCAATTAAGTTTTATGGGATTCAGTTCAAGGAGGCACCCGGCTGGAACATGTCCTGAGAACCACGGGAGCAGAGATCTCTCGAGGCCCACCCCTGCCAAAACAGGGTTCTGTAACGGAGTGCTAGCTGACATCACAGCCATCACAGCTAGCAATCACAGCCAAAGCAGAGAAGGGTGCTCACTTCCCCTGCTCCCCTCAGCGCTTGGGGACATCAGGGACGTGAAGACTATCCAACACCAGGCAAAACTCAGGCATGAAGTCCAGGAACAACTGAGTGTGAGCAAGGAGATCGCGTTCCCACCACACACGGGGCAAGTGCGGGGACCCACAGGAGAGGGCAGAGCCGAGGGTGCAGCTGTCTGACAGGAAAGCATTAATTGACAAGTATCTGCAGGAAAGGAAATTGCTTAACACAGCTCCTCTGACTGTCAGCCTGACACTCACTATGTGCAAAACAAAAAGGTCTTTGGGAAGCAACGTTTAATTACTCACAGAATGTTTTAATTGCCATTACAAAGCAGAGGTATTTAATTACAGATCATATTAATATAAATACGACCTGATCATGATCATTAGGATTTTCAGTAGTGATCTTGTTCACCAACACAGAGTCTTGTATTTAAAGTAAAATGTCATTAAAAAGCCATGGGAACTGCATCACTGCTGTGTGGGTAGCACAATCCTAATTTCCTCCTGCAGATACTGAGCTCAGACCAATCAGGCAAGATTTTCCAGTATGCAAAACAACTGTCACTTCTCATTACAGAGAATAGAGGGGAAAGGAACACTGAAATAACAAGGCCAAAACAATTTTCCATTTAGAAAATCCCATGGCACACTCTGCCTAGGAGCACTTTTTTCGAGGGCTGAGTTTTCCCAGGAATTCTGAGGTGAGGGTGTAACGTCCCTTTGTTCAGAGCTGCACTGGGGTGCGTAAACCAGCCAGCAGCAGAGCAGTCAGCCTTCCTCTCGTGGGGATGGTGGTGCAACCTCAGGTCTCTGGCAGGATTTTTTTTATTTAAGAAAACCTGACTGAAGATCAGTATGTCTGCTCGAGGCCAAAGATTCCAGTTCTTGATAATACAAAAAAGGTCAAGCAGATTTAATGGCAAAACGCATAAAAGCAAGAGTAATGCATGACTCAGAGAGGGGAGGCATGGGGAGAAAAATAAATATCTTCAAACGACTTAAATCAGGCAAGTGTAGACTGCCATCAGCACATACAGCAGGCAGACAGCTTTCAGAGATGCTTACCGAAGGGCCCGGAGCTCTGAGATCCCAAATGCTTTACAAAATCAGGCAAGAAGAAAGGAAAATACAGAGCTAACCACTTCCTAAAGCACATGTACATGAACAGGGAAGAAAACTTACATTCATCAGAACACACACCAGAGTTCCACAAACATCAGGGCTTGACAAGGCGTGCAGTTTAAAGACCCTGACTCTGATATAAACGTGTTTAACGCTTCTTTAGCCATAAATCTCCCTCAGACTGTAACTTGTGACCTGATCATGAACCTTTCTGTTGGGCACCATTCCTGTCAGATGCCATCCACAGCTGATACAACGCCCTTTTGTGTGCCTGTCTTAATCTTGTCACATCTCTGGGCTTCTGCTTTGGTGCTTAACAGTTCACCTTTTGTCCGCTCGCTGCCCCTGCTCGGGTTCCAACCTTTGCAGATCTGCAGACCTGTCAGACAAGGAACAAAAGACTCCTCTCTAAATAGATATGGGAACATAAAAATAGCCATAGGTCAGGTTCTGCTGAGGTTACAACAGCTGATAGGTTCTGTGAAGCTGTCAGGATGAGTCAGGCTTCCTCCTCTGCTGGCTCACTGGTGAAAGCAGATGAAGTCTCCAAAAACTTTTCAGCCTTGAACTCCTAACGCAGCTTCAGGTGAGGACCAGAACACCAAAGCAAAGGACAGCTGCACTACTTCCACCCTCCTACTACATCCTCCTACATGAAGCTACTCCTATGGCTCAGGAGCTCATCAGGACTTAACACCCCTGCTCGGCAAGACTGAGGACTGAACAAAGCTACCCACAGACATACTCGATCACAAAAGCCACCAGCATGTTTCAGTTATTTGTCCACAATGGAAGTCATCCAACAAAATTTCTGACTTCCTCCCTCACAACCCCTGAGCTCAAACTCCTGCCTCTTCCTCAGCAACCCAACCACCCAGCACTGCCATCTCGCTGCCTGCTCTTACCGTTCTTTCCAAAGTTCTCCACAAAATAACATGTTCACAACGAGTTGAGTAGTTGTGATCGAAGGGCTTATGAGTCAAACTGCAAGTGATGGGAGCATAAAAGACAACATGGATGTGAAATTCCCAGCAGTTGACTCCCCAGAACACTGTTGCCATTGTTGTCCAAGTGCTGGAGCAAACTTCAGCATCACCCTGTGCCCAGCTGGAAGGAGGACAGGAGTCCCAGGGGTGCTCCTGGGGCTTTCCAAACATACAGGCCCGGTGCTACAGTGCTCCTCAGAGGAGGAAAGATGCACTCTGGGAAAGTGCCACGAGAAACTATTCAGGGGCTGTGCTGGTCTGCAGGACACAGACAGGAGACACAAACAGCAGCTGACATGAAGAGCAGATTTAAGTGGTGTGGCAGCTGCCAGCATTGTGTCCGTGACACCAGCATGAAGGTGGCGGGGGCTAAAACAAGTGGAGATCACTGGAAGAGGTTACAGTGTCCTAAACCACAGCTAACCAGCAGGTCTGGCATGTTGTGAGGCTGCAAGGCCAGCTATCTGCAGCAATGAAGGGTTTGCTAGCCCTGGCAGGCATTCCTCACCCCCGCAGCAGGAGGACAGGGCTGATAATGTGTTAAAGAAACACATATTTTTTCCTACTACAAGGAAAACGCTTCGGGGTTACGCTCCCTGCACTACTACCTCAGTGTACGTGCTCCTATACCTGCACATCAGATGGACTTTATAATAGAGTCCTATGAATCCATCTCCCTCCTGCATATTGGGTAGCTGTCTGGGGAAGACAAGAAAGAGGCACCAAAGGAACACATGCACGGTTACAGTGTGGTCATTTAATGGATTTTTTCCCTACAAGTAAAATGAAGAGTTAACCAGGCAATTTGGAGTCAGGATAAAGCTACTCCACTCCAAAAAACGTTCCCTCCCTCTAAAATCTGGTTTATGTTATCACAGAAAGCAAATAGAAATGGATTCCTTGTTTGTTTCCCAGGCATTTCAGTCAAATTTTGGACTCCTTGCAAGTCCCAGCCTGTTCTGCTGGCAATGCCCTCCAGCCAGCATCCCAGACTGGGAAGAGCACACAGAGTTTTCACAGCTACAGCTCTCTGTCTCCAGCACCACCGTCCCCATCTCTTGAATTACCACTGCCTCAGAATACGCTCACACTGACACCGTGATCATCCTCCTCCTCCACGAGCACCCTGATGCACCAAGACAGAAATACTGACAAAGCTGTGGAACTGAAACACGCTGATGACCAGAGTAAAGCCAGCAGGTGCCTTTACTACACGTACTCGTTCTATATTTACATTTTACATACAATTTACATACTGCACACTTTCTGATTTATTTCTTTTCCAAACACCAACACGCCTGACGTATCAAATCACTGTTTAAACAGAGCCTGGGAAGAGCCTGCTTGTCCTCACCGCAACCTCCTGCCTTCACAGCCTCACCTATGCGGAATGCGGTCTGCAGTAAAGCAAGCAAGGAGCGGGTAGGGGGAAAGAACCTTCTTTTCACAGGCCCTCTCTTTGCTGACGTGGTTGAAGGAAGCTGGATATTTAAACAAGACAAAAAGTTATTCTTTGTTTTGTGTGGGAATGATGAAGTGGCTGATGTGGCCCTTTCCCAGTATCGGAGCAGGATGCTGCAGAGATACCAGGATTGTGATTGGAAGCTTTTTGTGCCCTGATGAAGTTTTAGGTGCTGAGGCACGGAGCAGCGATTCCTGCTGCTGCTTCCAAAAAGGTCAGGGAACAAAGGGGAAATCATCACGTTTTCCTCATGTGAGGCATTCACGCAATCCACAGTGACTCACGGCTGCTGACAGAGCCCAGGCTCCCAAGGAAGCCTCTGGCTTTTTGGTGTCAGGTTTTTAATTGGGAAGTGAGGATAGCTGTAATTATCATGCAGCTGACGCTCAACCCACTAAAACTAATCCGTGCATCAAACAGCCAACAAAAACCCATCGGGGCCCGGCGAGAGCCGGTTCTGGGCGCAGGCCTGCGCGGCCTGCCCAGGCCGGCAGCTCGGGGCTGGGTCCCACCGGTTTTCCAGCAGCTGACAAGATGTTTCCTTCAGGGAGCAGAGAACGGTGCTGGGCACAGCCACGAGTCATTCCGGAACACAGCCCGAAGCACAGGGATCTTGCAGCACAGCACCATGTAAGTGAACACCAAGGGGTACGTCCCTAACCAAATCGGGCTGGCTTACGGCACTGTGAGGGTTCAAACATCTATGGGCCGAGGGAGGCGAGAGAGCTGTCTGGATCTCTGAGAGACACAGAAGGCATTTTCCACGGGAAAACTACTGCTCATCTAAAGAAAAATAGGAGGCAGCAAATTCAATTTGCAGACTCAGCAAGCTCTGAGAGAGAAAACAAGGCTGATTTATCTCTGAACTCTCACTGCAGCCTGTAGCCAGCTTTCACTAAGGCACAGTAAGTGTCTGATGCTTACACAGCATGTTCCACCCCAAATGCTCCACAACACACATTGCTGCTGAACCACTGGGTATTTCAATATTTGCACAAGCAATAAATAATTTCCACCAAAAAATAAACCAAAATATCTTCCCAAGCTGGTTGGGAGAGCTGTGGGCAAAAGACCTCCCAGCTAAGTCATCTTCTACAAATACCAGAGCAGGACCCCCATAACCAACATGCCCTTTTTAGAAAGCCCAAACAAGATCCCATTTGGGCTTTCATTCGTTTGACACAAGGGAAAGAGGTGTCACAACCAGCTTGCAGAGTCCACGAAGAGAGATGAGAACGTGCACCAGCCTTATGTTTCGGTGCACCATGGAGCCTTTTCAGCACAGCTCTGGGTGCTGCGAGTTTGTGTTTCACTGCCTTTAGAGATATAACAGCAGACATGGCAATGCCAGACGTCTGAGTACACAACCATTAAGCATTATTTCGGCAGCTCAAACAGAGCTCAGAAGCTCCCCATATGGTCCACAGCTGATTTCAGCCACCAGTAACACAAGTGGATGTTGCTATAATAAGTGATACAACTGCTGTACTCCGGTGACACCGTTACTCCAGAAGCTTGGGAGCAGAAGCCAGCAGCGCCTGCTCTCCTGACTGCTCATCTGCAACAAGGAGCAACTCACCACATGCCCCACTCCAGTTACTCAGAACCATACATACTGGGACCAAGCTGCTCTTTAACGGCTCCCAGCCATTCCTGAATTGCTCCGGTCTGTACCATCGCTCAAGGTGGAATGGAAAACCACATGTGTCCATAAAGAAGTGAGAGGAGGTGGGAATACAGAGGAAAGGAAAGGGGAGCAGGGAGATCACATTCTTCTGTGGGGCTCAAGAAGATGATTTCAGATGAGTTCAAAGCAATTATTTCAAATCGACACTAAATAAATGACAGCTGTGATGCTGTGCTGGACACTGCTTAATTACTGAGCCGCACACACTGCTTGGTCCCAACTGTCACAGCACGTGCACAAGTTATGTGGACAGCAGATGTGGCACAAACCCCGCTGTCAGGCTTAGCAGCTGCCCAGAGGGAATCTACAGATATCCCCTAACATATATGTGACACCACAAGCAGGCAGCCCGGCCGCTGGCAGAGCTGCACACTCTCCGCACACCCGAGCTACACCTGGAGATCGCCGCCAACAGTCACTCAGAACCGCTGTTGCCTTCACAGCCAGCCCTTCAGTGGCACACGCACCCTGCACACCGAGTTCCCTCCCTGCCTTGTGGGGTTTCTCTAGCCAGCGGGCACTGACAGCCACCTCCACGGCCACGGCAGGAGCCTACCCACATCCTCCCCGAGAAGCTGCCCCGGCTGCAGTAGCTGTACTCCTCCAGCACCCGCCACACAACATGCAACACACATCCCACGTGTCAAGCACAGGGAACTGGTGTGATTGTCCCCACACTGTTACAATGGGTTGAACGGGGACTAGCACCACAAGAAGGTTTTTCCAGGCATTATTTAGACACCTCAAGATGATTATCTTCTCCTGATAGTGATGCAGACTATAAACACAGGAACACATAGCCCTCTCCATTGCTGTCTCCAGGCACCACCTTCATCCAGGTGCCTCCTTGGCTCTGCGGGGCAGGACCCCCTCCCACCCAGTGCACATCGCTCCCTGCGGGACAGCTCGGAGCAGAGAGTACTCACAAAGACACACCAGATCGCTGACAGCTGGACACCCACTCCAGAAACCCTGTTTAGTTGAAGAAGTATCTCTTTGTATGTGATTCTAAGTTTCCACACCTAAGTTTTCCTAGGCTTCCAGAGCCTCCTATTGAATAACTGGGTGTTACAAGGCAAGGGACCTCCCAGTAGAGACCAGCACTGGGAGAGGCAGCAGCAGTCTGCCATCCCAGAGAACCAAGCTGCATGGCCACACACAGCGAGACCGGCACTGGGGAAATTCTCTTCCCTTGTTTAGATTTTCTTTTGGAAATGATAGGAATGTGAACCATTGGAAACGTGCAGTCTGTGACGCCAGGCAAGTAGCACGAGCTAAGGAATGACTGAGGGAAGCTGCGAAGCTGCATGTATGCAGGGCTCTGAGCTGCTGCGCTGGCTGATGGAGCATAAGAGCTCATTTAGAGCTAACGAACACCCGGCTTCTGGGCTGCAGGTCCTGGGGTTTTACCCGATCAGCTATTTCCAGAATGCTTTTTACCTCTGCACAGGGACTTATTCCATGTGAAGAAGTTTCCAAATATAGAAAAAGCATTAAATACGGGACCCTAGTAGATCCCAACACACACCAACGCTCCTAAACCCTCACACAGGGGGTGATGGGCAAGGCTACGAAGTTACCTGCAAAACCACAAGGTAGATGCATCAGAGCAGAATTTATATGTAAAGGATGTGGGAAAACCCGGAGCAGAAAGAATTGCTCAGGTGCTATTTCTTCTAGTTAGTATGTCTGACTGATCAGAATTACACCCACATGCTACTGTTACTCTCCCCGGCCTTTCTGGAGCAACAGCCCAAGAGCCAGCTGCTTCTCCAGAGCTAGACATGCCCCAATGGCTCAGTGCCAACACAGTTCCATGGGTGCTGCTCTGAAGCAAGCCTACAGCTTATGCTCAAGCCATAAAGACTACAGTCCTGTATGATTTGATTTCTCAGCATAATTTAACAGCTTTTTCAAACAATAAGATACATGAGAAATACATTTTTTTTTAACCCACTATGACTGGCAGAAATACATCAACAAAATTCTAATTTAAAAAAATCAGGTTTTCTCCCAGCCTCACCCTGTATGAAACAGTGACAGCCAGGAAAACAAAGATCACTTTTTTCCCTGCAAAGATCTGGGATTTTGTGTCTCTGCCTTTCACCCTTACTAGGGCAGCCAGAAAAGATCCTATGAAGCAATACATCCCAAGGACAAGATGCTGAGCGACGGCAGGTTCCTAATCCTAACCTTTAGACAGAGGCTGTGCAGGCTATAAAACAGGAACTCATTGCTGTGTCCTCCAGTTATCCAGCCTGCCAATTTAACCTCACCCCATCTTTGTAAACACTCCTTGCAGAGACAGACCTGAAGCTCTCTCTCTGTCTGTCCCTTGAAACAGAGGTGGAGCTGCAACAGCAAAGAAAGCAAGGGGGCAACTGAGATTTTAGGATATTAAAACCTGGTTATGCCATTAAAGGGCTGAAGTGCAAACATGCAACAGATGAATGCAAGTATTTCCAGACTTAAAGGAAGCATCTCCTAGGGCTAGCAGCAGCCCGGAGACGAAAAGGTTTCCTTTGGGACAGTATACTTGGACTGAGCTAAAAAAATTCTGTTCACTGCTTATTTTTTGGTTTTGGGTACAGAAAAGGAATTCTGCCACCGATGTACCTTGGAGATTGCACTCCAAGTCCTGCATCTGCTGAAAGAATACTGTGCCTGTGAGGCCGCTGCTGAAAGAGTGCCCTGTGTGCAGCTGCAGCCCCGCGGCAGCAGCCCCGGTGCAGCCGCCATCCTCCTGCGTAGCCCTGGCAAGCGCTCCCTGAGCTGGAGATCTCCGGACGGTCTCCGGACAAAAAGGGCCTGTGCAGGAGCACAGAGGTGCTTTCAGCGCCGGCCATGGCTGGTGGAGGGCAGAGCCCACCCAGCACCTCCACACAGATCACATGTTGTTGGGAGGGGAACAAGCCCAAAAGTGGGCAGCTCCCAGGAGCCACTGTGGGTCTCCAAACCATGGGGCTTCTTATCATCCTCTGAACGGCAGGAGAGTGGTCCTGCCAGGAACCCTTTCAGGGTAACTCACCATAGTTCTCTAAAAAGCAGTTTGCTTGCTGCTGCCCACAGAGGCCTCTGGCATCCCTTGATCTCTCCTGCCACAATCTGGAAACTCACACAAGACTCAGCAGTTACATTTTAAACCCCCCAAACCTCACACAAAGCCTTTTCTGTCAGGGCAGATCTTCATTTGGTAAAGCTCAGCACAGGATGGAGTTTCAACCAGAAGAACAATCGGGTGGAGCCAACCGATTGCCGTTTGGTTTATTCGATTGTTTTCTAGGCAGTGATGGTGACAGAACTGACTGAAGGAAAGTCAACACTGTCCTGGTCCCACTGAGCAACCTGAGAGGCTCCTGCCCCACTTCAGGTGGCAATGGCTGTACCTGGGAGCCTGGGTCACTTCCCATTACACATTCACCCTCAAGGCAGTGGCTTTTCTCTATCATACACCAAACTTTTTGGGTTACTTCATGCTACAAGGCACTAAGAGCATGTTGCCAGCAAGAACCCCACAGACAGCCCTACAGTTTAAGGTCGAGTTCTATTTATTTGGGAAGAGTCTTGTGCATTTCAGAGCAGCAGGAGCTCCCAGTGCTGGGAGGGGTGGCGTGCATGCTGGCTGGGAAAGGACCTGGCTCTGTGGAGGATGAAATCATCTCTTCCCCACCCTCAGCTCATGGCAGCCCACAACTAAACAACAAGCAAAGCGATGCCTGTTTAAACACAAAACAGTGTTACCTTTGTAACCAACTCCACAGAGAGTCAAGATGTGCCAGTGTGAGACCCAGAATGAACGGGCTGTTTCTAACACGGCTTTATCTCTAACGAGAAATTCCACTGGTTGATGCAGCCCAAATGTAAGTCTAATGGAAGCAGCTCTCTGGCGTCCCTAAGGATCACTGGAGGCATACTGTAATGAGCACATCAGCAGCATAATTGCCCTGCAACCCAGGAAGCAAAGAACAGAAAGTTTCATGTTCTTTGTTGCTAACTAAAAATCTTGAAATAACCCTTGTGCAATGTTTGGGCGGCCAGTTAATGCACATCGCTCCTCTCGGTGCAGGAGGCGGCAAGGAGCGTTTCTGCTAGAGCTGCTGGAGGGCAGTGCCTCCTCCTCGGGCCCAAGAACCCATCGGCCACTGCTGAAAGCAGCAGGAGGACCTCTGGCACTTATGTAATCAGTGCTTGCATGGTAATTAGTTATTTAAATTCACGTCCAGAAACACATCTTTTTGAGTACGGCCGCCAGACAGGATTATGTAAGCGCAATGACACTGGAGGTGATTTTACAACTAACACAAAGCAGGTTTTACAGTCCTGCTGTTTAGACGCTGCTGGTGAGCTCAAGAGAGATTAGAGTTACTTAACTTTACAAACACATAATAAAAATCTGTAAGGAGCATCAGTCCCTCCCTACAGGGTACTTCCAAGGTGCCTCTGGGGGGTCAGACCAGCACTGGAGAGCTCTCGCTGGCAGAAGGGATGTGTGGCAGCATTTGCCTTCCACTGCCCCAAATCCCCGCAGTTCCCTTGAACTATGAACCCACATGAGCCCAGGTACAAGCTGCTTCCATGCTGCTGCTGCTGGGCAGCTCTGGTTTCCAGCAGCGCTCTGCAAAAGGCAAGTGTGCAGAGTCAATGTGTGTTTTTAAGAACAGAGTCTTTCCCACGTACCATGGAACAGCCTGGGACCACGGACGTTACCACAGCTGTGATGGTTCTCCAGACACGCTCACCATGTGCTCACAAATGCTCGCTTTGAGCTGCAGGACCTACCCTAAATCTGCACTTGCCAAGAGTATGATCCTCACTTTTCTCATATGCAAAGCTCTGCAGGGACTGGAAGGTAACGACTGGTACCTCAACACCACTGATGCAGGCAGGGCAGCTGCACTTCTGCCCAGCGAAGTAGCTGTCCTATGCCTTTACACATCTAAACATCACAGTCTGTCCTGAAACACATCAAACACATCCTTGTGCAGAACTGTTCCTTGTGAAGCAGAATTTCCCATGACAAACGTAGCACTGCAGAGCATCTTTGAGCCTCAGAATAACACAGATAAACGTGCAAGGAAAACTCATCTTTCTGGGGAATATTCTGCAGCTGCTTGTGTTTGGCAGTGCACTTGCTTGACACAGAGGTAGGAATGACTCTCTCCTAAAAACCAGATAAGCACTGACCTTAGCAATGGCAAAGGTTATTTTGAACCTCACACGAGGGCTTCCCGCTGGCTCGTCGCTCTGCCAGATCCCCAAAGGCCCCTCTGCAGCAGAGGCTGTTATTCTGGTGTTTTCCCCCAAAAGTGGGCAATAAAGCCGTCCCAGAAGTAGGGTTATAAACCAACTTTACAAAGCAATCTACACTTCATGGTAGCTGCTCTTTATCATTTTCCAATCAACACTAGTTGGCTTCTAATTGATTTTATATTACGTCCCTTACCAGAAGTAAGAATATTGTGTTTACTAGGGCAGCACAAAGAGGGCAGGCCTATTCTTACTGCTGTATTTAATGCCGCTGCTAATCACGGAGATTAGACTGAAACAATTACAACAGCTAATTAAAGAACAATGCGGTTTTTGGCATCTCTTCTCAGACCGCACTATTGGGAATTCCTAACGCAGGCAAAGCAGGGATAATTAAAAATCGAGCTCTGGTTTCCCCTGCACTGGCAGCTGGATCACGCTGATTAAACTGCAAATAAAACACATGAAACCAACGCTTTGTAGTGTATCCAATTTCACTTAAAAGGCCTTTAAAACTGAATCATAAACAGAGAAAGAGCCCACAGCAAATTATTTAGCTGAAGCTGGATGTACAGTCTCCTCCGCAGTGGCTTCGCAGCTCCCCAGCTTTTGCGCAGAGCGTGGGACAGCAGTTACGGGAGGCAGGCAAAGCTTTAACGTCCCTTCTGACGGCATCCTCATCAGGGATGGCGTGGAAACACTGAGCTCAAACACTGGCACAAAAAGGGGGAAGTCCCTTGTGGAAAACACAGACTTGTACCCAAGGACACATCACATAGCTACTGAGAGCAAGACGAGGCTCAGACTCCTCGCAGCAAGACTCTGGAGGGCTGAGGCGCTGGCACAAGCAGCTATTCTGTGGCAGCTAGAAGTTCAAGACAAATTGACAGCTGCCTATTTAGGGCAAAAATGTGAATAGCATCAAGCCTCATCCAAGATTCCCTGGTCCTCTGTCTGCTGCCAGACACGAGTGGGGCAATCTGTGCAGCCCTTTCGCACGCCCAGGCCACAGCATCACCTGTGGTAGAAGTGCCACTACCCAGACAGGCTTCACAGCTTCCCCTCCTCGTAACAACCCCAAAGTTCGCTCTTGGCTGGCATCTGCCTGTAGACTACTGAGTCATGGAACAGCAGGAAAACAAGTGAGCCCAAAGAACAAGGCACAAACCGTGCTGCAGACACACCAGACCGCTGCCTTGAGCGTGCTTCAGTGTTTCCAAACCCGACTGAAGGTTGTTGCTACTGCCTGCTTTCCACGAGTAATTAGTGCTTTGCTCAATAACAGGGTGATCTTGGTAAAAAATGGAAAGTAATGCCAAGAAATTCTGTATTTCTGTAGCTTTGAGGAGAAACATCAGCACAAACTCATTTTCACTGACCCAGGACCTGGGCATGCCTCATACAACACAGCTATGCCAAGACACCAAGGCAGGAAGAGCACCCCAACCCTTCTGGATCAAAGCTATTTTTAGGACAATATATAGAGTAAATACATTCAATAAACAAGAAGCAGAAGAAATCACCCTTAGAAAGGGCTGCAAGGAGAAGTGGCTGTCGAGTAACAGTAACAGAAGAGAACCAAAAGGCCTAATGATACACAAACATCCTGACCTGGGTAATGACTCACAGCATGACTTGAAGATACTGCAAGTGCTTTGTGACTCTGGTTCTCCTCCCCCTGATCAAGTGATTCCCTTGGGTCCACTTTCCTGTTTAGATGCAGACATGCTTTACAACATGACCACGAGGTATTCTTTGGCTTAAGCTATCTGGGGTTTCCCATTACTTTTGTTAGACACTGGTAACACATGAAAGAAGTTTGAACTCGAAGAAGCTTCCGTATTTTGCTCCGAAGTCATGTTTGGTCTCACCCACTGAAGTGGCCTTAAATGATATTTTGGCAGAGAAAAGCAGAGCGCTTCACAGCTATCCTCTGACATCCAGTACCACTGTATCTTTATATACCTGTGCAGAAGGAAACTATGCAAATTTTCCTAAAAATAACGATGACAGTGTGATTGTTCTTTCCAGGGTCCGTTCCAAAGTCTGTTTTAGACCTGGAAAAACTAGGAAAGTGGGAGAGCTGGAAAAAAACCCCTTCATTTTTTACTTTTTAATAAGTGTTTAAAAGGATCACAGCGTTTTATAAGGTCATATATAACACCAGTTACGGCACTACAGTAATGCATTATTCAGCTCCAGCAAAGAATATAAATCCTTGTAATGTACACGGTTAAAATGTGGTTTAATTCCTATTATCCCTTGGCTTGGACTCAAAGTTCCTGCTGAGCGCTATAATGTTCCAATGATGATGCATATTCCCTGAGCCTCCTTAATTAAACCCCCGCTGTAAGACACTGCCTCTGGCTACCGGTCACAGTACCTGGCACTGGGGCTTCCAGAGGTGCCACCCACCCCTCCCACTCTCACCCAGCTCCCAGCTGAGCTCTGGCCCTTGGTGGAATCCGCACTATGGTACTTCTCCGGCTGCAGCAGAACAGTCCTTCAGGCAGACCTTTGACATTGCATAGTTGGGGCTACTGGCAGAGATGTGACCCTGTCCTAGGGACCCTGATTTGGCAGGGGGTTGGACCTGATGATCTCTTGAGGTCCCTTCCAACCCCTACAATTCTGTGCTTCTGTGATAACCAGGAGATCTAGAAAATAAAAATTCCTACTCTAACCTTTCCTTCCCCCTCTCCCCACCCAACAACTTCCAGCAGGTTTAGATGCTTCAGACCATGACTCTGCAGCATACATGCTGCCTGTCTCTGTTAATAAGATGCATTTCCACTGTGTTCCAAAGGCTGGTGAAGAACAGCCCTCGCTGCAATCTACATCACCAGGTGACTGCATCATTCCCAGCCTCCTGCTCCACAGCAGGTCATGGGGAGAACACCTCACCCCCAGGACTTCTCCAGCACACACGTGTGCATGACAGCACTGTGCTGAAGGAGTATCTTCTGCTCACCTTCCATGAAAGTACCAGAAGAGCTGGTTTTGTTCTGAAGTGATGTGAAAAACCACTTTAAATCTCTCAAACTTGTAACTGCTACGAGAAGTTTCATCTTCTCGGGTCAATGTGTCTCATTAAAGGCAGCGAGAGCTGCTTCAAACACTAGCCAACACCCTTCAGTAATGTTGGGGATTTCACAGAACACCCTTGCACAATGTTTGCACTCCTGTGATGGGCCTAATAGATCCATCTTCCCTAGGGAAAGCTGAGGCAGCATTTTAAAAGCAGTTGTTGGCATGTGTTGACTTGAAGTGCACCCAGCTCCGAAATTCACTCCCCTTCAGCGCCACTGCCAAGAAATAATTAAAAACCCTATTAAGACAGCAAAAGCCAATTCATTGAAATTATAAGCAAATGTTTTTGCATCAAGGGCCAGAACGAGGGAAACACTTAAACAACATCTTCAGTTCAAAGCACATGAGCATTCACACGGATGCAACTGCTGAACCTGCCACTCTTCCCTTGTACTGAACCAGGGTGACTCCCCAGCTCCGTTTGTTATTTACCCGTGTGGGATCATACAGTTATTCAACATTTCCAACCGGGCAGTGAAAACAACCATTTCATAATGAGAAAGACAAGCTAAATCTCTGATTACAGCCTGAGTTCGATTTTTGCAGCTAAACAGGAAAACACCACATATTTCCCCAGCCAAGAGCACTGACAAAATGCAGCCCCCACTCGACTGCTTCAGACGTGAAAACCCTCAGATAGAGGCAACATCACAGAGACAGACAGTGATGGCAGTGAGGGCATCACCAGGGTGTCCTACTCCAGCCAGCACACTTGCCTACAGGGACCAAACTCAGCTGCCATGGAGAGCAGACAGAAACATCAGTTTGAAAACCATCCAGGTAATGGAAAACACTTACAGACAACAAAGAGCATCTCTGCAGACAGCAAAGCTCCCTCTCAGCCAAGTAGCAAGCCCTGCTGCCCCAATGCAGCCAGAACTGACCAGGACAACCTTCACAGCTTGCTGATGACCTCCATGGCTGGCTAAGAGCTTGGGGAGTTGGGGTCTTTCAATTGAATGATGCATAAAAGTACTGGATAGATTAATAGAGACATAGGTTAAGAAACAACTAATATAAATTTAATATAAGGAGAATATTAAGTATTTATGCATTTTAGATTTTAATAGAATATATCTATAGCTGTTTGAGTCTTGATTTCGACTTTTCAAGGCTTCAGATCCCAATACAAAAATGAAGGCTGCCAGGCAGGATGCCCCAGGTCCTCGATGACTCCCCCAGTGCCAGGTTCAGCCCCTCTCCCTCATGTGGCACAAGTTCAGCTCAGTGAATGACATTTTCTGACCAATGCTGGGGTTTGTGAGGGAGCAGACAGGCTCAGCTGCTGGGCTCAGGAGCTCCTCAAGGAAATCATGCTTTGGAAAACACACAGCCTAGTCCTGGAGCTGAACAGACCAGCTCAAGATGTAGGACTGCCTACCACAGAAAGTCATTCAAGCTAAAACAGGGCAAGAATTCACCTTGGACGAACAATTCTTGATTAACTTCCTCTGCTGGCAGGCGCAGTGTAAACTAGGCGCCACGCCAAAGCCTCCCAATTCACTCTGGAGTCAATGTAATTTGGAATAACACTCACACAGTTTAACAGCAGGGTCTTCAGAGTGAGCTTCCAGGTAATGGTCAGAAGTGGCACAGCCGGTGCATCAGCCGTGACACTGGTACTCCATGAAAATGAAACAGAACTGGTCTTGATGAGCTGCTTTCACTGCTGGCACAGAACAGCTTACAGACCCGTGTGTGTGTCCTGGTGCTTCTAAGCTGGAACCAGAATGTACAAAAACACCAACAGCAACAACAGGAGACAAAACAGGGGGAAGTTTATATTAAAAATACTTCTGTCTATAGGACGTATCCAGGCACTACCTGTAAGCCTCTGCATCTATAGGTGTTTGTAGCATAGATGAGGTCTGCATCCCCCAGGTCCACAGGCACCACAGAGGCTCCACTAACCTCAGTGAAGTTACTCAGGGCTCCGCTCTCGCTTGAAGTGACCAAGGCAAACTGCACGACCTGGACTCCCACCTTCTGTCCTCACAAGGAACAGCTACATCCCAGAAAGCTCTGCTTCCCACGGAGACAGGGCCGGCCATTCAGTCAAATACACAGGCTACAGATACTCATCTCCTGCAGAAGAGCTCCTCAGGGTCACTACCACAAAACACAGCCCCGCGCAGCAGCTGGGCTCCTCCTGCATGGCCCAGCCCCCATCCTACCACATACCTTCTAAATCAACTCCACCACGCTGAACTAAATCCCTTGAACAGCCAGGTCACTGGTGTGCTAAATCTTCCACGCAAAGCACAGAGCCACCGGCTGCACCTTATGCTGGGCAGAAGGGGTGACAAGGGATCTGGAGACCTGGGTGTGATTTAACTTGGGCTCCACATCAGAATGTAAAAAATAAGATAAACCCAGAAGGGGTGACAAGGGATCTGAGACCTGGGTGTGATTTAACTTGGGCTCCACATCAGAATGTAAAAAATAAGATAAAAACCCCAGCAATTTTATGCTCCTCTATCACTTTTGAAAGGCTGGGCTGTAGAGAACACAAAGCTATCTGACTGGGGAGAAAACAGTGAGTGAGAAGAGCGTGTCAGCCATCGGCTTGATGCCTGGAATAAAGGCAACGACCTCAGTGTCTGCCAGTTACACAGCATCTCTGTCTGCTCAGGCCAGGGAACAAGCAGCAGACCTTGGGAAAGGTTACCCTGAGCCTGATCTGGCACTTACTGATAAAGCTTCATTGATTTGTTATTTAAAATGCCTTCTGCCATTCTGCCCCCTCCCTCTTTTTAAAAACCTGTCAGTCAAGACTCACTTCCTGACCTTTGCAAGACACTGTGCAGCTCCCGAGCGCCGGGTAAAAGTGCCAACGACAGCTCAAAGCTGGGCTCCCAGAAAGATGCTCTGGAAGCAGCAATCAAACGCTGCGTGTTTCCTGCCTACTGAGAGACCAAATGCTGTTGAAGGCCACAACCAAACTCACATCTGGGTAATCTGCAGATAATGAACTTGGTGTCATTTTACAGGTACCAATATCATGATTTCATTATAATTTATTAAAAATACTGTCTGTGTGTATAGGCTCAAGCACTAGAAGACAGTCATATCGTAAGTGATTGTAAGCTTCAGCTAACACCCTCCACATCAGGTAAAGTACAGGTAAATGCCAAAGGGCACAGGAACAAAGAAACAGCGGTAAGAATTCCTTCTGGTTCCTGTGAAGTCATGCAATAATATGCATAACAACTCACTTTCCAGACAGACAGCAGAAAGGAAGCTATCTGAGGGCTACAGCTGCCTTTCTGAGCAGAGCCAGGAGCTTATCAAACCCTGTGTCTCATATGGTCCCTCCTCAGGAGCTCCCCTTGACGCGTGACTCCGCTGTACCGCATGCAGCTATTAGCCCATCCCCTGGCACTCACTGGCTGCCATGGAACCTCCTCCTTGTAGTGAGGTGCCCAAACATGACCCCAGCACTCGAGGGGCAGCCCCAACAGGCAAGCCTCGCATTCAGATGCTCCACAGACTGCAGCATGAGCTTCCAAATGCTCAGGCTCTTCAGATAACCCTTATTGCCTAGCTCAGTGCACCTGGATGCAGTCAAAGCATGGATAGCGAATGTACAGGACCACCCCCCCATCCCTCCCTCCCATCATCACGACTGGGACACCACAGAAAGGTGCCAAAGATGAGGGAGAGCAGCCAGTGCACGTGGGATGAGCCATTTCCACAGCCAAAATACCCCACTTGGCCAGGTCAGCACAAGCCCTTCAGTCACAGGGAGGACACCGAACCCCACGGTTCCCACCAGTATTAGCTGGGGTCCAGAGCAGCAAGTCAGCGTTTTGGCTTCTGTATGACAAAGCACACACAGGGAACATTCCAAGCAATCAGGGATTAGCAGCTTGCTTCCTAATTTCCCACGGAAAAGCATTTTCACACAAATTCCACCACTTCTGCGACGTCCAACTAGCACCCTTGGGAGTGACAGCTGATCCCTGTCACTTGCTGGCACGCTGCCTCTGCGCCCTCACAGCTGCGACCAGAAACGTGGTGTAAGTTAAGACGATACAACCTTTGCATCCCTCCCCCTTAAATCTCGCTCTGACTTCGGCACAGACATCTATCCAGCTGCAGCCACTGCCCCAACCAGATCCCCACACACAGGAGTAGCTAATACAGGTCTTAGCTCTGCATCTCCACTGGATTTACCAGCCACCAATACTACTGCCAGCGTACAGCCCAATTAATTCCTCTCCCAGTGGTACCAGTGAACTGGGACAGGGAGGCAAAACTACAGGGAGTGCAAAGCTAAGCCAGAAGTGTGTAAAACAAGGCATGATGAGGAGGAGGGTAACAAAAGAGTGTATGTGTGATCTGTGCAGCAGCCCAGGCACACGAGCAAAGAACCTTCTGCATAACCCAGCCTGCTTCTGTTAAAGGGGAGCAGCAGTTGGAGAGGCCATGTCCCTACACACCGTGCTCTCCGGGGCTCAAAGGACCAGGTAATCACAAACCCAGAGAGGATTCTCATATTCTCACATACATTTGCAGCCTGTGCAGTATGAAGTACTTAGTTCTAGACACACTTCCCAGGAAAGCTGCAGACGTGTTTCTCTTCTGGAATGGCAGGAGATACCGGGGGTTCAGCCAGTCCCAGAGTCTGTGGGTTTGCTGGCACGATTCTCCACTTGCCATCAGGACTCCACCAGAGCCATTGGCTCCTCTAAGCAAATACAGGTCCCGCTGTCACTTGGCCCAGGTACCATTACTCAGGAATTATCAGGAACTTTTCCCCATTCTGTGATGTCAGTTGAAATGCAGAGCGTGACAGCACATCAGGACTTTGCTCTACAGCAGACACAGGGTCATAATGAACCATCTGGTTCTGATGGCAATTGATTATAATTAACATAATGTATGTATCTCCCTTCTGCTGCTTTGCCCTACACAGTAAAAACGGGCAAGCACAGAACACAACTGTACAGTTCTGTCCAGAGGCTGAACCCCTCACCAACACGAGCGGTGGCTACATGCTGCTATGCCTGTCGAGCGCTGTACAAAACCAGAAGGGTCCTGGGAAACCAGCTTCTCCCAAGGAATCCCACAGTTCTTGTATCTTTTTAAGATAGAAGCTGGGGAGCACATACAATGACTCTGTGTAACCAAAGTGAAAACTTAAAAAAAAAGCTGTGTGAGCCTGTACCCCAGTGTCTGCAATGCCAGTAGTACCCAGTTAACACTACAGAGTATTTCCTACCTATACCCAAGAAGGACCCATTCAGCAGTTGCATTTGAAAGCTGCATTCTTCTAAAAAGACCTAAATTCTTTTTCTTATGGGACTTAAAGCATTTTCTAGGTGTGGTTTCTGGGCTTATCTTTGCCAAAATCATCCTATCTGCTTATTAGGCAGCAACTGGATGGCACCGGATGTTTCTATGGGGACTGCATCACAAAGGTAAGACCATGAATTCCACTTGTACTTTCATGTTTCTCAGCTGTTTCCTCTTCACTTTGACAGCAGAATGCACAATCCTCAATTAAAGCGAGCAGTCACTGTGAGAACCTGGGGAACGTTCCCCAGTGGCCACCCAGCCCATCAGGATTCCAGCTCCTTACTCACTTCAGTGCCCTTTGCAATGCTGGGTGCTGCTCCTTGTCACCCAAACTAATGAGTTAGAAGATAACTACTTATCATTGCTTTGGAAAGTGCACGTGCCCTGGAAGTTTATCCTCACAGCATGGTTTATGAAACACCCCATATTTATGGTGCTGCCAATCGCAGGCATCTTGTCACAGAAACTGCACAATGCTCTTTTTCTGCAGGCTCTGAGGTACCTGGATTTTCATAAATACTGACAAAACCTGGAAAAATCCCCAGGTTTCAACTTCATGAGGAAGCCGTAAGACTCAGGCAGTAACCCCCAAAAACACCCCCCCACACACACACAAACTCTTTTAAAAACCAGATTCCCCATTATCTAATGATTCCCTTCTGTAGGATACTCTAGCAAGTCATGCTGGGAGTGTTTCCATCCTGGGGTTTGGCTGTGGCTGTAGTGCCTTTAAGTTTGCAATGAGACATGGGAAATGAGTCAGTGCTGGGGGAGTAACTGTGACTCTCCTAAGGTAGCCAAAGGCCTCATCATCTAATTAATGACATGCACTAATTGAATGGAGGAAGGAGATTCCCACTGTCCCGACCTACTCTCCAGTGAAACCACAGCTGAGGGAACAGGCTTGGTGGAATCAGCAAGGAAAAGATGACCCTGTGGAGCTCAACTCTAGTGCTGGCTGTGCAGCCCCCAGGGACCAAGCCCATACCCAGAGAGCAAAGCGCTCACTCATCTGCAGAGGATGCACGCTTAGGCAGGACTGCTGGTGCTGCCATACTGTGCTCTGGATCCAAGCAGGGCGGACAGCACCCAGTGGTACCCAACCAAGTAAAAGGTGCTGGAGCTCTCCAGGTGGCAGCGTGCCTCCAGACAGCCTCTCTCCAGCCTGCCAGCTGCCAGCACTCAGCCCAGACCCGAGTCCCTCAGGGTGAGGGGTTTAAAATTCCTGGGATGAACATAAGAAATAATTAAAGGTCAAACAACACGATAATTTAGTGTGTCCCACAGGCAGTGAAGGTATTTGGCACGTACCCAGTGACAGGTGCCTTGCCAGGCACTCCCAAGAAACACAACGAGGGTATGTTTTGGCTGTTCAAAGCGGGCACTTAGGGGTGAAGCGCAACACCCACACCAGCACAGCACACCACGAACCCTCGGTTCCCAGCCTTTCAGTGGATGAAGCCAGTCATCCATTTCTGAGAAAGGAATTACAGGATAATAAATACCTTTTAATATGACAATTTTTGTTCCTTACACACTGCTCCGCAGGGTAGGACATTTTCGTTCTAAAAAGAGCTAGCTCTTAAAAATACAAAGATTAAATTAAATGGTAGAGAGGACAATAACAAGCAGCCTTCTCCCCCAGCCTCTTTTAAAGCACTACTGGTAAAACACAAGTCATGTCTGGGAGCACTGGGCATCTGAGCTGCTCTCCGAGACAAGAGGCTGCAGGGTAGGGTAAGAGGACTGGCACCGCTATGCTGCAGGCAGGGTACACCCCATGCAGAAGGGCACAAAAACCAGCCTGGATTTGCTGTAACAGGACACACACGCTGCTGCTCCTCCACAAACACCAGTATTCACTTCACCGACATGGGAGAGCCCCTGTGTGCTGTGGGAAGAGGCCTTCAAAGCATCTTTCTTTCACTGCAGCTCTTCACTACCTGAACTTGTGCCCCCTTGGCTCAGGCAGCTTTTCAGCTGAAATCCCCCTGGTGTGGCACACGTTACACACAGGTCTCATGGCTGGATTCCTGTTATTTCAGTGATCTCCAAGCTTCACACTGCAGTCACACCTGGGACTACACCCACCAGCAAGGGGAGGCTGCAAGCTACCCACTGCGCTCCCCCATTGAGAGCATGTTCTGGGAACCACACAGCAAAAACCAGTTCAAATGGGACTTCCACCAGCACAGGAGAAACTGGCATTCTGTGTTCTGGGAAGAAGAACTGGGGTTACTGGCTTCTTTTAATTATTGTTGCCATAAGCCGAGAAGAGATGCTGCTGCCATCCAAGTGCCTTTGCCCGGCACCCTCAGGGCAGGTCTGCAGCCCACCCCTGCTGCAGCCAGCACCAGCTAAAGGGAGAGGCGTGTCAAGGCTTGCCTCTCATGGGACAGGCAGAGGTCAGGACTGCAGCTGCCACACCCACTGCTCGGCCCTGCTACCTGTGATGCAGAGCCCTACGCCCTGGTCAGCGGGTCCCATACCAGTGAGGCAGAGCAGGCTCCCTACCAGCCCATCACACAACCTGCAAGAGTCACAAAGCCACAGGTTTGGAAGGAGCCTGGCAGCAATCTCTCCAGCCCAAAGACAAACCGCACTGCTCTGAGGGAATGAAAAACTGGGCCAAAAGGTATCTGTGGGCTAAGCTGCTGCAGCCATTGCGTTTGGCTCCAGGTGCTTCTGCGAACGCAGGATGGGAAGTGTGAAATGCCAACAGCCACAATCCCACTGACAGAGATCACTTCCGAAGTCATGAGAGAAGTAGTCACAGAGTCACAGCTGTTTCAGCCAGTGTATGAGCACCTCAGCTCCTGACAACAGCTTTCATTCTCTCTGCTCTCTTCATTCTCCAAGTTCCATGCAGCTTCTCGCAGCATGACAGCGTGGACAAACATGCCTCAACCCTCCAAAGGAATCCTGACATCATGACCTTATCAAAGGTCTCAAGGATGCTCAGGCACATCTCCCTTTGGCAATAGGATTTAGGAAATGGGAGGGTTTTCTCAAAATATCTTCCAATACAGTACAAAGCCCCTGGTTTCACCCGAGGGAAGTATCGATCTGCAGCACAGTACAAGTGACTCGGCCACATCCTACTCCCCTGAACACTGCCCATTAAACCTTTCTCCATCTGCTGCACCAGGTTCACACGTTACACAACTCATGCTTGTCTCACACCATTTAACACGAGTGACGCTGCGGAGCGGCTGTTGGAGAGCTGTATGACCCCACTCACGGAGAAAGCACAGGGAGAAGAGGAGCTGCCCGGATGCATCCATCGGCTGACACTGGCCCAGCACGAGTTGGACTGATCCCCAATACGCTGCGGTTTGACTGAGAGCAGAGTGCTCTGTCACCTCCAGTTTGAACAGGGAGGCCTCTCAAAGAGGGAGGAACATGAGGGAGTTGTGCAAAAATCATTTCGTTTGCAGAACCTGTCTTTTCCTTGGGAAACCATCAGCCCAAAAGACTTGCTTAGCTCTCAAGGAAGCGCTTTCCCTCTGCTCCCTTACACACAACCCAAAATAAGTCTTTATGGAGGAATTCAAAGAGATGTGCTGAAGCTGAGCTGGCTGGGAGAGAGCCCGTGCTCTGGAGACGATCGCCTGCAGCCACACCTGTAAGGTTTTCCACAGCTGGACAGCGGACTGGAAGACCAGGGAAAGGCAAAGTGACATGAAACATTCATGACAAGAGCTCCAGAATACGGTCCCTGCTCACCTCACAGCACAGCTCCGAAATGTCAACACTGCAAATGCCAACCAAAGCAGAGTCGAGACAGGAAGCCAGAGGGCAGTGAGGAGAGACTCCCAAACCAGCCCATGCATCCCAGGACTGCGCTGGAAAGCGCCAAAGCAGAGAAGCTGCTCACCAGCCTACTCGACACGTCCCACGTGAACGCAGTGCTGCTCCCTGCTCCCATCTGTCCCCCCACAAAAACTAAGAGACAAAAGCATGTCCAGTCTTGAATTGCTGAATTCATAGTCTGGATATAATCCAGCCACTTCCACTGCCAATCTGAATGCTTTTGACCACTTCACCTGGGGAGAACTGTATTGCTGGAAACTGAAGGCATGCCCTGACCTTCAGCCGCAATAGCCAGATTTATCTCCACCTCCCAGAGAGATACGGTCTCTTCCCTCACCTCTGTGCCCCAAAATACCTGCCTGCTCTCAGCTCCTACATTCCAGCAACCCAGAACACTTTGGGATGAGTGCTGCCCACGTTGGCTTGGGCTCTCCTCATCTATTTCAAGGGCAGAAGAAGCAAGCAGCTTTCTACAGCAAATGGATTCAGAAGTGGATGTGGCTTTCGGTAACGCTGAAAGAAGTATCAACACACAAAAGCAGACACTTAATTTCTACGTTAATTATTTGTTAAATAATGTATTTGTGCCCTCCCTGACCCCACTGCTCCCGCTGAGTGTCTTAGCAAGGAGGTCACAGGCCAGAAGAAAGAGTGACGTGCAGGTCAGGAAGACACAGAGGGGCAGGACAAGGAGCAGCACGCTGGGCTGAAGGCATGGCCTGGCCACTGGCCTGCTGCAGCTGGCAGCTGTGTCCGCTGGGCCACTGATCTCCTTTCACCCCCTTCTCCAAGGGTAAAATCCTCTTGCTCATACTCACACATGTTCTGCCCTACACGGACACAAGTGATGTTCTGACTCCAGGTCAGGAATACAGGAGTACAGCCTTCATGGTTACCTGCACTGCTGGCTCCACGCTGGGCACACACCAGTGCTTTATTATGTGCTCCCTGTTTCCATACCACTTCCTAATGCCGCTGTGCACAACAGTCTTTGTCTGAGCCTTCCCCCCAGTTTTGACTCTCTCAAGGCTTGGCTCCAAAGTGGGGTCCATCAAAAAGACATAGTAGGTCTGTGGAGCCAAGTAATGAACCAGACAAGAGCTTCCCCCAGAGCAAGGCCAGCGGAAGACGAAGGTACAAATAATCCTGCAGTCACCAAGGGACATGCCAGCGTGTGTTTGGAATAAACCCCTTCAGTATGCAGGTACCATTGCCTTTGCTGTCTCCCAAAGATCAGCAAGAACGGAAATCAATGATGCTGCCTTGTTAGAAAACACAAATCAAAGCAACAGTGACTTTGTAAAGTCCCTTGTGTCGCTTTGACCTTCCGGTGCCAGGCATGGCCACAGCTTCATTACAATTCAGTGCAGAGGAAATGGGCAGCCAGCAGCATTGTGCAGCAAGGGGGGTCACAACAAAAGCTGGGAAGCTGAGTATACAAGAAATTAGAGTCCTGGGAACGGGTGCTCACACTGCTTTGAGGGCTGCGTCCTCTCTCCTAAGAAATACAAGCCACTCCTGCTGTAGACTGTCTGCCCCACGTCCCTTCTTCACCACCCATGTCAACTGCTTCTTGTAAAGACTTGAGCTCTCTGCTTGCCCAGTCAGTGATGCTGGGAGCTACTGCTGCTGCTGTTACACCTCCCCTTCTCCAGGGCCACCAACACGATTAAATGCCATCAACAAGGTGGGAACCAGCATATCGGGAACCTCCCTCTTTCAGAGAGGCTCTTGTAGGGTATGAAGTGGTACTAACCCAAGTCTCCAAACTGGTGTAGGGACTAGGAGGTTCAGTCTACAAAAAGAGCAGACAGAACCAGCCACTATTCTGGAATAATGGAGAAGAAGGTGGTTTGAGCCATCATTGGTCCAACGTAGCGTGTTGGGAGCAAACACACATGCTCAAAACAATGATGGGGTTTTCTTCTGGGGTTTTGTAGTGGTGGTGGTTTTTTTAAGAGCCTCCTTTTCCAGACATCCTACCATTGCACAGAAACAACAGGATCTCTACAATAGCTGATGACCAAAGGATATTGCAGTAACTGGAATATATCAGAGATAGATTAGCTACAGAAGAACAAGGCCCTTGCATCTTGGATTTAATCCTCTGTTCCATTTCATCCTTAGATTACAAGTGACTGGTGCTCCTGTGAGGCATTAGACCCTTTCCAGAAAGCTGATCAGGACTTGATGATGACAGGGTTGGCCATACCCTTGGCAGAACCTTTCCTCACAACAGCTGCAGTTATGCCCTGGTTGTTCTGTTTCCCATTAACAATTCAGCCCATGAACATCTCTCCCCAGCTCTGCACACTGTATGTGCAAGCACACTATGTGTTTTCTGCTGTCTGGCATCTTCCTTAGTGTCAAAAATCTGAACTCTTAACTTGGCTTGAGGATTCAAACCTCATTAAAGAGCTTCTAAGCACAAAAGCACAGAAACTGTCTATTTGGCCAGTTAATTAAAAGGTTAGAAAAAGGAAAGTCCATCATTAGGACTCTGGGATTAGCGCTCAGGCAAAGTCTTTAGAGGAACATCTTCTGAAGTACACAGGATATTTAAATCCTCAGTCCTGCTGGTCCAGGTATTACTCTGCAAGGTCTCACTTTCTATAACATCCTGTTTAATTGGGAATTCTAACAGGGTGAAACCAGGTCAATGATGCTTTTTCTGTAATCATCCCATCTGTCAAAATTAGACAGCTTTAGTTTAGCAGAGCAAATTCTTGTCTGTCAGGTTATCAGGCTCCTGAGACTAATTTTGAGTTCTGATGTCCCCAGATGCTCAGGTCATTGTGACTCTCACTTTGGCTAAACCACAGAACAGAATGAGAAAGAAATCTGGCTTTCCTCCAAGAAACTACATATTCCCTTTAATTATGCCCACAAAGCAGCTTTTGGGTTAACATTCACTGTAAAGATACTAATGAAGAAACAAGTTATCAACTCAGGGGGGAAAAAAGTCAAAGAGGAAATTGGCCTGGAGATCATTGATGTATCTTCCCTCACAGGCCAGCTAGCTCAAGAGCCTGTGGTCTCCTCAGCCACACTGCTAACTTACGCGTAGCCTCTCATGGCCCTGTGCAAACCCCAGAGCACCTCTGTCACACACATGTAGTAGATACTATCTGACAACCGGCCAAATGATATCAAGACTGGAAGGAAGCTGAGAAACCTCAGTGAAATCCAAATATCAAGTCATCAGTGAAGCTAAGGGGGAAGGGGGGTGGGGAATAAAACCATCTGAAGGGGAGAGAAGAGGTGAGAGGAGTCTTCTCCTAGGGTGAATTTACATCTCTGAAGACAGATCACACCGGTGCTCGAAGCTCTTCTCTCACAGCCTTAGCGGGGACAAACTCACCCATCTGCAGCTGGACCAGGCGATGCTGGTTTGGCCACAACACCCCCTGACACTGTCCCACTCACGTTATATCATAGCAGGAAGGTCACAGTCCCGCAGGTGCGTGTGGCAGGCAGAGCACAGCACATATCTAACACAAAGAGCACAACACAAGGGTCACACAGCTGCACAGGCTCCCCTTGGGACATCAGCTGGGGTTTCTCCATCACTGCCAATTTGACTGCACACAAAAGCTTTTTCAGCATGTACTGTTCACTTCCAAATGACATTATTTCTGTACCAGGAAGCAGCTACTGTATGTGTAAAACATCCTGGAAAGATCAGGGGATTCCTGTCACAGATAAGGCTGCAGACTGTTTAAAAGCCAGATAAATTAAGTCCAACGCTTGCCAAAGAGAAAAGGTTTCCTATGGCAATTATTAATTTCAAAAGCTTTCCCAACTAAAGAAAACTGTAAGTCTAAACCAGGTTTTCAATGCCATTATTTCATCACACAGCACACTGTGCATGAGCCTGGGCCCGTTACGCTGCGATGCCACAGCCCTTCCCATTTTCCTCCCCTCTGTTCTGGCTCCAGTTACTTGTATTAACCTGTACCATAGCAGGGAGACTGCACTGCAGCATCATGGGGGACACATTTCTCCTCACCATTAGGAACACACATTATTCAGGCACATGACATGGTGTTTGCTCTGAATTAGCTGAGAAGAGAGGAGATTTGGCTTTCATGGGCCAAAGTTGGAACAAACCAGGGAAGTTTCTTCTTCCCCCTCTTACCCCTGGATGTTTCCCCTTTCTCCCAGCAGCAGTTCACACAGGTACACGCTTATCTGAAGTCACAACTGCTTCACTGTGTCCAGCCTGCCTGCTCTCATTGATTATTAGCTGCTAATGAAAGGTCTGAGCCAGGGAGCAAAGCTATTGCTCGCCCACATCGACCCGCAGACAGGGTGAGGAGCACACAGCAGAAGGACCGGCGCCGCTCTGCTTGCTCGGTGTCCAGCGCTGCCAGGCTCCAGCAGCCTGCCGCAGCACCACAGCAGGGGATGCCCCTCAGCCCCGGGGATGTCAGCAGTCATCCCATCCAAAATTTCAGGCTGCCACTCTTCACGTGCTGTGAATCATTAATCTCCAGTGCTTGTGATCAGGTGAAACCCGTGGTGGAAGCGGAATAGAAGCATACGATGTCGCTGTATGAACAGCACGACACGTTTATCCTGTGTGAAGAGCTACCAGGGTAAGACTATTTACTATCAAAAGGTGACACTGAGCACAGCAGCTCTGGTCTGCGGTTTGCTCACCACATCTTTCATAGAGGTGGGAGATTTTTTGCTCACATACAGGAAAAGTGACAGTTTTCACAGACGCTGCAGCCTTCCCAACACCAAACGAAGGGCTGGGAGGGACCAGGGTGCAGACAAATACACTGACTGTCCCGAGTCAGGGGAGAAATGTGAGAGAAATCCCCAAGTCACCGATCAGGGCATTTTAGAGCTGAATCAGCTCCTTCACAAGGCAAGGAGAGCTGTGCTGGCACAGCACAGGGGTGGCCAGCAAAGCCCCGGGGAGGAGGACGGGAAGGAAGAGCCAGCAGCTGGGGACAGGGGAAGGAGACAAGTCACAATAACAAATGCCAGCATCACTACCAAACACTTCTTCCCAGGAAACCGCAGTTTCAGACCAAGGCACACACCATCTGCCTCTGAGAGACATTTCACACGTCCCGTCAAGAGCCGTGCCAGACCCCGTCCCAGCAGCTCCCTGAGCGCTGCTTTTACCACCGGCGGCGGATGGCTGCAGCTACCCCAGGGCACTGCCCCCTCTGCTGACTCAGTTTCTGACCCAGGGGGCCAGGAGCTGCCCGCCTGTGGTTTCTACCCTACGCTCAAGTTTGCTCAAATTTGACCTTTGATGTATATTCACAGAAACAAAACAGAAACCACCACCACAGGACTGGAAGGGACCTCCTGGAGAGCTACGAGCCTCTGTCCATCCCTCCACTACCAAGGGGGAACACAAGACAGGCAGCAGTGGCACCAGTCCCCCAGGGCAGCACCCTGGGTGCCAAGGCACGGAGCTTCCCTGCAGACAGAGAGAGCGTAGCATGTCTCTGCACCAAAACCCAGCATCTTACTACAGGAAGTGTTCAGTAACCTTAATTGTAACTCCTAGACACGAATCACATTATCAGCCACCTCTGCACATCCAGCTAGCTCACAGGAGTTTATTTTGGGATGAGAGGCTTCCCAGCAGTGCCAGTGTGGCTAGCCAGGCCAGGAGCTGCTGGGCAGGGACACAGGGTGTCCAAACGTCACCCGGCTCCAGCCCTCCTGCTGCAAGGCGCAGGGGTTGTGGCAGCAACGTCTCCAGGGAGCTCAGGCACTTTCCATGGGCTTGCACAACAGAACATCATTTAAACACCAAGAAAATAACACCTGGGAATGCTCCTGCAGACCTGCTTTCTATGTCACAAGCTGCACAGATGCCTGGGAGCTCCAGCTCGAGGGGAAGGGTGAGAGGGGAGAGCGCTGCCACGAGCCTGACTGTATTCCTGACTGTATTCCTGTCTTAGCATCACTTCACAGTGTCTGCATAGAGAGGAAAAGGTGGGAAAGACTCACTAGTGCTGATGTTCCCGGAGCTACAGTGGGGCTTCTCTGCTAGGGAGCCTTTCAAACACACACACACACACCCCTCACCTCCACACCAAAGCCTCAGCTTGTCATCACTGGCCACAGAAATCATAATTTGATTATTTCTGCCAGACACCTGAGCAGCCACCTGGGAGGCTCGTGTATGCAGGTGTAAAAGCTATTATTTGCCTTCTTTTTTCCTCCTCCAAAGGCAGCTAGGCGAAAGGAAAAAGCCTATAGAGACCATTTCCTACTACACATTAAGAACAATTATTCAATGAAAGACTGATCTTGAAATGCCAGGACTGGAAATTAGCCCATTTGCACCATTTCCCTCCCCACACTAACACTGGAATGAATAATGGTTCTCAGGAAGAAATTACTGTGTTATCAATATACCAATCTTTCCGCTGCTTTCAGCGGCTGCAATGGTCTGGAAATAAACGTTCAGTCAAGACTGGATTTGGGTCTGTGCAGCAGGCTGTAGGGAAGTGGGGGCAGAAGCCAAGCCTGAAGCATGTACAACCTTCAGGGCAGGGTCAGAGCAGATGTTAGGGGAAAGTTCTTCACTGAAAGAGTTGTCAGGGCCTGGAACAGGCTGCCCAGGGAGGGGGCTGAGTCACCATCCCTGGATGTGTTTAAAAAGAGGGTAGATCAGGTACTTAGGGATACGGTTTAGCTTAGGACAGGGACAGTTGGACTTGATGATCTTAAAGGTCTTTTCCAACCTTGTGATTCTTTGATTCCTGTTACACCAACTAACAGTGCAGAAAAGGGGCAGCCAACCTGTGGGCTCTGCAAGCCACACACCAGATCTTCATGGGATGAAGAGCTGCAGACCCTTACCGTGTCCTTGAGGAGACAGAAGGGAGCAGAGTGGGATGGAGTATACAAGCAAGGACAACAACTACCGAGGAGCAGAACCGCCGAAGGATGCAGTTAGTGCAAAGCAATCCCTGGGACAACCAGCACGTCCAGGCTGGGCCCCAGCTCTGGCTCCCTTCCTCCAGCAGCAGGGCCTGGTGTCACCCAGCGATGGCACAGCCCCACTGCCAGCTGTGTAGCACCAAGGCAGGACAACAAGCGGCTTCTTGCCACCTGACAAACATGCCCTGCCACGTCTGGTGCAGCCCTGAGCTCATGTCCCACACGTGGCACTGACAGACACCAAAGCGAAGCCAGCACGAGGAAGGCACTGATGCCTTCCAGGGGCTCTTCTCTCAGTGCTGCCAGTGACACATGCGGCTGTAATGGAGGTGGAACAACTGCAGCCTGACATGCTGGTTGGTCCTGCAGCTCCTGTGCGCTCTCGGGATGCTGAAACATGCAGAGGCTGCTCCAAACCACTTGCTTGCAATTAGCACACTCACTGCTAATAGCCTCACCAGTGCACAGCTTAACAAACCCACTCTCAGTAGTGATGTCGACCCATGTGGCCTCTGCCAGCCCGCAATTCTGACAGATGAAGTGTTTGTGTGGCCAAACTGGAAAAATTATTCTATCTAAAAACAAACCATTGGGGGAAAATATACTTAAAGCAAGATCACTGCGTCATCAAGCCTGCTGAGAAACTGCAAGGAGTGAAAGGGCAACTCCAGGCAGGACAGCTGCTAAAGTTTAAGACGCAGAACCTTGCATTCGGCTCCAGGAAAGGGCTCTCTTGGTCAGCTCCCTCAAGTACACAGCACAGGCACTGAGATTGGATTCCTGCTCTGCGTGCTTTAGAGCAGCTCTTACACGCAAAAGAAAGGGCCTTAGAAAGCATCTGGCTATTAGATCAATGTTATACCTGCACCACTGCCTCTGCACACCACCTGGGTGTCTCACCACCAGAAACAACCACGGGCCCAGGCTGGGCTCGCCCATCTCACAGGTAGGAGATGGAAGAGGGTTAATGTTTTACCTTATTAACTTTGGGCAGGCTTGCCTTTCAGCCTTGACACCTGAATACAGACACCACCTTTCTGAATCTGTGCTTAAGAAAGATACATCTGATCAGTTCAGAGCCCTCCTGCTTTCTTTAATCATTTATTAAGAACTGGCAGGAGCAGCGGCTCTGCTCTGTTCTTCTCTTGTCCCAACAAACCAGCAGCAACCAAGCTCCAGCATGAAACTCAGATGTGTAAAAAGAAGAGTACTGATCTAACAGACCAATATAACCAGGCTGTGCAGAGATGGCAAAGTATGATACTGAAAGAAGAACATTTCTCCCCCAAGCCCAGCTCGTCCCTGAAAGCCACACAGCTCCTTGCTGCTGTGCAAGGCAGTTTCATGCCCAGCTCTCCAACGGATGCCTCCCAGGGCACCCCAAGTCCTACAGCCTGGGTCTGGCTTTCACCCCAACTATGTTCAGGCACATGGATGTGCGTTACCTCCTAGCTCTAGTGATGGAAAGCAAAGAAAGAAAACAACCACAGCAATACACACATCCTTATGTACATTTTCACAACCAAGAGCAAGAGGAGTTTGTATTTATAGAGTAGCCAAGTGTTATAAAAAGCTGCCTAAAAAAAGCACATGGAGGGAGCCACTGATTCGGCTCAGCGTATAAGCACAGCATTTAAAGGAGAAGAGAACTGTCCTGGCTGACGGTTGCTCCAGTTGCCACTTACAAGAACAATCCAAACCACGCTGAGTGTTATCTGAAATAGGCCACGGCGCAGAGAATCAACAGGAAGACCGTGACCAAGTTCAAAGGGCAGGCTCAGTTAAAGCTGCCAGACAAATAAGTTACCAGAAGATAATTAAAGCCTGCACTACGGAACATGCTCAAAACTTAAATGTACAGCCACAGGGAACAGACTTGAGGTATGACAAGGTGCAAAGCCCAGCCAGGGGCTGCTGCAGTGCGAAGTTAGCCGTCAGCAGAAGAGCTACGTGTTGCACAGGCAGCTATCACAGGTAATTGAGCTGGAAATCCATATTGAAGGACTTGGAAATGAGAGATATGGTGGCAGGCCAGCTTAAGCGGTGTCTGCATAACCCAAATAGCACCAACACTCCACCTGACTTCTCACTGCACAGAAAAAGACACCCTGTAACCCCCCGTCAGAGTGGAGCTGGGCTGATTGGTGACAGCTGGGCACTGGAGCCATTCGATGTCTGAGCACCAGGCTCAGCTCTCCATCACCTCGCACCCTTCTGCAGTCCCTTGGGGCTGCCTGGCACAGAGCGTGGGTCCTGCCCCAACATTTCCATCCTGCTATTCTCATGGGCAAGATCTTTCAAAAGAATAAGCTGAGGACAGCAAGCGCTGGGAACAGCCTTAGGTCTTGGGAGGGAAGGGGGAAAGAGAAAAGGAGAAGACAAGGGTACATCAGCTCCGTAAAGAAAGTCCTGCTAAACATCCTGAGGATAACAGAATGAGAAGCAGCCTGTATAGCTTCATACAGAACAAAGCCTGCCAGACAAACTTAATTGCTTCATTTGTTCTTTGCTAGAGTTACAGACAGAGTGGATTAAAGGAACACAGGGGAGGTTATATTTTTTTGGATTTTAAGACAGCATCTGATACTGTCTCACAAAGTCCTAATTGAAAAATTAATTCAAAAAGACTTGGGAAGGACCAGTGCACAGCACTGGAATTGAAAACTGGCTGCAGGACTGTAAACAAATGATAATGATGAATGGCACTGTATCGAGCTGAGGGGAGGTCGCACTGAACAGATTCATTAACGACCTGGAACAAGGATTAAAGAGCCCGCAAACGGCATCTGGAGACTACGTAACAGCCAGACCGTGTCTGATAGATGGATACAGGCCTGCCATAAGGTGAAGAGGGCAGGTCCAGCATCAGGACACTGCCCCAGACCCTGGGCAAGCTCCAGCCACAGCCCCGTGCCTCTCTCACACAGACCCAGACACTGGACAACATCCTCCCCCTCCACTGGTCCCCCTGCAAAGGCTTCTGTCACTTCTCTGTCACTGACTTCGCTGCTTCCTGAGAGTCAAATGAGATGACAGGAGGCAGGGTGAGACACCCCCCACTCCAGGCACAGCCAGGAAACAAGCCACCTCACCACTACAAATAGCACAGTGCTCTAAATCCCACCCAGACTTGTCTTCCCTGTTTCCCTCATTCAGCTTACAAACTGTGGGTTTATGGAACCATGTTCCAGATAAATCAGCACAGGAGCAGATGCTTCCTCTGCATAAACTAAACTAGAGTTCAATCTTGAAAGGAGAGAAAGAAACCCACAAAAATAAACAAAACCAAGTATCCAAACCTGGGTCCTCCAGGGAAAGTTCTGAACACAGGATTTGGTTATGTTTATCTTTAAAGAATGAAATAGGTAAATAGTTTTTAGGTACAGCTGCTGATTTTCAGGCTTTGTAAGTGCTGAGGGTTTAGCACCAGGCTTTAAGTGTAAGCAACACTCTACAGGAAGAGATAAGGAATTGCAGGTAGAACAGCAGCTTGGCTGCCTTCTGCAGTTTTCATGCCAGAACGAAACCATATTTTTTTTCCCAAATAACAGAGCCTATCCATCATTTTTATTATCAGCCTGGATGCAGATCCAAGTTTCATCACTTGCTAAGTTGGAAAAACTCTCATTAGCATCCGTGTGTGCAGGGAGCCCATAAGAACACCTCATTAACTCATTAAAGAGGATTCTCACAGAGATTAGCTTAGTCAATCCTTCATTTAGCTACCAATCCATTCATGTGATGCCATTAAGCCCCTCATAAACAGCCAAGGACTCAGTAGTAATACACCATAGGAGCCTGGGTTCCCATCACCGTGCTCGTACCTGGCACACGGGTACCACTATGCTGGTACACACAGCTGCTGTGCTCACCCTGCATCTGAGTGAAAACTACCACAGCCCAAAACCATCGTTTGTTTTCAACACAGGCAAAACACGCCCAGGGGATCAAGTACCCACCCTGGTTGCACTGAAGTGGGACACGTGGTTTACTGGTGCCCAGTTCTGCTGATTTTAAAGCATTCCCAAGCCAGCCTTGCTCCACAGCACACGATTACATAGTACAGTAAGGAAGAGGCACAGTCTGAAGAAAGGGCTGTGTGATACCCAGTGCAAAGTGACTTCACTGCTGCTTGCTGTCTGTACAGGGAAGCAATGAGCAAGGAACCCCCACCCCAAATGTGAATTTCCAGTTCTCCTTCCCCTTTTCTCCCCCCATACATACTGCTGCCCAACCATCAGCAATGTATTTTCTATACGCCGCCTCTTCACAAACAGCACCACTGCCCCTGCCAGGGGGAACTCCCTCTCTCTTCTGGAACAGGCTTCCAGCCCTGCTTTGGCTCACTACAGCGGGGCAGAGTCTGCCACTCGAGCTTATCAAGCCAGGTATCGCCCGTGGTAAACAGCAATTAGCATCCAGACACAGGACAGCCCCAGAGCAGCTCCATACCACACTGGCCCTCAGATGCTACGGTGATGACTGCTCAATACAAGAACAGGGACATATCATCTGGCAGCCCCTGCCTAAGCATCTCCACTCGCCACAGACTGTCCTGCTTCCACAAGCATAGCTGTCAGCAGTCTCAGCCCATCTTAGTTCCTACCTTGAATACAGATGCATGATTTTATTTTCCAGCTAATTCAGAGAATATTAATTCAGTTCCACCTGCTTAAACAAACCAGATTTTTAAGACCCCGATTAGCAGCATGTCCATTGTACCCTTTTGTGCACAGCTGCAGGCAGGGTTTAAATGTTCAAATACAACTTAATGCTCTCTCTGAAAAGGCTCCAAAACTCCTTATTACAGTTCACTTGGTACCACCCTACTAAGTCTGCAAACTGTTTAGCTCAGACCCACAGCTGCTGTGTTGAGAGCCTGCCCATCGGTCCACTCTGGTAACACAAACCACCTCCATCACCAGAGGATAACACAGCACTTGCTGGACACGCAGGCGAGGAGATCCCGCTGCCCTCAGCCAAGCTGCTTGGTCCTGGGCAGCCTCCTGGACCCAAAGCTGTGCACTAAGTGGCTTTCCATATTTCAGGAAGTCAGACAAAAGATGCTATTAATAGCACTCAGGTCTGGAGGGGGAAATCCTTAAATGTATAGCTTCAAGTGACTGCACACGGATCAAGTGGAGTAAACGGTAAGAAAGCTGCCCACAGCAGAGGGTTTTGTGAAAGGGAGCTCCACAGCTTGATAATATCACAAGCACCCTAGGAATCTGGAGAATGAGACAGGAGAAACTGTGGGGAGACCGAAGTTAAAAACTGCACGCTGCATGGTTCATTTTCCTGGTAATTCCTTTTATTCATTGCTATAATCAACTTGACATGCAAAGCTGTTCCAAATTTACTGACAGCTTTTCATCTGACATCTAGTTCTCAAGGTATTTTTTTTTAAACTTAAATAGCTAATTATTCATCGCCTTAAACCAGGATATATAACAATGTCAGGAAATCATCTGTTCAAGTTATATCAAAAAGCCTTTTGGGATTAGTTCATCTCTTTTGTATGCTGCAGAAAACACTCACTTGTAAACAATTAAATCATCATTTGAAATCTGTCTACACTTCCAGCATCTCTGAATGCAGCCTGGAAAACCATACAAACAAGTATGTTATTGTTGCATCCAGGATGCGTTGAGGAAAGGTTTTCCTCCATAATGCCTTGTTTGAGGGACGCTGAAGACTGAATTTATGGGCTAATACAGGCTCTCTGTAAATCCTGTAACAGCATCTCTAAATAAATATAACAGCTGCTGAGACAGATCAGAGCTACCACAATCTCAGGTCATGATGAGAGCAGCGGACATGCCATGAGGGCATACACATATTTTGACACAGAGGCACAGTACCTCCATGTAACAGCCATGGCTGACACAACCAGAGGCAGTTAATTCAGCTGGAGGGCTCAGCCTTTGGCCTGACAGTACAGCAACGGCACCTCACAGCACCCTGTGCTTTAGGACACACAGCTCTTGCATAGCACAAGACAGACAGACATTGCCAGAGCAGGAGCATTCGAAACCAGCATTAGATTTCTATTGGAAATTGAACCTCTTTCTCTTTGGTCTCCTGCTGACTTGACAGTGTTTTTAAGGGCTGTACCTCTGTGGAACAAGCAGAACGTCACATAGGACCAAGCTCCTTTACAAGTCTTGGGCTGAGCACTCCAGCAGTAACTACCGAGACCGGCCCGCGCTACCGGGCACATCCCATTGTAACCGTGCAGGCCAGTGGTTCCTGTAATCACCTCTGGAAGGGAACAGCAGTATTCCACTACCCACAGCATCCTCTGGAAGGGAACAGCAGTATTCCACTACCCACAGCATCCTCTGGAAGAGAACAGCAGTATTTCCCTACCCACAGCATCTCTCTATTTGGAAAACTGGCGTGTGCTCATACATGCCTTAACACACCCACTGGGCGCCCAGGGTTTCTGTTGTACTTGTACCGATGTTCAGGCATTAGACTCTATTCTGCTTCCCTGAATGAAAAGTCTGTACAGTACAGAGAGGAAAGGCCAATTCACTGTTACCACCCCAGCACTAACTGTGGGATTTCACGGCTTCAGTAGCTCGATAAGCGTTTTGGCTAATTGGGCTTAATCACTGCAGCCGTATCCTTTTTATGATACAACTGTTGACCCAGGAAGGCAACACACAAAAAGCCCAATTCCACCTTCTTCCTCCTGGAATGAAAGGGAAGCAGGTCCTTGAGAAACTACGCCTGCCTTCCACTCTGGGGAAGACACACATGGCATTCACAGCAGCATGCAGGCCCAGGGGATGCAGGCAGCATGTCGTTGTTTCGGAGAGGAACTCCTCCATAGGCAAGTCCAGTGAGGTGGGATCGCTGAGCAGGGAGGCCCAGCGCTGGGTATGCCCTGTGGGCACTCCCTGCCCGCATGCCAGTGCCGGTACCTGGGGCCAGGAGCTCCTACAGCAACAACGAAAAATACCCCAGAGCAGCAATGACAACAGGAGTGTTTCCTGACATCCTGAGTGCCTGTCCTGGCCACAGAGTAAAACACAGACTAGAACTAAAGCCAGCTCATCCCAAACTCCCAGAGGACAGAACTTCACAGACCGATATTCCACAAACTCCAGACCAAGAAGCAGCTACCCAAGCACAAGCACGCTCATCTTTCCACCACATATCAAGGAAAAAGAAACGTCTGTGCTGCCTGAACTGCCATTCCTCTGGACAAAGCACCAGGGAAAAGAGAAAACTCTATTTTATTTCCTGGAAGCAGGAAGTCATCACATAAGGCATCAAAGCAGATTTCTACTGACACTCATGCGTACACACCTTCCACAGAAGCAGCAAGGGCAGACTGCCCAGTGGGCTTCATATTGTGAGAGTCAGGCATTTCTCCCTTCTCTGGGCTGAGCTCGTGTCACAGGGGTCATTCCTACAGTTTTGAAAGGTTAGGAGCTACCAGAAAGCAAGGATTAAAAGGACTAGGTGAGTCGTGATTACAGCCAGTCCTGTCTCAGGGGTTGCTCTAGCCCTACGTGCATGACATTCATTCTTAGCAATCTGTGATGATTTTCACTGCCCAAGCACTGCACATAACTGTTTGTGGGATGCTCACAGAGAAAAATGAGTGGGGTTTGGGGGAAGGAGGGTGGTGGTGGTGTGTTTGTGTGGGGTTTTTTTTTTTAACTCTGGGAACAATGAATGCCTTTAAAATACAACTGAAACCAACTGGGAGAAGCCCAAACACAAGCCTGACACCTTCCCAGCAGTCTGGAGAGACAGAAAGTTATCACTTCTGCCTTTAAATAAAACCGAGGACCACGTCCTTCTGTCTCTGGCATGACACATTAAAGTAAACCAAGAGGGAAACTGGGAACTAATGGGATGCTGCAGGCAGGTTCTCCCCAAGCACAAGGAAAAGCTTCCCACTTGCTGGAGCAAACCCAGCACTCCAGGAGATGAGCACAGGCTGATTACTCAGGCTTTAAAGAAGTTTTAAAAAACCCGCTACACATCTAATAACTCTTTTCTGGAAGGTATCATCACTGATCTAAAGCATAAACACACACTGTTGCTGTGTCAGAGGCAGGTAATTTACCGAGCATTACATTGCTAATGGCAATATTATCCAAGAACAAGATTCAAATCAGAGGAAGGTGTTGCTCATCCTGGCTGCTCTGTAACTGGCAGGTGACTGCCAGGCTCCAGATAGGAAATCCAGGTTTATCAAGGAGGAAACAGACCTCCACTCCTTCTGCTGGTGGCTTCCTTTGAGTAAAAGCAGCGTGTACCAAACTCCTCACCAGCTATGAATGACAAGATCCCTGTATTTGAAAATATAATGCAGTTTTTCGACAGCATCTCTCACCTAGAATAATTACATTTTTACAGAGATAACAAGAAATTTTTTTTCAGCTGAATGACTTAAAATACAAAATTTCCACATCAAAATCTGTCAATCAAACCAAGGGCATTCAGTTCTTTCTACAGCAACAGCTTTTTTGTTTTGAAGACTCTAAGACACTTTTTTATTATTTTAAGAAAACATTTAATGTATTCTTACTATTTTGATTGAAAAGCAGCTGAAGATTTCCAGGGAAATAAACCATAAGTCTACTTCAACACAAGCTAACACTGCTCATGCCAGATCAGACAAGAATTTGGCTGCTGAGTTGGGTGGGTTTTGATTTGGACAGGAGACAAGACAGGCATCAGATCTGATGTTTGGGAGTGTGCATGGGTCTAAGGAAAGAATCCAGAATTGTGGCCACTGGTTTGTGTAAACAGATGTCTTTGTACGCAACCAAACCTCTCCTCTGTATTCATTCATTCATTCCTTAAGGATACCCGAAATGCAGCTCATTCTACCTGAAAACAGGGCTCTCTGCCTCAGTAAGAAAGTACCACTGTATGAACCTACAGAGAGATGTAATTAATACACAGAAATGTAATTAATGCACAGCTCTTCAGAGCTGTTAGAACAGACTGAGGGTTAGGAAACTCCATGCCCTTCCTCAACATGTGGTGTGCAGCATCTTTAAATAGTAATTCACAGACCTTACCCTCATGTTCAGCTAAAAAAGACAGCTCCTTGCTGAAAAAGGAAGCAAGGAAATGAGCCTCCAAGCTTTTGATTGCTAGCTGAGGAAAAGTAACATATAAAACCTCAACGAAGAGGAGTTACGGTGTTAAAATGAGTGACTCAGAGCACTGTAATCAGGAGCTAAAACCTGCAGACAGATCTCAGGAGGACAGGCAGGGTGGTCTGGTTCATATTAATCCTGGCCAGAGTTTTCTGGAAGAAATGAAAGACGCAGAGTTAGATGTAAAGATGGGAGATGGAAAGCGGGTGTGTATATACCTGGAAAGTCACTGAGTTACTCCCACTCCATAAACAAGTAAGTGTTGCGGACTTTACAAGGGGAATAAGTCCTTTTATTACCATTTATTCACCCACAGCAGACAGATCATTTGTGAAAGAGGGAGATTTTAAAAGCATAGTACATAAAAGTTGCTGTACCTTGGAAATGGGGGGAAAAAGTGAGAATTCATTGCATGAGAGTCAAAGGAAAGAATCTGTTATTGTTTGCAGGCTGGGGTACACACTGCTAAATTCACTAATGCAAAACATGACCTATAGAAGAGTCAAATTGAGTCATTAAACACGACAGCATTTGAGTAGAGTGCTAGAGTTTATAACACTAATCTGTCATGAAGTATTTTGGTCAAGGCTAGTACGAGCAGATGTAATTCTACTCTGACAATAAAGCTGCTCCATTCTACATCTGGATTTAATGCGTGGTGCTCTCAGATGCTGCTGGAAAACATAAAGCACCTCTGTTCTCCGGTGTCTATACTTTCTCTAACACAGACACTGCAGCTGTAAAACCCAAGTTAAGGATCTCAGTAATCCCGGGTACCATTCCAGCAACTAACACCTGCCAGTAATTTGTCCACAGCCTCCTATCTAAACTGACAATATAAGTTATTATAGAACTCACAACATTTTACTTGCCAATTACAGCCCAGTTCTGCACATAACTGGGCAGGATGAGAAAACGTCCGTTATGAGGAGGAAAAACACACATAAAGTAAGGCTTGGAACATGGAATTGATGAGTATTCACTGAAACGTGCTTCAGCAAGAGTGGGGGAGAAAGGCATGGCAGGTGAAGGAAGCATTATTCCTCCTATTCTTCCTTCCTATTCCTTTAATTGCCATTGGGAAGTTCCAACCCTTTCCTCCATCTATATCTATTTCGGAGTGCTACTCTAGTAATCAGAAACTCAAGGTGTCCACACCCTTTTCTACCTGGAGATACACCGTGATGCTTTTCTAACCAATGCTCTCAAAACTTTCCCGGCACTGAATTATTTTCCTTCCTATTCTGCATCACAGCAGCTTCAGAAACCTTCCTCTGAATTCACCAGAGCTGGTCCTTTGTGCCTTCAAAAACCCTGCTAAAGCACTAAGAAAGACTCAGCCTTGATTTCTGATGAAAAAAGTAAACAAGTAATTTTAACAGAAAGCTCACAGCCTGGGAACCCAAAAAGGGCGTTTTGTAAAATGCTTCACACTCCATAAATACCTCTAACTACCCAGCAGCTTCGCTTTGAGCATGAACTTCTGCAAAATCCACTTTCTTACCGCACAGGATGTAGGAGCAATTAGGATGCTCTCCCCTTTTCCATGTACATCTGGGATGGAAACAATGCCATTTAAGACAGACTTCTACTGAATTATGACATCACCTCACAGCAATCTATTACAAACTAATTGCTGCCAATTTAAAGCCAAATATGCCAGCTGATGGAGTCTAAGGGAGAAAAAAGCATCAGGCAATGAACAAACTCTGATGGTAACTCTGCTTACTGACACACAGGTCTTGAAGGCAGAGCAAACACCTTCCTCCTGCACAATCAGTCCTTGTACCGGCCAGGCAGAGATCCCTCAGCACGCAAATGCTCGCTGTGCCGGCATCCTGTAACATTTGGCACCGGAGCTCTAACTTTGTTATCTCCCCAAGGAGCAGCAATTTTCTTTGTGCAACAGCAAGGCAGTGTGTCTTTCCAGAGGCACCTCACAGCCAAGCTTTACACGTCGCTGAAAGGAGCCCATTGAGCACAGCTGGCAGCGTGCGGCCCTCACTGCGCCGTGGCCCAGGGAAGCAGGGGCACAGACAGAGCTCCTTGTCAGGCTGCACTCACCTGCGAGGGCCCAGAGCGGCACCTTAATGCTTGGGATTATTACCGAGTCCCTCGGCCAAATTAAATGAATAGTGATTATGAGGTTTTAAACACAGCAGTTATGGAAGTTACAGGGCCTCCTCACTCTGCCTTCTCTCAGACAAGAAGTTACTTCACCCAGTCCCACGCAGCAACGCCGGGTGGGCCGAGAAAGCTGGGACAGACTCTTGGAATCAGCAGCTCCCGCTGCTCGTAAGGCAGCAGAGACAGAACTACACCAGAGCCGCCAGCTGAAGACCTGTCACCCTGTCTCACTATACCCACCACCACTTGGTCCACAGTTCTTGCTAAACACCAGCAAAAACTTTTCTCCTCTGGCTGTGCTTCATGAACCCACCCAGGTATTTGCTTTTCAATTTTTAGGAGGCCACAAACAGTTTTAGTGCGACCGGAAGACATCACAGGGTGTTTTCTGAGCACTTTCTAACGGACACACAGAACAGCAACACCCATGCAAGTTCTCAATATGAAGTAACTGCATATTCAGCATGTACCAGACCTAAAGTGTTGCACAATGGTGCAAATTTAACTATTTCTGAGCTGACATCAGACACTGCTTCAGTTCTATCCAGATAGAGGACTGACAGTAGCAAATACAGTGGACAAACTTACTTTAACTTTCTTATTCTGCTTAATGTTTACATAAGTAACCTTCTCAATTGCCAACAAATAGCACAATCGTATCTCAAAGTTTATAAATGTAAACTTTTAAGTGCAAGTTTCAAGACCTCCCATGATAAACACTCTGTTTGCAGAAAGTTCAGTGGCAGAACTATTTAATTTCTAGGCAAAGCAACCATAAATCACTGCTCATGCTGCAAACTGAATGAAGCTTCATCATCTGGATAACCCCACACTCACTAGAGGACACAGCTTATGAGACTGAAGAAAACAGATTTCTCCACAGGAGAGGGGAAAAAACCAACTTGTTTAAGTGAGCAACACAATTTTTTACTGCTTCGCTCCTCCTGGCCCAGGAAACTGTCTCATTCTCACTGCTGGAGTCTCTTGCAGCACGTATCCCAATATGTGATTTCATATTACTACATGCAGTCACAGAGTAAAAACAGGCTTGTAGGTGAGCCCAGAAACAGGACTGTCTTGTAGAAAACCGAACCAACCAATCTCACAGCAGGTCAAAGTTCCAGATGAGTTTTGGAATGAGAACAAGTTGCAAAGACTAGCAGAAAGCAACCAGAACTGTATTCAGCTTCCCCTGCCCGCTGCAGGGAGGTGGGCACCAGTGGAAACCATCTCTCTGATGCAGGAGGGGTGAAGGAGAAGCACTCTGCGTTGCTCAGCTCCCAAAGGGACCCAGGGCAAACCCAGCCGAGCCAGCAGACCGAGAATCACCCCATCCCACTTGTCTGGCACTTCAAACACTTAATTAGATGCAAAAGAGGAAATAGCAGTATTAGGCATGCAACGTAATCCTCAAGTCCTTTTAACTGCTGGGGTGAATTTCGTAGAGAGCGGAAGAGCTGTGCCACCCCAGAGCACTCAGAGTTAACGAAGGTAAAAGGGATCCCCAGCTAAAAGCAGCAAAGCCCTTCTGCACTTCAACATGAAGCTCAGCAGCTCTGCTTCCTACAGAAATAACAGGGCTAAGTTGATTATTCACAGGCTATCAATTAGCACATTCTTATTCATATCCTCTCAACAACAGCCAACAGCTGGAAGCCAGTGGCACCGCTTGCCAGCCAAGCTGGGCTACCATGGCCATCTTAACCATGAAGCCTGCACAGGGTCATACCGATGGTCCCCAACACTTCCATACACTGCCATTAACAGCTGCAGCCAGGAATGATTTGCACTGTGTAGCTCTCAAAATGATGCCACTTCTCTGCCTGCATATCAGTAAATAACACAGATAAGCAATTTTACTGCTAAGTTGAGCCAACCTGCACAGAGTGCTTAGTGGGAAAGGCCTTGTTAGGGATTTCTGCCTGACACAGCCTGTCCCGTCAGGGAGGCGATACAGCACTGTCCACAGCGCTGACTCCAGGCCCACCAGGCACATTAGAGTCAGTCATGATTTGAGTAAAACGAGAAACCCTTGTTGCACTAACTGTATCACTTCGGGTACCGAAGCTGTACTTCCACTTTCAGACTTAGTCTGCTTGTCAAAGGAAAGAGGGGGAGGGTGAAGGCAACAGCACTTAGGTGACTGAGTTGAAACATGAGGAACTGAGTGGCTCCTATAATCCAGATTTGCTCCTTCATGCAGCCATACCCAGCAGGCTCCCAGAGGGAGAGCTCCAACAACGGGCGAGGGCTGGGACACAGAGCACAACACAGAGTGGCAGAGAACTTGGGCTTGGCTGAGCAGATGATGAGTGCACACACACACAGACCAGTTGCTGACAGTGTTCAGCACTGGGCCACACCCTCACATCAGGATTTGAACAGCCAGCCAGCAGCTCTGACACATTTTTCATTCCCTTGGGGAGGAACTGGGAAGGTTTCAGAAGTGCTGAGTCCTCCTGCCATGGCTAAAGGCTGTATTAAGCTGTGGATGGTGTGGAGAGATGTATGTCCTCTGTGATGAAAAGAAAGCACAGATCCAGATAGGTGAGAGCAGACTCCAGCAGTCGGGACAGCTTGATTTCTCATTCTAGATGTGCCACCAGTCCTTGGCAAGGCCTCAGGCACATGTACCTTTCTGCAGCAGTCCCCTCATCTGATGTGGCAACATGCTCACGCACATTTACCAGGCATCATGCTGGTACCAAAGCTGAGGAAAGAAGGAGTCTTAATTTTGCCAGTGTTTACTGCAAGCTTTGAAGGCAATGAAGCACAGAAAAGCCTTACTGCTCTCGCAGCCTCTGAATATGCTGCTGGTACTGTTGGTATTACACACTTTCTTGAAAGGTAAGGGATAAAAAGTAAAATTAAAAAATAAATCATGATCCATTATTTTAGCAGGTTTCCAGCTTTTTTACAAAGCTGATTACTCTGACCTAACCCAGCCTGAAACGATTTGATGACAAAAAAAATGAGCTATTTCAAATTTGTACTCCAGCCCAACCTCAGCAAAACACCATGGGACAGAGAAGAGGTACCTCCTTCCCCTCAGGGCTCTCTTCCTTCCCAGGTTCAAAGGCTCACCATAAAAACAGGTGAAAAGGCCTTCCAAAAAAGGTTGCCAACCCCATTTTCTTCTCCAGTAGGAATCTCTGGTCTGCAACAGCGCAATCAAAATGACAAAAATTACTGTTGTGATAATCTCTGCATTCATCTTCTCTTTCAAAATCACCTAACGTGGCTTTATCCTACAGTGATGACACCTGGAATGAACCCAGCCGTAACTCCTCAGTGGCTGCAGGGGGATAGAAGTTAGCCACAAAGAGTTACCTCAATTCCTACCTCTAGCGGGGTGGAAGTTCCAGTGTATTAACCAGCGCTGGGTCTTGGCCAGACCCTGCTCTCTGCCTTAGCTCCACCCTATTAGAGCAGCACTGTGTAACTGAACTGAGCTGTATGTACCACTACCACCTGCCCAACGCCTGCCAGCCCCAGCGTTCTGTAACCGACACTTGCTCCAGAGGTAACTCTGCACGTCACCAACATCTGCCCGAAGAACCACAGGCCGCTCGCAGCTGCTGCTGGCGTTTCCTGACACATGCCCACGGAGCAGCCGCGGTGGGGCCGACCCATGCTCAGACCCCACCCCGGGAAGCACAAACCACTTACACCTACCCCAGCCCCAAACCAAGCCGAGTAGGGGTTGACCCCACACACAACAGTGTTTGCTGAGTAAACACCCAACACAAGAGACTCTAGGGCTTTTTTTTCACTGAAACGCTGTTTTTGTAGAATGGAGCAATAGAAGCTCTTGCAGACAATGCCAGCAGGCAAATGAGGGGGCAGAGGCAAGCGAGGAACTGGGGGGTCCCAACAGGGCACAAATGAGAAGCAACTAGTGATCCCGGTGCTGGCTCTAAAGGACACACAGGTCTGTATGCCTGACATGTCACAGACTCTTCAAAGTTACAGGTCTTAAATATTAACAGGCACCTAGCTAGGAAGTGCCAAATGCCCTCTGGATGGTGCCAGAGATCTTCAGCCTTCCGTGAAACTCTTAAAAACCATGGCTAGCTGGCACCCTTAAGAACCGCGTTCCACATCCATACCCCCAAAAGCTCAGCTTGGGAGCGGTCTTCACTTTGAATCTCATAACTTTACTGCCTCGCATTTCAACAGAAAATCATCTGGAGGTACCAGATGAGAGAGAAACAACAGACTGCTTGCTTTTCATAGGCAATGTTGGTTCATCCCTGTCAATAAATCCAGCAGAAACGCTCCTCACTCTGCCTCTGCAGCCCTGATCTTTTGAAGAGTCACTGAAAATTAAAGTCGGTCACTTCAGAAGACTATTTCTGGAAAAACCAAATCTGTCACCACAAGCAGATACACGATGCCGCAGGCCTCAGCGGCAGCACCCATGAATTATCTTCAGCACCATACAAACTATGCAGATGATCTGAGCAATTATTTATGCAAAGCTTCAAGGCTGCTGAACGTACACAGAGGATGATCTGCTGAGCTGGCTTCAGCCACTACTCGAATTTAAAACAGACATCAGCCACCAGCAACCCCTCAACCACACAGCAGCCCTGCTCACAGGCCCAGGAGCAGACAGAATACACAGTGCAGTGGCTGTATACAACACTGGCCACACTGCAACACACAACAGTGCAACAATAAAAAGCCTCTCAAACCCCTGTTGCCAAGCGTGGTGACACGTGTTAAATACAGCCAGGAGTGAGCTGGGAGCAGAAATCCATGAATAACCGTATTGATTGCAGTAAAGAAAACCAGAGACATTTCCTGATGAAATTCTTTCCATTTGGTAAAGACACAGACATTGTCTTACACCTTTCCACAGAGTGAAATAATAAAACAGAACTCAGAACACTGCTGTTAGAGCTGAAATATGTTTCTGATCAATTACTGCTTGTAGATACGGACAGAAAATGGATCTTCCAGTGCAAGCTGCATCCGCTGCTCTGGGGTTAATTGCAATTCTTCCTATCAAACAAGTTGGAAATTTTAAATTTAATTCTATGAACAGTCTGGATAAAAATTCTCAATGTTTTGCTCTACTTTTCACTTTAAAGACATCAAAAATTCTACTCTGATGATCTAATGTGCACATTCTTCACACATAGCTGTTACTGGGTCCAGTATATTCAGATACATCGTGGTGGGACGGGATGAAAGCTGATGCCACTGGGAAGGTGCCAGTGCCTCTCCCGCTCTCCACGCATTTTAAATCTTCCATAGAGTTTTCACACGTGCCAGGTGTGCAGTTCTCAGCAAAACCACGTTTCCCAATGTCAACATCTCTGTTAAAAAAAATCATGATGTCAGCTCTTCTACACTGACTCTAGTCAGTCAGCCTGTAAAATTCCTTGAAGACGTTGCTGGGACCCCGAGATCACGGCTGGTTTTATCGCCCCTGGAAATACCAGCAGTTACTGTATGCAAGAGTTACTGGTTTCAAGAACTCACCCTATCTGCCAACAACAGTTAGGAAACTTCCCAGTAGAAAGCTCTGCCTCCCCCGGAATGCCTAAGCAAGGCTTTTGAGAATCACCTCCCCAGGGGTGCAAGACAGTAACATGACTGATGTGACACGTTACCCCCTGACACTTCTAACTCTGTGTCCTGCTGCTGGCCCAAGCATCCCCCTGCCACTGCTGCCACACAGACGTGCTGCTCCCCAGCTCTGCAGCACAAGGAGAAAACAGGAACCGTCTGGGCTGTGGCCATGCCTCGGTGGCAGGTTGCTATGAGCACCCAGCACAAGCCGGGCTGAGGCTTCGGCAGAAACCCTCAACAGGAAGCGCTACAGGGGCAAGAAGACAGCACACGGGCTGCTGGGATTTAGGGGGGAAGAGGATGAGCAACAGTGATAACATCCGGGCAGCGATTAGGAAATTAGAGGAAGGGGCAGAGATATGCAAAAACCACCTAATAAAAGGAAGGTTACAGGTGGGAAGCTGAGCAGGTTTTACAGGAAGCACAGAGGTGAGCTCATCTCTAGCATCTACCTGTTTTGCAGCAGCTGGCAGAGCGCAGCCACGTACCGAACACTACTGGCATCTCCATGACAAGCTCTTCAGCAGAAAGAAAATCTTCCTCTTCCCAAAAAGCTTAAGCTCTGCCCTGAAACATAATCCTCTGCTGTTTGCTCTTCTGCTCGCCTCCTTCCATCAATCATTCCAAGCGCTAAGAGACACGCAGTCCTAGCTGTTCCCAACGCAGGTTTCATTAAAGATACCCCCACTACCTTACCCAAAGGATTAGAATTTCAAAACCTGCAGGTGTACGATACCTCTAAAATTCCCTTTCAAAGAGACCTACAAACACATAACGAACATCCAGTAACCAAGATTGCTGCTTTATCACAAACTCCTTCAGGGAGTTCTCTACATAACATTTACAATCCCTTTGCACAAGGCTTTCAGCTGTGCACGGATTTGGTTCTCAGTGAAGCACTGTATGAGAAACCCATCCTTTTCTCAACAGGCAGGTGAACTGACAATGTTCTGGTGCAGAACAGCTCCCCTGCACCCAATAAAACTCTTGCTTTGTCATTTAGTCACATTTAAACATTCATCTCTGTGTTACCATACAGTGTGAAACGGAAGACTTTAAGCAGGTAAACAATGTAGGAAGTATTGCCAACCAACACAGCAAGAAAGAGTAACACATCCTAATGTGGGGCTCTGGACCATCACCTTACAACCCTCCTGCAGCTGAGAAATCAATACCAACATGATGATAGCCCCTAACAACTAATTACAGCAACTGCTCACAATGTTCAGGGTACACACGCAGGAGTGTAGGACACACAACCTGCTTACCTCAGGCAAGACCAGCAAAGCTTCAGAGATGCTACACAAATACAGATGCAGGAGACAGAGTCTAAACACAGACTTAGCAAAGCCCAGTTCATTTAGGCTTTCCATTACCTATGCCTAGGATATTTGGGCAGAACAAAAGCAAATTCATTTATTTTTTAAAGCTTCTGTTCTCTCTGCTGCCAGACAAGCACAGCAGACACTGTTTAACGCCCCTTTTTCCCTGCAGCACGTGGTCCAGGAGCATCACCCTGCCTCAGTGGCTGTCCCACATAGCTGCTGCTGATGTATACCACGTTAAGCCGCCTCCTGACCCTGACTGTGTGTGGTGTTAGGCACTCACAGCCATAACTCATGAGAAGCAGCGTTTGCAGTCCTGCACCATCCAACAAGGGCTGGCAGTGGGGCTCATTCAGAGCCATTCCTGTGGCCTGTCCAAGGCAAGTCCATGCTGGTGGAATACTGATGGGCTCTCCACCTCCCTCCTGCCCCGCCAGGCTTTGTGAGGACACAGCTTTGACAGTGCTGGGTGTTTGAGATGCTGCAAATGAGCTAATATTTATTATTGTGATTTTACAAGGTGACTGAAGCAGCACATCCCCAGCAAAAAGCTGGCTGAAGGCAGATCAAGCCACTGCACCAGGAGTCTCCCGAGGGGAAAAGCCACACACCTCTGCCCACTGAAACCCACCCGACACAACCCTGAAACAAAGCCCACCCCACATTTCCACCAGCACAGTCTGCCCCTGGCCTCCCGCCCTCTGGAGAAGCGGAACAGGCACTTGTGTTTGGAAACCCTCTGCCCCGTCCCTCCTGAAGGCTTGGAAACCGCACACACGCTTAGTTATTCCGTGCAGGCACGTGAACCTTTGCACTTGGGTGCTGAAGGCAAGATTTATCCTTGAAGTAAAAATCAATCACATTAAGAGAGCGACTTTCCAAACTCCTGCAGGTTGGCTCCAAAGAGAGCACTAATTCTTTTTTTAACTTTGAATGAGTTAAATAAAGCATCTGCTTGGGGCTTTGTTTGTAGGAATTAAACATTTATGTGAGATCCCTGAGAATGGCACGTAACGGCATTTAGCAGAAAAATAACCTTCCCGACCAATTTTTCTTAGCATTAGTATTCAAACCCACAGCCTCTCTCAGGGGTTGATACTGTAGCAACTGCTTCAGAGCACCCAAACTTGCTCTCCTCCAGACTAGGAAAACTTGGCAAGTCGATGAAAACTTATGAAATATTTAAAACAAAAGGATAAATGGCAATAGGAAGAGTTTGACAAGCCGATGAATAACCAAAGAGCTAAAGGAAGAACATCTTGGCAGAACGTGTTACAAAGAAGTCATTTATTTTCCCACGGAGTAAGAGGCCTCAGAGATACAATTCAGTTTCTAAGAGGTTTGCCATCCCTGCAGTCCAAGAACTGGTTTAACTCTCAGTTGGGCTGCATGGCTTCTGACATGACTCTGCATCTCTGACAGTCAGCACCTGTAAACCCACCTGCTGAGAGACAAGAAGTGCCACAGAAGTCAAAATTCCTAGGACAGCACGGTGTAGAGTATCTTCATAAAGATGGATACAAACAAGATGACAGAGCTCCAAAGAGAGCCTGGGAGAAGAATGCAAAGGTACAACACCAAGCCCAACTTCAGGAGACAGCAAAGTGCAGCGAAGAGAAGACAACAGAAAGCCTTGCAGTCAAGCTAAGGAGAAAAAAGTCTGATTAAAGAGAAAGCAGTTTGGCTCTCGTGAGAGTTTCACACAAGTCCTGGGAGGCTGCGGTAAACCAGTGGTTTGGAAGAGGCATCTTGCTGGACAATTTAGATGCAGGGAAGAAGAGGAGGGGAAAAAACCCATTGAAAATTGGAAGTTTGCAGAAAGCTATGGCTAAACATTGCTTTTGTAACACACCCCAGTTTCTTAACCTTGGAGAGATATTTATGCACAAAGTGCCTTCTGAGCAGAGGCTCTGCTCTCCGGGTGCAGTTGCTCTGCCCTTCTTACAACAGGGACAGACCGTGAGGTGTAACACAAAAGGCCCTGGCTGCCCCGCTGGGAGTGGGGCCCTTCTGTGCTCAGCACGTAAGGAAGATAGAGACAAAAGACTAAATGCAGGAAGAAACAGAGGCAGAGAGGCCACAAAGAGAGGTCAGCAAGAGTAAAGCTCCCGAGCCCCGTCCTCCTCTATCCAGTGTTACCCCTGCAGAGTCAAGAGGTGTCCCAGCATTGTCTGATCCTTTCTCCTGGTCCCAGTAATAACCTGTGACATCCTCTGAACACCAGAGGAGCCACGGGACAATGAGAGAAGCTGCTCTTGCACTGTGCTGAACAAAAAGTCATCGGCAGATCATCTTCCTCTCAGAGATGAAGTGTGAAGTTCCCTTCTCTGCAGGCATCAAGCACAAAGATCTCTGTGTCATCTACCCAAGGTAACCGTACTGCAGAGACGGACAGCTTCACTGGAGGGCCCGAACCGCACCTTGTAACGCTCATCTGGAATCACTGCTCCAGCTCAAATTCACACCTTACTGAATTACCAGTGCTTTAGTAATCAGAAATGTAATTCAGGCTATGAATTAATTTAGAATTATAAAACTAGAGAGAGTCCTCACACAGCTTTATTTTATCCCTCTTTGGCTGCTTTATCATGAACAGGACTGATGCAGTATGTATTCCTACCCTAAGATACAACCTTTTAAATAGGGTTTAAAACTCTATAAAGACACTGCCACCATAAGCTGGCAGCTAGAACGATTAAAGTAGTGAATAAATAATACATACAGGGGTAGTTTCTGAAAACCTGCCAGATGACAAGGATAAACTAACAAGGTCAGCACCTCACTTGCTATGTCATCATGTATTTCTCCAAGTTTACTACAGGAATTAATTTGGGGCATAAAACACCACGGTTGTCTAACTGCAAGCATATTTTACTTTCTAAGAGAAGGCTCTGAGGCTCTCCTATGATACATTTGCTATCCTATCTGCCCTTTTAGTTTTTTCAAGCTAGAAAGATGCCAACAGGCAGCTTGAAATACAGGCACATAAAACCAAACAGCTAGGAGTTACTGTGTGCATCAGTTCCTGTGTGGTTTCAGCTGGCATCACATCCCTACATCCGAGGTGGTACTTCTGATCAGCCATCACCTCAGCTGAGGTTCTCCAGCTCTGCCATATCCCACCTGTCCTCAGCTGTAACATGCTCCAAGCACTCCTCACAAAGAGGATGCTCAATCGCTTCATTATGAAGACATGCCCTGTCTAGCACTGAGAAGCAGCTCATTCATACAAGGAAAATACTTCTTGAGATCTCGTAAAGTGGAAGGGAAAAAAGCAAGCCAAGAAAGGGGGATCAGGTATTTCTTTGACAAAGAAATGTTTAATGCAGATGTTAAAAAGAAGCTCTCAGCTTAGCAACACACAGAACTGCTGGTCTGCGTTAGGAGAGTCACTCTTCAGGAATAAAGGAACAATTCCACCCTGACAGCTCTGAAGCAGAGGGCACAAGCAACCCCAACAAGGAATGAGGCTGGTTTTCAGTTTGGCCTTCTGGGGTTTTGCTGCACAAGAACACAAAGCATAAACTGAAGTCAAACCTGCTTTCCTCTCCTCCCGAGCTGAATGACAACACAAACTCCAGGGGGAATGCAGAAGTTGGCAAGAGATGGGTAGGATCCCACTGACAACCTCAATAGCCAAGGCGACTGCAAACAATAAGATATCACACTTCTACACTGTTTATAAGGTCACCAAATTATCAACATTTATTTTAGATAAAGACAAACCACTTTCCAAATCTTCCCTGCACTGCTCTTTCTATTCCAGCCATAGGGAATTCCTGCCAAGGATGTTACTTGTCCTGTTGCGAACTCCAAACAAGATTTCATTTGCTTGGCAGGTTTTGGTACAATCGCCAAGAAGTTACAGGAGGAATAAAAAGTAGCAGGCAGACACCACTTCTCATCTAGATGAGTAGGAAAATTTAACTATGTTTCTTTAAAAAACCCTGACAGTTTGCCCAGCTTTAACCCAAAATCAAATGTGAGAGCAGCTTTGGGATGTGCTGCAGGAGACTCATGGGGTGGGTGTGTTAAGAATGGAAAAGCCCAGCTCCACACCCTCCCAACACCCCTCTACAAATACCAATTCCACCCTGGTATCTCCTGAGGTTCTCCTTGAGATTCACTCTCCACCAGTGTAGTGTCCTTGTCTTACTCGTGCAACACAACTGGCACTGGGAATCCAGAGCTGCTTCACACAGCATCAGTCCTGCCTGCATCACCCTTTCTGTGGAGGGGCTGACACCCTATGGCCTTTGGGGGAAACCATTAACCCTTTGATGTCTGAGCCTCACACATCTCCTCCCCAGCTTTTGAACAGGCCACAGGCACTGTGTGCATGTAAACACATATATACAGGTGTGTATATGTCCATACGCATCTCTGAGTAAGGCTGGCTGGTTTGTTGATAAATAGGGCAGAGGGAAAACCCACTTGCTCAAGATGTATGTGCTTATGGCACGTGGGACACGTGCGTTCTGCAAGCAGGGAGAAAAACCCCCAAGCGCTTTGCATTGGCAAAAGAGCCCTGAGCATCAGCTGAGGGTGTCCGTGTGTCTGCCACCACAGAAACACCACGCCCTGGCACACTGCTTTGGGTATGGGCATAGCCTGAAGCGCATCTCTGGGGATGTGAGTCAAAACTGAACTTCACTGAGTAAGAGACATTAAAGGAAACATCGGCCTGAAAAGCAAAGCAGAAGGACATACTCAGCAGCCATCTCCTAAAGCACACTGAGGGCCCCGACTCACAGCTTCAATGCATTTTCCTGCAGTCACCGTATTATCACACCTCATTTTTCTGAGTGAAAGAGATGTGCCCCCCTCATTCACACTTCCACTTCTGCCTACAGCGGCTTCAGAGCAGATTCTGCAGTGTACTTTCTACTTCAGGATAGCAGTGTTTGGAGTGGAAAGCCCTGACACACCGCCCTGCGCTGCGGGCTCGGCTTTCACCCCTCCGCTCTGTTTGAGGGCGACCTGTGAATGAGTTGGGCACAGGATCTGTCCCGACTGCCTGTGCAGAAATACGGGTCAGCAATGGCACAAAGACACCGCCAGCGCAGGAGGAGATGCAAAGGAGGAGTCTGACATCAGCGAGAGCAAGCAAAAGCTGCATGATGGGTGCAGCTAGCGAAGTAACCCTGTGTGAACACAACATAAGCTATGAAGTGCCTCCCGGTACTAGTTTGTGTTGGTCCCTATCACCTCGGACCCCTCCAGCTGTCACTGAAGAGAAAATGACAGTAACACATTAGATGGAGAGAGAAAAGTGACACTGTTTTTAAGCTTAGAGGAGAAAACATAGTCTCTCTCTCATGGAGAACATAACTTACTGTAAACACCAGTTTTAAAATTATTCTGGATGGACATGCTAAAAATAGAAACTACTGTGACAAAAAGTTTCTTTTGATTTTTTATTTACATAAAGGATGTTCAAAAATATCAATATTTTGGATCAAGACATGTACTCGGGCCTTGGGTCAATAGCCCAGAGTAACTAAACCTCACCTGCCTCCTACGCAGTGGCTTCCAGCCACGGTAGGAGCTCCTGGGAGCTGGATGTGGCCAGCTTTGGGAGGGGATCAAGCAGACCCACAGACCAGCACCCTACATGAGCAATAAAGGCCCCACCTGGGGACTCAGCATCACATAAACTACCAAGGTTTAAACTCACACCTTCGTTTATTTTGCCATCACTTTCCCACGCTGATAACTCCTTATTTATATTATTCAGTCTCTAAAAGGGCTGTGGGCTCATATCAAACATGAAGCACTTGCCAAGGTCTCTGGCTACACAAATAAAAGCTACACACCACAGCGTGCTTCCAGAGGCAACATCCTAAGCAGCAGGTACAAAGACACTTCACAGAGCACGCAAGGAGTGCACAATGTGAATTTCTCCAGCCATGGGCTTTTGCTGGTGATCAAAGTCAGTCTATCTGTGCAAAAAGGGAACAAACCCGTGTTGCTCAAGCATTAGAAACAAGAAATGCTCTTTGTTCAGAAAAGGGAGGAACAGAGAGAGAGATGCACATCAGTGAGAGCACAAACGAAAGGGAGAGCAGGAAAATCTGAGCTTTACAAAGAACAAAGGTGCTGGCACAGAGGGACCAGACGTGGCCATGGAGCCCAGTTTCCGTGGTGCACTGAAGGCAGATCCAAACAGAAAGCTTGCCCCAGCACCACTGATGAGCTTCCTGCAGGTGAGTCAGGCATGCTGTGTGGGGTGAAGGGGAGATGATGCTCGAGTCCCCAGCATTTCAGATACAGCTCCCGCAAAGCGCCGCACAGCTGGTCACATACACGGGCCCTGGGGAGCAGCCGTGCCACGGGGCAGCAACTGGGGACACAGCTCGATGCTCCCACGTGGCGCTGTCCTGGGCTGGCAGAAACGGCAGCAACAGCGAGCTCAGTGACTGAAGGAGTCTGGTCTAAACAAAAAGGGAGCTGGGGTAAGAGCAGCAACTGAGTTACCAAGAATACAGCAACAGGAGTCAGGAGCTCTGAGGTAATGTCCCACACCAGCTGTTTCTAACTACTAGCTCAGGGACAGAAGTTAGCTTCCTTCCAAGAGCAACTGACACCCCTAAAGTCCCTGAAATAGAGTGCAAGACAATTACTGAAACACAAGTCCTCACACACACACCAAGAAAGGAGTCTGTCTTTTTTATAATTGTTTCTTAAACCCAGCAGCAGATGCTGTAGCAACAGGCAGGATGCAAGCAGTGGGGTTTCTCAAGCTTCCTCAAAGCCTCCACGGGCACCTGCCCTCTGTACAGGCCATGGGCTCATCTGCAGGCGAGCGGGGAAAGCTAGGGGTGCTCAGGGCATCTCAGAAGCACCCCTGCGCCCAGGACACATCCACTGCCATAGCCTGGCCTCACTGAAGAGCCAGGCATCGTTTCTGGTTGCCCCTTCCCACTGACATCAGACGCTGTTCTGTAAGCCACAGGGTCTGCAGGGCAGCAGCCTGATCAGTGTAGTGGCACGGCGTTGTTCCTTACCCCATACAGACTGCAATCAGACCTGCTTCTCTTTCGCTGGGTGACAAAATAATCTCTTACAGAACTGTAAAAATTGGCAAAACCAGAGTTTAGCCAGAATTAAAGCACCCATAAAGGGTTTCTGAACAGCACTGATCTTGATCCTGTTCTCACTCGAGTACAAGTCAAAGAGCTGCTCCCCAGAGCCACCGGCAAACACCTGCTCACAGGGATCAGAGTTTGGATGGTTCAGGATGCTGGCAACCAGGAGGAGAGGTACTTTCTTTTATATAGAGAATTCGGGCTGGAGGAGATAAGGGAGGTTTTCTCTGTCAACCTTTGAAGTTAGCACTAGTGGGAAGGGGGCACAGCCAGCAGCACATCACAGCGCCCACACAGCATCTCCAGGTGGTAAGAAAAGTGCTTTTGGGCTAAATTGAGCACATCTGGATAATTCATTAAGTGGTCAGCAAACTGCTAACACAAAAGGTATTATTCAGCAAGCCTGTTCAACCTCACAGGAAGTTTTCACAAGCAAGACTAAATTGTTTGGTCAACAGATTTCTGGAGGCAGAAGTTTGGGTTGCAGCTGAGCAATGCCTTCAGCAGTGCTGTCTTATGAACTGTATCGCCAGCGAGGAAACATCTGTGTTCATTTTGTTCATTCAGCTAGCTTTAGAGCATTAGGGATAATAGAAAAGCTTCTTCTCAAGGACTTAGTGCTCACAACTCAGCATCTGGAATGGCCAAAGGCTTTTGGGTTTGCTTCCCCCTCCCCTTCAGACACACACAAAAGGACTACTTAAGGAGGTTGGCAACTCTACAAGAAATACCTGGTTTGCAGTACATTAGGTATGTTCAGAAGATGCTCGTATTTATGTCGGTATGAGCAAAGCAAAGGACCTCTTTAGGGATTCAACACTGCTATCTATAATAAAGTGTGCAAGAGTGAAGCAACAGAAGCTTCCATTAATGGCACGTGAACGCTGGGCTGTGGGGAATGCTGCCTTCACTGCCCAGCTCTGCGAGCACAGGTCTAGGCCACAGATGTGTGCTGCTCACAGAAAAACCATCCTGATTACAGACCTAGCAGAAAGAAGATAAAATGGGTTCCCTCCCACCAACTGTTCTGAAACAGAAACAGCTGCTGCAGGGAGCACCAGACACAACCCCAGCCCACAGCACCAGTAACAACGTCTAACTGGCAAGTGGATACAATCGCTGTCCAGAGCTGGACCAGCCATCCCACTAAACCACAGTCTGAGAGCCAAAGCAGGAGGGTCTCATCTCCTGTGGCAGGAAACACGCTAGCCCAACCCCAGGGAAGGTTAAGGGCTGGCAACTCCTTTGTCACAGTCATTTTTACTTTTGGCTCAAGACATTCAAACATCAGAACCACAGAGAAGAACCTGTCTGCTTCTGGGAGACCAGCACACAGCCCCTTTCTGCACTGGGACTGGAAAATTGTCACAGGACACTACATCTACAGTGTCCCCTCAGTCATGGTAATCCCCAAGAGATGTGGCAAAACCACCATCTTACGCTTGCCTTCAAATACACCTTCCCCACTGTATTCCCCAGCAACTCACTTGCCAGGTTTAAATGCCCTTCAAGCCCTCAAACTCCTTTGGTTGGATGGTCTATGCAGAATAGTCACCTCCTCCCCCCAAAAAAACCCCAACACAACCCAATGACAAAACAAACAAGGACTTTTGGCAAACAATGCCTCCCAGTGCAGCTTCAATACGTGTGTTTGCAGTCTGCCAGGAGCCATACACACAAACCAGGTCCCCTGTGTGGTCACAGTCCTTCCATTTGATGGGCTGGCAGCAGGGACAACCAGCCCTGTATTTCCCTCCTCCCACACAAACAGCACCTTGTAAAGATGGGACTTGGATCTACATCCAGCTGTTGCCACACAGCCTTAGACATAGTACCCTTCCTGTGGTTTGGGGTTATTTTTCATCAGTTAGAGACAGTATTTAGGTTGGAAAAGTCCCTCAGGATCCAAAAGTCCAACCACAAAAACACTGTTAAAGCTGACACTGTACAAACCGACCTGACAGAGACAGACTCATTGAGTGCGCTGGGTTGGAAGGGACCTTTAAAGGTCATCTAGTCCCACCCCCTGCAGTGAGCAGGGACATCTTCCCTAGAGCACATCTCTCAGAGCCCCATCAAGCCTAACCTTGGATGTCTCCATGTCCTTCAGCATGTTTGCAGTTGGACCTCACGCTGGCTGATCCCTAGGCAGACCACCCCGCACCAGTAATGTGGTTATCTCCTGAAGTCAGGATCAATACATTTCAATTAAATTTTAACAAGTCATACACTTGAATACAAAGCAGGCATTTACAACCTGCTCAGAAGCCCCAGCTATTCCTTTCAAAGCTGCCCAAAGAAGTCCACCAGTAAACACTTACTGACACTCACAAATATTTGCCTGCTATGGAATACAGGTATGCATGCACGCCTCTGTTCACACAAGAGCTGCAAAACCAAGCCCTGAATACATTTTACTCTAGTAAACAGGGAGGGGGAAACCCAAAAACCACCAAACCACCAACCCTCTGCTGAAAGGATGATTCAAGCTCCTGTAGCATCTCTACGAAACTACCATCCCAACCATAGCAACAGCTTTAAACACTCGAGGACACGTTTTGCTCCCCGCAGGCAGCATTCAACAGACAAGTGCTCGAGTGTTTATTTTAAGCAAACAGGAAACAGCCTTTCAAAGTGGACAACTACAAGTCAGGAAGAAAACAGCCTACTAGAGCCAGCAGGCAAGGAAAACAAAAACACACCAATTTATTCAAAGGAGAAGCAATGTTCCCTAGCAGAGGTACTACTTACCAAGTGCCTGGTAGGGACCTGAAGTACTTTCCAATTACATTAATCCACCTCCTAAGGAACTGTGCTGCCACCACGGTCCCAGCTGAGCTACTGAGGTCAACACCATAACTCCCAGCGACTGAAGTCTGGATTTAAAAACTAGAGTTTGGATCGTGTCTGCAACCATGAGAAAACCTCCTGAAAGAGCAGTGAATTGTTCAGGTAGGAGAAAGAAGTTCATACACAAGACTCCCAAATACTACCATTTACTAACAAACAAACAGCACCTTGCTCGTTCACTACAAGAGCTTCAAAGCACTGAAGAGGTTTGTTTAGGTGGCTGACTTCAGATCAAAGCCTGGCTAGGTCTGGTAACTAAGCTGGAAGTTGAATCCAGGACAGCATGAAGTTCAAGGGCTTCCTTTCACTTACCCCTTCCACGCACCACAAACAGAAAGCATCTAGAGCTTAGCAGGGGACTTGTGTAACACTCGTTGCAGAACTACAGGGAAGTGTCTCAAGCAACACAAAGCTCCATCAGCTGTTGAGATGTCCATGTTGTCCAAACACAGGGTCCTTGAACCATTTGACCTGTGAGAACCTTATTCTCCTTTGCAAACGTCTGTTCAGGGGTCCTTGATATGAGACTTACTGCAAGTGTGCATCAGCACAAGTAGAAAGTGAAAAAACCCAGAGGCCTCGTGAGCTGCAGTTCCCTTTGGTTTCAGTGTCACCAGGTGGACCCAAGGCTTTTGGGAACAAGAGGAGGTAATGGTGCTATGAAGGCACAAACACAGAACTACAGAAAGTCAGCCAGCCACGAGCTTATTAGACCTTTTCAACTGTGTTGATCAGATCTCTGTTCCCAGAAGCACGATGGCAGTGGTGACAACGAGCCTGCAAGGCAGACAGGGGGAATCTCCAGTGCCTTCCCACTAGGAACACCACAGCACACGGGTGCTGCCACGTACCAGCACATGATATACAAATGTGAACATCCTCATCCATGTGCACAGAGCTAAAAGAGCAGGATTCTGATGCTTTTAGGAGAGTATTTCATAATCCTTCTCCCACCGCCCCCTACTCAGTTCGCAGCTCAGTCAGAGCCCGTTACAGTTATAATTATCACCATAATTATTGTTTTATTAAGAACCAATGACTTATCAAAATATTGCACTGAAGGCTTGCACATCTTTTCTTGTAAGGCTGCCAGAAAAGGCGAGTTCAGTGCTGAGGTAGCACTCCAGGCACGCTCCTAGCAGCAGCACCTCCACGTTTCTATTTATGCACCGAGTGACTAAGCCCAACTCCAGCGAGTGCCAAACGCAAGCGGTCTGAGGCACAGGGGCTGTGCAAAGTAGTATTATTCTCCCAGTGTATACACACTAACAGCTTTGTTTACTACATTTACTCTTCTGCTGCTTGTTTGCCTGGGTTTTTACATACTGCAGACCAAGTTGCTGAACTTTGATGCCTGAAGGTATCCACCTGAATCCATACTTACATACCCCAACATCTGTGTCAGGCATCTATATGAAGTTTTAAGTGTGCAAGCAAGCCTGTAGGCAGCTAAGTCAATACACTGAGGTGCCCAGATTTATCTCCAGCCACCCAGAGTGATGGACCTCTGCAGGCAACAAGTTGCTATTTTTTGAGAGTATTATTTCTACTATTTTGTCCTAATGTTAGCTTGGTAACAGATTATTTTTTCTTGTTCAAGATGACTCGAATCCAGATCTCCAGTAACACCCCATTTCTAGACTGAAGTGCAGTTTAATATTCCATAGTCAGCAGATGGCCCTTCACAGCTCCAGGTACGCTGGCAGGCTGAGGAAAAAGACCCTCAGCCCAAAGGATAACCAGCAGCTCTGGCAGCTGCAGGGCTCTCCGTCAAGGGTGGCCAGTTGTCATCCCACTAAGTTCACAGATAGAACCAGTGACACAAGATCTCTCCTTGCATCTATGACAACATGGTTGCACATCTCTGAAGAACCAAAAATCTGCTGTGGAAATGAACAGACAAACCTGGAAACTGACATCTCCGAGCATGGGTCAACAGACTGGATATGACTTCAGGGAACTCACTTCACTCAGTCAATACAGCCACGACCTCCATCGCGTTTTCTTTCAAAGAAGGTGTTCTAGCTGAACCACGCGTTCTCCTCAATCAGAGAGTGCAATTATAAAGAACAAAGCTAACCACAAACAGGCTGAGTTTTAAGAACAAACCCAGACACCTCTCAGAAATTCAGCGAGCATGAAATCCAGAACTCACCAGCAAGAAAAGTCAGCAAATAGCATCAATTCTAAGAAAAACATTCAGACTTCACCACCATAACTGAACCAAAAAGTACATCTGAAGGGCAAGCACAGGCTGCAGTGCAAAGTGAGAATGAGTGTCCCTGACTCATTCAGCCAAATCCAAGCTAAACTAAAGCTTGCAGCATCATTCACCTTTGTAGAATTAAATAAGCATCCCACTTACTCTCTAATAATATAACAGCAGCAATGGAGCAGCAGCTTGAAAACAAAATATATGTGGGAGGCATTCAAGACCTGACCCTGGTCAGCCACACACACACTAGTGGGATTTTTTTCTTTTTAGTTAACTTCTTTTACTAACTGATATTCACTTATTGTCAAGTTTTATTTTATTACCACAGAAAAAAAAGGCAATTATAGACATGCTATAAATAGCTCATCCCTTGGAGGAATCCTCTAATCATCTCTAAAAATAAGAAGTCATATGATAGAAGTGTCCTGCACTGATCCTTTTGGTGCTTCACATAACAGGTTACACCATCTATACGTTGAGGCAATGTTACACGTTACCCAATCCTTATGTCCACACAATCAGAATTAGCTCATACAGCTCAGTCACAGTTCTGTACCCGATGTAAAGCTCAGAGGTAACTCGGGTCCACAAGGCACGGAGACCATTTCCTGGAAGCCTGGAAATGTCCTTCACCTGCCTGGGAACAGCTGGGCAGGCAGCTTCCAACGCTCACCTCCTGCTGACTTCTTTCCTGATCCATCCACACTCATCAATCCCTTGACTCATCCTCCCCTTGGGCAGTGCCAGGCGCAGAGGAATCCTGATCCAGAGCGGCAGTGGCAGCAGGGCAGCCTGAGGAAGCCACACAGTGACTCCTGTCACTCCTGTGAATGCTGTCACACTCCTGACTCCTGTCAAGCCCCAGCAGCTCTACTCACCGTGGTGCCTGTAAGCTCTTCAAGGCAGGGACCTTTTCTCACATGTGTCTGTGAAGCTTCTAGTGCCCAGATGGTGCCATACAAATGAATAATAATTATATTTCCATGTAGGCCATTATTGTGCATAATGTAAATTACTTTCACTGATCCAAGAGGAAATCATTTTCTCATTTTGAAATGAAAAGAGAGAGTAAAAATAATGATTACTTGTTTGAGGCTATTATTATAACAATAATTACATTTGTGGGTCCAGAATCCTCAGCTGGTCTGTACTGACTTTAATGGAGCTGTGCCAGCGCACGGCAGCTGCCAGGCTGGTCCCAGCAAGTGCTGGAGATCTTGTGCTGCTTCGCAAGGACTGATGGCTTCAAACTCACACCACTCCCAGGGAAGATGGGAAGTTAAGACAAGCCCACCTTGCAGAGAATGTCCAGACCCGGCGTGAAGGAATGGGTTCCCACAATGGCACAGCAGGTATCTGAGCATCACCACCATGCTCCCCCTCCAACCTCGCTGGTGCAGAGAAGAAGGCTTTTGTGGAGATTCAGACCTCAAGCGAGCTGCCTTGCCTTCTGGAGGCACTCACGACCATTCATTAGAAGCCCTGAGACCGCCCAATTTAGCATCTGAGGGATTCAGACTGGGCTTAAGTCCTCAAAAGGGGACAGCTGTCATCACCAGCACCAAATGTGAAAAGGACAAATAAAACTGGAATCTGGCAGGGCTTGGCTCCTCTGGAGGAAAGGGAACTAACAAAACACAATTATCAGACCAAAGAGGACTAAGCCTAGACAGCCAAAACCAGAAAACCCCAAAACTACCTGTCACTTGTAGCTATGTGGCTCTAAACCCTTTGCTACCCACGTCAAGGAGTTACTGATGGGAGAAGGCAAGGAGGACTCCCACCTTCCCTGCTCCCACAGAGCACACACACTCTGCAGCACAGCAAAATTCCTTAGGAAAAATCAAGAGGGACTGAGGTTAAAAACGAATCTAAAAGTCAGACTTGAACACTTGAATGTGCTACTGGTCATAAACTGCACTAATACACTTGTGGTACCCTGTGAGTGTCCATGCAGGGATGCTCTTCCACCTGCTCAAATCACACACCCCATCAGCCTAAATTAAAAGAAAAAAAGCAGGACATTGTATCCCATTTAGAGCCACTGGAAAAGCTCCAGTGAAGTGCTGAACCTCATTTTAACACGATACAGAAAAGTCAGGAAGCAGCTGATTAAAATTAATCCTTGAGGTTATACAATTTGACTGTCCCTACAAATTAAGTTCACCCCACGCTTTCATTGTACGCCTGTCCCTTCATCAAGCACTAATAAGATGCTGTATCACATATCGTGGAATTTGAATACTGAGCAGAAAAAGAAAATATTTGGAAAAGTATCTCTCAATCCAGCTGAGCTGTGGCAGGTAACGAGGGCCTTTCACACCCAAAGCACCCGCTGTGCAGTGGCTGACAAGAAGTAAATGGGATTTGCATCTCTCCTGTACAACAGCTGGTCTTCTCTTGCTGAAAAATGGAAATGCTTCTATTTCAAAGGGAACATCTGCAAAACCCCATCATACATTAATGAATAAAAAACCCAACACAACAAAAATACACCAGTGGCCTGAAAAAGACTTCCGATGGCACAACCAATTAACACAGATTCATTTCTTATAATACCTTCCCACATCCCCACAGAAGAGATGCTTAACGAGGTAACTGCTGCAGGAGTCCATCAATCTAATCTGGCTCTAATACTCTTCTTAAATAATGCATACATTACTGGAAAGATTTGTTTGTTTTATTAACATGTGCCTTGTTAAGTGCTAGGACTCTGTAAAGCTCGTTCTGCAGCTGCAGATGCACTGTCTGCCCCCCATTACACAGTGATTTGTCGGCTCCACTCCCCTTTGCAACTGTTATTAAAGCTGTACTGCAGCATGATTAGGCTCCTGTTAACAAGGAGCACTTTACTTAACGGTCAAGTCAGTACTGTGGACTCGTTCTCCAGGAAATAATCCTTTTTGGTCACATAAGAAGTAGATGCCAAAACTACACCATTTCAGCGAGACCAGGAGGTGAGCTACAATGAATGAGGAACCAGCTTCCAGAGCTCGGCTCACACCAGACTGAAGCTTAACACAAAAACCAGCAGCTCACACTGAGCTCCCCTGCACCTTTCAGGTCCTGGAATTTTTCTAGAAAACCATTTTTCCCTCATTCCTAGTGTTCAGAGCTATAATTGCTGAGGCCACGTGTCTACATCAACAAGCTACTTAGAGGGGGAGATGTTTAAATGAGTACCATCTGGTTGTGCCATAATATATGGAACCCATACATTCACGGATCTACAGGAAAAGGGTAAGTTAGGGGTGAAATATAAAAAATGAAAGGGATTTTTCTTGCAATCACTGCTTGGCAGTCAGCTGCCACAACCAATCACCGTTCTTATACCTGCTAGCATGGAGCAGCTGGATGCTGGTTCCAGGAACCAACAGGTATTACCAAGTTCAGGCACACATTTTCCCAACTTTTGGCCTCCTGCATCTTCACCCTGGTAGAGCTCAGCATGCATCACGGAAGGAGGAACAGGCAAGAAGAAACACAACGTGCCCAGGCACACAGACTCAGAATTGTCTTGGTCAGAAGATGAACTTGTGGAGGAGCAGTGGACCCAGCCTCACTCCCCACATTCCCAGGAGAAGAAATATCCCATTTCCCACTGCAGAAATGATAATGAGGAGGAGAGGCACTAGTGGTCCTCAGGAACATCCTCCCTAGCTTCACTTTTGCTTGGAGTTAAACCAGATAATCCTCACTGTCCCCAAATACACAGCTCTGAACATTTCAAGCTACGGTGGTTATGTTTGGTTCCTTTCATGCCGAAAGAAACATGCCCTTTCCTTAAAACAAACACCCCAAATTTCACACTCGGACAGGCGTTGGTCCCACACCAGCGGGCAGCAGCTGTGTTTCACTCAGCTGGCAAGGGAACTGTACGGTGAAGCAGGCAGCAAGGAAAACCCAATGGTGCCACAGGACACCAAGGAGAGTGATGTACTCCCAGCCCTCCCCTTCAGCACCTCACCCCATGACAGAGGCCACAGCTGGGTGACACAAGCACATCACCAGGATGCACAACTGCCTCAGTGCAGCATGGGGTGTGAGCTGAGACCACGGCAGATGCTCTGCTGTCACATCCCTCTCATCACCAGCAGCCCTGGAGCAGAGATTTGCATTCCTCCTTCCCTTTGGGCTCCCAGCACGCAGCATCCACCAACAAGCCCCTTCCACCACCACTACCAGGCTGCATTTTATGGTGTTTCTGTAAAAAGCTGTTGCATACTTTCCAAACATAAACACCCTTCCATGAAAACCAACCTGTTCTCAGGAGGTAGCTTCATGCCCCGCTTGCTTCGATGCTGGAGTTCCACTGAAGGAACAAAGCTTGCACAAAGGGTGCTGAACAGCTGCAGAAATGGTACGTGGCTAAAAGCACCCACTGAAATCACTGCTGCCCATACAGTTCGTACCTCTTTAAAGGTATCTATAATCTGGTTTAATTAAATGTGGAACAACTGCAGGAAGCTGTTTATGGGTAATGAAAGCTCCAGATGTAGCTGGCCAGGGGATCCAGCCCAATAAATGTTTTCAGTTGCAAAACAGCTCAATTCAAAATTGTTTCTTCCTGCCAAGTTGGCAATTCATATTCAATTACACCCAGGTACAGTGGCAGCATTTTTACTACCGTATGATGTTATTTCATTTTCCAAACAAAATTGCTTATTACACGTATCTGACAGTGGTTAATAGAAGTCTAAATACCTCTTAAACACCCGGCTCAAAGGACGGGCTTCTATCCCCACAGGTGCAAAGGACCAAATCCTCACGCTGCTCGTGTCCTGCTCAAAGTAAAACACCTACCGCCCTGTTAGTCTGGTGCTTGGGCCAGAGACAAGGGAAAAGCAAGGTAAATAAACACACTGTAACTTCATTCCCCAACTTCCCAGCACAGGTTTGAAAGGCTATCTTCTGCAAGGGGTCCAAAAAGGTAATCTGTGTCACTGTATTCAGCACCCAGGCTCTTGTAGAGGCGGTTATTAGGACATCCATGTGTTACAGGCTCTCTTCAGATGCGGAGGAAAAGCCATCAGGCTCTACACCAAGGATGAACATCCAGGAGCCTTTCAAGGAAACTCTCCCCCAAAACACGTTAAACGCCCATACCATTAACAGGCCAAAGGCTCGTTCACATTAATACCTTTTTTGGTTAAAATGCAAGACCGAGGAATCTTTGATAAAATCCTTGGAGGGTCTCTCAGACCCTCTCTCACTTAGCCACAGTCATTCAGATATAACTGGACTGCTGTATTCCCAGAGCCAGCTTCCCTGGCTGCTGGGAAACAATTCCGTACACCAGCTAAGGGAAGCTCGGACTGAGAAGGTACCAGCTTTGCTCAGCCTTGACATGAGCCGTATCACAATGTGGAAACAAAGCAACATTAAAAAAAATAATGAAAATCTTCTTTCACATTGATTCTGTATCGTGTAATTCCATTAAACGGGGATTTTATTCATGAATTGAGTCTGAAATCCAACCCGGGCCTGCCTCTGGGGCGACACAGGCAGGGTTAGATAAATCAACGTCTGCATGCCAGGAGTGCCTGGGAACCTCACCTACCGATTGAGGCAAGCTGTGAGGCTGGTAAGGCAGAAAGCTGCACAAATCCAATCTCCCTATTGCTTTTCCACCAAGCACACATTCTAATCAATAAACTGATGCCTGAGTGTGGGGTTTTGTATTTGACAAAACAATTCCAAGGACGGCGGCCACTTCCCAGCGTGCAGGGTAAGCGAAGCCACAACGACCATAAAGGCATCTTGAAGGAGTACTGCCAAAGCACCTCTTGACAAAGCACACTGTCAAACACACCATCACTCATCTTGAGCGTTGTGGGGTTTAATGCTGCTGCCAGACACCGTGGGACAGCCCAGCGGGATCCACACTAGTCGTTTAGACAGCGATGGGAAAACAGGCACACTCAGGATACGGTTTAAAACACGTCTTCTATTTGGAACCCCAGTGCTCCATCTTTAGGTCTTTGATCAAATCTGTATGCACAAAGGCGTGATTCATAACTGCCAGCATCACAATAATCATATTCCACGTCTGTGTATCGCCAGCATGGAAACAATTAGCTCTCAGCCCTGAACTGGGTGTTTGTTCCAGCGCACCGGGCGCAAACCTGACGCTGTGCCAGGACATTTGTAGGACAACTGCTAACGGTGCTCACTCTGGCGCTGCCCCGGACCCCACCAACAGGATTATTTCCCAGAAAGCCTGGGGAGCGGGGCTGGAGCCCTGGGTGCTGCTTGCCGGTCCCGGCCCTCCACCTGCCCAGGTACCAGCATTCCCTAACCTTCAATACCCCCACTGGAGAGACCAAGAAGGAAAAAAGCTGGAGAAGAAAAAAAGATGAAAAAATAAGAGACTAGCCAGATAGGAAAAAAGGCAGAGGGCAGAGTACTGAGGGAAAAACACCGGAGCCTGAATAGTGACATTCATGAACGCAGCAAGAGCCAAGATTCACATTGCATGAGAGGCAAAACCTGAGCTCAGGAAGCACGCCTGTTAATTTCCACATCTAGAAAGCCCAGCAGAATGCACACACCCTAGACGGGTACATGCCACCTTCCAGAAAGTTGTCCCAAACGTTAGTGACAGCACTCGTGTGCTCGGGACACAGCTCCCCGCAGCCGCTCCGTGCCCGAAACGCGCCCAGTCCCTCAGGAGGGCACACCTCTGGGGCACCAAGCTCCTCTTCCTCTCTCAAGGTGCCGACAGAAACGCACAATACACAGGCGGGCTCTGGAAGGCCCCGCTCACTGAACACCAGCCGGGGGCACACACCGACCCGCACCCCGGCTTTTGCGCCGAGGAAGAACGCGGCTCATCTGCTTCTTCTGTGCCCATCACAGAGCTCGGCCCCGCAGCCGGCGGTACCCGCAGTCCCCGCGGCTCCAGGCCCGAGCCGTGCGATGAGAACTTGCGAGTTCGCACAATAGACCGGCGAGAGGGAGGGATGGGGGGCACCGCTCCGGCACCGCCAGGTCTCCGCGCTCACCGAAGCCATCGCATGAGATTTCGTTGCCTGTCACCGGGCCCGGGAGAGCCGCGCAGGGGAGACCAGCGGCTCCGGGGGCAGAAATAAAGTAGCGGGGAAGGCACCCCTCGGGGACGCGCCGGGCAGGCGGCCCCGCGGCCGAGCTGGCGCTGCCGAACCGCCGCGGCGGAGGCGGGAGGTGCCGGGCGGAGGCACGGGAGGTGCCGGGCGGCACCGGGCGGAGCAGCGGGTGCCACCGGCACGGGTTCTGCTGTTGCAGCCGCGGCCCCCGGGCGCTCCCCGCCGCCGGTGGCCGTGCGGAGGGCGGCGGCGGGCGGGAGCCCGGCCGCGGGCGGGATCGGGACCGGACCGCGGCACCTGCGCGGCGGCGGGTGCTCCCGGGCGGGGCGATGGTGGGGAAACACGAGCCGCGGGCGACCGCGCCTCTCTCGCCCCAACTTCCCCGCGGCTCCCAGGCGGCCCCATCCGTAGAAGCGCGGAGAAACGCAGCCGCTCCCCCCTCACCGCCCGCCCCCCTTTCCCCTCCTCGCCCGCGCCTACCATCGCCTTGCCGTGCGGGGCGCCGGGTCCGCGGCGCTGCGGGTGCGCCCGCTGGTTTCCACCGTGGTCTCGCTTCTCGCGGCCGGCGGTGCCGCCGCGCTGCTCCTCGCCGGCGTCGAGGGAGGTGAAATTCCAGACGAGGAGGGTCTGCAGGAGCAGCACGGTGAGCGCCACCACCAGCGCCGAGCGGGAGCGCCGCGCCAGCCGCCGGGCGCACGGAGCGGCCACCATCTTCGCTGCTGCCGCGCTCCCGAGAGCCGCCGCATCCGCCGCGGCACGGAGTTTTCAGCCGGGCAGAGCCAGACGTCAGCAGGAGGAGGGCGGAGGTGGGGAAGGAGGGAGGGAGGGAGGGAGGAGAGGGAGGAGGAGGAGTAGGAAGAAGAAGAGAAGGAGGAGGTCGTGGTGGTGTGCGCGGCGCGTGGGGATGGGGGAAGCCGGCGGGGAGCCCTTGGCGGCGCGGCAGCCCGCGGCCGGGCCAGCCCGGGGCGAGGGGTGGGGGGAGGAGGAGGAGGAGGAAGGAGGAGGAGGAGGAGGGTGGGCTGGAGACAGAGGAGGAGCGGCAATGGGGGCTGCTGCTGCTGCCGCCACCGGCGAGCGAGCGAGACAGCGAGCACGGGCTCTGCGTTGAGGGGAAGGGGCCGGGCTGGGGCGGCTCCGCGCCTTTACGGAGGGCGGGAGAGGGGAGGGGGCGGCCGGCTCCGCGGCGACCGGGGCGGGCAACGACTGCCATCTTCTGAGGGAAAGCTGCTGCCGCGGCGGGCGGGCGCCGGGCGGCACCTGGCGGGGCCTCAGCAGGCGGGGTCCCACCTGGAGCCGCCTCACGCCCGGTTCGTGCCGTTCCCGCTCTGCCCGGCAGCCGCTTCCCTGCGAAGGCCTGGGCTCGGCTCCTTTTTCATTATTATAATTATTAATTATTCCTTTCTAAGCGGCCCAGAGCCAGGTCGCGCCGCGCTGGCCTGCAGCCTTTCCAGATGGGGAGCTCTCCCGTGGCCATGGCAGCAAGGCAGCGAGCGCCTCGTGCTTCTTTGCCAACCAAAATCTGCTCAATAAACTTGACGAACTCGCACAGCTTATCAACAGCCCGGTGTACGCTCGTTAGTTACCCGCCATGTAGCTGCTGGCCCACCTACTCGGGGAGGCCAGCGGCCCAGTGCTCTGCCTGCAGTGCAGGTATGCCTTCAAAGACACCATCGTAACCCCCACCTGAGACAAACACCCACGTCCCCGTGTACGGCGCTGTCACAAGTACATACAAACCATTTCACAAGCAGAAAGGGGCCAAATTCCCCCATGAACTGATTTTTATTCTTTGAAGCCAAAGTGTCGCTGGCAGCACCTGGCATCAGTGGAGCAGGGCCCGACACCTCCCCAGCTCTGCGGGGTTTGCAAGCACCAGGCAGTGGCACGAGGTGACTGTAATTAAATGCCCAGTGTCTAAAAAAAGTGTACATAATGGATGGCTTCAGTTGCCTTTTTCTCCCATACTGGTATTGGCTTTCTAATCTGAAAGATCTCATTATCTGATGATAGTAGTGAAGTAAGGAGGGTTTCTTTAATCTGCCTGCACAGTGCCTCTTTTTGTAAGCCTCATTCTGCTCTACAAACCAAATCCAAAGGTGAAAAATAGTATCTTCTGATAAGGACAGTTGCTTTTCCTAAATGACAGCCAAGAAGGATTTATACAGACAAGCAGGATTTTGTTTGCATTGGGAGTGCTTTGGTTTCTGATCTGCAGAACAATGAAACGAGTAGTAAGACTCAGAGGCATCCTTTATTAAGGGAATATTCCTCGTGATCTAGTGAAGCTACAAATAATATTTCACAGGATGTGTCTTTTGTTGCAGTGTTACAGAGGCAGACAAAGCATGCAGCAGGTTAGTGCTAAGAAGCACTGTGCAAGTATTTAGCTTTACAGAGGCATGCCTGATTGGACAAGCAGGCTTTCTAGTATTACGGTTAATTTTTTAATAATAATCTTGTGATCTGATGGAGGAATCAGGAATATACAATCTCTTGTTCCTATGATATGAATTTCGAGTCTCCGATGAGAAACTGTACCCTCAAGAATAATAAACTGGGTGCTATTCCATACATGGTGGTTCCTCAGCTCTTTGGTCCTGGTCTGTGATGCTGTCACTCACTTCAAAGCAACTCTCTCCTGGTGTAAAACCATCAACTCACACCATTCCTCTTCACAGATAGACCAGTGAGGTCTGAATCGGGCCCAAATACAGTTTCAAGCAGGGGCACAGTCAGAGAGAGTATCACTGATTTCAAGGTGTCTAAACAGGTCAAAATACATGATTAGTAACTTCCAAGAAAGCCGGCATGGAAAGGCTTCTTTCTTCCTGTGTGAAGGCTTAGCATTGCCTGGCTGGCCTTCAGTTCATGCAGTGGGACAGGGTCCGTTTGTGCCCTCGGTGGGGATGGCACAGCACTCGTGATGGGCACAGCACCCGTGATAACAACTTTTGACAGTGCCAGGCTTCCCCACCAGCTGCATGTGCAGAGGATCTGCTAGTCGCACGGGACACTGAAAGGAGCTGTTCGGACACAAAACTCTGTTCAAGAACACTTTCAATCTTTTTCCCATCACTTGATGGAATCTGCACACTTGGGGGGCTGATGGGCCATCACAGAACTGGGCATTATAAATACACTTGGGCAAACCTGCTGACAAATGTTAGATAAAAGTGTCTTCTACGCGGGACAAGTGCCTTCATTTTCAGAGGAAGTTGTGGTCTTAGCACGTGGTTGCCCCATGCAGCCTTCCCCTGGGCTTTCAGAGAGCAGGAGGTGCTCACAGAGGCAGAAAAACCTGACTTGGAACAGGCCACATCACTAAGAGCCCTGAAGAGCCACAGAGCTCGGGGCCTGATTCTGACACCGCATACCCACTGTGAAAGGGGAGGCACATTCAAAGTGATGCCCTAAAATGGCTAAAAGCCCGAAAAGCAACACTTAAGCCAAGAAACATTTTAGCATGGTGCAACACTGCTCTCCATAAAAGGAGCACAGCAGTAATTATGACCAAATTGTGATCCATGCTCCTTAAAATTTTTATGACCTACTGGAAAATTTCCTCTGGTTTTTCAGGGCAGTTTCTATACCAGAAAATGCCTGTAAAGTCTCCTAATCTCTGCACACAATTACTGTGTCTGATAAGGCAGCGAGGAGCAGCAGTACATGCTCAGTCTCACGTGTGTCCTGCTGAAAGCATGTCTGGAGAGATTTGTGTCCAATCCACACTAATTTATAGGCCATACAGATCCAAGTCTCCAGTGTAAAGTCAGCCCTGTCTATGGCTGGGAGCCTCATCACGAGACACTTGTGCAGCACATGAAAAGGAGCAGGCTCCCCCTGTGACATCATCCTTTCCCTGTATTTACAGAGATTCTAGAGAGTGCAGTAGGTACAGTGTTCATTTTTAAACCCATGCTATGGCCAATGACTGATAACTGCTCAAAACATCCTTCTTTTGCTCAAGATAAAAGTCACACAGCAGTAAGGACAATAATCTAGCTAATTATTTTTTCCTGCCCTGACTCAAACTAGAAGCAAAAAGAGCAATGCTGGGCTGCTTGAGAATTTGAAGATTAAAATAACCCCCAAAACACTAAGACTGGAAAAAGCCCCTGACCTGTACAAATCCTAAGAACACACTAAAATCAGAAATCACGTAACAATTGAAGCCATAAAATGGACTTTGCTGTGCTCATGACTGATGGCAGCAGCCCAAGTGAGCTGTGTTGCATCAGCAGATATTTTATCTGGCTGTGTGGAGGGCACCTGAGAGAGTTCCCACTCTGAAGATTCCTGCTTTTGCTCACGTTCTGTGGGACTATTAGTCCCTAGCACAAAGTATATAAGAGAAAAAACAGATTTGATTCTTAATAGACAAGTATTATCATGGCTGCACTTAACTGTCAAGGCGATGGTGTTTTAAGCAAGGATAACTAATGGGACTTGGCTAATGTGCTCTAAAATCCTTACAGGTAATTGGCTTAAGTATTTTTTACCTCTGCATAGGTATGTAAATTCAGCCTTGGTGCGTTGGAGAGGAGGTGGGTATCAATCCTGACTGCTTAGAATGATGTAAAAAAAGCACCATATTCCATCCTGATAAAATTTTTACTCTGATCTACCTTGCTAGATTTACCTCTCCTGCTATAAAAATACATTTCCTCCTCCTTGCAGTGTAGATACAGTCTGAAAATGAATCAAGTAACCAGACTTTGTACAGAGAAATAAGGGAAGTTTAGAGCAATGTTCATAAGCAACATCCTTCCCTCTACTTTGCAGAGCTTACGGTCCATCTGGTGATGCAGGCTTATCTGAACTCCAACTCACAGGCTGACTCACAGGCGGTTCAGAAGCACATTCTGTAATCAGTGAAAGACAAAGTTACTTCAGAGTGAAGATTTGCATTTTTCTTAAAAACAGTCGTGTCCCTCTCACATCAAAATTTAGATTTCAGATCTGTGTTACCAGGGTGAGGGGGAAAAAGGCATAGCTGGGATGAGCTGGTTTGTCTGGGGATAGATATCTCCAATATACTTAAAAATCTGTGAAGAATCCTGAGCAATTAGTGAATTTGTGCCTATTTCCATGATTTCAAGAAGTCATGGCACCTCAGGAATGCATCTGGGGAACAAAAAGACTGAAAACAGGCTAGGAGCACAGCACTGTTTTATGAGTCATCTGCAGGGGCAGCCGAGGAGGTATCTATCTCCCTGGGGTTTGGGCTTCTCCCCTGAAGTGGCAACTTCTTTTTTCTCTTTTGTTTTGTTCTTTTCCTCCTGTCACCAGGTGGAACAGCATACCACCCCTCATTGGTGTGTGCTGTGCATGGAAGACTACACCTCTTCTCCTTGGTCTGTGCATCCGATCTGGAGGAGCAGAACAGGGTAGGGGATTATTCTTTGTGAGGCTGATAAAAAATGTCACCATCTCACACTACAGTTCAGTGTCTGCTATGGAACCATTTCCCAACTCATAGCCTTTTGTTTTTAAACAGCAGTATATTGCTGTACTTTAAAGGCAGGGAAGTTGTATCCTCATTCTTTTTGGAACCACAGCACCATCATTAATTTACTGTGTGCTCTCCAGAGTAAGTTTATGGTTTACAGGTACATTCTTCACCAGTCAGGTATACTGTATCACAGATTTTCACTACTCCATCTCTTCTTTTCATAAACAAACAGAACTATATACTCATTTACCTCTAGCTACTCTCCAAGTGAGTTATAAAAGCCAGGTTCTCTCTTAGCATGCATTGGCAGAACCGAACACAACAGAGATGAGACCACAGTGTGCAAGAAATGCTCTTAGTTCTGGTGGGTTTGTAAAGCCTGAGGTTCTAGCAAGCCATTCTCATCTACCCTTGTTCCATTTTGCCACTTACTAGCTTGGAAACACAGACTCAGCCATCAATGTATGTGCAAAAGTCAAATTTTTAACTGCAACGTTTTGTTCCTGTAACAGTATCTAGAAATAAGCAGCATAAACAATCTTTACTTTTCACTTCTGGGTCAGTATAGTCAAAGACAATAAAGGCAGGTACTTGTTCTACGTTCAGTTTATATAAACTATGTAACACACGTGGAATATATATTACTCCTTCCTTCCGACAGATAAATTTAGCTCAGGACCTTGGCATATGCTCCACTTCAGGAAGTGAAGGAAAATGGAAGAGGGATTCCCTTCACCATCCCATTAAATCATCCCTTTTTCACTATCATCTCATAGCACCTATAACCTTTTGCTACCAACAAGGGGAAATGTCACCTGTATGTTCTTTCTATACAGCCCTCAGTGTTGTGACAGCTTTTTCTTTCAGCCAGTGGCCGAGGATAAGCACGGAAGGATTGCCCATCTGTTCTTGCCATGTGGCATTCTGTCTCTGGTAGGGAGATATCACAGTTCACAGCTTCCTGCAGTTCTTTTTTCTGATGTTCTCTCATTAACTAAAAATTGTATTATTATCCTTCTGAGTGACTAAGTTGGAAAGTCTGGAAGACTCATGAAGGTGACCTACTTTGGATTATCTGAGTTAGAACCAGTCACTGACTGTTGGAAATAGCACTTTGTTTAGATGCAGAAGGAGGTGGTTTCTTTGGCTTGGTGGCTTGGGATTTCCTTCTGGGTTTTACTTTTTTACTGTTATTTTCCCACTTGATGGAAAAAAAGACATGTGGTACCCAAAACCAGAGAATGAAGGGGTGAAGTAAGAGACTTGTGCATGAAGAGTGACACCAGACTGCCTTTGCATGATCAGGGAAGCTTTTAGACTACATTATTACAATGACATACCCATGCCAAGTATACATAGAGATTTCTTCCACCGGTCACCTGCAACATCTTCCACAAGTCTAAACTTCTACTGGGACAACGCTGATATTTCCTGCAGGAACAATAAGATTAGAGAACAGCCTTTTTAAAGAAGATTCCAGTACACCTTCCCTAAGACTGAAAAGTGCAGTATTTCAGAGACAAAGTTTTATACTTAACCTCCTGATACAACAGAAGCTCATCCGTGAAAAGCTTGCTAGAAAAATACCTAGCAGAATAGCATGGCTGCTCTGATAAACAGGGCTGGTTTGTGGTAATTGATTTAATACAGCTTTTTATGTCAGGGAACACTGTTTGTGCTGTTATGTCAAACCCAGTGTTGGCAGCTTCCACTGCCACTGATGCGCTCGTGTCCCTTGACCACGCTGGGCAGTCCCCCAGAGAACAGGCTGCCAGGTTGAGCTGGTACCACATGCCCACGTGCAGCACTGAAATCTTCTTGAGTTTCTACAAAAATTCTCCAAACCCTTGGACCAAGTTCCCAGGGATGTGTGGGGGGAGTGTGAACATTGTGCTTCCCCTGGGAGAACAGAACAGCACAGGTAACCTGCATCCCCTGCGGTTCCTGGCAGCTGAGGTAGTGGTGGAGTGTTTCAGTCTGTCAACACCACAGGCTTATCAAGGACATTATGTACCAAAACCAATTAGACAAATTTCAGCAAACAAGCTTGATAACTATCAGTAATCTTGCTGTATTTAGATAGGCATTAACAGAAGTGGGTACTAAAGCCTGCTTGGCTGTAATTTGGATGCTAAAAAAAAAAAAGGATTCAGACAAGGTATTTGATGTGCCTTCAAATCCATAGGTTTTGGAGAAGGGAAGTATTAGCCAATGGACTATGTGATTTCTCATTTTAGTAGCTTTTGAAGTCATAGAACTGGTGACAAGTGGTAAACACTTTACTGAATCAGGGGAGGTTTTGGAAAAGGTGGTAACTTCTTTATAGTCTTTAAGAACTACTCTGATTTGTAACAGTTCATGAACCAACTTATACCCACGCCCCAAATCTTCCATCACAATGAAAAGACCTCCAAAAAGCAGGACCAAGAAGGCAGGTTCTTGAAAGCCTATGGAGGCTGAGGAAGGCTAGCCAATTAACAGCAGATTTTCAGTAGCAGGCAGCAGAAGCGTCTTGGAATGATCTTCTACATCTGTATGGTTTCTGCCTCATAATGATTTCTGCTTCGATGCACTTAAGGACTGGGTGGAAAAGGAGCTGGTAAACCACTCTGTCCACATCAGCAGCGTCACACAGCACATGCCAGCTGCCTGTGATTTCCAGAGCCGTGCTGCTGACCGTGCCTGAGCAGCAGTACAAGGAGTGACCACTGGCACACACATGCAACCAGTGGCTGGCTCGCTGGGTTGTGTGCCCACAGCCACACAAATTCCGTGTGCATGGAGGTGCCCACATTACTCCACAGTACAGCACATGCTGCTGTAACCACCTTTAAGGAAAAGGTGTGGTTTGGTGCCCAGCATCATGGCTCCATCAGCTTTGAAAACTGGTGTTTATCTCACCTAAGAGCACTGTAGATGTGCTGATGTGCAAGCACCACTGGAGGTAGGGCCTTGCTTGCTCTCTGATGTCTCGCTGTGGGAGGTCATGCACAACCTACTGAATCCTGCTGCTTCTGCTTCCTTCAGGTCTGCCTGCTCAGATGGATACATGGCTGCAGTGCCACTTTTCAGATAGTACACGTTCTTGCCATGACAACTCAGTGCTGAAATCACCGGTTCTTTCCATTTATTTTCAGTTGTGGGTACAGCACACGTCTGACAACTTGTTTGCCAGGAGAACATCCTGCTCTGAAAGGCCAAGAGGTGTCTGCCACAAAAGACAGCTGTTCCAGCAGTGAGATGTGCCAGAGACATCCACTTTTCATGCAAGAGCTCAAATAATGCAATCCCCAGTAACCCACCACAGGTGCTGTACTGCAGAATTGCTCGAACATCTAAACATTTACATGCACAAAATCCAGGCACAGAATTCTGAATAGACAAATAGCTGCCATGGGTACATCACCTTGGCTCACAGAATACAGATTAGGGTGGTGGAACTTAAATTACACTAGCTAGCCCCAGGAGTGACATTAATAAGAGTTACCTCTCTTGTAAAGGCAGAGAAAATTTAGGAAATAAACTAAGTATTACTCAGTGAAAGGGAAAACAAGTAAGTCGATCCTACAGTAATTATACTGTGCTCATAAAACAATTCACATATACTCCTCTTGTCCTCAAGTCTGACACTAAATCACAGCATAAAATTCTTCAGGAGTTCATAGAGCAAGTGATTTGTACATAATGTGCAAGCCACCTTTAAGATCAAACAAAATGTTACAACAAATTAATTCTGATTAATCCTGAACCACCTAGTAAAGTCTGGCAGCACATAAACAATCCAATTCAATACGATCTACATTCACAGCACAGTGACTGACTATATACATTTATATATGTGTCTCTCTTGCCCTAGAATGGCTTCTAACATGTAGTTGCAGTTTCATGTAATAGCAGGACACACCTTTCTCCATGATTAGTGAAAGCAAGGTTTGCATTAGGTTTTTCTTTTCCTGAAGAACTATTACAATAAAATATTTCAGATCTCTTGTGACCTAAATAAGCACCTGGAAATTCCAATCATTAGTTCTCAACCCGAAAAAGCACTGAATGGAACATATGATCCTGTGGAATATGGTGGCATATGCAAAGGCTTCAAATAAAGTGTGTGCTTAGGAGCTGAGCTGAAGCCTTACGGAACGATGCTATGCAAATCTGTTTAAAAACATTCAGAAACTAAACTTGGCTTGGAATTGATTGTAACCACTGATCAACAGTGATTTCTTAGGCTCTTTTTGTTTTTAAATGTGTTTGTAAAATAACTGTACCTTTTCTAAAGTTGTCCATCTCCTACCTGCACATGCAGAACCATTTTCCAGGCTTCTGTTCACGAGTAGGCATGAGCTGTTTTTCCTGAAAATTCACATGCAACGTGTTGTCATCTCTGGATGAGCTTTGCCTGTGGCTGAACTAGGAAACAAACTGCCCAGCCCAAGGAAAGCTGGTCCCATTTATCTGAGATATGAATTTCTCTGCCTTTGCAGACCCACCTAAGAAATCCTTACAGGAGCAGACCAGGCAGGGTCAGCGTCCTTCTTGCTTGGCAGTGGCCTGCTGAACTTTTGCCTAGGGAATGAGCTTCTATAATTCATTTGGCTAACAGTGAACTTGTTCACAGTTCTCCAGAGAGGTGTGTTTGTATCCAAGTAGTGGCAGCCACACTGAGAGCTGGTCTAGTCCAAAACCAGGTCATGCAGAGACAGCTCTGAAAATGTTCTCATTTGCTGTGCAGGCAGGTCCACAGCAGAGTCACCATCCTAAATCTGTCCTCCCGCACTGCTCCTACCCCAGGAACTGGACATAGCCACCTCACACACAGACTGTACACAGGCATGTGCCAGCCTGTTTGTTTGAGCAGAGCAACCCACGCTTAACCTGTAAAACCATCCCTAAAACCTTGTAAATACACTCATGAACAGAGTAGATGGCAGCTGGTTGGTAGTACAGGTCGATTGCATTTCACAGCTTAATCCCCTCACCTCACTTTGCACACAACTTCCACCATCACAGTTACCTGTCTGCAGTTTGGGAAGAGATGATGAAGATGGAGCTGGAGTCAGATGCCACCCTGCTTTGGAAGGAGCCTCTCCAAGTCCTTCTCAGTCACTGGGCTGGTGCAGAGGGAACAGCCAGACTTTTTCAACTGGTTCAGTACAGTACTTTTCTGTGACTAAAGAGAAGTGTGTTTGACATGCCATCAACCCAACATCTGCTTTAAGCATTAAAACATAAGTAAAAGGCCAGGGTACCACACACTTGTTAATGATCAATTGCTATTTATAAAATATATGTCAGTGAACAAGGTAGTTTGCTTGTTAGCCAGCAGAGAGGCTCTAGGTTTCTTCTCAATCAGCTACATACAGGTAGATCTCACACTTTGATTTCCTCTTCAACCCCAGTTCTCCAGACTTACACAGCTGTGGCTGACCCTATCCAACACCAAACCTCCTCAAACGGCCTCGTTCTTGTCTGGAATCAACCCACAAACTTGGAAGCTCATTTTGCTGCATGAACACACTGAAATTCTTATCTCAGGCAGGGATTTACCTGGGCACAGATGGAAAATGCAAATAGGATCCGTAGCAATTTTTTTAAGCCCCATGTTGTGAAGGAGGAGGCATACTATGCCTTTGGTCCATTAGTCTGTCCTTTGTGCTGCACATAATTGGCAGAGCTTTTCAGTGACAAACTCTCTGGCCACATTCTCTTACAGGCTCATGCTCTGCAGAAATCTGTCCCAGGTTAATCTATATTAGGAGCAATATTCACGATGACTCTGCGCTCATATGAAGAATGTGTTTAAAAAGCTCTAGCAGATAACAATCCTTTTTGCCTGACTTTGTTCCCTGCTGTTGTTGGTCTCTCATGGGATTTCTTGCAGAGTGGTTAAGTGATCTATACTGAGGTTTCAAAAGCAAAGATAATAGGAGCTCTATTCATGGGTTAAACACTTAGCTGCTTTAATACAAGATGTGTAGGAGCAGCCCCTAATGACATTCAAATCTTGTTATTGCTGTGCTGAATGTAGGATGTACTTGGTTTTGTGGCTTCAAGAAGCAATTGTCAGAGAGGACTGTAAATCCTGAACAGCAAATAAATCCCACAGCATGTAGAAATTATGCCTGATTCTGCTCCTATGGCAGTGTGTATTTTTGGACTCCACTGTGCTTCCTCCTGACTTACACCAATACGAGTGAGCTATTGGAATCAATGACTTGTACCATACCTACCATCACCTCCGACATTATGAGGCATCAGCTTTTAACTTCATAGTGGTGTAAAATCTCTAACCCTTCCTTTACAAGACTGCTACCTAGTCATAGTGTCTTGGCTTGTAAGCACTGCCCTAAAAACAGTATTGTGGCAAGCTCTGAGCCTTCACTGTTTCTGGGTTTCATGTCCAACCTATTTTTCTTACATCCTTCATGCCTTCCTAGCACCTCCCTTGCTTCCCCCCACTCTAAACTAGCAAGTTCCCTAATCCCATGGAGAAAAGCCAGGCTATCTTCCCAAGAAACACAGGTTCTAGGAGACTCTGCATTAAATAATTTCATTGCTCTCTGTGCCTCTGAAACCTTATTAACCCTCTTTGCCACAAGGAGAAGTTGTAATAGACATAGATACGGAGGCATATCACAACAGGTTTGGTTTTACTCATTAATCCATCAAAGACATTAAGCACAAATCTTAGAACCCTAAGCAAAATATAAAGGAGGAGCTGCTGGAAAGCCAGGCTCACATTCATAGCACAAGAGCTAGCTAGATTAACAGATTAAGAGGCCTATTGATATTGGCTCTGTTTGTTTCAGACACAGAATAAGAGATTAGAAAAAAAATTAAGACTAGATGGAGAATCACTGGTTGATTAAATAGTACTGTGAAGTTTAATGCTAATTAAGGCCCAAATATTTAAAGATGCACAAGTGAACCTGTGTCCAAATGAGTTTCAGTGGATGCTGAATGTAACTAGTTTAGGTCTCTTTGAAGAGGATGTTGTAAACGCTGCTGAATGGCCAGTGCCAGCATGGCATATGAAATGGAAACAGAGGAACCTGTTAGCCAGGTAATGGAATTTGGGTATTTTAAGTGTCAAAATAACCTGCCAGACAACCATAGGCATTTTCTCAGACTCACGTGGTACATTACCAATGTTCTAGGTGTCAGAACAACCTTCAGAAAGGTTATGCCACCCAGTCGACTGTAATCACTGCACTGCTTAAGCAGCCTCAAGTGCTACCTGATTTGATGATGACAAAATGAATCATTCTACCATATGAGCTCTGAAGTGCAGAGGAAGCATTCCAAAGATAGAAGTGTGAGATGTGATGGGTACTTGCAGATCAAATATAGGTGAGATCCATAATACTGCATTTCCATCCAACTTGTTATTTTTCTTCCATGTTTCTTTTATCATCCCTAGCTTGGTTTATGATTTATTTATTTATTTGGCATATGTGTTGTTATAAGCCAAATATTCCACTAAAAATTAAATATCACGAAACTAGATGTGTGTTGTGGTTCAGCCCCAGACAGCAGCTGAGCACCCTGTGCAGCTTGCTCACCCCTCCCACAGGACAAACAAAGACCCTGCAATTTAGGATAAGGACAGTTGCTGACAGCACAGTGATGGGGACACCACCCCAGCCTGTGACAGAACACCCACCTGGTGATAACACAGAGCACTTCACCAATGAGCAACCCTTCCAATGCCTTTAAATGCTCCGTTATATTTAGGTTTTGTTACTGAGTGACTGAGATGGAGTCACCGAGTTACAACAGGCTGAGAGCACACATCAGACAGGGCAGAGTCATTCTGCTGAGGCAGAGTAAGTTTCAGGGTGCCAGGAAGAGTTACACCGGACCAAACGCAGGCGTAAATCCTGTAATTCCTGCAGGGATGGCAGGGTTTCTGTTTCCATTTAAAACAGTTAGGCAAAGGTTAACACCAAACCATGAAAGTCAGCATGGATGGAGAGCATATGACTGATAAAACCCCCATACATAGACAAGCACCCTCTGAAGTCACAGCCAGTGGCACTTACTGCTGGCCTGGGGACAAGGCTGGAGACACACAGTATCTCTCCTCCCAGCTGTCTTACTAGGAGGGAGCATCAATGCCAGCCCCTTGTCACAGCTCCCAGCTGGGGACAGCTCTGCTGAATAGTTTACAGGAACACACCTACAGTTCCTCAAGCCAACCTGCCTGACACAGCTCAGATCAGGCCTGCATTTTAAACCAGTTCAAGCTTCCCCAGTCGGCTCTGCCAGGAGCCTATTGGGCAGCACTCTCACAGACTGCTCCCTCAGAGAGGGAGTGAAGAGCAGATGAAGATGGTGACCTCACCCGCGGACACAGCTGGATCAGGAAGGAAGTGGAAAGGAGTGAAAAGAGCAACTCCTCCCTGGGTTTCTAAATAATTGTGCAAAAGGGCTAAAAAAAGACCCAGTCTTACTATGGAGAACTGAAAACCAGTACCCTGAGCAAGGAGGAACCCTTCTCACTCTGCTGCTGTTTATCTCACATTGCCATTTGGTTCCTCTTTTGGATTAATCTGTGAAATAGCATCATTGAACAAGCACAATAACTGAAACCCAACAACAAAAGCACAAGTATCAGGGGAACTATCAAAAACCTTTGGAGGAAAAAGCCCCATGCTCTTTATAGACACCCAGGAAATACACCCACTGACTATCACTGTGCGAGACATTCAGAGGAGCCTCTGAGGTTGGCCTTCTTTGCCAGTAAGACAAGATGCTGCTCACACCACAGTAACTGTATGTCAGAATTATAATTTAATGTCAGATAACTTAGCAGTGGTGCAAATTTAACCTGACACACAATATCATAAAAGGGCCATAAATAATTAGAAAAGAGAATCACATAATATATTTGCACTTAGCACATATAAATACATGCTGAAAACAGTTCAAGCTGACAAAATAGCTTTGAACGCTTCAAAACGGCTTTTCTTCTTTTTTATAGATGAATAGTTCAGCTGATTGGAGTCTGAGCTGTTGCTGAAGATACAACAAAGGTGCAAAGACAAACCAGAAAGGTGGCAGGACTGCAGCAGCACAGCTTAGGTTCCAGCTACTGCAGAGAAGTGCAGACAGTGAGGATGTCAAGCCCTTGGGCAGGTGTAAACCCTGCCAATGACTCTGACCTGTCTGTGGCCAAGGGACATGCCCACAGCTTCATCAGGAAAAGAGAGCAGAGGAAGGGAATCTTTCATGTGATGAGTAACATTAGATACTGCAAGAAAAGCAATAATGAAGGTAGGTCTCCAGACCACCCTGTCCAGTTCCTCCAGTCTGCAAGCAGAGTATTGCCTGGGCCAGTGCACTAAAGAGCTGTCTCTCAAGTCCAATGAGTTGCCCTTTCTCTCTCTTCCCCACCCTCACCAGATCTGGGCTAAAGATTGGGTTTTGATCTTTCTGCTGCTACCAACAACAAAGCTGCAACTCAGTTCCTACATCTGGGAAGCAGTGTGCTAGCAGCATAGACACCAAAGCAAATCACTGAAGCAATGAGGCACCCAGGAGGGCAGGACAGTAAGAACTTCACCCCTGGCCTGTTCCTTAGCTGCTGTAGGTTTGTAACACCTAAAACCCAACAGGCAAACTCTTTATCTAAGTCCTTAGCACAGAACGGAGTAGCACCAGAGATGGCAATGCCACAGCACAGCCCATCTCACTGCATGTCCCCTGATGCAAAAGGAGAAGACAAATGAAAGTAGAGATTATACGACTTGGGTGAAGTATTAGTAAATATGCCAGTGGCCCCAAATATGTGTAAGGCTGATGCGGAGAAAGGCAGTAAATTATCATCCAGATGAAGACAGGAAAACTGCAGCCAACAAAGAACGATTTAGAAAGACATTAAGAAAACTTTCTCAGCACTGGCAAGACCTTCTGGGGAGGATGGGAGTCCCCACAGAAACAGGTGAGATGAACAAGCTGTCAGGAACGGCTTAACTGCTTCTGATTTTCCCTGAGGGCAAGAAGAACTTTCTGGATCTCTTCTCACCCAATATTCTGTGATGTGAATGAAATGGACAGGAGCCCTGCCAGTTCCACATGGAAACACAGATGAACTCAATGTTTTTCTGTCTGCAAATTGCAGGATGCTACAAAGACACTTCCACAGCCACATTATGATCTTATGGAGAGGATCCACAGAAACAACTGCGATAGGAAGGTCCAAGTCATGGCTTAAGAAGCGTTTGCACAGAGTGTTATTTGTCCATCAGGAAAAGGGGTGGTGAATTCAATGTTTCTGGAAGGCTGGCAGCACACAAGGAGCAAATGCTGCTCACCACTGCAGTGGCAGCATGGGGTACCACAGCACTCCTGAGCCTCAGCCTGGGCTCTGCAGGCAACTCCTTTGAGTCATTCATTTAGGAGACTAATTTAGCCCTTAATTGACGGAGATCACGCCTTTGGCTGAGGATTATTTTGCATGCAGATGCCTGGCTGTTCCACACACTGTAACTACTTCTGGATTGAGCCCCTGACTCCCCTCAGAACTCACAGCGATCGCAGCCATTAGAACAAACAGCTAAATACAGCGTTCAGCGGCCACATTCCAGCTTCACTGCTGTCAGAAACTCAGTTGTCATGGCTGGGCTATAATTTTCAGGTTGGTAAAACCTCAATTGTCATGTTTGGAGTTTCTTTAATGTTTATTCTGTGTGGAACGGAGCAACTCGTGGTGGCTCCAGGATTTGGCAAAGAGCCTCATCTATTCCACCGAAATTCTGTTTGGCCTGGAGGGGTGTTACAATTCTGGGTAAAGAATGTGCTTTTTTTATACAGAAGGAATTTGTAATAGAGTATGTTCCAAAATAATCCTCTGCAAAGGGTGAGCCACAACAAAAGCAGGATGATCTTTGCCTCCCTGTGATGGGAGTTAATTCAGGTTGAGAAAACACACAGCATCGGAAGAGTCGGGTTGACACGTTTTGTGAAACACCCTGTGGGTGGAAGCAGGGGAAGGAAACAATTCTGCTACCACGAGTCCTGAGCAGGAGGCCTGGGGTGAACCACTTGTGTCTCCCTTTGGGAACCCTTTGGGCTGCCTAGGGTCCTTACACAGTGCTGGGGAGCTGAAACGTTTGTGTCAGTCATATCTAGCAACACACCAAACTGCAGTTAAAGCTCTCTGATGGCCAACAGAAAGGAGGAGGCTGCTGAAATCCCCTTCCTTTAAGTAGGGCAATTTGGATTATCTGGAGGCATCTGAACATTTGGAAAAGTCTGGGAGGAATTTGAAAATCTCCTATTTTCTAAACTAAAAGATAAAATCGTACCCTTTCTGGGTCATGTAATCCTGACCTGTACTTACACATGGCTGCACCCGTGGACTGAGTGAATACATTATGCATGAGGTCCTATTTTTACATTCAAATTTGAGGTTTTGGCAAATGCAAACGATGGCAGAAGTCGATGTGAATACATTGGCACCAGTCTGCAAGTCACAAAGAAAGAGAGATTCTGGGACTATTCACCACCTTCATCACCTTAAACCAGGGAAAGCTTCTGGCGTGAAGTGAGGTGGTTACACGCTGTGTGTCTGTAATATTTTCAACTTAAGGCTGAGAAACCACAAGCTCTGAAGAAGCCAAGGAAGAAATGTAATGCTTGAGCAAGTTTACTGTAAAATGAAGCGCTATTTTATCTCAATCAAATAGAACAACAAGTGGACTGCAAATCCGATATTGAAATAAATCCAACTTACTCTCATGTAATTGCTTATTTGATTCTGAAATATGACAGAAGTTAGAAAACAAATTGATATTCTGTCACTTCTGTTTCAGTAAACTTACCTCAAACAAGTTGCCCTTTAGGTGCATCTTGGATGAAACAGTAGTTGATCTTCATTCCAAGGAAATCAGTGTATTAAATTTGTTTGAAAAATTATTATCCAAACCATGACGCCTTCTCAGACAGTGTTCAAACTGCATACTAAAGAGACCAAATTCCCCCTGAGAGCCAGCACAGGCACGGAGATGATGAAGTGCTGTAGTGTATCCTTTCCCTGCAAGAAAATGTAAGGAACAATATGAGCTCAGACAAATACAGTAGACACAGGAGCTGCAGATGTCTTGTGGGCATGGGTCATCTTCTCCTCCCACCCTCCTCCCAGCCAAAATAAAGGCAGTTTTATATGACCTAGATGTGCCTTGAGCATTTAAAGAAGAATGGTCTCTATACCATCTCAGTCATTGTTGGAATAGTGTACCCAGCACCACAGTCCGCAGCGGGTGAAGTTAATTGAAAGGTGTTAAAAAAACAAAGCCCAGGGGATAATAGAGGGGAGAGGCACACATGGGGTAGGAGGAACACCCTTTCTGCTGAAAGTTTCCCAAGGCTGAAGATGTCTATTCAAATAAAAAGAGAATTAAGATCAAATGTTCCAAATTCAGACAGAAAATTGAGCCTGGTGTGTTGAGCCCAGCCAAGGGGGTCAGCGAGCCAGGCTGGCTGCGTTGCAACTGGGTGTCCTGAGGAAGGGCCAGCAGCAGCAACCAAAATCGCCTCTGGAGCTTCTCCCCAAGAACTCAGGGAATAATCTGCATGATCTGTAGCTTTAAGGTCCAATCAAGACAGGTTTAGGTGGGAAAAAATCCCCGCAAAAAGGTCCCAGACACAATTAATTCATTTCTGTGCAAGCTGAGAGAAGGTTACAGAAATGGTGCCTGTGATTATTCCTTATTTAATTTATCAATACAGGGAAAAGGTTGCTCTAGACAGATTCCCATTTTTAGTGACATGTCCTACTTTAGTCACAAAGACTTTCAGATTAGCTCATATGCTTGAAGCTATGAGCTAACTGAAATTACTGTTAACAGAAACAAACATGAATAAAGTCAGGGTGAGGAAGGGCAGGTTAAGAGCGTGGTGCTCAATACTGACACAGATGACTGGCCAGTCTGCAGGAGCTGAGAACATGAACTGAGAACTTCCAGAGCAATCTAGTTCTCCCCCTTTGAGAACTCCACTAATGTACAATTATATTCTGTGCAATAGCCATAACTACCCCAAAACATTTTGCTTTGATATACTAGGTCCTGTTTCCACTGCTAGTTGTGCTCATGGTTGTTATAGGATAAACATCATTAATTTTCTAGCCTTGCCCAGACATGTCTCTAGGAGGATTTGTGAGGAACATCCAGATGACCATTCCTGCCATCCTTTTATTTCTCCTTGAATAAGAAGTTTGATCCCAAATTCTTCACTTACAGGATCATTTGGAGTTCACTGGGGTTCCGCGTTTTTCTGGTTTACATGTTGCATTCCAGCACGTCTTTTGCCTCCAATTACATTTAGTCTGTTAGATGCAATGAGAAAACAGGATTCCAGGCAAATTCCCATAGATCAGAAGACTGACAGAAGGCACCAGAAGCAGCTTTAGTTCAGTGTGCAGAGTGATACAAGTCTGTCCGAACTCCTCTTTTTATTTGCAGTGCTAGGTGTGATGTCAGGCCAGGAGACAGCACTCATTTACACTACTGTCACGACTCCTGCTGCCGATGCCAGCGGGACTGCAGAGCAGCCTAACACAGGAAGACGTGGCTGAAGACACAATAGATCCACCCGATGCAGCAAGCGCTCAGCTTCCTCCTGACTTCCATGCCAAACCTGCTCTCTGAGCTGCTAGTACGTCACTGTCATATTTCAGGCTGAAACTCCTCAGACTTGTAAGCTGTAAATGAGCAGAAAGCCGAGGTTGATACCCAAGATATGTCCAGGCTTCCAGCCGAAGACTAACATTGATCAGCCAGGGCTATGAGACCAGAGAGCAGCATGCTGTTACTATAGTGAGCGCTGCAAAAATCAATGCCTTTGAAATGGGAATCAATCCGCCCAGGCTGGGAGGTTGCAATGAGCCCTCAGATTCTGGTTACAGCCCTGTGTGCAGGAACCAGGGGCACTTTTGTGAGCCAACAGGGGGAAAGCACTCAGCAGTGTGTTACAGGATCGTTGTCCAGAGGGAATGAAGCAGTGACACAAAAGCCCATGTTGTAAGGGAAGCTCTTAGCCTCTAAATTGTTTATTTAGATTGCTGTGAGAATTTTTGCTGTAAACTTTAGCAATATTCTCAGCTGAAAAGTACATATTAAGCAGAAAGTAACCTTTAACTTTTAATTCCTCTGGTGGAACTTAATTTAAGTGGATTCAAGAATACCATGAAGAAGGTCAAAGCAGCCGTCACACTCCATGTCTCTTGATGATGTGTCTGTCTGCACACAGGGTATGGTGTGAAGGTACTAGTTTTGGTCCCAGAAACAGCCCTGCCACACCACTGTGGGAGCTTCTTCATGGCAGTCTCAAAGGAAAGCAAATGTCAGTGGGATGTGGCTATCTAGCTCTCTTGGACTTCCAGAAAGACCCAGTCTCTGGGGCTTTTCTCCATCTCAGTTGTCTACCAGTGTTCTCCACGGTCATTTCCAATGCAAGACCTTCCCTCCCAACACCACTAGCTTTAGTTCCAACTCCTCAGCACACCACAGCCAGGCTGACAGCAGCCTCTGCCATCTGATTGTTGCAGCAAGGCTTATTGCTTTAACACCTTCTGTTCGGGTCTCTGGAAGGTGCTTCTGGAGATCCTTTGTGCCAGGAGGCTTAACTAGAGGAACACCTGTCTAAAGTAGATACTAACGGGGCATAAAGGTGCCAAAGCTGTCAAGAGTGCTCACAGACCCAGTTACAGCTCAACATATCCATCCCAACAGTCACATCACCTGTGGGTGAAATTAAGACCTGGCAGCAGTGCTGCTATCATCACACCTTGAGCTTTGCAGTCCCTGTCCTGACCCAACCCAGAGACTCAATCCAACATCCTGGGGATGAAGATGGGATTGATTACCTGCAGCTTGTTTTTAAGCCATCCACAGTGCATCCTGCTCGACTGCATTTTTAGTATTTCCTCTGTACACTTGCATCACTGAAAGCGCTGATTTGCACACCGAGTCATTCTTCAACCTAAAAAAGAAGGCAGCACAAATCAGATGCATCTGAAATATGATATGCTAAAAAACCCCATAAATTAAACGCAATCTGGTTTTCTAGAATTCAGGGTGAACTTCTGCTGAGCTACACGTACGAGTCATACCACCGAAACTGGGAAGTCAGCACAGCTTTCATCCATATGAGGAATAACATCTCATTTTGCAAGATCTTCCTAAAAAGCCCCAGTATCACAGTTCATGAAAGTAAAGGTTTTAAAACTGGGTGAACCGTTTTCAACTAGTCTGCATTTCCAAAACGCAAGCGCTGTCTCTAATGGGTTTTCCTCAAGCAAATCACATTTTCTTCTGAGTTTGCTCTTCATGATTACATAGCAAATGGATTTCTGCAACTTGTTTCACTGCCAAAATTTGTGCTTTGCAATGGGCTACCTGAGTCATGGTTATCCTAGGGGAGGACATCCCAGGGGAAAGCCACGAGGCTCACAAAGGAGCTTCAAGACCTTTGCATGAGCACGCACAGGGTGTAAACAAACATCCCTTCCCTTTACATATGTAGTTTTAGCCCTTTTAATTAGGACGGTGGATTTATCTGTATAAATATGCATAGGGCAGCCATATTTCCAAAATAAATCAGTGACTTGCAGAACTCTTTCCCCCACTTCATCCCACTGTAGACCTATAAACATTGATGATTATTTTAGTAATAACTGAAGACAGAGCAAACCCAAAGAAGACTTAGGTGACATGTTATGTTTAATGAAGTGTAAATCTGTGCAACCTAAACAAGGGTTTGGACCAGCCCATCAGCCTGCAGTAACGGGTGTTGCTGTGCTGCAGTTCAGGCATTTGTTGGTGCCAGGTGAGCATAACATGGGAACAGAACAACGGCATCTTCAGTCCCAGTATGTGGATCTGTCTGCCTACCAAGACTTTGTTTAAACTGAGGAATAAATACCTGTCCTGACTTATACCTAATGCCCTCTGTGACATTTTCAATTTTTCTTCTGTGCTCACTGCAGCTCTTTCACCCCCACTCTCGTTACGCTGATGATACAGTGCAATAACATTGATTTTAAGCTCTCATTTTCTGCCTGGTTAAAAAAAAATAGATGAAAAGCCTACAACCTGATTTCTCCCCCCCCCCCAAACAGAATGCAATCAGCTTGCCCTACAAGATACAAGAACAGAAGTAAAGTCACAAACCAAGCTCACTTGAAATGGGAGCGGAGGGATGACAAACAACCCACAAACCAACAAACCAAACCAACAACAACAACAACAACAACAAAATAACATCTGAAGGAAGGAACGCAATAAAAATCAGGTAAAATTATGTCTTGAGTAATGCTGGATGGAATCCAGACTAAAATCACTGGATGGAATCCAGACTAAAATCACTGGAACAGTGGAGCTGTTCCAGTCTGTGCCACAGTCACATCAAAACACTTCCTTCTCCTCTATAAACATCCTTTAATTCTTTCTGGAAAATGGAAGAGTACCGCATGTGACAAGTGTTCTTAAGCAGCATGCTGAGCGCCAAATGCAAACTGTAATTCATAATTCATGCTCAATTAATCATAATTTATAAGGAACGGCTGCTTCTGCTGACTACCTAACCTATTTGGAGAGATGCAGCCAGAATTTTAGTTGTTGTGACTTGCTGCGGTGAGTGACAGACTGTGTACACCTTGGCAGCTGTCACAGACAACAGCCTTCCCTCAACAAAGAGCAAGAGCAATTCTCAGAACTGCAAAAAGGCCAAGAAAAGCTGCTCTGAATGAGAAGCAGAAATGAAAGTGTGTGAGGGTGGAGAATGTCATCACACAATCCAGGGCCCTGGGTCAAGCTAGGACACAGATGGCCTTCATTCAGCAAACGAACAATTGCCAAGGGGTGGTGCTGAAAGAGGAGAGCTCTGCTATCTCCCAATGATGATGCAGAGTTACTTTTACATGCAGCTAGGTAGGAAATCCCCTTGATTTAGGGGAAGAAGCTTTACCTTCACATGTTGATGTTTCTGATGAGGAGGAGGCAGACAGGCTTGCCCATTGCTCTTCTCAATTCAGATCCTGACAAAGTGGAAACTGAAGTTGGAATCGTTAAGGCCACACACACAGAGCTGATGGATCTGCGTCCTTCCTCTCTGCCCTGGGACATGGTTATGGATATTAAAAGCTGGAATTTGCAGTTTCTCAGCTGTATATGCTGGCAGGAAGAGCAGCGACTTACTGAAGCCTTGAAATCCTCTGGTCCAATCTGTGGCAGGCATCCAGCACAGGTACGTGGAGATACCTTAGCACTGCCCAGCACACATACAGAGAGATGTTAACATTACAAAGCATACCTAAAAATACTGCAACAAGAGAGGAGAATTATATGCTGCACACTGATGCATTCCCACCAGCAAAGGTTGGTATGTTCACCCCTGCTAATGAAAACTGAGGGGCAATACAGAAAACACGTGTTTCAGGCTTCCTACAATATCATTCTGTAAGTCTCCAGCAGCCCCCATTCATCAGGGCTTCCCCAGGAGCTCAGCAAGCTGTCCCTGGACCCACCACGGCTGGAGTTTGGGCTCTGCCCCACCTTCCCACAGCTGCTTTCCATCACAAACCAGTCAGGCCTGTCACGGAAAGCTGAGCCCAGCTAATCACAGACCCCCAGGATCCCCTGGGCCAGCACAGACCCCGAAGGCCCATCAGTCCCACTCCGGCTCCACACAGGCCCGGCCAGGTCCGAGCGTAGCACTGAGCCCACCACACAGGCGCTGCCTGACCCCAGCCCAGCCCGGGGCTGTGCCCCCCTCCCTGGGCAGCCTGTGCCAGCGCCCGGCCCTCTCTCGGCACAGAACCTCTTCCCGGCGCCCAGCCCGAAGCTCCGGCGAGGCTGCAGCGGCCAGCAGCACCGAGCCCGTGCCCCGGGCCGAGCGGGACAGCGAGCGGGACAGCGGCCGGGCTCTGCGGGCACCTGCGAATGCGGCCCGGCCCCGCACGCGGCACGGGAGCCCCATCAGCTTCGGGCGCGGAGCTCGGGAGCCGAGGGCAGGGCGGCCGCGTCACGGGCGGAGCGCTGCGGGCCTGGGCGGCAGGGCCCGAACCGCCGCAGCTCGGCCCGCGGGGGCGAGAGCACGGGCTGCGCCGCGGCCACCGGCACCAGGACGGGCGCGGCCGGGCGGGACGGGAGGCGCCGCCGCGCCGCCAGGTGGCGCCGCAGCACCGGCCTCGGGGGCGGTGCGCGGCCCCGCGCGCGTCTGGGCCCCGCCCCGAGCACCGCGCCCCGCCCGGGCTGCCGGAACGGGATGGGCGGCTGGCTGGTGCCCGGGCAGTCGGAACGGGCCGGGCGGGAGCCCCGCGGAGAAAAGCCAGCCCGGCCCCGGCGCGGTCAAACCTGCGACAGCCCCCGGCGTTGCCACCGGAGCCGGGCGAGCCCGAGTTACCGACCGGGGCTGGGCAGGGGCCGGGCCGAAGCTCCCGAACCCGCCCTTCTCCCTTCCCGGTGATTTAAACCCACGTTTCAGGGAGGCAGCTTCCCGCCACGGCCTGCACCGGCAGGAACGCTCGGGGGCCAGCCCTAAAGCAGCTCAGCCAAACGACCCCGCTTGCGGCAAGGGGTTCTGTGCTCCTCTGCACACCTGAAAGGGGGAGAGACCCCGGGGGCGCCGCCTGCAAGGGATGGGACTGCCCTTGGGCCCCCCTCCCCGCCTCCCTTCCCCTCCCAGCCTCTCCTCGCTCTCGCCAACCTTTCCCCCACACGCTTCCTTTCGGCCTGCCCCGCTCTGCCTTTGTAAAGGCCGCTATTGCAGCTGCAAAACCTGCAGCTATTGCACAGCATGCATCCCATTTTACGTCCCAGTATGCCAGAAGCTGCTCACCTGAGGTCAAAGGGCTGTATCCGTGCTCAATGGCCATCACCCTGTGTCCCCAAGCATGTCACAGCCCTGGCTGGGAGGTGGGAAGGCACGGAACAGGGCTGAACACCGCTCCCAGCCGCTGTGGCCGCAGCCTCCCCTGCGGTGCTGGAGCTCGGTCTCAGCCGTGGGCGATGGCCAGGGCACCCTGCAGCAGGACGAGCCTCCGGGCTTGGCACGGACAAGGTACGTGAAGCTGATGCAGCTCCTGGCCCGCGGTGGTTTGGTGGTTGGTGAGGCATCTTCACCCAGTACTTCATCTGCCCATCCCATCACTGGTTTTACTTCAGCCAAAGAACCAACTTAGAGTTCGAGTTGGCCTTGAAAAGGACAGAAAGGTTTTTCTTGCATGATTGTGATGGATGGCGTGGCCACCACACTCAGCACTGGCAGGGTCAGCTGCTGCCCGGGCCAGCGGGATGCCTGTGGTCTGGGGAGAGCAGACCTGGCCCCCTGACGCGAACACACAGCTTCCTCTACAGTCACTGTGCCTTTGTCCTCTGTACAACAAAGTACTCACAACAGCCTGATCCTGCACAGATCCCCACGCCTGAGTAAGTGCTCAGATCCAAAGTCCCACAGAATCCACAATTAACCAGCCCAAGAGCATAAAGTTATTAATGTATTCAGGGCTACGGACAGCTGGGCCCGACGTTTATTTTGGTCAGGTGCCAGTTCCAGTGACAGTCCCTTTATCTGGATTTCATTTCTCAGCTATACAATTAAAAGTTACATGCAAACCATCCTATTCCCAACGGAACCTCGAGGATGAAACTTTCATAGCTCTTTAAATACCTTATGTATCAACTGCTTGGGTCTGTTTTCTAGCCAATCTCCCACGGATTCTGTGGGGAAAGCACAGAGAGATGAATTATGTATTCAGGATTTTGTGCCCATCTCAGTGTGTAATTGTTACGGTGTTCGGAATAAAAGGAACATAGCTATTTGATAATTAATTACTCTCTAATTGCGTTCACCTGGGAAAAATAGATAGCACTACAAGGCAAACAGGGGTCAATAATATTAATATAGTTGATCACTAATCTTGCATATACAAGCACCAATTAGTTAGAGAGAGTCAGTGGTAATTTGCATGAGGACTTGTGAATGTAGAGATAAATGGAACGTGTAGGAAGCGGAGAGATGGAGGTACTGGCGTCAGCAGGAACAGCGATCTGTTCCCTGCTTCAGGCTGCGCTAGGGGCGGCTGTCGAGGGGTGCCGGATGGCAGCCCCGCACTCGAGCTCATCTCTCTGTTACTCTCCCTTTGGCACAAGGAAAGGTATGTGGCTCAAAGAGCAAGGTGAGCAGGAGGCATCAAGAGAAGTGCAGGGAAGAAGAACAGGCTGGATATCTATCAACTCCGGCTTCAGAGGCAGCAGTTGTGCCCACACCCCTCTCTCCGTGCCAGCAGTCCCACACACGATCATCCAGATCTTTAACTTCAGTGTGATGCTGGGACCATGCTGAGCATTGCGCATGAGCAGGGCCGGTTTATGGGATTAGATCTAAAGGAGAATGGATGGAGGCAATAGCAGCTCGGTTTGGCACTTCTTTTACATGTCAGGCAGGGGAGAAAGCAAACAAGGAAGGGTCCCTGTGCTGCTCGGAAGCCTCCCTGAGCTGTTCTGCTGGTGGCTCCCGGCACCGCACACCCAGACACCAGGCGATGTGCCTGGAAATGGGACTCCTCCTCTGTAGCTTTGATGAAAGGCTGCTTCCTGCACTGCTCAGCAGCCACAACAAGAGTGGTTTGGTGGGGTCTGGGACAGGCTCTCGGCTGCGGGCTGATAACCGAATGGCAGCGCGGATGCCTGCCCATCACAGCAAACTAATGGCTCACACTTGTGCCAAGTATGGGAATCCAGCAGCGCTGTGTTAACTTACAGGAGAGAGATGGAAAGCCAGGCCTGTTCGCTTCTGTATGACAACCACCAGATGCCACAGTAGAACTTGGATCAGAGCTGGCTGGCCAGTGGCTGTGGGCTCAGAAAAGGCTGTCGGTCCATCCACCCGCTGTAAGGAACTGCTGGTGAAACTTTACTGCTTAAGGAGGGTGGGGCCCTGGTCTTTCATCTTCCAGAGGGGGAAAAATAGCTGGAAGCAGCCTTAACCACCACTGATTCATGGGATATTGCACCAAACCACAAGGAGAGGTAAATTTTGGGCTGCTATTTTGAGGCCTCTTATTAATCTTCAGTGCAGCAGAGCTCTTCCCCAGCCATTAGCTCAGCAGCTACAACACAACTGAATAGAGTCTTTCACGGGTTTAATGGCATGGAGCTCGCCCAGGACTCCTTGGCTTGTGCCTACAGCATCTGGGAGTCACGTGAACCTGGTCCAAGAACAGCAGAAAAATCAATGCTGTGATGAGCGCAGCCCATCGCCTGCGTTTAGCTTGGAGCAGTCGAGAAACAACAGCTTTACACTGACAACCAGCAAGAGCAGGGGATGTGTGACCCCTGATCTAACCCTCCCCAGGCTGAAGCACCAATGGCCATTTCAGTCGATGTCAAACCCGAACAGCCGAGCGTTCCTACAGCAAACAGCCACGGGCTGCTGGATTTGGAGGAGCTCAGTTCTGCCCCCAGCCTGAGCCACCCACCTTCAGATTAGAAGTGCTTCTCAAGCATCACCAGGGCAGGGCAGGAGGAAACTCATCCTAGATAAGCCTTGTGGCACACAGAGAGCATCATGCTCAGCACTTAAAGTGCAGGTTCTCCTCTTGCCCACTTTCACTGCTGCTTAGTTCTCAGAGACTGATGCCACCTCTCGAGGCTTGTGGCCAGTGGAGCGTTCCCCTTGTCTTTGCCATCTCTAACCCCCAGTACCCATAACTACTGCCACCCCATGGCAGATGTCGCACACAGCCAGGTAGCTGTGCACAGTCTTGTTACTGCCTGGCTGACAATGCCTGGAGAGCCCTGGCCTCTCGGGTGGGACTCAAACCTCTTGGCCAGGGTGAAGAGCTATTCTGTACTGTTCCAAGTGTGTTACATTTAACTGAGCTGTGCTTGAAGTTACTATTGTAAAATTACCTCTAAGGAAGTTTCTAGACCTCATAAGGGCTCTGGGACTCCAGCAGGGTGGTCAGATGGAGTGTGCAGAAGTCCTGGCCGTCTCAGGGAGGGCAGTGAGGAGCCTGTTCTGTTCAGTACAGTGCCTGGGGGACGAGCCAGGCTGGTGGGTGGTCACGAAGGGTCCCCCGAAGATGCTGACCAAAGCACAGGCTGGCCAGCATGAGGCTGGAGTCAGGCCCCAAAACATCAGTTACCACACCATGGGGCTCCACGTGTGCCTATGCCAGCGGGACCCCTGCTTGGAAGGGACACCAGGCACCGCCACATCCATCCCAAATCCTCAGGAGCATTGTCCTCCCACCACATTCCAACCTTGAGGAGAACTGGAGCTCTCTTGCCAGTCATCTGCATTACAATAAGTCTCCATCCTTATGTATTCCCTCTGCCAAAAGGCAACTTTTAAAATGCTATAAAATAAAACTGTACAAATTAAACAGTCAACACATTTTACTGCTGCTCAGTAAGTAAAATGCTTTCCCTGTGCTATGCAATCTATAACTGCTGAAATTACTTTCATGTGTGTTTATAAGTCTTCCTATATTTTCTCCTCATTACTCCAAATACATTTTAAAAGCTTGTTAGGATAGAGTTGTTGGCGGTTTGTATCTAGCTGACTGTGCATGTTAAAGGCTTTCAGTGTGACTTCCCCAACTTGAAACACGCTATTTCTCATGCTGCTTGTTAAAACACGTATCATTCCAAGCATGTACATTAATTGGCTTGTCTGGGGAAACAGAACACAGTTTATGAAGTCTGTCATCCTGCTTTGTAGCTTAATTATCAAATAAAATTATTTTCCTTCCCCCCAGTCAGACTGTTTGCTCTGGGTTTGGTTTTTCCCTTCCTCGTGCTGCTGTTTTACATTCCAGGGCTGTGCAGCTGATCCGTTAGGTCCTGTGGCTGCTCCCAGGGCTGGTGGTTAACACAGCGATGGTTAATAAAGCCACGTGCACTGAGAGGGTCCTGAACGGCACCTGTAAGCATGAGAGGCTGTGATATGCTGAAAGAGAAGCATGTTTAAACTGAAGTCTGAGGTTTATAATACAGTCCAGGGACAATTTAAGTTACTGCACACTGACTCGTGATGTTCTGTGTGCTCCTGGTCACTTGACAGTGCAGCAGGGGCTGCAACACACCCACAAAACAGGAAACCCCAAACATGAGGCACCTCTGCTCTGGAGCCAGGCTGGGAGAGCTGGGCTGGCTCAGCCCAGAAAAGATAAGGCTGCTTCTGGAGAGAGCTCCAAGCCCCTTCCCATCCCTCGAGGGGCTCCAGGAGAGCTGGAGAGGGGCTGGTGCCAAGGGCAGGGAGGGCCAGGCCCAGGGGAACCGCTTCAGCTGCAGGAGGGGGATGGAGAGGGGCTGGGGGGCAGAAATCCTTCCCAGGAGGGTGGAGGCCCTGGCACAGGGTGCCCAGAGGAGCTGGGGCTGCTCCGGGATCCCTGGCAGGGTTCAAGGCTGGGTTGGATGGGGCTGGGGGCACCCTGGGCTGGGGGGTGTCCCTGCCCATGGCAGGGGTGGGACTCATAAAACACCAAGTGCTGAAACTTCCTTCCCTGACAAACTGGTACTGCATGCCAGGAGCCTGATCCTGCCCCAACTCTCCTGCATCATAAGCCAGAATCTTGACCCTCTGCTACCTAACCAATACCCCACATTTTAAGAGCTCCAAAATGCTTTTCCACAGCCCTTGCAGTTTCATAGGATGCTCAGGAAAGGACAGCTATACTTTACTCACCGGGGTATTGCTTGTTCTCCCCCAAAAGCTCTCACCACTAAGGATGAAAAGCCAGGAATACAAAGAGAGCACGATACTCTTCACTCACACAGAGCCATGGTACTTTTAGATAGAAATCAAAATCATCAAACACCACAACACCCGTGCCACTGTAAACTTTGCTTCTTACCTCACAAAACCTGATTTCCCTTTACAAAGATCAGCCTTAACCAAGCCACAGGCTCTCCAGCAAGCAGAGCCCTCGATCAAAATACTCAGGTAAAAATCCACCCTTTAAGAAAGGCACCAGGACCCCCAAGTTCTCCCTTCAGACCGAGCCAGCCCCCTCCCCCCGTGATGGCAGGAAGGCCATATGTGCCAGGGAGTTCTGGCATCATCTGTAGCTAGGCATCCTGTTAATGATTTAGGAAATCTGTTAATGAGAAATTAATTGGAATCAAGATCAGCCAATTGCACAGATTTCCCCCTCGATTAGCACACCCACTTATCGACAGGATGAATTACCAGTTGTGCCGCTCCCTGATGTAGCTGAGTTGGGGAACTCGTCGACGTGCTCCTGGTGCCAGATAACGTGCCTGAGCACCGGCCCCGTGAGGAGGGCTCCAAAGCTGGGGGTACCACAGGAACGGCTGCACACGGTGCCTGTGCTGAGCAGGGCCAGAGCTGGGGGCTCTTGACTGCTCCCCTTTGGACTTCGTGGTTCCCAGGACGAGCCCAGCAGAGCGGCAGCAGACTCGGTGTGCGATGGCTGCGAGCTGGGCACGGGCAGCACCTGGACTAGGACCAGGGATGTGCAAAGCAGGGGACAGCACAGCCCGGCACAGCATGAGGTGCCTCGTGCTGCACAAGGGCTGCAGCCTCCAGCGGCCTGGTCGCCCTCAGGGTGTCTGGCCTGGCTCTGCCAGCACCAAGAGAGAGCCCGTAGGCAGCACCCCCACTGAGGCTCTGCAGCTCTTCCTTTTCCCTTCACCTTCCCCTTGCCTCACAAGCAGCAGGTGCTGGCACTTCTACCGTGATCATGGCTGGGGACGAAGTGTCCCCTATCCTGCATTTGTCCTTTTAGAGCCTCCGGGTGACGGCCCTGAACTCACATTGGTGCAAGGCAGGCGTGGGGCCAAGCAGAGATTCTGTGCTGCAGGCACTCAGCACCCCAGCACCACTCAACCCCCCGGCACCACATGCACTGCTCAGCCCCCCAGCACTGCTCAGGGCCCCAGCACTGTTCAGCCCCCCAGCACTGCTCAGGGACCCCCAGCACTGTTCAGCCCCCCAGCACTGCTCAGGGACCCCCAGCACTGCTCAGGACCCCAAGCTCTCTGTCCCACGGCCTCCTCAGAGCACCCCTGGAAACAGCCCCAGCCAGTGCTATCAGGCAAGTGGACATACATTTCTCCAGTCCCACAAGTGTCACCGAATCACCCATGACTGCAGCCTGGATGGGACGGCCCATTCTGGCACAGGCAGAGCGTGTCCTGCTGTGAGCACCTGCACTCAGCCATGTAGCTCAAAGCAGAATCCTCCTCTGAGCTGGGTGTTTCCCAGCTCAGCATTAAATCTGATGAATACTAAGGAGGGAGCCCTGTGGCTGCGGGGGCTGGTCGGTAACACGCAATGACAGGTCCTGAAGGAGAGGATCAGACTCTCCTCCAACGCAACAGGTCTGCCCCTGTGATCCCGCTCCTCTGCCACGCTTCCCGTGCTGCCTCGCGGAGAAGGACAGGCTTTTATCTCAGGTAAGAGGCGACAGGGTGGAAGAAGTGGCTTCGCTTCTGCAGGGAGGGGAATGAGTTGCAAATTACCTGCTGTCAGCGGAAGGCTGAAGGCACCGCAGGGGCAGAGCCCTGTGGCCAGGCAGGGTGCTGGGCTGGAAACAAGATGTGAGTTAAAAGGGGAACACGGGGATGAAGGGTACGTAGACTTCCGAGGCGGAAAAGATTTTGCAGAGATGTCTGCATAAGTAACGTCTTTATGAGCAGGGATGTCTGGAGATGGGGAACCGCTCCTGGAGCCCTGTGCAAATGAAGATTTACTGCTCTAAGGAGGAAGGGAAGAAGGGATGCCAGGCTGCGTCCCTACCTCGCAGGGAGCATTGCTGCTTTGAAGTCGTGATGAATAGCTGCAAGGAAGGCTGAGGAGGCTTTGCCGCTTTCAAAGACTGAGATTGAATCTGGTCTCACTCACTACAGAGCAGGATCGGCCTCAGCTCGCTGCAGGAGAGCAGTGGGGGTTCTGTCTGTCTGGATGCGCCCATGATGCCCAGGTGTCGCACCACAGTGTGTGTCTTCCTGTCCCCCTGGGCAGCCTGGCTGCACGTGGGGCCTGGGGCTGTGCAGGATTCGGGCACCAAGGAATCCCCCAGCAACGTTCCAAGGGAGGGTGAAACTGGGGAAGCACCGAAATTCCTCACTCTTGGGTGCAACGGGAGCCCTGGCAGGGCAGGGCAGGGCGGTGTGGTAAAGCAACCGGGGGCCTGCAGAGCCCCCAGCATTCACCTGAGAGCTGTGAGCCAGCATCAAGCACAAAATCCAGGCACACGTGTACCCCCCATTCCCCTTCCCAGGCATGACACTGCTTCTGCCCTCAGAACTTTCTGAGGAACTCATCTCCAAAGCACTTCTCTTCAGTCGAATGCCTCCCAAGGGGCTGGAGGGGGGCATTTGTTCGGGGTTCTTTGCTGATTCATGCCAAGCTCCACTGGTCTCACCTGTGCACAAGAGGATGCTGCAAATCCCAGGGAGAGGAGTTTTCCCTCCAGGACCACAGTGCCTCCCAGGCAGTGAGGGCAGCCACTGCCCCATCACCCCCAAATGCCCGCAGCCCGAGCAGGGAGCGCTGTGGGTACATTAGCCATCAAAACTCTGTCAGCTGTGACAGAGTAAAAGTCTTTGAAGATTAAGCAGGGGGAAAGAGTCTTTGAAATAGATATTGAAAAGTTACGTCGTCTTTTCACTTATCTCCCTCCAGAGCCCCTGACACTGCTCTCTCAGAACAGAGCTGACCAGGGATTTCTTTATCAGGCATGAAATTATTTTATTTCATCCTGGTGGAGGAAATGCCATGAAAACCATGCAGAAAATAGCCAAGGCTTAAGTCTGACGGGATAAAAAGCCAAACAGAAGGACTTCTGCTAAGCTCAGAAATGATGGCTCTCCTCACCCCCTGACCCTCCCAAACCCTGTCTCTGTGGGAGCTATTAATTAAAAACATATCAGACACCATCCAGTTCGCAGGCATCGAGAGGAAAGGATGAACCCATCCCTCCCACTCATGCCACTTCCAGAAGCCAGGCCATGCTCAGACAGTCCCAGAGGAAAACAGGCTCTTAGTTTGCTGCAGGACAAAGTTGTGCAGCTCTTCCTCAGTCGGGGAAGCTCAGTCACTACTAGGTGAGTGGCAGCATTTTCACACCTTAGAAAACTTCATGGAACATCTTACAGGAGAGTTCAACTCCCAGTATTAGTTCACATTGACAGGTGATTTTTTTTTTAGACTGATGGTTAAGGCAGAACAGATTTTTTCCCTTCTTGCTTCCAGTTTATCTGGTCTTTGTGCCCTGTAATCCCACCCTGTGGCTGCAGTTCCAGTTCCAGAGCATCACCCTGTGGAGGGGAGAGGCTTTGTTGATGCTTCCTGTCTGAGCATCAAATGACAGGAACACATACAGTGTACAGAGCTCAGGCCTTGTGAGGGTCTGCCACCCGCCCAGGCAGCTCACTTCACCACAGAACAAGAAATACCCAGTTTTTATTTGGTTATTGTCAGAGTCTAAATTGGGGAAAACACAACCAGGGGGCCTCCCTCCTGCCTTGCCTATTAAACCAGCAGAAGATGGTTTCTCATTCCACATAGACTCTACTATCTGGAATTTCCCAGCTGCCACCTGACAGATAACAAGCATTGGGAGAGGAAAATAAAACAAGGATAATGTATAAACAACCCCAGGGGCTGAATTTTGCAGGCTCTGAACATCAGCAATGCACAATCCTGTGTTTGCTGAGGTGAGCGAGTGCACAGGAGAACCCTGCACAACGAGCCCATTAAAACACCTGAGATGTAAGGGTCTCTGAAGGATGAACCAGAAGCACAGGTTGCTCTGAAACAGAGATTTCCTGTTGTGCTTCCAAGAGGGAGAGGCGAAGGTTATCAACAAGCAGCTGTGGGGGTGAGTGATGGGGGGTACCTGGAGAGCGGTTGCTTTGGAAGAGGTGCAGACATCCCTGGGGTGACCTCAGCTAGAGGCCCACAAGGATGACACAGGAGCATTCTTCCCAGAATTTCTGATTAAAAACATGAAAAAGAGAAAACTAATGAGCTCTGTTTCCATTAAAACCCAGGGGGTGTTGTCACATCCATGGCTGCCACTGCAGGGGTTTGCTTGGGAAGGAGAGCTCTCATCCGGGGGATATCTTCAGAGGGGCCACGTGCTCAACAATGACAGCTCTCCAAAATGTGCCTCCCCAGCAAAGTCTGCAAAGCCCACAGCAATATCAGGCCTCAGATGTAAGCCTCTTCTCCTTGGGACAGCAACCCAGTGCTTCATAACAACAGATCCCAACATCTGGTGGTTTGTCACTTCTTGAGAGAAACGTCTATCAGCAGCAGCACCTAATTCCTCACCAGCATCCTCCACTCTCCAAATTCCTGCAAATCATTTGACAGATGTCCTCCCCCCCAAACTTCTGTTCTTTTAAAGCTTACTTTGAATAACTGACACAACACTCCCTGCTAATCCCAGAGACCTCAGCTCACTCCTCCACAGACCCTTCTCCCAGCCCCCAGCCCGAAGGGTGGGATAAAGCCCTAAGCATAAAGAGCACAAGGAAAATAGCCACAAAACCTTTAACTAGCAGAAGATTTCCAATAATTTCTTTAGCACAAATACCATTTTCCAGACCATGCCAAGTGTTGCAGAGAGGCTCTGGCCCAGCAGCACTTCTGGGACTGGCATGGCCATGGTGGGGAGGGCTGGTGGGCCAGCTCCAGCGGAACCACTCTGGGCACCTTCACAGCCCTCCGGAGCTTGTGGGCAGCAGGTGGTCCTTAAACTGGGCCAAAACAACCCACAAATCCTTTGTTTTTCCAAGAATGCTGGACATTATCATCATCACTCCTATTATGATTTGCTTTTTCCCTGCGTGTCTGATGTCTTCACCCACAGTCAGGTTTTAAGACATTTAACCAAGGGAGAAACTTGTTTCCTAGTGAAATTCTGACAGTTCAATGAAGACATGAAGTATAAAAACAACAGCCAGGTCTTAAAGAGCTTGGAGAGGTGGGCTGACTCAACTCTAGTAAGATGCCCTCCAGCATTCCCAGTGGGACCTTGGAAGCCCTGCTGTAGCTACAGCCTGTCACCGGCCCTTTGCTTCCAGCAATTCCCAGCCTCGGGGCCCTGATCCCTGTGCTGGATGCAACAAAACGCTCAAAACTCACAAACCTATCAAAGGCAGAAACCTGTTTATTCAGGTAACAGTAAGATTTACACTGTGTTAGGCTGGGTCTAATTCCCACATGGAAAATAGGAGACACGTCGCACGCTTCCACCGGCGAAACCCTCAGTGGAAGCAGAAGGGGCATATGCTTAATGATGAGAAGGATAGACCAATATTTTAAAGACAAATTGAGGCAGAAAGGACTACCAAGCAATCAGATCTATTTAAGGATCAGCTTGGGAGTTTTTACAACTACAAACAGAAATAGGATTTTGCTGTAAGCGTGCTATAAATACAGAGCCACGGCGGGCGGGGAGGCAGCTCTGCAGCGTTTATAAAGACATCAAAGTAGGGAGCTGGGAAAACTCATGAAGTTTCACAAACATGGGGCAGTTGAGGGCCCAGCACTGCTTTTCCCATGCCCAGGAGGTATCTGGGTGCTTCCTGAACAGAGTGGCAACAAGCACCCACAATTTCTGTTCTCATGCCCTGTACACACTGCCAGAAGCAGCAGCACATAGCAGGAGTAACCATGAGCACGAAGCTTCATGGAGAGGTCAGTTTGGAAAGAAAAGAGGGTTCAGGTCCTCTGCAGCACCCACCCACCTTGTGTGCTGCCCGCAGGTCTCCCTGCAAAGCCCTGCCACCCCTCACCCCTGCAGCACCATGCTGCTCAAAGGAAAAGTCAGTCTGCATTTCATGTTTAAAAAGTACCTAAAAGGGACCTATTTAAGTGTCCCAGCAGTGGCCCTGCTGTCTGCTCCTCATGCAAGGGGATGTCATAGTGACTCTGAGTATGACAGCTCCTCTTGTCAGTGCAGAGCTCTGACCTTGGGAGGTGAGACTTCCCCATGTTCTTCATTTCAGGAACTAAACCGCTTCCCTCCCATTAGGAATTGATTCCTGCCACTACCATGGCCCCATTCCCACCAAAGGCTCTGGCAGGCATGGGACTCAACGAGCCACACCCCACCCCACAAACACATCCCAGTCCCAGCAAACAGCCTCGGGGACCCCATCCCCAGCAGCATCTCAGGGCTTCTTGACTGTAAGCAAAGGAAGGAGCACAGCAACACTGGAGATGAGGATGAAAAGGATGATTCAGTCCTACAACCTCTAGTTATCAAAGGTTTCACCCAAAGCATGCCATGGTGGGACAGCAGCACTGGCACCCAGGGTGGATGCTGGGGGCCGGTACTCCACATAGTGCTTGGCAAGCATAGGCACTGCAACCAAACCGAGCCGCTGCTCTGCGAGGAACACCACAGCCTCTGCTGCCTGCAAACAGGCTTGGCGTGCATTTTCTGGGAGGGATGGATGGAGGGAGAAGCCAAGGGATCAGGATGCCAACCTTGGAGAGGTGGCAGATGGCAGCGTGGGGGTCAGAAACCTGTCCCTGTGAAGGGGCAGCAGGGCCGCTGGTGACTGCAAGCTGCAGTGCAGTGCCGCCCCGGGAAAGTCAGGGTGGTGCTAGACAAGGAAGCTGTGCTGTACAAAGGAAATCAGCTCTGGAACAGCTTGCTACGAGCCATCCTTGCTATTTCTGATCCACACCCCGCCGTGTTGCACAAGGCGCCACAGCCTCCTCCCTCCTCCAGTTCTTTCTTGCCAGCCAAGAGCCGGGACAGGAGCCAGCGGCTTCCAGCTCCCTGAACCTCACAGTTAGTCACTTCTCGAGAGGAACCCTGGCCTCGCATGGGCTGCCTGCCCGTGGTGCGCAGCAGCACCCCCGCAGATAGGTGCCAGCCCGTTAGCCCCTTGCCTTGCTCAGTGTTAGCTGCTGTCGCTCATTAGAGGTCATTAGCAAAACGCCTACGCCACAGAATCACTTGCTGAAGGCTGGCAAAAGCTTTCACTCAAGCTTAAGTGAGGTGTTCATAGACAGCAAGGGTGCTGATACAGCCCTTGCCAACCTGCAGTGTATCTCTGGGCAGGGGACCTGTATTGAAGCCACCCTCTGCCCTGGGATCGGACCAAGCGGTCAGCATACAGCTCATCCCAGTGCTTGCCGCCCATCCTAGTGCTGGGGAACACACAAGGAAAGCCTAGGGATGCTGTGACATCTCCAGGCAGAGGCACAGGCATCAGTGTAACTCACTCATTTTTATTAGGTTGCACTCAGAAGCTTTGAAGAAAGTATAAGGGGCTTGTGATGCCAAAGGGCTGTAGAAGAAAAGACGCAGTTTGATTCTCAGAACATCTGTACTCAGGAGCTGAACTTGGGATGCATTCCCTAAAAACCAACCGGCAGAAAGGTATAAAGTTCCCCTACATCCCTGTCTTTCCTCGTCACCTTTCGGCCCCTGTGAACTGCAGAGCCTGAGCTGGCTGCATGGGACCCCTTGGGAGAACTTGGAGAAAAACCTCCTTGTGCAGTCGGTGGGCCAGTCACAGGCGTGGGCAGAGCTGAGGGTGCGGGTACACAAGCAGGGACAAAGGGAAGCGAGAAGACCAAATGGATCCAGACAATAGCTTACAGTAGATTTCTGCCAAGAGCTGCAGGCAAGGTGGCATCAGCCCTGAAAATCCGGAGTGCAGGGACACATCTTCACTGTCACAGGAGTTACCTGACCTTTTCCAAATGCCCCAAATGGTTGAGTTCAATTTCGCTTCAGATTTTGGACCAGAGGTGGCCATCGCATTGCTGCCTCTCCCGAAGGCCAAGGACAGCGTATCCCCAGAGGGATGTGTTTTGTGAGTCACACAGACATCCAAGGCCACCTTCACGGATCTCTCCTGTGCATATGGACAGACCAATCTCCTTGCCAGCTGTCCTCATTTCAGCTGGGATAGAGTTCACGTTCTTCCCAGCAGCGGGAATAGCGCTGCGCTTGGGATTCAGGATGAGAATCATGTTGATAACACGCTGATGTTGGAACTGCTGCTGAGCAGCCAAGGGCTTTTCACCTTCTCACACGGCCCCACCAAGGAGAAGGTGGGGGTGCCTGAGGAGCTGGGAGGGGACACAGCCAGGCCAGCTGGGATATTCCATAGGGATATTCTATATGGCGTTATGCTCCAGAGAGAGCTTGGGACCTGGTCTGGAGACAGCACAGCTCAGGAACCACCTGAACATCGTCTCTGGGTGCTGAGCAGCTGTGCTGTGCACCACAGTAAATCTCTGCGGTGCTACATGGGTGCAAAGCATTGAGTAAGTTAAACACAGATTCCCTGTGCTTCCATAGGGAAGTCAGTGCTTGCTGAGACACGAGTGGCAGCGGTTCCCCTCCCAATGAAATGGCTTCAGTATCGCCCCCAGCAGCCACCAGGCTGTTAGAAACAGCCCCAGCCACCCACCCCGCAGCACCCACCTTCACCAGGGTGAGCCACAAATGGAGGAGCACGATGATAGTGATTCCTTACAGCTGAGACCTCTGACAAACAGCAGCAGGCAGCCAAGGGCAGGCGATTTATTTTGCCCCCAGTATATATTCTTAAGAATGGCAGTCACCATTATGGAAGCTATCAAAAAGCCAGCTCTGACCTTAAATAAGTATGCTCCTCTGTCAGGCAGCTCCCAGCGGGGGAATTTATGAGGCAGATGCTAAATTGAGGGAAGGAAGAACAGTTGGGTTCCTCTCGCTACAGACACAGCCCAAGTTCACCACACAGGATGCAGCCACCGACCCTCAGCCCTTTGGTTTAACACTTTGAGCCTTCAGGGTGAGAACCTCACCACTCCTAATGCTGGGATGCAGCCAGCTTCTGGCCCGTCCAATGTGACCATCTACACACCAGCACACAAGTGCACAGGGCCCTGGGCGGCGCGGTGCCCGGGAGGAGAGCCTGCCCACACCTGCATGGTGTGAAGAGCGCAGAGGAACACAATTAGTTCAGTGATGTTACAGACAAGACACAGTGCTGGCACAGCTTTCTTACAGGGTGGGTTGGCCACCTCTTGCCTACTGTTTCCTCACTGAAAATCTTGCCTAACAGCAGAAAATCTTCCCCGTATCTTTTGAAATCTCATTCACTCATCGTTCATGTTGTCTAAGACATCCTTCTGCAGAAGGGGACTCCCAGCCATGGCATGATGTGCTGGCCACCTCACACCTCTTCCCACTTCAGCAGTGCTTTGAGGAAAACACTTATTTATTTTTATGAAGCCAGCTGGAAACTATATTGCTCCAATTTCTTTTACATACTAATTCAGAGGGAAAAAAAAAACCAAAACACTAAACTACTTGTCCCTCCCTTCAGCACTACTGTTTATTAAATGGTGGTGTTAATTTAAGGCCCATTCATCGTTTTCTTTGTAAGAAACTACCAATGAATGCAAACTAATTACAAAAGTAGAAGGGAAAAAAGAACAGACAAGTTTTCCCCTATTGAAAAGCTACTTGGGGGAAAAAAGTAGTTCCCAAAGCAGCCCAGTCAAGATGTCCTGTGTCACCCAAACACCCTGCTGCTCCTAAATGGTGGGACAACACGTGTGCTGCCAGCTCGCTGTGCCAGCCTTGCCCAAGGAAACCCCACGGGGCTGCAGCTGTGCTCTCACAGCCAAGCGAAGCGGCACTGGCCTCACACAGCTGGTCTTTGCCTGGAGGGGCTGCTCCAGGGAAAAGCCACTGGGAAATAAGCCTCATTTCCCTTCATTTTGCACAGAGTCAGGAGAAGCTTTTGGATTTTGAAGAACAAGAAAAGGGCGGAGACTGAGGTTGCAGGAGGAAGGGAGGGAAGGGAAGAGGAGCGATGCTTCTCAAGCATTCCTCTCCTGGCTTGACCAACTTAAAAGCAATTAAAAATACAAGTCAGCTCTGGCCAGAGCACAGGTAGAGCCACAGCTGCTTCCTATCACCTCCCCACCAGTGAGGGGCACCCACAGCCCCTGAGCAGCTACCCCCTGCTCTGCTCACATTGCCTCTGCTGCCTTCCCTCCTGTCTCGGTCTCTCTTGAAGCGCCCTGGAACCCGGCCCAGCTTGTTCAAGCTCCCAACACGTCCTGAATTTTAATTCCCTCTCATTTTAAGTCCTCTGTCTCTTTTTTTAAACTAAGTCACAAGGAGAATGAGCTGATTTGTTATTAACATAAACCCAAACAAACCTGCAGAGGAAGCCTGGTCTGTTTGCTCCCAGCACGCTGCAGTGTGTCCAACTTGGAGCAAATACCTGTCTGAGGGGGACAAGTAACAAACCAGGGGCACTGAACTCACCCTACAGCCCTAGCCCACTTTGGAAAGATGCTACAAACACTGTGCACACCAGCAGCCAGGCAGATGACCCAGTAAATGGGCTGATTTGGCAGGTCCATGAAGCACTGCACAGCGTCAGCGGATCGGTGGATCGTGTCCCCTTGGCACTCAGTCAGCCACAGAAGAAATTTCAAGGTGAAGAGCAGGACTGAAAGGCAGTGCCCCAGAAACTCAGCTGGGAATGCTCCCTGCCTGCCACCGTGCAGTGACAGGTGTCTGCTGCAAACCTCGGGCTTGGGATGTCTCCCTCTGCCCAGGCACATCCTGCATTGCCAAGCATCTTATCCACTGAGAAGTGACCTGAGCCGGGAGTCAGTGTGAAGCTGCTGGAGCAGGGTTAGGTCCGCAGAGCTCTGTAGCCCACCAGGACAGCAGATGCAGGTGATGGAGTCTCCAACCCAGCCTTTCCCTTCTCTCCTACAACATTTTTCTCAGGCCCTACATTGCTTCTCCCATCCCTGTAACTGAAGTTACTTTGGTTGGGACAGGCCTTGCTCCTGTGTTGCCCTAGCACTACACTGCCAGTGACGCCGGTACACAAAGGTGTTAAACCTCCTTGGCCCCAGTATCCACACCAAGGGCACATGACCATGCCCGAGCATCGTGCCCTATCCCAACCCCTGTGACCACCACGACCTTTCTCAGGCAGTCCCAGGGTACCACGACCAGAGTGAGGAGGAGCAGAGCCGTTGCTACACGCAGTGCCTGGCTGGATGCGCTTTTTGCCAAGTAATAATTAAGCCACTCTTACCCTTTCATGCAGCTGCTTTCATTGCTTGCCTGACTCTCCTCTTTCACAGCCCAGGCACCTCGCAGGGATGCTCACACGCTACTTTCCAGCGCTCTTATTAGGGGCTTTTTTCCATCCTGCTGACAACCTGCCAAGCTAACAGGAGCGAAGAAAGTGTGAAAGTGAAGGAGAATAGAAGCGTGTGACAGGCTTCTCTTTGCTCTCCTCATGCCCACCCAGCACCAGTTCCTGAGATAAGATAGATGCAAACCCCTCTGATTAAGCTGCCTTGGCAGCCAGCACGTGTTCCAGCTGGCAGCACCGCTGGGACCAGAGGGGTGGGAGCTGCCAAGGGGCCAGTGCTGAGTGATGTTGGTGCCTGGCAGGTATGCACAACGCACTACACAGGTCCAGCTGCTGATGGTGAAGGGACAGGGAAAAGGCCCTGAACTCCCCCAAGCCCCATGGGCCAGAGCAGCCAGAGCTGCAGCTCGTGTAACCAACCCCACTTCTCACAGACAGACTGACCCGATTTCTCAATCAGGCAGTGTAAAAGCACATCATTTCAGAGCAAGGGTGACAACAAGAGGTGTCACAGCAGCACAGCCTGTTCTCAGGAGCACGTTGCTGCCTTACCTGGGCTCTAGCGCTGCTGACCAGCAAGTTTTCCCAGCAGCCCATGTCCTGTTTCACTCTGATCAGCACTCAGGTTGGTTGCAACGAAACCTCTCGACTGTGTACCTCATCAGGAAGAAGGCAATCCCAATGAGTTCCTGTCAGTGAATGGAAAATTTAGAGCAAATATAGACAGGGAGGGGCAAATGGGAATCTCCCCTGGACTTGATGATATTCCACAAACACTTCCCATCTTAAAAAAAAAAATCAGAATACTCAAACCCAGTGAAAGAATTCCAAATAAACACACGTGGAAGCAGGAGAGGGGCGGTGATGCTGTGCCAGTGGCTGCCCTGCCACTGTGCATGACAGCAGGGATTGCCTGTGTCCTGCCTGCTCCATGTGCTGCCTGCCGCTCGCAGCTGTCGATGCAAATGTGAATGGAGATAAAGCAGGCTAAAGCACCAGTGTAAATATTATTTTAATGCATTAGGCTTTTAATCCTTGCCCTAATTCATTGATTAATCATCTTAATTGGTGAGAAGACAACTGGCCGATCCTTTTCCATTTCACCACAACCCAGCAGTCCCTCCCCAGCACAGCCTCTGTCACCAGCACAGAAAGGGAACTGCTTTGAGTGCCCATCGCAGAACCACATCCCACGTTCCCAAGGAATGCATTGGTAGGGATACCAAAAATGGTGGGTTATTCCCCCATCTCTCCAGTCTATAGACAGACTGCTCCCTAGGGGGTGTTTTTACTGTGTTTGGAGCAGCCTGGATGCACTCTACAGTACACCCCTGTACTTTCCATCTCATTTTAAATCCTGGGCCTGTGAGAAGTAGCTGCACCAGAGTGAAAGGCCAAACCAGAAGCTGAGAGGACTGAGAGAGCCAGGGCTTTGAGCTCAACTCACTGTCCCTTGCCGACCCCTGGGGCCAGCCCATCACTGGCACCTGAACACACACTGAGAGGCAGCAACGGCAAAATATTGCCATCTGCCACACTGTTCCTGAGCTGGAGACCCTCAACTTCACCCCATCTCCTTCACACCTTCTCGTTATACAAGAGCACAGAGCACAAAATTGTCTCCAGACTGACAAGCCCTACTCAGAACTTGTACTTTCTGTCCCTGGAAAGTTCATTTGTTTGGACAATTTGGGGTTTTTTTTTAAAAAAATAACCCCTCAAGGTTATCATTCACTAAATCATAACCTGGCAGTGTGTGCACAGTGGAACCCCTCACATAAAACTCCATCTCTTCTCCCAGCAGCCCAAAGCACAACCCCCTGAACACGATAAAGGAAACATGCCAGCTTTTAAGATAACTCTGCAACCATAACTCACCGTTTCGCTGTGCTACAGACCTGTTTGGTGTTCAAAGGGACACGAGACTAACAGGCTACATGTACCACTGAGTATTTATAGCTGCAGCTTTCAGGAATGCAAATGGAAATGAATCAATGCCAGCAGGGATGCCTAAAAGACATAAGTGAGAATTACAGCAATTAAGAATGTTGTCTCGAAGGAAATTAGAACAGCCCATTAATTACAATGCCTTAAAGGAAAATGAACCAAAATGAGAAAGGAAGAAATTAAAAAAATCAGGAAATTAGCAGAAAAACAGGGGATTAGAAAAGATAATGAGCACAGTAGATATTCCCCACCCTCTTTTTATTAACAACAAAGAAATAATAAAAAAAAAAAGAAACAACTCTAGGATCCAAACCACCATGAGTAACAGAGCCGATACGAGCTGGAGATCGATGGCCAGCACGCTCAAGGCTTTGCTCATTCCAGGCCAATTTGTCATTAAATTCTGTAGGGACTGGTTCTGGGGAAGGGGGAGTGAAAAGGGAAGCGCCCAGCTAACGGGCACAGTGCTGCTGCGGTTACGGCACCCAGGGAGCGCCGAGGTTGTGAGGAGAGCGGCGTGGGTGGCACACCCTCCATGTGAGAGGGGTTCACTGTGCTGGCAGTGGGGCTCTGCCTGGGCAGCCCCAGCTGGGACAGTCTGTGGGAGGTCACCCTTCCTCCCAGACCTGGTGTGACTGGAGAATGCAGTGGGTCAGGTTTACACTAAGATATTTCTTAGCAGATCTAAAAAACACTTTACAAATGTTTTTTTCAAAGCAAACTGAGGACGTGGTTTTCATCTGCAGCTGAACAGCAGGTACCACTCGTGGTCCTTGTCTGTCACTTGGCAGCCAGCCCTGTGCAGAGTTCCTCCCTTCAGGGGAAGACCCGTGGGGTCTGGGTCTGCGCCTCTGACACCGCACCCAGGAAGATGCCAGACACAGACCCAAGCAGCAGGGTGCGAACAGGCTTCGCTTGCCAAGTGCAATCATCAACGCTCCCTGCTGATGGCATCGTGCTGGCTTTCAGGGCCATGAAACACGTTGGTGCAGCCCCTAAACTGAAAGCCACCCGTGGCTGCAGAAAGGTGCTTCTGCTCATCCGAATCACAGTGCTCTGCCTTCCCTCCCTCAGGGCACCCAGAGGCACCCCAATGATGGGCTGGAGCCAGCCTGCCGCTCCCCGGGGCTTTACCAGGGTTGGGCTGAGGGAACCTCCAGGTGGCAAAAGCAAAGGAACCATCTCCATGCCAGATCCCAGCTGGATGAACGTGACTGTGCCGGTTTACTTCACCACAAGCTGGGCCTGTACCTTTCCATCTGCTGTCTGTCTGTACTCCCAAACGCCCTTCCCAGCCCTCCAACGTGGTGACAGTGGACACATTCAATTGCTCCTCCAAGTACAAGCTCCAAATTCCCTCGCTTGGTAGCTATACATATATACATACATTTCACAGGGATTGAACAGCACCTGCTGAGTGGATGAATCATTCGCATCCGAGTCACAAAAAGGGAACTGAAGGACCTCCAGTGCTGCCGTTGGAATTGATGCTACTGATGCTGCCAATTCAACTCCTGTTGCTGATACTAATCAGCAGCTCTTTAAAATGATTACAGCATTCAAACAGGGCCATAAAACTACCAGGTGGGCTGCATTTTGTACTGCTTCCCAGGTTTTCTACAGCCTTCCCTATAGGAATGGTTTTATTGGTCCCATCAATTGCTCTTTACAGTCTTCAGCATGGGCAGGAGATGTCCTGGAGTTTTACTGTCCCATATATATTGGGAATTACGCCGTCATTATAACCAGCTTGGAACAAAATGCTGTTTTCATCAAACTCGGTATTTAAGGCAGAAATAGCATGTTAACAGCTGCAGATTAACACAAATATAAATGTGTGTGAAATGGAAGATTTTCATTGTTTATTTAAAGGCCTTCTGAAGGGGACAGGCAGGAGAGCGTACCCAGAAGCACGCACCTTCAGCACACCAGGCTGCTCTCCAGCAGACACTGGCAGGGGAGTCTGAACCTGCTGCATCCAGCTCCTCTGCACGACAGGGGACTTGATGGGAGATTGATGCTTGGCTGTTCAGAGGACAGCTCAGATGAGCTGAAAGTACAGGAGAGTTCCTGGGGTTTGGGGCAGTTCTGTGTTGCTTGTTGGGTTTAGAGCAGGTGTCCATTTTAACTCACAGATGAAGGCAGCCCGTTAGCTCCATCATTTCAAACAGCCAATCCTCATACCTCACACCACTGAGTTTTGGTAAAACACTGACAGGTTCCTTTACAGCATGTTCAGACCACCCACGGTGCTCTTGAGGAGGAGGTGAGTGAAATGTCCTTAGGGTTTCCCTCCTCTGGAAAGCCACGGTGTGCATAGGGGTCCTGCAGTGCCCAGCCCAGCTCCCTCACTCCACAGACTGGGGCTTGGGGGGCTAGGGCTCGCTCTCCTGTCCATCCTGCTGATACACACTAAACAACTCCACCAAGGTCTTGCCCAGTAAACCTGCCAGAGGCACCTCACTGCTGCTGCAGCTTACAGCTTGGCTCAGCACGAGGAAGAGTTGGGTGTCCCTTCGTGCCCGTGGAGCCTCGTTATGCTTTACAGTACCAGGAGGGGAGAGGAGTAGAGCTCTGATTTACAGCATCCCCCTCGCTGTCACTTGCAATGCAGGTCAAACACATCTGTGAGTTTAGGTGTCCATATATTTGCTCCTGCATCTTAGTTTGATTTTGTTTATGTACCTTGCACCAAGGATGAGTTGATTAACTTCAGGGCTGACTCCTTCCCCACTCACACACACACACACACACACACACACACACTTGGGGTCTTTATATACAGACACATACAAAATAAATGTAAAATAAAAGCTATATATAAGGGAACACTTATGGCTAGCCTGCTAGCCTTTTCAGCCACCTAAGAGTGGACACAATGAACAAGGCATCCCCCAAGAAATCAGTCTGTAAATGTCCCCAGTAAAGGGCAGCAGCAGGTACATACCCAACCACATCTGATGCTCCCTGAGAAAAAAACCCAGACAGCCCAATCCCTCTGATGAGCACAGAAATAAACCCCAGCAGAATACCTAATCCCCCACTAGCAGTCGGTGTGAACAACTGCCCACAGGAATGGCTTTCACCCCTGGCAACATCTGTTTGGGAACTATTGCTGGACATTGACCATTTTTGTATGTGGGCTGGGACCCTGCCCATGAAACAGCAAGAGCAGGTCCTTCTGATGGAGGTTTTTCGCCAGTCAGACATGAAAGGGGAAAGAAAAACAGACCAAGGAATTCAGCTGAGCAATTACAGACAAAGCCCTTGCCAGTTCCCTGATGCAGACTTCACGGGACTCCAGCAGGTTTGGAAAGTTCAGGAGTCTGGCTTTGCTTCTCTAACCATCGACTGTAAGTTTAACTTGCTCATTTTCTTTAATTAAAGAGGGAGGAACGATCTCCTCTTTCAACAGCCTATTTCCCCAGTGCTGCTTTGGCCTTTCGGCATCGTGACGTGGAGACAGGAACTGGGTGAAAAGGACAGCAAGGCACATTTCTTTCCGTGCTCCCTTTTCACTTTGGGAAGTTCACTGAGTTAGCACTCTTCCCATTAATTGATTCTGAATTGTAGCAACAGCTTTTATACAAATTACCAAGCGACTGTATTCCAGCTCTAAAACCTGTTAGGACAATTTACTAATGAATAGGTGTCCTTCAGAAGCCTGCAGAAGAAATAGCACGAGGGCCAGCTTATTAGCCATAAAACACTCTTATTGGCCCCAGGATTTATAGCTGATACAGACTTTCATGCAGATTCATACATAGGAGGTTCAAATACTTCTACAAAGATTTTCCTAGGAGTTTTTGCTTCTCACCCTTTACACTTTCCATTCAGAGCCCCCTGGGCCTGTTCATACCCCTGCAAAGCCCTCTGCCCCACCAGACACGCCATCCCAGCAGAGACCACCCTCCAGCCCCTTCTAGCTCCTCCATCCCTGCATTCCCCCACAGCATCCCAGTCTCCTCCATGCCTCCTTCCCCTGATCCAGGTCCAGGCTTGCTTTTCGCAAAGTCTTCCCATGGCTTCGTGCTCCCCTCATGCTGTCCTGCTTACACCCTTTGCCCCTGGCTCAGCCCCGCAGGCACCACGTCCTGATGAGTACGTGACAGCCAACAAGTACATCCGCACCAGAGTGCAGACCAGGGGTCCTTTAACCAGAGCTGTGAGCACTTTGGGATGCTCAGGCTGGTCCCACACACCCAGTCAAGCAAAAGGCAGATACTGGAATGGTCTTTCATTACGTTTCAACGCTCAGACACAGAGCTCTCCCCTGAGTTCTGGTTTTCCCACTCCCAGCATCACACAGAGTGTGACACAAACCAGGAACAGGCGACATCTGGGGTGTCAATCAGCGCTGGTGGTGCTGCACCCCTGGTTGTGCTCGTGTGCTCAGAGCACAGGCACATGCCCTGCTGCCAACTGAAGGCACAGCCCAGGGACACAGGTAATAGCCACCTCACCTTCACTACAGCAACAACTCCCTGCTCAAAGGAATTACTCAGAAAAGAGGGGAGCACAAATGACACGAAGGAGGCTTCAGCCAGGAGCGCTGGGGTCTCTGGGTGCTGTTCTTCCCTACCTTGGGAGCGATGAACACAAAGAGCTGGATGATACAGAACCACCTACACACACTGCCACCAGCCACACAACGCCTGGAGAACATCTGCAGGCTGCATACGTGATGCTCTCTGCCCTTCCCTGCCTGGCACTCCTCCAGCCAGGGTTTTTAAGATGCCCATACTGACTGGTTTTATTCCTTCTTATAGCGAATGTTCTGCTAGTAACAATACAGTTAATGGGTAGGAAAGATTTGTTTCTGAGCATTTGGGATAATGTAGCTTTTCAGTTATTATGAAGCCACATTATTTTATAGACTCACCATCTCCAGCTTACTTTTATGTCCCCGAATTTGTGTGCACAGCATCCAAGAGCACAACAGCCCACGAGCTCTCTGCCAAACACAGGGAAATCGTTGCCATGGGAAAATATCTGGAATAATCTTCTTATAACTTTTTAATGAAGATTTACACTCTCTCTGGTTGTTTTTTTTAAGGTTTTGTCTGAAGAACTTGGCAGCTGCTGCAGAGACAAAACTGGAGTGAATTAAATATGCATAAAGTACCAGCACAAGAAGTCTGAATGACTAAAGTTATAATGTCAGAAAAACGTCATGAAAAAATGTTAGCTTTCAAGAGGCAGCAGCATTTAACAAACAGCCCAGGACAGCTCCACAGCCATGAATACCAGTGCTCGGTGCCCTCAGAGACATTTCACTAATGTCTGTGTAATAAAAGTTGAACTCAGCTAAAGAGAATGGAAATGACACGTCCAAACTCCCTGAACTGTTCCAGTGTCTCCAGAAGCCGCTTCAGTGAATGTCAGACTTTGTTTAAATTCCTTTTCTGATCCCCATTCCTGATCTGCTCAGGGGAACCCCCAGGGATACCCCCCAGATCTCTGAACACTCTCAGGGGGACTGCTGAGCTGCAGACAACAGCGCTGTGTGAGGAGTGGGAACAACTCCTTGATCTGCTGAGCTGGAGAAGCCACCAGCAGTCTGCAGCCTTGTTTGGAGCAGGGTGAAACAAGGGGCCCATGAGCCACCATTGCCATTTTGAAACCCAGGTCCAGAAGACCTGTGAGATATGGTATCTCAAGTACTTCTGGTGCCTGCCTACATGAGGACTCAGGAGTGAGCACGGGTGGGACTGAATGCTTCTGCTGTAACACGTCCCCCTCTGCCAGCCACCAGAACAGTGTCCCCAGAACATGCTCTCCCTGCAACTGTTTTTTTCCTCTCTGTTTCTTTTGCTCACAGGCACTGCCTGTGGCATCACCAGCATCCCCACCAGCAAAGGTTGTGTATGCCTGCAAGCTGCAGAGGCTCCCCAGACAAAGGGAATCAGGCTGCCAGTCAGACACAGCAAAGGTGTCAGCAGCCTCAGACTTTTGGGTAAAATACGGAAAAAATTAAATGTGCTTTTCAAAGTCATATATTGGGTCCTCAGAAGTGATTTCCTGTGTCAGCAGTCCTGAGCAGCCAGGGGAGGAGGCAGCAGTGCCCAGCATCTTTCCCAGCAAATGGTCTGTTATCCTTCTGTGTCTCCACATGACATCAGCAAAATCAGCTCCTTTAACACAAGGTTACTCTTTGGAAATTTTTTGTCTTCATTAAGTCCATTTATGTAATTTATTTTGGTCTTCTGATTCCTATTAGTGGGATCAATATTAATTTAAACCAGAACGCTGTGTTTTCTCTTGCTCCATTCAAGCAGCCCCGGAGCACTGCACTGCCCCTGATCGTACTGCTGACAAATTGACCTCCATCAGGACTGCCAGGAGCCAGCGAGAAGAGCGACTGCAACCAGCCTTCCCCCTCTGGTTCTAGCAGGGATCAAACGCCTAGAGAATGGAACATGTCAGATGTGGGAGCAAACAGAACAAAACTGGTCATTGCTTGAGAAAAACAGGTCATACCCCAGAGCTCCTTCCTCCCAAAGGAAGCACAAGGCCCTGCGGCACTCATCCTCTGCGCGGGGATGAAGGACATGCTCTGCTGGCTGAGTCAAGGTGAGATGGGGTACAGAAGATGGCACGAGCTGACCGAGGCTTCCAGGTAGGTCTTAATTTAGATGGGATGGCAGAAAATGCACCTGTAAAGGAAGGAGCAGGACAGTGAAGTGTCTGCACATCACGGTGGAGGTAAACACTGCACAAGGAGTAATGTGAAGGGCAGAGGGAGTGGAGCTGCAGCAGAGGGCAGAGAATTCTGGCCAGCCTTGGGACACTCTGTGGGGCTGCCAGGCGTGGGGATGCTCGGGCAATCACTTGTGCTCCATTCAGGGATGCTATCTCTGACTGACTGATACCAGCAGTTAGTAACATTATTAATATAAAGATTAACTTGTGCAGTCACTGTAATTAACCATCCCTGCAGCCTGGCTTCTGAAAGCCATGCTCCCACCCTGGGTTGGGGTGGCACATCGCTGGCAGCTGGCACTGCTGCAGAAGAGCTCTCCACAGCTCAGCACTTAGCAGCAGTCATCTGTTCCTTGGCAGCCTCACCTGTGCCAACAATTTCAGCTGCCAGCTCTAAGTTGGTCTTCTACAAGTCGTGTGGAGGAGAAGCTACAGAGCGAGCAGCTCCAACGTGTCCCACAACACTGAATTCCCTGGCGTTCCTTGCATTACAATTCAATGGTCTTTCCTCACCTCCAGGCTCCCTGCTGAACCTCCCACCACTCTGCAAATCTGGGCCCTGACTTTTCTTCTCCCCCTCCCCAAGAGAATCGAGGATTCTCTTCATTTGAGGGCAAGTGAAGGGAAAAAAGAAGTGGAAAGGAGAAGAGGGAGACTGTACGTTTCCCTCTTCACGTAGTATTTCTTCTGCACAGGTAACTCTCTGTGGAGGTTAATCTCTGCCCCATTAGAAAATGATAAACACAGAGATCTCCCCAGGAAAGAGCAACAAGGCAAAGCAACACAACCATCCTCAGTCCAGTCCCACCAACCTTGTGCCCTCCTCTGCTGCCGCCTCCTCACAGTCCCTGGGCTGCCCCAGCCCCCTCGGTGGCGGGTGTTTCTCACACACCCATTCTGCTGCCCAGCGCTCTCCCCTTCGAGTTCTCCTCCCAGCACCGCACGCTGCGGGGAGGAAGGATGAGTAAGGAGCGTGTCTTACCCTCCAGTTACATCCCATGGCTAAGATACAGCTCTCCCACTGCTGCTGCTATCACCAAGCACGTTTTGATCCGACGCCTGCTCCGTGACAAAGCAGTGAGCTCACAGTGACTCAGGGACACCCGCCGCAGCCACCACAGCACTCGTGCTGAGTCACCAAACCTCCTCCCCAGAGTAACCTCGAGGCAGAGGGGGAGGGAGCAGCACCGGGACAGACCGGTCGGGCCGGGGCCGGAGAGCTCCGGGCTGCACAGCGCCGGCTGCTGCCTGGAGAGCGAAGCAGTGCTGCCAGGGGTGCCCCGAGAGAGCGAGGGGACACCCACGGCTGCTCAGGGGCTGGGGAGAGGTCTGGGCGGCGTGTAAAGCCCTCGCTGACACTCGGGGTGTGAAGCCCTACGTGTGGCCAGCCGCGTGTTGCGGGGATGGCGCCTGGCGGTGTCCCACAGAGGAACCTGCGCCATCCCACAGGCGAATGATTCTTCCGCAGGCGCAGGGCTCGGGGCTCCTGCAGCTCCCGCTGCCGCCCCCAGCCCGGCGATGCTGCCCAGGCCGTGTGTGTGAGCGCTCCCAGCCCGCTGCAGCGCGGGGCTCGCCGCGGGCTCTCGCCCCGCAGCCTGCTGCAGCCCAGCCAGGAGCGCTGGTGCCGGCGGGTGCCGCAGCACACAGAGACACCGGCTGCGGAAGGATCCTGCTTAGTCACCTCTAAGTCAGTCCAGCATAACCACCTACCTCTCTGGCATCCGATGTCTTAGCAGACTGCTCCGACCCCCAGCCCCACGGCGAGCCCCCTGCCCCTCGGGCGGGGAGGGGGTGGGGGGAGAGGCTGCCTCCTGCTCGGCTGCCTCTGCTCTCCTGCACTTTCCTCTGCGAGAAAAATGGTGGGGAAAGTGCTGTTTGAGGATTCGGCTGATGCTGCCCTTAAAGTCACCAATAAATCAGGAAAGCACACCGAAAGGATTTGAGCCACGACTTCCCTCCCTCAGCACCCAGAGTCTCCAGCCCCCACGGTGCCTTCTCCTGCTCGGCTGAAGCGGAGACCTGACTGAGCGGGCTCGGTGCCTCCCGTGGCTCTTCTGCCCTTGATTCATCTTAATGGACTCTACAGAGTCGGAGACATAAACTGCAACCCGAAGTTTTTGGCTAATCCCATGACCAGATTAAAATCCTGGCTTCAAATACACTCATCCCTTTTGGAGTACAGCATTTGTGTCTGGATCCATTGTGAATTTATGAGAAGTTCCCCAAAGCTTCCTGCACGTGGTGTTTCCTCCCCTTTCCTTAAATAACAAACTGCAACAATCAGAACTCTAAATGAGTTCAGGTGACAGCCTTTTGGAATGAAAGAAACCCACTTACCACACCCTGAGCCCTCTCCCTCTTACAGCCTCCCACTGTTTTCCACTATCTGCTGGTCTTCCATGACTTTGTCAGCCAAACTATACACATGTTCCCTCACACACTGAAGACCTCCAGGAATTACATGCAATACATTAGCTATGAAAGGCTATATTTACCCAGGTGACACACGAGGCCAAAAAATCATGTTATCAAAGTGTTGAATTAAGTGTTTACACAGCACAGCACGTACCTGAACCAGTCCCAAAAGACACAGAACTAAGCAGACTCCAGGTTTTAAACCTCAGATTGCTTTGCTGAAGCATCTGCTTTGCTCTCCACACTCAGGCTGAGCTGCCCACTGAACTCAGAGATCTGGCTGAAATGAGGTGTGAAGAAAAATATCCTGGAGGAACTCACCATAATCTGTGTGCTGTTATTCCCCCTCATGCAGCGGCCCCACGCTCACCCTTCCTTCCTGTCAGTGTCACCAAAGCTCTTGAGCTACAAATAAATCACCTCCCCATCTGCACACAGCAGCCCTCGCCCAGCCCGCGGGGAGCTCCCGGTGTTGCCTTACAGGCCAAGGACTTTCCACCTCGGGGTGGTTATTGGCTGTGGCAACGAGTTCATTTTCAAGGTCTGTTTTTTATAGGAAACACTCTCTTTGGTTATTTTTTGGTATACAAGGTCACTTAAAACCATTTTTTGAAGGAGTGACATTGTTCTAAGAATAAATTCATCAACTCAGCAGACAGAACCCCTGACTAGGATATCTACATGAGCTTGTGATGTAATCAAGATCTAAACAGAAGCTGAGAGTCAGGCAACAATTTCAGCTCAGACTAAGGGATGTGTCTGTGTTGTTTCCTTCCAGAAATTTCAGTGCAAAGCCAGGACAGCTGTATATCCCACGAGAGCCTGCACAAGCACTGTGCTCCGGTCCTTGGTTTGGGTTTGTTCTCTGAAAAGATTCAGGCCTTCAGGGGAAGATCTTTCGAATTACGTTGCACCTCTATGGGGATCCCAGACCTCAGGTGCCCTTGCAGCATCTTCAGTGGTGAATATGCAGAACTGCAGCTTCCAGGACCATTTCCTTGTCTCTCCTGACAGTTAAATGCCATCACCCCTCCACCTGAGAACGTTTATTAATGAAAGATGAGAGACTACATTTCAGCTTGAAAAATTAATGCTCCACCAGTAACATCCAAGAGCTCACAGCATGGAAAGGTGAGGCAGCAAGCCAGCCTGCATCCAAAGGGGCAGTCTTTTCAAGTGTTTCTGTCTTGGAACCACTCAGATCTTCCCAAAACGTCAAATTACACTAAGCTCCCAAGTCCCCCATGTTCACAGTCTTCAAAAAGGAGACACATCTGGAGAATAAGCTTCTGTATGGATCTCCTAGGACATCTGACAGAAGTCAGGCTAGGTAATCCCCTTAAGTCTGGGTGAATGACATTACTGAGACCCCTTCTTGCTAGAAATTCCTGCTGGGAACCTGTGCCTGCACTGAATGAGAGTTTGAGGAGAATTGAGGCTTAACTGAGACAGAAAAGAGCTGTGGAAAGTTGCATAGGATGAGTGAAAAGAAAAAAAAAATCAGTCAAATATCCTGTCTCTAGATGCCAAGTGTAAGACAACGACACGGGAGTGACACTTCCCTCTTGGCTCTCCTTGGTTCACCGTGGCTCAGAGGTGACACACACACGCTCAGTGACCCTCACCAGACCCATCTTCTGAATTGCTTTGGGAATTTACCTACCTGCTCTGGCACAGCATTAACAGTCAATACCTGTGATGATGAATGGGGGAGTTTCTCAGCTCAGTTGAACTGCTGTGTGGAGCTGTTCCTCCTTTTCATCAACCTAAATCTTACCTGTGCCCGTTGTATCTAGAGGCAGCTGCTTCTTCCCACACTAAGCTCCTGTGCTCCTTCTCCAAGCCGCTCACCGTGCCATACATCTCAGTCGCAGCCCACCTCAGTGATCCAAAGCAGCCCAAGCCCATGTACCATCCCCACCCACCCTCTCAGCACTGAAAGCCTGTGCTTGTGCCAGCTCAACCCTCCCTTTTTAAAACAGGGGGTCAAACCTGGATAAAGGTTTTAAAAGGTGGGTGCAGGACAGATTTATACAGCTGCACAGCAGCGCTTTCTGCTGTATCCTCCAGGCCTTTCCCAGTAATCCCTCCCATTCCAGCTGGGTTTTTGGTTTGTTTTTGTTTTGCTGCTGAACTGACAATATAATGGATAGTTCTATAAAACCACTCAGGAAAGAGATCTCGGAGTTAATAGCTAGTTCAGAGACCATCACCATGTGTGGTTTTCCTCCCATGTGCATCACTGCACATTTATCAACAATGGGTTTCAGCTGCCATTTTGTCGGAGCGGGTGACAGTACAGCTCAGGGTTCCATTCCTGCCCTCACCCTGCCCCACAGGCTTTGCTCTGCTGAACTCACTGCAAGCTGCTTGGAGCTCTCACGTCAGCACAGGGGAACAAAGCTGCTGGGAAGCTGCCGCGACACAGAGCAACTCGTTCCTGTTAAACATTGCCTGAAAGCCGAGGTACAGCAGGGCTGCCCTGCAGAGTCATGGGAAGGAACCGGGGGCTCACCCCACCTCCTTCACCCTCTGCATGGAGCAGGGAGACATGGAAAGCACATGGCCCCAAACCAATGTCACTTTTACAACTCCCACAACACACTGCACATGCACACTCCAGCAGAATAGTGATGGATAAGACCTCAGAGAGGTAATGGATCATGCTGTGATGCCAGCCCTGCAACCCCCTTTGACACGATGTGATGCACAGAGCAGGCTGCTTTTCTTATCCAGAGCATTTCCTCTGTGGTAAACCCCCACGTTTAAGAAATCAGAAGGGACTCTTATGGCTAATCTGGCTCCCAAAATGACACTCACTGTCTCCTTCACACAGGAGCGTGCCCGTGTTCCCACTGAAGGCGAGGGCGACTAGCACAAGAGATTGGCACTCCTGGAGCGTTGGTTCAGAGCGGGTCCCTCGGGGCGCGGAGGCATCCCCAGGCAGTGAGGAACACCAGTTAGGAGCCCTGTAAAGCACACACAGCCTGCAGTCAGGCATGGGGTGCTCAGCCAGGTCACAGCACCGTGGTCTCCAACACGACAGGGTTGTTAGTCATGAAAGAGAACGTTTGCAAACACGAGCGCTCTGAATCCAGGCCTTCAGCTTAGCTCCAGAACCTAGCAACACCAACAGAAATCCATCTCGTAACAATTGCCTTCTTGCCCTGGGAGCTCTGTCAATACTGAGGGCAACAGGTGTGTCTGACACTTCTTGCTTTCAGAGCCACTCTCCCCATACCACGGCTCTTCTCCTTAATCCCTCCAACCCCAACAGTTGTTACGCTGTCCTTCAAAGCATCTGCTGCAGAGCATCACTCCTAGCAATGAAGCTGACGGCGTTACGTGAAAGGGGCCATTAAATCACCATTTTAAAATAATTTTTAACCTACATTATTGGGGTCACTAATTAAAAATCAATTCCTTTCTGTGAATCTGACAGTAATTCTGGCTCAAATGGGCACAACACAATTAACAGCACATCAGGTAAACGCAGCTGGGAAATGACATTTTCATTAGTGATTTATTGGGTGTGAAGTTTCCACCTTGGTGAAATATTCATGAACAATGCAGGTTAGAATGTCTCCATAAATACCCATGTTACTAATTACTGCTGAAGCCCACACTGGATTAAGTGTTCACAAAGCGAAGCACCCACAAGCCACCGGAGAATTATCCAAGATGAGACTTTTAGGGAGAAACCAGAAGTACCCAAAGCCCCGTAAGCAGTGAGGTCAGAGGCTGTCTGCTGATCCCAGTGTATCACCTTCCCTGTCCCCATGGAAGAAGAAACTGCATGAGAAGGCAACGTGACACAGTTCCCATTAGCTGCTTGTCCTGCTAACGAAGAGTGACAGGGACTCATCCTGGGCCTGAAGACCAGGAGCTAGAAAAGGAACCAGCTATTTGTTTTGTGCCCACATCCCTCTGGCTGGAGCAAGCGGTGTCCAGGCAGGCGCTAGGCAGAGCTGTGTGACCCATCACCCAGGGTCTGGCACCCGAGCAATTCCCTCTCCATCACAGGCTCACCAGCAGTGCCAGGGCTGGGCAAGCTCTGCCCGATCCCCTCTCATGCCACTCCTCCTCCATCCAACGATACCCTGACCCGCCGTGCAGCGACTGCAGAGCAGAGCCTGCTCCGCTCAGCGTGGGGCTCAGCTGGCCATTGCTCTTACACAGCATCACAAGAAGGGTCAGTCGTCACAACACCTGGAAGAGTTCAGATGGGCAATAGGACCCCAGCAATCAGAGACCTCCCACCTTGTCAGTGACCGTCTGCATAAATGGCACAGCCAGCAGAGCGAGAGGTAGCAGCTGGGACAGACAAGGCACCTTGTACCTGCTGACTGGGAGCAGAAGAGGTACCTGCTTTTGGGACCACCAGCAATTGCCTGTGAGCTCGTGCTGGCTGTTATGTGCAGCCAGAGCAGGGCCAGTCCACAATCTGCAAAGGTGAATTTAAGCCATGTTGGCTCTCCATCACTGGGACCTCAGTGTATTTCTTATTTCTAATGAGATCATGTCAAAGATCTGCATTAAAGCACTCAGAAAACAAGCCCTTTCTCCAGTGGAAGAGACTGGAGGGGAGGCCACCAGGGAGCCCTCAGGTTGGGATGGAGACCTCAAACCTCAGTGCCTTGCTAGGCATTAGAATGGGCTGCCCAGGGAGCGGTGGAGTCGCAGTCACTGGAGGTATTTAAAAGATGGGTAGATGTGGTGCTTAGGGACATGGTTAGCGGTGGTTTTGGCCGGAGAAGTTGATGGTTGGACTTGATCTGAAAGGTCCCTTCCAAGCAAAAGAGTTCAGTGATCTATGATAAAGAGCTTCTGCTCTTGACAGGTTGGTAACATGGTGCCCCTGGCATAAACACATCTTGCCTTAGCTTGAGCAGCAGTGGGCAGGAAAGGTAAATCTGCTTTCCTGATTAAACAGGATTCTCTTTTTCTTCCCATTGGTGATCTTCCACGTGATAAATCACTGTAGCAAGGAATTACGCATTACTTACCTAAGGTAACTCCTCTGAACCATCTGGTCCTTGGACACACCAGACCCTCTCTCATGCTTGATACCATCAGGCTGGGATGGCTTTAAGAGCATTTGTTTTCAGCAGAATGAGCTGCGCTGGGTGACAAAGCCCAAGTTGGGAGAATAGAGAGATGGCCACAGTTAATAACCTGTTAGGTCTTCTCCAGCCTCGACAGCTCCTGAATAAGAACATGCAGGATAAAGACACTTAGAGAGAAGCACCATGCTCACAGAACTTCATGTTTTGTAGATAGGAAACTCCAAACTGTTTAAAAATAGCTTTATGAAATCCAATTTTGCACAGTTTGGAGTAAATAGAAGAAACTAAAGCAGGCAATGGAAATGCAAAAGCAGCAAGTTTAAGTGAATTGAGCATCAGAAGCTGCAGATAACGGCTTCGGGAGTAATCCATCCTGGTCACTGCCAGCCTGCGCCAGGGCTTCTGCATCTCTCTGAGCTCATTGTTAAAAGCCTCACTACATATTACTAACATTGTTGTTGCTGACTGAAGTGCTTAGCAGTGACACAAACATCACTCAAAATCAAATTATCAGATGTACAGACAACATACTCCAGAATTTAATAGCGTGTTAAATGATTGCAGGGAAATGTTCTGTGAAGTCACTGAAGCAGCAGCAAAAACTAATTCAATTCTCAAATGAATAAAAGTGAGAAACTGTTCTTATAAACCCAATAGTGTAAAAGCTTGTGCTGGTACAGGCTGCTGACTGCCAGGGGAGGGAGAAGGAATTCCTTCCCCTAGCCATAAATACCTAGTTTTGGTGAGTGATACAGTTCCCCTTGAACCAAAGCTGCTCTGAGTGCCTGCAATGACAGCATCCCAAACAGTTCTGTGTGGAATGTTTCATCTTCAAAATAGCAGCCAGGATTCAAAACTCTTCATCAGTGAGCCTGATCTGATGAACATGTGGATCTCCAGTGAAAGGAAAGTCATCTTAAATGTCCAGAAACTACTAAAGAGCAAGAGCAGAGCCTTTCTCTTCCCTTCTGGAGCACAGCGTGCCCAGCCTGGAATCTTGCCTGGCACATGAAGGGTTTCCCACTGCCCTGACTTAGTGAGACGTGTACTGACCCTCGCTTGGCTTTATCAGCCTTGTTTGGGCAGCAGCCCCAGGTGAGCTGGCAGGTAGGAGGGAATCCCACAGCCTTTGCTGCTTCCAAAACCCTCACATCAACAAGAAAGTTTTCACAATACCTCTTGGGCAAGTCCAAATCAGTTGCAAATGCACTGATGTGTCCACTCTGATTATTTCCCTTAACTCTGAAGTACTTACTGTTTGTACTCCCAGATAACACCCCCTCCAGCAGCTTCATTTCCTCTAGATTTGCCATTAATCTCCTTGTTTAAATAAGAAGACTGAAGAGAGGCTGCCCCACATCCCAGATGCCCAGGCTGAGCCGTGGTGCCCTGTAATCAAGGAGCAATCCTTGTGGCCGCTACGGATTTGAGGTGAGGTGGAAGCACTGCCCTGGTGAGACAGCAGTGTGGGGCAGGTGTGCAGGACTGAAAAGAAAACAGCCTTGCTGGGTTCTTCATGGAAGAAACTGCTCCAAATGAGAATAATCAGTGGAGAGCAGATGCTAATCCCCATTGGGTTTCACCACTGGACTGTGCCATTACCAACTGCAGAAAGCACAAGTGGAAGTGGTAAGGGAATAGCTAAGCAGCCAGGTTCACAGTGCCACCTCTGACCACGTCCTACACACACATCACAACTACTTCTACTGCTTCCCCTGTATCTAAACGTACATAGACACCACACACACCACTTACTCTGGCCCCACCGCCAGCACCCTGTCTTCAGATGAGAACACCACCGGAGATGAACAACTGTTCACAAGGTGAGGACCTGTGTCCAGAGAGAACTTTTAGAGCTATTATTCATATTACAAGCAAAAAACTGCTACTGTACTTTAATATGTTTGGAATCACATCAACTTCAACAACTGCAGAACTTCTGACTGTCTCAGGAACACACCACTGAGTGAAAGAAACCCCCTTCTCCTGTATGAGAGATTGAATGTGTGTTATTTTGGATTTTGTGTTATTTCTTTTGGAGAAGGGTTTCAATGGTGCTTGAGGTTAAGTAGTCTGTAATTGAAAAGACAGAATAAATTGATAACAGTTTTATTAAAAGACATGCCAAAAAAATAAGAGCACAAATCTCCTTATAGCCAAGAAAGCACAGTACAGTTGAACTTTCTGCCTCTTATAAGCTCTTTTTTTATTAATGTTTTCTTTGCAGTGCTCAGCATGTCCTTAGCACACTGAGCGAGTCGCTGCAGTCACAGCAGTGCTGTGAACGACTGTAGTGGTCTCCGCCTGTAACAGAAATGGAGTTTTCTAAACAAATGAAAAAGGCAAAAGCAGCTGTAAAGTTCCACAAATTCTCCCTCTACAGAGCTGGTTTCTGTGGCTGGGCACGCAGCCCAGAAATCTCGCTCCTATTTATGCATCCATGCAAGCCCACAGATGGATGCTCAGCACTGGACATCCCACCAATGCCCCCTCAGGTCCCTGCACTACATCAGGGGAGGCAGCGCCACAGAGAAGGGCTGTTCCCCAGTCCCCATGGGCAGGTGTGTAGCCCGGCTTATCCCCTCTCCTCTCCCCATCACTACAGGCAGACCACAGGTGCTGGAAGCACAGGGTAGGAGCTGTGCTCACACTCCCCAGCTGCAAGCACCACTGTTCCAGTAGTGTGACACCAACAACACCCCGTGTGTCCGCACTCCCAGGAGGAGACTATCACAGAGCACCCTGGGTGAGTCTCCAACTGGAGAAATCCTTCAGTACCTTGAGACTTTAGCCCTGGATCTGTGGCTCTGGAGAGTAAAATGCCACCACCAATGGAAAGACCTTTATCACTGTGGTACAGAATAGGAGCATCTCAAACATTAATCATCTTCCAACGCTGCAGGGAGCGCAGAACTGTCCCACACAGCCCTCAGCACCCACAGGGCAGGTACAGCTGGGCTCTGAGATGATCCCCAGAGCTGGAGTCCCAATTCATTTTACTTATTGCACATTGTGCTTTACATTTGGTCTTTCTCCCTTCTTGCTCTTGTTAAACCATCATTTAACTTCCCTGGCCTGCTAATCACCTAATTCTGATCCTTACTGTTCTGCTGATCTCCCCAGCTTCAAGAGTTATCCCTAATGACAAGTACCCTCCAGCTGCTCTCTGTACCAGGGGGACATGGGCAGTGCAGTTCCAGACATGCCACACAGACCTTTTGACAGGGTGCTGCAAAGCCCCTTCCCAAAAACAGAACTCATTTGCTCTCCAGAAATAGCAGCTTTTATGCTATCAATAGATAAGGTTTCAGAGAGACATCACAGATATTAGATATCCTCAAAATGGAATATTCCAGAACATTGATTTTCGAAGGACAGTTACGTTGTATTCCCAGACATCAAAATGCATTAAGATGTTTTGAGGTGGATATTTGGAAACAGATGAACACCCATTAGCTACCAGCTTTTCTAAATGGGCTCAGGACAGACAGGGACACAAACCCCAAGGACTTGCAGTTACACTTCTAATCCTGCCCCTGCCTGGCATGTGTGAAAATAAACAAAGCAAGCACAGAAAGACCAACAGAACTGTCCCACAGCAAGTACTCAAAGTCTCTGCTCGGTCCCCACCCCTGCCACCAGCTTTGTTTCTAGCTACAGGCTACTCACTTCATCTTTTCTCTCTCCAGCAGGTACAATGCTCTGATGAGGGAACCCCACTGGGAAATACCAAACAGGTTCACCTGGGAAGCAGCAGCCAGGATGGATACAGCTGCTACATGTTTTAAAGGGTAGGAAAGACTGCTTGGGGGAGCAAATAGTATGTGCAAAGATCTAGGCAGGGAAAGAGAAAAAACAAAGGAAAGGAAAAGACAAAAAAAGACAAAAAAGACATCTCCACAAGAGAAGGTGGAGAAAAGATCTGGTCCTCCTACAGTCAGTGGGAGTGTGCCTTTCACTTCACTGCAACAAGGCTTTCCCCATTAAACACCTGTGCATCCTGCAGCCAAGCTGTGCCCGGTCTGTTTGATGCAGCATCACAGCTCTGCTTTCTGTGCCTCCCTTGCCCATTTCACAACTTGGGGTAACAGCTGGATGTGAGGGGAGCAGTGACAGCCCGCGATCAGAGCAGTGTGCTGGCATGCACCAGTCGTGCCTGTTTGGGCTTAGCAAGTAATATTTTACAAAGACAGGAGGACAATTCCTGCAGCAGTCACATTTTCTGATGCAGCCAGAATCCTTCAGCACCTGGTGTGCTCAGAACGTGCTCCCCAGTCCCACCTGTTACATTGATTTCTGACCAGATTACATTCCCAGAGTCGGTATCTGCAAACCTGTATGACAGCGTTTCTGCAGCTGATGTGTCTCCCCAGACAGCTGCTGCTCACAACCTCTGACTTCCCAACAGATGATGACAGCACAGTGAACGATGGCTCAACTACTGCGATCATCCATTCCACCCTGCGGGCTGCAATCCGCAGTTTCCCTGTCCTGCATCTTTTCCATACAGTATAAACCATTAGCAGGAAAAAAAAGTGTCCAGATTCCCACTCCTGTGGGTGCACCGAGCTGCTATCCAAAATGTCACAAGGGGGTGCAAACACACGTGGTGTGCAGCGTGCTCCCGCTGCTGACCGCCCTTCCCTCTGCTCAGCAGAAGCTCTTCTGAAGACACACCTTCCATTTGCAGCTCCATACCTCTGATACCTCGGGATTTTAAAGCATTTATCCCCAGCATTTACTTCCTTGTTACTGCACAGCTAAGAATCAAAAGGCCACTAAGATCAAAGCCCACTGACTGGGAGATTTCAGGTTTAGCCCCAGAAAGGTTTGGCAAGACCAGGCTGTCTGAAAACCCACGAGCTGGTTGCTGGCTGGTGAGGTGTGTTTATGGACACCAGAGAAAGGGCAAGGCTGCTGATGTGGTGCCGGAATATGTGTACAGAACCAAACAAGTACCTGCCTCTGAGCACCTTACCTGCCCCAGCGAGCCCCTCCTGAGGGAATCCATACAGGCAGCTCCCATGGGGTCCCTGTGTGTAGACATCCCAGTGAGCCATTCCTGCACAGCATGGAGCGCCACAGGGCCAAACACCACAGCTCGGGAGAGAAATGGAGAAACCCATCAGCAAAACCCTGGGGACACTGGGAGAACAAAGCAAAGACCAGAAGCCTCTCAGCAATGGCCTTCCATCGCTGCAGCACAAGGACAGCCTTTTCCATGCTCCTGGTGGGAGCTGGCATTGCCACCACTGGCATAAGTGCCTCAGGCAAAGCCTGACTTGCAGGGCCTCCAGATGATGACCTGACACGGCCAGGAAACCCTCATCCCCCACAACCCCTCTGCCTGTGAGAAGCAGGGGGCTGGCAGGTCCCCAAAGTGCTGCCTTGCCTCAGGCCCAGACTTGTCCCTAAGGACAGAAGGATCACTTGGTCACATCTAGTCACCAAGGGTACCCTCACTGGCTTTCACTCCCAACGCCTTCTTCAGAGGCTGCCGCTTCGCTCGAGCAGGCAGCTGTTCTGTGATGAGCTACTGGTTCCAGTCCTGGCGCTGTACTGGTGACAGGACAGAAGTCCTGTTGCAGCTCTCTGGCATGCACCGTACAGACCTAGAGCCACCAGCTCCTGCTCCAAGGAGCTCACAGCTTAAACCTGCAATTGAATGCTTGTTCCTATCCATATCTCAAGGAACATGGGCTGTTCCAAAGACCCAGAAGTGATTATTCACCCTGCTCATGAATTTGAGACCATGCATATATGTTTGCACAACTGGAGAAGGCCCCAAGAGCAGGAATACCAGCAGGCAGATACAGAGAGGTAATTGTGGCTAATGCAATAAGCCGTGGCTACAGGAGAGTAGCTGCTGCTGGATGGTTTCTTGCCAGAATGCTAGGGGCAAAAATCAAGGAGAGATCTGAAAAGAGACAATGTAGTGTTTTGTAGGCTTTTAAGAGAGCTTTTCTTGAGCACTATTATAGGAAAAAGCCTGAAAAAGTCTGATGGAGATTGGATTAATGGCTTCATTTCTAGGGAGTATTAAATTACCTGGCACACTGTAGAAACCTTTATAATTTATAAGTAAAATGACATTAGCAATTTCCACAAAGCTTAGAGAACGAGCCTAGACAAGAATTACTGCATTCAAACCCAGGGTTCACACTTGAGGCCTGTGTTTAACTCCCTGCAAGAGGTTCCACCACGCAGAGGAAGACGCCGGTTCACCGACTTTCTGTGACTCCGTTTCCTTGCAGACAGGAGTCTGATTGATCCAAGGGGCTGGGAAGCAACAGCCCAGGGGAACCACATGGCTACTGAAGGAGAGCTCAATCCCGCTCCTGCTGCACTGCTGTGGATTATACAGCATCACAGACTGTGCAGGACCCATCCAGAGCATCATCCATCACTAAACCACATTAGAGAGATGAAAGCCTGGAAACAACATAAACCCTCTTTCTGCTAAGTGATGTTATGGACTGTGGGTCTCCTTCAGACGTGTCAGTATTTTACTTTTAGAGGGATGCTTCACTGCTGTGGCTAAAATAAACGTTGCAAGCAATAAAAATATTACAAGGCTACAAAGGGCCATTTCTCAGGCACACAGCTGAGATCTGCAGGCACAGGACAGGGCTTGTGGTGAGCTCAGAGTCACTTCAGGCTCCGTGGAGGGGGCAGGGTTTGCTGTTTTCTGCTCTGCTGTTTATTGAACGTTTACATACTAAATTCACTTTACTTCCCAGTCAACACAGTTTCTAGCCCTCCCTATTTTTAACTACTGTTTGAAGCTCTCACATTTCAGGCCATCAAGAGGTGCAGACAATATTGCCTGCCCTGTTCACAGGTGTTCCAGGAGCTGTAGCTGTAAATGTTGTCCACAGAAAACCATGTCAGGGCTACAACCACCCTGGATAAGGTCCAGCCCTCCCACGAAGACAGGATGACAAGCTAACAGGAGGCAGTATCGCTTAAAGAGAAGCGCAACTCTTCCTTCAAGGAACACAAGGAGGTCACAACGTGCCCCAGTCGCCCTGTGATGCTGCACAGCTGCTTGTGGAGTGTGGCACTACTCCAGGCATGCACAGGGGACAGAGCCCAGCTGTAAGGCACAAACACCCCAGCCCTACCCAAACCCCATGCTGTCCTGATGTGAATACACTTGGCCAGTCAATGTGCCCTGGGCAGCTCGTTGGGTTGGCTGGAAAGGGCCCTGTCATGTGTTGGCAGGGGGAGGAGGTAACATGTCCCACAGCTCTCCATCCTGCTGTGCTGGGCAGCATGGCTGGGGTGATGTCAGCCCTGCAGATGCTGTAGCAGGACATACTGCAGCACTGTCACCAAGAGTTGCTGCGAGGCAGGGCTGAAAGCTAGAAACAACACAGCAGGAGGAAGGAGGCAGTAAATACCTGATGGAGAAGAATTTCCAACTGCTGGAAAAAGGCATCAGGGCTGTCGGTCTTTAACGTCTTCATAGTCAGCCACGGCTGGGCCAGGCAGTTCAAGAGCTGCTGACACTATTTTAAGGTATTCTGACTGTAACACTAGAACTAATGGGAGGCAGCCTTACCCACATGGAGTGCCCTTCCTCATCATCTTTAACACAGTCACACTTAATGCTGCCTTCTTACACTTCTGTGAAGCGTGCTGGAGCGATGGGCTCTGTGCAGCAGGGAGGTGTTAATTTAGCACTTTACTGTGAGTCTGGCTTTGCTCAGTTAACTTTAGGCTATTGCTGGTTTATTGCATGAATAAATTAGTCAGGTCCTATTTATTGCATATCTTTATTTGGCTTTACATCTTTCTTCTGAGCACTGAGGGGGAACAGAGGCAGCCAAGGCTCACAGTCATGGTGAGCTGTTCCACACATGGAGATGTTTGGTTCTGTTCTGATCCATCAGTAAAACCGTCAACATCACAAGCTGTGTTTCAGCTTCCAGGGAGCTTGTGACATGCAGGGGGAAGGCAGCTGCCTGCTCCTGAGCGGGCCGACCACACAGGGACATGGCCCCACCGAGCTTCACAGTGACCTTGCTGTCACAGTTCCCGCTGGCTTCCTAAGGTCTCTTCAGCATGGAGACCAGATCAATGTTCCGAAGGGAGGAAAGTCTTTGGGAGCTCTACATGAAAGAAATGCCATGCCTGGCTGGGTAGCTTTAAGTGAAACACACCCTCACCTGCTGCAAGAGCTGACTTTGCCCATCCTGTAAACCACCTGCCAACTTCCACAGCATTGCTTCTGTCTCCCTTGGCCTAGCAGGGATTTCACAGCCCAGCCTCCACCTCTGCTCCGCATCCGAGCGCTCTGGAAAGGGAAGAAACACTGGAGTGTTTGGGTGCTGGCAGCACATCGCAGTGATGTGACTCAAGCATCTCCTAGCAACGATGAGGGGCTGGTTATCCTCAGCACCATGGGTTCATTTTGATGAGGACCCACACTAAAGCTGAGGGTCCAGGTACGCCCCAGCCTTAGGGGACAAGAGCAGCCCCATGGCAGTGCTGCATCTTATACATATACCTATTGTAAGAGCAATGCTTTTTTCTCGCCAGATTTTAGTGTTATTTGGAATTGTCAAGGAGCAGCAGCAGGTAACAGGCTGGAAGCAACAACCCAAACAGAGGCTAAAAACAAGGTCTGGCCTCTGCAGTGCCCAGGCTCAAAGCTGAACCCCCCTGGGATGACTTTCCCTTTGTTTCACTGGACACTGAACCTTCCACCTCTTCCACCTGGCAACGTTTCACCGATCTTATCGGCAGCAGGGAGACAGGAGAGGAAGGGGTACTGAAAAAGTACCTTTAGAATTACATTATTTCTATAAAAAGTCACTTAAATACAAGAAAAAACCTATTGTTATCAGTTGGAAAAAGAAAATCAACTTGGGAAAACCTTCTGAATTCCTTATGTTCTGAGCTTTAAATAGAAGCCCTAAGTAAATAATTTTACCTGCTCTACAAAGGGGAAACAAGCCTTCTCTTGTACAGCTCCTGGGCTGCCACAGCTGTTAAATCCCCCTTCTCTAACAGCTTCTGCTGCTGGAGCAAAGGAATTGTTTTTAAATGCTGCTCAATACTTAGCAGAACTAAACCAGAGATTAATGGTTTATAGTTTTCATTTGTATTTCCATTAGAAACAAGAAAAGCAGCCAAGCAAATATCCAATTACCTCTGTGCACAGCCTTCCCCCAGTCTGGGACAGTATGACCAAGCACTTGAGAGCTTTGTTTTTCCAAGGAAAGGAATAAAATCTGCCTGCCCCAAACCTGCCATTACCCCTCTGAATCCTGGCTGTGTGAATTCTCAAGCCAACAGTTTTTCTGCTAAGATTACTTCTGTTCGCAGGAAAAATCAAATCCTGAGATATCTTACACCCATCTTTTCTATAAGTTATAGGTACTAATTAAGCATCTCTTGCTGATGCTTCTTCACAGTTCTGTTTAGTAACTGCTAATGAATAATATAAAACAGCATCAGATTTTATATAAAGAAGTTGAATTCAGTGCTGGGCAGGTGATTTTGTCTCCCTGGCCTGCCAGCCAGGTTGGATTTGGACAGGAACACAGTGGGGCTGGGGTCAATTCAAGGTTTAAAGGGAAATTTCAGGACTCCCAACAAAAAGGCTGCTTGAAGCGACTCTGCTCAGGCTTGAGACAGCTCTGCTGGCGTGACAGGGCTGGGCACAGCCATTTACTTCCAGTTGCATTTTGCTGCTGTTTTACATAGGAGGCCGAGTTGGGAAGAACACACAGAGTGCACAGGTGATGCTGCTTGTCTTCTGGGAGATTTCAACAGCTTTTTTTCACTTTATACTATTACACCTGAGATTCATAAAGGACTTTAAGGAGAGTTTCTTTTCCTCCAAACATCGTGGTGAGCAAGGAACATGAGTACCTCACCCAACTGGGAGTGCTGGGGATACACCTGTCCTGGTTATCAACTTACAACATGAGACCTTGATGAGCTGCTCTGACCCAGGACCCTGTGTCACACCTCCAAAATGCACCACAACCTACAGCAAGTCCACACAAGCTCCAAGTGTTGGGTCAGGGCGCAGGGAAAACCAAACAGCAGCTCCTGGGATGCCGCCAGCACTCCCTGGAAGGTGCCTGGTTTTCTTCAGGAATCCTGTCACAAAACCCCCTCGATTGAAACTCCAAGCTCAAAGACCTGTTCAGGTAAGTTTAAAACTGTGAGGCTGCATCTGAACCCAACCAAGAGGAAACACACATCACTAAACCACAGCAAAGCACAAAGCTTCCCATAAGATTTACTCCCCTTTACCACAATGCGGGTCGCGTGAGCCGTGGGTGAAAGCCCAGCAGGAGCGCTTCTAAAAACACCAACAAAGTGATCCCAACACAACTTGGACACTCCTTGGTATGTTTTTCCTCTCTATTGGTACAGTGAACATTATCAAACTGATTTACAAAACACAATAAGGTGAGCGTGCCTGCAGCTACCCCACAGGGCTATCTGTATCCCAGTCCAACCTCGCAGTCACCCCTGCACCCTTCCCTCCTCTGGCTCAGCTGGTCTGCACAGATGTGTCTGACCAACCAGAAGTGCCTCCCAAAATGCTTTTGCAAGTTCATAGATCAGATGCTCCAGTCTTAAAGCATTTATACCATATGCTCTAACACTTTCTGAATCAAAGACAATCTCAAAAATCTCATTCCTTGCCATTTTATACTTGAAAACAGAGGTGTACAATAAAATGGTAAGAAAGCAGCATTTTTCACTGAATCCTAAATATTAAAAGCATTTCTACAGGATATTTTAAACACTAACTAGGAAAATAAACAAAAACCTGCACAGGCCAGAGCTCTGCACAGCCTCCCCACAGGGAGCAGGGACGCCCCAGGCTCTGTGTTTCTCTCCAGAAGCACAAAAAACCCTTCTTCTATTCAAAGAGCTGGGTTCAAAGCTGTGCCTTTGTCTAGCAGAAGTTTCCAACACCTTCCACGGTGCTTTTGAGAGAGATTGATACAGGCAGAGGAACAAACCAGCAAATGCAGTTTAAGAGATGAATCAAAGCTCCGGTGTCGGGCCAGACTGCCTTTGCTTGGCTGGGGGCTGCTTTGGTCCTGACAGCCCCACACACCCCAGCAGGAACAATACAGTGAGACTGAAGTTTTGCCTTTAAAAAAAAGCAGCAAAGAGCTTCTGTACAAATATTGAATCCATGAACAGATTTCTTTCATATTAGCTGCTTCAAAAAGCTGTTTTACAGCAGATGTGTTGCTCTGGCTCAGAGAATCATTTGCCACACCAGACAATCCCAGTGCTGGCACCGCTGGTTTCCCCTGCTCCTCACTGGAACAGCAAAGAGGATGTTAACTTGCCCTGTTTAAGTGTTGCTCTTACTCCACGAGCACAAATGAACAGAGTTAAACATAAATATATACTATTTTTTCCCCTTTCTAAAATATAAAAGTACATTTTTCAGGGGGTGAACGTGAGGCCCAGCAGGGATTCTATCTATTCAGCCACAGTTCCAAAACCTCAGCAATTACACCTCTAGACAGTTGCTATGTGAAGCACATTCATGTCTGAGCACTCCAGTAGATCTCAGTGCAGACGCTTGGGAATCTAGTGCCAAATCCCACACGTGTGCAGGGGCAGCTGTGAGCACACCCCTGCAACGTGTGCCCTTTGGAAGCACATTCTAGGGCTCAGCTGGGATGTGGGGCTCCAAGAACCACGACACAGGTGGCACTGCCTGGGGGACTCCAGCAAGGGCTGATTCAGGCTCAGGGCTACAGAACCCATGCAAAGCACAGATTTCAAAGCACAACTCCTGAAGCCTCTGGAGCTGCTCAGAGATAACAGCAGAGCCGTAATGGAAGAAGGAAGAAAATAATAAAGCCAACAAGTATGACACCTATTCAAGATGCCTGTAAAAATATTGAGCTATTATTGCTGAATACATTTCTGACACAATAGAGTCTCTCTAACACATTTCAGGACTTCAAACAGGAGCAGAATAATGTTCTGTCAGTGCCTCTCACAAACACCAGCGGCAGAAAGGGATGTTTCTTCTACAGCAGGAGCAAAGTACCTCCTGCCAACGGGTCTCTGAACCCTCCTAACCCCAGTGTCCAACATTTTGGTGAGAGAAAATTTCACTTTGACCTGACATCTAGCCCAACAGCTGGTTTTCAGTGTGGGGATGTAGGGAATTGTTTTCTTTCTTCGATGCCAACGTCTTCTCTGTGGTTCTGTCTACACAAGGGATACAGGGTGCAGGAGACAGACTTGCTCTAAGTGGGGATGGAAATTAGCCTGTGGTTGAGAAACTGAAGTCAAGAGGAATAATGAAGGTGAAGCCTGACTCAGATCTGTTTTTTACCTGACCATGTAAGGCACCATGTAATGGGGAAGGGTCCCCTTCATTCCCCTTCAACACGCTGCCAGCAGAAGCAAGTCATAAAGAACCAATAAGGAAAATGACGTTCCCAAAACATAAAGAGTTCATTGAAACAACCCCAAGCATTTCACACCCAGCAATGCTGAAGTTAGCTCACTCTGCATTAGCCAGTATCATTTCAACATGGGAGGGAAGGAGCATGTCAACAAACTAGGGAAGAGATACAGATGACACAGCTGGGCTAGTAAAAGCAGAAGGCTGGAGTCTCATTATCCAGTCCAGTACCACGTACTGTGCAGCCGAGTGCATCAGATGAAAACTTCCAGCTCTACGGCTTCAGGATGTTAAAACAACATCATAACAACATGTACTGGGATGCTAATAACAGCACTGTAAATAGGCATAAATTTTAGCAATCAGGGCCACTGGAGCACAGTTGTCATTAAAGGCATAATAAAAAGAAAGAGCCAATAGAGAGGGGGCAAAAAGCCCATGGGAGCTGGCAGGCCGCTCTGCAGGCACCACGCGGAGCTGTAGCACTAACATTAGGTACAGGCCTCTGGCACTGAACTCCCAGCCCATCTCCAGCTCCTTGGAAGTTTGTCGGTGCCTTTTGGAGGTTATAAGCTTTCACATTTGATGCTCAAACTGAGTGCTAAACCCACTCATTTCCCTAACATGGAAGTGCTAATCTGAGTCACTGGAAGGGGTTGGGAAGGGACACGTGTAGAAGTGTATTATTTGGCTGAGACATGGCTGCCATAACTGGTGATAGCATGATGTCTCACAAATGAATCACAGGAGGCTTCGGAGCCATCTCCTCATGTAGGGCTCAGTGAAGGTACCTGGGTGCAAGCCAGAAATCTGCTGCCTAAGGTTTTAGTAGCAGCATCCCTTCTGTTAGCCACATCATTCCACCCTCACCTTAGTCTTTGCAGTTGCTCCCAAAGACACTAAAAACTCTGCTAAATCCTCTCTGAAGGACCAGGAGCCACCCATGGATCATCGCTCCACACTGAAGATAGTTTATCAAAGATAAGGCCTTTTCTCATAATGCAAACCTCAAAGCATGTCTGTTAGACATGGAAAGAGGAACAGTTTTATCAGAAAGTATTAATTGGTTCACATGCTCTTCTTTAAAACACAAGGGCCTGATAGGAGATCTAGTAAATCTAAGTGTTAGATCACACTGGCACAGAGCACAGATAACAGCTGATACGTATCTTCCTCAAAAACTTAAATATCTTCTGCAATTCAAAAAGAAATTAATTACTCATGGTGTGGTTTCAGCTACACTGTGCTAGAAGTACATTGTAATAGGGTCCTGTTACCCCAATGTAACATCTGATACTGGAAAATTTTCACTACAAAGAAGAAATCTATATTACCAGCTTTCCTATCTACAAGGCCATACGCGTGTGAAGGTGCCGGTATGCTGAGCCCCACTGTGCTGGGGTGTTACCCAAGCTGTAGGAAACCCTCACACAGGCTGTAGAACCACCCCAGCTTTCAGGGTCACCATCTTTTCAGACAGCCCACACACCTTTCCCTACACATAGAATTCAAGCAAATATTCCACATGAATTCCCAACTCATCCAGGCAGATGTTGAAAATACAGGATTCTGCTCCATCTATCAGGTTTTTTCCTTAATTCAGTATTGAACCACAATTAAAATCATTCACATGCACCATGAAACAACAACCAGATGAGAATCAACATATTGGTTAAATCCACAAGGCCCCAAAGTGCTGCTGGAGCCCAAGAAACGTGCCTTCCTCACCACCTCTCCCTGTAAAGGCTTCATTATTCTCAGGTATAGTCTTTAGAGATTTCTGTAATTTCCTTGTGTTAAAGGTATCAGAGAAGAAGGCTTAGTCTGTGCCTTAGCTCAAATGCTAGCGTAGGAATAGGCTTTACTAACTGCTATGGAATCAATACAGAATCTGTTTCCAAAATCACTCTGGCCTTCCCAGCAGGGCTGAATTGCAGAGGAAGCATTGAGAGCACAGAGCATCCGTTTTCCCTTCCACACCCCTGCACTTCTTGGATCTTGCAGCAGTGGGGTGCAAGTACAGGCATGGAATAAACCTGCAGCAGGCCCGTGGGCATCACCTAAGAAACACTCAGAACCTCAACACAGGACACAGGCTCACTCCTTTGGCTCAGGCTGAAGAGGCAACTGGGGATCTCTTTCTGGCAGTGTTTATTGATCCTCACTGGCTTCTCAGGGAGCTGAAGAACCTTCTAGATGGCTAAAGTTCAGTGAGAGGAGTCCCCTTCCAGTCACAGGGTCAGGAGCCTTCAATAGATTTGCTTATAGAAATACAGGATTTTCCATCACTTGATGCAAACCAGTCTAATAACTGTCTTTGCAAACCAAAACCAGACTAGGTAACTGATCCAACTCACCCCTTGTTCAAACCAAGAAGGTAAAGACAAGTCACCTGCTGTCCAGGTATGGGCACACACATACAGGCAGGATACCAGGCAAAGACGCATTGGGTTCCTGTTTTCTAGGGGAAATTCCTGTCCCCAGCTTTCAGTTTGCCTCTCTGATATTTCACATCAATCTGTTCTTCAGTGTCTTGAACCTGGCTCCACCCTTAGGCTACAGACAAAAGCTATCCCCAGAGCACTTACAAAACGCTTTTACTTAGCAAGGAGAACACAGCCAGTTACAATCAGTTCACAGAAAAACCCAAACCAGTGAGTCCCTGGGTAGCTTTGCTTTCCACTTCCCTTTAGGTGTTCTGTTCGAAAAATATTTTCCAATATTTTCTTCTATCACATTCTCCTGTAACAATCCTATTTTTACTTCACTTTTATGAGGCTCTGAAGAACACTGCTTGGTCATCATCCAGCACTATTTCTTTTCATGTATCAAATCCCATCTGTGACTGATCTCCAACTGCACCGAGACTATTCTTTAGCTAAGCAACCTGAAAATGCTGCTTTTCCACCCATTTTCCTTCACAGACGTTCCAGCTCTGTGACTGCTTGAATCTTCCCTGCTGAAATCCAGCCCCAGCTTATTTCTTGTACCACCACACAGGCCAAATTATTTAACTGTTCCTTCTCAATCTGAAAAAGGGTCTGTGAACCTGGACTGCTGGGCAGCTCTGTAAAAAGCCTGACCTCATTTCCCAGGGAGCACTTCCCCTGCCACCCACATCCACACGTGTCTGGCTGCCTGTTCAGCTCCTCTGCGATCTCAGACTCCAACAGCAGGTGCCTACACCCCAGTTTCAAAGATGGGGACAAAGATATCTACACATAAACCCCAAAGCTGACCTCACTGCTCTGTGAGGTTTTCTGAAACCTTCCCCACAAGACTCATGGATGCTGCTCCAGGGAAGCTTCCACCATCCCTTCTGCTCACAGTCACATACCTCAACAGCAGACTGTTGGACATCTTTTTTATATGTGAATAAACTCCTGCACATCTTTTTTATATGTGAATAAACTCCTGCCCAGCACAGTCCACAAGCACCTAGCCATCCCACACCAGAGGGAACAAACCCATTTACACACACGGAGGATGCTGCTGCTTCTAGAAAGCACCTCTTGTGTGTGTACAAGAAGAGCTCAGGAGAGCTTGCAGACATGCCTTGCTCCCTTCTTTTCATTCTCATACAATCACCCTGGAACAAAGGACTGGAAAGCTAAATTCTCCAAGCCCAAAGTATGGGGAGGAAATGCAGGCAAGGAAATTATTTTTTTAAAGTTCTAAGAAACTGAATTTACATATCTAAAACCTGTAGGCAGCCCTAGCAAACCATGTTTCCTTCTCTTTGGAAAGCAGCTGCTCCCTGCATCCACAGCACAGCCTAATAAATTCCATAGCAACCCTGTGAAACACGCAAACAGCAGCCCTCAATAAGGCACAAGAAGAAATTTGAGCCCTGTGAATAGAAAGGGGTCCCAGAGGTGCTTTGAAATACCAGTTCCTCAGGATACATATCACCCACCATTCACACTGCATCTTCCAAGGATCGAAGTTCAGCCTGTGTCTCCTCCAGACCCCACTTCCCCTTGCAGCAATGCCACTCCTGACTCTGTGGTCCCGCAGAGGAAGGGCTTGACTGCTCTTCTGTCCATCACAGATGGGATAAGACCAACTTAGAATCGGGGAAGCACACCCAGAAGACAAGCCTGGGCATAGCCAAGATCTTCCCTCTCAGTACATCCTTTTGTCCACTTCAGAACAAGCCCCTTGAGGATGCTGCAGGAACCGGTACAGAAATACCCCTGCTGCTACACAGCCAGAAGGGTTGAGTCTTTCTGCCAGGGTGAGCAGGAGCCATATACGTTTGTAAAACATACAATAAATAAATCAAACCTCTGCTATCCCTATCAGCAGCATTTAGCATTTCCTCCAGGTCCACATGACATATACACTTTATATAGTAACAGGAATTTGTGAATTTTGTCAAGCAAGAGAGATAGAAGAAAAATACATTTCTGGTTGCAACCACTATTGACTTTTTTTTAAATTAAGAGTTGCATAAATATTTTTCTCTCTCATCCTCTTGAAACTCCCCACTTAGCTGCAAGGAGGAAATATTTACTTAAGATACACACATTACCTGGTCTGGCTAAGTCAAAGAAAGCAAACACAAATAAAAACAGTGTTAAAATTATTTGTTAGGGCACTCAGATAACTCTGTTCCTCTCACAGCACTGGCAGGGATAAACCCTGCAGAAGGTTGCCAGGGTTTCCTGAAGATGAGGCCAAGACCTACCATCCACTTGGAAAATCCCAAGAGCCTGGGGATGTCCACATATTCTCATCTCCAAATGCTAAGGGCAGAGCATGAGGGCCATGGTGTGGCCTGGCAATGGTTTCCACATGCCTCTGCTGCTGGAACAAACTGCCCTTAGGTTGAGAGGGGAGCAGGGCAGGCAGCAAGAGGATGCAGGCAGGCTGGCAGCTGGCAGTGCAGGCCAGAAGGGCAGTGCTTCTTGGGGCACCTCAGGGCAACCATGCCAAAAGCATGCAAAGGCTGTGATCTCCAAAGCTGCTTAATTAGAACACAAAATCCTAAACAAGAACAGCACAACTCTCCAGACACAACACACAAATCTTCCTCTATGAAAACAAGCCCTGCCTGCCCCCCACCCACTGCGGCCTCACAGAGCTGTCCTTCCTTCCAGCCTTGCTCCCACACACCTGCTGCAGAGCCCCAGCCCACACGTCGTTTTTGGTCGCTCCAGACTCTGTCTGCTGGCAGCAATCTGATTTCCCTCCTCCGGTTGCCACCTACCCCTCGACTCATTCCCTGCACACACATCCAGTGCTGGAGCCTGTCCTACATGGGCTGGGGCAGGTCCTGCTCCAGCCACCCAGGGTCCATCCCACCAGGCCACAGCTCCCACACCCAGGCAGACAGGTAAAACAGCCCTGATATCCTGAATGACTGTCCTTGGGAGATTCAGAACAAGTTGGCTCATGTTTGTGCCAACACGGTGACAGGAACCCCACCAGCCCCTTGAGTTCCCCGAAATGCCAGCACTAGGCAAGGAAGCTGAGCCAGAGCATTCAGAGAGTGGGAAGGAATCTGAATTACTGGGACGAGCTCGGTGGCAGCACTGTGCACACACATCACTGTCTGGTTGGGAAAACCACCAGAGCTTGTCCCTTAGAGAAGGATGCCAGTGTGCACCCAGGGGGTGCTCATCTTCCTGCAGCTCTGCTCCCCCTTCTGCCCTGCAGTGATCCAGAGAATTGTTGAGATCCTCCTTCCTCTGCCCAGCAGATGTTTGGGACCAGGCACATCTGGTGTCTGAAATGTTTGAAACTGCCCGATCAGTTTGAAGCTATGTTGCTTATTAGCACTGTTCTGAAAAGTGCTTCAGAATTTCAATTGCAAGCTCCATTTCCCAGTTTCCTGACATCACTGGTTCAAGTACAGGACTAGGAATGGGAAAACACAAAGATGCAAATTGACATACTTCCCAGGAGAAAACCCCAAGCTTTCCCTGTTTGACTCCTGTCCTGGCAGCCAGCAGAAACCCATCCACACTCTGCTTTTATCTTTCATTTTCACCGGAAGGTTTTATTAGCTCAATTAGCAGAGTTATCCACATCGAAATTCCTCTCTCATTACTTCACAGCTCTTGAGCACACCATTCAGTAGGCAGAAAGACTTTGAGCTGCAATTTATGGCAAGCTTGAGAATCATTCAGTCTTCCCCTTCTTCCCATACTCGAAGCAGCTGTCCAGCCTGTATCAGCGTGGAGCAGCCCTGCCAGTGCCCGGGGTAGCTGCAGTCGGTCTGCCCCAGGACACAGAGCCCACAGCACGTATGCAGGTGCTCCGAGCAGCACTGAGGTGGTCAGCAGCTCAGCCCCAGCTCCCCAAGCCCCTCACGGGACACAGGACTGGCACAGCTTGGCCACCAGCAGGTGGAGAGCATACAGGGGCAAAGACAGCCTTATAAAGACAGAAAAGAGCTAACACCTTGATGGAATACTACTGCTGCCTTGCTGCAACAAAGCAATCTCATGAAGTACAGCAGCCTTTCCTTGCTTCCATCATTATTATTCTATTAACACACTCTACCTTTTATTCTGCCTGAAATAATATTGATTTATACTTTTCCTTAAGGGCAGCTTTAAGATGCAACTGAACTATTATCTCTACATTATCTGAAATGGAGCAAGCGTTTTCCATCAAGTCTTCACCTCTCCAAGACAGAAACCCTCCCACCCATGTATAATCAGTGCTGTGCCTGGGAAGGATCTTTGTCCTGGCCACAGCTAGTGACTGGAAGGGAAATAGACTCCAGAGCCTGCTGCCTGGACCGCTGCCACGCTCAGTGCTCAGCATCAGGCAGGACCAAACGCCTGAGGATTTCCAAAGCTCTTCATTGTGGCTGCAGAAACTGAGCACTGGAGACCTTTTACATTCTCCTGTAAGCCCAACAGCCAAGTCATTGAGCTGCCACCCAGAAAAGGACATTTGGCTCTTCCAAATCCATTCTCTTATCATCCCATACCCTGACCAGGATGGTAGGTTGAAGGATGTAACGTACCAACTCCCAGACTCGGTGCATCCCGACAAACATGACTCCTACAAGTACAGCACATCATGAATGAGCTTCCAGGACAATCCCAAGCACTATGAATACAGTTGTTCATTGTCTCCAAAAGTGCCAAAATATTATTGAAGACCCAAGAGATGAACCAGCTGAGTCAAACTGGCTGTTGCAACACATACTGTGTGCTTGCAGAAAACAATGCACACAGAGGAGAAGCATCCGAGAGGCCAAGTCATACTGCCAGCAGCTGGTACCATTACAGGACAGTGGTCATCAGCAGGATGTGTGAATTCAGCCTATCTTTAGCATAGAGAAGCATTTCAAATATCAGAGATACACTCTATGTGTAAATGCTGACTTTCAGCAGCCAGGCCTGCACAGAATCAGTATCCATTCCATACTGCTAGTTAAGGAACCCCAGTGCCAGAGTCAGGCACACGGAGATTTATCTGAGCTCTCAAACTCCTCTATGGGTGGACTGAGATCACTGCTGTTTCTGTGAAGCGTGAGTCAACTTCCCACACCTTAAACCAGCAAATTACTGTATCATTTCTCCCATGTTTGTCATTCAGAGCACTTAATCTCAGGGAGGAGAGAGCATTTGTTTCTTTGACAGTGGCTGATAAAGAATATACTTGTCCAAAAGCATTCTGCAAGGGTCAGTATGTGGCCTGTTACAGGGGATTCTCACACAGCCTTCCAGCATGGAGCAGATGGAGAACGTGCTTCCACTGCTATTGAATCCCATCCATTCCTGCAAATGACTGTTTCCTCTATTTGCAGTGTGATTGAGAGAGAGGCAAAGAGATCAGGTCAGTGCTCACAGTGTGGATCGACAGAATCAGCATTACACCAATACAGAGATTATTAACACAATGCAGCACAGAAAGCACCGTGTTACCCTGTATCTCTCACTGCCACCCGCTGTGCCGGGCCATAACGGAGATGGCTCAACCGCTTCATTTCACTAAACAGATCAATCCATGATGAGGTGATTTGTATTGCATTATTCTGCCTCTGTTGTGCCTTCTAGAAGTTGGCAGTGACTATTTGAGAAGCAGACGTGCCGTTCTAAGGATAAGCAGAAGCGCCAGGCCTCCACGCAGCCACTGGCTTTACATTACACAGCGCTCGTGGAATGTCTCACTAAACCAGTCCTGCACTGAAGTCAGATTTGCCACTTTTCTACCCCAAATCACAGATTTTCCCATCAGTGCTTTGACTTTGAGCTGAATTCCTGCCTCTGAACCACCTTTCAGAAGGTAGTTAATACTGCCAGCAGCTTATATCATGTTATTCTTAAGAAATGAGCTTAGAAAGAGACCAATATCACAGACTTTCAGCTTCCACAGCTGAAGAGCTGATGGGAACAGAGAGCCCCATTCCAGGCCCAGAACTACCCACTGAATCGACACAGCAAGTCTGTTAGCAAAACAAACCAACTCAGAAGAGCAGAGATTAGAGAACAAAACAGACAGAAAGCATTGATTAATTCTATTGATTCAGAGCAGCACTATGTGCATTTAACACTGCTCCAGAAATAAGACTCTCCCTGGCCCAGAATTTACATGGCTAATGGAAATACCATTACTTCAAGGACTAAAGTACACCAAGAAACGGGAAGGAATCTTCCAGACAGTATGAAAAGCTTTCCAACTTGAAGCCTGAGTCAGCTGAGACTGCACACCTGAGAACAACATTATATATAATCCGAGACCAGACTTGCTGAGAAACCCAGCTGGATTTACAAGAGAAGAGGTATTTCCATCACACAGTTCTATAATTCCTCTTCAGCAAGTGTTCGTGGGCAAGGCAGCAAAAGGCATGTCCCCAGGAAAGAATGACATCAAATACTGTTTGCCAAATCCTTAATTTGAAAAATAAAAATCAGGAGACACTAAGCACATGCCCACAGTTGATCCCTAGAATCTCCTTTTCCCAGGGTGTCCCTCTTCACCCACCCACCTCACAATGCCTCACCGATAGCCATGCCTCCAAGGCAAGGTTCTGAGCACAGACAGGACTTGGAGTAGGAATAGTGGACATTTAGTGCAGGTAAGGACAGAACAAGTACAGTGTGTGCTCTGACGTTGCCAGGAGATAAAGAGAAAGGGGGGGGTTTTGGAAGGCTAAATACATTTGAAGCTCCTATCATAGCCAGGTAACTTTCCCACAGGCTCATTCCTTGGTCACTCCAGTTTGTAGCCTAGGATATTTAAACTGTCATGTCTATTAAAGTGTCACACTATGAGTTGTAGGAGCAAGGAAGGACTGTAGATTTGCCTCCAGCATCCCTGATCCACAGGCTGTAACCTCTGGCAACAGGCAGAGCAGGCACTTAGGAGCAACGGCTGAGTCACTGAGCTCTTTGCTTCAGCACCCACGTCATCCCCACAAGAGAATGTTAACCAGGTCAGGAAATATGCCCAGAACTGTGGCTGGTGTCATGCAAGGGTCTTGCAGCAGCTAGTGATACCAAAATTTAAGACAACAGGTATTTAAAGAAACAGAACTGAGACTGCAGCATCAATTGTCAACTAAATCTCTTGCTGTGAATAAAAATCAATGATAATCTTGTCTCTAACTTTTTAGGATGTGTTCAACAGATATATTACAAAGACTCTGAAAGCTAATGGAACCTGGAATATGAGCTTCATCCTTAAAATGATATGTAACATAATTATGCATAATGTTCTTCCACTGTGTTACAGATTTCCAGGAGAAGTTTGACTTCTGTATAATTGCTTATTTGACACTGGTGCCTGTAACTGAAATCACACCGAGCTTTCAGCTTGTCAAATATTTTGTGGGCTTCCACACATGAAGCATTAGACCTGGCCTGACTTTTTTCAGTCATCTGGCCCAAGTGAAGCATCCCTCCAGATCTCCTCAGCTTTAGGTGTTGCTTCCAGCTGCCCACAGGGCTGAATGTACTGGAACTGACACTGCCATCATGAGAAGTAAATGTCCTTCCCAAGGACACGAGGCACCACCTGTGCCCCAAGCCAGAACAGAGCATAACAAACACTCTGCTCAGCATTTCCTGGGGACATGGGCAGTACTTACCCAATTCAAAGGCAAAGCAAGCGTACCAGAGGAAACAAAGTCCCACCGCTAGGACATAACTTCCTCACACAGATACGACCAGTATTCCATCACCCCATGCACAGGATCTCCTCTCATGTATTCTACTTTCATTGCACCAGTGATTCCTTGTGTTGTGTTCAGCCAGCACAGAGACCCGGCAGCTGAACCATGCAGGGCAGAAGCCTGAAGCAGACGAAGAGCATCCCCAAGCAGCCACGAGCTCCTCCTCACCAAGGGCTCTGCTTTGCTCCTCCCATAACTGAGTGAAGATCAAGCAGACTGGCGTTTGCACCTGGAGGCAAAGGTGAAGGTATCCTGAGCACCCACTATGGTGTTGCAGGGCTCTTACCCCCAGCTACAAGTATTATAGCCAGGAGGCCTGAGGTGTTCGTATGAGGAGCACACCACACCATCTAAATAATCAGGCTGTAAGTATGCTGAGTTATTTGAATGCGCTGCTACAGTGGTAAGGGATTTCTATTTAAAATTAAAACCAAGGACAGTATGAATAAAGATGAATTGGAATTCATAAAGATGAATTTGGTTGGATTAAGGGAACAAGCGCGCAAACATCTGACGCAGACGAGCTTCAGCTACCGCAGCAGAAACAAAGCCAGCGCCACAAAAACCACTGGAAACTAGGTTAAAAGAGACAGCGCGAGGAGAAGATTGAGAAAGGTGAAAACCAATAGCAATGAAGGTTAAAGCCCAATCCACATACTCTGCCTTTTCATGCACATAACTCACGGTGCAGAGAAAAAGATTATCTCCCACCACTGGAATGGCTCGGTGCCTCAAGGAAATGCAAAACAATTACTGCTACAGAATAAAAAAGACCACAGGATATGAGGAGGAATACTCTCCCAACAACAGAAAATGTAAAAGGAGAACAAGGGAGGAAGCCTCACTGCATACAAATGAAAACCCGCAGCAAAAGGACATCGCATCAATAGGGAGAAAGACATAAGCATCACCACACAGACCCAGGGTGAAGTGGGGTAATAAAGACATATAGATCCAAGTTCTCCCAAGAACAATGAAAGTACTCTTCGGAGCTAAAATCCTGCCCACTTGAGCAGAGGTTCCCTGCAAGCAGCCAAGGAGCATCTCTGTAAGCTGTACCTGTGCTTCACACAAAGAAATTCATTTCCTAATGCATGGTGAGGAGGGAAGGGCTGATCCCGATTCCTCATTGTTATAAAATTAGGAACTACTGCACAGCAGCCATTGAAATTACTGCAAAGACAAGCCTTTTGCAGGTGTAAAAGGAAGCTCAGGCTCAAGGGGAAACACAGACTCCCTATTTTTAATCCTCCTGCAGCAGAAGGACTTTCGTTATTGACACAAGGAAGGAAAATACAAACAGCAAATCAATTTTGTCAATTTTTCAGGTTATGATTAACATAAAGCAATTTCCATAGCCTTTTTTTCCCCCATCACTGTTTTGGTGCTTGTAGCACTTCTACCTCTCATCTCACGCCACAGGATGAATATTTTAGGGGAGAGAACGCATGAGTGGCACCACAAAGTTTGTTTCTCGGGCAGGCAAGCTGCCATCCCTCAGAAGGCAGCTGAGTCACTCAGTGTATAAATAACTCTGGCAAGACAGTACTTGTGTCATGCTGTGAAGTCACTCAGTGGAGCCAGAAAGGTAGGAGCACCATGGCTGTTACCAGTACACCAGTGGTTCCTTTACCCCACATCCCCTGTGAGAGCTCTGCCTCTTCGGAGCAGCACAGCTGAGCATGGAGTCTGTCCTGTTCCAACTGCTCTTCTATTTCTTGTTATGTTTCTGTCCTGTCTGTTTGCCTCCGAATGCAAACATACCTCCTGGACTTCAGCCAGGTAAAATCTGAGGATCCGACCTTCGAGGCCTTTGCTGAAGGCTCTGTGCAGTCAGCATCTCCACTGGCTTCAGGGAGAAGCCTGTTGGAAAGCTGAGCCTTACTGTAAAAAGAAATGCAGAGATCCAAAGCAAAGATGCAAATCCTGATGCATCTGCTCTGCAGAGATGACTTGTACTACCTTAATAGAAGAAAGGCACTCCCTCCTTCCTTCCCTACCAGATCTTATTCCAAAACTTGCCATGCAATACCCTGAGCTGGTGCAGAACAGTAGGAAGCATTAAAACATGATGTTCCACTCCTCACCTGTAATCTGCCCTCCTTAGTGAACACCACCACAGGCTTTGATGGTGACCTGAACGCTTGCCTATATCAAGTTCCTTTAGTTACCTGGAGTAAATGTGGAGATTACAGCCAAATATTATTGTATTTCTTACAGTGAGCCAGACAATGTATAAAAATATGTCAGTACTACCCTGTGAATGTCTCACCTTTATGAAAACCAACCTTCTCTCAAGTTTTATCTTCTGCTGATGGGGCGTGTAACGTTCAGCTCACAGAAAAATATCTTTCTGAAAACGTCCACTTCTCACAGGAGGAAAAGCCATAACCCCCACAATGAAAACAACAAAATCCAGACTAAAAATAATCCCCATTTCCCTGTGGGAGAGATCTGAACAGATATTACAGCTCTCCTTCTGATGAGTGTGGTGGCTGTATTCATTTATTGTAAACATTTTCTTCTGCCTTTTTATTCTCTTCTGACAGAGGCAATAGCTAAGGTCAAGTCATCCACTGCCTAATGAAACTCTCCTGTCTCAAAACCAAACCCAGCAACCTTTCTCTGGGTAGCAGCAGCCGTTATTCTTCTTTCCCCACCTCCTCCACCTTCCTCTATGCTCTCCCATCTATACAGCAGATATTTCCTCCATTTTCTACTTTATTTCACATTGGTTTTACACCCATGTGATTGCAGGAAACAGGGAACAGGAGAGGGATGCTTTAAAAGCCTCACACTGATGCCATTTTGACTTGATTTTTATAGAGGAAAAAATGGCCTACTCCCTACTGTCATCACATTACCAACACGGCAGAACACTTTGGATCAAAATGAAAATTAACTGTATGTACGTTCAGAGCTGTATCACATCCACAGCCTGAACACAGCCACCAGCAGGCTGCACTGCCAAGGCTGCTCCCTGGATGATGGGCTGGGAGGTTCCTGGCTGCCACGCCACAGGGCATGTGTGATGTCATTGCCACAGCCCCTCCCAAGAGCAGGATGGCTGGTAGCACAGTCCCACCTTTCACATTTATCTCCCTGTCACAGGCGCCAGTCTGATGTCAGTGAATACAGACAAAGGAATGCTATGAAAGTCAGTTCATCTGGCATTGAGAGTCAACCGTGAATGAATAACAATCAATACCCCAGTGGATGCTTGATTACATGGTCTGCATGCTAGGCTTTAGAAGGCCGACCTCTCAAAGCATATTGCCATCTCCTTGGCTCCCCATGAGAGGATAAACATTTCAGCATGAGCACTGTCTGTCTAGGCACTTGTTTGTACAGTGTCCTAGCACAATGGGGCTCTGTTCTCCAAGCAGCTCTTAACGCAATGCTAAACACCCATTTCCTTTTACAGTGACACAATAAACAGCATGAGTTTAGTCTTCTACTTTGCAGGTAGGCAAAAGCCTCATTGACCAGATCCCCTGTTAGCTGCTCACCTTGGCAAGGCTCCTCTTCCTAGGTAGGAGAGAAGGGAATTGTTTTCCTCAGCAGCTGCATTCTTGCTTGTATTTGCTTCCACAAATAGTTTCAGCTACAGATTACCTTTTCTTTTCCTCCAAGTGAGAGATTTGTTGAAATTCCTGTTGCAAGATGAGTTGAAGGCAAGGGAAATTCGAGAGCACTTCAGCAGTGAATAGCAGGCTCTCTGCTTTGCCCCTCTGAAGACACCTCTTACCCAGCTACCACTGATCCAGCTCCTAGACTGAATGCTCACTGTTGGAAGAGAGGTATTATTTCAAAGGCTAGGTACATGTCTCCACAGCATTCCATCTTAGTGTCTCTAAACAGAGCACTCAGGTGGGCTGGCTCTTAGAAACACCTATGCTGGCTGCTGCTTTTGTTAACGCAGCAAAAGTCTCTGCAGTCCTGCCAGAGCTTCTAGCACTGCCCAACTGGGCTCTGCTCAGCTTCTCAGTACCTCCAGCAGCAGCAGGAGCCCAGTGAGCAGAGCTGCAGCAGCACCCACCTCACCACCATCCCAGAGCAATCCAGCCGATCGTGTCCAGACAGGGCAGCCCAGCTGGAAGCAGCTCTGCAGCATTCACCAGGGCCTCCTGCAAGCCACCTGCTGCCTTTTTTGCTCCTCCAGTAGTTTTTTACCCTAATTAGTACAGCCACGTCTGTTTTGTAGTTCTGCCTCAAACGTTTGGGACTAATGGTTGTTAGAAAGCAGATAGCTTTATATTTATTTATATTTGCTTTAATCCTCAAGCACTTTGCAGAAGAAACCAACTCTCAAACTCTCAATAAATCCCATTTCACTCCACAGTGAAATACAGCACTAGCTACCCTGCCATGGAAAGGTGCCTGCTGCTGACACCACACCACCCTCCTATTAAACCAGGCAGCAGTTTAAGAGCACAAATTATTTAAAGCAGTAGAGAAGCCTACAAGAGTCATTTAGTTAGCCAAAAGGGTTACCAGGCTTAGGAACAATTCAACATACCAGGGTTAGCTTGGAGCTGGGTACATCACTCCTGGCAAAATTCATTCAGTGACCTTGGCCTATTCATTGCCAGCTTAAGTGCACTGAGAATCTTCACCTCTTCAGTTTTCAGTTACCCAGCAGTGTTCCTGCCCCTGGGATAGACAGGGGTGATTGGGAGCCCAGACAGCTCACAAAGTGTCAGTGTAGAGTAAGGATAGTTTTCATGTAACAGGCACCTGGTCTGCTCTCAGTCCAAACCCAGCAATTTATTTCATGCAGCAATCAAACATTAATGGGTTTCTGGTTTTACCTGTCCAGACCTGAGATGGTGACTGAAGGAGATAAAACTGCATCCCATCATGGGTCAGAGCCAACTGAGGACTTTCATCTTGTACAAGGTTTTTTTATTTTACAAAAAAGAAAATTGGGATCTATAAAAAGTTTTGTTTGTGTTTCCCAAACAGGAACTTCCCTGTCAGTCTATCCCAGATTTCAGCCTCTTCATCTTTTCTTTGCATCTCATGCTAAGGACTCAAAGCCAAGGAAGATTTCTCTTAAAGGGCCATCTTATAAAAGTAAGCAAGGAGGTTTATTTCATATCTTAAAATTGGAAATGCATTATTGATGGGATCATTAATTATATATTTAGGATTTATAACCAAGAACGAAGGAAAGCACAATATTTGAATGTACATAATTGCTATCACAGCACACAATCTCTTTTTCTTATTAAACACAAACCCCATTTCTTCCTTGCATGAATATTTTATCTGAATATGTGTTCCAGTTATTTGGCAATATCTTCCATTCCATTTCAGCCCCTTTTTTGAATGAAGGCAACTAAGATGTGAAGATTTCCCACAGACATAATTGAGTTCTACTTCTAAATCCAAAGAAATCTGAAGCATGATGTCTCTGGCTGCTCCCTCCCCCAGGGGCTCAGACCCCCAGCCAGAGACCTGCAGCACCTCAAGTGCATCTCCCCATGCCCAGCACCACCCAGTCAGAGGAAGGGTTTGCCTTTCCATGCCTTGCAGGACAGCCTCCAGCTCAGGTCACACATTCCTGAAGGGTTTTGAGGGCAGCAGGTGGATGTGTAGCCATTTGCAAGGGCTCAGGGTACGTGTCTGTGTGCACAGACATGTGCATCTTCTTCTCAGGTTGGGAGAAGTATAGAAGCCTCCAACACGTTTTCAGCCACCCTAAAGAAGCTGCATCACCTCCTGAGTGCCTGCTTCACCTGAGGCTCTGAGAGATGTCCTGAAATACAAACACCCAATGCAGAGCTACAGGAAGGAGGATTAGAAGCTTTGGTGGGCACGCTTCCACCATTCTTCCCTCGTGCCTCAGGAGCTGCTCACATTTACTCTACCAGGTTTTTGTACTTAGTTTATCTAGGTTTAACAACACTATGTAACCACAAAACTTTCAAGTTACTGAGAAAACAGGATCCTCAGTGGCTTTTATGCTTTCTTCATTCATAGTGTAGATACCAAGACTCCTGCTTGGAGTCTGAAACCTCTGGTTCATTATTAAACATATGCGCATCATGGCCCTTACAAATCTCTATTAAACTGAGGATTAGGCAAGGGCTGGAACAGATAGACAGTATATTTTCATTCAATCTCCTTTAAAATAATGATGCATGCAACTTCATGTCATTACTCTTTAACGGTCTTAAGCCTATTTAATAGCACAGTAATATTCCAAAAAGGAAAAGGGAATTATTTCCACGTTTAATTTTCATCTCCGTAGTGAATGTGGTTCTTTCCATGGCAGATAAGCAGCTAAAGCTGCTTGGTACCTTAACCAGGATATGACTGCATTAGCTCTGCTACATTACAGCAGAGCTAATGAAACAAAGCTAAATGATTAGCTGCAGACTCCTTGGAGTATCTGAGCAATGTCTGCCTTGTTTCTAGGAACCCCCACAGAGGCCACAGATGCCACACCTGAGCAAACATTATCTGGCCTGTGTGACCAAGGTGGTTTCCTGTCCGGTCCTCAAGCACCCAGATCTGCAGGCTCCTCAGGGAGCTGTGGGAAGGTTACAGGCTCCCATCCCCAGCTCCACTCTTCTGCTGCAGCAGGAAGGAACAGCTGGAAGCCAAGGATGATCTGCCCTAGCTGGTGGTCAGCTCATTTGGATGGGAGTATCAATACACCTATCTTCCAGATGATGGGATGCCAAGCTGAGCACATGCTCAAATGCTTCACAGGGCCGAGACTTCATTGCTCAGCTAGTTGGAGCAATGATGGTACCTCTCATGCAGGGAAAGCTCTATTGACAAGGGATTACTTGCCCTACAAAAGCCTTATTCTTCCCTTATTTACATTAACACCATAAATGATGTAGATGCAGTCCTACTATACATCTGTGGAATGAAGCTGACCCTTGGGCTTCCTGACTCTTGTGCCATAGGTGGAAGTAACTCAGTTTTCTTTCTTCAGTAAAAATCATGATCACAACCCCTGGTTGTGATGCTAACAGAAGTTCCTACCAGTTTAACTCAAAACAAAACAGAAAACCCCAACCCTAAAGAGATGCAGAGGGAGGCTGTGCAGGTCAAAACACAAAGGGTATCTGAGTTGAGGTCCACAACCCCTTTCTTTCAATGCAATGTGACTGATTTTTTCCTAGGGGATGTTAATATATCCCAATTTCAGCTTTAATTAGCTTCTCCAGGATTGTGAGTGCTTCCGCAAGACTCTTTCCTCTAAGTTCTAATTATAGATGGGTGATAGATTAGCCAGTGTTTGATGACCTTTCATAGCTCATTCCTGGTCCTGCCTTTACCCTCAAGCAGAGACTCCCCAGCTCCACCTGCACACAATGCTTCACAGCATTCCCACCCAGCCTACGGAGCCCAAACCCAAGCTCGGGGTGCAGCCTGCTATCAAAAATACACCTTATACACTGCAAGCATTGTTTTATTTCAAAACCCAAAGCAAATACACCAAGACATTTCCCTTGTTCAAACATAACCAGAGTCACGAAGCTGCAGCGAGGTGTCTCCTGGCGTAGGGTAGCAATGAGCTAGCAGAGGACAAACCCATACTGCCAGAGGCCTCTTCTCATTTCCATGAGCTGCTTTACAATCCAGTCACACCTACAGGAGCTGCGTGTTTCTGTATTTATCCACCACTAATCCATAATTCTTTATGAACTGAACTTTCTCTCATTAAATTGTGTCATGGCTGTTGTCAGATGAATAAAGCCAGGCTCGCTCCATGCGTGTGCATACATAAAGTCACTGTCAGTTTACTCGCATCACGGGCTGAGCTGTTTAACATCTGGCAGCTAACGGAAATGCTGTCAACCTGCCGCTCAGGTGAATGCTGTGGTGTACCCTGCTCTTCAGAGATTATTAACCAGGCAAGGTATTTACTTGAATGCAAAACATGAGACATTTGGCCTATATTAACCCAACACAGAGAGGCTGAGCTCCTCCCCTCTCCCTGGTGCTGACACTCACAGTGTAAGGCTTCCCACTGACACCACTGCCCTCACGCATAGCGCTGCATCACGCTGGAGGAGAAAGGGGCTCCATCTCCTCATCCATACTGAGCAAGAGCAGAGGGCTTCAGGGCTGTGGTGCACCTCTGCGGGGTGAAAATATCCAACATGTTTGAGACTGAGGAGTCAAGCACAGGGGAACACTCAACCAACCAGTAATGAATGCCAGTCACAGAATTACAAGGTTGGAAAAGACCTTTAAGATCCTCAAGTCCAACTGTTCCTGTCCTGTGCTAAACCAGAGTCAAATGAGAAACACACAGAAGTTTTCTTTGCAACTGATTATGGAATGAGAGAGGAAGGGACTGTCTTCTAATGCTTTCAGATCATCATCAGGTGTCTTTGTGGAATTGAGGGCTTAGGCAAAAGAAATTCCTGGCAAAGTCTACGTGAGTATCTTAACAGCCTCTGGGCTCCAACAGCCTGGTTCCGGAGTCATCACTGGAAATCCAAAACAGGAGCTTCAGTCATCTGAGTACATCATGCAACTTCCCTAGTCACCCACAAAGCGTGCTCAAGTAATACCACCATCAGAGCTTCACTGCTGCAAGTGCTTCTACAAGACAACTAAATTTATTCAGGCTGTAGGAGGTTCCCCTTACTCCCCCAACAACTGCCCTACACACAAGCAAAATCCCTGCCAGCCTTCCAGACTGCTCATACCTCCTCAGGAGAGCAAATTCCGGCCACATTAGCTCCCTGCTCTCACCAGAGCACACCAATATCTTCTCCAATTTCACACAGATATCACCAATGCTACTAGAGCCATCAACACGCAGATGGGCAGAGCCCAGGTACCTCAACTTTCACCTGCACGAGCCCTACCACCCACACAACAGCTCTAAGGCAGAGGGTCAGCAGATGGTCCTATTCTTAGTGATGGGGCTCAAAACCTCACTGCTTTCCACAGTCTGAATTGATCCTTGTAGAGAATTCTTTGAAAACTACTATTAAGGTGATGTATGGCCAAATTTTGGTTGCTATAGTGTTTAGTCAGACTTACAACTGGGGAAACAATCTCCCACTCACTTGAAATGCAGGGAAAGGTTTCAGTGCTGCAGGAAAAGGTTCTCTGGCTGAAAAGTCATATTTTAAAGTTTACAGCTCCTGCTTCTGGCTCAGCATTGCTACGGCAGCCAGCAGACAGCCTGGCAGGGTCTCGCAGATGCACAGAGCTCTGGACCTGGCCACTCCAGACACTTCCAGCTGCTTTACCAGAGGAATCCAGCAGCAGTTTAGTACCCTACAGACCAAGATGCCATTCCACTCTTCCTATGGTTTCAAAACCAACACCTTTTTAAGCAGTTGGAAATAACTATGAGGAATCAAGGGCATTTTATCACAGCCAGTGAGATGTAAGGCAAGAACGCTGGCTGGACACAGACGCCTCTGCTACTAACCCTCTCTGCTGCCTTCCTTCGAGTTTCACACCCAGCAGCACCTCATCTCACACACGCTGGCCCTGGGGTCACATAACCAAATCAAACTAAAGCCAATCCTAAAGCAGACTGCAGAACCCCCTTTCATCTCTTCACCCAAAATATACCTGTCCACAGGACCAAGGTCTGCAGAGCACGGCTGTGGCTGTGCATGGTGCTCTGCAGGAAAACAATTGTTTACAAATGAAGGTAGAGCAGTTGAATTTAAAGCCTTCTCTCCAGTTCTGAATGCTTCAACTTACATATTTCAGCAGGATTTTACAGGTTCTAAGTGCTAGCTTCAGAAGTGGTTTATACTTGCACCCAGCTTCAATGTTCAAATGCGCCTTTAGAAGACATGAACCAGAGTTCTCCAGGGTTTCCTCATTCCCCAGAATTAGGAAATGGCTTTAAAATATTCTTTCCAAGGCAAGCAAAGTGTCCTATTAACAACAACATAGCTTAGACAAATCCAAACAAGCAAATCCAAATCACTTAACCATTGTCAAGATATGTGCCTAACTCCTTTAGACACGAGCACGACTGCTGAGCATGAAGTGAGAACACACACACAAGTGCCACTCAGTTCAGCTTCATCTCCTTTCAGGTAACTTTTTCAGCTGAGGAACAGAACCTGGTTTTAAGCACATACCTATTTATGATGGATACAAATCCAACACACTCCTAGTGCTGCTTTTTTAGCTGCAGATGTTTGACCATCCTGGAGCGTGTGGTACCTGTGCCTTACACAACGCATACAGTTGCTTCTAATTAAACTGATCTCTGGTACTGTTCTCACTCCAAGCAGTTATAGAAGTGCCCATTCCCTTTACTACATGGAAACATCACTCCCTGACTGCCAAGCACATGCTTGGGCATTGCACAGAGAATGGAAGTGTCCTGCTCAGTGCAGCACTGGGGCTGTTAACAGACTCTGGATTTCCTGCCACAGAGACTGTGTCTCACCACAAAACCTCACAGGAGAACCTGAGCTCACACACACAGCCCAACCTGCTCCCTAAGAGAACGATGCCTCTGGCTAGTTCACACAGAACCTTTGATCCCACCAACCACAGCACATACACAATCTCAAAGGGTGACCTTCCATCATCTGTTATGGTTCCAACCCTCTCTGAGGGCCAGCCAGCTCCCAGCCGTGAGTCAGACATCACTGCTTCCACATGTGCTTGGCAGGCAGCTGGCACAGCTGCACCACATTCGTGGCACCAGCAGTGTTGGACACAGCATTCCAGGGCAAACACCACATTCCACCCTCCTGAACACCAGGGTAAGCCTGGCTTGCACTAAGCACCCACACAACACAGAATATGGCCTCTCCCATCCATTGAGAAGATCTACAAAGACAAAAAATCATTGTCTTGTGAAATCAGCAGGAGTCAGCTTGGGCTTTTGGGTGGTTTGTTTGCTTTTGGGGGGATAATTTGTCTTTATTTAGGTTATTTCCTGAGTTTCAGTGAAGTCTTTACATGTTTCCTTCAGCAAAGCTCCCTAGCAATCCACAGCACGTTACCCAGAAGAGGCCATGCTCACAGACTGGATTGCTGAAAGTCTTCAGACTTGAAGAGCTTTTTATTTACTTTTTTGTTTCTTTCTTGTTTTACTTCAAAAGTTTTCCCAGCAGCTCTAATCTGTAATAGAATATTAAGCTGTAAAACATCTCCTGTAGCTTTGTTGGTCACAGTCACTGATAAGATTTGATTCCTACTGTTCTTAAAAGGCAAGCGACAGGCTTTGCTGGGGCGTACATGACCTTTCCAATGCCGTGGCCTGGTAGGGATTGTGTCGATTGCTCTAACCTGTCAATGAACAACAGCTGCCGAGCCAGCAGGAGAACAAGTCCTGATGCCTGTAGTGAAATAACAGCACCTCAGGAGAGCACATTTATGAAATATCTGAAGGGCCGAAAGGTCACTCTGCACCAGCCTCCCTTCGCTGTGGAGCAAGGGCCGCCATTCCCAGCCACTCCTCCAGCCAGGGCAGGGGGAGTGCAGCAGCCTGGACCTACTGGGGTGCACTGCTTCCAAAGAGAAGGTCTTTTTACACATATCAGCTTTTCCCCATAATTTTTTATACTTCAACACTAAACTCCTGGAAGAAATAATTAAAGCCCAGGGGCTTGAACTTCAAAGCAACAGCAAGGCCCATGCACCTCGTCACAGGGCTTGCCAAGGTCTCACACACTCCTTCCATGGGCCAAGGGTCCCCAGCCACCACCCACAGACAGCAAAGCTCTTGTCGTCTCCAACAAACAAGCATTTGCAAAGCTTCCAAAGCATGCCACAACATGCTAGGAACAAAAGCATTCTTCCCAAAGATGTAACCAAGATGGCTCTGGGTGATTACAGCACTCTTTACCCCACACACAGCCCCGACCTGACCACTCCCATCTGCCTCCCCTACTTGGCTGTACAACTTATCACTAACTCCTGCAGCCCAGGATGGATCTGTGGGTGGTACATGTGTCAAGTAGTATTTTTTTGAGCAAAACATGACTTGGGGGAAAATGTGGGAGAGTAGATATCCCTCACTGGGGTGATCTGTTGTGCCCAGAGCCTGCACAGCTGGTAAAGTGGGTGTGAGCATGAAGGTGCTGTTGAGTGTTGAAGCCTTCTGAGATACCCTGGTGCCCATCGCTAAAGCTGTCCCACCACAGGGGCCCTTCTCCTTGAGCAGACTCACAGCGTACCCCTCTGTACAGGTATCAGCCTCTGTGAGCTTGGCATGACACTCCCTAAACTGCACCCATCCTTCAGCATTAACAGGCATTTCCAAAAGCTGAACAGTGTTTCACAGAATCACAGAGCATTAGGAGTTGGAAGGGGCCTTGAAAGATCATCTAGTCCAACCCCCTGCCAGAGCAGGATCACCCAGACTAAATCCCCCAGTAATACATCCAGGTGGGTTTGGATGTCTCCAGAGAATGAGACTCCCCAGCCTCCCTGGGCAGCCTGTCCCAGCGCTCCATCACCCTCACAGGGAAAAAGTTCCTCCTGACATTCCCATGGAGCTTCCTCTGCTCCAGCTCACACCCGCTGCCCCTTGTCCTGTTGCTGCCATCCCTGAGCAGAGCCTGGCTCTGGCCTCCTGACTCTCACCCTTTACAGATTTATAAACATTAATGAGGTCACCCCTCAGCCTCCTCTTCTCCAGGCTAAAGATGCCCAGGTCCCTCAGCTGCTCCTCACCTTTACCTAGCTGAGTTTTCAAGCTCTATCACAAGCTGTTTCATTGCTGGCTCAAACAGCAAGTATCTCAGAAGTAGATCTTTTACTACAAGCAATATGAGCTTGAAAAAACTCAAATCAAACGTTTTACTTTTAAAAAATTTATTTCCTTGTGTCCGCCCCTCTTGACACCCTCCCTCCCTTGTTCAAAAGCTTCTCTGATCCCAAATGGCACTAGAAAACAGAGCTGTAAAGCGCACGTAGCAAAGTCTAGCTGGGTAATTTGGCAACAGCCTTACAATAACTGTTTTTCCAAACCCCTTTAGTATACTTCCCTGATGTCCCAGTTAGTACATAAAATATAAAGTAACGCTCTAAACCGTGCAAGTTCTGTAAAACCCTAGGGCAGGCAATGCATCCTCAGCACCATCACACAGTTCAAAATGGGATTTTTATCTATTTCATTTCCAGTCAATCAAGGTCTGCATTCATACATCATTTCTCACATATATTACTCAACGACTGCTCTTTCTATCTCTAGCCTAGTAAATATTTCTGTCTTGTGCAAGGGATATAAGAGCCACAGAGCCAAGATGAATCCTTGCATTCATCTCGCAGCTGAGATGACAGTGACATAAAGCCAGATATTAGAGCTCTATAGTATCAGAAGTGTACAGTAAGCCTGAGGAAAGGACGTAGCCTGGAGTTTTATAGCCTCAGTCCCAGGAAAACAAAGAGAAAAGGTACGCTTCCACCATAAGGTACGGCCAAGTTTAGTCATTTGGAATAATACACCACATCAATTAAAACCACCCCAGTGATTCATCTCCTCCCTGAAGCCAGCCCAGGTGCCTTTGGTGGCAGCTTGGCCTGTTCCATGCCACACAACATAGATCAGTGGGGAGGCAGCACAGGCTACTAGGCCCTGCCTACACAGCCAGCTAAGGAAAACGAAATACAACTGTTGTACTGCTTCTAAATGGACATCAGCCCCTTGTAATGTAATCCAGGTGAGGCTGCTGCGAAGTGTGGCTACTGCAGGCACTGTGCCTGCTCTGCTGAGACTGCTGTGCATCTCTGATGAGCAGCAGGATATTGCTCCCAGCACGTTCCCAGTTCCAGGCTGGTGTCAGGTACAGCTTGAGAGCAGTGCATAGCCCGGCTCTTCTCTGCAAAGAGCATTTTGTTTCCCTACCATGACTGTAAATCTTAGTTTCTCCTTACAGGCATTAATCCAGACCCCATGAAGTCAGGCACATTTAAAAGACAGAACAGATTACCCCATTCTTTCTTCATCCCAGCAGCATTGCCTGTACCTCATGTACACCTACAACCTCATCAGCATTCAGAGCCACATCAGGATAGCTAACAAAACAAAGATGCTTAAACAGCTAATGAATTCTGCGCATGGCCAGGACTACTTTAATTCAAATTTGCCTTATATTGAGTTCCCTCAGCTCAGCAAAGGAGGCAGCTTAATGTGCAATTAAGTCTCTGTACACACGTTGTTTTACCTGCTATGTAAGCTGTTAGCATCACACTGAAAATTGTCAGTGAGAACTAACGTGGTGGAGAGACAGTCAAAGGTGACAGAGGCAGAAAGTTTAAGCAAAACACAGGCTGCATCAAGTCTCAGAGTCACCTTCAGCACTGCCAAAGCCCAAACAGCACATTTAAAATCTTATTAGTCAATTTGCTAAAACGATACAGAAGGACTACTTCAAGACACAGAGCTTTAGCAGAGTGAGTATTGAAATCCCTTCGTGAGAGACCTGCACCATTCTGTTCTTATTTGTAAATTTATGAGGTGTCAGAGCCGTATGTATAAATAACAAAGAAATAGTCTTGTGATGGTAAGTAATCCATACAAATTCTATCACAGCAATAAACTCCCTCAGAATTTTATCCTCAGGGCTCCAGATAACCTCATCCGGTGAGGAATTCAATAACTCCATCAGTCAAGAACCAGAAAGGGGGTGGTAACTGGGATTGGAAGTAATGCTAATGAAACTCTACAGATGCAGCTTCTCAAATGGAATTAATTCGATGAGAATGGAACGCAGAGAATCATTTTAGGCTCATTTTTTTGATGTCTCTCTCAGTTAAAATACTTCCAAATTGATATGCTTGAAACCCTAGTGACTGCTTTGATTTTCTAATATAATATCTTTGTGGGTAGGATCCTGGAAGACAAAAAGTTATTGGCATGTGGCAGTATTATTTAATCTAACTTGGTCTGCAGTCTCAAAACACTTAATCTAAATTCCTATGGAATTATCCATACTTAGTGTTACTACGACTGAATTTTAATGAGCTGAAATTAAAGCTGGGACAGTTGGAGGAGGGAGACATGAAAACTGAGTTACTCATCTTTCTTTCAGAGAGCTGCAAGTTACTGTTTTTAACAGTGAAGGACTGCCAGGCAGAGCAAACACTACAGCTTGGTGGGTACCATACAACTCTGTCTTCCAAATAACCTCCAATTACAACACGGCAAAGTTATAAATGGGAAAAGACCAGAACACAGACCGAGGTGCAGAGTTTCTCACTTTTTTGTCAGCAAAAGTATATTGAGGCATTTTAATCCTGATGGGCTGGAGTGGAAAAGGCAGCAGGAAAGGCTTCTCAAAAGGGTGGTTCACACTAACATACAGGGGAGATGGACTGGGTGGACAGGCCCAACTGAGGCATGGATCTCTTGGAAGAGAATGATCTATCCTGGTGGCAGGATAGCCTGAGGGGTACCCAATGTTTGACAAAAGAAAGCAAGCCAAGGAAAAGCCGAATCCAGAGCAGCATGAGGCTCAAACCGTCTCCAAGTTGTGTCAGCAACTGCTCTCAGCACACATGCACAGTGGGAGCACATTCCCCAGGTCACAAGCTCCTGTCGTGAAGGAGATGTCAAGAACCTGGGAGAAGTTTTGCTGGACTAGTCAAGAAAGGCCAGCCACAGAGATATTGCTGAGGAAAAAAAATCACTGAGACCAAAACAGCTGAAAGAGAAGCAAGTTACAGATGTGTCTCACCAGCCTGAAAGAAGGAAAACATGGAAGAGAAAGTAGTAACAACAGAGAGAATGGAAGCTGTTTATCAAGCTCTTGCCTGGTGTGGAAACCTTAAACCCACCCTCCATCTTCTGCAATAAGAAGTTAACTGACTGAGAAACACGGAAAGAAACAGAAAAGCCTCCTCCTCCTCTCTTCCTTGGGCATTCCCTTCCTGCTGACCAAGTACCACATAAAAATTCAGGTTTTATTAGCATTTGAATGATACAGAGCTTTCTGGTGGTGAATTTAATATATCAGAGGTGGGAGTGTTGTTTGTTTGTTTGGGTTTTTTCCCCTTTATCTAGTTTTGTTCTTCTATTACTGCCCCTAGAAGAGTTTGGAGAGAAAAAGGAATGCTGAGTCCCCACAGATGAAAGCACTATCTGTCTGAAAGAGGTCAGTTGACCCAAAACAGGAATGGGGTCTGGGCAGCAATCTTCAACACAGCTTTTATTTAGACACCTTAGGATGCCAAGCAAACATCTTGTCAGCACCTTTCCTTTATATAGAAGGGAGCCGGACAAGCACAAACAATGAATGGAAATCAGGGCGTTTGTTTCTGGCATCCATGTGAAATGGGTATTTGTTTCCTTGCTTTGCTTTTTGTTTTCTTCCACTGATGCTAAAGGTGACAGAGCAGCCCTCCACACAAATTACTGCTCCACAGAGTTGAGAGCAGTTGCAGACCCAACGCTCTGCTTGCCCCAAGCTTTGCAATTTCCAAGCACAGTCCGTGCAGTGGGTGACAGACAGCATCCTTCCAAGTGGCAATGGAGGGTCTCTGCAGGCTGGGCAGGGGTGAGACCTGAGCCAGCAGGGCTGTTGTATCTCTACCAGCAGATTACTTCTCTAACACCAATGGAAAATAGTCTGGCAAAGGCAACTCAGACCTCAAAGTGTCACTTGTAAACTGAGAGCAGGTTCACAAAGGTGTACCAATCACCATGCTAAACAAATGAAACATGGTCTTTGAGTAACTCAGAAGCCATAGAACTTCAGGCATTTCCCTCTGATACAGCCAGTGGGAAGCACATCTCCCTTCTCTACACACAAACACAGGCACCTAAACCAAGGTGATCTAAACCTCCCCATCACCTCATGCCATCAAACCTAACCACAATAAAAAGCACCATCCTATTTGGATTTCTTATTGATTGTTCTTCCACTGTGAATGGGATTTTCTTCCTTGACCTCAGTACAGGGAGCTATTTAGAAGCTGTTCAAAATCTACTGTATTATTCAGAGAGATTTGAATTTATTGAACAAGAACTATTTTTTACAGATACTTTTTTTTCTGGATTTTTGTTTTTTAATTCTATCTGGCTTTCCAGTTCTTCCCCTCCCAAGGTGGATATGAACCTTAGGCTGCCCAAGTAGCTTTTTAAATGTTAAAAAAAATGCATGAGTTTGCCCTGGCTGTCTCCGTAGAATGTCAATATCCACTCCAGGAGCCATCAAGCACCTAAACAAGGAGGCTACAGCAAAAGCCTCTAAACATAGTAATGAATCCTCAAACTGGTAGGATTCAAGGTGCTCTTGCAAACCAACTTTATCTAAGAAATTACAAAGTTTTTAATCAACTTGAAATAAGTTTTGGGAACTGGTGAAACTGAACCATGCAACACACAAGTATTTCCACCAAGTTTACTGAAGTTGTAGTAATAAAGTACTTTTGCAGTTGTAAATATTCCATGTGCTCAGCATTTTAGCTAAAACACATCCTAATCCCTTTCCTGCTTCTATAAATGCAAACAGTGAGGAAAATACTTGTTTTCCAGTAGCACAGCTTTGAAAGCCCTCACCCAAACAATAAACTCATTTCACATGGGTCACCAGACATGCACTGGGTGACAAATGCTTTTTATCACTACCAATCTCAAGAAGCATCTCAATAAAGACACATCTAAGTGCAGAACATGCCATACAGGCTATAAATGGCTTCTCCCCCCACAGATAGGCTAAAAATAATGTAGTTAGCCCAGCACAGCTTTTACCCTTTATCCTCTGAAGGCAGAAATGCTTTCTGCCTTGTGAAAAATCTACAGAAATAGGGAGACTAAACACTCCCCAGACTTCAAAAGTAATTTGAGTAATAATAAATAGTCCAGATAAGCAATCCAGAGTGTCACCCTTAAATCAGTCTCCCTGAGAAATGTTTCTAACCTGGGAGTTGGGGGTCACAGTCAGTGCTACACAGAGATGCAGGATGAAGAGGTGAGCTCTGGGCTTATCCCCACCACACCACTCTCAAAGGATAGGAGCACCTGGGTTCTCATGTACATGCTGATGGACAAGGAATTGATTTGATTTCTATTTATTAGCATTTAGTTTCTTTAAAAGGAACAGCCCAGCTAATTCTAATATAATTCACCCAACAACCCAGGCTCCTAAAACACTTCCCATCCTCAGCCACACAGTGCTCCTGGCAAATGGTGGGGGAAAGCACAACTGATGGACAAATATCATCATGGCAAGAAGCACAAGTCTTAAACATTTTTCAAAGAGCAAAGAACAAACTGGAGAAGCCCTCACCAGCCCACTGCTTCCATCCCTAGTGCCACAAAGTGCCTTTTTACTTGAAAGCATTATTTGCAGTGTTTGGCAAAAAAAATGAAAAACACTACTCTAAAATAATGGGAAGTGTGTAAAGTACAGGGAGAAACACCTCAGACAAGGAAACATCAGTTGCTCATGCTTTCAAAATATGCAATAATTTACACTGAGAAAAACATGAAAATGTTCAAAATCACAACAGGCATTGATACCCTGAGTGCCTAGGTGATCCAGGAGCAGACATGTCAACAGGCATGCCTGCTCTAAAGCAGTTCCAAGAAGTCACCACCAGCAGGTATCGTGGAAACAGCATCATTTGAGAACAGCTCTCAGAAACACCTAACAGCCCAAAAATCAAGCCACACCAGAGGAACAACTTCAGCATCTTGAATCAGGGCTGACAAGCAGCCAGGCTTGATCTACAATTATAATCATTTGTCCCAGAATTACACAGCCATCCTGCACACAAACATGACCATCCATGAACTCGTGATTTTTTAAAGCCAAACTTCTGTCTCAACAGCAGAATTTAATCTCTTTTATTTATGGTTCTCCCAATTCCCCAAACAATTAGGTTGCCAGAGGAAGGGGGAGGCATCGGCAGAGGTTGATGTCTCATCCCACACAGCAGCATGTCAGGTCCTCCTCCTTTCTGGCACGCTCACATCAGTGTGGCGTCACAAGGTCACGGTGATTTGTAGCACAGGAGGATTGCAGAAGCCCCAGCTCCCCATTAGAGGCACACTGAATTATTTCTAAATTTACTGCTAAGGCAAACAGCTGCCAGATAGTCTCAGTGCCCCATCCCAGAAGAGCAGAGTGGGGAATTCAGTCTGGGGGAGATGCAGACTTACTGCCTGGCTAGGTGAGGCACTATCAGTGCACACCCAGGCTTGTTTACTTTCTAGTGACAGCACTGGCATCCTTGCAGTGCCCATGATGCTGCAGGACATGAGAAACATGGCACTTTGGGAAGAACAGATCAACTATAAACCTATATGGCAGTTGACAGAATACCCATGTTGGAGATCAAGAGTCTCTTTAGGACTTAGAAGAAAAGAAAGGGTATTTCTAATGTTTTAGGCAGAAACTTTAAATGGATGCAAAAGGCAAAGCCTGAGTTACATTGCTCAGACTGAGGGGCTTGGTAGCAGATCAGCTACAGGACACACAGAACCACGAATAACCATCTGTTAACTCCCACTTCCACTTATCTCCACTGTAACTTACCTGTACAATGGAACTGCAGTTTCTGACTGCCTCAGCTGATCTGTGATGAGAATTTTGGAATTTGAGAGATACCACATGGTATTGGTGAGAGTCATGGCTGTGCCTGACACTGAAAAAGTTTGCCAAGGCAGAGAGAGAACACATCACCAATGCTAAGTAATGGAAGCCAAAACTTACTGGCCTTGCAAACTCATTGCATTGCTAATGTGAGATGTGAGAAACATGCTTCATGCTCGCTTTCCCCCTTACCTGCTCCATAGCATGCTCCTTTCCCTTGCTGTGTCATGCCATTGCATCCAGCTTGCCATCATTTTGAAACTAGCTGCCAGAATTATAGATAGTATTTTATTGTGATTAGTCCTTTTTGACTGGTTATGATCAATGAAAGAAAAATCTAACGAGTAAGATAATCTGGGAAGCTGCTCTGCATCTTCAGAAATTAACAAATAAAAAGCTTGCTAAATCAGTGTGCAACTCTAAAAAGTGTTCATGCCAGCACCAAAAACACAGAATGAAAAATGTGCCATTTGTTGCTCCCTAAAATTGAGTATTTCTCCCAAAATATTACTCTGAATGTTCGTTTTCTCACATTAAATCACCACACTAATAAAACATCATTTTAGATATGTTTATGTGCAGCTCAGATCACTAACACTGATATTAAAAACCAAGGTCCTCTTGGGATTGGGTTGTGGGATTGTTTTTTAGAGAGCTCCAGACAAACCACAGCACACCCCAGCTAATTCTCCTCCAAACATCCCCTGTGTACCAAACCCAGCCACACTGGGAACGCCCATAAGGACAGCTTGGGGTCTGCACCTTCCAGCATACCCACCACGCTGCCCCTCTGACACATCCCATTTCTCCCACTGACAACACACACTCTCTCCCCTACTGCTGTGGCATTTTATTCCCCTCTCAAATGAGGTGTCTGAAACAAAGGACATCAGTGATGGTTATCTGGGGCTTGTGATGTTTTGGTTTCTGTTATAAAAGATTTATTCCAATTAGGCAAGTAGATCCTTTAGCCACTGTGGGACCTGAGTGTGTCTCTACCAGGCAAAATGATTTGGGGGCAATCTTGGGAGATTTATGGACAAAAGAATTGGAATTTTTTGCAGGCACAGAGGGCTGCAAATTGATGGCTTTGGGCACTTCTGCCTGCAGAAAGCAGCATATTTAAATAGAATAAGAGAGTAAAGGTCAAATCCAGCCAGGGAAAGTGCCTGTAATGATGCAATCAATCCAAACAAGGAGACAGCAGAAAGAGAACACTTCCAGTTCAAATAGCAGCGTCTAGGAAAGGTGTTGGCCTCCTCAACGTGCTAGAGGGAGATTTATCTGCAAAGCCTTTGTGGGGAAAAAATAAAGAGACAAAGTATAAGAGATGATGGTGATGTGATGGAACATGCAGGAACACTGTGCTCTTTGGGCAATGGTACCAGGCGCCCACAGGGAGGAGGAAGCTGGGTCTCTATGAAGGGATGACACAGCTGGTTTAACAGCCACAGCAGAACCACAGTGACAGGAAAGAAGCCAGGTATGATAAAGAAGATGGATGAAAAGCTTCCAAGGTCTAGTGATCATGGTAATATTAGCTTTTAAACTTCCCTGAGGTTATTATTTCAGAACAAGCTATTCAAATGCATTAGAGTTTCTTTTAAAAAACTCAGTGCTTGGATACAAATGGCACAAAACTGGTCCTAATCAATTGTTTTCTCCAACAGTCAGGAATGGAGCAATGGAAAAGCATTTAACTCGTGGTTAAAGGCTGAGAACCACAATCAGCCCACAAACATCACCAGTATGATTTTACAGGAGTTTGCTCAGGCAAACCTTAGTCACAAACCACGCTGAAATCTGGAGATCTGAATTTTGTAGCTGCACTCAGTGCACAGCTACAGCACCAGAAACCCTGTGAAAACCTGTAGTGAATAAACTTCTGTACAAATAACTGTTTGTTGTAGGGGACATTTAGCCCTTAGGTGGCTGAGGCCAGCTTCAGTCAAAATAGGATTGTGCAGAAGAAAAGCTGGATTCAACATTAAATTGCAGGCACTAACTTGTTCCTTCTAAGGGGTCTTGTGAAACACAAGCCTGTTCCCATCCTGATCCTCTGGGCCTTGCCCTCAACACCAGCAGCTGCTGGTCCAGCACTGTGGCAGCTGCAGGGCCCTCACACACACAGCCTCCTTACAGACCCCTCCTCAGCGTGATTTACCCAGCTACGTTCCCAAATTTGAGTCACAATATTTAGTGCCTCATCCATACATAATATTTGTGAAAAGGGATTAAAATAAACACAATGGAAGTGGAAAGTCTTATTTCCATGGCAGCACTGATGATCATGGCAGCCCCATAGATAACTAACCTCGCTCTCCTCCACAAGCCCACAAACTGGTTTTTGTGCCGCTATCAAGGACAAACAAACCAGAGGAACCTGGAGGGATGCAGTTCCTAAGCAACACCCTGCTTCCTTCCACATAGCTCAGGCTCTGGCAGCATCCTGCCTTGCTCGAGGCTCTGCAAGAGGATACAAAAGGGCCCTGGCTCTGCCCAGGAAGCAGAGTTCAGCTTCCAATGCACCTTCTTAAATCACACTCCTCGTGGGCTGCTATTACTAGCTTGTTTGATGACAGTCATCGCTTTCACTGTTTTCAAGGCTGTGTACTTTTCATCTTCCTGCCCAACCAAGGCACCGTGGCAGCCATCAGACCTGGCTGGTGTTTTACTGTGCCAGGCAAAAGGCATGCCTGCACTCTGAGGGTGTGTCTCTGATAATACAAAACACATCAGCAACAAGCAGCCTGGACACAAATGATCTTCCCCCTTCCAGGAGCTACTCTTGGCATCTGTGTCTCTGAACACTTAAACTGCAACAAACAGTCTTTGTCCTGCAACCAGCTTCGGGGTAAGTCACCGATGAGGAGCAAGGTGAGGAGCTGCTGAGCACACAGAGCAGCCCAAGGCCTCCAAACGTACTAACAGTGTGATGAGTCGATGCGCCGTTATACTGCAGCAGGACTTATGGAAGCAAGAATACCTCCCTCTGCCTACAAGTTTGTGGCATTCCTGAAAACATCCAGGTGACAAAAATACCCTTAAAGTAGTAACTCAGAGTCATAGTTGTCCCTGCAGTACTTCTTCCACCAGACACCAAGCAGCGGCACATCCCTCTGACAGGGCAATGCACCTAACAAGCTGGGTTTTACTATGCACACACAAACCCATCCCCTAACCGCATAAAGCTCCACAAGCAATTCTGCAGAAGGGCTTATCATCATGCAGTCATCTAATGGTAATGTTTGTCCATCTGTTACAGAGCGTATCTCCATATCCAGAGGCACAGCACACGCTGCCATGTGCTGGAAGGAACGTAGGATTCCTGCTCTGCAAGTCAGCCATTGAGCACAGTGAAACACGGCACAATGCCAAGAGCTCCTGTACCCAGACAGCTCAAGGATTCACTGCTAAGCAGCTATTTAAATAGTAAAAAACCCAACAACCCTACTTCAAGTGGTGTTTGGAGCTGAGTATCACCAGAGTAACAATGCAGTGTAAATTTATGATGGCTGAAGCATAACACCACAACTATACAAATAATAATCACATATAGAAGTAGGTCCTTTGACCACAGAACAGTTATTTCAAGTATTCAAAGAACTTTTCTTTATGAAGGGCTTATTTGTTCTGGCCTCACTTCTTCAAATGATGGCCTGCTGTAATCAGAAACTGATTGGGGGGCTGAACTATTTCTTTTACTCTACAACGTGGGATTTACTCCCAAGTATCAGTGTACAGGGTCCAAGTTATTCCACTATATGACTTTCACTGAAAAGGAAGTAGAAAATACTCTCCAACCAAAAATTCACCAGTATCTTTCGTGTTTTTATGGCAAAGTCTCCTATAAGTAAAAGGAAATGACCACTTGAACATTGCTCTAATCATTTGCTAACTGCAGCAACTGAGGAGACATGATTTGTGAGCCTGGACTCATGCACACACACACACCCAGTAGTACCCAGACAGATGACATCCCAATTCTTACCCTGGTTTTCAGGAATGCTACTGCCTTTCCAACTGACACCATCAAACCTGTAGCATCCAGTCCCAAGGGCTCAGTGCCTAAGGAACACTGCTGCAACACTGCTGTAGAGCTTTGAAGTGCAGGCAAGGCATGGCACCATCAGAGCTCACCAGTCATGACTTCAGCCTCCTCTAGATGAGGAGTCTTTCAGGGGTTAGAAGTAATTCAGATTACATGCTAATTTATGTCAGGGCCTCTCCTGTGAGGAGCTTGTGCCAGATTGAATGTGGTGCTCTTGTGATACGGGATTACAGTCAAAAGAATTAAGGAGGAACTACCTAATTAATTTCAGTTAATTTTATTAGAGGCATACAGCTGCACACAAACCAGCTTCCCAGCAGCAGAGGAGCACACTAGGATCCCATTCACAGAACTACCCAGTCTCCATGCAGGGTTCAAATCAATAGGACACATTGCCCATGCTGCAGCTGTGTATTTGCATAGCCGAGCAGGACATGCAGGCACCCCATCCCCTCAGGCACAGGGTGAGAAGAGCTGCTCTCTGCACAGGAACTCGCTGCAAGGGCCCAGGTTAGGATGGGTGAGAAATAACAACGGCAATGAACGTCCAAGGTGCTCAAGGCTCAGCCAAACTGCTCGGTGTGCTCCTTGTGACAGCTTCAATGCCACAAGTGCTGCAGGGCCTCGACAGGTTGGACCTGCGCACGTCCAACATGGAGCCAAGTGAATTGCTGTTGTCGATAGCTGTGCTTGCATGGCTGCAGTGATGTTTTGTATGCACAAACACCTGCTGGGAGGGCGAGCAGAACCTCATGGGTCCCCATGGGAGCTTTGCTGTGACAAACCTCCCTTGTTCTGCACAGGACCTACATTTTATGCAGTGCTGCTCCTCAGGACGTGGGACAGCAGGGATGTGCTGGCATTGCGGGGAACACGAGAGTCATGTGCAGCAGATTCACTAGCAGGCAGCTACCAAAAGGGCCACCAGGATTAGGATTGGCCATCAAATATAAAGGATGTATTTTAAGTATGCTCAGCCTGGCTACCTTTCTGAGCTGTCAGTGCAGAAGAGGGAGGAGCCAGGTGCTGGGCACCCATAAAAGTATTCTGGGCCAAACACCAAAGCCAGCCACCTGACATAAATCCTCCTTCCCCTCCCCATTCGCAGGCCCTAACTCCACCACCTCACCTGCACAGGAAGTTAAACATGCATTAAAGTTATTACCTGTGCCAAAATTTACAGGTATTTTTTAAAGCTCATTAAAGGTGCTATAAGAACATGCACGGCTTGAAAAGAGGGCAGTGCTGAAACAGGAGGAACCAAGAGCTTGCTGGCTGACTTGGCTTCACCACAGTGCTGCCAGTTCTCTTACACAAACACAACGCTGCAGAAAGTCAGGTGCTCCCTCTCCCCGCAGAGGTTACAAAATATAACTGTTCAGAGATGCCTGGCTCGTTATTTTAAATGTCACTAAGCCCAAACTACAGCATTGAAGGAGTTATTAGTTACACCCTTGTTCTGTACATGCCAAAACATTTGCTCCCTCATCAACAGCTCTCATTTATTCTGCTCTTAATTTACCGAGTTCTGAACTCGCAGATGGCCGCAGTAAGTTGGGTTTACAGACCAAGCTCTGCAGAAGAAAAACTACAGTAATGAACAATGTCTTTACCAAGTCATGCTTAAAGGAGATCGATAGCATCTCATTTTTGTAAAGGCAGTAAATCCCTCTTACCTGCCAGCCGCATGTGCTCGCGGATACTCGCAGCCATCTCAGCTCATCTGGATAAACCGAAAGCCAAAACCTGATCATTTACATCACTTTGCTCAAGCAGATTCACTTTTTCTTTCACCAATTTCAATCAAGGAGTTTTTGCCAATAGCCTCACAGCAGAGCACAACAAGCAGTAGGATTCACAAGCCAGCGTAAGCTGAAGTTGAACTTAAACTAGTTTTACTGTACTAGCTGAACTGCAACGTAAATCCCTACAATGTCCGTACAGATGCAGATTGTTCCAGTAAAGTTTAAGTTACTTACTAACAAAAACACACAGCCAAATTTCTATTTATCTAAATATGAATTCAGCTTTGACTCTGGTAGAACTAGATGGGTTTAAAAAAGTAATTTAAGGTTAGAAATTCAGCTCATACTACAGCAACTTTCATACAAAATACGAGCAAGACCACAAATGAAACCAAGCTCATAAGTGAGCACACACATATACATGTCTGGAACCACACATTGCACACCACAGATGTAACATGATAAAAAAATAACTGTAGAGAACCTGCCTTAGAAATATGAGTAACTTATTTTCCAAACATAAAATAGTCATAAAATTTCCTTACAGCATATATCATTCAGCAGATGCTACAGGGTTAAAAACCTTACCAAGGAAGAAAGCCAGCATGGAAATTTCCCAGAGTACTGATGTTTGCTCCCAAAACTTCCAGCCTCAGAAGTTTTCCACTCTCAGTAAGTTTTAGTTACCAAAGCACTGTGATTTCGTACATACTTTACAGCAGCAGATAGATGATTAGATTTTTCCCCCCAGCTCATTTTATAGGACACTAGAATGCAAAATAATAGAGGTCAGTCTTACAAGTGCCTACAGACAGCAAGGTGTCTTCACATTGGGAAGGACTGCAGGAGGAGAAACTGAATTCACCAAGTAAGCTGTCTAAGGTGGTGGAGGGATGGGAAACCACATGGAATAACCACAAACATCCAAGATGTGCAGCATTATTTGATAACTGACATCCATTCAAAACAGACTAGTGATAAAACCAGTACTGATGATCCCCAACACAACCTGCAATAGCAGATCAGGGATCCACTTGGGTGTCAGGTTTTAGCCTAGATGTCTAAGGGCTGAATTCCTTTTAGTTTCACAGGACAGAGCAGCTTCTCCCCTTTGCTTTCAGTAAACACCAGGGCAATATCTATAACCATCGACTTTCCAGACTATCCCAGTGGCTTGAAACGATGCTCTAAGGGAGGAGGGTAAGGTTACAGTCCTGCATTTCTCTTCTGCCTTTAATTAAGATTTTTAATGTCACCCAAAGATGCTTTATGTAAATTCAAATCAAGGATTTGTTACTGAGCTGTGCTTGGTATTTATAAGCTTCAGACTGAACAGGCAGCAGGGCTCATGGTTTATTCTTGCTTTAAGCCTATTGTAATCTCCAATATATGATCAGTTATTGTGGCTGCTCTAAGCATTTAAAGCAAAACCCATTTTTCTTTGTCAAAGACTGTGTGATACGAGAAGATGCTAGACGCAGACTGACTCATTTTCTCATTAGCTCAGCCAAGCATACACGTCTTCCCCATCCTCTCCTTTAATTTGTGTTATGAAAAGATACGTATTTTGAAGCAAACTATTTTCTCTGCCTGTTAAAACCAAAAAGAAGTTGGAGGCTGAGAAAGGTAACAGCTGAAAGTAATCTGAATCCCAGAATATATTTAAAGGGAAGAACAATGGATGTTTCAGTTGGGAGATAAGTCATATTGAGCTTATCAAAACCACGGTCCTTGGATGCCACACTTCGCATGTGGCTTGAAGATAAAGAAACAATGCTGCTTTCTTCTGCTCTTTAATCCTTCACGCGGGCAGCTTCAAAGTACCTCGCACATTAAGGATGGATTTATGATCAGAAATCAGGTGCATTTCTATTTTACAGTTAATTACATGCAGAGTATTTAAGGGCTGTGTACATCCCAGTGCTTCCTGGGTGCTGTCCCTGAGTAGCTCAGTCGGCTCCCTGGGCTCACGGTCAGGATTATCATACCCACAGAGCTTTGCAAAACTTTATCCTCAGCTTTATGCTGCATTTTATCTATTTAAAGTGACTCAGAATATCATTTTAATTTAAGAAACTGCAAGAAATTGAGAAGATTGAGGGAATAAATCAGGAATGGAATCCCTAGCACTCATAGACAGACCAGGGCTGTCCCAAAAAGTGAAGCCAAACTCCCATTAACAGCTTACCAGCCTCTCCAACACCCCAGAAACTTAGAAGCCTGCCCTGTCCCACTGCAGCCACAGACAGATGCTTCCTTAGGACCACATAGTTTTAAGCAAACTGCCTTAGTGAACAGAGCTCTCTCCCTCAGCCCCAGGAAGCTGGGGGTGAGACCCCCAGTAAGGATTTTCTCATCCCTTCAGTCACCAGGTAAGTTCTCACTCTGGAAAATACAGCACCATCTCTCACCTTGGGACTGCTGTACCCTCCGTAAGGTGCCCGTGGGAGCCTGGCAGAGGCACTGCTCTACCCAGGGAGTGGGTGCAAAGGGGACCCTGCCCTCACACACTGAGACAGGGCAGCCCAGCCATGTCCTGCCCAGGCTCAAGCCACACCTGTGTCATGGAACACTCTGGGGATGGCCAGTGCTTTTCTTCTCCAAACACACACCACTTCCTCACACCCCATTCACCCTGTGCTGTTCCAGCAGATACCCTCCCTACAAAAATAACACAATATTCAGTTCAGATGTACTTCAAGTTGCAGTTTAGGGGGGAAAAAGCTCATTATTTTTGAGCAGGTCAGGAGCAATCCAGAGATTTCAAAGCACCAAGTGTATAAGCAGCAGCTACCGATGCTGCTTGAGCTGCTCTGTAATATTTTCTCTGGAGATCTGCCAAATTCTTCAGCTGAAATTCAGCTGAAGTTTGATCATCACAAGGAGAAGGGCTATTTTTGCATCCAGCATGCTTATTATCAGGAATAAAAAGACAAATTGCCAAGTGAATGGCACTGTTATTACGAAGGTGGTATTTAAACAATTGAAGAACTTGGAAGCAAACAGCAGACAGCCGCCAGATTTCCCCATTGCTTCAAAAGAGCTTGTGATGAAGCTCCATTTTTCAATTATTTCCCACAACGTGCCACGCTCTGTGGGTTTGCTGGCTCCCCAGCGATGCATCCTCAGGGCCCTGGAAAAGGATGGCCTGTGCTATTTTAAAGAATACTCTTTTATTTTTAATGTAACAAAAGCCATCAGAGCAGGTCTCATGCATAGACACGGTGCTCTGACAGTTTGCCACTGATGTCAGCAGACATTAGCCTGACATGGCACTTCCCCTCCCCTTTAGTTTATAACTTCCATTGCAGCCTGGAAATGGGGCTCTCCAAGTGGAGCAGGTCTCAAGAGATTATTGCTGTGGAAGGACAGACCAGCTCATGAAAGTGAGGAGCAGGCTGTGGATTTCATCCACACTGTTCCATAAAATAAAAAAAAAAAATCAAGATCACACTTTGTATGCACCTAATTCTCCAAGTTCACAGCAGGATGTTCTCTCCCACTTCTACATAACACATCACCCACATTTCCTGTCCTAGGCCACACTCTGCCCAGCACCTCATCTCTCTAAATCATGTTTTTAGACACTGACCATTTCCAGCTGCCCCGTGGCACCCTGGGGTGCTGACGGCATCCTGCTCCTGATTCCAGGTGGTAGCAAAGTATAACCTGCTCACAAAACAGACTTTTTCATTAGAATAAACTTCTCTCTTCTCATTACAACAGGACAGAAGATTCACTGGTCAAGAACTTGGCAGTGACAACCCCTCTGAATTATTAACTCCTCTAAAGCCCTTTAAAAACCCCTGGATGGCTCCCACTGCATCTTTGCCTTAAGAGTTCCTATGGCAACTGCAAAATGTGTCTTCCACTTCTGCCTGGGGATGTTTGCTACCTGGGCCAGCAGATCCAGAGAGTCTCCCATTCACCCTGGATGTTCTCCCCTCCTGGGCTGACCGAAGGACTGTGGGAAGGGGAAGGGCAGGGCTGGGTTTGGCAATAAGACTGTCAGGGAGTGATAACAGAAGTCACCTCATTCTTCTTTTTGATCTCAGTTACGCTGATACACATTTTACTAATTCAGTTTTGCTTGCTAAAGCAGCGCTGATGCTCTCCCTGCAGCCCCCATCTCTGCAATCAGCTGAGCTTATGGGCCTGGAAGAAGTCTCTGGCAAGCAGCTCTGGGGAGCAAGCAGCGAGATTCACTCCAGAGGTGTGGAAAGCAGAGCAGCTTTCTCCAGCTGGTGAGGATGCAGCCTCTCCAAGTGACTGACTGACAGCAGCCTGAAGTCAGCCTCCCCCTCAGCACCCAGGTTACTGCCTTCCCTGTGGCTAGCTTTCTGAAAGGAGGTAGGAGCTGGTCACATTTTGTCTTCATCTCCTTTTCCAGAACTTCACCCATCTCACAAGCATGGGCTCCTTTGCCAGCCACCAGCCACCCAGACATGCTGTTATGTGTCCAACCTGGGCACTTCATGCTAAGTTCCCAAACAGCATTCTGGTTGGCACTCCATGCCATCAGGCACCCCACAGTCTGTGCCCCCCACCTTTACTGCCTGCAAACAGGATGTGAATTGGAGCCACAGTCACAAGTATGTGTGCCCCTTTCAGAAGCCCTGCAAGCTGGGAGCACACCAATGGATACTGGTTCTAGTCTGCCTGTCCCTTCCTTGGGCAGCTTCCCCTCCTCCAACCCACCAATGCTCTCTCCTCAGAGCTCTCAGGTTCTCTGGTGCCTCTTTGCTTTATGTCACAACAACACTAGTTTAGCCAACAATATTCATCAGGCTCAAGGTTCCAGACAGACTGCTTGCTACCAGTAGAAAGAGATAACAAATCACTGCATTCACAGCACAGGAAGCTGTTCTGTAACGTACCTGCAGCAAGGAAATTAAATTGACAGATACTGAAATCGGTATTGATAGCAACAGCTTGAGAGGGGGTAAAAAACAAAGATCAGGAACAAGAAAAGAAAATCACCAGGAGATTTAGCTTCGAATGCTCTGAAATCCCTGGATGGCAGATAGGGCTAAGAACGATTGTCAGGGAAGCAAGTGTTTGGGGAAAAACATTTAAGCAGCAAAATAAACAGCTTCAGCCAAATTTAAAGCTCTCTAGAGGAACAAAGCCAATAACAAGACTGCACATCACCAACTATATCCCCAGGTAAAGCAGTAATATCAATCGCTACAGACACCATCAGGCAATTATAATGCTCTTTAGTAAATTGTCATCATGACCAAGCCCTGCTAACCCTACACTATCCATTTTATTAAATACAAGACTCTTAGGACAGACAAGATTCTGTGCAGAAGTCATTAAAACACCCAAGTATAATTACACACAAGAAGGGAAGCAGAACATTTCCCTTCTCACCCTGCCCCCAGCATCTATGTTGTAATACTGAAGTGGAAACACAAAGCAGCTTCCTCACAGCCAAGTGAGGGATCTTTTCTTCCAGAATACTGCAACACAGGATGCCTCACCAACGTGACCACACATTTGTTTCAGGGGTGGGAATCACTTTGTCAGTGAGATGCCTTCTGAACCAGACTCGTAACTGCAGATTTAAATGTACAAAGGGGAAAAACTGCCTTCCCAGTTCCCTCCAATACAACGGGACTTCTCAGCAGCACAGCCAAGGTGAACTTCAGGGCAAATATTTACTCCTGCTAATCTCCTGATCCAGTAACTCTCATCCTTTTTTGGGGAAGAAACATCTCCCTTATCCTTCCTCTGCTGATACCCTCCCACCCTACACCTCTGCTACCTAAGCAGAGCTGTTTGACTGGGAGTACCTATCCTGTGAAAAACAGACCAAAAGCATCCAGAACTCAGCAGGGGGCTGAGGATTTAGGAAATGCTTATTCAAAATGTGATGCCATTTGTACTTGAGAGGAGTAAGGATAACACCCACTGCGTGACAGGCTCTCCTACAGACACACCGGCTCCCTCTTGTATTCAGTAATAAGCTTTGTCCTGTCTTTGTCCCTTTATCTTCCATCAGGATGAAAAGCCACCCACTTCCTTCTGCTCTCCTGGGTTTTAACCTCAGTGTCTGGAAAGACCGATGCCTTCAGACACCTGGGTATTTATGATACTGATCCTCTGGATACATGATACTTCAGATTTGCTTGAGGAAACACGTCTGGGGTGCTAAGCCCTTCCTGACATTGAGTGTGCCTTTCGCTGCCATTCTGTGACTCCTCCTTGTCTGGGGCAGGTCAAGTTCCTTCCTGACACCGATGGATTTTGAACTCTCAGATTATTAATACCACAAATCAATCTGCCCAGAGGTTCACTCACTGGGGTGTTTCTAGATAACTGCCTGGAAAGACCTAAACCATTCTAGGCACTTGTGGAGGTGGTCCTGGCCCCCTCCCCGTGCCCAGACAGATGATGGCTATGAACAGAGCTACTCCAAAATTTGCAGACACAACCAACTGCAGCAAGCAGGGTGTCACAGGTGCTCCAGCCCATCACCCTGTGGTGTACACTTTACCACAGGCTCCATCATAGAACCACAGACTGGTCTGGGTTGGAAGGGACCCCAAGGATCACAAAGCTCCAACCCCCTGCCACAGGCAGGGACACCAACCTCCAGGCCTGGAGCTCCACAAGGTTGCCCAGGGCCCCATCCAACCTGGCCTTGAACACCCCCAGGGATGGGGCATCTACCACCTCTCTGGGCAGCCTGTTCCAGCCCCTCACCACTCTCTCTGTAAAGAACTTCTCCCTAAGACCACATCTAACCCTTCCCTCCTTTAGCTTTAGTCCTCCCCAGAAAAGCTGCTGTCTTAGCTTCCCTGGATGCAAGGCACCAAGAAGGTGCCGCCAGGCTGGTATTCCCAGCATGGCCGAGGAGCACTTGGCTCTGCTCAGCTCCCTCCATGCCTGCAGCTCCACACCCCAGCTCCAACCATAGCCCTCCAAACCATCCCCTCGTCAGCCTCCATCTGCAAAGCAGAAGACAGATAATGGGAGAAAGAGGCAACCAAAAAAATTCCTAACGGATTATAAACTACAGAAAGAACATACTTTGCTATGTAATTAATGGAAATTTACCATTTTTAAGCTTCCTGAGAGAAATTTTCCATGTCAAATCAATTTGTAGGTAGGGCCCAAGAGGCAGAAAATCAGAACTGCTTCAGTGTGCTTCTTCGTTAGGCTGCTGCTGGGGCTTAATTTTCAGTCACATTCTTTGGTGACTTTGATCTTTGATGACAGTGTTAACTCTATTTGGTCCTCAGCACTGCATTGATTTTAAACAGCCTTTGGAGATACCCTCACTAATTATTTCACTGGAAGTTTAATTAAATCTTGTCACACAGGAATAAGCTGTTTCTTGGAATAGCTGCTAAACATCACACGGCATGTAATTGGGGAAAAAGGAGGATGGATAATTATAGCTGGACAGACAAGCACATGGAGAAAAGCAGCAAGTTATCTCTAAATATGAATTTAGGGGCAAGTGCCTGCCAACCTTCCCGGCTCCCTTTGTGCACAGAAGCAGCAAACTTCCTGCATTCGTCCTGTTTTCCATCTAGATGTTTCTATACCACACGTTTCCTGTCCCAAATCTCACCCTAATCCCTGCATCACAGGCTGCTTTGTCATTTACAGTTTTCCTGGGATCCTTGTTAGGCTGGGTAGGAATTCCCACTCCAAGTGTAGAGCCCGTGAGGAGTGGCTGCATCCTGCTGGATGGCTGCTCCGCGCATCTTTACACAACATCAGAGCAGGGAAGCTGCAATCTTGGCTTCTGCAGGGATGCTCCTGTGCCCACAGCTCCTCCCTGCTGATCCACAACTGCCTGCTAGTTTCTAAATGGAGTCCCAGAGGCAGCAGGCATGGGGTTATAGCAGAGGTTTAAGTTATTCCTCCACCAAATACACATGCACAAAGCCAGGACCTGCCCCCTTTTCCTTAGAGGCTTCACCATTTCCTTTCTTTCTGATTCTGGGTTTCCTAGAGCAAAACAGCACATAGCTCAGCCAGCTCTAACATTGAGCATCAGATAGATACTCCTTACTGAGCCAGCAGCTCATTAGTGTGTTCTGCCTGGAAAAGTGAGCAAAAAAGGAAATAAGGCTACATCCCTCAGGTTAAGCACATACTTTTTGCCAGTTGATGTATTTTCATATTCCGGGTATAAACATGGCATTCCTACAAAGTACCATACTTCTGAGATGACATCAATATTTATTTTTTGGGGGGAAAAAGTATCTGACTTTAAATGAGCAGCAAGAGGAGAAGCAGCTGTTCAGAAGGGTCTGTCAACCATAACAAAACAGCAGAACATAAAATTAAAGCTTAATGATAGGTGAAATAAAGTAGGAAAATGCATTCATTTCCTACTCTGAATTTCAATACACAAAAGGCATCGTGGGATCAGACTAAAAGTTCCACAGAGACTGAATAAAGGCCCCAGGAGTTTTGTATGGCAGGCCAACACAGTCAGTGGGGCCTGTGGGGAAGCGCTGAGCAGGAAAGCCAGGCCTGGGCCTCTGTCCTAACAAACACATAGCAGGAAACAAAGGACCCAAAGAACAAGGCACTGCTACTTCTTCTCCTTAACGGACCAACAGCAGGGCTGGAACATGAACGGAAGAGAATTTGTTTCCAAGCCCTTGAACAAACGACTGTGGCCATCTGGACACACTGCCCTGCATCCCAACAGGCTGGAAAGTCTCCCAGAACAAACACTCCTGCTTGGAAATAAAGACTAAAGCCTCTCTCGTTGGCATCCCCAGGTCAAGCAGGAGCACCCCAGGGCAGAGCTTTCTTGTTTGCAAAGAAGAGAGAAGACAGCACTTGCTGGCATTACTTTTGAAGCATTCTAATAAACATGACAGGATTTGTATCCCCTGTGCAGCATTCTCAAGGATGTGGGGGTTCCTTGACCCCCCCAGCAAGGGTTTAATCACCTGGTTCCACAGAACTGGCTTGCTCTCCTCCCAATTAAGCTGCACGAGGTTTCTCTCCATTTTAGTTTTGATCTGTGTCCTTACCATAGGCCTTTCTTAAACCTAAGATACATTTAACAAGTCCTCTAGCACTCTTCACCTCTGAAGCATCACCCACACCCTCCTGTCACAGACACTGTATTCAAGTGCGCTTCCATCATGGTGCATGCTAAGGCTGAGCCCTGCAATAACCCATCCAGCCACCTCATTGTGTGCGATGGCTCCCGATGGCTTTCCACAGCACAGTGACCCATTTCAGTGGGTTTATTGAAAAGTACAGGTACAGACCATGCACTGCACACCATGGGCTTACTTCTCCCACAGACTGCTCTCAAGTACTCCAGGACACAAGGACACAAGCCCCGTGGCTTTCACTGCAACCCAACACAGATGTTTTAGCACAGTTGTTATCCCAGTTCCGGGCATCCTCTGCTCATCATCACTGGGGATCACCACACACATTGAATTAACTGATGAGGTCAGTGCAACTGCAGAGTCACAAGCTGGGGACTACCTGGTCCCTTCTGTCTGGAGGGGACAAGTGCCATCACTGTCCTTACTCACACTCCCAGCTCCCCAGGCTGGGCATCCCTGTTGCAGTTTGCTGTAGCTGTGCTGCTTAGATGGCTTTTGCAAAGCAGCAGTTAGTTTTCTGTGAGTTCCAGACAGTAAACATCAGCTAATTCAAGGCCAAAGTTATCTCTGACCAATCAGAGATGGATTCATAGCACCTCTGTGAATCACATATTTGAGGAAGAGAAACCTCCTGGCTGGGCATTTTGCCGCCAGAACGCAGAGTGGGAAGATGTGCCCAGCTGCAGCAATAGCCAAGGCCAGGCCCAGAAGGAGAGGAGGGAAAGGAATGTGGAAAGAAAGTTTCCCCTGCAGCTCGTGGAGAAGACCATGGTGAAGCGGGTTGTCCCCTCGCAGCCCATGGATGAGGACGGGGAGCAGAGACATCTACGCCCTGTGAAGAGATTGATCCACGCCTCAGCAGGTTTGCCAGGGGACTTGTGACTCTGCGGGGAGCCTGGCTGGGGGAGCCTGGGCCCAAATGTCGGAACCCTATGGAAGGGAGTCCTGCTGAGAGGCCCGTGGTGAGGAGATGACTCCCTGATGGAGAGGACTCACGCTGCAGAAGTTCCATTCTCACGTGGGTGGGACCCCACGGTGCCACAAGGGAAGTGTGTGTGGAATGCCCCCCCAGCTGAAATGGAAGACACCTCAGGCAGAACGGACTGAAAATCCCCATTCCCTGCCCCTCCTGGTGCTGCGACGGGAGGGAAGAAGGGAGCAAATTGATGATTAAAGCTCAGGGTGCGAAGAGGCGAGGGGTGGGGGGAAGTAGAAGGGTTAAGATCTGGGGAAGGAAAGCAACTGGTACCGCTGGAACCTCACTGCCCATTCCCTGCCCCTCCCCACGCCATGTTGGGGGGGGAAGAAGGGAGTAAAATTGTGATGAAGTTTGAGTTTGCTAAGAAGGGAAGGGGTGGGGGGAAGGTGCTTTAAGACCTGGCTGCTTCTTATTCTTATCTCGTTCTGGTTCACTGGGTGTATTAGTTGTAGTTGTAATAAATCACTTTCCTTTACTCTGTGCTGAGTCTGTTTTGCCCATTGCACTAAATGGAGAGTGATCCCTCTGTCCTTATCTCAAGGCCTAAGCCTCCAAAAATATATTTCCTCCTCTTTTTGGCTGAAGGGGGCAGTGAGCGAGCGGCTTGGTGGGCATTTGGCCTCTGGCCAGGGCCGAAACCACCACAATTTTCCCCCTGCGCATCCCTGCAGCAACACACCCAGCCTTTCCACCATGGGTACTGGAAGATAGAGATACAGAGAACTATGTAGGGGAAATAGTTAAAACAACAGCAGAGGAGGACAGAACAGAAGAGAGAAAATAAGAGAAAATTGTTTTTCCCTTAATGATGTTCCACCAGAATAACTTTGGGTGTTAGCTTGTAAAAAAAGCACAGACTATTTGCAGACAGTGTGATCTCAACTCGCCTCTTGTATGCAAAAAGCTTAGCAAGTTGTGGATTAAAATATGCTTTGAGGCTTAACATGTCCTTAATGGAGAATTTCTGGAACACTGCCAGGAGTGTTTAATATCTGGAAGTCAGCAAATCCATGACAAGGCCAAAACCTACAGCCCACCTGCCACACCAAAACATCAAAGCATTACCAGGGCACTCACAGGCATGACTAACTCCAGGGAAGCTCCCTAAGAAGAGCAGTTTGTGTGGTGCTTTCAGATCAGCGCTTTGAACCCATACAATCTGGTGGCCCAGGAGGAGAAACAGCTCCTTTCCTGCTCCAAACAGCAGTCAGCACCCCACAGCTCACCCACTGATGTGGAGGTCAGCACAGTGCCCACCAGCCTTGGGTCTCCAGAGCTGGAAGTCACTGTGTGAGGTCTGGGGCAATGGGGATAAACCCGAGACAATTAGCCCAGGTACCTGCTCCAACAGCCCAAAGGGAAAAGCAGGTGCAGAAGAGGGGGAAAGTTCCCTATCTCTGTGCAAGTCTCCCTAACCAAACAGTGCTCCTGCCCTGGCTCAGAAACATGGCATTGATTTGTCCCTGCCTTCCCAAACACTGGCACTGGTTCACTTTAAAAAAGGAACCATAATGGGAAGAGAAAAATGCTCCAAAGCAAACAGTTCAACCAAATCAGATATGAAAGGAGGGGGAGAAGGCCTGCAGACCTCTGCTGGGGAGTCTGGTTATCATCAGGGACATAGGAACGCTTTGGAAGGTCCTGTGCCTCCATCAGAGCAGGAAGCAGCTCAGGTCTCCATAGGGATAATGCCAGAAGGGATCCTCCTTTGAGCTGCTGCAGGAACAGCAGGCGCTGACCCCTCACAAACTCTTTGTTTCACACACAGCAGCAAACAAAGTCTTAGCGACATAATTCCCTGATTTCTCTGCTGAACAGCTCAAGACATCCAGGAGGACACTCAGCAGTTTGTGGAGCTGAGCAGTAAACAACCCCTGCACACTGCAGGAACATGTGCAGAGCAAACTACACCTGTGTGTTCCTCCTCTCGAGCTGCCCAAGGCTGTTAGAACAACTGCATCTCATTTTGGGGAGGAAGAAACTAAAAAGCAGAGGAACATTACATCACTTTCCAGAACAAGTTGTTAAAGTGCCATCTGATGTACCATCAATAACTAATGTTAAACTCACATTTAACACACCAGGAACAAAGCCAGCAGCCAAGCCTCAGCTGGGTCTTCACAAGCATTTGTAAGGTCTCAGGCTATTTTAGCTTGACAACCCCAGCTCCCAGGTACATTACCCCCAGTGAAGGCTGAACACTGGGCTGCTGGTCTGTGGCTTGCAGAGACCCCAAACACCACACAGAGGTATTTAACAAGCTCCCCATATCTTACCTGTTATAACTCACCTACAGCCAGGAAATCATTGGCCAGCCTGGAAGAGCCAAAAGCCTCCAGAGACATCTTGCCTGGTAACACATGAGGGAAGTGCAGCCAGCACCAGGCTGAACACCAAGCACCAAAACCACCCAAAATCTGGTGACTCTCAGCTCCACAACCTGCTGCCACATGCAGGCTTCCTACAAGAGAAGACCCCAGCCAACCAAAGCAAGAACCAGATACCCAATGGCCTTTTTATGAAGGGCTTAATCAGCTGCAGGGTAAGTTAATTAAACCCAATTAACTAGTGAAGTGCAATCTTAAGTAGGGCAACAGTTGAATGAGGTTAAGCACAAATTAAAAGGTCAATTCTCTGGCATGTGCTGGCTGAGCCGGAGGGGTCATGGGAATATGAGTAAAGTCAACATCTTTGTTTTGGAGGGGAGAGAGGGGCTGGTCCTGGGGGCTGCCAGGTGCCCCCAGAGGGAGGATATTGAAAGGAGATTGGAGGAATACTGAGAAAAACCTGTCTTGTGAAGCCTGAATTACCCACCATGCTCCTTCTAGTATGTACAGATCTCCCTGTGTTAACCACCCCAGAGCACAGGGCAGGACACAAAGATATCTTCAGCTCCACTTCTCTGTCTCATTTACTTATTTGGGGCATGCTTAGTCATAATTAACCTATATCCATGCAACACTGGAACAGTTTCTGTATGGATTTGCCCACGGGGCTGCTGGCAAACTATCTTTTCCTATCTGAACAAGCAAAACAATTCAAGATTTTTCATTTGAAATACCTTGAACTTGAAATTTTAACTCCCTTTTAATGACAGAGTAATGAATATCTCATAGTTGCAGCTTCTGTTTTAAATAAGGTATTGGTGTTGGGATTGTCATGTAATGGTTTCAATTCAAAGCTGGAAGGTTTGTAATTAGGTGTTTTTCTAAATATTTGGTACTTTTCCTGAATGTTCTGATAGGTACAATTTTCTCATAGTTTAATATCCTCGCAGATGGATATGCCAATCATTAAAATGACTCAGTGGCAAAGGAAACACATCTGTCTGATATAAAAATACAGTGTCACAATTTGTGAATCTTATGAAAATTGCTTATCAAACATCGTTTTGCATCACTGAACGTGCTTTTAAAATAGAAGTTACGATAAAATCAGGAAATTTGCCCTTTGAATAACACGTTCCATTTCTGTCAGTTACACTCGTGGAAATTGGGTTTCTGACACAAAGAAAAATAAGAGAATTGTATCATGTTAATGTACAGAAGAGATTTGTATCAAACAACAGCCGAGCTAACCCTCTGGAAAGAAACATATGTCCTCTATAAACCACTTTAATTTGGGAAATGGGGGTTGTCCATAGATTCTGAGGCTACAGGACGGCTCCTGGGGAAGAGGTTCCACTGCCATCAGGGCACATGTGGGGAAGTGGCCAAGCCTCGTGTGCCCCTCCCATTCCTCCCCATGTCTCACCTTATGTGGGATACCTTACTGCAGCCTCCTTGGGATTTCATTGGTGTCTATCCAGGACAGTAACTGCCGAATTCAACATGATAATAATCCTGTGCCTGAACACTGAGCCTGGAGAGCACTGAATGGAGACACCTCCTTGTCCTCCATCTCTCCCACAGCCCTACAACAGCGTGGATGTCACTCCTGTTCACTGCAGATCCCCTCCTGTGCCACACCTTGCATCTGTAAGTTAAAACAACACCCTTTGGTTGGCATGGGAACACCTCACAAAAAGTAGTGCCCACCTGTGGGTAAAGAGCAGGAACATAAAAGCTCCCAAGCTCGTTCCAGACACAGCAACACAGGACAGGATGGACACTGAGGCTCAGTACAAACACACGGTGTGCAGATGAGTCAAGGAAGAACCCCCAACACAAATATAATCAGAGATGTTTTTCTCCAGTGCCATGTATCTCTGCTTCTTACCAAAGCCTGACCCCCAGCTGTACCCCCTCCACGCTCATTGCTGTCACTGTGCTCCTCAAGGCAGCGTTGCCACTGTCAGCATGGAAACCAGTGGCCGAGTCCTGCCCTGAGCTCTGGGAAGGGCTGGAGATCAAGGGTGAAGATGGACAAATACAGGTGAAACAGCACAGCACCCTCATCCCTGAGGGTGACAGCAGCCCCCGGGCTTGGCTCATTCTCCTTCCCCAAAAGCTCTTACTGCCTTTGGCACCATAGCACAGCTCTCAGACTGCCCTATGCTGTGACCAGCTCTGTGGGACCATGCTATGGGCCCTGTGGAGGCACCAGGAATCCCCAGGACACTGATGCACTCAAGTTTGATGTGATACTATCCCAGCTGCTATCTTAGAGATCCATGGAGAACAAACAGGTTACGCTACACTTGAAGCCCGAAGGATCGTGTGAGAAGGGGATGTGACACACCAAATCATGTGAAGAGGTGCGTTGTCATTACCCAATTCCCCAAACGGGGTGTGGGAAGGGGTCATGGCACGGTCTGAGCTCCACACGCAGCCGTGGCTACTAAACACCACTTGTGGTAGCACTCCTTTCTGGACAACAGGCTGATGTGGCCCATGTTAACCCTACCCACACTGGTACCATCAATCAGAAATCACTCCGATGGTGGTGATGGGAAGATAATTAAAATAAACAGGTTACTGAAAGATCCCATCAAGTCTGACCCTGAATAATTAGGGGTTTAGCGCACAGAAAGGCCACTAATAAACTACTGTAGAAGCAGAAAATCTGGTGTTTTTCTTGTAGGCAGAATTGAGAGGAAATACACTGCTTTTCCAGCATCTTTAATTTTCAATCCTGAGTCTGCAATGAGCTGCTAATAATCATACAGTATGCCATCAGGGCTTTGCAGCTATTTACATATAAATAGTTCTGACCTGACTTGGCTACCAACAACGGTTAATTTAATTTATTGTCCTTTGGCAAGTGAATAGTCATTGGTTTTCTAGCACTTTTAACCTTGGCAACCCCTTGGGAAATAAAAATTAGATTGAAAGAAAATTACTAGTGGTGGAGAACAGTAAGAAAGTGACAGTAGTATATATAAACCTCAGGCAGCACTGGAATAGTGTCATATTATTGTATGCTGTCTTCTGAAATTCAATATTACTTTCTTGATTTACACTTCTGTAATTTTTTCCCAGTAATTCTTCTTGCTTTGGGGACTTTTGCACCTAACTTCATGTCTTTTCCAGCTGGGAAGAGGGATTAACCTATTTAGCATTAAAAAAATCCATCAGAATTCGTAAGAACAACCCAGCGATGTGCAGTCACCCACAGCGAAGTAAGGTAACAGCTGCTGGCCGCTAGCGATGGAATATTGGGGTGGGATTATTTGATCCTCACTCCCATACCACTTCTGTGGTGACATGTATGATGCGTGGGGTCCCGTGAGAAAGCACAGGCACAGAAGCATCGCTCTCCTCCCACAACCCAAGCAGCCGTCTCCTGGCTGTCCCGTCAGATGCAGAGCGCTCAGCTGACGACTCACTGCTGACTCCGCTGTCGCAGCGAGGCCTCGATAAGGAAGATCGGGAGTGCAATAGCAGGAGCCCACACTTCTGGATTCTGCTGGGTGTGCTGATCTTTTGAAACCTTTCATAAACTTCCGAGGGCGAGGTTATGGACTGAAAGACCCGCTGTGGTGTTTGGGGGGGCTAAGTGCTCGGCTTGGCTGACTGCGTGGCCGCAGAAAGACAAACTTCCCAGCACCGCGACAGGGGAACCCGCAGTTCCTGCTCACTGGGGTGGTGATGCGCCTGCCCACAGAATCCCTCTGCCACCGTTCCCCATGCAGTGGATGTGGTTCTGCCCAAGGTCTTTAATCTCATCCTCCACTCACAAATCACACTCACAGGCTCTGCAGGGTAAACGACACCCTAACTTCTCAGGGTGTTTGTTTTTCCTCCCTGAGTGGAGATTCCTTTTGCCCTTCTTGGGCTTTTCACAAACACATGACATCACATGCATACGTCTTTGCCTAAGCAAAACACATCAACAGGTCCCATGGACTTACACCACAGTGAGTGTGACCCCTCTCACCAGGTCATGCGTATCCCTGGGATTGCTCAGTGTGAAAGTAGGCAAAAATCTATAAATTCTCCTGCTCCACCTGAAGTGAAGACCTTATAGGGCTGATTTGAATTTTATTTTGGACACAAACGTCAATTAAATGGTTAATGTACAAAATTATCATAACAAGTGTTCTAGTTGTCTCCAGGTTTTTCGAATACCACACTCCTAAGGCACATATCCCCTCAGAGCCCTTTTTCCTGTATATTCATCTTGGTTTGGTTATCTTCTCTTTTTTCACTTTGATTTGTGCCTGCACATCTCAGGCATCCACTGACGAGCCCCTGTTAGCTATTTCTAACCCCCTCAATCTCCATACATCTAAAAATGTTTTACATGTAACATCCCATTCTAACCTCAGCAAAGTTCCAGCTAATTCCCAAATTGCTTTTTTTCTGGATTGCTTAAACGTGTACAGTGGTGTGCCTGCACCCAAAAGGAGAGGGAAAAGTACTGACAGAAGCTCTTATCCAAACTCCCAGGGGTGCCAGTTGTCTTTTCCTTGCCAATATAAGGGTTAGAAGAAGATGTTTCTTCACAGAATCTGGATGTGGAGAACATGAGAACTCCACAAACACAGCAGCAGGTCCTGCAGTGTTGAAAAAATGTAATGATGCTTTTAAGCCCATCCACTTTAACCAAGGTATCTTTATGCCAGGAGTGTGTTACTAGCAATGCCCTTTTCATCCCACAGGAGATTTTTGTTTAAAAAAAGAAAATCAATAACCATTGTGCAAGGAAATAAATTCCCTGTTCAGCTCAGAAGCCGTTTCCTTTTCCACATCTCTCTGAAACCATGTTTTGCTTCTCAGTCACCTCGGAGAATCGTTTCCAAAGAGAAACTTTGACATTCCCAATGCCAAAAGCCCAAAGGCATCCTGAGTACCTGCTCAAAGGAAGGGTTGGTGTGTGCCTTAACACACTGCTTGCCTCTGTGTGAGCAGAGGTGGAGGCACCAGGTGAGGTGCAGGTGCAGTCTCAGTCTGTGTCTGGCAGGATTCTCTCTGGAATGTATCAGATTTCTGCTGTTTCCTGCATCAGGTACTGAGGCTACCTGCTTCCAGCATTCAGCTTTGTGTTGGCACCTAACTTCAAAGCCATTACAGCCCCGTGAGGTAAGGAACCATGGGCAGTGCCCATTCACTGAGGAGAGCTGTGTCAGAGATCTCACTGTGAGAGATACAGGGGAGATGTGCACGGTATCCGAACAGCACAACTGTTACAGCTCTTGTCTGAGCCCTCAGGGAGCATTTGCCCTTCGAAATATTTTTGACTAAAAGCTTAAATTCCACTGAGTCAACAGGTTTTCCAGAAGATGATCTGTTTCGACATAAAGATTCCCTTTGGGAAAGCAGGTTGCATCATTTCGCCTGGAGCTGTGAGGCAGCGACCTCTTGTTGAACAGAACTAGATGTTTAATTCAACATCAGCAAGTGCAACAAACCCAAACCCACACGAACAACATGTCATGGGCCACTCTGGACAGCTGAATTTGGGTACTAAGTGAACTTGAAAGGCTAACTATAATTTCATTTTTAAAGGGTAAAATTTGCCTAAATTCTTTTAGGGGAAGAAGCCGTTACACACAGTTTGACAGCACAGGGAGTCATTATATAGTAACTTTTCATTTCAAAACCAGTTGGTTTTGGTTACACCAGTTCCTTTGAAGACAGTAGCTCTGGTGCCAGCTCGGCCTTGATGCAAACAGCCTGAGCTGCAGCAGCTTCCAGACAAAGAGCTACTCGGAATTAGGATCCGAAGGGAAAGAGCTGAATGGCAGAGGGAGGATTACGAGTCTGTGGCTATATTCAGACGTTTATTGGATTATTAGGATTTGCATTCGTTAGGGAAGTCAGGCTGGCATTTGCAGGGTGCGATAGGTTGTGCAGTGCCTATGGATCATTAGCGGGGCAAGGAGAAGCGGACTCTTCCTGAGCACCAGACGGGTTATGGGTATCAGCCCTGTGCCGGGTTTGCACCCGGTGACATCGCCTGCAGCTCATGATGCCAAGCACAGCCCCGGCCCTCTGCAGAGCCTCCGGCCCTGGCGGGGTTTAGCCGATGTAGGCCGCTGCCTGTGCTGTGCTTGGAAGAAACTAGTCCCTGTGGTCACTGGAGTTTGCATAACTGAGGGGGAAATCCCACATTCAGCTGAAATCCAGTGTAAAGTACAGGTCCTGCTCAGGAGTGGATAGCCCTGCAGTCATGGCAGGCAAGGCAGTCTGTTACAGTTTCTGTGTGAGAAAAGAAGTCTCCTACTCTTCATCTGTTAATTCTTTTCTTCAATACTTGCACAGACCATGGTAGCTACTTAAATAGCCCCTGAAGCCCTCAGCTACAGGCATCTGTAAGCTCTACTTGCCCACAACTTAACAGAATTGAACATTGCCTGAGGAACTTAAACACGCTAGTCTTCAAATTAAGGGGGTGGTGATGATGATGATGATGATGATGATGTATAGCCTTGAAAATCCTGTTTCCCCCATGAGCTGCACAGCAAGCTGGTAGTCTGGGTGCTCCTGGAAGGACCTGGCACCCTTCATCAGGAGCAGCTCTGCTGTGCAACTGGCCACAACGCCGGAGCTGCACCAACTCCACCTGCCCAGATGACTGTCACAACATAGGGGTAAGGGAGCGAGGGGAAAGCAAAGAGCTGAAGCCAGCATCTGGGGAAGGCTGAACACAAAGGGTTAGACAGGTAACTGCTTTCGTGACAGGTGAGCTGTGAGCTCCAATGGGTGAGAAGCTGCTCATTAGGCTTTAATATTTAAAAGGATTTATGAAGGCTTATTACTAGGGACGGCATTAACAGAGTCTACACACCATCAGCCCACCTTCTGGTGTTGGCATGTGCCTTCTTTTCTTTCAAAATTAGTAAAAAATAAAGTTATGGAACTCCCTATTTGCTTTCCAGAGCTGAAGGAGTAATTAACTGTGGGAACAAGAGGCAAGAAGGAAGAGACCTCAGGCTTAAGCGATGTGATTGCAGAGAGAAGCAAAACTATTATCAGCATTAATACAGAGAGATCAGAAGCCTCAATATGAAGGTATTAAAAATGCACACAATATTGATTGGCAGGTTTACCATAATTATGTAGTAGAAGCCGATTCAGCCGACTGCGCCTTCAGACTTTCTGGGTGATGTATCTCCCAGCTCAGGAAATACAGTCTGAAGCTATGAATACTGACTGACAGCTTCATTCCAGCACGTTTGCCACGGCAGACTGGCATTTTATTAGAGCTCAGTAGAAGACACAATGGAATTAATGGGGGAGCCTCTTGTGCTTTCAGCAGGCTTTGGGGGAACTAATAGGTTTTATCCCCGTAAGATGGCAGGAGACCCTCTTAAAACCACAACAGCTTCAAAACTTTCAGAAAGTGAAAATGAGCAGGAGCTCATGGGCACCACTCGTGCTGGTCTGGCAGACCCATCAGGAGGAGCACAGAGAGCAACACAAACCCAAGAGCCCATGCTGGCTTTCCGTGGGTGTTCAGTTCACATCCCTGTCCACAGGTACTGCAATTTATTATTTAAACTCTTTCTTTACAGACCATTGGCCAGACTCACCTTTTGTTCCCTTTGACAATGCAGATGAGTGGCCCTGAACGTGACAGCTTCTGAGCTGCAGGCTCACCAGCATCTTGTGGCTACCAGGACATTGACATGCCATGTTCCCTCCTGCCTGAGTAATTTCAAGGCAGAACCCGGTCCCTGGACCAGACCCAAAGATGCTCAAATCAAAAGAAATACTCTGATTAACCCCAGTGAGATCCAAATCAGCTTAGCCAAGAAAACCTTCCACTGGAGGTAGCCTAGGATTGCCTCCCTCATCAAAAAGGCACTCCAAAGCACGTTTAGTCCCCCTCCTTCAATCCCACCCTCAATAGCTCCACTTTCACTTCACCCTCCCCTTGTGAAGTTAAAACTTCAAGAGGTTTTAAAGATGCTCTTTGCCAAAGGATCACTGGAGGGACCAGGGGAAGTTTAGGGATCATTAATTAGACCAGGAGAGGATGAAGTTCCGTTAAAAACTGAGTGTTAATTTAGCAGTTACTCATTATTTCCTCTGCTGGGATGGTAGATGGAAAACAAGCGGAGAAAGTAAAAGGCAGAAGAAAACAAGAGAGAAACAACAGTACAGAGCTTATCAGGAGAAAATGTTAATTACACTTTAAAGCCCTTAGTCACCTAAGCTTCTATTTACAACAGAAATAGAAACAGTCCAAATTATCTCTGCATTTTTTTTAAGCTCTGATTACAGTTCTATTTGCTACTTTTCTCTCATTATCTTTACTCTAACTGGAGAAACATCAAGCTCTTGTAATTTCTGGATATTGTTTTGTTGCTTTTCACTGGATTCAGGGTGCGTGTGTTGTAAGGAACACCGCAGCAGTGTGTGCAGCCTGGGGAGCTGTGCAGCTGGGTGGCTGCAAGAGCCTCTGCAGTGCTGATCCAACGTGCTCCCACCAAGGTCTGTGGCTGAAGGGTGCTGGAAATGAATCCTATGACCACATCTTCCCCGAGACATTGCTGCTGGCTCCTCCACGGGAGTGGCTGCCAAGGTGCAATGGCAGCAAGAAAAGGGCTTTGCACGAACAGCACGAATCAGCACCACCTCTGCATCACAGACCACTAAAAGAGGGAATGCACAACTAACACCTGATGGTGCACAGAAATACATCAGGATTTTCTACTAAATTCAGTGAGAGCAAGACTATGCCCATAGCCTGCAAAGTTGGCAGCAGCTGTAAACGAGTGTAATTCATTCTCTGGAGCAGAGCCTTTATCTGTGGGAAATAACAAGCCGTGGTCTTGGTTTTGAAAGTACTGTGTTTGTCAACAAGGAATCCTCCATCTAAAGAGACAGCTGGCCTTCTCTAAACACACCAAGATTCAGTTCCTAAACAAGGAGAGGTGTGTGTCTCTAAAGGGCCATTTGCTTCCTGAGCTTCTAGCCTGGGTGTTCAGTGTGAGAGGGCGCCGGCTGGCAAAGCCTCTGCTTTCACAGCTACGTGCTGCTGAAATGGCTTGATTCTTCACTCTGAAATAATTACACTGTCAAATAACAAGTAAAAGTAACTGTAAAATCATTTTATAGGCCATAAAAAACCAAATCCTAGCCCATTTATACTGTGAAGAAAGTTTATTTACATATTTTTTAACTAGGTGAGAGAGATGATATGTTATAGGTTCAGTGCCTAAATTTGGTGGGTTTGCAGGTCTTACTAACAAAGCCACCAAACCTGAAAGAACATGATATACAAGAGCGAAGAGCAGGAGTCTGGCACCTCCACCAGCAGCAGGAGCCCCTGGGTCTGCTCTCAGCACGTCCCACTTGGCCAACAGCACGGATTAAAAGTCCAACCAAAGTAGCACTGGAGAGGGCAAGGAGCTTCGGTCTGAGTAGGTGACCTGTGCAAACCATGGGCTGGGCACACTCACCGGCAGCCAGCCAGGTCTCACCCGGACACTCACTCCTGGGACAGACCTGGGCCGAGCCCTGAAATCTGGGGACACCGCAGGCCTGGCTGGTTCAACACCCCGATGTCAGCTCTGCAGCGCTAGCTGCCAGCTCACGGTGGGATTTCTCTTTCAGCAGTCACAGGCAAGGCAGGACGGAATTTCTCTCTCTCTGAATGTGATCTAATTGCTTTGCTAAACTCCTCACTAGAGGAAATGACTTCTGGCTTCACACGCTCGCAAATTCCTTGAGAACATTGATTCGTAAGCAGAACTTCTAGCTGCAATAAATGGCACAAACCTTGGTGTGAACCCTGGTTTTTAATATCCAGCTTGCTTTCCCCTGTTCTCCCTATATCTCTGTCTTCCCATCTCAGCCATGCTTTTCCTGCTGACTATCCCACTGCTGCAACAGCCCCTTTTAAGCATGAAAACTCACTCATATGTATAAAGTGAATAAATGCTGAGGCACGTCTGCGTGAGAGCAGATCATCACAGGGCCTGAACAAACACTCTGCGTTTCCAGTGGAGCCTGCTCAGCTCCCATGTTCACCGCATCAGCCAGGTCAGTCTACGTGAATCCGGGGCAAAATCAGTCACGCCTGTGGGAGCAGCGGAGCTGTGGGACTGAACGCATGCCCGTGGGGAGGAGGGAGCATGCAGCCCCTTTGAGAGCTGCCCAGAGAGCACTTTGCAGACAGGGGGACCAGTCTGAGACCCTACATGGGGTGGCCAAGGGGAGAAGAGACAAGGTCTCTCCACACCAAGATGGGGTACCTGGGAACATGGCTTAGCAGTGGACCTAGCTGTGTGAGGGTTAACAGTCACACTTGATCAATTCTGTGACAGTTCAGGGGTTCCCCACAGTGTGCTGCCTGCACCGAGGGGCAGCTCCCAGCCCTGCAGCAGTGCTGCCCCAGGCCAGGCTTGGCAGCACCACGGAAGCACCTTACTGACAGCACAAGGACAGTGCTGCTGCTGCCCACACACAGTGGGTGTTACTTCATTACTCTGGGGGTTCATTATCCATCCCAAGGCCAATGCTCTGTTCTGTTTGTGGCAGCATCGCCGCTGAACCTCCTTGGGGGAACAAAGGGAGGTTAGAGCATCCTCTCTCTCAGGCTCTGTCACCTAGCCTGGGAAGAGCTGCTGGACCTCAGAAAGCTGATGTACATCGGATGATTCTGTACGATAGCCTCGGAAATGGGAATTTCTGTGGCGATGGATAGAAGTCATCGCGTGTGTGCGCTGAGCGAAATCGCAGCCCCTTCTGCCGCAGGCTGCTGCGAGGCCTTTGCATGAAATATTAAAAAGAAGCCTTCATGCCTGGAGTCCTTACTGGGTCAGCTCAGCCCTCAGCTCTCCTGCCAGCTCAGTCCTCTCCTTGGGGTGTAATTAAATAAGGGCAAAATGGTATGAACCTGCTAATGGCTTGGCATTGCCCAGAAGGCAACCAGGGAATTACCCTGGGATGCCTGCTCTGATTAGGAGCAGCACTTGCTTGATTGAGGTGCTTCATTTGGCAGTGAGACTAACAGCATCCGAGCAGCGGAACCGAAGGCATTAAGGGAAACCGCTCGGAATACACGCTTGCAAAGATTAGGGAAGGTGAAAGGGACCACAGACTACACACCCACAGCCTTCCCCAAAGGCCTGCAGAGCCTGAGCTCAGACAGCTGATGGCTTTGGCCAGACAGCACAGCAATGTAACTCAGGGCTCCGTTCTCAGCACAGGAGTCAACAGTTTGTTCCAGCAGCACTGCTTGACAAGTGCCATGAAGCCCCTTCCTGAGTCAGCCTCTGAACATCTAAAGGTCATCAGAACATCAGAAAAGCCCCTCCTTGGGCAAGACCGTTCCCCCTCTGCCTGTGGGAGGGTGTCCTGCATTGCCTTCCATGGGGCCTGGTGCTCAGTCTGCAAGGGAACAGGACGAGACAAGCAGAGCCCAACATATCTTCTGAGTTTGCAGAACTCCTATCTGCTGGGAGGAGACAAGTTCTTAAAAATCTCATGAAACATAAGTGAAAGGGTTTTGACAGCCTTTTTTTTTTTCTTCCCCAACTGTAATTATCTTCGAAGTAATTATCTCTGGAGGAATATAGCTCTGCTCTTCCATTGCATTAAGCCAACTTTGTTTTCCCTTTCAAGAAGCAGCCTAAGTAAGGCTAAATCTTGATTGTAAGGAGCATATTGTGAAAGTGAGGGGAAAATTGTGTAATTATAAGAAAGCTGCTTAAATTTTTGCTAAAAGACAGGAGAAAAAAAGCAAGCCTGAGGAACATCAATCGCCAGGCTTTTTTTAACAGAAGAGTTTCTTTGGATGAAGTTAGTGGCCCTGAAATGAAAGAATGAGTGGTACAGCAGGATGTGGCCCAGCATGAAGAACATCCCAATAAGGTGGAAGAGACCAGGATTCATTTTCCGGCAGCCACATCCTTGCTGTGCCCTGTCCAACACACAAGCCGAGCACAGCTCAGGCCATCACATTTTGGATCACATTTCCAGGCTAAAGAGCACTGACCTTCTAAGAAGAAGCAGCAGCTTTTCCAGAGAGGGCAGCCTGTAAGCCTGACCATGACCACCCTCAGCTGAACAGACCAACTGCTGCTCCACGTACTCAGCCTTTTCTCTCCTTAAATTACAAACAACTCAGCTAGTTGCTTCAATGAGTTCATTGCAGCAGGAAAAGTCTGGCTGCTTTCACCTATTCCACAATAAAGTGGGGTGGTGGGAGGAGAGGGAGCAAACGGAGGAAGCTTGGGCACATGAAATTCTTTTGCTTTATCGAAGCCCTTAAAGCCCCACGTCCCCAGAAACCGCACCACATCCTTGCTGCAAGGCAACTACACCCCTTATCACCAGTGCCTCTGGCCAGATACCAGCCCTCCTGGGGCCTGTTGGTGTGCAGAGGTGTGTCCAGCAAGAACACATTGGCTGAGATGCCACAAGAGGCCTGCTTAGAAAATTTAGGGTCTCCACTGTAATGACTGTAAGAGTTTCTTTAGCACGAGGACCCACTCTCCAGAGCCTCTCACCCCTGCTATGCCATCTGAGTCCCTCCTTACATTCCACAGAGCAGCCATCCCCTCTCTTGTCAGTCACAAGTGGTTTTCTGGGCTATTAATGGTGGAATTTGGTAATAAAGTTCATGTTATTTGATTCTGAGCAGGCAATTAGACTTCCTCATTTAGTTTTTAAGGGCTTTAACTGCCTGACTTGACACTAATGCGAATTAACCAGCATCCCACCCTGCTATGCCACTGCCATTAATGCCAGTGCAATGTGCACAATAATTATGATATATTATGTCACTGGCAGCTCATCTCCATATCATTCACCTTTCCTTTCCCAAATTGGGCTGATGGTGGGATCACACATTCCCTAATTAACACCTTCTTTCTGTGGTTACTAATGAGTCTGTTGATAGCACTTCTTCGAGCTACCTCTCATACAGTGAAGTCCTGTGGGTATATCCAGCTCCAACTGCCCGCTGTAATTAAGAGACAGAGCCATTGACTCTCTTCCTTCCATTGAACATGTGACAGACACTCAGTCTGGATGGTAACTGAGGAAGGGAAATGCTTCATCTCTCAAGTCTTCCCCCATTGTGCTTGGCTGGACTCTGGGCAATGGCTGGGATAAGGGACAGGGCAGTACAACCACAACGGCAGCATTGGGGCAGAGGTCAGGCAAGTGGGGCTATGGCAGAGCACAGCGAATTTGTGGAGGGAACATCTAGTACTGTCAGTCTTTCACAGGCACTGAACCATGGCAGAGAAGCTTTTCTACACAGGACAGTTGAAAGGCTGAACACAGGAGGGGTACACTGTCTCTGCTCCAGGGACTTTTTCAGCCTACAACCATGGTGCCTTTGCTCTTGAAAGCAATGCTTAAGTTAATCCTTCAGGAGGCTAAAACGATGGAAATCAATAGTATTTGGCTGCATTGTTTTAACTGTGAAAAAGCTGCCCAGGACACAGCATTCATGCAAGGCACCCGTCTTGCCCCTTTCAAAGGTTTTCTGGCTTTTCATTGTGTTCCTTTACAAAAGGCAAACATGTATACAAGACTAAAATAGACACTTCAGAAGAGCAGACTCATTAATCTGTGTTAGCACACTGGTTTTGGTACCATACCACATTATTACAGGCATAAATTTTTAGTATTTCACAAGTGTAAAATATTACTTTCAAATTCCAACTTCTATTTTAAATATTATAGCTGAAACACAGAAGCAATTTAAATAACAAATGCTTATTTTAGATTTTGTTTGCTTTTTGAAATGGAAAAACTCATCTCTCGAGCACAAAGTAACAGTTTAAGACTGTGACTGAGTTTGAGCCCAGTTCTAAGTTCCTCTAAGGCATTAGTGCAAGGGTTAAAGCCGGACACATTGCGATTGAAATTCAACAACATCTGCTGCTCCGTGTTGGGCTGCTTTCTTTGTCCTCTGTGGCTCTTACAATCATTTTCAGCATCTCACCTGCCACAGCACATTGCTCAAACTCGTAGGGACTCACAGTTGTATCTCTCACAGCCCTGCAGCTCCTGTCACCAGACGTGTTTTTGCAGAGCAGAGTGATCTGTGAGAGTGGTCAGATACTTGTGATGTAAATAATTGTTTAACATAAGATTAAAGAGAAAATAAACCCTTCCTGATCCCATGTCTAGTTCATCAGAGATATAAATGATGCCTGTGTATCTTACAGCTTATGATTTGATTTCAGATGGCTTGGAACTGAAGCCATGGACAAGCCTTTCAAAGAGGGGCCCAGCAGAAGGTCCAGGCAACACCTTTACAGATCTGAGGCACGGTGGCTTTTCTTCTCCCCAGCATAACACACCCGAGACTTCGCCTCTTTGGCTGTGCACATTTAAATCTTCAGGCTGGGGAAATGGTTTAGGAGGGAAGAAGTGACACAGTCTTGGGAAACTCATCAGCAGGAAGTACTGAAAATACAAAAAAATTAATTACTCAAGCAAAGCAAATGAGAAGAGTGGGAAATCAGTGCTCTAGGAATCCCAGGGGAAAGTGTGATGCCCTGTACACAGTACTATTAATAGTTCCTGTTGCAAACCACAAAGCTTTTTCTTTCATAAAACCTTCTCTGATAGATAAGCCCCTTATATAAGAATGCAGGAATGCAGCTCCCTTGTGTTCGACAGAGACAGACAGCCCAGCTGTCCTTGGCTCCATCACCAGGTTTAATGCTGCGTGGCTGCACTGCTGCATGTCAAAGGGTAATATCTTCAGCAAGAGAAACACTGGCAAGGGTGAAAACAAGTGTCCACTGCTGCTGCTTTGATGTGATGGTTCGTTTGAATAACAAGTGAAAGGCTTTCACACTCACTCTTCAGATGCTGACACATTGCTGCTGAAGTGGACATGTTAATACCTCACTGGTTACTTGGGTCTTTCCAGGTTCTCAGCATGAGTCGTGCTTATCATTCTGCTGCCCTACCAGCAGAACACAGCAGCAAGAGTTGTTTCTGGATGCACGCACCTTTGCCTCCTCCATTACGTACCTCAAGTACCCAGCACAAACACACTCCTACTGTCCTGGTCCCGTATCCAGGGAAGCACGTTCTTCAGTCAGGGATTGGTTTATTCACCCATTTATGTATCCAAGTGAATTGGGACTATTCATCCACAGCAGCCTGATGAGCTGTGCTTTATCATCAGCATTTGGCCAGAGCTCTAATGGGGAAACACTCAACTGGCTGTTCCCTCACCCTGTACCTAACAGCCCATCAACTAAATACAGCAGCTACACAGCTGGTTGGGGAGCTCAGAAAGGGTCCCGTTGTGTCCTCCTCCAGAGACCCAAACCAGGACAGTGCAGTGTCCTGCTGAGGTACTTCATGAGGTCATCGACCCAAACACAGGTCGGTTGGGTGAGTATCTCCACATCACTGTCACATCTTTGTTTGCAGCGGCCGCACAACAGCCACACCACGGCTCCGGGACAGTCGCATTCGAGAATAAAGATGGTTTTGTTTGCAGAGTATTCAAGAGTAAAATTGCTCTTTTACTGACAGTGTAGTAACTGGCAAATGTATTTATTCCCCAGTGATGGGAGTTATTAAATCAAGAAGTCTTGATCCTCTCCACCCTGCCCTGGCAACAGAAATATTTATAAGCACAGGAGATGGCTGCAATTTGCACGAAGAATAGAGAACAGGGATGAAAGCCTGCGGGCAGCTTTCAAAGAATTCACACTGAAAGCATCTCTAAGAGGCAAAATCTACACCATAAGATTGTGGATACAAATCAGGGCTACAGGGAGGCATTCAGAAAGGTGCTGGTATACGGGCCACCAAACTCCTCATCTCTGCGCAAGCTGCATCCTGTTAGACAGCACCGACTCTGCAGGCAGACCGAGGAGTTCGGAGGGACACGTAACATGTGGCTCAATGGGGACACCTCACTGCTGGCAGGAAGCAGTTGGACTCAAGTTGCCATGGAAACTTTGGGAAATGAAGAGGGTCTGAAATCTCATCAGATCTGTCAAAACAACTTGGAGGTCTGGGCAAACATGGAGCTGTTCCCAGAAGGGGCAGCCACAGCCTCGTCCCCAGACCTGTCCCATCCTGGGCTTAGACCTGTTCTAACCACAAACCCGCCCGGGCCCATCATACAACACTCACCAGGGGAAAAGGATCTCTTGGAACTGCCAGTCAGGGACGATCTTTGCGGAGCTGAGCACACACTGTACCTCCTTTAGTCTGGGAAACGGGATAGGAAGCAGGAAAAGTGTCCTTCAAAGGAACGTGAGCAGATGGAGCAGGGCAGGTTACAGGAGCACCCATCCCCCTTTGCCACTGTCACCTTTGCTGTGCCATAGTTAAAACCCCCACAGTAAGCTTATCATTTTCTATCCCACTTCTGTGGACCCCTGCTAACTACACAGGCTTTCCCACAAAGGAAAAACGAGTTCCTGTGGGGGGAAAAAAATAAATCAATCAGGTCATTAAAAAAAAATTAATAGACTTTTCTGCCTCTATTAATCGGAAACAAGAGGAGACAACCCTGTTTACTGATACAATGGTATTTCCTCCTCAAGAATGTGACCAAGGGGCTCAAACAATATAATCCTGCGTGGCACCAAGAAAGGGTCCAGAGAACAGGAGCTTTCTCCTGACAGCACAACAGATGTCAGGTACACTGAGACACATCCTCTCGATGTCAGGGGAAACATAACGTTAGGAAATACACTCAGGCACCTTGTCTGACTTATGGAAACCCAAAGTGACCACACACTGCCTTTGAGGGGGGAGTAATGGCTTCTTTCTTTGAAGCATGAAAAACATAGGCGGAGGAGGGACAAAGTTTTAAACTAGGCCAAAAAGAGACACAACAGCATAATTTACACCGACAGGTATGATCCGGTAACCAGCAAAAAAATCTCAGCCCCAAACAGCCAATAACTACATGTTTTCCCCACAGTGATATTTAAAACACACGTATTATTTCCTGATGAGTCTACTCCACATCTAATTGTTCCTATACAAGCATTGCTTCTGTGAAATAAGCTTTGCCAATCAGACGCCTGATGAAAATCACAGCAAGCACTTATTAATTTTTCTTAAGTTCCTGAACCTGGCATTTTCAGACAAATACCACAGATATTCTGAACTAACAGAAATTAATACCAAAGCTCAGGAGTAATAAACAAACACGGAGAAAAATGCCTCTGCAATGGGCACCCTTGTGTTTGTCAGAGTAACCTTTCCACCAAACCGTCTGCTTTACGAAGGAGGAAAGCAGCTGAACTATGCTAGAGATGCACGTTAACAAAGGGCAGGGAGAGCTGTGGCTGTGTGTTCCACAGTTTGAGAAATTTTCCTGGTTTTGTTCTCGTTAAGTGATACCTGATTATAAGAAAGTGCTTTAATAGATCCAAGTAACAAGCCTGTAGCACTGGCAGCTTTTAATGAAGCTGCTCCCAGCCCTTCTCCCCCATCCTCTGCCTCGCTGCCCGCTCGCTCATTAAGATGCAGTGTGTCTCCAATGGATTACAGGGAAATGTAATGGTAAAAAGCCAAACCTGCAGCATGGGAATGAAGTATATTGTAATACATCCACAGAGGGTAGAAATCAGAAGCGTTTTGGGAACCACTGCTCCTTTACCCAGTTTGGAGACTTCTGCAAGAGGCACGAAGCAAGGGCTAACGGCACGACCACGCGCCCGTGGCTGAATTCTGAACCCAGAGTACCTTCCTCAGCCCACACTCAGCCTTCTGGAAATAGAGTCACTGAGATGTCCTCATCTAGCAACACAGAAACGCGAGTGAAAGGGAAAGGAGCAGGCTAACCTTCTTGTTACTTGCCCTTTCCCGTTACTCATAATCCCTGTGCATAACACCATTCAGAAGTAATTCTCTATAGGTTTTACATTGTCCACCATTAGTATTAAAATTTAAATATATTATAGGTCACATGCTCATCTGATGTAAGTTAGAGGAGCTTGTGAAATAGAAGTTACAGACTGAAAGCAGTGCAGAGCAGCAGGGCAATAAAGCTGTCGTTTTCTGCCTGACAATCAGAGTCTGGGAAATTTTCCTGTGGAAAGCCATGGAGACTCACTGCTGACAAAACAGGCTTCCCTGTTCCAAGGGAAGAGCATCAATCCCCTTCACAAAATGCACCCACTGAGTCCCATCCCCACCCAGCAGGAGAACAGGTGCTACATGAAGCTGCAAATATTTGGTCCCTTCACAGAAGTGAAGCCAGAGCAGCTCAGGATGCCAGCTTGGACACAGAGCGGGCGTGCACCAGACTCGGCTGTTGCACAGCGCTCAAGAAGGCTTCCCAGAAACTCCTTTTTAGAAGAAAAATATATGCAAGTACCAGTGGCTCATGCTTCTAAAAACATTGCCCTGCTTTCCCTCCTGAACCTTCCAGCCACCTCTCTCCTGTACCCATGTCACAGGCAGGAGCCTCCTCCCAAAGCAGCCTGCCCGAGATGGCAGCGTGTGCTCCGAGGTGCTCTGCACACCTCTGAAACCACCCCTCTCCTGTCCTGCATCGCCCCTCTCCGAGACCCAAACAGCAGAGCAGCCCTGCCATGGGGGGCCCTGGGGGGCCCTCGGTACTTGAAATCAGAGCAGTCAATTCAGACTGCCAAACTCAGGTCACTTATGGACTAATTGAGCTCATAACACGCACCTCCAGGTTGCCTCTGCTCCCTCTGGGCCCTGTCCTTGCTTTCGGAACACGAGGCATTCTTCTTCCCAAGTAGCTCCATGCAAAACTGAGATAAGGCTGGTTGTTGGGTTGTGGGTTTTTCCTAGAGGAGAATGTTAGGAAAAGCTCCAGCTATTACTGTGATGAAAGAGGTGCTAGGAATTACACCAAATGGCAACATCAATCCCTAGAAAAGCTCTGCAGTGCTTTTTATCCCAAGCTCAGGCACATGTGTGTGCGTTTCACAGCTGCCCTTTAGCCCCTCTGTCCTCCTCCATCAGTGGTACCCATTTCCCTGCTCTTATTTTGGGTGATTCTCCCATTCCTTACTGCTCTCCAGAGCACAGGCAGTCACCTCAAGTCTTAATAAGGTGCCTGTTTGTCTAAGTAATGAGTACCAAATACCTCTTTGCACAACTAGACCTGGATGTACAGCAAATAAAACCCAACTGTATGCAAATCTGAAACCAAGCCACTGTTATCCTAATAACAAACAGAATCTCTAAAAGGGAAGAGCTTTATTTCTGCTGTAAAACACACTAAACTTTGAGAGCAATCTGCAATTCTCCTTGGGTTCTGTTTGGGGAGGATAACTTTCGTTTGCCCAGTTTTGTTCTTATGAGGCCAGGAGCCTCATCCCAAGGAAAAGCTGATTGCTTCCAGCTTAGGGTATTCTGATAACATGGTGGGAAAATAAATGGCTTCAAAAGGGCTTAAAACAGAAAAATAAATACATCCAAAGAGACAAAAGGGAGTGAAAAACAGAAAGCAAAAGGAGGTGAGTCTTATTAACAGAGCCAGAGGCATGGTGTGAGTAAGGAAAGCTGAAACGAGGAGTTACCGCTACCCCTTACTCCTTTAACAAGCACGTGGCCCTTTGCACCAGCAAAGCAGAGTGACTTCTCTGCCTGGTTAACAGAAAGGCAACGTATGAAATGTATTCAGGGTATTTCCCAATGTGAAAGGCTTTTCTTTTCAGTCAGAGGACATCCTTCCCACTTGTTCCTCCAATAAAACACGGCACAAAGCACCACGACCAGCGGAGCTGCAATGCTGCGTGTGGAAACCAGTATCCAATCAACCCTCCCTCCCAAAAGTGGGGAGACAGCTGCCAGTCCAGCCCTTCCCTGGCTGCATCCCCTCCTTCCTCTCTCTGTCCCACCATCTCACAGCTCTGCTGTCCGGGCAGCTGGCAAACAGCTTGGTGACCCCAACCACGGTGTTTCACCCTCCCCTCTCCCCCTGAGCCCCAGCCGAGGGCATCAGGGCATGGGCCCTCTCACAGGACACCGACGAGGCAGGGCCGTGCACTGTGCTCACAAGGCATTTCACCTGCAAGGACTCCCAAGGCTCCTGGAAACCCACCGCAGCCCCACGGGACACTTCTCCTTCACAGGAGATTTTCCTGCCTACTGAAGAAATTGCGACAAGTGAAAGGAGCTCCTGTGCTTATCCCCTCCTTGTAAGTAATTCTCTTCCAAACTGCTGCCTGAAAAAAGGTTTAAAACTCAGGAGCAGAGTTTGGAAACCTGGTCTCCAAGCTGACATCATTAAACAAAAGGTTGAAATGCAAGAACAGCTTTGCCATGGGAAATGGCAGCTCACTTATTATGCTGTCAGCGCCATTCGCCAGCATTGGGTGGGACAGGTGGATATCTCTATAAGGATTCTCCCTGCATGCAGAGAGAGGGCAGGATCTGCTGTCAGCTCTGATTACCTGCAGACAGAACTGCACGGCTGCTCCCAGACCTGCGTTGTCTTTCCTTGTGAGGGTACTCTGACCTGCAACACGCATCATTGGGTGCTTGGAAATGCACTTGCACACGTCGAGGCTTGGCCAGCTCCCTTTATTAAGCCATAGGTGTGATTAACACCCCAGAACAAGTCACCCCGAGTGCTAATTCTTATCCTGAGTTGTACAACATCTGGGGCAGCTGTTGAAGCTGGTGGTACCCAGGCTGAGACAATTACTCAAGAAATTCAGCTCCTCTTTCCCAGTTTCCAGCCCTCCAGGATCAAAGACTCACAGAATCACAGGGGTTGGCAGGGCCCTCCAGAGCTCATGGGGTCCAACCCCCTGCCAAAGCAGGGTCCCTAGGACAGGGCACACAGGGCAGTGTCCAGACGGGGCTGGAATCTCTCCAGAGAAGGATGCTGAGAAAAGGTGATGGATAAAGAGGGATGCAGCCCAAAAGCTCAGCAGCAGCAAGGCTTGTGGTGACTCAAGGTTTTCATTGATACTATAAACAATCCTTAAAATTATCACCATGCTAACTAAGGAACCTTTCTGCCCATCCCTTCACAAATCAGCAGGTGATCTTGGGAACCACAAGCAGCCATACTCCTTTATTACTCAGCACAAGCAGTGAGTGCAATAAGTTTCCTTACAAAACACCCATCTACCTGCATCTCCCTACCTTCTATCCAGCAAGCCCAATAATCAAAGCCCATACAACCACGTTTTAGCAGAGTTCCCAGGCCAGGGATTGCACTAAGGCTGTAGCTTTTTACTGTGCCATCCATCTGAAATAGGCACTGAACGTGCCCAGGGCTGGCAGCATCGCTGCTGTCACCGAGGCAGCACCCAGCACCGGAGCGGGTGTTATTTCAGGAACATGCTGTATGCTCCATCAGCTGGTACAGACCTGAAAAAAACGCTCCAGAAAGTGTGACCTTCAAAGCACCCAGGCAAACAGCCTCACAGCCCCAGGCTGTCAGACCCCAGCAGCATCTTCCTTCTAATTGTGCCAAGGCCCATTTTCTGCCCCTAAACCCAGCGGCCGCTGATCGTGCCATAGCCTGAAAAGATGGGATGCTGCTGTATCTTGCCAGGTATTTTTTCCCCCTTTTGCATTAAAAATAGGATGGGTTTTTTTCTTATCCCTTCTGGTACCATGTCACCCAGATAGCTGTTCCCATTTGGAAGGCAGCCTCCTGCGACAGAGTCTGAGAGCGAAGCCACCGAGTGCGGAGCCACACAGCGGAGCACGCGTTGCTTTTCTCTGCAGATGCTTCAAAAACAAGCAAGGAGAGCCTGAATCCTGACCCCAGCCTGCATCCCAGATTAGCTCAAGCAATCTTTCTCAAGCCCAGCAGCTCTTGCACAGCCCCTGCCCTGGGCTCTCTGCGCCCTCCCGCAGTCACGCAGCTCCCCAGCACAAGGGCAGCTTTGCATTGAAATCGTGGGACACTGTGCCACTGAAATAGTGCTATTTTTTGTCTCCTAAAAATATTTCAATGCGAATGGCTCCAGCTGCCTGATGGTTTGGCTTGGCTGGCACCGGAACTGGGATAAAGCTATGAGCTGGCTTGAAGATTATCAGGAAAGAATATGCAAAAAAATAATTCCATGATAAAAAAGGGATTAGATAGTGTCCTCATTGGATATGAGAAAATTAATTCAAGAAGTGACTGACTAGGAAAAAGTGTCATTTCCAAAGATCATATTCATAGTTTATTCTTGGGAATGACAAATAGCAAATCTTTAGTTAGAGGCTGGGTTTAAGCCTTACCTAAGGAGACGAGATACAATCTCATGCTACCTGGACTTGTGGAGACACAAAAGTGTTTCCAGTAATTACCGTAACAATAACTGATGCTTCCATCGGTGAGGTGAGGCTGAGGTCACATCCCTTATCTGAGCCAAACTGTTGGACACCAGAAACAACGTACCAGCAGCACTTACCCGACATCCGACCAGACTTGCAGTTACATCAGAGGCTGTAACCATACCCAAGCTCCAAAGTAAAGTGTTTTCTGCAGAACCCTCTATTCACTGCAATAATCCAGACTTCTTCAGAGCTTCTGTTTCCAAGGGGATGGAAACCAGCCTCAGCATCCTGTGGGGACCATAGATGGACAGAACAAATGCTCATGCTGGTCAAGTCGCAGGGTGGCTGCAGACCAACCCCAGTTGCTGCTCTGCAGCTAGTAACAAGCTCTGCCTGGAGCACTGGTAACGTGCAACCAGACCAAACTCTCAGCTTCTGGTAGGTGTGCTTTGAGACAAGGGTCTGTGTGATACCACAGTGCACACCATGATGTCCAACCTACGGATGCTGGGCTCCTGCTCTGGGACACGGTGGGGAAGCCCTGGGTAAGGGGAGAGGAAGGACTGTCTGGATGCTAAAGCACCAGCTCCAGGTGAAGGAAGGCAGTGTCAGATGCCAGATCTCACACAAGACCCTGAGTGGAGCCCGAGCCTCGGGATCCCGTGCTGTGTGCTGGGTTGCTGGCAGCACAAGCAGCTAACAGGGAGTTCAGGAGTTACTCAGGTGGGCAGGAGCCATTTCCTCGTCTGACTTCAGGCAGCAAGGAAAACAGTGAGCTGGGCAGCAAGGAGGGACCTCCCCAGGACAGCTTGGGTTCAATACAAAATAATCATTGTGATTTAGCTTCCCTACTCACTAACCAGAGAGATCTATGGCTTTTATACATTATCTTTAATATAAAACATAAATTATTTTCCTTCTCACTGGCTCCCTCCACAAGGCAATCTATTTATAAGGGATTTTTAGACTTATAATTTAATCATACGCACAGTTTTTTCCAATTGATGTTCTAGTCCCATGATGCCAGACTTCAGACCAAGCTTTAAACAGCTCCAAGAACTGTTTATCCTGCCAATGAAGAGTTTAAGCAAAGCACAATTTATTTTTATCTTCCTGGTGTAAGGAGGGCGGGTGAAGGGGATGCTAACTGCTCTCACGTTAATTATAAACGCCGCACAATGAGCACAGGCTGCATCTCTGGCTAGTCAGGGCCCTCAGAGCTCCCTGCCTGCCTGGAACCCAGGGATTTCAGCTCACTTTGTGTTGCTGTGAGCCAGCCTTATGAAACCAATCCATTCTGTGTTCTTTTCTTATACAAGCGCCAATCGCTCAAGCAAAACTGTTTCCTTTGGGTTTCTCCTTCACCCCTTCCTGCATCCAGTGCAGCCCGTTGGGCACAGGATCCAGCCCTACGTGGCCAATGTGCCCTCAACCTCATTCCTACTGCCAAGAAAAAAATTAACCACTCGTTGCAGGAAGCTTAAATACAGGTGTACTACACAAGAGTAAAATACACCTTCACAGCTCTATGTTGAATAAACACTCACAGCATTTATTCACTTCAGTCACAGCCCCAGCATTCCGTATTCCTGAGGGCGCTGGTTTCTCCCCAGCAGCCAAGTCTGAAACCAGCATGACTAAGGAGAACCTGTGTTAGGGACCAGTGGGACTGGGGAGATACCAGTTTTTTTAAAAGCCACAAATTGTAATTTCTATCTGTAATAATTTCTTTCAGTGACACACATTAAATCACTGGAAAGAGATAGCCTAAATCATTTTCATTACAAAAAAAAAAACCAAAAACCAACACGTGGCCAAAGAGAATAAAGAGAGCAAGCACTGATTTATAGAAGCTAACTGGGCTGTGTTGGGAACACCATTCAACAGGCTCAATGCTAATTCTGACCATCTTTGAGAACAAGCAGAGTGAACTTTAGAAGTCTGGCACAACCCTCTGCAAACGCACTCGTGTGGGTCAGATCGCAGACAAGACAAAGGCTGATGCTTCTCCATCCCCCAGGAAAACACCTTCTGAGGTGCTGGGCTGAACAAGCAGAGCTCACCGGGCATCCCACAGCAGATGTTCCTAAGACACCCCGCACGCCCTGGGGCTCCCGCACGGGCTGAACCTCGTCTTGGTAAGTCTCAGGATTTATCACATAGATAGAAAATCAAATGCATATTACAAGTTTTAAGTTACTCCCTCTGGTTCAGGGTGACTCTGCTCCTTCTCATCAGGTGACTTGCCTGGGCACAGGATGTTTGTCCTCCAAGAGCAGCCCCCAGTTCATCCCATCAGGTACAGGAAGATGTCAAGCAGACATTAGGCATTAAGAGCTGGCAAGCAGCTGGCCATGCCATACATTTCAGCATCCACACCTAGACCAAAAAAAGCACCATTCCCAATGACAGATCAACTAGATTAAGTATCTGACACCAGAAAATACATGCAGGTGCTAGCAAAATCAGAAAGGAGTTCCAGACTAAACCTAATTAACAGAAAACAAATGACTGCCTTGCTTGCACTTGAACATCTGAGGAAGCGTTTGCAGGTAGAAAAGCAATCTGAAACTGGCTACAGCACAGCAGTGATTACTCACGGCTCCTGAGGAACGCAGGATACTCACAGATTTAACAAAAAACAGTTAAAACCAGGCTTTTATGGAAAACAACTGCAGGTAACTCCATTAGAGAAATAGAAATCCCTGTTCTGTGCAATACTGTGTGTTATCTGTGGATGGGACTAAACACTACTGCAAGTCCAAGGAACCACCAGGAATAACTGAATGTGGGGAAGAGGGAGAAGGAATCTTTTTATGATATCAATCCTATAAAGACAGGGCAGCTGTACGTTCAACATGCCATGTAAATCCAACCAGTTTACCTGTGGTAAAGCTGGGTGTGCCCGAGCCCTGGGAGGATGTTAATGCACGTGATGCAGACAAAGTTAACACACTTTTTTGGGTGGTTTTGTTCCTTTTGTGGTTTGTTTTTTTTAACTGGCAAAGAGATCTTTAACAATTCTGAATCTCTCTCTAATCTTTTGTTTTCAGAAGAAATACTATTTCAGTTTAACCCCAGCAAAAGGACTGAGAGGCGCCCTGGCAAAGCGCTGCAGAGAAGACACAAGTGACAAGACATTTCAGTGACCTCAGGTACCAGCCCAGCACGAAAGACCTTCTCAGATGAGCCAAGCGATTGAATTTCACTTGTAAAGGACAATAAAGCTTGGAAGCATTGATTATTTTTCCTTCCTCAGAAAGTCACGATCCAGCTTGTGAACATGTCATCAGCAGCTTAAATTCCAGTCAATCTCATCCACCTAAAGAAACTCTCTATAGATTAAAGCAAAACTTAGTTTCACACTGTTGGAAGAGATGAGAAAAGGGTTTGTTCATACTCATCATTCTCTCTGAATTGCAATTAAAAAACTAAACAAAAAGGAAAAAGCACAAGCTGTACATTTTAACACTGGCTGTGTCTAGAGCCGAGGGACTTCCCAAGCAGATGCATCTGCTCCTGGATGGGGACCTGGTTCTTACCTCAACAGTTCCACAAAGGACCTGGAAGGTCCCAGCAGCCAACTCAAAGCAGGGAAAGCTCTCTTCTGGACCCAGAAACACCGAGCTTTCTGAGCAGACTTCAGTACAACCCCACAGGAAGATGGTTAGCACCACGGGGACACAGCTGCTGCCTCACTGCCCAAGACACACCGGCACCAGCAGTACCCACCAGCTCCTTTACACTGCTGTTAGAGGGGGCTGGTTCCCTTTCCTGCTGGTCTTTGCTTTTGGTGGCTACAGAGCAAAGCCCCGATGTGGAAGCCAGCAGCCTGCAGCTATTGCAATGTGCAGCAGCTGCCACTGTGCCAGGTCCAGCTGTGCCCAGCAGCTGATGCTCAAACCCACCAGGAAATACCTCCTCACACATAGAAGCCAGGGAACTCTGAAGGAAGCCTTAAAACATCTTACAACATCAGAAAAAATATTCTTAAAACTTAAAATAAAAAACAGGGCAGCATGAGGCAGGACAGACCATTCCCCTTCCAAACCTTGCTGGTGATCTTCCTCTCCCATCCCTTTCCCTTCTGCCTCCCCCAGTCTTCAGCGCCTGGCAAGAGGGGAATGAAAAGCGACCCAGAATCACCAAAACCACTTAGGACCTTATAATCCCCAAAGCTGTTTATGTCTGTATCGGCTCCGAAGGCTCCGATCACGTTACTTGGGAAGCCAGGGCTGGCTGTAGCAGAGTAAGTCAGGACACACAGGGAAATAAATCAATCCCAGGCTTAGTGCTGATAGGAGAAGCTCAATTTACTAGTTATGTTATTGCTTTTCTAGTTCTCCTAAAGTTTAACTTATAGTTAAGCTAAGTTAACTTCACTTTAGCTTATTCATATGGTTCCTCTGCTCTTCAGCTTGATGTACATGTAGTGGGAGTGTTGGGTCTGTGATCCTGCTCCAGGTCTTTCCACAGGCCATTAGGTGATTAACAAATGACTGTGGCAGAAGACATAAATACTTTTTCTCGGGTTGTTTCAGAACCTGGAGCAGAATGATGATTTCCATTGCTTCACAAATTCTTTATCTATAGAACAGAGACAGCATTTGCCTGCTCCCCACAAACGACAGAGTGCCTCCTGCATTGACCCATCAAAGGCATGTCCAGGCTCCTCTGGTATCTGCTGGCAGAGAACTGCAAACCACAACCATTTCCTTCCATTCTGATGTCCCCCTTGATTCATATCACTCATGGATCAACAGTTGGTGCCCAGCCTTGCTAGGTAGGATGATGGTATTGTCCAACATGAAATCCACTAACATGGTTGCCAAGTTCCCATCTCCAGTTCTCATGGTACCAACCCCATGGTATCTGCTGCCCTGCTCCCAGGGAGCTGCGTTGGCCCCAGACCCTGCTTAAAGACCCTGATGCCATTAGTCCCTGTTCAGTGGTAACGTACACTGCAGTGCTTTGCCAGATGAAGACTAAATTTCTGCAATGCTGGGAAAAGACACAGTTTCTGAACAGCTGTTCTTGCTGCTCCGACCCCGGTTCTGCTTACAACAGTGTGACACAAGGACACCACAAATCTCATGTGCAGGCTAACAGGAGTAAGGGCAAGCACGGCTGGGATCAGGCCCAGTGCAGGACCCAACATCACATCTTCCTCACCCCACCACCAAGCTGCAGGGCAGGAACCTGGGATGCAGGCTGCTTTCCCACCAGTGGGACCGGCTGCCAGCCAGCTGCAAGTCCAAACTGGTGTCACCCCTCCCAGGCTGGCCCCAGCCGTGTGAAGACACCGAAGCAGCCAGGCCCCGAGAGACCTGCAGCTCACAGAGGAGGACAACCTTCCCATTTGCAATGTGGGCTGTTACTATTGCTCTCGTTATCTATTAATTGCAGTTAATTTGTGCTGCTTTTCATGCTGAGGATCAAGGCAAGGTGCTGTTGATACTAAGAGCCGGCTTGGAGCTTCCCACACTGACAGCACCTGCCAAAGCTGAGCCTCACCTCACCTCACCAGAGTGCTACCACAATGACAGGAAATGCTTTTATCTGCCTGTGCCCCACACTGGGAACCACATCAGTGACTCCCACACGCTGTGAAGACCCCGACTATTCTCTTTCTGCCTGTCATTCATCTAGTCAGCTGTCTAGATACCAGCCGCTGGCGTGCCAGAGCGCGGCGGCTCTTCCTTCGCAGCGATGAGCACCCGCAGCATGTAGGAGTGCAGCGCCCACCTCAGCGCCTTTCTGCCCGAAGGGTGAGCTGTGCCCCGCAGCCCGGTCTGTCTGTGCAGGAAGGAGACAGCTCCACACAGCACTTGCCAAGCCCTGCACCAGCTGCCCGGGGCAGTGGGGGTCTGTCCCAGGGGGATTTGAAAGACATGTGGATGTGGTGACAAGGGATGGGGCTTAGTGGGAGGCCACAGAGCTGGGGTAACCCTGGGGTTCCATCATCCAGGTCTGCTCCAGCCTGAATGGTCCAAGCATCCTGAGGAAATGCAGAATTGGTTGCGTCTGTTCAGACACTAAAACCCTGAGTTTGGGGCTCAGAAGAGGGATGTGTCTCTGTGGTGAGGGTCTAGAGTAAACTGAAATCTGAGTTTGCCAAATAAAATAAGTTTGAGCTGGAAAGACACAAACAATGTCATTTCCACTGTAACCCAGACTGAACGAAACAAACCGAACGGAAACAAACAGAATCAAAGCAAATAAACCTACTGACCCAAACCAAACAGACAGACCCAAACCAAAACAAAATCCTGGCCACAAGTCCAAGGGAAGCGTAAACCTATCTGACAAGAACTGCCTTTTGCCTGATTGCTGGCCTTCCCTCAGCTCTCGCGCTGGAAAGGATACCTCTCTGTTCCCTTGGATGGGGGAAAGGCAGAGCAAAGAATTATTTGATTGGTTTCTGTAGCAAGAAATAGTTCAGGGAATAAACAGATCTCCTATCCACGGCTTTTTGGCCCTACCAAGGCAGCACTGCCTCATCAGGGAGCCAGGTTGGACCAAGCGTGGACCAGTGAGGGGATCTCCTGCACGCAGCAGGATGGCAGCTCTGGCCTGAGTGATGGCTGGTGGCACAGTGCATGGCATCTGTGGGACCCCAGGCACACCACCAGCCAGCCACTGGCCAGGAGTGATTTCTATGCTGACCCCAGCCATGCAGCAAGGGGACAGCACTGCCACCGTGCCAAAAGCTTTGCTCCCCACACAGCTGCCGGGGACCCCACGAGCGGCATCCTCATCCCTGCACACAACCTCCGTGTTGGCACCTTGGTGGGTTTGGACACGATGCCCACGCTGGTTTTTTATAGCTTATCACGGGCAGCAGCGAGGGAGCTGTTCAATATCATCATTAACAAATTATCGATCCAATTATCTGCCTTTCAATTTCATTTCAAATTTACAATCTCGTTGCTGCTTCTGAGACAGGAATAGATTTTCAGATGATTTCAGAAGCAGTTAGGATGCCATTATGACTCAATGCATGTGATCAAATGCCTTTCTGAATGCTGCTGCTGGATTAATGAAGCCATTTGATGAATTAAACGTGACATCCCAGCAAAGAACAGCTGATGGTATTTCAAAATGGGAAAGATTTCTTTCAGACGTAACGGTGGTGTCAGCGTCACCCAGCGTTAGGGACAAGTTCCAGGAGGGTCTGGAAGCTCAAACACAAGGCTTCTTTGGTCCTCAAGACTTGGACCTTAGGGCCACTGTCCCAGCCACAGCTCAGAAGGCAAAGGCAACGGGATGGTCGAACAGCACAGCATTAAACCACACATAAGGCAGAGCCATGACGTGGCAAAAAGCCAACAAACCTGGTAAATTATTCTGTAAAAAGGAAGAAAAGCTGCAGGTTGGCATCTTGTCTGCAGCTGCTCCCAGGAGCATCTCCTGGAAGGGAGCAGCTGGCAGCCTGAGCTGTGTACCAGTGGGTACCAGCGGTAAGATCTGAGCTTGGTGGGCAGCACTTCACCACTCCTCAGCAATTTCCACAGACATATGCTGACAAACAGCTTGTAACTCAAAATGCCTCTTTCCAGCTCTAATATTTTGCCCTAAGAACAGTAAAAAAAACTGTCAGACACTCAAACAGCAAGGAAAGGATGGTGGGATTCAGGCCTTCCCAGGCATCCTTCATCTGAAATGTCTCCATAACACCGCCCAGAGACTGCCAAGGAGAAGTTCCACCCACCAAATCCCTGGGAACTCCTGGTGAACTTTTTTCTTTCAGAACAGACCACAAACACTTTTGGAAATCCAATAAATCGATGCTGCTCTTTAACTCCCTCTCCTCCCCACTCCAGCATTTGAAGCCCTGTTTTCTTTTCTGGCTGGCTGTGTTAGACCAATCAATAAGAAATTATACTTCTGCTGTTTTGCATTCCTTTTTTCTCCCTCATTCCTATCGATTGCAAAGCAAAGCCAGAGAAAACTGATGGCAATTCCCTGCCGTGTTCCTAACGCTGCCATCTAGCAGCAGGGAATTGCCCTGTCAGTGCTAAACTCATCCACAGAGAGCATCACCTTGAACTGCACATACGCCTGGGCTTACCTGAAGCTTTGTGTCACCAGTAAAATTAATTATCATAGATAATTTCTCTCGTAGATATCTGCTCAGTTAGGACTCAGCACCCATGTGCTGTCTGATTGCCCCAAGGGATGAGATGATGAGCGACTGCTGCTGACCGTGGCCGCCACGCAGCTTCTTTTCCCTGGCTGCAGCTTTGTGATCAGGGTAATAACTCCTGAAATCCTGTTCTCCTGACATTTGGGGGTAAAAGAACCAAAAACAGAGCGACCTGTATGTCTTCCCTCCCACCTCTGCACACCAGTACCACCCAGTGCTGTGACCACAGAGTGCCAGGGGACTCTCCCTCCAGTCCGGGGATCTAAAGTAGGAAGAGGTTGAGAGAGAAGATAACCCTCTGCATGCACCCACAGGAAAAGGTGCTGCCCTTGGCGCTAAAGTCACCCACCACCTTCTGAGCACCCAACACGCTTCTTTATCCTTTTTTTGGTGCCACTGTCACCATGGGCACTGGTAAAGCAAACCAGCACCAGTGCTGATAGCCCAGTCGGCCACGGACACTCACAGTTCGCTTTGCATCTCCAGTTTCTCTGTGTCCTGTTCCCACAAGGAACATAAACTTCATTTTGTCCCATTTAAAGAGCACTGAGCTCTTTGTCTCTTCCCCATGACTCTGCCCTGCTGCAGAGGTAGCCCAGGTTCACACTTGCAGGGATGGCAACACCCTCCTCCCAGCCAGAGCCGTGTCACCCTGCCTTGAGGGGAGCCCCAGCACCTGCTCCAAATCCTTGAGAAGAGCCCTGCAGAGTGACGCTGCCAAATGCTTCTCAATCCCACCCTTTCCCAGGCTCGGTTTCCTTCTGATCTACTTTTTGGGGGAGGCACTTCCAAGCTGAGAAGAAGTCAGGTTTCATTATGCGACGAGGATGCCAGCAGGCAATGAGAGCACCGGCTGGATGCACAGCAACATGCCTGGAGGAGCATTAGCAATATACCGCTGGAAAAGTGAGTGCCAGCAGAGAGTGGGAGAGGGGGTGGGTGAAACAGGAGCCAAATGTTGGGGGTTTTTTGGATGGTTTCCCCAGCAATTAATTCATTGTCAAGTTGAGACTCCTTTCCCCTGGAAGGATGGAGCAAACTGGAGAGGTAACACTTGACTGGCTCCATTCACATCAGCGTTCAAGAGCAGAATTCATCTTGGAAAAAAAGCAAGAAAGCCACTGTTTTTTTTCCCCATCAGCATCATTTGGGTCTTTTTTTATACTGATAAATGTCTCAAAAATAAGCAGGAAAAAAATAGCAACAGCAAATTTGCATCTCAGAAAAAAGTTAATGTTTCTGCTTGGCTAATTCATCACTGGATATTGCAGTGGTGGCAGTGGTGACAGAGCATTTAATAAGTTCCACTTGCAAATGCACTGGGCCAGATTTCCAAGAGAGCTGAGAGCACAAGCTGCCTTTGGAAGCCTTCAGGGCCCTTATTTAGTGTTAATTTGGAGCTCAGCCCTTAGAAACACAGATCCAGTGATGGACCATCAGCAAGGTCCAACACCAATTTCTTTGCCAAGCTTATTACTACAGAGCAAACAGATTCAAGGAAAAAATATAAGGGACCAGGAACTCCCCTCCTAGTGATGGAGTAACATGCCCATCACCCAGCCACCCACTGCCTCTGAGCTGTGGGAGCATCTCCCAGGACATGACACAGAGGGAAACACACCCAGTAAATGCCAGGCAGGTGCTGTTAAGCTGCTCTGGTTTTACCACTACATCGCTAAGGAACAGGAAATATTATTACTAGCATTAAGAATTGAGGCAAACAGAACTCTACCGTTACTGCTGGGGCCTGGAAGCTTGCCTGCTTAGTCTGTCATGCTGGTTGAACCAAGATCTAACTTTGCTGTGTGAACATCAGGTGTTCTGCATCCCTCAAGCACAGCGACTGCCACGCCATCGCAGCTCCCCGAACACGCTGCTGGCGCGGCCCTGTGCAGCATCCAGCCCAGCCTGCGTCCCACTGCCAGCGGTGCCATAAAGCCCCACAGACTGTGGCATTCCCTTCTCCAGTCTCTTTTTGTGATTAAAAATGGGCTGGAGCTCTGAACGCCAGATTTTGAAAGCCACCCTGAATCGACAGAATCATTTTAAATAAGACCTTGCCAGCAGCTTGCCTCTTGGCAACCAGGTGTGCGGGATCTGAACCATGACACAATCACTGTGTCATCACTGGAAAATAAACAGCCTCTTGGGTACTCAGCACCTAAACCACGTGTGACTTGAGAACAACCCCTTGGGCTCTGTTGGTTTCTTCTGATTCAGATCAAAGGCATCTATGCATAGGAGAAGGAGTTCTTAGGTAAAAACATCCTACCATCTCCTGGAGCAGCTCTCCTGCTGGGATTAAGGCAGAGATTGAGTCACAGGACAGTGAAGTCAAAGTGACTATAAACTTTTACAGGAGAGCGATTAGACCAGGACTGCATGCTATAGGAATGCCACCCTGCCCACTTCATGTCCTCCTGGGAGCTGCTCTCCAGCAAAAGCCAGAGAATTTAGCATACGTGGCAACATATGTACGGCGAGTCTCCTACATCAAGGGTCTCCTGTTGTCCTGCCAGGATATCTCAGAACCATTACCTCTAGTAACAGGCTGGCTTCTGATGGCCCCTGGAAAGGCTGTAGACTTGCTGAAGGTCATACAGTGAGGCAGCAGCGAGGCCAGAGCAGAGCACACTCCGAGCGCCCGGGTCGGCTGCCAGGCCCTGTGATCCTTCAATTAGTAACATGCAATGATTGCCACGAATGGTATCATCAGTGTTACTGAGTGAGAGAGACAAATGAACCCTTAAAAGGGTAAGTGCCATCGAGATGGGCATATGTCACATGACAGCAGAGCTCTCCTGGGGGCTTTTACAGAGGTGTGATCCAGTTCTTATGGAGAGAAACATACTCAATTCCACCCTGGGAAGCTGAGTCCTTTTACATGCAAATACAGAGAAAACTTATCAGCTAGCATTTCCAAAGCCGTTGTTGCATATGCAAGAGCCACGATGGTATTTTCAATCCCGAGTTACTCATCTCTCCCACCTTAATTCCAGGCTGTTAGAAGCTCCATGCAGTGGGAGGAAAGCAAGCTGCGAGCGAGAACATTTTGCAAAATACCAGCCCCAGAAATAGAGAGCAGCTCTCAACACTCGTCTGCCAATGAAATATGTCTTGCAAGATCCTAATCAATCACCCAAGTTCTTCATCTGGAAACCCAACTGAACAGACCCACCCTGCAGAAGCTTCCTACCAACGACAATGTCTGCAGCCAACCAGACCGGGAAGATTTGCGAGGATGCAGAATAAGTCGCAATATGTTTCTCAGATCTCTTCCTTCCGTCTTTTGATGGCATCTCACTCCAATGAGGGGAGTCAGGACGTGCATCACACCTCTACCATTGGCCTGAACGCTGTGTGCAGTGCAGCAGGGAGATATGCTGCACCAGCAGGCTCTTCCCCTTTCACTGTGTGAAATCTGAAGGAAAAAAAACCAAAACCAAACCCCAACTTCTCCTCCCGAGCACACCAGTAGGAATACATCACTGCCATGCTCTCCAATGCAACCGTACATGGTGGGTCCAATACAATTCCTAAAAATCAATGGGTGGCTTCATATTTGAATAAGCTGCATAATTAGATCTGTGATACACGAGGCATCCTTATCAGGGACTCCCTGGCACATCCCAACGTGTCTGGAGCTGCCAAGGCAGCAGGCTCAGGAATCCCTGGGGCAGATTGACGAGAACAGGGAGAAGCAAGATGTTCAGGTGCCTCCAGGCAGCAGCATTGGACAGAGCCTGCTGCTCCTGTGGCTGTGCTGGCAGAAAGCAGAGCACATCGGCGGGCAGAAAGGGCTTGGCTGCACTTTGAACCCAGCAGCACAGCCCTCCTTAAGAACCCAATGGAAATGTTCCTCCACAGCAAAATTTCAAAGGGAAAATAGAGGAGAGTAATTGCAAGACATTGTTAAGTGCTCATTGCCCAGACAACTCCAACGTCACCTTTGCACGGTGCATCTGCCGGGATGAGCCCCCTTTATGGAGCAGCTTCAAAGTGTGACACCACACAGGCAGCAGGACTGGTGCCACTGCACGTTACCTGTGTGCCGTACGTCGGTACGGGACCCTCGTGTTAGCTAAATACACATTATACTCTTCTGGTCATACATCATTAACCCAAATAACTTTTGAATTGGATTTGGCTCCTGGGAGTAAATGAACCAAAACCATCTCTCTTATTGCTTGTTAGAGCTCTTAGCAGATGAGAACTCAGGATTTTCCTTGCTGACACAGTAGTACATGACTTCAGGATGAAGCATAGGCTGGGTAACACCGTTACTATTGCCACTTTGCAGTAATCACATCGCTTTCCTACAGACTTAGTTACTGGTAGAACTTTCCCTTAGTGCTGCGTATTCCAGTTGGCTTTTCCAAGTTCCCTTTCTGGAGGAGGCACATGGTTCTCCATTCCTTATGCAAAACTTAGCTGCTTTTTTTTTCTTTTAATACAGCCAATTAATAAACTGTGAGCAGTTTTCCTCTGAAATTAGAGCAATAGTGAAGTCGCTGGGCTGTGTGTCTGTGTCCAATGGCCACGCATGTGCCCAGAATGACTCTGCTGGACTCGCTGGAAGATGCCTGACACTCTAAGTTAGCAAGATTCAAACACATGCTAAAATCATCTTCTTCAGGACTGTCTAACACACCAGAAAGTTAAATCTGTGGCTCCTGAGAGCATTCAATTAATACCCTGGATTGGACTAGATCAGATCAAAAGTATGTTGGCAGCGGGTTTATATTAACGAGCCCTTCATGAGCTTCACTTCCTACTTCACTGAGACCTGAGAAGCACGAATCAGCACTTCCAGGTTTCAGGAATACGTGCGGTACGGGATGGAAGTGCTGGCACAGTGCCACTCAGGCAGCCTGACCCAAGCATGAGGAACCCACCGCCCCGCGCTTCAGGCTGTGCTGAAGGGCAGACGTCACCGCTCACCGTGTTCACACACACAGGTGCTGTGCTGGCAGCACAAGGGATCCATGTTCCTGTTGAGCAACTGAGAATGAAATGCATCCATTCACAGACCAAGTGATTGTTTCTGAATAATCTGTGCTCTAAGGCAGGTGGAAACAGTGCATCATAGATGCTCGAGAGGGTGGATTTTAAATTCAGGATGCTGGTCTTGAAGCACCCCATGTGAAGAGCAAACCAGAAGCATCTGTTCAGAGGCTAATAGAGATTCAATAACCAACTGTGATCAGCAAATGGAAACGTCCCATTTGGGTTTTGGAAGTCTTCAGCTTGACTAAGACCTTCAGGAAGGCGTGGAAGGATGGTCCTGTAGCTGAGAAGAGGCTGTGGACCACGGCCACTGGCACTGAGTTATCATTAATTAGCTACAGGCAGCCTGGCAGGCACACAGTTAATGAGCAGCTCCCTGCCAGATATGATTCTTTCTCTTTCTTACTAAAGAACGTGTTATTTTTCCAGCAAGCTGCCTGGCTACTTTGCAAGCAGTTAGAAACTAGGATTGCCGCCTTCTTTTCCCCCTCCAACAAGAAAAAGAATTTGAGATGAGGTTTGCACACACACCAAAACCAAAATATAATCCCAAAATAGAAACACTGGAATATTCTGACAGGAGACACCGCAGCAACGCTCCCCATCACCTCTCCAGCCTCTCTGAGAGCTCCACGAACTGTGCTCTCGAGGCAAAGATCAGAAGTCAGGGCCAGCATCACCAGAGACCACGCACACCATGGTGGGACCCGGGCCAGACACACTCCTTTCTTGCAGCAGAGCAGCAGCGCACGAGTGACTTCCTCATTGGCAGCAGGGTTTAGGCACAAGGTTGGCCAAGAGCCACTTAGGCCCAAACCCCAGCCCATGGCCACGTGTTTTCCAGTCAAGCTCAGTCTGGGGAGTAACAGGTTCAGGCTTTGCACAAAGCCCAGCAGCCATCGAGCATGTATGGCTCGGGGACGTGATGTCGCTCGCCCTTCCGGCTCCAGCCAGGCACAGCTCCGGCACTGCTGGGCTCAGTCAAGGTGACTCGGTCAAGGGACATCCAGAAAGCTCTGGAGTTCACCCCAATGAGGTCCCAGCCCTCCTGACCCTGTGGCAGGGGGTTGGAACTCTATGATTCTTGGGGTCCCTTCCAACCCAGATCAGTCTATGATTCTGTGACCCCTCGACTGTCCTTCAGTCGTAGCTGGGGGGAATGGGGAGGGGGAGAACTTCACATCCCATCAGATTTCAACAGCACTAACAGCCTCTTTTTGTAGGCATTTCACAAAAATATGGGCAAAATGCCTGACTTCACTATGAGATTCAGGACTGTGAATGCCAGAGGAAGGTTAAAGGCTCCTGCACAGAACTGCAGGTAAACAAGTCCAGCAGCAAGGTGGGACTGGAGATACCCATCTCTGCGGGCACTTTGCTCCATCTGCCTTGAGCCTCCTGAGAATCCCATCCAGCATTCCCCTGGATGCCCAAGCAGCAGCTCAGCAACGTGGCCTGCAGCGTACATTCCTCTAAAGATGCTGTTTTCTTTCAGGATCCACTGGATCCTGTCTTTTTTAGGATGCTCCTCTGCCTTCCAGCCACGATCACACCTCCTCATCCCCTACCCTGAAAGCAGACTGAGCCTCATGATCCATCCTTGCACATTTGGTAAAGTATTTACAGACAGACTGCCAGTTCCCAAAGAAACCACAAGCCCAAAGAGCTGCCCAACCACCAACGGCCTTTTCTCCTACGAGCTTTCTTCCCTTATTCTGAGCTGGGTAGGAGGGAAACAAAAATACTCTGTGCTCTCGCTCTCCAACAAGAAACGCTGATGGGCTGTGGCAGGAAGCAGGGAGAATAAACGAAGGAAGTCACAGTTGGATACAAAAAGGTAGCTGTGAAAAAAATGGTATAAAACCCACCAGGACAAGCACACCAGTATCAGCAAAACCCAGAAAGCAGCTTACCTCTGCCAGCCACGTTCCGTTCCCCTTTAGCCCGTAACTGAGCCCGGCACACCGGGGCCTCTCCGCTCGGGCCGGTGGCTCTGCGGTGCCAAACCCGACTGCTTGTGAAGCTTCATTGATTTTTCTAAAGGTCTGAAAGGCTGTTGTTCCTTTAAATTATTGATGGGTGCACTTGGATCACCATGTGCAGGCTGTTGTCCTCGGTACAGGCTGGGCTGAAAGATGTGGCTGATTATCTCTGCATCTGAATGATCAGCTTCATTAGGTCACCACTGTCCCTCTTGGCACTGGGCAGCAGTTCGGGGTGCTCTGACCCCTCCACTGATGACATCCTGGCTTCACCAATCCTCCCCCCAGCTCTGAAGGAAGAAGGTCCAGCCTGGCCCACCACAGAGGCGGATCCAAAGTGCTCGATGCCCATCCTACCTCTGTCCAGAGGAACCCGGGCAGAGAAGAGGTCCCCACACACCTCTAAGCACACCTCAGCTCGCTCTGCCTGGAAAGGGGCTGAGGCCTCTCCATTCCCAGCACTCTGCAGGGAACCCTCAGCATGAAACAAGCTGAACCACTTGCCCCCAGCCAGGCAGGCATCTGGCAAACCGAAGAACCACATCCCAGAGGGAACCTGGTGCCCACAGAAACCCAGGGGCTGTCCTGTCCTCCCAGAGAGGATGCAGCACACGTTCAGAGGAGCAGCCCAGGGGGAGCCTAAGGAGGTGGCCAGGCAAGGGGGAGCCTGTCAGGCAGGGCTGTGAAACATAAATAGATTAGAGAGAAAATTAAATCACAATAGTCTTTGCCTGGGAGACAGGGGAAGACTCTGAAACCCAGAAGGTTATGTAGAAAGCTTCATTAGAGCCTTTATTAGAGCCAGCTGAGAAAAATTCGAAGTAAAATCAAATTAATTAGGGGGGAAACACGATTCTTAATTGTTCTGTGGAGTTTCAGCAACTCAGCAGTCCCTCCTGACAAACAAGGCAGTATATTCCCTCACAGGCGAGCTGGCCAGCTTGAAGTCCTGGGCTGCTGGAGCCCCATTTCATTTGATTTGGCTTTGAGCCTTCTCTCCCCTGGGACAGGCAGACTGATGCCTGCTGAAGATTAAACCTCGCAGAGGACTTAGCTGCACCTCCATCACCAGGGACCACTGCAGGTACCGCTGTGACCAGGAGCAATCTGCTCCTCACAAGCTATTCGCTTTACTGACTTCCATATTTCACTCTGACTTTCAGATTTGGAGCTTGTTAGAAGCAGGAGCTGCCTCCTGCTCAAGAAGAAAATACCTGATGCAAAACCTGTGTGGCTGATCACTTCTATGTGCAAAGTACTTCACAGTGTTAATCACCCAGGAGGAATCCAGGAAACAACTCCTAGTCCCCTGCCATGCCCAGTCTCCCTGTCCTGGCCGCTGGACTGGCCCTGGATGTGTGATTCCTCCGTGGTGGAGGGCTGAACCTGCAGACAGGATGTCTCCAGCTACACAGTGTGTGCTGACTCCATCCACGCTCCCCTGCGCTGATAGTGATGCAGACAGCCAGGCCTGCACCTCGCAGGGAGCCTGACCACAGAGCTCCCCCAGGGACACCGGGGCGAGGGGCACCAGCTCTGCAGCTACAGCGCTGACTGTGACCAAGGCTTCCACTCCTCTCACCGTCCCTGAGGTCCCGTCTCCACGGCCTCTCCACCTGTTGGCATCCCAAATGTGCTGACTGCAAAGGTCAGCTACGTTTGGGGAAAAACAGTTTATTGATTTTATTATTGCAGAAAAACATAGAATAAACAATGGGACTTTCTGGGGGGGTGGGGGGGTAGAACCCCGAATTATTGGTTGCACACAGCTGAATTAAGCACTTAGGAGTCCAATCTCTACAGAAGGCTGGCAGTGTAAGCGTAGATCAATACAGAAACACTTTGTGCTTCAGGAGCCCTGGCTCTGCCTATTAACTGGTAATTACACAGGGTTTGCTGCAACACGGACAGGGTGTCCCGGAATTATGGCTCAGCCATAGAGGAGCTCGCATCCCCTCGCTGCCCGGGGCGTCAACACCCGCTGTGCTCTCAGCTTTGGCTCCTCGGGACCATGTTGTGCCTTTGATCCATCCCCACATCCCGGGTGCCCCCTGGGTGGCTGCTGCAGCCCACCCCTCTCCCTAGGAACTAGCTCCTCTCGTGCCATACCCACATGGTGATGGAAAACGGGAAGAGTTCTGCTGCAGACAGACCACAGCAGGGCAATGCATGAGGGAATCTGGTGTTCATCGAGCCGGCCCAGCACGAGGGGGAGGAGGAGCGGTACTTGCCTGTTGCAGAACATGCTCTGTGCCCTGTGCCTGGCCCTAAGGAAAATCCATCACCACACTGGTTTTCAATATTTGGGGTGCCTTGCTCTGCTGAAGGGTTGATCCTCCCCAGGCTTCAGCCAGTCCCTGGCACCTTCCTCCTGGAAAGCAGGGACCTTTCACCCATCAGATTCAGAGTCTCAAGACACAAGCCTCAGAAATAATGACACGTGAAGGCTTGCTGGCATGTCTCACAGTAAAGCTGCAACTCCGACTAAACCCTTCGTCTTTCACCACCGATTTTGCCCCCCAATCAGTTTGGGATCTCCTGGCTCTTGTGGAGGATTTTGACTGACAAACTGAAGCAGAGAACTAAGAAAATTCCCTCACCTTCGCCTTTCACAGTCACTTACTCTGAGGAAAACCTTAGTGTGCCATTATAACCTCCTGATGATTGCAATGCATGCTGCCCAAGCAGAAACGTTTTGGGCATTCAAGGAAGAGGAAAGCAAACCCACTGTCAAAATGTCCGTTTCTTGAGCTGACATTTTTCCTTCCAAACGTGACCAGAAAGCCCAATCCCAGATAGCCAAGTCGATAAGGATCCCAAATCCTATCTGCTAAATACTATCAATTGGACACTTCCTTGGGCTTCAAAGATAAAAATGAGGGTTTAGACAAGGCAGATTAGCTTTGCAAACTAAACCCCTTCCTTTACATAAAATAAATTATTTGATAAGAGATTAGGCTGTTTACTAAGAAGCAAGCACTTGCCTCCAGCATCCTCTGGTCCGCAGAGCGCTGTGCAGTGGGGCAGAGCAGCCGTCACGGCAGATGCATGTCTGGGGGCACCATCCGCACACCCTCCAGCCCAGCCTTCTGCTGCCACCCGGACACCGTGCCGGGGCTGCAAGGTCCCTGCTTGGAGCATCCCAGGGCTGTAGCTCTATGAGCACCAGAGCATCGCAGGGAGTGCAGCTGCCCCCTCTTCTCCTCTCTTCTCATTCCTGGTGTGTGATGTACCCGGCCACACACACACACACACTGAGGCCGTTTTTCCACAGCAAACCCCCTCCTGCATCCCCCTTGCATGGCACTGACCTGTCCTGGGACACTGTGACCTCCCCTCGCCTCTTTCAGTCCTCGACAGCTGAAAATCAACGACTGAAAATCATCATCAGTTCAGAAATACCTGCCAGGGCCAGGGGAAGGGGCCAGGCACAGCACTGCCAGCTCCCACCGCTTGTCTCAGCTCCCCAGGGCCTTGGCAGCCACCGCAGTGTGCCAAGCCCGGAGCTGGGTGGCCGAGCTGCGCTTCTTGTCAAAACAGAAGTAAACTTCTAGTAAATTCTAGCAAGGTGCCTGTGGTCAGAGCTTGGCTTCAAATACCATCCAGAAAGCAACAAGTGCCGTTAAGGACCACAGGGAGAACTTCACACATAGCCCTGTACCGCTGACAGTGATGAAATGGCTTTTTTCAGCTGTGAACCATGGTACACAGAGCAGGTAATGGGTTTGTGTTCCTTGTTTTGCTCTACAAACTCCTCTTTCAGCTGGAAGAGCTCTGTTTGTCCACCTCGCTGCTGTCTTCCTTCCACCTTTCCATCAGGCTTCTGCCTGCTCTCTCTTCATACTGTTTTCCATCCATCTTACCAGAACCAGGCAGAGGCAGCCCCATCCCTGCCATGGAGCTCTGCACATCAGGGAAAAACATCTCTAGGCAGAGATGCTCCGAAAGGGCCCAGCATGATAAACCCCAACGTGGCAGATATTTTCAGGTGATGCTTCAGACCTTGTGGATTTACAAAACCACCCAGGCGAGCTCAAGAAGAGGAAGATTACGCCTGGATCCCCAGAGGGAATAAACTTGCGGAGATGGAATAATGCATTCACACCTCTTCCCCACTCCCTACCCTTAGCAGCGTGCCAAAATCACAAATCCTGGGAGCTGCTGCCAAGCTGCTCTTTCTTGGGAGCAGTTCTGCGGGTGGCTGTGGGACAAGCAGCCTCCTCCCTGGTGCCAGCCAGCCCAGCTGTGCGGAGAGCAGGGAACACATACCCGGCCCACGTAGCGTGCCACGAGGCTCTGCACCGCCAGGAGAGCGGATCTGAGAGACTGGCTGCTGCCCTGGGCCTTCTCCAAGGAGTCCCTGGCTCTGTACCACCCGTCTCGGCACAGTGTGGTTGTCGCCAGTCAGCTGTGGCCTCAGCGTGGAGCCGTGCCTCAGCGTGCCATGCTCCCTGCCTGCTCCCGGGCGATAGGAGCCTTCCTGTCCCCAAAGCCCGAGGAGGCTGGAGTGTGACACATGGTGCCAGCCCTCGGTCCCTGAGCAGCTCTGCTCCAACTCACCAGAGCGTGCACACAGCCTCTCCCTGCTCGGGTGACGCCGCTGCCCTGCTCCAGCTCCCAGCTATTCTTCCCAACTCTGCTTTCACCTGATGGTGTCAAACCCCCCTGAGGCAGGAGGGGCCCATCTGCAGCAGACATCACAGATGTTAATTAACTTTCCAGAGCCCTGCTTGGAGGGCTGTCCAGCAAGTTGTTCCTTGCCTTGATTTCTCACCCACCCAGAAGCCATGACAGGTTTTGGTCCTGGCCCAGCAAATCTCCTCCCTGGCAGCAGGAAGATCTGTGCCAGAAGATCCCAGCCTGGTGGTGGCTACATCGGATCAGATCCAGCCCAGCCTCACCTCATCCCTGTGCAGCAGCCGCTGCCACCCCCAGCAGCGCCGGTGGCAGCTGCAGCCGGTTCTCCAACACAAATCACACCTTTCCCAACCGCCTCACTTACCTTACAGGGCTCAGAAGAAGAAGGGGAATCCAACCAGTTACACCAAACCGGGCCCATCGTGGACAAAAGCATGCAAATACCAGTTTAATTAACGACAGGTATTGTTGCTGCTGCTCATCAAACTTCCCCCAGGCTGCGACCAGCTCTGACAGGTTTTCATAACAACACACAAATGAATTCAAGTCCTGGAGGACTCTAAGCAGCAGTGCAGGAAAGCTGGGAGAGATAAATGATGTCTTAACTAATGTTATGATTTATTATCCCCCCAACTTTACTCATCTTGTGATGCCGGAGAGCTCATTTTTCTGCTTGGCAGATAGCTGTGTCAACCCTGTTAATAGGTACTATTACCGTCACATAAATATGTTTGTGGAAATAAGTGTGGTCTCACTCTGCTGCTGACCTCAGCACTTCGCTTTTATTACAGGCACAGGATCTGTCAGCAACAAAAATTGATGCACTTATCCAGAGATTCTGCTTGCCACCAGCATTTTATTCATTTTTCTTCCCCAAAAGTTCATCTCTAAGCAAGTGCAGACTCATGGGTTAAATTACAGCCCTGACACAGCGGCTGTTGCTTTGTAAATTGGTACAAAGAACACCATTTCCACAGGCTGTGGGAGATGAAGGATCGATGTTAACAATCACAGGGGCACTGTACTGATCTGAATCCCACATGGACTGTGTAAAGCTAAACGTACTTGTGATTTGAAAGATTTCCTCAGCAAACATCCAGGCTAAGGATCACCTTAATTAAAGAACTCTGTTTAATACTCTCAGATGCTTTTAGGTGTCAGGACTCAACAGCTGAGTGAGGATGTCAGCTGCTGGGTCCGAAGCCGAGAGCTTTCTGTGCCTGGCACGAGGAGGTTGCCTCCAGCAGGGAGCAATGCTGGGGCTCTGGTCACCCTGTCCGGATGGGTGCCAGGAAAAGCACCCTGTGAAACCTGCTTCAGCACTGCCAGACCTTAAACCTGCATCTTCCACTGCTGGAACAGCACCCACACACAGTCAGCCTGCAGCCCCTGACTCTGAGCTGATGCACTAACCCTTGCAGAGCTTGCAGCAGCCTTAGGACCTTTTTAATCCCAGCGAGCAAGTACTGCTTCCAAAGGGAAAATGATGGGGGTACTGGGAGCGCAGTACGGGGTGTTCCCTGGCCTCACACCCGCTTTCAAAACCTGTTGCCAGGTGTCCTGATAATGTGATGCTTTCTCATCTTGCTCCAGCGAATAAATGTGTGGGCAGGCCTTCAGGTAACAATGGGAAGCTGATTGCTTCCCAGACTGGCAGTGCAAGTGTGGCAATAAATTGATTCTGAAGTACTCTGACACTCAAAGCTCTCCACTTAATCGTGTTATTCCTGAACATGATTCCCATCTGAGATGCCTGTGATTTGGTTTGTTGCTCCTAATACACAGACATACACCTTCAAGAAAGTTCTACCTTCTTGATACCTGTCAACGTGACTGGCTTCTCGCCTCCCAAAATGTAATTATTGCTGGGTGGTCTTGGTGATCATCCTTTCTTGCCAAGACATTTGCTCCTCGAAGAAGCCTGCAGAGCTGAAGTCCAGCAGACACTCCTCAACTTGTCCTTCTGTGGACATCTGGATTCAGTTACCGACTCAATCACCCAGATTCAAGATTCTGCCTAACTTAACACCCACGTATCAGTGCCTAGAAACCCGGGCAACTATTGTAACCTCACTTTTTCAAGTAGGAGAGAAGGAAAGAAGGAAACAAGCTCTCTGTGCACTGCTTTACACTTGAGTCTCGGACATCACCATCTCCCACAGGCTCCCCCAGAGCCTCAACCCAATCCACCCCAGCTTCCCAAAGCCCTGAGGGAACAATAATTGCACTCCCAGACTGCAGACTGGAGAAGCTACTCAGCAGCGCAAGAGCCTCAGGAGACAGAGCTCCCAGCACCAAAGTTACATGTTTCATAGCATCACAGAGCCCCAGTGTCCCCCCACCATGAGCAGGGACACCCTCCACCAGCCCAGGGTGCCCAATCTGTAGTGCTGTGGACCAGTCACAGATCCAGGTTGGCAGGGACCTCTTCCCTACGTTAGCCTGCCCACGGACCCACTCAAGGATCGTGGTGGGTTGCCAATGCCACGTGCCCCCTGCAACAGCCTCTCCCAGAAGGAGAGGGCACTCTCACCTGCTAGGCTCCACAGCGTCACCTGGAGCAGGTCTGCGCCCTCCCGTCCCAGTGCCCCTGCTCAGCTGGGACTGAGCAGCACATCTGGTCTCTTGAAGGGCTGTTCTTGCCCTGCAAAAGACCTTGTGCACTCCTGCACAGCAGAGACAGCGTTAGGCCTAGTCTGACGTGTATGGCAGCACCACCTCACTGGATAAAAAGCCTCCTTCCATTAAAACCAGTATTAACACCCACTGCAGACACAGGGGCTGGCTGACACCCCCTCAGCGGGGCTGATTCACGCCTGTGCTAAGCCTGGGCAGGGTCCAGCTGCTGCAGCCAGCTGAGTTACAGCACTGCCAGTTTAATATTTTGCCGTCTGCTCACTGAAGGCTCCACTGCCTGCAGGGGCCCATAAAGGCTTTTATTTATTATATTATACATGGCAACAGCTGCCACAGGCTCCAGCTCTGCTCAGCTTCCTAATTAAACAAACAAACACTACATCTCCAGTACACGACCGGGTCTAACTATTATTTATTCAAACCCGAGGTAGGTATTTAAGAGATATGGGTATTTAAGAGATATACATATTTAAGAGATACACCTCGTCTGTTCCAGATGAATCAGGACCCCTCCCACAGCTCAGGGGGGCAGGGGAGGGCTTGTTAAGCAAGCCTAAGATTCTCAAATGCTCCCTTTTACCATCACAAAGCCACCAGAAGATGCTGCCCTCGTTATTGCTTTGCTCTTTACCCTTTAAATTTTTCCATTTACTCTAATTAGAAATAAAATGTGGTTTCAATGCCCTATCAGTTGCTCCCCAGAGTACTGTCAGTCTGGTGGTGCAGGGGAGAAGGCGAGTCTTCCCCCCATGGTTGGTTTCAGGGAAGAAGGTGGCCCTTGGCGAGGGCACACCTGAGCTGAGCAGCTCTGCGCTGCTGGGCCACCGCAAAGGCCATTTCAAACTTCATCTCAACAAGAGACACCACTGAGAAGCCATCCCTGGCCACAGACCTGCAGCACGGTTCTCCTCATGTGCCAGTCGCCCCGGGAAACCTGGATGAAATCCAGGTCTGAAATTTGGCAGGAACATCACACGTTCCCCGAGGTTTTTAGAAGCCATCCTAAGCAAAAGTTTATGTTATTTACAGTATTATTTAACTATAACCCACATTTTGCCCATCTCTTTTAACACGTCTCTCATTTCAAACACTGAAGGAAGGATGTCTACAATTCCAGCTGTGCCACCACCTGAGCAAAACTCATTTCCCAAGGTGACCTTTCAAAAATCAAAGGAAAAACCAGCAGAATTAAGAGTGACGTTTGCCACACTTTCATCTGGTTCTCATGTCAGCATTCGGTTGTAGAGATGACAAAACAAGAAGCAAAATTAATGGGGGGTGGGAGGATTGAAACCCCTTGTTGTCTCTAACTCTGTAAAACACAAATAAATCCCTTTTTTGAGTCCACTGTTAAACAACTCCAGCTGCCCCCGGTGCCTGTGTCACACCAAGGCAGCCCTTCTATTCCCTTCAAAAACCGGCCTCGTTCCTCCTTCACTCGCGGCTCAGGAGCCGCTGGATCAGCGTGGTGATGACAGGTGTGTGCTGGCTGCCCACGGCCCCTGCGGCCGGCGCCGTCCCAGGCCAGAAGGAAAATGCCGTTGTGTTTATGGAAAGAACTGGTTTTCAGTAGAAATCGTTGCCTTCACAGTACTTTTTTTTTTCAGAACCACTGATACCCTGGAGACTGCTCATCCCCACGTTGGGGGCAGCAGGCGGTGGCCGGGGTGGGGGCAATCTGCAGGCTCCACCCTGGGGAAGGGACTGCGGCATCGGCTCCATCCCGCCGCTGCAGCCACCTGCCTGCCACAGGGGTGAATCGATAGCATAAAGCACAGGCTGCCAAATCATCTGCTAGTAAAAAGCTCCAGACACTGAGCTGTTTGGGAGTGACTTAACAGACTCCCTCCTGCCTTAATCTTTCAGCGTTAGGAAAACTCCCCGCAGAAGCACAGAGAGCTTTACTGCACAGCTCCTGTGCCGTGATGCAAGTAAGGCAAGACCAGACCGTGTTAAACAGCTTATCTGCCCCGTGGTCCCCAGCACCTGCACGTGAAACATCTGTAAAATTCCTCTTCTTCCTAAAGTCAAACACAAGCCTGGAACAAACTGGCAGCTCTACAGGTTCAGACGAGGCGAGATGTGCTATAGCAGACGTTTGATGTTAATTGCTTGTAATTAATTGCAGAATGCAACCCTGGGATATTTGCAGGCTCAAGGAAATGATGGATCTTCCTCCCTATCGCTGGTACCCGGGCGATGAATTATTTACGACTGAGTTGCCACAAACAGACAACCCCCAAAAATACAGGAGCTTCATTCCCTTTCTTCTCTAGTTCACACACTGTCTGCCCTCCCTTCTTTTCTCAGGGTCCCGTCCCTTTTTTGAGGACCCCGTGGCTTGACACAAAGGGAGGTGGTGATAGAGAGACAGAAACCTAATTACGTGCACCGAGGAAGATGAACACATCTGCCTGGTGCTGTCAGCACCAACACAGACCAGGTTCAAACGGCATGAAGATGCCCCTTAGAGTCAACAGCTCCCACATGCCTCAAGCTTAGGGGCTCCCTGGATACCTTCGCAGGAAGCCTTGAATTAGTGCTACCTCCCTCCTCACCCTGTCCTACCCAGGCCTGTTGTGCCATGGCCCCAGCCCTCGTTTTAAGGGGATTTCAGAATAAAGCTCCATTGGGGTGCCAGCTCTCAGTGAGGGACCCTCCAGGGACCCTCCAGGGACCAAGCCCTGTGCAACCAGCTCCGCAGCAAAGCCATTGCATTGCCCCAGTAGTTTCCCTTATCAGCACTTGAATCTTCAGGAAGGGGGCTAACAGACAGACCCCAGTGACCCCCTTCTTCCTGTCCTGGGCAGCAACATGTATCAGTCTGTTTGTGACTGGGGGCTCAGAACATGGAGCCAGGCAAGGTGATGCTGCTGGAGTTTGGGGCTGGGAAGGGGTTCCTGTCCATGTGCTCAGCTGTAATCCATCACACACGGAGGCAGAGTGCCTCTTTCCAGCGCTGCAGGGACGTGGGTAACTCTCTGGAGGCAGCTCACACCTCTGGCCAGCCAGCCATTGAAGCAGAGGGCTCCTTATGTTCCATGGCTTCAGACCCAAAACCGTCCTGCACCTCATGCTCTGCCAGACCTTCTGTTTGGCATGTTCCCACATGACAGATACAGACCGCCTCTCCGATAAGGACGTCCACCCACCAAACAGGTTAGCAAGCCTCTCTTGCTCGTGGACATACTCCTCTCCCTGATGAAGAGCCATCTCAAGACCGGCTGGACAAAAGCAGATAGCTTACAACACGGCATTTCTCCCTGTCAAATGTCACTGGGCTCTTCAGGATTCCAGCTTAAATATTTCTAACACCATACATTACTGTCTCTTGATCTAGCAAGGCCCTGCCTCTGTTTCTGAATGCCTTCTTGCACACCAAGGATGAGCAGGAAATTTCAAATGCTTAAGGGGATGTTTGTGGAATTTGACAGCTTCCATCAAGCAGGAGCATGTCCAGTCCTTGGGAGCAGAGCCCTGGGGAGAGGCTGTGAGAGCTCATACTGGTGCCCGCAGAGACCCTGGGCCAGGAGGGAATTACCTCAGGGCCTTGCCAGTCAGAGTTTCTGCTTCTGGGAGAGAGGAGCTGGACAGCAGCATCCGTCAAGCTGACAGGTTTCCACTCCTGCCTACTGGCGCTCTCTGTGCACATCACAGCGGTGGCTCCCGCAGCCATGCGGTGGGCTGCACCGAGCCGGCCCTCATGCCAGCATCAAGGGGCTGCACTGCTGACGTCATACCAGCATCAAAGGGCTGCACTGCTGATGTCATGCCAACATCAAGGGGCTGCACTGCTCACACAGCAAAGCCTTCTTCACACCACAATTCCTTGTGCTCCTGGGGCATTTCCCAGTGCAGTTAGGAGCATGTCCCAGCATTCCAGTGACCTGGAAGCTCAGGGGACAGGCTCAAGCCCACGTAGCCGTTAACTTCCCACCAGGATACAGAACAGAGTGGAGCGGCTCAGGTGTTGCCCCTGCTGACAAAGCCCAGCAGAACTTCCCAAAATCAGTTCTATACATAGAGCTAAAGTAACATTTTCCATCGCTGGAAGAGGGACTGGTGATTAAAGAGCATCACTGCCCATTGGGTCTGTAGGGACCATCGTGTAACCATACAAAATGCCAGCTGTTGCTTAAGGAGTTTCCTCCATTTATTGATAGACTCCTGCTGCTCCAAGGGCAGCAGCATTCAGCAGAACCTCTCCTCAGAAATCACATCAACTGCTGCTCCACTAAATTCCTTTCAGTTCAAATAACACAATTCCCAACCCCTTCTCTGATCCGAAGATCCCTAAATCTGCAACAACCCTGCCCTTCTCATCAGAGGTTACTCTTGAAAGCATTGCCCCAGGTGTTTCTTGCCAAAATACTGATGGTGAAGAGAAAAAAACAATCCTCCCAAAACCATACCCAAAGTACCTGCTGGGACATTCACTTTTAAGGACACACAGAGTACGACTCTGAAAAATGACAAGTGAAACTTCAGCCTAACTGAAGAGAGAATATCCAAGTTCTCCCTGGAAAGGCTGGCTTGGTGCTGTGGAAATCCTAGATAAACATTGCATGATCTCCCTGGACCCTCTGAGTCACAAACAATGCAATTAACAGGAAACATTTACTTCCGCTCTTGATGGTACTACCTGAGGGACAGCAGATGCCACATAGTTTGGTGTTCATTAGAAGCAAGCAGCAAGTTTGGCAATTGGAAGTGGCTCAAGCCCCTCTCACATGTTGGTGATTTTATAACACCACATGGTCACTCCAGATTTCTCTGACTATCTTCTAGTGTGAGTTCAGCTGTCTCGCAGACATTTAAGCTGAAGTCAAACATATTGAAGATCTAATGATAAGCATCAAAGATATCTTAGTGGGGGCTGTGCAATTACCAAGAAGTGCAGGTTGCTATCTGAATGAGTTAGCTAATACTTGATTAGTGCCTTTGGTCCCTGGGGTCTGGCCAGCCAGGTGAGGGGCACACTGATCCCCAGACCTCCCAGGATCACAAGACTGATGAGCTGAACTGAAGCATGATCCTGAGAGCACATGAATTCCCCCACACCATGGTGACACACCACGGCTGCTCACAGCTTGGAAGATGGGCACAGTGGTACGTCATATTTAAAGCTGACAGAACTGAACTGCAGCCCATGCTGCCTTCAGAACCAAACAGCAGACTGGTGTTACTGGTATCACTGGTATCACTCACCTAGGGGAGATGTAACTGCATTTTGCTAAAGCTTGCAAGGATGAAGAAAAGCCAGTACTGGGGGTATCACCATGGCATTGTCACTTGCTTTGCACCCCGTGTTCTCCTACACTCCCCAAACTAACCCAGTCTTTCTGAGCAGGAAGGGTATGCACCCCGTTATCTTAAGCCCCTGCTTCATTGTGGTGTGAAGCCCCCTGGGGATGGCCAAGCCAGCCCAAACTGTTTGGGGATTAGGAATTTAACAAGCAGTGCTGCTCCAGCTCTCCTCCCAAACACCCCCCTTGACATCCCCTTTGAGCACAGCTCCGTATAGTTCACGTACACTGATTCTTGTTGATGTTGAAGTACTTTGGAATCGGGGTCATGAAAGACTCTCCCCGCCTGCCCTACCATTGCTAAGGGAGCAGAGAAGCCTGGTGAGAAAGGCTGGGCCCTGATGGTTAGACCACAGACAAATGGGTAGAGCCATGCAGAGGGGCTGCTCAACACTTTTGGCAGCTAAAATGCAATTGTGGGTCCTGACTGCTATTCAACAGCTCGTGTCTTCCCCTCCTTTTGTTTATGAAACAATTTCCATACTGATTTTATAGACTAGGTTTTGGGTTGGATTTCTTCTGTTTCTACTTAAGAACTTTTCCTTCTCTTCTGATTGTAAACAGGCACCTCTTTGCACCCAGGAAACCCATCAATTTAAAATCAACTCAGTCTCTGCCAGTATCTAAACAATTATCTGAGGAACCTGGAACTCCATAAATGGCCTCAGCCACCCAGTGACAGAAACCAGCCTGACCTCCACTGACAGCATTTACACCCAGTCTTCCAGTTACCGGTCCCAGTGAAATTACCCCCTTGCTCAGGCTTAGACAGACTGGTCTTCTCATAGAGGAGCCAGGCTCCCAAAGCAAAATGTGAGCAGCGATGCCGGCACGAGGACAGGCAACTCCGGGTGTGATCGATTGACAGATTAGGTGCCAATCAAATGCGACTGACTTCCCAGGGAACGGAGGGCAACGAGAGCTCCAGTTAATCAAGTCCCACGTTTGCTGGATTATCAGTAAAATATATTTTCTGCAAAGGCAAAGCAGAAGCCTTGGTGTGACACAGCAATCTGTTTTGCTAACAACTTACTTAACCATGTAATTTATTGGTGGTATCTGCAGCCAGGCAAGGTGTTCACCAGGCTCCTCCACAGCAGGGAGAAAAATATATAAATCACACTTAAAGTTTGTTGGGGTTTTGGGGTTTTGTTGTTGGGTTTTTTTCAGGCTGCTAGAAATTATAGGGCCACTGGTCTCACTTCAGTCCCTGGGAAGGTTAAGGAGTGAATTTTCCTGGTGCTATCCAAGTCAAACAAATGATGTGACTGGGAAAAGCCAGCACGGATTCACCAAGGGGAAGTTGGGGTTGACACACCTGACCACCTTCTATGGCCAAGTTACCTGCTCAGTTGATGTGGGGCAGCGGTGGCCTTTGCCTACCTGGATTTCCCTGAGGCTTTCGATGCAGCTCCCCACAGCCTCCTCCTCAAGCAAGAGATGCATTACGGTCTAGACAAGTGGTCTGTGTGATGGGTGAGGAACTGGGGGACAGGCCATACCCAGAGGGGGCTGGTGAATCGCTCTCGTTCGAACTGGCACCCTGGCACCAGTGGAGTCCCCCAGGGAATGGTTCTGGGCCCAGAGCCGTTTAATATCATCACTCGTGGTTTGGATGATGGGATCGAATGATGGCACCCTGATGGAGCTGCAGCTGATACCAACCCTGAGGGGAGAGGCAGACACTTCACAAGGGAGAGTCACTCTGTGGGAAGACCTGCACAGGCTGGAACTAACCAGAACCTTATGAAGTTCAACAAATGTAAGGTCTTGCACTTGGGAAAACACAGCCCAGGAGTGCAGCGAGGCTGGGACCCACCTGCCTGGGGAGCAGCTCTGTGGAGAGGGGCCTGGGGGCTGGTGGACCAGCAGCTCAGTGAGCCCACAGGGTGCTGCCAGCAAGGAAAGCCAACAGGATGCATCAACCTGGACATCGCCAGCAGAGATTAAGAAGTCGTTATCCCACTTTGTCCAACACTTTTCAGGCCATACCTGGAAGAGTGTGCTCAGTTCTGGTCCCCACTCTGCAAAAATGATGTGGCCTGGCTGGTGAGGGTGCCAAGAAGGGCCACCAGGATGATCCAAGGACTGGGAAGTGTGCCATAGGAGGAAAGGATGACAGCTAGGCTTGTTCAGCCTAGGAAGGCTTCAGGGAGACCTCCTCACCGTGTTCCAGCACTTACAGTGTGACTACAAAGAAGATGGAGACTTCCTTTTTATGAGAGGACATGTGGAAAACATGAGGTGTAAGGGTGCAAGTTACTCCTGGGCAGATTCCTATTGGACACAGGAGGAAAACTTTTCACAGTGAGAACAATCAGCCTTGGAATAATCTCCCCAGGGTTGTGGGGGATTCCCCCCACTGGACACTTTCAAGATTCGGCTGGACAGCGTGCTGGGCCACCTTGTCTAGGTAGAGCCAAGAAAGGTTGGACCAGATGATACTCGAGGTCCCTTCCAAGCCAGTGTTCTGTGATTCCGTGAAAACAAGAAAAAGCCTGCTCTTATTTTAGCTGCACAGACTTAAACAAGGAGCCCAAGCCTGACACCATGGCAATGCGGCGGGGCTGGGCCTCATTAATTTTCAATCAACCTTTATCCACCATAGCTTTTGAAACGAACTGTTACTAATGACTAGTCATATGTCATTCTAATGAATGGGATGCAGGCTTCCATTAAAATAATGAAATTAGCTTGTTTGGACTTTTGTTCCAGTTCCGTGGCACGCAGCCCCAGGTAATTACAGTTAGCACTACTTGCCCATATTAAAGCCTGTTTATTTACTTAAGGTCTTTAGTTAGGACATCCCAATTTAGCTCATGTCAGCTGTTTTTTACGAGTCCAGAAGTACTTGTCTTATTAACAAAGAGATAAATACACACAGGCAGTGCAAAGTGCAAAACCATCAATTACATGCACGTGGCTGGGCGACAAGAGAACCACGTCAAGAAGCCAGAGCCGCCCCAGCCCCAGCCCTACCAACACATCTCTGTGCTTCCCTGCAGCAGCAGCAATCGCTGCAGGGAACCAGAGCAAAGCCTGGAAGGCAGCTCTGCTTGGCCTCTCCATGCAACCTCTGTCCCTTAAGAGCCCGAGTACAGGCTAAGATAAACTGAGCCAAACGCTCCAGTGTCACTGTGCTCTGGGCTGCCCGAGTCCTGACGTGCTCTGGTGACCCTGTTTTTAGAAGCCTATCAGTGTGGCATCTCACCGTGCCCCACAGAATGCAGGCACTGTCAGACAAGTCTGCAGTGAGAGGGTGTTCTTAGTGTGTTAGGAACTGCTGGAACAGCAGCAGCAACATGAAGAGATCACACTTAAGCCATCCCAGCACTGTCCTTCAAAGTCACTTCACAGGCCACTCCACTCAGCCGCCCCTTGCTGCCTGCCAGCCCAATCTGCAGTCTTTCTCCTTTTATATTACATTAGGCCCTGATCCATCTTTCAAATTACCTTTGGCAATTAACTGAGGTGGCTAATTCAGGAGCTTAATTGCTCTCTGTTGCTCATGTAATCAATACGGACATTAGCATACTAGGTAACTCACCCAGGACAGGTAAGGGTTTCACGGTTCAACCCAAGCCTTGGAGCTCAAGAGTCCCTCCTAGAAGTAAGCCCAAGTGACTTTCCCAGAGTAACGAGAGGAAAGCACAGCACAGTGAAGAGCTGGGTCCCCAGGGACCAACACCATCGCCTCTCACAAAGATGTCCTCCCCCTTGGCCCGATGGATCCAGTACCAAGCTGCCTCTGAGGCTCAGCCCAACCTGACGCTCCAGGCAGGATCCACATCATGGCAGTTCCTAACTCCCAGCAGGTAAAACCAGGCTTGGGCTCCAGAGCATGAGTTTATATAGTCCCACTTGAACTATTGGGCTTCAGTGAGCCCTCAGAGCACAGCACTGGGCCAGGGGGTGAGCAGGGTTCCTTTCCACGCCTACATGTCTTGAACACCAGGAAAATTTGTCAGATTGGTTAGATCTCAGGTATGCTGAGCAAATTCAGGGGGATTTCCTCTGGTACTTACTAGCAAGAGCTGCATTTAACAGAATCCATCGCTTCCCATTGTTCCACATCCCCTTGCTGAAATCCTCCTCTCAGACTGGGTCCCAATTAAAAAATTAAGAAGTTCCATTGGCAAAAACTGCTGTCTTTTCAGAAGAACATAAAACTTGAAGAAGAATGACTGCTGAAACCAGCAGCTAACACATGGGATTTAGGGAATGTGTCTGCAAAGTTTTATGAGATCTGTACAGTGTGCTAGCAGTTCGAGGTACAGAAACCAAGGTGGAATAGGAGGAACACCTCCTTTCCCCTGGCAATGGATACATTGCCTGTATTTAGAATTACTGCCATAAATCCTCAGCACTGTCAAATAAGCCTGTACCGTTAGCAGCGTTCAGTGATTACGGGGCAGGGAGGCTCATTTATAACATCCCATAAATGCATCCGGAAAATTAATTTGTAAATGTCATCAGGCTGCATCCTGCAGCCATCTGGCCTGGGGGGAAAAAGAAAAAGAGAAAAAATGGCTCTTTTCCTTTAAAGTTCTTTGTACCATTGGCCTTGGGCTGGGCCAGCTCTGAAGTCAGGAGATGGCCAAGGGCATTCCTGGCCGGCTCCAGCATGGAAGATGCTGGCACCAAACATCCTTGCCCAGCCCAGGGACTGTCAGCAGGCACAGCTGGCACACAAGCGTTTGCCCCGGCTCCCGTGCTGTGAGCCTGGTCCTTTCCGTCACAGAAACCTTTGTGTTTTGCCATTCTTTCAGAGAGGAGCAGCCTTCCACCGCACAACCAGCACGGAGCACCCACACAGGTACCACCTAAGCAGCCTCCAGCATCTCCTCCAGCCAGCATGCTGACCAGGGGTAACTGCAGGCTGCCTCAGTGGTTCTATGGAGAGAGAACGTTGTGTCAGGAGCTGTTCAATTCATTGTAGTATTTGTTTTAGATAGGAACAGATACATTCACATACGTCTTCCCATGGTGCTTCCTGGCCATTTTAGGAGCTTCCTCGGAGCAGTTGGGCGTGTGTGGGTGCAGCAACACCCACAGGTCCATGTCGTGCCCTGCCCGTTGCCCTGCCACAGCGTGCATCTCCCCAGTGAAACCGGGCAATGGGGAGAGAGTCCAGCTCTGGGAGCTCTGGCTGCCGGCAGCACAGGGCTCGGCAGGCGTCCCTGGGGGTTTCTGCATCACCTCTTTTGACAGCACCAACTCCCTAAAGCGAACCATAAATTTGCTTAACGGGTTGCAGATGCCATCCACATATTTGCTGACTCTTCCAGAAGTCCCCAGGAATGCCGACAGCGTTATTTTTATTGCTGCCACAAATAACTCTGAGTGCTCCTCGTTCCAGGAGCCGGCTGGGGCCGCTCCGGGCGCGCGGGCAGGTGTGCGGGGCGCAGGCAGCCACCAGCCCTTCCCAAAAGGCACACGAATGTTCAGAGCTGCTTCCAAACAGATTAGGCGTAGGCAGTAAATCACAGGGGATTAACTTGGCAGAGCATTGCTATCCTTTCATGTGCAGCTGTTCACATTTCTGTGGCAAAGGAGATTGTTTCGTTCGCTCTAATATTTGGGCTTACCTGTGCAACGCAGAGCTCTGGGGGTAGGAAGAGAGTTCAAGAACTTGGTTTTGCTCACTAAGCAAATACAGCTTTTTCTCTGGGTTTCTGTTTGGGTTTTGTCTCCCTGAAGCACACTGAGATGCCTGCAATACAGACATCCTCCCCAAGAAAGCAATGGGAAGCTTTCCCACCGACTCCAGAATAAGAGTGGATCAACATTCACAAGGTTAGTGGCAAGTGGCAGGATAAATACACAAAAAACTGCCCTCATCACTTGATTTCTTTCTAAAGCCACACCACTAAAACCAGAAGGGCACATGATAAACAGGTGTGGACTCCACCTGCCATACAGACACCGAACAGCAGCACCTAAGCACACTTAAAACTTCAGGCATTTACTTCTTCAGGTATTTGCTCACCTGAGTTTAACTGGAGCAAATTCAACTCAGATTCAAGTTCACAGGTTTGTCACTTTTTTTTTTTTCCCCTAAATCAGATTAGGCATTCAGCCTCAGAGCTGTTTTTAATTTAAACCACCCCTCCTCTGAACCCATGACACCAGCTCTGCCTGTACAGGCTCGCACCATGTGTCTGCCGTGCCAGGCACCAAGAGATGCACGGAGAATTCTTGCTCCTGTATCACCCCAGGCTTCCCTTGCCCCCATCTCTATCAGAGATAACACCTCTCCTGTCTGAGATGAACAAAATAAACTCCACCACAGCACTCTGGTAATGACCTCTGATGGTGCTGCTGGCTGTTCCACAGCACTCCCAGGGGCTGACTTCTCCTTGTGGTGATGAAAAAGCAAAGCTCATTTTCCAAGGCACCTTTAGGGCAGAGAAACCAATACCCTGGAGCTCCTGGGTCTGCTTCTCCTTGACTTCTCAAATATAATTACCCAGCTTTGCAAGCACAAACAAGACTCGTACCAATGAGCTCTTGAGGTCCCTCTGATTCAGAGCAGGAGCCAAAGTGGGCCAAGGTTAATGAACTTGAACTCTGAATCAAGCCAACACCACACAGGGGTGAAGAGCTGCCTCTCTCATGGTGTCCCCGGGGACATCTGTCTACAAAAATCAGTACTGCCCTTCTCTCCTGCTCCCATACTCACTCCACCAGCCTGGGGACACTGCTTTACCTCTCCTGGGAAAGGCTGTGTGCCTCGGGCCAGCTCCCCTCAGGCGTGGGCAGAGGTACAGGAGGTTTGAGTACAGGCTACCAGGACCCTTCTCAGCACCGCTCAGCGAGCGCGTGTGCAGGAGCTGGTGTTCAATCTCTGTTAGCCTGGCTATTGAATTTATTCAAGGAAAAGGAGCTGCTTCCACTCCGTTTCCATGACAACAACCCTAAGAATTTTGTCTTCATATAAGTGAGTTATTGCTTTTTCTGCCTCCATAGTCTAGGCTGGAAAATTAACATAATACAGTCTTGAGAAAGACGATGAAATCTCCCTGCCCTCCCCACACTCCTACAGGCAGCAAATCCTGAAGATTTCATTACCAGAGGTATAAAGGGGTTGGAAAGCAATCCTCATCCCTACAAGTATTAACAGTGGAGAGATTTAATTTCAAAACAACTTCAATTAAAGAAGATTCCTTTTGATGTCCGTGTTTGGGTACACACTGACAGAGGAGAACAGCCTGGCTTGTTATTGCTTTTCAATTTTAGCCTTTTGAAAGCAGCTTTGAGATATTTATCCAGAAATTATGGTCACTGTTCTCCCCCATATAAAATTCCAACTCTTATTTATTGGCGATGCATTCAAAATATTTTCAGTGCTACAAAAACTAAGTCTCCCCAGAATGTAAAGATCCAAATCTGCACAAGACAGTTGGAAAGCAGAGAGGGAGGGACGGTGAGGATGTGAGAACTGTTGACTTAGCCTCTGAATGAGTTGGGCTAAAGCTGCAGCGTATGCACCCAAACCCCACAGAATAAGACCACTAAAAAGCATCATTTCCACTGAAACAACAGTGAGGCTGCTTCCCTGTGAACCAAAACGTCCTCATCACAGCAGGAGGAGGCTTCAGAGGAGTCTGGAGTTGAACAAGATGGTGACTGAATTTGTTGAGAAAAGAGTATTTCTCAACACTCTAGCACAGGCTCCAGCTCTTTCTGAACAGCAGACCACTGGTCAATACTAAGCAATCACTAAGTCACTTTTTCACCTAATTAAAAAAAAATTCATGAGCTAATCATTAGAACTGGATAGTCATCCTTCAATGCACTGCACTCATGTAGAAGGGAGAAGATTTCCCTGACAGGCTGAAAGATCAATTTGGAATTACAAAACTCTAATTATGCCAGCTATGACATTGTTTAAAAACACAGTTCTAGTTCAGGAGACAAGGAAGGTCTCAAGTTAATATTTGTTCCAGATCTGTCAGTCTTCTTAATTAAGCACAAAAATGTGAGCACATCTTATAGCTCCACTTGAGCGACCAAAGAGCACAGCAGATTACACTAGTTAATCTTTAGAATAACTGTGAAACGATCAGGAACCATCAGTCTTACATAAGAAATATGTAATTTCTCCTCTTGGTGTAGAGGAAGGCACAAGGAAAGAGCAAATGAAGTTCAAATAAAGAATTTAGGTCGTTTACAGAGGGGTCATTGGATCCCACAAGGTCTTTCCACTGACGAGCACATGGTTAGTATCACACCTAACAACAGGAGAAGTACCTGCTACAAAGCAAGGGACCACCCAGAACACTGGAGGAAAGAACTTGGCAACTACTGCAGAGCAAGCAGGTACCGAAATCACTGGCAAATTAATGAGAAAGTCCCACAGGCAGTTCTGGGAGAGGTCTGTCCTGCTAACCTATAGATTTCCAGCCATACTCACCATGGGCATAACTCCATGGGCTGCAGCAGGATGCTCCTGCGCCTGAGGACCACGGCTCCAGAAGCCAATCAGTCAGGAAATCATTCCTATTCCCTCTCTTTCTCTTATTAACTCTACACTGATATTTCCAGCCACCTTCACACCCTTACCAGAAAGCAGTGGCTGTGAGCAGGGTGGCATCTCCAGAGCAGGAGGCTCTAACCTCTTACCAGAGCGTAACCTGGCCCTTAAAGCCCATTTTGCTGTGGAAAAGCAGGATCAGAAGAGATTATATTTGGCAGTCTCAGTCCCCATGCTTTGCCCTCACTCCCTAGACAGTCAGAATATCACTTTTTGGTTACTGCCAGAGTCAGGAACCACAGAGTCTGACCCGTAGGCAGTGCTTGTTCTTACAGCTGGCAGCATAGGGGTATAGGCTCTGCATGCTTGGGTAATTAAGCAGTGTAATCCCACTGAGTAATCCTGTACTTTGGAGGTCAATGTCTCAGTAATCCTGTTGGCATGGGGACAAGAGAGTCATGTTACCATTTAACCCTTAGTCAAGCGCGTAGAGTCCACCCCAGTCTGGCTTTAAAACACTGATAGGTCCTGGGTGACACCACAAATTCAAAAGACAGGCAGTGCAGTGGTGAAAGGAGTGGGGGGATGGCAGGAACTTTGCCAGTTTGCACAGGGATAATAAATGTGGAAGCCACAAAGGGGATTGCCATCAGAGATCGTGCACAACACCACAAACCCGTGTGCTAAAGAGCAAGAGCTGAGGCACGTGGGGGTCAAAGAGCGGATCAGGAAGCCATGAAGTGGCAGGAACAGATGGGCCTTCCCTGAGCTGAACTTACTTCTAATCTGGCCAATTCCCATTATTATTTTAAGGCAGAAAAACGTTTGGTTCTCAGCCCATTTCCTGTGGTATCACCAGTCTCCCTTTGTATCTTCCATGGAATATTTTTGCTCCTAAGCTATTTTCCTTTTTATATAATTTACCTAGGCTGATTCTTCTTTTTCATCCCTTTGCAGATTCCTGTTTCACTGCTGAAACCTTGCCTTGAGATGACTGATTACATGTTTGACATCTATATTTGATTGGAAAGAACATAGATTGCATCTTCCCCATCCATCCCTAAAACATTTCCTCCCTTCTCCCACCACACAGTTTTGGGGAGAACAGTTGCACCCCTGTCAATTGTCTGCAATTCATTACACAGTTCTCTGAATACTGACTTTTCAAAGTTTAGTATTTTTGTGCCACTGCTCTTTGTACGTATTGTAGCCTCATGAATATTTCAAATCCAATAGCATTATGATCACTCAACCTTGTGAAAACTCACCAGCATCTATTTTATTTATCATACAGGTCCTGCTTCATTTCCTGGGACTACATCCAAAATATCCTCTGAGATATTTTTTCTTTTACTTGCTTAGATAAATTATAAGAGAAAACAATCTTACATCAGGACACGTATCTTTTCTCAGGCATTAAACAATTCTTATTCCAGTCAAACTTGAAGTAATTGAAATCCTCTGTGATCAATCCTCCATCCTTTTAATAAGTCTCCACAAGTGCATAAATGTTTCTTGATTTTCCTGCTTACCCTCTCATGAGTAGCATGCTTATGTTCATAACCTTAACCATTTCCAGACTGCACGTGAGCTCCAGTACCTCAGGTCTTTTCCTACTGACTCAGCCAAGTCCAAGCATCACGCAGCCCCTCCTGTTCCTGGTTGTGTACCCCACTGCTGAGCTGTACCCCAGCTGCAATATTCTGCCACATCTCAGTAACTGACATTCCTTACAGATTGCTCAGACCCTCAGTGTACACCAGGTTTTACCTCTAGCAACCTGCAAACAAGGGTGAGGATGCAAGTAAGCCATTTAAGACCCCACTCTGAGTGCCCTAGAAGCTTTACAGAGCAGCAAAGGGCAGATGCTCCCCCTGCAGCTCTGGCTCCCAGCAGCCTGGACCAGTCCCTGCTCGCCCCAGCAACTTCTCTCTCTGGGGTGACTTGCAGAGCACAGGCTGCTGGGTGTAGCCCACAAAACTCTCCCTGAAACAGTCACCGAGGCTAAGGACTTGAGCAGAAGTCAAGGTTGCTGCATCCCAGCTTTCCATGTACCACTCCCCTCCTTCCCGCATCAGCCCTGGGCTGGGATCTTTGCCATCCCAAACGCCTGCCTGGGGATGTGACGCAGGAGCCCAGCAGCTCCGTGCTCATGAAATGAGAGGAGCTCAGAGCCACATCCAGCAGGCTGGGAATCTGGCCTCAGCAACCAGCCTTCTCCATGGATAAACACGCCGACAGCAGATCAAGTGGTACATCAGCTATTTGCAGACTGTGACGTTACCGTACCCATCTGCCAAAATCCCTGTCTGGTAGCCAGAGCGCTGGCAGGAACAGAGGAAGAACCAGCCAATTAATGAACTTCCCCACACACATCTGGTGACAAAACACCCACTGTTTTACCACCTGCATTGCAGAGAAGCTGCAGCCACGTGAGCATCAGCTCCCAGCAGAGCCCACCCAAGGGATGGGGTGCAGAGCCCCTCTTTGCTTGCAAATACTGTTCACCAATTTGTTTCTACTGAAGCTCAGAGTTTTTACATAACCCCGTAAGCTGCCATGGGTTAAAGTCTGTTTGGAGCCTAACAATTAGGGATTTTGCTTTTTTAAGGTGAGTGACAGGAGCCCAAGTCTGTACCTGCTTCAGAACACTGCTCTGAAAGCAAGGGAGACAGAAAGCAGCACAGCTCCTCAGGACCTGCTGCCTTTCCACAGGTGGTTGCAGAACCAGCTCCAGACACCCTGACAGGACAAAGTGGAGGAAGCAGGCAGTGAAAGCTCTGGAACATCCCGTTGCATGCTGTAGTGTGTGGGAAGCTAAGGAGATGGGGCAGGGAACTCTCCTTTTTGATGTATTTTCTTTAGGAGGAAGGAGATGCTGCATCCTGAATCCCCACACAGTAAAAACCTCCAAAGCAGCTAGGATCCGAGCAGTAACAGCAGCCCTGAACAGTGATACCAACTGGGGGCAAATAGAAGTACTTGATTAGAGGATTCCAATAGCTTCATTTGCATTTTAATCCCACTAGGCCTCTCTAATTAAACTCAGGTTAATTTTCACATGACACCAGCCTCCCCTTTAGCTCATATTCACCAGGGGTCTCCACCATTTCCACAGTCCCCAAACTGTGTGTCACCTCTCGGATTCAGCATTAGAAACCATTCATCAAGATCCATCTTTCCAGGTTCACCTACACAAATTAAGGTCATTAAGTCTCAAAGCTCTTGGCTGTTATCCTAATACTTGTCTGAAGTTACTCTGGTGCTTTCTGATCTTCCTGGGCAAGAGTCCCATAATGGGAAGCTACCGGTACCAGCAATGGGTGGCTTGTCTCACTGTGTTGATCACTCTCTTACAGTCCTCGTAACAAAAGTAAAAATTATTCAATCATTTAAGATATTCAGGCAAGATGAAAATCAAAAACGATGTTTGGGAGAAGACAGCAGTAGGTACAGTGGTCTCACAGGCGGGTATCTGCTGTGCTTCCAGTGGAAACCACAGCTCGGCTCTGGGAACTCACGTCTAGCTGAATCAGGGCTGAGGAGCCGCAGGGCTTCGAGCAGCGTTTGGACTCCAGCGCTCTGAAGAGCAGCACAACAAGAGCACGCAGCCTGCAGTCACCTCATCTACAAGGCACCATCTGGACCAAGGCTCACAAGGGAAGATGGTAGTGCAGTACAGTCAGTACAAAGACTGTGCCCTCTTTAATGCCATTTAAAAAATAACAGAAAAAAATAATTAAGGAAGGATTAATTATAGGTAATACTGTGGTGTTCACGGGTCTTGGGCTTGCCCTCTGCACAGCAGGTAATCTCTCCATAAGAGAGCAAGGCAGCTGGACTGCAAAAAGGTACCCATGGGCTGGCATCCAGCTGAAACTGGGCTCTGTGTTAGCACAGGACATTCACCCACTGCAACTGTCTCGGATGAACAGTTAACCCACACACACCCAGTTCAGGCGCCTGTTTGGTGTATGTTCAGTCTAGAGCCTCCATGAAGAAAGTTATTGATTCATTTAATTGGTAAGGACCTTGCTAAGTGACAACACTGTCCGCCCACTTTCCCTAATTAAGAAAAAGTCCAATTACCACACACAAGTGTAAATTGTGCGACTGTAAATACCACCCATCAGTCTTCAGGAACTAGTACAACTGGCATATACGTTCCCAAACCATCTGTACAGCGAAGGAGTCATTAAAAATGACTTGTCAACTTATGTACTCTCTTGTAGGGCAGCAACTGCCAGAACGTGAGAGCATTTGGAGGTGGTTACACACTGAGCCAGAGCGAGCTGCTCTCGCTGCGGTCACAGAGCGTTTCTGGAGCCCGGAGCAGGGAGTTCTGCTCTAGATTCAGCCCTGCAGATAGAGCCTCTCCCCACAACCTCCAAAGATGAAGTGGCAATGCTCAGGGGGTGTGTGCATATGGAAACGTGGATGCACAATGCAGAAGGTGTGGAATCAATGGCAGCTGCTAGAGAGGAACGGAGCAACAAGCCCTCTCCCTGATACTGGGGGTGACACGGGATCACACCTCTCTCTGGAATGACATGTAGTAGGACAGAAGCCATGGGAAGGAGCAGATCTGTAATGTAAAATCAAGGGTTTGGGGAAAAGGCAGAGCTTGCCAGTGCAGTGAAGAACATACAAAAGTATTGAAAGAAGAAATAACAGTGGCAGAATCCTCTGAAATACTTCAAGCAAGCCCACTGCTCCACACTGCAATGCAAACCAAGGCCAGAGCTCAAAGCAGAAGAGGGCTAGCTTTCCTCTCTTGCTCCCAGACCTGAAGCTCAAAACACTGCAACACGATGGTGGGATGATGCTGCACTGAACAGAAGCATCTCCTGAAGGAGTACAGGAATTTAGATCTTAGTTAGGCTGCAGTGTACAAGTGCTGCCACACCTGTCCCAGGCTACATTAAGAAAAATGAGGAAACACCTAAAGTCCTGGTTTATGAAGTAGACTTAAAATTCCTTTTAAAATTTTTCTTTAAACATGAAGAACAGCATAAAGGAGGAAAATGACACTGAAAGGCAAAGCATCCAGTAGGACAGACTGAGAGTGAGAGCAAGGCTGGCAAGGAAATGATTAAATGTGAAAGATGATGGCAAAGGGACTGTGAGGAGTTCCAGGCAATCAAAAAGATCCAGCAAACCAGACAGAAATAGGAAAAAAGGGGGAAGTGACCCATGTGAAGAAAAAGAGAAAGGAAACTAGAATTAACTGCAAATGCTAAGGCTGAAAGCAAAGGGTAGGAAGAAGATAATGTCCTAAATGTTGCTCACCAGTACACCAGAGTCCCTTGTCGGCAGAAGCAAACAGTAACAGTGGAGGTGAACTGTCAGGCCAACGCAGCCATACACCAGGCAGTACTGGTGGTGGGCACCGTGCTTGTTTCACAAGGCTTAGCCTTATTTCTTTGGCAGCTTTTAAAGTCTGAACCCAGTTCATCCCCTCTGAACGCTGCTGCATTGAATGGACTCATCGTTTTTAACTGACTGACAGAAGTACTCATGAAAAGACAGCCCGTCCCGCGCACAGCAATGTCCCTGAACCTCAGCCTGTCCTCAGCAGGACACAGCCAAGGCCCACAGACACGAAGAGGGGTTGGGCAGGGTCTGAGCAGCTCACCAGACCCCATGCGCCCCATCACCTCCATCATTTGCACTCTTTATAGCCCATGAAATAGCGAATCGCCACTCTGCTGCCTCTCAAGGATGATCTCAGGAGAGTGGGCCGGGGGCAGCTCGGCAGAGGGCTCTGAATTGATGGCTGTGCCCAGCAGCCTGCGTCGTCATCCATCTCCCTCACTGGCAGGCACTCACCCTTCCTTCTGCTGAGGGAAACAGTAATGGAAATCCTGCCACCACCTTCATGATAGCATCTCCAGCTTGATGCCAGGTGAATGAGTAGCACTGGAAGAACATTTTTAATGTTTGACTAATGATGATGTAGGTGCTGACTGAAGCCGGAAGGCACCTGCACCCAGAACTTCTTCAGCTTTGGACCCCATTGTCCTGTGACATTAACAGCATGATGACAACAAAAAGGAAAGAAAAACTGTGATTTAGGAACTGGGAAACTGAGTCAAGGTACTGTATTTCCTTCTGGCGACAAGGTATGGGAAGCCACCAACACATAAAAGAGTATCTGCAACCTGAAAAATGCTGATTAGCACATCTTACTGAGGATAGAGGATTTAGGACACTACTAGCTGCATAGAATTGATCTGTACTTCTGTGTAAACAATGAAATAAGGAAGTTTTAGGCTGTACATTATAATTCTGGTTTGCTTGTTGCATCTGCTCCTGCCAGAGAATGAAAACCAGTCAGTAAAAAAGGCTTATCCAGTAAAATGAAGATACAGGCACGCTCCTCTCCTTGGAGTAAAATCAGAGCAAGATGACATTAAAAGCCTTTCCACGTCCAAAGGACAAGTCCATCAAAACCAAGGAAGATCAACCACTCCAAATATATCTACGGTCAAGAACCTGGAAAGGAAATAAACAAACCTTTCCTGCTCATCTTTATGCACCATAAAACAAATTAAATTAGGTTTTTGTTCACTGTGTTGTGCAAAAAGTAATTTTGTCAGGAGTCACTGTGATGAAGTCAGGCTGCTTCTCAATCACTGCACAAACAACTGCCTTCTCAAAGGTTATCTTCCAAGGAGACTTACAACACAAACACTTTTCTGTGAAGATTGTGCCTTTTACACTGAGGGCATTTACTTCCAGTGTGTGCTGGGATGCTAAATCTACTGATATTGTTGGTATTGTTCCGGTTTATGCATTTTTATTAAAAGTAAAGCTGGGGGAATTTTCTCATTGCCGTAAGACAAGGCAAAGTACACCTTGATGGCCACTCACTATGGAGATTAAAAGACATCCTGGAAAAAAAACCCCAACTAATAAATCTCTGTGTGTAAATAGGTTTTGTAAATATAATGGAAAAGCAGCTATCAAGGGGATATTTCCACCCCTTGAGCAAAGTCAGGATGCCAGAGGCAAAGCTGCTCTGACAGGACTGGAAAAGCTCCATCAACAAGTTTCGCCGTAGTGCCAGGCTCCTTATGACCACCTTCTCCTATGCTCATGTAAGGAACATGTAAAGTTATGCTTTTCTCCAGAAAACAGCACTTTCAAGAGTCGGCTCTATTCTCAATGTAGCTACATTTTGTATTTATGGAGGACACACCTTCCCCTGACCAGCCTTTACTGATGATTTCCTCTCAGCAAGAGGGTTTCGGTCACCGCCGGGTTTTCCATAGAAATGCAACGGCAGCTGCAGAGACACAGGACCAGTTTTCAAGACAAAAGCTGCACAGGTAGGAATGATCTGGCCTGCATACATACCTGTGGCTAGAGACAAGTAAGATTGATAGAGCTATATTAAACCATTGCATTTTGACAGGAGAATAGAAATATGCCCGATGATTGAGAGATTACTGGGGAAATGCATGTGCAAGAGGAGCCTGCGATAGCAACTCCCTCCAAGAGACAAGCCTGCCATGGCCAAGATGCCTGGGGAAATTTTACAGCACAAAGCTGAGGAGGCAAAAGCAAAAAGATGAAACTGAAGTGGTTTATCAACTGCAGCACAGGCAGTGAACTAACCGAGAGCAAGCTTCCCACCCCCACCAAAGCCTTTCTTTCTGAAGGCTATTCTAGTCCTGTCTGTGGGTATTTTTTAACCAAAGCCCTTGCTGGGTTAACGATCGATGCTCTTTAATATGCCAAATGTTAACTCTCTGCTTTATTCACTAATGAGTGAATGCACCAGCCCCAGGGTGCACCCTGCTCCAGGCTGCCACACAAAGAGTGTTCCCTAACTCCAGCAGCTTGCTCACTGCTCTGAAATCTCTATCACTAAGTAGAGAGAGACACAGAGTGTGTGTGTGTGCACATGAGTACACAGAGGTGTCTCCCAAAGCTGTTACAAGAGACAGGATTTAAGGTGCTCAGTGACATCCTTTATCTTGATCAATTATTCATTCACATTTGTAAAGCTCCCTGAACAAGAGTGTTCCTGAGCACCCTCTAATGAAAATAAATAGAACTAAATCACAGCATCGGCTAAAAGCAAGGGCTATGGAATATCAGGAAAAATGACACATCATAATACTAAAAAAACCAGCCACGAACCACGGGAGGCTTTTTCCATTCACACGTTAGATTAAATAAACTCAGCCATACAATTTTTCAGCTTCCTTGGCCCTGGAGTGTCCCTGTCCCCCAGCTTGCAGAGCACCAAAGCCAGGCATTCAGAAAGCCCATTCATACAGTGCTGAACTGTTAGCTCTCCAGGGCTGGCAGAGCTGAACAGACATTTTTTCTGCCTCAAGTAATTCTTACACACGCTGTATGAAGCAGATTGTGGCTCTTCTAACGCTGGTGGGGTTCAGCCAGCTCACCGAGGACATCAGCCTCTGGCTGGCTGGCTGAGATTAAAATTAAGAATGGAAACACTGGGGAAGATACCAGTGTGTAGCAAAAATCAGGTTGGAAGCATCCTCACCTTTCAAGAGCTAGTAAGAAGGGCAGGGTTTGCCTTAAGGGAGCACGATGACCCTGTCTGCCCCCACCCACTCCCAGATGTGGCACAGATAATTCTGATGATCACATTAGTTCCTGCAGCAAACATCGCCTTCCGAAGCAGAGTGGTGCTGCTGGGTTCCCATGGGGCTCCACAGAAAGGAGCGAGGGATCATGATACACAATAGTAACCTGCCCTTCTCTCACCTTCTTCTAATTTCTCCTTCTCTCCCACAAGTATAAATTTGTAGAGCAGAGCCCAGTGGGTGCTGTTCACACATGGAGGAGTTCTTTCCTTTCTGTGTGTTGGTTCCAAAACTGTGATGAGCGATTGGAGAGATGGGTAGATGAAAAGATAAGCAGTTGGTAGGAAGCAGCCTGCAGACTTGGAGAAGGGCAAATCTTGTAGCTCTGGCATGGGTGAGACAGGTTAGGGAAAACAGGGACGGCACTTTGGTTCCATTTGGGAGAAGAGAGCACAAGAGGATAGACGAGCTCTGCTGAAACAGCATGAGGTGAACAGCGAGCCCTTGTTCAAGCTCTCCAGCCCAGGCATCCAAGGAGTCACGTCGGTCACCCCTGAGTCACAGAGCATCCATCCTTCACCCACATCCATGCAACACTGAAGAACACAACTGACCGGTGAGATTTCCCAGTGCCCACCAAGTGTCCTTCCACAAAATGAACCATGTCATGTTTACCTTTGTTAGGGGCAGCCAAATCTGTCACTTACAATTGATAGTGACATATTGCCAGATCCTGATGTGACACATCATGTCACTGCAGCAGAACTATTGTGTGCATAAACTCAAACAAACAAGCACCAGCAAGACACAAACCAGCTGGATCTTCAGGTACATTTTAGTTTAAGTTAACACCAGCCTGTCTCTCTGCACATGAATACATAACCATCGGGGCAAAGATCTTCTGCCAAGGGCCTAGAATTAGAAGCAAACACTACAAAATGCGGTTTTCACATGGAACACTACTCTGTCTCCTCTGGTTATTCTCCTGTAGCAAGACTTAGAAATTTCCTCCAACTCCGTAGCAGAAATCCCAAGGGGATTCTCAGAGCCCCAGAAGTACAGAACAGACTAAGGCATCTGATGGAGAGCTGATACATGAAGAACTGAGCAGGTTTTCCAGAGCCCCTTCTCTCCCTTGACTGACAAGCTGGTGAGAAGTAACCTCAGGCAGCCTTACCTGTGAATCAGCACTGTCTGCTCAGCAGAGGCAGCGTTGGCTTTGATCATTATGTGCTTCTGCCAACTCCTGCTTCCACATTCGCTCGGTGCTGTTCTACCCTGCACCTTCACACAAGCAGCTATTTACCTTAACCTCTCATCTCATAACAGTGAGAGTGTTGGCACCGTTTCCATATACCCCTCGTTCTGAGGGACCCATGCTGTGTCTTGACCTGTTCTCTGCCCATTGGGCCAAAACTAAGGGAACAAACTGCTCCAAGCAGTTGCACTGGAATTTACACTCTTTGGATTTAACAAAACTCACCGTGCCTTTGCCACAAACGACATCCAGAAGAGGGGAAAACCACAAGCTGCCAGACCTGGGAGCAGAGGATGGGCTGTTTGGAGCCTGTAGTAACAGCTCCCAATGTTTTCAGCAGGCTGCACCAAAAGCTATTCCACACGCAGGAGGGGTGTCAGGTACTACTCAACCTGGGTGATATCAGTCTTTCAAAACAACTACTACAGACTGCTTTAGATACCAGTGTGAACCTGCTCACAGAGCAGCTCTTCCCTCCCCAGCAGGTAGGGATGCTCAGAGCTTATTTCCAGGATTGTGTACAGGACAATCACTGTGGTCTCCACACAAGGAAAGGAGAGGAAAAGCCTGAAACAGGAGCCCAGTCATTATTTACAAAACACATTCTCTGTTGTGCTGGAGTGGGGGCCAGCTCCCAGCCTCACTGCCTCCGGGCTTCTGTCTGCTTCATCTTTTGAGGAGCGCCAGTATTTACACCACTTTGCCACCCACAGGCCCAAATTACACACCAGTGCTGAGCCTGACACACAAACATGGTCTTTTACATGAGTAAGGAACAATTCAAGCCAAAAAGACTCCCATCAGAAGAGCCTGAGCAGAGGGAAAGCAGCGCCTTGCCCATGCGGTTCTCTCACAAACTTCCTGTGCAATTTGCTCTATAGATACACCAACCTTCTCTGCCTTTTCTACTGCCAGAGGTTTATCTGCCCACAGTCCGTGTCAGGCGGCACTGGCATCAGGGTACAAGTCTTTTCCTTCATTTTGGAGAAAAAGAATGAGAATTCAGAAGAAAAGGAGGAATGGAAAAAAAGGAGGACAAACAGAAGAAACCTCTGGGTCATCGTAGCTCATACAGGCAGTGACTTTTGGAGGCAGTACTTTTAGAGGTAGCTTGGAACATGGGCAGAAGATGACCAGTGGGCTGTTTGCCCTCCCTCACTCTTGCAGCGCAAATAGACTTCAGAAAAGCATCTTTCCAAACTTCCCTCACCCAGAGACCATCAGCTCACAGCTGCTGAAGTTTATTCTCAGTCGAATTAAGAGCTGTATGATAAACCCAGTTCTGATCCTGCTTCATGGAAAGGAAATCAAAAGTATTCCCTTGGAAATGGGGAGGAGACTCAGTGGAGGAACACCAGAACCTTTTGTTTCCAGATTCCTAGGAATGATCCCCTACATTCCCTCTTTCCGGCCCTCCAAGGCATAAAGCCACTCCAAGGCATAGTCTGAGCTGTGGTAAAAATCCCCAAACCTGTGAACAAAATGTTCAATTAAAATCAAAAACAACGCAAATGTTGAGAGCTTGAGCTAAATTGATTAGTAACTTCTTCCATTTCAAATCTGCATTTAAACATGTCAACATTGCAGCACTCAAAGATTTCTCTGATATAAAGTGAAAACACCAGCAATTTCCTCCTCGAGGGGCAGATGCTTCAGTTGTTCCTGTGAGTTTCCACAGATGTCCCCTCACAGTATATTTAACATGTGATTTCTGTGGCGGGTCTGGAAATCCACCTCCTGGTGCCGAGACGCAGGCAAGGGATAGACACTATGAGCACACTTCATGATACCCGCACAAAGAGCCAGCCACTAAGGACAGGACTTTTGCATCCAGCTGTATCCACAGCTCTTCCAGAGTTGTGCCCTGTTCTGGACAATCATTAACAGCCTCTCTCCAGCCAACGAAATGAGAAGGGGCAAGGTCTGTGGCCTCACAGGCGCTGCAGGCCTCTGGCCTCGGAGCTGACCTGTGATGCTTCTCTCCTCTCCTGCTCATTAGCACCACCCTTGGCTTTTAAAACATGTTTTCCTCTCTCTAATCTCAGATCTCATTTATCTGGGGACTGAAGTTCCAACACAGAATTTATCACACCAGAAGCCTTATTTCCCTGGCAACACTGATACAGATACAAATACTGAGCAAGGGACAATAAGCTATGACTAGAAAACAGAGCTGTACTTAGAGAGGAGCATTGCCCTGCATCAAGATTCCCCATCTGACACACAATCACTCTCACTCCAGTTCTTAAAAATGTTCTCAGAACAAATTTCTTCCCTCTGTTTTCTTTCCCTGTGGTTCCAGCGCAGCAGACTCAATGCAAATGGGGAGCTGATCACCCAGAACCCTGTTCCCAGGGAATCCAGCCAGCCAGTCCATGAGGATGGTCCTTCCCATGACTGCAGGGCCTGCCACAAGGCCCCTGCCAGGCAGACCCAGGAGCATCTGACGGTGAGCTGGAGGGTGCAGTGTCCCTCCTTCACACTTCCCAGTGTACCACTGGATCCAGCCCACAGCTGGTGTGTGAGTGATGATAAATGCAGCTGCCACTTTAATTCCTGGCAATGAACTCCCATGGCACCTTGGGGACCACAGCGAGGGACAGTGTGGGTAGCTGGCATGACAGTCATCCTGTGGCCAAGGCTGTTTGAAGTACCAGCTGGGAGCTGGCCCATTCTGGCCATCCCAGCCTCAGGCACATGTGAGAAGCACAAGCAGGGGAGGGAGATGAAGATCACTGGATGCCCTGCTCCCATGGGACTCTCCAGCAGCCCCATGGGCAGTCAATCCAAAGGGACAGGCACGTGAGAAGGCTGCAGCAGTTTCTTCTCTGGAGTTTTACAGAAATAATTCAGTTGTAACTGGAGAAACTGGGACTTGTGGAACATTTTCCTCCCCACCAGGCAGATGAATCTATGATTTGTATTCCCTGATTTTAAATGAGATTCTTGCCCATCTCCAGTGGGTTTGATTGATACTGCACACGAGGCCACTCAGTAAAATGATACAGTGTAGATCAAAGCATGAAAGATAATTTTCCCCGAAATGTATGTAGCTAAGGGTAAGTTATGACTCTTTGTTTCACAGTTTATGGAACACAATTTCATTTAAAGCCTAAATCTGTCATTTCAGCATTGTTTATCAAAATGCATCCAATACCCTCACTCCCAAGAAGAACAGTGTCAAGTCAAAGGTAGAAAATCAAACCAGCACAGTGACATTATTTCAAATATCTAACCATAAAATAAACTCATGGAGAATAGCTTGTGATTTGCATAAATATTATCCACATATGATGCATGTGATGCAAGCAAAAAGTAATTCATCTGCAAGTTAAATACCCAGAGTGGCAAAAAGTGCTGTAAAATTTATGATAGAGTCTGCTTGATGCATGCCTAAAGATGCCATGAACTGCCTTCACCTGCTTGTATATCTATATTTCATAACTTCGTTTTATTCATGCAGGAGCTGAAAGATATTCCCAACAATGATCATTTTTAATCTTCTTTCTTCATTACCTGGTTTTTGGCTCACTGGCACTTTGGGAGTAGATTTTTTCGTCAAAATAATTTCACCGCCAAATTATGATGCACAAGGTAATTAAGCCACTCCATTCTTATTTTTTTTTCATTACAGTGATACCACATTGGGTAGTTCAAAGCAACCTTACAAACATCCCACTCCACAAAGCTGCATCGCCACTCTGGAGTTAACACTTAGCAACCTAATAGCCTAAAGTGAATTTGGGAGAGATTTGAGAAAGAAAAAGACCTTAAGAAAACATGGCAAGAAGAGGAAAGGAGGAGATGAAAGGACAAAGCAAAACTCAAACTATGCTACACTTACATTTTGCATTTATTTCTGAAAAACTTCCCCTGTAGATTTAATTAGGGACAACTTTCTGGAGACCAACAAGCTGTTACATCAGTCACCTCAGCTGTGATATGGCTGAGCTGGAAATGGCACACCAGGACTTCTCCTGCGCCATGCCTCTGGACCCTGGGATCCTTCATAACCACAGCCCAGACCTGTTCCACTAATGCAGGCCATGGAGTAAGGTTGGAGGTAGCTGCTCAAGATTTGCTCCTCCCCAAAAGTGAGGCACTCACTCACAGGGGATGGGGATGCCTGTGTCACTCCGCGGTGCCCGGGATGGTTCTGGGGCTGCTGGACTGGCTTTGCCTTGGTGGCTGGCAGTGAAGCCCTGAAAGTGGCAGTAGTGACAGGGCAATATATGATATCATCACATATAGTACAGCTACGTAACATATCAACACAGTATTACCAAAGACGTGGGGATATGTGGTAATCTGATCCTGTCCTGCCAACCACACCAAAAAATCCTCTTCTCAGATCAGCCAGCTCTGGTACAGCCAAGGGAACAGGAGCCAGCAGCCTCTGTCCCTGTGGGAGAACTCCTGCTTCCACAGCCCATCCACACACAGGTATCCCGTTAAAACACCCGCCCAGGTTCCCGAGCTCAAGAGCTGAACGCTGACGATGGCATTAAGCAATTAAGCGATCACACAGCAGAGCACTCAGGGTGTAATGGGACAGAGGACAGGTGTGGCACAGACACTTTGGTGCTCTCGTGGATAAGGCTCACAGAAGTCCAAGGAGTGTGCAATCCATCTGGAAACTTCCTGCCAGGTTGGCACCTCCCAGGAAACAGCAAGCAGAGGCTCCTGAGACCCTGCACCAGGCCAGTCCCTCTCCTGCAGAAGGCTGCACAGTCCTGGGCGGAGGGGGCAAAGGGGAGAGGCTCTCCCTCAGACACAGCTGCCTCCACCTCTCTCTCCATCCCTCCCAAAGCCTGTTCAGTAGAGTTCCTGTGCAGAGGAAGGCATTTTGGCAAGTGTGGCCCTGAGGAGAAGGAGTGCAAAGAGAAGCACTGCCAGCTTCTTACCTGCTCCAGCAATGGAAGTATGTTTGGGTAAGGGATCAGAGAATCTGAGAATGGAGGAGGTAAGAGAGGTTAAGGGATCAGAAAATCTGAGAATCTTTAAGGTTGGAAAAGACCTCTAAGATCACCAAGTCCAACCATCTGTCCAACACCGCCATGCCAACTAAACCATAGCCCAGTGTGCCACATCTACTCATGTTTTGAACCCCTCCCTCCAGGGACAGTGACTCCACCACCTCTCTTAGCAGCCTACTCCAATGCCTCAACACTCTTTCAGTGATTAAATTTTTCCTAATATCCAATCTAAACTTCCCCTGACACAACTTGAGACCAGGCAGGCTGCTCTGCCTGTTTCCCTCAAGCCCAAGGGAAACCCATCCCAGGAGATGGAGATCCCCGTGACTTGGGACACACAGCCGCACAAAACGACATCAGGAAATGACCAACAGAGAATGCAGAAGCATCCCCTGGCTCAGGAGCCATGTAGGAGGAGGGAGGGAGGGAATGTGGCTTCCTTTTTTTAACCTGTGTAAGTTACCAATTAAAACCAAGGACTGTCATTATCAATGGGCTGTCTGAGAGCACTAATGGAAGAAACTTGGACAACCAGTTGTGAGACAAGACCTTGTTTGAACACAGCATAGTCAGCCCTGTTCTGAAAAATCCCAACTTTAGTCTCTGTATTTTTTACAGTTTTGCAAAAATCCACTTACTTTCTTACTTTCTTTTTAATAGATCTTTGATTCTTGTTCTTTCCAATTACTTGCAAACAAGAGCATGTTCCATGAAACGGTGTCAAAGGTTCAGCATCAAAATGCCAAGAGATCCTTCTCTCCATCTGAGCAAACCGCAGCGAAAGCCAAAATTCCTCTAATCTTACCACTCAAAAATACTCCACAGCCATTAACCACCTGCAGGCAGAGTGGACTTAATTAGGAGCTGTGTGGTTCAGAAGTTCTAACCAGACAATATCAACAAGCTTGTCAGCACTGATGACACTAGTGACAGAAGGTAGTGTGATCGTGGTCTGGGAATGGAGGGCAGGGAAAAGACCAGAACTACAGATCCCAGAGTGGAGGTTCCCCAGCTGTCTGCACCTCCTTCAAAACAGCAGCACAACTGCTGGTGAAGCTGCCTCAAAACACAAAATCTCAGCACTGATCTTGAGGAGATGCTTGGTGCTATGTTCTCCTCAAAGGCAATCCAGCCCTGCAGCCAGACAAGGACCTTCCCCACAGCAGGAAGCACAAGTCTCTATCAATGTACAGCCAGTCCTCAATCCTGCTTAAAACTCACATGCTGCTTTATGTTTTTTAATTTTAACCTCAAGATACTCCTGCTCCTGGCCCTTGAAATAAATAGACTTCTCCCTTCCCACCAGATATCTAAAAGTAAAGGTGGAAGCCTTTTTGGTTTCATATAGTCTTTGAAAAGGCCCCCTAACTAGAAGAGCTTTGCAGAGGTTCCTGGTTCCCAACCATTCCAAATCTCAAATGAGCCATACCTATGGAAGGGACTGCTCTAAGTGGTAGAAAGTCAGAAGAACAACTTAGTGTTTGTTCACCTCCAACACGTGCCAGAAGTACAAGCCCAAACCACCTTGCACAAGTGAATTCTCAAGTTCAGCTGGAGATTTCATGTAACACTTGGCCTAAAATCTCAGCTCTGTTTCACATGTCACACCACCCAAAGGGACATCTGCATGGCAGACATCAACTTACAGCCCTTATCATCTGTCACTCAGCACTCTGCGCCTGTAGATGTTCGAGCAAAGCCAATTACCTTCCCTTCTGAAAACATCAGTCCGTACTTGCCAGCACGAGCATCTACATCCCACCTGACAATACATGGCAGCCACTCCTGGGAAATCCGAGTTGCTAATTGAAACAAGCAGGCTGTCCCTGCAAGCATTTATTATTCATCGCTGCTCCATTAATATTGTACAGCACAGAAGCAATCACGCTGAAAAGGTCACTGTCAAACGAGTGAGGAACCTCTGTGTCGGTACAGGAAGGTCAACATCTGAGCCTGGGACAGAGGCAGCTCCTCAGTCATTTATACACCGTGATGAAAGATGACAGAGCCGGAGCCACCGCTGCAGCTTCACTCTGAATTATTCAGCAACACTCTTGTTCTTCACCACAGAACCTGACAATAGTTTGCATATCTTTAAACTGCCCTGATAAGGCCATGGGAAATGTTCTGCTGATAAAAGCACGGAATACAAATTGGAGCTGGATTTACTTAACTTCCCACAATAGATCATCCTGACACGCTGCTCCCCTCCAGCAGCAGTGTGGGAGGAAAAACCCAAAAAGCAAGTGGTGTTTCACTTCCAAGTGTGCATCAGCAAGTGTTTCTATTTAAGGCTAAAACAGGAGACACGGGGAGGAAGAGGGGCCTGGGAGGAAACCTCCTCGTACCTGAGGATGCGTCTGTTCCAAGAGCTCATCCAAGCAGTGTCATTCTGTACTGAGCTTTTCCCAGCAACAAAAAATGACAAGCCCTGAGGAAAGGCAGATGAAACTCTCTGAAATAGGGAAATAAGAATCTTTAAGCAAAACCAGACAAAAGAATACCCAGCGTGTTTGTGTCTCCCTTGCCATCATGAATCCACAGAGGCTGACTCTACAGCAGAATCACTAGCTACTAAAGCAAACATACGGGGGTATCCTTTCATCCTAAAGGAAAAGCAAGTCCTCTCTCACAGCTGCTAGCTGTGACTGAAGTCTGGAGCTTTCCACATCTACCACAGGGGCTGGAGAAGCACTGTGGCATCACACCACAAAGAAAAATGACGTGTGAGCTTGCAGAATTCATCTCCGCCCACCTGAAGCCTTGGGAGCTGGGAAATAAGTAAAAAACCAAGCCAAACCAAACCAAACCCCACAGTTCTTTCTGCAGGAGTTCTGCACGAAGGGGACAGGATGCCAACTGCTCCCTCAGACACACCTAACAGAAGGGCAGTCCTGGTCGATGCACGGGCTGGTGCTTTCTGGGAACTGCCTGATGTCACCCTTCCCAGAATTTGTGACACGAGGGTGCTGTCAGTCATGCATTCACTTTAATTAATTCCCAAGAAAGACCACTATCCTTAAATTAACATTCCCTGAAAGCAGAGGGTAGAGGGAAAGGAAGCCTGCCTACCATCTTTGAGCGGTATGATGATACCTCATCGACTGACTTTCTGATAATTAATTAAAACCTTAGTAGTTCTCTAATTGAAAAATGTTGAATGTATTCCCCAGAACCTTCCATTATTTCTTCCATTACATTAATCATTAGAGGACACCTATTGCAGGTTACCCCTTTCAAATACAATCTGCCTGATAAAAGAATGCCAGGAACGCTGGCAAGGTCGACGGCCCAGCTAAATCCCAGTGAGAGCAAGCAACCAGTGAGTATGGTGCTCAGTAAGGTTTAGAAGATGCCAGACTATGAGGAAGATAAATGATGGCTTTCCAAATTTAAGGCAGAACACATGAAGTGGAGTACACAAGTCAATACTTCCCTATGAATAATGGATTTGCCTCATGAGGTGGTCCCACAGACCAGCCTATTAGTTCCCCATCACCTTAAAAGTATTAAGTTAAGCAAACAAGCTTTAGTTAGGATCTATTTATATAAAATACAGAAGGAAGATGTTTTTCTTCCTGTAGGTGATAGATGTTCCACAACACCTCAATGCTCTCCATTTATTTTTGCAGGTTACAAAGATTTTACTGAATATTAGTAATAGTGGCATTAAATACACAGCTCACACTTAACATCAGAATACTTCTAGTCCTTTTCAGATGAACAGAATTCATCACAACGTGAATTCATAATGGCCAGAACAGTGAATAAATATTGTTCAGGAGCAGAAGTTATTTTTGAGGATGGTGCTGTAGAGGAGCTGCCTGTGGGTTGTCTCTTAATTGATAACTGTGGAGATGGAGGAGAGAGGAACAGGCTGCTGTGAAGTGTGTTCCATCATCCCAGGAGACTGCTGGCATCGCTAAAACTTCTTCCTTTCTCCCTGCTTCATCATTTTCTCTAATAGATATGAATGGTCACACACTGGCAGCATTAGAGGCACCAAGTATCTGCTGTGCCCCATGTCGCTCCCTGTGATACAGGGAAGTGACTGCAGAGGCAGAAGAAGCCTGCAGCCACACTTCAGGACATGCAGCACATGGGGAGGAGCATCCGCTCTTGGACAAGAAGCCAGTGTAGCATCTTCTGAAACAAGGGTCAGATTTCTGCTGTGAGCTGGACAGAAATGGAAAGATGTCCCAAATTAACAGGCTGCTTTGAAGATACAGCAAACCATAGTACAGATACACACCTTCAGCCTCTCAGTATGAGCGTTGGGTATCTGCTCAGATTTGGGGGCTCGGTCCCTCCCAAACCCAGTGCCTACCCCACAGAAGAACTCCACCTCAAGACAGGATGCAGTGCTTCTGACCTAGGAAGAGCATCTTATGGACTCCAACCTGTGGAGTAGCGAGTGAACAGGATAAGCACTAGCTGCTCATTTCCATGAGTAGTTCCGGAGAAGTTCAGGCCTTCAGTTCAGCATCATCACAAAATAAAGTATCAAAGAGGCTGCTTCAAAGAAGAACAGTGGATGGAACTCCAACGAACTGATAATAATTTGGTAAGGTAAAACCAAATCCCACCAGAACACCACAGCTGTGATTCGGTCCCTTCTCTGACCCCCCTGAGAAGTGCGGTCTCACAAGGGCTCTCTGTGCATTGAGCAGCATCCCTGCTCAGCAGCAGCTTGATGTGAAACCTCTACAAACTCCTGAGCTGTGAGCAGAGTTGGCATTGCCAATCTCTCATTGTGCTTACGGTCCTTACACACCTCATGTAATATACGGGCTGTCTCACACACACAAAGAACACGCTGGAACTGCAGACACCGGCCCATGGGACAGGCTTCTTTATGGCTTAACGTGCTTATGGTTGCAATAAAATTCATTTTAGGGGAAAGAGTAATAAAACAAAATTCAGAGAGTATAATAATGGGATAATTACGCTCTAAAACCAAATGTGCTGTCTTTATGTCACCGTTTCATAAAGTCAAACCGATTTATTGCAGCGCTGCCTCGACAGCATGGCTGCAGTTAGTGGCCAGTTGCTGCTCCCAGTACAAGCCTGGCTTTTCCACACCTCCGTGCAGCTCAGCAATTCAGCCTTATATTAAACTGGACCATGGCACATCAACAAGCCATTGGCACGGGCACGGTGCTCCTCACGTAAAACAGCTACAGACCATTTTCAAGACCATGATATACTCTTGGGGGAGAGCCGGGATGGAAGGTTTGCTTCCAGGAGACAGCATTAGCTAAGAAAGAGTGCCTTTTTCATAGGCTTTTCCAAGCTTTGCTTAGTGACTCTGGTGCTGCAGGGATGAGGAACAGAACAGATCCTTAGGAAGGTTAAAGTAAAGCCCATGGGGCCAGCAGCTGAACTAGAAAATAGCAGTACCATGTATTTTACAGCTTACACAAGGAGGTCATGCCCTGAATTTCTTGTACATCCAAAATCTGTATTCACTAGAAGTCCAGGACATGAGGAAAAGACGACCAAGACCAATTCTCAAGTAAAAGAGGAGACACACAAAGGAGGGAAAAAAGGTATTTCCAAACACCAACCCGATCTCGGCCGCACCTTGTAACAACATCGGGACAATTCTGCTCGTATAAATTAAGGGCAGCCAAGGTGCTTGGAAAGCAAATGAAAAGGGGCATTCTGCAACACGGGGTTGGCATGTGAATGAGGCAGCAAGGAGCTCCTCACTCACGCCTTCAGGCTGAGCACTGGGGAAGTTCCAAGTCTTTGAAAGGAGTCTCACAGAAACAGATACTGTCACTTCTCATCCCTCCAGCTGGTCCTTGTTCCTGCTTCCTCCGGAAGCGGCTGGAGCTTCAAAGTTAGTTGTGGGATGCCACCCTCAGCACCATCCCTCTCCTTTCCTCCTTTTGCTTGGGCAGAAGCAACCCAGACCTGGGCAAGCTGCAGCCCATCAGCCTTGGAATGGCAAAATCTGAGTTGCCCACACTGCTGAGAGCCGCACACCGGCTCTATGTGCAGGGAGGAAGATGCTGCTGAAGATCCTAGGGCCAGGGAGAGAACCATTTTCTGGGATCCAGCAGCAAAGCAAAGCCTTGAGTCAAGAGGAGAGTTATGATTCAGCTTTAGAAAAAGTCATGGAAGCCAATTCCACACATTTTCTTGGGCACTCATCTCACATCCGGCTGCTGAAGTGGAATTGGCATTCAGCATCTCCAGTTTTGATCAGAAATCAGAATTATTACTAACTAGGGACATTCTACAGAGGGGAAAGGGACTACAAGGTGATCCAGAAACCCACCACTTCCTTCCCCACACAGCAGCAAGGCTGCAGGGAACTCCTCAGAATCTAAACTTCCATCCTCATCCCGAAGCTTTCCAATTTACCACTTCCTCACATCAAATACAGATTAGTTTCTTTAATTGCCCTATATGAATTCATAGCTGAAATGTTTGACTTGCCCAGAACTAATTGTCTGTCAAAAAGATATTTTGCAGTCAAGCAGATAGCTTAATTGGGTATTTAATTTAACTGCAGGCTTTGTTTCTTCATATTTCAAGTCTTATTCCTTCATGTTTGCCGGATTACTCATTCTGAGCACGGCTGCAGAGCGTCTGCCTTCCAGTGAGAGCTCTGCAGTTCTCTGACAATAAACACGCTGCGTTATTAGCACCCAGCTCCCTGCCACTCCTGGTGTGAGCCTCCTGCCTTCCAAAGCCAGCGTGACAGGCAGGTCCCCCCAGAAACAAAACACGGCCTGGCACTGCTGTGTCCAGCCAGCTGGCATCTGGAGAGTTACTTAGAAGCCGTTTGTTTCTTTGCAGAGGAGGAGTGTCCCCAGTGCTGGGGTGAGGCACAGCCGGACAGCAGCATGGACTGGTGGAGCTCTGATGTGCACAGCCTGACAGGACTGGGTACTGCCGAAATCTGCGGCTGCTTCCAACTCCCACCCACCCCTGACAAGGATGGACAGGGGAAAACGTCACTGTAGTGGTGCATCAGCTCTGCCCCCTCCCCACCGTGGCCACCTACAGAGCTCTATAAGACCAGGACCAGCATACCCCTTCACTCGCCAGCGAGCCCTACAAGAAGTCAAGCCCAAGCGAGACCAGCAGTCAGTATTTCACCCTCTTTCCCTCCCTTCCCCCTGGAGCCCTCACCACGAACAGCAAGACATGGGTTCAGATCCCAGGCTCCTTTTCCCTTTGCCACTACCAAGATCTAGACAGAGCAGTTTGCTGTCAAATTCCAAATTAGCCCCGCAGCACCCACACTACACACCACCATCACAGGCCACAGCCCCAGTTATAACCCAAGGGGGAACCTCCCTGAGATGCCCTTGTTTTCAGACCCTTGCTCTCTCCAGACCCTCGGTGTTCTCCTAGTACTTTTGTCTAATGATCAGTATGTAAGAGAAAAAAGAACATACACTCAAATTTTATATCCCACAGCATATGGCAAATCGGATAAAGAGCCTGGTAAATGGAATAAATTACACAGACAGGGATGCTCCTGATTTTATTACCCACCTTGTCTTTGGGCATCTGTTGATCTCTTTGAAGCTCATGGCTTTTGCTGCTGCTGGCCTCCCTCCCCTGATCTCCTCTCTCTAACTGATGAGACGTTTGCTAATAATTTTTCAACATCACTTATTCAGACACTATTGATTTTCAAATGCCTCTAATTACATGACACTCAGAGCTTGTTTGTAAGAAGCTTTTTAATCACATGAGACCAGACCAAAATTAAGGTGTTAAAAGTCCAGCCAGACGCAGAGTACCCAATTCCACAGGTCTATGAGCACTTAAAAGTACACAGTGCTTCCAGTCTCCCCAGTAAAGGCTCACAAAGCTGCTCCAAATAACGCCCTAGCATTAGATACTGGACCTAGCTTTACAGTCTGGGCAACATTGGTTCTGCCTAGGATGAGCCACCTGAAATCTGTCTGGGATTGGAAAGCAGGGTGATGGCTCCTAATGACAGGGTAACGCTCAGGACCATTTTAGAATTTGCTTTTAAACAAGATGTAGCTCATCATCTCTTTTTACTTCGTTTCCTGACAGAACCTGGCCTTTTTGTACAAGCTTATTGCAATGCAGCTGCTAATCTCTCCATCAGGGCTTGGGAAACAGGTTTCTGAGCACAGAAGTCAGTGCAGAGCAAAACAAACCTGCTCTGCGGAGCAGGACTCGCAGGATGAACTGAGCGTGCGGCTTAAGGATGGAGCACCTTTAATTTAGCTGCAAAGCTACGTTGTGTGATGCTTCAACAAGAAGCAGGCACTGCACACAACATGTTGGAAACACCACCTTGTCGGGACAGGAGTAGCAGTCCTATCAGTTCAAATGGATCTGACAAAGAGAACGGGAGCGTTTGGACTAAGTTATGATTCAAATGGGTAACAAGCACCTGCTGAACCCAAGACAGAGAACACCACACACAGCAGATAGTGAAGGACTAGATGTATATGTGTGGATATATAGACGGAGAGCTGAGATGCTGCCTATTTGACAAATAGTTAATGAATAATTAATGGTGCACTTGATGAAATGAATTTGCTTATTTTCATAATTTCCATACTGTCAAACCCTTTGCACCTACATCAAAAAAGGGGACAGGAGAAGGGAGAGAAAATGGCAATTTGTTTGAAAGCCTGCCTCATTAATATTCAAGATCATCCATTTTAAAGCAGCCGTTTGCAAATCAAACAGTCAGTGTGTGCCATTTTGCATATCAACGATATTTTAATATGAACATCATCAAATTTCAATTACAGGCACACGGAGCCAAAATCAGCTCAAAACCAGAAGTAGGACAGACAAACAGAAATGCTTTAAATGCTCAGTGTAGGACTTCCCAGAAGTTTAAAGCAAGCTCTCTGCTCAGAGGAGGCTCTCCCTCTGTCCCGCAGGACACATGAAAACTGTGCCTGGTGTCCCTACACAGGCCTGATCCTCTTCTACTTTACACCACTTTCAGTGAACAGAAGGAAGCAAACCAGTGGGAAAGGAGCCCTGCAGCCTGGAGATGTTCTCCTCATGCTCCCACACAACCTCTGCAGCTTTCACCCTGCAAACTTTATCAGGGAAACGAGAGAGCCCTTTAAAATATTAATTAACAGCTGTTTCTGCAAGCATTAAACATTGGCTAGGATGCTGAAAACCCCTCCCAGGTAGAAGGCAGGAATAAGCATCCCCGGTTGTGAGGGAAGCTGTCTCTATGCTTGGGTTAGTGCACAGGCTGGGAGATGTAGGTAGAAGGAAAACACAATTCTCAGTCCTGGGGCTATTCATTTCACAGGAATATTAGTGCTGATCTTCCTTATGACTTTCAGTAGAGGCCCCTGGTTCACACCCAGTTCTGCACAGCACCAGAGAACGGAGCCCATCACCTCCGTGGCTCTTCATTAGAGGTGCCACTGGTTGCAGTTCAACAATTGTAAGCTACGAGAAAGTCATCAAGATTTCAGCTACATTAAAAGCACCCCAAAACCTCTGGGCCTGCAGCACCTGAAGAGTGTCTTCTGAGGATATGGAACTAGAGCTGCGTAGTTCAGAGCTCCTGGACTCAGGCTGCCTGACAGTATCAGAAGTGACAAAGAAAACCCCTAACTTCCCTCCCCCCTCCCCCCAAAAAAAAAAAGAATCCACCCTGCATTCTAGTGGAACCACGAGAGGCTGCAATGTGTGTGGTGAAGCAGGGAGCCTTCTTCCCCTTGCAGGTCCTGTCCACAGTGTTGGACATGGCAACAGCAGCATTAGAATTGCAAATAATTAACGTGCTGCAGTGGCTGGTAAGTTGCTAATTATGTGTTGATTTTCCACCCAAACTATGCCATTACTGAAGGTAATTGAAATTAGAATGAGCAAAGGAGCTTACTAATTCTAGTAGCAATCCAAGCAGGGTGGGAAGGAGCTTGGTCCTGGAGCTTCCAGTTTTGGCAGCTTTGCCCTGTTCAGGACGGCCTTACTACATGCAACAGGGAAACTACACTGAGCAACCCATTACTCCAGCGTGTAGTTCCTGAACGGAGGCTTCAGGAGGCTGGCTCAGTTGCGGACCCACGTAGCACATTCCCACACAGAACAGGGTCAGTGCAGCAAATGAATCTGGAGAATCAGTTCTGGAGAAAGCACTCAGGTTAGTGCCTCGAATATACACAGATGAGGGCAGCTGAAAGGCGAGTTCTGCTGGTAAAGGGCAAAAGACATCTCAGTGGCCTTTGTGGCATGAAGGCAACTCTGGGATGTGGCGTGCATGTCCCCACCAGCAGCTCCTGAAAGGTTCAGTGTGACCAAGAGGTACTGAAATAGCAATTTTCATCTGATGCACAGAAGGACCGACTCCCACAGCATTTACAGACAAGAAGCAGCATGGCAGAGAAATGTCAGGAGCTGGATCAGAGGGCTATGGGGGGGAGACACACCACACTAACACCCAAAAAAACGACCAAACACAAAAAATCCACCATGGATTATAAAACACTGTCTAGCCCAAACACTCGAGCGCTGGTAGGACGGAGAAGTATGTCTGGATGTCACAGCAAAGGACTCAGCTGCAGACACTCAATGAAGCCATCCAGAGAGGCCAGTGAACTGCAGCAAATTGATGAGTTGGAAGAGCAAAAGGGCAAAGCAGCAAAGATGTGAGCTCCAGAGCCCAGGCACCCAGCAGGGAAGGCTAAGGGATCAAAAATGCAATTAAAAGTCTGCAGCCAGGAATGGAAATATTGACTGGGAAAGTTACAGACCTTCAAATGTAGAGACAGCAGGTAGCTCCACAGAGAGGGGGAGAAGCGTTAAGGTCAACCTAGGCAGGATTTCAATCAGGAGGAGCAAGCTAACACCAGGCCAGAGGCTAAGGGGGCATGGAAATTAATCTCTGAAAGCTGCTGAGGAGCTAAGCCTGCTGAAAGAGGGAAAGTCTGCTTGGATTAGACAAGTACAACACCGCAGCCTGGGAGGTGCCATACACATACACCATCAGGGCAGCTCCTAACCATGGCCAAATATTTCTATTAGAACAACACTTGACTGCTATTTACTGCTTCCAAGAGACCAAAGTACCAGAGAAAGACAGGGTTTGGGCACTCAGCTCACCACCGGCCCATCGCTTCTGGATGTGACTCTGGTGCCCCTTCCATTCAGAAAGGGACAGCCAACCCTTTTTGTTACCCTCAGCAGAAGTCATGTGGAATTAAAACACCTCCAGAAAGGCTTTGGAGTCCTGTTCCAGCAGCATCATACCTCGGTGCCCTCAGCCGTTACTCTGTGGTGCCTCACTCACTGATATGAATGGGTTTTCCCTTCCCTCCAATGTGAATTTTTGTGGCTCAGGCTGCAGCTCCCTTTCCATGCTCAGTTACAAACACTTGCTGTGAGTCTCAGCACTGATCTCCAGAGCTCTCCAACACCCAGGAATTTACCCCTGGGAAGGCCGCTGCATCAGTACTGTCTCACACACTGAGTGGACTGAACTCCTAGACTTTCACTCGAAGACACATTCTGGAACATCTGAAACACTTCTAGAGATTTTGCCACAGTGTCTAATTTTGCAGCCCCCACTTCAAGAGTCTCCAGGACTATCTGCAGAGCAGTGCTTCCCCAGAGCCCTGCGCTCAGCACCTCATGATGCTCAGTGCACAAGGAAGGGACGCTCACTGCCTGGCCCCTTCACCATAAAGCCCCCGTGGTGGAAGGACAGGTCTAATGCCATGAGCAGAAAAATCCATGTTTGATCTGTGGGAGGGAATTAAGAAAATTCACTCCTCCAGGTCACCAGCTGTATTTCAGGGGTAAGACCTAAACCTCTGTCTCCCTCTGCAGTTCCAGTACTAATGCATCAGAACTGCCAGTCAAATGGTCTCGATACTCTCTGTAGATCTTAAGTGTACATCTATTTATAAATAAAACAAATTACACATAAAACTTAAAGAGATGTGGGTCATTACACAGGAGTATAATTAAATCTGACTGGGTTCCTACAAGCTTCATCGAAGCCATGATAAAATCTTCTCAACTTGGATTAAAAATAAATTGCTGAGTAAATTAGATTTCCTAGTGTTTTATCTAATTAATCCACCTCTTAACTCAAATTGGTTGGCTTTTTAATTACCAGCTAATCTCATCCATATGATGAGGGTTATGTCTGCTCTTACCTTTTCTTTTAAGCACACTATGGTTTGGGGGTGGGTTGTTGGGGGGGTTTTTGGGTTTCTTTAAAAAGTGTCGGGTTTATGTCCTTGCACGGGTGTGTTATTGGAACCCAAGGCTGGGTGATGCTGGTTAGGGAGAAGCTAACTGGTGTCACACTCAGAAGTTCAGATAAATCATCCTTCCCCTTTCACTCCTCCCCAGCCAAACAACAGGTAGTAAATCTGTTGCCATTGGACACTGCAAAGGTCCAGAAAGTATAAATGGGTTCAAGAGATCAGATGAGTCCACAGGGCTCATCAGGGATGGTTCAGCCTGCTGCTTCCAGCCAGGGAGTCACCAAGCCATCAACCCCCAGAGAGAAGGCTGGGAACAGACAAGATCCACTTCCTTATATCCCCCAGCCTTACTATCTCTCCACTGTGGAAGACTGAGTACCTGTTTAGAGGCACCTCTTATCTGATCCTGCAGATAATCTGAGCCATGTACATCACCCATCAGCTCCTATCACTCCCTCTCGAGACACCCAATGTTTTAATCCTGCATTTGGTTTGATAAGGCAAAGAACAGGCACCATGCCAGAGAGACTGCGATATGGCTGAGCTCTGCCTCTCCTACTCTGAGAAGCTGGGAGGAAGCAGCTCACCTGCCTTTCATAGACACCTGCACTGCTGGAAACCTGACCGCCGGGTACAGCAGCCGGACAGGCCCTGCAGGCCTCAGCGGCCTGACACCGCCAAGGAGACAAAGGGTTTCTCAGAGACGCTGAACACGATAATATCACACAAAGACAAATCATGCCATGCAGTCAGAGCTTGTTCTGCTAAACTGGAAGTGGCTTTGCTGTAGTTCTGCCATCACTACTGAATGCCTTGCCCTCCAGCTTCTGCCCTGATGGTAACCAGATGAAACACCTCCCAGATTTTCTGACCCACAGCGCTTGCTAAACACACACTCCCACCTAAAGTACTGTTTGTAACAGAAGCTAGCTCAGACTACTTTTTCTTAGTCCTTGTCCCTGGCACCCAAGAGTAGTGCAGAAGATCTCTGGGTTCAGCTATCGCCCAATTTCACTACAGTGCTGAGGGTTCCTAACAAATATTATACTAGGGTGAACTCACAGAACGTGGTACTTTGGTATTACAACACACTATAAGAACTTTAAAAGCAAACACAACATTTTTCACTTACTTTAACATATAAACCTATAATAGAGGCATACTTAGTATACTACTTAAAATAGTGAATTTAATGTTAGAAGACAGACAAAAAGCAGCTCTTCCAAGCAACCACAAAGTAGTTTGAATGTGAGCTGTACCATTGCCACTAAACACTCAAACTCAGCCCAGATCCCAAACCTTGAGTTTGGTGACTTGATTTCTTGCCAGTAAAAGTCACAAGGCTTTTGTAGGTTGTATGTGAACCAAGGAGGAGTGCTGAGCGAGTGCTGTTAGCAGCCCTCTAACATTTTTAAGTGTCTCCTGCAAGGCAATCACATTTTGCCACCAGAAATCATTCTCAATGATTCCCCCCAAACCAACTGTCACCTTGTTTGTTTTCCAGTGCTTTGACCCACAGCCAAAGAAATAATCAAAACCCAGATGGAGCAGCTGTTAGCTCAAGTGCTATATAAAAAGGCAAGGAGAGCTTTGCTAGTCCGAGACTGGCATGGCAGAACCACATTACCTGTGGTCCCACCTGCCTTGGGAGGCATTTCCACAGGATTATGTAAAACAATGAAGTTTTCAGGAGCAGCATCCCTGCAGATTACAGCAATATGCTCCTCTAATCTCTCCAGCCTCTCTGGGCGTTAACGTTTATACGTCAATCTCCACAGAGCCACAAGGTAACAGTGAGACAGATGCAGACATTTCATATATTCTCCTAAATTCATTGTGGGGAAAGGGTAATCCAGAGATGTACAGCCACCAAGTCTGACACTGTAAATCTGCCTCAGTGGCTGCAGTTTGGATCCACGGTATTTCTGTTTGAGAAAAACCTTTACAAAGCCTTAGGCATGATTTATTCTGCTCATCAGCCTACTCTACACTCTTGAGGTGAGCCAGGTCTACAGGAAAACAGAGGAGGTTACAGGTACCTAGTAAATGCTAGTTCATAATGGCTAATTACATCCCGACATATAATGCTTTTATAACCAGAGGTGAATATACAGAAGGATGACAGTGTTTGAGCAGCATTGATGAAGACACCCTGCCATGGCTGGTGGTGGAAAGCAAAGCCAAGTAATTCATCCAGCGTCTCCCCTGCACAATTCATCACAACCACCCAGCACAGCGTGTGTAGAGTTGTACCCTGAATGATTGATATTGTGCATATTGATGAATGGATATTGTGAAATGTTGCCTTACACTTGATGAAAACAGATGTCAGTATTGTTCACCCAAAGCTAGCAGGGCAGGGTTCCCCTTCCTAGATACTGTGCACAGTATGACAGCCCTTAGAAATGGTTTAGGTGACCCTGATTTTAATAGTCACTGAGCTGAAATTCTAGCAGTGCTAAACTCTGCATTTATGGTCCAATGACTTATTAATGTCTCCAGGTCCCTTTTCCACACAGTTCATAGAGCAAAGTTGATGTTTCTAACCAAAATTTCACCTTTTTCCAGCCGTACTTGCCTGTTTCCTTCTGACAAGATCAAAACGCTTTCCATCAACTGCTTGTGACTTACAGAAAAGTAAGATGAAAGAATCCAAGCAGCTTTCCAGTGTATTGACAAAACATCTCACAGGGTTTTTCATTTTCATTGATTCAGCATTTCCTGGCAAAAAAAGCTCTTTCTCTCCTGAAATTTCTGATACTATCATGCTTGGTGAAGCCAGTGGAAAAAGAATATAGGATGCATTAAAAAATATCTCTGTTTTTCCAAACTCCTCCTAACGTTCACTGCTCTCAGGTCCGCCTGGGTGCTAGCTGTCAGGGATGCTACCTGAGGAGTCAGAGATGCTGAGCGACAAGGTGCAAGGAGTTCACCTGAATATTCAGCAGGCTGTCACTCTATAATGTTCCCGTCTCCAAATAATCTCTGTCCAGCCTTCCAACAGCTGTTGAACCGGCGCTTTCCATGTGCCTCCTGCTTGCTTTGTAAGCAGAACAGGAAGATGGCAAGTATCTCCATTATTTAGAAAGGGGTCAAGAAACACAGGAGAAAACTAAAAAGCATAAAGTTTAACATCTGTTGCACAATAAATCTTGAAAACCGTCTTGAGATGTGCAGGAAGAACACCTGGGCACACACAGGTGATTAACAACAGGCTTGCTGGGGTTCCTGGGAATAAACCCCTGGTTTAATGCATCTCCCTGCAGTATATAAGCTTTCACCAAGCTGCACACTGTTCTCAGAGGTGCATTGGCTTTGTGTGGTGACAGAATCCCATTAAAACTTTTACCTTGGAGGAAGAACACACAGGAAGGCATTAGAGGTCTGCCTAGAGCATCTGGAGTGCCTGCCCTACTGAACATATCCTTTCAGAAACTGGAGCCAAGTAGTTAGATAATGCCCCTGGCCATTGAGGAGATAAAGCCTCAGGCCACCACAAGCTCCTTCTTAGCAAGGAGATGGTTCCACAAAAATCACCGAGTTGGTGATCTGGAGCTGCTAGTACCTGTAGCGGTCTCAGGGTGCTGCAAAATGAGTCGTGGAGGCTCAGACCAACAGATGGAGCCAAGAATTGAGTTTTGCTCCAAGACAACGTGCCAAAGAGAGAATGTTGGAATGCACAAAGCCCATACAAACCAGTGGTCACTCCCTGTTTTGGTCAAGCAACAGAGGTTTGTCCCAGGGCAGCAACTTTTAAACCACTGGAGCGCAGTACTCGATGAGGTTTGGCCACAGCCCACCTCACAACAGCAGAGCAGTGCTGGCCAGGGCCTGGACACCCCACAAAAGGTGGCACAGCTGGGGACAGACCATGCACAGAAGGCTCTGCAAACATCTCTGTTTAAGGCTAGTCTCCCAAACCATGGTTAATCACCACCACACCTGACCCACGATGAGCGGCAGCCACCACCACCCCACACATGTACACACACGTGAATAAGCCCAAGTGCCTGTGTGTGGTTACATCTGCTTAACTTTTACTCAACTCCTCATCCATTACCACATTAAAACCTAAAGCACTGCAAGACCCAGCTATTTCTCATTTTCTCTGCTAGCTAGACTTTAAATCTTGTGCTTGCATCCAGGATTGATTACCAGAGCTTTCTCTTCCACCACTTCAGAAAAATAAACCAGACTCAAGTCTGGAGGAAAATTCTGCTGCAGGGCTCCACATTAAACAGACAACACCAATGTGTTCAGAGCCAAAGAATAACTCAACTTATGCTAACAAAAGGTCTGGTGAAGGATATGCTATGGATTGCCATTGCCTTGGGAAGAGAGAAGGAAGTTGATGGGAAATACTTGCAATGAAGAATTTTAAAATTAAATCTCTGGCTTGTACACATGGAAGTACAGGTGGGGCTGAGAACAAAGGGGATACAGCAGCATGGAAACACAGCATATGTTTTTCAGTCAACACAGGAAAAACAGGTGCACTGGTTTAGTGACATAACCAGTCAGATGCCTCTTCCTGCCCCTCCAATCCTTAAACCAATCGGACAGCGCAGGACAACTCTCTCAGTGCTACAGGAACAATGGGTTATGCCAAATCTCTGTGGGGACAGAAAGTTGCAGCCTTCCCATGCCTCATATCCCAGGCCCAACCTGGGACTGGGCTGCATCTTGCATATTCCCTCCCAGTTCTCCCCTCCCCATCAAACCTGAGCCACACAGTCACATCCCTGGAGTCACTGCCAGACCCACACCTGGTGGGAACGGAGCGTGGGAGACCCGGGAAGTTCAGTTTCCTTAGGAAGAAGGGGAAGGAGACAGGTTCTGCTAGTGTGTTTGCCTGCAGCAGGGACTTCAGGCTCACCTGGCACCCTTGGGGACTGCACAACAGGAATGGGGGTGAAGAGGAGGAGGGAGAACAGCCTCAGCACATAATGTGTGCACACAGTTCTCCCCACGCCCCTTGGGGAGGAAAGGAGTGAGCAAGGGGCTGCAGGGTGCTTAGTTACCGGCTGGGGTCAATCCAGGACCTGCCCTTGCTGGCAGAAATACCTGGCAGTATTACATCATGATAGAAGTGCTTCCTTAGTAGTATGAAATTACACAGGGCAGAACTCAATCAGCATTAAGGACACAAGTGCCACATTACATGATCTTCTAAATTATGCACCAAAATCACTCAATATTGACGGTGCCTCGGTGATGAAAAGCCTGGCAGAGCAGAGGCAGGATTTGGTGTGCATTCACTGCGAGCACTCTGAGCTCAGGGGGGTTAAACAGAAAGATCTTCATTCCACAACTCTCTTGTCCACAATTCCCCCCACATTTTAGGGGCCAGACCGGTCCCTTACAGCAGCTGTCCCACCAGTACTGCAAAGAATTCAGAATATCTTGCAGAAGGGGCAATGTGTTTGTGCTCATACTCTGTGATATTTCATTTGTCATAAAATCAATAGAAATTTTCAGAAAGGGCATTTTGTGCTCAATGTGCTAATGTGACATTCACTGGGCCAAATGCAGCCCCGAAGCAGTAACCGCTTTCCTGGAGCGTGTGCTGTGCCTGATCAGCAGGAGACACCAGTCTTTCTTTAAGGGGTTTGGTTCCTGCTGTCTGCAATGGGCAAGCTCTACCCTTGGTGATGTGCAGAAGACAGCAAGGAAATCGTGACAGTTCCACTTCAGACCTGCCATCTCCATCTCAGTTTTTTATTCTCAGCCTCTTCCCAGAGATGACAGATGGGTTTGTCTGTTGTGATTCGCTCCCCACCACCCTCTCCTCGCAGGCCAATGCCACAGCCTTTATTTCCCAGTGGGAATTTCACATGCTGGGCTGATCTGCAGTCCGGTTCCATTTGTACACTAAGAATTCCACCCCAGCCGGAGGCTCAGGCACCCCTGCATTTTACAACAGGACCTTTCCAGGTCCCATCTGCTGCTGGGCTCCAAGGCAGGACAAGGACCTTGGATTTGGTGGGATGAACAATTAAGGGAACAAGCTTATCACAAGCCCGATTACCCTGGATGCTCAGGGAGACAAGCTGCCTGCCCATGAGCGGGTGGCTGCACCCACAGGCCCAGGACTCAGGCCCGTCAGCTTGCTGAACCTTCCGCTAGCTCTGAGGCCAGCGCCTATCTGCCAGGGAATAACGCCCAGCCCACACACACTTTGCACAGACAGGGCTCTTTGGTCTGCTGGGGAGAACAGGTCCCTTCACACAGCCTTGCCCCAGAGCAGTGCTGAGCCACCAAAGGACACCATCTCCTCCATGGCCCTGCCTCCTGGCAGGGCCAGGCCAAGGGAATGCGAAGGCAGCAAGGAGAGAAAGCACCTGTGTCACAGTGAGTCAAAGAAATAAGACAGCAAGCCCTCTGTCAGGCTGGGGTACTGACAGAGATTCAATGGCCCACAAGGAAAACACAACACTAACAGCACAACACCTAGGAACCTGAGCTCGAGCAACAAGACCAGCTCATTCCACGCTGCAATGGCAGCTGCACTTGTGCAACACATTGGTGCTCCAGGTTGGCCATGGGTTACTGAAAGCATGCAAGGGATTTGGTCTCGTACCGTATTATTGTTCAAGGAAACTAAAGGGCTTGGTTTACTGCTGAAAAGCTTTTAGAGACTGGATATATAATTCATCTAAACAGTATCTGCTCCATGAGACATGAATTCTGGACAGGTTAATGCCAGCCTGTCACACTTCTCGATGAGCAGCATCCTTATCTTGCCCATGTAATTCAAATACTGTATATAAAAAGCTGGGAGGAAAAACCCTGCGAGATGGAAGAATGTTCAAGTGAAGCAGAATTAAAATGAATTTATAGCCAGGAAGGCAAGTGGTAAATAAATGGCATGCTATTCCACACAACTGGTTACCTGGTTCACTGACAAAACCACAGCAACAAAAGTTTTTATTAATAGCAACAATTAAAAGTCTTTGCAAGGGAAGAATCTAAATGCGATGCTTCTAACTTTCCTATCCTCCCCCATGACCTTGACAAAAGAAGTTTAGTAGTTTCAGCTGACCAGAACATTTTGTTAATGCCATGGTGGAGTGAACACGTTCCCTTCTGAAGCCTTGGCAGCCCCACTGCACCCCACATTCACAGGTGTGTGTTCAGCATCACCCTCACACAAGCATCTTAATGCTGCCTGAGAGCTCTCGGCTCCTACAGCCTCCATCAGGGATGCTGAAAAGCCAGAGATGGATACTGGACAGCCCAGGTTACAATCCCACCATCAGACTGGAGGGGTAGGCAGGGTTTGTGCCATTTTCCCTCCCCACCCTCTGCAATAATGAACAAAGTAATAATTAAAAAAAAAAAGGTTAGGAAAACAGGTCAATGTCACATGGATCACAGAGAAGACTCTGGAACAGTTCACAGCCACAGCAGTTAGTGCATGGACACAGCATCTGATACTCACACTTCACAGGGCCCACAAGCACATGCCAAGGCCAAAGCATCCATGTGTACATGTTACAGACACAGTGCATCATACTTTTTCAGGGTACCTAAGGCTTAGAAACACATTTTTCTTAAATATGTCTTGATTTAACATAAAAAGTTCTATTGTCAGCTGTAAAAAAAGAGCTAATTTAATAAAGTTCAGGTGTCAAGACTAAGCTGTTAGGCTGAATCCAAAGCGTGACATTTTTGCAGTGACTAACACCAAGCAGACGTTATTTAATTTTAACATCAATTTAGATGTTTTTTCTTTCCTAACTTTGTAAGCGCTCTGCAGAATGGGTATTTCACATAGAGCCTTCCCTGCACTCTTCCTAACCCGCTCTAAATAAAGCATCCAGCACCCTCCCCACTCCAGTGAGTCTCTTTCCCATCACAATTCATGTTCAATGAGCACTCCCACCACCCAGGAACCAGCTCTGCTTTCAACAGCATTAATCACTTTGCTCAACAGTCTTCCCTTTCTGCATTCCCAGCCCCTGTTTTAGGTCATTGCACAACCTTCTGCTAGGGCAACCCCCACTGCCTGGGATGGATCCAGGAGATAGAACTATTCCAAGCTGCCCAGTGTGCTGGTCACTGAGGATCAGGTCATTGCTGGCGGTCTGTAAGCGATGCTCTGCAGGATCACAGAATCACAGAATTGTAGGGGTTGGAAGGGACCTCGAGAGATCATCGAGTCCAACCCCCTGCCAAAGCAGCTCCCTAGCTCATATTGCACAGATAGGTGTCCAGATGGGTCTTGAATCTCTCCAGAGACGGAGACTCCACACCCCCTGGGCAGCCTATTCCAGGGCTCCCTCACCCTCACTGTGTAAAAGTTCTTCCACATGTTGGTGTGGAACTTCCTATGCTCCAACTTGCAGCCATTGCCCCTTGTCCTGTCTCCACAGACACTGAAAAGGGGCTGGCCAATTCCCCCTGCATCCCCTGCTTAAGGTATTTATAAACATTGATTAGGTCTCCCCTCAGTCTTCTTTTCTCCAGGCTGAACAGCCGCAGCTCACTCAGCCTTTCCTCTTAGGGGAGATGCTCCAGGCCCTTAATCACCTTCGTAGCCCTAACTGGATCTAACTGGTGCGCTTTCAGTTAGCCCCCTTCCCAGCCCCTGTCCACGCAGCAGCCGGGGCTCGTTCCTCAGGGAGATGCTCAGAGAGGTGGGGAGTGTTGCGTCGGGTCTGACATCACAGCCGATGAGGCAGTAACACGCGTCACAGCGCCATGAGTACCGGCAGTGAGGGAACACCTGGCCCAAATTCTACTAAGAGAAGCGCTGCTACTGACCTCACGCAGCCGGGGCTATGACCCCTCAGCGCTAAGGAGACGCGCATGGGATCCAGCTGCCGCCAGAGCTCCATCCCTGCTCGGGGGGATGCAGGCTCCGCACTGAATCTATGGGGAGGGGGTTCGGCCCCGCTGTGGGGTTTCAGAGCAGCTCTGGCTCTCCCCGCTACAGCACGGCACAGGCCAGGCAAGGAACAGACCGGAGCACAGCAAGCCGAAACCAGACAAATTTTAAGGTCATCATCATGCCTCACCAGAGGCATGCTTCCTGCCGCAGCATCCAAAACGCCTTCATTCCGGTTCCACGCGAACCAAACGCCATCGGGAATTTCGGGGACAAACGACACCACTGAATCTATTGCTCACCTCGGTATAGCTGGAGGACAGGGCGGGCCGGGCCACCGGGAGCCGGAGCAAACGCGGCTCCTCGAGTCCTTCTGGAGAGATCCGAGCGAAGCCGGTCCCAGGACAGGCAGCGAGCGCGGGTGTCGGGAAGATCCAGCCCAGGGCGCCGGTGCGGGCTGGGAGCCCCGGCATACCCCCCACCCCGGCCAGCGAGGCGCCGTGCTTGCCGGCGGTGGGCATCCCTCCGGGGTGCCTGGCAGAGCGCCGTGCCTCTCCTCCACCGGAGCATCCCACCCCGCACACAGCCCCATCAGCTGCCCCCACTCCCCGGTTTAGGGCGGGTGCTAACGGCTGCCCCGGGGGTCTGGGCGGGTGAACGGGAACAGCTGAAAGCCCCCATAGAAATTCAGGTGCGATGCCACCAGGGCCCATTCCTCCACCAAGAGAAGAGTTTCTCCCCTAAACGCGCTGAAGATGAGAAGAGGCTGTTAACGCTTTTCAAAGCGTCAATTTATTCTTCTAGCGTCTGGAGTACAGACTCAGCGGCTCCGAGCTAACCTGAGCTGTTCATGTTATTGGGAGAGCATCCTTCCTGTATCAAGCTCTGCACAGAAACCCCTTGGATATCACCACCTCCATTTTTCAGGACACTCAGCTTACAACTACCCCCAGCTCCCCCCAAGATCCAGCCACCTTCCCCCATCCCCACCGCAAGTGACTAACAAGATAATTAAGGGCAATTACAAGCCTATTGAAAGCAATTACTAGCAAAGCTCTCTTCTCTCTTCACATAATCCCCCATCCTGAGACCCCTGACAGAGGGTCTTTTAGATTCCACCCTCCAGCAGTGCCCAGACACCCCCAATCAGACCAGGGAGGGGCTGGGAGAGGAACCTCTTCCCCGTTACCCACATCCCCATCCCATCACATCTTTGGTTCTCATTGCTGGCGAACTTCCACCTGCATCCTTCATCGCCAGGTCAAGTGTGATGTACAGGCTGCTAATATTCCTGCTATGAGTATAACGAGCCCCTTGGTGCCAGCGATGTTTATTGTTCTAAGTATTTTAGGTTGTTAGGCTAATTTCATTTAAATTACTTACCCGCTGCCTGACACCCTCAGTATCTTTCACAGGTACACCTTAAGGGTTTTATTTTACCCTGAAGTCAACTTTGCTGAAGCAATATATTCAGTTTGCCTAAAATGTTACCGCTAATTCCTCACAGCTGCTCAGACAGAGCACGTCCCCAGTAACCCCTGGAGATACAGAGATGCCTCCTACTGCCTCTTCCACCCGAGGTTGCACCAAGCTGCTGGGCAGAGCAGGCAGCTCCGGCAGCACACCCGGTGTGGTGCTGGGCCCACGGGCTGTGAGTGGAGCATCCAGGGGAGCGTGGGGCTCTGCAGAGCAGCAGCTGCCTCGAGTCCCTGCGGCACTCGGGCTCTGGAGGTTAAGGAACTCTCCCACAGTCCCTTCCCCAGTCTTGTCATTCTTACACCTACTCCCAACAAGTGATACGAAGCAGATGGAAAGTGGTCCGTGCCCCTCCTCAATCAAGTGCCTGTATTCAGAAGGGACACATCTTAACATCCACAGCCTTAATTCTCCAATAAGCTTTGTCATTTACAAGATAAAACACAAGCTTTAAATCCCTTGTGCAGACCAGCTTGACATGGTGTTTTCTCCAGCCCCCCACCACACAGCTGACTGCTCTCTGAAAGCTCCTCAACCCTCAGCGACATCTCCTTCCCCAGCTGGTCCCATGCTGCAGCCACGGCTGGAACATTTACTGCACTGCTCAAGGCCCAGGGGAGACATACCCCATGGCTCCCTTAGAGCCCCCTGACTGCGTGGGGCAGCCCCATCCCAGGAAAGCTGCAGGGAGGCTGTGTCAAACAGAGACCATCGTCCCCAGGAGCCACACAGCATTCGCCCCAGCCTCGCCACAGTTCCTAACCCCAGCTAGTGTAACCGAATCCTCAGCACAACGCCGGGTTTCACCAGTGGTGACAGACAGGACCAACAGTCCTACGCCAGCCAGCCCAGCACTTGCCAGCAGCTCCTGCACAGCTCTGCACAACTCCTTCACCCTTCCTGCCCAAGCTCTGAGGGATTTGTGGGAAGAGACATTTGTCTCTAAAAGGGTGACTGGGGGAATCCTGCAGCATTAGCAAGCGAGCTTCTTAGCACAGAGCAAGAAAAGCATCATGTCTAATTATGAGTTTTACAATAACCATACAATACAGTAATTGGGGTGGATTTGAAGTGCCTTCAGCAAGCTCCATTTAAGGAAAAATCGAGATAGTGAACAGTAACATTCATTATATTCAGCCATTAGTGAATATTCTCAACCAATACAGTAATAGGGAGAAACAATTCCTAGCAGAAATATTTCTGGCTTTCAGCTAATTACTGGAGACCAGAACATATTTGACAGGATTAAAGTTAATTCTTTGCCTGCTCTGACAAACTTCACAGCCTTGCAGGGTTTGGGGGCTTTCCCCCAACCAATGGACTGTTGCTTCAAGAGCCAAACTCCTTTACCCCTCCTTCCCTCCCTTCACTCTGCAGATGCACGATGCATGGTTCCAGGATGGAGGCCCCAGGGTCGGGGTGGCTCTTGGTGTTTCTCTCTCCTGGCTGTGCCAGGGCTCAGCTGGGATGTGGGGGCAGCAGCACAGCCTGCAGCCCCGCGGAGAGGGGGCCGGAGGCTGCTCCCCTTCCAAAGGAAGCACCTGGAGCCTTGGCCAGAGGTTGGAACACCAGAGCCAGGGCTGTGCTGTTTGCTTTATAGTGGAGATGAGCTAAATCCTGGGGATAAACCTGCAAGTGTCAGGTGTACAAGGAAAACATGTACCCAAACAATTGTAGTATGTCACTAATAAGGATTAAACATATTAATAAAATTACTTGCAGAGGGGTGAGCCGATTGCTGGTATCATTCACATTAATTAATACTTGGCAGTGCCTACATGCCCAGGCTGTGTTTGGCTCTTTTGTAGCCATGTAGCACAGCTTCCAAAGCAGGTTTAGGTACCTGCCAGTGAGAAACAACGGTGGTCTGAGCAAAGCCTCGGGGTGAGTTGAAATACAAGGCTTGGTTTTGGGATGTAACATTGCCCCTAATTCACAGGAGGAAGACTTTGACTCCAACACACTAGTTCAGGCCATACCTAGTGCAGATGGGCAGGAACAAAAGAGAGAAGAACTTTTGGCTCATTCCTGGGATGCATACGGGGCCACCCTGTGAATCACAGCATCACAGAGCGTTAGGAGCTGGAAGGGACCTCAAAAGTTCATCCAGTCCAACCCCCTGCCAGAGCAGGGTCACCCAGACTAAATCACACAGGAACACATATAGGAGGGTTTGAATGTCTCTAGAGAAGGAGAGTCCCCAACCTCTCTGGGCAGCCTGTCCCAGGGCTCTGTCACCCTCACAGGGAAAAAGTTCCTCCTGACATTCAAGGCTGCTCCCTGCGTGACAGCCGGGACGTCACGTTTGTGTCGTGCAAAGTCAGTGCTGTCAGCACAGAGCCCCTGCTGCTGCAGCTGGTCCTTCAGCAGGACACTGAGGGGCAGGCTCCTGGTTTGACACCTCTGGATTCATCCATTCATTGCACCCCCAGCACTGCTCCCTACCCTTCATACAGCTCTTCCACTTTCTGCTCTGTGCATGGCGGCACCAGAAGCCTGGACAGCATCCCTCCATGCTCCAGCACTTCCCAGCACCACAAGGAAGATCAGATGTGTTTGGATGCTGCAGTCCCCATCGTATCAGCAAGGCTTTACTCTCCTCTCTCTTGAGCTCTCACACTACAAGATGCAGCTTGGCTCAGGGCCATGGCATCTCAGGCTGCGATCCGGAGGGAGAACATATGTGCACTAAGGATAGTGAGAAGCAATGGCAGAGAGAACAGTTGCTCCAGCTCACAAGTGGAACACATGAGATGATCTTTCTTTTCCATCGCAGGGGGGCAAGATGAAACACCAACTTCCTTTTTTCTTCTCTTAGGAGCTACAGTTTAAATCCTGTGTGCTGCCTGGGTTTCATCTGCCATTACCTCCTACTAAAACCCCACCACAGCTCAGCCAAAGAGCGCCCCAGGAGCCCAGGCCGACCCGGGAACAAGGCTCCTTTGCAAAGGGGGTATCCAAGCCCACCTGGATTTCCCAAGTCAGACAGCTGGCTGCATCGGTGTGAGCTGCTGGGATAAGGTTTGGCTCACTGCAGACCTGTGGGTCTCTGCCCAGGCTGCCTGCACATGCAGGTTCCTTTCCAGGAGAAAGACCTGCCAAGAGCAGATTTCGGTCTGTTACAACATGAAATGAAAAAAACCAACCCAAAAAGCCCCATAAAAATCCATTAAAGCAAATTTTCCCTGTATTTAAGACAAATACAAACCTTGCTTGCATTAAACGAAAAGCTTTTCTTCATTTTTAAATTTTTATCATTATTGTATTGTTATTGTGTAAGATCTAATGAAACAAACATTCACAAGAAACACCCTGTGAGCTGTCAGCATTGAAGGATTATTGGAACCAGCTCCTTTGCACATGTTTTATTTCAGCCCCTTTTTGGTTCTTCTCTGCCTGGGAGCAGGAAAGCTCCAACTGGGAATTTGGTTAAGGTTTACCACCACCAAGAAAAGGTAGCTAGCTTGGGTGTGATGTGAGACCCATGAAGAGCCTGAAGTCTCCACGATGGGGATTTAATTATTTTCATATCGACAAAAATGAGAATTGAAAGAATCAACCTGCGGCCTTCCACAGGCAGCAAAGCACAGGTTTATCTTTGCTTATTGAGCTCCTGGATATGATCCATTCACTCATGGTCTGGTGGGTGTTCAGTGCGTTACAACAATGTATCATCAGGCCCAATATGATCCTGGTCTCTGGCTATGAGAGTAACAGGACTTCAGACAGCATCACATTGCCAAGCCCAGGCATCCCCAGGGGCACAGTGGGAGAGGAGGAGGCAGAGCAAGGGAAAACAGTCTTTAAAGAAGCAGAGGAGCATGGGCACGTTGGTCCCAGCAAAAGCAGTAATGGAAGTTACTGGAGTAAAGCAACAGCACATCACCTCCAGACAGAAAGCAATTACAAAGGGTACAATGGGAAATTGGAAAGACAAGCCAGCAGCTCACAAAGCCTCAGTGAAACGTGCAAGGGGAAAAAGTTGCACTTGCCAATACTAATCCCTGAGGGCACAAGTGACTGCCAATTAGCACAGAGCTGCTCTTCATCTGTACCCAGACACATGGGCAGCCCCAGGTCTGAGGTGCTGACCGGGCGGCAGAGACTCCTCCATTGGCCCTGCTTTAGAGGTAAAGCTCCAGTGTTCTGGCACTGGGTGGTAACACACCAGCAACAGGTTTCCTGGATGTTCAGACTTTGAGGGATTCCCTAACGCCACGAGTCTGTCGCAAGGAAAGTGACACACCACGAGCAGTGCAACCCCCCAGTGTGATGGGAGCCGGGGCTGCTGCTCAGCTCAGGGCATCTCCTGCCTGCCTGTCTGTCTCCACACCCCCACTTTGTCCCATCTGCCTGTGCAAGAGTCCAACCTTGACTGCTTGCAGAGTGGAAAAAGGGGAAATGCAGATACAATGAAACAGGGAGCACTGAACAGGAGGGGGTTACCCACCAGCCACCTCGGGGTCCAACTCCACATCCAGGCTCAGCATTTCTGGACAGGTTCCTAACTCAGATGTCTGGGAGAGTTCCAAAGGCATCTTACCTCCAAAACCCTCAGCGCCCAGTCCATGTTTCCTCAGCACAGGGCTAAGAAAGAACAAACGACTGAGCCCCAAGAACCTGACTCATACAGCTCATATCCTAAACAGCACAACTCAGCAAATCTTTCTAAAGCCACGTCAGCTTTTCCCTGAGGAAACCTGTGCCTCTCCACCCAAGGATGCTCAGCTCTCCAGGCCTTTGGGTTCCTGCTTTTAAGCACATGGAGCTGCTGGATCTTAACATTGTTGCATTTGCATCAAACCTCCTTGTTTGTTCTTGGCATCTAACAAAGATAATGCTTTAGAAACTAAGCTGAGCCATCTAGAAAGGAATTGTGCAATTCGGTATTAATGACATCTTTCATTAAATAAAAGAATTCTGTGCATCACTGATGAGGTAACCAGAAGTATGTAATACTCATCGTTGCTTTTGAGAGCAAACCAAGTGACATGCAGGGCTGTCTTTGTCTGGGGCCCTTACTCCTGTTTCCATCAGAACTCACCCACTTGCATTCAGCTCACCGAGCAGATGAATTAAATCGTTCTAACACTGTTGTGCCTGCAAAAACGAACAGGGAACACTGAGCCTTGAAGTTTACTAGCAGGAGTCACCATCTGTATGTTGGTCCTTTTATTCTCTGCGCAAACACAAAGTGACTGAAGACACAAGGAGCAGCTTTCACTGAGCTTCAGGAGATGCTGAAGAGGCCAGTCCAGCCGGTAGGGATGTCAGGGCTGGGAGAGCACAAAGCCCACTGCAAACCCTGCGTACGCCAACGATCCCCAACGTGTGTGAAGGACACTGAGCGCTCCCCAACACCACCCCAGCAGAGCTGCCGCCGGCGTGCTGCAGAAGGCAAAGAGAAAATTCTGAGACCCTGGGGCAAGTCCTAGGTTCAGAAGCAAAGATGACATCAGCAAGCATGACCACTTTTTTCCTTCTCTTTTATTAACAGCGTTTCCAGTGTTGAAGGTCAAAAATCAGCAAGTCCCACAGCTCAGAGTATCTGGGAGGTGCCTGGAGACACGCAGACACCAGCATTTATTCCTGCGCACTCCCCCAGTCACACCACCTTCCTTAACATTCCCCAGCTGAAACAACGATGCACTGAGAATGTAGTTTATTGTAAGCCTTGCAACACTTTGTTTTTTCCCCCAGATATTTCACTGCAGCAATATAAAATTCAAGGTCATGAAGTAGAGAGCATGCTACTTTATTAGAGCTCCATCTCGAACTCTGACATACATGCTTCCTCCAACATTCTTCATTTTTATTGTAATCTTGATTTCCCTCTGAGAGATTAGAATGATCAGTGAGTTAAGTTTTAATTATTGAAGCCCAAGCTAATGCAAAATGCCCACAAAAATAGCATAAAACTTTTAGCATCTGAATTCCTAAGAATGGTTGGGTTTGTAAGCTTAAATATTTAAATGTAAAGGGACTTTATTTCAAGTACTATAAAAGAGAAACATTGCCACTTACTGGCAGTACCGATGTCTTTGCAATACTTGCAGGCATTTATGTCCATCTTTCAAAAGCTCCATTAACCTTTGTATTATTTGTCAATAAAAAGCCCCATTAACATTTAAACTGTGTGTGTCCAACTGGCTGCTTCAGCCAGGAATGGAAAGGAACAGGAATTTATTCCTGACTACATTGTTGGGTCTGCACACATTGGAGGCTTCGCTCACATTTCTTACCGTTAAAAAAATCAAAAAGAAAAAGAAAAACCCCAATGGATCCTGAATGGGCAAAGGGGCTGCACAGGGCCTGAGCGGGGCCAGAGCCACCCGGGCTGTGGGCAGCACTGCACAGCCTTGGGAAGAGCCTGCTGGAGCCACGCCAGGAGCACTGGAGATCTGAAGGGCTCACACACCCTGGAGATGGAATTCAAACGCTGCTTTCCCGGTGGGACTAACAGAACTTACCCGGCACTAACAGTTTGTCTCCATGGGGCAAAGCTCAGCTCTGCTCCCGGAGAACATGCTTGCTGGGTGAGAGCTGGAACCAGAGTTGTGCAGGGGACAGGCTCTTCCATCAGGCTGCTGAGCCGGAAGCGCCAAAGACATCCCCAGCTTACAGAACCCTCCAAACTTTGTTTCAAGCACCACTGATTTAGCCAAAAGCCAGTGTGCTGCTTGTGTGAAGTGGGTATCTCAGAAGAGAAGGAAAAGGATCCCAAAATCAGGGGAGTGAATGTGGAGTCAGGCCTTCCATTACCACTGCTCCTCCCAGGCAGTGAGAAAACAGCACGACCTGCCCCACTCGAGGATCAAATTAACGAATTGTCTCTAAGCACAGGAGATGTGCTCACAGTGTCAGCAGGGCCACTCGCTCCCTCACTTCCCGACAGGGCAATTCACACACTCCACAGAAAACGTCCATCCAGAAGGGAGCCAGTGTGAAGGGAGCCAGTGTGACGAGCGGCACTCGGGTCACAACGATGGGCACAGAGTCCAGGAACTTGACACAAGGGGTTTGTTTGGGCAGCTCAGCCCTCCGGCCCCGCACAGCCGCCCCGCACAGCCGCTCCCCTCACCTCACGTCCGCCTTGTCTTCTGCTTCTTTGTTTGCCTCTTGGCCTCCTCAGAGCCGGCTGCCTCCGAACCCGCCTGTCCCAGCGCACGCACGCCCTGCAGCCGAGCTGTCAGCTGCAGCAGGAAGGGGATAAGCTGGGCAAGGAAAAGGGGAAGCAGGATGTGATCACAACAGTATGCGAGGTCTGAGTGGTTCTTCAGTCCCACACCCCCCAACCCAGCAGAATCTGTACATGGCACATGAACAGATACCAGAAAATGGCAGCAAGTCTTGGGAAGGAATCAAGTCAAACCTCTGGGAGTTTCTGACCATCAAAACCTGAACTGATTGCCAGGAAGTGTTTCCCCTGAGGGCGCCTAACCATGAACAGCAGTTGGGAGTCCGGAGTCTAGACGATTACCACTATGCTCAGCAAAGCCACCTCCAGTGACCCTGGAGAACATCCTGGAGAATTACACATTCTGTGCTGCTGTAACCTCATCTGAGGGGAAATCAAACCGCACAGACGAGATTCCCTTATCAGCAGACCAGAAATCCAGTCACATCAGAGAAGACCAGAAGAGCACAGCTTGGGAAGGGGTTGTAGAGCAGGCAGCGAGACTCCTCTTGAGACCTTTTCACCAGGGACGGTGTAAAGCTGAAGAGACCAGACTCAATGACTGGCAAGATTATTTCGTCTGATTGTTCTGGAAGCCAGTGAAATACTTATTTTCATTCCTACTATCACCGAGTCTGGTTATGGGAATCTGAATGATGCTGTATTGGGTTTTTTCCCAGAGCCATCCAAATGAGAAGACAAAGTTCAGGAATGGCCCAGGAACTCACCTTCCCACTAAAGCTTTTTAAAGGAGGGCACCTCTCCAACAGCTCGGCTACATCCTGGCTTTTCTTAAAACATGTCACAGTAGGTGACTGCCAATGGCACCTCTCTCTGGGTAACCACCTCAGCAACCCTCACCTAAGGCAGCACACAGTGTCTGCTGACAGGACAGCAGTATGTGGGTGAGACACAGCAGCCATGCCCTACCTTATCGTGGTTGTACCCAGCCAACAAGAGGAGCAGCGTCAGCGGGAGCGCGATGTAAGACCCTTGGGCGATATCCTGTTCAGGCAGCTTTCTCTGGAAACAGTGAGGACCACGGGTTGGTTTTTATGCAGTCACAGTGACTATGAAATCCCTGAGCTGAGCAGCACCAGCATGGATCACACAGCACATCCAGCCCTTCCCCAACTTCCTTCCAGGTTCTGCCCTACGACCTACTTTACCTTCAGCTCCAAAGCTGTGCCCTGGATGGGATTCAGTCACCTCTTTCCCACATGCAGCAATGCAGAAAAGAACTAAATCACTGAAGTACTGCAGAATGAACTGAAGAATGAACACAGCTCAATGGACTGTGCTGCTCCCAAGTGCAAAGAGACACCCCTCTCTCTCTCTGAGAAGCTTTCACCGATGATTGTTTGAGATCCCCTCTGCTTTAACCCCTACCTCAGCTCCAACAACTCCAGCTCTCCTTGTGGCCTGCTGATACTTCCTTCACATACCCAGAAGCCTTTAAAGGAACTGTGACATTAATCCTACCTTTCCCCTTCAGCCCTGTGGTTAGTGGCACGGCCACACCTCCTCCCCAAGCTCCCTGCCTGCCTCCTGTAATATACCAGGTTATGACACCCCTGCCTGAAGCCTTCAGTGCGCCCCAATCCAAATTCTGTGTCCCTGCAATGCCTCCCATAACCCTCTTTACACTGACATGGCTAGAAAGCCTGCCCAAACCACAGGAGAGCAGCAGGCTGTACTTCCAGCCGTTGCTCTCGAGGCGAGTGCTTACATCCTAAGTCCTTATTTCATACTTACAGTGGGACTGAAGACCAGTGTGATGTGTTTATGGTATCCAATAGCAGTGAAGGAAACTTGAGGCAGGGTGTAGTCATACTGTGATTTAGACAGGGTAGAATCCAGGAGCACCACATAATTCTGTGGGTTAAAAACACGTCAGTAGCAGGCTGAGACAAAACTAGATTTAAAGGCAAAAGTCAGTTCAACAGGCTGCAAATCTTCTGAGACACTGGTGACTCCAGCATGCCCACAGCACTGCAGGCCACCAGAAGAACACTTCATGTCCTCATGGGAACCAGAGCAAGCTAAACTAGTCACCCAGCCATATTCTTACCTCTCCATCTCGGAGCAGTGGTGGGAAATGGAAAAATAAGGAGAGGCCTAAGTTGACTGTATGAATCGGGTTGTCAAGGTTTTCGCTTTTGTAGAGCTTCACCTGTGAGGGAAAGAAGTATAAACCAGGTGTTTCTGAGCCTGCACCATGACCACTGTGTCAGACATCCTGCATCATGAGCGATAAAAACACTTCACAACTCATCCTGAGCTTCAGGAACAGGAAGTTGCTGAGTTACAACCAGTCCAGGTGCTCTGATCCAGGACTCCTTTCCAGAGGACTTGCTCTCCTGATGGACACAGCACCCCTCATCAGGGGCGCAGACCCAGAAACAAACAGGCCAACCCCAGGAACTATTTCTTAACCACACTCCCATTAAAAATGGGAATACTGAAGCAAAGCAGTGAGGAACACTGGAACTGAATTCCACCTGGAACTCACATTCACCTTTACTGAGGTCTTAGTGACAATGTGAATTCTGTGTGTCCTCTGGCTACTGAGCAATTCCCAGTGACCCCACAGAAAAACCGCTGGGAAACCAGCGGCAAATCACTGTGCAAAGATGAGAGGCTCCAACTTACACACAGTGTGGAGAGGTACTCGGAGGATGTAATTACATTTCCACTTAAATCAAACTGATTAATTTGCCGGAACGCAATAATATTGACATCATCAATGTCACTGTTCCCAACCTGCAACAGAAACCACAGGCATGTTTTACTGACAGAGACCAGCCAGCACGACACACAGATGACTCCTAATGTTAAACAAGAAATTAACGTTGTTCCATACTAACAACACAGAAACTTGAAGGCTCTCCAATTGCACGTCCTCCCCTAGAGCACACTGCTCAGCATCACACACCCGTGCCCGCTCAGCACACGGCTGGTTGGTGGCGTTACACCGAGCTGAAAATGGAAGATGTGTCAGAAGCACAGGTTATTTGGGAGAGGCTGTCACACACCGTGACTGCCCGACGACAGGACATCGGTGCTGGGAAGTTTATGCAGCCTGTTAACAAGGAATATGCTTATACCATAATATGACCCACTTCTGGAATACCTAACTTTATATTCCCCCCAAAATGCTTCAAACACAAACCATCTGTGCTTCTACATCCCAACTCCGCTCAGTGCAAGGCAAGACTTTTACTGGAAGCCCAACTTCAGCAAGAGGTTGGGGCTAGGCCAGGTCTGGCACCACCGAGGCCGGCCGGTTATCCTGCGGGCATCTTTCCAATGCTTCTCTCTCCTGGAGAAGTATCAGGCTGGCCAGGACACTGCCTGTACAAGCTACTGCCTACACTGCAGTGCAAAACCTTCACGTGATGTTCTGGGGACAGGTTGCCACGCTCCTCCACTTCCCAGGAAGAATTCTGCCCTTCTGTTTGGCTGCGCAGAGGGCACCACAGCCAGGTGTGTGTCTGAGCTCAAACAATGACCATCTCCCACTGAAAAGTTCTGGACAGCTAACAAAGGCTAATTAACCTTTGCTGCGTGTCAAGAGATAAATGGAGACAGCTAATCTGACTAAGGATAGAAGGATCTTGAATGTTTTCCACCAGTTTTCAATTCAAAGTTGTTATAACTTTTTATAAAGATTCATCAGTCTGAATGACACTGTCACCTACATGCAGACTGTGGGATTCGGACCAGCAAAGTGTGACAAAATCTGCCTTTCCTTCAGTAGCTAAATGCAAAGATGGGAAAACATGACAACTGATGACATCCTCAAGTCACTAGGGCTTTGTTCCACACTGTAAAGAAACACGTGCTGAAAGGTATCTAGACATTTATTCTCTCCTTTCCTGTTGTAGTTTTGGTGATTGTGAAAGGATCCTTTTCACTTGTTTACTGCTTGGGCTTTGCCTTACTTCAGCTCTAAGCTACACAATACAGGGCTGGTCTTTGGGGAGCTGAGTTGCTGAAAGCCCCTTGTCTGAGCAGCACACACTCAGCTGCAGTGCTGCTGGCAGCACAGAGCCCAGCAGATGCATTTCACAGTTACACAGCACTACAAAGACAGACGGAATTACCTGGATCGCTCGGTGCTGCGGTAAAGCTCTTTCAATGTGATCATTGCCTTCAGCTTTGAGTTGGACGTGATAAACACAGCCAGGCTAAAAGCAACATTCAGATGGTAAATCCCAACCCTGAGTAATGCACACGTTCATTTTAGCAGACAGGAAGAGATTCTGTTTAAGATACTCAGCCCAAACCAATCTAACTCTATGCAGTTACAGTTTTCCTTAACCCACACAGAAAACTTAACTCACTAAGACCATCAGGGCGTTTGCTGCCAGCAAATACAAAAGGCCTGTCACAGACCTTGCACTGGTTTATTACAGTATAAAAGGAAATCATCTGCTGGGAAGTGCTTTAGTTAGAAAGCAAATGCATTAAACAGGATTACAACCTGATCGAGTACTGATTTCTACTTCAGTGTAATTGCTTGCTCCATACATAGCGGCCCCATAAACTTGTCTCCTGCAGAACAGCTTACATCACACACACGCTGCACAACCGACATGGTGCAAACACCCAGTATCCCGCCAGGAATACGCTCTCATAGTACTCTCACCAGAGAAATTAAATGCTTCCCCAGTTCTTCAGTCCCAGAAAACTCCTGGTGCAACACCTGAACACCACTGGCAGCCTGACAGACATGTTCAGGGCACTGCCCAGGCTCCTGTGCTGCCGTGGGAGCTGTCCGGTGTTCGTGGGAGGTGGGCACAGTGGGCTGGCAGCAAGACCCCCCAACTCACACTCAAACTCTTCCCCCTTTACTACAAGGAGTGTTCAGCACGACTCAGCTTCTGACTCAAGGGAATCCGAGCTGAAACACGATGGGCTAACAGAGATTGGCAGCTAATTACTGCTCTGCTATCCCACCAACATAAAAGTAACCCACAGTGAGGGCTCTAATCCTTACCAGAAGGCCACGGAGCCTGAATTTGCCCTCTTCATCAGTTATGGTGTCTTCTCCATAGATGCTGCAATCCTTCTGTCCCACAGCTTCCACTGAGACTCCCTGCTCCGGCTCTCCATTTAAAGAAGACACTGTGCCGTAACAGCTAGAGGTATAAAGAGAACCAGCTGCTACAGGTCTGCAGATGCTGGCTTTATGCATGCTTTGAGGATAATTTATTGTTAGAACTGATGGGAAAATTCCTTAATACGTTTACTGTAGCATGGATTAGAAAAGGGGAATTTCTAATGATGCAAAACTGTATAGTACGAGATTTAGGAGGAATCCCAGTTCCCCGGCCTCCATGGAGAGCAAGCTGCACATACCTCTGAGGGCAAGGAAAGGAAGGACCCTGAAGCAGGACACCTGAACTGGCCTGCCATCCCCAGCATGGCCTCCCCCGTCCCACAAGCTGCTGCGGTGCCACTGACACAGCACCTTCCTAGCAACCTTCCCCCTTCCAGTCCTACCACCTGGGCTCAGCCCTACAGATGCCCACATGCACATGAAAAGGCTTTAAAAGGTACTTATACAGAGCACCAGAAAGTTAAATGGTGCCTTCTGAAGTACCCTCCAAGCCTCCAGAGCAGAGGTGTGCCAGGAGAACACAGGCTCTGCGTACCGCAGCCTGAGGCAGCACGCAGCATCCCACAGGGCGGTCAGCTCTACTGACCTGTAAGCAGTCCTGTACCCGGTGATCCGAATTTTAAGGTTCTGGCCTTCCTGCACTTCAATCATTTGTGAGGACGGTTCAAAGCGGAACTCCTTCATCATGGGTTTAAAGTAATACTGCCCCGGGCTCTGCAAAGAGGCAAAAAACAAGCTGTTTGCTGACAGTGACACAAGAATCCACCAACTCCAAACAATTATGCTCCTGCAAGAGGCCCCTGGAGAGCTAAAGTTCTCTGTCTCAACCACAGGTGAAACTGGCCAGGAGACATGAGCACTGAAAATCAGGGAGCACACTGGACAATAGACCCCTGGAACTCCACCAGTGATAAAGCCTGAAAAGGGAAAAGAAGCTATGGCCCCAAAACCTTACCACAGACTTCAAGGACAGGAGAGTGCCCAGGAGAGAAAGTTATCTGCAAGGAAACCATTCAGGCATATCTACATGCATATACAGATCAATAATCTAATCCAATTTCTTGCCTCTAAAGAGTCTCACATGATCATCAACAAATTGGCTTGTTTCATGTTTACAGCCTGCAAATTAGTAACTGAGATCAACCAACACCATCTACTACCTGTGGGGAGAAATCTCTCTCCAGGCTGGACTTCACACCTGTCACTTGCTAAGCTGTTAAGTGCTGAGGGACCCACTGAGGGACACATCTCCCACTCTGGGTTACAATTTCAAAGGAGACCAAAGATTCCCTGCCACTGGAGAAACCAAATGGTGTACCTGCTGCAGGGGGTCGGAAGGCAGCACCGCACGTGCAGCCACATCAACTCACCAGATTGGAAAAGGTCAGCATGCCGTTATCCTGTGTGAGGAGGTTGGACCGGAACACCCCTCCGCTGAGAGACAAGAGAACCCCAGCAAGAGCCTGGTCATCCTCTGATTTGATCTGGGTTAGAAAAAGCAATAGTTTTAAGCATAAGCAAAGGTTGCTTTACGAAGAAGGGTTTGATTCAGATGCCCTTTACAGAGGCCACAGATGTGCTGGCTCTGAGCATTCAGCTGTAAGCAGAGAAACCAGCCACATCTGCCCTGTGCCGCCTCCTTTGAGGCTGCTGGCTGCACAAGTTTGTGCTCTCAGCACCCTGCACTCCCAGTCACACCCAGCTTGTCTCACTGAGCACCCAGCCATCCCCTGCCACTCCACAGGACATGCTGGGGGACAGAACAAAGTATCTCAAATACCAGGCACTAGCTGGACCAGACTGTTCATGAAAAAAAACACTTTGAAGGATAAAACTCACCAAGAGTGGGTGGTCTCACTCTACAAAAGCAAGGAAAGCCAGTCTTCTGGACTGCAGGCTCTATACTTTTACTCTATAAACCTTGCCAAGTATCTTCGGCATTGAAGGCATGGTCTACAACCAAGCTTATCCACCGATATTTGTTTCCCAGTGACAAAATTATCCCCAAATCCCACACCCACTTGTGTCTGGCTGGGACATGTGGCTTGTTTCCCTGCCCAGCTCAGGCTGGACATGCTGTTCATTCAGGGTGCTCAGAACATTACCTCAAACGTCACTCCAGCGAGAGCAAAGGCTTTGAAGTCCCCAACCGTTCCTTCTACTACTGTCAGAACAAACCCTTCTTTCTGGGCAGAAACTGTATATTCCAGGTCACTGTGGAGAGGTCCCACTCTTCAAATAAAAGAAAAGAAGAACTCATTTCAAAAAGAGCACCTGGATCACACACACACACACACACACACGCTGTCAAGGCACTGCTGGGCTTCAACTAACCCAAGAATCCAAAGGATGAGAACAATGTGTAATTACCTGTAAGCACCTTTGGCATCGGTGAAGACTGTGATGAGCGGGGAAGCTGCTCCCTTTTCACCAATGACAATCTCAACACCTTCCAATTCAGGGTGAATTTGCCCTTCCAGAAATAAGCCTGCTTTTCCATGAATCTCTATCAGCTTTCCAGGACAACTCTCTTGGCCATCGCAGAGGGGATTTAAGACAAACAGGAAAGTAAAAAATACACTCAGCACCCTGTCCTACAGCAAGAGTTTAACTACTTCCAAAGCCATCAGCTCATGTTCTTTTACCTTAGAGTAAGAGATCACCCTGAAAAATTCTACAGCCACCTCTCAACACATCTTAAAACATCTGAACATTCATAAAATCAATAGCTAAATCCCAAAGCTATAAGCACATCTCCAAAACAAACACTCTGGATTTGCAGAGCACTTTGAAGATTCGTTAAGTTACACATACTGCACCCACCAACACTCCCTTCTAGCTGGTATTATGCTGGCTGTAACAAAATTCTTTTGAGGTTTAATTCAGGCCAGCATGTGTCATGTCTAATAACACCAGTAGGATTTTGTCTCCCTCCGTTCACTGTATTTAGAGTGTGCAGAGCAGAGAGGCACATGAAAAGGGGTACCTAACACTCTCTAGTGATTCCAAGCAAAGTACGCTCACTGCGGAGCCAGATGGACACCAACTCAAGCAGCAGCAGCAGCTGACTGACCATCACCTGACAGTTCTCAAGTTTGCTTTTTTGTGGAGAGTTTTATGACTGTAATTTACTGCAACGAAAACTTAAAGGAAATGTGACTCTGGCACCAAACTCAGAACACAAAGGCTGCTTCTGCACAGCTATTTTTCTAGAAGAGAGTAATACAAACAGTTTGGAGAATCTACTGTCATGTCCAGAAATCCAGCCCTTCTCTTGTTCCAGGTGGTCTTTCAGCACTTGGAAGTATATTCTGCTGATAAAACCTGTACTTGGACCTTTACCAATACCCATGCTTCCAAATCCGAGTGAAATCGGCCCAGACAAGTAACTGCAGCTGAAACATTGCTGTCATTACCTTGGAAGAGCTATTCAGACATTCATCTATGAGGATGACTTACAAATATCCTTCTTTCAAACTAGACTTGGCTTACTTACCTCCACTAACAACTGTTTCCACATAAGGTGGGTAGAAAAGCAGCTCTTTTGATGATGGTGTCACAGTAATTTTCTCTCCAGACCTGCAAACCACAAATAAGAACAATCAGAAGAACCTGGGATCAGCCACTCTCATGTAGAAACAGCACACTGCATGTTGGCCCAGAACCTACCACAACACCCCAAGGAAGAAGCACCAACAGCCTAAGCAAAGTTCCTATCAGTGGTACAAGCTTCCACTTAGCTGAAAGTCAACACAAACAGGTATTTGTGCCCTTAGCGATATATTGCCACACGGAATGTATCGCTGTTCAGCTTGGAGAAACACACCAGACAAGAGTACACCTTGTCCAGGGGAGCCTGGCATTACCTTGCCCAGTATGAAAATTCATATAAGAATGGTCCTTGGAGTTCCTCCACCATTTCTTGCACAGGTGGCTTTGTTCCTTCCTCTTCCTGACCCTTCTTTTCTCTCTCCTGCCGGCGGGTCTCGATTTCTGCCAGCTGCTGCTCCCTCCGTAACTCCTGCACAGACTTGAGGGGCCCCAAAACTAAGGCAGGCTCACTGTCAATGGACGACCTGAAAACATGGAGGACAAAACAAAATCATCTCCCTTCATACAGAGGGGTAAGAGCTCGCTCCAGCTCTTACAGCCTTTATCCCACAGCAGACAGTCCCAGCAGCCGTTCCTTTTGAATTCTGCTATTTATTGCAAGCACCACAAAAGCTTTCAAGGTCCCTATCAGTCTGTTGCTACAAGACAGGCTCATCCATAGGGACTACAGGCAGCCTGCCTGGCCTAGCAGGACAGGCCCTTCTTGCAGCTCTCACAGGTTCTCCCCCATCATGCTACAGCCATCCAAGAAGGTGTTGTCTCCTCCTCCAGCATCCTGGTGCAGAGCGGGCGTCACAGTCCCCATCTCACCACTGGCAGAGCTCAGTGTCTTAGCTCAGCCTAGGTTTTGCTAAGTAAAAAGTCTTGACTTTGCACCAAGCCCCAGACACCAGCTCTGCTGCAGGGCTACTAATGCCCCAGCCAGGGTGATAAAGTCTCAAGGCCAAGGACCAGTTTGCAAAAGGACCAGTTTGCAAAAGGACCTTTAACAAAGGTCTAAACCAAGAGAGACAGGCTGGAATTCCAACTCTGAGAACAAACAATACCGGAAGGCTGAGTTATACAAAAGAAAAAGAGGGGAAGCACACTTTCTTCCTCAGTACAAGGAACTTTACCTCTCAGGAGTAAATACAGTACACAAGCAGAAACAACTTCTATGACAAATAAACCCTTCCTATAGCTTGCACCTCCCAGGAGAAGTCCCAAGTTCTAAGTTACCTGTCTTAACATTGAACTATCCAGCTCTGCTATCACCTCACCTCCCTTCCCATGGTCTTGCATCCTTTCTTTTCTAGCAATTTCTTCTAATCTCCAGCCATCCTTTGTATCTCATTTGTCTCTTCTACAATAGTCTGCAAAACTGGGGCAGAACATTGCAGGAATTCTCTATGAGGACTGCACTGCACTGATGACAATTACTTTTCTCACAGCCACTTTAGATTATCAGGATGGTCCTGTCTCCTGCTTCACTCCTCACCTATATTCTCTTTCGTCTTTTTTAAGAGAAACAGGTATTACTGCTCTACCACAGCAAGTTTCATCAAGGCTTTAAATTCCTTCTCTGATGTCCAGAGACAATATACAAACGTATATAAAAAAAGAAAGAGGCTTTGTCTTAAAACCTATTAAAAATCTGTGAGGACAACGCACAGTCTCATCTTCCAAAGATAACAAGCCATCATCAAAACCTGGTCAGAATCAGCTTTATTTTTGGATTGGGTTGTTTGGCTTTGTCTGGTTCCCTGAGAGTTATGAGGTCACTGCCATGGACCTGGTGCACAAAAACAACTGGACTGCTTTTAAATCCAGCGCTGCTCTGTTCATGCTGATGGCACAGCCATGCTGAAAGGCAGCCTGAACAGAGACAGTGTGTGGCAACGAGCTGCCTCCAAAGCCCTTTCCAACAGTCTCAAAAAGGCCAACCAGCCCAGGTCGGGACAATATTCACCTCCTCATCAGGCTGTTTTTAAAACCCTAATGGCTCTCTGCCGTCTCAGCGTTCCCTTTCCAGCTGCTGGAGTTGCCCAGGAGTTGCAGTTGGAGATTCATTATGCCCAGGGAACCGGAGGCAGCGCTCTGCAGGTAATTTGTTCTCTGTAAAGATGTTTTCTACACTCAAAGAAGCTTGAGAACCCATAGTCTAGAACAAGTGGATGTCAGCAGAGCATTAAAAAAGCACTCATCATTATCAGACACTTCCAGGCAGATCTGGCTCCTCATACAATTAAAGCTGTTCACAAATCAGTGCTCCCTAGTGAGCTCTCTGTTCAGCTAAACATAAATTGGCACATTAGTGTGTAATCACTCTGCATGGTTTTCCTTTTATAACCCTCTTCACACCAGTAACAATGCTCTAAAGCTGCAGATTCCCATTCTGAGGAAAGAAAAAGGGAAAAAATAGATGCCAGTGCTAAACGGCTCCAACCTAAGCTAAACAGTACGCTCTGGATTCTGACATTTCAGTTCACTGCTGTGTGTAAACTCGCAGAAAATCACTCCTTTTTACCGTGACACACAAGCAGAAAGGGCTATATGGAAATGAAGTGACAGTGTTCACAATGAGGGCTGGGGATTATTTATCTGTCTGCAAAGAGCTCGAGCACAAAAGCCTCTTGCACTCCAGAGCTGGATGCCATCCCCATAGGAAGGAGACGCCGCGGTATTAAAACCAGAGTAAAACTTTATGAGAGAGATGTCCTTTTCTTCCACTTTTTATAGCCCCAAGATTTCTTTGTTCTTACTTAATGGTAATAGTCACATCCATCAGTTTATCTGTTACAATCGTGCCAAGGACATGGTGTCGAACTGCCGTGAGTGTCAGGATACAAGGAGAGGACCTGTAAATCAAAGTAACAAAGAGATGAATTCAAGATCCCCCTACTAAAGAAAAGAACAAAATCTTACTTAGCAGTTTGTGCTGCCATCCTTAAATGTGAACTGCTTTATAAAAGGCAACACAGCTGAGATGGTAGCATTTTGGAAAGGGAGCACCTTCCAGCTCCAAAACCCCAAACCAGGGCATGACATTGGCTAAATCAACTCCCTCCTCTGGGCCCCCTGCTCCCTCTCAAGCTAAAGCTGCTTTCATTGATTTCACACACACAATCCCTTTGCACAGAGCAGGGCACTCAAAAGTTTGTCACATTAGGCACAAGCCACCAAGATACCCTGAGCCTAACGGTGCTTTGCTGCTTCTCACTCACTCACTGTGTGCTGGCTCTCATGCTCAGCAGATCGCCTCTCTGCAGTACCTCTAATTCACTAACACAGCAGGAAAGGATCAGATTTTAATGCTGAATTTGTTTTGTGCCATGTTGGTGAATTAGAAGTAGTCCAGGAGCAGAAATCCTCTTTCTGGGGCCATGAAGCACGTTGCCAGACCATAACCCACAAGACCAGCACTGCTTACTTGCGACCAGGGTGAGCAGAAGCAAACCACAAGTCACAGCGCTGGGATGTACGGTGGTGCTACGTGCTTCCTAGTAAACGAACTATTCCATCTCCTCTTACCAAACCTACTACCCCAGCTCTGGCAAGTCAACTCTCACAAGGGATCAAGAAGAGGTTCCACTGAAACCTCTCTCCTTTGTTACAAGGCAAAACCAACATTAAACAGACAGAGGGCTGACAAACATATCCATTTAAAGTAGCAAAAGCATCCTCAAAGCCTATCATTACTGGATTTATTGTTTCTTTAGACTAGCAAGGACAAGGGATGACATCTGATGCACTCTGCTGGAGCTGATTCTGTGATTCCCTCGAGCAGTTAGAGGCAGCACAGCAACACCCCCCCCGAGGTGCCGAAAGCAAGCAGCTGCAGGGGGCAGCGTGGGGAAGGCATCCCGACAGGAGTAACACCCAAACCAGGGCTGTCTCTTACGTGTCGTATGTGTAATACTCATGTTCAAACTGGTGGCAGGAGCGCGGGGTCACTTCGTATACACCTGTAAGCACGAAGCCAAAGAACGAGCTGCTGAAAGAATTCACACTTATGTGTTGGCTGAATTCTCCAGGTCACAGGAGGCTGAGGTACAGAAAGGATTACCCAGACTGACCCTCTCTGACTTCCACACAGACATCTGTAAACCAGCTAACCACTGCTCACAGATCACTATGAAGCAGCGCAGTTCCTAACGCACGCTGGTACAAAACACAATCAGGCATCACTACAGATAAACAGTTACAAACTCAACAACCCAAACAAGCCCAGAAGTAACCTACTGTAGTCCCACAGCTGGTACCCTCTGGCTATCACGGACACCAAAAGGAGAGGAAAAAAAAATCATTAAAACATTCTCTTTGTTCCTGTCCTAGCTAACCCAGTGGTACTTTTAACAATTACCCCTCAAGAATTCTTTATTGAGATGAACGTCCCATTCTGATGTGACAGACAAATACAATCCATATGAACAATATTATTTTAACATGCTCTTCAGTCATCAAAGATTAAAGCACTTCACAGAGTTAAAAAAAATAATAAAATATCTGGAATCTCTACTTAGGTGAAGGACTAATAGCAGGAGGATTCTCAAAACTTGGAATGAGTGTTTCTATACAGGTGTAAATAAAATAATGCCTCCCAGAAACCAGGACAGGTGTTTTTTTTCCTTAAATTTGCAGCACTATTAGTTGATTGGTTCTTTTTCATTTACAAAACTAAGATTTTAGAGCTGTTACCTGGCTTTGAAAGACAGAATCTATTAACTCCTTTGGACAGGTTGTAAACACCAACATTCTCTGGTCCATTCCCATCCTGATAAAATTCCTGTGAAGCCACAACACAATTCACTGTGAATAACCACCAAAGAACAAAATGCAAACAGTATTTGCCTAGACACATGAATGTCTCTTACAGCAGCTCACAGCACAAGACCATTTTACCAGCTCCATGAGACAGACCTCCAAGCACTCTAAGATCAGTGTTGCTGTGCTATGACTCCCCAGAGACACGACAAAGCCTTGATTCCAAGCATGAGCCAAGCTACCTACACAAGCTCATTAAAAATACAAGGACGTTTGTTTCCTACGTACCAGTGTAATTGCATGAGAAAGAGAACACCTCAGCATGTATCCAGTCTGCCTGAATTCCACTCCTGACACATCTTCCTCCATGACTTCCAACTCAAAAGACTTGTTTTTCCAGCACCAGTCTTCATGTATGATGCTTACTACAACACACACCAGACAAAGCATTTTAACAATGTAAAGCTGTGAATAAGGGCAGGTTTTGTGGTACAGAAAGTTTGTATCGCTCTAACTTCCCTGACAATAGCCTCCAAAGCCAGGCCTGGCTCACAGCACTGTAGCATCACCAGGAGTCCTGTACACCTCTAACAGAACAGATGTTATAAAAAGGAACAAGGGAATCTGGTGGTCATCCTGGAACGTTCTGCAGGGCACACTGCTGCTGTGAGAGTCCAAGAAGCCTAGAGACCACCAGAACCTAACTCCAGTTTCACCTGGCAGGAAGATGTTCTGACTCACGGATACAGAGAGCATTCTGTATAGACTCCTGTATAGACTCCTTCTGCACCTTTCCCTGGAGAACAATTTACTTTCCCAGTAACCGAGGCAGGCTGTCCAAACCACGCACTGCTCTGAGGAGAGGTGCTCTGCAAGAAGCTGAGGTAGGGTGTGCCCCTGTTCTCAGACCTGGGACAAGTCAGTTCACAATGAAGCCCCTTTTCCCAGCCATGCAGACCCTGAAACCCAGGGCAGCAGTTACCTGTAAGCTAACAAAAGGGTTAAACATGCAAGATTAAGACAGCTCAATGCACTGCTAGATTCTTCCAGATTCTCCCAAGTTCCAGAACTAGTTCCATGCTGGGCATACTGTAATGACATCCGTAATTAACAGATGGAGTCAGATTTAGCTCCTAAGGTGGGATGTGAAGCAGTTTCCTGCAGCCCTACCTTTGTATTTGCCAGGCAGCACATACTCAAACATGAAGGGCACCGAGTCGGCGTGTCCCGAGAGCTGGAGGTTGCGCTTTTCCCCCTGGCGACTGACCGACTGTAATGTCACCATCAGGTCACCACAGGCATCTGTGTGGAAGAAAAAGCAGGAGATGAGGCTGCATCCCAGCTTGCCAGCTTTGCCTCCAAAGCCCACGTGTACCAACACTAAAACCATCACCCTCTTCCAGGAGAGAATGTTTCCAGTTAAAAGTCTTACTCCCATCCCTTACATACACATTTACCAGGGCTGCTTTGTGTTCTTCAGGAGGTTTGAGACTGTTCATCGTATTTTAACTAATGGCAAGTAACAACCAGAGGCCAATATTAAATCCCTGGGTCCAACTCACTCTGCAGGGACTACAGGGCCTACTAAACACCTGAGAGGTGGGACACGAAGTGCAGCGAGGATTCAGAGAGGAAAAAGGAAGGGGTGAAAATGACAAAAGTCGAGCTCCAATCACCATCTGCTGAAATCAGCGGGTAATCAAGGAACAGAGCAGCGGAGGGAAAGCTCAGGCTAAAATACAGACAAAAGCTTATGAAAGAGACCAGAGATGGCAAACTTCTGCCCACAGCTTCAGCCTCTATCCTGCAGGTTTTTACAGACACTGCTTTTGCTTTTTTTTTTAACACCTTTTCCAACTCCAGTACTTCTGACTGATGCACAGGATCCCTGGTGACAGCCAGCAGCATGTCCTTCCAGAGCTCACCCATCTCCCGAGGAGGGCAAACAGGTCAGAATTCCTTCCTGAGGGAGGAGCTCTCATTTGTTCCTTGCAAGCACTAAAATCAGGTAGGTAACTGCTCCAAACTTCATTAAGGCACCTTATTAGGCTGTAATGTCTCCCAGAAAAAGAACTGCTTTACCTTTGTGCTGGAGGTTAAATGTACTTATGGGCTGACAGGGATAACCACAGCAAAGGCCTCAATCTAAACAGTGCTCACTCACACACACAGCACTCCTGTTCCCTGCTCCCATTTCCACTTCACCCCCCAACCTGGCTTACCTAAACAAGAGACCTTCCCTGAGACAGATGCCAGAAACTGAGAGAAGGTCACATCCATTACTGGTCTGTCTGTAACAGTAACTGGGAACGTTTTGGGTTTCAAAGCCAAGCCTGCCCGGGTCTCAGCCTCTGGGATAATCACCTGTAGAGTACATGACGTCAAGATGTTACCAGTCCACATACAGCCACTCTGCTGAGTTCAACCACTTGAGCAGAAACTAGAAACTGGAACTCAACTGTAAATCCCAGGCAGAGCAAAACCCACCTCCCAACTCTGCTTTGTGAAATTCTGTATTAAAACTCCTCCCAAGAACCTTAACAAAACTGGGCTAAAAATCCTCCAAAACACTGAGTTTCCAAAGCCTGAGGGAATTTCACTCCAGGATGCACTGCTGCCCTAGGCAATTTCACTCTCTGCAAGGAGAGGCCTTATCACTTTCTTATCTTCCAGCCTGCAGATCTCCCACAATGCAAATCCACAGTGGCCACCCTACAGGCTCTGCTGTGACCTATAATCTCTGTTAACCACTCAGGCACCTGAGAAAGGTACCTGGCTCACTCACAGGGTATTGTGATAAGAAGTAATCTACAGAACTGCCCAACTAAGAGGAGAGAGCAATAAGAACCTTCAATCCCAATACCTGCTGATCTCCTTTTCACAAGTGTAAAGGACAAGGAGCAAGGGAATCTCCTTGAAAAAAAAAAGGGAAGTAACTGCCATTGGTTAAAGAGTGCAAAGAGGAGAAAAGGACCAGGAAAATCTAAATTAATCTAAATTCAACCTCTCAAATTTTAGAAATTAAATCTTTAAAATCTTCTAAATCCTCCTGACAGCCCTACAGTGAAGCAATGGAAGCTAATTCTTACCTGAACACTGTATGTACCCGACTTTGCCTTAAAACAAAAAGCTCCCTGAGGGTCAGTTTCTGTTGTAACCAGTGCTGCTTTGTCCTTGTCTTGAGGCATCATGGTCACCTTGTATTTACTAATTTGCTTGACTGTGTCAGGGAAGCGAGTCACTGAGATCCGTCCACACACACTGAATCTGTGCAACAACGAGAAGCCAACCATCAGAGTAAGCATCCTGGTCTGGCAAAGCTCATTAAAATAATACTTGGTTTAAAACTTCCTCAAAAAGCAAAGCTCGTTATGTTGAGGTACTAACACAGGAATTGGAATGGATTTCTCCTGAAGGGCTGTTCATACTCAAGAGATCCTCTAAGCAAACGCAGAGGAGCAAGCGCAAGCTCATGTATGGTTAATGGGACCTTTCCTTTGACGCCCAAGTCACCACAATCTTCTGTTCCATTTTTATTTGCAAGCAGCTTGCTTCCCTCTTCCCTGCCACCTGCACAACAACTTCAAGCCTTTGCTTTTTTGTCTTTTTATATTGGCTACCCAGGCAATTGAGTCAGTTTTACAGTTTCAAATGTTTTGCATCCAAGACCTCAAATATGACAGGTAACTCACTGGAACACAACCCCAGTGCACCTATGCTTGCGAAAACACAGGTCAGGATGACAAATTCAAAGCTGTTAAGTTTTACTTTCCACCTTCAACAGCACAACATATTCAGTGACTGAAAAACCTGCAAATGATCATTTAACCACACAGGTTTGTTTATTTCAAAGGAGGCAGCTCAGTCCCTAGGAGCTGGGTGCATTGGCCTCAGCAAACTCCTAGTTTTCAATTCCCTGAAGGGTGCCACCACCTCCACCGGGACACAGAACCATGCTCCTCTTGCCTCCCTCAGTTCAAACCATTATCACCCACCACTGCACAGCCCTGAGCTCCCCCAGTCACCCCACAACCATTACACAGGCCTGTGCCCAGCAGTCAAACAACCACAAACATGAAAAGGCAATTCATGTCAGACAACATGACCTTGACAGCGAGCAATAAAATGTAGAGGTTTGGTACGACGCTGCACCAGATAGTCAGGTAACTCCACTCCTGCACAGGAGGGTATCAGGAGTGCAGCGTCATTGGCAGGAAGCCTCTCTGCTCCTTTCCTGGCCACGCACCCTTCTTCAATTGCTCAATATGCCCATGCCTTAGTGTCTCCACTTGCAAGGGAGAGGTTACTAAGGGGGTGCTCTAAACCTTAACTAGGATCGAGCAAAATACCTGGGACAAAACATTATCTTGCACTCATTCTGTCCTACTTACCTTGAATTTCTTGAGCACCATTCACCTTCTGACAACAGCACACAAGCCTGGGTGTGACATGGGGAAGGAGCACCCGTTTCACAGAACAAATGACGTTTTCATCCCGACACCAGCACTTACCCTGTTGCAATGATGTTTGCTAGCTGAGGTGTATTCGGTGCGATCTTCACGGTGACAGTGTCGAAGAAGAGATGCTCTTTCCTGGCATGAATGGTGTATGTACCTGTTGTTATGTTCTCGAGGCGGAAGGAGCCGTCAGTCTTTGTTTTTACTGTAACAAATAATGACCAGAGTTAAAAAACAGAGCACATATTCACTGTCTATCCTTATATACCTGAAAAGCCAGAGAGCATGCACTGCTTTAGGCTATTATTAACTTACATTGCACAACAAGGGTACAGTATTATGCTTTCCTACTAGACCAACCTTCATTTCTGTACTTCAAAGCAAAATTTGGTATATGGTTGAAAGACAGTAAGAAATTTCCAACAAATGTTCAAATGAACACCTAGTGCTCTCACCTAAACCAGAAAGTGCAAACCAAAACAACTCTATGAAAAGCACTTTAATATTTCTAATAAATTGCAGCAAAATCAGTGTACTGTCCCAAAGGGCCTTTTCCATCCCATACACTAGGCTTGTACTTGAGTTTAACAAAGGTTTCCCTGTAGCAACATAGACCAAGACCGCTGCATACCTTTAATCTGGTTGTTCAGTGTCACAACGGCATCGGCAACTCCTTCTCCTTCAGGACCATTCAACACCCTGCCTGTGACAGAGAAACCCATCACGTGGAAAACAGGCTGAAATGGGAAAATAGGCAACATTAATCTTTACTCAGTAAAAGCAAACACTCGCCTCCAGCAATCAACACCGACCATTCCCCACACACATACACTGATAAAGGAAATTTATTTCCAGCTTTGGGAAGAAAATGTACCAGGATATCACAAGGAAAGTACATATCCATCACCAGCATACTGTTCCCCTAAGTCCAGGAACAGATGCCCAATTTATCAGTGTCAGTACAGCTCAGAAGGCCCGTGTCTCAGGTTGTAATGCCAGTACACACAGCACTCCACAAAACACAAGTACCGACAGAGATCTGATAATCTGAACAAGAAAATCTAAGCAATGTGAAAGCTTACTTCTGTTCACAACATGGATATGCAAGGGAACACAGCAGACAGCTTTTCACTGTTTTGGTTCTTCCTTGTAAAAGATACTGAGGTGTAGAAATACCGCACAATGCTAGACACTGTCTTCTGCCTGCAGTGCAGAGGGTGTGCGTAATAAACCCCTTCAGACTTCTTACACGGCAGATTTTCCTAATACACCAGCTTTCTGCTACATCAGTTACACTTTTACAGCAATGACTGACACTGAGATCACTGCCTCTGAACAGCTTACCTCAATCTGCAAACTGTCATGCTCTACCAGGAAGTCCAATCGAGATGGCGCAACATCAAAGGTAATTCTCTCCCCCCTGTAGAATGGTATCTGAAAGAAGACGCATCACTTTGACTCCTAAGAAGCTATGAGAATTGCTTTCCTTTACCATGCTCCATGTCCTTATCACCATCAGACACCGCTGTGAAGTGTCAAGCAGACTGCAACTGTCCCAGAAAAAAGAACCCAGAGGGATGCGCACAAGAATAAAGGCAGTATTTCAAGATGGTGTGATGGAAGCCACATGGGATTATCCAAAGACAAGGAAAAGTAGCCCTCTACTCAGGATTCAGCAAAGGCACTTGGATGTGCGGGAGCTTACGGTGGCTAGAAGGATTAAAGGAATGAGAGAAGTCTCGATGCCACATCTAGATCACACAGAATGACTGCGGGACCATCACTCCAAGCAGAGCACAAACCAGCTCCCACGTTACCCACACATCATGAAGGGAACGGGCAGAAAACAGAGACCATAAAAGCACATGAGGTGGCTGTAGCCCGCGGAAGATCCCAGTGTCCCACCTGCTGCTGAGTGCTGCTCTGTGTCTGGCCAACACACCCAGCTCATTCAGCACTTCACTGGCAAGTGAGTCCTTCCTCAGAAACCACACTGCAGAGCCACACCTCACTTCACCATCATGTACTTTAGGTTGGAGGCTGCTATTCCAATTATTTCACCCAATTAAAAATATTTCAACTATTTATGGTTAACAGCCACAACATTATGCATGACCCAGTTTATAAAATTAAAGTTAACAGAGAAGCAACAAACTTCCCAGCTACCTACCACAGTATATTTCCCACTTGGCAGAGAAAGAAAGCTGAAAGATCCATCTTCTTTTGAAACAACATTGCACAAATAGGATAGAGACTCAGCTCTGGACTGGAATCCATCCACAGGAGAAGTATTGCAGCCCACAACATCCTGTGGCAACAAATGCAGTACAATTGCTGTCCATGGGAGAACAGAGATAATAATGCCAGGGGGTGTAGGAGGGTTCAGAAGATTGTACTGTGAGCAAAGGATGGGAAGTACAAGACCAACATAGAGGCCAAGTTTGATAGCATGGCTTAAAACTCATGTATAGGTAAAAGAGGAGAAAAAACAGCCAATCATCAACTTTCTGGTAACAAGGACAGAAAGCCTGGAAATTTAACATCCCTCAGGGCTCCAGCACTGCACTGCATGCCTTAACGGTAACCAGCTTCAGTTCACGGACAAGGTTAGTTACAGAACAGAGCTCTGCTCCACACCACAGACCATGGCACGTGACCACACGTTTCACACTTATTTCCTAACACTTTTAAGGTGGCAATAGCAGCTGCTGAACTTTGTCCTCACATCAAGAGAGCAAAGAGCAATTAGGACCTCATGCCAAAGGCACATTACAGCTATTGTACAGTGAATTTCAGGATCTGTCTGGCAACACCTTGTGTCTTGTGCCAGGAACTGGTCTTTCACCATGGAGAAGTGTCACCTTCATGAGGGAACACATGAACTAACCAACATTTAACACACACAAGGTGCAACTGGAAAAATACTGTCTTAAACTGGAGCCCTTGGCCCTGCTGACCACAGGGAGCACACGGATCAATAACTGTGCTGTGAATCATGTCATATTTTGCACCTGTTGCCTTGTTCAGTTCAGGTCTTCATTTCCTATGGCCCTGAACAGCCTGACTGCTGGGGAACCTGGGTGTTTAAAAACAATACTGAAGAGTTCAAAAGAGTTGAAATTAGAAGAATTCTCTGATTTCTTGTGTCCAAAAAATAGACAGACCTTAAGCCGCAGTTTTGCCAATGTTTAAACAGATGGCTATTGTGTTACACATCCAAATAATTCTATGGAGGTCACATAGAAACTTGGACTGTGTGTGAATGTTGGGTTACAAGGGCCTTGTTGGCGAAAAAAAGAGAAACCTTAAAAAAATAAACCCAAAAAAAAAAATAAAGCTCATGGGATTGTACAATTTATGTTTTCTATAAGCCAAGCTCAAAGAAGGACAGGGATATCCAAGTAACAGGACAATAGTAACCCAGAAGCTATTTAGCTGCTTACTTAAATCCCCACTCATGTGAAAAGGTACTGCTACACCCTTACCTCTTTAGTGACCGAAGAAGAGAAAAGGAGAAACATGACCCCTTTCATTGGCTCTCCATCACTCCTCACCGACCCCGAAACATTGTAGCCGGCAACAATCAGAGGGCTGGCGGCATAGGCGTTGGAACTCGTCACCCGTACCACTGTGTTTGACTGAAACACAGAAAACACGTAGGTTTTTCATCAAAAGTAGGCATTAGATCTCACTTGCAGCACCTAAATACTCAGAAGTTGTATGTTCAACAACAGAAGCCAGAGCAGCAGTGCTTGAAGAAGGACCACAGGCTATTCAAAACACAAACCAGTGTCTTCCTGGGTTACTGATTGAGGAGTTATGAGGATCTCAGAGCTCCTCAGAAAGCAAGCTGCCTGAGAGGGAAGGATCAGAGCATCTGCTATAATATTCAAGCTCCTATAAAACATACAGGACTAGAAGACCGAAAGCAAGAGCTCGTTTGCCAGTCGTTCCCCCGAGTTGGCTCCACAGCCTCTACACTGGGCCTGCACCGGGCAGCTTCTCAACTGCCTAAATCAGAAGTGAGAAAACTCCATGGACCCTGTTTCCTCACTAAAAGCCTTTCAAACACTAGTCAATCAAGACAAGTTCTACCAGATCCACCCCCACTAAACAGGTAACCCAGAACTTTTGTAGGCTCTAACCTCTTTCAACATCCAGGTGGGATGAGATGCAAAGATTTCGTATTCACCAGGGAGCACTTTAAAGAAAGCAAACCTGTAAGGCAAGAAAGGGGTTACATCTCTTCAGAAGCAGTCACAAGCATTTGTTCATAGAAAAATAATTCAGTGTCTCTGCTCTGTAGTTCAGAGGCTCTATATTTCAAAGCTACTATAATCCCAGCTGACATGCCAGAAATTAAATAATCTGGTGGAAATGAACAGAGGAATTCCATATGCACCACCCACACTCACTTTCCTCCAGGCTGTGTAACAGTTGTTTGTATGTTTGTGTCACTGCCAGCATTCCTCAGTACAACCTGGACTCCAGCAGGACCTAATGTCTGACCTTTGCTGAGAACCTGTCAAAGTGAAGAGAAACCAGAAAATAAATGGGTAAAAATAACTTGCAGTGCAGAAGTAGAATGTTTCCATGAAGGCAGAATTAGCATAAAATGGAATAAATAGGGACAAAGGAGCCTAACCTTTCCGTTCACAGAAAACCCTGTGAACACAAAGTTGATATCGCCTCCCTTTGTGCAAATGTCATTAATGCCATCCACATGGATGTCCACGCTGGTTGGCTCTGGAGGAAGAACAATGCAACAGCATGGCAGTCGGTGAAAGAGCAATTGTGGAGCAATTCTACTCACAGAAGTGCATTTTCTCAAGCACATGAGTGTTGCTCTAGAAGTCCTGCCTCAGCAAAATTAAAACACTCAGAGATCCCATGTTGAAAAACCCTTCTCTGCCCCTAGCCAGCAACCCTACAGTCCTCCAAATCAGTTCATGGCTGCATTCTCAGTGTCTACCTTACAGCTTTGTAGCTTACAGCAAGTGTATTTTAGTTATTAAAGGCATACATAAAGCTTATCTCTTTTGAAAAGTGCTTGATTCTCCCCGCTAACTGCAACTTGGAGATAGACAGGTCCCACACTGCAGATACACTGTCCTATTGTAAGGATACAAATGAGCACTTACCAAAGCTCCACCCTAGGGGAGGCTCAATTTTAAGAATGAAATCCCCCTAAAAGTAAGAACAAAAGAAACAAAAAGCATTGTCTTCACTGATCTAAATTCATTTCAGCTGAAGGATGGAGGGGGGCGGAATCCGAACACAAACATCATGGTGCAAAGAGTAACACAAGGCTCAAGTGCCCCATCCTCCTTTCCTCCTATTTATCTCTGTCCAAAGCAGCAGCAGTACCTGTGCAGACAGGCTGGGACGCTGGGCCCACATCCAGCCTGCTAAGAGCAAGAACTAAGTCCTGCCACATTTGTATCACTTGCAGACTGAGCCTGGCTCATGATCAAGCAGCTCAGTGTTAGAAAGTGTTCAAACCTCTCTGCCTGCCCCAACAGATGTGCTCCAGATCAGCCCCGAGCATCTCCACTAGCAGGTCCTGCTCAACCATTCTGCCCAGCATGGGATAACACAACTCCAATCCCATTAAAAGCTCTGCACCGAAAGGGTATTAATCTACCCAGGGATAAAGCTTTTCACTCTTTACAACAGGAGACAGCCTGTATGTTCTGTCACACACGTGCGGGAGTTCATTCATGGACGGGCTCAAGGGAATAAATGACCAAGATCAGAAAGCACCTTACATTCTAGATTTATTTCTGATCCTAAGTCAACTCCCTCCTTAAAAGAGCAAAACACTTGGACCGGCTGAGGGCAGCTCATATTTAATGGGAATGCAAACATGTGTCCAAACAGACATCAAACTCCTGATACCTTCTGAGCTCCCAGTACCGTCGGTTTCTTAAGACATTTTTAATACCTACAATTAGCCAAGTTATTTTCAATTCAGGGGTATAAAAACACACCCTCGCACAGGTATTTTCTCCGTTTCTGCAGGCAGGTAAGTGAGAGCCAGCCTGTCCCCGCGGGACGTGCCCGGTTTGGGGAGGCCCCAGCAGCCGTTAGCACCCGGCAGCCGGCAGGACTCGTTGCCCGGCCACTCACACGGCCCAAATGCGCCAGCTCCGCTTGAAGCCACCCGGCTTTCCTCATGGCAACGCCTCGAAACCGGGAAATACAACAGGCGCGTTACAGAAAACCCACAAACACACCTGAAAAGTTGGGCCCGGCCCGAGCCCAGTTCAGTCAGGATCCCAGCACCCGCGGCGGTGCCGCGCTGGGCTTCAACCCGCGGCCGCGCCCGCCCCCAGCGCGCAGCCCGCTCACCTTATCGTAGAGGGGAATCATGAAATACCCGTTGTTGGGAGCGCAGTCCGTCTGGTACTTGAGAGTGCCGTGCTTCGTGTACAGCTTGATCTGAAAGACAGGCGGGACAGGCACCGTACGGCGGGGCCAGGCCGGCACCGGGCCGCCTCCGCCCCGTCACCGCACACGGCACCGCACCCGGCGTCTGCCGCCCTCCCGCCCGGCGCCGGGCCCGGGGAAGCGCCCCGACCCGCCCGATCTCCGCCGCCTCACGGCCCGCTCAAACCGCGTCCCGGGCCGAGATGCCGAAGCGACGCCGGGCCGGGCCGAGGGTGGGGGGCGAGGGCCGCCGGGCACCCACCTCGATCAGAGAGTAGTTGATCTCCACGTCGGACTTGACGAAGCCGCCGCAGCCCACGACGATGTCCTCGGAGCCCCGCGCCAGGGCGCAGCACAGCGCGCAGAGCAGCGCGGCCGCCCCGGCCCGCATCCCCCCGGTCCGCATCCCGCCGCCCGGCCCCGGGCCCGCACCGCCCGCCGCGCCGCCGGAAGGGCCGCACCGGGCTGGGCCGGGCCGAGCCGGGCCGTGCGGGGCCGCTGCCGCCCCCTGCCGGCCCGGCGGGCCCGCTCCCCGCCCCGTGCCGCTGCCGAGGGTGCTCCGCCTCAGCGCGCGGCACCAATCCCGCCGCGCGTGCCCCGGGAGCTCCCTCCGGACTTTGCCCGCCGCCCGCAGCCGGGACGCCCCGGGGCTCCCGCCGGTCCCCCGCCCGCCCGGACAGAACGGGGCGCGAGGCGACACCCGTCCCGCCGGCGCTGAGGCGCGTCCCGGGGCCGGAGGCGGACGGACCCCAGCCGAGCCGAGCCGTTCCGCCGGCCCCCTCGCTATGGCGGCGGTCGGTGCGCTGTGCGGCTCCCGGGAGGGCTCCGCCGGGCTCTGGGTGAGTGAGGGAGCGAGCGAGCGAGCGCGGGCGGCGCCGACAGCCCCGGCCCGGCCGAGGGGACTCGGCGTCCTCCCGGCCCCGCACCCACCGGCTCTCCTGCGGGGCTGGGGGCGGCTGGCTTCCCTCGGGGACGGCGTCTGCCACCCCCGGGACGGGCCGTCGCTCCGGCAGAGAGGTGCCTGCTCAGCCCCCGGACCTGGGGAAGGGCTTGCGGGGGGCTGCCGGGCTCCCGCGGTGGCCTGGCCCCTGGGTGCGGTGCCGCCTTGGTGCCGTTAGAGAGGGGATCCGGCGAGGGGCCGGTCAGAAACCACGCGCGGAGTACAGAAGTGGCCGAGGAGCTGCAGCTGGATGCAGCCTGGGCACCTTTTACCACTCCCCATCCACCAGCCGCTCCCCACTGGCTGTTCAAGGGTTCCCAAACGCCGACGATCCTCTGCATTCCCAAATTATTTGCTGTTACTCCCCATTCAGTACAAATTTCCCCGTTTTTCTCCCGAGCTGTGATTCGTGCTGTCCTGCCCTCGGCAGCTTTTACTTCTCCAGTCTTTTTTTTTTTTTTTTTTCTTTTCTCTCTCTCTACTTCCATTCCTTCCAAAATGCCACTGCTGGGTCCTCCTTCCCTCTGTCCCCCCGGTCCCCTCAAATGATGCCAACCTGTTCTCCAGCAGCCCCTCTAGTGCCCAACAATTTTGCATTTGAAACCTGCATTCCCGTTCCTCTGCCGTGACAGACCTCAGCTGCAGCATCAGTAGCCCATGCCAGCTGTGACAGCCTTGGTGCTGCCACTTCACAGCACCACACAGCACCGTAGGGGTTGGAAGGGGCCTCAAGAGATCATTGGGTCCAACTTCACTTCTGTGCTGATTCTGTGACAGGACTGGAACCAGACGTGGTACACCAACACGCCGAGGTTTACCTGGTGCTTCGAGAGCACAGTCCTTGCTTGGACCCCTTGTGCCTATCTTTGGATCCGTTCTCCTTTCTACTACTTATACCTTCGACACAGAAACAAAGGCTATATCAGGATGTCCCACATCTTCAAAGCCAAAATGGTAAGGGTCCAGGATGGGCTTTGACCCAAATGTTATCACAACTGGGATGCAGCAATTAATTTTTCTAAATCATTACCTCTGTTCTGATGGCCCATCTCTGCGTTTGCTTTGACCTTTAGTGACTTGGGTAAAATCAGGTTGGTATAAATCAAGTAAGGTTTAAGGAGGACCTGCCATAAGATCTTCTCCCCTCAGTGTCCATCAGGCTCCCTGCTGCTTCCTGTCACAGTCTATCCCAAACCTGCTCTCCCACCTCCCTGCCCAGGCTGCCTGGAGCAGGCAGGTCATCCCACCACCATTTCAGCCCGTTCCAACCCGTGTCTGCTGTCTTTGCCCCAGGTCCTTGGACTCCTCCTGGTAATGCTGTGTTTTTCTAACGTCTTCTTCATGCTGTGGGAAACAAGCCGAGGAATCCCACGGGCTCCAGTGCTTTTCATTAGCCCAGCCGTGCTGGGAATCACAATGGTAATTACTCCTTTGTTTAGCCTGTGTGTGGCCCAGCTCAGCCCTCCTGGGGTGGATCTTGTATTTCCCATCTCACAGAAGCTGCTGTGGGGCTAGGGACACACTTTGTGAGTGGCTGCTGTGCGGCGCAGCGGGGGTTAGGAGCTGGAGCAGAGGTCTGGAGCTGGAGCAGACCTCTGGGGCTGTGGTGCAGAGCCCTGCGGGCACACCACCCCTCACAAGAGCCACTGCAGCAGTAGTGTTTAGAGGTCTCACAACAGGATGCAACACAATTTCTTGCAACCACAATGTGTGATTTAGTTGGGGTTTCATCCTAACTCCCCTCCTGTCATTGCATCCTCATAGCCCAGATTCTCCCAGCCGGTTGGCCTACATGGGGTTCTATTACTCAGCCTTTCTGGAGAGAGCTTCTTGAGTGCAAAAGTGCACAATAATGCCTTTCAGCTTCAGCCTTTTAAGAGCAGCTCTGCAGTTCTGAACATCTTGAAAAGTTTGGGCAAGAAGCTAGCTGATTTTTCTCTATTGTGCCCATTGATTTGATGATAACGTTTGGTGTCCCGTTACCAGCTATTTATTTGGATGAATTTGTACTTCCTTGCAGATCCTTGCCATGATCCTGATCCATGTGGAAAGAATGGTGGGCATCCAGTCTTCAGGAGTCCTGTTGATTTACTGGCTGCTCTCATTCTTGGCTGCAGTTGTGATGTTTAGTTCCAAAGTCCGACATGCCCTGGAGAGAGTAAGTGAAATCACGTACCTTTAACATGCAGGGGCACAAAGTCTCTACACAGCAGGGCTCTTTCTGCCTCATTCACTGGGACTCAGACTTTCTCCTTGTTTTTTCTCTTTCCCACTCACAAAATGAACTGGGGAGTCCTCTGGGGAGCCCCTTTGACCCACCATTTATAATAAAACCTGGCAGGTGCTTTGTCATGCCAACAGCTCGTCCCACCAGGTGAGCAAGGAGCTTTATCCTTCAGAGCACCCAGAGTTCCCTAATAGCGATGTGAGGGGAACATACTTGACCAGACTGCTCTGAAACCTCAGGCTAAAAGCACCACTATAAATAATAAGAGCAGCCATTACGTAGCATCTTCTGACATCCCAATTCCCAGAGTTACCCAGTTAAGTAGCTGGGTTTAAATAATGCTCGTGCTTCGAACCACAGCACAGAGCTCCTGGCTGGTAGAATGTGAGAAGATCCCAAGGTCCTTACCTTGTCTCAAGAGTGTTCTGTTTCTTAGGGCTTCCTGGAAGACCATTTCCATCACGTTACAACTTACCTTTACACTAGCCTGGTGTTAGGGGAGCTTGTGTTATTCTGCATAGTGGATCAGCCTCCCCTCTTCTCTAAAGCTGCTAACAACCCAGTAAGTACAAGGAAGCTTGTTATAACACATCACTCCATTGCTTAAATGGGAATTTAAATGTATGGGCGCACACAGGAACACCAGCACCTGGGAGATGCAGCATTCTGCACAAAGAGGGGCGGTTTTAGAAGGTGACCAGCTGAATTTGGGGGAACAGCATTCTGTCTCTCTGTGTGTGACCTCTTCTAGCCTTACTCGTGTTTATTTTCATCAAAACCAGTAGATAAGCCTTGTATTGCTTCCCCATGCCATCCTGTGCAGCAGCACTCTGGTTGAGGCATGAGTCTGGCAGAGCTCTGTGCTTCAGAACATGAATGTCTTTAGATATGAGGAGTGACATTCTCTGTTCCTCTCCCAGTGACATTATTCAAAGCCTAATTCTCCCAAGTCTCCCAATCCTACTGAGGGTCAATGAATGGGGGGATGTCACCTTTTGCTTGCCTTCCCTGGGGAAGCACAGAAGGGAATATATCCATCTGAGACATGACCTTTCCTATATATAAATATCACCCCTGTTTTTCCTCCCATCAGAATCAGTGTCCAGAAGCCAGCAGTTCTTTTCTTTCCAAAATCACCTACTGGTGGTTGTTCAGGTAAGAATACACAGGAGGTGGTGTGGTTTTGCTGAAATATCAGAAGAAACCAGCAGCAAAAGAGAGGTGTAGGTGACAGCCAGTAGGAAACATCTCAGCCTTGAGTTCGCTTATGTGGCGAGGATTTAAATTCTTTGGGGACTTGGGGTGTTCTCACACGGTCACATTATGAGAATGTAACATACTTTGAGAAAAGTGCCACTGCAGTAAGGCCCTGGCTGTGTTTCACTGTGCACAGAGTAAGTTCAACTGCACTTTGTCCCCCACTGCCCAAGACCCATCTCTCAGTAGGGACCAGAAAGCAGGGTTTGCTTGCAAATCCTCATGCCACTGACAGAGGACAGCATAGGGATTTGAAGGAAGCCTGCTCCTGAACACTCGTGTTTGTTCTGGGGAGGGGTAGTGCTGAGGAGTGTTCAGTGTAATCCCTGTGTGCTCACGGGGGTGCACTAACACAGTACCTACCTGTTTTGAGAACGTTGTGAGCCCGGCAGATCCTTCTGCACCTCCCCTACAGCAGTCTGTGTGTTCTCCAGGCTCCTCTGGAAAGGCTGTCAGCAGCCCCTGGGGCTGGGTGACTTGTGGCCAGTGAGGAAGGAGGACTCCTCTGAAGAACTTGTCGCTCAGGCTGAAAGAGAGTGGAAGAAGCGTCACAGCAGCACCCCTCAGTGAGTACACGATGGGGAGAGGGTGTCAGGATCTCAGCCCGGATGAGCAGGGGTGCTGGCGTGCCATCACTGGACAGGCTTTAATCCCCCTGCACCCCAGGGAGGGCCAGGCACACATCAGCACACAAGCTCAGGTAGCTGCTTCCTGTCTGGGCCAGAGAAGGGTTGAAAGATCCCATTCCACTGGCTTCCTTGTCCGTTAACCGGAGGAGGAGAAAAGGATAGCCTGCATAAAAGGGTCCAAGTAACGCTCTGTGATAAAAACTGGGGTGTTTGGACTCCCCGTGGATGAGTGCTCAATGAGCAAGTTCCTCTGCACAAAATCTGACTTCAAGTAGTGAAATCTGCTGGGGAATACCCTTCCCTTCCTTTCTGATGAGCAGTGCAGCAGGCATGGCACAAGACATAGTGTGAGGCTGATTTTTTGAAAGCCAGAGACTGTCAGTCCTTCTCCAGTTGTGGCTAGCTTTCTCCCTGTGTCTTTCTTCAGGACTATGGGCTCTGCTACATTTAAAAAGGGTCAGAAGAGTGAAAGTGGCATAGCAGAAGCTGAAGAGACAGAAGTTCTACTGCACTCAGAGCACAGTCAGAGCAGGCCCTTACTGAAAGCGTTATGGAGCATGTTTGGGACCTATTTCCTCCTCAGCACTGTCTGCTTAGTCACCTGTGATGTCTTCTTGTTCTCCATCCCAAAGTTACTGAGGTATGCATGTGTGCAATGTATTTCTATCACCTGTACAAGGCTGCTGTGTGCAGGAGCTCACAGAGACCTGTGGGCCAGCACCTGGGGAGGACACAGACACCTTTGGAAGTTGAGAAGAGCTGCATTATCACTGGTGCTGAGCCCACAGTCTACTCAGTGGGGAAAGACCCCAGAACCGCTGTCTAAAGCAGTGCATGCTTTCTCCATTGCTGTATCCCAGCAGCAGAAGGGATGGGCTGTACTAAGCCTTCAGACAGCTCTACTAGAGCAGGAGTGGGTTATTTGATGGTTCTCCATGTCACATCATGGGCACAGGCTGTCAGCCCCTTGCTGTGGTCTGGAGGCTCCATGTTCCCTGAGTAATTACAAGGAGCATAGCTGTGCAGCCTACACATGTGAGGCAGCTGCTTTCCTCCGCTGACACAGTGCTCTGTGGGTGGTGGTGGCACAACACAAACATGGTGCAGTGTATATACAAGGGCTAAAATCACTTCTTCGTCATTGAGATGAAGAGGCATTCTGGAAATGCAAGTGGCTTCCTTAGATGATGGCTCCTGATCTGTGACAAATCCATGGCATGCAGGAGCCATCCTTCACTCCGAAATGAGGCCTCCCCTGAGAGGAGGCTGAGATCACAGACAGCTTCAAGCCCAGGAATGGCTAAGCATCAAAAATCAGAATACTAAAAGACACAGGATACGTGGCAGTTTTGCCAAGTCTTCTGCTGCTTTATCACTGAACATCAGCCAGAGGGGATGCAGAACCAGCCCTGGCACTTGTGCTGCTTTGAGTCTGATATTTCTCCAGTTCAACGTGGATTCATCAACGTTTTGCTCCCGTCTTGCAGCCTTTTCCTGGAGTTCATTGAAGATCCAGAAGCACCTAACTGGCATGGTTATTTCTATGCCTTCACTATGTTCCTTTTGGCTTGTCTCCAGACTCTGTTTGAGCAGCGGTATATGTACATGTGTCTTGTGCTGGGGCTGAGGCTGAGAGCTGCCGTGACGGGGCTGGTGTACAGGAAGGTGAGTCTGGCACCCCCCTCAGCCCCATGTTTCTCTAGCCGTGCCTTAGTGGTTATGATATTGTGGGTATATTGTTCTTAATATCAGGAGATGTTTCTAGAAACTACTTTTAGGGAGTCATTCTGTGCTGTATGCATCTCTGAACAGCATGTGGGAGGTGTTGTATGATTTATTTTTGGGATCTTACCCCTGAAGGAAAAACCAGGAAAAGGAGAGAGGAGAGAGCAACATAAACTTCTTTCTGCTGTAGATTATGGTTGGGGAAAGAAGTAAATTACTCTTCTTCAAGGGAAGTCACACACCCCAAGGCAACAGCATACTTTTGGTACTTAGGATTTGAAGTTTTAATTCCTCTCTTTTTTTCCTCCCTTTCTTTATAAGGAAAAAAAAGTTTGATTTTTGGAGCAAAGCTGCTGGTGATGATGCCTTTCCTTTCTTCTCTACCCTGTCTAGATCCTGGTTATGTCAAATGCATCAAGGAAAGCAGCGACAGTAGGCGAAATTGTTAACCTGCTCTCTGTTGATGTCCAGAAGCTAATGGATCTGATCATCTATTTTAATGGGACCTGGCTTGCTCCTATTCGGATTATCATCTGCTTTGTCTTCTTGTGGCAGGTAAAATATGATGACAGTACTTACCAGTCCCTTTTTGTTCTAGGAGTAGCCAAGGTTTACACTGTTGGAAAGTCCTCATCCCCTTTGTGGTGGTGCTGACAAGCCTGGATGTGGCCACATGTGATGGGAGCATAATTCCCACTCAGCTAGTGTTCAGAGACCTTTAGTGCAGGGGGTGCTTTTCTCCCTGTGTACTCCAGCACTCGCCTCTCCAGTGAAGTAAGCTGGCTGTGGAGAGGTGGAACCAAACCCAGAGAAACTGGTCTGTGCCGTGGTGGTCATGGTGAGCCCTGGTGTCCCAGCGCGGCCGCGGCAGGACGTGGCACAGGGTAATGCCACCGTTTCAGCTCAGTAGCTGATGTCAGGTTAGACAAGCTGGGTTGTTTCTGCTGCAAGAACAGTTTGTTGAGGGGTTGGGTTTGGTTTCTGAACAAAGCCTGGGTTTGTTTCGGGTCACTTCATAGTGGCAGCCACGAGATGTCCTCCTTCACTCGTCTGAGAACACGGACAGAAGCACTTGACTTGGCAGCGCTTCTGGACGCCCTTCAGCACTGCTCCCCTTCCTAAAAGGGAAGTGACTGCGTGCAGCAGAGCGAGATGGGGGAGTTACCCTGACACAGACCTCAGGGCTTAGGGCGCACGGTTCCTGGGAAAGGCACGACTAGAGGAAAGCCTTGGCCAGGGCGGATGTTAGGCTGAGCTCAAGTGAGAGGGAAGGTGGGTGAGGGGAACACCAGTCCAGCAACCACCAGAAGTTCTGCCTCTTTGTTTTCTCCCCTGGCAGCTTCTTGGGCCCTCTGCCTTGACTTCCATTGCTGTGTTCCTTCTTCTCTTGCCCCTGAACTTCGTGATCACCAAGAAGAGGACTCAGGTCCAGGTACATTTTGTATGAAAACAGAGCAGTTTAGCTTTGATGTAAAAGCAGTATCCCAGCATCAGCCAAGGCAGTAAAGGCTGCCCTGCTCTTCTGGGAAAGGAGCATGTGGAACCCAGGGCTATGGATGGTTACAATGGGCATCGTGTTGGAGGGAAAAAAACTGAAAAAAAGTTGTACTGCAGTGTAGCACTGGCATTGAACAGCAAGTGGTTTGTGCTGGTCATGACTGCAGGAACATTAGTTACTGCAAGCTCAGGCTTTAGCCCTGTTTGCCCACCTTTTTTGTGTGGGTTTTTTACATATTGCCAGTAAAAACAGAGCTCTGAAGATGAAAATAATTCCCAGCCTGGAAGATCCATAGGTAAAACAGTGCAGCCATCTCAGCTGCAGTGGAATTTATTCAGCATTCACAGATGGAATGAGGTATTTTTTCAGAATAATTGCACTGTTAAACATTCAACCTACTAAAACTCAAACATTTGCTACAGGAGACCCAGATGAAGCATAAAGATGAGCGGGCTAAACTCACCAACGCGGTTCTCAGTGACATCAAAGTAATTAAACTGCATGGCTGGGAGAAAACCTTCATGGAGAAAGTGCTTGGTATCAGGAAGCAAGAACTTGAGGCCCTAAAAAGATCTCAGATTCTCTTCTCAGCATCTCTAGCTTCTTTCCATTCATCAACTTTCCTGGTGAGTGGTTTACCTTCCTCGTGCTGTAACTTCCATTGCCTGTGCTGTATGTGCAGGATGGGTATCACAGGTATGAGTGGTGGCCTGGATTTCATTAAATGGGCTCCAGAGTCTTTAGGAAAGGGCTTTTTACCCTTGAACCATTCCCTTCCCTGCCTGAAGCAAAAGGTTTGCTTTCCCTTTGCTGGTTCTCAGATTGCACTCTCCATGTTTGCTGCCTACACGCTGGTGGATGACACACACGTCCTGGATGCCCAGAAGGCCTTTGTATCTTTGGCACTCATCAACATCCTCAACACTGCACACTCCTTCCTGCCCTTCTCCATAAACGCCGCTGTCCAGGTGAATCACAGGCTGTGTTCCCTTTCCTTGGGCCATAAGAGGTTTTTATTACCACCACTGGCAGGTAAAGGGGATTTCTCAGGGCTCTGGGCACCAGGGCTATTTCATTGCTGCTGCGGAACAGTGAAGCACAAGGACTCACAGCTAAAGGCAGTGTGGCCGCTCAGAAAGGCTCCATATCGACAGGTCACCAAGAGCAACTCTTACAGCTTTTGGGGCCTGTCACAAGGACCAATACATCTTGGAGGTGCTTCCAGTTCTGTTTCTAGCACAGAAACCAGAACAGATGGAGCAGAATCTCCACAGGAGATGAGAGGAAACCCTGCTTGCCTGGGGTAGAGAGAAAAGCAAGTCATTGTCCAGAAAGAAATCCCACTTCCCTCTCACACCTTAAGGTGACTGTCACAACCCCTCATGGACAGAAGCAATCACTAGGAGGACTGCAGGGTGAATTGAAGTGCAAGGGCCTATACAGGGGGTTAGGGCACCCCCAGCACAACTATGGGCAGGGCAGAGAATGGACTGAGAGCTCCTTCAGTCCCTCATGGAGCTCCAGGAGAGCTGGAGAGGGGCTGGTGCCCAGGGCAGGGAGGGCCAGGCCCAGGGGAAGGGCTTCAGCTGCAGTCTGGGGCTGCCCCAGGATTCCTGGCAGGGTACAAGGCTGGGTTGGATGAGGCTTGGGGCACCCTGAGCTGGGGGGTGTCCCTTCTATTCTAAAATTCACTCTCTTGTGTGCTGCTTCATTCCAGGCCAAAGTTTCTTTGGGCCGCTTAGCAGCGTTTCTGAGTCTGGAAGAACTGAATCCAGGGAGCTCAAGCAGGAACACCTCTGACAGTGGTAACTGTTAGCATTGTTGTCTTGTAAGAGGAGTAGCTTCCATTGTTGAGCTTCCACTCTGAGGGTGCCTACCATCCTCAGAAGGGAAGAGTGGTTGCTCCTCACTGGCACTTTATCACTTCAGCCTGTTTATTTCTAACGATTAAATCTAATCTGGTAATGAACTCCTTTTCATATTAAGACTAATTTGGTGTAATATAAAAACACACCAACACAGAAAGTCCCAGCAGCAGGGATGTGTCTGTGCCTACCTTGGAATTTATATGTGCTCCATTCCTCTTCTCAGCACAGGCAAGCATCACCGTAAGGAACGGCACCTTCTGCTGGAGCAGAGAGGCTGTTTGTCTTCAAAGGTAAAGGCAGGACACTAACCCTTCCTCGTCTCAGTTCTGCACTTAGGGTGGGTGCTGAAGGGACACATCCCCCAGGGTGTGGAATATCTAGAGGCTTCTGACTTTGCTTCATATTTAACATTGAATTCTGAAAATTATCAAGTCAGACAATGTAATATTGCTTTTTATGCCTGCAGGAACAGAAATGGGAAGGGGCCTGAATCTGAATGTTGCCTTAATACATGGAGGCTACTTTACACAGTTATCTCATCCAAATATTAAATTACAGTCATTTATATCAAAGAAGTAGACTCGATGGCATGCAGATACCAGGTATGATGTTACATACCCGGTTCAAAAGGCACAGCAGCGTTGTAAAGCTCCAGTGTTCGGGAATGCTTTCTATCCAGTGCTTTGGGCTAGCCTGCCTCCAGAGTGGGGACCTGGCTCTTGGACCTGGCTCTGAAACTCCAACAGGGATGTAGACAACTTCCTGGTTGGAGGCATCCCTGAAGGGATGATTCCTGTTCTGCTGCATGAAGTCAGCATAACTGTGGCTCAGGTGTGAAATTAGGGGTTTAGTTGGTGTATTGTTATTGCTGCGAGGCAGTAACAAGGGTTTTGGGCATTCTCCTTGCAGAAAGCATATCTAAAAGATGATAAGAGACTGATCTTTTTTCCATAGGATAGATCTTATGGTGCCCCAAGGCTCCCTGCTCGCTGTAGTTGGCCAGGTGGGTGCTGGGAAGTCCTCCTTGCTGGCAGCATTCCTCGGTGAGCTGGAGCAGACCCACGGCTCTGTGACAGTGATGGTAATTTCTCCCCTGAGCGTTTACTTCTAATCAGGCTGATTTCAGGAAGAGGAAGGTATTAACCAAGGCATGGGTACTTGATTAAAATCCCTTTTAATGCTGAATTTTAACAGAGGCTGTAGGTAGCAACCTGCATTATATTATCTGAAGGTGCTTTAAGGTCTCTCACATGAGTCTGGCCCTTGGGAGTGGGAGCTGGAATGGGACTTCAAAGATCCAGTTACACTTCCCACCTGGCAGTGAGCTGAAGTGGTGTTCTGGTAGATCATGACACACACTCAGTCTCCTCCTCTCTAAGATAACGAGAGGACAGACCGATTTTGCAGAGCCCTCTGAGACCTGTCATGGTGATGATCATGCCAGATTCTTGTGAAGCTAATTGGGAGACTTCTCTGCAAAGACAGGTTCCCGCAGCGTCAAGTTGAGCTCATGTAAAAGATCCTCCACTTGTGTTTTTCCAGGGCACTGCAGCTTATGTCCCCCAGGAAGCCTGGATACAGAATGCTTCAGTGGAAGATAATATTCTCTTTGGAAAAGAGATGGATGAAGCGTGGTTCAGCAGAGTGATAGATGCTTGTGCGCTGCAGCCTGATCTGGAGAGCTTCCCTTCAGGGCAGAAGAGTGAAATAGGAGAGAAGGTACAGACTGCTTTTGGCTGACTTTTCCATGCAGCTATAACTCTGGGTGTCCTGCTTAAAACTTCCAGGACAGAACTTGGCAGAAGGCAGGTGCTCAGTAGTTCCTGAAAAGCTGGACTGGGATTTAACTGGCTCTGAAGCCCACCTCTGGACAGTTAACCTAACCAGGGGTTCAAGGTGCTTAGGAGAAAATCAGCAGATCCAGGTCATTCTTGGGGCCTCTTTTGCAGGAGACTGGAACTGCTCAAGAGAATCTGCATCTCAGGAGCCCTGTTCAGGGGTGGGGGTGGAGAGGAGAGAGGTGTGCTGGTTTAAAAATACCTTTTTACAGGGAATAAATATATCTGGAGGGCAGAAGCAAAGGGTGAACCTTGCTCGTGCTGTGTACCAGAAGGCCTCGATTTACCTGCTAGATGACCCCCTCTCTGCTGTTGATGCCCATGTTGGACAGCACATTTTTGAACAGGTTCTTGGACACAATGGCTTACTGAAGGACAAGGTACACTCCAAATCCTGTGCTGTAAAAGGCTGCAAAATGCATCTAATTATCACAGCCCGTGAAACGCTTCCAGTAGGGTGGGTTATTCCCTTATCACATCAGGGTTTTGCTGGTAGCAGCAGATGTTCTGCTGTGAACAGCAGTGGAGCAGGCAGCCTCTGCAGCCCACACGGCACAGGGCAGTCCTGCAGTGAATCCTACTTAGGGGAGGAAGGCTGAAAAGTCAAGTTCTCCTGCTAGACTGTCTTTACTCTCAAACAAACCATGTGCCTAGTTCCAGCCTTCCTTCTGCAGCACGTTTGTAGTGCTCTGGTTCCCATCCTTGCTCCTCTGTGCCCTGCGTGGCACAAGGCAGGTCGGTTCACTCCTCCACTCCGAGTTCCCCACATTCAAAACAGCCAGGAAGCTGTGCTGCAGGTTTAGACCATCAGGGAGGCTCAGAAGTGATGGGGATAAATAACAAATAGATCTCCATGGTAGTAAATGTCACAGCTCCCACCCAGGACAGGTCTGTCTGTCGGAAGGCACGCCTGCAGCCGCCCACGCCAGCGGGGAAGCCAGACCGACTGTGAGTGCCCCCTCCCTAAGTGCCCCCTCTCCTTGAGCAGACCCGTGTGCTGGCCACACACACGATCAACATTCTGCCACAAGTGGACAAGGTCGTTTTTCTGGTGGATGGAACGATCTCAGAAATGGGTTCCTACCAAGAGCTTCTCCAGAGGAACGGGGCCTTTGCAGAGTTCCTTCGTTCACACGTTCCCGCAGGAGAGAGGACAGGTGCTGGTTTCCCAGGTACCCACATGAGTTGGGAGCGGTCTTCCTACGTCTGTCAGTTAATTAACATTCTAGTTACCATTAAAGAACTGAGGGGAGGGCAGTCTGCTGCTGTTCCAGTTGGGAAGAGGGAAGAGAGACTAAAGCTGGAAAAGCCACGTTTGTTCTGTGATGGACATTTAAAGCTGAGACCCGGTCGCAGTACTGCCACTTTGTGAGGGGGGAAATACACCAGTGGAAGTAGCTGACATGTCACCTCAGATTGGGTCTTGAACAAACAGTCCCATCCTGGTAGGCAAGTCACACAGCAAAGAGAATCACCCACTCTACGTGCTGTTCTTCAAGTCTCACCTTGCTATTTCTACCCTCAGCACCAGTCCTTTGTAACGAGTCTCTCCTCCCTGTTACCCCTCTTCTCAGGGAATTCAGGTCTGTACAGGCCCAGACGGGATTCTAAAGCATTTGTATTTCACAGCTGGAGGAGACCCCAGAGGAACCATCCCCTCTAGAAATGGCCCATCGCAAGAGAAGCTGCTTGGGTAAGCTAGGGACACTCAGACACTAAAGAACTTGCTCCAAAAGCCCACACAAGCCTACGTGGAGGCTCTCACTGAGCATGATGCAGGGTTGGGATTGAATCAGTAACAAGAGCAGACAAGCCAAACTCAAGAGTAGGTGAGAAACTGCTCTTGGATGTGGAGGTTGAGTGAAGCTTCCACAAGGAGCCAGAATTTGTTCCAAAGCTCACGGAGAAGGCATCTTCTTGCTGTCCACTTCCCAGTTTGACTCATTTCAAGCCAGGCAGAGTTAGTGGAAGCTTACACCCTCTGCCTGTCCCTAGCTGGAAGAGTCCAGTACCCCCTGTAAGTACAGATGTTGGTTGAGGTCGCTGTGGAGAACCTTGAGACTGCAGCCCTCAAAGCAGGCACGAGTAGAGGGGTCGGTGGGCAAGGAGATCCAGCACTGGAACACTCACTGCCTTGGCTAAAACCTGAGAGGATTCCTGTTGTCTTTCTGAAGTGCTGCAGGAAGGGACACCGTTCCTGTCAGTCAGTGCACCACTGCTGTGGGCACCGAAGGGACCTTAACCAAGGGAGAGAGGACTCGGCCTGGCAGGGTAAGCACAGCCCCTCCTGCAGCGCAGAGACACACCATGGGCTTAGTACTCAAGGCAGGTGGGTCAGCCCACTGCCCAAGCTGAACCAGGGTGTCTCGAGGGCCCTCAACTGGGCCGCACGGCCTTGCCCTGCGACTGAGACAAAGGCTCCTCAGAGCTGTCCTACAGGGCACCCTCTGTGCGAGCCGTGTCCCCCTGGGCCCCCAGTCGAGTGGATACCCCATAAGAAGTCAGTCCTTGTTTCAGAGGTATTTCTCTTTGCCAACAAGCCGGACCCTCCCAGCCTCTCCTCCTGTTGTGCCCCAGGTTAACATCGCGATTTACGCCGCCTACCTGAAGGCAACAGGCCTGCTGCTGTGTGTGTACACCCTCCTGCTGTTCACCTGCCAGCAGACCCTGTCCTTCTCCCGTGGGTACTGGCTCAGCGTGTGGACAGACGACCCTGTCCTCAACGGGACCCAGCGGCACACGGGGCTGAGAGTCGGAGTCTTTGCTGCACTAGGAGTCATTCAAGGTCCGTGCTCACCTCATGCTCCTCAGTATTTCCATCTCCTTGTCCCATGTCCAGGACCTTTTCTCACAGTATAAACAAGTGCATCCCCACGGGCTCCTGGCCTCCTGGGCTTCTGGCATCAGCCCTAAAGGTTTGGCATAGGCCCTAAAACTCCAGCCTCTGACGCACAGAGGGGATTTCTAAGGGATCTGAGCACTCTTTCCAGCATTACTGCCTGAAATTCTACTTCATGGCATGCTGGAAGTGTTCTCCTGTGCCTGCCAGCAGCCTGTGATGAATAGCATCTTCCTCTACATTTCCTGCTAGAACTAAGTCACCTGAGCTTCTAAAAAACAGTAAGCAATGGAAGAACTATAGCATCCTTATTTTTCTTCCTGTCCTCTTGTATCCAACACCTTTTGCACTACTTTCTTCCCCTTACCCCTTTCTGTTCCTCCAGTTTAAATGGATCAGATCAAAGTGCAAGCAGCGGCTCTTCTCTGTGCCGAATTACATCTTGGTTTGGGTCTTCTGAGTATGGAGAGAGAGAAGAGGAAGCTGTGGAATTCTGTTCCTTTAAATCTGTCTCTTTAACAATAGCCACAATTCTTTTGGCTGCTCTTAAAAAACAAGAAAACAAAAAAAAATAACCCACTAAACCCAAACCAACCTGCTTGTTTGGGACAGAAACAAAATCTGGGAAAATTCTCAGCCCCAGTGAGAAGAGATTGGGACAGTTTTGAGTGAGCTGGGAAGAGTGGAGGGTCGGGTACCTTCTGTGCCAGTGGTGGAGCTGGAGGCAGGAGACCTCTGAGACTTTCAGGGATTCAAATTCCAGCCATGCTCACTCTGTGAAGGGTAAAGAGTTTATCCTGGTGCTGAATCCGTGCCCCATCAAGTTCACATAGAAGGTTGTCTCTCCCTCTGTGCCCTATGGAAAGGGTAGTTTACCTGGCAGCTCTGAGACCCGGCTTAATTGTTACCGAAGAGCGAGTCAGCCCCTTTCACTGGTGCAGCACTAAGGGAATGTCACGATCTCACTGGGGGAACTTGGGGCTGAGTTTGTTCAGACCTGGTAACAGGTTCTTTTCTATCTTGCAGCCCTGGTGACGTTTGCCTCCACAGCTGCAGTCCTTCTCGGAGGTGTGTTGGCGTCACAGAAGCTGTTCCTGCAGCTGCTGAGGAACGTGGCTCGCTCCCCAATGATCTTCTTTGAGCAAACCCCCATTGGAAACCTGCTGAACCGCTTCTCCAGGGAAATGGATGCTATTGATTCTGTCATCCCTGACAAGCTGAAGTCCTTGCTGGGATTCTTCTTCCACTTGCTGGAGATCTACCTCGTGATTGTGGTGGCTACACCGAAGGCAGTGATGGCTGTGGTGCCCCTGACAGCTCTTTATGCTGTCTTCCAGGTAGGAGCTCATAGAGGTGTGCAGGTCAGAGGGGCTGGCGTGGCCCTGTCCCTGCAGAAGGCCTCGTTCCATTTCTTAGGACAGAGAGCTAGCTGCATCATGTAGTGGGGGTAGCTCCTACTGAAGGTAGGACAGAGCAGGCAGGAATGGTACCTCCCCTCTTAGGGCCATCTCCTACCCACAGGACAGCGTGGACTGTTGCACTTGTTGAGCCCTTCCCACATGTCTGTGGAGCACCTGCACAGAGGCACAAACCTTCTAATCACTTCCCCTTCCATCCCCTTCGTGCCAGCACTTCTACGTCACCACGTCCTGCCAGCTGAGGCGCCAAGAGGCCGCCAGCAGGTCCCCCCTCTACTCCCACATTGCGGAAACCTTCCAGGGGAGCAGTGTGATCCGGGCTTACAGGGACCAGGAGAGATTTATCTTGAAAAGTGATTTTCTTGCGGATGAGACCCAGCGAGCGTGCTTCCCCGGAGCCGTGGCCGACAGGTACAAACCCACAGTGTGACAGCACAGGGTTTACTCTTGTGGAGGTGGCTGCTCTTGGGCCTTGGGTGAGGCATGCAGGGGGTTGGGGCTAGGGCAGCCTCTTCTTATGTTGGCACCGCAACCAAGGCGCTCCCATCTCCGCTGTGCAGCCTGGCACACACACACAGTAGAGGTATCGCTTGATGTCTGAAGTACAGGCAGCTGGTGGGAGGCCCATCATCCTGGGATGGAGCACACAGGGCCTGTGGCACACACAGAATCCACCCGATAACAGACCCTCAGCCATTCAACAGGCGAGGAGCACCTGGAGTGAGAGATGTCAGACCAACTTACCCTAAAAGCTGGGCACTGGCAGCTCACATCCAACAAGCCTTGGAGAAAATCCAGCAGAGACCATAAGCCAACCAGTTTGGACAGCGTGGAGCTGCTTGTGAGCTCATGGTGGCTGGAGAAGAGCAACCAGCACGTGACAAGGGCTTTGCTGAGCATCCTGTGCCCACAGCTCCCCAGGCGCTCTGCAGAGCAGCCACGGGTTCTGCTGGGAGAAGGGAAGGGCGTACCCAGGAGCAGCTCTGGACTCTCCTCCTCTTGCAGGTGGCTTGCTACCAACCTGGAGCTCCTGGGCAACGGCATCGTGTTGTTTGCAGCTCTCTTTGCAGCAATGGGCAGAGCCCAGCTCAGTGCAGGAACCGCTGGCTTCTCCGTGTCCTGTGCTCTGCAGGTAACTCCGGGGTGGTAAATGCCCTGCTGGCCTCTGGCTGGCTTTCTATTCCTGATGCCATCTTAATTTCTTGGGAACCACGAACTCCTTCCATGGCATTCTAGATGCCTTCCCCTCCCACGTGCACTGTCACCTCCGAGACCCCTGGCACATATGGCCTCCTGGGAGTGAGCTGCAGGTGCAGCCGGGTCGGCCCCTGTCCCAGCTGCTCGCAGCCTGGCTGCCAGAGCCCCAGAAGCAGCTGTGCTGCAGCATCCAGGGTGCTGGGATTTCCTTCCCCCTGAACCTGCCACGACACAGCTACAGCTGGGGGAGCCAGCTGGGCTCCTAGCACAGCTTACAGCCTCTCCTGAGGAGCTGCCCTTAGGTTTTAGCCTTCTAAGGGGTGATTCCTCAAGTAATTAGCTGACGAGGAGGCCTTTATAATTGAACACAGAGTACTAGGCCCCTCACAAGCACGGATCAAGGTGTGTTTGTGTGCCCTGACCCCGGTTTGTGTTTCTGCCAGGTAACCGGTGTGCTGAACTGGATGGTACGCTCCTGGACAGACCTGGAGAACAGCAGCGTCTCTGTGGAGAGAGTGAGGGAATACCAAAGCACTCCCAAGGAGGTAGAGAACCCACTGCTGGCCTGAGCAGCAGAGGCAAGCCTCTCTGCAAACTGAAGGAGTAACTTCTCTGTTCCACCTGGATGAACCCCCATGCCCCCCAAAGGGCTGGATCCGTTTCCATAAGGAGCTGCAGGCTCTGGGTTTTGGCCATGTGACCAGCCCTGTTTTATAACCTGTGGTCAGTGTCACTTCCCAAGGCCGTTAGGCACTGGGTGGCTGTTGCAACAGCCCCACTGATGGGAGGAGCTGGATTTCTGCCCGTATCTGGAGCACATGCTGAGGGTGTGAGTTCTGATGACACCACAGTAAGGGATGGCTGCTGGAGAGCCCTTCAGCCACTGAATGGCAGTTTTGCCTGTGCTCATTTCCATCATTTCCCTTCATGCCACCCTGGCACTGGCTGGAGGACAGCGTCACAGTCCCCTTCACAGGGCCACATCTCCCTCTATCGAACTGCTCATGACATCAGAGCTCTGCTGTGCACACAGACGTTTATCTCCAGTTTCAGTTGAGGTGACTGGTGTCCTTGCATGATGTAAGAGGTCAGTATCTGTGATACGAAAGCCAGTTTCTCTTCTGGGAACAGCAGCCAGCTCAGGGGTCTGGCACAGACACCCGCAGAAGCTTCTTGTCCTAGTCCAGCCACTCACTCAGCAGTTCCAGCTGTACCCCTCACTGTTTGGTTTCGTCTCCTCAGGCACCCTGGGCTCTGAACCACGAACCTCGAGATGGAGCTTGGCTCACTGAGGGAAGAATCGAGTTCAGGGACTACAGCCTGCGGTACCGGCCAGGCCTGGAGCTGGCTCTGCAGCACCTCACACTGACCATCCGTGGGCAGGAGAAGGTGAGTGAAGAGCAGGAGCGCTTGGTGCCTGCAGACCTGAGCAGATACAGCCTCTGCCCACACAAGGCTCAGGAACATGAGGGGGCCAGCACAGTGTGAGCTGTCTCTCACGCTGCACATCTCCTGTGAGGAAGTGCTTTCCAGGGGCTCCTGAGCAGCATTTCATTACATGAGTGGTTAGCAGTCACAGCTAAGGAGTTTCACTTTGAAATCCAGAGCCACACCGAGGCCCTATCCTAGCTGCTGACTCTTGCAGTTATTCTTCCCAAAGGTTTTCAAGATCCCTTCCCATACAACACAAACTAGAGGTGATTCCCTGTAAGGCAGCAGCACTGGGCTGCGTGACCCTGGGACAGCCCAGAGGATTTGATCCATGCAAAGCTGTCTCTCTCCAAGAGCCCGGGAAGAACCACATGAGAGGTCTGTCCTACCATGGAAAACCACCCTCGAGACCAAAAGCTTTCCATTGCACTCCACAGATAGGTGTAACTGGGAGGACTGGAGCTGGGAAATCCACTCTGGCTGTGGGGCTGCTGCGATTGGTGGAGGCTGCGGAAGGAGCGATCCTGATCGATGGACTGGATATCGCTCAACTGGGTCTGCACGACCTCAGATCCAACATAACTGTTGTTCCCCAGGTAGGAAATTCATTTCCAAAGCCCCTCGGCAGCGCTGTCAGACTTGACACCGAGGAAGGGGCTGTGGAGCTTCCGCAAGAGGAGGGGTGCTCCCAGGCACCAAAGCTGGGGATAGCTGAGGGTCAGGCCACGCCACGCATGTCTCCCACTCCCCATACTGTCAGCCAGACGTGGGCCCAGCAGGGAAAACGGGGCAGCTCAGTCCTGCTGCTCGTTTCAGGAGTGCCCTGTGCTGTCTCTGCCCAGGATCCAGTCCTGTTTGCCGGCTCCCTCAGAATGAATCTCGACCCGTTGAACCGCTGCAGCGACGCAGACATCTGGGCAGCCCTGGAACTGACTCACCTCAAGGACTTCGTGGCGGATTTGCCAGACCAGCTGGAATACCAGTGCAGTGACCGAGGGGAAAGCCTGAGGTATGTTACCTGCAGGGACACAGGCAGCGCCAGCCCAGGCTCGGGGAGTCACAGCTCCAGGGACAGGGCCTCTGGTTAACTGAAAACTAAACCTCCAGCCCGGTGCCCAGACAGCCCCCTCTGCGCTCCCACCCTGTTGGGCAGCGTGACATCAAACCCAGGTCACCAAGCAGAAGACATGTGGGACTCAATCAGGGCGGTGGCTGGTGCTAGTGCAGTGCCCAAACCCCAACACCCCACTCCCAGGGCACATCTCCTGGGGGCACCAACAACATTCCCAGCTTCCCTCAGCTGGTCCCTGCGTGCCACCGGCCCCACTCACCCTTTCAGGGGAGGAAACAACCACCTTTTCATTACTCTTTCACACCACCCCGTGTTCTGACCCCGGGAGCGGCGGACACTCCATTCACCACCCCTGCTCCCTTGCAGCGCTGGTCAGAAGCAGCTGCTGTGCCTGGCCCGAGCGCTGCTTCGGAAAACCAGAGTCCTGGTGCTGGACGAGGCCACGGCAGCGGTTGATGTGGAGACCGACCTTCAGATTCAGTCCATGCTGAGGACCCAGTTCAAAGACAGCACAGTGCTGACAGTCGCTCACCGGATAAACACCATCCTGGACTGCGACAGGTGAGACACACCCCCAGGAGGCAGACACAGGCACTGTCTGATCTGACAGACCCCTGTTGGTAGCCAGCAGCAGTTTCGTTTCCATCCTTTCCTCATTCAAGCCTCAAAGCTTTGCTGTAGAGGCTGCAGGAGCCGCAGCTTAACGTCAGCGAGGCACCAGCAGGCCTTGAAGGTCCCCGACCCCATCTGGCACACTCTGTGCTGTGCCGTGCCCCCTCTTCCCCACTGACAGCAAGCCCATGGCTGCAGCCCTTTGCTTCACCCCAAAACTGCACAGCTAAAACACCCTTTCTCAAACCTGGCTCTGGCCTCTGCAGCCAGAGCTCTCCCCCCGCAGCCTCCCTACCTCCAGAGGAACCCGTGTCTGTCCCACAGCAGTTTCACTGCTGGAAACCTGCGGGGTTGACTTAGGAGCAAGAACCACAATGCACGTTAGAGGCAGATAGAAATACCTACGTTTACTTTGGCCGCTGGTGCATCCCAAGCTCACAGTTCTGTTTTAATGTTTGCAGGATTCTAGTCTTGGAGAACGGTCAGGTAGCTGAGTTTGACACCCCGGAACACTTAATAGCTCGGAAGGGGCTGTTCTTCAGACTGATGGAAGAGTCTGGCCTCGCGTGACACACTCACGGGCCACGCTGTGATTTCACCACTCAGGAATAATTGATCTCGTAATTGAGCCGCTCTCTGGCTTCTCTGAAATGCCCCAAGCAAAGCTGTGACCGCAGGGAGCAGACCAAAAGGGAGCACTGGGGATTCGCATTATTTCCATTGGAAACGCAGCAATTCCATCTCCTTTATGCTTCCAGATACCAAAGCCTCGCTCCTCTGGTGAAACTGAGCCAGAACTTAAACGCTTCGTTGTCTTTACAGTGTGGGAGCACACAAGCCAGAGGAACAGACTGCAGTGTTTCCAACCCACGCTGTAAGCGGAGCCCATACACACCACTGTACTTACAGGTTACGCTGATGATTTTTACAAGCCAACCAGACTTTATGATCAGCAAACAAGAATGTAGCTGCTACCAAGCCAACTCAACCGTTTACAGCTTGTCCCCAGCTGCAGAACAAATTTAGCCTTTTGCTAACACCATTCTGCACCAACACGGTGAAGCCCAGGACAGCGGCTGGGGCGAGTCACCCGCAGCCAGAAACACCAAAGGGGGTTCTGCAACACAGCACCAGCACGTACAGCTGCCCAGGGGCTGCCCAACATCAGATCCACCCCCTTCCATGCCAGCCTGCAGAATCGTGCTGAGCAGAGGCTGACCCAGAGAAGAGACCTGGCTTCAACACAGGGCAGAGCAACTCACCTGGGAGCAGGAACAGAGCATCTCTCTGTCTGCTGAAGGCTCAGCACAGCCCCGCTGCCAGGTGCTGCCTGGTCGCAGCAGAGCACATTGCAGCACCAGCATTTCCAAACTGAATTTGGCCACACAGAATCTGGGTGGAGGGAAGCGTGTCGTGTCGTCCCCCCCCCCAACTGCCTGCAGTGCAGCAGCCTGGCAGATGGGGAGAGCAGCCAGGACTCACCTGGTAACCTGGTGGGTCGTTCCCAGTTTCCCCATAGAGTGCAGGTTTCCCTGCTGCGTGTGCCCCTCTGCCCCGCTCCCCTTTCCCCCCGGATGTGGCTTTAACACACCAGGACAGCACCTGAAAGCAAAACCTGGCCGGGCTGCCCGCCCAGGAGCAGCCATGAGCCAGTGTGCTGGCCAGCTCCTACAGAGACACTGTCCAGTTCCGTGACCTGCCAAAGCACTTCCTTTTCTAGAGAGATGAAATAAAACCAGAATCAAGCACTGAAAGGCGTCTCCAGTAAGCTGAAATAAACAGGGTGTGAAAGGGGGCGATGGGGGCAGGATGGGAAGGGTCAGCCCAGAGCAGCAAACCAGGCGGTTCCTCCTGACAGCCCTTGGTAGCCTCCTCACCCAGGTCAGGAGCAGGGACTCACCCTCTCCAGGAGCAGGGACATTTCTGCTGGGTGGGCGCCTGAGGCAGAGTCTGGCGCCTGCAGCCAGACTGGTGCTCACATACCTGGGGAGAAGTGGCTTTTTCCTCTGGTTTCTCTGAACCTCAGAGACACAAAAAGAGTTGAGCAACAGGCATGAGGCAGGAGCACTCCAAAGGGTCATCGGTGGATCTCACAGCCAGGAACTGTCAGCTGGAGGAACAGGTATTTCTGAACTGAGGGCAAAGAGAAGCAGACCTGGCAGAGCATTGCTGGGTAATTCTGAGACACCTTTTAGCACAGCGTGATCTCCGATACAAACTTCTCTTAAATGCCCCGTTTCTGTTCCTAAGGTGCGGAGAGATGACAACAGGAGAAAATGATCAGGATGTGTAGTCACACTGGTGTTCAGAGGGACAGTTTTGCTGTTGGCCACTCACTGTGTCTGGCAAGCTCATTTCTCTCTGCACCACGTTCCTGTTTGCTCCGATCTTCCCACCCTGTCGGTCACAATGCTGCACACTGGGCGACAGGAAAGCTCAAACCACTCCTCCCCACAGGCCCTGGGCACCACGTGCATGGCCAAGGGCCACAGCACCGCTGAGTCCTGCTCCTGCTCCATCGTTACTACCTGGGCAGCTCAGGCTGTGGTACTCAGAGTACAAGAGAAACCCTGAGCTGGGCTCCAGCCCTACCACAGCTTCCTGCCCACCCAGACACCAGATCGAGCAGCCTGCCTGGCCTCAGCAGACCAGTCCCGTCTATTTCCAAGGCACTGCTGAAGCCAGCCCCTTGCGATTACAGAGCAAGAGATGACACACTAGGGGGTTTTTTCAAACAGATTTTTACTGTAAGTTCTTTGCAAATATTTGTATGGTCATTACAAAAAATACTAAAGAAAATTTCCATCTCTTCAATTCCAGAGAGTCATAATTTACAAAAAATAAATAGTTTTACTCTAGAGACAACACTTGTCTAGTATTAAGGTCAGCAAGAACATTCACGGCAGTCCACATTCTCAGAGCGCTGAGGATCTGGGTCCGTCTGACTTCGTTTGCCTTCTTCCAGCATTTTCCTTTAAAATAAGACTAATCAGAACATGAGAAAAGGAACTTTTCAATGAACAGTGAACACAGATCCTGAAAACCAGACTCCATGGCTAAGCAACTGTGAGACCCCCGACACACAACATGGAAACAGTGCAATTTTTGTTTTGAAACAGCTGTAACAGAACAGTTTCCGACAGAGGGACGAGGCAGCAGCAGCAGCATGAAGGGCATTTCTTCGATATAAGGCTAATGGTCCTTGGCGTGGCAGAGCTGCTGTCCAAGCCCAGCCTGCCAAAGCCAAGGGTGTTACAGTGAGCATCACGCTGAGCCCACACCCCGCTGGGGCAGAGCCCCACTGCTCAGCCCAGGCCCCACAGCCATTGCCAGGATTCCGAATTCCTGAGGGAAGGGGGTGTGTGGTCGGGTACCACCAGCTGCTGCACGTGTCTGGCTCGGGGTGATTGTCGCTCTTGGGAGGCCACAGCACTGCTCTGAGGGGGGCTGACTGTGCTCGCTCCCGTCAGCACGACAGGGAGCTCACGGCTGTACACTGTACACACGCACCAAACCTTCAGGAGAAGGCATCAAAGCATCAACCACGAGCAGTGAACACCTCCCAGAGAGTCTGGCACGTGTGTTCTTTAACAAAAAGAAAAATCTTTGGACTGTGGTGCTGCAGGCCCCAAAATGTCCCAGTGCACCCCACCACACACAGCTCCTTGAGTGAGGATGGGGCAAACAAGCCAGGAACTAACATCTGTAAAACTGGTTTAAACCAAAGACCAAGGGGGCTCCAGGACACGAGAGCAGACGGAAAGAAAAACTTTTCTGAACTCCTCCGACGAGTCGCCCTGCCTGACGCCTGAGCCCGTAACGAGGTGCCAGGCAGAAATTAAAAGTCTCTGAAGTGTTCTGCACGGTGCACGTGCTCCTCCTAAAGCTGGCTGAAATCAAAGGAGAACGAAGAGAGAAGGAAATTGCATTCTGTTACTCCCAGCAGCTGCTCTGGTGACTTCACTGGGTCTGAAAGGGAAGGTGTGACACCCGCTCGGGGTTGGAGCTCCCCCAAGGTATTGCACTCCTCCTCCCCACGTGAACCAGCCAGGTCCAAGTGTTACACCAAGCCTGAATCTTTGGCCATGCTATAGAAAATGCCTTTTTCCTGAAGCAGGCGGTCTGGGCTACCACACTCCACCACTTCTCCTCTGTCCAGGACTAGAACTCTGTAAAACAAGGAGAAGAAACCAACCAACCAGTCAGCAGCAGCTCCAGAAAGGTGGCAAACACCGAGGCACATGTCCAGGCGCCAGCTGCAGCAGAGCCTCTCCCAGTTGTGCCTAAATTAGGGCAAGACCCAGGAATAGTCTCCAGTCCTTGCCTGCCTGGCTGTCCTGGCTTGCTTGGGCAGGAACAGCACACCAGTGGCACGACCAGGCACCAGAGCAGCTCCCCAGACCAAGCACAGCCCCCACAGCCCCCCACCCCATCAGAACAGGGACTCCAGCAGCCCTGCAGGGAGGAGACCAACAAGCACTCAGCTCACACAAAGGTGCCCCTTTAGGTAGAGCCCAGAGCAGGACACACATGGTGTTCTCTGCCACAGCAGTGGTGTTACTGTACCTTGTGTAGTCCATGATGGTGTTCAGGCGATGTGCTATGGTTAAGACAGTACATTCTTCAAACTGAGACTTGATTGTGGACTGGATGAGTTTGTCTGTTTCAAGATCCACAGCAGCTGTGGCTTCATCCAGAACCAGGATCTTGGACTTGCGGAGCAGAGCTCGCGCCAGGCACACGAGCTGGCGCTGCCCCACACTGCACAGATGGGATGGGAGTGTCAGGAGGAGGCAGCACAAGTCTGCAGCATTCTCTTGGAAGCCCAGCAGTTCCCTCTAACAGCCCTTCAGAAGCAGAGGTGCCAAGAAACCAGCAAGATGGGTCAGGCTGGTTTTAACGCTTCACTCACAGCATGTGACACCAGAGCCCCACACAGCGAAGCCTTGGCAGTGCACTGAGATGGTGTTACAACCCAATCAACACAGTGCTGAGGATGGGGCTTAAAGCAGTTCCTGCAGACTGAACACTGCTCTGGTGGCAAAAAGCAAGCTCAACTCCCTGGAAAAACCACATCTGTTGGGCAGGAGCCACGATGTTCACAGCATCGGCTATAAATAGCGGGCTGCTCTACCAAAGTCCCCTCGGAGGCTGCCCGAGCTGTCAGACCTCGCAGCACTCCCAAAATCACTTTCAGTTCCCTCACTTGAGAGTTTCACACATGCTGAATAAAGTCTAGCTGGTTGCCCAGCTGGTCACGCGATGAGAAGTCCCCGGCTCCCTCCCCAGCTCTCAGGTGGGGCGGGGCAGCCCCACACTGCATGGCTACTGCTGGGGCCTCACTACGCGCTGCCCGAGGGAGCCCCATGGCTCCTGGGGGCAGGGAGCCGAGCTGCGGACAGGGAGGCACAGCTCCCCCTTTCACAAGCACGGTTCTCTGACCTACCTGAGGTTCTCTCCACCTTCAGCACACTCGTGGTTGAGTTTATCAGGAAGGGAGGACACAAAGTTTTTCAGGTGAGCCAGTTCCAAAGACCTCCAGATGTCCTCATCGGAGTGCTGGTCGAACGGGTCGAGATTCATCCGCAGAGACCCAGAGAACAGTATTGGGTCCTGCAGAGAAAGGGGTGATTGCCAGCGTACACTGAACATGGCAAGTGCTCCAGAGACATTCCTTAGATAGGGAACGGAAAGCAGCGTGTCCAGCTGCAGCTCCAAGCAAGTCAGCCCACTGAGTTTAGGAGTGAGACCTCACTTTTTCCAACAACAGCTTGTTGTTCTCCCTCACCCTTACGCCTTATGCTGCCTGAGGGCCTGACCTCTGCCCCCTGCAGACCTTTCCATGAGTCAGTAACTCATGAATTCCAGAGAAAAAAAAAAACAAACCACATGAAAAAACCCCCCCAAAAAAACCCAAGAAAAAAACAACCACAAAACAAACACCCAGCTCTCTTTTTACTGGGCTGCTGTTAAAGACTGCGCAACTCCCCACCCAACCCTCTGTCAGCAGGACAAGGTCAGCCGTCCACTCCTCTGGGAGTTACACCATCAGGAAACATGTCACAAGTCTGCAGCTGCAGGATTAGTGAGGCCAAAGCACTTTTTCCTTGGACATGGAGAAAGGTACTGCTGACCTGTCAGTGTCAGGCTGCCACAAATCAACCAGAAGGAGAAACCAAAGCCCCAAAGCCCCCAGATCTGTACAAGAAGGGGTGCAGAAAGCCCTTCAGCGTGCTTGCTTGTTGTGCTGCAGTGGTGGTTTGTACAGGAATGTGTCATAGTCTCACACTGAATCAACAGACAGTAAAAGCTACACTGTGAGAACAAGTGACTTGAGAGGCGAGTCCAGCCCAGACACACTCCCCAGTGTTTTGGACAATGAAGGCCCCAGGTGCTGGGCTGCACTGGGATGGTTCCATGCAGGTTTGGGTGAGCACACCGCACACCTCGCTCAGGAGGCCTGGCTGAAGTCAGGCTGCTCTGCACAGAGACCCTGAGCACGTCTGGAGCCTGAAGCAGCAGTGCAAACCCCATCCCTCACCTCACCTCCCATCTGCTTCTGACAGAGTGAACCTCCTGAAGTGACAGGGGCACCCATCTCCAGGGGCCTCTCCTGAGGGGTCCCACAAGCTCAAACACTCCCACTCGACTTCCCCACTACGGGCCATGGGGATGGTCCCAGTGCCTGAGGGATCCTGTCCAGGTGCTCAGTGGGACCAGACCTCCCCTCTGGGGCTGTCTCTAGCACTGAAGGAATCAGCATGGGGTGCTGACACCACCCCGACTCCAGGGGCCAGGGTGTTGCATCCACATCACAACTTGGCCACAGCCAAGCCCTACTTGTCACTCAGCACAGGCCAGCTAGGAAAGAAGCCTGGTTTCCAGTCCACGGAAGAGCCTGCTGAAACAACTCCCTCTGCTGCCTATAGGAAGAACCCTTTCTCCTGACAAAAGGAGTTCGGATAGCAGCGAGATTCCACACCTACCTGAGGGATGATGGTGATCTTGAACCGCAGGTCATGGAGCCCTATCTGTGCAATGTTAACTCCATCAATAATAATCTCTCCTTCAGCTGCCTCATTAATACGAAACAAACCTAAAGTGAGTGAGGATTTTCCAGCTCCTGTTCTTCCAACTATTCCGATCTGTGGGAAGAAACACAGGACAACTTACTCTGGGGAAGGGTGAAAGCGTTTTCAAACATTACTGGAAATGGACACATCTGCAGAAGGTGTTTGCTGGGCTCTCAACATCCCAGGACAGCCTAACAAATTGAGGCCGAATAAAGGGGAAGAAAAATCACTGGATATGAAAAAACAAGAACTGAAAGCATCAAAATGCACAATGCAATCACAGAAAGGCAGATGGAATTGGGTAGAGCAGGACTCAGTTTCCCTAATCCTTTGTTTGGTTCATGCTTCACAGCTACAGTTGCAGACTTGACATTTATCTCATTTGAATTAATAGCAAGAACACAATCCAAAAGCACTCAGTTTCACACTGTATGCTTTGCTTCCCTATTAGACTGAAGTCTTTGCTTCTTTTTCATCCATATACAAGTTTGCTACTTGGGTTGGTTGACAGGTGTCTTGCCTTTTGCCCTTTCCAGCCACTCAGTTTGGTGTCCTGCCCATATCTGTGGGCAGAACACAACTAGGGATGCTGGGTACATCTGTCTTGCAGCTCCTTTTATGCTGCTGTGCAAGATCACACTATTATCTGCAGGGAAGATGACGTATAGACCTCACTTCCTTTGGAAGCCCAACCAAAAGAGACTTTGCAAGCCCCAGGACAGTGTACCTTCATCCCAGGACACACCGTGACAGGATGAGAGCCCACAGCCTCTGCCAGTTGCAGCAAGGTGGATTCTACAGAAGCTCTGCTTGTTCTTAAGGACCCAAGGCACACTACCATCAGCCCAGACCTCTTCTGGCTTATGCATGCACTTACACACAGTGACTCTGTGCTGTGAGTTCAGACTGGTTACCTTCTCGCCCCCGTTTATGGTGACATTGATGTTCTTCAGAACCAAATCCAAGTCCTGCCGGTAGCGCAGGCCGTAGCCTCGGAACTCCACCTTCCCTTCCTCGGGCCAGGTGCTGGCTGGGGCCGTGCGTTCAATGCTCCATTCGGCCTGAAAGGATCACACAGGCATAGGTCATCAGCTCCCCCTTCAACAGGGCACAGGCTCAGAGGGGAAAGGCATTAAAGAAAATCCTTGTCAGTTCATAATTCGCAGGAGGAACTGTGATGAGGATGATGGGAGGAGAGGGGAAGAGCTGCCCTGAGGCAGATGAAATGGTTTATGTAGCCCAGGGTGTTACTATCACCAGTCCCACTTGCTGGGCAAACTCCCCTGTTCCTAAAGGCAGAATTTGGTTTTATTTCTCATTATTCTACTCTGGTTTCCCCCTGAGTTGAGCCTGTTCTGCCCATGACAGTGATTGGTGAGTTATCTCCCTGTCCTTACCTCAACCCAGGAGCCCTCACCCACCTAGCCGAGGAGGGAAGTGACAGAGCAGCTCTGGGGGCTCCTGGTGTCCAGCCAGGGCCAACCCAGCACTCTCACTAAGGAAACCACCCTGGACACCAGACACACAACTCTAAGCTGTGTAACCCAGACATAAGCACTAGAAGATTAACAAGCTGGTAAAATAAACAGCTGTTGCCTCAGCCTCCCTCAGAGGTGGGAGAGAACACGCCCCGCTGCACTCACTTCCCCTGCCAAACTAAAGGCTTTTCACTGTGTAAACACTGCTCTGCCACCAGACACCAGGGAACAGCCTATGGAGGGTCCTCATAAGGTCTGGCTGCAAAATCAATGAGTCAGGTTCAAGTGACAGGCACGGCAAAGGAACCACAGGGAACTGCTCTGCAGCCAGAAGGGGCACAGCTGCAGACAAAGGAATGGCTGGGTGATTTGTATCCAAAAAGCAAAGCCTCTTCCCTGCCTTTACCAGAGCAGAGAGAAACACAAATAAAAGATAGTATCTGAGCACTTAGGAAACCAAAAAGCTTTGTACAGCTCCACTGCTCAGCCCAGGGCAGAACAGCCCATTTCCTAAACAACAGTGTCCAAGTATCAGCAGATACACCTCAAAAACAGGAGCTTCCCACCAACACCCAGCCTGTCCCTCAAGGTGGCACTGAGCACCATGCCATCCTGGGGTCAGAGGACATCCCGGCAGCACTCCCAGCCAGGTGCTAGGAGGCCTCAGAACAGGGCACTGGCTTTTACAGGCATGGTGGACAACTCAACACACCTCCTTCTCCATCTCAGCGTACTCTTTGACTCTCTCCACAGCAACGATGTTGGTCTCCAGCTCAGAGGACATGCGAACCAGCCAGTTCAGGTACGCTGTAATCTGCAAGAAGCAAAGTAGTCCAGAAGCCACTGACACAAAATGTTACCTGCAGCAAACAAAACCCACCAGCCAAAGCCCTGCAAGTTTATGGAGAGCTCAGACATGGACCAGATCAGTGCTGGAGTAGAGAAAGGTCCAGATGCCTTTAACGTGCAGGGGATGAGCTGGCTCAGCCACATCCCCTCACACAGGCTGGGCACAGAGCAACTTCCCAGCCTCCTTCCAGATGCTCTGTGCACATATTAACAGTCACTTCCTTATGTTCCTGGTATTAATGTTCCCTCCAAAGCTGTAGCAAGGTTCTGACTTCCTGGTGTGGTCGTACAATTCAGAGCTTCTTTGTTTGGTTTAAAAAAACCGAAGAAATAAGAAAGGCAAAGTTACCTGCAGGGAGTAGGAGACCGAGAGGCCGACCAGCCCCGCGCTGAGCTTGCTGCGTGCCATCACCGCAAACAGCGCCGCGAAGAGGACAATGCAGTTCCCCACGTACTCCAGACGGACAGCCAGCCACCTGCAGCACAGAGAAACATGACACATCTGCCCAGTAATGCACTCAGAGAATTAGGAATCCCGTTTTTGAGAAGATTAGTACTACAGCATCTGTGTACTGCAACACAGGAGCTGCATGGTAGCTGAGGTCCTGCTCCAGCAGCATGCAAACCTACAGGCATCCACAATTAACAGACTGTTGGGATGCAGGAATTCCTGTCCTGGCTCAGAAAGCAGCTGTGATTAATACAGGATCAATTAATCAAAGTTTTAAAAAGTTCACTGAGAAGTAAGGCAGGAACTCTCAGATAGAAGAGAAATTCCAAATTAATTTTAATCCCATCAGCAAAGTTTAAGTAAATCCCTGTCCAACAGGATGTATCCTCCCAGGCTTCCCAGCCCTGGAGAGGCATGTGGAGAGCCACAACTGCTAAAGAGCACAGAACCACGTCCTCCCTACTGCACTCAACAGTTGACCCCGCTGTTACCTGTTTGCAACTATGCTTGGGTAATAAGCCTTCTGATTTTCATCCACCTTCGTATCGTTCTGCTTTATGAAGCGTGCCTGCTCCTCAAAGGCTCGGATGACACTGACTCCCAGGAGGGTCTCGTTGAAGTGTGAGTACACAGGGGAACGGCTGACGGACTCGAGGCGCTTGAGCTGGCGCGACGTGGCCACGTAAAACCTCTGCAAACCAGAGCACAAGAACTACAGTTACATCCAGGCTGTGTCTGAAAGACAAAGGGAGCCAGAGGAGAGCTCCCTGCCATCTGGGCTGTTACTCACAGAGATTCAAGAGAGACACAGGAAAAGAGTCAGGAAAGAACTGTCATAAGAGAGGATGAAGGGCTGCTGGTCCCAGGGCCCCCAGGGAAACCCCCACCTGCACAGAACCCCTGCCTGCACAAAGGCCCCACCTGCACAAACAAGTAGACGAGTCCCAGTGGTGGAATGATGACAGCAGCTATAGGTGTGGCCAGCAGAATGATGATGCAAGCCCCAATCACATTAAACGTGGAGCCCATGAACATCTTGATGATGGGTGGGATGGTGGAGTCGATGGTATCGATCTCCTTAGAGAAACGGTTCACCAGGTTCCCACTGGGTGTGCGCTCAAAGAAACTCATTGGAGACCTGAGGACATTGTGCAGCAGGTTAAGGTGCAGGTGTCGTGAAGCAAATATTCCCCCTATTGACACAACCATCGAGTAGCCAAACACAGCAATACCTAGAAAAGAAGACGTGGTTTTAACAGCTTCAGCTTCCACCTCTCACACCAAATATTTTCCTTCACTTGTCATCACTTGGCATTAGCACATCTGGAATACCAGGAGCCCCAGAGCTGGGCTTCGCTATAGGCAGACTCAGCAGTTACCCCAAGTAATTAAACACACACAATCAGTGAAAACACCACATTTCTCTCATGGAGAGAAATTACAAGATATTGATGTATGAACACTTCCCTGAGTAAAGGCCACTGAACTCTAGGCAGCACTTAGGGTTTTTTGCAGGATTTTGTGGCCAGTTCTGAAGTGGGGTGCTTGTGTGTTCAGTGGCAAACACACACCTCTGACCACAAAGAGGGGACAAAAATCCTGGAGCTGGCTCCCTGCAGTGCCCTGGCTGGAGCTCAGGCAGAGGGAAGAGCAGCCAACACAGCACCAGGGCAGCATGGCATGGCCTCCTGCATCAGATGTTTGGTCACCAGCTGCTGGCTCCTCAGCCCCCACAAACCATTTTCATTCTTGCTTTCTTCAAAGGAATTAATACTGTGTTCACTGAGTAATTTTAGTCATTGGCTTGTTTGTCCTATATTCTTTTTTTATTCAATCAAGTTTTTCATCTTTCTACAAAGGAAAAGCCCCATACTCAACCCTCAGCAAACTGTCTCTGTGGTTCTGAGGATACCAGGTCACCAGGAGCATTAGAAGCTTAGAAACAGGTAATCCTAGAAGAGGTGAGGAAAGCAAACCTTGAGAAATTCCCAGTGCTCCATACACTCCCAGCCTGACATCGGTGTACTGCTGTGTTCCGTTGATAACAGGATCATCTGTCCACAGACTTAGCCAGTAGTTGGAAGCCAGGGAAGCTATATGATTACACATGAAGAGGAAGATGCTCAAGAAGGAGATGAAGAGTCCGATTGCTTTCATGTAGTCCCAGTACACTGTTGCCTTTACCTGAAGACAGATAGGAAAAATACAATACACTCATTTTGCAGATTAAGGTTCAGAGCCAGCAATTCCCCTTCTTCAGTCCCCAGTTCAAGTCAGGATCCCTGCAGCAGGCCATGAAAACACAGCAGCTGCTCTGGAGGAGCCACTGCTTGGGAACACAAGCTGCAAAGCTTCTGTGGAGAGATGCCAAACCCAACATGCTTCCAGGGCAAGTCAGATCATCTTTCCCTTGTCTTCCAAGGGAAGGGAAGGGTAGGCAGAGAGCTGCTTGAAGTAACAACAGAGCATCGGTGGCAGAGCCAAAACCACTGAGGAGTTCCAGTTTTTGGCTTTTTTATCCTTACAGGATTGCATAGCCTTTAATTAAATCCTTGCTCCACATGGCTTGTGCCCTATGATCTATCTTCAACCAGAGGATTCAAGCAACACTGCTAGGAGGTGTAACTCCCATTTTCCCAGGCACCTTGCTCAGGTTTCTCAGAAAGCCCTGAGTATCCCAGGATTAGATACTTGTGTCTGCAGTGGAAACTTGGCTTAAATTCATCTGAGGCAATTCCAGCTCCTTACACTGAAGGGCAGATTTCACCACCTCTCTCCAAGAAATAGCTGCAAGGTTTTAATATCTTTTAAACTTTGATGTGGTCAGGCTCATCACCTTAAACAAAAGTTTTGGTGTCAGCACTCTTTCTGCATGCAAACCTGAGCTCAGCTTTGGGAGCAGAGGGCACAGCCATGCAGCAAGCAGCAAGTCCAAGCATCTACTCAGACCTTTCTCCCCCCAGTTACACGGCCTTTGGAAGCTATTTTCTTCAGAAACCCATGGATTTTTCTAGAACTGGAAGCAAGTGCAGGAAGTGGGGACAGGAGACCTTACCCGCCCAGTCTTGGCTGTGTCAGCCTCAGTCAGCTTCCAGGAATTCTTTTCAGCAAGTGGCTTCTGCAGCTCTGCTGTGCTGCTCTGGGGCTGCAGCTTCCCTGTGTCTCTGCTGTACGTTGAGGAGTTACTGAGCTGCCTGTTTGAAGACATTTAATTTTTACTCTGAGCATGGCACAAGTTCATTTCATAAACAGACTCCAGCAGTCCACAGCTCCACTGTTCTGGCGACACTCAACCTCCAGAACCAGGCATCATCAGGCCAGTGGGTACTCCTGCTTCCCTCCTACCCTCACAGTGCACACTCCCTGTGACACTGAGTTCCCAAGAGCCCATCCACAGTCCAGAAAGAAAAATGCTTGTTGATCAACCACCTCAGCCTGTGCAAACCCTATCATCACAGAGAGTGCAGCTGCTGAAGTGCAAAAAGGGCACCCACAGCAGCTGTGCTCCCAGGCACACTCATGAGCTTCCAGAAACATCCCCTCACATTCTGTGATTCTGTGAAACACCTTCAGCCTTGCTGCCCTTGGACCTGGAGACACAGAGCAGGAGCAGGCTCACCTCTCAGGCTGCAGGGCCCAGCATGACACAATTTCCTCTAACACATACCACAAAGACTACATTGCTGTTTGTCCATGGCAAGTAACGGGGTGGAGAAGGCTGGAAGGACAGACAGAAAGAGACTCCATACCTATGCATCAGCTTTCGAGGGGCTTCATTCACAAGGACTCCGTTTTCTACAGGCTTTCCTTCCTTTCCAGATGGACTGTTTGTATCTGGGAGGGTGTGGAAAGGCAAACATGAACATGGCAAGCAGAGATACTACGGTTTAATTTGGATCCTAAATGCCAGGTGCAGTCCTAACACCAAGGGGGAGTGCAGACACTAACAGGTGACTGCCAGGTGAGCAGAGCAGCTTGGTTCCACCCAACACCACTGCCTGGCAAGACAGCAAATGTTTATTTTTCTACCAAAGGTCAGCAATAGTAATGTAATATAATTACAAGGACTCCCTTGATGTTAAAGCATGCAGTACCAAACCACCCCACGACTCGCTCTGTGAAACAAGCCACATCAGTCCAACCAGTCCTGTTCCAACCACACCTCTCACACAGCTAACTGTAAATGGGTTTCACTTCAGAAACACTATGAGGAGTAGGTCTGGCAAGTGATGGAGCGAAGCTGTAACCAGAAGACACATGCTATTAACTTGGAGCTTTCCTGCAGAATTAACCAGGAAGCAACATGCAAAAGCCAGGTGTTTGTAAGCAACCACAGGGATCAGATTAAGCAAGAGGTTTTTCTGTGTCACCTCTCAAGAAGGAATGAGCTCAGCCAACATGGGGCTGCTAGCTCTTTTAAGGACTTGACAGCATTTCTTTTCAGTCTCCCCTGTGAGAACCAGCAGGCATCCCAGCACCATATTGCTTTAAAGTGCCACTGAAGTTCTAAAACCACATGAACAAAAGAAAACTGCAAATAAACTATCCTGCCCTAGCAGCTCTTGAATTAGATGCTGTAGGTTACACAGGCTTCCTGCATTTACCCCTGAGATGGCCACAGGGAATCCAGCAGGTGCACCCAGGGCACAAGCTCCCTGATCAGGGCTGTGCTGAAAAGCATGCCCAGGAATGACAAAGGGAATAGCTGCCAGCTGCCATGGGACAGCACAGGGGACTTCAGGGCTGAACCCTAAACGATGCCTCTTGGTACACTCAGTAAGCCCAGGGTGCAGCTTTAAGGATTATTTAAAGCTTCCTCATGGAAGTGCTTGAGATAAGGAACTGCTGTGTGCAAGCTGACAGGCCAACTGTTGCAGCATCACACAGAACAACATGCAAGCCAAGCTGGCACCTCCCAGTGCACATGGAATTCTGCTAATGATGACTCAGTCTCTTGTAAACTGCAGCTAAATCACATCACTCCAGCCCAAGCACTAATTTAAGGCTGCATGGCACAAGAGCAGTTACCTGTTTCCAGAGGCTGAATCGTTCCCTCTATGGAAGGATCTGAGTCTAAAAGTATATATAAGTAACTCTTCCCAGAACACACTCAACCTTGTTCAATCTTTACAAACACAAATGCATCCAAGTAGCACAACCTGAGCCAGAAACTGAGGGCAGGGTGCTGGCTGAGGCCAGTGCTGAGGGCAGGGTGAAGGTTGCTGAAAAGGACCTTTTTAATGCTAAGCCTCACACAGAGCCACAAAAGACAGCCTTGAGAGGAGAAATCCAAATCAGATGGCTACAGGTGAATGATGGAGAAGCTTTCATTCAAGATATGCACTAACAGAGAATAAAAAAGCTTCAGTGGCCTCATACTGACAGCAGAGCTCCTCACTACGTGCAGAGAGCTACCACGTGGGCTCTCCCCAGAGGGAGGGGTGACGCTGCATTCAAGAATCTCTGAATGACTGTAACTGAGAAGATGCAAAACACCACGTTTTCAGCCCAGCAGCTGAAAGGACAGCCTGGAAATACAGGCATGCTGGACTTTACTGGGTGATGAAGGAACAATTCCTTGCAGGTGTGAAACCCCAGCCCATAACTCCAGTTAATTTTTGTTGTGAGATACACACTGCTACCTGGTGTATAACACAAAGCTGTTCAGCAAGGGAGCTATCTGCCTTTCAGACTCAGCACTTTTAAAACTGAGTATTTTTCCTTGCTGCTGCAGTTGGGTAGCAGTTTACAGAGAGGCTGAGGCAGCCCTGCACACCTCCCTCCTTCACACTGTTACAGAAAGCAGGTTTCTACTTGGTGCTGGAAAACAGCTGAGCTTTGGGAAATGAAGTCCAGAGAATTCAAGAAAAACCTCAAAGAATTCAACACCCAGTAACAGCTATAAGTGACCAACAAGCAGCTTCCCCACAAGATAGGGGAGACACTCAGACTGTTGAGCTGCACACTACAGTCCTGACCCTTAGCAATTCTTACAAGACCTTTTACCCCTTTCCCCTCCAAAACAAGTGGAGTACCCATGGTGCTGACATTCTCAGAGGAAAACAAGCAGAGTAGCCACTGAAAGGTCTTTCAGCTGTTTATGTGACTGCAAAGCCACAGAGCCAAAAGCTGGGAATTCAGCCATCTGAAGCACAGCCCACAGAGCAAGCCAGATGTAGAATTACTACCTCTGCCTTCCAGGCACTGCAGTCACGACCAAAGAGCAACCAGACAGTTCAACAGTATTTCAGCCTTATGGTGCAGTTGCATTTCTGTGGAGCCACTTCTACTCCCCACAAAAACTAAATATAGCTCAGGCTGCTCAAGGACAAACCCGAGTTTATGCTGAAGCCATCTGGGAACAACAACAAAAGCCCAACAACTTGAAACAAACCCAAACATCTGCTGCATTAGTCTGACTGGGAGGGAAACAGAGTCAGGAGAAAGTTACTTTAGGATTACCTATCTGCTACCTGCACAGCAAGGGGTGTTGCAGCAACAGCTCCTGGTCTGGATGTGGGGAAGGGGGACCCCAAAGCAGGGCTCAGCTATGGCTCCAGCCCAGTCTGTGCAGGCAGCAGTACTGGCACCAGCACACCCGCCACGCTAAATGCCACAAAACAGTCCAATCACTACAACAAATCGGATGCTTTTTGTAAATTACCACGTAGTACCAGTCACTCTGGAGAAGCCTGAATGCCACAGACATGGTCTGGCACCCCTCTGACGTGCCCACAGCCAAAATCCCCACACTGAGCTGCCCATGGCTGAGCAGCAGCTGCTGCTACCCTTGTCACTGCCTTCTGCATTGAGTGGGACACTGGAGAACAGGGAGCTCACACCTCCCCTCTGAGCCATCCCAAAGACTCATGCAGGACAGCTTTCTGGAGCAGGGAGCTTTCCCCTACACGGAAGACACAGTGAAGCTGAGGACAGAGAGGCAGCAGCACAGCACACAGACAGCAGGGAACCTTGGGAATCCCAATGGGAGGAAAGGGCCAGCAGCCCACAGGGAGCAGACAGGCAGGCAAACCTCAGAGGCTGGGCAGGAGGAGAGGCAGGATGTATTTCAGCCAAGAGAGAAAATCTGAAGTAAGATCCTATATCACTGCAGCCCTACAGCTGTTTTGTAAAGCAGGAGGAGTCAGGGACATCAGCTAGAACAATCAAGCTGCTTCCTCCTCCAATCCCCAGAGGAATCATCTGCATAAAGGTGACACTTCCTAACAAGCACAGAAAGGTGTGTAAACCCCAGCTGGCCCTTACTTGGTCTCACAATCATCTCACTTCTGCTCCAAGAGGAATTCTACTACAAATCTGCTCCAAGCTTTCCTAAATTTCTAATCCCACAGCCTTCAATGCCTTCAATGAAGGAAGCACCTCTACGCACATCACAAGAAATGATAATTTAACTTTCCTTTCACCACTACTATTTGTCCTTTAACATGACTCCCTTAACATGCTTAACACATCGGCTTATCCCAAGAGAAGGTACTGGGGAAGCTTACCACTGCTCTCCATGCTTTGGTCAGCGTTGGCGTAGGTACGAAGAAACTCAGCGAAAGCCCCATCCTGCTTCAGCAGCTCCTGGTAGGAGCCCATCTCAGAGATCTCTCCATCAGACATCACCAGGATTGTATCCATTTGAGGCAGGTGGTTGACTGCATGGGTCACCAAAACCCGTGTCTAAATACCAAAAGGAAAGAGGGTTTTCTGACTTCTCAAATGAGTAAACACAACAGTTGAGCTACCACTCTTGGTGCTGGGATTCTGTGTATAATGCAGTAAAAACATGGCCTTTTTAAGAGAAAAATACTGTCCTTATCTTGATTTTTCCATTAAAATGTCTGAAGTATGGAAACCAGAGTGTGTGTCATTATAAAGACTAAGTGGTTTCTAAAGGTCCTCGAAAATCTCAGAAGGATGCTTTCACTTTTCTGATGTTTGAAATAAACTTGAGAACATGCAACTTGACAAACTTGGAATCATTTGAACTCAGCAAAGGAAAACAAACCATTTCTCTAGAGACTAGCATCTCATCATGACGTACTTTATTTTTCAGGAGCCCTTTTGGTCCAATAACTTTTTCAAAAATATGTTTCCCAACATGAGCATCAACAGCTGATAAAGGGTCGTCAAATAAATAGACATCTGCGTTGCAGTACACCGCCCGAGCGAGGCTGACTCGCTGCTTCTGTCCTCCAGACAAATTCACACCCTGGGGAAACAGGAAAACAGGAGCCTTTATTAAAACCCCAAGACAGACATCTTACTAGAGTCTGAGAGAGACACAAGTCATGGGTGCTTTATAGAAATGGGACAAGTTTCCACACTGTATGAAAGAGATCTCCATCACACATAGTTTCACTGCAATAGCACAAGCAACAACAGGCAAAATCCACTTGGAAGGCAGCATGTCTGTTAAGTTCTCACTGTCAGCACGGGGCTAGCAAAGAAAAAAAAAATAATGCTTGCAAGTCTACCCAGCTGTCCATCTGGGGGGTCCTTTCCTCCTCGGCGCTGTCCCTGCAGTACTGTCTCTAATAGCCAAGCTCTGTTCACACTCTCCACTTTGGCTGGCCTGGCTGACCAGTAAGGAAGATAAAGCTGCACCCTTTCTGGGGCTGTCAGTTAGCAGCTGCACCCTCTGCTAACCAGCCAGCAGGCAAAGCAGGTACCCCTGTGTCCCAGGGAACAGCAGCTCCACAGAACACCGAGCAGGGTACATACAGGTAACATGCTGGCCACGCGGTGTGAGGACACCCAGCCCCACTTCCACAGCGTGCACCACAACATCGACACAGGTCTCTAAGCCTCGTGCCACACACACTTTAGCAGCCAAGTGCCAGTTTTGGAGTGGTAGTTGTTTTGGTAGGGATTCTGAGAGAGGAGTGGGGTGGGAAGTGGGGTTGTTTATTTGGTTTAAATCAAACTGAAGCATCCAGAAGATTCTTCTCTTCCCATTCCCATACATGGGACCTTAACTGAGGACTAAGCGCTGTCAACTGCAAGATGCTGTTGAGTTTGTAACTGAAGACAGGCAGTTAAAGTTTGCCTCTTGTTCTAGAGGGTTTCTACTCTGAATGTTTTAAATTCAATACAGCTTTAAAATCAAGTAGAATAGAAGTTGCATGGCTTTAACCACAAGCAGTAGCACTATCAGGGCAGGGTGGGTATTTAAATACCTTTTCTCCTATTTCTGTTTTGTCCCCTGTAGGAAGCAGCTCTATGTCAGGCAGCAGTGCACAGGCCTCAATCACACGCTTGTATCGGCTCTGGTTCATCTCCCTTCCAAAGATGATGTTCTCTTCCAGCGTGGCATTCTGGACCCAGGCTTGCTGAGGGACGTAGGCTACTGAGCCCTGCAAGACAAATCCAGTTCCTTATTCAGGAGAAGTGGGAGCACCGCAGGGCTCTGCCAGCCAGGCAGCCCTGATCACCTCACAAATTGCCTATGGTCATTTCAAAGCTACCCCAAGTAGTTCTTGGGCTATCGCCCCCTCCAACTTGTTATTTTTACAATCCTCTCTACAAGTGAGTGTAACAGCATACTGGTGGAAAATAAAGGACTTCAAACCAAATATGACTCTCTAATGTAAACTGGGAGGAAACATTTGTTTAGAGAGTATGATTGCACAATTACTGAATGTCAGAAGTCGTTTATGTTCTGCATAAAACAATTTAATCTGGAATGCAAGTGTTTCACAAATGCATCCCTGCCAAGGGATTTCTGCAGAAAGCAGGGGAAGCCATTTTTACATGGAAGTCAATTCAAAGGAAGAGACTGAGCTACTGCAAAGGATTTTGCTTCGAAGATTAGTTTTGCCTTGTCTTCCTCCACAAGGACTTGGTGGTTCAGATCTCACCTATTTTACTTTTCCTAAATAATTCTAGAGGTGACCAAATGTGCATTCTTTTAAATGCAACTTCTCTGTTTCACTCCTAAAATAATTCTCTTTCCCTGTGTTATGGCAGCAGCAAGATCCAAACCAAGGACTTTTTACTTATTATTTCCCAGTCCATTTTTCTTCTGAGAGCTCTGTGCAACTCTGATGCCTAAGAAAGCACCAAGTATAGTAGCAGCTTTTCCCATGTTTGGGTATCTGGGTGCACCCTCTCCCCTTGTAAGTCTCTGATGTCTAAGGAGAGAAGACCAGCACTGCTTTTCCTGTAACAGGCTCTCCCTGCCTCACACCTGGCTGCCAACAAGACTCATCAGAACACTCCTGAGACCTCTCATTTAGGTTTCAGATTCACCCTATCATTCGTTTTGGGTAAATGTGAACCCAGCAGATTTAGAAGTGCTGGGTGGAGGCTCAGCAGGCAGCTCGTTACAGGGAGTGCAGGCCAAGGCACAGACAGGGCTTGCCAGGAAGCCAGGCTGAGAAACGCATTCCTTTGGAAAGCTGTCTCTTGCCCTCTTCACACCACTCAGAGATCTAGAATCCCTCTGGCAGGAACAGCTGAACAATTCTTCAGACACATCACACCTTGACAGCCACGTAGCCTTCCTTTTTGTCCATCTCCCCCAGTAACGCAGAGAGCAGTGAAGACTTTCCACAGCCAACTTGACCAACAACAGCTACCAAGGAGCCTTCAGGAACAGTGAAACTGATGCTGAAACAGAGTGCACAGAGTTCAGCCCTGCTTGCTGGCACATCCCAGTAATTAAACAGACACTGAACAGCCCATATAAAGCCAGACGCAATGTGAACACCCACTGCAAGTGCTGACACAGCACTGAAGCTTTAACTGTTCGAAGACACAAGGCTCTCCTTCAGAAAGCACCCCGCTCTTCTTACACACAGCATCTTACTGTGCTGATAGTCCAAGAAACAAGGGAAAAAGGCACTGTGACACAACCGATCCAGTACGTCCTGTGAACACAAGCGTAAACACCAAGGGATGCCTCCCTAACAGCATCCTTGTCCCAAAGAACATGCAGTGCAGTTTAAGGCCAGAGAAAAAGCAGCCAGAATTAAGGAAAAGACCAGGCCATGGGGAAGACACAGCTTGTAGCCACACTGCCCCAGTGACTTTGCTAGTCACACCATGTGCAAGGCTCTCCACTGGTTTTCCCCAGCATGGAAAACAAGGATGGCTACAGTTCAGGGAGAGTGGGATTTTCCAAGGGCAGCCTTGAGGACACAGTGCAAGCATGAGGGGACTAGGGATAAATGAGAGGGACTAATCTGGCTGGATCCTCTAGATGGAGCTCATCCCATCTGCAGGACGTAGCTTGAAATCCCCTAGGCTTCCTCTCCACCCATTACACCTCTTCTACTCCCCTTTTCACGTTCCATACATACAACATACTGGTTTAAACAAAAAGATACAGAACAAGCGTTATTTATTCTCCTGTTCCTTTAAGGCAATAAACCCCTCTGCATAGAGCTTGCAATTCACATACAGATCATTTATCATGCAGCAAGATTATGGAATGGAGCATAGGGTACTAATTCTTACCTGTTCAGTAAAGGAGGATCGTTTTTGGACCAGCTAAACGTTGCATTCTTTACAACAATGCTTCCATCAGCTGAAACCAGAAAATTCATATATATATACACATATAAAACTGCCAATGCAAGCAGCTGTGTGCTCCGGATCATGCCACAGAAGTCACTCCAAGCACACACAGGCAATGATACAAAGCTACTTCCCCAGCAGAACCACCTGCTGCTCACACCAAGAGCTTGTGTTCTGCTTTGATGAATTGAGCAAGACAGCAGAGGTTACAAAGTTACCAGGACGCATGGGAATGTCCCCTGTATCAAGGTCCTGACTTACTGGGCTGCATCCTCCTTTGCAGCACTGCAAAGTCAGTTCAAGAAACCAGCAGCCTCAACCTACCCTGTGCTTCAGTGGAAGCATGAGCTAAACTGCCAGTTGCACACCTGACATCAAGCTACCATGAGGCTGACTGAGCAAAATAAATCAAACTACCAGATAAAGTAACTTTGGACAAAAATGCCATTCAGTGAAGTGTCCCACAGTCCTGGCATCCGTAGAGTTTTACAGCCACAACTCAAAATACACCACTCCTAATTCAACCAAGTATGCAATAAATACTTAGTCTAAGTAAATATCTACACAGTGTGGGAGTACAACCCAGTATGGACACAAAACAACCCTGAACAACAAAATCAAAATCCCACTCTAAAGATTTGAGAGCAATGTATACATGGCTAACCAGCTGAGAAAGGGGAGGAGGAGATGATATTCCCAAAAGGAAGATGGAGAGAAGAAAAATAAAATAAAAACCCCAGCAGATGGCTGGTTCCCAGAAAGCCAAGTGACTCAAACGATACAGAGCTCAGCCAGCCTGAGGGAGCGATGGGGATCTCGTTATCTTTGTAAGGAGGAAGCAAGAAAAGCTGTTTAGAAATTCCTGATGCAGCTCACATCGAGTTTGTTTTTTGTGAAAAAGGGCATTAATCTTTCAGCAAGTGTGCCTTCATGCTTATCTACCACCTCAGTGGCTCCACACAGGCAGGATGCAGTGGGAGTGGCACCGAGTGACACGCTGCACACAACAGGAAGCAGCGGCACTTGCCAGAACTGGGACAGAACCTTTCTCCTTCAAGGGTGCTGAAGTGTGACACCATGGCTCTCCAAAATGCTGAGGTTTGCCATGGCATTAACTACCCTTCTGTCAACTGCCTACAAATTTCATATGGCTACACTTAAAACAGTGTAACAAGCGATTTTTGAAGTGACCATCTGTGTCTTGAAGCAACCACTCTGTAGTTTAGACACAGGAGCTGGGGAGAGGAAAGGAGCTACCTGAAAGGCGACAGAAACAGCATATAATTTCCATGTTACAAGCTCTCTTCTCTGCTTTCTGGCTAAAATTTGTCAGTGATATCCACCAAAACGCAGTACTTTTGTTACAGAAAGCAAAAGAAACTCTGCAGAGCCACCCAAAACCTGCACACACTGATTTCAACAGGAAGAAACACTCACCCTCTGCGATGGGACCCCTGATTATACTGTCTGGATCCAACTCTTCATGCGACAGGAACACCCTCAGGCGCTTCAAGGAGACACTGGCCTGCATGGGAAAGCTACCTTATGCTCTGCTCATTACATTTAAGACCTTGTGGCTTTGTACCACATATACATGACATCATTATTATGCACTGCTAATCCCTCCTTAAACCCACTGCACGTAGTTTCCTGGAGAGTCAAGCTCACACTTCCCAAGCCACAGGAAACAGCTGATTTCAGGAACACACACCCACCATAGCTGAGGCTGGCAGTTTTGGTTGCACAGCACTTAGCACACCCAAACTGCAACAGCTCCCTTCCTGAGGTGACTGTCACCAGTGGACAGCCCCTGTTCTCTGAGACATGATCTTTCCACCCAGGGACTACTTCTGCTTGAAAACACGTTTGTGATGGACATCTTACCTCTACTATGCTGCTGATAACCATAGGAAGCATGTTCAGTGGAAACCTGAGGATGTTGAACAACGCCAGGGAAACAAATGCCTTCTGAGCATCCAAGATGTTGCTCTTGTCTATCGTGACATACACAGCAAATGTGGACAAGGCCACCTGAAACACAGTGCAATGGGTACAGTGAGGGTACAAATCTAAGGCCACAAACTCAGGAGTGCTCTGGTAAGTTTCTTGTTCCTGATAAGGCTTTTTGCAAAACAAACACCTCATTTAAATCTATTGCTGTAAAAACTATTTGGTGACTCTTCCTGGAAAGGTGTCAAACACTCACTTTCTTCACCCAGCACGGGTGAAACCACAAATGTCCCAGGTTATCTGTGGTCATGCTGCAAGGGAAGGGCGAGAGGAATGACCACTGGCCTTTCACAACAGAAAAGTTTAAGATCCACACTGAACAGGAAAATGACCTTGAGCCATTATCATCATAAGGTATAAATATCATTAAAACCCCATTACTCATTTACATTTTCCAAAGCCTGTCGACACCACTATGGTAAAATTAAGTCAAGCCAAATGTTTGCTTTCAGATCTGTTCCATTCACAGTGCTCTTCCACAGCATCAACACTCACACCTCACTCAGTATGTCTTGACATCCAGCAGCTCTTTCCCACAGACTGCCACTTCAAACAAGAAACCAAGGCAGGCTAACCTCTGGCACCCCTCTCCCCCCAGACTCCACACAATCTGCTCCAGTGCCTGGGGAACAGCCTCACCCAAGCACAGCACCCACTGAAGCCCCTGACACCGCAGTTCAGAGCCTGGCTGCTGTGCAGACACGCTCCCTGCGGCGCTGGCTCAGCTGTGCCTGGTACAGTAGCTTGTTTGTACAACCCGGAGTTTGGACAGCCATATCCCAGGGAGAAAGTCCTCCCACAGAGATCAAACGCAAGGCAGGCTCCAAAGAATAACCTCACAAGCAGCTTGTCTGCACTCTTGTGTTACCAGGAATTAGTCTGAAATACACCCTTATCAGCAGGCAGAGCAGGGGAGGTACTGCAAAGTGAAGAGTTTCCTGACACCCTTAATAAACAATGCTTTAAAGAGCCCTGGCCAGGGACACAGGAGGAGTAGAGGAAATAGAATTTTGCATGTCAAAGGTGCTTTCAAGGAGGTGTTTCCAACTATCTGTATCAGAAAAACATAGACCAAAGAACAAAACCCTGAGAGAAACAGGATGTTCAAGGGCAGCCTTGTGCTTCGGGCTGTGGATCCCACCCCAGCAGCAAAGCCCCTGAGGTGCAGGAGCTCTGCCACAGTTCAGTGTGTGCTCACAGGTACCCCTCAGAGAAGAGCAATTCTGCTGAAGAACAGCATTATGGAGTCCACCTGCAGAGTTTTATTTAGAAGCTTCATTTAATAATGTATTAACATTAAAACTCTCAGACTTCTTTTAGAAAAGCATTCACCCAAGAATGCAGCTGCTGCTTCCTACCCAGGGCACTGCTCCTTCTGCCTTTCATCATGCCCCAAACATAATGTAAACACTAAAAATGTTTGTGGGGAAGGAATCTCAGACTGGAAAGTACACTTAAACACCTTCAACTGGAACAGCACATATTTTATCCTAATGTAGTCATGGCTTTTATTTGCTTCTGCCGGCAGCAGCGATGGCCCCTTGCTCTAATAGGGTCTGAAGCAATTTTGATGTGATCTCACCCTGCTCCCCCTTTTATTAGTTTAAATGTAAGCTAACCACACACACAGTGGGGATGTTTAGCATATCAAGAATATTATTTTAAGTAAGAATTTAAAGCAATCCCTGGGTATGTAATGGCTTTTCCTCTCCACATTGTTCTTAAACAGATGCCAGGAGAAAGCAGGCCAGAGGGTATGCCTGGTGCACAGTGTCCCATTCCATCAAGAGCTCCTGTTTAAAGATCTGCTCTCTCAGAAAGATGATGAAATACGGGAATTTTTACTCTGTGTGCCACAGCTACCACCTGGAGGAGGGCACTGTGTGCATTAGTAACCCCTTCTAAACCTGACAGTGCATTTAGTCTCAGGTTGCTCAAGTACACCATCAGAAATAGAGGGGGACACAGGTTTTTATTTTCAAATACTCTGGCCATCAGCTTCCAGAATAAATCCAACTGGGATGCTGCTAAGTTTCAAAAAATAGTAGTGCCTTTTCACAGAGAAGTGGAGACCCAAGTGTTCCCCACTGCCACCAAGGGCAAACTGACTGTCCCACTCATTAAAACCAAAGCCAAGCTCTCAAGCAGCACCCTGGAAACCACCATCCCAAACAGGACAGCAGACCTGTAGATTTGTTTCACTTACCAGAAAAGGAGCACAAACCCAAGTGAAGGTTGCCATTGCAGCAAGGTAAGCAGATTTTTTTAGAACTTTGAGCTCTTTCTGTCTGATCTCTAATACCTTCTCTCTGAAGGCTAATTCCCAAGCATAGAGTTTCAGAACTTTAATCCCATTGAGAATTTCATTCATCAGCTTAATTCTGTTGTCTTTGCTCTTCATTTGAGCCACCTAAAAACAACATTGCACAAAAATAATTAGTAGAGCACAATACTTGGCAGACCCACAAAGTTCTGAGCTTTGTGTTTTGCAATGGCAAAATTCAGCTCATTATCATCAAAAGCTTACTAGCCTCCAAGCAGGAAATCTGAGAGGCTATCTGAACAAACAAGTATGCAGAATTAACAAGGTGTTTTAAACCACTTAAAAGAATGCTTCATGCAACTAAAAGATCCAAACCAAGATGAACACAACTGTGGCACTGGTTTGACCCTGCATCAGGGAGACCTGGGACTAAAGTTCCTTCTATGTACAATCTGCAGTTAAAATATAAGTCACTATAATCAAGTTTCAGTGATGTGCAGGTTGCATCTAACCTAGACAAAGCTTGGGTTTCCTTCGTTTGCAGCACTATCAATGGCTTTCTGATGGCACACCAAGGCAAAAAGCTTTCTGCTCAGCCAGGAGAAGAAAATCCATTCCTCAGAAGTTACTGTCTTCATGAAGTATTTTAATGAGGACAGTGGGAAGCTGAAGCAACGCTCTGACTCAGCAATAGGCAGTCAGTGGACTGCACCGTAGGGCTGTCCCAGACAGCTGTCCTAGAGGCAGCGTAGCTGTGACAGGCTACATAGCCCAATTTCTCCTACAGAGGAACCAAATCCTGCAGCATCTGGAGTTTAAGAAGTTTTGGTTAAATCAATCTCCTCTGACATTCAATGACTTCAATTAGCAGTGAAGTCTGTATGTGGTGAGGCTGCTGGAAGAAGTTTTTGCACTAGAAAACATGAGAGGTTGAGTCTGCTTTTACCCATGTACACTGGAACAGCCTGGTCCCATCTAAATAAAAGCGACCAGAGGTAAGGAACAGCCACCAGCTGAGACTTCTTCCTCCTCAGCCCTCCAGGGGAAATAGAAAACCACCCTCAGTACCTCAACAAACCACAGGTACACACCCCCAGCACTGCAGCCACCAGCTGAAAACATTTCAGCCACGAAGGTTCATTAGGCAGCCAAGAGTTTATGTTTCCCCTTCAGTCCTTAGGCAGCAAGTTAAAAACCAAACCGATTCCAATCCAACCATCGGGCATCTCCTGAAGCTGGGTCACTTGCTGCCTGGGTCTTAGCTGCTGCCTAATTTTTAGACCGTTACGTACGGATAGGCTGCACGGCTGGAAACTGTGTTTATTATGCATACACAACACCTCTGACCCTTTCCCATTCTTTTAAAGGGATATAGAGAGAGAGGGGATAAAATTTATAAGGACAAAGCTTAGGAACAAGTCAAAAAACTGAACATGGTTCTTAAAAGCAGTGCCATACACATATACATACAGACACATACATAAAGGTTCTAACCTGGTAGGTTTTTGTCTTCATTGCCATCACAGCATTGACTGGAACCAGAAGGATCATGACAGCCACACCTGCCAGCACTGAAGGACCTAAATTCTGAAAAGCACTTCACTGTAAACATTTATTCAAACTCATTTTTAAAAGTCTTGGCTCAAGTCACTGCTTATGCTACAGAAGAGGATCTGAAACAGCTCTTCAACCTCTTCTTCCCTTTTCACAAACAGCTTGGAGGAAGAAGAGGACAATCAAGTCAGGTCTTGGGTTGATGCTGACATGCTTTGATTTTTGAAGCAAGCACGCATATGTGGCCCCCATATAGAGAGTATACATAGATCAATCTCTATATATACACGTTACACACAGTTTTTTTAATGTTTTCCAGTTTTTGCTGGTCTGTCCTTCTGAAGTAGAGACCTATGCAGGGAGTGACAGACTTCTTTGGGAATTGTGTTACCTTCCTGATAGTGAGAATCAGGAAGACCCAACCTGGTAGCTGTCTGCACTAGAAACAGCCAACATCTCATAGGGTGACTCTCAGCATGGGACCAAGTCCACTTGTCTTTAAACCAAGCTGCAACTGAGATACTACTGCAGTGCTGCAGTGCCCCAAAAGACAGCAGCCCCATCTGCAGCCTCCCGACACGCACCCAGGTGTGCGAATTCAGAGCCTGCTGCCAAGAAGGCAGGCAGGAAAGACAAAACAGCTCTGAATGACCTCTAAACAAGCAGCCATAAGCCCTCCAGTGGTCTCAACAACAGCTCTCTGTATTCACAACCACAGGAAGCAGCACACTGCATCACCAAAGTCAGCGGGAAGCATACAATACTCACCTGCCAGAGTAAGTACAGTGCTAGTATCACCTGGAGAGGTGCAGACCAAATCATGTTTATATAGGTAGCCAGGTCCATGAACCTCTGAGCATCCACAGACATTAGATTCACAATCTCACCCACAGTAGAAGTCTTTCTAGCAGAATTTGTGATAACAAGTGCCTAGGTACAGATGAAAAATAAAAAACAAGGCAACATGAACAAAGACTGACTCATTTGCCTTTTCTCCACAGAATTCAACTGCTTTACAGACCTTCACCTTAACATCACAAGCAATCCTTTTTCTGCTTCCTTCTGTTTACCCCACACATCTTAGAAAATACAAGTTTTATACTCTGAAGCAAGCAGCTGGGTTTAAACTAAAAGGGAATGAAGGACAACAAGCAGTCTTTGGGGTTGGGGTTGTTGGCTTTCTTGCTGGGGGGGGTGGGGGGGGCGGGTATTTCTTGCTTTGATTTTACTTTTTTAGTCTAAGAAGTGGGAACTTCACTTCTTGTCATATATTTTTCTCAGAGCAAGCAGTCCACAGCTTTCCAAAAATGTTCCAGCTTATGCCATGATGAGGTAGCGCTGCAGCTAAGTCCCAAATGAAGCACTAAATGTAGGTCCAACTTAATTTCTGTACAACCTGAAGTGGTTTCACACCCCTGCTCTAAACAAGACACAGTTTCTTATTTGGCAGTGGGAAGGAGGAGGTACCTGAACTTTAACTAGTAAATTAGAAAACTGTAAATTAACTGTAGCAAATTGAAATTCTTAAAGGCTTTTACAAATAAAGTAGATATTATCTTATTTCTATTAAGAGTCAAGAATCAACCTACCAGAGTCTACCAACCACTTAAGATGAAAGCAGTGCATTGGCACCATCACCAGTGGGCAGCACATACCTTTCGATAAATGACACCAACAATAGCTGTTTTGAGCCTCATCCCAGTTACAAAGCAAATATGGAAATACTGGTGAAGAATCAGTGTCTGAAGACAGGCAGAAACAAACAGCAGCCCTGTATAGAAGTAGCCTTGCCAGTTTGGGGCAGCTTCGTTATTTACAAAGTTGATTAGCAATCTGTGGAGAGAGGAGTTAGTTTTCTTCAGATGCACAAATTAAACCAAAACAACAAGGTCACCACCACAGACTACTCCCAGTGCCATATGGGTCATGCAAGCACCTGAAGCACCAAACTTAGAGAACACACTTGAAACTAACTTCTTAGAAACGGGTTCTCATTTTATGCTAGCACACATCACTCCCCCTAACCACCTACTACTTTGTTTTAAGTATCACATAACTCACATGTACAGCATTCTCTTGGGGCTACACTGAAATGCCCCATATTCTCTCCACCTAAAATACAACCACTTACAGTTGTCTTCTCACCTCAGAGCAATACATCTCATCCCACTCCTTCAGCTCTCTGCTGCTTCACATACTAGGACTTGTAGCCCCACAACATTACAGGCTATAATGAAATAAACTCTCCTGCTATCGTTATGTTCCTGCCTGGCCTTCCTAGTGCTGGAAAGGAAGATAAACGTCCAACATTTAATGTGTGGTGCTGTAATTTGAAAACCAAAGGACCAAAATCATCAGTGTGCTTGGTCTCTAACTTGCACAACTTTTTCCCACTGGAATACCTGAAGACAAAGCCACCTGGCGAGTGAAATACCAGCATGTTTAAAATTCTGTTCACACACTTTTAATAGGTGCATAGGTCTTACTTCAGAATTTCTGGGCCTGCAAACATAAGGAGATCATGTGCAGCTTTAAACAGGAAGCTCATGAGAAAATATGGTCCAAAGGTTTTATATAACACTTTGAATAACGATGCTTCAGAGCTCTTCTGAGATGGTTTTATGATCAATGCTTCAGCCTCTTCTGTTCCATCACCATTTGAGTCACTTGATTTTTGCTGCTTCTTGGGCGAGTATAACATGTTTAATGGTTGCCTGAAATAAAAATAGGTATATAATGTAGCCTTTATTCAAGCATAAAGCCAACTGGGAAAATGCATAGTATGCAAATGAGATGTTTATGAGCTGTTTATTGACCTTTGTAATAGTTTAACTGGATTTTACTGTCATTCAAGCATCCTTTTAATCATACAACTATAGCTAAATGAACTGGCCATTCAGAAACAGTTGTCTTTATAGGGATTGGCAACATCCCTGTTGAATCTCTCCTATAGGTCTGCCCTGGGGAAGAAGGAATAGGGCCACAACATGTGTTAAACTTAGAAAGCAAAGGACACAATTCTTCTAGAACCCTGTATGCTGAACTTCCATCCTAACAAAGGCCTCACTGTACCACTGGAGTTAAAAGGCTGCAGTCAGATTTCTGCCAAGTCACCCCCAAGGGACTGAATACATGTGTTTCATACGTCTGGCTTATGCCAAACGACATCCGAACTCCTGAGGACAAGCTGCATGTAAAAATAAACCGTGTAAGTGTAAGCAAGCCATTTTCCTTCAATGAAAAGGTGCTTCTATTTACTGCAGTGAGGGATGATGAAAAGAGGATGGAAGCTGCAGGCATGCAGTCTTTCTAATTTTAGTCATCCAGCTTAGGTGCCCAGGCTCCCTATATGGTCAAAGGGATGAAATAGGCAGCGCTCTTTTTCACACCCAGAACTACCCTCCTGAGGCCTCTCCGACTACAGAGGGAGCCCAAGCTCCTGAATTACCTGACTGAAGTTCAGCTGCATGAAAACATTTCCTCCCCAGGGAAAAAACACATATCCAAAGTAAGAACCATCAGCTTTGGGTCATGAAAGTCTAGGGGAAACTTGATGCAGCTCTTCATGAAGAGGACATAACACCCCACTTGGGGCTGCTCTGTACGTGCTTAAGGACAAACACAGAGCTGCCACCTGGGCCATACAAAAGCAGGCTTGAGAACAGCTGACAGACACCTCTAAGTAAAGGCTGAGTAACTTGATCTACTGAACCTCTGCATCTTGGAAGAGCCACCAGCCAGGAGAACTGAACTTACCTCTTGGTCTTTGCCCACTCTTTTGCCCAGTTTCTAGCCAGACCTGGCACTACTTCCTCCGATTTATCCTCTTTATTTAATGACCACAAATCCTTGGCCTCCAAAGGTCTTCGATAGCCCTGAACCATCAACCTGCATTAGAAAGAATCAGCAGTATATATTTAAGAACACTAGAGGGGTGTGTGCACGTGCCATAAGACCGTGGTCCTTACACCCAGTCCCAAAAGCCAGCTTTTCACAGAACTCATGGAAGAGTTCGTACCTCTCGCAACACAGCTGCAAGTGCCAAGAAACACTGCAGTGAGTATTAGACACCAAATCATCTAAGGATCACGGGTATGCCACTGAATCCAAATTTCAGGGAAAACAAAAGAAAGGATGAGGTGATCTCACTTGACTATCAGCCAGGCAATTAATATTCCCATGCCTACCAAGTTTCAAAATCTTTATTAGCCTTTAATTTTACAAAGCAATTCCTTTCATCTAGCTTCGTGTTGGAACTCAGTCCAAGTACCAACCACAACTATACACCAACATTATTTTACATGTTTCTGTGTTTTAACTCACCACAGCATGTGTTGTGATCAAATCACACAGCATAACTGAAGCTAAGTTACTGAGGAAGAAAGAACTCACTGGACTAAAAGAGCTAACAGATTAGAATGTCTTCCTTCCCAAGCACAGCAGGTAATTTCTACCTTCTTAAAATATTTTACAAAGAAAGCGTATTATATTCTTTCAGCTAGAATGCTAAACAAATACTGGCAAAATTTATAATTACAAAGACATCAGATAAAAAAGATATTAAAAGCATTAATCAAATACGGTAAAAAAATATTATCTACAAGACAACCAAAATTATTATCACATTTTTATTGCTAATTGAACTCTGAAAGTGGGATCTCAAAACTTCATCTAAATTTAACGGGTGCTTTATGCATCATCTTGATCTTACCCAGTGATCCACCAGAACGTGATTCTGGAGAGGAAAGAAGCACTGAACTCTGGACATGGATTCTGAAGGAGAAAAAAGAAGTCAATCCACAACGTGATTGATATGGGGCCAACCAAGGAGCAAAGATGCTTTTTGAAATTTCTTTTTGTTTATAACATTTTTACATTACTAAACTGGTCATTTATGCTGCTGAGAACTTGTACAGAAAACACACACACAACTGCAGGGCTGCCAGAGACCAGATCGCTGGGACACAGGAACAGCAGTGCTCCGGATCAACAGCACAACAGAGCTGAGGGAATTGTGTAAGACAGTGCAGGCCAGACATCACTGAAGATGGGCTGACCAGCACCTACCTGCACCAGCACAAAGCATGCTACCACAGGAGAGCACGAATGTGTTCATTGGGAAGTTAGTCATAAACAAAGAATTCAGTTCTGCTGCTCTAGAAGTGCTGCAAGTCCTCCAAAACAGGTGCGCAAGAGAAAAAAAGTGTACTTAAGCATGGATCAAGGTATGAAGCTGGCTCGTGTTCTACCAGCACAACCACTGTCTTAGCTACCCTTAAGGTCAACATCCTCTCCTGATCTGGTTGGATTGAGGCAGCAGAAAGGAAAAGTGAATGAATCTCAAAGGCATTAAAAGGTGATTTACTTGCAGAACTGCAGTGCAGAATTCCTTCTCTCACTGCTCTGAACAGCATCTAAGGAATGCTAAACCCAGCCACTCCTTTGGCACACAAGCCACTAGATTTTTATCATCAGTTATATCTGGAGCAACTCAGGTATTTCCATCTACAGAAGTCACAAGGTATCATTACAGTCCTGCAATCAGGACACACACAAGTGCTTCCAAGATTTGCCTTTTTCAGCTCCTGCTTGTAACCTGGCCTCTCCTCCAAGCTCTGCTGAAGTGTGCTGGCATCAGCTACACAACAGAGCCTCCTGTGCCCTCTACCCCTCACACACAGGTTTGCAGCTCTGTAGTAAGGGGAAGCATGAGACACATGTTTTTTTGGAGAGGACTGAGAGTTCCATATCTCCAAAGTATTTAAACATTTGCAACAAAACAACTGCAAGCAAAGCCAACACTGCTGCTTCAGGACTAAATAAAAGGTTTTAAATTCAGAGAAGGTAAAAAAGGGCAGTGGGCAGCACTTTCAGCCTTCAGCCCTGCCAGCACTCCCAACAGATTTACACTTCTGCAGACACGTGGCATGCTTTCAACTTGTGCAAAGTTTTAAAATACCCTGAACCTCACACAAAATGCTGTCCTAGTTTCTTCCTCTGTACTTTTATCTACTTCCTGGTGGAAGCTCTAAACTCAAGACTCCACTAGATCTTGTACTACCAGAAACTGGACATTATTAGCATAAAGCAGAAATTTAAAACATTAAAGCAATTAGATTACTGTTAAAGTAATGCTATTTTTTGACAGAAGTAAATAGTTATCACACAAAGAACTATTAATCCTCCTGACATTCATGCCAGATAGCATGATGTCAGCAAGCTGCAACAAGTCTGGACTTACGTAATGTAAACAAAGCAAAACCAATGCACAGAACACATTGTTTGACTTCTACATGCACCAGCATCTGCAGCTCAGAAATTTCACTCTAGAGTTGATTTTTTTTTGTTTAAGTAAACATGTAATAAGATTTTACTGAAGATTTGCAAACACTTCTGTTTTGGAAACGCTTGGCAGAAGGGATTAAAGCAGAATTTAAGACTAACACAACTTACTTTCTTCCCTTCCCGATCACAACATTCAACAAGCACACCACTGATGAGAAAAGGAGGCTAAAATTTGAAGTCTGCCCAGTCCGCCCTATTTCCTAGAGGCACTCCTAGAAACACAAAACCAAACCACTGTGGCACCTTGTAATTACTGTGACCACGATCAAAACAGAGAAGAAGGTTTCCATAAATCCACAGCACCCCACCAAATATATCCATTTCATCCCTGAATAAGATGAAAAGAACACAGAGATGAGAAGGATTCAGAGCCTCAGCAGTATACTCTTCCCTCCAGGCAGATACACTCAGAGGGTCTGGTCTGCAGCAGTAATGCACAGCGGTAGCGCACAGCGCCACTGGCACACAGAGAAAGTAACCGTATTTCAGGAGCACAACTGCTGACAGACCTTTTCCACAGTTACAACAGCAAGGCTGATTTCCCCGCTCACACCTTTCACACGTCCCTCTGTCCAGCATTCCCAATCAGTACTTCCCACCAGCTGTCAGCAGCACTGCTGAACAGAAATACCTATGGCAGCCTCCAGGGATGCTGTTGGGGAACCACTGAAACAATATTGCAGTACAACACTCAGCACTTTGTACAGGCTGAACACTTACAGGGTCCTTTACTGTTTCAGAAAACAAAGGTGGTCGTTCTGGAAAGCAGCACAGGATGAGCTGTACGAGTAACAGGATGAAGTAGATGCAGAAGGTGACATAGCGGAACACATCCACTTCAGCACCCTGCAAAGGAAGGTAACACTGCAGTTAGATGGCTTGAGACATTTCTTCAGAACGTTACTGCTGCATGTACTACAGCTCCTCGTGGTAAATTCTGTGAGCTACACAAACATGGCACTACCCACCCTGTGCAAACTGAAGTCAAATGCAAATTGTTTGGGAAGGCTGAGAGGGAGGAGATGAAGGATACCATTCATTTTTAATCAATCACTGTCAAACACTCAAGCATGAATCTCTTCTTTAGAGAAGTTCTCCAAGACACAGTTTGCACCAACACAGCCAGCCCCAATGTGAACCAAGGTATTATTCACAGGAGCAAGGCATTTATGCACTGGATAGGAAGGAGTTTTCAACACAAATCTCTTGGTTAATGTGCACACAGAAAATAAGACTTGGAGGAGCAGAATTTAGGTTAGTTTGTGATACTGCACTCAAATTCTAGAGATTCTTCCATTTTTTAGACTGGGACTGACACATAAAGCATAATCCACAGAAATCAAAGCATGGGGATAGATGACACCCTCCTCCTCCCACCAGTAAAGTCCCACTCCCAACAGCTAAAGACAAAAAGTTGGCTGAGATTTCTCAAAATTCATAACATGGCTTAAAGAAAAAGAGTGATGCATCATTTCCAGGCAGCTCCTCGATTAACCTGATACTTGATGTGGCTTTCTATAAATCAGAAGCTGAAGAATTTTAACAGGCACACTTTCACTTTGACTCTGCAGTGAGGTCATCAAGCCACGTGTTTCAGGAAATCCACTGTATAACCAACAGGAAGGTCACAGAAAGTCCCAGAACAGTTTAATACCAGACATTAAATACTTTCACTGTACTCAAGCAGACACATCTCCCTTCTGGAACAGGCAGTGCAATTTTCTTGGCAATTGTTGCTACATTTGAAATCACCATGAATTTCACGAGCATTTCAAAAACAGGGACATTACATCTTGCTTGTTTTGCTCTCACAGCCCATGGAATGAAGGTAGGCTGCATATCATTAACTGACTCCACTGGCATAATTAGGAAGTAACTACTCTATCACAGCAGCACTGGGGATCATTTTCAACTGAACAAGGCCAGCAATCACTTACCATATTTAAGGCATGTATTACTTTGGATCTCAAAACCACTGCAGCACATGACAACGAGATGAGCCAGAAAATCATCATTACACCTGAAGACTGGACTCCTTTTATTCTTTCATATTGTATTAAAAATGTGGCAAGCAACTGTGGACAAAGATGATAAAATATATTCACAAGCTTTAAGGTTTACATATTATATACATATACAAGGCACTGTGTCAAAGTGTGCTTATTTAACATTGCAAATCCAGTTTCTCCCACACACTCTAACACCCAGATATTAAGTATAATTCAATAATAAATTTAAATAGGAAATTCTCCAGAGCAATAGAGATGGGAAATGGACAAAAGAGGGAAAAGGATTACATATTACATAGAAGTAAACAACTACATCTACAAAAACTGTCAAAAGTTGCCAGTCTTTCTTTACCTTTCTGGTTCTCTAACACAAATCAACACACAAGTATTTCCTGACCAATTCTTCTCAAAATAAAGTTATTTTTTCCATACAAGCCACAATGCCAAACAATACTGACCAAATATTGCTCTATTTCTGCTTTTTCTATGTTTTCAGAGTCGTTTAGGAAGCTGGCATAACTTAGTGAAACATATTCTCCATCAGAAACTCAACAACATTGAGCATTATTACACGACCACAAATGATTTAACAGCTCTTGCATCCCTCAGTATGTTTCAGCACTGCTGGGTTTTACTTGCTTGGGGTTTCTGTTGCTTTTATTGCTGTTGATAGTCCCCTTGAGCATCTTGTTTAATCACTACCAGTCAAGGTCTGCGATAAACATAACTGACAGTAAGCAAATAGCAAGGTGCTCTCCTTGAATCACAGGCTGCAGAGACTTGGTATGTAAGAGGACAATCCCTGTGTGCCCAGTCAGGAGGAGCTTGCAAGAGACTCCTATGTGCCTCACATGCCATTTAAGACTTTCCACTGTGCCATCAAACCTAACAGAGAATGCTGCACTAAAGAACGTTCCATGCAAGATACTTCATAATGCAATGCCCTCAACCGCCTTTTACCCACTTCAGTGTGATCTGTATTATCTAGCTTTCAAAAGTTCTCTCAGCTTGATTCCTCCACCCCATACTTGAGCCAAGCTATTAAATCAGCAGTAGCTGAAGCCCACTGACACACAAGACAGCTAGCACTGGTGTGTGTGCTGACACATAGGGGACTGGGCACTGTTGGGATGGGTTTGGGGCTTTTCACTGAGAGAAAGCAGTCAGTATTTCACAGTTCAGCTGCAGATTAAGTCTTTATAAGAACTGCCATGCATGAACAAAGGTGGTAACAGAACTTACCATCGTTATACCCAATACTGTAGGCCCAACGAGAAAAAATGGAGCTTGTAAAATATTTTGACTTCTTTCCCAGAAAGAGTAGAAGAGGTCTGCCCAGCAGACTATCCACAGTATTAAGCCCAAAGCCTGCAGTACAAAAGCACATTTTAGACATCAGTTCTCACAAATTAGGCAGCACAATCTATACATGACCACAGACAAGCTTAATAAGCTCTGGTTTGCAGAAGTCACATACCGTTTTGGCTTTGTTGAGGTTTGACATTTGTATGTAACCCCTGTCATGGCAACGAAGGTACAGGAAGTACACAGGCAAGCAGACCCACAGGTAAATGCAAGGAATCCAGACCAGGATTGTGTTCTGAAAGCACTGGGTGAAGTCTGGGTTTTCTGTGTGCCATGTCAGGTTCCAGTCCTGGGGAGAGAAAGCAGAGCAAGTCAAAGGAAAAGAAAGCACAAAACTTTGCTATTTTAAAAAATATTTCTACCTTATTCTGCGTCTCTTACAGCACATTTATTTATACTCGTATTAAATTTGTATTGTTCTGTGGTGTATCGAACTTTATTGCACTTTTTATAGCTCAGAAATTTTAAACCTTTGCAAGACGACATCAGTGTGACTTTGGTTGGTTATACACAGGAACCATAACAAGTAACTCACTCAAATGTGGTACTTTAACAGTGCTTACCAGGACCTTTACCAGCATTAATCAAGGATTTTCACATTATCATTGCAGAAAAGGTGAAGTGCTATCTCCCATTATAACCACTGCACACGTATCTGGAAGTACTCAGATACACCACATCCCCAAATTTCAGTATGGAAACTTTATCTGGCACAGTGACATTCACAGCACGAGACCCCATCACTATTTGTAAAGTGGTCTCATAGCTCCCAAGATGAGGAAAACCCAGCTGAGATTTTCTGGTAATCCCTAACAACAGGGCACAGAGCAAAGCAAAAGGCTCCTCTTTGCAGCCAGTTTCCTACTCAACAACAGGAAAACATCAATCAATGTAGTTCCATGTTTTCCTATTTCTCTCAACACGATTCTCAAGACCAAGATAAACCACCATACAATCAAACCCAAACTGGCACAGGAATAAAAATGCGATCACCATTTCCATCACTGGTACCAGAACTATGTACAATGACAGGCTATTCAGTAAAATTAATTTTCCTACCACATTCAGGCTTGAGTTAGAGAAATCTCTTGCAGGGAATTTGACCTTAAAATGAGTGGCTTTGCTGCAAAATTGTCACAAAGGGCACTTCCTCTCAAGTGCTACAGATTTCTGACTCTCCAACAGAATAATGCGATACGGGGCTACACTCTCACAGATGGACTGTGGCGTTCAACAGGCTTGTTAACTGCCCTGTCATTTCAGTTGCAAAGCATTTTTTCAGACAGTTGCACAGCTTACAGGTCCCCCACACTGGGACACAACAGCAGCCAGTAATCCTCCTCTGAGCCCAAGCCTGTCACAGAAGCAAGAGCCATTATCCACTTTTATGGATGAGGAAACAGAACCAAAAGGAGCTGCAGAACCTGCCCCCTCTGTTCCAATATCAAAGCTGGAAACAGATCTCACTGCTCAGCACTGCCACGCTTTGATCCTTATTTGTCCCTACCTCCCTCTGATTAAACAATTTCAAGCACAGTGAGAACAGATCAAAACAGAAACAGAAGAAGTAACTTGCAAAACTTTCAACTCGAGGCTAAGCAAGCATTATTTTATCACAGAGCAGGTCTCCCCTTAAATTTGGCCATTCTGTATTAAGACGTTCTGTTGTTTGGTTGGTTTTCTTAAACCTTCTTTTGAAAAACTATAAACACAACTCTTTTCCTTCCCCAGTACCCGTTCCGTTTGTCAGCTTCTCTCCTGGTAAATACAACAGACAGCACGGGGGACACAGCTGGATTTTTTCCTTTCTCTACAAATTATTCTCACTTTGTATAATTTTTCACTGGTCAGTTTAAAAATAAACCAAACATTCTGACCTTAATACAGTCAATTCAAGGAAATTAACACTGGCAGAGCACAAAACCCCCCCATTACGTTTTAGGGTGTCTGTTCCTGCCAAGGCAGCGGCTGTGAGACGCTGCAGGCAAGCCACATGCTTATTAAGTTCCCTGGCTGCATAACATCATCAGACATTTCAGCTGAGTCATCCTTACATTTAGCCACCACACAAACGTTTCTGGCTTTCTGAGCCCCAGCTGCTCAATTCCAGCTCAACAGCCAAGAAAAAGTCTCATGACTGTGCAGAACAGTTTACAGTTCACAATTAAGAGTGTTAATATGATTATACAAGTAAATTGAGGGGATGTAATCAGCTTTGTGACAAACAAGAGCCCTGACATAATTTTATTGAGCAAATTCTTGGAGATCTGCACATTGCTTAAGAAAGTTATTATCTCCTTTTCCAGTACTTTCAAATGCTTGCTGTGAAATGAATCAGGCAGTTGCCAGGAAGGACTGAGCAGGTACCACACACGTCCCTGCCACGCGGTTCGGCTGGAGGAGGAGGTGCTGTGCGTGACCGCTGTGTGTGTTGGCTGGAGGACACTGGAAACACAGAGTCTTTCATTTGACTTCCCTATCTGCACGTTAGCTGGAGGCGTTTCTGCACGGAAGGCAGGAGGGAATGATGCAATGTACTTCAGAGTTAAGAACAGAAAGGACAAAGGGGCAGTTTGGGGTAAGATGACCACCTCAACTTAACGCCTAGAGCAACATCAGTATCTTCTTGTATGTTTCCCCAGGGTTTGATCCAGAGACTGTTGGTATCAAACAGGATTTTGCTTAGCTGAAATACACTATTCTCTGTATCAGGAAATGACTACACATGGGTGCAGAAGCCCTTCCTTTTTACACCCGTTGCAGGAAAGCATGGGGGAGGGGGCAGAATCTTTCCCTACTGATTCCCTAGGTGAAATCCTCTCAGGCTATGTAGAACAGACAGGAACAGAACTGTACATCAAACACTTGCTGCTGAACACCCAGTGTACACTCATGATGTCTTTCAGGCAGGAGCATCACACTCCCTCACAGACCAACCAGCCTGTCCATCAGCCCCTGGAGCACCTTTTCCTTTAACACCTGTTCGCAGGGCGCTGGGGCTGCTCTTGAGTGAGCCAAGATACAGGACAGGGGACTGCAGGAGGTCCCATCAGAAGCAGGCTCCCAGTGTGAACCCAGACTTCAAGTGCAACAGTCAAGAGGACCCCATTGCATTACAAAAGGAAAGCATACCCTAAGCTGCACATGGTGGATACCATAGCTTTAGGAGGCTCTAAAGCATGCCACTCATCATGAAACCAACATGCATTCACATTCAAATCACAACATTCAGTTACACAAGCCCAGACTAGTTCTACCAGTTTAGAGCATGTGCTTCTCCTTTGCTCTGTATAAACCCCATTTCAGAGGTGTTTTTCTTCACCCCCAACACAAACCCAAATTCTTTATGCATCAATGCAGAAACATTCACTGAAGCAGACCTTTGTGTTTAACAGACATTAATTAGCAAATTAATTACTTTTTTCTGACTCAAGTTTTAGAAACAATGTTTTAGCAAGTTCCATTAAAGCAGTAAGTTGCCCCTTTTTCACATCTCAAAGATTAATAGGAGTTCTCACTCTGATCAGCTAACCATTTTACTTTGGAAGAGCCTATCAATTGAGAGAGACCAGGTATCCACTGAAAGCCTACACAAACCGCAGCCTCCTTGTGTGGAGGAGGAAGGAGGAGAGGTCAGGTCCACAGCTATTAGACTGTGTAACCTGGAAGCAGCCTTTAATGTATCTGACTGCAGGACCCCACAGGAGAACAATCAGTGTGATCTTTGTTCCTTTCCTAGCAGATGCTGAGAGAGAAGAGATCTGCCACTGGCTTAGTTTCGGTCTAGTCCCCAAGAACCACATCTCAGATGTCAGTTTCAGGTTGACTTTTTGGTTTTCCTTTGAAAATCTCTGGACAATTTAAAAGTTTCCCAGAATAGCATGTGGATATTTTTTAATTTATCCAACCTACTTCTCAGCATACTGTGGCTGAAAAGAATACCACACCACAGCTTTTGTGCCCAGGAGCACATTTTCTCTCAGGGTACATACAGAAAGGCTTCCTATCACATTTGAAGTGAAACCATCTATCTCCAAAAAGAGAACAAGAAAGGCTTGGCATTCCCAAGAATCACATGGATCTATTCACAACCACTTATTTTACAGTACATAAAGCCTGTGAAAATAAAGAACGATATAAGCTCCTGTCTAAAATTTCAGGAACAGGCAAAATTGGCAGGAGGACTGTAAGACAAAGTGTTAACACAAAAGACCAGCTATTCTACATCTGCTGATGGAAAGAAGACTACAGGGAAGCTGTATACCAGCAGTGTGCCTCATCTGAGGAGTCACTGTATCTGACACTGGAGGGGACCTTGCGGCTGGCTGCCTCTCTCCAGGCAGCCAGGAAGGGCTGTTAAGTAAGCAGCTGCCTGTTCTCACATCAATAATCCCACTTGACCCACAGCACATTTTAAAATTCTCACTGGCAGAAATGGAGAGACCAAAAATCGCTCAGTTTCACGCCTGCTGTGCACAAGTGTGCTAAAGATGCAGGCTGCCAAGCTGCGTTAAATCCACCTGCATGAGCCAGCCCTGACTGAAAGGGGACTTCAGCATCACCACACACCTTACATATACCATACATAGAAAGAAAAACTACAAACCACACTGGAATCTTGATATTACAATCAACTCCTTCAAACACTTTGATACTGACAGCAGTGTATCACCCACCTCCCTTCTAATACCAAGATATGTTTCTCAATCTTACTTTCCTAACAATAAAAAACTGTCTCTCCTTTAATGCAGTGCTTACATTTAGAGGAATGCAATAATTAGCACTCTCAGGCACTAACACTGTAATTGCAGCTGGCAACTTTCATTATAACAGTATCATCACTTTCTCACTGGAAGAGGAAGTCTCACGATCTGGCAACTCTAGATAATGGCATTAAAAAACCCCCAGCGTAGCACCTACAAACCCACGAGTCGATTCAGCCATTCTCCTCAGATGCCGTGAGACCATCAGCCTTTGGCCATCACTATCTAGGAGAGCACATTTCCCTCCGCCTCTCCCCAGATAGGAGATCAGCCTGATGTGGCTGAGCCTTCAGCCTCAGAGGGCCACTAGCATCCGTGGACACAAAGGGAAGAGGGGTGTGCAGAGAACACACTCACTTCAGGGCTGCTTTAAAGGAACTCTGCCCTTGCCCCAGAAGCCCCTGATAAGACCACTTGCCATCAAAACCGATGGTATGGAGCACAACACGACTGAGCATGCTGAGAATTAAGGAAAGCAATGAACTACAAAGCGGTGCAGATTTTACAACAGGTTAGAAGGTGGTCTGCCTTCAAGTGATAATAAATGGGGATCCTAAATTTTTAAAATAATTTATGAAAAGATGATGTAGGGGTGAAAATACCAGTGTTTCTAGTAACAGGAAAATAGCCCTATTTTATCATAATGTTTTCTACTTGAAATGGCTTTAGCAAGACTAAGTTCTCACCAGTAATGCCGTACATAATGCCGATTTGGCTTGTTAACACAGCCAAGAAAACCCTCTACTTTTGAATTCCAGGTTCTGACCTTAAATCAGGTGCCTGCACCTCTTTGTCCAATTCCCAAACATTGGTGTTTGCTCATGTTCACAAAGAGTTTAAATCCTTTGTTACAGATAGCACAGGTGAAACTGTACATAGAGAGACAAGAAAAAAGCATATTCTGCCTTTGTTCCCTCTTAGCCTAAAGTAAGGTACTAAGGGGTTGCCAGGGAAAGGAGCACCTGAAGTTGGGGAATTTATAAAAGCTGATCTTTGTAACGCACGAAGCGAAAAACTGCTGAACTACTGCTGTGCTAACCATGGCTATTTTTTGTGTCCAGGATACCTAAAACAAGTAACCTCAGCACTTGCAAAATTAGTATGTTTAGCTTCTTTCTACAGGGGTACATTTCTGGACAGTGAGACAACAGTTGGTCACATGACAAGATGACATTTACAACTTCAGAATGAAAAGGATGAGTTTTGCCTTTCTGTGAAGTTTTTTTTGCTGAAACCACTCTTTCTTAATAGGATACTGGAAAAAGATTGCAGCTCTCACCTCCTTTTTGCACCAAAACCAGAACTTCGCTTAATAACAGCACAGCCTGCAGATCGAGTTCAAATCACTGCAAAAAGTTTGAACTCACCTGGGTAATAGTCTTACAAAGGGCCTAAGATAACAGCTTAAGTTGGGATAAACTGTATCCGAAGCCACCACAGATGCAAAGAGTGAGAAACCAGGAACGCACGGAATTCTGACGCTATTAAAAGTAAGCAAAAGGTCAGTACCCGGCAGTAGGCTTTTTAGAGATGTGACCCAGAATGACTTCAGCACAACCCAGGTTAACCTTCACTTAGTCCCAGTATAGCACAGTGCTTCAATGTAAACTGCACTGTAACTGCACAGAACAGCACAGAAGTTTTGTGGAATATTTTTCCCTGCTATTTAACTTTCCTGAGAAACCTTGAACCAACAGCTGTGAAGCAACAGGTCAGCTGTTAAGGAAATCCCCATCAACAACAGATATCAGACTTCATTTTCCTGTATTTCCCCATAACTGATCTATTCAGGATCAAGAGATAAGTTTAAGCTCTAATATGAGTTTAGTTTCCACGCAAATTCAGACCCTTGTTCACATGACCAACAAAAGTGGTTTACAGGTTTACATCAGAGAGCGCCAACCAGCCGCTGATGTTCAGTGCTAAACAAACTCCAGCACAACCAAACCATGAGAATCAGGCAATCGGCTGTAACTAAAATAAAGGCACTAGCTAGTGTAAAGGTTTTTCTGTTAAACACGCTGCTGCTGCTCCTCCTCCATTCCAAATGCTGTCTACATATGTATGCCCTTCCTATGTCAGCAAACAGAAGTACTTTTCCGATCTGCAGACTTAATATCTAGCTGGTCACAAATGCGTTCACTCGCACACATTCAGCCTGAACTCGCAACTTTTATCAAGCCCACTCAGCACACTCTCACAGCACGGCCAAGTCCCTCCCTAGCTCTGCCACAAACACACTGAAAAAACACTCAAGACATATTTTACAGTGCAAAAAGCTGCAGGGTTCAGAGAGACGTGCTAATTTACTGCTTCTCTAATACATGAAAGCATAAGCCACGGACCTTCAGAACATAAAATTGCCCCTTACATAAAAACTGTCTGTTTCCCTCAGAAGTCTATTTCAGGAAAAGTATCAGTATCCTCATAAACAGCTGCTATGCTTACATTGTTTACCTCACACACTATCACGTCACAAATGTCAGCTAATCATTATAATGAATTAAAGAATACTATTTTTTTCTTCAATAAAATTATCAAGCCACACTACAGTCTTAAAGATCCTAACATGTCTGCAAACAGTTGAGAGGCTGATGGATCTCCCCTAGCTAGAACAATGTTAATCCAAACAGAAAACACAGCGTCTTTGGACAAGGACTCAATAAAATACATTTAGACAGAACTCCACAAAAGAGCAGAGCCCAATCCCACCAAGTTGGTCCCTGGATTCTGTGTGCAAGCTCTGCCTTCGCCTTTTGTCACCCATTAACTCCTGTAGGCTGGCTCTGTATGAAGCAGTGCTGAACCTCAACAGTGCTGGGACACAATTTCTTTACTGAAAAAAGAGGCCCTACAAAAGCCTTCTGCACCAACAGGAAAGAAACAGGTCTGGATTTACACCGCTTGACTCACTGCAGGACTCAGGTTCTCAAAACAGGAGATTAAAGCTGTCTCTTCTAGAACTGAACGAAATTACTTGCTTTCAATCCTTCCTCGACTAGAAAAATGGGGGGGGGGGGGGGGGGAATCCACTAAGTTCCCACTGAGATAAAGAGTTAACTTCATCTAAATTCACTTCAAAATTCACAAGTATTATTGCCTGTGGAGGACACAATGGAGGTTTATATAAATGTAAGCCATTTCTCTCACATTCCATTAAGTATAAGCAAGAACCTCAAAAGTTTTCAGATTTTATTTGACTTACAAACATCTTCTAATGAATGAATAACTGAGACTTCCTGTAAGAGCTGGCAGGGCCCTCGGGGAGGGACTGGTATTGGAGGAAAACAGACGGCACCTATACACCAGTGTTACTCCAGGCAATGCTACCTCAGCCCAGCAGGTCACAAGAAAGTTTTCTAATTTAAACAGGCCCTTAAAGTCATGAAACTGAAATATAAGTAGTGCAAAAGCATTATCCTTAGCCCCCTGCTTTGGGACTTGTTTAAGCATTTACTGTCATCAACAACAATTACTAAATAGTAAGTTTATCTTACACAGCTGTACCTTTCTTTGTATCATGGACAGGATGCTCATTCCAAGATACCCAGTGATGTCAGAGCAAGCAAGGATGAAACAATACCCTTCCAAAAAGGGAGCCTGGTTCAAAGGAAGCAAGAAAGGAGCGAAGAAGACAGCAAACCTACTTGGCCTCACAGAGTAAGTATTAACTAAAACCATTCTGTTTGATTTTCAGACAAGAACTTTCAACAACAACATTCCTTGGGCATGCAAACAAAAAAATCCCGGCCAACAAAACTTAAGAGATGAGCACGCAGTTTTTAAGGGTCTATTAGGTCCTCTCAACCTGCAAAGTCTCCCCCACAATTTAAAACTGAGTTGCGCCGAACTCAGCACCATGCTTCCCAGAAAATACCTCTCTCTCAAGCTGAGTTTGCCTGTGCTAGATCACATCACTGCTCTGCTAGCAAGGCTTCAGCACCAAGCAAACAGCTGAGGTGGCCCTGCAGTTCACAAGAATGCAGTAACATGTAGCACCAGGTGTGTAGCCATCACCCCAGCTGAGAAGTTGAAGAGCACAGTCCATAAGACAGGAGGACAGTAGCACAGAGGCAGCATCCGAAGCCAAGTGAAACACTGCACATACACAGGAATTTCTGGAAATCCATTAGATGTTAAGTGTCAGATAGAAGCAACAATGGAAATAACAGAGAATTAAACAGCTGGAGTATCTGTAAGCACCAAAACTAACATTACTGCCCTCCCCACCGCTGGGAACAAGAAGCAACAGCAAGTAGAGTGTTGGTTACGAGGACGAGTTCACCAAGGGAGAAGACTTTTCCAGACACATCTTCTACCAGCTGGAACTCACAGATGTTCTTTTGCAGGATTAGAAGAATCCAGAAATCAACCAACCACACCCACATGATCTTTAGCTGGAAGAAGTGAAAGGCAGACTCCACGTGACTTGGAAAAGTATGACAAATCACAAAGCCATCTATATTATTGGGAAACAATGTAACTAGTGAAAAAAATCTATGGAGCAGTTATGACACAGCACAAACATCAGAAACGGCCATGATGTATGCAAGAATGGTGTTTTATAATGACAGAATTTGACATCAGAAATTCTGTATAAGTGCAGGAATTTAGCAGTGGCTGAGCACCACACGCCACTCACTCCCACAGGAGAAACAGGCAGAGCCTCCGTGGGTTGGGATAAGGACAGTTTACTGGCAAAAGCACTGTGAAAGTAGAGCAATAACAGCCAATTACACTCACACCCAATGATAACCTTGCCTTACAGAGTACCTTACCGCCCTATGATTATTGAGTGCTGCACAATGCAAGGACCAACCCAGCCACACTCAGACTGCTCTGGAGGCACCCAACAGTGCTGCCTCTCCCCAACCAGCCCCTTTTATGGGGGATTGATGTCAGGTGGTGTGGAAACAGCCCAGGATAACTCAGCTCACCTGGGCTGGCTGCTTGGGGAGGTGAACTCTGGCCTGGCCAGAACCAGGACAGTAAGATAGTTGTTTCCCCGCATTCATGCGGTTCTTGCTTCTACCTGATGTTCCAATTCCACCATTAAAAGAACTGGTAACTCTTTATTACTAAACTACTCCTCTATCAAGTCAGTTTTTCCATGAGCTAAATTCTGAAATGTTTATTCTCCAAAGCTCTTCAAATAAAATGCCTTGTTCTAGGAGAGGAAAAACATAAATTTGGTAACAGTAACCCAGAATTTGCCCACTTTGGAGAAACCTCAAAATTAACTTAGAAGAGATATGAACTTAAAGTAAAAGCAGGTTAACAAAGTCACTTTTGATCAGCTGGGAAAGCTAAGTATCTTAAAGCCTTAATGATTTTAATAATATGTGCTGTAGAATATTTTAATGGTGCTTGAGATAAACAGTACCACATTTCCTGAGGCACACATTCTTTTTTTAACTAGCAAGGCAACTCATTAGCCCAATACCGTTTGGCAAACACCGGATCCGTGAGAAGCTCTCTGAACAGCCCGAGGAACCCCACGTGTTTTCCTCTCACCTGCACGTTGCTTTCAGGAGCTCTCACCCCACTCCCTATTTTTTAAGCTTCCAGCTCGCTCTCCTCCCTTCCTCCACACAACCTCCTTGCCCATAGGGTCCCGAGCAGCACCATCACCGCCCTCCTGCCCACACCCACGCCTCCGCCGAGGCGCCCGGTGCCCCAGCCGTGCCAGAGCGTTTCCCCGCCGCCATCCTCGCACAGCCGGTTTCCAGCTCGCCCGCAGCGGGCTGTCCTCAGCGCTCCTCATCGAGGAAGAGCGCAGTGACTGCCACGCAAACCTGCGGTACGGCAGCAAGCGCGCCCGTGGCCTCCTTCCCAGGACGGCACGCCGCCCTTCAGTACGCCGGCGGCGGGCAGCGTTATCACCACCGTCCGCGCAGCCCCGAGCCCGCAGACGACAGGGAGCGACTGACTAAGCGGGCGCTCGCCTCCAGCCGGCCAGGCAAGCCCCGCTCGCCAGTCCTCCGCCGGACGCCGCGCACACGAGGCGCGCCGCTCCCGCGCTGCGACCCGGGCGTGGGGACACCGCCACCCAGCCCGGCGAGGCCACGGCCCTGCCCGTCCACACAGCCCGCGGCGCTTCAAGCCGGTCCTCACGCACGCCCCGACGGCGGCGGGGCTGGCGAGGGGCCGGGGCGCGCCGCAGCACCCGCGCTCTGCCCCAGGCGAGCGCCGCTCCGGGAGGCTGCCGGGCCCCCCGCCGGGGCCGGGCGCGGCCCTCTCGGGTTCCGCCCGGGCCCGGCGACCCGCGACCATGCCTGTCCCGCCCGGCCCCCCCACCGTCCCTCGGCACCCGCACCGGCAGCCCCCGCCGAGACCCCACGACCCCGTCCCGCCGCTCACCCAGAAGGGCTCGGAGGCGTCCGCGCTGCAGAAGCTCTCGATCCCCATCGGGCGCGACGAGGCGGCCGCGGCAGCGCTGCGCTTCCCCCTCCGCACCTCTCCGTGCCCGGGCGGCGGCGGGCGGAGACGCGCCGGCAGCGGCAGCACGGCGCCCTGATTGGCTCCGCAGTCACGGGGATGCCGGGCCCCGGCGGCGCCGCGCCCGCCCTGCGCGGCCCCGCCTCGGCGGGGGTGGGCGGGCGGCCCCGTTCACCTCAGCCCACCCCGGCGGAGGTGGTGGCCCAGAGGCGCCAGCGGCCCCCCGCGACCCTGGCCGGGGGGAGGCCGGGCCCCGGCGGCTGCGAGCTGGGGCACGGCCCGACGCGTGCTCCTTTGTTCGGCGCGGCGATCGCCGGGCCTCAAGCATCCTTCCCGTCTGACCGGGTCAGCGGCGCCCGGCCCTGCCCGCCCCGCGGTCCCGCACCTCCCACCGCGCAGCCGGCCGCGGACGCACCTGCCCGGAGAGCTCGACCCGAGCGGTCATAACTCCTCCCGTGACGCTGCTCCGGGCGCGGCGTACAGGGACCCGCGGAGAGGCACCGCAGAGCACTGCGGCCGCCTGGGCCCCGAGGGATGGAGCCAGGGCACCCTCCTTGGGGACGGCCACAGTGAAAGTCTAGGCTGCCCATCAGACCCTCCACTTCTACACCTAAACCAGTTGAACTGGCTTCAGACCCTTGAGTAGTTCAAACTGACTGGCATGAACCCAAGCCAAACCAAAGTAACCATCCACAGCCAGGTTTGCACCAAAATACGTCCTAGCTGAAACAAACACACAGCCCCCGTGGGTGCTCTTGGTTGTGTTTCACCTGCACCCTTCTCATCCTGTTTAAAATGCACCAGTTAAACCCACAGATAGTACACACACTCAGCTGACTCAGACCAGCTGGAACATGGATGACAGAATGGCATCCATGTAGGAATGGCATCATACATTGCAGGAGAGCAGCATGGCTACACACTACCCTACAGTAACACCAGGAAGCTCTAATCACATGAGTTACATAAAGAACTTCACTTTAAAATGTTCTTTTGCATTCCGAGCAGTTATGAACAAAGCTGTTAGAGACAGAGGTCTAATCATCCAACATGGAACTAAAAAAACAAGCATCACGCATACAAAACCTCAGTCACGATTGGCCTTCACTCACCTTCAGGGCAGTTCCAGGGCTGGCATCCCTGGTTGCAACTGCCCACCCCACCTCAGCATAGCCGACCTGTCCCCTCAGCTCGCTCTCTCCCAGGGTGTCAGGCCGAGGAGCCGCAGCGATGGAGTTCAGCCCATACTGAGGTCATATATTCCTGATGAAAGAGCAGAAACATCACAGAAAGATCAAGCCAAACCATCGGGGTGTCAGAAGCTATACAAGTTTGTGTCAGTTTAACCCATACCTTAGTTCACACCCCATTAAATTCTTTATAGCATTTGCAAGAGAACAGCTAATGTTAAAGTCTGATTCCCATCAATTTTATTAAGAATATTTCTGCCCTATTTTGTGCATTAATCCTAAAGTCATATTAAATACCTTGGTGGGTTGGTTTTTGATGTCTCAATGCTCACTATGACTCTTGTTGAAACAGTTACATCAGTCTCCAATGTCTCTTATCCTGCTCCCCCTCAGCTGCAAGGAATACCTTGTTTGTTTTATAGATGTTGTGCAACACATACAGATGTTCACAGCTCTGACAATACAAGCTATCCTGTAGTTAGGCTGGGGGAACTTTTTCAAAAGCACTGCTTATATAAGAATAAAGCTGAAAAAACACAGCCTCCAAGAGCTTACACTTTTACATATAAGCTATGTGCAAATATAAATTTAGAGTTGAAATTATACATCAGGAAGTTATTTAGGACTTATGCAGGGATTGTTCCAAACAAGAAGACATTAAATAAGCATGAAGTGAGGAGGGTCAAGAGAAAGAAAATCTTACCCGCACTTGTTTTTCTCCAGATACTACTGTATGCTAACAGACTGACAAAACTTAAGTTACACTTTCAGGATTCAAACTTTCCAATTACTTCAACAGAATTATTTTTTTCAGCCTCAGACTGTCCCTACACCAACGGTCATGTGCCAGGTTAACGATTTTTCCTATCAAATAAAGATACTTGGATCTGCATCTCAAATTAGTTCCCTTACAATTAACTCCATCTCCTTCCCTCTAAGCAACGGCAGCAACAAAGATGTAAACCAAAGTGCAGCCAAAATGCAGAGTAAATAATTAATGTGAGGAGAAGCAGAAGAGAGCAGAAGCAAAACATAACAGGCTCAAAATATTTGCTGTAGAGGAAAAAAGCCAGAACTGACACAAGCGCAAACCTGCAGAGTGATACAGAACCAAGATCCCAGAGTACCAGTCACCAAATGTGGATTTCGCAAGCCATTGTCCTAACAGCATCTTAACAGCATCTTTTAAACACACAGATTAATACATGAAATAGAAACTGCAATCTTATTTAAAAAAAGACATCTCCTTCCAACCAGAAAAACGAACAATCCACAATTCTGTTTGGACTCCAAGCGTTGCTTGGCAGCATACAAACTAAAGTTGGATAGGAAATACAGGGTGGGGGGAAACAGCAACAACTTATCAACTGGAAAGTAGGTGTAGTGGAATGGTGCCCCACAACAGCACAGGGAAATTTGGAAGGACAGGAAGAGAAATTCTTCAGCTGTGAAGATGCCACATGTGTTACAGGTGAGCAGGGGCTGCTCACCGGCTGCACCAGGGATCTGTGCAGTGTAGGCAGGGGCACACACTGCTCCTGACTCACGCTAGGTTGGTTCCTGCTACGTTAAAGGATCAGATAACTTCACAATTACTTCTAAAGACTTCTTTTTTTCCAGAATTTCATTTATCACTCCCTGCCAGAGATTCTTTGGAAGCTCATAATATAAATATTAACTTTGAGAGGTTTTTGTTAAAAAAACAAGCCAAGAAGAATTCCAACCCCACACACACACTTCAAGGCCGTAGGTGGCTTGCTGCTTGAGAAGACTCACGTTTCCCTTCAAGCCCAAGCAGGCTGCTCCTTTTAGACCAGCTCGTTGGTCCTGTCCCCCCTGGCTGCGTTCCTTTGGGAAACACTGACTGCACTCACAAAATAAACACTGCCGACTCATCCCAGCATCACGAAGCACGCGTGCCTCCAGACACACCGGGGATCCTCAGAGGCTTGCAAAGCACCCAGCGCAGGGTTACATTTTGGCAAGGCCTACTAATTAGCTGCTCATCTTTGGCAGGTCGTGTTCATTACGAGCTGGCGGCCCGGGGACGCAGCGCCGAGCTCTGCCGCGCGGCAGGGAAACCCGCGCTCGCTCTCCCTTGTTATTCTTTGCCTAAAAGCAAAGCGCACTGGAAGCCTTTGAAACCCCAAAGGGGAAACGGCGCAGCAAGACGAGGGGCCGCCCGCCCGCCGTGCCGAGGCTTCGGGACGGGGCTGGGCCGCGGCACGGGCACCACGCCGTACAGGCACACCGCACGCAACGCCTAAGCGCCGCTCTCGGCTTCACCCCGGCCTGTCCTTGCCAGCGAGCACGCTAGGGCTAGGAAGACGCTCCGGGGACGGACGGGGGGACGGACGGACGTCCCGTCCCGTCCCTCAGCATCCGAGGCTTCGCTCCCGCCACAGGTAGCGCGCGACCCCAGCCGCAAAGCGCGCACCAATGCGCTGCGCCCGCTCGAACCGCCCGCCCGCCCGCGCTGCCAGTTGGCCTCCGTGTGGCGAGAGGCGGGGCCGGCAAGCGCCCGCTCCCGCCTCCCCGCGCCGCGCCTGCGCAGTGGTCGCCCGCTGCCGGCTGGTTGGGCATCCGGGGCTCTGGCGCGGCTTTTGGGCCATGGCGACGGTGGCGGAACTGAAAGCAGGTTCGGGGCGGCGGGAAGCCCAGGGGCAGTGGGGGAGGCGCTTCGGGTCACCGAAAGGGTGGGCAGCCTCGTCCGTCTGGGTCTTGTAGTCGCCCCGGGCGCTAAGGCGGGCTCCCGGCTCCTCACACCACTGCCGGGGAGGGGGGCCCCGAGCCTCCTCACGGGCACGGCCCTCTCACCCACCTCGGCCCGGGAGAGGGGATCCCGACCTTCCTCAGGGGCACGGCCCTCGCACCCCGGCCTGGGTTTCACTGAGTGACAGCAGCTTGGCCCATAACACCCCACTTCCAAAACCACTCGGGCCCAGGCTTGCTGATAAACCAAACACAACGGTGGCTTCTTTGAAGGGCTCGTTTTATTGGGATTCCTCCTCTTGTTACCTGCTGGCATGTGCACAGGTACCTTTATTTCACTGTGCGGATGCTGAAATTGTGTTGGTACTGTGGATAATAAATGTCATTTGAATGCATTTGGCTTCATGTTTGCGTGCACTTGGCTTTATATTAACTGATCTCTTTGTGGTAATAGTTTTACGGGACACGTTGGAAAAAAGAGGTGCTCTTGGACAAATAAAAGCGAGGATCAGAGCTGAAGTTTTTAATGCGCTGGATGATCAAAGTGAGCCACGGCCACCCCTGTCTCATGAAAACCTCTTAATCAATGAACTAATTCGTGAATACCTGGAATATAACAAATATAAATACACAGCATCTGTTTTAACTGCAGGTATTGGGGAGGAATTTTTGTTCTCATCACTGTATTAATAGACATCTGTGCTTTGGTTGAGCAATTCCACTAATGCCATGAAATTAGTAAGTGGGACTAAGCCGCACAATCTTGTCTTCCCTTGGAAATAAGTGAGAAACAAACACTGTCTCCACAGCTTTACTGGCAGCATTAAGCCAGATCATACCATTAGTTTTCAAGAAAACTTACTCTCTGCGCCTTATCCTTGACGTAAATGCTTTGAAAGTAGCTGATACAAGAGCAAGAAAGCTTGCTCCCAGCCTGCAAAATCAGAATGCCTTTCTTGAAATGTCAGCTTTTGTTTTGGAAAGTGGCTAGCAATGTTTTTGAATCATATATTATATTTTTATCTCATTGGTATTTGGATAAGACAAAACATGTAAATTACAAATTAACAAAGTAATACATCACACATAAAGTGGTGGATAGTCTGAATTACAGCAGTTCTGCCAATTCATGTATATAAGCTGTATCAGAAACACAATTAGATGTCCTCAGCTTAAATAACAAAGGAACATAAGGTCCTCTTTTTTCTTTGAACAGCTGTGGTTAAGCATTGCTGTTGCTGGCTGTGCTAACATAGCATTATTTGAGACACTTTTAGACCACAACATCTAAATGGTAGATGTAATTCTGTGTGGTCCAGCACTTCCTTATTTTTGCAGCTATTGCTAGCTTCTATTTGAAATTTGAAGTTCAAGAAGAGGAAACAGGCAGTTTGTATAGTTGTTAAATTACATTATCTACTTGATAACAGTACTTCTTTAGAGAAAGTAATTTGCTTGATTGGTTTATCTTTACATTTTAAGACTTCTTTACTGTTTTTCTCGGTTTCCTTTAGAGTGGAGACAAAATTTGTGATAATGGTGTTATAAATGATAATGAGTGTGAAGCACTAATGTTTAAATTAGTTCTTTAATTACAGTATTCTGTTAGATATTGATAGTCTGAAAGGAGATGTGTGCTCCCGTCCTCTTTTGAAGTCTCCTGAGAGCTCTTTAAAAATTAGAATGTGTTATTTTTACTTACCAGCCTTAAGAATTTTGGGGAAATGTCTTTTCCAGAGTCTGGCCAGCCTGCCGTGCCCTTGGATAGACAGTTTCTTGCCAAAGAGCTGAACGTAGTTGAAGACGCAAGCGCAAAATCAGTGTAAGGAGTGATTTTGGAATGCACAGTATATTCTGTTCTGTGTATATTTCTCTCTTTAGTGTTATTATAAATCACATAAATATTCTCACCTATTGCATTGTGACTGGAGCACATGACTGCTCTGACATGCTGGATTCAAACTCACAATGTCAAACCTGGCTCTGCTTTCAAACACACTCAAAATGTTTAATTCTGCCAACTCCATAGCGTTCTCCAGACAGCGTGCTTGTACCCCACAAACCAGGCCTGTTACCAGAAGTACAAAACAGATAGACACTTTGCATAGCAGTGAGGTGTTTTGTAGAGCAATAAAAAGATGATTGTACTCTGAGATGAGATGCAAAGTCACAGTGCTCTGATACGACTCTGTTAATGAGCTAGGGTACAGAAGCGGGTTAGAACATGTCCAGCGTTCTCTGTAGCTTGCGCTGTCAGAATCTGTCAGGTGCTTAGGAAGCAGCAGGTTTGGGCTGTAGCCTGTTGAAGTCTGACGCTTTGTTGTGCTGGACAGAGACCTCCTGCATTCTCTGCTAGGCATGCTCCAGTTCTGCATCGACAGGGCACCCTGAGTGTGGTTGAGAGTGGTGCTGTTCAGGTGTGCTTACGTCTGTGCTTTTTTATCTAGAATATATCTAACAACATTGGCATAATGCACTTTAAATAATTAAAGACATCTGTACATATTCTAGAGGTAGCATCAAGGTCTAAGAAGGTCTGAGGAAAGGGTGGGTTTTCTTAACGCTCAGTATTTCACAAGCAGCTTTTGTTCTTTCTCTCTTAAGCAGACCTCTCTTGTATGGAATTATCTCTCATTTCTTACATGGCGGTAAAGAGGAAAGTACCCAGAATATCCTTCCAAAAGCTTCTTTGCTGAATTATCCAAAGCAAAACCTTGGCAAACTACCTGCTGAGAGAAATCACAAAGGTGGGTGTGGGTATGGGGCCGTTTGGGCAGAGGTTTTACTTGTGACTAGATCTTCTGTGCGATACCTGTGCTTCTGACGGCAGAAGCATGCAGACAGACATAGAGTACCTACTCCTGCCAGGACTGCTTTGAACCAACCTCTCTTCTATAACAAAAATTCTGCACCAGAAGGGTGCTTATGCCTGCAAAACACACACTCTGTGACCTGACCATGCTTGTTAGTCATGTATTATTGACTTGAGGAAGGTCTGACTTGATCCAGCTCAAGAAAGAGCCACCCACGATGTCTAAAACAGCCCTCATATGAGCCTTTCTTGAAGTAGGTGATCAGCTTGCACCAGCTCTCAGGCCTGATGCTCTGCCAGTGTGCTAATGGTGCAGCACACAAGTCCAGCAGCCCTCAGACATGCCTCACTGGCCTTCAGACATGCCAGTAGTAGAACTTACCTCTTATATGCAAACGTCTCGTATTTATAGACCAGACATTTAAAAAATTGCAGACAAGCAAATTTATCTAATTTCTCAACAGTGCAAGGTGCTGTGAAGCTCTTGTCACCTGGTTAGTTACTAAAGGGGAGGGGTAAAACCCTAATTATTTAGCTTTAGTCTTCTGAGCCATTTGGACTGTGAAAAACTTAAAACTTCAAGTGGACAGCTGTGCTATTCTTACTGTTTTCCTGTTCTGCAGTTACTGGTAAAGACTAGAAAACACTAATAGCCCAATTCTCAGCATGAGAGAAGTCACCCACCAAATCGCCTTACCATTTTTCTCAAAGTTAAACTGGCCAAATTGTACTCCCTTCTACTGCTACAAACCTGGAATGGGTCAGCTGGAGACAGTCTTACTGCACTGGCAGTTTAATACAAGAATGTAACCTAAATTCTCAGTGAAGTATGTTAAATAGGGGCACATCTCTCCTTTCTTATCTGTTCTAACTTACCTAATTCCTATACGAAGTTCTTAACTCTTCAGCTGCCAGTTTCACAGGTGGGCACAGACCTCTGAGGACACAGTTCACATCCCACTGACCAATGCCTGAGCTCTGAGTTCATTGCCCTGTAGTAGAACACAGCTAAATCTTATTTTCCCTTTCTGGTCTGCTTTTCAACTGGTTCCAATTCATACTGCCTGAACTACAGAACGAAAGGGACCATTGATCCAGTTTTTCCTTCAGAGAGTCTGCTTGGCATATTACTTCAGTTTCTACTGTGAGAATTTAGTACTGTTGTGTTAGTACTATGAGCTATTTCTTTGGTCTCCAAAAACTGAAAAAATACGAGGCCTGAGATATTCCTGGCCTATAAAAACTGCAGGAAGGGCTGAACACTCTCCTAACAGTTAATTCATTGAGAAAATGTTGTTTCCTTTCTGCCAGAAGAGGGGGCTGAAGAAATAAAATTCCAATACCAAATCTGCTGTAAATGATCTCTTTGTTGGAAAAGAATTATGCCTGTCAGAAATTTCCCTGTTTTTAAAAACAAATCCAGTGTGTAGAGGAATTGTTTTTAAAGTATAACTATACCTACGTTCTGAAATGGACTCTGTGGGGTCACCCTGCCCTGCTGACTCCAAAACAATTTCACATGGGGATATCATTGTTTGGGGTTAGTTACAAAAGTCAGGATTAATAGTGAAATATGACAGCACATTGCTTTTTGAACTGAGCAAAAATATAACAGTTAGAAGGCTTTTGACCTTTAAGCAACTGTAGTCTGAAATGTGTTTGTAGAATATGTCAGTGAAGACCTAAAGGCAGTGGGTGTAAAATACCAGTTACCTAACCAATTGAATTAGGCTGCACACGGGGGTAATCGAGTCCTTTCACAAATCCCAACCTTACATTTAGCTTGCTTTTCATATTAGAAACTAGCTTGCTTATTTAGTTAAATGAATAGTCCAATAAACTGGTATACAGACTGGGAATCCTGATGAAATGCAGGGAACTGGGTGTTTCTGTTAGTTCGGTCGCAGTTGCTGAGTTGAAGTTGTGTGAAACCTAACCCTTAGTAACACAAAGCTCTTAGGCAGTTGTGTGGAAAAATATATTTGTTATATTGCCTGAGTTCCCTGTGCAAATATTCTGAATTCAAGTGCTAATAGCAGAAAATAATGCTTATACCTTTGGATCTCCAGCTGTGTGAGGATATTTATGCCTGTGTTTCAGTTGCAGATAGAACTCCAGAACCAGGAAGGATGGCTGGCATGAGCATCGAAGAGCCCCTTGTTTTACAGAGTATGAACAGATGATGTTGTTTATCTGCTAATTACTCCTGTAAAGTTCTGTAAGAGTTAATTCAGGAAATTCTTCTCTGCATAAGTTTCCCCAGTATATCCAGTGGGACTGTTTTGGATTGTAGATCCACTCATGAGACAGGAGGACGGCATCATCCTTGCTGTCAGTGAAAAAATGATAAGCAAAGGCTCTTCCTCCAGTGCTGATGGAAGGGAAGCTCTGTGTGGAGTCAGGGTAGAGGAGCCTCTGTCTGGAATTGGGCTGAAAAATACTGGCTGTACGTTATAGGAATTCATCAGAAGTTGTGCACTTTCCTTACCATGCGATGTCTCTGTGTGTCTTCCCTGTGGTGTTTGAATAAAATGTTTGTTTCACTTTTATTCTGTGTGGTATTTTGGAAGATTTTAATCATTCTGGGAGAAGCAGCTGCCGCTTTTGGATAAGTATGGGAACATGGATTTGAATAGAAAATTGAAGTGCTTTAGAGGAATAGTTGGGTTTAATTTGCCGGAAATGAGAACTATATTTATCTTCATGCCAACAAACAAACGAGGGCAAGTCTCTTCCATCTGGAGTTGCTATAAATTGAACGGTGTAGCACTGAGTGCATGGGAGGGAGTGGGGCTTGTGGTTTTTTCCCAAATGATGTGAAACTCAAAGTCAGGCAAAGCTAAAAATAAAGCTGGCAATAGGTTACTGATTCTCAGGCCTTTTTTTAGTGAGGTGTTTACATGTTGTGAAACGGTAATACCCTTTAAAAGCCAAACTGACGGGGTACCTCAGAACATAACACAGTAGCTGGTTTTCTCTACTTGTTCTAACAAAACACATAGAATCACAGAATCATCAAGGTTGGAAGAGGCCTTGCAGGTCATCAAGCCCAGCCGTCAGCCCTACACCACCGGACCACTGAGAGATGTTGCTCCTCCCAGTGCCACTGGGCTCAGCTCCTCAGCTGAGTGGGGAGCTGCTGGGTGCCACCCACCCCCATGGGATTCTGCCTGGTGGTGTTAATGCTTACACTCAGAACCACCCACCTCCCTCCGGGCTTCTGAGAGTAGAGCAGAAAAATGGTACCGGCAAATCACCTTCACTTTGGAGTGAGCTGAAAGTGCCCCCATGGAAAGCTGCTGAACATCACAGCTCGAGCCCTGGGCTTTTAACTAGGGTGTTCCAGAGGGGTGGCGCTGCACCCCCGCTTCACTAGAGGCCAGTGGGGCAAATAGTGATGCGTAGTTGGAATCTGAATTGTCTTTTCTAGGGCAAGGAAACGGGCTCTGGGAAAGGCAGAAGCTCCAACCTTCGATGTTTCCTAGTCCTGCCTACCCAAAGCCACTGCGCCTGCCTTCTGTCCTCCCACTGAGGATCACACAGGAGCTGCCCTGGCACCACAGAGCTCCTGGGAGATGGATTTGTAGTGTGGTCAAGTCACTGTACAAGCAAAGGGAAATCAAAGTGCACTTCCACCAATGCTTGTACAACAAAGCTTTGAAATATGTCTGTAAAAACGTACTGACCTACTCACATGATTAATGGCCCCACATTAGTACTGACAGAACATGAAGTACAAGAGCATCTTTCAAGATGTGAGCCCTGTGCATGCCAAGCGGCCGTACTTGTTAACAGATGGAGAGGAGCTGCACAGCCCAGGCAACATGGTTGCACTTAACAAAAATCATTCCTTCAAAGCATAAGTGAGGTCAGTATTTGGATAATTCACATCCCCAGAGCCAGAGGTTTCAGATGGAATTGCTACCTAAGTGAGCACACACAAATTATTTTCTCCCTCGAGCTTAATTACAGGCTGTGATCTCCTGCATTAACTGCCCTTGTCTCTTCTCCTGACATCACAGAATGACAAAAGATGGAAGCACATAGAGGTTTGGGGCTTTTCACCATGCATTACTGAATTGTCCTGGAGCTAGGTCACTGCAACTGTTACAGGGGAACTGTGTGACCAGAGGCTGTTCTTTGTCGGAGCGTGCTATCGCAAGCGAAGGTGACGGGGAGCCAGTGGAGTTTGGTGTGGATATCAGATCTGGAAAGCACTTTGGAAGAACTTAACCCAGTGTAAAAAAAAATAAAATTCTTTCAAACTAAAGTTTTGCTCTGCCCTGGAATCAGAGGGAAGCCTTCACAGACCCCTCAGCGTCAGTGCTCCTCCAGAGGTATTGGTTTCTGTCTAGTTCAGGGAACTTTTTTTCTAAGCTTTTTATCAAGGTGCTCCAGGGAGTCAGTTACACTTTCCTTCCTGAGCACCCCTTGTACCAAGCCCAATCTCGGTGCCAGTTGATCAGTTTTCCGGAGGCGGAGTGATTATCACAGGGTGATTCTGTTCAGGAAAAGAAACCCCCGAGGCCTTGTTCACACTTGCAAAGGCACCCTTTCAGTCCCAGCTGGAGTTGTCCTGACTGGGACTGGACTGTGCCGCCAGCACTGGGCGCAGGGCTTGGCACTAAGCACCTGGTGACTGTCCTACCTGGTTGGCCTCCACCAATGGATGCAGACCGTCCCTCCTGGTGCAGGAGTGAGCTCAGCACAGTGGTAACGCACCCATACAGGGCTCTGTTCCCACCACACATGTCAGCTTAGGGAATTGTGGTTGGTTTAACTTCCGTAAAAATATTTAAAACCAAAAAAACCTTGCTTACACCATGGTAAGGCTGTGGCCAGTTCACTTCTTTCCTCTTCAAGCCCTCTTTTTTTCCCCGGTACAGTATTTATGGAGCAGATCCAGCCAGGAGATATCTTAAGGGCAGGCCACTTATTTTTTTCTAGAAAATTAATTTAAACAAATAAACAAACTGAGGGGAGGGCATCGTTATTTGTTGCCATGAAGGCATTGTCTGCTGGGAATGCACAGCTTTCATTTTGAGGCAACTTTTGGTTTGAAAAAATACCAGAATGTTTCAGCAAGTCCAGCCAGGATATTACATTGGGATATTCCTACATTAACTTCCAGGGAAGGCTGGAAGCCACGCTTGCACTCCTCAGGTCCTACCCCTCCTGGCTCCAGGGTACAGCTCTCTTGGTCCCAGCAGTAATATTTTTGAGACTTTCCAGCCCTCACGTCACAATACAGATGAGGCTCCGCTGCTGCTCCAGCTCAACACGCTGCTCGGCAGCGCCGGTTGCAAACCAGCCCGAATAATTTCCACTCCTTTTTAAGTGACTATTAAAATGTGCCTGGTTTTGTGAAACTGCTCCGTGGGTTTCAAAGGAACTTCTTAGGGTAACTTTGCAGAACGCTGAAACAACCCTACTTTTCAGAGGCCCCCTCTCATTTCAGTACCTTCTATTCGTTACATCCTATTTAAAAGCTAAGTTTGCAACCAAGAAACCACAAAAACTGAGTAAATGAACAAACTAGGCAGTGAGGAGCTTTCTGTGAACAAGGGCAAGTTTCCTGGAGCAATGGCCTGGCAATCGGTGCCCTTGGCTTTGCTCCAGCACAGTCACACGTGCACAAGTCTGATATGACACTGCAGCCCTTCGGATGCTGCGAGGGCTTTGCTCTGATGCGGGGCAGCCCCCACCTCTGTGCCAGGGACACTGACCCCCAGTGTAGGAGAACAAGTTGTCCCCCTCCCATCCACCCAGGACTGGGCAGCAGGGCGGCAAACCTCACCTTCTCCAGCTGAACCCCAGCCCGTGCCCAGCACTTGAAATGCTGCAGGGAAGAAACCCCAATGCTCTGCCCCCTCTTCTGGGTACCCAGATTTGATCACTGCTGGCCAGGGCCAGAAGAAGGGTCCACAGGTCTGTCATGCTGTGAGCACTGGTACGTGGACCAAGTGACAACAGGGGTTTCAGCCCAGCCTCCCCCACAAGTATTTTTTTAGGATGCCGAGATCAATATGAGCCTCATCCATCTTCCACGGGAGGGCTTTTTTTCCAGAGAAGACAGGGCTGTTGATGTCAAGAGAAATTATTTCACCCAGGACTGTGCTCTGATCCTTTGGGTATACACCATATTTAGTCTGTTGCTGAGAGGGGGTTGTTTCGGTATTTTGCATCTGGCACGTTGATGGGAATTCCTAGAGGATCCTAGCTTTCCCTTTTGGGATGTCTCCATCCACAGGTCTTACTGCACAAGGCCGTTGGCCACTGGCAGGGGAAGGAGGGGGACAGCCTGGGATGGGAGGTTTGGGGGGTGTGAGGAAGGTTTGATGAGGACCAGATCACTCCCTAACCCTGTGGGTCTGGCTCCCAGCTCCCTGTCCTCCTCTCCCCCCAGCACATGGTGCCGGCTGCCCGTTCTTTCCACAGCATCCCGGGGACTGTTGCCCCTTAGCTATTTATCACTTCTCCTCTTCCTTTTACGGACAGAGGGAGGTATTTCTTATATATGAAAAACTATTTACAGTCTGTTCTCAGGAACCGAGCTGTGCACCAGATCACAAGAGAAACACTGGCAAATCCACAGGGGAGGTGGGAAATGACCCTCATGTTCCCCAGGGGCAAACGGGGCTGAAACCAGCCCCGAGGTCCAAAAGTCACATAAGCACAGGGAGACCCAGTGTGCCCTCCACCCCCACGTCCCTCATGTGTTAGGAATAACCCTCCTCTCCCCAGCAGCCCCTGAGGAAGGGACTTGGCTCCCAGGAATGACACTGACAGGGTGGGAGACCTCCCATGCCCCACAGGACCATGGCCTTCATCCTTCTCCTGGGTGGGGGGCTGAGAGGATGCTGCCAAGGCAGGAGGGAGTTAAAGGTCCATTCGCTTGGCCAAACTGTTTCACACTGGAGGAAACAGCCAAACCCCAGGGGTAGTGAGTCAGGGGCACCCGTGTGAGTTAGGGGCACCCCTTCCCTGCGCTTCCAAAAGCCAGGGGCAGCCCACTCCCCCAGTGAGCGGCTCGGGGCCAGGGCAGCAGCCTGGGGCTGGGCCCTGCTGGGAATGCTGTCCTCGGCTCATGCTCTCTTTTTTAACCTAGGTACTGAGAGGATTTTCCAGCAGGACGTGGTTTCCAGGGCCCCTCCCCACTGACAAGATTCTCCTCCTCTATATAGGGAGGCTGCAAAGGCGGTGAGGACTTGGACTGTCCCGGCTGGTGGCTGTACAGGTTCCGACTCTCCAATTCACTCTCTGCTCCCCTAATCAGACGCCTGTAAGTACTGCGGGGCTGGGGGTCACTGCCGGGGCCAGGGCTGGGGGCTGGCTGCGCTTTGGGATGGGGCAGCCTGGCAAGCTGATGCTTAGCTACTTTACAAACACATCCAGAGCATTAGCTGCAGGTAGCGTATGGATTAGAAATAGGACCAGACCTATCAGCCACACTCAGACGTTCTACCCCAAGCTCTGCCTCGCTGCTGCGGCTCTTTGAAGAACACTTGAGACCGTGCACAGTGAAGTGTGCACAGATGCTCGAGCTTGTGCCTCTCACTCCTAACGCTGCTGTCACCGAGCCTTACAGCTGCTGGGTGCAGAGCAGAGGCTGCGCTCCGAGCCAGCAGCAGCACAGCCCGCAAGGTGCTGAGCACTGCCGGATGGTGCCAGGTACCTGCTGCCATTGCCTGTCCTGCCATGGAGGAACCTGGCAGCTGGACCTGCTCCTCTTCTTTAACTATTTCTACTTTTTCTGTGCTAACAGAGGGACTGGGTGCATTTCCCATGCTGTTTAAACAAACCAAATGAAATAATAAGTTTGTCAGTCACTTGTTCTTTAAATTGGAAAAAAGTTTAAAAATTAGAAGAAGAAATGGGAACATTTTTGCCAAAATGCCTTAGCATTACATCTGTGTGCTTGTGATGTGCTGGAAAGAAACTTTAAGTAAAACTGACGTGATAATTCACTAATTACACGAATCCGAATGATTTCAAAGGCAACGTGCCTTTTTTAAAGAGAAAATAAAGCAACAAACCTCTAACTTTACCCAAACGCTGTGAGCACAGAGACGACAGCAGATGGCAGTGCGGAAAGCGCAGTTCACTCACACCCAGGTATGTTAGTGTGTACCGGGGCATTCAGCATGGGATGTTTCAGATAGAAGGTAAATCAGCAGGTCCCTCAGCATTACCTGATAAATAGGTCTCGAGAAACTCTTTTCTAAGATGCACTAGTTTACCGACAAGCCTGCCTTCCCTTTCACTCAAACTTGGCAGTTTGCTGTCCATCTGTCTGTCTGTCCACCCGTCTGTGCGCAGGCTGACTTGCTGAACTCCCAAGTTCACTGCTCCCCCAAGCCACTGGCACAGAGGCCAAGCCGAGGAGCCCAGGTTAGTACTTGCTGTAGCAGGCGCTGCTCCTCTGGCTGTGTTGGCTCCGATGTAAACAATGATTTTTATTATCTCATTTGCAATGGACACACTAGTCCCTAAAAGGTATTTGTTTTGAATTTGTTATCGTGACATTTCTGTGGACCAGGGAGTATTGAGAAGAACGTGGCCATATATGGTAGGGAGCAAGATGTATGCGCAGGATCCCGACTCTTGATAACTCATGGAGACTTATTAGTTGCAAATCTGTTGGCTTTTTAAGTATGTTAATTTTAGGAGAAGCCAAGAGCTAGAGATAGCTTTCCAGCTTGTGCAAAGTCCAGTTAAAATACGGGTTATTTATGAATTCTAATGAGCAGGCAGAGTCTGATGCACCGAATCGAGTGATCTCTGGGGGTATTTGAAACGGCCAGGGTTTTTTCCAGATAAATGGAATCTGTCTCTACACGCTGCAGCTGAGGGCGGGGGTGTTCTCCCTGCTTTTCTAATCTGTACAGCTCATAACACAGGGAACAGCCTGGACCAGTTTCCTCAGAGTACTGAAAGAGCTATCAGGTGTTTAATCAGAGTTAGGCAGTACCTTGCAGTAACAGGTGACCAGACCTGAGAGGAGACCAGGGCACTTGCAGACAGTTTAACCACAGCACACAGAGAGCGAACCCCAGCCAGCCGAAGCCCAGCAGCCCTGTGAAATCACTGAAAACGTTTTTTCTCCAAATACAGCCTTTCCCTCTTCCATGGCTGGCCAACTGTAAGCCAGCACTGATGACACCTATGATAACTCCACGGTCAGATGAAAAAGCTGCATTTCAGGGTGGTCCCAGTGACCAGTGGGGAGAGGCGAAAGTCTGGCAGCGGCGCTCCATGCAAAGCCAACTGTGCTGGGGACCCATGGCCACAGGACTCACAGCCACCCTTGGATTTTCTCTTTTTTTTTTTTTTCCAACCAATGCAGTTAACTACTAGAAAAGTGAAAGATAAGCAACCTGTAGAGAAGGTAGACAGGAATAGCTGCCGTTCCAGCAACAGGCAGTGCTGCGCTCTCCCATCAGACACTACTGATGAGAGCAGGACTTGGTTTCTGAGAATGACTCACATACTTGGCTATCTGTTCCTCTGTTCTAAGTAATTATTCCCTGTGCTGCTGTGATAATGTTTTATACTGACATGCACGTCCTGCCGAGGAAGGGAGAAGTGTCCCTTATCTTCTCGTTCGGAGGAAAGCAGTCCCTCTGAGCTCTGACCCAGGAGGCAATTCAGTTTGGCCAATAACCTTTCCATTAAAGTGCACTTCCTGGAGATATTTATACTTGGTCTTTGCAGTAATATAGTCAGGATAAACTGATTGGAAAGACGGTGTGCGACTTCTCTTGCTACTTTTTGGTGTTTCTGACAGCAGTACCAAATCCCTGCTGACCTGGGTGTGCTGTCCCTCAGTGCTGAGCCACAGGCAGCGTGACCCAACCCTTCCACCATGTCAGGCTGCATAGCTCTCTCTTCTGGGACAGGGATGGACTGTCATCCTCCGGCTCCCTTGTGACAGCAGTTCCCCTCACACTGCTGGGGCAAGGGGGTGGGAATACACCTGGCACCTTGGTACAGCTGTGGAGAGGAGGGAGGGCCACAGCCGCTGCTCTGAGCTCCTGGGGCCATTGCCCCAGCGATGCAGCTGTGCTCCTTCTGCTTCCCTCTCCGGCCGGCTTCACTCCACAGCCGCCAGCTGGAAAGCTTGCCTGGAGAGAATACCATCTCCATTATTGGAGCTGTGCGGCTCTACCAGCCCTCTTGGCAGCCAGGGAGCATTTTCTGCCTTAATCCACACAGAGGTCAAATAGTTTCCTCTCATGGCTCTCTTCCCAAGTGTCCCTGGGAGCAAGCAAAGGGCCGTGTCCTGCAGAGCTCCCGCACAGTGACACGACGGCAGCAATGCCCACGCATGCCCACAGCCGCGCACGGAGCCAGGCTGTTGAGTGCATCCCTTCCCCTCAGCCCCCCATGCACCTTGCACCACCCGAGTGAACCTTCCCATCGCCTGTGCCCAGGCAAGGCCTGTGGCTCTGGGACGTGTGCTCAGGGCAGATGGGCAAGAGAACTGTCAGGGGACACTGAGGAGCTGGGCCACTGCAGGGGATGTCAGCACACCATCTTAGGCACCTCTAAAATCCTGGCTTTGTGTTTAAGCTTTGTCTCCCCTTCCGTAAGATGCACGCTTCTCTGTCAGGCCCCTCACACAGCCTGGCCTTGCAGAAAGATGTTAATCTGTGGGAAGGCTTTGGGGACAAACATTTGGAAACAGCTCTCCAGGACTCGCGGGACAGGGTGACCGCTGGCTGCGTACCACGGAGCTTGGGCTCCACAAACATCCTTACAGGCTGACCACTGACAACTTTAGCAGGCAATTCCCCAAGCTCCCTCAAGATTCATGTTTGTTTGAGTGCTGCAAATACTGAATTTGTTCTCAATAAGGCAACAAGACAGTGTCCCCTGTCCAGAGATGCTTTTCTGGGACACACACTGCCCTGCTCCCCAAGGCAGCTCCTCCCCAGCTCTGCAGGTCTCCCGACAAGCACCACTCTTTTCCCACCAGTACCCAACCACAAGAAGTCCTGTGTTCGCTCCTTGCCTCCACTCAGTGCTGCGTGTCCCACAGGACAGAGCAGAGGGAATGCTTACGGAAGCTCCAGCATCACCAGCATAGCTCTTGCCACTACACCCCAGCACTGATGTCCAGAGCAGGGCAGAAGCTGCCCCCTCCCACTGCCAGCCGGTGCACAGCAGACAGAGCCCCCCATCACCTTCCCTGACAGAGCAGCGCAGCTGGCTGCTTTATCTGCACATGACTGCACAATGTGTTTTTATCCACGTGCAGCAGCATGACACAGGCCTGTCCAATCTGAGCATCATCACCCAGAGAATCCATGATGCAATTCCTAGGCTTGTTTCATTTTTTCTCTTTCTCCTGGTGCAGCTCCCACTGTCTGAGCCCAGGGATAGGGTTAACTCTGAATTACCTCTCCTTCCCCAGCAGTACTTATAACTTCTTTCCCATTTTTTTTGGTTTCACCCTTCTCTTAATCTATTCTTCTCCAGCTGAAGTGGCATTAGAGTGATTAGAAATAGTCCTTTGCAAGAAAAGTTTGTTCCTGTCCTTCCTGGCACACAGCCTGGGAACTGTTCTCCCACTAAAGATTTCCGTCTTGCACTGGTACTTCAGCATGCACCCAACAGCGTTTGGGTGATGACAAATGTTGTGTGTATCCGAGCTCAAGTACCTTTGTGAGGGGCAAGAGCCGAGGATGCCAGGGGCTGTTTGGTGGGGTGCAGCCTGGGCCACTGCACAGACATCAGCTGGGCCTTGCCTTTCTCTCTGATCAGCCCAGGTGGCCTCATCTGGTTTAGTGCCCCAAAGCATTAGATTTAGGTGCTTTCTGACAGCGTAACAAAGGGATGGGAATGCCACAGTACAGCCAGCACCCACAAGTATCTGCCCTGAATGCGGGACGTGACACAGGGCCTGTAGTGCTTCGGCTCTGTGCATGGCAGATGTGACAAGTGTGCTTTGCCTGGGACATCTCAGATCTGCCTCCCTTTAAAGCAGAATATTTTGCTTCCTCAACAGGTGTCTACTGAGTCAAAATGGCTCAAAAAGCTCTCAGCGACGATGAGAAATTCCTCTTTGTGGACAAAAACTTCATTAACAACCCACTTGCCCAGGCTGACTGGTCAGCAAAGAAACTGGTTTGGATTCCGTCAGAGAAACATGGATTTGAAGCAGCAAGTATCAAGGAAGAGAAAGGGGATGAGGTGACGGTTGAACTGGCAGAAAATGGAAAGAAAGTGACACTAAGCAAGGATGACATCCAGAAGATGAACCCTCCAAAGTTCTCCAAGGTGGAGGACATGGCAGAGCTGACTTGCCTCAATGAAGCTTCAGTGCTGCACAACCTAAGGGAGAGATACTTCTCAGGTCTAATTTATGTGAGTAGAATCAAACGTGTGCACGGTGTTTCCCGCTGCATGCTACAGTGTCCCAACACCAGCACAGTGGATCCCATGCACAGCCAGAGGCACAGCCCCTGCATGTAACGCTGCCATGCAGCTACTAACCCCTTGTGACAGCATCCTAATCCAACCAGAAGGGCATTCAGTTCACTGTATTCCCTGTGACTCTCCTGCTTCTTTAATAATTGCTTCTTTACTTAGAGTAACTAAAACACACTAAGGTCTCTTCCCCAAAACTTGCCAGTTCTGGAAGGACACTGTTAATCTGGAAAGTACCCTCTGATAGCTGAACCACAGTCCAGCTGTTTGAACTAAAAAGAAATAAATTCAAAAAGTCAATAGGGACTTTTTAAGGACTTTGGTGTAAAACCAGACAAGTTTCCAGTGACTGGTGAACAGCACACATGAAAGCTGAACCATGCAGCCTTTCCTCAGCCACAGCTCCCACCAAAAGGCAGCTGGTGAGTTCTGGCTTGGTGGGTGCTCCAGTGAAACCTTATGTCTGAATAAATGAATACACCTCCTGGAATTCAAGTGAGAGTACTCACGCGCTCCAGGGTGTTCCTAAATCCAAGTCAGGCACCCACTAAAACCAGGGGGTTTCCCCCTTGTCAATCAACTTTGAGATCAGAGAAGCCAGGACAAATTACAGTCTCTATGCTCATGTGAATTAGGGCCAGGATTATTCTGTGTTCAAGCCCACACAAGTCCATCAACGCAAGAGTATTTTGACACTCAGACCCCTGTAATGTGCCTGCATCAACAGTTAGCAAGCTGCACCCTAAGAAAGGCTGAAAGTTTCCATGGGACTTAGCTGGAACCTGTGAGCCTACACAGAGGATCCCTTCGCTGTGCTGATCAGCAATGGCAGCTTCATTCGCACAACACACCACTGATAGGTGAAAGAAAGTGCTCAAGTAACAAGGGTTTAAAAGCGGGAGCAGAGCTCTCATTGTTAGTATGAGGAATGTGAAATTGGAAGGTAGGAAATGAAGCAGAAAATAAGCTGGTTATATATAGCACAACAAAGGCACTATTGAACCGCTGTGCACAACTTCAAAGAGCTTTGCCCCAGATCGCTCCTTCAGGAATGTACTGAAATGCTGAAAGAAGCTGGACCTTCACCTTGGCCATGCTGAGCTTCTTGGAGTCCCAGTTTGCAGGTGAACATGGGGACCTACTGCTATTACACCAGAACATGCAGCATTAGTTACTAGAATAGAACGTGTCTGAAAACATCCTGCATCACTGCAGGACCTAAAGAAAATTACTAGAAGGGCAGTGGGATGAAATGCATGGGGTTTGTTTCTTTGTGGTTGTTCTCAGCAACACTCTATAGATGGTCCAGGATTTCCAGTATCTTTACTTTGATTTGAATTAGAAATCAAAGAATTTTTTTAATGGAGACAAAGGTGGAAGTGGATCTGAAACAAAGTTTTCTTTCTCAAGAGATTAGATGTTCAGATAGTGGTAAATGAACAGTTGTAAAAAAACAATTTTGACTTCTATTGCAAGAAGATGTTAGTACTTTCAGTAACTAAAGCCTGCTTAAAACCATCATGATGCTCCCATACTCGCTACTGCCAGACCGTGCCTCAGGGAGGATAAGCTAAGGTACTGAAATGCTGACCTTCCCTTGCAATCACCTGTCTCCCCAAACAGCTCACTTAACCTCAAAACATCCCACACAAGAGCCTGGTTCCCTCAAATCCTTTCAAATCAGACACCCAGAACTACTACTGGTGAAGCCAAGAGGTCTTGGTCAATCGCTAGTAGTTCTTGATGAGGCGAGAGATGGTGTCTGTCCCTGGCCTGTTAGAAATGGCCATTCCCAAACTCCCTCACCTTGGGCTTTTGCCCTGCCTCAGTAACCCAGCTCTGGTCCCCAAATGTAGCGCTCCAGAGTACAGCACTGGGGTGCAGACGGCCCCGCCTGCTGCAGGCCAGGCAAACACCAGGCTAGGAATAGACTGAATGCCTCGAGTACAGACAGCAAATCCCTTTCTACTGAAAGGGAGGCCTTGCTACCCTTTCCCTAAAGGCCTTGGTGTCATTCTGGGATAAAACCTTCACTTTTCACGCACGCTGAGCTGCACTAGAGTTCATTTTGACAGGATGAGCACAGTTTCATTCTGAACCCCAGCGTCAGTGACAGTCAGTGCAGTAATTATCTGCCTTCCCAATGGAGTGGTTTTTCCTGGGGATATGGAAGACTGGCAAAGACCTTGAGCTTGGCTCCCTTGTACTCTGACCCCAAACTATGGTGACACAGCCACAGCCTGAAGAGTGTATCACCACCCAGAGCACCCCAGACCTCCTCCTGCCCTGCACAGGGCACCCAGCCCCCCACTGGAGGCTGATGGATGCTTGTGCCATGTTTGCCCAATGCCATATAAAGCGCTCGGGCTGCGATGAGCCTGTGTGGTGCCATTCCCTAATATGGTCAGGAAAGGGAAATCCCTGCATGCAGAGCCAAGCCTCCCAGATGCCACTGCACAGTCCCGCACCGCAGCTTCCGATGGGGAGCCAAGGCAGCTCAGCCACCCTCAGGCAGCCTGGGACCTAGGCACAGGCCTGGAGGCAGCCACACACCCAGGGCAGTCATTCACTCAGCAGGGCTGTGAAAAACACAATCCCAACCCACCCATGCCTGAGTCAATGAACATCATTCCATTATGGCATGGCTTTCAAACTCACAGCCACAGGCCAGCTTAAATATCCCAACACCCCTGCAATTGTAATGATTTTTTATTTTTGGAATTTTTTTAAGGGGAAGCCCCTGCAAGTTGCTGACTTTCATTAACTGTTTGTGATGTATGGCTCATCATCTGTTACCACATGATATTATTTCTGCTTTCCAAAATAATTTTAAGAAGCCCTTACAAAACCTAACAGTGGGTAGCCAAGGCTCTTGTTTATTTATATACATTTTTATATGAATACCTTAATTAAACTGTATACAGAAACCACATTTTTCCTTAAATTTCTTACAGAAATAGCCATGTAGTGAAGGCATGACCATTCTGTCAGCTGTTGGGAACTCCGGTTTTTCAAGGACTCTGTCAGTCCTTACTGTTATACAGTTCTCACATAACCCTTTGAACAAGCGACCTTCTGACATCAACCCCAACTTCTCATCTAGGATTTCAGTTTGCAAAACACAAAGCCTACCCAAGCAGAGGACACACTCCATATAAAAATACAGATACAAAGAAATATCATGGAGTCTTGGCAGCTGTTACATCATCATAGATAAGGGTGATTCACCACGTCCTGAAAATAACTGGAGTCAGGAAGCTGCAGCATCAGCTCCAAGCACAGGGTTTCCACAGGTTGCTAGATTCACACCGGGGAGTTGGACTCAATGATCTCCTGAGGTCCCTTCCAGCCCCTACAATTCTGTGACCCTTCCTAGAAGATAGCTGGTTAGGAAGAATGATTTGTGCCCTTGGGAACTGCACCCATACACATGCATGCAGCAATGGCTGGCAGGCACAGGAGAGAGATCTTTCTAGAATCCTGCTGGGTGAAGGCAGCTGATGCCTGCCTCAGGCACGGGGTATTAATTCTGGTTTTTATTTGGTTTTCCTTGCAGACATATTCAGGTCTCTTCTGTGTGGTGATAAACCCATACAAACAGCTGCCCATTTATTCAGAGAAGATTATCGACATGTACAAGGGGAAGAAGAGGCACGAGATGCCACCCCACATCTACGCTATCGCGGACACAGCCTACAGGAGCATGCTGCAAGGTAGGCAACACTGCAGCACTTGGGAGCAGCCATGTGGAACCCAAGAGCCAGCAACTTCTAACACCCTGTGCGCTCCTGCGGGAAGCGCTGCCAGAGAAAGAGCTGGTAGAGAGGCAATACGAGCTTTCTAGAAGTTTCAGAGGAATTCTTTGGCAGGCATGGCAGTCCACAAATACTGTGACTCAAAAAGGAAAAACAATCCTTTTACCCATCTGTGTGGATGCATGTGGGAAGGTTTCAAAGGCACGCAAATAGTTTTGGCAAATACGGGCATGGAAAACGCTCCCTCCCCAGCAGTGGGGACGGGTCCAAAGTTAGCTGCTAGCACTGCTGGATCAGGCAGCCTCACTCCTCTCTGTCCCTCTCCTAGCAAAGCAAATGCAGAGGATGTTTTGGAGCTACTTCCCGTGCAGCTTAGTGTTTTGGAGCCCCAAGCTGAGGTGTGCTCTGCTTTTGCAATGGCAACAAGCAGCAAGGGGAAGGCAGTCAGTGGGGCAAACAAACCTTTCAGAGCTTACTGCTGGCTGACCAAGGGGTCTGCTAAGGAAAGATCGGGATTCAGGGATGAGGAAGCTATAGTGTATCAGGCTGCAACACCTACAGGCTCCAGGAATGAGGATGGTCTGCCCAGCCCTTGGTGCTCCAGGAAAGCAGGGTGTTACAAGATGCTCTGAAACATATATGCCCTCAGCAGGGTCCTGATCCAGCAGGAGGTCTGTTTGTCACTGTGGCTCAGCAATTTTGCAGGCTTGGCCCAAAAGGTCAGAGCTTCCCAGTCTGGGGCTTACAGATTTAAGGTTTTAAGGCTTGTGGGGTTTAGATCTGACTGGGGAAAATAATAAACAGCATCTCAAAACTCCAGTTTAGCAGCTAGATCAGTGCCCAGCATTAATTTATTTCTACATACAGAGAACAGTGATTGCTTTGGAGAAACTTATCCCTCCCGAGCACCACGCGCTTTATCTGGCTATGCAAATGGAATCACAGGGTGTTTCTGCTGGCTGTAGCACTGTTATCACAGGGACCGCTGCACTCCTGTACTTGTCCTGCTTGTAAGCTGAGCCTGATGAATTAGCTAGAAGTGACAAGGTTTGGCACATCATAGTGAATCACTCATTTCTAACCCAAGATTTAGGCTAGACAGAGCCCTCCACAACAAAGAGAGAGCATCTCTGTGCCAGGCTTCCAGGCAGCCTAAACTGCCCCAGACAGGCAGACCAAAACCACCAACCAAAGCCCTGTCATTGTGGTACAAGCAATATGTATAAATGTATATACATACACACCCCCTTACCCCCAACAGAGGTTGCTATCAAAGGCATCAAACAGGTTTTTCCCCAGAAAAAGTCTCAAGTACTAACATGTACTGACTGCAATGCTACAAAATAATGCCGATAAAAACCCCTTAGGGCTGCTGGAGATGGTTTACTTAAGTCGATTACTTAATTGTAACTTTGACTCCTGACTTCAGAATCTCACCATTTCAGATGCAAGTGTTTGAAATAGTCAATTCAACTCTAAGCCCAGATAACCAGGGATCAACCTTTCTCCTTCTATGGCTTGATGTGGCATCTCTGCCCTGGAAGGCAGAGCTGCAGCACAGCAGAGAAGGAGGAATAAAAGACATGCTGCAAACAGGCCCCCTCCATACCGTGACCACAGAGCTAGTCGTGAAGGCAGGCCTGTGAAATAGTTGGAGGACTGAGGGGGCAGGAGGCCCTTCAGAAATAACATAAGGCAGTAAATATCTTTTTTGATGTAACCACTGTCATAAGAAACTTACCTGGCATAAGCTCATTCCACTGAGCCACATCTCTGTCTCCCAGATCCTCTCGTGCTCTGTGCTCACACCTCCGACGTCAGAGCAGCCTTCCTCCCTTGGGCCCTCCTTGCAGCAGCCAGGGGAGCTCTGCCAGGAGCTCCTGGCACCAGCAGGTCACTGTTCTCAGTCATCTATGTGGGATGCTGCCGCTTGTCCCTGCAAACTCTGCAGGGAAAAACAACTAGGGAAGGGCTGCAGGCTGTCTGCAGGGAAGAGAAAACCTGCAGCATGGGCTGAACCCGAGCTGGCCGGGCCAGGTGGTACATGAGCTTCTGCTTAACATGAAACCAGCAGCAGCAGAGATGAGCTTGATCCCGGCAGCATAGGGACCTCCCTCACTCTGCCTCTCCCTGGCTCCCCTGGTCCTGCCTAACACACAGCCTCTGACCCAGCTTGTCCTGGGCTACTGTGAGAAACTGTACCTACAGCAGCTCCAGCTCCCAGCCTGGGTGCTGGGAGGAGGCACCAAGAGTACAGGACTCTTTCTGTTTAATTTTTGGTGCTCACAATAATTTCCTGGCCTGACCAACACCTGAGAAGCTTTACTCCTCCTTATCCATGTGCCCCCTTGGCAAAATCTCCCTGACAGCAGAGAGGGGTGGAGACTGAGTAGGAAGAAAAGGGGAGGGAGTAGCTCATCAATTGAGCCGTTAAGAGAATCCTCTTCCCTCCTCCCATCTCAACTCACCGCAGCTGGAGCAGTCCCACAGGAGCTCGCATCACAAGCCCAGGACACCCACGCTTTACTGGCTTATTTGCTTGAACATGCTGTTTTGGAGGCTCTCCATCTCTGGAGAGGGCCCCAGCTGGGTTCAACGCTGTGCTTTTGTTTGCAAAAAATGTATCATGCTTTGAGCATAAAGCTAAACCAAACCTCCAAATAGCTAGTTCTTGAGTCAGGCCATGGTTACATTGATGTGGTGGGCATCAGCCGTGAGCGTGTGTGTATCTGTGTACACACCAACACGGACAGACCTAAAGAGCTCCAGAGGCTTTTGTATGTGTATTTGTAAATGGAATATAAACACCACTTCTGACTCACAGACAAGGATAAGGGCACTGGATGTTTTCCTTCTAAAAATTCAGTATTGCTCCTTATCAGGGAAACTTGCAGAGTTTCTTCTTGCCAAAGTAAAACATCTCTTAGACTCAGGAGAGGAATTACATTCTGCTGTATCATGACCAGGGCCGCTTGGCTAAGAGCCACCAGCTTGTTCAGCTGCCCCAGGGAGCCCTCACCTTTCCGTGACTTAAGCCCCAGTGCCTGCGCATTGCTGCTCCTCTTGCAGGGTCCTGGCCTGGGAGCACAGCCCATCACCTTCTCACCCTCTCCTCCCTGGGCACAAGCATGCAGCACAGCCCACAAGCCGTGCTCACCTGCTGCCCTCCACTGTTTAGAGACCTTCTTGGGTAGTGTATTCACGAGGGAGGATGGGAAGTCCCATTGAAGTCATTCCTTAGCTACAGCTAGCAGGGATGGGATAATGGACTTTCTTCTGACTATGCAGAAGAGCTGACATCTCTCAGGACATGGAACCAGCAGAGATGCTGTCTGGGCAGAGAGAAAATCTCCACTTGAAACAAGTGCTCCTGAGCACCCAAAAGCCTTCCACAAATCACAGCCACACTGTCTCACACTGTGCTGCACGTTGTGTTGAGCCTCCTGACTGCTGGTCCCTCACGCAACACGACTGCTGCCCAGGCATCATTTCTGGCTGGAACAAGGATAAATCATTACTCGTTTTAAGGTGGGTCAGCCCTGCCTGGCGCAGTGTGTGGGCACATGAGGGCTGGGGGCAGCAGCAGGGAGAGGGCAGCGTGGGCCAGGCAAGAGGAGCTGGAGGTGGGTGGATGACTTCTTGCAGCACTGCCAGCTTCCAGGGATGGAGCTGAGCCATGGGTCCAGCTGGGATGAGTAATCCTGCTGCCTTGTGCCATCTTCCCTGCTCGCAGCAACCAGCACAGTGATAAACAATGCAAACATGAGAAGTCCGCTGAGGTGTAAAGCTTTTGTGGGTTTTTACTAAGCACTCTGGCAATAAATCACGATGGAGAAGACACGCTGCAGCTTTCTGCAGAGCCAAGGAGGTTATCTATTTTCTGCCAAGCCATTTTTATTCAAGCTTGAGTTAAAGATGGAAAAACAAACACCCTGGTAGTTACTGGGAGGTACGGGAGGGAAACACAGTTCCCAAGACTGGAGAAAGGAGCCTGCTATGGAAAGTCATCTGTTTACTGTGTCCTCGCGGGACTGTGCAGCAATGTCCCCTTTAGGCAGCTCCCTCCCAACAAATGTAAAGCAGCAGCAAGCGATTTGGGCCAGTTTTTGCCTTTTATGGTAACGCTGCCAGCCTCCTGCTCCATTGTGATAAACCATCTGATTTTGTTTGTGATTAAGCAGAGCTAGCTGGTCTATCGAGAACACAGAGGCGTAGGAGTCTCACAAGCGATCTGGAGGTGTCTGGTGAAAAAGCCAAGCAGATTCCAGAAAAGCCAAAAAAACCCCAGTCAGCTGCAGGTTTAGGAGGGCTGGTGGGGTGTTGAGGGTGCCTGGAAACTCAACGCTATGGAAACATGAGGAGAAGACTAACAAGTGCCCACACCATCTAACAGGGACATACTGGAGTGGATAGGAGAGTCCTCCAGGAAGGGTCAGCTTCTTTATAAAGGCTGTGGAGGTGGGCTGTAATCCTGGCCCCAGCTGTGCAGAAGCCTCCTGCATGCCTCACATAATAGAAATTGAGATTTTGGCCAACCTTTTGATCAAAAATGTGTTTGATGGTTCTGCTCATAGTAAAAAGCCTGAAGAATACTCCAGGTACTTGCTGATAGGCTCTTCTAAAACATGTGAGGTACTTTGCCTTGTCTTACTCCTTGGAGGACATTGCTTGTCCTCTTAGTAAAAGTTGTCTCTCGGTCTAAGATGAAATAGAGAGAATGCATCGTTTGGGAATTGCACTGCTCTGCTTCCAAAATTGAAAGTTTTGCATGACCAGCTTAAAGCATTTTAGGGTTCAATGCCCTATCTGTGCAGAGCTGGTTTCCAGTGGGCTGCTAGCCCATCATGAGCACAGCAAAAACTCCAGTCTCAGGTTGGAAATTTGCAGTTATAATCTTCTTAAGGAGAGGCTGATCCTTTTGCTGTCCTCATTACAGTTCATCTCTGATGGAATTTACAAAACGTGTTTCTGAACTCTTCACCTTTTGTTCATTTTTTGTACAAAATATTTCCATTCGAGATGCTTATTTAAATGGAAGGGCAAGTTAAATGAGATGGGAGCCTGGTCCTCTTGACTGATCATGGGTTGCCAGGTTTTGGAAGGTCCAGGCTGTTCAATGTAAATCCTTATAAATAGAAGTGCTTCTGTCAGGACATGGCCATTTTCCCTAATTAATGGACTTTTTTCTTTCTTCACAGATCGAGAAGACCAGTCCATCCTGTGCACGTAAGTCACTGATCTGCTTTCACGTATCTCAGTATCTCGATGTCTTTATTCACAATTGATTGCACTGACAGGACGGTGTGGGGGTGCGCTTGTAAAACCCCCTGTGCTGGAGGGGGTTGGGACCTTCCTTGGGGACTTGGGAAAGTGAGGAACACACAGCAGTTTACTGCAGCCTCTGGCAGCTCACCTCAGCTCCCAGTCCCGTTGGTGTGTGCTGTGGGGCTGTGCCGTCGGGTGCCTGGGGAAGGCTGGGACCCCACTGCCGGAGCCTGTGCACGAGGTGCTCAGCGGCACCACGCGGATCGGACCTGTCTGCGGCCTCTGCGTCACGGAGTGGGCAATACGTCAGGGTGTAGGCAATACATCATAGCGTAGGCAGGACGTCATGGCACAGGCAATACTTCAAGGTGTAGGTAATACATCAGAGTGTAGGCACCATGTCAGGGTGTGGCAGCAGTGAATGGCCAGCTCTGCCAGCCCGGTTTCGAACTCTGTGCTCCTCCCGTGCCGTGGCTTGCTGCAGCCCCGTTCTGTGCGTGCTGACCTGCCAGGGTCCAGACAGCACCAGTGCAGGAGCTCAGCTCTTGTAGGCGGTGGTTTGGCTGTGAGAAGCTTTGCTGTGCACAACTTGCTACTCTGCAAAACCCCACCGGTTTGTCTTTCCTCCCTCATTCTGCAAAACCCTGCTAGGCTGGACAGGGAGCACCTGTGGACTTCAGTTTCAACCGTCTCTCCATTCCTCTGTTGCCAGTCAGGTGCTTTTATTTACTGGAATGCCATCGAGGATGCTTTTGACACAATTCTGTGTTTGTTGTGTTAGGCATCCTCCAGTTTTCCTGATCAAAAGTAGGAGTTGATGTCTGGTAAACACTAGGTATCTTTGCAGGTTATTTACAGGAGGTTCTCGCAGAGATGCTATAGTCTGTCTGTCATTGTAAATACATGTAGTCCCAGACTGAGCTGTTTAAGGCTTTAGGCTATCCAAAAACATGACTGAATACCTATTTATACTAGTTTTTAAAAGCACTGATCACCAGCCAGAGTTCCTTGTGAGTGCCACTGCCCCCTGGGAAAAAAGCGATACCTAAGAACAAGTACAAGTTACACACATGCCTGGTACCATAAGGGTGAGCACAGCTCTGACCCCAACACCATTTCATACATGCAGGTGTATCGACCAAGCATCTGCCCAAAATGCATTAATGCCCAAAGAAATCTAAAATTGCTGCAACAATGAAATAAAGAGTGGCCATCCCTTTCCTGCCAGGATGGAACATGTCATAGCAATGAAGATTGATTTACAACGTGCATTTCCTCCTTCTATTCCTGTACTTCAGTTTGTTTTTCCATTAGTAAATCTTCAGATCTTCTAAGTTTGGAATACCAGAATTTTGAAAAAAGGGGCAAAGGGCCTTTCTTTTCCAAATCTGACCTTCTGTTCATGAAAATGCATTAAAGGTTCCAATTCTGATACCTACTGCATATCTATGTGTGTGTGTGTGTGTGTGTGCGTGCGTGCAAGTACACACACATACACACACCCCTACACAACATACAGAAATACCTCATTTCCCCCGGCCAGCTGAGCTGGAAACAGAAGGTGTTTCACACCAGGAACACATAAAATAGAATAAAATGCTTTTCATGGTTTGAAAGCAGCTGCAGTGAGTGATTCCTCGAGACACTGAGGGTAGCTGCTCTGTGATGGATAGGTACCATGGTCCACAGCTTGACGCTGTCCTCACACATGTTCTTTAAGGCAAAAAGATGAGTCAAGCTGAAATGCGTGCCCACAGCTTTAGCCACCATGCCCTGGCAGCCTTACTGGCCTTGCAGGCTGTGCAGGAAGACTAAAGTGTACCCGGCTTTCAGCTGGGAACCTCCTGAGCAGCAGCAATTTGCACTGCTCTACAGAACTGCTAAAATTGCTGAGATAGCAGCTTTTTGCCCAAAATATGTAGCAATAGCTGAAGATTTCTGGGCATTGACCAGCAGGGATCTTTTCTTTAAATCGCTCTAGACTCAAACCGTCCAGGGGCTGGTACCTAAATTGTAACATCTGGAGCTGTGAGGGTTCCCAAAAGTACTTGGGGATGCTGCCAGATCCACACCTACGCCCAGGGATGCTGCAGTGCAGCCTCCTGCATTCTCCCACTTGCTGCTGCCCATCACCCGCAGGTAGCTTTTCCCACTTCCTTTATGGGCATTGGGCAGGGTGCCCAGAGCACCAGGACAAGATGCCATCAGGAATGACACACTGTATCTTCCTGTGCTGCATGCTCTGTCCTAGTCCTGTAGAGTTACTCTCTTAGTAGAGCTGACCCAGAATCCAAAGGCTGGGTGGGATGCCAGTCCCTGGGACCTTCCTGACGCACTGCTGGGGCAGCGATCTGCAAACTCGGTGTGATTCCCTGTTTCCCAGTGTAAATACACTCTCCTCAGACTCCACCCTCAGCTTGTTACCCCTACTCTGTGTGGGTAACAGCTGTGTGTGCCTTTTCCCTGTCCCCTCCCTTTGTGCGATTAACTGAGGGGTGTTTGAGGGGCTCCACCTGTTCTCACTGCTTCACCACCACCCCGAGTCACCCATCTTCCCTTGGTTTTGGTATTCCCCCTCCCCTTTACTGCCAGCCTGGCACACACATCTTCTGATGCCTCTCTGTGCACACATCCTCCGCTGCGAGCTCCTTCCCTTGGGCAGCATCACTGATCCTCCTCGGTGGTTCCCTGCGCAGTCAGCGCTCAGCCCCCACATCCTTTTAAGCACATGGAGGGGCTGGGCTGCCTCTGCGACACAGGGACGTCATGCCATGGCTGTGCTCACTCATGTCTCTGGCTGTGTTAGCGTGTCATAACACAGCATAGCACAGTGTAACATAGCATAATCTGTGACAGGTTTGCAGGTCTGCAAAGTGAGACAGTCACATGCTCTCCTCTTCCTGGGCCTTTCCCCTGGAAAGCTTCTTCATGGCCAGAGGCACCGAACCTGGGCTAGCCATCCTTTCTCATCAGTTGCCTTCCCACTTCAGGGGGTTCTGTCTCTGAGCTGAGCTCTAGATGCAGCCGTACCACTGCGGTGTATCCTCCGGAGGCTGAGGGCTGCCAACGTTGTTTATCAGACCTGACCATTGTCACAGACATTTAAACATGATCTGATGTGTTGGAAAACTAGATGTAGTCATCACCTACAGACGCTGTTAGAGATCTTGTTCCTGCTTGTGGGTGTTGAGATCCTGCCTGGCTCCCATCTCATGGGGAAGGACCTTTTATAGTCCACTTCAAAAGGGAGTTAAAGCCTCGGGGGCTATCTGTAGACAGCAGGGAAGGCTCAGCCTGCCAGGAGCAGAGAGTTAAGGATGAAAGCACAGAACAAAACGTTAAGTAACTTAAGCATTGCAGCGCGACAGGATAATTCCAGGCACAATGATGCCATATATGGTAATACAGGGATCCAGGAAAGCCAAATGATGGGCACTGGTGCCCTGGGAGAGAGGAAATGCAACTCGTGTGGTGATGAACTACAAATAACCTTTAATAAAATGGAGCAGTTCAAAGCCTGGGGGTTTGTTTGGAGAAAGGGTTTTATTTTTTTCTTTTTTTCCCCAAAGAAACAAAGTTGTAAGGTAGATTTATTTGAAAACTTTGTATGCATATGTCTTCAAATTGGCGTGCTTTGCTTGGAATTGTTCCCAGGACACTTAATTTTTATCAATAAAACATGGAAATGTTTCAGCTCAGGCAGAGACAAATCCAACCTCTAGACTGTGCAAACTACCCCAGGTCTGGGGAGGAGGGACACAGTGACCTCACCCAAGGCTGGTTCAAGCTCAGCAAGCCAGAAGAAACACTTCTCACCAATGTCTTAGCTTGGGCAAGAATTGTTTCTAGTTTCCTCAGGCTTACAACCATGTTGTCCCTCTTCAAAGCTCTGCCCAGCACTTACTCATGGTTTTTATGTCCATTTATCTCTGGTCCCTGCACAGGGAAAATTAACTCCTGCATTTCCTAATTAGGAAATGAAGCAGAACTGTAACAGATCCAGCTAAATAGTTTCAGCTTCAAAAGAGATGACAAATATCCACGGGATTTTTTAATATATTCATCTTTTTATCTGAAAACCCGTTTCAGCTTCAACCCAACTTGGCTTAGACTGTTGCCCTCCACACACAACTAACTTGGGGCAGTTGAAGAACTAGTTTAATACATCCCCACCCTCTGTAATGCCCTTTCCACTGCTGAGGCAGGGTAGTATAAAAACATTTTCACCCGTATCATCAGAGCCAAAGGTACCTAGAGGATGGGAGGCAATGTGATAGGATGCTTGGAGGGGGAAGAGGTGGCTGGACTTCTGAGAAAAGACTGTAAATCTGGCTTTCTACCTGCACTTTGCAAACCGGCATCTCCCTTTCAGAGAGGGATTACGAGCTTTAAATAAACTCAGCCTGGATGTCCCAGGGAGGTGCAAGTTACGGCTGCCTTCCTGCTGCAGGGAGCAGAGCTGGGACACTGCATGAGAGGTCCCTCACTGTCCAGCTAGCGGGGGCACCGCAGGCAGCCCCAGCTCCCACCTCACTGAACGTACGGGGCCTCTGCACGTGGAGGTCAGATGAGGCAGGATCATTCGCTTGTTCTCTGGCACAGACATAAGCCATGAGTGCACCCGAACGCCCGAGTTTCAGAAGAGCAGGCTGTTTTATCACTGCCGCCATCTTTCGTACTGCTGGGCCACATCAGACCTGATGTTGAATTTCTTGGTCCTAAAATACGAGCAGACTCCCTGCCAGCTCCGCTCCTCGTAAATGCTCATTTGCTGCCAAAGCAAGATGAACTGTCATTCAAAAATGCATCATGTTTTAGCGTTGCCTTAAATGGCCCAACATCGAGGCAGAGCACTGAGGGGCCGGAGAGGCGGCTCTGGTAACAGGTTCTTTGCATGCTTCAGGCAGGAGAGGCTGTGTTCTGGGGCGAGCGCTGGCTGCCCTACATCCCTTGGCAGAAGGAGTCCACTAGTTACCATCTTTTGTCTTATTTTCTTTCCCCTCAGAGGTGAATCTGGTGCTGGCAAGACAGAAAATACCAAAAAGGTCATTCAGTACCTGGCTGTTGTTGCTTCATCACATAAGGGCAAAAAGGACACCAGCATCACTGTAAGTGAGCTCTTCCATATTCAACTCTTCCTTCAGCCCCTTAGGAGGGTGCTAGCAGCAAGCCAGTGGCTGAGGCTTGCCAAGCAGCCGACACATTAAGGGTACACTGAGTTACAGCTCAGCTCTGTGGAAAAAGGCTTTGGTCTGACACCCCCGTTAGGCACCAAATCAGACAGTACTTCAATAGTGGAGAAATATTCCCAGCATCCCACTGCACAGCACCTAGTTATACCTAGCACAAAGGCCTGGCAGCCTGTAAGGGCTCAGGTCCTTATTTCACCCTTGGCCCCTGGCAGCCAAGAGATTTGGGAAGGCTTGACTGGCAGCTTCATTAGCAAAGGAATTTTCTTATCAACTAGTGAAGAGTCCCAGCATAAAACTTCTCCTCTTACTCCCCTGCCAGCAAGAACAATTTGAAAGGCAAAATTAATTAAAGTTCTTTGTCCCTTCAAAATTTGAAATAGTGACTGAAGTTCGTGCTCGCACTCTGAGCCATGGCAGGAGCTTACCCCTGCCCAGCTCCCCAGGATGACTGGAGCGGTCAAGCCTGCAGGCCCAGCAGTTTCGGGCCTTTGGAAGGTCACTCAAACTTCTCCCAGCAAACAGAGCCCCTCACTTTTATGACAAAACAGGCTTAAATCAGGAAGACACTTCAGTGTGTCCCAAATACAAGGCTGGGTCCAAAAGAAGTCATTAGCAGGGTAGTGGGCAACAAAGTAAAGATGTGATGGTGTGCAGGCTCTGCGGGAGCCCTCGCCTCACCTGGCTGGGGCTCCGCCACTATCAGTACCCACTGCCTCTGTGCACGGGGCACGGGAGGGAGTACCTGTCCCTTGGGTGGTGTCTTCTAGGAATCCATTGTGGCAACAGGCTAATGGCATCATTTCCCTTTGTTGAGTGTTTATGCCAAAACTTATTTCTTCCTACTGGGTCCCTGCTCAGTGGCTGGGGAAATGAACTTGTGGTTTCCAGGCCATCCCTAACAGGGTGGAACTGCAGTTGCCGCTGACTCCGTGAGGGAATTATGTGTGTCTCAGGCTCAAACTGGCCCCGAGACAGCCCTGAAGGCAAATATCCACCAGATAGGAGCTAAGAGAAAGCCCAAGTTGCTCTATAACACACCAATAGATGGTACTTCAGTGACTGGGACACTGAACTTCAGTAATTAAAACATAATGAAGAGCAAAATGCCTCAGTTGTACCAGAGAAATGAGGATTTACCATGAAAATACCAGTCTTTGCCTGGCCCTGGGAGACTAACCCGGGACTGGGTCGAAATCCCATCCCTTTGCTTCGGGGTTGGTGCGGTTTTCCTTGGTTCAGTTAAAAAGCTGTCTCTGTGTTAGGGGCATCTGTACTCTTGGTATGTCTGGAACAGGTTTATTTGCATGGAAACTGCGTATTGGTTATTTTACTGCAGGAGAACAGTAGAAATGTCTGTGTAATGGCAATGTACTGACGCTTGTTTTATACCACGTTATTCAATACAGCAAGGTCCATCTTTTTCTTACGTGAGTAACTTAGACTGTTTGATGTGTGTGTAAGGCACTGAGTGTAGATCTGCATGCTATTGTTGCACCCCAAAATTTTAAGAGAGATTTCTTTGTTGAAATATGTTGTATGACATGACAAAAAGCAACAATAGCGCGAAATGCTCTCACCGATCGGCCCTCACTGTGTCAGGCCCCATGGCGGAGCGAGGCCTGACACAGGCAGGGTCCTCTCAAACACCACTCTCTCCTCTCCGCGCGTTCAAATCGCCATCGTTTGAATGACATTTCCCACGATCCTGAAAGAGCCACTCAGCCTGAAGCTGAGCGCTGTCATTCCCAACCAAACCGCCCCAACGCTTGCCGCGCTTCAGGTTGAACTTTTTAGGACTGTTGTGAAATAATTCCTAAACCTCACGATGTTGGATGGGTTTGTTGGGCTGCATGCTTCCCATGGGATATTGCTCACAGTTTTACGTGTTCTGGCACTCTCGAGAACCGTTCACATCTTGTTAGCATGTCCTTAGCTTGCCGCAGCGATGTGTAACACAGCAATGCCCAGGCAGTGTGTGTGTTACGGCAGGCTTTCCAGGCTCCCACAGGCCCTGGCACACTGAGGTGTGCCATACCAGCTTTGGCACCAGGGCAGTGCTGCTGGCCAACATGTTCCTTCCAGGCCTGTGCCAGGCAGCAGGGATTTTTAGTTTTTATTATTATCTCTTTATGGGGTCCTTGTTCCCCCGTCTGACCACTGCCTCTCAGACTTCAGCTATGGCCACAGGCGCTGTGCTGGCCCTTAGTTAATTTATACTTAGACTGGAGAGCAGTCTGCAGGGAACCCCAAGCCCATTGCTGGCAGCGCAGCTCTGGAGTGCAGAGGACATTCAGGGAAGGCAGAGCCCTGGTTTTATACCCCAAGTTTGTGGCCCTCGAAGGGGGTGCTCCCTGTCCCAGTTTAGCAGCCAGGGCTCTGCTGTAGCTGCCACCATCTCACTTCAGCAGCTCCCCACTCTTGGAGCGGTGGTGTTAAGCTCAGGGCCTGTACCTGGGAAGAGCAGCTCAGCGCAGAGACACTCTGGGCACTGTCTGCAATCCCTTACTTTTTCTGGGATTCCTGCAGGAGCTGCTTTGGAAATCTTCCATCCTTCCTCCCCCCTCCAAGGCAGTACGTCAGGGTTTTTTTCTTTTCCAAATGCACTGCTGACCCGCACCTCAGGTTCCAGAGGGGCCCATTGCCCCGTCTTGGATCCACACAGATAAGTTTAGCTGTTTGCCTGCAATCTGTTACTTTTTAGGGACACTCTGGAGGCAGCTCTGCCTGTTGCCACTGAAGGCACGAAGGTATTTAGAAATAGGTTACTGGTTTGCACAGGGAGAGGGACACACTCCTGTTTTCCAAATTATTTCCTCTAGATTCAACCCACATATTGCCTTATTTTCTAATTAAACTTATTTAAATGGTATCATGCTATCTATCAAGGACCTTTTTCAGGGTGAGTTAAGTGGAACAGTGCATGTTACCGCAGAGTAGTACTCACAGAATAGGGCAGCAAGAAGCTCCTGCAACCTCCCAGGGCAGAGCTGAATGAGCAGCTCAGGAACACAGTATTCTTATACAAAGATTTTTTTCAACTTTGTTGATTTGTTTAGAGACAAGAGTATTAAATGCATGCTTGTTTCATTGCATGACTTGCTTCATTAGCATTGACCAATCACAATTAACCATGTGTTACAAAGTTTGTGTGTTTGCATGCTAATTCATTATCCTAGTTTGAAATAAATCGATGCATTTCCATATTTAACCTAAAGAGCTTGCATGGATCATTATTAATGGACTTGATGAAATCCGCTTTGTAGCTTTGTGCAGCATTACATTAAAATTATTCTCAGCAAATTATTCTAATTACATCATCATTTGCTAGCAAAGGATCTCAATTAACTAACTTGAAAAAGACATGCTAGAGGTTCCTTTAAGAACATCCCCTCTAAAATGATATTAAGCTGGAAAAATTATCTGACATGGAATGACCCTTTTTTTGTTAAGAAAGGCCAGCTGTGATGCTGAACGGATTAATAATGATTTTGATCTGTCACAGGCAACAGGGCTGGAAAAGGGTCATGTACACGGGACAGCAGTCATCTGCACAAATATATAAACACAAAGATTATCAGAGAATGAAAACAAACCCACACAAATTGCAACATTCAGCAAAAAAGTAGAGTCTTAAATTACCTTTCCCATTTCTCTCCACTGTACAAGTATTGGCTTTAATTAAGTCATGATGAGGTTTAGGGTTAACTGCATCTGAATGAATTTTAGGGTGAGCTGGAAAAACAGCTTCTCCAGGCAAACCCTATTCTGGAAGCTTTTGGAAACGCGAAAACTGTGAAGAATGACAACTCCTCCAGATTTGTAAGTAGGAGGAACCCAGGGGGGCTGGGGGGCAGGGGGAGGTACCACACCTTTCTATCAGCGTGCAGATGGCAGCTTCGTCAGGGCCCCTCACTGAGCAGCACCTTGCACACAATCCCCGGAGATCAGTGCTGCATCCCTCTGCAACAGGAATTTGGCCTTATTGAAGATCAAAGATCAACCCCAGATTCGACCATATCATTGTCCTCTCGCAATTCGGCACCTGTGTGTGGCCTTACAGAGTCAGTGTCCACCTCCAGAACATCCGCCAGCCAACCCTGTGCTTTGCCTTCACACCACTGTTGAGTGGGTCTTGAGGCAGGACTGCTACTCAGAGAGGGGACCAACAGAGCTAATCAAAACCATCCAGGAAAGATCAGTGACCCCGATTCGAGTGTGAATGGTGTGAGCCAGGGGCTGGCACTGCTTGGTGGCACTTTTGTGGGTGCTTGTTTCCCCACAGACCCTCCGCTCCCTCCTCTGCTCCCTCCCCGCCAGGTTCAGGGTCCCTGCAGATGAGCCTTAGAGGGAGCTGTGCTGCTCCGGCGCTATTCCCTCACTGAACCTGTGGAAGTTGGTGTAGGAAAGGGATGCTGTCTTTAGGATAGCTGCTTTTAGGATAGCTCAGGTCCCAAAGCCAGGCTCAGGGGGAGGACACCCTTCCCTCCTCATGCCTGAAGGGAACACGGGGCCAATCTCTGCAGGGAGCTATCAGAGGGGTTCACTTCCTTCCAGGCTTTTCCATGGGTTCTCCTGGCAGGAGGGAATTGAGCACATTACCCCTGGGAGGGGGATGTACACGTCTCATGAAACAGGCTAAATGCTAACACTGGAAAAGCTGGTGTAACCTGGAAGAGCAGCCCCAACCTGATCTGCTTTCCATTCACAGGGTAAATTCATCCGCATCAACTTTGATGTGACAGGCTACATCGTCGGGGCGAACATCGAGACCTGTATCCTTTGCAGTGAGCCCCACAGGGAGCTCCCGGGGCCAGCAGAGGAAGTAAGATAAACACGCTCCAGTGCATGGCTAAGAAAGGCAAATATTGCTGAGGCTGGTATAAACACTGACAGGGGAAGTGGCTCCATTTATGCCAATACCAGCTCCTCAGCTTGCCTTACCCTCACGTTTGGTTTTCAAGCCTGCTTCCTCTGTCCAGCGAAGCACACTCTGCCCCCCATACAGCCAACTGAAACACCACACCGCAAGCACCGGTGGGGCTTCAAAACCAGAATCCCCATGAGGGGGTAACAGGACCAGGCTGGTTTGGGGTGAGGATTGCGTGTGATCTCGAGAGCCAAGCAGTTGCTGTTTCCAGTCAGCACAACCCTGCATGGGTCGCACTGCTTCCCTGGGCTCCAGCTGCATAGAAGGTTCTGGAACTTCACTCTTTCTTACTGGTGCTGTGACAGGCACATTGCAGAAGCCACTGAGTGCTTGGTATTATCCCTCCAGCTTACCCAGGAGCTCAGGGAGTGCTTCCCAGGTTTCATGGCCAGGCTTGGCACTTTATCCTGGTCCTAAAGACTTTACACTTTACTCGAGACAAGAGACAGGAAAAGCGAAAACCGTGTCAGGGTCAGAAATGCTGCCTTAGCATCCTTACAGTTCCTCTCCCTTTGTCAAACCAAGGGACAATGTCTCCGGTCACTGTCAGATCCTTGCATTCTCTGCTAAGGCACCACAGCCAGAGGCTGCATGTTCTGGAACCTCCTGCAGCTGAAAGGCAGCAAACAGGTGGATGCTCCTGACAGCACCAAGCGGTGGGTGATCCAGAGAACTCTCTGCTCTGGGTGCTAAATACTGTGATGCTATTTCAAACAGCACACCACAGCAGGGATACAGAGCAGTACCCCCCTGCCATTTTCAGGACAGAAGTACAGACATCTAAGATGCTGCTGGTTCCAAGGCTGGAGGCACAATTAAGGAAGGACTGAAACATATTATCAGTTTTTTCTTAACACACTTGACAAACAGATCTGCTTGAAAAGTCCCGTGCTATTCGGCAGGCTAAAGATGAGCGAACCTTCCATATCTTTTACTATTTGATTGCTGGAGCTTCTGAACAAATGAGAAGTAAGTTACTGGCTAATTGTAGATCTCACTGAACAGTCTGAGCAGTGGCTTAGTTAGTGGCTCAGTTAACTGCTTTAACCACATGCCATTCAATCCTTTCTATAGATAAAGAGCTCTTTAGCTATAGAAAATATTGCTGAATTAAGAGAAATTGATGCCCACCTGCTTGAGCCAGGATGTTTGCAGTTTACAGGGCACTTCCATTTGCAGGAGATGTAAGCCCATCCAGATCCCACCCTGAATGATACCAAAAAGGCAAATAGGGAAGCGCTATTAATTATTTTTTACACAGATAAATGGGGGTTCCCAATAAAAATAATAGCTTGTGTGTTTAGAATAAAGGGAGAGAATGCATTTCCCACAGCACACACAATTAGGCTGTGAAACCCATAGTTTCAGGATGCTGAGACAGTGAAAAGCATAAGTGGATCCAAACGAAGGATTAGCATTAAGCTGATGCACTTAAATAAAGCTTTTTTTCTTTGCTTTTTAGACGATCTGTTGCTGGAAGGCTTCAACAACTATACTTTTCTATCCAATGGCCATGTGCCTATTCCTGCCCAGCAAGATGATGAGATGTTCCAGGAGACCTTGGAAGCCATGAAAATTATGGGCTTTAACGATGAGGAACAGATAGGTGAGAACTGTTAGCAAGACTGTACTCAAGGTATTCCTCTGCAAGTAGCACTACACAGAGATGCAACTGCACAGAGGTTAATTCTGTCCAGAATAATCATTTTGCAATATATGCCTATGAAGTAAGATCCTGTGTTCATATAAGAAAATTAAGCTTATTTAGATTCTATGCCCGTGTTTCTCTGGAGAAGCGTGATCTTGCATGAGCCCCAGCTGGAGGATTCCAGGTGTAGCTGTGTTGATTAACCTCACTGCCTCTTACTTCCTCTGTGCAAAACTACTGCCAGCTGTTACCTAGCTCCTCTTCCCAAGCCATGTGCTGTGATTTAGCACCCACATTTACCCCTCCTTCTCAGGAGGTACCAGGTGACTGAAGCCACAGATGAATTGTGCTGCTCCCAGCCGTACCCCCTGCAGCAATGGGAAAAGTAGAGCTTTTCCAACAGCCACCTCAGAGCATAATTAGATCATAATTAGATCTCCTTGTAAGGTGAGAACAGTCACCTTCCTCAGAGGTTTAAACTGGCAGCACTTGTTGGACACGCAGTGAAAGAGACACCGCAGGATCCCCAGTTGCTTTGGGAAAGAGCCCCTAGCAAAGGGGAACTGTCCCTGTGATGAGCAGAGCAGCTCGTGAGACACAGGGCAGCTCTATGTATATAAGTGTGCAAGAGATGAATTCCCGAGACTCGGGCTCTGCCTGGGGACCCGGCCCAACTTACCTCAGAGGTGCTGGAGCTCCCAGACTGGCCTGTCCTCTCCGCAGCACAGACACCTGAGATGCTGTTGGGTCAGCTCCAACTCCTGCTGTTCACAGCACAGCCTTTTGAGGCAAGCCTGGCTCCTTCCAGAGGGGCACACCACCACCAGGAGCTGAATGAGCCTTCATTACTGCAGAGAACAGAGCTTTGAGAACGTGTCCATCCTGTTCCTCATTTATATTGTCTTTCTCTTACAGCTGTGCTGAGGGTGGTGTCATCTGTCCTGCAACTGGGTAACATTGTCTTCAAGAAGGAGAGAAACACTGACCAAGCTTCTATGCCAGACAACACCGGTATGGTTTGCCACTGGAAAAATTGAGTTAACGCTATAAATTAATCAAATAGCAGCTGAGTAAGCACTCCCTATCAGTATTTTTATTTAATTGTTATTGCATAAGTACTCCACAGACTTTAAAAGATATACCGTGCTTAAAATCAGCTCAATTATCGTTACCTTTTCTAGTAATCCCAAAACCATGAATTGATGAGCAGTGAATTTGCTGCTTGGATGGTGAATAATGACCTCTACAGAGAGTGGCAGAGGAGCTTTTAAGGAAGAGACATGACCTCACATACTTACTGGGCTGCTTGCATTTGCACTTAGACCTGCTAGCGGAAAATTCAGTCAGAAATAAAGTTTCACTCCTTTCTTCCAGCTGCACAAAAAGTATGTCACCTGATGGGGATTAACGTGACAGATTTCACAAGATCTATTCTAACCCCAAGGATCAAAGTTGGACGAGATGTCGTTCAGAAAGCTCAGACCAAAGAGCAGGTATGCACTTGCTCAGCCTGAGCTCAGCTTTCCTGAAGCTACTCTTTCTTCTCTTACATCTTGTCTGAAGGGCAGTGTCAGTGTTCTGGCTCAGTGTCCATGCAGAAGTTAGCAGCTGACTGGGCTTCTTCCTTTACTTAAAACATTCTCTTCTTTTCCAGGCGGACTTTGCCATAGAGGCTTTGGCCAAGGCACAGTTTGAACGTCTCTTCCGGTGGATTCTGGCTCGTGTAAACAAAGCTCTTGATAAGACAAAACGACAAGGCGCTTCCTTCTTGGGCATCCTTGACATTGCTGGGTTTGAGATTTTTGAGGTACGTACTGAGGGTCACGCACTGGCTGAACTCATTGTTATCAGACATCTTGGATGCAAGACAGCAAAAATCCAAGTTCAGAGCCACAAACCCGATTTGGTCCTTTCAAGCTGGCTAACAGCCCCTGGCCAACACGGCCCGCGGGCTGCTGCCCTGGCTGGGGCAGGAGGGGCTGCAGCAGGGCTTAGGGTTTGGAGCCAGTGTCTGCCTTTTATGGCTGGCTGGACAAGTCCTGGGATGAAGATCCACCACTTGAGAACTGACTGTAATTTGTCAACACTTTACGTTAGAAAATGATGGATCCCTATGTTTGAATTACTGTAATATGCAAAAAGAAGTAGAAGACAGCAAATATTGTCATTTAGGGTCTTTCTTGAAGGTCTCTTTCTCAGATCAGGTATTCCCTTTTTCTCTCCTCCCAGATCAATTCCTTTGAGCAGCTGTGCATCAATTACACCAACGAGAAACTCCAGCAGCTTTTCAACCACACCATGTTTATACTGGAGCAGGAGGAATACCAGAGAGAGGGCATTGAATGGAATTTCATTGACTTTGGCCTTGACCTGCAGCCCTGCATTGAGCTGATTGAGAGACCAGTAAGTTTTCTCTCTCTGTCACTGCGTTACTACACAGGCGGAGTCCCAGCCAGTTATCTGTCAGCAGAAGAGAGCCACTGGAGGCATTCCAGAGCCTCTGTTGCCTGGGAGGATTCGTGACATGCTGGATGAGGAAGGTGGTGCTCTTCCTTTGACTGTGATGATACTGATTGGGTGTCGCTTATCTTGCAGACCAACCCTCCAGGTGTCCTGGCTCTGCTGGATGAAGAGTGCTGGTTCCCCAAAGCCACTGACACATCCTTTGTGGAGAAATTATGTCAAGAACAAGGCAACCACGCCAAATTCCAGAAGCCCAAGCAACTCAAGGATAAAACTGAGTTCTGTATAATGCACTATGCAGGGAAGGTACGGGGCAGATTCTGCTGTTCTGGCTCAGGGAACTTTGATTATGAGCAAACAGTAAAAACAGAAACAGCCTGGTACCCACACTGATAAGGGGCAGTTTTCATTATGCAACGTAGATGTTAAGCTCTATAATTACATAACATAAAATAAGATTTGCAAAACACTCCTGGTTGCACTAAGCTCACGTGAAAACAAAAACAAGTAGCACCAGGGTTACTGAAAATCCGAGTAATTTGGGGTTCTTTCTAGCAAGCAGAGGTTTTTACCTGCCCTGCCATGGACCCGTCTGCAAAAAGCCTTTCAGATGCTGGTACATGTAAGAATAAAAACTCAGCTCAACTCTCAGCCACAGGAAGCTTTTCCCATTAGGATTATTTGTCTGATTTCCTGTTAATGCAATGTTAATGTTCTGGGGCACTCCAGATTTCTTTATCCAGACCAGACTGTTGATGCAGCACTGCTTTCTGCAGGTTACCTACAACGCCACTGCCTGGCTAACCAAGAACATGGATCCGCTGAATGACAACGTCACCTCGCTGCTGAACCAGTCTTCAGACAAATTTGTCGCAGACCTTTGGAAAGATGGTATGAATCACAACTCAGTCAGTAACATGGGCTCAAGGTAGAAACTTCTGCTAGAACCTTCTGGCAGCCATCCCTTGCTGGCAGCACACAAGCTCAGAAATTGTAAGTCTATGTGAGACTGAGCTAAGAAACAAGAAAATGTCTAAAGATGGAAAGCATCATTAGATAGCCCTAAGCACTAGCAAGAAATATCCTTAATATTATTCAACACCAGAACAAAATGGCTCATTGCACCATTACAATGCTGCTTGCTATGTGATATCGAGACCTCATTAACACAGGTTACTGTTGGGGGTTATGGGTGACTTACCTGATACACTCCTCTCCCAGATGTCCTGCATGGTTCTCACCAGAGATGGATAATCACAACCAACCTCCATCAGAACGTCTGCAGGCACATAAACCACTTGGCTTTTAAAAAGTTTTTGTGGACCTGTAACACATACGCTACAGTGTAAATACTGAATTCATGGACATAAACATGCAAGCAAACACCAGCAAGGCGGCTCTTGAATTACCAGATAAAGGGGGAGATTATCAGCTGGACTTTGAGAACTGCTGGGTAGCAGAGGGGAGTCCAGAGCTGGTGGTTGTTCCTGGCTCTGATGCAAACCTACCAGCTGGGTATTTTGCAGGAGGACTGTCCTGTCTGGAGCAATGTAAAATATATTCTGTACATTCAGTTGCTGCACTCTGCCAGCAGTTAGAGAGGCTCATTCTCATGTCTGACAGGAGTAGGCTGCTCACCAGAAGGCACAGGTAGTGCATTTGTTAGTACAACTCTACTGCCACAGAAAGATGTGGGTCTCTTTGGGAAGCTGTGGTTTAGCGATGGTGGTGACAGGTGTGCCATGGGGACAGTTTCCAGGAGCAGTTCCACTCAAACTTCTTTTTCTGTATTTCAGTGGACCGTATCGTGGGGCTGGACCAGATGGCCAAGATGACAGAAAGCTCCCTCCCCAGCTCTTCCAAAACCAAGAAAGGCATGTTCCGTACTGTTGGCCAGCTCTACAAGGAGCAGCTGACCAAACTGATGACCACCTTAAGGAATACCAATCCCAACTTCGTCCGCTGTATCATTCCAAATCACGAAAAAAGGGTAAGTTTCAAATGCTTAGCTTACAGCACTTTGAGCTGCTCGCTGTCCCAGGACACGGGGTGGGGGGCCTCCAGATAGACAGCTGGGAACATTTTGTTACACTTCTACTGTGTTAAACCCACTTTCCATTCCCTTTGCAGGCTGGCAAGCTTGATGCCCATCTAGTGCTGGAACAGTTGCGCTGCAACGGTGTCTTGGAAGGTATCCGTATCTGCCGGCAGGGATTCCCCAACAGGATTGTGTTCCAGGAGTTCCGGCAGCGGTAGGAGTCCCTCCCTCGGCCCTAATGCTGGGTGTAGGAGTGGTGTGATACACACTTGTTTGTGCAAAGCACTCTGTGTTTCAAACTCCCTAACATCAACATCTTTTGGCAGATACGAAATTCTTGCTGCCAATGCCATTCCTAAAGGCTTCATGGATGGGAAGCAGGCCTGCATACTGATGGTAAGGAAAGCGTTTCTGGTTCCTTTGATAATCAGGTCTATACTGGGGATATAAAAGCCGTTGAGAGTGAACAGAAACGAGAAGTGATCTGTGATGCTCTCAACCTCAGCACTGGAATGAACACAGACCTCTGTTTTCTTCCAGATCAAAGCATTAGAGCTCGACCCCAACCTGTACAGAATTGGACAGAGTAAAATCTTCTTCAGAACTGGCGTGCTGGCTCACCTGGAAGAAGAGAGAGACCTGAAGATCACAGATGTTATCATCGCCTTCCAGGCGCAGTGCCGAGGCTACCTAGCAAGAAAGTAAGAACACATACTAGGGCTGGCTCCTGCAGCACAGGATCTCCAGCTGCCTTTAGTTCTCTGTATAACAAACTGTAGATGCTAAGGCATTTTATTATCGCCTGTTTGTTGCATTGCATTAGAACTTGTGTCCAGTGAAGGACTTGCTTCCTGCCCAGAAGAGCTTTACTGGTATAGTTACAGGGAAGCCCTTACACTGCAAGGGCACTTACACCCTCCCTACATAAGCTCTCCAAGGAAACGACCCATCACGCTACCAAGGCTTTCAGACTGCTGAGGAAAGACATTTAAATACAATAGGTTCCAAGAATGATGATCAAGGCAGGTTGTGAGTGCCCAGGTAGTCTGGAAGGATGCTCACACCCAGAACTAGCTGCTTACTTCATGGTTTGTGCCTACGAGTGCAAATGGCCAGAAACTAGGTGGCTAAATAAAATACCAGAAAGCTAGACAGAGTTATCACCTTCCCCTGAGAAACCAAAGGCACTGTTTAAGCAACAAAAGCTCGTGCCAGACTTCTCCAACCATGTGGCCAGACAGCAGACTCGTGCCAGAGTTTCTTTGCAGAAATGTCCCTTACAGACACCTTGCATCCTCTGACTGACCCAATCTGCTTCGTGTCTTTACCAACAGAGCCTTTGCCAAGAGACAGCAACAGCTGACGGCAATGAAGGTCATCCAGAGAAACTGTGCTGCTTACCTTAAGCTGAGGAACTGGCAGTGGTGGAGACTCTTCACCAAGGTGAGTGCACCCGTCCCCAGCTTTGCAAGAGAAGTGAACTGCCAAGGTACTGAGGTGCCCTGTGCCAGGCACCCGCCTGGTCCCTCAGTCCATCGCAGCTGATGGCAAGAGCCTCGTTACCTGCCCCAAATTAGGGGTTAGAGCCACTCTGGCTACTTACATAATGCCATTAACATTCCAGCCTGAGAAACCAAACTAGCTGAGCAGAGATTCGTGAAAAGGTCCCCAACCATGCCAAATCTCTCAGCTGCCAGGAAAGAGATCATTGCACAGGGGTGGGCAATGGAAAGACAGGGTAAACCTGAGCTTTGGGAACGTGCAGAGTTGTGTGTCTAGGGGAAACTCGGTGGCTCAGGAGTTCCCTAATGGGGATGCTGAACATCCTCCCACCAGCCACTCACAATAACTGAGTCTGTTTTCCCACAGAAGAGGCCTGGGTTCAGTTTCTGTACATTATCAGTTAGCGAAAACAGGCCTGGAGCCACTCAAAATGTGACACACTTGGAGACAGAGGCACTCTCAGGCTCAGGGATTGGTGGAGAGGTGGCCAGGAGCAACACTGCCGAGGCTCGCTGGCTTAAAGATGCTTATGCCAAGCTTGGCTTGGCAGGACATGTCCTCCACACCTCAGTGACATCATGAGTGGTGCCATCAGTGCCTGGCACCTCTAAGCACCTTGATCAGTAACGTAACTGGCAGGAAATGTTCTTAAATCAAACTCTGTATTTCCAGGTGAAACCCCTGCTGCAAGTCACACGCCAAGAGGAAGAAATGCAGGCCAAGGATGAAGAACTACAGAAGACTAAGGAAAGACAACAAAAAGCAGAGAGTGAATTGAAGGAGCTGGAACTGAAGCACACACAGGTGACTTACAGCTCTGGGAAGCACTAGCCCATCTTCCACTGTTTCTAGAAGTTATTGCAATAAAGTGTCTTTCCCTTTGCATGCATGAAGGCTTTCCCAGACATGGTCCAGAACCAAAGGCTGGGTTAACATCCATAGAGACCAGTGTTCATGCTGGGACCTGCAGAGCTGCCAGCCTGTACACCAGGACTGTCTGGCAGAAAGACACTGTGGGGCAGTGCAAACCTTAACTCCCTGTCTGCTTTATCTGCCTAGCTTTGTGAAGAGAAGAACCTCCTTCAGGAACAGCTCCAGGCAGAAACCGAACTGTACGCTGAGGCTGAAGAGATGAGAGTCCGTTTAGCTGCTAAGAAACAAGAGCTGGAAGAGATTCTGCATGAGATGGAGGCCAGAATTGAGGAAGAGGAGGAGCGCAGCCAGCAGTTGCAAGCAGAAAAGAAAAAGATGCAGCAACAAATGCTGGTAAGGAAGCATGAGAGACAAATACAGACAGAAACCTGTGTCTCAGAGAGGAAAAATGGAGTGGCAGACCTCAGATCCTGGGAAAGAGCTTGCTACTGAGCTCTCTGGAGAAGGTGTTTGTGCCACTGAAGTAAGAACAATCGCTTGGTGCTCTTTCCTCCAAGTGCTCTCCTCTTCCCCATCTCACTTTTCTCTAGAGGTGATACTTTACCAAATCTTTCCTTCTACATCCAGCGTTATGGACTGTTGAGTTCTTAACGAAAACGACGGTCTCCAGCATACCCCACACATGACAAACATTGAGCTTTGCCTAGAGCATAAGCAGATGTTTTTTTCTGGAATTCATGTTTCGTGTGCTCCTTTTTCCCCTCAAAGGACCTTGAGGAACAGCTGGAGGAGGAAGAAGCTGCAAGGCAGAAACTGCAACTTGAAAAAGTGACAGCAGATGGCAAGATAAAGAAAATGGAAGATGATATACTCATCATGGAAGATCAGAATAACAAGCTAACGAAGGTAAGCGTTGTGTGAGGACAAACCTCTCTCTTCCAATATAACACCAGGAATCCTCTTGACTGTACAGTCTTGTAGGTGTACAGATACCCCAGACCACCAGCCCAGCCCCTGTCAAAGAAGTTTCTGGCAGCCTTTCCACACTCAGTTAAACAATTTAAGAATTGTGTAGAACTCCAGGTTGTGAGGTCTGTTGTGTAACAAGATCTTCAGGCAAAACATTCCCAGCAGCCAAACACAACCAGTGGCCCCAAACCCAGTAATCAAAGCTCTTGGTTTTCAGCTAATTTCACCCAAAGTTTGTGATGAAGCCTGGAGGGCTGTATTCCAGCACTTCCTGAAAGGGGACGCTCTGAACTGGCCCCTGTACTTACCAGTGAGATTCTGAGAGCAACAGATTAGAGACCATGAAAACACCATGAGAAGACTCTCAGACTCCTTTGCCATTTCACAACCACCACTGACATGCTTTTGTTAACAGAAGCATTTTATTTTTCTTAAGGAAAGAAAACTCCTGGAGGAAAGAATAAGTGATCTCACAACGAATCTGGCAGAAGAGGAGGAAAAAGCCAAAAATCTCACAAAGCTGAAAAATAAACATGAATCCATGATTTCAGAACTTGAAGGTAATGTGACCAAAAGGGCTGATAGCAGTTGTTTTGCCTTGCACATGACACAAAAAACCATAGAATTTGGAGAAAACTTCTAAAGAATCTGTGGGGTGTTTTCTAGGTTTCATCTGCTGAAGCCATTATGTGTGTGAGAATCATCAACGGCCCAGGGGGCATAAGCCATAGACAGGGGTGGGGTTTTTCTCCTCACATACAAAAGGTAGAAGAGAGAAAACTGAGGGAAAATTAATGCTTCTTCTGGAATAACTGATTCTCTGGGGGGGCTAGAAACAAGTGCTACCACTAAGGGACTGCGTGTTGCTTCAGGAACACAGTGACCCATAGCTAAGCGCTCAGCCTCGACAGAGGCCACAGCATTTGTCTGCCTACGGGTGAGGTGGGATTAAGGACTCCTCTCACTAGCACGCTCCCATACCAAACCCCTTCGTTTCACAGTGAGGCTGAAGAAAGAGGAGAAGAGCAGGCAGGAACTGGAGAAAACGAAGAGGAAGTTGGAAGGGGAGTCCAGTGATCTGCACGAGCAAATCGCAGAGCTCCAGGCACAGATCGCGGAGCTGAAGGCACAGCTAGCCAAGAAGGAGGAGGAGCTGCAGGCTGCCCTAGCCAGGTAGGTTGCTCCTAATCCTGCACACAGGCTGAAAGCCCCGGCTGCAAGCCTCTCCCCTTCCCAGGCACTGAGACTCTGCAGCCATGAACCTCATCTCTCAGCTACACCCTCACAGAGTGCTTTCCCTGTTTTCCAAACGTCCACACACACATAATCTGCCCCCAGGTGTCATGAAAGCTGCTGTCCCAATGGCAAATGAAATGTAGTGACACTTCACAGGCAAAAGGCAGGAATGACCTTGATCTGTTCCAGAGTCCCGGGGGATTTTCTGTAATAACTGAAGATAACTTATTCTGGAATAACTTCAGAGGCACAACGCTCGAGCAAACATTTGCTGAATCGGCTGATCAGCATCTCCAGGCGCCGTGTCCCCGATACACACACTGTGTCCTGATACAGCTGCCAGGTCCCTTCTGCGTCCATCCCCTCCCTCTTAGTATTTTCCCACACAGACCCTACAAGCCTTTCATCTCTGCATACTGATCTCCTCCAAGTTTTTTTCTGTATGGATATATTTAATATCGAAAATGAAATTCTTTTCAGGCTTGAAGAAGAAACCAGCCACAAGAACAATGCCCTCAAGAAGATCCGTGAATTGGAATCTCACATCTCCGATCTCCAGGAAGACTTGGAGTCAGAGAGAGCTGCAAGAAACAAAGCAGAAAAACAGAAGAGAGATCTGGGTGAAGAGCTGGAGGCTCTGAAAACAGAGCTTGAGGATACTTTGGATACCACAGCCACTCAGCAAGAGCTCAGGTAGGGAGGTGCAGCACAGGCTGGCGCAGTACTCACCAGTAACTGTGGCACAGAGCTGTTTTCCCAGGGACTGGAACACTGGCTGCTACTGCTCCATTTCTGTGTGTTACCTTCCAGAGCAAAGCGTGAACAGGAGGTCACAGTGCTGAAGAGAGCTCTGGAGGAGGAGACCCGAACTCATGAAGCCCAGGTCCAGGAGATGAGGCAAAAGCACACTCAAGCTGTGGAGGAGCTAACAGAGCAGCTAGAACAATTCAAACGGGTAAGCAAGGATTCCCCCTTACCAAAAGCTGTCCCCTAGAGAGCCTGGCTTCCTTCTACACATCAGCTTCCCTCCTTCCATGCTTGCAGGCTAAAGCAAACTTGGATAAGACCAAACAGACACTGGAGAAAGAAAATGCTGATCTAGCTAATGAAGTCAGGAGCCTGAATCAGGCCAAACAAGATGTGGAGCACAAAAAGAAGAAGCTGGAAGTACAGCTGCAAGAATTACAGTCCAAATACACTGATGGAGAGCGTGTTCGGACAGAGCTCAATGAAAAAGTGCATAAGTTACAGGTAGGATTTCAACCTTTTGCTGTGACACCTTGGGCTTCCAAAGGCCAGTTCATACAGCTCTGTGAGGGTCTATTGGGGGAATCCTGGCCCCACCATTGTCGTCACCTGTAGAGCTACCAGTTATCACACAGTTAAACAACTATGACAACCACCCAGCTTCGGGGGTCACAAAGATGACAGGTGCAGACGCTGCAGGGTTTGGTTCCACAAGACTTAACTCCCACATATTGTCCAGTCAAATGAAGGCAAACTTGTGAATTCCAAGTAAGCTAGAAACACTGCTGGTGCTCAGGTGACCCAGAAGCTCAGGAGCAGACCCAGATCCCGTTCAAAGGGAAGGTTTCAATCTAGAGCAAACGAGTATCTGGGGGAAGGTTTTGAAGCTGTGCCAAATCCCTGAGTTTACTCGCTGCTGTGTTCATAGGTTGAGGTTGAAAACGTCACCGGTTTGCTCAATGAAGCAGAAAGCAAGACCATCAAATTGACCAAAGATGTTGCAACCTTAGGATCTCAGCTCCAAGACACCCAGGTAAGCTGGCACCCCAGAACAGCCCAGCTACAATGTTTATACAACACACTGTGCAGAGACTTGAGCTAACGACTGTGTTGCCGACTGATGTGACCGTAGGAGCTGCTACAGGAAGAAACGCGGCAGAAGCTGAACGTGTCTACCAAGCTGCGTCAGCTGGAGGATGAGAAGAACAGCTTGCAAGAGCAGCTGGATGAGGAAGTGGAAGCAAAACAAAATCTGGAGCGCCACATCTCAACGCTGACAATACAGGTACCAGTGCTGAAGCTAAATCACTGGTTCCATCACTGTGGGTTTGGTCAGGAACTCCAGGGGTTTCAGAGCTGTACCCTGGCACAGCACATGGACCTTCAGGGAACTAACTATGAGCCTGGGGGGGTCAGAGAAACTCCACAAAGGAACCATCAGTCTCCCTCTTCTTCAAAGTGTGATCCCTAGGACAGGGAGAATTGCCAAGATACACTCCCAAGACAGGCAGCCTCACACTAGGCCTGTGTGTGTTTTACGAGGGCTGGGTGATGAGTAGCTGGTCACTAGCTCCATGTGAATCAAAACAAAAGATTTCTGGGTCTTGTTTGTCTCTTGTCCACCTTCTCTGCCAAGCTTTGTTCTCACAGCTATAAAGATTTGTCCTCTGAATTTCAATTTCAGCTCTCTGACTCTAAGAAGAAGATACAAGAATTTACCATCACAGTAGAAACCATGGAAGAAGGCAAAAAGAAGCTTCAGAAGGAAATCGAGAGCCTCACACAACAGTTTGAGGAAAAGGCTGCTTCTTATGACAAACTGGAAAAAACCAAGAACAGGCTTCAGCAGGAGCTGGATGACCTGGTGGTGGACTTGGACAACCAGCGCCAGCTGGTCTCCAACCTGGAGAAGAAACAGAAGAAGTTTGATCAGGTATGGAGTGGAGATCCTCCCTCGCTGTGTTATCACAGCTGTGTTCCAGCTTCTCTGGAACTCAGAGACTCCACTGGTTTTGTAAAAAGCACTAAAAAAATAAACACAAAAGATAAATCAAAATTCAGTTCCCCATACAGGGGGTAGTTTGTATGTACAGGTCTGCCAGAAAGCAGAGTCTTCTGTCAGGAACAACTGACCAGGCAGGTGCAGCAGCAAAGCCCTGTGACTAATGATGTCCTGTATTATTGCTACCTTTTGACAGATGCTGGCTGAAGAGAAGAACATCTCTTCAAAATACGCAGATGAGAGGGACAGAGCAGAAGCTGAAGCCCGAGAAAAAGAAACCAAGGCTTTGTCACTGGCCCGAGCACTTGAAGAGGCTTTGGAAGCCAAAGAAGAACTGGAGAGAACGAACAAGATGCTGAAAGCTGAAATGGAAGATCTCGTTAGCTCCAAAGATGACGTTGGCAAGAATGTAAGTTTTTGGCTTAGAAAACTTCCACAGCAACTGAAAGCAGCAGCTAACAAACAGGCTGTTGTTCCAGGGTGGCACATGAACCCAAGCAGCAGGGTCAGACACTTCATACACATCTCAGAGGTTATTCCAGCTGTGCCCAAGCTTTCAAGAGACTTAAAGCCATCTTTGGCTTTAAGATGAAAAGGATGGTCTTTGTGCTTGGAGTCAGTTTCTAACAGTCAAAGAGATAATGTCCAGGTTTATCAGGCAGCTTTGAGGCTGGGAACTCTGCAGACCTGCTCTTACTAGTTCCACTTGACTCTGCTGCCAGCCTAACGTTTAGTGGCACAGGGGCAGCAAACCTGCACTGCCAAGCTGCCCATTGCTTCTCTGATCACAGCGATGGGACAGAGCTGCTTCTGATGCTGGATAAATCCAGCCACGATACTTGGCTTGGGAGAAAGAACCTCAGGTTGTTTTAAGGCCGATTTGCGAGTGTACAAAAAATATTCATTTCCCATTTTCAGTGCAAATGAGCTCCCTTGCTCCACAGCTGCTGTGTTTGAACGGGGCCTGGGGGGCAGGCTGGGTTTAACTGGAGTAGTTTTATGTTGTGTAACGAGTCTGTTAAATTCTCATCGCTTGAAAGGTCCACGAATTGGAGAAATCGAAACGGACCCTGGAACAGCAAGTGGAAGAGATGAAGACACAACTAGAAGAGCTAGAGGACGAGCTGCAGGCTGCTGAAGATGCCAAACTCAGGTTGGAGGTTAACATGCAGGCCCTGAAAAGCCAGTTTGACAGAGATCTGCAAGCCAGAGATGAACAAAACGAGGAGAAGAGGAGACAGCTCCTTAAACAGGTACCATTCCCTATTCCTGTCTTCAGGAACATCTCACCGCCCCACTGAAAGTCCCCAGCCCTGTGCCAGCATTAAACCACCTCACTGTGATGAGAGGAAAATAACATTGCCTTGTGCTGGGCAAATAAAAAAAGAAACCAAGGAACACCAGAAGTAGGTTATTGTACTGAGAAGGGACAGGAGGGTTCTCCTGTTCCAGTGCCAGTTCCAGCAGACACAGCAATTCACCGCCACAGGCAAGGTACAGACAGGAGTTCCAGTGTCGAGGGCCCTTCCCTGTACTCCCAGTGCAGGTGAACAGGACAGCTGCTCACATGTCTGCCTTCCCAAGGCACACACAATGGATACAGCCACACCAGTTAGGGTGAAATGAGACCCAGCAGGACAAAGCCTGTCTGTACAGCAGTGCTGTGACAGCGGGAAGGCCAGCTGCTGTGCTCACCCCCTGTAATACAGATTGCCACAAGTAGAAAGCCCAAACTGCTGGCCCCTTTCCAGAGTCTGTCATTTCGGACAACATGGAAATCTCTTTAAGTGCCAGGGAAATCCCAACCCAGAGATAGAGGGGGCTGTTCACATCACCCAGGCACACACTGGTGCTCCAGGACTTTCCTAAACTTGTTGTCTTTAATGATCAGCTCCATGAATATGAAACGGAACTGGAAGATGAGCGGAAGCAGCGTGCCCTGGCAGCTGCAGCCAAAAAGAAGCTGGAGATTGATGTTAAAGATCTAGAGAGCCAAGCAGACTCTGCCAACAAAGGTCGGGAAGAAGCCATCAAACAGCTCCGCAAGTTACAGGTACCTATCCCTACAAGCGTTTTTTCCTGTTTCTGCCTCCTGTACGGCTACAATGGGAGAGTTCCGCATCAAAGCTCACAGAGGTGTAACCTTTTACAGCTGACAGGTTAGAGAGGAGCTTTAACTAGACCCCCAGATTCAAACACCCAAACTGTAACGCTCGGTTTGAGTGACAACAGCAGACATCACATGGCAAACAGTGAAACCTTGAATTTCACCACTGCAGAGAGCTCCCAAAGCTCTGGCCAGCACTCTGCTATGGACACCCCCAAAGGAAAAGAGATTCCCACGCAGAATGGGCTACAGGATAAAATTCACCCCAGGGCTCCAATCCTGGCTTTAACACTTGACTCCACAACATGAAGCACTGTTCAGAACTCAGGCTGGCTCTGAATTAGCACTTCCCTGTTTAGACTGTGCCTCTGTATCAGCTGTTCTGTCGTGTGCTGACAGTTGAACAAGGGATGCAGCAGAAAGACTGAGCCTGCATGTGAGCTCAGACACTCAGGGGCAGTACAGCCCACAGGGCTTGCCACAGCCGCGGTGTGCAAGGAGAAGCACTGCTGCTCTTCACATGCTTTTCCAACACCTGTGAGCTGAGCTGTGCAGAAAACAGACTTTAAGCAGGCATTATGGCTACCTACAAGTGTGTGTGTACTGTCCTGTCTGACTTTCTTTGTTACAAACTCAGTATAAAGCCAGACATAAATTAATCTCTGCTATTCTTTCCAACCAGGCTCAGATGAAGGACTACCAACGAGAGCTGGATGATGCACGAGCTGCCAGAGAAGAAATATTTGCTACAGCCAGAGAAAATGAGAAGAAAGCCAAGGGCTTGGAAGCAGAACTCATCCAGCTTCAAGAGGTAAAGTGGGAAACCTGGAGCAGCACAAAGCACATGCACATGGCCTTCGGCAGCAAGCCAGGACTGCCATAGCTATTTGGGATGGAAAGCTCTAAGCAGCACTTACGTCCCACTAAAGTTGTGGGATCCACATGTGAGCATAGGCAGATAGAGCTGGAAAGAAATCACCTTGGAGGAAGGCACAGTTCAGCAGGGAAAGGGAAACAAACTCCATGGCCCCACACTGACTGTTTCAGTAGCTGTGAAGCCCTGAAGCCTCAGTGCTCTTATTCCCACACGCACTAAAGGGCAGTCTTGTGCCTAAACCAAGTAAGCCAGTGAACAAAGTGCATTTTACTGTACTTCCTAGGAGTTAGGGTAAGGCAGCAATTTATTCTGCTAACAAGATAACCCTTCTATACCAGTTTTAGGAAATTTGGTCCTGTATCGTGTTGTGAACATTTACCTGCTCGTTTCTTTACCATGCTGCCTTCTCCTTTCCTCCAGGATCTGGCTGCTGCAGAGAGAGCTCGCAAACAAGCGGATCTGGAGAAAGAGGAGATGGCAGAGGAACTTGCAAGCGCGACTTCTGGAAGGTAGGCACAGACCTGGATACCCCCACAGCTGCAAACATGGTGCTGAACCTCACATGGCTGCCTAGAGAAGTTCCATTCTTCTCCCAACAGCCACCCAGCCCTGGCAGCACCACGTGCACACCCACAACTGGCTTAGTTGAAGTACCTGGTTCTCTGAATTGCTGGCAGTCTGTGTGTCTCGGGCACAATCAGCTGGCCAGAGCCATAACCACCCACCTACTGAATGTGAATTGCAGGACAAGCCTCCAGGATGAGAAACGGCGCCTGGAGGCGAGAATTGCCCAGCTGGAGGAGGAGCTGGAAGAGGAGCAAGGCAACATCGAGGCCATGGGCGACCGCATGAGGAAAGCAGTGCAGCAGGTAGAGCTCAGCGCAGCACACCTCACTCTGTGGGCCAGCAAAGCCACCTGTGGCTCTGAACAAACATCTGGAGGATCACTTCTCTGAAAGCACACCCCGCTTCTGACAGCACACCCGTTCTCACCCTTGCAGGCAGAGCAGCTCAACAACGAGCTGGCAACAGAGCGCGCAACGGCACAGAAGAACGAGAATGCTCGGCAGCAACTGGAGAGGCAGAACAAAGAGCTGAAGAGTAAGCTGCAGGAGATGGAGGGAGCCGTGAAGTCCAAATTCAAATCTACAATCGCTGCTCTGGAGGCCAAAATTGCTTCTCTTGAAGAGCAGTTGGAACAGGAAGCCAGGTATTGTCTCCTGGGCACTCGGTTAGTGAGACCGAGTCAACAAAGGTGGGCAGGATTCATGTCACGGGGCTCCCAGTACCATTAAGGCTTGGTGAAGTCCCTCCCCCTCTTCATCTTTCTTAGATACATTGGCAGTAACGAGCTGTTGCAGGTTCCAATTAAGATAAAAAGTTCTGCTGGTCGCAAAGGGAGGGGTCTGCTCCCCTGTGTTTGGGGTACCTGCCCCATGGCAGGTTAATTAATTGCCATTAATCACTGTGCCATTTCTAGATTATTGCTTGAGGAAGTCCTGGGTGGTTTAGAACAGATCTCCTGGAGCACCTCTAGCAGGGCGGGTTTATTTTGATCAGGAGAATGTGACCTTTAAGGTTGCTTAGGATTCACGTTGCGTTCAGCAAGACCTTTAACAGATGGGTCCTGGGCCACTTCCATGAGCGACACGCAGAGGCAGGTGAGGACCACAGCCCTTCCCCATCACCCAGTGCTGCGCTGTCCCTTGCAGAGAGAAGCAGGCTGCAGCCAAGACGTTGCGCCAGAAGGACAAGAAGCTGAAGGACGCCCTGCTGCAGGTGGAGGACGAGAGGAAGCAAGCGGAGCAGTACAAAGATCAGGTATCAGAGCGGGTCCTGGCCCCGGGCATGGGATGTTCAGGTTTTACCCTAAGGGAAACCCACCCACCAGCCAGAACCACAGAGCAGAAACAGAGTAGAGTGTGCAGTGAAAGAAACAAGGAGCCTCTGAATTCAGTATCAGACTCCCACAAAGCACAGTTAGTTTTGTATTTCTTGCAATTTTAAGCTCATGCCTTTGATTTAGGCCACGTGTCAGTAAAGCTCTGGAGTGTGAAACTGAAGTGAGGAGCACAAGACTATGAGATCAGCTTTGAATTAAAGCATTACTCTCACCTCTCCCTTTAGGCCGAGAAGGGCAACACACGGCTCAAGCAGCTGAAAAGGCAGCTGGAGGAGGCTGAGGAGGAGTCCCAGCGCATCAACGCCAACCGCAGGAAGCTGCAGAGAGAGCTGGATGAAGCTACCGAGAGTAACGAGGCCCTGGGCCGGGAGGTTGCAGCACTGAAGAGCAAGCTCAGGTAGAGTGCCCTCGTTTGGGACAGCCCCTCCCGCTCCCTGGCAGCCTCAGTATCTGGAAGGAAGTAGGGAAGTTTTAAAGGAAGTGAAAAGCAGATGCTGACAGTGCCACAGAGCTGCCCCTGGCCTTGCTTGGCAGGCACAGAGAGTCAGAGGGTCTCAGGATCTCAGCTGAGATGAGCGGCTGTGATAACAGGGCTCTTATCTAAACCCCTCCTGGCTTACACAGGAACAGTCAGGCGTGGCTGCTTTTGGTAACACCCCTTACATGATGGCTTATCTCTGTACAGAAGTAGTCGAAAAAGGGCAGAGATGCTTGTGCTTTTCACACTTTCACACACGCACAACTCACACAAAAGGCAAAGCGCAGCCTGTGACTTACCCCAAATCTCCTTGGACTTCACCACAAAGGGGTTCAGGGCCCTCAGACCAAAACATCCTTTTGCATTTTCTTGTTAAAACCAGCTGGGCTCAGAGCTGGGCTCAGAGCTGGGCTCAGTCAGCCTCACCCTGAGTGCTTCGGCGCACTCGGGCTCCAAAACAGCTCACTGGAACTGAGAGGCTGAATGATATGGAAATTTCTCTTTGTGCAGCAACAGGTGGTAGGACTTTGCTTCCTACCTAACCCCAGCAGTACAGAGGAAATAAAGCCCCTGCCTCCGTGTGCTCCTGAGGCAGCTTCCCAGCATGTTCCCCAAGAGCACGAGCCTTCCGATGGGGATCTGATCTGCCCCAAAGGGAAGAGCTGGGAAGCAGCACCTCTTCCATAGCACCGCCCTGAGCAGTGTGTGCTCCTGGCTGCTTTACAAAGAAGCAGCTATTGCATCCAACCCTTTCCCCAGAGAACAGTGTAAGACTCCCTTTTGGGTTTTCTGAATGTGATGTGATTGGCTGTAATGTGCTTTGTTTAATTATTTACAAGTAATCTACCTACCTCTGACCATGACCATGTGCTTAGTTTAACTGCCCCGGACTCTCTATCTCTGTTTCAGAGGGACACAGGAACCTTCGCATGACTAAGCAGGTACCATGCCTTCAACTTTGCAGCTAGCTTGTGTTGCACAAATTTCCATTTTCTTTGGCCCAAGTACAAATTATGAGAGGTTTCTGCAAACTGTGAAGGCTTGGATATCTTGGCATTGATCTGTTTTACCAAAAGAGACAAATATTACAATAATCTAGCTACCATCAGCGATACATCTGTCTTACCAGTAGGTTATGTACTGATGTAGACTTACCAACATTGCATTCTCACGAGCTCCAGCAGAGTACCTGACAGAGTACTCTGACTTTCTGCATGGGACTTGTCTTTTTGCACAGCCACAGAGGTTTGAGTTTTTTGAAACCAAATACACCATGGACTAGTCAAAGTGATTAAAAGGACTAATGAATACAAAGTGTCACAGCATGTCATTAGGGTGTCACAGTGTTTCTTATGCATATTGCAAAGCTGACTCCAAGGTAAGATCCCAGTCTGGGTTTGGGAAGATCTTACTTGCATGTGATTTACTGCACTCAGAGCACACAGTCACAGAGAGAAGAGCAAGTCTTGTCTTTGGTACTTAGCACTGTATTGCTAACAAGCAGCTGTTCCTCAGGCTTTTGGAGCCATTCTGCAGCTGTTACGCTATTAAAGCACGGACACAGAGATGTGTATTGACCCCTAACCTTGCACAGCATCATACTCTACTCGATCACATTCTCAGGAGATAGGAATAATACCTGCTCTTACAGAGCCCAAAGAGCTACTGCCTTGTAATATTTGTATATCTTCTATTGAACAAAGGCTGGATGTTGCTGTGCCTACACAAATATTTAAAGAGGATGTCTTGTCCTTGCATGTGCCTTTAGTCAGCCTAACGCTTCCAGTCAGACCATTACTCAAGCACTACTCCAGTAGTGCCTGTTCAAAGGCAGCCCCAACATGCAGATGCTGAGCAAACGCCATGCTTGCAGCTCATCTCAACTACACACAGTTGGCAGAGGCACCAACGCCCACGTCAGCAGCAGCCCCATGAACCTGTTCAGGAGGAAGAGACACAAACAGAGGGCTTACCCACAGGGCCAGCACCAGCTCAGGGGAGTGTTAAGTTACCTGGACTGGAAGTGCTTATGGTCCCAAGCACTGGGTGTAGGACAGGGAGCTCACTGTGCAGCCAGGATGGTGCTGCGGGGTTCCGTGAGGCTCTGCAGCTGCTCCCCCAGCCCCACCTTCCCTTCCAGCACTTCAGCCCATTACTGCAGCTCAGGGTCATCATACCAGTGACCTGGGAGTCCAGGCAGCAGGAGTCCGAGGGTGTGAAGAGCTCTTCCTTTATTGACAAGCATTAAGGAATTTACTTCTCATTAAGCAGTAACAACAAATATCTGCTATCTGACTGCTGCCAGAGCCTGCCAAGCATGGGCCAGAGCAGAAGAAACACCCTCGTGTTCAGTGCACACCATGTGCTGGCACCACAGGTCTGAAACGAAGCTGTAGTAGTGCCCAATTCCCTCCTCACACTGACCCTGGGGGCAGAATCATGGAACACAGACTACATGTCACACTTCCACCTTGGAAAGCCAGGTTGGTGCCTCTGAGATGAGTGGGGCCACTGCTCCTCCCTCTTCCCTCACAGGCAGGATCCAACTCTGGGTTTAAGTAGCTGCTCCAGAAAGGACAACACCAGCTTAGTCTTTTGCAAGGACAAGATGAGCCTTTAAATATTTATGCATGATTGCTGTACCAAAAGTGCAGTCTCAGACATATTTAACACCAAATTAGTAATTCTGGCACAACATTCAGTGATCATGAGCTGACTGCTCATGTCTGTGGTCTCAAGCCTTTACAAAGGTTTGCTGAAGGAGGGCAAGTGAGAGGCCGTGTTACAAAGCACGAGCGTTTCGTAGCACAGTAGCAGCAGAGGCCAAGAAGAGACAAACCCATCTTCTGTCTCACTTGCTCACACCTCCCCAGAAAATTCGCGTTGAGGACTGAAGTGTCCCTGCCTTGGGCTGTGGCTATGGAATATACGGGCGGGGAGGGAGATGGGAGAAGAAATCAGGGTAAGATGGGAATAAGTGGTTTATTTCTAAGTCTTTCTGCACCGTCAGACATCAGCACCGGAGTTCATCACAGCTCGAGTCACGACAGGTCCCTCTCTCCATCAGGAGAGCTCAGTGCCTGTAGGGGGAAGCAGGGAAACAGAGGGAAGAGCAGGGGGTTGGGGCAGGTGAGACTACGTGGAGACCCTGGAACACAAGCACAGGGATCCCGTCACAGATCCCAGCAGACAGCTCCTGCCCGGCACAGAGCAGGCAGCTGTACCAGCCCCACAGCGCTCGGTTGCTGGGCACTGGGAGCCCCCAGCCCCACACTGCCGTATGAGCCCCTGTGCCTGTCTTCAGGGCTGCCAGGACCAAACAGCTGAGGGGTTTCTTTTCCTTTCTCTCTTGCTGTAGGAGGGGAAATGAGCCAGCATCTTTTGCTGCACCCCGCAGATCTGGAGGAGGCAGAAGAGTAATTGAGAATGCGACGGAGGGAGGGGATGAAGAAATGGATGCAAGAGATGGAGATTTCAATGGAACAAAAGCCAGTGAATAACCACGCTTATCAAATTGCACTGCAGCAAGGGGAGGGAGGGTGGTATTTAGCACTGTATAAGTCTACTCTTAGTGTCAAGGTCACATACACCCCACTCCTCTGACAATAAGAGCACAACTGCCTTGTCGCCAATGTATAGACTGACGTTAAAGTATTTCTAAACTTACTGTCCCGTGCAGGTATCTGAAACGGTGGGGGTCTTGTAACACTCAGAGTAACTCGCTTCGAGAATCTTCCAGAAAGTGAGTTCTGGTAGTTCAGATGATTTCAGCCCAGTGAACTATAGTTTACACAGGATTTGTGAAATTGTTGCAAGAGGCAAAAAAAAAAGGCATTGCTCAGTTAATCTCTTCTTAAACTTTCATTTTGTCTTGAGTATTCGATTAATATAGGGTTTTCCTGGTTACTACACCCCTGATGCACAATTCACTAGGAGGAAGTGCCTTTTTAATCACTTACTGAAAAGTAAAATATCATTTGTTCAAATTAAGTCAACTGTTACAGTTTTATATGCACCGTGGATGTGCTTACACACAAATAAAAGGCTATAAAAGTACTCCAGCGTGCTTGTGTGCAGTGTCACTTGGTGCAATACAGCACGTTCACAGGGACCAGGGACACACTACAGCCTCTTCTCAGCTCAGACACTTTGTAGAAAAGGCACCCATAAAACTTAGAACAAACCTGATTCTCTCCTAAGCCATCGCTTCTGAAGGAACACAAGGGAGCACAGGCATACGCTGAGCTGAGAGCAACAGGGCACGGAGCACATGGGACAGGCTTGGCCACCCCAGGGGCACACATGCTGACCAGAGGTGCCCAGGAGGTGGCTGGGGCTGACAGGCAGGACGTGGGACCTGCAGGACATTCCACAGGACCCAGCAGCCCCCCATGTCTGCCTGAGGGCACCAATCTCACCCCTGTTCCCAGCTGAAGCCCTAACGCAGGCTGAAGGCAGTGACCACACTCCAAATGAGTCCACAACTACCATTCAAAATAAGCTTTATTCTGCTCCCCAGTTAAGCCAAGTTTGTAGATGGCCTGAATAACAGGAAGGATCTGTGGTTACTTTCTATTCCAGAGAAATAGATACATCAGTGGCTGTTTTCATAGCATTTTCTTAAAAATACCTAAACAAACAAGAACCCCCAACCCATGGATGAGTCCTCTCACATCAAGCAAGCTCTCCCCAGCCCCCTGCAAAAGCCCACACGAATTGTTTAGTCTTGATTATTTTGGCAAGAACAGGCTCCCAGAAGGTACATTAACACTGTGAAGGAAGCTGCTCCATTTAAAAACCCAACCAAAATGCCCTAACAGTCTATAGGGAAAAGCCCCCACTGATTTAAAAATAATTCTCTATTTATGTACACTTGTCTAGCATAAAGGACTTTTCAGGTTAAAAATACATTTCTAAATTATTAACAGCCAAAAGCATGTATTTAAAAAAAAAAAAAAAAAATCAACCAAGCAGTCAGTGATACCCAAGGCACATCAGCAAAGGGGGTTGGCAGCAGCGAACCCCACCTGTTGGAACGTTAGAATTAGGAACCTTATCAGGTCCCTCACCTCAAACGACAGCGGCGCTTTACAGACCATGGTAACACGGCCAAAAGGTGTCTCAATGCCCAAAGCCTCCTGCCTTGCTCTTGGCTCCTCCCACCTTGCTCTTGGCTCCAGAACATCCCGAGTCCTCCAAGCACAAGGCATTGCTCAGCTTTAACAGTGACCCATCCCTAGCAGGAAGCCACCGCTTCCAAAGCCATCCTACGAGGCACCTTGTGCACAGCAAGGTTCCCACATCCAGGAGGAGCTGGGCAGCTTCCCTGGCTGCACACAAACTCACTCCTCCAGTGCGGGTGCCTGCAGCACACAGAACCCATGACAGACAGACAGCACAACCGGGGTTCAAGCCACAGCACACTGGTGCTGTATTAACCCCAAAAGCCAAACCCAAGGAGCTGTGCAGGCAGCACGGTGTCTGCTGTAGGCAGAGCGACAGTGGCTCTGACCAGCAGCATCTAAAGAAGCAGTTTTCAAGGAGCTATTTACAGCAACTATGCAGGAAGCAGTCAGAAGCCCTGCTCTGCGAGGCAGCGCTGGGTTATCTCCCTGCCCACTGCACTCAGCCAGGGGCCAGACCAGGCAGAGGTATGGGGACAGTTGCCAATCACAGGCTCTTGTTCAGCTCTCACCCACCAGACCACAGCCCGATGGCTCACTGACAGTCTCTTTAGAGCTACAGGTTAAAATATATATTTTTTTCCCTGTCCTTTCCCAAAGCCAGCCAGGGTTTTCACAGCAGGATCTTGACACCACTTTGCGAGGGATGGCTCACTGATCCTGGGGTATTCAAAGGATGCGCTCCGAACTCCAGGCGTTTCGCTAACCTGCCAAGGAAAAGAGAAGTTACTGCACTTCTTGCCCAGTTTAACCACCTTCAGAGTAACTGGTACCTTCCATTCCTTCCTTGGCTGCAGCAATCAACAGCCTGAGCACTGAGCAAGCTTGTTCCCAAACTGGGCTGAGCTCCCACTGTAAGGCAGGGCTCCACTTCCCTATAAGGGGCAAGGAGCTATCTTTACAGGTGCTGGAACTCCACTCATGTTACAGTGGTAGGTGCACGATCAGCTGCATGACTATACAAATGGATGGGCCTGGAGACTTTTTTGCAGGAGCTTCATGAGGTTCCTCCCAGGCTGGGATAGCAAGCACAGTGTGGAGCATCCCCATACAACAATTCTGGGCACTGGGCAGGACAAACACGTATTCCCAGCAAAGGGTCCAGCTGAATAATTAAGCCTGGAACAAACTATACTCAGGCACTTAATTTACAGAGAATGTGAAGAATGTGCAGTACAGGATCAGCAGGGTTCAGACAGGCCCTGAAATGCATTTGGGATAACCAGGCTGATGCTTCTTCATTTGTTTAAAAATGGCAACCAGTGTTCAGATCAGTTCATACACTGAGTTGGGTCCCTTCCCACCAGCTGCCTCTCGGCACCACATCTTCACAGCTGACTGAGCAAACCATGACTTGTCCTTTCCCCAATTCTCCCAAAAACAAGAACATGGTAAATGAAGTCCCAACACCCCATAATGCTCCTGAGCCATCACTTGTGTAAGGACACAAAGCATAAAGCAAATGGATCCGATGAGCAGGAGCTCCCCTGCCCTGTTGTACTTGGGCCCATCTAAACACGGGGTCACTATAAAACACGGGTTCCAGTTGCTCTCAATCTGTGCTTTTCAAAACCAGATTCCAAGTGTGAATTCCAGCAGCCAGCAATTCCAAACTCCAGACCAGCCCCAAACATTCCAATCATACTCCCCAATAACTGGATTTCACACCTTTTGAAAACAAATCTGTCTCTACCAAAGCCAAGATTTAACACTGAACAGCCTGGTACCAGTCAGACCAGCACTCACCCAGCATCACAGAGGGGCTGATGAGGGGTCAGGCGCGTCTCCAGGACGTCCCTGTTCATGCACATGGACACCGTGGCTCTGCCTGGGGACTGCTCGTACACAAAGTTTCGGCAGGAAGCAAGTTTGGACTCCAAAGCCTGAGGTAAACACAGACCAGGCAGGCGTCAGATCTCTCCCAGGACGGGGCTGTGGCACGCCAAACCAGAGCTGAGCGTGTTTGGGGGTTCCTTCACCCCTGCTAGAGCCCAGTGCCACCTGAGTGCTGGCTTTTTGAAGAGATGAAGCCAGCCTTCTCTCCAAAGCTGAACTTCTCTTTCTGAAGGGTGAGGAGGTGGTGCTGTTCACCAGCAGGAACACAAACTGCAGGCTCCTCTGGGAGTTTGACATCTCTCTTGCAGGCATCACTTTGATGACTAGACGTTCATTTCAGCTACCTGCATCCAAGACACGTGCCAGGGTGTAGGGACTAGGTGGTAGACCCGAGGGAACAGAGCCAGAGCCAGCCAGTTCCCCACCACATGCTCCCATCCCAGTTCACACCACCTTGGCTGCTGCGTTACTCTTCAGCTCCATCTGCAGCTCAGCCCATGAAACAGTCACAGAAACGCTGGGCCAACCCAGCGCTGGGGCATGAGGCAGAAAACAGGAGCTGCAGCAGGCACCAGCACTGCTCTTCTCACACCGGCACGGGCACGGTGCTGAGCCTTCCTCCAAAGGCTCCTGGACTCTTAGGGCAAATTTCACCGGCAGCTCGGGGGGAACAGCAGCCACCACTCTGCTTCCCTGCCTGTCTTTCAGGGAAGCACAGCCCCCTGACTTTACCCCTGCTGCCCTTCCTGTGTGCACGCTTTCAGAAGCCTGATAGGGAAGATCTCACCCCACGTGGACGAGACCTTAGGAAAGCAGAGCAGTGTCCATCTTTACACTGGTCAGAAACACACAAAGGCCAGACCAAACTCCAAGGCCACGTTCCGCTCTCCTGGGGGCACGACACCCCTTCCAGTCTCCTCTGAGCAGCAGCACAAAGAGCCCTGGCTGCAGTTTCAGGCAGCTCTGTCCTTCCCAGAGCGCTGGGGAGCAGGTCATCACTCACCCCCACTTTTCGCAGCAAGTCCCCCACGATGTTCAGCGCAGATATCCGTGCAGCAGGTGTGAGAGGGGTGGCACTGTAACTGTCCTCAAAACCTGCAGGAGGGTTAGAAGGGGATACGTTACCCTTAAAAAAAACAACATACAAAACAAACCCAAAAGCTCTGAAACCAGAATTCAGAGGCTAGCCTGACACAAAGAGCAGAATCTTCACCCTTTTGTATCTCACCCCTAGATCTGTCATCTCCATCTGGTTTGTGAGGTACCACCTCCCAAGGACAGTTCAAGTTACACTGCTCTAAGCTGCAGTCTGTCTCTGCAGTGGGACCAGAGGGGGTACCCTCAGAGAGGACCACCACCTCATTTCACTATGAGTCTCCAAATGCTCTCACTTTCACAGAAGCACCAACTCCTCCACACCAAACAGGTCACTTCAGGTTAAGCACACCAAAGCCCCTGATCAAATCTTGTTAGTGCTCAGAGCTGTGACATCACATCAACAGAATGACTATATTAATGACATCAAAGCAGAACTAAAGTCATGTGGTACAGACAGCTAGGGCATGCTGCCAGTGTTCTGCTGCTCCAGAGCAAGAAGAAAGCCTCTCAGAGCACCTCCTCTCACAGAGAAGCCAACGCAGGTAACACCAGCGCAACTTTAGAGGCCACTCTTCAGTTCGTAAGAGCCTTGCCCTAAGTCAGCCCAACATCTCTGGCACAGTTGTGAACTAACAGTGAAGTCTCAACAGCTCATCTCACCCCTCACAATTATTATTACTGGGCAGTTCAAGCCAAATGGAAACAAACAGCCCACAAATAAACAGCCCACAAATAAACCCCAACAATCGGGGTCTGAATACCATGACCATGGTGACACCATGGGTTTCAGTGTATTCAACTGGAACACTTGATTCCGTTCCCTTTTTCTCTTCCCTCCTTTACCCAGAGACTACAGTAAAAACAAGAGCAGCAAACAGTGTTTGAGTGCTGGCTCCCTGCAGTCACCTCTCCAGGTGAGCGGGGTGCGTATGCTGATGCCGGGAGCCCGGTGCAGGGAGGGAGTGGAAGGCACAGATAAGGACGCCTGGACTGCGGTGTCTGTTCTTTCTGTTTCCAGGGGACTTCGCATCGGCGTTTTGGGTTTCTCCTGTTTCTGCTGCACTGCAAGCTCCTGTCGCAGGTCTGTGAAGGAAGGAACACAAAGCAAGCCTTTGGAGCATGTTCCACCCAGGTAAAAATGGGTGAGAACAAAAAAAAATCATAGAATTGTAGGGGTTGGAAGGGACCTCGAGAGATCATGGGGTCCAACCCCCTGCCAAAGCAGCTCCCTAGGACATATCACTCAGATAGGCATCCAGACGGGTCTTGAATCTCTCCAGAGAAGGAGACTCCACCACCTCCCTGGGCAGCCTATTCCAGTGCTCCGTCACCCTCACTGTGAAAAAGTTTCTCCGCATGTTGGTGTGGAACTTCCTCTGCTCCAACTTGCAGCCATTGCCCCTTGTCCTGTCTCCACAGACACTGAAAAGGGGCTGGCTGATTCCCCCTGCATCCCCTGCTTAAGATAATTGTAAACATTAATTAGGTCCCCCCTTAGTCTTCTCTTCTCAAGGCTGAACAGTCCCAATCTTCTCAGCCTTTCCTCATAGGGGAGATGCTCCAGGCCCTTAATTATCTTCGTAGCCCTCCTCTGGACTCTCTCCAGGAGATCCCTGTCCTTTTTATAACAGGGAGCCCAGAACTGGACACAACACTCCAGGTGGGGCCTGACCAGGGTAGAGTAGAGGGGGAGGATCACCTCCCTTGACCTGCTGGCCACACTCCTCCGGATGCAAACGGAGAACGTTTGTTTTGCCCAGAAGATCATTCCCATTGCAGTGTGAAGGAAAGTCACTCATGCTTCAAAGGATTTCTCCAGACATGTGTTCAAATTCTGGATGACAGTAAAGGCTTTTCTAGTTGGGTAGCATTAATTCAGTTGCTGTTATCTGGCTTTAAATTCCATTCCCTTTGAGGTGGGGAATTAACTCCTTTCCAAGCGTTACAGGCTGATAAGCAGAGGCACACCAGGGCTGAGGCTGGGCAGCCCCGCTCACCACGGCCACATCAGCTCCCCGCCCCTATTGCTGCACCCAGGTTTATAGAAACCGCCCAGGGGTGCAGGATCTGAGCAGCTCTGAAAAGAGGAGATGTTTTTCCAGCTCCACAGACCCTCTCTTCTCACCCAGCCTCCCCGACAGGTGTCACAGCTCGCACATGGGGCGTTCAGGAGTCACCAGAAGACAGTCATAGCCCTCCTGGTCTACTGCCCCATTAGCGCTCCCCTGACTCCATTTCTCAGAGGCCAAGAAGCCCCTGTCAGTGGTTATTACAGCTGACCATCGTGGGCTACAGGGCTGGGCCAGCACTGCCCCAACCCGACCAGCCCTTCTCCACCCCCTTTGGTGCTGCAGCATCCCCACAGATCAGAGTTCTGCTTCAGTGCGCAGCTCTGGCACAGGGGCAGCAGTTAAAGGGAAAGTGGTCTCAAAGCCCCCTCATTTGTTCTACATTTCAAACATAAAAGCCAAGCACCAAGCACCGTGAAGAGGACTGAACAGCTACAAGCCAGGAGGGGAGAGAGACACAAGGGATTTCTGTCTAACCTCTAGCTTCATCTTTCAGGCGCTGCACGGACTCCAGAAGGTTCTCCTTCTCATCCAGCTCGCTCTCCAGAAAAGCATTCCTTTCGATAGCCTGGTTCAAACGCTGCTCAAAGTCCTCCAGAGACATGATAGTGGCTCTGAAAATGAGGGAGCGCACAAGAAGTCACCACCAGATCCACATCAAGCATCAGAGGGAGGGACTCCCCCTCGCACAGGAACAGGGGCAATGGTGAAGGGTTTTTTTGTATTATTTTTTATTTTAGCTTGTGAGATGTGAAAGAGCAGTGGGGGCAGTGGAAGGGAAAGAGTTTAGTGCATTTCTCCACCCCCCCACAAACCTCCTCACCACAACCACCACAGCAATGGATTCAGAGCGGCAGTGCTAACGAGCACAGGACCCCACACAGCACAGGGACACAGCTCCCAGGGCAGAGCAGAGGTGGGAGAGGGAAACACGGGAGGCAGGTCACCTTTTTGCTCTTTCCAGGTCATCATTTGCTTGCTCCAGTTCTCGAATGTATTTCTGAAGTTGATCTTTGATAGCTTTTGTCTGTGCCAGGTCATCTTCCAGCGCAGAGATCTGCCTGTATCCCTCTGAATGTTGTATTTCAATCTTTTCCTAGTCAAAGGCAAATCAAACTTAGCAATGGACATCCTCTTTCTGTGGCACTGAGCCCCTTTATCTGCAGGCACTGTGAAGCTGTTCAAGAAACATCACCTTTCATACAGTGAAATGCCAACACAGCCGACTGCTCAGGTGCTTGTGGCGCTGGGGAGCCATTCCCAGCCTCCACAGCACAGGGACACTCCTTGCTCTCCCCGACAGCGAAACACAGATCACTTCAGAGCCCCCAGAGCTTTAGCAGCACACAAGCAGGATGTGAGAGAAGCCACTTGTTTTCAGCTCTGGTAAGTACTGTTTGACTCCCTAGGAGCCTAAATGAAAACACATCCAAGCATGTAGAGTTACACCGCTGTGGAACCAGTGGGACTCTGTGTGGCCCTGGTGGTTTTACTGGCCTAACAGAGGCTCAGAGCTCTAACTCAACAAACTTCTCAGGTGCAGTTACACAACGAGCTTTGGCCACAACCCGACACCAAACCATCCCACTTCACAGCACATACACAAAGGTACACCTAAGAGAGGTGCAGGCAGGGAGAAAGGCTTAACTTCTCCATCAAATCTCTCTCCTGCTATCGCCACTACATGCAGAGATAGCTTCACTGCATCCCCTGTACTGCAGGGCTGTACGCTCACCACCTTCCAACATACCAGAGATTTCTTCTGGAACTCCAGGACTGCTGAGTAAGGGGCATTCCTGAAGTGCTTTCTCCAACCAAAACTGGAGCACAACAGACTTGAAGTCACTGAAAACCAACCCATGTGCTGAAGGATGAACAAAAGCCACAGCACGTCCCCCAGCATGAGTGATAACAGCTCCTTTAGCACATGGAACACACAGGCAAGGAGGATGCAGAGATGCCCACCCCAAGGTAAGGAACTGTTATCCAATTACAGTGCAGCAACACCCCTGCAATTCCAGATCCCTGAACTGTGGTTACAGGCTGAATTTAAGAGCCCCGAGTTCTACAAGGCAGATCACTTCCAAACTGCTTGTCAAGCCTCCAAAGCAGTTTTCCCATCTATTTTTAAGGTGTGTGAGCTCTGGTCTCTGTGGGAGGAACAAGGCCACCCAAGCGCTGGTAAGCAAAGCCAGAGGCTGTGTGGACCTGGCAGAGCCCAGCAGCATCAACCTAGATGCAGACACCGACGCTCGCGGGGCCGGGTTGACGCTGCTGCTCAACAGCTTCACGAGTTAATGCTTTGCTCTTGAACTGACTCAGATAAAAGACCCCAACTGGAAGGTCTGAGTCTTTGTTTTTAGCCACTTGTATCAAACCATCAGCTGATCTGGCATCAATGGCGTCTCTGTCCCTTCACTGCAGACTCTTGCTGGGTTTTCAGGCTGCATGAATAGCCAATTGTTAAAAGGTTTGCTTCAAGCAGAATGTGTTTTAATAACATTATCCACTGTGAAGAATAATTTAAGATTTTCTAAAATACATTTACCCTCCACTTGCTGAGGCTCTGTGTTGATTCCTGCTATTTCCACCCTGAACTGCTGCAGCTGGCTCATTGTGCCCCCCAGCCCACCTCCTCTGGAGAAAGGAAACAGCCCACACCCTGCTCCATCCAATGGGCTGCAGGTTTTATTGCTGTCACGCCTACACCCCGAGCCCATCAGCTTCCAGGGAACACAGAACAGCAAAGCAAGGCTCCACACAGACACAGAGCATTTAACAATGCTGAGGTGCTAATCATAGAATCACAGAATTGTAGGGGTTGGAAGGGACCTCGAGAGATCATGGGGTCCAACCCCCTGCCAAAGCAGCTCCCTAGGACATTTCACTCAGATAGGCGTCCAGATGGGTCTGGAATCTCTCCAGAGAAGGAGACTCCACCACCTCCCTGGGCAGCCTGGCCCAGGGCTCCCTCACCCTCACTGTGAAAAAGTTCTTCCACATGTTGGTGTGGAACTTCCTGTGCTCCAACTTGCAGCCATTGCCCCTTGTCCTGTCCCCACAGACACTGAAAAGGGGCTGGCTGATTCCCCTGCATCCCCTGCTTAAGATAATTATAAACATTAATTAGGTCCCCCCTTAGTCTTCTCTTCTCAAGGCTGAACAGTCCCAATCTTCTCAGCCTTTCCTCATAGGGGAGATGCTCCAGGCCCTTAATCATCTTCGTAGCCCTTCTTTGGACTCTCTCATGGAGATCCCTGTCCTTTTTATACCAGGGAGCCCAGAACTGGACACAATACTCCAGGTGGGGCCTGACCAGGGCAGAGCAGAGGGGGAGGATCACGTCCTTTGACCTGCTGGCCACACTCCTCCAGATGCACCCCAGGATCCCAAATATATACAAGAACACAGATCAGTGCAGCACAGCACATACAGTGAAACCAGGCTTGGAGGGTTTGCCATCAAAAAGCAGGCAGGCTGGTGCCAGAGGGACACGACATCTGCTGAACAGAAGAGAGTCTCCTTATGACTGTAATTTGGACAGCAGTTTAGACAACAGGCATTGCAAACCTGGATTTAGCTGGTGATTAATCACTTACACAAATACCTTTGCTTCCATTAGCTCATCATGAGTAGAAGTGTGATTAAATTAATCTGTGCTCCCACAGATACTGACACAGCCCTAAAAACAGTGCAGTGTTCCGTGGGTGACTATACCTCACCTTGGAGTAAAGGGCCAAGAAGATCAAGCTTTGCAAAGGCACACCAATTTCAGAGACAGTCTTTTTTCAAGTTGAAGAAAGCTTAGCAGTGTTCCCTGAACCTGCCAACCAGCACAGGGACTAGCAGCACCTTTAGTGAGGCAGGCCCACCACTCTTCAGACACTGGTTAGCTTCATTATCCCTTAAGTGACCAAGAAGTTCTGTCTCAGTAAGTTCACATCTCTTCTGTTTTATAATTATGGAAGTTAATGCTCTGCAGATGGCTCTTAGTTTTACAGAAGTCTAACCAAGTGTAAAGAAGGTAAATTATTTTTCCCCAAGTACCAACAGATTCAGGAACTGAATCAGGACTGAAACTGTTTTACGCCCCTCAGTTCTGTGTGTTACCCACCAGCTGCTGCTCCCCAGCTCACCTGGAATGCCAGTGAGTAAACACACAGCTATATAAAAGGGTTTAAATGAGCAAGTTTTGTTATGCAAGGCAAGGACAGAGCCAGGAGGTTTGTGTTTTGGTTGTTCTGCAACACTGTGTCTGCGCAACTCAGGCAGGAAGGAAGCAGTGAGGAAGGCACTAGGTAGATGCACGAAGGAGCAGAGCAGCAGCTAGTATTATAGTGTTTACTCTCCACTCCAATGACCTTCTCCCATCTCAAATCTATCCTGACACACAGCCACAACCTCTGAGAGGGGTTCAGGAGCACTGCAAGAGTATCCAGCACCCTCAAGGCAGACAAAAGACCAGCATCTCCCACCTTCTCAAGGCTTTGTTTGTCCTTTTTTTGTTCAATGTCTTCACAATGCTGAAGGCCCCTGTCCACAAGACAGGCACAGCCTGCTGTCTCGTTCATCTCTGCGCTCAGGACGTACAGGTCCTGTGCCCATCACCCCCTCTTACCTTCACTGACTCCAGCTCCATCCGCAGGCGATTGTTTTCGGACAGGAGGTCTCTGTTTCTGGACTCTGTTTGCTGCAGCTGAGTCTCCAGTTCAGCTTCATACTCTCGGCTCCCTTCTTGGAATTCACGCAGTTCCTCCTGCGTATTCTCAGCACTAGAGACCAATTCCAACAACAGAACTCATCACAGTGGGAAGAGAAGTGTCTCTTGGGCAAAGTGAAAAAATACACTACCCTTCAATGGAGAAGGCTGTATGCCCTTCTCCAACACACATGTTAAACAGAAAGAGAGGACCATAGACAAATGGAAAGCATGGAAAGTCACCCCACAGCAAACCAGTAAACAAATAAAAAACCCCAAACCCAAATAAATAGAAAGTGCTGAAGTCCACCTTCACTCTGCAGGAGCAGAGGACACAAGGACTCTTTTTAGCTCGTATGCTGACCACCACTACCTGTGTCTTTAATCTGTTATTCAATTATTATTAATTGGAAACAAGAACAAAGCTGTTTTCTATTAGCAAAAATGTGAGAAAAAGAGAGTGAAAGAAGGAAGGAACACTGTTCCTAAACAGTTCTGTTGAAATAGCCCCTGAGGAAGCTAATGAGCAGCACTGAAAGGTCTGAGCCCTTGTTTTACAAAAGGACCCACCAATATCAGCAGCAAAGAGCTTTGGAGGGTTTTTACCCATCACTACACTTACAGCAACATGTTGAGCTGAAGGAAAGAGCAAAGTACCCCTGTTCTCCTCCACCTACATCATGTCAAACCACTCCTGACTCACAGAGATACCCAGAAAGAACTGCCACAGCCCCACTCCAGCCAGGGCAGGGACCCAGCCTGCAGTGCCAGGGCAGCATAGCTCTGCTGCTCAAACGAGCGTAGAGGATGTGGGGCTGCTGTAGCTTGATCAGAAGCGTTGCTGCCCCACCAGCCCCGGCCCCCTGGCCTCAACCCACATGATGCTGTCCATGTCTCTGCACACACTGCTTACACACCCTGCAGAACAACCCCGAGGGATGAAGCTGCTGCCTTACCACTGCTTGTATTTCATAGCCAGCTCTTTCCAGTATCTGGTTTCCTCTTCCACGGAGCTGAAGTGATGTCCTTCTGAGTCCTCCATGATGATTTCTCCAAGCTTAAAACTCAGGTTTCATGGCAGTTTTTCTCCCCCTGGAAAACTAAGGGATGAAGCCTTGATGAGCTGATGCAGTGAGCTGTGTCAGTACCTCTGCTGTGTCCTCCTCCCAACAAGCCACTGCCCACCTGGACACTAAACCAAACAGCAGCCTTGTTGGGGCTCGCTCAGATATACCACAAACGTGACAGAATCGGTACCCAGCAGTCATGGCCCATTCCCCAGCTCTCCCCAGGCCACCATGGGCTTACACCACATCCCAGCTACGAGCTCTTCCCAGCCTCCAACTGCACAGCTGGGAGCACCCAGCTCAGCCTGCAGCTATGCGGATGTGCACACAGTCAGGGACAGAGAGGACAACCTCAGCTCCAGCACAACAAGGGCAATTTCAATGGCCCTAAAGACATTGACCCTGAAATCAGAGAGAAACTTCAGCAAGACACTGAGAAGGTACTCCAGACACTCCTGTGCCAACATCTCCAGGAACACCTAAGCTTTCTATTGGACACAACTACTGGACACACGAAAAATTTCTCCCCAGGTCAACAGAGACAAAACTACCCGACTCCAAATCTGAAATATCACAACTCCTGATTCACAGTTGAGAGCCACGATATACCTGGCTACCTGACAGTCACGGGAGAGGGGAGCTCCAGAAATTGCCAGGGAAACAAGGATAAAAGCTGCAGAGGTTTCATCATGCTGGGTACACAGAAAGATCACAGCAGCCTGGCAAGCAATCCAGAGCGTGCAGCTGTCCCTGTGCCAGCATACACCCTGTCACAGTCCCAACTGGGAACAACACTTGGAAGAACCACAGGGAATTGAGAACCTTAAGCTGGTCACTCCAAGGGCTCAAGACACCACAATTAAATGAATGCCCTCTGATGTGCATGGTGCACTCTAATAAGCAAGTCACTAGCAAATGGCGATTTTACAGGAGTTAGTCTTGACAGCGGAGAACCATCAGCCCTAATGCTCTGGATAACCTGCCCAGGTGCAACCCAGGGTGAGGCAAAGATCCCCCACAGACACCATCAGTTTAAGAGAAACACAAATAGATCCAGGGCAGTAAGTAAAGCTGGAGCTGAATGATCCATGAAGACGATCGTCACCAAACCGTACTGTCGAAGGCTGAGGAAACACAGCTCTTCCACCAAGCTTCAGCTCCAGGTCTATTGAGCAGAACATCTCCTAGAGGTAACCCTGACTCAGTAAAGGGGAAAGAATAGCCAAAGCCTTAAAAGATCATTTAGGCACCAGTCCTGCCCTCTGCCCTTCTCGATGATGACACTTGGGAAAGGCTGGGTAGATGTCCTGAGCACTATGTCATAGCTAAAGAAAAGGGGCGTCTACTGCACGTTTGTGGAACTCAGCAGGAGCTGTGACGAGCCTGTGTTCAGCCTGTCCTCTCCCCAGAGTCACCCAGTTGACACAGTGTGAACAGCCACCCATCTGGTAACTGTGCTGAGACACACACAGGCAGCTCTTACTGCTACTGCACAGGCACTCTGAGCAGCCTGGGGATCCAAGGCCCCATTCTCACAGGGCTGAGCAGTGCTGCCAGGAACAAGCAGCTCTTTGCAGCCCAGGCAGCTTCCAGGCCATTCTGGGGCATGGACTAAGCAGCAGTCACAGCTGACAGGCTGTGCTCACACCTCAGTGCACACTCACAGGAATGACACCATTCCTTTGAAGGGGAAAAGTTACCACACTTGAGTTTTTGTAAGTCAGTTTCTTGACACAAAATGTTAAGGGGAGGAAGCTACATCTTCCTCCTAACAAATAAAACCACTCTGTGAGGTGCAGACACACTGCCAGCACGAAGTCTCAAGGCTGCTTCTTTGCGTGTGCAGTTACAGGAGCACAGGCTGGGGGAAAGAGGAAGAGGAGTGTGAGCACGGAGGAGTGATTGTCCAAATAATACACTGCCCATTAAAAAAATCATCACGACCAGGCACAATTAACATTCCTGACCCAGGACAGTTTACAAAACATCAATGCTATTATATTCAAGCAAACCAAAAGTGCCTTTGATGTTAATGAGGATGTCCCTGTGCACACACACGTCAGTCCTCACAGAACATTTTCTCTTTCAAAGACAAGGCGCAGGGAGGGAGGGTTGACTATGAAGCAGCACTGCAAGCACAGTGAGGAGCCAAGGACCTGCATTCCACAACCAGGGTCAGACCCCTCCAGACAACAGCAAGCCAGTTCCCTTTCCTTTAGAGGGTTGTTTCTTACCACTCAGACAACAGGCAGCTTGGGCACTTCTTCAGGAACAGATTCCACCCAGGGTATGCCTGGTTTCGCTACCAAAATTCAAATGTATTTCAGAGGTCTCCAAAGAGGAATTCCTCTGACACCAGTGTTATCACAAATACCGTACACATGTTCAGTCAACAAAACGCAGTGAGACAAGATGAAGATGAAGGAGTGCAAGACATCTTGCTCCCAAAAGCTTTCAGCTAACCCTTTGGAACCAAAAGGCACAGCTTTGGTGACCTCAAAAGCTTGAATATGCTCCGATCTGTCTCTCACTAGTGTTTTCACACTGCTGCCCTTGGGAAGGACTGAAAGAATGCACTGATTTGCATTTCTGAAGATTGTATGGCCACACACAAAAGAATGTTCCCTAACTGAGCCATGAGATTCATGAGTTCCAGAGAACCTCAAGAGCTCTCACAGAAGCTTTAGGACACTGTTCCCTCTCGTTTCTAAGTACGTGGCTGTAAACTGAAGATTAGGGCCCCGCTAAGGACCATGGCGGTTAAGAGAGCCTCCCTTTCACGGGTACCTCTGCTGAGCAGTACTTGTAATCCAAAATCAATTGTTAGAGGGCAAACACACAGAAGGACCTATACTTATTCCACAAAGATGACACCACACAGCAGAGAGCGTCTCCCTGCTGCCCCATGCCACAGCACAGGGGTTTGTCCACACCACACACAGATGACCCGTTCGGTTCCCTGCACATCGCAGCTCACACTGAATGCTGAGCTAACCAAAGGTGCAAGAGACAAACAGAAGAAAAATTCCAAGTGTTAGACAAAGCATTACAGCTTTTCCCCCACATCTTCTGAAATTGGTTTAAAACACCCCACACTCACAGAAATCTTTCTCGACAGTCTGCAGAAAGGGTTGGGCTTCGACTTTCTTTTTTCCCCCTGCTGCCTTCTCTCCTTGATTTTTAACAGCTTGGAGACAGCATACAAAACACCCAGAGAGTAATTAATTAAACCAGTTAGACACTCCTCATTGTCTGGGCTCACTCCAGCCCAGAGTTGGGGGGTGAAGGAGGTTGTAGCGATGTCTTGTTAAACTTTGGCAAGCACAGAAAACCCAAGGAAAGCCAGAGCCCGCAGCAGGCACGCACCCTCTGCACCCTGCTTGCTGCCTCCCACAAGAAGCCAGAAGAGCCATACGGGAAGGCTTCCTGCGAGCAGGGAGCAGAGCAAATCCCCTGCCTCCTATGGCAAGTGGCCACATGCAGCACAGAGCCCCCACCTCATTTGGTGAGCAGAGGTGCGTGGGGTGGGCAGTGGACTTCTGCAAGGAGAGAAGCACCTCACATCTTTTGGGAAATGGTTCCACATGAGCGAGAGCAAAGCTGCAAAATTCTTAATGAAGAACCACAAACTAACAAGCCATTGAGAAAAGCTGCATGCAGGAATATTGAGGGAACCTGGATGTTGCTGCAGCCCTAGAATAAAGGACTCAACACAACCCTGCACACCAAATACACTACTTCTTTTTAAAAAAAAGAGAACATTTTGAGTTGATGAACAATGCTGGCCTACCTTTGCAGCAACACCTGATGGGCTGAGTCAGAGATTGATGTTTTAACAACAAATTCGAGCAGAACAGAGCCATAAACACTACGGAATTATCCGTGGTAGGTGAAGAAGCCCCTATTAGACATCTCTTCCCAACCACAAACCTCTCTGCGCCTGGAAAGTCGCTTTTCCATCCTCCGCAAGCCCCAATCTCCTCAAATGCCCCCTGCGAGGATCCCCCTAAGGCCGGGGGCCGGCTCTTTTGTTTGGGCCATGCAAAAGAAAATCACCCGAGAGAAAAGGCCGGGGCCAGGAGCGCCGGGCCCTCTGCACACTGGCCCGGAGAGCTACCGCTTCGCCGGGGCTCCCCGGCCGAGCGTCCCTGTCCCGCGGCCGGCCCAGCCCCGGTACTCCCGACGTAGTGGCCACGTTCCCCCCCGCCGCCGCCCGGCCAGGCATCCCGGGGCTGCCCGTTCCTGCCCGGAGCACAGCGCCGGGAGGGAGCCGAGCCGGCGGGCACAGTTCCCCTGCTGCTCTCCGCGCCGGCGGCCGCGAGAGCACCCTGCGGCGCCCGGGGCCGCCAGGCGGGAGCGGGGCCGCGGGCGGGCGGGGGCCCGGCCCCGGCTCCCCGCCCCAGGTACCACCGCAGGACGGGAGACGGTAGGAAGGGCTGCGCCGCACCAGAACCACTCTCCCCTACCCTCCTCTCCTCTCCTCGACAGCTCTTCCCGCGGGGAGAGGCCCCGAAACGCCGGCAACCAACGGCCAACCGCCCTCCTCCCACACCAGCCGCTCACACGCTCTCTCACCGCCGACTGCCGCCGCTCTGCCGTCCCGGCCCGACGCGGCCGACCCATTGGCTGCTAGTCACGTGCGCGGGGGACTCGACCAATCAGCGCCGCCAGAGCCGCCTGCAGGGCGTTTGGAAACTTTCGTTACTTTCAAAAAGCGCTTGGGGCGGCGGCCGGTACCGGCCGGGCCCTACGACCGGCCCTGGGCCCCGCAACCGGCTCTGGGCCCCCGCCTTGTGCCCTGCCACGAGTTCTGTGTCCCTACGCTCGGCCCCTGCCACCGTCCTCTGCCACCGGCCTGGGTCCCTCGCCCCTGCTACCAGCCCTGGGTGCCCGCATTGTCTTCTGCCGCTGACCCTGGCCCGGGCTACCAGTCCTGTGTCCCTGCAGCCGGCCCTCTGCTCTGTGCCCACTCAGGCTCAGCTCTGGCACACTTTTGCCATGCCAAGCCAATTCATTCTTGCTGGGTGAGCCTCAGTGGGCACAAGGGCCTGCATCTTCCCTGGCACCACCGGTACAAACTGGCACCTGCCACCATGCTAACTGTAAATACGCTTTTCCCCTGAAGCATTCTAAAAGAGGGGTTTAGAATTTGGATTCCCTCTGAAAGAGCAAGCAATGAGAAGGTGACTGTAACTATTTAATGCCACTGTGATGCTTTGAGACTGAAGTCCCCTATTCTCAACCAAGGAACGAAGCTTGGTCACCAAGCCTGTGCTGCAAGGACAAAGCAGCCTATGAAACACTAGCCACCCGCACTCCTCTGCATCTCAGCATGATGTCATCATTCCAGACAACGAGCTGCAAGCATCCGCAGGGGAAACGGCTCCCCACAGACCATGGCCTGAGTTGCAGCTTGTGCAGCCAGTACATTGCTTGCCACACAGGATCAGTGCTGGGGACTGAGGTATGTGAGGCTCTCAAGTGTCCTAGGTGTGTTCCTACCCAACAGCATACACAAACACTTGGTCATCAGGTGTGTCTGGCATTTATTTCCTGAGTCAAAACAAGCACACAAATTACCTGGTAGGTGTAGATGTGCCCCGCTCCAGCCCACATGTGTGTGGCCCTATGTCACCCAGTATCACTTCACACCCCTGCAGCACATCTTGCAAACCACTGGCGATAGGCTGGGAACCCCATCCCAGTTTCACTCACATCTGTGATGCAACATCAGGCCTGGAGCAGAGGCTGATCCTGGAAACAGCACTGTCCTAAATCAGGAATGGGCCTTTCCCAAAGGCTTCACAGAACAAGGCTGGGACTGCAACAAAGAGCAGAGAGGCTTTTCTGTTCCGCTGAGAGAGATCTATATACAGCTAAGACAATTTTATCTGAAGGTGAGCAAAACAATTACACTTTCAGATCAGACATTCGGCAAAATAATTACATTTCGAGGTCAGATATTCAGAAGCAAAAGCAGACAAACTATCACACAACTGTGAATAGAAAACTCAATGAGGTATTTAGAAAAATGGGGTTAATAGCAATTGGCAGTTCAGTCACTACTCAAGAATGTTTTTATTACTGGGTAAGTTACAGAAAATAAACCACATACTATTGTGGCGTGTCCCTGGTAATTAAACAATTCATACATTGTTCACAAGTTTGGGAGAAAGGACACTGTATTTCAACTTCTCCAGCAATTCTCTGAGGATAGTGTGAATACACAGATGTCATCAGAGGTACACCTGAGTATTTTTAATAGTTCTCATCTTGAAATACTTGTCAAATGTGGCAAAACCCCTCAGATTTCCGAGGAAGCTGTTTGGCCTCTCACCCGTTTCCCAAACAGTGTAACAACCCCCTAACACTGCCAGCAGCTCACAGGCACTACCAGGCACAGGCAATAAATATGAAACAAGGTACTGTAACTGTTGTCACTGCACTGTTTTCAAGAAGAATGAGAACATCTGCCTGGTTTAAAATCAGCAGAGGAGAAGAAGAAATTATTAATAAATGGCAGATTTTTGTGGTGCAAGGGTTCATTTGCTGATTATTTTAATGAGAGTGCCACACTGCTTCTTCCAGTCACTCTATGGATGGGACAGGAACTGTTCATCAACTGTCATGACAAACTTCCAAACCCTCTTTTTATTTAATGGATTACCACTACCCATAAGAAGACATGACAAACACTATCATTGAGGAGCAATTATTTAACATCAAGGAAACCTATTTGTCACTGTAATGTTACATAATTCTCTACATAAGTAACATTGGATCTGCACGTGCTTAAGCAAGAAAGAGTCACAGTACTTTAAAGCCCTTCTCATATCTTGAGCTGACACGTTTCTTCTGAAGCTGTCACGTGCTCATTAATCACATTGCCTCATTAAGCAAAGCAAACATACCACCCCTTGAGGCTGTGACACACAGCAGCACTATGCCCAAGTGAACCACGGTAGCAGTGGCAAGGCTGGATGGAGATGAGAGCACTGCCAGTAAGAACTCTTAACCTTGCTGCTGCTGCCTGCAATCCGTTAGTCTAAGGTGAAGGCAAACCAGCAACTTAGCCTAATATCATGATGTCAGTTTTGATCAAAAGAGACTGAGCCACCAAAAGACAGGCCCTCACCCTGCTGTGTCGCTAATGCCCCTGTTTGAGGGACCCAGCCACTTGCATGCCGAGGAGCAAGCCCAGCCTGGATGATCCACATCTGCTGCACAACCTAGGCCAGCACTTCTGAGGGAACTGTTAAACTGAGAGAGAGCCATGTCTGTAGAAAGACAAGAAAAGTAAAATTAAAAATAAGAGGTAGGACTGAGAGTAGCACAAGGATTCAAGTGGGAAAATACCAGCATGGGAAGTTACACAGTCCCAGAGTAAAACCCAGTTACGGGTTGCCAGCGTCACTGGAGTAAGGGCAGGGTAGTCCAAGGGGCCACAGCGGATGCCCACCCTTTCCTTGGTGCCTCTGTGACCAGCAGACTTTGGGTGTTTTATCAGCAGTGGGGACCATGCTAATGCCTAAGCCAGTGACTTCTTACAGGCTTGGTCTTTTCTGTTAGCCAGGAATAACTTTGTTTTCCCGCTGCACATCTCCTGCTCAGGCAGCTTCTTTACACCCAGCCAAGGATACAGAGTGGCCCAGAGACAGACAGGCAGCTCAGACGTGTCCAGCAGCGCGCAGCTTCCTGAGCGGCACTGTCCTCATGCTGGGGCTGTGCGCGGCCTCGGAGAGGACTGGCCCCTGGCAGCGCTACAGCCGCCCGGCACCGGGCCTATGGTCCTACGGCAGAGCCCAGGCCCGCGCCGCGGCCACTCCTCACCGGCACCCGGCCCTTGCACAGCGCTTCCCGGACTCCCCGGGCCGAGTCCCGCCGCCCCTGCGCTGCCCCACAGGCCCGGGCTCAGCTGTGAGGGCCGAGCCCCGGCCTGGAGCGAGCGGGCCCCGGGGGGCCTCCCCCATGCCGTCGAGGCGGCTCCAAGCCCCTACCACGGCCCCCTCCCTCGGGCCGGGGTGTCAGACCGGCCCGGCCCGCAGCCCAGCGGCCGCCGGGAGCCCGGGCCCGGGGCGGGTTAAAAGCCGCCGGTCGCGGCCAGGCGCGCTGCGCACCGGGAAGAGGAGGAGGAGGGCGCGGGGCGTTACGACGGCTGCCTTTGCGGCAGCGAACTGGTTTCCGGCGCTCGGCGTCGCTTGGCGGCAGAAGGGGCCGAGGGGGAGGAGGGAGGACAACAAAGGGGTGTGAGGGGCCGTGGCGGCATGTGAGGGGCGGCGGTGCCGGGGGCGGTTCAGGTGAGGCGCGACGGGCGGGGGCGGAGCGCGGCCGGGCCCGCCGGCTCCCGCTATCCCGGGGCTGCCTGCGGCACCGGGAGGCCCGGCGGAGCGCGGCGGCCGGGCGGGGCGGGAGAAAAGGGCCCGCTCCCCTCGCGGGCAGCAGCCGGGCCCTGGGGCGGGGGCGGCTATTCGCGGGCGGCGCCGTGGGGCCGTTCGCTTGGGGCGAGGGGTTGGGCCTCGCTGCCTTCCCGGGCTGCGGGCCCGGCCCGTCTGGAGCGCCTGGAGAGCGCGGGGGGCAGAGTGCGGCCGCCTCGGCCGCGGCCCGGGGCGGTGCTGAGAGCCCCGTTCTCCGGAGTTGTGGAGCTCGAGTAACTTCGCGTTTCGTGCAGCGCGGCTCTGGGGGACTGGAGGGCCGCGGGAGCAGCTCTCCCCGCTCGAGGCGGTAACTCTGCCTCGGGGCCGGGAGCGGCGCTGGGCCGGGGGGGGGGGGTGGGGGGGGGGCGCGGGAGTTCCACGCAACCGGCCTCAGGGAGCGCGAGGGGACTGGGCCGCTCCGCGCGGTTCCTGGCGCGGTTGGTGCGTGGTGCTGCCGCCAGCCTGGGCACGGGCACAGGCGTCTGCAAGCTCTTCTAATGGCCTGAGGCTCTGCTTAGATACGGGCTGCTGCTGTGTGTTCGGAGAGGCGCGCGTTGCTTTGCCAGCCGCCGGAAAGACAGTGAACGGGCAGTTAATTCTTCCAGCCCAGCTCGGTTGCACCTATTTGTATTCGCTGATGAGCCGTTCTTGAAACCAGTCCCGCCTCCTCCTTCCAGGAGAAGGCTCTGAAGGTTTCAGGGAATTCTTTTGTGCCAGCAGCTGTGTGTTTCTGGGCCTCTGTGGCTAATGCCATGGACCTGAATGGTGCTTTCCTCGGACTCCCTCATCCGTGCTGCAGGTCATGAGGAGTATTCCTGTACTTAAGAGGAATAGTCAAGGCTGTGCTCCATATGCATAATTAAATTTAGCATAAATAATGCATGCTTGGTGACCTAGCACGAGGGGAATTCATGGGACTGCTGTGGCTTTTCTGTCTTACCTTAAAAGCTATTTAAAGCATGCTTTTTTCTTTTCTCTTTAGTAGGTGGGAAGAATGAAAGGAAGGGGGAATGAAAGAATGTTGAACCTTTTTGTTTGGCTGTATGATGGAAGGAAACAGGACGGAGAACCTCTGCAATAAGTCGTTCGGATGGCTTCAGCGACAAGAGAATGATGCCAAACCGTGGCTCTGGAAACTTTCTAACTGCTTTTCTGCTGCTGAGAAGTCTTTGCCTTGCAGTGCGAGAACGGTAAGCTGCTGCTTTGCTAACAGCATGGCTGATGACCTGGTACAGAGCAGTGACACTAACTGCAGTGTAACTGCTGGCTAAAGAGGGCAGGTGGGGAGGGGAGAAGGGGGAGACAGCAGTTACCACAGTAAGTGCAAAATCTGCCTGGGAATTTAAGGTCTCAAGTTGTGTTTGCAGTGTGCTGATCAGTGTTGGTGAAAGCAGGCAAAGTTGCTTTACTCTCTACAGCTCTGTTTGGAATAATACAGCTGGCTGCTTGAAAAGTGCATCAGGCAGCTGCTGAAGGGTACAGGAGGGAAGAAGTCTTCACACTCCCATGTTCTATCAATTTACTTTGGAGAGAAATTTAGGATGTTCTGAGTAGTTGTTGCAGGTACAGTAGCCATGGATACTGTTCTTCTGAATGTCAGACTTCTCCTTGCTCCCATTTCTTTCCACTTTCCTGTTCTGTAACTGAATCTGATTCTGTATGTTGAAGGTGCAAAGGAATAACACAGCACAGTGGCTCACTGAGCAAACAAGCTCCAGCTGTTAATTCATGCAAATTCAATCTGACTTGGAGGGAAGGGCAGGGGGAGGCAGGTGAGCAGGATGCTGTGGTGTTGCTGTTCTCCTGTGGCAGGCTAGGAAGACAGCTGCCCTGCGTTCTGGGTTTTAACATCAAATTAGGGCCAGGCAGACTTTTGGCAGAGTGTATCTTCAGTTCAGAAGCCGTGGCATCAGGTAGAGAAGGGTGTTTTTGAACTCGGGTAATCAATTATTCATTCTATCTATTAGGAAATGCATTACATTCTATTTGGAAAGTGAAAGTGGTTCCAAAGTACTGGCCTAAAGCTGTGAAGCAGTGGGTTGTATGCAGGCTAGCTTGAGTGACCTTGGCTGTTCTGGTCCTTCTCATAACCCTGCCTAGTTCTCACTGCTGCTGTTTAAACCCCCCTGTATGTCTGTCTCTCTGTGCCTTTATGTTTTAGTATCTTGAATCAGAGTATGCAGAAAGCACTTAGAGTCACAGAATCATTTTGGTTGGGAAGGACCTTTAAGACTAAGCCCAACCATTAACCCAGCACTGCCAAGTCTTCTGCTAAATAGATCCCTCAGCACCACATCTACATGTCTCTTAAATCCTCCCAGGGACAGTGACTCCACAGCCCCCTGGGCAGCCTGTCCCAGTGAGTGACAGCCCTTTGGGTGAAGAAATGTTTCCTGATATCCAGCCTAAACCTCCCTTGGTACCACTTGAGGCCACTTCTTGTCCTGCTGCTTGTTACTCAGGAGAAGAGACCAACCCCACCCAGCTTACACCCTGCTTCCAGGGAGTTGTGGAGAGTGAGAAGGTCTCCCCTCAGCCTCCTCTTGCCCTGGTTCCCTCAGCTGCTCCCATCAGACCTGTAGTCCAGAGCCTTCACCTCTCCATTACCTTCCTCCTGGCCCCCTCCCTGCAAGGGGCCCACCCCTGAATGCAGTGCTTGAGGGGCAGCCTGCCCACTGCCCTGGGCAGGGGATGGTCCCTGCCCCTGTGCTGGTCACACCACTGCTGTCAGCAGCCAAGGTGCCGTTGGCCTTGGCCACTGGGGCATGGTGCCAGCTCAGTCAGTCAGTTGTTCACCACCCCCGGGGTCCTTTTCCTCTGGGCAGCTCTCCAGCCCCTGTGCCCCAGCCTGGAGCGCTGCCGGGGTTGCTGTGACCAGAGGCAGGGCTGGGCACGGAGCCCCAGGCACTTGGCCTTGGCCCATCGGTCCAGCCTTGTAAAGTTGTGAAAACTTATATAGCTGTTGGGAAAGCTTTGTCTTCTCTGCATTCTGTTAATTTAGTGGCTTGACATAATTTCTCATTTCTTACATCTCTTCACGTGTAACTTCTAAAACTTTAATACAGTTTTAAAGTCTGAAAGCACAAGGTGACTATTTGTGTAGCTCGAAGCTGCAGGGTAGTTTTTCTGCCTTGTGTTGCACCCTTCTGTCTTTGCTCTTAAAAGAAAGAAATCTCTCTTGCTCTTCAGTTGCTGAGTAGCTCAGCCTTAGCCTAGCAGCTTACTGCTATTCCAACTCAGTTTTACATTGCCATTGTTATTTGGTTTACAGTTTTTTTCCTTCCAAAATCTAACACTGATATACCTCAGGCTGGCACATGTACTGGCATGCTTCTTTTAGTATTTATGTTTTCAGACAGTGAGGTAATAGCAGTTGTAAAGATAACACTCTTTGAAACTTCTGTTACTGTAAAAATTCTAACAGTCTAAAAGTATGCTCATTCATAACATAAAGTTGTTGGTTGGTTTGTATATCTTCTTGAATGTAACTGAGCTTTCATTTTTCCAGAAAGATTACATGGAGAACAAGAAAGGTGCTGTGGAACTGAAGGATGCTTCATCTCCTCATAATGCTGGCTCTAAAGCATTTCCAGCAGTACCGCTTCCTGATGTTCATCCTCTTCAGCAACAGCAAATCCAGCTTTCGCCTGGCCCGAAAGTAAGCTGCTGTGCTCATGGCTCTGACTCTCCTTGTACTCCACAGATGCATTGTGGTGGTGGTGGTGGTAACTTGATTCACCCTGGCACAATTTTAGACCCAAAAGGCACTGGGACGATTACTTGTCAAGTAGGGTCAGGATTTGCTTATCAATCTGCACCTTCACTGAAGAACCCTCCGGCGACGAGCAATTTGGCGGGCCTTTCGAGTGAGTTCCCTGGCATGTGCGTAGAAAACAGTGTATCTTCCTGTCAGCATCTGCCCTGTTGTGGAAAACTCCATTTCCAGTCCTGTCATGGTAACGTGCACAAACTGCATCAGTTCCCAGCCCTTCAGAGCTGCACCTCTCCTGGCTATTTCCCTTGCTCTGAGTTCACGAGTGGGGCTACAGGCCACTTGGATGAGCACATTGCACAGTCGGAGCTAACGTCACACGTGTGTGCCAACCCCTTGCACCTAAACGTGGCACCTCCTGTTTGTCTCAAGGGCTCTCACTACTGCAGTGACTGCTTGAGCAAGGTTGGTACATGTCCTGCTTCTCCTTCGTTAAGCCCAGTATACGGTGAATGTTGAAATGATGTTAACTGAGCAGAGCATCAGCTTCTGTGGGTTGCTGCTTGTGTCCTCCCAGTTGGTGGTATGCAGTCCAGATGTACCAGACACCCTGTTTGAGGTTGACCTCTTTTCTGAGGTAACACTCAGGTCAATAGGAAGACTAAGGCCAGGTTGGATGGGGTCCTGAGCAACCTTGTGTAGATCCAGGCCTGGAGGTTGATGGCCCTGCCTGTGGCAGGGGGTTGGAACTCTGTGATCTTTGGGGTCCCTTCCAACCCAGACCATTCTATGTTTCTAAGAGCCTATCACAATGATTAGCTTACAGGGGATCTGTAGTGTACTCCAGCAGAACTTTGACTGGGTTTGACAGCCAGTTATCTCTTCCTGACACCAAAATGTGCCGTAGCAATGACTCAGGAAAGGCTGGCAGCACTTAATGTGTCCCCTTGGGCAGCTGGTAATAAAGATCCATTTGTAAACCAGGGGAAATGTCTGGTGCTGGAAGGATACTCTAGTGCTGTTTGGTTTGATGGCTCTGATTTCAGTCTTCCCAAGTTTGTTGTTTGTACTTGGATACCAGTGTGGTGTGCTTCCGAACCTGTTAAAACGGTGCTTGAACTCTAATAGGAATTTCAGCTTCGCAAGGTGTGTTAGTTAAACTTCCAGGCTTGAGTTGCTGATGTAAAGTGAATTGTCTGTGGTAAACCAAGTGGTGAACTCAGTGTGTTTTGGAACTATGGCCCCTATTTCTGGAAGAGGGAGGTGATTCAACCTTGTGTTCTTAATTGTGCTGATTTAACATGCTAGGTCATTGCTGATTTGGTTTTAGTGTACATATTAGGACTTCCCAAGGTTTGCCATCTGTAAGGTGCAGAGTTTAATGGACTGTTCCCTTGCAGTTGGAAGTCTAGAGCTAAGTATGCTAGGAAAGGCTCTAGGGTAGAAGCTTCCTTTGTGCAGCGATAGTGTAACTTCCTAGTGGCGTCTGAACTTGTGCTTGTTGTGGCAGGAGAGCTGGGTGCTGCTAGCATGGAACAGGATTGGTTTGTTGTGGCAGGAGAGCTGGGTGCTGCTAGCATGGAACAGGATTGGTTTGTTGTGGCAGGAGAGCTGGGTGCTGCTAGCATGGAACAGGATTGGTTTGTTGTGGCAGGAGAGCTGGGTGCTGTTAGCATGGAACAGGAGTGGTTAATACCGTGCACAGAATGAACCTGTATTTTGAAAAATTGTCCCAACAGCCAACCAGAAACAGCCTGGTGGATGCTGCTAAAATCTGGCCAAACATCCCTCCTCCGAGCACCCAGACTGCGCCGGTTCCTATCCCGGTGTGCAATGGCTGTGGAACCAAGGGAACAACGGGGAACGAGAAGAGTTTGCTGCTGGCGAGTAGCCTTGGCAAATCACCACAGAAATATGGTAAACCACACTTGCTTGAAACTTGTGATTAGTGTTTGTCTTCCTTAAATGCATGGGAAGGGCTTTCTGGAATTGCACTGTCCTTGGGAAACTTCTATAAAGTTGTAGAAGACTAAAAAAAATTGCCTTGTTCCTGCTTTGTGAAGTCACAACTTGGAGTTACCTGTTTTGGCTACCTGACTAACCTGATTGTCATGTAGACTTCAATTTTTTTACTATTTGTTTTACCACTTTAAGAACTACAAGTTGTGAAGTCCTTCCAAGAACTACTTGGAAATTATCTTGTTCTGGTGGTGCATAACGAGATTCTCTTCAGCCATACTTTGAAAAGCATTTTCTTAGTCTGTACTGTCTATTGTCACTTCATATGCAGCAGTGGGGTTCTTTTTACAATATAGCTTTTTTCAGTGTTCCTGAGAAGTGTGAAATAATTTCAAGCTTCAGTATTAGCACTGTTTTATAGCTTGTGGCAGTTCTGAACTTAGAAAAAGTCAGATGAATGTGAAATGGACAGTATTACTAGCACTCTAAGGCTACACCCATTTTTAGGTTTTTAAGGTTCAGCACCCCAATTCAGTGCCCTTACAAAGAACAATTCCAGTGAGTCTTTTAGAATATCTACTAGTCACCATAACCTCAACAAATACGACCTTGGTCTGCTGTGCTTAAGTTGGTATTTCACTAACTTCAGTTCGTAGGTGGTGGTTGACCTGTGGGGATTCTGTATCACTCCTTGGGTTTCTTTGCCAGTTGTTTTGTGGGGATAGAACAGGTGTATAAGTTTAAACAGATACTTAGGATGCTGAAGCACCTACAACTTTCTTTGTGCTCTTTAGCTGGTGATAGCAAAGCCTCTGAACCTCACTCTCCTGAACTGTAGGATACTTGTTATTCCTATGTTGAAGCTCTTCTCCCATGCCTGGCTTTGGATGCTGGCAGCTTACTGCTGAAGGATGAACTCTACTGAGATAGTCCTCAGTCTCATGCTCTGACTTGGCTGGCCCTGTGTGGAGCAAGGAGTTGGACTTGATGATCCTTATTGGGTCCCTTCCAACTCGGGAGATTCTAGGATTCAATGGTACCTTTGCTCTTGCTCCATACTGCCTGAACTCTGTAATCACTGTCCCAGGTAATCTCAGAGCATGCTGCAGGCTTGAACAGTTGTTGTGTTTCACTTCTGTTAGTGACACAGCCCATGCAGACTCCAGTGTGACACAGCTTCAGAGGATTTTCAGGGCAGGTGCCACCAAACCTCACTCGGTAACAATTTTTTTAAAATACATGACTTGGTGGTTTATTTAAAAATAAAACTGAAGCTGTGTAGCATCTTTAGCCAGACTTGGGTGACTGAATTTCTGTTCAAGAGTGATACAAGGTGTAAAGTTCCTCCCTTGAAGAGATGCTTTGAAAACACATGATTTGGTTTTGGGCGTCCTTAAGAAAATAAAACTGGACCTGTGTTCCAGGGAAGCTTTATGTGCTAGAGAACAAAGTGCCCAGGTGCAGCATTTCTAGTATGCCTAGTTCAACATGTTTGGTGTTTGGAGATGAAAATGAGCTGTGTTGTTAACCTGTATAGGGTCTCCTGAAGTTGCAATAGCAGGACAAGTTCTGGAAAACCTGCCTCCCATCGGAGTCTTCTGGGACATCGAGAACTGTTCGGTTCCCACGGGCCGATCAGCTATAGCAGTGGTACAGAGGATTCGTGAGAAGTTTTTCAAAGGTCACAGGGAGGCAGAGTTCATCTGTGTGTGTGACATCAGCAAAGAAAATAAAGAAGTTATCCAGGAGCTGAACAACTGCCAGGTATCAGACCAGTGTCTGCTCCGTGTTTTCGCTCGGGAACTGTGTATGGGGAGTGTGTGTAGGGACTCCTGCTCACTCCAGCTTTGTGGTAGCTTCTCTAACAAGTTTATGGGAGGGGTCTTTAATGCTGAATTTTCCTGGTGTGGTACTCTGTCAAAGTGAAGCTGCATGCCCTTATTTGTAGATTAATGCTTTAGCTTTAGTTTTGGTGTTCAATGAGTATCTTGATTCCCTCCAGTAGTAAGTGGTGGTCATGTTTCAGTGTTGTCCTTCACACCTGTGACTAAATTATGTGGACATAACCATTTTTAGTTTCATTAGTGAATACTGTGCTGGCTAGTAATGACACCTGTATTGATTAGGGCCCCTTTAACATTACGTATTTTTCCATCAATACCACTTGCTGCTTGGTATTTAACTGCAGGTTTCTGATTCAGAAATTCCCTCCTTGCCCCCTCAATTGCAGCTTTGGTAACAGGCTGACAGCTTATCTGGTTATGTCAGGTGAAATTAATTGATAGGGAGCACTTGCTGTGTTTGTCCCCCTCTCTTTCAGCTGGGGGTTTATGGAATGCTTTTAAGGTGTGTAAGTTGTCATCTTTAACACAGAACAGCAGAAGTTATCCCTAGGACACTGCAGAAGAACTGTGGCTGAAGTTCACTAGTCATTAGGACAGTTTGAAATCCATGTGAAATTTCATGTGTGTGGACATTAATTAATCTAAACAAAAGGAGCATGTGAAAGCTTGTGTTTATGGTAGTTTAAATATACTCGAGTGAGTGTAGTTCCCAGTCAAGCTTTTCCTTGAGCATGCCTGTTTATTTCCCCAGGTGACTGTTGCACACATCAATGCTACCGCAAAGAACGCTGCTGATGACAAGCTCAGACAGAGCCTGAGGAGATTTGCTGATACACACACTGCACCTGCCACTGTGGTGCTGGTGTCCAGTAAGTGTTGGTGGTACTTGCCACTCTGCAGGGCAGCGCTCAGTTCCTCTGCTCAGTGGCACTCTTGGTGTGAGGCTGCTCTTCTTTCCAAGGCCTGTGTTTAGAATCAGCTTTAACAGTCGCTCAGGAGTTGTTAATGTCAGCAGCAGCAGCAAGGGAGAGGTAGGGCCAGTAAGAGGAGAACTTGACTTGGTTAAACCAGCGTTGGAATCAGGTGTCGTGAGGAGCATCAGCAGCTCCATGTATTAATACTGACTAAAGTTACCTGCAGTGGGACACTAGTAGAGCGGCACTCGGTGAGTCTCCCTTGGAGTAACCCTTCAGGATGCTTTGAGCAGAACATGTATGATTTACTCTTGCAGCAGTGCGCTGTACAGCTAGATATGCCAGCTGCTCAGCTGTCTCATTGCAGTGTGCTGCCTTGGGTTTCTCCCTAAGGCCAGACAGTGCTTGTTACAGGAGTACACAGTGCCAGCTGAATGCCTCACTAATAAATTGCTAGAAGTTGCTATGAAAAGGAAGCTCTTGTTCAAGACTGAATGATAATGACTGAGTTAAATTATGTCTCTTGAGAAGCTTTGTAGCTGTTGTGCTTTATCACTTATTTTCAGTGATAAATAGAGATTGTCAACTGATACCTGGGGTTTTGTTGTTTAATCTGACTTCTTTGTTAAAAGAAGTTTCCTTGTGCATTGTTGTCTTTCTTTTTCCCTCTAGCGGATGTAAACTTTGCTCTGGAGCTCAGTGACCTGAGACATCGACATGGCTTTCGGATAATCCTGGTACATAAAAACCAGGCTTCAGAAGCACTCTTACATCATGCTCATGTGCTTATTTGTTTTGAAGAGTTTATTTCAGATTTGCCACCAAGGTTACCGCTGAAAATGCCGGTAAGGCTTTTCATTCTCAGTGTGGCCGATGTTCTGAAGTTGCCCTTCTCTCTAACTTGGAGGGAGGACAGGCTGCAGTGATGTGTTCTGATGGTGAGACGTGTGCTGCGTATTTCATCACTGTCTAGTTGAGTGACACGTGGATGTGTACTTCCTGCTTCAAGAATGGAAGAATGAGATAAAAGTAATCAAAGTAGACAGCAAGGTCACAATCTTACACTGTCTGAGAGAGTATTTAGCGGTGCCTTACTCGCCTGCCTTTCACTGGCGGGCTGTTAGGGTAAAACATTAGCTGTGCATTAAGACAGCTCAGTGATGCTTTCTTAACTTTCGAGGGACTGTTTACCCTATCCTTGTTTTTCCTGCTGATTGTCTCTGGATTTACTGTGCTGTCTTTGCACAGCACTCATGACTTCTTTCCTCTGAAATAACTCCCTGAGCTGAGTGTTGTTCACACACACATGTAGATTATATAGAATTCTTGGGCTGCAAACAGTGGCACTTTCTTGTCTGGAGAAGCGATCAGGTATCAATCCATTGATCGGTTCTAACTATAAGTTATAGTGGAGTTGGAAGTTTGAGGCTCTTCCTTGATATGAGAGCTTTCCAGACAACCTGAATGCTGCCGAAAGAATGGCTTGGGAGGAGTGGGAGTGGAGTGTGTCACCAGAATCAACACAGATGCTGGCTTTGAACAGGAGGGCATGCTGACATGAGCTGCAATCTCCTCCCTTTAAACAGGCATGCCACACACTGCTGTATGTTTATAACCTGCCGACAAACAGAGACAGCAAGAGTGTCAGTAACAGGCTGAGGCGATTGTCAGACAACTGCGGGGGGAAGGTGCTGAGCATTTCTGGGAGCAGTGCGATCCTCCGCTTCCTAAACCAAGAGAGCGCCGAGCGAGCGCGGAAGCGGATGGAAAATGAAGACGTCTTTGGAAACAGGATCATAGTGTCTTTTACTCCCAAAAACAAAGAACTTAATGAAACAAAGAGCTTCAGCTTTGTGGGAACTGAGAAGGTGAAGTCTCCCAAGAAAGTTAACAAGAACACAAAGCTGTGCCTCCTCAACAAAGATGCAGATGATCAGTCTTCTGGTACCAAAAGCTCTGCTGGGAGAGGATTCCAGGTTCATGGACCTGTCATCAAACCCACAAACGTTAAAAGTTTACAGGTACTGTTGTCCTACCCTGTTTAGCGTTCTTGCTGCTCCTCATGTTGTGGGGCTTGCTCCTGTGACAGCTTTATTTCTAACTTGTCCTGTTCAATAAGTAACTGTAAGGGGTAGTGATGCTGCCATTTGAGAGCTGTGTTCATCTGCTTGGAAAGCAGACAGTGAGTCTGAGGGTTGGTTTCCCCCCTCCCTGCTGCTTTTTTCAGTTTGGGAATACTGCTGGTGTTACTGTGTCTTTAAGGAAAGCTGGGAGGGTCTGCAGGCAGCAAAGATACTCCAGCTGACAGTTTGCTATTTTCTGTCCCAGGAAGCCCAGTATTTCTGGTTAGGAAGTATGAATGAAAATGCTATTAAAGGAAAAATTCATTGCTGTGGGTTTTCATGGCAAGGAAAGCCTTTGGCAAGGGAAGTTTGGTGCCTTTTTGCCAACCTTTCACCTGTCTCACACAGGAGCTGTGCTGCCTGGAATCAAAGACAGTCAGTAGAAACATTGAAGACCAGCAAGAACATTTAAGAGAACAAATTCCTTCTCCTCAAAGTAACTCTAATGCAACGATTCCTGTGTCTCTGGCAACCAAGAAACTGGGAGAGTCATCCTGTAAAAGTAGCCAGAAGTATGTTGAAAAGACATCAGTGTTAGATACTTTCTTTTTTTTAATGTGAATTCTGCAACATAACATGCTTTCTTTTTCTTGTATATATCTGTAAATAGAAGAGAGACTTCTGCTTCCAGGAGCATTACGAATTCCCCTGTAGATAAAAAAGATAAAGATGAAACTGTATTTCAGGTCAGCTATCCCTCTGCTTTCAGTAAATTGACGGCGTCAAGACAGCTCAGTCCTTTGCTCATGTCTCAGAGTTGCTGGTCGTCTCGGTAAGTGTCTGTCTGTCTTGGGAGGTGAAGTGAGACTGTGCCAGTGTAACACTGGGTACATTAATACACTGCTTTGTGTGCAGTCAAAAGGGAGGGGTCTCCTGCAAACTCTCTCTAGAGCTTCTGAAAAACCTTCAGGGGTATTAGAGACCTCTCACTCCTCTTAATTTCAGTGACTTGGATGTTCACAGTAAAATTTAGCCAAATTCTTGTGGGTTTAAATATCTGGCTTTTGCAGTTATTAAAATCATGTGAATGTGTGACTTTTGATGTGTTAGTAAGGTAGTGGAAGACTTTGTCCCAAATGTATTATTAAATTGGGTGACTTTGAAACATAATAGGAATTATTTTCTGTGTTCTGATAGGAAATGTCTTGTCCTGGTGTCTTGCTCATGGTGAAACTTGTTTTACCCACACGCTTATGTACAGGGAAAATACTGTCAGTGCTGTGTTTGTGCATTTCACTAGGGTCAGGTTTTTCTGACTGAGATGTGAATATCAGACGTGTGCCATAACTCATGGGTGTTTTTATCCTACCCAGGAGTATGTCTCCAAACCTCTCAAATCGGTCCTCTCCGCTCGCGTTTAACGTGGTGAATCACAGCAGTGGTACCGACTGCCCCGATCCCTTTGCAAACGGCGCCGACATTCAGGTCAGCAATTTAGATTACAGATTGTCCAGGAAAGAGCTGCAGCAAAACTTACAAGACATTTTCTCAAGACATGGCAAGGTAAAGGCTGAAATACATTTATTCTGTTTTAATCTGGTGTTTAAATACTTTCTGGGGTTTGTATTTATGGATGTTTGTGGTGTAGCTTTAAGTGAGTAGGAATGAAAAGCTATCCAAACACAACTTAAACTTTGTTAAAGAGATTTTTCTGAAAAAGACCAGATCATCACTCCCCCTGGGCTCTTAGTTTGCATGCAGTCTTCACAGAACTGGTATTATCAAGTTTTGTCTATAAGATTAAGTGGCTCGTTAGTAGTGCAGGGAAGATACTTGGGCAATGCAGCTGAAGTCTATTTCAGCTGTAAAGCTGAGTTTCTAATGCCAGATTAAAAATCACAGTGAAACCAGTTTCTGTTTTGAATCAGTGCTAAAAACCAGACCTGGAGAATGTGAATTGGTATCAAGTGACTGTGCAAGGAGGAGTCATTGTTGCAGTGGTCCTGGGTCTGTCTGATCCATAGATGACATTCTTCTGGTGTAACTTTCTGTATGGGAAGATGTTTGTGCTAAAGGAATACCTCAGCCTTGCCTTGGCTGAGGCTTGTTGCACTAAGCTCTTGCTTGCATTGTCCTGCTGGGTCATCACGCTCGTTTCCCTCGTGCATTGTGTGCAGGTCTTGGCTCCAGCAGCTCTGTGCTGCTCTCACGTTGCCTTGCCATGGGTTATTGCTTCCATAAATCTGAGCTCTTTCCTTTTCAGGTAAAAAGTGTAGAGCTGAGTCCTCATACAGACTACCAGTTGAAGGCAACAGTTCAGATGGAAAGCCTGCAAGAAGCCATCAGTGCTGTCAACAGTCTTCACCGATACAAAATTGGCAGTAAAAGGATCCAGGTTTCACTAGCAACAGGAGCTGCTAGTAAATCACTCTCTCTACTTAGGTAATAAATGCTCTGGCACCTTCTTAATTGTTCTGGCATGTACTTAGTACCTGAGAGAGAGTTTAAAATACTGAGCAAAGGGGGGAAAAAAAAGCAAAATATGTCTTGGAACCAGATGAATGTGGTGACAACTAGGTTAGTTTTCAGTTTAGCTTTTTATGCTGCTCACATTTTAAGCTGTGTCTGAGGAGATCTCTGTTTAATAGTTTCACCTCTGTCATGATACTGATAGTCCTCCATAACCTAGCTTGTGCAGCTGCATGGAGATTGCACTTGGCATCTTTATTTCTTCTTTCCTCCAAGCAAGTGCATGTGGGATACACAGTTGAAATGCTGTTGGTAGTTTTGATGTCTGTTCTCTGTGAGGAAGGTGGTAGAACTAGAGTGCTGATGCAAGTTAGGGTACAGGTATTTTCTGCTTATTTTTTGCCCTACTGAAAAAAAGCCTTAGGAAGGCAGTTCTTTCACCAAAGCTCCTGTGAAAGTAGTGCTTGTATACTGTGATCACGTACTTGCTGTTGTATAATTTATAGCTCTATTTCATTCTTGCCTTCTAATTTAAGCCTGTTCAGAGTTCTGAATGCGGCGGCCAGGCTGGTAATGTCTAATGCTGCAGATTCTGAGCGTTTTATAGATGCTCAGAATCTTTCTGCCACCTGTGAAGGTGCAGCTCCATTGGAGGCATTCCCCACTGAGTTAGGGAGATGCTGTGTCTTGCACTGCCTTGAGCAGAGGTGACAACTGCTGCAGTGCTGGGGTGGGAGGGACACCAGTGTGCCCTGGTACATCTGTAGTTCCTCAACTGCAGCAGTAAACTCCTCACCAGTTTGGGCTGGAGACTAAAATGGCCAGGTTAACTTTGCAATAACTTTATAAAACTCCTTTTGTAGTTCAGAAACGATGTCCATCCTGCAGGATGCGCCTGCTTGTTGTCTGCCTGTGTTCAAGTTCACAGAAATCTATGAGAAGAAGTAAGTTCTCAGATATTTTTTCTCTAGCACTTCTGAAAAGAGCCTGATCTTGTGCAGCTGTTTACAGTGAGTGACAGAAGTGAGAGCTGGGGGGTCTTGTTAGATGTTGCAGCATGTTACCTGTCCAGAGGCAGTACCTGTAATCCTGGCCCCTTTTTTTGGAGGGTTGCCCTTTGTTTTACTACACTTTCTACCCTCGGAGGAATAGATCCGATACCTTAACATGTGGCATGGAATAGTTTCTAGCATGTTCCTGGCTCTTAAACAAGAATTGTGGATTGCTGCATTCTCTGAGTTTCTAATGTGTGTTTATTTCCTGTTTCCCGTTCAGGTTTGGGCACAAGTTAATTCCCTCAGACTTGTACAAACTGACGGATACAGTGTCGATCCGTGAGCAGGGCAGCGGGCGGCTGGTGTGCCTGTTGCCCAGCAGCCAGGCCCGGCAGAGCCCCTTGGGGTCGTCGCAGTCGCACGACGGCTCCTCTGCCAACTGCAGCCCTATCATATTCGAAGAGCTGGAGTATCACGAGCCCGTTTGTAAGCAGCATTGCCTGAATAAAGACTTTATGTAAGCTGTGTATCAAATACTATACAACCTTACAGAATGCTTGAACAGTGTGTTAACGTGTCCCGGTATAACCCAGTTGAGGTGTATGTATTCATATACCACGGTCATCACCATTCAGGTGTTGACAAGAATAAATCAGGCAGAAAATAGCTGGCAGGGTGAACTCCCGGCGGTCAGGCATGGTCCCTGATGATGGGGTTATGTAGGCAGTTCTCTGGGTCAGGCTGCTCAAGTAGAGGACTGTATTCTGGCCCAGCTGCCAGGACTAAATACCCTGTAAATGGAAGCTGGAGGGGAGGCTGCCTTCCTGCACTTACATAGGAAGGTTACACCCTGTAGAGGTTTTTACCAGCCTGAACCTTGTCAGGTAACTACAGCCAGAACTGATCGTTCTCCTTTGCCCTCCAGCTCTACGTTAGCTAGTGGCTCACACTGGTTGAAGGTCTCCCAAAGCCATACATGAATGTTTTTGTTTTATTTAACAGCAGTCAGGTGGTGCTACTAGAGCAGTTACTAGTGCTCACTCTTAACTGCCCAGTGTGTGCAGCTACAACTCAGTTCAGCAGCTTTCATGATCTTCTCAATGCTCCTTTTCTTCTGAGAACTTGCTGTGGCTGTGTTAATTTTTGTGAAGGTGGGAAGATGCTCGTGGCTGTACGCAGCAGTGTCCTCAGCTAGTAGCAGTGCATCAGATGCATATAGTACAATGCTTACTATGGGTGTGGATGTGAGCACAGGCATACTGTGCTAAAGCTGTGTGTAAAACAAGTGTGTAAACTGCAACCTCTTGTTCTTACAGTGAGCATGACTTTGATCCAGACTCTTACAGAATCCCTTTTGTGATTTTGTCTCTGAAGACATTTGCTCCCCAAGTTCACAGCCTTCTACAGACACATGAGGGTACTGTGCCTTTACTAAGGTAAAGTGGTTTAAATTGGGCTCTTTGTGTCAGGGCTGGTGGTTGAAGATATAAAACAGCTGATGGCTGCTGTGTTGCTCTGAGACTACCTGTTGTGTGAAGCCCCTGGTTCAGACATAAGGGGGTATTTCTGACAGCTCAGCTCTTCAGTGCTTTATGAAATTATTACCTTTGGAAGCCTTGTTGAGTGAAAGAAGGCAGACTTATTTACAAATACAGGTTTTATGAAGACTTGTGTACTGCATTAGGATGCCCTGGAAGCCTTTTGCTCAGGAGGTGTCTCAGAATAACGATATTTTAGGACAATTGTTGCAGTGGTGTTTTGGTGTATAATGGAAGCTTTTTTCCTTCCAAAGTTTCCCAGATTGTTACATGTCAGAGTTCAGTGATCTTGAAGTGGTGCCTGAAGGCCAGGGCGGTGTTCCTCTAGAACATCTGATTACCTGTGTTCCTGGAGTTAACATTGTCACTGCCCAAAACGGCATTAAAGTTATTAAATGGATACACAACAAACCACCCCCTCCTACTACAGGTAAATATTTCTATTAAAAACATTTTCTCTGAACTAACCTTTCTGCTAAAAAAAGGAGTAGCATAAAGTAAACGTCTTATATAATTGTTAAACTTCTGTAAAGAGAAACTTTTAGCTTGAATGCTCCTTTTCTCCTGTGCTCTACCCTGAGTCATAAATATCATGTTTAGTAAAAGAAATATTAGTGAAAGGTTCAGTAATGGTATTTCTTTTGTAGACCCTTGGCTTCTACGGTCCAAGAGCCCTGTAGGCAATCCCCAGCTTATCCAGTTCAGCAGAGAAGTGATAGATCTGCTCAGGAGCCAGCCATCCTGTGTCATACCTGTCAGCAAATTCATCCCCACCTACCATCACCACTTTGCCAAGCAGTGCCGCGTGTCTGACTACGGGTACTCCAAGTTAATGGAGCTGCTAGAAGCTGTGCCTCACGTGCTGCAGGCGAGTGACACGGCCCCCTTCCTTTTCACACCTCCAACTCTGCAGTACCTCTGGGTGCTGAGTAAGGGTGCTGTGCAGCTTCCTTCTTCCCCTTGACAGAGACAGCTCACTGAGCCTTGGAGTGTAACATCTGCTCACTTGAGGTGGTGTTTCTGCCTTGCTGTTTTCATTGTCCCCGCCCTTCTGAAGCATGTTTTGGGGCAATCAGCTCTTGATTTCAGAGGCTTTAAATTAAATAGAGCTGGAAGCTGTGGCTAGCACTTTCACTCAAGTGTTTAATTGTGCTGTTTGTTATAATGCAGCCAGCGCTGAGCACTTCTGAGTTAGGCTGTGATGTGTAGTCTGTGATTTGCAGGATCTCTCTGAGAAGTCATGTTACATTACAGAAAAGAAACACATTGGTCACATTAGCTTACTGCTTTGAGCACTGCTTGGTTGTAGAATTTTAAATGCAAACATGTAACACCCATGGAGGAAATGCTCCTTAATTTCTTGATGACATCTTCCTCAGTGTAGAGAACAGACAGCTTCACAAAACTGCCTTGCCAAACACTGTCTCAGTATCCTTTATTTCTAGCCTACCTCTACCAGAACTGACATCTAAGAACATACATGTCTTGTAGAAGAATTTACTGAGGATGTTAGCCTGAGTGTTCACAAAACATCTTCTTTCAGATTCTTGGTATGGGCTCCAAACGCTTGTTAACGCTGACACACAGAGCCCAAGTGAAGCGCTTTACTCAAGACTTACTGAAGCTTCTCAAGTCCCAGGCCAGTAAGCAAGTTATTGTGAGGGAGTTCTTGCAGGCTTATCACTGGTAAGTTCTCCTTAATTGAACCAGAACAATTGCAGGGCAGGTCTGCCAGTGGTGGGTTTAAACCTTCCTGCAAGAGGAGCCCACTCCTGAAATCCTAGTTGAACCTAGGGCAGCTATATTGTCTCTCTGTTGTGATGTGTGGGTTCAAACATAATAAAAGCAAGCTAAAAGCTCTCTGGCAGACCTCACTGCTTCCTCTGGTACTTGGTTCTTGTCTCTTTCTTGAGTTTGAAGCAGGTATTTCCTTGGCTCTGTTTGAAGCCATGGCTGCAAAGGTGGGTTTAGGCAAGCAGGTCATGGCACATCAGTGACATGGACTGTAAAGGGAATGCATGCTTCCACGTGTCAAATACATTGCTGGTGTCTAACCAGAACAATAGCTAGCAGGTTTAGAGTGGGCAGCTTGAATGAAGAACTCTTCCCCTTTGTTTCTCCTGTTACAGCCAATATGAAAATTACATTTTGGGTTTTTTAGGATTTGAGGCCCAGTCTCTCAACTTACATTTTCTGCCCATGCGGTGTGTATCGATACCTGTATTAGACAATTCTCTAAAACTCGCAGGTGTTTCTCTAAGGACTGGGACATTACTGAGTATGGAGTGTGTGAACTGGCTGATATCATATCTGAAATTCCAGACACAACCATCTGTCTGTCACAGCAAGACAACGAGATGGTAATTTGTATTCCCAAAAGAGGTATGTCCATCTATGCCTATTTACTGCTGCCAGAGAAATCCTTCTGTAACTATTTTAAAACTCTGATAACTAAAATATACAGTAGTGGCTTGTATCTTTTGATAATTGTATTTTTACCTTCATCTGAGTGACAAACTTCTAGTGAATAGTGTGTTGTTCTGGGGACACTTAGAATAGAAGAGGAACCCCGTTGGCAAACCACGTAGAACAATGTAGTTAAACTTGCTGTGGAATTTGCTGTGTGGAAACAGCCCACTACTAAAGTGATGTGTTTGGCTGTTTAATACCTCCTGCAGTGCTGATCACCTGGCTGGGGGCCAGGCACCCACCAAAGTGGGTGGTAGAAAAGAAATTAACTCTATCCTAGCTGAAACCAGGACAAACATGTAAGCTTAGGAAGCGTCTTCAGTTGTAGGAGAGACCAGAGACTTGGTACAATAGGTGATTAAGCTGAAAATCAATCACTATTTTCTGTTTATGTTCTCTTGCCTGTTCTAAGTGTGTTGGTACATAGCTCTTGCGTTGTCGTTTAACTTTAGAACGTACACAAGAAGAAATTGAAAGAACCAAACAGTTTTCTAAAGAGGTCGTGGACTTACTGCGCCATCAACCCCACTTCCGAATGCCCTTCAATAAATTCATCCCTTCTTACCACCACCACTTTGGTCGCCAGTGCAAACTTGCTTACTATGGCTTTACAAAACTACTTGAACTCTTTGAAGCCATACCAGATGTCTTACTTGTAAGTTCTGCCATCCTAAGCCCTACAAAGCCTTTCTGAGAGTTGTACTACAGTTTGAGCAGGCGTGTTGTCTCTCTAACTCCCCTGTATGTTCTGACTGTGCACCTCTTGTATTGTGTTTGAGGATAGAGCTGTACTGGTAAACTGGTCTTTTAGCACACTCAAGCTAAGCTTAAGTTTAACTTTTCTAAATTGGATTACCCTTACAGCATTCAGTGCATCAAAATTACCTCTGAGTTTCATAACAGTTGTGTTGAACCGCCTTTATAAAAGGTTAATAGCTGTTCAGTTGCCTGTTGCTGTGTTGCAGACGTTGCCTGTGTGTGCTGGCTGTACAGACAGCTGAGCCCCGCTCTGTAACAAGTGCTGCCTTGTAGATGCTGGTTATGCTCTTTTAACTGGACGAGGGAAGTCGCTTCCTCAGTGAGTAATCCCTGTGTTGTAGGTATTGGAATGTGGGGAGGAGAAAATCCTCACGCTCACAGAGGTGGAGCAAGTCAAAGCCGTGGCTGCCCAGTTTGTCAAACTGCTGGCAGCTCAGAAGGACAACTGCCTCCTGATGAGCGACGTGCTGCCCGAGTACAGCAAGACCTTCGGCTACGCGCTGCGCCTCCACGACTACGACGTGAGCTCAGTGCCGGCGCTGGTGCAGAAGCTCCGCCACGTGGTAAAGGTAACTCCTTGGCTTACCCTCTGAAAGGACACTGTGAAGGAATCTCCTGTCTCAGGGTACAGGTCTGAGGGTGCTCTGCTGTACTCTGGAAACAATACTGCAGGGAGCTGGGTGGGGGGAGACTCCGGAGGGCCCTTAAATGTAGCTTCTATATTCCTATGATGTTCTCTTTGCTCCTTTGTGAGCTTTCAATGTTCTCTGACAAAGCTTGTGCTTACTCAGCAAATAACAACTAAAGATTGTACTCCAGTGCTTGCTGTAACATTGCAGATGGTTTTTTCTCCCACCTCAGTTTTTAACTGTGTAAAAGCAATCCTACCCTGATAACCCCACAGCATCTGTCTCCTGGTCTTCTGTATTCCTCATTCTTTTTATCTGTGGGTCAGGGCTTTGGCTGGATATAAATGTGTAGATAGTCTTTCATGTTGGTGGGAAGGACAGACTGTACCTACACAGACATGAGCATTCTGGTTTAGCTGCTCCAGTTGGGTTAATTTAGCAGCTGGTGCTCGGGCTGGAGCTCTGTCAGGTCCAGCTGGCTTGGTAGCCATGATTTTACTGCTCCACGCAGACAAACTGCCACACAGTTTTTGTCTAGTTAAAATAAAATTTTCCATGTGATGAGCTGCTTTACACTGTGCTTTTGGCCAGGGGAGTATCAGATACAGCTGTAGGAAAGTCCAGCACACAACTACACAGCTTGCTTTAAATTAACCCTTCTCTGGCCCTCACTCCATTCCCAATTCATTCTTCAAGGTTGTTGACAAAGAATCTGGCAAGAAAATTCAACTGATCAATAGAAAGTCTCTGCGGACGCTGACTGCCCAGCTGCTCGTGCTGTTGATGTCCTGGGATGGAACATCCTTCCTCTCTGTCGAGCAGCTGAAGCAGCACTACGAAACAGTCCACAGCACTCCGCTCAATCCCTGCGAGTATGGGTTTGTGACCTTAACTGAGCTCCTCAAGAGCCTGCCTTACTTGGTTGAGGTATGTGAGCTCTCCTCTTTCCTGGCCTGTTTCATACCCAGTGCAGGAGGCTGTGGAACTGTGTGGTCTGATCCCTTGTCCTTTCCCCACAGGTGTTTACCAACGGCGCTGCAGGAGAGTATGTGAAGCTCACAAATCTCTACATGTTTGCCAAGAATGTCAGGTCCTTGCTTCACACTTACCATTATCAGCAGATCTTTCTTCATGAGTTCCCAGGAGCGTACAGCAAATACACAGGAGAAGTGCTGCAGCCTAAAGCCTACGGATGCAGTAACTTAGAAGAGCTTCTGGGAGCGATTCCACAGGTGTGAAGCATTCTGGTGTGCACAGTTACACTGAGGCTTCTGCCCTGGTTGAAGTTACACAGCTGCAGTTTCTGTTAGTTGGGGTGAATTACGGGAGCGATTCGTCAAGGAGGCTCAGCTCAGCCCCCAGCTCAGTGGTGGCTCACCCTGGCCCTGCTGCGGGATTCCTGCCATCCACACGTCCGAAGGACTGTAGGGTGACTCTGACTTGCCTTATGGCTATGAGCTTTCTTTTAAATAAACTAACCTTTCTGGAGAGCAGCAAAATGTTTGCTCCATGTTTAACCAGGCAGTTGGGTTAACGTGCAGTGAGTACATGTACAGCTTGCCTTTGGCATTGGTTATCTTGGGGCAACGCTTGTGCCTGGGCAGCATGGTGCAGGTTAGTGATGCCAGGTAGCTCACATGCAGAAATCCTGTCCCTGGAAGGCTGGATGAACAGCAGTAACTGCTCTGGGTGTTGAGCTCACTGTGTGCTGATGATTAATCCTGCTGGCTTTCCCTCTGCAGGTGGTCTGGATTAAAGGACATGGCCATAAGAGAATCGTGGTCCTAAAGAATGACATGAAAGGTAAGTCACTTCAGCTCTGGGCGGTATCGTAGCTGTGGTTTCCTTTCTCTGAGGTGACTTCAAATGAACCAAACAATCTTGCCTTTTGTAGCTCGTTTTAGCTCACCAAGTTTCCCCCTGCTGATAACGTGGATGATCATGGAAATGAACTTGCTGACAGTAACGGACATGTTACAGAGGCCCCAGGATCCACTTCATCTCTGGAGCTAGATCTGGCAACACCTGGTACTGGTAATGGGCTGGGCATTTACCTGGGAAACGTATTGCCTCAGGGGAGATGAGCAGCATGGGGAAAGCTGTGTGAGGTGATCCATCTGGACATTGGTAGAGATGCTTTGTGGCTTGAAAGCTGCTGAACTTCTCCCAGAGCATATAGGTGGGCATGTGTCGTCCTGACAGGGCATCTGTTGTCCTCAGCTGTCTGGGTATAATATGGAGCTCCTAGAGTCCCATTTCCATGGATTTCAGTGGAAACTTAAGTCTCTGAGCACAAACCTAACAAAGACAGTCAGTAGCAGCCTCTGCTTGGGATGTCTTCTGTATTCCAATAGGAATAAGTGCTCTTCTCCAGTGGATTGTGTTGATTTTGTGCTGTTCCTTGTGAATGTTCATGGCAATCCTGTTGGGAGTCTGTGCCTGGATAGAAATACCTGGGACATGGTGACCTCGGAGTTCTCACCCTGCTGTGGTCTCTAGTTCTTTTGCTACCTGTGAGCTGGAGAATTTGTGGAATGGTTCTTGAGTTGTTTCAGAAGTCCAGACTTGTCCTTTTTAGTGAGGGCAAGTCCTTCTACTGTGCAGCTTTGAGGTTAACTGATGTGAATGTGTTGGCTGGTGCAGGAGCAGCTGATGGGTATCCGTGTGTCTGCAGGGGGGTTGTCTGGTAACTGGCCCTTCTCTGGTAAAGATGCATCTGTGGGACTCAATTCCTAGAGGGGTTTATTTACTCAGGCAAATGATCAGAGTAGCTGCTGTGATTGGTTAGCAGAGTAACTCTTAAATGAATCTGGGGTTAGTTACCACTCGTTAAATGGGTTTGATGTTAGTACCTGACATGTGGGACAGTTCTCACATCCTCAGAACTGCAGCTGAAGACTTTGTTTACCAGCTCTGAATCAGTGACACCCTCATGGCTTGCAGGGCCTTTGAAAAGATGTTCCTCTGTTTCTGTAGTTTCTAATCAAACTGAGCAAGAACTTCTCTGCCTCACAAACACCTCTCCCATTGACCTCCTGTGCGAGCCAGTTCCTTCTTGCCTCCCGTCCCCGCAGCTGAGACCTGATCCAGTGGTTCTGGAGTCTGCAGACCTCATCCAGTTTGAGGAACGCCCTGCACCCTCCCCAGGTGAGAGCTGCTTGGCTCTGGTACTGCTTCAGGATGAGAACTCACACAGCTTGGAAAAATGTGTCAGACAAATGGCTGTGTGAAGTTAATGCACATGTGGGTATGTGTTGTGCAGTGGGGTGTGTTGGAAGTACAAACTCAGTACTGACTGTGAGTGCCCAACTGTGACTATCTGTACTGGGTTTGGAGCCCTTATCCCCCCTGAACTGGTGTTTTGCTGGCCTGCTGCAGCCTCCTCACCACAGGAATTCATGGAGCACAGGGGACCTGATGGGTGGGGATTAAACCAGACCACCTCAGTAGGTCCTGTAGGGCCAGGAGCAGGCAGCACTGCAGCTGCAGAGGGGAACATAGTGGCCTGGCTTGAAGCCAGAAGATGCATCGTGTCCTTTTCAGACACTTTATTTCTCTGGAATAGGCGGCAGTTTTTGTTTTGCCAGAACAGAGCATCAATAAAATGAGTTGTCTTATTTATTTTAGAGATAATGATTTTAACAGAAGAAGAAAAACAAAGAATTACTATCACAGCTCAAGAAAACTTGACCTCTGGCTCTGTGGTGTCCAGCACCTCAGAGAATGCTTCAGTGCCTCCCTGTCAGTCCTCTGACACCCAGCTAAGCAAGGAAGTGATGGACAGCCCAGCCAAAAAGCAACACAAGAACAAGGTGAAACTGGCAGCAAACTTCTCACTTGCACCTGTAACCAAGCTTTAACTTTTTTCTTTTAGTGTGAAAGACAAAAACCCTTGGACTCTGCACAAATAAAACTATTTGCTAGCCCTTATGTATTTTAATGAAAGGCCTGGAAGGATTAATTTGTATTTAATGTATTCTGTGACTACAGATTTTGTTCCTTTTACACTGAACACAGCTGTTAGCAGAGCAGACTTTTTCTATTATTTTGAAAAAAAAATAATCCTGGCATTCGTTGAATTATTCTTAAATTTTACAGTTTCTCCTAAATGTGTGTTCAGTAAAACCACAACATTAATCCAGCTAAACCGGAACAGGGTTTATTTTCCTGAAGCCTCGTCGGTGGTGTAACCATACACGTAGCATATTGTATTCTATAGGCTGTTGCTTACCGGTATTGTTTCAGACAGTATTAATACAATGCATGATCTGTCTTTCAAAAGCCTGTTGAGAAATTTTAGCTCGCTGACCAGAGACGACAAGCGAGGGAGGCGACTGTGCTCCAGAGGAGAAGTTTTAACTTGCTGTTCTCTGGCCTCTCAGGTGACTTGTAGCTGCATTGGAATCGGTTTGGCTGTAAGTGTCTGTAGAAGATTACATGGATTCCTGTAGAACTCATTTTAAATGCTTGCTGTAGCTGTCAGTTCCCTGTAGGAGCTCTCTAGGACACTGATGCTTTAAGCTTCCCTTTTATACATAGTTCCAGACTGGCATGGATTTGGTTAAGACCCTCTGGGTGTCATGAGCGGAAAAGGTACAGACACACACATTTTATTGTGTCTAGAGGTGAAGTTAGGGAGATTCTGATCTTTCTGCACTATGCATTGGATGCATAAATTACAGAGAACAGAGCAGGTCTTATTGAGGGGTTTTGCTGTGGAAGGTGTCGAGGCCATTTCCACCTGTAAGGAAAGTTCCAGCTACATGTGGAAATGCTAAGGTTGTGCTGCTTAACCTTGTCTTGTGTTTTTTAAGCAAGTTCAGTAATTGGGAAGCTTATTCTCTGATGTGCTGTCTTTTAGCTGTGTCTGTTTTTATTCTAAAACTTGCTCCTAGTGTGTTGGAAGCTCTCTTCCGTTCGTGGCACCTTGTGTGGGCTTGTGAAGGGGCCGGCTCCGGAGGAGAGGTCACGGCAGCGGATGGCCTTGGCTCTAGTTAGCAGAGATGTCCAGTGTGCGAGGCTTTATACCCATTCTGGGTAACCATGGCATTTACAATGGGTTGTATTTGCCAGGCAGCAAATCGATTGCTTGTAGCATTGAAAGAACCTACACTAGAGGCTTTGCACCGGCCAGCGCAGTGGTTGGGTGAGTTCTGTTGCAGTTGGCACGAGACGGAACACGGGCTCTGACTCCTCAGCCAGCAGCAGGAGCTGCCACTGACCAGTGGCTACAGACAGACTTTTACCAGTCGGATTTTGTTCTGAAATCTTTTAACTGCAGGCGGGTGTTCCTGGAGTGAGCTGAGGCCCTTGGGAGTGCACAAGAAACACTTGGAAGCTTTTCTGAGCGTTAGGCACAGTATTTTCAGTCCTTAGTAAACCTCTACAGACATGTGGCTATAGAGACTTAGCAATAAACTTTCTTGGAATGTTTTTAATGAGTTAAATGCAAGAACATCTGCTCTGACCTTCAGCTTGGCAAGGTTAACACTGACCAGCCCAGATCTCTGTTTCAGAAGCGTGTGTGTTGAGGAGGCTCTGGTGAGCTGCAGCTACAAGTCACCTGGAACGCTGAGGAAACCCAGGTTTCTGCTTCAGAGGAGAAGGGTTTGTCTGAGTGAGAGCGGTGGTTGTCCCGTTTGTGGAGGTCAGCACATCTGTCCTGGAGTCGTGTGTGATTGATGAAATTGCTGTTTGGAAGTACTAGAGTAACACTTTTGAGAAGTTGTGTTCATAGTGTAACAAAATAGCTAACTGAATTGCAATATATTTTTTTATCCAAAGGGTTAAGCGATGATGTGGCTTATGGATTTCAAAGCGTTACAACCATGAAAGTCTTTAACAATTAAATGTACGATTTCAGATTCATGTCTGTTTAAAAAAAAAAGTCACTGAAGCCCTCAATTTCTGCACTATCCTTTTCTTGGAACAGGAGGGAGAAGAAGAAATTCTTAGCTGTCTACTTTGGTTGGACACTTTCTTTTGTGGCTCACGTGCTGTTTTGTGTGTTGGGACCAAACAGTTGTGTCAATAAAATTTTCAAGCAAGCATAACTCTCGTCCTTGTCTGAGACCTGGAACCCCCGCTGTGTCATCAGGGTGCTGTGTGTCTGTCCTGGTGCTGCTCACTTCACCTGTGACTCTGCAGCTGTGGGGCCCATCAGAGCTGCTGAGTGGAGCTGCCTGGGGAGACAGGTTGGGGAGGAAGGAGCCTTCTCCCTCCTGCTCAGCACATGTTGGGTGTTTATGCACTGAAACTTTGTGAATGGGAACTTAGTGTCTGCTGCTGGAGGGAGGTGGGGCAGGGAGAGCAATGGGCACCCTGTACACAGGCATGGAGTCCCTTGTCCCTGTGGTCCCCAGTGCCCAAGGAGCAGCTGTGAAACCCTTTGGAGTGGAGCAGAGTGCTGAGGGCTTGGGCAGGTGTAGGGCTCAGCAGTGAATTTGATACTTGGGTATCAGGACCTTTGTGGTCTCTGCACAGGGCAGCAAATTGTCCTCTAACCCATGTGGTGCTGAGGATGGAGGAGCAGGACAGTTGGCTTTTCTGGTGTGTGTTGAGGTGTCACTGGCAAAACCCAGTTTTCCAGTGCAGTAACACTCTATCCAGCGGTGTCACTAACTTACTCTGCAAGAACAGAGTAATTTGACACTGCCACTGGTCCCACTGAAGTGCAACACCACAGGGCTGGCCTCCCCCTCTCCACAGCCACTCTCTTCCTTCAGTAACAAGAATAAACAGCGTGACACAGCAGCTTAGTTTATTTGGAATTACATGTAACTTTGCTGAAGAGATTTATGAGGCCAAGGGGAGGGTACAAGAGAACCATTTGCTGGTAGAACTGGCAATGGGAACAAACCAGCACTTCAGCCCAGCCTGCTCTGAATGCAGCTACTGCCCTGCAGAGACTGTATGAAGCCCCTCAGGGCCCTTCACTCAGAGTACTTGATTGTAGCAGCTGATCCTCCTACAGCTTTATGTTTGGTGCTCTACAGCAGGCTTCTTCCTGACCTCCATGTGCCTTTGGTGGCACTGAGCATCTGCCTCTTGTCTCCAGGGACAGACAGTTCTCAAAGTCTTTGCTGGTACCAGCCAGTTCAGTCAGCTGTTGTACTTCACCAAAGCTGGTGGGCACCTCTCCCCCTGTGTTCCCCCTTACAAGCAGCTTTGCCATGACTGTTAACAAACCATGTGCTGGGGAGCATACAGCAGGTACTGACAGCCCCAGAAGCCCTAATGTGATGCTGTCTGCACCACAAGGACCCAGTAACTCTAAGTGACCACTCAGCCTCTGACAGGTTTTGCTCTTTCCCATGTCTTTGGTCAGGGTGAAGCACCTCCTGTCCCGCTGGGAACCTCTGTGGGAGCCTTACACCTTCAGGAACTCGGTGATGTAGGTTGTCTCCAGTGAGTGCCATACCGAACCAATTCTGGAAGTGCCGGTGTTCCCATCGGCCAGCCCAATGCTGGGGGTTGGGTTTTCTTTGTACAAGAACAGCCTGAGTTGCCTCACAGGGCATCTCTCTCCTTGACCCTTCACAAGACATGTTCTCCATTGCTGTTTATCCCTCTCCCCATTTCCTGCAGCGTGGTCCCTGTGTCTGTGTGTGCAACCCTCACTTTGCTGGTGTCACAGAATGGGAATTCCCCTTGGAACACTTGGGGTTTAGGAACTCTGCTCTCCTTTCCAAGCCCGAGATTCTCATGTCAGATCCATGTACATTTATTTCACTATTTACACCTATCACAACATTTATATGGAATACCATCACACAGACAAACCAGCTACTCACAGCTAATATAGACAGTAGATTCCACAAGGCTTAATCTGCATAGACACCAGAAACACATTAAATGGTGAAACACAGGTAAGTCTGTCTGTATTTCCCTTAATTTTAAACTCATTTTCTGTGGAATGTGATCGTCCTACTTCAAACACCCACTTCTGTATCTGTGTCTGACTCGTGGTCAGTTTGTCTTGGTGGCTCGTGTCTTCCTACACTTGGTTATGTTCCTGTGGGCATGAAATATGCAGGTAATAGTCATTTCAAGCACTGGTTTAAATATTAGTTATATTTTGTCTTCTGTTCTCCTCCAATAACCTACCAGTGGTACATAGTCTCATACTGCATCTAATTTGTACTGGTGGACAAAGCTCTGGGCAAGTATTTCTCTGACTCCGTGTGAGGTGGAGAGCTAAGAGCAATGGCACAGCTTTACCTGTTTGCAGATGACTGTGCTGTGCTTGCCAAACCTTGAGCAGAGATTTCCCTTCCCTGGTGCAAGCGACTGGAGTAATTCAGAAGTCAAATGGGATATAAAAGTCTCTCTCGACTTGCGGTATCCTTGTCACTGATCTTCATTCTTTAGGGAGAATTGAAAGTGGAAACTACAGCAAAGCAGTTGAACGTCACCCTGGTTTGGCAGGTACTTTGTACACAAGGTGAGTTACCCTGGAGTTGCTTCGTCCATCAGTTGCACTATGTACAGCAGCAGTATGAGTGCTGTTTGTCGGGGAAAGGGTACGACACATTCTTACTGAGTGGTGGCCTGTTAGAACTCCTGGTTTACGTCTTATGGGATGAAACATCCCCTCTGGAGTCACTCTGATCACTGGGGTGTTTTTGTTGACTATTACAGATCTCTTCTGGTCACTGGACAGCCACTATATAGATTTCTTTTGTTTTAGGCATGCGTGTTGAGTGATCCATGCAACAGTGAAGAACCTGCCATGGCACATTCCACATACTACTGTTGTACCAGTTGCTCTCGACTCCGTTAGCAGGACGCTGCTCTTTCCCCTCACCCTACAGCTTCACTCAAGGAAAACATCTGCAGACAAATGTGGCAGGAGCCAGCGCTACATGATGCTGCACTGCGTGGCCCCGCAGCAATCTTTGATAATGGCCAATCCTGCTTTGGCAATGGTGGGCTTGCTTGGAGGAGGGTCTGCCTTCTTCTCTGCTGGGATGCCTGCAACGTTCAGAACGAGAAACTGTTACACCCAAGAGCTGGTCAAACTATTTCTTCCTCCGCCTGCCTCAAAGAATGCAAGCCTTCCCTGGCCTCTCCGCCCCATCCCCACGAATCTTTTACCTCTTGTTTAAACAAAACACCTAAGCTTTGGTGGTAACCCAGCCAGAATGTGGATTCAAACTGCTCAGGAAGTCTTAGCTCCACAGAGGAGGGAGTTGCAAGGGGCTAAGGAACCTGGACATCTCAACAGGAGGGGAAACCTCGGGCACCTTGTTCACACTGGGTGCCCCAGCTCACGGTCACAGGGTCAGGTAACAGGTCCTTCCCCACAAAGTCTTCTTATTGTGTTTAAACCTCAGTGACTAAGAGCTGAAGAACAGAAATATTGCTAGCGTTTATTCTCTCATCAACTTGGATGCTGTCATTAGAAGAACAAGATAAAGGTAAGTTTTAATTTTTAAGGGTGGAAAGAATTTTTAATGTGCTTCATTTAAAAGCAATGAGGTGAAGTAAAGTACAAGGGAGAAGAGTCTCGCTGTGACTAAAATGGTATAAATAATTACTGAGGCATCTTTAAAATGTCTCTGTCAGCCTTGTACTGCAGTCATTCTGCATCCCCCTGGAAACTCTTCAGCAAGACCTGGGCTGTGCAGAATGGCAGTGTGTTTGGGTACAGGCCTCTTCAGCTGGCAGACTGAATTCAGAGCTTGGGCTAAGACAGGTCAAAAATCGATCTGTTAACTAAATTTTAGAATTTATTTAGTCGTTTTATCTAAAAGATGCAGCTAAAAGCTTCCAAGGGATGAGGCAATTTGCTTAATTTCTAAGAAAATAGTGTGTGTGTGCAGTTCTAGCCCTAAGTGGTTTGGGCTGAGGTGATGGAAAAGCCTGTTAGTGCTGGTGAGATGTAAGAACTCTGAGGCAGCTGTGGGTGCGTGTGGCCTCTTCACTGCGTGATGCGTGAGGCCATCTTGCCTGCTGTAAAACAGGCAAATTTCACTCTAGGTACCTGAGCACATTCAAAGCAATTATAAACTGGTCACAGATTATTTGGATTCAGTTTTAAGGGGTAATTTAGCTTCTGAATTCTGTGGCCAGCAGTTGTTGACAGACTGTCTTGTTTCAGGGTGATCTCTATCTAGTTTAGCCTTGCTTCGAGCAAAGCCAGGCCCAGCACAGGCCTCTCTTATCCAGTTATCTCTGGAGTTTTTCCTATTGTTCTTGGGTTTGTTCATGTTTAGGAACTCACTGGTAGGAGACTGTGTTGCTTTGTCTAAGGGTTTTAACTTGGTGCGAAGGAATTCAGCCATCTCTTTGTCTTCTTCTTTCTCTCTAGTGGAAAAAAGGAAAACAAATCTGTTACAGAAATAACAACGTTTCCTCTGTAAACGGGACAGTAAGAGCTAGAGTAGCTATGATCAAATCACTAGCAAACAATTAACCTCTTTGTTCTTTTGAAGAATGCTTAAATTTGCTGCTTATTGAAAAGCAAAATATTTTTCTAAATGAAAACAGTAACAGGCTCACTGCAGGATTAGAGACAGGATTTTCCCCACGGGTCTCTACTCATCTCTGACAGTCTTGGATTCATGATATTCCCTACTCATCGGACTTAAACCATAACGCATCACCTATTTTAGGCTGGTGTTGTCTTTACAAAGTAAAGCAGAGGTTGCATATTGCTGTGATTGTCCTGCCTGTTCTTAAAGGCCTGCTCAGACAAAGGGCTGGATCTCACAGTGTTCTGCCCTCAGCGTTTGCCACAGCAGGCGGGTTTCCCTTGGCCTGAAGATGATGGCATTAGGCCTCAACAAAACCAGTTGTGTTGCTCACCTTGACTGTACCTATTAATGGCATTTCCGTGGTAGTTTCCTTACTGTTGTGTTAGGTAAACATTAACACTGAGTGCATGGATTGATTATTCCAGGTCAGAGGAAAAGCAGGCTTGCTTATCAAAGGGTTTTAAAGAAAAGCCTGTGACTCTGCGCAGACAGGAGCTGACACTAATGTATGCACATCTGCAGAGGGCCTGGCAGTGCTTTCGGCAGCCTACAATTAGGCCTCTGCATTGTCTGGCTGCCGCAGAGCTTTCACGGCCTGCAGGCCGCACCAGCAGCTGAGGGCTCTGGATTACGGTGCTAGCTCGGGCCTCCTGCCAGCTGCTGACTCTGGCCAGTGCTTTGATCAGCTGCAGGACTCTGGCAAGCTTTGCTCTGGCCTGCCCACTGCTTGCTTGGAATGTAAATGTGTTGGAAGAGATACTGTCGTTTAGGATAAGTGGACTGATGGGCCTTGAAGCTTCAGGGCTGAAAGAGAGAGGAAGGAATAATGGAACTCTGTCTGTAGAGAGTTGGGATCTTGGTGCCGCAGCTGGAAGTGAACTTTTGAGGAAGACCACAGGTTTCTCAGCAACTTGGGGCTAAGGTACTGAGCTGAAACCATTCTCAACTCACTTATGCTTTAGGTTAGGTAGATCTGTTAGTGATTGCATCCTGGTTTTGAGAGGGTGAGAATAGTAATAAAACCTGACCACATAAATACCTTGTGAACAGAAAAAGCAGATTTTAGGTGTCTACAAATACACCTCTTGTAGAATTGCATTTTTCCTCTACTTCTTGTGCCATGAGGATCCTCTGGAAGCAGCAAAAATCCTTTGTTTTGATGGTAAATGCCCAGACACCAAACCCTGCCGTAGTCATGAGATGGCCGAATTGTTAATGGGATAAAGAGCCTCCAAAGTGCAGGAATCTGGTTTTAGTTCTTCCTATGGAACCGGGAGGAGGCTTTTAATGTGTAAGCTATTTTACAGGACTGATTTTCCCCCACTTCTGTCACTGTAAGCTTTGTGACTTAACTCCAATGCAGGTTATTAAACTGGTGAAATCTCACACAGAAGTTCAGCTGCTTTCAGTTCTTACCGTAATCTCTCCACCTCTGCATCATCGACAAGAAAATCCCTTTTCTGTACTAGTCTGTGGATCTTCTGAATCAGTTCATCCTCTCTTTGTTTCTCCATCTTTGTTTTTTCTTTTTCTGGTCAAAAGCAGAGAAACTGTTACTTTGGATCCCAGGGAGCGTGGCCGGGGTAGCCAGTGCCCATTCTTCAGACCCGAGCCACCTAAACCCCAGCACATTCTGGTCACTGCCTCTTTTCTCCCTTCCTCTTGCTGCTGTTGTGTTTGAATTTAGTGGTCTGGAGAGACTGGGGCTTGCCAACCCAACTTTTAACATTAAATTGCTCTGCAAGGCACAGCTCGGATTTGTTTTTCAAGAGCTTTGGTAAGGAAACAGTACAGGATGCTTCACCAAAATCTGTGATACAAACTCCCTTTGGCCTCAGGGGAGGTGAGCCCACACCAGAAAGAACCATTGCTCCCAATTTCATGACATTTTGGCTCCTGACCACAATGCTTTTTTCTACTACCTACTAAGGTGGGTGAGCTGTGAATCCACCAAACAGCATCAGTTGTAAAATGGGGAGAAATAAATGGAAGTGCTTATTTTCCCTGTGCTTCAAAAATCTGAATGCTTAATGTCTGTGAACTGGCCAGTCTGTAAGGACTACTTCATTGCAATCAAAGATTATTTTTGTGATCCCTGTGAAAGATGTGCCTGTCACTCAAACTCCTGAATGTTAGGGATTACAGAGCTGCAGTTTAAGGCTACAAAGCAAATGTAGTTAAGACAGAAATCTTCAAGCCTAGAAAGCAAGGCAGAGATAGAAAGCCGGAGGCAAATCCCAGCCCACATACTTCCTCAAGAAGCTGAAAATGCTGATTAGCTGAAAAGACAGTTTGCCTTAAATCAAGAATTTTGGTTTTGAGCAGTAGAAACACATTTGGAGAACCATAAAATTAAGTACAGGAAGAGTTGTGGGAAGAAGGGAGAGTTGCCTGCAGTTTGATGCATTTGGGCTAAGTTATGTCTGCTAACTGAACTTAAAAGATATTTTAAACAGGTAAATAAATCAGACATTTGAAAATAATTGTTTAATACAGCTTAATTTTGGATCATAGGCTTTGGGACACTTACTGTTGGGAATTTCTGCAATAAAACCATTCCTTAATGAGATAGAAACATCTGACTGCATTTTTGAGACAATGAACTCTAAGTCTCAATCTCAGAAAGTCCTGCTCCTTGGAGAATTTTATATTACAGTCTGCCAGGAGCAGAGGCAATAATCTGTAATATAACATGAGGCTGCGTTGTCTGGGATGTATTTTCTGTGGTTTATCTTTTAGAAATAATAAAGGAAGGTGGTGGCTGACTACTATGAATATTTCAAGACCTCTACATTGTTACCTATGGAGAGTTCCTGTAATTAATGCTGAATTTGCAGCACAGAAAAAAAGGAGAATGCTTAGAAATGACTGCTTTTTCTTGCATTGCCTCTTACACCTATGGAGCAAGGGATCTTCTCTCACTACTGAAGGCAGAAGGTACCTCCTACTTCCTTCCAATCTATCCTCTTCCCAGATTGAGATGTGCTCTCCCATGACATCCTTCCAGAATGGAGCCAGCTCTGGAAGGTGTTTTGCCAGGTTAGGCACACCAGCGCTTAGCTCTGTGCATGCCAGCAGCTTCTTTAAGACAAGAGCATCCTCCTGGTGAGCTGGCCAAGAGGTGGTGCTGCTGGAACTGCGTAGACAGAACGCTGGAGCTCGCTGAGCTTTGCGGAGTGCTAAGCACAGACTGCTCTCTGTGGGTCTCTCCTTAAGTCTGTGGGAATGGAAAAGTTTCTAAAAGGTTTAAAAAATACATCAAAAATTTAGTAAATGTTGTTAGAAATTTAAAATGTGAAAGATTATTAATCCACTTTTAGATGAGTGCAAAGGGAGGTGGAAAAGTTCGTGTACCCTTGAGAACGTATGGCCTCGGAGTAGGCCTGTTTCCCATCTCAGGAGTGACCTCCTCTCTCTCCTTCCTGGAAGGAAGCTGTCCTTGAAAGCTGCTCAGTAAAACAGGGGAAGGAAAAATAAGGATAACCAAAAGAGAGTCAAAATTTGCCCTTTAAGAGGTAAGAAGCAACAAGTTATTTCTGAAGGGCTCTGTAGGCTGCGCAGCAATGTACTGGGTTGGAGATAGCCATTACCTGGGATTGCCACCAAATTCTGCAGCTCTTTCTTAAGGTTCATAATGTCTTTGCAGAGCTGGATGTCATCCATCCTGCAGAAACAGAGAAAGCATCATCAGAGGCGTGCACACCCCGTTGCAGATCTCCTCTGGCTGTAGGACAGCGGCCCCTGCATGGGACCTGTGGTTCAGCTTGAAACACAGAGGTTTAACCCTGGGATACCAACACTAACACACAGCAAAAGGTACTTCATGCTAAATTCCTGTTGGGCCCTTGTTTACTTGTCTTACTGGGATCCAGTCTGCATGCATCATGTCTGGCACTGCAAAGTATTTCCAGTGCATTTTGCTTTCTTGAATGAGTGAGCATTCTGGAACAGGCACCTGTGTATTTATCAGTCCTGAAAATGGATTGCTGTGCCATACTGCACATGCTGGGGCACCAGTCTTCCCTAGGGAAAAGAGCAGGGGTGACAATAACTAGGGGCCTGGGGAGGGGCAGCAGAAGCCGGTATGTTATTTGGCACCACCAAGACAAGGTTTATAGTCCAATACCAACTTTCTTTGTGACCTTACCAGTAACTGAACCCTGATACTAAAGATCTGGAAACTGTCATCATAATTTGGCATCTAACTAGTCTGAGGTCTTGTGCCTTGGGTGGATGCCTTCCACAGCTGCCATGAGTGCTTCAAAGCCCCGGTGTGTACAGAAAGTCCATTAATGCCAAAACACGGAAGACAGCTAAAGAAAATAAAAAATAAAATCTGTAACATCAGCAGAAACAGCATTTTTGGTCCTTCGTGAAACTGATACCTCTCCTGAGAGCCACTCTACTGAGTTATTCTCCTGGAAACTAGGAAACTTCAGCATTAGTCCCCTGGCAAATGTTTCATTCTGATGCCTCAGCCTTACTGGCAGCCAATGCTCAGGTGTTGGCTCTGAGGGCTTCCAGTTTGAAATCACACCCTGAAGAACACAAAACCAGGCAGCTTTTGTGATTAACTGTACATTCTTTGGCTCAAATGTCACAACTACTATCCTTGCCCGCAGCTCTCCCAGTCCTTGTTTCCTAACCCTGTGCCTGAAGGGCGGGTTGCCGGCTGCCTGCACAGCTGGAGTGCTCTCAGAACACGGGTTGTCACAGTGCTATTTCCACAGAGGAAACCCAAGAGATTTGAGTGTGTGGATGTGGGAGCGAGTGCATGCAGGATAATGCAGTCAAATTATTGAATTAAGTGAGGAGTGGTAAAAGTAGGTGTTCCTAGCACAAATAAGATTTTAATCATAGCCCAAGAGCTTTTCTTCTCAGCGCTGCCTCTGCACAGAGCGCAGGTCTCAACAGGGAGCTGTCCTTCAGCTCCTTCCCTCATGCTACTAAAGCATGTTGATCCGTTTATTGTTTGCTGCTTTGGTTAACTCTGTCTCGCCTGCTATGACAGCTATTCCTGCTGCCTTTTTACTTCTCCCTTCCCAAAATATGGCAGTGAAATACCTCTGATAATAACCCTTATTGCTGACCTTTCCCTGCTAAGGTGCCACTGTCACCTCTGCTGGGAATCTGGTCTCCCAGCACATACCTGCCTCCCCAGATGGACTATTCCAGGGAAGACAGCATGCTAGCCTCAGGGCTAGTCCACGCTTGGCTGCTCTAAGTGTTGAGGTGTCCTGAAACCAGGACATGAGGACACTTGGAGGCAGAGACCTTCATACTGATTATTTCTTCTTGGGGTCCCCATATTATTCATGCTGATCACAAGCAAAGCCTGTTTTACTCTTGAGATCTATTATGCTAAATGGTACTGAAATGGCTTCTATCAATTAACAATCTTAAACACTACCCCCTCAGGAGAAGTGGGATGCGAGCAAACCTCACAGCTCCTTATCCACTCAGTGTCCATGGACTTTATGCTTCATTCTGGGAAGATCTGAAAGATACTAATTAAAATACTTACTGTATCAGTTTGGCTCCCTGCCCTCCTCAAGGAACTTTCAGAAGCTAATGTCACTGCTCTTCTCATGGGACTTCCAGGAATCTAAAATTCCACTGGCAGTCTGTTCCCAGGTCAGGGATGCTCAGCAGTCCCTACAGTCCCGATACGCAATTTGTGGCAGAGGTACCAGGAACATCTTGCAACTGCAGCTGCAGTTCCTCCCATGACTTAAGTTCTTTCTTTAATCCAACTGCAGAGCACAGAGCTAGTACTCTCCACATATTTTCTTAGCATCTCTTTTTCCTGAGACTCAAGCTTTGCTCCTGCCTTGTGACTCACAGGAGAGAAGTAGCTACATGGCCAAGCACTTAAGGGCTGTAAGAGCTCTGTAACAATCTGAATTCCAAAAGTCATATGCCAGATGACCTCTCTGAAGTCCCAGTAATGTAGGCTAGTGCTTTTTGATAATGGACAAAGACTAAACCCACCATCTGTACCAATCCCCTTAAGCACAAGGACCATCTTTCCTCCTGTCTGTGTCAAAAAGCTCATCCATGGTGCTCATTAGGGGGAAGAGAAAAAAGGTGATACAAAAAGCTACAGTTAAATGTCTAAAGGAGGGCTATGGGACATATTCATAAAAACCACGTGAAGGTTTCATCCATCTGACTTAACAAAAGCAGGAGGCATAAAGCACATTGCATGCCCATCAGTAAATAAAGCTGAATATAGGGCTCTTGCCCTGGGCAAGAGTCACCGTGTTGCCCTCAAAGAAAAGCAAAGGGGAACTCCTGGGAGAGAAAGCTCTTAGAAGGCTATTCAGTCTGCACTGGTACTACAAATCTTCCTTTCTTTCTCCACTTATGCTCTGGTTCGTGGATGTGAGCAGTTCCAGGAGGCCCAGGAGAAGTTAATGCTGCTTCTAAAACAAAAAATCAAATCCCAGTGCACTTCTCATTGGAAATCTGGTTAGTCAGCAGGGTTCGACTGAGAGCATATTGGTATTACTGTCAGACCTCCTTAGGAAGTAAAAAGAACATCTGGGAATCTTAAAGAGAGCAGGAATCTGCAGAGTAGAGACAGCAAAACTCCTCTGGGTCCCCTAACCTTCTACAGAGCAGCCGGAACAGCACGCTGAGCCTAATTCTGCAACACTTTCTGTCCTCCTGTTATAAGTCAAATCCATCAGACTGCAGAAGGCAAGAGGAGAACTTACACAGCCTCTTGTCAAGCTCATCTGAGCTGTAACGCTCCCTGCGCCCTGTGCTTTTCTCCAAGGAGCGTGGCGCAGCTGGGTTGTTGGTCTGTGCAGAATGCAATGGCCTTACCCCTGCAGACACAGCACAGGGACTGCCATGACACCCTCCGTGCCTCTTTAAGTTACCTGCAAAACTGCTCAAGACGTCTGCAGAAAATCTGCAATACATAAACAGCCTTGGCCAAACTCGCTGTTCCCTGGAACGGATAGTATGTTCTTTCCAGTCCCCCTGAAACTGTTTCTGATGTTGTAGGAAAGCCATCAGTAAAGCAAAGAACAGTTCCATTATGTCAGTTGTGCCCCAAAGCTGAGCTTGAAGTGTCTGCCAGCAATCTTAAACACATGAATCACAAACTTGATAAAACCTTTCTCTTATTAGGAGCCCAAATCCATTCCTGGAGCAGCTGCAGTAGCATTGAACTAGGGATGGATTCTCAGTGTGCTTTCATGTGCTCCTGTCACACTGCTGGCAATTCTGCTTGGCTGTTTCTGGCTGGCTTATTGCAAGAAACCCTCTGTATGCTCGGAGATAGCACATAAGCACGCATTATTTTCTCTCTTGGTATTTCAAGCTGTATCATCAAAACCTAAAAGCAGACTCTCCACCCCCAAAAAAGATAAAATAGCTCATAATGAAGAAACAGCACGAGCAAAAGATTCTCTAAGTGTGTCACCAAATGACAGCAAAAGAAGTGGGTTGGAAGAGTCTGCAGTGATCTGGCACAGTGACTCAGCCCCTCCATGTTTCTGTGGTCCAGCTACCAGAAGAATGCTCTCAGCACTGTCATTCCCAAAAGATCCCCAAATGAGGTGAGACATGAGTCACCTCTGCCAGGCACCATCTGGGCTGAGGGGGAGCGGGGAACCTCCCCTCCCGTTCAGCTGCGCCCTGGCAGGTCCCAGAGGCTGCAGAGCATCATGGCAGGCAGGATTAAAACAGAAACATTCTGGACTTGGCACAGAAAACACGTGTTGTTTCAATAGAAATTATCCCCTAACAGTTCAATCTTTCTGTCATCTTTTCAGCAGAGGAAGAAAAGCCAATTCCCTAGTGTAAGACCCAGGTACCACCCAGAGTCACAGGTGGGGAAAACAGCAAAAATGATAGTCAAAGGCAGCAGGAAGATGTCTAAACACTCACCTTAGCAGTCAGCCAAAAAAAAGAGATGGCCAACAAGTCTGTCAAATGCTTAAGATTCAGGAGTAACAACTATTAATAACAGCTATATAAGCCTCAAAGATCTTTTTCATTGATTTCAAGACAAGCAGAGCAGTTCAGCATGTCTGGAGAGCTGCTGCCTTTACTGAACGGCTTTCAAAGCTAGAAATAGATCCATGTTCCCTCGAGGATGTCTGTAAGAGGAGGGCTGAGATTCTTTTGTTTTCTGCTACTGCATTAAAGTGCTTGAAGTTAAAAATGTAGCATGGTTTTGTTGATATCCTTCCTCTCTTCCAAGAGGATCTGCAGGTTATTTTTAGTCCTGTTTTAATCTATTCCTCTTGCAGAAGTAAGATGCTTGTAGTCGCTAGTTTTGGAAGACTTTGAGAGTGCCAGGCTAGGAGATGGCCTAAGAATCAGATGTCACACCAAGTGATGAGCTGACATGATTACATGTATCTGGAGAAGGTCTCAGTATAGGGATCAGAAGATATCTCCCTGGTAGTGTCACCAAAGAACATTCTGGATGCCTGTCAAGCGCAGCCAGTAGCAATGGACAAATGTGGGTGACTGAGGTAAAGAGGTGTGCAGAAATAAGAGAACTACAGAGCTGGCAGTGTGTTATCAAGCTGCAGGTTCCTTAAAGTGATCACTGAGGTGAGGAGGAGGGACATCAGTGGAGGCTGCCTTTGGGGACTGCAGGTGCTGCCCATGCGGTGGGGAATCTGGGATGCTGAAAGTGCTCTGGGAATAGAAGAAAATGGGAAGTCTTTGTATGCTGCTCTTCTACATTTGATTCCATTTTGTCCCTGTCAACTCATCTTAGTTTCTTAAAGTTTCTATTTATAAATCTGTGAAGCCACAGGCAACATTTAATGAAAATAGTACATGTTGTCTAAGTCATTATGGGATGCGTTTATCACCTTGTTATTTAGCTCAGCACCTGGTGCTGCTCAGGCTGGAAGACAATTAAGATAACAGATTGCTGACCAGCTTGCTTGGCAGGTCAGGTACCAAATCAAAAGTCCTATGATTAACTTAAACTATTAAAATAACTGTGTCTATCTTTTCTTGTTAAAGTGCTCTCTGGTGGACAAACAGTGGATAGAAGCACTGGACCACAGCTTGCCAAGTGATGTTGTAATTCAGCTGTCATTCCAGCCAACTGAAGATGGCAGGCCCTGAAAACCTCAGTCCCGACAGTGATATTTAAGGCACATTTCACAGAAATTCAGAACAGTGTCTAAAGAAGCTGTCTGAATTTTATTCTCACTGACACTTTTCAATTCTCTTGAGCTTGGCCATCTCCTCTGCCAGTTATGAAGTTTTACCATCAACTTCAACAATAAGAAGAGGAGCTTTCCTAGAAATGCCCCTCTCTGGAGGGCAGTATTTCTCTACATGTCAAGAACTAAGTTAGTTTGTCTAGAAACATACAACAGAGCCGTTAGATTTCAATTCCGAGGTGTGTAACCCTACTGCAGCAGCGAACAGAGACTCCATGTAAAAGCCAACTTATCTGCATGGTTCATTTAAACTGGTCTAGAAGTTTTATTTCTTGTTTGCAGGCAGCAGGAATAGGAAACTCCAGGTCTGGCTGTGTATTGTCTCTAGCAGACTCGAGACATTTCCTTCTTCCTTTGTCTCCATATTTGTCTTATTTTCAAACCCAGAGGAGCAAGTACTTGGTATCAAAGCTGGGAAGATTATAAAGGCATTGGGTATCAAATTAAATACTGACAGTCATTTCTGGACTCCTCAATTCACTGGTGAATCACCACTGACCTATACTTCCCTATGTACAGCAGAAGGTGAGTGAGAGAGACTACAGAAATACCCCAGGTCAAGAGTTACACTCTGCAACAGAACACCCTTGCCTACAGGAAGGTAACTTTGCACGAGAGCCACTCACAGCAGCCCTGAGCCCTACTAGGTGTGCTGGGTGATGCAGCCATCATCTTGGATACACAGTCTCATGGGAGACAACTCATTCCACCACCCACTCACACAAATCAGACCAGTGGGAGCTAAGAACTGGGAAATCAAAACCACTTTGGGATTAATGGCTGCATTTGGGATTACAGTGCTAAATTACTAAATCAAACGCTTAAAAATACCCAGAGCTGCTCCCCTCCTGCCAGCAATTTGTGACAATTCAATGAAGAAAACGCTATTTAAAGATTTCTTTTCCTGTTAAATAATTATTTTCCTTGCTGTCCAACAGAGAAAATAATGACAATTCACCCTCTGACATTTTTCTAAGACACAAACATCTTGACTAATAGGTACTAAGCCTACAATTCCTTAAGTGCTTTGCTAATTATATGTTCATCATTACACACCACTAAAAATGCTCCTCTTTTCTGAGCATTTTAATGTAGCATTTTTATGAGCACACAATTGAATATGCCGTATTTTCCTCCGTGGTTGATATCCACTGTCAAACAGGGCAAAGGAGATGGGTGAGCAGATACATTAAACTGAACAAAGGCATTTTTCTTTCCTCCTTGAGAGCACATTTGTATTTACATTTTTAAGCTTAAAGTGCACAGTCCGGAACTTTGCAATTCTGTCCTGAACTCATGTTCCTGAAGCTTCCAGACTCCCATCTGCAGAGCTGGGAGACCCTCACCAGAGCTGGACCTTCTACAGTGGGCTCATCCTTGAGGCTCCCAGGTCCATGGCAGGCCCCTAGAAATGTTGTCCCTAATTTCAGAAGCCTCAAACTTTGAGTATCTGACAACTGTTACAGAAACTAGGTTGCACTATTTGCCAGCTTCTGTTTCCTAGGTAATCCTCAAGGACTCTGGGTATCTGCAGGTGAGACGATGTACTTGGGATTGGAAAGGTGAATGGGGACATTGAGTCACAGCCCAAATTGTGGAGGTGTGTGCACCACACCAGGCTGTGTCAGTGGGACACCTGTGGTATCCCTCATAACGCTGGGCTCAGTATTTTCCCTACCGGTACCTTATGAAGCTGACAACCTGACATGTATATTCACTGACAGCTTTGTACCACCACACAACTATCTCCTCCTCTAACATCATCCCTAAGTGCATCCTGTGTTCCTAGAGCAAGATACAAGGGAAAAAAGAAAGGGATTCACAGTAAGTTTTACTGTATTGTTAAGATTATAGAACTGTGAGGGAGAAAAGATTTATGACTCCTTTCCATGAAAAGACAGATCTTATCAGAAAACACTGACAACAACAACTCTATTCATGAAAAAAATAATCTGCTTTTGTTAGTGTTATTTCTTTGCATGACAGTAACAGCCAGGTGCCAATCTCAGGAACGTGCTAGACGCTGTATATGTAAGTAAATGGTCATGAGCCAATTCCATGCTAAATCTTACAGGAGACAACATAGATAATATACAGTATAAAGTCAAAAAGTAGCAGAGGAAGAATCAAAACCAGCCAAGAAAGCCAAAGTCAGAGCCCCAGCTTAGCAATATATAAGCAGGGAATTACCAGCGCTCCTCCCACCTGTGACAGCCTGTTTATCTCCTTATGCTTCCTTCGCTCTCACCCTTGCTCAGGGTGATGCTCAGTGGCATCAGGCCACTGAGAATTCACAGCTGATGCTGCATCTAGTGAGTCACTAGGAACAGCGAGAAAGTATTGGGTCAAAAAAGCAATTATACTTGAAGTGAACTTGGTTCATACAAATGCAGCAATCACCGCCGCCTCTTCTCACGGGGAATGGGAACGCTCCACCTAAGCAGGTTGTGTAGCGCAGTATGACTTCTCGAGTTCAGCCAGGAACGAGCGGCTGTTTGTTTCACGTTCCCACTCTGCCGTACTGCACGCATTCCAAATCAAAATACAGGATTTCAAAGTTGGTTTACTGAAGGGTATTGTCACCAAGGGAATTAACTTCTCACTTCTCAGGTCTTGTGTGGCTGGGCACTGTGTCCCCTTGCTGTGCCTGCACAAAGCTGGGCAATGGCAGACACACCTTTCTGTGCCTTCAATGCCAACGTTCTGTGTGTGCTGCAACAGACAGAAAGGTGAGAAGCCTCTCTGACTCTGCTGATGTGTTACTGTCCTTAGAAGCAGTATCAACTATACATTTTCCTCCATGACAAATCTGCCCTAAATTTGAAATTCTACCATTATGTCCAGTGCCCTACAGAAGGCCCATTAGTGACTACCCCATCTCTCCTCCTCTTACTACTAGCTATGAGTAGTACACTGACATCACAGCAGCAAGAGAGATATATACAGGGTATTTGCAAAGTGGGAAAAAGATGGAGGTTAAAAAGGCAAGTAAAGAAAGCCTGACTGGAAGCAAGAAAAAAAGCCAAAACCAGGGATTAATTAAGTACTCAGGACAGCTAATGAAGCTGTGGCACTGCTAGTGTAAGTTTATTACCAGGGCAAATTCAAGTTGCAGCAAACTTATCTACATAAAGTTAATTATTCCTGGGATTACAAGTAAGCAAACATAATTGTGTAAAATGATCTAAAACCCTGAATGGATCTACAGAGAATTTGGATGATGTAGATATTATGAGCACTGAGGAGAAGAGGGAGTCATCTAATAGTCTGTCATGAGAGTGTATAAAGACAATGACCAATTTTAATTCTGCTAAGTCAATGTGGAGGGGAATTTGGCTTTTTCACAGTATTAGTTTAGCAATAACCACACAGACATTAGGCAAATACTCTGTGTGTTATAATATTTTTACAGATAAAACAAGTTTAATGAGGTAAGTAAAACTATTTCCAATAATTGGCTAAAGCAACCTAATAGGGCTTACTATTTAATATCTTATATTCCCTTTACATTAAAAAATTGCCATTTATCTACATGTCAAAAATAACTGCTCTCAAGGCAGCTATCACAGGTGGAAGCAACTTCCACACTTTTTGTTCAAGGTTATCCAATATAGCTAGCTGGCTTCAAGTTTTGTTTTCCATCTGGAAAGCCAGCAGTATCAGGCACTGCCAGATTTCTCAAGGAGTATGTTTCATGATGGCAGTGAAAGCTATTTTATAAGAACTCCATGCCTCTCTTATTCACAGGCATAGATCACACCAGATGGTAAGATCTCACCTATACTGTTAATATTTACTGGGTCAGAACATGCTAACACATTTTAAAGGGCATTAATTTTGCACTACTAATGATTCTGAGGTTCAGTTCTGATCAGTTCCTGTATCGTATAGAGGTCTGAAGCTTTGCTGAGTGTCTCCTCTGTCAGCTAAACTGAACTAACACATGCATTGCCTATTTTTACAATTGTGTCTTTTGGCATGATAGATTTCTACCCCTCCAGTGATATGAATCCTAAACTGCTCCTGAAGCCGCACATAAGTATCCATAGCAGGAAAACATTAAATGTGCAATGAAGAGGATGTTGTTGGAGCGGCTCTCTCTGCTTTTGCATCTGTTTTATCTCACCAGGAAAGGAAAAAAGGAAGTGGGACTGAAGAATGAGAAAGGGGGGAGAGAGCGTGCATATTCTGAAGTGGTATGTTTGCTTTCCTTAACAGCAAAGACAGATTGAAAACGTATAGTTTGACCCAAAACTCTTTTTATAGAGAACATTTTAAGAAATGAGCTGAGAGAAGTCTGAGAAGCGAATGAGGGGGAATGCTGGCTAGCTATAAAGTGATGCCTTCTGTACATATTGTCTCCTTCATATCAATGTGTGCCGAGTTCTCAGCTTTTCTGAAAATAAACCTAGAAGAGCTGGAGATAGCGTATGATGGCTTTAAGCTATATTTTCATTTCTGGGGCTGGCTGGAGATGGTCACAACAGCTCCCAGCTTAATTTTATGAAATTTCACAGTATCACTAGCAGAGAAGGAGAGATGCTACAAATAGCCACAATTGCTACATAACCTTGACATATCCTGAGGAGGTCCAGCCTGGGCACTAAGTGAGACAGGGTCATGAGACAAAAATAGGATTTGATAACGTAATTACAGAACAAATCACAGGGCATCTGCTCTGCTGTGACTATGGCTGCCTGAGCTAAAATGTGATTGCACAATGTAAATTGTGGCATTACCTAATTGAGAAAGGCTTGATTTTATAATCTGAAATTTGGTTCCACGTAAACTTTAGGTAATTCTTCATAGCAAGCAGGTATTCATCTGGAAGTAGTACAGACTTCCTGGTCATGAAAAGTACAGCTTCCCTCAAGTGCCCTCCATTTCCTTTTAAAGGAGGAAACAACAGCATGGAGCAAAGGACAGGCTTACAAAGGCTAGTATCTGACTTGCAGTCCACACCAAGGTTTAAGAACATCGTGACCTGTTAATGAATTGCTTCAGCTGATCTTGCTGTATTTCTTAGTATCGGTAACATGAAAACAAGGATTATGAGAAAGCCAGCCTCTTTTAAAGCACACACCACAAGATTAACTGTTTCACTGTGATGAATGTACAGCACCTTCCTGGGCAGTGTACCTTGGCTGATCTGAGCAGTTTTTAACGCAGGACAGGTAGAAGACACATGCATGTAACAGCCCTGCTGCTATTTGCCAGTTTTCACAAAAGCCTCTTGGGATAGACTGGCCACCACTCCATTGCCTCCCACCAGACCCAGGGGCATTGGAGGTGGTCACTAGAAAAGAATAGCTTTTGGGGGGCCTTAGCTAGCAGCCCACGGCCCTCTACACCACACAGCCCAGCAGACAATAAGGGGAGCACGCAGAGTTTGTGAGGAAGGAAAACAATTCCTCAAAGCTGTTGCAAGAGGAATGTGGGTGCCAGGGGAAGTGTTGCTGCAGTGGTCCCCCCAGACAGGGCAGCCATTTTGTGTTGTCTGGTTGAGCTGCCACAGGTCTGCAGCCCTTTTGTCTCATGTGAGCAGTTAGCAAGGCTGGCATGGCTCTGCAGTGTAAGGGCCTCTATGAAAGGCTCCCTCTAAACTTCAAAAATAAAGCGTGCCCCTTATTAAAGGAATTTTTTCTGCCCTTTCTGTACTTTAACCAGAATGGTAAACCTGCAGGCAGGTGAGGCCTCTCATCTGTTGATCTAGCAACTTCAGTATTATGTGTGTTATTGTTCTGACTTGGTACCCAAATCTCTTTCTAAAGGTGAACAATTTCTTCCTGAGGAGATTAAACTTTCTGTTGATCACCCAGAGGGAATATCATGAGAAAGTTTAATATCCAATACCACACAAAGCAACTTGCTTATTCATAATGTGACTGATGCATAGAGGTGGGCTGAAATACATAAACCAAAAAAAAACCCCAAGCTTTGATGGTTTAACTCAACACTTAATCATAGAAATGTATGTGAAATATGTTCAAAAGTTGAACTTTTCCTCACTTGGATTTTGAAAACTGAAAATCTAGGTCTGTTGAGCTAATAGTATGTTTGATGGACATGCGCTAGGAGATGTGACACAGAGCCTGCTTGGATTCAGATGAAGAAAAAAAACCCACATTAGTTTTGTATGGTTTCTGAACACGGTTCTGTACCACTTCTTAAGCCTAATACTATTAAATCCTCTTATTTTTTAATTGAATCCTACTGCCTGATTCTCAATTACTTTAGGACTTGCTTTTAAATAGTAATGATAGTTAAGTACCTGGCTTTTATTTCATCATCATCATCCCACTCTTTCTTTCACCCCTACAGGGTGACTCTTCTAAAGCTTTTAGTGATGATCAACTGTTCAGTAAAGATTTTATTTAGATACTGAAGTGTTACCAACTGTGAGTACTGCAATGTAACATTTGTATAGTGATGTAGGAGCAATAAATTTTATTTTATCCCTTTTGCTGTCCTACAGACTTCATTAGTCATTGGTGTTGCTTTGTTCAGTGGGGAGAGGGAGTACAGATTTAGTAATATTACTGTGATAAAGATAAGGCCTTGGTGCCTTAACTTTCAAAGCAAGGGAACCTGTCTGTATATTTTGCTAAAGACTGCCTCATACAGAGCTGATGCTGCTTGAAGAGGGACACATGCTGTACAGATCCCAGCTGAGGAACTGCCTGGGGGAATATTACGTTATAAATGATCTCATGCATCAGCAGGAAAAGTTTCACACACAGAAGCGTGAAAAATGCAAATCAGCTTCAGGTCTGCTGGGTACCCAGACCTTTCTAGGGTTTTTTTTAAAGTTGGGTTTGGTTTTTTTGTACTGGCTAATACATTAGCCTGCAGCCGTTCTCTGCTAAGTGCCCTAATTTGATGGCTACTGCATTTGTTTGGGAAAAACGGTGACAAAACAGTTAAAGACAACACAGGTTGTTAGAGAGCTGTTTCAAATATCAGAAACTGAGTTTTAGTATTACCTATCTTCTTTGTTCTTCTTCTTCTTCAAGGAAAACAGTAATTTCAATTAGCAGTCCTAGAGCAAGTTCCTTCCATGGATTAAACCTGCATCACTCTGAGAAGGGAAGAGCTTGGTCTGGTTTCCATCAGCCTAGCTTGCAGTGCTTTATTTTTTTATTCTTCAGTGTGACTATTGTTAAAATACAGTGTCTGTACTGTGAAGAGTTGTGGTAGTTTCTGGTGTGTGTAAAGCTAACAGGCTGTATGCCTCTAACAGGAGGAAGCCACGGCACCATTAGCGCTGGTGATACACTCAGAGCACAAGCCCTCTAGCTTTTTTCTTTTTTTTTATTCTTTTTTTTTTCTTTTAAAGCACAGCTACAATGTACCTTGTCCTACCTGGACAAGGCTCTGGCTACATGCGAATAAAAATCAGCCATACAGCAAGACAGTGAGAAGAATGAGCCATTACTTTTTAAAGGTAGCTATAGATGTAAACTGTGTCTGCATGTGTGATATGGAATTATTTAATTCAGTTCATGCTTTTATAAGAACTTAAAAAAAGCCCAATTTAATTCAGAGAATTTCTACTCTGTTGGTAACAGCATGAGGGGGAAAAGGAGAATACAAACATACCACATATTTTCTCCATTACTACATATATGTTTTATCCTTTTGTTATAATTGAACAAAAAGCTAAAGCAGTTAAAAGAACTAAAGCGGTCTCGTTCTCATTAAGCTGGTCTTGAAGGCAGTAGTCTGAGCATGTGTGTAGTACTGCCAGTGAGCAGCCACGTGTTCAAAGTCGAGTCTGCCTTAACCTGCCTGAGGCAGCTCAGCGACACACACATGGTTGTACAGGTCATTCATAGGGGAATCTAGTCCTGTCAGAAGAAAACAACTACTAAAATTGATGATCTACATATAGCCTTCTACTCTTGGGACACTGGCTATGCATTACTTCAGGAAACAACTGGGAAAAAATTAAATGTAGCCCCCTATAAATTCTTCCACAGTATGTCTATGAATTATTTATGTAATTTGCCTAGTGAAACAGATACAAAACTTGGACCGCTCACTGAGGTAACTGTGAGTTGTGCTGTTAATCTCAGCAAGAGGTCATTAAAAGATATCAGTCATTAAAAGACATTTGTCATTAAAGCTGAACGCAAGTGAGCCCCTGTATCAGTGAACCTTCCAGAATGAAAGGCAGTGAGGAATGGGTGCTCTATTACTTGGGCATCACTACCAACATGCCTCTCACTTATCAGGAATGAAATGCAAAAACATTTTTAAAAATGAGATAAAGTCAAGCAGACATTTTTTTTGACTCATCAAAGCTGTTAAGTGAAGCATGTTCTAATTCTGGAGGTCTTTAGGAGTGAGAGAGGCTGCTGCTTGTTTAACATTTGATGAGCCGGTATGCAGAACCTGTCTGTTGCAGATGGGCTTAGAAAGATGGGAAGTCTAGAAAGGGCTTTAAAAATTGCCATCAGTGCAGTCTTGGTTTGCAAGTAGAGTTTGTAACTGTGTTTGGATGATGGAGAGTACTCTTGCACAGTAGGAATATTAGTTACATTCCCTTCACGTTAAGAAAGCACCTCTGATAAATTCCTACTCAAATACCTGCTGGGCAACATAGAGTATAAGGAGTGTGATGGGTGTGAGCATGGGGGAATGAGATGAACAGACTGGATGCAAGAACAAACAGAACAAGTGAAGAATGTACAGAGCGATGACAAGCAGATGTCTGCCAGGGTTCTCATTCACTAGGGCAGTTTATTTCAGTGCTTTGTTTGACAGAGAAAATGTCAAGAGAAGTGTGGGGTTCAATGATAAGGCAGCTTCTGGATTAAATTTATGTACAAGCCAATAACCAAGAAGTTATTTGACTACCAGGAGCAGGTGTGCCAACACCTTTCCTGTTTGCTTTATTCGTACCACCGCCGCATTATTAAAGGTCAGTGTCACTATTAGCAGCCTCTTTTTCCAAAGGTGTCTAAGCAGTGATTCTGGGCTGGGGTCTTCTGGGGTAATACTCAAAGTCTGTGTGGTCTGAGGGTGGGGCTTTCAACTTCTGCCAGTACAAGTCAGGGCGCTGAAGTGCAAGGGCCAAAGTACCGGTCCTATCTTTGCACTTTAAAGGGAAAAGAGCAAGTGAGCTTTTTTCAGGCTCCTGTAGCTTCACTAATGCCAGGGGTTCCTGTTCCTCAGGTTTTAGCTCTACTGAGCTCCCTGGCCTGTCAGGAAAGGTGTTGGTTTCTAACCTCACATACTCAAGAGACAAACGGGACTTCAAAATAATACACTCATTATTAGTAAATCCTGGTCTTCTAAATCTGGTGATTTAGGAATACAGACCCTATTGGCTTCACCATCAGAAGTGGATTAATTTTCATTAACCTTCAGTGAGGCACCTATGCCTGACCCTTTTAGTGGTTTTGAAAACCTCTCTTCGAGTATTGCTATTTAATTTGATACATCGAAATGTGTTTAGTGTTCATAACAATGTCTTCCATTTAACAAACGTCAAATCTTGTCTGCTATCAGTCCAGAATGCAGCGTGCTCTCTTGTGACATGAACTAACACCACTAATGAGGAATAAAGCCTGAATTAGGTTAGGCTGTGGAAGCTCCAAATCCCCTACCTGTCGATATTTTCTTCAAACAAATATCCTTCCCACAAAGGACAGAAGTCAGATATAAAAATACACTCTGTAGACATATACTTTACTAAAGTTTCCTTTTGTAAGTAATAGATCCCTTTTATGTCTTCTGCAAATCATGCTGAATGAAAAAGGTGCTGAATAAAAAAGGTAATTTCTTTTGCAACTACAAAAATAATTTCCCAATAGCATTTTGCAAACATTCACTTAACCAGGATGCTCTTTATCTTTTTTCATTTTAAAATGTCAAGCAGATAAAAGTCTTCTAAATAGCATTCTTTCCTATTTTGATTAATTTTGCATAGCATTTTCCCAGAAGTACTGATACTTACATAAACCTGAGTTCTGATTCTCTTCTGACTAAGACTTCCCGAAGTCTCTGGATCTTTGCCATCTCAAGCTCAATTTCTTCAGGCATCATTGTTGTTTCAGCCATTGAAATGATGTCGAGTTGATCTGTGTGTGAAAGCAGAGTAAATGAATTAAGTTAGTCAAACTATCTTAATGGGTTTTTTAGGAATGTAAATTTAATCACAGAGCTATCTGACTATGGGGTAATTAATGCAAGTAATAAGGAATATCCTGGCTGAATGCTACACTGACTGGTGCCTCTACTGTTTATTACTTTCAACATTTTGAAGTGAAAGAATCCCTAAGCCAAAGTTACATTCATTTTGTTAGTCAGCATCTATCATACCCCGAAGAAATGCCAACCCAGTACATTGTTCTTTAATTGATATCACTACAGACATTGAGAGAACAGCCAGAGACTGCTACGAAACACACTCGAAGCAATTACTTGCAACTCTGAAGAGTCCTGTGTTGGTGCAAGCACATGCGATGCAAACTGATGAAGATTTCCCCATCTTTAATTCTTAGAACTCTTCATGCCATCTCCCCATCTCAGCTAAGGCCCAGGCCCACCAGAGAGGAGCCAAGGCTGTGATGAGAAATGACATAAGGCCTAATCCTTCAAGGGACAGAGTGTTTCTCATTAGGGCACTGAAATCAGCTGGAGAGACAAACAGCACTGTAGCAATTAATTAATTGACAACTGGTAAGGCCAGGGTCCTCCTATGATTTCTCTGTAATTAATGTATTACCTCTTCTAATCCAGAAAGAAACAGAGCTATGAACTGTGCTCACTGAATCAATGCATAGAACATGAATTTGGGAAGGAGCAACATTGGACTCTGGAAAATCTTATTCCAAAGGCTCACCATAATTGGCCTTCATTTTGAACACAAATTCAGAGACTAAAAACCAGAGTATCTGCATGTTTTGGTACCCAAATGTAGACATATTCCTGAAACAGCCTGTTTCAGCTGTTCTGGTTAAGAAAGGAAAACAGACAGGTCAAAATAGGCTCAGCAAGATTATGCAGAAAACAGGAGACAAAAAGCATCAGAAAAAAGGCTGCTTATTTAATTAAGAACAGATGAATTCTGAAGCCCTTCATGACAGACTAAGCACAAAGAGCTGAGAAGAGTTTCTGACAGAAACCTGGAGTAGGAATGAAACTATAAAATCTCAACAAACACAGCCCCTGCATGAGCTTAGTTCACAAAGACCTGCTCTCCCAAAATGGAAGCAAAGAAACAAAATTCTACAGGATATAAAGAAAATCTATTGTCTTTATATAGAAAAATATATTAAATATATATATTTAAAATTATGCTGCTAGTACTGTCTGTAAATTTTGGCTTCACTTCATAATGAAGAAAGTGGGCAAACAAATATTAAAACTCACCCTTTCCCTCCCCTCACACCCCTACCTGGGTGTGTGGGAACGAGGAACCATAGGAAAATCTGGAACCGAGCAGCAGAGTACCTAACATGCCCTGCTGCCACTAACAGACGGGCAGAATTCTGACTCTGTATTCCCTAGGTGTTTATCAGGCATCAGCCAAAAGAAACTACAACAAAGATTCTGTAAGCATAGTTTTGCCTCTTGTTGCTTTTCAGGGCTGTGTAGTTATTTAACTGCTTACAACATAACTGGCTTTGGTGCAAATTTATTTTCCAAAACTTTTAAGCAGGAGATAGGAAGTTATTCTGATGCTACCACAAATTAAAGTAAAAAATGCTGGTATTAGAAATATAGGCCACAAATATATTATACATACACACATATTTTAAAATTAGTTCTCCACAGTTCAGAAAACAGAAGAAAAATAAAAATAAGAAACTATTCTTTCCACTCCACAACTCTAGCTGCAAATGCCCCAGTGGTACTACCCCTTGGCTCTGATCAGCTGTCATCCCACGTTTTCAATACTTCAGGAGCAGAATCACAAACAAACCTCATGCTTGAGCGTGTGCTTGAAGCCAACACAAGAATTACTGTGAGAAGCAGTAGTCTAGTCTGACCTCTTGTAGGACAGATTCTCCTTCACATCCCACTCAAAGTGTGCTTGAAACAGAGAAGATATTTTTGAAGGCTATCCAAACTTACGCAATGTTTTCAGAAGAATCAGAAATGTGAGTGAGGCACCACAAGTTTGAAAGCAGAGGGGAAATAAATACAGAAAATGTTAGGTATTAATTCTCAACTTGTTGGTAAACTTAGAAATATATCTAGAACAAGAGAGAGACATCAGGAGTGGTTTCATTTCTCTTCCTAGCGGTATATGTGAACGTACTGTAAGGTAACTATTTCTCATGGAGACCCCAAACTGGAAGGAGGACTGGCAAGAGCTGGATTAAGGGAACTTTGAGAGGAAAAGCCATCCTGGGCAGTTGAAATCAGAAGAAACACGAAGGTGATGGCACAGACAGTGCTGGAAGCGATTAAGAGCCAATTCTAGGGGGGTAGGCATGGTCTTCCAAAGAGAAGGAAGTGGTCAATCCATACTTCAGGCATGTTCACCTGTGCACTATTAAGGAATTACACTATTTTTGTATCGAACCTCCAGCCTCCCTTCCTAACAGGTAAAGTGAGCTGCTTTGAGAGCCCCACACTGTCCCCACTGTGACCCTCACAAATCACTGGCCTGTTTATATCTGAATTTCTCTTCTGATGTTGTGGATAACTATTAAGCCTACCTGGAGGCAGCTATTCACAGAATCACAGAAGTGTTGGGGTTGGAAGGGACCTCCAGAGATCACCGAGTCCAACCCCCTGCCAAAGCAGGTTCCCTAGGACAGGTCGCACAGGTGCATTGTTCTTTTAAAACACATGCTGAAGGCTCAGTAATTATTTCTCATAAAAATGGTTTGAGCCCCTGGGATGTGAACCTCTTCGGAAAGAATATGTTAACATTAATACCCCTTTGAGCAAAGCTCAAGCTCTGCCCCAGTGATGAATGACACCTTTAGTGCTTTGAGACATCACTCTGAACAGCTTCACACAGAAGTCTTTTACCTTTTCATAAAAAAAGAAACATTTATTTTTATTCAAAGCAGGTGTGCATTACTCAACTAATTTTTAGTAGATAGAGTTATTAAGCCCCATTCCTGGTAACGAGCCAAAATTCATAAAGCAGAACCGGAGACAACTCTGAGATTAGTCACAGCCAGTGACAGGATGAAACTATTTTGTCTGCTCTGCAATCTCCAGGATAATATTCAGTGACAAAGAAACAAGTAAAATATTATTACTGCATGCACAAAGATATTAGCATGAAAATAATTACCATACAGAAATAAAATTATCAAGCTATTACATATAATGAAAGGGACTGAAGAGGTAAACCTGAAGCTATTTATGCATCTCTTTGCTTCAATTTAAATGCAGACTGGTATAGTTAAACTGTGTATTAACTTAATGATCACATTTCATCCTCAGTGTGCCAGCCAGAAATGGAACATTAACCACCTGTGATGAAAAGCAACAAGAAAATAAAATGCCTATTAAGTCAATAAGCGCAAAGAAAACTTTAGAAGAAGCCTGAAGTGATACAGTGAGAAATGGGAGAATGCATTACACCTGGTGTCAATAGCTGCAGACAAATGGGTAAGCGATGCTGGGAGAAGGTAATTATCAGAAAAAATCCTGCTGCTGTCACTTGTTCACTGAGATGTTCATCGTGCTCTACAACCATTAGCTAGTTTAGCTGTAATTTGGGGGTTGGGTTATTACCATCTCTGTAAAAGCCAGAGGCAGGGGATGAGGTGTATCAGTAACACAAAGGGACCCAAACCTGTGCTGTTGGACCCCAAGACAATGCTGTCACCGTTCTGCTGGTATCCACGTACTGAACAGCAATCAGACCTCGACTTCATGAACACCTGAAGCAGCAAGCAGGCAGTCTGCAGTCTAGGGGCTGTAAGAGCTGGGTTGCTTATGGATACCCAGCCAGCCTGTGGCAGAGCCAGTAAGAGGTCTGCTGGATCACGGCGTCTCTCCAGGATGTGGTTTAGCCTTTTTCTTGCTTGTGAATCTGTTGCTGATGGAAACTCTCAGTCACACAGCCTCAAAGAGTCATCTCAGCCGTTGAGCACCAACAGAGCACACACAAGGGTAATGGCCTAGATACTCTGCCTTTTTTTTTTTTAATCTTTGACATGGATGAACCATCTTAAATGACTGTGTTTTTTCAATCCATGACTGCTGAAAGCTCTTTAAAAGACTACAGCACAAACCAGCTGCATGGCTTCCCTAACATGGACACCACTCAGTAATTTGCCTGGCTGCTCAGCCTGCTCCATTACACTGCTTCACCTAAAAATTATTTTAAGCCATTGCTGTCCTGGATTGGATTTAAACTGAGCAACATGAGGCCTGTTTCCCCTCCCCTGAAATGTCTAATACGATAATCCTTGCTGAAATACTATTAATGGCTAAGTTTCGTTCCAAATCTGGGTCAGCACTTTTGGGGTTTTGTCAAGAATTCAGTGAAATTCTCAACATAATCCTTTTTCACTGAAGTATATTAAATGCTAACAGAGCATGGTGCAGTGAGTGTGCTTTTAATGCTGCTCCAGGTATCAGCCTCAAGACTTTAAAGACCACTATTAGCTCATGAAGCAAAGCAGAAGTAAGCAGGAGGCACAGGTTGGAGATGGATGAAGACAAAACCAGATGGTGCAACTCAAAACCAGCACAACTGATGAAGTGGGAATAGTTGCATAATGCAGAAAAATAAATTGTTATAGTACAAAACGTTCCAGATTAAAAAAAATGTTCTATGAAAAGAATCAGATGATCCCTGTAGTTTGTCTCTAGCTCATCACCTGGAGGCACCACGAATGGCTGACCTCGTAAGCAAGGCCTTTTCCTGTCCCTTTTACTGCTGCCTCAACATACCCAGATACTCAGAGTTACAGGGTTTTTTCTCTCAGATTTAACCCATCTGGAGCAGAATGCAGTAACCAGTAACTAACCTGTGCAGAAAAATCCTACATCTAATTGCTTATTCTTAATCCAGCCTGCTGCAGCATTTTATTACTGTGAATCCTAATGACGATTACATTTGGCATGTGGGGAATGGTATTTATTCAGTGTTTTGTGGAGGAATTACCATATAAATATAGTTAATAGCTACACACAATACAAACAGCTGCAATGTATTTTGTGCCTGGCTTTCCTCACAGGCAGGCAACACCGTGCAATCTCCAAGGGGCAGACCGGAGGGAAGGGGACAGTACCCTCATGGAAGTGACTGGCTGTCAGGGTGTTGGGCACATCCCACCACTGCCGCTGGTTTGACTGCCTGGGCCTAGGGTTGGTTTGGACATGGTGCAGGCAGCTGGTGTTGAGAAGCCTCAGCAGAGGCTCCCACTCCTTGCCCCCTCCTCTTGCTCAGAAGCAAATCTCAAGCTGAGACTCTGGCCCAAGGGACCCGAACTCAACTTCCCACTTGGCCTCGGGCCAGTGGGAAGACAAAACTGAGCCTGCTGGAAAATGCCAGAGAAGTGGCATTCTGGTTTCCTGTCAGTGCGTGGGGATCCAGAGCAGCCCTGCAGTTCTGGAGATGTTTAATCCTCCTTAAAACTCTGGAAGCAGAAGCTTCAACTGCAGTGCTCAGGAGGTAACCTGACTTAAACTAGGCACCAAAGCTGCCAGTACTTCTGCCAGACATCAGGGCACCTACAAATCCCCAAGCCAGTTTTTCACAGGCGCCGTGCCTCCTGGTAAACCTCTGGGCTGGCTGACTCCCCTTATGGCTTGGCTTTGTGACAGCCTGCTGTGAAACCAGGCAGCTTTAGGGAACCCCCTGGCAGGAAGGACTCAGAGATGCACACTGACAGCTGGTTAAATGCAGGGACTGTCAGTCACCAAATACCTGTTTCTGAACAGTCCTTTGGGGATGGTGAGGGAACGGAAGGAGGAAGGAAGGCAGGAAGGAAAAGTTGGGGATTTTTTTGATTCCTAGGGAACTGCGGTGCATCAATGCTCCCAGAAACCCTGAAATACAAAGCACCGGCCATCTCAGCTCTGCACCGTGCTACTTAAAGATCAGCTCTGTTCTGAGAGAACCTGCTAGCCGAAAGCAATCCCTTCACATCTGCAGTCCTTCAGCAGCTCCTCAGTCAAGAGATCAGATTGCAGGGCACCAGATCCCTCGAGACCTCCAAATGAGTTACCACGCATTTACACTTGCCATTGCGGGAGAGAGGAAATCCTGCTTTCATAGTAATGGTTAGAATCACCGGGAGAAGCAGTGTTGCAGCACCAACTCAGCGAAAATACTTCTATTCTGCAACCCAAGAGAAGGAAAAACACTTTCTGCCATCCCATAGGACAATAGCTGCTTTTACAGAGTTCGTTTATGGGAACAGGTTACATTTCTTGTAATCAAAATGAAAGACTTCTGGCTGTAGGAAATACTAACAGCATTAGTAAAGACTAGAAAATTCATAGGCAACTTAAAAAGACATATTTCTTATATGCAAATGCACCATTTTTTGACAGTTTTATTTCAGTTTTTGCTGAAGTAATTTGTCAAATTAGTCAACCTCTGGAAGAAGTCATGTACGGATGCCATGATTACTTCTTTTGCTCTATCAATGTGCCTCTTCTCATTCAGGATTTGACCACCTCTCAGTCTTGCTTAGTATTCAAAAATGAACATCAAAGGTAACCTGTTTCTGTAATAGATGAAATTACTCCTTCCTGGTCTCTAACAGGCTATCATGACTTATGCCAGCTGCATGCAGCTTTATGCATAGCTTGAATCTCTTCTAACTTCCAGGTATCTCCTGCCACCTTTGGATAGTCTAATCAGCATTCACTATGCACATGTCAATAGCCTCAAAATGATAAAGAAAACAAAACTTGGGAGTTTTCTTCAACACAGAAATCTCAGCCGCAAGCCCCACACCCTACAGACTCTACAGCGCATAAAACCACCCAGGTTGCAGGGACAAGAAACTGAATCTCTCTTGTGGACACGATTAGCTCCACAGATCCCTTCTCCTAATCCAAAGCTCACTGAAGGCAGCAGGAGTCTTGCACTTCAGCCTGGGGGGGTTGGGGTTTCTTCTGCCTGTGTGCATTTGCCCTTCCAGGCATGCAGCTGGTTTTGCATTGGAAGGAGAAGAATTACTTTGAAAAAGTATTGGAAGCTTGGACTTGGCTTTTCAGAGATCTGTTGGAATCCTCTAGAATTTACAACCTGATGAATTTGGTGGAGCTGGGCTGTGATACGCTACCCTTTGGTCAATGCTGAGGGGAGAGAGAATGTCGGGGAAAAAAGCAAAATAGTAAGACAGAACATTTATAATTTAGTTGAATTCAACAGAATCTCATTGAGTCTTTGAGCTACCACAAGGTAACAAAAAACCCTATTGCTAAAAACCACCAGCGGTCATTTTTCTGCTGTATCATTTCCTTCCAAGGTCTGTTAAATCATCTCATGTGACAGGAGATGGCTCTGAGTGTGGTCTGAGTGCAATAGCAGTCACAGCACTGGGATTTATTTTGTCCAGGTAATGAATACTTAAAAATCACATCAAATCAAATTGCAGTTAGATTTAAAGCCTGAACATACTGCAACCTGATCTGCCACCTCAAGAGCGTCTCTCTCACTCTCGAGAACACAACCCCATTTTAAGATCAGGTGAGCAGAGAACACAAAAAGCGCTCTGTGCTATTGCCCACTGCCTTCCAGAATCACTGCCCCATCTGCTCCGTATCAAGGAGCCTCTTGTAAGAAGATCCTTTCAGTTGCTTACCCTGTACATTCCAGTTCTAATTTTTCATTCTTTACCTTTGCAGAAAGCCTGCTGGCAGCAGTCTGTTCTTTCCCACCTCGGGCTTCTGTATGCTGTGGTCTCGGGGAGATTTCTCTTGAAACACAAACACCAGATTCACAGTGTTGAATATTAACTCCTTCCTCTAACTCTCCAAGTTTTCCCTTTTGGTTTCTATGGCATCATACTCAAGGCACTGCACACAATGGCTCCTTTCACGTTTGATGGAACAAAGTGCCAAATGAGAGCCTTGGTTGCTCTGCATCTTTTATGCTGTGCTCCGCATCAAGGAGTGCTGTGCTGAAGGAAGGCTGGTTTAAAGACAACCTGAAAGAGATCCTGCCATGAGTTTCCAAATTCAGCAGAACCAGACCTCAGGCAGTAGAAGTGGTGGCTAATTAAGGATGGTCTTCAGCACCAGAAGTTTTACAGATAAATGACATTTCCAACTTTCTAATTTAGGGACCATTTTCTGCCCTCATTCCCTATTTAAAGACATGGAGCAGCACAAGCCCATGATGGTAAGATCTATAAAGATCCTAGCCTCAAAAAAAGCATCAACTAAATTGTCTTGTTTGTTATCCTGAGAAATTTATAAGCAGCAATTATTCTTGGCTTCCTCTTTTGTCAATTTATGATAGTTCCAATTTCCTAAGTGGGTAATTCAATCTTACACTTCCCCGGGGAAGAGGATCTCTCCAGCCCTAAGAAACTGATCTGCACACAGCAGGCTTCACTGTGGCTGTACGATACCTCAAAAACCAGCTCACTTCGATAGCTGTTCAGCCTTCGCTGACAACAAACACCCTGTGAATCTGCACCAGTCTGGAGTTCCAATAGGATCCTTATGTGACACATTGGACTTCATGTGATATTCAGACTTCAGGTGTCTTAAAATCTACCCCCTGTATTTGGATAGTAAGTTCCCTTTGTTCTATCTTGTACTTAAGCTTTCAGATTTCAGCATCCTCGTGACTTCTGATGCTGTCAAGGTTGTGATGCTTGTCGGCTTGTAAGGATGGAAATTCTGGTTAGCTAAGAGCAAAGGCTCAAGGACAGGGGAGCGGGTTGTTTATATTAAATGATAATGCGTGGTGTAAAATTAAGCAGAGGTAAAGAGTAAGGTCTGACTGCAAGCTACTAACTATCTAAAGCAAGAACATTCTGAAGCAGTCTTTGAAGTAGGATACTGGAGGAAAGGAAACAAAGCTGGTTTAAGCAAAGATTGGAATTTACGGATCTTTAAAGGGTCTGGCCTCATTTTGCAGGGAAAAACCCAGCCAGCCCTGTGAATCAGTTCAGGTCCTGTATGGCTGCAGCTGTGGGAGGCTGCACTTGGGAAGCAGAAAAGATTAATTTGATCATTATCTGAGGCTCTGCTCTCAAAGGCAGGATTCAGCTTCCTGAGATCCAGTGTCCCCTGCAGCCAGACACTGCCCACACAAAACTTTCAAGCTCTTTCTCCAAGTACAAAGCCACAAGGATCCATCCCACCAAATTAAACAATCACATAAAGATAGCGTGCCATTTCTGCCTTCATATTCCTCCACCTGGACTTCAGGGTGTTTGCTTATACAAAAAACTGACTTGGTACAACAGGACAATTTGCTACCTAATTATCTGTAACTAGAGTCATTTCTTTTCTAGCTGTAAATCTAGATAAGATTTGGTGCTGGTTTGTAGCACTATCACTATGATTTATGTGTACGTTTTTTCTACCACTGAGAGTTGGACTAGCTCTCTCTAGTTTTACATCATGCCTTTGATCTGAGACTCCCAATACCCTGGATAGTCCCCATAACAGTCAATTTTAGAGGGAGAGGGAGGACTCTTCCTCAACAGTACCCCTCTGGCAGCAGTTTAAAAGGTAACACAAACCATATTCACCCATCAGAATTTCATCACTCACAGCAGTAAACGTCTAAGGAGTCAGAACTTAATATTGAACTAAATGTTTCTTTGAAAATATAAGATGAATATAACTTCCCATGAACAGTGAAATAAAAGCCCCAGGCCTGATTTGATTGTGCTGCAATATTAAGGCAAAAATACAGGTTATGTTTTTTAATGTGACTGAAATTTGCAGGAAGTGCTTCTGATGCAAATAAACTCAGGGTATGCAGAAATATGTCCACTAACATAGATTACCCTAACGACACTCACAGATTGGGTCTTGAAAACCCTGAGGGGCTTTGACACTCTAATTACAGGGCTAGAACCTTGATTCCAAGACTGCCTAGGCAACTGGCAAGCCCCAGCCAATTTCCCTTATCATCAATGATAAGAGGGTTGCACACATCTCTTCAGCCTGTTGGAGGGCAAACACTTGAAAATGAGAAAACAGGATCATGAAAACAGCAAAGGGAGTTTGGAATTAATGTCTTTGTATAAAAATCCTATTTTAGCTCAAGTCCCATTAAATTAAGAAACCCAGAGACATTATTCCTGGATTCACAAGTCATTCTCCACTCGGATGAAACCGAATCCTCTGTTTTAATATAAATGGCATCTCTGAGTTGAAACAGTTTTCCAATACCCAGACTCTGACCTTGGCAGGTTTAACCTGTGTTCTTAGGGTGGCTGCGTGAGGTCACTGCCGCTCACACCTTCAGACACAAGCGACTGCTCAGTGCCCAGCTTAGCATCACCCCAGTACAGCTCCTTTCCCCATCAGACAAAAACCAACCAGCACAGTGTCCATCCTGGTGCCTCTGGCTATTGCTCACATCCAGACATTGATCAGAGCAGTGACAGCATGCTGGAAGGCACCATCGCAACTAGTGTTGCCACTCCAGGCTTCAGTTCCCAGCATCACAGTGCCACAACCTCCCATCAGCACCAGTACAGTCCATTTGCAGCATAGCCAGTGGTAACTCACCTGGCCATTTCTGCTCTGGATAGAGAGGGATTAAGTGGGCTTTGAGTGGGATTTACAGAAGAGCTGTCCATATAATTAGGCCCGCAGAGAGTTATGACAGGCTTAACAAAGCACTGTAATTGAATTGTGTGAGAACGTGTTCCAGACTACCCACTGTTCTTTCCAACTTTAAATAAACTCGAGTTTGGGTATCAGAACCACACTCCTTGTTGCCAGATGCTCTGACAACGGGATTTTTCACACATTTCGCTGGTGGTTTAGGTGAGGTGTGAAAGCAATTTCCCCCAGACCACATTCCATGTCAGTCTGAAACCAAGCAACCTGATCTGTCTTGCTGTAACAGAAAGAGGAGCATGGCATTGTTCCACCTCTTTCTAGGAGATGTTCCACCAGGCACTTCCTATCAGTGATTCTCCACCTGACCCAACCTGATGGAAGGGAGCCATCAGTACACCAGTAGGTCTAAAACCACAGGCTTCTCCTAATATTCTGTTCTTCTGGTTTCTCTCACCACTTACATGCAGACACAGATAAACAACCAACCAATTAAATAAATATATCTCTCTCTGCAGACAAGACAGACGAGCTCATCTCACACAGTACTGTTTCAGCACTCAAGTGAAGTGCTGCTCACAGGAAACCCAGCGATTTAGCTCCTTTGTTTGTGAGGAAGCAGTCATTTCTCCAGCCCAGCCTGGCTCAGCCTGACCTGGGCTTTGTGAGGAGCAGTGGGCAGCTTTTGTGCAGAGCCTGCTTTGCTCTGAGCTTAAGCGCAGGCACCAGCCAGGCTCGGCTCAGGCTGTTCGAACTGCTGCACCCTTGCCATCTCCACCCACGCCTGTCAAATCCTCACAGCAGCTGGGAGAGGGATGGAGGAATGGCCACGCCAGCACCTCACCCCCCACCTGCCTGTTTTAGGGAAGATAGAGACACCTAATTTGCTGTGCTTTACTCATAAGCAGCTTAGACCTATGATTTGAGCAGCTTTGGGATGGAAAGGGAGCTGACTGCTTTCTTGAACAAACAGCTGCTTCTTATCAGAGTCACAGCTATACCACATACCGCAGCCTTAGGGAAGACTTTCTTCATTAACCACCCAGCTGGGGAGCATGCCCCAGTTAAGATGCTGCCCAGAGAAACCCTTGGCACCAAGGTGATATGTGACCTCATCCCCACACCAGGAATTTCTCCCTGGTTTTGTGTGCAATACCAGTATGTGGTACAAAGTCTCTTAATGAGCAGCCAGCTTTCTTATGAGGGAGGTCTTAAAAAAACTAACAGCATTTTCATCTGGGCCCAGAATCCATCCCCAGTACATCTCCACATTACCGAGCTCGAGGTCCAGACCTTGCACATCCGCTGGACACACACATCTGGGAGCATGGCACCACAAAGCCACCAGAGCAGACTCCCGCCTTCCTCAAGTGGAAATTCCCTATAGGAATTAAACATCATCTCAAAAAGAGCTAGAAACAGATTTGCCATTCAGTAAAATATTGGGATGCCACCAGCATGAAATCTGTTGGTTTTTAAAGTGAATTAAGCTAAATTCCTTCCTTTTCCCTTCCGCTCTCCCCTCAGGTAATCTTTCCTATTCAATGCTTCAGCCTGACAACGAGGTTATCCCATTTCATGAGGTGTTTATATATCCCCTGTTGCTATGTGAAAACTTCTTGTGACCAGCAAAGCAAATCCTACTGCCTGTACTCAGGTGTGTTACCAGACAGGCTGAGTGGAGAACACACCCACTCCAACCTGTCTCACACCACTGTTCATGTGTGGTACCAGCAGCAGACTAATATCATCTCTTACGGAAGCACAATTTAGGTAAATGCTACAGGGTTCAGTAACGAAATAGCCTCAGTTTGCAATTATAAGTTCTGTTTACAAATTCACACTTTTAGTGGGAGTTTATTATAAATTAATAAAACAATTAAGTTCTTTTTTATCATTTCCTCAGAAGTCACTTCACAAAGTTAATCACGTCCTGGACCAAGCCAGCCTGTGGTGAAGAGTGTCATTCCTGCCATGCTTTCTCCTGCATTGATCATCCCTGACCTAATTGGTGCTGGTGCAGACTAGGGCATAAACAAATCCTCATGTACTGCTGTGAACAGTTCAGGCTATTTTATTTGCCCGCTCACACAATCTTCAGCTCATGTGTAGTACTGACACACACCACAAAGCGACCATCTCAATGGTATGTGTATTTTTGCACATTCCTATCTCCTTTCCCCATCGTGTTACGAGCTGAAAGTACAGCCCTGTGCAAACAGCAGTTTGTCCTTCAGAGAGCAGGAGGAGACGCAGCTCTACGCAGCCTGGTGGGAAATCTGCACAGTGTGTATGACCTGACAGCTGTTCTATGAGAAAATGGAGCCAAAATGAGAGAAAATTGCCTTTGAAGGTCTGATCCAAACCCCCTCACTGCCAGTTTTACTCAGTGGCACTGGGTTAGACCTTTATCCCCGAGAAGCTATTTTAGTCTGGCTCAGGAAGGCTGCCAGGAGTCAGGAAGACTCCGTATGGGGTTCCCGTACCCAACCGTGCCACAGCACAGCATGAGAATCGGGACTACCAGGAGGCTGTAAATAGACACTGGGATAGCAAGTTACTGGGGCAGGCACCTTCCTGCTGGAATCAAGGCACTGCCCATCTATAGCAAGCATGGCTTGAAGCCACGCTCCAAGGAAGGTAATTCATGCCTCTTCAATTCATCTCACCTGGTGGGGAATTAGAAAGCGGTGTGAAGAAACACGCATTGCTTCTGTTATTTTGCTCAGCGGTCAAAGGAAGCAGCCTGTAGCTTTCCATTTCATTCCCCACCAGAGTCATACTCTGATCCTGAAATCCCTACACAAGTCACAGTGCTACCACTACCGCTCAGCATTTTAACGCTTATTTAGTTCGGTATTTTTAGAAGACTTTTCTGTTTGTTTCAGCAACAAAATGCTTGGTCTCAAGAAGTCTCACAAAACCTCCTCAGGAATAGGCAGTTTTACGGTTTCTCCCATGAGCATCGATTGATAAAGAGCAGCATATGTTGTGAGTGAAATATTAGCAGAATTGGTACTGGCATTTCTCAATTTCCCATCTTTACAACACTTCCCTTTTAAACTACCTGACTGCACACCAGAAAGTTTCTTTCTTCCCTCCATGATGTGATTCTCTAACACAGTTTTCTAACAGTGCTCTAAGCATCTTCTTGGCAGCTGGTAGGTAATTTTAGGCGAACTTAGGCATTGGATAAATATAATAGACATATGAGTCTGATCCAGTAAAGGCCAAAGTGATGCTGGCACAGAGAATTGCTTCAGACAGCAAAGAAATTGGTTCACGTAACAGATTCCCACTCCAGCAAGGAATGAAATATCGAGAAGATGCTCCTCAGAAGCCAAGAAAAAAGGAGTTTCATGTAGGAGAAAAGACCAGTAATTTCCCAGGGGGAATTCCCTAAGGACATGGCATACAAGTGCAGACCGACAGCAAAGCAGGCAGCCAGGCAGCAGAGATCATACTGGGGTCTTGTTCGCTAACGTACAGGGCACACCATGCTTCCAGGGAGCCACGGGCAAAAGCTGTGCCCTGCCTTCCAGATGGAAGAGCCAAGAGCAGCTGGTTCCTTCCTAGCGTATGCTCAGGTGGAGCAGCACAGGGCTCCATCTCCAGCTCACACAATATAGTGAGGACAGCTGGTGAACAAATCTGGTTTGCTCTTGCCTTTCATCCGTGGAGTCATTCTCTAGCAGCCTCTGTTTTCACCGAGTCACTGGCTCTCGCTTCAGTTTCCTTTCAAGACACTAGTGTTTGCTTCCTCAGGGGTGGCAGTGGGCTGGCTGAGGCTGAGCCAGCCACATCCCTGGAGGTCTTACAGGTGAGGAACCAAGGCAGCTCCGTTTGCCATTGAGACAAATGGAAAGCTGGCTGTCCCCTTCCCTTGTCAGAGACAGACAGACATTTGGTAATCGCAGGATGCTTCACACCTCACCAAGGCAGAGACAAATGGATCTCAATTCTACCAGCTTTCAAAACTCCATGGCAGGGCCCTTCCCTGTACATCCCACGTACTCTCTGTGCTACAGAGAACTATCAGTCTGAAGGGAAATGTCCGTCTCGGAGCCTGCCAAGCCACAGGAACTTCAGTGCCCTCCCAGGTGTGGAGCCCTGAGGAAGTTGTGTGGGAAGAGAGGAACTATGGACTGGGTGAGAGAGCAGGGGCACAAATGTGTAACCCAGTGTCTGTGACTTCCTGCTCTTCTGTGAAACCAGACAGCTTGAGCAGCAGCCACTCATTGCAGGGGCTCCAGCATTAGCTAACGATTCCTGTCTCAGAGACAAGGAGATTAATGGCATTACCCCACCAGTGCAAAACCTTCTCTGGGGAGCAAACGCTTGCCAAGGCTCTGAGGGCTGGGTTGGTGAGAAGTGAGGCGGGACAGAGAGACCAGACACACTGGGCAGCCTAGCCCAGCTCCCCAGGAGCCCCTGTGGCATCGACACAGCCCCCCAGGCCCCTCACCAGAGTTTTCTGAGGAGAATCCAGGCACACAGGGCTTCAGGTGAAGAATGCATGAAGTCCAGCTGTGCTGCTGCTGAAATCAGAGGGGAAATTTCCATCGATGCCAACAGAGTCGGGACTGTGATTAGTATTTGTAATGAGGAAAGTGTCAGTCAGGCTTCTCCGTCACTTCCCAGTGAGGCCAGGCAACTGTCCTACTCATTTGGCTCCAACACCAGTACTCCAAACCCTCAAACCCCTCAGCCTCTCACACTGGGAGCACGTCAGTGGTACAACTGGCTGATGAGCTCTGCTCTAGGTCTGGAGGTTTTTTCTCCAAGAGATGAACAAAAGTATTAAACTGCCCTATAATGAGAATCTTTTGTTCCAATTCTATCAGTATATGAAACCCCAATATAGCCGTACAAAACTCCTCCACACCAATAACCATTTGGGTGGGGAAAGGCTCAGGGCAATAAGAAGATCCTTAAGCACTGCCGCTGTTCCTGCAATAACAAATTACCTCCTGCATTCTGGTAGCGTTTGCAGTCAATTAAGCTTCCCAATGAGCCCCCTGTCTCACTGAAGATCATTCATCCTCATTTCATGGTAAATTCTCCTAAAATTAGCTTTTCAAACATTTTGCCCTTTATGAACTGACAAAACATTATAATAATGTCTCACTGCTGATCCCAAGGGGCAGCTAACATCGTTTCCTCAGGGTGCTCCTGCTGGTTTCTCCTCGCTTGCCCCAAGCAGACATTTTTCATCGTGGAATTCTGAGCACATTTAACCCATACCTTTTACATGGTCGCACAGCAGAAAATGTTTCCAGGAAATATATTACCATTATTTACTTCCTGAGTCTCTGGGACTGTTGTACTAAGACCACTATGAAAATGGAACATAATTGACTATCAAGGAAGAGCATGTTGGATGCAGGATTAGAGAGCACCCAGTTCCGACCTTTGCTGTGCTCAGGAATGACAAGAAAACTCTGTAACTCCCTGCCTGTTACCCAGGACTTTGCAGTGCGTGCCCAAGCTCGAATGCGAGGGTTTAATCCTGTTTTACAGCACACCCTCCAGACAGACAGACTCTCACGTGCAGTTACTCTGATGGAAGCACACTACGCAACTAAGGGATCAATTACCAAACACAGCCAAAAAATTACCCAGGCTGAGTCCATACTCCCACAGCTACCAGCAGCAGGGATGATGTGTGTAGACAAAAGCACCCTCCTTTCCAGGTGTAATGCATGTTTTCTGTGAAATATCTTTACAGGAAATAGGAAAACTCATGAGCAAGAGTCCCCAGAAACATATCCCAGGAGTGCCATGTTCCAGAGGACAGGGAAAGCCGCTTTGTTTCTTTGTGCCTATGTCCCTGACATGGTATGCAGGTATTTAATCGGGGTGCTATGAGCCCTGCTGACAGCAAGACAGACGGTTCTAAACGAAACTGCACGCTTGGTACCAAGGACCAACCAAAATGCCCCAGCACTCTGCTCCAGAGCGGAGACTGCCTGGTACGACCATCCACAAAGGCTGTAGCCACACCATTATTATTCAAGCCTGACCATTCGTATGCCTGACTGTGTCTTACAGGGATGCACCAGAAACGCACAAGTTGCTCTGTATAGGGCAAAATGCCATTTTAGTGTTCTGCTCCTTGGAAATTCCCTCCTGACTTGTTAAAGAGACACCTTTAACAATAGGTGCTCCATATTTTGCATGCATCCCCTGGGATCGCGGCAGCCTCGGGTGGCGGGCATCAGATCCGAGCTGCTGTGAACCAGCTTCACTCCACTGGTGACCACTGCTGTACAGGACTGTGCAGGATGATTTCACTGCTGGGAAATAACCCAAAAAATCATCTAGGTAGTAGCCCCTCTCTGGTTAGAGCCCATAACCAGCAGCACTTTCTTGCGCCACAGAGAGAGAGGCTGGCACAGAGGCTGCTGCCATCACGCCGTGCAATTGAGGGCCAATGCAGTAAGGCAGCATTAAAGTAAATAGCAAGATCCGTTTATTCTTAATCAATGCAAAAGCATGACCAGAAGACAGCATTCACATCAAAAGAGGAAAGATAAGCAGGGACCATGTACGCCAGCTGCCACCGACAGCGTTTCCTATGGTATCTGAAGAAAGTTGAAGCCTGTGAGCAGAGAGCAATTACCACAGCCTCCAGAGAACTTCCTCTTCTGTATATAATTTTTCATACACGGAGAAATATTCTCATTAACCCACATCTAGCATGTGGAAGGACAGCTCAGCAGCAGGGCCAGGTGCAGACCCCTGGCCACGAGTCCTGGTCAAGCCAAAATTCATGTGGAACCTCAATGCTCAGCACATATTTTTGAGTGGATCGGGTCTCCCACTCAGCCTCCACACTGCCCTATGCCAAACACATGATCTTTTGTCCAAAGCTCACAAGCTGAAACCCTTCTGCCACCCCAAGCTACCAGTTGCTCCGTCTGTACAAATGCCACGGTGCAGCCGAGCTCTGGAACTGGCCCAGCCCAGTATTTATGAGAACAAAGGTACCTGTCTGTATCACACCAGAGAACCTGCAAGACCGCTGCATGTGTCTAAGCCAGCCAGCTCAGTCAACCAACTTCAGTTCCATCCCTGAAAGCGCCGAGTTACTCAGCTCTGAACCAATGCCAGGCTCTGCAACAAAACCTGCGCTGCAACCAAAGCGTGCGGGTGGGACACTGACACCCCTGCCACCAGCACAGGGTGGGCAACGACACACATGGGGATACATGAAGCTGGAGGCCAAGTGGTACCTGACGAGTCTAAAGACAGCACGAGCACTCGCTGAAACCTGCTACCAGGATGCTGCAGAGCCGCAGGATGTTGAACTGCACCGGGGTGAGACTTCACCCTGACACTGAAAGGGACAGTAAATCACCAGCAAGTCCGACAGCAGCCGGGACAAAGGTGTCACAAGAGACACACACACAAAGCTTTTTATCCCCGTGGCCTAAGTGAACACTTGGTAAAACTTATATTTTGCTTTATTCTAGCACCGAGCGTGCTGTCAGATTCTTCAGGGCTGCCTGCACCAGCCATCACCCGCCTGCTCAGCAGGGGCTCACGGGCTTCCCAGTCCCTGGGGAAGGCAGCTCTGGCGGGACAGAACACGGGCTGATGGCAGAGCGGAGCCAGGGTCCCGTGGATAACTTGAGCTGGCAGCTACTTATCTTTTTAGCCCCCTTTCCACCTGCCCTCCGCAAGGTTACACCAGTCTGGCAAACTACGGCTTCAGGAAGGCTCTTCCAGCACAGAGCATCCGCTCAGCACCCAACGGCGGTGCAGCCACGGGCGAAGGGAGCGAGGCGCTGCACCCCGCACCCGGCACCCCGCAGCCCGCCCGCAGGAGGGAGCAGCGCGGCTGTCCCGCTGCCCCCCGCGGCCAGGCGAAGCTCCGCTTTCACCCGCACCCGAAGAACGGCCAGGGTGAGCCGGCATCCCCCGGCGGAGCGAGCGGCGGGCGAACGCGGCCCAGCCGCGGCCCCGTCCCTGCGGGAAGGGCCCCGGGGCGCGCCAGCCGCGGTCGCTCAGCACCTCCCGGCCGGCCGGCCGCCCGCGCCCCTCGCTCACCGCGCCCCGGCGCCTCCGCCCTCCGCTCCGTCTCCTCCACCGCGCCGTAGCGCCGCATCGGTCTCTCGGCCTCCGCGCTGGCCGAGATGGACCGCCTCAGCTCCATGGCCGGCCCGGGCGCTGCCGCTCACTCCATGCCGGCGGGGCCGCGGCCCCCCTGCCGCCTGGACGCCGCGGAGCCGACCGCGCCTCTGCGCGGGGCGGGGGAGGCAGGGGCGCCGCGCACATGCTCAGTGCGGGGCTGGGTGGGGGGAGCCCGGCTGGCGCCGCCCGCGCTCGTACCCGCGCCCGCGCTCGTACCCGCGCCCGCGCTCGTACCCGCGCCCGCGCTCGTACCCGCGCCCGCGCTCGTACCCGCGCCCGCGCTCGTACCCGCGCCCGCGCGGCGGGACCTGGGAGCCGCCCCGCACCGGGGTCCGGGGCAGGATGCCGCCGCTCGCCCCCGGCAGCCAGGGCAGGACGGCGCCGCGCTTGCAGCCCCCGGCGCCGAGCGGCACAGTACCGCCGCCGCCGGAGCGAGGGGCAGAGGCCGGCACCCGTGCGGGAAGGGGGCTACGGGTCGGAGCAGCCTTCCCCCGTAGCAGCCTGACGGGGCTAGGGGAGGGGAACGACCGCTCAGGCAGCGATCGCGGCTGGTAGTGACTTCTCTTACAGGGGAGATGGTGGGGATAAAACCCCTGAGTGGCATCGAGAGCACACTCCCGGTGCCGTTCCTTTGTGCTTTACCGTGCGTATCCCGAGGTAACGCCAAGGAAGCCAGAGTTGGGAAGTTTGCCTGATACCCCACAGCAGCTCAGGTGCCCAAGTTAGGGCGAGCCATGGGGTGCTGGTAGCGCTGAACGCGTGCTGGGTGCGTGAAACTTGTTCCTTTGCTGCCCACCTCTGCCTACAAACTGCCTATGAGCTCTGCCCTGCCCTTCAATCAGCACATGAGATGTACAACCTGTATGTTCAGTGCTAGACTCACTAACCGGCCCTCACACATCACTGCTGTGCTCATGGGAGTTTTGTTGAGGGGGTGTTCTGTGCCATGGAGGAGAGAAAACTCCACGTCGGTCTTAAAATGGTAACACTGGTATCTCTGCGATCAGTTCTCTGCTTTTTCTGAGAGCTGGAATTAGCAAACAAATTAAGAAGAGTTGGACAATGTTTTAGAGGCACTCCGGCCTTCCTCTGCCAGCTGTGCTCTGGGATGCGCCACGATTTGCGCCCAGGCGTGCTGGAAGAGCTGTTCACGGCGCAATGCTCCATCCTCACTGGTTTAGAGACAAAGCCCAAACAGAGCTGTGAGTCAAGCAGGGAAGCTGGTGGCGGCACACTGCACCGCTGATTCGGGGTGACGGTGCAGCTGCCTTCTGGGGTGGGCTGGGCTGACTCACTGGTGAAGTGAGGAACGTAGGTGTGAGAGGAAGATGAGAGCCCATCTGGGAGCTGGATGAGAGCTGGACCGAGGGAAGCGGGCTGACTAGGGAGAAGGGCCAATTTTTGGTGGATCCCAGGGCTACTTAACTTCAATCCAACCCTTGGATGTTTTTAGAGAAAGGGTCTTTTTAGGAGATGGAGGGACGGTCCTGGTTGCATATTTAAAACTCTATATTTGTTAGTACGGGTGGAAAACACCCACTGGCCAGAAACTTGGATGCCCAGAGTTTACTTATGTAAGGCAAAGAACGTGTGAGGTGATTTACTGTAACTAGGATGTCTCCAACTGCCTGTTTGAAAACACCATGAGATGCAGTAAGGGCCCAGTTCTGCCGACAGTTAAACATAGAGCAGGTTGGCTTGCTGTTGCTGAAAGCACAGTTAAGGAAGAAAATAGAAAACTTCAGCTCCCACTGCTCCTAACATACTGCCTGGTAGGAAGACAGAGGTGTGGTTTCCCTGCCTGCTTTAGTTCCCTCCCTGTTTCCCACCAAGTCCTGCCACAGGAGCTACAGCTGGTCAGAGGCACTGGGCAAACCCGCTCCCCTGCCTGTGGCTCTCTGGCTTCCCTTAGGTGCTGCCACCGTCCCGAGGCAGACATGGCACTGCAGTGGGGTTTAGGTACTGCCTTTTCAAGACTTATGTCTTATTTACAGTCAGAGCCTTTCCAGGTATTAATGATTCATTTCAAAAGTGGCTTTAGTCTCCTACCTAATTCACAGTAGCTGCAGTAAAGTCACCATGGTGTTGGTCCTTTCCACATCCATCCCACCTCTCTGTCGGGACACAAACGTGCATCTGTAGCTCAACCACAGCATGGGTTAACTCAGATTTATCTCTGCTGCTTCCAGCACAGAAGGTCAGAAAACACAGCACAAATTCAGGAGATGTGGTAGCAGAAGAGACAGGGCAGATGTGTCCAGTAGAGAGAATGGAAACTACCTGCACAGACCAGTGTCTGTCACTGCGACCCGAACACTGACTTTTCCCCTTCCCATTTTATTTTGGTCCCAGTAAACTCTTTCTCCATTCACTCTCCTTTTAAGGTACAAATTTTACAGAAAAAGCTGTTAGAGCATCTGTCAGATATGTTAATAATACCACGGGCAGTGAAGTCATCCATGCAAGAGGCTTATTTTCAGCACTGGGAGCCAACTCCAGTGCTATGACTGGACTGACTGTTGTGCAGGTGAGTCACTGCTGTGCAGGAGGCTTTTGCACTGGTGACAGGTGGCTGTAGCCACACAGGAAAACAGGAATTCAGCAAAGCCAGGTGCTGACATGGATTGGTCTGGGTCATTTCGGAAGGCGTGCAAACAGAGCAGGCAGCAAGTGCCGTTTTGGTGCGTAGGACACGGCCACTTCACAGTCATAAAGGTACTGCATGATGTGTGCAAACAGGGCAGCACACATCTGGAGCACAGGCCTTGGGAACGGAGCCCCCCTCACCTCACTTGGTACCAAACGGAACGGTGATGTGCTGTAAGCCTCCCCTTTACCTACACACCTTTGAGTCTCACACAGCTCAGAGCTGCCTGCAAGCTCCAAGGCACATAGAAAGGCTGTATCAGTGTTTTGCTGACCCACGTTCCTATGCAGTGTGTGTGCCCCACGGCCCTTGCACCCTAACAGGCATGGCCATCACCTGTGTGGAGCACTGCACTACCCCCTTCACTCCAACTGGGAACTATCTTCATGACGCAAATTTCTCTCCAAATTCAGCCTTTGCTCATAGTGAGCCTGTATTACATCTGTTTTTCAAATTCTGCCCCTAAACAGTAAGCAAGAGGCCGTACGGGTAGCTGCCATACCCTATCAGGTGTAACTACGACAAACACAGTAACTCCTTACTCTACAATGACCATTCTGAGCCAGATGCTGACAAATCCTCCAGTGTCACTGATGTATCAGGGCAAATCATGAACAGCTAACAACAGTCTTGATACGTTTGGGTGTCAAAGTGCAAGGCGCATGAAACAGAAGCAGCTGAAGACCCTTAGCTGGTAACTAAAGGTGGTTTTCACTTCACTGAGAGAAATTAGTAGTGGTGAGGAAAGAACACTGCAGGGAACCAGAGAGATAGACTCCTCCAGGGCAAGAGAAAGGAAAAGACTTAGAGATGCAAGAAGAACTTGTCAGAACCTTTTATTTCCTTTTCTTTGAATGTAAGGGAGCACGTGCAGCCTTTGGCTGCTTAAGCATGGGAAAATTAAGCAGAAGTAGGAAAAAACACCATCTCTGTGAGGCATACATGAAACAGCTGCCAGGATTAATCTTTACAGCACTGCTGTCTACATTTCATGTTAGGGGTTGCACAGCAAAAAGGGGTCACAGAGGAGCTTGAAGAATGTTTTAGCAAGGGTTTAGGAGAGCTAAATATTGCAGTTTATCCAGGGAATAACCACAAACCTGACAGGCACTGCCTGCTGTACCTACTCGTTAAAACTTGTCCAAGAGGGAGTACTGGTATGTTACTGGAACGTTAGGGCTAGTTGGATTTAGATAGGTGATAAAATTAATGAAAACACATGAAAAATTTCTTAAGTTCCCCAGTTATTTGTTGTCTGTGGATGACACAAGATCACCGGTTCGGTGCAGGAGACGCTCCCTGCTTTGTGTTGTGCAAGGATTCAGACTGGATGATCCTTTTTGTTCCCATTGGCCAGGAAGTCTCTGAAACAGGATTTTTCAACTTGAAACTTTTCCATAAAGCTTCCCCCTCATTCTAAATATACAAGAAGTTACAGCAGGGAATGGAGGTGGCATCTCTCTTGCAGTTGTTCCATACATTACTCCCTTCAGCCTCAAATCTTCTGTTTCCTCCCCAGAGTATCCCACACAAGCTACACTCAGGGCAGTCTTTCAGTAAGGACCCCACTGCCAGCCTCTGCTCTCCTTAAAAGCTTTTTGCATCTTCTCTCTACCCGATTCCTCAGTTCCCTCTGCAGCTGTATTAACTACCTAAACAGATAATGGTATCAAAGTTTTACCTCTTCCTAAGAAATGATAAATCAAGTCCACTGGCTGCAGTGTAAGGCTTTGAAGATGGGAGTTTGGTTCTGAGCTCGTCAGAAGTGCAGATGACTGGAGGTAGGTAAGGAAAGGCAGTGTATAATCCCTGCTTATCTTTTACTCTGCTCCCATGTTTAGGTCTTGGACATCAAAGTGAGCTTTTTGTTGCAGGTGGTCTGTGAAGACCCCAGAAGAACGTTACATAAGACCCGAGTTTGTTTATGCACACGCTGGTTAAAGACAGACTGAGCCACAGAAGGACAGTGTGTAAGGTTTATTAAACCTTTGCAAAGCCACAGACATTTCTCAGGCAAGTTGAAATTCATTATTTTAGTCAAATTCAAGTATTTCTTGCACTTCTCACCAGACTGGCACTAGCAGCAGATGCAGCAGCACAAGCAGAAAGCATTGGCACTTACAGTAGGCAGTGGGAAGGCTGAAGCTGCATAGATTTCAAGGTTGTTCCATCCAGAGAACTTATCAGACATGATAACGAGCCACAGGCACTTTCACCTTCGCTGCAGTATGAAGCTGGTTGTTTTACACTGTGTTCCTGGTGTGAAAAGGACTCCTGGTGAGCTCTCCCAGCCTAGGTGGCTGGATTTCACATGCCAGTGAGCACAGGGGGTACATTTGCATAAAAGATTTGCAGTAGAAAAATACATTTCGTAATTCTCATCAAATTCAGACCCTGCATCTCCACAGCTACCCAGAATAGCACCCAACACAAATGTCTTCTCACCCCATCTGCTGTTAGAGAGGACCCACAACAGGAGCACATCACCTGAGCACATGCCTGGGAGCTACAGGCAGTGTGCTCCCTCCTTCCCCAGCCCCAAGGTGAGGTGCAGTTCTGTTTGTCCTTCTGGCTAGAGAAATCTGCATGGTCAGCTGGCACCAAGATCAGCACAATCCCTTGCAACAGCCCTAAAGCCCAGGCAGCTGCTTTTGAAAGGTGGGGGGTGTGGGGGTGTTAAGACAAAGTCTCACCCATCTTTTTGTCTTTTTTTTTAAAGAAATTGCTGAATTACTAGAATTAAATCAAGCAGAAGGTTATAATGAAATAGGGTGGGACTGGATGATCTGGGCTGGACATCTAGCGGTTCTTTCCAACCTCAACCATTCTGTTATTCTAGGAAATTAATCTTCTAAGCCAAAAAACTGTCAAGAAATAATGAAGTCTTTAACAACTGAGGGGTTAGGTCCTCAGACTAAATTGAGAGGCAGAAGACCTTCAGAAGGTGCACTAATTCATGCACACTGAGAATCTGTCCCAACACAGCTTCACAGCTTTGTATTACGTGGGTCTGTAACGCATCCGTGCCTGTAATCACAAGAATAATCCCAAGGTTGATGTGGAGAGAGCCTTGGGTTACCTCACTGCCAAGTGCCTTAAGATGAGAAACAGCACAGTGAAAGGATTATGCAGGATTGGAAGTTTTCTGGAATACGAGCTACAGGCTTCTGTGATGGGAAAGAACTATAGTAATAGAAATATGGAAAGAAACCCAGAAGTCCAGAGCCAGGGAAACTTGAAGACAAAGCAGGATTTAGCTCGAGTTTCCAAGCAGAAAGCTAGCAGCACAAAAGCATACAGCAGTAAGCACAGCTTGCATAAGCTTTTAAACCGTTTAAAATAAAAGACAGAACTTTCATTCATTAAATACCTCTCCTGAAGAATAGCATCAGCGTTATACAGATCATGAGAGTAGTTTTAGATTCTTGATTCACCTGGGGATTAAGCTTTACCACCTCCACACATGCAGAAATAGAGCTGCAGCAGAACATCGCATGCTGCTTACACAAACCAACACCATCTCACTCTTTCACACTCCTTGTCATGTCATTACATTCCAGTTCCCCTCTCCAAGTGAATTCTATTAATCATTAGACACTTAAGGCATAAGCAGAAATAAAAATAAATAGCATCTGTAAAAAAAGGACATATTTAATTAGCACACCCTATCTGAAACGTTTGAGCCTCACACACTGATAAGCACTACTCTGATCATAAAAACAGCAACAGAAAAGCTGCAAGTGGAATTGCTCCTCTATCCTGAGGACATGATACACACACTAACAATTCAACAGCTACTGCTGTCTGAAACACCTATTCACTCGTCTTTCATTTTTAAATAGACAGATAAAATGCAGCCAGTTCCTCTGCAGACTGCTGCCAGCATGCCCAGCGTCAGGACTGCCCAATTCACACTGTGGGATTCACACAGCAACACCCACAGTACTCCCACAGGGACATGTATGATGGACACCAAGCAGGGCAATTCCACTCACAAGCAGGAGCATCTAGAATGAAGCTACTAGCTTCAGAGCAACCAAACTCGGGTTCCACCAGTGCCACCCATACCAGGGAGTCTCGGGTTTCTTACACAGAGATGGATTCTGGCATTCACACCACCTGCCTTCCCGTGCTGCTGCTTCAACGTCTTACATCTTGGACATAATGACACAGTAGGAAAGAGTGAAGGTGTCAAGACTGCCATGTACTCTTCAAAACTTTGACCCGAGGGGCCAAGGGAGAAGCTGCTGACACACACAGAAAGCTGAGGGTGGGCTGAGTTAGGTTCCCTCCTGCAGGAGCTGCCATGACCCCAAGTGTCAGTACGCAGCCTCCCCCAGAGCACTCTGCCCAAAGCTAGTTATCTTTACTCTCCCAGCTGAGACAGAAGATGTACAAATATATTTCAGGTTTGTATATTCTACGAAATAACTAACTGCTATACAGATTTTCACGTGGCAGAAAGCAAGCCTGCACCTACAGCACTTGTCTCCTCTGAACAACAGACTCAGTGTCACTTCTCAGGTAAGAAACCACCACACTGTGTTTGGCAAAAGCAGTCTTGCACTGATAACAACTGTCAAGTCCGACAACTGATGATTTCAACATTCTATTACCCTTCTAGCAATTACAAGTTGCTTGAAAATGAAATTACAGTTTCATGTTGCTCCCCAGCGAGGCAGTCTGACATGCTGTGCAAGCGCCTGCACTGCCCCGCCAGTCAGTTGTTCCCAGAAGAGATGGGCTGGCAGCTCGAGAACAATAAAATGCCAACATACAACTGGCCTCTTTTATGAAAAATAAACAGGCACAAAGACAAACTGTTCCACTGCTTACACTAACCACCAAATGGTGAGATGACTGTTTGTTTTAAACACAGCAATGAGGCTGCAGTGCAGTTTACTGACTCCCATAAACTCGGCTGAACAATTTAGAATGCGTTCAGAACTGAAGCTCTTACTCCTCTGATGACTCTTCATCTGCATTGACCTTCTCTCCTCGAAGCCACATAAATGCTGACTTTGCTGTGCCATCTCCACTCTGCTGGGAAAAGCAAATGAAGGCAGCCCAGACAAAGCCACAGAGCCCCGTGTATGCTGTGCGTAGGTGAACGGGCACCAAGAGGAAGTTTGAGAGCTGCATTGGGAGGAGAGAGAGCTTGATTAGTGCTCCAGGCAGCGCCAGGTCTCACACCTGCGCACCCAAGGGCTCCAGTGACTTCTCCCCGGGGAGGACACACTACAAACACCCCAGGTCAGGTTTTAGGAGAAAGGCAGGCTCCCCGGGTTACCCTCCACACTCACCTGCACGAAAGGCCAGTACATCAGTCCTGTCTGAAATGAAAAGGAACCACTGGTTACTGGTTACTCTTACCAACTTCAGCCATGATTCACCTTTTCTTACCACATCCAGCCAAGACTGAAACATGTTTCAGTAGAGTTAATGAAAGCTATTTGATTGCAAATTACCTTGCTGAACTCAGAGGCTGTAATACTAACCTTCTCCTCATCTCCATGGGCCCCTATGCTAAGAGTTCCTCAAGCACATTATTCTCACCCGTTTTAAATCCGAACCCCCAAGCACAGGGAAGTCTTTGCAGTCACCTGACACCAGGCACAGAAGCACATTTACCAGATGGGTGAACAAATGTTTAACTATCTGAACATGTGTTTCAGCCGTGAAGGAAAAATACCACTGAACACTATTTATTTCACACTTGCAATGCTCCTTCTACTTACTCATGCATGTAAGGCTTTTCTGCAGAAATCAATGGGTAATTTACTCACAGCACATAAGGTCAATACAAACCTTATGCTTCAATAGGATATAGTGGGTACTGGTTTTGGAATCATCTTCCATAGGAGTAAAAATAATCCTTTTCTATTCTACCTATATAGTTCCACAGTGAAGAGACATTCACATTGCATTACAGTTTCTCCTCCTGTTATTTTTTTTTCCTGCTCATTTATCTTTCTTCTTGTGCCTCAGAAATCTTTAAGATTCCAAATTTGTTCAGCTCTGAGGTAGAATGTGGTTTTTTCCCCTGTGTACATAGAAATGCAAACCAAGCCCAGCTATTTATACCAAAGTCATCCTAAAACGAGGGACTGTGTTTCTGAAAGTGAGAAGACTGTCACTGAAAAGCACAGGCTGAAAACGATTCCTTAAGAAGATGTCTCTAACTCCTGATTTTCAGAGGTGATCATGCCAGTGTCACCAGCAGCACTGCAAACTAAACTCAGCGTGTGGGTACTCCTTTGGGGAAAAGGCAGCACAGCCTTCAGCAGAGTGAAAGGCTCTTGGAGGAAGTACTATGTCAGGTATTTTATCCAATAATGTTATTTTTAATTGCTTGTCTCACCTTGTATGTGTTCCAGAATTTGTTTTTACAGTCCAAAAAGATGTCCTCTTTCCTCTGAAGGATGCTCATACCTGGTGGCAAAGCAGTTACAACAATCAGAAAAAAAGCTACAAAAATTAAAACGTTTGTTTCCCAATGATACCCCAAACTCTTCTCACAACACACTGCTACAGCTTTGAAAGAAAAGCTGATACAATTTGAAGGAAATAAGACCATTCCAGCTGCCTAATGGTGCCCTAATGGTATCTCCTCATCCGTTGACTTGGCTCTCAGTGTGGACACCACAGACCAAGTGGAACACAGTGCACAGGTGAAAGGGCACCTCCTGTTGTGTCTTTAGGTTTGGCCACCATCACCACATGATTCTTCCACCTCCACAATTGTCCACGTCAAATCCAAACTTGAGAACTGATAAGCAGATCAGTTCTGAACCCTACTCGTGTAGCAGTCCCCATAGAGCATCCCAAAATTTTAAAGAAATTCCAGTTGATCCTCTTGATTCCAGCCCAAGCCAGCATCACAACAGGCTCCCTGTCATTGTACCCAAGATCAAGAGACAAGCAGAACGACCTGAAATTTAGACACTTATCAGGCACATGCAGACTGGAAGTAAGTAACTGCCCATCACACAGAATATCACTCGAAGGCCTCACAACAATAAACCAAACCCTTCAAACACTTTTTCATGCGATGGGGCTCCTCAGGTGTCAAATTAAGGCTAGACCTTTCTAAGAGATGTAGCAGCTCTTCAAAAATCACCTTAACTGGGAGACGTGACCTATATTAAGCAAAGGTACGAGGCAGCAGGCTTTAATGAACCAATCAAACATGAAAAGCTATGCATCCATACCCAAGCAGAGGCCCAAAGAGGCCCAGCCCAACCCAGGCATCTTTCCAGGTATTCGCATGGCATGAGGTTATCAGTGTCTCGATGGATATGTTAATTTGGTATTACATCACACTGCTACCCAGTTCTGGGATTCTGACCACCCTTCTGTGGTCCTTCAGATCCTGCTGGGCCTCGGGCAATTCTCTGCTCACATTTGGACAGAATTCTGAGAGTCGGCAGTGGCTGTGTGACTTCTTCCTCTGTGCCTCTGCAGTCACAGTCACGGACTGAAGGATTTCCCTGCCAGGGGCATCAAGTGCAGCTCTCCCACTCCCAGGCACAGCGTGCCCATCCCATGCTTCTTCCACGTCAAGTCAAAATCAAACGAGTGCCTGGTTCTACACTAGTCTCACCTATTACCTTTCCAGTTCCCTCATGATTCCTTCTGGGATGCTGTTCTTCTTACCCGCTGTTGCTGGAGGCCACCCGCGAACAGGACGGGTGAGGCGCGGGCTGCCCAGAGAGGGCAGGTCCGTCCCTGGAGCTTTCGCTCGGGGCGTCCCCGCTCGCTGCAGGGGTGGGCTCACGGCCTCCGCGGGGCCCGTCCTACCGAACGCAGCCAGTGACGCCTCGGCACGGCTGCTTTCCCCGCTGCCCGGCGGGCCGCCTCGGGGACGGTCAGCCCTCGCGGGTCCCGGACGCTTCCTCAGCTCCGAGCGTGGCCCCGGCCGAGGCCCTGTGCCGGGCCGCGGGCGGTGTCGAGCCGAGGGCGGCAGCGCTGCGAGCCCAGCCCCACGCCGGCGCTGCTGAGGCTGCGGGAGCCGGCCCACGGCGGCCAGCACCCGGCAGGGGCGGGTTCCCGGTTCGCCTCCCCATCCCGCTCGGGCCGATGAGCTCCACTCTCGGTGCGGGCTACGGGTCTCGGCTCGACGCCGCCCGCGGCCCGGCAGGCCCGCCCCGCCGCCCCCCTAGCACCCACCCGTGTAGAAGGCGAGGACGGCGACGGGGGCGCCGAGGAGCTGGTCGCAGAGCACCTTGCCGATGACGGCGGCCGGGCGGCGGCCGGGCAGCGCCCGCTCCAGCGCCCGCAGCCAGACGTAGCTGAAGTTGCCGTGGAAGGCGAGGGCCACCAGGGCGACGCGACGCGTCTGCGCCCAGTCGGGCGGCTGCCGCCGCCGCCGCCACAGCTGCTGGGCCGCGTCCCCCGCCGCGAAGAGCCCGCCGTAGAGCAGCACGTTGCAGAGCCAGGGGAAGCGGCGCACCCCGCCGCGCAGCAGCGCCCCGGCCATCGCCCGCCGCCTCTTCCGCCCGCCGCCGCCTCCTCGCAGGCCCGCCCGCCGCCACCGCCCTCGCCATCTCCGCGGCACCCGCGCCGCGTCGGGGCCACCTCGCCCGGGCTGTCGCTTCTGCTGGGCCTGGGCCCGTTCCCGTTCCCGTTCCCGCCAGGCTGCCCCCTTCGGCGGGCCCGCGGGTGATCGCTGAGCTCCCGGGCTCGGTGCTTCAAGTGCCCGCGGCCGCTCTGGCTGCGGTCAGGCGCTGCGTGGCATGTATAGCACCGCTGCCACGGCCGAGGCAGGGGAAAGCCGGGCACTGACCATTCGTGGCCTTTCTGGCCATCTCCTTGACGCCTACGCGAGTGGGTTATGGCTTCTTTCCTGGTGTTACGCACCCAGGTTTCTGTCATCTCACAGAGCCTGTGTCTCCTCCACTCCTAGCCCCAGTGTTGAGACAACTGGAGGAGAGACACCGGTTGACTCCAGGTGCTCACATACACTGCTTTGTACACGCAGGACCCTTGCCACAAAGATTTCAAGTCCCCGCAGGGAGCTTACAGCTCAGATACTTGTGTCCTGCATGGTGGCCCCTGCCGAGCACAACCCTGAGCGCTACTGGGAGTTTGTGGGGATGGGCTCAGACTTGACCTGGGAAACCATCTCCAGGCAGGTTGGGACTTCAGTATCCCGATGCCAGCTGGGGTGAACGTGCTTGAAACCACCGTGGAATCTTCCAGGAAGGGCTGTGAGCAGTCTTGTATATGGAAACGCATTTTGATGGCAAAGTGGGGCATGGGAAGCTGGCGGTTCGTGGGCCCACAGGCTGTCCTTACCCATGTCCCAGCACACAGACGTGGAAAAAGCAGGCCGAGGGCATCTGCAAGGTATGCTGTTATGGACCATAAATGCTGTTTAAAGGGAGAGGGCAATGCCACAAGTCCCTCTAGTCGGAAAGAGCAGAAATACAGCTCTAGCAGCCGGGGCCTAGGGGCCAGGCACACAGGACCTGCACCACACTTGTCTCTCCTCCTTCAGGGCATGTCTCAGGGTGCTCTCTGCCGCGGGGTCCCTCCTGGGCCCGGCAGCACAGGGAAGCCGGTTGCCCGGGACGCATGTTCAGGGCCAGACAAGGCCTGTTCATCCGGGCTGCACAGTGTTGCCTGGTGGGACCCATGGTCAGAGGACTGTGCTTAGTCCCCGTAAGGAGGCCCTGCGGACCGAGCTGACGCCGCCGTGGGGATAGCCGAGATGTGTGCGCGGGCTGGAGCCGCGCAGGGTCCTGACGGGGTACCGGGCTGCCCCGACCCGCCGCCTCAAGGACTCGAACCCACCACACAGCAGCATCGCTCCGCGCAGGTCCCACTCTAATCCTCGGCGGGGGCAGCGCCAACTGCACATGCGCCGTTACCTGTCACCTCCCCGGCCGTTCTCCGGGACTGTTCCACCAGCTGGCGGGGGGCGGGAGCGGCTCCTGGCGGCGCAGTCCCCAGCTCCGGCTGCCGCCCCAGCGGCGCTGCCTCGCGTCCTCCCCGCCGGCTGCCGCCGTGGTCTCGGCCGCGGGGCGGGCCTGCTGCCGTTCCCTAGGTGAGCGCGTTGCTCGCCCCTCCCGCCGCGGCCTCGTCAGCGCTGCCAGCGTGGAGCCAGCCGGGGCTGAGGCGGAAGCGCCCGGTGGTGCGCGCCGGACACCCGCCGGTCATGGACGCCTCTCTGGAGAAGGTGTGCGGGGAGTGCCGGGGCTGGCGCGGCCCAGGGGGATAGGGCAGCGGGGGGCCGGAGCGGCGCTGAGGCGCGGCGGGCTCCGAGGGGCGAGCGGGCCCCGGTGGCCGCTGCGCTGGCGGGCCGGTTGGAGCCGGGGCCGAGGAGCGGCGGAGTCCGGCTCCGCAGGGGGGCGGCCGTGCCACGCCTCGCCGGCCTGAGTCAGCTTCGCGTGGGGCAGCTCGGAGCCGGCAGCGGAGCCCCCGGGCGGGCCCTCCCCGCCCGGTCGCGGCGCACGGCCTCCGCCGCCCGGGTGAGCGCCGGCTGCGCGGCCGGGTCCGCAACAGGCTGAAGAGCTCCCGGGAAATGCTTTAGGAACGGACGGAGCTGCTGAGAGGGCAGAGCGCCCCGCAGCAGGACAGCGAGCGCTGCCTGACCCGGCTGTGCACCTGTAGCGGAGGTGTTGGCGGCCCGTGTCCGCTGCCCCCCGCGCGGTGTGCTGCACAGAGCAAATATTGATTCTGCAGCGCTGGAAGTGGCTGGCAAAACTTGTTCTGCCTTTGTCACTGTGAGTCAGTCAGAATCCGGCAGAGTGGTCTGGGACCCGCCACTTCCTTTGGCGTCTCCGGCACCTGCCGTGCTCCAGCAGCCTGCCCTGGGAGCGAGGGCCAGTGTTGCTTATCACCAGGACAGTGTACATTTGGAACGACTTACACCTTATGAGCTTAAGAGGCGTCAAAGCATCCTTCTTTTTGTGTTGTGCACCATATGCAGTGTGTCTGGTCATCTTCGGAATTGGCTAGAGACGATTGCATGGGACTTGCACTGGTGACTCGAACAGTGCAGGCAGGACATGGCTTTCTGATGTGGTTAGTGGCCTGACAGGCACCAATTCTCATGAGGAATGCAGTGTTAAGAGAGTACCTGGTAGCCTTTAAAGGCTTCACTTCCTTGCTAGTGCTGACAAAAGTTTCAGTGATGGCTGTTTGCTTTTAAAAGGTTTAATTACTTGAGTCAAAGTTAACTAGTTTGGAATATGGTCTTTATCAACTGTGCTCAAGCAGAATACTAGTACAAGAAGGAGTTATCTATGGAAGGCACCCCAATACAGGGCAGGTGATTGTCCTGTAGTACCGACAGAGGCCTGGTAAACTTTGATATTCCTCATACGATGAATAAAAGCACTGTAAGAATGAAATACCTCAATTTCTTAACAGAATACAAGTCCCTGCTTTGGTTATTTGTATTTTTGATATACAGAATAGTCTATAATGATGAGGGCCCTACAAAAACTTGCATGTCTGATTTTTTGTTATAGATAGATGCATATAAAGAGTTATTTGGTTTACTTCCTCTTGTTTGTCAAGGCTTTTTCCCCAGGTACAACAGAAGCTGTACTCTTCTGTATGATAATGTGCTGTGAACCAATTTTTGCCTTTAGCCACTTTGCCTTTAGTGCTCTCCTGAAATAGTCTTTTCTTAAGATTGTTGTTAGTCAGTACAGTCTGCACTTTATCTGGTCCTGAGCAAGGCATATGAGAAGTCTTCTCCCTAAATAAATTTGAAATTCATCCAAGTTGGGATATGTTTATCCTCGGCAAATGTGCATCCTCTTCCCTTGCACTTATTTAAGCGCTGTTGTAATACATCTGAGACTGTTTTTTCCTCGAACCGTGGATTCTCTCCTCCTTTTATATTCATACACACGCCAGTGATACATTCTTTTTAATTTGTGCCAAAATTTGTCAAAATGCTGTATATTTTATAACAAAGATCACATTCGGTAGTATCACTGAATTAGCTGTAATGCACAGGGTCACTGAAGGAGTCCAGGCAAAAAGACTGCAGGAAGAAGGGCTTTTTAATTATTATTATTTCTTGTTCTCTTTAGCAGATGGGAAAGTTTTTGAGAATTGAAAACGTTGTGAGATAGTATTGTGAGGAAAACTCTTTAGCAACTCTCACCCTAGGTGTGCACACCAACAACCTCATAGTTTTATCTTGCCAGTTATCCTTGTTTTATCACACAAACTGTTTCAGGGTTTTCTGTGCATGAATATTGTGTGTCTGTAAGTGGTACGATTAGAATTAATTTTATCTGACATCCAGAAAGTTTTTTTGGGGTCAGCTTGAGTTCTTCTGGGAGCCTGTGCTAAACTTCACTAAACTTTCAAAAAAATTGCACGCACTTGCCTTTTAGTGGAAGTGACCAATCTTCTGCAGGACTGTAAGATTTTGATTGTCAAATGAGGTGACTTTGGTAAAGTAGGGTGAACCCTTTCCTGATACCTTGTTGCTGTCCCTACAGCTGTGCTTTCCCTGAACCGGAGAAAACTGCAATGGGTTCATGCTCAGCTGGGGACTTGTGTCTGTTGCTGCTGTGCTGTGACTGCAGCACCCCAGTAACTTTGGGGAGAGCTCCTGCCTGCAGCCCTGCCTGCACGTCCTGCTGCTTGCCAGGGAAGCAGTGAAGGCTAAAAGAGCTGGTGCTTGCAGGTAGAAGCCCCAGTGTCCTCCAAGCCCAACAGCTGTGGAGTGGCCAAACCTTGCCGTCACCTGAAGAGTAAACATGGTGTCCCTTGGGCTGAAGAACACAGATGTTGTTCGAGGTTAATTTACGCTTGAGAACAGTTTTTAGTTTTGGATTGTAAAACTTTCTTCTAGGCAAATAGAGTAAGGTGGTGGTAAAATGAGGCATGCTCCTCGTGAGATAGGCACTGAGCTACACCCCTGTGCACACACAGCGGTTTGTGCAGGCTGTAGAAAAGCACTCCCTCTCTCACGTGAGAGCTGTGGCAAACTCGAGGCACTGGTATGGGAGGCACCATTCTCCCTTTTGAATGTGTAACTAAGGTTCAGGCTTATCGCAAGCGGAGAACGGTCCCTTCCTCCTTCAGTGACCCCGAGGTGCCACATGCTCCCTCTAAAGCCAGAAGCAGTTTTTACAGTTCAGAGTGCTTAAAAACATTCTACCAGGCTAGTTACAAGATAGGGGAGTAGCCACAAACCAAACCTATCGTGAGTGGGCCTTGCTGGGTCCGAGAGGCGATGAGTGCTGAAACAGGGTGGTGGCTGTCAGGATTTGAGGGAAGCACTGGGCTGTGGCACAGCCACCTTGAAGGAGGAAGCTGTGGCGGGTGCCTCCCTGGGCTCGAAAGGACGTGGCACATCTTGTAGCCTGTCTGGTCAGAGGATGACTGAGCTGTGATCAGTGGGATCCCGTGGCACCAGGGAAGCACCGAGTGCAGGCGCCAGGGCTAATGTCATGTCACATCATCATACCTGATGCTGCTGGTTTAACCCCCTTGAAGCATGTTGTCCCGTGGTTCAGAAACGGTATTTGAGAACTTGTCCATCAGTCTCCCTAACAACCGTTCAGGCACATGGAAAAAGTATTCTGGTTGCTGCTGACTGGACTTTATACATGCTTGATCTTGTTTGCAGACTGAACTAAAGCAACGTACTTCTTTATTATGGCATGTTGTTAAAGTGTGCTCAGGTCCTTCCTGAGCCCAGTAGTTCCTTGTTGCAGCTTTGCCACACCTACTCTTTTGCTGCCTGAAGTAAGTAGACAGTTGTTGCTTCCCAGCTCCATGCCCTTAACAAGGTGAGCAGAGGAGAAAGTGTGTAAATTCAGTGTGCAGCAGGAAGAGAGTTTGGTTTCTTGGAGTTTTCTTCCCATAATTCAAAGGATAGAATAAGTTGCTGCATATCTGCTTAGTAGTTGAGGGGGAAAGAAAGGATTCATTTGGAAAATGAAGATTCATCCTCATCAGCTTTCAAAGACTCACTGGGTTTGATAGTGTTTTATGGAGCTTAGCCTAACTTCTAATGACTTTTAAAGCTGCGTTTTGTGTACGCGTTCCACCAGCTCTCTGGCAGAGGGGTCTCCAGCACACGTGGTCACTAGTGAGGTGGATGAGCTGCCCGGGAAGCGTGTGCAGGTTTGAATACCTGGTGCAGTTCTGGTGGGTGAACTTTGCATCAGTCACAAACAGAAGCAGCTCTCAGCCCTTTTCTCTTTGAGTATTTGGTGTGGTGCTGAGGAAGGTTCAAGCAAATAAAACATGAGCAATGGCTGGAAGGTTGTTACGGCCACCTGAGCTGTAGCGTGCAGATTGTTACTGGCAGAGGATTCTCTCCAGTCCAGTGCTCCCTTAAGGTCTGCCAGGAGCAAAGCTCATTCATTCCTCAGGAAGTTCTCTCCAGAGTTCCTTTGGTGGGGTGCAGCTCTGGAAACCACAGAAGACATATGGAAACCTTGCCAGTGATAGCGTTTTGATTTCTCCCCTTGCTGTACCTATAAGTACCTACCCAGCATGGCAGCGTGGGTATTGTTTAATCTGGGTCTTGAGGTCTTGAAACACTCATATTTGTACAGCTTTTCCTGCGGTGCTTAACTCGGTGCTGGGCATTGCAGCCAGTGGATGCTGGAGAAGCCAGAACTGTAAAAACTCATTTCTTGCTAAGTTCTGGGAATTATTGTGGGAAAATGTAATTAAATACTTGCACTATTCTCTTGTTCTTCCCCCAAATATCTGTTACTGGCCACTTCTAAAGCAGCAGGATGGAGAGCTGTCAATCGCGGTTTGATCCAGTGTGACCGTGCCTGGCTACTGATTCTTTCAGCCACCTACCACATGCTGTAATCTGAGTTAAATCTCTAAATATTTTGGTAAAAACAGTCTCTGAACATATGGTAACTCTCAACTTTTTTTTTTTTTCTTTTCTTGATCAGTTCTTTGGGTGAAAATAGTGAAATAGTGTAAGATCCTCATGTAAATTAATCCCACTACCTCCTGTGATTAAATTTGCTCTTGTGTCTGCATCTGCACAAGCAAATATATTTGCCTGTTCAGGTATTAAACTTGGTTAGGATTTTTTTTCTTTTTAAACAGTCCCCTCCCACCTCCCCCCTCCAAGCTTAGCAGCCTACAGGGTTGTCTAGAGAGGCCTGGCTTTGTGAACCAGTGTGAAAAAAGATGCTGAGCTTATGGGGTTGATACTGAGTATCGCTGGGAAGCAGAGGGAGGGAGAAGAGTCTGTAGCAGGGTCACCTGAGTGCCTTGGGGTGTCATGCTCTTGGATGTGATGGGTCTCACCAGTGGTGGTGCCTTCTGCATTCATAGTGGGGTATGTTTAGTTTTCAAGCATAGTAGGTGGTTTATTTTTCAAGCACACTGTCCAGGGGAAGTTCAATGATTTTAAAGCTCTTGCAGCCTGACAGGCTCTTTGACAGGTGTCTGTTGGTTCCTGGTTTCAGGAGTGAATTTGGGATTTTTCACTGGTTTTGTGTAGCTGGAGGGCTGTGGCTGCTGGAAGACAAGTCTTTCCTGCATGGCTGTCTGTCTTCAGCTGCCTCCTGCAGTCAGTGTTACCCTTTTGTCTACTTAAAGGGTAAACTTAAAGGCCTCTTTCCAGGAAGTTAAGACTAAAAATTGGTTTGAAGATATCAGAAATAGGAAAAAGTAGATTTACAGGAGTATTTGGATTAGGATTTTGTCATCTATCTTGAAAGCTACTGTTGTAAAAGTTTGTCAGGGAAACCTGAATAGGAAAATGGCAGGGAAAACCACAAGAAAAATGCTTATTTAAAAAAAAAAATGTTACTTTTTTTCCCTGAAAGATGGTCGACCCTACTCTAGCAGAAATGGGAAAGAACCTGAATGAAGCAATGAAGATGCTAGAAGACAATCAGAGGTATGTGCAAAGGGTAACTACAAAAGCCAATAGCTGTTTGTGCTGAGGACTGTTAAAGTCACTGTCATTAAGTAGGAAAGAACTTGTTTCCCACATAAAGTCACTTTGTCATTCTTACACCTCTACAAATCACCACTGATTCTCCAGGGATGGGATTTTTATAATAAATGTGTAAGTTTTCATGTATGTCCAGTAATATTTGAAGCAAGTCCAGTGAGCCAGCTCCAGCTTTTTCAGAGGTGTTAGATTTTTTATTATTGCTGTTGTGCAAGTAACTTTTGATTCCTGTATGTATGAGACTCTTCTGTAAACTTGGTATTTTCTGTTAAAGAATTAAACCCCAAAACTTAGGAAGTCTTAAATTCAGTCTGAGCTCCACTTCTGTGTTGCACTCATCTGATTTGTCAGGGAAGTAGGTTGCAAGCATGTCAGTATGTATTTGGGTGAGTCAAAATTGATTACGTGATTGATGATAAAAACCACAAACTAAATCCATTGTTTATTTTTGCCTTTAATGTAGAAAAGTGGAGGAGGAAAATGAAAAGAAGTATGCACGGAAGGACATTCCTGGGCCACTCCAGGGCAGGTGGGCAACAGCTTTTGTTTGATAGTGCTTTTCAGAATTTGTAAAATGCATGTAATGCCAATTGAAATGAAATACTGAAACATTTCCCACCTTAGAGTGTGTCAGGTCACAAGTCCAGCGCAGCTTTGGTGTGCCAGAAACTGGTGCTTGTAGGTGCTGGCGTAAGAGGTGTGCTGGGTTTGTGAGCTGAAGCTGGGTCACGTGAGAAGTTTGGATCTTTAGCTGTTACCCTACTTTGCTCTGTAGCATTCATCAACTAAATGTTGCCAAGTCATACTTTTCAGTCCAAATTTTCAGATTTCAGTAGAGTTGTTTTCCCCTGAGGCTGTGTTCACACTTACTGAAATGTCCTACTGCATTTAAGGAGGGCTGTGAATTAATTCTTTTGGCATTATTTGTTTCTCTGAGAGCAAGGAGACAGTTTTGTTGCTCTCCTCAGTGTTCTGTAGAAGTGCAGTGTTGCCTTGACATGCAGCGCAGTGTCCCACATGGCCTCTTCCTTAGGTACTGGTACTTTGTGAGGTTTATTTTAGGTTTTTTTCTTACCTTTTTTTTCTTTCTATGTGGTTTTTGTGCTCCCCTCCCTGGGACACCAGTGGCCAGGACATGGTGAGCATCCTTCAGTTAGTTCAGAACCTGATGCATGGAGAGGAGGAGGAGGAGACTTCGCAGGCATACCGGTAAAGCCAGTATGATTTGTTGTATGTGGAAGATAACTGATTTCATAATTTCTGATTATTATAGAACTTAGACATTTAAGTGTTTAAAGTGTGACGTTATATACCTTTGTACTGGCAGCTTATATAGTGAACTGGAATAATGCATGAAGCTTGGCTTTCTTAAGCTTTCACTACCAATTACTGCCTTGAATTACACAAGGGAATTGTTTCTCATGTGACCCCTCACTCTTGTTTTCTACTTTCTGAAAGTTGTTTTAAGTCTGAAAGTCTTAAAGCTTTGAACTGCAGTTGTTTTTTACCATCTCTTCCAATAGATTTTAAAGAAAAAGGAGGGGGAAAAAGTAAATAAAATTGGCTTCTGTTTTTCATAAAAATGGAAACAACGCTAACTAATCTGCAGGAGATCACTGAAAGCTAACATTTGAAAAACAGTTGGGAGATTAAAAACTCCTGATGTCAAGCAAACAGCCCCCAACCAAAAAGCCCCCCTGAACTAATGAAAGCTGTGCCTCTAAGTTGCCTGAGTTTCCACTACATGAGGAGAGGAAGGTTTGAGCCCCAGTGCAGACGGGGTGCTTGGTTCCAACCCATGATTGCTACCAGCTGAGAGAGCAGCCAAGGTGCTACCCATGGCAGCTAGGACAAGTGAAGTGAGTGCTGATGTCTATGGCCGCGTTTCAGTAGGTGATGTGTGATGGTGGGAAGCTGGCTGTGCTATGCTTTCCTTCTCTGCTAAATATTTAAATTGTGTGTCCCCAAACTCTGCCACTCTGCAGTAAAAACATGCCACCTGAGATTGCCATGATATCTGTGACGTGTGCTCAGCTGGCAGTGACTGTATTCTGGCTTGCAGGCTTCAGAATGTTGGTGAGCAGGGACACATGGCTCTGCTGGGACACAGTTTGGCTGCTTATATATCCGTGCTGGACAAGGAGCGGCTGAGAAAACTTACAACAAGGATCCTCTCTGATACTACTCTGTGGCTCTGCAGGCTTTTCAGGTGAGTCACTGTGCATAACTTGTGTATGAATGGGTAGTGATAATTGTTTTAAAATATCTGTGACAGGACTGGGGATGTCAAAAGATGAAACCACTGTTTACAAACTTACAAATACTCTTTGAGAGGTCTGAAACACATCACATCAGTTTAAAGAAGAAGAAAAATGAAACTCCTTGTTGAATGGCAGGAACTTTAGTAACACGCTTGCCATAAAAATCCTTTTATAAGGGCTGTATAGTGGAGCTAAGGGCCAAAGTGCAGTTGCAGACCTACAGTTGGTCACATTCTTGTTCTTGAGGCATGTGCTGTGGTGCTGAGGCTTGAGGTGCTTCCTCTTTTTAAAAGGTGTTAATGTCTCCATTGCTCTTCCTGGGTCTAGTTTGCTTTTCCAGGTATGATGGGTGACACTACTGGAATTTGCAGTACAGTGAAGTCTTTCGTAAGTGCCCATTTCACCCTGTAGCACAGGCACCTTCAACTGCTCCACAGGAGAAGAATGGAGATCAGCTCCATGTGGGCATTGGAGTGGGGGGTTCACTGATTAGAAATCCCTGTTTTTTTCTTCCTGAACTGAAAAAACCCACAAGCCAACAAACCACTTTCTCCCTCTCGTGATAATGTATCTTTTAGAAATTCTTGCCAATGCTGAAGAGATTTATAAATTTATATTTTTTTCATGCAATGTGAAATGAAACAATAAAATACAACTGAAGTTAACCCAAATTTAGTTCTCAGAATTACAAAGGATTTTTCTTACTTCAGCAGGCTCGCCTCTTTCAGAATTTTTTATAAATTCAATTATTATCATTCTTTGCCTTTGGCTTAAAGATGTTGAAACCTTGTGCAGTGGTGAGATTTGAGGCCTTGCAGGTAACTCCTCTGTTTTCACAAGCGTTTGTGTACATGGAGAGTGTTGGTGATGTTTCTGAGTGGCATGACTAAGGGAAAGAGGTGTTTCTGGTTTGGATCAAATATTCAACATCACTGTGAATTTGTGGTTAATGGGAATGTCTGTTGGACTGTGGTCCCCCAAGTTTTGTGACCCAGAGGCAGCAGCAGAGAACAAACACCATGCTGTGAGCTGCTTCATACTTGTTAACATTTTCTGTGGCTCTGAGCAACACCAGAGGAATTTCCCTTTGCCCCTGTTAGGTCACAGAACTGTTGTGTAAAGGTGAAGTACATGTTTGCCTGTGGGTCTTTCCAGAGTGTTAACTCTGGGATATCCAGCAATATTTGCACATCAGATAGTCTGTGATGACCTGAGATATTCCAGGTGTTACATAAAGTAAATTTGTTGAGAAATGCAGCTCTGAAATTGCCCAGTACTGCTGATGCACGTGCAGATGTGCTGCAAGAAGAATCTAGCTTGAGTTGCTTAATAAATTGACGTACCCACAACTCTCACTGTAGGGGCTTCCTTTTCCACAGCTAACCAGCAGAGGGATTCCCTCAGTGTCTCATGACTCATGGCCTCTCTCTTCTTTTGTTACTTTGCTGCTGTTCTGGGCTGTGAATGTTAATATGCTGATCTGAGCTTGATTCTCGGAAGGGTTAAAAGGTGTGGGGGAGGAGCAGACACCCCCACACAGTCCCATAAGCCCCAAGGAAGCATGCCTAATAAATTAGATTGCAGCCAGAAGAGCTGTAAAATCATTAAAATATTCCAGAGAAAAGTACACGTCATTTGCATAGCTTATGTATTTAAAACCTCTGGAAAACAGTCTTGCAAAGGGCTGAATAGATTGTACTAAATTGTGGTCCTATTCTCAAACTCTGGAAAATCAAATCTCATCAGTAACTGTGGTTATTACAAAACACCTTGATCTGTGATTTCATAACAAAGTTTGCAGGTTTCTGCTCATTTACCTAATGTCATGTGTCTCACTGTGGTTTCACTAACAACTCAAAGAATGTCAGGTTGTCTTCTCTTTAAAATTCCCAGTCCAGGGTTTACCTATATATTAAACCCAGATGAAGCCTTTTGTGCATTTCCTCTCCTGCTCTGCTCTAGTCAGCAAGGTTCTGAACTCTGTAAAGGAAATCCTTAGGAGCCCAGATGTTTCTTCTTTCTTATTTATCTCCGAGTCTAAATGAAAGCATGTACTCGGCTTCCATCATCGTTAATCTCAGTCTCTCATCAAAGTCTCCTCCTACCCTGCTTTATCCTGGGGAAGAAGGGGTTTTTATCTGCAGCTGTTCTCTTGTGAGCTGCTTGTCAGTAGTATTTCAGTCCCCAAGCTGGGCTGGTTCTGTCGTTGGTCATGTTTACTCAGCTTTTCTTGCAGGTATGAAAACGGATCAGCATATTATCATGAAGATGATCGTGAAGGTCTCCTGAAAGTCTGTCGACTCGTTATTCACACACGCTATGAAGATTACACAGTAGAAGGATTTAACGTGCTGTATGCTAAGCAGCCTGTCATATACATCAGTTCTGCAGCTAGAACAGGCTTGGGCCAAGCTCTCTGCAATCAGGTAACGGGAATCCGTTGGAGTTTTAGCTGGAAGTAGAACTTACCTGGCTGCATGCTGCCTGCTTGAAATCTGGATTTTAAAAACACAGTCAGGCTTTTCCCACAAGAGACTGGTATTTGCTGAACAGTCTGGTGTGCTGCTGGTAGCAGTCCTGTAAATTGGTTGGGGCCAATGGCAGTTTTCCTTTAGATCCATGTGTCTGCCTGGAACTTCTACGGCTAGAAGTGAAGCTTCTTCCAGTTTCTTCCCAGTGCTGCTATGTTGAGATGGTGCTCTCTGCACACATTCCACACATTCACTTGATGCACATTCCGCTTGAGCAGATTCCCTTCATCCGCATTTCTTCTTTGCCTTTCTGTGGACATAATGGGTTTTTATAGCCTATAAAATGATAGATGTTTCTGAGGCATAGGATGACATGTCTGCCTGTTGAAAAGGGGCATTTTGAAGAGTGAGGAACGAGCTTTGGCCTCAAAAAAGTTGATTTTAGGAGAAGCATCTCTGCTGATTTTGAAAACTTTTATTATTTTTCCTCATGGTAGAAACAGTAGTGATGTGAGAGGGCAGTGACACAGCGGGGCGGGCAGGGAAGTGAGCCTGAGGTGATGCAGCCAAACCTCTGCAAGCTGGTCATACAGAAATGTTGGTTTATTAATTGTAAAGTGTTGCTTTATTAATTGTGATCGCAGAATTGTAGGGGTTGGAAGGGACCTTGAGATCATCAAGTCCAACTTAGTTATAAAAGTGACAGGACCCTATGTGCTAACTTAAAAAGAAGAGTGGTAATTTTGCATTGCACTTCACATAAACTGTGGGTCATGGTGAAGAAGAACCAGGCCCAAACGTACTGGAATTCCAAACACTGAGCTATTGCAAAACTCGTACTCAGTGATGCCCTGTACCCTTTATTTTCAGTCAACATTATTGGATTTTATTAAAGGGAACAGCAGAGTGGGAAGTAGGCTGTGCTGACCCCAGTTCAGAAACTCTTGTTTATCCCCATGACCCAGCACTTTAAAGAAACCCTTTTTTTCCTTAATTATGTTTAAAAGTTGTTGGTCTAGCAATGGATGATGGTAGGCTGAATAAGCTAACAGAGGCCATGTGCAGACTTTCCTATCACATACCTAACATCCAGTGCATTACTGATGTTCTTCAAGCTTAGCGTGCACTGAAATGAATGGCCAAGTTCTTAGGGCCTTTGTTTGCCCAGCCTGTGGGGAAGGCAGGTAGAGGTGCTGCCAACAGATCAGAAATGCAGACTGCAGATAAATAAAATGGTGTCATGGGAGGAACCTGGCCACACAGACTTGGGAAGTAGCTGGGAAAAGTGTGTTGGGATAGGTTGGGATCTTTGGTACACCAAGCGTTGTGTGTAGCTACTGTCTGAAGCTTCCTGATACAAGTTCCTCAACAAAAGAGCTTCAGGCTGGCCAGCACATCGGCTGAGCCCTGTGATCCCAGCAGGCAGACTGCTCTCTGCTCAGTAGCAAAGTGGCCATGACCCTTCAGCGGAACACAGCCCGTGCCCAGACCCCGTGTGTCTTAGGAGGCATTCACTGCTGGGGCTGCTGTGCAGGGCACGGGCAGCTCTGAGAGAAACCAAACAGTCGCTGTGGCTTCCCATCTCTCTTGTGCTTACTTTTCTCTGCTATTAATTTGATTATCCGTTTTACCAGGAATGTAATACCCAGCTTTTTATTGTCATATTTACTAGTTCTGGTGTCACTGTATTTACTATTGTGAGCACTTGAATTGAGTATGTCTCAGTTGTTGAAATTCCATCGCTTTTATTGCAGCTAGGGTTACCCCTTTCTTGCATGTGCCGTGTGCCTTGTAACACTATGTTTGGATCTCAGCATCAAATGGTGAGTTTATCTTCCATAAGACCTCTTTTTTGCTAATTAAAAAACCTTCACTAAATGAATGTCAAGTATGTTTGTTAGGAAAAGCTTATTAATATACTTACTTTACAAATTATAGATTGAAATCTTCTAAAAAGCTGGCACCTTGTATCTTGGTCCTGTCATTTGCAAGGTGTTTTGAATGGCAGATCATAAGGTGCTTGTTTAGAATACATGCACCCAGAGGTGTGTTTACAAACTACACCATGTGTTTGTAGGGTATTTTTCACACAGGCTTTGTCTGACCTCTGGGTTGTTTTACCTTTGGGAAGAAGATACTGCCAGCCACAAAGGTGGGCACCGAGTCTTCTGGAACTTCAGAATGCTGTCTGTTTATACTCTTAATACATTTCTCCAGCATAAGCAATTCTGTGTTGTTTGACAAACATATTTATCAATACATATCCTTTTCTTATTGATAACAGGATGTTGCTTTGTTGGACAGAGTGATTAAAGATGATGTTGAGTCTGGAAAACTGCCTTTGCTGCTTGTGGCCAATGCTGGTAAGTACTGTGGATAAACAAGAACAAACCATGCCATTTCATTAATATGTAAAATCCAAAATAAAAACATATTTTGTTAAACAGCTCAGTGGTGGCATGTCAGGAAATACCAGGAAATACCTTAATGACCACATGTCATGGCTTAACCTGTCAGGCAGCTAAAACACACAGCTGTTTGCTCACTCCTCCCCAGTGGGATGGGGGAAAGAATTGAAAAGAAAATAGGTAAAACTCATGGATTGAGATGAAGACAGTTTAGCAGCACAGAAAATTAAGATAATAACAACGATAAAAGAAAATACAAACCAGGTGATGCACAGCACCGTCACTCACTGCCCAGAACCAGTGCTCAGGGAGTTCCTGAGCTGTGCTGCCTCCCAGCCAGCTCCCAAGCTCTCTCTGGAGCATGATGCCATACGGTACAGAATATCCCAGCTGGCCTGACCATGTCCTCTCCCAGCTCCTCAGGCACCCCCACCTTCTCCTTGGTGGGGCCATGTGAGGAGATGAGAAGTCCTTGGCTGCTTGGCAGCAGTTACAACATGCTGAGTCTGCTAGTGCCTGGAACATTGAGGTTTCTAAGTATTTTTGAGATAGAATGACAAGCACAACAAACACTATTTCTTGTCTGGAATTCCCATTCCTTGTAAGTCGTCATGATATAAAAGTCTGTAGTGGGCTTTTCTTAAACACCCTCTTGCCTGCTCTTGTGTGAGTGAGAGCAGTACAGGAGGGCCTTTTACCTACAGTCCTAGTTTGCATGCTTATCCTTTATCATTGCCTTTTTTCCTTGTCGACAAAGGGACGCCAGGCGCTGGGCACACAGACAAACTTGGTCGGCTGAAGGAGCTTTGTGAGCAGTATAACATGTGGCTCCATGTGGAAGGGTATGAAACTTCAACTTCATTTCTGTGTGACTGTATTCATGTCTGTGTGACTGTACTCATTTAAAAGCCCATTTAATGGACAGCACATGGCTTCACAGCTAAGCAGCTAGTAGAGGGTGACAGGTCTATCTCTATTTTCATATTGTGTGTTACATAGTTATAATTTTGTCACCGTGTGAGGGGTGGATTGGGTTATGTATATGGGAATAATTAACTGCAGTAGTTTTCGGCTTAGGTCAGTGGTTACTTTTACTCAGATGGCAGTCTTACCTACCCCTGCTTGAAGAGCTTGGGGTACAAATAGACATAACACAAATTAGAGGAGATGATGTATGGTGGTTACTGAGAATGAGAAAGGAGAATGAAATGGGTGTGGAAGAGATGACACTTGAATGAAGGCTGCAAGAAGACCGCTATAAGTGCAGCGTGCAACCTAACTGAGTGGAGGATTAAACCAAGAAGAGAAGAAATTCAAGTAACTTGGACAGTGCTAAGGAAGACTCCAGTGCTCTATAATTATTTATGGCTTTGAGCCTGGATTAGAGATTATTTCTCCTGATGTTTCATTTTCTAGTGTTACATTTGCATGGTGTTTATTTCTGGTACTGAATTGGTGATGAATTATGGGTAGGACTTTGGGGGATGATTCCCCAAAGGTTGGACTGAAACAATTTAGGTTGAAACAGATGTTTACTTTTGGGTTCTCAGTCTTGGAACACCAAGTAGCAGCATCTACTGCCCTGTTAATGACAAATATATGACAAAAATTACCTCCATTTACACATCAACAAGAAATAGTTTAACTGAAGATTGAAATGCTCTCTTAATACATGTTTAATGTGCTAAACCTGCTTTATTTTCTAGTGTGAATCTGGCAACTTTGGCTTTGGGTTATGTCTCCTCTTCTGTTCTGGTATGTTTTACTGTATCTAAGAATTTAACAACACACTGTAGATTTTAAAGTCCTAATCTAACAGGATATCTATGCCTGACATTCTGCTTATTGCAATAACCTTCAGGCTGCTACGAAATGTGACAGCATGACTCTTACTCTGGGCTCCTGGCTGGGCCTCCCAGCTGTGCCTGCGGTGACACTCTACAGACATGAGGATCCATCTTTGGTATGTTTAACTTCTCCATTGATATTCTCAGGATCTTGAGACTTTAATTTTGATCATGCTGTAGTGTCTTGTTCTTCCTAAGCATCTAAATTATAACTTGCAAAAGCTGCTCTCTTTCAGCTGTGATGCACTCCCTGGTGAAATGGGGGGGGGGAAGGACAACAATGGAGTAACTGGAGAGGTTAATAGTGATTGGTTTGCTGTTTTGTTTTCCTCTTCAGTCCTTAGCAGCTGGGCTGACGTCGAGTCAGGCTGTAGAGAAGCTCCGTGCCCTGCCGCTGTGGCTCTCCCTGCAGTACCTGGGCCATGACGGGATTGTGGAGAGGATAAAGCATGCCTCACAACTAGTAAGCAACACCTGGTTGGCATGTTGTTTGCAGATAGATTGCTGCCTTGAGTCTGGGTCAAAAAACTGATCTAAAGAGTTTGGTCTCCAAGCAGAAGCAAAGTTCAGACAGTAAGGTAGTGCCAACAATGCCCAGATGGCCAGTGACTGTTTCACAATAGCTATTAACACATCTTCTTGACTATTGTCATGTGTTGTAGAGGAGTCAACCCCAGATGCTGTAGCCATTGACAGCACAATGGCTCATACTGTGTTGCAGACAGGTTATGAAAGCAGGGTAGTGTTTGAGCAAGGGATGTGCTTTTACTATTAGATCATATGTTACATTTTCTTTAATGAGAATATGTAATTCTGTGTTCTTTCTAAACAGTAAAATAACATAACTATGTTCATTTCTGTATTTTAACTGTCTTGCTTGAAAGCTGTTCAGAGAACAAGTTTCCTGTTCTCCCCTCCTTGGCATCACGTTGGTTTATGCAATGGCACATTATAAATGCCTGACAAAAAGGACTCAACATGTTTCTTCTGATGCCGTGTGGCAAGGACGCTGTTCATGAAGTTGAGTCCTTAACCTAATATAAATGAAGGCCCAATATAATGTGTTAGTTTAAAAATACATTGTTATATGCAGAGCATTCTGTCCTGGAAGGTGTGCAGTGCTGGCTAAAAATTCAAAGGGTGGCAGAATGGGACAGGAGGGTTCTGCAGTGGATAGTGCAGAAGCTGTCTGCAGGAAAGGCCTAAAAGTGACACAGTATCATTAGTTATTCAGATTTTGTGTCATCAAAGATTGATCTTGGCTTCTATAATGGGCTATTAATAGTCTTAAACCACAATGTAAGAATGCCTTTTCTAATGACAATAATTTAGAAAGCCCTCATAACCAGTTGCAGCAGTAGCTTTGAGAAGATGAACTGTTCTGCCCTGGGCTGCGCTTTAGATAGTGATCAGGCTTTGTCATCAGTACACCCAGAAAAACACTTTATTGTAGTCAGTGCTTTACTCAAACCAAAATATTTTTACATTACATTCAAAACTTAAAAATAAAAACTGGACGAGCCTGACAGGCTGTAGAGGTTGGTTCAGAAATAGAAATGATGGTAGGGACTGCTTAATGTTTTTTTAGAATGACTTTCAACTTCTAAAACTGTGTGTTTGTCTCTTCCTTTTGTTTCCCTTCTGCTGTGGATGCTCAGAGTCAGAGGCTACTGGAAAATTTGAAAAACCTGGATTTCATCAAAACTTCGGTACAGTTTACATTTAATATGTTGGTTATGTTATATAATATGTTGGTCTTTGCTTGTTAAAAGATAAATTTGATGTAGTATTTAAAACTATTACTTAAATCCTTACCGTTGTTTTGAAGATGCTTGGTGTCTTTCTAATGAGAACCATTGTGTGGCTTGGTTGTGTGTGACCACAGGTTGTATCTGTTCAGCTGCTGTGTGCTCAGGCACTTGGTGGAGCTGACAAAACAACAAACATCCAGGGACTGTTCCCAGGGGTTGATGGCCTTCCATGTGAAACGTGGCTTTGTTCAGTAATGCATTTAGGAAACCAATTTCCATAAAACTCTCTAACACATTCTGGCAGCACGTTACCCAGACACTGAGATGATGCTGTGACCCCTGTGACACTGTACCTAAAATTTATCCCAGCTGAGATTTTTATTCCAGAAGGAGTTGCAGAAATTACATTTAAGCCATCTAAGGATGTATATGCAGTGCTAAAGCTTTAAAAGCTGTGTAATAACATACATTTTTAATTTTTTTTAAGGTTGAAGATGAGCTGAGTTCACCAGTGGTAGTTTTCAAGTTCTTCAGGGAATATTCAAACAGAGGTATGTGGCTTATAAACAAAAGCCCTTGCATTGTAGGTTTTTTTTAAATGACTAATCAGTACAATTAATTTGATGAGGTAAATGTTACGCAGTGCACTTCTCTTGTAATGTGCTCTTAAAAAGGTTGTGTTTTTAAAATTAGTGTATTCAGTGCTCTGGTCTAACTCTAGTATTTGTCATGTTCTATATACATTTAAAGAAAAAAAAGTCCTTGTTAGTCTGCCTGAGGTCCAGTACCTCGTGTAGCTGTGTTATACTGCCTAGGAAATGTCATTGTCTTCTATCTACATTTTCGGTTGCCTTTTGTTTAATTAAGTAAATAAAACCCCACTTCTGTGATTCTTGTATCTTTGGATTCAGATCAAACCTCACATGCTGTGCAGGCCTCAACTATTCCACACCCCATAATAAGCAATGAAAGACACGTTTATGACACTTTCAATCAGTGGGTAAGATGCTGTTTCTCTTCAGGGGAAAAAAAGTGGTGTCAGGGATGTGTCCAGGGCGAACTGGTAGCTGCAGCCCTGGGGCAGACTGGTGTGGGGCCTGCCCTTGGCCTGGTGGCCTTTCCAGATCCGGTGACCGCTTTGGGTTAAAAAGGTGCCTTTGTATGAGGCAAAGTTGCTTTGATTGTGGTTGTTTCACCTGTAATTACAACCGAAGGGATTACTGCTTCTTCAGCTCTGGGAGTGGGTGTTCCCTGGCCCTGTGTGAAGGCCTGGCTTTGGGAAGGATGTAGGACCTCAGCGGTGTGAGGGTCAGCCAGAGCCCTGCCTGTACTTCACCTCTGCCTTGTCCCTTCAGCTAGGAGAGCAGCTGGCACAGCTGGCTCCCGCCAGCGGGGTTGATGTGGTGGAGCTGGAAGACGAAGGCACTTGTGTGCGCTTCAGCCCGCTGATGACCTCTGCAGGTAACGCTCACTTCTCCTGGCTGCTGGAAAACGGCTGGGCTCTAGAGCTGTGGGACAATCTCCTGGGGGAAAGCAGATGTATGCAGGGAACCCCTTAGTATAATCGCCCGTGGTGAGGATGTTGTTACAAGCAAAGCAAACCTGTCTCAGCTTTACCATCCCGTTGTACCTCAGCAGAAGGTGCGTTAGAGGTGGCTCAGCTGCTGTGTGTGACACTGCCTCTGCAGAGACAGACTTCAGCTCATTTTTAAAGTAATTGGGAAAAATGAGGGGAGAAGCTCTTTGTTTCTGACAGTTGCAAAAGGAGTATGAAGGATACATCACCCTTCTCTTGGCTGCCTAATGAGAGGAGATGACTCTTGACTTTCCACACAGGCGTTCCAACATGGTGCTGGTGTTCACAGTGTAACTGCCTAACTGCATGAATTATTTACTAAACATCAAGATTTTTCTGCAATGACTGATGTAGGAGGGAAACCAATTTAAATCTGTGTTGTGGAAAGTGTCTGAGATCTGCTTAAGCCAGCACGGTACAGGTCCCTTGTTTAGACTCAGCAGATGCACAGAGTGACGTGCAGGGGCTTGTGGTGATGTGTGATATATCCTTTTAGCTTGCGTGGGGTGAACAGCTTAGGCTATGCTTGAGAGGATCCTGCCACACACAGGAAAGTAGATTTAAAATAAAGTTCTTGGTGATGCTGTGATTTATTTGAATTTTTTACATTTTTTTGCTTTTAACCAGCATGGAATCTAGTGCATTATTTGCTGGGCGGTGGGAAGAGGACTTCTGGTTGTAGCTGCTGATGTAATGAAGCAGGGTGTTGTCCCTACTAGTTTGTAACATCAGAAAATCCTTTTCATTAGCTTATTTTTTATGAAGTCTTTTGTACTCTCCCTTTTTCTATGTCAGTGGTTAGAGGACTGAGGAAAAAACACTGACACACAGATGAAGCTGTTCCAGCGCTCCCTGTAGATGATATTTACGATTGCCTTAGAGGGGCTTCTTTAGAGATTACCTCCTTCATTCAGACCTCTGTGTGTCTGTTCACTCTTACTGCTCACTAACACATGGCCCTTCAGTTTTAGGAACTGAAATACAAGACGTGGATCAGTTAGTAGACTGCCTAAAAATGAAGATACCTGTGCTGACAAGCACACTGCAACTGCGGGAGGAATTTGAGCAAGAAGTGAGAAGAACAGTAGGCCTGTTGTATATTGAAGATCTCAGCTGGCCAGGATTAGGGGTTGTAAGGTAAACTTTTCAGTGTTGCCTTCAGTGTACATTTGGATAGCTGTGCACTAGTGGAGATGAGCACGCGAGCTCTTTAGCAGTGATTTGGGTGTATTGTTTGCTGAGTAGTGTCTGGCTTTGCACCCAGTTGAAGCTTTTGAGTACTTTTTAAAGCATTGCCTTTTAATGTTGCTTGGTTTGAGATTTTTTTAATTTATCTTTTTTTCTAAAGAAAAGCTGAAGAGCAAATTTTAGCAAAATTAGGGCAACACTTCTAATACTGGAGGCAGTGTGTGGATGTGTTAGATGGATGTGTAATATGTAAATGCATCCTACTGGGTAACTGCAGGGTTCATCTCTAATGGGATTCAGTAATATACTGAATAAAACCCTTCCAGGGTCTGTTCTGGTCCCCTGATCCTGCCTGCTGGGCAGGATTCTCTCTAGTTGAAGCAGCTGAAGCATAATCAATATATTGCTGAGGAATCTGTTGTGTGCAGCTTGTGAGAGCAAACCCTAGCCCCAAACCTCTGATGGCCAAAGCCAGTAAATGGGTTGAGCTGAGCTGTAATGTGAGGGGTTTGGTTCGTAAACATGCTAAATGCATGGGGCTCTTTGTGCATCCTGCAAAGTGAAATGACTGCCTCTTGGCTTGGTTTACAGGTACAGCTACCACAGCGATGGAAAGAATGATGACAAGCAGGAAAAAGAGCTGGAAAAAATCAACACAGAGCTTCTGAAAAAGCTGAACGAGCTGGAGTCTGACCTCACCTTTTCTCTGGGTAACTACACTCCTTAAAACCTCCTGTGAAGCCAGTAGTGGTTTACTGGCTGCGCTGTAGTGGTTCTGTAGGTCACTGCGATGCAGGATTGCTCTGCTGCAGAGCTGGTTGCACTAGAAACACCTGTACCTGTGTCCTGCTCGGCCCTGTTGCAGCTGGTAAATGCTCACAGGGCAAGCAAGGTGCCCTCTTCTCAAAGATACTTGTGAAAGTGGCATGTGAGCAGCTGGGCCCGAAGGGGTTCCCTGTCAGAGAGGACAGGGGCTGCCGTGCCCTGCTTCGAAAGGGGGCCTCCCCATCAGTGCTGTAGTGGGTGAAAAGCAGATCTCGGTCACAGCCCACTGGCCTGTGAGTAGATTAAAACCCTGAGCTGACCTTCAGGGTCACTGGCAGCCCTAGTGCCACCTTACAGCTGAAATAATGTGCACCTCCTCCTTGGGAGCTCTGGTCCCTTGTAGTCAGCTTCCAGAAATCGAGCGGCCCGGAACTCTGGAGCCGAATGACCTGAGCCTGGCTGGAAGGCATGTGTCTTGGCTGTGTGAAATACCCTTCCTCCTGGCTTAGATGTCATTCTCTGTCTTTGAAAACAAACAGTGCTGAAATTCCTTAGTCTGCTTAATTGATACCTGTGCAGATCCTGCCCTTAATTAATGAAATGAGTGTGTGTGCTGGGGATTCGTGTGTTGCCCTGGCTGTGAGGATGCACTTCTGTACCTGAGGAAGCCACGGTTCTCCCTGTGCTTGCAGGGCCGGAGTTTGGAGGGCAGAAGAACTGTGTGTATATTGGCATGGTGACTGAGGATCTGGACGTGTCCGAGTTGGTGGAAACCATTGCAGCCACGGGCAGGGAAATCGAGGAGAACTCCAGAGTATGTATGAGTGAACCCCAGAGCGTTTCTGCACCACCTCTTTCCCCTTCCATGTTGGTGGCCGGGCATGGTTTTGTTCTTTGTGAAGGTGAATTGTATTGATGGCAGGAAGCTGCATTAATTACTGTGGCAGTAATGATCTGTGTCCACATCATGAGAACTTCTGTTAAAGGGTTATGGTGTTCTGAGGATATCTTGATTTATGCTTGTTGTCCTGCGTGCAGTAGTTCTAATGAGAAACTCTAGTAGTACTGAAAAAGGCTCATTTTATCATGGAAATCTCAGCTGTTTGGGGGAAAAGAAAGGAAGGTGGAGCTTTAAGATAAGGCTGTGCCCTAAAATGTGTGGGAAAGATATAAATTGGTGGCTTAAAACCAGAAATTGTCTGTTGAAGTAATAAAGCTGCTGGCGTAACTCCTTGTAAAACACTTACCTGATGGTGTTCTCTGGAGTAGAACACTGGAATGGCCTCCATCCCCAGTGACTGCCTGCCCTCTTGTTCCTCCAGTCTTGGGTGTTCCATTTCATCCCTAAAAAATAAAGGGAAGCCCTTTGCCCGTTTCTGCCCACGGGAATATGGTGATTTTGGGAAGGAAGCTCTGGTGGGGTTTTCTGGAGCCTTTGCCTGCTCCCTGTGACGCTTGGAGTGTGAGATGAAGGGATGTTTGCATGTAGAGTGCCTTCAGTTTTGACCTGTGGTGGCTGAGGGATTAGGAGCCCAGTGTTGGAATTCTGGCTCATGAAGCTCCAAGGGGAGGAGCAGAGTCCTGGATGACTCGGTGCAGTCCTTGGCACTGACAGATCTTCCACCCATGATCGGAGCTTGCAAGGCAGAACCAGCCTGAGCATGACACTTTACATTACTGGCATAAGTGAAATTGGGTTCCAGAGGGAAGCTTGGAGAGGAACACCCCTACTGCAGTATCAGCCAGTCCTTAGGAGAGCTACAGAAGTGTGCTGAAAGGCAGAGCCAAAGCTTACAACAGTCATCTTGGCTGGACCAGAACACAGTGGTTTTGAATGTCATCCAGCCAACTGCCCTCAGGGTATGGAGCTTTCGGGGCAGTCGCTCCTGGCCAGCCTCTCTCCCCTTTGTTCTTACTAACTGACAGTAACCCAAACTTTGTGTCTTCTGGGGGAAGTGTTGTCACCTAGGCAGTGCCAAAACCCAGGTGAGCTTCTGGAAATTGGCATGTGTCCTGCACAGGACAGGCCTGTGCCTTTGGTTCTTGGTCTTGGGTTGGTTTGTCTGGTGTCACTGTCAGCACAGGGTGCCACAGGGATCCCACTGACTCTCACGTTAGGTTTGAAAACCAAAGCTGAGCCTAGATGGACACACACCTGGTTAGACTTCCTGGGAGGCTGGTTTAAGTCCTGGGTACTTCTAGAAGCCAAAATGTACTCTCTAAACATGAAAACTGTCCCAGTCAGACTTGGCATCTGCTGAACACTTAGATGCCAAGCAGATCTTTGGAGAATTTGGGTCACTGGCTCATTTCTGAGCAAAGGCAAGCACATACCCTTCTGCCCTGGGTGTATCCTGAGAACCCCACAGTCAGCCTGTACGGAACAGTGGTTGTCAAATACTGTCATGAATTAGACAAATACCTGCCTGCTGTGTTTGCATCCTCGGAACCTGAGTATAAAGACAATTTCAAGGCCGAGCAGTATCTATAACGTAGTTTAATTTCTGTTTTTATTAGCTGCTGGAAAACATGACAGAGGTGGTTAGAAAGGGGATACAGGAAGCACAACTGCAGCTTCAGAAAGCAAATGAAGAGCGACTTCTGGAAGAGGTAAGGCTGTGAACAGGAGTTACTGCTGTAACTGGAGAGAACTTGCCAGGGCACAGGCAGCTTGCTCACCAGCCAGCATGTGATTGTGTCCTTTGCAGGGGCTGCTGCGACAGATCCCTGTGGTGGGCTCTGTGCTGAACTGGTTTTCTCCATTCCAAGCCTCACCAAAGGGAAGAACGTTTAACTTAACAGCAGGTAGGACTCGGTGCAGCTGCAGCCACGTTACGCTGGCACTAGAACCATTTCCAGCTTTACACTAAAACGGCAACACGCTGTCTGGTGCTGACCTGTCATGACATAACCCTCTCAAAAGGATGTAAAAACATGCCCATCACCAGCTCTGTACCGCCCTGTCAGCCTTCAGACCCCACTGATGCAGTTCACATGATCATCTCACTTGCTGGGTCCCATGAAACATGCTAGACATGGGCGCTTGTTAACAGAGGAACTGCTGTGACCTCCTGCTGCAGGCGCTGTGACCTAGAATAGCCCAGCACTCTGTCTGCCTGCAAACCAGGAGGGAGGCTTTCTGCCAGCCTGGGGCTCTTCCTTTCTGATTTGTGGGGTGCTGACTGGAAGGTGCTGCTGGCAGAGGCCAGTGAGGTCTCCCTGGGAACCCTTCCCCCTCATAGTTGTCACCTTCCTGTGGCAGCACTCAGCAGAGCACGGCTGGGAGCACGCCTGGTGCCTGGTGGAGTTGGGAGGGGACACAGTGGGTAGTGGCGTGGCACAGGGAGCGTGCGGGGACTTGGCTCGTCTCTAGGTCTCGGCACTCTTGTCCACTGGCACTTGGACACCGGTTATGGTCAGGTGGCAGCTGCAATTTCAGAACAGCAGCAAGCCTGGGACTGTTACGTACCCCATGAATACAGACAAACAGAAAACTTGACGAGTTTGTGCTGCCTTCAGCTTACGCTGGTTTTGACCCACAGGCTCTCTGGAATCCACAGAATCCACATACGTATCTAAAGCCCAGGGAACAGGCACTACTCCACCACCAACTCCTACATCCAGCCTTGCAAAGCAGAGACTTCCTGGTAAGATTCCTCCTCTTGTTTCTGAAACTGGCTGCAAGGTCTGGCTGTTGGGAGTTGTGTGACACGGGACAGTGGGTGTGATTCTCTGCCTTCGTCATACCTGGGCCCAGTGCTCATCTCCTCCTGCCCCCAGTGCCCTGTAAAAGCCTTGATTTCAAGGCGTCAGGGAGCACCAGACCCATGTTTTCTGCCTGGGACTACAAGGAGGTGGTTGTCCCACTGACTGACAACCACCCCCAAAGTCTGGGATCTTTGCTGGAAGGTAACTGAGGCTGCAGACAGGCTGGCCATGGGCTGTATTTGTGCAAAAGCCTGAGCAGCATATAATCGTCTGTTTGAGCAGCTGCCCTTCTGTTGCTACCTAATACTTTTGTGGAGAGTCATTCTGAGGTGAAGGTCTGTGACATCTCTGGCACCTTCTGTGCAGTCCTGCTAGTGATTCATGTTGATCTCACTGGTGGGAAAGCTCCGGTTTACCCCTGCTTTGAGTCAGCCTCCAGCCTGCAGCTTTTGGTCCAAGGTTTTACCCTGGAACATCACTGCACGTGTAGGTGGCTCATTTTCCAGCTGGATTTTAACAGCCCATGGGTACACGCTGAAATAACAGGTGCTGGTGCACAATGTAAGTACCAGTGACCGCATGCAGGGACGCCTGCACTCAGGCTGCAGGTAGCACCCAGACCTGTTTCTTGGCAGGTATAGAGCTCAGGTGCTCTCTGCAAGGGGTGGGGGGTGCTGCGCCCACACTGCTCCCTCACTGGTCCTGCTCCTTGAAATGCTTCACAGGTCAGAAGATCTTTAAAAGGTCTGTGAGAAGCTCTGACACGTTCAGCGAGACCAGTTCCGTCAGCCACTGTGACGACCTGGAGAAGGTGGATCCGAGACCCCCAGCCCTGTCCGCCAGCCGAGAGCAGGGACCCGGGGAGCCAGAGGAGCGGAGAGAGGGGACACAAGCGGATGCTGAGGACATCCAGAGTGACCAGCTGCCAGGTGACTGCGCGAGGGTAGAGGAAGGGGAAAGTCAAAGATAAAGGCCGGCCGGTAGCTGTCAGACTCTGTGGAGGACGCGCGTGCCCCAGGAGCGGCTGTCGGTGACGCGCTGGGGACGGAGCGATGCCACACACTAACGGTAATAACTGCTGGCGCTCACTCACTGGGATTTTGCACAAATAGAGATTCCCCCATGGGACAGGGATTTGTCTGTTAGTCCACTTGTTACAGTTGCTTTACTCCTCCATCTCAGTGTCACCACAGTGCGTGTGGCATTTATTACGTGCTCATAACCGTTTGTGAGAACACCCAGCAGTTCCCCTCCTGTAGGACCAAGCATGACCATAGTCGCTAACTGATCAGCGTAGGCAAGATTAATGCAGCTGTACCAGTAATTGCAAAGTGATTTATGTTAATACACTAAGATAAAATCTCCTGCCAATTGTTCACCTTTTTAACACTTCAACATCTTGCTGCCTCCTCCACGCCCTGTCGAGCACTGTGGCCCTGGAGTGTGGTGAGCGGGGCCGGAGGCCCGTGCAGGTTGGAATTATCAGCCGTTTGTCTGAGGCCCTGGGCACTAACCCCACAGCCTGGCCTTTCGGACAGACACAGTGCCTCTGCATGCCTGAGCGCCACCCTGCTTCTGCCGCTGCCAAGTCACCGGCCCAACGTTCCTTTCCTTTGCACGCCACTTAAAAACCAAATACTACCGGACACATGTCTGTAGTGTAACTGGAGTTTTCTGTTGTGTGATTTTAAAGGTAGTTGTAGTAAAGCTTGAAAACCCGATACATTTGTCATGGTTTCAGCACTTATTTTTTCAGTACCTTACCTATGGTAGGCATTGTACAGGCTCCAAGCAGTTCTAGCTGTTACTTACACTACAGCAAACCTCTGCAGCGCCCGGGGTTGCCTCACACGCCAGCCATGTGGGTAAATCAGAAGTTAATATGGGGAAGTGCAGGGTCCATCCCCAGTTACCTGAATCACTCTGGTGCCAGTTTCCCCAGCCCCTTGGGGCCAGGAGCTCAAGGGAGAAGCTGAGCTGCAGGAAACCAGCCGGCTGCGGGCTGCTCCTTAGGGGTTTGAGGGCTGTAGCGGGGCAGGACCGCTGCTGCCCATCAGCCGGATGGGGCCTGGCTTGTACTGGTGCCCAGCTGGGGGTAGCCCTGGGAGCCCGGGGGGTGGGTGCCTTGGGTGTGGGACAGGGTGCTGTTGGGGTGACCTATGTAAATTGGTGCAATTTTTCTAAGTGCAAAACCAATGAAGTTGACTTGTCTTCCTTACTGGTTTCTTTGGTGCAATGAAGTATGGTAATAGAGTAATCTGCTGGGGATGGAGTTACCACCACAAGGATTGATTTTTAATGTTTTTATACTTCAAAGTGTTGAACCAGTTCTTTTGTTGGAATGAGCTTCATTCTTTAGATACGATCTGAATGTTTCAATAAAAATTCTTCAAATTATGACTCCTGAATAATGTTGTGTTGAAGGATGCTTCCCTATCTCGCCCCAGGCTTGCAGTGGCTACAGCCACGTTCTGCAGCGCCCAGCGCTGCCCTATGCAGCTGCTGCACTGCTCCCTCCCGCCGTCTGTGCCCACAGAATTACTGTGCCCATGCAGGGTGCCACAAATGAAGCCAGATTCTTCCTGTGGGGACCCTACATAAGTGATGCAGCAAAAGCCAGTTACTTCTGTCAAAATACTTTATTTTGCACTAAGGAGCAGGAAGCTCAGTGCCCGGCCCCGAGCCCGTCGTGACACTGGGTTCCCCTGCCAGGCTGCACCTCCCTCGAGCAGGGCTGGGGCCGGGTTAGGTCTTGTCAGAACAGACCTGTTCCCACAGCCCATCTGCGTTTTTTTTGTAGATCCGGGGTTTCCTGTCAGGGAACAGGGAGCGGGATGGGAACGGATGAGCTTTTAAAAACGTCAGTGTGGATCTAATGTGGGACACAAAGTGGGGGGGCTCAGCCAGGGGCGATGTGGAAAGGTTCTGAAAGACAAGATGGGAGCAAGAGCTGCTTAGTGAAGGCCTCAACTCTTCTGCCTGTAGGTACTATTGCTTCCCCCTGCCCCAGCAGCTCCCCGGGGAGAGCTCTGAGCAACCCCACTGCTCTGCTAAGAACAAGGAACCAGTTTTGGGTACCTGTAGAATCTGTTCATCATCTTGTTCCAACCAGAAATCCACGTGGGGAAAAGGCCTCCAGAAGTAGGGCCCGATGTGCAGCTGCTCCATCTCTGCGTCGTAAATGTTTGTGAGCTGTAACAACACAGGGAGCAGTGAGAGGTAACAGGGTGGCAGCTGTCAGACCAGGAACAGCACTCAGGTGCTGCAGGGATGTGCCACGTGCCCATCACCTGGCTGAGGAGGTGTCGACAAGAAGGCCACCACACTGCCCCTGTGACAGCGGGCAGGAGGGGGTGGTCTCTGCCGCTGCCCTTTGCCTCGGCTCTTCCCTCCTGCTCACATGTTAATCCCTGACACTACGCCAGAGCATTTTCCCTCAAACAGCTCCAGCCCCCGCACTGTCTCCCTGCCAGCAGCGCTGCCCTTTCTTCCAGTACTGTTACTCACTGTTGCTCCTGTTAAAACATGGGCTGACCGCAAATCCTCATCCGGCCCTTTCACTGGGAAGGTTGCAGGGAAAATCTCTCCTGTTTTCACGTTCACAGCTGGTAGGAAATAGAGTTTAAATGCAGAACCAATCCTTACAAAGACAGGACCCTGTCCCCACATGGCCCCGGTGTGGGGACATCAGCCACTCGCCTCTCGCTGCACAGACCCCTTGGCTCGTGGCAGTGGAGTTTGATTTCCATCTCTGGCAGCATCTTAACCTTGTCAGAGACAGGTAAGGTACCAAGAAACACTGCAGGGCGGCTGGATCCCAGCCCCAAGGCCAGTACAGCAGCTTCATCCTGGCAAAGGCTGAGCTACAGCTGCATGGAAAAATCCTGTTTGCAGCAGCAGGCAGCCACCTCCCCACCTGCAGAACTTCCCCCTCTCCCTATGCCTCCACCAGCAGCACTCACCTTGACCCAGTCGTTAGAGCAGCCCACTGCCATGGGGAAGCTGAGAAGCAATCTGATCACAAAAAAGAACTGAATTCTTATTTAACTCACCTATTCCATAAACGATGGGAAAGTGAATAGCCTCTTCCTCTCTGTCGTTTAGTTCTGTAAGGGAAGAAAAAGAAGTCGGACGTGTGGGTTCTGGGGCGTGTTCTGCACAGTGTTCCTGTCCCTGGGTGCCAATCCAAGAAGAACAGATCTGATGCTGTGTAAAGACACAAAAACCACCCAAGGTGGCAAGAAACACAGAGAAGCAGGTCAGGGCCGGTACCAGCATGCTTGGGGCCTGGAGCAGAGCTCCCTCTCCTAACAGCACAGCCTGCTCCAGCTGACTGTCGCCCCACAAGGAAAACCAGCCCATGAAACTACCGCAGCACCACACTTCAAAGCTGTCAGTCACCCACAGCGCTGACAGGTGATGATGGAGGCATGACCTGAACAGGACACGAAGGAAAGGAAAGCACTTCCTCCTTTACAAGACCTCGCCCAGGGTGACCTAACGGCACGAGTTCACGGGTTCCTTAGGCCTGGGGAGGGGGCCAGGTCTGACAACCCGGCTGCCACCAAAGGTCCCCAAGGCAGCTGCACGGCCTCTTTCCCCACGACCACGGTGGCAAAATGCCCCAGTATCAATCACGATCCATTCTGCTATCGGTCAGGTGAGAGGGAATCCTCGCTGTGCTGCCTGCCTGACAGCGCCACACATGCCACAGCATGACGACTAGACATTACAGATCATGTGGGGACTCGTGCTGTTCTTCCCTCCAGGATGGCAAAAAAAGACACCTGTGACAAGCCCCCGGTGCGCTGATGCCAGCAGCCAGTCACTCCAAGGGGCAAGGAAAGGCTTCCTTACCTGTTACACAGAAAGTCACTAAATGGACGTCATCCAGTTGGAGGTCGAACGCTCCTACAGCAACAAGGACAGCAGCAAGGTGTGAGGCACAGAGCCAGGGCACCACCCGTGCTGCACCGCGGACCCCATGGGCAGAGCTACCTAACGCACTGTCCCTGCATAAGGAGCAGAGCAAAGAGCGGGTGGCAGATTTGCTTCAAACTAACTTCTACACATCAAGGCGCAGCTCCTGCCCATCCCAGCAGCGCCCATCAACACCCGTAATTGCAGGGTCACACCACTCAAGGTCTGTCCCACCGCCTCCTTGCACTGGCGCGGCTTCAGCGCTGGCGGTGCCTCTGCTCTGCATCACACCACATTTATCAGCTCGTACTCAAATGGAGGTTGCCAAAGTGACACATGCATGGTGAGCAAACCCCCAACATTCATTAGCTGTCAGTTAATTATGCTTTCCACCATCCCACACACCAGAACAAACCCCTCCTCTTTTTCTGAAGCCCTAACGCAAGGTGATTGTTTCACACTCTGACCTGATCATGGAGATCAGAAGGTTGGGGAAAAAATCAACTGAAGTATGTCCCTCTGCACCGCGCTCTCGTGTGCCACGTGATAGAGTGCCAGCGATGAGGAGAGGCAAGGGTGCATCCCCAGACCTCTGTGCGTGCCCTGCCCCAGGGCGGTGACCCCACCCACACCCACACCCCCACACCCCCTGCTCTGGGGCCTCTTCCAGGAAGCCTGTGGGACCCCAGGCGCTCATGGGTTCTTTACAGTTCCCAGCCAATTCTAAAGCACCGCTGTGGCTTCTCTGGGCAGCAGTTCATAGGCAGACACAGCCTCTTTCATCAGACAATTTGAAACACCAATTAACTGACACCTCATCCCATTAAGGCAGGAAATGAAGGGTGGCCAGTGCCGTCACCCACAGCACAGTGCCAGGGCCTGACCAAGGTCCGCAGCACATCACAGCAGAGCCGGGGCTCCAGCCCAGCTGACCCACAGCCCAAGGCTCCACACTGAGCACAAGCAGGGGAGTTCCCAGCTCAGCCCCTCCGCCCCCATGCCCTAGGCCAACCCCTCACCACGCTCTGGGGCAGAGAAACCTCCCCTCCAAACCAGGCGGGTGTCTTTCCCCTTCGGACAGGGGGCTGACACTAAACAAACGTGGCCCACATCCAGTCAGAACTATTGTTGGGGTTTTTGGACACAAGAGTGGAAAAAACGTGAACTTACTAAGGAGCTGATTAGTAAGTTTTTGTGATAACTGCCTATCATCATTGAAACCTCCAACTAGGTGCACTTCCAGCCTAACAGAGATGGAATAACAGGAAACAGCAATTAAAAAGACATCCCACAGCGAAGAGCTTTACAAAACACGCCCCCCCCGCCCAACCGCAGCGCCCTCATTAGAGAAGCCTCACATGCAGCACCCAGGTCTGCCCTGTCCAAACCCCACCCCTCACGGACAAACCCCACCCCTGCAAACCGCAGGAGCCGCGGGGAAGAGCTGTACACAGGAAAGGAGGACAGAGCTGACCTTCCGTATGCCGTGGCAGTAGAGAGCGACTTCACTGAACTCATGATGAGCGACACCTCGGCCTCTGTGTCTGATCCGTCGCAGTGTGTCAGGCAGGTGGCTCCGCTGCCTGAGGAAGGTGTGAGGAGACTGTTAAGCATGTTAACAGTACTGTTTGAGGCTGTAACACAATGGAATCAGGAACGGTTCACACTGCTACACGAGCTACACCCACCACCACCACACCTCCTCTCAGGGCAGTGTCTCCAGCAGAAGACACAGGCTGATGGAACAAGGCAAACACCTCTTCACGTGCCTCGTTACCAAGTCACTGGAGCTCACACGAGGGGTACAGCACCCATTAACCAGGACCAGGCGACATCTCTAGGTCAGCAGCCCAGGCACACAGCGAGACCCCCCAAATTCTACTCATCATTACCAAACCCCACAGGCTTAAGCAGCTGAAGATGGCCATGGTATGACAGAAACAGAGGGGCAGCCAAACACACAGGACCTGTCTGAGACTGTGTGACACAATACCAGAGCTGACCTCGGCAGCTGGATCAGGATGGGAAACTTCTGAGGTGTGAAAGTCTCATCCTTCTACTGCCACAACCCGGCTTTTAGTGCTGGTCAAGTGCTGCTACCCCTGAAGCAGATCAAGTGTGGGATCCACACATCGAGCCACAGAACAAGAAGCCTCTGACACTAAACACGCCAACTCCAGGACAAGTCAGCTGGTCAGTGCTGCCTGACTTTGAGATTCAAGCTTTGATAATCATAACAGCTGCCTAGCTTTCGGTGCAGCTTAAACCAACACTAATTCATCGCTCCAGGGTACGGGTTTTGTTCTGAGCATCCTTTACAGATACCTGTGTGTCGGAGCACAACTATGTGGCAGGTAGTTGCATCATCTGATCCAAGAATGGAAACAGAACCTGTTGTAAAGGAGAGAAATGTCACAGGAACTGCTCTCATCATTGCCTCTCTAGAAGAAAGAATGCTTATGCTCCTACGTACCATCTTTCGGGGTCGTCACCGCAAATTCTCTCTGCTGGACGTACAGGAGGCCTCTGGGTTCCACAACACGCGCAGGCTGGCTCCTCAGGAGCTTTGCCTTTTCCTGAAGGCAAACGATAACAGAGACTGCCTGGCCCAGCACACAGGTGCCCCAATGCCCAGCCAAGGGCACTGTGCCAGGGAGAAGCAGACAGGTTCTGGGTGACAGAGCACCTGGATGCGAGGACATCTCAGCTCCCTGACACTAGCTAATGCCAGACCCCCTCGTTTGCCCCACAGACACACAAACCCCCTTCCCCGCTCTGCGGGCGATAACATGGAGGCACAGCAAAAGGTCACGTCTGCCCCAGGCAACATCGGAGCTGCCCTCGGAGGCTCCATCAGGGCAGCAGCCTCGCGAAGCGTCAAAGCTTCGGTCTGCCACCGCCACATCCCGCGCTTGCCAAACGCCGCCATTGTTCACTCGCTCGGCGGGCAGTGAGCCCCGGCTCCTGCGCTCCGACGGCCGCGGTGCCGAGCCGTGCAAGCCACTCCGCAGCCCCGCCGGGCGCCCAGCGGATCTCTGCAAAGGGCCCCTGACCGGGCCCCGGCGCGGCGCAGCCGCTGTGAGGAGGCCGGGCCCTTCCCCGGGGCTCCCGGGCCGTCCCCGCCCCAACCCCCGCGAACGCCGCTCGAACCCCCGGGCACCGTGGCTCGGTGCTCTCGGACGGCCCGCGGCCGGGGCCACGGCAAAAGCCGGAGCCAGCTCGGCTGCCGGAGCCAGCTCGGCTACCGCCGCCGCAGCCCAGCCACCTCCGCGCCCGGCCCTGCCGAGGCGGTGGACTCTCCCGCGGGCGGCCCCCGCCCCGCCGGGCCCCTTCGCGCCGCCGCCTCACCTCGAGGTGCGGGTAGGCGCGGACCGTGTCCGCTGCGGGCCGGGCCGGGTCGATCCGCTCGCCGTTAACCAGCAGCGGCATCTCGGGCGGGCCCGGGCCCAGGCCCAGGCCCCGGGCGGCGGCTTCGCGCTTCCTCCCAGCGCCGCGCGGGGCGCCGGGAAACGGCGGCGGGGCGGGCGGCAGGGAGCCGCGGGGCCCGGCCCGTGCGCGGAGCCCCGGCCCGCAACCGCCCTGCGCCGCGCACGCCCCTCCCGCTCCGAGCGGCGAGACCCGGCCTGCCAGCACCCCGGGACACCGAGCGGCCCCGGGGCTGGGAGCAGCCGCCTCCCCGGCACGGAAGCGCGGGCAGACGGTGGTGCCGCTCGCCCCGTCGCTGCGGCGGAGGCAGCAGGCGCGGCTCTGCAGCCGGGCACTTGCCCCTCCTCAGGCGGGGCAGCTTCGGCGGGCCCCGCTCCCTGCGGGAAGGGCTCTCCCCAGCCCGGAGGGCAACACTCGGCCGGCGCCGGGAGGGACAGCAAAGCAGGCTGAAAGCACAGCCGCAGCCCGAGTCTGAAGTCCTGCCAGGCACGGAGCCGGGGGGATTTGTGTCTCGGGCTCGACTGAGCAGCCAGGCGCCACCAGCACCCGAGCTACAAAAAGAGATGGGTAGGAGTTCCCGGAGCTGCACTGTTGGCATGCCGACCTTTATTGGCTGTGCTGAAAGCCTCCCAGCTCCGATGCTGAGTCAGGGCCGTTAGAGTTCAGCCCCCAACACGTAACACTTCCCACCGTTACACAAAAAACATTTTTTCCCCACTGTTTATGCTGTTGCTCCAGTCTAAAAGCCAGCAATAACAACAGACAAGCCCTACACTGACAGACAGAGAACACAAGGACACCAGGGACACCACCACTTCTTCCTTTCTATGAGGGAAGGTGTGGGGGGGTTGTATTTTCAGCATCAACATGTATAAACTCCATATCCTGAAATAAATACCAGCCTCTGAGCGCTTCACAAGCACCCCAAAGACAACTATCTACAAAGCATTCAGCCACTCCAGTGTTTCCAGCACTTCCACTGCCCGTCGCTATCACAAACCTGAGCTCCTGGGGCTGGGCAAGCTGCCTGCCAGCCACAGATTTAAAGAGCAACAATGCTTTCCATCCAAATGCGCTTTCCACCATGAAGTGGCTTTACAAATACTGTTCCATAGACAGGAAAAGCTCAAGAGATGTGTGCAAAAGAATCGCTGTCAGACTCAAGTTGTGGCTTCCCCAGCACGGGATCACAACGTTACTTTGAAACCAACTCAAACCAGCCATCAGAGTACAGTTCAAATGTCAGCACTGGAATTCTGGACCCCACACAAGGCAGTAGGAAGAGAGACCAGAATTTCACCCAATATAAAAAAACCTGGTAAACATCAGTAAACAAAAGGTTTTAAGAGTCTGGAAAAAAACTGTAAAACATCCTTTTAAGTCATAAAACCCATTTCAATGTGAAATTATAAAATATCACCCTATTTATTCTCTAGGCTTTTCTAGCAACATATGATTTATAACATATCTGTAGAAATCTAATGATTAAGAAACAGTATTTTTTTTTTAAATGTAGTTACTCGAGCATTTGCCACTTTGGAAAGTTGAGCTAAAGTCTCTTTACAGAGCAAAACATTGCACACAGTTTTCAACCTTTTCCCTTCTGGTTCTCCAGGTCACTGAGGGTACGGCACGTAACAGTCGGGAGGGGAGCCGACGCTGCTCACTGGGCTCCGCGTACTGGACTCGTAAGAGTTTGGAGCAATTCCAACCACACCATCATTTTGAGGGGTTTCTCCTTTCAAAAAGTCATCATCTTCATCTTCTGAAGTACCCTGCAGAAATTCAAAAGGCTGACTGAGACCAGAAAGAGACTCCAGGTCTCTACTGAGATTGGGTGGATGTCGTGCAGGCTGAGACCCAAAGGGTGTTTCTAAAACAAACCCTCAGTTGTTGCAATAATCTCATCTGCTGATCCAAATGCTTCAGGAAGGTTTACAAAGTTAACGGTTAACAAGGCTAAAGGACCAGGGAGTATTTTTAGGTGTGATCACAGGAAGGAAAGAAAAACAGAATGTCTGGGGAACTCGGGCAGACCACATCAGGGCTCTGGAAGGACGTCACTCCAGACTGGGGCTGTGCTACCATCGGCACAACTAACTAGAACAGTCAGAGACTTAGATGTGCAGAACCACAGAATCTCCTGAGCTGGAAGGGACCTGTAAGGGCCATCAAGCCCAACCCTCAGCTCCACACAGGGGCAGCCAAGTCAGAGCATGGGACTGAGCACATCGTCCAGATGCTCCCTGACCTCAGTCGAGAAAACAAGGGAGCCAAATCCCCTCTACACAGTGGATTTCCCAGCGACATCAGCATGTCCATATTCTGAGAGCGTTTGTAAGTGTTCCCAGTGGTCTTTGTGCTGCCAAACTAACTCCCGTGCAGAGAGGGGAAAGGTGCCCACAAAGCAAGGCTTTAGGCCTCCTAACTTCAATCACGGCTTCATACAAGTGTTTGCTGCACTTCTATCTACTACAATTAACTAATCCTGCAACAGAAGGAGCAGATAGAGATTTGGCAAAAGCTGAACTGCATTTTGATCAGAAAAATTACCCTTTTAATGGGTTTCTTCAGATTCTCAAGATCTTCAGCACTCAGCTCTTCCCAAAACTGATAAAAAGGATCAATAGTCTTCTTTGACCTGGAAAAGGGAATTAAAACACAGTATGAATTAATGTATTCAGTAAACGCCATGTGTCACATTTTAATAGTACAATATAAACCACTTGGCATTTTGATAGCCCTCCCCAGGGTTTTACAGACTACTGGATTAATCCCTACACAATCCCCAGTTAATGCCATGAAGAAATAACTCCATTTTGTTGAGATGTAAGTTACAATTGTTTGTTCTAGGAGTTCTGATACAGTCAGATCTAATTCCTAGCTGGGTATTTGTTATCACCTACACTACGCTTACAAATAGGCAAATTTTTCCTCCAGACTTTCAGAAGGTAACCTTATATGGCTTCTTCCAATAATTTCCACTTCTTCGAAAGGTCTCACTTCTGTGGAGACAGATTTTTCTTCCTTTAAGAGACAAAAAAGCCAGAACACTGCCCTCTAACATTAGAGGCAAAAAGCCATTAAAGCATCGCACTGCTGGATGTTTTGAAAAGCAGCAAATAATTCACTATTCAATACAGAAGTCAAGAAGCAACACGCTCAATGCACTCAAGGTGCAAACAACCCAACCCAAACCACCACGAAGCGACACACCACCACAGCTCCAGCAAAACGCTTGTCAGGCTAACAAACAGTATTTCAGGTACTGCTTAAAGGGAGGAAAGCCACAAGCAAAGCCACCAAGCCTATTAACTAGACCTCCTAGGAAACCAGCTCCTGTTCCTTCTTCACCTCTGCATGTCAGTTCAAAGCTGTGACAATCTCAGTTAGCAATGTTAAAACACCCAACACCAGAGATACTAAGGATGAGGGAAGGAAGCCAACCGTAGAAGCATCAGCAGTTTCTTGGGTTTAGTTCATTGTTTTCTACAAGGCAGAAACAAGATGATTATTTTTAACCTTTACCTTTTGAGCACATAGGGGTCAAAGGGGAAGAAACTGTCCAGTGGGTTAGTGCAGGTCTGCACCAGGTCCCCCCAGCACTACTCCGAGCAACCGGAATGAACTGCCTGTTGTTCCTCTCAATAATTGTGTAGCAGAACACCAACTGGTACTTCCTGAAAAGGTAACAGAGAGAAGTACATCCAGCACACAGAAAGCGAGAATTTCAGATGGCATGAAAACATTGAGTTGTTTTTTAACAAACATCACTTCTATCTATCTTCTGTTCTAGTTTTCAACACAGAAGGTGAAGAGTCCATCCCTGTCCTCTGCACTTTGTAAGCCTCTCTGCACGCAGACCCAGACTGCTCCAACACAAAGCAATCAGCCCCACAGTACTGATTCCATTGAACCACACCAGAAATAAACTCCTCCCACCTAGAATACGGGCAGCGTTACATGAGTTGCCTTAGGTAATACTGAGGTTAACAAAACCCATGTTACATATACACACACACACTCTCACCATGCTGAAATTTAAATGAACGAGCAGGTACCTGGTAATGGCAGCAAACAAGTTCACAATGGAGGGTATGCAAATCTTCAGGGGGTTTAGCTGACACATGACAATGCGCTCAAAGTTTAAACTCTGCAGGTATGACAGACCTTCAAAGTAAGAACAATTGACAAACACAGGTTATATATTTTTCAAGGTAGAAATTAGGTCAAAGAGCTTGCAGTCTGGCCGGCCTGCACTCAACCCAAGCCTGCAGCAGCCTCTGGAACAGCAGAGATTCATCCCACAGCTTGTTCAGCAGAAACGCTATGCTACGTAACAGTAACCCCCTAACACAGACACTACACTTACACACCCCTGACAGGGGCTGCCAGAGGCACACAGTCACCAGGAAAGATTACTAATGAAAGCCCACACTAGTTTTATTCAGCAGGAATTCAAACGTGCTCAGTAAGTAGGGCTGGAAGTCAGCATTACCTGCACTGCTCTCCACCACGGGGAGCTAACTGAGCTTGGATTCCACCAAGTGCACAAGCCATGTCGTTTTATTTACAGAGAACAACACAAACTTGCCATCAGACACACGACTGAGCAGAGCATTACAAAACACACTCGTAAATGAATCCCAGTACTGCTCACACCAAATGCACTCACCTTTCCTTAGGCTGCCATCCAAAAGCTGCTTATGACGGAAAATCAGTGTATAGAACACTGCCTGACATGTAGAATAAAAGGGCCCGTGGAGAGCTACATCACAGTAAGCATTACTCCCCATGTCCTGGTTATCAATGTATTTGTGCATCCAGTTGACCAGAAGGTCCAGGCATGCCTTTACCGTGCTGTAATGAAGGGGGAAAAAACCAGATGTAAAAAGAGCAACTGAAATGGCTCAGGAAACATGTTAAACAAGTACTTGAGAATCTCTGTGGTTATAAACACATCAGTAAGGAAATCTCATTGTAAAAAAGGCCACCATAGGGCATGAAAAACACCAGATACACTGGGCATCCACAGCTCCTCCTGAAGTCAACACAACCTACCCATGCTCAGCACTTCACAGTAAGCAAAGCCTTAAAAAAGCCAACTGTGAATCCCAGAAATTGTCAGTCTGTATCTGCAAACACAGTGCTCTCCTGGAAACTTCAAGCCAATACTGAACCAGTACCACAGAATGGACAGGCAAGACCATTGACACAGGTGGACACAGCAGCAGAAACAGACCAACACTGTGTGTGCATCCATCGAATCCTGCGCTTAACCTCAGCAATCATCAGGTATGAGCAGAACCAAACGATTTATCACAACTTACACAACTGGAATGAATTTAGCTCTTGCCAAGAAGCTGCCAATGTAACTCCCAGCAGTCTGCCTGATCACGGAAGGATTGTTTGGATCATGCAGCTTTTTCCAAAGATGGTCTAAAAATGCCTCAGCCAAGCCCTGGAAATGAGATACACAGAAATCCTGAGGTGTTATGCTGACACAGGTTAAGTAATAGATTCCTAATATTCAATTCCCACCATTTCCATAACCAAACTATTATAAATAAATAAATAAATACCTCTCCCTCTAACTGTAGTAAATAACTACTCCTACACCTTGCTGGAGCACCATGTCTCAAGCTCCAGGGTCCAAGCGAGTCTTGTAAAAGAGGTCTGCTAGCCAGGTTCCTTCACACTAGCTTAGGTTCTGTCTGTCTGCAGTTTATGAGCAGCATGGGGAGAGCAACCATATAAAGAAAAACTTGAAGAAAGGCATTACAGAGAAGGAAATAAAGCAGAGAGGCTAATGGATCCTGACATACTACCTTCAGACTACAATTATGGCAGAAAACAACTATTTTTTGTAAAGAAACCAAAACAAGGATGCAGAAATAACAGAAGACTCTGCATTTTAAAACCAGCTTCTACTCACCAATTTAAAGCTACAGATGTAAAACATGAAGTACTGCACATGGCATGAAGCATGGGTTGGTAAAATGAGCTTGTCAAAAACAGACACCAGATCCCGATACAAATCCTTTGTGCTGCTGATATCCAGCTTGCCTGCATAAGAGAAGGAAACAGAACAAAATGAGCCACTTCTGGGGTTCTGCCTGCCCTCGTGAAGCAAAACTGGCTGTTGTCTCTTTCTAAACCACCACAAAGCATGTAAAGAGTCGAGCTGACTTCTAGACTTGCCTCACATCTAACAAACATTTACAGTAAGACCTCCAGGCATTCAGTTCTACTGCTTTTTACAGTGGTGTATACAGAGAATTTCTGCGTGTGCACACTGGTAGACATCAAACTGTGCTATAACCCATGGGTTAAGAAATAAATTACCTGATTTATGGGAAGAACATACAGCAAAACAGCTTTAAACCAGAATACTTAAAAATCTAAGAAATTCAACCCCTTAATAAATGCCAACCTAAGACATTTACTTCAGGTTTTTCCCTCCAACAGAAAGCCTTTCTGTAGCAGTTCCAACCCAGTGACCTGGATGGCTGGTCTAATCTGCTTCAGGACCTTGTGATGCAGAAAGTATCCATAACTCTACTCTCAAAGGAACAAAGCAGAGCAAGTGCTAAAGCACTGTCCTGTGCCAGAAGTGTTTCTAATCCCTTAAGTTTTGTAGCACAGTGAAGAACTAAACTCTATTTACCCTTATACCCTGTAATGCCATAGTTTGGATGCAGGGTCATGTTTATAGGAACAAAATGTCTCCAACTGAAGACTAGACCTTTAAAGTCATAAATGTACCTCTGCAGCTCCTGCCAACATGGGGCAGAGGCAGGGACATAGAGTACAGCATGCCAATGGCAGGAACCTGCCACTGAAGGGTGAGGCAGCAGCAAGGACACCTCTTAGGTTTTTCTTACTTGTCAACACAGATTTGGTTATGTGTTCTTACCATCCACATGACAAACATCTTTAATGTAGGAAAACAGAATGGTCATCAAAATATCAAGGCGCTCTGCAAGCGGGTGGGCCATTCTCTCGCTACTGGAAGTGACAATGCTGCTTCCTTTTCCTTCTTCATCTTCCTCCTGGGGGACAAAACAGCAGCCATGCAGCTTTCATATGCACACCAGCAGAGACAGCACGCATAGAAACAGTGACACTCAATTTCTCTTGCAGTGTTGTGCTCAAGTTTTGTCCTTTTGTTTTTTTAAAGCAGCATCTAATTACAGAGCTCAGTGCAAGCAAATTCCTGTAAACTAACCAACTACCATGAATTCTTTAATTTGCTTTATGTATAGCTGCTGGTGTTTTTACATAAGGGCACCGACTGGCTGCTTGCACACTGGGCATTTGCCTGAGCAAAGTCAAGACTCAGAGAACACAGTGTCTGCCAGCTGCTCAGGTTCTGAGCGCTGTGTGCAGCGCAGTAAGGACAGAGCAGGAACATGTTCCTACATTGAGTTCACAGTCACATCAAAAGCGACAGTTTTACAGAAATCTTTTAGTAGAACAAGACAGCCAACCATGTCAAAGAGTCCCTCCTCTGCAGGTTTCTTCTTGCTGTCAGAGTTATTAGCAGCTTCCTCAGCATCTTCAATATCTTGCTGTGGAGTACTAACCTACAGCACAAACAAGACATTCAGTTTTTTACGACCGTGACATCAATCTGAAACCTTTTTTTTATTATGTACATGAGAAATGATGAGTATTTTCTAGACTAGCTTGTGTCCTTTCCAAATAAACAGGAACAATATGTACAAGATACACACTCACAACTGCCTGCAACTTCAACATCAGAGTAACAGCTCTCTCCAGACTGACACATGCTGAGGTTCTCCATAATAAAAAGCCATAATCACTTACGATGCTACCCCTCCTGCCTTTTTCAAGGCTGTAAATCCTTCCGCTTCAAAGGGGTGACAGAACACATCGGCCACACAGAGAGAAGCACATTCTCTGCACATCAGCACCAAACACCAGTGACTTTGATTCTGGCACAGAGGGTGAGCAGTACACATCTCTCAGGCACCCTCAGGTGCAGGAACATCTTAGGACTGGGAATGGAGTGTAACTTTGGTTGGTTTTACACTGGTGATCATGAGCACTACTGCAACATACTTTTTGCTGAGTGCAGTTAGTTTCCTACTCTCTGCATTCTGACACCAAGCTTCCTTACAAGATGATCCAAAACAAACTTACATCCAACTTCAACAGCTTTTCAATAATGAGCTCCAGAATTTGCAACCTCAGCGCTGGAAGGTACACCGTAACTCGTAGCAGGTTATGAACGTAACATTCCTACAACACAAAATTCATTGATATTTAGAATCATGCTATCAGAAGCTGTCATTTCTGCTAAGGATTTAAAAAACCCCAAGTTTCTTAATGTGTTATACTGAAAGTGCCAGACCCTATTCAACCTAGAATAAGTTAATGTGTAAGCCAAACATCAACTTTCAATTGCTAAGGTGTGTTATCATTAACTTCTTAATCTACTATTTCCATGCAAATTTCCCTAACTACCTCTAGACAGAGTAAGTATAAATATTCTGTAGGAAAAGTTACTCATTTCCATAGGAGTTTGTCCAAAGTTTCTCTAGGAAAATTACAACAGGCAGCATATTCCTCTCTGTACCCAGAACCAGCTGCAGCTGAGCTGCTGAAGACGAGACCGAATACATCATTTTTCACCACCAATCCTAAATGGCACAGGTGAGTCCCCTCAGAGTCATGCTGATCACAACTCAGGGAGCTCCACAGACGAGTTCTCTGAGCATGTGTGCCCACACCTACCTACAAACAGCAACACTGCGACTCTCAGAGCAGAACTGTCGAGTCAATAGATCAGACTGGGCACAGTGCCACAGTCAAGTACACCCCAGTCTCTTTGGGAACATGCATTACAATGCCACTTTTCATCCCATGAGCACATAGGGTTTTTCGACAGGCTATCTGGCTCACTGTGTAAAATGGACAGGGAGAATGTATAAACTTGTATATTTAACAACAATGCATGGACCATGTTTTTATTAAGCTTCAGTAGAAGCTTGCCCTGAAAACTCTGCACAGAGCTGCTAAAGAAAAATCCTAACACCATGTAATCCCCCTGGGTATACAGATCAGGGAACTGATGCTCAAAGTCATATGGATTTAAAAAAAAAAAATCCAAAAGCTAGCAAGGTGCACAGAGAACTGTGGGGGTTTCCAGCACTTGTCAAGGTCAGAACACAGCTCCAACTGAAGCTGGCTGCTGGAGCCAGGCTCTGCCTTTCTCTGAAATAAAACGCCAAGGTAGCAAGTTGGAACAAGCACATATAAAGATCACAAGAGCTGTAACCTGTCTGAAGTTCTGAGACTGCTTTCCACCACACCAGTGCTGTATCAAGGCTCTAACAAACCAGCTGAACACCCTGTGCTGCTGGGCCCTGGGGTTTCACCTGTCACACCCATTGCTTTCTGCCTGCCCAGCAAACCCCATGGCTTTCTGGTAAAACCTTCCCAGGTTTGACAGCAAATGAGACAGGTACCCTACTGTCTCCATACTACACAACTCTGAGATTCACCGTCAAAGAGGTCCATCTTGTGCACTGATTAAGACAGCAATCCTATGGGAAAGATATGCAGTTGTGCCATTACAGACTGGCACCATGCTGATGCACAAGGAACTGAAGTATGCTCGGACAGCCTTACACTAAACACACCCCACACGTATACACACTTACATATATGAAAATAGCAAGAATCTCAAACACCATACTCAAAAATCCGCACTCGATGCCACCAGACCAGTTGTCATGTCACAGGGTGTATTTACACATTAGAAGAAGTGAACAAAGAAAAACAGTCCCAGCTCTTACCAGAGTCCTTTCCGATTTATTAATGAAAGGGAAGTTTTCCACAAGTATGGGCATGAGAAACTGTGGTGTCCTACAGTGTAGAAACAAAACAACAAAACCAAACCCCACAGTTAAGAGATTGTTACCACAACAGCAAAGCTCCAGCACTCTAAGGGCAGGTTAGAATAAGATCGTTTCACAGTCACTTTATTTTAAGGTTAGCAATGGTGTCAAATATGGTTTTACAAGGATCACCAGAAGGGTAATAAGCAGCAAACTTTCGCTGTGGACTTGTTAGAAGCCACTTCAAATAAACTGCTCTAAGCACACGTTTCCCTACTTCCCATTTCCATTAACAGGATTTTCATCTGCAGATGCCTATGGAAATTTCACAGTCTCTGGATACAGTATTCCACCCACTGGCAAATATTAGGGAAAAAATTGTGCAATGAAAATAAATACTATACTCCTAATTACAAGGAAAACAATCATCAGCTCACAAGCTTTAAATCTGCAAGGGAAGAGCACACAAAGCCACGGGACTCTACACTTACGAAGGAACGTATCTTGCAACAGTTTGCAGTGCTCTGTGGCAGGTGTTGAAGTTTTCAGACAGGTCTGGAGAAAGACAAAAGCACTCATGTTTGGTTACAGAAACTTCAGTCAAGTACCGGAAAACACCCTGTTCAGATCAAACACTGCAGAGATTCCCAAGGAAACTGCATCTGCCAAAATGCAGGGGAGTTTTTGGGGGGTGCTAATTTGTTTGGGGTTTGTTTGCAGTTGAGCTGCCTTACTAACCAAAATAACCATGAGAAATAATTCCAAGTACCGGTGCTGGCATCACAACTAATAAACCCTGACCGTGCTGCCATCCCCACGGCCAGGCACTGCGGATACACCATCTCATGCTGAGCGCTACACCAGGACATCCCAAGTTTATCCCACCACACACAAATCCTGAGAACATATGTTACATCCAAGCCTGCAACTAGACAAAATCCACTGAAGGACGATGCCTCGTTCTCGCAGAAGTCCAACAGCTAATTAGGCTCCTACAGTGGGCTCTCTGCACCGAGCAGTGTCACAAGACAACAGCAGATGAGTAGCTATGTCATCACAAGCAGAACTACAATTTATTCCAGCATTCGTAAGGAAAAACAAAATTCCTGAAAGAAATTTTGCTGTGTGCCTTATCAGTACTCACACTAATGATGCAGCATTTTTGTTACACATATTAATGGCATTTGATACAATTACCACAGGCAGACAACAAAACAAGTTTCAAGAATCCCCCAAATAACATAGTTTTGTTGAATTAAATAAACTGAAAAACAAGGAATTCCTAACTTTGCTCTGGCTTTCAAGCAATCTGAGAGCTGGAATGTTTTCCTACGTGTACAGACACTGTACCAACAGGAATGTTACACTGAAAGTAACAAAGAGCAGGTCACTGCACACTGAGTCAGGCACCACGAAGTCTTTGACTCAGGAATTTAAGGATGTGTTGTTTCTTAAAGGTTTGTTAACTCAGCTGAATTAGTTCTACAAAAAAAAAAAAAAAGGAGCAACATGCACCCTATACCTCTTTAGTAAAGATATTACAGCAGCATGTATAAGCCATGCTTCCTTTATACTCACTTTCATCATCATCATCAGAATCTGAAATATCCACATCATCTTCTCTGATGGTTATTCGAGCTAGCAAAAAGGGAGGTGACTGTTAGCTATAGCATTTGTACAGTTTTGAAACAGTCTGAATGGCAAATCAAACCCACCAGACAACAGTCATCAGGACTAAAGCACCAGAATTACCCATGAGACTCTCTAAAACGAGCAGAAGCTCGTGAAAAGGACTGCTTCGTTCAGAGAACAGGGATGCTCTTGAGAACATCTGACGCAATCCTCACAGCAGCTTTTGGGTTTAGCCACAACAATGTTACACAGTCCATCCCCTTCCCTGACACCTTCACAAGCTGGGTCTGGATGAGCCACCAGAATGGTCTTTGAAGATCTAGGTACAGAAAACCCTGTGTGTCACAATTCTACTAGTCGAGTTAGGAAAGTAACCAACGGGGAAAAAAGGCCCAACCCAATAATGAATCGTGCCATGTGTGGTATTTATACAGATTTATCTAGGAGAAACATTTTGATAAGCAAACAAAGAGGATGAAGAGAAAGGTAACTTACGGGGGACGAACTGCGACACGATCATGCGCAGGCAGGGCCGAAGATGGACCGTCTGCGCTGACACCAGATTGCCAAGAAAACCCAGATATTCCTCCACCACCTCTCGGCTTCTTCGCAACCACGGCAGCTTCTGAAAGCAAGCACAGAGCAGATGTCACGGGAGCTGCTCCAAGTCCTGAGCTCCCAATCCTCCCCTGTCACGAGCAGATATTTACCAGCAAAATGCTGACCAGTTGTTCAAGCTCTTTGGTCAAGTACGCAACAGAAGCTCGAAATTCATGCAGCCAATTAATGATCTGGGCATCCTTAAAGTAAGCAAAAAACCAGGTGACTATTCCAATACACAGTATTACCTAATACTAGAAAACAAAATCCTTAGAGGTCAAGGATTAAGACAGTAGAGTGAAATTATTTTCATATTAACATGTAAATAATTTAAGTTTGTGTCCCCACCAACCAAAGCTCCCAAGAGCAAGAACAAACATGCCAGCTCCTAAAGCCCCAGCCTGCCTGGAAGCACTGACATACACACTGAGAGGGCATGCTCACAGGGAACATAAAACAACTGCATTCACCCCCAACTCCCTGTTCTCTCCAGTTCAAGCAGGGGGGACATTTGAGCCCTGAAATAAGAGTGTTACTGAAACAGGAGCAAATTGACACAGAAAACTTCAGGTGACTCTAACGGTGCAACCCAGAGACCTGCTAAAACCAGAGTATTTGATAAAACGTCCTCTTGGAACTCCATATAGCATTGTGCTTCCTGCAGCATTCTTCTCACAGCTCTGTGGTTTAATTAATAGGGAGGAAAAGAGAAGGACAGCAGCTGTGGGTACTCACAGCTATACAGAAGGGCCAACAAATCCTGGGTGTACATGCTAAATGCGTATGCACCTTACTGCTTAATTACACAAGCTTTAGCAAGGATAAGATGAAATTCATGCAATTTAAAGGCTGTGAAAGTGTGAAACTATGGTGTGATCCACAGAAGTATCTGCAGAAACAAGCCCCAGTGACAGCATCTGGCACAAGGACAGGTCCTGTCACAAAGCAAGGTGTTTCTCAGGCCAAAGCAGTCAGTAAGCCTGAGACAATGTCCCGGCCCTGCATGGGAGATATAGATGCGTCTAAACACACAATTGCTTTCTCTTTCTGCTTTTTTTGTTCAGAGCTTTAGTTCTGGTAGTGTCCAAAGCTACAAGCTGCCCAGCGCAGCCCAGTATTTGAGGCAAAAGCTGTTCAAAGCACGGGGATGACAGGTGTGGGGACTGTGCCGAGACCCCCCCCAGCACACCCTGCGGCTAGGCCCTCACCTTGATGTCTGGGTCTGACAGCTGATGCTTTAACAACTCGAATTCGGCGGTCTCGCCCTAGCAGGGAGAGGAGAGGAGGGTAGGTCAGCACGGCGTGTCTTTTTCCAGCCAACACCAGACACGCACCGCGGCGCGGGAAGAGCCCCCGCTGCTCCGGGAAGCGCGGCGGGAGCCGGGATGGGCTGTCCCTGCCACGGCCCGAGCTGCGAGGTCGTTTCTGGCTGCCGCGGGCCGGGCTCCGTGCCCACGCAGGGCGGCACTCGGGCTGACTCACAGGGAAAGCCGCCCGCTCGCACGGCCGGGCCGTACCGTTCCATGCCGTACAGTGCCGAGCCCAGCCGAACCGACCCGAACCGGGCCGGGCCGGGCCGTACCGCGCCGCACGGGCTGGCGCAAGCCCGCGGCTCTCGGCCCAGGCGCACGGCCCTCACGGCGCCGTCCCGCCCCAGCATCCCGAGCGCCGTCGAGGCGACGGCCGGCCGGGGGCCCGCGGCGCAGTCACCTTCTCGTGCTTCAGCAGGATGTCGGCCAGCGTCCCGCCGAACCGCACCGTCTTCCTGGGCGGGGAGCTGATGAACTCGTCCCCTCCCAGCATGGCCGCGGCGCGCGCCTCCGGGGAGGCCGAGCAGCGCGAGCGCCCGCGGGCCTCACCCCCGGCCCCGGGCCCCGGCAACGGCCGCCCCCCGGCCCCGCCGCGCCTCGCGGTGGCGGCAGCACGCGCCCCGCTAGCGGGGCAGGCGCGGCGGCGCGCGGCGTGCCTCGCGCGCTGGCGACCCGAGCCGCCACATGCCGCGGCCGGGCGGAAAGGCCGCGCCAGCCGCCGGAAGCAGGCGGCGCTCCTCCCCTCCCACCATAGAGAGGGGCGGCTGGAAGGGCCGCCGCCGCTCTGGCCCGGCCTTCGGTGGCGCGGGCGGACCCCGTTCCCGGGAGCGCGGGGTAACGGCAGTGCTCCCGTTCAGCGCGGCCCGGGGACGCGGAGCTTTACCCGCGACCCGGGCTAGCGGTGGAGCCACCCCGGGGCGCACTCCGGTAGCGATGGGGATGAAGTTACAGCCCCGCCGGCGGGATCCCGCCTGCCCGGTGGCCAGGCCCGGAGCGGTGATGCGGCTCACGGGCTCCCCAGACCCGCCTCCGCCTATACGCACGGCCGGGAGCGGCTCGGCGGCCGCGGCACCCGACAGCGCTCGGAACACGAGACAGCCTCCGGTAACTCGTCTCAGCGCCGACGGACTCGCGTTCCCGGTGTAGGTCCCCAGGATGCCCTCGCGTTCCACTGGCACACGAAACACGGGCGCCGGCAGCTCGCAGGCAGGTCACAGCGGCTCGAGGTGACACATCGCTGGACCCCAGCCCCTCTGCAGTCGCTATCCACGGCAGCGAGTGTCCCCTCGCAGCAGGTCTCGCCCCCGAAGTCACGCCGAAGCGATCGATGCAGGACTCACGGCATGATTTAATATCTCTCCCCGGAGAAGGTGTTCCCATTTGAGCACAGTAAGCCGCAAAAGCCACACTGAAGCCTTCCTCAGATACAGCCCCTTCGAGAGAGGCCACCAACCACCCCCCTGCCTAGTTGCAGCTTAGGGTCCAGCTCTTTTCCTCCAGCAGAACAGGGGATGCCGCTCTGAGCTAGCTTCCAGGCATAACCTCCCGTATAACCACGCTCCTGGAGCCAGGCTTTGGCTCCCCGCGATTTGGGCTGCTTGCAACCTGGGTGCCTAGGGCTGGCCTGCCAATGCAAAGGCATCCTGGCTGTAGGAGCACACCCCTGAACAGGTGCTGCTTGGACTTTGTATGGCAGCAGTGAGCGACAGCTGATAAGGACACCAGGAGACTAAACCCGTGCAGCGGTTAATGTTTAGCTGGGAATAACCCAGCTCCCGGTTCCTAGCCTGCCATGTTTGGAAGGCAAACAGGCTGCCCGGACTGGGAGCTGGGTGACATTTGTAAAAAGAAGGGGTCAAGCTGGCAGGCTCTCACTGCTCCACAGCAAGTGCTTTGTTTAGACACGCTGTGCTAGTAACATTCTAGCACTCCACTGCCATTACCATCCTCCTTCCCTGTGTGTCAGCTCCTACGTCACCTTTCAAACCTACAGACGGTTCATAACTGTAAACGTTTGAATCCCATGCAGCTGTTGAATGAAGTCACAACAGCACAACATTCTAGCTATATCTTTGCACAACAACCATTAAGCATTGATACTGGATTTTAAATTAACAACATCGTCATCTAGAGCAAATGCAAAGCCCTGCTCATTTCACCCTGGTAACTGCCACTGCAGCACTAGATCAGGAAGAGAGTTGTTCACCAGATGAAGGATGAGAATGGCTGCTCACTAAAGCTTTGGTTTAGTTTATAGCTGCTACTAATCATTCCACTGATTAAACATTTCAACACATAATTCAGTTTATAAGTGAAACCACAAGGAATTAGTAAAAGCAGTTATCATTCTTCAGAGTGATTAAATGAAATGAAAAAGAATCTCCAAACGACAGAACAGGGATCTATAGATTTTAAGGGAGGAGTTTGCCTTTTAAATCAGGCCTTGTAACAGGACAGTGGTGTCACATTTCAGTTCCTCTAAAAGGAGGAAAGAAGTGTGCCCATTCCCAAAAGCTGCAGTTGGTAAAGAAGCAGCCCCACTACAGCCCTTCAAGGTTAGCATTCATCTGGCCTCCTCCAAACGCTGCGAGATGAGCACATGCAGAGCAGGTGAGAGTTACTGCAGTGATTTACAAGAGCACTGACAGACATTTCAGGAGGTCAGCACCAGGAAGTAGAGGCGCAGTATTCACCATAAACACTTCCCTTCGCTCCACCTCCATCACGAAGTGAGGTGTGGCACAAAAGCAGGTGTACCGTGACGCTTTAAGATCTGCCCATATTTGCCAATGGCGGGCTCCAGCTCCAGCCCAGGACAAGAGCAACTCCGGAGGAACTTCACCACACAAGAACTTTAGGTATCATTAACTTTAATATAAATCTTTTCTCAGGTGCTACTGCTCATTTACATCTAAAGGTAAATCTGTTAATATTTTATAAAGCATCAAAAGTATTTGTTAATCAATGGGGGTGAGGTATCTTGGCTGTTCCCCTCCCCAAACACATTAGAAAAATAATTCCCAACATCGTGGGACTGAAAATGCTGCTTCCTCGAATCACCCTTTTACATCATTTGCAACACTGGTACGCCAACATTGCCATTTTTACTTGTCTACTTCTAAAATCTCCAGCTCTGAGTTATTCCAAAATAATCACAGAACTTTACAAGGGTCACTGTAAACAGAGTATTTACACTATAAACAACTTCTATTACATTCGTAATTTTGCATCAAGAGTTTAAGAATTTAACGTAGATATTTTAAAAGCACCCTTACAAACAAAAGTATTGCACTGGCATCATAAAAATTCACAGTAAGTTTAACTTCCAGGCCTTGGTAAAACAGTGCAAGAGCTTCTTTTTATCCAAGCATTCCCAAGTTACTATTTAAAAAAAACCAAACACATTTAAAACATCTATATTACATGCTGCAGTGATACTCCTGTGAACCAGGTTGTTTTTTAGTTGCCACTTCTTAAGAGATTAACTTATTGCTTTGAAATGATGAAAGATACCAACAAACATCCAGTCTGACACTGAAATAGGTGCATTTGGCAGAGATGGAGCTCCACGCGTCTGTTCTATCCAGAGTCCACAGTGGCTGCAGAGATTATTCCACAAAGAGAGAATCCTATTGCATCGAGTAGGGAATTCTCTTTCCATAATTTGCAGCGCTTCCCCAATTTTTAGAAGCAGTAACTTCAATAGTCGTGTCTTCAACAGATCCTGAAGGTAATACATAAAGAGGAGGTTACTCCAAAAGTCTTACAACTTAAGTCACATAAAACTCTATACTGTTACTGAAGTGAGCCTCAAAAGCATTTTTCCTCATGTTTAACAGCCAGCTGAGACCCAAACAAAAAGATCCATAACCCCATGGCCCATCTCCAAGAGTGACCAAGTGTGGATGTCTCAATAAAGGTGTAAAAATACGGCACACAAGTAATGGTCTCAACTGCTGCTTAAGGCCCCAGGACTTCCTGAGCCAAACGTATTATATTTCCATCTCTTCTGTTCCTTCCTCTGGCTTTCTGAATCAGAAGATTCTTTGTGTGTCCCATTTCCCCATGCCAAATAATCCCACAGATCAGTTACACTGGCCATGCAACTCACTGGTTCCTGCCTTGTCTTGGGAAAGGCATTCCCTATCCATACCGCTCAGGACTGTCCAGACCTCCAGAACATTTCATACTCTGCATCTCTTCGGGCACAAGGATCCCAAACTGCTGGTTATTCCCTTCATAGGATCCGTTCCATATCTTGAGAACTTTCACCCTTCTCACCCACTTCTACTATGCAACATTTAAGACAGGGAATTGGAACAGCATGCAGGATTCCATTAATGACTTCACAAAGTCATTCATGCCAAGAACCAGAAAATTATGTAGGTGACAAAAATGCATAAACACTTTCTGCAAAGAAACTTCCTTATTAAAGCAACTGTACTCTTACACTTAAAAAAAAACGCACCCTAAAATTATTATTAGGTGAAATCTGAAGTTCATGGCTCAGGAAGCTCTTCTGATGGCCAGTACGGAGTGGGGGGCTGCATTGGTTGGCAGGGTGGGTTTTCTGGGGAGAGGGAGGGGCTGGTTTAGTTTTGGTTGGTGGTTGGATTTTTTGTGGTGGCAGTTTTTTCCTCTATTCTCTCTTGAGGCTATCTGCCCAAACACGTTTAACCCGTTTGGTTAAGTTCAGAAGTATCTCCAGATAGGGAGAAGATAGAGCCTATCAGGAAGGGATGATCCGATTTGGACAGCTGTTCATGAGAAGAAATAAAGTACTTCAGATGACCTTCCTTCAACAGGGAAATCTCAATGATCCTTGGAGGTGCAATAGTTTGCTGCCCTTTATTTTACCTGGAAAGTTAAAGTTGGAGTTTATGTTACAAGGTGTAACAGAACTCTAACACCCTCCTTCCACCTTGGTTCCTTCTGAATTACATCGAGGGAGGCAATTGTACTGAAGTTTGTTTACTGTAGCATTAGAAGCAGCTCTTTACTTGGGAGAGCTTGTAATAAAGCACTCCAGACGGAGCGTATCTGCCTCTACAGTTAATAATAAACCACAGATTGTTTCTAATTACTTCAGGAACAGCTAAGATTTCAAGTATTTAAAAATAATGGGTAACTTTCACTACTAGAAGTTTATTACAGCCAAGCCCCATCTATGTGTGCATACTGAAAGTAGGACCGTCTGCAGAGCTAGCACATCTCAACTCAGTATCTAGAATGGCCATAGTCTTTTAGATGACAAAGGTTAGCCAAAGTCATTTTTAAAATGTCATTTCTTCCCTGCAAATACAGATCTCTCCGTTCTAAACTCATTTCAGGAAAAAAAAGTCTAAAAAGAGAACAATGAATTTTCAGCCGCCCGTTTTCTAGTTGCAGATACAGTTAAAAACCAGCTGAACAGCAGTAACAAATCCTTTAAAGCTGTATTGCTGCCCTTCTTATTCTTCCTCCTGCAAGTTTTCTATTAAGCAAGAGTTATCTATATGCTATCTCCGTATGGTTAGAACTTCCTCTCAGGAAGGTTCTGCGGCTTCATGACAGGCTATTTCTACATGACCTTTTCTGTAAGCCAACGGGAGGGAGCTTCACGATTCGGTTTAAGGAGCAGCAGCAGAAGCTGCCCCTGTAACACAGCGAATGCGAACTGCAGGGTGTACAGAACCCTTCAGCACTTCAGACGGTGCAAAACTGGTTCTAGAGTTCCTTCAGAAAAGGACTTCGCACAGCGAACTGGAAGTTCGACCTTTTTCCCCCCACCTGCTCCCAAGGCATTGTGTGTGCTTCCTGCACAGACACGCCGTGCTGATGGGTGCACCGGGGGTGTTCTGAAAGGCCTTCGACGCCTCTGAGCTGGACTTGGGCGCTTCTGTGCGCACTGGACAGTACCGCATCTTTTCCTGCTGACTGCGGGTCACAGGAGCAGCTCAACTGCTGGCTGCGGGACGAGCCTCGAGCTGCACACCCTGTCCCTACGGGGAACACAGGCCGGCGCTTCGCTCTCACCCCGGCCCCAGGCGCGGTGCTGGCGCTGTCGAGGAGCAGGCTTTCCCCAGAGCAGCTCGCCAGGCCGCGGCTAACGGCCACCTCAGCCCCGGTGGAACACGAGCAGTGGCCGCCAGGACGGGCCGGGGCCGCACGGCTCCCGCAGCCCTCGCGGTGAGCTCCCGGGCACTCACGCGTCCTTCGCTCCCGCGGGCCGCCCGCTCCGAAACGCCCGGCGGAGCCAGCGAGCATGCCCGCTGCCCCGTCGCGCCCGGTTTCGGGGCCGAGCGAGGCCGTCCCCGACGTTACCTCGGACGCGCGGGGGGCGGCAGCTCGGGTAGGAACTCTTCTCGCAGACTCCGGGCGCGGCGAGGGGTCCCGCCCCCGTCCCCCCCGGGTGCACGCCCCGGCCCACCCGGCTCTCACCTGCCGGAGTCGGCGGGGCGGCCCCGCGGGCCTCCGGCGCGCTGCAGCTCCAGGTCGGCGGCGCGGGAGCGCGGCGCGGGGCCGAAGGCGGAGGAGAATCGGCGGCTGAGGCCGCGCACTAGCCCCCGCAGCAGGGTGTCTCCACGGCCCTTGGGCGACGCCAGCCCCACGTCGTCGCGCAGCTCCTCCGGCGGCACCTCCAGGTTGCCCGCGTACCAGAACACCCACCAGACGAGGCTGAGGAAGATGCCGATGCCGCCCGCGTAGATGAGCAGGTCAGAGAAGAACACGTCGGCGAACACGCCGGCCAGCAGCACCGCCAGCCCCAGCGCGTCGAAGGCCAGCGCCAGCCAGAAAGCGGCCACGCACCGGCCCAGCCCGCCGGGGGCCGCCATGGCGGCGGAGGGAGGGAGCGGCAGTGGCCAGGGCCGGCCGCACCTGAGGGCCGGCGGGGCGCGGCGGGAGGCCGGGCCGCACCTGACGGGGGCCGGGCAGGACCGGGCCGCACCTGACGGGGGCCGCGCCCCTGGGAGGGGCTCTGCACGCGCCCCAGCGGCGGCACAGGCGGGAGCGGGAGGCGGGCCGGGCCCGGCCCCCACACGGCGGCCTGGCTGCCAGGCGTCGCTCCAGGCGGTGGGAGACGGGGCTGCCTGCAGCCGCTTCCCTGTACGGACGGGTGAGAGCCGGACCGGGCCGAGGCCCCATTCCGTCCCCTGAGGCAGGCGAGGCCTTCGCCCCTGACGCCCCCGAAGGAGGCGCTCCCGAGGCGAGCGGTGCGGCGCCCACCGCTCTGGGCAACCTGTTCCGGTGATCCACACCCTCGTATTGAAGAACTTCTTCCTAAATCTCCCCTTTTCTAGTTTGAAACCATCACCCCTCACCCTGCTGCTCCATGCACTCATGGGCTGTTCTCCCCCAGCTTTCTTACAGGCACCTTTTTTTTGAACTCTGCAAATAAAGCTGGTTACATACCATCGATGAACCTTCTTGTCTCTTTATGACCTTATTTGGACCAGAGTAAAATATGGTTAATAAAGACATTTCATCACAATTTTACCTTGCATTCTCACTCTGAGAAGCAACTTTGGAGTTATTTCTGATGTAATCATACAGAGGTTAACTGGTTATCTGCCAGATTTCATATATATGTTATATATGTATCTTTAACCCTTCAGCTGTGTGCTTGCCTTGCCTTTACTTGGTTCACGGAGCTGGCACACCCTAAATCCATACCAGCTTTGGTGTTTTTCAGATGGAAAAAAGCACTAGTACTACAAGGAGCAAGCAGTGATACCCTCAGTTGTTCTGGTACCAGAATTGATGCCCAGAAGTGAAGGTACCAACATTTTGCTTGACGTTGTAAAGCAGAAATGGTCAAAGCATACAAGGATACCTGCAGGTAAGACTGTTTTAACAGATACCCTAGGGAAAAATAGCCAAAAAATGCACTAGGTTGGGCTTGTTACCAGGCTGCTAACTTGAATATGGAATAAGACTGGCAGATGTCACAATGTATTCATTATACTGAACAATTAAAAACAAGGTAGTTGCTATTTCCCATTTTAGATAGATTACTGCCCTCTGCACACTTCTTGCTGCAGCCCTTGTCTGTTCCAACACTAGGGCACGCTTCAGGAAGATGTCACTCATATAACACTCCTCAGCTTTTTTTCTGGAGCAGTCCCCTCCCTGCCCTTCGATGGGGAAAGAACTGGAGTGCTTTTAGCACAGGCCAGGGAAGTGATAAAGGTAAGAAACAGAGCCGATAAAGATCCTGAAGTTTATTTATTCCAGCTCATCAGTCAGAAGGAAACACAAATGAATCATTACAGGTCTCTGTGAAAAAAAGCTCTTAAGATTTTCTTAAGGTATTTTACTTCATCACTCTATTTGCTAAAAAGACTATATAAAATTAGTGACAACAGACAACATTCACGCTGACTGTAGCCTGCGTGCTTTCTTGGGTGTTTGCTTTGGCGTTTTTGAAGGCTTCTTGGCTGACTGTATTGATTTGCCAGCTTTAGGTGCTGCAAAAGACTTTGCTCCAGGCTTTTTGAGAGTCTTTTTTATCTCGTTTTCTTTTATTGCTTCCTTTGGCATGCCGAGCTGCTTGGGTTTCTCCTGTTTCAGTGATGTCTGCAAGTCTGCACGATCTTCTGTTACTCTCTGTTTTGGATTTGGAGTCTCCAGAGTCACAGGTTGCTTCTTTCTCTTACGACGAGATGTTTTAGCTTTCTTGCCTGGGTTCTCGCCTTTTTCTGGACTTGGTTCCATTTTCTGTATTTGAGAGAGAGAAAAAATTACCTAAGAAACACCACTGCTGTTTTTCTGGACGTGTCAGTGAAAACCATTATAAATGACACTTTTGATTAACTGAACTGTGCCCTACCCAATGTTTCACTCTGGAAGCAGAGGATTAAACACAGAACTAAATGGTAAAAAAACCTCAAGACAGTAAGAAAGGAAAAGAAGATTTAAGAGACCAAGGATCCTCTTTGGTCAGGCAAGTCACAGCAAGCTTCAAACCACAGCCCTTTCCTGGGTTAGCAGGCTGAGGAGAGTCCAGGCACCCAAACCTGCACATGAGCCCCAAGAGTCCCTGGGTCCATCATGTATTCCCCAACAGCCTCAAGAGCTTGTGAGCTAGTCGAGACCTGCTGCCCGAGAGCAGCTTGAAGCTGTATGGTTATTGTTTTGGGGGGCTAAACATCCTCATTGTTTTAGCCTGGTACATCATCTCCACCACTGGCAACAAGAAGCCCGTACGGTGTCCCATGCCAGCTGCCAGCTCTCAATTTATGTTACGTGATTGTTCACATTGCATATTACTATCCCAGGCAATTCAATTTTATCTTTAAATTTTGCACTCTGTACAGAAAATGATACATTAAAATACATTAACATTTCATTTTACTGGGTATTGTGAATTGAAAACTTTATCATGTACTTGATTACATGTTTAGCCATTTCTCAGTCATTTACCCTTCTTCTGACCTTAATTTATTATTCAACCTAGACCAAATTGCTGCTATTCAGAAGCATACCTAAAAGGACAGGAACAACCAGCTCTCTTTGGGAACTGAAAAATAAAACCTCAAAGAACAGAGCATCTCCCCAAGGCACCCACCCTATACACTCTTGTCTCCATGATATAGTCAGAAAAAATCCAGTGTGTTGACATGTGCTGTTCCTTAAAATGGAAACAGGTCAAAATCTTTAGCTCTAAAATGTGAGCTGCTCAGTATTATTATACAGTTACCTTCAGCTCAGCTAAGATGGTTGTTTGCATGGGCACCAGTTGTGGAATTTCTTCATCATCATCATCAGCTGGTTCTGGCACTACTTTTTCTTTCTCCACAAGCTCCTTGCTAGCAGCAGCAGCGGTTTTGGTTGTCGAGGTGACTTGAATTGTACGTGGTTTTTTAGCTGACTTCAGCTTTGTGTTCTTTCCTTTCTAGAATTAATTGGAAGTACATCTCAGACAAATCCCTGTAACATTTCTAAATGCGTAACAACTATTTTACTATGGTTAAAAATAAGATGCCCTAGCAACATTAGTTTAGATGGTGTTGTTTAATAGACCTGGTCTACCATATTTAAAATATTAAAAAATGCATTACTGTCCGTTATTATAAATAGCTTACAAGAAAATAACAACACCACAATTACAGTCTGACTACTTAAGTTGATAAGCGAACAAGTAACAGCCACCCAGTCTGAATCCCTGTATATGTTAACAAGTCTCTTCAGAAGGCAAGTAGGAATAAGCAGTACCAGCACAAGGTCTAAGAACAGGCCTCAGCTCCCTGCAGTTTAGGGCCAGATGCACTCACCACGCTGATTTCCAGACAGCTTACAACCTAGCAGGGAGTTGCCACCATTTCCTTAGTATTACTGAGTACCCAAGTGCCTAAGAACCCCTTTGTAGCCATAAATGCCTGGGATCGACTGCTGGAACGTTTAAACTCAACGCATAATGCACAAAAGGAAGCCAAAGCACTAGCTGTGCCATCTGGTTTTATGGAAAGTCTGAAGCTTTTTTTTTTTTTACCTTTACTTCCCTGGTTTTATTTTCAGATGGCTGGCTGTCAAGCTCATCCAAGTTGGAGATATTTGCAGTATAAATTGGAAGCGCAACCGATTTCAGCGTTTTGAGGTGAAGGATCTTTACGTTTTTCCACTTCTGCAACAACAACAACAAACCCAATATTTTATGTCAAAATCACAGGTCCAGATTGGAGCTGACCGGGCTTTAATGCAGCCAGTGAGTGGTACCTTTGGGAGTTTCCTGGCAATCACCTCAGCTGCTGCAATGATGTTTTCCAGGATCTCATCAGCTTTCATCCCAGTGTGACCTATACGTGTGGTACTGAAAGAAGCCACAGAAATATTTACAGGTGAGGGACTAAACACACTCCCAGGGACTTGTTCTTGGGTCTGATGAACACCCACCAATCCATGGTTACCCTGACACCCGTAAGGGACAGCTGGCTACTGCCCAAGTTGTATGTGGTAACGGGCAGAACAGACCTACCTGTGTTAACCCTTATGTGCCGAGGTACACGACTTCTGCCCCGCGTTACTAAGCATATAGTACACACTGAGATCTTTTTTGATGCACGGTGAAAAATGTCTTAACAAGAATATAATGTTTTGGAAGGAGTTTTTATCCAATTTAACAATATTTTTCTAAGATTGTACATGTTGTTTGACAGCAACAGCTGCCTAAAAATTCCTTAGGTGTAAAGAAAAAGAGGCAAAAAGTAAAGCTTTAGAGTAAAGCTGGTTAGTAAACGGAACTACTGATGTCTCTTTAACGTTCAAAACAGTCCCTGACCAACCTGTACCAGCTTCTTTTCACTTATCAGTGGAGGAAAAATAACTCCAATTTGCTAGTACTTACTAACAGCACCCTTTGTTGGTAACTGGGAGGATGGTCCCCTGGATATGTTTCTGTAGCTCCTTAGCAAGATTTTTGGCTTTCAGGTTTACAGATAAAGGCACCCTACAAAAGAAACAGGGGAAATAAAATACCCAAACCAAAGCCAAACCCATCCAATCAAAACTTTACTAAGAATTTAATCTTTAGAAAGACAATGCGAAAGGGATGTCCAGAACCTAAAGACCTACTTTTTCCTCTCATAGAAGTGTTTTCCTAGATGTGAGGGCAAGAGCCTTCTAATTCGGTCGTCGGACAGAAAGAGATCAAATCTGTTCAGGAGGCGGCGCTTTGCTTCAAACATCTTATACTCTTTTTGAGAGTTTTGTATGAGATGATCTGCAATGCAAGGAACAGGTCAGTGCTGCACACACCGCTCGACCACCTCTCAGAGCTGCACAGCTTTGACCCACATAACCGCAGCCCATCAGGGTGCAGTGCTGCTGAATGCCCAAGAAGAGAGGATACACCCCTTGTATCCTGGCTCCTTGTACACCTTGCTGGTGTGAGAGTCAGGAGAATCTTCCTAGAGATAATTAACTCAGAACCACTGGGATGAGAATAATAAACAGTGGAAAACAATGACTACCAATGACTACCTTCCCTTGTCACTGGTACCAGAGGAAAGAACTGCCAGTACTGTGCCGTACCACCACACATCACTCTTACCTGGCTAACGCTTCTGACCCCATTCTGGATTAACAGCTTCCTGTACAGATTCTCGGTCTGTTCCGCGGATAGGTTTGGCTCATCCTTTGTGAAGAGACAAACCTCGGCCGTGTCGGGGCGAATGCCGTGGGGCAGCGGTCTGAAAGAGAGGATGGAATGGCGGGGGGACGCCTAAGAGAAGGCGGTTTCTCCCAGAACGGGGAATGCAGCGGGGTACAAGCCGCCCGGGAAGCTGCGCATCTAGATTCTGTTCTCTCTTAACCCCGAAACGCCCTCGGTGGAACCTCCGCTTCGCACCGCACCCAGAACGGTAAAAGTTAAACAGCCGTACGCGGCGGCAGCACGGTTACATCCCCGGTCCCGGCGGGAGCAGCACCCCGGCTCCCTTTTACACCGCGGCCGGTGTCAGGGCCCAGCCCAGCTCCGCAGGGAGAGGTGCCGGTCGTCCCTCGCAGCGCGGACCCGGCCTGCAGCCCTGCCCGGGGAGTGCGCCCGGTTCCGGGTACCGCGAGACGGCGGAAGCGCGCCGGGCCCGGCGGCGCCTCTCCTCCGCCGGGACCGGGCGGCCCGTACCGCGGCAGCCAGATCCTCGAGCCCGGCCCCCGCCGCCCCGCCCCGCCCGGCCGGCCTCTCACATCCGGACGACGCGCGACTCCCGCGGGACCTTCCAGACCGTCACCATGAGCTGGACGTTCTCGCTCTCGTTGAGGAGCAGCGCGCCCTTGCCGGCCCCGCGCCGGGCGAACGCCAGCAGGGCCTCCACCGCCTTCTTCACCTGTAACGGCACAGCAGGGCGGGGTGAAGCCGAGCCGAGCCGAATCCAGCCCGGCCCAGTCTCGCCCGACCCGGCTCCGCACCCCGCAGTACCTGACCGCGCTCCAGCCCCGCCAGCCCGCCCGCCATTGCTCCGCCGGCTCCACGTGCTACCGCGCGCCTGCGCACACGCCGCCTTCCGGGGCACGTCTGCGGCGCGTGGGGAGCGCGCGGGGGGCGGGGCGCAGGGCGGGGTAACGGACCTGCGCGCGGGGCCGGCGGCTGAGGCAGCTTTGGTTCCGCCCGGTGTAAGGCGGGACCGGGCAAGGCCTAGCTCTCCCTCAGCCCGCCCCGCCCCGGGGCAGCTGTCCGGCCGGGCGTGGTGCCGACGGGAGAGGCTCGTGTCGGGCGGTCGGGGGTACGGAGCAGCCGGGGGCCACTCTCTGGGCGTGTGTCCCAGCGCTCCAGCCCCAGGCTCCTCCCGGTTACCTGCCGGCAGGTGCCCGCGCAGCGAGCACACGCAAGGCAACCAGGAGCCCCACAGCAAGAGAGAGCTGGGAGAGAATCTGCCGGCCGGGTCTGGAGTTCGCTCAGTGGTTTTCTGCAGACTGCGCTCCTCTGCCACCCGAGGGCAAGCCTGTGGCTGGAAGGTTCCGAAGCGTCACACAGACGGAGGCCCCAGTGAGAATACTCCTTTCTCAGAGCAGAGGCACCTGTCTGGAGCATTAGCTGCCAAGGCTTCACCTGCCGTCCCTTCTGCAGGCAAGAGGGGCCCAGCCCCAGGGACCCCTTTTCACTCAGGCTTAGTCCGGCCGGCCTCGCATGCCTCACAGCCAGAACCTGGTCGGTGTTTTCAGTGTGCACAACTGGGAGGGATGTAGAAAAATCCAGTTGTGTTGGCAGCAGAGACCTTTGGGGAAGGAAAGCCAATGAGCACACGTATTACTGCAATATGTACACACCAGATTTGGGGGTTGTTAGCATAAATTCCCAGTTTGTATTAATGAGACTATTTTCTAGGCTTTCTTCAGAGGAAAAGAAATATTTTGTCAAGTTTATGGAGTGTCAAAATAAAAAGTAAAGAAACAGACCCACAGTATAAAATCTTCAGTAGTAACTCCAGTTTTGTTGGTGTATTTTTCTTTGCCAAATCCTCTGTGAGGTGTCCAAAACCAGCAGAGTAATTAAGTTTCAGCTCAGGAAGAACATGGTCTGATCTGGTGTACATTTCATCTGTGTTAATGTTGTTGTTATATGGTTATATGGTCTGTGCAAAGAACCAGAAAGCCAGAGGAGTACAGAGTCAAATCCTTGGAAGAGGGAAACAATCTCTTTGCTGTTTAATGCACCGAGGCTTCCAGCACAAAGGTGTGCCTGGCTTCACTCTCAGAACTGTAATTTGTTTCTGTAAGTCACAGCATGGCTGCAGGCCTAAGCTGTACTTGTGCTACAGGCTTTGGCCAACAAGAGGGAACAGAGATGCGATCCTCATTGTGCTGTCCCCCAAATCCCACCTTTCTGCCAGCACACAGCTACGTCCATGCCAGGCCCAGGAGCACTGTGTGCTAGTTATCACGGCCACGCTGGCACTGCTCCCGCGGTTCCTGTAGCTGCAATCCAACTTGTGTTTCGCTTTTTCCCTTCCTTTCAACAACTGTATCCTCACAGCTCCTTTAATAGTTTTCACCTTCAAAGCACACAACACCCTTGCGCAAAAGAAAGCGTCAAAATCACCATTGAAAAAGGTTTATTGCATGAGTGAATCAGCAAATGGCGCTCACTTCAAACTCAGCCATGTGCCTTTTCTTCTCCTGACTGCGTTGAGCTGCACTCCGGGGCAGTAAGAGCAGGGCCATGAAGCGTAAACTGGAGATGGAATGACAAAGCTGAGATGTAATGTGACTACTCAGAGAACCTCCTTACAGCTCCTCTACCCCAGTGCAGCCACTCCGTGGTCCTTCCAGTTTCCTGCCTGTTCACTCCTTCCAGGACAGGAATTCATTCCCAAAGCCTGGTGCAGAGGAGCAACATCCGCACTCCTGTCATGCAGGTTCCATTAAGGAGCCTCAGAGGGTTTAGCCTCTCTTTACAAAGCGACTGGGTTTACAGAAGCCGTTCATGAGCAAGTAATGAGAGTGCCAGGACTCTCTCTCCACTGGTACTTCAGCCATGAAATGAGGTTGCAGTTTATTAATGCTCAGTCCAGCCTCACACTAATGAGGCTTTGGAATCCCTTGTTAGGTTTGTTCAGAAGTGGAAACATGGTGCTGGCACATCACCTAGTTGTGAGGTTTAAATGGTTTAAAAAAAACAAACAACCCAACCAACTTCAGAAAGTTCTGACCATTTCAGCAGCTCACTATGAGCACTCCCCAGTAACGGGTTCTGCAAAGGTCAGAGCCGTGAGCTGACTCCAGAGCACAGAAATCTTGAGTCAGTCCTGGCCACAAACAAGGCATTAAGCTTTTAATTTCTCCAGTAGTTTAAGATCCAAGGAACTCAGGGGTTTGTTCACTTGGTAGGGAAAAATACAAGTTACTTTTAAACTGATTTACCAAGAAAATAAATGCCCAGAGATTTGCAGACATAATAAAATTTATTTAAATTCCATGCATTACGGTAGCTACAAGTGTAGTCATATGAAACTGAAGGACAATAACTTCTTCTGTCCATACAATGTAGCTGGAAGTGAAATGAATGGGAGTTCCACAGTTACAAAGAAACAAACCAACCCAAAAAAACCCAGGAAGGGAGATTGTTTCAGTTTTGAGTTATCTGTGAATTCAGACCCAGTCACCAGGCTGTAAACTTTTGGGGAGGAGAGGGGCTCGCCCCAACTGCACGTGTTCAGCTTTGGATGCTCAGAGGGAGCTGGGAAGGTGCCTCCCGACAGCTACCACTGGCACCCTGTGAAGTGCAGGCAAGCCATTAGCCTTCAGCCTAATCATCGCCAGGATGGGGATCACAAGCGCAGACAGTCCGTTTCACCGTGCACCTCAGTCCAGTTCTACTGTGCAGCTCCTCCAAGACCCCGAGGCAGCTGTAGTTGGATCCAGCTTACTTTGCTCTCTCCAGAAAACCCCTGGCCGCTCCTCAGCAGCTGACATTGCTTTTTGATACGCAAAAATTTACAGACTGTGCTTGACTCTGACCCTCCCGTGTGTCGTATGTGCAAACTCTTAGGGATTATTTCAATAGTCTTTCCCTGGCAGCTCAGATTGAGCCTTAAACCAGCACGGAGCATCCAGCCCTCTCAAGGAAAGACTGGGTGAACTGAGTCACTGATGGAACTGGCACTTTGTACTCGGCCCAGTTCTCCCACAAAATGCAGCTCTTATAAATACTACCAGGCACTATGGCCACAAGCTCTCGTTTCTGCAGGGTTCACTGATTCATCGGTCGTTAGCATTTTCAGGAATTTAACAATGCTGAAGTTTTATAAAGACACAACATGTAGTTCTAGCCTTCCAAACTGACGCACTGTGTCTAGGAACGATGTTAAGTCAACCTAAATTTGCCGAAGATATTAACAAATGTAAAGCTAATGAAGGTGCCACATTTGCATGAATGTTTTTTAATTTTAAGGACGCATTCAACAAAGGGAAGGGGCAAACCTGATTCTCTTAATACAAACTCGGTTGAGTGCCCAATTGCCTCGTTCAAAACTGTGTGTGTGGGGAGGCTGAGGAGTTTAGAAAAGACCGAGTAACCAACTATCCTGGTTACCGGAGAGTTAAAAAGCTAATGCAACTGTGTTACATCTGGATAAAAAACATTATTCAAAAGCAATTCAAATACCGAAAAAGATTTCAAATCGAATAGTTTATTAACATGGTAGTTGTCTTTGTAACATGTGCACACACACTCGCACACTCTGAATGATCTGCCTGGAAAAAAGAGGTCTTAATAGATATGTGGGGGAAATCAAACATTAAAAATCCTTTAGATTTTCATAATTATAGGCAATTATGTCCACATCACTTACAAAGCTATTGCCGAATCTTTCCAAGGAAGCAGAATTTGGGAGAAAGAAAAAATTCTTTTTGGGAAAATTCAACGGTGGCATAGCAGAGCTCTCAATATGAGAAAGCTGACATAATGTGGACCTTTGCTGTGAAATTTGTCTTTGCAAAATATGGGGAGAAGTTTATCAATGGGCAGAAAATAAGAAGGCGGTGTGAAGTAGGCTTTTGCAGAGTTGGTTTTCCTCACAGTATTGTGCGGGGTCATTGAGAAAATTGCTTAGTCCTTCTCCGGAACCAGTTTCAGAACTTTTCCAATCGCAATGGTCTTACCTAAACCAGGGAGACAAACAGGAGCGTTACAGACACTCGGGAAAGAGCACAAGAACTCCCCCCAAACACAGACTCCCCAGCGTACCAGGAATCTGACACAGAACACGGCCTTGCGCTGTACAACAGAAGCGCCCCTGTATTTTACAGCTGCAATGAAAGCTTAAAAACAGTGAAACTGCTGTTGTCACAGCCAAGAACAACTGCAGTTTCTGGAAGGCCGGCTCCAGAGTCACCTACAGCAAGGCAAGGCAGAGCCCATCTGCCAGAGCCCGTTACTGCTTTTGGAGATAATCTGAGACACACCCCATGAGCTGCACCAGGGCGAACAGGAATCAAGCCCAACGCGTGTCCCCCTCATCCTTCAGAGGCGCCGCAGGCTTGGCCCTGCGGGTGCACATCACAGGATGCACTAACAAAGGCAGGCTACTGGCACTTGTTTAAATTTGGCCTTCATGGTGCTCATTCCTGTATGTTCTTCCCCTAAATTAAACTCACTCCTTGTTACTAGCACAATGACTACAATTCACTTAGATTTACGTTCCCATTGTTACACAGACATGATTTCCACTAGATCCCAGTGTTACCCCTCATGGCCACACACCATCGCCTACTCCAGACACTGAGTTCCTGCAGCCCCAGCAGCCTTACCCTCATCTCTTAAGGTAAAGCGACCCATCTGAGGGAAGTCTTTGAATGTCTCAAGGCAGATAGTTCCTGCTGTCCTTAAACGGGCAATGCATACTTGATCTTGTTTCACAAAACGGGGCCGTGTCTTACTTTTCTCTCCTGTTTTTTTGTCTACCAAGCAGATTAAGGCCTGTACAGGAAAAACAGTAATAGCTGTGAGTGCTAAAACAAGGGTTTCTTTTCCTTTAGAACAAAACCGAAGCATCCCAAAAAGAAAGTACTTGGAAATAAACCCCCCACCTCCCAAGAGTTAGCATGTCTGAGTCAATCACGACTTGCCATGCTGCCCAGAAAGCCCACAGAGCAGCTACAGCCCAGAGCGGGACTGCACAGCCAGAGGGCAGGGCAGGCCATAACCACAGCCCAAAGGACACTTACGGTTATCTCAACTTCTTCAATGCAGGTGTGGATGTGCAGCACAGCATTGTAACCTGGGCAGATAATGGATTTGTGCTCAATTATCACTATCTGTAAAACAATCAAAAATAACCGTGTTTAAAGCAGAGAACAGCCAAACACAGAACTACATGACAACCCACAGCTGAACAGCGCACACACCCTGCAGCCAGTGAAGGAAACAAAGCTTCTCACCAAGTTTCACAATACCAAGTATGACACTAAGGGACTGACCCCACAGCCTTGCTTGCAACAGCACAGGTGCCTACAGCTTCACCGAGCAGTTACAGTCAAAACTACTGACGTTATAACACACACATGAATGATGTCAGAGTGTTTGGAATACCGGCTGTTGTCAGTTTAGAGATATGACAGCCAGCAAGAAGTGTGAACTGCAGCTCTGTACTACTGCAGCTTGGATTTGGTGATCAGAAGTAGTATATCCCAACGCTTCTCGCCCATCCGCACAGCACTTGAAGCCAGGTACCATACCTGGGCATCAAAGGTGCGTCCAGAATGACACAGGTTGTTGGGGTCACAGAGGATGAATCCTGGAAGGATCTCTTCCTCCTCGATTCCCTTCAGTCTGATCTTTAGATTTTCACCTGGGGCTACTGAATCGGTTTCTACGTCATCAGAAAGGATTCCAAGAACTTCCACGTTGTGCTTAAGGAAAGCAAAAAAGCAGTTTTCTATTGTTAACAGTTTAGTCTGGTGTAAAATAATTTTAACACAACAGGATTCCAGTAAGTAATTCTATTACAGTTTGGATTTATTACATTTAGTTCCACAAGCTTTAGAACATTTTAAATATCTGAATCATAAGTTATTCATATTTTAAATCTCATAGTTAATAGAACATTTCAATATTATTCTGTAGTATAAATTCAATGGAAAGTAGATTTCACAACTATCCACTGACAGTTCAAAGTGAAATGAGCGTAAAGCTTCTGAAGAGACAGTGGATGCATGTGATCTAAGGATGCAGAAGCCAGGATGTCGCATGGACACACTACGTCCAAAACAGAATTACAAATGTTCCAAAGTAAGCTATGGCTCAGGTAAACCAAGATGACTTGTAGCCCAGCAGTTGAGTTTGCTAAGGAGAGACAACCCGAGTTCTGAATGCCAAGAAGTGAACTCCACCTCCCCTGGAATCATCACCCACGTAAAAACACTAAAGCTTAGCTGTGCTCCGCTGAGCCACAGAAAACTTTCTGATTTAAAGGGACGGGTGTCTGTGAGCATCAAGCTCTTTTTTAGCGTAGTCACATTTTTAACATCTAAACCTACCTTGTTTGGCATCATCACGAGCTGCTGTCCTTTGCAAATAGAGCCTGACTCCAGCTTCCCCAGGACCACAGTGCCCATATCCTTCACAAAAAGAAACCATTACGTAAAAGGAGAGTCTGCTCTGTATGACTTAACTCTAAGCATGATCACTTAACCCCATGGGGTCATTTAGCACTGCTCTATACTTATATTTTGGATACTGTTCTCATGGAACATGAGAGACCTCAAGACTCTCAGATAGTGCCAAAATCGTATACTTCCCCTCCCCGCCTCTATTCTACAGTTGGAAATGCAGACATGGCGAGAATAAGATCCCCTCTCAAACCCACAGCAAGCAGCCCCTCTGGGCTTTCAGGAGACAGCCCAATTATCCTTGCAATCCCGCTCCTTCCATTTGTACCTTGTATTTATCCACAATTGGCAGCCTGATTGGTCCGTCCACTGAACGGTTGAAGTTTGGCAAGTTATCCAGGTACGGAATGAAGGGTAATCCACTAGAAGAGCACAAAGCACTTGTTTCAGGTTCCCAAGCACCCTTCCATTAAAAGTCCCTTGGGACAGACAACCGCAGCCCCACCAAAGGGACAGCTTCCAGAACAGCAACCTCCATCACAGCATCCCATCACTAGTGTCCACTCTACTCAGCTAACACGTCAGCACCCAGGAAGCATACGTAGGTTTTAGGTTACGATCAGGCATACTTTGCGCAAATTAATGACTCCTTTGAGAATCCTGCTAGATGTGTAATGACCCTTTGGAAAAGCAAACCTGTAAGCGAGGTCCAAACATCATTTTCATTGATGATTCAAGCTGCCTGGATAGCACTGGCAGTTGCCAGGCAGGGAGAGGCATGGCAGACATGCCAGGCAGGGAGAGGCATGGCTTGTTGCTAACCACAACCCATCTCCGAGCAAGCCCTGCACATCAAACAACTACTCATCCCTGCAACGTGTCAGCTGCAGCACTGCTGGAACGTTCAAGGGCTAGTATGGCACTCAGACCCACAAGCCAGGGGCCAGTGCTGATGTCGTTACAGAGCCTGCAGGTTTAATCCTCTGCAGTGAGCAAATGATTTCTTGTGGCTCCCTGCACGGCTGCATTCCTGCGCCTGACCGTACTTCCCCAAGCACCGCAGAACCCAGCTACATCAGACCGCGCCGTCCCGCTCCTGAGCTCCTCTCTAGCAGTGGCTTTTACTGCGATACACCCGCACTGCTCGGTTTGCGATACGTACATATACCAAGGACAGAACTCTGACTGTTCTTTAAGGTTTGCTCCAGTCAGTCCTGAGCAGGGCATGAAATGAATATCCTTTTTGGGGTTGAAGCCAATTTCTTCAAAAATGGCACCAGTTTCTCTTTACATTCCTCATACCTATTAAAAAGAGAAGATGAAGATAAGTTTCAATTACTCCAGCATGTCATAATTCTGTGCTTTAAAACACCCCAACCAAACCCAAGGACATTTCAGCTACTCCATGAGCAGCAAACCTTATAAAGCTTAGTGGCCCATTTGCATCTTTGCCCCAGTCTCCCAGCACAACTTAGCATCATCGACTCCCCACAAAGCATCACCAGTTCTCTCCATACACCTCATCTCCTGGGCTGGGTGGTAGTAGCACAGGCTCCATCTGCTTTTAAGCTAAAGATCCAAGCCTAGACAGCAGGCCAGGCCAGGCCCTCCTGGGTCCTGCTGCAGGCTTTTGCTTTACTGCTGGCTTGGTCTCCCCCAAACTCCTCCACCATTTCCTATGGCTTAATGCCATTTGTTTTGCTTACACTTCTCCCCCTGAGCTTCAGCTGAATTCAGGAGCAGCAGAAAATTGGGGCAGGACTAGAGAGTGCACAACCGGGCACACAAACCATCAGCACACTGGGCTGCTGTGGAAAGGTCACGTTCCACAAAAGCTTTTATGATTATCAACAGCACTGCAAGTTCTCTGACAGCTCTTCTTATTACCCTGTAGGAGAAAGCCCTACCCTGTCATCACACAAGGATCTCCAGGGAAGGACTAAGTTACACTTTTTCACATCCAGTTTACAGGGGTGGGCAGACAGACGTGACAGAAGCTGTAAAGAGACTGAAGTTTTGGCCCTTAGGAAAATTAAAACCCTCTAGCAATATCTGGGAGTTAAGACAGGAAAGAACAACTTAATCCTATTCCCTCTCCCCTTCTCAGACTGTAATCACAAACCACTTAATAGATTATTTGCTTATTCAATTCAGCTTATCAGAACAGCACAGGTCCAAACAGTATGGGCGGGCACATCAGGTGTGCAGGGTAATGCTGTTCTCACCACATCTGAGCTGGGAGTTGAGCAGAAACATGGCCAAGCAACCAAGAACCTGGCAAACTAGACTTCTGAAGGCAGAGCCGCCTCCTTTTACGTTCAGTATAAAGTTTCCAAGCCCACAAGCAAGCTACGTAAGAACAGACACCGAGTCAGGTACAGCTGCACGGATCCAAGCGGCTGAAAGCCAACGTTTTAAAGCAGTGTCAGGCTTAAAGCTCAGTGAGAGGCACTGCCCCAGGCACTATGCTTCTGGTTCTCCTCAAGCCTTGATAACCTCTAGCTTTTAGCCCACCTGTCTACTGTTCTTTCAGCAAGAACAGGATGAAAAAAATATTCTACTTAGGAATTATTTTATTTCAGTATCTCTTAATAAATATTAATTTGAAAAAAAACCAACATTAAACTCACCTTTCATTACTCCAGTTTACAGTCGGATCATCCATTTTATTAATAAGAACTATTAAATGTTTTACACCTGCTGTTTTTGCCAACATGGCATGTTCTCTTGTTTGTCCACCTTTCTCAAATCCAGTTTCAAACTCCCCTTTTCTTGCAGAAATAACCTAGTTAAAAATACACATTTTAATAAAAGTTCTACAATTCTCTCAGCAGAGTAACTCGGCAACGGGCAATACTGCCTGTCTCAGAGGTAACTCTGGGAATAGCTTTCAGAATGCACCAGTGTGGCCTCAGTGTCACCCACCATTCCCTGCACAGCACACAGAAACCATGCAGCACCTGTTGGCATTCTCTGAAGCCCTTAAGTCCCTTCAAAACCCACTCAAGTTGGGAGACCGAGATTTGAAACATCTGCCCACTGCAACTAAGCGAGAGAGCAAACAAGTGCTAGAAACCAAAAGCTGGCTTCCACACTATACCCAAATAAGGGACTCGGGCTTGTCCTTACCAGCACAGCAAGATCCGCCTGAGAAGCCCCACCAATCATATTTGGAACAAAGCTCTTATGTCCAGGAGCATCTAGAATGGTGAAGTGTTTCTTCTCAGTTTCAAAATAGGCACGACCCACTTCTACTGTTTTACCTTTGTCTCGTTCTTCTTGGTTTGTGTCTAAGGCCCATGAAAGGTACCTACAAAAAACAAACAAAAACTAGCCTAAATACTCTATTCTTGCATTGGATTTTACTAAATTTAGGTATGATTATTTGTTCACCATGTCGTTTTTCATGGTTAGAATAGCTGAGCAGGTCAGCATTACCAAACTCAAGCATGTCAAGCCCGACAGTGGCTTTTCTGGCTGCTGCATGTATAGGCAGGGAGCTGCAGTGCCCAGTGCCAGCTCTCAGCTCCCAAGAGGGCACAGTGCTTGCTGAAGAAAACAGAACGTGTCACCCTTCCCATCCCGCTCTCACACACGATACAGCTAGTTCATGTCACTGCTCACCCCTTTGTGTTCCATTGCTGCTTTACCCCTCAAGCCCTTTAAGCCCCTGTTTTCCTCCTCCACCACAGCCAAAACTCGAAAGCTTCCAAAAGGAAAATTCACTCTCCACGAGTTGTTTGAAGGAGAAAGCAGGTTGCTCTATGTGCTTGTACACACAGACACACATAAACCCCAAACCCCAACCAAGCAAAGGACAACAATGAAACCCAAACCTAGGAGGAGATCTGCAAAACCCCACAGGACAGTGGCACAGTCTTGCCTGGAGGAAACACAAGAGCCACAGCCCTATGTATGCATATAAAAACCCGATGGAAGGTGACAGCCAAAACCACCCACTCACTCTGTCCTCATGCCTGCCAGACTGACAGCTCTGATCTCCATCCCTGAGGTATCTCTGCTGGTTACAGGTGACAGACAGAACAACCCCAGGAGCTGTCTGAGGAAGCGTCTGCCTTGTGTTTTCACCAGACAAGGAGGCTTACCCAGGCATTGCCAGGGAAAGTGCTGATCTCAACAAACAAAACCCACCCTAAAACCCCCACAAATCCATCCCCTCCCAACCCCCTCCCCCCACATTCCAATGTGAACTGCGCTGTTTCAAATAGTTTTAGTTACAGATGCACTGGAGGGGAACAAGAGATTCCCCCCCGGAATCCCGCTCCAGCAGGAAGCCAGTGCTACCAGCAGACTCAAAACCAGCTTCCCTGTTAGCACCACAGTGCAGGAGAAAAGCACGCTGATCTCAGTCATTCCTTACCATGTTTCTCTGTTCTTTTCTTTAGCTTCTCTTTCATATTTTTCAAGCGTTCTTTTGTCAACCATTCCTGTCAAATACCTGAGGAAGGAGAAAGAACAAGTGTCATTTTACACAAGCGGAGCAATCACACCCAACTGCTAAATCCTTACACCATCACACCCAACAGTGTGAAGAAACAGCCTGACACAAGCAGCAGTGGAACTTCCCCCCAGAGAGCCACACCATTACCCCAGCAGAGGCATGAGAAGTTGCTTTTTGAAAGCCTAATCATAAAATGTTCTGCAGAGGCAAGTTAAAAGTGTTTTCATTTCATTCTTTCAAAGAGAAGGAGGAAGCTGGTATTTTGAGCGCTCTCAGTTATGCAGAGGTGAGCAGTGTACACTTTTATTCTGTTACAACTTTCATACCTCTCCCACAGGCATTTCTACCTGAACTTTTATCAGTAACCTGCTTAGTTTAGAAGCAAAATTAATGGCAATAGTAAATAAAGAGTTAATGACAAAGTTGGTACCAGCACCCTTTTATTCCCGTCTCTTCTTTTCTCCCTTAAAACAAAGTAATATTCTGCAAAACTAAAAGACCACGACAAGCTCTGGGAACACAAGCCACTGGTGGGAGTGCTAAGAACAGGCCTCTCCTTGTACAGGAAGAACACACAGACAGGCAGATAATGAAACACTCGTTTGCTCTAGAACAAGCTCCAAGGTTAAACGTGGCATGACAACTCCAACATCCCAACTGGCTCAGAACAGAACAAGATGGAAACGCCAAGACAAAGACCTCCTGCTTTTCCTTCATTTCCTAAAATGAAGGAGAAGCTATGCACCAGGACAGTATTTCCCCCTTCATGCACTACCTTCCATTCTTGTGTTTTACAGACCCTAAGATCAAGCCTGCAATCACTTTTGCCCCATACAAATACTGCAGTCTCCAGAAACTGCTTCAAAAATAGACTCAAGAGATGAACTGTTATAAATCTGCATGTGGAAAGCATGCCTGACAACATTAGCACCAGGGAATAAGGGTATTCAAGGTTTTCTTCATCCCACCAAAAGCAAAAAGTCTGCTGTAAAGCAGTTTCAAGGGGCATTTTAAAATTGCAAAGAAAAACAGCCCTAAGAAAGGGATTCGGGGGCTTTTAATGTACAAAGTGCGTGCTTCTGCATGGGTGTTGCTCTTCAGTAAGTGAAGCTCCTATAGCAATACAATGAGATCTGCTGGAATTGAGAAATTCCAGAGACAAGAAGTAACTATACTGACAGGGAGAGTAGCATTTTATTATTAAAAAATTACTTATTTATGCTTATGAAAGCCATAAAGAAAATATTACTCATTTTACTTCATTCATTTTGAATTCACAAGAAAGAACAGCAAATCTAAAAGTTTTATTTAAGAGTTTCCTTACATTATTTGTCCTCCAATAGTTGACTTGCCAGCATCTAAAATAGAAAGTCATTCACAATGTAAAAGAAAATTTTAGAAAAAGTTATGAATAACATCCGTTTATTTCCAAAGATACTATTTTTACTTGCAACCTAAGTTCTTTGAGAGATCTCTCAGCTTCCCTTGTTTCTGTAATAATTCACCATCGATCCAATTACAGCAAAGTCTGAAAGCTGTCCTCACAGATAATCTGTACCCAGAACCCCAGCAAACAGTGACCCCGCCAGCGTGGCTTAGGAGTGTGGGAAGCCCTTGCAGAAGCCTATGCTCCTTGTCCCTAACTGCTGGAGGCTGCTCTGTAGTGTGGGGACTTGCCTCTGCCCAGAGACTCCCCTCGTCTGGCTCCCCTCTGGAGTTACACCAGGAGGCAGTTACAGCAGTTTTAGGGTGAGATAAGAGACTGTACAAATGAAAATACAGAATTTACTGAAAAGCTCACAGTTCAGATTCTTCTGAAGCCTGCTGAAACTACTCAGTTGAACATTTTCCTCTAAGTGCTGCTTTTAGCCCTGAATTCTGTTCAGCTATTGTATTGTACACTTTTCAATATCCTGAGTAATAAGTTTTGAATTCAAACACAATTAATAAGTACCCTCAAAAAATACGTAGAGCAAGCGGAAAAGGAGCACCACCTTCCTATTTTGTGCTTTGGCTTATCACCACAGCTAGGTGTGCGCTCACCAGAGCGGGTGCTTGAGGAGTCAGGGCCAGATGCTGTTGAGCCAAGAGATGGCAGGTACCAATCCTGGGCACCCTCACACGATCCTTGGCACCCTCGCCCTGAGGCGCCAGCTTTAAGCTTTTACTTTTCTTTTTTACTTCTCAGTTACTTCACTTCACATGTTCCCACAGGGGGCAGAATTCATTTCTAACCCTCCCCAGTTCTAGATAATACACAAGACCCAATCACTTCCCATTCACTGAACTTACCTACGTGCCCAATGAATACTACATTTACATGCTCTTTTTAGGAGCACCTGGTGGTGCTACAACAGATTTCGGTTTTGGTATCTCCTCCTCCTCTTCCATCATTTCCTGAGCACTTTCTTCAGAAGGTCCTGCGTCCCCAGCAGGGCCCCCTCCCAGCTCCACTTCACTCGTTTCTTCCTTGTGGTCCCACGACTCTTCCGGGGACATTTCTGTCTCTCCATTTTCCACTAAAAATTAACCAGTTAGATATATTACAATACATCATGACATGAAAAGCAAAGACTACAGAGAACAGGCCCTCCCCAAGGATGCAGGGACACACATCTTCCTTTACAGAAGTGGGCACCTGCTGCTTGTTTCCAAAATTATTACAGCCAGGAGCCTTCAAAGCAGCTCACGTGCCAACCTCAGACAGCCAGGATTCATGGCCATGAGAGGCTTCTGTGTTATACAGGCAACAACTTGACATGGAAAAAACAGACCTGAAGATCCATACAGCCTGGCCAGATCCCAGACAGACCCACGCTACCACCCCTTCAGAAAGAAAAGGGGATTGCAGTTTAAGTTTTCTCAAAAGCCATACAAAACACCAGGAGAAAGATACGGTTTCTATGTTCCAATTGCTCATGTTACCAATCACTGTAATGTTCTTTGTTAATCACCATTTCACACATAACAATAGGACTGTGTTGTAAAATTATTTTTTTTAATAAAGCGTGGAGGCTTTTACAGTGCCCAAGTAACCCAGCCGCACCTCCCAGTGCGTACCAGTGCCTGGTTACCTGTGTCCTTGTCCAAGTATAAAGGCACAATGAAAACTAGAAAGGACCACAAATGCAAAGGCTCCAGAAGGTATTTTCCAGTGTTGTTTGCAATGATTCAGCAAAAGCACAGCAGTAACATTTCACAGCACTACTGTAATGAAATAGAGCAATTCTCAACTTACCAACTGATTCTGAAATTTCCATGTTAACAGCAGCATTTGAACCTGGGAGAAAACACAAACAAACAGGAATCATTAAGTGCACAGATTTACCATGATAACACCAAGAACAAATTAAAACGGAGTGACTAAATTAACAACAGGACAGTTCAGACATTTGGGCACTTGCCAATACTACTTAATATACAGCCTCAATTTTACAACTCCTGCTCTGCACAAGCTTTCTGGCCTTCAATAACCCACCGGGTCATTGTGTGCTTTGCTGGGCTGACAGCCACTCTGCCTCACACTCCCAGCATGAGGGGAAGAGAGAAGGAAGACTGGAGAAGGTTCACAGGATTTTGGAATAGGAGATCCTATGCAATAATAGTTTAAAAGTAACATTGAGTGGAGCTGCACTGTGTGCTGCTGGAAGATGAGAGCCATTACCTTCACAAGAGGCTGGCTGCTCCTCCGGAGAAGTCTCTACAGGTCCGCCTGCAGAGAAAAAAGTTCCACCGTTATATCACACTAATGGAACAGATTGCTGCACTTGGGCACAAAAGGCCACCCCTAAAGGCAGCTCCCTCCCCCAGAACAGTGCTCAGTATCCTCTCAAATACCTGTAGAGAACACTGAGCAGCTGTGGCAGTAACACACCCATCCTGAAAGCAGTTCAGTTTGTGTTTCCCCACAATGAGAGACACTCAGAGCAGCTTCTAAAGGAAGCAGTGTTTGTATTGATCCTTCATGGGCATGCAGGCTGGCTAGGTGTCAGTATCTAACTGGTGTTTACAGACGTCAAACCAGTTCCATCATACGCCCGGTACCACAGCTGCACAGGAAGGTTCTGCCAGCGCCGGGCTCACACCAGCCCAGGGCTCCACCACAGCTCGGTGTCACGGGAGCCCGGAGCAGAACACTGGAACCCGCCTGCTGACACCATGGGCAACCTGCACCCCGCGCCCCAATGCCACAGCGCCCAGCAGCACGGTTCAATACAGTGAGCCAGGGCATGGACACAGAACACCTAGAGATTTCTTACAAGCAAGGACACAGTAACTCCCCATTTCAGGCTGGGAAAGGTTGAAACCAGCCCATTATGTGGGACACAGATGGCACGGAACCAGGCTCTTCGGTGTGTAACACCTCACGAGACTGTTGGCTATTTCACACCTACTGTGGTTGGGATGCAGAAATATTTTCACTACAAGATCATCTCAACACACTTTCAATTTCACTCCCGAAGTTTGGCAGAAACCAAAAGAACAGATTAAGTAACAGTATTTATGCACTTGCCTTGAAACAGAAGCTCTACAAGCAGTTGAAGAGTTACTTTGTTCCTTAGAAATACCCTGCCAAGAACGGCGCAAAACAACCTCAGGTTTTACTTTCTGGTCTGTAATACAGCAGGCACACAGGCAGGAAAGAAGTGTCTTCACGTGTCAGTGAGAGGAGGACGTTATTAACCTAGGAATGTCCCTCTGTTACATGCTGTATGGGCCTAGCACGTGAGAGGATCGACCAGCCAGCCCACGTAGTATGGATAGAGGTGAACTAGTGCCTCATGCTCATGGGGCAACAGACCCTGAGCTGGGAGCAGAGCTGCTGTGGGACACCGCGGCCAATGTGCTCTGCAGGAGGACACTGAGGCATGAGCACATGCTGCTCCTTCAAAGCAGAGGAGGACACAAACTCTTTAAGAAAGTTCACTGGAAGGAAACCAAGTAAAAAATAACTAACCATATCTGCAAGAAGAACAGGCTTGAAGTGATGAAAATAGACAACTCCACAGTGATCGCTGGCTCCCGATAAACAATTTCAGACACCGGTGCACTGCACACAAACATTCAAGGGAAAAGGCTGCCTTGTGGGGCTGGATTTACCGCCCGCGCTGCGTGGAACTGCACTCACTGCCCACAGCATGTGTGAGGACAATGGCCTGAAGAGAGGGATGCAGTCCTGCTGCTGCTCCGACCCTCGGCTGCCCGTGCTGCTCTGTCTCGGCTCACATCAGCTCCAGCACTCCTGAGCTACTGAAGCTCCATAGGGACCTGCTCCGACCAAACCAGCTCCTGGGGGGAAGAGCAGCACCATGGCAGAGGAGAGAAGGGCAGTCTTGGTGTTCAAGGAAAAGCACTCTGCCTTTCAGGTTCAGTTCTGAAACACCAAGGGAGCCTTGGGAGCACACGAAAAGGAGGTGGCTGATCCAAATCCAGCCAAGGCAGGCTCACCACCCAGCACTCAGTACCGGATTAGGACACAAGAAGTCGTCCAAACTCCACATGTCCCTGTGGCACAGGCTTGGACAGATCCTGTGAACTGAAGTAACCGTGCTCATTCTGCCCATGAGAAAGACTGGCACTGTAACAAACACCTTCAAAGACAAGGGAGCCTGACAGAAGTTCTAAGTAGTCCTTCCAACCTTTCCTCATCCTTCCAAAACACTTCAGAAAAGTTTTTTATTTTGTGTTTTCAGGAAGTCAGGAAAGTTACTAACAACATTCATGGTTAAGGTAGTTTACTATTATTGTAAGAACACCTCATACAGCAAATTAAACACTAATTAGAAAACTCTGTAACACATTTCAAGCCGAGATCCTCACCCGTGAAAACTGTTCAGGTAGCAATCTCACCACTTGAGAGGCACTCAAAGTGTACTTCAGATGAACTCTGGTTTTGAGGTCAGAACATGTCCTAAATGATGCCAAATCTTTAAGTAATGTTCCAGATTCTTGGATTTATGTGCAATAAAGAGCAACTAGATTTTACACAGCATCCTCTGTACTCCATCTCTTCTCGAACTCCACTTCAAGAACTGCAGCAACCTTACTCTCTATTACGGGAGGTGAGCAGTTTGTTTTTAGAGCCCTTGGAAGTTTTTTTGAGTACCTTAGCTGTCAGGGCCAAAAGCAAAACCAGATACACATGCTGCATGTGTCTGCTGGTAGACCAACCATCAGATGAGGTCATGTAATTGTGAGTCTCATCTGAGTAAGATAAAAAAATATTTTTCCTTTTTTCCCCCTTTAAATATAGAAGTCACTGGAGGACTATGCACTCTCCAACTGCACAACTTTTAGACACCAGTCTCAGGTTTTAAAATGCAGCTACTGCCCTAAAGAAATGCAGCAAGAATCCTCTCTTGTGTGAATGAAGAGGGATTCTGCAGTGGCTGTCGGGTGTCACATCAAGTGCTGCTCTTGTGCACTTAATGCTGCTCAGGTACAGTGAGTGAAAAGCTGCCACTCAACCTCTTAAAGCTGTGTAAGCCAGGAACGTCACAGTGTTAACAGTTTAGAATCCTGTACAGGAACAGCAGAGAACGGCCTCATGATCAAGTCTGTATTAGGAGGAAACAAGATTTCCACATCCAACACTGGGAATTGGTACCAGAAGTGCAGCCAGAGCACAGCACTGGAGTCACACTCAGTGCTAAGCAGTGGCAGTGACGTCTGTCCCTAAGTAACCAGCAGCATCACCAGGTGCAGGGGATAAGCCATGAGCCATCCCCAGGCCATACAACCTGTCCGGTGCTTGACTGGCAGGTCCCCAGGAGCAGCTACCCAAGGCACAGCACCCGCACAGACCGCAGGAGAGGCTGGACTGGGTTGCCAGGCATGGCTACATGGCAATAAAGGTCTGATTCACACATGCAGCAAGAGAATGAACATTAAAAAAAAAATAAATCAAGAGAATCTTAGCTAAAAAAACCACCCCAAAATAGCTTTAAGCACAAGTAAGTGCTAGAGCTTAACAAAGTATTTCATATTCAGTATTATCAGAATATACAGAAAGAAAAGGTTTTCAGGAGTTCACCATAATTAAGGCAGATGTTTCAGAGTTAACTGACATCCGAAGTGATTTCCTTCTTGTCTGCCCTGCTTCATAGCCTGTATCTCCACCAGCAGACACAGACAGAGATGTACACACAGTTTTTAAAATGCCCCAGTGGAAGAGCAGCTTCACTGGTTTTAACACAGCTTTGTAAAGCTCACCAATAAAATAGCACTTGCTTTGCAAGATTTTACTACTTGTGAACTTAGTATAATACCCCCTCCTTCCCCAGCGAAAACACACCTCAAGTTTATCTTATCTAAACCTGACATGCTTCTTCACAACTAAGTCTAAGGAAGCTTACAAGGATTTTCAAGGAATATCATGAAAATCCCTTTTTCTTAAGGCCAAGTGTTTGTGCTCAGTTGATAACTTGATTTTTGAGACAGACGGTCAAGCAGCTCAGCACTACAGCAGGTAAGGATCCCACTCTAACAGAGATATCTCTTCACCCAGGAGGAACAGAAATTAACACCAACACACACACAAAGAAAAACCCCAATCCTAACCACCCCACAGATCTTTCAGCAGGTTAAGCTCAGGATCTTAACATCTGCCCATAAAAGAGTAAAATTTAAACAGAAATTCTTGGACTGTTTCAGAGAATAAATTTTAGTGTTGTATCACCTGTCCTAAAGTAACCTTTGTACTGACATTTAATCAGCATCATTTTCATATAGCCTTCAAAACACAGTGGTGAATGTCAAAGATTAAATTCTGACTGCTTTATTCCTTCAAAATAAAACCCCCCAATAAACCCACCTTACTACCTGAGCTTCATACAATCAGCTGCTGCTGTTGCTTGTGTGAATCCTGTCACAGAGCAGACTTGGGATTTTCCTCCTGTGAGGGCAGTCGTTAGAGCCGACTGCTAACAGAACCCAAGAGTTATCCCAAAGCATTTCTGCCTTCGTTCTGACAGAGCCATCAACTGCTGAGATAACCTCCTGCTTCCAAATGCACAAAATCAGCCATCCATAGGCAGGTGCTAGCATGCAGTGGGCAGATCCCAGGACAGCTCAGCCAGTTGGCAGCTGCTCCCAGAGCCCGACTGCCTTTGATAGGAGTCAGGCAAAGGCCACAAGCACCATCAATTATTCTAACAAGAGCAACACAATCCTGGCATCTTCCTGGGGACAGTTCAGATGTAGACAAAGGACACCTGTGTAACACACTGGCACCCCAACTGCATCACACAGGGATACTGTAGCCGCTCATCTGGCCAGCCGGTGCCAAGACATACATACAGCCTCTCCCTGCACGGCCGCGTGAAAAGAGGCTGCGAGCTCATCTGTCTGGAGCAGCTGATACACAAGAGCACTCCTCTCGACAGTCAAGTGATGACTTAAGCCAAGATCCCCTTGATAACAAGAATTTATGCCACATTCTGGCACGCACAATATGACACTGCTTCGCTGTCATGTCAGCAAGGCGAGGTTGCAGTTACGGAGTATTAACAGTCCCATCACCAACACCCTACTCATGAATGGCCATACAGGGATGATGTCATTGCACGTTGATGGGGTAAACCACACAATCCTTTAATGGGATAGCTTCTTAACTGGTGGGCTACTAGTTTTAGACAAGACTCTCTAAGCAAGTACATACACAAAGTGAAGTCTCTCGAGGACTGAAGAGTCTTAAAACACAGACTGCAGGGAACCACATAAAACAAGGTGACCAGCTTTCAGGAACACAGCACAAGTTACTCATCCTCCTCCTCTGGAAATTACAGACTGCACAACTGAAGCCGAAGATACTGAAGCTCCTCCTTGTGTTTCAGATTGGTGGTGGGGTGGAATGTCTGGGTGTCCCAGCTAGTTGCAAGATCAAGAAACATCAGAGCAAGGAAAAACAGACAGACAGATGCTATATCCATTTATTTACAGTATCTGAAGTCTGAGGACCTCCAGCTGCTTGAGTATAACTGTCTCAGAAGTGACTACAGCATGTGAGTGGGGATATTTAAGGAGTGAAGCAATCTGAAGGGCACTGAATCTTAAGCCAGATGTTTGCTTGGCTCAAGATGGTAGGTGTAAGTTGTTTAAACTGTAGTCATTAACAAATATGTTCAAAAGTGTACTTGAAGTGGCCAAGAGAGCAGCAGCACAAATACCACCAAAAGGATAAAGGCTCTCTCCTCACACTAGTTGCTGTGTGTCACACACATTTTGTCCCTCTCAGAAGTTTCATTGGTACAAAAGTTTCCTACCACAACCACTGCATACTTCAGGTCGCTGAACAATTCAGGTGGGAAGGGATGCCAGGAAGTTATCTAGTTCAGGTTCCTGCTCCAAGCAAAGTCAACAGTGCATACTTACAAAGTACTTCTAAAAAGTAACCAACATAAAATACAGTGAAGCCCATCAGAGTAAGCTGAGATCAATTCTACAAAGAAACCTGTGAATATTCAAGAACTATGACAACAATTTAACCCCAGGAATGCAGGTGGATGCTGCATTTTCAGGAACTTTTCACTTCCCTCATTCCTAAGTGTTGTTTGGATCTCAGGTATTACCTGAGAAACCTTATTAATCCAGGGAGAAGGGGGAGATGATGGGAGGTTGTTTTTAACTCTTCCCTTACACCTCAATATAGAAACAATATGCAATTACAGATTATGTAGAGTAAAAAACCCAACAAACCACAGTAGAAGCTGCAAGGTACAGTTGTGATTAAGAACGTTTAGAGGCCCCAGTGCAACCCACTGCCCATCACACCCTGCTGCTGTTTGGTGGAGTTTGCTGCTTCACCAGCTGCTACCCCAGAAAGTGCCCCTAGAAGCATACCTTGTCCGTGACTCGCTGGAAGGAGCTGTGCCACAGCAGTGTCTGTTGCAGACACAAAACCCAGAAGTCTCTACTCACATTTCCCATAGAATCCAACACAGAAGTTTCACACAAACAAGCCTGACTTGCACACAGTATGAGAAAAGCAAGACCTTGCAGCTGCAGCATTTGGAACATGCAGGTTTTAATCTGTTCCTTAGGTTCAAAAGTTTAAATAACATGCTTTTTGCATATAAAAATTTATAATTAATTCCAAACTAACCCTGAAATGCTCTTCAAGCAAGAACTGTGTTGGTGGTAAACATCAGTCAGATATTCTTCCTAACCCAGAGAAAGCACAGAAACCAGAAGTTTTGAACTACCTGGAATGCAGGTCTCAGGGTTTCAGAAAGTTAACATCTTGTTCCCTAAACAGCTCCTGGGGTTGTTATTTCAGTGCTCTAAATACAAGTGGCAGGAATTTCGTACAGATGACTAGAAACTCGTTAGTGTGTGTAAAAGAAAACACTGTCACACACCGCAGCTGCAGTCTGGTGAGGTTTTCTATATGCCACATCTTGACCTACAGCCTCCTCTGAATTAGGAAGGAGTTATGGCTGGAACAAAACCTCTCCAAGGGAGCATTCCAAGAGCAGCATGACTAGAACTGAATTGTAGGCCCTGAAGCCCTCACACTGACACCCAGCTTTCCTGAGTCTTCCTAGGAATCAAGAGTCGTTCAGCTCCTTCCCTGTCCAGCCCAGTATTTGTGCAGACCTCAGTACAGATGATAAACAGAAGTATTTTTGCCCCTCACAATGTGGAATGAGTGCTGTGAACACCTAATTCCCTATGGCAGCAAAAGCAAACCGGGTTGCTGAAAAGTAACCTATTCAGCACCACCAACTAATCCCCATGCTGCTCTGACTTATTTCCAGAGCAAGCTCCACCTAATTCTTCCAGTCAGGAAACTAGCTGTCACCTTACCGAACATCAGCAAGGACAAGACTGTCAATTACTTTCTGTAACCCAGTGCATCAAGACTTGGGAAAGTATGAAACAACTGCTGCATTCCAATTAAGAAACTTCTTTTTAACTGCAGATTTTTGTCTGCTTAATTGTAGGGACAACTCAGTTAATTACAGAAACCCAAAATTCTAAACTTTAAAGACACATTAGGTGAATTCCAATGAGTAAATTATTGCACTATGTAGTAGTGAAGAAACAGAGCTTAAATCCTACCCACCCCCAAAAAAAAAAAAAAGAAAAAAAAATTAAGCCTTAGAAGAAATGTTACAAAAGTAGCCAGAGAGAAAATCCCGAAGTCATCTAATAACATTCAGAACCCTGAGAAAGTTCAGTCACAGTATTGATTACACAGTTATAAAAAGCCTTTAATTCAGGTGGCGATGGCTGGAAAACACTAGGTCAAGTTTCGGAGATTAGCCAAAGGAGCATCGCATGTTCAGACAGCCCCCAGCTATTGACTCTCCATTTACACCTGTGAACATTAACACGTGTATTTATTCTAAAGGGAACCCACGGGTCTGCCCATGGCTTCTTGGAAGTATTTTCTAATGCATTTACATATTGCAGGCCTGCATAGCACATAGGCTGCAAGTTCTGATAACAAGCCAGGAGTGCTGAATAGCTGCAGAGAACACATAATCTAACACGTGCTCTAACAGAAACCGGGTTAATAGGCTGTTATGAAAACTTTCACACACGAAAGTTACTGATTTCAGCTCTTAACATCGGATAACTTTAGATACTGGTGAGAGCAAGTCTAACGAATATATTAAATCAGAACACAATAAATAGCAATCCACAATCATCAGGAAATCATGACAAACAATGTAACAAGCAGCTGCTTTAGTGAAATCAAACGACTGGGATCAATATCCAAAACACTAGCTGGTCTGTGTCATACCAACAGGGATATGGAAAACAACAGAAAGGCCAGGAAGGCAGCTCTCAAACTCCTCTAGCTGCAGGAGTGACATGAAAACACTCCCACAAAGTTATCTAGCTTGTCTGACGTTTGGAAGGACCTTCTGTTTGGAGCTGGAAATTAAGAAGTGGCTCTCCTTTAATTTCCCATATGCAAAGTACATCTGGCATAAGCACCGGCTGGGCACACCGGGATCCTTTGAAATGAAAAGCAGGGTAAGTTTCAAGCTATTCCACTGACTGAGCCCGGCTGGACCAACCTCCCCGCCCCAGCACTCGCCCGGCGGCATCACAGGGGAAGGAAGCGAGTACGTGGTACAATCAGAAAGGCACCGAAGAGGCGCTGGGCCGCAGGCGGCCGAGGCAGTGCGAGATGTGCTGCCGCCGAGACCTCCAACTTCTGCGGTGCTTTGGGAAGAAGAGAGCTCCGCGGCCGCCCTCCTCTCTCCACGGGCGGTCCTCGGCGGGCCCCGGGGCCGCGCACGGCACCGCACGGCCGGCTCACGCCAGCCGCTGCCGCCCCGGGAGCCCAGAGCCAGGCCACGGCCCAGCGGCCTGCAGCCGCCCCGCGAGCCCTTGGGGCGCCGCACCTGACCCTCCCCGCAGCCCCCCGGCAATGCCCACGGCTTCCCGGCCCCGACTCGGCCGCTTTACGCCCCTTCCCCCGCAGCTCCCCGCCCCCAGAATGGTCCTTGCCCCTGACGAGACCCTCCTGCGTCGGGGACCCAGCGCCGAGGCTGGGTCGCTCTCCCGCCCCCGCCCCGGTTGCCCCATGGCCGCGCCGACCCAGCGCTGCCCTCCGCGCCCCCCCTGCACCGCTGCCGCCCGGGCGCCCGTTCCCCCCCGTCAGCCCGAGCCACCCGGCCCCCGGGAGGCCTCCCGTCTCCCGGCCCGGCCTGGCCACCCCTCTCGCCCGCCAGAGGCCCGCCGCGCCGCTCCGGCCCCGTGTGGCCCTGCCGCGCCTTCCCACCGGGCCCCGAGAGCCCCGGCCCCGAGCCCCTCCGCAGCACGGCCCCGCGCCCTTCCAACATGGCCCCCATCCCTCCGCCCTCGGCGCCCACCCGCCGGCGCAGCCTCGTCCCGGCGGGGCAGTTACCGTGGGGCGGCGGCGGCGGCAGGCCGGGCGGGGGCGAGGGTGGCGGCAGGCCGGGCGCCGGGCCCCCCGCAGGAAGGACGGCACGAACTCGGCGGCGTGGACGTTGGGCACGAAGGGCTTGGCGTTGACGTTCAGCTGCCGGCTGAAGGCCGCCCCGAGCAGCTCCTGCTGGGCCTCGGCCTCCGCGGCCGGCGGGGCGGACCCCGGGCCGGCGCCGCTGCCCGGCTCGACGTCCGCCTGATCCCAACAGTCGGGAGCCGAGTCGCTGCTGCTCCCGCTGCCGCTCCCGTTCGCCTCCATTTTGTGGCTGCCCCAGAAGCCTCTGCGGCTCCGAAGCGTCTCCCGGCGTCCGGGGTAAGGGGGAAGCCGGCGGCGGCACCGACTCAGCACTCGCTTCGGCGATTCCGCGTGTACTCCGCCGCCCCGACGCGAGCGCGGTGCGGCCGCCCGCAGGCCCCGTGCCCCCTCCCCGCAACCCCCCCCCGGCGCCATTTTGGTAGTTCTCCGCTCCCCGGGGCCGCCTCCCGCCGCAGCGCCGAGCCCCAGTGCAGGAACTACGAGGCCCATCGCGCCTTGCGCCACCCGGCCCACCTCCGGGCGCAGACGGGAAATGTAGTCGCCGGGAGTTCTGCGTCCCGCGGAACTACCGTTCCTGTCGGCCTCCGCGCTCGACGGGCAGATGGGACATGTAGTCGGTGACGCCAGCTCCGGCGGGCGGGAAACTACCCGCCCCAGCGTCCCTCGGCGCGGGGGAAGGCGCGCTCCGCCGAGCTCTCCCCGCGCCGGCAGCTTCGTGAGGCGAGCGCCGGCGGCGCCGTGCGAGGCCAGCCGTGCGTCGCTGTCGGCGGGGAGCCGCGGGTCTGGCCGCTCTGGCCTTGGCTGTCGGCTATAAAAACGATCCAGGGGAGCCAAATTCAGTAGGACTCCTCGGGCACTGAGGCCCTTGGCGGGTGGGACTGCCAGGGCTTACCGAGTAAAAGAACCCAAGGCCCAAAACCTCCCCTGAAGTTAAACCTTGGGGGCCTCAGGCAGGCTTTGGCTAAAGGCTGCGCCTGGCTCTGGCAGCATTTCACCTCAGAAGGTTTGGCATTGCTCTGTATTGCTAGATGAAGAGAGTGCTTCATGGAAAGAGGTTCTTGGTGTGCTCACGTGCGAGGACAGAGTCACCCGCAGTATTGGTTATATCAGAGCAGGTTACGGAGCTGTTCTGGGAGCAGGTGAGCTCCAGTGTGGTTTTGGTCAGAGAGCTACATGAGCTCTCCTGGAGTAGCACTTACCTAACAGACGGTTTCTGGCTGGGCGCTGGTAGCAACATGTACACCCTTGACAAGCAAAAGGCTGTGCATGGCAGGTAATGCGCACGTGTCAGTGGAGACACGGGCTCCAGGGAAACCACTGGTGTACAGGGCAGCGCCTGGAAAAGTAAGAACCAAGTTATAAAATTTGCACCAAACCCAGATAATTCACTGTGGAAGATAAAAAGCTGTAATTCACAGCAAAAGTCTATACACTCTGCTCAGCGTAAGTCCTTCCTCAAGCACTGAGAGCTGAGCCCTACCAGAGCCTGAGCTATGAGCACTCAGGACCTTTGACAGCTACCCCGTGGTGCTCGCAGCAGGGTCCCTTCCTGCTGCAGACAGAGGGCCAGGGCCTCTGCTGCTCAAAGCCAGGGTCACTAGGGAAGATTCCTGTCTGCGTTACTGTTGTAACACTCTGAATGTTGTTAAACTGCACACAGTTTTCTTAGCGGCGTGTCAATTGTGTTTCTTTTTCAAAAACCCCAGCAGGTCGTTTGCAGTCCTGCCCAGGGCCGGGATGGAAGCAGGAACAGGAGGAACAGATGAAGCAGGACTAAAACTACAGAAGTAAGACACACGTTTCCTAAGCAGCTAGTACCACAAGGAACCCCTCAGTATAGCATTCTCCACTCACTAAAGGCTCCTTTTGGGTTTGGTTTTTTAAGGCCAACCTGTTAGGTGATGTTGTAAGGCACTAGGTATCTGATACATTTCATTCAGCACGGATACAAGGTAATGCCACTCTGAACAGAGCAGCTATGAGTTGCTACTGTTGAACAAGATATAAAAACCTGGTGGAAACCAAGCTTGGGGAATGCTGCTGACAGCGCAGCTTGTTATTGTACACTTTTTACTGTCATTAGGAGCACTTAATTGCACAGGTTTATGATGACTGCAGTGCTGTATTGCAAGCTTGTGTTTTTGTTGGAGCCTTGACACAGCCTGCAAGTCAGGAAAGGCCTGACTGGAGGCAGGTGCTGTACTTCAGAGCGATTAAGCCTTACCTTAAGATCACCAGCATACAGAACATGTAGGTGGCAATTCTTAGGTACACTTGGGCATTCCTTAAAAGTGCTTCTTGAAGGTTTCTGAAGTGGAGTTTCATCCGCCAGCCCCATGAGTACTGAGTTGTGATTTTTTTTCTGGGTTTGGGGGTGTGCTAGTGGTGCAGGGAGCACAGCCAAATGTGTGTTTGATCAGAGGAATGGAAGGGTGCATTACCACTGATTTTCAAGCAAAAGAATGACTTGTGTTATCCAGCATTCCTTCCTTCCTTGACAGGACTTCATCCCTTAGGTACTTGCTAGGATATAAACAATTAGCCCACAGAATTTCAGAAGATGCCAGATGTCCTTCAGAGTGCACAAACCTGTTTTGCAGGCTGCGTGGCACACAGGAACTGCATAAACTCAAACACTGAATTTTTAACAGGGCTGATAGTTGGTTTTTCCACTTATGAGCAGCTGGTACTCAAAACAAAAGCAGAAACATGATAATTTCATTGGCAAAATACCCACTGGATTGTAAATGGTCATGTTCTCTTGAGCTCCTAAAGCACTATAAGAGCTTTTCTTGTCTAAATATCTTTTGCAGAATAAATGTACCAGCTCTTCATTTAATAAATACTAAGAAAGTTTTTCTTATTGAGAACCACCCACATGAATCTATTATCACATCATGACTGACTTAAATTATTGAAGCAGTGCTTGGAAAAGAAGAGGCTGGACCCTCTCAGGGTTGACATGTCAGGACTGGGGTGCAGAGTAACTCTCTCCCCCCAGTCACTGTTCTGCCAATCCTTGTGCTGCCTTCTAGCTCATGTTAGACCCTTTGCTGAGTCAGGCTGTCTCTTTGAGGGTAATTACAGAACAATCCACTTTCCTTGGCTGGCATAAAGCAAGAGCAGGGAACAGGCCTTCTTTCTCAGTGAGAACAAGCCATGAGCTTACGAACCTCTCTCAAGGTCGCTTCACCGCTAGCTCACAGCCTGGGCTAAGTCAGTCCCACAGCAGTGAAATGGAGGCCCCATTCTTTTGTATGATGTTAGGAAGAGGCTGCTGCATTTCAGTAGCAACTTCCCTGCAAGGTTCTCACACACACATTGCACCCCAGCAGGTATACCTCTGAAACACCAGTCTGTTGGTTCTGTGACAGTTTCAGTTCTGTGAACTGAAACGGGAAAGATACGAGTCAGTTTACCTGGAGATCAGGCAATTTCCTGAGGTGCTGCAAAATGGGAAAGAAAGAATTTGGCTGAGACTGGGAGGAACAGGAAAGGAGTAAGTCTTCCCTGTTTGGCGTGGCAGCAAGCTGAATTTCAACTGACACACTCTGAGCCATGCCCTGAAATTTAAAGGTATTCTAATGTGTACATTAGTTATGCACTGGCATGAGTAGCCTGATACTTAGAATATTGCTTTGAAGTCAGAATGAACCTTCAAAAACAAAGCCAAAAGAACAAGTTCTTTACCTAGGAGGAAGAAGAGGCAAGAGTTACAAGGTAAATTATTAAGAGCAAAAACCAGGAAAGTATGCTTGGCAATGAAAGTGCTGTTCTAGAAGCATAGCTCTATCTGAAGCTTGGGTGAAGGAACAGTCTCAAAAGACATTCTAGAAATAAAGTTTAGCATTGCTTAGAAGAAGCAGGTGGAGTTAAATGTGTCCAGAAAGCTTTTGTGGCAAACATGAATTGAGGCTGTACCAAAGTACAAGTGATGTATCATTCTTGAGGGAAGGCTGTGGAGGAGTTTTCCTAAATATCTTTCATGATATTAATGAGGCCTGACACAGAGCTGAAGATACTGAACTAGTTTAAGTTTGATTAGGTGTCAGGAGATTATAAATTAATGTTCCTAAACTTTGGCAGATTATCTTCCCAGGCAGTATGTGGAGACGTAGCTGAGAACTAGAGAAGAAACCCCACACTATGTTTCAGCACCATGGCTGTTTCAGGAGCCAAGTCTATCCAGAGCTCTCCTGGTGTTCCTGGAAGCACAAGTGAGTAACAAAGAGGGGTTTATCTTTGCACAGCACAATGTAGAATACAAGCTAAGGTATCTTGACCTGAAAACATCTTTTCCCTCCTCTGTTTGTTCTGACCCTGCTCTTTAACAAATGCTGCTGCTGACCAACAAGTCTCCCTGCACTGGGTGCTCACATCCTCACTGTGCTTGTGTTTCACATTCATGCATGTTAAGCTGTTTGATTGGAAGAGATTCGAGGAAAAGGCATCTTTGGTTCTCCAAGTGTAGCACCGTGGCATAAGCTGTCTTCCAGAGTGCAGCTGTAGAATTGCCCCCAGCTTGCAAAGAGGCACCCTCAAAGGAATTTAGCACCTCCATGCATTCCATTGTGGGTTGGCGATGAGTACTTCTGAGCTGGGTTCTTCTTTCTGATGTCTTCAATCTAGAGTTACAGCCTTTCTTTTGGAGCAGTTAAAACACATGCTGCAGGCTTCAAAAAGGCATAAAATGAATCATTTTTACTTTAGATAGCAAAAGAAATACATGGCCTCATACACCAAAATACCAGTTTATCATTCTTTGTGTTCATCTCTACCTCTCTGACACTTCACATGCTCAGCTCATTATTATCCAGGGTAGTTGTGTCCCTCTCACTTTTGCATGCATACACAATATTTCTGTCTCTAGAAATAAGGACTAAAATGTCATCTGTTTTAAATGTGCCATCCCTTTTTTCAGGTGACATTCATGGTCACACAGCTCAGGGTTCTCAGCTGTGTGATCTAGGCTTAGTTAGCCTACACTTCAGACTTGGCCAACCTGTAAGTTGGGTGTGAGATAGTTCTTTGCTGGAGGTACCTCTCCTGCAGTGCACACTCATTGCAGTTCACTCCTTAGACAGAATTTATCCTCTGGTTTTGGAGCCATGAGCCTGCAGACTGATAAATAGCAGGATGAGAGTGGTGTAGGCAGTAGTTTTGCTATCAAAGCTGTTTGCTATGTGTGGGGGTTTTGCCATCAAAGCTCAAAGTAAACAAAGCTGTGGGTTTAGGTGTGCACATTGTGAATGTTTTTTACATAGTTTATAAATCTTGTGACAGTTGAATATATTGCAAATAGCAGAAGGGTTGCTTAATGTGGAAGGAATGTGCTGAGCAAAGAATGCTCATCAGAGGAAGGGAAGAATGAGATCACTTTAAGGATGTGTACAGTGACTGTGTTAGGAGTGGAAAAGTTAGAGGCAGGAGGGAATCTCTTCTGAAGGAAGGCAGCGAGTGTGTGGCTGTGCTGCTTTTGTCTGGGACAGAGTCAATTATCTCCACAGGGTAGAGGGCTAGGGCCTGGATTTGTGAATTCCTTGTTTGCTTTACTCGCCTGCAAAGCTGTCTTTATCTCAGCCCAGGAGCTTTCCCACTTTTACCCTTCCAGTTCTCTCCCCATCCTGCTGGGAAGGAGTGAGCGAGCGGCTGCGTGGGGATCTGGTGCTGGGGTTAAACCACAACAGCAGTTTCAGAGCTCTGAAAGCCAGGTGTAGGACTGGTGGGAGGAGGCATCCTGTCAGTTAAGATACTGAGGCACCTGAAAATAAATCCCATTAAGTACAATCCAGACTTCCATTAAACTATTCTTATGTTTTCCTCTTGATCAGCAGCATTTTGATTACAAATCTGACCTTCTTCATTGTTAGAGAATATTTGTTTTCACCTGTGAAACCCTTGCATGTAGCAAAGAAATAATTACAAGCCTAAAATACATAGATTCTCTGGCAGTGGTAAATGGACATAGTGTCTTTGCTCCCTGTGACCTGAGACAAACTGAGAATCCCAGGGGGCCAGGATGCTGAGCTGACAGAGGAACAATGACAAGTTTTAAGTGTCTGATCCTGAGGAGATGTCCTTCCACTGGCTGCAAGCTAATACTGTTCTAGCAGGAGAGAAGTAACAGAGAGAGGGATTGCATTTCTGGGTACCATCAAATTATCAGTCTTGTAGCTCAATATAGAGGTAAAATCATGCAGAGAAGGTGGCTAGCATCTCACGTGGGGCTGACAGCCTGACACAGACACACTAGGGGCGTCCCCACTATCAAACACCATTCAGCTGTACCTCCTATCATTTCTCTAGACTGTGTTAATAAAGAACACTTCTGTGAGACAATGAAAACATCTAACTTACCCTGCACTAACACCCTGTACTGGCACTTTCTGTGCTACGTAATGTGCTGTGTATTCACACCCCTTCTCAAGCTGTGACTCTGTGACACGGTGTGGCTTGGAGGTGCCATATCCCTGTGGTTCCATAACACCTCTGGCCACATCCCCTGCCTTAAACGCATGGGAAGAGTTTTACACAGGTTTCATTGGGAAGCTTTATGTGCTGGCTGGCTGTCTCCAGGGAGGTGGGAATAGAAAGCTGGTTCAGTGTGGGATTTTCACGTGCTTATTTTTCCTCTTCCTAATTCTCCAGAACTCCAGCTGAGGGAGCATTTTGCCCACTAGAGATCCCTTCAGCTTTTAGTTTCAGTGATGACTGAAGCAAGATGGTATTACTGTTATGAAGAAAGTGTAATGGTGTCACTGGGTTTCAAAAGCAGTTCTTCTGTAGCTAGTGAACGTGTTAATGTTGCAGAAAATAATTACTTCAGTATGAAATTGTGAGAATGAAATACTGAACTTGCTTTTAAATAGGACTAATTACTCCAGAATTACTCTGTGCCAGAGTAGTTTTAATGCTTTTGGAGCAGATAACTGTGAGGCTGCTGTTCCTTGAAGTGCTGAACCTTTTGGGAAGAAGTGTGAGGTTTTTCACATGCATGTTGATCTTACAGATTTTTAAGACAGTTGCAATGAGGTGATTTAAAAGGAACTTTGTTCTTTGGATTTTTTTCTGTAACTGACTTTAGAGAACAAGAGAGGCCTCAGACCAAACCTGTACTATAAAACCTGAGGGTGCAGGCCAGTTGCCTTAGTGAGTGGAAAAAAATGTACGTGTGCTACCCAGAAGAGCCAGCACAAAACCACCGATGTAGAAGCAATGATACAGCCCGAAGAATTCCTTTGTCAGCCTAGAGAACGCTGCTTGTGGAGGGCATGTAACAGTCCCAGCAGAAAGCCTCTTTCTCATGATAACTGTGCCAGCAGAATTTCTAAAGCACAGTCAGGCAAAAAAGTTGGCACAAGCACAGGCAGTGGCAGAGCAAAGCTTTCTTGTTGAAGTGTGGTAAATAGCTTCTCTTCTGGGAGAGGTGAATTTCAGTCTCTATGCTTAATTACTGACACAATAGTATTACTGTCTTTGGTTTTCTGGTCAGAGTGTTTGTTTTATTATTTCAGTGTTGAAACTCACAATAGCTTTTTCCCAATTAAATATTCACTGCAGGTAAGTATTCACTGCAGGAGACCCATCAGTATCCAGTCATCTCTCTTTTGGGGGAGTGTGCACACACACAGTCTATATATAGCAAAATAGCGTGCTGCTTAGAGGAAATAATGTGTATTGTACAAGGCAGGAGATAAATTATTAGCACAGCATAACTACAGTTTCTGTTAACAGTATCCTTATCTTAATGTCACTTAATGAATTTATTCTTAATGCCTCTGGGTTTTCTTTCGTTGGTTGGCTGAATATTTTGCTTTTTAAATAGCTTCTGAGTTCAGGTATGACAGCTCTTGTTTTGAAGCTGGTTGATACATCACACTTCTCCCAACAAAGCACTTGGGGTGTGTGCGTGTCTCTTTCTAATATTAACTTCCTCCTATCAAAATTACTCAGAAATGAAGGTTGCAGAAGAATCTTGGTAAGAGAAAATGTCTTCTGCACTCCTGTATTGAGTCATTTCCCCAAATCCATGTTACTGCAAGTGCCAACACCCATCAAGTACATTTTCTTTGCACTGAGAAGTAATCCTCTGTTGAACGAGTTAGCTTTTTCTGGCATGGTTTGACACTTGTTCCTGAGAGCAAACAACATAGTGTTTTACTGAATGGAGAAACTGTTATGTTGGATTAATTTCTGCCTTGAGAATAAACATTTGTAGCATGCTGTTTAGAGGCAGGGGCAGATAAGAATGGTCCCCCAAAATGCCATTTCAGAACTGCTCTATCGATGCTCTTCTTCAGAAGTTCTGGGGAATCTCAGGCAGGCAGTGAAAGCAGCAGGTGAACCACAGGACATAGGTTTTGAAATAATGTGTGGTTCAGATGTATAGCAAGTTCTGTCAGGGGGAATTAACTCTTTGTCAGGATCTTCAGATAATATGCTTGCTGTCAGACCCTTTTGAAGACTCACCACTATCAATTTGAACTTCCTGCTTCTCTGTGAAGCTGGGAATTAATACCAAAATGCTATAAAATTACCTATTTAGAAAAGCTACTTAGTTGAAGAAAGCTAGTGATTGAAATAAATACACCTACACAATTCAGTCAAAAGCCAAAGTAAAAAAACCCAGTGTCATTACTCTACAGCAAAAAAAAGCGAGGCAAGAAATGGGTAATAGAAGCAGCTGAAGCACAGACAGTCCTCCCACACACCCCACTACAACTGGAAGGAAGTGTGAACCTGGTGAAGGAGCAGATTCATTCATCTGACAGTGCACACGTGGTGTCCCTGGGCTACTGAAGTACTGTTAGGAGCATTCAGCAGCTGGGATACAGCTTGAGGGTTTGGGCATGTGAGAGGTGTTGATTTCATAAAGACTTTTACTACAGCAATGACTGTGCCTGTCCTGCCGATGGGCAGTGTTGGAACCTGCTGCAGAGGTAGCCAGTCCATTTCCAAAATAATAAGGGCTCTTAGGGAGAGTTACAGATATGAATATAAAATACAAGAGCAATGGGAACTTGTGGCACAGGACAATATTTTAAGTGACATTAAAGAGCATTTCACCAAAGTCAGTGGATTATATTGGTAAAGGGATTAAAGCATTGGACCCAGCTTGGCTGTCCTGGAATTCACTTATTGTGCCTGTGGATACCATGAAGATACTTTCATGACTATCTGTCTTCTTCAGATCCCAGATGAGAATGTGATTCTCCTGTCTGTGAGTGAAAAGGTTCAACAGCATCTTAAAAGGAAGAACTCAAATCACACTGTGCGTAAGCTCCCACCTGGTGCTCCATCAGAAATGGGAAGGGTATTCTGGTGATACCTGGGGCTCCTTCCCCTGGGCTGTGAATGCATGAAGGAAGGCAGAGCCAGTTTTATGACTTCAGCCAACTCAATGGATGCACTGACTTCCTGAGGACATTTCTGGCATCATCCATGGTCTGTATTCATATTTTTCTCTCCTTGTGCCTAAACCAGAATTTTCCAATTCGTGTTTATCCACTAATCTCGAACAGGAAGAGGCTCCTGTACCACTGTGCACCTGGCCTGCCGAAACCAGTGCAGAAGCCTCAGTAAGCAGTTCCTTCTGTCAGAGACAAGTGTACAGATCATGCTGTCAGATTGCTCCACCAGAGCCAGGCTGTGCACTCCTGCACGGTGCGTTCTGTGGGGAAATGAGTCTCACACATAATAATGTGGTATGAAATTACAATTCCTTTTCTTCCTGTAGTCAAAAAGACAATTAATTATGTCAAGGAGAAATTTAACTACTGTACACACTACCACAACAGTGAAATCTATCGCCCACCTCTTTTTCTATGCTGGGTACCACAGCTTTAGTGCAGTGACAGTTCTGAATTATGGAAAAATAAGGGGGAAAATGCAGGTCATGTTTTGAATCAAAACTGTAAAATATTCATGTAGGTGTTCTTTCATGATTAGAATGTGATTTTACTAAATTTCTCATATACTTATGATTACAAACAAAAAAAACCCCAGCTAAAGTCCCCAAAATGAACCAAGAAGAGGAGTCAACCAAAACCTAACAGACAAGATATATGGACCTGAGGAGCCACGTCCCAGTGAGTGAATCAATGGATTTTGTCTCTGTTATAACTGAAGGTTGTAGAAGTATTTTGTATGACACATTCAGGAAGCAATTGTTTAACTTGTGCTTTGACTGTATCTCATTTAAAAGCAGAAAAGCGTTGATTTACAAGAAGTAATTCTTTCCTCATCTGTGTGTTCTAACCACTGCAGTCCATCCAGGGAAGCAGGTACACAGGAGGCTGTCTGAAGTTGCAGAATGAGTTGGTGGCAAGCCTAGAAACCAGAGCTGTCCTCTCACTGCTGTGCCTCCGGCCTCCAGCCGCTGCAGCTTATGCTCCCTGGGCTGGCACAAAGTAACAAGCAGGCATTGTGTAGTTTGCATATTGCAGGCAAACATCATTGCTGTGGGCCAGCACCATGAGAAAACACACAGACTGTAAAGACCAGGACAGTTCTATGACCTCCTGCTTGGAGATCTTCTTGCTCCTCTGCTGTTTATAATGTTTAGCACCTGTTCAAGAAACGCTTCTATAAATATCCATTTTCTGTTTCAGACAGAATTTACATTGAAAACTACCTTGGTGCAGCTGTGTGGGTTTTCTACAATTGTGAATCACCAAGCCCAGAGCAGTAATTTGTTGGGGGCCGCAGAGTGAAATCCTTTTTATTTAACATGACAGCATGTAGGGGAGTGGTGATCCAAGTCTAAGCATGATTGTTAGCTGTTCTTCGGTTTGCTAAAACTGAAATCTGGAAAGCTCTTTGTAGATGATCCTCACTCTCTTACCATTTCTTTGGCTTTGCAGTTCCATAACTACCAGACCTGATGGCACACTGCCCCAAAAACGAGTACTTTGATAATCTGCTGCGCTCTTGTAAGCCTTGTCACCTCCGATGTTCTGGGACACCACCGCCTTCATGTGAAAACTACTGTGACAAGAGTAAGTAACCTTTCTGCAATACTTTGTGGCTGTGCTGGGCGTTTTCATGCTGTATTTTGCATAGAGTTGTAAACATGAAAACTTACAGAAACCTAAAAGCTGGGAAGCTTTTAGCATGATGGGCTCAAAGTTCCTGCAGGGTGTCCTGTGTGAGTGTGTGTGTTAATACTTTTAAAGCTCCCAAGCTCTACTTGGGCTGACACTCAACAGACAGAAGCGGCTCCTTTGATATAGATGTTTTATGTGTTGGACATGTTTACTGTTGGTTGGCTATTGTTGTTTACAATTAATTTAATGCACCTCTTTTATTTCATAAGGTACTGACTCCACTGGAGTTCTTTGGATTTGTCTGGGCTTAGGAGTAATTTTAATGCTCACTCTCTTCACCTTAATGGTCTTTAAATGGAAGCACCTAAAGCACCTAAAAGAAAAACTGAAAATCACAGGTGAATAAATAAGATTTTTAAATAAAATAATTTTAGATCATTGCACATTTTAGCTACTCTTACCATGCATAGAATGTATACGTAATTTACATTCCAGATTCTGATAACTGCCTCTCTTGGATTGTTTTGTATTCCTCAAACAGTTATTAGGGAATAAAACATCCAGATGATAACTTGTAAAAGCAGCAATCTGTCTTTGTTGGTTCTGGATCATGTCAGGATTGTTTTGCTGCATATTCACACCTGGTTTATGTGCTGGTGGTTGGGAAATCGTTTATGAACCAAGCCTCAAAAGCAAAAGATCTCTATAAGAGTTCCATCCTCTCCTCTTGAATGCAAAAGGAATTCTACCCAGGAAGAGGATACACATCCAATGCTTTCCATCTTAGAAGACATTAAATAAATGTACTTAATATTCTAGCCTATGAGCCATATACTTGGTGTATTTTGGGAAGGTGAAAAGTAATTTTTACGTTTTACAAGTACTCTTATTTGTGGGGTGTTCGGACAGTGAGTAACAACTGATTAGAAACTATGTGTCAGCTCACTTATCAGTGATCAGATTCAGCTTATCCTGAAGTACAGGGGGTACGTTGTCATAGAACAAAAGATTATCATATGTAACTGCATCTCAAAACTTTCACTAAGGTTAGGAACATAGTGACATTTAGATCTTTAATAACTGCCTGTCTGGTGTAGCATGATGTATGTACTAAATGAACTTCTGTGTATTTCCAGACTCTCCTGTGGAGGTGGATATTCTCAAGGCTCATACTGAGAGCCGTGTGGGCACAGAAGGAGTTAGGCACTCATTCCAGAGTGAGATGCTGATGTATTCAGTCGAAGAATGTACCTGCAGTGACTGTGGCTTGGTAAAACCTCAGACTGGCTGTGAAACTTCATTTCCATTACCAGCTACAGAAGAAGGAGCTACTGTTCTAGTTACCACAAAATCTTTCGATTATTGTAACTACATCCTGGGCACTGGCTGACGACCAGAGAAGTATGTTTTTATTGCATAGTAATAGATGAGTTATTCCAGTGTAGCTATTAATACTTCAAGGCAGTGGAGAAGGCTTGTACGTCACCTTTATGCAACTTCCATTGAGCTTTCATTAGCATTGTTATTTCTAATTCTAGTCCCTCTTTGCCCAAGCCTTCCTACGCTACCCTCTCATTGAGTTATCGGGACGTTAGTTTCTGGGAGCTGGGCTTGGCCTGGCTTTGCTGCCTCCAGCCACCGACGGCAGCTGCTTACGCCTGGAACGAACGAGCCTGTCAATAAAGCAGCGTGCGAACCCGTGTTCAGGTGCCCGCGCCCAGCAGCGCTGGGGGCACGAGGCGCGTTCCAGCGGCAGACCCCGGCGCTGGGCCGGCGTTTCGCTTCGGGGCGGTGCCGCGAGGCCGGTCTCCGCGTCTCCCGCTCACTCCCCCGCGGGCGTAGGGGCCGCTACGCGCGGCGGGGCTGGGGGCCGGGCAGGGCCGGCGTTCCCGCCTCTCGCCTGTGAGGGAGGCGGCCCCGCGGGCCGGCTGAGGACTCGGCGACCGAGCTCTCCGGCGCCGGGCCGGGTTTACCTTCCGGGGCGGCGGGGCGGCGTTCCGGGGCGGAGCGTGTGCGCTGGCCGGCCCGGCTCTGGGCCGTGCGGGAGGAGGGTCCGGGACCGGCGGACGGAGGCTGCGAGCCCCGCGGCCGCCATGAGCGGTGAGTGCGGGGCTGGAGAGGGGTTCTCTCGGCCGCCGGGCTGCGCTCCCTGGGGCCCTGGCGGTGCTTGCCCGGGGCGCCCCCACCGCTCGGCCGCCTGCCCGGCCAGGCGTGGCCCGGTCCCCCGCTCCTTTCTCTCCCGCTGTCCCATGCTCCTCTCTGGAGGGGCCGCGGGCCGGCGCGGCACCGGGGGCTTCGGCCCCCCTGGCCCCGCGGCGCGGGCCCTGCTCTGCCGTGGCCCCGGAGCCCCCTGGGGCTGTTTGACCCGGGCGGGAGTCCTGGGGCACGGCGCTGGCTCGCGGCACGGCCGTGCTGGCCCGGGGGCTCCGTTGCCTGAGCCGCACGGGGTCCCTGGAAACACCCCTAGGAAGGCACGACCGAGGACGGTTGCAGTGCGGTTGTCCTGGGAGGGGGGCGGGGGGAAGGCGTGCCTGGCGATAGAGCTGCCGCCTCCCGCGCTGCCTGCCCGCGCTCGGGCCCTGGCGTCACGGCTGGGCGGCTGCGAGAGGTCCCGGGCGTCGGGGGGCTGAGAGGGGAAGCGCCGGAGAGCCCTGCGGGAGAGGCGGGAGCCCTGGGCTTGCGGGCGGGGCGCAGCCGCTCGGGCGGGACTCGACGGGACGGAGGAGGCTGCAATGGGTTTCCCCGGTAAATACGCGTTTAGCGCGCCTTAACCCGGGCGGGGCGGGCTGCTTCTGAGGCAGGTGTATGGTAAGGGCTGCGCCCGCGGCGGGGCCGCCTGGCCTCGGAGGCGGCAAGGCAAAAGCGGCAGCGCCGAGCGGGGCGACAGCCTCTGTCTTGTGTCGCGGGCAGTGGCCGCCCGAAAATGAAACTGAAAATGAGCACGCCTCAGCTGTGGTTTGTGTGTGCTCTGCCCTCGCCTCTGCTTTGAGGAGATTGTTATGGAAGAAGAGATGATGACAATAAAACGCTGGGACACATGCAGGGAGCAGCCAGGTGTTTACAGCCAGGGGAAGAGAACGTTTCTCAGATGCTTCAGGTCTCCACACAATACAGACTAAATCCCAGTTCTGAAGTTTGTTAGGGTCAGCGTTTTCTTATGGAAAACCTCAGCCCTTGGGTGGTGGAACACAGCTGGGAGTAGCTTTATGTGAATTTGTAGAAGCCAGTGCCTGGCTCCCAGGAGGCTGCTCGTGGGAGCTCTGCTCCGGTGCTGGGGCTCCAGAGGCAGGGTGGTGGCGTCTGTCTTGGCGTAGGTATTCTTAATGACTTTATTTTAAAATTTTTTTAAAACAATGAAGGGATACAGGTTTGTGAGGAGAGAAAGCCTTTAATTACATACAGCTGAATAATGCCAGAGGTGATGTTCAGGTGCCTAGCAGCTGAGTTGCCTGGCTGAGCTACCCCTGCGCACCCCTTGCCAGGAGCTGTGCAGCTGTTCCAACACTTTCAGTGAGACAGCAAGGGAAGGAAAGAGCACTGATTTCACATTTTGAATTGAGGGTGTTGTCGCCTGATCCGTGATACTTTCAAAAAACATAAAATGCGACTAATTTGGGGTGGGGCAGTGGAAGCTTAGTGAGGTACTGCAAGGTAGTCTTTGTAGTAGGTCTGTGCTTGTTTTATCTTAAACTTACGCCCTCCTGGACTAGAGTGAGTGAAAGGAATTGCAGTCTGAAAGTTTGCATACAGCACTTCAAGAAGTCCAGAAGAGCAATCTGAGGTGTCTTTTTTTCAACCTATACTCTACGTGCAGAGCTGAAGACAGATGTGCCTGCGAAGTCCTGGATGAAACCCCTGTTTTCCTTTCCTTGGACAGTCAGTTTTCTTCTGCTGTAGGTGTAGGTATTTCTGTCAGGGTATGGGGAGAAGTTTGGTTTAAAAACAGGGAATCACAACCATGATGAGCAAAAGGTTTCAAGGGCCACAGAGGCAGGTGCAGCAACTGAGCCTATTTTTAACCCTTTTTGATGGGTAGATGTTGATAGTCTCTTTGAGCTTCTTAGTCTTTGCAACCTTATACTTAAGTTTTCACAATTACTTCTGGACTCATGTATGAACTTCCTCATCTAATTGCAGAAGTCTAAATATAGCCTTTTTCTGAGTAAGGCTGGCTTTGTGCTGTCTATGGTTTGTATCTGTATGGGAGTTCCTGCAGCTTTTGCTGCTGTTCTGGATCGGTAGAAGGATATTTTGGTCAGTTTGCAATACACCGTTAGTCTGTAAGTCAGCTCCAGTTAATCACACTTAATTGGTGCTCTTGTTTGGGGAAAAACCTTTTTTTTTTTTTAAAAGACTTGGTTTAGAAAATGAAGACTGTAAAAGAGCAAAATCTTAAATAGATTTGGTAGAGATTTATTACATCCTATTGACTTGAAAGAAAACCATTGGTACCCAGTACTGTGTCTGGGCTTATTATAAAGGAAGATACATCCTTTGCTTGAAAGAACTTGGGCCAGCCCTTGATCTAGCCCTGCTGGTGGTGAGGGCGATCTAGAGTGCTTAGAGAATTTACCAGTTGTCATCATGTGTGGTGCTAAGTGTTATTAGCACTGCTTTCCAGCTAAAGGGAAATACACATGACACTGCTCTTGAGCCTCTGAATTTAAGGCTGTATGGTGCCATGTGCTGCAGTGGTATTAGAAGGCCGCTCAGCAGAGTGATCCCCTGTAGGTTCTTGCAGTGTTAAATTTTTCCCTGAGTTCCAGGGTTGCAGCACAGCCCTGGAGGTGGTCATGCTAAACAGCAAGGGGCATGCTGTGCTGGTTGGGCACACTTATGCTGCATTCAGTGTTGCTGCCGTGCACCTCGTATCATGGATCCAGCATCTTGCTAAAGCAAGACTCCAGATGATGTTTCAAGCAGTGGTCCTGCATGTTAGTGAGAGGCTGTGTGAAGCCTGAACCGTCAGACTTAATGCTGTGCCAATTTGCTCAGAGAAAACACACTGATGTATTTAATAGAATAACTGGCATGGGAATAAAGTTTTCAGGGCCTGGTGTTGGCCCAAATATATCTTTTCTTAAAAACATATTTATTTGAAATGCTATCATTTTGTTGAATTTCAGGTTCACAGAACAATGACACTAAAAGACAGTTTCTTCTAGAACGGCTGCTGGATGCAGTTAAGCAGGTGAGAGCTGCAGTGTGTACTTACTCCAAGCTGTCTTTGCCCTTCTCCTCCTCTTTACCAGAGCCCAAGGAACCCTGCCTTTCACACCGTGCTGCTGAGGCTTCGTGTCTGCCAGCCAATGACTGTTAGGCAGTAGCTGTTTAAAATTCTCAGGTTTGATGTACTGTATTTACAGTATTTCTGTATGTATGACATGGAATATGTACGTTTGTGATACAGGACTGAACTAGGTTGCACTGCGAAGTCTGACTCCGTTGATGCTTTACAGTGGCAGCTTTTGTCTTGACACTAGGATTTTAGTGAATGGTTAAAATACAGGGAAAGGTGGGGTTTTGTGTGTGTGTTTCTTGCAGCATGATGAAGCTCAGCAAGTTTAGGAGAGTTTGGGAGGCAAAGGAATGCCTCAGAAGTAAGCCAGCGATTTGGTTTCTAGGAAAGGATTCTTCTGTAATTGTAGCACCGAGGTGACAGGAGCAGTGCTTGGTTTTGTGGGTTATGTGTTCAAAACTCAAAAGTAGTAACTTTTACTCAATTTTAAATCCCCTGAAGGACCTGCCAGAATGTATTTGAACTGTAAGATCAGCCCGTGAGAGGAACCAGGGGCTCTAAAGCACTCTTTGGTCACAGGCTGTATTTACCCAAGCTTAACTTGGTACTGCCCCATTGCTTGTTATGACTTTGTTTCTTATGTGGAAATGTTTTGGTATTGAGTGTAACAAAAATCTCTTAAAATCTGTTCATTGCAGTGTCAGATACGATTTGGGGGAAGAAAAGAAATTGCTGCGGACTCTGATAGCAGGTAAAGTAGTCTAAGAAACTTTTAACATGGTTAGATTGTGTATCATGATGACATAAGGCTAAAAATACTTGACATGCTCCAGAACCCTCCCCAGTTCCTTTGTTTCTGTGACCGCTGAGGCAGGACTCTGTATGTTCCATGGTGTTCCTGATTGGGCAGTTTAGTGAAGTGTTCTGCTTATGAAATTATGGTGTGGACGTGGCTGCAGTGCTTATGGCAAAGCACTGAGTCCCGAGGTCTGAATGTGATACTGGGAGAGCTTTTTGTCCCTACAGCGCTCTGGAAACGGATGCCTGTCTCTTTCAGTACACCTGTGTTTCCCAAACCTGGATGCCCAAGTGCCAAGTGTGTTTAACACTTTGTGTTTAACACACTGTCACTTGGGAAATTTTCACTCTTGTTTTCTTATTCCTGACATGTTTAAACCTGCTTTTCTTCTTTTGCTGTTCATCCTTTTTGCTGACATAAGACCCTTGCTGCTGGAGGGATGTGAGGGTTTGTGTGTCTCCTCACCTGCCCTGACTTCTGCTCCTTTCCCCACCTTTTTAAGCAGTGCCTGGTGAGCGTCCGCTCCCCTCTGAATTCCTTTAATACAAGAAGAAATAATGCAAAAGGATAACTTTCTGCCTATTTTTTCCTGTAAAACACTGCAGTTTTCTCACTTTGGTTCTCCATGCCCTTGGATCTTTAATAACACAAGGCTTTTCACAGAGCCAGGTTTCTCTTCTCCTTTCTATGAACTGAAAGTCAAACAGATTTTGTTTTTTTTGCTATTTTACCCCAAGGGGATGGGCTCATAGATGTTCTGGAATTTGTTTTTAACTTTTGACAGAAAACCTGCTGATGTAATCACAACTGCTCCACAGTCATCCTGAGTATTGTTTTAATTGTATTCTGGTTTATCAGCAAACTTTTCCTAATGCAGTAGTTTTCCTAACATGGGTGTACTGGACAGTGTTACATGTTAAAAGCTCTTGTGTCCAGGGCAGTTATGTTAAATATGCCTCTTTCTCTGTCAGTGCTCCTCCTGAGAGCCTGGGCTTTTCTGTGGCCCTCAATAGAAAGAACACTGATCTTTTGGAATGCTGGGGCAGAGTCCTCAGTCATTTGTCAACTGTTTTTATTTATTTCCTTGAACTTAGTTAAAATATGTCCTTCCTTTCAGTAGTCACCCTTAGCAGCAGGGTGGCAGCTTTCTCTAAGCTTGGGTTTTAAGTATTTATTTAATGGCAGAAATAATACCTGGAGAAAGTAAGACTTCAAACAGACAGATTGCATTTGTCTGTTGTACCATCAGCCTTGCTGCTCCCTGTAGCCTGCACTAGTAGTCCTTTCTTTGGCAGGCTGAATTTTAAAACTTTGGTGGTTTTACAGTGTTTCTGCCTGTGTGAAAATGATTAAGTGGGATATGGTTAAAAAAATAACTGGGAAGTATATAAATGAAAATGTAATTGTGTTCCTTGAGATATGTCATCCTCACCTACTCCCATGGTTGTCAGCCGTTATTTCAGCTTCAGATGACATCTCGGATTGGTTGCCAGTTCTCCTGGCTGTAATTCCTGCCCCAGTGATGAGGCTGTGAGCACATGGAGGTTATACTGTTTGCAACCCTTAAGATCGGTGCAATCAAGGGCTCTTCCACTACAGATGAGATAATGGTTCAGAGAGTTGGGATAAACCTGCTCTGTAGAAGCACAGTCGATTGTTCTTTTTACATGATTTCTTTAAAAATTCTGTTGCAGAGTCACTTGTTTATGTGCTCAGTTTGAAGCTGTGTTGCAGCATGGGCTGCGGAGGAGCCGAGGATTAGCGCTAACAGCAGCAGCGATCAAGCAGGCAGCAGGTTTCTCCAGTAAAGCAGAAACAGGTAATTCATTAATCAGTGCTGCTCTGTTTTAAACAGCTGGGAGCACAAGCAAGCAATAAAACTTCCACGAGGAATTGTAAGCTGCGCACCAAACTGCAGGCGGGTGGTAGCAGACTTACTACTTGGACTTCCATTAAGCAATGAAGAGAGTTATTGCTTTCTTCATGTAGTTTAACTTTCACCCCTAGTTTCTCTAGGAACTCTGGTGCTTGGAAATCTGTACTTCCCACAGTTCCATCGTGGATAGTATCACTGGCAAACTTCTTTTGAATTGTGGGTAGAGATAAACATTGTGTAATTGTGTTGTTAGGTCTTTACTACAACGTTTTCATTGTCTCTCATTTCAACTGCCATATTCTGGTACTGGGGAACAGTTTAGCTCTATGTTTCTGTGTATGTGTGTCTCATTTATTTTCCTGGTTTTTGTTAAGTTAAAGAAAATGAGTAAAGATGTTTATTAAGCTGTCAGAAGGAGTACCTGCATGTCTTCCTTGGAGATTGATGTGTCTAAATTTGTTTGTAGTGCTTGGTTTTCTCAGATTCTTTTGCCCTCAAAGATACCCTCTCTGCCTTGAATTCAGTCTCTTGAGGTGTTGCTAACTGTACAGATCACACAGCTTTCAAACTGTTACAGTTATTGGAGCAATTCTATTTATAACAATAACCCTCACGTAGATTTGTTAATGTTCCAGTTTAAGCTGTTTTCAAGCAGTATGTATTTGATGCAGCGTTAGTGACTAGTGATTGCCAAGCGATACCGGATAGCAGTGATTCAAGCCTCACGGATGAGATATCTGGGGTTTGGCGGCTCTTTTCATGCCGGGAGGATGCTGAGAGGCAGCTTGTAATGAGCATGTCCTTAAAATACGTTCCCCTCTGGTTAAGAAACAAGAGCACATAAGATGCTGGGTGTTTGTTACACATTTACAGTTGCTGATGGAGACTTTTTGTTACCTCCAATGGAGGAATTTCAGGCAGCTGCAAAGAGCGTTTTCTCAGTATCTGGGGAAAGGGCCAGGGAAGCGTTTCAGTGGGAAGGGGTGTTGTTGACATTTCCGGCTGTGTCACGTAGTGTGACTTTGTGGTGTGGATGCCTGTGTCCCCCTGGGCCTATCCTCTGGCACCGCACAGTCCGCAGTGAGACAGAGCTCTCATGGGCTGCTGTCCTTCACGTGAGGCATTCCCAGGAACCTGTTCTGTGGATGAAGCACTAGCTCAAGTGTGCTTTAAGTGCAAATGCTATTTTAAAATGTAAGATAGAGTTCTTTAATTTGTTTGCTTGGCTTTTCCATGAAGTGAAAAGTTCTGACTGCTTAAATAGCACTTGCAGTTCTGTAGAAATAACTAACCATTTAACTGGAGAGTCCCACTTGATGGTAAATGATTCACCCCTGTTTGGTTACTTGCCATTGCCTGCTGCTTTTATAAATTGCGTGTAAATGCATTCCTATATGAGCTTAGTGGTTTTCTGTTTTTTTTCCAGAGCCAGTGTTTTGGTACTATGTGAAAGAAGTGCTGAATAAACATGAGCTGCAGCGCTTTTACTCTCTGAAGACAATTACTACAGATATTGGCAGAGGCCGGGCTTGGCTGCGCTGTGCATTAAATGAACATTCCCTGGAAAGATATGTTCATATGCTGCTTGCAGATAAGAATCGACTCGGGTACGTATTTGGTATCTTTGCAATGCAGGAGATGAATTGATGAATGAAGTACTGACACAAAAAGAACCACCACAAAACCTGGCTGTAGTAACACTGCACTAACTGCTAGTGAAGCCATGTAACCTCAGACTTCTGTTTGGTCAGGTGCTGAGATAGCAGCTTGTGCCTGTAGCAGCACATGGCCTGAAAATGGCTTCACTGTGGCATGTGCCACATCTTTTCCATCCTCTTTCCTACTTCCCTTCCCTGTGCCTGCAGCAGTTTTCCTCCCTGAGTCCTTGACCCCTGCTTTGAGGCGCCCCAGCAGTAGCGCAGGATTGCAGCCTCCATCTTAGATCTCACCAGTTCCTTGGTGGTAACAGCCTGTTGCTGTTGGAGGTGCTCATCCTGTAACTGAAAAGCCCCAGCAGCCAAGCAATAGGTGGCCACTGCTGCAGTGGCTTTGTATCAGCATACAAACCTTCTTGCAGTTTCTGAGAATAACCTGTATGTTCATAGTATGCACTGAGGAATCCCAAGATGCTTTGGATGCACAATGTGCTTGGTTCATAACAGAGTCCTGCCTTTTTCCTTGCACATCTTCAGCTCCTTGTCTTTTTGAAAGTTTGTGGGTTTTTTTTTCCCTTTTTTTGTCTGTAGCTGTTTTGGAAACTTTTAAATTAAACTGTCAAAATTGTTTAATATAGGTTGAGTTTTGTCTTGCTTGTTTTTATGTCTATTTAACAGCATCCTGCTACTGAAAGAACCAGGTTTAGAACAATTAAATTCATGTGTTTGCAGTGAAATTCTTGTTAACTATTTTTTCCTTCTCCCCCTACACTGAGATTCCTCGTTGGCTCTTAACTCTTTAGGGTAGTTGCTGTAGTTTTGGGTATTGACATGGGTCACAATCAGAATAATAGAACGGTTTGGAAGTCCAGCGCCCCAGCTGCGGGCAGGGACATCTTCTCTAGATCAGGTTCCTCAAGGTGCAGTGTATCTTTTGGGTTGTAGTCACGCATCCTGATGTTTTATAAAATGGCTTGGTAATTACAGCCAACTGCACTTGTCTAAAAACTTAGGTATTCAGTGTAGCAATAGGTGCAGAGAAATACAGTGAGTGCTGGTGACCCCCTTGCCCCACGTGGCCTTTGTCCTGTTAAAGAAATGCAGAGCTAAAGCTGAAGATAAAACACTCTTTAGCAGGTCTTTGGTAACGGTTCAGGCCGTGCTATATGTTACAGGGCTTCAGGAGGTTCCTGTGGCACACAATGTGATCCAGTGTGTACTCAGACTTTTTTTCCAGAGTTTTTCAAGTCTTAGAAGTGAAATGTATGTTAACATAGGCCTGCATTATATTTCTTTTTCTTCCCCCCTTTCAAATTACAGTGTCTTCTATGAAGACTGGTCTTTTATGATGGATGAAGAACGTTCTAGTATGATCCCTACCATGGCAGCTGGTAACACTTTCTCTTAAATGCTACTGTTCTTGCAGAAGAATTTAATTTTGGGATGTTGTAACTGTTTCTGGTTGCGAGGAGCTTCTCTAGCGTGCTCTTCATGTGCGTGGAGAATGTGTCAGATGCATCTTCAGGGTGAATCGTCAAGGTACTAGGCCCATTTATTGATGAACAACTAAAACACTGTGTCTGGCCTTCCTACACTTCAGAAGTTTTCCTCCTCTTCATCAGTCAAGGCTAACTATTTTTTAAAAATGAGCGCAATTTAAGAAAACAAAATGGGTGTTCCTGACTGGAGAAGAGCAGAGAGACACCCGTGTAGTGAGACCCAACTTATAAGTAAATAATACATGGAAGGAGAGTAAGAATAGGGCTCAACATAGGGTGCTTTTCCAGAGCCTGACCGCAGCAGTGCTGTACATCACCTTCTGCATCTCCTTCCTCAGAGGCATGGTCGCATGCTTCACTCTGCCAGGTAGGGTTCACAGGAGGTTTTCTTTATGGGTTGTAGGAACCAGCAAGCACTAAAGTTACAGCAGTGAAATGGGCTTCAATAAAAGTTTATAAACAAACATGTTCGCAGTACTTACCGTGTATTTGATGCGCAGCAGAACAGCCATCAAGATAAATTCAGAGCTGATGGCATTGGCTTGAATATTGTCTTAAAAAGACTGAATGGTACATGGAAGAATAGGAATTTGTGCATGGAGAACTCTGGGAGACTTGGGGTGAAAATGTTTTCTATGTCAGAGCTTTGTTCATCCTTAGCATCTGTCCTCAGAGATGGAGGGATGAAGTACATGGTGGGGTTTTGTTTTCTTTTTGTTCCCCTTTCTTCTATCTGAAGGTCTGAACTCCATTCTTTTTGCCATCAACATTGATAATAGGGATTTAAATGGGCAGAGCAAGTGCACACCCACCATGTCTGATTTGTTAAAGGAATCAACACAAAATGTCACCTCACTATTAAAAGAATCCACTCAGGGTGTCAGCAGCCTTCTCAGAGAGATCACTGCATCTTCTGCTGTCTCGATCCTCATAAAGCCAGAACAGGACACTGACCCCCTTCCTGTTCTCCCAAGGAACCTCAGTGCTGGTAAGCAGCTCTGCACTGTTAGTATCGTTCAGAATCTTGGAGAATATTCAGGTGTGTTTAAATAACTTTTCCAATTAAATGTAATGCACTACTATGGGGCAGAAACCTTAACGACAAGCACACTTCACAAGCTAGTTCAGCCTGAACTGAAAAATAAGAAATAAAAAAAAAAATACTAGTGTGAAGCCTGGGTGATAAATGTATATTTTGGCTTTCTGGTGTCACTGTGAGAGGGAAGAGCAGGTGTTATACTGGTGAAGTGCTTTGGTTGTGACTGGAATTTCTGTTATTCGTGAAAGTTCCTGAGGTAATGATTTATCATTTTTAATGTCTCCTTGGGCCACTTTATCAGTCAGAAATATACCACCATGTAGCTGTTGTTACGTGTCAGACAAAAATCTCGGCTTGTCATCTTTTCCTAGCAGCACCCTTGTTTACAGCCTGAATTCCTACCTGCAGTAGGTAATTACCTCAAATGAAAACTTCCTCATATGCTTCTCTTACCTTTAAATGTGGCACTGTTGCAGCCAGTTTGTGGGATGTTAGTTATTAGCAAAGACCCAAAGTCTTAAATATCTTGTAATTTTAAATTAAACAAGGAAAATATGATATTCATGTGATATCCAGAAATAAGAGGGAGTATCTTACCATCTTTATTTCCAGAAGCTGGGCTGAAGGAATGTCTTGCTTTGTAAAGGCACAGAGCAGCAGGCAGACCCTGGCCTTGGCTTATGTGTTTTTCTGTGAAGAATCAAAGTTTGAGTTTAGGCTTTAAATTGTTTTGGGTATGAAAAAAAGGGAAAAACCAGCATGTGAATTCTGTCTGGTAGGAATAGAAGCTGAGATGAAATTTAATTGGCATTTAAATGGGCTTTGTCCCAAAGCCTAATTTTCAGAACAAACTTGTGGCAAAGCTTTTGTTTTTTCTTCTCCCAGCTCCAGTTGAATACTATTATGAACTCACCTCCCAAATGCCTTCTAAAGTCTGGGTTTGGTAGGGCAGAGAAGTAACGATTAAAAAGCTCGTGTGTATGGAAAGATAACAAAGATGCCCTGTAGATCCAGATGTTTCTTTACTAAACTTACTTAGGACATGAGTTAAGAAAAAACCCAAATGCTTTTCTTTTCTAAACTGTGTAAACCTTTGTGTTGCTGCTAGATTTGAAACACAAAAAAGATCGAAAAAAGAAGAAGAGAGTGACAAACATCATCTCCTTTGATGAAGAGGAAGATGAGCAAAATCTGGGGGACGTCCTGAAGCCTCTGACTGCAGGAGAAAGTTCAGAGGAGAGTGTAGACAGGTCAGGGTTTGTGTTGCCTTCATCTGAAAGCGCTCTCAGGAAGAACCTGAACGGCAGTGAAAGCAGCCACTCCTGGAGGAGCAGCTCAGTGCTCCTCAATGGAGAGTGCGAGTACCAGAGACTTGACGTGAAGAGCATTGATGATGAGGATGAGGATGAGCCGTATGGAAAGTCGCTTGGAAGAAAAGGCACAGAAGGGCAACCTGAAGCTTCTGAAGAGTAAGTGATGTTGCAGGAGCCAGTGGTGAATTCTCCATATTTCCCCCCTCCTCCCTCCTTGATGGGTACTGGCAAATTCTGTGTAATTAATTGAACTATGCACGTCCTCTCTTTTTCCCTTTTCTTCTTCCCTGCCTTCTTTCTCATCTTTTTTCTCTCTCTTTTCTCTTTTTTTCCCTTCCTTCCCCACTGCCTTATTTCTTTTCCACCGTTTAAACCATTTGGACCGCTGTGGTGATGGTCTTAGAAGCAAAGTTCCACTAAAACCCGACATTTGGGGATTTCAGACTTGTTTTCTGCTTGAAGGTCTCAGTGGTTGATGACGTTGCGGGACATAGCTGGGCTGTAATTCTGGCCTGTTTGTAGTTTCCTTGTTCTTAGTATGTGGTATCAACTCCATTTTGCCTTTGCAGTATTTATACCTCACCTATTTTAAGCTGAGTCAGCCTGCTACCATCAGAATAGGTAGTTAAACAAGACAGGACAAAACTGAGAGAAAAACAACAAGCTTAGCCACTCCTGTACCCACTTTGTTTCTGACACAGGAGAAAGAGGCAAGTGCTGCTTGTCTCACCTGCTTTGGGATGGTCTGATCTGTAATGAATTCATGTGTGTGAACCCAGAGACAAGCAGATTGAAATACAGGCTCTTCTGGCAGTGAAGAGGAACCCAGCACTGTAAACGTGACCCCTGACTGCATAAAGAAGTTGTTTTGTCTGTTTTCAATCTAGGCCTCAGGAAATCGGCTCGTGCAGTTCCCAGATGTGCAGCTGGAGTCCGCTGCAGGTCCTGAATGACGACTCGGACGTTCTCTTTCCTGTCAGTGCTGTTGGCTCTTACTCCCAAACAGGTAGGGATGTTAATTTACCAGATCCAGCAAACTTCCTATAGAATTCCTATTGTGGAACCACGTTAGAAGGAAATAATGGGATTGTAGGGATGTAGGAGACACTGCCCAACTGGGATGGGAGTTTCAAATAGAACTTACTCTAGCTCTGAATCAGAGTATTCCGTTTGAGTAGATACTTACTTGAGGAGGATTTATTGATGTCACAGTAAACCAGAGTAAAGCTGTGGCCTTGTATGGTATTTTATCAATGCTTAGGATGGTTGAGTAGGAAATATCCTTATTTGTTTTCCAGATATCACTAAGCTGGAAGAAGCTAAAAGTGTGCTTGAGAATTTCAGTTCAAATTAATCTTGACAGATTGGATAAAGTATCAAATATTGGATGCAGTTCAGTAGAAGCTGTTATCTGTTTATATACAGGATGAGGAGGGATTGGGTAGGAAGTACTCCTGTGGGATAGGATATGGGAATCATAGGACCAGAGAGCAGTTTAGGTGGGAAGGGCCCTCAGCCCCCCACAGTGCCTCCCTGCCATGGGCAGGGACACCCCCCAGCCCAGGGTGCCCCAAGCCCCATCCAACCTGACCTTGAACCCTGCCAGGGATCCTGGGGCAGCCCTGGTTTCTCTGGGCACCCTGTGCCAGGGCCTCCCTGCTCCCTGGGAAGGGTTTCTGCCTCCCAGGCCCTCTCCCACTCCCCTGGAGCCCCTTGAGGGATGGGAAGGGGCTCACAGCTCTCCCCAGAAGCAGCCTTCTCTTCTCTTTTCTGGGCTGAGCCAGCCCAGCTCTCTCAGCCTGGCTCCAGAGCAGAGGGACTCCAGCACGCACATCATCTCCATGGCCTCCTCAGGACTGGCTCCCACAGCAGTGTGTGCAGCAGAGCATGCTGTGCTCCGGGAATGGCATGGACCAGTGGGACATGACCTCAGAGCAAGCAGTGAAGGTGCTTTTCCAGGATCTGGAATGGCACCAAACCCACACAATGTTCAGGCGTCCCCAGCCTGCCCCCAGGTTAATGTTTTGCTAGCTGCTTATACAACATCGCTTTTGTCAGAATGTGGTTTTGAATTCTCATTTCAGTGAGCACTTAAAAACTTCTCAGTGTCATTCAAATAATGTTTTAGTTGGGAAATAGTTCCTGGATTTCTGCATGTACGTTAGATGTGCCAAGAGTTTAATTGGGTGGGTAATCAACAGCTTGCAGAAAGTGTAACTTAGTTCTGTGAGTTTGGTGATAAAAGGTGAAGATAACACTGCGCTGAGCTGTGGGACGCAACGGGCCCCTGTGGAAGTGCCACTGGCTCCCAGGGAAGAGAAGGTGCCTTTTCCCTCCTGTGTTTTCCATTGGGGAAGGAATGGGTTTAGAAAACATCATCCAGCTTGTGCAGAGTGTTCTCTTAAACGTCATCCAGAGGCTCTTAGAGATAAAAGTCCATAGATGGTGTTTGCTGGCTGTAGCTGATGGGCCCCTGAGGTAGAAGTGCAGGTTCAGGGCTGGGCTGGAGCAGGAGCTTGCCTGGGGCTGCAGGTTCATGGCCAGTCAGGTGTCAGTAAGGGCTGGAAAGGTGATCTCTGGGACTCCTGCTTTTTAAATCCTGGGCTGCCTTAGCTCAAGATTTTAGGGATGTTTGACGGTTATTTTGTAGCCCTTACATAGTGGAATGCAGAAAACATCAATAAAAGGTGATTTTTGTTTCTTTCCACCTGAAGTAGCTTAATGACAGGCCTACAGTGTGTCTGTCTTGGTCCTGCCAGGTGAGATCTGGGGACAGGTGTGTGTTATCCATGCATTTAACAAACCTCTCATCTGCTGGCTCCCGATGTTCAGTACATAGGCATAAGGAGCTGGAGAGAAGCTGTGGTGCTCTGTGGAGAAAGTGTGAAGGACGGGGGCTTTGTCAGGTTCCCTGTACAGGGAAGGGAAAGGACTGGGGTCTCTGCAGCTTTCACAAACTGGGCACTCCCCACAAACCCTGTTCCTGCAAGCCATGCAGGGCTGTAACCTGTATCACAGGGTGGTTCCACACCTGGGGCTTGCAAAAACCGCTTCAGTAAGGAGCCCGTCATAGCTTTGCAGCACTGTTATCAATGTAAAATGTGCATTGAGGTTATACTTTAGGAATTGTGTGGTATTGATTGTTTTCTGAACTGATGGCTGGGCTGTAAGGGACTCATCGATCCCCCTGGCATTCAGCGCGAATGTGCAGAGGCCAACCCTGGAGAAAGGATTTAAAATGTTTAAAAGCTTTACTAAAAGATGGGTATTTCTAGTTGAAGATGTAACTGCCTGCCTTCTGGTCTTGTTTTTAGTTTTACTTTTTAAACTATTAACTGAAGAAAGCTATGCTTGTGCCTTCTGCTTTAGATAATTTGGAGAACGGAGAGGGGCACGAGCATGGGGTTCATGCGGTAGAACTGGCTCCAAGGAGACCTGATCATCCTTACAGGTACATGCCAAGTGTGTCTTTCTCTAAAGAGAAACGTCTTTGCCCCGTGGCCGCCAACTTCTTATCCTTACCTAATGCGTGGCTGCTCAGGACTGGAAAACAGAGGGCACTTGTGCAGATATTTGGAGAGGCAAATGTGAACCCCTGCGCTCCCTTTCACTAGTCTTATGGGTCAGGCTTTCCCTCGTTACCTCTGAGAACCTGCACAGCCAGGCCTGGCCTCCTGGTTTGGAAAGCAGGGTTTGTGTTGGATTTCTATGTTGTTTTTTGCTGCCTTCTCCATGGCCTGTTGATTTGGATCTTTTTGTGTGTATTCTGAAATCAGACTCCTAATGGGTACATTAAAGGCTAATTAAAGGTAAGTTCATTGAATACAGGGGAATGATAATCCTAGTTTCTGTAATGCTTTTTTCTTAAGTTCTGAAATCAGGGGTTTGTTTTCCTTTATTGATAATCCTGTACTTTTATGACCAGAGTGGAAGTCAGTCCTCCAGCTCAAGTGAATGCTTTAAGCAGTATGTTGCCTTCAGCTGCTGTGCCGGAATCCATGACAATTAGTAAGTACTTCCTTGATGTGTCTAGATTGATGGCATTAACTTTGAAAGTCCTATAACTCTCCATTTCTATTTTTATTTCAATAAGATCTTGTTAGAGAGGCACACAGCACTTCATTTCTGATATGCTGGCCACATTAGAAATGACTCCTCTAAATGGATTTTGAATTGGCAGATCCCAGGTTCATTGTAACTGGTAATTATACTAGATGTGGCTTGAGTAGTTAAATTAACACTGGTGATTTAATTTGATTAACATCTTTAAATCTCTGCAAGCTCTGAAAACGCTAATGGTTGGTTCTGATGTGGTCTTAATTATTTTGCCTGCTTTCATTAATTCCTAGCCAGAAAAAAACCCCAAACAAGCCTGGAACTCTTTCCCTAATGTTCAGTCTGTGGTTTTGATATGGAAATCTGCTCCAAACATAAATACAGGCTTTCAGAAGCTAAAGCTTTAGTTGGGATTAAGGTGGAGGACAGGCATATTTTCAGTGGTAAGAGTTGAGCTGGACAGGATAACGTAGCCATTGTTATAGAAAGAGATTAGTAGAAGCACAGGCACTTTGTTTACCCCATTTTTAATCCTTTTTCTCCACATAAACTTGTAGAACAAAGACCTTGTTCTTAAATTGTCTGGCTGTCTAAGTGTGTAAGCCAATAGAGTTGTATTTCCTCCCTGTATGGAAAGTTTTGCAATGGAGCTGGTGAGTGTGGCTTTGTTTCTGAAGGTCCCAGGGTCTGGTGTGGCATGTCTGGCTCTTCCTACGAGTGTGAGCATGCACACACACTGCAAATGATGCCATTTGGGCTGCTGCAGCTGCTGCAGTGAGATGTTTTTCTGAAACTGATGTGTGAAATCATCACAGTGAGTGAGCCCATGAGACCTTCTGACCCCATGTTCTAACACCACACTCAGGCCAGCTCAGTGCCCACAGATGTGACAGGAGGCAGAGAACACGTGTTTGGGCGCTGTGTCGGGCTCCGGCGTGGGTCTGCTCACTGAGCTCCACGAGGCTGGAAAGCCCCTTCTCACAAAGTGCTTTGTGGAGTGGGAAATGGGTTTGAGGCCTGTCAGTGGCATAACTGAAGGTGCAGATGGAGCTGCAGTTGATAGTTACGATGATGCTTCGGTCGCTGGATGTGCTCTGCCCGTGTTACTGCTGCAGCATCCTTCTGTTCTTCCCTTCTCTTTCATTTTTTCCTAGCAGAGCGTTACCGGCCCCTTTCTGGTTCCCTCGCACTCGGTGCTATTTGGCCGGTGTGGAGGTACCAGCAGGGGCCGCAGTTGGTCTCCCGCAGTCGCTGGGTTTATTGTGTCTGGTAACGGCAGCTCTGAAACAGAAGATACACCTTGAGATTCTCCAGTCTCCATCCTCGGCCGTTCGTAAAGGAAACGAGCCACCCGGCCGACAGAAGCGCTGCCGCTACTGTCCCCTTTCAGAGCAGGGTTTGGTGGGGGAAAGGGGGAGGGGTGGCAAAACACCCTGTAGAGCCACTAGAACACGTAGTAAAGAATCTAATGGTCCTTGTAACAGACATTCAGCTGGCTGTACGAACCAGGTGATACCTCTGTAATAGCTGATCCCAGGTACAGTCAAGGAAATGCTTTTTTCAAGTGCGTTGTTGCCGGTCGCCGATGCCTTGTGCAGGGAGATCAGGGCTATGACAAAGCCAGGCACTGAAGCTCTTTCTCGATTGCAATTAGCAGAAGAATTATTAAATGGTGAGGCTTATAGCTTGGTTGCGTAGCAACTGATCCTAACACATCAGACAAGAGAAATGGAATGCAGGAGTGTGGTGAGAGAAGCTCCGAGGCCCCAGTGCCTGGATTTTTGTGCTTTTTACTTCTGAAGACAAAGCCTGAAATGAATTTGGTTTTAATCTATTCTTTTCTTGCTTCCCTTCCAATTTACTGGTGCAGTCATAGCCTTCCCTCTGTTCCCTTGGGATGCAGTGTAGAGCTGTTATGAGGACCTGTAACTTAAAATTTCTGCCATTTTGACTGATTCTGCTGAGCTTGTTGCCTGTGCATTTGTAAGGTGTACATTAACTGAGCAGCAGATACATCCCAAAACAGTGCTGGTAGCACTCAAGAGTAACCCTAATCCATAGAGTTAGAGTTTTGCGGTGTATGCCAGACAGTACTTGAAAGCTTGCCCTACTTTACAGGCGGTTGTGTCAGTTTTGTGAAGAACTAAGTTAGTCAGAAGTTGTATCTTTATATGCCTACGACATTATGGCATTTTTCAGTTTTAAAAATTTGTATTTACCTCATCATACTTGGATCTTAGACAGCTTTGCTCCAGTTACTGTCATTGGGAGGTTATACTGTCGTCACTGCTCACAGCACCAGAAGGATCTTCCCTACCAGCACCAGTCTCTGCATTTGGTTTTTGCAGTGGAAAAAGGAAGTTCCAGAACTTTCTGTTCAGAAGGATGCTACTCGTGTCCTTCACAAGGTTCTCTGATTATACAGCTATTTTTAGGAAATAATTGGGAACTTAGTCTTTCCACTGTAATTTCCCCAGGGTCTGAAGCTGTGTGTAACCACAGAGGTTAGCAAAGGCTGTGGCATTGTGCTCTGCTCTGTGTTTTTTCACACACTGCTGATAAAGCCCACAGTTTTTGATGGTCTCTGAAGAACTCAGACATATTTTCAACCTGACACACTCTGTTTCTATCCTGGCTGGAAACCAGAAATGTGTGTTTGTCCTTCACTGTCCTCCTGACAGCTTCTGAGCTGCCCTGTCACTTGGTGCTACTGGTCCATGGCAGGTACTAAGTCCTTGTGCCTACTCTGAAAGCCCAGCCATGGTCTCTCCTCCCTGAGGCAGCCTGCAGGCCATCCCACGGGCTCATCTGTGCAGCAGCAGGCCGATGCTGTATTCTCTGGCTTCTTCCCTGCTCCCGTTTGCCCTGCTAATAGTGACATGGCAGGATAATATTTACAAGATTGTGGAGTGCTTAAATAAAGCCATAATAACCAGCGCTCGTGCAGGCAGCTCTGGGAGTGTGCCTTTAAAGGTCAGACATCGGATTTAAGATGTAACTAGTCTGCTGGAAGTTTTATTTGTCTCTGAAGTATCTGTGTAAATTTGCACTTGGGGAAATAACCCCCTCGTTCCTGTGGACTGGTGCCAGCCCAGCTGGTGTGCTGGCTGCAGGGCTGCGGAGCAGAGAGCAGTGCTGCGTGACCTTGTGTTTGCTGAGGAGGATTTCACTTCCAGCTCAGCCTTCCTGGCAGGGGATTGCAAACCATACTTCTCTGCTCCTGGGCTAGGCAGCAGAAGGGCTGTGACACTGAGGAATCTTCTGGAGGTTGCAGGGAAGTTGGCAGGAGTTTCTGAAAGCATTGCCCTCTTCTGTGTCTTTCACGCTCTGAATGTGACCTTAGAAAAACTTCCTACAGGGGTGATTCTGCAGGTAGTGCAATGTGAGTGGATAAACGTGATTTAGAACAGATACTTGCTTTGTTTGTGTCTTGACTCATGCTCTGCTTCCGTGCATGTGCTGGCGAGGGTGTGAGAAGGTGGGGTGTCCGCTCTGCCCGTGCAGAAGCTTCTGGGTGGAACAAGGGAAGGAAGATTTAGTTGTCAGGCAAGCAAAGGTCACAGCTTGAACAGGCTGGTAAAAGTAGGAAAATGGGAACAGTTAGTGGTAGCTTGGGTGTGTCAGTGTCAGTAGATGAGTCCACCTCTGACCCGTCCGGGCTGTGCACAGGCTCTTGCTGTGGGGTACTCACCCTGGTGCAGAGCAGGGACTTCTGAGTAGCAACAGCTTCAATTTATTCAGAGTCAGGGAAATAATAGCAACCCACTCAGATGTGTGTTATCATATTTTAATGACACTCTTGAAATATTTAAGATGCATTCTTGAGGAGGATTCTCAATCTGACTGTATAGTTAAAGGCCTCTTATTTTCTATGGGGCGTTTCTGTACTAAAAGGTGACTGTGCGTGGGTTTGCTCGTGTTGTACACTTGTGCACAGCTCGAATGCTTGATGGATTACTCTGTTTTCCTCAGCCTTGGAACTCTCTTTCATTTCACAGTAGGCTGAAGGATTGCAGTCACTTTTCACAACGCTGCCTAGTATTTTCTCAGGACTGTTACAGCCCACCAGTTTCCTGCTGCCCAAAAACCCACCCACAAAATAACCCAAAGGAAAGAAATCTCAACCCCCCAAACTTTCCAATCTCCCCTCAAAGAGGCAGCAGCTCATCATGACCAAAAGAAGATGAGTAGTGTGGTGAATTTCATTATGACCAGGTTTGATGTTTTCTAGCCAAACCCAGTAATATAATGAGATGAATCTCAGTAGGGTTTGGTATTTTGCTTTTGTGGGGTAGCTTTTTTCCCCCTTTCCCTTCAAATTAAATATTAGTCAATACAAGCTCTTCCAGACCAGCACAGCGTGTTTTATCTGTAATCTTTCCGGTCAAAGTTTTTCTAGAATCACTACATGAATTGTGGTGTTACCCGGTCACTGTGATGCGGTGTGATCTCTACTCTTGTGGAAAGGGCTTTCCACCTTTTATTCCTCCTTACTGACCAAAAGGGTGTTGTCTCTGCCCTGACTGCTTCCCACTGTGTGCCTTGTGACAGCAGCACCATCAACTCACCAGAAACATCCCTTGGCAGCTGCTGCTCTGTGAAGCAGCCCAGCAGAAAAGCCCCAGGGCAGTCCTGGTCTGGATGGGTTCCTGCTGGGACAGGGGGTATGTGCACTGGTGCCAGAGCTGGGGAGCTGGGAGCAGTGGTGGGCAAGGCAAGCTGGAATGTCCTCGCTGCATGCACAGCTTTGGAAGGCGTGTTCAAGCAGCTGTGTAATCAGCCCTTGGTGTGAGTGAGCAATGCCATCGAGGGACAAAGCACCAGGTGACAGGTTTTTAATTTGTCGATTTTTTTTCTTCCTGTGTGCTTGTATTTAATGCCCACAGCTCCTCTACAAGCTTTGGATTTATTTTGGTTTTGGTGATAGCTGCATAGAGAACTCATCTAAAGATGCTAAGTTACTGTAGAAAAATAATTATTCTTCCTGGGCTGAATTAATGGAGTGCAAAATCCCCCTAATGACTTACTGCAGTGTTTCTTGCTAATGTCAATTAGTTCTCAAGCTGTAATGTGGAATGGGTAGGTAAGTAATTGTCTACTTTCTCTGTGGCCAAATGTTTTTGGAAAAAATCTAGCCTGAAAATCTTGGTGTGACCAATCTGAAGTGATCCAAGAGAGACCCCTGGCAAGTCCTGCAAGGGGGTTACCTGTGCTGGGCTGGAGTTGCAGTGTCTGCACTGGCTGCACACCCGATGGACGCAGAAAGAACTTCCACCTTTTGTCTGCTACTGCAGTTTGGCAGACACAATCTGGTCTGCAGGACAACCCAGATGTGTTTTTGAACTGGCAAAAATTTCTGTAACTGTAGAAAATGTTAAGAAAGATGCAGGTAAATGAAGTGAACTGAACATAACGGGGGGGGAAAAAGCTGTCCAGAGGCTTTGCCTGCTGGCAGAAATGAACACTGGTTCTGTTGGTGTGTATGCAGTAACAGCACAGACCGTGCTGACAGCCCCTTTGGACACTTGGGAACAGAATTGGCTGATTTGTTACGTGTAAAGGCAGGAACGTTTCATTTCTCTGTCGGGTTTAATGTCACTCTGTCCCTGCAGGAGCTCCCATAGAATTACTGATTGACTGATGGAAAATTGCTATGGAATTAAAAAAAAAAAAAAAATCTAGTGTAGGACCTGTATCCACCCTGGGGCTTGCTGGGCACCGGTTGGATCTCCGAAGGGGTCTCATGCATCTGTGCAAGATCTGGGTGTCTGAATCCTTTTTAGATTAGGTAATTGTCCCGATGACTTCCTGAACATTTACAGCAGATGGTCATGGTCCAGCTGCCCAGAGCTGTGGGAGAACCTTGGTGGGAGCAGCAGGACTGTGGGTGAGGCAATGCTTTGGGCTGACACTTCTCTGGCAGCACTGGTAAGCCCAGCCCTGAGGACATCTGTAAAAATGCTGAAATTTGAGCTTCATTTATTTATTTTATTCTTGATGCAATGACAAAGTATTTTTAAGGTATCTGTAGGAAATAAAAGGGGGTTTGCAGGAAATGGCAAGATACTGAAATCCCATTGGCTTTAAGATGGAGCTTCAGCAGGAATGTCACAAAGCAGCAGCGACATTATCTCCTCTCAGGTCTCGCTGCCATGGCTGTATTTCCTGTCAGAGTTTATAGCAAGGAAAGCAAGCATGTTGAAGTTAAGCAGGTTGGGGTGTATCTCATTAGAAGACAGGTAGGGCAGAGGCGTGTTGCTGTCCTGTACGTCCTGAGTTCAACAAAGGCTGATCTGATCGATACTCCAGTCCTGGGCTAAATAATACCTGTTTTGAAAGGTTGCTCAAATTAGTGATGAGATTAAGAGCATTGTTATGTGCTTTGCTGAATAGCAAATGATGTTGGCATCACAGTGAGCCTGTTGCTGAATTGCTGCCACTATGTACGTGGCTTGTAGATCTGAAATGAGCACAAATGCACACAGATATTCATCTTTTTTGTCCCTTCTCTTTAGATGAACTTCGTCAAGCTATTGTGGCCATGATGAATAGAAAAGATGAACTGGAAGAACAGAATAGGTAGCTTTCTTTTTTAGTCCAGAGGCACCATCATTTAAAAAGCCCATTCTCTAACACAAGCTGTCCTTTCTGTAATGCTACGCACGATCTTTGTGTAATCTTTTTGATGCATGTGTTATTTTTCTGTGAAAGGTAAGCTTAATACTTAATATTCCACTGTAGATGCTGAAGACTGATGTTTGCAGCTCAACTTTGTCCTTTCAATTTGAATCTCATGTAACTCTGTATCTTGGGAGGTTAGGGCAGTTGCAGTTTATTCAAAACGAGAACTTCTAGCCAGAAGAGCCTTAGATGCCTGAAGGCAGCTTTCCAGATGAGAAAGAGCTTGTCCTGTACACAAGTACCCTGGGTGCAGAAGGGATGTAGAGTGGCTCACAATGTCACGCTGAAAGCGGCTGTTGTTTGTGAGTGTCTTGATCTTCACCTGGGATACAATGATGGTGTAGATGTAAAACTGACCAGCCACTGATTTACGGTGCTACCAAAGCCATGCTGGATTTGTCTATTGGAACACATCATTCCATGAGGGAAAATACGGATGGATTCAAGATACTGTAGCAGGGCTAGTGTGGTAATTCACAGTTTAGATTATTTTTTTTTAATTCTTTTTTAATGTCTAGCCTGCCAGCTGATCCTCTTTTCCTTCCCACTGCAAGCTGGGCTGGGTGGGTTTTGGCAGAAGGAGCGGGTTACCCATGGTGCTGTCCCAGCAGGGGTTTTACACAGAGGTCCATGGCAGTGCTCTCAGCAGAGACAAGACCCCTAACCACATCCTGCTCTTCCTAGTAAATACATGGCTTGTAGATGATTCCTGAGATGTGCAGACTTGGGCTGGGACTGGGCTATAAACTGTTTCCTCAGATTATCTTTCTGGGGGTGGTGCAGTAGGTACCACAGTAGCTCGTGCTTTAGGCATCCTGATGCAGTTGTAACACAGATGAATAGTAGTGCTCACAGCTGTTGTGACTGGGTCCCTTTTCCTCGTAGCTTTTCCTATCTTTGTCTAATCAAATCAGGTGAATTTATTACCTGGAATAATTAAATTTTAGGACAACATTAATGGTGTAATTTAGGCAGAGTACTCTGATTCATAGAGTATCCACTAATTGCAAAGTAGTGCTTGCAGGGCTCTAACAGAGGCTGCTGCCACCTTCCAGATCTCTGAGGAATCTGCTTGATGGAGAGATGGAGCATTCTGCCGCACTGAGGCAAGAAATGGACAATTGGAGGAGGAAGGTAGCAGAGCAGGAGGAGCGGCATGCCACCAAAGTCCAAGCCTTGGCACGGTAAGAGGCGCCGAAGTGTTGTAAAACGTGAACAGCAGAACAAAACATTCTGATACAAGAACAAAGTAGCTTAGTTTTCAGAAGAACATAAGTGATTTAGGACTGAAAATCTCATGTACTTTAGCTGAGTTTAAGCTGAAGAAAAATGCTTGGAAGATTTTCTGACAGGTGTATTTGGTCTGTGTTTTTTGTTTTGTTAACAGTGAGTGAGTTAAAAATATTAATAACCCCACCATTACAGCTCTAGAGGAAAGAATATTAGTGAGCTGAAATTATGACAACATTAATTTAAAAAAGTAATTAGACTAATACTAAAAAGATAAACCTTGAAAATAATGACAGATAGTGAGATTAGATACAAGGGAATGCATGTATGCATAAGGTAAATGTAAGAAGACTTTCCTTTCTTCATATATTCCAGTTCCACCCCACTCCCTTTTTTGCTTTATTAATTTTTATTTTGCTTTGTTTTGGGAGGTTCTTGGTGTAGCTGTCTGCCCAGCCTAGAGAAAATCACACTAACAGGGTCCTGGTTTTCTCCTTCTATTCGTTATATGATATTCTCAGTTGTTAGAGAACCTGGCAGTGTCTGCAAACAGCATTTTAAAACCTGAACTCTGATAGAGTGTTAAATATGCTGAACTTCAAGAGACTCGTCTGAGCCCAGGTCCCTCCTGGGCGGCACAGCCACGCGGTGCATCAGTGGCTCCCCAGCGCTGTGCTGCCTGTGAACTCGCTGGGGCTGCGCTCTGTCCCAGCAGCCAGGTCGTTAGCAGAGGTGTTCATCAACACTGGCCCCAGCAGCCACTCGACTGTGCCGCAGCTCTGCCCCAAGAAGAGATTTACCCCTGCCCTGCTCTCACTGTGATTTAGCTGAAGAAAGGCTGCTGAAGGGAGATGCTGCTGTAACAGTGCGATTTGCTGCTTACGATTCCTCGTCCTCTGCTGCATGAGGTTGTGGGGAGGATTCACATGTGTAGTGAGCACCAAACCCGTCCCCAGCTTGTGGCTGGGTTAGCAATCTATGCCTTACCAGGGCAGAAGTGTCTGCTCCCTGCCCGTGCAGCATGGTGCCTGCTGTCGATCAGGAAGCACTGCAGCTGAGGCTCCTCTAAGCTTTTCATCGTGGAGCAGAGCTACTGGCTGAAAAGGATGAACAGAAAGCTTGCTTTAAAAAAACCCCACATTTATCATGTTACTAACCCTGCTTTTGATGACACATCAAACCAGACTCACCCCAAAGGAGGGAGAGATTGGCGTAAGTGGGTTTGACATTCGTGTGATGTGGGGCAATTTGAGCCAGTGCAGATACTTCCCCATTTAATACTCACAGGTCGGGTTATGGGGCTCGTGTGATCCTTTTCTTTGACTCGCTTCCCCCACAGTTGGGGATTTGTAGCGACATTCGTGTGAATCAGGTATTTGTCACACACACACCTTTCTGAAGGACAGACAAGGGGCTTTTATAACATGATCTGAAGAGACTCAGACTAACTCATTATTAAAGAAGCTTATTTAATTTCTCTTACTGCCACGCGGACTGGATACACTGTGTGGCTGTTCTGAAAGCCAGTTTACTTGTGATAAACCCACCTTTGGGAGCTGCTTAGGTACAACACGCTCGTGTGCCGACAGTTTGGGCTTGGGATGCAGTTCTTCCATGATTCGTTGTCACTCGTTTTCTAGCACGTAAGAAGCTTTGCATGTGGCTGTGTTGGAATAGAGGATTTTCTTCTGCATTCTTCTGCTGGTTCCCTTCGTGCACTGTAGGTGATGCTGCTGCCCCAGGAAGAGTACCAACGTTTGAAATACATAATATTTTAAACCAGGAGTTGGGGCAAGCTGAATAATAACAAAATTTTTGGAAATGCTTTGTCAGTGCTGCATAACACACTAGGTGAGGAGGGGAAGCTGTGTTTCAGGGATTTTATGATAGTGAGATGTCACTGTTTACCTTGGAAACACTTGATGACACAAGTGGAGGAATGTAATATTCAGAACATCTCAAGGCAAGGAAAATCATTCAGCAGCCATCTGACTATTGGAATTTGATGAAAAACTATGCCTGGGATTATGAGAGCTAATGTTTATGTGTGTCCCCAAAGCTCTTGTGAAGAATTTGATGTAACTTTTTTCCTGAAGGCTTTGGGAGTGCACGCTGCAGTGACACATCAGGCTGTGCTGAAGCGAGTACTTGTGGACACCTGCAGAAGTGATGCACTCAGCTGGTCTCCCAGGCTCTCCCAAGAGTCTCTGCTCTCCCAGACAAAATGCTGGGCTACGTCGAGAAGTTTTCCAGAGTTTCCCAGACAAAACAGAGAAACCCTTAGGCTGTTGAGTAGTGGCAATCTCATTCCTCTGTGAAGTATCTGAGTAGCTTGTTCCTAACAGTTACGATGCTGTTTGTAAAGGAGCAGTCCCAGCATTCACCCTATTTCCTAGCCCAATGGAACGGGCTGCATGGACTCTCCAGGATCATTTTGGAAGCTGTTTGTCTCTGCTTTCTCCTCCTGTTCACTTCTCGGGTCGCGTGGACGTGATGTGCCAGGGGCTGCTTGGCAGCGCTGAAGTTTTTTAATTGCAGTTCCTCTTTCTGTACAGAATACTCTTACATCCCTTTGTGAGGCCCGGAAATGTGTTGAGGTTGCCTGTGAAACTAGATAATCTCAGATTGCATATTGCTGAGGCTGTACTTGGGAATGCAGGAGGAGAGCATTCTGCAGAGGACAGGCTTTGTAGCTGGGTTGGGGGGAGTGAGCTCCACAGAAAGTGCTTGTTAGGATCCATGTTTGTGCCAGAAACTTAATTACGGTATTCTTCAGGCACTAGAGGTGAGATACATGAGGAGCTAGTCTTTTTCAAATTCTTTTCTTGCCACACTCCTTTTTCAGAATCCCTGAAGGGTTTTTGTATCTTTTCAAGATAGATACACAGAACTGTGTGGTTTTTCATTTGGCGTCAGGTGTTTTTCCTCCTTCTTTTTTCCCTGTTAAGACCTAGGAAAATAAGTCCTATGGGGCCTCTTCATCTGCAACCAAACCCCTAACTGATAGGGATATTCTTCTCTTGGAAGTCAGCTTTTATAAAGCACGTTCTTACTGGTCTTCATCTGTATAACCAGCCAGAAAGCTCATGTTGGTGGCCATAGGATGCATCCGATGTGACTTGCAAAGCAGCTTCCCTGTGCTTGGCTGTTTCCATGCTTCAGGATGCTCGCTGCTGGTCCCAGGAACCATGGCATGACTGGAAAAGAACAAGCTCTCTGCAGTGCCCCTTGTCCCTGGTACTGATGGCATTCAGAAGGGATGCTGTAGCACAAGGACTGTGGGGGAGGTTTTCCTGGGGGCCTTGGTCCTCCTCCAGGAAAGCAACAGAAGTCCCAGCAGGGTCTGAGCACTGCTGTGGTTTGAGGGCATGGCATCCCTCTTCCACACTGGCCTCCGTCTGCTGCTGCTGGATCTCTGACATGCCTCCTCTCCTGACTGGACCCCTTTTTCTGGCACAAATTAACTTGCTGGGGAGAATATGCATTTGTCACTAATATTCTGTGCTATCTTCTCATTCACTGTCTGGGTAAAAGTCAGGTATAAGCTTCCCAAAATACAAATTACTTTCTGCTGCTGAAAAAAAATCATTCTTACAGTAGCTTTGATTTCCTCTCAAGGCAGGGCTTCCTTAAATGCTAATGTTTAAATAATAAAGTTGAGAGAAAGTGTAATTATTTTTGCTTCAAAATTAGGCAAGGAATTGAAGGTATTTGACAACTTACATTTATTATATAATGGATCATTTGCTGTCTTTCCAGATGGCTTTCCAAGAAAGATAATAAATCAGCAGAGTTGTTGTTGCTAAGGCATAATGTGGCTGTGTACTATTCATGAATATTTAAAGAAATGCTGTTTCTCTGAGTGGGATCAATGTCACCCAATATTACTGTTGAGAAGTAAAGCCATGCTTTGTTTCCTAGCGTTGGCGAAGGGAAGGGGATACCTTCCACCAGTAATGCCAGCCCAGCGTGGCTGTGGGAAGCAGCCCTGACCACGTGTGTACTCTGGAAACATGTGCTGGGTGTTTTTCCTTTCTCTGCCTTTGGACTCAGCACAGTGGTGCAGCAGGACCCTTACGATGTTTCCCGTAATTTGTCAATACATCCAGTGGTTTCTGGTGGATTTTCAAGCGTGCCCAGTAACAGACATACTGAGTTGTAGAGATTTTGTGAGGTTACTCAGGTATCACCATTTAGGCTTTTGGAACTCTCATTTCTCCGCTCTTTGCTTACAGTTGTTATTATGTACTGCACCGATTCATTACCATAATTAGTGGTGTAGTTTTTGCCTGGCTTTAATCAAAGACACTGTTAATGGCTGAGAGTGGATACACATAATTTTGTAATATTCTGATTTATCTTCGGGAAAAGTGCTAAAGCAGAAAGCGAACCACAGAGTTTAATTGCATCTTAAGTAATTTCACTGGATGAAGGTGCTGTGGAGTAAAATACACTCTGCTAGGAAAGGCCAATCTTCCTGTGCTAGCTTAGAGCTGCAGTGCTGACTGGAAGCTGGCAATCCTGTTATCAGTAATGTTACCTGGTTTCTTTGGAGAACAGTCACAGCACTGTGGAGAAGCTCCTGCAGCTGCTTGCAGAAGGAAGGTTCAGATGGTACAGAATTTATCCTGCTGTTACAGACGGGTTGTGTTTATAAGTTTCTGTATTTAAATGTATTCTCTAGTCATGCTTTTGGAGAGATTCCGGAGGTAAATCTGCTCTGTCAGACTAATTTGTCGTAAGAAGGGAATGCACATGGGTTTTCCTTTGTCTTGAAGACATAAAGGTTCTGAGATACTCTGCTCATTTGATTCTGGTGGGTGCCCATTAACAGTAGAGAGTTAAATGCTGGTTTCCTAGGATGCTTTAAGTTCCCCTTTTATTTTGGTGGTTGGAAGTCAAGCCTGGGTGTGTCTTCCAGTGCAGCTCTTCATGTGCAGTCTTATAATGAAGCCCCTGGAGTGCCTCGTGTCCCTGTTCTGCGTGAGTGATCCCTGGGGGTACAAAGCTGATCCACAGTCCCCACCAGGCCTGTGCCATTCCCAGGGATCCTCATTTGTCACCGACAGTCACTGAGCTGATACAGGCTGAAATGACACACTATCACTCTGTCTTTCAGCTCCTTGTTAACAGAGGAGAAGGGTTCAGGCAGGGCAATTTGTTATAATGGAGCCTGTGGGGATGGGTGTGCTTTCCTTGGCATAGTTCTCTGTTTGCCTCTGTAGCAGCCTGGTATTGTTTCCTTTCTTCTTTTTTTCTGTCTCCTTCAACTTGTTCTTCCAGTCTTGTCCCTTACTCTTCAATACAGAATGTGGAATCATTTTGAGCACTTCAGAGATGCTCAGAGTGTTGTGTTGTCACTGCTCCACAACAGGCCAACAGGTTTGTTTCCAGTTAGGTGGTAACATCTGGAAAAGCTGCAGGAGTTAAAGCTGGGCCCTGCACACAGAGTTCTGTGCTCAGCAGCCTTACAACAGGCAGTGCTGGTGAGTCAGCTGGCCCAGAACTCCTGCAGATCTGACCCCGAGCTCCTGGGCAGCTGGATCCCCTCCGAGGGGTGTCTGCTAGAAGGCCTCCTGAAGTCATTGGGGCCTTTGGAGGCAGCGCTTGCTGGGTTTTGGGGGCTTTCCCTCCCCAGTGTGCTCCAGTAGAAGAGCTGCCTGAATTCCTAGGTATTCGGCTGGGACCTCCTTGGAATCTGCCTAAATAGTAGTGATGGGAAAGAGATATCAAAGGATGAGACAGCAGTAAGGTGATAATAGAGGCGTATTAGAAGACTGTGAATGGGACACAGAATCCAGCTTTGAATTTCAGTCTTCTGTGGAAACCCTGAAGTGAAGGAAAGTCTGCCTGAAGCTTGTCCATACGTATCAATTTTTAGTTGATAGGCATAATACTAAAAAATAGGGTTTTATTTTTTTAATGCTGAGTACAGACTGAAGGCACTGCTAATCTCAAATGTAGAAACAAGATTGTGTACCGTTATTTCATTAGCATCCCTAAAATGCAATATATTCTAATTGTATATAGTTATTTCCATGCAGATGTATTTACACCTAGCTGTCAAATTGTTTCACCTAGCTGTCATACAGGGTTTTTTTGTGACTGAGTTGGACTCAATGATCTCTGAAGGTCCCTTCCAACCCCTACAATTCTGTGATTTAGACTTATTTAATATAGTGTGTTTCTGACTTTATTTCTTCCCCTTATTATCAGCGTCCATCTCTGGTAGAAAACCAGACTCTTTTTTTGTTGTATAGGAAAAGAAAAATATCATGAAATACTTAGAACCAGAGAATTGTGGAATGGTTTGGGTTGGAAGGGATCTTCAGAGATCACCTAGCTCTTGCCCCCACCAGCCCAGGGTGCCCAAAACCCCATCCAGCCTGGCCTTGAACCCTGCCAGGGATCCCAGGGAAGCCCCAGCTTCTCTGGGCACCCTGTGCTGGTGTTCCACCATTCCCAGGGCTTGTCCCACTCCTCCGGCATGGTGCTGTCCTGCACAGTTCTGTCTTGTCTCTAACCAGTTGTGGGTTTCTCATGAGTGGTGTTAAATGTTATGGCACCTTTGTGATTGTACCTCACTGCCTTTTTAGGAGAGCGCTAGTTGTCTGGACTTGCTCTCTTGCACACGTTGTAGTCGTTATGCTGTTTATTTATTCTGCTCTTTTATCACAGAGAGAACGAGGTGCTAAAAGTGCAACTCAAGAAGTATGTGGGAGCTGTGCAGATGCTCAGGAGAGAAGGTCAGACAGTGGAAGGTAAGGATGCAATGAGGGAGGGACACACAGTAAACCCATGCACAGGGTTTGTTTTCTTTATGCTGCCGTTGAGCCAGTTGACTGGAGGCATCGGTCCAGTAACTGAAGGGTGGAAGCGACTTCTGGTCTTGTATAAAAACTGATGGTGACACAGCAATCAGTGAACAGCCGTATGTCTGTTGTACAATGAATCTGCGAGGTTTTATCTAGATCTGGCACAGGATGTCTGTAGGTAAAGAACCACCCAACCCAGGGTAAGCCTTGGTCCTTCCCCAAGCCCTCAGGTACACAAAGCAATCCTGGTGTGACTGGGGACAAGGCTTGTGCTTCCACACACTGTCCCACACGCCCTCAGCCCTGCTGCCGGCAGATATTGTTTACATGCAGTGGGGTCAGCAAGAGCTAACTGTAAACCCTGCCCATCTCTTCAACAGGAGGAATTGGAGTCTTGGGTCTGAATCGCCTTCTGGTGGCCCTGTGCTTCCTCTGACTGCAGAAGGTGTTTTGAGAGACAAGGTGCCTGCTCTGAAATGGGCACTATCTGTCTTTTAATTGTCCCACTGTGGTCAGATTCAAGGCTTTACGAATGAATACTCCATTAATTCTGCAGTTAAGGACGAGGCACTATACTTACCCGTAGTTAAAAAATTTCATTCATCCTTAAAAGGATTTTTGTTAGTGAGAACACATGTTTTTACTTCCGACTTCACTGAAGTGTAGTGATTCATATTAAGAATTATTCACGAAAACCATCGCTTAAGCTTCTTATAATAGCAGAAATTATCCTTCATTAAATACTGACAGTTTCCATGATGAGTGTAATTATAGGAAAAGGAAAAAAAAAACCTAGGCTAGTTATATTCTGCCATGTTAAAATTATGCAAATTAGCAAGAGATAAGAATAGAAACTGAGTAGGATGGTCAGATTTTTAGAGATGAAAAAGGGAGATGGAACAGTACCAACATTTCTAAAAATGAATACACAAGTGCTCTGTGCTCAAAGGATGCTTCATCAATGCCCTGTAATTTTCTGGACTATTTATCATTAGTGACCGGAGTAAACTTCAGCTTCATGTAGCATTTGTAATAGTCTTTTCTCACATTCTAACTTCACACACTGTATTTTTATAAATATTTCTTCCTAGCTGCTGCTGGAGATTGATGTGAAACTTTTAGTAGCACTGAGGCCTCTGACTCCAGAAGTGCTTAAGGGTGTCAGCAGCCCCTGTGAACTCACGGGTCCAGATATGCTTCAGACAAGGAGCAGCACAACAGAGTTGGTTCTCTTACCAGGTTTATCCAAGCTCTTGCACCCAGGTTTATATCCATAAGTTGCAGTACCTGATCCTGGGCACGCAGATTTTCCCCCGTCAGGTGTCAGTGGTAGGAAGAGCTGCCGTGTTGGAAGGAGGTACTGTGCGGTGTACGCCATGGCGTGAACTGTGGCAAATCTCTGCATGCCAGCACTGGTGTAAGTTAGTGCTTAGGTCACTCTGCTGTTAATTATCTTACCTGCTTAGAAGGATTACAGAGTGTATTTACAAGAGCTGGAGTATTGCTGTACTTGGGGACTGTGACAGTGTTGGGAAGAGAATAGGAAGGAGGAATCACTGTTTCCTCTGCTTTTCTCAATTCACCTTAAATTCTTGTCTGTTTTTACCCACTAATTGATATGCTCAGAGGTTCAGGGTGTGACTCCTCATTTGCCCTACTCGCAGATGGGGCTTGGACAGCTCCAGCTGCCTGCTGCAGGGCATTGTCCAGGACTTGCCTTTACCAGGCTGGGGGTGGGAGCTGTAGCGTAGGGCTGATTCAGGGCTGTTAATCATGATGAGCAGTGCCAACCATGATTACTCCTCTTCCAAATGGAACAAAGCAAAAGCCTTGCATGTATTGTAGATTGTAGAACACTTTGTGTTTGGACTTTCTGCAAAATTATTTTGAAAGAGTCAAAATCAATTGAGCTTCCGCAGTGATTTTTGGGTCTATAAATAGAGAAGAATCTATGTGTTTGCTACAGTAATCAGATCAGATGCTATTGAGTATGGCTTTAAAACACTTTCCTAAAATAATAAATGAAACTCAACATAGTGCTTCGCCTTGTGGTGAGTTAAAAGAACCAAAAAACACTCTGCAAATATGGTTATAAATAAAGTGCCCAGAAGTCAGGACTGTGTCAAGAGCAGAATGTCAAACCAGCTGTCCAAGCCAGCGACCGCGGCCACAGCCTGAGCACTTTGGTGCCGGTATTTACACATCAGTAAACGAGCATCCTGATCTCTCAGCCATCAGCAGCAGTTGGATGGGTACGGTGTTCTAAGGCTGCTCAGATACAGTAACATTTTCTATATGAAAATGCTGACCCCAGCAGTTTGTGGCTGAAGAACTTTGAGCCAGATTTACAAGAAGTAGCTCTTAAAATAGCTTTCAAAACTCACTTAAAATGCAGTAAACTTCTGAATGTCAGTCCCCAGGCTCAAGGGGATTCAGGCAAATGAATTGCACTTTCTTCTGTCCGTTGCAGAGGTTCTATGGTCGCTTAGGTTTTGAAAAGCGGCAAAGGCATTTGGTGTTGCTGGGGCATGCTCACTTTACACATGCTGGCGCGTTTGTTCTGGTTTTTGTTGGTTTGTTGTTTAAATTCATGGCCAGTGAGGAGAAGCTGAACTGGACTTGGTGTAACTTGGAGGAGACAGGTATAGCTCATCGGGCGCATTGGTGGCAGCTAGGGACAGGAATAGTGCACACTGCAGTCTTCAGCCGCTGCAGAGAGGAGAAGTAATGGGCTTAAATGGCAGGTGAGGGAAGTTTTGATTAGCTGTTAAGAACAGCTTTCTGAGAAGAATATTTAAATTTAGATAGATTGTGCAGGGAAGCATGAAATCTTCATTATTGGAGATTTCTAGGAATAAACTAGACAATTAGCTGTCAGGAGAGAAGTAACTGCAGCTGGTTCTGCTTGATGCAAAGCCATGAAATCCTGGGTGGATGTCCATGATCCCCGTCATCTCTATCGCCTGTAAGGCAACAATATGAAATGATACTTTGGAAGAGAAGCAGAAAAGAGACTTGAAAGAGAAGCCCAGGCTTAGATTTCAAAGGCTCTGGGTTGGAACGGCGTCGCTGCCTACACACATTGCGCAGCTCTGGTTGCGGAGCGGCAAAGCGCTCGGAGTTCACTTCATGTTGAGACACCGGCCTCAACCCTGCTGCGAGGCCGCTCCCTGCCCATTCCTGCTTTGGGACCCTGGTCATGTCTAACTGTACATCCCCCTGCGGTACTCACAAGAACTGCTGCCTCTGAAGGGGTGGCCTGAGGTGGGACACTAGCAGGTTAATTGGAACTCTCTCTTTGTTGTAGTCCTGCCCAACGTGTGGAGCGCTGATGGGGAGTTCACTATTCCGGAGCAAAAGCAGGTGGAAAACAACGAGGAGCTAGCCAGCTCCTATGAAAGAAAATTAATTGAGGTAAAGTTTACACTGCACAAATGTTGTGGAACTGTAACTGTAATCTAACATTTCAGGCTGGAAAGAGTTTCTTTGCTTGGTTGTTATTCTTTTCACTGTTAGCGCAAAAGAAAAGTCCAATTTTTGCTTTGAATGAAAAAAGTTTAATTTCCAGGGTTCTGTGGTTAAAATACAAGTTTGATCATTCCACTCCAAAGCTCACTGAAACTAACCCAGGTAAGTACGAATACTTTTCCTTCCAAGAGTGCACATTTGTACCTTGGTGTTGAAATGACGGGTTGTCCTGGTTTCAGTCAGGATAGAGTTAATTTCATTTGTAGCAGCTGATGGAATGCTGTGTTTGGGAGTTACAATGAAAGCAGTGCTGAGAACACCCTGATGTTCTTAGTTGCAGTCAGACAGTCAAGGACTTTCTTAGCTTCTTCTATTCCTCTATTCTTGAGAAAGGAGGGGCGAAGCCAGGACAGGTGACCCAGATGGGCCAAAGAGAGTATTCCATGCCAATTACGTCCTGCCTAGGAGAACGGGGGGCTGTTGGGAGGAAGAAGAGGGGCGGTGGCGGGACGCGTGCTTCCTGTCGGGACGCGTGCTTCTTGGGGGGACGGTCGGGTTCTGGGACAGCTCTGGATGGTACGGCCTGAGTTGTGTGGTTCGGTGAGAAACTGCATTGGGGATCAAGAGTTTCATCTTCTTTTGCTCTAAAGTCCTGTTAGCATTGTTATATTTTATCTTTCTGTTATCTTAGTAAACTATCCTTATCCCAACCCACGGGCCTCTTAGTTTCTTGGTTTTGGAGTTATTTGCCCCTTCCTTTTCCCTTCCCTTGTTTCCCTTTCCCCTTTTCCCTCTTCCCCTGCTCTTTTACTTTAAGAAGCAGGCAGCTGCGTGGATCTCGGCCCACAGCCGGGGGAAACCACGCCACGGGTTTATAAATAACCAAGGCTGTCATGGGTGGTGGTGAAGTTGAAAGCGTTGCAGAGAGCAGGCTCCAGGTACAGCTGTAGTTACAGGGAGTGCCTATAGCATGAGGACACAGTGAAACCTGTGGCCTTTCCTGTCCTTTTGTGCTGTTCTGTGATTGCTGAACTGCATTTCACTCTCGTGTGGCTTTCCATGTGCCTCGCTGGGTGCTGCAGTGGAAAGGAGTGATGGAAGCTACAGGTTTTGTGGTAGGGCCCTGTGAGAAAAGTTCTGAATCCAGATTCACTTTTAAGACTAATACAAAATTCATTAAAGAAAAAAAAAGAGAAAGATTAGGGTTTCAGCCTGAATTTAAATACAAGTGATTTTTCCAGACAAAAGTCATGAAATTTAATATCTAATACCCATATCTCCTATTAAATATTAAATGAACATTTTTATAAAAAGCAAAAAAATTCTCTGTGTCTTCCTCTTACCCAAAATACTCCGAATCTGGCTACCTCATTAACTGATTAACATGAAGATGACTAAAAATGCAGGTCATGCATCAGAGATGCATTACATCTGCAAGAGGTAATTTTGGATATTAAGCCCAGCTTTCACTCCTTGGGAGAGTTTCACCCTGTGAATTTTCATGCCTTCTGACTCTGTCACAGAGTTGGATCCCAATCTTTGACTTCATTGCTAAGGTGAAAAATGTAGAAGAAAGTTGCTTTTAGAGAAGGGGCGGCATCTCCTGGGAAGAACGTCCCTGTGCTTCCACTGAGAGCAAAGGGAAGCACCTTCCAGCTCTGCCTGGAGTTTCTGGGGAGATCTGCTGGTGACAGCTGGGGGAATAATGCCCATACCTGCCAAAGTTGTCAGTCCAGATGTGGCTCGTGCAAAAGCTTTTATTGATTTTTAGCTGCAAATTATATTTAAAAACTCCCCTGAATTCTACTGAAACATGGAATGAATAAGCGAAGATGGAAGACAAAAAATGTAACTGGAAAGATGTAAGGACACCTCTTGGTTTCAGCAGACAGTGATGCAGGAAAAATTAGAGAAACCTAAATTAGTGTTGCTCTTCAGAAGTATGTCTCACCGCTCCCTTTGCTCTGCTGTGATGGTAATACATATTTCTTTGATGAGAAGTATTGAAGTAACCTAATTACTAATAAAAGTGATTTTCACAAGTACCATACCTGCTAGTTTGTCCTTTTGATGATACACAACAAATGATTTGCTGTTTCATTTGCTGTTCAATCTTCTGTTTATTACTTTACTTTGCTAGGGACGCTTACAAATTTTGGTATTACTTCCAGTGTTCTGAGAGCTGGGGAATTTACATATTAATTGAGTCTGCAAGTAGAAAGTTACTTCAAGGACATCCGAATCTGAGGGGGAGAAGCGGTCAGATGCTACATGGGATAGGTTGGCTTTTGCTCCGATAGAGATGGGCACTGAAAAACCAAATGTGGGTTCAGAGATGGACTGACTGAGTTCTGAGTCTGTTCACATGTTTGTGTACAGCTTCGGTACCTGGTTAGCCACCTCCCTGTACTGGGGTTGCTTTTCCTTCTCCGCTTTCACAGTCCAGGGCAGGCTGCACCCTGCTGTAGCTCTAAGGCTGCCTGTGCTGCTGGCAGTTGGGGACAGCCCCCTTGCCATGTCATTGTGTACTGACTGGCCTTCCATCCTAACTGGAACTTCCAGTCCCTTTCTCACTGTAATGGTTCTGGTGGAGTCCTGCTGAGCAGATTTTCAGTTTCTTTTAGCCTGGCTCCCTGTTCCTGTTAGTTTCCCTGTCACTACTGCCGCTTCTCAGACCTTTGCTGTTGGGGAGCCTTGTCCTTTTGTGTTCATCAAAGAATTAAACTGAGAAGAAAAGTTAGGTGCTTTGTTAGTGTCAGCTGCCATAGGATCTCCTCTGATAGGAATGAAGTTGGGCATGGGGTTGTATCTTCTACTGAATTCGCTGTGAAAACCTACGTTTCAAGGCAGGAGTCAGGATTACTGTAACTGTCCTGATGGTCAGGCCCGACGGTCTGCTCAGAGTATGGTGAAAGAAGAAACCTTAAGAAAAGTCGATACATGTGTAGGAAATGGCAGAGTGATGCTTTGGTCTAGAACCAGGGTTTTTTGATTCAGAACATGTTTATCTCTGTGTTTCAGGTGGCTGAAATGCACGGGGAGCTGATTGAGTTCAATGAGAGGCTGCACCGTGCTCTGATGGCTAAAGAGGCTCTGGTGTCCCAGATGAGACAGGAACTCATTGATCTCAGGGGGCCGGTAAGTGTTGGCTCGTTGCAGTGTAGAACAGGCTCTGGAACAGGCTCAGCCTCATTAGTCACGATGGAATAAAACACTTGATAGCTTGTAAGCAAGTAATGTGTCTGTCAGGAGCACCTTTGCTGGGAATGTTGGCAGTGTCTGGTTCTCTTTAGCCAGGATCGAATGTAAAACAGACACATTCCATTGGGGATGTTGTTTTCTGCCAACTGCTGCTTCCTTTGGCTTTTTGCGTGGGACCAAAAGGTTGAAATTGGAAAATGAGCAGGAAGGGACCTGGAGTCTGGAATGGCCCCAGCAGTTGTTGGTCTCGGGGGGGGGGGGGGGGCCACACTGTGTGGGCTTTGTTCACATGAATCGTGGTACTGCTCCTCCCTTTCCTGTTGGCACCACAAGGGGCTGATGACAGTCCCCGTGCGTTGGCAGAGCAGGGTCTCCCTGTCAGTGCCAGCCTGTTAGGTGGGAACAGTCACTCCTCGAGCTGAGGGATGATGGATGGTAGCTCACAGGCCTATTACAGCTGCACTGTCCTCCTCAGAGGTGTATGTCCCTGTGCAGATAGGCTGTTTGTACCCTAATCCAGCCCTTACATTCCAGTGTATGGGACACTGAGGCAAAGCTGATGCCCTGCACTGCCGAAGAAGGGGAACTGGTGCTGTGTTTTTTCCGGGCTGTTACTGGCTGCTGTCAGAGGTGTGACTTGCAGTCAGTGCTAAGGATTCTGCACTGACCTGGGCAGTGGATACAGGTTAATTCTGAATTAGCGACTCAAGCTCTGTGCAGACAGTCTGTTACTCAGTAAACTTCAATTACAACTTCCAGAGTTGGTAAAGTGTGTAACCGCCAGAAATTGTGGGGGATGAATATTTGATCCCACTCGGACTTGTTTTAAAATACCAGCCAAGTTCTTAACATTATATTATTAAAACAGTATTAAATTCACAGCTTGTTATAAAATTATTTTCCATTATTCTTTGCTGTCTTCTCTTTTCCTTTTAATGCTGGCAATCAGGTTTTTAATGGCTGCCATACATAAATGATCTTTCCAGATTTCTAGTTGTTGGGCTTCAGAACCTCTGCAACAACCAGAGGACTATTAACACAAAAAGTATGTGCTTTCAAGGGAACGGGCAAGTACATTGCTGTAACATCTCCATCACTGTCTGCACTATGATGAACAGCACAGTGATTACCATCCCCAAACCAGTAACCAGCCTGTTGCAACATAGATGTGCCAGCACTGGAGCTCACTGATGCCATCCTCCTTCTTACTTCCAAAGTCCATGCTCTGGTTTTGAGGTTTTTATGCAAAACCTTTACTGAAGTTAAAAATAACCATGTATATCTGGTGGTAGGATTTGCCCCTTCAGATACAGGCAGAGGGAGGGTGAAGTCTGTAGGCAAGAAAGATCAGATCTCTGGTGCAGGAGCCTGGGAGAGCCAGGCGTGGGCTGCCCCGGCGGTGCTCTCTTGCTGAGCTCTGCCCTGTTCATCTCAGCAGGCAAAACTCAGATTGGGCTGGTGTGTTGGGAGGGCTTGAGCTGGGCTGTCTAAATGCCTGGGGAGGAGAGTTTATTTAGTCCCCTTTGATATTCCTATTGCTTTGCAATGAATATTGCAAGAGTACAATAAGCAATAATATTTATTTAAGGTGTTTAGGCAGGAAACATTCTGAAAAGCAGTAATGTGGGTGTGAGGCACGTTGAGGAGAGACTGAACCGATGTTTAACTGAGGTAGAAGCTGTCTCTGAAGCTCAGAACTTGGAGCTGTTTTTCTTCATCAGCACACGACTGTTCTGGGTCGTGCTTTACATTTTACAGTATTTGAAGGAGAGATGATACCTTTTATGCTCACCCAGCTTTAAAGTAGGGCAAGGAGCTATTGCTGGTTTTGTTCTGGTGCTCTTTCAATCTCACTTTCTCACAACTGGTACTTGTGGCTGCGGGTGTCAGGCCTCCATTGCCATCTGTGAGCCTCTGGAGCTACATGAAGGACAAGGCTAAAGCAGAGTGCTTATTGTGTGTCTTAATGGAAGGTGGGTTGTAAAAGAAAGCATTCGCTAGGTTTTAAATGCTTCATCTCTCCCCATAAATTGTTTCCACACACAGTGTACTTTGTTTCAGCACACCTTGCTTACAAAGGCCTCATCATGGTGTTTTTCTGGGTTTTCTGTATCTTTAACAATGACATGTTTTTACCAAACCCAGTTACAAAACTCGTTATGTGAAGAAATCACAAGGATGAGATGTTCATAATCCCCTTGCTTGGTGATTTATTTTTCTTTTATTGTTTCTCAGTACTAGTTTTTATTAGCATTTAAAAATTTGAATGTTAAATTGTAATTTCCTTCTAATATTATCCTCTTTTAATAGAGAGCACACTAATCAGTGCATGGGAACCGTTTCTGTTTGTCAATACAGGTCCCTGGAGATTTGAGTCAAACATCTGAAGATCAGAGTTTGTCAGATTTTGAAATGTAAGTTTAATCTCACATGTATTTTCCTCCTCTGCTGGTTTTATGGGAACAAGGATAAGCAGATGCAGTGCTCTGCTTTTCCTGTGTTGTTTCCAGTAACAGAACTCTCAGCTGTGGTATCCACTGCTAAAGAGTTTGGGTGTAGTTTTAATAATGTTGATGCAAGAGGTTTAGATTTATGAAGGCTGCTCCAGGTCTTGCTGTCCTAACACAGCACCAAAGCGTTACTGTTTTCAGTGGTTCTGGACTTGGGAGACGCTAGATGCTCTTCATCAGGGACTTTGTCATCACTCCCCATCAGTGCCTACATGTAGCACTACAACCCCCCAAACAGCCCAGTAGGCCATCCCAGATCGTTGGAGTGCTGGGATTTGGAGGTTTGCCTTTATTAGTCATACTAATGAATCTAGCTTTTAGGGGATGAGGAGGGTGAAAATGTAGCTGGTGTTTTGACACCTAGAAATTTGGAGATGAATTGCAGAGCGTGGGTGGACGCGGCTCCTCCATAATTGCGCTGTGCTCTTCTGCCGTTTAATGAACCTGGCTTCTCGCTGGGCTTGTGCAGGGCTGGGGGTTGTGGAGGGGACTGGTGTTCCTTTGTCTGTGTAATCAGATGTTGTCAAATGCACATCGATAAGAAAAAACATCCACCAAACCACCCCAACCCAAACAAACCCCAAGTCCCGCGCAGGGAATTGTTTCAGCGCTGCTCTTTGTTATGTTAATGTGGAGAACACTGGGAGGCAGCAGGTAGAAAGGATTCGGCAGAACCGGGTTCTTCTGGTGCTCCATTTGAAATGTTAATTCTCCGTCGATCGCTTTGATCGTTATCTAAAACCAGAGGAAATTGCTTCGCAGTTCTACACAAATACCATTCCCTCTTGAAGTTTTTCTTTCTTCTCAGATCAAACCGAGCTCTCATCAATGTTTGGATTCCCTCGGTCTTCCTGCGAGGAAAGGCTGCCAACGCCTTCCACGTCTATCAGGTGAGCGAGCGCCTGAGCGGGGCCTGAGGCAGGCAGACTGAGGTGACAAGGCGTGTCGGGAAGATGGCTTCATGGGGCAGGGAGTACAGCTCAGAGCACGCAGACAGCTTTCCGTGTTGGGGGTGTTGGTGACAGACAGACGTGTCTTACTGTTGTAGCTCACTCAGAAGAAGTTTGAAGGGTGCCACAAACCTTTGCTGCGTGCCATCACCTGTGTCCACAGCGTGTGCTGCTTAGGCCGGGCCCACAGTTAGGGCTGTGCGGCCTTGTTGGCGAAGCATTGTCCCCTTCCTTCCTTCCTGGGCTCTTGCCCAGAGCTGCTGCACCCCATGGACAGCACAGCAGGGTAGGCACCCTGTGGTGCTTGGGCCCAGGCTGTTTGTATTTCTCCATTTGTGGATTATTAGCAGCTGCAGAATTTTTCCACTTTTGTTTCAGCCACATATGCTTGGCTCTGGCCAAGATTTCTGGAGCTTTTTAACATTCCGCTCACTCTGAATGATGATTTTCATAGCATTTTGAATCATTTATGAAGTGCTGGCAGATATTTGAAAAATACAGGAAAACAGCCACCTTCTGCCAGTAAAAGACAATGAAAAATAAGACTTTAGCTGCTGGAAAGAAAAGCTAACAATGCCAAACAGTTTGCAGTTGGTTCAAAAGCCTTGAATAATCAGTCAAATCCAGGTGCACCAGTGTTTGTGGAGACCAAACTTGTTGACAAGTGTGGCTATTTTTGGCTCTCCGGTGCTCACACATTCCTCCTCTCTGCTGTCACTGGTGATGCATTCTCCAACCCAGAGCCCAGTGTGTGAAGGCAGTGTCAGTATGGCACCCCACCCCATCTCCCTCCCTCCAGCAGTGTAGCAGTTGTGTGACTGCCAGTGGAACTCTGGGTTCTCCTACTTGTTTCCTAGGTTGCTCTGTTTCATTCTTTTTACCCTTGTTCATTGTTCCTGAGGTTTCTCTTGCTCCTGTCACCACTTGCTCTCAGCCCATCCACTCTTCACTGGGTTGGTCAGCCTGTTGGCAGAGAGATCTTGGCCCACTCTGTTGGGTGGATTTGATCCCCCCAGTGCTCCACGATCCTTAGAGACAGATCATAAAAGCCAGGTCTGGAGGTGGCCCTGTGGTGCAGCCAGGTAGTGATCCACAGGACCTCCTGCTCCGATGCACACCTACCCCTTGCTGTCAGGAGCTGGGTGACTGACTCTGCTCCCGTGCTCTTCATCTTTGCCCCTGGTGCTGGTTAGGCACTCCTTGCTTGGGAGTAGTCTTCTCTGGAGAATGTGCTGCTGCCTGCGTGGATGAGCAGCAAATGATAATAGTAAGGGTACTGTCAGGTACTATTTAAAAAGCTTTGAGTTTTAGAAGTTCAGTCTTTCCTCAACCATCGTTACACCTACACTGTTGATCTGGCAAAAGCTGGAATGTGATGTGCCCCAGAACTTTCTACTCTGTGGGGTTGGATTTTTTTTTCCCCCTCCTTTCCTGAGGTTGCAGAGAAATCTTGAGTTTCTGGCTGAAAACGACAAAATAAGACTATTCCAGAAAAGCATTTGGTGTCTGAACCATGAAGTCTTCTGTACTTGCTGCAGCATGACATGAATTTCTGCATTCTCTGAGGCTGGGTTATCTCGAGCCAGGTCTGCAGCACAGGCTGAGATGCCGACACCCCAGGAGCATCCGTCCCTTTCATCTCCAAGCTCATCTCTGGCTGTTTGGCTCTGTGCTCTTGTTACTGATGGGAGAAAGGGCAGCAGCAGTACTGCTGGTACAGTGTCAGCTCTGGGCCTTTTTAGTGCTCCTGATACCTGCCATCACCTGAGAGATGGGAGGGGGGAATATGGCCCAGAAGTTGGTCCTCATGAACTCATCTCTGTGTATGTTGTAAATCACAAGTAAGCACTGTGGCTTTCTCAGGCGTGCTTACTACTAATCTGTTGCTCATACAGGTTTTTCTCCTTGTTTGGTCAGTTAGTGAGAAGTGGAAACACAGTCATGGATTAGCAGAGTTCAGTTGTGGGCAGCTCTTGAGTAGGAGGAGATGCTGTGACAGATGAAGGAACGGGAGGAGAACTGTCTTCATGTGCCATCAGAGGTTCAGCAGTAACATCATTACTGCACAGGGAGGATGTTTTGTTTGATAATCAAAGCTCCCAGGTTGGAGGTTAAATGGCAGAAGAAATACAAGAGAAGACAGAAAAGCACATATACACCTTCCTGTCTGAAGAAGGGTCATGGGGGATTTGTGTGTGTTGAACATAGCTGCATTTTTATCAACAATTTTCATTTGATTTGCTTTTTCAGTTGCATTCTGCCTGGCTGAAGGGGAACAGAGAGTCCTTTTCACTGCTAAACGGGCTGTTGTGTTCTGTTAGTGTCCTTACTGCTGAGACATGAACCAGAAACTGGTGACAAGCTTGTTAGCTAATGGGCCAAATCAGTCCTTTCTGTTACTTGGGGTTTTTAAATAATAAAGGGTCATTCATTAAGGTACATTGGATCTGGATTAAAACCCATACATTCTCTGAAGAACTTATTTTTAATTTTACTTAGTTACAGCAGAGTTCAGTGCTTTTCATGCAGTTTGACCGTAGTGACTGTACAAACAGTGTGCCCTGGGCAGTGTGCAGATTTGTACCTGCTACCGACACATGTGCTTTCCCAACAGGAGGAATACTGGGAGAAACTCAGCTTCCCTGTTTGAGGGGTTCAGGGCCAGACGTTGTGCTCGAGTTGCTGTGGGTACAGGGACTTGAATAAAATGTAGGGGGGTTTCTTGTGCTTTTGCACCTTCTTTCTGTTTACCAGTGGCATGGCATTTTAGAAAATCTGTTGTGCTGGTACAGAGTGGGTTTTAATAGACTTTATCCATTACTCATCATCACTGGAAAACAAAGCACTTGTGATTGAAGGCTAAGCCTCTCCAGCAGAGGAAAAAAGGAAGCAAAATACCATTGTGAGATTCTAAAAGCTTGGCAAGTCAAGATTTGCAGAGATATGATTTTGAGAATGCTATTGAGCTCTCTGTGCCTACAGTATATATTCATACTGTTGGGCATCCCCAGTGAGTAACATTCTGTGCACTGGTAAATACTTTTGGAAGAAGCACAAGCCCTTCTGAATGTGCTCGGTCCATTCTCTGTTCACACCAGCAGTTTATGGGATGTAGGCACTGTGCAGCAGCTCTCTAGGGCAGACCTAGGGTGCCTGTAGTCAGACTGGCTTGCCTTTAACTGCAGACTGGTGCAGACTATCATAGAGTGCCTGTGGTGAAGAGTTGTGTGTTGGCCAGACTTTGTCCTTTAATACGCACACGATCCAACTTCAGGCAGGATAAGCATCTTAAGGCTCATTTCCAGTTAGCTCTAAGTACAGTATTCAGCGTGCCTGGAATTGATGCTTACCCAAACCCGGAGTTTCAAGCTTTGCAGATCCTTCTGGCACGCTTTAGTATCCACCAAAGTCTGTCGGACATCTTCCCCAGAGACAACCAGTGTGAACAGGAGTCGGTTTTCATGTTGTAGCTTACGACTACAGGTAATCCTTGCTTCAGTGCTTTCTCTTCCATTGATTGATTGATTCAGTGCAGATTTCAATGCTCTTTTGAAGGGCGTTTCAAAGCATGTCTTTCTATGCCGTGTTCCTATTGCAGTGTGTTTCAATGTCCTGCTCAAACCCAGTACAGCTGCTCTTGTTTTCACTGCCACGTGTTTCCTGAAACACCATTTCATCGTAACAGGCAAACTTGACGGTAAGAAGTACAGACAAACAGTAACCGTTGTGCTGCAGGGCTTTTAAAGTCCTCTAGCTGTGCAGGGCTTTGTTTTCTCTTGCCCTGTGCAGTGTCCTCGGAGTACAGTGATCTCTGCTGAAGAGAGGAGTCTGGAGGTGCTTGGGATGGGAACAGGAATTAACACTGTAAAAAATTAAACTATTGTAAAAGGAACAACAGAAGTGAAAGTTCAGTACTGTGGCATTTAACTATTAAAAAAGAGAAGTAGAAAAAAATGAGGGAACTGGTTAAAGAAAAAAAAGCCTAAAAAAGGGGCAGCGGTTTGCAGGCACGATGGAGACTTAAACACTTGGGTGTTGCTCTGAGGAAACGGGTAACAGCTTTAAGTATGAAAGGTGACAGAGCAAGAAGGGTGGCTAAGCAGCAGGATAAGGGGAGTCATTAGAAGCAAACACATACAGAAAATGAAAGCATTAGGATCATCTCCAGGGTAGAACAGAGGAGCATGCACGTTCTGGAGGAGGGAGCAGACATAACGTTACACGCTGTTACAGCAGTTGTGGTGTAGGATTAACTACATGAGCTGCCCTTGTACCTCTGTGCTCAGAATGACTAACGCAGCCCTGAACTGGAAGTAATAGGTGTGAGGAGGAAATCTTTCCTTCCACTCCTGTTTGTCTTCTACACACAGCAAGCCCGTTCTGGTGTCTTCAGCAGCATGTCTTCTCTCTTTGTACCTGCTCAGCTTTGCTTTGCTCCAGGCTGTGTCTGGACTATCCTCTTCCTATTTATTAGCACTGACAGATTACCAGCATAATTAATTTTGCACCTGAGTAGAAAGAGTAATTAGGTGACCAGCTAATGTCCCTAGTGTGAATCATCACATCCAAGGATTATTTGGATTTTACTGGGTGAAGTTATCTGGGCTGTGACAGGAGCTAGACCAGACTGTCACAACGATGCCTGCCAGCAAGAACCTCAGCCCAGTTACAGTGATCCACTTTGAGTCCAGAAGAACCTTCAGAGGCTGCTTCTCTTGCAGAGGGGTGCGGTGCCTGTCAGTAATCACTCAACTCAACTGGTTATGGGTGTGAAAGGTCCCAACCATGTACGAAGAAACTAATACATTTTGTGCAGAGTAACAGCTAAGAAAGCCTAGTGCTTTGAACAGGAGACCTGAACATTGGGCAGCTCTGTAAAATCAGGGATGTGCTGGCAAAGCTCTGCTCCTCTTCTGTAAACATCCTGTCTGCCCCGGTTAACCCGGTGCTTCCTGATGACTGCTGCTTGTGAGCTGTGTGCTCAATGCTCCTCTCTTTTGGGAATCTTTTCCATGAGAGAGAAAATAATCAGCAAGTAATTTATTGTCTAGTATGTTCACAGGGATAAAGGCACACTCCAGCTCGGGGTAAAACCAAACCCCTGCATTTACACTGTACCTCTAGGTGGTGACAGCTCCTTGCGGTTCCTCGTGCCTGCCAAGCAAGATGCTTATTGCCATAATGTTACTTTATCGTGGCTCTCAGCTGCAGAGTGCCTTGTTATTCTGTGCACATTCGGAGCCTGCTCTGCTGTGAAGTGTACAGCAAATGCCGTTAGTCATGGCTTGTGTTGCTGTAATTACCAATGGCTGACACTTAATCACAGAATCTCGGGTTCATTATCTTCTTAAGGTGATATCAATATTTAAATGGCCACTTGCAAATCTGCTCCCTTCACAGAGCAGTAAACGTTTCAGATTGCACCAAATAAGATTAACCATGAACACGCTGATCAGACCAGACTGTTGCTGTTTGCATGTGAGTAGGAGTCCCCTAGATTATCACCAATAAACATCCTTTTCTTCCAACTCTTTTGTTCCTTTGACTCCCTCCAGTCTGAGTGGTTAATACTGACCAATACCTTTTCCCATAAGGTTTGTTGTTCTGTGGCTTTAAGGTGTGTGGGGCTTGCTGGCTGAGGGAGGAGCAGTGTGCCTTCAAATGATGGGGCTCCTGCTGGAACTGGGCAAAGAGCTTTCACAGAAACACGGCATCGGTGTGTGGAGGCCAAGTTCAGCACGTAACCCCTCCCTGTACAGCCTCTTCTACCATGGGAGTAGGGGTTATTCATTTCAGAACAGGATTGCTAAACTGGTGCTTTCAAATAGGTTCTTTGAAGTTTTTTTGCATTTCACTAATACAAATTAGCAGGTAGTTGACTGAAAAGCAAAATCTAAAGTTACTACTGGTTTTAGTGTTTCCCTTCCAACTTAAACATGTTTCTGATGAGCAAACAACAGACCTCATCCTTATGTATACATACCAACTGCAGTCCTTCTGTCGGCTGCTGTAAAACACAGTTACAAAAAGGCAACCAGTCAGTCTTTGTGTGGGAGACCCAGTTAGAGAGTGCTCCTCAAGTACAGGCAACAGCTACTGAACTCATTTTTTTAATATGCAAGAGAACATTAAAGCAAAATCTCTTGTCTACAATCAAATAAGCGTTCTAGTGTTGATTGGGTTTGCTCTGTAAACTTTAATTTCCTTGGAAATTACTTAATTAGGGCAGGATGTGGATAATAAGGAAAACATGGGCATTTGAAAGGACATGTAGTGACTTGGGACTGACTTTTCAATTGACCAGGGAATGAGCCTAAGAACAATCCTGTCAGCTTTCTACAGCATGGTCTCAAAAGACTGTTCTGTGATTATTTGCCAGGTGCTTATGGTCCCTTCCAGTCCCAGCTGTTCTGTGCTGCTGTGTGCAGGTGTTTTCAGCAGCAGGAAGTTGGGTCACTCTGGGGCTCAGCGTGGTCTTTTGGGACAGATGTACACAGAAGGGTATTTGGCAGGCACAGGTCTCCTTGAGTTCCCATCGAAGGGCCATGAGTGACACTGTGGGTGCACTGAAGATGATGGGAATAGTCCTAATGACTTTTAAGCCAATTTCAAACCATGCAGCACAAGTTGTTCCATTTTGCCTGTGAAGCTAATTGTTCCCCCATCACTCCTGAGCGTGCGTTTTATGATGGGCATGTGATTTAAATGAGGACAACTACATGTCTTATACGACCAGACCTGAATAAGTTTATCCAGGCAGTTCTATATTTAGGATTTGCTTTGTTTGATTTCCCAGCTGAATTTGCATTAAGCATCTTCAAATACCTGGGCTTCTGAATAGTATTCCCTGTTGAGATACCAAAGCTTTAAATGTGTACTACATCATGAACTTTCATATACCATTCATACTCTATTATATGATTGTCAATAAATCCAGCGTGGCACAGGGCTCCAAATGTTGCATTTTCATTTCTGACTGTCCAAAAGAAATCAATATCAGGGAAGAGATTCCCTGACAGTTTTAGCTCAGAAATGAGTCTCTGGTTTTGCAGTCCTTAAAAATTTCAATTGCAGCATACTGGGTTACTTAATTAGTTAACTCTGGGTTACAGCTTAGCAGGGAATGTTGAGCTTGATTCCCCAGATCACACGTGCAAAGATAGCGGCTTAGTCAAATCAGGAATTCCATATTAAATAACTTGGCTAAAAATAATGTGTTTTGGCTGTCCCCACCCCCTGCAGGGAATCCAGAACGCCCATCTTGGGGGTGTATGCAGCAGTGCAAAGGATGCGCTGGCTGGAGGGAGAAACGGGTGTGAGGAGAGGCGAGAGCAGAGCGAATGGGGAGGGGTTAATGCAGCTTCTGGTGAGGTACATGGATTTTACTGAAATGATGCAAGATACTTGTGTTCCAGATTCCTCATCACTTTCCTTCAGAGGTGTGCTGAGCTATTAAAACAGATGGCCCTGTAGGTGTTTAATTATCTTTATTTTCATCATGAAACCTGAGTGCTTTGTGCAGACTTGCTGGAGTGGTTCTGTCATCATGATCTCTGAATTCGTGTTCCCAGAAGCAGCTGAGTCTCTGTTTACACGTGCGTGTGGCACTCACACAACACCTCTTGTATTCTCAGGTGTGCTCGTTTTAGAATTGTAATACTCACTGTTTGTCACTGTCATGAAACACAAAGTTCAGTAGTAACCAAAACAGTCATGGTAACAAAAACGCTCCTGTGGTTGGCCCAGAGTTGTGTTAAAATGAGCAGGCTGTGTTTGTCCTGATTAATGGAATAAAAGGAGAGAGAAAGAGAAGAAGAGGAAGAAGGGAGCGAGTAAGATTAATAACCTGTAAGGCAGAAACAGCAAAGTACAGTCAGAGATGTATCTCTGGATAAGTGGTGCTGGGACTTCTGGTACCGCCGCATCATTCAGGCTGAGGCGTTGAGCTGTGGGCATTAAAGATATATCAGTTCTCTGGTTTGTCTTTAAATTGTTTCTTTCCCTGCCTGTGTTTTTCAGGTTTATATTCGGATAAAGGATGATGAATGGAACGTTTACCGGCGATACGCGGAGTTCAGAAGCTTGCATCATAAATTACAGACTAAATACCAGCAAGTGAGGACTTTTAACTTCCCTCCAAAAAAGGCCATTGGAAACAAGGTACTGAAAAGAACTGATGATATCAGTGAGAGTTGGGGTGAGATCCTTTCCCAGCCATGCACACACAGGGGAGTGCCTGTCCTAAATGGTATTTACACCTGCGAGACAGTCTGGCTTCGCCCTCATCGCCTGCACGTTCACCCATGGTGTTGTTAGTGTGTTGCCTGTTCTCCTCTCTGGGAAGAGAACTGGCTGTGTTAAATGAAATATTGATGATATACACAGTAGCCAAATGTGCAACTCCCAAATGGGGCTGAACAGCTGTAGGTGTAAACTGGAACCACAATTCACTCTGGTCAGCATTCACTAAATATTTCTGTGAAGTCTGAAAAGTACCAGTCTGAGCTTGTTACATGGCCTGGGCTGCTCAGCAGAGGTCATTAGCTCCTTGAATCAGACTCTTCAAGGCACCTTTGTGCTCAGTTCCCAGTGTCTTTGCATTCTGCTCTCCATTTCAAAATGGGAACTCCTGCCATTTCTTGTCAGATGGGGATTTTGCAGCAAACACGTTACATACTGTAGTATGTATGTAGTAAATACATAGTATCATGTAGTTTAATCCTTAGTGACCCGCATTTTAACTGTTCTGGAGCTTAACCACATGTTGCAGTGTCCATCACAAGTCCCTAAGGGTTGAGAAGTGACCAAAGTCACTTTTCTTGCTTCCTGACTTCATGTGATTTCCCATGTGTTCCGTATAAGGGTTGGCAAGCTTGGTGTGTGTGCTATGCAATGAGTACTAACACACACCAGCTGCAGGGAGTGGTGGTGATAGCAGTACGTGTAGTGTTTATCGGTGACATCTGTGGGTCTCTCCTTGTCCCAGACCCATACAGTAGTTCCTCACTTGGCAAACCAAACTCCTAACCGGAGGTTTTCTGCTTTTTCTTGTGTATTATAAGAGAACTTTTCCTTTCATCTATAGTGGGTGGGTTTGTAATAGGGACAATGTATTTTCTTTGTTACATTTTTTGAAGTGGTGGAGTATCACCACTCCAATAAATTACAAAGCCTTCTTTTAAGCTTTTTTTTTTTTGCTAGTCTCTCATCTTTAATTACTTTAAATACTAATTGAATTACAACTTCAGTGCCACAATTGGTGCGTACAAAATTATCAGTTAAGCAACTCATTAAAAAATTTGCATCGCTTATTCTTTCACAGCTTTAGCTTTTGGCCACCATCCTACCTGCATTGTGAGTCGCCCCACAATCCCTCTCTGCCGCATCAGATCGCAGATGAAGTATCTTGCCTTTCCCTCAGAAAGAGGTGCCGTCGTTTTTGTACCTCTGTTACCACAGTGTCAGCCTTTGTGACCTCTGGCAGGTTCCTAACGTCCAACAGGCCAGTTGGGATCCACACGGTCCAGCGTGCTCAGTTATGTGAAGCTCCTGAAGAGAAGCTGTGTGTGACCATAGTACTTGGCTGCAGAGGGGTCCCTGTATGCCTCAGCACAATGCAGCTCCATCCCCTCATTGCAGAGGAATCTTGATGTCTGGCACCTGAGCCTCTGTCAGTGCCGTGTTGGTGTCTGGCTCTATGAAGTGATGCCTTCAGACAGGCTGCTAAGAAACCATATGTGAATGTTTCCCTCACCTTACTGCTGTGGTCTTTGGTGCAGTGTCCTTAAAATCATAGGTGTTTCTTCTGCATTAGGTAGAGCATAGCAGTTAAAGTATGGATTTAGTAAGCATCTAATTAAGTGTCCTCTCGCAAGGGTATTGTCCCAGCAGAGGACATATCAGAATAGAAACGGTTCTTTGCCTCCACTGGAGATGTGAGTTGAGTGATTCCCTAAGTGTGTAGGTGGCTTTGACTGAGCCCTGGCTCTGTTCCACCGTGTCCTTTCGTTCCTTTAAAGCTTCAGGGGCCCTGTGTGGGCAGCATAGGCAGTGCTTCCCTGAGCTTAGCAGTGTGTGACTTTTGCTGTGACTCTGGGACTGCCTGGGAGGAGCAATGCAGAAATCTAAAAGAGGTTTCTGTCCAGGAGGAAATGTTGAGAGCACCATTGTCCATCTTGTTAGCCCATGCAGCTGAAGCCTGTGAGCAGTTTCTCTAGCCGCAGCTTGTTCCATGGCCACATCTTAGTTCAGTAAAGCAAAAGTCTCCCCCTCACCTGCCAGTGAGTAAGCCCAGTCAAGATTGTGTGTGTTGTGGGTTGATGCAGGGACAAGAACCCTGTAAAGGCACTTTTCAGGCAGGATGATGGAGACACTCAACACAGGTAGATGAGCTTCTGTACCGTGCGGGGCTCAGGGCCCACACAACCTGTCCTGTATCCAGTTAGTTTGTCAGCCACACTGCCGGGGAGCTGTGACACAGGAAGCAGCAGAAGCAGAACTGTGGCTGATGCTGCTGGTGCAGTGGGCTAAAGTGTATTTCCTACTGCAGAGCTGTGATACCTGATGTCTTCCAGTAGAATTAGTAGGAAACAGTGACTCTCCCATGTTTCGGAATTAGAACACATGTATCAGAGGAGAAAAGCTTTGGAAGTACAAATCTTGAAGCTATATATTAAAAAACTGAATTAAGGATTGCTTTCCTTAATGCTTACTTAATTTGATTTTTGGATGGTGTAATACAGGTGCTTAAATTCTGTATTATTCTTGATTTTCAAAGCAAGTAGATTTTAATTTTCAACCCTCTTAGTGGACTTGACTAGTATCTGGAGTTATTTCCATATGCTGTTTTGCCTTGTGGGTTTTATAATATAAATTTGACAGATGTGCTTGTGCCGTGCAGGGCTAAAAGGGGAAGGAAGGGCTCCTATTCTGTTCAGTTCGGGAGAGGAACTCGGTCTCAGATGTGTGGCCATGCTCGGTTGTTCTGTAATGCTGGTTTTTATGGCATGCTCCAGGAAAGGTGTTTTGTCCTTCGAGTTCTCCATGTTACTTTGTAGCTGGGAGGTTCAGTTCTCAAAAGTCCGAGCTTTGAAAAGCCATAGGGACTGAATCAGTGCCGCTCCTCATTGAGCAGGTAACTTCATTAAAGTACCACATGGACAGAAACAAAAGTCATTCCACACTTGGTGTGATTATTTGGTTTTCTAGTGGCAGCACAGCTCATCTCCAACACTGGCACCTGCACCCTCAGGGGCTGCAGAGTCCTGCGGATTTGGAAGCCAGATCCTCTGGATTTGCTGCTGGAAAATGCTGCAGTTGATGTTTTATGTATATATTGAGCATTCAGTGCTTCATTTCCCATTTCTGGCCATTCCGCTATCAGAGAGGTCAGTAGGAATGTGACACACATACTTTTTAGCCAGCACTTCATCCTCAGGTTCTGTGGTGTGCAAAGCCCGGGACACCCGAAACTCCACACGCGGTTGGAGCAAGCGCCGCATCTCCTCTTCCATCCTTCTGTCTAAAAGGTAAACAGTTCTCCAGCTCGCACTGTCTGAATTCACTGCTCTCACCAAATTAACCAAATAACTTGTCTCACTGAATTAATGAACTCATTTGGAGCACAAGTGTAACATGTCCTGAGAGAGGTGAATTGGGTGTTCTTCCAAGTGACAAACATTCGCCATTAATTCCTGTTGAAGCTCAGGAAGAGGCGACACGGGTGATTTAGGGGCTACAAAACAAAATGCTGCCTGCTAAGAGGTGTTTTTATTTTTGCTGTTTGTAATCCTGGGATTGAGAAGTGATCCAGGCTCCCAATCTGCCAGAGAGGGAGCCTGTAGAAGCAGCTCAGGAGGTGTTGCTTTGCATCCTCACATCCGGGAGAAGGAGCAGCAAGTGGTGTCATTTACATGCTGCTCGGACAACTGCTCGATAAAAATACTGTGGTTTTATAACAACTCCTGCGTCACAGAGGTCTTCCAGCAGCTTTCTGCCTTAAAATGAGAATATAAACAGACCTTTCTAAATCTATTTCTCATTGTGGTATGGATGCTAGCACACCCAAGTTACTTGGATCGATGGATCATTGTTCAGAGAGCCCTTAGCAGATTACAGAAATCAAATACAACGCTTCTTTCTCTGAATTTGAAAGTTTACCCAGAATTTTCCATCTCTCTGTACCTATCAACATGTTTGATATATCCCCCCTGCCCCTGGCAATGTATTGTTCTATACATAAAAGGAAATTCTCATGTAGGAGCTGTACAGCCTTTGGAGTGATGGCTGACACTAAGCAGTGTGCTCAGTTTTTGAAGTGGAGAAGACAAACTATCGAATGCTTCAGACCGTGGGAAGTGCTGGAGACACTTCCTGCATGGCAGATCTGGTTTTCCTCACTGCCCCGTGTAAAATGTATTTGCATGAGGGCACTTGACTCTAACAGGCCTCCTGTTTGCATTGAGAAGGACAGAGTTGTCCTGTCAGAGTGAAGTTTCTGTTCAAGGGCCGTCTCCTCTTTTGAGTAGGAGTGAAGTTGAGACCTCCTTGTACCCCACTGTCTGTGTTGGGGTGGTAAGCGTGTGCTCATGAGCTGCTTCAGGTCCCCATCCCCCCACACTGTACTCTGCCTAGCTGGAGGTGAAATGTTTCCAGTAAGGTGTTTGGATGCTGTCAGCCAGGGGTGCAGGCAGTGGCCAGAGGCTAGCAGCCCCCTCAGAGATCCCCGCAGGGTGCCCATGGAGGTGCTGGCTGTTGGCAGAGAGCAGTGACTGTGGGCCGGTCTGTCAGGGCAGAGGCCTGGGGGTCCTAGCACTGTCCCCACCGGTGACTCTGTCCCTCTGCACCCATCCACCGTCTCCGGGCGCCATCCCTGGCCATGGGACGTGGCTTGAAGTCTGCTGGGAGGACTCTCTCTGGGGGGCAGTAAGTGCTGCTGTGCTGGGTGGGGAATTGAGGAACTGTTCACCTGCTGAGGGCGGGAGAGAAGCTGGAGGGTTGTGCTAACCCCTTCGTGGGTATGGCTCGTTGCTGTGGGGTTTTGTAATTACTAATCTGTTACTTAGTCTTACGGGAAGGCATCACTGTAAGCCTCTCTATAGAAGCTTCTACACAGTAAGCACTGTACATACCATATTTCTAGAGGGTTTGGGGGCTGGTTTTCTGTTGTGTTAAATTCCAGTCTGTCTTTATTGGCCTTCAGGGCCTTTTCAGGCCTGATAAAAGAAAGAAATTAAGAAAGGAAGCTGCGGAGTTGGGAGGAAGCACTGAACCCAGACGTGTTTTAACTACTGTTGTTGATAGTTATTACAGTAATACAGGCCAGTGAAAAAATGGATCTCTATTTCATGGGCCATTGTGGTAGTTTCCAGAATCTCTGGAATAAAAATAGAGGGTAGACTGCTGGCACTTGGCCTGAGTAGAATACGGAAATAGAATTTCCCTGTTCAATAGTCAAGCAAAAGATAAGCCCCAGGGGTCTTGCTGTAGGCTGCAGGCTTCTATTGATGCTTTTTCATGATTCTTGAGCAGTTCACAGAATGACACCTGGATGGCATTTATGTCTGTAAATAACAAAATATTTAGATGATGCTGGATTTTGTTAGCAGGACGGTGCCAGTTCAGTTCTTTTTCTAACCAGTGGCATTAAACACCACACTAAAATAAGACCAGTTTTAGTTTTCTTCTCAGGCCCTCTCTTTTCTATTGATATATTTATTAATTTTTAACACTTTTCACAAAGGGAGTTTGGAGAAAGCTTGACACTTGAATGGATGATGCTGCTGGCTTGGAAATACCGGGTATCTTAAGAAACAGGCTTGGTGCCAGGATTCTGCAGTTGCCCCAGCCAGTTTACAGAGGTACGAGACACAGTGTGACTGAGATTGATTGCACAGGGAAGAACGCATCCCCGCGGGGCTGTCTGCTGCCTTGGTATGCCAGGGACCGCACGTAGGTGTCTGTCAACACCCTTCTGCTCTGGGCTCAGCACAGAGGATGATCTACAGCAACGTTGTGTTCTAACAGAGTAGGAGCAAAACCTTAGGGTGACTGGAAACCTCATAGCTGGGATGCTCTGGTGTGTGAGCTGCCCACTCCCTCAAAGGGAAGGTAAGGCTTCCTTAAAGATTACCGTTTGAATTCAGCGGGTAGTTGGGAGGCATAGGCTGAGCGTGGGGCTTTCTGGTGACCCAAGCAGGCTAGCACAGCCGCCTCCGTGCTCAGCTCTGCAGGAGATGTCTTAAGTCTCACCAAATGAGCAATGCTAATGAACACGTTGCAGTTGTCCACCTAAATCTGTGCTCAGCTGAGGGCATGGGCAGGACACAGCACACCTGTAGCTCTGCTGCTGCCTGGCTTTGCAGCAGTGCCTTCTCCCCGTGAGTGTATGGGAAGGCTTGCTTGCCGTCTGCGTTGCTGAAAGGAACCCACAGTTGAAGATGAAATGCTGGAAACGCATCAGCTATTTTAGTAGAGAACACAGAGTAATAAGCACAATTATGTAGTAAATCTCTGTTTAAAGGAAGATCGTTTTCTTTTCAAACCTGACAGTTCCTTGATTTCTTCTTTGTATCACATCCTCTTAAATTCCTGTTTGTTCCACTGAACAGTAAATGTACAAAAAAGTCTCACAGTGGGATGGGAAAAATGGCAATTTCGTGTATTGTATAGCCCTGTGCTGTTGTGTAACGCTTGCCTGGTGCTGCCAGACAGACACTGGCACTACAGGTAGGAAGGAGCTCACGCAGTTGCAGTAATTCTGAGGTGATTTTTGTATAATGTGGTAGCGTTTGGGAGCTTTAGTTGGAAACTGCCTCTGTAAAGCTGTCTCCTGATGTAGGGCTGCTGGAGGCTGGGTGTGCCCAAGCCCTGTGTTACTGTGACCTTTGCAAAGGTGGCAATTAGCCTGTAAAATTAACAGTTGCTACCTAACTATTTTCTAATCCCCAAACAGTGAGAATGAGTCAGGAATTGAACGTTTACTTAGCTCCTGTTTCAGGCTCTGATTTCCAGCTTCCTTGGAGGGTGGCGGGTGGGAGCCTGCGGACAGGTAGAACCTGGTAGGAGGGTTTGGCTGGGACTGGCTGGCCAAGGTGGTGGAAAGTCTGAGACATGGTGGTTACCTGCCTTTATTTCAGCTTTGTCGGGTTCCTCTTGAGCGCTGTTGCCAGCCTTAGGTGGGATGGGCTGTCTGCCCTGCGTGGTACCAGCACCCTGATGGTCCCAGAGCTGTGGTGAGCAATCTTGAGCCCTGAGCTGCTCCATTGGTTGGTTTTGGTTCCCCCATCACAGTTCACAAAGGGGGTTGGTTAAAGATTAGATAGCAGGTAGAACACCTGAAGCAGAGCCTTGCACTCATTGCAGCAGCACCAAACCAGAGTATCAAAGTGATATATTCAGTCCCTCCGCCATGGCAGGTAACCATGGCGATCACGCCATTGCCAGCAGCTCCTGGAAAACATGTGAAATGTCTGAAGTGAGCTGTCCCGTTAATAACTAAGAATATCAGTGCTCTGCCATCTGTTCTGTACTGACAGTGAATCTCAAAGACCAGCAGTTGTGTGAAACAATCCAAGCAGCAAGTTGGAAGGCGCTTGGCTTGTAACGAAACGCTGCAGACCAGAGTACGGGACGTTGGGCTCAGCTTTTCCTGCTACAGCTTAACATCATCCTCTGGTACCTGTTGAGAGTCCAAGGTTTCCATTAGGTATTCCCATCTTGAGAGCTTCCTGATCGGCTGTCAGGATTCGCTGTGGGCAGAAACTTGGCGAATTCTCAGTCAGATTGAATTTCTTAAAATACTTTGGGAGACATTCATGTCAGATTAAAAATGTTATCCCAGATGTTCTGATGCTTCTTCAGTCTGAGGCAGTTGGGCTTGTTATCTGGAATTTTGTGGACTCTTAATCAAAAGAACATGCTCTTGAGCTGTGGGCTGGGCAGTGGTGGCTTTATTTTTCAGCAAATATGGCTACAGACTGAAGGTGACCAGATGTGTGTAACATCTCAGTTAACAGTTTGTGGCCAGTGTAAGAAGTGGCCACAGCTGTGGCCTTCTCCTTGGTTGGGCTGGAGCTGTTTAAGTCCAGTAAGGTCATTTCAGCATCGTTAAAAGAGCTGTCTGTAAATAATCCCTTGTGCAGAGGGAAGGTGGCTGCAGAGCGTTTCCTTTGGCTAGGGCAGTGATCTCAGGCCTCAAAAGCAGAGCTCTTGCTGCCTTTGAATACTCCTTCACCCCGTGTTGTGCTGTGGGATCAGGGATTGGTCTTGTCACAGCAACAGCAGGAGAGGTTTTACACGTGGTAGCTGAGAGTTAAAACTCTTCAGGATTGGTGGGAGCGTTCAGTCTGGCTGCTCAGGTGCCTTCGTGGGGGAGCTGTAGCAACGGCATCTAGGGCCTGACTCAGGAAAATGCTGAAGAAAACGTGCTCCCAAGCTGCTTGTGGAAGGATCTGGTATGTTCTATATAAAAATGGAGAAATCTTAATATAGCACTGTCTGTTTTTTCTGTAATAATTCCTAATTATATATAATTAGTGTCCTATAAACAGTTACAGCTCTTGAAAGTATAAGAACCAAATATGTATAATGCTGCTTTTAGTGCCATTTTTGGTGTGTGCTTCTGGGAAAAAATCAGTGCCACAATTACTCAACATCTATTTTTATCCCAGATGTGAAAGAACTTACTGGTGTTTGTCCAGAGCCGCTGCTGGCGCTGCGTGGTAAAAAAGGCAGCATGGAAATAGGGGCAGGTGGAGTTCATAGAGCATCCTGCAAACGGGGCATGTGGGAGGCACGGGGAAGAGCTGCGTCGCGATGCAGATCCCAGCCGCTCGCATGGCTGCCCTGGTGATCCAAGACACCGGTTTTCCCTCGATAGTGACAGGACCTGCTCTTTGTTCATCTTCCCAGTGCATTTCCTCTCTGCATTCTGCTTACCTGTGGTCTCAGAGAACACCGTTGATCTCTGTGACCATACCCATGGTGTTCCTGAGGGCGAGTCTCCCCTTTCGCCCATGTTCACAGATCTCTCTTCAGTGAGAGAGGTCATTTAGTACCATTGCTCCATGCATTTGTTTTCCTATTAATGGAGCTGTGTAATCCAACTTTTCCTTCTGTGAGGATGGAAGGGTTTCTGCAGCAATACATGCAGCTGCACCTGGAACAGAATTCCTTTGTCCCCAGAGTACATCTGCCCCACACACACATGAATCCGTGTGGCTCTTAGGGAAGATCTTCGCCCTGCAGTAGGGACACAGGTGCTGGTTCCGTGGCAGAATGGGGCTTTCCCTGACCTCAGCAAATCAAAGCCTTGCCCTTGGCTTTTTGCATTTAAAAATGCTGTTTAGGAGCCGAGCTCTTAAACCTGAACTCACCTCAGTGGTGGGTAATGAAGAGAGGTAACGAGAAGATGGAGGTGGGTGATGAGAAAAGCCCTGTGGTCTGCTGCAGAGCTGTGCCCAGGACAGAAGTCGCTCTCCTGTCAGTGGATAGCTTTGTGAGGCAGGTTTTTATTCAGCTGGATTTTCTGTTCTAAAGGCAGAGCCAAGGGTTTCTTACGTATCACCAACGTGTTTCTATTGACACAATATCACAGAGCATCAGAAGATCAAACTTATGCTTATCGGGGCCGGTTGGTTACGTTGTAGAATTGAAAACCAGATTTTTTTGTGCCACTTCTATTTTTCTTCTCTATTTTTAGGATGCAAAGTTTGTAGAGGAGCGACGCAAGCAGCTACAGAATTACCTACGGAACGTAATGAACAAAATTATTCAGACTGTGCCAGAATTCACAGCCAATCCCAAAAAAGAGACTCTTATTCAGCTGATGCCCTTTTTCATGTAAGTATCTGTCAAGCAGTCAAGAACTGTTAAGCTTTTTTGTCACAATTTAATTTAAAATATAATGCCAGCATCTGAAAAATCTTAAAACCAGATTTGTTTAAAATGTCAGGCTCCTGCTCAGCTTAGGAGTGCTTTGGTTGTGTCTAAAGGAATATGGGACAGATCTAGTAATTTTTGTTTATTTAAATGGCGACTTGAACCAACAGTCACTGTGTAAAGCTCTCAGAAATACCTGAGCGACCTCAAAACCTGCATCCATCTGTACCCTTCAAACACAAGGTGTTCTCAATTTTTGATTGTTTTCAGTTTTGTTTTGCTTTTGTGTGTGGGGTTTGTACTTTGATTTTAACATAATTTGGGAGACAAGTGGGAGGCACTGTCAGGGTGGATACTAACTGAATGGAAATGTCGGGCTGCTTCACTCTTTCTAGCTGGATTTTGCAGCCTGCTGCCTTGTGTTCTGATCTCATGAATGTTAACATTGAACATGTCCAGAAGTAGTTTAACACAGTCACCTGATAAGAATCTCAAACCAAACCCTTTGATAAGCAGCCACAGCGGGGATCTCGTCCGTTAGCAGCATGCCTGTGCTGTGAGCATCCTTCTGCGCAGTATCCATAAATGATGCTTAGGACTATTTAAGAAGTAATGGCAATGAAAATGAAAATGTGGGTTTGAGAGTGGTGTTAGCATTTCTTTCACTAATAATTGTTTAGTGTAGTGGTTTTTCAGTACTACACCTGTCCAGACTGTGTATCCATAGTCAGCCATCATACTGAATTATCCGTCCACAAGCCTCTGATGTAGGATTGTGTGCCCACACCTGCGAGTCTGTGGACAGGTCAATTTGCAGACTTAAGACCAATCCAGACTGAAGAGGTTTCAGTAGAAGTGTACATCCCTGGCTCCCCGTTTGCATGGTCCTGTGCAGGGTTGCAGCTCTTCAGGGCTGAGTGTGTCAGGGAATGTAACAACAGTGAAAGAGTGCCAGGGTGTATTTTGTGGCCTTCATGTCTGTTCAATTTTTCCTGGATTTGGAAAAGCCAGAATCAATTTGCTGAAGCCTCTTGATGTTGATGTTATAAATGGCAAAGTGATGTTAGTAGGGACAAGCATCTCAGGAGACTTACCTTTCCCTCCCTGAGAACCCGTCTTGTCTTTGCTAAGAGCTGTAAAGATTGAAGTGGCTGCAGGCACTTCCAGTTGAGGGGGCATACGTGGCTCCTTGTTCAGTCCTTTTAAGCAGTTGTCCTTCATGTTGTACTTCTATTTGTTGTTTGAAGAGGAGAGCAAATGCAAAGTACATATGCAACTGAATTTTCAACTCAATTTTTGCTCTTCCTCTCCAATCACATTTTAATTTAAGATGGTTAGGTCTAGCTGTATGAAGCAGTGAACTGATAATTTCTTGTCAGCTTCATTTCACAATGTGCTGCTTTGAGTGTAGAGCAGGAGAGTAAATGCCAGTTGCTGTTCAAGGTCCCACCTTGTCATTAGCTTGTTCTCACTGATCACCCGAGCTCCAGAGAGACCAGCAGCAATGTGGAGCAGTGGCTCCTCTACCAGGTTCTTGGGACGGGGACTCAATTCCAAGCTGCGTGGGGTGTAAGGCATTTTAATAAGTGCTGATTAGGGTTTCAGGTGTATATTGAGTTGGCCTAGTAATCATCATCACCTCAACAGTACAAGTGATCAGAAAGATAGCAGCAGAACCATTACTCAGGTATGGCAGTGGGACACCAGCAGCTGTTCCATTGGGGAATACTGTGGGCACACCCTTCCAGGGGTTAGTGTGAACCTGTGGCCTTAATCCATGGAAACACTCTCGCAGGTCATTACTTGAACTGTGATGCATTATTTACACGCTTTAACCAAAACTGGCTTGTTCTTGGATGTTTATTTAATTTCCATTGTTAGAATTTAATGTATTTAAACAAAAATAAGAATCTGCCAGGGGTGTGAGGCTCAGAGTGACCACCCCATGAGATCACAGTGATGAGGTGACACAGCTGATGTGAAAGCAGTGATACTACTTCTCAGGTGTTGTTTTCGTCTTAATATAGTGCAGTTACAGAAATACTTAATTACAATATCTTTTTCTTCACTTTGAGAAATGACATTTTAAGAATAGTTTATTTTTAAACTCTTAGCCACCTATGTTAAAAACAGAAAGGGAAAACATATTTCCTCTCACTCCTCAGCCACAGAGAACTAACTTGCTCTCTGGTAGTTAATCTCATCTCTTTTCTAAGTGTGTAAATAGAATTTGGATCTCATGGGTTTGCTTATTTAAAAAAGTCCCAGGTGTGAGGACAGGCACGGGGAGAGCTCCAAAGCCACAACCCCACGCAGAGGCTCCTATGTCAGCGTAAGCAGCGTTACCCTGTCTGCTGGTGTGAAATCCAAACCAAGCAAAAACCCCAGGCCTGTTTCTTCTAACAAATGGGATGAGTGGAATGAGATAGGTACAGTTACTTCCACAGAAGTTTTACTGAGAAGGCAGCATATTTAAGTAGCCCTTATGTTCTCGGTGCGGGTACAGTTTAGTATGTGAAACATGATTATGCAAAATAAAGCAATTATCTGCAAGGAAAGAAATCTCTTCAAGGAGATTTGCTCAAAAAATTTGCCACCACCATTTATCACCAATTTGTTGACACCACTGCGATGCGTTGTATCGATGCTAACCTATTGGTTAGCTGTTTGGTATAGCTATTGGGGATAGCTGTATGACAGGGCACAGAAAGACCATGTTTGTTTTTAGAGGAATTTTTGTTCTGCATTTGGCAGTTCTGTAATTAATACGTTGCATGAAGCAATAGAAGATTCTTTGGTGTCTGGACATTATGTCAGAACTGTGCTGTTCACCCTCATATCTGTGAAGTATTTCCTTGAGCTTCTTCTCAACTATCAGATATATTGGCATTCTCCCTTCGCTGGAGTAGCACCTTCTCCCTGGGAGTATTTTTGGGATTCTGGAAGAGCCTAGCTGTGAACACTATAGCTGTGGAGCACTATAACTATGCACCTCATCTGAAGCAGACAAAGCAGGGGTTTAATGCTATTTTCTGCTGAGAGATGAGGCTCTTCCTCTGCAGCTGGAGCACCAGTAGTAAATGAATATAAAGATCTTTCAGGCAGTGATAGAGGGAGCATGTTCCAGACAGTCCCTGCATTGCCAGGCTATCGTTTGAATTCTCAGTGCTCTTCATTTTCAGAGAGTCGTGACCTGGTGCTGTTGGGGAGTAAGAAAAAGCATCTGAAAGAAAATGCATTTCAGTTCCACTTCATATAGCCAATGTCTCCAGTATTGTCCTTCCTTAATGGATTCTGAGCTTTGGCACAGGAGATCTCAACCATGCTGGACTGTGGAGTGCTTATTACATTACTTACTTGCAGACTCTGCATTGTGCCCACAATTCTTCTCTTTCTTTAGGCTCAATGCTATTTTAATATAAACCCCTGTAAATACATATAATTGGAAATATTTCATTTGTGCTTTATGGCACAAGTCTCTGGATAGCTGCTGATTACAGCTGTGTTAATGAAATAGTTGTGACCTACTCTGTGATGCTGCTCTGGCAGGGGGCTGGACTAGATGATCTTTTGAGGTCCTTTCCAACCCCTGGCGTCCTGGGATTCTGTGATAGCAGTTAAAAACATTGAGATATTAGCTGCAGTGAGACCTCAGTCTAGGAGAAAAAAACCCACAGTCTTAATACGCATAAAAAGCCTCTGGGGCATTAGATGTGTCTATTAGGAAGCAAGGAAATATAAAATAGTTATCTGGTCATAAAGAGTTTCTTCTCACTGCAAAGTGGAATGACCACACTCAAATGCGGAAATGGCAAATGCCATAAAGGCTGTGTCTGATTAGGCGTCCTGTAGATGGAGATTACAGGGTCAGTTTTAATTAATCACTTTTAAGCTGTGATTTAGATCCTGGAATATGATTGTGGTGAGCAGAAAATAAGCTCCAAGGCTGGATCCACCGATTATTAAATGCTGACAGCAATATCGCCCTCAATTTCCATGGTGAGGTTGCTCCTTTGGGGATTTCTCCCTTCCAAGGGCAGAGAATTCGTACAGTCAGGCACGGATCTGATGAGGCAGAACATTTTAATTGATCTGTGTGCAATAGCCTGCTGCTGTTAGAGGGGAAAAAGGAATGTGATTCTGGGACTCCAGCACAGTGAACAGTGTGCAGTAGGATACCATGGGTCAGTTTGCCAGCGCTCCTTGTCGTTGGAGTATCAAGTGCTGTCAGTTCATCACAGAGATATAATTTGCTTTGATTCCTTATGCTGTGAAGTGTCATTCCTGTGTTCTTTGTGTCATTTTCTCTGCCGCCTGTAGTCTCGGGTTGGGTGTCCCTCAGGATTAATGCTGCGTCAGTCAGCCACAGGTGTGGTCACACAGGTACCTCCATAGTCTGCTTTTTGTGTCTTCACAGCAGAAAGGGATGTGGCTCTGCTAACCTGTCTGCTTGCACACCCAGTGACAAATTCTGTAATAACCAAACTGACATCACCAGTTAGACTTTCCAGCCCATGCTGAGCAAATGTAAATCAGGACCTGGCACTGCTGGATCAGGCTGCTGTGTCTGGCAGGTGAGGGCCTCTCTGTTCTTACCCAGATTAACATCTATTTGCCTTCATGACTGGAACATTACAGATAAATAAAACTTGTTAGAACAAGTGCACTTGTGCTATAATCACATTTTAATCAATCTATCTGAAGAACATCACGCACATGAGGTCTTTGAGATCTTTGCAGATACATCTATAAGAATGGGAGGACCTATGGCAACGAGTACCACAGCTCTTGGGGCAATATGATTGAGTCTTTCAACGTGAATGATCGTGAGAGGTGATGGGATTTCAAGTGTGTAAAAAGCTTGTAGTTGATAGTTTGTAGCTAACTATCGGTTGTATCTCCTTCGGTAGCTGTGTCTCCCAGCCAGGGATAGTTCACAGCAGACACCGGTGCTGTTGGTGTAGCGTGGGGTCTGAACCCCCTCCCAGGCACGTGTTCCTGTCAATGAGATCTTGGAATTCAGGGGCACTGCTGCATCTGTGTGTAGAGGTAGAGGAGAGAAATGTATTAAAAGGGTGCTGTTACTGTGTGACAGTGAGGCGGCCTGTGCAGTGGCCAGCGGCAGCGCTGAGGTGAGGCTTTCATGAGCTCATAAAAATTTAAAAGGAATTTTAGGTTTATAAATCTCTGTTTGCAGGACTTTAAATCTTGACCTCAAATAAGGTGAAAAATGTTTTTGTGCTCTTATTCTGCTCATGTCATGTGTTAATGTTCTCTCTCTCACTTTGTAAGAAACCAGAGAGGTTTCTGAGCTCTTCCCCCCTTAGGGCTGCTTGGCTGGGCTGAGCGCTGTGTTCACGGCCACAGCAGCACTCGCTCTTGCTGGTCTTTCGGGATGAAAAGCTGCAAAAGGTGATTCTATGAGAAAGCAGAGTAATTCTGAAGTAAGCTTCTCTGGCATGTAAGCAAAATAGCCAACATGCTCTTTAGCACAGACAGAATTATGCCCTGAAGGAGTGGGAATCCCTGGTTAGGTATTTCACGAGTCGGGCATGGCGTCAGCTGCGTGTGTGCAGGGAATGTGTTCGGGGAATCCTGGCTATGTGGCTTCTGTTCTGACTCCTTGCTTGGCACGTTCTGTAATGCAGGTCAGGGCTGCAGCTGCAGGCCCTGTGCTTGGGACTGTGGGCCCCAGACATCACCCAGCTCCTGTCTGTCAGCTGGCATGGTGGTGCGGTGCTGTGCTGGTGATACTCACCAGTTCGCTGCAGAGCTGAGAGCAGGCAAGCACACTGGACCTGAAATGCTGCCAGCTGGCAGCGCTGTGATGTGAGGATGTTGTAAATGCTCTGAGGAATAGGTTGGTTGCTCAAGAAATGAGCTGGCGATGGTGTGGCTCTTCAGAGCCATTGGTGAGTGTAGACATGCCTCTGGACAGAGCCAGTGGCAGTCTGCCGGTGATGCCTCTGAGTATTGCACCCAGGTCCTGACCCAAGGGCGTCCTTAAGCTGCACCTTGTGCTCTGCGCTGTGCGACACACTCAGCACCCAACGACACAGCCCCTGGCTGATCCAAGCTGTGTTCATGAACAGTACATGAGTGCTCTGATGGAGAGGAGTATGACTTGACTTACAGGAAGAAACTGGGAATAGCATTTGCTTAAATATGTGACTTTTAATTAGTAAAGCACCTCCTAATGCCTGAAACCTGCTAATGACACTAATTTATTGCTATGTTAATTGATTTGATCTACTCATAAAACGATGTAGAGACATCACACAATATTTATCTTGCAGTAGAACTGTGTTGCCAAGCACGGGTGATTGTTGGAGTAAAAATACCTCCAGGTATCTGAAATCTGATTAGCACGTTCAGGTAAGGCACAAGTTCCACTGCAGATGGGAACTGTTCTGTGGGATTTGTGCTGGTGAGAGGATGAAAAGATTTGCATTGGAGTGGATTGCTCTTAACAAAGAGGTAGTCACTCCTCTGTTACTCCTGGTTCCTACGATCCTTGCTGTATAACTGACAGCTTTTTTTGTCTCTCAACCTATGAGGCCTGACTTACCCAAAGCATCCTTCCTCTTTTCATCTCACTAGAGCATGAAGAAGCACAGGGACTGTCTGGTCAGAGGAAGGAATATTCACACTTCCATCTCTTCCTTCCACGAGACTTGTGTGATGATGTTATGTTGCCGTTTGTTTTGTGGTTTGGCATGTACTGACATGGAAGATCTGTGTTACACAGCATCCTACAAATGTATTGGCTTTTCCTTTCTGGCGCTGAGAAGGGTTTATGAATTAACATTAGAGGAAAAGGAGGAGGGAAAAAAATACCTCTGGAGGAGTAGAAACACTGATAAAGGGGCAAGGATAAGCAGGAGAGCAAGATGCAGGATGTTGAACGGTAAAAGGAAAGATGGGTTGAGTATATCAAGGAAGATTAGTATATGCATGGAAATGCTGCCTTAGTAACGTGAGGAAGGTCACCTGGAGGGAAGAGCCGTGGTTCCCAGCTGTGTTGGCTTCCTCCTTCCCACCTTGCTCTTTCAACGCCTGCTAATAAACTCAGCAAGTCGGTAGCAAGAGACACCTTCTGACCTGTGCAGCTGACACCCCACCCCACTCACCTTGTAGTGCTGCAAGCAGAGGGTCTGACTTTTCTCCAAAGGGAACACGGAGCCAGGTAAAGCTCCATGTCCTTCTGGCAGTCATCTCATTGTGAAGGGTGAGCTATAGCTGCCCCCTGTGCCCAGTCTTACACAGGCACGAGGGCAAGTTGTTGAGCAGGGTGGGTATTTCAAACTAACGTGGGGTGACTTGTTTTATTAGGAAGAGGTAATTAGTAAGTTTTTAGTCATCCAGCCTTTTCAGTGAGAGAATATTTGCAGCATTCTGTGGCTCAGGGTCTGGATGTGAATCGACTTGTTCTCCGTTTCCATCCCTGTCATTCCTGTCAGCGTACTTCCTGCATATTCCCATAGATGGAGAGGTTTTGCCAAGGCAGGTTTGGTTAGCTAAGCCATAAACTGTTTCTAATTATAAACTCACACAAAAAGCCCTACCTCTGTTTTGGCCATGCCTAATTCAGAAACAATAGATCCCATATTCTTTAAAGCTTCTTCTGGCAGTTCTGACTCTGGAACAAATCCCTGCATCCCGGCGGTGCAGGGTGGAGTACTGATGGAATTAAGCGTGCAGGACTTCAAAGTGCTGTCCCCATTGCTGGTGGCCTGACAGCATTTTACTGTGGAATAAGGTATTGAACCTGGTTTTGCTTTGAGCAGTGTTAAGCCATCTCGAAACCTGCTCTTTGTCACGCAGCATCACCTCCCGAAGCGAGTTGCAGTGAAGCTGTTCCATCAGACTGGCCTTACACTGCTTCACCTGCCGTTCCTCCACAGGCCTGGTGTATGTACACCTCCTGTCAGTGCTGCAGTGTGTGCCAGGGGCTTGCTCTACCCTCTTTTCACTGCCTGCCAGCACAGCATAACACAGTTAATGACAGGCAGGAACAGAATGGAATTGGGGATTCTGGTATTTTCAAAGATTCATGTCGGGTGTAAAGATTCAGCTCGCTGAGGATGGTGGGGTGAGAAGGTCCGACACGTTCAGCTGTCACCCCGTGTGCAGAGCAAAGCAAGGTTCCCCTGTGTCTCAGCCTGCATGGCATGGTGCTGCTGTTCCCAGGTGTGGGACTAACCTTGTCTGTCACCCTTAATCTTCAGGCTTGTAAGCTCCCTTCTCCCCTCCTCTGACCCTGAACATAGTTTGCAAAGTGCCTTTTTTCTTGCTTGCATGGTGTATGTTGTTAAAGCACAGTGTGAAGGGTGAGAAGATGTATCTCCCAAGCTGTTTCTGAGATGCTCTTCAGGCACCGTCACAGGTTTCATTTGTACTGTGTAGCGGTCAAGTGGTCTTCGTTGGTTTAGTTATTCCAGAGGACCTCCCAGAAGAAATAAAGAAACCCAAACAAACCATTTTGGGGTCAGACTCTGTGCTTTTCAGTCTTCCCTGATCTTTGACACCTCTACAAAGGGATTGAAAATGTGGGATTGGTAGCATTTCCCCATTTGGGATGGTGGAAACAAGCATGTATCCTAAGGCCCAGTCTGATTTTTGTCATCTGCTTCCTCTCTGCCACTGAATCCCAAATGGTCGGGCAGGAATTTCCAGTGGCAGAGCTTTATGGTTGCTTTGGCTGCTGTTCCACCCCATAGCCCCTGAGCAAGCTGACATTAATGCCTACAAGACAGGTTCTTTCAAGATGGGCATGTATTTCAGTCTTTACAGTTGCCACCATAGCTGCAAATCAGCACAGGGAGGAATCAGTTGTTTTGAAGCATGACCATGGAAGTAGTAATAAGACTCTGTTCACCCCCCAGTCTGCGTCTGATTGCCATCAGTGGTGAAATAGCTGCACTGGAAACTGTTACATTTGGAAGAGATCGACATCTCTGCAGGGCTGATAAAAGCTGTTCTTGGAAGCAGGTTGAATGTATTTTAACTTGACTAGCTAAGAAATCTTCCTTTCTTCCTTCCCCTCCAGTAAGAGGAATGATCAGTGTTTGGGGTTGGGAGTTTATGAAGAGGTACACCTGATTTGTAGAGCAAGCAGATGCCAATGCTCGTGTTTGCAGTTGTTTCGTTGCTCCTTTTCATAACGCAGAGCGTTTCTGGCATGGTTACTGGGGTAGGATTCTCTTGCAGATATCACTCCAATAATAAGCCTGATTTAAGGAAAAAGTTATTTTTCAAAAGTAAGTGTTTTGGAGAAATAGAAATACGTGTGTTTCTATGTATTTTCCCAGTTCTCTAGTAAATGAGACCAGGCATGGCTGGGCACTTTATTTCCTGGCTCTCCTGTCTGCCCGTGACGATGTGCCCTGGGACCTACTGGAGCTGCCAGGGAGGGGAGTGCACAGGACTTAGCACCGTGAGCTACCGGCACTGGTGGGCGCGCTGAAGCGGGGGTGTACGGCGGGACAGGGCCCCAAACGCCTGCACTGGCCCTGCCCAGTGATGCTGTCTGCCTTCCAGCTCCTGCTTTAAACTCTCAGTGTTGTACCTTTCTGTCCCTTCGCAGCTGAAATCTGAAACACGAACAACAGTGTTTTTAAGTGGGCACTGGATGCTCAATATGAAGGGTCCACAGGCATACAGAACAGTATGTTACATCCTGCATGAGTTCTGTAGCATCCAAACGGGACAGAAACCCCCAAAGTAAGCAGTTTTTATCTGATGCAATGATACTTTTTCCTCAGTATGAGTCTTGAAGCAGTTCGGCAGGTGGGAACACACCCCACTGTATGGTGCCAGGTACCAGGGCGAGTCCACAGTGGTAAGCAAGGATGGGAAGAGATGTTCCCACATGGCTGCTGAGCGCTGTGTCAAGTAATTCACTGCTTCACCTGTCAGACATCTGCAGTGGGTGCCAGCAATGCTCTGGTCACAAAACCCACCCTTCTTGAGCCAGTTCCCTGCCCACCATGTTACATTATGTCCTGGTGAGTGGAATCTGGTGTCACACCACATGGCCGTTGTAACCTGAAGCACCAATACCTACTTAACCGCCTGTGTTGGCCAGGGCAGCAGTACTGTCAGAGAATACGAGTTGAACGAGACCAACCCTGCTCAGACCCACACAAATTCCCTGAAGCCAAATGTTGGCTTTCAAGCTTACTTTTTGGCCCACTAAATCCTGCAAAACAGTTTGTAATATTTATTCTACAGCTGCACTTAAACTCGCTGATCTGTAATTGCTTGTTAAGTTTCTCTTTCTGTAGATTATTTTAAGAAAATTGCCGGCTTTCGCTGTTCCCAGTCAGCTCTCAGCACATGTAGCTGAAGGTTGTGTAACAGCCCGGTCAGATCTATTTTAGAGAGTGCAGAGGTAGGGGAAGGGAACCATTGGCAGGTCTTGTATGGAAGGTAATTGTCCCACCTGGAGTGTTTGGGACTCTGCTTCTCGCAGCGTGCTGTTTTGTGAGCAGCCAGAGTGGTCTCGAGCGAGGGCAGGTGGACCTGAGAGTGCTGGGACCCAGGTGCCCTTCAGAGCCCCGCTGCAGCCTGTGCCTTTGAGGAGACCCCTTTCCTCGAGGGCTGATTCACTGTGCACAGCGGCAGGGCACGTGCTCCCCAACCTGGTCTCTTGGCCGGGGTGGCAGAGCACTGCAATGGCCCCAGAAACTCTGGGAGCAGGAATGCTCCAAGTTACGTTCTCTGTGGCGGGAGCAGGTTTCAGTAGGGGCTGTAGCGTGAGGGCTCTGCCTGGCTGGGATGCTGTAGTTTTATTTATTGACAAGTTCTTCTTGCCCAAATCACTTTGGGTTTTTTTTTTTTTTCTTTTTTTAATTAGAGTTTGAAATGCACAACTGAAGAGGGAAGTATTTAAATAAATATATGTTCAGAGAATGAATAGAAACTGATTAATGGAACTGGAAAAAACCAAATACTCTCTTATTTATATTATATTTATAATATATTTGGAAGTTGCATACCATGCAACTGTGGTGCTCTAAGAGGTTTTTGAAGCTGTTCTGTTCTAACAAAGGCTGAGGTTATTTCTGCTCCGGACTCTCTTTGACGTGTTGAAAGGAACTTCAGGACCTCTGACTATAGCCAGTCCGAATAGCCAAGTGCCTCATGTGAAGCTCCCCAAGCTGGGCCTAGGTGACGTGGCCTGGACAAAATCCAGTCTGGTGATCCACGACAAGGTGAAATCTCTGCTTAGAGAAGTATTAGAGAGTTGTGATTGGCACGGCTTGGAACTGCTCACTCCAGGGATGGATGGTTAATTCAGGATGCTTGTGCAAGCCAGGCTGTTGGACTCAGTTTTCAGCAGAGTTCAGGCTTGGTCAGGGTGACTGCCGTCAGGGCAGGCCATCTGAGGCATCCTGCCGAGGCTTCCTTATACGTGGGAGAATGGAAGAAATCTAGCAGTGTGTGCTGGGCCTATGGACCTTGCTTTCCTGGGTTTATTGCTCAGGACCCAGGGGCTGAGCAACACAACCTCGCAGGCTTCGCTACCACCTTTCAGCCAGGGGGACAGAGCGGCCTGCTCTCCTCTGCTCCCCAACATCCTGTCTGGTCCCCAGTTGTCTCCTGGGTACCCTCTGCAGTTGCAAATGGTGGTTTTCCAAGACCTCTGATGCAGCAAAGCACCGATTGCTTCCTGCGCATCACCATGTGCTTCCATGTGCCACCGCTGGGCTCACAGCACAGCCCATGCCCCAGCTGCACGTTGTGTCCGTAGCCCCAGCCCTTGTGCAGAGACCAAGGCCAGGGCCCGTTCCATCGCAGGTGCCACTCGCTGACCCTTGCGCAGGGCTTTGGCACGGTGCAGGTATTGCTGGGAAGAGGCGAGCTGAGCTCTCTGGCTGAGCATGAGGCTGGCTGCTGCCTCCCGCAATGCCGGTGCCCAGTTCAGTGGCCCCCGATGACTGTCAGGGAGGGGAGAAAACCAGAGAGGGGACATTAGTATTGAAGTACACTGCTCCCGCAGTCACAAGTAAATATACTCCCACGTGTAAATTTTACATAATTACTAGAATGGCGGGTTTAAAAAAAATTAATTTGCTAATTAACCAACAAGACTTTAAATTTTTCATGTAATTGCTGGATTTGGAGTGTTGCAAGAAAAAACTACACTGGAATGTTTATTTCCCTGGGAAAAACCCAAGGATTAAGTTTAATTACTTTTCCATGGTGGCAAAGATTTTGAGGGGTGAAAGAAGCTTTGCGGGGAGGTGGTATGTAAGCGTCATGCCTTTCTCTCCACGCAGGAAGCACTGAGGAATACTTGGGAAAAGGTGGCTTAGAAAAATCTGTTTATACGCCCTGTGTCGCAGTCTCCCGGTGCTTGTTCCTGCTCCGTTCTGTGCAGCGCTGGAGGAGCGGATAAATGGAGGCATCCATTCAAACACACAAACAAATCATCTCCGTGAGGGAGGTATCGTGGTGCTTGGCTTCCATCCAGCCCATAACAAGTTTGTTTATGCCTAACTGCACAGTTTTTCTAAAGGAGGTGGGTTATTTCTTTCCCTCATTTGAACTTGCATTGAAAAATATTTCAGCAGCCATCAGTTTCTCATGTGAAAACAGCATGAATTAGCTACAGGCCATCACCGAAAATCAAAACATCCTGCAGAAGCTTTGTTCTGTGCCTCTGTTAATCTGCCAGCTATAAACATAGTCCATTCAGTTCTGTTGTATTTCAGATGCTATTTTTGTGGTGTATTTTTAACATGCTTGGCACTTGTGTGGCGACAGCAGAACCCATGAGCAGTTAGCTGAAGGGCTCTGGAATAATGTGCTGTAATTATAGGCACTCCTCTATTAATAACAAAAATTAGCGGTGTGCATGCGTGCTCGCCCGCTGTGCCGCTTCCCGTCAGTAACGAAGGGGTGAGGAAAGCAATCCCGGCTGGTTTCCTAGGAATACTCTGGAGACTGCGACAGTGGCCCGAAGGCGATTTGTGTGGGCATGGCTTGAGGTGGTGCTGTTGGACATAGTTTAGTGGTGAGGGTGCTGCTTGGCCTTAATGATCTAAAGGGTCCCTTCCAACCAAAACAGGTCTGAGGTTCTCTGGTCTTACAGCCTTCTGATGCTGTGTACATCTGTGTGGAGCACTGACCTCCACACACAGTTGCTTCCTTGATCCATTTCTAGACCAGGGAAGGTGACTCCTCAGCAGCTTTTTCAGGTACCATGTAATTTGTGAGGTGTTCAGAGCCATAAAACATCTTATATCAAGGTTGGCTGCTCTTCCGAACACCTTCCTCACGTGACCAAACAGCACAGAACTCTGGGACAAGGAGAGGAGGAACGTCCTGGGGAGTTCAGGGGTACAAGATAAAGTCCCTTTCTTCTGATCCCAGAACTTCCCTGTGGGATAAGCCTCAGTGGGGGTGCAGGAGCAGATACTCAGGGTAGCAGTAGCCACTTACTGGCTCCTCTGTGTAGCTGAGGACTAACACCATTCAGCAGCGACCAGCTGCTGCTGCCCAGTTGCCATCATGCAGCTCTGGTGGCAGCCAGCAGCTGGAGTCCCAGCTAATCACTGTGGTCTGGCAAGGAGTGAGCTGCTTGCTAGTTTCAGTTATTTGTATTTTGAACTCATGGGCAAATGTGCGTCTGCATTCAAGGGGCCAAGGTGAATGTCTGTGCCGTTGCCAGTACCTGGGGAGCTGCCCCAGACTTGAGGAGCTCGTGGCCAGCGATGCACTGTGCGTTTCACTCCCACTGGAGTTGGTAGCAAATTTTGCTTCCTGTCAACCTAATTTGGAGCCGTAATTAAAAAATCATGAGCCTATAGTTACCCTTGCCATTTTCTGTCTTACAGAGAAGACAATTGAAATCTGACTAAAATCTGGTGATTGCTGATGTTGTCTTTCTGCTGCCAGCCTGACGCTTGTGTAGTTTCTGTCAGCTCCATCGTCCTGCGCTCGCTCCCTGCATCGCTGGCCGGGCACTGTCACACCTCCCTAGGTTTTAGCTTCCCCTCCTGCGCCAGGCTCAACGGCAATGTCAGTCCTCTGTTCATTGCCAAGAACACAGCCATCCTTTCCCTTGTTGCTCTGTTGACAGTACTCAAGTCTGTAGTTTGCTGAGGTATTTCCCCATCTTGATTCCTTTTGTTAATTCAGAGTACAGGTTTAATTCCAGTGTGCCAGCTCTCGCTGGGACTGCTTTGCCAGGTGCAGGTGTGCTGGTTTCTGTGTGCTATCTGAGCCAGTGTGATTTTAGTGGTATTCTTTTTAAGGTTAGGGAAACAAAAAATAATAGGCTAACATCAGCAACAGTCTGAAATCCCAAAGGGTGAGATTAAGACTGTAATTTTGAGTTTTTAGGTCACGGATCAGTATGATCAAGCTTATAGTTGGAGTGCCGTGAGGTGCCCTCAGTATTTGCAGCATAGAAACGGGAACCAGAGATCCTGCAGAGCACTTCATCTCTGCTACTGCTCCATGTTCTCTGGAGAAGTTATGCCCTGGGGAGTTCCAGGAGCAGTTCACAAGGTGTTCATCGTTCATGTTCCTCACTGTTCCTGGTAACACAATATCCCCTCAGACCCGGGCCTGTTCCTGGGAGCAGTCATGCCGGCTCCCCTCTGCCTCGTGGCATGTCAGTGCTATGCTGGAATCCTCATGTGGAAGAGTGGCACTTGAGAGCAGCAGCTGATACCTCTTCACTCGATGGAGCAATTAAACCTCAAGCACTTGCCTGGAAGATCAAAACAGTGTTTCAATCACAACTTTTCCATATTGTGCTGTTTGTCTTTACGGTACTTTTGAAAGGAGGGGTTTGTTCTGGCTAGTGAAACCGTAGTGGTGATGTTGCACTGGCTGGGTTTTGTGGTGGTTTGCAGTTTACCTACACAGCTCAAAGACCGCTGAGGTGTGTTATCCCCACAGAGACTGCTTGAGCTGTGCTGGGAAGGGCAAGTGCTTGTGTTGGTGGACACATGCTTTTGCCTGGCAATTTGGAGCAAAGAGTCAAGGAGGACGGAGGGGGATGAAGGCTTTCAGGGTGGCAGTGGCTGAGGAGCACACCGGGCTGTTACCCCAGCTCAGACCTGTTATACCAGCTGCAAAGTTAGTGAAAGAAGAAGATAAGAAGATCCGCTCCTCAGTGTCCCATGCAGTGTCGGGGCTGACAGCAGGATCCTGATCTCAGCACAGATGATGTTTGTGAAGAAAATGGCCGTGCAGGGATGGAAACTGCTTTGTAGGGTGAGAGCATTCAGGTTAGGATCGTTCACATTCTAACGAATGGAAACATAATTATGTGTGTAATTATTCACAGCAAGAGATTGAATGTGCCGTTATGGATCCAGAGTTCTGCTGTGGAAGTAGGAGGAGCTGTGTGGAAATCAAACACGGACAGACTCTGAATTCGTGCTTTTCATTCCTTGATCGATCCAGGTCTCCTCTTGATAGGAAATGATTGTTCAGTTTGTAAGCTGGCAGCTTTGCTCCAATAGTGTCCTCAGGATTTTTGCTGTCCAGGCGTACGCAGAGGGATTATCTTACCCACATCTTTCTCTCTTCTGTCAATAGCTGCCTATTTAAAAATCCCAACTCAGTCATTTGTATTAATAGATGGAGATGACAGTTTCTCACTAATAATTGCATTTAATTTCGGAAAAATTGGGAGTGATGGCAGGAATGTGGCTCCAATTATTTTTCCACTTCAGCAGCTGGAAATGAGTATTTTACCCAGACTGCTGCAATGCAGGAGTTACTAGAGTATATAACATGATTTGATGAAGTCAGAGTCTTGGTTAATAATCCACTAAACAGATGTTTTAGCTGATTTTAATTGGCAGAAGAAGGTGCTGAGAATTAGCTCTCATTTATCTAATACAATCTCTTAACCTGGTGCAGGAGGTGTTTCATGCTCCTTTTTTGAGGAGCCTGCCTGGAGCTAGTTTCCCACACTAAATACTGGGGTTATAACTGGAAATTTGTTTAATATATTGACAAACAAAAAACACCACCAGAAACTGGCAAAGGAGAGTCCCCACCCTTACCTGCCAGCTCCTGCCGTTCTTCTTGGGGTAGTTAATGGAACTCAAGCAAATCCCGAATCATGAATCTCTCCAGAGTTGCATTGACATGAGAGGGGTATCTGTGTGTAACAGAGGGATGAGATACCAGATCCTGAGCCCTGCTGTGCTCCCAATTGCTTATTACTTGTGTTTTCCAGCCTCTGGCTGGTGCAAAAATGTTTCCAGTTCCTACCATGGGATGCTGTTCTCATTAGAAGTGTCTCTGATTTTATCCTGGTGAGCAGACAGTGAGATGGGCAATAGGTTCCTTCAGGTGAATGTTCACAGCATCAGCCATGGGAGTGGTGTGGTGCCAGGGCTGAGCACGCAAGACGTGGGGTACATTTTGAACACGCAGAGCACTAACCAGAACGTGTGGGTAAACTGGAAGCTGATGAAAAAGATCAGCTATTTTAAACTGTTTTCTGAGGTGCACCTCAGGCAGAACTTGACACCAAGACAAAATCAATGCAACTGAATTGGTGTCCAAATAAGTGCTGGGAAGATTGATGGGGAACGCTTAAAAGCTGAACGGTGACCTGCTGGGCAGAAGGGATTGACTGCCTCAGCAGGATGCTGTCCGTGTTGGAATGGGGCGAGGTGAGGATGCAGGCAGGAACTGGGTGCTGTTTGAAAGTCACCATGTTGATTGTAGAGCAAAACACAAGAGCTGCAGCGTGATGGTGAGGTTCCTCTTTGGGTTTTGAGGGAGGGAGGCTGGAAAGGGGCTTAGGATGTATACTTCAAATGTAGGACTTCTTTCTGATGCTCTCCACTTCCTCCCCATGCCACATCAGTTCCCATGGCCGTTGATCAGTTTGATTTCAGCTTGATTCCTTTTTCATTCTGGATGCGTGAAGATCCAAATCCTCGGATATGAAATGGTTTCTGTGAACTGACATAGTGATTTGTTTTAGGGTCTGGATTGTCATTATAAAAATTAGCTAAGACATTTCAGACGGATTATCTCTAATTTGGTTATTAGATGTATCTCGTTCTGGAGTAGCATCATTTAAATAAGTAGAATTACGTGCAATTTCTGTCCTCTGCTCAGGGGTGTTGGTGCTCCTGGCATCAAAGCAGGGTGATCTTAGTGCCACAGCAGTGCCCGACAGGGCAGCCTGGCGCTATGCCATCGCTCCCCCTCTTAGGGGATTGACTCTGCACTCTTGACGCTTTCACCTTGACGTGGATTTCTCCTCGAGGGAGAAGGACTTCCCCCGGGCTGGCGCTGATGCGGTTCGGTGGCCATGCCAGCAGGAGGAGCTTGTGCATTAAGATGTGTTTTCCATAGAGCAATCACCAAATTCGAGTAATTGTCCTGACACCAGCCTTGCTTCTACACTGTGAGCCGCCCGAGCACTGCCAGAATGCAGCCATCTGCCTGCCAGAACTGGTGTGTTCTGTCAGCCGTGGCCATTGTGCTGGTAAATGGAACCATTTTAGGGTGAGAAAGGCCCGATGGGGTGAATATTTCATTTGATTCCTGTGTGTATTTAATATTGAGGGGCTTTTATGTCCACATGTTCTGAACCGTACATGTTTCAAGGCAGAGGGACAGCCCTCTGCAGCCAGTCTCCCTTGCTCTGTTTTACAAGCATTGGAGTATCAACACGGCATCACTGCAGCTTTATAAATAGCAGAGAAACAATGAGTAATAATATTCCATGTTACTAAAAGCAATTCATGCTAATGAGCCCAGCTGAAATTGGATTCACGTGATCAGAGTTCTCTTCACAAACTCAGGCAGTGCCGCCGGGTTTCAGAGTAAGAAATCATGGGACAGGGGTGGGAAGTGCAGTTACCCTGGGCTACCAGGAATTAATAATACGTGCTCAATTATTTGCAGAGGTTTTATTTTTGTGCCAAGCAAAAGAAAGAATTAAAGCTCTAAGGTCTTAATCTTGCTGTTAAAGAAGAGGAGTGTGTTTACTACAGGTATTTCACATAGTCTGTTCACGTGAAGGACGTCTTTGCTCCCCGGGAGGACTGAGCACTGCAGTGGGACTGAACCTTACTGGAGACAGTCGCTGTTACTTTAACAAGGGCCATTTTAGACTGTCCTGCTTGGGAATTTTTCAAGTAAAATACGCTGCCGGTGGAAAACATAATTTTATTTTCAGTTAATGTTTAGCCCCTGAGTTGGACACATGTTTCCATACCAGCTCTTGATTCCTGCTGCAGGGACAGCCCAGGTGTGCTCTGTGGGTACTGTGTGAGCGGCTGCCGGAGCTTGCCGGGGCGCTCTGCTGCTGCGGGTGGGTTTTCCACGAGGTGCCAGGGCTCAGCAAGGGCCTTGGCCTTGTGAAGATCCTTCCCGCCTGGGTGGGAGCCCCAGCGTGTGTTTGGCTTCTGCCTGCCGCACCAGGAAGGGAAGGGGAACCTCGGAGCATAACTCCAGATGGGGTTTCACGTGTGTCTGGACTTGTTTTATCGGGGAAGAACTGCAGAACAGCAGTTCCCCTCTTGCAGACTTCATGCTGTCTGAAGACAGGTATTACAGGCCGGGCTGTTACTCACAGACGTAAGCTGGGCTCTGTATGCTGAGCAGTTTTTATTGCCTGAGCTGTCAAATGCCACACTTGGTTTTGTTTATTGATCTGTATGTAAGCAGTATAATTAAAAACCATGTGGAGTCCTCTCAAAGAACAGCACATGTACAACACTATCCCTTTGTACTGTAGTTTTCCGAGGAGTCTATAGCCTCTGAATATCACCTAGGTAAGCTGGAATTTTCTGTTACTGCTTGTTGTTGAACTGAATGTACTTCTTCCCAGAGTCTTTTCCAAAGGCTCGTTCATGTGACAGTACAGTCTGTTGTGGGGCGGAAGAGACTGAAGAATTCCCAGCAGGGATGTATTACTAGTGTACTTCATCTTGTAATGATACATCCATCCATAATTAGAGGATTGTTAAGTAGAGCATCATCCAAGCTCTTGTCTACCTTGCTTGTACTTTTATCACTCCAAACTGCTTCTCCCACCATTTCTGAACCGCAGCTCATAGACAGGCGCTTTTATCCCGTGACTCGCAATCTCCTGTGATGTATTGGGAGTTCTCTAGTCCTAACTTTTGGAAGAGCTCATTTTGTGATGCACACTTGAGATAGCAGTAGAAAGAACGCGGTTCTGTGTAGCTGGAGATGTGTGCTGTACTTCGCAGTCATGTGCCAGGCTCTCATAACATCTGCTTTCTTCATGTTTGGAGTAACTGCAGAGTAATTTCCGTACAACGTAAGCTAGCTGCTTCTGTCTTTATTTCTTGTCTTCCTAGTGACATCCCACCTTCTGGAGATCCAGCAAGCAAAAACAATCGCTCGAGAGTGAGTACACGCTTCCCCAAGATCTCCCGCAGCCATCAGAGAGAGCCCCGAAGCCTGGAACCCCAGAGTGGGGACCTCTGACCCTGTCTCCTGGTTGTGAATATTGGCACCATGTACTTTACGCTGTCTGTGATTCCTTCCTAGCCCCTATTTATAATTTAAGCTCCTGAAGAGACTACAGCTCCATCAACTTAAATCCTGAAAAGAGACGTTCACTCCTGAGGGTCCCATCCTGATTAACTACTCTGGGAGGCAGCATTCACCTTCTCAGTGGAACAGGAGGGCCCTTCAGAGGGCTCAGCAGCCTCATCTGCTCTGTCTCATACAGCCGCACCGCACACACCCTCCTCTGTCCCGCTGTTCCTCCCAATCCCTTTGTTTGCTGTGTCACCTCCCTTGCTACGCGTGTGTTCCTCTGCTCTGGGTTGTGTCAAGACAGGTCTTTTTCCTTGGAAGAACACTTACAATTATCACTACTTTATGTGTCAGAAGGATGTGCTTAAGAGAACCTCACTAATTTATTGCCTGTTGTAAATAGAAGGACTGGGGTTTGTTGTGAACCTCTGACACTAACGAAGCTTTTTAAAACAAACTTGACCAAGTAGATGACAAGGGAAAAACGTTACAGGAGGAGAAACAGCTTTTGTACATTTCTAGTTAGAGAGTCTTAGTAGCTTTCACTGGGGGGGAGGCTTTAGAATCAGAGAATGTAACAATTTTTATTGAAATTTCAGCCTTGTAAGGCTGGGTGCAATATTATTGATTTCTACAACCAACCACAGTGATCCACAAAGTGATACAAATCCGGGGTTTGAGTTCTGTGTTGTTGTTAATCTGTTGTTGATGCTGCAGAGCCATCCCCCTCATTCACGGGCAGCGTGGAATTCCTGCTCTGGTTTTGTAGAGCCCTTCACATGGTGAGAGTTCAAACCTGCCTGGACAGAAGTGCCTGCTACCCATCACCTCTTGCTGGGAAGTAATCTGTAAGGTACTGCTGTCAGAGTAACCCAAACGATTGGCAAGAATTGCTACAAGTGATGGAAGTCCTGACATGGATTAACTGGAATCCAGTATCCATTAGCTGCACTGCCGTAGGCAGTTGATTATATGTTAGCTATCTTCTTCTCTTCATTAAGTTTAAGCTGTGTACATTCAAATTTTCTATCAGTTGTCTTCTGGTTTTCCTCTGTGTAAGCACATCTTTCTTCTCAGAAGTTTTTTGGATAATGGGTGATGTTACTTAAATGGATGTGTCTTGCCATTTTATGATCCATTCTTATATTCAGTTCTCATGTCAGCAGATCCTGAAGGTTTCCCCTCAGGAGGAACAGCTGAGAACAGGGTTCTGCCTTGGCGAGCTGCTCCTCTTGGCCAGAGCGTTAGTTCCTGTCCTGCAAATGCATGCCCACCACGTCCTGCTCAGACAGAGAAGGAGCCCGCTCACTTTCTGTGGCACTTCTTCAGTGGGTCGGGGCTCGTTAGATGTGGTGAGTAGCATCAGTGGCTGGATTCCTACCCCTGAAATATGTGGTTTACAGCCAGCAGTGAATAGCAGAATGTGGCAGAGAGAGTCAGAGTTTACAGGTGATGAGTTACCACAAGGTAAATTTGTGTCATGGAGGTGAAAGAGTGTTTTTCTGTCAGTAAGAGATCTCATTTCCAAAATAAATAGAGAGAGAAAGAGAAAATCCAAAGGGCTAGCCTGGGAGCTAGCTGATCTGTTGGTCCTGAAGGGTGAATTGCTGCTGGTGTTTTGGGTCAACGGCAATGGGATGTTTCTGTAAGGGGAGATGGAGGTGAGTGGCTTGTCGGGTCGTGCTTCTCCACGCCCTTGGGTCTGACACACTCCTGGTAGTTGGCTTTGTCTGTGCTGGGAAGGAAAGAAGCGGGAACAATGGTCCCTCTTTGAAATGATTCTCAACTGAACTAAATCCATGTATCAGGAAGCAGAGGCCGGTCCCTGGAGCTGCTCCTGCAAAGCTGGCGCTCCGGCCTGCGCAGAGGAGCCTGTCATCCTGATTCTGTTTCACTCCTGATTTATCTTTAGGCACATTAAGTCTCCAGGGTGACTTGCCTTGTACCTTTGGGGACCATTCAAAATTGTAGAAATCAGTGGTACTGCTCTCAGTTCATGCTGGTGTCCAGTCCTGTGTGACAGGAACAGTGCCCTGAGAAGCCCCTTACGTCTGGGCTGACATGGCCGTCACTCCTCACTGCACTGACCCTGGTTTTCAGCACCATTTGTTCAGAGGTTCTGTCCTTCATTGTGGAGGATGCATCCTATCAGCTTGGCTTTTCCCTCAGTCAGGTTTCTCTGTGCTGATAATAAATTTTGAAGGTTTATGTGAGGGAGGATATTGACAGAGTTACAAAGGCTTCAATTGATGCATCCATGAAGTCGCATACTCTTAGGAAGATGAGTGATTTCAGAGCCAGTCTGTCATGGGACATGTCACTGATGTGATGGATGTGGCCAGTGATGCTGTTTCACAGACTCTACGTGAGCCACAGCCATCCAGAGTGGGTTCCCATGGGTATTTAGGGAAGGGGCATGGCAGGGTGGTGTCGAAGATCATGGGCTCAGAAGTGTGACTTGTTGCTGAGGTGCACTTTGTGTTTCCATGTGTAGACCTGTACCTGTGTGGTGACTGTCAAATTAATTAATAACAAACCAACTAACGAGTGGAGTTGGCTGACTTGGAGCAGCCAGCTAATAGCACACGAGGCTCAGTGAGCCCCAAGTGAACTGATGATACTGTCAGGACCCGTTAATGATGTCAGAATATGCCTTTTCGTTAACGGAATCACCAATCAGTACTTTCAGATGTCATTCTCTTTGCTTCAGAGCACGCAGGGATCTTGGTTCCACGACAGGTTTCATGCCGTTTTGAAGGTTCAAACCCCCAGCCCCAAACAATTGGCATCTAACATCTTGTAGTTCTGAGGACAGACAGTCTGTGTCTGTGGATCCAAATACAGTTACCCACTTGAGTTACCATGAGAACCTGTAGAACAAGCTCTTTCAAAGAAGACTTCTTCAGCCAGCTCTGCTCCTATATGCCCTTGTGAATCTTGGTGACAGCACAGTGCTCCTCTAGCTGGAACACGAGTATGTATGGAGATAAACAGGCTCCACATGAGAGCACTGTTGTTTCCTTGGAAACAGTGATGCTGTTTTGGAATGGGAGCTGGAGTCACTCCTGGAAACATGGTTACACAGCTCCAGAGAGTGAAGAATCCTCCAGCTGCAGTAGGTTGGGATGCTTCCGTCACACCCCACACCACATGGGGTATTAATCTGATGGTTGTATAGTCGTTTCAGCAGTTCCCTCACTCTGTATGGAAGGAACCGCTTCAGTGTATAAAGCTATCTGTAGGAGCTGCAGAGCGTGTTGAGGAGTGCCGGGTAGGCTGCTCGGGGTTTCGCTTACCAACGGAAGGGAGAACACGTTCTGCACAGCACTCTGATGCTGAACATTTCATTTCACTTCTTACTCTGCTCTAACTGTGCTTTTATGGGCCAGTTAGAGAGATTGTTTATTAATTGAACATACTCCTAATGACCAGCCCTGGCCTCGGTTTTGCTAACTGTGAGGTGAATTTGTACCTGAGAACAGCACTGACGTGTTGAGAGAGGAATGAATCTAATGAATTTGCAAACTGCTGCAAATACCTGGGTTGATTTTGCTGCAGTTGTTGCATCAAAACAAACGTATCACACAGGGAGAAGGTTTCTTTACCGAGATGCCAGGAATTGCTCCATGCCAGGAGAGGAGCTTGGCTGTGATGGTTGGCCTTTGGAGTGGGGAGTTAAGCATGTAAGATGCTAGAAGTCACAGGAATGTACACGTGGTTGAGAATCTAACTCTGGATGGCTGCTTTTTCTTTCCTACTGAACCCTGAGCTGAAGAGCTACGTATCATCTGTGTGGGACCAATCCTCTTGGCAATTGAAGGAGCTGGATTTCCCCTTTGATTTGGGGGGGATTTTTTTTTTGTTGTTCCTGTTAAACTGTAGGAAGGATAGTATTAATTCTGAAGTGGACATATGTACAGTATTCACCTAAGTATTAATAAACTCATTATTCTAATGTTTACATCCTAGAATTTTTAAGCAAATGTGTATATATGTAATTTTCTAAATACTTTCTTGTATTTTTTTTTAAATCTCCTGTGGTAATTTTGTTGTAATCTGGTTGAAATATGCTACTTTACCAAGAAGAAAATAAAAAATAACATTTTTTCCTGTTTGAAATAGAGTGTGTTTACACCTAATTTGTTCTTTTCAGCTGTTCTGTAATTGCTTCTGTGATCTATGGGGTTTTATTCTGTGTGTTTCTAGAATGATGTATGGAGGTATTAGACTTTAATCTGCTAAAGCCTTACTATTTCATTGTACAAGTAATGTTTATTGATGGAAATCGAGAACATTTCTGTTTACAAATCACGTTAGGTAACCTGCTCACACAGAGGGAAACGGTGCCACGCGTGTTGCTATTGCAAACCATCCAAATGTCATGGGAGCTACTGGGATGAAATGGTGCACCCACAGTTTCGGAGTAGCTGCTATTCCAGTACACACTGGGAGACTCAGGCTGTGCTGGTGTTGTTCCTGGGATGTTGAGTTGCTCTGGAAATGTCCCTCGGGTTTTATTGCCTTTTTTAGACAGGAAGAATTCCAAGCTGGTGTGAAGTCTGGAGGGCTGTGGTGTGCGTGCCAGCTGATGGCCCCTTGACATGTTGCCTGTTGCAGCCTCCGTGTTCACTGGGAGGAAGAAAGGAGGATGTCTTCACCTTCCTGTGTTCATCGCTGGTGCAGAGCAGGGGCTGCCTCTTCTCCACTGTTTCTGCCCAGGTACCATGAGCCACATTCCATGCCACAAGCAAGAATCTTACTGGAAAAAAAATCCCTTGAAAGGTGAGTGAGTGTTTTTGCAATGTGTTTTACTGGTTTCATGTGCTTGGATGGGTTTGTGGCGTTTGCCTTCCTTATGCTCACAGCCCACTTCTGATTTCCTTTCACTGAGATGGGATGTGTTGGGATGTTCAGGCTGACACCTGCATGTCTGGCTGATAACTGGATGCTCCCATATCATGTGCAAGTAACTGCTAGGCCTTGGATGCTCCACTGGAGATGGAAGCTGTAAATAGGAAGCGTGATGCACGTTTGATCCATTTCCAGCACAGCTGTAATTAAAATACAGAGTTGGTAGATTCCTGGTGCTTGGAGCATCATCTGCTCCTCAGCTCAATTAAAACCCTTCAGGCCACTACTGGAGATGGTGTGTGTGCACTGGCTGCTCAGCGAGGGCACCTGCCTCACCCCTGCGCTGCGCTGGTCAGTGCAGGTGAGTGTGCCCGTGGCTCTGGTCTGTCCCTGCACACGCAGTTCGCAGTGGTGTCGCGCATTGGGGTGCTCAGGAGCCGCCTGTTAGGTGCCCTCGGGGTCTGGCCGTCCTCAGGCTGAGCCTGGGTGCTGCTGGGTCGTCCTGAGTGCCAGCGCTGGGGCTCACAGTGGCAGCTGTGTGTGTAGCTCTGCCTGCGCTGGGGCTGTTGCTCTTCGGGCCTGGAGCTTTGATGTTTTGGTGTCTCTGATCACAACAACCTGCTCTCCCCTCTTTGCTGGAATTCCTGTGCCTGGCAAGTTCACCCTCACACGGTGCCTTGGCTCGGACTCGTACAAGCTCGCTTTCCCATTAGGAGTATTTTGTAATTGGTTCTATTCCCAGTGCTACATGTTCAGCAGCAGCTGGGGTACACAAAGGGTCGGTGTTACTGGGTGTCTGAGCTCCAAATCGTCAGCTTTGTGTGACAGAAGCCTCTTCACAGCTATGCCAGAGCTATCAAGTACAAGGCCATTACTTGGGACTTGCTGTAAATGTAAAATACATTTCACATTCATATTATATAGCTTCACCCTGAAAAATATTTACAGGTTAAGCTAATGTAAGAAGAGAAGAGTTAGCCAGGCTAATACTGATTTTTAAATACCTAATTTTAATCATTTTTTTCCTTTTTCTTCACTTGGCTCCCTATTTTTTCAAGTGCTAATTCACCCATGAATTAAGTCATTCGCGCGTGTGTCAGATCAGTGACAGTCACTACATCTCCATTTCTGGTAGGAAATTATTAATGTTCCAATTTTGTATGTTGTAAGAAAATTAATTTTCAGCAGTGCAGATCCCTAGGCTCCTGCCAGGTTGGGAGTGGAGGCTTACAGAGAAGCAGGACAGGAAAGATCATCTCACATACTTCAGTGACTTTCCAGCTGTGTGTCAGAGCGGGTAATGCCTCAGACATTTGTCACCAGAGGTACATTCCTTGTCTCCATCGAGGTACACAAGCAAGTCTATTTCTTAACTGTAAGACTGAATAAAAACCCAGTATGTCCTGTGTACTGTGCTGGATGGCTTGAAGGATCTGCTCTGCAGGCCTGAGCTTCGGATACGTGTGAATACTTCATAGCATACGATCCAGCTATTGGCCCAGATGTGTCCTGAAGCTGCTCAAACTCCCACCAGGCTTTTGTTTAATATGGTGATGGAACGCACAGTTCTCTCTGCGCCCAAAGTGATGCATATAGCTGCAAGCAGAGAGGCATGCTATTAATTTCAAATACTTTTAATTTCAGCCATGCTTTTAGTTTCAAATAGTACATTAGATATCACTGGCATTTTTGGAAACTATCTGGTTGGTTTTTTTAAGGGTGTGAACTGGCAAACAAGATAGAGCAGCACCTGTGGGTGGTTCTACTGAATCAGGAAACAGGGTGACTGAACACCAGATACAACGGGACACAAGAGGAAGCACACATTCCAGGGCATCAAGGAGCAGCAGGAAAAGGAGTCAGGAATTCAGGGTAGGATACATTAAAAAAAAAGCCTATACTACATCAAACTGGTAGCATATGTTCCATGATGATACACAGCAAAGTAGATAACGTATCTGTTATGGGTTCTGTCAAGCTGCAGGACCCTTTGCATATGTCAATAATTAACAAAGAGCATCTGTTGTTAAGTGCTGTCCTCAGCCAGCACATGCAAGGCTCGGCTCCCTGCAGACAGAGGAGGCTCTGATACTCTGCCTTCCCCCAGAGACTCAAAGTGCTTTGACCACATCACCTGGTGTCCAGCTCCCACAGAGATGTAATTAACAGGCAATCTGGATGTGCAGCGGCAGCAGGACACGGCCAGGCCAGCACTGTGGTGCTGACTGGGAGTTGTGACTTGCCTTTGCCAGCTGGATCCGCTTTCCCTCACTGCCTTCGTGCCCTGTGGTGTCTGCAATGATGTGCAGCGCTGTCCAAGGGGGTGAGCAGCCTTCTCAGGTGTGCAGAGAGGAACGGTGGCCCCCCAGCTTGTTTAAAGATGCAAGCAGAAATGTTCTGGTGTTGTAGACAAGAGGAATGCAAACACGTGTTACATCAGGACTTGTTAACTCATCTCTTGGATACAGAGAAACCATTGAACACAACGCACCTTGAGAGCCACCACCAGCACAAGGCAGACTGGAAAGGGCAATTTAAGATCCTGAAAACTTCCCAACAGTATCGAGTCTCAAAGCTTCTCCAGCAGTAGTGGAAGTTCACAGGAGCTGATCTACCCATTCTCCCCACTTCTGGATCCATTCTGTCCTGAGAACATCTCAAGGTTTGTCCAGACCAGAGAAATATTGGGTTCTGAGGCAGATCTGTGCCCTTTAAGTGCAGCTGGTACAGAGAAATGGAGATTTACAAGTCAAAGATCTGGCCTTTCATTCACATCTGTGTGTTCCAGAGAGAGTTTTAATAGAAATCTTAGAAATCAGGGGCCAGAACAACACATGGAAGTAATGAGATATTCCTTTAATCTTCATTAGGATACATTACACAGATAATATATGATCCATTGCATAGATAATGCATAATCTAATTAGTTAAGATAATGCTCAAAACTCTCTAGGAGGAGGTACTTAAGTTGGTAGCTTGCTTAAGTTGGTAACTCAGTTTCGTTGGTTGAAGTTTGTTTTGTCATCCTTGGTGGCTGCTGCAGCTGTCCCTGTGCTGAAGGCAGAGTATAAGCATCCCCCTGCTGCTACCAGACTGGGCAGGGCTGCACTGAGGGATTCAGTCTCCAAGCTCATCACTTTCCTCTCTACCACTAATTGTGATACCAAAACACCAACTTCAAACAGCGACTGTGACCCAGGACACTGCAGCACCCGGCCAGGGGTGCCAAGTAGCTGGGTGCCACAGTGCACCCAGCGCGCACACCTCAGTTCCCGGGAGGGGTGCTCCCTTCATCCCCCATCACTCTGCTTCACCAGCACGGGGGCTTTGCCTGCTTCTCTGCCCCATTCCCTGGGGTTAGGAAGCACACACTCCTATGTTACTGACTTGTGATGGAGAGGAGGTCAGGGCTGAGACCCCTCACTGCTTTGCACACAGACTATTCTGGTATCCCTGGCAGGACAGAGACCCCTTCCTGCCTTTCATATAAATACATCTAACGTCATTCTCACCGGCTCCTGTGGGAGTCACATCCAGACTTCTGCTGCCTGGGCTGTGAGAAGGGTGCTGAAGAGCTGAAGCTGTCACTGAAGCCCACAGAGAGTCATCTTTGGGTGCTCAAAACGGAGGCACACAAAGTATGGAAAATATCGCCTGGCCTGGCAGTGTAATTCTATTTCAGAGCGAGAAAATGCGCCGGGTAATGTATGCAGACACCTCTGTCACGGAGCCTCATGCGGTTTCACACCCAATTATGTGTGACCACCTTTGGTTACCATAGCAATTCTCTTAATTAGAAACTCACCCTCTGCTCATGGCCTCTTTGTGCTGAGCATAAATTCTGCCGCACACTTAGGGACCTTATTTATTAGTTTATATATTGACTCTAACTTGCTGTGTCAAATGACATCTCTGGGCTGTAGTGCTGTTTCTGTGACCCAGGCATGGGTTGGATCTGTAAGACTCCACGGTGTGTCCTTGGCCCGCTTGCAGCCTGTGTGTAAAGGGCAGCAGCCCTCAGTGAAGGCGGTGCTGCCGGGGGTTTGTCTCTCACCAGCTCGAGGGCTGCTCTGGGAAACCTGCCTGTGTTAGGACCTCATTTTTACAGCGATGCCAAAGGACAGGATCTCTGCCCACAGCCAAGTGTCCGGTAACGTGTGGTGTTGGCTGTGCCTGTGCCCACCACACGGTGTTCTGATGATGTACAAGGGATTTATTCCTGGCCTTAAAAAAATAAGGGGATGAGAACAAGTCACCTGCACTGTCAAGGTGAATTCTGAAAGGTGGCTATCAGGTGAGAGCTTGGGGCACAAGCACAAAAGCCAAGGTGGTGATCCCAAGCATTCCTGTAGTTCGGGGGAGAAGACAGGCTTGAGATTCCTGGTGTCAGGTCCAGGACTGTGGAATCACGTCTCTGTAGTTTCTGATCTGAGCCATCAAAGTACAAACATCCCTTTCTAAGGCAAAACAATGCCCTTCCCAAGGAAAATGCTACAGCACAGATAATTTCTTTTGTGGGAGCAGGACAAGAATAGAAGCCAATTCAGAAATGTACTCGGTGCGCTGCTAAGGCCAAGAGAAGAACTCGGTTAGCAGAACAGAAAAGAACAAATTCGCTCATTACAGGGTCCAGAGAGACTGATTTTTGAACTTGTGATCCATTCCTAGCAATTGCTTAAACTGTTAAAAGATTCCAGTCCTGTAGTCTTTCATCTGGAGTTCCTGGGCTATACAAGTTCAGGACTGCACTTTGAAAGTTTGTTTGATGTGAGATACAAGAGGATTAAGAGAGAGAACGTGAAACATTCCCCTTAGCCCATCTGCTGGCTTTCACAAGGCTCTCTCCTGCACATGATGACACAATGAGAGGGTAGCTCAAGCTTTGTCTGAGGAATTTTCACTTCCAGAATGCTATGCAGCTCATATAAATGCTAATGTCGTACCTCACTAATAGCATCATGCTGGACAGCAGGAGCAAGAGTCATCTTGACTTTCACCACGTAGCACATTGCGCCGTGTCTCTGGACTCTTGTTGAAGATACATTTTTGGTTACTGCTCACAAACACCACTGTGAGGTGTGAGCAGGACCAGATAAACAACAGCAAAGGAACCCAAAGTGCTCTCAGCTCTGTGGCCATTCTGAGGAGGATAGGAGACCTTGGCCAGGGGACAGCTGAGCTCTCCCAACTTGTCTTATTTTATGTTTCTCCCAGCTTAGGCTTAAATCTGACACCAAAACTGGATTCAGAACTGAAATGAGATATTTACTTTTTTGGGATACGCCTGGCATAGACAGAAGTGGTGTTTTTAATTTAATCTGTCTGAAAACACGCATTAAACAAGTAATAAATAGTTCTTATGAGGCACAAGTAAATTGGGCAATAGGCATGTCACTTTAATTACAATTTTATCCTTGACAATTGTTCTGGAGTCAGCTGTACACAATATTACTATAGGAAAACCAGCCTGGTTTAAACTCTAATGTCGCAGCGTAATTGATTAAGGTAAAAAGAGATTATCCAGCAGTCAAAAGCTTAACTGAGTACTGAGGAGAGCAGTCAGCTTGTGTGCACAAAAGTTTGCCAACATTCCCAGCACAAAACAAACGACTCGTTACATGGCATCTCTGTTGTGCCTGGATCCCGATTGCCTGTGAGTCATCTCTGATCTACTGAAATAGAATAAGATGAGTAAGAGAGTCAAATTACAGGGGGAAAAGTCTGCAAGCTGCATAACGTCCAGCGTCGTTACAGAATGATTATTCAATTTCTTGTGCTCTTCATCGGCTCTGAATTTCACATCAGGCCCCTCCTGCCGCTGGGTTTCTCCTACAGGGAGGAATTCTATAAAAGCCTCATGAATAACCAAGGTCAGCCTTCAGTACTGCATAGAGCAACAGTCTCTTTCCTCTCTGATCACCTTTCTTTGCTAAATTTGTCTTCACCTTTACTTGCAGAGTCGTACCCATGTGGCACTGGGTGGGCTTGCAGCATGTCTTGTATGGAGGGGATAAAAGCCATTGTCTATTAGCACCACATTAAGTTGGGATTGGATTTTGCACTATGAGTTATCATCTTATTGTGCATTCTGTGAAATAGGAATGGAACGTTCCAGTTAGATGTGAGCTGGAATGTGATTGAATTTTAGGCATCTGAGTAAGGGAAGAGAAGGGTGAAAGAGGAGGAGGGAGCCTGTCCTACATTTTTAGTTCTTTTAGGTTTTCTTCAAACTATAGCATCCTACAAATGTCATAGAGACGTTTTTCCCTCAGATTGGTAAAACACTGTGTGGTACATTTGACTGTAGCTGTCACCAGGGACGGTTTGAAAAGTCCTTAATTGTGATGTTCAGGAGGAACAGCAGCAGTGTCCCACAGAGAAGTGTCAAGCAGCAGAACCCTCCGGCTGTGCACAGGCTGACCACACACAGACCCAGTCTGAGCCTCTATAGAGCTGTACTACTGAGAGCTATTCTTAAGGCTGAAGCTTTTCCTTGAGACTCATTCCTGTTAAATTATTTAGAGTATAAGAATCATCAATAAAATATCAAATGCTGTCTGCTCAAGATGAGAACCAGTGCCTAACCGGTAGTGCTAAGGTTGTAGGGTATCCAGTTCAAGGTTAGCCAGTGTGCAAAGCCAGTGTTCTAAACAGCAGTTAATGATTTACCTTTGCTTTGATTTGCAAAATCGTTGTCTGTGTTTGGGCTGTTGGTTGTTACATAACTGTTCTCTGTGGTATATGGAGATGAGGTTCAGCCCCAGGTTAAGTTGTACCTTGTCATAGCAGGGATGTGACCCAGCACAAACAGCTCGTGTGGCTCCATTTATTTTCATGCTCTGTAAACCTTTTGGCTCTGTGCACACACGTGCTTGGGAAGCAGCAGATGTGAGGGACAGGTCAGGGATGCTGGGAAATCTGTGAGGCTTTCCTTTCAGTTTCCACTGCCTCCTCAGTGCAGACACACAAAACTTTCCTCAGCCAACACTCATGGTGTTTATTGTAAGCCAAGTACAAACACACAGACAGAGGCTCCATCCTTCTCACGGGTGGGAAGTGGGACACACAGAAACAGAGAGCTCACAAACTGCACCTGCTGGATAAAGTGTTACTGATTCTTTTATACTTGGGGAGTCAGGGGAGGAGTTGTGCCAGGTTACAAGGGGTGTCAGTGGTACAACCAGGTGTCCCAACGTGGCCTGGTACCATACCGGGCAAGAGTTCTGAATGTGATCCCCAGAGCGGCATAGCTCAGAGACATCCTGTCACAGGTCCTTTGCTTCCAGCGCACAGGATAACTAGAGTGTTTTCCCTTGGAATCCAATCTGCCATCAGTTCCCTCATGTAGAAATGGAAGGCATGAATTCTATAGGCTCCTTCATTCTTCTCTTCCTCCTGAGGTGAGCCAGAAGCTCCTTGAGGCTCCTGATGGTGCACAGTGCTCTCCCCCCAGAAGAGTCCCATGAAAGAACAGCATCAGCACAGGGTATGGAACAAAGGTAAGGGCAGCACACTGACAGGCAGCCTGGTGTGGGTTTAGCTGGTTACTGGCAAAAGGGCTTTTGCTCCAGGATCATATCCAGGTACTGGGACTGCTGGGAATTCACTGTCTTCCACTGTTGTTAAGGAAGTACCCTTTCTGGTGTAGGCACATTAAACCCCTTCACAAACCTCACTCAGGGGGTGTATTCAGACATTATTCACACAGCAATTCATAGCCAAAAGCATTCATAAACCGTGTGAAGCAAAGCAGCCTTCCCCCCAGCCTGAGAAATGGATGCTTTGCCCCCAGAACTGTGTAAAACTAAAAACATAAAGTCCCATCTATTCCTTGTATTTCCCAGGTACCTTATAAATACCTTACAAACCCATACTGGCTGTTGACAGAGGGAGGGTTATGAAAATGGCCTCCATTATTTATTTCTTATGGTGCTGGTGAAAATCATATATAATGGTTTCTGCTTGAGATTCTTGTGTTTTTGTCTTCATGAAATGGTATCTTTTGCTTTTCAGATTAAGCAGAATGGCCTGCTTGAGACAAAGTTTCAGCAAGTCAAATGGTTGCACCCAACATTGTATAAATTCTGAAGATTCAAACATCTCACAAAAAGGCAAGTCTATGTTTTAATAGATAGATTAAAAGTCTTGGTTTTAATGTATTATGAAATATAAATGTCTTGTTCAGAATCTAAGATTTTGTAATCATATTAAGAACTCTAGCTTCATGCCAGTAAGGAATAAATCTAGAATTAATTTTTAGCAAAGCAACATAATGTGTATATTAATATTTTAATATGGTAAGTGCTCAGAGAGACAAAGGAATGTAACTTTGGTAGGCAAAGATACAGCGATACTACACTTCCTGGCCATCCCTTGGCATCCTGATCTTGTGGCCCATTAAGCACATTCTTAAGTTTTTTCCTAGGGAGGAAGGCACTTAAACTGACCACAGACATTCAGACAACCCTTTTGAGTTTTTTTCCAAGCCTCATTCCTCTGCTGCATTCTGGAGTAGTTTCTGTGTGGGATTATCTGGGTAGGGAAGTAGGGGATCTGTTTCCAGGCAGGAAGAGAGGAGCTCGTGTGCCAGGCTTACCTAGACCCCAAAGTCAGTGTGGTTCTACCCCCGCTTCCCTCACCTCCACATTGATTTTACACTGTGTAGAGCAAAATTTGGCCACAGGTGAAATTTAACCATCTACCCAAGGACCAGGGCAAGACTATGTCTAGGACAAGGTTGTAGATTCGATGCTCTTTGTTCTGTCAGGAGGACTTCTGCAAGGGGCTGGAAGTAGCAGTAGTAGCCACAGTTGGGGCTGGAATTTATATCTGAATCATCCCTGCCATTTATATCCCAGTTACAACTTGAGTTACAGCTAACTCAGGAAATGCCACAGTTGAGGGACTCAAACAGAGCTCTGAGACTGCTCAGGACTAGAGGAGCATGTTGTAATTATGGCTGGTCTGCATGAAAAGGGAGGAAAACTGAACTGTAGAATTCAATTGGTCTGTTGTATAAACCAAAAATTGCCTTCAGCGAAAGACCTGGAATAACTTCCACATTAGGCAGCCTAAGCTGTAATTTAGCAAAGTTAAAATTCCTGTAATCCTATCATCCCTTTAAAATACTGGAATTAATATCGTTTGAGGAAATAAAAAGTTAATCAATATCACACCTATGAAAATGAATACTATTGCAGCAAACAAGATCAGGCACAGGCAGCATGTACATCTTAATCAGGGAGCACAACAGCAAGAGCTCTGGGGGAACCTGGAGTGGTTGTCTAGGAAACAACAACTAAAAATCCAGCCTATGAATACTGCTTTTAATAAGCAGTCAAGGTTCATGCAGACAGTGCAACTTTGCAAGGGGCGAATTCTGAGAATTAGAGGCTCTTCTGAGAATTCCCAAATAACAAGAAGTTTTTTAAATGTCACATAATTTAGACAAAACAACTGTGATAGGACAGGCAGAAACCCCGTGCCATTGTAGATAGCCTGTGCCAGTCACCATGCCTGGCATACAAATGTTGCTTTCTTCGGAGTGGCTGATTGTTCTCAAACCATTTTCACAGCCACAGGTAAATAAACACTGATCAGAGTCTGATGCTGGCATATTTCTTCTAGGTGTAAAGTCTGTGCACTGTACTTGTAAGACAATATTGAGAACCAGCATGCAGTGATGCACTTTCCCAGTTGCTACAGGATGGGGCTTGACCCGTGGTCTGGGGGAGGACTCAGTTCAGTTGCCATTTCTGGTGCAAGGTTAGGTAACAGCCCCTCAGAATGCTTTAGCCAGTTACTCATCATCTGTTTGCTTGCAGGCTGCCTATCACATGTGGCTCACTTAATAGCACAGCACCCATCAAGCTGGTGAATACCATTGTCTTCAACTGTTGATGGGAGAGAGAGCCGAGAGCTATGAGTAACTCCCCAGGTAAGGCAGGGGGCTGCAGTAAGACTCTGGTGGTTTCGCTCCTGCCGCGCTGACGATCCAGATCTGCGTCAGGAAATCAGGTGCCTATGCTGTGGATAAAGAGGAACCCACTGGCAGGGCAGGGAACAGAAGGCATGGATCCTGCTCCCTCATCCCCCAGCCCAACCACTGAACCCTCTTGTCACTGAGGTCTTAGAAAAAGAGCGCATTGTTACCTCTAAGCTGTCATAGTGCATTTTTATCCAGGGTTTACCTCACATAGTGTAATGTATTCTGGAAGATGTTGACAAAGCAGGATTTCTGAGAGCAGTGACAGCCTGTCATGCAAAGCCTGCTTTATTTACAGGGTCTGTGACTCAGTGGACTGGTGACACTGTCACTTGTTGGAAGTTATAAGTGGAAAAGGCTACAAATAAACCAAGGCTCTGGCTCCCCAGTCATACGCAAGGAAAGTGCTATCTGGTAATAGGGAATTATGTAACTATGTACATCAGTTTTACACAGCCCTGGAAGCAGCTTTGCCCCCCATTGTCAGTTCTCTGTGCCGTTTTTTCACTGGGGAAAGGGGAATATGCCTCAGAGACAGGTAAATGTACATGTGGTCAGTAGGTTTACACTGGAGAGTCTGACCCTGCCCTTTCATTGTGAAGGGGTTTGGACAATTTCTGTCTCTGAAAAATGAACACAGAATTCCTCTGAATGGGAAGTGGATGAGAAATAATCTCTGTTTAGGCTATGAGGAGTTACTTAGTTCTCAAAACATGTCAGAGAACATAGCTCTCCAGTGTCTGCAGTAAAATGGCTAGAACATCTTTCCCAGCTTGTTACTTTCTGGTGATGTGCAGTGTAACAGCTGTGAGCAAGAGGATTGGGGTGGTTCAGGGTCCTGGTGCCTATTAATAGTGGGGATTTAAAAACACTTCACCCAAGCAAACAGACAAACCAGGAATCCCCATTCCTGTGCTAATTAGTGAGCTGCATTCTGCCAGCCAGCAAGACAGCCATGGCTGGGTCCACTCAGATAAAGGTGTGGTGAGTGTGCAGAAAGCCAGACAGGGGGTAACCCTCACATGAAACCAAACATCACAGTAAAGAGGAAATGCACTGTGTACTGTGTCAGTCTCTTGCTTGTAGGTGTGGGAAGATAATTCATCCATTATGATTCAGGAACAGAGGCAGTCACAGGCCGTGTTTTCTCATTGAGTGTTGATGGGCTGTATTTGTACACACTGGTTGCGAGTGTTGTGCATCATTCTAGCTGTGCTGCTTGTGAAGTGTAGGTGTCTGCGTTCCTGACTTTCTCAGAGCTGGGAGGGCTTGCAAAAACACTCTCTGAGCAAGCTTGTGTTGAGTGTGTGTATGTCTCCTTCAGCGGAACCAGGAATCCTTGCCAAGTGCTGGGGTAATGAATGAGCCTGATGAAAGCAGAGGATGAACAGGTTAACTGGAAGAAGGAAGGTTGATGAGTGCATGTTTTTGGTTAGACAGAGAAAACAGAGCTCGGGGACACAAGCATCAATCCTTGTGTTCTGTGCTTATTTAACATGGGCAATTACTGGGTACATCACTGCTGCTTCTGAAGGGCTATGTTTTCTCTCCTCCTTCGCAGTAACATGGGACTGTGTGTTTCCTCCCTCCTCCTCCTCCTGTGTGGAGAGAAAGGTTGTGCCTTCCCAGTAATGATCACGATAAAGATAATTTCCCCTTCTAGTTTTCCTTCTGTACTGCTACATTAGAGACTGTGATGACTCTTCCTTTGTAGAAGACACAGCTCCACCTCTTATTTCCACACTTCCTATACATAGAAAATCCCCTTTCCTGTTTCTCTGGGAGCTTGAGGAGGGTTCCTTAGTGTTTGAAAATGAAGCGTTGTCTTCATTTCCTCATGAGGGGACCCAACTCGACCTCGTGGCTGCAGAGGGGAGGAGAGCAGTGCTGAGAAATGTTCAGGGCAGCATCCAAGCCTCATGATGGGAGTTCCCCAAGTTGTTTTGTCCTCAGCACTATACAGGATCATTGCCCAGACCCCAGGTTTGTGTGACTGCAGATCTTCAGAGTGACTCTTCACATTGGTTCTAAAGTTACATGGCATGAACTAAGAGAAGATGTGGCATAAACAGAAGCAGCCCTGCTGTCCCCTGCCTGTTACTGTCAGAAACAAAGGTGTAAGTGGACCGTGGAAACCAGGAACTGTAATTCAATTTTGTGGGTTTTTTCCAGGTCCTTTGGCTTTTACAGTTATTGAGGTCATTCTTACTGAAGAAGTCTCTAGACTTTCATCCTCTTGTAGGGTTTAACTTCCATATGGCTGGAGTCAGCGCGAGTGGGATTTCACAAATCAGTCTGTTGTTAGCCTTTGCACACCACAGTTCTTGGACTCCTCACTCTTGCTGCAGTTAGTTACAGCAGAGATTTGATTCTTCCTCCTCTCTGCTGTCTCTTCTGTAGAGCTCTGGTGTAACTTCTCTGTGCTGCTTTGTCACTTCGGTCTTTCCTTACACTAGGAATATTTTCCAGACAGTTCTGGAATAGCTCATATGGATTTAATTCTGACACTGTTGGTAATGGACGCCTTGTTTAGGGAGATTATTTGATCATAAACCTGCAGAGCAGAAATATTCACATATTATTTCTTATAAATGAACTACAGGTCTCCATAGGTTTTTGTAAACATCTGTACATGCTCCCAGTTATGATGTTTTCTATACTCTGAACTGTGCAGGCAGCAGGCTTGCCGTTACCTCTGTTTGCTTGTTTTCAACAGTAAATGGCAAACTAAATGTTAAACTGGAAATGACGAAGAAAAACTGTAATGGGAGAACATGTAATGCAAACTCTGGCTTGTGGGGAGGTGTAAGAAAATGAAAGATCTGGATTTCCCATAGGTACATTCAGACCCTTCTTGTCTGTTTGCATGGAATGCAGACTGTGAATCTCTCTTACCTCACATCGCTCTGCCTCTCCGCTGCCGTGCTTGTTACGACACATGCTGGATCCAAATGAAGAGTAAGCTTTGTGACTCCTCTAATCTTCTGTTTCAGATTTGCATAGAGACAGTAAGTATACAGCCCCAAAAGGAATGAAAATGTTGCATCTATGTCATAGTTAGTATTAAGACATCTAAGAAAAAGGGGAAATGGATTTGTGGTTTGCTATGAAACATTTTATTGAACTGGTTATTTCTCATTATAGATATTAATTCAGAGTTGTAGTCAGCTGGGTGGTGCATCTGGAGACTGCATGCTAGGGATGAAAAGGAATAAGCCTCCCTTTTGTCATAAGCTTCCCTTCTGACAAGACGGGCCGTCTGGCTTTGTACTGTCATCTACTAAGATATCAAATCGGATTTGCTTATTCATCTGTGTGGCAGTGGTACTGTAATGTGTTCTCATCCACTTCACAGACCTGTTGGTAACAAGATGTTGGTATGTTTAATACTACAGGGCAGCCTGTCTCACTGCTCCTGTTGTTCTCTGAGCGGTGTAGGATCAAGGAGGTTCCTGATGTGTTCTGACCATTATCTCTGTGGTCTGAGAATGCTTTGCCAGTTATTGTAAGTCTTGCTTGGGCTAAAAAAAAAACCAAAACCAACTGTCATCCTCAGGAAACGCCATGTCCTCTTACAGGTTTTTTAAAGAGGAAGTAACAAAAGTTAGGTGTCTCCCTCAAGGAATTTCCTTTCAGCTAAAAAATTAAAATAAATTCTTAGGAGATTTACTTTTTGCTAGGCTTTTCCTCAGGGCTTGTTAGCTGTAAAGAAGCCTGTGTGGGTCTGGTTGTCCTGTGAGGATTGTGTTTCATGTTTTAGGCATTCCAGACAGCTCACTGTCTATGACAGACCTTTCAGACTCAGCATCTTGTAACATTTCTGTGATGAAATGTACTGGGGAAACACCCCTGTGAGATATGATTCCCTTATGCTAGTCCAGTGCTGACAGGTGAGCCTGCTGCCCTGATGTGGCTGTGTGGATCCACCTGGGGACAGTGAAACCCTGACATGTGGGGAGAGACAATTACCCTGCCTGCTGTTCATCCTTTCTCTGTCCATTCCTTGGGAGTCCTGTGGTTGATCATACCTCCAATAGCAGTAATTCTTTTTGGAGGACTATACAGGAGCATCCCTGCAGTCTTTGTTCACCGTTTGTGCCATCGGGGTCTCATTTCCTGTGGCAGCTGCATTAGGATCTGAGCGGGAGACTCTTGCTCTGCTCTGCACTATCCTTGCCGTTTCCTGCAGCATCTGTGTGCAGTCCCCTTTGCCTCACCATGGCTTTTGGGAAGATGCTTCACTGCTCACTGGGCCTCTCTGTGTTGCATTATTTTCTGGAGAGCATCTTTGGCAGCAGCAGGGGATGCCTGAGGCTGGGTGAGCTCTGCCCTGGAGCGAGGGCAGGGAGCGAATCAGTCTCTCCTGATCCCACCGTTCTGGCACACTCACACGGGCAGAAAGGGGCCATCTGCTTCTGTTAATGTGATGAGGAGTTTTGAGTGCTGCAGATGGGATGACCAGGACTGGACCTAGGAGCATGTGTGTGAGAGGTGATGGGAGCTGGTGCCCATTGTTTGGCAGACCGCTCTGCATCCGATGAGCGTTCCGTCTGTCGCTCTTGCTCAGCAATGCTGCAAGTGACCTCAAACGTCTTTGTGTTTCTGCTCCTTTTATAATCAGGCAGGCAGAAATTTGCTTTGATCAGTCAGCTTTCTATTTTCCTCTTCCTTTACCCCCAGGTACCAGCTTTTATCATTTCCCACAGCTTCATGCATACAAACACTATAAACAAGCAGTAAAGGGCCTGAGTCATCAGATATAGGTCCTCGGGGAGTCCTGCAGAAGAGAAGTAGATCCTGGTTTTTGTTTCTGTTGCTGTGCTTATGTTGAGAATCTCATGACACTGAGCTGGTACTCATTTATAAGAAACCAATGAAGAAGCTCAGGAAATCAGAATAGCTGTCATCTTCTGGTGGCTCTTACGTGCCTGCTAAACAACAGGTACTTCTGTAGCTGTAACTCTTTCCCATTGGGTTTTAAAGCAAAACTGGGAAATAACTGTTGTCATTAGCAACTGCTCAATGTGCATCTTTACTATATTACGCCAGTGAAGACCAGGACTACGAATAAACTGATGTTATAACTGCCAAGGGATGCTTTTGGCTGAGGCCTGATGTACAGTGTTATTGCTGTGACAGTTGCTGGTTTGCTGCCTTCCCAAAAGCTGCATTTTCAAATAATTTCTTCCAGAGAAGCATCCTCAAACAACTCCCTCCAAATTTGGTAGCTCTTGCCATTACACAAATTGTCGTGGTTTTGCCTTGATTTCTACTCGTGTTCTTTGAATTAAAAAACAATATCCAAAGTCATGGATGGATGAGATGGGGAAACACTCAGTGCAAGGTGTATAAATGTGCACAGACTATCCTGCTTCCAATCTATTACTTGCTAAGATACCCTGGCAAACTCGAGATGTATCTGTATTCCAGACGCTGTTCATTATTTCTGCTGTTAAAAGACAATTATCTAAGAGTGTAAAATGAAGTCAGCATCAGCCCAGTATAGTCTTTTATAAAAAATAAAATACTTCCTATGTCTGGAAGGCACAAAGACATGTAAAGCTCACTGATAGCACATCAGTATCTCATGGTCAGCAGAATCTGGTGTACTGTAAACTATTAAACCTAATCCTGACAGTTGTCCCCAGCAGCTTGTGGTCTTAAGAAAGTGGGAAGAGCCTCTAAACAAACAGAAGTCCTTGGTTTGTAATAATTTTGTAGTGTTGCTGGACTTGCATTGCCCACAGCAAGGGCATTGCCAGTGACATCCAGGGCAGAGAAAAGGAAGAAGCACAAAATCCTCAGAATTTTCTGATGTGAGTTGAAATGTAAATGTGGGAAATGGAGCAAGAACTGCAATGACAGATTTGCTACAGATGTCACTGCTTCCCAGTACTGATGTTTATGCGACTGGAGGGGCCTACAGACGTGGATGCTTTGGTTGTCCACCTGTGGTGCAGTAATTTCAAAGGCCAGTACTGACACGTCCATGCTGCTATGTACCACGTTGTCATGTGGTGTGCAGAAAGTCAGGGCGATGATTTTCAAGGCTCCTGTTCTGAGAGAAACATCACCCTGTTGATGGCATTGTAATGTTCCTATCAGAGTCTAATGGACGCCTGCTTCAGAGCTGGCCTAGGCTGTAGTGCCATCCTTGTCTTGTAAGGAGGGATCGGTTAGGCCATTGCCTAATGCTGTAGATGATGGTCACTGGTAGTAGCACTCCAGGACGTACTTCCATATCCGATGTGATCTTCATCGTCATCTTTAGGACCGTTGTTACATACAAAAGCCTTTGTGTCTGTGTGTGTGTGTGCACTCTGCAGACAGACAAGGTTTGGTTACTACTGAATATCGCTGTAAGTTCTCACATCACTGAGGGGAAAAAAAAGCCAACCCCACCCTAGAGTAATGAAATAGTGAAATATGTGATGTTCTAATGAAATTCAGCACTTTTCCCTGTTTACCAGAGGTTTTTTAACTCGGAGAAATGTGTTTTACATAAACCAGCAAAATGCTTTTATTATGCAAAATATGCAGCATTCACTCTGACTAATAAAGGGCAGAAAACAGCCACAGATCTTAGGAGATGGGGGTGGGCCTTTGCCAGTGCAGAGTGGAATCTGTGGAGTGCTGTGCAGAGCTGGGCTGGAGATTGCAAGGGTGTGCAGGCAGGCAGCATCGCTGACCTGTGCTAGGGAATAAACAGACCACAGCTCACTCTTTACCACCCGAGGCAAGAATTTAGCTGGGAGAGTTAAGCTAAGTTAAGGAACAGATTACCTTATAATAATACACAGCTTATTGATTGTTACAAGAGTTTAATGAGGACAACAGAAGACAAGTATTGAGATTACTCCTAAGTGTTCTGGTTTGCTCTGTTTGAATTCCTGGTAGTAAAAAGACAGCACTGACTGTAGGGTCATTGTTAATGGAACAAGGTACAATGGAAAAGACAGGGAAGGGTGAAATTCACATCTCAAAGTAATGATCTCATTGCATTGGGCCACATACTTTAATGGGCTGATAAAAATTAAGGGGTTTGGAATGCGCTATGGAACCATGTACTTGTGTTATAGCTCAGTAAAAAGAAGCTTTTATGTGCATTTTGTAATTTTATATATGTTAGTATGTGGGCATCAGGCTGGTGCTGCTCCCAGCACTGTATAGTTTTCTGTATTTCTTAACTCTCTGCACAACATGGATTCATGCATTCCTAAGGTTGGAAACCATGTATATACAAAAGCTATGGTCAGTAGGTCAGACTGGCATTCTCCTTGAAGAAGTAAGAAAGGCAGGTTTTAACGATATTAAATACAAAGAACTTGCTAACAGGTAGATTCTTACAAACTTACCTTGTCCCCATTTGTTACCAAGGACTTCAAGCTCTTTTTTCAAGTGGAAAGGAATTTTCAGACTAAAATTCCAGGTTGTTTTAGATGCTGGGACTTCTATTGACTGTGTAGCATCTTGTTCCAGTTTGCCAACTTAAAGACCAATAAAAAACCCCAGTGTGAAAACAGGCTGGTGTGCCTTTTAATGTCATTGTATTTTCTTTAACAAACTGAAACAGTAACTGGAACTGTGATGAGAGGGTGCCAAAATAATTTTTTTCCATAAACATTTCATGCTGGGTGTTGAGGGAAGAGGCTGTTATGTGCTTCCCTCGGCTCAAGTACATGCTCTCAGTAGGGTTTGGGCAGATGACCTCTCAAGGTCCCTTTCACAGTATTTTTTTGATGTTTTGGTGCTTGATGCATCACAAAGCCTGTCGGTCTGACTGGAGCAAAGCGAAATCCTGTCTCCAGTATCTCTGTAGACAAAGATGTGCGTAAGTAGGAATATTGTAGGAATATCAGAGAAAGTTCTGTTGCCTCCAGAACACTTGTGTACTTGTACTTTAACCCACCAGCAGTCATTAGTGGAGCAGAACAGGTCACAGGGGTTCACAGAGGACACACGTAGGGGCCAGTCCTTGACAGAGTTCCCAGCAACTGTGGTAGGTTGTGCTGGCTTTGCTGTGTTGTTAACTGAGGCTTTTCAGGGGCTTCCCAGTCCTGTGTCTGTTTAACAAAGGGTATTGCTGATGCTCATCTGCCTCCTTGTCCCTTTCTCCTAGGCACCATCCCGGGTGCTTCTGCTCACCCTGCTGAGGGGTTTGATACAACTTCCCTGGGGAGCTGGTGCTCCTTGCAAGCCCTTGCTCACTGAAGGACCTGTCACAGAGTATGTGAGCCTGGAATCACAGCTTTATCATCATTCATCTTGGACAGCAGTGTGCATTTTGGGGCCCAAAAGACTTGGGATATTTTATTTCAGTTTGTTTCTCATGAAAGTCAGCAAAAGGAACTGACTGGCAAGCCCTTTTCATAGGTGAGACCTGCACACAGCTCGGTATTTTACCTATGAGCAATGTGACAGGCAGAGTGACACAGACACAGCTCCCTGCTTGGTATGTGAATCTGAGAGTGTGCTAGTGAGCTAAGGTAACTGCCTTTTCTCCAACACGTCAGTAAATAGAAGTATTACACGTGCTTAGAGCTTTAATATGATTATGTCTCCACAGGATACCAGGATTTAATGTGTGGGATAGGAAGTTTAACAGAAGTATTTTGCTCTTCCTTTACCGTATTTGCACCCACTCTTGGTGTGAAAACTTGAGCTGACTCTAAAAATAACCTACACTTTGGCTGTATTTTATGAAAGAAAAAAGTGTTTGTTGATTGTCATAAAAGAGGTTTCAGTCGGCGGGGAGCATTGCAGAAGTGTAAGGCAGATGGTGATCCAGCACATGCAGGTAGATTCTGACTAACAAGTTCATTTGGCCACCTTAATCTATGTCTCATATAATCATTGTAACAAAGACAGTAACCCAGTTTGATTTTAGTGTCCAAGAAGCCAAGACAAATTGTCATTATTTAAAATTAACAGTTCAAATTGATTGGAGAGCATCAAAATGGGTCCTTGCAATATTGTACTACCCTCATTCTCCTGGAATCCAAAGTAGCAAAAATCCCCAGGAATTCTGTAATGTAATTTACAAAAAATGAAATTATTTTGTAATTTTTGTAATTTAAAGCAGTCTTTGTTGCATCCGTAGGCAGCTGTTTTCCATACCCAGTTCACTAGCACTATAGACTGACAATTCTCTCTGTACAAAGGAGAAAGCCATTTGGAGGACAGTGATAAGGTTCATCCTAATGGGTGGTTGCCAGAATGACTCTTCCCTGAGTTCTTGCCTTGTAATTCTCAGTGAGCTCAGTGATCCTGCAGGTCAGACTGTTCAAATGAAAGCCACCGTGTCAGAGGATGTGCATTGGAGAGCGTAAGCATGTAAATATTTTTGAAACATTGAAGGCTCTGTGCCAGCACCGGCCTTCAGAAGTGACACCTTTCCTGTGCAGACCAAATTTCTTCTCTCCCCTTGCAAAGTACCAGTAGCTGCTCCTGAAGAAGTGCAGGTGCTGTGTTTAGGATTTACCTGAGCTGCAGTCAGGAGACAAAATAACCCGCAGTGAATCACTTTTATTCCTTTGCTGTGTTGCACAACATGGGCACTGGAGTTACCGACCCTCCCTGGCAGGGCTCAAGGCCGGGTTGGACGGGGCTTGGGGCACCCTGATCTGGGGGGTGTCCCTGCCTGTGGCGGGGGTGTGCTGAGGGCCCTGCCCACCCACACTGTTCTTGAAGAGTGTTGCTGTGACAGTGCAGCTCCTCACTGGGTGTATGCAGTGAGCACTGGGCTTGCAGCAGCTCCTCAGGCCTGTTCACGGCTGGAATCGGCCTTTGGCCATGAAGTCAGCAGCTCCGGTTGGCCTGTTGTGCTGTGCTGTGTGCTGGGACTTTACCCCAAAGAATTCTGCTCTGGCTGAAGCACTAACACTTGATGGAATCAGGGAAGGTAGTAGGAATAGCTGGTGTTATGAACACCTGCCCGGTTATTTACTGGAATAGAATGAAAAAAAAATAATCAAGTGTTTGTCATGGCAGCTTAAGAAAATTGTTGTAAAAATATTTGGCAAATCTCAGTTTTCCTGACATAGGAAACCATCTTCTTCCATTGGTCCTTCCAAAATTTTCCTCTAGGTGACTGCTGTAGAGGACTGAAAGCGATGGTGGGATGTTTGATTAATGCCCTGACAGATGCAGAACTTGAAAAAGTTTTGCGCAAGGGTTATGGGCCAGGAGAATTGTTCCTCCGTCCTTTCTGACACCACATATACCCATCATCCTCCAGACGTCCTGCCTTGTTTTCCGCCTCCAGTCTTCAGGTGCATGGAACTGTACAGAGACTGAGGGTAAGTACATTGCCTCCTGGCACAAAAATAAATGTATTGGGCTACAAATTCTTACATCCACAGTTGTGGTGAAAAATAGGTTTTCTTCAATTGGAACAAAACTTGTACAATTCCTCTGTATTATCAGGATGTACTGTGCAGCAGAGAAACGTGGATGCTTCTGCTGTCGTTAGTGTCAGCTCCTCGTTTTGAATGGGGGTCTCAGGCTTTTGAACAAATGTTTTTGTTCCACAACTCACTCAATCATCCAGATTCCTTTAGTTGTATTATACCACTTGGAATGGAAAGAAAAGGAAATGTTTACTGAAAATTGCTGTCTGCTGGAGGCAAATTACCAGATCTGCTTTTCTTGAGATAAATGTTGAAAAGAGCTTTGTAAAGATCTTTACGGTTTGCAGCACATTGACAGGTTTAATCGATAGCAGCGTGGAGGCTTTCAGCTGGACCCTTCTGCAAAGGTCAGTCCAAGCGTGACAGCTGATAGAGATGTGTCTGGTGTCCCTTGTGCTGGGTGGCAGTGCTGGAAATGCTCTCTGTGCCTTAAAGCAGATGCTGACTGTTATGTTTAAAAAGTGCATGTGTGGAATGTTAGCATGAAAAGGGCTTTTTCTGAGGCTTTCTTCTTCTGTGTGCATGGATTTTCCCAGGAAATCTCTGTTGCTTTTAGGACAGGGAGTTCTCTGTGTGTTGTGGCAGTAATAAAGAGGAGCAGAGGTCAGTCTCACACAACAATCCCAGGAGATAATCAACACCCTTGTCAACTGACTGCAGCTGTGGATCTCCTCAGAAGGCTCGGGACTTTTTTGTCTTTCAGAAGTGTTGCAAGCCTGTGAGTCAAACAGATTGTCTGCTTGAGCATAAGCAGAAGCAGGTATGGCATCTCTAGCGTACTCACTATCTCAAAGCTGTATTTTGCTTCCTTGCTCTAATTCCCTTTAAGCACTATCATCCCGCAGCAGGTGGGAAACGTGCGGTGAGAGCGAAGGCAAAAGCACGTGATGGAGTCTGAAGCATACTCACTGGGAGTTTCTTTTTGTTGATACACGGTGTAATTTATGTGTAAAGGTGAGGGGGAGTTCTAATCATGCGTTTACCGAATATGAGATGTTATAAGATCATTCACAGCTAATTAGAAACTTCCAAACTTGTTCAGCATTAAAAGACCTTTTGTAATCAAATATAAATTTCAAATACCGGCCTTTCTATCTAACCTTCTGTAAATTCTGTTTTCCATGACCTTTAATAAAACCCACAGCAGAACTTCAGAGGATTCTGAACACTGGCTAGAATCCTTCTGCAGTAATTCCTTTAGAGTAAGCACAAGGGCTTTTCAAGAAAGTTCAACACTTTAATTCACTAACCAGATGTATATACACATAAATATACAGAAAGGATATTGATATCCTTTCTAAAGGATATATGGGAAGGACAGGAAGAGTAATTAGGAAATTGCGTAAAGGCACATGTATCTCCTTTATAAAGGATACAGCTATTATCCTGGTATCCCTCACATAAGATAGCCTTGCTGTCTTACTCCAGTCCTTGGATCTGGGGGACCATTTGTTATGCTCCCAGCTGTCACTGGGCAGTATTGTAGGTGGGAATTCAGGAGCAGCATACCAAGACTGGGGAAGTGATTTCCTAGCCTGGACGTGCTTCTTCTGCATTTTTTTTTTGCTGTTTTTGCTGCAGAATGGCTTGTGCCGCTCAGAAACGCCAGCTCCTCAGCTGCTTGCCAGCCAAGGGGTCCCAGGAAGCTGTGGCTGCTGGTGGCTCCTGGTGACACAGCTGTGAGATGAAGGAGGCAGTCATGGGTTTTGACTGTTTTGGGGTGAAAATGCTCGAATCAATTAGTTGACAGTGCAAAAGTCACATTATGATTGTTTGAGGATGTGTTGTCCTCGCTCTGAGGTGCCATGGTGTTACTCTCTGGGCAAGGTGCTGCACGTGCCTTGCCTTGGCAGCTTGTCCCAAGCACATTATGGAATGTGTGCAAGGAAATACTCATTGCATTGGGTTGGCCTGGGTTCAGAGTAGCAATTGTCATAGGGTGAGGAAATAAAATCACTTCCACATGTTTTGGTTGGTGCTAAACAGTAGGTATTAAGTGTTCCCAGTACCTTTGCTACTTTTAGTGTGCTTAGTGAGAGGCAGTGTCCAGGAGCAGAGACGAGAGGCTGACATTGCTCAATATAACCCTTCTAAATGGTTTGATACCAGGGCAAGTAATCAAATGAGGATATTTTGGAGGATTAGTAAGATTTAAATTTCCTCCTTCTTTGATGTCACTTAAAAGGGGCTAACAATTCCAGCACATCAAAATGCTTTTGAATAATGTTTCTGAAGGCTTTTAGAGTCTTAATTTGAGCAAATCTTGGTTCTGCTTTGCGAAGGCTGTAAGACTATTCCAACTCATAAGGCTTTTTTGCTAAAAAGCTTTCTCTGATAATTGGTTATCTTTATCCAGAGTTCCAAGTGCATTAAACTGCACCAGCCACATGTCCTGTGCAGTGCCTGTCACTGAGCTGTCAGCTGCTCAGGGCTGAGGGCAGAAGGGTGCAGTGCACATCAATACTCAGTAGAACCTCACTGGCTGCCATGGGACCGGTTTTCAGGGAGACTTCAGCCAAGGAAAGTTTAGCCTGTGAAAAGACATCTACCAGTCTATCCTGCCTTTGTTAGTAAGCCTCAGATCATGGAGAGCTGGCTGGACAATTGCCCTGACTGTTTCTGGGCATAGGTGTTAATTTAAAAGAATTTTCTTGAAGCTGATTGATACCAGCAGTGTGTGGATTCCCCAGAACAGCTCACCCCGTGCCCCTGTAACGCTGCAGCGCCCGAGACCCACATGGTCGGGGTCCTGTTAAGCTTCTGCAGTGAAAATGCTGGACATCATTTGGTTTTCTGGCAGCATTAAAGTAATGAGACAAAGATGAGCGTAAACACTGAAGAAAAGGCTGTCTGCACTCCCCAGCTGAGAAAGGAATGGCATTGATGGAGGTGCTCTGTGTGTTTATCCTGTTAAAGAATGCACATTTCAGATGTGTGGGGTGGGGGTTTTCTCAGCCCCTGCTAACCCAGAGACTTCCCAGTGGAGCCTCTTCCCCTCCTCTGGTGCACGCTCACCTGCTCCTTTCTTGAAGAGAACAAGGGGTTAGGATTTTTAGGGGGGCTTTTCTCTGTGCACTGCAGCATGTCAGCCAGCCCAGCGTGTCCCCGGGGAGAAGAGAGCCCATGGTTAAAGCCCCAGCTGGGCTGACTGGCCAGTACAGGCAGTGAAGATGTAACTGGTGTCCCTCCAGGCGGTCAGCATCACAAAGAAAAACCTCACAGGGGTTGTAGGTTGGTTGTTTTTTAACTAACAGTGTTTAGAAAAACTTAGCTTAAGTGTTTAGAGGGATTTGTACAAGTGCATTCCTTGCTGTACTAATGCAGAACCCTCTCTGCTGTGCCTTGGGACACCCTAAAAAGAGGAGTGTGAGGTCCAGATCAGTTGTGGGAATTCATCTTCTCCTTGTTCAATGTAAATAGAGAACCTGAAAAGGAAATTGTGCTGGTTTTCTCTCAGTCCATAAGGCTGTAAGGTCTGATGGTAAGAGATAAACCTTATGGTTAATGAAGTATTACATTAAGGATTTGTGTCCCCACTGGTGCTTCCAGGACAGTGTTTCTCCTTGCTGGGATGCAGTCCCAGATATCTTCTGTATGCTTTGGGGTAAGATGAGATTTATTTCTCTTAAAATACATTAAACAGGAGATTCATTAAAATTAAAAATTGATCATATTTGCCAAATCATTCCCTTTAAATATGTTTAGTGTTTTATAATTAGCTGTAATATTCATCAGTTAGCCTGTGGTGTGTTAGAAGTACCTCATGAATGTGCACTAACACTACTAGTATGAGTAAACTATGGCATGGCATGGTTTATATTATGCTGAAAAATTCTCAGGGCTGCCATCAAGCATCAGTTTGATCTTTGTCTCATTAGCAGCCCTTCCGTACGATGCCATTCATTCAGGGGAGTGGGAGGAATAAATAACTGTCCTTTGGTGGTTGAAATGGTCAGAAGCCACAAGTGAGCTGTGTGGGCACATGAGCTGGAATTCACGCTGTGATGGAGGGATGGATGGGTGGGATGGAGGGATGGATGGAGGGTTGCACTGTCTGTGTGCTAGAAGCTCTGAATTTGCTCACCTTTGAGGCAGGATGTGAAGGCAGCCGGTGGAGGAGGAAAGATGCCATCAATAGTAATGCAAAAGCTCATCCCCCAAGAGTGGGGATCTTCCCATGGCAAATGGACAGTTTTACAGCAAGGAAAGATTGGCATGAATGACTGACAGCTCCAGCTAAAGGAGCCAGCTAATCCCAATCCTGGCTGGGGGCTTTGCTTAAAAAGTTTGCTTAAGTTTTCCCCACCACAGCCATGGTTACTTGAGAGCTGTTTGCAGGGCTGGGCCCTGAACCTGCTGGATCTCCCAGGCTCTCCTGACTGTTGTCTGTGTTGCTGCCAGCTGCAGTTCTCCTGCTTAGGCTCTGTCAGCCCACGGCCTACTTTCAGAACAATATCTTCCCTGCCTTTCGGTCCCCAAGGGAGGTATCTGCACCAGATTTAATTAAAACTGGGAATGCTAATCAGCAGGTCTTCCTGTAACCATGAGTTTTCTAAGACCTTGGCTGCAGTCACTGTCCCCCAGTTAAGTGGCTTCTGCCTTCCAGTGCTGTGGGAGACACTGAAACACTGCTTGGGGATCAGGGACCTGCAGTCTGCTGAGCCAGCGCTCCTTCAGCTGACACCCTGGGGCAGCACAGGGTCCCTGGGTGGGGACAGTGTGTCTTTCAGTGTAAGGGCTGCACAAATTCTGTAACAAACACTCTTCCTACGTTTGCAAAACATAAAGTAACAGTGAGACTTTTAACTGATGAGTCTGTCAGGAGAAAAAGGACCTTGATGAACGTAATGCCCTTCTTTGCAGTGGATTAAATCACGTCTGTGCTTGAGGGCAGATAGCTCTTTTTAGGTCCTGTGACCCTGACTTGGCTGAGTGCCCCATCCAGGGCATCTCTGCTGCCCTTCCAGCCATGCAACTGGATTTCCATCCCAGGGCGTGGATTACAGGTGGCGGGAGAAGTAGCAGCAGACTCAAGATTTGGGGTAAATGCCCTAAGGCCTAAGAGTTGCAAATAATAGTTGAAGTCAAGGAGGGGAAGAGTTATTTACTTTGCTGCTTTAGAGAAAGGGGAGAGGAGCGAGGAAGGGGGAATCGAGTGTAAGAGCACAGACTTTACTTCCCCAGGAAGTTTTGTGTTTATACTTAATTTCTAGGAACCCAAGGGCAAAGCAAAGCAATTAAAATGTTGAAGTCTTAAAATAAACTTCAGAAGCTTCAAGTAAAATACCTTTAGCTGATTAGTGGTACAATGCATCTTTAATGAGAAATAAATTAGGATTGCATTATTTCTTAGGAGGATAAGAAGAGGCATTAGATATCTGCATTGATAATAGAGGGCTTAGAAATAATCTAACACTATGAGCTGCTTTTCTAGAAAAAAACAGGAAACTTCTATATGGTCTAATGCCCAGATAAGAAAAGCAGTGAAACAAATAAAATTGTAAACCCCCTTTCACTAAAACACTTCCTGTGAGGGGAATGTTAATGTAGTCCCATCAGTCTCTTGATCTGTCCAGGCTCATCCCTTTGATATCTATCCATGTTTGGTTTTGGCAAATTGTTACTTTTGTCTTGAAGTCTGATTTTCATACAAACTAATCTATCTAAAAGTGCAGGCTGTAAAATTGCCAACGACTTTTGACTGACCCATATACAATACTGTCTCCTGTAGTTACCCACTGCAAACAAAATTCTGTTCCAAGCAGTCTCAGAAATGCACTTTATGAAATATGTCTGCGCAGTGATGCTGTTGTGGCCACATACCAAATGAGGGGAGCAAGAAAAGTCCTTTGAGCGGGAAGCCTGGAAGCGTTTGTGTTTTTAAATCAATTGAATTTTAAATATCTGTTTATTGTCTGGCTTGAATCGGTACCCAGTGAAGAGCAATGCTGTTCTCCAAACAGAAATTGTTCTGTTGCAGCTCTCGAACTGGGTCACCTGCTGGAGTTGCTGCCTTCAAATGTAGGAAGAAAGCTCGTTGGCTGGACACCAGCCTGAACACAGCTCAAGTGAGGAGGCTCCATCTGCTCCCTCTTTCTGACAGCCCAAGACTTGGGACTGATTGAAGGGTAGGACTAAGCTCAGCTCAGGCCTTGTGAAAAAAACAAACCCAAAAACCCGACAGAATGTTCATTGGCTTTGAGCACTGTCCCCTGTACCATCCTGGCTGCAGTGCTGGTAGTGCTCTTAGAGGAACCACCTTCTCTGGCAATGCTGCCTTTGTGTCCACAGTATTTGTGTCCAAAGGCGAGTCCTTGGTGTCCAAGTTGGTGTGTTACTGACACATCATTCGGAAAACTTCCTGGCAGGCAGGCTGCGGTCAGAGCGGCGCGAGAGGCTGCCCATGTTTCTGAGCGTATTTTGGGTGGAAGTAGGAAAGATCTGCGCGCGCACACACACACACATAATGCCAATAGCAGCTCATTTAAGAGGCCACGCTGTACTTTACCATACCTCTCTAAACAAGGTTCAAGCAAGACAGGATCTGTTCAGGAGATGGATGTTTCATTTGCTGGCTACTGGGAAGTGACATTGTGTCGCTGTAATTCTGAATGGGATGAGGCTTTAATAGGTCTCCTAGAGGGAAAAAAGCTGTTCAGGAGTCCAGGTGTACCAAACTACCTGCCTTTGACAAAGCGCTCATGGAGGAAATTACTTGTAGAGAAACAAATGGAAATGTCAATTAAAAAAAAGTAATGGGGCTCTGAGTTGAGGGTTGGTGGTTGTTGTTCAGTTTCTTCTCAAGAGAAGTGCTGGGTATGTTTCTGTATTGCTTGAAAAGCTTTTGGGTAGCTTCCCTGCCTTAGTTCTATGGATTTTTCTGTATCTGCTGCATCAGAGTTGGAGTTCATGTAGACTAATTTAATATTCTGCTCTAATGCTTTTACACTCCTGGATGTTTTATTTTTCCAGTTTTTTACAGTGCACCTTCCAGTGTCTAAGAGCACAGTGCCTGCATTCATCAGCTCTGAGTGGCCTGATCTTCGGTGACTGAGTACTGGTTAGTACAAACCCCTATGTTGGGGAGAGTAGGGCTGGAACGGGTGCAAACTACTCATGAGGCCTTGCTCCCTCATAAGAGACAATGATTGTGGTTGCTAGAACAGGTAATCTAAAAGACTTTTCTGAAACAGCCCTACAGCTCTTCAAGACATACTGGTGGATTTGCTGCTCGTTGTGTGATGCTGACAGCATCCGTTGTGCCTGGCTGCAGTGGGGATCAGCAGCTTGGGCCTCATGTGCTAGGCTGCTGACAGGTTTCTTGTACTGTCTGTTGCTGTGTTCCAGTGGTAGGTGCAGGAAGGGCTTAATGAGCACATTCAGGAAGGCAGCTTACCCACAGCAGTAACATCAGCTGGAACAATCATGTGTTACCCATCTGTGGCTCGTACAGTGACTTGCAGAGACTGAGGAACTGCACACTTTTAAGCAGAGAGATGTTTAGTTTTTAATGCTTTGTGTATTTGCTTGTCAGATGTGTCTCTAATTATTTGTTCTTGCAGCAGAGTAAAACCAGCTACTTCAGGATAACATCTGGAGAAAGCAGAGAGCAGAACCCACACTGCAGTGTGGGGTGAGGGAGCAGTCCCTGCAGCACAGCGTGCTGGACACCCACTCTGCAGACTGGGTGGAAGAGAAGACTTTGCTTCTGCTGCTGCCTATCCCAATGTCAAATCTCATTAATTTTTAACAAGATATCAAGCATTTACTTTCTGTCTGCAATCTCCAGGAGTTGAGTCCAACCAAAATACTGCCTTTATTGCAGCTTGCAAGTCAAGATGCTGGACCCGAAGAACTGAAGGCAAGTAGGCTGCAGGGGGCATTCAAGGGGAAGGGTTGGAAGAAGTGTGTTCTTAGACAGAAACTGGCAAACCAGGACTGATCTTGAGATGGTTTTTGAGTCATTTGAGTCCTGTTCATGGGTCTCTGCCTCAGGCAGTAATTAATGATGTGGTGTTTGGCTACGTTCACAGGTTGCTTCCGTGTTCTAATGCAAGTTTTCCACGTTTAATGAGTCACAGGGGCTACCTCAGCCATTTAGCTGCCAGCAGGAAAGCAACGTGAATTGTGGCCACTTGCATCTTCCTCCCTGCCCAGCCCTTGAGCCTACAGCAGTGAATGAAGACACACTCGCTCTTTGGTCCACAAGTTGAACCTTCAGTGACACCATACTTCAAAGTCAGTCACACACTGGCAGAGCTACAATTACCAGCCCTGCTGGAGATACAGAAATAATCTCTTCAACATCAAAAGATGTTTTCTTAAATGGTAATTAGTGTCTCCATGGGTGGATTGCTTCATAATTTTACATTATATGAATTATTTTTCTTTACATGAACAAGATGAGGCTGTGTGACCGTGAGGACCTCTGCCATTTCAAATTAGCTAAGGCATCGGTATTGTTTCTAAACTAGCTAATTATGCTGAGAAAAGTAATCACACAAAGCTTGCCATTTATGCTGGTGAGAAAACACATTCTTTTTTTTTTTTAACTCTTTGCTTCGTCCAGCAACACGCTGGTGGGACTCCTGCCCTGACCGTGTAAATGCAGATGGGTTCCCATCCGTTACACATGACAGTTCCACTTCACAGGAACAAGAGAGTTGTCTGTCATTCAAAATCAGAAATGTTTTGAAACACCAGGCACTGCAAGGGGAATCAGTTTTATTTATTTCCCTACTATCTTAGGCTTTTGGCTGCCTACAGTTTAACAGCATGCTGGCTTAGACCCCGCTTAGCAAACCAAGGTGCCAGCAAAGGGAACAGCTTATGAATCGCCGGACACGGCTTCCTGGCATGGGCAGCAGGAGGGCATGGGCCCTTCCTGAAGGCCTGCAAGCTGAGAACCAGAGTACACGTTCTGCACCTTTCAAAGGTAAAACCTGGAGAATATTTTTCTTCTGCCCGTGAAGTTAATCCCCTTTGTCACCAAGTCGTTAAGAATATACCCAGGTAATGGCTCCCTCTGCAGAACACAAACCAGCATCATCTCGTTCCTGAATTGTGACTTCACTGTGAGTACTGAATAGCTCCCAGATCATGGCTTGAAAGATCCCAAAGTACAGACTCTTAGACCCAGGACCTGACCTAACAGTGGGAGTGCCATGCAGGTCCCCAGGTCCATCTGTAGCTCAAAGCAATACAGCCTTTGCGTTTAGTGCTCATTTCCCAGATGTTCCTTTGAAAACAAGCCGGTGACAACATTCCACTGAGTGGAACCAGGCAGAGAATGACTTTCTGAATCAGCCATTCTCTCCCCTTGGGTTATTGTCCCAGGAGGGCAGCCCAGGGCTGTCCCTGCCCAGCCACAGGTACAGCCAGTCCCCAGGACAAGGACCTGCGGCCATCAGGGTCTGGGTGCCCCACAGGTCAAGCCTGAAGGGGTTGCCCAGAGAAACCATCAGGTCACAACGTAATCACATGGACTCTTCAGCTCTCACCGGGTTTAAAAAGCTGCCATGTCCTCCGGGGACTGATGGGGCAGGCAGGCACACACGGCACAGGAGCAGAGGCATCACTTCTCCAGTCAGTGCTGTTTGTGTCCCTCCTTCAGCTGGGCTACAGCTGCACTGTCTCTGGTTCTGCACAGCCTGTGGAATATAATGTCTTCAACTAAAGACTAAAAAACTAAAGCCAGGTACGAGTTAATTATGTGAAGACTCTTTATTTAGCAGTAAATCACACATACTGGCTGAAACCCCTAGTGGATTGCAGCGCATACATTGCTTTTACTTCTTTTAAAGACTTACTTCAGTGAAGAAAATAAATTTTTTAGAGCTTTCAACAATTCAATATTGGATGCTAGCACAGTAAGGCACTCTGAAATTGCATTTGGAAATCAAAGCTCTCCCCTTGTCTAGGAATCAATGAAGTCATTTCTGATACCAGCACTCTGTACAGAATATTCTCCCCACACAATTATTCCAACTTCTGAAGCTGCAGCAAGAAGCTGTCCTGTTCAACGGCAGTTTAAGTTCAAAAGGAAAGTAACGGTTCTTTGCTTAGTTTGTCAGAGGCATCTATATCAGCTTCATTTATAGACTTTTAATGATCTAAAACTAGGATGTAATGGCAAGCCAAGCTGTGCCCGCCAACAGCATGTGTTTGCTGTCCTATTACTGCTGGCTAAGAAGAGCTGAGAAAACAAGTACGGGAAGTGGGAGAAAACAGGAGCTCTGGGTAACAAGATCTGCTCCAAAGGTTGCTCATGGCCAGGCAGGGTCTGTTGATTTCCGTTTCTGAAATTCAGTTTATTTATAGAGCATTGTCCAGAGAACGACAGAAATGACTACACTTACTGATTTTAAAATGTCCACTCAAATATAAAACTAGAGAGGACTAGAGTTAAAGGGCTGTCTGGGAGCTGCTGCTCTCTTGGACACCCTGTCTCAGGAAAGTCTCAGGTGGGAGCAAAGTAAATCTCTGAATGGTTCTTTTCAGGGCACAGTCCTGCACTGTTCTCTCTTCTTCACTGGCGTCCTTTCAAACAGAGGAACCAGTGAAGAACTCCCTTGTTGTTTAGGGTAGTAACAAATGGCGAGCTGCTCTGGGGCACAGCGTGCCCTGGGAAAGCTCCATCTCCAGCCTGGGAAAACTCCGGAACAGTTTGTTTGTTTACAGTGGGACAAATCACATCATGTGCCAGCCTATGTTTGCCCAGCAAGCACATTGAGCAGCTCCTTGCCTACGCCTTGGCTGCTCAGTTCATCCAAACTGTAGTATCTGTGAACAATCTTCTCCTCTGTGACGACAACCACACGAAGCCCGTGTGTATCTTCTCCCAGCTGACAGCCCACTGCAGAGGAAACCACCATTTCCAGCCCTTGGTAGGACCCTCCAGCATTCCTGTGGTAGTGTCCAGAAAACACAGCCCTGACACCTGTGAAGGAAGCAGACAGAGAGTGTGTTTAGTTGCAGTTTGTGTGTGAGTTGTGTTCACAGCAGAAGTGCTGCGGCCGCACGCTGAGGCTGACACGGCCGGTCCAGCTGCCGGGGCCATGTCTGACTTCACTCCTCAACCATCACACAGCACAGAATGGAAAGAACACCATTCACCTGAACTTGCATTTAAACACATAAGTAGTAAACATTCTATACTGTTTATATACATAAGAATATGCACACACATATAATAGGTACATATAGTATATATGTAAATATACATATGTATTTATATAGAACAAGAAATTCTAAGAGTAATGAATACTTGCTCCACCATTTAGGGTTACTGGACTCACTTGTTTGTGCTTATCATCCTGCCCCCTCTGGCTGGAAAGAAGGAACACTCTGGAGGCAGCAGATTAAAATTAGAAAACCCTTCAGTAATGGAGAACAGTGTAAAGCCCAGTGCCTCCAAACAGAAGAGGAAAGCCAAGGTCTATGGAGCTGCACTTGCCAACTGCGATGCAGAAAATTCAGCAAGGAGAGCGTAAACCTGCTCACCCCAGGGCAGTTCCCTTAGGGAAAAGGGGGGCAAAACAAACAGATGGGATGATAATTTGTCATCCTTTCCCAAAGAGCTCGGGGTTCTCACAGGCGCCACAGAGCCAGGTCCATCAAAGAAACCTAATGAACAGAGGCTGACAGCTGCAGTAATGGGGGGAGATGACAGCAGCCCAAAAAAGGACAGGCTGACAAGCTGTGAGAGGCCTGGTACTGAATTAACCCTGTGAATTAACCCTGACCTAGTCCAGGGTGCCAGCGGGGCAGGTTTGTTCTGGTTTCTTCTGCCCTTTTCTTGACTTAAGGCTGTTCTGTGCCTTCCTCTTTATAAAACAGACTGTATTTTGGGGTAAAAAACTCGCTCCGTTATAAACCTGGAAAGACAGACAGACGTTGGATTTGGTACAGGAGACAGCAACAGGCTGCACCAAAAATTCCCAGGTAGAGCACATGCAGGTATCATTCCACTGGGCCAGGAGTAGAAGCCAAACACCAGCAGCAGACGACAAAGTGGACAAACACACTTCATACTTAAGGCTTCATAATGTAGAAGAAAATATTTCACCAGCACTTTGGTGTAGATGATGCCCTTGGCTGAGCATTGTCTGTGGGATAGCAACACCAAGTTCATGTGGCTCTTTCCATCTATTCCAGCAACCTGCCATGGCACACTTTACCCAGGGGGCTGCAGATGCTCAGTCCTGTTCAGGTGCCAGGCCAGAGAACGGGTGACCTGTGAGATACCACAACCTTAAATGCACTGGGAAAAAGGAAAAAGCCAGCCAGCAACACCTGATTTGTCTTCAAGCAGCAGAACTGCAAGCCTGGCTTCATGCAGTTGGCCACATCCATCTTCTGCTTTGTGGGAGTGAGTGATTTGGAGACTGATATAAAATACATAAACCAGGCTTCAAAGTACAGTTAAAAATTAAGCAGCTTGGAAAGCAAAATATAAATTATTCTGTTGTGTGCCTGGTAAGAGCTACATGGGCTGTCACACTTCAGAATCCAACCTGTGCCCATCTGGAGTGGCTCATGGCATAGGCATCCTCACCTCCTTCCTCACAGAGCAAAGCAAGCCCCGTGGGACCTCTGTGTAAGACCGACTGGTCCAAGCAGCCCGGTGGCACCATCCCCAGAAGAGACACCCCAATGGGCCTGAGGAGGACTGGGCTGGTCACTGGTTGTGGCAGCTGAATGTGGGGTCAAGGACTGAACAACCAGGACCCAAACGTTTGGGCTGCCAGATCACTGCGCCCACTACTGCCGTGATGGAGAGTAGAGACACAGCTTGATGCAAGCAAAAGTCAATTTATTGTATAAAATCATTCCTTTAAATATGCTCAGAAGATGGCATGCTTTAAACAGATGGGTCCTTTCAAACATACACTGGTCCGGGCTACATCTGATTGGTCAATGATCTACTGTCACACCAGTTTATCATGCTAATACCTCGCTAGACAGAAGAAATACCTTTTCTTTCAAGACATGATTCTTAAGGCCTCTTCTGGCGCCTGACCCAGCAGGGGCCCTGCAACAAGTTGCCACCTCTTGCTTATTTTCCCCAAGGTTTATGGCCTAAAGGCCCCATCATGTTATCTGTTAACCTGGCAGTGCTTGAGGCTTTGTTTTTCAAGCCCTATGCCACACACTACACCTGCAAAGTACCCCTCATACCTGTGAAACGCCCTCACTCCCTCTCTGTGTAATGCCCTTCCTCTCTGTGCAATGCCTTTACTCCCTGTGTAATGCCTTTACTCCCTCTCAGTCTGTGCAATGCCCTTGCTGGCTTGCAGTCAGTGCTGGTGCTCCAGCACCCAGTCCTTTGCAGTATTTTCCACCTCTGAAGCAGAACTACTTCAGTCAATGAGGAAATTAGGAACCAGTAACACTTTTAAGGCCGCAGCACGGTGTGAGCCCACAAGACACAGGTCTAGTAAGGGAAGGGCGCATTTTGCAAGGGAAATAAGCATGCTCTTCTCCCTCACAGCATCCACCTTCCTGAAGCCCCCTTCCCATCAGCCACAGAACAGAACCTTTGGAAATGAAAGAGGAACAGAAGCCAAGCCTCGTGCCAGCACACGTGTAAATTAACCCCCAACATTCGGTTCGGGTTTAAGTAGGTGGATGGAGGATACAAAAGCAGTAAAGCTGATTTAGTTACACTGTACCAAACCCCATATCTCCCCTTGGAGCAGCCCACCCCAGCCAGCAGACAGACCCTGTAAAAAGCCCCATCTCAAAGGAAATCTAGGTGCAATGACTACGGTTAAAGCAGAGTGGAAAATAATGCACCCTCGTTTATCCTGAAATACCAGAAATGATTTCATAAAGGCAGGTGCCTGGAAAGCAATCCTTCCCACACAATGGGACGTGGGGCTGGGACTCGGACTTGAACTGACCACACACCCCCTTCACTCCATAACTGTACCCCCAGGTTTGCTTCAGAGCCCAACTTTGTGAGCTGCTCCCAGTCCTGGCTCCTGGCACACCAGCCTCACCTCAGCAGGCACCCAAACTGCTCAGCCCAGTCCTGGAAGGTGTACCAATACAGGGGGAAAACGACCAATGTAAAAATAACCCAAGGAAAAGCAAGCAGAGCGTCCGAATGGGGCAGAGACTGCCTGGAATAATCAGCACAGGCAATCAGCAGTGTGCTTTATTTAGCCAGAGCCTTCAATTAAATAAATGCTTCTCTCAGCAAAAGCAAATGAGCCTGTAAGAGAGCAAGAAGGCCAAATTGGTGCAGTATGAACAACATCATAAATACGTAATGGGCACAGCACAGCCCTTGCCTCTCCTCCTGCACACTCTGCAGAGAATCTGGGGACAAAAGTGGCTCTGTCCGTGCAATGGAGTTCAACAGGGTCCAGAGTATTGCCCTGCACGTGCTGGTGAATGAGTGACTCCTCACAGCAGCATCAAGAGGGGCCAGCGCTCACTGCCCTGCACTCACAGGCTTGTGGCTCAGCACAGGGCAAGCTCAGCACAAGCAGGAGGAGACATGGAGACACTGGAACACTGAGCTCCCTCCCCCAGCCACTGCATGGGGTCTCACACCCCAAATCTAGACAAGAATCACTGAATGGGTAATGCTGATACACTGAGTCCCTGACAGACAAACTGCCAGGGCCAGGGAGAGATATGAAGCACATTGCTACCGTGTGCCCTCTGCAAGGGCTTGGCCAGAGGAGGAGGAGGACAGGCTACAGGCATCGTCACTCTAGCTTCTCTGCTCTTATGTTAGCCCTTCAAGCTGTGTGATTAAGTCAGTTCAAAACAGAATCATGCTTACCTAACAATCACCACTTCGCCGGCCAAAGTTCCTGCTCAGTGGAGAACAAAAGAAAGGGGTTATACTAGCAAAAGTGGATCCTATAAATCTATTTGTCCTAAAAACTGCAGGAGCTAGAGAGAGCAGCAGCTGAGCAAACCAGAAGCAAACCAGTGGAGAAGCAGTTCTGTAAAGAACTGGCTCCAGCACTACAAAACAAGTGACAGTGTTTAGCCACGGTCTGTGCAGATGAACTCCCTCATCTGGAACAGAACTGATGTTCCCTCGATGCAATCTGGGAGTGCTCACATCACTCCATCTGCCAAGCAGGTGCTGCTGCAGCAAGAACGATGCAACAGCATCAGCTGCAGGCTTAATGGAGCGCTCCGGCACTGCGCAGACCCTGAGCCCCACACGCCTGTCACCTCCCACCAACACAGCTCCAGTGGAAGGAAGCAGTCCCACCCGAGCAGCACCCCCTTCCCAGCCTCCTCAGTCAGCCCCAAGCAGCATTACAGTAGGAGAGTCGTGTGAGGGAAGTGGAACTGATATCTGGAACTCAAAGAGTGTAAATATGGCATGATACAGAATTTACATCTGAATGAGAATACCCTGCTAACTGCTGGGTGCAGACACCACCCAAGCTGGCAGGCAAACTCTTCAGTAACTTTACTTTGTCGAGTAATTTGCAATCCAGAGATGGATGTTAAAGCTCACTGTGTTCTTACACCATGGTGTAGAAGAGACTGAACCTGGTCACTACCTGCACCACGAGGATGTAATTCTGAGGCTGATCTAAACCACTCAAGTTGAGAGTATTTAAACCTACATTATCTTAAACACCGACAGAGCAACACATAAGCAAGCACTGGGATTACTCACGCGGTGTCTGGGGTTTGCCAAAATCAAGGTCTCAATGGCAGGAAGAAGAAAATATTACTCCCTTGTCAACTCTGATTACACAACAAAGAAAATAATGAAACATAGCATATGTTGTCTGGTAAATTTTAGAAACAACAGCTTTCAGCACTCCGTGCTTTAATTTTGTGCTCAAATATATCTCAGCTGTGGATGTTGGGAAAGCTGCCGCTTCCTTCAGCGTGGCTCTCCTGTCATAACACTTCCACGAGGGAGTGTAGGTATCACACTCTTCCCGTGAGTAAAGGTGTTAGAAGTTACAGCCCCTGCAATCCCAAACAGGGTGAAAAAACATGCCGCGTAATAGAGCTGGTGTGAATCTCCCTGTCTGCAGGAATTAAGGACTTTAACCATATCTGAAGAACTGGTTTCAAGACATTTAGATGAACTTAAAACTTTTTAATTAAAAAAGCTGCAGACCACAGGGAATTTCCTCCCATATTCTGTATCTGCTACCTGATTCCCTCTTGGATGCAGAGTCTCTCATCTGGATGGACCAGCTGTATTCTTCCTCTTGCACTGAACAAAAAGTCTCTTCTCAACTTTGCTGGGGAAAACCCAGCTACTGACTCAGGTTTTATCCAGCTGAGCTCTTAAAGAAGTTCAGACATTTGCTTAAATGTTTTAGTCCATTATTGCCACTAAGAAACAATTATTACTACAGTGTGTAAGTAATGGAAGTAATCTCAGCGTGGCAGCGATGGTCCTCAGGACAAAAAGTCTTTACAAGATTGTCAACAGCTCAACAAGAATTCCCGTGCTTTCAGGTCACAGAAACCAAAACTTTAACATCCTGAGAAGATGATATGGGAACCAGAACGTAAGGGAGAAGTTCTGTTACAGCCACATGTGTTTGTCACAGCAGCTGCCCAGCTCGGGTGGGCCTGGCCGATGCCAAGGCCCAGCCCATGCCAAGGCCCGGTGTACGCGTGCACCCAGCGCTCCCGCCCATGGGTCTCCCTGTGCCTGGCCTCCAGGAGACGGGCATCAAGAAGCCACAAATGTGCTTTGAGAAACGTGTCTGTGCTCCAGTGACAAACCGCTGATTCCCACTGCCACCAGAACCACTCCTCCCAGGACAGCGCTCCTTACAAGGCCTTTGGAGAACCAAGGGACCCGAGGATCCCTCAGCTGTGCAGCTTACAAGCATGGTGTAACTGCACAGTGGTAATACATATTTACAAGTGCCAGATTTTCAATTTATAAATATTTATCATAAGGACATGATTTTATCTTTAATTAGCCCAACTGTTAAGGACACTTCTAATGTGAGAAATGTAATTCAGTATTTCATACCAGATGTAGCCTCTACAGCTAGTCTTTTATCTCTGCTTGTAATGAGCGGATACTTAAACCAAAAACATTACGTAATGTGTAAGTGATTAGGAAAGAGTAACTACAGAAGAGCTGGGCTCCGAATTTACAATAGTAATTTTCTGATGTTGCATACTTCAACCTGTGCAGCCTTTACAGCTCCAGCAGCACCATCGCGCTTCAAGCCTCTATTTATTTCCTACACAAACCCAGCTGAATTCCATTCTTCACAAAGACCTGAACCACTGGCTCATCCTTCCAGTCTAGTCTCTCCGTGACCAGGTGAGTCACAGCTCCATGTCTGGAACTTCTGGAAAAGGGTGACCACGAAGGCTGGGATTCCAGGTCTGATCCAGGCTTATCACCAACCAAAATACCACGCCCACCTGCACCATGGCATGGCCAAACACAACCTCTAAAGAATGAACCTCACTGACTTCTCCTCTCTCTTCCCCTCTCCATCCCCTGAAGCCTACCCAGTGTTTGGTAAAGCCTCTGGATACCTGTTAGGAGAATCAGTCCGACATACCCCTCTAAGAGACACGGCAACAGAACAGTGGTAACACTTTGCATTGTTTCTTTGACCTCCTGATCAATTATATTCCCAGTTCTGTGCTACCAAATGTCAGTAAGTCGTCCGTACGACAGAAAACTCCCCAAAAGACCTGCTGCCATGCCCACACAAATGCTGATGTACTGGCACACACCTGAACGACCATGTCCTCCTGCTCACAAGCTCTCCAGGGGACTAGGAAGTCTTTTAGCCACAGCCTGTCAGTCACTTCGCTGCCCAGCTTCCCAACTGTGATCCTTTCCACTACATCAACCCCAGCACAAACCGAACCAAGATATCAGGCATTCTCAGCCTGTCTTCTTATGGGAAGAAACCACCTGTAAGCCTTGAACCCGTGAATCTGCCTGGGGTAGCTCTGAGTTTTGACCCCACTGATTGGAAACAGAGATTCAGAGCTTGGAAATTCAGCTGGGTTTGGGTGGGTCCAGGTTGAGCAATGCTATGGCAAACGAGGGACAGCATCATAAGAACTCGCATTGCTCAGTACTCCAGGCAGCCAGAGAAGGTGACAGACACCCCAATGAGTGACGTCAGGCTGGGGGGAAACCTGAGGGACCTGTGCCCCCAGCAAGGCGAAGGCAGTTATCGGGAGCGATGGGAACAGCATGGAGGAGTAGCTGCACAGCGTGTCTGTCTGCATGCCTCTCAATTGGTGCCCCATGAAGCCAGGGGATTTGGGGTGACGTACTGGTCAAGGGGCCACCCCAGAAATGGCTCCTGCAGTAACTGATACGCAAAGGATTGATCTCTGCAGAGCAAGGCTCTTTTTAGCACTGAGTAAATCTGGAATGCATTACACTGGGTTTAAAATTGGCTCAGTGTGGGAGCAAACAACCTCCAAGGTAATTCTGAATTCTGTTTCCATGCTTTATGTAAAACATAAATTCTGCATCTCTCTGCTATGGTGATACCTGATCTCCCAGTCCTTAGGAAGGAAAAACCCTGGTCAAGTACTGCCAGTACTTGCAAGTGCAATCCTTGCTACTTGCTTTAAAGTTACTTTTTGTTTTTCACTTTTCAAAGTTTTTGGGTTGCTTTGGTACTTTTTACAGGGGTTTAGACACAGTTGGTAGTTGTGACCTATAGGGAACAATGGGGCTTATAAGCAGCACCTAAAATTCCTGTAAACAGTGCCATTCAGGTTAAAGGTACTCTGGCAGCATAGTCATAACAATCTGACACAACAGTTCACAGAGAGGAAAGCTTGGGAGCCTACCTGCTTTATGGAACTTGTCCATTAGCTCCTGACGAACTGATTTTTCCAAGTTGAAGTAGTCGTGGTCTTCATCAGGTTCCCTCAGAAACAGAGGAATGTGCTGAAACACGATGATGTGCTTGCATCTGTGCTTTCCAGCCAGAGCCAGCTGCTCATTGAGCCATGCGTCCTGGGCTTGCTTCAGCTCTGGGCAGCGGGACGAATCGAAGTACAGCTGGGAATTCAGCACAAGGAAGAAAACACCTCCGACCCAAAAGCTGAAGTAGTCATCTCCCCAGCTCTGGCAGTACTCTGCGATTGTTTCTCTTGTCGGAGTGTTGCCGATGTCGTGGTTGCCACTGACAAACACCAGTGGGATGTCTTGGTCAGCGCTCTTCAGAACAGCCTTTAAATCTCGCTCCTGGGCCTGTCGCCACCGAGTCCCTATGGAAAACAACCACGTTTAGTGTTCATGCTCTCTTCCTATCCTCACTGTCGGCTTCTGTTCATGGAAACATGCGCAGCAAGAGAATATTCTGCACTGGATGAGATCAGAACATGCAGGGGCTTGACGCACACCTTCCCTGGGCCAGGGTTTGCCCCTCAACCCCATGGACCCCACGTCTTTCACTGCAGGAACTATTTTAACAGCCAAAGTGTAATTAGTGGCTTGGGGCAACTCGTGTGCACGGTGAGTCTGTTTTCATCATGAACATGGCATTTGTTTCTAAGAAAGGTAAGTGTGTGCTTTCCAGCCTCTCCCCACCTCTGGCTCTGTATTAACATGCAGCCCCAGACAGTCACTCTTCCGGCTGTCGGAAATCCATCCTTGTTGAGGAAGCTTTAGCTAATTGCTCCATTACTTTACAATCACAGAAAAAATGCAGAAAGGATTTTTTTTTTAATGCAGTTATTTTATTCTAATGATGACAGAGGTTTTTAAAGTTTCCTAAAGAGTAATCTTTAATCTGAGGCCACTGACGTGTTTATTATTCATGAATTAAACGGAGCATTTATAAACTGTATTTCATCCTGCCACACATAACACAGATCTAACATGGGCCTGTTTCACAAATAATAAATGCATCCAAACCATGCCATTCTGTGATCTTTTAACCAAGAAGTTGTAACTGGGACTTTACAAGGACTCCAAGATCAGATTTGTAACATGCATTTGCATATAGGTATGCAAAGCAATCAAACCGTATTTTTAATTTGTGTTCAATTCCGTAACTACACATATTACAGACAGGCATGAATTCCAGGGGCTGTGAGAGAAAAGAGTTTTTTCCTCCACATTTCTCTAAAACACATCAACAGAGGTGGCCCCTTGGCACTCATCGCTAGCAAGGGCCCCAATCCCTCCTCAGCCCCTGCAGACAGGGCTGAAGTATGGCCCTGTGGCTGCTACTGGCATTCCATGGCTTTGGAACAACACTGGGACACCATCTTGTGCCTGAATTACACCTAAATGTAAAGATGGATGTGAGACTTGACCTGACAAAATCCACAACTCCCTGTGTGCAGCTGCTGGATGGGGCAGCAGGTGACTTGGTCACAGTAATATGAGGAACAGTGGCCACAGAATGGATGCACTGGGCAGCAGGTCGGTGTCTGCGGTGTGTTGATGTACCAGTACCAGGTATGGAGAACACCCTTCCCAATCCTGGGAAAAACAGGGCAAACGACACCTCCTCTTACCTGGAGGGCTTGGGTCTTAAAAAATACACCTGGTTCATGCTGTTGTCCACAGGATGGGAACCTGGATGAGGAAAGCACGTCCCCTGCCCCTGCCCACCTTCCCACACAGAGCGGGAAGTCCCAGGCTGTGGGTGCAAAACCACACGGGGAAGGGTGGGGATGGGGTGGGGTGAGGGCTCGCCTGGGATGGGTGCTGAGCCACTGCACACACCATGTTAATTGCCAGGCGATGGCCCTGGGACATGTGGTAACCTCCTCAGGCATGCAGACACTGATGCACAAGTTGCAGAAATAATCTGTAGAATATGTACACCTCTTCCCAGCAGTGGAACTCGAGCTCTAGAGACTAATGCTCAGATTAGATTTGTCGACAGCAGGGCACTAGTTCCCTCATTTAATGCAATATTATTTCTATAGCAACAGAGAGACATACCCAGCCCTGCTGCAGAAACAGGCTGCTGGAAACCGAAAACAAAGGCTCTGTCGAGAGCCTGGAGAACCGCACCGGGCAGGGAGTATTCTGGGGCAGCCGGGGCTTGGCCTGACCCCTTCTTGGCAGAAGGTTAGAAGGACCCGAAGAGAAGAGACATGTGGAGCTGAGGGTGGGAAGGGTGGAGCAATGCCTGTGCCCTGGGTGCAGCTGGAGGAAGAGCCAGACACTCACACAAGCAGCCACACTGCCATGCTGAACCCCAGCGTACGGCTGAGCTGAGCGAGGCAAGGGAGAGAGGTGGTGACCGAGCGATAAAGGATGCGGCATTGGGAGGCTACAGTGGCATTGCCATAGCAGAAACAGCCCCTTCAATCTCTACCAGGCACAGAGCTGGCTCTAGTCGGTAATTACTCTATTCATTACAAAGAGCATCTGTATCTGATGACATGTATTAGCTTAGAGCTCTGCTGCAGGTGAATGGGAAAAGAATGCACTGCCAAGAGGGGACATAAAGAGCCGGTCTGGGCAGTGCCAGGGCAGATGTAACCACAAGTCATTTCCATTCTGTTTGTCCTGGCATCCTGCTCAGACTGTAGCACCCCAGGCTACAGTGCTGCTTCTGCCAGGCCTGCTACACACAGCCCTGCCCAGAGACACATGGCGGCACAAACCAGCTCCACTGAGGAGCAGCACAGGCACCTCTGGGATGAGCTTACCCAAACGCCTTCAGACAATTTAACATATAGAGACCTAGTGCAACCATTGCCTGGACTGCCATATTACTCAGTCTCCATATTTCAGTGTATCTTACAAGTGTCCCAAATCTCTAACAGTTGCAAACACGTCATTTATAAAGGAAAGCATGAATTTTCAGTTTGAAAAAGTCAAACAGAAAATCACTTAACTATAAGCTTTTACATGAGCAACACTCATGAAAAGCGTTGATATGACACATGCAATCTGCCTAACATCTAACCCCAGAGACTGATTATCAAAGAACAGGTAAGAGCTGAATTGGAGGTTAAAATACTACACAAAATATCAAATGGGAACAGTAACCAAAACTGATAAATGCAAAATACAAGCGTCAAAGCACCACGGATGAGAACGGGATTTATGAAGACACTGGGCCCTTTCCTTCTGTGATTTATTATGATATCAAGAGAATTACTCTGACATCAAAAGACAAGTAATTCCTGATGGAAGCACCATACCATTGTTACAAACAAGCAACAAAGAGATTTGTGTGTTTTCCTGAGCCTTACAGTGCATCACAACTGGTTTAATCACAGAATCTCATTATTTGGGGCACTTTTCTGTTCCCAAGAGGTTTGTCCCTTTTTTGCTGTCAAACGTTTATGACTGCAGTTGCTCTACTCCTCCTGCAAGCCATCAGAAGACTTCCTATGCAGTGCACGCTGATTTTGTGGAGAAGGGTGAGCCCAAGGCCGTACTCACGGCATGCTCCCCAGACCACCTTTCATCTCCAATGTCCTTGCACCCCAAAGCTGTGACACCGACTCTCACCGTGCTGCCTTCTCTCCTACGTTGCCCATCATATCAGCACGGGCAACTCCTCTTCACTGGCATGGCAAAACTCTTACCCTCTTCTCATGTGTCTTCAAGTTGCCATCCCATAAAAGCAGTGATTTGCTCATCGCCCATGAGCAGTCAGAAAGAGACATCATGCTCTCCACTTCGCCCTCGTGATGACACACAGGGCACTGGCATAGGCAGAAGAGATCTGCCAGGCCGCCCTCTTCGCTCTTCCCGGTGCTCCTTAGTCTGTAGCTTCCTCAATTCCTGTTTTAAACCTCAAGTTTCCCCTCCAGCATCTGCCAGAACGAAACCACACAACACATCACGTCACTCCACATGATTGTGGGAAGAACCAGTTGATGAGTTTTAACTAACCCAGGAAAGTCACGCTCCGAAACAGGCTCCTCTGGCTTAGCCTCTGCTCTGGTAGCTAGAATGTTTCCTCTCTCTCCTTCAGACACAGGGATCTCTGATACTCACACAGCCTGAAAGCAATGTCACAACATGCAAAACAATGTAATTGTATGTATTACAATAAAATTATTACACAGTTAAAGATAATGCAAATATACCGTGGAACAAGCTTTACTTACAATGAGCCTCATGTCAGTAGTTCCTCTGAAAAGCAGGAACTGAAACACACCTCTGCCCACAGCTGCAAGCGACCGGCCTGTCCGTACACAGGAACAAAGCAGCCATGTGTCCTGAGACACAAAGTCATCCCGCTGAAGAACCTGCCTGCATGAAAGCCTAAGGCAAACTCACAGCTCTGGGCACCAAAGCCAGACAGAAATTCATCCCCTGGTTCAGCTGATAAGTTACAGTAACAACACTGCAGCAACAGTAAACCCTGTCTGGACACTGGTTGCTCCTGGGCCTTGGAGCATGGCACCAACTACAGCCACGGAACACGCTGTGTTCCTGTGACTGCCAGCCAGGCAGGTCCCACTGAACAGCCTAACCCATGGCACCAACTTTCTGCTGCCAACATCAGCGCTACGCTTTGCTTAAGCCCAACTCCACTCTTGCCCCGACGCATCTCCCAGCACCGCAGGGCTGTCAGCAAGTACAGGCCACCGCAGCCGCCAGGTCTGCTCTGATGAAGCCATCACAAGCAGAACAGAGCACTGCAGTGCTGCGGGGTTACAGCAACCTAGTTAATCAACACATGCCCAAGGTACCCAAGTCTTGCTTGTTGCTCTTTAAGAGACAAGAGTGGGATCCGAATCCTTCACACTCCACATGACTACCTGTGAGAACTGTACAGTGTTCCGAGGCCTCCAGCATATGCACCATTTCACGCCCGGCAGCCTCAGCACCACTAATAACCCGTGACACTCCTCACACAAGTCCTGTGAAGTTGTCCTCAGAAACACCTGCCAAACGCGGGTATGGTAACTCAGGAAGGCACGTGCTGCTCCTGACACCTACGGCATCGTCTATCCTGGCAGAGACCCTTGGCCGTCAGAACAGGTGTGGGGTGAACAAGCTGTCTGTCTGTCCATCCAACGCTCCTTTCTGCAGCCCAAGTAACCTCCCACCCTCCTGTCCCGCTGTGCCACCCTGGGGCTGGCTATGGGTGCTCTGAGCAGAGCTGACACACACAGAGGCCAGAAGCAGCCAGAGTGGCTTGCTCAGAGCTGTGCATAGGAGCCAGACACTCCAGCACAATTCCGATCCTGCACGGACTACGTGAGAGCTGGCAGTTTGAAAAGGACTTGGTTCAGCTCGACTGAGTCCAAACGACATGGGCAAGCTCTGCTGCTGACTTCCAAGGAGGAAGAAGAAGAAAATCCTTTACAATTCCAAGGGACGGCAAAGGCTGGAGAAGGCCTTTGAAGAAGCAAAGACTTCTGAACTAGGAAGAGCTCCAGGCACCTCGTCTGACCAAAATGACTCTGTGCAAGTTACTCCTTCCAAACAGCCATCCCAACTCCAGCAGAACAAAGGTGGGAACAAGGATTCCAACAGAGATACTCGCTGTCCAGCATGCCCAGTAACTACCTGGCCGTGGTGTCCACTCCATGTAAACATTTCTGAGTGTCCACAGTGAGGAGCTGAATTGCTGAAGCTGAGCCTAAGATAAACTAGAGGCAGATTTCCTGCCTTCAGACACTGCCTGCTCACACGTTCCAGGGCTGGGGCTTTGAGGGGATGAACAGGCACCAGTTTTGCTTTCCACGGGAAAGGTGAGTTTCAAAAAAAGCTTACTGAAGTGTCTGAAATGAGTACGGCCACTAAAATGTCTTCATCACCTTTGAAATTAGTAAAAATAATAATGAAAGAGCCCCACCACACTGTACATAAGCCTGAATAGGCACAGCTGCTGATCTTCCTGGGATCGAGCTGGGAATCAAGGTGACAACTGCTTCTGAAGCGAGTGAGAGAAATTAAAATATAGGCAGATTCATTAAAATGAAGAAGCGTCATCGTAATTATATCCCTCAGCACGTCAGAAGAGCGGACAATAGCATTCCTGTTCTGGAATTCAGTTAATTTCAAACACGATGGCTTACTCTGCTTTTAATTAAACAATAATATAAAACAAAGGTAAAGAGAAAAGTGTCATTAATTGACTGTCAGATGCTTTGGCACCAAGTGACCTGGGCAGGAGATGTGTGTATTAGAGATTCACCTTCACTTAACTGAGGAATTAGTACAAATACTCACAGTGTACTTCAAGTGCCATAATACCCAATTCTAGTGGTTTAGATTTCTTCTAATTACCATATACACACAAATGCATCTCACACCACAAGCACAGACATTACTTGCTCACTGATCCATTATCACACTGCTACAGATCAAGCTTAATCACCTCCTATCAGGATTTTTCATGATGCACATTATTAGACAAGTCTCATCTCATTTTGTCTCTAACAGCTACACTTTATACAGTCAGAGCCAACTCAGCTTTGCAGGGCCCTTGCTGCCTCTCTTGTTCGTTCACCCATGTAAGCACAGCAATTAATGAGCAGTAATTAAGCACCTGGCCTAAAGCTCCACCAGAGGACTTGACTGGCCAGAGCTGACATCTGACAGGGCAGCAACATACCCTCCTGAAGTGGAGTTTAAACCCTTTCCTCCAAAGAAATCCCCCCAAACACCAGGAGCAGGATGAGCCGGTGCTTCCCCATGGCTTTGTCAGGAGACCATGGCCAGAACCAGCCCAGCTCCTGGCTAATGCGACGAGGGGGTGGAAACACAGCAGCTGCTCTGGGAATGGACCTACCGCTGGGGCTGAAGGAGGAACACAACACCTCACACTGAGCTGGAAGGGGACTCGGGCAGTGTGCTGTCACTTCTCCAAGGGACAGACACCACCTCAGTGGCACTCGCCAGTCAGGCTCAGAGGAGAGGTTGGGTGCTGAGAGAGGGGTTTTGCTGCCAACCACCCAACGGGGCAAAGGAGGGGACCGAGTGTGCTGTAGGCAACAGGGAAGGCATCCAGCCACAGAGCCTGGCCTAACGGGAGCCTGACCTCCCCGAGCTGTGCTGACAGTGACTGCTGGGACAGCCCTGTCAACCTCCAGGTCCCTTGTCCTGCTACTCACGGAGGTGAGCCTGGGGGCAGGTGCCATCAGGGGTATGATTGATCCCAAGGGTACAGCCAGCAGGCAGCAGCTCTGGGGCTCAGGGCAGAGGTTTCTCTGGGGAAATGCTGATGGAGACACTGGGAGCACTGGGCAAGCTGGCTCTGATGTCACCGTGAGGTGCTACTGCCATCCAGATGGGCAGAAAACTACATGGGTGACAAACTGGCTGGGCCCTCTGGCTCGAAGGGTGCTGGTTAATGGCACACCATGGGAAAGCAATGCTAAACTCACCAAGGCTCCCACTTGGTATGAGAAAAACAAACAGATTTCCAGAGTTTTGGAAAAACGTAGTGACAACAAACACTATCCAAATCAAGCCTGTGCTAAGTGATGGCACACTACCTTAACGCACACAAACACCTTCAGAAGTCAGGGTTCATCATCGTGCTGCACCCAGGTGTAAGTGTTGCTTAAAATTCTTGATTATGTACCACAATATTAGTGCTACTAGGAATAGATATCCTATTCTTGATTATGTAATCAAGAAAAACTTCTGAAAAAATATTCAGAGTACAAACTACTTTTAATCAGTAGCTAAATACCAAGATAGTGGTGCTGATTACTTCGCTGCTCTAATGACATCTGTAATGGATGCCAAGTGCTCTGCCTGATTGCTTCCCAGCAGATCGGGATTCTGTTCATCACTTCTAGCTGCTGGAAGCCTGAGGTTTCTTGGAGTTCCTCTGCATAAGGCTTCAGCATTCCTCCAGCTAAATGGCCGCAGTGCGTGCTGTAAAACAGCCACTAAAAGCTTTACGACTGGTGCTCTACGATAGAACGCATGAGAGGAAGATCTGGGGTGTGTCACCCACCCCCTTTCATCAACAGCCTGTGATTTTAACACAGTGTGATCCAAAGGACTTGATGGACCTTGGCCAACGGATCACAAACCAGAGCTGACCCTCAGCTGAGCACCACTTTCTGCCGTGACCAGGCTGCACAGGCAGCTGCCATGCCCTATCTCTAACGCTGCTGGGCGTTCGGCTCTGGTAGAGGCAACACACAGGTGATTTAAAGGGCAATCTGAGACGCTCAATAAGAGACTTGTACAAGCCAGAGCTGCAACAGTTAAACGTAAATCAGTGTCTCCTTTCGTGTCATTTCTGATTTTTGCCTACTGAAACAATGAAATTTTAATCCTTTCTATTAACTAACATAAAGGAATTGATGCAGCAACTATTCTTGGAGAGACTCCTCGGTGGAGGAGTAGGGAGCAATCGCAGTGCTGTTCTGCCATGGACATGCACTGTGCAGAGATAAACAACTTTGGCTGGAACAGTGAAAATCCTTAACTTATTCCAGCAAGGGAAGTATTACTATTGGTCTTCAATTCTGCAACTGTTTTCATCTGCAAGGGCTCTGAAAAGCTATTTGCCATAGAAACTCCCCGATTCTCCATTTGGTCTGTTTGTTACCACAGTACTGCCAAAAGGCTTCTTACCAGCTCAGACTTTTGCTGTAACAAACAATCAAAGTGTTGGCAAATTTCAGTATTACTCTGATAAAAAATTTTAGAAGGAGTTCCATTTCAAAATTAAGAGTTTAATCAGTAGCTGACAGCTTTTTATCTTATTGTGCCTCCACTTAAAGTTAGAACTGCTTAAGTGGATTATGTAAAGAAGTATGAATTCAAGCCCAGTATCAGTACTGGAATTAGCGAGGAGCCTTGTGCCATACGACAGAGGAATACAGCTGCTCTGGCCTTTCATCCCAGCCAGAACTGATGCATAACTGTGGTGGCAGTTCAAGACATACCTGCTTTAAGAGCAAGGCAAGAGCTCACTGCTCTGTGAGATCACCCCAGCCCCCAGTGTGTACAGGGGAACGGGGCAGAAAGCTGGAGAATGCACTTGGTACCTCCAAACCTTCCAAAAACACTCTCTGCAAGGCTGGTGGCAAGTGTTTATCACAGGGGATTTCTCTTCTGATAGAAGAACACGCAGCAAACAGGCTCGTACAAGGTGCGATTTGGCTTATTGATGCCGCTGCTTTGCAGCGCCTGACACAGAACAGCCATCACCCAGTCAAGACAAGGAAGCCGTCAGCACCTTGGTAAAGAGTTTTTAAACCCAGGGCATGAGCTGTCTTGCTCTAACAGATCATTTCTTCAAGTTTTAACTCTTTTTATGCTTCGAAAGACTGTTTATGCCAGAGCAAAGTGTGTGAAGGGAAAAGGGAGGAAAAAATCCTCTGAAAAAAATAAAATTTCTCTTCCAAAATGCACATTCTCAGCTCAAACGGAAGTGGTTTTAAACATCCAGATTGGATTAATCTTCCATGAAGTGTTTTTCTGACCCTACACTCCTGCCTCCCCACCATATCCCCTCCTAGGTAAGTACATACAGAGCCATAACCCACAGGGACCCATGCTGCAGAGCGACTCACTTCTCCCCCTCTTATCAGTTCAGACAGAAAGACAAGTTGCACTTGCATGTGTACCAGCTCCTGGCACAGCAAGGCATCCTGCCAGTGCATAGGCAGCGAGGGAGGAATTGTTCCAGGCAGATATTCAGAAATCCCTCTTGGCAGTACGTTTCCGTAACTACTTCCGTAACTATACAACAGCCTTGTGAGTATTAGCATAATTTTAATCAACAAGAAATTACTAGATGAATTAATAAAGGTGGCTCTCATGAGGTGATCACAGAATCATTTAGGCTAGGAACAACCCTTAAAGTCACAGAGTAACCAGCTGCTCCTTCTTGTGATCTCCTGGACACTGCTCTGGGCAGCTTCCAGTCCCCACGCCAGGCACAGCACACAGCCCCCAGCAGCACAAGCCTCTCGGTTATTCTACATGTCTGTGAGCAAAGTGAATACATGAGAGTGTCCTGCAAGCCCGACAGGTCTGTGTTTGGAGTCCGAGACACGCGTGGAGGGGACAAGGGTGACACAGAGCTCCCTTGCTGGAAGAGGCCTGCAGGGAATGCTGCATGCTGGATCCAGCCCCCTGCATCACACGTCAGAGCTGGTGCTCTGCAGGTCACAAAAGGCTCAGAATAACACGCAGACAAAAGTACTCAGGACTCTGTGTTGGTTTATGAGCCTCCCAAAGATATCCAGGTAAAGTGAAATGAAAACTTAGCTCCCTGTATCGTTACCTTTGTGAGTGAAAGGCCCCGTTCAATAGGATGCAGCACACACAGTATTTGTCCTGAATTTTCTTCTTCTTACAAGGCTACCAAAGATAACATATTTGCAACACTTCAATTAAAATTCCTCATCAAAATACTTACTCAAACTCTGCTAACAGGAAGGACAGATGACTCCTAGGAAGAGATTATTTTATGATGCTGGGGTAAACTTGTACTTCCAAAATAAATGGCAGAACAGAAACCCACAAGCCAACTCCTAGCGACAGCCCTTGCGTTATGAGCAGGCTACTGAGGTGTTACACAGCAGTTTCAACCCAGCTCAAATCTGTCGGTTTTTACACTTTCCCACTCCATCCCTAAAATTGCATTCTGGTCATAGGAACACAGAGAAGAGAGCGTCTGTAGCCTGTAAGTGGTGTCAATCAATCTGACAGCTGAGGTGTAGAGTGCACTGTGGCACCCCGAAGGACCCGGCAGAAGGGCCCCGGCATGCTCCGAGCCCACAGTGCAGAGGGGCTGGGGGGCAGGTGGGGAGCAAAGCAGAGCACGGTGGGACGCGTGCCGGACCCTGCGCCTGCACTCCTAGGACAGGCATGATGCCCCATCCAGGGCTACCTGCAGCTCTGCACTGAGATCTGCTCTTCAGACCACCTGCCAACTGGTAACTTCGCTGCTTCTTTCACTTCCAAGACGGGCATTTGTCCTCTTCAAAGAGAAAGTATTACCTGTCTGTGTTAAGGCTGTAACTGTCAAACTCAAATCCACCTTTCTCCAGGGCCTGCTGTCCCCCCTCTCTCCCTCTGTACACACAAACACGCTGATCTGAGCCCCACACAACAGGGCACGATGCAAGAACTTCAGTTTGTGCACATTTTAAGAAATTAACTATAAACCTGGTGAATTTACTGGGAAGCCAGAGAAACCTCTGAGCGTCACCCACTGCGGGTACTCAAAAAGCCACAGCCAGCTCCCATTCCTTCAGCATCACTCTCCCCAGTGCCTGCAGTACCTGCTTGTCTCCTCAAAGCAGTCTGCTGTCTTCTTACAAGCATAAGGAGAATGGAGTTACGATCCCCGTTCCACAGCCTTACCTGGCATTCCGTGGATCAGGTCTCCACACAGCACAAAGAACTTGGGTTTCGGGGTTAGCTCGTTAACAGCCCGCACCGCTTGCTCAGCTAATCTGATTTCTTCTCCCCATTCATCATCTCCATTGTTCGTGTCTCCCACTGCCCAAGCTTTCATCAGCCCAAACTGAGGATCCGCTCCCTGGATGAAGTAGAAGGGCCCCTTCCATTGGTACTCATCACCTAGGAGGGGAAAAAATGTAAACAATGAAGCACTACAGAACCTTCCGAGGAGAACGGAAGTGTCCCTGCATCATTACACTGCTGAGGTGGTGTTACTGAGCGTTCAGAATCCTCCAGTCATTCATACAGGACAAAGATACAGGCAGAGGAACAGAATTTCCTCTAATGGGTAGCTGCAATAAATGAAAGTATATTAATCTAATTATACCACATGGTAATTAGAGACTGATTAGAGGAAAAGAAAGTGAAGAGTTCAGCAAACAGTGCTGGAAATTACAAGATGACAACATAGCACGAGCATGTAACATTGGATTTCATTTGATGCTTTTAAGGCTCCAATTATTGCTTCTTTAATTAATGAGTTAAAACATAGACATGTCACAGTTCCAACATGCTTGTCCTTCAGTGATTACAGAGCTGCAGGCTTTCTGTTCTTATACCTTGAGAGAGAAGTCAACACAGCACGTTCTCTGGATTCAGAGCGAAGCCTCTCACCAGGGCCAAGGCCCCACACACAAACTCCAGCTGCGCTGGCATCCACAGCCACGAGGAAAAGCCCAACTCAGAGCTGCCACTTGCTCCTGAGACCCAGGAGGAACAGGGGAGAACCCAGACACACACTGCCACTGACAGTCAGGGCAGACGGAGTACACAAGTATCCCCTTGTATGCTTGTTCCTCCAGCACCGACCAACCAGTACCACAGAAGGGTTACTGCAAAAAATAAACATCTCAACACCAGACAAACAAAGCAACAGCTGGCTACAAGTTAAAACCAAAATGGGTACCCTGCTTCCTAGGCTTACACCTTCATTTGCCACCTGAACACTTGTTTGGGCAGCTGGTTCTGGCTTACTACATTCAGCACTTTGGGGTTTTAATATAAAACAGCACTTAACCAGTTAAAAGTTCGCTGACTACATCCATCTATAGTTGAATCTGGACAAAAAAAAAAAAAAGATACAGGAAATTGTATATTAAAATATAACCCACAAACATACTTCCCCCTTCTCTCTGGCCTGAAATGCTCCTCTTCCAGCAGCAGTACCCCAGCGCGGCCACTGCAGGACAGACTCCTAGCATTCCTTCAGGCAACACAGCACGGGAGCATCTTCCTTTGCAAGAGGAGGGAGTGTTTCTTTGAAGGAAGGTCAGGCAACCGGTCAGGATTCACGCCTCACACCACGGGCATGGGTGGGTAGGCTGGGGTGAGGGAGGAGGGATGTGGGCAATGCCTGGAAGATGCTGCAGTTGTCACCTGTTGCCATGGCATCAGACCACATCCCCAGATGCAAGCTCCTAGTTCCTTGGTAAAGTAATATTTAACTTTTAAACAAAATGGTTTATGGCCTCTGAACCTTGCCTGTTAATTCACACCGGCATTGCCTTGCTCCACATCTTACAGTCAGAAACTTCTAGCCATTCATTAGCCCTCAATTCTGAAATGGAATTCACTCCTCCAGCGCCATGGCTGGCTCAGAGAAGTGAGTGCTCCACGTGCCCACTGGTTTGCAACAGGAGCCTCACTGAACCATCCAAATGACACAAACAACTTAGGGGCTGAGTCCTGCGTGGCACAATGCTGCTGCCACACAAGCCAGCTCACCCACTGCAGAGGTGCTGTTGGGGGGCATCAGCTCATGGGGCTGGCGGTGGAAAGCTACAGGAGAAACAGGGAGCTTCCATCAGAGCCTTCATGGCCTGTACAAAGTAAAACCCAACGAGTGAAGTCAGAAAGCGCAATGTGTGTTGTAGAAGAGGCACACTCCTCAGACCCACTGAGTGGGGAAACCTCCGAGACCTCTGCACAGCACAGCAGGGTGTTTAACACCCATCCCTGTTCCAGCCTCTGACCAGGCAGCATGGGCCATCCACACTGAGCAATCCTGCTTTGCACTGACTATCCTGACGCCAGTGTTTTTACCGTACTCGCCTGGGTAACACAGATGCCAGGCAGAGCTCAGAAGGTTGTGTGTTTGTGAAGAGCATGTGTCACTTACAGGCATGGCGTGCTTCCCTTTCCAGAGGCAGCTGGAGCGCAGGCAGCAGGTGCAGGCAGCAGGGCTGGACCAGTCCCAGGAACCAAGAACTCACAAGGAGCATCCCAGAGAGACAAGGCTGGCAAGCGGGCAGCACCGGCGGGGACCAAGCCGAGCCGGAGCATGGTGGCTGCAAAGCCCAAGCTGCATCCATCCCGCCACCTGCTTGGAGGCCTTCCGCCTGCCTCAGGCTCACCCCACACACAGCTGCAGGCTGAGGGACCTGGGTGCTGCCAAGGCCGTGCAGACGCTCTGGTCTGGGTGGGCGAGTGACGGTCACGTGAGGCAGAGACACACGGAGATGGATTTGAAAAGAGGTTCAGCACACAGGCAGCATGGAGAAGTGGCAGAAGAAAGGAGAAACAGAAGATGCAGGGGTGGAGGTGAGGAAGAGTGGGGAGAAAAGGGAAGAGATAGGAGGTGAAAAGAGAAAGGAACCGAAAGTGATGCAGAGGTATATGCTATATTCTGCTGCAGGAAAGGAAAAGATAAAATGAAGAAAGCAAAGCAGGGACAACAGAAAAGATCCAGGAATAAGTGCTACAGAAACAACACTTCACTTAAAATGTGAATTTTATTAAGTGGTCCTAGTCAAATAATTCAGTCAGATTTTTTAATTTGGTAACTTATCAAATAGTTACCAAAAACATCAGTAAGGTTAAATAAACATTTTCTACCTTTGTCTTATGTGATCACTCCAACTAGAAACTATACAAAACCAAACGAACCTAGTACTTAAACCAAGTCCTGTTAGCTTATTACTTATTGGGCAGCTCTTACCAGTTCAGTTCAGTGCTTACTGATGTGGTTCCCCACAAAACAAAGTAACACATGGGAACAAAATAACGCACAGACACTCAGCTTAAACGTATGGCTTCAGCCCTTGCTTCTTGGGACTGTGCTCCAACCTCTGTAAATAAAAGCAGAGCATCAGGAAGAAAGTGGCATTGGTCCATGCCCACTGGTGCCCACCTGCACAAGTGCCTAAGCCCACCCTGGATTCAGCTCAGCAGAAAACAACTCCTCATTGCCCTGGATTTTATACCCACTGAATCACAAGGAGTGCCTGGGCAAATCCCTCTGGCGCTGTGCAGAGGGGCCAGCAGCACGCAGCCCTGGGCAGAGTGCTGGGGGAGCAGCTGTTGCTGCTGTGCTCAGCTGCTGTGCTCCAGCCCGAGCCTATGCGCCGCAGGGCCTCACCAGCAGCTGGGACTGTTGCCATCTTCCCTCTGAACACAGCAAGCAGCAGCTTCTGTGGGAGGGACGTCACAGGCACCCTTCTCGCTAGGAGTTTCGATGGCCAAGCTGTCAGGTGAGCTACATGCTTGTACCAGACAAAAAGCACCTAGGCAGGGCTGTGGAGAATGAGGATACAACTACTGAACGACCTTTTCTGCTTCACCTGGCAAAACTGAAGGGAGCTGAGTGTGCCTCCCTTGGGCCTGCATCCCTGCCAGCACCGAGGTCACTGTCCACTTCCTGCACTTACCACAGCAGCAGGAACACAAACGCCAGGCGAGTCAGGCACTTTCTCTGGTAACCTGTGTGCTGGTGGTTCCACCGCAGAGGGACAGTAACACTGCAGAGATGCTCTTACACACCCAGCCACACAGCCCTGCTTCCCTTCCTGTAAGAGCTGGGCAGCTGATGGCCACGACGATGTCCCATTTCCGAACATGTTGGTCCACCTCAGCCCCAAGAGCTTCCCAGTCACTCCTGGCTCCCATGCATGCCCAAGTGTGGAGAGGGCAGCACCTACACACCAAACACCACACAGAAGGCACAAACTTCTTCCTGGCAATGGTTTCACAGGATACCTTGAAAGGGATTTGTTTTCATTCCTCTCAGTCCTGGCACGGCTTGAGAAAGCAATGAAGGGCTCGCACTACATCCTTCAGAACTCCCTGCTTAGTATTAAAACATTATCCACAATTATGACTTCAAAACCACCGCTGATACTGCCTGGTGGTCCAAAAGCAAGAGACTTCAGTCCAAGGAGATACGTGTTCTTTCCAGCTACGTTTTCCACATGTACCAGAGAGACTACTGAAGACTTGGCTACTGAAGGTTCTGTTGAATGACCAAGGCAACCAATCACACAAGGTGCAATTTCATGCATCGGGGGAAAACCCCATCAAAACAGGTATCAAACCGCATTTTTCAGAGGGAAAATAAAGCCCTTTAAAAGAATAATTATTGTAGAAGTGATGTACAGTGAATCTAAACTACAGAGATTCTGTCAGCACACACTGACAGAATACAGTTTCTCAAATAAACTAGGCATTTTTCTATGTTAAAGATAAAATTTATCTGTTTTTAAAATACATACTTTCAAACTTCTTAGATAATTGTCAGGGTAGGAGATGCCCCCTCAGATACAGTTTATTTGTACCAAGGGCTACAGAACGCTCAGCTCTAGTCATGCCTTCATGCTCACCCCCAAATTTAACGTGCAAATGCAACACAGAGACTTTGCAGGCCAAGACTGTAGGTGTGAGGGGGGTGGCTTGCATAATGACAAGGTGAAGTCACAGAAAGTTGCTCAAAACCCACGTACAAATTTGCCTAATTCATACAAGAGCTGGGAAGGGAACACACCAGCTGGGAAGCAGTTCTGGTCGGTGCTCAGACATGCTTCTGCTGAGGAGCTCTACAAGAGTGACCACAACGGGCATAGACCCAATGCTCTGGCCAAAGCAAGGAAAAATAGATCAACCACAGTTGTATTTGGTTTCAACGGAAGGAGAATTACAGCCAACTGCGATGCCAGGGGCTCAGACCACACGCACAGCATTTACCAAGGACTTCAGAGAAGACAGAGAACAACCCAGACTGAGTAAACACCACAGACAGCAACTGTAAGGGTGCTAGCAGAGCGGGACAGCATCCTTCAAAAAGCTAAAGCATCCACATAAAGAAAACTGGAAAGATTTCACACACTGGAAGGTTAGATACAGGAGCCCAAGAAGTCAAGCTAAGAGAAGAGAACTACCAGAAACAGTGTGAACGTGAGAACTAACAAAGCCCTTTTCAGAGGAATTCAGAACAGGTGGCCCAGCCTGGCAGACCCTCAAAGGCTAACACACGCTCCAGACCTGCAAGGTGCGCCCCAAGATAAGGGCAGAGCTGAAAACCAACCTGTACCCACACTCGTTGTGAAGATCCAATGCCAGAGCTCTTCCCTACAGATGCATCATTGGGTCTGTCTCAAATCAAACTGCCAGCAGATGGATCCATAAACAGACAATGACACCAAACCTCTTGGATTAGATGGCATCTGCAGAAGAACCACTAACCCCTGGGGAGGTGCCTCTGGCCGAAAACTGCCCTTACACCAGAGGGGCGGGAGGAGGGCAGGATCACTCCTCCATTTACAAGGGTTCCCTGAGCAATGTGTAATGACCAACAGCAAAACTGGTGTCTGGCCATAAGAGAAACTGCTGCAGATGGCACCTACTGCACTTATTGACTCTTCAGAACGAGCATCGATGGGTTTAACCAGGCAAGGGAAATCCACTGGAGGCCGTCTCCAGAAGGCACTGAACCATCAGGCTCCAATGGCTCTAACTGAGGCCAAGCTGTCTTGAAAGTCCTCACACACACAAACCAGCGGTAAGAAAAGAGGAGCAGACAAGACATACAGACCCCCCTGAACCTACACTGGGCTCCATACCGTTCCACAAGCACAGAACAGTCCCTAACAGCATCCCCACAGCGAGGGAGTAGAGCTTCCTAAAATGACACCATTGGGCGCAGTGGATTAGGGCTGGTTTGCAGAGCTGGGGACAGGCGTCATCACGCTGTCGCTGACCATGGAAGCGGGTGGACTGCAGCACACGTGGGAGAACCACCACCGACGTCACAGGAACGAAGTGGCATGAAGAGAAGTCACCTCTGTGCTCAGTAATGGCAAAACAGCAGAGAGAGGAAAGGAACAAAGAGCAGAGAAAAACAACTGAGACGCCCTGAAGGAGCCTGGGCAATGGCTGGTGTGGGGCTGACAGAGAAACAAGGCCACACATGGGAAGTGACTGTAAGGATGCAATACCGGCTCTCTGCCTCCCCCACGCAAGGGTTTCCAACCCCCAGCAAAAGCCAGGCACCAAGGGGAAACACATCTCAGCCAGTTATGCTGATGGCTCTGTCACTTGCTGCCTTACCTGGAATAAGTTCTACCCACCCTCACAGAACGCTCTGTGCGGTACACTACCAGCACTCTGAAGGCACAAGCCAACCCCACATCCCACACCAACACCACACACCCCACGGCTCTTCGGGAGAAGCGAAGGGAGGATTTACCCCCATGTACAGTTCTGTGTCTTCCCTGAGAGACTGACAGAAGCAGCAGACACAGAAAAGACAAAGTTCATTAAAACCATAAAGCCTTAGTATGGGCAGTCTCTTGTGGTACCACAAGTGTCTACGTGCAGTTTGCCACCGAGGACACAGGCAGTTTAGATCCCTCAGCCCGAGCTGCTGGTGCACGCATGGCACATACCGAGAGCTGATCCCAGGAGGTTACAGGTGTAACTGCCACATTGTGGGAATGTAGAGGGAGCAAACCCCTCTCCGTCCACAGGACTTGCAGTAAGGAGAAGAGGAAATTAAGCCCTCAATGGCGACCCACAAATTTAAAGAGGAAGCACTGTGCCAAGCCACGGGAGTGTCAGGACACATTCTGTGCGGCTATCTGCTTACCAGGAGACCTGAACACCGAAGAAAACAATAGGACACAAACAACCGGTTTTCACCTTAAACTCCAAGAATCTTTGACCCAGCTTTATCAGCCCGTGGCTCTGTTCCCCGCCCAACCTCCATCATTGAGTTACTGAACCGCCGTGTTGAATTTTAGCCTCTCACGTGTGACAAAGACACATTGCACCCAGAGCTAGCAGCTGGGCTGTGAAAGTCCCGAACAGGGCTAAAAACAAGCAGCGGGTGAGAAAAGCCTCGGGTCGTATTTAAAAGGCAGCAAACGAGGAGCAGTCGGGGAAAAGAACCGCCCCCGGAAGGTAGACACCCAGGTCGCGTTTTCTCCGTGCTCAGGCAGCGTTCCGCTGCCCCGGACCCGCCGGAGCTCTGCTCCTGCCACGGCCTCGCCACAGGGCTGGCAGAGGTGTCGCTCTGCCCCGACCCCGCAGCGAGCGCCATGTCGGCTGCTCCCTAGCCTCGCCGGCGGCCGAGCACAGCACCGGGCGCCCAGGGCTGGGGTCCCTCCCCCGGGCAGCAGCGAGGCCCGGCGCTTCGTGCCGGGGCGGCAAGCGCGGGGAATACGACCCCTCCCGCGCAGGGCAACGGGCGGGGGCTGCTCGGCCCGGGGACGGCAAAACGCGGGCGGGGCGCTGAAGCTCCGTCCCGGGCAGAGTCCGGCCGCGGCCGAGGCGCCGGTACGGCCCCGGGCCCGGGCGGAGCGCTCTTAGAGCCGAGCCCGGCGCTGCCCCGCCACCGGAGCGGGACCGGCCCCGAGAGCCCCAAGCTCCGCGGCGGCCCCGCGTCTTCCCCGCCACGCCCGGTTCGCGCGGCTGCTCCTCGCCGGCAGGACCCCCGGCCTCGCCGCTGGCAGTGCGGCCCCGGCGGCTGTACGGCCGAGGCTCCGCGGCCCGAGGAGCGCCTTGCAGCCGTTTGCCCGCAGAGCCGGCCTCGGCGGAGGTGTCGAGGTGCCTCTGCTCTCCCTGGGCCGCCACGGCTCCGCGCTCAGCCGAGCCCCGCCGGCTGCACTTCGAGCGCGGCCCGCTGCCCCGGGCCCCGTCCCAGCCCTTCCCCGGCGCTTCTCCCGCTGCCGCCAGGCAAAGCCATGGAGAAGAGAGGCCGGCAGCCCCCGCCGAGGGTCCGTCCGGCGCCTACCTGGGCGGAAGGCGGTTAGAACCCTGCCCCGGGCGCTCAGGAACGCCTGCCCGTCCGCCATCGCTGCCTTCTCGACACGGCAGCTGCGGGAGCCGCCGGACGGCGAGGGGGCGGTGCCGCTCCGCGGGGGCGGTGCCTGGGCGCGGGCGGGACCGGCCCCGCCGGCAGCGCGCGGAGCGGAGCGCCGGGGCTGGGGCCGGGGTCGGGGTCGAGGTCGAGGGCTACCCCGAGCAGCACCGCGGCCTCCAGCAGCGCGCCGTGGGCCAGACGAGCCGGCCGCTCTCAGGCCAGAGAGAACCTGGCGGAGCCCCCGCACCTGCGGCCGTCCCTGCCCGCGGGCTGGGGTCCCAGCAGCAGGCTGCGCTGCCGGCGCACGGCAGCCGAAGGCCCGGGTTAGCTTGGCCAGGCAGGGCTGGCTTGGTTATCGCTGGACTCCCCGCCGGTAGGCGCGAAGCGTTGTAGGGAACCTTTGTTTGAGGCCGCGTTGGGCACGGTGCTACAGGCGTTTCACGCGGGTGCAGCCCACCCAAATGTGCCAGCGCTGCCATGGGCACGGCTGCAGGAACAGGCCCTCACGCTGTGGTGTGGGACCCGCTCATGCTGATGTGAGAGCAGTCGGATAAAGAACCCAAAGTGATCTTCAGCCTTGGCCGTGTCTATTTCCCTCTCGCAGGGCTGAGCAGCCGTGCAGGGAATGTGCGGCTGGGTGAGCTCTGCGGGAGCAGCTCCATCCGGATCAGGGGGAGCACGAGGCTGCCTTGGCAGCGAGTGGGCTGTGTGTGGAGCATAGGGACAGGAGCTTGTGATCAGCACACCCAGCTCCCTTCTCCGGAGTGTGGATGTGTTGCCAAAGGCAACCGTTTTCCATGAGGCAAGTTGTGTGGTCTGAAAGACTGAATCAGGCCAGCAGAGACGTGCCTTGGGACCTCCTGGGCTGATCCAGGCCCTGGGGATTTCACAGCACTCTTTTCTAGGCACGTGTGGGGGCACGTGTTGTCAGTTCTGTGCTGGTGCCTGTCTGCAGGATGGGCCACAGGAGAGCCCCGGGATGCTCAGCCTCCTCCGTGGCTGAGCGTGGTGGGTGTGCGCTGCGTGGCTGCCTCCTCCTCCTCGGATGGAAACCTCTGGTAGCACCTCAGTGCTGTCTGCCGTAACGAGGGTGCCGCAAGACGTTTCCACTTGGTAATTTCAACACATTTCCCTGTGATTTTGCAGTCTGAGCTGCAGCGTTTCCATCCACAGAAATAAAGGCCCATGTGCATGTCCCCATGAGAGCTGCAGGTGGGAGTGTGTTTGCAGCAGGGGAAATGCTGCTCTCACGCTGCCACATTTGAAGCATGCATTTTTGAAGCCAAGATCATGGACCAAATACTACACAGCTAAACTTACTTTACTGTGACTAAATCGTTTGAAGTTACTACTGGTTTGTGTCAGTTTAATTATAGATTTTCATAGACTTGTTCCAGATAAGGCCTGGATAAGGCAGCAGAATTTTGTTACAGGACTTGACTTGTTACACGAAGTGTCATATATGTAATGACACCAACTAAATAATTTCAGTACCACGTCACTGGTCTTATTTATAAAGTAAAACCAGCATAATTTCAATAATTAAAAAAAGTTAGTGTGAGCACAGAGAGGCTAATGTACCACTCTGGAGGAGCACGCAGTACATGGAGAGCGAGATGGGTACAACCTGAGAAACAGAGGCATCAAGAGGGCAGTGCTTATATAAGGCTGCACTGAGTAAAGGCTGCGGTCGGAATAGTGCAGGTCTGGGGAGGCCAGACTCGAGTATTGCTCTGGTGTTACATCGCGCTGCAGTCCTTACACCTCTCAATAGCCTGCACATCCTGAAAAGCCCAGTAGCAGCCACTCCAACACGCGCTTTCACTGCACGCTGGTATGTATGAGTCCTTGGGGGGTGAGAGGAATAAAGGCAGTTAGGTAATAAAACCCAGTGATATGAAAAGGATCCCATCGTTGTGTTTCTTTTGAGACAACCTGGACTTGCTGAAAATAAGTAATGCAGACAATTTCTACTAATCTCTTCTGCCAGCTCCCATAAATCCCCCAGCAGGACAGCATTCCTATCAGACGTAACATCTGGGAAGGTTTGGCGCATGATACTCCTCCTCTTGCCCTCTCCAAAACAGCTACTGGATAAAAATGAGCAGGTTTGGGGAGGTTAGAGTATTCTCTCCTACTAGCCCACTCATGTCCCTATCTCCCTTTCCACTGCCAGGATGACTCTGCCAGTATAAATAAAGGGAGCGATCTGAGCCTGAAACCTGACAGGATGGTAAAATTTACAGGCTGTTCCTCTGACATTCTGTACAACTACAAACCAAGTGCTCTGCTAAAGCTGCTTATCAGTGTTAAAAAAAGGTCCTGTGACTCTTTGGCCTCGATACCAAATGGGTTTCGGTTTCACAGGCCCCCAGAGCAACAGAAGAAATATTAAAAATGTTTTGCACAAGCCAACTTAAAAAGACTGGCTGGCCAGGGCTGGTGCTGTGTTGCTAGGAAGGGAACACTGGTGACATTGATTATTTCCACAGTTAAGAATCCACAATGAAATTGATTTTTATCTGACTCATTTAGTGTGGGCAGGCTCCATTTGTTCAAGAAACCTGTAATATATTCCTTGAATCACTGTAACTATGAGAGATATGAAAGCTGATGTAACGAGTTAAACACACTATTTAACTCAATTTGTTTTGCACACTGAAATCCCGTCACTGACACAACCTGGTAGAACCTGGGTCTGCTGGTCGCTTTGGCAAGATGTCTCATTCATTCGTGTGCCATCAAGAGTTCTCCTTCATCCACATGCCTCTGATTTTGGATTTCCCACCCCAAGGCTTCACTTTCAGGTACACCAAGTGCTCGCACCTTTCCTTGAGCAATTGAGACCGGGGCTGCCTGCAAGTTCCAGAGTCACGAGCAGTAATGAGCCCAGCGAGTGGGAGAGCTCGACTAGAAGCAATTATCTGATCTGGTGCATGCTTTTGCCACATTAGACATCTGCTCCCAAGGAGCTGGGGATGTTTGGGTCATGAGTTTGTACTGAAACTGATAGACACAAAAAACACGTAGGAGTCCAGCAGGTCTAGAGACAGATGGAAAAAATAAAGGCTTTAACCCAAGAACCTGCTTCCAGAATTGCACAGAAGATGCGTGACTGGCCACTGCCTCCTCCTGCACCATCTAAGAGCTTCTCCAGAGCTGTGCCAGTCAGAACTGGGCGGCATTTACCTGCATGATCCCTGCTGCTCCTCAAGAGCTCCCAGTCACAAATGGGAGGGAGTCAGGCATGTAAATAGACTGGAAGGAACTCTGTGATGCACCTGTGTTTTAGGAGTGCTAATCTGCTATTGGGCTTGGCCTAAGAAGAAGATCTAGATTTAAGAGCTTTCAATTCACATCTAGATCTAAAAGTTGGACTTTTCTTATTTTTAAACAAACAGATTTTCCATTAATGTACAGGCAAAAGCAGCAATCTGGCAGAAGCAGCAGTAATTAGTATATGCATCTGTATGCAAGGCTCTCGGTTTCCTCTCTCCTTCTTTGCTGATAAATGACATTTTATTAAGAAAAAAACAAACACAAACAGCCAAAGACCATCCCAGATGATCATTAACCACAGTTGCTATTTCTGCCAAAAAATCAAAGAAGCAGCAATCTTTCAAGTATTAAAATTCAATAAAGAATCAGATGCTTTTTCAACTAGGCTTACAAGGAGGACATTCTTGTTTTACTGTGACACTGATTAACTCAAAACGTGTTGCAAATGTATGGGGCAAATCCCTTTGTTCCCTTGCTCGAAGCAGAAACTTGTTTTTCAGGCTGGAAGAACACATTTGTACATTACAGGTGCCACACAGACAAGTTGGGATTTCTGAAAAGATCACGCTTCCTTCTTTTCCCTTCCTGTATGAAGAGAACACGTCCCCTTTCATACAGAGGAGATACTTGCTCTGGTCACCTGAATTTTAGCAGGCAGGCTGTCTGCAGGTGTATCTCTGAGCAGCATACACATCACCACTCTGACAGGATGTGACAAACTGCACACGAAGGAACGACAGTGCCAGATTGCTGAGAGGAAACCCACCAAGCCACAGCAGTGATTGCCACAACCTCATCAGCTGTGAGAGGGGAGACGCTGTGTGGAGTGAGGGCTTCTGCCAGAGGGAGAGGCTGGACACCCCAGCCCTATCCCAGTGGGAGTGGGAGCTGTAGTCAGGCATCCTCAGGCCAGGAATCATCCTGCTGATGGACAACCGGCTTTCCCCCAAAATGCAGCCTGGCCCACAAACTGCACCAGCAGTCGAGAGAATCTCTGCTACCTCAGGGAATGCTTCCCTTTCTGTCCCCTGAACCCTCAGAGTGCTCCTCTACACACGATGTTCACACATGTCACGTGCCAGGTTTGGCATGTGAAACATCTTAAAACGGACTGTACCGTCTGTGATGTCAGGAGACAGCAGTGACTGAACTTCCTCAAACAGGATACCAGTCAAGGATGCATCTATTTTGCCACAGATTTCTGTAACACAGAATGTTTTTCCCGTAATTAAAGCTGGAGATGAACAAAGAAGGTACTCTGGGACAACCACAGATTAATTTAGCATAAATGACCCATTTAAGCTTTTTTCCCACTCAAGTAATAACTGAAGAAAATGAGTTCAGAGACTGATGAAGGATACCGAATAGGTAATTATTGCTATTACAAACCTCTTAGTTTAATTTGTAGGAAATATGATTTGAAAATTAAATAGTACTTGATTTTTTTAATGCTTCAGTGTGAAGACTCTCTCAGCTGTGCCTAGCACTTTTGTTTCCCAGAACTTCAAGGACCTTTCCTTTTCCATTAATGATAGCATTAGATAACCAGGAGGATCCGTTTTTCAACAGTATTATCTCAGCAATACATTTCCCTCTTCTCTCGGGTTCCTGGTCTAAAGAAGTCTAGGTGTTTTACAGGCCTTGGCTGGAAAGAGATAGAGTGTGAGTCCGGACACAGGCAGAGGCACACAGAGGCTGATTTATGAGCATGGACGCAACATGCACCACAGAGCTGCTGCATCCAGGCTCAGTAACAGATGCGGGCAAGGCTGCATGCCCTACAAGGGAAAAGCAGTCCTGTCTTTTGCTATCCCTTCACTCAACTGCTCTCCCTCCCTGTGTTTGCTGTCATTTTTCTCCAGATTCTTTCCAGTTTTACATACTCATGTAACAATGGAGCCAATGGCAGCAAACACCCTGTGTTCCCACAGCACTGTTCCCGGGGGTTTAACCCTCCAGTATTTGTCAACTTTCTGTTAGAAATGCAGCCGAGTCCAGTGAGTGAGTATCAGAAAGCAGACTTGGACTGAGGAGAGGGAAGTGGCTCTGCTGCTCCCCGAATGTCTTCTTTTCAAAACAGTTTCAAAACAACCAAATTTGATTTGTGGAAATAGTGCTGGGTGTTATCAATACATCCCTACATCTGCTGAAGGATGATCCCAATAAAGACATGTCCCCTGCACAGCAGGCAATGAAGCCCCTCTTCTTGTGACGCCTTGGAAGCACTAGGGAGAACTTCCACGTTTGCCCATGGTCACAGGCATCAACAGTAGGGGACATGGAGCAGGTCTGTGCTCTGCACAACAGCAGACTGACACCAGGAAGAGTGCTGTGTTCACACAGAGCTGAGACCTTTTCTGCTCCTCACACCCATCAGGGAGCAGGCTAGGGGTGCACAGGGAGCTGGGAGGGGACACAGCCGGAACAGGTTGCCCCAACTAACCCAAGGGATATTCTGTACTGTATGGCGTATAACGCTGGGGAAGGCAGAAGGGAGACATTTGTCTTCCCAGCCCCCGTACAGGGGATGGAGCCCTGCTGTCCCAGGGATGGCTGAACATCTGCCTGCCATGGGAACAGGGGAATGAATCCCTCGGCTTGCTTTGCGTGCTCGTGGCTTTTGCTTTACCTGTTAAACCATCTTTATCTCAACCCAGGAGCTTTGTTACTCTTACCCTTCCAGTTCTCTTCCCACCCTGCTGGGGAGGAGCGAGTGAGTGGCTGCGTGGGGCTCGGATGCTGGGGTTAAACCACGGCAGTCTAGAGTGGCGAAAATGCATACTGCCAGTCCAAAGCAGCAGAGGGCCTGAAGGCCATTTATCTACAGGGATGTGCTCAACAGGCAGAGGTGTGATGAAGCAGGTTTAGCTGTGGTGTGCTGACAACACCCATCTGACAACAGACTGGCTGCAAACCTGTGGTCTTGAACTTAGGCAATGGTCTTACTTTACAGGCTCAGCTACTGCAGAGAGTGATAAAGCAGGAATGTCCTAAAAATAGTGAAGCACAATTAACATTTTTGTTGAACACAGTGGGATGGATTCATCAACCATAACAATTTTTGAATAATTAACTGTGCTGAATTTTTCATTAAAAAAGCACAACATTCATACAGTGTAATTATTACAGTGTGAAAGACATTTGAATTAGTACAGGATAACTTTGTCATCGGTAGGTAAATTCGTAGTGTCAGGAAACCTTCTCCTCCCCAGGTTCTAGGAATTATGTGCCTAGCATTCCCTGGCAGCACACAGTGCAAGCTACTATTAATAATATATCTATAGCTGAACATAAGGTATGGAGGGAGTATTTAAAATGTTTAATTATTCAAATGAAGGAATTAATTGACTGTAGCTTTTTTCAGTTCCACAATATTTCTAAACATTAGAAGAGCTTAGCATGCTAGGAAGAACAAAAAACAAAATAAGGGGAAACTGAAAACTTTCCCAATAAGCAGAGCTGTGGCACACACACTGTACTTGCTGTCGTTTGGAGTTACTGGCATGAATCACACCCATGGGGCATTCCTATGTATTTGGAATCCTGAATGGCAAGAAATCAGATGAGAAAAACAGGAGCTTATCATTCCTAGGAGAGTGTAGGCTGGTGGTGTTTGCATATTAACAACCTAGCCAAGGCTCTTGCAGAGGTGGCCAGATTTCCAATTGGTGCTGGCATTTACCAGTTAACTTTACTGTAAGGAAAATATAAATTGACTTTTACCATCTTTTATTTAAATCCATAGCACACACACATTCACAGCAAGATGGATGGTTACGCATGTGCCTCTTCCCTCTAAATCTTTTTTATCTTAGCATCTTGGCAGGAATAGGAGAAATCTTTTCAGGGGAAAGGTACACCACATTTGAGGCTTCAAGAGATCTGCACATTTGAGGGCTTGTAAACGCAGTCCAAGGCTTTGATCTCCGGTATTTAGGCTTAGTCTTTCAAGGGGTGCCTCCTTACTCCTGTTTCATGATGAGTTCTGTAGCTCAAAATGTTTTCAGAGAATGCAGCGACCTTTTGAGTTGCAGATGCCACAGGAATTATCTTGTACTCCAGTGAAAACCTTGAAGAAAGGCCTTGAATGTGAACAAGTAGTGACTGATTGGAGAGCCAGTGGAGTATATCTAGTGTTGGTGTAGTACTCATACTCGTCCTACCACTTCAGATTTGAAGAGTGAAGTCCAAACGATTCGCATTGAGGCTTTCCATGACGACTGTAAGCAAGATGAGATCCTGCTCACCAAAGAACCTCTTCTTCCTTTTTCTGTCCTTCCGCATATTAATCTGAAGTAGCTTCTTCATCTCTTATTAATGGTTTCTGTTAAGTAAACAAAACAAAACAGCAGAAAGAAACCAGGAATGAGTTCTTCTTATGCTGAGAAGAAAGTAGGAGTCAGAGTCCAGATTCATGCGTCGATTAGCAAAAGGCACCTGCTCGCTACCTTCTGCTAGCTGTTCAACCTCTGTGGAAGAGCCCCGGTGAGACAGACCTCTCTATCAGCACTTCACTGCCAGTTGTGATGTTTTCCAGCCAGCAGCAGACTTTTTGTTCCATCCTTCTGAGGCAGCCGTCTGTTTGTGCCACAGAAAGAGCTTACCTATCCGAGTCCGCGCTTGAGATTCCTCTCCAAAAGACAAGTATCATGGGACAACAGCTTGAAGTCAGGCATTTGGAAGAGAGTAACTGGCTTGGGAAAAACCTATCTATGCACGTACAATACATACGTGCACAAAATATGTGCAATATATACAAAGTGTGATTGATGGATCTGATCCAGTGGGTGATGATCCTGATGTACTATGCTTATTTGACATACAACATGTGACGTAATACTGTATCAAGAAGCTGCCCAGTATTTACCACTGTGTATGACACATCTATTTGTCTCCTGGTTCCAAATGACAGCACCTTTTTGCCTTCATCAGTTCTCAAGCTGTTCTGAACTAGTCTCATCTGCCATCGAACTGTTCGATGGAGATCATCACACTCCTTGCTGGAACAGGCTGATGGGAAAGCAACTATTCCGTTTGCCTTTGAGAAATCTTCAAGGCTGATTTGGCTCAAGAGAAGGTCAAACTGAACTGGAAGCCAGATTGGTTTACGTATTTATTTTCAGGCAAGCTATAGCCAAAGTATAATATTGTTAAATATAAACTGTACAGCCATATAAACAGATGATTTATGCAAGCCAGCCTACTTTCATTCATCTGTCAAGGAGGAGGAGGAATCAGAGAGAATCAGTGTGAAGACTCGGCATAACTTTTGTCTGCCCAAAGCCTTCTGTTGAGAATTTATTTGAGGCTGAACTGACTTTGCATAAGGCAAAATTTCCTTCCTGGAGCAGGTTCTCTCAGCCAGCACTGCCAAACTGCAGTAGGGCCCCTCTCACCGTGCGTTTTAAGGCCTTGAGAGATCTGCACGTGCTGTTCATGCGCTCGATACGGTGCAAACCTTGGAGCCCCCCTATTGTAAGGATGCGGTGCCTGTCTAGGAACGGGGGAAGCCCTGACCTGACCTTGCTGTTAGTCAGAGATGATGATGCCATAGACAGACTGGTACTCCAAAGAGTTTCCAGTCTCTGCTCCTGGCTGCCCAAGCCAAGAAATCTGTGTAATTCTGGTGCTGCTCTATTTTTTCCCTTCATCTCCTCGCTGGGAAATCTGACACCCTTTGTCTTAATAAAGAGTGATCCATTCTTTGCTAACTAACAATCAGCAGAGAATACTTGCTTTTCTGGCTTCTGCCAGGTTTGCTTAATTGGACTCTTAGGGTGAAAAAAGCTAGCATAAGGCTATGCTAGTAGTCTCAAAGCTCTGATTTTCAGACTTTTGCATTAATTTGCTTCTGCATAAACTTTAGTTAATCAGATTTCTGCAATTCAGGCAAATAAAAAGCAAAATCCACCCTGGCTGAAATAAGCCCTGATCCCATTTAGATCCATCAGAGTTTCACCTACTAATATTCTCCCAGTACATACTAGCACATCCAGCTTTTGAAGTGTAACTGTTTCGGAAACATCCTGCTATGCATAAGGATAAAGTAGCTAAAAGCTGTTCAAAATTAATTTTGCAATGAAAAAAATGTTTTATGCTTAACTCCTAATATACTAAATTACAGGTTTATAAACCTTGGAGACTGACAGTTGGCTTCCCTGCAGCAGCAGTTCCTCCACCTGCTCCTCAGAACACTTTGTGAAAGGCAGGCACCTCGTCCATGACTTACAAGGATGCTGTCAGCAAGGACACAATGTAGTGCCAAGTGCAGTGTCATTCTCGTACAATGCAGCTGATAAGAGTTTGTTGATTTATAATAGCAGTGCTTACTCTCTGAAACTTAGAGTTGAGTAAATATCTTGACAAAGGGTTTGTGAACCAATGAGATTGGTATTATTTGTTTCACCCTTCACTCCTTTCTTGAAGAGCATTGCAGTATCTTACATAGCCCCGCCTAGCACATATTTATCTCATCTTCTGGTATACAAACAAAACCCAAAAAACCTCATCTTTGTATAAATCTGATGTAAATAGAAGTGGTGCCAGGTGACCTTAAAGGACTTTCTGCTTGAGCTTCTGAACAATAAATTTCACCTAACCAAACGTAACGATACCATTCCTGGTAAAACTTGCTGCGATGACTGAGCAGACAGCTAGGAATTAATATATATATCGGGGGGGGGGGGTGTGGGGGTGTGTGTGTGCCAGAAAGGAGAACTCACATTTATTTATTTATCAGCTAGGGTTTCAGAGGAGTTTTTTTACCAAGAGAATAATATACCATCTGAGTGTCATTTCAGAAAAATCATGCGCCTCTCTCATACAGCCCAGACTAAATCAAAGTGAAGAGAGCATTTTGCCATTTCTGCAAGTAAATACGTAAAGACCAACAAGACTCAACAGATTTTTAGGACAGAATCATAAACTTGTTGTGGTGAGCACCATGATGTGTGGGGGAGGAGGGAGAAGTGCCAGCTGGATCCATCGTCTAACTTGGCAATTATGCTCTGTTCATCACCATGGTATCAGAACACCTTTACAAGCTCTGAGAGTAATCACAGTGAAGGATCTCTAGTTTCTCCTCGTGTCCTGGGAGGGATGCTTTCTTACTCTCATTATTGTTATTATTGTGGAACGGGGAGGTGAAAAAAAGGGATTTTACACTTTATTCTTCGGGAGCTGAGATTTTTAATTGTTCCAGTATCACCAGGGAATGAACGCCACAGCTGCATGCCAGATGTCAGGAAATATTCTCTCTTCATGGTACAGAGATGGCTCTTCTCTTATCCCAGAGGAATGCAGCGTAGTGAAAGGTCATGAAGCCAGTGAGTAGTGGCCTTCATCCTCTTTACACTGCTGGGGCATGGAAAAATTGCTTAGGATGGAGGTGGGCAGGAAGGTAAAAACAAGGACTGTTGACTATGCTGCTGATTTTTATTGGCTTTCCCAGCAGTGGGGCAGCAGATGTGCTGGAGAGATGCCCTTATCCGCCTGCCAGCTGACCAGCCTCCTGTGGGCCTCAGCACGCTGATGGACATGGAGACCGGGCTCTGTTTAAATGCATCCTGGCAGGGTGTCACTACCTGCACTGGAGCTTAAAGGGGCACTGGAAGCAGAAATATAATTTCCTTGACTCTTTGTACATTCTGGCATAAAACAGGCACCAGAATGTGCCTCATCATTTATTATTATTGCCTTTAACTTTTTCTGTTTGGGGTTTTTTGTGTCCTTTAATGTTGGATTCTGGGTTTGCTTTCACCGTGAATAGCACTAGCACGGCAAAATGACCCCACTAAAACAAGCGGAATTTGATGTCCTATAAAGCACATCTCAATGAGAATAGCGTTACTAAACCTTGACACTTAGCGTGGAATCCTCACTCCGCTGCGTTTAATGGCAATGCTCCTGGTAACATTGATGAGTCAAGACTTTGTCCTTTACATACAGCTGTCAGTAAGTCACTAATGATAGCCAACAGACCCAATACTAAAATAAGCCCCTTTGTAATGAGATGTAAAGGCAGAAAACTGGGCCCAGGTTCAGGCTTTGTATGGAGGATCTATTTCTGATCCTGCTGTGCAAGTGGTTTGTTTTTTTAACTTGAGCTAAACATTATGACAGAAACAAGTGAGATAATTGGGTATTATGAGATATCTGCTCTTTTTCACTTATGGTCATTTTATGTGTTGAAATACTGGCATTGTTTATGTAGGAAAGGGCTCCTATTGTTCAGCCATCAAAATTATCTGTTTCTTCATCATATTATGAAGGCTTACTTCAACTGCTCTAGTTTGCATAGAAATTACATGCAATTTCCTTTTAAATTTTGTTATTTTTTCTTTTTAAAGAAGAACAATTGCTATATTCAGAGGGAGAATTTGTTAAACTGGAAAATCGTATTGAAGACTTCAAGGTGTATATAAATTACAGAAGTGACTTTGAAGAGGCCAGCTTTCTGTCAGGTGTGTGGGTGTGAATGACAGACTGATTCCCACACACACCCAAGAAAATTGTGAGTTGTCCTTTTACCAAGTATTCACTTACAACTGCCCCTACATATCTATATAATTTCCGTATTATACAGAAATAATTCCTTTTGCAGCTTCTTTGCATTTTACTCCAATGTTTCTTGCCCATATAAATACACAGATAAAATAATCCATTCTGAAAACTGTACTTTCAGGTGCCAGTGTTTTGTGTTAAGAATGTGTTTAACCTTATTGTTCGCTGCAGTAATCTCCTATATATGTGTTAGGGAACAGATATCCTACATATGTTGGTAACATTAGGTTATATTTAGCAGGTTAGAGTAATCTGCTGATTTAAGTAAACACTACAACAAAAAGATACCACTAGAATCTGCTGTCAGCATCTTCTGCAGCACTTCTCAAGACTCCCTGATGTGCATTTCACATGGCAGCTAAAATCCTTTTATTTGCCCTATTATTTATCCAGCTGTGGGATCACTGCACTTTCACAATAATAAAAACCCCCACAACTCTAGGCAAATATATGTTACAAAAACACAAGAAAAAAACGTTTAAAATGTTCTGCTCTGCATTGTTTAAGCATTTACTTTTGAGTTTGCTATTACCATAACTCAAAGCCCAAGGAGACTGGATGGGTGCCTTTTCCTTCCAGAGGGGTGTAACAGATTACCTAGGTGGATGTTCTACACAGCTTTCCCTGTACATAGGCATAACAGAGCTGTGCCTCACAGAGAAATATCAGCAATGAATCCCCTTAATGTTATCAAAACACTCTCTAGAAAGAAAACGTGAGAAATGGCATTTACATGTGCACCATGAGCTCTTCACGGGTTGTTGCCCGTCCATCAGCATGTGTAGTTGAGAGGTCACTCTTCTCGCTGGCTTGCACGCGAGAGGACAGAGGAGTGAGTCCCTTTGGAGCCAGCCTTGGCACTGCTCTCTACATTGGCTGTCAAGTGGAGTCAAGAAGGGACAGTTGTTACCATCTGCCCAAAGCCTGGTCTGGAACCTCTCTATGTATTTGTACACGTCAACAGTTTTCCAACATATGTGCCTAAATTTAGTCCCTGAATTCATTATTAGGCTTTCAGATACGTGACCCAGTTTTCAGAAGTACTGACCACTCAGACATCTGGTGATTTCAGCCTAAGCTGTGATTATTCAGCATCTCTTGAACAAAATCCCCCAGTGCAGTTCCCATTCTCACTCAGTCGTTGACTGCAGTAGATCTCTCCTGCGGGTCTGTCACCTCTGTCAGCCACGCGGGATGCTCCTGGCCAGGCACAGCAGTCATGGAGCAGATGCCAAGGCCGCATGAAAACTGCAGTGTCCTATTATAAGAGAAGTGTCACAGAGCTTGGACTGTTACTGCTTTCTCTGTACTTATTTCATCTGTCCTGTGCCCTACTGCTTTAAAATCCTGAGGACCTTTAGCAGTTAGCTTCCTCTAAAAGTGGAATTGAACTGACAGAGGAATTTTCTTCTTCATAAATCTGGAAGTTCCTACATCTGTATATCACTGCTGTACATGAGAGAGAAAATACATCAAGCCACGGATGGGCATGTTGTGACAATGAAACGGAGAGACATCATCAAAGCTTATTATGAGGGAAGTGCACTGGTAAGAACTTGAGTTTGGCTGCCTGACTACATTTTGGGAGACATGCAAAATATATGGTGGCTAAAACAGTTAGTTAGGCAAGACAGCAACTCTGTGTTTCTGTGAAGGACGAGTTCTTCACTTCTGAGGTTTACTGCTCAGTTCTGCAGCCCCTGAGGTCAGCAGAGCTAGAACTGACTCACTGTTTTGAGTCCGGCCTGCTCTGGCTTCAGCCTGGACAAGGCACGTTCTAGGCTGAAACTCGTCTACCTCTCATCTCAGTTACAGAGGGCTGTTTAGAGGAGGTATTGGTTCGATCAGCTCCTCTGCTCTTCCAGCACACGCCAGAGCCAGACAGCAGAGGATTAGGACGTTTTCTCTGCTGTGTGTCCAATTCTGTGCCTAAGCACAGCTTCTCTATGCTCAGGCACGGTGTGCAGCCTATTAGACTGACTTTAACCTTGAAAAAATCTAATGCTATTTCAGGACTGTTTAGAAAGGCTTCCTGTCTGCCTTGAGAAGTTGAACTTGTGGGAACAAAGGTGGTTGGGTTTTTAGCTGGAGGGACAAAAAACCAGGAGGTTTTGGTTCTTTTTTTGATCCTCTGCAGCCTTTCTTTCCAGTTTTATTAACAAGACAACAATGCTGTTGGCATGAGTTACGAATGATCTACAGAGCCTTCTTTGTCAGATGCAGCAGTCTTCTGATGCCTGGCCAGTGACTCTGATTTAATTTCCATGGCAATCTAATTTCTAACAAGCAGAAACACACCTTGTTCACAGGTCTTCCAAAACTCTTAAAACTCAGAAGCGCACGGAAACCAGCTTGAGCTGTCCCTCCTCCAAACCAGAGGAGTAGCTGTGCAACAGGCAGGCCCAAGGGCACAGCTCATTTTCCAGTTGTACTGCTGGAAGCTGCTTTAGCGTTTTGGCACTTTTTCCCCACTGCTGTACACTGAAGATGTCTGCAGTAGACGTGTTTCCTTTTGGGTATTTGCAAGTACTCAATTTACCTTCTAAATTTATCTGAATTTCCTTTGAATTAAACTGAACCCATAAGAACTCTCCGGATTTCAGGAAGGCAGCTCCAAACGTGAATGCTGTTACTGCCTGCCTTGCCCCCAACCCATGCAATTACAGTTTTGGTCTTACAAGAAGGCTGAAGAGAAAAATATTAGGTGATAAAGGTAATTTCTTTAATGCAGAACTGCAATAAATTACCTTCCTCCTCAGTGAGCCGTGGAAACAGGTCGCTTGTGCTTTTTCATTGCTCCTGGCTCATTAAGATGTCTTGATGGTGATCCCTTTGCTATGTGCAAAGCACAGTTTTTTCAGACTTGATGACAACAACTAAAAATGCTCACTGTTTGTAAGGTGTTCCAGTTAACGTTGCTAGCTGTGTGACCAGGAGCAGCTCTAGAACTACATGTGTAACCACCCAGCCAGCCCAGCAGCCATGAGAACGGGTCATGACGAAGCTTGGCAGCAGCAATGGGGGCTGTGTTGTGCCTGCTGACTTGAGAACAGAGAGATGTTTGAACTAAACCTCCATGTCCTGTCATTCTGGGCTGTTTACAATACCTGTATGTCACAGGACTGTTTGCAGGATCTAGAAACCTCGTGGCACCCGCAGCCTCCTTGTTAACACATCTTGCTGCTTCAGCCAAGGTGTTTTGTGTCCCAAGCCCCCTCACTGCTCCACAGCAGACACCTGAGGTTTAACTGTACTTTCAAAGACTGGCGATGATGAACATGCTCCCAGTTGGGCTGCTACAACAGAACTGCCACCGCTTCTGTTATCCAGCTGCAATGCATTTTGTATCTAGACATCTGAACATCCCATCACAGTATGAAATAACCATCAAGGAAACAGCCATCAACTGCTTCATTCCAGTTTCCACATGGCATTTCTTATCACAAATTACCTTTCACATCAATAGTGCCTGAGACCAGGCCTGTTGAGCTGTTTTTTTCGGACAGATTTTCACAGCTCTGGAATGTCTGTTAATAATAATGATTGAGCTATAAGGCCCTTCTCAGAAATTAATGATTGGCTAGAAAGCTCCACTGACTCAGTGTTCGGCAAAGGACTGTTCTCTCTAATCAGTCCCTGGGAAATACTCAAAGGTTGATCAACACTGTTGTTAAGAAAAAAAGTAATACAGAATTTGGAACGTGGTTATTGCAATTGCTCCGTATGTTCCAATTGTCCTATCGCCTTCACATCTCTCACCACCTCAACATTCATGTTAATGTGCTAACTTCCTCTCCTAATTTTGTTCTTTTTCAAACTCTCTTATTTACATAAAACCCCCACAAGGATTGCTTCCCAGAGTGTATACAATTAAATAGAATTGAGCACGTGTAGTGCACACATACATTAACATGGAGTACGAGCGTGTATGCATTCAGGTACTGCTGCAGGATTTACCAGAAAGGTAAAAACCAAACGCAACCTACCCGCCTATTTTCTTGATCAAAGTTGAACAGCAAGCATTGCCATTGACCCACACGTGAAAGTCACAGTAAAAACAAGTGAGTTAGAGGAAAATACAACAGGAATACTTACTTTTGTGTGAAGTCTATAGCTAAAATGCAGTATTTCATTTAAGTAAATGACTATGTACTTGAATAAAGACAGTTCTGTGGGATCTAGTTGAAACATTTATCTTCTCAATTGTTTCAGAGGCAAAATGCATTCCTTATGGGATAAAACTGCAGAAAATGAGATAATTCTTACCTTAAAGCAATGTCCAAAAGAGAAGCCTTGAAAGTAGAAGGAGACGGTGCTAAATTGCATTCTTTCATGTTTCTCAGCTTGACAGAGACAGCTGGAATAAATTAGAAGTTTGTTGAGTGGCCTCATTGAGCAAGGCTTTATAAAATCCCATAACGACCCCAGACATGCCTTGGTACTCTGCGCAATGCCCAGTTCTCTCACCTAGCTGTCCTGTTGCCACTGTTACACCACTTGGTTTTGTATTTAGGTCATGCGGGTGTTCTTACTGCTACCCAGTAGAAAGACGTTACAACACCCTGCCACAGGCTGAGCAAAGAGGGTCCTAGAGCAGTTCTGGTCCACTATTAGAACTGCCAGACATGGCGCAGGTGAAATACCTTCACTGCCACCACGACCACCAGGCACTGGGAGGTAACAGCCAGAGGGACAGGCCATCAGTGAGGGTACTGTGGGTCAAGAGGAAGTCTGATGGCACCACAGGAAACTTTTGTTTCCAAGGGGCTTTAACCAGCCTTCTGCCTCCCCAAGCACGTGCCCCTCAGGGTGCAGTGCTGATCATGTGGGCCCGTATCCCTTGAGTGTGAGAGTCTGGCCTGAGGCCTTTGGGTTTCTTTGCTATTGGGAGTTCTTACAGAAACCCCCAGGGACTCAGTGAAACGAGACACTTGTACTGCAGTTAGTGGGGATTAGTAGCCTGTAAAATAAATAACGTTTAATGTTATTATTTCTGCACATGCATGGCGCTAATCATGCAAAATATTTAAGCCGCTTTTTAGCAGTCAGAGAACCTTGCATAATCTTAAGCACCTGCCGGGACTGGACCTTAAAAGTCCCCAGATGCAGTAATGAATGGGAACACATTCATTCCGTGCAGTGTTTTCAGCACAAACTCCATTGCAAAGTGTTAAATAATAGCAGAGATAATACACACGGGAGGAACGATAGGATTTCAGGGGAGGTTTGAAACGATATGCTGAGGAGGCGGAGGTTTTAGGAATTAAATATTAAAGCCCAGAAAGGGTGAGTTTGGTCGGGACCGGCTGTTGGCATTGCTCTGCGAACGGCAGGGCTCCCGGGATCCCGCCCGGCCAAGGGCGCCAGGCTCGCGCCCGAGCGCTTCCCTGCCGCCGCGCCAGAAGCTGAGGCGGAGGACGGCAACGGGCGGGCGGCGGGACCGAGGGCGGGCGGGCAGCGGCCCGCGCGGTTAAATCACACCGTAACGGGCCGAGTCCCTACGTTTGGTGGCAGCATAGCATGCGGGATGGCGTTACCGCTCCCGGCGCGGGCTGCCAGCCCCACGCGCAGCGGAGAGGGAGTTAAACGGCGGGGACGGGGAGCGATTCCCTAAAAAGTCCTTCCCGGAGTCGCTGCTCTGTTTGGGGGAAGTTACTCGAATTCCGGGTCTTGCGACCGACCCGCAGCCCCACCGCGTCCTGCGGAGCCCGCCGGACCGGCCTCGTAGCGAGGCTTGCCGATAACCGCGGTGCCGGGGCAGCGCGCGCCCGGCGCGGCCGTGTAACGCTGCACCTGCGCCCGCCGCGCTGGGAAGCAGCGCCCATTCCCGCGCGCGGCGTTGAGGCCCCATGGCCTCCGCCCCGCCGGGGCCCGCCCGCGCCTCACAGGTAAGTGGCCGGCGGGAACGGCGGCCGGGGCGAGGCGCGCGCCCCTCACCGAGCAGTGTCGCCCCCTCACCGGGCAGTGTGTTCCTGTCCCCGACCCCCCGCCCCGCCCTCACCGGGCAGTGCGGCTCTGCTGTCCGCGCTCGAGGCCGCCTCGCGCCCGCTACCCCGCCCGGCGCGCTGGCCGGTGCCCCCTCAGCGCGGCGCGCGGGAGGAGGAGGGAGAGGCGGAAGAGGAGGGGGAGGCGCTCCCGCGCTTTTAGAGACGCACCTGTGGGGAGCGCCCGCCCGGGCGGCAAGTCTCTTATGTAAGGGCTGGCGGGGAGGCCGAGGGGGGAGTCCCGCAGAGGGGTCGAGGGGGGCCGGCCCCAGAGGGGGCTGGTGGCGGGTGGGGAGAGCCCCGCTGCGGGGCCGCTGGGGAGGGGGAGGCCGCGGCGCCGGGGAGGGTTGCTGAGGCGGAGGGCAGGCCAGCGGGCAGCCTCGAGGCTCCGGCGCGCAGACCCCGCGGGGACCGGGCCGGGCTCGCCGACCCGCCTGGCCCACGCCCGCACGCTGCCCGCCGAGACGGGTTTCCCCGTTGGCGGCAGCCCTTCCCCGGCGGCGGGATGCCGCGGCGAGCACGTCCAGCCTCCCGCGCCCCGCCCGGGCGGCCGGCACCTCCCGCGGGCTCGTGCCGGGGCTTGGCGGGCGCCGGGGCCGCCGGAGGGAGTTGCGCGAGAGCCCGTGCCGGGCTCGGCGGGGGAGCGGGGGCGGGCGCCCTGGCACCGCGGCGCGGGCGGGCTCCGCGCTCGCCCTCCCGCCCGCCGCCCGCCCCTGCAGCGCCCTCGGCTCAGCCCTCCCGCCCCGCGGCCCGCTCCACGCCCCTCCGGCCGGCCCCCTCTCCCCAGCCCGCCGCGCAGCGCCGTGCCCCGCGCTCCCGCCGCCCCCTCCCCTCACCCCCCACCCCGGTCCTTCCCCTTCCCCTTCCTCCTCCTCCTCCTCCTCCCCCTCCTCCTCCCCCTCCTGCCGCGCGCTCCACAAGTGCCGCGCGCTCGCTCCCCGGAGCGGCGCGAGCTGCGGACACCGCCGGGGGCGGCGGCCCCGGGCCGGGCGCGTGGGGCTGTCCGTGGTGCTGAGCGCGAGCGCGAGGGCGCCTGGCCGCTGACCGGCGCTTTATGTGCAGCTCCCGGCGCGGCGCAGCATCCAGCGGCTGGAGCGGCGGCGCGGAGCCGGGGCTGCGCGGCAGGATGGAAGGCTTTGTCCGGCTGCTCGTCGGCTACTTGGCGGCGGACCTGCTCACGCTGGTGTGTCGGGCTCAGGAGAAGGCTGGCCAGCAGCTGGGGAGCTTCGTGGTGCTCTCGGGAGGGAACCACTCCGGCCTCGGGGAGCAGACCGACCCCTCCGAGCCGCCGCCCGCCCCGGACTTCTGCAGGGGCTACTTTGACGTGATGGGGCAGTGGGACCCCCCTTCAACTGCAGCTCGGGGGAGTTCATCTTCTGCTGCGGCACTTGTGGCTTCAGGTTTTGCTGCAAGTTCAAGAAGACGAGGCTGGATCAGAGCACCTGCACAAACTATGAGACGCCGCTGTGGATGAACACTGGGAAGCCCCCTTCCCGCATAGATGACCCTTTACACGACCCTACCAGGGATAAAACCAACCTCATTGTCTACATCATCTGCGGTGTTGTGGCAGTCATGGTGCTGGTGGGGATCTTCACCAAACTAGGGTTGGAGAAGGCACACAGACCCCAGCGGGAGCACATGTCCAGGTAAGGCCGAGTGCCAGGCAGCGGGGTCCCCTTCACTGTTAACCTTCCCCCCCCAATCCGTTCCCTCTTCCCCTCTCTCCTCCCCTCCTCCCCCCCGAAAAAAAAGAGATGAGCCTGTGTGTTTCTACCAAACAAACAGTCTGTGTTCCCCTGCAAGGCAACCAGGAGAGACCAACTTTGGAGCTTCTGCGGTTCCCCAAGCCCAGGGTATCAAAGTCCGTGCACGGTGAGGAGGACTAGAAATAACTGTGGAGTCTGCAAAGACAGCAGTCCATTTTTATCTGCAGTGTCTGACCCTCTCCCCAACAAGATTCAGCAAGTGTTCCCAGATATACTGTGCGTGTGAATAGGAAAACAAAAAAACCCAACCCTGAAAACAGCAACACTGAATTATAGAAACCCTGATGCGTTCCCTCTTCCAACTGTTTCAAAGCTTGGAAAATGTTTTTACTTAACAGAAGGATGTAAACAAATGTCATCTCGCCCTCCCTCTCCAGCTGCAAAATGGTTTTGGCAGGACCTTCCCTACTCCCCCAGCCCTTGCAAGTGTGTGTGAGCTATTTGTAAAATTTCTAAGCTGTGAAAATGAGCCAGGGTGGAGGGGAGGAGAGAGACACAAAAAAAGGAAAAGCCACTGTAGAATTTATTGACCTTTTTTTCAGCTGCTGTTGAGAGGTAAAAAAGGGAACAGGAGAGTCTTGTCTCATCCATCCATGCGTGTGTTATACTCTGTATCCACAGTGTAATGGCTGAGGTACATCAAAGAGAACCTTCCCGCCCAGAGCTGGGCGTGCTGTGTACCCCCTGCTCAGCCACAGGCTGCCCGATGTGGAGAGGCAGGTGGGCAGCTTGGGACAGAGCCCGGTGCCTCAACCACATGCTTCCAACTCTGGTTGCCACAGCAGTTCAACACCAAGGTGTAAAACATCAGTCAAGTTTGCAGTCTGTCTGATGCTTTATGCTAATCCCAGGCACGTGCAAGTAAAGCAGAGGTGGAGAAAGGCATGGAAAAAAGAGCCCAACAGCTCCGATAAGGAGTGTGAATAGATTCTGGCATATTGGGCACCCTTAGCCACAAGGTGACACTGAGAAGAGACCTTCCCCTGAGTATGTGGTGTGGCAGAGAGCTGCCTCCTGCCCTGACCCATAATGGTGCACTCCACAATCTCTCAAGCTTAGATGAAGTCGTCCCTTGAAAGACAGTTTGAGAGATCAACTGAACACCCAGAGCCTTGTTTTTTTACTGAAGTTTGTGTGACTTTTTGATTAACTGCTGCTCCTGAGATGCACAGGGAAAGCCACAAAAATGCTCCTGCAAATGCATCACCAGTTCATTTGCAATTATTTGCTATTTATAAACTGGCTGATTATGGATATGCACTTACTACTGAGGAACAAAGCACAGTGCTGAAATTTCAGTCAATGTTGTGTGTCAGTGGTACTTCTGCAAAGGTGTTTTTCTTGAGCAAGGTACAGTCATCCTTCAGGCATTTTAAGTATTCTCAACCACCAAACTGAGAAAAAGAATACATGGGTCCCAATTTCTTTTTAAAAATCTTATCCTTAAACTACAGAGCTTGTGTGGAAAAAGCTCTCCCTGGCTTCAGCCTCTTTATGTAGTGCCTTCATGCAGGCAAAAAGACAGGGCTCTTACAGTGACGGAAACAGGGGCAGAGTGAAGTTGTGGTCATCCCTGCTTATATGTGGCTTATATAGGTCTTATTTCTACACATAGAAGTGTTTGCTATCTAAAGTACAGGTGCGAAGTATTCCGAAGGGATATTCTGTCTTAGTGTATGGAAACAGAATTGTAGGGGATTGGGAAATCATTCCGAGGTCTTCCAGTTGTGTGTGCATAACGATGAGGTTTCTGAAGTGATTCTTAGAAAAGGTCGTCTGTTAACCTGATTACTTAACGGTGTCTGAGATCTTGTACTTTCCTTGCCATGAAAACGTTCGAGTCAGGATTATATAGAAACTTGGAAAGTCATGATCACATGGAAAAACAGTCACCCACTCAGTATACATAATAGCTAGTCATATTCTGAAAAACCACAGCTACAGCTTTTTCTTTTTTTTTTTTTTTGTTAAAGTTCTCCCCCTCCTTTCAGCTGGGGGTGGGGGGAAGCTTGCCATTAATTTGGAAAAGATTTAGATTTGTAAATCCCTTTGGCAATCTAAAAACCTGTTCATTGAGGGAAGAATTGAAGTAACCTTTCCATCCTCGAATGTGTGTTTAACAAAAATATTCCATCCCAGCTCATTTTACGCTACTGATGTGCTGGAAAAAAAAGGGCTGCAATGCCTAAGAAATAAACCATGTTTAAACAGTTAGTAGCAGCAACAATTAAAATCATACGCAGCCTATATTCATATTCAACTTCTCTCATAATTCTCATCACTACAATTTCAGAAAAGCAAACCCAAAAGAACGCTTTTGATTTGTTTTTATTTTTGCTGTACCGACCCTTATTAATAAGCCAAAAAGCAGTGCAGTGAGAGTGTGAGGCAGGCCAAGCCCCAAGTACTAAGTGTTACTCCATTTTGGCTGGCAGCAAGAAATACACGGAGACTGATTTGTCATCTGTTTCCTTAGCTGAGATTGTCTCCTTCCCCTTCCCTAGCCAATGGCTACATGAAACACTTGAATCCTCGTCCTTCCTCTGAACACATTCACCTAGGGAGGGGGTGCTGCTTGCTGAAAACACAATGCATAATGCCATTTGAGCTCTTCTTAGGAGGGCTAATTTTTTTTAAAGAATTAACAGAATACAACCAGTGTAAATGATATATTTTTCCATTTGAGATTTACTAAAAAGCACATTCAAAACACAAACAGAGACAGGTGGGAATAAGCACACTGACTTAAATTGGAAGCAAAAATGTGCCACACTTATTAGTGCCTTGCATTATTTCATCTGGCAGTGGTGAGGCACTGGGGTGCATGAGAGTCGTACAGCCTTCCTAAAGGAAACTTTGCAGCGCAGGAGAGTGGAATGTTCACACGCTCGCCTGTCATTCCGTTCTGTTTACTGCTACACCCAAACAAGCCAAGAGCACGCCATTCATTCCACTGCATTTTCCTGAAATGCTTGACAATGGAAAAGCATCAGGGAAATGTATTTATTTAGTGAAAACAATCCACAGGAAAAAAAATAATCCATTGTGCAAGTCCCTTCAGGAGAATAGAGTCAAAATGTGTCCTTCTTTTAGAGAGCTTGTTACTGTCTTTTGTTTTGAGAAAAAAGGCCAAGTGGGGCACTGTTGACATTTTCTGTGCAGATAGATCAGTGCTTTTCAGTGGAACACTTACTGTTGGCATGGAGCTGTGAGTCTGGAAGATGAAAATGGAGAGTGGAGCACAGCACCAACTCTGCGTGGCACATTGCACCTTGGACATCCCACCATGACATTTTGTGTGCTTCATCCTCCTCACTTCTGAATGTGTCACTTGACATTAAAAGGAGGTCAGTAGTCCCTTCGGCTCAGAGTCAGGAACAGTAGTCTCCAAACAGAGTAGGGGACACTGCTTTCTAAGAGAAGGAGGGTGTAAGATGTCATCAGATGCAGCAAAGGGAACGAACGTGGCAGTGTTGTGCCTAACAGGCAACAGAACTGATCTGCCTCCTGGAGCAGGTCTAGAAGCTCCGTTAGGCATGCGAGGGCAGCACGGTCTTGCTGCTGAAGACGACATCAGTGGGACTGTCAGGCTGTGTCAGGTGAAGGATAGAACTCTCACTTGAAAATGAGTGGAAGCAGGAAAAGCTTTACTTCTGTTTCAAGACAGAGATTTTTCTGTAAATAAAAGCACACCTTTGTCTTCTTCCCTAATCCTTGTGGAGAATGTGCAAACAAACCAAGAACTGAAAAGACAATATTTACAGTCATGCCGTGCTATAGCTCCTGTTTTTTGAAGCAGTGCTTCTGCCAGTATGTTAACAGTCTTACAGATATTGTGAGCCATCTCAGCTCCCCTTCTTTCTTCCTTCACAATGTGTTGAGCTCACGAGTTAAGTCTTTTGTTGGTCATTCAAAAGGCACGTACGTACCTGGGGCCAAAAATAGTCTGACTTCCCAAATGCTGAATCCTACGTGTGAAATTATTTCCCTTACGTGTTTTGACCCAGTTTTGGAGGCAAAATATGACAAGTGACCTTTCATGGAATAACTTCTGTTTTAGCTTCTTCAGGCATGTGCCCATAAGGGAAATGCCTGGCTCCACATGCTTCATAACACCCAGGAACAGTGTTACATACCCAAAGAGAAAAATCTTACAGCAAGAGAAGTGCTGAAGTTCTGTGATGCTTGGATAGCTCTGGGCTGTGAACTCCTGTGTAGGAAACAGTTCACCACTGCTGAAGCACTGCGGACAATATCAAAGCACAGGACCTATTGATACTGCCGCCTGATCAGAAGGTTATCTTGTCCTTGGCATTTCCTTAAAAACCCAACCCTTCAGTACAGCAAGGCTGTAGATAAACACGCTCTGTGTATGTGATTTTCCCAGTGGGACCCACCCCAGCAATCTCTTCAGGTAATGATCAGAATGCCGGTCTCCAGACAGGACAGACGTGTGGAGCTGTGCTCCCTTGGCATACCCGAAGTTTTCGAGGAAAGCATCTGCTCAAGGAGTTTGTCACATACCAGGTCAAACCTCCCTTATCCACTTCATTATACGGGCAAATCCCGAGAAGGACAAAGGGCAGGAACAGCACTGCTTTGTGAGACGAGCCGCAATGCATCTTTAACTCTCCCTGACACCAGTGGAAGATAAGGACAAGCTCTTTGTTACCAGCCCGGAGAAGACCCTACAACGTGGCTTGTGCAGTATAACCATAGGTGTCACGCTATTAAAAATAGAACTTATGGCGAGTAGCTCCTTTCCTCTGAATGCAGTGGGAGTTGGACAGCTAATTCCTTAAAATCCCTGTGAAAATAGACATCCTAAAATGGTAGAAAACTCAGCTGACATTTTCACAGCCAGGCACTAGTTAATCTGCTATCCTCTGGGGTGTTATTTAAAGTCCAGAGCGAACAATATTTGCCATCAGATTAAGGGTGATGGGGAGAGCATGTCTGAAAGCCTGCTCTCCAAAGTGGGGAAATACTAATCCATGTAATACAAGACCTCAGTTTTATCTCCCACACTGAAGTTAGGAACTTTACTTTCTGTTTCTTCCCTTCACAGAAATGGGTCCAGCTGTCCCTGCAATTACAATTAATACTGATGCCAGTAATGCCCTTCGTACAGAGACGTAGTTGCATAAACTGACTAGATATTTATGGGCTTGGGCCTCACTTTTTTAAAGTATGCTTTGCAGTCCAATGCTTTCCTTTGCGTTGTTTCCTACATACCTCTGTGGGATCTCCTCTGTTGAATTTTGATTTTTCTGCTATGTAGGCCAGCTCTGCTATTTGTGCTGTATAAGCATTGTTTCAAAAGGGAGCGTTGCTCTAATACCATTAATTATTTGGTTACTGTCTTCTGACCTTTTGCAGTATCAACAGAGATCTCTAACATGTTGATCAGAGCTGTAACTAATATTTTAATAGCATAATGCTAGCCGTAAACACAATGAAACATCAGTGTCGTTCAGCTGTGTACCACAGCAGCGTCCCTGCAATCTGAAAGGAAGATCCAGCTCAGGGTTCCTGTCTGTCTGGGACTCAGATGAAACTGCTTTTTAATATTTAAAAGTACAGTGCTTCTTGATCAAGCAATGATCGCGTCAGGGAAGTACAGTGGAGGAGCAAGCTGGCACTTGCTGTGACTTTCACCAGTGAATGTGCTTATTTTTATTTATTTATTAGTTTATAAAATACTCTTTCTTGATGCAGTATCTGGGACACTGTATATAATTTTGCAGAAAATTAAACTAAACTGGGCATGATGCCCAGAAAATGTATCCATTCCCTTAAAAAAAAAGAAAAAACCTCAAGTGGTCTAAATATTACAACTAGTAAACCAAAAAGGAGGCAAATAATGGCCATCAAGGCAGTGACCTGAATTGAAAAGCCTTGCCCTGAACACAGGAGACACTGGTAACACGTACCATAGCTTTCCTTTGCTGAAGGCAATGGCTGCTGCAGGTGGACCAGTTCCTCTCCCGGGCATGGCAGTTCTGCCAGGAGCAATGTGGCACAGACCTAAGGGCTAATCCTGCTCCTGCTGAAGTCAGTGGCAACACTTCATAGCCCAGAATCACAGGCAGAGTTAGATGTTGTCATGCTGAGAGTTTTGAGCTGAAAACTCAGTGATGAGCTCTGGGTGCACAGGGCTGATACAGGTGTGAGCGCTCATCTGTATGCCCAAGGACGGACTGACGCTCAGTGGGACACTCGGCAGTGAAACCAGTCCTGAGGAAATACGCCAGAGCGGGATGAAACCTGTCTCTCAGTTGTAGTTACTGCCTGCAGCTCTGCAGAAACCATCCACAACTGACATCAGGTTGGGCCTGGCCGAACTGCTAGGAATCATTTTGCTTGCTCCCTGTGCTAGCATAAAGCTTTCATCCTGTTTCTGAACTGGCTTCAAAGCAGCAAGGAGTGTTCCTGTGCAAGCTTTGCTCCATCTTAATGACAAGGATACCCTCAGAAGTTAGAAAAGACATTTTTGATCTCCCCTTCTGGATGGGAAGAGCTTAAATCCCTGATGGTGAATAGTGCTATGCCTATGGATTTCTATGTGAAAATCACGGGACTTTTGAACTGTGGTGACGTTTGGGAATGAGAACGGCCCAAACCAGTACATTGTGTGGTGTTCTGTGCAAACACATGCCTGGGAATTGGCTTTGCCAGGCCCTGCTGTTGAGGTGTGGCGGTCACTGGCTTGTGACAGTGATGGACCAGGACCAGGTGCTGTGGTGCTCAGCTCCACCAGGACGGCAGGGTCACTGAGCGCATGCGATGGCAGAACTCTGCAGCTCTCAGCAAGCTTCATTATGTTCCTACAAAGCCAAGATGGCTGAAGAACTGAATGTGTTTGTTTAGTGCTCCTAGCACATTGTAAGACAGTCTAAAAGGAGCCCTAGGTGCAAAGTCTCACGATGAATCTGACCCCCTGATTTTGCTGTGAGTGGAGCTGGTAAACTAAGTAAAACCCAAAACTTGGTACATATCAGTGATGCCTTACAGACTTTGCATGTTCATTCTGGTTTTGTTTGGTTTTTAGGGCTCTTGCTGATGTTATGCGACCTCAGGGTCCCTGTACAACAGATCACATGGAACGAGATCTCAACATTGTGGTTCATGTGCAACATTACGAAAACATGGAGACGAGGCCTCCCCCGAACAATTTACGTAAGTCACCTTATGGCTTTCTCAATGTCTGGAATGCTGTCACTGAAATGAATGGTGTGAAACAAATATTGCTGGGTGTCAATGAGAATCCACAGTGCGTGGGGTCTTGCAGATTAGAAGTATTCTTTATATCAGATTGGGAACTAGTTAGGCTTTCCTAGTGCAAGCAGTGCAACACTAAGAGAAAGCCATTTTGAATAGAGAAATTAGTTATTGTATTTATTTTTAATGAGTTGTTTTGGTTGACTAATACTGGGTTTGCATCTTTGTCTCCTTCTGCCGGGTGTTTTTGCTCAGCTCATCAAGCAATGCCTTATTCCATGTTTTGTTGTAGCAAAATGCAAAAGCTGACAATCAGATTTAACGGGATGTTCTGTAGGGCTGTAACACCCACCAAGAGAGCGGTCTCATGAGGCTGTTAGATCATCCCACTAGTAAAATAGCTGAATACTTTTCTGGAGAGCATCAAGTCATGTATGGTTTTCACTTTTAAAATTTGTTTTTCCTCTTTTAAGGGAAAGGCAAGACAAAGATGATTATCTGATGTTTTATCTTGGGTTTTTATTTGGTATCTGCTACTATGGGTTTATGTTGTTGAAGGCAAGGAAAAAGTGCACGTTGCACTGTGGTGACATTACATGTGGTTCTGAGGTCCCAGGCAACTTATTTCTTAGTCTTGTGTTAGACCATGGTACGGATTGTTGTCATGCTCAGGTGCATTTTCTTTTTGTGATGAACAGTTCAGCTGCAATTTTAATTTGGATGTTTATTTGTGTATTTTATAGTCACCTATCTGTTTAATATATATGCGCGTATAAATATATATATATGCATACAAATTACAGATGATGTATTTAGAAACCCGACTTTGATATAATTCTAAAAGAAAAGGGTATAATTCAGAAAGGTTTAGAGTGTTAGGCAGTGGATGGCTTTATTCTGTGCTGTAGATGTGAATGTTTTCTGTAAGTGTACTACTACTGTGTTGGCATGTGGATTTTGAAGCATTTAAAGTATACGCACTAGTCTTTTCCATATCTTCCTGGAACTGTAGAAAGCAGAACATTTGCTCATATTTGGTTAAAGAAGGGGTTTTCTCTGGGCTGTGGTATGCAGTTACTGTAGGATTTCCCTGCTTTCTTCTGGGGAAGGGGTAAGAGCAGTGGGAGGCAGAGCGGATTCTTGCCCTGCGTGCTCTGCGGTGGGGGCTGCCTGCCATTCCTTACGCAGCAGGGAGATCAAGCTGTGACCTCCAACAAAGGCACCGCATGTAGTGAAGCGTGACACCTGATCTGTCTGCACTGCTCCCGCCCGGGCAGCTCCCGAACGGCATGGAGTCACCCTTCTGAGGGGACCTGTGCCGCACAGTCAGAGCTGCTCTGCCCCCCGAGCTGCTGAGGGTTTGAGGAGGGTGGGACTTTGCACGGTCTCGCTCTGCTCTGCACATTTGCTCTTTGTAGATCTCCCACCCTTCCTGCCACCACGCTTTCAAGGACAATGATGCCAAATGGTGTGAAGTTAGGATACAAGCCTTGTTTTGTCTCATATATGAAATGTTCAGAATCCCAGTTAATGAAAGAGCCAGGAAGTACAGAGATTCTGATGGCATCCTCTGTATCCTGACTTCTCTAATCATCACACTGAGACATTTTGCTTAAAACTCTTTGTATGCTACAATACACGACGTAAGGCAGCAGGTCTTCAAACTCGTTGCTTGGACTTGAATTCAGTTTTAAGCCTTGCTGCTGTAAACGTGCAGATAAACACAGCTCAGAGCCACTCAGTTACTGCGTCAAGGAAGAGTCAAAAAAGCAGTCCCATTTAACAGTACCTTAGGACCTTGGCTTATGATAACCCCACACACCTGCACCATCTCTGTCTCAGAACTTGGCCGCTGGCACAGAGGGAAGGCTGACACTGAAAGGGGTCACACACCACTGCCATTTACAGCGCAGAGGAGCTACTGCTATTCGGAGCTGTCTTTAATCCCTTGGGTAATGAATAGGGCAGTCCCAGGACTGCTTGACATGCAGCTCAGGCCTTCCCGCTACAGATGGGAACCTCTGAAGCAGGCGGCTACAACAGCAACTGTTTCAGTCTTTAATCAACTTTATGGATTAAGTCAATCATTTAGATTGTTGAGCACAGACCTTCAAGTGGTGGGATTACTCAAGGCGTTCTATAACCGATATTGCATACATTTGCTTCATGGCAAGTGGATCATTATTCTGTATTTGTTTCCATTATATTACCTCATAAACTCATTTAAAACATGACTAAACGACCTGCTAGAGTCAGTCAGAACATCGCACATGATTAAAGGCTGCTGAGACCATGTGCATTTATGGTCCAGAAAAATCTTATAAAGAAAAACTACTAAGACAAATTTTCCAAGTTCAGTATCTGAGCATTTGGAGATTTTATATCAGAGTTCTGAAACACCCAGGAGTGGCCGGTACTTGCAGAGACTTCAGTGGTGCAGCGTTACCTGCTTGTAGTGCTGGAAAAGTGACAGGGTTTTATGGTATTTTTACAAGCAAATAAAGTGAATTAGAATATGGTGTATGACAGCTTTTGTAGAAATTCTATTCCAAATCTCTATGTACACCAGGAAAATGAAATGGTATGAAATTACAGCACTGGGCACTTTGATATGTATTTTTTAAGTTTCCTAAGTTACCACTTTCTATCAACTCAAAATGAGACTTAAAAGTTTGAGACTGATGTACTTTCCACACTGGTCCCCAGATAGGAAGAGGGAAGGAGGGATTTCTTAGGCATCACGTCCCCCTTCTGTATTGTGTCTTTCAGAAAACTGAAGACACAATGGAAGACCAAACACTGCTAAAAATGTTCCAATTGGAATGTTCATTTGCTCTTTCTGTCCTCTTGAAAACATTTTGGTGATGTTGCCATCCCGCTCTGAAAGTGTTTTATGAAGGGAAGCTCTGTCAACATGACAAACTTTGTATGGCCTCTGACACTGGGATGAGCATGATGTTGTTTATGGATGGGCTGTTACAGAGGCCAGAGCCTGTTCTTGCTGCAGCCAGCCCAGCTCTTTGCCCAGCGAGCAGCCTGGAGGAAGGCCAGCAGTGGGCATCTCTTTTCAGCAACTTGCAGTTTTCTCAGGTTCTTGTCCCTTCTTTTCTGACATTCAGGAGAGACATTTTGGAGGTTCTGGAGAAACAGGACTTTTCCTTGCCCACGTGAATCCAGACAATCCAGGTGCTTTTTCATCACAGCTGTTTTCCCCTTAGGGGTTGTTAGTTGTCACAGTTGTGTTCCAGTAGTGTGCTTTACTTAGGGTTACTTCTGGAAATGAAATAAGAAGAGGGCATTTCAAAGCTATGTAAAAACCATAAACTCAAAAGCAAGCTTTCCTGCAGAGTTTGAGTTGTTTTGTTCATCTCTGGCTTCCGTGAATCTCGAGAAAGCAGTGGCATTCCAGATTTTCCTTTCTCTTCCCTGTGTATTTTCCTTGTGAGAAGACAGCAAGTTGTTTAACTTGTGGGTATTGTAACACTGGTGCAGTGGGAGTTGGGGGGCTTTGTAGCTACATCCTCATTTCTGAAACGTGATTACTGCTGTTATTTCTAATTCATAATCTATGATAGCAGAGTGAAACAAATACTGAAGTTACTGCAATGCACAGCCACTTTTCTACCCCTCAGTGAGACCTCCGTTACTCTGCACAGTACGAGGCACCCTCACACTGCATGCTTACAGCATTTCTGCAGACTACCGAGAGAAAGACGACTTTAAGGGGAAGCCAGTTCTAGCTTATGGAAGTTTAAAGATGAACAGTGTGGCCTTTAGTTATCTGGCCTTGTCTGGATTATTTCTTCTTTTGGAATGTAACATCAAACAGTGAAAGGAGTGAGCTGTAAACACTCCTCTGAGAGAAGGGGGTATTGCATGGTGTCAAACAGCCAATCTTAATACTGGCCAAGGGTTTGCAGTGCCTGTGATGGAAATTACTTTCTCCCTTCTTAAATATATGCAAGTGATGTGTTTGCTGCTGCATGTGACTGTCAGTTGTCCTGGATACTCGCTGACTACACATGCTCATGCCGTGGACAGAGACGAGCCATTGCTGTAGTGGGTGCCTCAGGATAAGGTAACTTGGCTGTCCCTTCCTCCTTGTGTTGTGGGTACATGGAGGGTGGGTTTTATAGTCTCACATAAGCATTCTGTACTGTGTGCTCCTGTGCTTTCCCATCCTGTGGGGCAGCAGCGTCAGCTCTGCTGTCCAGGAGGTACCCTGTTGCTAGATTGGTGCTGTGAAATAAGAGTTTGCGTGTCTTTTGCAGGCTCTTTCATCCCCCATCAATATGCTTTCTGTTGCTGTTGAATCCAGTGGTCTTTGGTGAACTAGTTATTGGTATGTTTGACATAGATGAATACGTTTCTGTTGGGTGATTCACTGGATTGCATTGTCTCAATACAATCCCCACTTGTTGGAAATAAGCATACAGGCATATTGAGGGAGTGAAGAGAAGTGCTGTTAGGTGAAATGCAAAGCTGTTTGAGTGCATCAAGCACAGTAACTGGTGTAGACAGTGAACAGCACACTACTGAAGCATCACTGAGAATGTGCAGGTGTTACTGTCTCAGTGGGCTGCTGGTGACTGGACCCCTGAAATGCTACCCAAAACCTGGGTCAGAGGGCTGCAGCACCCACAGGACCGAGCAGGGAGCTCTGTGTTTGGCCTCATCGCTCTCTAGGGCCTCCAATTACAGTAAAATGTGTCTTTTAGGCCTGGCTCTGCACGGGTGTAGCCCAGAGGAACTGGAGTGCGTCCTTCATAAACTGGTGTTGGCTGTTGACCTTCTTCCTTAGAAGGACAGAGCAGAGGAGGAAAGCTGAGTGGTACAGACAGGGCTCCAGCCATCTTTCATCAGCAGAGAGATGGACAGCACTAATAAGTTCTCAGCCAAGAAAAAGGTAGTTTTAGCACAGTGACAGAAGGAGAAGTGAAGAAGTGCTGCTGATGGAGTGCTCCCAGACAGTGACAAATGAGGGAGCAGAGAATGGCTCGTTTAATTGGAGGACGTACTTACTTTGCAAGAAACACAGTGCTCTGACAGAGGAAGGGACTGCAGCGCATCCAGCGTGGGGAATTGGTTTCCATTTGAAGCCTTTGTCTTCACTGCCACTGTGCAAAGACTCATTTTTACTGGGGTTTTTATCATCTGTCCTGGAAGCACCACAATACTATTCCAGAAAAGCTGGTGATTTAGGTTAAATTCCTGAACTAAAAGCTGTAGGCTTAGGTTAGCCCTGGGAGAGGGCTACTTACTACATTTTGATTGTAACATAAACCAGGGAGGACAAATTACACACTTAAATTACACACTTTACAAAACTAATCATCCAAGAAAAAGCCCACACTACCACCACCAGCCACGTCAAAATAAATACTGTATTTTAAAAATAGAATTTCTGTTTGAGGTTAAATGCTGCAAGCTGCTTTGTCACAGCTATCTTGAGACCACTTTTTAAACCACTTTAATTTCTAGATTCTGACTTGGGCTGAAATTATGCCACCAGTAGAACTTCAGAGCATTAGAAAACTGGTGATAGAATTGTTGTTAATGTAGTTAGAGCCACAGCAATGTATTCCAGAGCTCCAGAGCTTCCATGCTGGAAACAGAATTTCCCGTATAAACTTAGAGTCTGAAGCTGCCTTTCTCTTGCAGCTCAGTCAGTCACTGTGAGACAGTGTTTAATCAGTTCTGAATGTCTGCTTAGCCTCACAGTCATTAATATAAAAAGCTTTTCTACTTTACATTCAGATTTTAATTCAGATGCATGATGCTGAATTATGAGAAGATGCTATGAAACTTCTTGAAACACCAATGAGTATTTTCAAGGGAGTTAATTACAACCTGAGAACGACAGCTTCTGAGTTTGCTTAGGAAAGACAAAAAGTAAAACAAATTAAATATCTCATTTGTCATGGACTGGTGTCCAATATTTATTTATTTATTTATTTATTTTAAGAAAACAGGATGATTTTGAAAATGTTACTATGTATCCTACACGATGGGCTTTTATTTCTAACTGCAGCAGTCCTCCCCAGGGGTGATCTGTCAGAACTGTAGCCAGCCTCCTACTGCACAAAGAATTCCATGCGGCTGGAAACAAGCTGTTGGCTGAGTCTGGCAAACGGGGGCAGGGGGGAGGAAACAGCAAAAACAAATAGCAAACACAACATTTTGCATGAACAAGGGCTAAGGGGCTGAACCCTGGGCCTGGAATCACATAAAACTGTGAACTTAACATCGTTGTGCATGTTCAGTGGGTCTCCTCTCTGTGCTCCAACACTCCTCATTAGGTAGATGTGTCTGGAAGCTCTCTGGGAGCGCTGTGCCTCCCACCTGCAGTGGGAGGCAGGGGATGGGATTTAACCAGGCTGGGCAGGTCTTGGGAAGCTCTGCTCTGCAGAGCCATTTCCTTCTGGGCTGAGCCATGAAGGTTTTGCTCTACCTTCCTTTGCTTATTGCACAATAAGAACAATTAGATTAGATCTCTGCCTCCCATCCTATCATTTACTGCTAGTCAGCTTTAATTTAGATAAATCTGACATATCTTCATAAAAATATTAATCAATTTTAAATGTATTTGGGAGAAATACAGTTAATCACTGACATTATCCTCTAGCGGCAGTAATTAACATTATGGTATTAAAAATTACTTGGAATATATTTTTACACTTCAAAATGTCTTTTTAAAGGCTGAATGGTTATTTAATAAAAATTATTGTCATGACAGGAGGGAGCATTGCTTTACTAGACTGCAATACAGGCAGCTTTGGGAGACTCAACAGCAGACTGGGGAAGCACATGGGAAGTTTGGGACTGATTTTGCTGCCATTGGAGTGCAGGTTGAAGTACTTAGAAATGTTGCCCAGTAGCACAGCAATGTATTTGCCCTCTACAAGATGAAAAGTTCAGTATCTATATGTGGGTTGGATTTGGAAAACACTTATGTGTTTCCCTTGTGATTCCACTTTTATTTCCACACTATCAGCATAATTATTAATGAGGGTTTAGTTCCACAGGTGTCTGTGATTAGGTGTGACATGTCCTGTCATCAAATGCTCACCTGAAAACAAAGGCAGTGCTTAGAAGAATAAGCATCCTTTCCTGTTTCAGCACTTTGCAAACATACAACTTTGTTGTATGTTCTCTGCTTTACATCATATCTTGCCTTGACATATGCACATCAGCTTTGATTCCAGTTTTATTGTCATAAGACAAGGTCAAGAAGGGGACTGAGTGTGTTTAATACTTATGAAATAGCTTTGTTGGTGGTTTTTATAATAGAAAAAGTAGTTGGAAAACACCCTGTGGAACTGTGATACAAAACTCTGTTGATAATCACTCCCAGCTGAATACAGTGTGACATTAATGTTGTCTTAGGTATACTAATACATTTAATCTTTAATTTTTAGCTACCACATTTAAATAGCTTCTAAGAACGCTTAAATAGCATACTTCTGTTTTAACACATACATTTCAGAAGCATATCTGTGCACCCCAGCTCAAGGCTGTAACTGTACTTCTGAACCCCTAAGGAACTTGTGAGGTAATCCAAGCAATCCAATTGCCTTTTACCTTCCACTCCTTACCAACTAAAGGCAATGCATGTTTGATAAACAGCTGTTTATACAAACACATGAGCATACACTGGGCACTGCCCGACAGCTATTTGTTTAGCTGGAAGTGTCCCCAATAAACTTTCAAACACAGATCTGGTTTTTACCTGGAGAGGTGTGTTCTCAGTTCTCCCTTTACACTCTACAGCAATAGGCAGGAAAACTCAGCCTTTCCCGTGCAGATAGTTGCTCTTCCAAGGCTGACCTGACTGTTCCTTATCACTGTGGAGCTGCTTTATTGCCTTCTCTTAACACATTTTCCTTGCACACTAAACCTTGTGCTTCCTATTGCTCTTTGCTGCTGCCTGTGACAAACTGGTCCTCCTTGGCTACAGAAACTGTTTGATGATGCTAGTTTCTGTGGGTTTGGAAAGTCTGGGCTCAGCCGTTCTGGATGACACATGAAGGAATGCCACAGCACAGAGGAGCGTGGCAGATGTCTGCGGGCAGTCGGTCTCACCAGCGGGGCACGGAGGATTAAGAGCTTTCAGCCATCAGTGACGAGGTGTCAGCGGGTGCCAGTGGGAGGTGGGCGCAGCCTGTGAGCCTCGCAGCAGCTGCAGGGTTTTGGCAGTGCTCGCAGCGGTGTAAGCTTCTTAGATGGAGTGCTGGCTGGTCAGAAGTCATAGCAAGGCACTCAACGTCTTTTACTGGCTCAAGGATCTTACCTAAGGGCATGAGAACTCACTCAGGACCTCACAGATACCTTCTTGAGGGGAATTACGGTTTGTTGTTAATCTTGAGTAAGGAGAGAGATAAAGGGATATGTAGGGAGTTTATCTTCTGGCTTCCCTAAAACATTATACAGCTTGAAGAATTAAGTGCTGGAGAAGGGAAAATGTGTGTTCATTGCCAAGAGTAATAAGAACTCATCAGGGGAAGGGCACTGACAATTACCAAATCATTTACAAACTGAACCCTCTGGAGAAGTGTTTTGAGCAGCCAGGAGGCAGGGGAGTAGCTTCCAGAGAGATGTGCTTTCTGGTTTTGTCCTGATTTCGGGGAGTCTGTGGACGAGGAAAATGTCTGTGGCTTTGGCACACAGGAGCAAGGGAACCTTTGTGCTCTTCCTCCACACTCATCCCACTGAGGGTGGGCAAGGGATGTCCCCCAGCTGTGCAGGACAGTGCTCTTGGAGGGCTTTTGGAGGGGTCTCCCTTTGTCAAAACCAAACCTGGCCACCATTTCCTTTAGAACAGTTTCAGTATCTAGTCACAGCTCTGAAGTTAAATTGCCATTAAATGCTTTACTTAGTTAAACAAACTCCTGTAAGGATTTTTAAAGCAAAATCATTTACATTTATCATTGATTACTTCTTTCACATAATTTTAACACTATTTTTCTTTGGCTCCTGCTTTTCCTTTTTGCTTAAGAGGCTTGTGAATAAGAATAGCTTCTCTTGGACATAATTGGCCCCAGCAAAGACCTCTGAGAAGCCACAGAAAATCAGAAAAAAGCATGCACCTGCTGGGATTAGACATTTGCCAGACCTTGGACAGGTTTTTTTCCTGAAGGCTTTTATTTTTAGAAGGTACTATTCCTTGACCACGCAAAAGTATGACTGTGATGATGGGGGAGGCCAGGAGCTAAGCCCAGATGAACATGTTTGTAGTGAAAATGGTAACAATGACCAGAAACGAATCCTGAAGAATATTAAAAGTAAAATTATTTATGCTTCTCTGAAGGTGTCCATGAGGACAAGTAAAATACAATTTATATTATTTAGCTCTTTCTCTGAGTTGTTCATTATATTAATAATTTAACATGCCCATCCAAGAATTACCTAACTCACCAATTATTTTTCTGACCGTGATACTACACCTCTTATGGAGAGGTCCAAACAACTATATGCAAATAGATGAGGCTTATTTCCTCTAAGAGTAAGCATGTTACAATAGAGAAAAACCCACCAGTCAGTGCTGAAGGATTCTTTTCAAGTGCCTCCAAGTGACACACTTGATAACATGCTGATCTTGCAGTGTCATAACCTAGCATTTTTGAGCCTTAACATTTACTTGTGAAAATCTGGTCTGGATTACTTCTTGCAAACTACACCTTATTTCCTAGGTGAGGCCATTCCTACCAGTTACACAAATACACGGACACAGATGTCCCTGGCACCAGAGGCAGCGAGCTGGAGTTATGCCGCAGAGTGGGGGTCATCTCTCTGCTCTCTGCATGGGGAAAGATCTTCAGATTTTATAAGTGTCAATATTACCCAAACATTTTTAAACAGTAAGAAAAGTGGGCCATGAAAATTGTGTCTCTGTAGCTTCATGCTTGACTCTGCTGAGGTTGTCCACTGGAATAACACCAGTATTCCCTTCCTGTTTACCACCTGTTGTGCCTCTTCATCGGGAAGAGGAAGGCTTGTGCCTCCCCACTCCACCCCCTCTGTGCCTCAGCAGCCCGTAGGCAGCACCTCAGGTTCCTCTCGCATTCCTGGTTTTGCCTGGACAAAGAGAAGAATTGTCTGGTTACCCGCTCTGGTGTACATGTGCTGGCAGATCAGTAAGCAGAGCAAAGCAAGCAAACCACTACAGAGCTTGTACCTTGGCCTTTTGTCTCCATCCAGCCATTTGTTTTTCTAACAGCTGCAGAAACATCTCATCCTTGAGATCTCAGCAAGACCAGAAGGGGCAGATGGGTTAAAAGTTACTAGAGGGAGCAACAGATAGCTAGACAAAAATAAATTACATTAGCCGTGTTCTCTTTTAGGAACAATAAATCTGGAGTTATTTACTGAATGCAATAAAATGCTACAGGGCATTGTTAGCACCAAGTTTGGATCCATAAATCAAATAAGTATTGAGATGCTGCTCTGAGAGTCTGTAATCATCAAATAGGGAGATCTAGTCATCAAAGGTTGGGAATACCAGGAAGACAAGAAAAGAAGGATGGAGTAATCTGTAGCACATCCCTTTCCCCATAGATCAAAGAAGTTATCTATCAGAATGATGCCTGGTTGGTAGTATCTCAATTAATTGTATAGGAAAGTCTGAAGGGAGGCAGAATTAATTGTATAGGAAAGTCTGGGGATATGTCAGAAGATCAGAACATAGAGGAAAATACAAGCTCAAAACTTGGCAGATGATTTATTAATTGCTAATTATTCTTATTTCTATTTTACATGATATTAAGTGTATGCTAGAAGCTTCCAAGTGGAAAATGCACACAATAGCTAATGCAGTTCAAAAGCAGCATTAATCCTCCTTTTTGGCTTGCGGCTCTTTTGGGAAGGCTGCAAGGATGGGAAGATACTGGTGCTAAGCAGTCTGAGGGGAACTACCGGATAACAGAGGGAGCAGTCTTAAGTGCCCGCTTCCCTTGGCGAATCGATGTATACAGGAGTGGATCTGCTTTCCCTGTGTCCCTGCAGCCTGTCCAGGGTCTGAGGTCAGTGCACCCTGGAAGCTGTCAAGCATGAGCCTGTATCTTGAAGAATGTTCTTCTCATGCAGTTACCAGCAAGTCTTTTCAGCTTGGAGGGAGTTAACAGAAGAGGAATAATTTATCTTAATTATCATCCCTGTAAATTAGAACTAGAGCATATGCATGTCATAGTCCAACATCACCATCAGGACTGTGCTGAACCCTGGCAGTCAGCATGTCTTGAGTGTCTCTCTCCTCCGAGGTAAAAGGTGAGGAGACACTGGTGTATTTACCCTTGGTGCATCCCACACTGCTCTGTGTGAGGCATGGTGAGGCCGCTCAGTGGGAGCTGTGTCCATAGGAAGCCAAACTGAGCTTTCTCTGAGCCTGACTGCGTGGCAGCTGAGTGCTCTGAGCATCAGGTTATCTTTGTGCTTCACACTGTAGGAAGGCATTGCAGAAGCCAGGGCAGAGCTGGCTGCCATCCAGCAGCACACCATTAGCGTATTTATGGTTAGATCCCTACGACTGGAGAGAGGAGATTGCTGCTGCCACAGCTGTCTGAAGTTGTATCCACTGCTATCGCTACCAGTCAGAGCAAACTAGATTTGGCAAACCACAGTCTGCGCTATCAGCGAGCCTGGCAGATCCAATTCATGAGTGAGGATCAGCATAGCCTTAACATAAAGAAATGCCAGATGAAAAGGTAACTTGCTCAGAGCAGATGTATTGAACGTATTGGATGAGAGCAGCTGTCACAGGAAGATGACAACGAAGAGCCTCACTTCACAGCGAAGGTGTCAGAAAGCACACAGCGAGAGTGGGTTCAATTTAAAATGCTCCAGAGATTCTTCTTTCAAAAAGGATTCAGAATTTTAGAGTGAAGTAGAGTGTGACTCCTGGAGCTGCCTACACCGCTCACTGAACGTTCAGAGGAGAGAGCTGTGTGTGCAGAACAGTCCTTACCCCATGGGCAAATCCACCAGACCCACCATTGGACACTCTGCCAACCTGACTCGTTTGGTGAACGTCTGGATGATAGCCATGGTATAGTTTTCTGTTTAAGCCATGGATAAATATGAGGGGGAGAGAGAGTAAGCAAAAATGAGTCTGAAAACCAAACTTGTTTTAGAGTAGTAATGTGAACATAAGAATTTATCAAGCTGTGACTGAAAAGCAGGACAGACAAGTCTTCTCTGCTCCCGAGGACTATCTAGTGGATGACACCATTGTTTCAGCTCAGGCTCCCTCTCTCTCCCTCCACCTCTTTCTTGCCCATCAAAGCTTTCCTTGCCTTTGTGTTTGTGATTCTGTTTTTCTGTGCCTGGCAGTTGTAATGAAGAGATGCCACAGGTAGTGAGAAGGCACGTATTCTGGAAAAACTCCACCAGAAGAGATAGGACGAAGCAGCTACTGCCTGACATGGGTTTGTGGAAGTGATCACGAGTATGTACATTTATGTCATGTGCTATAACTTACAGCAAAATACAGATCTCTCTAAAGGTCAGCATTAATTAAACAATCAATGAAAACACTTCTATGTGCATGGAAGAGAATCAGTTGCAGTTAAAGTGTCATTGCAGCACAAGGATCCCTAAAGGTGATACAGGAAAAGACAGTGTGTGTTTGTCTTCAGATCAACACCAACTCTACCTGTAAAAGTACTATGCATTTTTTAAAGCTTGAAGTTTTGCTCGGTGGCTCAGAATAACTAATGGGGGAGGGGCTTTTAAACAAATCACTGTGTTCTCTTCCATACTTTTAACATTCTTACCACCTTGGGTACAACTGTCTGTAGGTTCTGTGGTGGCACATAACACTCTTCTGCTTTCCCATCAACCTGCTGACTTAGGCCACTTGTGTGCAAAGCACGTGTAAGCTGCACAGTGCGCGTGGCAACACGCCGTGACACAGGTACCCTGTGGGTGCTGCGTCACACACAACATGTTTAGCACAGGAAAGTCCCGGTGCACCACTGACATGGGCTCCTAGGAGCAGAGAGAGTAACAGCATGTCTCTCTTCCTCAACAGTGTAAGCACACCGTATTTTGCCATCGCCTCACTGTAAGTATTAGCGGGGGAGGAAACTGACTGTTGTTGATGCACCTTTACATGAGTATTTAAACAACAAGGGCCTCCTGAAAGATGCATCTTCTAATATTTTCCGTAGCTGCTATTCCAGGACTCCCTGAACGGACTCACTGCACATTCTGAGGCAAACAGATGTATTTCAGCAGTGGAGGGATGATCTTCTCAGCCATTATTCACAATGCTTTGTAATTATGGTAGTGATTAACTCTACAGGCACTGAAAAGCCAAGAAATGTGTGTCTTTGGATCTCAGGAATTAGTGCAGAACAATGTGGAAGTTACAGTAGCATACTCATTCTGGTAGAAACCCAGGGAGAGTCAGGTATTGTCTTTCATTGTCTTTGACAGTCCTCAACTTCCACCCCCTGTGTTTTAAATAAATACGCCTGAGATGCGGCAGTGTACTTGTATCAGCATAATACAATAATAATTTCAGAAATATAATACAATCAACTCTATCCTTGTTTACATAATCAAGATATTCCCATCTCATAATCCAAGGATGCTTGTAACAAGTCTGTTGTATCACTTACATCAACATTATTACCTACCCTGGGTACATTGAGAGGTAATTTGAAACAGAAACAATGGAGTTCTGGGGATAAGGGAATGCTGATCAAACCCGTAAGGATTTCTAGAGGTCACAAACACCCTGGCACTCCTCCAGGATCACAGTTGCTGATTGGAGAACACTCTCCAGTTTCCCTGAAACTCCAGGTTAACACAGATATTAAAATAACACCTTGAAAAAATGAAGAATAGGGACTAATCAGGAGCTTATTTTGGGGGTGGGAGGATGGGGGAACCCTAAGTTCTCCAGTACCCATAATGCTTCACATAAGTGTATCAGAATATTAAAAAATGTGAAACGCCCCCCGGGCTAGTTTATTAATTATTACACAAGTCACTCCAGGAATTAGTTTGGTGATTCTAAAATGGGATGTACGGTCTGGGTGTGATAAAAAGCAGCCACAGGCACACAGAGGAAGATGCTGCCCTGGGGGGAACACTACCAGGCCTGGGGCCTGAACGGGAGTGAGCAGAGCTTGGCGCTGGGCTCGCCCCGGCTGCCGGGATAAATGCAGTGGGAGCTGGTGGGACAGTGGCCATTTTGTGAGTTTGCAGCCTAAACTGGCACCGGGTTTCTGGTCCTGTGAGCATTAAGTACTCTAGGAAGAAACGAGTTTGCCATTTGTTAATGGTATCAGTAACCTGTTCTTTTGGTAGAAACAAGGGGAGAGTGTTTATTCAGAAATGATGAATTTGTGGACACGTTTGGTCTCAGGGAAGAACAAGAAAGGTCCTTCAGGCAGAAGGATGTGTGAGCTGTACTGGTCAGCTGGGTGCTGGGGAACTGGGGACCTGGCTGTGCCAGCCCGGCATTGCGTGCCCTGCGTGCTCCTCCTGCCCTGGTCAGCACAGGGCAGTTTTGGGGTGGCCAAGTCCCCTGGCTGTGGGAGGAGGAAGGGCAGAGCCGTGACCCACCAGCAGTGTGCACCAGCCAGACTCCAGCTCCAACTGCCTCAGCTGCAGGGCTGTGGAGGAGGAAATTCCTTTTCTGAGCTCTGGGTCCTGCACAGACCCCTGTATGATATGAGCGCTGTCACTCCACACAGCAGCGCCTGTGAGCAGCGTCAGGGTGTCGCAGTTTTGCTGTAGCTGTGCTGCTTAGATGGCTTTTGCAAAGCAGCAGTTACAGTTTGTTGTGAATTCCCAACAGTAAACAAGAGCCAATTCAAGGCCAAAGTTACTTCTGACCAATCACAGAAGGATTCATAGCACCTCTGTGAATCACATATTCGAGAAAAAACTCCTGGCTGGCACACTTTGCCACTGGAACACAGAGTGGGAAGATGTGCCCAGCTGCAGCGATAGCCAAGGTCAGGCCCAGAAGGAGAGGAGGGAAAGGAATGTGGAAAGAAAGTTTCCCCTGCAGCTCGTGGAGAAGACCATGGTGAAGCGGGTTGTCCCCTCGCAGCCCATGGATGAGGACGGGGAGCAGAGACATCTACGCCCTGTGAAGAGATTGATCCAGGCCTCAGCAGGTTTGCCAGGGGACTTGTGACTCTGCGGGGAGCCTGGCTGGGGGAGCCTGGGCCCAAATGTCGGAACCCTATGGAAGGGAGTCCTGCTGAGAGGCCCGTGGTGAGGAGATGACTCCCTGATGGAGAGGACTCACGCTGCAGAAGTTCCATTCTCACGTGGGTGGGACCCCACGGTGCCACAAGGGAAGTGTGTGTGGAATGCCCCCCCAGCTGAAATGGAAGACAGCTCAGGCAGAACGGACTGAAAACCCCCATTCTCTGCCCCCTCCTGGTGCTGCGACGGGAGGGAAGAAGGGAGCAAATTGATGATTAAAGCTCAGGGTGCGAAGAGGCGAGGGGTGGGGGGAAGTAGAAGGGTTAAGATCTGGGGAAGGAAAGCAACTGGTACCGCTGGAACCTCACTGCCCATTCCCTGCCCCTCCCCATGCCATGTTGGGGGGGAAGAAGGGAGTAAAATTGTGATGAAGTTTGAGTTTGCTAAGAAGGGGAGGGGTGGGGGGAAGGTGCTTTAAGACCTGGCTGCTTCTTTCTCGTTCCGGTTCACTGGGTGTATTAGTCGTAGTTGTAATAAATCACTTTCCTTTATTCTGTGACGAGTCTGTTTTCCCCATTGCACTAATTGGAGAGTGATCCCTCTGGCCTTATCTCAGGGCCTAAGCCCCTGAAAGCATGTTTTCTCCCCTTTTCGGCTGAAGGGGGCAGTGAGCGAGCGGCTTGGTGGGCATTTTGGCTTGTGGCCGGGGCCAAAACCACCACAGAGGGCTTTGGGCCCAACCTGCTGCTGTCCTCCTCTACTGAGGCTTGGATCAACTGGTGTTATAAGTTGCTTCTTTCTAAATACTCATTTCACTTTCTCTTCACTTGTGCTGGTATCATAGATTAATGCAGACCAGAAGCGTAAGATATGCTTATAATCCCAAGTGTTCTGTTAAACCCCGACTTAGAGCAGGGAAGAGGAGAATGCTGCTCCTGGAAACCACATATGCTGAAGATTGTGCTTTCATGTGGATGCAATTAGAGTTTTGCCCATAAGCTAACAGGATAAGTAACAATATGAGGAAATCCACGGGCCCTGCAAACATGCAGGATGGGGAGAGGGGTGTTTGCCTGGTGCTCGGCAGTAATCATCTGGCCATTCCCACCGGCCATGTGTCAGCACCAGAAGCTCCTGTTCCCCTTCCCCTGGCTGTGTGAAGGTTTCGCAGAGAAGCTGGAGGCTCAGTTGAGAGGGACAGGGCCACATTTTCAAAGCTATTCTATTTTTCATTTATAGAGAGAGATGTGCACAAATAAATGTCTGTTGCATAAAGTGGCAGTGAGATTCAGGACAGCAGTGGGTTTCTGAGCATCTGATCAACTCACATGCCTTTTGCCAAATTATTCTGTGAGATCTGTGCTGAGATTCTGAAACTTTGATCTTCTAGCAGCACTTGCTACCTGATATAAACAGATTAATGTTCTGTCTCTGGAGAGTAGAATGATTTTTGGGAGTTTTCAGTAGTGACTCTTGATTCCTGCGTAAGAGACTTGCAATAAATGACATACAGGATGGATCACAGCTCTAATTAAATTTTTAAGGATGTTGAAATATATCCTTGATACTGATGGCTCTTCTATAGCAAATGTAGCATATCCATAGCCTAACATAAACAAGCGGTGAATTCCTGGTAGTTGGTATGGCACAGTGCCCCTTGGCAGAAGTTTGGGGTGTCTTACCTTGGATTTTGCCTGCTTCAGAAGTCACACTGACATAACCTCTGCAGCAAACTGGCTACCCAGAGCTCCCGCTGCTCCCTGCACAACCGGCAGGAGACCCACACTTACTCTGTTGCGCAGCAGTTTAGCCTGATCCTGGCCAGGACGTGGGCTGTGTTGTGTAAGGTACTGGATACAAACCATGGGGGGGCACTGCCAGGCCCATTCCCATGTGAGGCCGGGGCCTCCGGCAGTTGGCAGGACAGGAGCTGCACCAGCCTCAGGAGCTGGGGCGAGCACTGCGGGAAGAATGGGGCATCCCTGAGCTGGTCCTTGGAGCAGCAGCCCCAGGCAGTGCTTTGACTAGCTGGGAGCCAGGATGGCTGGCAAAGCTTGGAGCCTGTTGTCAACACACTGTGACTGAAGAAAATACAGAATTAGGGCGTGAATGGTGGAAACACAGAAGGCTCTTTGCAGCTCTTCCTGTAGCTATGGCCAGTCCTCAGTGGCAGGCGGCTCGGGCTGAGACACACACAGCGCTGGGGATTTGTGACTCAACAAAAGCTAGCAGTGATCTTTTAATTTTTAATCTTGGAAAAAAAATGGGCAAAAACATTCAAATTAAAAGAAAATCTTAATGGAAAGGCTTTTTTTCTCATGAAGGGCTTTTTTTTCTCATGTTCTTCTTTCTAATGAGACAATGGCTGCTGACTTTCCAATGCGTTCTGCCACAGCTGAAGATTCACAGTTCTCTGTTCAGCCTATAAATCTTTTCATGCCTGTTATATCTTTCTCTTCTCCTCCAACATCCCTTCTAGTGCCTACACGTGATCCCTTTGTGCAGGTGATACTGATGATCTACCCCAGAATTTTAACTTTCTGCCCTTAATACCTGCAGGTTTGGCAAAACTTCTGCCGTAGCTGGAATTGGGGATGTGAGAACATCCATCCTCTTGCTGCTGTAACTGGTCCCTGCTGTGTGAAGTGTGGTTTAGTTTGTGGGCAATATCTCACTAACCTAACTGACCTTCCTACATAATTCAAAACCTTCACCATCACTCTGTGCAGTCTCTCTAATGTTTAGATGTACAGTGAGCTGTCATTTGCATCCCATGAAGGTTTTATAGCAATAGCAACTTCAATTAAACTATGCCACTTGGCTTCATCATGCTTCCCCCAAAATACCCTCGCCATTGACATTTCTCAGTGGCAATTCTCTTGAGAGTTCCAGAACGTATTTGCCACAGGTAAAACAGCCTGTTCCCTGCAAATGTTAATGAGTTTACAAACTGCTGAGTATTAGAGTCATAGATTCGATCATATTTCTTTCCTGACTTTACACAGTCTTGGCACTGCAATATTTTTAGCTTCTATCTGCTCTCAAAGGGCCCAATCCAAAGTCCACTGAAGTCAGGGAAAGAGGTGTATTAAGATTAGCAGCTTTTGATCAAGCCTGAGACAGTCAGTGCTGTAAAAACATTATCTGTGCACATCCCTTATATGCCACTGACATCTCCTTGCACCACTGCCAGTTACTGAATCTCATTTTCTTTCTAGCTCTCTGCCTGATCAGGAATCTATTACAGTCTGTGCAGTCAAGGCAGCTGTCTCCAGCCAGATAATTTCCAGCTTCCCAAATAAAGGGAACTAATACAGTATCTCCTGCATGCCCACATCACTCTCGTAGCTCACACGGCATCGTGGAGGAGGGCAGAACGCAGGCAGCAGTGATTTCTGGAGGCCAGGCCTCCCCTCCTGCTCTTACAGGGATTTATTTCACAGGTATTTGGGGCTCACTGCTGTGGCTGTTCCAGCTGTGCCGGCTGGGCAGCAGAGAAGACTGCAGTGCTGCGTCCCTGCTGCTGCCCACAGCAGCAGAGAGCTGTCCTGCTGTCCCTCCCAGGCACTCCCACATCTTTCCCCAGAGGAAGGTGACCTTTGTTCACAGAGTATTTTCACTGCAGGGGGGTGCAGGATTTTCATACGGGACATGATGGTATCGACATGTGGCGTTTGAAGTGCTGGGAGCCAGAGCTAGCACTGTTTTTCCAGCAGAAGACTCTTTACACCTGCTAGTTGAACAATCTTCCACAACAAGTTAACTTAAAAATACAGATGACAAAATAAACATTTTCCAGGTTAGAATCTCTGTGAAATACAGACCAAACACTGGAAATGCCTAGAGGTAACGTACCAGCTCTCCCTGTCGCTGCAACATACGTCTTAGACACTGTCTCCCTTAGTTCAGTCCTCTCAGGAAGCCAAGCACACAGCCCCTCAGCCTGTGAAGGCAGTTGTTCCTTCTGGTTGAAGCTGTCGGTGTCCAGCAGTTCAGCCAGATACTCTGAACTCTGTCATACGTTTAAACCCATGTGACCTTTCTTGGTACAGGAGATTATTTAAGACTACCCTGCCTCTGGCATTTCAGTATGGGGAACAATACCCTTCATTTATTTACCAAGATAAACAGGGATTCATGGCAGATGAGCAAAGCAAAAGCGGACTCTTATGGAAACAAATGGGACACTCAGGAAGGAATGAGTAAATAGTACTGCTTCTGGCTTGCTGCTTCTTTTTCTGCAAGTCATCAAGTTTGCTTTCACAGTTTGGGGACTAATGACTGGGTACAGGTTACTGTAAGCACCTGTCGCCTCTGCCAAGACAAGCTGCTCTCTGATAATGAAAGGAAATGTTGTACGGGTTCTGATATCAGACTGTGGAATGTCACCTGTGGGAAAGGTTCTTGTCTGAGGTGGTTAAAGTTCACCCTATGCTAAGCCTTACGTGAGCGTCGGAAGCCTCCCGTCACCGATGGACAAGGTGTTTGGTGCTTGGTTTACGTGCTTGCTGGGCTGCCTGGGAGGGACACTGGACTTTCGAACTTTTAGTTGCCACTGGTTTTGAAGTACGTTGGTTTGTGGGCCCTGGCACAGTCAGGAGTTTGTGAAATTGAGCTGCATGCCTGTGTACAGCTTCTTGAGAGCCTGCTCTCCCAGTACGAAGAAGACCTAGAAGATGACTTTCCATTTTCTGCTTTCCATTTTTTGCTAACACTGGGAAATGAGTGGCACAAGCAGTAAGTAGTCCCTTCTATGCAAAAATAATCAAAGAGCCTCCTCAAAGGACAGTGTTAATCCTTCCCTCTTCCACTCCACACAGCTAAAATACAAAATTACCCAAGTCCTTAGCATTAGAGAAAGCTAAAAATACATTTTCTGATCTCAGACTCTCGTATTTTTCTTTCCTCCAAAGCATATGCTCTGGTGAGTGTAATACATCATGCAAAAACACTGTGTGCACTCCACATACTCTCCAAATATCTGGTGAAATGGCTTTTTGACTTTTTCAGGGCATAGAATGAACGTGCAGTGAATTCCAAGGAAAAGCTGCATGTGGAATTTCTGAGATGATATCGATAGGTGTTATTTATCTTTTATTTACAATTTCTCTGGCCCTTAGTTTCCTGTTCTTTCTTGCTCTCTGAATTCAATATCAAATAACTTTGCCCTCCCCCAGTGCCACTTCAGGCTTTAAAAGAATGGGCTAGAGATGAAGGCAGTTTTGGGCAGCTATTGGAACAGCACAGCGGCTACAAGGTGTGACCCAACTTCCTTCACCTTTGTGTCACATCGCCGCAGTTTTCCTCCTCCTCTCCCCATGTCCCTGTGGAATGGACTTCTTCTTCTCTGGGAAACGTGCTACTTGTTACTCCTTTGGTTCCTGAGATGAGCTGTGTCCAGTGACGTGCCTGTTAGGTGCCATTGTGCTCCATTACGGATGGGATGTGCAAAGCGTGAGCACTGGTGGAGGGAGCATGTGCTGCACGATCCTTTGCACAACCGTATTCCCTGTTTGCTGTTTCCAGTTGTGTTAGAAATGTCTGTCCTGGTTTTGGCAGGATGCCGGAGCCTGCTGGCCACACTTCTGACCTCTTTAAACACAAGTTCATGAGGGACCAGGAACGGTAGCAACGTGCACAGCAGCAGCTCTGCCGGCTGCTGCAGACACACTCAGAGAGTGCAGCTCAAGCCTCAGAATCTTCATGTCTGCTCTGTATCAATCCTGACTCTGGAAACACAAATACAGCAATTAATCTACTGTTCCAACATATATTTAAATATAATATATTCTATAATGAATTGCTGGAGCTACAATAAATGAGTAATTGCATTTCACAAATGATCAGTGGATGCATAAATATTTCCAACCCCATAGTTTTTAATACAAACTTTGTATAGTGAGATAATTACATGAATGGGAACATCAAATAAGCAGTGTAAGGTCATGCACCGTGCACTGCTGAACAAATGTATGGCCATAGGTTACAGCATCACTGGCATGACTGTCAATTCATCATTCTATCTACTGTGGTCATGGCAGCATTTTTGATGTGAAATATCAGGATTATAGTGAAGAGGCACAAATATTAAGGGGCTTTTTGCAGAGCCTGTAACAGGTCCGCATCTACAGCCTCACTAGTGAAGCAAACCTCAGGCATACAGCTCTGAGTTAGGTAACAGCTCTGCTACTTTTCAGTAGCCAATACATCACAGCTGGAGGGAAAAAGCAGTTCCATGGGTTGGGCACATTCTGGGGAGCGCTGCTGTCTGTCGGGCTCATGAGGCAACGTAATCGAAAGCGCTTCCGTGTGCCCAGTGCCGTGTTCCTTACTGCAGTGGTGAGCACAGCCCACGAGCTGAATGTCTCTGCCCAGAGCTCGTGTGTTTTGCCCAGCCCTGTTGGGTCAAGCAGCAGTTGGTGTGTCCAGCTGCTCACCAGGGATGCTGCTGGCTCGGGGTGCACGCAGGTCCCCATGCAGTGTGTGCCCATGATGACCACACCACAAAGCCATTCTGTATGAAGCAGGTCAGGTAGGAGAGAGCTGGAAGTAGAAGACAAGAGTGTTGGAGTAAGGAGATCATGGTCACAGTGGGTTTCAGAACAGCATCCTGCCCACACGGTGAAAGGCCTGTGCTGCTCTGCCAGCTCCTCCCACACAGCTCTGCACAACTTCACTTTGGGTGTAGATTTTGTTGAGGACTGTGAGGGAGTAGTATGCCTTCCATCTATAGTACACCCACAGGTTTTGTTATTGCTCTTTTACTAAAGGCTTGATAGACAGAATCATTAGCTGTGCAAATTGCTTTGTTACATAAGAAGAGAGTGTCATGTTGTGAAGGTTCAGGGGTGAGAAGCAGGCCTGGTACCACTACGGGTGCTCCCTCCAGCTGCCAGGCCTTGCTTCTGCTGCTGGGTCATTCCTTGCATCCGAACTGGATCACAAGGCTTTGCAATTACCTGGTTCCCGTCATCCTGCTCTGAGAGAGCAGTAAGTGGTGCCACAGGTCTCTGGTGAGTCCCTCCAAACTCTCCTCCCTTGCATCCTGCAGTCCTATTGCTTTTTGGACAGGTAGAGCTCGAGATCTTCCTACCCAGATGCCTCAAAACTGCCGTATGTGCCATATTCCATTCTCTCTTCTACAGCTCTATGATTGCTGTAATCCTCTGAAACATTGCACTGTCCCTGAACACAAACAGAGAGACCTTGCAGAAATATTAGAGAATCACAGAATGTGTTAGGTTGGAAGGGACCTTAAAGGTCATCTAGTCCAAGAACCATACATGGTTTGTGTGCCTGGCACATTCTTCTTAAGGCCTCAGGGAGCCACGTGCCTCGGGTACATGGCAGGAAGCCCGTGGCTCAGGGTTCTCCCATCCCGTTACTGAGGAGCATCGCCCTGCTCTTCCCGTGGTGACAGTGGCATCGCTGCTTCATGGCTGTCCCCAGACTTAGAGGAAGGAAGGGTTGTTGAGGCTCACAGCAGGTCGGCACACACGCCTTGTACGCGTGGCTGCAGGGGAGGCAGGCACCCCTGTCCAAGGGGCCACGGGCAGCCGGATACAGTGGGGGACTGTCCTTGGCTGTAGCAGCTTGTGCTCTGTCTGTGGGCACCAGGGTTGTTTGCACCAATTCAGTGTCCTCCTGAGTTGAAATAGGAGTGCAGTAAGCCTGCTAATCAGATTTGAGCCAGGAAGTGGGCACCCCTAAATTAATGGCTATTCTCTTAAGGACTCTTAATTACTTTGAGGACCTCTGATTTCCTTTCTTGCTGATTTCAGGACTAAACAAAGCAGATCCATTCACACATCTCTGTGTACCAACAGAAGGCACACAGTGATCAAGTAATTGTGCGTTAATCCCGTGTTCTTCACGTATGTATACAGACATAATAGAGTAGGCAAGTAATTCTTCCTAGAAGAGCTAATCAAAGGTTTTAATTTAATCAGTTCATTTTATGTTCATCTCTTCTGTTTGTCAGCCTAATACACACAATAAAAATTGAATCTCTTCATTGTTTTAGTAATGTGAACTGCTGTCTTGCAGTGAGCACTTGACTGAGGGCCACAGCCAAACGAAACAATGTGTATGTGTGTATGTGTGTGTGTGTGTGTGCCTTCCCTCCCAGGGCTTTCAACTCTCTGTTTTAGTGCTGTGCCTGGAGTAACATCATTTCTTTCCTCAGCAGCATGAGGGACAGACAAGAGAAGTGTGAGCCTTGTGCTGATTTTTCCCCTCCCTCGATTTCCTGATACTGCCTTAGAAATCTTGTTTATAAACAGTTCCCAGTATATGGTATCAGCTGTCTGCCACGCACGGTGTTACCCAGTCTCCCAGGAGCTGTGTGAGGTAGGAGCGCAACAGGCAGAGCTCTCAACCCCAAAACAGCCCTGTTTGCCTAATGGAAAACTGTGAGCAATCACCAAAGCAGAAATCAGCAGAAATGAGGTTTCAACCCAAAAGGCACAGAAGAGCAGATGGGGAACAGGGTGGTTGCTCTTCCCTGGGCAGGGCCCTTCCGTTCATAATCCTGCTTAGAGATGAAAAGGAAACTTGGCTACATTTCAGAGAGGTTACCATTTGTGCCCGAAGCAGGCCATATTCCCAAAGATCCTTCAAACTGTAGAGCACAGTGAGAGAAGGCACTTTGAAATGACCTGGATATTTTCAAACAAGACACTTCTTGCTGCTGATAGGCTGTTATCTTTTAGTGGGCTATATAGGCACAGGCAGGCAGGGAAGCATGCAGGGATGCAGGCAGGGAAGCATGCAGGGATGCAGGCAGGGAAGCAGGCAGGGATGCAGGCAGGGATGCAGGCAAAGAAGCAGGCAGGCAGCATATTGCCAAGTGTACGAGGTACCTGTGAGTCAGTCAGTTCCTCAGGCTGCTGCAGGGAGGTATTTGCCTAGCATCATGCAGAAGTTATTGAGGGACATTATTAAAAGGCAGATAAATAACATCCCATTTCTTTTCTGAGGATGGGTGAATAAGGAACTGGGTTAAAAAAACCAACCTAAATTACTGTTAGTCTTCGGGACCCATCCTGTAAAGTGCTGAGCAAACACTTACTGAACAAAATGAGCCTTACTGAATAAAATTCTAATTAGAGTAATTGAACTTTGGTAACCGCTATGTCATTAAACATAAATTGGCTTTAAACTAATTGTATTTGCATTGTATTATGATTTCTATTAATGGATGCATTAATGTTTATACTCTGCAAACTCTGTGGAAGTAAAACATGAACGTCTGTACAGCTCAATCTGAAGGGAAGTGCCCTTTGAGCAGGGAGCTGCATGGCACTGGTGGGAAAGGTTCTGGCAGGAACTGGAGCTTCGCTGTTTATGACCACCAGCAGAGAGAGGGGACTTGGCTTTTGGGGCTCCTCCATTCTAGACAGGGGAGTAGTGTTGGTAAGCCAGGGTGGGCCAGTGGCTGCCAGTCCCACAGAGCCTGCGGTGCCGCCGTGCTGAACCAGTTGCTCCAGCATTCCAATAGCAAAGTACACAGGAACCTGGAGTTGTGGGCAGGGGGAAGACTCAAACACCCTGCAGACACTTTCCACTTAAAATCCAGAACTGACCTCCCACCAAAACCAGTCCAAACTAAGGAGGTCTTGTGAGCTACACAGCGTGCTCCTTCTTGTGGCACTGAAATGAATCCCCTGAGGTGGGTGCTGACACAGACGTCTGCTCTTGCGCAGCTCCTCAGAGATGCCAGGTCACATCATCAAGCCTTATGGAGCCCACCTCAGGAGAAACCCCACAGCACTAAGCCCCAAGCACAGCTCTAAGCCTCCTTAACACAGGCAAATGCCTGGCTGTGCACAGTGCTGTGTGCAGAGTGCCAGGCTTGGGCTGGGAACCCGCCTTGGCACAGGGTCACGCTGCATGTCACACCCAAAGAACCACAGCAATTACCTGTCTGGCAGTGTGCAGCAGCGTGAGCCTGCACTGCTGTTCTTGGCCCTGTGGTGTATAGCTCACCTCTGCTCTTTGACCAGGCTACTACAATCTCTGCCATGAATTTACAGTACAATACAACGTGCTACAGAAGAGGTACTAATCCTCTTCAAAGTGATTCTTCTCATTGACATTCCTAATGTTGACCTTATTCACTGGAGTATTTGCAGTAGTCAAAAGCTGGGACAAAAGAACATGGACACAATCTTCTTTAAATATCCCTGTGACTCTTCATACGAACAGGTGTGCACTTTCTCTAGGAAAATGGTGCAAGTTAGGAAAATTAGAAAATGTTTGGAAAGCACACAGTAGTAAGAGTGTTAGGGGGAAATTCTGAGTTTAAAATCTGCTGGTTTCTATTAAAAATGTTTGCCTGAAGCCTGTTTTCAGGAGTTTGCTCTTCTAAATCCAAGTAGACTAAAATTGATTAATTATACACCAGCTGACCATTAATTTTATTTCATAAACCGAATCACCCGTCTGCTGATTTACGTATGTTGAATATTCAGTGGCATCCCGTAATACAGGAACAGGAGGCAAGGATGTGAAGATCACTTTTTGTCTGAGCAATACTGCCCAGCAGGGAAATGTGAGACCCCATTTGACAGCTGCTCCAGCACAGTCCCCAGAGCTGTCCCTGCCCAAGGTGCTCCAGGCAGGTCTCGCTGCTCCTGCTCCGTATTTCTGTTCAGCCTTTCAGGACACTCTTGGTTCAGCTCACTAGCACATACCACACACCCCCAGGAATTTGGAGTCTGTGGGGTTTTTTTGCAGTTAGCATCTACTGCAGGTGTTCTGCACAAAGCGAGCGTTGCTCTGTACACCCAGACTGAAATAACCCTCTCTGGAGGGGAGCTGTACCTCCAGGGCTCCTGGCAAGGCTGCATGGGACGGTTCTTGGTGTGCTCAGCCAGGCGACGTGTGGTGAGGATGGTGGTGCTGTCACGGCCGGTAGCGCAGAAGGTGCACACAGCAGGGCCTGACATTTCACATTACACGTGGAAAAAAGCCCAAAGAATTAATGGCTTTTACTTATTCACTGCACAGATTTTACCTTGATTGGCTCTCTCGGTGTTTCAGCCTGTAGAGCTTTGGACAGCATTACAGTGAGTCTGACACACTCTGGGCACTGCAGGAAGTGGTGTGCAATGGGGGCACCTGTACCCTGGGCTCCCTGTGACCAGTGATGTGCTGCATTGCAGGCACGTGGCTGCTCTCTGTGCAATCTCAGGAGGGAAGTCGAGGCAGACACATGGCTTAGCTGATGTACAGGTATAGGAGGTCTGATGCCGTTACGATACACTGAACTCCCAGGGCCAGGCACCTGCCTTCCTTTCAGCATGAGTTGGACCTAGTGTAGACTGGATTCCTCCTTGACTTCCAGAGATCTGAGAGTCTACACTGATAGGATAACTCACTCTTTTCTTCTTAGTGTTTGTCAGCATCTCCAGGGAAACTCGCTGGTAAAGAAGCTGTGAATCTCTAGCTGGATATAAATATATAGAGGGGGTAAAGTGGTGGAACCACCAACTCCTAGCGTTGTGAGAGAGATGATTCAGATGTGTCCAGTGCTACAAGTGTACCATTCATACCTACTGAAGTCAGGCTGTTGTCATAACAAGGCTTTCTTCCCTGGAATACACTGTAGCTTTCACTAGAAAGCTTTGCATAGTTGCATGTTATTGGTATTTTAAACAAATGGACAGCAACATAACCAAGTATGATACTGTAGTTTAAGCATAAGGATTTCTTTTGACTTTCTCTGCTTTCAACATTGGCAGTTTCTTCTGAAGTGCTGTTAGTCTGGCTGTGCTGGGACGTTCTTTCTGAAATGAATCTCTCTCAGGTCCAAAATCCACAGTGTGGTCTCTACCCAGTTCCTTACAGTGCCATCAAAGTGTCCCTTTGCTGCTCCCCCAAGACACGAATGGCACCATCCTTGTTTAGAGAGTTACACACACTAACTCATGATAAAAATGTCATCTTCCTGCAGCCTGATGGAAACCATCACACCTGCCCCTTGCAGTATTCAATTCTCACCAGAACAGAGTAGACTTCACTGAATTTAAGCTGTGATTAAAGCAGTGTTGAGAGCTCTGTGATGAACACAGCTCATACACCACGTGTAATAATTACACTGTACACACTTAGCACTCAGCACGGAGACAGAAGTAGGTCCTGCCATCTGCACACCAGCCACATCAGGGGCCTGGGCATGCTGGTGACAGATGTGACACAGAAGTTGCTCTACAAAGTGCTGCTTTGGTGCGGTGCTGTCCCCTGTGACAGAGAATCCGCTTTCTGGAGGGTGCAGCTGTCCCATAGGTAGGCAAGCAGAACTCCCCTAACAAGTAACACCCCACAGCTTTGAATGGGTTTTAATAACAAAATGGGATATGCAAACGGTCCCTACATCCTTCTGCAGTGCTGAAAGGTAACAGGGGTGTATCCAAGTACAACAGGTCGGTTTTTGGTGAGAAATAGCTGTACCACAGCTTAAGTGCTGATTGAAACACTTTGTGACAGACATTTCCTACAAAGGAGGAACTGAAGGAGGCATGTTTCCAGCACAGGGCGCGTAGTGTGACAGCCTTTGAAATCACAAGTGATGAACTGTGGGGTTTGTACAATACACACAGTGACTGCAGCCTGCAGGTGCTGTGTCTGACAGCACAGCTTTGAGCTGGGCGTTTGCACAGTTGCAAGCAGCCTTTACCCATGAAGGCCTGCAGCCAGCCCAACCTGGCTGATCCTCAGTGCCTTCGGTGCCTGGAGCAGGCCTGCCAGGGAAGAGGAGCGCTCTTTCAGGCTTGGCTCAGGTTGGAGTTAGCGGCACGGCTTCGGCTCCTGCGCAGAAGGGCTCTGGCAAGGCTCCGCTCCTGCCTTGCAGCTGCAACTCCACATGGGTTTGCCAGGCCAGGGCCTGTCCTTCTCCACGCTAGGGCTTGCAGTACCCTCATGTCATCTATATTTAGGACCTGTAACCACTTCTGTCTGTGTACTGGTACACAGCATCACCGGTGGGTCAGTGCCACCCTTGGTCCAAGTGGCACAGCAGTGTTACCAGCCCCGGCACGCGGGGACAGAGGCAGAGCCTGAGCTTCTCCAGCAGAGCCAACTTGAGGGTCATTCCACTCACATCATGAGCTGCATCCACTGGTAAAAGCTAAACTCCATCTAAGCTTTGGGCACTGCACTTACTTTACTCATGCCTTTGGGAGGCAACAAGAACATCAGAGCTTGTAAAGACAGCCCCGTTCCTGGCCATGGATTTCCTGTCTGTTGGATGTGCCCTGGCTGCTGGAGTCAGACACATTGTTTTGGGAATGTGATTATTTTTTCATGTCAGTATTAGGACAGAAAAGTAAACAGGTTTCCATCTAATTTATGAGACACTTTAGAAGATGATTTGAAGCAGACTGATTACAGTGTATCAGTCTTAATTACAGTATATTAAGAGTAAACAATATGAAATATTAATCTGCTGTTTTCAGACCAAAGAATCAATACACAGAATGGAAGTTAATTTTTTTTTCCATGCACTTAAGAAATGAAGACAGCTTTATGTAGTTTTAGGGTAGTTCTGGAATTTGACAATTAAATTAGAACAACCAAAATCCCATTCCTCCAAAACAAAGGCATGAATCTTCAGAACTAAGCACTTGACTGCTTTTTTTAATTGAATTTTAAAATATAATCTATTTTTCACTATGCTAAATAAAAGCATAAATAATTTAATTGAAAAATTAAATTAAGGCAAATCAATTTGTGACAGATTTATGAAAGCATATAATGGCTCTTACACAATATTGGGCAGCTATACTTCTTATTTAAAGAGCAGATTTCCTACATGAGCAGAACGAGTGTTTCCAGAAGTATTTCTTATTTTAATTCTCTGTTTCTGGGATTCTCTCTTCTTCTTCACACCCAGAAGCATGTCTGCACAGCTCAGCCCTGCAGATGGGGCCAGTACAGACACAGACTACGGGATGCCCAGGACGGTGTCCTCACCGCTCAGCCCTCAGGCTGGCAGGCAATTTCTCCTGAGTTCAGGATCAAAACTCTTCCCACTTGAGTTGCTGCTGAACACAGTTCCAGTGCTTGGTCTGTAGGACTTTAAGACTGGCATTTATGCCCCTGATGTGTCCAGTACTCCTGGCTCTCCCTGCACAGCCAGCACCAACTGCTGCTGCGCAGGATGAGTGCTCCCAGCAGCAGCAGCTTTGCACAGAGCTACAGCGTTCAGGGCTGGGTTTCTGCAACTGGTTGACCCAGTAAGTGATAAACAGGATCTCACTGGGGCTGGAGGGGTAGAGAGGGGGAGGCAGGGTGATGCAGGCAAGCTGCTGACTAGGGAAGTCAGACTTTCAGCACAGACAAGACCCTGAAGCCTTTAATTACGCTGGTAAACAGAATGCACTGGGAGTAATGTTCTGGCTTGAGGTCAGATGGTGTGGCAGAGCAGGCAGACAGCTCTTCTTACATCGCCCGTGCTGCCCGCCCAGCCGTGCCTCAAGCTGGGTGGGACACAACAGATCCGCAGAGCCCCCACAGCCTCTGAGCACTGTGGAGAGCCCAGTGCTGGGGCTGGGACAGGGGCCCCCTTTAATCTGCTGATACAGTTTGGTGACCTGAAGGATTCACTCCCTAGCAGAAAGGTGCTCCAAGCACATTTAAACCAACAACGTGTAACTGCAACAGCCTAAAATTACTCCAAGTTCATTTTAATCTCAGTAATTCTGTGTGCAAGTTTTGGGGCTTCCTGGTACAGAGCCTCTCATGGGGAGCTAATCAGACCGTGGGACAGCACATCTCCCATTCTGGAGCAGCTGGTGCCACTGGTACTCCAGCGTATCAACACTGGAGTGTTGCATGGCTTCCAGTGCCCTCTGGGGCTGGCAGTCACGAGGGGACACAGACGGGACCACTGTGGGGGCCATGCCTCCCCCAACCACTCTGGTCCCTTCTCACATCTGTTCACTGCACTGTGGCTGCTCTGGCAGTCAGCCACCCAGCCTCCAGAACTAGGATGGGTCATTTTAAGCTGTTTTTATTTAATTTTGAAGGCAACAGTTTTTGCTTTTTCTTGTGGCATAGTAGTTATTAAAAATGCCAATTTCCAAGCAAAATAGTATCTCTTTTCCTCTCTCCCCATCTCTGTATAAACATACACAGAGGTATTTTTCTGTGTTCTTTTCTTACGCTGAGGGTAAGCATACAGGTTGGGGTTATGGGTTTGTTTGTTCAGCCAATTTTGCAGAAGTGTCCTTGGCATTCGGGGACAAATAATTCTTTCCAATCAGCAAAAAGGAGACAAAAGAGATAACCCAATACTGCATTCCATTTGCAAGCAGTTCAAGGTCTTATCAGGCTTAAAGATCTTTTTTCAGAGAGATGTAGACGTTTCTCAGAGAACTACGCAGATCATGACAAGCTCGAAGTAATAGCTGTACCAGCGGCGGGAGCAGAGGAGAGGCGGTGCGTGGTTTCCTTCCAGACTGGGATGCCCTTGACACTGTAATTATTAGCAAACAGTCCATTATTGTGATGTCTTTAAAAGGACAATAATTGCCTCCACATTTCTTGATTGCCAAGAAAAGGCATTCTGATACTCATTTATCAAATACTTGGAAACACCTAATGCTGAGGTGAGTTCCAGACTCATGGTGGGTTTGCCAGGAGAGGAGATGCCAGTACATGTTCAGTCTACCAGCCTTGGGCCAAGACAGCCCCTACGACAGCCCTGAACAGAAAGCAGAGAGATGGAACTGCCATTACCCTTCTACCAACAGATGCCATTTCCCATTGTGTATCTGCGTGAGGGAGAGTTTCTCTCGATTAAGAGAATGGCATCACCGAGCAAACACCTGAAGCCAGAAGGAGCTGCTCAGCAGAGGTACAAGCTCCCTTCCTTCCCCTGGCTGTCGCGCTCGGCTCTTCACAAGCCTCACTGGGCCAAGCGCATGGCACGCCTGCGGACACTGGCTCTGTTTCGCTCTGGTTAATGGATGTTGTGCTGTAGCATCAAGGGGAGCACAAAGAATTGCAGCATGGAGAGTGAGACCACAAGAAGTAGCCTAAAAGCCAGTCAGAACCTGGAATTAAGTGTTTTCTCTCTGCCCTGCCTATCATCTGCAAAGTTTTCTTTGAGCTTCTAAACAGAGAAGAGCTCAGTGTAGAGGCAACATCAGGAGGGGTGGCGGCCGTGCCTGAGCCGCACCTTACCAGCACACAACACCCACCTGCCTCAGGCTCCAGGAGAGAGAAGTGAGTTGTCTTTCTGTGTGGCAGCCAGCATAAGGCCTGGGCATCACTAACTCCCCAAGGGCGGCTTGGCTGGCATCGGAGCCACCCAGCACAGCTCAACTGCTCAGGGAGCCCTGTGCCCCAGGAGCCATTGCCAACCCCCCTCTGCAGCACGCACGAGCTTCTTCCCTTTCTAGGATTTTTTAAATACAACATTGAGCTTTTTTAATAGTTTTTTTTGGGACAGCACCCTTAAAATGAAACTAAGAAAAATAAAGTATGAGGTGGGAGGTTATTCCCTTCTCTGACTTCCTATAGTTTCCTCCCTTTATGAACCAGTCTCACACTTTTCCACGTGTCTGTTGGTGCAGCACAAACCAGCAGTAACCCTCCTTAGCAGAAGGATTATTAACCTGCACACCAAGCAGCTGGAATTGTACCTTGTAAAGCTGGATGCTTCTGCTTCCAGGGGAAAGAGGCAAACCAGCCAAATCAGGGCTGCATATTGGAAGCACTGAAATATAAATGTATGAAATCTTCTGACTCCTTGAATCATACATTTGAATGCTTTTACCAAAACCAGGGAAATAACAGATAAAAGAGTTCTTCTGACACAGATCTTGCAAGGCAGATGCACATTTGCACCATTTCAAGGTTTTCCTAGGTTTTTTGATTCCAGCAGCCTGACTCAAACACTGTGTGGTAGCCATGTGTTTGAAGTGCTTTGTTAAACAGAGACCCAGACAAGAATTCTCCAGCTAAGAAAGCCTCACCCAGTCCCCAGGTGGGAAACAAACCAGATCTTACCTCAGCCCTTGCTCCTCAGAGACAGACAATCCCTGCTGCAGCTGCCGGTGTCAGGGAAGCTTCCAAGGAAAGGCTGAGCTAGAACAAAACACAGGCCCGAGAGCAATACAGCTTCCAGATCCCCTGCATTAAGCTTTTCAGGCAAGACCAGACCCACCTGTCCCCAAGGTAGGGTGCAGACACTGCTCCTGCAGACACAGGGCAATGAGGGTGGTTCCACATGCCAGGTTTCCCTTCTGCAAAGGCCAGGCTTTGCAAACACCTACAAGACATAAGTACAGTTTAGAACCCCCTTCCTTTTGAGGAACAATTACTTATTCTAAACTTGCTCAACTCTAGAAATGAAATGGATTTTGCTTTATTTGAGGACAAGGCTTAAATTGATTTAAAAGACCTGAGAATACTTTTATCTGGTTTCAAAAGCAAGCCCATCGACCTCAGTGGAGACACAGCTTTTCTTCAGGCTGCGGGCTGCCATGTGCTGGCAGAGGCAGTGTCTGTGCTGGGGGCTCTGATTCTACCCTGCTGCAAGCTGCTATGGTTTTCCAAAGAAACAACCACAACTCTCTGCAACAAGCAGAGAACCCTCAAAATAGTGCAGTAAAATTGTGATTCTGAGCAGATTTGTGTTGGCATGCATTCCTCTCATTTGGAGAGATTTGGATCCATCAGGAGTTGGATGGACTCGTAGCTACCACCCCTGCCATATAAAATCCAGTTTGGATCCTAGGAAACCCAGAGATTTATCAGAGTATGCACTGCTATACCATATCGTTTAATAAGAAAATCTGGAGCTTTTGCACTCACCTGGTGCAAATTTCTTCAGTCCTCCAATTACACCCATCCAAGATCATGCCTGGGCTTTCAGCTGCTCCTGCTGAGCTCCATTGCTGTCCCCTTCCACAGCAATGTCTGTCTGCACCAAAGAGAAGTTTGGCAGTGTCACTCTCCCACACAACCCCAGTCCCTTCCCAAAAGGGATACACAGCATCACTCTGCTGAAGCCCCAATTCCCAGTGGTGTTGTCAGCTGGCTGTAGCTGTGGGCAGCTCAGAGAGACCCTGTGCCCCAAGAACTCCCGAAGCTTTTGCCTCCCCTGGGCAAGGAGGCACGGTTTGCCTTAATGGTTCCAGATGGTTACTGGAGATTAGTATTGCTCAGCTATATCACATTGATGATCGTTCTCGGAGCAGGCAAGCAATAATTAATTGATTCCATCTGTATCTGCATTTGGGCAGGGAGTGATTTATAATGACCATTTCTACAAAGCAGCAGAGGGCATACAATTAACCAGTCCTCCCTGATGGGCTGTGGTGATGGTGGGCAGCCAGCAGAACTGACAACTTCTATTCCAGCATTCCTAGGGAAAGCCTTAAGCTGCTGCAAAGAACTCACTAAAGCTTGAGGTTTGCATACAGGACATACGTGTAACCTTGCTGGGCCAGTCATCTGTGAGAACTACTTCATGGCAACATTTGTCCAAACAGAGACACTGAAAAGAGCACCTGAAACTCCAGCTGTGCAGCACTGGGTTAGAAGGTCACAGCACCACAGAGGAGTGAAGCACCTCCTCAGAAGGTTTGCCCTTCAAAATCGAACCAAGATCTCTGTCAGTGCCCTATTTTAGGAAACACAGAGTGCAAGATATTACAGTGCACACACTGAAGTTGCCTTTCATTACTATTTTTGGAGCACCTATTATTGTGATAGGTTATTACAATTACATACATATGCAGGAAAGAACAGTACAACTGTTTGACTGCCACCAAGGTTCTAATACTTACTGTAAGAAAGGGTCTTCTAGAGATGGAAATTCAGCTTAGTCTCACGACTGTTGCTACATGTGCCTGAGTTATGAGCCATACCGTGTAATGTTCTTGTTCTGAATAGTTTGGGTGATGTGAGGGACTTTATGGGATTTGCATAATAGTTCTCAAGGTTAGTATTTGTGGGAGTTGCCTTCTTGACATTGGGAAGCCCATCAGAGAGCCAGTTCTTCAATTCACCTGCCCAGTCCATACACCAAGAACTGTAGACAGCTCCTTGTTTCCATAAGGCTATTTCTACAGCATTAAATTACTTGGTTTGGATGCATTTCATTGTTTGTTTCCATAGACGTGACTCACTGCATCACAACAGCAGCATTTGAAGGACAAATGCAGGACTTGCTTGTTGGCAGTAGCAGATTGTGCTCACAGACAACCTTGCAGGGATTGGTATTTGGGCACCGGCCCGGCCCCAGGCCGATGGGTGAATTTCTCCCTGTGAAGGTTGGGCTTTGAACAGGAGTCTAGCCCGCTCTGTAAGTCGATTCACCTGATTGCAAACCTGCTAAAGAGAGCCAGGAGAAAGCTTGGTACACAGGTTACCTATGTGAAGGCCAGTACTCACCCTTTTCTCAAGGGATCCCAGCTCAGACCCCTGTGCACACACTGTTCTGCAGTGCTGGTTCCAACAGGTGACTGTAGTACTTCAGTGTAGGCCTTTCTATAACTAAAATAAACTTGCCAGTAATCTATTCTGGCTGTGCTGTAGTAACAGCTGTCAGACTGAGCAGCACTTTGTAAATCACCTTCTGTTTAACATGCAAGTGTTAGAGTTATTTATAACTGCACCATATAGACATCACAAAGGACATGGGGTGATTCACAGCCAATAACAGAGAACATGCTATGGGACAGGCAGTGGAGAGAAGGCAGCCTGGTCTTTCAGACAGGGCTGTTTGGAGTTCTTCACACTTCCCAAGCAGTCCCCAAAGGCACAGCATTGCCACTGGATTGGCCTTCCACTTGCTCTGCCTGAAAAGCCAGCTCTGCTGAAGCCAGCCAGAATTCTGCCCTTTGCTCTCTCCAAGAGCCCATGTCATGGGTGGCCTTCTGTGACTACACCAGCCTAGAGCCCAGTGACAATGCAAGTGTGGCAGGTTTGCATCAAATGCAGGAAGTGCCAGGTTCTGTGCACCTCTGAACCACCAGGTACCACTCAGTTATGTGATACAGATGCTGTTTTGATAAATTCATTGTAGATGACGGCAAAAAATGAGTGCAGGGTACCCCCAGCCTGGGGGGAAAGAGACAGGTTTACACCTGCTCTGACAAACCTGCCTAAAACTCTGCAGAGCAGCATGTATCTGACTTGTCAGCTGTGGTCTCTCCAACACCAGGATTTTCACAACTATAGCAAAAATGTTAATAAAACTTTTAAGCCTGTTGGACCATCCTAGGAAAGGAAGCCCATGCAATTTAGAGCTTGATAAAGCCCCGCTCTCAAACAGGATGGCTCCCCCTTTCAGCTTGCCAACCAGAGAAATTTCCTGTTCTGAGCACCATGACACCAAGGACACTTCTCTCTGCTGAACAAGGAGCAGCTTTCTCCTGGGCTACAGGGGCTGCCTCCACTTCTGCTGTGCCATAACAGATCAATTGCCTCCCTTGGGTATGCTGGAATCACCCAGAGCTGGGAGAGATTTCACCTTGCCCAGAACTTTGGGAAAGAGCTGGATTAAAGATATTCAGACCAACCCTTTGTGATGCAGCTTTTGGGGAAGCAATCGCTTGTAGTGGCTGACAGAGCCAGACAGACACCTGAGAGACCCACAGCCACCAGCTCAGAGCTAAGAGCATGAAGCCTGAAGCACCCAGTGCTAGTACCACACATGTGGCTTTTTCAAAGACCAGAGGCATCCTAGGGGTAACCAACCTTACAGGCCTGGCCACCTCATGATTACTACAGGGATGAGCAGGTTTTGTGTATTGGGGGAGTTTTTCCAGTTTAGCATGGAGAGGCATCATTCCTATCTCCAGGCTCCTTCAGTCTTGTGTAGCTTCTGTGCTTCAGAATATAAAGCAGGTCTGCCTGGAGAGGTTAAGGGAGTGTAGGAATGAGAAGGCAACAGAAAGGAGATTTTAAAAACCCAACCAACTTAATTAACAATTATTTCTGAGTTTTTTCTAAGTGATACCACATTAATATTTGCTCTCCTTGAAAGTCAGGAGGGAGGTAACATCCTGTCACTTGCAAGCACTGGAAACAGTTGTTAGAAGCATTCCCTAGGCATTGAGGGAATTTAATTCTCTGTAGTTGGCAGCAGTAGCTCTGACTGTAATTACTGAAGGAGGCACCGTAGATGATTTCAAGGGTAAAAAACTACTTAAGCCAAAATTTACAAGTAGAAAGTGAACTTGGGAATGGTGTCAGACCTACAGCCCATCAATGGGCATCCCAGCGTTCTGGCTGCAATGCAATAGGAAAGCTACAGTTGCATCCAGATGGTCTATTTCTGTTCAACTTCTGATTTTTCTCCTTCTCCTCTTGTGCTGTACCTGTGTTGTATTGCAACTCCCAGAGAAATCCTATTACGATAGATTGGTCTTTTCAGAGTGCCTCTAAAGCCTTATGCCATTACCTGGTAGCTAATACTAATCTCATCAGCTCATCCAGCACACGTTCTCATTGCTTGCTGAAATAATAGCTTGTAGTTCCTCTCGGCCAACATGACTACTCCCTAAAAAATAAATAGATTGCAAGCTGCAAACCCACCTACAAACCAAGGCAGCAGCCAAAGCCCTAGGCTTTAGGAAGGCAGAAACAATCAGACCCTGACAAAAATAGGCCATCTAAATGTTAGGTTTATTTAAATTCTTCACACTTTGTTTGAAATGAAGAGGCAGTGTCCACATATCCTTCACAGCTCATTAATCTTACCAGAATACAATGGCATATTAATCAAAGTCAGTGAAGGAATGCTGTCCAGAGCTGACTGCAACAGGGAATCCTTAAGGATTTCATCCCAAACACAGGCATCCCCAGCACTTGCCTAAATAAAAACACAGAGGATCTTTTGTCAAGCATTCCTTTGTTTTACCTGAAGTAACTTAACTGTTGTGGATAAAGAACAAAAACGCACCCCTGCCCTAAAGGAAAATCCTGTTACACCTCTTTAACCCAGGAGTTAATTTATAACTTGAGTGAGATGGGGAATAGAGAGATGAGATGGACCCATCTGCTGATTACATGTGTCAAAATTAAGGAAAATGAAAGTGAGTATTAGAAAATAGAGCTATTTGTGCAGCTTGACAATTGAAGAATGTGTATTAAAATACACGACTGTGGAGTGTGCCCTGGAGTTGGCAGACTCAGTGGCTGTAGAAGTTTGGGAAGAACAATGAGAACAGATCCTCTGGCGCAGCTTCCAGCAGCATGACAGGGCTGGGAGCCGGTGCTGCAGTGGCCATAGGAGGCGATGCCACCGGCTGCCCGTCCCGTGCTTTCTGAATTAGATGTTTGAAGTCACATGTGATCAATCATTAGATTAATCATTGTTTTGCTGTTTTGTTCTTTATGAAGCCCCAGATAGTCACCTTTAAGGCTGTGAATCTTTAACGCCGTTGTAATTCGCAGTGGCTCTCCACACACCCCTGAGGTTGAGTTCCAAACACACAGAGAGCGAGTCCAGGAGGTGCCCGTGAGGCAGCGACACAGGATGGTGCCAAACACTGCTCAGAGAACAACATCTTAAAGGCTGGGAGGCTGCACCACCACAACAGCTGTAACTTCAAACTGGACTTTAGAGAAACCAAACACACACTTTAATTCTGGCAGTACTATACACCAGGCTGTCTAGTTTAGTGTGTTTGGCTCAAGGCCTCTCCCTTTCTTCTCTCCTCCCCATCCGGGGTGTATATACTCATCGTGCTGAGTGCATCTCTCCTAGGAGAGCTGCCTGTCACTCCAGAGCGAGTCCTGCTAACAGGCATTCCTCACACTCATTTCCTGTGTGTGAGTGCACAGTTCCTGTGTGTATGTTAGTAAATCATCAGTGGCTTAAAAACCCAACAAGCAGGGCAGGAAACCCTGTGATTTTCTAGGCTTTTCAGAATTAAACATGGGTGTAGAATTCAGCTCCCACCTGGCTGGGAGAGTTACACAAAACCAAGCCTAGAGCACAGAAGGACAGCAATGTTTTATCTGCCTTTATGGGCCTTTGTTAGGGGCATCCCACCACCAGCATAGACTCCTTACCCCTACTCTGGATAATGGCAAGAGCAGGAAACAGAGCCAGTCACAGCAGCAGACACCAGCTTGCTGAGGGGCAAAGGCTTTGCTCGTCAGCACAGCAAGAGGCTCAAAGACCTGACAAGCAAAGCAATTGCTTGAACTATTTCTTCATTAATCCTCCTAGAAGGGGCTCAGGTTATTGAATACTGAGTGGTGTAAGGACAGACCATGCCTATTTTCCAACCCAGGCACAGTCTGGTGAGCACCAACCTTCCAGCTACTGGGAAGTAATCTGAGCCAATCAACAAAAACATTGATAAACTGCAAATATTACATAGGACCACATCACATTTGGGCATGCTGAGAGAAGCCCATATTTACTTGTTGCTGCAAGAGTCTTTTGCCTTCCTATGCTGTTACATTGCTTTGTTGTATGTTTTTCTGTTTAGGTGACACTGTGCTTGTAAAGCAGAGCAGGAATTTTACCCACTGTTACATAGAGCTTCATGTTAACTTATGCTGAGTATTGGTAAAAAAAAAAAGTCTGTACTCCAGCAAGCTGACTATTTGATACAGCTAGCCCCAAATTCTCTCAGGCAGCACTGTGTTTTCTCCCTCATCACCTCCACAGCCTCCTGCCTTTCAGCCCCACCATTTATTTGTAGTTGCTAACTTTATCTGCTAGTCAAACCTCAGGTCCTTTGTACAGCTGATGTCTTGGGGTAATAATAAAACACAATCTGATTCTCTTATCAGAAATGTAAAGTGTTGATGCTGCTCTACTGTTGCTCACAGAGTGGGAAAAGGAAGGGCAAGTATTTAACAGAAACAACTAAGAAGAGTGCTGCTTTATGCCGAGGAGTTGATTCTTGTCAGACTCCATGTGCCAAATGAAAAACCTTTTAAAGTACAATGACTGAGGTCTTCCCACATTTTATTGTGTCCATTTCACAACCCAAGGAAACAGCTGCACTCATTTAAGTCAGTCCCTTTGCTTTCAAGCATCAGGTAAATCAAACGCAGCCCCACACTCACTCCAAACCAAACACCCTTACAGAGGGCTGGAGTAATACAGTCAAAACATGGGTATTTGGGAATTAGGAAACTACTTACCAGAGGTACAGTGGTCTGCCACAGACAAGGAAGACTTAGCCATTGCTTGCAGAGGCATTCTCAGGCTCTGTTTCTGATTCTCCTTTGTGTTGTCCGGAAGTGAACACTGGGCCACAAATGAGAGGTGGTCATAGCTCATCCTTAGGCTATCAGATCTTTTTATTGCATCCTTACTGGCACACCAACTGTTTTTAGTGTTTTCCCCCCATTTATCTAAGCAGTCAGTTCAGAAAGCTAAAGAAGAAATAAGCTAAATAAGAAATCTTTTCATTTGTAAGTCAGAGCTATCAAAATGCTTTTTCCCACTGTGGTGGGTCAGCCGCAAGCAGTGGCTGAGCACCACACACCGCTCACTCAATCTCACAGGATAAACAGATAGAGCCCCCAGGGGTTGGGATAAGGACAGTTTACTGACAAACACCCCAAGAACAAAAACCTGGAACAAAGTGCACACCCCCAGCAATAACACAGAGCACTTTACCAACCTGATGGTAGCAGAGTCGTGCACGATGCGAGGCCCAACCCTCAGCCACGCTCAGACTGCCCTGAAGACCAGCAAGAGCATCCCTCCCCAACCAGCCCCTTTAATGGGGGAGTGATGTCAGATGGTGAGGAAACAGCCTGGGCTAACTCAGCTCACCTGGGCTAACTCAGCTCACCTGGGCTAACTCAGCTCACCTGGGCTGGCTGCTTGGGGAGGTGAGTTTTCGTCTAGCCAGAATCAGGACACCGTCCATGACAAGGTACTAGATGTACTCCTCAGCACTTTTTGGACAGGTATGCCTGTGTGGGACTGGTGCCCTGGGGTAGGAACAGAAGCGTTTCCTGTTTGTCCTTCCCAGCACTTGTGGCATGAGCTGGGGGTTGGGGCCAGAATGTGGCTTCTCTTGCATGGTCAGGAGCTCCGGGCTGTGGGATGGATGAGGAGTATGCTGCCGATGTGCAGCATTGGCTTCTGTGTTTTTATTGTCTGTTCTGTGTTGTGCCTCTGTCTGTCCCATGGGATTTCTGAGTGCTTAGCCACAAGCTCTGGCTGATGATCCCTTTCAAAGCAGTTTGCTGTGCTGCAGAATGCCAGGCTGTCCTGCAGGCAGAAGCAGCCTGTACAGAGCACGAGGTGTTTGCTAAAATGTGCCTTTCCCTCTTTGAAGCTGCCTGTAATTGCACACCCAGGGAATGGTTTGATGTTTACATTTTCACGTGTATGGCTGGTTGCATTTAGCATAACATTTTTCATCTTCTTCCTTTCTTGTTGCACTTGTGCTCATAAATTAAATTGCATTATGTTACAAAGAGAATGAAGATTGAGGGCAAGTCGTGACAGCCTTGAAACAAGAGGCTGAGGAGCAGCGGGGCACCCTGGTCCCGCGCCTCCCCCCAGCCACCAGCTGCTCTGGCAGCCCCTTCGGGAGAGAGCCTGGCTGCTTCCCGTGGTGTCTAGCACCTGAAGGGATCCACTCACTGCTCTGCCATCGCTTCTTGGGAAAGCTGGGCAGCTGCCACAGCCTCTCCTGCTGCAGTCAGGCCAAAGGGCTCTTGCTCTGCAAAGCTGGTGGGGGTGTAAGTTCCTCTTTGGGATTTAGGTGCACAAATTCTGAGAGCCTTGGTTGGCTTGAAAGGAAGTGTTACAGATCTACACCAGTGTTCTTGTGATCAGAGGCCAAAGTGAGCTCTAGAGTGCATAAACTAAATCCAGGCTTCTGGCCTAGAGGAATAAGGATCCCTTATAAAGCCTTCCAACAAGATTTATCCTCTGGTTAAAAATATGTTTCGCTTGAGTTTATCCTTGTCAGCCATTGAACAACAACCTAAAAATCTTCTCTTGCCACTGGCATGGCATTTATTGTTTATATAATGTACATGCATGTGTGTGAATGGTACCATGGAAATAATTTCAATGATAGATTTTCTGTCTCCTTTTCAAAATACCATAGTGGCTTTGGGATTTTTATTGAATTCATTTGTTGCTTTCACAAACATTCTCTAAAATTTTTAATAGAGTATTTTCTATTCTTTGAGTTGGTATTAATTCTCTTCACAAGACAGGGCTAATGGAGCTTTATGGCTGCAGACGTGGGCTCGACCACAGCCCTCGGAGTGATGCCTTGATGTCAGTGGGCTCGGGGTGTTCTGCAGGCAGGATGTTGCTCCATGGTGGGACTTCCTGGGCAGTGCTTTGATTCTCAGTGTCCTGGTTATTAGAGAAGCTTAATGATGCATATTACAGTTCAAGTCTCTGAATATCTAATGTATTCCTAAGTTATTTCCCTGTGTATCCTGGGAAAATTCCTGGCTGGGCGTCCCTGGGAGCGGGCCCTGGGAGCAGGCCCCTGTCCTGGGCATGCTGCAGGCCTTGGGCTGCTCGTGTGGCAGCTGCTGGCTCCGCAGCCGAAGGGAGTTTTCAGCTGCTGCAGGGTGAGCCCTCAACCGCTTGAGCTGTATGTTCTGTGCCCTCTGCTCTGGGCTGCGTGTTCTGAACTGGGAAAGGTTTCAGGCAGAGGGTTTGTGCTCTGGAGAACGTTCGCTGTCTCTCAGCACATTGGGGGAGGAAGGGTGCAGGGAGCAGCAATGGGGAGGGGTGGGAAGGAGACTAACTTGGGCTAGCTAGCCTGTGGTTCCTGGAGCTCCCTTCTTCACTGTGTCTCTAGAGGCTTCCAGTCTTCCTCTCATTAAGCCAGGCTCTTAGACCAATGTTTTCATAGCCCTTCATTCCATGTTTCCTAGGGGCCTGTCCTGTGCATAGGGCCTGGCCGGCAGAAATGCTGGGCACTGTTTGACACAGCTGAGATGATGATGGCTTGTAATTTGAACAGGAAGAGCTTTATTGTTCCAAACACCATGTTCAGAGCACCTTGGCAGCACATCTCCGGGTTAGAGGATACCTCTGACCTTCAGCTCTCTGTGCCTCAATTAAATGCCAGCCCTTATCTCGTATGAGTTTGTGAAGTTAAATTAATTAGTCATTGTGAATCCCTTAGACAGCAGTGATAAATGAGACAGAAAAGTCTATGTGGGAACTATTTATCTTCTGGGACGGTTTGAACAGAGAGAAACAAGTAAGGCTGGTGCCACACAGCGTCAGCGTGCACGAGGAGGGGCCGAGCTTGTGGTGGGGAGAACTGTTCCCCTTGGCACTCCAGAAGGCAGGCGTCCTGTGGGAAGGGCACAGGGACACTGGGATGCCTCTGTGAGAAGCCTGTGAGTGCAGCCATGGGACCAGCCTGTTTTGGCGTTTCCCGTTTCTAGGTGCTGATGAGAAAGCCTTCCCGCGTGTTGCTGTGACGGCATTTGATACCGCAGTGAGGAGGTGCTGACATCAGAAGGGTTTGTCGTTTGTCCCAGTTCTTCTTCGCTCTGTGACTCGTGCCGTTATTAATGTGCTCTCATTATTGACATTCGGAAGTTGTTTCACTGTTACTACAGGAGCGTCTGTGGCAGCGTTAGAAAGGGCCCTGTCAGAAACAGCACGGGGTCTGGGCGCAGCGCTGGAATGAGCACATAGTGAATTGCTCTGAAGTGAAGTGTGTCTGTTGAATGGTCTCTAATCAGGTGTTCCACTCGCAGCTTGCACTGATTACTGAGACAATATGGTAATGGAAAGCATCTATATTGCAAGGAAAATTACAAATTCCATTCTCCTTAACATAGTTGCACACATTTTCCACATCTTCCCCCTCATCTGCTGTTCCAGCACAGCAGAGGGGACTGGGACACTACCTTGGAGCAAAACTGTTGGGGACTTCAAAGGGCAGGCAGTGCAGCGCTGAGCCAGACACAAATCCTTCTCACCCATCAGAGCCATTCAGTCTGTATTGCAGCACTGGCAGCAGAGAGCACAGAAACATATCACCTGAGGGAATATTCTGTAATACAACAATCCCCCCAAAATCTGTGCTTGGTGCCTCGCAGTGTGAAGAGCCGGAAGGGGCTGGGAGGGGTGGGGATGGGAACAGGGCTGGAGCCCCATCGCCTCTGATGGGACATGGGTAGCGCAGCTGCCAGCCCCTCTGCCAGCAGACACTTGCGTGGGCTACTTCTGGTGCCTGCGGAGGCTGCGCGGCCCACGGCAGCTCTCTGGAGACCTTTTCATCGCCACCATGGGAAGTTCACACTCTCATGTTGCTTCTGAACTGAAAACTCTTACTCTGAATTGTGGCAACTGTGGGCTTTCACATAATTAAAGACGGCTCAGTGAGCGTGTTGGCACTTGTGCCTGCTCCCTCCACCCCCTGAGAAACTAATGTTCGATTTGACCAGATCCTTTGTGAGGGAAAAGTGGTACCCAGAGGCGGCTGGGAGCTGAACCGTCACGTTTTAGCAGGACAGCATGAGAAGTATTGAAGTGATTTTTCATTAAGGATGATAAGTATCTGGTTGATGTGCTGGGTATTTCACAGTCTAAAAAACTGTTCAGATGTGAGCAGCCACGGTGATTCCAGGAAGCAGCTGTATATACGGCAGGCTCCGGGTGATGACAGAAATGCATCTTTACATACAATGTCAGAGGCAGAACTCTGCAGCCTACACAGGCACAATGAGAGGCAGGATGATCCTGGGTGGTATTTTTAAGCCTGTGCCACTGTTCAGGATTATGCAATCACTCATTTGACTTAAAAAGGGGAGAGGGACTGAGATGAGAAGACCAGAGAAAGGAATGAAGTCTTCACCGCTGCCCAGTTTGTTAAAGGCACTGAAATAGCACCTGGAAAGGCCAGGCCTGTGAGAGAGGTGCAGAACTGGGCATCTCCTGAGCCGTGGAGAATGTGGCCGCTTCTTTGGAACCCCATAGGTCTCTTTTAACAGTTGTGCCAATCAGTTTTCCTTTGTGGGGCTTCTAAGGTGTTTTAGCAAGTGGTTACAATTATTTCTATGCTTGATAAAAGCCACATATCCTGTGGTCATCAGGGGCACGATTCTGTCTTGGGGAAGGGTTCTAAATGTTCACAGGTTTTTTTCTGTGTAAAACCAGTAATGAAACCACCTTTGCAAAAGCCATTTTCTCAACACCAGTAGGATTTGGTGGAACGTCTTTTTAAGTCAGTGAGGACTTTGCAGGCTAAATGTGAAGTAGTTAGTTCGGTCCGCCCTGTTCTTGTAGGAAGCGATGGGTGGCTGCAGGTGCCAGTGGCGTTGGGTGGGCACTGGCATGATGATACCAGGGTGGGTTTTTGATCTGGGGCCACCCATGGCACCCCGGGAAGGCACGCAGCAGCTGGCCCTGGCACAGGAGTGGGGTTTGCTCAGTGCCTGCAGATGGCTGGCTTTGGTTCATTGTCTTGCTCCAGCTGTGCCAGACAAGCACAGGTAGCCCGGGCTGCACCGTTCCCTTATACTCACTGCTCCCAGTGTTGCCACCTCCCTCCCAAATTTGCCAGTTCCCATCCCATTACTCTTGGCCTTAGTGATGGGTACCCTGGTGCTTTGTGAGTTGCTACTGCCAAGGTCTCCAGGCACCTCCCCATTTTGTGCAGCGCTGGGCCTCCTGTTCCTTGTTGCTGACACAGCCACTGTCCGTGACTCTGGTTGCTTCTCATGTGTTCCCATGTAACAGTCAAGGATGCTGCATATCCTGTTCCTCACCTAACATCAGGCCAGGCCTTCATCACTGGCCTGTAGTTATTTACTCTAATGTTGGTTCCCTAAAATAGTTTTCCGTATTTCTCTTTCCCATCCTTCACTCAATCCAGATGGATCCTCTTCAGTTTCCTTAATTTTCAAGTCCCAGTGCATGGTTTAGGTGTCAGCTTTGTCCTCACTTCCCTTTCCCCGCCGAGCTGGTCCCCTTGTTCCCTGGACTCAGGACGTGGCTGCCTCCTGTCACCCTGTTAGAATCTGAAGGCAGTTCCTGGCCTGAAAGAAGTTCAGTTAAGGGCAGGAAGTCTTCAGCCAAGAGAGGCGTTTCGCTGCCAGGCAGCAGCAAGTGGCAGTGTGTTCCTTGCGAGCAGTACAGTGGCACCAGTTGCTCTGGGCACGGGCTCCCACCGCCTGTGCTGAAGTACAGAGGGTAACTCCCTGCTGTTTGGTATAACAGGGGAGGGGTGGTATCGGTTTAAGATTAAAAAATTAGGTGTCCTTGACCTGAAGCACTTGGAACACACCTTTTTTTTTCTCCATAAATCCCTAAAATCCACAGCTCTTTGAAGGACCTCAGGTTAGGGACCAGAAATGTGACATATCCAAAACAGCTAGAAACTCCAAAAATCTTGTTAAAAACAAGAAATATGACCGGCATCACCTTGGCTGGAGCCATCCCAGCGTGGCACTGAGGAGGGCGCCGCGCCCGCAGCAAGGCTTTGGTCACCATACTGTCCTCCCAAGCTGGATCCAGCTGGTGCCGGGTGTCTGGTCCCTGCCAAGCTGAAGACAGTACTCTAGCAGCAAGGAGGATCTGTGGAGTAGGAGGAGGCAACACCATGTGTTTGGGAGTAGTTGTCTACTGATGGGACTGCTGGGGTACTGAAAGCAGGCGAGGGGACTGTAGTGCTGGCATGGGGTGACTTTGAGATTGCTGTATCGCGTTGCTGTATTTGTTTCAGACGCGGCTGCATCCTACTGTCAGTAGTTATCCAGGGCTATGAGAACACTCCCTCTTTAACCGGAGTGTTGGATTGTGTCATATTCTGAACAGAACATATTGCCCCCCCCCAATTGCGAAGTAATGCTGTGCTCTCTTAAACGTGCCTGGGATTTCACTGCCATGAACCTCCTACAAACTCAAACCTCTGATTACTGCCAGTATTTACACTAGCCTGGGGATGAAACCGGAACTGAGGAAAGAATATAATAAGTTTTATCACCTTATCTTCAGATCCACCAGCCCAAATCTGCCTGGTAGTTACCCAGCCCACACAAGAGCAGTAGGCTGGTACCCTGAGGGAGATCTCCTCAACAGGATACTTTCCAGGTGAACAGCTCCAGAGGATGCCCAAGGCGCTACAGCTCCGTGTCCTCAGGCGCCTTCGTGGGGCAGACACTGTGTGGAAATGGGATGGTCGAGCTCACCTAAAGTGATCCTCACTCTTCTCCCAAGTCAGCTGAAAGCTAAATCAGGAACTCCGGAAGAGTGGTTGGTGGGGAGGCTGGAAAGCCCACATTGCATGGAGTTAGGGGCCGTAGATGAAACAAGCTGCCGCAGAGGGCAGGGATCACTGGAGGCTTTGATGGAGCTGGAGCAGGGCTCCTTTGTTTTCTGCTAGTGAAAACCTCCCTATGGAGCTTTTGTTTGGGTTGTTAAAATCTGTTTAACTCAGAGATGACAATAAGCACTTGGGAGCAAAACTGTCTCTTTGAAAGTCTTTTTGCCTCGGCCAGCCCTGCCAATTTATAGCTCTGCTAGCTCTCAGGGCTCCAAAGCCTGCAGTTAAGCTTTGCCCATCTCTCTGAGTGCTGCAGCAGGAACATGTGCGCTGCTCAGTGGCCTCCGAGGCACCCAGAACAAAACACTTCCTCGCTTGCTACTCCCCATGCTGCGGTACCAGGCGGCTCGAGGGTTCTGGTTTGAGTAGTTAAGGGTAACCTGGGCTTGCGAGGACTTTGTTCCCCATGTACCAGAGCCTGGACTAAGTGCAAAGCCGGTATTAGTGATGGGTGTCAGTTGACACAGAATGTTCCATGAGCAAGGCCATCTCTCTGACTGCCTCTCAGTCACGGATCGAGGCCCTTCCATGTTCGCCCACACCAGCTGGTTTGATAAGTGTTACTCACTGTTTCCAAAGTCATGTGGTCCCTGCCTTGCACTCGTGCCCCCGCTGCCTCTTTCCTTTGCCAGGGCTTGATGCTGCGCACAAAGGACCAGCTGCGTGTTGCTCACGTAGTCCTGAAGCAGGAGGGAGGACAAAGAGCAGCACAGCAGCTGTCAGACAGCCTACGGGCACATGTGTGCCAGCACATTCCCTGCCCACCTAGGGCAGCCTCCTAGTGCAAGGCTTGGGATGACCGTAAAAGCAGAACGAGTTTTGCTCCAAGATGCACCCCAAGTCTGTATTATCAAGGCTTATGGGATTGAAAGAGTTCATGGATAAGGGATCTGTTGTGCTGGGTTCAACACAACAATGCAGAATTAAAAGATGCTCTGGAAAGTTCCCTGTTCTGGAAAGTCCTCAGGGAAACTGAGGAGGCCTTTGCCTCTGTGAAACCAGCATGATGGAAAGAAGCTCTGTGACAGCACCTCATTTTCTGTGGAAAGGGAGGAAGCCAAATTCTGGCAAGCTTTCAACCAGTTCTAATCTTAATGTTTAATAGATTCCATCTCTGCTAGATTTTGGATTGTCTCTTTCTTCCAGCCTGAGATACTGCAGCAGTGTGGTTCCAGCCAGATCTCACGGCCTCTCCTCCACACTCTTCCCTGCTTCCATCCACTCTGGTTGCCATGGCTAGAAAGCTGATGGGTGCAGAGTAAAGAATGAGCATCTCCTCCTCGCTTTGGTACTGGTACCACTTTTCCCCAAAAAAGCAGTAACAGAAAGAAGTGCTGAGAGTGAACTCTCTCTGTAGTAATTCTCTGTAAATGAGCAAGAGGCCCAGTGAGTTTGTCCCTGTGCTCAAGCTCCTGGACAGGCCTGTGATCAGAGTAACTCTCTCTCACCTGGCAGCTAAGGAACCCATTCCAGTGGAGAAGACACTGGATGGAAAGTTGTTTGAAAAAAACAAAGGAATTTTCCTTAATACAATTATTTTATGTTGCTTTTATCTACCAAGAATGGCAGCACTGCTTAGAACATTTGGAGAAGGCAGGAGGTGTTTTGTAGGAAGTAGTAATGAAAAATTCATGAAGGATTAAAAATAGTTGGTTTTTTGGGTTTAATTCAGAATCTCTTTATATTTCCTTTGGTTTCCTTCCCTATTTATACTGAATATAAACACAGAACTTGTTCTAAAAAAGTTAGATCAATGGGAATGAACCTGAGCGAAATGGGAAATAAAACTGTTAATTTCTGTGGTGGGTGGTTACACTCCAGCCCCATACCTGTACCTGGTGTCAAAGTGTGAGCTTTGCTGGGATATTCCTACCATGCACCGCTCCATCCACCGCGGGAAGGAGGCTGGAGGTGACGCACTCTCTGGGAATCCGTTGCCATCCCCTCCCTGAGGAATGGGCCCTGAGTCACATCCAGCTCTGCCTGAGCCCTTCCTGAGCCAGCACCGCTTCTCTCTCATGCGGCTTGGACAGTGTTGCTGGGCTGTGGAGACTCCTCTGTGCTGTGCTGGGTCCTACCATCAGGAAGGTCCCTGCAGCCAAGGCCCACTGGATGACACCAGAGGAGCAGGGACAGCCCAGGACCCAACACAGCGTTACGGCTGCTTCTCCCAACTTACCCCACCACCTCCAGGCCCTGGGAGACTGTGGAGGGACTGTGGAAATGAAGCAGCAAGTGAACAGGGAAGGGCTGCGGCTCCTGACAACAGTGAAGGCCCTGCAAGGAGACTGCCAAGACTGCTGAGCTGGGGTATGCGACCAGGGTATGGGGTGACAGGAGTACGTTTGACCGGGGTTCCCAAACTGGTGCCTCTTTCTGTGACTGTATGGGGCTTCTGCATCACGCCTGCTGTGGTTCAGTCCCAGAGGAGCTACGCAAACCTGCCATCTCTTTTCTTACCACCTTCTGTTAAAATCAAGTTGGCTTCTACTAAAGCCAAGTCTGTCTTGGTCACAATGACCCAACCAAGAACTCAGTATTTGATAGCTTCATGCAAAGCTGGAATCAGAAAACTTCTGCTTTTAGCTTCTGTTTCTTTGGTAGCGTGTCCAAGGCCCTTCACTGAGAACCCTGGCTTAGGATACTCTTTCAGCCTGAGCAGCTCAGAAGGGTTTCAGGGTTAATATTATTTCTGCTTGTTTGCTTTTCCTCACTATAAATACGATGAGCAGAAAGATGTTGCCATGGTGAGATTTTATAATGTACGTAAAAGCTGTGGTTACAGTTCGGTGCCACCGAGACCCTCCCTCACTAATGTACGAACAGAGGGATATGTGAGGAATCGCCCCAGACAGGTGCCTGGCCCACTGCCGCGGATGCAGCAGCGTGAATTTAAGGTCTGGATGTCACTGGTATTTTAGCAGCTGCTTCGTCACCTGGAGACCTGCACCTTTGTGGACGGAAAGGTGGCCTTGCACCTAAGCTGAATCTCTGAGTCAGCCATGTGCAGGGTAGCACCACAGAGCCCTGGGTGTGCCTGAGGATGTCTTTGTGCAGTCCCTGTGAGATGTGGTGCATTTGTTTTCAGCACCATTTTGCCATGCAAAAGGTAGAGCTTTCGGGATTCCTGAGGAAGGGCAAGGCAGATCCTGCTCTCAGAAAAGCAGTAGCCTGGGGCCAGCGCCACACTGCAGCAATGTCCAGGCTGCTCTGAAAGTGGCTGCTCCGGACCAGCTGCAGTGCCATTGGGAAGTATACCTGCTGGCTCCCATGGCATGCTCCAGCTCTGAGTGCCCAGCAAGCTCTGGTCTTCTCTGGTCTGAACTTGAAGGCTCACTGTCCCACAGCTTTTTAAGCCTGAGAAAACCTGGGGCTCATGTGAAGCAGGTATCTGGGCTCACAGCTGGAATGTCTGTGGGAATGTTGGAGCACTTCAGTTGTCAGCACACTGGCAGCACGTCCATGTGGCCGGGCTGTCTGAGATAGAGATGAGCTAGCGAGGATAAACTTGAACTAGCATCTTTTCTCAGCCAGTGTTAAGCAGACACAGCATGGTATTCTCACTAGCCCCAGAAGGAAATCCAGCCCAGCCTGAACTGAAATACAGCATCACACTGATCTGAGTCCAGCTGGAAAAGGGGAAACAAACACTCAAAATAGTTGCAGCTGAAGAGGGCTGTGCCGTTGCTTTCGGTACGGGAGAGCTGGCATGTGCTGAGCAGCGCTGCTGGGAGAGACGAGCTTCCTGCTTCAGGGTGCCTCTTCCAAGAGGGTGAGCTGGGCTGAGTCCCATCCCACGCGGGGCCCTTCTGCACAGGCCCCGGCACACATGCACACACACACTTTATGACACACACTGTTGTGTACGTGTGCTGGAATGTGCTCAGGCGGCTGTGGGTCACGCAGTTGGCAGCCAGTGCTGCACAGGTACCGCTGCACTTGCGCTTGTGGCTGAGCTTACTGCCGGTGCCGATCTGTGCCTGTGGCATGGAGCGGTTTCCCGGGGGTGTCTGCGAGGCTGCCTGGCCTGCGTCCCTCTGTGCTGCGCTTGAGAGCTCTCAAAGAGTTGTTTTTTAAAAAAATTGCAATCACTGGTTACAATCACTTCCAATAGTTATGAATCATTTAGTTCAAAAGCAGGTACTGGGTTAATGACTGCATGGGACATACCTCCCGTGACGATAAAACCTAAACACTAATTAGTGTTAATAAGTGGTGTTGTGTAGCGAGGTTAAACACCCGCCAGAGGATTACACGCGGGTGTAAGGCTTCCTGCGTGACGGTGATCAAGCACGGTTCCAGGCTGAGGGGGACAGGGCTGGGTCTGTTGTTGCAGCCCAGTGACACAAGATGAAAATGTGCTCCACAGTCAACAGCTAAAAGGAACAAAAGGATAATTTCAGGGGTAGAGCTTGTTTTACTTGGGCATGGCGACTCCATACGGGTGTGATCATTCCCGGGCGAGGGATGTGGCTCTGCCGGTGCAGCTCACCGGTCCTCCCATACAGACTGCTGCCTGGCTTCAGCAAAGTGTCAGTTTCCACTTCCTATTCAGCTTTCAGAGTCTGCATGCTGACAAAACGTGCCTGTAATAATGCACCCCAGCCCTTGACCTGCTTGTGCTGGGCCGGTAAGAACCCTTTTCCCCTTCCAGATTGTTCGCAGCCTATGTTAGGGCTGAAAGAGTCTATTTATATGGTGCTGTGGCTAAAACAGGGGGGAACTGCATCATGTGTCTTGAAAGGAACAGGAAGATACATTAAAGCTGCATCTGAAGACACAGATGTGAACTAGCAAGAAGGAGAGAATACAAATTGATAAATTAAAGAGCACTGGCTATGTGGAGGCAGCTACGTGCAGAGGGGTAGGGAGTTTTCAGAAGGTCAGAATTTTGCATTTCTTTGAGATCTGTATAAGCTCTAAGAGGCCGTTCCAAGCTACGTGGAGCTACATCTGGGGTATTAAACCAGGGACCCTTTATTGTTAGGAGAGAGTAGAAGCAGTTAGAAGAGTGTGGGAGTTGATATATTTGATTTATGGTCACAAGTCACAGAAACAGGTGCACTGAATTTGTTTTCCAAAATCTTAAAGTATGTCATTTGGAAAGGGCCCCTTCCCCACAGCACCAGCGTTGGGCTGTCTGACAGGGCTGGTGGTGTTGCTGTTCAGCCCGGGTTGTGCCGGGGCTGCAGCTGGCCTGTCAGGCAGCGCGGTGCACAGGCATCACACAGAGATTGTGAGGATGAGAAGTAGACTCATGGGAATTGTAACAGCAGGATGGAGTGTGAGTATGCGCCACATTGCAAAACAGAAATGGTGTTTTACGATTAGCTGCTCTTGCTTTAAACAACCACCCTCTTCAACAGGGTGCTGGAGTGGCCCGTGTCTGAGTTAGACCTGAGGAAACAGACCCCCATCGCAGGGTAGTCACTGGCTCCGTTGGTAAAGCGAAGCCCCGAGCCCGGCCCAGAGACACGCGGGTCTGTGGGTGCACCCTCCATCCGCCTGTGACGTCCTTGCACTCGCACACGGGCTGGGTGCTGGCCCTGGTTTTATCCCGTCGCACAGGCCGCCTCCTGCCCCACGGCACGGCTAGGACTAGCCCGCGCTCCCCGCTCCCCCTTTGCCGGCCCAGCGAGGCGTTTCTGGGAGCGGGAGGGATGCGGGGAGCCCTGCACGGGCTCCCGCCAGCGCGCGGCGCCGCGTTGCCGTGGTAACGCCGAGCGTGGTTGCTATGGGGACGGCGGCAGCCGCTGCTGCCCGGGCTCCGGCAGGGCTCGAGGCGCCAGTGGCAGCGCGCGGGCTGGGGCGGGGCCTGCGGGCTTCTTCCGGGGACTTCATCATCCCGGGGGCTTCATTATCCCATCGGCCATCATCCCATGGGACTTCATCTGGGGACCGTTGTCCCTCAGGACTTAATCCCTCAGGGCTTTCTCTCCGGAGCACTTCTTCCCTCGGGGGCTTCATCATCCCATGTACCTTTGTCCCAGAGGGCTTTGTCCGAGGGGACTTCATCCCAGGGGCCTTTGTCTTGAGGGGCTTCATCCCAGGGAAACTTCATCCTCGGGGGCTTCATCCCAGGGGTGCTTTGTCTTGAGGAACCTCATCTCAGAGCAGCTTCATCCCAGGGGAACTTCATCCTGGGGGTCCTGGTCAGGGGCAGGCCAGGACCTTCTGTGGAAGCTTGGCGGGTCCTTCTGGAATGAGTCAAGTGCTAATGGACTAATTCTGTGGGAGCAGAAGAGCTCCGTCTGTAGGGAGCCAGGAGGTGAGGAGACCGAGGAATCAACACGCTGCGATGAGTCAGTGTGGATGATGTGCAGGCTTTGGCCCTGAAAGCCTGGCTTTCTTCTCTGGGACTGCCTGAAGGAGGATTGCCCCGTGCACACCAGCAAAGCCACTGGAAAGCGGCAGCATGCGGGTGGGCTGCACGGAAGCAGCCCTTGCAGAATGGTGTCTGCCACTTCCTCACCTTGCAGTCGCCTGTGGCATAGCCTCTCTCTTGTAGACTGCCTCCAAGAAGTACACCTGCAGGTTCGCAGGCAGTTGAGTGCCTGCTTTAAATACTTGGCAAACAAATCACATGACCCTCGGCCCTGAGGGTCCTTCCTCTGCCAGCAGCTCTTCCACCAAGCCGTAGTGGATGGTGACTGGAGCTGGATGGCAAACTCTCTTGGAAGGCGTTACAGAATCAAATGTGTGAGTCTTCATAATGCCTTGGGAGCCCTCGGTGCTCCGGCAGGCCTTCTGGTACGAGGGAAACGGATAGCGGCAGGTTGGAAATACTTTTGAACAGAGCAAGGAAAAGTAACTTCCGCAAGGCAGCGGGACATGAGTGTGGCACTAATGGCAGGTGCCTCAGCTGATCCTTATTACACAGAGTCTCCTTCTTGCCCAAACAGGCTGATTCAACTGCGAGTTTGCATTGGCTGACAATAATCAATATTTATGTCTCCAGCCTACTTTAACAGATGCCCCAGAGGAAAGTGGGTAATTTAACTCTTTCTAAGGGCTACAAAGCAATTCCCTGACACTGTGGCGTGTCACGCTCCAACCGGGGCCTTGCTGGGCCTCCAGCCACTCAGGCTGACCCGAGGCCTGGCAGAGCCGCGTGCACTCAGAGAGGCGCTGGTACACTGCTTTGTTTTTCATCCTCACAGGCCCCTTCCCAGCGGAATTTCTGGGGCCTTCCCACTGATTCTGTCACTCCCGCTTTGAGCGCAGCCTGTGGACTAGCAGGTTGCCAAAGCCCACCAGAACTGTTCCTGTTTGAGGAGCTTGTGAGCAAGGGACCGGGCATGCCGTTGTTTCAGAGGATGCTGTGCTGGGCAGTTGAGTTTTGTGTCCCCTAATATGAAGTGAGAGTCAAATTAATTCCTAACTGCCAGGACCACGGCACTGCCATTGTATCTGTGCTGCTGAAGGTGGAGCTTTGTTCTTTTTATATCTCCTATTTTGGTTTGACAAGCCGGCATGGCTCTGGGAGCAGGACTGCAGATGTCCTTTGTGCAACACGACCCAGCCTCAAACTCTTGCACTGCCTTTGGCAATCAACAGAGAAATAAATATATACATATGAGTCAGTATTGTAACTGTGACTGGTATGCTAACCTCACTCATTCTTTCTGTCTGTCTATCGTAGTTATTTCTAGGGCACCACACTATCTGAATGCTAAAAATTGTCCTTGACAGGAGCCGAACCCACACACGCTCTGCACTTCCTGAAGCAGACGTAGTTTCTGGCACCAGGATCCCAGTTCCCATCGGGGAAGAGGGAGTAGCTCTGAATGAAATAGCTGACCAGTGTGGTGGCCCCACACGTGAAGTGGGCTTGAACCAAAACTGAGTTGCAGTCTTCAAATTCTGGTAGCTGATAGGCCAGATTTGTCCTGTTTTCTCCCACCCCCACAACTCATTTTTCCATTTTAGGATCAGGGATGTGACCTAAAATACCATCAGATACATGTTTCTGGTAGGTGTGAACTACCAGAAAGCTAAGTAGCGGGCTGCAACCCATCTCCTCTGAGTTTTACCTAACACGCCACTTCTCTGGGTGTTTTTTGACATGCAGGGGTTAGTATTTCTTAGCAAATACAAGTCTGGGGATACTGGCAGAACCCTGACTGCTTTAATAACAGACACAGGAAAATAAACCAAAGGTGGTGCCTGTCAATAGTCAGCAGGTCTGTTAAGTTGCATGTTCCCCAGGCTCTTAGATGTTCCGAATTTGATGGTAACAAAAGCATGAGCAGAGAATGGGCAGAGCCTCGTGCTCTCACAACTTACTGTGTGTTGTAGTGTGCCAGGTATGTGTGTGCCAGCACAGAGGAAGGTCACATGGCCTTACAGACCTTGAAATCAGAAAGGGGCATTTCCTTGCAGTGGTCAGCATATTAAAGGCTTTATATGTGGAGAAGGGACACTGGTAGTAGGGGTGTAAACCAGCATGTCCTACTTCTCCAGTAGTGATGGCAGTTGCTTTGACTGGGACTGAGGTGTAGCTGCTCAGTGCTGTCTGCACCATCAGCTGGAGGAGCTGAGTCCAGCATCCCACAGACCCACAGGGCACTTTACGCCACAGCTCTGCCCCAGAGCAATGATTTAAAGGAAAGACGTGCTCTGAGTCAGATCCCAGGGAAGCAGCTCGGCTTCCCGGGACAGCAGCAAAGGAGGGCTCAGAAACAGCTTGGGAACTGCAGCCTCTCCGGGAGTGTGTTCCCTGGATGTCTGAGGTGCCGGCTGTGAAGCCACCCCGAGTTCTGCCCTCGCGCGTGCCCCTCGTTAGTTCATACCCTCCTCCTGAAGTTCAGTGAGAGTTGTTATTGTGAAATGGCAGCAGCAGAATGACTGAGGAAATCACAAGCATTATGTTGGGGTAACATTTCTGAGAGCGTGCGGGGATGCTTGTAGTTAACAATGCACTGGAGTGTAGCCTGTGGGAAGAATGTCCCGTGTATTGAGGTCAGGGCTAACAAACAGGTGGATGTGGGTGTAGGAGGAGCAGAGGAGCTTTTCCATAAGCACGTGGTACATGGCCTGGAACTGGTCTGGCTTTCTGGGATAACCAGCAATGTGATGGCATGTGAAACCCACACCACACTGTGGCTGCACGGACAAAGATGGGCGCACTCCCAGCCCTGCCCACATTCCCACCTCCCGCACCTGCTGCCCTTTGTCTGCGCACAGGGAAGCCCAGGGGTGCCAGGACTGTGGGCTCTTCTGCAGCACCCAGCAGCAGGAACAGAATCAGAGCAGACATCAGTTACCTCCTTGTTTCACCTTCGCAACTTGTTTACCTTTGCTAGTTATCCTCTTTCCTTCCAATTATGTACCTAAACCCCCTAGAATGTACCAAAATCCTTTCAGGTACCGTTGAAAACAACCCCTGAATGGGGAAGAAGAGCCAAAGCAAGAAACAGGCGCCCTGGGGAGCAGGGCAGGGCAGCCGGCAGAGCAGGGCCCAGGAGCAGAGGAGCTGTGGCACCGAGCTCGGCTGTCACTCGTGCTGACATTCAGGCACACTAATCGCTTGTTTCCCTCGGGGTTTGGACGCCTGATGTCTTCTCATCAGGGAAATAAAAGGCCTCACCGCGGTATCAAGCGACACGAGGAACCACTGCAAAGCACCGATCACAAACAGCATGAAGTAGGGTAGCATATTATGGTAAATTCTCCTTTGCTGGGACCAGTGATGGAGAATAGATGAGTCTACACAACCCCTCAGCATCCTGACGGTTGTCGACAGCACGAGCACTGTCATGGGTAGCTCAGGAGTGCAGGCGCTGCAGGAAGAGCTGCCGGGCTGCGTCTGCCAGGCCTATCCTGATGGGTCCTTGGGCCAAGCTGCAAGCAGATGCAGTTGCTCCTGGAAATACTTGGTGTCTGAAAGAGGCTGCTTAGACACTAAAATGAAAATCAACACAAAACAATTACAGCATTAAAAAATAGACATTATTCACCAGGTCCCATTCTCTTCACCACAGTTACAAGGCAGCCTGTGCAATAATGAGCAGCAAAGCAGCCAATATTTTTTCCAGCAGGGAGGCAATTGCTCCGTGAGGCTCCGAGTGCCTTCAGCGCTTCTACTCCATATATTTAACGTGCTTTTTTCAGAACTGTGCAGCTTCCTCTGTTCTTCAGCAGCACAGCCTGCACAAGGAGTAAAACCACTGCCCATGGAACAATCAGCTATTACTCTGGCTATTACTTCATAAGTAGAAATTTGCCAGTATTATCCACTACTCGCATGGGCATTACACAAATGTGGAGAAGAAAGTCTGCTGACTTTCCCTCTCTAAAACCTTAGTTTCAATTTGCCTGAATTCAGCATAAATGTGCCAGTCATTTTAATTACTGATGGTCTTGAAACAGCGTGAGATGAGAAGTCAAGGGAAGATTTAGGAGGGTGCGATGGTCAGGGAAGGAAAGGGTTCATGGACACAAGGTGGTCATGCCCTTAACTGAGCAGCTCCCCAGAGCCTGGGGCAGTTCCCTTTGTACCTTCTGCACTTGAAAACTGAAATCACCAGGCAGGGCAGAACCATTACACAGGTTACTTGTCTCTTGAGCATTAAGGTGCATGTGGCTGCCATGACCTGTCCATGCAGAAGGCAGCACAGATGTGACTGAGGTTGGCAAAATCTTACCTCCCCTGTAAGGAATCATGTTGGATTTTACAAACAAAAATGCCCCTGAGGCATGGGAAAGGAAGAAAAATGCATGTTGTTCTGACAAAAGCAGCACTCTTTTTTTACTGAGAGATTAAAAAGGCCTTAGAATTACCTGCACTGGGTGCTGGAACCCTAGGCTGGGGGACAGTGTGGACAGGGGCTGGCTGGAGCCCAGAGAACCAGATGCAGGCAGAGGGTGGGCAGGTGGAAAGAGGCATGTTTCTGGGATGCAGCCACAGCGGGAGCAGGGCCCTGAGGACCTGAGCTGCCACAGGCATAAGGCATCAGGCAGGGGATGGCAGGAAAAGAGGGTGAGGAGGAGCCCTCAGTGGTCCGGTCATGGTCCAGCTCCTGCTTGCCTCAAGCAGGTGCCCCAGCGAGCTGGGTGAGAGGCATTCCCACGCACACCGACTTTCCAGGCCTGTTTGTCTCCCAGGGCAGTGTCCTGGGGCTCCTGACAAATGTGCCCTGCACAGACATGAGCACGAACCCCACAGTTCATCATTGATTACAGTTCCATTAAGAACCAGCAATATCCACAAGTCTTACACAACCTAAAGACAGATCAATCCTAAGTGTGTCAGTACTTTTAACGTGTCCAAATTCTGAGTTAAATGCTGTACAAATTACAAAATCCTCATTTAATTACTTTAATAAATCTTGTTTACAGATGACTGAAAATCAGTGGAAACTAATTCACTTTGACTGTTCTGTCTGACAAAAATAGAACACATTTCTTTTTACTATGGTCTGGAAAGTGGGGGGAAGCTTTAATTGAACATAATCACAATATGCTAGCAGCACATGTTATTTTCCCACTATTATAACTTGGTATTTGTAAGTTTGAGGCAGGATTGCCTTTTATGGGAAAGGACTTTTGTTCCATTTACTATGGAGAACAAGTGTTGAATATAAACTTAGTAACAGATTTTAGCTGAAAAAGTTTGTGTTTTAAACCCTGGTACCTCTTTGATGGTATCAGTGTCCAGAGTATTTACTGCCCAGGTTCATCTGTTGTCATCACTTGTTAACTGTCACAGAAGGACTCAGCCCCGTGCGATTACCAAACATTGTCAGTCCCTGGGCTGTACAAACCACTCAGAGTTTTGGAGCTTGGCTCTCTGGAGCCAGGGTGGCAGGAAGGCCAGGATGCCAGGAAGTGACATGTGGTCAGGAGTTGTTCCTGACACTGGGAAATGAGCAATTCCCTAACTCGCCATCTGGGTGTCGTCCAAATTCCTAATCGCCAACATGCTGGCTGGACAGCAGCCCTGGGGAGAAGGACTGGGGTGCCAGGGGATGAGAAACCCAATCTGAGGGTCATTCTCTGGGAACCAGGCTGTGCCTGTGTGTAAAGCCCCGAGGGCTCCAGGGTGTCAGGAGCCGCTACTGCAGCCTGAGCCATCAGTTGCCTTCAGGACCTGGCGTGCAGCTCCGCACAGGGCCAGACTGCCCAGCAGCACCCCCACCCCTCACACAAGCTGAGAGAGGAGACACTTGTCCTGGGAACCCCACGTGTGTGTCTGGGAGCAGCCGCCAGATACCCCTGGTAGAGCAACATTCACCTGGTGCCAGGAAGAACGCTGCTCCGAGAGGAGACTGTGGCACTCAGGGAACTAATGAGACTTCCAAACAGTGAGGAGTGTTGATGTTTGAATGTTGGTGTTTTACAGGCTTTCTATGCCTTTCTGTGCTGGGGAGAGGCTGCTCTCTGCAGCGGGCAGCATGGTGTCCGTGTCTTCGTGTGGGTTCAGTGCAGAGCTGTGTGAGTGCTTTCTGTTACATCAGTCAGAGGCTATTAAGCTGTCACAGCAGCAAATCAGAGCATCAGCTTTTAAAGGAGCACTTTTCAGCCACTGCTTAGGTATTTTCCTTCTCCTCCCCACTACCAGAAACACAGGATCCTGACATTTAATCACTGATTTCTTGTGGAATGGATGTGAGTAACTAAAATGTCCTGATTAATTTTAATGATAGGCCATAAGATTTTTTCGCAATAATATTTTCCTTCTATTCATGGATTATATTGGCTTGCTTGACCTTCCTATAGAGAAAGAGTTGAAAGGCTTTAGATGCTGTGAATCACCGTTATCTCTGATTTCAGAGGGTACACCACCTGTAACACTACTGAATCTCTGGGTGATTGTGCAGTCTGTGCCCTGGGCTGTGGCCTCTGAAGTGATTTTGTCCGTTGGTGGTGGACAAGGATTTGGTATCTCCCCCCAGATAAAATCCTTTAGACTCGCCCCATTTCCATGTATGTTAGTTGGAACCCCACAGGATATGGCTGGTTCCTGTAAGGCTTTGGAAATCCTAACAAAACAATAAATGAAAAAATAGCCAAACAGTTAGCCAACATGTGTGGGATGCAGGACAGCGGCGGTGGTGATTTGCAGAGCTGCACTGTCTCATCTCTGTGTGGGCAAAGCCTGTGCTTGGCGGACGGGAGCCCAGGACCACAGCCCCACCTTCATCCTGCTGTACCTGGTAAATACATGCAGAGAGAGCACCATTATTTATTCATCTAGATGTGGCTGTTGTTACGAAAAGGCAACTCGCTCCTGGACTTGGAATGCTTCTTACTGGGCTTGGAGTTCGCCGCCATCAGAGAGGAGCATCCTTCAGAGCCTTCCCAAAGGTGCCTGCAGCCACTCACCCCTCTCAGAGACCCCGTAGCTGCTTCCGTGGGTGGGGCGGTGGAGCTCCCCGTCACTATTGGCAGCTCAGGCACTTTACAGCAAGCTAGAAGCACCAAGATACCTGGAACGATGCCGTGCCATGTTAGAGCACCCATGGTTTAGGAGCTGTTGATCCGTCTCTCCCACTGATGCTGGAGAACATGTGCAGGGCTGTACCAGCGCCCAGCTCATCGCATGCCGGTGTCACGGGGGCAGCTGCAGCCCTGCACGTTGTGCCCTGCGTTACCTCACCAACAGAAGTGAGCAGAAACCAGCTCCCCAGGACCCCAGCTGACCTTCACCCCGGCTCGGCCGCTCCCCCTGCCTGGTGCCCTGCAGCCCACGGGTACCCCTGCGTCTCTTCCTGTGCCTCTCGCTCCTTGCAGAGTGATTCCTAACCAGGTACAAGGTGTTGTTAGTAGGTAACTGCTGTTCTTTTAAAGGGGAAGGGAATTATTTTACTCACTAAAAACATGGAGCTGGAGGTAAGTTATCAGCTCTTGTAAATCAGTCAAGCTCCATTAACCTCAGAGGTACTGCATCAAATTAGCCAAGCTGAGGACCAGACCCTTAATTATTCTCTCTGTAATAGACTTCTTTGACCTTCTGCCTTAAGACTACGGACACCAAACAGTTTTTAAACCTCAGCTTTTCATACACAACTGGGATTTCATTCAGAGGAACCGAGATATTAAATGCAGATTAAATGAGCATTGGGGACTCTCACTCTACACTTCAGACATCTAATGCAACACTCAGACTTTTCATTCCTGCTCAGCTGAAAACACTTTCTTTCCTTACCTGCGTGGTTTAATTCTCTAACCTTCATATTTCTGATTGAAAGCAGCAGTAACAGAACTTTGGCATGCACAGATTTAAAATACTCATTCACAGAGAAAAAAAATGCTTTTCCCTCAAATTTAAACTACGTTAACATGGCTCTTTGGCTTTCAGAAGTAAACATCTTCTATTCCTCAGAGGAAGTAGCCAGTGCAAACAACTTGGCTGTAGCGGGCAAAAGAGTAAGGAGCTTCCAAAAGGATTATATTTTAGATACTTTGATCCAGACCTTAAAGCTGTAATGGCATCAAGGTGGATAAGAACTGCACGTCACCCCAACAGCCGTGGGGCTGTGGGGACGGTACATGGGGGATTCCTCAAGGACCAGCATGAGGAGGGAGCTTGGTCTTTCCATCAGCCAATGTGTAACACAAAGTAGGAATGTGCCAGTTAACTCTGCAGGTGACAAGAAGTGCAATGCATTTGTCATGTGGGAGATGTCAGCGTAGTGCAAGAGGAAGGTCCTGAGGACTGAAATAACAAAAATCAGACGGATTCTGCCAGTATAAAATGGAATGCTGGTACCTGGGGACTGCTATGGAGTCCTGGTCAAACCAAAGGGCTCTTTGATGATGCAGGATGCATTCGTGCCACGATCCAAGGCACCGAGAAGCCTTCCCGGCTGTGCTCGATACAGCTCTGGTCACCTGGTCCTGCACAAGACACACTAATTCAGCATGCAGCAAGGGCAGAGAGGGACTCAGAGAGGGCAAGGAAAAAATAAATTCTATTTTATAGAAGATTAAAAGGAGCTGGTGTGACAACCCAAGTGAAATAACAGCTGAACAAGAGGCAAAACTGCCTCTGGCATGAGTATATTGGAGGGAAACACGGTGGAGAAGAGCAGTTTGGGCTAATGAACAGGTTGGTATGGGCACAAACTGCTGCAGACTGGCTTTGCATGAACAGAGGTTGCAAATAAGAGATTCCCAGTCAAGAACAGAGTGAGGAAAGCAACTGTCCTCAAAGCAAATACTGGCTGTTCATACCGTCCTTGCCTGAGAGAGAAAACAACTGGGTTTGGTAATCCAGAAAGTCCTATCCAGTCCTATTGCCATGCTCCTGCCATGGTGATGCAGTGATGAGAGACATGGGTTCATTTATGTGCTGTAAAGTATTTGTGCTACAGAAAGCCAGCCATGTCTAAAACCTTGGCCATAGCGAAGGTGGCAGTGGAACGCCCCTGTTCAGAAGCTGGACCTCACTTGTGCATGCATCTGGACTGGTGCAAGGTTATTCCACCCCTAAACCAAACAAGCAGCAACTTCTTGTCAGGACACATTAGGGAGAGGCAGAGATTGGCTGTTTGTGCACCATACACGTGGTCCTTCCTGACGCTGTACTCCCTGAAAGCTGAAATAGCACAATATGAAACGGAAGCTGTCAGGTGGTTTGTGCCCAAAGACTCCAATCAACCTTGAAGCTTGTACAGAATGTCCTCCACATCTACACTCTGTGTGATTTAGATTTACAGCCTTTTTGCTGAGGAAGAGACTCACCTGGCTGGTCTTTTTTCCTCAGCTCCTGCAGGAACTGCAGGAGGTTCCCTGATTAACTACAACACTCTGCCCTGACAGCACCAGTGCAATGGAAAAGCAAACAGAAATGACAGGCATTGCTGAGCAGCTTCTGACACTGGGCAGTCTCGGTCCAGGAGGAAGCCTCCGGGGATGTCTGTGCCGGATCAGCCCTGCTGTGCCAGACAGACCGACACTGCGAGTGGATTACCCACAGAGCAGAATGCAATTTACACACCCAATGCCGTGCCACACCAACACATCGTCACGCTGTTCTGGAGCTGAGCCAGCTAGTGGGTGTACTGCCCAAGGTGCGGGATCTGGAAGCTGAGCTCTGCTTGGTGAGGTAGACATGCCCAGGAACTTCTGGCACAGGGAACTTGGCACTTGGATTCACCTTCAGTTCTTCATCCTGTATCCTAACGTGGACCTAGGTGGTCAAGCAGTTATTCCTCCTGTGGTGTACATTGCCACAATTTCAGTTAGTGATTATTTATGACCTCTTATCTCATAAATGTGGCAACCTTAGACCATTTTCCAAATGTTCTCAAAACCTGAAGATGATTTAATTTTAAGAAACAAATGATAGCCCAGGACACATGAAGGCAGACAATTCCTGGGTCACCAAGGCCAGGACATCCATCTATCCAGCCATCCACCCACCCAAAGCCTTACTAACGAACTAAAGACACCACAAGCCAACAACAAAAGGACTGAGAAAAAAACCCCAACTTGTTTTTTGAGTTTTTATGACTGTACCCACCTTGTGGTCTTGTGTGTGCAACACCAGCTATAAAGGATCTGTACCGCCAACACAAAATGAACTGACTTAAAGACTTTGTTTCTAAGGAGAATCCTGAGAAAGGGGGATTTAAACAGATGCATGAATACTGCAGTAAATTAATTTGGTTTAATTTTGTTTATGTCCCTGCCTAGACATGTTTTATGACTTACACCCCTGTAGTAAACTCATAGAACAAAACAGCTTTTTAACTCTGTTTTTTTATAGGCTGTTTAGCCTATAAAAAAGAGCAGGAGAATCTGGAAGGACGGTCATATCCAGTGACTCGATGTGAAGTGTGGCTGGGGGGTGTCTGTGCGGGGCCTGTGACTTTGTGGGTGAAGCTTCCAGTTGTATTGAACGGAATCCACATTTTGCCTCTGCAGTGAGGAGCCCTTGACAGAACAGCAGCACCCCTGAAACTTGCATCCAGTGGGTGGACGAGCTGGGGGTGTGCAGGACCCTTGACCCACGGCCGTGGCCAGAGGCGATGCCCCATGGGCTCCACCTGCAGCTGGGGCAGCTGCCTAAATCACATGGGCTCGGCCACTTCATGCCATTCTGGCCCTTCCCATGAGGCACAGCCACGCTGCCCCTTGCTGCCTCTTGTCTTGGCTCAAAGCATGGCACATCAGAGGGGCGAGCGCAGGGGGAGGTAGGGTGGTGGTGAGGCCCCGGCTCTCGTGGTGCTGACAGAGCATCCCAGCTGCTCTCGCCCAGCACGATGCGAGCGCTGGGCCAGTCCGTGCTCCCGGCAGTGTGAGCGTGGGCAGGGTCCTGCAAGAGCCCGGGGGATGCCTGAGTTTCCCAAACCTGCCGAGATGGAGCATCCGGGAAGCCCTGTCATGGCTGGGCAGGAAAGCCTTCCCCATGTGGCAGGTGGGCCCCAGGCCAGAGAGCTTCGCCGGGCGTATGCCCACTCACGCCGGGAGAGCCTTCCCAAAGAAAATCTGTTCTCATGTACATGGATTTGAAGGAGACCTGATGCTGTAATGAGGGCACTGCAGCACTTGGGACAAGCCAGTGGAATATTGTTTTCTTTCTTTTATTACAACAGAAATGTTTAAGACACATCTAGTGACAGGGGACCAAATCTTGATGCGATATGCTATATGTTGGCTGGCCAAGCTGGAGAAAAACAGGAGGAAGGAATAAAGAGAAGCAAGGTCATTATGCAGGATCAATGCCCATTTGGACAACTCACAAATGTTCCGATGCTCATCTGTAATTCATTTGAGTGGTTTAAAAGACACTGGGAAATAGATACATGAACATTCTGTTAAGTGCTTAAGTCGGCATGAGGAGTGTGCACGCTGCTCTCAAGCATTTGATGTGGCAAACAGGCAGAAGGTTGCTTCACCAATGTCACCGGGTAGTGGTGGGCAGCATATGTGTGTATATCTATATATCTCTATCTATGGCCTCTCCCGGCTGTTGAGTGGAAGTGATTAAACGTGGAGACCCAGCAAAGGCACAAGCCTACATCACCTGCTGTGGGAGGCATTAAATTATTGAGTAATGGAGTTGTCGGAAGGGGTTTGTGTTAACTGCAGAGGAGCCATGCTATTGCTGTTCTGTGAGAGCCTGAGAGAAAGAGCAAAATCGGTCTGTATATTTATTTACCTTGGGCTATTTCTGTCCCTTACCACGACTGCAGTGACAGGGATTTTCTTTGCATGGGAAAAAAAAAAGAAAACTCCCAACATGGCAATTTTTGGCAAGCTCACCCAAGCACACGGAAAGCTCTTCTTGTCCTGTTTCCCGGTCTTTCCATAGTTATCTGTATAGTAGATAATAGCAGCTTGTGCCATATACGGCTGCATCATGCAAACAAAAATACATACACTAGCAATGGTATGCTGCAGATTTCCAGTGTAAAGCTTTGTCTGTCCAATTATGCTGTAACAGAGTGGCTGCTTACATGTTCAGCTTCAGAGAGGTGTAACTCCAGTGTCTGTGGGGATCGGGGGTGCACTCCTGGTGCAGCTTACTGCGTGCAGTGTACCGTGTAGGCACCGCTGGCGCCCGCTGCAGCGAGCCCTTTAACTCCAGCTGATGGATGGGAGATGTTAAAAACCTGAAATAGAATCATCAAAGATTTTTTCTTCTGTAACAGAATATTTCTGCCAGTGCGCAGGCACTGAGCTGAGCTGTGCTAATCCTGCAGAGATGTGAGTCAAATTATGAAGCATCTTCTCTAGTTGCCATTCAGGCGCACAGTTTATAATCCTCACTGCTGGGCTGGGAAAAGGAAAGCAAAGTGAAAGCAAGCCAGTTGTGTCAGGCCTGGTTACACGCTTCACGTCTCACTGCAATGTGACACACGGGTGTTGGCAACTATGTGGGGAAAAGCCAGGCTTTTCTCCCAGCCAGGGAGAAGTTTCACCCGCTCCTCCCACCGTGCTCACACGTGTGCAAGTGTTCTCACCAACTCGCTCTGGGATTGCTGCTGGCAGGAGGGGTCTGGAAAGCCGGTCGGAGGGGCACTGAGGTCGTTGCAGGGAAGGCATGGAGACTTGTCACTGGTTTCTGGACCAAAGTTTAGACAGAGCTGTGTAAATTCACCTCTTGCCTAAAGGAACTACATCCCTGCTATATCTCGGGCTGTATTTCGATCCTGGCTCCCTCCTGGCTCTGCTGGCACAGCTGCTGGGTACGGTGAGGCTGACTCAGCAATGCTATCGCTTTTGGCATCATTCACCCTCAAAACATGTGCAATAATACTGCCACTGATCTGGGAATCTTCCACACCCACTTTCTTAACCTGCTGAGGATTGGATAAGAGACCGATACTCTCGTTGCGGGCTTTCCCAGTTCGTTGTAGTTGAAGACTTCCTTTCTACCATAGCTTAATTTTTTAAAGTTTATGAAAAATCACTAATCCAACGAAGCCATTGAAAAATTGTTTTTAATCGTAAAAACAGGGTCAGTAGAATTAATCTTCAAATGAAGACGATTTTTTAAATTTTGAGGTAACATGATTGTTGAGCAATGATCATCCACCACACAATGTTTCAGGCTTCATAGAATGAACCCAGAAAGCTACAGGCTTTCTGCCCTCACCCAGAATATGGATGTAGGAGCAGACATTGTTAACAGTTAATCTTAAAAATGTAATCAACCTTAATGAAAAGAACAACAAAGAGAAAAACCTAAAAAACCCCTTTACCCCCAGAAACCCCTGAGCCAGAATCTCCTGTGCATTCTTCAAAAAGGAATTCACCTCCTCCCTGGGGCGGCTGTTCCATTGCACTCAGACAGGTTGATGAACCCACACGGAAAAGTCCGATGTCATCTGCAGGAGACACCATAGGGCCCGACCCCAGGCAAGGCAGAGCACTCTGTCGGCCTTTCCCCATGGAGAAGGAACTATGCCAGTGTGGAAATGATGCACCAAGCAGTGCGAAGGGTTGAACACTGCTGCTGCTAAGGGGTCCCAGGGCACGGGCTGGTGGCAGCGCCCTGGTGACACTGCAAGTGCTTCCCTATGTCCGTGTGACGTGTCCCCAGAGTCCTCTCTTACTCCATAGGCTGACGTTCCATTGAGGTGTCAGCTCCAGCTCACTCCACCACCAGCTTCCATGCAGACAGTGTGCCATTTCTGCCCCATGATTAATGATGAGATTCTTGAAAGGCTTTTCTCTAGCTCAGGTTCTGTGCTGGGAGGTAATGTGTTCAGGGGTGGCAGTCCTAGTTATTTGCAGTTACCAAACACATTCGTCTTTATTTTTAAGGAAGGATTGAAATTTAATAATGGTGCATGGTGGGAACCCAGAGATTTATTTACTTTGTTAGGAATGATTTATGGAAGTTTTGTTATGGGAGAGGAGACAACTGCAACTGAAGGTGAATTATTGTGCACAGTTTAACCACATAGCATCTTAAGTACCTTCAGAAATACAAATGACAGCTTTAAGGTTCTGATGGACAGAAACATTGCCAGCCAGCTGGGAGCTCACTGGTCACGTGCAGCTCTCCTGAAGCTCAGACTAAAGCTAAACTTTTCCTTAGCTTCAAACTAATTCAATAAATTATGTTCTTTTTTCTCTATCCATTATAACAGAAAACTTCTCTTGCAAGTTTTCTGAGACTTCAGGAATGATATTTTTTCGATAAAGCATTTCAAAAGAATCCAAGGTCCCCATCATTTGGGGAGCACTAAAATTCAGCCCTGTGAAGATTATTCCTGGGGCTCCCTGCTGTACAGATGGAGGATTGGACACTTGTGTTACCGTGTTAATGGAAGTCTGAAAAGGAGAGAAACTCTTAAAACTGTAATGTGGCTGCAGAGCACTTTGTACCAGCCAAGGTGTAGCCAGGAACCACCCCAAGCACCAGCACGTCCCAAGAGAGGTAGTGAACTTCTCTTACAATCATTATTACCTTACAACAGTATCTCCTCTGTGCTTTGGAGTGAGAACAGGTATGGCAGAAAGTCCAGGAATCTTCATCCTTCCCCTTGGGAGCTTCCAACAGCGCTGGCCTTCCCCTAATGAGCACAGAGCAATCACAGCACTGTTGGCACGCTCCCAGGGATCCACAGCACCGGCCTTCCCACGCCTTCCCATGGGATTCTCAGAACTCTGCTGTACTGTAACTTTGTGGGTTCCTACCAATTGGCCAGGTGAAGGAAGTGTCTGTGCAGCCTTTGCTTCTGTGCTTTTACTGGCAGAGGGTGTTCTCATCTGCAGAAAAGCACGAGAGGCAGAAAGAGGAACAAAACTGTTGTGGATGCCATTACTGTTCAATGACTTGGAAAGGACAGCAGAGGGAGTTTTATCATCTTAAAGTGTACTCGGGCAGTCCCTGTCCTCCCTGATGTCTGCTGGAGATCAGCTTCTCCAAGGGCAAGGCAGGGCTCAACAGAACACTTTTTTTGAAGAATATCAGTATTAGGAGATGTAGATACTGAAGTATAGAGGGGAAATAAAGTAAAACAAAGAACAGAGGAGCTTCTGGAATGTATGTGAAGTCTGGAAGTCAAGAGCACAGACTGGGTTTTGAATAATGCATTTTGTATAGAAAGCACTGTAAATAACTCAGTGGAGAACACAGTGTGTACGACAGGGAATTAGGCGGCTTTGTCAATTAAGCTATGGTCTACCTTAAAATGAGAGTCATTATTTACTGCTGAGATTGAACACTGATCATATTTATGAAACAACATCTTTAAAGGGGACTGGAAGAAACCCATTTCCTTGTAATACACACAAAAAGTAGATCAGCCTGGGGTATGAAATAAACAATAGCCCAAATAGGCTAACCTAGATAAATAAAGTGCGCTGGAGGTGGCCTAATTACAGTGCATGAAGCCCAGGGAAATAAAATGGGAGCTGCATTCAGCATCGTTGAAAGTTGTCTTGGTTTTAGTTAGGACGCCTGGGATGGCATTTCTGAACTGGGAAGGCAGAGTCAGTATTTGGGGTTAGAGGGCAAGTGGCGCTTTAGGGGGCACTCCTTTTGGCCCCCAGAAACACAAGTCTCCAGTGAGTCCCAAGTTGGGATTTGGAGATGTCTTCCACTCCCACTGCTAAATCTGTTGGAAGCAGAGAAGGACACACAGAGAGGTAAAGCCTTAGACATTTACTGAGGGAAGGGATGACCAGAAGGGGCAAACCGATGGTCTCTCCCAGAGCCTGGCCAAAGTACAATGGGGGCAGCAAGACAATACAGCAAGGCCCTGGATCAGCCACTATTTATTTATTTATTTTATTTTATGGGGGAGTGATGTCAGGTGCTGTGGGAAACAGCCCAGGATAACTCAGCTCACCCGAACTGGCTGTTGGGGAGGTAAATTCTGGCCTGGCCAGAGCCAGGACTCAAACCCAAGGTGTTCTTACCAAGGCAGAGATGAGAGCTGTCTTCCTTGTGCCACTTCAGATGATGGAAAAATGCTGAAGACAAGTTAGGAAGAAAGCCTCAGAGATTTTCTCTGTTAGTACTGAGCATCTGCTGAGCCGAATGGTTTAAAACCTGTAACTCGGCGTGTACCCACCGTGGGGGATGTCTGTGTCCCACCTGCCAGGCCCGTCGAGTCACCGCTGCTGCCCACACCCCTTCAGAAGGAGAAGGTGAGCACTGAGCAGTGCACAGAGAGCACCACACCTGGGATGGAACCCTGAGCTCTTGCTTTGCAGGTTACATGTTTTACAATTTCTGGTCTTTCTCCATCTCCTGTTTTGTGTCCCTGTCAAAGCTGACTCAGATTTGGAGATCTTTTGATTTTGATTTAAAAATTCAGTTTAAAAAAACTTTTTAAGCAAAAACCCCTTCCAGCTGAGTGTCTGATCGGAATACCAGGGAGTTACATGAAAGTCGCGGAATCCTGAGAGTTACAGGGGGAGCGGTGTGTTTACGGGAGAAGCAAGCTAGCAGATGCCAGCCCAACACTGAACCTCTTTTGGGTTCCACACAGAGAGTGCAAAGCCTGGGAATGAGCTACTGAAAGCAGAGCATCCTGCGTGCCCCGGGGCCCTTCCCCAGCTCTAACCGGGCTCTGAGACTGGCTCCCTGCAGCACAGTCCCAGGCACCAGCATCCTTCCCGACACCCGCTCACCCTGGCTGCCAGTGCCAAAGGCCAGTTTGGGTGGCCAGAGGAGGAGGCTCATTCCTGCTGCGGCTGCCTTCTTCCTGCAGCTGGTGGAGGAGCACAGTGGAAGAAGAAGGGGCATATCCACAGTTCCCTTATAGCCTCTAGATTTAGCCTACCTCTAAAAAAGGATGTTGACAGAAACTTCAAGTTGTAATTACAGTCAGGTTGGCAAAACATTGACAGGCTTTTCTGGCAACAGCAGCTCACCCAAAGTATCTGTTTGCAATGTCATAAATTTCACAGGAATTAATAACATCCTCAGCATCAGAAGGAGGATGAATCTCTCTCTTCCTCCTCCTTTCAGTTTTTTATTTTATGTATTATCTTAGTAAATATTTAATAGTCATATGTTAATAGCTGCTTTACTGAAACGTGTCAAAGGGCAGTTACAGGAGTTTGCAGTACAAGAAGCGTCTTAACGTACCACCCTGGGATCAGGGGGTGCTTTGGGCTGGAAGGGCCCTTTAAGTCTCCTCCAGTTCCATCCCCGTGCTGTGGGCAGGGGCATCTTCCATTCTTGGGGAGGGGGGACACAATACAAATCATGTCTGCCAGTGGAAGTATTTACTCAAATGCTCCTTGACCAGAGGATGTAAATCCTTTTAGCTGGCTCACAACTGAAGAGACTTCAAAAGGTAGTCTTTGAAGTTTGGAAAAGACCTTTGAAGTGGCTGAATATGCATAAAATAAATTAGAGTGTTTAGTACAAAGTACTGAACTTCATTAAGTGTTTTTGTCAATTAGAAAATACAGCCGGTTTTGCATAGCAAAAGCAGAAAATTAGGGTATCCTCTGAACAAAGACTTCAGACACCTCCTGGCAGAGCCCTCAGGGGCTGAGCCCCACAGGGACACACAGGCTGGATGCAGCGCTTCCCTTGGATGACAGCTCCTGCCCCTGGGACAGAGCTGGGCTTTCTAGTGTCCTGCCCAGCTCTCTGCCCACGTGTGTTGGGGTCAGGGCAGTGCCTGCACACTCAGCACTGAGCTGGATCTGTGCTCACGTTCCCCCAAGTCTGAAAGCCTGCACCGATTTCCCTTTTGCTGACTCCCCCTTTAAGCAGACGTACTTGGAGATGCATTTCTCTCTGCATTTCATTAGATGCATCTTTTCTCCCCTTTGTAAACAACCAGCAGTAGGTTCAAGGGCTCTGCACTTCAGGTTCCAGCTGATGGTCACCGTGAAGGAGTGCTGGTAGCATCCACGATGGAAACTGTCTCTGGCAATGTGCAGACACAACACTAATAGGAAGAAACTCCTCCAGGATTGAACATGGGGACAGCTACTGGGAGGAAATCTGTGCACAAAGACACACCGTCTGCATACGTGTGGGTGGTGAAGTGTGGCCAGCTCCGGGGACCTGCGGGACCCTGCCTGGTCCAGGCACAGCTGAATATCCCACAGTTTGAAGCTCAAGCCCTAACGAATCAGCTTGCAGGAAGCAGCACATCCCTTGCAGAGGGCAGACACCATGCCAATCCTTCCTTTTCTCACTTAGTCACGATGATGTACTACGGGAAGAGGCAGAACAACCTTCCTACAAGGAAGCTGCAAAACAGAACACAGTTTACACTGACAATTCCTGTCTGTAACTCATTGGTAGCTATGAATACCTGAGTAGCTACTGAATATTATTTTGGAACACGAAATTTTCCCAGTGTGGTGTTTCTGTCCGCTTGCTAAGCGAAGTTATGTCTTTGGGCTAATGCTAATGCTTTCTCCCTTAAGTAAGACAGGGTACATCAATGAGACACATCTGATGAAAGGCCTTCTATCACAAAGAGAGCTGGGAATGGTGATGGTCTTGATCTGTGCACTGTGCTGCTGAAGCTCCTACATAGCCTGAGTGGGAGCTGCCACAGAGGATGCTGTTGGGCATAAAAAGAGGCAAAAGGCGGATTCAGGAAACAAACATGGAATCCGATCTAACACTAGGACAGCATCTGGTGAAAAGGAGAAGTCAGAGCATGCCAGAGTCACTCAACATTTTCTGTTGTCACACAGGAAAAAAGGGCTTTAGGAAGGGACAGAGAGGCAGGCAGTAATTAGCTCTCTGAATGCTGATAGAAAGCACATGCTCTGTGTTTGGAGACATAACAGATGAGTTTACAGCTGATGTTACCGGTACCGGGGAGGTTGGGAGCTGATGTATTAGAACATCAGGGCTGTCAGGTGAGACAAGGATACAGCATTAAAATTATGTGATATATGCTGGAACATTTTTAGGTTTTCCCAGGTGGGATCCCTTGGTAAATAGAGGGAAAAAAAGTATCAACCGTCACTTCTAAAAGGAGGAAAATAACAAGGCAGACATGAAGAATCACTTGTTCTAGCACTGAAATAGGGAAAATGCAGATCCTTCAGATTAATTTCTTGCCCATGTAAGAATATCTTTCAGGGGATAGTCAGCAACTACATAACATCTGGTTTGTCTGTTGATGGTCGTAATACTTTAGACTACAGCTAAAAATATAATTGGCAAAGCTGAAAGGCAGCAATAAACCAAATTATGTATTTTTATGGGATTTCAGTCTGGACAAGGGCAGAAGACACTAAATGCTCACACGATAAAAAAGCCCCTGACATTTTCAACCCAAAGTTACTGAGAGCACAGAGCAGCCTGTCCAGATCTGAGGTCACGACAGAACCAACTCTTGGGATGCTCAGCTGCAAAGGTCGAAAGTTCTGCAGCTGGAAACTAAGATGTCAGAGGGTCCTCTCATCAAGGCAAAGCCTCATCCTGCTAGTTAGAGATGGAAACCGAAACTCATTACAGCATCAAGCTATCAGGTTGTGCTGCACCCAATATGTGCTTCTAGGCGCTGGGTTCACCAGGCTACATTTTCCCTGGACAAATCCTGCCTAAGTCACCCTCTTGATCAGGCATAGCTGTGCATATTATTCAACATCTTGAATATTATTCGGAGTTCGAGTCAGGTCCTGTTTGCCTTTAAGTTACTGACAGGTACATCATTGACTTTCTAAGTACAGAAGCAGGCTCCGCTATCTTACTCTTGGTCAACCTATATGTACTTTGTGTAAATGTACACAACACATAACAATTTCACCAAAATTGCTTTACTTTAATTCAGCCAAATCACACAGCTCTGACTGCTTGCTCTCCCCAATTTTCAAGTCAGCTCTATCTACTTCTTAACTTTGTGTGCTGCTGAATCATGGCAACACATGAGTCATGCTCAGTGTTATTGTATTATATTGTCAGATGTGAGAAAAGAAAAATAACACCATTTATCATAAACAAAGATCTTAACGTTTATCATATACAGTCAATGATTATGCATTCTCAGGAATATTGCTTTATATCAGAAACTGTAAAGATTCTACCGATTGTAATAAAAATGTTTAAACTCTAACTGGATTATTGGTACCTCTGCAGGCATTAATCCAGCACTGATATTTACCACCGAGCATTTGAGTTCCTGTGTGCTCTAGGAGGAAGGTGGTGGTGAGCTGGTGTCCAAGGACACGTCTTTTCCACCCCTCACAGTGCTCTGTGTGCCTAAGGTCAGCTTTCATCCCAAAGGCAACTGCCTCAGTGCGGTAAGAGAAGTGAGTGGTACTTGCCTACAAACCCAAAAAGTTCATGAGAGTAATTTACATAGTTGCTGTACCTAAAATAGGCCATTTCCATAAACAGAAAAAAAATAGCGTCTAAGGGAGAAAAGGGAAACTTAAAGAACTCTTTATGCACTGGACAGCTCCCATGCCTCTGATTCTTTCCCATCTGACTTTGGTTGCAATTGCTTTTTACTTTTTTGGAATTTTAACTACTCAAGCTGATAAATATATATATATATATATATATATAAATATGGTACAAATCAAACCAATCCTCTAGTTCATGAGAGAGTCATGCCAAGTCTTGTTCAGTACAAAAATTCCACTGACGAAATGTATTCATCCATGTCTAAGAAAGAGGCACAGGCAAACCAGACTGCTTGGCTCCTTAAGAAGGTCCCGCAGCTCAGGCACAGATACTTATTTTTTAGGAGGAACACTGTCTGAGGTCAGATATACCAGCCCCACTTGTGTTACTCGGCAAAAGCTTCCCAGACATCAGCACTCTGATCTGTACAGGTGCTGCAGAACCCCCAGGGACCACCGAGCTCTCCCTGCCCGGTGGCAGAAGCAGGAGCCATCCCAGAGACTCGCCTGGCCTGAGGGCACGCTCAGACCTCGCTCTGTGAGTGCACTTTCTGGGCCATAAGGGTCTGCTACACGTCTCAAGTATTAACATCGGGGGACCCTACTCGAGAGCCCCTCCAGGCACAAGGAAAGAACTTGCTTTCCTCCCCGCGCTCCAAGGGGCACAACTCAGGCTTGTTGGACAGGTTAACAGTTCCCTCCACCACTCCCAGATTCTCTGCTGCTTGATTGGTAGATGCCTTCTACCCCACCTGAAAAGCTGAATGAGCTGGCAGCACTGGGAGAGCACAGCAAACAGGCAGTCATCATGTGAGCAGAGTATAATGGAGCCGTACTGCCGGGGTGAAAGGTGCCACTCGACTACTGTGTGCTCAGCTCTGCAGCCTTGGTAATCTTTTAACGTCTTTGCCTGTAGGCTTTTCTGAAGCAAAAATGTCTTACTGAGTGATAACTATGGATTATAAACATTTATAAGGGAAGCCATCCTACACTTTTGGTCACAGTCAGCACCTCCTTATTGTGCCCACAGCAGCCTGATGTTGATGTGGTACAGAACAGCTCTTGCCGGCTCACCAGCAGGCTGCCAGGCTCACTCCACACCAGAAGGATGCTTTCGGCCTCACACTTCTCAGAAGCATTTCCAAGAAAGGAATTTACTCACAGCCTTGTGTGCAGCCCAAAGTGACGGGTGTAACAGAAATACTGGTATGAGCAAGCCTCTCAGACATCGGCTAATTGCTGACTGCTCAGTTTGTGAAGGCTGAGCCGAGCTACACACAGCTCTGCAGAGACATGAATCAGAGCAGCAGCAATTACTTAAAAACCGAGCAGAAGCTGTTAAAAATAAATCACGTGATATTTTTTTGAACTTAATTGTGCAAAATTATGCATCTTCAGCCTTTGCGTGTATTGAGCCACTCACAGAGCCAAACATGCATCAATTTTCCTTGTGGAAATGGGCATTTGTGCCCAGAGTCTTGATCCGCACGTGTCAGCTGTAAGGTTTGTGTGCAGCAAACAGCATGTGAATACTTCTGGGCACAGGCCATGACTATTAGCTACACCTCAGCCATAAATGACCAAAGCTGAACATAAGACATGATAAACAGCAAGTTATCCATGAAAAAACGTGCCACTAGCTGGATAAGAGACAGGCTAAGGAAGGAAGAAATCCGAGTGACAGTTAAGTACAGAATCCCAAGGGAAACAGAACACCTCACCAGGAGACGAAGTTCAGGATGGTTGGAAGAGGCGGCAGCAGCAGCAGCAGCAGCCGACAGCCCGAGCTGTTCAGGAGGCCCTTACAGATGTTCCTGGGAAGCTTTTGCTGCCATTCATGGTTGAGGAGCACTGGCACAGTAAGGGCACGGTCAGGCTGGCGGGCAGGGCTGCCCCTTGGGCCGGGACTGGCCTGGTGCTGGCCAGACAGCGCTGTGTGATCGATGTGCAGCCAGGACACCCTGCAGAAAGGGCCCGGCAGCAGGAGCAAGGCTGAGCCAGTGTGTGCCCAGACCCCAGCCTGAGCCATGCAGTGTCACCCAGAGGAAGGGCTTTTCTCCCTTACATCTGCTCGCTCCGAACTCTCGGCTTTATGGGAAACAAACCTGGTGTTCCCAGAACAAAACAATAAAACAAACCAGAAAGCTTGAAAGCTGTGGAATATGAAAGTGCTATTTGAGACATGAACATTAATCCCTCAAGGTATTTTCTTACTTCATCCTCCTTTCCCCTACTTTTCCTCAGACTTTGAGATGCTGTATGAAAAGGATGAAAAAAAAATCTTAAAAGTTCTATTTTGGACTGAAAACTCCTTTCTTTCTCATTGCCCCAGGATATATTTGATTCCAATAAGCTACATGAAAAATCTATTTGGGATTTTCTGATATTCTCTCTGTCCTGACCTATTACTGTATCCCCTTTCGGCACACGGGGAGAGCGGCAGTGTCAGAAGTGGCTCAGAGGCTCCTGCGCACATGGGGCTCAGGGGCAGCTGCTAACCAGAAAATCCAGGTTGTTGCTCACAGAAGAGGAGGGGGTGGGGGTGTAGTTACATAAGGAGTGTTCATACTAGGATAAAAATGCTTAACAACCCTTAAGTAGAGCTTTGTAGGTACTAACCTGGTCTGATGGGGAGGGGTTGAACAGAGCTGGTCACAAAGCCTCAACATTTTAAAGTAGAACTTGGCAAGTCACCGCAATTGTTGGAAGCCACCTTCCAGTCTGAAGTCTGGTTTTATTTCCCCATGAAGGGGGAGCAGGAGGGGGCTTTCTCCTCTACTTGGCTCTGGAGAGCCCTGTCCAGTTCTGGGCCCCCAACGCCATGATCACGGATGCCCTGGAGCAAGCCCAGCAAAGGGTCACAATATGATTAAGGGGCAAGAAAGGGGCACCAGCAGAGCTGAGAACTAAGTGCAGGTCCATCTGCCAAGGTGCCTGGTTCAACATCTGTACATGTTGCAGCCATAGCCTCTGTTTGGATGCAAAGAACTGTGAAGTCGGCTTGTTTCTTTGCAGGGTTTTTAAGTGCAGCCTTTTCCTAAACCATACCAGCTCTGGCATTCCTGAGGCCTGGACTTGCTGTGGAGCAGGGAACATGCCCACGCCCAGCAGGTCTTCCAGCCACCCACTTTCTTGACCTGAGGCCTCTGCTAGCTCATGGCAGGGGATCTGTGGTTAACGCTCTTGGGGTTTCTCCTCGCAGCATTATTCCACAGCACTTCTTCCAAGCAGTAGGTCAGGAGGCACGTTCATTATCTTGCAAAAGTGTTTGTCCTCAAGCAAATATTTCTGCCCCCATCTCCGGTGATCTTGAATAAAGGCAAATGAATTTGGCGAGAAAGTGCAAGGAAGGAGAAAAGTAATAAATAATAGAGCAGAAAATAAATATATTTAAGCACTGCAGTTTACAATAAGTCTGGGAGAATTCATTGGATTTTCTCAAAAAAACCAAAGCATCTTTCTGAAAGCAGCTGAGTGGCCACTGACCAGCGTGAGTCTGTCGATGTGCTGCCAAACAAGAAATACAAGCTTTGTGTCAGTTGATACAAAAAATTTGAAGTTCCATTTAAGAATGCCTGTAAGCTTAGTGAAGTTGTCTTTTCCACTTCATTCTGTTCTTTGGAATCTTCAAAATTATAAAACAGTGTGAAAAAGACACTTGTCACAAGATAAATGTCTGGAAGGAAATGGCTTTGTTAGGGGTGAAGCTGCTGCTTCCTGTCACCCATCTGCTCGCCTGCGGTGCCACGGCCCATTCAAACACCCCCCCAGGGACCCTGACTGCACTGACACTGCAGCAGACCCGAGCTGACAAGTGCACAAGGGGTTTGGATTTTAAGTCAGTGGTTTTACATGTATCTACCTGAAGCTTTCGCAAGGCTAAATACGGAGCAGCCATCATTAACACCGTGCTTACCGTGGCTCATGCCATTACTGCCACAGACACAGAAAGGTACCTACGTGTAGATACCTGTACAGCCCCTTCACACAAACCCCTTCCCGATGTGCTGTCAGGGAAATAATACATTTGATTACTTTCTAACACCTTTTACTTTTTCTTTGCATTTTCATAGGCATTTGCAATGTTTGCTGTTTAAGAAAACATGTTTGAACTCATGGAGGGGCTTAGCCCTTTAAACTGAAATCTCACCCTAGATGCACATGAATTAATTAGCAATGGAGCTCCTCTCAAAGGGAATTAATTCCTTCCAGAACTTTGTGTTGTTTTTTCTCTCTTTGGCTCTTGCAACTCTACTGCAATACAGCGTTCGTACTCCATGCACCCCACTGGGGCAGAAAGCCATTTGCAGACTCAACAATCTATCTCACCCATCAGTACAAGCTCCAGCCTGTTGCCATGAAAGAGTTCCTCCTTTCTGAACTTAGTAATAAGCCAGAGAGCCTAAATTGGATATTCAAGGAACAGGATAAACTAAACCCTTAGATCATGGTCACTGCAAAACCACGGCTACATATACACAGATTTTAGGCTATACTTTAAAGGAAACATTGTGCCTCTCTGCAATTTGGACCCCTCCCTCACTCCTAGAATTTGCAATAAGGATGAATTTCTTCTCTCTTGATTTACAAACCAGTTAGTTTTTTTATCAAGTATTCAGTACCCAGTCTATTATTATCACTTGGAAAATGAAGTATCTCAGGTAAAGGGAGTCACAGAATGTGCAGGCACCAACTGCTGAGAATTTAATTATTAACAAGCTTAACCTTTAACACGCACCCTTGGAACCCTGATTTCCTTTCTCTCAAAGCACCAAGTCCCACCCAGAGCAGCACCTCAGCTCTATGTCCTACTCCCTTTCTGCTCAATGGCCCACAGAGCTTCACTGCCCAGCATGTGGGGCCTGGCCCTGTGCCTTCTCCCGGGCCCAGCCAACACCCCTTGGGGGCAAGCAAGTGAGCACTCCATCTGGGCTGCAACAAACAAACAAATAGCTGGTACTAATTTACATTCAAATACACATCTGTATTTTAAATTATTTTGCCTAAGCTCTCATGTCCACAAATATTTTTCTGTATTATTTAATTAGATAAAACTTAGCGATGGACTTTGGCTCAGCAGGGCAGATTACCCTGAGCTCTCGGGTAAGGGATGACAGTGAGGAAAGGAAAGTTATTTTAATTCATTAAGCCTGAGGGGGTTTATAGGTTGAAAGCAGCACTTGTTTCTAGCTGCTAAGCTCTAAGATAAACCTGATGTTGTATAGGAGAGGAGTCTCTGAGCGGCCTTGGCCGTGCTCGTTGCGTCTGCTGGAGATTGTGCCTCAGTGCTGCAGGAGCCTGTGGCAGTGTGTCCCACGGCAGGACTCGGGCAGAGAGTGGGGCTCGTCCCGTGGGCAGCGCTGCCAGCCCAGGGCCCCACAGTACACCAGGTCCTCACAGTACACCAGGTCCTGAGCAGAGAGGGAGCAGCTGTGTGGCCGTGGGCAGGCAGGGCTCCAGAGAAAACACAGCCACGTCTTGCTAGCCAAATGAACGCTCCAAAGAGCAAGGTGAGCCACTGCTTTTCCACAGAGGAAGAGTTCCAGAGGCAGCTGCAGCAGCACCGCTTTAGGGACAGCTGATAACAATATCACCACCACTCTCAGTGGATCCCTAATCATAAAAACTCAAACAAAAATGTGAAGCAGAAGGAAAATGCACTGGAAAGTATAGCATTTAGAAAGAAATGGAGACGTTGAGGAAAAGTTGCAGTGCTGTTTAATTCAGGGACAGCAAATTAACTCGTACTTATAACAAAAGATCTTTAAAGAAGGAATAGATAAAATACGCCTATATACATAAAGGGATCAAAGTAAAAGGGAAATTAAGAAACAATGATGATGGACCCAGTGACCTTTGCTGTTCCAGTAATTACAGTGATTATGTTCCTAAGTTCTGCAGTTCTCTCGTGGTTGTGGCTTTCATTCTATGAATAGGACCCTTAGTGTTAAAGTAAATCAGGACTTGGGCTATTTTTGGTTCTAAGCTAATAATTAAACAAACTAAAAAAAACCCCAACACTCTACATTCAAATCCTTCTCCCATGCTTGAATAATAGAAAGAGATACAAGCTGCCAAAAATTGAGATATTCAGACATGAAGCTGCTAAAATCTTCCCTCTGTGTGTATATACTTCAGCAGGAGGGTGATTCAGGCTGGGTACTTATGAACACAATGCAGCCAAAGCCAAGGTTTCAAACATTATTTAGGCCTCCAAAACCCCACAGAACCCCATTAGATCAGTTTAAAACACCACGTTTTTTAAAAGCATAAATTTTTCTTTTTTTTTTTCGTTTTTAGATTTTTAAACTCCAAGATATAAAGGATATGCTGCTATAAAACTTGCAGTCAGTTGTGTCTTTGTAAGTGAGGCCTGAACATGCCTGCTGCTGATCTCGCCTCTTCCTTTAGATAGGCTTCGGCTCCGCCTGCTGCCCCTCTCAGCCCCACGCAGCAGAGATCTGGGAGCATTTTACTACACATTTACTTGTGTGGGCCACTTTATGATTCTTTCTTGGCATTGGTGAATGCTTCAAGGTTAGGATCCTGGGATTATTTTAGATTACATATTATAGAATGATTTTTAAATAAGAAATTTAAATGATTTTAAGGCAGTAAGTAACATCCCAGCACTGCAGCCCCAGCTCTGTCAGCACTGAGGGAAGCTGTGGGTTTCCACTGCACTTTTCCCACCTTCAACATCTGGCCAGGCGCCTGAGGCCAGGCCATTCTGGGAGCAGGCGTGGGCTGCCAAAGGAGCTCTGTGGCCACTTAAAAAGCATGGGCTCTGCTGAGTCAGATGTAACACATACCCAGCTGCTTTTCTTACTACAGAGTGTCTGCTTACTATATATTCTTCCTGCTACATGAAACACTTTAGGAATCAATGGTGCAGAAGCTCTATTAACTTCAACAGCAGTGAGCGAAGGGCTGAGGGGGTGTGTTGAGCTCAGGCCACCAAAGGAGGCCTTTCCGAGAGGAGCCTGGCCTCCCCGACACTTTCAAGCCAGGCCCTTACCTTATGCTTCTTGTAAGGACTGTAGCACAGCTCCTCACTGGGTAGATCCACCAGCTCCTCCACACAGCCAGCTGTTCTGTGAGATTCACTAGTGATCTGGCCCCAGATCTGATGCCCCAGCAGAACCTCCTGCCCTGCCTCTGGGAAGCACAGCACACGTGACAGAGATGCTCCGTCTGCCGCGCCTGGGTTTGGTGAGGGAGCTGACAGCCCAGAGAATGTTGACAGAGCTTCTTCATTTCACATGAAAGTCAGGATCTGCGGGACTGTGGGTTGAGGGGTAGAGAAAAAGGGGATAAATGCTCCTATCTTCTGCTTCATGCAGTTTAAAAGCATTGTGACCACTTCCAGACCCTGTATCGCCCATACAGAGAAGCTAGTTGGGCAGCAGGCTTAAAATGCAATTAAAATTTTGTATGATGATGATGATGCAGCAAAACCCTCCTGCAGGGCAGCGGACTTCCCATTACTTTCAGTGACAGATTTCTGTGTACTACTGGCCTTTGGAAGCCGGTGTGCCAGGGCTGGCAGCACAGAAAGCAGTCTGGCAGTGATATAATGTTACACCTAAAACCAGGTTCATCAAGTGCGCAGTCTTATATGCCACAGAAAGGGCAGGGAAAGCCTGGGAGGTAGTCTGAGCCATCCAAACCAGCAGCTCTGAACGCATGTGCTCATCCAAAGCCTGGCGCCCAATGGTACCAGTCCTACAGTAAACGTGTCCCAACGCCCAGAAAGGCACAGCCCCCCAGGCAGGCAGTCGCCTGGTGCCGTAGAACAGGTCACTGCTCTGCACATGGCCTGCGTGGACAGACTGCACTGTGCTGCGGAGAGCTCCCTTCTGAAACCCAGGAGTGCATGAAAAATGACTGCAGAATGTGTAACGTTTGTGGTAAAAGTCAAATGAAAATTGCATCACAGCCACAATCTCCATGGAAATTTCCAGCCAACATGACATACACCAGTGATGATGACATTCTGCCTCCATTGTCACAGGAGACACCGTATGACACAATGCCATACTAATGGGCTCCTTAGTACAGAAGCATTTACAGTGGGTGGCACTGTTAAAGAAAAAGGTTGTAAACTTTATACCCATGGATTTTCACATTGACAGAAGTGATGATTTAAAAGAACTGCTACAAATATTACAGCCGTCCAAAGGCATTCCAGGCAGTGAAACAGTAACATCAAGAGATCATTTATCTGGATAAAGCTTGACATTAACTTCTTTTGGCTGAAAAAATAAAAACTCTTGAGATGTTTTCCTGCAAAATGAGATCCAGATTTTCCAAAGACCTCAGGCTTTTATCTGGACTTCCAAATAAGTTAACTGGAGACTAAGCACTCATTGAGGAAAGCATGGGCCAAATGCAAGACAAGGCAAGACTCCCACCCCCAAAAGATGTTTCAGTCCAGCTGTACTAGAAGGACTCAGAGAACATGTGTGGAAGTAGAGATGGTCAGATCTTTACCAAAATTTATTGACACTGAAACCTTTCCTAGTACTGAGGCTGTTTCCAACTTGGTATTGTTCCTTAGATCCAGACTGGACTTAGATGCAGTTCTTGTCATGCCAGATGAACTGGACTGTGCAGCTGCTAAATGCTCTGGGATGATATCTAGGCTCTGAGTTCTACTTTTCCAACAAATAAAAAAACAATCAAAAACCCAAAAAAACCCAGGAGTTGTCAGGAAAAACTTATCATTTATTATGAGTGGGATTTTTCTGTAATTTCTTAATTTAGCCAGGTCTGACTGCGGAACAGCATGAGACACAGAAGAGGCAAGGGTTAAAATGAAGGTAGCCATTCTGCCAAGAACAGCAAGCACACCCATGTTTGGGAGAAGTAGGGTAACACTCTGCTTACACCCCTGCATTTCCTGACTGAACACTATACTGAGTGTGAGGGGTTTAGCTCATTCACACACAGCAGGTACAACCTCATTCCAGGGGTCACAGGTTACAGGAACACCCACAACCCACAACTGCACGGGGTAATACATTTCTCCCCATCTTTCCTTTACCTCTGTGGGACATCTCTGAAGTTCCTGTCAGTTAAGGAGGTAAAATTGACAGCTAAGGTCTTTGCCTTTAATAATACATTCTGCAAGTCTGTAAGGGGGTGTGGGTAGTAGGAGGAAAACAGCTGGGAATGTTCAATTCCTGTAAACTGGATTTCATCCAGATTTCAGAATTGTTTCCCAGATTTCCTAGCACTCTCTACTGCGGTGTGAGAGGCATTTCAGGAGAGAGCCGAAGTTTGAGAAGGTGCAGATGTACTGAAGGAGGTTAGAAGCAAGAAATCAAAACACTGCCATCACTGCAGCACAGCGCTTATTGTGCAGCAACCACCAATTAAAACGAGTAAGACAGCATTTTCCAATTCACAGGAGCTGATCAGCTCCTTGTTTCTCCCTGGATCTGGAAGAGGGCCAAGAAGCAGCAAGCGTATCGCTGCCCTGCTGCACTGGAGCATCCGCATTGGGATTCGGAGAGCGGGAAAGAGGAAGGGACTTAGTTTAGGAATGGGCATAGGAGAAGAATGCTTCAGGGAACCTCCATGTCTTTCTTTTGAGCATGGTGACAATGTCACCATTCTTAGCTGAACAGTGAATGTGTGGCCAAACCTGCTTCCTTGTTCCCTGTCTCCCTTGCCAGTGTGCAGCTGTGCTCCCAGCCGTGAAGCCTGGACACGGGCTGCCCCGAGCTCCAAGAGTTCAGCCTGAACTCCAAACCAGACCCAAAGTCCCACTCTGCAGGGCTAACAGACAGAAGCATTGCCTGAAACGGTCAGGTAATTGTAAAAGGAAAACGCCTGGCATACCCATGCCAGCACAGTCTACTCCAGGGAATCAGTGACAGGATCAATTTTTTATGGCTATCTGATGATATGATTTTATTTTCATCCCTTACTGTATGTTCTGCATAGGACTCCCCAAGGTTTAATATCACAGCGTGTTTAGTCACAGCAAGTGTTGGCAAAAGTTTAATTTCAAAATACCCTTGTACCATTTAAAGAGTTTTAATAGTGCAGTGATTCCTGTAGCATGGTGTGATCTGGCCGTGCTGCTGAAGCTCGTGAGTGAAAAGTGTAACCAGAGTTTGCTGTGTGCAGCATGGTGACAGCTGAAGTCTCACCAGAGCCGGCTTGGTTCTGGGTACTTTTAAATGCAGCTGGCCAACCAGCAGGACACATACACTGATGCCCTTTGAAGAGCAGTTGGTGTTGCTATCCTGAATTTCTTCTCCCCAAAACAGAAGTTTTTACCAGGAGGAGATCAAAACATTGCCATGGAATGATGAACAGTTGGGATGATGGTGTTTCTCCCAGAAAGTGCAATCATTCAGGGGTCTGACTGCCCAAGGGACAAAGGAATCATTGGCAAAATAATTGGTCTTTGTGAAAACCTCAATCTGATTGGAAATCTCAGGATTCTGTTTTTCCTTGTTAAAAGACAAATTTTAAAATGAGAAGCAAAGCCCTATTTGTCAAAATCCAAATGAGTGACTGCACTTCAAATGTTTAAAAAATGTGAAAATGTGGAGGCAATACAGCTAATGAGCCATGCAAAAGCGTTTGACGGATCTCAGTTACTTACTGCTGTTTCTTTTGAAGGAAAAAAAAGAGGTGCTGTCAGGACTCATATACTTGAATAATAGTGGTATTTGTATAGATTTCCCTTTGCATTTCTCAAGCTGTGTTTTATTTTTAAGTCTAGTTTCATAGAGAAATACTTTCATTATCAAATTCCTTGGGTTTATATCAAATTAGGTACCATGGAGGAGTCACAGAATGGACATTACTTCATATGACTAATGTGGCCACCTCATCCCAAACGCAGTGGCACTATGCACTCGTCCTGTCCTGTGTCCCTTCTGCTTCCAGAATTGAGAGTTAAGCACTAGCACTCTTAGGAGATGGCATCGGTTTCCTCTACAGCTACATGCAAAAGTGCTCAACCAAAATGGGTTTGAGTAAGAATAACAGGGCAAAAGTTGGATGGTGCCCAAACAGGGTTAGAGCAATGGCATGGGACAGCAAGTGGGAGTGCTCCTCCACATCCGCTGTGGAAGCTAATCCCACTTTATGGAATGATTGGATGCCATAGTCACTTGATACTATACTTGGGATAGGAACAGAACAACACCACTATAATGGACAAACACTGCAGTTAAACAATTACACAGAACATTTTTGCTGTTGAGTCTTTAGGATTTTTAACTAGAACAGAAGTGTTTTTGTTGAACTGTATCATGAACAAGACAGCACTAAACTGCATGAAATGAAAACATTCATTAAAACTTCATGGAAATGCTGCAAAAAGCATAGCAAATAGCCATGGGAATGTGACAGCTGTGGTAGAACTGCGAAGTCCACTAAATGCAAGTCCTGAGGCTCGTATTACTGATTCACCCAAAAACTTTGAGTATAAGCTTCACACATGATGATACTACATGATACAATTGCCCTCTGAGAGTCTCTGGAAGTCTTACAAGGCTCACTGGACCAACACATACATCACAGTTACACACACTCAATTTCCCAAGGGAGGTCTATCAGAGCATCCTTATTTGACTAACACAACTTGGAGCTCTAAAACCCTAAGAATCATGCAGGGAAGCTTGGTTAGAAGGAGTGATTGGAATTTATAGTCCGAGCAGTACCACAGCCAGTCCCAACAGATGCTGGAGGTATTGGAATTGCTGCCCAGATTTGCAGGGGAGGTGTTTGCAGCCAGGCCCAGTGGTGCCTACGGACCCAGTGGGCTGGCAAGATGGCTGCAGCAGTCTTTGCCTGTCATCAGAGAGCCAAAGAAAGAAGAGACTCTGCAACAGAGAAAGAAAGGAAGGAAGAAAGAAGGTGCAAGGGCTGGCCTGTGAAAGAGACTGCCTTCCAGGCAGGGGAGGGTGAGAGCTGCAGCCACCTGCCAGCTCTGACAGCAGGGTGGAACTTGCTCAGTCCCCCAAACACGGGCACTGCCTGCGACCATCCCCCCTTTCGCTGGTGACAGGTGGCTCACAGACCACTGCCAAACCCTGGGTGCCAGAGATGGTGTCTGTGCCGGTGGGGGCTGTTCCCACAGATTGGCTGACCAGCCCCACGTCCTGAGAACCTTGGCTGGTGCCTGCTGTGCAGCCAGAGCTGCTCTGCAGAGGCTCATGGGGCATGGAGCTGGTGCTGGCTGTGGACAGCACAACACACTCACTGGGATCCCAGACCAGAAGCACGACAGCAAAGCACCGACACCCATGGCTCGGGGTTACAGCAAACATCACGGTCACCTGGTCCCACAGCAGGGGCGGAGAGGAAGGCAATGGCTTGGCCCAGCTGTAGCCTCTCGCTTCTTCCCTCTTGCCCTGAAAGGGCTGCAGTGACAGGGAGACTGCTGGCTCGGGGAGCCAGTGGCTGCTCGCTCACCCACCCACCAAGACAGATCCCTGCACCTTGCGTGCTTAGCCCTTGCTTCTGAGTGGTGTCAGGACAGTTCATAAGCACCTTAAACATCGGCCTTTCATGGTTTTGGAAGCACTCTGACTATCTGAATTGCTATTTTTTATGCTGCTTTAAGTGACAGTAGTATCAGAACCATGCCCTTAATACATCCGTTTACAAAGAGAATGCTACTTTGGGAAGAAGACGACTTCAGAAGAGCTTACAGCAACCTAAAATAGTTATTCTACATCTTTAGTCTGTGTGATTTATTGTTTATGCTCAGTTTAATAAACAGTTTACAAAGGATGACTAATACCAAGTAGTTCAGACAATATGATGGCTCACAAACTACACATTCCTGAATAAAACTCCATCAGCTAAAGGGCCTAGCAATGAGTATAAACTCAGACATACTATAAAAACCCGCCCCTTTTCCTCCGCCCCCAGCCAGGCAGCTATATCCGAGCAACGGATCCATAACCTATAACCTGAGAGTACAACAGCCACAAAGACAATACCCACAGAGGAGAGATGAAAGAGCCTATTACCTACTTACCTGGTTACCACAGAATAACCTCTTTCACAAGTACATCTCAAGGAAAGCATTTGCATTTTTAAGTCTTAATCCCTTTTTTACAATACCCACACTGATCTTTTTTCAGTTCCACAAAAAATTAATACTTTGTGAGCATTTTAATTTCAGAGCTTCAGTCACTTTCCAAAAGGCTTTCCATCAGCGTAAATCACTTCCTGAATGTATTTTTAGGACAGTAACAACTAAGGGGAAGATTCATCGCCATACAGAGGACAGGGTTGTAATTGTAACAGCTCTCCACAATTAACAGTGCAGCCTGTGATGTGTATTACGTGACTACGGAGCTTTGTCACCTTGGAGAGACACACAAACTGAATTCCAAAGGCACTGAACTGCGGACAGGTCTACAGCAATGTTGGAAGTCTGGTGAACTTCGCATTTCCTCCTCAAGGCCCCAGCACTCTGGCAGCAGGAGCCCGGGGGATCAGGCAGCGGAGGTTCCCTGCAAGTGGCCACATGCTGAATCAAACTACCCGCTCAGGTGCCTGAAGCTGCAGACATTTTGGGTTCCCTGTCAGGATCATGTTCAGACTCAGCATATTTTTAAAACAAAACATTTTGAGGGCCATGAGAGCATTAAAAGAAGGCAGGGAACAATGAAACTCCTGAGAGTTTCACTCACTTCACTACAAAGTTAATGGGTTTATTAAAAACTCTTCCATCTGAACAGATGTCTCTGAGGTTTCCAGTAATTACTGAGTCACATCATATTAGAGTTTACAAACTGCTTAGGAAGGGATTTTAAAACTTCATTAATCTCCTGGCCCCATCTTTACCATGTTACAGAAACATTTGGGGCTGGCAGTCTCCAATAAAAGAGCAAACTCAGGAGGCGCAGCCAGTCGCGGTCGCTAATCTCACCCTTTGTGTTTTGTAAGGCGGTGGAACACAATGAAAAAGCAGTTAGATAAATGGCATTTAATCTAGTAAGTGTACAGCCCATTCTAATCCTTAAGGAAGTTCAGTGCGGTATGCTGACAGAGCTGAACTCCACTGAACACCAGAGGGAGAGGAATGAATTCCTGAGCTCAAACCCAGACCTGGGACCAAGTTGCTCCCAGAGCAGGGAAAAAGCAGGAGGCATCACACCTGAGTTTTCTTATTCGTGTCTCAACTGTTTGTTCCTGTTATCAACAAAATGCCTCTGACAGACTTAAGTGGTGCATGTAGAGAAGCATGTGGATGCAAAATGTGCAAAGAATCCCTTGTCCCTCTCCCTGCCCCTTACAGGGGAACTAACACCAGCCATAAATCTACTACCTCCCTGTCTACTATACACTGCTTGAACTACTGGGCAAGGATGCACTTTCTTTTTTCCTTCCAACTCAGAACTGAGATTCAGACAGGATACAGCCTTGTGTCTGCAAATGCACTCTGCATAGAAGCAGAGTTAGCAACAACAGACATGCACCTCTCTATTCCTAGCCCAGTGACTCCTTCCAAACCCTAACGCCTTCCCGCTTTCCTCCACATAAAATGGATATGGTCAACTCCTAGCCACGGCTGAAGTGTGACCACCACCCCCCGACAGGAGAGGCTGCTGTCTCTAAAGAGATGCCCTTACAAACTCTACTGACCTTTGACAGGGCAACCAGTTTCACAAAGCCACCTTCGTGCTGCAGTAAAGCTGCCTGTTCTCTCTGGGAGCTCTGTCGGTGATGGCAGCAGAATGCTGAGCTGCGGGGCCATGGTGGAGGAGCGCCAGCCCGTCCTGCCTTGATGTGGCACAGCCGCTGTGAATCCTGCTGCAGGGAGCTTGAGGGAATGCCTTTTGGTCAACCTAAGCAGTGGGAAGTTAGTCAAGCACACAGGGCTCCCCAGGCAGCAGGGTGCCTGTCACAGGAGTGCTGCGGTAGGAAACACAGTGATTTCGGGCAAGGAAAGTGAAACAAGTGGTTTGAAACATCACTCAAGCCACAGAAGGTTCGAGTGGCTGCTGGCAGTGACTCTGGCTGTGTGGAAAATGTAGACACATTTACTTTTTTTTCTGCTTAGAGAAACTTCCATTTCTTAGCAAATGCTGAGTGGTTTTGGCTCCCAGGCTACTGCAACAGCCCTGTTTTATATTTATGATCCCTATCCAGTCAAGTATTGGCTAAAAGAGCGGGGAGGCAAAAGCAGATCAAATGTTAACTAGACTGGATACGAGGCTGCTTGACCTCTCCTCCCTCATGCCTCTGTCTGTTTGATCGATGCTATCTCATACTGCCCTTAAACCAGCTTGTGTCTTCCACGAGCTTCCAGCGATCCCACAGGTATTCCCACTAACACCTGACAATACTCAGCTCAAACTCAGACCCCTTTCCAGAGACTGTTCGGTTCCAGTTCAGATGCCAACTTCTCTGTTGCTTCCTTAAGCCTGTGAAACTATGTTTAACATCAGAGGAGTAAATGAGCATGGGAAGAAACACTGCAATTTTGGGCATGCTAGTGCCAGATGAGACCCTTTGTTAGTTACATCTGGTTTACTTTTTCCTGTAGTGTTCCTTGCTCTGTTCCTTAGACATTGTGCAGACAAATTAGATCTGCACCGTGAACTTTGGGCTCTCGGCTTCCTGTGCTCTTTTGTTCTCCAATTCATCTGTCTGAGTTCTCTACCAGCACCCGTCGCCATAGAAACCGAGCACGTTTCAGTGATTACGTTTGGTGCATTATATAAAACTTCAGATATAGTAAGAAATCTTGACGGAAGATTTGTAGGTGGGCCTCAAAGAGGATCAGCATCTGCAAGTCCATTCTACAGCAAGCCCAGCCTGCTGTGTGCTGTCACCTCAGGTTTGCCAGCTACCAGGACTGACCTAAGCCTGGCTGGCATGGTAAGGTGAGATCTGCTGCAGTGGCTTAACCTGCCGCTCCCTCCCGAGACTGAGATCAGCCAGAAGTGGCTAGGAGCCAGCAGCTGCTCAGAACACAAAGCAGGATGCGTAAGGAAAACTGTCTTCAGGAGACACCAGGCCCTCACCTGCCCTTGAAAATGCTGCAGCATCCACATGAAGGGAGCTGCACGGGTCAAAATGAGAGTGCTCTGACTGTCACCAGCATGCTGGCAGCCCTAAAAATGGTACCTTCTTTGTGGGCACCTGGGAAAGCAGACACCCGAACAGCACTGCCATCACTCCTGTTGTCACCATTGCCCTCACAGCCATTGCAGCACAGCACTCTCTCCTCTTCCTCATCTTACCCAGGCTGTCAGCAGCTCATTGTTGCTAATACCACGGGTGGGCTGTGTTGGCATCCAGGCTCTTGCCTACAGGCAGGAGGCAACAGGCTTTTATGGTGGTCTGCATGGTACAGTCTCAGGTCAGCAAGACACGTGCTGATGGCCGATGACTAACAACTACCACCAACTGCATGAAGAAGAGCCACAGGAGACCCAACTTGGCCCCTCTTCCCAACCTGCCAGGAGTATTTGCTTGCTGAGAGTCACAGAGTGAGGATAGAGCAAGCACTAATGTGAATACAATGGAGCTGTCATGCCCCAGCACGTGGAACTGCATGGATGGGCAGTTGCCTCTGCTCCCACAGGCCTCTGGTGCTGTGCATAGGTGCTGCATGCCCACAACGTGCCGCAAGCTGCAGGGTTAACACAGCTGCTCATATATTTCAGCTTAACAAAACAGATAATCTCAAGACTACTATTAAAATAATTTGAAGTGGATGTAAAAGCAATCCTTAATTAATGGGAATGACTCAGTGTGTATTTTTGTGGAATACCAGTCTATACTTATTTTTGAACTGTAAGAGGAAAAATGTCACGAATTGAGAAGTACGTTGCTTAATTCCTCTCACATTGACTGTATTACTTAGAACAATGGGAAGATGGAGACAGAAAAATTAATTCAAATAGGAATATTTATCAGCATTTCCTGGTCAGGCACTTGAACCCCCTGGTTTGGCACAACAACTATAGGAACACCGAGCTGATGTACTCCAGGTATTTTATTGGAAGAAGATGATTTCACTTGGGACATTTTAACTTTTTGCTGGATATAATTGTTGCAGTAACAGCTTAGATATTTTGAATATCTTTTCTTCACAGCCATTTTTTCTGAGACCACTGCTGTGCGAGCCAAGAAAGTGCTTCCTAAGCATTAAGTAAAACCAGAGGAAATAAAAAAAAAAAAAAGGAAAGAGTATTTGCTCACATACTATTGCCCAACAAGTTACACTGAAGTTCCAGTTTACGTGAGACAGTACTCATGTTGTCAGCATTTATGTAATTCTCTGGGCCAGAATCTGTCCCTGCTTTTCCCCTGTGGAAATGACAGTGCTTCAGCCCTGGCCAAACGAAAGGAGGAAATGCTGTTCTCAGCACAGCACTGAAAGAGTTAATCAAGGGAGCTAATGATAGTGTTTTAGTGCAGAATCCAAATTATGCCAAGGTAAACAAATTCTGTTTGTGACCATTAAACATGCGTATGAAATTTCCTAGGTAATTAGTCACCATGCACACAGCTAACCATTTACAAGATAAAACACCTCCAGCTGTTAGACGCTTTCATCCTTTATACCAGCGGAAGAAGCTGATGTCCTAAGCCAATGATTTTAAGTATCTGTCTCCAGGTAAGAAGGTACCTGAGAGGTTGAGAAATTATCCTACCCCACCATAAACCAGGTAGCCCTGGATGCACAATGCAGCTGGGTAGGAATGTGACACCCATGTTGTACTGGCACAGATGGGGAAAGGCAAAGCAGCAGCGTGGCACCCAGCAGCCCTGCTTCTCCGATCTGTGACACTGGAGGCCATGCACTTGCCAGTGACCATGGAAATGAATTCCTCTGGCGGAGCAAGCAGGCTTTGAGTACCTGTCTGAAGCAGGCTTTGAGTACCTGTCTGAGTGCTGTGAGCAGGAGTGAGCCCCGAGAAGTTACAGCGACACGGACTCCAGTCTGCCACAACAAACCGCTGCACCCATCGAGTCACACAAAGCCAGTCTGTTCAGAGCTCGTGGATGTCTAGTGGCTATACACAAAATCTTCTGATTTATGCTGCAAGTTGGACACTGTCAAATGAGGCAAAAATTTTGCATCAACTTTCCAAATGCAACCAACTATACAGTATTCTTAGTAACTCAGTAGAGAACTCAGAACAGCAGACATGAAGGTTTACAACAGCTGTGTATTCCTATAGTGCTATTGCTGTTGTTAAAACGCAAGATCTTTTCTTAAAACTACGGCTTTTCCCCTCCTCAGTGCCTAACACCCACCTCTCCCCCTCCACTTGCCCCATTCTTCTTTACCTGCACTTAGAAGTTCTCTCTGTTGGCAGCATCACTGGGGGAACCGGCAGCTTCTGATCTCTGCCTTAGAGCTGCAAGGTCTCTAGCAGAGAAATCAAGCAGGGCGAAGCAGGCATCAGGGACTATGGGCAATAGTGGGAGGTGGACAGGAGCCTTCATCAGGGAGACTGACTTCTCTGCATCACACATGGGTGATTGCAAGGCCTGAAAAAGGAGGAAGGGAAAGTTAAAAAAAAACCAAAGCGGGATGAAGACTATGTTGCAGAGAGCCCCGATGGCTTCTCCTCTGTGTATGGGAAGACAGTGTGTAGGGCACTGCATGAGGTTCAGCTACAAAACGAGTCCTGACTTCTGAAAAAAGAGAGTGTAGTGGTTGACGCCCACCAAAATCAGTCTATTGTTCCCCTTCTTAGTTGGACAGGGGAGAAATAATATAATTGGGCGGCTCAAGAGGCAAACTCGTTAATGACGCAAATCTCTTCCCACCGGGCTTCATCTCTGCTCTGGCAGGCAGCAACAAATCACAGTGTCTCTCAGTCCCAGTCCTCCACGGGGCTATAGGCCTCCTCCAGCAAACCTGTTTGGCTCATCTCTGTAGGTCGCTTGTGCTGGCAGGGGCTCATCCCAACGTCAGTCACGGCATCTTCTCTATGTCTCCATCAGCTCCATCCAGCGTGGAGCCTCTCCACCGGGCAGGTCGGGTCTCTGCCTCCTCCATGGCTCCTTTCCTCCGGCTACTCCCCGTGCTTCAGCTCGGGCTGCAGGGGCATCTCTCGCCGGGTACCTGGGCGCCTCCTCCCCCAGCCTTTCCGGCCTTTTGTGTCTGTCAGCTGCTCACATTTATATGCCAATAGACATCCCAATGCCCTGAACGGGCCAAACTTTGCAGCCTTCCTGGCACTCCGTGTTCTGGTGGAGTCTTTGTCTCCTCTATGTGATTCTCAGAGGCGCTATCAGCAGGCCTGCGGAAGACTCTAGCAGCCATTTTCTGTAGCACGTGGCCCTCTCTCTCAGTAGCCAACTATGCAAAACTGCAACAGAGAGGAAGGAAGAGAAGGGTGCTGCAGAGCACCGAGAGCAATGCAGATGCCCTGTGAATTAAATGAGGGTGGATCTCCTGTAAGGAGGAATCTCCTGCATTAGGCATCAGGAGACAGAGGGGAGCACAGGGCACAGTTCAGGTGTGCTGTCCAGAGCAGAATGAAGCAACTCAAGACAGCGTATTGATCTGAAGGGAGAGATAAAGCAAGAGATGTGGAGAGGAACATTTCTCTTTGTTAGTGCCGTGATTTCAACACATTTACTGACCAACCCAGAGACCATCTTCATTATTGCCTTAACACCGTTATACTTACACTCATCTCTCACTTTGACACAGTGCACTCCAGATGCACAAAACACAAGCAAATATAAATATCACTTTCATGAAGTTAAACAGCACTTTCATTTGATGGGAGGGACTGATCCTGCCTTCTGGCTGATGGAAAGGAGGAGTGGTAAATCTGGACTGCCAAGCAGCAGTAGATTTGGGATTTGACATTAGAAAGCATGCTGTAATAGGGGTATTGATGACTCCCTCTGAGTTTGGAAATCTTTTAGACCCCCCTATTTTGTGTGTAACAGCTTAAAACACAATCTAGTCACTCACCCAGACATTTTATCAGCATTTGCTGAGTTTAAGTGCAAGTCCACCTGCGACATCACTGTGTCTGCCAAGAGTACCTCTGTACATGATTCACTGGGCAGAAGACAAAAGAATTGTTATCAAAGGGCAATATCAGTGTTTCCACAGCAATAAAACTCACTCTCATCAATAACCTGCACCTAGCCCCCCCCAAACTCTCCCAAGAAACAGATAAAAAATCATTGGCTGCTGAATCAAGGCTTGATAGGATTGATGGAGAGCACTGCAAAGTAGACAAGCTAAATGAGATCAGATGTTGTTCACAATTATGCAAGGATGAGCAGAGCTCACTGGGGTTAGGCTGATTTCCTCCTATCTGCCTTATCGTAGCAGGACTGCCATCACAAAATAACTGCATTAGATAGAGCTCTGTGAAAGAAAAAAAATCCCACAAAAGAAAGCAAAATCCTTTTTTTAAAAAGGGAAAAGACTCCCCAAAGGAAAAACAAACCAATGACAGCATGACAGGCTTGGCGCTGTGGGCAGTTTGTGTACAAGCTCCCGATGCAGCACAGAGCACCCACAGGGACACACACAGAACTTCACGTGACAGAGTAACCTCAGTGGAAGCCAGAAAGGGGTGTCGGAAGGTCTAACTCCTGTGGACAGCCTATGACTCCTCCTGAGGAGAGGCCAGGTCCCAAGTTAGCACATCACCTGCAGTCTTGTTTCTCCCTTTCATGCCGGAGTGATCCCTGACTGATAAGAGCAGAGATTGGTATCTCAAAGATAACTGATTAGCACAGAGAGGAAACCCAGCAGAGGGCTGCTGCTCCCCTCACCCACAAACCTTTGCAGTAGAAACACGCACCCAACGGCGAGTGGTTGGTTGGGACCTGCTGGGATCAGTATCACAGATTTTGTCTTTGCCATGACTGTACTGGCTGTATGGTATCGCGTCTGCTCCATGGAACACATCAGGTGAGCTACAACTGACAAAGGTGCCATCCCACAAGTAACTTGGAAGCAGAGCAGACCTGCCCTCATCCTCATCACTTTCTCCTCTCCCTTCTGTTGCTCTTAAAAAATTAAATAAATGAAAAAAGCTGAACCTAGTAATTTCATGGCCCACAAACAGTTGTGTCCGTGCAACTGAGCGGATAGTAAACCGCATAATGGCAAGACAGATAGGGATGGGGAAGAGTGGGAGCATCTGAAATAGGCTTTGGTGGCAACAGGAGCTGCAAGAAAGTGCACCAAAGATATGAGCAGAATTTTACTTTGTCTTTTTTCTTTCTACTGAGATGAATTATAATAGAAGTGAAAAGATGAACAGGTGAGAACTTCTGACTGTGCCAAAATCCAAGCATCTGAAAAATGAAGAAGGGGAAGCAGGTGATTACACTCCCTGTGCATTCGCTGTGACAGTATGTTAACACACAGCTCGGGGTGAATAAACACGTGCAAGGAACCTAGATGCGAATATAGATAAAGAAATGCTTGAGAAAGCTGCCATGTGCCTCAATTAATGGTTTGCCCCAGGCAGACATTTCCCACCAAGCCCTCCAAAAGCCCCATCTGGATCTCAGGACAGGGACAGGAGAGAACTTGCTTCCTCAGAGATGGATGTGGAACTGGACTGTCTCATTTCAGCAGTTCTGTGTAGGCTGAGAAAACTTTTGTGAGTGATCCTGAGGACCTGTATTAGAACTATTCCAAGTGCCGAAGCTTCTGGTTGCTAAGATGCACTGATCTCTCTCAGGGAGTACGCTGATTATCAGATGGATCTTTCAGAAAAGCCAGAATACTAAGCACAGCCATTTGGAAATGTATAATCGTGTCCTTTCAGGGGAGGGGTTTCCAATTTCAGTGGCTATAGCCCACTGGGTAAATATCTCCCACAACTGGGCATCAAAACCAGTCCGAGGAAATCTGCCATTTATTTCTGTCTCCTATAAAAATATAAGGGCTTGGTAATTCACATTGATTGTAAGTCTTCTGCCACCACTTATGATAACTATGCTTGGCAACTAATAGCATTTGGGGAGCAGTTTGTGCACATTCTGTATCAATGTTATGAAATTTGTGAAGCAGATGGAGTCTCTCCGCTACCGCAACTTAAACACCCCTGTGGCTCTTATTTGTCAAGTACACACATTGCACAAACATCCTGATTGCCTCTGTCATCAAGGAAATCAATAACATCCTGAGTCCTCAGCCGGAGTCTTTGACAGTGTGCTGTGCTTGCCTGGCTGAGGCCTAGGAACAGGAGATGGTCACAGAGCCACAGCTTGGCCTGTTTGGCGTCCCGTGCCTGAGCACTTCTACTCCATGGGACATTTGTCAAGGAACATTTTTGGTAACAAGGTCCTGGGAACAAACAGATGAAGCACTGTGGTTTTACTGTAAATTTGGATAGCCAAGCAAATGAGACAAAGGCCCAATGGGTGAGCACATCGACATTTTACGCCACAGCTGTATGGCTTCCTAATAGCTCTGCTGTCTGCAGCAGAGATTTCCCAGTTGACTTTACTGCTATATTTAACCAACTAAATATAGAGAATATTTGACTCAGATTTGTGGAGTGCCAGTGCACTATTTCTCACAAGGCATCTGTGCCAGCAAATATACTTTATGCCCTGGAACAATGCTGTGCTGTGTGTCTAGGGGTGTAACCCCCCTCAGCCCCTGGGGCTCTCCCCTGGCAGCCAAGGGACATGGAGGGAGGGATGGGTCATTTCACCGCCCAGCCAGATACCCCCAGCCACCGGCACGAGGGAGACCTTTGTTCTAGCCATTTCCAGCATGCAGTGGGCTAGTGACAGGGGAGGTCTGTTGGTGATTGCATGGAAGCTTGGGGTGGATTTTTAAATTCTGGTTAACACTTCTCACTACAGTAAATACAGGTTTCCTGAAGCAGTTTGTGTTGCCTTCCTTGCAGCGCGGAGTTCTGCCTCCCTAACTCCACCTCCTAGAAGTTCTGTGTTTGCCCGCTCTGGGGGACATCTGGCTGCACCACTTTACTCATCACCTTTGGGATACAACCAGACAGCATGGCCAGGGAAGCAGCTCCTGCTCCTCACTCATCTTGAGAGTTTACTCCTTTGCCTTGCTTGAGCAGGAGCAGCACTATGCTTATACCCTTTGGTACAGCCATACTCAGGGAAGGCCTCTGATCACCACCAATTTGCAGGATTAAACGCTTGCTTTCAGCATCAGGCCCTCGAGCTCTGGCCTGCTTCGTGCCTTGAGACCTGTGCAGCCAGTGGGACTTGGCCATGCTCTGACTGGCATCAGGTTCAAATTTTTTTCTGAGATAACTTTTCTTTTTTAAAAAAGAAAAAATAATTCTTAAAAGCACTGACATTTGTTAGAGTTTTGCCTGAATTATAAATTCAGGTTTCCTTCTTTTCCCTAAGGACTTATAATGAAACAAGCATTATGTCTGAGCTTCTTTTGCTTCTCAGCTGCATCAAAACACAGTAAAACATCGATACATTCTGTATCATGTTGTAGCACCTTACTGTTCTGCACTTTTCTTTAAAAATGAGATAAAAAGGAAAACATTAATGGCTTACTCAAAGAATATTTTATGCACTAAAAATACCAAAATTCAAAAGGACTCTGTCATTAACTGCCCTTAGGCAGTGCACATGGTTAACAAGGTAACTGGGTTTTTCAGACCCGGCTCTGTTGGAGCAGAAGGAGTGTTGAGTTGAGACAAATTTCTGTGTATCTGCACCTGGACTCCTCATATTTCTCACATGCATTATCCCTGCTGTGCGCTTGCTTTTACACAAGGAGGTTAAATCAACGGGACTAGGATCTGCACAACTGGCATATGGATTTGACTTTGTTGTTTGTTTTAAAGTTTTAACACTTTATTTTAACTAATAAACTTAATATTTTAGTGTGAGCTTTACGTCTAATTTGTGGCATATCCTGGCTAAACATGGTTCCATGAGAAGAACTTCCACTCTGAAGAGTGGGAGAGGCAGGCTGTGCCTTCCATGGGGTTTCATACCACCCAAATGTCACCGAGCAGTGACCACTGCACGTCTGTTCTAGAAAGCATCTTCTTGAGTTAAGCCTGGGATTTGACTCAGCTAAGAATTTGGTAAAGCAGCAGCCAGACTTCAGCAGTTAAGCTTCAGCTCAGAAGTAGCTAGGTGGTTCAGAAGGAAAGGTTTTCTGAAGGAGCACCTGTGGACTTCGGAGTGTGCACACAAAGGAGGACCCACACAATCCACGTGTCTCATGGACTGTACGGGTCCTCCTTCAACATGAAGCAAAGAGAAATTGGATAAATAGATTACAGAGAAAACAGATGTAAGAAAAATCTGTGGAGGAAAAGAGGAGGGATATGCCAGCAAGTTTATAAATGGCTCCAAAAAGGAATGGAACTGCCGTGCTCTCTTTAAATCTGGTCTGGTTGAAGCACGTTGCCACTGTCCTACCCTGCAGCCAGGGAGTAAGCACACACATGAAAACGCACGCTTCCTCACTCTCTCTCTTTCTCACAGTCAAGAGAGTTTGGGTTGTATTTTAAAAAGGCAGCATGTTGTCTATTGCTGAATCTTAATAAATACTTGTAAGAAGAATGTGCTAAGTTTGAAGCTTAAAAGATATTTTCCTTTTCAGGACTCTAATAACTCCTCTGTCCTTTCATAGCCCATGCTACCCCTAAAGGATAATGTTTTAGACAGAAGGATGAGGAAAACAGAGAGTTATATTAATGGAGGGAGATGCTCAGTTATTCAATTAAAATGCTCACTTTCAGGAATTCTAAGGAATCTCTAATAAAGACATCATATCAATTTCAATAGTTACTGTTGCTAAAAAATATTCAACACTGATATAAAAGAGCAGGTATAAGGCAAAACCCAGTATTTCTGAAACACATCTTTCACATCCCATTGCTTTTTATTTACATGTCAAGACAGCTGTCCCACTTCCTTAGATACATGCTATGCCCCATGAAATGCTTTTCTGCTGTGTGCCGATTTATACACTGATGTGAAGTTCATCTCAGTTCACCAGTTCCCTTCATACACGCTGTAAATCATCTTTATGATGTTTTTCTCAGTGTGCATACCTGTACCTAGCAACTCAGACTGATGGAGTGTAAGGGGCATGTATCTCCCCTGGGGAAAAGGTGTACAGAAACAATCCTTCTTTTTCTAGAGGACACCTATTAACGATTCAAATATGCATTTATGTATAAGCCACCTTTTCCAATATGTCAATATGTTTCGGCAGCAGTATTTCAGAACTACAAGCAGCAGTAGAAAACAGTTACCTTTTAACAGGGCATTATGCTGCATATGATGCAGGGCTCTCCTACTGTTTGGGTTACAAGGATTTAGTGTTCCGCACAAAGCTTCTCCTTAGAGCTTCCTACTTAGGAGACTTTATTCTGTTATCATTGTTTTAATTATCCATAAAGTCATTCCAGAAAGAATCCAAGTTTTAAACAACATATATTAATAGGAGTAGAGGGGAGGTTGGTCACAAATGGACATAGCAAAGGTTACCACAGTTCCCTCTGGTTCAGCTAGGACCAAGTGATGCATACAAGCCAGTATAAAGATATGAGCCTAAGAGCCTTTTCCAATGGAAAGGCTCAAGAACACCTCCCCCATACAGTCACTCAGCCCACCAAGAAAAATAAAAAAATCTTGTTTAGCATATCTTTTTCGTCATTCTGCAATATTTCTGTGTACTGAATCCAGGATCCAGGCTGCTGCTTTTCCCTTACAACGGCACCAGCTTAGAAATTCATCTCTGTTCAAGATCACACTCTAAAGCAACGTGCATAAGTGATTTTTCTGAGGTGACAGAACAGATAGGAGAATTGACAAAGAAGCTGTTACACAGCACTGATACCTACCTATACTGGAATGAGAGAAGCACAGTCCAGAACGAATGTGAGAACAGGTTTAAACTCCCTGGGCTGCGGCCATGAGGTGAGCCCACTCAGTGTGAGCACCAAGCAGGCTATGTCACAGAGTCGGTGCTTCAGTGTTCAGCAGTGGAGAATGGAAAATTCACACTGCTTCACTAGTCACGAATGCAGTAACCCAACCCTACCCTCTGGCATCCCGGGTAAGAAATCAACAGAACTATACATCACTGGGGATGGGACCACTTGGCCCAGATAGCTGTATCACACAGAATCACAGAACGTTAACGGTTGGAAGGGACCTCTAAAGATATCTAGTCCAACTCTCTGCCAGAGCAGGATGACCTAAGACTGTATCACACAGGAACGTGTCAGGTGGGTTTGAATGTCTCCAGAGAAAGAGACTCCCCAACCTCTCTGGGCAGCCTGTCCCAGGGCCCCATCACCCTCACAGTGACAAGTTCCTCTTTATATTCCCATGGAACTTACTCTGCTCCAGCTTGCACCCACTGCCCCTTGTCCTATCGCTGCCATCCCTGAGAAGAGCCTGGCTCTGTCCTGACTCTCACCCTTTACATATTCATAAACATTAATAAGGTCACCCTCAGTCTCCTCCAAGCTAAAGAGGCCCAGCTTCCTCAGCCTCTCCTCATAAGGAAGGTGTTCCACTCCCTTCATCATCTTGGTGGCCCTGTGCTGGGCTCTTCCAAGGAGTTCCATGTCCCTTCTTGAACTGAGGGGCCCAGAACTGCACACAATATTCCAGGTGGGGTCTCACCAGGGCAGAGCAGAGGGGGAGAAGGACCTCTCTTGACCTACTAACCATACCCCTTCTAATACACCCCAGGATGCCATTGGTCTTCTTAGCCACAAGGGCACATTGCTGGCTCATGGTCATCCTGCTGCTCCCCAGGACCCCCACCTACGCTGCTCCCCAACAGCCAATGAATCTCAATTGTTTGCTAATGAGCTGTTTAATTCCTAAGCAGTTCTTTGAAAGCACACCTCATATTGTTTGTATGTATCTGTATGCTCTCTATGAGTGAGGCAGTTTCCTGGACCCTCGAAATGAGCTGGTAGCAGGAATCAGCACTTCCTGCTTCCCAGGAAAAACCTGAATCACATGGAGCCGTATCAAAGTAGGAACTGCTGTGGGCAGGGAATGATTATAGTCGTGTGAGGCTGAAAGATTTATTTTAGACTCCTGCGTAATCGCAACAAGAAGAGAATCTCACTGACATGAGGCTGAGAAGAGGCTAAAGTGAATGTGCTGCCATTTGTTTGGGTTTAAATGGAGCTGACAGGTCAGAAATAGAATGGTTGTGCACAGCTGGCACAGCCCAGCTACGAGAATAATTGGGGGGAAAGGAAAGGAAGGGAAGGGACAGAGAGGAAGATCACAAGCAAAGTCACCGCAGTGGAAATGCCACCCCAAACTGCAGGAGTACTAATGTGGGAGATGCGCGATCTCATGCATGGTAACTAAAGGAAGGAGAAATAGAATCAAACAAAAATAAGCAATCTGACAGTAATTAGTTGCTTACTGGCTAAGTGGGCTTGCATAGTAAATATAGTTTTATATATAAAAAATGGAAACATTATGGTTTGGTACTGTTAGAGACCGTAACATCTGAAAGCTGAATCTGGCAGCTCTATGCTTCACTCCAAGTGCCTCTCTGCTGCTCGTTAAAACAGCATGCCCAAAGAGGGAGCAATCAAGGGAGAAGTAAGAGGTCTAATAATTAGTAGCAGTGATGTAACTATCAGACTTATCATGATAAGTCTGTTTCTTTAGGAAAACCAAAATGTCACTAGGAACAAAGGCTTTGCAACAGACTGTTTAAAGGTGTTCAGTTGAAATAAGAGTGCTTGGAATGAAACTTCTGAAGGTAAGCGTTAGTAGGTAATTTGATGTGCTTAGAACAACTTTGATATCTGCACAACACCAAGCAATTCCTACTTCCAAACATTGCCTGTCTCCCAGAGATCTCCCATTTTCTTTGGAGGTTACCCTGGATCAGTTTTGCAGAACCATTGAGAGAGATTTTTGGAAGTAAAGCTTAAATATCAGCAGATTTAAAGGTATTTTAGGGATGAGGGCAAGGTATCTGGAGGAATCTCTCCAAAATCACAGCTTCCTTTCAGACTGTGGTACCACCATCCTCACAGGTCAGTTGTATGGGCAAATCCTCACTCAAAGGTGTAAGGTACTGTTTCCTGAGAGAAACAGAGTTGCTGGGAATCCTGTCTCCTCTAATCTACATGATTCTAAGTCTGCCCACACAGTAAAATCAAGTAATGATGTGTTTTTAAAATGCATGAAAGAAAAAAAAAACCAACCAGTTGTAGTGAATTTGATAAATACAATAGATTAAAGTGAAAATAGAGTTATCCTTTTGTTTTCCATTTGCTGGCCATTCTTAGACATGTAACTTACCACGCAGAGATAGGCAAAACAAATTCATGCATGCTTTCTCACACTGCACTTTTCAAAAACAAGTAACTGTCTGAAGGGTTAGCTCTTTTCCTAGGCTAATTAAGAGTTAAACTACTCTGAGAAGTTATCTTTATATATTACAGCAATTGTATGCTATTAAATGTCAATTACTGGGGTAAGCTGATTCCTACTGCATATTTATTAAGATTAATTTACAAGGTGGATTGAAGGAATTATTGAACATTTAAAAAATGTTAATAGATACAATTACTAATAAATCATTCTGACAACAAAAAAAAATCCCTCCTGCTCTTCAGTAAGACCATGAAGCTCATTAAATCCTCCAAGTGAAACTCTGTCAGACACAGAATTAGTGCTTTTCAGCTATTGCACTGAAACAGAATGGTCTCAACTGCACAGGGATGCTGGAGAGTGTCAAGTTGGTAATTTTCCATGTATAGAATGTGCTCAAGAGTCTCTCCCCTCTGGCTGGTTGCCATTTCTGCCCGCACTTGGTGATGTCTTCCTGTCTTCAAAATCCCAGTTCAGTTCATGTTTCTGTAGCAGGGAAGACCACCTTGAAGGGATGCCGAAGGAAGTGCCTCTAGAAGTTTGCTAACAAGTAACATCTTCGCAAAGCCCAATGTCAAAGGTGAAAAACCATTTCCCAAGTCCTTTGCCAGGGTAGCGTTTAGTGTGCGATCGATTTACACATTGGGCACCCTGCCATTTGGTGGTTTACAAGCAACCCCCCACCAACATCTGTTCACAAGAAAAAGCTCATTTGTTTGTTCTTTCCTTCCAGGGCTCTGCACTGCCCTGTCAGCGTGTGCATTCCTCAGGTTTTTCTGTTGGCCTTCCCTTGAAACATATTTTCCTAACATTTGGTTCTCTATTAGCCTATGTCCCTGAAAACACTAGCAACATGATTAATCAGCTGCTGATCTTTTTCTCCTGCTCCCTTTATTAAAACATTTGGAGGACTATTCTCTGCTGCCCTGGCGACTCCTCTGCAGCTCAGAGCTGGCAGCTCTACTTGTTTTTCCTTGGGTAATTCATCTTCTCGCTCTCTACGTGCAGTTACTAACAGATCAATCAAACTCCTACATCAGAGTTGAGCAGAGGCCTCGGACAGCAGGCTACACTATTTCAGCTTGTATAAAAAAGGGACGTGTAAAATGAGACAGAGCTGTCCCCTCATTCTGCTTGAAAGGAAATGGCTATTTATTTAAGCCTACACCTGTCTGTAAACCAGAGGTAGAAATAGCACGATCTCTTCACTGTAGTAGCACTTAATTTTTTTTGAGAATTGGGATATAAAAGTGAATTCCTGGGATCAAAGCATGCTGATGATAAACTTGTCAAAGGTTAAATGGTTATAAACATTGTTACAGTAAGGCAGTATGCAGACTTCTGGCACGTTATGTAAATATGGAACACAATTCCATTTTAGGTGGATGATTACTGAAGGTAACAGAATATGTTTCCTTTTTTTCATCAGTCAAGTCGCAGTAGCAGGGAATTTAATGTATTTCACTGTAATGTTGGGATACTTGCACTAAGAAACCATTAAATAAAACTACTTCTTTGAGGTGTTAATTAGGCTTTGGTTTATGCTCATAAACCTTTTTACATCCTTTGTCTTAGAAAGGTCATTTCACAAAGAGTTAAATATTGCAATCCTGGGTGCAAAAACTGGCCACTCATGGGAGAAAGAAATGAAAAAGCCCTGAAACACCATAGTACTTTCATCAGCTCTTACATGATACTTCATCAAATATACAGCATGTGGGAGAAATAAACACAGCTCTGCCCTCCTCCCATCAGCTCTCTGTAAGGACAGACAACACAGCCTCTGACGAACATGGGAGCCTGTTGCCCTGTGAGGCCCGAGGAGCCGCGTTCTCTGCTGCGCACCAACTGCGCGGCAGGGCAGGGACGGGACTCTGCCCAGGTGCCCGGCTCCCGGAGGGTGGCCTCTCCGCGGGCCTCCAGCGGCTCCTCCGCAGCGGTGCCTCAGTGCCGGCGCTGCACTGCACTGCACCGCTTGCTTTTCCCCCTCCTTCTCTCTGAGTTCCTTTCGGAAAGAAGTGGAGGATGGAAACCAGGTAATATGTAGATTTGCACTGCTGCAACAGGCATAATACTTGTTACTGTGACTCTGACCCCATCACAACACCCTCATGCTCGTGTTCCTCTGTATGCAAGCTGACGAAAGCCCAACTGGCTCCCTTCCCACTCAGCGCCCAGTCTTTGTACCACAGAAACAATGTGTTCTCACAAGGCTGAATCACCCTCCCGACACGCTGGGTGTGCCGCAAGCCCTTCCTTACGCTGGCCCTTCTGCCACTGCTGCGCTCGTGGTGGAACATGTGGATCCCAGCAGCTCTGGACTCACATAGGCCAGGGCCATGAGGAATCTGGTGATCCCCTACATTTCCTCAGGCTCCGCCAAACACAGCAGGCCTGTCTGCTGGTCTGTGCCAGCCCTCCCAGGCTTTCCCAGGCACAGCTCCATGCTGTGAGGACCGTGTGCATGTCCAGCCACCCATCTAAACACAGCTACGCTGCTGGTGGCACACGAGCCCATGATCTGCCTGAAAACTGGTCCCAGGGACCTGCAGGAGAAAAGCCACTGCTGTGGGGGACGCCAGCACCACATTCTGAGAGCATTTATGTAGTGTATAAATAAAGCCCACTTGCCATACAGGCTACGTGTTCACTGTGTTCACAAGACAGGATCTCTACTCTGGTACATTCTGACAGCTGCAAAGAGGAGGAGAGAGACACCTTGAGCAGAGCTCCCCAGAAAGGGCAACACTCAGCAGGCTGGTGGTACAGCTCCGTCTTACAGTACCTACTCCACAGGCACAGTAGCACAGCTCGTAACAACTGCCTGCATGATGTCTAAGTCTAGCTGCAAACAACTTCTGGTACTACTGCAGTGTGTCCACAGCGGTGGGAGCACTGCATGACCTCCTGTAAAGTAATGAAGTTTAAATGATCCAGTTATGCCTTTGTCTTTAACCAAATGCAGAAGCAGAGCTCTATACAAGCAGAGTACTTTCTCACCTTCATAAGCATTGTTCAGAAAAAGAAGTGGTAACACATAAAACTAGAAAACTAGAAAACTAGATTCAGAAGGTCCTTTTCAAGTTCAAAATACTCTCCACCACACTTTTTTCTTGCTGATTATTGTCATTATTTGTTTCTAATGACTATGGGGTCCTGACATTCCCTCTCACGCATTTTCAAGTAGTAAAATCTGATTTGAAATACTCTGCTTCTTTCATATCTGTCTTTTTGTTCTGTGCCTGGAGGAGGCCTGGCCAGTCAAAGGCTTTAGTCTCAGACACTGTGTGCCACCCCTGTCCTGCCAGCTGCTCTGCACCAGGAGCTCAGTTCGGCTGGAAGGGAGGCCAGACTGGTGGGCAAGTACCCGGTGCAGCTCAGGCTGCGCTGCGGCTGTTCCTGAGCTCTGTAGGTGCTCAGCAGTTTCCTACTGCGTACCATACCCTTGTCTGTGCAGCGAGCAGCAGTCTGCACTGTTGCTGCTTCTAAGCACGTAGTCAGAAACACTCTTCTCACTCCTGTATAAATGTGCGCGCGCGTATGAGCAGCAAGGCTGTATCCTTCCTGCTTCACCAACCAGCTCGGCACAGTGGGGCTCCTGTAACAGAGACAGGCCTGGTCTTGAATGTGTAAGCAATAATAACTGCCAAGATTACCTTTTAATTATGCTCATTATCTTAGTCACGTGCAGGTTTTTTTTTTCAAGCAGTCTTTTGTTTTGTGAGGAAATAGAAGTGATCGGGCAGCAGAGAACTATGGGAGACGACACAAGATGAGGTGCTTGTGAGAAATCGAAATGAAGCCTCCACTCAGAACAGATCAGCCACAAGGCGGGTGTCTGTTTGTGACAACTGAATTACAAACATGTTTCAAACAGTTCCTTCCTACATAAAAAGCTAAACTTGTACAGGTCATAAGAATGCTGAATTATTTCCCATTGAAACGTTGGCTGCTGAAGGATGCTTTTCCAGTGCCACTAGATTTTCAAAAGATTACGCAACTTTGGTGACATGAATTTTTCCCTACTTACGCATTTGCCAGGAGGATGCACGCTGCATTATGGGGTTGTTTTGGAGATAGTAGCTGCAAGACAGAGACATTCTGGATACATATTATTGCTCTGTAATGACCAAGTATGCATCTCAGAAAAAACCCACAACAGTTACAACTGAGAGTAACAAACTATTGCCAGCAGATTAGGCTTGGAAGGGGGTTGAAATTTCAGAATCTGCTTTACTTCAGGTTTGGATGAAAACCAAGCATTTTGGCGCTCTGTAAACGCCAGTCCGGCACCTTGCTGGACCAGGCACAGCTGTGGAACTGGGCAGATGATGGCTGAGGAGCTGCGGACTCTGAAGCCAGGAGCCCAGCGCCACCTCGGCGTGCCAGAAGGGCTGCGCCACAGCCAAGAGCTGGAGGAGCTCATCAGACGTGCTGGGGAGCCGCGCTGAGCTTCCGCTTCCCCAGCAGCAGAAGGGCTTGGCAGATAAACTGACAGAGACTGATAAAACTTTCAAAACCTGTCCATTTTTCATTATCCTTTGGTCAAAACCAAATTGCCCCTGGGTACCGCTTTGATCTTCACAAATCAGCATTCTCCAGTCAAAGCATTTCTGACCTGCTTTAGCAGAGGCTCCCAATCAGAGATTCCACCAGAGCTGGATGTCTGTCTCCATCAGCCTCCTCTGCAAATCCACTTCTGAGAGCATCGTGTTCCTGGGACACAGGCCTGATGCCATGGGCTTTCATGTGTTCAGGATTAGAGCCCAATGGATTTCACACTAAGAACAACCAGAGATAAACAGCAGCATTTTAGGACTTTAGTGAAATCGTCTGTTTCTGAAGGCTTAGGACAGAGAGAAAACCATATTTACATGAATTTGCAATATTTACATTTTTAGTCCTCATTTTATCCTTCTTGAAGAATGAAAAACTTACTAGTGATTTATGCTATTTAAGAGTAGGGAAAACCATGAATAATAAATGTCATTAATGCCAGCAGTAATTATAATTGATTTGCCCACAGACATTTATTTCTGCTTATTTTTCCCTTCACTGATACTACTACAGGAAAACATGAATTCACAACTGAATTTGATACAATTTTACATAGCTAGAATTAAGACTTAATAATTTACTTACATGAGGGTCACAATACTTGCATTTAGTTTATATTCAATGGGCTGTTCTAATTGCACTCTCTTTTGAAATCAGAGCGATTCATTTGAGACTCATGGGTGTTGAGCCATGGGCCTGAAGCTTTACTATGGGGCTTCAGGTCTTTGTGCAGACTCCTTTAGCTTCAGGTATTTTGGAAAATGAAAGGGAATTCAGAATTTAACAAATCATAAATTATAGTCCTTTGTATTTGCTCAGAATTACCACCTTTAAAAAAAAATAAATTACCCCCCTTGCTTCCAGGCTTCAGCTGGCTTGTTCCTGAGGGGTGGCTGACCTCTCCAAGCAGCTACTGCTTTTACCTTCATCTTTCTGGGTCCTTTCTACGTGTTTTTAGTGCTTTCTGTGACTGCAACACTCACACAGTATTTACAGCTGTATTCCACCAAGCCTGAAACTGCAAAGCCCAACAGCATCACATCCCAGCACAGCAAGCCGCTGGGTGAGGTGACTGGGATACAACTCCTGTCGACTAAGCAAAGCCAAACTGGCCTTTCCCACACAACCAAAACCCCTCTGAGTTTTGCTTAGAAAAGTTTTCTGGTTTTCTAGAATAAAATACACCCAGCGTTCTTCCTAAAACCAACGTGGCCACAGTTTATTTCAAAACCCTTTTTTAAAGCACCGTGCTCCTCATGGTGTAGTTACAGGTAGGACACAGATGGATATCAGTGCAGTCTGCACAGCAACCACGGCAGGCAAAACAACAATGGGCATCAGCACCCAGAGCCATTTCTTCTGGTGGCAGCATTGCACTCATGCAAAACCCATTAAACCGTCGAAACGGGGATTTTCTATGAACAGGGCATGTGTACAGTCACAGACTACAACATACCAACACCTTTAAGCACCTTTAGTGTTACACAGCTACAGCTGTCGGAGCGGGCAGTTGGTTCTCGCGTACCGGCTGCTAAGGTACAGTAACAGCCACAACCCCAGAGGGGTACCATAGCTCAGCTCTCGCTCTGAAACACTCACAGCAATAACATACAGAAATAACATGATGATCTGGATTATGAGCAGGTACTGCTACTGAGGGCTGCATGCAGGACACTAATTTTGTGCTGCTGATACGACAGATACTCGTGTATGTCTACAAGACAGTGTGCCTGCAATGTCCAAATCGTGCCCCGCTTACACTGTCTCCTAATAAAGGTCAGGTTCTTTCACCAACCTCTAAGTCAAGTGGACTGATTCATGTATAATAAATTACAGACATGCCCTCTGTGCCTCTTCTCTTTTAGAAAGGAGTAGTTAAGCAAAGGGTGCTCATATACCCATGAGGGCAAACAAAACAAACAGAACAGAAATATCCTTATTCTCCCCTTGCTGAATTTCAAAGAACAGAAACAGGAAAGTTCTCATTATATTTTTTAGTCCTGCCAAGGCCAAACAGATTCATAATTGGCAGTTAAGCACATATTTATCTGCCTTCTGGGTCTGTCTCCAATCTGAAGAATGAAAGATCTTGCAATTCATTTCAGTAAATGCAATAACTGTTGGCACACAGAGGCAGCATTCTTTCAGTATTAATTTTGGGGAAAAAGGCTCAGAGTTGTATAGCTTTCTCCATCTTGCCTTGGCTGCAAGTAAACCACAGAATTTTGTTTTGCCTTCAAAACATACCAAGTTTCTTCCATTGCAAATATTGAAATAAAAACGTGATAACAACATGGAGAGATGCTGGACACACTTCTCATTTTCCATGTTCTGCATGGCTATTGCATCATCAATATCTACAGTATTCAATGAAATATTTACAGCATATAAATGCATATTCTTTTTCCCTACAATTTTCTGCAAGGTTTAGGATTAATGAACATTTAGTAATTTATTAATCTGGACATAACTCAGATGGAGTGTTCAGAAGAAAAGCTCTTCTGATGCCCTATAAGAACATATAATATTATCTACTTTTTATCTTCAGTTGCTCACTCAAAGTTGCAAGGACAACTGGTATTTAACAAAAGACAAACTCTTAATTCACAGTTATTTTCATTTATGTAGAGCTTTTTTTGACATGAATTCCCATTAGTGGTTCTCTGTGGATATATGTGATTCTTCCAGACCCGGGATTTAATCAAAAAGATCTTGCGGCTGAAATCAAGTGGGAGGGTTACATACTTTCTGTCCATTAAGAACACAAGTTCTAATACAGGCAGCTGGCTACAAAATGTGTAGACCATACTGATGTGGAAAGGCTGAGCACTGTGTGCTGCATTACATCGGCAGCCCCCTCTGTGTTGCAGACATTATTGCTTTTCCCCTGCTTAAAAACTTTTGTCTAACTCGATTTTGTTGCCTGCTGTTTGATCAGACAAGGCTGTGTGATGGCTTCGTGCCTCTCAGCCTTCTCCCCACTGAAGTAGATGCATCGCTGTTGAGTTGCGTCACAGAAACAGCTCGTTAGCAGGGCCGGGCCAGAGAGCAAATGCCAGCAGCCTGCACACAGCTACAGTGCACCCGCGTTGGACTGTGACTGTCACAACGCTCAGTCTGCAGATGTGGGAAATGCTGGCAGAAGTATCAGAAGTGGCTCAAACAGCCTGGATACACTGCTTACACTGCACGGTGCAGGGTGACTTCACCATCAGCATAACCTCCTGTTGTGAGGTCAGGAGCCCAGGTGCTGGACTGTGAGCCCACTGCTACTGTTTAACTACATGTCTAACTAAATGCCTTCTCCAGAGGCGGGTTACTCTAAGTATCAAGCAAAGTATCACTGCAAGTATCAGCCAGAGTCTTCCTTGAGTGAAACATGACAGTTGTTTAATAGGTTAGAACATGGTCCAAACCCTGCAGTTACGATGCAGAAGGGAAGATTACAAGATTGCTATGTGATTTGACTTTAATTATACTGGAAAGGAACTATTAACCACAGTGTTTCTGGCTGTAAGTATATATCACACAGAGCCTTTTCTTGAACTAGCACTGATTAAAGTTGGAGGTAAAAGATAATAAAGACAAAGGGAAGCACACATACAGCATGTTGAGTTGCTGTGGGAAGTTTGAGTATTGAGCCACTTTTGTGAACAGAGATTATTTACGGCAGCATGCGGTGAGAAGCAATAGTTCTGAGAGAATTAACACAGGGATGCAGCCTTTGGTCACAGAGGAAGTTCACGGGCATCCAAATGCCAGAGGTTCCAGCAGGCTCCCTGGGCACAGGGGCTGCGCCTCTTTCTGCCTGCCAAATCCTGAACACCTCAGGAACAGATAAACAAACAGATAAGAAGCAGCTTGCATAGGAAAGTTTTGTTAATAATCTGTGTGACCTTGAGTCAACTGTGCAGGACGCTCCTTGACTGTAAGCAAAGCCTTGCAGGCTGGTGACAGCCCCGGGGATGAGCGCCCCTGGCCCCTCGCCCAGGTCCTGCTGGTGCTGCTGTGCCAGGATTTCAGCTCTTCGGGGGGATGCTCGCTGGGGCTGCTGCAAATGAAAGCCCATGGGGGCCCTCAGCACCTGCCTGGATTTGACACCAAGATAGAGAAGGTCAAGGCTTTGGCCCCCCAAGTTTCAGAGAAGGCACCACGGAAGGAAGTGCAGAGAGGCTGTTGCCAAAACAGTTTTGCTACCAACCAGAAAAGAAAAGGACAGCATACAAATCATACGTGTGTGTGCCTGGCAGGAGTCCACAAAGCCTTGTTCTTGGAAGACATTCTGAGAAAGGTAAAGAGGCATTCCGCAGTTCATTAAAAATAATGTATGCAGAGTAATAGGTTATAACTAGAAATGTCTGTGAATAGAAGCAACAATCTTGCTTTTCCTTTTGGGCCTGTGCTGCATTTTTGAGATGAAGAACTGCACTGTGAGATACCAGGAGGTGAAAACAGTCCAGCTAATAAGGAGACAGGAATGACAAAAACGGTCATATTGTAAAGGGACATAAATTGCATCCCCTCTTCAGCCTGCCTTCTGACACATTTTACTTTAGGCAGGTAGCATTGGGCAGGCACTCAAAATCTGTCCTGGGTTGTTCTCATGCCAAGAGGCACTTGAGTTCAACAGCCCTGTTAATTAGCATCATTGCTAAATAAACGGTCCCAGTCTCCCATTCATCATTTTCTATCAGCTAATCATGGCTTTTAAAGGAACTTACATTTAATGTATTGGCACTGCATCAATTTGTTGAAACCAAACACTCTGTATTTCTGTTTGAGTATCAATTTATCAAGAGGGAAGAGGTCCGGTTTCAAAAGGTTTCTCACACTCAGTAAACGCATCCAACTTACCCTGCTGAAAGGTAAAGGACAGCAAGACAACAGCTTTTGATCCGGACTGTAACTGAATAAACAAAGCAAAATCCTTAAGTCAGAAGTGTCAGTCATTAGTGCATTGCCCCATTTAGGAAAGGTAACACTGCAGGAATGCAGGCACCAGTGAGAGCAGCTACATGCCAGACTAAAATAACATTTCTATGGTTTAATGAAAGACAGAACCAGAGCTCAGGGAACTGTCATGGGATAACAACCAGCCCACCTCCAAGGCATCAGTGCAAACATAACCCACGTTCGTTTGCAAATTTCTGAGAATTAATTTAGCAACTCATTTACATTCAGTGGCTCTCCTGAAAAGGGTTGTTGATCTCAGCCACTTCCCAGAGACCACATTATAAAACACAGCTCCGAAAGAGAAACTAATACGACACTGGTCTCATAGAAAGGAGAAGAAAGATGACTGTGGTGAGCCATTCTCAGTGAGGTGTGGGAGCACATTAAGCACATCAACACGTGCACCTGGTGAGGATGTAAAAGATACCGAGAAGCTAATTCATCAGCACCATGTTTGTAGATGGAACAGTGATGAGGTATCACTAAAGAACATATGCTGAATTACTGCAATTCAGTCTCCAAGTATTGGCCTAACTCCATTAAAGTAGGTGTTCATAAAATACATTCAGGCAGAGCTTTGGCAACTGCTAAATTTACCTGATTTTGCTATTCTTGAAATCTCGGTTTCACTGGGCACAAAGCGAAGGCTACCCTGAGCACTGATCAAAGCCTTGCCCCCAAATAAGATGATTTTCAGGTTATCACATCTGCATTTTTACAGTTTTGCCTCAACTTACAAATTATACAATCTGGAACCATGTAATGAGCAAGAGAACAAATGGAACTGTGAGCAAACAGAGGACATACAAAGAATAACTGAGGAGCCAAGATGGAATTTTTCATTAATTCTCTTCATTAATTTTTGAATTATTTTTTAAATTAGTGTAGAGACAAAGTGTTTGGGGTGGAAGGAGGGACCCACCCTTGGCCACCTGCCCAGTATAGGTGGTACAGCAGGCGGGATGCCTCCACCAGCGCCTTCAGGTGTGGAGCGTGCTGGCTTAGAGCGAGATGGGACAGGGACCTGGGCTGAGCTCCAGCAGTATGCCAGCAGGAGCAGCACAGGGCTGCTGGCTCTTCTCTCCCTGCCTTGCCTTTTTGGTTCCCCTCCAGCTGTGCTGGCCCTGGCCAGCCAAGTCTGTCCCAGTGGTGGTTCAGCGGCTGTTCTGGAGTTGGGCAGCCTCCCTGGGCCAGGGCTGTGCCTGGCAGAAACATCACTGAGTACCGCTGATGTGACTGGGCACTGAGACAGAGCAGGGCTTGAGGATGACTCCAGAACCAGTTATCTCCACTCTCCAGGCATAAGGTGGAGACCAAAGAGTTAGGCTAGAGATATTTGTGTGGATCCATAATATTCCTGCTTCTCTGAGATAGTGCAGACACCTGCAGTGCAGATGTTTTTCTGGGGAATGCAGCAGAGACAGCTATAAACTTGAAGAGAAGATGTGGCTGAAGATGCCACACAGCCAAGCAATCATTCTTGGCACAGATTATAGGGAGGAAGAACACAGAAAAAGGTCTAACTGATGACGCTGTAGGACAGAAATAAGCAATAAAAAAAGAAAAGGCTCTGAGAAGAAGCTGATGATACAGTACAAGTCTCTGCCAGAAGAACTGCTGGTCTCAGGTTTACCTCTGGCAGGGCAGGATGGGAGAGAATGGTGTATAAGCTGAGAGCATGTGCCCTTGGGACGCCGATCCCTCTGAATGGTCCTGGCTGTGGTACTTGCAGCCCTGATAACAGCAGCGTTAACGTACACACACACTGAAGAGAAGTGCAGTGCATCTACAGCCCAGAGCACAGCAGTGCACACAGGCTCATATGTTCAGCCTTATGTGACTAATCCGCTCAGATTTCCACCCCTGAGCAGGTGGAGCCTTTGTCCAGCTTTCCCTTCATGTCAGCCTCATATCCCAAAGAGTATTCCTGACTGACCCAATGATAACGTAGCCCATTCTGCCTTATTCTCAGAGGAACAGGGTGACCTGTGCCTACTGCAGTTATTTTTGATAACTGCCTTCAGTAAAGATTATTTAGAAGAAAATATTTGCATTTTGGCAGAAAGGTTGCCATAGGATGGATAATCTCAACCTCTGTTCAGGTGACTGAAGTATTTTGAAAGCCACTGAAATGCCCTTCTTCAAAGTAATAGGATTTTCTCATTTATTGAAAAATATGTTCATCATTGTCCCTTTAACAGAAGAGTTTCCAGGCTACAAAAGGCTGTTAAAATGCAGAAATAGAACTAGGTCATCTTTATGCTGCACGTCAGTGTATGTGCACGGACGTTATTGATCACAGAAATTACACATAAGAGGTTCTTAAAATAACATGGGGGTTGAGACAGCAGCTATAACAGTGGCCTTTTAAGTCCAAAGGTTCAAAATAAAATGGGAACATTACCAAAACATTAAAAAGGAAAGTAATTGTTCCTGTTGATACAGGATTGCCTGTGTCATAATTATGGAAGGATTTTCTCTGTCCTTTTCCTCCACACTCACTTCTACCTGGAACTTCCTTCAGTAAGTTGGTATGTACCTCTTCAGGAGACAGGATCAAATGATGGGAGGCTGAAGTAATTTAGTACACTTTTGAATGATCCTTAAGATTATTTAGAATACTAAAATTAAATGGTATCTGGTAGTATGATGTTCATTTCCTTACGAAACTGCAATTTAAAATCAAATAAAAAACCCTAGGAGGGGATCCCTTCCCCTAGTAACTGTCCACGTGATAACTGGGACAAAACTGGACATTCTTTCTCTGCCCCAGGGTAGCTTCTGAAATTCACAATTATAAGCAAAAAAGGGAAGTATTTTTAAAATCAATGTTTCCATTTTCTCTTTCCTCTTGTCTCTAGTGCCTAAGCACAAACCAAAGTTATTTCACCCCTTGCTGACACGTGATCAGTAGGACACTAGGAAACATTTGAGAGCAATGAGGAAGTGACACAGAGGTAATGGGTTGGGGGCCAGTGTCAGGTACAGAGCAAGAGGCATAACCTGCGCCCTGCCACACATGGGTAACAGTGAGGTGAACCCTGTACACTCGCAGTGTCCCCCTCAGAACACACGGGGTTTTCGTGTGTTTTCTCTCTGGTAAGAGTGGCAAGCTCTGTAAATGGGATATGTGTCTTTCAGTCAGACTGCCTACCTGCGAGGCTCCACCGCAACATCCTTCCTGGGCTGCATGGGTAGGAGTGATTTACTTAGCGAATGCGAGCTGGACACTTACCAGCTTTGTATCTACTCTTATAAGATACAGTTAGTCTACTTTGCTTGCATTACTGTATTTCAAGTTTCACTTCAGAGATCTAAAGCAAGTGAGATGGGCTAAAAATAAGAAAGAAGTTCAACCCCCTTGCAAGAACAGCATTTTCTTCTTTGGGAGAAGTAATGTGTCTGATCTTTTGTCTCACCTGATTTTCCCCCAGAAGTCTTGTGCACATATTTGGATAAAACAACATTATCTAAACAGAAAATAACGGGAATCTAGCAATTACTGAAATAATGTGGAACACATCATAACTAAGCAGCTAAATGTTAGGCTATTATTCCACATAAAGGGCCAATCCAAATTACTGTGGCTCATATAAATGCTCACTTACATAAGGCTTGGCATTGATTAAAAGAGAGCCAGATGTAGGACTCCCAAATACCTCATTTGTCTTTAAATTTTAGTTATTAAAAGCTAACATCTGAAGATTCAAAGAATCAGTATTCTCCAAAAAGGCAATTGTTTCAAGGAACTAAGCACAGTCTGAAGAGGGAGGGGTCACTCCTGAGCACAGGAAGGGCAGGTTTCACAAGCACTTGGAAAAATCATAGCTTGTTTCTATTCAATGGCGTGGAAGTATTCATCCCTCACATCGAAAGGACTCAATTCCCCTGAGTGCCATTTTCTTGCAAGAACTTACCCAACAGAGGAAGTTCTGCAAGACTGTCACAGCTAAAGGTGAGCTGTCAAGGCCCAAGAGAGGAGAAAGAACACAGTTAAAATCATTTAGTAATCATTTAATTCATGAAGTAAGGGACGGGGAATGGAATGGAGGAAGGAACAGAAATCAACAGTTAATTCATCAAAGTTCTCATAGCATCTAGTCAAAACACGGTCACAAATAACAACTAATAAAGATTTGCCAAGAACAAATGGAGCTAAGCCTAAGCAATTTCCTTCTACAACAATATTACAGGCCCTCTGGATGGGGAAAACTGTAGATACAATAAATCTTGACTTTTAATAAGATTTCAGAAGCTGTTTCTAGAAAGGCCTAAAAACTGCATTCAGAGAATAGTCTCCAGCGATTCCTATTTTTTGAAATGGAAGGATATACTGACCAGACTTCTCTAGCGATCTGTTCCATCCCCAATACTGTGCAGTATTTTCACTGATGAGAAGGATGATGGGGCAGAGTGTACACACACACTTTGTAGATAACACCAAGCTGGAAGGGGTTTCAAACGCCCCAAAGGACAGAGTTAGAATTCAAAAGATCCTAAAAAGCTGGAAAAACTTTGTGAAGAAACAAGGTGCAACCCTATTAAATGAGGCACAAGGTTCTGTGTGTAAGGATAATCATTTAAGTGACCACAGGATAGGATGAGACAGTAAAGAGCAGTCTGATGCAAAAAAAGCAGTCTAGCCTTTATGGGGTCGAAGGCAGAAATGGATCAACACCACCATGCCGATGCCAGAGAGGAAATGGTATGCCAGTGTGCATAAATGAGTAGAGATCCTGGAAGATATGAGAAATATGAGAAGATGTGAGATGCCAAACTTCAGGAGAGATGCATTCAGGCTGGATTTCTGAAACTTTATCATTCTCTGTGAGAAGCCAGGGAGCACGGCCGTTCTGCAGGGCTGAGACTTCAGATCCCAGAAAATGGGGCTGCACAAGCGGTAGGTAATCATCTGCTCTGAACTAATGGGCTCCAACTGCCTTTGAGGAAGCGGAAAGCAGGTGGGAGGACAAGTTCTCTAGTGGTGAGGCTACCGCTTAAAGAGCATTGGGTCTGGACCAGGCTGTGCAGCCAGGCTGTGAGTCCCTCAGTGACTTCGACCTACCCAGAGCACAGGTGATCCTTCTGAGGGCATGGGATTAATGAGGTAATCCTTGGAAAAGCCAGTCATTTGTATTTTCTGTGATGCCATGCAACAAGATTGCTTGCATCCTACTCTGTAATCATTACATTTTGCTCTCTGCTGTTCTGGAACACAACAAATTATGGCTATTTCTCTGAGAACGCAGCTCTAATTCTTCACCAACCTTCTGAGTTCTTTCCCCAAGTTTCTGTCTGCCCAAAGCACACTAACACAACACAAACGGCACCATTAACGAGATTCACACATGCGGATCGGGAAAGAAGAGATCCGTAACTGTAAGTCACAGCTTCACTGTAGCACACTGATAGGTTTTCAGCTCTAGAGAGAATCTAACCAAATAAAGTAAATTAGGCCAGAAAGTAAAAAGCATGTTCTTCTCCACTGCTGGGTCAGGTGTGTCAGGACAGAACACAACACTGGCATATGCTCAGGTGAGGTACGTATTTACGCAGATATTTCTGAAACCCCACATTAGCTGCATGATTAGCTGCTGTAATTGTCCTCAACCTTTGATGACTGAAGGGCAACAATGCTGAGCCACTTCCATCCCTTTTCCACTCTCTTTCTGCCTCAAGTCTTAACTCTTTGATTGCCTCTGCCCATGAGCAAGGTGAGAATCCCACGGGCCCTGTGCTGCCCACGAGCTGTAGGCAGAGCTATTGCTTAGACCCTGCAGCAAATCATGAAGACGGCAAGTCAGTAACAAGTTCGCATTGTAGTTTTTACACTGCCTAGTCCTTTCCTTCTAAACAGCTGGTGTATTGGGACAACCAATAGAGAAACTAGTGGAATGCCTGAAGTAACATGTTCAAGCTGTAGAAATGTACACTTGGTCATCAATAACCCTTATGGTAAGAGAAAGCAATAAACAAGGCAGGTGTACAAATGCTTGGAATAAACATTTATAAACAGGCACATTCCCATTAAGTAAAAGTATACTAATTGTTGGAAGAAAAGTAATTTAATTGAAAGACAAAACAGGCAAAACAAAGAATATGAGCTGGCTGGTACATCCTAGCAGACCCTTTTATTTCTGCAAAAAGACACCAAACTGTTTGATTTGTAAAACAACTGATACCTTATGGGAAAGTGTAAAGAGCATTCTTCTGGGAAAGAAATCCTGTTGTGCAAGTCAAATTTCTTAATTTGCATAGCTGAGGATATTTGCAGCACTCAAAGTGTGTACAACTGGTGGGTTTAATTAATTTCTCAACTCTGCTTCTTGAGGCAAAGCCAGAAGGGTGGGTGGGAGTGAGAACACAGCCCCCTCCCTGCCCTCCTGCAGCTCAAGCACTGGAAATTGATGTGAAAGGGGGTCTTGATATCTCAAGAGTTCATCTGTTTATTGCCTTCTTAAAGGTTATAATCCTCTGTTTGTGAAGCCACCATGGGTTGCTCTAGAGAAGATTACAATGTCACAAATCCTATCAGAGGATTATAAGTCTGTCAGGTTGTGAGTAATTATGAATGAAAAGCAAACCTTCAGAGGACACAGAAATAACCTTCATAACAGGAGATAGGGTGTCACATAACACAGGTCTGCGTGGGAAACCTGCCTCGGCTGGAGTGCGTTTGCAACACAGGAGCCCAGACAAGAATGTGAGTGTGATGGTGCAGCATGGAGCCAGGGGAAAGGAAGAGCAGGGGAGAGGCTCACAGCCAGTTTAGTCACAAGGGCAGTGGCATCCCACTCCCACCCTCCACGGATCGCAGCAAAACAGCCAACTGATTTCACAGAGCTCTGCTCCTACTCACTTGGAGGCTAACCAGAAACAAGAAGCCCAAACCTGAGAGATGATGAAGGCCCCATCTCCTAAATCACTGTGACCACAGAGAATTCAGCACCTCACAGCATCAGAGACTACATCTAGAAGACAGTGGGAAGCTTGTCACCAACTCTTGAATTTAACCGATAGACTAAGATGTCTCTTTGCCCATCTGTAAGCTGTCACAAGGTGTTCCAGTGAGCTTGCAGGCCCAAGAGTCTTTTATATATATTTATACATATATATAAAAATAATTCCCACAGATGATAACACAAAGTGGCAGCAGCACATTCAGAAAGAGAAAGGCCCTTTCACAGGAGCACTGCGTGCACTTCCCTGGCTTGACTCTGATGGCAGTGGAACCCCACACCTCTTTAGCTGCATTACTGCTAGTGTTCCTTTGTTTATGTTTCAACCCCCCAATCATCATTCAGAAAATAGAACCTGACTTTCACATAGGAGTCTGTGGGAAGTAGATATAAAAGTAAAGGGGTGGAGGGGGAGGATTTGCACTGTAAAATTAGCACTGTCCTCATCTGTGCTGCAGGTAAGAGATCTGGGAATGGAGAGTCCCTCTCTGTCGTGGAGCCCATGCTGACAGCATTGCCTTCTCCTGGCAGCAGCCCTGCTGTGCTGGAAGGACCCTTGGAAGTTCTGCCACTTCGAAACAGGCATGGGGCATTGCCCAAGCAACAACAGCCCTCTGACCCCACAGCTCACTGATGCCTCTCTGTAGTTCACCTCTCCTGACAGAGGAAAGTCCTCCCAGGGTAGTAGCAAGGGCAGAGCACCCTGGATTTCCTGACCCGGTCCCTTGACCTTTCCTCATGACTTCCAGAGACAAGTGACTTTGTCTCTGAACGTCAGCTCATGAATCTCCTCCTGTAATGCTCTCTTGTAAAGACTGTATCCACAAGAACCTTGCTCATCAGTGTCTCAAATTACCTCAGCAAGGTGCTAACAGCCACTGACTAGGCCATCCTCCTCTTGCCCGTTTCCAGCTTGAACCAGCAGGAATTCTGGTGTCAGCACTATGAACCTGCCAATTCACACTTCACTTGCCAGCACAGCCCAGGACACCATCGTGTCACAAGGAGTTTAATGCCCTTTGAATCTGACAGCATAACCAAAGATGTTCCTGTGTCCAGCGTTTTTCCATTTTGGGGAAAAAAGCTTCTCCTCAGAAACCCAGTGAAGATATCCCTACATGAAAGATCATGCAACCTCTACCTCTACCATGGAAGACAGCAACAGACCAAGAGGTTAATCATGTAGGAAGTGAACAGAAAACATACAGCCTTAGATGTCAGCCCGCCAGGAGACACTCACCTTCAGAGGCACCACGGAGAAACAAGAGTAGAGCAAGTAGCATGGGACTAACTCCTACAGTTGATTGGTAGGACAGGGGAAGGCACAAGACAGTATGTTTGATGACAGGCATTTACACTGTAGACTGTCACTTCCATTAAACACAAACATTTTTCTGCTGGATGAAATGCCATCCCACTCATCTCAGATCCTTTTTGTGATGGTGATTAGATGGGTAGGTTGTCTGTGTTACAAGAATGTTTTTGTGATACAGCGCAGAGGCAGAATAGAGAACTGGCTAGCATAACTGCCACGAGAAATGTGTATTGTCTCAGAGCTAGCACACTTAGGGAAAAATACAACTACTCACACGACTTGTGCATCCCTGATGAGGAAACAAGCAAATCTACATGTCATAAGGGACAGAGTCTTATCAGGGTGACTTACACCACCATTATGTAGAGAATAACACAGCTCCCTGTGCGCCCAGGGGTAGAACCCTATCTCAGAAGCAGCACTGCAAGGCTGCAAGCATTCAGAAATGGCAGCAGCAATGATCAAAGCTGGGAAGGACTGTTAGATAAGGAACGACTGAAAGGAGTGAAATTATTTACTTGAGAAAAGAGACAGATTTTTGAAAGGTGGGGGAAAAGCATGTAAAATAATGAATAGTACAGAGGCTGGATTGTGGGAATCTGTTCTTGCTAAAATACAAAATAGTTAAATTGCAAGGCAGGAAAATTAGGATTAGATAACAGAAATGCTTTCCTTTTTAGGACTTGAACTAGACTGTGGACAATGTTGCTGCAGAGTGCCATTAATTTAACAAGAGCTGAAATAGCATGTTGTGGCTATGTGGAGAGCAAGACCATGCAGATTTAGGCCAGCGAATGCAAAGCCAGCATCTTAAGACGACTGCTGTTTTGGGGCATAACTTGCATCACTGTCTCTGGGCATAATGCCAAGTGTAAGGGATGAGCACACAGCTTTCAGAGACACTTTTGCATGTAAATATCACTGGGGCTCTTGCACCCTCCTGGCACACATCTGGTACCGGGTAGAGAGCGGCTACTGAACTGGACAGACCACACATATTACATGTATGTCTTACGTGTAACAATAATGGGTGTGCAGCCTAGCTTTGGTGTACCAACTGTTGCAGAACCCACCCTTGTGCTCCTGCATGCAATGATGTAAGAATATCCTTAAAAAACCTACATTTAATGCAGATCTGAAGGAAGGGGCAATAATCCAAATAAAAGGGTAATGATGGTGGTGATACAATACCTACAAAGAGAGGAAAAACTCAACTTGTATAGGTGTAGGAAAATGCACACACACAAAACCCCAGAGAGGGTCAGTTCAACTGGACTGTGACAGCCTACAGAGAGGCAAGAGCAAGTACACGGGCCAAGGATTTGAGTTTCACCCCAATGGGAGGCTCAATCCTATGAACGGAGAGCCATCTTCTTATCCAGGAAGAGCTGGTCAGAAAGGAATTAGTTTATAGGCGTAGTCAAGGTGTTAAAATCCCACAGCTTTCATCATATCTGGGTGTTTTCAGAAATAGCACCTGCATTTTCTGTTGGTGAGGCTTGTAGGAATGTGAGTATGGATTTGCAATGCTGGATGAGCTAGTCTTATAATTAAGTATAATACACTCAAGAACAAAGAGGCAAATATGCATGTTGGTGGCAGTGCGGTTATGGGTGGGAGGGGAGCAATTTTATACTGGTATTCTCTAATCACTCAGATCTATCCTGTTTTCATAGTTGTTATTTTCAATTTTAGTTAGTTCAGGGCACAGCTTTCCCTCTTGAGTATCTGAAAATGCTCAGCTATTATTGTATTTCGCTCTGAATTTTCCTTTTTTCCTCCTTGACTTCCCAGTCTTCTTTTGTCTGTCTTGTTCCCATTTCTTTTGTGTGTATGTCTGCAGGTGGCTTTTATAACAAAATCTCATTCTGCTTCCCTGCCCTTCCCCCATCCTCTCCTGTTTTGTTACCGCATCGCCTGCCTCATTTGTTCTTCTCCTTAAGCCTGTAACTGCTCATTTTCTAGTAGATTCCAGCCTGTGCCTATGGAGCTTTTTCATTTTCCCTGTCCTCAGGCACCGAATCACTGCTTTCATTGCCACAGAAAGGCATGAAGCCCCAAGCCAGGCTGTGGAGCAGGTTTCACTCTCCCATGGTTGAGGAGGAGAAGGCTGGTGTCTGAGCGGAAGGAACCTTCATGGCAGGTCGTTGGCTCTCCAATGGATAACAGGCTTATTACTGTCAGCAGCCCACTAGCATCCCTCTTCTCTAACCCATCAGTGTCTTGACAAGACTAATCCAAGGAGGCAAACAGCACAACAGATATACTGTGAACAGTGCAGAACAACCAACAAACCAAAAGGTTTTGGGGGCTTCTGCTTTCATATACATGTGGCTGTGCTGTGCCAGGACTTCCCATGTTAGGCTCTTACTTGTATTTAACAGTTGCTGAGATGCCCATTCCTTGGTTTCTGAATTAAGTGTATAAATTAGATATGACACCATCTGAACTGGACAGAGTGCGGGATAACTACAGCATCATATATATTAATGTTGTCACCATGATGTGCATTAAAGCAGCTCCAAAATCCACAAGCAGGGAGGGATGGAAACACTTCAAAAGAAGTGTTTTCACTTGAAAAAATGCAGTAAGCTGTTAGCTGTGACATATGGATACAAGTTTCAATTGCACAGGCTAAGAGATAGGTCAAGATAAAAAACAGATAATATAATGACCAGTTTTATCAGCTGCTGGCACTGTGACCAGAAGCTGGTGTCTTTGCCACTTCCAAAGGCTCATGTTGGTGGCTGGGATGCAAGCCCCACTTCCTTGAGCTCTAAGCTGGTTTTGGTGTAGCTTCCTCTTTATTTTCTGCTCCATTTCCCTCCCACAAGCTTTTCTATACCTAGACCTCTTAAGAAGGTAATTCAAAAGCGCTCTTCACCATCTGAAGATGTTTTTGGTCTTCTTTTTTCCTGGATGCCTCATTTTCTGCCCAGCAGACATTTAGGTTCTGTGTGGTGAGCTCCAGCACACCTTTCCAAACTCTTCCTTTTGGGCTGGTAGGACAGACAGAGCAAACCGCCACAACTAAGTCCTGAATGACTCCTCAAGGTCTGGGGAGGTTAGGAAGCAGCCTGGCATCGTATTTCCTGGCTTCAGCGGAAAACAAGATTGGTTGGGAATACTGCAGGCTTTTTACAAGGGCACCATTGCTAATCAGGTCTGACTATTCATTCAAGAAGCTGCAGCACAGACAGTTTTTTGACTCTTTGTGATGTTCATATTCTCTGTCTTTTAAAAATAAATACATAAAGTGGCAGTGGCACAGTGCAGCTGGTTACATGGCACACCTTGCTGCCAAGAGTCATGTATCAGCACAGCCACGGCTTGCAGGTTAAAGTTGTCCCCATTCGGTGAAGCCAGCTATTTGCCAGCACCAGCTACCAAGTATCTGGGCAGTAGGTATAAAGGATTTGACTTGACACTAGTGGTGAAACTGGTAGAGATTTTTCTGGTTAAGCTTTCTTCCAATTGAAACCAATCCCTTGTATCGCGAAGTAGTGCAAAAGATTCTTATTTACTCCCCAAAATTCAGCACTTACCATTTTTTCCAATTCAGGAAAAAAAAAAAAAGTCAAAATCTCAACCTGCAAACTTTGGGATTTCACCCCAAGATCTTGTGAAGTAGTGGTAGAGAAGTAGTATTTTCTGAGAGAATCCCTATTCAGCACCACTGAGACTGAAGCATATTTACAAGAGTAAGACCAGACTGCCATGGCCAATGCCTTCTTCTGTTATAAGATGGATTGCCTTGCAGTGGGCAGGGCAAGTCCCATTTTAACCCCCCGAGTCACTCATGGCTTCAATTACCAGCATCTCCTAACTAGTATCCAAATATAGGTGAATTTACCCATCTCACTCACATTAACTACATGTGGAGAACACGATGTGTCCCATTTGCTTGCTCATGACTAGAAACCCAAAGGCCAGGAACCAGATCACACCGTTTAGTGACCCTGCAAACAAATGCACCATCCACCAGTTACGGGCTTTGGACAGATGGACGTACACTGCAGAGCTTTTCCTTTCAGGCACTGGAGTTCTTTCCAGTGGGACTGTCTTTATAAATCAGAACCTTTCTTCAACAGAGTTCAATGCGCTCTGCCAGACTCTGGCCTTTTGCTTAATTTACTTTGTGCAAATGGCCAAGTGAGTAATTTGAGCTGTGTCTTCCACGTGATGACTTAGCCTTGTGTAAGCATTTGGGTACGAGTGCAGGGCATCGCGCAGTCAGTGCAGCACTGAAAAAATGACTTACTACTTTGCTTAAAATTCCTAATTCAGGAGAGTTCTGGGCTTTTAACAAGACAAAAGAGAAGTCGAAGATGAAATGGGTAATGGAAAACATATTTCTCTATGTCTTCATAAACACTCAAAGAACCAAAGCCCAGCAACATTATTAATCTATAATAGCACAGCCTACCACCACAGACCTGGATGAAAAACAAATTCATTTCCCCCAGTACCTTTCTGGTGTAACTTTCTTCACTACATTGGAAGAGATGACTGAGTAAAAATGATACATTTAAGTAAGAGACAGAGGTAGAAAAGCAGTCCTCCTTAACTACACCACATTCATATGGTTTTTGCAAGTCTCCAGAGCTGCAAGTCACTTTGGCAGTGAGCACAGAAATACTGCTGCTCACAATACTTTCATCACAGTGAAATCATGACGTTTTGACAGACTGAATAATAAGAATTGCCACAAGGCAACTTTGCAGTAGTAGCATCTATGAAACGCTGATTTAGATCTACTCGGAAAAAAATTAGAGACTGTGGTGGTAAAAGGTTGACACCTTGGTTAAATTAAAGGTGCCAGCCCCGCCAGTGTCCTGAGGGCTGCCCTGTACGGCAGCACGGCTCCACTAGCGTTCTGCCGGATGTGGCCTTGCAGTTGCAGCCATAAAAGAGAGAGATTGAGAGATGCAAAGGGTTGGAAAAGGGTGCTCAGCTATTTGATGGTTCAAGCATTAGAGTAAGAGGCTTTCCTCAACTGTGCTCTAGAGATAGAATGGGAACAGAATAGGACCTGGAACTCTTGCTCAGAGGGAAGAGTCACGCCACTTCGCTACCCCCGACCTGCCGGTACTGCAGCGAAACAGAAACCTACTGACAGCTTTTCTTTATTAGAAAATAGCAATTCATTAAATAGCAACTGTTTCGGTGAAAGGGTTCACTTAAACTTACCCTTCCAAGGCAAACCTATCAAAAAAGACTCAAAAAGTGTTCCAATACTTTTTTTTTGAATTCTGGAAAAGAAAAGTTTCTGGGCTCCAATCCAAAACAACATTTATGTTTTAAAAGGTGAGCCAACTTATTTGAAATTGTAACAAAATGCTTATCCTGATCTGACACAATATTTAAAAACAACAAAAACATCCAACATCAGATTCCCTACATTTGATAAATAAAAACCCAAACCAAAACCCCACTGAAAAACTCTCTCATGGTGGGAAAATCATTTCTCATTCAGCTCTATGTACTATCCACAGCCAGTTTGTTCCTCGCCACTAATCGCGACAGCAGGAAGGATGTACTATTGTAAGGGGGACAGCACATCCCCCACGCCCTTGTGCATGGGGTGGGAGGCTGGGCCTGCGGCAGGGGTGGCCTGGCCGGAGCAGCAGTGGCTGCACCAGGCAGCAGCAACGGCCGAGCAAGTTAAACGCCTCAGCTTTCCTTCTCTCTCCTGGCAGTATGTCTGCTAACTGGCTCACGCGCTCAGCTTCATTAACGAGCTGCGCAAAGCCAAGTGGCTCAATTCCCTTAAAATCCTGGCAAACTGCAGTGATATCAAGCTCCTGCCAGATCCTGTGGGCACTTGGGGGTGGTCCACACACTCCATCATAATCAGCCTTCTTTCCCCTAACTGCCCAGCTTCCTTTCTACATAATCATAAGTCTGTGCTCCATGCTGTGGGAGTTGCTGTATTGTTCCCAATTCAGCACTGTGGTTTCCCAGGAGGAAAATGCGCTGGTCTCTGATTTCAGAAGCCATGATAAGGTTCTAGGATTGACAATCTGCACCAAATATCTCAAAATACAGACTCTGGAGAAAGACTCAGCAAAAGAAATATGGTGACCACTGTGGAATCTGTTTGCACATTGAGCACAACATGCAGTTCTGAACAAACTTCTTACAGGCTAGAATCATACGATAAAAACAACTAAAAAATTATGGTACATGTTAGAACGAAAAGTATCCAGGCTGTGCTCCCTACTATAATGGAACAAATCAGCTACAGAACGGATCTGGCCTGAGTGCTGGTATAGAACTGTACATAAGCAGCAATCAGCTCCTGCTTTTAGGCATGTCTGCTATGGAAAACGTAATACTGGAATGATCTTGTGATACCTACTGTCAGGGGAAAGGAGAAGGGGAGGTGTGAGCTCTGAAGGAATTACCTAATGAGAGCCATGAGCCAAACCTGCACCTTCTTTTCCATGGGGCTGCTGGGCAAATGCCCAGGCCAGCGCTGGTATTAAGCACAGTGTGCTGCACATAGGCAGCAGCCTGCCCGAGCCAATTTCAACTAGCCTGGTGATTTAACTGTGCAGACAGAGCGATACTACTGCCCTGTGTTCAAGCTACCTTGGAATAAACTGCAAGTTTTGGTTTGTATCTTAAATGCTGCAGCAAGTTCAGCCTTTGTGTTCAGTTGTTTCGAAAACCTGAGTTTTAGTTCAAACATCTTTTTCACAGGAAAGTTAGCATTCATTGCTGCAACCATTCCTCAGCCTTTAATCATGCCTTTACCTGTGGGAAGTGCAGGCTTGCTCTACTCAGACTCCCTCTTTGTATCAGGGTGGTACCTCATGACACACCCTGTCTGGCTGTAGGGGGTAAGGATAGAACCTTAAGACTGGTTTGTTTTTTTTCTCAACGCCTGTCAATTTTCTTTAATACAGATCCACCACAGATGAATAACGTCATGCCAACATCTCCCCTCCTTCCTCAGATGGCACATCAACATTCCTATCCCAGCCTGGGACAGATCACAAACCCATATGAGCAACAGCCCCCAGGCAAAGAGCTTAACAAGTACGCCTCTCTGAAGGCAGTCGGTAAGTACGCAACAACTTGGAGCCTGGATGTTGCCTTTGCTGCTGTCAGCTGACATTCTGCTTCACAGTTAAACACAAAGCTTTGCTCACAAGGACTGCTTCCTTGCATACACAGCATCACGTTAGATGGAAATGTGTTTACTAAGGGGAGAGTTTCACCTATGCTGTAAACAGCTTCAGCCGTAGTCCTTCACGTCCTGAATATGCCCACCTGGGTATTTTGGTATGGATTGTCCATACCTATCTGCACAAATCAGAGAGAGAAACATCTGATATATTGTCTATGCATAAACAGCCTGTGGCTAACCCCCGCTCAGCTTACACATAGAGCTGCTAACATTGTTTCCCCAGGAATTCAGAGCCCTATCACACTGCCTATTTCCAGACAGAGCCACTTAGCGCAGAAAACCAGCAGAGCGGCTGAGAACGTTCCGACTTCAGCATCTAATATCATCATGCCAGAGAAACTCATCACACACTGATATCCCCGTATCCGAACGTCAGGGTAACAGACCTTGAACAAAATGTACACCCAGGACCAGCTGAAACAGTTTCTCTTTACTTGCTGGGTCTTGTTGCTACAGGTGGCATTTTAAATCTCCTTATAAAAGACAAGGGTTAATAGCTTTCTGCTTGAGTCTTGAATACAGACAGTAGGTTTACCGTTCGTTCTGCAAAAGGTGATACTGTGTAATGATGTGGTGATTATCACAGATTTATGCACTGCTACCAGGCTTCTTTTTCAGATGTCATTTTAGGTCAAGCCAATCATCAAAGCCAAAAGGTACTTAAGCATAATAAAACACTCAGAAGAACTTCTCTCATCTGCCCAAGAGGCAGAGAATGTACTTGTTTTTAAAAATTATTAAATTAGAACTTCTGTAGTTCCTGAGTGTCTCAGTACAAGCTTTTAAAGCAGCTACATTATAACCATACCGTTAGATCAACCTTGAAAGATTGTGCACTTCAGCTCCAGAAGTTGTATAATGCCTCTAAGAATCTTAAACTGAATTAAACATAACTTCCAGGGCCATTTTTTTTCAGGAGGACTACACTATCTCCCCATGTTTTTTGCCTGTCCTTCCTATCCCCTCTGTCGCTTTTTCATGGTACATCTGCTGGACTCAGACCACATCAGCCAAGTTTTAGATTCAGGTGAATTTTCACAAGAGAAGTGCAGAGGAGCTGCGTTATTAGCCAAACTTTTCAGCAGAAAACAAGAGAGATTTTGCAACTTACACTATCTGTCTGAATAAACAGGGCAAGGTTTTAGGCATTTTCAGACTCTCAAGGCCATGATTCATCCTGAGAGGTACCTCTTGAGTGCATCCCAAGATCACAAAGAGGTTTTTCCACAATGCCAGCCAGGCATGGGTGTGTGACCTGGCTGACATCAAGCTGGCCAGATAGTGCATCGCAGAGTTCATACTGGCTTTATCAGAGTTCCAAACAGCAACCAGCCTACACCAGGCCCACCAGTATAAATTCAACCTGACAGCATCTTTTGAACACACATAGATGGAGTTCACTCTGACCTGGTATTCATGTCAGAAGGCTATGGCATTTTTCGTATGCTAACATTCAGAGCTGCATTTGCTGCTCCCCACAGCAGGTTAAGGAGTGTGCACAATTCATTTCCTTTGCACCGATGCAGCTTGAGGGTGGATTCATTTGCCACAACAGAAATTTAATAAGGGGTGTGTTCTGTGTTTCTCCACATGTTTGAGGCAGACCATACTCAGTGCCTCCTACACTGCATGATCCCATTGTTCAGTTGTAGTCCACTGTGCTTAATTCTTCTCTTTAACAAGGGGTGGAGGAAGGAGTGTTCCCATTGCTTTGCAGCAGCTGTAGCAATAGTACATTGATAGCACTCACCAGAATGTGGCCATAAGTGGTAAAAAGTTTTCAGTGGTAACTGAAAGAGTGATGCTTTACCAGAGGCAGTATTAAATTAATTTCCACACAGCTGCCTTCTTCTGAACTACAGATGTGCTAAAAATTTAGCTGTCTAATTTTAGAACTGAGCAACTCATCCCTCAGTGACTGGCTGCTGTGAAAATTCAGTTCATGGAAAAGTAGCAAGTCCCAGTAATCTCTGTTCTGCACTGTGTTTGGGACCCGCGCTGAATCCAGCACCCAAGATTCAGGCACCTATGCAAACAAGAGGGGACAGTGCTGCTGCTGTGCCTTTGCATGGTGCTGCTGAGCGAGGATGGAGGATACCTTGGTCTGGAGGTCAGGCTGAGCTTCAGGAAGTGATTTTAAAGTTGTCCTGGGCTCCAAGCCGTAGGGCTTAGCAGAGTGCAGTGTGGAGGTGGGCTGTTCACACCTGTATGCACTGCACTGTGCTCTGCTCATCGCAAAGCGCCTGATTCAGCACAGCAGGGGAGCAGAGAGTTGGAAAGGGCAACGGGAATCTATTTTACTTAAAAAGTGAAATAGTTTTATGTGAACCAGTTCAAACTGCACAGGCAAACCCTTACACACTCAGAGGAAGAGTACATTTTCCTCATTTCTTGTTAGGAATTTCTTTATTCATTGCAGCCTCCAGAATTCCTTCAGTGCTGACCAGCCACTACTGACCAAATTCACCTTTGCTTCTTACTGTCTGCTGGCATTACATCCCTGAATAACATGAGGACATTCTGTGCCTCCTTTATATTCTCAGAACAGTGCCTGGAATACAACAAGGTAACAGTGAATTGAGAGTTAATTCACTGCCCCAGAATTTTACTCTCCTCCTCCCATAACACCTACGGCATCGGGTAGTGTTCAGCAGAAGGAAATGAGAGCACAACACGTGCTCCTGAAAGAACAGATCAGCGATCCATCTCTTCATGTCTCTAACCTGCCTGACTGGCTGATGGGTGCGCCCTGCTCCCCCATTATTTGGCCATTTCTGAGCCAGAGTCGTTTATTAACGGTGCCAAATCTGTCACACTGAAGAATGTCAGAGACTGTGTCTGAGGGAAAAGGATTAACAAGACCTCAGACCAGTCTCACCAGAGGTGGTCACTGAGTGTTTTGTGGCCATAAGACACACAGTGTTTAGAAATTGCAGTATTTTGGTCACCTGAGATGACATGATGCTGGTTTCCTTCACTGCTTTTGCAGTATTTGATTATTTATGTTAAAAGTGCAAAAAGAGGTTTTTCTGCATAAATTATTCTTACTTCCACTTCATCAACCATGTTTTTACTCCATGCGTAAATGGTTATTGCTTGCTTAAGCAATCCTGACATGCCAAAAGCTACAAGTGGATGGAAATCAGGTATCTGAACACCTTAACAAAAATCAAGTCCCAGGACAGACAAAGGTAGCTCATCCCTGTTTTTATACAGATCATTTGGACACTCGTGCAGAAAGCATGAACAATACAGCTTTAAATTCCACTCTGCTAAACTCTAAGAGTTGGAGTTCATCTTCTTGCTTAACAAGAGTTTCCTGGAGCTCAAACTGGCCTCACCAGCCTGAGGTATTCTAGTTATTGGTCCTGCTGTTCCATGATCCTGGCTTGGAACAGTTCATTTTGTATCCCGACTTTCAGGGAATGCAGAGTCACAACCTTACTTTAGAGCTGCTTGCAAAAATTAAAAACTACCTCGACCCCAACTTTCTAAAGCCCCGCAGCAGGACTGGGAGAAAGATCACTCAGCTGCTGGGGATGTGCACAGACATGCATGCTAAAACTCAGAATACCAATATTTCTGTCTTACATTTCTTTCAATAAACTTTCTTCTTCCTCTCTCACGTATACCCACATGCACACAAACTTTTTAGAAACTGACTGGGTATGACACAAGAAGAAATGACCCAGCCAGATTAAATTTATTAAATAAATAATTTTTTTAAGAAAATAAATATATATATACACAATGGACAGAATTCCTCCCTGAAACTCAGACCCAGACAGCCTTCAGTGATGCTGGGAGTTGTAGTCTCCTGTGGGATGAAATCAGATCTAATTGATTGGATATGGTGAAGCTGGAAGAGGGATATAATTGGCAGCAGACTCACCATCACACCTCTGAGTCTACAGCTCCCAGCAGTTCTTGACATTTCACAGTCCTTTGATCCCAAAGGAAATGTTCAACAGTGCTCCAGCTCTGCTTGCAGCTGCAGACTCGGCAAGTACAGCACTCAGAGAATTAACTTCCCTGTGTGGGTCACTGTTACCATGCAAAAAATGCTGTGGCCACACACACCCCAACTCACAAGGCCACACTCCCCTCAACGGTGAGGCATGGTTTGCTTGTCCTGTGCACGTACACACAGAGGGGTCCAAGGGGAAGGTCGCTGTACAGACAGTTCTGAGGTAACACCTTTCAACCATCCTCCTGCCTGATGGGAAATTTGCTGGCACCTTCTCTAAAATTTAGATCTCTGGTTGCCATAGATATGACTGCAAGTCCATGCTGACACAAGGCCTGTCTTAGGAGAAATGACTTGACAATTGCCCCCTGAGATCTGATACCTACCTCACCAGGAGAGGAGGCTCTGCACCATTCCCTATAGCTCGTTGTGCTCCAGGCTGGAAACCAGAAAGAGGTCCCAGGGAAAGGGAAAGGCCTGCCCATAGAGTCACCTTCCAGAAAAAGGAGAACCACTCACTTCTCAGACACGACATGTTTGTGTTACTCCACTTTCCTACAGCCACCACACATTGCCAATTTGGACAGGTAAAGAATCTTACTGTGTGGAAGGCTTAAAAAGGAGTTGTGTTTTCACTTCAAAGAGTAAAATATAAAGATTTTTAAAATCTGGGACATGGGAATTTCACAAATGGGGAAGTACAGATTAGTGCATCATTTGTCACCCCCAGAGGGTGATTCAGACAATGATGTCATCTATCTAGAGGTATTTTCAGTGTCACAGGTAATGCCAGGCTAGACTGTCTGTCCAATTCATGACAGAAAAACTTGGCATCTTTCTATTATTGTTATTTACTTAGCCCAACACGGCTGGAGAATGTGAAGCTTTTGAGTGTCATTTGTTAGGGAAGTCTTCCACACTTTAATCCTGGCTTCTCCTTCAGGCACAGGAGAAGAGTCAAGCAGCACTCAGTAGCAAGCCCCACCTTACCAAGACTCTGCCAGAACTGTGCCCTCAGCTTTTCCATTTCCCAGCTACATGAAGTGCCAAGGTCTCTGCCTTCTGCTGAGACCTCCCAAACTTCATATCCTGCCCAGTGTGTGCAGACATTCAGGACCTTTCCTTGCTACCAGTAAATCATTTAATTGTTTTCTCAGTTATTTACCAAATTGGCTTCCAATACCCACAGGCACTCTGTTATAGGTAAATAAAAAATGCCTGTGGAGCTTTGATCAAAATACTTTGCTATTTTATCATCTAGTAAACTCATTTCTTCCTCTGGTGAGGTAGCCATATCTTTATTATAAATATGCTGTTTGTGCAAAGCCTTAATATCTTGAGCAAGATCAGCTACATTGCTGACATTCTCTTACAGTCTCTTAAATAAAACTCTGCAGGGTGATATTCTTTCATAGAACCACAGAATCACAGAGCCTGTAGGGTTGGGAAAGACCTCTAAGGCCACCAAGCCCAACTGTCTGTCCAACATCACAATACCAACTGAACCATGTCCTGGAGTGCCACACCGACACGTTTTCTGAAGCCCTCCAGGGGTGGTGACTCCACCACCCCTCTAGGAAGCCTGGTCCAGTGACCAACCACTCGTTCAGCTCAACCTAAACTTCCCCGGACACAACCTGAGACCATTTCCTCTTGTTCTCTTGCTGGTTACCGGGGAGAAGGGACAAGCCCCCACTCATGACAGTGTCCTCTGAGGGAGCCGTAGAGCACAATCAGTTGTTCACCCCACCTCCTCTTCTCCAGCTGAGCAGCCCCAGTTCTAAGGTCAGGAATTCTGCCTAAGTGATCAGAGATCCTTGTCCACACCATACTCCACCGAATACCCAGAGCTGGGAAAAGGCAGCTCCTCAGGATCACATTGATCCTAGCAGAAGCAACATTTGGGCTGCTGGGAGGCAATTGCAAATAGTCCTTCTTACACAAGAAGCCGTTTTAACATCAAAATTAGATGTTCTTAAACACTTCCATCTACATTGTCTGATTTTAAAGATTTTAGCAACTCACAGAACGTCTGCAAGAAAGGAAATATGAACTTCAGATCCGTTTATTTTAGGTTTAACTCAGTCACACCTAGCAAAATTATGGTTTTTTGGTCAGAATTTGCTCCACTACCTGGTTTTATGGTGAATGAAGAATACTTACAAAGATCTATTAAATTCTTAACCCATTTTTCATGCCAAAATAGCAGATTTAAATCCGTACATCCTTAATTCCTGTTCTTTCCACCCATGCTCCCTGCAGTGGATGCCCTGCGATGGAGAAGCAGCCTCTTTTTTTCTTGTTACCAGCATTTATTTTAAAGTGAAAATGAAAAACCATCCCAAATAAAGTCATAAAAATTCAGATTATAAATGCCACTCCACACTTCATCAGTTACACACCATAGAAAACTCAAACCCTTCCACTAAAAATTAGGTTGATTCTCTGGAAACTAGTTGACTTTAAGAATCCTTATTATGTGATAATGACTCAAAGTGAAGGGAAAAGCAATGTTCCCCTTTTTATAACACACAGTGGGGAGATCTCAGGCCAGTCCAGCTGACCACCAGAGAATGCTAGTCTTTCAGGTTTTGTTACTCTTTTGCTTGTGTGGTGTCTTGAAGACTGCAGCTTCCAGTGGTAAGAAGCTTACAGTAATCAGCTTCATTTCCATCTTATGGAGATCAGTCACGGCCATGGGAAAGAAAACTAGTAAATCTAAATCAAACATGGGTTATTCAACCTTATTTCTATGAAGCATTAATGAATCATGCACAAGGTATTTTAAATGTTAAGTGATGAGAAGACACGAGTGAGTGAAACTTTACACTTAGGCAATGCCACTAAATAAAAGTGAACCAATAAAACCCAGAACTCAGCACAGGGGAAGACAAAGCCATTAACAACCTTAAACATTTTCACTTGCAACCCTTCTTAAACATCCTTCTCCCTAACTGCTTTGTTCTGCACTGTAAACGTATCTACATATAAATGCACTTCTGATTGTGCAGTGCAGAGGTTTTTATTCATTATGTCAGAGTAGAGGTTGATCATAAAAATGTGAAAACAACTGTGACCGCCTGCAGCTACACAGCAGCCCTGTGGGATCCCAGCTCCCGCCTGGCTTTGATCCGGAGCGTGACTCCTGCAGTCCCCACGCCATCGATTGCCCTGGCTGTTCTCAAAACGCCCCACTCATTTCTCCTCCTGGACTTTAAGCTGTGCAGGGCACTTCTGGCAGTACTATTGCAGTATGAGTTTCACACAGGCCCTCAACATGTCATGTCCGTCAAGTAGTTCTCAGAGATGCCAAAGGATCACAGCTTTGTTTACTGGTGACACCCCTCCAGTATTTTTCAAATAATTAACAGATACTTTAAGAATCTTTCTTGAGATCAGCCCTATTTTTAAACACCTGCAGTGCTTAGAAAGTGTCCTAAACTCACTGCAAAGAAGTGAAGTCCTGTATGATTTCAAAGTCTCGATTTTGGATGAACTCTGGAGAAAAAGTCCTGAAGAGAATTTTCTCAAATTAAAAGTTTCTCTAACTAGAGGCTTGCAGGGACCACTGTTATTTATTGACTATTCCTTCATGCTGAAAATATTCAAATAGAAATCCATATAATGATTGATCCAGGATTTTTTTTTTATTTTAAACATCAAAATGTGAAAATGAAGAGTAGCTTTTTAAGGAAGGGCTTTGATTAAATTTTCCCAAAAGCTGATCAAAGAGAACAGGAATCATGGAATGAAACAGAGTGCAATTCTGAAAGCCCACCACAGCCAATACGCTTAATTCAGCAGTATTCTGGGTTTGGGAAGCAAACTCCATGAGAGACTCTCATACTTTTTTCCCTATGGTTCTGCTGATTCACATTGGAGCTATCTTTTTTCCCTCAAGTACATCAGAGCCTGTCTCCATGAGGACAACAGAGCTTTAAACAACCTCATTCAAGGCTGTTGCATTTACGATGAATGTGCATTCAGGTTTGACTTGGTGACTGTAAGCAGTTACAGGGATTACAGTGCTCAAGTCAAGTTTACTTAAGTTCACAAATAATACTCTTTTTTTGGTTCTAACCAAATTCAAAAACTCAAAAGCTTTAATACCCTCAGCTTTGTACACGGATATAAGTCAACAGCAGTAGCGTGATGTTCTGATGTTCTTCAGAATTACCCATGACTAGCAATGGAGACTCCTAAAACAATTGATAGGAATGAATCTCTTATTAACAATATAATATAAATAGCAGCAGTTATCTGTCTGCTATTTTGGTTCTGCAAAGGATGTTCTAAAGACAGTAAAGAGAGGAATTACACTGATAAGAGCTGTAGAGATCATTGCTTTACTCCTACACATTCATACTATAATAACAAAGGGCTTGAGGCATGGAGGGACGAAGAGCAGTAACATGATTTGTAATGCACACTGTTAATTTTTCCAAAAGTCCTTCCCCTGACAGCTTATTTGAAGAAGGATAAGAGGAAAAGAGAAATGAGAAATAAAAAAGTAATCTGAACTGTAGTAGCTATTGTACTACAGCATGAAAAAAGCACCACAAAAATACCAGTCTGTCCCAACCTAAAGATACTATTTAGTACAAGAGGTGACTTTTGTAGTGGGAAAGCTCGCAAGCTTTCTTCTCTGTGCAAAGTACTCCTGCAGCTCTCCAGCCCTTGCAGGGGACCTGGCACAGCTGGGGAAGACATGCAGCTCAGGGCTGCTGGCTTTCATTTTCCCAAGCAATGCTCACTAATGCCATGGAACTGAGGCAGAGTTGGTAGCTGAGCACTTGGATTTGGCAGCAGTCCTCTGTGTGTGTACTATTAAACCTTTATTGAAAGGAGCTTCACTACCGAGCGTTCCCTGCCTGTCACCAGATATGAATGCTTTTGCTGTGTGTGATGGCTGCTCAGAGGGTCCTGTGGAGAGCTGGCCTTGGCACTGCAGCATCTTCGAGTTTGTCCAGTCACAGAATCACAGGATGGTCTGGGTTGGAAGGGTCCTTAGAGATCATCTTGCTTCAGCCCCCCAGCACAGGGTGCCCCAAGCCCCATCCAACCCAACCTTGATCCCTGCCAAGGGTCCTGGGCAGCCCCAGTTTCCCCATCTGTATGAGTACCTTCGGGGTGTTCTTCTGACAGTGCAAGTCTGCCAATTGCCAGGGAATGGATTGGTTCTTTTCAGGTTGACAGACATGTCTTGTTTGGAAAACTCTGTCAATTATGCATAAGACTTTACTAATACAAACTCCATGCAGTCTAACAGGAGGGAGACAGAAAGAGAAGGAAGGGAGAAGGAAAAGCCAGAACTGACTGTGTGCAAGTACAGCTAGGGAGGGACTTCTCCCCGCCCCCCCCCCCCTTTTCTTGCCTAATAACTCTGTTAAACAAGATTCCTTCTGGCAAAGAGAATTAAAAAAATAGATAACTTTCCAACAAAAACAACTTATGCCACAGCTAATTTTGGGGAAAAAAACCAAACAACCCTGACTTCAATCTGGAATGATTGCTAAAAATTCTTTAAAATTATAGCAGTTAAGAAACAGATCAAATAAAAATAACTCTTGCAAAAATTACTTATTACATCACTGGAACCTTTTTTATTGTAACCAATACAATTCAGACAGCCCTTAACACCTCAGCCTGTGTTCAGAAGTAATGGTGTAATCTCGTATGACGCCAGTTGCAAGAGAAAAACACAGATTTATTTCAGCACCAAACCACATCTCAGTTATGTATTCAGAGACCCAAACTGGGTCATCTGTGTCCTCCTGCAGCTTTCTACATCATCACAACTAGGAGCACATATGTTTAAGAGTTACAACCAGCAGAAACAAAAACATCTAATAAGAAGTATTAAAACTGAGAATGAAATTCAGTGCACAGAACGCCAACAGCAATGTGTGAAAAATCAAATCAGGTTCATTCTAAGAACAGTTATTACAAGTAAACGCAGTCAGGAACACGGCAGCTTTTTCAGTCCCTGTTAAGATAAATTGACACCTTGAGGAGAACACCCACGCGTTTTAGATGCCGAAGCACACTGCCAACACTGTGAGTTCTGCTCAGCCCTGACCCATTGCCCTGCTCTGTGGGCACTGCCAGGTGCCAGGCACGGAGCTGCACAGCCGGCCCCAAGCACTCAGTTGCAGGGCCTGATGCCTGCCCGCACGCGCCGAGCGGCGCTCCTGGAACAGGCAGGGCCCTGCCCGTGGCGCAACTGAAGGCTGTCGCCGACCAGAAAGGTTACAGACAATTATTTGTGCAGGCTTCTGACACCACCAGGTTTGTCCTAACTGGTTTGCTTGAGAAGCATTAAAAACTCCCCAGTGAAAAAGCAAGCAAGATCACTGCAGGAAGACGTGGAAGCTGGCTTCCAAGCAAATCTCCTAAGTGTTAACCTCTTTGGCTTTGGACAGCATTTTTAGAAAGCAGCCCAAACCCTCATTTCCCATAATCAGTTTATGCTGCAGTCATGCTTTATTCAGAAGTTAAGCATGACAGCATGATCATTTCTATTTCAAAAGGCAAGTTTTCTTGCCATATAGAAGGTTTCCAGTTAAGACTTAAACTGATAAATATGCCTAAATGAGATAAACCAAAATAAATATTCCACAGTCAAACATTTCATATTTGTTTGCTATTGTAGATGCCATGAAAGGACATAAGTTTAGAGGCCTTTAGGAAAAAAATAAAATGAAAAAACAGATTTACAGTTACAGGTCAGCCACCTGCTGCCCTTCTACAGAAATGTCAGGGATTCAAATACATCATTCTCTTGGATTTTTTTTTTTCCAGTTTCATCCACTGGTCCAAGAATAAAACCTGGAATCTTATTTCCTTCTCAGGTTTATCATTCATTGCACGATACTGAACCAGCAATTTACCATCTCAATGCTTGAATTTAGAATGGTAAATCACTTAAAGATGTAACCAGGTAGTGTGATCTTTGTTAATCTCTATGCAACAGATTTCAGGTTTCCTAAAAACATCTATAATTTTAATCTTAATTCAACAGGATGCAGCCACTCTTTGTTCCCAGGTTGACAGAATCTATTGATTGCAGTAAGTCAGAAGAGCGCTGTTTTTTACACTGGTTAGATAGACGAATTCTGCATGCCATTGGTCTCTACGTCAAGTACAGTGCCTGTGTGTGTGTAACATATCACAGTATCACTGCAGCACTTTGCAGAATCGAATCATAAATATTGCAATTTAATACTATGCAAATCAATGCAGGCAAGTGCACAAAGCCCAACTGGAAAACCTGCCAGAACTACAGAGTAACTAAGTGTTTGTAAAAGAAAGGAAGAAATAGCTGTGCAGTGCTGTGCTTCCCCGGCACACGAGAGATGGAGGAGAGGGGTGCTCCTCTCACAGACCTGTGGCTGCGTGTGTGTCCCAGGACTGAAGCCCGGCACACACGATGCCTGATGCCTGAGGAGTTAATAAATTCTGTCTCTGTGTTCCCAGCCAAGCAGCAGCCTCCGCTGCCTGTGGTGGATAAAGAGAACATTGCCGAGACTGAAGGTTCTACTTACCAAGCCTAATTACGTTCCTATTCTAAACCATCCCTAATGCATTTCAAAACCCAGAAATATCCTGGCCTCTTCAGCCTTTCGGAAACTGTCAGTAAAGTAATCGATACAAGAAATGTTTGGGGCTACATATTTATGTTTCATCATGGCTCATAGCATGAAAGTAGAATTTTATTCTGCTGGGAAAACAAAATGCAGTCTTGTGTCTGGAGGTGGACAAGCTCTTTTCAAACAATGTCTGAGAAGAAAAGGTTGATATGATGTGTCTTTTCATGCTTGGTCTCTCTCCAGATCACTCTAAGAAATGAGTAAATAGATAAAGTGGTAAAGGGGGTCAGGAGAGGACTAGAACCAGAGACACAAAAAGTAGGTTCTACCAAAATTATGAAAGTAATTTATGGGTGGAGTTCTATGCATCATGTGATATTTTTTTTTAACCTCTATCAGTAAAAGGGAATAAAAGCGATGAGAAAGAATCCACAGACATAAAATACTATCCTTTTCAAAATGCCATAAAGGCAAAACATTGTTAGAACTTTTGGGAGAAGAAAGGCAAATATTTAGGACAGAAATCAATGCATTGCAGCCCATGGGCTGAATTCTGCGTTTTCAGACCTCAATCAAGAATGAAGGAGGAGGGATGCAAAAATTACTTTGAGTGGCATTCACCCTTTTTTAGCATTTAGGATGGTTTAAAATTGCCCCCCACCTTATACACAGCAACTCGAGTGCCCCTGAGACAGGAACAGCTCATAAGCATCATGAAGCAGCTGCATTCCTTCCTCCTGCCACACACAGATCTATTATAGCATCCTACCCACTGCTGGTGTTACAGGAACAGGATTGTTCCTAGCTGCAATGTCCAGCTGTATTCTGTTTTCCAGCAGGCTTCACGTTATGCAAAGCAAATTCTCCCAGGCTTTGTGACACCTGGTGAACCCCTTCCTTCAGGAGACAGGTCCCTAGCTGTGATTTACTGGATGTGAACGTAGTGGATCCATTTCATACCTGGGGACAGATGATCTGAACTCAGGCCACATTAGTTTTCTCACCTCACCCACAAAAAGAACTTGTGCTGGGGTAGGAATGATACTTCTTTGATTTTCAGATGAACTCGCGTAAAATTCTCACATAGAGCTGGCTTATAGCTTGGAAGCCTTTGAACGTATTGTTTTAAGTGCCAGTTTAGCAAAGGAAAGGAATAAGCCATCACACATCCAGACACGCTCAGCAGGACCACCACAGGCAGCATCCTAGTATTGCCCTGGGCTAAATCCTCGGCTGACTTTTAGCCAGGATTCCTTGCCCTTTTGTCTTTCCTTGAGTTTTCACTTGAATTACTTAGAGAAATGTAAGGTTCCCATAGCTTCAGGTAACTACACTGGCGTCTTACCAAAGTCATGGCTGTGGAAGCGAAGCCTCGTTATAAACTGCTCAATATTATACTGTTACACCAAAAACATCTACAAACAGGCAGTTAGTGTGTGTTAGCTGTTATCTGGTGTGTCAGTAGTCATTTCATTGCTACTCCGTCCCCTGGCACTTTCCATTCACTTGCTTTCTGTATCTCTAGCCATAAATTTGAAACACAGCCTCTTCATGGCTGAAGTTCTATGTTTCACAAAGTAGTTCTTAAAATATGTCCAGGTAACAGTTCTGTGAAACATCTACTGAGAAACAGGATTCCCTGTATATTTTTGTATCTTCTGTCTGTGACTGCAAGCTCTCACCAAAACTTTTTTCTTTTTTAAAATGTCCTTAAAGCTTTTGTAAGGACTCACTCCTTTGTAGATTTGCCTCTCTCACTTCAGAGGTTTCTTCCCACTCCTAGGTGCCTACTTCCACAGAAGCTGCAGGACATAATTGTCTTTCAGGACTCTACACTTCTGCAGCCATAAGTGGTCCAGGAATTCAGAGCCAGTTTATGGACCCACAAAGATAACAGAATTGTCAATGAAGGAAAGAGTAAGAAAACAGTGCTTCAGAATTACCCAAGATCTCCTTATTTGGCTGTACATCCTACTCAGGGATGCTAGTAACTGCAATACTTTACAAGAAAAAGAAAGCACAGCACATTGCTAATGCATGTTCACATGCCTCTGTGTGCCAAAAGGGGTTACACAGCCACCTCAGAGTGCTGAACTTGGGGAGCAGAAGAGGATCACACAGCACAGATAACACCTGCTCAAGTCAGTGCACAGAAAAATCCCGTCCCTATTACAGCCACAAGGATTTTTGCCACAGGTTTTTCTGTCTGTAAGTGCTTTTGTTATACGACTGTGGACTATGAAGAAATTTGGGCAAGTGCCAATCCTCAGTCAGCTAAAGAGCAAAGCTCTGTTAGTGACAGATTCAGGCAGAATCCAAACATACCATCAAAAGTCCATTCTTTTCTGGCTACCTCATCTGAATGAGCCTCAACTCGCGGAAGTTTTCCTAGGCATTCCCATGACCTTGCCATCCCAAGGAGCTTGGCAGCAATCTCCTTTCAAAATCAAAATACAAGGAATAAGGCAAGGGTCCCAATCGAGACATTTGACACTGATATGGGCCAAGTCAAGATCAAAATAAAACTTCTCTAAGTCATCGTTGGGTTCAGGAGAGTGGAGCGCTCCACCTTTTAGCTGACAGGTGCACGGCTGCACAACTGCTCCAACTGAATGGAATTTAGACCCAGCAAGGTGCTGCCCAGCTCCTGCTAGGATGGTGCCCACCCACATTCACATCCTGCACTTGTGCTGCAGAGCAGAAGAAAACTAAAGACTTATTTATTAGAAAGACAAAGGAAGAGAAAGCATCTCTCTAGCTTTACAGTTAAGGCACTCAGCTGGGAGGGAGGACTCCTGCTTTTGATCCTTACACTGTTTCTATATTTTTTCAGTTACTAATTTCATGCACAGCAGGAACAAAATGCCAAGTTCTTCCCCCTCCCAGGCATATGCTTTAGGCTGGAAAAAAATCATATTTCAACATTTTTTCCAAATGAACACCTAGACAGTAACTACATTTGTGGGTGCATTACCTGAAAGGAGCAAAATCCTGACAAAAATATTGAAACTGAGAAAATTTGTATAATTAGCTGCCATGACTGGAAGGAGGGAACGCAAAGAGTAACACTCAGAATTAAAGCCTTTCTTTTGCTATTGTTAACTTGGCAATTTTGTAACTCTTTCTTTACTCCTTTTGCAGACATGACAGTGATATCTTTAAATCCCATTTTACTGATTTATTTACAGAAGCCAGTGCAAAAGGCACTTCTATAGCCCCTTTCATTTGGAAACTCAGTATACTCTATACAAAGTAATCTTCATAACCCTCCAATGTGTTAACAGCTTGTTCTACAGCTGGTGAAACCAACGCAGGGGAAAGTTGAGTAACCCAAGGTCCCATCATAAATCCAGACTGTAACTCCATAACATCTCTGCACATTTCGAGCCCACAAAATATTTACAGGGGATTGTTAAAAAGAAAAAGAAAAAGAATTAACTTCCTTAGATCCACAGTTGATTTTTAAAGTAGTTGGCATTGGGATACTATAAATATGCTTTTCTTGATAAAATATTTGTTACAAACCTGTGCTCAATATTACTCTGCTACCTTTTCCTGCTTTGAAAATTAGAAGTAAAAAGCTGATTCTGTACTACGCTAGCATCAGGTCACTAACACTGGTGTCAGCATGCAGGAGTCAGGACTGCTCCACCGCTTGCCAAAAGCCCTTCTGAACAACTGAGCCATTAGGTTTTAACACGGCTTGTCGTGCTAGGCCTTTGCTGCAGTGGTATTTCCCCCACCCGCCCCTGCGTGCTGAGAGAGGAGTGTTTACAGAGGTGAAAACATTGTATAAGGAGGCGGGCTTTCACTGTCAGATTTAACTCTAAGGCACATGTAAGAAGTTGTCAGGCAAAACCCTGCCGACCCCTTGATGGGGACAGATACAGGGAGCAGTTCTCCCCACTGTCACTGCTACGCCAGACACGTGCAGCCAGCCCTTCATCAGATGTTCACCATCTGCTTGACTGCTGATGAGGATTTACAGATCAAAGCCTGGTTTGTTCTCTTCAAGTCCAGTTTCCTGACAACAGCTGAGAAGTCCCTAGAAAGGGACTATGGATCAAATTAGTTAAAGCAGACTTTGAAGGAACCCTATTTACAGAATTAAGCATTTTGCTTTCTGTATGATCTTCCATGAGAAGCAAAAAGAGCTGAAAATTTTACATATAACATGGCATAAAGAAAAATTCTTCATGATGAGGGTGGGGAGGCCCTGGCACAGGGTGCCCAGAGAAGCTGAGACTGCCCCAGGATCCCTGGCAGGGTTCAAGGCCAGGTTGGATGGGGCTTGGGGCACCCTGGGCTGGGGGGTGTCCCTGCTGCTGGCAGGGGATTACTTGGGGGGATGAGGGCCCTTATGATAAACAAGAACAAAATCTCACTCTGAGGTATGTCATAGGCACGGTTCTTGTGAGGCTGAGTTCTTCCTGGCCTAGATTTTACAGTGGGGATGTAATTTATATACAACAGTAATACAATTTACTCTTCTCTGAGGACACAGGTCTTGTGTTTGGAGATCTGAGTAACATATCTACTGCCTGAGAGAATTCCTAGAGTCAGGGATATTGCTGACAGTGGGAAATAATGTGAATGAGAGAAAATAAAAATAAATTCAAGAAGTAGCTTGTGCTTGTTGTGGTATTCCTTGGTTAGCCATGCAAAAGAAAAATGGCATGAAAAATCAGGCAAATGCAAATATCTGTGATTTTAATCTTTTACATAACTGTATCACCACTGTTATTTATCTAAGCCATTATTTACCTTGTAATTGATCATCAAAGATCTTGGTTATGTAAGACAAACTGCTACATCTTAACTAAGATCACATTAAAAGTACAAACTTACAATTTTACTCTATCCTTACATGAAATTAGCTTAGTTTTAAATTTTTCTATGCAAATTAAACACATTTAAATATGAAATAGGCAGACAAATGTATCTATATAAGGAGCTGGACATAATTAACTATGCTGAATTTAAATTACATAAGCTAGCGTGACTTTTCATATATCGACAACATCTAAGTCGTGAGATCTAGATGCTTGCTCCCCTAACCAGCTGACATGCTGTGCTTTTGATGCAAAAATGTATACAGATAAACACTTGCCGATATTCACCATGCCTCTTCTGCAACTATTTTCTCAATTATTGATAGAAGATTAATGAGAAATTAACAATACAGACTGCATTTCCTGCTGTCTTTATTCAAGTCATATGCAATACTGGTTTATGGCATTTGGGGATGTTAACAAATTAAAAGACAATCACACAGTGGTGGAACCGTGGGGGTTGGAAGGCACCTCTGAAGACCATCTAAGCCCACACCGCCTGCTGAAGCAGGTTGCACAGGATCGTGTCCAGGCGGGTTTGGAAGCTCTCCAGAGGAGCAGCCACATTCAGAACTGGAAATAGCACTGCCAAGGTGAAATAAGCTCAAGCTCTTGAGTATTTAGACTACAGAGATCTAAATGAAACATGTCACCCCAACATTAAAGCAGGACTTAGCTGGTTCTCTGGGTAAATCCTTCCAGGTCTATCAGCAAGTGCAACTGCACAGCCTGTACTGCATCAGAACAGGCTGTTACCTGCATTCTGTGGTTTGTTTAAAACCAAAGAGGCCTCTATGCTAGAGAAAAGCACTCGCTCATCGATGGAAAGAGAGATGGGTAAAGCACACAAAGCCTCATTTTACAGCGCAGACAAGAGCAATTTCAGTTCATCAAAGAGGAAACACCTCTCATGACAAAATCAAGGATTTCAGAGTGAAGTCCAGTTGCACTGTCGTTATACAAAAGAAGTTGTGTCATGATAAACTGCAGTGGGTTTCGGTAATATTCCTCCCTGTTGAGGGGGCAGGATGAGGAGCATGCACAACTGAGGCCTGATTGGGAAGATTAATGTGATGCTCATGGGAATTTCACTGCCTTGCATAAAGATCTAGTACAGAACTAGACAGAAGGAGAAAATTCAGAGTGCTAAAAAAGCCTGCTAGCAATACTGGGGAGAGATAAAAAGAGGGAAAATAAACAAAAACAGTGCAGGGATCAAAAACTTACTCATCATGAAAGCAAGAGGGGCTGAGCCGTACAGACAGCTACACGTACAAGAGTTCTGCAGAGAAGCCTTACATGGCATAGCTTCCAGGAAAGCGGAGGGATCCAGCCAGGACACCGCAAAGTGAAACCCAGGCTGACACAATCATAGCTCACCACTGCTGATTAACACGCCACATTGTTAGTTGATCTACATATTTGGCACTGTCTTAAATCAAAATCTGGATTTTGACTGGTTAAAGAAACCCTCTTCATGCAAAAGGCAAGGTCTAAAAAACCGAAATCCAGTTAAGCTCCCCTTAGATCCCTGATACTCAGTCTCAAAATTTAAATGAGTTGCTGAACTGCAGCAGGATGCCTTTAGCTTTCTGAGCATGGCTCATACTTTTAAGCAAGGCCAAATAAATGCCAGCAATAACAACAATCAAACGAGTAAAAGCCTGCACTGGAAGACACTTGCCCAGGAAATTGTAGAAGGCAAAATCCTAATTTAAGAACTGCATTGCAGTACCTGTTGGCAGGGTTAACACTGTATTCCTGAGTTGTGTTGGCCCCATAAAAAAACCCGTATTATCAGCTCCATAGATCCCCAATACTTCCAAGAAAGTCAGCATACTTCTGAGCACTTCCTCAGTTTCCTTTGCTATGTGAGATGAACAGTGATAAGATTCAAGGGACCTGTTCCCATAATTGAGGTATCAGCTTTGAGTGCTTTGGGGCAGGGACAGGCTATTGCTAAAGGGCAGCGGGTTTTTGCCTGCATATATGAAAAGCCTGGCATAACTGCATCCAAAAATGTACTATGGAGAAGAACCAAGGAGTGGGAGGTGACACAGTTTTCTCCTCCTGATGTACCTTTAACTGTGCATGACCTGCTGTAGACTCTGTAACATTTGTCTTGTGTCCAACTGAGCTTTTTGTCCCCTCCCCTTTTAAACCCAAACAGCTGACAAAGTCAACGATGACTTCTACACCAAACGCCGACACCTGGCAGAGCTGGCTGCCAAGGGGAGCCTGCCCCTCCACCCAGTGCGCATGGATGAGGACAGAGCCTACACCATCGACAGCGGCCTCACCAAGCAGAACGGGCAGAAGTCCAGAATGGCCAAGATCCACACGCACCCGTTAGGGTACAATTCCCACTACAAGACCTGGGACCCCACCGACCAGTCTCTCAGGCGGCAAGCATACACAAACAAGGGGAAGCACGGCATGGGGGACCCAACGTTAAGCGACCCGCTGACAACCCGGAGCCAGCACTATTTGGGCCCACAGCCATACTTCATAACTAACAGCAAGACAGAAGTAACTGTTTGAGTTTGTTTTCCTTTTCTTTTTTTCTTTCTTTTTTTAAAATAAAGTCCTTTAAAAAACACACTGAAATACACACACAAGACAAACGCTCAACTGAAAGGCAAAAAATACATTTAAAATATAAAATTTAAAGAAAAAAAAAAGGAAACAGAAGGAAGGAAGAAGTTCCACCTGGACACTCTTGGTATCCAGCCAACTGCAGGCCGAAGACTGGGTTAATACCATTCAGCAATACACACTGAAGGTTGAATTATAAACATTTGTATTTCACAATGGAACACAAACCCTTGTGACAAATTTTTTTACTTGAAACTAAAATCCATGATAAGTAGCACAATCTAGAGAAACTTTATGTCTGCTTAAACATTTACAGTATGTTCCTGCCTTGAGACAGAGGAAGAGAGAACAGTATATTGTAATATATTATTTCAGAGAGGAATTTTGTATAAAATCTATTAATAGTCACTAGACCTGTGAAAAGCCAAGAGCAAACAAACATCTTGGTACAGTCCCTCACATCCATCATTGTACTTTCACACCATCCTATAGAAAGCGCAAAAAATATATATAGTATAAAGGAAAGAGACTCTTACACAAGTAATTTATGAAGACTGTTATGATTAACAGCATATGGGACCTTTCTGACGGGTAGAGGATTCTGCGGGATGATAACAAACACCACAACATTTTCTTTTGGTTTACTTCATTTGATTTGAAATTTTTGTGAACCTCCAAAATATGAAGAGACATATCATATGACACAGAAAGCTGCTGGGGGAATAAGGGCATCAGAATATTCCCTCTCAGTCCTCCTGTTTTCGGGCAGATGGCAACAATTCTCACTTTGCAGACTGTCAGGACTATTTCTTCACCTAAATGTTTTGCCTATCTTCAACTGCTTCAGACTGAAACTAAGCGTGGGTGGTGCCTTTACTGTATTACTATTGTTCAATGACAGTCTTGTTTCTCAAAGTGATCCCTCTGTTCCTTTAAGCTATTTCCTCATGTTTTGCTAAGGACGACAAGGGTTCTGCCCAGCTCAGCCTCCTCTGTTTGTCCCAAAGGGAAAATGGACTACATCTCCATGCAGTGGCTGCAGTCAAGACTATTTAGTTAGCCCCTCCATTTTCCCAGTTTAAATCTTTTCCCTCTAGTCTCTCATTTTGTATTTGGTTTTAGCCATGGTAGTTCTCTGTAGTTCAACTAAATGTTATATGGTATATCGTCTCTATCGTTTGGCTTTCTATAGTGATGTTCCCTCTTGGTGGACTATTTGGTGGAAGAGGCTAACGGACTAGCCTCAAACGCCAAAGAGATCTGGGTTTAAACTACAGAAGCAATTGGACTTGTGGTCTTGGCTGTGGTTCTGATGAGCTGGATGCCTTGTTCATATGAGTAAAACCACTCTTGAACTGGGCACTGGTACTAGACTCACAGCCCTGGGCCTGCAAAGGCTTCGGCACATCCACAAAATGATAAACAGAGTTGGGATGGGATGGTGGTGCTGCAACAGCCTGATGGCAGGCAACGCACTCAGTCTTTCACTTAAATCCCTGCCCTTCCCCCAAAACACGTCATTTGGCTAAATCCTAATGAGCCATCTTACTACAGTCGCGTTCTCACCAGCTGTCAGTTCTTCTGGAGATTAGTTTTGGAAGAGAATGCGGGGAGGAGTGAGAACTGTTATGTTGTAAGAAGAATTGGAAGTGGCATTTCTTACTCCACTCAACTGACTGGCAGTGTTTCTTCCTAGTCGAGGATGCAAGGGCTAAGGTTAAATGGAGAAACCATTTTTTTAAGCTATATTGAGATTGATTTGCATCCTGAGAGCACTGGCCTCTCTCCATAAGTGTGCTGCTAAATTGTATGATCATATGTTTTAAGACTATCAGAAATGGACAAAGCCCACGGGACAAATACTTCGCACACAACCCAGATTCTCCATTATCTTACTTTTATTCCTTTATTGCCTTCACAACTGGCTGACTTAATTTGACCCTTTATGGAATGTTGCTGTTAATCCATATGCTTTAGATACACATTACAGTTGCACTCTAATTCACACAGGTTTCGTGTAACTTGAGCATCTTTCATGTGGAGATATTTTAGTAACTCTATGTTCTTGTAAGTAAACCTGTGTTAATACTTGTTAACTACAGAGTTTATGATACCAATAATACTTCCTACAATAAAATGTTTGTTTGTTTTTTAAGAATGTTTATTTGTAAACATATGTATCCACTATATTAATATGAATTTCTTACCTGGCAATAAAACTGATTCTATGTGAATCCACTTGTTGGCTCATTCCTCATCTTGTATTACTGGGTCAATTTTTGGGTATTAACTGAACTTCTGGAGTCCCTCACTGCTGCCAGTGGGGTTCGTCTCAACGCAAGTGATAGATTTATTTGACCATGCCTTGGGAACAAGAGGTTCTTTAGAAAGCAGCTGCCTGTGGTGTACATTATGCATCTGCAGTGCCTGTTACAGACAGCGTAACATAACACACAAGGCACGCGAGCATTGCAAAAAGCTCCACTTGTGCTGTCAGCCTCAAAGCTCCACGCACAGCTTGTGTCACTGGAGCAGCTCATGACAGTTTTGCGGAAAGAGAAAAAGATAAAACACAGGTCCTGGTCCTCGTGAATGCATGGGACTTGTGCAGTAAGCTTCAGCCACATCCCAGGGTTGGGACTACCCAGTAAGCACAGTTGAAGCACTGGTGTGTATGCCTTCAAAATTGTTCATGTGTTCATTACAGAAAAACCTGCACACATCATCTCTATGCCAAGCCTGCTGGAACAGAAAGTCCTTTACAGACTTTTGGTACTGCTAATGGCTCACAAACCTGACAAGGAACAGAACCTCACAGTGAGTAGCTGCCTCTGCTTTGCTTTGCTGCAATAGTACCGGATGAATATCAGCAGAAACAAAGAATCAGCACTCCTACCTTCAGCATCAACTTAGTGCACAACATGGTGCAGACTGTTCAGACCACCTGTGATTCACAGGAAGCCATGACACATTACCAGAGGGAGACCACAGACTCTGAAGTGGCTAGAGATGGCCATTTTAGCAGAAAAGTCGCATTTCCACTATATGCTTTTATAAGAGCCATGAAATAGTTGGTAAAAGCCCACCTCCTGCTTACAGGAGCATTTCTCCACCTCAGGCACCCCTACAAAGACAATCACACGCTGCTAGCAGGCTCAGGAGAGACATATGGACTGTGGCCATGCTGTCAGAAAAGTTCTGGGCAGCCCTGGGCCCACTGGGCAGCTGAGGGAGCCCAAGACTAACCTATGATAGACACACCTTCCTGTTCCAGCTCTGACACCAACCCACCTAATTCACGTGTTGTTTCTATCAGCAAATTCCTGACTGGAATCACAGATGGTAAAAGGGACAACTGCTTCACTAGTACAAGTACCTCTGCACAGGATTTTGTTCTTCCAGATACATGGAAAAAACCCACAAAACAAACCCTCTCCAAAAAACCTGCCCCAGCTTTTGTGTCCCTGCCTGTTTTTTAATCTTGTGTTAGCCTGACTTGTCACCATGAGCAAGAACTGCACTAGGTTCCCATAAGTATTTCTTCCACAAGGATCTTTGATATGAACATAGTTGAACTACATTACAGACAAAAAAGTGTTGCCAAGAAATGAAGATGTTCCATATACAGACCCCTTTACCCTTGAAACACCTGTTCTCATGACAATGTTTTGGGCATAACCCTCCACTTACATGAACTGAAGAGGTGGTGACATACAGACACAGGTTTCATGACATTCCACACTGCAAAGTGTCTCCAGAACTCTGGCTTCAGGTTTTAATAGGTCTTGGCAAAGATTCATGCTTTGCTCTATTCCTACAGAATGGTTATTGAATTTTGGGTACTAAATAAATAAGCCCTGTCCAGAAATCTCTTCTGCATGCAATCCTGCACACGTTACTTAATCCTGGTTTCTATACTCAAATACACGGAGGAATTCCAGTGAGAAATATAGTTCTTACTATAATTATATAATACTTCTATTTGGATGGATAATTTTATTTTGCTAAAACCAGTTATGACAGGAAGCATTATTGTACTAGATTATATCATCTCATATATCACCCAGCGCTGACGAGAAAAGAGTGTGAGTACCTCATTACCAAAAAAGGAGCATTGCTATTTTTCTGAGTAGGAAAGTCATATTATTGTGCCTATTGATTATTTATGACTTCAGATAGCTTTTTTCATTTATTTCAGCACTGGTATAATATATAAATAGTAGTACAGATATCATCCCAGCTGGGGTACGAAAGCTTTTTATCCAAACAGGACAGTTCATTTTAAGTTATACAGCAAATTGGTGTCTGTATTGTTTCTAAAAATACCATTAGGTGGTCAGTAAGAAATAGCTTCCAGAATGCATTAAAAAAATTAAAAAAAAAAAAAAAGCTTTATTAGTTCAATAACAAACTCCTAGAGGGTTAAAGATATAATTAATACCATTGGCTATATTAAATATCAGGAACTACTGAGAAAATTCCTGGTAACTAATCCTCTAGAAATGGAACTAGTTTGGGAGAACAAGATCTGTGATTTCTAATTGCAGACAGAACTATCACTCTGCTGGTAGTTTGACAGAAGCTGTAGCACATAAGGACATTATTCCAAAAGAACCCCAATCACGACTCCATCCCAGTGTACAAGATGTGCATTACCCTGACATTACAGTCCCACCAGGCTCTGAGCACTGTGTCCAGCCGCTGCCCCCGAAGAGGAGAGATGTGCAAGATGATCCTCCCTTCACTGCGTATTCCGCAGTTCCCAGCATGATGCCCACAGAGAAGCACAGAAGTCTTAGGGACCAAACTCAAGCTTATCTCTAGTGTTTGCCCACAACATGAGCAGTGTGTTCCCAACAACAGGCAAGGGGTGACATGAGAAGAGGTCAAGAAAGAGACCTGACTTCATCCTTGGCAGCTTGCATTACTCACAGAGCACACCTCTTGTAGCACTGGCGCTCTCTGCAGCAAGCTGCACCATCAGCCCAGCTGGCTCTCCTGGTACACATCTGCAGGACTGTGCTTAGGAGGGCAAGGGCAGATGAGTGTGACTAATGAGGAAAGATAAACTTCAGTGTTTTATGCTAAATCACTAAATCAATTCATTTGAAAAATGCGACATAATAGCACATTATTCTTAGCCTACAGATGGGGAAAAAAGAGCCAGCAAGTGCTGCTACAGCTAAATCCCCAGGGGAAAACTTTCAATGTAAACACCAACATACAGCTCTAATCTGAAAAGTGGCTCTAAAAAACAATTCCTGGAATTCATGCTTTAGAGAGCTCCAGACTCAAATTTGCTCAGCCCGCAAGTTAAGATGTGTCCTGTAACTGCCAACGCAGTCTGGAGCGTGAACGTTAGCCCAGGCTTCTCCTGGCCATCCAGACCCATTAATGACAGTCAGGACCAAATTTTGATACTGATTATAACCTGTATTTGCACAAAAGCTGCTGTCAGGTAAATGCAGCTGATTGAACCTAGTAAACCCTCCTGCAGAAGGTGTACCATGAAGAATTCAACACACCTTGCCCAGCTGCACTGGCCCTACCAGGTTAGCAAAACACAAGACAGATGCATTTGTCACCAGCAACTACAAATTACACTTTTTGACACTGAAAGAAAGTCAGTCGTGACTCTAATTCTTCCCATGCCAGAATCTGCCAAATAAGCAATGCCTGACCAGGCCAGGACTCGCTGGATAGGCTGTCTTCATCCCAGGACAGAGCCTCCTCATCCCAGGACTCCTTTTCTGACAAGGTAATGGTGTTGCTCTAAGAGCAAGGCAACTCTTCAGTTTCATTTAATTGCTCATCTTCAGAGATTAGGGTCCCTTCCTGGGAAGCAGAACTGGGGCTGAGGCAGATCTAGAACCCCAGTCTATCACCGGTGCCCTGGTTTCATTTAAGAGAAAAGAATGAGATGCTCTTTGTACCTAAGTGCATGGAGCAACATCACAGTAAGTTTGGTCCTTCACAGAAGCATGAAGAGGCTCTGTGTACCTATCTTTCTCTGCAGATGACTTGAGGGCAATTTTGCATCCCAAACCAAAATAACTTTGCAAAATCCCCTACCCCCCTCCATTTTTTTCCCCATAAAGGTAGAATTAAAATTTTTTTTGCCTACCCAGGGCTTTAACGATATACTCACACCATTAGACACACAGTTGTCTGTTTAATTCAACACTAGCTTTCTTTGCTTAGCAACTTCGCCTGCATTTAAATTGTAAGAGGCATTGGTGTTGCTTGTTAATAGGGATTGATGCTGCACTGGCAGAATTCATCTTCTGAACCTGCACACCAAGTGTTGCTTGCATCCCTCACAATAAATAAGGCTGAGAATACAATAGGCTATCAAGAGTGACGATATCAAATTGGGGAGGATGTCAGGCAGTACCACTGCTCAATCTGAAGTTCGGCTACAAGCTAGAACTAAAAAATTGGAATCATCACAAGCCTTTACAGGAGTCACTGGCGGGGTTATTTGGTCAAGGAAACAAGTTCCACCAAGCAGCAGTTGTGTCAGTGCGGCCACTAACACTCCCCGAGCAGAAACATGCTCTTTTTCCTCCATGGAGCTGTTGGTCACATTTTCACTTTGGTATTTTGGCTCTCACTAACATTTTGATCACAGTGGTTATTATTCGAGAGACTTTTGCCAATACTAGTGCATATAATTGTCCAAAGTAATTGGTCCCCAAGGGAAAGAGCACATTACCTGCTACTTACTATTTCTTTAAGCAATCAAAATGTTGCAAAATATCGTAATTGTGCTTTTTCCCAGCCACAGGTGAAACTAGGTTTTGCTTTGTCCTTGCAGGGGTAAGGAGAGCACACAAGGATGCCTACTTTTCTGTCTCTTTTCAAGGCAGTGCTATACTTCAGCAGGGATTTTCATACACACTCTGCAGGGGACAGTACTGACTCCCGAGCACAGAGACAGGAATGGAAACAATCACACAACTGAAAGACACAAAGAGAGACAGGACTGCTGTGGCATCACACTGGCCTTGCCACGTGTCGTGGTCCAGTGGCAGCTGCTTTCCACCACCCACCTGAAGAGGTCAGAACTGCATGGTATTTTCAAAACTGATGTTCTCCAGTGGAGCCCTGCAGTCTTTCTGAGCACTCCCTCACAGCCAGCACCTCACCTGGGCGCTCGGCTTCCACACCCACGCAGCAGTCTCTGTGTACACATGTGTGTGCTCACACACATCTTACAAGATTTTCCACATCAGCTGCTGGTCTTTGGAGCCTGACTCCCTAAGGCATTTGTGTTTGCACCACCACTGAAGGGTAACACTAATTTGGAAAATCAACCTAACAGCCTTGCTACGTTTTAGGGACCTTGTATCTGTTTTGAAGATGGGATCTATATCCCTAATTTACTTTAGTGCTTTTGAAAATGAAACACTTAAGAATGTGACATTCTAAAGAAGAGTCTAAACTTACCGTTACCACTTGAGGAATGGTAATACCAAGAATGACAGAGAGCAACTTGACAGGACCCATTAAGGCAGAGACAGGCTGTGTAAGCCATTACGCACAAGACTCTACACAGGTCTGCCTATGCAGAACAAACTGCTCCAGTTTGTACCAGTGATTTATGAGTGTGGGGTTTTTTCTGTTCCAAGAGATGCATCTAAAAAGCACAACAGGTGCCCTGTTGATCACAGCAAGAGACACACCACCGTACAGCATGACTCTAACAGCAAAGGCCCCGATCCTACACTGCTGAGTTAGTGGCCGGAAAACCAAAGCCCACAGATAACACACATTCATTCTTTTATATGCACATTTTTAGGGTCCACCACAAGTGATTTTTTCCAATCAGACAGCAACTAATGGTATGGGAAAGGAAATGCAGCAGATCTATGGCAGGATTGCACAGATCTCCTGAACTCATTCACTGCCAGACTAGTTCAACAAAACAGTGCCTGCTCCACTGCCTTGTAGCAAATTGAAATTGTCCTGCCAGGGTCTCTGCTACCTGTTTGTCTTGTAACTTTTGCAAAGCTTGAAAGTACTAAAGACTCCACTCTGAAGCTGTTACTTGGCTTCAATGTGCACATTCAAAGTCCATGTGAAAGAAGCTACTACACCCAAGAGGATACTGAAATCTGCAGCAAGTCCAAGCGCAGGTATAAAAAAAAGTCACATTCTACAAACAGTACCAAGATACCTTGAATTTGGAGGCCTGGTTCCAATTTCCTCTGATTTTCTGCCTAGCTTCTTAGAAGCTCCTGCCTTATACACTCTTAAATTTCTTTGACTTTTAGTTAATGTTTTGATGCTTTCCAATTTAGGTATCTACCCATGTTTCTACACAAAACAAGAGCCATACTAAATGCTGGGATTCCTCATGCTGTTACTTCACTATGTACAATTTATTTTATTATTAACTGATGATTTCATTAGGTGAGATATCATTCTCCAAAGAGAAGATTTAGATGAGTACACAGCAGGAAATACCTCTTTTATCACCCCTAAATGTGCTGATAATCACAGTTCAGTCATCTTTGGGGTCACACTCCTTTGACAGGTTTGTAACAGAAACATTTCCTTTGTTAAAAGCTCCTCTATACACCACAAAAGCTGTTATGCCACTTTTAACACGGTTATTTTCCTAATAGGAGGAGGATACACATATATTTGCAGAACGACTGTGTCTGTAGATATAAGTGAACAGGTGGAAGAGAGAGGACACTACACTTAGGAGATACTATCAAGTCTTTTACCAGACTGAATCTTGTTCCCCTTATGTATAATATTACTGCCACAGCCATTGCATAACAATACTTTCTCATACGAAGGACTACAGAGGTTGAAGTGTAGCCAATGAATTTAATCAACTGCAGGGAAAGATGAAGTTCTTTCTAATAATGACCTTCCACTGTGTTCTATTCTATTAGCTCACTCTTCAACAGGGACCTTTTAGGATGGGTCAGAGTTCCAGAAAAAGAAAAGACACAAAGCTGCCCAGCTTTTCTTTGTAAAATCTTACAGGAATCAGCAGCCTTGAAATGCCTTTCTGATTGTTTTATCTCAAAATTGGGAGAACATGTATTTCACCTCATACATACATATGAGAAAAAAGAGACAAGTACAGGCAAGAGGCCATGGTGTGCACCCCTCCTGTTGGTGCTGTCAGCATTACAGAACAGAGCATATTACCAGCATTAAGAGGTGCAAGCCTGCCTTCATAGGTTTAAGCAGACAGAGGGCATTACTTCATAAATGCACAATGTTATTTTTCCTCTCTCCTCCGCATTGGCTTTGGGGTTTGTTTGGCTGGCTGAATTTGGGGTTGTTAATATCAGAATGGACAGCAAAGAGGAAACTGAGGAAAAGACAGATTATCAAAAATGTCAACTAAATCAAGAGATAGGTTACAAAACTTCAGAGGTGACTAAGGCTGTGGTAAGAAAAAGTATGAAATCAATAGTGCTGCCTGATAATAACTATACAAGTTTTACACCATCTGCTAATTTTCCCTTTTGTCAGCTGTATAAGGGAACCACGTAAGAGATACCATAATAAACAGAGGTATTTTTTTCTCTTGGAGATCATAAGTCTCCAGAACCTGTAGCATATATGTTCACTTACACTCAAGCTGTTAATATATACAAGTGAGAAGAGAACCGGTATTTTTATCAATGTGGAATAGCAGCTGAGACAGACAACACAACCTCCACAGAGGGACAGATCCATATGTTACACAATAATGAATGCCAGGAAAATAATGTAGCGCTGGGGCTTCTCTTGGAGAACTCTATTCAAGGGCACTTTAACTAGAGGTCAAAAACCCCATTGTCCAGAAAGCCTCTGCAAAAATTGATATAGCGTGAGACCTTAGAAAATGCATTTGGGAAGCACATGCTCTGCATTAATCCCCAACCTCTTCTACTACCCAGTGAGGACACGCACTGCCTCCTGCCAAAGCTCTGCTATGCATATACTATATTTCTTGATGTGTTCTGTTGCCTAGTAAAGGTTTTTGAATTTGCTGCCAATTCAACCCCTGAAGCACAGATGGGAATAAAAAGCATCTTATCTCCTAGCATACTATTCCGTATCATTGTTTCTACTTTTTTCAAGCTGTACAATCTCTCAAGCTGTATGATATGCCTGTTTCCCTTGGGAGGCTATTTCACATACACACAGAATCCTAATAACCCTGGTGAATGTTCCTGTATGTAAGGCTTGAAGCTGTGATCTCGAAGAGAGCCCTCTGCTCTCATCTGTTTTCATCTCATTCTTTCAGCATCAGGAGGAAGAATTGCCAGAAAGCTGTTTTATAGGTTTCTCATCCAAAATTTCATCCTGACTGAAGGGCCAGCATGGAAGGCACTTTTGGCACTCTGTTGGTGAGCAGAGAAAGTATCTCCTGATCAGAGGTGCAAATTTCTTCCTGGAATTCACAGTGACATCTTAGCAGTTAGTCACTCATTTCTAATGGTAAGGTTTCCAACCAAAAAGATGGGAAGTAGCAGTGGATACCATACACTTTATCAAGACTTCTGATTCATGTTTTTCTAAGAAATTTGGGAAAGGTGGGATAAATTAGCTTGCTGTAAAGTATGACCATAATGGACAGACCATAATTGTCAGAGTCATCGTTAAGACTAGAATAAACCACAAAGAGGAACTGAGCAACTTTCTTAAAGTTTACTTTAAAATATCAAACCACATTTGTATTTCATGGTTCAAGTCAGGAAGGACAAGTATTGTGTTTACAGGTAACTCCTCAGCTTAAAAAAAGGGAAGCAAAAGAGAATCAATCAAAAAGCATTCACCACATGGCATGTTGGCACGACGTGCACAGGAGGGAGTACTGAGGACTGATGCACAGTATCACATGCCTACAGCTATTACATATCACAGACAGGAAAAACAGAGACTCCAACAGCAATTGTATTTTTTTTGGGGGGTGTGTGTAAGGACAATTTAGTCAAGTATTAGAAGAAAAACCTTTTGAATGGCATGGAATGGCAAGCAGTTAAACAGATTTTATACAGAGGCTGTGGAGTTTCCATTGCTAGATGATTTTTAAAGAAACACTGATCTGATTCTGTCAGGAATGATTTAGGTATTGTTGAACCCTTCTTGAAGAAGAAAGATGGATCTTTGAAAGTCCATTACAACTCTTCTATTTTATTTTCTTCAAGGTCCGCAGCAAAGATGAGACAGAAATTCCCCTGGGAATCATTTTTCCTAGGTAAAAATTCCCCTAGGAATGACTTCTTTCTCACATTTTTTTTTATCAGTTAGCAGAAGATGAAAAAAGGCCAAAATCCTAATCTCCAATATAACATCCTACACAGATGATGTGATCTCAGAGGTAAGGAAAGAAGCTGACTCTAAGTCATCTTACAGATACAATCTGAATAAATCATGGTGCTCAATTCCAAGAAAGCATTTGAAAAGGTAGAAGAGTAGGGGAAGGCTTTGAACCAAGAAGTAAGATTAGACTTCCAAAAACCATAAGTTTAGTTTCCTGGTCTGAAATGGACTTCCTGCGTCATTTAGGATTATCAGTGCCTTTTTTCTTGGTGGTAGTAGTTCATTTAAAAAGTGGGGATAGAAATAACATGTCTGTAATGTGACTGTCAGTTCCCTGGGACAAACCATCCAGCCCACACTGCTGAATAGAGAAAGGAAAGGGATACATTCCACACCGCTCCAAACAGAGTCTGTATATGGAATCTAGTCAGTTCAGGGAAGCACGCATAGGGTTAAAGCTCCAAACAGATAAATTAACTGAGAATTTAGGCAATGATGTCACTGTGACCAAAAGTTGGCCTTCAGATAAATAAACGGGCATTCAGTAATCCCTGCAGTCATTTACTGTCCCTTGGCACCAAGATGAAATCATAATGCTTTGTAATTACAGATAAAAGGGTTTTGACATGAGAGCTCTCCAAACAAGCCAAACATCCTGGAAAGTAAAAAAAAAAAGAGACCAAATAACTTGCTTGCAGGCTCATTCTCCAGACTCGAGAATAACCATCAAGACAATTTTCCTATTATTAGCAGCTGTTCAGAAATCAGTACTAGAGTCATTAGTTAAATCACGGGGCTTTCCCCAGCAAAAAGAAAATTATAGAAAGAGGAGGATTTGAGACTAAATTAGCTAGACCGCTAACAATGTCACAAACATGAAGGCCCACAGCTCTGGCATGTAGAAATCACACAAAAGCAAATCCCACCAAAAAGAGGATACATTCCAGCATAACTGAACAACTTAAAGCGTCACCTCCCATTCACTGGTCAGCACAGGGCATAGACTCATCCACTCACACACAGACTCCTCTGAGAAAGATTACAGGGGTGCAGCAGAAAAAAAATAAGGAAACCTTATGCACTGCCATGTCTATAATTTAAAACCAGCTGTAAATTATGTTTGAGGAAACATTGCCATCACCCTAGAAATGGCAGGATGAAAAATTGTGGCCTAGAGTCTTTCTCTTCCTCTTTTCCTAATCCAAGATCATGAAATTAATGTGAAAATTCTTAATAATTATTGCTGTAACTACTGCTAAAACAGTAAATGTCTGTAACATCTTTAAACTAACTAGTTTGGAGTTTGTTAGTTGTCCACATGCAAAAGCGTGGAGCTCACCATGCTGAGGGTTAATTCTGCAAGGATTTATGTTTTGGGCTGCTGACTACAGGCGACCCAGGGCTGCAGCAGACACATTAGTGAGAACTGGTGGGACTGACTTCTAGAAGAGACTTATGTCCTCTTCCATGAGACTTACGCAACGCAGGCTACTGCTATTAACCCACTAGAGAGAAAAGCACTATAAAATAAGTGTAAGTTGAATTTATATCAACAGTACAGATGTGCATGTAAAAAGCACAGCCCAAAGTCATACTATTAAAGCATGCCTCATTTTTATTGAAGTAGAAAAACTGTTCAAAAACCTAACTGCAATCACATTTGCAATAGAAAAAACCGAAAGCATGTTAATTCTTTTCCCAGTGAGTTCACCATCAGGAAATGAGGACCACATTAGGAAACTCAAATTAGCAGTAGCTGTGGTTATTTTAATTTTATCCATTAAAGCTTTCAAAAAAAAAAAAAAACCTGAGTGTTTTCTAGGATGAATTGTATCCTCCCAGGCTTTTTATCTTTTAAATGTGAAATGCTTTGACTTAAATAATACAAACTACAGATGTTACTGCAAAAGTGCATCTGAAAAATGTAATCATACGTAGTCTAAAACTTCACATAATTTTTGGCCATTAACCTACTATCTGCTGTCATGCTTTCTTTGATGCTGTTTTGCCTTGCTGTGGCTGTTTGTATGAATACCATTGTCTTCAGTTTTGCAAACCCGTGTCACCGTCTCTGCTAGTAGAATACTGTGAGGTGTGTTGAAAGAGGATCATTAAATGGGACTTTTATCCTCACTTGTACAGGTGAGAATCCATTTAACAGACTGTGAGAGAAATTCCTACATATGCCAAAGAAATCCCATGTTTCTATTTATTTTATACTATGATTGCCATCCACAGACAACCATACTCCATGAACACTCTAGACCTGAATAAATACAATTATATATAAAATATAAAAGCATCCCTACAAGTTCTTCTGCGACTTGTTGATCTTCTTGCACCACAGAGTTATAAATGTAACGTAAAGATGTAAAACAATTATGCAGCTATATTTACAGGGAAAGGGGTGATATTTGCTGAATAATGCTGACAATCCTAATTTATGGAATTTATATGTATTAGCTTGACTTTTGAAGATAAACTGCTAAAAGAAGTGTAAATTGGATTAATATTTTTAAAATCATTGTAAATCCTAGACAAACCTAGTAAAACATGTCAGCGCAGGTACCAGCAGGCTCATTTCAGAGGTGTATTTCACAAAGAGGCAGCATCATGCCCACGTGTAATCCTTACAGGTACTTTCCTCCTGATCTCCAGAAGGATTAGCTCACACCTGACGACTCACACTCAGCAAGGCATTTAAGCACATGCCTTGTATCTGACAGTTATCTGATAGTGAGGGGCAGAGGCTCTGGACTTAAAGCTAAACATGTTCTTAAGCATCTTACAGCACTGGGCTCTAGATGAGAAAATACCTCTCTGAAACATAGGGCGTTATTCAAATGAAAAGGATAGCATCTGGATGTGCTGGATTACTTCACCCAACACAGCAAACTGCTGTCTGCATGCTGAGCTCAGCTTCTGGTAGAGTTGTCTTATTCAGTATTGACTTCTGTAGCACAGTTACTGTGCTGCAGTAACTGTTCTAACGTCAACAAAAAAACAACTTGAAGGTTGTAAGAAGATTACAGACATAAATATTACTCTTTTTTTCCTTTTTTAACAAAATGCCATTTAATAAAAATCCTGAAAAGGAAAAAAATTAAGGAAAAGGGAAAGCAAGGGTCTGACTGGAAAACGGGAGAGTGAAAAGCCTTTTTTTTCAAGCTGTATCCATAGCTAATCCTAGTTTCCTGAACAAAAGTGGTCACTAGTAACAAGTGGGGAGTTCTGAAAGGCCTGAATAACTGAAGTTGATCTGGGATCACTTAGTACATCTTAATAAATGTTCATAATTTGTTAATATATTGTTCTTGTTTCTGTATAATTTTCAATTTGTATTAATTTTTCTTTGTAGTGGTAGATTTTTAATCTGAAGAAACCTATTATCAGATTGGAAGTACATATCATTACCTAGAAAACTTACTTAATTTTGAAATTTTTCTGCTGCAGGTATTTAAAATCTAAAAGTATTATTCTTAATTTTCTAAATCTGAAAATGAAAAGTTATATGGAAAATTTGGATGTTTGTTTCTCTGATTAATCAAGACTGATGAATCTGAAATATTCTAAAATCCTGAGTTAAAAAATGATCCTTATTTCCTGATGAATGTTTTGTTTTGACATCTAAGCAACATTTGGCTATAGCTTTTTTCCCTTGATAAATGTACAGTTGACTCCAGCTCCTGACTGACATAACAGTGCTAATACCTGAAACTGTCTCTGCATGCACGTTTACTCCCTAAACAGGGTACTCACAGAACCAGAGTGCCTTTAGACACACTGCCCCGTGCCCCCCTGCCATGGTGGGGGACACACCCATCACCCCAGGGTGCCCAAAACCCCATCTAACCTGGCCTTGAAGAGGCAATACTCACTTCACGGAAGAATAAAGCAGCTCATATACATCTAGATTCTTTCAACCTTTTTGAAAAACTAGGAAACTTGAAAAGAATCAAAGGATTTTCAAAGTTTTCATTTACAGTAGAATATAGATTGGAGTCCACTTAGAATTCTATTTTTCTACTTTTTAAACTTCATTTCTGTTTGTTTTCCTGCTTATTTTTATGGATTCATTCACCGTATGCTGTTAGCTGAAATGATATTTTGTATTATTCAAACCTAGACATGGTCTCTTTCTGTAATGACAATAAATACTTATTTAGAACTTCCTAAGATCCTGTTTCACAACTTCTTCAAATATAGTGCAGAGAAAGACATTTTTATATCAATACTTGTAGTGCACTTCAGACTTTACATGTTACAATTTTGATCACAGCAGATTATTTGCATAGTGTCATCTTCCAAAAATATACAAGCTACTTATAAATACAACCTCGATTGGAGCTTACAAACGTCTAAGACTGTTAAATGGAGGGGGAAAAAAGGAATTGACGCCAATCTTGCTGAGCAAAGTCATAATTTTGGGATTTCAATGCTTTTGAAACTAGCTGTGTTTAAAACAAGACATTTCATGGCAGATGGGATTCCCAAACTTAGTTTTCAAATGCTGAGGTTCATTTTAATTTTATTCACCCAAATGTTAAATCTTGGACAAACACTGTTAAAAAGATTAAATCAAATCAGGCATAAAAATTTCAGCAAAAACACCTGTGCCATCTACAGAGTTGTAACGTCTGAATGGATACATCCAGAATAATATCCGCTCTTCGAGCATTACAGAGAGCAAATGTTTTACCACAACGCTAATCCTGTAGCAGCCCAACAAAAAGGGTCAAGGGGAAAGAGCCCTTAAATAGCAAAATAAGAACAGCACAGGATTGCCCTGAAGCTAATCTCTCACAGTGGGTAGAGAAACTCAGAAGTAGGAGCAGTTGTGAGAACAGCATAAGAACGGGGAAACGTCATTACCTTGTGCTCCCCTGGCTTCCAGCAGTTTGCAGGTCAGGATCTCCTGAGCCAAGTATGATACCTTTCTATTTCATTATTCTCAGTGGATTCTTTTTCTTTCATCATGTTTCCCACTTGCTTTTTACACATGTACATTTTCAAGACCTTCAACAACCCGCAGAAAGGAACATGTGGTACTGCACGAAGATGTGCTTTTAGCTTGATTTGCATCTACCTCCTGCTAATTTCATTTGATGCCCTCTGAGCATTTTGGAAGATCGAGTGGATTTAGGCTTAGATGAAGTTGGGAACATAAGATTAGTTATTCTTTATGGACCTTTACATCAATTTATTTTACATCTTATCCTTATATTTGATGCTCAGTAAATGAAAATTTGCATATTATAGAAGGTAGTTTAATTAAAGCTTAAGTTTACAAAAAAAGGGAGGAGTGCAGAAGTGCCAGTGCAGAGATACTGAGGATAGCTATACAGAAAGGGAAACAGGCTGGGACATACTGTCTCCTACAACAACCCTACTAGTCCCATAGGATCTCAGACCAGAGCATTTTGATCCTCATCCTCAGATATCTAAGTGCTTGTGGGCTGCTTCTACAACCTCAGGAAGAGATAACTAAGAGAAGCAAGTGTCTCATCTATAGTTTTAAATCTACTACACAGAGGTCCACTGCTCTTAGAAAATCTAACCCATGATACAAAAAAGACTGATGACCCCATTCCAGTTAGAGCAAAGCAGACAACTACATGGAGGAAACAGTCATTAAACTTGCTGAGTTACAGAAGGGAGGCCAATGGGAACTACTGCACATCACTATTTTCATACAATACATATGAAAAGATTTTTTAATTCAGAAGATTTTTTTTTATTCAGAAGGGGACATGGTATTTCCCGTTGTGACCTTAGCTGGAGGCCAGACGCTCACCAAAGCTGCTCTATCACTCACCTTTTCAGCTGGACAGGGGGGTAAATAGACATTGAGAGGCTCAGGAATTGAGGTAAGGACAGCGAGAGATCATTTCACAATTAGTGTCATGGTCAAAACTTTCTCTCCAGTACCTGGGGCATGTCCCCCCTCCCTTCCCTGGCCTTGGTGTCTGCACAGTTTCTCACAGCTCCTCACTCCCTTCTCGGGGCAAACAGTGGGTTTTTCTCCTCACTGTGACTCCCAGAGGTGCTGTGACCATCGCTGATGGGCTCAGCCTTGGTCAGCAGTGACTCCAGCCTTGAGCCAGCTGGTGTTTGCTCTGTGGGGCCTGCAGAATGCTTCTGGCTGCTTCTTGCAGCAGCCATCTCTGCAGCCTCCTCCTCCACCAGCACCCAGACATGCAAAACTGCAAGACCCTTTCACAGATCAAGCTGCACAATGCACCCTTCCTGATGTCAGGAAGCTTATAGGGATGGTAGCACTTTCCTCTCAATACCACTGCAAGTCCCCTTTTAACTCTGACGTATGGCTGTCATCTGGACAGAGGGTGACTTGAGAACAGATGTGAGTTTAAGCTTCAAAGCAAGATGGCCAGAGCTCTGAAGAGAAATGAATTTAAGGCTAAAGATATTACCAGTTCCCTTGGTTACCTTAACTTCACCATAAAAAGCAGTCAAGTGGCTCTTAGCAGAGTTGCTTTTCTGATGCAACACTGACATGAATGAAAGGAGGAATGACAATATCCAAGTCAATGCAATGTAAGTTAATTAGCTTCTAAAGAGCTTCAGGATGTCAGACTTTAAACTATTAAGATAAATTTTATCCCTTTTAATTAAAAAAAATTAAAATCTTTAACGACCTTGTTTCCAAGGATCTCTGATGGGAATGGGAGTTTGGCAGTAGCTCTATAGCTGTCAGCCAAGTTATCAGGCATAGAATGTTACTTTAATAATGGATAAATGGCAACAGATTTAAAGTCAGCAGGTATGTAACCTAGGGACATAGGAGCATTAATTAAATTGGTAAAGGCAGGCAGAAGCTCAAGAGGAAAAACCTGAACAAAAATTTGGGAAGGACTGATAAGGCTTGATTTTCTCTCTGCACAGCTTGTGCCTCCAGCAATTCAGCCCCTAAGATGCAGGAAAGCTGTGAAACGAGCTATCAGAACACTTGTCAATCATTGGACAAGCTGTATCATGGTCAAAAGGTACTTCTAGGGCCTGCAGGAAAATAATGGAATGAATATATGATGTAGGATTATCAGTGACTAAGCAACTGCAGTTTTGATTACTGCTGCAAAGAGGCTTAAACAGAAGGGACAGAGTGATAATGACTAAGTTAAGGATTAATTCTTATTCTCTTTTCATTTCACAGACTTTGTTTCAATTGTATTTGCTTGTTTCCATGCTATGGAAGCCTTTCTGTATTGTGGGGAAAAGGAAGACCATTCTGCAGATTGTTAATTGAAGCTACATCAGGTGGTGCTCTTTTTAATTCCAAATCCACTTACAAGTTACATAGGCAGAGGTACACTAAAGATGCCTGTTCCTCTTTGAAGATGTGATACAGAATGAGAGAATAACAACCTAGATTCAGAAGAAATGTGATAGCCTTTTCATTTATTAATCAGTAAAAACAATTCTGAGGAAAGTCTTAAGGATACACAAAGTGTTAGTATATATTTTCTGTACATATTTTACATATATAGTATATAGCTTTATGCGGAAGTTACTTGCTTTACCTATGGAAATACAATTAAAAATCCACCAAACAATTGCCTAGAGTCTTTGTTAATGGTCTGAGCAAGGATGACTAGTAAATGAGAATTAACTTCCAACGTTGGTCTAAATAATCTGTACCTTATCAGTTCACTTTGCAAACAAATTAAACATGTCAGTATTTGTTCTCTGAATATAAATCTGTCACCTCACTATCATGTGAAGAAGCATTTTGCATCTGGTTAATCAATATGAAAAATTAATGCTGTCAGCTCCTTAGGTCAAGCAAAATTAAATTATGATGATGGTTGTTTATGTTCAAACATGTTCTGCAGAGAGAAAAATACTAGCCTGGAGCAGGAGTTTGTGTTTGAGCCTCTACATATTTTTACTATATGAATGTAACGCTTTTGAAATGATCTGGTTTCATATCAACTTTCAGAAGAGCAAGAACACCGCAAAGAAGATTGTTCCACTCTTTAGCAACAAGGTGGAACAAAGAGAACAGGGAATTAGTCTATTAGTCAGAGAAATACTTGCCTTATAAAAAGAGAACTTTTTCAGATTTCACATGTTCAGAATCTGACTGATCATTACCATTCTCTTACAAATCTTTGCATTGTATTCATTTTCTTTTCTTAATCTATACATGTGTATAGATGGAAATGTAACATCACAGAAAAAGTAAGCAGAGCATTTTAACAGCAGCTGAAAGTACACTTGGATTTTAAAAGCACTGTTACTTCACATTTGTTTTATTGCTAGTAATAGATAAAATACATATCCAGTTTCCAAAGGAACAGGACCACCCCTAATCTGCAATCTTAGGGAGACTGAAGCTGAACTAGAGCCCTAACTTGGAAAGGGGCCCTGTTTGGTAGGTTTGGGAAGAGGTGGAATAGGACATAATAGGCACATCAGCATTGTGAAGAGCTACCTCAGAGTGACTAACGCAGCCATCTCAAAGTACCAGAGACAAATGACAGATTTCCACAAGAAACCTTCTCTTAGATGCTTGCACCAGTTCAATGACAGACATTTTCCATTCTCTTCTCCATATCCATGTACAGCTACAAGAGGATTTTTTTCAGCATGTTACTTTTCTATAAAGCCCTCAAACCGAGGGAGACGTTCTATGCTTCCCTTATTTAGTAACTCATGCAATATTTCGCATTGCATGCCATTCCCCCCAAATAACCCCACACAAAATGAGCATAAAAAGTGGTGTTTGAGAAAGGTATTTCAAATTATTTGCACTATACTGAAAACCTAGCTAAATCATGAAATTCACTTACTTAGGTTTTGATGCTGAAAGTCTAAAAGAGAAGTTTTCTCACCAGTAGAGCCTTTCTTTTAGTGAAGATTTTATCTAGAGAAAACTAGATCAAAACAATTCCAAGTGCTAATTATGTTCTGGATATGACGTTGCTCCACCTTCATAAGCACAAATAATGAATGGACAGGTTTTTAAATAAACAACTTCTCTAGCAGGAAATTAGAAACGTACATCCCTATTGAAGAGAAAATAGCAACAGAGCTCAATTTTAATTCACTGAAAACGATTCAGCAGTTTAGTCAGAATGGGAGAAGGACACATCAGTTTCAGGGGACTTGTGTATTAATAGCAAAACTGATCTGCACAGGCATGTCATGAGATCTCTCCAGAGCCCAAGTCAGAGGAAACAATGGAAGAGCTGCAAGTGGAAAATATGAAAACATTTGTGAAAAGGTTCAGTAGTCTTGCTTCAGACTAATCAATCACCTGGTAAGTACGTAATCAACACACATGAGAATTCCCAGAGTGCAATAACAGGTAGATAAAGTGGGTGATACAGTTTGCTAGTTCTGCTGCTACCACCATAAAGCAGCCACTCACACCGGTGCTGACAGTTATACCCTCTGGCCATCAGGTCTAATTAAATCGCTCCTATTACGTTATTTCCCCAGATATAGATGTGATCAAAGACAGAATGATATGAAGGAGGAACAGGGAAGTAGATTTAGGTATTAATTTTAAAAGCAAAGTGAGGTAGCCTGAGATATTACTGCAAGCCCTTCGAAAACCCAGCATGCTTCTGCCAGGAAGGCAGGTGCAAAAGCATGAGGTGATGTGCACCTGACCGTAATGTTGCCATTGAAAACTTGTGCCTTTTATAACTACTAAAACTGCTAGAAAAATGCAAAGCACACACACAGAGGAGTAGTTTATGGATAGCAGGTTTATCAGTCATATTATCTACAGGTTATTACAAGTTACAGTACAGCCTACTTCAAAATTACCATAGAATGTGTTAGGTTGGAAGGTACCTTTGAAGGTCGTCTAGTCCAATCCCCCTGCAGTTGGATCAATTAGGATTAATTGATTCTGTTTCAAATAGTCAGTGCAGTTGTCACTTTTTTTTCTCTGAAAAGACAAGTACTCTTTGAAAATCACATCATACTCACATTACTGGCCCAAACCCAAGGTTCAGTCTAACGGTTGCACACATACTGGAAGGTGCATTCCAGCCCTCAAACCATCTGCCTACCACCATGCACTCCTTGCACACGTCCTCCCTTCCACAGACTCAGGCAGATACCAGACACAATTCAGCCCTCATGTACCCTGAACACTCCCCAAACTTTGTGTTCTTACATGAGGCACATAGAGCTTTGTGCAAACAGGGGCCTAACAGAGTAATTTCGAAATTACAGCTCTGACAGCAGACTAGTATGACCATATTGGTACAATTCCAGCAGCTTCAGTAGTGACTGGCTCAGACACAGGTGTCTTGACTTTAACATGCAGGGATGGTTTAGAAATGCAACACCGTGAGCAGTCAGCTACTACTGAGAAGTGTTTCTGGGTGCTATCCTTCCACTCTCCAAAATGCCCTCATATGGATCATGGCTGGAGGACAGGACTCAGACATTGTGCCCAAAGATGATTGATACTGCACCAGATTCGGAGCCTTTCACTTCCAGAAGGATTAATTAAAACTCCAATAAATACAACAAACAGCTTGAAGATTTTCTTTTCCTTTCTCAGCGTAACAGTAAATCTCCTCCATGGTTTCCAGTGACAGAGTGCCTCCTAACCTACAACAGCAAGATCACTACAACACAGGTATGGTACAATGGGGAAATGTTGTAAAGGACAGGCCTCAAAGCTTATGAGAAATACTAACAAGACTGAGGGATAACAAACAGTAGCAACACCCTAGTGTGGATCAGCATGTGGTTTTACCAGTTTTCGTATAAACAGCAAAGTAATCACTCCTGTCCCAATCTTTGCACCAACTTCTGTTTCAGAGATTCTTGCCTGTACAGTTTCAAAGTTGCTTTGAACTCTCCAGGTTTCCTTTTTCAGCTACTGTCCTTTCTGAGCAGAAACTATCCATGATAAATACTTGGCTGACAATTTTTTGCAAATTTGATATTCACCTAAAACTTTCATTTCACCAGTAAGGTCCTCTGCCCAAGTTAACACCAATGGAAAGCTGAATTACACCGTGAACCAAAACCAATCCAATCATTCCATACAGGTTAGTTCCCATTTAATTTTTTACTCATTTTTCTAAAAGGTACCTCAGATTTCCCCTCACCATTAATGAACCTTGCTGAACTGAGCTCAGCAGATCTTCGTGTCAGTGCCCAGTGGGGAACCTGTCCATGGTGAAGACAGTCTGTTTGCTTCCGATTCATGTGTCTGACCCGGCACAATCAGTGAGATTTAAGGAAAAGGTGGAGTCTTTGAATCCTGAAGCATTTTATAACAAGGCATTATCTTTCATAGCCTTCAATGCTGCATCTTAAGTTTTAATCCCTGAGAACTACCTTGCCTCCTACTCCATTATGGAGAACAGTGGCTTTCCATCCCATTCTTACCATGATTTTTCTTTAAAAATACCATAAAGAAAAACATGCTAAAGCCTGTCGCTGCACAAGCACGCAAAATGCATAGCATGAAAATGAGAAAGCAAAACTTTGAAGTGTGACTGTAAATCACTAGTGCAACTTAAAAAGGAAAGTAAATATCCAGGACTTCAGGTATCACTGAATCCCATGCTTTTTGTCCCATTAACTAGCAACCTAATGTCCTGGCACACTTTCTTTGGCTAGATTCTGGAGATCAGATGTAGTGTATCACGCTTCTGTGAGTGTAAGCAATGGGCACAACACGCATTCAAATCACAAATGTCTGTTGCCGTACTGGGTGTCTAAATGAAGGGTCCAAAAAGTATGAAAACGTGTTTCTTGCACAAGAATCCTCTAATCTGCAGCTCTTTGTTCACTCACACTTTCCCCAGGCAGGTCTCCGAGTATTCATGTGTCCTCAGGGGAATTTTGCATCCTAAGACGTTACTGCCCCAAGCTGTCAACCTCAACCTTTCCACAGAGGTCACTCACAACAGTAGCTCAAGAGGAGATACCAACCTGTCAGCTGAGAAAGGCGAGATGTGCACACACATCCTGCCCTGTCAACGCTTGTATGGGCATGTTAACCTAGGGCACAAAAAGATGGTGATGTAATACCAGGAGCTGCTGAAGCAACGTTTGTCAGAAGATGTCTGCATGCTAAACACAAGCCTTACCACAAAAGGGATTTTAAAGCATTTTAACTTCTGTACAGCCAGATACTAAATCTACGAGCACTCTGGCTGAAGTCAGCATGACTATATATATACACCTATGATTACGTCTATATGCCTTACTGTTGGTATTTCTAAAGCAAAGTGAAAAAATCTAGAAGATACCACCAGCACAACCCCCTGGGAGATCACATTAACTGAAACAATCAGGTAGTTGACACATGGTTTCTGCTTCTAATGAGGCATGCCAACTGCACAGAAAATAAAGGGATACAATCCCTGAAACTCCCAGATAAACAAATATTTAGTCTTAGGATGGAAAGCACTGTTATCCTGAGAGCTAACTACCCAACAGCTTACCATAAGTTTCTTGCACTTCATGCAAACTGTGGCCACACAGACAACAGATCTGACCTACCACAGTAGCTCCTGCATTGTGTTTCTTTAAGGGACACATTTAATGTGTGTCCATATGTCTTCCCTTTTGCCTCAGAACTCCTATGAAAGTGATTAAAGCTGGGTACGTTCAGATGGCTGGAAGACAGAAGGTTTGTCTATGTGCAACTATGAATATCACCCGCTGATAACTTACTACACTTCTCCATGGGACACAAATGTATATACAAAAACAGGGCTAAGAAGCTGGATCAGGACATTCCTGCAACATTGGCAAAACCTGGTGATTGTGGCACTGGCACAGAGAGATATTCCATGCTCAGTTCCTTTCTGCAAGGAATACGGTCCAGTAGTCCTAATAGTCCAATAGTTCCTAAGTCATCATTGCAATGCTTTTTATTATCCAGCAGCAATACTTAATTGTTAAAGAAATAGTGCCTGAGGATCTGTAAAACTACACAGAGGTTTCACTGATCCCCAGTGTGTGTGTTGTGATACTATATAGGTACAGATATATGGATATATTCAAAAATACATAAATCTGCAATGCAAACTTCAGAAGATGGAGAACAAAGAGAAATCAAGATTTATTCCCATCCCAAAAGAAGCAAAATATAAATATATTATAAAAGGACAGATTAACATGTCTAATTCTATGGAAAGTAGAATATAGATAAAAATGTAAAACTGTAGTTAAAAGAACAAAGAGAAAAAATTAATAGGATGAAACATACACTCCAAGGCAAAATGGTAGGTAAAACTGCACGACTGTTTTCAAAATTTCTAAATGAGGACAAAAATAGTCTGTTCTTGGGAAATGACTGGTAATAAACAGTTATCATTATCATACAAAAACCGTTGCTAGTTTCTAAAACTTGTTAGATATATTCTCATTCGCTGGTCCACAGAAGGATATTTTTGTTACACACTTTGCAAAAAAATTTAAGGCAGTAGAAGATTTTATTACAATTGCTTAGATCAGCAATTATGTTTTTCTTCATTCTCTGGCCACAGATTAAAACTGTAAACTTTATATTACCTATTTTCCTCTTTCTAGTCAAAGTATCTGAGAAGTTCCATTTCTACCTATTAAAGAATAGAGTTTTCATTTTCAAGTTAGAAGTGTAGACATTCCCTTGTTTCTTCACTCACTGTGCGTTTTTTGGCTGAATTAAAATTTCAGTGTACAAGATGTGAAGGTATTTTCAAGTTATACAATAGTTTGGTCAAAAGCTAAATCACCTAAAGGTGAAATAAAAAAAGCCTATACTAATATCCATGGTAACTTTGTTTTGCATTTCACCCAGGATTTCACTGTTGCACCCAATAAATGATGCTACCTCTCCCCTGAGGTCACTGTCTACACAATGAATTGCAGAAGTATCGATTGTGTATCACGTATTTACAGGTGCATGAGATAGTGGAAGGTCTATATCCCTTCTGCACTCCGTAGTCCTCTGCTTACTTCAGTTTTGGTTTTTTGGTCATTGCTTTTAATCAAGTGGACATTTTCAACCGAAACATAGACATGCAGTCAAGTAGTTCTCATGGTAATTGACCTCTCTGAAGGAGAACGCAAGTCCTGCTTTGCATCACGTTACTTTTCTCACTGTTGAGCAAACAGATTCTGACCATTAGCTCCTAACTCCATTTAACTGGAGCTAAAAGAGCATACCACCCATAGAAAGGTATTGCCACATCTGTGTCCAAAATCTCAGTTTCAGAATCTCTTTTGAGAATCGTTAGAAAGAATAAAAGCATCATACCCAGACAATGCACAAGCAGACAGGACTGAGGGTGGGAAACACACCATGATTTCAACCGCTGAAGCCAAACCATTATTAACTTGCCACGGTCAGGCAGCAGGACCCATTTTATGTTTTGAAAACAATTTACTTAACGGAGAAAAACGACTCATTTTCTGTACAAATACAGCATTTGATTTCTTTTTAACCCACTGAAGGAGTAACTTCTGGTGAAGCTGATTATTTACTAATTTGTTCCAAATACATTTTTCTGGCAGTAAAAAGAGTACATGTACAATTCAAAGATATTTTAAAGAAAAAACACAGATAGAGCTCATAATTTAGAGGTCATAATCAGACTCATCAACTAGAGTGAGGGTTTCTATTACTGTATGCAAACGGCTCTCCAAAGGGAGCTTATTTAAGCTGTGATCTGATAGATACAACATCTTCCATCACATTGTGGACATCACTGGATTCCCAAGGCCAGAAACCAAGTTGTCATTCTTAGACACAAGTCAGTGATGGGTCAGGTGTCCTGACCACACGCTAACAATTAATTCCTCAAGGACTGAGCTAAGGTCACGTAGCAGCTTTAAGGGAAACGATGCTACAATTCAGAGTTTAAAGTCCAGACTGCCATAGGCGCAGAAAGGTGAGTGGCTGCATTTGGCGAAGCTCTACAGATGAAGCTTCTCAGCAGAGAAGCTAGCAGGATCAAAGCTGTGCCTTCAGGCTAAGACTGAGGAACCCATTTCATGGATGACTTGAATTAAACTTTGACGCATTAGTGAATCATTAACTCATTGTCTCCCTGTGGCATTAGTATTTGTAAGCCACCTTAGTTAGACCATAGACCATTCAGCAACCCCCCACCTTAAGGAACAAACCCAACACCTAATAGAACACTCAAAATAATACGGAGCATAAAGCATTAGCTTTAAGGCCACATTGGCTTTTCTGTTAGCAGAAAAAGTGCAAATAAGAGTTAACATTAAAAATTAAATGAAATAAATATGCTCTCTAATGAACTAATATATGTGGGTAAGGTAACATCTGCTACTTTGTTTATAACAAATGTGTCAAACATTAGATTTGCCAGCATTCACGCGCATGTTCTGAGGGAAGTTGGAGAATTTGCTTTATTTGCCCAGCAGAAAATGGAAGATTTTATGTATGTCATAGCAGAGTATTATCAATCCCGAGAGCACAAGGACAGAAACGTAGAATTTTCTTCATAAACAAAGAGACAGCCCTTCTCATAACTGCTGTTTGTTGGTTAGTACAGAAAAGACATCTTAATTGAAGTGGATTGGGAACAAGGAAAGAACATATTTTTTAAGAAGTTCTGACCTATTTTCTATCTCTAAATAAAATGCTAAGTAATGAAGTTATTAGTAAACTGCACTATGTCAGGATTAACCCTGAGAGGTATGTGACACTCCTGCTTCCTTTGTTCTTCTCTTCCCTTGCCATATAACCCTAAGAGGAAAATTCTCACAGAGAGCAAAAGGGATAACCCCTATTTAACTAATATTTAACAAAACATTTGTAACTTTTCAAGTTCTGTTGTGACACCAGAAAGTATTGCTAGTAATTCAGAGCAGAAATTATTTTAATTTTACAAACTGCATTATTTTATTTTTTGGTTACTATTACATAGTAAAGTGGTTAAAATGGCACTAGACTTTTCTCATACTTCTCCTGCATCTTGCTTTTAGTAATTAAGCCCATCAACTTTCTTCCTTTTTACTTCAAGTTGCCTGACATTCCAATAGTACACAAGAGAACACTACGTTCCTCCCACCCAGCCTTCCAGTTTGATTTGAAGTATCCTTTGAGTTGTTTATACCCTTATGTACAGCTACAGTCCTATTTTAAGGGCTCTTCATCATTTGCTGTTTCTGAATATTTTGAGATATGAACAAATCTTTCATTTTAAATATCTGGACTGGGCAGGTCTGGTCATTTCTGCAATTGTTGGTTTGGGCCTCCTTTCACATACCTTTCAAATCTAGCTATTCCTCCCTTTGTGATAACTCTGTTTACAGGTAACTATACAAGATACATTTTTCTAGGTTAAATGTTTGATTCCTATCTCATATGAAGTGCTGGCCCCACTGATGCAGACAGTAATGCTCCCACTGATATATTTTGTGCGGGCTTCTATAATCTATATATAACGCACCCAGCCTTAGCTATTAATATCCAAGTCTCTTTACTAGTCCAAACATTTCTGCAAACATCACCATTCTGCTGCTCTCCAAACATCTAAGGGAAATGCGAACAGCATGAATTAAAAAAACCAAGTAGCATGCTGACAAGAAGAGAAAAGCTGTGATAAGTAATAATTTATCATGTATCTCCAGGAATTTTATTATTTATGCTGCTGCCAATAGTAATTTAACATCAAACTGTACACAAATAAACTAGTCCAGAAAGTTTTTTACAACACAACATGCTGTAGGCAGAAGTTTCCTTAATGAAAAACAAATTTAAATACAAATAGCATTGGATTAAGGCTTTCATATTAAAATAATCCAGCCTGAATGGAAGGAAAATGCAACATAACTAAAACAATAGACACCCCTTTGTTCTGCGCTGCCAAAGGCAGAGACATTTCAAAACACTCATGTTTGTGGCTGAAGTTTATGAGAACTGCTTGGGCCTATGATGACTATCATCCAAGATCAGGGTACAGGAGGCAAGGGGATGATGCTAAATTTCCCAAGTATCAGAGTAAGTTGATGAGTTTTTTGAGATGCAGGTGGAATGGCTGTCCAGCTGTCCCTTTCCCTCTACATCTGCACAACAAAATGGAAATTAATTTCTAAAATCGTTTTCAACACTGCAGATCACATACAGATGGAACAAACTCTTCAAAGGATAAAAACAAAATGTGCCTCATGCATCCTACATGCAAAGGCTACATTATTAACACTGAGGAGAGCTATCAGCAAGTGAGCAAAAGTTTAAATGAAATTGTTTTAAATGAGATATTTAAAAGCTAAAATGAAGTTGTGCTGCTGTGGATCAACTATAACCTGTGTTTTGAAAATATGATATCAGAATGAATTAAAAGATAATTGCATACAATAAAATGAGACAAGAAACAGCAACAGTTCTACATTATAGGTTTAGAAATTGCCCACTAAGTCTCCCCCAAACCTGAAAAGCAGCATGTATCAATAGTAAAATTGTAGGAGGACAAACAAAATCAAAACAATTCCCTAACTATAGATGTCAGCAAAGACTCTTACGAGTCTTATTGAACCATTCAAATGGGCAGTCTGAGCTTTAATTCAGGAAAATGCTCTGATATTCAGGATGTTATTTCATGGGTACTGAATAATTAATGAGGATGCCTTCCTCAATACTCTGTTGCATTTTCACTTAAAGATCTTAGATTAATAAGAGTAGCTCAGGTTTTAGGTGAATGTAGTCATCAGTGTCCAATAGGGCAGGGTCATCTGCAGCTGGTTAGCCAAACATTTTGACTGTCATATGGCAGAAACAGAAATTCACTGTCCTATGTCAGGGCAGCCATCTTCAAATAACTTTTAGGCTCCCTTCACTGATCATTGGAAAAGATGAAAAATCAAATCTGTGATGAGTGTCTAAGTTTCACTCTAGTGAATTATTTCATAAAATCTAGAGGAGATAGAGGGATGGGGGTCAGTCACGTTGATACTGGAATGAATGATCTTTGAAGAAGAGCTCTCAGGATACCTGCACATGTTCTACTATAGATTGGACTGCAGTGAGAAATGCAGTTGGTCAATAGGTACTGCTTCAAAGAGCACAGACAATCTACAGATTCAAAACAGAAACTAAAGTTTATTCCATCAACACAACATTGATGAAATGTTAGTTAAAACCACAGGAAAAATGTGCATAGAAACACATCGCACACTCAACTGGCAGTCAAGTCTGGCAGAAGTCTATCACCTAGTGACAGCTTGCTTCTCTCTCCGTTGTCAGAGTGATATAGAGGAAAATGAGTAGGTAAGTCCTGGGCTTCATTACTCTATGAAGAAAATAGTTCCCAAGAGAAAATGGATCATCAAGTTGGAAGTATTTTGCTAAAGTGATCATAAAGTCCTAAACATTTTGTAATGTTTTCAGATTGTTCAAGACAACTATAATCATATTTGATGCACTGAAAACCAAACTTGCTGATATAGACAAAACCACTCAGTACTAGGGAAGAATATTTAATGTAAATAGTAAGGAAAGGACTGAAATTTAACTCTTTCCTATAAATTTCCCACTGCCAGGTTCAAGGGAGATTTGTCTAGTGTGTAAGAACCATAATTGCAGCCTCCTCCTTTCAGTTTGGTGGTTATTTCCCTAAAAGACAACTATCATGTGCTTTGGACAGCTTTGTTACCTGTACTTGTGAACACTGCACATGTCAAAAGAAAATATGACTGTTAGGAATACCATTGGCAGCACACTAATGTCATTACTTTGAGGTAGCACACACAGTGGGAAACCTTAACTGAACTAGGAGGAATCTGAACTGTGCAAGTGGGGAATGAATCATTCTTTCTATGATTTCTGTTATCTAGAGGAAAAAAACCTCACTATCTCATTTCTTCTTTCTAGTTTAATTTCTCTTTTGCTTTCTTCCACTTATTGATGTAGCTGGAACAGCTACATAAAACAGCAGCTTAACACCTTCACTGTAAAGGGTTTACTTAGGTAAAGAAACCATAAGAAAACAAACTTTCTGACCAGGGAGCATCTTAGGATAAGAGACACCCTGACATGAGATCAAGTGGCTTGTACAGACAGACATGCAGCTGCACAGTGTAGCTGAACATCATTATGACCATATAATGATGTTCAGATGAGCTACAATATGAAGCTCCCAAGACAGTTTTGACTTTATTTCCACTATGAGAAGGGTGAAACAAGACAGCAAGAAGAGGAGGTTTAATTCCACTTCAATAAAAGCCAACATCTACTGGAGTGTAGGCTGGACCTCCATCTTTCAGAGCATGAAAATGTACTATCACACTCTGCTCTCACTATCTGAGGAACCTGTGCACCCCCTCGTAAGAAAAAGTGAGACTCCTTCCTTTTCCTTCTTGTTACCTACTGAGACATATGGCTGAACCCAAGTCGCAGTGGAAGAACACCTTGTAAGAATGGACTGGTGCTCCAAAACACATTTCCAAGTTGTAGATCGTTCTGAGTGGGCATTCAGCATACTGCAGATGATTTCAGTAGTAACTGCTAATACCCACAAGTGCTCCAGCATGGAACAAGATGCCATCGTTAAAGAATTAAGCAGTAACTGTGGTTTGAATCCATTAAAATAACACCTGTCAAAGTGTTCCAGTTGTTACAATAATTTCTCACGTTCCTTAATTAAATCTTCTTCCCTTGGTGTTTCCTAATAGAGGCAGACATTGCAGTGACATTGGTCAGACCTTCGCAAAGTTCCCTCAAGCAAGAGAAACACAAGCAGAGAAATCAGTTTAGCACATGGACAAACTCCCAAGGAGTCCCTGTGGAATCTTGTATCATTGGGGTAATCCCATTTTTCCCCCTTGAACTTGTTTAAGTAAATGCTCTACAAACGCATTAGGGGAGAGAAGGGGAAAAAAAACAAAGGAAGGAAAAAAATTACCACTGTGATGTAATGTCTCTGGCTACCTCAAAATAGGTAAGGGAAGGGAGCAAGAGTCAGGCAGACATTATTCGAAGTAATTTAAATTTTACTAGATTACATAAAATCAGAAAATCTGTCTGATTAGATAAAAGCCTTACATCAAAGAGAATTCTAAATTATGGTATAAATGAAAAGAGTTTTATGTTATTAAAACCTCATACCTCTGAAAACAGGAAGTTCTCTGCATTTCTCAAGGATACAATGGACAGAACTTTCTTTTAAATCTAAGCCCGAGGTGTAAATTCAGTTCAGTTCCAACAAAGGAATCAAAGCATTTTTTATTTTTTATACTTCATTATGTTATCTCTCAGCTTTGCCCCAAAACACTGCCAAAAAATACCCATCCTTGGTAAGAGCATTCCATTCAACCTCTGAACTGTGATCAAGTTCATTAGCAAGCTTTGCACTTGGAATGTATGAGAATGAACAAAGCATGAAGGGACATGTTCAGAGCTGACAGAGCAATCTGACATCTTTCTGTAAAGGCAAAATATGAGCTACAAAAATTTAGCCAATGGGATCTTAGAAAGATACTGTGTTTGTATCCCCTAAATATTGCACCCCACAAGAGTTTTCAGACTCATATTGCCATCACAGCCCTTAAGGAGCTTCGAAAAGCTAGCTACATTAACGAAGCCTGTGAATTTGAAGGACACTGATTAAATTGCATAAAACTCTGTAGACGGTTGAATTCAGAATTTGAATAGCTTCTTTCATGTGTCTTAATTCACCTTCACTGTAATTTAGATCAAACCAAATTAAGATCAATTTAATTGTAAGGTTGCCTATACAGAGATTTAGCATTGCTTAAGCTGCTAAAAATAATTCAGTCCCCTCAAAATTTCTTGCAGGATATGCCTACATATTATATGGTCCTGAGTGGCAAAGCCACTGTAAGAAGAGGCCATGTCCCTCTGACACCATTTGCCCAAGCCAGCTCTACTTGTCCCCTTGTCCCAGTGCTGCAGTTTGTCACAGACACACTTCTGAAGTGACCCAAACTGAAAATAACTTGTTGAAGCAAAGTTGTTGCCAAGAACAACATACACCACCACCTCAGATTTGGTAGTGGCACAATACCCAACAAGAGAAGCTAGGTGACCATCCATTGTGTTTTCTTTTCTGTATTGACTTGATTTTTGTTACCTTTTATTTTATCCCCCTCCCCTTTTGTGCATGGTGCCATGTCTTTGCTTCAGTTAACACAGAACACTTTTCTTAGTACTTCAACTTGTACTGTTTAAAACAGAAAAACAAGGAAAGATTTAGAGAGCTTTCTCCAATTATGATCAAATCCCAAATCTAACGACCACTTTCTCATTTCATACAATATGCCTACGTGACACACAAGCCACAGGAAATGCTCATCTGTTTAACCATAGCCATGCTATGAGCTGCTCTGCTGACCATTTTTGAACCACTTTCAGTGCATGCAAGCACTACCAAAACCCCTCAGATTATGATGCACTTAAAACATATCAAAGTGTCTGAACAAAATCACCTGTGGCTGCTGTTAGCATTACAATCTTTTGGTGCTTCCACATCCACACAGCTGGGGACTGTTTTACATGTAAAGCAGACCCATATTATAACATGCAGCTGCCAAAGATGCTCCAAAGGTCTGTTAGAGTCCATTTTTCTTTGAACTGCAGTGCCTGCTAAAGTACATGCAAATTTCATTGAAGTTGTATTTGATTTTAGCTCACATCTCACAGAGAACAAAATATATAAAAGACACCATGCTTGCCAGATTAAGGGTTCCTGACTACAGCTAGAAGAGCAAGCTCAAGTACAGATGGGAAATAAAAAAGCTGAGCTTTGATTTCTGTTGGAATAGGTACAGGAGCTCATCTACATTCATCAGAACCTCTATCATCTCACAATACATTCAAGTAAGCAGAAGGATTCTGTAGTCTGCCTCTGTTTTCATGTTTGAAATCCAGCTCACAACAGTGAGAATTTGCAGGTAGCTCAACAGGCTGATCCTTCTGGTCCACGTGGGATAAACTAGAGGTGTTCATGTGTTTTATGTATTGGTAGAGTTGCCTTTGCATCCAAGCCAAAAGGAGGTATTTCAAATAAGGCTTGGAGGCAAAGAAAATCCTAGCATACATAAAGCGCACAAATGCCTCTAGTTTAGCCCACACATTTTTACCCAAGCAGAGCAAATATACTTTATCAGAAGTCACAAGTTTCCATCAAGACCAAGTGTTTTACTTAGGCTAAATACCAAGGCTGTTTCTCAATCTCTGCCCTTGCCAGAGGCACATAAGTTTTTTAATAGGCTGAATCTGAGTGGTCCTGCTTATACAGGGAGCTGGAACGACCTCCAGAGGCCCTTTGCAACCTATACCGCTCTGCTTGCCTACAAATAGCCATACCTGATGGCAGAATGTAATTATAAATCAGAAGCAAGCCCCTCTAAGAAGAGCTGCTGACATCATGATCATTATATTAATGCTAGTTGAACTACAGGTGAAATGCCACCAACAAATCTCGACCTGTGAGATTACACATCTTTCCTCTGATCGATTCCACTGCATTCAGCCGTGACACAGGGGATGGTCTAGCAATCCAGAAGGTTTGTTTGACTGTGCCAAGGAAACCTTGTGACTTCTCATGGCTAGAGCTGCCAGATACAGAGTCCATAAGTAAAAGTGTTTGCATTTACAAATGCAAAGAATAATCATCCAATGTTATTTTGTTAGGTTTCTCCCTGTGCATGCTTAACATCAAAGGGTGAAACAGCATGCATAAAATACCACCACAGTAAAAAAACCTTACTGTTTTCTGTATCAAAGTTACCACAATGCTGCATATTTATTTCTTGCTCTTACAATAAAGCAGTAAAACTTGCCACCCTGCTTGCCATTCACAGAAAAGGATTTTTTTTAATCAAGACCTTATAAGTAAGGAGATTTAGTCCTCAGCAAGTATGTGAAGATACATATTCAAGAGTTGTGCTCAGAGTGTGATGCAAAAACACTAAGTTTGTCTAGTTTGGGTTTACAGACACAATTCTTAAAGAATTCTTAAATGCATCTTTCTGTTGGGTTTTTGCTTGTTTTGTGGGAAGAAGGTTTCCTTTTCTTTTTTGCTTTTGCAGGCATTGTCACATTATGTCCAAAGCTCACATCTTTCAGATAATACACCAGTGTTGCCCTTTTAAGTCATAATTTATGTGACAATACACCGGAGGAAAAGCAGACAATAAAAAGCTTGAGGTTTTGATATCTCTGTCAATACCAAGCACCCATCCCAGCAATGTTCAAAAGCCTGGGTACCACTGATTTTCACTAAGCAAGGTTTGAGGAGCATTTTTACTACCTTTTATTCCTACCTTTGTCTAACTTTCTCCTGATTAAGATGAAGGGTGTACAAAACAGATTTGCTGTAAAACAGTGACATCTAACAGAGGAAAGCCACCACATTATGTCAGCAGAGCTTTTTCAGTAGTAATAGTCTGATATATGGCCTTAGTAGAGAGCAATTTCAAGTAGCAGGTTCCCTTGCAACTAGCAAATATAAAGTCATGATTCTAAGCTTCCTGTGTGGCACCACCTTTTCCCTGTCACAATAGCTGTAAGGTTACAGTGGTTTTGCTGAAAAGAATCTTAGTGAAACCAGGTCTTACACAAATGGGGAACGATATCATCACATGGCATTAACAAAGTCTGAGTTGAAAAACATGAGCCTAATTCTAACTCTTATTTGTTTTACAGCAAAATAAGCCTATGACATTAATATTATTGTAAACATATTAGATCAAACGGCTTGCATTTTTCAAGATAGGCTTCAATAATCAACATCTTAGCATTTAATAGATCATTGCTCTGATATGTTTGCAGGAATCAATGGTTAACGTTCTCTTTGTATTACTGACCTACCATGAGTCCCACCATACAGTTGTTTTGTCCTACATGGATCAGATCCCCATGTCATTTACAGAAAAATACCTTAGTTACAATGAATAAGACTTGAAGCTATTGAAATAATTCTACAGTTGTTCATGTAAGAGCATTTAGAGTCAGGAAGACTAGCTTGAGTTAGAGGTTTGTTTTCCTTATTGCTCCTCCTGAGACAGTCTGAGATTTCTGCATTCCATCAGTGGAAGCATCGAAAGTATTTTATAACAATCATAACATTAATTATCATCCAACTAAACACACTAATTGTGCTCCCTAAATACTTAATGTGAAATATGCAGTGTAGGAAACATTAGGTGGTTCAACTTTTCTCAGGCTTCTCTTTTTGTTATATACCTTAGCCGAGTTGCATTTGATGATCTGATGATTTCCTAATCAGAAATCCAGCCATCTTTACAAAAGAACAAGGAGGAAAACACAGCATGTTTAATTTGAAGAGAAAGTTAGTTCAGTTGAATTTTGAAATCTGTACTTTTCAAATGAGCTCATTTGTAATCAATGACACGCCACTTTCTCCACCTTGTCCATCATTTCTGTCACCCATCATAGAGAAATCATTAAAAGATCAAAACTTAATCACATGGAAATTAAGGTCACTACAGCACATGCAGAAGAAGCCACTCCTTCATGTGAATAAGGAAGCTTTTTATTTGTTGGGTTATCACGTCGTTTGAAAAAGCTTATCACCTGCTCCCAGAAAAAGTCATAATTTGCATGAAAGAAGGATCTCAGCGTGTAGTGCTGATAGCGAGGTTCCACAGATGATCTCTGCTGCAAAGCCTGCCACAGGAGATCAGGATAAAATTTTATTTTGGCTGAGAGCTGGCTAACTGCAGACTTGAACATCCTCTTATTTTCTAAGAGCACACAATTCATTAACATCAAGGTTCAGCAAATATCAGGAGATTTTGCAGCCCTCCTTGTATTCTAACCCTTCAAGGGCAGTGGGGTTTTGGACAGGAGAAGTGCTGCATTCGACAAGTGTGAGATTCCCTGTGTGGCTGCAATGTGCTTCAATCACCATGACTGTACATCTAGAATGATTTCACTGAAGCATAAAGGGGGTGCCAAATACTAAAGTGGTACAATCCTTGATGCTGTTGTGTTTGGCTACATAAGAGACAGTCAACAGCAAGGTCTGATAGCTTGTCTCCCACTGTTCAACATTAAGGTTAAATTATTTATAATAAATTAAATACACTTCAGTCATGATACATAAAAAATAAAGTCTACTTGTTGGAAAGCAGAAATAGCAAATATTACATGCCATGCCAAGTAAGTTTCTTATTTAGATATGCTGACCTCTTTTCCTGAGCACGTCGAGTCACTAGGAATTTCAGAGGCCTTCACAGAGCCAAGTGAACTATAGTTTGCTCTGTCACCCAAGGCTACACCCTCAAATGAAGCCTCCTTCCTTTTTACCTGGCCACGCAGTAAGCCCAGACAAAGCGATTGAATATTGTATAAAAGAATCTAGGAAAACAGTGTGTTACTGAGTAAATGTAACTATAAGAGTAAGTCCCTTTCAGGCACAGGTTTCTGCTGCCATCACAACAAACAGATTCTGAGATTAAGACAGCTAGAAAATGCAGCTTCAATATACAGCCCCCAAACACCATAGCTGACATCATCCAAAGGAAACATCAAGAGACACTGCACTGCCCTCTCCACTCGCAGCGATGACTACAGCACAGTTCAGGGGATGTGCCAGTGTAGGCCACCGTGGCACTGGCAGAGAAGCAGCAGATCCTGACATTTTCAAATGAGATGAACACATAGAATGAGACTAACAAAGAGGTGGAATGTGGGCAATGAAAATGTACCCACATCACATATGCCAAGTAAACAGAAGAATGCCTGGTACACCAAGCTTGGGTCCTAAGAAAAAGAAAAAATTGCACAAAATTAGCTAGTGAAAACACTGCAATAGGGAGCCTTAAGCTAGCAGCCCATTTCCTGGGACAAAAAGAGGTTACTGACTGCTAAACCTAATTTAAAACAAAACCTATCTGGAACAGAACCAGGTAAGTATGTGCATGAGGGAAGTAGTCACAGAAGAAACAGTGCAATATACTTGATACTGTTCTACATCATTTTAGTTCAGATCACAGCCCTGAGTGAGCAAGTGAGACACCTTTAAGGAAACACTGAGTGTCCCTGACGCTGGAATTAGACACTGGTTAAGCTCAATCACCTCAACCAGAGAGAAAATATAGCGGCAAGAAAGAAGGGTGAAAAAATCCCTAAACAATCCACAGCTACACAAAGCACCACTGCACCACCCTTCACCTCACCTGCCAAATAAACACATCAAATATTTATAGCATCAGGTCAGCCCTCTACAAAACAAGGAAAAATTACAGGAACATGCAGTTGTATCACACTTTGGTGAATGTACTGTGCCTAATTAATGGCAAACAGATGGCAAATCCCAGCTCAACTGCCCTGGTACTCTGTGTTGGGACTAGCACAAAGCACAGCCAGAGGTTTGTGGAGTAGAAGAGCCTTCATAGGAGATGGATTTGGAGAGACTGTATTTAGACAGTCATACAACAGGCACTGAAGGACTGCAGGCAAAAGGTCACTTTTCCATACTTCTCTGCACAACCAGTCTCCTTCACTTGCATGCTTTCCCATCTCAACAAAGAGGTTACTTTTGTGGCCCCAGACACTAAGTTTGTCTGAAATGGGGACTGCCCGTTTGTTATACTGACAAAACCTGCTGTTGTGTCTGATCAAAGCCTCCAAGGTGCTATCCACACTGCAAATAACTAGTAAAAGTTTAGAATAATTCCTTCCCTGATGACAGATTATCAGTTTGTGTTGCTAGGATAGTTCACTGTTCTCCAATACCTCTTAGAAATAAAGCAACAAAGATTAAGCATGTTTCCTTCTTCCTTTGCAAGATAAAGATAGGGATAAAAAGATAAAAGTTGGAAGAGACATCCCTGCCTCTGACAGATGTTAAACATGTCAGTCCTGGTACCAACCCCTTAGGAATGCCACTTGTGTCTCATCTCCATTTGGACACTGAACACTGGACCACAACTGAGTTTAACTGTCCAGTCAATAATCCTTATCTACCATGTTGTCCATCTGTCAAATCCATGTCTGTCATGGTTTTGCCCCAGCTGAGAGCTGTGAATCATGCAGCCACTTGCTAAGAGGGAGTGGGGAGCAAGGGAGGGAAAAAGAAACCCAGGAACAACCAAAACCTCACAGGTTGGGATAAGGACAGCTTACTGGAACAGCAGAGAGATAGATATAATAGGACTTCATAGCAAAGTATGCACAACTGATGATACACAATGCGGTTTTGCACCAAACCACACAGAGCCATCCCAAAACTCAACCATCCCCCAAAAATGTGTCCTGGAGCTGGGGGTTCCTTTCTCCACCAGCCCTCCCTTTATGCTGAGCATGGCATAATTGGCATGGGATACCCTCTTTGGCCAGTTTGGGTCAACTGTCCTGACTGTGTCACCCCCACACACCTTTTTGTTAGCAGGACAATATGAACAACTAAAGAGTCCCTGGCTGCTTGGCAACAACTAAAACATCCCTGTGTTACCAGCACAGCTCCCATCTGAACTCCCAAACACACATTCCACCAGCTGCTAGAAAGAAAATTAACTCTATCCTGGCCAAAACCAGGACACACTCAAATCAAGAGACAAAGATGTCATGTGGGAACTCATCAAATGCTTTGCATAAATTCCAGTTGGTTTGTTTTTTAGACTTGCATGCACATACAAACTCCCCAGAAAGTCTCCCTTTCGCTACAGAGCGCAACTCCTTTCGCTCTGCCCTAAGGGGAGTTAGTTGCTTTCAGGCAGGGAGTTCCTATGGTGTAAGTTTTTCTTTGCTGACAAAAGAAGGTAAAATACTAACACAAAGGAGGTTATTATGTAACAGCATTAAGAGTTACGTCCAAATTTACACAGTGCCTGTTGATGACTTGGTACACAGTATTAATTTCACCCATTTCTCTGCAATGCATAAAGTTCTTATGTATTAATTCAGATACTCTAAAGTGACTTCTGTATGGAAGACTCCATGTGAAAATTACTATTTATGAGGTGTCAAGTGAACAGTATTACAGCTGTAAGACTATTTGGTAGAGACATGGGACATAAAATGTTAAGAAACTGACATACCTTGTTAATTAAAAATGCCAACATTTGACATTTTTATTCCCAAGAGAATTGATGCATTAAAGATACATTTAAATTTTGGGGAAAAGCTGGTGCTAGGAATGCTGATTCACAATCCACAAAGGTAGATTTCCAACCAGAGTGCACTACAGTTTCAGATCACCTTATAAAAAAAGGGAAAACAAACAGAATATACACATTCCTGATTTTCAAAATTATTTTTATACCTGGCAGTTGATGGAGGGCTGTTGATGCCCAGTGAACAGAAGTGGCATAATATCATCATAAGGCACTAATCAGACAGACTTCGGAGTATTTTTCCCAGAAATCTTAGTATTTCCCTACAACAGGGTGCTTAAAGCAAACTGCTTTAAGCATCAGTGAAAAAAAAACCAAAAAAAACACCCCACTGATTTATTTCCTTCCTAACCCAAACATAGAACAGTGTCATATGTGACCAACCTATGGCATACCAAGAGATTAATCATAGCGGTCAATAAATTCACACAACTGTAGTAGTAGATACAATAGCAATTCACACATCGACATAGAGTTCAAGTGAGGAGAAGAGGGTGAGGCACACAACTTGCCACTGACCAAAGAACCTACACCAGGACTAAGAGGGTACCACTTAATTGTTCAGGGCAGCATTTGGCAGGTTTCAAGCCAAAGCCAATCAGCAGCATTTCTGTCAGTTTGAGCAAGACACAAGCTGTCTTATTCATACGACTGCCTCATAGTTTATATGTAACTTCATGTTATTTTTCAATGTGTACCAGCAAGTTTCTGTGTTTGAGCTTCTTTGTTATTTATGTGGAACACAAATGCTTCTGCAAAACAAACACAACAAAACCTGCTCATAACGGGCACCAAAGGGACTTCTACTTTTCAGCTCTTCATAGCAGCTGGTTGCATAAAGTAGGGTAATTGGATTCTAGCACTCAGACAGCTGAGCTTCACTCACTGTGAGAAGCAGTGCTGCCCCAAGTGAAGAAAGCAACACAAGTAACTCTAGCTCACAGGTACCTTGGACATACTGACATCATCTTCACGACGTATCAGTATGCTGCATTCCCCCTGTGTGGGATGAGCAGGAAAACCATCTGCTGGGGTGGGGTTAGTGTGGTAAGAGCAATGCAGAGGCCATTTGAAGCATCTGGAGCATCTCAAGTTGAACATAACATACAGGAAGAGAAGGCTAAAGAGAAGGATGCAGCAAAAAAGGAAAAAAGACCAAATTATAAAAAAAGACAATAAAGAAAAATCATGGTGAGAATTAGAAGCAAATGATTAGTCTACAGACTCCTCTTACACCTTCTTTAAGTCCACCTTATTGCAGACTGTTCTATAAAGAATTGTTGCACTGTGGCTATATCTATATTGTAGGTTTCACCTGAGTCCCTACAAGTGGTTTTTCCCAGGTTACATATAATCCATGAATTTATCTTTTACTGCCTGCTGCAATTTGAGTGCAGGAGTTGTCAAATGTCCTTTTGTATTTAGAAGGAACATTCTCCCATGGTTTCCTGAGGGGGGAATATAATCCTTGGACATTTGGAACAGAGAATATTGCAAGTTATCTGCAGAAACACAGGTGAGAATAGACCAAGTGACAGCACACCAACACAGGAGGGAATCTGTTCAGACTCCACACCTACCATGGCCTAACTATGCAGCAGACTTACCTTTATCTGTGTCACCATGGTTATTTCCCAGCAGTCCCTTTTGGAAGATGTGCAGGAAAATGTTACAAGAATAAAGCTTTGAGAAAGTCTTCCTAGACATGACCAGTAAATATCAAAGACTGCTGAAGGTAAGTGGAAGATGAAGGCAACAAAGATAACAAAAGGCATAGCCTGTCTTTTTTTTTTTCCCCCTACTGATGTTCTGAGATGCCATTTGAAAACTGTTTATCTCGAAGCATACAGGCACATGCTAGAGGCTGGGCATAATTATTTAGACTCACTGACTCACAGATGTTACCTTTAACTGGTTTGTCAGTTGTCATGCACCATCTGACAATCATGTTGAAGAGATGAAGTAGAAGCCAGACTGCAGGTGTACTTTCTAACTATAGTGCTGTATATCGCACCAAAGCAACTGTCAGAGGCAGAAACCTAAGAGCAGCTCTTTGGGTAGATTTACACACTAGTGAGACATGAAACAGGAGTGTCATGCACTCCAGGAGACACCAGCCCTTTGGTTTACATACCAGGGCTGAAGATCAGAGACCTGCAGAGCTACCATGCTTAGGTGCCAAGGGTATATGAAGCATTCATAACACTACTGATATTTTGCTGTCAGACTAAGGTCATATCAAGGAAGCCTTTGCTAATCTTAACAGTATTTTAAGTCATGATGCGTTTATAAAGCTGTAGAGGTCACTAATCTAAGAGTTAAATTGAATGAATTTGGTGAGTGTTACAATATAGAATAAAAAAATGAAAGCATCCAAAGACATAATGGGACAGCAAAGGATCAAATCCTCACTGAAAGTGTGTTGGAAAAGGGTGACTGTTTCCAAAGGTTCCCCTAGAACACTTTGTCAGCCTGTATTTCCAAATTACCTCTTAAAACACAATTTCTTCTCAGAATAATCTCTCTCATTTAATCTGAGATCATCCTACTTCAGATTGCTTCTTGTCCCCACCTTTTTTCTCTAATATTCAGACTGTGAACACTACCATATTTCTGATGTAGCACTGTCCAGAAAAGAAAACAGAATTTGTAGCCTGAACTTTTATTTTACTTCATGCTGCAGTTTCCCAGTCACCAGTGATTTCACCTGCTTCACTCCCAAAGGTTAAAAGCCTTTCTAATAGCATCTGTGGCAATAAAGTATTGATACTCACTAGAGAGGCTGACTTCTCCCTCTCTCCTATTGGTATCTAGCTATTCCTGTTGCAGAGCTTAAGCCAGGCTACAGCAGTGCCAAGCTTTAACTACAGATGAATTCTTTCCAATGTACTTTTCAGTGTCATTTCTAGACATGTTTTACATTTTTATTGCAAATTCCATTCCCCATGGAGCTCCAGCACTTAACTATGCAAAGGACTGCACCTCAATAGACTGTTAATGTTTGGAGAAAGAGGCAAGAAATACTTCTCAGCATGCGGTACAGTTAGAGGTAAAGGTAATTTGGGACCAGTACCTATCAGGCAAAATGTCTCCAATACATGTAACTGAATTAAAATGTGATTCAATGCTACCAGGATATAAGCTACCAATTTTTACAGTGTTATACTTCAGCATTTCTTGACAGACAGTTTGTAAACACATTGAAGTCTCACAGTATAAGTAGTTAAGTTTAACATGTTAAACGCATGCAACAACACCACATATCTTACCTGAACTTAATTATGCTTAATTAGCTTATATTGTCATACCTTTGCCATATAGCATGCCAGGTTGATAAACAGCATTATTTAAGAAGGGTCAAAGTTGTGGTAAGAAGTTTACCATGCTTAAGTTCAGTTACACATTTTTAAGAAAAAAATTAATACATGTGGTCTCCTAATATGTGAGGCTAGATCTTGCTCTAGGTTTCAGAGGACACCAACTGCAAGAGCACCAACCAGCTAAATGAAACGCGACTGCCTCAATATGAGCTTTGCCCTTTTTCCTGCAGCAAGACATTCAATGCTACAAACCATGTTCTCTCCAACTTACAGAAATTATTGACAGCTGAATCATCAGAAGGTGTTTTTGCATGGGCATATTAAAAACAGACTGCATAAAAATTCACAAGCTGTTTTCAAATTGAAGCAACAAGTCATTGCAACTAACAAGTTAAACAAGCAGATTCTTCTTGTTACAGGCTTAAAAAAAACCTGATCCCCACTCCCCCCAAAAAACCCCAACCACTCCTTGAGGACCATCTCAGTTCAAGAGAAATTAAAGTTCTTTTACCTGGGAAACCACTTTGCATTTTTCTGCCTCACTCCCAAAGCCACTGCCTCCAATGGGCTTCTTTTCTGTAAAACCCTTCCAGTCATATGAAGTACAAAGACCTAGTGATATCAAAAGCAAACAAATCAAACATTTAAATAATTTAAAATAACTTAATGAAGGTAATGTAAGGTAACAAACTCATATTCTGATAATGTAATTTAGAAAAAACAAGAGAACAGTATCCTGGAGGATACTCAAACTATGTCACATCAAATTAAATCAAAATGCAAGAACTACCCTTCTGCCTTCTAAACGCAGAATGAGTCCATGCTGAAAGTGTACATTCCTTCAAAGGCAAAAAGCTGACACAAGAGATCTAAATTACTGATGGATGGAGGGAACAGTGAATTAAAGACATTTCCCAATCTTGATTAATCTGTAAATTGTATCTTTGAGTTTTTTCTGAAAGGAACATAAGGAACATATGGACAATCAGTGTCAGATTAACATCTAGATATGATTGGATCACTGAGTACTCCTGCACCTTTCAATACTGTTTCATCACACTATGCCCAAGAGGTACCTTCCAAATAATTCTTATTAGAGAGTGAACTAATTAACTAAGCAGAAAGACATTCAGAGACTCCTGTCAGTACAAGTCAATGATTAAATCTGGCACATAGCTCTTAGTGTTATTTGAAAAAAAAAATAGGTAAGATTTTCAATTAGTGTAGATTATGTAGAGATTTACAGATTTCAACGGCTTTCTAACACTTTAACAACTGTTGCAAATCTTCAATAAGACATTATCCAACAACAGATGTTAGTCTCCTTTGTTTCTACACCTAAACGCAAGGAAGAATACCTTCCAGAACAGTCCTGTTTACAATTTTGTCTCAAGGGAGAAGGAAAAAAAAAATTACTTCAATAAAAAGCAAGAAAGAAAAACAGCTTCCTATTCACAGCAGCTAATTATGTTTACTAAAAACCCCCAGAAAATTTCAGAAATTACTTTCAGTAAAATGCAAATAGTAGTAGAGGGAGATAAATAAAATCCCAACAGAATTGCTTGCTGTGATTTTGCAATCACAGCTTTCAGAGGCAAAGAGCTGAAAAAGAATAAAAAGTTACTTCCCAATAACACAGAAATAATAATGATACAACTAACCAGTCAACAGAGGCAGAAAATGGGTAACTAGAGGAGAGTGACAGAACTAGCTGTTAGTGACATAGTGATAAAAAGGAGATGAAAACGCAGCAGAAAACCCTGATGCAAACAAGTACTTGTAAACTCCAGATAAAGAGCAGCTGAAGGCAATAACTCGGGCTATAACATGGCTGATAAAGCAGCCTTGCAACATTCTAATCACCTGCAGTCCCAGGGCGCCATTTTTTGTGAGGAGCAAAATAACTCATTGTTTTGATAGAGCAGAAAATTTCATGCATGATTTTGAAGTGCTAAAATAAGAGGCATCCCTTAGGAAGCAGACAGTTTCCAAGTAATTGAGAAATGGACATCGGAAAAGTAATTACAATACAGTTTTGATAGAACAATTCCCACATGGGGAGATTTCTGCAGAGCTGGACACTCATTATTAGATTCCTCCGGGTGACCAGAAGCAGCATCACTTCTACTGTTTGACTCTGCACTGGCAACTCCTGATCATTCTATTTTATCTATACAGGACAAGGGGATGTAATATAACAACAGAACAGATAGAGGTTAAAAAAAAAAAAAAAAAAAAGGATATACAGGCTTTATAGAAGTCATCTAAAGGTGCAAACTCCAGCAGAGGATTGCCAGAAGGTATTTAAGCATCTGAACGTTTTTTTCCTCCCTAAAGAGCAAGCAAGTCTCAAACAGGTTTTACATATAACCAGGCTCCCACCCAGACACTTTGCCCAATGAGTCCCCCAGAACCCACCTAGAGGGCATGTAGATCTAGACAACAGGAGTATGGCCAAAGCCCAGACTGAAAACATGCAGTGGGTCAGCACCACACACCGCTCACTCGATCTCACAGGATAAACAGATAGAGCCCCCAGGGGTTGGATAAGGACAGTTTACTGACAAACACCCCAAGAACAAAAACCTGGAACAAAGTGCACACCCCCAGCAATAACACAGAGCACTTTACCAACCTGATGGTAGCAGAGTCGTGCACGATGCGAGGCCCAACCCTCAGCCACGCTCAGACTGCCCTGAAGACCAGCAAGAGCATCCCTCCCCAACCAGCCCCTTTAATGGGGGAGTGATGTCAGATGGTGAGGAAACAGCCTGGGCTAACTCAGCTCACCTGGGCTAACTCAGCTCACCTGGGCTAACTCAGCTCACCTGGGCTAACTGCTTGGGGAAGTGAGCTCTGGCCTGGCTGAAACCAGGACATGATATCACCTCAATATTATTAAAAACTGTCTCTAAGCATTTCTCTTTGTTGTATTTAAATGATCCTGAAGTAGAGAGAAATATGTGCATGGACCTTGGGCCAATAATAAATTCAACAATAGAGCCTCTGAATGCAGATGAATGACACAAATGTGTTGGAAACAAATTAGACACAATCAAATAATTGAACATTAGTCTTTGTGTAATTAATTTGCTACTAATTGACATTAATTGTACCTTGCCTCCCAGATTTCTGTGATGTTATTCTCAATCACATAGTTTCTAATTTGCCTGAAGCCTTGTGAGGAAGCAGCATGTGCAATAACACAGGGCGATGCATCCCATAGCTCCCTGCTTTTACATTCTAGATGACTCCTCTCTGCACAGACTCATCTCTCTTTTCTATAGAAGTAAAGCCTTTATACTTACTCAAGGCTTTTGTCATCTACATATATTCTGCATACAACAGTTTAAAGCTAGTGTTAGGTAAGAATCAGAATTCATAGCTTTGAGAAGCCATTCTAGTTTTTGCTACCCACAGAAATATCCCTGCCTACCCCTTTTAACACTAACAAAACCCCACAAGAATGAGTTTCTGCTCTGAGCATTCAGCTCTAAAATTTCCCAGATCCTGACAAACAGCATGCAATTAAACAAACGAGGTCAGACCAAAACATGAGAGGAACAGGGTTTCTGCATCACTCTGGAGGGTGCCATATCTGCACACATGTTGACAGGACCATTCCCTTTACTTTGCTGGTTATACTGCAAACTGTTCACAACTCTTTACTAGACTAAGAAAAAAGTGCTCTTGAAGTAGAGCTTCACCCATTGAAAGCCTAGTAGCTTTTATGCACAAGCTTTACCTTTCATAAGAGATTCCTAATTGTTTCCAGTGACCTGTTTGGGGTTTTACTGTTGGTCTGGTTTTGTTGCCTTTTAAAGGTTTATATGCCTGTAGTATTTTTGGTGTACAAAAGGTGCATCAAACATTAAAGATGGCAGAAGATTAAGTCTGAGCTATAGCTAGAGCTATGTGATATTTCGATTGCCCCAAAACTCACCCTTATGGATTCAGCCTTTTGCTTCCTTAGCTGTAGTTAATTCTAAGAACTCAAGCAAAACCCAATTAGATGACAGTAAGTAAGTTTTAGGGACTCATTAACCTGTCATTACATATGAGTTTTGGTTCTTGACTGTACCTAGTGAAACTGGGGACAAAACCCAACAACCCACAGGGGTGTGTATGCAAGTGCTAAACGTTATTAAGCATCAAACACTTATTAGGATAAGTCCTGAAACACAGCAGCAGGATTTCATCATCTTGAAACATTCTGACTAATAGAAAGATTTGGACATGGTGTCTACTGTTGTTCTACAAATAAGAAAATACTGTTTCCTAGTGTGGTGTGTGGAATTAAGTATCCTTTGCTACCTTGTGTATTTTTCTGCAAGATTCTTGACAATTTAGTGTGGTAGCAAGTCCCCTGCAGAAACTGCAAATGGCAAAAGAGCTGTAACCTAGGAAGTTTTTCCCCACTGGTACTCATTAGGCTCTGACTGAAGAAAAGTCAGTTAAGAGAGCCCACAACAACTTTCAAATTCCAAGGTCACAACTGAAAATTTGGCACATATCACATGTCTTAACCTGCTGTGCTTCACTCTGCATGTTGTAAGGTACAAGTGCTCCAGAGTGCAGGGGCAGAAACCTGCCCCACTTGCACATCTTTTTGGAGACTCTCCAATCCAAGTATTTTCACTGGATACCCACCATTCAATCTGAGTAAAAATTTTTCCCTCCCTCTAATTAACCCAAATTTACTGGTTCGGTTGAATTCGTGTTTTCCACAGGGTCTTGAGAACTGAAGACCTGAATATTGCTGTTGACAGAAATCAGTTCAGCTTAGTTCTAGTTTAGTTGCGTCTTGCTTTATTTGTGAAGAATGTCTTAGAAAGAGAGGTATACAACTAATATTCCTATACCCATTGGAGCTGGGTTCTGACACAATATTTAAGCCTTTGGCACATATTTCAAGCACGTGTACAAGTTTTACTAAATTTATGTACTTAGACAAGCATTTAGAGGCACAACTCAAGTTTAAAATTACCAAATATTGTGCTAGATGATTATTTAATCTCATACCTGTTAACCATGTAGTTTCTCTTTGATATCTAAGTTCATGTCTTTAAAGAGACATGGAGAATAATAAGCCAGATATCACGTGTTTGAGTAGCAAGCTGTGTCATCATTTTTCATTCTGTTTTAGAACACGCAGGCAGACCATAGCAATGTTGTTTTCCTGCGACTTTCCTAGTGATCTAATCCATGTGAGCTTATTTCTAAGGACAGTCTCTTAACTGAGTTTGCATCTTTCTGTACAGCAAGGTTAAGAGAGTGTCTAAAGCAAGACAGTAAAGGGACTTTGAGTGGTGGGTTGAAATCAGAGGGCAAGTTTTAAGAATAAGGTTGATTAGAGGGACAGAATCCCTTTTTCCTCTACCATTTGCTACAGCTGGGGGAAATATCCAAAGCCAAGACATGAAGTATTAAAATCCTTTTGAAGTCATAACACAATCACATACAAGACTGTATTCTTCTCTGATTTCACATCAGTATATGTGTGGGGTTTCTCCTCACTCTAGGGTGCGGGTCTCTCCCACCCTGGTAATGACATATTTAAATCTTCAATTCAGTAACTGACAAAGATTACAACTAGAGTAAAATTTCCCCTAATATTAGGTCAGCAACACTGAAATATTAATTGCTCATAAAAACTATAAACCTAAAAAAATAAACTTCTGACAATCATTCTCATCAACTGTGTTTCATAGGTGTTTGCTGGAATAAACCCAACAAAACCCCACCAAAAATCTGCCCAGAATTAAATCCTGTCATAAGGGTACTGCTGAAAGAAGGAATGGTGACTGCTGAGTTGCTAAAAAATGCTTTAATGTTTTCAGAGGCATAGGCCTGAGTCACTTAAGCATTCAATTCCTAATGATCTTAATGGAACTCGGGCACCTCCATCCCTTCATGCATCCAAGACTTGCATTCTTAAGGTCTTTCAATCATGGTGAAAAAATGTCCCCTATCACTTGCTAAATAAGTTCACCCTAGGTCATATGCATGTCAGCTTTCATATGGGCAAGGCTAGCAAAGAGAACAGCAATCATTTTCATGTAGCTTGAGGCTTGAAACAAGCTCTCACTTATACAGGAGTAAATACAGGGTAATTCCATTTACTTCATTTGATTGGATCTGGCCTCTTGCCTCTGACACTGCCCCTAGTAAAAAAAAACTGTACTGTCACATTTTTTCCTCTCCAAAATAAGATTTGGTTCTAAGGAGAATGCTTACGAAGAGGAATGTTGAGCTTTTACACCACTTACAGAGATTGCTAGCCTCTCTATATGGGTATTTTAGCACAAGCAACCAAAATTATTTTTGTAAAATGAGAAGGGGAAAGTCATACACAGACACAACACTTGATAGAAAACATGTTCCCCTTACACACACAATTACTTCCCCCTTCACACCCCTCCCCTGAAAAAAAAAGAAATCTAAGCATGCAAGATGCCTGCAGATACGTCACTGAGTAAATAATATTGACAAGGGCAGAAAGATCCCTGTTACGGAAAAGTACTCCAGCAGTTAAGAGAAAAAGACACCTCAACATCTCTTCTGACACCATAATTCATTTGTACTTTTTGTTTGCTCTGATGTAACCACTCCCAGCAGTAGCCTGCCAAGGCAGGAGCAGGCATACAGTTACCATGTGCCAGGTAACATGTTGCTGAAAAGGGAGCTGGTTTTAAGCATTTCTATCACCCCACTAGCAGAATTTCAAGTTTGGCATATCTTTACATCACTACTATTGAAAATGTTGGTGTTGCTAATTGAATATATGAATATTCCATAATAACTTTCTTACAGTTCCCTGTGATAATTATTCTTCCCACTGAAAACTGTGGCAACTGGAATCCTCTGTACCACAGCACATATTGTGTACACCAAGGAAGAAATCAAAGTGTGTCATCGCTGTTGATAGAAGGATAAATATAGTTGAAGTCAGATTAATATTTCCAAGATTACTCATTTCTCCTTCAAAAGAGAAGCAAAGATCATGTGCAAAATGACAGCTACCCATCTGGGACTAGAAAAAGTCACCATATGGATGTCTTTTTACTAATTATAGATAAATTTTTGAACTAAGGGATTCAAAAGTAGGGATCTGTCAGTTCAAAAATACACTTCCTCTCCTCCCTCATTCAGGCAGCACTTCGATGCTGGCTAATCAATTAAGCAGATCATTGGATCACATAGATTTTCTTCACCTTGAAGAAGGTATTTTTCTCACACTTCATATAATATGCAGTCACACCTGTAGCTCAATTAAACAAAATTTGATAGAGTCATTCTCCTTTTTGTTCCCCCTCTACCATCTCTTAGCCCAACAGCCCACATATCAGAGGCTATGAGAAAGCTTCACATATGATATATCTACTCAAACCACTTCATATATTCCTGGAAATCATCCTGGGTGGATTAAAAGATGTTTCAATAACATAATTATCACCCAAGATCTTCCAAGAGCAGTTAATTTACATAAATCATTAAGTATGTATTCCTAATGTTGTGCAAGTTGGTTCCTCCTCCACTATGATTTTTTTTTTCTGCTGAATTGACTGATTAGTTCCCTACCAAATTACTGAATCAGTTGCATGTATTTATAGACCAACCACATTCTTCTTCAGCCTTTGCTTTGAGACACTAATAGAGTGGGCTTAACGACCTTGGGAGCGATTTTCTATACTTTAAGTAAGAAAAAAGGAGCTCCTCTAAGCCCCACACCTTTTGGCCTCCTTCTAGATCTGCAAACAGTAGATGACACTCCAGTAGCAATTATATCAGTGCCAAATGCAGAGGCTGCTCAGTCTTTTCATGCCTGCTTAGCATTTTATAGCATTTATACATGGATTGCATTAGCCTTTTTTTTTCACTGCAGTAGAAATTAACTTCAGAACATAAAGGTAGCTGATGTGAAGAAAACTGCATCCCTCATCAATGGAGAGAAACAGGCTTTTTCAGAAGACCACTGAGAGCACTCATGCTATGCTTATGACCTCTGATAAAGCCTCTTTGTCCTCCCTCCACTGAGTACACTGAAGGTTAGGCAGGGCACATAACACTGGATGCTACCCCTCTCTCCCTCCCAAATGTCCTAGGGGTGGGGAGGGGTGTGGGGAAGAGTTAAAAATATCCAACGGAGTTTGGACCAACAGCTATGCTCTTCACTCCTCTCCAGAGCAGTTTAGGACAGACACATCATAGCCTCTTCTGCTACACTTTACCTATTTGAAGCCAGTATGTGTTCTGGTTAACATACAAGTCAACAGATCAGAGAGATTTGTTCATGCTTTTCTTTTCCTGTCCTGGCAGAGTCTCACATTCGGTCCATCATTAAACCACACACCTATCACTGTTATGTACAAAATTGGTCCCTGTAAAAGCAGATTTCTTTGACATGTACACATCAGTGAGACTGAGGATGAAAAGTCAGATGGAAATGGTAATTGCACCCGAGCCATTTAGTTTACTATCTGAAAGACAGAATTTTACCTTGCGAGTCTCTAGTTGTCTCAGAAGCTTCCAGGGGAGCAGGAAGATGCTTTCAGCAGCCAGGGAGCAAGGGATGATATTGCAACTTCTTCCATTACCTTCCCTCACAGCTCAAGCGGAGAAATGTAGAGGGAGAACTGCAAGAAATAAATTACTGACATGACTTTTTATACAGGTGAGAATGATCTAGCACAATGACTGTCTATTAAGTAACATAACTCTCAATTTGAGTGTTACTTAAGTAATTCTTTATATTGGATATTGTCCTTAGACTATCAAGGAGCTAGCTTAACACAGCATTTTTATCTTACTATAATGCCACACATTTAACTATAGGAGTTAGATCCATCCTGAAGCCTTATTTCCAATCATGTTGTCATGAACAACTTAGTATGTTATACTTTACACATGCCATGAAATCTAGAAGTTTAACCAGGCATAAAAGCTTCCTTCCTGTTGCAGTCATGCTCCCAAAGAAAGTGTGTCCACCCTCACTGACTTGGTTTGGCTAGGATAGAGTTAAATTCCTTTCTAGCAGGTGGTGTGGCACTGTGTTTGGGGTTTAGGACCTGCAAAACCATCTTACAGCACTCCAGTCCCTTTTAGGTTCAAGTTTTCCTCATCCTATCTATCATGGAGTTTTCCACCCTTGCTTTCAAGAAGTAAAATTACAGCACACAAATGCTATCCTTCAGCTCAGCAAAAGTGTTTCCAAGAGAAAATACAGGAAGTTAGTCAGTCTTCTGAGAGACAATCTAAAATTCAGCTTTAAACTCAATCACCCGTCCCACGGACAAAAGCTGTAGTTCTCCCCAGCAAAACAAAGGTAAGACAAGGCACTAAAACTCTAGGCCTATGTTTTACTGGCTTTCAAGCACAAAACTCACCTGCATCTGCCTTAGAGACTCTCCTCACACTGCCTCAGCAGCCATCTTGGCATGCAAAGCCTTGCCACATCCACACTCTCAAGAGAGCTCTTCCCTCTCTTTGTGCCCCAAGCAGCCCTTCCACCACAGATCTCTATTCACTCTCTACTCAGCCGTTGCTCTCCAGTAACACAAGTCACTCACAAAGAAGTTGCGCTCCCGTTCAGGCCGTGCACGGCCCGGCCACCGCAGATCAGCAAAGGACGCCCCCGGAGCCCGCAGTCCATCAGGCGCGGGCCGCAGCCGCCTTCCTTGAAGTCTCCTCCGGAGTCAGGCTCCAACCTCGGCGGGCCGGCACAGCTGTGGGACACCACAGCCCGAAGCGCCACAGCCCCTCACATGAACAGGCTCCACCCGCCCGTGGCTGCTCGCTCGCCCTCAGCTGGGGCTGCCGCAACCTTCCTTTGAGCACTCAAACGGAACCTCCTTATTTTTACAAAAAGCCCAAATTCAAGGGGAACAGAAAACCGAAAGGGGGTGGTGGTGGATTTAGGAGTTGCCGCATGGAGCTTTCTGAGCTTTTAAATACAAAGCTCTGAGTTGGCTCTGGAAACCTTAGTGAGAGGCACAGAAAGGCGTGCGGAGTCACGGGCTTCATGATGAGATCCTGAACTACCAGTATGATGATCAAAGAGCTCCCTAAAGGCAGCAAGAAGAGAAACATTCAGGATAAGCTCCTGAAAAACATGAGAGTCAAGAGTTTACGTGCTACTGAAAAGCAGCATCTGCTTCCACTTGAAGTTTGCAAGGCCAAACTTGAAAGAATGTATAGGTTTGTTTTTGCTTTAAAAGATCTGTGGTTGCCGTCTCTGCCCTGTTGCATTCATGGGAATAAGACAGTCGAAGTCAAGCCTTTTGCTTTCCTGAAGAAGTAGCAGTAAAATCACACCTTTCTATAGAGGAATCTCCTCTGAGGACCCACCCAGGCCGCTCTTCACCAGTCACAGCTGTGCTTCTCTATGGACACCACAGCAGACCAGGAAGCTGGAGAAGGGGAGTGGAGCTCTGCACTGGGGAGAGGGGATGGGTGGCATGATCCTTCAGACACAGCACTCTCTGTATCCCCTCTTCTGTTTTTTCAGCCTACTAGGCTGGATTTAAAACAAGGTACAGCGGACCATAGTTTAAAGCAATTCTCTCCAAAATGTACAAGCATTTCAATAAAACAGCAAATATTTTTTGCCACCTGACACAATTTGCAAACGAACTTGTGAGATGCCAACATCTTGTATTACGTATTTTCCAGAGATGTCCATGCACTACAACAGAAAGCACACCACTTCGCTGCTTTTCACCAGGCTCAGTTTGATTAGGATGGCTTATTTTGCTTTCAGCTGGAGTACCATTAGGACTAAATAAAAAATTTCACAGAGAATTCCTACCAAAGAGAATACCTCTCCTAATTCCCTGGTGCTGTCCTCTATTTTAATGTGAAACTCAGCAGAATGAGGGAGAAAATCCCTTAGAAAAACAAATAAAAACAGAATTTAGCCTGTCTGCTGATAAAAACATTGGTATTGATGGAGTTAAGGGATTGGCACAATCGAGTTGTTTATCTGGTGAGAATATGAAGCGCAGTGTGAATCATTACAATTCCAAAGAAAAAAAGATATATTTGAAAATGAAAAACAGCATATGCTTATGCTTCCTTAAAATTAGCTTCAGGCCATTGTTTTGTTTCCCACGACAATACCAGGCATGAAACAAAAGAAAGTTTCCCTGTTGTACATTTCCTTTAGGAGTGAGTCCAAAAGTACAAAGGTATGCAATGAGCACTGCTTGGGAGGCAACAAACCTGAGGTTTGGCTGTACCAGAACTGCTAGTAATGCAGCCACTTAAATACACTAACTAGGAAGTTCAGTGGTTTACGTGTGGATTATACCTACGTAGGAAACAGATAATGTGAATTTAGGTCCTTCTGATAAAATGCTAACTTTCTAAATATATGCAGATACATTTAGAAGAAGAGGATGTAATGTAATGATCTGTCCATCCATTGAGATGCTTTAGCAAAAAGGTACTTAAGAACAAACGGCATGGCACGTGTGCTGGGTGTGCTTGTGTGCCTTACAAGGTACAAAACTTTCATCACAGACAAATTGTGCATTCTGATGTACTGACCCCAATTAAAGCAATTAACATACATAAACTCCATCCAGCATGTTGTCATACTGCAGTTAGTGCTACTTACACATTTCTATCTTTAAGGCAAAATGTGTTTGCAAGTGACTTCCAAAAAAACCTGTCAAATCCTGAACAGAATGGTATAGTATCAGCCTAGATGAAGATCAATATCTATTATCTGAAAAGACTTGACTAAAGCCACTCATGAATTCAGGATGAGTTTCTTTGCCTTACCACAGACAAGCAAATATCAAAGGTGTTAGAATATGTAACTTTAACAACAAATACTTCTTTCTTTCATAAAACTCATTGGTAAGGGTGCTCTACCTTCAACCTACCACTCAAACTACTGTGAATATCTCAAAAGGAACTTGTTTCTTAGACCATGCAGAAGTTTCACCTCTAACCTGTGTTACAATGATTTTGCTAATAGGTTATTCTGACTTTTTTTTTTTCCTTAACTTCAGTGTTCAATAATGTAAAGAAAAGGCAAAAGCCTTGCCTGCATGGAAGAAGTATTTGTTTCTCTGCTTACTATAAAGATTTTGGCAAGTTTTACAAGATAAAAGGTTTGTCTTTTCCTTAGTAGCACATTTATTCTCTAGACAATATTCTCAATTTTTTTAATGTTTATACTAAGCAAAAGAATTCTTATGTGACATCATATACATCCAACGTGCTTTGCAGAGCTATAAAGTCTACTGCACCTGCCTAACAGGCTGGCTGAACAGGAGGCATTACTGTCAGGCATTCCAATTCTTCATACAGCAAAGAAGAAATAAAAAATACAGGCAAGCTGGCAGCTCAGCAGCCTCATTTACACTGCAGGGGGCCTGGGCTGGCGCTGATCAAGAAGGTGTGGCCTCAAAGCTGTCCCTTGTGTAGAGCCAACACAAAGCAGAGCTGCTGCTGAGGTGAGAAAGGTTCCGGCATGGCACTACCTTGGAAGTGTGTTAACTCCAGCCATCGCAGGAAATATCAGGTGTCAGCTAGCATAAGGTGCTTGTAGGAGGGCTGGCAAATTAAGGGCTCTCATTAATCTCTTACAGATGAATGATGCCTTTGATGCATTCTCACACAGGTGTTTAGGCAGCCAACTTGCCTTATGTTTATTATCCGGCATAGAGGAACCTGCACTGAAACGGAGAGGCTGCCACTGGAGATGCACTCCTTCTCTTCTCAGTGGAAGGTCTCAGTTCTCTCCACTACATCTAGAGGAGAGGAGGGAACTTCACAGAGGGAACCTATTTCTCCTGTTCAGTAACCTAGAGTCTTACGGTTCAAATAAGTATTCAGCCCAGCCTCTAAAAAACACGTAAATGCTAGTCTCAGTAAGTACTGATTAAGCTTTTAAGAACTATGAGAGCTTTAATTGTGGTTTTGGGTTTTTTTGTGCACAAATGTATTATTATGACAATTAACAACAGTTTCTAGCTTCCAGCCATGGCTGTGTATGGCAACTTCTCTGACAACTAATTCCAGTGAAACAGTCTCCACACTGTCCACTGAAACTCTTCCTTCTTGGTGAAGGTTTTTAGGACTACAATGTGTATTAATTTTTGATCTTTACTTTTACCTGACCCTCATGACACTGTGTACTTTTACTCGTAGCAGGTGATTACAGTAGCAGTCGTACCGGGGAACTAAGAGATACTGGCCACAGGGGTGCCAGAGGCTGACCCCTTCAATTTTCTGTGGTGGTGTTACCTGACCTTGTCACTATTTTACATGAATGGAAATGCAACTGCACTGATAAATCAATATTATAAAATCTTTAGAAATGATGATACATAGATAGCTAATATTATTTTAAATTTAATTAAATAAGACTTTCAAAACCGTATTTTTGAAATGCATACAAAAATCTAACCACAGCAGTGTGAAGTACAACCAGAGTAACCAAACGCTACCGTCTGCTCTGCTGTACTGCCCAGCCTATCACTCAGAACATAAGGCTTTGAGATGGTGCACATTGACATCTAGGAAGCTCAGAACTTTGATTCCTTCTGTTTTATGGCTAATTGTTGGAACTGCTGTGTGCTCATGTAATAGAAGGTCACCAGAGTGCACAACCTTGTGCCGCAGCAGCTCCAGACTGTGGGACAAGTTCTAGACTGCACTGCAACTCTTACGCTACAAGGTGTTAGTACACAGTGACATAACCTGACAAAGAAGAAAGTGATGTCTTAGCTGGCATTGATGTCCCTGATGTGTACGCATTGTGCCACTAAGAGCTGATGGCCTTGTACCCTTGCTTACAAACAGAGCCAAAGCCTGGTTCCTGCACGGAGGTCAGAGAAAGGTAAGCAGGTTTGCAGGTTGCTGGAGCCAAAGCGGTGGTTCGGAAGGCATGCTGTTTTCACTCTTTACTCAAAATGCACTGCCAAACCCTTAGTTTCACCAATGGTAGTGAAGAGTTAAGGCTGCCAGTCAGTTACACCTTGTAGAACAGGCTGTATAATACTGACCACTGCTCTGACACCCTCACAATGTCTAATGTCAGTGGGTAAGAGCACAATTCCATCTTGGCATAATCATTTTAGCAAAGCATTATTCTTCATTGGTATGTGATGTTCCCATGATGGGACTCAGAAAGGGAAGTCGAGGGCTGCTATTAAAAAGGAGCAGCACAATGGCTATGTTTAATACACAGTGTTTCAAGTTCCCCATGAAAATTTAATAATTGTTGCTGTTTCAAAGAAACATCTGACTAAACAAGTACTCGTGCCATTACTCACATGTACTTAAGTGTGTGACATTGCTGTCATTTCTCCATCCCTTTCTACCCCCTGGAGAACCTAACAGAACAGAAAAATTCCCCAAAACATCTTCTAGTTCCCACAGACTGAGGGCAAAACAATGATAAACATACACTTCAAAGCAGGAAGTCATTCAGAAGACCTGTAGCTTAAACTTTCTTCTATCTCTTGCTACTACAGCTGTTACACAATGGATCAAGATCAGAAGCACAGCGAATTGGAGACAGACCCTGAGTCAGTACACACATGTGGCTTAAAAAAGTCCTCATCTAAACAACGTACACAAAAATCTCCACACCCCAGAGAAAGATCAGAGAACCAGGAAGCAGGTAATACGATTGTTTGGTACATTCTGTTGGTAGCCTGTTCACACAAGGTATAAGGAATGAGCATTTCTAGCAGATGGAGGGAAAGGAGGGGCACAGTATGTTCTCTTTTTAAGGAACCTTCTCCTAGAAAAGTAGTTTGACAGCGGAGTGTAAATTGACATAATGTACACATTTCTATAGCTTGGGTAAGTGCAGCCTATTAGTGAAGAATGATGTAACCTATGTGACAAGAGGCTTGAAACTGAGGGAAGATGAAAGAAGATGCAAGATGAAAGACCTACAGTATGTGATGTGCAACTTACACCATTATTCCTGTCACTTCTGTCCCCCAGCTCTCAGAGATTAGGAGTGTAACACAATCTGCATACAAGTACGAATGCATTGAAAGAGCCATAGGCAACAACAGGGGAGCAATGAAATTGGACAAGTGTTTGAAGGATACATCAAAGAGTTTTACCCTGCAGAAGAAAATTTGATGTATAGTTTTATATGATTTTTTCCCCTTATGGTGCACTTGCACCATAAGAAAAAAATATTTCACCTTCCTTCTGTGCACCGAGGAACAAACCCAGCAAATCTGGGAGGTCACCTATTATAGCTTCAGGTTTATTAGTATAAAAAAGGTAAACTTCAGTATTTCATCCCAATTTCCAACAGAAGTCATTACTGCATACTCTCTTATTTTCCAAATCTCTTAACATAATGAAATCATTCCATTGGCCTGCCTGGCTGGAAGGCCTCCTTTCCAAATCGCTATTTAGAATGTATATTCACCAGATATAAATCAAAAGCAACATAAAATTTTCCTCTTTGTATTTACCTATGAAGCTGTGTAACCTTACAGGTTCATATGCTGCAGAACTTCAGTAGAATTTCTGACATAACCCCTTCCAACTGCAAACCTGTAGTTTCCTTCCCAGCCTTTACATAAGCTTCCAGCAGGTGAATACAAGGCAAATGAAAATATGCTTTTTCCTGAAAAAAATCAGGGCCTTCTACTGCAATATCCAGCACCCTACAGGAGAATCTCTGCCATGGAAGAACCTACAAAAAAAGCAGCAACAGTTTTACTGTCAGGATTGTTAAAACACAACTGTTCAGGTTATTCATTACCTTGTTAATAGCACAGTCAGTGTGAAAGTTGGGATGCGGTAAGTGATTGAACTGCTGCTATTTGCAGCCCTTATTAACCTCCAGATGGAGAACCTGAGAGAGCAGGAATAAAGCGGGCAAAGAACATTCAGCATCAAGTGTCTGTGCATTAAACCCAGCTGCATGACATACGGTTATAAATCTTTAAGCTTCTGTGGCTGTTTATAAATAGCTAACAAAAACAATCATAAAAAGACACTGCAACTACATTATTTCAGTGTTCTTGTAGAACTCGTGTGTCAGGAAACCAGGACCCCACTTCATGCAAATGCCAGTGTCTAGAAATACTCTCTCCTCCAGCCTATGCACCATTCTCTGATACCTGGTGGTTACCCTCTGCACTCACCCCTCCTCACCCTGCCTTTGATCTCCTGTGTCTGTGGGGAGCTCTTTCCTTCTCAAACGTAGCCCTAGCAGTGTGTGTAGCTCTATAATACGCTCCTTGTTTCTAAATATTTTTGCAGATCTCCCAGATCTCGTCACTGAACAGCTTAGGCAGCCACAGAAACAACTAGAGACAAAATTAGGGCCAACATCTTGTGATCATTGGTGTCTCTATAGGAATGACTGAGCTAAAGCATTTGAAAATGCTAATTTGTTTTGAAGAACACTTTTTTCTTTTTTTTAGCTTGTTCTGATTTTTTCCCTCCATACTACAATATTTAAAGGACATTAAAACTTTTATAACAGTTGGTGTCTCATGTCAAGGCAAAAATAATATACTTTCAGCTGTCTTGCTTTGTATGAAGCTTTTAAAGAACCTTTATTATCTACAAACTATAATTGACAGAATTACTATGTGTGATTTTTTTCCAGTGGGTAAACAGATTTCTTTCTTATGTGTTGTCATTCCTTTTTCCCTCAGTATACTTTATCCTTCTCACTTGGGTAGCCTCCAAAGCTCTGACTTTACATCCTCTGTGTACATACTAAGAAAGCCACAGTTGAAATCAATAAAATAATTCAGACTGGAAGGGATCCCTGGAAGTTATCCAGTCCAGCCCCACTCATGGCAAGGTCAACTTCAATGTTAGATCAAATTGTTCAGGGCCTTGTTTGATTGTTTCCCTGGATGGAGATCCAATGTGTGCCAGTGTTGGGCTGCCCTCTCCTCATTCTCCCTAGTTGGAACTGTCCTTGCTGCTTTTTGTGTCGCTTGGCCTTAGCCCTTGTGCTGTGCAGTGCTGGCTCTGCCTCCCCTGTGACCTCCCATCAGGTAATCACAGCCAGCAATTAGACCCCTGCCTCACCCTTCTCTAAGACTGAACACACGTGGGTCTCAGTCTCCTGGTACATTGTTCTCTCGCTCCAGAATCCTCTTCATGTTTCTCAACGGGCTGGATCCAGGATGTCAGTGTCTTCCTCATACTAGGGCTCAAAAAGGACAGAGTACTCCAGACGTGATGAGAGCAAACTTTGCCTCAGTCTTTTACTATTCTTCTGGATCTGGAGTCAGACGGATATTTAACTTCCAGTCTTCTCTCAGCATTTGCAGGCCGCATGGAATTCTGGCCAGTTCTGTGGCCAGGCAGTAATTTAGGGAGAGGCCTCAAACAATACAAGTTTCCTGTGCGTACAGAGTAACAGTAGCAGTAGTTTTCCACAACTATCTCAAAAATCATCTTTTCCTCTTGGGGATCCATACATATTCTGGGACCCATATCAAAATAATTCTAGTCCCAATCTAACCAAAGTAACACACATAAAGCTGTGCATAATGTCTAAGAAAAAAATAAGAAGTTAATGAAGGAAAATAACTCTCTCTCCAAAGGTGGGTATGTTAGCAATCTATCCTCTATCACTATCTGTATTTCTACAATCTTTTAAAGGCTCCTATCAGCACTGTAGCTAATCTATTTCTATAAACTTTGTGTGTTATACATACGAAGGTGCTTGTGAGGCTCTGGTTCAGAGCTGAGTGGTCATCCCTAGTTTGTATTCAGTTTATAAACTGTTCTTCGAGTACAGACTGATTTTAAAGAATTGAGAAAAAGACCAAATGAAAAGTAGTAATGATCAACTGAAAGTAAAGGTTGAAAATTCTTCTACTGGTCTGTTCACACATTTGTTCTCTGAAACAGCTCTCAAAGGAAAGGGCCTAATAAACATTCAATCATGGATTCAGGGTTCCTATACAGAAAAGTGTCAGAACTAGGAAGAGAGACAGAAATTTGGTCACCAGGGGACAAATATAGCTCTGTTCTAACTCTACTGGAACCTATAATCTTGAATTAGATCCGCAGACTAAAAAACTTGAATGGATATTTCAGTATTAATTCAGCAGATGATTTTGTGAAAGAATAGTTATTCAATAAACATCAAGTGCAAGTGATAACAACAAGGTTCAAACTGCCTCAAAGGATCTTCTCTGAAATAAATAAAACTAAGTTAAGTCTCTGTTCAGAAGTATAATCCCATATCTAGCTTTGGGAAATGAAAATCTAACCTCTCTCATTAGCCTGGTAAGAAGCTTTTCACACTTGCAAATTCTCAGGAGCCTTTTTTAACATGGAATCATCTGTACTGTTAGAAGCTAACGTGCAAAACAATTACATGAGCATAGCCTGGATCAGTTAATCTAGTCATTTGTAATGCCTTCAGCTTCAAGCACTAATTGTTCAATGCTCTGTTCTCCAGAACATACTCACAAACAGTTCCCATGAGCCTGAAAGTCCTTGCTAATTACCCAACGATATCCATCCCTGCTTTCCTATCATCTAGTTGTGTGATTCACCTCTGCCACTCCTACATGGCCAGTCTCTGCTAAAGACTGCCATCCTCCTGATCTCCTCAGCTCCCCCATTCCCCAAGAGAAGGAATTCAAAGCACCACAATATTCCTTCCAAAAAATAGTAAGTCTGATGGAGAAAGGAAAGATCATTTCCTGGGCCAGAATCCCAGGCTGCCAACGTCCTCCTGACAGAGTGTGTATGCGCTGCTGCACAGGGGCAAGGGGACACACTTACTCTGGGGTGTATGTTACCTGTTGCTGGGGCTTTCATAGGTGCAGTCACAGCACTGACCACATATATGTTTTAATTAAGCACAGTGCTTCAACACAAACAACGTCTTCCCTTGGGGAACACTAACATGACATTATCACCTGTCCTAAGGGGGAAATAAAGCAAGCATAGAGCTCACACACTGTAGCCTGGCTGACCTGCACACTTGATGGGGACCATGGGCCTTGATCCAGGTCAATCTGTAGCAGGGAGAAAACACCCTAATGATGACCTGATAAAGCAGCAGCTTAACTGTGAAGAAAATGTGTTGATAATTTTCTGATGGCCTTGCAATAGGACTCTGTAACTATAGCAAGCCCTTATGGAACAATGCCTTCTAGAAAAGTGCTGCTGATGTCTAGGCTGGTATATTTAAAACCAAGATTGACTTCAGGCTATTTATAAGCATTTCTGCTTGTGCGCACTAAAACTGAAAGAGTTTAAGCTCAGAAAATGCATTGACTTCAGGTCCTTTGTTTCTCCTTCAACAGACAATTGCCTAACCCCTCCCCCAAAATTCCCAATAGCGAGGCAGGGAGAAAAGCAGGAACAGTGATCTGAAAATTTAGCTAAAATAATTTGAATAAAATTGCTTACTGTCTTGTAGAGATTTTAAGATGAGCAAATTTGCTTTCTGATTAACAGATTCCTCATATTACACCTGGATCTCTTGCTTGGACCCTATAAATATGCAAGGAGAAAAAAGTTAAACTCAAGAATAAATTAGCAAAGATTTTAAAATATTAGATAGTTGAAATGGTTTGGCAGTACTTCCTTTTTATTCTGATTTAAGCTTTATTTATTGCTGATGCACTAAAGTGGCAGTTGCATTACAAATCCCTACTTCATGGGAAGAAATAAAAGTACAAAACTTACTTTTCACACAGTGAACAATAAAGTCATGTACGTAAGAGATGGCAAATGCACACGATTTCCAGACTAGAACATTAAAGAGATCTTTGAGAAAATAAAATATAGATGAAGAGTAATACTTAAAAGTTTTCCTGACAGCTGGAGATTTCTGAAGTCAAGATTCACCTTCCTTGAGTTGTGAGGTGATATTCAGTCTCCCTGGGTGTTCTGTAGCTTTTCCCCTTCGTTGGCCCTTACTCTGATGGAGACCTAGATGGCCTGAGGTGAGCTACAAATGTCCTGCTGTAAATAACAGATTAAAAACCTGATAATATTGGCACTTTTTTTGTGCCTGTGTAAAAATATCTTAGACTTTTATCAGAAGTTGTCACAAAACCTCAGTACCCAGATAGTATAAGTATTATATCAATAAAATTACCTTAAATTACTGATAAAGCATCAGCACATGAGCATGCAAATTCATCTCCAGTTTGTTTTCTGCCACAAGAGGCAGATGGGCGTCCTTGGAAGGCAGGCAGAAGGAGAGGGGTTAACAGAAACAGCAGAATGCCTGGAAATCCCAGTGGAGTTGAAGCAGGAATTACAGATCAGCCTCTCACTAAACTGTTTTCACCTTTTATTGCATTTTTTTGATTGCCATACTTCATTTTTTATAGTGACAAAGCACTTTTGTGAATTAGATCATCAGTCTGACCATGGTTGCTAAAGCACAGCAGCCGAAGATGTTTACTTAATTCCTTAAGCCCTTACTGGATTTGGAGCATTACTTTTATAATTTGCAGGATTCTAAAATGAAAACAGGAGGAGCTCTCCAGGCAGCCTGTCAATAGAGGCTGAGATATTCAAATAATATGAAGTTCTGATCTTAAATATGCTCCTAAACTACTGGATGAGGTCCTAAACAGAGCGTTACTAGGCAACGTTTACAAAATCAAATGTAGTTTTTATTGTCTATGAACATTTTGAATATTCTGATTTCCACTTTTGGTCTCTTCCATTATTTGCTCACTGTAATTACACTCTATATTTGTGCTCAGTATAGTTTAGCAAAGTTTATTTTTGTGTTTCCTTCAGGATGAAGTTAAATCTATGATGAAAACTAGTTTTTGAATAAACATCCACCTAGAAAGACCATGGGTGGCGAATTAATCCAAAGGATTTGCTAGTAAGGCATCTCATTATGTTGGAATGAGTCTTCTGTTTCTCAAAAACAGAAAATCCAGTGCCAAGACCAACAGCTTAAAACAAATCCCAATCACATCACAGCTTTATAAAGATAAAGCCCCATAGTTCCCAGCAGGGCAAAGCCCACTCTTTCCAGCTATTGTACCTAAGGATGAACCCCTGCCTTTTGTACAAGGATTTTTTTTTTTTTAAATATTTTTTCTTTTTTCAATACCTATTCCACACATGGGGCAAGGACAAGATGGGGTCACACGCGTTTCCCCGACCATATAAGAGGCTGTTGGAAGGGCTGGAGGCTGTCTGTGAAGATGGCCTCAGTTTCAGAGCTGGATGAATACTTCAGCTTGAAATGTACTTTTCTATTAAAAAGACCCTGTGTTTGGCTCACCCAAATTCGTTTCCATTTGTTCTAAAATATTTCATAACTGGAATTAAGAGTTATTCTCTTGCCCAGATTATACTCCACCCTAGAAATAAACTGAAAACCAATTATGTGTCTCATTTTCTTCAGCTCCAATCTACTGCATCAGTCACGAGACTGGACTTAATGACCTGCTCAATAAGCACTCACATTTCTGATTTTACTTATGCCAAGCATACTAGCATGTCTATACTAGCATCCTTCTTTGGCTTATTCTTAAGACAAATTTTCCCATTAAATGTGATTTTCAAGCAAAATCAATCAACTCTGAATTTATGTAAGGGTTCATAGCTTCTGTAGTTCTGTTTGAAAACTCAAACAGAAATGCTGCATGTAGTATTCACCCTTGGTCAAACATGACACTGAATGAAAATAGTTTATTATTGATGTTGGCCCATTAAGAAACCTGTGTGATGCTTACACTGGCTGTGGTATATTGAGGCCATGGGAAAAACGACAAGAGATCCATTGTCCTGTGTCGAGCCTGCAGACAGTATCCATTTTCTAAGCACCAGAACACACCCCATCAGACCTCCCAGCTTTGCTTTTCATATCCCAAACCTCTTGTCAATGGGTGATAAAGCAAACAAAATGCTTAGCTAATAATGCAGGCTTAAGAGACTACACAGAAGAATGAGTGACTTGCAAATACAATACAATCAGTACTCAGGCGGGTAGTTACCCGAGGTACGGGATCTGTACATCGCTCCTGTCCAGAAGAACTTCACAGGATTCTTATCCCTGAATTTATTCTAAATTTTATGGAATATGATGGAAGTTGACACATCATTTTATTTCCTCCTCTTTTAGTCATGGCTACATATCTTAAACATTTATGCCAAAATATGGAACCTCCACTAACAGCGAAAGGGCATGAATATCTGCTGGCTTGAGAACTGAAATTTGAAACTCAGACAAAACAAAGTGGGATTCCACTCAGCTACACTGAACACAAACTTCTTTAAAAAAAAAAAAAATCACAAAAACAACTAACAATCTTTCTCCTTTTTCTTCTGTTGTCACCACACGATCTATTTGCTAAAAAAACCCTACAGAACAAACAAAAAGCCCCTAAGGTCTTTTTAAAAAAATCTAACAGACTATTTGCAAAATACAGAAATCACAGAAAAAACTACAGAAGTCTCATCTGTTTTACACTTAACTGAAAATTAAAAATGTAATTATGATTTTATATTTTAACTCTGAAACAAAAGTTACTAGGCTTTAAAAAAAGGCTGAGGTATTACAGCCTGTGAATCGCCTGCTGTGCCCAGGCAGTAATGTTTTCTAATGTGTATGTCTATATCAATATAATGACAGCACCATGCTTCAGATCAACTGGATACTAATTACAGATTTACCTGATAGACTGGAATGGCTCCCAAGGAGCTGTTGCACTCTATTTAGCAAGTAAGTGATTCTCTAAAAGCTGCATAAGGACTTGTAATGCTAAATAATCTCATCTGGAGACCGTTTTGTAAGACGCTTTTAAAAATAACAACTTTCGATGAGCCTCAGTTAATACCTGGCAAAGATGTGGTAGGACAGTGCTGATGCTTGCAGCTCCCGACACCAGGGTTCTTCTTGAACTCACGAAGTCCATTTGCATATGAGAGATTCCAGCTCCTCAAACGTCAGGTCTGATGTCTCCTTCCACATGGTGAAAAGCAAGAACTCTCCATTTCATGCACTATGAGGTCTAAGATACAGCCACTGAAATTATGAAGCAGAATATTCAGATAAAAATAATTCTTTCTTCAAACAACACAATTAAATTGTGATTAAAACAACTGATTTAAACACATAATTAAATCTCATGACTGCAAGAAATTGGGGAAGCAAAAAGAATACTTAGGTTCAAATAATATGAGGGAAGAAGATGAGCACAGGGAATACAGCTATCAGGCCTTTCACACGGCCTGGATACAACCCTACACAGTCTGTCGTCATCTAAAGTTCTCAATTTTTTTGAGAGTAAAAGGATAGGTTGACGGAATAATTGCTTGAAAGACCCTAAGAGCTTTCTACTGATTTGTCATATCACTGGAGCAGCTCAGGCTGGTATAGAGCCTATAGTGTGTATGCTACCTCCCACTGTATAGCATAAACAATCCCACTACATCGCTGTGGGAAGGTGTTACTCAATGCGAGCAGAGTATCAGGTTGGGAACTGTAATCATTGTTTACACAAACTTGAAAAGCCTTAGAGAAAGACTAAAAAAGATGATTTTTAAAGAACACTCTCCAAAGAGCTGATTAATTTGTTCATGACCTGTTACTAAAAATATAATCAGTGAGCAGTAAAAAAGGCTTTATACTCAGTATAATTGCCTGCCTATAATGTAATAGTAATAATGAAAACACCTACAGTAGAGGCTTGTTACCTCCGTGTGGGATATATGATCCCTTTTTCAGTTTCAAGCAGAGAAATTATTCTGAGTAGCATCAAGAAGAATTAGACGCTTGCTTATTCTCATTACTTCTTTTGTTTTAAAGGCACAGTAGCATAATCAATTGTTCCCATCTCATTTGGAAAATCAACACTTAACAGCTCCTATTATGAATCATCCTTCTCCTTGTCTATCACTTAAATATGTTTTGGGTTTCTTTCATTATTCTTGTCTTTCAGGTTTTCACTTCTGGATAATAAAATGCACATCACTATGCCAAGTAATTTGGTTTCTGAAATACATACCCTGGGCAAAGAAATGAGAATTCCACCAAAACAAATTACAACACAGCAAAAAAATATGCAGCAGTTTGTGAATGTTGTATCCAGATTACCTTGCAGACAGATTCTTGTCGTTTACCTAGGCTGTTTAATATCTTGCTCTACAGAAAAAACTTGATCTTTGTCTTTAAATAATTAACATCACATCCAACCTGGTAGTAAAAGCCATTGTGCTCTACCAGATCTGAATTAACACTGCTTACTGGCAGAAAAAAAAAGGAGAATAGCTCAGGAATTCTGAAACTGTGGCAGAATATTCGTAAGTATATGTTATTTCTTACTGTTTACCTTGTAGGGCTTTTCTGGACATGTTTCTCATGAAAAAAAATAATCTACAGATGGTTAATAGTCTATAACTCATCCTTAAAAATCAGGTTCTGACTTCAGAACACAAAGTAGTATCTTATCCACTCATGTTGATATGCATTCCACAGAACTAATCTGAAAATGAGGTAGCATTCAATGTCAATAACTATAAACCTGCTTGCTCACTTTCTGCAAATACTTCTGGGGTTTGCTGAAATGATTTCTGGCTTTTATTTTAAAAATTACTAGTAAAATGTATTAATAAACATACAACAGCAAAGTGAGTCCCGACAGCAGATCATACAGGAGACATTCTTGGAACATGCAGTAAAGGCCAGAAATAGCTATTGCTGCTAGGAAGACTTCCCTGGCCCTGGGGAGCACACAGTAAGTCTAAAAGATCCAGTGGGAACTAAGCTATTAAGCTTTATCATATCATAAACAGTTATAAAAATATAAACAGTATTAAACCAAAAATATCTCAATAAATGATTAATAGAAAGCTCCTGTTTCTTCTTAATGGTGACGTAATCTAATTACTGCGAGTGGCTTTACACTCAGATATACATGTGTGCATTAAAAGCCTTCTCTCAAAAAATAAAAGTAACTCCTGCAATCAGCCTCAGTGTAATGGGATTCTCTTGTCAATCTATTCATTAAGTGCCTCCACATGTTTCTTCAAATCAACACTTCTATTTAATAAAGAACTGTAAAATATGTAGATATCAAGAATGAGAAAAAAATGTTAAAAAACACTAGTGGTTTTGAAGTTTGTTTTCAGTAAATAAAGCGTTCCCTTTCTCGGGTGGGGAGGGGGAAGAAGAATACATTATATTTCAATGCCAGAAAAGCTTAAAAAAAGGTGATTTTCTAGGGAATCCAAGGAGATCAGGCACCTACTCCCTTCAACATTCATCTTCAGAAGTGCTTACAGCTGGACAGAGGCTGGTTGAAAGGATCTGGCCAGGATTTCATAACTGTGAGGTCATGTAAACTTTGCCACCCTCTTGATCTGCCAGAGCTTTTAAGTAACAAAGGCAGCACTTCTGATGTAAAAATCACCAGTGTACCCCAGTGTGCCCTACAAGGAAGGCACATTCTGAGTTTAAAAAACCATGAGTGAGCCACAAGAGAGGAAGATTCCCCAGGGAGGGCAGGCTGTCTGGGAGATGGATGGGAATCCTTGAGCTGAAGAGCCAAGGCAGGGCTGAGGAACAGGGGGCTGCTTCACTTGTCTCCTCTACCAGGTGTCCCTACACAGGGAAACAAGCAAATGATGCAAATTGAAAAGGGTTGTGTGCTGGCTTCTGGCGAGCTGAGTGGGTTCATGGTGAGGCTTAGCTGTGCACCGCTGTGGCCTGAAGCCAGATACCACCAAGGATGGATTTGCCTCAACCCAGTCCAGGTAGCCCTGCTGGGAAGGGTGCTGGGAGCCTCTGGGAACTCTGTGAGTGGCTGCTGCTGAAAGCTGACAGGACTGGGAAGAGCTGCAGCAGGGCCAAGGAAGGTGAAGATAACAGCCCCAATCAGTACCTGTCCATGTTAATGCCATGTTAGGACTTGGGGAGAGGAATTCCACTGTTGTTTTGTTCTGCTGGGGAAGAACTGTCCCAATCAGCAGTTGGTTCACATCGAGTGAGACGGGAAACAGAGATGAAGAAGGCAGGCCAGACAGCTATGAGGGAAAAAAAGCAAGATGAAAATCATAACCCATGGTTTGAGAGGGATTCTGCTGCTAAGTCATAGTCCAGCCCTGAGCTGATTGCAGCTCTTTCCCGAGAGCACTCCTACTGCACCAGAATTCAGAAGCAAATGCTCCGGTTCTTCCCTTGGAAATTTGAACCAAATATAATAAAAAGAGCTTCTTGTTTAGACACAGTGTCATCACCAGTGAGTGGACACATTCAGGCCTTGAAAACCTGTAGCTTGGGAGAGGCAGACTAAATGCTACTAATACAGTTCTGATAAACAAATGGAGATGTGTGAAACCTCTAACTCAAATGGATACCCTGTGCTGACAATGCTTTATGTTTGTAAAGGTTTGTGAGCATCGATTCAATTTGTTTTTATAACTCAGAAGCCACCAACTGTTCCTCTCAAATTCTGAGTATCTTTGTTCTGTGTCTGTATGGATGGAAAGATGAATTTTCCAAGACATGATATTTTAGAATGGAAGAATACAACTAAATGGTACAGTATGGGAAAGATACAGGCTGTCCTAACTGCATAAGTGTATCCAGCATGTGACAAATAGTAAGAAAAGTAATAAATCTTCTATTAAAGGTCTGCAAAGCATGCTGTATTCAATCCCCAATGAAAAGGTTCAATAAAAAAATACATACCATTACATGCTAAAAACAGTGAAGTGAAGCACAGAGAGCTTCTTTCACACATCATTTTTGATTGTCCTACTTTGGTCTGTCAGGAACAGCAGTGACAGCCTAAGCATTAAAGCTTTTTGACACTGCAACAAACCAAACACAGGCTAGTTGCACATTTTTGAGTTTATTTCATACCACATCTAAAATATCAACAAAATAGGGAGGTTTTGGCATTCTTAAACAATAGCAGCCACTGGGAACTCTTTCCAGAGATGATGTTTTCCTCACATAAGGATTCTCGCTAGTTGAGGAGAAAAAACATACTTAATAGCCAGCTCCAGCAGCCAGGCTGGCCAACACAATTACTGCACATTCTGTCAGCACATTTCCTCCCTTCAGCTTTACTTCTCCAATCTTTTTCAATATTGTTAAAATGAGCAATCATTCGTGATTCACTCCCCAAAAAGGCAGAAACCAACAATTCCCAATGGCTATAAATTATTAATGCAATTGTGCCAATCACACGGAGCTTAGTGCTTTTAAAAATGGAATGAGATTATCCGCACAGTTATTTTCAATCAGATTCATCTCTTATTAGGGGGCATTATGCATATGGCTTGCTTTCAGAGAGCTATCTTCTTTAAAAAGATTATTGCACAGTCATTTCTTGTGAAATACTATGCAAGCTCTACACTTAGATACCAAATCAATTTTTTGTTTCAGGAAATAATTGTATGTAATGGACATTTGCTTCTGTAGATAGACTGATTCTTCGCAGTGTTAGAGCCTGTTCTGTTCTCAGTTGCTATTCCCACTCAACCCATCCCTGCTTTACTTGGTCCTGACTTACCCCAGTCCAGCAAATACACAGGCAGATCCGGAGGCTATGGTAGAGAATATTTTTTGCTGCAAAAGCTTTAACTGGCTGTGACTGCGAAGTTGGTAGGAGTTACTGTACAATGTACCTGTTGTAGTGGGTATCTGGGGTACACGGCTGTCTGGAGAGCTACAAACTGGAGTATCTTCTTAAAAACATACACCGAAGGACATAAGCATAAAGGTCAATTTTGTGGAATCCAGAAGGTGGCCAAGGGAATGACATTCAGTTTTCTCTGACAAATACTGTTCACAGGTTTGCCAGAAGTTGGGTGGGTCCTGCCAGGACCTGGACTGCAGGGGGAATGGATCCTGTATTTACAGCTGCATCTCCTAAGAAGCCTGTGAAATTGTCTCTGTGCTCCACACGACATACTCAGATTATCCCATTCCACCATGGCATCTGGGACCTATCAGTACACTGAATGCAAAGAAACTGCAGCCAAATTCAGTGATGCCTCAAGTTGCAAGAGTTGAAAAGTTATTCTTCTATTCCCTTGACTCTGCCAGGCCAGCAAGGAGGAATCTGACCTGCATTATATTCAGACAGTTAAGAGCAGGAACACTGAAATCACAAGGCTAAAGAACCTGATTCAGAGCACATGAGCATGTCCCACACGATGGAACTTAAATCTGTTCTGAGTCAACATAAATGTCTGTAGAAGACTCTAGCACATACTCAACTGCCTTACTTAATCGAGGCTGAAAAGCAGCTCTCTCTTTCTAAGACCCCGTCTCTCTTGCTCTAAGCACTACACTATCTCTTGCATTGATGGAAAAAGTGGTCTTTAAAGCACTGAGCTGTCAAAATACTGCATCAGGATTTTGCTATATTATTTTACATATTTCAGCTCTGTATTTCAAGCACTGGCAATCATCATATTGAACACATCTTCTACAATATGGAGAACTGCCTGATTCTGGCGGTCATATGCCACAGTGCCATTTAACAACATGTATTCCCATCTGTGAATCTGCTTTCTGGCATTTGGCTTCTGCTTTATTTTTCCCATCTAAAACCCTGGCAATAGTTTTTCACTATTATTTTGATAAGGGTGTGGGTCAAACTCATTCCACTGTGAATGTGCATTTGTACTTGCAGAGAGTGAGTGATTGATCGGTATCCGGCAGGAACGACTTCTCCTCTTACATTTCTGGCATGTTACTCTGTGGTTAATCAGTTCTACTGAGTGTCAGTCAAACCTACCAGATGTGACTCTAATGGATAGCTGCTAGGTGCCTGATGTCTGTCTTGTCACTGATGTGGCTGAAGCACTCCTAAAAGTTAAAAAAAAAGAAAAAGGAAAAAAGAAGAGCACGTAGTCTGGGAAGTACGGGGAAGCTGTATCTAGGAAGTAGCTTTATTTGTGTATCTCTGCTTTTAAATATTCAGTCAGCTGATTTTTCAACATGAATTAATCACAGGACTATCTGCCCTTGTTTAATCAGGAAAGATTCATGCAAAACAGTACTTGGCATTTTTTTAGTATGTCCTGTGGGGGGTGAAAGAGTGTTGCTATTATTTAGTTACTTGAATGCTTAGCAGCTCTGAAACACACGCCTCATGAATAACCTTCACCAAAAGCACAACAGCAATTTGTATCATGACTGTGCCATTTAGGCTAAAGCACAGTCCCACTGAAGTAAACAGGGTCATGAAGACAGCCAGGAAGATTGTTCTCTCCCAAAAGGAACCTACAATTCAGTCATAGTGAAGGAGTGAAATTCTTTTCATTTAATTAAAATCCATAAATCCATCCAGCGTTAGATCAAGTTTGAACCAAAGACTGCAACTTGAACTATCCCAAGATTCCTTTCCATTCCAGTTTATATCTGAGATATCTGGCTGTGGAATTACCAGATATCTGACAACCAGTAGACTGGAATTTACAGCTCATATTTATGGCAGATGTGGCTAGATTAATCAAATTTCAGACATTTAAGGAGAAGGATATTTATTCAAAGATCATCTTTAGCAATTGAGCATCCAGTTCCACTGGATCCAAACTTCACAGATCTGAACAGACTTGATACAAATTTTTAACTAAAGGTAAATTATTTCACTGTTGTTTAGGATTGTATTATATTGATGTTCTACTTACCTTATAAACAGACTTGTACTGTGTATTGCCAAGCCTGTCAGCAGCAGTTACATCCGCTGCCTGCACACTTCACTTACCCTGCTCCTTCATTACCTTCAGTAATATCATTTGTTTCAGCAGGATTTGGCTCCAGGAAGCCTGCCTGTCATTGTAAAATAAAAGTAAAATGTGTAACACTTGCAGCCAAATTCTGCTCAACCCATTCAGTTTTATTAGAACCAACAAGATCATCTAGGTGTGTGCAGTGCTCATCTTGCTTCATCTGATTTTTAATATGGTAGAATTGATTAATTGTTTCTGAAACAGAAAATGAATCAAAAATTAAATTTTGTCTTGGAATTTCCTGGATATGTTCTTGTGCTAATGCAAATATACAGCTGCTGACATTTGTCTTCAAGTCTATTCCAAATTTGGAGATTAAAATGAAGCACACAAGGTCTAATGGAGACTATCAGGAAGGCAGTTTTCCTAAGTGACAACATAGAAGATGTTTTTACTTGTTTTAAGCAAATTAACTTAAATCAAGCATGAATTTCAAACTTTGCAATGAGAATTGAGATGATAATTGTGCTTCATTTTGATCACACAGTGAACGTGACCCTTTCTCTTCTGACACCTCAGAAAATAGAGATATAAATAATGCACAAAGCACAAATTGACCTTAATTCACTGACCTAAAACATTTATATGGCTTTGTTGCTTTTAATTTTCACTGAAAATCACACAGTATCTTAAACACACCCCCAAACAGCAGTGTGATGTTTTTACATTTTATTACTAGGTCAAGAAGAGATCAAGATCACAGTCATTAGTCCTGAAACTATTGTTCTATTGAAGCACATCTCATAAACCAGAGCAAATTTGGTTTGTCTGGCACTCTTCTGGTTGGTACAACTGGTTTGCTTTTCACATTGTAGAGATAGCATTTTAAAGTAATATGTATAAGAATACTGGGGAAGAAACTCAACCCTCACCTTCGTCCTATCTTCCTTCAGCTGAATGTGTGATACTGGGACAGACTCAGAATCCAGCAGATACTATTTTTACATCTCTGTACATGCTTAATGTGAGTAAATGTAAATATGTGTCTGGGTATGTGCACACAACACATGCCACGGATTTTTATGTGTGACTTCCTTGCACCATAAACAGACAAGTCATAATGAGCTGTAGCTTTGATAATTCCTTGTAAGAGAACATAGCACAGAAATTTGGCAAGGACACCGGATATACATAATGCTGCTTCTGCCAAGAAAAAGGATCTAGAAGTGATTTTAGAAAAGATCCCTTCCAACACGATGTATTCTATGTTTCTGTGATATTTATAGTACTGGAAGCACAGAGGAAACATGAAGCTAAACCTAAAGAAGTCAGGGGGACCAATTAAGGAGAGGTAAGGGAAATACTGTGGCCATAACTGAATCTCAGTGATCACCTTTACAATGTGTGTACCAACGCTTTCTTGTATGTGCTGCAGAAACAGCACACTGGGCAGGAGAATTTTGCATTGCACAAACCTCTGTAAAGGGGCTATACAAAACCACCCAGAGCTGACCTGCCCCTGTTATGAATTTAGGGAAACCATATTTCCACTCTATCACTTTACCCATGCCTGCCTATGTTGTAACAGCAGTTATACAGAACTTAATTAACTGGTATGTCTAAAGTACTGCAAAGTTAATATTAAAGCAGCTAAGCAAGTGCAAACTATTACTATTTTTAATATGGAGACCTACTCCTTGGAAAGAGATAACAGTTTTACTGTACATGTAGGAATGGTTTAGGCCCCTAAAAAAAACCAATGAGGAAACAAACTAACTCAATAGTTTTAATTGGGTTCTCTCTTAATTTAAGATATGGAAGGAAAAAAAACCCAGTTGGAGAGATGAAGTATAAAAAGTAGTATGTGTTTTGCACTGTGTGTAAAACTTCTTGGGTGTGACTAAGACAAAGAACACCGAATTCTAGGAAATAAAATAGAAAGTGTTGCAAGTGTTTGTCTATCAAACCAATTCCCTTTGTGTTAGTGAAGAAGCCTTTCCCGTGTTCATTACTGGTAAACAAGGTGGCTGATGAGGGAGGCTGCTGTGGGGCACCGCACGGTCTGCCCCACACTCCTGGGCAATGCTGGGCTTCACGAGCCAGTGGCCATGGCCTTGGCTGGAGCATCCTGCTCACACGGGTCTGTGCGGACCTTCTGCAGGCTCTGGGCCACGTAGGGAAGGGGACCACTGCACCAGAACGTCAAGTACATATGCAAGGTGGTACTAACAACAGGTATCTACAGGAGAACAAGAAACTCTCTCAGTATCTCTGCCAGTGACAAGTGTATACGCCAGCTCCCAGGCACATCTGCTGTTAGACAGCTACAGTCTATAGCGCAGAATCACGGTGCTGGTTTCAGACTCAAGCCTTAATGGCTTTCTGACAAACCCTTGGTTGTATCTTCAGCAGGAAGCAGACGTGCCCTTTCAAATTGCCACTTCATTTTTAACATCTTCATTGCAAGCTGCTAGCACTATGCGGTTCGCACACATTTTTTTCCTGTGTATACCTTCACATCACACAACAACCTGCTCTAATCACTGCCTTTGAGCACCTTCCCACCACTTCTCTGTAGCATCATTTTTTCCCCACTGGACAGTTGCTTGAGAACAGGAACATAAGCAATTTTTGTGGCACCTGCAATATTAATAATGAGACTTCAGAACATGTCTAAAGATGGCACTGAGACAAAGTGTTGCTGATGTTGTCTTGCTCCATAAACCTATCAAGTGACTTGGTCACTGCATTTATATCAACATCTCCAGAAAGTTGCCGGCCTCATGTGTCAGAGGAGATACAGATGCTTTTGTAGCTCCATAACCGTTTTCTTCCCTAGGATCCCCTAAGTTGTTCACAGGGCCAGAAGGACAGGATAACTCCCCCCAGGGTGACAGAAAGCTGTGTGGCTGTGTGGCAGTGCTGCGAATGCAGTGTCACTTCGGCAGTGCCTTTTTCAAGCATTCTTTATGCCTGTTAGCTACTCCATGTTTGCCAGTCTACATTCTGATCAACCACACCTGCTATGACTGGTAATTAAATTTCTTATCCCCTCTCTAATTACATATATAAGGGGCTGTATGCTGGGGGACTGATGGCCTTAAATATTTGTCGGCCTTGAATACTGCACAGAAGACCCTGCTGCATGAGCTGCAGATCACAAAGCCTGAATGCTGAAAAGATGTATTGCAAGTGTGAAAGCATGAGAAAGGCATTTCCTAATCTAACATCCAAAACTTTTCAACTCCATCAGGTTTACTAAAACTGCTTTAAGGTCTGCCAGTCTAACCAAGGAGATGGAAGGTTTGCTGCCAAGGTGCTGGTAGGAGCACACCACAAACCTGTCTCAAGGTGTGTCTTGTAATAAGATGCAGCAAAGTTACAGCAAACACAGTTTTTAGCATATTCTCACTACAGTTAAGGACACTGAGTGGTTGCATTTACCTCAGAGGTGATGTAAGTGCTCTTCATTTAATATCTTGTGGCTAACCCACTAAATGGGTTATAAGCCTCCTGGGCTGGCTGTCCAGCTGAAGTTTTTATACCATTTACTTCTCCAGCAAACTCTGTTAGATACAATTACAAATCTTGATACAGCTATATACTATCCCCTTCAAATCATTCATATCACCTCCTCCACTCCTCCACGTGCCTTCATCACACATGAGCTTCAGTAGCATTTCTAAATGTCACCTGGGTTCCTGTGAAGGCTAACTTTTCTATCACTTAAAAACATGATATACTTGACGACATTTTACCTACGACTGAAATTTAATTAGACGTTAGTCTGAAAAACAAAACTCCAATAAATGATTAAAAATCAAACACAACACTGCAAGAATTGCTCTGCTCACATCTTAATTAGTGACAATTAGTCAGTAATCTGAAATCTTAAAGGTATCACATATGACAAAAGATTATTTCCATTTCGTGACTGGTCTCTAACTGCTTACCTAAACTGATGAAAAACAAACCCCTAAAATCTTTCAGCTGCCTAGGTAACACATTTTCTGACATTCACTGCTAAAGTTTTAGACAGCATTCCTCAAGAGGCCTTGTGTAATTAAAAAGGTTTTGGCACTGGGATCCTGCAGTGAAGGAAGGCCGTTAGTGATGTGCCAGTGTGCTCAGTGCTAGGTAGAACATAAAGGGAGATATGATCTTCCTTTCCATTTAGGAAAACACCACTCCTTTATTCCAGTTGGAGTATTGCAGTGACAAGACGACTGTGATTAAATTGGAGATTCAGCTCCTGCCTCCCTGGCCCCATTCACTGTGCCAATGGTCCATCCCCACCTGGTTTCCTTTCCCATGGCAGGGAGAGGGCTGCAGGTAGGGACTCCTCCACTGCTGAGATGACCAGGAAAGGGTCATCCTGCAGCCAGGTGTTTCCACCATTCTGCCACCTCCTAAATCATGTCATTGCACACAACATTTTGTGAACTTTCTGTACTAGCAAGAATTCTGTACCAAGCACCTGCTGTGCATGAACACAGAAAGAAAATCTATTTCATCTGTTAGGAATAGTGGTGATGTCTTCATCCCACAACTGGATACCACAAAACAAAGCAGCAATTAATCAGAAGTGGAGACCACACAGCAAAGTCCACCACATGCAGCCACAACCACACACACAGAATCAGGAGGAAAGGAGACAAAGCAAAACACATGACTGTACCCCACCTAAGTCCTAGACAGAAGTGGAGCACAGTAAAACACACCTACACTTTGGTACAGATGTGTCGCACTGCAATCGGGGTTACACTTTGAAATCCACATCTAAGATATAACCTACCTGGAAATGCACTGACAGCATATTCCAAGGAGTTTAGAGGCAGAATACAGTGGCTGCTGCTGAATTCCCAAGTCAAAGGACTTGCGCTCTCCAGAGGTGGAAGGAATCCAGATGCGGTGCTAGAATGAGAACACAGAACAGTTTATCCAGGATCCAAGCCTCTTCCCAGTGAGGTTCATTGAAAAACTACCAGTTTGTGGGCATCAAAAAAATTGAGCCCTAGTTTGCAGTTTTAGCATATATTTTCTTAGTTTTCGTATCTATTAGTTAAGTTCTAACCCCTATTTTAACCCCCTTTGTTAGGCTGAATCACAGGTACTCTGTGTGTGTGTGTGTTTGTGATGTTTGCAAGAGGCAGCCTAGCCTGTTCCAGTGTGTACACTGGGAATCATATATTATTATTGGGTCAAGAGGTTCCAGCTGTTTTTATGGGATAACCCCTTGTGAATTATAAGACATGAAATATGCCCAAGTTTATTGTCTCTGTCAGAAGACAGGTAGTGGTACAGACAGCTGCTGCATGAGTTTCACCACTATTTACGTCCTCGGCCTATGCACCTCAGATAACTATGTTCTGCCACTCACACAAGTTTCTAACCAAAGTCTAAGTTCAGTACGTGTGCAATATTTCCAAGTCCCAAAAGATACAGCAACATTTGGTACAGACAAGCATCTTGCTTAATTCATTATTCACTATTTAAAATTTTGTCAGAATTCCAGGCATGAAGTGAAAGAAGGAAAAGAGATGAAGTTAGGCAATCACACACCATCGTCAACAACATGAATAAATCAGAAAGCCCATGTGTTGAATTTCATTAATCCAAGTTACATGATGAGAAACTTACACAAATCAGAAATAGCACAAAACCCAGGATGAGAGCACAACCGGGACAATGAAGAACTGCCACAACTAGCAATGCCTGTAACTGCAGGGTTTTTCTATGGACATGTAGTCTTATCAAGTGTGACAGTGATGCTTCCTGTAAACTTCAGTGTCCTCCTGGAAACACACAGTGGTGATTGGGGATATGCAAAGCCTTTGCTGTCAAAGTTCCCCACTGAACCCTACAATTGATGAAGCAAACGTCATGCTTTTCCCCTCTCAAGAATTCACTGAATCAAGAGGAAATGCAGTCTTTTTGGTAAGCCCTTGAACCCTAAGTGCTCCAAGCAGAGGACTGGCAGAGCTGGCTTTGGATTTTCAACCTGGGGTGAAGGTCAGGTTCTCCATTAGTCAAAATCTCTTTGACAAGTCTCCTGCCATTTGCTGAAGAAGGAAGCTGCCTGGTAGCTTCGGCAGCTCAGCTTTAGTTTCTCTTGGTATCATTAGTGGTAACGTGGAAAAGCACCACTGTTGCTTTTGCTATTAACAGGCTTGACTGACTTAAAGTTACAAACCTGATTTTTACTGAGTAAGGATATTTTGCAGGAATTACAGGAGTCCATGTCTCCTGAGCCTGCAGACAGCAGACCAAAAGTGTCCACTTCAAGGCAAGGGACAGATCACCTACCTGGGAGCTACAGCAGAAGTTGTCCCTGTAGAAACTGGCTGTTGCAGCCAAAAAGAAAGGCACTGCTGTCACTCAGGCTGAGGAAACTACTTCCTTAGCACAGATGTGTACCACTGGCTTCCTCAAAGTACAAAGGATTCACAACTCTTCTCAACGTACAGCTGATCACAAGCTGTGAGAGCACACTTTGCTGTACTGATTTACACCAATCTGCAAACCTCTGAAAGGACACAAAGTTTCATAAGGAAGCATCCTTCTCCAGAAGGATATAAAACCACGATACTGGGTTTTGATCTACTTACTTAAAATTTTGCAAGGAAAACCCTAAATTTTAATTGCTCTACACTGTCACTGAGTAAGGTTTTTAGTTAGCATACCAGTCCTAGGGAAATAAGATTTTAATAATACACTGTTCATACAATAAAGAGGTTTTATATACAGAATATACATTTTAAAAGTTAGGTTTTGTTGTTACCTGAAGAGACTAGCATTATTGGCAGAGAATTAATAGTGCCACAAACTAGGCAACTGTAGGTAGAAAAAACACAAGAAAAACCAGGATGTTACCTGAAACTTTCAAGCTAGAAACCTGCCTTTGAAATCCTAAATAGTGATAAGAATTCCTAAATGTGATACCAAGAGCTATATAAAATGGTTAAAGCTCAATAAACAAAACCTGTCTGCTAGGGAGGCCAGCATTTGCTTCCTATAAGGAGGAATGTTTAAAGTTATTTCTCTGTCAACAGTACAACTATGAATAAACCTAATGAAAAATAAAGAATCTGTGGGAGTGAAGAACATGCTTGGCTATAACTACAGACATATTGCTAGTTAAACGTTCCTCTATCTTAAAATATTACATCTGTTAAGATAGTCCTCTAGTCTAATCACCCACCCAGTAGGAAAAAGGAAGTGGGGCACTGAAAACAAACCTCTTCCTTATGGTCCAACCTCCTTCACTGGAAGGTTCACTTTCTTTTCTAGAAAAGAAAACCATCTTTAGCCAGCTTAACACTGTGCTAGTTAGCTGTTAATGAGCCGTTGTAAAACTGCCTGTGTTATGGGAAGAGCTTAGGTAAAACTCGGTATACGGCATTCTTTTTTAAATTGAGTGAAAATAAGGGTCCTGGATAACTCAGCAGTCCATGTTTTAAACACTTCCTGCTGTGTGCACTGGATGACTGGTATGATTTTATTTGTACCTTTCCCTTCTCCTGTGCATGTAATCTGAACAAGTCTGAAGGCATACTGAAATTGCTCACCCTGGAAAGGGGTTCCGTAGGAATCACAGCCACGCCGACAACGGGCAGGTCGGGGGCATAAGAAGCGTGGTCACTGCTGGGTTATTGCTCCTTACAAAGAAGGGAGAGAAGCAGCTGACCGGGGAGAAGGAAGACAACAGCAGATGAACACGAATCAGCAGTGCACCCTTGGGGCAATGGATGCTAACTACAAGGTTAGCAGGAGCACCGGCAGCCGGGCAGGGGAACTGAGCATTTGTTCCCTTTCATGTGGCACTTGTGAGAGCTCGGCTGGAGTGCTGCTTCCACTTCTGTTTCCTGCAGTAAAACAAAGACATTGGCATGCTGAAGCCAGTCAGTTAAGAGGCTGGAACATGTAACGTACCTGGAGACAATGAAGTCAAAGCCAGGGTCTTCCGGGAGGTCAATAGTGACAAGACAGAGCAAAGAGAAGTACAACCAGATACACCAAACCAAGAATTTTCACAGTAAAGGCAGTCAAACATTGGCACTGACCTTGGAGGCATTCAGAACTAGACCCAAAGCAACCTGATCAAGCTTCCAAGCTAGCTCTGATTTGAGCAGACTACCTGCAGAGGTCCCTGTGACTTTAAATTGTTCTATGCTTTTTAGTTTGGATATAAACACGGTGCTTCAACAACACACCATTTATCAGAAGAATATATTGTTTCCACTCCTTATAAAATAAAACAAATAGGGCAGCAAGAATATACTCTTGTCATTGTCCAATCTCCACCTGTGACTTTCGTGTGAATGGTAAAATAGGTCTCTGCTGTGAGGTCACAGTGTGGTGTGGCAGCTCCTTCATACCAAGTAGGATGAAGGAACAAAAAGCTTTGCTCTAAAATCACCATTTTGCAGTCATCCCAAAAGAACAGTTTAAAGGAGCTGCCTTAGAGTTCAGTAAGAATGCAAATAACAATTTCAAGCAAGATGCAGAAGAGGAAAGCTCTGCTTTCCTCAACCGGACTGCTCCCTGGCATCCTTTCTGTAGTGCAGCTGCTTTGAGACCCAGCCTGTTCTAAGATTATTGCAAGAGGTGGGAAACACCAGATTCTGCTTCCAATAAAGAGGGAGGCGAGGAGCTCCAAGGAGCCAGTCAGCTGTGAATAATTCAGTTCCCTGAAAAATCAATGGAAATGGGATGGGGGCGGTTCCAGAGCTCCACTCTGTGAGACCTGAGAGAGGTGTTTACTCTGCATCTGTTTGCTGTCACATAACACGCTGCAGAGAATAGGACTCAGCTACCTTAAGTCTGAGTCATTACAATGGATGGAACCACTTTTCTCGGAGAAAATGAATGAATGCAATTTAACTCTTAAAATACACTCACAGATTTGAAATGCAGAGGTGTGCCAACTTAACTGAATCTGTGAGCACAGAATTTTCATGGGTTCCTGCTGAGAAGGCAGTGTTGCCCAGCGTGCTGCCAGGCCCTCAGGACACCAACAGCCACTTGGGTGGATACCATGGCTCACTCTAAGAAAGCAAATAAGCATGTGAAATAATTGAGAAAGGAAATGAGTAAGAGATTTATGTGTTAGCACATTCTTTGCTAACAAAAGAGCAACACAGACTAAGTGAACTGGGCAGTCCTCATCTGTATGGCCTGTATGACTACCTAGGAGTCAACAAGAGTATTAAGCATAGCTTGTCTATGCCTTGAAAATATAACACAATTTGTCTGAATCAAGGATTTTTAGAAATCACGACTGCTCTAACAGAACCCAAAATCTTTTTTGCTGAGGGAAGCTTATTCATGAATAAAATAATTTAAAATTCAATCACATAGATGGCCTCATAAATACTGTCTGTAAGGCAGAAGTGGGCAGACACTCCCATTCCAACAGGACTTGGCTTTTGAGGTACTTTGCAGGGAACAGCAACATGCTAATCAGATCTGTATGTTTCAGAGCCAAAATAATCCAGAGATTGACATTACTTTCAATACTGTTTCCTTCATACAAAATCTAAGTGTCAGGGTCACCTTGTTGGCCTAAACCAGCACTCATTCAGATCAACAGAAAGACATTGACTGCCTCCCCTGGATTTTGAGCACCTCTTTGTGGAAGCAAAGCCCCTACAGCTCAAAGCCCCTACAGGGCCCCATGCCTGGGGCTTGGCTGCTGCCCAGGGCAACTGCAGGAGCAGCACAGCCCCAGGAGCTGCTTTCAGCTGAGGACCACGCACTTGGCAAGTGGAAAGGACAGAAGGACGGAGAGAGATGTTCTTTTCTCAGGCTCTCACTCTCCATTCATTGGGGCAGTAGCTGCAGAAGTACAGAGAAACTTGGCAAGTAAAACATTTTAAAGGTCATTGTCCTTCCATGACTTCTCTTCATCTGGTTTTAACAAGGAATTACACAGAGAGCTTGCAGCAGACCGGGGTTGAAGATGGGGTTACTCCTTCGGATGAATCAATAACCTGTGGTTTGGGAGCAGCCACTGAGCTTTAAGAAATTATTCCATTAAATTGAATCCAGCTTGGTGTAAGAGATATACACAACCTTACTTCTAACTTACACATACTCTTTAAAAAGGGGGAAAACTTTCATTGCTCAAATTCCTTACAGAATAATAATTTAATCGTAAGTCAAAAGCAGGATTTGTTTCTCATACTAAATGGTATTTATAGAAATGCAGCAGGAGTATATGTGTATCTATCATGAGTGCAGTGAGACACCGTTTTATCTACAATTATTTGTTTCAGAATTTAAATATCTTGCCACTATCCATACTTTCACAACTGGAAAATAAATAAGATGATGATGCATTACTGACAGGAAAGTAATTTATAGAGTATTATTAAGGCAAGTATCCATAAAGGTATGCTAAAAGGTTTATGCTCAAAGGTGACTGCTGCATGTGTCACGTATGACGATGATTTTATGACTTGAGCTTTTAGAAATGTCTTAATGAAATTAGAAAAGAAGAAAATGTTTTGCCCAACATTTTTTGTTCTACTTGGGACTTCTTCTAACACTGACTTTTTTTACAGCAAGGTATGTTTATTGCCATCTTACCCACTCGTGTTTTCTCAGAACTGACACAACTCTGTGCAGAGCTCGATGGCTAATGGTAAGTTAGCTGAGAAAATTCGTATTTGTCCTCAGAGTATTTTTGAATCAATAATAAACTGCAGAGCTTTAGCTTGAGAGAGATTCAGACTCATGAGAGGAGCAATCTCCTACCCAGCAGCTCAGCAGGTGAGCTCCGAACTTTTTCTTCTGTATAGGGGTTCCTCTGACCACGAGCACGCCAGTTATGCTGGGACACGAGAAGGAATCCTCAGTCCTTCACATCAGCATAGCTCCCCTTTGACTGAATGGTGAAACACTCGCTGGATCAAAACAGAACTCAGGTGTCGCACACCTGAGTGTCCCCATAGCTTGTCTTCTTCCCTTCCAAGCACCCAGAATGCCAGAGCAGGACAGAGTTTCTCAGTGGGAGCTCCTCTCACTACTGGAGGCCATGCAGCTGTTCATAGCTGCTGGAGGTCACTCCTACCTGACTCAGGGACGCTGGTTCCACTCAACAGAACAGCAGAGCCAGGCACAGCCTCCCTAAGGAGAAGCTCCTCTGCCCTGAGCCAGCCCTTTGCTCAGAGCCTCTCCTCTCTCCCCACCCTTGCATCTTGTCTCAAGGGCTCTTGCCTCACATCAAACTAGAATCCTGTGACATGACTGATGCATAAATTACCAATAAATATTCCACTGTGATACCAGATCAAAGTTAGAAAGAGATGCCTAATTTTGGGGCCCACTCCACGCCTCAGCCAGTTAGTTGCACAGGCACTGCACCTTACCACAGCTTTGCCTGTGTCCGCGTACCACACAGTCGCTGCACAGACCCAAATAGCGAGACTTCAGCACGTCAGGAAACATTAGATCAAAAGAAGAGAGTAAGAAATAAACTGGCATTTTCCACACAATAAATAGCTTATCATTAACATTATATAAAGTGGTGTCATAAACCTAACTTTGGAATATTGACAAAAGCCTGGAAGTTTGTCTTTAATCATGAACTTTGAAAACTGCCTTTGAAAGGAAAATCTCTACGCTTGCTCTGGCACATCTGCTTTCAGGTTTGGATTTACTGTCACAGAAATTAACCAAACCACAAAGCTGGTTTTCAGTCATCACCCTAGGGCTTTTTGTATCTGTTTGGGCTGTTCAGATGTCAGAGTTACTTTGATTCATACTGCGAGAAACCATCACTCAAATCCTTCCACTAACAGGCCCCAGTTCAGAAGACACTTATCTGACTCTAGCCACAGTCTTGTTCTTTGCTGTTCATTCAAAATCTGCCCGTCCATAAGATACTGTTGATGTGTCTCAATTAGTTTAAGCTGAAGAGCTTGCCAGGAGCTTGGCTGTGCTTCATATGTTATGATACATGCAAGAAGCACAGGTAACACCAAAGCACTGTGAACAGCAAGCTGTATTCAAGCTGTATTTAGTTTCAGCAATCACTAGTAGAGAAAGAGAAAATATTACAAATATTGTGACATACAACTAAATCCCAAGTACCATTAATCACAGAATTACAGGGATTGGAAGAGACCTCAAGAGATCATTGAGTCCAACCCCCTCAAATTATAATCTATAACTATGTATTTAGGACAAAGTAATTTATTCTTAAAGAGAATCAGTCCAGTAATCATTCATCTTTTCTATTCCTACCAAACAGTAGAAATCTTCCATTCAGAAGAAAATTACTGGTAATCTACGCAAATTACTGAATGCAAAGTGTGCCTTGGACAGAAGGTGGCTCCTCTATCACCTTGCTCTTGAGAGACAACAGAAAAGAGTTACTGAAAACATTTTATTGTAAATGGCACCACTTTAACGTGTTGGTGTGGAGCTGATCAGCTTTATTAATTCCATAACACTGTGGTTGGCCTCCTCTCTGCATAACATTTCAATGCTGAATGTGTTGCAACAAAGACTAACTGTTCCAGGGAAAGAGAGTGTATCACCGACAAGCTTATCCCCTTCCTGACATGCTTCAGCTCCCACACCTTTGGATTTTTTTTCTCTGACAATGAAATCCCTTTCCAACCATCTCAATGGATCTAATGTACATGAAGCAAATTATTTTGAAAGGTTTGTAATAGGACATAAGCATAGTTTTCAAACCCCAAGACTCTTATCTGAGCTTTTTTAAGCTTACAGGTCTTTCAAAACTCTACCAATGCTGCCTGAAAAGGCACATAAATCCAGCCCTGTGTGGAGAGGTTGCCCTGACACATAGTGGTGAATCTGCATTTCTCCAGAAGGGTACTGTGGCTTTCAACCACTGGAAAGAATCTTTGGATGTGGAGAAGACAATATTGCAAGTCCAAGTACCCGAGAGCCTCCTGTTCTGAAGGTTCAATGTTACTGTACTCTAAGCAAGTCACTTATCTTACTGTCAAGTTGACTTACAATGTTTTTTCACAAGGATGCTATTAGAGTTGACTAAAGCAAGGAACTATGATGATGTATGATAAGGAGAGCATATGTGCTATTTAAATGAAACAGCTTTGAAAAAACTGTTTAATCATAGGAAATCAAATTGAAGAACAAATCAGCAAATCGAGCATCTTTGGTGCTTGGTAGGCGAGTTTCATTATAAGCATCAGATGAAAGAGGCGGAGTTTAATGGTCTTTTATTTTCTAGAAGAAAAGAATCTCTGTTCCTTAACTTCCAAGTTGCAAGGGTTCACTGGAAGACAATAAATATGTTTAGCAAAATATGTATGTTTCAATAGTTTTCCTTCCACACCAAGGAAATAAAATACCCAAACCAGTCAAAAGCCTTCAACATTTCCAGATAGAGCACAAGAGACTTTACTTCTTCAAATATCACATCTAGCTACCCCTTCTAATGTGTCTTGTTTGAGTCCTCATTTACTGTGAATATTTAACATGATTTACCCCAAAGCCATCCCTTTACATTGTGATGCAGTGTAAATAACAGAATATTCATTATTTCACCTATGGCCTTTCTGCCATAGATGATTTGAAATATATTTTGTATTATACCTCACATTTCCCTCTCCTAGTTTAGAAGAAACAGTGTTTGTCAAGAATTCCAGAGACTGCTCCTTTCCATCAGCCCTTAAAATAATATCCAGAGCTTTGTGCAACCGCAATTAAAGACAAGAGTTCTGACACTAGCTTTATTTTTTATAATTGCAAGAGAAAATGTGAAACTCAGATGGGTCTTGTTAGTGCTAAATGCACTCCTACTGACTCCAATTTGTTGTGTTCTATTAATTTATCATCTTACATTTGGAATGATTTTATAGTCTGCTAGGAAAAGGTCTCAGAAGCATAAAGCAGGGAGATAATAGAATGAAGATGCAGCTAACTGTGATATTTCAGAGCAATTTGGATACTATTTGTGAACACACTATTATTCTAAACACAACCCTGCAGCTTTTTACGCATGCAGCATATACAACATTGTTTGGCATTAACAAAGCTGACAGTCTCAGTGGCAAAACTAAGTGAACTCCCTCCACATGAGCTTGCAACTCCTGCTACAGGTTCAGCTGAAGAAGACCCTGTAATTTGTTCTTCTGTAAGTCATGGGTCTTCCCCAAGTCTATCCAAGTCCACCCTTGAACAGCACATGCAGCAAAATAAAAATATCAGGACTGTACAAAATGGTGAGGGTATCTGTTGGTGCTGTAGTTTAATCTGTAACTTGCTTGCCAATTAGAATAAGAATATGTATTGTTTGGGCAAGCTGGAACTGTGACTGAAATGACATCATGGTGCTTTGTCATTTAGACCAAAAGCCGCTCTAAACATTGAGAGACCTTCACTCTGCTTGAGTGGTTACAGGATCCTCAGGATTTGCAGCTTGCGTGTCATACCAAAAATGAATAACATGTTGCTTTGTGCTTTCCTTTCTTATCTACTGGTTTCCTGCCAGCTACCCTTAAACAAAGGCCTTGTGAGGGATGCTGTGATATACAGCTACTTCTGCTTTCCAAGATGACAAATGTTCCATAGCACGATGAAAACGCACATCTACCTGCAGTCAGGGAGGGGCACACAAGCGGCATGTTTAATTCCCTTCAGGAACTCCTGCAGCACCCACAAAAGCACCAGGGACTATAGTTATGCTTTACTGGCCAGAGCTATAAAAGACAGTAAAGCACCTAACAGTGAGCCGAACTGTTTTTACAGGATGGTCAGCAGATGCAACTCACTGGATGGTACAACTACCCCCGAGAAAACAACACGGGTCTCCATGGTTCTTGCAAGCTCGGTGACATGACAGGCATTGCACCGCAGTGACATACAGCTGTGGCTTTAGATACTTGCAAAGTACTATTAGAAAGTCTGTGTTATTACTAGTATTTTTGCTACATTTCAACTGGAATTGCCATGCTTTGCACTGCATCTCAAACGAAAGGGTCCTGAGCAATGTTTTGTCCTCTCATGTCACAGCGCTCTTCACTGGAAACCCCCTCTCCACCTCAGCGGACAAGCTCCCACCAGATTCTAGCTGACCGATAGGAAGGTACTTTGCCCCAGTGTGAGGGAAGGAAGATGCAGCTTACCTTTGCCAAGGCATTCCTCTGATCATAAAACGGTGTGCCTGTGTCACCGTGCTCTACCTTGGATAAGGACTCGGTACACCCCAAGGATCTTTCCTGTAAGTCTCATGGAATCACCATGGTAATATTCTCCACTTGCAACAATTATGCTTATATATGGTCTCTGAATATCTAAGGTAGTTATGATCTGCAGAAGTAAAGGTAATTATATACCATCAGAGTAATACAGCTGTGGAGATATGTAAATAAAGTGTTTACATGGGGATGGAGACATAGCCGAGCTTCAGAAAAGTGTTCTGAAAGACAAGGAAATAAGCCTGTTCCAGTTTGTGAGAATATGCAATTTAATCCATGTAGAAATCTTGTTCATCAGTAATTACAGGAGGAGATAAGAGTCTTCTCAATTAAGATGAGGCGGAAAATGCTTTCATTTAATGTGTCCTGAGAAGTATCATATCAAAAATAATTAGAGAGAGATATAAAACCTTTTGGATGTTTTAAATATATTACCACCTTTGCAAGTTAGAAAAGCTTCAAAGAAATGTCAGGTTCTGGCATACCGTGGAAAGAGCACTCACGTTTAAAAACAACAAGGCCTTTTCCCTAGTTTTATATATACTTGATGGAGCCACTCAAAAAATAACATCTGAAAAACTAATTTAAATTCAGACATGATCCTTTGGATAACACTTTTAGCTCCATGGTTGGAATTATTAGGAATGAGTCTGTGACAAAGCCTAGGCTGGGAACATGACACAAAGGAGTTTCTGTCAGCTTTTTCAGTTATTAGTCTTCTCTTCCTAGTTATTTATATTTCCTTTCAATTCACATGTATAAGTCACAGAGCAGTGATACAGTAGCATCATCTCTCAGGAACAGTCTAGCAGCCCGTGCTAGCGAGCTTGTTTCCTTTGTCATGGTTTTAAGATTTTCTATGGGAGGCAGGAATGTATTTTTAACTCTTTGCATTATTTTTCTGTTGCTACAGTCTCTAACTATTCCTCATGCCTTCGTAACCAGTGTTCAGGGACCACTCTTACACATTAACTAACCAATTACAGACTCAATAATCTGTTTTATCCAAAGATAACAAAGTAGAAGGAAAAAGGCAGACATGGAATTCTTTCCTCCACTTAAAAAAGACTGTCTTAAAACGCTGGTTACACAAACCCACACTGAGACACAGCCCCCAGCCTTCCTATGGATTTCCCAAGCATCCATGTGAATTCATCTTGATTTGAGTCACCTATTGTACTCACTCTGTGGGTTATTTTGTATGAGATGGATTGGCTAAGCACTGTTGTCAACTCAATGAAATCAATTAATTTATTGTTCACACCTGGTACACCATTTAGGACAGAGAGAGAGCACAAAGAGACGGGAAGAAAGACCCACGGGAAAGCACATAATAGCAGAGGAAAAGAGGAGAAATGTAACAGTCACGGACTGGAGACAAAAGAAAAGACAGAAACATGGAGATTAAAGACAAACATTGATCAAAGATAGAAAAGGAACTGCAGACAAACGAGAACCTGTGATCAAAACCTGGTGGAAAGGAGCATGGCGAGATGAGAAAGAAGGAGAGAGCAGGAAAAAATCCTAGGCTCACCGCTTCAGGATATCCCATGTGCATTTGATTCTCTACTAGTCTCTACAGCCATGCTCAAGAGAGAAGCAGCACACTAATTTCTCTACATCCCTTTGGGGTAAAAGATTTTTGCCTGGATATCTTATCATTAAGTGCCTTTTGTCCGCTTTGCTGTGATGCTCACCTTCCTTACGTGATCTTAAACCTGTTTTGCTGGTTGCAAGAAAGGATTTTCCCACATTTGTGTCACAAATTTCCCATGTGTGTTAGCTTTTACAAGCTAAACTCAGTCACTAGTCTATTATCTGCAGAAATCCTGCTCCAAATAACTCTGAATAACTAATTGTGGAGCTACTACCAGATGGCAGCTATTTATGCCCTGGGCAGCTGAGGTGCGAGTACCTGCTCCCTAGGAGAGAAGCCTTAGATCTGTGACACCAGGTTTGCAAAAATTAATCAGAACATGGAAAAAGTGAGTTTTGTTTCCAAAGAAATGAGCTGAAACCACACAGAAGAGGGCAGTGAACTTTCAACCCAGATGTTTGAGTCTGTATGCTATCAGATGTAAGCATGGTTTGTGGTCCATTGCTTCTGGCCAGAAAGAGGGTCATCCTGCAGGTTCACACCCTGAGGGTGATGGGACTCTCAGAGTCCCTGGACTACTATAGATAACTGCCTGTGATTTTGTCCAAGTTGGTGACAGCTGCACCCTGTGCAGTTGTTGCTGGCAGCTCCCAGGCTGCTGTGCTGAGACATTGCCGGCCGGCACCCCCACCCTTGGGCTGCGGAGGGGCTGTACCAGACCACTCCTGAGGCACTGCAGGAATATCCAATTTTCTTACGCTGTCTTAATATTGCTGGGCAACAGGAAAGCTGCAAGTTAGACATGATTGAGCAAAGCCATTTTGCTATAGAAGAGGAAATTGTCCACTTTGTTTCAATAACTACTTTCCAAACAATAATAAAATTATCCTCTTTTATGGTTTTGCCAGCTAACCTTTGTTGGTCAAATAATTCTAAATCTAGAGTATCTTTGGTGTTTTACTCATCAAACAGGCTGTTTAAAGCAGCCATGTGACTTTCCAAATATTTTAGGAAATCTGAAGCACTGCCACAAGACTAACATTAGTTCACAGGAGACAGACTGGTTGATGTTTGTAGGGACCTCTGAAGGTTGCCTGGTCCAATGCACCTGCTCAAGCAGGACCACCTAAACCGGCTGCCAAGACCATGTCTGGACAGCATTTGAGTATCTCCGAGGAGGGAGACAGCTTCCCTGGGCACCCTGTGCCAGTGCTCAGTCATCCGCACAGTGAAAAAGTATTCCTGAATTCATTCAGAACCTCCTGTGTTCCCGTTTGTGCCCATGGCCTGTGGTCCTGTCACTGGGCACCACCCAGAAGCGCCTAGCTCCATCCTCTCTGCACTCCCTTCAGGTGTTCAGATACGCTGGTCCCAGAGCCTTCTCTTCCCCCGGCTGAACAGCCACAGCTCCCTCAGCCTTTCCTCACCGCAGACACGCTCCGGTCCCTTCATCACCTTCACGGCCCGTTGCTGGACTCTCTCCAGTGGCCCCGTGTCTCTCTTGCTGGGAGCACAGAACTGGACAGGGTGCTCCAGGCATGCCTCACCAGTGCCAAGTAGAGGGGAAGAGTCACCTCCATGGACCTGCTGACAACGCTTTCCTTGCTGCAGCCTGGGACACCATTCATCCCCTTTGCCTCAAGGGCACTTCACCTGCTCACATAGGTGTCCAAAACCACTGGATGCCTAGAAAGGGGAAGTGGTGGCTTGGTCCGTGTGGGCTCAGACAGAACCATCTGCCTGTATTTGAAGAGCCATCAAGAAACATCTTTCTCCCGAGGACACCTTGTGGCTTATATCCCACACTATTGGCAATAGGCCACATCACAGAACCTGGCTGCAGAGAAGTAACTGCGACATCAGGAGTCTGAAATCACCTTTATGCCAAACATATATCCTCCTTTCATACCTAGTCCTGGTTCATAAAGATGGGATGAGAATCAGGAGTTGTATCTTTAATGAAAATATATTTAAACGCCCAGATGAGCTTTTGTGAGATTATTTCTCCAGTGGTAGCATCCAAAATATTCTGTGCTTTGCTGGATATATTTTAAACCTTCATTATTGCAATTAATGGCTCTTATGTTAAGTGTGATATTGGCACCTACTGGTTAAAGAAGTGTTAATACTGCACCACTGATGAGCCCTATAAATTGCCAAACGTTTGGGAGATGTTACTGTAGCATCTGTTCTAGGGATGTGTGCCTCTAGCAGGGAGGCAGGGAAAATCTTTCCAAGATGTCCCAATAGCCATTATGAACTGCTCTGTGCAGATGACAATAGTTTTGTGATGTAACCAAAGTACTCCTGCCATAACACCTTGAGAAGAAAACAGTTTCTGAACCCAGCACTGCTTTCTGCTGGCACCTTCGAGGGAGCCGCCTCTCATTAGAATGCTATGACACAAAGTCGCTGAGACAATTACTGAATTAGACAGACTTAGAGGACAAAACATTTAAAACTTCAAACCTTCTGCATCTGGGATAGAAGAAAAAGAGAAAATCTGCATGGTGACTTCCAGTGAGACTGACCACACTGCCACCACCCTGAGAGCAGCCAAGTAAAGCCAAGGACACTTCCCATCCTATGACAGTAGACCTCCAGTCTCTATACTCGGTGCCTCAAAGAAGCTCTCTGTCTAATATGCTTCAAAAGAACTACAAATTCATCCTCCCCTTTATCCCAGAAAGCCTTATGAGTTTTCTAGCACTGGCAGACGCAAGCGAGTGATTATCTCAGACAAATTTGTTTGTATCATTTCTTGATCACAAATGATACCAGAACAGAAAATATTTGCCTTCATAAATCAAAACTTTCATAGCTATCCTAGCAATGGGTTACAGCACATTAGGATCTCAATCTACAAGTCACTGATGAAAGATGAACTATATAGTTAATGATTTAATTGGTACACTGTGTTAATTACAAATGAAACACAAATCAAGAGGAAAATGAAATATAGAAATAGCACATACAGACCAAATCCCGCTTGCTTTATCCACTGTGGCATACCTGTTTAGATTTTACAGGACCAGCTGCATGAATGAGGTGAGCAGGATTTGATCCAACATATATTATCTCTAATAAAAAATACTTAGATACTCCTGCCTGTAGCATATATTACATTATTCTCATTATCGAGAAGATTAACTCTGTATCAAAGGAACTGTCAGAATTTTCTAATGGAATCTAGAATAGTTGCAAAACTCAATTTTTGGAAATGTTCTCATTTGGGCTGCCTCATTAATCCCTTTAACTGTGACACTCCATTTTAATTGCAGACAGCACCCAGGCACCCAAGCGTCCAGACACACAGCCATTAGTCCCTGCACTGCAACCAGCACACACCCAAGCCTTGGTCCCAGCTGCGGGGAGAATGCCTTGGGGAAGCTGATGGTAGCAGACAGTCCCATGCCCAAGGTGCCAGCCAAGTGCCTGGCCAGATCAGCATCTTGGGTGATGCTGGCGTGGGCAAGTCATGCAGGCTTCCAGCTTATGTTCTCCAAAGCACCAGTAGCAGTGCTCCCACGCACAGGACTGCATCAGATCAACCCAAAGAAGGAAGTGAGGTTTATATTCACACCTCCAGCCATGAGTGTCCCACAGCTTCAGAGAGCCGCTCTGGCCCTACCCTGAAAATCAATCCCTTTTGCTCTGTACTTTTTGCTGTGCAGAGCAGCACAGAGAGGGAAGGCAGTGTGCTCCAGCTCCAGGTAAAATAATTTCAATAGGCCTTCAGATTTTCTTCGTGGTGTCCACACTCGTTTCACTTCTCACATGGTGGCAGGTTTGGGAGAGGAGTGTTTCCTGTTCCTTCACTGTTCTCTCTTGCCTCAGTCCTGCCCTTGGTGCTGTTTGGTACGTACCTTGCAGCTGGGTCACATACCGTGACCCCGAGCACTTTTGCCAAATGCATTTGGCACTGCTTTGGGGTGGTAATATAAAGAGGGGAAACCTTGTTCAGAAGAAAGAAATCCCAGTGCTGACCAGCATTTAAGTGTGTCCCAGCCCAGGCGTCTTCCTGCCTGTACATGCAGTGTGTACAAGGAAGCATCTCTGGCTGGTGGTCCTGTCATATGCTTCTTATGACACCAGCTCACCCGGGACACACACACAATATTTAAAAATTATATTAAATTTGTAATCAAATTGTAATAAATAGACGAGGTTGAACAAGAACCAAAGAATCTTCACCTCAAACTCCAGCTATTATGTGACAAGTCTCTTCAAGATTCAAATAAATAAATAATACCCTGCAAACACACACACACACACACACACACACACACACACACACACACTCACACACACTTTCCTTCTGTCTTCCTTAATTATTGTCTTAAACTAGATCCAGAAATGGGTGAACACAGACCATGAACCTGTAATTCTAGATTAAAGTGTTTCTAAGAGTATTTAGGTATTTTTAATTACGCAAAATCTAACATCCCTAATGTAACTGGCATATATTTATATACATATATAGGTGTAAAATTAGGTGTGTGTGTATCTTGCCACAAGGATGCACTGGAAGTAATTAAACCCTTGATCATAAACGGTTCATCAGTCCGCAGGTGATGTACCATAAGTGATTGCTCCTGTAGGCAGCAATCAGCTGGTGCGATTACTGGAATTATACATTCCCTCTGGCCTGATTGGATTTTATCAACAAGGAGGAGTGAAGTCAAAAAAGGTTTGGGCTGAAGTTTTTTATAGTCTAAAACCTATCATTAGAAGTTATGAGTACCTTTCCCTTGAAACACCCTCATGACGACTGCACGGCTGTCCCAAAAGCTGTGGCCATATTCAGAGCAGCAGCTGGGACCAGAGTATATTCTTAGCCAAAAAATGAAATCAAAATGTTTTTTCCCCACCCCCACAAAAACATATGTGACTCTCCTGCATATGAAACGTTCCATAAACCTGTACAGGGACTGAAATAACACTCATATTTAAAGCACCAGAGCTAGCTACTATTATCAGCTGGGCAATCTGTCAGCACAAGTTTGAATTATATTTGAAACTATTATCTGTCAGACCATCCGTTCCCTTGATAGCAAACTGAGGAAACTATGTATACGGAATTTAGATTACCCATGACAATGGAACAGTATGTTTGAGTTTTAATAAAAAACCTAACTGTTAAGTATACTATCCTTTTATCTGTTTCTATTTTATCACAGAATTACTTTTGTTTAATCAAATGACAAAGCCATAAATAAGCTGTGACACATATTACCCATAAAAAAGAAACACAATCCATAAAAATCCAAAGGTCTCTAAAATAGTCTAACACTTATTCTCAGGTCAGGTGGTTTCTTTCCAAGTTTTTGGAAAAAATATATTTCTTGCTAACACCTAATGTTTTTAACTAGTAGTGCTACTTTCCAAAATATCTTTAATGGAAAAAAAGATACCTCCAAAGAATATCAGCATTCAGAATTAATTTCCAATTGTTGTTTAACAGCAGCACTCAGATTGGTTTTGAATATTTCTCATGAAAATTCTGTTGAGCGCAAGATGAGCGACAGCCATTTCCACTTCACTTGGGCAACTGGGTTACGTCTCAAGTGTAAAAAGTGAAGCAGAAGACTGTTTGTTTTGCCTTTCATGACTGTGCATCAAAATCCTAAGATAGTCACTGTTACACCCAGGAGTTGTGCCAAGCCCAAATGCAGCCCGATTGCTTACCACAGCTTTTCCAACTGGGAAAAGCATTGAGATGCCACAATGTCCAGTCCACACAGGCAGGAGGTTTTTGAAAGGGAACAGGAGAGTTTTGGAGTGGAAAAGGTTTGATAAGGACACAGCAGTATGGCAAAGGAGAGGTAACTGCAGCACTCACTTCGCTGCAGGAGGAGGAGGAGTGCCGGAGCCAGCGGGTCACACTTGGTGCCACACACCTCTGCTACGCTGCCGAGCACCAACTCTGGCTTCCAGGTCAGACCTTTGTACCAGCCTTGCTCCCTTGATGGATTTCCTCCTATATGCTACTACAGGCACAAGAAAATAATGTCTAACTACACAGCATCACTTCCGATGAGACAATATTGCAACTGTATGCAATGCTTTGTACTCTTCTACTCCAGCACTTCCTTCTCTTTCCTTTCTTGGTTTTGTTTCTGTCCTTATAGCCTAAATGAAACTTCTAGATGTATGGGATGCATTGCTTTTAGAACATAATACACATTTAGATGCTTTAGCATAACAAACAGCAACAAAAAGATCTTGACATAGGTAATCATCAAATGAGACCTTTGAAAATACCACAGATGCACCAATGAGTGGTTGAAAGTTCATCCCTGCTAATTTGATTATCCTGACACTGGAAATCTCCTTGCATTGCGAAGTAGCAATGATAGTGTATTCAAGCTGTTGGACAGGAGCACATTCATAGCACTAACCCATTAATGTGAGAGCCAGCTTAACTGAGATGTCCAGCCCTGAGCTGAAACACTGCGGAAGTGCTGGGAAGGAGGAAAACGGCTGGTTTGAGGTAAGCAGGAAACTTATTGCAAACGACAGCTATGCTGCTATCTTAAAACCCCTTCATTTGGAGGTATGACATGATTCTGCTTCTGGTGCTGAATTATAGGAATCCAGGAAAAAACACAGGATAGTGGCTATTATAAACAGAAACCCCACTATTTCAGAAGGGGCTTTTGCAGCACCATTCATCCTCTTGGGGAAAGGTGTTTATTAGCATTATAGCCAGGTATTGCAAGCCAAATTAAGGAATGGAGAGAAATATGTTATCCTTGGGCAAGGATTCTCCAAGGCCTGCGTTTTTAAGTTAGCAAGCTGAAGTGTGTATCACAAGTGGTTCTCCTGGGTTTCTTCGGAAATAACCATTGAACATAACATTTTCATCCCCACAGAGACATTACAGTTCTTTGGAAAAAATAGTATGGAGGTCTCACATAATTTGGGTGCATTTGAAAGGTGTGAGGCATAAGAATAAAGCCTGAGAAAAAAACAAGAAGCAAATCGGAAAGTAGCCAGAGCCTTTTACTATGTCCATCTTTAAGCACAAACTGGAGAGAAGTCATAGCTAGTTTTAGTGAACCTTTACTAGATATCTAATTTTCCCATCTAACATTACATAGGATTTTATGAATCCAGGAGAAAAACCAGACAGGGATATAAAAGGGGGAAAAAGAAGGAATCAACATAGCCTCTGCCTGAGTTGGGACTAGGAGAAGGTACTTGCACTCTTTTTATCTCCTTTAGCATAAACATTGCTCCTACAACAGATTTAGTCTTTGGGTATCTTTGTATTTGCTCCATATAACTTGAAGCGCGGATCTAAACAGATTCACATGGGTTTACTTATTCTGAATTTCTCATCACCTAGAAGACTTCAGAGCACTAGCAAGGCAAAGGGTGCCTACAGCCCAATGCAACACCAGCTGGGTGAGAGAATGCTGCGTTTATTCCCCAGATTATACCAGCTACTGTTGGCTCAGTGATTTAGGCCTTTATTCCAACAAGTACAACTACTTCACAGAGAATGCTAAGATCATTCAGGCATTGGAAGGCTGCTACAAGGTCCCCATAAGCCTTTTCTTCCTCCAGCAAAACAGGCCCAGTTCCATCATGGCATTGCCCTCAGGAACTCCAGCTCCTTGCCATCTGGGGTGCCACTGGGCTCACTCACATGTACCCACATCTTCCTTGTACTGAGGACCCAAAACCAGAAGGAGCTGCAAAGGGGACCATGTTCATAAGTTAATGCTATTAACTCCAGAGGTCTTCAGACTTACTGGGCTTAAGTTTATGGAACAAGCTGTCACAGTGAGCAATACCCAGTGGATCAGGTCACAGGCAACATGTGTCAAAAACAGAGGACAGGACTACAGCTGGATTCATAACACAAAGCCCAGGAAGCGAAATATGGAGCACTGGGTCATGATGGGATCTAGAAAAAAAGAGAAAGAAAAAAAAAAGGACTACAGACATTTCTTCCTGCTCTGATATCTGCTGCTTGTTTTAATATGCCAATTGACAAATGATTAATCCAATCTATTAGCATACAAAAGCCTTTTTCACTGACAAGCTTCCTTAGCGATCATTTCACATGCAATGTACCTGCAGCATCAAGAGATGAACACAATGGTCTTTTATTCTCTTAATGGAAGCTGGCAGTCCAGCAATCATTTTGTATTGCACATCGATCCTGTCACAGCACACTGTTCATAGCAGCATTTCTATCCTAAATATTAATATACTTTTCTGGGTTGGATCATTATTGGGTATTCTTAAGAGAATTCCCCTTGGTTTCTTTGGAGAATGACTGACAATAACACTTTGTTTCTGTACTTTTTTAGTTTCCTTGCTTTTTAATTGCCACAAACTGTCAAGTAGTTCAGCTTTTCAGGCTCCAAAGGGCACCTGGATTTCTGGAACTCACATTTACAAGCATATGCACAACTGATTTCATCTATGGCTGAAAAAAAAAAGCCATTTTGATCCCAGACCAACCTTTCCATTCAGAAATCAACTGTGGAAGAACCACCAGCATGCAGTGACAGCATTTTCCATTTTAAGAAGATCTCAGAGCACCTTGCAAAAAGCTATTTACCATTCCTGTAAGGGAAACTGCATAGCCTGTCCTCCACCTACACATAGGAGTAGCCATGACTACATAGAGGAGAGGGCTAACTTCTTGTCATCTTTAGGCAGGTACTCAGAGCTCTGCCAACCAAGCACCTCTCGACTCTGCTGACTTCCCTGATCCCCTCAGATCACTGCTCTTTCCCATGAGTTTATGGGGAATGTTATGCTCAGGCCAATGCATGATGCACGGGTATGGATTTAATAGTTCTAAAGTTTGGAGGTATTCAGATGAGGTTGATTTAGGCTATAAGTATCAAAAGTAGACTTGTTTCTGCTGAATTTCCCTTTGAATGTGCTCAGTTGTGTCCTGCAGGATGTTAATTAACATGGCAAGGTACTGAGGTGCTAAATTATTTTTAAGTATTTTGAATTCAGGATGTTTGCCTTCCTGAGCGATAAGCAGCATAAGCTATATTCAGCAAAACCTGGGAACTGCTGTTTGAAGTGGTATCCTTTTTAAGACCACTTCAACAGCATAGCAGAATCAGGACATTTTTATAGGAGTGGGAGGAGGAGAGATCCCATATGAAAGAGAAAATATTCTCACTCTCTTGAAACTCAATCACGAGTGAACCGGGAAAAAAGACAAATATTTAAATCAAGTTTCTGAAATGTATAATGTATTTGGAAGAGCAGACTTAAAAGCTAACACTAACTGATGAAGGGGGTAAGATGACATTAACTTTTTGGACTTATAATAGCTTGTGAAAATTCAAGCTCAGAGAGATCAGAAAGGAGAAACAACAAAGTGCATCAAGAAGATAGGTCAATTAAAAAAACAGGAGAGCTTTATGGAATTAGTGAAGGCAGCCACACACTGTTCCTTTTTTGGAAGCACTCCAGTTCTTTAAATCAGATTAGGGTCAGTCCTAATTGTTTCAAGCACAAAGATACATGGTATTTATTTGCTGGGTGTCTTCTCTTCTGACTGATTAGCTTTATGAAGATTAGCTGCCAGTAGTTTCTGAAATGGCTAATGTAAGGTAATTACGTCACAGTGTGCTGCAGTTTGCACTGCCCAGAAGAGGTTACTCCTCTCATCTGAGAGAAGGATTATAGAAGACAGTATAGACAAAGCAGCAGAAAGTTAGCAGAGTTCCTCAAAAAAAAATCCTGCAGAATTTGATTCAGCTTTTTCAAAATATACGTTATAAATAGAATATGAAGATCGGTATGGCCTATGTTATGACAGGGAACACTTAAAAAGACAGTACAAAGTGCTTCCAGAAGGGTTTCCTTAAAAATAGTGTGGCATCTCTCACAATTTTCATTCTCTGTGGTATTATGTTTAATCCTTTTGTGATGTTCACAGAGAAAGAACAGTGCTGCACCCAGTAAGAAAGGATTGCTTTTAAGGAAAACTTATAACACGGTTTATAAAAGTTTCTTCTGAAAGCAGTCTCAAGAAAAAACAGCCTGGAGCCACAAATATGCTAACTAGGGCATTCAACAGATATTCTAATCATAAAGCCATAATAAAGACAAGCGGGAGAAATTATGATTTTCCACAGAACTACACAATATCCTGGTTCCCAGTTTCAGAAGATAAGGGGCAATTAAGCAGAATTTGAGAGGAAGAAGCAGGACTCCTCCTCTGAAGCTAAACAAAGAGCCAATTGCAAAGACCAGCCCCTTCAGATACGTTCAACCACTACTTCTATAAATTCTTCACGGCAGGCCACTGCTGGAGAAGTTAAAGCAGCTGAGTAGTTACCCTAGCAATCAGCTAAGCATCCTCGAGCCAGGAATGACATTTCTTATGTTAAATATGCTGTTAATATGTTCTCTATTTTCTTTCTCTATGTGCCTTCTGTTATTGAAACCAAAAGGTTCCTGATGCATCTCCCAAGTGAACCTGGGGTTTGGGTACCCTCAGAACTGTACATACTATGCAAACTCAGGGTACCCCAAAGCCTTTAGAGCGCTCCTGTTCCAGCATGCCCTGGCCATCATATTAAACCAGAGCAGAAGCCTTGTAATACATTTTGAGAGAAAACTTTTTCCATAAATTTAATCTCAATCCCTATTTTATTATGCACAAAACTTTTGGTTCCTCTTACATAAAACCCATCACACAATATGTGTCAACATACAGTGACTCAGTTAATGGGTAGGTGGGAATATGTGACAGGTGAAATTTGTTAATGGAAAACTTAATGAGAGTATCAAACAAAATACCTATTAGCATTAGGAAGGACTGAAATATTTTTTAATTTATTACTAAAAAAACAAGCAACATATTTAAATGTGAGATGATGAGTGAATAAGAGAGTATTAAAAGTTACTTCACCATAGAAACATACGATGTCATCAATACACAGGAATATTGTGGTTGCCTTAAGCTATACCCAGCTACAAGTCTTCAGGCTGCTATAAATAAGGTTTGTTAAAGTTCTTGGATTGGAAGATAAAATGAACAGAGTTTTTAATCTCAGAAGAAACCATGGTTAAACATTATAATTACTGAGACCAGCTATTTTAATATTGTGTTAATTTCAATGACCTTATTCATCAAAAGACTTATGAAAAGGATGACTAAAGCCTAAATGGAGAGAGTAAAATGTATTCTGCTTAAACAACAAAGGATTTCAGGAATTCACGGCTCATGTTTAAAACTCAACAAGCAAAGTAATCTGACTCATAGCTTTCTTCTCTGTAATGTTAGAAATCTAGGGAGATACTAAAAACTGTTAAGCAATGTTAGGGAGAGCAAAGGATTTAATTAAACTAGGGTATAATCCTTTTAAGGAATTTGAAAGCTAGAGCTGTGGCACTATGCAGAGTAATCTGACTGGTTTGCTCCACTTCCCTTTTTTGAGTCAAAATATCATTACATTAAACACTAATAACTTTTAATATCCACATGCCAAATTATCCTCAAGAATCTCATTATCTCACGTGTCAACTATTGCCAGATCTTCTTCTCTGGCCTACTCATATGTGTCCAGATTACTGCTACAAAACCAGGTCGCTTACCAGCAGCTAGCCCACAAGCACTCACCATGGAGAAAGGAAAAAGGCATCTCTGCTTGGCATGATGTATCTGCATTGGACATCCTGCCTGAGGATGGCACACTGTGTCTGCCACCTGTAGTCTACCTGCTCAGAAATGGTCAGCTTGTCCTTTTTGGTCCTGAGGAATGCCAGGAGGACTCCGTACATCTGAGCACAGGCAGGTCCAATACCACTTTCAGAGCTACCTGACAAGGACGACACTGTCTCATACTGCCATTGAGTGCCTGACAGCTGAATTCACACAGATTCTTGTCTGCAGAGGAAGGTGGGGTTCTCCCAAGCTGATCAGACAAGTGTGACTACTGGTCAGAGTGGTGAGCATGCATTAAGAAGTTTTCAGAGAAGTTACTTTTCTCTACTGCAACAAAGACTTTTAAGAGAAAGGAGAGGAAGTGAAACAACAGAATATTCTCAAGGAAAAGAAAAAAATACTGCTGAGACAGACTAAGCACTTCAAGTGTCAGTGCTGACCTGGAATGCAGTGGAAGGAAAAAAAAAATTAAAATTATGGACTGCTAAATTTTCACCATCTTTTCAATCTATTTTTTTTTTAATTCTGTGTTTTTTAAGGTCATTCACAGCCTCTTAGCAGCATCACTCTCTACTGACAGAAGAGGTAACCGTGGTGCTCACCTCAAAATCTCACTGATTATATTTTCAAATGAATGACTTTCACCTCTCTGAAGTTGTCTTCATACCCAGAGAGACTCTTGGTGAGCACCTGCAGTCTTGGCACTCCCTTAAACTGCTCAAAATGGCTCTTTCTCATGGTAAAAAATAACCTGGAGATAACCTGGAAATAGTTGTGCTTCTCGCCGCTAGAAAAACTGGCCTATAGAAATGAACATTAGTGATGATGGCTCCATGGAATTTTGAAGATAGAAGTGGACAACCTCTGCCTGTATTGCATGATGGGTGATAAACATAATCCAGCTCCAGTCAGAAGAACAATGGCCATGTTACCAAGGGGCTGAGCTTCTCAGCAGGGCTTGCACCAACAAATGTGGCCTCTTGTTTGGAGCTGGCAAGCAAACAGTTGAGTTTTACTAACTGCAATGCAACAACACTCAGTGGTCTCAAGTCAAGGGTGGGTCCTTGTGATACTTAGATGTCACAGAAAAGGCCTAGAAGAGGCATAATGATTTAAAAAAAAACCAAAAAAAAACCAGGAAATGAGAAGAGAGGCTAAAAACCTGAGCTTCTGCCACCACAGTAGTCATAGAATTGCAGCTGAATCTCAAGTGTCTAACAGCCTAGGAAAAAAAAAGTGTGACCCAGTAAGTCAGCCTTTTCTGTAGATGTAGATCACAAGAGCCCCTCATCACACTTTTAAAAGAAAGATTTCCTAACTTCACCAACTGGTTTATATTGTTTCTCCACATCCAGCCTCAAATCTAACCTAATCCTATCCTAGGTACAAGCAACAAAAGGCACAAACTAAACGTACCCAGAAAAGGAACCTAACAACTCCCCAAAAGGAGGATCCAGTAACTCTGCTGATGTTCCAGCTGTGTTCTGCCAAGTCACTGACAGAACATTTTAAAAGCTCCAGGTAAGCACTTAATAGGTACTTTTAGAAATTTTTTACTGCAAATCTGAGTCATGTGTTTGGTTGTCCTCAATTACAAATCAGGAAAGCTTCAGCAACTGCAACAGCTGAGAATACAATGTAATCCCTTTATAATTTTCTACTATCTCAGGAAGAAAAGGACGGTTACATAAGTCATAATGAAAAAGTAGGATATTTTTAATGATTACATATTAAATACTTCTTAAGAAAATATGAGTGAAATCTGCATTACTGGAAACCTTCTGTTTGTTCTCAGTATGAGCACTGATGATGAAACATTGCCTCTTCCCATCACTGCTCTTCTCTCATCTGCAGAGAATAATTATGGGATTTTCACTTAAAACTCTGCCAATGTGATCCTCTGCTCTCTGTTGATAGTGCCAGCAAACAGGAGACTCATCAACTACAAATGGGACTGAAATTGTGTGGCCACATAAGGCACTGTGCAGTCAAGGCCAAGAAACCCCAACTTTTCTTACTCCATTAGGAGTCCAGGTCACAGAGGAAGAGCAAGATTTGAGTGGCCTTCAAAGTTACAGCTACCTCTACAATGCCCTTACATTCTTACTTCCCACAGTCCTTTTAAACACAGACTTCTCAGAAAAAGAGAATTTTGTCTCTTTTTTTGCCATCTTTAAAGGCCTTTTCAAACACAGAAAAGATTCTGTCCTTGGGTATGAACTTTTGGATAGTGACAACAAGGTTTTATTCCACAAAGGGAAAAGATAAAGCATACTCCAAGAGCGGATTTACTATTGAGCAGCAAGTTCTCTCACTTATAGTACAACCAGCTGGCATAGCACATCCTGCTCTAGTACATAAAACAGACTCACACAAGCATTTGCTTGTGTTCCTGTTCCTGTACAGCCCAGGCCACCATCCTGTCCTGGAGACAAGCCACAAAGACATTCTCTCAAAGGCACAAGTACAAGCATTTTGCCAAGACATGCACAGCAGCTGCACAGCCTGTCAGGTGAAACACACCCGATGACTGCAGTGATGTGCCACTGACTGCACAGAGCAGATGGAGCATGAGACACTTTCTCAAAGTAAGACCCAGCTGCTCTGAGCGGGGGAAGGTGCCGGCAGCACAAACACGAACATGTCACTGCAATAAAAACTGCCAGCACATCTGAGAAATTCATTAAAATGTGGAGATGTTCTCCCTAAACCAAGTTTCCTAAAACCTTTGTCACTTCCTGAGTGAATGAACAAACAGCCTGATCTAAAATTTGGCAGAATCATAAAGAAACTTAAAAACATGATACACATTACAGTCTCATGTCCAGGGGCTCAACAGGCACAGCAGTTTCTCTAACACCAGATTCACTGCCAGCCCTCACTGTATCTGCTGTTACTCAGGATACTACCAACTTGTCTCTACACCTTAACTCTATGGATGAATAACTGCCTTATAATAGCACTTTGTGATGCTCCTGCCCAGAAAAAGGGTGATCCTTTCAGGTGAATAGCCAGCCCCCTACTCCCAAGGAAGAAGGTATGTTTTGATCCCCAGCAGCCTCATTTCAGGAGAGGTCCTGCAAGTGCTGTGAACCACAGCAGCAGTTCCATGGCAGCCAGGTCAGAGCAAGGAACATATCTGAGAAATAAGGGAAATCAAGCGGCATGAATTTTCCCAAGGGGTTTCCCCTTTGCCTTGGGGAGACAAGGCATCCTATTGATCAGGAGGACATGGCTTGGAAAAATATTGAGACAGCTGTCCTGTCCTTAAGCAGGAAGGCTTGTGTGCTTTCAAAGACATGTTTAACCCCTTGCATACAGCTTATTTAGCTATTGTGTGCCAGAAAGGATCTGCTTGACTTTCTGAGTGTTATGCTGAATGAAAGGGAGACATGCAGGAAGGAGGAGAGGCTCATGTTGTCATGTGTTGCCAGGGGCCGGTTGAGTTTTGAAAGGCTCACAACACTGTACCATTTTTTTTTGTTAAATGGAACTGCTTTATTTTAGACCCTCAGAAGAACTTAAATCAGAAGATGACATTTCTCTAGGCTAATGTACTAACCTTCAAAGTATTAGCTTCCCGAAGTCAAGCACTAGCTACTTTCCCACAGCTGAAATGAGTATGCCTTTAGGTTCATCCAGAGGTAGATGTCCAACAAATTCATTGCTGTCAGTCAAGCATGAGCCATGTGCAGCCTTTAGCTTCCAGAGGAAATAAACTCTCCTACGATTCCCAAGGAAACCCAAGAGTCACTCACTCAGGGGGCACCCCTCTTGGGCTTCCCATTCCACAAGCCAAACTCTTTCTTGGCCTCAGCTTGTTCCACAATGACTTTAGGTGTAGGAGGGAGACAATAAGCACTATTTTCTAGTCATACCATTATTCTTCTCAGTGCTTATTTTAAATTAAGGTTATTTATGCCACAAACACGCTGACATTTTAGCTGGTCCACAGAAAGATCTATATGAAAATGGGATCTGATAACATTAGGCAGCATGGTAGGAATAGAAGAATCTTGATGTTCATCTGATTTTTACTTTGATTTTTCAAGGAACAGTTCCCCTCTCTCTTTGCTTTGCTGATGAGGCACGGGGTATTATAGGAAATACCATGTTCCATGCCAGAAAAGCAATTGCATTTTCAAAAGCTAGAACAGTTGGGCTAATTAGAGTGGCTCAGATACTTTGATCAGAGATAAATTAATGCTTTGTAGAAGATCCTGCTCTTAGTTAACTTCTTTTGCTAAACTCCCTCACTAATGCTTTATAATTTCACATGGGAGGGAAAGGGGGAGGAAGATGAAAGGAATTTTTTTTTTCATCAACTTGCTGTAAATTTGAGAATAGTTGGCTAAATGTTTGTTTGGCTTTATAAGAATATACAATGATTTTGCCTTATTAACAACCTGTTTTATTTATATCCCAGTTTAATAAACCATTGCACGGTATACAGAGCAGGTGAACCACAACGTATTAGGTATTTTATGCCCCATTCCACATTTGTTATTATTTTCTCATTGCAGTGGTGAGTGAGGGTAGGGACCACAGCTCTCTTGGGAGTATGATAAAGAGTGCTAGTCATCACCTGCATCAGTCAGTACTCACACTCAGCTACACTTCACATACAAGTAATTCCATGAAGTTTCATGGGACAATTCTGTACCTAAGGAAGCATGCCAGCTCTGTAAGCTTTGAGGCACCTTCAGTACCTACATGCTCTGCACTGCAGTGGGCTTGCTCAGGTTCCCAAGCCTTTTTCACTACTCACATATTCTAGTTCTAAAAGCCAGGACTTGCATGTGAAATGATTTAGGAAATGCTGAAGAATTTCATGGCAGAGAAAGAAGAAATTAATTCAGCCTTACTCCAAAAGCACGTCAGATTACATTTATATAGTGGCAGCTTTTGTGATCATGAAAAAACAATAAAATGCATGTGACTGGTTATAAATTTAGCAAAAGGCTTAAAACTGGAAGTCTGAGGAACATTCCCTTCTCTCCATGTCGTACTTAGTTTTGTACAGAGCATGTACAGATGCATGTACATGATACACAGATGTATCAGAGCATCCTGGTTCACATTTCTGCCATTCCCTCATATACATCAGCCAATTCCCACTGAATATCAAGGAAAACACTGTCTGAACTGCAATGATGTAGTAACAGCACTGTCAAAATTAGAACCTGAGGTCTACCTAAAGCCAAAAAGATTAAACACATAAAGAGTTTCCATGGGAGCTTCAGACAGTATGCCTACTACTTAGAGATCCCAGATTTGGCTCGTTTTCATTTAACTCAATCCCTACTGGCAGAAGACAGAGCTCCAGCATTTCTGAACATCAACTTCCCTTTATAGCCAAGTGCCCCCTAACAGTCTGAACCTCCAGTCAGATAATGATATTGGGGCTGACAGCACACAAATGCTACTTTCTGACAAAAGCAGACCCTGTCAAGAAATCCTGCCTCTCAGATGTGACAGCCCCACTGACAAATTTCAGATGACTGCACAGTCACAGCAAGAACCAATTTACATTCATCATAACTTAATTAATTTTTAAAATATACAAAAGTAATTTGTATGCTTTCTGAAAAGAAAAGAAGGTGTCCGTCTGGAATTGTAGGCTCCAACACTTGTTGGGCATATATAATATAAAATATATAATGGCAGAAGTAGTTACACAGATCTGATGCTAATGTAACGGGTCCCAGCACAACAGGCACTTAGATACAGAAGACAACTGATATGCAAAGAAAAAAATACAGTCGAAACATATACCTAAGACTTGCAATTGAACAGTCCAAACAGCTCACAAGCCGCGATTACCTCAGGCAGTTGCAAATGGGCTGGAGCACGAGGCAGAAAGGTGGACCAGCAGAGACCCAACTCCCATCTCTTAACAGGTGGCTCAGATCTGTTAGTAATTTTGATCCACCTTCACCACTGTGTCAAGCAGGCTCCAGTTACTCGCATGCTACAAAACCCGCAATGTGCTTTTCCTCACACTCCCTATTTCCTCACTTCCATGTCAAAGCCATTATGGTTTTTGGTTTTTTACTTTCCTTCTAGCACTGGGATTCCTGTATTTTCTTAACCTGGCATATTAATGTGCAGGGAGGACCACAGTGAGCTTTTTCCAACAAAGATAAGGCTTAATTCCACACACAGTATATATTACTGTACAGCTGAGCAGAGAGGCTACACAGCAGGGATGCCACAATTCATAAAAATTCACTGCATTGTAAGTAAATCAGACACCAACACACCCAGCTATTATTGTCACTAGATTTAATAAAGCACCTTGCTGTAATTTTCATTGTCATGCCTTTAGCACGTTTACCTTGTCTAAACTAGGTGGAAATGTGTTTTCTGAGGTTAAGAGCTACAGAATGATAGAATCAGAGCTGAGGTTGGCAGGGATTTCTTGAAGCTCATCTGGTCCAACCCACCTGCTCAAGCAGGACCACCTACAGCCAGTTACTCAGGATAGCATCTGGAGAGCTTTCCAATATCTCCAAGGACAAGACTCCACCACCTCCCTAGGCCACTTGTGCCAGCTCCCAGGCACACTCACAGTAAACACATTTCCTGCTGTTGACCTTTGAAGGTCTTTTCCAACCCAAACCATTCTGTGATTCTACTGTGCTCATTCAGAACCTCCTGTGTTCCCGTCTGTGCCCATGGCCTGTGGTCCTGTCACTGGGCACCACCCAGAAGCGCCTAGCTCCATCCTCTCTGCACTCCCTTCAGGTGTTCAGATACGCTGGTCCCAGAGCCTTCTCTTCCCCCGGCTGAACAGCCACAGCTCCCTCAGCCTTTCCTCACCGCAGACACGCTCCGGTCCCTTCATCACCTTCACGGCCCGTTGCTGGACTCTCTCCAGTGGCCCCGTGTCTCTCTTGCTGGGAGCACAGAACTGGACAGGGTGCTCCAGGCATGCCTAGATAGTCATCTAGATGCAAATCCAAGTTCATAGCAAATAATATCAGAAAAGCTTGTGCACGTTAAGACTGACTAACTGTTGTAGCCTATGGAAGGCATTCCTGAAGAGCTATGGAAGTACTGAGTGTGTACTGGCTCCATCACGGTGTATCTGGATCCATACTTCTGCTCCCCAGACTCAGAGTGGCTCAGCAGAAGCACCACAGTATCTGACTCACACAAATACTACTATCTTCTGCACACACTTGGACCTGCTTCCTGGCAAGGTTCTGCATGGTAACTCCTCACAGAGGGCCACACTGTCTGCTAGACAGATCTTGTGGACTTTGAGCAGCAGTGATTCAATTAAAGTTCACAGCACTCAGTATGGCTTATAACACTGGAGATTTCAAGTCCTGGGCGCTTGCTGCTTAGCTGTAGTTAAACACACTAGACAGGCTGTAGCACAGTGGTAGTTTCTGGCAGTGCCCAGCAATGCAAAGAGCTGATGCAAAAGTCATTTTCTTCTGTTCTGTCAGGCACACTAATCATCTCCTTCCAGTTGTGATGCAGTGCCAGAGGCTGCTTTTCAAAGCCTACTCTGACACAACAGCAACAAAACCCCTCGTACATAGCCCCTGGAGCCTAGCCACATCTCTTTTCTCCCACTGCAGAGATGCTGCAAGATGGACCAAGCAGGGCGCTCTCCATCCACTAAGACAATGCAAACTCAGGTCATGGCCAGAATGCAGGGAAGTTTATACACCAAAATGTTTTTTTCTCCAGTTATAAGTAAAACAGACATGAAATAGTACTCAATCCTTTAGCTCACCTATAAAGTTACTGCATTTATGTATAATAGTCACATACCACAATTACACATTACAAGCCATACTTCAGAGTTTCTTATGAGATTAGCTTCTCATTAAGAACTAACCCATCAGATTCTTTGCAACTGCTGACCAGGATGGTTTAGAGGATCCTAGATTGAGTCTACTAGTGTCTTTCACAAAGGCATTGATTTCTGCTGTAAACTCCCCCACGCAACACCCTCTCAAACTGCATGTGCATCTTTGCTCTTTTACATCACACAGCAGCTAATAGTTTCCTTCTGATCACCAGGAAAACTTTGCAAAGTGGTAGATTTTTGATTCATGATTGTAACTGCCGAGGCTTCAACAGACTTTCCCGATCTCATATGCCATATTTTTATACTTTCATCTTATTCCTATCATTGCAAACCCCAATATCATCCATTCTTTCCTGTTTAATGTACTGCCTCTCCAAATTTATGTCATCTTCAGGTCTGAGTTATAAGCAAATTAATCAGCACATTTGTACTTGTTATGCCAAGTTCACAATAAAAGTTTCCTGGGAGTGCATCAGCTTGGCACCTTCTCTCCTCCACCCCAAACTACTGTTACATATTGCTCACTAGCTGCCACTGACCTTTGAATTTTTACATAAAGATGTACACAGATCATTAGTTCTGCACCCAAATTAATACTTTTCTATTTGGCATTATATTTCTGAAATCCAGATTAATCAAATTATCAGTTTCTTTTCAAAAGTAATACCTGAAGATCACCTGATTTATCACTGGTAAAGGAACAGCATATCACTATTCCACTTCTCATTAACACTGTTATTTATTTCCTCCAACTGATTAGAAAAATAATACTAAAACCTATGTTTTATTGAGAGTAGAGTCAAGAGCACATGAGTCCTGGCTCACTTTCCTCCACTCCTAATTTTTTTCAGAGCTTCTGGTTTTGTTACACAAAATCTACCCTTTTACATTTCTGTTTAATATAAGCAGATTTTAACTAGTGGTTTCCTGGTCTGTTGTTTCTTGCACAATAAGCAACTCTATAAATATTCTCATTAATAACCCAGAGCACAGCTAAAATAGAAAGTTTCTCAGAGATTCAGTGATTGCTTCATGAAGAGCTGTGTCACCTATCCCACTCCAGAATATCTAGACGCTGCTCTTGATAGCAAAAATTGTTCTGCAATCTACATTTAGGAAATCAGAGTTTTCTATAAAGTATACAAATCCCAGTAGCATAAGTCAATGTTTTATCTGTCACCCCATCATGTTATAACATACTAAAAATAAAAAAGGATTCCAGTTATTAAAACCTCACATCTCTGAAATGAGAGACCAAATCAGAAATACAGAAAGAAATGCCCCAGAATACTTTTTTAGAACAAGTTTTCAGTCCTGACCTCTTCTCACCACAAGTGAGTAAAATACAATAGTCTGCTCTACTAGCTCTGTCAGTCTGGGTAATAGGATGAGAGTTTGATATAGCTCTCCTAAGTCCTGCGATCATGTGTCCAGCTTCTGGTGATGAGCAGAAGTGCTCCGGGTGTCATTCCCAGCCCAAAGAGTGTGTCCATGTGCTTGGCTGTCTCTGCCTATCCCAGCATGGGGGAGAGGGACTGAAGAAAGACACATTCTAGCCATGCAAATTATAAACTCTGCCAGGAAACCAATGTATCAAAGTACTGGGCACCATTTCTCACCACACCAAACCTATTTCCCCCTCCTTTCATGCATGACTTCCCTTCAACCCCTTGACTGGCACAAGTGATGCCAGGACAGAACAGTGCAATCCAGCTGCATGAGGCGGATACAAGGCCTGGAGAACACAGCTCCTGCCATCACTAAATACCGGCATCTCACATGTATGACTGCAGGGAACAGATCTGATAAATGCAGAGGACAATAAAGAATGAAAGCTGTTTTCAAATAAAACTGCCCCTAAAATCAGCTTTTTTTTTCCCTTTAAGAATTTAAATGGTTTTAGATATATGAACAGAAGAAGAATGTACAAATAACAACAGGAATAGGTAATGAGATTGAACATCACGGGTGGGGACTAGGAGGTCCTATGAAACAGCTACGTAATTCATGTTATTTCCTGCAATACCATTCATAGCATTCAGCTGCATTGTATCAGGTAGGTTGTTTGCTGTTTAGAGCAGTTCACTTATCTTTGGGAAGCCATCCTGTTTCTGCTGAGGAAAGAAAATCATTCCTAGGCACGTAACTCCTGTCAGAAGGTTGCTAATATACCCCTGTTTCCAAAGACTTTTAAAATTAATTTTAATAACAGAGACACTGTACAAACTCTGTGCTATCTAAGAAGACCAGAAACAATTTGACTAACTCAACCTCTAAGTTTTCTTTCAAACACAGAAACTCCATTTCAGAAACCTGAATTTTTAAGTAGCTCATGAAGCACCAGTCTAGGTACCTCTCTATGATCCAAAATGAAAAGGCAAATAGAGCTTCTAATTCAGACCTTTAAGTTAAACTCTTATTCCCCTACAAAGCAGGGTATGTCTGAAAACATATAACCAGATTTGGAATGGCACATAAGTGTCACCATATCCTTTTCTAATGGTGTCCTCAACACATTTCATTTATGTTTTTATCATCTTATGATAAATACTTTTTAGTTCTGGAAATCATAGAATCATAGAATTGTAGGGGTTGGAAGGGACCTCGAGAGATCATCGGGTCCAACCCCCTGCCAAAGCAGCTCCCTAGGACATGTCACTGAGATAGGCATCCAGATGGGTCTTGAATATCTCCAGAGAAGGAGACTCCACCACCTCCCTGGGCAGCCTATTCCAATGCTCTGTCACCCTCACTGTGAAAAAGTTTCTCCGCATGTTGGTGCGGAACTTCCTATGCTCCAACTTGCAGCCATTGCCCCTTGTCCTGTCTCCACAGACCACTGAAAAGGGGCTGGCTGATTCCCCCTGCATCCCTTGCTTAAGATAATTGTAAACATTAATTAGGTCCCCCCTTAGTCTTCTCTTCTCAAGGCTGAACAGTCCCAATCTTCTCAGCCTTTCCTCATAGGGGAGATGCTCCAGGCCCTTTATCATCTTCGTAGCCCTTCTCTGGACTCTCTCCAGGAGATCCCTGTCCTTTTTATACCAGGGAGCCCAGAACTGGACACAATACTCCAGGTGGGGCCTGACCAGGGCAGAGTAGAGGGGGAGGATCACCTCCCTTGACCTGCTGGCTACACTCCTCCGGATGCACCCCAGGATCCCATTGGCTCTCCTAGCCACCGAGGCACACTGCTGGCTCATGGCCAACCTGTCATCCACCAGGACCCCCAGGTCCTTCTCCACTGAGCTCTTCTCCAGCAGGTCATCCCCCAGCCTGTACTGATAGAAACGGTTGTTCCTTCCCAGGTGCAAGACTTTACACTTGCTTTTGTTAAACCTCATCTGGTTTCTTACTGCCCAGCTCTCCAGCCTGTCCAGGTCTCTCTGGATGGCAGCGCAGTGTTCCTGCGTGTCAGCCACTCCTCCCAGCTTTGTGTCATCGGCGTACTTGCTGAGGGTAAAAGCTCAGGTTCTGGTCCACAAGATAGGAAAAAGGTTTAGAACCACTTGACTCAGTGTTAAGGATCCTCAGTGGTTTCTACACAGCTTATTATAAATGTTACAGACACTTTTGCTTGTAGATATATACCCTGCTTTTTCTATGAAAGCTCTTCACATTATACCAGCCCAGCTATATAAAGTGTTTGTAAAGTATTGGCTAACTCTGACAGCTTTTGTAGTGAGTTTGCAGGTATGACAGAACCTGGAGAACACTCTTGAGTTCTCCAGCTGAGCAAATACTTAATAATTCATGCATTCCCTTGAATCCTTTACCTTGAAGAATCTCTTGAATCAATCCCATTTGAAAAGCTTTTTTGTGATTTAACTCATTTTTTAACTCACTGTCTTTTTTTCCAGAAGTAAACCCCATGAGCATTCTCCCTCCCATTGGTTTTAACATGTTAGCAGAGGCATTTCTCCCAAATATATATAAAGTTAAATTTGAAGGGGGCAAACCTGAAAAAGTGCCCTTAAATTGCTTACAAATCCCATGAAATGTGCAGATTGAGCTTTTCTACAAGTTTACACTTCTTTGCCTTCTCAGAAGGGGTTAAAACCCATCCACTTTTCTTGTAGAACTGAATAACATGTCATCCCTACTGGAACTGCAATACATGTGTTGTCAACTCTTCAACAAACATCTAATGACTAACCATAAACCTTAACCCAAGCTGAAGGAATGTTAAATATCCAACTATTCAGCAGCAGGAACAATCCATCTGTTCTGCATTATTACTTCTATGAATCACAACTTAATTTTAAATTAGGTGATTAAATAGTGGCATAATTCACTTTGATGTTAAAGGGATAATATTTTGTGGTTCCAACTGTTTACCTGGAATGACATGAGCTGAAGCTTTAGGGCATAACTGTGGGAAAATTGGTTAATGACTGGAAACAAACACTAGGTTTTGTGTTTAGAAGTCAGAAGAGTAACCAAATTTTGAAGATAATAAACTTGAAGAAACATAGGTAAATGTAGATATCATCATTCCACAGGATGTCTATGCACACTTTTGAGTGATAACACAGAAAAAGATAATGATTTTTTTCCCCCATTGTGTTTCTACTAGCAAAGCACACTAGTCCTGCCCTTGTAACCTAATATTTGGTACAGATATCACAAATCTGACTGGTGGGATGGTAACACCACCTTACCAATAGTGTGATAAATTTAATTCCCAACACACTGGGTTCTTCCAGATCCTATGAAAGTCTCCCTTTTACCTTTCCTTATTTTACTGACTAAACCACAGACAGAGTTTCTACTGACTTAAGGAGAGAAAAAAAAATCCATGCTTTTTCAAGTAAAAGCAAAACACAATGCTTATGAAGCACTCCAGGAGATTCAACCTCTTTCCAAATACTCAAGTACTGTACCATTGGCAGGGATATGCTGTGAAACAGAAGGAACTACAAGCACACATTACCTTTGGGTTCCACTGGGCTGAAATCCATCACGTGTTCCACCACGGCCCCACTCAGACAGACTTGTATCTGTACGTGAACACACTGCGTGTGGAGCGGGCTGGCCTTGTTTAACTGCAAATCCCATCACCCAGAGCAGTTTATACTTGAGCCTGAAGCACTGCAGCTATTGCCAATAAGGATACTGCCAGGACAGACACAGGACCCAGACCCACCTACCTGCCTGAAGGTCCCACGAAGTGCAGCTCACTGCATTCAAACTTTGAGTTCGTATCCCTGTGCTGCTGGATCTCGCGAAAGCTCATCCACAGCACTTCAAAGCTCTTGGGCTTGATGGTATTTCTGATGAAAAAGTCCTGTGGGATGCAAGAGGAATGTATCCAAATATAGGTCATGTTTTAAATGACAATCAGCTAAATAATGTAACAAGCCTTTTTAGAACTGCAAAACATGTAAGCAGCAGTGTATGTGCCTCCTTTGTACCAGGCTCTAAACCTGCAAAAATCAATTTTTGCTCCAGGCAGCTACCACCTAACTTTGTGGAGTCACCCTGTAGAAACAGGAAGCACAGAGAAGTGAAAGGACCTATGCTGGGTCCCCAGCAGATCAACAGAAGAGACAGAATAAAGAAGTGCTGAGCTCTCTTTACTTCTGTGTGCTGCAGTGGGAGGAGAGTATTTAATTTAATTCAATTCATGTTCTAGCCTGAAGTATTAAATAATAAACAATCATTAATTTGAATCCCTCCAAAACTGTCAGCAAGTGAAATACATGTTTGTATTAGCCAATCTAGTGTGTGATGGTTCTTCCTAAGTTTAAATAACAATAAAATTTCTATGTACTGAGATAGCCTGGTTCAAAAGCTAAGAAGTCAACAGGAATGTTCTCACTGACCTCAGCAGTCTTCAAGATACTTAAACAACTTGTAGCTGCACATGAAGAGGGCATGAAAGGGGCACTAGTACTTTGTTCCAAAACGACTTTGAGAAAACAAAGCACTGAGAAGTATCTACACAATGGGAACACATAACGTTTGGTTGCAGTGATCAATTAATTGAAGACTGAAAATGATGTTTACTCACAGTACAGAAATCTGGTGCTTTCAGAAGTACGAGAAGGTCAGAAAAAAATGAAAGAAGAAGGCATAGAGTAGCAGTGTTCTCCCCTACTCAGCTGCAGAGAGCTGGAAGGGTACCTGTTGGTTAGCATTTGGTAGGATTTTGTGCCTGTTACATGTGCTGCTGCTTAATAAATTTGTCCTGACAAAGAAGGTATAATCTTTCCTGAGATAGCATAGTTATTATCTTCCCTAGCTGATGAATCTTTTTTCATCTTTACAGAAGTGCCAAGAACAGACAGAAAGCCTTAGCTAACTGGTGGTGAGTGCCAGAGGTTTAACCCTTCTGGTGTACGCACTACAGGGTTTTATCATAAGGAATTCACGGGATGTCTCTGAGCTTCTCTTTATTACTCCCAAGTTGTGCAAATTATAGTTGTCACTAGAAAACAATAGCTCTCCTCTCATCCTTGCTGAAGGCAATGTCAGAATGTCCCCATCCAAGTGGCTCATCAGCCTCACAGGTACTGCTGTCAAACAAACCATGGGCAGGTCACTAAAGCAAGACATCCTGCAAGGTTCTTCTGCCACCTAACTGCCCAAGAAATGACAGGCAGCTGCCTGCAGCAGTCAGAAACTCAGGCTCTGCTCCCTGTCTGGCTTTCACTGGGCTGTAACAAAACGTTATTGGCAGGTGTAGGTACAAGAGGTGAACAACGTTCTGCTTCAAGGTCCTGCCTTTTGAATTGCTTGTCTTTAAAAGCAGTATTGGAAATGCAGAAGTAACCAGTATGGCTGAGCTTTAATGAAATTTAGAGCGAAACACAGACCCAGGCTCTGACAGAATGGGTAGAACGAGCCCTTCAGCCCGAGGAAACTACTGCACAGCACATGTTTGGGAGCTATGGACAGCAACTGCCCTGCCATCTGGCACCGGAGGAACCAGTGTCACAGACCCAGTGCAGAGCAGGCACTGGGGAGCCTGTGATTACTTTGTCAGGCAAGACTTTGCTTCAATTAGTATATGAGACAGGGTAATTAATTGCATATTTTAACCCTACATCACTGTAATAGTTTTCCATAAAAATAAGGTTTATGAAGCTGAAGTACATACCAGCACAACAGAAAAAGAGATAGGAAACCAAAAGCCAAGAGACTCAATAATTCTTGAAATCTTTCCATCATGAGAAGATGTGAGACTGCGAGTCTGCAGCTCGGTTCAACAGACAAGCATTTAGAGAGAAATGCACATAGCACCCTGAGCTTCAAAAGAGAAAGAATGTGCATTAGATGGACAGCAGGAAGAGTCAGCAAGCGCTACTGCCAGGGAAATGGATTTTCAAGGATGTGGCCTTCGTAATAGAATACAGAGAAACATCACAGAAACTTGGCAAAGTGCAACATTTCTCTGTAGAAGCGACACTGTTATCTCATGAAATCACAAAAAACCTCAATTCTACAGAGTAGAGTCAATGTTGGGTATAGTTTTTATAATTTTGTCAAATTAGCTCTTCTATCATGCTATCATTATCTCTAATGACGAAAAAACCATACTAAACCATAAAGAGAATACCTGAGAAAAAAACTTTGGGAAAATTGATAGGAAAAATGGTAAATAGGTAAACTTCCAGTGAGAAGTCATAGCAGGCAGCCTTCTCTCCTGCATGGGGCTCTTCTAAAAGTCAAGGACAATAAAGAGGAGAAAAAAGATCAAATTCATCTTTAGATCTTGAGCTTTAGCTGAACTGCATCAATAAGTAATACCAAGTTACTTGTTTGCCTAGGTTTTACATAGAAGTATCTCCAACCCCTCAGATCCTGTGTATCTAATGTAGATGATTAGAACCAAACATGGCATGAGTGGTTTCTTACCCAGAACGCAAAGCCTGATGTTCCACACAACACTCACCGGCCTAGCTGTTGCCAGTGAAGCTGTGCAGAACCTGTGCTACTGGTTCTGATCTCAGCAAAGATGCCCTAACTCTCCCCTCCTGCTCTCACATGATGTTAACAGCTGCAGAACCGTTTTTGATTGCCACTACTGCTAAGGTAGAGATAAATTTCTGCCAAGACAGCAAACACAAAGAACTGGATTCCTCACTGGGGAAAAAAAATCAATAGAATTATGTCACACAGAACCTGCCTCTCAGGCTCGCCACAACCTCCCAAGTACATAATTCAGACACCTCTTCTTTTCTCCCAAGTTAAAACTTTTGGCTCTAAGTAGCTTCTTACTTCACCGCAAATTGAGAGAACAGCCACTTCCAGTTCTGTCAGTGAATGCCCTTCTGCTTTCAAAAAACTCAAAAGCTGTTCTGGAGAAAATATGGAAAAGGTCAAGGAAAAACTCCCACACCTGAGTTTCCTACTTACCATTTGTGTTATAAAGGTAAGTAAGGAAATCATAGGCGTGTCCACTTTCCATAGCTCTTTCCAAAATAACTATGCACACAAAGCTAACAGAGAGATAAGCGCAGCTGGGAGGATTGTATTCTCTTAGGGTAGCAGACCTGTAGTGTTAAGTTCTCACAGCTGCTTTACATTTGCTTTTTCTTTGGATATGATAATTTGGAGATGAACTGGCAGAAAGGTAATAGTCACTAAAGATAATATCCTCTTGGGTACTCCCACAGAAAATAGTTATTTTTTACTTAAAACCTTTTTAATATAACATTAATTCTCAAAACAATAAACAAAAACTTTTATGAACATGACAGATCAATACTTGCAGCAGCATTAATCACCAGAAAGGATAAAAAGGCACATTGCCAGGGGAAAAAAAAAATTAAAAATGCTGTAGTACAAATGGGAGTGTCCAAGCACTGGTACAGGCTCCCCAGGGAAGGGTCACATGAATCTGTGACAGGGGTGGTTTAGGTTGGCTGTTAGTACAAGGTTCTGTACTGAGAGGGACGTTGGGCACTGGCACAGGCTCCCCAGGGAAGGGTTCACAGCCCTGAGCTGGGCTATGGGCAAGAAGCGTCTGGACGATGTGCTCAGTGCCAGCTCTGATGGGGCTGGGCTTTGTGGAACCTGGTGCTGGACTCCATGATCCTCACGGGTCCCTTCCAGCTCAGGGTATTCTATGGTTCTATGATTCTAAGTTATGTACCTCAGCATTAACAGACATTTTAATTGTTGTAAACTTGTATCTTCTCACAGTCCATTTTAATGGAAAATTCTGAAGAAAAAAAAAATTAAAAAAGCTTCTTGCAATACTCCTGTATACTAGAAGAACTGGAGAATTTACGTTATACCTATGTGTATCCTCCAGCACCGGGGAATATAAAAGTCAGACAAATATATTGTACAGAATTCTTTTTGAAAAACCGTGTTTATTTGAAACACAATTCTATTTCTGAAACCATGGGTTCGATTTTCCTTCCATTCTGCCTTTTCCTTTGTAAACCCAGGCACAGTGAGGAGCCGCAGAAGCAATAAAGCTGTCCTTAGTTTAGGCTGCTTTATTTTATTCCATGTATCACACATTCCTCTATAACAGAGAGCCACTGAAACAAGACCATCGTTTGGCAGAGTTGCCACCTGTTAAACGTGCTTGCTGCTGCTTTCCTACCTGTCCTGGAACTCAAGTGTCCCTTACCTTCATATGAGGCAAGAATGCCTGGAGGTTGCTTCATGTGTTCAGAAGTTACAAGGACACTCTCCAGGGGAGTGTTTTACCCCCATTCTTATCAGTCGGCTCCAGGCAGATTTACTGCTCAGCACAAGGGTGCCAAAAATCAGGTCTTGACAGAAATCCCCTGATTGCTTTGCAAAGCAATTCACCAAAGAGCTGCAGATTCTCCATCTCCTTATAAAGACAGGAACCAGCCTCACCCCTCTGCCACCGCTCCTTGCACATGATGAGGCAGATAGTGCTGGGTGGTGGAAAAGGAAGGACATGAGCCAGCGTAAGGCAGCAGAGTACTTCAAAATGACAAATGGCATTGATTGATGGATGCCTTTAGCAGGCCCTTCACCAGTTAATGCAGTTGACACCAAGTGTCCAAACGTGGGAAATGAAGGACTGATAAAACTGTATCATCACAGCAGCTTTATGATCGATCAGACTCCAAAATCATAGACTTACCCTCTTCATATTGAAATTGTATCATCTCTCTTTTCAATGCAAAATTAGCTTTGGTGAATTAACGAATACTGGTACAGAATCTCACCAGTATTTCTGATGGACTTTCAGTGCTTGAAATCCCTCAGCAGAACCCCATGCCATACCATGAGAAAAAATTACACTGCAACAGCAGTGAAACATTTTTACCATGGCATATATAATACCAAATTACTTATTTGAATAAGCATTAGACAAGAGAGCATGAGTTAATGGGGAAAAAAACCCCAAAACTCCAACAAAAACTCCCCAAAAACTCCCCAAAACTCCCCAAAAAATCAACAAAAGTATGATTTTGCATCAGTTAAAAACAGCTCACTGACCCTGCCCTGGCACAGCTTGAGGCCATTTCCCCTTGTCCCATCTCCTGTCCCCTGGCTGAAGAGAGCAGCGCCCACCTCTCTGCACCCTCCTGGCAGGGCAGTGTAGGTGGGGATAAGGTTTCCCCTCAGCCTCCTCTTCTCCAGGCTCAACACCCCCAGCTCCCTCAGCTGCCCCTCGGAAGCTTTGCTGCTCTCCAGCCCCTTCCCCAGCCTGGTTGCCCTTCTCTGGACTCGCTCCAGGACCTCTATGCCTTTCTTTTAGTGAGAGTCCTCACAGGTTAAATTATTTCTCTGAGACAGACCTACTTCATTTTGGGCATGAAATAGTAAACAGCTTTCAGCCATTACCAAAGTCATCTACATAATATGCTAATAAGCAAAGATATTTATTTCAATTTCCTGAATCAGTGGTAATGATAAAAGCTATTACTTCTGAAAAGAGTTATGGTTCTTTCATACTGGGTGTTGTTAGCAAATAATTTGTTTGGCAAACCATCCGATACAATTTAAAGGAGAATAAATTTAGTTTTTGGAATAAATACAGATTATTTCCCATTCTTATGTTCCTTTTGGCTTTCCCATTATATTGCATACCCCTCTTAAGACTATTCAGTTTTCTTTTGAATACTGTCCTCTCTGCTTGTTCTCTGTTTCATGGGCTCTACCTTGTGTCTTCTCATCATAATATTATTCAATATATTTTTGATGCACTATAACTGAAATTTTAAGTTCATGAGAAACAGGCATTCCCCATTAGCAATCATCATCTTCCTCGAGGAAGAACCTTGCACACTGATGCTTCGGAAGATGTGCCTAATTGAATTTTTTCATTTTCAGATGTTAGTGGGTTTAATTTCAACGAGGTCATTCACTCTGACTGACAAATGTTACTGACAGTGCCAAATTACCTAAGCTAAGCCACAACAATGGCACTCAGTGTACAGGTCACTGCTGGAGCATCCGAAAGCCCACCCACAGCCTGACAGCAGCAATCATACCTCGGTGCTGCCTGACGCTCACCTTCCTCACAGCCCCTTGTGCCCGCAGCAGTATGAGTTATTATTGCCCAGCCCCTCCGTGTGGCTGGCTGAGCACTGTTACTAACTCCTTTGCTTCTCTACAGTGAATTGCCATGTAAAACAGCAAATAACACGTTCCATCCTAATTCCTACAGAGCACTGTATGTTTTCACAGATAACATCCCAGCATCCGTTTCCTCGGCTGATCACAACAGCGCTCTCCCTCCTCAGATACTTAACTCAGAAAGGTAGAAAACACCCACATTTGCTGGATGATTTTGTGCCCATAGCCCTGCAGCCCAGACTCTTGCAGACAGGTGTCACCCCAGCTCGCAGCACCTCGGTACAGCCCAGTCCTCACTGCCGCTCCCACCCCAAGGCGACACGGGATGCTGCCACGGCATGGAAGCCCTACGGCTGGCTGAGGCTTTGCCACGGGTTGGTATTCTCCTTTCTACTTCCAGCATTTGATTCTCTCCCACTGAGAGCTTTGACATCACAGGTAACATGTATGTGTATTTAAAACCTGAGATGCTTGACTTTAGATATCTCTTAATTAAACTAACAATACAAGATGGTCAGTGCACATTCATCCGGAAAGAAAACCACAGACCGAGGAATAAGGAGAAATGTGAGAAAATCAGGAATAACCAGTCCTGAGTTTGGTTAAAGGGCTCACAGTGCCTACAGCTGCGTGTTACTTGAACAGCCTCAGCGATTACAACCACTTAGGAGTTTGATTATAATTCTCTTCCAGGGACTCATTTTATAACTAGGCCAAATTTGATTCATATCCTCTATCAGCATCAGGAGACTTGAAATCAACCATCATTATCATCTCACTTCCATTTTAGAGATAAAGAAAAACCTCACCAATAAGATTCTTTACAAATTGTCAAATCATGGCCTCTATTAGAGCCCACTTGCTTTTCCCACAAAGGCATCTGAAACCCTACCAAAAGTGCCCTTGCTGTGCCTGGTGTGCAAAACATCATCAGTGAGCTCTTGGGTTACTTTAACCCTTAGTTCTCTGGGTACCCCTCACACCTGCCAATGGAAGTTTCAAGGAAGTCTTTACAGAAGTGACTTTCTAAAAAGGGAAAAGAATCCAAACCCCTGAATAAAAATCAAATCTAAAAATAAGGACAGTGTACTAGGACTAGCTGGCATTGTTCTGCTGTATTCAGTGTTTAATATTCCTAAACATAAGCCCATGGGACTATATGATACTGTACATGTATTTCAGGATGAGCATGTTAACACTCCGAAGGAAAAAAATCAGCTACGGTCAAAGAACACTTTTTTCCTTGAGAATTAATAGAAAAGATATATTTTGAAAACCTTTTAAAACATATCTATTAATGTTATGTGTGTTTTGATCCCATGTCCTACTTCAAACTAGTAAGTTCTTTATTTCTTTAAGTAACAAAAGTAATTGCAGACCTCCAGCTTCATGGTTTTCATGTTTTGTTTGTTTCTTTGGCTACTCTTGGTTAATTAGGAAAAAATCTGAGAAAGAGATCATAGTGTGCTTCATTGCTCTCTAAAAGGTCTGTAAAAAAAAAAAAAAAAAAAAGACTGAAGCCCTCTTAAAAAACATAAATGAGTAAATTGGAGCAAATCATTTGGGTTTCAAGTTGAGATAGAAACTGTGTTTAATGATCAGTTTGGTTCAGGTGGAAAAAAACCAAACAAAACAAACCAAAATCAAATCATACTGACATTTCAAGTAGCACTTGGTAAAAGATGGAGGAATGAGTTCTCTAGTTTTCAATTCATTTTCAAATAAGTAAACATGTAGCATCATCAGAATCCTACAGATGTTCAGTATCTTGTAGAACATGTGCAGAGACATGAAAAAGTCAGAAAAAGATACACACCTAATCTACAGAATCTTTATATTCTGGGGGTACCAAATAAAGCAAGCACCAAATAGACATAAGAGGGTATAGATGATGTCACTAGTGTGATATTCCCTAAAATACATACCACAGAAAGTCATGTAGAGGATATGATAGAACATTCTATGTTTCCTAAAAACATCCCATACTGGTCTTAACATTTTAAATATCTTTATATAAAGCAGAGAGGCTTGGGCTTGCTTGTTTGTTTTCAAATTCAATTCAATACAAAATCAGAATGTTTATTGTGAAAGCACAGAAACCAAGTATTTTGATATGATTTCTCAGTATTTTATAAACCAAACGTTGACAATGTAGAATTCAATAATCTGTACTGGGAACTATTTTGCTTTAAAATCTGTCATTGCTCAGACTAACAGTCTGAGGGTGAGGTCTTTGTGGTGCTGGTAGAAGTCCCTGACCACAGCGACCAGCCACGCTGGCAGCTGGAGAAGCTGCCCCAGCCTCCTGACATGCTGCTGAGGACTCTGCAGTTTGAAGCAGATGGATTCAGTAGCCCCCGGGAGTATCTGAGCCCAGGAAAGGCAATCTGAAAGCCACCTTCCTTTACTGCTGTGAGAGAGGCTTTAGAACAGCATGCTGCACATTCATGCTCAGTTCACTTACTGTGAGCTCTCTGTGCACATCCACATGTGCCCAGCCACGGCAATGGAAATTCCCAACACAACTCACAGGGCACTACCTGCTCCCTGTTGAAATACCCACAGTGTAACAACTGTTGTGCACATTTATGGAGGTGATGGCAAGCTGCTGAAGCGTTTGCCAACTTCATGGTCCATGTTCCATATCAAAGCATGTCTCAGAGACAATTCATAAAGAGCATAAAACACAAGCAGGTTATAATGACAGATCAGTGCCGTGCTTTAAAATTGTGATCTAAACCAGAGTTACAGGCAAGCTGCATGGACTATTCCCAGCTGTTCGTGTGATCTACTGCTGATGGATTTTTACATCAGCACCTTGTGACATTTTTATGGAAAGTAGTAACACCAAGCAAATACCTGTGTAAGTGGGACTCAGGAAGCACAAATATTTGTGCGATGGTCACAGTCAAACATTTGTGAAGCAATTTCAGAATTTGGAAAAGCAGCAGACTGTAACTGAACAAGTTTTGTTCCTCTATCTGTTCTTCTAAAGTGATGGACTGAATATCTTGTCTAAAATATTTTTACTCCTACCAAACATGTTCTAACAGGAAGAGAAGCTGATAAATGTTTAAATCATTATCAAGAAAAAATAAAAGGGAAATTAAGCAAAAGAACTTCTCATTTCTTCTATAAAGACTTGATAAAAAATCTATAGCAATACCAGGCAACAGGAATAATCTGTATTCCCATGGATATATTTTTTCTTTATGCAGTGTCTTCTGAAGACCTTTATGATTATTTTTGCATGGAAAATTCAAAGAGAACTCAGATTCTTTTACTACATAAAAAATGTCTAGAGTAATACTTAAAATGAGTATGTGCTGAACTGACTCACTGGTGGCATTAGGATGAAAATATAGACATTTTCTAAAAGAACATTCTTGAACTCACACACAGTAAGAGTAGACTATAGAAGCATAAAAAATCCCACAACAATGTTACCAGGGGAGGGAGGGGGAGTGTAGGGAAAAAAATAATATTAGATTAATAGAACATTTAGAGGAAAAAAGCAGGTGCATTTCCTTGCCTTGGTAGCCGTTCAAAAGATGCTATCAATATAAATTCTTCCAAACTCAATCCATATAAACATCAGAGCACAGAATTCCGTCTGGTTATAGAATAAAAGGAAAGGTCATTTATTGGGGTAAAAAACTTGCAAAATACAGACTTGGGAAGAAAGAGGTTTGTGTTTTACAAAAATAAGCAAGTTTACCAAATACAACCTTTGTCATCTAAGATGTAACCTAACACTTTGAAATCAATCAACTGGCCTCAGGTATGAACCACTGAAACAGGATGTGGGTCCACATGTCCCCTAAGGAAACAGTTACACTAAATGAATGAAATTGCATTTCTATTTTTCTTTTTGTCAACTTTGTGCATATACACCACAGTGCATATACTGCATGCTTTCCCCGTGTCATCTGTAAATTTTCACTGTTCGCATTAGATTTTTTTATTACTATTTTCATCTTTACTTCATTATTTCAATACAGAGGGGGAAGCCACCACCTTTCCAAGGGGCAAGATGATAACGTTGCTAGCTAGGACAAGATGAGCCTGGCCAGCAACTAAGCATCCACCCAATTCCTCACTCTCCCCTCTGCAGTTGCATGCTGGGTGGAGGGAGAGCTTGATTTTAGTGAGAGCAGACAACTGAGTTTAGGGATGAGTAATGTGCTTGTAAAAAGAAAAGCACATCTTGAAGGTGAGGTTTTCTGCTGTTTCAGCAGTTGCAGGTCAGTTGAAAAGATTGGGAAGAGCAACTGAAACCAGATAGCACTGCTAGAGCTTTGTGCAAAATCCCTGTGGCTTAGGGCTGTAACTTTGAGACATTGAGTATTTAACAGACTATCTTTCCTGCAAAATAGCTTTCAGGACATCTTTCAAGTACTGCTTTATCACAAATATTCCTGGCTTTTGAGAAAAGCAGCATATATATTCGACAGAGAGTCTTTTTATTTCCAATTTTATAGCTCTTTGTTTCAAATCCTGGCAACTGGGGGAAGGGTTTAGCTAAAGAGCATTATCTGCTACCCAGAAAGAAAACCTTCCCCTGCTTTCAATTGTAAATGACTTTCATAATTGCAACTGAGTCCCTCATTTTTTCTCTAACATGACCCGCTCTGTGAAAATCAATATCTCATTATCCAAGCCATAAGGTTAACCAATTCCCGATCAGAATGCACAGCAAGCCTATGCTCCCTGCTTGTCTGGAATGATTGGAAGGCAGTGAACCTTGATTCAGTGTGAGTTTTGCTTATTGACTTAATGTAAAGTTGTTTAATAGCACTGTGTGTCTCATTCAGGGGATACATAAATTTAAATAATCCAAACTATCTATAATGAAAATATCCTACTCTGCTAGCTTACACCAGAATTATGAGGACTTTTTTGCTTCTTTCCAATAAGGGCTGGAATAAGTTATCACACAGATGATTTCAAAGCAAATATTGCCCTCAGCTACAACTTCATCATCTAAAACAAGACTTGAGTTGGAAGGTGTTTTAGCAACATGAATCAGTGGCAGATGTATTTTGCTCCCTTCCAGACATTTCAGACTCGCTATCATCCCCTTAGAGGTAAGCAGAACATTTGGCAATGGAAGCCAGCACTTCATACCCACTTTACTTAATCTTTTACCTTGAGAACACAGAGAAACAAATATACCCAGGGGAACTGAAGGCACTACTGGCACAGACTTGCATGCCCCCTTGATCTCTCTCACCACAGTCTGGTTGCATTTAGTGTTGTGATTAATTCTGCTTAGTGATGGACCTGCATTCCTAGATACTTTCAGAGGTAATTCATTTCAACACCCTGAACCTGTTTCTATTTTAGATGTTTGAAGGAGCTCCTCCCACATCCTTGTATGCATTCAGGTAAGCTAGTCCTCTAGATTTCTTTTGAAGTGCATGAACAGCAATCAAGTGTGCATCTAAGTTGGTTTAGATGTCAGCCTTAGATGAGATGAAAGGAAGCCTGCTCATTAATTATGAGGGGAACTGAGATGCGTAGCTTACATGTAGATACCTAAAGATGGAAGACTCTCACCCAAACCTCATTTCTCTTCAAAGGAGTGAAACTCATAGCAAAAGACTCATCCTTTGAGGCTGTTAGAGCCTGGACTTGCGCAACGTATGTTTGTACTGAAACTCTGAGACTCTTGGTTGGGCATCTGCTGGTCACTGCAACCCTACAGACAAACTCACACATTCAGCTTCTAAAACTCCATGCTCAAAAAGCAAATTAGCATATTTTATTACATGTTTATTCTGGGCTTGTATCCCATAGATTTTTTCAAAACATTTTTCTTTTATTGTACCACCAGTTCACAGCAGGTACTTGAAGTGATGGCAAAAGTTTCTATGCTGAGATCATGTGTAAATATGAATAAAAATTAATTTCCTTCAGCAGAAGATACTGTCCAATCCTGTATTATGCACCTAAGACTTGATCTATTTAGATTTATCTATTTACCCCCTTGTCTGTAGCAAAAATAAGAAATATAAGCTCAGGGATAGCATGAGTGCTCCTAATTGCTATGGGAATATAGGTTTTCTCTTTACAACGGGATGTCCAAGAGTCTCTTATCAGACATTGGTTCTTCATTCAGCATACACACAGTTCAGTGTAGCATGTATAGATAGTCCTGCAGACCATACTCTTGTAGAGAGTGAGATGCCCAGGAGGAGTTAGGCTTCCTCAGGTGCTTCTGAATATAACTTCCCCCCATGCCAAATAAACCAGAACTGGAAATTTAGGAAGGAAGCAGTAAATAAAAGTACTATTGGTGAATAATTTCAGGACTTTTCTTATTGAGAATACCATGAAAAATTAAAAGAACTATCACAAATATAAAAAAAAAAAATAAAAAATCAACATTCAATGTCATGACCTATTATGACAATTTTCAGTAATAAGAAAAAATTTAAAAATTAGAAAAAAATCAGTGAGAAGAGAGAGCAAACAATTCAGAACGTCATATTGAGCCATTACACCCCTAAAACTCAGTGCAGCTTGAGCAGTACATGCTCCCATACATGCACTACTGTCACTTGAGGACTTCTGTAAAATTACCTTGAACTTGCTAATACTTCAGTGTTGGTCTTTCCCTGTGTGTCAGCAAAACTCATCTACTGGATATGTCCTCCTAGTGTTAGAAATGACTGCCAGAGAGCAGGCACAAAGCAAGTACTCTTGCTGCACACCAAAGAGCTCTTATTTCTTGATTGTCAGACCAGCATCTTTCTAGAATTGAAAAATATCTTTTAAAACAGCCTGAGGCAAATCTTTTTTCAAAGGGTAAGGTGATAAACCGTGACTACATTTTGCTATGCCTCTGCCATGCCACTCAGAACTCTTCCAACAGCCACACCTCTCCAAGACACGCTCCTCTCCAGACAGGATACTGAAGTTGATAATTGGTATTTTCTGCATGCTTACTCCATCTTGGGAAGTAACGATGTGCAATTAAGACAGGAAATTGAGCTATCACAGGATACGCACTCTAAATAGCTTTAGAAGGTCAAAATAGTATCTAAATAGAAAATACCACAAAATTATTCAACAAAGTCCACAGCACAAAGTTTCTGCAAGTCAAAAGTTGCCATTAAAGGGCATTAAAAGTATGATGTAATTAATTAAGCAAGTGACTAAGTAAGTACTAATTATGCAGTGACAGCATTTCTACATATTTTCATACTATGTAGTCAGGGTTGAACAACCATCACATGTTAGGGTTTTTTTGATAGTTCACTCTTTTATCCCTCAAGTTTATAACAGAAAAGATAATTAGTATCTATCATTTATTGGACATTCCTGAGAATATCTGACCATACCTGGGAGTTTGTTTGGGTTTTTTTTAAACTCTCTGGAGTTTGTTTCAAATGCTTGTTTTATAAGCCTCAAATTTCCCCAAACCAGCAAAACCACAAGAGAAATTAATTGAAAGCATAGCAGCTCCAGCTCTTCCAAAAAACTTCCTAATTTTCTTTATATACGGTTTTTCTGCTGCTACATCACCTGGATCGAACAGGAAGAAAGGTTAGACCAAGCAGACGGTTGGTTTAAGAATTGGATTCAGACTTACAAACAAAAAGCATCATCATGATGGGCTACACACAACTGGTGCTCATCTAACAAGTGTAGGTAGAATCTAATTTGGAGGCATATTTTGAATCTTTCCGTTAATCTGTTTTTCAGGAACACTTCAGCAAGAGAAGAGCAACTGGCATAGAAGGAATGAGTAAATTCACTGGTTGGCTACAGTGAAAAGAAATTAAAATAAGACCAAAGATCGACAGGCAGGTTTCTTTAAATCAGCAGAAAGCTAGATATCCTGCAATCTACTCTTTCAGGCCTGGACTGATAGGTCTTTGCATTTCAGGCCTGGCTTAGCTTCCTCGCACATCCCACCTGTACCACCCTGGGAAGAGTGAGGTGGGCTGGTTTTGACATGTTTTGAAACAGGAACATTTTACTACCCTTTGAGTGACCCCAACTCAAAGACAACCCTCTCCATTAATATTGATAATGAAATGTTCTTCATGCTAAGGAAAATAATCTAAAACTTTCAAAATTTAAACTGTCTTCTCATTTCAGTGCAGAGCTCCTGCCCCTAATAGAAAGCTCCTTCCTGTAGGAACTCTTGCTGTAGCTTTCAAAACTCAACAGAGCCAGCAGCTTTCCTTTCCTCAGTGCTTCCCGTGTACAGAAAAAAGAACCAGATGTTAAAAACCCACAGATTCAGATGAACCACTGGCAAGAGTTGGTTAACAGGAACTTCAGAAATGTAAATGAATTACAAAATAACACATAGATGCATAAAACCTGTTACCTGTAGAAAATCTCACCAATACTTGCTACTGACCCCTGACAGCATGGCTCTAGTTATCTGCTGGTGCTGAGGGATATTTTCTCTAGATGGATCACCATGTATCAGGATCCCAGGATGGATATGTTTGTATCCTTCTCTATTACCAGGGCACCCAGGATCACCCAGAAGGGCCAGTACTCGGAAGCGAAGGCTAATAAATGCCTGCATAATGTTGAGACTTGTGTTTCACTGGCAGCTGGGTGCCCTGAGCTACTGGATACATGACTTTGGAAGATTTCAGAAAAAAGCCCAAACTTTCACTGCAAGTACTGTTTTATTTCATATCACGAATTGTGTAAACTATTAAGGAGAAACAAACACACACATCCACTTCTACACTCCACCATTCACTGATTTGTGATAATCCTGTTGTAAAATACTTTTGACTGAAATCATTGAATGTAAGGCAATTATCTATGTCTACATCAAATGAGAGCATCTATACTATCAATTAAGGTCTAAGTAATAATGAAATATTTATCCTGTTTAAGAGTCTCCCATTGCCATTCAAGCAGGATTAGCGTCTCTTAGCCAACGTGTCAACTGCCAGTTACCAGGAAGATGTTTCGCTCCAATTCCAGTATTAGAAAGATGTGTACATCCCGTCTTAGAGCAGCGTGAATACAGCCAGTTTGGTGTGACAGCTCACAAGGCCTTGTGATTTAACATCATTGTGATCATTCTAGCCTTTACACTTAGCAAGAGAAATGAATCAGTGCGTACAGTATTATTAAACAAAACAATTTAAACATGGCAGGTTCAAGGCCCTCAAACAGTCTCAGCCTCCAACCGGCACAACACCGAGAGGAAGGATTCAGGGCATCAGTGAAAGGAAGAAGAAACCCCACAAACACCCACAGCTCTGCTTTAATCTCTGCTGGATGATTCTGCCTCTGGAGCCAGTCAAGTGACAAAAGCCTCTGCGGTGCCTATATGGATACCCACAAATGCTGACAGGCAAAGAACAAGGAGAAATAGGTTGGAACATTATCTCTTTTCTAACTGAAAGAATTATTTTAAGGTAGACCTTGATGCTATTTAAAAAAATAAAAATTAAGTAGAATGCACCATTTCATATGGCTTTCAGGTACAGCTGTAGCTATAGTTATACCATTTGTATTAGCAGGACGTGAAATTAGGAAAGAATATAACTGTTTCCCAAGGATGAGGGGAGAGATTAGAATAAGACTTATCAGAGTTTATAGTTGTCTTTATAACATGTTATGCTGAAAATTAAACCCAGATTTCTTTTCCAAAGATTACAGAATATTATTTTCTGGAATTACTTATTTCATTTTGAAAAAACCCAAGAAACTTTGTAGAAATATTTTAGGACTTGCAGGTACCAAGAATCACCATAAAACTAGAGCTAATAATGTTGTCATTGCCACCTTGTTTTTTCTTCTGCAACCTGAAAACTAATTCCTGGATTGGACATCTCTGAAGTAATTGAGTTTGGTTTCAGAGCTTAAATTTGCAGCTTTGTTTTCTTTAATAAAGAACAGAAATTAAAAAAATAGTATTGCTTTCTCCTGTACATTTCTTACATGTCATCAAGATGAAAATTCCCTATACACCACACTTTTAATTGTGGTGTTTTTGCAGCAGATTCAGCATCTCTGTTGCAGTTTGCCAAATCATTTATTGCTGAGCAAATCCTAGCACTGCACACACTGTAAATCTGAAACACAAAAAGGACTTATACTTAACCTTCCCCTTTTCTTGGTGCTGCTCTAAAAGATGTATGAGCAAAAAGGTGAGACATAAACATTCACACAAAGCAAATTTCAGTCCATAACTCAGATTCTTTCCAACCACTAAACGTGACTTAGTGAACAATGACTCAAAGTGAAATTACCTGACGGGGGAAAGTACATGAGCTCTCACCACAGATTACATATTTCTGGTATCAAACCCCTGGATGTTAAATATTCCATGCATTTTTCAGAGCATGCAATTGCAGAGAAACCACAGCCTACTATCTCTTCTTTAGAAAATAAGAGTTTTGAATTTCATGTGCTGACCAAAGTTGTCCGAAAAGTGGACAAGGGACTATCTGTTCTCGGCTGTGAGGGCTGCACTGCCTCAGAGCTCTGGCTGCCACAAGCCGTGTGCCTTCCCCTGACAGCATGTACCAGTCCTCCCAGGAGATGGTAAAAGGATTTAGGTTTATGCAATGTTCTGAAGGAACGTGGAAAAAAAGAGCAAACTATTATTGGCAGTTCAGCCCCACTAAACCCACACGCTTCCCGACGGCCTCGAAATGCCCACGTGTCCTGGCACCAGATCCAGTCTCACCTACTATCTGCTGCAAGAACACACAAGCCAGCACAGTTTCAGGTAACATACCGATGATTGTATTACACATGATTAATCTGCTTTCATGTATTCAGAGAGACAGACATCCAGTTTTTTTCTGAATGGGATTTAAAAGTATTCAATTAATACTAACAGCAACAAAAATACTGATGCCCCCCTCACCTGCAGCCAGAACACTCTCAATGGCAGGACTGGCTATTGCTTATATCTCACCAATCTTTTAATCAAATCTAGGTAATTCCAATGCCAGATTTATTTCAGAAATACTTTGCAAAATATTTCAAGGAGGAGAGTTTTGTGAAGTGGAAGTTTCCTCTATTTTCGTTTCATTACAAACCGCAGTGAAAAGCCCCACCACCATGAGGAGCAGTGTGTGCTCTCAGGGAACTCCTAGCAGAACCAATGCCAATCCTTTATTCTGTGCACTGTCTCCATGAATAAATTAGAGGTCATCATAACTATGCAAATATATTACGGTTCATTCACTTCTTTTAAGAAGACTCTTAATAATAAAGTGTTTCACAAAAATAAATAGAAATAAAATCTATTATATACTGTTTAAAATTTTGGATATGGATTCCAGCAGGATGCATTTTCTACTTGGTATTGGAATTCCCACTGATGCTAAGAATATTAAATATTAATAGCTCTGAGCTAGTACAAAAAAGAAATCATGCAAGCTTAAGTAGATTTAAGAAATTTTAAAATTAAAAGTAGAATTAAATTAATTTAGCAAATTAAAAGTAGAAACTGGTAGTTGACCACTTTCATTTAATATTTCCTCCACGTTTAGATTTGCAAGCCCATCTTTCCACATTAGATTTCTGGCAAAAGAATATTCCTTCCACAGGTAACAGTTTCTGTTCATCACAGGAGGTTAAAAGCTGTAAAACTGAAGTGAGACAGGGTTGAACAAATCTTAGGTTTCTGTGGTTTTACTTCTTGATGGCAAGGGTTGTTTCTTAATGGCACTTTTTTGATCATGTGTTTCAAACGGTCACTGTGTCAGTCAGCGAACACACCCCACAGTAATAAGAGGTAGATTTTATTGTCAGTCAATTATCAAGGATGGCACAATATCCCATTAACTGGAATTTACACAGTAAATGTAACTGCTGTGACTTAGTAATACATTCCAAGGTTTCACATTATTTCTAGGCTGATTGCAGCAGCACTTGCAGAATTAGCACAGAAGCATGCTGCTAGATGTGTACTCAGAAAAACATCTAACCAACCTTTTTTCATCTGTATGTCTTTGGCAGAAGGATGTAGCTGGATGTAGATGTTTCCTGGGAAACAACACTGCCCATATGAAACGTAACACATGCTTTTCAAATGTATTTTCCTGTTTCTTTAACAATTATTGGTTTTGAAACTAAAAGATGAGACTTTTGATGAAATTTCAACTATTTTAACCTTGCCATGTCATTCCCTAGAATAGCCCCACAGAGGGTTAGGCATTGACCTCTCACATTCTTTGCCAGCAAAGTGCAAAAGAGCTGCTGAGTGAAAAGCACTAATCACCTTTCTTGAGATTAATACTTTTTAAAAAAAAATCTTCAGATTAGGCTGAGGTTTATTCAGTTCTACCTCCACTCCTCTAAGCATCATAATGAATCTGAATATATTCAGATTTACACCCCATTTATGCTTTCATAGTTTGAATATTCTAATTTAGACCCAGTCGTGATTGCCAAAAGGTATTATTCACATATAAAGCATGCTATACCTACAAAATACCTGAAGGCTCTTCCAAAGAAGATGACATAGCACTTCAAGATCCTGGGCTTTTCTACCACTTACACCAATTACTTGACCAGAAGTCTTCTAAGCACATTCACACTCGCATGCTTTGCATTTTGGCATTGGGTAAGAGGATTCCACAGAAATGCTAAAGACTACCTCTGTTTTAATTCTAAGAGAACCAGGATAATATTCACCTTACCCCATTTACTCACTTTTTCCACTATGGCTCTAACACGTTTGATGGCATAATCTATTCTTTTTTTTTTGCTAATGCTTTTAAAACAGAAATACTCTGTTTGTTCTCTATTGCACTCATAAAGCAATAAAATACATTTTAATGTCAACCATCCATCTGAAGGACCCTTTTTTCTTTTGCTCTTTTCTCTAGAAAAATTTAACTTTGCAGCCTGAAAACTTTCTGTCTTCTTCCCAGCTCAGTTTCCAGAGCCTTTTATTTGACTCTCTGATTCTCCCAAGTGTTCTCCTTCTTCCATGCCTGATTTTAAAGGACAAAGCATGGCTTGGAGCAGCTCAGAATCAGTCATGTGGGTCAATAGGAAGAAACTGCAGAATTATAAGGATTTCTCATCTTGCTTTCCATTTGCAAACTGCCTGTCATAGACTGATCAGCAAAACTTGACAGCTCTTATAATAGTTTTTTTTCTATTCCAGAATTCTGTTCCAAGGAACTCTTCAGCACACTGAGTGAGATACATAGCTTGCCTAAGCTGATAACTAGGAAGCCCAGCATTCACAGACAACTCCTTCTTAACTCCATCCTGCCATGTTTCCAAATAGCGGATCACTTAACCCCACCATGAGACTAATGCTACCCTCACATGCAGTACACAGGCATTGCCTTACGCTAATGTCACAGACATTGCAGTTTCAAAATGAACACAACAAACTTGTCAGCCTTGTTCTTCCAACATCACCTGGCATTTTGTGAAATCACTAAGGCCACTGACATATGGTCTCAAGCTTCACGTTAGTGTCCTGCTTAAGAATACCATTGAGGTGATGCCAAGACAAGACATAGTATTAATTCAAAGTATCTGCCTTTTCCTGCCCTAATCATATCTTTTCTGATTTGTTATTTAGCCAGTCACTTATTTTACATACTTCTTTGTGAATACAAGTTTCTGTTCTACATGTTTAGCTGCCTCTTGTGACTTATTCTACTAACAGAATTTCTAATGCCTCACTCATACATGCCCCCATATCCCTTTAAAATGAGTATTTAAAATGTCCTGTTTGGCTTTAAATGGTCCATTTATCTTCTGCAACATCATGCACTGTTACAAAAGAGATCATCTTCACATGGTGGCCAACTTTCTGTCTCACCAGCACAGCCTATACAGAGGCAAACTGAGCAATATCTGTGTGTCTCAGGGCTCCCACTCTGCGCGGATGTAGGGAAACCCAGTCTCACAGGAGCTGGGTTGCCTGGGAACAGTGTGTGTGAAGCCAATTTGCCCATCACAAGAGAGACTGCAGCCAGCCTGACAGGAAAGTCATGAAAATCTCGTGCTACAGGGATGAGACAGTGCAAATATCAAGATGGGTAACTGTTGTACTTGTAAGACAAAGAGAGGAAAATTAGCTTTCTGTGATAAACTGTGGAAAAAGGAAGAAATCTTATTACAAAAAATGCTGAAAGAACACTGTACATGAGCATCTACCATTTTACCAACTGAGACATCCTAATTAGATTTCTCACAAGAGAACAGCAGTAAACCTTTTACACTGGAGCACCTGGCTTAATTTATTGTTGACATTTTAAACCCTGATGCCTTTTTACATATAAGCACAGATGGTGCTCAGTGCTGTTTGATAAACCATCTCCCCATGGCCCTGACTAAGAACTGTTTGTGCTCCATTCAGTCCACAGGTTCAGAATAAAGACAGTTCAGGAGGCTTGCATCAGCCCTGGCATGCTGGGGAGGAGATGGGAGCCACAAGCCAAATGATAAAGCCATTTCTGGGCTTACAGGACCAGTGTTCAACATTGGTCACTGTCATAACGGCTGTAAAATCCACTGGTGAGCATTATCTGAGTTGCAGTTCTGGGCCAACAGTGCCAGGACGTTGTCAGGCTGCTGAGGACAGCACTGGACAGCATAAAGTTAACGTCCGACTTGGGCTGAAATATGCACACCTGCTAGGCAGCACTGAAGTTTTCAGCAAGTTAAGGGCAGGAAGAAAAAAGTTCCAGTATCTCCCTAAAACAAATAACCTCCTCCAGTTAATTCATCTCCCACTCATGGATCTGAGTTCTTAAAAAAATTACTACAAGTAGATACGTATGAACTTTTAACTGAGACTCCCTATATACTTAATAAACTGCTGAGCTCACAAAACTATGTAAAGTTTGGGGTTTGCAAGACAACAGTCTGCTCAAAGTATTTTCACTCTGTTTTCCCAAGGACAGTCTAAGACTGCTCGTTCCTAACTGCTGATGCTTCCCTGTGCTTATCAAGTTCTGCTGTGAAGCAGCACTGTGAGGTAGCACCTGGAGTAAACTATAGAAAATCAAGAGTATGGGCTAAAGTAGACAAAGATACCTTTTCGGATGCTAATGATACCATGATGGTTTCCACAAGTTGTCTTACAACAGAAGAGCTTGTTTAGTGTTGTTATTTACAGATAAGTTTATACTAGGTAAACATGACCAAGATCAACCCAGAAAAGTCTGCAAAAAACCAGAATACTTTGCATTTTCAAGATCTAAACAGTTTTAAGCTGAGCTGCCTCATCTGGAAAGGAAAGCAATGGAGACAGAAATTTGGAGTCACAACCTTTCTGGGCGTCAGTAGCATAAAGGGGTCAGTGAAAACCAGCAACATTAGCAGTTAGCTTCATGGCACGTATTTCAGTGAAATTTTCCAGGAGAGTTTTCCTGAAAGCCGTACTGGTGATTCAGCTCCACCTGTCGTGGCTGTCACTGACCTCCCTGTGCCCTGGCTGCCTGATGCAGGCATGGACAGCAGTGCAGCCAGAGAAGCTAATGGCATCATCCCTCTCTACAGCACTGCTACACCAGAGCATCTGAAAAGCATATTGGCTGTGCTAGCTGTGAATGATTTACACATCTATGCAGATTTCTTTGCTTCAATTTTTCTGCTGTATCTCTCCAACAATATTTGCATCTCTCATCCCTCCCTTTACCGCAGGCTACATCCATGTCTACAGCTAAGCAGCCCCAGCCAGAGCAGGCAGAATGGAGCCCCCTCTCCTCCAAATCACTACTTCTTCCTCAGCTCCATTTACTACGTGTGTCAGTGCTGCTTTTCTTCACATCACTATGTAGAGTTACATGAAATGCTATAAAAAAAAATCATTTTCTTACTAATTTAAGCCAACTAAAATATTTATATGACAGCAAAACCTTGTATGGCACTTTGATTTCCAAAGAACCTCTGCTGAAGCACACAGATACACAGACCTTCACATGCAAGGGCTTGGGAGCAAAATAGCCAAGTATATAACCTGTGTTGTTTAAACCTGCCTTCTTTCTGTTTCTCTGTCTATGGCACCAGTAATTTATTCACTTTACATAGTTACCTCTCATGGTGAAATAGATGGTGTTTCTGAAGGCCCTTTCAAATGGAAGGTGTTGCACATTTGTTTCTGCATTATCTGACTCTAACTCGGTTTCAGTTAGTCCTGTTGTCAGACGTGGTACAGAAGGCATCTTCCCCGAGTACTCAGCACATTTCTCAGTTTCAAAGTCTGGCAGGGTTCTCAGCTGACAGAACTATACTTGTATGTGCTACTGAGGATGGTGCAATGTTTGCACACATACTTTTTAACATCTTAGATGAAGGCACCTCTACTTAAGTATGCTTTTATCTTTTATACTCTTTTAATTGGTTCCAAACATAATGTGTCTTCTCTTAAAGCTGCTAATTCTCTTTGTGATCCTGAGAACAGATATGGGTGATTACCCAGAAGTTTTAGATATTCAGATTATTAAATATTCCTGCAACCAGTTTGATGGCAGTAAATAATTGTATGTGACCCAAGAAACCCATCAAAATCTGAACATCATCATCTGCTTATTTTATATTCTTTCTTTATTCACTGGTATCAAGACAAAAAAAGAGACAGCTTTTGACAAGAAAGCTCTAGATATTCTAAAACAAAAGACCCACCCCCCAAAAAAAATTCCCCAAACAAACCAACCAACTGCCCTCTCCCATACTAGAATGGAAATTCGACAACTCTAATTTGCATATATGCACAAGAGGGTGTGAATATGCAACTGCAGAAGTTCTTGAAACTACAAACTACTAAATAAACTGCGTTTATTTAACATGCTTACTGCCTTTTCTATTGCTTTGTTTGTTTAGAAAGCATGCTCACTATCTAGTCACAATAATTACCTCTGACATTACCCTTTAAAATGTGATCAGAGGAACATCATCCTTCAAGGACACCTGTTTCCAAAGCAGGTTGCTTGGAATTTTGGATTCACTTGCTTGGGATTTTTAAAATATATGCTTGATTTACTTTAGATTCAATTTAGTTTTTAAACAGTGCTGCCTTTTCCTTACACAGGCAACTATGGGATTCTGTGAGTGGCGTTAAAGCAAAGCAAACTTTACCACTAAACATTATACCAGATGTCTGGAGAAAAGAGAAGCCATGGTGTGGCAGGAGGAGGAACAAAAGAGACAGTAGTTGCCAACAATCTTCATTGTCCACCATTTGCTTTCTATTGAACTTATCAATTATGGTAGCACCCATGGCTGTCCTTTACCTCACTACATCTTCTAAGGTGGTGAATATCACTATAGCCAGCAGCATTACACTGATTTTCATCCACCAAGAGCTATTTTTCAGACAACCATCAACTGAAAAAGCTGTTTCTGTCTAGAGAGCTGCTCATAAAGCAGCATCAAGAGTGAGAGGAATGACCACCTCTCACAGGCAACATTAGAGTAATTACCTTCACCTTGCAAACACAGGATTTGGCCACAATCAACCAATACTGCTGCTCAAGTCTGTATTTCTACTGTTTTTCATAAGAACATTGTTCTTGTAAAATCATGTGGCTTAGCAATAACAGTCAAAAACTTGTGGGTCAATATTCTCTGTTATGAACTGAGGATTTCAAAAGAACTAGGGCAATTTCATACTGAGTGAGGATGAACTTGTTTTTAAACTACTACAAGTTTTTTTCTATGCCCATCTATATTCTGCATCTCCTTCCTTGAGGGATCTTTTGCCACTGAATTACAAGTTGCCTTTCACTGGGTCACTAGATTGTTAGCTTGTAGTCTCACACGCACTTCAAATGCAATGCAGCCCTTTTTCCCTCTTCATCACCCAAAGACCCCCAGTGATTCCCAGGTAGCACATTTAAAGCATGTTGACTTTCAGTGTTACTTCTTTCCAGTTTGCTGACCAGCTGAAAAATTTTGAAAATTCTAAGCCCAAGCATCATTAGAGAAACTACCCACCTTGATTATTTGACAGGGTTTCTTTTGAAAATAAATGTCTTCAAGGCTGGATAGAAAGAGTTATTAGTCAGCTGTGGTTGCTGATGGTCCAAAAAATCCCTAAGAAATTTGCTTAAACTTCTGATCAGTTCCTTTCACTTAATGGCAGTACTGAGACTCATCAGATTACCTTTCCTGCCAAGAGAATTTGACTTTCTTAAGGGTAAGATTGAAGACATTCAAAGTTCACTACCTCTCTCATTCCTCCACTGGCAATTAACAGCTAGTGGTTCTATACTATTCAGTTTGCTGCCAACATTTTCAGAGTCTAACGTTATCTCGCAACAGGAATGAGGTCAGGAAACTAGTTCAGATACATTACTTTTTAGTCTTTTCCTTGATCCTTAAACTTACTGCTCCTAATTAGCAAAGTACTAATGAACCTCTACCTATATTAAATGGCTGATGCAGTTCCTAAAATGAGCCATTTCCAATCCTAACTCTCTAAGAAATCAGTTAATTGGATCATGATATGCGTTCTAGTTAATGGGGAGTATTTCCTCTTGCAGGGTGCTCAAGTGGGTCGCAACCAGGTAATTGCACTGATACTTCACTGCAGCCCACGTTCAGAGGACTTACATGCTGGTTCATAAGCCAGTTATGGGGTTATAAACCAGCTCAAGGATGGTGGGCGCTCTGCTTCTTATTTCACACAATAGCTCTGTGTACTGATGACTGACTACTATTAGTTTTGTGTGACTGCAGTCTCTTTATTTGGGTTTGGTAGTACTGAACTCAAAAACCAAACTACATAGAAGATATTCAACAAAGTTAGTGTTTGCTTTCATGGACTCATCCTACCCCTTTTGGTTGAAAGCTGTCTCTGGAAATCATCTAGCCTAGCCCCCCAATCAAAGCCAAGCTGACTGCAGAGCTCAGTCCAGTCACTCATGGCCTTGTTCATTCCAAACCTGAACCTGCAGCCCTTCCATCTCTGACCTGGGCAGCCTGGCTCCTGTGCCAAACCCACAGGCAGGCTGTGCTGCAGCAAAGCCACAAGGGAGTGGTGGCCTCAGGCATCCTGCAATTCTGAACAACCCTCTAACAAAATATGCCTTGTAAACTTGGTAAGCACCCCAAAACGTTGCACGTGATATTACAGTATTTTAATATCAATTTCTTGAAGATGATATCAATGGCAAAATATACAGAACTGTATGGATTTTTGTAGTGTAGTCTCTTTCATTCTGATTTGATAACATCCATTAAAATACAGTTTTTGGGGTCAAGTCCATTGACTGTCTTTTATGCAATAGACAGTTTTAAACTTGCTAAGAACTGATGCTTACAAATCGAATTAATCTATCTTCACAGTTATTGCTATGCATTTCAATGTAGTTTTAAAATGTTAATGAGCAAAATAATTCTTACATTTCCCACTGGTGACTTCTGCTTGTTTCCTGTTTCTCACTTGATTGACGTCAGCAACCACCAGGTTAAAACATTATTTCAAATTAAGAACACATTATCGGTTTCAGAATTCCAGTTAATCCAGAGCCAGACATAGTAACAACTTGCCTAGATAATGAAATCAATTGTCAAAGTCATTCTGTGGGATGAATAAGAGAGACAATCCTTTAAAAGCACTTGGTAGTCTGCTAAGTGGTAGATGAAGCATGAAGTACTTTTTAACAGCACACCTCATTCAGCATATAAAGCATTAGCAGAGTATCAAACTCTTCTGTAGTGATCATTCTGGGACCTGGTTTACCCTAACAATGGGGTGATCACTCCAACAGCAAAGTTAAACACACATCCTGATGCCTTCCCACTGCTTCTGCAAGACATCCTAAACAAGTTTCAGGGGTTTGTATGTTAGTTTTCTACACAACTACAACAAGACCAGAAGAATCCATCTTTCCTGGGCATGCTGAGGAGGACAGAGAAATACTGCATTTTCTCTCTTCCACGCATTAATCTACCTGAGGGAGGCATTAGTGTCAGAAGAGGATTAAATGCCAAAGACGAGGCGTTACACTGACTGACTGTATAGAGATGAGTGGCAGAGAAAACCTATGATAACAGAAGACTATAACCCATCGTTTTCTTACTGGTACTGTTGGGCAAGAGGATAACGTAAGAGGCAGTACTGTGGCTTCTCACAGACATCTTGCTTTCTGCACAGTGACACTCCCCTCAGGGCTCCTGCTCTCCTCAGTTACCTCCTCCTAGCTGGTCTTCGCAAGTTTCCAGCAACAGAGACCTATGGGAAAGTCTGTTCTCCAATTTAAGAACCATTACATAAAAAGATCTCATCCTGGACATAAAGAGAGTTGGAAAAAAAGGTGTTAAACAGAGTATCTCCTTCCAGGTCCACTTTGCCTCGTTTTAATTCAGGATCCTCTCAAGCAAGAGAAAAAAAAAAAGATGTACACATGGTACACCACCTCCTCTTGAGGAGGTTCAAAGTCTGGAAGAAATCCCAGATGAACTGCTCGATGAAGACAGATCTTTAGGCTCAGTGACATCAGACTAATAATAGGCTTTGATGGTAACTCTGTTCTTTCATGACATAGTCCATAGTCTATGCTTTCTTGATATATTTATAGATACATCAAGCATTACTTTCTGCTGGGCATGGGTATGTTTATTCATGACACCCATTTCCTGTCAAGAGAGTTAATTCTTGTTATTATTTGACAGATAAATTAATAAAGGAAGTTGTTCTGACTAGGTAAAAAAAAAAAAATCAATCTCATAGTCATCCCTTGAGTAGTGTAACTGATATTACAGAATACAATGGAGACAGACTAAGTACTTCGGACAGGTTTGAGTGTTTTTTTGTCATGTACTTTCCACAAGGTTCTTCAAATTTTTACAAAATAAGGCCTCATATAAACATATACACATTTCCACTTGAAATCATGGTGGTTATTTTCCTGAAAATAACAGTTTTCAAATAAGCAGCATGCAAGAGCTACCCACTAAAATGGATAAGAACAAGGATAGCTTGATTCAGTCAAGAAGCTGGCCAGAGAACAACTACCCCAAACCCTTTTCTTTTTATTTTCCCCCACTCCCCACCAAAAAAAAACCCCAAGAAAGACTTAAAAATAAATTATACTTCTATCATATGCCTAGCTAGTTATTCTGAGAACAACTACCAACATCTTTCAACAGGAAGGAGGACATGGTTATCTGGCAAGAGCTACTAACCTTTCTTACCATCTAATGAAAAATCTGCATAAACATTCAGAAGCACATAAAGGAAGCACTTGTACAAACTTACTATTTGAGATGAAAATATTATTATATTATCTGTTTATTTTGTTAGCATGAATTTTACCTTGCTGATTTCTGCACCTTCCAACACAGAACATATCCCCCAGTACTGCTCCTTAATCACGCAGACCCAAAAAATCATCTTACAGCACAGAAACACTTCAGCTGCCCTGATCTGGTTGCACAGCACTGCAAAAGAAATACACTTTACAACCATAAAGCATCATGTATCTAAAACACACATATGTAGAGACCAGTTAGAGAACTGGAATAATGACATTAATAAATAAAAACCTTTTGTACTGTTGGTATTGTTATCTATAAAATAACTCAGACTGGGAACCACATGAAATATACTGTAATTGTTCAGTTTAAAGCTTTATCATACTCTATACATATCAATAGTTCTTACAGAATATCAATAGCTCTTACAGAATTAAAGAGACTTCTTATGTTCAAGTTTTGTTGGCTGAAACGTCTGCTTTAGAAGAAAGACATTTCACTGAAAGTAAACACAAATCTATTTTGTATGATTTTTCACTACCAAAGATCTCATCCTTATTTTAACCATCAGCTGTATTAAAACCCAAGGCTTCCACTACTGACATCAGGGAATGAGGAAACATCCAAACCTTGCAGAAAAGAGTGGCATATAGGCTATTTTACTCTGCTGAGAAAAACATCACCAAGCTTCAACCCAATTTTTACAAGTATATTACAGAGGAAGGTCATTACCAGCTACTGTAGTGTGTCTGTTATGACAAATGGAGATTTTCCACCTATTCATCAGAAGACTTCTTTCCCCCCAATTAGAGGAATGACATTTTAGTATCATTGCCTCCTATTGCAAGAAACTACATTTCTTCTCCTCTCTTTAACTCTCACTGTGATACAAGTATTAAAAGATTCTTTCTTTTTACTCTGCTTCTGCAAAACACAGAAGGCATCATAAATAATAGATAGTGATGGAATAACTTATATTTACTATAATTTCACTTTTGAGAGAGAAAAGCATTATCTGCCCAATTTCAATTCTGAACCAGAGAGTACTGGCTAGTCACTGGTGTTGAATAACAGCTTTTTATTAAAAAGAATTAAAAATTTATGCTGGAAAATATGTGTATGGATTGAAAAGGCCTTGAAGATCTAAATGCTCTGTCTACAGCTCAACAAACACAGTAAATGTACAGACAACTGTGGTGCAAGCTTTCTTACACCACCTTGTCAAGCAAGGCTTTTCCCAAGCTAGCAGAGCCCGGGCTGTTCAGCTGGAAGCCAGGGCATTACCTAGTGTCTGTCATCCGTCTGGTTTTTGCCAAGCAGGAAAGGAGACAGCTTACAGTCAGACAGGCCCTTGCTCTCATTACTGGCATTAACCCAGCTGTAATAGAAGCTTGCTTTATGTCAGCGCTTGAGAAAGTAATTAGACACAAGTATAGCTAGGGACGTCTTCAAACCTGACCAACAAGTCTCCGAGTGCCAGGAACCAACATAACACAGAGAACAGGGAACAGCCAAGAACCCGCTTCCAAGGGGGAGGCAGCAGAGGAACACTGAAGGTCAGAAGCCATCAAAGACCATAAAGTCGGGAACAACCAGCAAGAGGTCACAAGATGGTGCAAATGACAAAAAGAGAGTTTACAGAATCTTTTTCTCTTATTTGTTATTTCTAATAGAAGTAACACTGTTTTTCTTGAAGATCTCAAAGCTTCCACAACACTGGGTTTTTTTCCAGAGAAGAAAGTTTTCCTTTTCCTATACCTGAAGTAAAGTTATTGCTATTGCAGCAGGCTATTGCAGATAACTCTTATAATATTAAGGATTATTTTGCCTCTCTAACCATCCATAGCTGTGGAAACCGTGGATTCCTTAAGATGGAAATAAATCACCTTATATGTGTCATATAACACTATTTTGATATAGGTTACAATTTCATGGTTTTGTCAGTTTAATCTGGTAAGCATCACATGAAGGAGACACTGTTTCTTATTTAACCCATCTGCCAATTCTACCGTATAAACATAGAACTTTATCTGCAGGTACTGTTTTAAGTACACACTGTCTTAGCTATCAAGATGAGGTCTGAGATAATCTGATTTGCCTTTAAGTTGTTGTTGTTCAGACATAAGGCACTCCTAAGAATCTTAAGAATGTTTTTAGTCTTCTCCCCACATTTATTTTCCCTTCCATCTGTAACGTTCAGTAAACTCAGCAGCTGTCTGCAATCCATCTGATCTGAAACACAGACGCTTCACTCCAAAACATTCAGTGCATGTGTTTTGAAAAATAAGTCATGTAATATTCTACATTATTTAAAAGCTTTCATCATTCTTTGAAGGCTACTGTAAACAGTAGCTGCAGGGGAGTTCATTTCAATATATTCACTTTGAACTGCAAATTGTGTATGGTAGAAAACAGAATGACACATACAATTTTACCTTTTTTCCTGATAGCTGTTGTTTACAAACGTTGTAAATTCTGTTTTAAAATTCAAGGGTATGTCAGGTTTCAGGCAGCTTAATTATCAGTGTTAAAGCGAGTACTATGGGCTCATAACACTTGATGGGCTGGGGTGGGGGTGGGAATTAAGTGTCATTCAGATTAGGCAAGTAGGTTTGCTTCTGACCAAAATACACAAATCCACAAGGAAGCAGCCACTGAGGTAAGGCAGAAAGCGTGGAATATCCCTGGCAACTGAACACTCCTGATTTCTTTCTAAGCCATCGATACCAGCAGTGGTTGAGACAGTCATGTCAGTGAGCCCTTTTCTGTACCACAAACGTATCCCCAGCTGTATGTGAGCACTGCAGGAATCAGGATGTAGCATGAGTTTAAAAGACATTTGCCGAGGACCAAGCAGGAGTTTCACTGGTACTACAGCACTTGGGAACAACAAAGTATACACCTGGAAATCCAACAAACTTGCTCTTTCATCTATCTCCTTTTACCACATAGATGATTTTATCCTGAAATAAGAATTTCTTTTTCCAACTTCAGATTACCCACCTCAAAATCTGGTTTGCACTTAAAATATTAGATTGCCTTAGGTGGGATAAGAAGAATATGAATACAGTAGACATTATTGCCCAGTATATTTGCATTTGGTTTGTTCTACCCCTCTCCTTACAGTGTTGCGCTGGTCTCAGCACTGCAGACTGAGTTCCAGGCACAGAACAGTTACAGAATAAATCCTAAGGAAGGTCTGGATTCAAGAAACCCAGAAACATTCCTCACACAAGAAGCTTTCAAAGAAATCAGAGGCTCTGCCACCTCTTAGATACAAATCCAGAGTGCTAAATTCATTAGATTCCTCTGAAAATCTCAGCTAAACCATCAGAGTGCAGAGGAGCAGAAAGTCTCCCAAGTTGCTAGATGCACACACGGCATCATGTTGTAGCTGTGCAGGGAAATACAGCGCTGAAGTGAGAACACGAGAATTGCATCAGTAGTGGTTTTAACAAACATTTTTGCAACAAGCACTTCAGCAGTGTCCCTGGATCAAAACTCTACACAGATAATTAGTTTGTATGCATCAGTAATTACACCACTGCGCCAGTTTTTGAGGGGTTTATTTGCCAAATGGAAAGTGCTTCGACAATACCAGTTAGACAAATTAAAAACCATTAGTGCAATAAATGAATTTCACTCTAGATTCCAACCATGGACTATCATGTTAAGTCTTATTTTTTCGTATCTCGGTCTTTACTATATGCACAGATGAGCACTATTAACCGTAAATGGCGGATTTAAGGATTTCACTATTATCCCCTTGGCTGCATTTGTACCCTTACTGAGTGTGCAAAGAGGCCTGGGTCTGGTCTGGGTTACTCTCAGTGTGCAGGCTGCTCAGTGCGGGCCCTTCCTCTCCAGCCATGCTCAGCTGGCTGCTGCTTCTGGTGGCTACACACACCCCACAGGGATGCCCAAGCCAGCACAAAACCACAGGTCCCCAAATAAAAGCACACTGCACAGACTTCTGTCCAGTAAAACAAATGCCAAATATTATAAATTTTCAGCTCCTGTCCCCTATGGACTTCTCATGTTCTGCACCTCTACACTTCAGGCAGCAGCTTACAAATGTGCCTCACATTTAGCAGGGGAGTAAAGAATTCTGCCACCTAATATCAGCCTGGGTTTTCTCCTCCAAAATACAGTATTTTTGAAAACCTATCTGCCTTTGATTTCACATTACCATTTTCACTTTCACAACTGGGCAGAAAGCTCTAACTATGACATGAGGATCTCAAAGGCACAGAATGCAATGGGAAACTCATGAGCTGAGAACGGACAGTGAGAGGTATGGTACCCAACTTGCATAAAACCTAGATTTTCTCCTACCCATAAACCAACATGAAGCTTTACATTCACTTGGGTAAGAGTACTTAGGGGAGGGAAGACATATTATCCCTTCATATCATGAGTGTGAGGATCAGAATATATATTATATATGTGTGTGTGTGCTATGCAGGGGCAGAAGCTGAAGCCCACTTTGCCTGCAAGATTGCTTAGAAAGGCCCTATCTTTGCTAACTGTGGAATAGCAAGCGAAAATATAAGCAAACATGAACTCTACACAAGGAGTAAGCATCAGGAAATACAAGGAAGATCTGAGCAGATTCCTACCCAAAGGACTAGTTTATCACTGCATACAATCAAAAATAGTGTTACGAATAGAAGCCCTTTTCCCCACTAAGTTGAATAACTGTGGTGCAAAGAAATTATACTTTTCCTAAGTCATGTTATAAAAGTTCCCTAGGTTAAGAAAATACCTGTTCCTTTAGTCATTTGCTCTACGCACTTTCAGAAACATTCAACTTCTTCTTCTAGTTTATTCACCTGTTTTAACTAAGTAACTAAAATTCTTACACAATGGCATGTGTTTAAAGTAATTGCTTCTCCTCAATAGAAATAAAATCCTGAATTAAATTTTAGCTTATCCACAAATCACATCACAGCTGAGAAATCTGTTCTGAATGTGCAGGCCAAGCCTCTGTTCAGGGATGGAGATCAGGACTCAGCTGCTGTCAGTATATTCAAATCAATGCAAACTTGTAGAGTTGAACAAAGGATTTGGATTAAGGGGGTTTAATCCATCACTTGGGATAGTCTAACAATTTTTTTTTTCCCTAACACAAACACAAGTTACCATTACAAGCCCTGAAGTGTTCACAACAAATCATTCATACACAAACTAGTTGGGAAGAACTATTCACAGATCAGTACAGACCTACACTTGCGCTCCCCAGGGACAAGTATCTGCCCGAAGTGCCAGCAGTACTAATGCATAGGTAGGTAAGCAGGTAGGCAGACAGACATACATAGAGGGAGAAAGAGATTCCTAAATCATTCTTTGCCCTGAACAGAGGATTACATATTACCTAATTAAAGTCATGCTTTTCAATTGAAGCAACATACCCTACATGCCCAGTCAAATGCGCTATGTCAAAAAGGAAACAGGAATGTAACCTCACTGACCAGCACAAGCCACTCACGGCAAAGCATCCACACAGGTAGCCTCACTCCCCAGCCTGGTTATCCTGGCCCCATTTTCAGGGCAATGATGTTTCAATAGGCAGCCCTTAATTTTAGGACCTTTGATTTGCAATCTTAACTTCCTTCTAGTATAATATTTTCTCTGGAATACATTATATTGAAATTTTCCCTACCGATGTCAAAACATGTGGAACATTCTTTAGTATAATTACTCTTTAGAGAAATTTATTTGGAACAAACACAATTTAGAATATTTCAAATGAAGGGATGATTCCAGATGAATCCCCAGCCCTGTTGAGTCCCATTTCACACCCTCCTTATGATTTCAGCACACTAAGGAGATGCAAACACTGTCCAAAACATGCCCAGGTATGGGTCAGATACTCCAGCCTCAAGTGTTTGCCACAATCTCTGGCTTCTAATACTCAAGATGGCTGCAATTAAACAAAAAAACTTACTTTCCATTCTCTTCAGATAACCAATACTCTGAAAGCAAAATAAATAATTAGAAACAGCCATGTAAATGTTCTATAATTTGCAACCAGGAGTTGCTTTTTTTGCCAAAATCTTAAATGAAGTAATCTCTACATGAAGTATTTTGCAATTGTAGAAAATATCTTGCCTTAATAATAAACATGGCATCTTAAAGCTTACATATTAAACATTTACAAGGATCTGTATCATCTACACCCCAGATCAAAATGAGAAATGCTTAAAAAAACCTTACCAAAACCCCACAGATGGTTACATTGGCCAGTTGGCATGCAGGACTGCTAGCAGAACAGAAGCTATGGCAGACCGAGCTGTTTTAACTTTGCTGCTAAAGTGTCTGATAAAAGAAAAACACTGTGATATGTTTTCATACAGCTTCCATGCTTAGAAGAGGATCCAAATAGGTCTCTCTCAGGGTTTATTTTTTCTTATTAAGACTTATCTCAGAGATTGAGAGATTTGTCCTAACAATTTTTACTTCAAACTTTACGAAAAGGAGCATCCAAAGCTTGTCACCTGATTTCATTTCAAACCGAAATTATATACCACAGCCATTAAATTTCACATTGAAGGATCTGAACGTGCACTCCCTTACCTCTTTCCATTGCATAGCCAAATAATAAATGAGTGCCTAAGTGTACACGCTGTTTGACCACTGAAATCCAGAGTCATGGGGCTGACTGCAACACAAGTTCATACACCATTTGCATCCATTTCATTAAAAGTCACAAACCTCTGTTGCCCCAGAAGCCTTTCCGTTTCCTTGTTATTTTCCAGGTGCTCCTGCTGGTGTACAGCATGGATGGTAACAGCCATTTCAATCAGTCCTGGGATCCCATCTGCCTTAGTAGACCTCAGTACTAGTGTGCGCCTCCTGCAGCTACACAGAGAACCTGGAAACAGGAACCAAGTGCTCTGAGTAGCATGACAGCTGCCTGTATTATTTGGACCTTGAATAATGATTCTGGGAAATGTAGACTGCTGCACTCATACGAGCATACAAGATTTTGACAGTAATACTTAAGTATCAAAATTGCTCATTATGCCCCCATGCATGAGAATATGAACAAAAACTTATATGATGATAAACTGGAGAAAAGGGAAAACCGATCCCATTCTTCCCCTTGTCAGAATGTAAAGCCTGCAGAGGCTAGTGGGGCATGTGAGCACCACCTGAAATAGATTAGTTTAATACTTTCACAGGACACAAAGAAAAGGTGTCTACAAGAATATATATCTACAAGAATATATAAGAATATTTGCATTTCTGTACCATGAAGTGATATCAAAAGAGTCCATGGTGAATGCATGGCTTAACTACTTTAACCTTCCACTAAATGAAGCATATGATAGCTGATGTGACTTGGGACAGAGGCTGGAAGAGTGCCTTTCCCTTCTGTCAACCTTTTCCTTATATGTTTTCACTCCTGTTGAACATGAGATACACAGTCAGGAGCTGTAGCACTGGGAGAACTGGTATCTGCAGGGCTTTATTTTTGTATAGCTAAGTTGCTACTGCTGTCTGTTCCAAATTAGCTCAGAGCCCTACTCCAACAAAGACTGTAAACAAAACTATTAGCATTCAACCCAGTAGGGCAAGTAACCCACAACACTATGAAGACTATCACAATGAAATGTTTAACCATCAGACTTCAGATTTTTTACTGACACAAAGAGCCGTGGAAAACTATGGCTAGGACTGCAATTCTCCTTTTGTCTTACTTTTGCCTTGTCTGCCTAATACTCTGTGATTAAATTTTTACTGACTTTCCATGCAATTCCAAACCTGACTGGCACATACAAATACACCATATTTAGTTTGGGGCATGTAGACCCCATACACATCCTACAGCACAGATTCCTAGATGATGTTCCTGAGCATCCACCACTTTATACCAATTGGAAGGCTGTACATAATTTTGAGTCAGTGCTATTTTGTCCACTTACATCTCCATGTAATATAGTTTTCATTTCCCTATTCCACAATCTTTTTTTTCAGCTACATTTAGAGGAATTTTTCACCTTTTCTACTGCATTTTTCATACACCCCCATCAAGGATACAATGAGAATGTTAAGACAGTAGATTTTAAACACAGCAGAAATAAATTAGTCAATCCTTAATAAACTACTAATTTACTTCAGCTTCTTTAATGGGCAGATCATCAGTGATATGAAAGTTTCTCCCCCTCTTCAGAAATAACTGTACTACTGCAATAGCAGACAATCAGAATTAAAGTACAGCCCCAAAGCCTTGAATAACTAGCTATAGCCACAACAGACTGAGTGCAGACTAAATTCAAGCCACTTTATTTCCAAGAGCAATTAAAAACTGATCCTTTCCCTCTTAGGTTACCCTATGAAATAAAGCTATGTGAATCACAACCTGTGATGTGATGTGATTCCCAAAGCCACGAACACAAAGCATAGCTCGTTGTTCAATAAGATGGTCACTGTTGTTTTTACTGCAAAGAAATGGTGGAGGCAAAGTTCTTCACTCACTGAACCCAATTACTTACGCAGCAGGAAAGCAATAAAAAAAAAAATCTACTCAAGTAGAAATGGTATATGGCATTAAAATGTTATAAACCTGTTTAGAGAAGTGCAAACGAGCTGAACATGAAATCTCAGTGATGAAAGCCCCAAATTAATACAGTAAAACAGGTAAAATTGCAAAGAACAGCTAACATCTATGAATTTCTTGTTCCAGGAATTGAAGGGTAAACAAGCTTTCTCCCACGTGTTTAGAATGGATGATAATGTTTATTAAATTTGTGAGGAATGACATTGCAAACAGGAAATCAGACCAGGATTTTAAGATAAAGCTGCAGAAGCTATATTAACACTGGAATAAATCACCAGCAACTGGGAAAGGGAGCTACAGGGCTGGTGACAAGAGCAGCTCTAAAACATGAGTTGGCTGATAGGTCTGAAAAGGCTTTTGAAGAGCTCTTCTGCTTTAGATGTTCTGCTGTCTGCTCTTCTCAAACATTAATTCTTTGTTGCTTCTGATCACTTCATTTCTTCCCAGCTTCTTCAACACTTTTCAGCCATTCTCTCCAATTCCAGGCCTTTTGCTGAGCTCTCCTTGGATATTGCTGTTTTCCTTTCTGCTACTGTCTCTGAAATAGCTTTTCAGCTCTTTCACTTTCTTGCTTTTCCCACCCCACACACCATCTGACCTATGCCAGTCCCCTTTCAGCTTCTGTTTCCATTCATTAGCTCTTCTCTCTTAGTTCCCTTGGCTGTTTTCATTCCTTCAACTCCCACAAGCTTTCTGAATTTCCCTTTACCTGCTCCGTTATCCTGTTTTATTCACCACTTTCCTCTATTACACCTACTTCTTCCTGCTGCATTTCACTCTATCACAGCAAGAACATTCCCTTTGGATTCTGCACACACACTATTGTAATTTGACAATTATTACTCCTTCCTGCCTCCAATCTTCTTTTTACCTCTCCGTACTGCTTAGTACTTTTTAACTATTTGCTGCATTTATTTTGTTGAGACAGATACACAATCAGAGAACAAATCATACCAGGTGACAAAAATTCAAGTGTACTAAGATGCTAGAGGAGGATGAAAAAATATTTAGTTTGAAGGGAAAAAAAAAAAGGAAAAAAAGAAAGAAAACATTTTTTTGTGTATTTTTTCATAGCATCAGTGAACAGGAGGTCTAGAACAAATAGCAAAAGCCTATGTACTACAAACTTTCCATTAAAGACTGAAGAATATACATGTCATCTACGAGAGGCATTTATCAAACCTATTCTTTACAGGAAACAAAGGAAATAAGAAAACTCTATAACCTCTGTAATTAGTCTGTTTAGTGCTTTCCTACTCTTACACTTTCCTAAAAATAGACAGTGTAACATATTTTCCTGAATCCATAATGTTCATGAATTGTAAGTACTACACTCAGTGCTACAGCTCATTTAAAAAAAATAATCAAACTTTTAATCAATATATTTAAGTGTTTGAAATCCTACTTTTAATCCATTGAGGATAAACTACCTCAGATTACCTTACAGGGACGCAGAGTAAGAGTATGCACACAGGCAATGGGTAATGCACTGCCCGCTGCGATTGTCGGTTACTTGTAGTGCTCACAGGGAGCGGAAAAATTCCTTTTTGTCTCATAGACAGCAGCAATTAGGGAACTAATTGCCACGCTGCACACACACAAGTCATACCTGTGATTAAATGAATCTACCAAAAAACAAGTAGATAAAATCAACTTTTTCACAGATCCCATGTTGGATTTACGTTATATCATGTCCTATAATTTTGCATTAGTTTTGTGAAGTTCATAAATTTGTGCAGCTTATAAATAGCAATTCAGAAAACTCTTCTGAAAAATATTTCTAAAAACAGCTTTCAAGTTTTGGTACTCAAACCTGAAGCACTTGCAGCAACTAATTTCCAGATGTGAGCCTAAGAAATGGCAATTTCATCTTCTGATCCCATCTCAATACTTTCCTCTATAAATCGGGGAAAAAATAATAGAATGGAGAGTTTAACTACAACATTTAATTTCAATTCATTAAGGAGTCCACAAACATATATTTTTATTCTTTATTATGGCCTAGACCTTCATAGAGTTTTACTACTAATAAGGAATGTTTTAGAAACAATTATCCAAAACTAGCTTCAGAGAAAGTAACTTTGATACAGTTCTACAAACTGGCTGTCAAAGGTAGGACAGAGCCCAACTGGAGTAACGCAGGTCTAATTTGCTTTGAAATGCCAAAAGATGTTTTAGGGACCAAATGTAATTTCTAGGGTGCAAATATAGCATAAGAACCAAAATGTCTTTTTTCTATATATAATAAGCTTATGCCTGTTTGGGTGTTCTGCTCTGTCTGGCAGAGCTGTCTGGCACGGGCACGTTTGGGAAAGCTGATATGATGATGCTATAAAGGTTTTAACTTTTTTCTGCCATAGATTTCTAGTTTGACCATCATCATCACTGATGATCTAATAATGTTCCTAACAAAAAAACAGTATTGCTGCCTGTGTTCACCTTCAGTTGTGACACTGATTATCAGTAACAGGGACTATAACTGGCTGATGCACTTTTCATCAATACTGCCAGAACTTGTTGCAGTTTTGAGCAAGGTAGTTGGACAATATTACAACAGAGCAGGAGGAAGTAAACGACACTAGTTATGTGCCCCATAAGCGCAGTGCAAGTCTCATGTTTGAAAGCCACACAATGCCTCTACACAAAGCAGAGACATGCAATTCAGCCATGTACCAAGTTAAACTAACAGATACAACCACCAGACAACACCTATCCACTCCAAACAAGCTGACTCAAGTACACGTTAAGCCTCATCAAATCACGTTTCTGTCCATATTCCTTGGACCTCCTCCTGCACAAGGTACTATGGAGCTCACACTACCTATCTTACCAAGTTCTAGCAGCAGATGTTTAAGTCACCTGTCTCCCTCCTTTTGCTGATCTCTCTGCTTAAAAAAGTACATTTTCCTCTCTACAACAAACTGAGCTTAAGTTTTGCCTTGGAGCCAGGAGAGTGGTTGCATCCTGCTTGGGCACAACTGAAATACTCTGCTGTCCCAGTGTGAGTTTTGGACTCCAGTCTGTTTCACAGACCTCAATGAAGCCTTTCATACTGTATGTTTGAGCAGGTTGTCTTTCCTAATCTGCCTCAGACTTTCCCAGCTATCACCTAAATTGCATGGATAAGAAACTGAAACTTGGGTTTTGACTAGGAATAGATCTGATACTAATCCTGAAAAAGCCTTTTTGTTTGTAGAATCTGAGAAAATATTCCGCAGTATGGTTTTATCACATGTATACTTACTGGCTTGCTTTAAAATTAAAAATTAACCCAGGCTTTGATAAGTACATCTGTGCAAAATTTGAGCCTGTTGACAGTACCAGCACAGAAGGAAAGACAGCAGGAGAAGATACACTGGCTGCAGAGATTCTCCAGCAGAATTTTAACTCCAACAACTGTAATAATACTGGAGTTAATCTAAAAAAAATTAGCATTTTGATTGATCAAATAGTCATAACTATCATTTTATTAATTACCAAAATGATTATTTCTGACCAAATGTGTATTTGTTAAAATAGGAACAGTGAAAGGCAACTTTACCAGTTATATGATTTAATATGGTGATTACTTCAGATTTTAATACATAGCCTATTATATGGAATATATAATTGTGACTAATATTAATATAATTACTCAAATATGTTAATAATTATATTGAAAGGGACATATTTTGGAATATATTTTTAAACTTAGTGAAAAAAAGGTATTTTGCCTTTACACAATTCCTTCCTTTTCAAGGACCATCTATATTCTTAATTTCTATTTGAGAATAAAATGCATTCCAAGTTCTTCAACTTTCTGAAACAACTTTACAGAAAAATAATAAATACAAAGTTCTTGGATACTTGTGATGTTTCTAATGTTCAGCTGTTTTTTTTGTTGCAAATTTTTGTTGCCAGTAAAAGAAAATACAATGAATAGATAAAATACTCTTGCATATACTTCAGAGTTTAGCACAGATTCAGTAATATAAAGGAAGTAGCAATGAAAGATTTAATTCATCAGATGAAATAAAAATAGCTGTGTTGAGGCTTAAAAAGAAGAGCTAAAAAAATCTGACTAGTTTGACATACAAACGTAATTACACTCAGATATTTTTTTTATATCTAAATGTGGATACAGGGGTCTATTTTTAAAGATCAATTCTTTCTGAAAATCAGGAAGATTCTGACATCCTCCTGACAGCCCCAGAGCTATCTGTTACTCCTGAAATGATGCTGCTTTGTCTTCTTTCTTAAGGTACTAGAAAGCCCAATGGAAGATTTCCCACCACATTTTCCCTTACTTCAGCATCTACACCAAATGGATACAAGTACCTTTGATCCACTTCAGAGGTAATAGTGCTGGGCTGCTTTAGTGTTTTCCAACACACAGCCAAAATCAGGTATTTTCCTGAATACTGACATCTAGAAGTAACAAATACATATATGAATAAACTGTGTAAGCTTTACATAAGCAATGTGCAATGATGCCTTTTGATCTTCCTTATCAAGCAAAAGTATAAATTAAGTTCTACTGGTCTTCGGGTTTTCATGTCTCTCATATGTCCAAGATACTGTTCACAGCATTCTTCTTTCAAACAAATATGGCAATCACATTCAATGCAATTAAATTAAGTGATTGAATTAAAATCCTGAGACAATCTTGACCAGAAACATATCTCATGACTGCTCTTCTAAAACATCTTTTCATTCTGAAGCTTCACATTTTAGCTACACACAGTGAATGACAACAAAAAGCATCAAGACAGGATGAGAAGAATAAATGTAGCTTTTTAAGATTGATACATGTTGAATAAAAAAAAAGTCACAGTCAGATCAGTACTAATGACTGTAAGAGCAAGTGTTGCCAGTGCAATTTCTCACACCCAATTTTCACTCAATATGCAGTGAAAATTCACTGTCACCTCTGAGCAACAGTGTAATGAATCATCATCAAGTTTCATAACAAATTCCACAATTTGGCAATCAAAAGACATTTGAATTTTCTACTAAGCATTTCACGGGCTGTGAAAACATAATCTTTTAAGATTCTTAGAACAATGATTCAGTGGCAGTGGACAGACCACTGGTGATGTTAAAGAGTGCTAGGAAATGCATGCACAAAAACCCCACAAGTGTGTCCAACACTTTTCTTATCATATTCAAACCAAACTATGTCTCCAGAGCAGCATTAGAAGTTTAGAAATAGCACTGCCTAAGCAGCAGTGCCAGCAGGTAATTTGCAGGACTTCATAGCTGAAAATGTCCAAAAGGTATTTGGAAATTTCAGTTAATACAGAAGGATTGGTTCTCTAATACTTGATCTGCCTGCTTGCCTGAAATGGTGTGGGGGAAGCAAGGAGGTACAAGAGAGCTTTTAGAGCTTATTCGTGTCCATGTTGCTCCAGAAAGCCAGAAGCCAGCAACACTGACAGGCAGGGTAGCTTAGCCACTTTCCTGCTGCACCTCTGCACATCCCTGATGATTTATAAGGTCTCCACAGCCAGCACCTACCAGAGAGCTCCATTCTGTTGCAGCATCCACCCCTACCCCAAATTCAGGAAAGCAAGAGGAATGATCTCACTCCCACTGCCCTAGCTGCTGAGTCATAACAGCACAAAACCAAAGTAGTTCAAAAGCTGATCCAGGAAATCAAAAAGCAATCCACTGGGACAATCACATTCAGAGTGACACACAGACTCTCCCCCAGGCTCTCATTTTTCTTTTCACTGATACTGAGGAATACATTTTTAACTCGTCTTGTTTCATACACCACCACATCTCAACAATAAATGATGCATTTAAATGTAGGTAATTTTCCAGATGAAATCCCCCAAATATAGTTTTAACTTTTTTATCTCTCTTTTTTCAATGTATAAAATATTAATAGTATTTTTGTACTTTGCCAGTGTTTATTTTATCACCAAGTCAAGTGATTATCACTTGATGACAAGTAAAGAGACCCTTCTACCAAATCTCATAGCATGGTCTAATCCTGACTGTGTTTATACAGCAACACGTGCAATTCTTATGATCAGCAGAATAAGACCATTAATGTCTCAAGTGAACTGCAAAGTGAAAAATTCCAGACCAGAAAATGAAGCTAGCTACTGTAGATATTCCCCAGAAAGAAGCTTATCTTTATTTTTTCAATCAACATCAGTAAACAGCTTCCAGGATGTTGACAGTTCCTTTCCGTTTTTCACTTTTTCATTAATGCTTTTTAATTTTCTCTTTGTCAGCACTGAAATGTAACTCCTTGCAAAGTGTGCTTTTGTCAAGAATTTGATTCCCTATACACACCATGATGTATTACCCCACTGTGACATGGGGGCACAATTGGCACCTTCAGCACACATCAGAATTACCAGGGGCTGCCTCTCACTACTCAGTGTCTGGACTGAGACACCTCATGAGAGCCAAGAAAGCAGAGCCAAGCACCCCAACATGGATATCATTCAGCACCTGGCCTCCATGCTTTATAAAGACAATTGAACCCTTGAGCAATTTCACCATTTCAGATTCCTGCTCCTTCACAAGAGACAACAGGAATTTCAGTGGCTCAGGATCTTATGCCAAAGAACTTGCACAGACAAAACCAGAAAAGGGAAAGTTTTTTACTTTTTGGCAGAGAAACTATGGTGATAATCACTACAGTATGCTTCAAACTTTGAGAAAACAAAGAGAAACTGCAAGGACAGGGGACAGGGAGGAGAACAGGAAAAAAGAAACAAACATTACATCATGGTTGGAGATAAAAACAGTTTAATAGGATAATAAGGAAAGAAAACAGTAATAACAACAATAATAGTAGTAGTAATAATAATAATAATAAAAAATAGAGGTGATGCACAAATGCAATTGTTCACCACACGTGGAAGGAAGAAAACCAACCTGATGCCCAGTGTGTCCAAGCAGAGATCCATCTCCCAGCTGGCCGCCCCATTCCCTCCGGAGCGCGCCACTCTGATGGGGATCATCCCTTTGGGCAGCCTGGGCAGCTGTCCTGGCTCTGCTCTCCTGGCTGCTCATGCGCCTGGCAGGGCCTGGGGAGCGGGAGAGGCCTGGACTGAGCATAGCTGCAAAAACTGCCCAGCAACAACTGAAAACATTAGAGCGTGATCAGCATTATTCTCATTCTAAATCCAAAACACAGCACTATACTGGCTACTAGAAAGAAAATTAACTCTGTCCCAGCCAAACCAGGACAAGAGTCTGTCTCATGATTTCATGGGGGCTTGGTGGTGCCCTTTGCTCAGACAAATAGCACTCCAAAGATTCTAGTCAATCAAAAGTAACGAATGAATTTCATTCACTCATACTCCTCACTAGTGCAGAACTCTCACTTTCATTCCTATCAGAAGGAACTGTCCTCTCTCCTCATCAAGACAATAAGATGATGAACAATTTGCATCAAACATTTTAGAAGTGGAAGATAAACAAATACTTACAAGAAATTTGCTCTTAAGGAAGAGCATGGACGGACCTATTCAGAAATTCTTTGCAGTGTTGGAACAGAGATTAATATTTCTGTCTGGATCCCCATCTGCTGTAGCTTTCACCATGACAAAAATCATTACAGAAGAAGTTTTTGGTAGGTTTCCAAAGTCCATTCAATTCCCCAGACTTCCTAGCTACTTAATTCCTTCAAGAAATGCATGCCTTTAGCAGCAGGAGACATCTGAACTAAGAACTACATCATACCTTTATTCTAGACTAATTAAACCGGCAAAAAGTAATGCCGAACAGCAGGAAACTTTCTTCTATTCTTTAATAAAAAATACATTCATGTATTCAGAAATATTCAGTATCTTACAGCTACAGCCAAGAAGAATATATTTAAAAGAAATTAGGTTTTGCATTAAAAAAATATTACATGGCTCACACACCCTGCTGAGGATATACATACAGCACATTTATTTTATCAATTTGGGCTTCCCCCTCTTTAAGAGCAAGCCAGAAGCCAGCACTGAGAATACTTCCCTCTGTTAAACAAGTGCAACGTCTCTATATTTGAAGACTATAGTTTTTGGAAGAAGCATCTTGCATGTACTAGAGCAGAAAATTTGGCTCTCAGCTTTATGTTTCCATCCTGGTTTTGTGGATTCAGCCAGATGCTAAGCAACTTCTAAATATCTTTTGCAAATATGCTGTTAAAAACAAGGATTTACCAGTTGCATATCAGGAACTCCAAAGCCTCTTTAAATTTAATGGCATATAAATGAAGTCATTAAGTTGCAGTGTTGGACACCAGCGTTAAATAGGCGATAAGAACTAGTAACCAAATTAGAAAAAAAGGGAGTAGTTAAACCAGCATAAAAAAAAAGGGGATCCTGGAAGAGGGTGAGAAGGCAGGAAAAGGTAAGAAGCTCTAGTCATTACAGGTGCCCCTCTAGACTGAATTTTTGTATTAGGCTTTAATAAAGCCATAGCTTAGATTAACTCTGTAGAGAGTATAGATCCATTGTACACTATATAACCATATAAATACACACATGCATATGGAACGAGAAACAGGACACTCTAACTATACTCAGAGTCAACAGACAATCCCTAGCCATTCAAGGCAGAATGTCCATATCTCCATCACCCAAATAGTCACCAACTTATACTTCCAGCCAAGTTCTTGATGTAGTGCATGTAAGTCTGTGTTGCTTTATAAACAATAGCTGTCAGCAGCAGAGCTGAAGAAAATTAAATTGATCCCATCTCTTAGTGAGCAGTACACATGATTTATGTTGTAATACAATGGTTAAGTCCCTTTCTTACTTAATCAGGATTTGTCTGGTAAAGTGATTGATAAACTTGTCAGCATACTGTTGTTGATCATGTACTTAAAGGGCTGATTGGATAACTTTAATGTAATGCCATTAGTTATATTTTGAAGAATTTGCACTGATTCAGGCTAAAATCATGCTAGAGACTTAGGAAAGGGTTGGTTTTTCTCTGCCCCAACAGTGGCTAAAAGGGAAGTATGAGGGTGTTCACCTTTTAAATCAAAAGTAAATGCACAAACACATCCTACTCCAGAACATAATAAAGCCCCTTCTAAGTAAAATACTTCTCTGGCTTTCCTAGTAAGCCCCTACCTTATAGAAATGATTCATTAAATTTAAGTGGCATGTTTTCTTATTTTGAGCATTCATTTCAAAACTTTAAAAATGCATTGTCAGATCAGCCCTAGACACTACCTATTAAAATGTTAAGTTACACTTGATGAAATATAATTATAGAACTTTTGACATCTTTATGTAGCACACACGTGGTTAAGTCATATTTTTCTGAATTTATTTTTCTTTAATATGTTTGTTTTAAAGCTTTAAAGAAACCATAACACGTTAAGCCACAATGTAATATGAAAACTGCCTACACAAAACCACTCTTAGACCTAGTTTTGAGGATCCCAGCCTACCTAAATACACTTTGGAATGGCTTCTCTCCTCAAAACTAATGACGTTGCTTCAAAACAAAGCAGAAAATATCCTTAGTCCTGTCTGACAACTGCTTATGCAAATTGCCCAGCCATGGTAATGTCCAATGCCTTCTATTAATAACATAGAATTGAGGCAGATTATTCAGGGAAAACATTATTTACAGATTGATACCTACTGAATACTTGCTAGTTCTAGAATCTGAAGAGTTCATGTATAGAACAAAGCTACCAGTCCCTCCATCAGTAGAAGTCACAAAAATACAAGCTCTTTTTGAAGATGCACATATTTATAATAGCAAAAGTTGATTTTCCAATAAAACTTGAATAGAATACAGTCAGTGTTTACTGAAAGAGCAGTCACTGTTATTTCCTTTTGTATCTGCATGTCTTCTCAGGAAAGAACAGTAGTCACTGCATCACAACAACAGAGACTGCTGAAACTAAATAAAACATTGTGTCTAAATGTACCTACGTGTCCACAAATATCCTGTCACAAGAACTAACATGAAGTTACATCCATGAAGTAATGCCTGAACATAAATTTAAAACTTCCATATATAGTGTCCTTTTATTACCAACACAGAAAATGCACAGCAAGACAAGACCATTTAAAATGAACTTAAGTGGATTCCTCATTAAAACATCAGTAGGAGATTTATTTTTGGTTTGTGTTGTGATTTTTAAATTTAAAAAATGATGATTATTTCCATTCCTGTTAAAAGCGTAACATAGAGGCTAGAAAGAGGGAGGGTTTTCATTTAATTAATGGAAAATGAGAATATGCTGAACTCACACTGAAGTGTGAGTACCTTGATAAACCCCTACAAATTCAGGGAGTGAAAGACAAATCCTTTGGAAATAAATGGGACAAAATTAGTTTTTCTGGTGAACTGCCAGGATGGAACTGATGTTTTATAGATTTAGCAGGCATAATGCACTCAGGGAAGATACCTCCTTTTCATTGCAAATTGAAACTTGTCATCAGCTGAGCTACTTTCTGTTTACACCGAAGCATAACAGGAACATCTGGTGATCTTCACTGATGTTCCACTGTGTCTGCTGCTTATTGCTTAGGCGGGTAAATATTAAATCACCTCTTACAGACCTCAGTTTTTCTTCGTACTTCTCAGATACATCCCCTCCACCTTCAGCCTCTCCAAGCATTTCTAGAACTATGTACAAAGAATGAGGTACAAGGCAAATATTCTCTATGAAATTTTCTGCAAATGTGGCTATTCAAACAAAAGTTTGCAAAAGTTCATCTGCAACACAATTTTCAGAGTTCTGCTTCCCAAAAATGACAAGATGACATATAAAAAATGTTATTAAACATTCCTCCTTATGTTATATACACCAGGTAAGTCTGGCATCAGTTCATACCAAGGGATTATAGTTGTTTTCTGAAAGAACTGCACTGTGCATGGCTGGTCTTGATTTGTTACTGGCGTGGCGACCCTGAGCAGTCGCACTACAATTCAAAAGCCAAATTCACAAGGACTGGGACTCCCACAGCAAAGGTGCTGTAGGGGTACATGTTTTGCCACCGCTATATGATACAGCTCACATTTGTCCCCCCACTTCCTAAAGTGACATAGAACATTTTGTACAAAATCTGAAAAAGATTTTGCTTTCTCTCCTCCCCCTCCCCACCCTGTTCCTGTCAGTAATTTCAAGTAAATCAAATAAAATCATGATAGCTGCATTAGAGCCACTGATGAATACAAAAACCTATTTAAAATTTTCCAGACATGTTTGGCATTTTGCATTTCATTTTAACAGCAATTGCAGCTGAACCAAAAGAATTGACCAGAAAGAAACAAATGAAGTAGTGTCATACAATTCACTTTATGTCTCTCTCTCAAAAAAAAAACCAAATCACAAGCCACTTAAGTTCACAAGACAGATGGATATTTATGAACCTTATCTTGTATGTACTTAGGGCAATTAGAGATTTGCATAATCTTTAACAGAAGTCTAGTTTCATTCTTTATTTGACTTTGATCTTTCCAGTCTAGATGGCTAGATATTGTCCCTTATGCTGAATCCCAAAGTGTTTCTGGACAATAACCTGAACCCTGAAAAGCAAAAGAAATTTCTAAGGTTGTTTACAAATAGATGGACCACAGGAAAATGCAGCAAATATTGCTGTCCTCCTTGTGTTTTGAGCAACAAAACACAGCCTTGCTCACCTTCAATCAGCTGTAAAAGATTTGACATTAACCTGAGAGCAGTATGACAGAAGGCAAGAATAATGACTTGCTAGTGACAGAAGTAGTTGCCTTCATTTAGCTATAAACAACTCTTTTCCTTTCCAATCTGTTTGCTTCTAGATGACAAAGGCAAGTACTTTTATGTTTCTGTGAAAATGTGAAGGTACTAGTTATTGGAACAAGGATTTTGGATCTTAAATATTCGGTTCAAGGTTTTGTAGATAAAGTGAAAAGTAGGTAGTATATGAACACAAAACATAGGCAGACGGACTGCTGAGAATTAATGATGAGCAGAGTTGCTTAATGATGAATTCATGCTAAGTTATAGTCAGGACAACAATTGATTCCATTTAGGTTCTTCCCTGAAGGCTCTATCTACCAAACGCAGCCTCTTCAAGCTACTTGACAAAACTCCTTGTGGCGTAAAGATTTTCTTTCATGTTTATCACTGAGAAACTAATCAATCATTAGACAAATACCAGCAAGTGTTATTCCACCTTCAAAGTTTTTTAATGAATCTATAGTTGTGTCTGTTGACCAGTATGACCTTTACCTTGTGTGCATATGATCTGTGCCAAAACAGGTTTTTGAAATGTCAGCACTTACTTCCACTTAATAACAAAAAAATTTTTGAATTATTTTAGAAATTATCTACTTCTAAACAAAACACACACTATGCCTAAGACATTGAGGCTAAATTACAACTACTATAGATTAATCAACCTACTACTTATGTTCAAAAAATATAACATATTGCAGTTGGGATCCAATTTAATATTCTAGGTGCAAACTTTGAAAAGGTGCAACTTTGTTCCTGTCAGCATACCTCTGCTTACTCCCTTTGCAAGGGAATCTTTATTACAAATGTGCTCCTCTGTTTATCAGAGAAATATCTACTGTTTTTATCTCTAAAAACACTATTGCCCTAGCTGAATTGTAGGAAGATCTTCTCTGCATGAAAAACGGCAAGGCACAAGTTCTGAATGCCTGTTAAGTGCTATTAGTTTCAAGAAATACATTTAGGACAAACTACAACAGCTGAAGGCAAGTCAATGGACTGCATCTGGAGGACTCCTTGGGATGACTCTGCCACCTGGACAAGTCACTTAGGTCCAGGTCTATTAGTGGGAGCACTGGGACATACTTCACTGCTTCAGGAATTGAGCGAGGGATCCGTGTGACCCGCATGGCTTTGGGTAGGCAGACCAGCCTGTTCTGAGCCAAGAGGTAAATCCCAGCGTGCCGTTCAGCTTCCAGGTACAGAGCAGTATGAAAGACAATGAGGATGTGCTCTTAACATGCATGTGCTTCAGGAGCAAACATCAATCAGTGCATAGTTACTACGAGGAGATCACTCCTGATTTGAATCTATACACTCAGATTTTACCTCACCTGAGAAAAAAGCAACTCACATTTGGCAAAACTGGGTAAGCCTTATGATTAATGTGAGGAAAAGATGTGTTTACCAGGCTTCAGTTTTCCTCTCATTTTTCTCCAGGTATAGAATAGTTGTTTTGAACAGTGAAATCTGGCAGACAGTTAACCTTTATTTCAGAGACACAAATTACTTTTTCATCACAGTCTATCAAATCAGCAATTCAGCTCCATAGATCAACACACTAGGAAATTTCTTCCAGGACAGAAAGAATTTTCTGAAAACAGATTGGCTTACAATAAGACATGCCTGCTTCTGCAAGAAAAAACACCCGTTTTTCGGAGTACTCCAGAATAATGGGAGCAGGCAAATTAGAGGAGGTAGAATGGCTTAACTGCCACAAATCTTATCCTGCAATCTCTTAACAGCAGAAAAGAGGCCTGTCTCTGTAACATAAACCCTGTCTTCACACATGCTTCTTTCACTGTTTCACCCTCCATAATAGCAAAAGCAAAATAGCATTGTTTTCTGCAATTATTGGAGAGGATCAACAATAGCATATGTTAAGCACAAAAAGCCCAAAACAAACAATAAAACTGAACTTCAATGTACTAAAAAGAGAGAGACATAAAAAATGCATCAAAGCCTTAGAACACTAAGGTTCAGATTTGCTGTTAGTGCAATTGCATGCATGTTCTGCCACAGTGACATGTGACACAAATGAGATCCTGCCATTTAAAATTTGTTTGGGTAAATCTGCATAGTCTGATGCTGTATCCTCACCTGTCTTTTCAGTGGTGTCCCATCACTCCTGAAAAACAAACATAGGCATGGCTAAGTCCTTTCCAGAATATTTTATTATCCCCTCAGGCTCAGAAGTTTCCAATTCTCCTGACACACACACAATTAAACTACAATAAGCAATGCCACACAGTTACAATGAGAATGATAAAAATATAAACCCATCTGGATAAAGGATGGACAGTTTTCCTCCCACTTATATGTCCCTGCCCTTTCAATAGACAGCCTGCAAGTTTCTCAAGCTTTCAAAACCTACAGCCTGATTTTTCATATGCAGCTGCCACAATGTATCTGGCTCCGAGTGTATGACTCAACCTTCACCTCTCCATTCATCTGTCCAAACCTTTATACACCTGCTTACCTTCACACTTCAGCAATCCCATGAAGATGCACTTGAAAAGGGGCATCCCATACAATGCTGTAAGAACTTTGGCTTTCTTTTTCATCACATCTATGTTACATCTTGACAGAAAAAGACTTCATTTGCCTGAGTTTATTTTTAAAGACTTCTTCCTAGGTGTTACTGGTAAATTACAATTTTACTAGCATAATAGTCCTGGTGGACTATTTAGTATTAACATCTGAGTGCTGTAGCATCAGCCATCACTATGGAAAAGCTTCATTTACATTTTACTGTAATGTTTCCTCCCTTAGAAGCTTTCAAAAAAGATATCACATTACTATCCTGCAATGCCAAAATAGAGAGTATGTAATCATAATGAACTAACTTTTACATCCTTTACTAAAGTAAACAGGAATTCTCAGGAGTATTAAAGTTCATGGCTGAATATAGCTTGCTCCCTTTTAAAAACAAACTTGTGATGTTTTAGAAATGAAATTTTAAAAAAATAAATCTAGAATAAGTTGTGCTTTATTATTTCCTGATTTCCAGTGCAGTCACTGCTCCTGAATACCATCCCTAGTACACCTGGAGGCTAAAGTGAAGTCAGCTGATTCCCCTGAGTTCAAGACAAACACCATTTGAGGAATGACAATAAGTAGCTCTGAGAATCTTGAATTATTGAAACAAAGTTACATAGAATCACAGAATTGTAGGGGTTGGAAGGGACCTCGAGAGATCATCGGGTCCAACCCCCTGCCAAAGCAGCTCCCTAGGACATTTCACTCAGAATCTGAAACATTTCTTCTCAGTTTCTGCTTTTCCTCTTCAGAATTTTCTGGTGGTTGAAAATATTATTCTGACCCATAATTCACCTAAAAAACAGGTAAATGCCTTTTCCTTTGCCCAACTTATCATGAAGCATGCAGCTGCCATGCAAAGACCAGAAGTGGAGCTGGACCCACGCTGCCTCCTCATGATGATGTCCTGGCAGAGCTGGGACAAGCTTCTGCCACCAGCAGAGCTCTCTAGGGAAGAGATTCTCAGAACTGTGTTGAACATGGGGCCCTATGGAATATGCCAGAAGTCAACAAGAATTGAAAAAGATTCAAGACTTTGCATTTGCAGATCCGACTGCAGAATTCAGAACACATTACAGCTTGAAGGGAAACATCTGATTTATAAATGAGAGCATTACGAATAAAAGGAGACTGCAGGAAGTTGGTTAAGGATGTTATTCCTTTCGACAGAGGTGGAGGGTGAAGGAAACATGTAAAGAAAAGCACATTATTCTCTTTTCATGTGATTCTTCCTGCTATCAATTTCCTCTGTGCTGCAAGGGATGATGAGGCCTTGCCTATAGTACTGTAGATAAGCTTGAAAAGAAAACTGATTATAGGTCAGATGCTGAAGAAGATGATGATGAGAACAGGAATAAAAGAGCAGTGACATGCTGTTACCATGAACACCACAGATATTATTTTGCTCATTAATTGCTTGTTATATCCCATTAAAGTAGTGTTGCTTCAAATTATGCCAGTACTCCTACAGAAAGCAGCATAAAGCAAAACCGTGATTCACTAAGCGTAACAATGAAAAGCATTTTAACAATTTAAGTAGCAGTGCTCTGCATTAGGCTTGGCTGAGTCCTTGGTAGGAGGGCAACTGTCAGAATTCTAAGTAACTTCTCAAACTTTGCTCTCACCAAGCAGAACGGTATAATGCTTTCAAATAGGAATCAAAAAGCACTTTGAAAATATCAGTGATTTAGGCCTCAGAACACCTTTGGGAATAAAGTAGTATCATCTCTCTGACAAGGAGGCATGTTTTCGGAGTCATAAGTCAGTTCAACACTCCTTTTGCTGCTCATCACAAAGGCACTGACAAAAAGAAGATTTGACTTATCTTCTTTTTTTCATTCCCAAGCAAACCCATGCAATATATAAAGCCTATGACCCACATCTCAAGAGAAACAAACACACGTGAGCACAGCAATGCAGCACAGCAGCCTAGGTAGAACGGGAGAGCACATGGGGGATTAAGCAGTGAAAATAAGTAACCAGTCTTCCAGTGGACTAAGAGCTGTGAAAGAGAGGTAATAAAGCCATGAATGTGATACAATAAATCAAAGCAATAACAGAAGAAATTAATTGTAAATTATAAACCAAAACTGATCTATTGTGTGATTCCATTGTTTTGTTTAACCTTTTCCAGTAATTCTGTCAAATATTTAAGAAAAAATTGCTCAAATATCTTTGAATCTTGTCCAACAGCAAAGTCATCCCAGAGCAATGGGATGCATGTGCAGTCCTGCTTTTCTTTAATAACTCAATAAGCAGCTGATCTGGAAAGGTCTTGAGTACTTTCATCAATAGTGAGTTTAAGCCTTACTCAAGCCAAACGTTAATTTCAGATAACCTCCTAACCTAAGGGTTTTTAAAAAGTCGAGCAACCCAGTAATCATCTGTATTACACGGAACCACACTCACTGTTATCATGGGACAGGAGTTAGAACCACCTCAAAGGGACTAAACCATGCAGTGTGGCTAATCACCCCAGGAGAAGCGAGTTGCCTGGTGCATGAGTGGGAATTAGATGGCACAAGTACAAATGAGCAAAAGTTGGAGAAATACCCATGGAGTTCCTAACATGCAAAAAGAAGAACATTTCCTTTTATCTGTTTCCTCTTCAGTCCCTCTTTCCTTTTGTATGTTCTTTGTAAATAAATAAAAAAAAAAGTCTTTTTGTCACAGTCTTTGCAATGTTCAGTGTATTATCTGGATCCACGGACATATAAGAAGAGAAACAAATTATCTGTGACAAGTTGAGTCTATCAAGCCTGTGTATTACAACAACTTAATGCTCCTGATCTAGAGAAAAACCACTGAGGAACTAGAAAAGGTAAAAAAAATAATTATTGAATCAAAATATAAGATTAATGATATTGGTAAAACACCTTTTATCATCAAAATATCTAGTATACTATCAAGCTCTAATAATTTTCTGGAAGTGAACAAGGCAAAACCTTTGTGAACAAACCCACACACCCACTGCCCCCCCCGCCCCGCAAACAAAAAACCACAAAAAAGACCCCACCACCCCCAACACTTTCCTCAGGCTTGGGAAGAAAGAGTACATTTATCACTAGCTGATAGTAAAAACAAGGAGGAAAAACCCTGCAGGAGTACATCACACTGGTCACTGCAACTGGAACAGAGAGGAAATTTCCAGTTTCCTCTGCTGCCCTTCTCCCCTGTAAGCAGGGGCAGGCACACAATACAGACACTTCAGCATATATTCCCAGACCTTTAGTTTAAGTGTGACAGGTTTGGCCAAGCCTGGAAGCCCAAATCCTTCAGTCAGTCCTGGCAAAAAAGTGGCTCTTAATGTGACTGGTTGCACATCATCTTCAATAGCAACCCCATTCAAACTGTACCTTCAGTTCCATTTTTAATGTGGAAAATAGACGTTCAAGTAGCATATCAATTACTGTTTACAATCAATTGTACCATGTATATCATCACACTGTCTTACACTTTTCCTATTTAATCTAATGAAATTCTGAGGTGAACTATACAGCACAGGGTTAGGGTCACATTCTGAGTCATTGTCTTTTTTAAGTGGCACTTGTAACGGATTCATGTATACACTTATATATCCTGAAGTCTGAGCAATTTTTTTTGTTGTTTTAAATGATAAACCTCACAGTAAATGAATTGATATTTTGCTGCAAGAGGTGGATGTATTCGTACGATACAGTACATGAGACATGCCAGTCAGAGAAGCAGGTGGCCCACTCTCAACCTGGAATTATATATAGCATCCATTACTGACATGGAGAGAAGTACAAGTGAATCACCACTCACCAGAAAAATTTATAGCAGGAAAACACCTGCCTTCCCACCTGTTTCTTTGCATTCCTCTGTCAGTTGAAATCTGAGCTTTGTTTTAGAAAGCTGTATGTTAAGCCCCAATATATTAGAAGTAAGGGATTGTTAAATAGGGTAAGAAGTAGGAAAACTGCAGCAGCCCCTTGATTTGGTTCCAAGACACGTTTTTCTAATCCAAACCCAAAGTTATATTGAACCCTGAGGTTCATTGCAATCAGAGTTATTCTGGCACTTCATGCAGTTACTCAGAATGCAGGAGAGAACTCTAGGTGACCTTCACCTACATTCCTGAAGAATTACTCGTTTGGGTTTTTTTTCCTACTATCATAACATTCTGTTGCCATGTGGGAAAAGAACAAAATACATACACAGTAGGTGTAGAATTGTTTATCTAAACAAAAAAAGAGGAAGTTATGCAATTTTAGAATACCATCTTCAGCACATCAGTACTCTGTTTCTAGGCAAGAAAGCCATGAATCAAGTAAAATATGAATAAATATCAAAGATCCTAAAGTCTACACATAAAACACATTCAGCTATTATTTCAAAACACGTGATTGGAAATTACAGATTACTTTTTTCCCATCCACCTGTAATTTTAGTCTCTGGGACATAGCTGTTGCTAAAAGCACTCAGGAATCAGGGCAGGAGAAATATAATAAGCAACTTTTCCTCTTCGTGAATGAAAAGTGACTGGTGAATTTGCCTTCAATACTTCATAATTTGTGTTGTCTGCTTCAAAATATTCAATACTTCAGAACTTCAATACTTTCATACTTCGTATGCAACAAAAGGAGAACATAGCAGAGTCCCTGCTTTTACTTTCCAATTCATATCACAACTCTCTCACCTGCAGCCCTTATTTAAATCATTACATCTCTAACTATAAAAATGTCATCATCTGTGTTTTATAAAAGGGTACTTGGAAATGGGGCAGTAGGCACAGGTTCTTCTTTATGGCTACAGCAAAAGGAATATCCACATAATTTCCAATAAAACTTTGAGCAGAGACTCTAAAATAGTTTAGGAGTGATAGATTTGAAAAGTAGCTGAAAATGGCAACAATATTGTGTGCATTTATTGAATCTCTCTCAACGCTGATGGCCGCTATTTTGCCATGAACTTCAACACTGCACACTTGTCATACATAATTTGAAATAAAACATGAGTTCTTTCAGCTCTTTCCAGACGTGTATATTCTGTTATCAAATTCAGTATCTTCCATATTCAGGAAGCAGGGAAAGGAATTTTTTAAAGGAAAAATAACACGCAGTAAGTACTGTAATTGGAAAAATAACACACTGCATTTTAGTTTCTCTAACTGTAAACTAGAGGTAACCGTTACTAACCTTTAGTAAATTGCTATATAAAGATTGCTATTGACCAGAGATAATTGCATACTGTATAGACATAAAACTATCTCCAGGGTAAAACAGAGCCCTTGCTTAATGAAGCACAGACATACAACATAAGACAATCTTATTCCAGAAGTAATACTAAAAAAGTTATTTTCAATGTTGTTCTTTTTGAACACACTGTAAGCAGACAAGGAGCTATGGGAGGTTTGATCAAGGCATTTGCTTTAATAGTTGCATATTTCAGGAAAACCTACACTTTTTATAAGGCTTACTTTCTGGTTTTACATGAAACTTGCAAGGTGCAAGACTTCACCACACACTTGCACCCTGCAATGTCACCTAATATGTGACTTCTGATACAGTTTAGCTATTCCTGCTCTTGTGAACAGGATTATACTGGCCTGCTTAATTTATAAGAACTTACAGCAAAATAGTACGAGATTAGATGGCTTCTTGCACCATATTAAATTCAAATTCACTAGCAACATGAAGAAGAAAAAAAAAAACCAAACCAAAAAAGGAGACTGAAAGTTTCCAAACAAAATCCTATAAAATAGTGCAGTTAACAGATTTCTGTTGAGGACATTTATCCTAGAGCTGATTTTATGCAAAGACAGTTAGCCTCAAATTAGTTATTAATTCTTTAATATTGCCACATTTGTGTAAAATTTAAGTTCAGGGACTACATACCATAAATTCTCTTTTGAATTATTCTTTTTTACCATATGAATACCTAGGATACATTTAGGGAGAGTCTCTACAAAGAATCAAATCACTGGATATATACACAGTTAAATACTGCACATTCGTACTTTCAGAAAATAGCATAAACACTCAGAACAGTGGTCAGATGAACTGTATGGCAGGTTTGGATTTTTTTTTTAAACTTATGCTATAGTTGTTCTCAAATTTATATTACACAAGCTTTGAGGAATATGAAAAGGGAAATAGGGATGTTCACAGAAGAAACTCAATTGTAACTTTCCTTAGCACAATTTCCTTCATTTGTGCATTACCATGCTGCTGAAATGCTTTTAACAGAAGACTGATCAGCGTAGACAAGAAGCACAGCAAGTAAGATGCTGGTTATTTTCTTTATGCACATTTGCCGTCCTTTAAAGACTCAACTGCACACCTAGCAGCTGATGACTCTTAAAGTCAGGATGCAACTGGAGCCACTTAGTTACCATCTGAAAAGCAGGCCCTCATTCTTCACAGGACTGGCACAGTAAGGAGATTTTTACTCTCATCGTGCCTGGGAAGCTTGGGTTTTAGAGAAAACAAGGAAGCAAGAGTAGGACACTAAAATCAAAAATGTTGGAAGGGAAGTTTGGAGTCAGATGTTTGACCCATTAGGGAAAAGAAGTGCACTGGGCTCTGAACCAGATCAAGATTCCAAGCAGAAACAGCCAATTACTCTTCCTCTAGACAGGGAACCCAGGTGAGGTCTGCAGCCTCTGCTTTCAGATGCAGAGCATCTTTTCAAAACATCTACCACTTGTGACATGTTTTCAACTTACATTATTTATCTTCTATTTCACTGAGTTCCAGCAAAATATCAAAACAGCACAAGGTCTCTGAGGCTGTCAGGTCACCTGTTCAATGTGCACTTTCACACTGAAACTCAGAGCTCCTCTGATTTTCTCTACAGACTATTTGCAACTGGGAGAGGTAGATCTTTAAAGAAAACAATAGCAAAGCAAACGATTTTTTTCCCCACATAGATAAGAGTGAACTCGAGACAGAAAATACAAGCATTTGCATACAACTGAGATATCTAAAGCAAATACACTAAGAGCAGGATGGTGTATGCTACCTTACAGCTAAAATTCATGAGTGATTCTGGAGAGCACCAGGCATACTGCACAGCTACAGTGTTTGGGCTTTGCCTCTCAAGAAGCTTGAGCCAAGAGACCAGAATTTCTGACATTCCACATAATGCTGGGGGGAAGGGGGCTAACAACCCACCTTGCATTCCTCACACCATATTGAATTAAGTAGTGGCACTTTCAGAGAATAAATTATATCAGCCACCTAAAAATGCATTTTCATCAAGGTTATTTCACACATTTCACACACACACTCCTTCATAACATAGCATGGCTGAGCAGATGTGCCTACCACCAGGCCAAGAACAGCTTCACCTAGGAAAAAAGGGTATAATACAGACTGACATAGTAGCTAAGGGTTTCTAGATGGACACTTTCACATTTTTATACTACTCATCTTTTAAGAGCATTTTTACACTTGGGAAATTACACTTATGTGAGAAAAATGAGGTATGAGTAAAAAAGAGTCCAAAATTCTGCTATCTCTGCTAGTTTACAAAGCTGGCATTTCTGTGACAGGCATAGAAAAGTTCATAGACAAATTTATTTCTGAACATACCTGAAGTGTCCTACATTTTTCTCAGACCATGTAAGCACAAACATTTTTGAAAAGAAATACCAAAAGACCTTATCCACCTGGAACTGCCTTCTCTGCCTAGACAGAATATGTGCGTGTGTGTGTATGTAAAATATATATATATACACACTTATAGTATATAAAGAAAACCACATAAATCAGTGTTGCTCAGTTCTTTGTCTGGTTAGTTTGTTTTTTAAAGACTTGCACAGCACCACAATCAGAAAACAACCATTGGAGTTTTATTACAAGCGTATTAGAAGTGAGCTCAGTTTTTATTGGCATCATTGTTAATATAAAACCTGAGAACTAGATAATCTTCAGCTGTTATTAACTAGTATAGGTCTAACGGAGTCAACATAATTCTCTTACTCAATACCACCTGAGATTCTGGCTGAAAAATATAGCAAAGTAATAGTTCAAAACTGGCAGGCAGTTCTGAGTCTTCAGAGTGTAATTATTAAAGTTACGATCATTTCTAAGCATGCATATCTATATTTAAAAATGCAAAAAAAACCCCCAATACCACACAAACAACCCCACCACCATCTTCGCAGTATTTTGATTATATAAGATTAAGAGAAAAAACTGTTCTAATCCCACCCTGGCACTTTCACTCATGTTAGCTGATTTGATGCAAGCAAAAAAACTACAGCTTGAAAGGAACTAATTAAATTCAGAACATATTCAGTGAATTCTTTCTCTTGAAAGCTACTTTGGGATATATGACCAGACTTGAAGGTTCATTTATTCATTGCTAATGAGAGACCTGGGATTACTCAGACAGGAAGCAGGCCACCAGGTATTACAGCTCAGATCCTACTGAGCATAGACAAATATTAATGCAGTCTCTGAAATGAAACAAGGGATACAGAGAACTCAGTGATTGAAACACTACAGCAAATGTTCTAAACACTAAAATGTACTCCCACCCTCTACCAGAAGACCTGGAAAACATTTGTATGCTCTTCCTGCAACCCCCAGGAAACAATTTGTCAAGGTTGCATTTTCTCTGGCCATAATCAAGTTTTATACACCTTTTCAGTATTGCCCCTTACTTTATTGAGATGTACACTAAGGGTATAAACATATTTGCATGCAATGTAAGAAAAACCTTCTCTTGAAATTGCCCAAAAGAATGAAATCGACAGTGAAACAGTACTGTAGCAGGACAAGGGCAATTTCCCGAGCCGGTATCCAGTCAAACATATGAGAAAGCCGTAAGCCTAAAATCTCCTAGACAAATTACAGCAAGATAAGCTGCTCCAGAATCAACACAGATGTGCATGTTCTCCTCTGAACTCACTGTTAGTCTAAAGTCAGTATTACTACATGGGACTCACTCTACCTTCCTTTATTCCCAATTCTCCATGTAATCTATTGTCCACATCCTGTAGGATATTGCCAAGTACCCATATGCCATAACAAACATCCAGACACTGAAGAGGAAAAAGAATTCCTGCCACATCTTGTATTCAGTCCACTGCAATATCTAAGACTATCTGGTAAGATCACTAAGTAGTTTGTGTTTTTAAAAATCTAAAATATTGGAAAAGTTACACTAGCAAAGCAGATATGCTGACATTAAAAAAAATCTGAATTACAGATGACTAATGTAGGCACAATGTTTGCTAACAGACAACATGCTACATGAAGTTCAGTAGATGATGTTCTTTTATGGTAGCTTTTAGATTTTGATCTGTGAGACAGGACTGATGGAATTCTGGTAAAGTTTTTCTATATGCTGGCAAAGGTAAGTGTCTCAAGTCTCTAGATTTAAATTATAATAATTCAGAATAAAAATAAGACAAAAAAGTACAAGTGAGAAACGTAAAAGGATCAAAAAAATAAAATGTGACTTTCTAAAAATTCTCAGAATTTTACTGTTTTGGGTGCACATTGTAGTCTCAGATCTTGTTAATAACATAACTATTTGTCTTCTGCAAGCAATCAATTTAGCTCAAAATACTTCCACTGCTTTCAGAGAAAATGTTAGTTCACTGCAGCTGTAGATACCTCAACAAATAGTTTGATAAAACACGACCTAATCAGGAGATCAGAGCAGCTAGTGAAGGGTGCAGGCATCTATCTACATGATATGATGTTCAAGGGTTTAGCTTCACACCCTGCCTGGTCTCACTTCCTGGACTGAATATTCCCATCATAAGGACACCTCAAAGCTGCTCAAACAACAAGTCTTTTAGTTTGGACTCTTAACATCAGAATTCAGGTGCAACTAGAACAGCATTTGCAGATTTGTTCCTTTCAAAAATAAGCCATTACAAGCACAACAGAACCGCTCTGCAGGTGTAACCAATGTCCATTAGGATTGAAGAAATGCCAGAAAATGTGATATTCCACTACTAGGAGAAAACATAACAACTCACATAGGGAATGGCTTTTACTATTAGCTAAAAAAAAAGGTGAAGAGTAATAAAAATGCATGTGCAGAGACGGACAGGAATTGTTACGTATGTGCACATACAATAGGGGACTGCTGTCCTCTGAGAACGCTCAACAGCTAGCCTGTTCCCCACACTCATGACATAGCCAAACATTGAATTAGGTACCAGTATAGAATTTGGAACTTTGTGGCCACTCTAAGCAACACAGGACTTAAGGTTTTTTAACAACTTTTCAAGTGCCTGATTTTTTCCCTGGACACTTCAAGCACCATCAGGTATCCCAGGCTACATTAGGAGGAAAGCCAAGAAGGGCTTTTGAAGAACTCTTAAACCTCTGCTCTTGGTATGATTTTTTATTTGGTTTAGGTTTTTTGTTGTTGTTTGGGTTTGGTGGGGTTTTTTTAAATATTGTAGGGAAGCACCAAGGTTCTTGAGCCCCACCAGGTATTTTAACCACATAACTGCCTCTGAGGCTAAAGATAATTGTCTTCTTTTTTCCCCTCCAAAATATCATCCCTAAACCTTGAGCTGAACCCTGCTGCTTTACTCAGCAAAACAGAGCGATACAGTTTACTTCTCTGATACAGAAGAGCTACCCCCAGCAGTAGTGAGTTCTCCCTAGCTTCCAAGCTTTCAGAGTCAAGTATACTCAGCCTGTTTGTAAACAAGTTACCTGCAATATGAACACACGATAGTGGACAGGCCAAGCCTGACAGAGGCTACTTGAAAAGCACTGATGAATCATGTCCACCAAATAAGGAGAGGCAGCCAACAGAAATAAATGATGCTTTTGAAGAATTTATATGCTGCTGCTTTGCAGGCCACTGATTAGTTCAGGAGAAACTGTCTTACAGCAGACCTGGCAGGGGTGACATATGGCAGGAAGAACAACGTCTTTGCACAGGGGGTAATGTTACTTTTTGGGATTACTATGGCTCAGGAGTAAGAGAATGAAGTACAGATAGTACAGTTCAAACAGCAAGAAAACATAAGGTGATTCAAAGACAGTATGCAATTTCAGCTTCTAGCTCATCTGCAGTTACTACTGTTCCTCTGCTTACAAACCTTTTGTAGTCTGCAATATGTACCAGTAGTGATCCCTGCATTTTGCATTGGATAAGCCATTGTCTCTTTCCCAACTGTAGAGTAAAATGTCTTTAGTACAACCGAAAAGATTAAAGATGCTGTTTTCAGCAGGTGCTGCTGCTTGATTTACCACCTTCAATTGTCTCTCAATATTCTACTGAAGAAACATTTGGGGACAGCTGCTAATTCATCTTCCCATTAATTTAAAGGTTGACAAAAGTTATCACATAATGGTGTCAGCAAACCATTTATTTCCCTAAACTCATCTATTCCTTATGTCAGTCCTAAGAACTCATATTATGTTTATACATGATGGCTTTAAAAACTGTGGCTTTATTATGTAGCCGTGTCACTGGTATCTTGACATACTTCAGCAAGCAGGTCATGTAGGAGCTCTGATTCAGGAAGAAAAACCCCGGCAAGTTGATTCGCTGCCTCATTTAATTTGAATAGTCATTTACATAGATACAAGGAAGATACAGTCAGAACTGACAACAGTCTTAAACCAATCTAAATAAAATAATACAACACACTGGGGAAGGGGTGCAAAATCATTCTCAAGGTGCTTGTAAGAGACACGTATATTCCAGCACATGCCCCTGCAGCAGCTCAGGTTCGAGCTTGCATCAAAATCCTCTGGTTAGGGCTCAGATTTTTCATTCATATGGGCTCTAAGGATGGCGCAGATTATAGACAACACAAGTGAAGGAAACTCATGAGAGAAATGCATTGTCATCAAGGAAAAGTCATTCCTTGAGTTTGAATTCTCGCCTCATTCTCAACAAGCACATCTTTGGTTATGGAAACTGCTCATTTGTTTCTGCCAAACATTGAAGCAAAAGCTCACTGGTGGAAATTTTAACTAGTGCTTTTCACACACATCCACATACTGCAAAGTATCCATCCCCATTTGTTTAACAGACAAAATGCTTTTTGTACAATAGCCATAAGTACTGCAGCCTCATCTGGTACTGCTGTGACCCTTTATCTGTTCTCTCATAGGAAGGAGGCAGAATTCAGTCTCAGAACATTAAGGCTGTTAGCGTGCAATAAAGAAACTAAAGGGGGTCTCAGTTCCCTTGTGATCATAAAATTTTTTGATGGCTACATGATTACAGAGTTCTTTTCCAACTTAAATAAGAAATGGGACAGAGCAAGAATGAAGCAACACATTAGTGTGGAAAAACAGGGCACATCCCATGAAGAATTGCATGTAATACAGCTACTACAGGAACTACAGCCAGGTGACAAGGCAGTCAGCCCCACATGCCAACCTTAGAAACCAAGTAAAATCTTAAGCCCTGGCACCTGAATTTTTAAAAGATATATTTCTGTATTAACCTTACATGAGAAGAGTAATTCAGTTCAGGGAAACAAGGAAAATCTATATACCACTGAAAGTAGTGCACACATGAACATCTCCTTTAAGATGTATTTATTCTACATCTATTTTGGCTAACTCACCCTCGACTCTGAGTGTATCCATTGAAGTACTTAAATGCTGGATGCAATTTTGGTATCAGAAAGCTTGATTGAAGAGGACATAATCATACATAAAGTGTTATAATCCAGAGACTGCATGATACAAAGGACAGATCAATTTCCTTGACATGACAATTTTCTGTTATTGTTTTGGGATTACAACAAACCTGCATTATAACTAATTGTGCCCTGATGGTTAAGGTTGTGTCAGCACTCTTCTTGTAAACTTCTTTTTCAGTGGGTTTATCACAAATAAAACGTTTTTCAGGGCCTTAAACCTGGCATGAAAGACTACATTTATTTTTAGAGACTCTGAAAAAGAAATTCAGCTTGTAAAAAGGTTGCTAGTTGGGGTTACATAACTTTCCAATGCTAATCTTATCAGCACTGTGTAAATTCTCCATATTTTAAAAAATATAAACTACAATAGTTTGCTGATGTAGCTTCAATTTAGAAAACAAAAATCCCATGTAAGCCATCTTTCCTAGTTATGGAGATTTTAAATTTTATATTGTATTTCTAATGATTTTTCTGTGGATATCCAAATATAGTGCCAAAACCAGGCCCAAATTATACCCTCTGGTTACACTAAAGACAAAAATAGTTCACAAATTACCCAACACATGTTTATTAAAAAACCCTCGTGGTATGCATTTATTTCTCAATTGTACTAATTACGGTTAGAAAGATATTAACTCTAACTACAAGCTTTTCAAAAGCTGTTGTATGGGAACAACATAAAAAGTATGGAGTAAAGAGAAAGTTGCCTAAATATGCTGGGAAGTATGGTGATATGTTAACACCAATTGTAGCATCCCAGGGCACCTGGGGAGGTTCTAAAGCAGCAGCCTGGCTCCTGGTGGTGAGTTCTCAACTGCAACCACATCAGCAAAACTCAGTATAGAGCTCAGAGGCTGGAAGACAAGAATTCCAAATATAATGCAAGGACTAAAACATTATTCTGGCAGAAGCCTCTTACCTCATCACAGAAACTCTTCATCTAATGGACAAGATAAACCAAATTCAATATAAGGGTGAGGAAACTCTCTCAAAGATTAGACATTGCAGCATCCTTTAATATATAAAATTACCTGACACTTGTATTCTTTGTATTTCACAGAATTTACTGTGCATTGGACTTGAAGACAAGGTCAGGAGAGCAGCTTGTCCTTTAAATAATTTGGCTACTCTTCAGGTATTTGACAGCAGTAATGAATCAGATGCTACAGAAGCCTCACAGCAACATTTTATAAGAAGTTAGATTCAAAACATCTTAGATTCAACTCTCTCTACACTGGTGATCTCAAGTTTGGCTGTATTTTGGGTTTTTTCATATTGCCAGCTGACTCATATTGGATGAAACAGCCAAATTGGATTCACCTTCATACCCCCATATCATCAACAGCCAAGGTCTGAGACTCAATAAGCACCTCTGTATATTCACTATCCTTAAGAAGCACATGTAAAGTAATAGTTTTCTCAATATTGCACCTCATGAAGACTTGTGCATGTCAAATACTTTCCATGAAGTTCAGAGGTATATTAGAAAGCTAGTACACTGTTCTGCACTTAAACACAGGAAAGATTCTGGCACAAGTAGTCAAAGAACTCTGGTTATCTCTTCTGCAGCTGTATCGCTTGTATGTGCCAAGAGGAGTAAAACTAAAAAAAACCCCAAATCTCTATGTGAGTCAGATGGAAGCAAAAGATCTGAAATGTAGGAGTTCAGTTTTAATAAAGACGCTCCTTTTAAAAGATGCATTGTCTAGATCACCAATTTCAGCTTTGTGACCTAGGCACTGGAACAGACAGAAGGACGTCACAACCCTTAAAACTGTCTCAGCAAAGGCTTTGCACAGCCCTTTCTCCTTCAACAAAATTCCCTCCTAAAAGCTTTTTTTAATCACACAACTAGAAAAAGCTTTGGCCTTTTCTTTCTAACATTTTTTCCTCTATTTCCTTCTGTAAACACACATTTGAGACAAAAGAAGAAATATTAGAGAGGGATGACTGAACAGCAATCACTACCTGAGCACTGCTTCATGTGAAAATGATTTTACAGAGTCAGACAGTGCCTGTGCTGCTGACTAACTGACTGGAGCCACGTCACTCTGCATAGATTAATGGTGTTTAAGAAGTGGAAATAGGCTCAGATGAGGCAGACACAGTGCCATGAAAATAAACATGTTATTTTTGCTTCAGAATGGCATGCTAGGATCTCTAAACCCCTTCTACCTCAAAGGGCATTTGACTGTCACAGTTAGGACAACCTTCAAGGCTGTTCAAATGGAACATCTTGCACCATCTCTCCTCAGCCTTGTTTACCTGCCTGGTGAGTCTCCTTCCCATTCCACATCCTTTTCTTGCACAGCATCTGCTCCCTATGCTGAATTAAGTTTAAGTCAGCATGCCTGCTCAGTCAAGCTTGGCTCAGCTTCTCAGAAAAAGCTCTTTATAAATGCACAGGGGTACCATACAAAAAGTGCGTGCCCGCACACACATGCTTTTAATAGCTTAACATTTTAAAAAATTCTCCTATTCATGTCAAGCTCTGACACACAACATACTCCCTTTGCTATCATAATTGCTTTTCTTAATTGACACACTACCAAATTAAGTTTGCACAGGAAAAATACTTTTTATTGGAGAGAATAAAATGATAAATTATTCTAATTTCAGGGTTTTTTAAACCTTGTGTAACTATATCGATTTAATACCACATTAAACAAGCATTGCTTTTGCAGCATACTCCCTTCCAATAAAGAACACTATAACCAGAAGAGTTTTCTTCATTACAAATAGAGATCATTTCCAAATTGTCTCAGCACTGGACTGCCAACATCCAAAGACTTCAGGTGGATATTGGAATCTGAGTCCTTACTCATCTACCTACAGAAATACTATTTAGAGCCACCAACTTTAAGAGTTCATTGTACTGGTAATATTTAGAAATACAGTAAGAATTTACATGCCCTGAAAGCTTCTGTTCAAACAGGAGAAAAACCCAGTTAAACTCAAACCCGATGTTTGAAATACATGTTATAAATACAACAAAGTAGTAGGGCAGTGACAATGGACCTATCCATATGTATATATTGTTTGCATATATAGGTCCACATTGCACAGAAACACAGAATCATAGAATCATAGAATCGTTAAGGTTGGAAAAGACCTCCAAGATAATCTAGTAATTTCTTTACATCCTCTACCTCTCTAAGCTTCTTGAATAGCTGCCATTTTGTTTTCAAAATCTTGCTGTAAGAGAGACAGCTTCCCTGTATCTTCAAATGCAAGCTATTTTTATATAACAAAGACTGGGGGTGGGTGTTGGAAGGGGAGAAGAAGTGGGCCTTGCTGTCCTTATTGGAGGCTGACCATGAGGATTATACACACAAGTGTGTTTCAAAAGCTTTAGGAAATGAAAAAATTGTTATGAAACTCATTCCTGAGACATGTAAAACAGCACATCTCTAAATTATTTTTAATGTCATAGTGAAAAAAAAGAAATATTCATTCATTCCTTCTGCAAATTACCCCAGAGTTACCACAAACACAAACTGTTCAAGGCGGCCTTTACTGCAGGGGAGCAGCAGTACTGGGGTGCCAGCCAGGAGCCGAGCATGAGAGGGCAGGCACAGGCAGCATCCTTCCTGACACAGGGCATGACCCCATAGTACCTGAGCAAGGAGAACACAGCTGGCCAGAAACAGTAGCCAGAGTCAGGCACATGTCAGTGACCACCACTCGCCTCCATACTGACGCATCAGGTCTGGGTTCAAACCAGGAAGTCAACTAAGTGGATCAAGGATCAGGATCTGCAAGGTAGAAGACCCAGGACAGGCAACAGAGCTCAGGCAAGCTGGCAAGCTCCACCAAGCTAAGTTTAAAAACCACCCGCGTGCAAAACCAAGGGAGCTGTCCAACATGGCTGCCCAGAACTCTTCTCACAGCAGCTTGATCCAAGGTTACACAACCATATCACAGACGGCAATGAGTACAGGCAGACAAAGCCTTAGGACAGGGAAAGGAGTTTCACTTAGGCCCTGACACTTACTACCTGAAAGCAAGTATATTGTGGAACCTACCTTCAGTTGGCAGCACCAAGTCACACCCACCGAAGTATAGTATTGACTGTTACTACATCTACTTCACTAATTCTTCATTAGCCTGAGTTTCTGGATGAAAATGATTTTTGAAATGCTTTTACATGCGCTAAGGACATCAGAGCAAGTGATAAGATCTAGACAGCCATGAAGACACCTGCACGGAGGCTGTGGACACAAAGAGAAAGTGATTTGAGCAGCACAATTAAGGATCCTATCAGAATTTCTTTGACAGTTCATTCTGATCTGACATGGCACATCCAGGAGACACGTTCATAATGGAGAAAGTATATGTTGCAGCTATAGCTTTACATGTGTAACATTAAAATAATTTCTGTCTCTAGTTATTACCTAGAGGTGTAGCAAAACTTTTTGCTGATGCAGGACATAAATTTGGTATCCCCAAACATCAGTCTGCTAAGGTAAATTTGTGAATACAGATGGCACTGACCATATTTGTATGTATATTTGTTTTGCAACCAATGTTTCAGTTAGAAACCAAACACTGTTCTTGATCTACAGTAGATGCTTATTACTGAGTTACAACCTTAGTATCCAATGTGCAAGGTTATTACTACTAAAGGGTAGTAAATCTGCTGTGCCTCAGGTGAAGAACTGAAATTGCAGTTAAAATTATTCCCTTCCCCTCTGCTGCAAACCACATAATTCATCCAGGTAGTTTAAGTGTGAGCAAGAGGACACTTAGATGATATTTCACACATTTTCAAGAAGTGAGATACAGTTGTTCTTGCAGCTGAATTTGTCAGGAGTAACAATAGAGGGGGAACACCATGCTATACTCTGCCTTTGCATTTGTGCTCCAAAGAAAACACAGCTTTCAGTTTTACATGCCACTGTCTTACACATTATTTTACACTAGAAGAATTAGTACTTTGCTAACTACCTTTAAAAGTCACTAACTCTGTTATTAAGCGCTCGCTTAAAGTAACATTTGTGATCTGCCTAGCTACTTAACAGCATGCAGTAAGAAGTTTTAAGGCATTAACAAGCTTGCTTTTATATATAATAGGGAGGATGAGGTTAAATAAAAATCACTTTCAAGTGAGGTAATGATTTATCATTGCTATTCTCCTTTTCATTTGTATTCCTAACAGAAGTTGTCGACCTTTGTCTCAGAATTAATGGTGAGCTTTATGTGACTGTACCTGGTATTCTTAAAATTGATTAATTAGCAAAGCCACATTTTATTTGAAAGTGCAGACTGAACTCACATTTTCACTCAGTTCCCTAGGGAACTAATTATAAGGTCTGTTCAACATATATCACAACAATATCTCCTATATGGCACAAATAATTATTTAGGTACTGTAAATATCCTTGCAAATATTAAAACAGAACTGCTTCAGCTATTTTAAAGTTTCATTAGAAACCGGTGCTAGCCTTTGCTGGGAAGTTCCAAATATTCCCTGCTCAGGAAAACCAGCAGGTACTCAGTATCATGAAAACATAAGCCCTGTAATGGGAATTTATCACATTCACCTCTGAGCCAGCAAAAGGGGGAAAAAAAGAGACAAAGAGAATATAGCAGTAAAGATTACACAACCCTTAAAAAGAAAAAACAACTCGATCATAAATGTTTAACCACCCAATGATGCTGTTTTTCTCTTCCTTACTCCAAAGCAGCAGTCAATTTTTTCTTTTCAACACCCACTGATACTGCATCAAAAATAAGAGTAGAATATGCAAAAGCACGTTTTTTAGAATAAGACAAATCCTTCTTTCCCATCTTGCACTAGCCTAGGGGTAGAGGAGAGGAAGCAAAACGAAGGGCAAAAGCTCTGACTCAGTCATTGATGTTCATATTCCAGTAGATGGGAAAAAAAGGAGTGGAGTCCCACAATACTGGATATTCTAAGACATTAGCAGAAGTTTGCACAGTAGCACTTACTCTAAAAAGAGTAGACAGCATGCGGGAGAAAGAAACCGCTCATTTGCACCCGGGAAACCAACACACAGAAGCTACCGTTAGTTGAACAAACTCCTCAGGTCTGCAACAGAACTAGAAACTCAACTGCCATGAAACTGTAATTTACCCCTCAGAATATAGATCCACAATACACACAAACACAGCCTTGGAAAGCTGCAGAGTGGCTGCAAAGTAGCTGAGTTACACCAAAGCTCAGATGTTTTTTTTTCTTCTTTTTTTTTTTTTTAAACTCCAGGAGTTCTCAACTTGCATAGGCTGTGCTTGATTCACAGGATTTGACCCCAAAGGCAAATTTCAGAAAGGGGGGAAGAGGGGAGCAAAAAGAAAAAAGCCATTTGATTGGCTCCAAAGCTCTTCTAAATTGGATGATACAGTGCACATCAAGCAGTAGAATAGCTTCCATAGCAACACACACTCTCTCTCTGCTTAGTTATTTCTAGGGCATCTGTCACTGACTCTTTTCCCTGAAAACAGTTGCAGGGAGTGAAGGTTGCTTGCAGACTTGTAAACAGCCACCTACGTTATTTTAGAAGTGCATCTGTATTATTGTCAGAGTGTACCTTGCGAGGGCAGGCAGCAGAAAGCTGCTGTTCCAAATTGATTATAATACAGATTTGTATTTCCCAGCATCTCCCAAACAAAGACTTCAGTGCAGGCTACAAATATACTACAAAAAAACCTGCAAGAGCAGATTAAACTTGCTGAGGTCAGAAAGATTAATTATACAAGAACCATGCTGGCTAGAATATGTAGAATACATACCAGATATTTCCACAGCTAAGCAGAAGACAAGTCTTTCCACAGAGGAAAACATTAAATATTTTTAAAGTCTTCCCCAATCCTATTTTTCTGAAGGCCTGTCAAATACTTTAAAGTATTGATTTACCTCACCTTCACAACATACCAAACACTGTAACTTGAAGTCCAGCATACATACCAAATCACAAAAACCTGTGCAATTATAAAGCTTTAGTTAAAATTGCCTTTAGTCTTTAAAGATTTTCTTGTATTAGTCCATAAGTCATAGAGTATCAGTAGCAATCCTGATTTTCATCACCTTGGAAACACCACTACATACAGAAACACAAACAACAGGAAAATAAATATGGATTTATTATTTGTAATAAGATTTTTTTTCATTCTGAACTTTCTGTATGACATTTTAAGGAATTTCACAGTAACTCAGAAAATCACCCCTAATTCTTGTAATTCTGTGTCAGATTAATAGCAACCATGACCATGATTTTGAAGACAATAAGCACGCAGACAAACAAAGGAGGTCTGATGAGCACATACCACTTCCCCCAACAACAAAATCAGAGGACTTCTGAAAAATAAAGTGGACGACTGTTGTGTGAAACTAAACGTACTGGTTTTATTAACTAAAAAGAGCACAGGTTGACCAATATGTGTCTCTCAAAAAATAGATATTTTAAATGCTCTCATATTTCAGTATAGGATTCCAGACCACAAAATTCTCCAAATAGTCTCTATATACCTCTTCTTAAATCTCACTCAAGCTCTAAAATAAACCTTTGTCCGCACAAGCTTCACATTGGCTCTTTGAACAGGACTAGGCTGAACTCCTAATAGTTTTGCTGCTGTCATGAAAGTAAGAGAGAATCCCTTCATTTTATGCTTCAATTTTTGGCAAAATTAATGGGGGAGTGGAAAACCAACAATAGGTTAAATCTTATGTAATAGCTGAATCCCTAGTGGAAAGTAAGGTGCCATAAATCACAATATGAAAGCTAATTTAAATTTGGGCATATTTCTGGCAGATGAATGTTTTGTTTCTACAACTATGAATGCTCTAAACTCTACAGTGAATATCCAACTTAAATTCTTTAATCTGAATGAGGAAAGTGAATCCAATTCAACTTATTTTCATAATGTGCTAGTTAGCTTTCATTCACTCAAGAAGCAGAGATAACAACATATACGTTTACTGAGACACAATTTACTGGCAAATAATTTATCTCCATCTCATGGATGATGGAGATGTAAGGTGATGAATATATTCTCTGGAGAATTGCTATCTAGCAATTAAGCCTGGTCACGTTTAAGCATTTATTGAAGGCTCACCAGTATATTTGATACTGTTCTCATGAGAGAATAAAGCATTGTTTCAGCAATCAAAAGATGATGCTTTCATATAATGAAAAATTTTTAATAAAGTCATCCACAACACTTTGATGCAGTCAGTTACCAGTCCAAAGCCAACAGCATAAGTACAATAAATATTTTAAAATGTAACAAAACACATAAATGTTGCTAAAAGAATACTGGCACCCCTTTACTTTTGTTGAAAGGAAGAAACAGAAAAAACACATCTATTAGATCATATAGTTAAGTCCTGGGGCCAGCTCAGACTGACAGGTGCAAATAGGAAGTATTTTTAGCTGCTACTCAATTACAGGGACAATGATCACTCAGTAGCATTCTTCATAATCAACTGCAAAGCGATCAAAACCATCACAGAACACACACAGCAAATGAGAAACACTGCCCCAAATGATAAAACAACAGTTCAAACTGCATTTTTGTATTTGTTTTTCAGTAACATTTGCAACCTGCTTTGGTTTGGATACATCACTCACATAGAAACAGAGTTGAACTAATGACAATATTTCAAGGACACAAAACCAAAAATGATCAGGTTAAATCAAGTCAAGATTCAGATCACCTATACAAAATGGAAGTAGCAGCTAAAAATCATTAATAGCCACAAAATCATCAGGGAAACAATGAAACTGAGAAAGGACAACCTTAAACTGTCAATGAAACTTATTACCAAATTGTAAAGATTAAAGGATTTTTTCCTCCAGTTAACTTCAACTGAGATAGATGGAGAAGGGCTGGAATTAAAAAAGAAACAAAGTTATTCAAGCTGCTGTAGACTCGGATGATTACCAGTATTGCTGGAACAAGAAACAGTCATTCCAAATTATAGGAAAATTAGATTTAGAAACAAGAACACTGAATGAAGCAAGATAAGAAAGCAACATAAGGAAAATAGACATTTCATAATGTTTTCTCCAAGACTAAGTTTTGTGAAACTAAAAACTTCAAAGCATCTATTAGATCCTTCTAGTAAAGCTGTCCAGAAATAATTGATGTTTCTCAGTGACCAATTAAAAACATGTAGAAGGACCTTAATATTCACTGAAGTCTTCAGTATCCTAGGTAAATACCTCTGGTTTTGGGTGGGTTTTTTATATTCAAGCAGTCTATAGTCTCTGCAAGTGATGTTTGTTTTTTCAGATCAAAAACCCAGCTGTAAATTAGTTCTGTATCTATCAATAACAGACAAGAACCAATATAGAATAGAATCATAGAATTGTAGGGGTTGGAAGGGACCTCGAGAGATCATCAGGTCCAACCCCCTGCCAAAGCAGCTCCCTAGGACATTTCACTAAGATAGAACTTTGCTGTGCCTTTTTGAAAAGCAGGCAAACTTAATGAACTTCTCTGAAAATAGTTCAGTAGATATATCATGTGATTTATAATATTCTCCATCTTCAAAATAAAGTTCAAGTCCTCCCAAATACACATAAAACCAGGGGCTAACATATTACAGCAGTTTAAGCTGTTACACTGTCACTTCTTAATTGACACTGGATACTACCTGTACTGCCACAGAAGAGCAGCCAGCTAGCTACAATACCCCATTCTCTATCTTCTAAGGGCCTACGCATGTTGCATCTCCCATACTATTTCAGCTGTAGCTCAACAGACAATGGAATACTTCTACATCCCATGAGAAGATAGGACCTTCCAACAAACTAGAGAAAATTTCAGATAACATTTTAAAATCTTCAGATGATCAATATGTCTGAAACTTACTTTACAAAAGGAAATATTTAGAATAGGGAAGAAAGAAACCTGAAAGGAATCTCATGTTGTGATCTCACAATGCAGGGCATGGGATCTGAATTCCTATAATTTTTGAACGTCCACAGAAAAAGAACTTGAGATCAAGCAGCAGAAGATTAAAAAGTCATCCTGAAAGCAAACTTCAACACTGTTCTCAAGGAAAAAAACCCCACAGTGTCTTAACATGCACCCTTCACTTCTGCAATGTTCTACTTCACTGCTACTCAACGATAGAAAGAAAATAACAAAAAGTCTTTTAGGCACCCATGTCCTGATTTTTTTCTGTGTATTATAAGAAATGACAGAGGTCATCCTTAAAAATGTTATAATTAAGTCCTGCTGTCACCAGATGTACAGCTAAAAAAAGAAAATTACATTATGGGTAAAGAAAAAAAATGGTGAAAAAATAGAGGAAACCATTAGGGAAAAAAAAGTAACCTCTTCTGCTAGACTTGCAAGGTGAGGGGAGAGAGACACAGTATCATGTTGCTTGAATAATGTCATTTCCTGTGATGCCCTTTTCTATGCAAAGGTAATTGCGGGTTTAATGTAGGGTGAGATTTAACTCCTTACAAAGAATAATTTTCTTATCTCTCCAACCCCCTTATCCCCCTGTCCCTTCAATTAAAAAACATAATAGTTGGAAATGTGTAGAATCAAAATAATTGATCCTGGCTGGTGACACTCGTAACTTTGACAGTAACCACCTTACACAAGCAACCATCAGACATACTTGCTCCTCAGTGATATTTTAAAAATCCAAGTAAAACAGTGAGGTGATTGGTGATAGTGAGTATATAATGTTTTTGACAATCATGATTTGCAGTAGAACTTGTTTGAATATGATTAGAGAAAAGGACTTCAGCATGAGGCCAACAGATATAACAGTCAAATTCAAATGTGATCATGAAAATCCCTCAGGCTCAGGGAAAGGAGATGAGGACCACTGCTCTGTAACAAGCACAAATTCCACTGCAGCTGCTCAGTTCTGGCCTGTGTGCCCACTCACAGTGCTTTACCAGCAGTTGTAAAGCACTACTGTGTTGAGCCTCTCACCAATTATGCTCCCATCTAGCTGTAATTGTAGCTCTCCACCTCTTCTCCCTTACCCTTAATAGCACTGACTAGTGTAATCAGACCATTTTACACGCTGCTCTCATAGCTGCTGGCCAACTTAAAATCAGCCACATAAGTTACAAGAAAATTCTCCTCTGCTTCCACATGGTAATTATATGCATCTTGTAAGAGCAAAGTTCTAAGAGCCACGGGTTTTTTGTGGGGAAACAAGGCTTTTACAATCACAATTTAGAAAGAAAACTGTTGCAAGGATACAAACTAAAATCCAAGTCCTCTACAATCCATTTCTGTAACTGTTTGGAATTTCTAATGAAAAGAGACATTAAAATTAAATAAAAACATTTAAATGTTTGAAACATTATAGAAGTCTAGATGGTCTAATCATCACTATTGGCTGTACCATCATCTCACATTATGCAAACACTTACTAATAACCTTGCCAGTATATGCTTGGGGATGCAATAGAAAAGGCTGATTCATCAGGAGTAGCACTGATCAGAAGCAACATTGCCCATCCTTAAGACACTGTGTATTGCCTACAGCAGAAGAGGAAGTGCTTTCATCGAGAGAGCTCCAAAGCATTCTCCATGTGACACCACTGGCTCCTGCAAGTCTTTCAGTTAATCATATTTACTGCTGAAAACCAGGGAGGAGCTCCAAAGGGAGCTCTGTGCAGATCTGAAAAGCCATGAAAGCATTCCACATTGTCTAGAGTGGAACAAAGAAAGGATCAAGGTAGAGCAGGCCTAACTGATACATGCCTTTATTTAGAAACCCACCTTTAACAGCTAGATTGCAAAGCAAAGTAATAGAGAATCATTCAAAGATAGGGAACTAAACAGCACCCATTTTTCCAGTAATAAAATGTCACAATACTCTGGCTAAATGTAGACCTTTCAAAGTCAAACCCAGAAATGATAAGAAAACCAGGCTTGGTTTAGTTTTGGTTTGGTTGGGTTTTTTAAAAGGAAGGTAAGGAAAAGGCTCCAAACCAGGAGTCCCATTTTCTTTAGCAAAAACTTGGTTCATCATTTATCTTATTCTGAACTCATTGAAGAAGTGTAGAGGCTGCTGTGAACTACAGCCAACTAGATCAGAGTCAAAAAAGAACAAAGGGAAAACTGCTAGCTGTCCAACAGATGGGGTCATTAGCCACACTTAGGGGAATCCAGCAAAAGCAACTAAGAATGACTATCAGGGAGCACGGCTTTCAATGACATTTAACAGGAAACCTTGCTTTTTTAGCCTGGCCTGTATTTTTAAATTGGTATTTCATTCTAGTTCATTTGTCTTGCCTCTTAGCTCTTTTTATTTCTGTTATTTCAAATTCTTGCTTTACTGTTGCAAACCTGGAAAAAATGCTTTTTCTGAGCTATACAAAAATGGAAAATGCCCTAGGTTTCTGGGTAATACTTGAAAATTATATTAAATATTTTAATAATAACCCTAATAATTGAACTGGATCCCATATTGCTGTCAGTCAACACCTTGATTTTTCTGACTATCTGCTTGATTTCCTGCTCTTACTCTCATACATCTCTGAAACAAAAAGTACAATCTTTAGAAGCACTGTATCTGCAGCACCTACAAATTTCAGCCTAGATTTATGGAGATTAAATGTTTTGGACATCAGATAAAGCTGTACCCTAACTGCTAATTGAGCAAATGCAAAGATTCACAAATACAGTATTTTCATACATAAATTTGGTGATGGGGTGGCATGGATTTAGGATTATTAAATCTACCCCTCAAAAAAAAAAAAGTATAAAAACAATAGCCAAGAGTACAACTCAGCAGAGCCTTTCATAAACTTCTGGTGCTTGCCATCAACTTTTCTGAGGCTGCTGAAACCCAAACACTTGTTTTCCAGATAGAAGATGCTCTACATGTGCCCATTGTGACATACTGTGGGGAGTATTCATAAGTAATTATTCAGTTAGTTACATAAAATATGTATGTATTTTGAATCACATGAAGGAAAGTAAACGCACTGGTTCTGTGAAAAAGGTGTATCAGCTTGCATGGCAACAGAGAACAGACTTTAAATGACCATAGCTGTCAAAGGCAAGAGCTAGATACTACTGTTGTAGTCACAGTACAGTACTGGAAAGGTAAAAACACTTGCAATCTTAGATCACACCAAATGACAGAACTGAGTTTTCTGTAAAATTTTATTCATGAAAGGGTATATAATAAAAGTAAAAGTTAAAGAAAGTTCCAAAGAGTAGGAGAAGCTGGCTAGAGACTGCCTTTTTGAATATGCATCCTTCCTAACACAAGCTGGCAAGTGAACTTTTCTCCCAGTATGGTGTACCCCATGCATGTTTTTCACTGCTGTAGTTTCCTGGCATAGCTAAGATTTTTTCTAAGGTATGGGGCACTGGCAAAGGAAGAGAGGAAAGAGGTCACATTCACAGGAATTCCAAAGTATCTTGAATTCTGTTTAAAATGCTGTCAGTCTGTATTCTTGTAACTAGTCCTGCTAATGAGAGAAGTAAACAGCATACATCTCATTTTTTAAATATCTCTTCTTTACCATGGCATAAATTGTTCTCCTTTGTCACAGCAGACATACAAGGCTTTCGTTCTTTCAACTTGTAGTAGCAGGGAAATACAAATTTAAGGAGTTGATATACCCTCCTGATGTCAGGTTACAGTTTACTACTGAAACAATTTCTTAATATACACGGTTAAGATACTGTATAACATTTAGTCATGCATGACATTGGTAATACATATTTGCAATAACTACCTACTTCCTTTTATTTTATGAAAGTGTGCTTATCTTTCAATGTGAAAAACATATCATCATGACTGAAAAAATACTGTATTCTGAGCAATTTAGATGTAGATATACAGTACTTAATAAACAGTGTTATGGCTATCTGCAATTCAGGCATTATATCAACTCAAACTCTTGGTTTCCATTTGATAATCATTTCTGAAAAGGAAACTGCACAGAAAGAAGGTGGTTTCTTGGAGGATTTTCTCATCTTTACTAAAAGCTACTATCTTTCTTTATGGAGAAAATGAATAGTAGAAAAAGTTTGTTTGAAAGAAATTTTGAAGTTAACATGAATGTCAAGGAAACTGACGCCTTATTCACTGTGCATAACATACCAAGGAAGTTCAATTAGCATAAAATGCCAGTTCATCTCAAGACTACTTTTATTTCAAGCCTATATTCATTTTATATATATTTTATAGCTTCTGACTCATGTTAACAACAGTTAAATGAACAACAGCTGCCTGGACAGCTAAGTGAGGACTGACAGGCTATGTGGATAATAGTATGTTTAACAGAAAAATAGAACTTGACATCAAATGAAGCAGGTGCTCTCATTACCTAGCTCAGATTGATTTAATCAGGAGCATTTTGGGACAATTAGTTGGCTAAAACAGAATTTCAAATTCCTCCTTCCCCGCAGAGGGAGAAGCGGAGCAGGCACTAAACAATAAAAAGGAAAAAAACTGGCAAAGAAGCAACTTAACAGAACATCACAGGAGAAAGAGCCTACAAGAGGGAAGAGGGACTTCTCTCAGCAAATGTAACAGAAATAATAGGCCCAGAGACATGAAAGAGGGAATGGTCAAAAGTCCACGCTGTGATTTTTAAGGAATGCTTTCTATCATTTATTTACAGAGCAATTTTCCACAACTGCCTGTGGTAATCTTCCCTAAATACTTAATGTAACTGTACAGGTAAGTAACATTGAGACGCTTCAGAGAAAGAATCATTTGAGCCATCTTATATAAATGGAGTGGAAAAATCATAGAATCACAGAATGCTTTGGGCTGGAAGGGACCTCAAAGATCATCCAGTTCCAAACCCCTGCCAGGGCAGGGACACCCTCACTAGACCAGGTTACCCAAAGCCTCATCCAACTTGGCCTTGAACAATTACAGGGATGGGGCTTCCACAGCCTCTCTGGTCACACTGTGCCCGGGCCTCACCACTCAGTAGTAGTTTCATTCAGTAAAGTCGCAGCCTAAAACAACAGGAAATGGTGCCTACATTGTAATGAACAAAAATGGCCTATTTGACCAGAGTTTAACTGACTAAAGCAGAGGACAGTTTTCCTGATCTCATCTCCTGCCTTTCCCTCAGATTTAATCAGCTAAACAAGATTGGTACGTTGCAGCAACCCAAGAGTTGTTTAGAGGGGTTGAATTTTTTTTACTGTGGTGGGGATTTTTTGTTGTTTAGGATGTCCCCAAAACCGTTACAAATACAAGCATTTTATGAGTTTTCAAATGACCTGCACAACTGAAGCCACATCTTACTTACCATGAATAATTGAATACAAAATAACAAAGAAAAAAAAATTTAATGTTTTTCATATATATTAATCTATGTATTAATAATCTATTGTTGTTCACCAAGCAGACATACCATTGCCACTGCAGAAGACAGTTTTGCAAGATTCCAGCCAAACTGTGGTAAACTTGCAACAGTACTCCAGCGCTGTAAGAGAAAGGTATAATGATGCAGAAGTTAGAACATATCACAAAAGAGGTTTATCTTTAGCATTCATGAATGTTTCTAATTTTCTCCTTCCTTGCCCCCTAATTTCTTACCCATGAAAAAACATTAATAGTGACCATCATTCCAGTTTCTTTATAAGTAACAAGAAAACGGTCTTTCTAGCACAAATATATAATGTATTTTTATCCTACAAGGCTCTCCTTTATAAAGTTTATCATCTGTTCTTTATATATGATGAACATCACAGCAAAATGTTTGTGATGGGTATGGAAAAACAATAGTTTGTGATATGATGTAGTCAGACACAATGCCCATGCTTAGAGTAGCTGCAAACATCTTTAGTAACAGGATTGTATAAGCACACTTAAAACAGAACGTCTGGAGCCATCATTAAAAAAAAAACAAACCAAAAAACCCACAAACCCCAAAAACCTACCACCAAACCAAAAAAACCCACAAACTTCCCAAGTTCAGAAAAGGAAGACACAATAAATTATTCCATTTTCTGAAATACTGAAAATATTGAACTGGTCTAGTTGCTGGTGATTTTAATTCTTCAGGTCAGAATTTAGAACCACATAGAAAAACATTTTGTGTTTGTTGATTTTGAATTATTGAGATTTCTTTCTTCTAGAATATGGGAAACAGACTCATTCATGTGTTCGGTTCCTGAGCCTCACTTTTGGCTGGCATGATTTAAATAGCACATCTCATACTGACAAGTTCCTTCATGCTGACAAGGAAGAAAGTTGCAGTTTTCCTTTTTATTTTTCAGGTCTCCTTATGCTTATTTAATGAAGCATAAATATGGATGGCACCTTCCTCCTTACATCAGTTGAAAACACACAAAAATACATTCAGCTGCAAAAGCACCTCTTTTCTAACCAGTCTTTTAATTGTTCCCTTCGTTTTCATTATTATTATAGAGACTAATGCTTACTTCAAACACGAGCCAGTCAATCTCCAAAACAATCTGTCCACACAGATCATCACACTGATTTCAGAAAAAGTATAAGAAAAAAAACATACGCAGCACTCAGAACAAGAAAATTCTTTCCTGTATTAAAAACATAGTTTCATATCATTATTCTTTGACTTCATTCCCACTTATTGGATGAGTGTTCAATATTAACTTTTTTAATGTTGCTCTTTCCTCTGTAACTATAATTAAGAGTCTGTCAGCCAGTGCTGCATGGGATCAGCCATACCTAACAGGTAATGCTAGCTAAGCTCTTCCTGCCAGATTTCTAGTCCTACTGCCAGAGGACATGGAAAGAGTTGATTGTCTTCTTCACAGAAATATTATGCAGTGTTTTATCAAAGGACATTCCTGTTTATCCAGTTTATTATCACTGGATGCTGCAAACTGGCTTGTAACATTCCTCTGCTCCTATTCCATCTCCTACTTGGTAGATTATTCTCCTTCTCTCAGCTCACTCTTGCCTTTTCTATTGCTTTCTTAGTGTTATGGGGATTTTTTTTTATCTTTTTAGGCTCATTTATTTAAGGGTTCTGGAGGTGAAGAGAAAGTGGTATATAGCTGAAGTAACCAAGAAAAGATGTCTGCCAGCAACAGGCAAATACTGACATGCAGGACAACACCCAATACCTGACTGCACAAGTTGTTCAGGTCAGTTTGGTTAACATGAAAAATGTCACTGATATTGATCAGGCAAATCTATTCCAATAATGATATCCAGAACAATGTTTTTATTTTTTACAGCTCTAGTTGTCTGCGATATGTAGAGACATTATTAATTAGCTACTTACTATCTGCTCTTCTTGCAGACTCCATCATAAAACTTATTATATACTCTCAAATCTATACATTCAGATTCAGGAAAAAAATAATTTTAAAAAAATCCATTAATGGCACACTTACATGCCCACACACACACGGGCTGCTGGGCTTCAGCTCCACCCATTCGCCAGATCACTCAGTCCACGTCCCTTCCATCCCAGAAAGCGTACCACCGCCTTAGCACCGCACAGAGCCTGCTGGGGCAGCACGAGCAGGCCTGCTTCACCTGCAGATCGGGGTGACTGGAGCAGCAGACAAGCACATGGAGTTCTTCTGGTTCTGTTTTTGCCTTCTTCAGAACTGTAAACTATAAAAACATAGCTTTCTAAGTAATAATCCATTATTATTTGCATGTTTTAGTTTTGCCTCCTGACCTTTGCTCCAATGCTGTCCTATCAACCATGATAATTATTTACTTTTACCTCTGATGAACACTGCTGAAGCAATTACACACTTATTTAATTCAATTGGCAGTTAATATTCATATATAGTGCATCGGACCACATTGCCCTTTAAATTAAAATAGACTTTTAAAAACCAAACAAAATGCCCAAAGAAAGAGGTGACTGTGCTGCTGACAAATAGATCTATCTTCAGAGCAGTTTCAAAGTCTCTCAAAGTCTCAGACCTGATGAGTGAAAGGTTTATGTCAAATGTCTCAGACAGAGCTCTTAGTTCAGGTAAGCATTTGCATATCAGTCATTTTTCCATAGTGTTTTAAGGAATAATATTCAAAACCATGGGGCACTGAGCACAGTGGACCCAGCTTTGAGTGCTACATTAGATGAGCCAACTTCCTGAGGTCCCTTCGCACCTGAAACATTCTATGAGTATATGAACTGGATTATAAAACTCACATAGATTTCCACAGGAGTAGGGTTAAACCAATACTAAACATATAATGCCTGACTGTTAGAGCTGTTCATAATCTTCTAGCTTTCAAATTACATTAGTAAAAGCAACTGGTCACTTAGCACTTTTGAAAAGCAGAGCACCTACCATTCTGTTAAATATAAGTTATTTTTAAGTGTTTGCTACTTAAAATATTGATCTTCATATAAGCCGTTATCAAAATATACCTGGAAGGATTTTGTGCATGTGCTACTTCCTATTTCTAGATTGAAATAATATTTCTCATCAGAAATATCTTGTCAGGTGTTTCTTGTGTCATTGCCACAGCTCAAAAAATGAGGGCACACACAAAATTCAGAAAAGTTTATCAAAATAGACATCTCAGTTGCCTACAAGAGACAGCCTGTGACTGTCTTTTGGGTTTGTTTGGTTGGTTTTTCCCTTTACTTTTCTAGATCTGTATCTGGTAAAAATGTATCCGAGTAAAGCAAGCACTTATTTTCTCATGTCCTCCCTCCTGTTCTATACCATATATTCATCATTTTTCTAATGAAGGAAGATTTTTTCAAGTGGATTTAGAGATTTGACTTTCTACAAGAAAGGAAGGAGAGACGATGAAGATCCAGTTAATTCAAGTTGAGTGAACAACAGGCAAACAGGTACTGCTGAGCAGGAATCACCACCCCAAAAGAGAGAGCATTTCATTTCAAAGAAAGGAGAACATATCAACATGCACTGTGTAAGAGAATAATACAGATGAGAAAGCAAATCTATGAATCAAAGTAGAAAGCTAACTAACCCTGCAGCAGATTCTTCCAGCCAACCGGAGATATAAAGGACAGAGTTTGAAGGATTTTCACATTTACTCAAGATAAAATATTCATGAGCCTGCAATATTAACACACCAGCACACTGATTCCCAGAGACAGAGCCCTGGTATTCAGACAGGACATGCCATTCCAAGCTGACACATTTCCTCATGGCTTCATTGTATTTACAGATCATCCAGGGGCACCATCAAGGGCTCAACTACAAGGCTGGTCAAGTATCCACTGTACAGCAATATATCTTCTACATTTGTGCTTTGTGGGAGAAGATGGATTTCATACACTACACAGCTTCTAAATAGTTCCTATAAAGTGTGAAAGATGAGTAAATTATGAAGAACGAAGGAAAGTGTTGTAGGATAGAGCTTTATTCTAAGCTTTAGCCAGCAGAAAAGGAACTCTCAGTTCACAGCAGTAAACATGCAAGCAAAAACAGAAGGGAGAAAACCTAAGGAGCCTTTTAATCTGAAAATTCCACCATTCCTGTGGGGTCAATATAAGTGAAAAATTAGTCCTGAGACAAAATTCCTCCTGCTGAAAGACAAGAAAAAAAACTAGGGCTTCTAGCATACATGTAAAAACTAAAATTGTGCCATGTTGTTCTTTCCCCATTCTTCCTTCTCACTCTAGTATTTCATGCAGTCCAGAAATTATCATTACAACTACTGTTAAGACTAGTTATCTGACCTCAATTCCATATTGGGCAGGATGTCATAAATCAAGTAAAAAAAAAAAACCAACCCAAAACAAACAAAATCCACACTGAATAAAATAACCAGATACATTCCTCAGGCAAAAGCTCCCTAAAAATTCCAGAATTAACTTTTAAAGTGACTGACTCTCTTTGTGTCACAGCGTTTACTTTTGGACTAAAAGCGTTAGAGACATCTCTGTCTTCATCCAAAGAGTATGTTAAATGATGACCACAGCCACCCCCTGGGAGCCTGCAAATTGCACCGGAGACATTGTTCATGTTATTGCAAGCGGAACTTGGCTGCACATAAAAATTTGCTCTACAATATATCAGGCTTGTCTTAAATTGTTGAGGAGTACCTTTCATCTTGGATTGGATGTGGAGATACTACAGATTATCTACATTCAGATTAAGAGTTCTTTGCCTCTGTTCATTTCTATAGTTTTGCAGGAAGAATCAATGCATAAACAAGTGGAAATAGGTCAGGGAAGCTGATGCACATACAGTCAGACCCCAAAAGTATGGGAATTCTACATGAGAGTCCCAAAATGAAACAAACTTGCTATTTCATTTACAAGTGAATAAGCAAGCTACTTGTTCCAGTTAAATAAGCTGTTATGTTCCAAGAACATTCAGCTGAACCCATGGATACTAATATGCTTGGGTGCCATAGTGCAAAGCAACATAGTGCGTCTATTTTGGTGTCTGTTTACTGGATACATAATTACAAGCAATAAGTGCATGCATCTTTCCATCCCTCTCAGAAAACCACCTTTCACACTTTATTATCACTTACTAAAGCCTACTGCTGGCTTGATTGAAGTGTGTAGGCTGCACTATACTTACCTGCAAATAAAGCACCTTCATTTGGTTCTTAAGTTACTTCAGAAGCTCTCCCTGTTATTACATGAATCCTGTTCATATTACGAATTTCACACACTTTACTGCTTTTGTGTTTCACTTAAAATCGTGTTTATTGGTGGCACAAAAGTAAAGCTTGACTAGTAATGCCTGCCTTTTTCTTTTCATACTTTCCCTCCTGGGATGCAATTCAACTCCCATTATTAATGTGAATTATTCATCTCTGAAAACCTTTCAAGTATGTCTGAACCAAGCAGGTTCTTACATTTTCTACCCTTGGAAGAGGGAGAAGAATCATATTACAGAGTTTCCATCCTTTGATATATATGATTTAATGGTAGAATTTATATCACCACATCTTTCTCAACAGATACAGTTGAAGTCCCAATCTATATCTAGATGAAGTACTGTACCTAGCCAAAATCTGTTTTCTACTACAGGATCACAGGATCATTTCTCACAACTTCTTCAAATCTAAGGCTGTTCTGACATCTCAAGACTCCTAGATCTCAAAATTCTGAAGACTAACATGTAAAAAAGTAAAGTAGGCACACAGAAGTATCTATATGGTTAATTTTATTTAATATAAATTGAAAGTGCATGGATTTGGGACATATATTTTATTATTACTTGCACTGTGCCTACAATATTTTAATGTCTTTGAAAAAAAAGTCAATCCCTTTACCTGCTTTCAGAAATGTTTAATTAAAGAAGAGACAATTCTAATAAGTTATCAAACATCTAACTCTGTAAAGAGAGTTTTTATCCACAGACTCAAGTTCAGTAACTATATGATCTCCCCTGCCCATGTAATGTTCCTAAAAGCAATATTTTCTTTAGTCCCATTTCAAAAATGAGATGTGTAAGTTCAAAACAATAAGAAGTATGTTAGAGCTTAAGATGATGTGAAAACATAGTTGTCATCTGCTATCAGCTATCTCCTTCAACTCTCCTCTTTGGTGAAATGATTGCCACAGGAAAAAAGTAGGTAGACAATCAACCCTGCTGGTATCAGGGATTTTTTTTCCTCAAAATTGGCTTGTGTCAGGTAAACAAAGTGAAAGACTGCTAAACAACATAGTTTTTATTCTCCAGTTCTCCAGTAGTGAATGAGGTTTATGTATCAGATTATATATATATAACCATACACACTCAAACCCAGAATGATGAGAACTCTTAATGCTGCAACTTGAAACACTTAGTTGTGCACATCTTGGTCACGTGAATTTCAGTAAATTGAATTAAATGGAGGCTACTGCATTCTGATTGCCTATTTTAGAAAATTAGAAAACTTTGCTGTCTATACTAGTTTTGGAAGGAAATAAATTAAACAGATGCATCACCAGCCTGTCATTTCTCGTCTCCTCCCTCATAACTTTTGAACGAATTGGCTAATTTTGATCAAATTTGACAAAAGGGCCTGGTCTCAAATAAATGAAGTTCCAGTATGCTTCCATGAGAACTGACAGTTGAGTAGGAGATAAAGACTGACATGAGTTTTCCTAGTGATGAAAATATTGCTGTGTAAGCTCAGCAATTATCTATTACGTTTGACATACCTTCAAGTCAATCACTGTGTATATATCAGCCACACAATCCACTCGCATGTAATTCAGAAGCAATCATAGGTCTTCTGTTTCTCACCCAGACACAACCTAGGGACCAGAGGAATGGTTGGCAGTATATTTTGGAATCAGTGGAGAAGCTCGGCTTTACAGATGAAAAGTGAATGGAGCTGTAGTTCAATTGGACATAAACTCATTTGAAACCCGGCTTCAGCACATACAGTGCAATCAAATGAATTTGTTTGCAAAGTGTTTGTAATCATTAACTCCCTATAATCCAAAACAACAAAAAAGAGGAAAAGATCAGAAAATGTCAGGCTGATTATGATTTAACAATATTGCAAACAAGTTGCTATTTATACTTTCCAGTGTTAATTTAAGTAGGCCAGTATCTCAGCACTCTTGAACCTTTTCATGCTATCACCACTTGATCTAGGAGGACACAAGCTATCATACCCTTTTTAGGCGGGTCCACACTAGCTCTATCACCTCTGCTCCCCTGATTACTCCTGTTTACCTTTCCTTCTTATTAAGGAAAAGGATTACATTACCGTTTATGCAAAGGTGTGGCACCAGGAATTCATGTTCCATTATTCTAGTACTACAAATCCTTGATCTTTTCCAGTCATGGCTTTCAAAGTCAGTATTCCGTTCTGTTGATGAAGGACTATACTTACATTTGCTCAGACCTAATGAACACTCCAGAACTGGAGGTCCATCAACATTACAAAAGTACTTGTTTGAATTACCATTTAGCAATCATACCCTCCCTCGTCTAGATGTTACAGAGCATCCAGGATAAGAAATCATTCCAAAGAAATCTGCATTGCAGTCATCATCAAAGTGAATAAATAAAGCAAGCTGATAGGACACACTAGGCAAATAGCTGTGATCTTCATAGGGAAAGGTAATGGATTTATTTTTCATCTTTTCTGAAATACAGTTTTCTTCTAGATTCAGAGGCCTTCATGTTAAATTCAGTATTTTTAGCACCCACACGACCATCTAGAATTAAATTGCAGCAGTTCTTTAGCATCTGAGTAAGAAAGCAATGATAGATCACTGTGATTCTCCTCTCCTTGTACAGTAATCAAAGAATCATTTACTAAAAGGCTGAATTTCTTCCAAAAGCAGAAATCACACAGCTCCATCTTGTGGAAGATACGATTCCTCGTGCAATGTCACAGCTCAGTTCAAGTCCTGCAGTTGACTTCTACCTTTGTTAACGGTTTAGCTTTAGATGATTTTACCTACTGGATATATTTAATAAGCATTTTACCCAACTTCATCAAGAGCAGGAAAAATCTGCCTTGCATTTTTATATTTATTCCTCTGTTTCATTTATTTTCCTGTAAAATTTTACCAAACAGATCTGTCCTGCAAGAGTTCATGTTTGTACCAAGTGGTACAGAATCAGCTACTTAATTTTCTTTCTGCCCTTTGTCTTGTAAAAGGCTGATCACCTTACAGAAGAGTCCTCAGAGAACATGAAATATACTAGTACTTTGATTTTCAGCCTAGTGGTACTTCTTAGCGGGAAAGATTTCCAGTTTAGATGGAACAAAAATGCAGAGCAGCAGAGTTAGTCTCATTCGTGTAAATGAAAAGAGAACTCTAATCTGTAATTCTTTCATAATCTAATGGCATTAAAGTAAACCAAGTCATAACAACTTTTATCTCAGATGAGCCAAGTAACTTTCCACAAGGTGACAAAAATTAATTTCCTGGATTCTGGAGACAACCAGGGGATTGATCCTTACTCCTTTGTTCCTTTATTGCAGTCTTGTCCCACTGAGAGCTTTGGAAGGGACCATACATCTGAAAAAAACATCACCATATGCATTGCACAGATGCTGATTCTATTACTGTTGTGTTGCAAAGTGTAGTCTGTATCTTCCTATTTTCTCCACCCTTCTGTGGTAAGTTTAGTGTTGCAGGGAGAGAGAGTTTTGAAGTCCTCAACAAGCACAAGTTTTTAATTACTCTTTGTGCTTCTCTTCAGCAACTTCTTAGATAATTATGACACCATTTACCGTAAAAGGTAAATTCCAAATTTAAAGTATTTCAGGAATTCAAGCTAAGACTTTTAGAGTGACAAAAACACCAAGAATTTGAAAATATCTGAATGATAAGGGCCTCTTTTTAGAACAGCAATTATTCATCCTCTTATGTTATAATATTTATCTAACAACTCTTTGGTCATTAGGTGAGAATTTAATGGAAATTTTATTTGAATTTTGTTAGAAATTTTATTTTTATTTGGAATTTTATTTGAAATCTTAAAAAAATTTGCTATACTAAAAAAAAAAAAATTTAGTCTACTCTCACATATTCATTATTGTCCTGTCAGTAATATTTCTCTATCAGATTATTCCAGCCAGCATTCACTGAAGTTTTCTGTAAAAACAGAGAGTAACATGACTCATGGAACAATTCACTCATGACTCTGGGAACATATCTCCCATTAATCTACAACTGAAATGCATGAGTGGTCGCAAATGACCACAAACATTCCCTCAAGTCTTCTAATTTAATTAAAAGGATGCATGATCCTAAGTATTTAATCTTTTTTAATTACTTCTAAATTAATTTTCAGTCTGAGAGGTGGAAGTCCTAAGAGTAAAAGCAAGGAATTGTGCAGAGGAGCTTCTGCTGATCTTCAGAGGTACCAGATCTGCATGATGAATGTCAACACAATAACAAAAGCCACCTACTTACTAAAATACTGTTTTGGACTAAAACAGTCTGACTGAATTAACACTTACGGGGAGCTGGGCTTGTTCAGCCTGGAGAAGAGAAGGCTGTAGGGGTACCTCATTGCAGCCTTCCTGAAGGGAGCATACAAACAGGAGGGGATTCAACTTTTTAAAAGGGTAGACAATGGCAAGACAAGAGGGAATGGATTAAAACTAAAGGAAGTAAGGTTTAGATTAGATATCAGAGGGTGGAACAGGCTGCCCAGAGGGGCGGTGGATGCCCTCTCCCTGGCAGTGTTCAAGGCCAGGTTGGATGGGGACCTGGGCAACCTTGTGTAGATCCAGACCTGAGGTTGGTGGCCCTGCCTGTGGCAGGGGGGTTGTAGCTCTATGATCCTTGGGGTCCCTTACAACCCGTGCCATTCTATGATTTTATGATAAACAAAAAAACACAGTAAAGAAAAAATTTCTAAAAATCACCCCAAATCTGTATTATTAGTTATGACAAGACGACTCTAGGGTGAAAAAACAGAATAGCATCTTAATTATTGCCCTACAAAGCATATTTTACACCACTCTTTGAGACAATTCACCATCACTTCACCTTCCTGAATTCACCTCCCATACTGAGAAACACTTTGGTAGTCCTCTCTTCTGGTAGGAGTCAAAACAGTAACTCTCCAAGTATGACTGAGAAGAAAAACACCTCATCTCTTCTGCTAACTTTTTTTTTTTTTTAAATTGTATGAACTTTCAGGAATAGTATCAACTTGATTTCTTGATATTAAATGTTGAAATTATTTTTCTTTCTCTGTGGAGTATTACAATTACTCTGAAACAGTGAAAGCCAAAACCTACAGAAAGGATGCAGAAAAAGAAAGGAAAGACTTTCCAAGGTTCATATCCACCCCACAAATAGCTGTTAATCCTGACAAGAAACAGCTACCTCTGAATGTAGATGGTTGTAATAGCTTATCCTCTTTATCCAGTCAGTCTTTGGATCATATTCTAGAATCTGCTAACAAGGTTGCCAATTAGAGCCAATCGTGGCAGGTTTTTCTGTGATATGGTCACCTGTTCAAGTGAAATTGGGCTGATAATATCAATCTACTTCACATCTGTTTCTAAAGAGCCTTTGTAACCTCAAGTTACTACCAAGATTAGCCAGATTGAAATATTAATCCATAGGTATAAACAACATATTCCTCTACCATAAAACAAGCTACATTGTGCAGTTTATAGTTGGAAGTACTCTTGGGCTTTTCAAGAAAGTGCCAAGAGACTACTGCTAGAAAGATAAAGTGATTTGTTCAATAGGGCTACAATTATTTAATTCCCCAAAAGTAGGGGATTAAAAATTATGTTAATTAGGATAAATATTAAAGAAGAATTAAAGCATTAAACCAAACAACAAAAGAGTTGCTGAGTATTACAACTGCTATAAATAATATCTTACAGTGATACTCTGTGCTGCATATAGTGCTTAGAAGGTATATAATTACACACTTGCTGCCAGTAATAGTCATTTAATCACCCTTAACCCTATGTATTTTCATTATGTCAGTGTACACCATTGAAACTCAAATGTTATCAAAACATGACATTAGAAATGATTTTGTATTTCCTATTTTAGACTGAAAAAACGTATCACTATATGATAACTATGAGGCAGGTCATTCTATTAAAAAGAGGATGAAATACAGTAATGAAGGCTGTTTCCCAGTCATCCTCTTATCTATTCCTTTTCCAATACACGTGTATTTTGAATAAGGCATTGAAAGTGTAATCCTGAATTCACTGGTAATCTAAATGGGAGAATTGGCTGCAAAAGAAATCAAACATCAGATTCAGGGCAGAGAGAATTAAAAAGTAAAATGCCTAGAAGACTTAGCAGGTAACTGTTTTAATATGAAAGCTCTTGTTTTACTCTGCATGAATAAAAGTATGATCCTTTGGATTGAAAAGTACTTTAATCAATGTTCAAGGGTTTTTAAGAATCTCATTATATAGGATTATGAACATTTGCAAATAGGGTCATGTCATAATGCTTCAAAGGCTAAAAAGTTACATCAAGACATATTTTCCAAAACTCTTCAAAATTTTTCGAAATCATAAGCCCTACCCAATATACATTACCACATTCAAGCATTCTCTGTGAATTTTAGCAACATCAGTTTTTTATACATATATAACTGTTCTCCCTCCCCCACTGTTTTCCTATGATAATGACTACATCTGCACAACTTTATCCAAAAGTAAGTAGTAAGAATTTCATTTAAATAAAATTTAAATAAAAGTTACAAAAAATATTTAATTTAATTGAATTTACTAAACAACAGTGGGACAAGGATTTAAAAAACCCAAACCACTTGGATTATGATTGAGCACCTCTATGGCAGTTTTGTAAATACACCTTCTGAGGCATTGTTGTTTCATTAGTGAAACAAAAATAATTGAAGTTAATCAACAGAGATTTCATAGAATTATCAAAGTATCTGACATAAGACTTTGGATTTCTCAATGTGTGTATAGTGGCTTATTCAATATTTTACAGAGGTAAGTTTATTTAGTTTTCAGGTATATATACCTGGACCTAAATGATCACCTAAACTCTCAAAGGAATAAGTTAATACTCCATTTACTGGAGACAATTCTAGTGATTCTAAGTTTTATAAAAAATAAAGTCAGAAACTCATAATACATGAATACAGCTCCCAAATCCAGAAATAAAATGTGTTTGTTTTAAACAAAAGCTTGATGCTAAACTAAGAATATTTATGTGGCATTTTACATACTGGGAAAAAGGCAAAAAAATTAAAGAAAATATGGACCATTCCTTCTATATTTTAGAACTCATTATCTGTGAGAGGTATTGAAAGAAGTTGAGTTCTCTTAACATTTTAGATAATCTTCAAAATAATCTGTATTTCAGGCAGCTTTTGATTGTTCAGCAATATCATCATCAGTTTTACCCTATAATGGTAAAACAACTAGAGAGTGCAAGAGACCCCCTAGTATTAACTGTGAGCTTCTGAGTCTGCCCAAAGCCAACAGGGACGTGTACCAGACATGGAAAAGCAGACAAATGTATATTGAGAATTGTAACGCCATTACCAGGGCATGCTGGGATGCAATCAGAAAAACAAAAGCTCAGCTCAAACTGAATTTCGACAGAGATGTCAAAAATTACAAGAAAGGGTTCTTCAGGTAAGTAAACAAGCAGCAGAAGCAGGAGGAAAACATTGGCCCACTGTTAAACAAGAGAGGTGAATTAGTCATCAACAATGCTATAAAGGAAAAGCCATTCATTGCTGATGAGAAACACAGTGGTCCAGAAATGCTCGATGGATATAATCCCAGCAAATAAAGATATTTTATTTCTGTCAGGATCCATTAAAAAGCAAGGTAAAATAACAAAATTAAGGAAGTCTCATTTTCCTTTTCAATTCCATAACAGCTAAGGACAATTTGATAGAACACAGTTATCTTTAGAATTTGTGAGGCTAATAAAGTATTCCAACCAAATGACACATGAAAAAGTAATTGCCTCAGATGTATGTGAACTGATGGGGTGCAGTAATCAGAACTGAGAAAACATGGCAGCACAACTAGTTTTGGACAAACCAAAGGAAAAAACAGGAATGTTTTAAATTGTCTCTCTTAGGGGAAACAGTCCCTTACTGTATGTGTCAGGATACAGACTGTCAGGGCAGAGTCTTCTGTAAAGTGGAAGATAAAACTTAGGCTCAAATATAACTTTTTTTTTTAAATATTTTGTACTAACAGAGGAAGGATTGTCAGTTTTACACACAGACATGGTTGCAAAAAGCTTTCTAGTCAATATACATGTGTTCATGGAGGTCTGTAAACAGCAGATGTGAGGAAGGTAAGAGCAGAGAAAAGGTCTTCATCTGACAGTAACCTTTTGTGGATGCCTAGGGAAGAGTGTGAAAGCACAGGCAGCACATAGTGAGACTGTCGAATAGGAGCTCCTCCTCCTAGAGCTTAGGTCTCAGCATTTCATATCTTTGGCTGCTTTTTAACACCGTTACTTTTTAAAAACCCATCTAACCTTCTTCCATCCACTGTTTTCATGATAAAAAGGAGGCTAGGAAGTTGAAGCAAGCAAAGAAAGAGGCTTGGAGCAGCAAAAAGGATAGATTAGAGAAGGACAGAATAAATGGGATAGGACTTGCAAAAGCAAGCAACGCTGCTTGGAAAATAAGGATACAAAGACTGGGGGCAAAGATTTTTTCCATGTGCAGCTCTGCAGTTCTCCACCCTTAAGTAACAGTACTGGAGGCTTTCTAGGAAGTTACGTAAGAGACAGCATTAAGCACACATGCTGACAGCACTGAAGGGGGACATTTTAACCTACTGCATCCTAAAAAAAACATTAGGGGGTACAGTGAAACCCAAAAAGATTAGTTCAAACAACACTACACATATTTTTTACTTGTATGCATCTATATGGGATGTCAGACAACCCACCAGTGCATCACTTATCTTTCTTAGCCATACAACTCTAGATATGTATTGAGCTTTGTCTCTCATGGCACAGGTGTCAAGATTCTAAGAGAAGCCCCTTCCAGCAGTTGTTTTCAGAATTTTTTTTAATTTTATTTTTTTTACAGGATGCAGGGGATTGTGAACTCTAGAGGAAAGACAGTGGTTGGTAACAGCACAAAGAAAGATGGGAATGTAGATTTGGTATATTAAGAGTGTGTCAAAGAAGATGAGCTATTAATGGTACTGAAATTGCACCATTCATTTGTTAAAATGAATATGCTTGACTGTAGATTTGTCAGTCTATATATTTTGATTATATTCACCACATAGCTCAGCAGTAAATTACTGCAATTAACTTTGATTCTTTAGGATCCACAGGAGTAGCATATGCACATTTCCTGGCAGAATCCAGAATTCAACTCTAAATTCTTGTCTAAAAAGTTTGTACAAAGCAAGTCGTTGCATTCAGACGTGCTCCCAAACTTCAGCAGGAATTCTAAAGAGATCTAAAGCAATACTGGTTTCTTAAATTTCCCATAAGAAAAAAGCTTCTAAAAAATCCAAAGAAAATGAAGTATAGCTGTCACAGTAAAGTTTGAAAAAGAAATACAGCCCGAGTTCATTTCTTAACAAACACCATAAGCATTCAGCCACCATTTTTGTATACCAAATACAGACATTTCATTGAAAATCTTAACTTACAAAGTGTCTTTCATGCTGTTCCTTTTTAGTTTTAGTAGAACATCCACTGTGAAAGTAGCACTGCTCCATCTGTGAAACTATACAGTCAAACATTTTGCCTCATAACAAACCTGCATAGCTCACTGGCTTTTGGCTGTATGAGTACAAAAGAACTTGACATAAAACAAACTGCAAATAATCAGACGTAAGTTGTAACTCTCTGGAAGAAAGATATATTCCTACTTTTGTTAGGAGAAATCACAAGTGATGGGTCAATAGAAGCTTGGCAAGGGAAGAGATGATGAAGTAAGAAAACTAGGGGAGCTATAAGAGAATCTACAGTAGATTTACCAGAAAATAGGAATACAAGTACTCATCCACTGACTTAAATTTGACAAAGTGTGAGAAGAGTCAAGACAGACATTTATTTATGATAAAGAAGTCTAATAGTTTCCATGTATGATACATGATCTTCTGTTCTTGTTTTCATAAATTCCCTGTGCTAAATTAATATAACTTACAAATTAAGGGGGCTTTTCTTCGTAAAAGTTACTGTGCAGAACAATTAACTGTTGCTATATCACTACAATGTAATTTAGAAATTATGCATACATAATGGACAATTTTGTCACAATTTGAAATCCTGTCAATTGGTCATTCAAGGATAAAAGTATCACAGAACTGGACCAAATCTACTTATCAGCACTAGCTTTTCCTATCACAGTAGAGTTGAATATCCCAAATAGCACTTGATCCTTTTTTGTTAGTCAATGAGCAAACACAAAATAAAGGATTTTACAGATGTCACATAATGAGCTATGATGCTACTCACTCCATTTGACTCTGAAGAGCAGCCAGCAAAATTGAACACATCCATAGATCTCAACGACTTGCAGCTTAGCTGTCATCTACCCACACAAAGACAATGCCTTGTGAACTGAAATGGCTGTGCTAGATGCTTCATTAAGCCACAAATGTGGGGAGATAACAAGGTTATTTTGTTAAATCACCAAATTATTAACTTTTTTGTAAGCACAGGCCATCATTAAGATTGTCACTCCCTTCCCCAAAACACTCCACATATGCCCCTTCCAGTTCCTAATAAAGTTGTAACTTGCACTATGCATCTGACAAAAATCCTGGAAAACTGAAAACAATGGGAAAGCAGCTCCATACATATTCAAATAGTTATAATTGCTATGGAAACCATCTCTAGTAAATCAGTCTTTGTCTCAAAGCATCAGAGACAAATCATGATACTATGACAGCAAAAGAAAGTGTAATACCTCTTAAGACTTCAAAGGTCAAAATTCTAGAGAAAATTAAATGACTGTGTAGGAAAAGCCTTCACATTCTTCCATCTTCCAAGCTTTTGGAGCGTATTCAAGTGGATGAGCTTTTTGGTATTATTTTCTGCCTGGGCTTCCCAAAGAGTTACTTAAGTAGCTCTGAGGGCTGGCAGAATTACAACGGGGGAGGGGGCAAAAGATACTGTTTCCTTCATCTATTCTTCAAGAAGTCACATTTTCAATCACCCTTCACTATTAGAAAGTTTGGGAAAACTGAAAACAGAATATTCTCCACAGTCACCACATATATCATTTATCTATAATGCAAAAAGGGGGGAAGGTTGTTCAGGATACTTAATTACAAACTGTATGTGTCTTTAAAGTTTTTAAACCAGCTTTATAATTGTAGGGAAAAAAATACTGTAGAAATCATTAACAGCTGATTAAGTTTTATTCTATGTTTACTTAAAGTACATTGAACACACTTGCTGTTACTCATATGGCAATTATACCTAAGGGGGAAATGAAGGTGGAGGAGTTTGTAACTCCAGAGTCTCAAGGTATGTGCAGAACCAAACCAGGATGAAAACCTAACCTTCCCTTACTAATGTTCCCTGTCCATCACACCATAGCCAAACCAACTTTTTAACTGGAGTTCATTTTTAACCCACCCAAAGCACACCATGTTTAATTTTTACAACAGCTTCCTTGAAAAAGAATAAATAGGTTTTCCTTTCTAGGGGAATTTTTTTGTAACCTGTGAAGAATGTTGTGTGTTGACTGCTGCAGAATAAAGTCTGTTTCAGCCAACTACAAATTACAGAAAGTAACCTTGACCCTTAATATTCCAAGAACATGAACAGATGTGGCTATAAAATGGCTTTTAATAAATTCCCAAATTATGGAACAGATGTATCTTTATGCCTACAGAAAAATATCAGTATTTATATTTTTGCTATTTTTTTAGAAAGGAAGGGGTTTTTCTATATAATAAATAAATAGATAGATTTCCTCAGGAACCTAGGTGACAAAACTATGCATTGTTTCAGATAATTTTGCTTTGGCAGTCTTGTCTTTTAACTATAAGCTCCAAATGGTCTTGTTATAAGATTTGCTCTGTGGTAAATCACAAAATGGGAACATTTTTAGGCTACTTCTGATACAGGGAGGCCATATAGAAATAGAAAGAATAGCTCACAGGATTTAAGACAAGTAATTGTGTAGCCTGAAACAATTAAGGGAAAGAGGCCCACAGGAACTGGCTTTAGACCTTCTAGTATCTCAAGGAACATTGTAGGAAAACAGGAATTCAGGATTTAGGAAACAGGACGAAACAAGATGATATTCATCACAGAGATGTCAATGAAGGAACAGATGGCCGGAATACATCCATAGGCCTCCTTATCAGTTAGCCCAAACTGATAAGAACAGTGCAAGCTTGCAAGACCCTCGGATTCCAGACGAAAAATTGACCCTCGCCCACAATTCCTGGAAGGATCTGCATAAACGTGAAGGATGATAAGCTAATTAGCATGAGAAGTGAGAGTAGGTGGGTACAGGTAATTAATATGTATAGGCATAAAATAAATATTCATTATTATGTTGTATAAATAAACGGATGGCTTGCTGCGTGGGGTGTGCGTGTTTGTGGCAGAGCGATCCCCCGCGCACCCAGCACTGAATAAACATACCTACTTTATAACTTCCCAGTTATAGAGTCTATTTTCCGCACGTCAGTTCAAAGAAATTAGCCCTAGTCTTAATTCACTGACATAACTTTAAAATTACATATCATATCAAATTCTTAAACAAATTTTATCCTGTACCTATACAGTTCTTTCTTGTGGTTTTATTAATACTTTTTAAAAACATTACTCCCTTTTTTTGCAAAGGAAGAAATTACATTAAAATTAATTGCAAGACTAAATTCTGCCCTCCTAAGGTAACAGTGACAGCCCTCTGCCGGTTAATAAACATACAGCCACAAGAAGCACATCTCACAGCACACTTCAGAAACGTGACACATGCATGAGGAAAAAAAGTCAAGAACAGTGCTCAGATATTATTAATTACCACTAGTTTTTAAAGACTTACTTCTACTTGGAAGCGAGTCTCTGTACGTTGTGTTTAAAATGCAGTACTTTTAAAATTCCCTGTATTAATTTAAAAGGTTCATTAGCGCAATCTACAAATAACGTACCGTAAAGCACAGCTTTATTGGTAGCACCACCCCGAGTGAGCAGGCAGGAACACAACAAACTAGCAGCCGCAGACTCTTTTCCCTCGGTTAGGGCGGGCAAACCCCCCAAACAAACAGAAGAAACTCCGCTTCAACTGCCAACTGACCACCGCGACACAGAGAACCGAGTGCGTTATCTGAACCTATCAGATGGTTACCCTGATAGCAGCGTTTTGCAAAAAGTAGTCGATGTTGGGGAGAATAATGGGACTTTACACCCGCTGAAACAAGACATTTGCAACGACTTCCATGCGCTCAGGCGACGGCAACAGCCAGCCCGAGGCCGTCGCGCCTCCCAACGGCCCTGCATCAGAAGCCGCCGCTCCTCCCCCTGCCAGAGCGCGATGCTGCCCCAGCTGCTGCGGTGCCTGACCCCGCCGCGCAGGCATGTTAAAAATCACTTTATTCTAAGAGAGGCTGGAGACGAGTTTATCCGCGCTTCACCACACTGAAGTCCAGGGTATTTCAGGAGTGTTTTCAGCCGCTCCCGAGAGCGGAGCTGCAGCCTCGCCTCTGAGGGAACACCGGCGCTGACTGAGGCAGGGGCGAAAAAGCCAACGGTTCATACTGATAAAAGGAACAGACTGTCTCGTACCTGCACTCAGCACGTGCACGCACACGCTCCCGCACGCAAAAGGAGGAAAGGGCTTCAGCTCGCCTCGATACAAGTATCCGCGGGGAGCTCGGAGGGAAGTTCAGTCCCAGCCTCGCCACCTCCCCTCGGGACGCTCCTCTGCATCCACCCTCCACCCGTCGAAGCTTCGCCTGAGGCGTCTCGCGCTCGAGGCGGGAAACTCACCGTCGCCGCTGGAGGACCGCCTCCCTAGGTCCGGCAGGGGGCGCGGCGCGACTCAGTGGCCGGCGGGCGGGAGCGCGCGCGCGCGCGACGGCGCATGCGCTGCTGCCCGGGTCGGGGTTGGTGGCGGCCATGGCGGCGCTGCTGGAGCACGAGCGCCAGATCTTCCTGGACCTCTTCCACCAGGACGGGCTAGTGATCTGCGCCCGTGGGCTCGGTGTCGACCGCCTGCTGCTGCGCTTCCTCCGCCTCTACTGCGAGCCCGCCAGCCTGATGCTGGTGCTAAACACCAGCCCCGCCGAAGAGGTAAGGGGAGCGCCGGTCAGCGACGTCGCGCCCGCCCCGCCCTTTCCCCTCACCGCCGTCGCCTCTCTGGTTCGCCGGCGCGCGGCCGGCGCCCTGTCAGCGGTCCGGGCCCGGGCCCGGGCCCGGGGGCGGGGGGACTGGCCGGGCGGCGGCAGGCGGGCAGCCCCGGCTACTTCGGGAGCAGCCGAGGCTCCAATTCCCGCTCGTCGTGGCGAGCCAGCGAGGGGGGAAAACGAGCAGAGGAGCGAGGCTGGCTGGCGGCCCGGCCCTGCGCGCACAGGACGCGCCGCTCTGTTTCGCCCGGAGCGGGGCGATTTCCCGCCGCGGGCACGCGACGTCCGGGGTGTTTGTGCCGGACAGATCCCGCCGCCGCAGTGCGTGAGCGTCAGCATGCCGTGCGTGGCCTGCCTGCTGCAGCTGTCCCTGGCAGCGGGTGGATCGATGGAAGGATCGTTCCTTCCCAGTCCTCTGTGGCCGTTAGAAGTGTCCGTTCTCTGAGAAAGAGCCGGTGCACGGTAGGAGAAAGGGCGAGCTCCTGTGAGGGACAGCGGCGCCTTTTTGCTGTTGCCCGGCCACTAATGCAAACATGCGGATCTCTACATCACTCGGGTGAGTTTGAAACCAGGGTATCCCGAAGATGAAAAAAGGGGTGATAGTTCTGACTCGTCTGGTGGAATTTTTTACTGTCCTCATGTCGATTTGCTTTGGACAGCTCCTCAGGGTTAACAGAGGGTGTGTATAGTTAAGGGGTTTGCATCGATTTCCTCAGTTGTCACAATGAAGTCTTGTGTTTTTACTCTGTTTGCTGTAGGAATATTTTATTGATCAGCTGAGGTCAGATGGAGTTGTTCACCTTCCTCGGCGTGTCACCAACGAAATTACAAATAACACTCGATATGAATTTTACACACAAGGAGGAGTCATCTTTGCAACAAGTAGAATCCTTGTGGTAGATTTTCTCACTGACAGAATTCCTGCAAACCTCATTACTGGTAGGTGTTTAATGAAATAAAGGTAAGACCGTTCTGTTTGAAAATACATATGGCTTAATTCTATATTAAGAGTTCTAAACTCTTATATTTTGGTTGAAGAATTACTCCTTTTTTCCCCACAGAGACTGAGGTAAAAGGATCAAAAATGTGGTTGGTTTTTGGTTTGATTTTTTTTTTTTTTTGGGGGGTGGGTAATGGCTGTGTTTGCTTTATTTAATCATACAATTTGAAAACATCCATGCTGGCTTTAGATAATGCATTTGTATGACTTCTTGATACCAGTAACTGGCTGGGGAACCAATCAGCAGTTAAACTTTGCCTTTGGCATTGAAACATAAAATTCAGGCTTGCTTTCCAAGCAGAGTAATTAATTTCATGTGCTGAAATGATGTCCAGAATACTGTTAGTAAACAGCCTATGGCTGAAACTCATTTTAGATGTCATATCTTATCAGCCCTGCATATATCTATTTTTTGCATTAAGAAATTACTTCTGACTACTTTTTCCAAGAAAAATAGCAATATTTTACTATCTTTGTCTTGACACACCTTGGTCATTATCTAAATAGCAGTATTATGAAGTAATGTTACTAATATCCTTGTCAAAATTTTGGGGAATAGCTTCTGACCTTTTCTGTTGGTGCACAGAAGTTAGGATTTTATGTTCTCGTCTAAACTAGAAACCCTTCTAAAGCCTGGAAAGCTGGTGAAATAGATCTCTAAAAGGCAGCAATATAAGAATATTTTACTGTTGTCTAAATGTTACTATGTTCTTAATGACTAAACATAACTGAATATTGAATGCTTGGAAGAACATAAGGTTTTGCTTCAGAACCTGTGTCCCATTCATTGCACACAATGTGACAGGCTCTAATCTGCAAAACATTTGGAACAGTCTGATGGCTCCAGCCAAAGGACACCGAATGTGTCGATTCTGATATTCCAATGTTAAAAAGTGTACAGATTCTTTGGGCCACCTACTGTAATTTCTCTCTTCCCCTTGATGCTTTCCTCTTTACTTTTCTGCCCTACCAAAGTGGGGGGAGGGGGTGGAGAGCAAAAGAAAAAGGAAAAACATGCCTTTAGGTTTTAAGTGTATGAAAAGAAGAAGTACATTAAAGATTTAAAGCATAATACTGTCCTCGAGGCAGCAGTTAATTTTCATTGCCACCGGAGGTCAGTGTGGCAGCAAGTCTGGCAGACTTAGTGACAAAACCAAGAAAAACTTGTAATAGTGTTTCCCGTTGAGTTAACATAGGGAAAAAACAACACCAAACTGAAACCAGTAAAATGTTTCTGAGTGCTACAAAGCTGTTTATAAAATCAGTACAGGATCACATGTGAATTAATATTTCATGAATTCATAAGTTCAGCTAAATGAAGATAAGAAATCAAGGCTGCAGTTAAAAGGCATTCTTTCTGGTGATTTTGTCTAAGTAGGAATTTAGTAGCATAGTAAAACTGATGCGACTTGGAGTAGTAAACAATGGCAAGTTCTACCCAGTCTTAAGCAGTAGTATCAACTGACTTAATAGGCAGAGAAATATTGACTGGAAGTAGGAAGGTTTTATAATAAACACAGCATTTAACAGGCCAGGTCTTATTGTCCTGTTACAAATTCTGTCTCTCCTGTAATGTCTTTTCGAGTCGCATTTTGGCAAATGGGGAAATGTTCAGAAATGTGTACAATCATCAGTATGTCCTGAAAAATTTGCTTCATGGCAGAGATAGAAAAATACCTTTTAGTGGATCATTCCATGGCTTGATCACAAATGGCTAGTGGTTATATGGAAGTTTCTTTCTTACAGCTGTTTTTCACATTTACCAAGCAAAGGCATATTAAAATCGATGGCTGGGTTCTGAGTTGAAGGGACTTGTTACAGAAATTAAATGCACTGGAAGTTTTTCAGCTTACAAAGGCAGAAGGTAAAACCTGTGATGTGTGATGCCCTTTGCTTCTATTTTAGAAAGGCAGTGATTATTCCACTGGAAGCTGTGAACAGATAAAGTACCATATAGGCCTTGCTGCAGTATGGGGAGAGTGAAAAAAATTTAATGTGCTATTAACACAATCAAGCGTGAAAAAATAACACCGTGATTTTCAACAGGTCTTGGCTGAGTGAAGTGTAAATTTCAGAAGTATTCACCCCAAATGCTTCATGTTGCTAAACTGTTGTTTCAGTTCTCTATCCTAAAATGTGCACAATGGATCTATTTTTCCCCATGCACTGATAGCCATGAAGAAAACTGGTAAGGGGGAAAAGCAAAATAAATGTTTCCATAAGTTCTTTTATTATGTAAAGGCCTGAGCTGTTACCAGTGAAACCTATTTGCTAGGTCTGTAATTCCAGAATTTCTGTAAGGAAATAATTCACATATCAGTCTCACATATAACACAGTATTACAACAAAGCAAGTTTGCTATGTCTTGCATTCAATTTTCTTCCTTTCAAAAGGCTCAAGTTTTGCCCCAGGAGTAAAGATCTTTCTAAGCTAAAAAGTCCTGCCTCTCAAGCACAAGGTTTCTTTTGCTAAAGATGCACCAGTAGCTCAGTTCTCTTATCTGGGGATTCCGTGGTACTGAAACTGAGGAGTCATTTGGTTTGAACCCCTGAAAGTTTATTCAACCATTGCTTTAAAGATTTAATTTCTTATTTAGGAAAAGACGTTAAAAGAACAAGACAGTTTTAAGGAAGAATCTGTACAAAATTGGACTTTATTTTTTTGTAACTTGAAAACCTTTTATTTTGCCAGGCATTTTAGTATACAAAGCACACAGAATCATTGAGTCCTGTCAGGAAGCATTCATCTTGCGACTGTATCGCCAGAAGAACAAGCAAGGCTTCATTAAAGCTTTTACAGATAATGCAGTTGCATTTAACACTGGCTTTTGCCACGTGGAAAGAGTGATGAGAAATCTTTTTGTCAGGAAACTTTACCTGTGGCCAAGGTAAGGCACCTCTTTGCTTCACTGGAGAGTTAAACTTTTTGTTTGTTTTAGAAAGGGATATTAAAGTAGGTTTCTTAGAAAACTAGGTGTATGCAGTCACATTGGTAATATGTGTTCCAAATTCAGTTCCATTCAGTTTTTGGCAGAAGAACATGCTACACTTCTGTAAGTATTTTTGAAAATAGACCCAAGTTAAATCTACAAGGGACTGAACTTTATAGCTGTCCTTTCAGCCACTAGAAGTCACAGCAGAAATTGACATTCTTAATAGCATAAGAAAGACTTTGTTTATTAAACAGATCATTTAAGCCAGGACATAACAGAAATAGAGTCTTGGTTCTGCCATTCATGGAGGTGTTTGTGCTGAAGCTCCATGGATCTCTTTCTGCATGTCAGATTTTTTTAATCTTCTTTTACAGGTATGTTGTATGTGAAGAATATTTCTTGATGACTGATAAACCAAATTGCCACATTTGTGACGTGCACTAAGTCTTTCAGGAGCAGAGCCACACAGGGAGCTGGCACTTGAGCCGATTACCCCATGCAGTGCTCTTGCCTTGGCCAAGAGGTCTGCCCATTTCTTCCTTTAGTCCAGTCTAGCATGTGTTTCACTCCATCCTAACATACTGCCACTCTGCACTGTAAACTCTGTAACAGTCTCGGAACCGTGAAAAGACTTGGGGGTGCAACCTGCAGCAGGGTAAATGTGCCCTGAGTTCCAGAGGTCAGCAGGCGTAGGGTTTTTGTTAGTAAAAATCAGCTAGTGTACCTGTATGGCCAGATTGGCTGTAAGGGCAGTGCTCTCCCAAGGACCTGCTGCTTACAAGCAGAAGCTAGGGATGTCAGAAAATCTGCCAGAGGATCAAGGGATTCCAAAGGATTTATGATCCCGTTCTAGTTTCTCCCTTGTGAGATTCTTTTGGGCTTACTTTAATATTTGTTGTAATAATGTTGTAGCATCTAGTGCAGAAATCTTCTGTGGGTCATTCACCAGCACTGTAGGCTCACAGGGCTAGAATGGCTACAGTCTTCATTGTAGAATAGATGGTTTCTGAGGCTGTTGATAAGATTGCAGTCTTCACACCTCTAGAAACTGATTCTTTGCAATGAACTTACTTCTTCACGTTTAAAATTATTCTGGTTTGCATAAAATACTGAATAACTGTAGGTCAAGCAAACCATCCATGTGAACCCTAATAAGCTCTTTTCCCCTCAGGTTTCATATAGCAGTGAACTCATTTTTAGAGAAGTATAAACCTGAAGTGGTAGAAATCCATGTGTCACTGACGCCTGCTATGCGTGCTATCCAGACTTCAATCCTGGACATTCTGAACGCATGCCTGAGAGAACTCAAACGTTATAATCCAGCTCTTGAAGTAGAAGATCTGTCTTTAGAAAATGCTATTGGTAAATCTTTTGACAAGGTAACCATTTTGCTATGTCTAAGTAGAGGGATGTAGATCTTCATGCTGCATACCATGCAATCCCAAAAAGTATTTGTAAAATACCTAGCCAGCAGCAACCAAGTGTTCTTCTATGACATGTTTGTTACTGGTAGGAGAGAAACCATGTTAATCTGTAACAGTGATGTTATAGATGCTTGCAAGATTTTTGATGTATTGATATTATTTTTCTTCCTTCATTTCCTAAGTCCTTTCAGTAAGAAATCCTGATTCATGGAGTTTGGTTGTTTATTATTATTGTTGTTATTATAAAGGCTGCAATTTCAGCTGAAAATACTTGAGAGATAAGGATTAAATTATCCCCCCTCTTTAATTTCCTCTTTTTTTTTAATTAAATATACACATGCATCTGTTTTATCTTTTAATCATTGGATTTGTCTTTAATTGTGTGTGCACTGTTATTTTTGGCAGATTTGCAGTATTTGGTATATGTAAGCTTTCTGTAGGGCAAAATCATAAATTCTAAGTGTCACAGTGAAACAGTTATCTGTGCTGTAATTTTTATGTAAGTCCCTCTGTGATGTAAGTCTCCCTTAAATATTTGCAGGGTTTTTTTCTTAGCTCTGTAGGTTGCACAACTGCACTGTACTTAATTTGAAAATTAAATTACATCATAGTGTTTTTTTTACTGTATATAAATAATGGATACTAAAGGCACAGGCCAACACCAGGTATTTTTTTTACCTATGTCTTATTGTTGAACAGAAAGGAACATATGTACCAAAAACATATGCTAATTGCTGAGATGTTCTACATAAAGACACCTGTAATACATAAACTTGAAAAAAAAATTAGTTCACAAATACCTCACCATCACATCTTCGATGGGGTTTTAAAACTTCGGGAAACCAGTGGCATTCCCTGTAAAGGAAAAAAAACAGTGTGTTATCTTGATGAGTATACTGTATATCTGACATTGTGAACTTTCCAATTTCTATTTGTAGACAATACGCCACTATTTAGATCCTCTCTGGCATCAGCTTGGAGCCAAGACAAAGTCCTTGGTCCAGGATTTGAAGATACTACGTACGTTGCTACTGTATCTAACTCAGTATGACTGTGTCACTTTCCTTAATCTCCTGGAGTCACTGAAAGCAAGTGAAAAAGCTTTTGGTGAGAATTCAGGTAAGCACTGAATAACCATACAAGTTAAAGTATGAAACAGTGAAATGTAGATTTTTTTTTAATTAAGATTCCCAAACATGAAGGTATCTAATTAGATTTTTATATAACCAGCCATAAGGACGTAGGTTTTTACTGACAGAAAATGCTTTCTTCTTCCCACTTAACCGCTGTTGCTTAACAGTGTGACATCTGCATCACATTTCAGTGGTTTATTGCCCAGTAACTGCATGGCAAGCAGGTAGCACAGGTATTCCAAATGAGCAGTGTAGGGCTCTTACCGGAGAGGGCTTACTCCCAACACACGCACGGGTTGGGAGTGTCCAAATGCCACCGCTTTCTCTCTCCCTTAGGTTGGCTCTTCCTTGACTCCAGCACTTCTATGTTCGTAAACGCTCGAGCTCGAGTGTATCGCCTCCCAGATGACAAACTGCATCAGAAAGGAAAAGTCTCTGAAAAAAGCGATGTAAAGAAGGACAACGGTACCAACCATTCCTAATTTAAGTTTGAGAGTGTCACACGACTTCACATGCTCTGCAAGTTATTACTGGTGCTGTGGTTCCTTACACGATCTTACTCAGCTCAAGATCTCAATCTGTTAACTGAGATAAGATATAATCTTAGTTCAAAAATCATGTAATAAACAACATAAAACAGTCAAAGAAGCAAGAGGTTCTTGTAAGCTTTCTCAGATGATCCTTGGGAGACCTTTTATGTAATTGTTCTTGAAGTACATTACTGTTTAGCTTGATCATTTTTATATTATTCAAAGGGATAGGAGACTACTGTTGTTTTTATAAAAAAACAAATACAGGAGTCTCAGAATTGAATGAGTGAATATTTTAACATTTTGTTTCACTGAAGCACTTATTCCTATTTTTAAATGTGTCTGTGAGCATACTCTCCAACCCATCAGCATAACACATTGACTATGTAGGCTGTTGAATATGATATTTGCCAGCGGCCATCAGACTGTTGCCATCTAACCATTAATTTAAAGCTCTGAAGGGTATTTTGTCTCTTAAGAGCTGCTGAGTACAGTTTGATTTTTGTTTCAGAACTAAGAAGGGAATTGGTTCTAGAAAGTAACCCAAAATGGGAAGCTTTGAGAGAAGTACTGAAAGAGATTGAAAATGAGAATAACAACAGTGAAGACCTCGGTGGTCCAGGTGAGAGAATACTAAATGATTTAAGTTTTCACAGTAGAGCTAGTTTTTACATCTGCTTGACTTCTGAGAGAAGGAGCCTAAATCTTTACTGTAGTTTTATTACAGCTCTAGTTTTAAACTTACTAATTTGTGCATTTAAGGATTTTGTATGCATATATGTGCATAAACCATGTAAAAATTACTAGTCCTTGCTCTGAAAGACAAGTGCTGTTGGTTACTTTACAATACTGTTCAGGAAAGAATCTGTATTATTAGAGAAAAAAATTTCACTTAAACTTCAGTATTTCACCAATACTGTAGTCTCAAAACCAGTAAAACTAATAGCATGGAAATTAATAATAATAAAGGTACCATTCACTCATTTCTCAAGTTCAGGTTAAAAAAAAAAAAAGATTGTGTCTTATGCCCTTTCCATCTTAGTGTTCTGCTCATATACTAGAAACTGTGCTTCTGCAAAATGGAGAAGAGAGTAGAAGGCAAGTGTGGTTTTTAATTGACTGCTTTGTGCCTTTCCTATTTTAGGGCTTTTCATCCACTTAAATTTCACCAAGTTTTATTTCAGGAAATAGTAAGGGTGAAACAGTGCTCTTTTCTCCCACCCACAGTGTTCTGGCTCTGGGTAAGAACTGGCTCTCTCACCTAGTGTTGTAGGAGTTTATCTGAGTCAGCTTCTGAAAATTGTTATTTGGGGCCCACAAATGTCAATAATACTGTATGAAACATGCATTTTATAGACTCTTTAGCACAGTTGACAAAGGCTGAAAATTAGAATGGTCTAAATTAAGTTCTCTCTTATTCTACATTTTAAAAAAAAATAATAAAAGTTGTCCAAGTATGTTTCAGTCCATGCAGAATCTGCCTCATTTCAGATGGTCAAAAGGAAAACCTTGCTAATTTAGCTGGAGTAAGAATACGGAATGGTGAATTTTCATTAACCTTCTCTAATCTTGTTTTGTACATAACATGCAATTTAAACTCTCTCGAAGTCAAGAGCAACTGTGACAACCAAATGTAAAGGCAGTCATGCTTTCAGAATTATTAAAATCTTGCTCAAGAGATGTCTCGTAGGTGGATAAGAAGTACTGCTTAATAGATTATAAACATGACACTGTTTCTTGACTGCAGGGCAAGTGCTAATCTGTGCCAGTGATGACCGAGCTTGTGCGCAGCTCAGGGAGTACATTATTGCTGGACCAGAAGCCTTTTTAACAAGACTGTATAACAAAACCTTCGGAAAGGATGAGAAAGCTGGAGAGGTGTGGGTTAAAGACAGAAAAGCTGTCAAGTCCAAAGGAAATGCCAGACCAGACACAGGGCCTCAAGCAAAAAGAGCCAAACTCACAGCTTCTGTGAAACAAAATACACACAGGAAGCAGCAAGACCGGACTATAACCCAAATGATGGGGAAAACTGAGGAAGAAAAGAGAGAGGAATTACAGGTGGAAGACAAGAAAGAGTTAAGCAGTAGCCAAGAAAGCAGTTTTGAAGAGAACATTCCTGAAGATTTCGATGTGAATTTACCCTCAGACTGTTACTACGGTATTTTCAAGAACCCACTTACAATTATTCATCCCTTGCAGGGCTGCAGTGATCCCTACGCACTCACCCGGGTGCTGCACGAAGTAGAACCACGATATGTTGTGTTGTATGATGCAGAACTGACTTTTGTGCGGCAGCTGGAGATCTACAAGGCGAGCAGGCCTGGGAAGCCTTTAAGGCAAGTTGACTTGGTCAGTCTAATTTTAACCCTGAAAGGAAAAAAAAACTTTTCGTGCATCTAGTGATTTTTCTTTTTGATTCCTGTTTAGCCTTCCTCTTAATTTTAAACAAAAGCATAATGTCTGGTTTGACAACAAATAGAGAAGGGGAAATATTTCCCAGCAGGTATTTAGTCCTGTAACAGGAACATTGCTATTAAAAAAAGTTTTTTCCATCTTCTACAAGACCTGCGCTTAGTTGATGTTAGTGGCAAAAATCATCGCTGTATGTATGACTTCTACACAGTAAGTTTAATTTTGGATTTAATTTGTTTTCACATTTCCTGATGTCTGGTCATGCAGAAGACCAGTAATTCAGAAACTGTAACAGATAAACAAGTAAAGGGAACTGCAGTAAAGAAAATGGGAAGTACCTGCAGCTATACGTGGTTCTGATGTTAGCCAACAGAAAGATTTCCACATTGTGTGTGTATATATATATAAGATTTTATACATTTCTAAGTTGCAAAATTCATTTTTATGAATAGATATTACAGACTAATTAAAAATACATAAAACTTGAAGTTTAATATACTATGAGGTTTTGCATTATCTTTCATTTATATGGCTGCCTGATACAGCATTTCTTCAATCCAGCAGACTGCATTTACACCTGTACTTCCCTGAAAATAACTTAGGGTAGTTTCTTAAGTCTTAGAATAAACACAGCTTGCTTACTGCAGTGAAAACACAGTTTGTTGGTATATAAACTTACTACTTTTTTAATTATAATGCTTTATACTTTAACCGCTTCATGAAAAATACTTGCATAAATTTAGCAGAGCAGATGTACTTTTCCAGCCCAAGATGAGTATATGTGCACTGAAAATGGAGCTGGCAGTGTTTAGCACTTCTGTATCCGGCGTCCCAGTAAGGACTCTGCAGTGCAGATCCAAATCCCAGAACTCACAAGGTATATTGCATGAGGATAATCACTGGGTTATTTGTGCAATTTATTTTATATTGCCTAATCCACACGTGGTGTTACCTACCTTCAGCATCATGTTCCCACGCTACAGGGCAGGAAAATCAGATGCAGTCAGGCAAGTAAGGGGTTAGGAGATGCACTGTGTGGGAAAAGTAATACCAATAAAATCATCGTCTGACAAAATGTACCCCAAGTAAATCATATTGAGAAAAAAATTACTCTACTGAAAAGCTATAGGCAATTATGTCCCCAAGGTAATTATTCTCACATGGTCCATATAAAGCCCTATTTGTCGAATAAAAGTTGATTTGTCATTGTGTTCATCTCTGTGAGATAAATGACAGCCTTTTGTTTGTAGAACCTATGATTTCCTTGAACAAATGCATAATTTTTACATCTTAAATGGTGGTTTTTTCCTAGCCCAGGATGATTGTGGATTTTTTTAGATTGTTCTAAATAATCTACGGGGAAGATATTAGAAACAGTAAGAAAGGAACTTCTCCATTATACTTGCTTTATGTCTTTACTGAAACCTGTGTCCACTCTGGTTGAATCCCAGAATTCCAGTAAGCTGATCCTCCACTGGGAAGAGAGGTCACTGGATTTATTTTTTTATTGCTGATTTTGGTGTATCATTACAGAAAAAGTGTTTTATCAGTTGTCTTTTTAAAGGCAAATATTAACTTGTCAGGCACATACTGCTACTGATCTTAAATGTTGGCTGTGGGTGGGTTTAAGTAATTACAAAATTTTTTGCTCTTTTCCTCATTTTTTTTCTTTGTGGATTTTTTTTTCTTCTTCCAAAACTGTAGGGTTTATTTCCTCATATATGGGGGCTCAACAGAAGAACAGCGCTATCTCACAGCTCTGAGAAAAGAGAAGGAGGCCTTTGAAAAACTCATTCGGTATCAGAATCAGTATACTACCTTTATTATTGATGTTCTTCATGTGATTCCCTTATATGCTTATATTTTAAACTGAAGTTCTTGACTGTATGAAGTCTATAAATAAACTTGGTCATTTTCCCACTGAGAATCAATGAGAAGTCAAAACCTTCCTTCCCAAAGCATTTGATATTTTAATATTCAATTCTAAAGGCTAAACAGGACCACTTCTATTTTTCCCTGATTGTCTAAGAATTTCATTTCTGTAAATGTGGGGTTTTTTGTCTGCAAGTGACGTTTCTTGTAAGGTATTTCTAAGGCTTTTATGACTTAAGTCATTTTGGGAAAGAAAGCAATTCTTTTCACAGACTGTATAGGACAGTATTTTCACTGACACCTGTCTTCTCACTGGGTTACACTGCTATTACTGGTCACTAGTTCCTTTGTTTCATATGCCTGAGAAGTCGGGAAAATAATAGTATTGTAGTGTCTATAAATACCTGTGTCCTTGCCTTGAAGAGAGTTAATTTGCTACCTAGTAGCTGGTACAGTGCTGTGTTTTGGATTGAGGATGAGAATAATGTCAGTCACACACTGATGTGTGAGCTGCTAATAAGTAATGCTTACACTGTCAAGGACTTCTCAGCCTCTTACGCCCTGGCAGTGAGTAAGCTGGTGGTGCACAGGGGGCTGGGAGGGGGTGCAGCCAGGACAGCTGGCCCCAACTGACCTAAGAGATACTCCATGCCATATGACATCAGGCTTTGCATAGAAGGCGGGGCTTGGCTGGGCAGGGTATCGCTGTTCAGGGACGGGCTGGGCATTGGTCAGCAGGTGGTGAGCAATTGCATTGTGCATTACCTCTTCTGTGTTATTAATATTTTTATTTTCCTTTGCTGTCCTATTCAACTGTCGTTACCTCAACCCATGAGGTTTTGCTTCCCCCTCACTTCTCTCTCCCATCCTGCTGAGGAAGGCAGAGGGAGCAAAAGGTTCTGTGGTATTCTGCTGCCTCCTGGGTGAGGCCACAGCAATCTGTCTGAAGGGTATTAAAGTGTCTTGATCTGTTCTTCTCATATAATTCAGTTTTTAGTGTAAGTGTGTTTGTGGTTTCTTAGGGAGAAGGCCAGCATGGTGATTCCTGAAGAAAGGGAAGGAAGAGATGAAACAAACTTAGACCTAGTAAGAAATGCTAAGCCTGCCTCTGCTTCCATGGACACACGCAAAGCAGGTGAGCAGTTCTTGGAGCTGGGCTGGCAGCTCTAAGCTTGGGAAAAGACGTACAAGTAGTGTTCAAATCCCATCCAGAGCATCTGCATCCTAGACACGCTGCATATGGACTCTGCAGTCCCCATGGTAAAGAAACATCCCCCTTGCTCCATCAACCTTGCCTGTGCAATGATGAGTTACGCTTTTTGAAAATAGATGAGTATTTTGCAATTAAGACAGATGCCATTTGGATTGTTTCTGAGCAGCCTGTGGGTTATGAGCCTGTGGGTTATGAGTCTAGTATTGCTTGTAACGAGGTGGAGAGAAACTAGAACATTAAAGCTGAGGTCTACAGATAGTCAAAGGCAGTGTTGTCCTTGAGCTAGTCCATGCTGGGGACTTCTTTTGATCTTGGCAAAACATACTGCCGGTAAACAACTACAGACTGTTTTTTGTCTACGTTCTTTGCCATAAAGCATCTTTCTTCTTTTGTCAGAGTTAAACCCACAGGTTTTATTCCTTTCTTTTGACATGTGTACTCTGTCTTCATCTTCACAGCTCTGCCCATTTTTCTTTGCTTTTGTAATGCTGCTCTCCTTCACCATATACTCCCTCACCTTTGCTGTTACATCTTTTGTGGCCTTGTCTCTGCAATTCCTCTTCTACAATAAAATGCCGTATTTTTGTGGGAAGTGCATGGAAATAAAAAGGATCAGCCTCAGTATCTTGCTTTGCAGGCAACTTCTAAAATATTTTCCTGATGCACTTAAATAATTTTCATCTACAGCATAATGTATTTCATTGTCATGTATTCAAAGCTCCCGAGTACCATGATAGTTCTTTGAAACTGCAGAGAATGCTCCATAAGCTTGTCTCTAACAGTGAAAAATTAAGTCTGCATTTACCATACTGCTGACTTTGTGAGGATCTGAGATGTGAAGCCCATCAATTACAGAAGGTCTGGCAGCACACAGGATGGAGGTAGCTGCAGTCAGGGGTGTAAGCATTAACTCTTTGTTTTGCTCTCTAGGTGGGCAGGAGCAGAAGAGTGTTCAGCAGACCATAATAGTGGATATGCGGGAGTTCCGCAGCGAGCTTCCATCGCTGATCCATCGCCGTGGCATTGATATCGAGCCTGTCACTTTGGAAGTTGGAGATTATATTTTAACTCCTGATATCTGTGTAGAGCGGAAAAGTATCAGTGACCTGATTGGTTCCTTAAATAATGGAAGGCTGTACACACAGTGCATCTCTATGTCTCGTTACTACAAGCGACCAATTCTCCTGATTGAATTTGATCCTAACAAGTCTTTCTCCTTGATTCCACAAGGCTCTCTACATCAGGAAATTTCCAGTAACGATGTTACTTCTAAAATAACCCTTCTTACCCTCCATTTCCCAAAGTTACGTATCCTGTGGTGTCCTTCTCCCCATGCTACTGCTGAACTGTTTGAAGAGTTAAAACAAAACTATCCCCAGCCTGATGCAGAAACAGCAATGGCTGTCACAGCAGATTCTGAAATTCTTCCTGAGTCAGACAAATATAACCCTGGTCCTCAGGACTTTCTATTAAAAATGCCAGGTATTAATGCAAAAAACTGCCGTGCCTTAATGAACCACGTTAAAAGCATTGCAGAGCTCGTGGCGCTGTCAAAGGACGAACTCACAAAGATTCTGGGTAATGCTGCCAATGCCACACAGCTCTTTGACTTTATTCACCTGACCTATGGAGAGGCAATATCTAAAGGAAAAGCCAGAAGATGACTAATCAGATTGTTCAGCATAGGGCATAGATAAGCTATTCTTTGGTAGAGCACATGAAATATTTTAACAAATGCCCTCTGAGGTAACCAGCTGTTTCTCACTAATGCTGTTCCATTAGTTTTAACATTTGAGTTAATTATTACTGAAGGCAAGTTTCAAGAGGAGTAAAACCTGTTTTAATCGAGAAATGTAAATTATATTTATTCTTTCTAAAGCACTTTAACTGATTCTGTAATACCACTGAATGAACTAAACTAAGTTCTCCACCAAGTACATAAGAACAAAGTGCTAAGGCTAATAAAGGTGTTTTCTTCTGAAAGTTGTGATGTCTCATTAAAAAGCTAAAAATGTGCCCTGTTTTGATTAATAGATGTGACATGCTGCTGACCTATCACTTTGCTTTTGCCATGTTTATTAACATTTTACTCTCTGGAAACTGCTGGTTTTCCACAGCCTGTGACCTTGTCATAAGTTCGGTTAGGAGAATGAGAATAAGGCCTCAGTCATGACTGTCAGCTCATCATAAGTCTTAGTCACAGTGAGCTGTAATTCTGTGGTACGTTGTACATTATAATTGCTTACTTTACCAGAAGTTATAGGTTCTTTGACATTCCAAGGTCAGTACAGTTCTGTCCTGCTACATTTTTGTCTAGACTGGGTAGAGATTTTGCAGGGGCACAATGCAGCTTCTCAACCTGCCTTACTTAAAAGTATAAGGGAGTTTTTTAATCAGTTTTGATAGCTCGCTTACCTCACTCACTGGAAAGTGAAAACTCTAGGTGTACCACTGGAACTACTCCTTTGTACCAAAGCTGTTCCTTCTCATAAAGTACAATAGTTTTCTGTGTGAGGTTTCCCAGAAGTGTTCCTAGGCCTTCCAATATTGCCTTCGCTGTCCTACTGCATTTTAATGTCTTGAATGGACCATTTGTCAGTAGTTTCAGTAGAGCTGTTGTCACTTGGAGGATAAAACTCTTAGCCTCTGTGTAGCATAAAACCAGGAGAAGTTATTTTTCTTTGGGTAGTTTATGGATGTGTACATTGTTAAAAATGAGATACTCTGCACTGAACTTCGATAGAACCGTGTAGCGAACTGCCACTGCCAAAAGGGTTGGACCTGTGTCCAACATGCTAATGTGTTTGCATTAGGTATTTACAAAATCTTTATCTACAGCAACTTACACGCATTTTATACAGTTCTAATGCTAACAACAGATCAGTATAACCCCCATTGTTATTGGAGAAAGTGGGTTTTCTGCATTCAAGTTCAGTAAAAACTGTACTGTGCACACTCAGGTTGAACTTTTGCTGTGCCTTCTAAGAGTGGATTATGAATTTGTTCACTTAGAGTCCAGGCCTGAACTGTGACTGACTTTTCCAAAGTGAAGATTTTTTGCAAATCAAATTTCAGTATTAAATACACCTGCAACAGGATTAAAATGTTAATGATGTTGTTTCTTGTTTGGCTGTATTGATGTTAACACTTTTTCAGTGTGTGTGGTTTCTATTGTGCTGTGGTCTAATTTAAGTCATTTAATATAAAAAAGAAGTCTTTCTGTGAGCAGCAGTAACATCAAAAACGTTCTAAGGGCTGAGTAGTTCTCTTAGTGCCACTTTATGAGGCACAAAAACCAGAGTAAGAATGTAGGTGACCTGAATGCATGGCCTTTAGAGCCTGATCCAGAGGAGAGCTTCCCATCCTTCCACAAGGTGTACTGTTCCTGCATTTGCTTCATGAAGATGTTCTGAGAACTGTGGATTGTTTGGTTAGGATTTTTCCAGCAGCACTGTATCTCTGCATTGCTTAGATTCATATCAGAGGAAATTGATAGGTTTATGAAGTTGTAAATTTGTGTTGCACACTAGAGCAAAGTCACATAATGCAATTAAATATTTGGTCAATATATGAATTGTCTTATTTATATATGTGGAAATTTTGGAGGGTTTTTTGTTCAAGGCAGGATTTATCTTTCTCTTTAAAATAGTCAGTGCTGCATGCCATTCCTGCTCAGCTGTGACTTGTAATTTTACTCTACTAGATTAGGTTGCAAGTTAGTGGTGTGTCCTTCTGGGGCAGAAGGTACAAACAGTGAACAAACGTGAGAGAGACATTGTCTCCCGAAACAAACTGAACTATCTGAGCCGGTGTCTGCAACACAACAGAACATCTGGGCAAATGATGAGAATCCTTAGGACACGTTCCCTGTCCTTACAGTGCTCCTTGGCTTGCTCTCAGCAGCAGTAAGGAAATTTGTCTATCTTCTTTTCACTCAGTTCATGCTTTTCTTACTAAAAACAAACAAGCCTGCCTTCAGTGTAGTTATTTACCACAACCAAGACTGCACGTTTCGTGTTCACTGAACACGTGAAACAGGTTCTTATGCTTTTGGGAAGTTAGCAAGTTGCTTGCTTCTGCAGTTTGTCCTAGGCTTTGGTTGTACAAGGCTTTTCCTAGAATTAACAATAAGCCCAAAATTTCTTAGGAGCAAATGTGGCTTATATCAGCAAATGTATTTTGCACGGGATAGATTACAATGTACAAGCTTTCCCTTCGAAATGTCTTTCTCTGCATGGCCGTGCATAGTAGGGCTTTTCTAGTACCAGCTGTATTGCTCACTTCCAAGGTTATGCTTACCAAACTCCCGTGTAAAGCAGTCAACCAGAACTCCTCACACTTGTGAAATACACAGCTACCCCAGAAAAGAACAGTGACTCTCTTAGAAAACACCAGTTTCAGTGTGAAGATTTGTGACTGTGAGGCTTTCCTGTTTGCAGAGGTAGTTTAACCACAAATAATTCTTAAAAATAACAACATTTCTTTCTAAAGCTTTCCTTAGTCATCTAGAATTTCAGTTCTGTGACTGTGGAACAGAATCCAAAAGTGGACATCTGCCAAAAAGCAGTTATTAAACAAATACATTATTTCTATGCCAAACCGCATAAAGAAATGTAACTGAGGGTCCTTAAAGAAACTTCCCATGTGTGGGCTCACCAATAGGCAATTTTTACGTTGGGCTCTGTAAGCTGGGTGCTATCAGTGTTTACAGTCCTTTTACAAGGGCTACTGTATCCTAAAGTTCTCCATAGCTCTTATGAAAGACAGCCTTGATTAAGTTGGATATTCAACTGATCTGCTTTCTACAATGAATGGTTTTAAGAAATCCAAGTAGGGTCACAAACCAAAAAGTTCAGGAACTGTTGCTCCAGGATATTGTGATACTTTGTAACACACTACACATCTTGGCTTGCTCTCCACATACTAGCAAGAATTTTTCATATTTCCAAAAACAAATGAAGCACAAACCCTTTTATGTTTTTTCACATGGAGTCCCCTGTAGCTGCTTAGCTGAGCTACCTTCTCTCACTGAAAATAGTGTCATAGAGAAGTGTGACCCAGAATGTAGTTCAGAGGTAATTCAGAGCTCCTGTCCTCTCTGGCTTCAGTTGATGAAACACTGACCTCTGAAACTGTTTATTTATTAGCTGTAGCTCTCCTTGAGGCTCTTCAGGGGAACCAGTATCGCAACTGAATAAAAACACTTGGCTTTTTTCCCTACTAACATACGTATAGAAAGGAAGGCTCAGAAAATCTGATGCTAAATAAGAGGGAACTAAGAGGCTCCTGCAGAAAAACTATTTAGCATTGCTACCTTCCTCTGTATTTTATTCTTGAAATCAATGGGTGAGTTCCAGGGGGAAAAACTGACTCCACTGTAAAAGGCCAGAGAGAGAGAATGTATGTGGCTGACTACATGTTTTAATAAGGTTGTACAAGGAAATACATGTTTTAAAGCCTCAGAACTTTTCTTTTTGTATACAAAACATTAAGAGTTCATCTCCCAGAGTTTTCAGTGCAAATAGGGATTTACTTGAGGCTTTTTACTTGAGTTTTGATCTCTGTTTTACATGCTGCTCTGCAGTGAATCCAAAGGAAGAAATACTCTCAGCCAGTCTTTAAAAGAGGGAAGAAATGTTCAGTAGCTTGGCTAGCCACTACTTGCCAAGAAATTAATTCTTTGGCCTTACTGAACTTGGTACGGGTAACAGGGCTACTCCACTGCTATGGTGATTTGCTGTCTAAACAGAATATGTTGCTGCAATATATCAAAAAGAGCCTTCATACATACTAATTTATTTTTTTTTTTTTGGAGCCTGGAGAAATTCTCTTAACTCACAGCTCCTCTCAAGCCCAGGAGTTTGCCTAGCCAAACTGGTATATGATGCCTGAACTTGGCACCGCTGCACTTCAGCCCCCTACAAACAGGCTGCTGTAATTCAGGTTATTTGCACAGAGCTCCTCAGGGGCCATGCGCACTGGCACCATCTGCTGGACATGCTCCTGGGTGAATGGAGCATGTGGAACGTGCAGCTGCAGCTGGGACCTGAGTCTTACACCCACAGCACTGGTGCACACAGAGTTTAGCAACATCTCAGAGTTTCTTGTAAGTTCCTTCTCAGGATGCTGTGTTTGTGGTGTTCTCAGATACTCCATTCCACTGAAATCTCTCCCCTGGTTTTGTCTCTGGAATTTTCTAGTTTATTTCCTTTTTTGCTTCTTTCATCCTAACACCCTCTGTCTGTATTCTCATCCATTGCAGGAATGCTGCAGTTCGTGATGCCTTCTGAGAAAAACTAACACAGAGTTCTTTGCAACACTGGCTGCACTGTAGCCCTGTCCAGAGCTTGGTACCCAGGGGCTTATAAAAAAAAAATGGATTGTGCTTTGTTCTCATTTTGGTCTCAGACGTGAGGTGTGTCACACTTGGAGGACTGAGGTGTAGAAGAAGCCCAGGGCAGCAGGCTGGCAGTTCTTGCAACATGCAATTCCCATTGTTTGTCTTGGATTTTTTTTTTTTTTAAAGAGACTAAAACCAGGCCAAACATAGATACACTAGAATTATAATCAGTTGTTTTTATAAATTGTTCCCAGCCCTGGAAAACTTTCAAAGCATTTTTTACATACAACAAAATTCTTGGAATCTTACGCATAGACAGCAGGAGTTACAAACCTCCTTGTGGCATTTGCATTTGCATCTCATGTGCCTCTTAACACATTGCAGTAATACAGCTGACAAGCCTTCAGAGCCTGTATAAACTCATATTCCATGCTCATTGATACCAAGACTTGGGAGATCTGCAACAGCAAAAATATTAACACCATGTCTCCTACTTTCATCTAAATTCTCCTTAACAGAATCGCCCATCTTGCTCTTCCCACTGTCCAGATATACTTTGTTCCTGCTTCATCTTAAAAATCTGTCAATGTTGAGTGTTGAAAGGAACTGTGGTCTTTAAAAATCAGCATTGGTTTGTGTTAAACTGTTACATGTTTCTAATGGAACAGCCAAAGCCTACATACCCCGCTTGTTCCACCTGCTCCAGGTGCACTCTGGAGTGTATCAGATGGTCATACCGTGTCTGTACTGCTTGCAGCCAAAAGCATGGTGTTACGACCACTCGTTGGAGACCAGAGACACTCTTACACCAGGTTGTAAATGTTCAGGTCAACTTCAGCTGACCCACCACAGCAAAGGTTTAGAGATCCTTCAGGAACCCTGTCCCAGAAACATTTGAGGCAGGTCCCATGCAGATCTTGGTGCATGAAGTGCCATCTATACAGTCAGTCTTTAAGATACTGAAGATGTCTCAACCAAGCCTTGAATTGCAGCAATAAATCTGCTCTATTACAGTGGTTATATTACTGCAATAGAGCTATTACAGTAAATCAGGATTTTATTGAATATTAGCATCGTACTGCTCATCACTACCTGACACAAGTCATAATCAAGATTTTCTTTTTCACTTTAATATCTAATTGACAGGTTTGAATGGTCACATACTAAGCTATCTGAGTTTTTTCCATAAAGTGTTACTGATATTAAAACACAGTGGGGTTTTTTCTTTCTTAGCCCCATCAGCTTCTTAGGGATCCCTGACGTATTTCTAGTGGCTTGAATAACACATTCATTATTACCCAAATAAAGGAATTTCAACTGATATCCACCAGGAATCTCTGACTTTCCCTCATTATCAACTTGCCAGTAGTGTGTAACATTACACACACATTTGCACACACACAATGTGTGCTGTGTTGGGTAACATGAGCCTGCACATCTTCAGTGTCCATGTCTCTGAAGATGACCCTGAAAAAGTAAGCTACGCTCATCCCTCTTTCTATATATAAAACTGTTTAATTGGTGGACTGCACCAAGAATAAATAATGAGGTAATTCTGAAGATCATTCCCAGAACCGTCAGCTAGGACGTCAGAGCCATCTCCTCTCATTTGTGTTGCATTTGGGTTTTTTTTAATGGTTTCATTGTCTGAAGCTTTATATCTAAATACAATTTTAGGAACACACCATTTCAAGAATGAAGGACTCTGCACATAAGTCAGGGTTGGGAGTGTTTGTTTACCAAATGTAAAAACTTAAAAGTTCAAATCCTGACACCAGATTCAGGATAATAACCAGTCTGGAGATGAAGTTCCGTTAAAAAACAAACAAACAAACTTTCAAGAATGCTCAATTAGGGAAGACTACTGTCAAAAGTTCTTCTAAGGGATTGTACAGATCTTACTTACCTTAGCAACAGTTCAAACTAGGAACGTGACTACACATATTTATCTTGGAAAAAAGATAAATATTTTAAAGAGATTTAAAAAGGTATAGTCATTCCTTTTTCAACTTTTTTAACCCTGGCTGTAACAGATTATAAAAGGTTTGATAATAATTTTAAAAACTAAATCCCTTCTGGCCTTGCTATATATTTTGCTTTTTTCTTCTAATGTATCAGGAGTATACATGGCTCCTCTTGTCTTGGTCTGTGTACTAACAAAGGACGTAAAAAGTAACATACAAGGTTCAGAGCTGTGTAGAACTATGGCAGGGTGATGAGGAAACTTACTCACAGGCCTGTATCAGCACAATAACAGTCACCTTCAGCATCAATGGCCACAAGCGTAACTCGTGTTAATGACCACTGTAGTGGGAAGAATACAGCCTCCAGTCACATACCAGCCAGACCCTGTGAGGACAGTACTGTGCCTTTTTGAAAGATGATAAAATTAAGCACTTCGTGATGTGATTTTTTTAATCTCACCAATTGGGAATCAGAAAAACTAAAGGCAAAGGTATAGGCCAGAGTAAGGCTACGATGAAGTGTGAAACTGAAACCAGCCACTGACTCATAGATTAGTTTATACCTTACAAGTCTTACCTGTCACACCCCTCCACATGCGTTTGCAGTTCTGAGATGATGTTATTTATTGTCAGTTTAAGGTAAAATCCTTTCTTTCAGTAAATGCCTCTGAGCAGTATACACTGAAGTTTCTCTGTATTCCTAGGATTGGTGCACTGATGATTCACCCTAAACCAGTCCCAGCCACATACAGAAACGTTCTGCCACCCCCCAGCGTAGCTTTGGGACCCACTATGGCATCCATCCTACAGCACTAACTCATCCAGAGGACCTTCCTTGAAGCCATCTTCATCTTATCTTCTGGGTTGTCTCTAACTACCCTGTAGAGAGGAAAACCAGAGAGTAAGGGGCAGCATGAGGTCATGAACTAAGAATCCAGCTCAGACCTAGAAAATCTGGATTTCTAAGCAACTGTAATTAGTTTGACCTTTATTGTTAGGGTTACACCACTTGCAGCAGCAGATGCCACGATAGGATCAGGGCCAAATCAGTTATGATCTGTTTTTATTTACATAAAAGGCTCATGTGGACACAATTTGCTGTTGTGAGTTAGGAAATAATGAATAAGGAGGAAGGACTATGAACACGTTTGGCCTAGAGACTAAGAGAGAATGCAGCCATGTCTTCAAATTTGAAATACCTTCTTTCATGATAAGCTTAACTTTCAAGGCTGACATGGGGATTTTTGGTACATAATGCCTCATTTTCAACTAATTGCGTCTTAACTGAACAGCCAAACTTTCCATTTGGAAGCTCAAATTAGCAGCTATAGGATGGGTTTTTTTCAAATGTGTGGAGATGCCAGCTGGAGGATCTAGGCTTCTTGTATGTACTGTATAAAACAGACTGAAATAGAACCGAGAATTCCTTCATGAACTTTGGGCAAGGAAGCTGTGTGGAAGAAATGGCTATGCATCCCAGGAGAGAGATTTCAGCAAAGGAGACCTGTGTGCTATCCCCCTCTTACACTAACACTTTTGCTTTACCTCATTGCATTTGAGAAGTTGTAAAAACCTATACTTACTGCAACAGCTCTCTATTATTTAATAATTTATCATTTCTTATAATGTACCTTTTTAGGAGTCAAAAGTCTTTCTTAAATGCAGGCAAATAATCCATGCACCAGACTGGTTTATTCTAACTGGGGGGAAACCCCCAAGAAAATAAATTCAACAAAAAAGATTATTAGCAACTAAAATAAGCATTAAGTAAGATATTCAATTACTTAGAAATCAGCAACTTAAATTCAAGCTCTGTATCATTTTATGAGAGTGCATTATAAAAGTAAATCAATTAAGAATTAGTATTTTCCAGGCCTGTTTTGTGGCTCATAAAGATAATACTTAGTCTTGTAACTGTGCTTATGAACATCTGCTCTGCCTTCCATGCTATCTGTTAACGTGGGGACAGCACAGAATTGCTGCTAACACTGAACGATTTCCCAGAGATACCAAAAATTGGTTAATCCGTACTAAAATAGCATTCAAATATCTGAAGCTCTTAAACACAGTACACATAGGGAGGACTCAGTGTACCCGTTACAGGTGACAAGTACTATCACTTGTGTACCAGACCACTTGCTCATCAAGACTATCCAAAGTTTTAAAATTTACACATCCACCTTAGCTCCCAATTAGTGCTATTCTAAAGAGGTCTAACATTCTTACTGTGTGCCTGCATGCTCTCCCCATGGGAGCTACATTTGACCATGATTAGCTCACAACACTGCACACCACTGGCTCATGTCTCCACACCACGTATGATTCAGAAAGGCCCTCAGGTACTACCTAGTAGAGCCTGGGAATACATCATCTAGTGTTTCCTACACATCCACTTTTTGTCCAGCGTCAGAGGAACAGTACCAGGCCAGTCAGATCTCTGTTCCTCTGCAGAGGACTCTTGCTGATTATCAAGTCCTGCTCAGCGCTTTTGCAACTCTCCTTTTCATTGCAAACCCCTCAGAACAGACTCCTGTAGCAGATACAGGCTGCACTTCTCCCCACCTGCACACATCTGTAACTCTGTAAAGCATGTGGCCACCTGCCTCTGCTGCATGAGATGATGCTGCCTGTTGGCAAAAGGAAAGGAAAAAAAAAAAGGCAACCCAAAAAAGCCCCAACACTTGAAGAAACTGCATGCATTATTTAAATGACGAATGGCATATAACCTAAAGTCTGTCTTTCTTGCCAATCAGATAGCAAGATTATTTTTTACAGTGCATTCTTTCAGAAATGGTAAGCATTCATTACTTTCTATCAGTGCCCATACATACTGGTAAATGTTGTTCTACTTTACAGCAAGGATTATCCTTTCTGTTTATGTAAATGGATTTGTATGCCGCTGGGGCATACAGTGAGGGAGGTAGTAATTGCTAGGCTTTGAAAAGTCAGTCTTTGAACATGCCTTTATTAAGATATAAGAATAGTCAATATATGATGTCAATCTTTTAAAAAAAAAAAACTTGCTGGTTTATCCCTAATCAATATAATGAAAACTGCACCCTGAAGTTTTCTTGGCTCTGTACATAAAGAAAACCAGTATCCTTATTTGAAGGTGGCTTGCTTTAGGGCTAAGAGGGAACAAGTAAAAATGTGGCTTTTATTTAATAACTCCCACATCACATTGTGTGAAAATGGTATTTTAAAAGTTAAAAATCACCCCAGTGAAGAGTTCAGACATCCCATAAAAGACTTTTTACCACCTGTCAGGCAAGATACCATCTGGCATATACCAGTTAAACATGAACACAAACCACTGCTTCCTTAAGTATGTATGCAAATGACATTTTCAGTCAGGTATGAGATGCTTGCACTTTAAGCCTAGCGAACTGATTAATGATTTGGTCAACATAAGTCTTGGTTGACACGGAAAGCATCTACAGATAAATAAATCAAACACTATTTGTCAATTTATAATACTGTATTTATGCTTCCACCCTGTGCATGCTGAATGACAGCAGTAGGAGTAAGAGCAAGAGCTGGTGGTGAATGGTGCTACCTGAGACAGCCCTTCCCTCCCCTCTCCTTTCTTTCCTTCCTGTCCCTTCCCAGGACATCTGTGTGTCCTGTTCCCTATGGATCAGTGCACATTATGGACATCACAGTGGGACAGAGAACTGAAGAAGGCTGAGCTAGAGCTCTGCAGCTGTGACTCAGCATGCGTATGGTGACAATAAAGCTGGGTTACACGACTGAGCCAGCTATATAGTGCTAATCCCAAGGAACAAGTAAAGCAAGGACATAAAAAGGATGGTGCTTAAAAGGTAGGATGAACATGAATAATTAATTTTCAGGGAGTGCAAAATGATGTGGTCACCATCAGATTTTCCCCATCTGTTGCTAAGCAGCAGGCTTTAGTCACAAGCTCTGACTTAAAAAATGAACAGCCTCTGCACATTTTGCTATTTTTATGTTTTAAACTGTTCTTTTGCCAAGCTTTCATTGTAACTGTATTTCAAATGCTCTAGAACAAAGATGGGCACCGAGACATCTGCATTCCTTGGGAGAAGGCCTCAGTTACTACCTGGGACAAGTGGCCCATGGACTTTCCAGTCTCAAATAAGGCACTAGGAAAGCCTCCATCTCCATCTCCCACATACCAAGGTAAATGCTTTTTGTCTCTCAGGCCTGAGCTTTACAGGAGAAATTGAACTTGCATCTTGGAAAAGCCAAGAGTATCATACATTTGGTTTTGTATGTTCATCATCAGTTTCAATCTGCATAAACAAAATCCCAGCATTTTTCATGTGGCGGTGGCGAATTAATTGTATTCACGTATTCATGCTTTCCATCTGCACTAAGGATGCTGTTCCAGCTATCAGACACCCATTCGATGCTCTGGGCATTCTGACAAAAATTAAAATTAAATCAACTATCTCTCTGTGTGAGAAATTATCTCTCTCATTTAATTAGAAGTAAAGGGCTAGCTGCCAATGTTCCAAAACGAAATACCAGACATACCCACTGCAAACACCCTATTAAATGCTTTGATACACAACCAGAAATTTCAGAAATCTGCAGCCCTGAAGACCAAGAGAAGCAACTGAAAAAGAGTTCAGGATTTTTCATAAACTCTGGGCTACTAATAACCCACACTTACCTCCCATGTCTCTGCAATTTAAACATACTGCACTGGTAACTCAAACAAAATGAGTAATCATTTTAAAGTGCAAATTGACCATCAGCTCCACCTTCTTCGAGATGGCAGGATCACTGCTTGCAAGATCACCGCTTGCAGAGTCACAGCTGGCAGGATCACCACTGGCAGGATCACCGCTTGCAGGATCACAACTGGCAGCTGGCAGGATCACCGCTTGCAGGGTCACAGCCGGCAGGATCACAGCTGGCAGAATCCCTGCTGGCAGGATCACAACTGGCAGGATCACAGCTTTCAGACACTGAGTCCCCTCTCTACAGTCACTGGGCTAAAATCATTGTACATTTCTCTAGAGAATACAAAAATAAAAGTTGGCAGATGTCAGCCTACTGCTCTATAACATGCCTGTTTCAAATTAATAATGGCTTACATACTTACTTAGCCTATTAATTTAACCAGTTATCCAGTGGAAGGATTTTTTCTTTTGGCTTGGCTTGTTGTTTGTTTCATTTGGTTCTTAGGCAGTATGCTGATAAACACTGTCTTCTTCTATCCCAGCTTCCTTGTCCCAGCGATTAAGAACTGGTTCTCTGGCTTATACTAGAAGTCCATCTAGACCAGCATCCTCCCCCTAAGAGCAGCCACACCAGGACACCTCAAGTCAACATTCCCATCTTTTGTTACCTATTGAACTTAAGGAGCTGTTCAGCTGTAAGAGCCTTTGAGCAGGAGCATTAAAAGCTTATTCAACTCCAAATAACACTGTATCAACAACTCATCCACTTCCCCTCAGTTATTTGAAATAACAAAAAGACCTTTGGAGAAAGTAATAATTTTTACATTGCATAACATGTTTTGTCAATCTTATTTTGAACTCAGGCCTTTAAGGAACACCACGAAATAAAATAATTACTATTTATATGAAACTAACAGAAGCCATAGCTTATTTCAAAATAGCTTGCTCACTACTACTCTGCAAGTTACATGGCAAAAACATGGTATTTTCTCCATGAATTCTACCAAGAAATAAAGTAACCCTCATCAAATACATAGCAGACATCTGACTAATAATTGCATTAATTTTTATGCAGGTAGTCCAAGACTTTGAGGATATAACCTGCCAAAAAAAGATGAAAGAGCACAGATATTTGCAAAAGCTTAGATAGCCCCTTACTTAAAAACCTCGTCAAAGAAACAGGGATTTATCTCTTTGGAAAGTGAAAACAAGGTAACCATGTCTGTTACTAGGTTTCCTCTACATCCTCCTTTTCCTTCTAGCTTGGACATGATCAAAATTTCCTAACAACAATCAATTTTTACAGTCATACCCTTTATTTGAACTTCTCTTGAGCTTCAATATTAATTGTTCCTTAGTGGACAGTGGATAGTCCATTATGTGTGCTGAAAAGAAACTAAGCTACCTTCTGACAGATACCTGGAGCAGGGAACAAGTATTGTAAAATGCTTTTCTCAGCATCTGAATTCTAATGACATGTAATTAAACCTTTTAAAGGTTAATCATTCAATAACCATTTGTATTGAGCAAAAAAACCCCATACCCAATGTACTAATTGCAACTTAAAAAAACCCTAAGTGGTTCCTCAGAGCTCCTGGGTAAAGGCAGATCTACAGAAACTCTCTGAAATGTTTACTTTTTAATCTGTGCAAAGATTTATTTTATGTATATGAATATGTACATATATTTGGAGTACTGTGTTTAGCTCTGGGGCCCCAGCATTGTAAGTACATGGAGCTGTGGGAGCGAGTTCAGAAGAGGCCATGGGGATGACGTGAGTGCCAGAGTCCCTCTGCCCTGGAACCAGGTTGGGAGAGCTGGGCTGGCTCAGCCCAGAGAAGAGAAGGCAAGGCTGCTTCTGGGGAGAACTCTGAGCCCCTTCCCATCCCTCGAGGCGCTCCAGGAGAGCTGGAGAGGGGCTGGGAGGCAGAAATCTTTCCTGGGATGGGTGGAGGCCCTGGCACAGGGTGCCCAGAGAAGCTGGGGCTGCCCCGGGATCCCTGGCAGGGTTCAAGGCCGGGTTGGATGGGGCTTGGGGCACCCTGGGCTGGGGGGTGTCCCTGCCCAGGGAAGGGGCACTAGTTGGGTCTGAGGTCCCTGTCCACCCACACCAATCTCTCATTCTTTGATTTTCAGTGCTTCAATGACATTTCCAACACATTCTAAAGCAGCATTTGAATTTCTTAACAGCTTCAGGACATTATTTTAATAACAATAGTCTTACATTTAATATAATTAATTCATATGGCATTTATGTTTGCAGAGGGGTGTAGCTGTATGATACACTTTGTCTGAGTGGGTGCTAATGGTGGTTGGCAAGGTTACCTATGAATAAAAGATTGTCTCTGAAACAGCATAAATTAAGCTATGTTTTAAACAAAGTACTTCAGTTATTTGTGTTAGTGGATACAGTCTTCAAGTGCTTTCTTGAGAAGGATGTTACAAGGGAACGTCACAATGCATGAAGATTAGGATAATGAAGAAAAACACTACTTGAAAGGGTATACCAGCATTTTTTTAAAGCATTCACTAGGGTTTACACAGAATGTAGTTTTATTGAGTGTTGTATTTGCACTGCCACCCAGAAAACCACTGTGATTCTTGTATATACCTACCAAATATTTATATATCAGAAAAAGAAAATTAGACTGGAAGACCTGCAGAATACAGGCACTGTAAGATAAAGTCTTTCCTATAAACAACAGTAGCAAGGCATTATTGAGAATTACTCAGTTGGATGCACTTGTTATGAGATTAATAGCAGTGAAATCCCACATTCATATGGAGCTATATATATGCAGATGGAAGTGACAGCAAGACATTCTTATCTGGACAACTCCTTCTCTTTACCAATTCCTATGTGGACTTGTTGGTCTAGATAACATATTATAAACCCTCCTGCTGCAAAGCCTTTGCAAGAAAAATTCAAATTACTTTGAGATGTCATATGTAAGATTTTGACAGATGCATCTCAGACAAGTACAGTGATGATTTTACTACTACTGCTTTTGTGTGATATGACTTTGAAATGTGTAAAACCACACAAAACTGTACAGGTACATTTGATAATTCTTGGAATAATTTAAAATTCATTATGGAATATATTGATTGTATGTTTTAAACAATGAATGACCATTATTAACAAATCTCAAAACAGTGTTCATATTTCCAAAACAATCTTTTTTTTTTACAATGCGTGTACTAGAACTGAAAAGCATCTATATCAAAAAAACTTTGCCCTCTTTCATTAAAGAAACAATTCTTCCCTAAAATATACAGCCTACAACTGCAAGAATAATATTTGTTATAAATCACAATAAATATTTTTACTTGTGCATTAATTTGGATATTAAAATACTGATGTGTCATTTCTCTTCACGTTTAGCAGTTTATAGCAGGGCACTAGTTCAAAAGCAAGAGTGAGAGTTAGGTCTGTCTTTACAAATGACAGCATTCCTCTAGTTAAAATCATTGTACCTCTGATTCTGATGCTTACTGGTATTGTAAGAGAAGGAATATAAAGTTCATTGTTATTCTTGGAGACAAACACTGAGTGCTCTAGTTGAACCTTTCTGTACTAAGAAAGAGTGTTGCACATGTTCATGCCCAAGACAGGAAAGGTGGTGCTCAAAAGACAAGAGCTATTGTGTGGAGCTGGACAATTTCCACAGACAGATTTTATGGGGGAAACTGTCTTCAAGTAGTTATTTGCTGCTTTAAATGTATCTTCCTTTCCACTGGCTGGTACCACCATGGTGTTTCAAAAAGCACAAGTAACTTCAAGAACTACCAACCATGTTTAGTGTCAAACTATTAACATACCTTTGATTTTTTTTTCCAGGTTTTCAGTATTCTGTAACATTCCTTACCATGGAGTACTCAGGGTATTACATAATATGTACCACAACTATACCCTTCTAAAAAATTCACTATGTCTTAATGCGTGCAGCAGCTGAAACAACTACAATACTCCAGACTTCAATGTGACATCCACCCCTCTCGCACACTGCTCTCCTACATCCCTGTTTCCACTTTGCAAAGAGATAACCTGCATTTCTGCAATGATTATTTCATTTATGTCAGCTAGAAATAGGATTTATATGTTACTGAAATTACAGCTCATCTTTTTATGTTTCTGGTTTTCAAATGCAATGGCTAACTTAAAGTCAAAAAGGGCAAAGGGGACTGAAGTCTATCAACAAAACCCCTCCACAGCAAAGGGATGCCTCGTGTTTTCAGAAAAACAGAAAATAAAGAGTTCCTTGTGAATGGAAACCAATCCAAGAAGATTAATACAGCAAGTATTTCTGTTATCCAGTGCATTTAAAGGAGAAAAAAATATAATAATTTCTTTGGCCTAACTATCTGACATCTCGTCTTTACTGCCATTCACACCCAAAATTCTTTGCTAGAATTACATTATAAATCTGTTTTCAAAATTTGTAAGTGAGGATTTGTTGGTTTAGTTTTCCTAGAACTCTCTAGACCAACTTTTTACTCCCAAAACATTAAGAAAAATCAGCAAATATTATAGGAGAGGGCAGCACCAAATATTTAGACATTTCGAAGAACAATATAGTATATATGTTCTAGGCACGTTCATCGGGATGACCTGATGAAGCCTCCTTGATTTAGAGAATAAATGTAAAGATGTAAAAAACCACAGATGTAGCTATGTTCAGTTAAATCCCCGGTTTGTGTCAAAACATGTACCACTGAATAATTTTTTAATTACTCTAATCACTACAAATTTCTGACCATGTTAAAAGCATTTTTTTCATGCAAAAAGGCCTTGAACTAAAGACATTCCAACACTCATGCCACTGCAGCTCTTTAAACTGTGCCAGTCTCACCTACTTCCCTGTTAAATACATCACTTTTCCTCCTGTTTTTGTTAACAGCAATAGCTGTTTGGTCTCATGTAATAATTTGTCCTGAATTCAAAGTATCATTTCTGTCAGGCTGAGAAAATGACGTTTGCAGACAACAAACATCCACTGAATTTGTATACTTGTAATTTCTCTGCATGAGCATCCAAACACCTTTTCCAAACCGCGTAATGGCAAACCAGGACTGAGGTCTCAAGCTCTGTGCCAATTCACTGCTTTTTTCTGTTTTCTGGGAAAATGAAATTGCAGATACAGATTGATTGGGTTTGTTCGATTTCACTCAATTGTTTTATACTCCTGATCTGACTGGTTAACGCCACATGTTAAATCGAACACTTACACGCCCACATTCCTGGCTTCAACAGCAGGCTCGCATCTGAACCATTTCACTTGAAAGAAGCCAATCTGCAGTAAGTGACAGGGTTTAATGAGGTCTTTGCACGTTTCGCTGCCAAGTTTCTGGGTCACTGCTGGTGTTAGTTTCACTCTGAAAATGGACAAGGTCTGATTAGCCACCTGTAATTCGGAGGAAGGCAAGAGATACAAAGCCTTCCAACCCCATCTAAAGAGTTCCAACAACCGACTCCGTAAACGCCAAGGCTTCGCACAGCCGTGGCAGAATGCCGTTTAAGCATCTCGAAACCGTGATAACTTTATTTGCCAGTGCCGCCCGTGCGCGGTTGGCCGTGATGCCGCCGAATGCGCGGAGACACGCCGCGGAGAGGGGCGCGCCGGCGGCGTCAGTCGCTGCGAGCGAAACCAACCCCGACCGGCCCTAAGGCAGAGCTCCGCGGGCCTGGCTCACGGACCAGGCTTGCTCGGTGTCCGCCGGCCCCGCGGTACCGACGATCGCGGCGCCGGAGACGGGCCCGCCGCGGCGCGCACGAACGCCACTGCTCCGCTCGCGCAGCCGTCGCGCGTGTCCCCGCGCGCGCCGCCGCGCCCACCTCGGCGGGCTCCGCTCTGAGGAACGCCTCTCCGAGGCCCGGCCCCGTCGCCTCGGACGCTCGGCGGCGGCCCGAAGGGGAACGCGAGTCCTCCCCGCCGGCAGACGGCCGTGCCTGTGCTTCCCTACCGAATTCGAACTCGTGCTCCCGGCGGCGCCCGGAGGGAAGCGCTGTGCGGACCGCCCCGGCCGCTCCACCGCGGCGGGGAGGCGCGCTCGCCTCAGCGCTGCGGCAAACCCGCCCGGCGCCAGGCCCCTCGGCCGGCCCGGCCACCCCTCCCACTGCCGGCCAGGTGCGTGCAGAACTGGGGGCCCTAGAACAGGCGGGGACGATGCGGGAGGCCGCGCCGAGGGCGGGGGAGTGGTTTACCTCGGGCCCGGCGGGGAGAGGGGGGTCCCGGGGGCGCTTTCGGGGCAGGGCCCCCTCGGCGCCCGGGAGGGGCGAGCGGCGGAGCGAGGGGCGCCGACCGCGCGCACCCCGGGCTGCCCACTCTGAGCGTTCGAGTGCCCGGATGCGGCGGCCCCGCCTCCTCGGGCGCCGCCTCCCACGTGCGCGAGGCGGCCGCGGAGCGGCAGCGTGCGCGGCCTCTTCGCCCGCGGGCCAACCGCCGGGGCGCGCGCCCGAGGGCGGTCCTGGCCGCAGAGCTCGCGAGAGGACATGTCCGTGGCGGCGGCGGCGAGCGAGGGTGAGCGGGCGGCCGGGGGAGCGGGCGGGCGCTGCCGTTCGGCCGGGAGCCTCCCCGCGGGGTCCAGCGGGGGAGCGCGCGTCACGTGACGGGCGGGGCGGCGGTGGTGCCGCGCCCGCGGCGTCGGGCCGGCGGCCGCCGCTCACTGCCCCCTGTCCCCTTCGCGGCGGCGGCCGCTGGCCTGCCGCGCCGGGGTGGGTGCCCACTCGTCCCCGCCCGCGGCAGGCCGCTCGCCCCCGCCGCTGGAGCCGTCTTACGGCGGCTGAGGCGCTTAGGGGTGTGCCCTGGCCCCGCGCCAGGAGGGGCGGTGGCCCGCCGCGGTGGTGGGGGCCGGAGCCGTTGCCGCCCCTCCCTGCCGGGGGAGGGTGACACACATGCTGCACGGCACACGACGCGGGGGCGGTGGCCGCGTTCCCTCCGTCCTGCCGGGTCTCGCTGTGGGGGTGTCGGCCGCGGCCCCACCCCCACCCCGCGGGGCCGCGCAGGTGGAGGCGGCCCAGAGCGGGGGCGTCGGCACCTCCTGCGACGTGCTCCGGGATGCGCCTGCCCTGGAGCTCTGCCCGGCCCGACTAATGCCCTGCTGACGCTGATAGATTTTCCTTGTGCTGCACCGTGACCGCTAATGTTTTTATCGCTGTTTTGCGCTCAGTGGGGCGCACGAGCTCCCGGGTGAGGTGCGGGGCTTGACTACGGAGCCTGGCCCGAGGACGTGCCTTGCTATGTGAAGGCTTATCCTCGCTCGGCGCACTGAGGTCGGGACTCCCGGCCTCGCAGCCGCACCCTGGGCTCGCTTACCTGCGGGAGGAGCGGCTGCGCGTAGGCCGGGGGCGGTTTGTTGTGTGACATCCGAGGATTTTCAGGTGGCACTCGGTTAGTCAGCTCGGTACGTGAAATAACAGGCGTGTCCGCGGCCATCGCGTGTACAGCTGCGTATCTCGGGTGCGCGGATCGGTTTACCCCTGCGAGGCGAAGGGCTGCGTGGTGCTGCTTCCCGCTGACGGCACACGCCTTTGCCTTCATTCCGGTTATGCGGCTCTCGCCTTGGCGTCGGTACGAAGTGCAGGCAGCTGTGTTAGGTCACCGCGGTGCAGCCGGGAGAAGTAACACCGGGACTCCGCGGCTGCAGCGGGCCGTACAGCTGAAACGGAAAACGCCAGGGTTTAAAATAAAACGAATTAGTAGTTTAATCCTGAAGTACGTGCCAGAAGCTTACCTCCTTGTGCGTATTCCACAAACAGCACTGTGAAATCTCATTGCTTTGCTTTCAGCACATCCAAAAGATTTAGACTAGCATCACTCAGCTTTTAAGGGAAAACAACAAAAAAACCCCCACAACAGCCTGCACTGTACTGTGAGCACAGCGTGTCCTGCAGTTTGTGCTTGTGGGAAGGCAGCTGCTCTTCTGCCTCATGCTACATCTTTTCCCACATTAATGTTTTATGAAACAGCATTTAATAAATGCCAGCCTTAAAGAAACCTGTGATTTAAAAAATTTTTTTAGCATCTCTAAATGTAGTGTACAGTAGGTTGCCATTGACATAATCCTATGTGTCTGTATATGCACATGTGTACACATGTCATCTAAAATATACTTATAAATGAAATTCTGACAATGGAACAAATACATTTGAATTGTCACAGCAAAAACCCAAATAGGGTTTCCTTTTCCCTTTATACTGGAATCTAACAAAAACTAAAATATATTTCTGCTATTAAATGAAGCTGTAGTGCATATATGCATGTGTGTGTATATATTTCCATTAAAAATATTAACCCATGCTTAAACTTCCAAGTAAGAAGGCATTCCAGCTCTAAGGAACTATGCAAGCTGTGCTTGGAGAAGTTAGGACTGGTCTTGTGTACTGTAGTTGAGTTAAAAGGTGGGGTGTTTTGTACCACTTGCACTGTTATTCTTGCCAGGGGTAACTGGAAAACCAAGTAATTAGTATGTTAGAATTTGAATAGTAGTATGAAAGGTCGTTAAAATGACCTTGCAGCATACAGAAATTAACAGAAGAATTTTTTTATCTTAATAAGGTACTTTTAACATCACATAACTGCAAAAACTGAGAATGAACAACTTTTTATTAAGTTTTTAATTTCTTAGGTGACATAGAATATGTAAACTTTAAAATAAAGGGGTTTTCTGATTGTTGCTTTTTCTATCTTTACTTTCCTTTTGACCAGAAATGTGCTGAAACAGACACTATTGAAGGAGGCTAGAAATACAAGGTAAGTGCTATATCTTAAAGGAGTTAAAGATTTCTGCAAACTTTTATTTTTTAAAAGCTGCTGTTTCTTAGTGAGCAGTGTACTGCTTTAAATGGGGCTGTCTAGAATCCTGTAACAATTGAAGGTTTTCCAAGACAGGTGTTCTCATAAACAGAAGTTTCCTAGATAGTACCTATGTTACACAAGCTCAGAGCAGGTTACTGTCATGTTTTTGCTTTGCCATTTGATATGAGTGTGTTTTAATCAATTCTTAGAATTGAAATATTCTTATGTTGATTAAATAATACTTTCTCCTTTTTTTAAAGGACAGTCATGCTTGCAGCCTTTCACAGATTATGTTAGACTTCTCAGTGCTAGTAGTTTTGATATTGGTAGGTAGAGCTTTGGCGTATATAGCATTTTGCTTATTTTTAACACTTACTCTGCAGTGACTTGGTCAAGTATCAGCATAGCACCATAGCGCTGAACAGGACAGCACTTCCAAACTACCACCAGACCCAGTGCATTTTTTGATCAAATCATTTTTAAATGAGGAAACTTCTTTCTCAAAGGGAGTAGTTAAGAATATTTAATGACTGCTGATACAGTCCTGTTTCAGTAGGTACTCGGAAGGGACTTGAGCAGCTTAGTAAAATAAGGGAGCGGGTGGGAGGGGTTGTTTTATTTTCAGAATAACCAAGACAGAACATCAAGCTTAAAAGCTCCTTGATAATTTCTACTGGAGCTGCTCTAAGATGAAGCAGAGCTTTGGCTCCACCTCTGGAGAAAAAGGCAGGCACCGCTCGCAGCTTTTGTGGCTAAGAATGGAAGAGGCAGCAAGATGTACAAACAGTCCTGGGTGTATAGAAAGTGGTATGTATCCGGAGCACTGTTGGAGCAAACCCCAGAACTGGAGTGCTAGGCAAAAAATTAGCAACTGCAAACATTTAAAGATGGGGGGGACTTCCTTTAACCTGAGCGTGAGCTGTGTTTCAGGGTTGCATTCAGACTACATGAAGAAGAGCAAGTTTGATTAGACTTGGCAAACCAGTTCCCTTCATGTCCTGGATAAGTAAATGTGCAACCTTGTTTCTTACCTTTAGTTTATCTGCTACTTTTTAGCTGCATGCCAAAAAAAATATAAATCACCAACTGACATTAAGCTTATTTGCATTTGACAACCATGAGTGTTTCACGTTTGCTTCTTTAAATGAAGCTATGTGCTGCACTGAAGAGTGTGAACCAGTATTCCTGGCATTGATTCTTAAGCATTTTTATCAAATCCAGGAGCCTAAATTGCATAATATTAATTATGGTAAAGATTGACAGCTGCTGTAAAACTACTCCTCATTGCTGTTGAGGCTCTATTGAAGCCACAGCCACAAAAATCTTCCATATCCTGAAACTCCAAAGCAAATGCACATTACTAAGTTTATTAAATAGTGTTCAGAATGCTGTTATTAAATCCAGATGTTAATGTAACAGTTTTGCACTTGTGCAATAAACCAAGTTTCTGTCATCCTTGACTCAGTAGGCAGTATTTTAAAATTTGGTATTTGGGTACTTGGCTAAAGCCATTAATTAAATGTTTGAAAACTGGTTTAAACCTGGGCATGATGCCAAAAGCAACAGAGAGAGAAGACTTAGTTAACCTTAGTTTTGATCTTCACACCAGCTAGTAAAGCACAAGTGAACAAAACGGTAGAAGTAAAAAAGACAAACCCTCCTGGTTTTCTACCCTCCTTAAACTGTGAATTCACAATGCAATTAGCCCTGATTTATATTCCTGAAAAGGATGGACAATTGTAGTTTTATTTCCATGTGTTTGGTTTTAGGTTGGTTTTTTTCATCCTAATGTTAGGAGTCTGCTGAAAGGCTATGGAACAATTGCTGAAAACTTGACTAAAAATTCTAGAGACCTTAAAATTAGTTCACTATTCATCCTTTATAATAAGTGTAAAAGAGGTCATATAAATCAAGCGGAGAAACTCATTAAAATAGAGTTCAAATTGTTAGTCTATTCTAGTAATGTCCAGTTAAGACCCATAAATGCTTCTTATGTCTCATGAAGGGGCAAGTTTCTCAGTATTTCCTATTAAAACACTCCAGAATTCCAGCTACTGGCATTCTGTCCAATTACAATTGCTAGCACAGACCTTAATTTTGTTGCCCGTTTTTACAGCTGAAAGTGTATTGCTTGGTGAAGTAGTGACCCAGAGCTTTAAGCACATGTTTACAAGATTAAATGAGTTGAATGAAGTTTGAACATGGGCTTAAAGCTTTTCAGGATTTGGAACCACCTGTTAACAAAGCTTTAGGAAAGGAATAGTTGTGACTTAAAGAAAACAATGTGTGAATGAATATCTTTGTGGTGGAGTTATTCCTTCTTGTATCACATCGTTACAGGTGCAGTCAGTTTTGTGTATAGGTAACCTCTTTGACATCGATGGCTGTTCAGTGTAAATTGTGAGTTATGGTCTTACCTAAATGTTACCTGAGAGAATGTATGATGTCACCATAAATCTCACTTTGTTTTAAAACACCATGGAAGTTGTATGCATTCTCAGTATTTTTGTATGTTGTGAATTACCTATCTCTCAGCATGTTTCTATTCTTGTATGCAAGTGATGTTGGAAATGTGACAACAAAGGAGTGTGGTTGTGCTTTTCTAATCTTTCTTTGATGGTAAAGGTCAGGCAGGTGGGGGCCTCAGAATACTTATTTTTAAAACGGAGTTTATTGAATATGCTTCAATTACTATGTATAAATTATTGTTACCTGTCGTGGTTTCCCCCGGCTGTGGGCCGAGATCCACGCAGCTGCCTGCTCCTTAAAGTAAAAGAGCAGGGGAAGAGGGAAAAAAAGGGGGGGAACAAGGGAAGGGAAAAAGGAAGGGGCAAGTAACTCCAAAACCAAGAAACTAAGAGGCCCGTGGGTTGGGATAAGGATAGTTTACTAAGATAACAGAAAAATAAAATATAACAATGCTAACAGGACTTTAGAGCAAAAGAATATGAAACTCTTGATCCCCAATGCAGTTTCTCACCGAATCACACAACTCAGGCCGTACCACCCAGAGCTGTCCCAGAACCCGACCGTCCCCCCAAGCAGCACGCGTCCCGAAACCGCCCCTCTTCCTCCTCCCAACAGCCCCCCGTTATATCTAGGCAGGACCTAATTGGCATGGAATACTCTCTTTGGCCCATCTGGGTCACCTGTCCTGGCTTCGCCCCTCCTTTCTCAAGAATAGAGAAATACGAAGAAGCTGAGAAAAGTCCTTGACTGTCTGACTGCAACTAAGAACATCAGGGTGTTCTCAGCACTGCTTTCATTTTAACTCCCAAACACAGCATTCCATCAGCTGCTACAAATGAAGTTAACTCTATCCTGACTGAAACCAGGACATTACCTTTATGCTTATTATGGGTGGTCTGAATTGTACCACTTGTGTATTACTTTAGGAGCTTTTGAGTGGACTAATAAATCTCTTGACTATTTTGGAGCACTTGGTTTTTCATTAAGATACCACATTACATGGTAGGTTATTTTCTTGTAAGTAGTAATTAGTTACTATTTTGAAAGTGGAAGCCAAGCTTTATGCTCATTGGCTTCTTTTCTTCAAGAGATGAAAATAGTTATTAAGGAAGGTTGGTATACAGACCATTGTTGAGCTGAGAGAAGTGATTTAATGATTGATGTGGACCAAAAAAAATACCCTCAAAAGGAATGAAGAAGGAAACCAGGTACTGAAGTGATCTGTGGAAGAAATAAACTATGATCTGATGCCATAACAGAAACCATGAAAATAAGTTTAAAATGAGCTAGAAACCTGGGATATAGTAATTATATCTGACCAAATAATATTTAACTAATATCGTGTTTTCATGAGGTTAGCAGTAGCTTTCAAACAGGAATTCTAGTAAAAGTTCATGGGTTGGTTTGGGTTGGTTTTTTGTTTGCCTTTTTTTGTTTATTTTGGGGTGTGTGTGTGTTTGTTTTCCAAAAATATTGCTAATGCTGTTCAAGAAATGTATCTTTGAGGAAAGAGCAGCACAGTATAGATTTTTCAGCCTTTTAACTGATCTATTCATGATTAAACACATTCTGTGTTTTAGTGTTAGTAACTAGATCCAACCAGAGTATTTTGAAACATACTTAAGCATAATATATTGTGTTTGACTGTTAAATGATGGGAATATCAGAAGGAATACTAAAGCAAGTATATATTATGGTACCATGCTCAGCATCAAAATATCTAGTATACAAATAAATTATTACATAGGAGAGAAATTATGGCTTGAAGTATTTTTAGGCTCATGAGTTTCTAGATTCACTTATTCTAGTTTTGATGTGTGCACGAAAAGAAACAGCAGGAGCTTTTTCATTAACGTTATGCAGAAGGGTAATGAGAAAATCCATTAAAAATATTTCAGCCTGTGCTTTAAGGTGGTTTTTGGTTTACTGAAGCTCACAGTTTACTCCACATTCAAAGTACATTTTCAGCTGAGGGGGAGAACTATTCGGCCATGTAGCTGTAAGGAAGTGTGATTAAGATGATGTGTGTTGTCTTTCGGCAGAGCCTCTCATTCCACCCTACCAGAGGCTTTTTGCCTGCTCACGTTTGTTCTAAATGATTTCAGTTCAGGTTAGCCAAGTTAGCAAAGGAAACTCTGTTCGAACTTGTTGCGCTGATTGAGCACTCTGTGGGTAAGGACCACCCATGCCAAGAGCTGACCCAGCAGTGCAAATGGGATCATCATAACCAGAAATTGGGTGGTGAAAATCATCTGAAGGACTGCTGATTTTGTCAGTCAGCACAATTACAAGGGGGCTTGGTGGTTTCAACAGAAATGCTCTGTATTTTGTCACTACACCATTGGACCTAATTAGTCAGTAACCCTAGTTTGGTTATGCTCCGGTGGTGGCAAGCATTTTGTGTTGAGTTAAGGAATAACTTTTAATGAAAGCTGTTTAAGTTTTGTAATAATAATAAGGTAGTGTGGCACAGGAGCTATCTATATTAGTGTAGCAGATTTCAGTAATGGTGTCTCTTCCTTTTTTACTTCAGAAATATCCTGTTCTTTAAATTGGAAGTGTGTGGAGAAGGGGATATACACAGTCTGTGTTTTTACACTTACATCAGTGTGAAATTGATTATTTGTGTTGCTACATTTTCCATACATAAATAATATTTTCCTTAAATATGATCTTGGGAATTAATTGGTCTTAACTTAGTGAAGGAAATAATGTTTTGCTCTCTCATTTTTAAGTTCACACAATTGAAATTTACATCTTTGAATAGAAGAGGCCCCTTCCCTTCTTCCCTATGTTTATTAAACTTTTTTTTAATGGTTCTTGAGATTTTAAGGATTTCTGAAGGTCATTATGTTTCTTTCTCAGATTATTCTTGGTTACTGCTATTTTTGCATAAACAGGGGACTTTTCCTCTGCTTTATAACTGAGATGAGATAGGTGTTTGTTTTGTAAGGGGAAGGTTAAATGGCTTTTTTTCCACTTTCTTAAGAGAAAATTCCGAGAAATACAGAATTTAATGCTGTTAAGCACAGCAATTTGTGCAGAAATGTGGCGTAAGCAATTTTATGGTTACCTTCTATCTCTATATCAAGCAGCTTTGTAGGGAATGAAATATTGGAATGCACAATAGTTTAACAGATAAGATGACTTTGTTGAAAGTGGCCTTAGGCAACATAAACTCTCCTGACCCAGAGTTTCTGCCTTATTAGTCTTTAACTAGTTTCAGTACGGAAAATGGAATTCAAGTTCATTTTAGCTTTAGAGATCGTGAGAAATTGGTTCTTAAAGCACTGAGGGCACGGACTGTGGATTATAGCATTAAATTGTTTAGTTTTCAGGCTCCATACTAATAACATACTTTTTCTAGTTATTTTAGAATATGGGTGTTGATCTGGGGATTAAGCTTGACCACTTATAATCTTGGTACAGTATTTATAAAGAAACAGTAAGTGATACTCCTTCCTGTGGTCTTACCTTGTTCACAGAAAATATTGTTCACCTGGTCAGAAGTGAAGCTCTTGATCTGAGAAGTAAAACTTTAGCTTTCATTTAGTAAAGAATGTTATTTTTACTAACAAAAAAAATTTTTTTTTTCTGTTAATGTCGTAATATGTTGGTGGTGTATCTTCATGCTTGATTTCCAATGTTTAGGAAGCTGGGGGTTGGGGTTTTTTGGTTGGTTTGGGTTTTTTTCCTACCTGAAAGCCTGTGCTAAAATGCATGGGATTTAACATTATTTTAGCATGCGTACTTATTGTATCTATAAAGAACTCACTTTAATTCCTGGGAGGATACCACAAGGTGTGTATTTATTATAAATGATGTAATTGCAGTCACATTCTGATCTTTTGTCACTGGTGTATAAAAGATTAGGTCACTTAATTGTTCATATTCCACATCATATTGAGTAGTGGTTTGCTGTTACCAAATGTAACACGACACTTTGTTCAGTTTTCTTCCTGGGAGGGTGTAGTAACTTTCTTTAACCCTGTCCTGTCTGTGCTCTTTCCCTTTTTAGTGCTTTTTAAAGTTTGCAATACTAAGTAATACTTTTAAGGCAAATAAATATGTTTTCCCAGTAGCAAAATAGCAGCTCTGGCTGTAAGAAATAGAAGCATACTAACCTATTCTAGGTCTCGAGGGTAATGACAAATACAGTGGAGAATAACTTAAGTGTATTGAGTAGAATCATAGAATCATAGAATTGTAGGGGTTGGAAGGGACCTCAAGAGATCATTGGGTCCAACCCCCTGCCAAAGCAGCTCCCTAGGACATTTCACTGAGATAGGCATCCAGACGGGTCTTGAATATCTCCAGAGAAGGAGACTCCACCACCTCCCTGGGCAGCCTATTCCAATGCTCTGTCACCCTCACTGTGAAAGAGTTTCTCCGCATGTTGGTGCGGAACTTCCTATGCTCCAACTTTCAGCCATTGCCCCTTGTCCTGTCTCCACAGACCACTGAAAAGGGGCTGGCTGATTCCCCCTGCATCCCCTGCTTAAGATAATTGTAAACATTAATTAGGTGTCCCCTTAGTCTTCTCTTCTCAAGGCTGAACAGTCCCAATTTTCTCAGCCTTTCCTCATAGGGGAGATGCTCCAGGCCCTTAATCATCTTCGTAGCCCTTCTTTGGACTCTCTCATGGAGATCCCTGTCCTTTTTATAACAGGGAGCCCAGAACTGGACACAACACTCCAGGTGGGGCCTGACCAGGGCAGAGTAGAGGGGGAGGATCACCTCCCTTGACCTGCTGGCCACACTCCTCCGGATGCACCCTAGGATCCCATTGGCTCTCAAGAAGAGTTGGCAGTAGATGAGGTGGCTTTATGGGACTGCCAAGATTGTGCCACTGCCTCTCCAGTTGAACAAGATGAGCACTTGTACCCACACATGTGATAAATGTGTGTGCTTAATGAATGTAGCTTAATTGAGTTATCTTTGGGAGCACTAGAGGGAACCTTCAAAAGCTTAGGGATGTAGCTCACAGTGGTTATGGACTAAGCAGGAGACAGCAGTGCTGTATAAAAATGGTCTTAAAATTTCTAACACCCTCTTTAATTAGCCTTTAATATTACTCTCATTACTATTCAAAGTGTGTCGCATCATCCAATGTAAATTAGATTGTTGAAAAGAAAAAGATGGTCCCAGAAACCTCTAAGTCAGGCACGTTAATTGTTTGGTACTAGGCCTCTTGTTTTCTTTCTAGTTAGAGAAAATAGAGGAGAAGGTTAAATACTTCTAATTAACAACTTGCAAAGTATAACCAGTTACTTGGGTCCATTAAATGCATACAGTAATGCTCTGCAGTGCCATCCAGGGATGCTACATGATCATAAAGAAGAGAATATTTTAGGTGAACTCTAAGCACTTGTGTAAATCAAATAAAGAACACATGGTAAATAGCTGCTGCTTAAGATCTACAGAATGTTGATTCTAGTATTTTTAATTTAAATATTAATCTGTCACCTTTTAAGTTTTTCTTCTGTTTGTTAGTGAGTTACACTTGAGAAGTTTTAGTTTCAGAAGCTGAGAGCAGCAAGTTGACAGGTTTCCATGGGAGCTAATTCAGATTGTTTGCACTGTTAGTATCTGAAAGTAGCTGTGTTATACAAATCAACATGCAGCAAAAGTTTTGTGAAAGATTTTTCCAAATTGTCCTAAGGTTAGGAGCAGGGACTGCTTAACTGAGGATCATCTGCACATGTGTGTGCATGTGCACAGACATCATAATTTTGATATTTGCAAGATCTCCTAAACTGAAGTTGCCATCGATCTCTAGTAGTGCTACGTTGTTTTGAATTCATGCCCAATTAGTATTTAATTTATTGCTGATTGTGAATAGTAAGTGAAATTATGTCCTAGAGAGGTTAATTGCATCTTTTTAAGAGGTTAAATAGCAGTATTTGCTAGACCAAATATTCTAGTAAAGTTTTGCTAATCTCTGTAACGGTGCATAGAAATAAGTAGCAACAAAGTTTGTCTTTTTTCAGGAAATTTCATTTTATAGAAGTTATTATTTAATGTTCAGTCATATATATGAAAGAAGGTAGAAAGTAGCATGTTCAACAGGAAACAGTTCTGTAGTTCCTTCCTCTTTGACTTGAATCCTAATGCTTTCCTTGCTTTGTTCAATTCAAGGGCTTGGTTTACAGGCACTAAAATAAACAGAATAGCACCTGCAGCTTAGTCATAAGTGGGATACATCTTGAAGTAACTAAGCAAACAAATGAAATCATGGGGTAATTTAACCTTTTCCTGAAATGCCTTAAGTACTCTGCCAACCTTCATTTTTAAAATAAATCAATGTTCTACCTATGGAAGGACTCTGAACACATAGGAATTGTTAAAGATTATGATCAGATTTACTGATAACAGTAAATAATTTATTCTTTTCTGAACTGCCAGAATCTCAAAATATTTTCTTTTTTTTTTTAAATTAATCCCCACTTCTGGGACACAACAGTAAAGTCTTCAGAAGTTGTACAATGTGTTCATATAAATATTTGACCCTTACTCCAGACTGTATCATCTAGTGTTCTGTGAACTCATCCCCTGCCTCCATCCAGATATAAGTAATTTTCTATACTTCACGTACTTTACAGTGTGCATTTGCTAATGTAGCATACTTCCTTTCAGACTTCATTTAGTCCAGAGACTTAAGATTTAAAGATATCCTTCAAAGAATTTGTAAAGAGAGTGTCAGTGTAGCATTGTCATCAAAATATGCTAAAGTGTTAAACAAGTTTCTAGAGGTCTTCTAGTGTTTGCTCAGTGGTATTGATTTAGCTAGAGTAGACAGTTACACAAATTTAACCTCAGTCGTGTATTAATAAGGGAGGAATGTTATCTGAAACATCAGTCCAGTCTTAACTCTGTGCTCCCTTAAGAAGCATGTCACTTCAACTACTGGTATGGCAAGAAACCTGACAGGAACCATCCACGCTGTTTTTCAAAGAAATTAATAGTAACAGTGAGTTTCTGATAATGCATAATCCAAGATGATTACTCATAGTTAGTCAGCTGTTGGTATTGCTCATCTTTTTCTGCTTTTGTCTAATTACCTTTGTAAAAATAGCAGTGTGATTTAAGTCCTTGTTGATGTGTTTTTTACCACAAAATTTATCTTAATATATCAACACTGTATTTTAACTGTAGGATTGCAATTTCTCTTTCAAGATAATAACTTAATGTCAGTTTTAAATTCTAATTTCATAAATGGGTTTAGCCCCTAACAGTGACTGAGAACCACAGGCTGCTCACTCACTCCCACAGCAAGAAACAGGCAGAGCCCCCATGAACAGTTTACTGACAAAATCACTGTGAAAGTAGAACAATAACAGCCAATTACATTCACACCCAGTGATAACACAGAGTACCTTACTGACCTGACAACTACAGAATCCAGCAGGACATAAGGACCAACCCATCCACACACAGACTGCTCTGCAGGCACCTAGGGGTGCCTCCCCCTCCCCATCCCCTTTTACAGAGGAGTAATGTCAGGTGCTGTGGGAAACAGCCTGGACTAACTCAGCTCACCTGGGCTGGCTGCCTGGGGAGGTAAACTCTGGCCTAGCCAGAACCAGGACAATATACTGTATCCAAAATACTTTTAATGATAGGCTTTGCTAGCTGACTGCAGAAGTTGAAAGCAATACCGAGTTGTCAGCAATGTTGATGCTGCTTCTCTTTGGGAGAAGGAACAGCATCACACTGTGTGAAGTGGAATACTAAAATGGTTGAGTATTTTTCAATACATTTGTTTCCGTGAAGATTATCTTTTGGTCTTTTAATCCACTGTGGTATACACAAAATGAGGGGAGTAAATCTCAACATACGCATTGTTCTTGCAACAGAGGCAAACTTAACTGGAGAGATTTTCTCCAGTCAGTGAAACTATGAATGTCAAAAGTGAATTAATTAACATATTCAGTTAACTTATCAATAATATGGATTATTATGAATAGCAACTATTATGTACTCAGCTGTTAAGGTAACCTGCTGGATGTGGTGCTTAAGCTTTTTAGATGTCTGGTTTACTGTTTCCTGACACACTGCAAAAACCCAAATGAACAAGATCCAAATAAAACTACACCACACCAAATCCAACATTTTGCAATTCTAGTGTCCTTCCCACTAAAGTTTCTTGTGTATTATGAACAGCTAGCTATGTAATTTAAATTTTACTGGGGTTTACAAAGGGAGAAACTCAAACCTCGGTGACTGCTACTGTTTGCACTAGGATTCTGTAATTAATTCTGTGCAGGAGACTGGTATTGCCAATACCTAATCCAGTGTGAGTATTAATAATTGGATACTTCACTGTGTGTAGTAACCCAAGTTCCTTGCAGGTGTAAACGAGTGAAGAAGTGTTAAGGCCAGCCATTTGACTTGGCCAGAGCTTGAACACCTTGTGAACTGGTTTTTTTCCTGCACATTTCTAAAATAGAAGCTGGTTCACTACTTAAGTGTCATCCAGATTTCACAGTTCATGCCAAATAAAATAACAGTTCTAGTGTCTCAAGTCGCAGGGAAATATTTATTAACCCCCCCTTCTGAGATTTTCCTAAGGAAAAGTACTTTGTCTTTTGAAGATAAAATGTTTAAAAATAAAAGAAGCGTTTGTCTTCAGCAGTTAAGAAAGATAGCAACCACCTACAATCTGTGAGAACACTTACATAAGACTCAAACACTGTACGGGAGTTCTCCTTCCCCAGCACTGGAACACTGTTTCTATGCACTGTCAGTTAAATGTGGACTGCGGGCCTGCCTGCAGTGCTGGTGCATGTTCAGCTGTGATAATCTATTCCAAAGGTGAAGTGGAAAAATAATTTTGTTCTAGTTTTCACTTTCTCACTCTCAAACATTGCACTGATTTCTGTGGTAAAAAACAGGAGCACCCCAAACCTGAAATCCTTTGGGACTACTGGAAAAGTGGAGTAGTTTTAGTTGCTATGAACAAGAGCTAGTATTATGCTTTCCATGCCACATAGAAGGATGGTTCATACAACTTAATAAATCTTTAGATGCCTTCATTTCAAGGAAGAGAGAAGAAACCCCTAAAGGGACAACTGATTTCTGTCTGTCAGACTAGCCTTGTTTAAAATGGTGCTTTCTTGGATTATGCAAAGTAAGAAACTGAGACTTTGATATTGTGGAATTTTTTTTATTATTATTTTTTCTGTATGTGTGTTTACTATTGAGTTTCTCTTACATTATTAATGCACTTTCATGTATAGGTCTGCTTAAATTAGGAGTTCCCTAGACAATAGTTATCATCTGTAAATGCAGATGGCAAATATGAAATAATTATTCAAGATTGAGGAGGCTTCAAGTAAATGAGAAAGAGGAGGCAAATGTCTTTTCTTTAATACAAAGTGTAATAGTGTCATGGTACACTAAATCACTTTTGCGAGTGATGGCTGGATAAAGTATTTATTGTACAGGCTTATATTTTTTTAATCAAGGTGAGCTAATGTTTTCTTCTGCTGTTCTTTGTATTTGAATTGCTCATATCCAAACAATCAGTTATTTTAGAGATGTCAGAATGAGATAGGGCTTTTGAAAACTGCAGATAGATGGGAGATGTTCTGCATAGTTTAACTCTAGTTTCATGTGAAGGAGATGCTGTCGCTTGTGACCACCAGCTGATGATAAAGCAATTGTATGCATCTTCCCTGGCAGTTAAAAAGAAAAAGTGTGCTAAAAATAGTAGTGGCTTATCTCATGCATACAACAGTGTAAAAGGGCTATGTTTACATAGAGATGTCTCTCTTTTTATTGTCTGTTTTGTTTTGGAAAGGCATTTATGAAAAATTATTTTTATCTAAGTTTCAGAATTTGTTTGTCAGTCAATAGGGAAAACCTTATGCCTAAGGCAAACTAGTAGTTTCATGGATGCTAAGTTTAGAAGTTCTTAGAAAGCTGAACAGCTGAATTCACCTGCAGGCTCTAACAGAACAAGAAAGAAGAATCAAATTAATCGTTTATATTATTGCAAATATTCAATTTGTCATCATTACGGTATTGTTCAGATGTTTCATTGGTTCAGTAGAGTAGCTGTTATTTATTGTGATCTTGATGATGTAGGTCACAGATTATTTTTTTTTCACCATACAGAAAAAACTTATAAGTGTTGGAAGGAGGTGTGTATTTTATTTGGGGGGAAAAGGTTAAGAGAACACATTGTTATAAGCTCAAAAGCATTTCAGTAATCTGAAATTCAACAGTAAAAATGAAAAGAAAAAAGAGTAAAATGTGGTTTAAGATATGACTGAGGAATTTAGATTTACCGGGAATTCTAGTGTCTTTCATTCAGAGATGATGCAGTAACATAACAGCAGGGTTTTTCTAGTGTTAAAGGATGATTTGGCAAAATACCTGGATTTTTAAGAGCTTGTAGGTAAGGAGGCTTGCATCAGCACCCTTGGAGCAAAAAGTAGAAAGAGGACCCTCTGCGTGCAGCAGTGTGTGATGACCTCATCCTGCTCTGTCCAGTGTAGACAACTGCTTGGGGAAACACAAAAAGCTGTGGTGTGTCGATACACAAGTGACAACCTGTTCCAGTTTCTGTGGCATTCTGTACCAGTAAAGGATGGAGAAATACTGGATGTTTAGGCTTGCTGATTTTTATTTTTTTTAAATAAAAACTTTAGTATTCCAAATTGTTTCTCCAAAAGATTTAAGACAAGGAATTTGCAATATTTGAGACTCCAGTGTGAAATGGAAACTTCAAATTGGGGTTATGGTTCTACATTGGAGAACTTTGCATGTAGAGGTTTCCTAATGGTCAGGTTTGTTTACTGCAGGAAACCAGAGTAAAGGCTGGGTTGGAGCAGCAGCAGTAGCAGCAGCAGTATGGTCTGTGCTGGAGCAAGAGGTGACAGCCACGGGTTGCAGGAGAAGAGACTCCGTGTGAGAGGGGAGCAAAGCATCCCCAGTGAGGTTACCCACAGCCGGTGGAGTCAGCGGCTTTGGGATTTTTCAGCACCTGACAAGACAAATTCTTGGGCAGCTGGTAGCCCTACTTGTGATCAGGGGGTGGACTGTGCAATCTCCAGAAAGCCCCTTCTAACCTGATTTAGTCAGGGTCCCACCACAAATCAAGCACACTTTTATGTGAGAACTTTTTCTGAATTGCACTGTAATGCTGCAAGCAATGTCATTTAATATGTTGCATGTAATTATTGCGTGCCTTGTTAGTTGAATCTGGACAAGAAAACCACATTTATGTCCATTCACAAAATTAAAATTAACAAATAGATGTGTAAATAATTTAGTAGTGTGTTGTAGAAGTGGTGAAAGTTAAACTGGTTAATTTAAAGCAAGATATTTAGCTATCTGACATGGGGGAAAGTTTAGTCAGAGCAAAGTGTGGCATAATAAACGTGAGACCTTTTGTATAATAAGGTGTTTCTATTAATTCCATAGGGATTTAATGGCATGAATATAGCTCATGTGGTTTAATCTCTTTGAAAAGTGACTCCAGGGCATAACTCATAGTTAATAAATTGTGGATAAAATTCTGTGAATACAAGCAGATAAGCAGCTAAATTTTTGCTTAAATTCTTCTCTGAAGAGACTTGCTTGGTTAATAATGTACTTAATTTGTATGGGTGAGTGGGAGTTTGAGAAGGGTGTAATGTCAAGAAATCGAGTGAGAGCTGGGTAAATTATGCTTCTAAAAGCTAAGAACAAAGAAAAAAATCTTGTGTAACAGTAACTTAATGGGTCTTCATTTAATGTGAAAGCCAATTGGTAGCTATGGAAAATAATGAAAAATATGCACTTAACTGTTGTAATTGTTCTACTGAGGTATATATTAAAGCAGCACTTGCTTATATTTCTTAAATTGGCACTTTCAGCGACATAATTCTTTACTACCACTTGTAGTGTAGGCCACTCAGTGGTGGTCATGATAACTTTTCTCATCTCGATGTTTTTTTAAAATGTCAAATCACACTTGACAGATTTTTGGTATGGCCATTGGAATGCATGCTGCATTTTAATCACCTTTAAATACAAACTGTACTGATTTATTGAAATTTTAATGACTTGATAGAGCTCTGTGAGCTGTAAAAAGCCTGTACCAGTAATGCATACCTCTGTCTCTCATCACTGTAGATTAAGTACCACATTAATGATAGAAAGGAAATAAATAATAAATTGGGACTTTTATTCCACTCTGTATTTTACAGTAAGTAACTAGCATGCAGTAAAATTGATTTGAATAAATTAACAACAAAGTCTTCCTTGCTGGAGAGATTAAAGATTAACTAGTTCTGATAGAGTTCTTTGGTGGTATGAAGGCCTGTATTAATTCCAAAGTGGGTTTTTGATCCAACAGAAAATTGTGCAGTGCCTCAGAATATTAAAAGCTGTTTGTATGTTATCATATATTAATTCAGCATCCTCTAATACAAGCTACTGAGAAAAAAGACAGTTGTGCTGATAAATGGGCTGTGTCCCTTGCTAGGAGGTTGGGCACAGGAGCCTCTCCAAACTGAGAATTAACAACTCTTCTGTCAAAGTGAACAGAGAAAGTGTCCTGCTTCTCAGAACCAAATGACTGTTGAATTGCTTGTAAATACATTGCTTAACTATATTTTTGCAAACCCATATTTGTGGAGCATTAGTAGATAATGTACATATAATTTTAAAGTTGAATTTTGTGTTCAAGGGAACTGACCCAACCAGAAACCGAACACAAAAAGTAATGTGTCTACGTGATCTTTTTTCTCTTGATTAATCAACTGTAGTGTGATTAAGAATCACAGAATGTGCTTGTTCTCCCTGTCTGCAGACGATTGTACACAATGGATCACCTGGGGACAGCGGATGCTGAGGACGACTCTGGGTCACTGACACGGCTTGCTCCTAGTCCTCACAGCGAAGCAGTTGCGCATGAGTTTAAGGAACTCTCATTGCAGCCAAATCAGTACTTACCTCCTCTCAACGAACGGAAGAATGGTGAGTGCCAAAGTGACTCCTTTTCTTTATGTTGCTCTCTATGGTTTTCTATCGATGTTTGGTTTCTTCAAATAGCATTTATTGACTGCCTTCACTTGCTCTTCCCAAACCACATTATGTAGCATTAACGTGCTGCAGTGTTACTTATGAAATCTTCACCTGTCATGGCAGCTTTTAAGTCTGACTGTAAACCACCAACTGGACTACTTTGTTGAGGCATATAGAATATGTTGTTTATATTTTTAAGTAGTTTTAAAACCACAGCTAGTATATAATGAAATATTTTTGAGAGTTGTATTATTATCAGACAAAATTATAAAGATAATTATAAAGTAGTATTATCTTTTATAATTAAAGGTAATTAAGATAAAAGCTATTTTAAATATACTTATAAAATATAATAACTATTAATAATTATAAACCCCAGGTTTTTTAATGCAAAAACAGTACAGAATTGAAGTTTTATATTGTTTCCAAGAAAGTTTAATTCACCACGTAGTTTTAAGTTTGAACAGCAAAAGAAAAATAAGATTTACATTTTGGGAATCTTTCCAGTATCTTTCCTCATTGTTGATGTTGGCATGGCAACTTAGCATAAAAGTGTTTCCACTGTTACACTAAGCATCGGGAAGAATTAGGTCTGAATCCAAATGTAGGTTCATTTTTACTGGGGAGAAGGCAGGAACATTACTTCTCCTCTTCTTTGTTTGGTGGTTCTTGGTTTTGGGGTTGGGTTTTTTTTGGTGGTGGTTCTTACACTAATATCCTTTCATATGAAGATTTGTTTTCCAGTATTTGTAGTAAATAGTAGCTGTGCCTATACCAAATACCTATTTTTTTCCATGTATAAAGAACCTGAGATACAGAATAGGTGCAAGAACTGATATAGTCATAGGATGTGTTTGGTTAGAAAGGACCTTTAAAGACTGTCTAATCTCAGGCCCTGCAGTGAACAGGGACACCTTTAACTAGATCAGATTTCTCAGAGCTTCACCAAGCCCAACCTTGAATGTCTCCAGGGATGGGGCCTCCACCACCTCTCTGGGCCAGTGATCCACCACCCTCAGAGTGAAGAACTTCTTCCTAATGTCTAATATAAAACTGCCCTGCCCTGCTCCAGCTTTCCTGTAGGTCCTTTTCAGATACTGGAAGGCTACTGTAATGTCTCCCTAAAGCTTCCTCCAGGCTGAACAACCCCAGCTCTCTCAGCCTGTCTTTGTAGCAGAGGCGCTCCAGACCTCAGATCATCCTCCTGGCCTCCTCTGGATCCACTTCAAGAGGTCCATGTCTCTTTTGTGCTGAGGGCTTCAGAGCTGGACACATTACTGCAGGTCAGGCCTCACCAGAGCTGAGGAGAGAGTAGAGGGGGAGAATCACCTCTCTTGATCTGCTGGCCACATTTCTTTTGATGCAGCCCAGGATACGATTGGCCTTCTGGGCAGCAAGTGCAATTTGTTGGCTCATGTCCAGCTTTTTATCCACCAGTACCTCCAACCCCTTTTCTGCAGGGCTGTTCTCCATCACATCAGCCTGTATTAGTAGTTTTAAAACCACAGCTAGTATATAATGAAATATTGATGATTGTCCTGACCCAAGTGCAGGGCCTTGCACTTGTCCCTGTCAGACTTCATGGGCCCACCTCTCTAGCTGGTCCAGGTCCCTCCGGATGACATCCCATCCCACAGGTATGTCAGCTGCACCACTCAGCTGGGTGTCATCTGCAAACTTGCTGAGGGTGCCCTTGATCCCACTTTGTTGTTGATGAAGGTATTAAACAGCACTGGTCCCAGTACACATCCTTGAGGGACATGACTTGTCACTCTTCTCTATCCAGACATCGAGCCGTTGACCACTACCCTCTGGATGCGACCATCCAGCCAATTCCTTATTCATTATATATATATCTATCTCTATATATCATATATAAGGTTGTCAGTTTCTCTTTTGACAAACTTGCTATGACTGTTTATCCCCTTCACTTTATGTTATTGCTTTGTTGTCTTCCTGCTTTTACTAAGAAATTGTCAAGCAGTAAAACGAGGTAAGCAGTTCTTTAGTTTTTCATTTTTACTTCTTCTGTATTGGAGAGTTGTTCCTTTTCTTAGACATTTTTCCCATAATTTGAAAGTATTTTTCTGCTTTCATGAATTAGTGAAATAATTTGTAGGTAGGTTTTGTATCATCTTTATATAATCTACTTCTTGTTTATTTTCCAAAGAAAAGGCAGCAGCAAGAGGTTTTAGTACTTAAGGGCTTGGACTTGTTGAAGTAACAGAAGATTTTCTTGACTAAAGATGTAGGAGGGAAATGAATAATTTGAGAACTTGCCTCTCAGTCCTCTGTGCCATCTGACTTAAGAACCTATGCACTATTTCTCTTCATTATTTAACATAATTCCTGTTATGACATAGGATACTTTTGAGCATTTGTTCATTGTAGGTATCAGGTCTCCGACAAATATTTCAATGTCTTACTTGATTAAGAGATTGTATGAAGTTCACATTTCATCTGTGTCTCTTCTGACAAGACTTAAGTTGTCTGGCTGGACTTGGCTAGAAGATTAGGTCTTGTTTTCAAGGCCATTATTAGCACAATCCTGTTGCTTTTGAAAAGCAACAGGCTCAAAAATCTGCAAGGCAGATTGGAAAATCATATAATTGGAGGATTTTTTTGAGGAATACAGTGTGATAGACATGATGAGGAAGCGTTTGATGTATACTGGTACAATTTCCTACCCTTTGAAGTTTTATAGATCTTTCTAATGTTGTTTAAGAATCCTTCCACTGAGACAATGCTGCTTTAGTCATATTTGAATATTTCCTAAATGAACATAAGAGGAGCCTCCTAGTTCTTTTCCTATCCTTACATGAAAGATCTGACAATTTCTGGCAGCTTTTGTTGCAGGAAGAAATGGGTGTTTGTGTTCAAATGGCTTTTTTTAAATCACCAGAACCCCAAACTATTGCTTATCTATCCCTCATTTCAGGCTTAGTGATTCTGGTTAATTTGATTAAAATATGGGTTTTTTTTGTTGAACCAATGAAAGAAGATTTTTACAAAAGTAAAACTTGATGGATTCATATGAAAAGTAGCTTTAATACTTAGTCTTTGCTTTTACTCTTTACTAAAAGTGGATTTCTTCAGGAGTATTTTAACATGTCACTATTTTACAAAGTCTGTAAGCATAAGAGATTTCAGTATGCAGAAATACAGTGGCAGGTTTTTTTGCAGGAACCATTATGCTTACAGTGAGCTTTGCTAATGATCCTTTAAAACTTTTGTGTACTGGGGTGAGTCTTCTGGCAGTAGTCCAGTAGAAGGCCAAGTTACTCTGCTGTTGCTCTGCATAGTGCTGTCAAGCTGGCTTGCACAAGTTAGCACAGAAACTGTGTTTGAAGCTTTTCCAATGACACTACAAGTGTGGGAGGCTTATGCTTTGGTTTGGTTTTGCTTTACATGGAGGTAATCACAGCAGAGTAACACAAATATGTGATGAAATTGCAGTGTATGCCTGGGGGTTTTTTGTGTTTTGTTTTGTTTGGGTTTTTTCACATTTTACTCCTCTTCCCCTGCCCAGTCTGACCCTAGAGACCAGAGTCATATAGCAAAGCTAGCATAGCAGTTCAGGTGATCATACAGTGCATTGATAATGTAAACTTTCACCCTGTGCATTGCATCTTATTATCATGCTTGTTCTCTGCAGGCCAACTTTTTTTTCTACTTGCCAAAAAGCAGCAAAAGTTACCTTTTCATTGGTTCTGCTTTTCACAGTCACCTGCTGATTCTGGCAGTCTAGGGGCAACCACTGGTGTATGTATAGTCCATGTCCATCCTATGAGCAGCTGGCCTTCTCACATAAATGGAGACTAGGAAAAAGAAGGCCATGCCCTTAGAAGAGTCTTGGTTTACATCCCTGCCTGAAGGATGCAAGGTTGTGTATTCTGTATTTGCTTTCTTAGTCAAGCTGCTGTATCCTTCAGAAGGACAGCAGTTGAGGGAGGATAAGAGTGACACAGCTGAGGCCCTTGTTTGGGAGCAAGAGGGAGGAAATTAATGGCTGGGTGTTGTTTAGCTGGACTGCAGTGGAGGAAGAATGACAGAGTAGTAGGCAGCATGGCACAGCTGAAGTACTAGTCAGAACAATATGCTACCCACACACTGTACCACAGTTTCACAAGATTTCTGTCTGCGAGCCAGGAGGTGGCAAGGGAGGCAGTCTGCTGCTGACAGCAGGAGGGTGGATGGGAGTGATGCTGCTTGCAGCCTTATAACCTGTTGTTTCAGAGCCAAAGGGTGGGAAGGGAATGCACACATAGATACCTTCAAAAAAAAAAAGGAAATGCAGCATGAGCAAAGCTGCTTGCATGCTGAATTAGTACTTTCCCAGAACTGGTGAACATGCCACTTTAGCCTGTAGAGGTGGGTGTGAAGATCTGGGTGTCAGGGGCCACCAATGGCAATCAATTGTTTCAAGGTACCTGTAAAATGAAAAGGTTCTAGCTTCTGTTTTACAGCAATCTCTCTTGGCTTTGCAGTGGCTTCCTTGATTATCCCACTGTGCCAGAATCTCTTTGTGACAGTGAGAGAGAGACATGTCAGTTACTCTTGCGCAGTCCTCCTCCACAGATGAGAGCCTGGTTATACTCTTGTAACATACGTAGAGAATGGGATGGCTTCTAAATTGCCTATTGACTGTCCTTCAGCATCCTGTAGGCCTGCTTCAGCTCTTTGTCTTGGCTATAAATAATTTGAGATCATGAGTGTGCCTGTTCTCTGTCCTCTGCATTGTGCGGGGAAAGTATTGCTCCAGCTAATGGAAGCTAGTGAGTATATGCATTTCTAATCTTGGAACCGAAGTAGATACAGGATTGCCCTCTCTGCTTCTGTTTGTGGTTGTGTGTCTTGTACATGGAGGAGCGTAGAAAAGGTTGTGAGGTGTGCCTACCATGGCTGGCTGCTCGATCTCACTTGTTGAGGGCCAGCAGCTAATACTGTACAGCAGGATTGAGTTAATTGAGAGAAGAGCTGAGAGTCTTGAGAGTCAGGAATAAAGCCTTGGGACAGCAACCACCTTAAAGTAGATGCAAGGCAGGTAAAATCTCTATTAGAAGAAACTAGCCCAAAGAAATTAGTTCCTCTGGCTGCTTGAGAATGACAGCATTCAGGAGCAAAGACCCAAAGGCAGTGGTCAGATGAGAATGCAAGCTTCCTATGGGCCACAAGGGTGTGTGAGGAACCAAAGTGAATAAAGGTGAAGATGCAACATCCCCTCCACCCCCCAACCAAACCAAACCAAAACAAAAAACAAACAAAAAACCCCAACCAAACAAAAAACCCAAAACAAAACAACACACCCAAATCAAAATGAAAACAGAAGATATTCTATGTGCTGGATATTGAGCCCTCCTAAGGGACCAGACAAGCCAGCTGGGAGGGAGATCTCAAAATAACTGAATGAAATCTGCATCACACTTAATATGATGATATTACTTAAATAAATTTGATGAACCAAGGGAATTTTTCTGGCATCTAGAAGAGTAGCCCTGAGTATATTAGTTGGCCTGTTATCACTTATCTTCCATTCCCTCCTTATGCAGCACTGGTAACATGCATACTTGGCATAGCTCTGTGGCTTCTGAACAAATTCTTAATCCTCTGTCCAGTTAATAGATTTAAAGCTGCAAATCTGATGCTAGGGAATCAAGTGAAATTTGGGACATTCTCCTTGTATCTGTGTTCCACGGGTATTTGCAATTCTTTTCAGAGCTGTGATAAGGCATGGTTTTTTCCTCTCCTAATGGTACATATGTAGGTTACTGTGCTTAGGAGTTATTTTCTTGAGAGAATTTGGAGAGATAAAGTGGAGAAAAGATGGCTAGTGGGAAGACTAGAAAACAGCAAATGGAAGACTTAGTTCTGATTAAATTAATAGATTGGCACAGAAAATAACTGGAAATGTCAAATTCAGTAGCTCACTAAGCTGAAAGCAATGAGATCTGGAAAACAGCATACAGATACTCAGATTAACACCACCACCCCCCAACAAAAACAAACTAACAAAAAAACCCTGCACAACAGAAGCCCGAAGTAAGTATATTCTAAAAGACCTATCTAGATATAGGAGGAGTATAGAATTTGTATAAGTTTCCAATAGAAAGCGTGTGCCTGCGTATAGTATAGTGCGTATATATAATGTGTATGATGTTTAGAAGAATCGTTGCCCAAAGAGGTTGTAGAATATCCGTCCATGGAAATACGAAAAAGGGGACTGGGCACAGTCCTGGGCAGCCTGTCCCAACTAACCCTGCCTGAGCAGGAGCTTCGGTAGGTGATCTCAGGATGTTGCTTCCAACCACAACAATTCTGTGATTTGCCTTTCCTTTAGGATTTTAAGTGCGTAGATTATCCAGTGCAAATATTCTACTGAATAATCCTTTGTATGAACACACAGCATATTGTAATTAATATTAACTTGTCTCTGTTTTTTGCGGGGGTTTTGGGGTGCTGGGGGTTTTGGGGAGGAATTTGTTTTGGGTTATGGGGGTTAGTTTGGAGGGGCTTTGCTTGTTTTGTAATGGGGTTTTTCTAACATACGGTGTCAGTAGAATGTCTTCCAATGTATGGATTCTTTAGGTCTTCCTGTAATTAGTTGAATGTTGTCCTATCTGTTATGAGATGAGAGCGCAAACTGAGTAGGTACTGAGTTACTGGGAAGTCTGTCATTGGTACTGCCAGTTCCCACAATCCTAGAATTCCCAGGGCATCAGTCAGTGTCTACAAGGAACAATTTTCAAATATTAAAGCATGTGAAAAGACATACAGGCCAAAACTCAGAGCTCTCTAGGGACTGTGACCTCTTAAATGGAATATATTCTGACATTTTCACAGGCTACATGAAAGAATTCCAGCAGGGTCATTCCATTCGGTAAACTTCTAAACAAACATTCTGTCATTTAGTTTGATTCATAGATTATTGTTTTTTTAATTATCTGCTCATTGTGAAGAGATTAACATGCAAGATATGACCTGTGACTGACTCAATTTAAGGCATCTGGTATATATATATATATGAAGAGATCATTAGAGGGCTTGCCATTTGAGTGATTACAGGAGATATGGGAAGTATGTTTTTCTTTAAAGAAATCTCTTGAACAAGCTGTCTTATTCTGACCTTTTTTTTCCCTGAAATTCCTCATGGATAACTAAATGCATAGCTAGAAAAGAATGTTGAGTTAATTTTAAATTCTACTGTATAATTGTTTTAAATTGCTAGAACTAAATCCTAGCTACATATATTATCACTGAAATGTTAGCTTGTGACACAGGTACTGCAAGAAGGTAATTAATGCAAACAGAACTGGAAACTGATGTGCAGTACTCATGACATGAGCCTTTGCAAATCAAAGCTAGCATGGTAGGTGATCAAATATTGTCCTTAAAACCTGTATTTTTATATATATATATGTGCAGCTTATATATGTGCAGTTAAACATGCATATACAAGTATATTTTAATACATATTATATATAAAAATTTGAAATGACAATTTATTTAGGTGTTTATGTGGGCAAGGTTGAATGATAGGGAATTTTGATTTAAATAGTGAATACTGCCAGCGTCCTCCCTTAAAAGGAATTTGTGCATGTTTTAGTGGCAGAAGAAAAGTAGAAGATGCAGTCATAAATTTGATTTCACTGTGTTTGGTATTTTTCGTGGAAGAGTAACTGATAATTTGAATTGTTTGGGTCTTTCTTACCACAACAGTTGTGAATATAGGCAAGTCTCCAGTCATCCTGAGGATTTGCCTTAGTTAGAGCATAATACACAATGCTATTTCAAAAATCTCTCGAATTTTTCAGTTGCCTTTTTGAAAAAAAAAACCCAACCTAAAACCAAACCAAACAAATATAAATATATACTTGACATTTTAGTAGCAAAATAAAATGAAGATGAGAGGCTTGAATGTTTTGGGGTTGTATCTTAAATACAAGCATAAGACTGAGATTTACTGCTGAGTGTTTGACAAACATCGTAAGTGCTCAAAGCAAAGAACTGATGTGCTGGTATGGGGGAAAAAGGAGGTTGGGGTTTTTTTACCAAAATGAAACTGCAGAATAGAAGTCCATGGTAAGTGGTAATTGGATGGGCAGAGGCAGAACAAAAGAACACCCCACCTTCCTCAAGCAAAAAACTTTATCTTAACGGTTTGAGATAGCATTCCTACTGTTTTAAGAAGTAATAAAATATAACAGGTATTATTTAAATCAGTGGTTTTAATGTGTGTAGTGTGTAGAGCACTGTTTCCCTAATTATTATACAGAGATGAATTGGAGTATTCTAACACAATAATAAAGGACCAAGAAATTCATCAAGGAAGGTGTGTGTGAAGCCAAGATGAAATAAATGGTTAATCAAGCTTTTTTTTCCCCATTTCAAAATCTTTTGGTAACAAAATAGAGTATCTCAAGTCTGGGGATTTTTGTGGGTGTTTTTTTTCCCTAGAGGTTGGGTTTGGTTTTTTTAATGGGATTGCAAAACAATGAGTTCCATATGATGTGAAGAGTTGTAATGTACTGTTAAAGCAATTGTTGCTTAGTTACTTCATGTTTAATGAGGTTGTAAAGTTTCTCATAGTGATCTCGCTCACCGTATCACTGATATTTAAGAGGACAACGGGTCTGTTCTGAGCAGCAGCTGAACAGGCCTGTACAGGGAGCGATGTTGCTACATGGTTTCCTCCTGTACATTGTGAGTTTGGCGAATACGTGGCAGGCATATCCTCTTTTTTACATAATGCTTCTCTGAAGGCTGAAGGTTGGCAGAACACCTGAAAATCTGTGTGACTGGACGGAAAGAAAAAACATTGTTTACCGTGGATTAAAAGCAAAGAAATTTTTATTAAATTCTTGTGAATACATTGTTATTTATTGAGATGATATTGGATTTTGGTTTATGGACTGACAGGGATGTTCCATCCTGAAGACTTTTTTCTTTGTTTCACCCACTTGTATACAATATATACAACTTTAAATTGAGAGCTGCTGCTGATCACTGAAGATGATGAGAATGCCAACAGATTTAATTTTTACTGAAACAAAAAACTTGTTATGTATCTTGATACATGTATTTCTCTGTTAGCTGAAAGATAGTTGTAGTTGTTTGATAAAAACCAGTGTTTCAGCCACAGTTTTGTTTCTAGCTCATTACAGGTTTCTATATGATTTTCAGTGTTACTTAGCTATTTATACTGTTAAAAATAGCTCTTTGGAAACAGATATGTTTTAAAATCAGAACAAATCAATACTGTAGAAATGAGTATTCCCTTTCTTTTATTGTATTTACGTGCACAATAGCAGAAAGAGGAGATGAAAATTTAGCAATTTGAAAAGGTTTTTTGGCCTGCTTTTTAAGAATAGCATCACTTTCAAATGATAATCCAGATTCCAGCGGCCTTTTGGAAAAGCATTTCAAACTGGGTAGAGGGGAAGGACCCCAGGCTTTTTTTATTTTATTTAATATTTCATGGGTTGTGTCGGTTTATTGTATAACTGCTAAAATAAAGAATGGGCTTTAAGGAGTAGTCAAAGAACAAACAAGTTGCTATTGTTTCATTAATACTCTGAAACATGAACAAAGAGGTAGTTTGCATGGGAAAGTATGAAATTCCCACCTCTGAAGTCTTTCACCAAATGTTTTTAGAAAAATGTGTAATTAGCATCCTTTAAAAGCAACAGTTAAAGTAACTGCTGCACAAAGATGGTTTTTATCTGTCAAAACAGTGACCTTAGAGACAGATCCTGTCCAAAGGTAGGAAGTGTGTGTAAAGAATCAACATGGTGTTGGTGGATGATGACAGGGCTTCTGCTGCTTTGCAAGAGCTTTAAAAATTACTTACTTAATTTAAAATGCCTATGTAAATCTGAGAAGTAGGTATGGTGCTTTAGCAGTCAAAGGTAAGAACATACCTGAAACATTCTGGGAGAATTACAAATTTCTTTTATTTAGCAGGGAAAAGGGAGCCCTAAAGTGACAGGTGGATTGACTCTCTGGGGATCAAGAGGCACTTTGCCTTGGTTCACATGGGACCTGCTGGTGATTGGAAGACTTCTTCACTAGCAGATGAATTTAGTACTTGAATGTGCTAACCAGCTAACAATGTTTCTGTTCCTTCTCCCAGGAATGTGAGAAAGTCACTGATAAATACATGTGCTTTTCCCATGTTCCAGCGCTGTGGCTGCTGAGCCAGCAGTTGGGAGATGCCCACAGGTACCTGTGAACCAGTCTCAGAATTTTAGGCTTTTCTAGTACACATGTTGAGACATGGTGATTGTTTTTTATTTGAAGCCTTATCACTAAAAATATAGAATTACACTGTTGATCACTCAAGTAACCAGTATATCCAGATTGGAGGTTGGATTACTGTATATTCAAGACTACTCATAAAATAAAAGATACTGGAATAGGAGTCTTTTTTCATGATGTGGGGGATAAATGTCATTCTTCATGCAGGGATTCAAGAGGAACTGTACCCTGGGCAAAATGTGTAGGTGTTCTCAGTATTCACAGTCTGAACAAAAAACTGTTTTCTTCCAATATTAGCATTTATTGGCAACTACAGTACTTGGTTACATGGAAGATGCATGGCATCATTTTGACCATCTCTCCTAGCCTGCAGAAAAATTTCCATTCTGTTGTTCCTGCTTTTCTTCATAAAGTTACTTGCAAATTACTGTTGAGATTTTGATCAGACTGCTTAAAAGGGTTTTAAAATGTTACTCTGTACAACAGCTTGAACAGCACTTGGAAGGTGAATTTGAATCAGATCTCTAGGCTTAAACCCAGGGGGCTGAAGCATAAGCGTATTTGTTTGGGTAAATTCTGCTGTGCAGTGGGTACCCTTGAAAAGGGGGAGGAGTGAATGGCAGGGACTCCGCACTACTGAAGCTCATCTTTCAGAACAGGTGAGGAACATCCATGAAGGCTTGAACTGCTGTTCCCCACCTGTGATCTGGCATTGATTTGCGCACTGGACACTTACTTTCTATAAACCACTATACACAGATAGGAATGGGTAGAATGACCTTGAGAACTACAACATCTGAAGGGAAGTGTATTATTCCTTGGGTTCTTTGATTGCCTACTTCCTTACTGATAAGTTGACTTTTTTTTAGTATTTCAGAATACTCTGAATCATTTCAAAAGTTCTTCAGACCAAAGTACTGATTTTTCAGAAAATGTCTGAAACACACTGTACCCTTCCCAGAAAATGGTTTCTGCTGTTATATATTGTAACACTGTTAAAACATAATTAATCCATCCAAACCGTTAACTGCTCTGTTGGTATGAGAAAAATGTGGAGTTAGAATCTCATATATCCACAACTGTGTAAGAGTCTATCTATTGACTGTCAGGTTTTCATACAGGTTTCTTAAGTACTACGTGTTTGTATTCTGTTTGGATTATTTTTTTCTGAATATGTGAAGTTTCTCAACAGTAATTTGGTTTCTTATAGTAAATAGTAAATGTTCTGGTTTCAGGCTGTGACAAAGTGAATTTGAATTATGAAAGAATTCTTCCACAGTTACTTTTTTTTCTTGTGTTCAGTAAGAATCATTGCAAAAGCAGATGTGTTGGAATAGCCTATAATTTATATTTAAGCAAAATGTAATTTAAGATGATAATTTTATATGGGCTGGGAGAGCTTCCTCAAATCATTAATGCTGCAAGAGTTTTTCTTTCGCCTATTATTTTCAGTTCCTTAGATGTCCAGAAGTGTATGTGGCCTAGGAAGTTCATGTCTTCTCTCAATCCATAGTTCTGAGTAGAGTGAGGTCTCCCTTCTCCCAGCAGTAGGAAGACAGGGAGAGACCTTCAGGTGTTGCTGGCTGCATCAGACAGCCGCACACATGCCCCATACTGTCACTTCCCTGCCCCAGGGGTGAAGGTGAAGAGCTGGTGTTGAATGATCCAAAGAGGCAAGAGAGTTTTGTTTCTAGTTTCTGCTTCTGAAGTTCTGCATTGAGTGTTTGTTACTGTATATAGATGTTTTCAAATCTGATGCTGTAGAAGTGAAGCAGTTTTTGAGTGGAGATGTGCTGTATAATTTCAGGCTGAAGGATTAAAATATAAAAGTAGGGGTGTGGATAGTATGTATAATTATGGCATTTTTAGGCCAAAGGGAAAGGAAAATGCTCATGTCAGAGTTACTTGTTGGCATGTAGTGACTACTTCAAATTACGTATCATTTATTTTCTCTTAAGTACATGAAATGCAAGCTAGTCTGCTGTCCCCTCATGGCCAGTACCAGACAGTTAAATGGGATCCCTTTCCCCAAAACCTTCTAGGTTGACACTGAAGTTGAGGACTCACATAAGATAAATGGAATATGCTGGAGAGAATGGCAGATCAGAAGCTGTGGGAGAAGATACTCCTAAAACTGCTGTGAATAATGAGATGTGTAGCTAATGCAAAAAGAAAAACAGTAAAAATATTTGGAGTTTGGGTATTTACATCAAGGAACAGAATCTCTGTGTTCTGCAAGGCCTGGGGCTGGGTTGGGTGGCACGGCTCCTCAGCGTAACTTTTCCAAATGCTAACATGCAGCTTTGTTTACTGTTGAAACCTAATGAGTAATGACTGTGCCAGTCAGGGAAAATGAAATATTCTGCTGCCTGCAGCAGTGTTGAGAATAGTGGGGAAAGGGAGAAGGAAGGGGAAAAGGGAGAGAGTTCTCAGCAGTAGTTTGTCTTGGGTATCAGCAAATGCTGCGCCTTTAGCAACTGCTGGATTTATTTTTAACTCCTTGACTCATTCTTTGTCAGATGATTGACCATCAAGCTGCATATTGGAGCACCAATGTGCAGAGGAAGCAAGCGTAACTGAAGGAAAGGGGGAGTGGTTGTCTGGGAAAAGAGGTGGGATTTGGGAGTTGTGCTTCACATGCTCTCTGCCTGTTGTCTGGGTGAGTTACAGGCTCCAGAGCAGGCTGAGCCTACTGCAGGTCAGCCTAGAAAGTGAAGGATGATGGCTTTTCTCAGCTGCGAAAAGGCAAAATTGCTCATCTATTAGAAGAAAGGACGTGGAAGTAGTGTTTGGGACAGCGGTGTTCAGCTTGGTGTCAAAGTGATTCTTTTTTTCTATGCTGGAAGTTGCCATTCTGAAGGATTCTCATCATGATTGATAGCTCCAAGAAGCAGCAGCAGGGCTTCTCCGAGATTTTACCTGCAGGAGATGTTAAGCTGCTGAAGGAGAAAGAATGCCTTGAGGTGAACAGCCAGAAAAGTCTCAAGGAAGGTCAGTCTCTTGCTGGGTGGGGGACAGAAAATGCAGAAGTACTGGGCAGATTCACTTCACCAGCATTTGTGGTGTAGTGCTGTATGTCAGGAAGGATTTCTGTAGATTAAATTTGGGGTGGTTTTCCTTCTTAAAATTTCTAAAAGCTAAATTTAGATCTTTCCTGAGACGCTTAAGATAACGATGATAATAGGTTGAAAGACGTTGTAGTATAAAGAAAAATGAGTGATCAGCTACACTTTTCAGAGTAGCATTTAGTGCTGAGTTAATTAAGTACTCCGATTGTCCTGTAAATATTCCACAAAATGTTTCAAAATGTCACTATTAAAATTTAATGAAAAAAATTTCATTAAATATGACATTAAAAAAAGCCCCACAAAATAAAACCCAGAAAGCCCCCAACCTTTAGTTTTAGACATGTATTACTATCTCATTTTCTACAGTGCTTTTCTCAGCTATCTTTCTCTGGAATTCCCTGCTCCTCTCATACATTACATTAGATTTGACTCTACTTTCCAGATGTATGCTTTTCAAATTACATTATGTCTCCTTAAAAGATTAGTTTTAGATCATGCATTAAGTTGCTATAAAGCACAAACATTAGTTTGTAGAATAGCAATAGTCTGAGGATATTTGGACTGTTATTTAAAGCTGCCAAATGGTCCTGAACCAGATTCTTCTAAAGTAGCATTTATTAGGCTGTGGGAATAATGTGCTGAGACATGGAGGTGTTTTTAATCCTTCTAGCTTCTAATCTTGTAGCTGGCCTGTGTTAAGGAGAAGAAGGGAGAGACCTCTCGAGGGCAGCTGCCAGCCCGGTATGGAACAGTGTGTTAACTACTGCGTGTTATCATACCGGGCTCTCTGCAGGGTCAATCTCCAGCTTCTCCATTAGCCAGAAACAAAATGTATGTGTAGTAGACAAATTCCTTCTTTCCATTTATAGCACTCTGCCTTGGCATTTACTCCAGATATCTCTGGTTGTCTGGTGATTCAGAGATTTCTTCCTGGGTCTTGTGGCAAGACTGCTGTTTTTTCTCCTTCTACATAAGATCATGTCTTTTTTGTAATTTAAATGCTGGGTTTGTTGTGGGGTTTTGTTTGTTTTTAAAGTTGGATCCTAATGCTTAAAATAGCAAGAGACAGCCCGTATTCATTATTGAATTGAGTAACTGATCATTTACTTTAAAAACTCCTTTGCTTGGCTGTAAGATGGGGCTAAAGAAAATGCTGGGTTTCTGTGTGTGTGTGTGTATAATGTACAGACACCAAAGGTTTCTTGCTAATGGAAAAGAGATAATTGTAAGTTGAGTGGATGCATGGGGCTGCAGTTGAGAGTAATGGTTCTCCTTCCTTTACAGCCGGAAAATACTGACTAAAAGACAGTGATTGAAGAGAAAGGGCCAACAGTGACTGCTTTTTCATGGTGTTTATCTTGCCACCTCCAAATAGGCGCAGTTAAAGCAGATGCTGCTCCCCCTGAAGTGCTGTGGGGCAACAGGAACAGAGGCAGCAAGGAAGTTGAGAGGGACAAGGCACTAAGCGTGCTGATGTGGAAAATTCTGTAGGAATAAAACCCGAACTAATCTCAGCTACCAAGAAATACGGAGGGGGAAAGGTGTTTAAAAAGCAAGCGTGGCAGATAGTGAGCTAATAAGTATCCATGCTAATAATCTTCATTCTTCTTTGAATATGTCAATTACATAGACAGTTGATGAAAGAATGTACATTACAGTGATGATGGTCTGTCAGAGTAGCCAAAAACCTGGAATTTATGGACACTCTCCTACTCTAAATTAAGGAATATTTTAGACTTTAGATTATTCAGTGAATAAAATGAGATAGAAGTGTTTTCCACAATCACTATCTTTGCTTCCTTTTCTCTTTTCTAGTACCTGTTCTACATTTTGACTTTTCCCCAGTGCTTATCTTTTATAGATAAATTTGGCAGCCAGTAATTAAAATAATGAACCTCTTTTTGATAGCATGGATGGCTACAGGATCTCCTCTTCCAGCCTTTCCTCTTTCTAAAGCTTAGCATTTTCTATCTTGCACTATGTAGAATGAATTAATTAAAGCAGTGCAAATCTGCTTTATTTGCATCTAGAGAGAATAAAACAGAGTTGGACATGTTCAGTTTATAATGTAACAGAATGTGTAGTTCACATATTTTGTAGATTTTTAAAAATTCAATTGCGGTTTTTAATTTCATCCTATTTCAATAATGCTGTAAATAACATCAAAACAGTGGTTCTACAGAAGAGTATATTCTAAGTTAGCTTGTGGCATTCTCTCTTTCTTTTTCCTTTAATTCAAATGGTGATGTGACTGATTCTGCCACCTGAGTTGTGAATGGTTAAAACTGCAAAAATGAAAAATGTGATTCTTTTGGTAAACCCAGATGAAGTACATAGAGGTCAGGTAAGTCAGAAGGTGCTACAGCATTTACTTCACACTTTTATTTTGCAGCTTGAGAAATGTAAAAATCTAGAGATAGTAAAGGGTGCTTTTTTCCAGCAGTGAGTACCTTGAGGATGAGAAAAATGAGAATTGTTAGGTGCAATGCTTTTTTTACTTAGTATTTCCTTATAAAGCAAGAGACTTTATGGAAAAACAAATTCCAACACTGTCTTCAGCAAGTTAATATTAAGGGAAATGTTAGATTACAGGGATGATTTTTTTTTCTTTCCTTAGACTAATGAATATTCTTAGAAGCTACACATTATAGCATCCTATAACACAGGAGACATAAACAATAATTGTTTATAAATAATTGTTACATATATTGTCTGTTCTGTGAAAACAATTCTTAATTTTATCAGTTTTATCAAATTTACTTTTTGTATGAGGAAGGAACAAAAATATTTTTTGGCTCTGAAGCTAATACAGTACTAACTAAACAGCTTTTACAGAAATCCCTGTAGCATTGAATTCCAATGTCATGTAAGTAGCCAAAACAGTTAGAAAATTCAAGTGTAAATTCTTGAATGGAATCAGGATATCATTGTGTGCAGACTTACTACAAAAGAGTTAGAAGAAACACTTATCATCAACAATGCATATATTGGGAATTAGAAAAAAAAATAGGTTGTTAGAATGTTTCTACCTGAGGAGTGTAGTGAATTTAGGAAGTCTTGCCTCATACCTAAATTGTTTTAATATAGAGGTTGACGAGCTCCTGCAAGAATGTATGACCATGCAGAACTCTCGGAGACACGGTATCAGATTGGTGAAGAACATCTATATGGTGCTACCTCAGGTGGGGCTTAAAAAGAGATTGGATCCCAGTTTGTTTGCATCATATTTTTTACCTATTCAGTTGAGCTTCAGAGTTACCAGTTGCTTGCCAGGTTACTGTAAGGAAAAACTAACCAGGGAGGAAATTTTCTTTCCCCTGTGAAACGTAATTTCTTTCTTAGATTTGTGTTGGGTTTGAATGTTACTGTTGTGAGGAACTGGAGAATGGCAAACGCTAGAAACAGGTTACAGGGTGTAATGAGTGAAGCACGGGGTGCTTGCTGGAAATGTCTTCACTCTGTCTGGTTAATAGATTGCCAGATTTAGTCAGGAAGGAGTTCTTCCCTTCCTTCCCATGCGGTCAAATCAATACTGCACGAGAATTGTTTTGTTTAGCAGACATCCTGCTATTGGGGGTGTGTTGAGTACCACTGCTACTCCTGACCTCTACAGCTCTCCTGAGGCAGTGAGTTAGACTTCGGTCCAACTGTTGGTCTGCTGGTTTTATTGTGGGGTTTTGGTTTTTTGGATTTTTGTTTTGGGTTGGTTTTTTTTCAATGCTTTAAGTTTTGTTATATGGTGTTCAGAGGTGCTTTTATAGTGTCAACTTAGTTAATAAGTGCTATATATTCAGTGTACCAGTCCTGTGAGGCTACCATCAACCATCTCCTTAATGACAGTGGAATGATTGTGTGTCTTACAAGTAAATCAGCACTTACTCGGCAACATTTTCTTAAGCAGTGTAGCACTAAACACTCTTAAATGCTTTGGTAAACCAGGGCTGCAGTGTATTAATTTGATTTTGTGTGTAATTGGTGTAGAATTGGAGGATACAGTGGCTAACCAAGAGTTATAAAGAAACTTGCTATGTCAACTACAAGGTTTCTTAAAGGTTTTATAAAGGGTTAGGGTCAAGACTGCCCCTGCCAAAAACCAGTGAGTCTCATCCAGCCCTACCCTGCTTACTGCCCACCTCTCTCTTGCATGGGCATCAGTGAGTATGCCACCCTGAAGCAAGTAGGATCAGTGATGAGGCGTTACTGCAGACTGTTCATTTCAGTAGCACTGGTTTTCGGCCAGGTGGGAGCACTGACCTGACAGGTCGCATCTTTGCCAGTGTTGACACAACAGAAGCAGTTGGGGTGAAGGAGGGAGGAAGAGACCGTTGTCTTTTCATCGGTAATCCCATCCTAGATCATGTGAAGTTATGAAACCACACTGTGAAACCATGGTCTGTTTTGTGGGATGCTCTGTGAAAGAAGAAACCTCCAGCATAGCAGCACAGCGTGTATGTTATCTCAGCCTTTCAGTGCAAAAGTTCTTCCTAATGCAGCAACTTGGCTGTCACTGCAAGTGATCCAAACTCATCCCCTGAGCAGGCATCTGCAGAAATCTGATGCTACAGAGCAGCGTGGACACAGTGTCATTGCTTGCATCCCAGTTTGCAGTCAGGCACCTGCATCAGTATTTTGAATTATGTAATGGTGTGAGTTGGGAGGGTCTGCTGGAGTCTGTGTTTTGTGTGCTCACTTTCCTGAGCTTAGAAAAAGCATGGACAGTGGAGGTGGTACCTTCTGAAGAGGGCTTGGCTGGAAGTCGCCTGTCATCATTCAGTGTAATATACTCTGAATTACCACAAAGCAAGTCTGTAGTAGATGGAGAATTGTAACACAAGTTTCCTCAGTCCCTTGACAGCACTTTCCTTGGCTGATAGTGGTATTTGAGGAAACACAAGTTATTTTCTAAAAAAAATCAGAAGACTGCAGTAAGAGGAATACTTGCAGGTTTAGAAGATGTAATTATTGTTCATATACTTAAAGTATGCAATTTTACAGAATATTTGGAATGTAAGCTTTCATTTATTCAGGCTTTGCACCCAAGATGCTATTGTTGGGTTTGTTTTCTCATTTTGAACAGAATTCTGAGAAGTATAGCTTTTGCTTTTCACATTCACTTGTTCTTTTTTTATAAGTCAAATATTTTCATTTTTTAATTCTCACCTGGCATATATATACACACATGCATGCCTATGTACACACACACACACACACACAGAGGTTTTTTTACTTTTTTTTTTTCTTTTTCATCCCAACTAACCTTCCAGGAGGCTGGTATATGCTCTGGCTTGTTTCTAAGCAACATGTTCCATAGCAATAGGATACAATACAGATTGTCCTATATCTGAGTCATTTAAGCTTCTCAACTGATGGTGCTGGTATGCTTTGCATTTTGTTTCCAATGTTAAGTTTACATTTAGCTATCTCCCATTCAGCTTTTCATTTCCTGCTTTCAGTGTGATGATGGTACTTCTGGAAGCAGCTATGTGTACGTTATTACTGGCTTACAGACAAAAGCTTTAAATCACAGTGGCATAATTTAATAGATGTGGCGCTCCTGCAGGATTTCCCTCCAGTGTTCTGAAGAGACTATCTGAAGCGGCCCTCAGTAGTCTCCACTCACGTGCTTTGCATTTATGCATAACATTTCTCAGCTGAAATGAAAGGAGGACTGAATAATTGCCTAAAATAATTTTCCAATAATGGAAAAAAGAATATTAAAAGTATATAAAAATAAGTAAGGGTTTTTTTATAAGAACAAGTAAAAATAAGTAAAATATTTTAATTTTTAAATTATCACCTGGCATATGTGAAAATTTTTAGACTGAACCCAATATACCTTATTCACTCATGTTTAGATGATGTCTGATTTCTTTAGTGATTAATTATTTTTATTTTAAAATTAGGAGTATTTAACCTACTGTTTCACCATCTTCAGACTGGTAGGTGGGAGGTGGGTACCACAATTTTTAAATGCATTTTATCTTTAAATCAGTATAAGACTCATTTAGAATCACTTCTAACATATCACAGGCAGCTAAATATTTTCCTGGCTATTCTCTCTCCTTCCTCCCTTTCACATGCCATATGAACCAACAGAGCACCACAATACAAATTTCTGACTCAGAACACACGTGGAACAAATAGTGCCAGGTTAAGCTGGCTACCGGTTTCCATAACCTTCCTGAAACACATGCCTTGCATGTCACCTGTGAAAAAATCACAACCCGGGAGAAAGCAAAGCATATACCTCTGAAAAATTAACTAAGTGTAAATTATGCTGTTTAGAAAATGCCATATAAACTTGTAAGTCCAAGCAGATGGTGTTTGGGGGTGTAAGGGTCAGACCTGCAAGAGGCACAGAGCATGATGCCAGGCCTGTGCAGCTCTGCAGCCTCACCCTGTGTGGTGGGGTTGGTGCAGGATGTTAACGCAAAGCTGGTGCTTACATTGCTTGTACAGTCCACCTACCAGCGGATAAAACACTCTCCTACGTTACTGACACCCTGCTGTTCATGTAGTTGTATTAATGTTATAGTTGTGATGCCAAGTAACTAGTTACAAATCACTTCAAGGATGCAATGGCCTACGTAGTTCATTGCCTGCGGCAGTGCTTCACTGCAGTTAGAGCGTCTGTTGTTAATGTCGGCTATTCTGTGCTTCAGCCTCACCGTGCTGGAGACCGTGGCTGTATGAAAACCCTTCTAAGCTGGCAGAAAGAAATGGAGGCTTTCAGTGTAACAGCTTTTAATTTAAAGGAAGAGGCTGTTTCCAGCACTGTCTGCTTCCATGGCAGCCAGCCTAGCAGCCTGCACTGGAGTTTGTAGCTCTTGGAAATTTCCAAGGGAGTATGTAGGAATGTTGGACATCACATTTTTCCCAGTTGCAGTTTTAAGGGCTTAAATAGCTAATATCCACTGGATTTTTACTTTGGAAGAAATAATGAGATGATTACATACAGAACATAAAAAATCTTGATGTGTTGTTTTTCTTCTGGCTGTCATTCAAAAGAACTGCATGCCATCTAATCAACCCCTTCTTGATGGTTTGGTGCCTGTGTCATCTTAATTGTTAAATGTCAACAACTATTTGCTGTTTCATAGTACCTTCTACAAAAACATAAAATTAGAATTTTAATAGGATATGTAGTTAACTGTGTTAGATGTGGAATAATTAGTGCTGGAACACAGTGCTGTGCACAGTATGAATGCTGAGTTTTTTTCAAGACAAGAAGCAGTGGTGAAAGCTTGTCAATCGGTGTAGATAGCATTGTTCCTGCGGGACAACTATCAATTTATTTTTGTCCTCTTTACATTCCACTGCCTGTGATTATATAGTACTACTCTGAGACATCTTTTCCATAGGATACAAATTACATATTACAGAAATCACTTGCTTAACCTTGATAATAGCTGTTTGTTCTAAGTTATTTAATAATGCATTTTCACTTTACCATTCTCACTGGACTGTTGTACTCTTCCTACCTTTTAGAGGGACTGCGTGCCAATTTGTGCCAGCATTCTTGCATTCAAACCAGCATAGTGCTTTAGCAAGCTTTTGAGGATCTCTGTTTTGTTTATTCTTAGTCTTTATGCTCCTTTTGGGTATCCTTTATGTGTGAGCAGTACTCACCCTTTGATAACAGAGGCTGTTAACTTCATGAAATTTACTGCCATACAGAAATAGCTTTCAGGCGAGCAAAGCGCACTGGTTAACGGATGTCTGCTTTTTGGTGCTGTCTCTGTTCCCTTGCCGGGAGAGGCGTTGATTCTCTGGCATGCTTCTCACAGCCTCTGGCACTCGCTTTTTTAGGTGTTGAAAAATCTGTACCTTCACTGAAGCCAGAAGACTGCTGACTTTCAGAGAGTCAGAAAGCCAGATACTGTAAGGAAAGATTATGCTTTTTGGTTTTGTCAAGAAGTACTGAACACACTATCCAAGATTTAATGATCATTTTCCTGATCAAATAAAAATGGAAATTTTGGAATCTCTTCACCTGGTGATAAAGTGTTAATCTTAAAATCACATAGTGGAAAATAAGAAAGAATACTCTCCCTTCCCCCCTCGGTTGAAACAGGAGTTTGACTGGCCTTTGTGAATGGCTTTTCTTCAGAAGCAGTTCAAAGATATTTCTTGAGTCACAGTGTTTTGAACAGGGTTTCCCACCAGAATCTTTTAGCAGCCAGGTGCACTCAGTGGTGTTAGCATAGCCCTTCTGCGAAGGTGCACTTTAACAGTATTACTGACGTTAATAGTGTATTAAGATACCCGGATCTTTCTCAATTCTGGCCTTGTATTTCAGCAATTATATTCTATGATTTTAGATGTTATGCAGATAACTAACTGATTTTAAAAGTGTGGAAGTGAGAGGTTAACTATGAGGCAACAAGCGGAAGGGATTTACCCCGTAAAAACAATGTTAAACACTGTGTTATAGTAAGTACCAGCCCACGGTAAACTTTGTTTTGTAGTACCTGATGTCTTCTGACTTCTGCCATTCCCAGATTCCATGGTTGCCTGTTGTGAATGTCAGAGGTGTGATCCTCTTCGTATGAAAGCTAAAAAGCCTTGCTCTGATATGCATGTTAGAGTCTGTATCTGAGAAAGCCTTATCTCTAAAAAAGAAATACATTTCTGATAAAATGACTCTGACCCTTTAGATGTAATTTTAACAGGTTAACTGATTTCTTAAAAAAAAAACCAGACACCACAGTCAAGCAGTTTTATTAGTTTTATTCCTGCCCAAAGATTTTCACAACGTGCTTGAGATTGCAGTGGTACTACATTGGAGTTTTAAGCATGATGGTCTGCAGCAGGTTTGTTATAGTCAATGGTGTATGCACTTCCTACAAAACAATTTTCTAGTTTAGCCTGCTGTCAAAACTGTGAATTAATGAGGGCTGTCAGACTGATCATTCTGTAGTGTGAAGGTCAGTTTACAGTTGTCCAACTTTCCCACTTCTGTTCACCAGTACCTGAAAGCACCATCCTGGAGTGCTTAGGTAGTCACAGCTGAACCACCTACTCCTACAAAACAGGGGTTATGATTTTTTTTGTTAAAAAAAAAAAAAAGACTGAGTAAAAGTATATTAGAAATCAGAAATATCACATACCACAAATGTTACTTTTCTTAATAGATGACTTGCCTGTGACTCGTGTCACACGTGTGTGACTCATGTTAGTGCTAACATTCCTGCACCTGTATCAGCATTCCCTTGTTGATCCACTGCATTCCAGGAGATGAATGAAATACTAATTCTGATTTATTTATGTGTCAGGTAATGGCTTATCACCTGGAAATAACTGATGTTGGAGCATGTAATTTCCTCACAGAATCCCAGAGCAGCCTGGGTTGGAAGGGATGGTAAAGCCAACCTAGTTCCATCCCCTGCCACAGGCAGGAACACCTCCCCCAGCCCAGGGTGCCCCAAGCCCCATCCAACCTGACCTTGAACCATGTTGGGGATCCTGGGACAGCCCCAGCTTCTCTGGGCACCCTGTGCCAGGGCCTTCCCCCTTCCCGGGAAGGATTTCTGCCTCCCAGCTCCAGTCCCTCCTTGCCCTTGTAAGCAGGTCTTCTTAGAGACATTAGGCCTGAAATAGGGAGTCGTAAAACAGACTTGTAAGTAGGTGAAAGACTGGTATGCACATTTGTCGTGCATTCAATGTTCCATGAAAGCCAGATTTAAGTATGGTGTAATTGGACCAAATGCAGCTGTACAGCACGTATGAGATTCCTGTCTGGAGAAGGATGTGCTTTTTGTCCCTTTGCACAGCCTCCTAGTTGTGTAAAAGGAACCTCAGTTTGAGCAAAGAACAGAAGAGAGTCAAATTTCCATCTACTGAAGACCAAAAATACTGGAACTGAAATGCAAGTAGTGTTGCTGTGCTGTTTATAAATTGTCTGTTACATCGTTTGGATGGGTAAAACCTACTGAAGTTTTTTAAGAGATAACCCATTTGGTTTTAAGACTAACTTAGCTTTCCTCATTTATGGTTTAAGCAAGAGTATCCAAAACAAGCATGTTCTCAGAGTGCTTTACTTCCCCATAAACAGTGCACCAATGCATTCTGCTAGTGCAGTAGGGATATCTTTGACATACCCCCAAGGGAAAGAAGCTTAACATAACATTATATATTGCATTTCTGGAATTTTTCTGTAGGAATGGGTTAAACCCTGACCCAATACATTATTTTTCTTAATCCACTCTTAGTTGTATACCCCACATGGTTTTCTGCAGAAAGAACTTTTTCTCTGCATGCTCTGAACTTCTGGGAGTGCACAGCTGGCTGCGCTGAGCTGGGCTGGGCTGGGCTGGGCTGGGCTGTCCTGTCCTGTCCTGTCCTGTTCTGTTCTGGGCCGGGCTGCACTGTGCTGCCAAACCCGACCTAAGGAGCAGTGCTGACAGAAGGGACCAACCACAGCATTTGAGTTGGTCCAAGACTTCAGGCAGCAGAGATTTTGATCTGCTAGTAAGAGATAATGTAAGAAGAGGTCATGGCTTACCTTGGAACCACATGAAATTAAGGAATAACCAAAAATATGTAATTTGAACTATTATAGAGTAGTTCTCCAGTTAACTTTCTTCCAGTCATTATTTATTACTTGGAAAATGCAACCCATTGCTTAAAGCAGGTATTTTCAAGTTTTCAGAGGAACTCGGTAATTTCAAATGACTTTCCGTTAATTTACATTTCTTCTTGTTACTTTGGCATTCTGCCATCTCTGTCCTTTCCAATTCACATGTAACAATGCTATAAACTCTGAGCAGAGCTGCCGTGCCACAGCCCTGGGATGTTTGCATTAAAATTCACAGTGTTTTTGTGACATGAGAAAATAATGTCCTTGTTTTCAGGACTTGCTATTCCCAGTTTTAATGCTTAAGCCAGGAGTATCCTTCCTGTACTGTAGAACAGGAAATAAGCTGGTTCCTTTTAAATTTTGAAAACAACAAACTTTGGCCTTAGCCTGATTTTTTAGAAATTATGTTCATTTTGAAGTTTTGGGCAAGGCATTAGTTTGTTTTGCTTCCTTGTGAAACACAATGGGAACAGCATGTCATCATCTTACATCCATAGTAAGCTGTTAAGTCAGATTTTAAGAATGTAAACATTTTTCTTTTCTTCAAAAGATGAAGTTTTGCGCTAGGTTAATGGCTCTATGTGTTTAAGAAATAACAAAGCACTATGGTAAATTGATACAGAAACACGGAGAAGGGAGCAAAAGAAGTTGCCTTTAAAAATGTAAACTGTTTTTCCAAAGTTTTCAGTATTGCATTTATTTGGTCCTAGAAATAATTACAACAATATGTATCTAAATCAGGAAAACAGCATCTACTGATACTCCGAGAGATGATGTCTGTTCCTGATTGTGTCCTGGTTTTGGTTTTTTAACTAATACAAGTAAAATTTGGCTTCTCTTCACATGTTTCAGGAAGATTGACTTAAATGTACAGTAAGTATATTTAAAAATGTCAGTGAGGAAAAACAATGTACAGCTTTTCTTTTATGTTTGGAAACAAAACTTCTATTTCAGCACAGAGCAGTCATGTAAGAGTGGTTTAAGACATGTAAGAAAGCTATATATTCATCATGTTGCAGTTCATGGTATAAACTCTTTATACCAGTCCATTTATCAGTGGTGACCAAAAACCAGCACACTGGAGTATAACCAGGGATTGGAAGCAATTGCTCCAAACTGTGTTAATAGCAGCTGATCTTCAGTGATAGGTGTCTGAGAGGTTACTGTTGGGTCTGAATACATTTGAAAAATATTTCTAAGGCTGAAATACTCGGTATCTTTTGGATGTGGGTTTTTTTTGTACTTTCAGAGGGATAGTATGCTTACATATGAATGAATGTTTTCTCTTGACAGTACTTCAGCTAAGGCTACAACAACGACGGACACGAGAACAGCTGGTGGACCAGGGCATCATGCCACGTAAGACTTCTGTTATTTCTAGTAATTTGTATTACTGCACTGCATTATGGACTGAATATATAAAATTATGAAGATAAGCATTTATGTGAAAATCATTAAAAATAACTCATTTGAAAAGACTTGTGGGACCCTTTTGGTAATCTAAATGAGTATGAAGTAAATTCATCTTACTTACCTAATGTTTTAGTTAAAATAGTCATCGCAATGAAAAACACAAGGATTTGCAGACATAGTCTGATTCTGCTTTTATTTTGTCTCTTTAAATTATGACTAATCCTACTGGCCTGAATTGAATTACATAAGTGAATGGACATCAATAACAAAGCCAGTGTCTTTAAAGAGTAGGATGGCAAGGGTTGCAAAACAAAACCTAAGGACACATAGTTGTGACCTATTTCTGTGTCAAATCTTGCATGATGGTAGCTGCCTGGTTACAGGACATGAGGCAGTGGATTAGGCTGGGCATCGCATACTGGATCGTACGGCCTGATGCAGCAGCCTCTGTGCCTAGTCCTTTCTGAACGGGAGCATGTCTACAGGAACATGGCAAGTGACTTTGTGGATTTTTTTAGAAAACTGTTTTGGTTTTAGAACACTTTTTCTAATTGCCAGAAGTTCCTGATCAACTTGCCACATGTGGTAAACTGCCCAAATTGGTCTGAGAGTTTTGCATTCTTTTCCAAAACAAAGATTATATGGTGGTGTAACTTCAGGGAATGCCTTCAGATGCTATCTTTGGAAGAATTAAGATGCTGCTAATTACTGTAGTGTGAAGTGTCCCACTAAGGCAGCAGTGCTACCAATTTCATAAACACAGGTGGAGGTGCATTTATGATTCCAGGATCCTGTAATGCTGAGCTTCGGACTCTGCAGCCTGACTACTTGCTGTCCTTGACAGCTACATCAGAAGTTACCAGTTCTTAAGTAAACTATTTTTAAACTCTGTTCTACCACTGGAATTTAATTGCGTATCATAGCACTTTAACAAGCAAATGATGTTTGTAAATTTGGGTATTTGCTACATTTGTATGCCTGAACTCGCAGTATTTGTATTTTGAAAGTAATTGGCATGCTTTGTGCAACTGTGCTCAGAGTCCATTTTCTTTTATTGATTTCAATCTGTTAGAGATCACGGTTGTTTCAGCAGAAGCACTCATGATACCTAAAATGAATTTGGGAATCACAAGAGGATCCTCCTGAATATGTATGTTTAGTGGCCTAGAATTCAACTGCAGTTAACTCTCTCTGTTGTTTTGGTGTTCCTCCAGTTGGTCTCCCAATGACTATGCCAATTGTTTAGTATAACTCCTCCAGACTTGTTTTGGAGATCAGCCTGGCCTCAGAATGACAGGTGGACAGAAAACATTGAGAACGTCACTGGATGGTGTGGGATGAGACTGAGCTCAAGATAATAAGTCAAAAGATTACCTATGAAAAGTGACATTTTTTCTTAAACAGAAACAGCTGCCATTGAAAACATACCAAAATGATGTCACTTTATTATAAATAGCCCAGTGTGCACTTGTGAATTCCAGCTCAAAAGCACAATAGTACCTCAAGCTAATCTCTTCCCTGAGGTTTCTGAATATGCAGCACACTTGGGATTGCTCTAAGCCATCTTCATTTTCCCATGCCTGTAGTGTTGATTATCTCCAGGAACAGAATAATCTGTTTCTTTTTGAGTGAGACCTGGGAAAAAAGCCCAACTTCTAAATTGTCAGTGTTAAAAGATTTGGTTTTGCAGTATCTTATTTCTGCCAAAAGTGGCAAACAAGATGGATAATGCCTGCTGCCATTTCACTTCCTTTCAGCAGTCTAGTTGACATGAAGCACTCTATGATTGCTATTATATCTAGCTGAGTAGTGTTTTTTACTCTTTTTGGCTATTTAGCATCTAACTTTGTTCTGTTTTCCAATCTGAACATTTGGGTCATCTACAGGTTGGGGGTTTTTTCCTCCTTTTTTTTCTTAAATTAGCAGAAATAGTTCTTAAGGGACGGTCCGTTTCTCTCCAATAACAAGTATGAGCTACAGATAGTAAATACAGTGGAATAAATGAAACACTATGTTGGCATTCTGAACCTTACCTCATAAAATTTCTACTGCGGAATAATTTTAGTAAAAAGACCCTGGTGTGCTTTGTGGAAAAGGTAACTCTTACAGGGTAATAACTGTTAAATACTCAAAGTATTTCTGTATAGGAGCGTTGCTCATGCCTGTTAAATGTAAGTGAATACAACTAGCATGAAGCAAACGTATGCCTGGTCAGATGCAACCACAACTCTGAGGTGGTGTTTAACATGCATTTAACATACCCATCAGGATATTTCTTTTGGAAATCACTGCCTGTCATTTTAACTCTTGCTCTCCTTTCACAGCTTTGAAAAGTCCAGCTGCATTCCATGAGCAGATAAAGAGCCTGGAGCGAGCCAGGGTAAACCACTTTGTGGAAACTTGTTATTAACATTTTGAAAATGGACAGTCAGTTTTATGTGATACTGAATTCCCTGAGTACAGGAAAAAAACTATTGCCATTACAGTGATAACATGTAAGAAGAATCCATTAAAATAAAATCTTGGTGGCAAATCTGAGAGGAATGTTCTTAATTCTTCGCAGATCCAGGTGGGAGGACAAACTTCCCGTCATAATGTAGTACATAGCTAACTCCAGTTAAGGATAGGATCCTTGGCTAAATTATACTTATGCAGTATCTCTGTAGCAAATCTATACTGTTGTGATTTTGTGTGGTGGTGTGGGATCGAATCCAGAAACATTCCCAGTCTTTTTGGGGAAGATAAACATCTGCTAGCACTGCTTAACTGATAGAAAAATAGAAAACAAAACAAACCTTTTTACTGCCCATGTTCTAACAGGGGTGTCTGAATGCAACTGCAAATATTCATTGATTGGACATCATTGATTTTTTCTGGTAAACAGCAGTTAATGCTATTTTCTCATTTCTTTAAAGACTGAAAATTTCTTGAAGCACAAGATTCGCAGCAGGCCAGACCGATCAGAGCTGGTCAGAATGCACATCCTCGAAGGTTTGTACCCAACTCTGTGTACCTTTTGAGCTCCTATTAGAGCAACTTCTGTTCTGCTCTTCCTTTCTAACTGAATTTGGCTTTGAGATGAATAATTCCTAAATGTTTTATGCTCTATTTCTGTACTTCTACAGTGTCTGTTATAATCTGTATTCTAAATCTGTATAATAAAAGCTACCTCTAGAGCAGTTAAAGCATTCTCAGCTGCATATTATTTGCAGTTGTGTATTGATTTTATGCTGTAATGATAATTATACCATGGTGTATGTACATCTAGTGTGTTCTATTCATACCCTAAAACAACCTGACAGCCTTGTACTTCCCCATCCCCTGCCCAAACAGTCTTTAATAAACTTCCCTTTTGCCCTGCCTTGTTGTTTTCCGTGTTGCTCAGGGCATTGGAAACAGTAGTCTTTTTATGAATGTATTGCAGTCTTTCACCCTGATCTTACTAAGTACAGAAATGACCAGATAAACGTAATCCAAGTCAATGTAATAGCTGCTGGTTTTCAAAACTGGCACTTGGATACTAAACTCAGACAGGAATCTCCATATTGATAAAGCACATCCATGTTGACAGGCTGTCTCTATATTTTCACTGAAATATAATTTTTAAGACTTAAATTTGTGCTAGAAGCTGTTCTTAAGGGTATACTTTTTAATGTTTGTCAAGAGAGAAAAAATCAGCGGACTACTTAAACCTTTACCCTAGCTCACACTGATAAGCCGTTAAAGCACCAAGTGCTGTCTTCAGATTGTAATTATCATTTGTTACTTTATATTCCCTGCTTTTCTGTTGGGCATCACATAAGTATTACTGCTGTTATAGAAGAGGGTAGTATTTATAGAAAAGCATGATGGTGGGCATGAACATCTACTCATATAATGGCTTATTAACTTGAGCATTTTCAGTATAGTCCTTTGCTGCTTTTCATAAAAGTGGAATAGTTATTGCAAAGACAAGACAGTGTTGTTTTTCATTAAATTGGAGAAAAGATGGAACAGAATATTTAAATCAGTGTATCCTTTTAGAGACATTTGCAGAGCCTTCACTACAAGCCACTCAGATGAAACTGAAGAGAGCTCGGCTGGCGGATGATCTGAATGAGAAGATTGCTCAGAGGCCTGGCCCGATGGAACTGGTAGAGAAAAATATTCTTCCTGTAGACTCCAGCGTTAAAGAAGCTATTATAGGTAAGTAGAAGTCCCACAGCTTCTACCTGTTACCTATATGGCATTGTGGAAAATAGTAATTTAACTCTCGAAGGTAATTTTTTACTACTTACTCTTTGAGCTTCTGAGTCCTAAACTCTGTCATCATTTGATTAGTTACACTATTTTTATGTGAAACTGTTAGACTTACATAGCTAGAATATAACAGAGTCTTTAAAAAGATTTCTTAATAAATCTATTACAAAATAATCAAATATATGTGGGCATTACTCAGTTCTGTCGTAGGTGTCTTTGTGCACTCCACATAAGTTGAACGTACCTTTCAATCTCTTGCTCGAACAACAATATGGTTGTCATACTAAAAACACAATAAATGTGTACCGTATGTTTAGAAAGTGTTGCAAACTTAACACTTTCTATTAATTAGCTAATTCTGCCACCGATGCCTAAATTTAATTTTTGTATCTAAAAAAAAATTTGGTTTGCTTGTTTCTTTGTAAACATACTAGCAGTTGGACAAGAGAATTATCCTCAAGCTTTGGATGATTATTCATTTGATGAAGACAGCAGTGATGCTTTATCACCAGATCAGCCAGCCAGCCAAGAATCCCAAGGTTCAGCAGCTTCCCCTGGCGAGCCAAAACCAGGTGACTCACCATCACCAATAACACCAAATGCTACAACAACAACACAGGTACAGTTTCTAAATGTTGAAACAAAATCTTCACCGTATGTTTTTTGGTCTGGCACTACAGAAATGGGGCATAGTGTCACATGGAATGAACACATTAGCAAGTGTCTAGGACTCCATTTTCTGTTTGGGAGTGTGTAGACCAAAACCCTGGCTTGGCTGCTGGCAGTGATGAAACTCCCAGAGACTCTAGTGAAGCCTTAAAGTTCACTAAAATACATTATGGCCTGTAAAAGATGTGCAGCTTTCCCAGAGGTTGTTTAAAAGGCCATCTCCATGGCTTGCTACAGCCTTCTCTGATTACTTAATGTCTGTCTTCCTTCTGGGACAGGCCTTGAACTTGTTTAGAATTAAATCAGCTGAAACAACAGTTGCCATCAGTTCTGTTATCTCTAGAAAAGGCCATAAAACTAAGATTTCCCACATAATTTATATGTTGTTATTCTCTCCTTTAGTTTTAAAATACTGCCTATGGACTTTACTCTTCAAGAAATTAAAATAATGTTCATGTTGATTTTTCTGTGAAGTTTTTAGGATTGTCTTTCAAGAATTAATTTGAGCACTATTCTTTAAGCAGAAAGTGTGAATTTGATGGAAATTCAAATTCATTCCATGCAAATCTGTACCTGGTAAAACAGGTTGTTTTAGCGTGTATAAAAAAACATTAAAATACTTCTATTTGAAAGAATTTAAAAGCATATCAAAATTTGACCATGAATGGTACTATAAATGTTAATATTAGTCACATTAATGTTGAACAACTGCAATCTGTAATGGATAGATTTCAGGAGGAGTATTGTTCCTTCACCACAATCTTTAGTATATAATGGAGCACAAGATGCATAACCTTGCAGTGCAAATTATTTTCATGCTTGTCTTTTCATTAGGCGTTCTTTTGGGAAATACATTTATTTATGTATTTAAAATCTCAGAGGACTCTACATTGGGAACTGTGCTGCAATTCATAAATTAAGACATGAACAAAAGATAAGGCTGCATACTGAGTTCTTATTGTATGAAGTAATGTTAAACTAAAACATTAGATACGAGAAAAATATTGTTCATGCTTCAAAGATGTTATTGTCTTAATGACTGTGGGTACTTGACAACTGCATAGTTCAGGATCCGGAATTACTACATTAGATAGAAAAAGTCCATATTAAAAAACAGTGCTAGACAAAGTACAGCACATCGTTTTATTTCATTGTTCCCTAACATACGGATTAAGAGAATTGAGTTTCATGTCAAGAGAATGTAATTTCTGTTGAACAAATTAAAAACAAGCCTCGTGAAATTAGATTCCTAAGTAAGGGTTAGGGTCCTAATGAAGAGTTAAATAAAAATGCTCAAAGCGATACATGCCAAAAGCTTTTCAAGTAGGAAGCTAAGAGATACGTGATTGCGACAACAAAATAACAGAGCACTTGAATTTGATTGAAAAAGCACTTCAGATAGGACTTCAATCCCTTGCTTATGGATTTCATAGCATATTACAGCCACGTCTGCACACAGATCTAAAATGTGAAGCTGCTCTTCTGCAGAGTACAACAGATGCTTACCTTGTTCCTTTTAGAATAAAGAATAACAGCACAGTGTGTCTCTACAGGAGATATGCCTGGGAAATTGCTCCTTCATGCTTTTAATTTCCTCTGACACATTTTACATTTTATTACACCACAAAATACAAAGACTGTTTTGAAAACAGCAGAGTGCAGCAAGAGTTATTTTCAAGGCATTCTCCCCCACACATTTCCAGGCCTCCAAGGGTGCGACATAACTTTGAGAACTTTCAGCTCTTGTTGACTGATGACCTAAAGCTTGCTTTAACCTGATCTGTATGCATCGGGTAAGAATTAGGCGTTTTAACCGCACCACTCTGAACAGGTCAAATTATGCTGTTCAGAATTCTGAAGACATTAAACAGCCAGAAAACAGCTGAAGTATTTTGCTTGATGAGACAGAATATAATTACTGCATTTTTAATATATTCCCTGTAGCTTGTTGGCCTGCTAGATGCAGTTAGGCGAAAAGGTCTAGAAATCTTATTTTCTGTAACTGGAAATACAAGGTCTGTTCAAAGGAAGTAATCTTTACTTTATGAAGTAATTAAGTAAAGAAGTTGAGACCTGGTAATTTAGGTTGTTTTTTTTTTAATTTATAAAATTATCAAGTACATGATATGTATGGCTTATTGCCTCATGTAACAGTTGCAGGTAAAATCGGGAAGTCTGAAAAGCTCTGTATTTCATGTAGCCATTAAACCCTTCGTAGTTTAGATTAACAGTTAAGGTAAGGAGAAAGTAACTAACTCTATGGCAATATGGGAATGTTTAACACTAAAAGTTTCGAGCAATATAAAGAGGTGGGAGTTTTCTTGGGTTTTCCTTTTGTTTGTTTTGAAAGTTAGTTTTTTCGACTTTAGGAATTTTGTTGTGCTGTCGTCATGGAGTTGTTTTCATAGCCTCTAAAGGGTTGCTAAATAGTATGTTTGCAGTCACGTTGCTTGTATAAGTTCAAGAAGGATCAGAATCATAAATGGTAGAAGATATATGTAATTAAAAAGCTGATGTATCAAACATTTTAAATGGTTTTTAAATGGGACTTCTCTAAAAAGAAAATATAAGAACCAGTGAAAATCATGAGATTATTAGAATTCTCTGGTGCTTTATGGTAACACTGAACGTGACACTGAGATTCAAAGACAAACTAAGTGCTTTTTAAAATGTTATTGTTAGAACTAGAATAAGACTTTTAAACTTGATCACAACAGAAGTGTAGTATGTTGGAATACAGCATCCTGAACACTTTTTGTAAATGGTTAAGTCTGTGTAAAGTTCCCTGCCAATTCTTATGTACGGCCAGCAAATAACAGATACTGTGTAGATATCGCATGCTTTCCAGAGCAAACACTTTGAAAGCTGGATACAAAAATAGAAGCATTTATATCTTGAAACTGCCACCATAAACTGACACAACTCCAAGACACAGGCACATCTGTAATACTGCAGTGAGTAGGCATGGCATACTACATCTTGTGGTTCAGTAAAGCAGAATCAGGGGCTTTTTCTCTGGATGACAGCACTACAGGAGGATCATAGAATCATAGAATTGTAGGGGTAGGAAGGGACCTTGAGAGATCATTGGGTCCAAAACCCCTGCCAAAGCAGGCTCCCTAGTTCATATTGCACAGGTCGGCATCCAGACGGGTCTTGAATATCTCCAGAGAAGGAGACTCCACCACCCCCTGGGCAGCCTATTCCAGTGCTCTGTCACCCTCACTGTGTAAAAGTTCTTCCACATGTTGGTGCGGAATACCCTGTGCTCTAATTTGCATCCATTGCCCCTTGTCCTATCTCCACAGACCACTGAAAAGGGGCTGGCCAATTCCCCCTGCATCCCATGCTTAAGATATTTATAAACATTAATTAGGTCTCCCCTCAGTCTTCTCAAGACTGAACAGTCCCAGCTCACTCAGCCTTTCCTCATAGGTGAGATGCTCCAGGCCCTTAATCATCTTCGTAGCCCTTCTTTGGACTCTCTCATGGAGATCCCTGTCCTTTTTATACCAGGGAGCCCGGAACTGGACACAAAACCACTGTACAGTTCAGATACTGTTATGGCAACCTAGCTACAGCTGCCTGTTGGCAGCTGACCGTTGGAGACACAGCAAAATGCATAAAAGAAACACGGAGCTGGAAAATGACTATCATTTAATTGTAGGCAAAAGTTGGAGAGCTTAGTGCCTGCCGACTGGTAGCTTGATAATTGCCATTGCAGAAGTACACAAGAACCAGGACACAAAGTTTCAAAATGGTGTACAAAATGTTTTTAGCAAACTAATTTAAGTTCTTTATGGTATAATCTCATGGAAGAAATTAATTAGGTAGAAGTACTCCATCTATCTTAACTGGAATGAAAGGTTTTTAGAATGTGTTCTGAAGAAAAAGGACATTTACTGATAGGAATACAAGGGAAATGCGTAGGCCTTTATAAAAGGAATATTGTACTAATTGCTTAAAGGATGGAAATATAGCTGATCTCATCTGTCTGGATTTAATACTCTGATATTAAACATGAGCGAAACTGGAGAAGATGGAGATGAGCAGAAGTGAGACAGAAAGATCAAAGTATTGGGTTGAAACCTTGATAATACTGCTCTGCAGGAGTTGATTTGGGGATGATCTGGTTTTGTGTTACCATTAACAGCCTTGCCATAAGAATGGGTCATGTAACAAAAACTGGAAAGCAGGGTTGATACACAGAAAGAACTGGTTGATTTGACTTTCAGGAGAGAAATTCCAGTAGAATGGAATAGTACTGAGAGTAAAATATACACCACCTCTCCTTCCAATGAAAAAGAAATGTGGAACATTGAGAACTCTGACTAAAGAGACAACTGAGGAGGAAGACAGTTGCGGTGCAGTGGCCAGCAGTGAAGTGACTGTGAGTTACTGTTAATGCTGCTGTAAGGATCCAGGGAGACCTCATATGGAATATCTGATATACTTCCAGTCACTTATATCCAAGAAGGACTCATAAAAACTGGAAGACAAAGAAAGGATCATCAAAGAATGAAGCATCTCAAGAGTAAAAATTAATTTGTAGCTAGAAAACCGGGCTGAAATCTGTTTATGTACAGACTCTATCCCATCAGAGGGATATCACTTCAGAAGGAAATGGGTTTTAAATCAGAGAACAATTTCAGCACAGAAAAAAGAAATTACACAGTTAAGCTCAGTGAAGTCGGGTTATTATATAGGAAGACTTCTGAGAATTTCTTTAACACATAGTGGTGCCAGGAAAAGAATAATAATAATAAAGTCCTAAGCTTATATGGAATTTCAAAGTTTACAGAAGAAATTGCACATGATGTTTCTATTAGCAAGGGAACAAGCTCAGGCTACTGGACTTTACCTACACAGTAATATAATAGTGCTGGCAGTCAGACAAAGAGAACAAACATATTCCTGGCACAGTCTGAGGTGTGGATGCCATGAAGAGACAACAGGAAGGTTTCTCTTTAAAATAAATCTGCTCTCTGCTCTAGATCTTCCTGATATAATTTTATTTTCCTGTGTTGTTTGACCTTCATGAAAGATAGGCTTTTCTGACAGTACTAGTCTTGGGTGATGAGATCCTCCCCATGTACTCAAGATTCTGATGTCACAGACAGAAAATAGTGAAGGCCTTAATTCTGTAGTAATAAAGCAGTGTGAGTTCAGTAGGCTGCTTCAGCATGTGTGTAGTGTGTCCAGAGTAAAATTTTATTGTTGTTTCAAGCACAATAAATAACAAACGGTGGGATCTCTAACAATGCATTGCATTCTTTATTTTTAGCTCTTACATCTCCTTTTATTTATAATTAGTAAATTTTTTAAAGTATTAATCTGTATATAAGTGTATATAAATATATAGAAATTAGTTATATATTTAGAATCTGTAATTTTTTGGTTCTACAAACATTCACAAATGAAATCTGGTAAAGCTAACAAGAGAAGAAATTTATTTGACATTGCGTTTTCCTGTAATTCTCACTGACTATTTTGTATAGATTTCTTTTTTAATCCTTATGCCAGGAGCGTGAGTACTTTAATGGCAGCTCTCAGTTGTAGAACAAATTTGCAGTTCTAAAGTTAAAAACTGGCATCAATTAGTTAATCCGATTCTGAACTACCAGAGGCAAATACATGTTAGGAGCAGTTTAAGCAAAATATTCCTGACTTAAAAGGATGAGGTTACTTCTGAGGGTCCTTCCAGGTCTTTTTTTTTTTTTTTTTAAATTTTCTAAAAAAGACAGAAAGAAAATGTTTTTATGATATTTGTTTTCATGCATGTTAACAGGAGAAAACAATTCTAAAGTTATAACAGTTTAAAGGTTATGAATACAAAGCCACTCCTGGGGGCTTTTTTTAAAATGTTGTTATACATCCTTTTTGGTTACTGTTCTTTTTACTTGCAGAAAAAACAACAATAAAAATTAAGAAAAATTTTAATGTTGGAAAACTGCTACTAAAATTGATGTTAAAATCAATTATTGTTTTGTTTTAATGAAACTAGAAGTAAACCCTATACTGGTAAAAACAGAATTTTGGATACATTTACATGCAGTTGATAAAATGCAAATGAAGAAGTCAAGGTAAGGAACCAGTTCCTCTTATTTTCTCTCTTTGAAGTATGTCAAAATGTACACAGAAGTCCAGGTTTTCACTTCCTCCTAAAAATATTTGGTGAATTTGACATAAAAAATTGTCTTAACCTTTTCACATTTTTTTAATTAATCAGATGGTGGATGTTTTTAATGTTTCTCTTTTTCCTTATATTTTTTTAATACTAGTATCCACCTTTAACCTCTCCAGTTCCTGAATTTCTCAAAACTCCCTCTACAATTGAACAGCATGCTACACGTTCTACGGCTACAAGCACTCTGACCACAAATACAGTATCTGCAGCAAAGCCTGGGCCAACACTAGTTAAGGTAGGTATCTGTAATGATGACATCAGAGGATCACAGCACCTATTGGTAACAACTTTTATTAGTGTTGAGAACATAACCAAGTTGTTGATTGAAACCTTTTATATGCTAAGATTAACTATTAATGCTTGTAGGGTCTGGCTCATTACTTCAAGAAGTCCTTCCAGTACAAAAGTTTTCAAGCAGAATTCTGCATTACAATTGCTATGGAAGTTTTTAAGAAGTAAGGACAGTAGATTTTTGCAATGCTGAGTTTCTGCTTTCTATTGGTGATTTTTTTTTTAATCTAGTTTTGTATGGAGAATAATTTAGGAACAAATGCAGTAACTACTTCATAGTCTACCTACAAACTGATGAACAACATTGCTTCTTTCCCATGACTATTTTCTTAGTTCATTTATTGTAGAAGAAGACACTCACTGTGTGAGTGAAGTTTACCATATCTTTGTATTTGAATATCAGACAAACATAATTCTCTTCTCTATGCTGACCTAGCATGGAAAACTTTTTCAAATACAATTAGTAGGGGATCATGTTAGAAGATGTCTGTAACATTTCATTTCAGGAATTTTGCCAAAGGCCTTCAGCTGCATAATGATTATATGTATGTAGATTCTACCCAACTGTCTGTAATGAATTCTTGAATAAATTTACAAGCATGACTTCTCATAGTTGATTTCTAGTACAAATTTGGCTGTACTCAGTGAAACTGCTGGACTTGTACCACCTTATTGCAAGCCTTTATTGACAAATTCAGATATCCCCAAAACCAGGCTATTCGTGTAATAAATGTGCATGGATCAACACAGGATTTCTGCTTTGGTACCTTCTGTACAATCAGGTAATTGCCCTCAATTTTCCACCCAAAATAATTTCAAAGAGCTTGTAAAGCAAGAGCGTTTTACCACATGCACAGGTACTGCTAATGAAGATACTGCTGAAGTTTTGTAAGAGCAATCCTTTAATTTATAACACTGGCCATGCTTTTAATCTAGACCTGTAAGTACTTCTGACCTGCAGGTCTTTACAGATGGACTTCTAGATACTAGCTTTTACTTGTCCAGAGTGCTAAGTGGCTTTGAACTTACCTGTTGAAAAGTGCCTCTTTGCAACCACAGGTCATGACTAGCAGCTGAACCCCTTAGCTTCATTTGTGCCATCTGCTAGAAAAATATTTCACAAGGTGTGATTTAATGACCCCTTATTGTACATGTCTTGTTCCAGCCAGCTGGAGTATGTTAACTTTTCAAGGATAGTAGTGATCCTTTTGGGCAGATTTGCAGGGCCAATTGTATGGAGGAACTCTGCATTAAATGCTCTCCTGTATGCTTTATCTTTGTACCTTACATAACCACTCATAAATGAGATGTGTAATAGAGTTGTTTCAATCTTTTCCATCCATAAACAGCAAAGCCACCCAAAGAACCCAAATGATAAGCATCGGAGCAAGAAATGTAAAGAACCTAAGCCAAGGGTGAAAAAGTTGAAGTATCATCAATATATCCCACCTGATCAGAAAGGTGAGAAAAATGAGCCACAGATGGACTCCAACTATGCTCGTCTGCTACAACAGCAGCAACTGTTTTTGCAGCTGCAGATCCTGAGCCAACAGCAACAACACTACAACTACCAGACTATTCTACCTGCACCACTGAAGTATGTGAATCATTCTTTGTGTCCTTTAAAGAAAAGATATATACCTCAGGTGTAGACTTCATGCTTTAGAAGTAAATGTCTTTTGCAAGTGTTAAGAAACTGGAGCCCAGAAAACTTATATGCCAGTGTGCATCGCAGTGGGTGGTATTTGCTTCATTTAACAAAGTGATGAGGTGGTTCTTTTGTTACAATACTTCTGAAGCCTGATAAGCCTTTAAGTGGCCCTAGTTAATTTTTGTGTGACATGGAAACAGAAATTCCTACCTGTCAGATGCATTTTTTTCAGACCAGGTCCATATTTGAAACTCAAAAGCATTTTTGCAAAAACCAAGAAAGTTTTGACAATGTTTTCAATCAAATATGACATAGGCAGAGCAGAAGAGAAGCTTACAGATGAAGTTTTTCACAAAAAAAACAAGTCCTATTGTTGTGTTTTCATTGTCTCCTTACATCTGTTTCACAGATGACATTTTTGCAGTTTAAAAATACGAAGAAACAGTGTTTTAAATTAGGTAAATTTTTTATATTGTTTATTGCCTCATCTCTAACACATGAATTCCTCATCAGTGTTCAGCACTTGTAACAGTGAGAAATATACTTTCTGATTAATAGGTAGAAGTAGTCAGAAAAATAAATCTTCAAAGAGTTGCCAGCAAGCTACAGCAGTATGAGAAGCTGACTATCTGCAGTGTTTCATTCTCACCATCTAAGACCAGTCTTTTCCTAGAAGTGCTTAGTGCAACATACCACAGGCACAACCCTAAATTCAAATGACTTTGAACTATTTTTTCAGATTATTTTTTTGAAATGAGTTTTTCACTGAGGTATTTTTCCTCACCAAGAGAGGCTAGAAAAGTTAAAGATACCATCTGTGGTTGTATTTATAATTACCATGTATCCTAACATTTGGACTAGATATGTTTCTGCCTGCTTACCCACGCTTCTTATGTTCCATTTACTGACATTTCAGAAACATTTCTTCCTAAATCAGTTGAACGAAATAAAAGAGCTGACTTATGGTACCTAGTGTATATGACAGCACTTTAAATTTTTTTACAATTATTTTGAGATTCTTGTATGAGATTGTTCTTAGGAGGAGTACAGCTGATAAAATGCTTTCACATTGCTCCTTACTATATATGAACATTGGATGTGTATGTAGGGTTTAGTGGTTTTCTTACTGATGTCAAACAAAAAAGTAGCTATTTGCCCTGGATGATGATTAATTTGTATAAACTGATTCTGCAGTCCATAGTATCCTGTGGGGATGCCCTGACAATAATAACAGCTGTGAAGCATAAATTAGTACACTTAAGAGAAAAATAATGACATGCTCTGTTTTCTCCTCTGTGGTGTTTACTAAAAAAAAAAAAAAGGTAATATGTTATATATTTTTTTTAAAAAAAAAAAAAGTTTATTCACTTGATAGACCCTAGATTCAGAATCACTTGACTGAAAACATAATATATTTAGCATTGACATTATTGCCCCCTTTTTCTTCTTTTATCTCTTCAAGGCCACTGAACGACAAACAGAGTAACAATGGGAATACACAACTGAATACTTTGAACAACAGTACACCAACATCAGCTGCCAACTCACCAAGACAGAATAGTAATATTCCCAGCCGAAAACCAGGACCTCTACCTTCAAGCTTGGATGACTTGAAGGTAAAAAAATAAGAGGGATTTGAGCATTCCTGTACATCACTATAGGTCATAACTTGGAAACTGTTTGTGTCAAGAATAAGCTCAAATGCTATATACCAATTAAAATTGTTCTTTTCTCTTAAGTGTTTAGAATAAGGTTGTCAGAGTTTTCATATACAGCTTTGATCTCTCAACTTAAATATTTTGTTTGATTTAGCCTCCTCATGTGTATGTTCTAGAAATGGCATTTCTTTCACAATTAGAAGAGGAAGAAGAATTTCAGACAGATGGTATAGGTACAGAATCTGATACCTTGGAGAGACTATGAGGTACACTTCATGTAAAGTTATAGTCAAGGCAGATTTAAACACTGGAACAGTAATTTCCTTATGACAACTTTTAGTATAACAATGAAAGGTTTAGTTAAGCAGTATAAAAGAAAAGATGCCATAATGATTAACGTATTCAAAGAAGTCACTACTCTAAAGCCAGAGATCTTCTTACCCAAGTTCAATACATCACCTGAAAATTAACACTAAATTTCATAAAAGATTCTTAAGTTATAGATAGCTGTGTAAACTCTGTTTAAACAGCAAGATGAACACATTGCATGAGATATTCTTCATTCAGAAAAGGAATTAATACTGTGAAGGGCCTAAGGAATCTGAAGAAGCTTGTGTCAGTAGCAGCTACAGAGATGTGCCAAACCTGAGCGGAGGAGTAGGGACATCTAGTGAGCAGTGCATTCCTTTCTCCCTTCCTTTACAAAGGTGTTGGGTTTCAAAGGGATTGGAGTATTTTCTTTAGACCTGGGGATAGGAAAGAGGTATTGTAAGATCAGATTCTCAAGACAGTAATGTATGACTGTCAGTTAAAGCCAATTTTTTAATATGAAACAGTTCTATAAAATTCAGTTCAAACAACAATGTTCAAAATAAGTTCAATCTAGGTTATTAACTACTAACAACTTAAAATATTTAATACCTGAATTTGTGCTCTGCAGTGATTTCAAGCTTTTCACTTATCCATTTCTGCATAATTTATTGGTATTCTTGATAACGTCGTAACAGTAACATAAGCCATACTTACAGTCTTGCCAGTGGTGGTTTTAACATTGAATCATCTAAATCAGTTCTGATTAAGAATCCAGAAATGCACAGCTGACAAACAGGAAACATTGGAGTGCACTCTTAAGCAAGTGTAGAGGCTACCCAATTGGGGAAAACAGCTGATAATCACTGTTAGGTAGACATTTAAGATAAAATTGGTGTGATCCAGAAATGTTATACAAAAGGCTTGCTGTGATTTTTCATAATTTTGAAATCATGGAAACCTATAATTTAAAATAGACTGGCAAATACTGAAATACTACTGAGGTCACTACATTTAATTCTTTTAGACTTGGTTCTAACACATTCATAGACCAAGCAGTCTAGAGTTAGATGTGCTATATGTCTACAATAAACAGAAGCCATTCATTGTGACTGTTCTTTTTTAGTTGATATTTTGAAGCACCGAATCAATCTACACTCACTCAACACATGTGCACTTCATCTGGAATCTTATTAGAAATTTGAGAGCATTTTTCTATCAGAAATTCAATAAATCTGACTGCTTATATATTTTATGTTTGTAAAAGAAACCCAGATGTCATACAGCTCTAACTGTTCGGCTGCCAATTAGAGAAAGAACCTTTTGTGTTTGGTAGGTCCACTGAATCATCCAACTGACCTCATAAAACTTTTCAGAAAGACATCTGTCTTAATGTTGTAACAAAGGGATTTAATGTGCTAGTGTTCTGTGCTGCACTCCTGCCATTGTCTACAGGTTTGCTTCAGACATGTTTTAGCCCAGAATTGGAGCTGTATGTTCATTTTCCCATTTTGGGTATTTATGAAAAATCAGCAAAACTTTGCTACTAATCATTGTACAGCAACTGAAGACTCCTAAGATTTTGGCCACTTAAGCAGTGAAAGTAAGTAGTGGGTTGTGGAATTGTGCTTGCAGATCAGAGGTGTCATATCTAGTATGCTGAAAAAACAATTTTTCTTACTAAAATGTAATAAGGTAGAATGTACATAAGTACATTCATTTTTTTACTATCATGCTTTCTATTATTTCAGGTAGCAGAGCTTAAAATGGAGTTGAAATTGAGGGGATTACCAGTATCTGGAACAAAAACAGATCTTATTGAGCGACTGAAACCCTATCAAGATCTTAATAACAATGGAGTTGCTACTAGTAGCTCTGTTACAGTAACCACTTCTACTGGGGCCACAGGTAACACTGGGGAAGTGACTGTGGCATTTCCTGTTGCAACACTAAATAAACCAGTAGCTAGTACCATGTCCAGCTTTCCTCCAGAAAAGTCATCTACTGGACCTGGCTGCAAAATAGTAAATACTGAAAACACTGGCTCTCCTCTGCCTATATCTCCCTCTCCTTCAGAACAGTCTAGTCTCAGCACAGATGACACTAGTATGGCAGATACGTTCACAGAAATGATGACCATGATGTCACCATCCCAGTTCTTAAGTACTTCACCACTACGAGCAAATATGAGTGATGATAATCAGAGTCGCAGTTGTGGAAGCATCTCAACCATGGAGTTTGATGTAGCAGAAAAGGACCGCAAGCTGCAAGAAAAAGAAAAGCAGATAGAAGAGCTCAAAAGGAAACTGGAACAAGAGCAAAAGCTTGTGGAAGTACTAAAAATGCAACTTGAGGTTGAAAAACGGGGACAACAGCAACAGTCTCAAGCTTCTGGGAACACAGCTGCTTTGGAACAGAAGCAATTCAGTGCTGCTGTCAAGGATGAAAATGCTCTTACTGACTGCTCTAGTACAAGTCAATCTGTATCTGTAGTTAGCCATTCTTTAGGACAATCGGTATATACTAGTGGCCAGAATCCAGTTGCCAAAAAGGCAGTCGTAATCAAGCAGGAGATACCTGTGGCCAAAGCTGAGCCTCAGAATGCCATTTCTCAATTTTATGTTAATCCACAGAGGCAGCCACAAACTGCAGTTGTTGCCCAACCTCAAGCTTTATTAACTACCCAAGGCACTGCACAGCTGCTCCTTCCACTATCTATCCAGGGACCGAATTCTACCGCTGCAGTGCAGCTACCGGTTGGAAATATAAAGTTGCAGGTAAGGGTGTTTTTATTTCTCATCATGTAACCTGCATGGCACTACTTGCAAAACTTAATCTAAATGTGTCGCTCGTAAGGTTTAACTTAAAAATCAGGCTTATCCTGTTTCTTCTTTAGGCAAAAGAGTAGAAAAACTTAAGAGCTTTGTAATGTCTTCTCATACTTGCTTTCTCATTCACAGATGCTCAATTTAACCTGCTGGTCTAAAGTAGAATTAAGCATATACTTCCCACTGGCATTATTGGACATAGCTAGATGAAATCAGCTGCCACCCACATGTTTATTGTGCCAGCAAAGTACTCTTTGAGTTCCAGTGTGTACTTTCTGTTGTGGCATGGTGTACCATGCTAGGCTTTGGCACTATAATGTGCACCATTACATTTAGGAATACTTATGAGTGCTATAAAATTCTGATGAGGATGGGCCCCCACACTCCAAAATGCAAGAGCTATTCCTGGTAGCTACACACTCAGACAGATCTTTGTCTAAATTGTTCCAATATCCTGCTAGAATTCTGTAATAACCTTAAGCAGCTTGTTCTGCTATTTCACTTTGCTGATATTACAGAAAGTTTCCCTAAGTAGGAGCTGCAATTTCAGTGGCCATTGTAAATAATAACGATCTTCTTAAGAACAGCCTTTTTCTTGCATCATCAGTTGTCTTTCTGGTTACTCAAAACACAGTTCTTATAGTCCTTTCTTAATGGTTATGCTCTCACTATTTTCATTGCTCTCCACTGGACCCTCTCCAGTTTGTCGTTATCTTAAACTTTGTTAAAATACACACCACCTTTTAAGCTGGGAGCTCATCACTACCAGAGTAAAAATTTTGTCTAATACACAGTTCACACTCATCCTTCACAGAATAAATGCTATTGCTATTCCGCATATTCTGTGCAATAGATTTTTTACATTATGTAACTTACTGTGAGATACGAATAATGAAAATAATTTTATTTTCATCCTTTAGGCTCAATCACAAGCTGGAATACAGACCCCATCACAAATACCTGCTCCTATTTCTTCCTCTGGCCTGGTCCAGAAAGCACCTCAGATGCACACTCCACAGTCAAAGCAAAATACCATTACACAGCATGCACTTGTTGGTCAGACCCAACAAGTTGGAAAGGTTTGTGGCTAGCAACAAGCATTAAAATAAATAGTTGTGTTAATCTAACTATAGACAGTGCTTTGGAATCTTTTTGTGTCATCTGCACTGTATATAAATTATGAAGTCACCTAACATCTCTGTACATGTTTTGGTGTGTGATATAATGGCTTGTACCTCTCTTTCTGAAATTTTAGTCCGTGCAGGACTTTATTTTTCAGCTGCAAATAAATGCATAAGGCTAAAGTCTTTTGATCTTAATGGTACTCTGATTGGGTCCATTCTTAGTACATTCTTCCTCATGCTTAGCACAAGTGGTATACCAAGTATTCTAGTCAGTTTCTTTTATTTGCCACTGGCTCAAAATGGAAGATACTTGTAGACAGTTCTTAAGAGCAAGCTTTTACCCATGGCTTCAGAGTTGTACTCTTTCAAAGGAGTTCCTATTAGTTTTCCTCCTTTACCATTGTTGATTTCTTCCTTACTTGTGAAGAAAGCTATGAACTGATACAGTGGGGACAGCAACTCCAGTGAGTCAGAGCTCCGCCATACCTACAATACATCGCTTCATGAGGAATGCAGGGAATGATTCAGAGAGAAATCCTTCTTTTCCTCTCTACACAGAGCAATCAGCTCTGAAATGTCCCGTTCCAAAACAGGTGTTCATCAGCACTGGATGCACAGCTGAGTGCCAGTCCAGTCATGTTCATATGGTAACCGATAGCAACCCATCAACACCAGTCATCACAAAAGAAAAGGCTTGCTTTTCCTTTAAGCCTTTTCGAAGTTGACCTCTATTATTAGGAACTCAGAAATTGGTTTTGGACCATTACTGCTTCCTTGTCACTATCACCTCTTAAGGCTCCCATCACAGAAGAACAAAGTTTTTTCAGCCTGCCCCCAAGGAAAGGATAATTGGGAAACAAGTAACATTTCATGATGAAGAGAGTAATTTTTACAGTATGTTACATAACTGCTACAAAAATATCTCAGCCTTCAAAGTTTATATTTTGGTTTAAAAGTGCATCATAAACCTGTATTTTGATGTGATTTGGGGCTTCTACCTGTGTAGTGTCCTCCAGTCTGCTTCTGATTGGGCCCTTGTTGCAGATTAGACTATGTCTTAGAAGATGTATGATTATGTCCTGCCGTTCTCTAGAGTGCTGGCTAATAACAGGGAACACAGCTAAATAAGCATCATAACTCTTCAGACTGCTCGTTAAATCTGTTTCATTTCATGGACATTGAGGTTATCCTAAGAAGTCAAAACTTATATTTCATCCAGGTTACCTGGGATTTGATATGGGGCTAATCTCATTTTGTTTATTTGACAGGTCCCATATAGAAATTTTCCAGTCATCCTGAGGCATGTACTTGTGCCAGAAACTAGCAGTTTGCTTCCTTTGCTATCTAGAAGTTACTTGAAATAATTGCAGGAGATAACTAAGAATGGTACCCTCTGTCTGGCCCCCTATTCAGATCAGGGAGACCACAGGGTTCCCAGCAGACTTTAATCTGCACCCAGCTAACCTGAAGCTGAACAGCCTAGCTGTTGTAGCTGTACTGCCATCACTTACATGGGAAACCAGACAGCATAAGCACATTGTTTCTTACATCGGAATGCAAAACACTGATGTGATACAGTGTATCAGGACAAGTTGGTTTTCCTAATAGCAATCATCTCCGTAAATGTTTTTTTCCCATAATCAGTTTCCACTGAATCCATCTAGACTTTCTCAGGTAGCCCAGATTTTTATGCAAACAAGCTTTTTTTGATGTTCAGACTGTATTCCACAAAGCTTATACCTAGCTTCATCTCTATCCATATCATAAAGGTATCAGGGAGTGATACTGAACTTAAAAGAACGGTCTTACGCACTTCAAAATACAAGAAGTATGATACTGCTTGGAATCATCTGCAGTGAGTGTACTGACTTTCAGTTGAGACACAAAAGTTCATATACCAATACCCAAGTTTACAATTGATACCAGAGTTCATTAGTTGTAGCTTTTGCCTCTCCCTTACTACTTACAGATATCTGTAGTCAAAAGAAATTAGAATTATATGGCACAAACCAAACAATTTTTTATATAACAGGCAGCATAGAACAAGTGTGGATACATACACTAGTTTGTATCAGGCCAGAAATAAGTTAATTTTATTGACTGTCCGCTAAGTGGGGAAATTGTGCATACTGTATTAAACTGTTCCATACTTTTCTGAATGTATAATAATTGTATAACTGTAAAATAATTATATTACAGTTTCTCATGCTTCCTGGAAAATATTTTTAGTTATCAGTGATAAATGAAAGCATGTCATAGCACACAGTTTCTTTCAGAGAGTATTGTTCTCAATTTTACTTTATTAATATGATTTACCCAATGTTAATTATTATTAAAAAAAAAACCCAGAACACAACAAGAAGGCAGCAAATACAACCTAAGACTGATACATTCATCTTTTACAGGTTTTCCCACCTACTACATCAAATACAGTATTTTCCTATCAGACTGCACCAATTACAACACCTTCACAATCTTTTATTAATAAAACATCAAACTCTAACATTCTCACTGGTGTTAATCAGGTTCCCTCTGTGCAGAATGGACCTGCTACTCCTAATAAGGTAAGATTAGCCCAACAACGTTCCATACAATTCAGTTTTATATTATTCTTAACATGTAACTATGTAAATACTGCAGTTCAGTCAAGGACAAAGAGTGGTTTTGTAGATTTTAATACATATATAGGTATGTGTATATACGTGTGTGAGAGAAATAAACTATTGTTTTATCACTCTGATTACCTATCTTATTGTTATTTGCAGACTGGTATGGCAAAATAGGATAATCTGTAGAACTTGATATATGTGCAATTCACAAGAACATGTTGTTTAGTCATTATTTTGTTATTTTACACAGCCTGGCTCTCCATCTCAAGCCCAGCCATATATTGTGCAACAGTCCCTCTTCAACAGCACAATATCCAAGACAAAAGATCCTCCTCGTTATGAAGAGGCCATAAAACAGACCCGCAATATTCAGACATCGCATCGTGAGGTAGTTTTCTCCTGTTTAGTCTATTAAAAGCATTTTTTCTCTTCATGGTTAGTTATCAAAGCCATTGCTTTAGTTTTTTGTTTGATACCAAGATTTTCTAATATATCCTATTCATATTTTCATAACTGTGTTTAGTAACTGGACTCATTTCGTTTTTCTTTTTATTAAAGCAACAGACATGTAAGTAAGTCTTAAGAGTATCCAGACATATATAATGGGGATAATGCTGCTATTGCTACTTAATATTAACTAGCCTTCAACTGACTTGTTTCAAGGATGTATGATACCCAAAGTTTAGACATAAAAGAGAGAAGATATATTCCTATTTTCCACACTGAGTAAACCTGAGGACCATATATGCATGTTTATACACACTTAGGCAGACATACATACACATTAGGATAGGTGATTGCTTCAAAGGGTCTGTATTTAGTGAGCTTGATGGATAAACCTGCAGAGTAGAGTACATTGTCAGTTTACTGTGATACTCTTCATGTTGGAGTGAAGTTGCAATCCCTTAACTTCATGCACTTCAGAACTATCCCGGGATATAAAACTTTGTGGTGACTTTGTTGCTGGTTTTATGCTGGCAGACGCTCAGGCAGAAGCATGGGTATCTGATGCTGTTTGGTATGTTCTTGGCATGTGTAAGACATCCTTACAGTAAAGACACAAAGGTGGTCTTACACAATTCTATCACTACTAGTTACTGAAGTGCATCCCTGCTGGCCTTTTCTCAGGAGCTATATCTCCTGATGACAAGTTATTTCCTCTCTCTAGAGTATAACCAGTGTTTTCATTTTGGGAGAGTTCTGAAATTCTTAACTTTTCCTAGATCATTTTTGAAAGAATGGGTTTGTGGGGGTTTTGTTACCTTTTGCATAAGGTTCAGGTATGCAGGAGATGGCTGTTTAAAACAAACAGATGAGCAGTTGATGAAACCTTCCTCCTTTAGAAAAGGACATAAATCTACAGATTTGGAAAAAAACCCAAAATCTAACAAAATGCATCTTACATAAAGGCTGTTTGAGAGAAGCAATTCAGGGTGCATCCCCAAAGTCCTGTGGATATTCCAGATAGCCCGCTACAAAACAGGACTGGTAATTCTCCTTATCCTTAGTTTTCTGCCCCTCTCTTCTAGGTTGCCTTCATTAAATCTTTGTCTTGCTTTTCAGATGTTTTTCCCTATTCCTTTGTAGTGAAACTGACCACAGGGATTACCAGTCTCTCTCCAAACTACTTCTCTGTTTTCTAGATTGACAGTTTCCTGTGAAGAATTTTAGTCTTGATCATAGGTTAGTACTTACGTGGTATTGAAGGAAGCTAGGATCAATCAGCTTAAGGAAAAATACTACATGATAAAAAGAATAATCCTTGTCTCATGCACTACAGCTTTCCAGTGCGCACAGTCAGCAGATGGATGATCTTTTTGATATTCTCATCAAAAGTGGAGGTAAGCTAATGGACATCTGTGTGATGAAGTGATTTAAAACCCAATAATAAAAACTCAGTACTATAGTCAAAGGAAATAATTCTTCCATGGAGAGGAGGTAGAAGCTGTCAAGCCTGGATGAAACTAGTATTTCTGAAAGCTTGGAATAATTACCTATTAAAGAAAAAAAAATAGCACAACACATACAGTTAACCTTTTGTGGAACTTGTAAGTTAGCCCAGGCAGACCTTCAGAATAATCCACACAGCATTCAGGTGATTAAAACACCACCTTAAATTAGCACAGATTTATTGGGAAAAGATAGCGAGTCCATATCATGTATATTGAAACTACACAAGAAATAGCATATTAAAGTATGTTGACAGTAAAATGTTATTAAATATAACCATGTGTTATCAAGTCTAAACATCAAAGATGCACTACTGGGAAAAGTATGCATGAACTACATAGAGACATGAGTAACAACTTCCAAAGTTAAAGCAAGGGAGCTATCAGAAAGGAACTGAAATAACTAAATACACAAAGTAGCAGGCATAATTAGGCTTTGTGGACTAAGAAGTTATTAAAATATTGGGAAATGTACTGATGTCAAGCAATTTAATTAGCTCAATGTTTTGTACGACTGTTGTATAAGGATCTTGACAGCAGTCAATGACAGGCCAAAAGTGACTGATTTTAGGCTATTAGAAGATTTTAGTCATATTCTAAATATCAAGGTATGTTCTCTTTTCCAAAACAAATTACAAGTCAGCTGAAGAAAATCGAATAGGCAGGGACCTGTACAGTGAACAACTCATATTCAAAAGTGCTTTCAGTGTTTTTATTTAAAATTGCGTGGGTAGTTCAAAGAAGTTTTACCCCTGGAACAGAGATGTAGGAAGCTTTGGTGTGCTTACTTAAATACTTGCTTTGAGTGTCACATTACTAAATGTATTTGATTTTAAAGGTAACAATTGCTCCATTTGTGAAGCTGCCATAAAAAAAAGCAAATGTTTCCTGATCATCTTTGTGAAAAAACAAGTAAAGCATTCAGGGCTCTTGCACTTACATAAGCCCTACACTGAGAAACGTTTTGTTTAAGAACATACTTCAAGGGAGCAAGAGGGTCCATTTAGTAATGCTCATTTCCCTCAAAGAGGGGGAAAAAAAGGGGTGGAAGTAGTAAGCCTGAGGATATATGTCATTATCTTTTCTGAATTCAATACTAGATTTAATTTTTTTTTTAATTACAGAGATTTCCCTTCCAATAAAGGAGGAACCATCTCCTATTTCTAAAATGAGACCAGTAACAGCTAACATCACTACAATGCCAGTGAATACAGTGATATCCCGCCCACCACCACAAATCCAAATGGCCCCTCCTCCTGTGCCCTTAGAACCAACCACCAGTTTGTCTATTAGTTTGGAAAACCAACTTGAAGCCCTCTTGGATGGAACTTTACCATCGGGTAATGAAATTCCTCAACTGACAAGCAGTAACGAGGACAGAGAGTCATTTTCTTTGATTGAAGACCTCCAGAATGATCTGCTTAATCACTCCAGCATTCTAGAACACTCTCATTCACCCATGGAAACGTCCGACCCACAATTTAACACTAATAACTCCTGTCTGTCTCTTGACCTTCCCGATACAAACTTAGACAATATGGAATGGCTAGACATTACAATGCCCAGCTCCTCATCTGGACTCACTCCTCTCAGTTCTGCTGCCCCAAGCATGTTTTCTACTGATTTTCTGGATCCACAAGATCTGCAGTTGCACTGGGATTAAACTCTGCAAGTCTCTTTACAGCAGACATCCATTATTATACCATTCTGATTATAGTTAAGATAAATTAAGACAGTAGTGTTTGGAAGAACAAATGCTTGAAGCTAATTCTTTATTGATTTTCACATTTACAACAGTGAATAACTTTATGCTCCTATCAGTAATGCAGATCAGGGCCCTCTGAAATCTCTATTTCACAAGGCAACAAGGTGATTGCACTTACTGCTTTAAAGTACCCTGCGGTAAATGCATCACAAACATTCAAGAAATTATGTCTCTGACTTTGTAATGCTTAAATGAGCAACACAACATGGCTAAACTTAAAAGAAGCAAAAGTGAGATTTTAACTGTTTGTACTGACACAGTGAGCAAATGTTTGGGGGAGGGCGAGGTATCACTGCACTTCATTGTTCCTGTGGATAGCCTGAGCCAGATTTGGAATTAATTGGGTGGGCAAAGGCAAGTAGAAGCACTGGCTGGTTCAGTGAAATTTCATACATCTAGTTGTTTGATTTGTTCACGTTGTTTTTATATTTTGGGTTTTGTGGGTTTAAAAACTCTTCCCCTGTTCTTTAGTCATGAGGGTAGAATTTAAAGCATCCAAAAAGTACATTAAGGGTAACTGCAAGAAATCCAATGTAGCTATACCAGGTAATACTGCGAACACTGAATTTTGTATAGCAATGCTCTAGATTCAATAGCTAGGTTTAAATGTGTATATCAGACAATTATTTGTATACTCTTTTAACTCTGTATAGCTTTTTTTTTCAAACAGAGAGGAACAGTGGTCTTCAAACAAAAGATTACTATAATGGAAATAACATATATTCTAATTTACTTTGTGGTTGAGGATATTGTTAGATCATTGAAACAGTATTTCACCATATTAGAACAGTTTGAGGAATTAGAAAAGATTAATGCTGTTGTGCACTATGATCCTAACAGTCCAAATGCCCTCAGTAAAAGATGTCCGTAAGGTCAGGCGAAGTTGCAGGGGGCAGGACTGACAGGACACACGTCACTTCCTAATGAATACTTTATTTATTGAACAGCTTTGTCTACCACTACATAACATCAGGGAAGCTGAACAGAGGAGCTGCTCAGTGAGAATCCTAAATAGCGCACACACTTACGGAAAATTAGAAAAGGGTAATAAGCAGTATCAGGATGTACTGCTTTGTAATAAGAAGGCATATTTTATACCTGAAACAGATAATAGCAAAAATTAAGTTCTTACCTCACAGCACATGAAAATATTTTTAAGGCCCTTAGTTGTTTTTTTCCAGAGTCTATTATGAAAGCAATTGGAAAAACAAAAAAAAAAAAAAGAGTAAATAGAAGTAATACAGTTTGTAATTCTGTGGCTGTCTCTCAGGTAATAGTTGTTAAGTGTTGCCATAGATGATGTAGGCTGATAATCAAACATAAAATTGGAATTATTTCCTATTAGGGAACTCCTACATTAAAAGGAAACAGTCCTCTGTTTCATGAACAATGGAAACATGATATGATTTCTAGTCTGAAAATGGATATTGCAGAATTCTTTCCTCACTGCCAACATTCAAAAATAAAGTTTTGTAGGAAACAATGAAAAAATGTCCTGAAGGTTTTGCTTATTTCATGGAGTAATGACATGTATCCAAAAAGTCTCAAAGAAATAATGAAAACAGAAAGTATCTGTTATACCACACTTTAAAAAATCCAACCCAATGCAATCATGTTAACATCAAACAATACTTCCATCAGAAATGTTGTGAAATTAACTGCAAATTTGTTTCCAGCTATCTAAGGCAGTCTGGTTTATTAATATTAAAGAATTCCATTGGCTTCAGATAAAATAGTGGATTGTATAATTGATCCAGGATTTAAGCTGACATCATATGTTTCCATCATACCAGTATCTGCACTTTAAATCATTATGTATCTTCAGTAGTTTTACAGGCCAGGATTTATCTTGATCTGAAGCTAAGTACAGAAAAACAATCTACAGAGATTCTTCACAACAAAAGAAGGTGGTGAAAGACATATTTGCTTATTCCTCCTTTCTGTGCCTACAATACTTAAGTACAGTATTACACATGGACTGTTTGCCTTAAATTTTGATGGTACAGGACTCTTCAATAACATTGAACAAATGCATTCAACTTTTTGCATTAATACTCTGAAAAACTAAGTGTCCTCAACTGTTACAAGAAAAAGCATTAAGGACTTTTGGTCTAAGAAGAACTTTGAATGAAACTTAGTGTTCTGCAGTACTGTCAACTTGTTTTTGTGATAAACCAGACATCATAACCACCTATATGTGGTTAGAGTTAACCCCTTTCTGACTCTGCCTTTTGATTAAGTAAGAGGCAAACAAATTCATTTTTAGAGGACCCAGACCTCTAATTAGCCTAGAGAAACTGTACTGTCATTTTTGATGTGCATGTAAATAGAGCTTAAAACTGGCAGTCATCTTGCTACAAAGCTATCTGTATTGGCAGTGTAGAATGTTAACTAATCCATAGGAATCTATGTGTAGAAATAAACCCAAACAGCTGGGATGTGTTGTTATCAGTACAGTACAGCTTTCTACTCTACGAGTCTCTAAAAAAAAAAAAATCCCTAAAAAAATTAAAGGATCATTTTAGTTTTTCAAGTACAAATATTCTAGTGTAGGGACTGTGTGATTTACTTTTTTGTACATTTCAGAATTATGTGTATTAAACCTTATCTGTAATGGTTTGCTTTCAACTTTGTTCTGAAATGTGATTATTTGCCATAGTTATATATGCCTGTTATGGCAGAAATAGATTTTGCTTAGACTTTTGTGTGTGCATGTTTTACATGACTATTTTTGTAACAAATGCATCCTAGAAATTCAATCATGACTGTGCAGTTTGACTGTACAGGACTGAATATATTTCTCATTAAGAGAACAGTTGCAAAGGAATGCACTGGCACTAAATTTGCCATGTAATGGCTGTAATATACTAACAGAACACATCCTATCTAATGTGTTGTTAGAGCCTCAAAGTAGCGATGAATACCATTTTATCAGTATGAAAAATCAAAAGTTGGTGTTAACACTTCTACACACAGAGAGCTCAGACACACATTTTACAAGGCTAATGTACTCAAGAGGAGTCACACCCTGCATTTAATACAGAAATTATATTTGTTATGCACTTTTGGTGCCATTCAGCATTAGTTAAAGAAATTACGTTTACAGGCAAAATTTAATCATAATTAGTTCATAAAATCATTGTCATGAATTCAGCAATTCTCTCAGAATAAAATGAATTGATAGCAATTGCTCTCTACCAAAGTTGAGAGTCTAATCCAGCAATGTGAGCTTGAAGAATCAGACCCTTAAAAAGCTGAGGCCACAGCTTTTAGAAATAATCAATACTTAATACTGAAATTTCTTTCCAATTTCTAAATACACCAACAGGAGTTATGTTCAAGGAGCAGGTGATTCAAGTACAAGTTTCAGTATTCCAGTTTTTATGTTATGTAATCTCAAACACTCAGATGCCTGAAAAGTGTCAGTACTGTAATTGGAAACCAGGCACAAGCTCCTCTACTGTATTTAAAGCAGGGAAAATGCAATCAAGAAATACATTTAACTGGAAGGGCATTATGTAATCAGAACACAGTAAAGCTCACTGATTATTATTTGGATGGCATCCTCAATGTATTATAAAAAACGTAAATTCTATTAGAACTGGAAAAAAAAATCTTCCATTTATCTCTAGTGTGTTCTGTTAAAATTATTTATGTTGTGGTCTATTAAATTCCCTTTTGATGACTTCTAGACCATACTACAGGTAGCTTTTTTACATGAGATAGGAGGAATGGAGTTGCGTGTAGTATTTACATGACCAATAAAGAGCTCCATTAAAACCTGGAGTAATCTCTAATACTTCTTTTGTACCAGAAACTAGGAATAAAGCGCAAAGAGACACATACATGATTCTGTAGTGTCCAATACTTAATATAAAGACATTTTAAGGTAAAAATGCATAAACATATTTGTAGAAATCTAGCCAAAAAAGCTATTCTAGCTATGAGAGCAAATTCTCAATAAAAAGCAGGGAATGGTTAATAACTATATAATCACACTATTTTTGTAAAAAAAAATACAGCTCATATATTCAAAAGACAGCCTAAAATAAATTATAATAATTTAAAATTTTAAATAGCAACCAAAGCATTGCCATTTATATTGCCAAAGGAGGTGCTTTGTATTTTGAAGCATAGGAAATTAAATCCCCTAAAGTATTATCCATACTTTTTTTAAATTAATGATGTAGATATTTTCAAAGCTGGGTTTGATGTTTAACAGTACAGATTTGTTTTTGTTGTTGGAGAAATTTGTATTAAGTAATAGCACAGGCTTTTTCCAGATAGGGTTTTTCTTCACAGTACTGCTTGCAGTAGATATAATGCTAACCCTAGTGGGTGTTTCTCCTCCTCTTTTCATACTCATTATTATGTCTTAGCATCTCATTTTGTGGAAAGAAGATGACAGACACCTGTCTCTAGGGCCCTCTTCATTTACGCACTACTCTACTAAATGCAAATTATGGCAATCAGGGCGTCAGTTAATGCATTGCCTTTCTATAAGAAACCATGATGCCTTTGTATTTGCTGTTTGCACCCCTAAAATCAATTCCATATGTTGAATGCCATATGTTTTGCACATTGTACTGTATATATGTAATGCATACTGTATTTTTATATGTGTACTACAGTTATCAAATATTTTGTACATAGTGGCAATATTGTAGCTACGGAGGAAATGTTTGATATTTCAGCATTTTTGCTAAGTGTCTCAAATAAAAATGGCAAACTGTGTTCATTTGTCCATGGTTACTACTTAGAAGATCACTGTTAATAAGATCAAAAATTCTAACTCTTACGAGTCAGAAACATTTGGCCTATGTTCTAAGAATGAAATGTGTACTCAGACAAACTCTAAAAGCACAATGTCTTCAAAATCACAGCCAAATTACGTAAGAATAGAGATTTTCTTAACTCTCAAAGTTTAGGTTTGGATTTTATTTTTTATTATTATTTAAAGTAATGGTATTATATTAATTCCTTTCCTGATTTTTTTTTTGTTAATTGTTCTTTTCTCAAGAAAAAGTAGGGTAAGAACACAGACTTTTCAGTCCTTTATCATTTAAAACAAACCAACCAACCCTACTGTATGCACAAGTGTAACCACCTTACGTAACTTTCAGGTAAAATGTGTGATACTCTCCAATACATGTTCAATAAAGCAGCTTCATAAAAACTAAAGTGATGGTATTCAATGACAGGTTTTTATAGCTCATAATTAGACAGTCCTTATTTTGTAATTTGTAACTGTATTTTCATGATGTGCTGTTCCTGCTGGGAGCAATTAACTAGTTCACTGAAAAATTACTGTCTTGGGCTCAGCACAGTCTTAAAAGCCTACACTCCTACGAATGCCTGTCCTGCCATAATACTCTTTAGAGAGTGTGAGAGGTTTGAATGCTTGTCCTGGACTGCCCAGAGTGGAGCCATGTGTTTGTTAACTGCACAAACCTAAGAAGCACTAACAGTATTAATGGCTGCAAGGAGGTATTAACTCATTTTGGATATTTCTTTTTCACAAGCAAAATACCTTACTTAAAAAGTCTTCTTAAGTATAGCACAGAAGAGGACGTTACAATTCCATAGTGTATATACTGACGGTGGTGCTGGGTTACATGAGCGAACAAGCACTGCTTTAAACCCATCCTCCACAAAAAGAAACACCTGATCAAAACTCAAGATAATGTGGTAAGACTCTGGAAAATACAATGACATTTTAATACATCTTTTTATCAACCCCAGAGATTCAAGTCACTAGCAAAATTCTCTTAAGGATTATCTATTAGATTAGTCCACACCTTTTGCTGGTAGAGAGAGGAACAAGCTACAACATCAAAGTCATGCATAGAAGCAACAGCAAGGGAGATGGTGGGCTCCAGTATTCTGACTCACAGTGTCTGGATGACAAAGGAAGAAAGAAAATCTTACGAGTTTCTTCTTCCCTGTGAGAGAATGGTTTGGTTTTGCAAGAGAGTAGTTTAGTTTGGTTTGGTTTGGTTTGGTTTGGGTTGTTTGGGGTTTTTTTGGGGGTGGGGGTTAGGATGTACAGAATACCCAGATAGTTTTACTTCATTTGTGAGTCAAATGTAACACTTAATTCACTTATGCAAATGAGCCTTCAAGGTCTCTCAGAGTGATGTAAAAAAGATATGAAAAATATCATTGCAGATTAAGGGTGTATTTCATCTTGCAATACAACTTTCTGCTCCTACCTGAGTTGCATTGCCAGATACCGAAATAAATCACAAGCAAGTTTGTATGGTCTTATCAACTCAAAAATAGTGCAATTCTTTTTCATACTTTACAGTACTAGTCTGGAATTTAACAAGAAAGTAAAAAGTGTGTCACATTTTTCTGACTAGAGGCTACCTGTAATTCTCTAACAGTACAAAAGAATTTGTTTAAAAAAAAAAACCAAAACAAAGTAGTACAAAGAAAAAGGCTATTCTGTGAGAAATTAAGGGATATTTCACAACTACAGTAAGGCAAAGAAAGGATTAGAACATTATTTCTGATGTGGACAATATAACAGCCGCTTTTGACTCAAGGCCTTCCTGAATTCCAAGGTTTTTCAAGATGTGCTGGACTATTGGATTTCATATTTGCATTTTGTATTCTGCTCAGTTTGTGATCTAGAAACACCTCTATGCATTTTTCAGGAGACTGAACTATGAGCTGTTCAATATGCACAAAGCGTCATTTACATATTTACTATTATACTTCCTCTTGTGGAGACAGTCCCCATACTAGATCACTCACCCTTTCCTTATTCAAGTCTGTCATCAGCATAGAACATCAGAACATGGCCAATTATTACAAAACCCAAAAACTGGTAAGTAGTACCCTTAATTAAAAAAACTGACTAATATGCCCTTCAAATTTCATGAAACTTTAACAATTCTAAGTTTGTAGGCTATATATGCCACGCTCTTACCTTGAGGCATCACACACCAAACACTAATATTGCAAAGCAAACACAGTACTTTCTCACTATGTGTTTGTGCATTACAGAACTTATAGTTAGAATATATCAGAGACAAAACGCATGTTTCAGTGCCAGCTGGCAATTTGGGAGGCTGATTGTTTCACAAAGACCAAGAAATATAAACAAATAATACTTCTCTCCCTCCCCCCAAACTGTGTTTGTATTATGATGTAAACACTAAGACAATGACTGATGAAGCTTGAAATTATGCTGAATTAATTTCTTCCACAAGCCAAACCCTGGTTTGCTATAAAACCTGAATATATTAAACCAAGTTCTACAAACAGCCATCCATGACATTCATCTTTATTCTGTACAATATTAAATGCTATACACTCCTATTAGTGTGTTCTGTACTGTCTCAAGTCAGAGATGTCTCCTTGACAGCAAAGAATTCTGTACATTTCCCCATACCCTACACTATGGTTTACAACACCACTAAGACCATCCTAAAAAAGAACCAAAGCAGCAAATTAGAGGAGCATCTGAAATGCAACAGCTAAAAGGTTTGGGGGTTGGGTTTTGGTGGTTTTTTTCCCTTTGTGTATCCAAAAGTGTACAGTGTAGCTCTGAGAAATATTTTCCTTTAGATAAATTACCTTCATATGAGTCTCCAGTCTTCTCTTCAAAATAATGACTGTGGGGCCACTCTACCATAACACTGCATCATTCTTGAATCCCTCCAAGACAACTGCTGTTGCTAAGAAGTTAAAATAGTGAACAGAAACATCCTTCTATAAAGCTAGGTGAATAGCCTTTTTCTTTGTACTACTTTGTTTTGGTTTTTTTTTTTAAACAAATTCTTTTGTACTGTTAGAGAATTACAGGTAGCCTCTAGTCAGAAAAATGTGACACACTTTTTACTTTCTTGTTAAATTCCAGACTAGTACTGTAAAGTATGAAAAAGAATTGCACTATTTTTGAGTTGATAAGACCATATAAAGCTTAAATAATTGATGACTGAAGAACATTTCGGCAACCCCATAGCAAGTCTTTATGAACTCATTTATATGATTGCACAAATTCTGCATAAATGTGACTGTTCACCTCTGGCTCCTTGGGAGGGTCAGGGAGGTGTGGAGAAAGGCCTAGTTTTACACATTAACATCAAAACCCTCTCCTAATGGAATATCTAAGCATAAAGTTTAAGGAAAGAAGGGAAAAAAAAGCGCCTGGTGATAACCTTCCAACAAGATCTCTGACATTACCTTTGAGTACTGGAGTCTTCTGAAGGCTTTCCTCTAGGAAATTCATGTTGTGTTTTAAAAAAAAAGAACAGTGCATCAGAAGGATTCAGCATAAAGAATAAGGACTTTCACAGAGCTCTAACATAAAGACATTTTCAAACAAAAGTATCCATACATCAAAAGAAACCACAGGTAATTGCACCTTATAAATCAAATTTATACTTTTAGTTATAAAAACTATTGTTTTGATAAGCCAGCTCACAAACAGCACTTTGCTTAGATATCTGGCACTAAGGAAGTTAGGCTCAGAGAGTAGGCAATGTTTTCTAAACCAAATGAAGGATTTCCTCTCAGAAGACCTTTATGATTTCAAGTCAATCTTTCTATCTCCCCGTAGTTAAGGAAGAACTTTAGCATTAGGAGCTGCTTCACCATAAAATACTATTTCTGGCACCAACTGAAGTATTCATTAAAAAACATAGTGCTTCTGATGCTAACAGCTCCTATGAATCCCACATGCAATTCTTCCTGTCATGAAATTACTTCTCAGCTCACGATGATACAGAACCACAAGTAAACACCGACACAAGCTGCACAAGAACCGCGGTGACAAGTTAAAGCTGGCAAGTGTGGCAGATAGAAGAGCGCGTCTGGCAAGATTCATAGACAATCCAAAGGGATAGCCACAAGTAAAAGCTTTGTTTTCAGATCACTTTTGTAGCTATCTAGGAAACCGAACCTAGAAGAGTACGTATTTTAGTATCGCCTCTGAACTTCACAACGCTGTTTGCGCAGGGGGAAAAGCACCGGGCAGTGAATGAGTTCGAATCCATTTAATTACCCGAACGCTTCGCCCCTCTCACCGGCGGAGGACAGCTGTGCTGCCTGCCCGCCCGGCCGCTCCTTCGGGTCTGAGCGCCACCGCAAGGCAGGAGTGCCCTCTTCTGGTAAGCAGCCCCGTGCCTGCCCCGGCCAGCCGCGGCGCAACACAACGGCACCTTCACCCGGGAGGCCCCGGTCGGCCCTGCGGCCCGCGCCCGGCCCGAGCGCCCTCAGAGGCGGGAGCGTCCCGGAGCCCCGGCACGTAGGTGGGGCCGACCTGGGACGCCTCCACAGACGAAAGGGGCTGTTCCTCACCGCCCCCACGAAGAGAGAGCCTCTCCCTCCCACAAACAGCGCTGTCCCAGCACACACCTGCCTCGGCACCGGACCGACGCTCCCTCCGCGCCTGAGGCTGCTAAATACCGGCGGGCCCGTGGCGGAGGGCGCCCGGCAGCGCCGCCACGCGGGAGCGGCGCCGGGGATAGAACGATGTCGGGAGGGCCCGTTAACGCAGGCGCGGTGGCCAAGTGGTAAGGCGTCGGTCTCGTAAACCGAAGATCACGGGTTCGAACCCCGTCCGTGCCTTTGTGCTTCATCGCCGCCGGGGAATTTCCCTTCTCCTTTTTAGGGGAAGGCGGTGCAGACGCCCTCCGGGAATCCGGGCCCCGCCCTCCTGGGCAGCCAGGGCGAGAGGAGACACCTCCCCACCTGTCCTTGCTCTGGTCGCTCTCCTCGGTGCACCCAGTGGCGGCGCTCTACTGCTGTGTGCCGAGCGCAAATGGCCGCGGCCCGGCCTTCTCGCTCTCCCCGCCGGGGCGGGCTGGCGGGCGGGCCCCGCTTCAAAGCACGCGCCAGGGCGTGCAGGCCCGCCGCTCCTGCGCGTCTAACCTACCTTGCTACCCGGCTGCCTGCCAAAACCTCTCTTTTTTGCAACAACAGAATCCTTCTTCTTCGGACCACCTCGGGTCAAACCCCGTAATCCAGAGACCCTCCGCTCAACGGGACGGAGCAGAGGCAGAAGATAGTTGTGGACGTGCAGGAAAGGGCGGGAAGCCGCGTGCATGGCGCCTCAGAGCGCCTGCCCAGCACGAGTGCCTTGTGAGGAACAAGTGGAGCCTCTGACAACTATTGTCTGAAGAGATGTTCTCCACAGCCTGCAGCTACAAAGATCATTACGCTTTCTTGCATAGATTTAGTGTTATAAAGATTATCTGATGCTACTAATTACATTTAATTAAAATACATCATTTCACTGATAGTTTACTATCGGTATCACAGTCCACAGACCTGTTCTTTAGCAAATTTGACATAACTTTAGTGAAGTGTCAGTAGAAAGGACATCATATTGCATAACTTCCAGCTCATTTTCACACTTGAAATTTTTTGTATGAAATCGATGAAAATACCACCCAATCTCCCTAGCGAGAAGGAAAATCACTGATTGTGAGCAGTGACAGTTTCAGCACAGAATACATGCAAAACTATAACCCAAAATGTTCTGAATTGATTTCTGCTTTCGTAGTTATTTTTACTCGTGGATATGATGGACAATTGTGTCCCTGAAGCTGCTTTCATAAGAGGGTTTTCAAAACTAAACATAAACTCAAGGACGAAACACGTTCCTGACAAATTCTGCTCTTGGTTACTACAACCTCAGGGATAAACTCAGAGAGGAGCCACCCTGCCTGTGGTGAGTAATGCTTTCATGAATTCTTGACTGTTTTCTAGAAGTTTGTTTGTAAGACGAAGCCAGGTATACGAGTGCTATGACTGCGTCTCACCTACATAATAATGGTTTGCGACCTGGAGTCTGTTACATGACACACAGAGAAACAGGATAATACAGAAGCAGTTTTTCCACAGTTTGCAGGCAGAACTTCCCATTTTTCTAAATAACAATGTTATTTACAGAAGTTGGCAACTCCGGTAGCAGTTGAGATGTAGAAACAATTAACACACCACGCAGTTGCTACATATTCTTCTTGAAATGAGGACCCAGGATGGACACATTATTGCTGCTCAGCAACACTGAGAGGGAGCAGAGCCTTTCTACACATCATGACTGGCAGAAGGATACCATGAGTGGTCGAAGTGGGAATTTGCATTACGTGTACCCAGCAAAGCCTGAGCTGTCATAGTTGTAGTGCTGCAAGAAGCTGCACAGCTGACATCACATCACATAAGTCATCACACATGAGCACAAACTATCCAAACTGGCTCACGTAGGCCTGACTGAAGCATGTGACATGAAATTTAAGCTAGAAACTTCCTCTCACAGTGTGCTTGGCAGCACTGCAGCCCTCCTGCAACCCTTGGGGTCAGCCCTGGAGCCAGAGGCAGGCTGCAGCCCCTTCTGTCACCCAGCATGCAGGGAAGCCATGGCAAGGGGTTGAATCTGCAGCCAGTGTCCAATGAGGCTGGATCCCAGGACAGATGCTGTAGTATGGAGTCATGTGAAATGAGTCCTCTCCTTTGTCCTGCTTCCAGTATCCACCAGTGCCTCATTTTTAGGAATTACTTAGAAAGCTCTCATATGGTGGAGTTATTGGTGGAAGTGGAAGTTGATGCAATTTTAATTTGTTTTCATCATTCTTGTAATTTTAACAGTCTCTTGCTGCCCTTCTTGAGTTAATTAAATTTTACATGTGACAACCAGTATGACCAACAGAGGACAGTACATGCATTTCTTTTAATGATCAAAAGATCCTGAACTTGAGGCTGCCATTCACTTTTTCACTCAGGAAACGCGAGTGACAGGCAGAGTAGAGCAGTATGCCATAAATAAGCCAGCCAGCTTAAGAAGGGCTTTTTGCAGTTAAGTAGAGTTGTTTTGAATTCCAAGAGATTACTTAAAATAAATGTACTTCTAACCAGGCATTATTGCCAATGGAACATTGTGAGAGCACCTCCCTGAAAGTAGGGCTATATTCTGAAGCAAGAGTTTATTGAGCACTGCAGTAACACTTAAAACATGCTCCAGTGTCAAAGCAGACAGGATTGTCAGGTGAACTCTGCTAATTCCCCTTCAAAACTGCAGACAAGGTATCTGTAAGTTAGTTTTGATTCAGTGTGAATGTTTATGAAATACTGAAGTAAAGCCAGACTCCAGTATTTTTAATACATTTGATTTGGGGACAGCAAAGACTCTGCAAGTCATAATGTAATTCAAAGAACAAACACAAGGATTTCATGTAGCTGAGGGGAATTTCATTATGGAAATTCAATTAACCTGCAAGAGTTAGTACGAGGTTCTGTACTGAGGGGCGTTGGGCACTGGCACAGGCTCCCCAGGGAAGGGTTCACAGCCCTGAGCTGGGCTATGGGCAAGAAGCGTCTGGACGATGTGCTCAGTGCCAGCTCTGACGAGGCTGGGCTTTGTGGAACCAGGTGCTGGACTCCATGATCCTCACGGGTCCCTTCCAGCTCAGGGTATTCTATGGTTCTATGATTCTATGAATAACAGTGGCTCATGCCAGTGTGCAGGTCTGCTGCATGTCCCAACTCACCTTTCTTTGTCAGTCAGGGCCTGATCCTGCAAATTGCTGTTCAGAATGAATTAATAGCCTAAGATATGGTTAAGTCAACAGGGATTGACAGTGGTCAGCAGTCCTTAGTATTTTGGCTCTTAAATAAATGCCAACTTACAAATTCCCATTCATGCAAGTAACGATACTGCACACATCTACAGGAGTAACTTGAAGCATTCACATCAGTCTAGTGAAAGATGCAACCTGCAAAGCCTGTTTAAAATAACACAAGCATTAATTAGCCTTCCTGTGATACAGGAGAGGACTGTGCACATAGGTTTGATTATGAGTACATGGGGGAAAGTAAATACAGGAGATAGACATCTATAAACATTAGTGGAAAATGAGAAAAGGGGGTTACTAATCAGCGTTCTTTCCAAATGAAACTCCTAGATCATATCAGAGAAATGTGAGTTGTTTTAAGTTTTCTTTTTTTTAACCATTATCTGATCAGAGAAGCATGAAAAGCATTCTATTGCTCGAGGTTTGTGGGTTTTGTTGGTCTGTGGTGGTTTTTTTCCTGTTCTAGGAGCCCTCTGCAGGAAGTGAAGCTGAATTTCACAGATCTTCCCTTTCTGACGTCTCCCGAATTTCTAGGAATGCCCCTTCCCTGTTACTATATTTGGAGGTAGTTTCTAGGGAAAAAAAAAAAAAAGAAAAAAAAAAAAGAAAAAATTTCCGAAGGGTCTTGGCCTCACGACACCTCCTCTCGGGGGACTCCGCGCCTCGGGTGTCCTGGCACGGCCCCCGCCGAGTTGAGGAGCTCGCGGCTCGGGCTCAGCAACTCCCCGGCGCAGGCTGCACGTCTTTGTAGCAGTGTTGGAGGAATGAGCATGGAGAGGGAGTGGGAAGGGAAGAGGTGTCTTTGTGGCAACAAGGAGTGAATCTTCTCTAGTTATTTCCTGGTGGCTGTTCTTTTCCCCCCTCGACACTTTTTTTTCCTCCCCTTTTTTTTCGAAGGAAGAGGATTTTAAGAAAAAACCCACACCTTCTGGATTTTTTCCTTTTCGCCTCCGCTTTTCCCTCTCCCCCTCCCCTTGATGTGGCCTCTTGTTTAGCTTGTGGCGTGACCGTGATGAAGAAATGTTTCTGGGCGCCTGGCAGGGCGATCTTTTTATGTAATGAGTCAGGATTTTGCCAACGGAAGGAGCCGGCTCGGAGCTGCCTCCTTTCGGGAACGGGAACCAGCCGGGAGAGCAGTGCCCTCTCCTCGGGATCCCGGCGCGCTTCGGGCGTCTGTTTCTTCAGGGCGAGCGGGGGCACCGCCGGCGGGACCGACAAGCGGTAAGTTGCGCTCTCCTTCCGCGCCCCCCGCCATTGCGCTGCCCGCCGAGAGAAGCGTGGCCCCGCGCACGTCCCCGCCGCCTCCGAGGCCCGCAGGTGGGGCCACCGCCCCACTCCGCCGGCGCGAGCAGCCGGGACCGCGCCCTGCCGCGGGGATGGGGCGGCTCCGCGTCGCTCGGCGCCAGGCGGACACCTGGGCGGGCGGGCGCCGGCCGAGCCAGCGGGGCCGCGGAGAAGCGCCTCGCGCCGCCCGGGGATGGGGATGGGGATGGGGATGGGGGGCGGCGCGCAGCCGCCCATCCCCGGCCGCCTCCCGGCGTGGCGCGGCGCGGCGGCACGTGCCCACCTGCCGCAGGCCGCGAAGGGGGCGGCCACGGGAGGGGAGGCCGGGGCTCGCCTGGCTCCGCCGCCGTGCGGGGAAGGAAAGGGGCCGGTTTGCCGCCGTGCCGGGCGCCCTCGGGAGCTACAGGTGCTCACTGCTCCCGGGCGTCCGACCCGCCGGTCCCTTACTGCAGCCCCGAGGCGGCTTCTGGGGCCGACAAGTAACTACAGAGTCGCGTGCCGATAGGTGCCGATACGTCTCCTTTGATAAGCGCAACGATGAGGAGGCTCCTACACACCACAAACGGCCATCGCCGCAGCCAGCAGGAGTCGGCCCGTTCCTCTTTTTACAGGCCGTATATTCCACTGACATTTCTGCTTAGCCAGAATTTCCATCAACTTATCCGCGTTTTCCTTTCGATAATTTGCTGGTTACACAGCAGTTCGGGTAGGACGGCATTCTTCGGCTCCATATAGCGATTAGCAGTATCAGGATAAATGTGACAGTGGCTTTCCGAGTGCAGCAATTAGTTTCTTTTAAAGTAACTGACAGCATTTACCTACTTCAGTCATCCAAGTGTAAACTATAATGCTTTTAAACTTGGATTTTATTTACAAGTTCTGCTGGAATTATTAAACTGAGGATTTAGAAAGCATGTTCCTTTTGTCCATAGATGTCTACTTTAATCTTTGAAAGGAGTTCTTAAGAAACATAATGCTAAGAGGAGTAAGATTTAGACATGCAACTGATTACTTGAAACTACCACTTCTAGTGGGAAAACACCCACTTCAAGTAAAGTGAAAATATTTTCTAGTTTAGTGTAGGGGTGAAAATAAATAGATTAATGACAGACATCTCTATCATGTGTCAACTTTAGTTTGAAATACACTGGAACAGATAAGCAAGTAAGCTCTTACTCATTTTGAGGAGAAATCTAAATAGATACTTTCAGTGCTGGGTCTAATAAATGTTATTCTGGAGGAGTTCTGTGACATTTTATAGACACTTACAGAAGGTGCTGCTTACCTACTTAACAAATCATAGGATGGGAATAAAACCAAATAGTATCTGTTAGCAATTCCTGTTGTTCAGAAAGTGAAGAAGTGTGTACTGTGACTTGGCTACAATGTCCTCTTTTATTAGTCTGAAAATTACCCGCTTTATAAGCAGTGATTCTGTCAATTGATTTGGCATATCTTAGAAAGATACTTACAAATTGAGTCTCAGAAGGTTGTGGTTCCAGAGTCGGGGTTTTGGGGGCGAGATGAGCTTATGTTTTATCCAACTGGCCCACAAAGTCCCGCTTTTGGTTGTCACTTTGTTCTGCAAAAGAAACCAGTACATTATTGCTCTTACAGTGGACATTAAACTTAGTAGTAAACTACTGTTGCACTTAGCAAAAGGCTACTATAAATAATCATCATCATCTAACTTTAACATTTGTCTTCAGCAATAAACAGTGGATAGAAAATACTATCATTCTGAAAGTTAAGTGGAAGAAAAAGTTTTCTAACTGTTGGTGGGGTTTTTCCTCTCCAGACGAAGCCCAAGGAAAAGTTCTATTTCAGAATGGTTATTCAATACAAGTGAATGGGGAGAAAAGGAAGCAAGTCCCTAGGAAAAGAGAGGCACCTTAAACCTTGAAAACATCATATAAACACCAGTAATATTTGTATTGTTAAGACCCTTCTCAGTTTTTTATTCTCATGTAGTATTTTATGTAGTTTTAATGTACCCCTTCAACTAGCTGGTTTTTTACGTGTGTGTGTTTCTGTGTCTACATGTGTACAGTCTGTATGTATGAATCAGTTTAAAGATTAGTGGGTTTTGTACTGATAAAAGTTGTAGAATATATAAGTAAGGCGCTATAAATCTGAGATGGGTAAAAGCTGGTTAAGTACATATTACTAGTTACGTTTTGGTATCACTATACTAAAGAACCTACCCATAATTTTTACTTTAAAATAATACAGTTGTACTTTCCTCAGGGAATTCTAGCAAGTGTTAGAAAATTTGCTAGTAGATAAGCTGAATTTTCTTGTCATTCTGAATATACTGAACACTTATTTCAGACTGAATGAAATGCATTACACTCACACAATATAATTTATATAGTGGCTCATGCATAGAGCAGACACACACAAAGTACATACAGGAGCAAACTCTCCTACCAACTCTAGTTGGTGTAAATGCATCTGTCATAGTTTTGACATTTTATGCCATCTAATCACCCGCTTATGTTACACACAGTCTTCTAGACATTCACATTGTGGTCACATTATCAGTGTTGTCAGATTAATTTTAAGTGCTGGCCTACTCAGACTGAATCGATTTGAATATTTCAAAAAGGCCTGGAAATTCAGCTCAAGTTACACAGTGATAGACTGTTAAGGTGAAGTTGTTGATATGATGATATGCAAGATCTGTATATTCATGCAAATGGCTACCATGCTGAATGAATCAAGATTTTTCTAGGGAATTCTGGTATTTTACATTTTATAGCAGTATAATTGCTAGCCATATGAAACAGGATATATCTAAACCTCAGTGCAATAAATTCCTCACTTGTTTAAGACTGAAATTTGATGTGGAAGAGCTTAGGTCAGAATTGTGCTGGTAATGTGCCTTTTAGCTACTATTTTGCATGAAATAATGCTGCTCAAAAGCAGTATTTATGAGAAGGTTAAATTTTTATGAACCAATTAAGCTACAAATGTAGCTGTAGATTTTTTTTTTAAATTTTTGAATTACAGTACTTAGTTTCTGCATACATTCTAGACCTGTCTGATAGTACAAGTGGTCAGATTTGAATTGGTGTAACTCCTATGGTCTCTTTACAAGAATTCTGAGAGCATAAGAGCAGAGAATCAGAGATTAGAAAGCAGATCAATGTGAGGATCTTGCTTTAAGGGAAAAGAAACAAACTTGCATATCCAAAGAGCAGCAAAGATCAACTACCCTCTACTGAAATACAGCAGTATTAAAGCTCTTAAATTGAAACATGTAACTTTGTATTAGTTCTGTTTGATTCTCTATTGAAGATACATAAAATTCACATGCATTCCTTCTAGCACCAATTACCTAGCTACAGAATTAATAAACTATTTAAAAGATTAATGAGCCGTGTTGAAGAACACAGTTAGACTTCTGTAGGCCTTCCTCACACAAAAATTTTATTCACATTTTTTTCCCATTAGTAAGGTTATAGAAAGAGCTCATTTGTCTCCAGCATGCAGGGAAACCAACAAATTTCCACTACTGCAGACACCATGCATATACATTAAACTTGAAATACATGATCATTTTATGTCACCCAAATGAGTAATGATCAGACAAGACAGTGATAGATGCCCTAAACATCTGCATTATAAAAATTTGATCTCTTCTCCTCACACTGGTTTTTCCATAAGGCTTGTGTGCAGCATGGGGTGATGGCCTCTGAGCTGAGACACCTGAAGTGCACTGCATATCCAGAGCATTAATGATTTAGTACCTGGGATCAGTCTATCTTGCTGTTTGAAATTAAAAAAGAAACTTACAGAAGACAAAAAGTAGATGGTATGTTTGGAATAAAAATGAATTTAATTTAAATACTAATGAATTATTGAAAAAAATAATAGTTAGAAATATCAACTCCCATTATTTATTGCATTTATAATTTATTAATTTGAAAACTCTACTAGATATGTTTCTATTTAAAATAAATTTAAAACTACATTTTTAGAATTACTTTTTTGCATTTTTAAGCAAACCCTTAAAAAAACAGTTTGCAAACACTGAATCAGCAGAGGATTATCAAACGACCTAATCTGTTTACTTTTGAAATGTTACTGAAAGCGGGGAAAAGACCAGGATCTTCACCAGAATCCGGTAGCGTGGTTTGCGGAGTGGTCTGTGGCCCACATTTGCTGAAGCAGGGCCTCAGCCTTTGATATCTTCTGACCTCATGTAGCCACAGAAAAGTTTGTGACTCCCCTCTGATCTAGCCATAGAAGAAAAGGGAAGGAGGGAGTGCCCCTAAGTTTTGAAAACCATAGCCTGGAACAACTAAAAAATTTGCCTTAGTAAAGGCTACAAAATCAGTTGTCCCTTTCTATGAAGGTATCCAGAGTTTTTCCAGAGCAAGAGCAGAGACACCCTGGGTCTGATTTTTAAATAGAGCCTTGTTCTTCACTCTTGTTAGAGGGTTACACATCAGCACCGCTTCCCAGACTAAAACCTGGAACTCATGCCACAGATAAAATCCATGTGTACTTACACTGCCACTATGTGCAAAACATATTTTTCAAAGGGAATTGCTTTAGAAATTATATTTAGCCAGCTGGGAAGCAAAAAATTTTGCAACCTTTTCTGATGGCTCTAAAATATGAGGGAAAAGACATTGCTGTCTCCTGGAAAGCTACACCTGTAGTGGAAGAAGTGGTAGAAAAGTGGCTGTATTATGTGAACTGCCGAATCTACTCTAGGCCACACAGCTCAAGACTGTGAGGTGCTGGTGTATGTAAGGCATCATTTGCCCTGTTTGCAGCAGCATCAGTTAATATTTGCACAAATCTCTTGTTGCAATGTCATACCCTTTTCTCAGTCAAACAATGCAAGTTGTAGGGAACTTGGTAAAGGTGCAAACAGGGAAAAGTGCCTAAGTAATTTCTGTTAACAAGGTCTCAGTGGAAGGGCAATGTGTATATAGGTGACATAGTTGTTCAGCTTGCAGATTTTCTTCAGAATATCTCTACAACATGAACAGAATTAATGCAGATAATAGAAGTAAACACACAGCTATTACTGAGGCAACTTACTTTGTGAGCTAGCCAAATATGACTGTGTTAGCTGTTGGTTTCAGAAGGTTACTACTGATTTCTGACTCTGTGCTGGAAATAAGGCTCTTCAATTATCAGCGTTTTATTTTTCACATTGGAATCATAATTCTCTACAGACAGGCTCCACAGTGGTTTTATTCTGGTGTGGGGGTTTTTTGTTTTGGCTTGTTTTTTTCCTTCTTGGAGCATACCTGCTTCTAGCTGATCTCAAAGCAAGTCTTAAAAATGATGCATCAGTCCTGTCTGATATTCTAATTTAATGAATGCTTACATCATTAATACACATTAATAATTTTAAACAAAACTATCTTTTATTTTTCTGCTAATCCCGCTGTTATATTTAATTTAACCGTTAATGGGGGAGGCCACACTTCACCAGTGTAATGTAATATTGATGCATGTTTGCTATTTTAAGTACCTCAGCTTCAGTCAGTCAGTCTAAATCCATTTACTGAAATTATATGTGTTTCTATATGAACTGATATAAAATAGTAGCTAGGCACCAATTTTTTAAAGTAAGAGCTTTGCCTTTGTTTTGTAGGTCAGGATAGGAATCAAAACAAAACAGACAGAATGTGTTCTGTCATCTACAACAAAGCAGCTATAAATGGTTTTAGGAGTTCAGGATGTTTCATAATAGGCCACAAAGGTCAGTAAAAATAACTGAATACAGTAATTTTACTGAAGGGATATTTCTATTTGTTATATATTGCTACTGTTAAAAATGTCTATTAAAGATCGTATAATCTAGATTTTTGCTGCTGTTTGTATAAAAAATTTCCTTTCTAACAAAAGGCCTACATCAAATCATGCAAACTGCACACACCTCTGTCAGTAGGTGCCTGGATCCTGGTGTAAGTCAGCAGTACCTCTACTGAAATTACTGGGCCTGCATCCACAAAAAAATACAAGTGAGATCACAGTAATATTTCTGGAACCCAAGGAAAGAATTGGTTCCTTTTTTTATAACAAAGAGCAAGTGTATCACACAGAACACCTTATTAAATAATATATGAGGAATTAAGCATTAATTTTTTCAACACTAATACTGTATCTTATACGTTGTGCTACAAGAATTCATTGAAGAACATGCCTGTTAAGTGCTATTTTGAGTGGATTATTTTAATAGAGTAATTTAGCATTAGCATGTGAATTGTGTAGGCATAATGAAAGGCTCAAACGTGCTACCTGTTTTACTAAGGAGATTTATAAATACAGAATATTCATTTTTCACTAAATTGGGATTCCTCTTTGCATTTTTACACTGAGTGACCTTTCTGTATGTATGGAAAACTGCTACATGGTTGCTTGGAAAATATTTTAGAATTCTTTAAAATAAAGGATGTTTTATTATTTTATTATGTATCATTTTCTTATATAAACTAATGTTCATGCTGTCAGTGAAGTAAAGCCGTAAAAATGAGAGATGCAGGTCAAGTGTTAATGATGATTGTTCTGGTTTTTGGGAGCTGAAAGAACAAAACCAGTACTGGATTTTCTGTGCTTTATGCATAAAGTTTTTAGCTTCCCAATACTAATTATATTTCTAAGATAGCTGCTACAGAATTCACATTGGTGAACAGACAGAACCGTTTTATACATCCAAAGCAAATGAGTTTGAGGCTACTTGAAAAACCGTGATTTTCCTATGCAGTGGACTAACAGGAAATTATGAAATCCTGAAGTATTGTTGGAAAAGTGTTCTAACTTTAAAAAATTTCCTTTATAGTTTCATTCTTGATGTTCCACAGCATTTGCCACTTCCTGCATGGCTCTTTACCGCAGGGAAAATGAGGGACTTTTGGGGGCAGATGTGTTTCCATTACACTATCATAATGCCCCTAAAAATCCTTATTGCTCTTGCAGTATTCTTCTGTGTTGCTGGGCCTGGTGTGAACTACTTGAAGACCTAGTACAACTGTTGTCTAAAAACACTTTAAAAAACCCCACTGAGTTTTATTTTGTTTATCTTACATTATTTTTAGTTGTGTTTACTGTTGCTTTAAATATCAGTGACAAGATGTTTGCGCAACCACCTGTTGGTAAACAAATGTCATAAATCATAATCAAAAGGACATGTTTTTAACATAAGACTGTAGTGTATCTCTGAAAACATGGCATAAATTTTGCAAACAAAGTTGAATGACTGCTATAGCGGACCTCACTTGGAATAATAACCACTTTTAAGAACATACATCAGGCCATTTATCAAATGAAGAGAGCTGCCTAGTGCCTTAAATCAAATGCACAAAAATATTCAAATGAAGTTTTCATGCAGTCCCAAATTAGTGATTAAACCTAGAAAAGACATTGTGAGTTCTCAGATACTCTATGCTTATTCAATTTAAAGAGTCTTTGGGTGGGCATACCTCTTTGCTGGGGCTTTTGGTGGTAGAAAGATGGCACAGTCCTTTGGAAATGCACTCTAGCGAATGGCTTTCTCCACCCCTCCAGGTGAGTGTGAGAGATCACCAGGACTGGAGTGCTCATCCTTCGTCTCTCAGGCACAGTTTGTTCCTGCTAGGTGACAGGTACCCCTGCGGTCTTCAGTCTCTCACAGTTCTCTTTATCACAGAAAGAGGCAGAACATATAAATGTTTTCGTCTGCATATTGCAGTGCAATATATCATTGGTTTGACATGGGCAGTGCTGGTAACATTTCAGTAGCTGTGTGTAGGACAGTACTATAACTGGTTTGTGTTAAATCACAGAATCACGTTAAATATATTCTTCATTTCACTAACTAGCTCAAAAGAAATTGTACATTTACAGCATCACATCATTCCTCTGACAGTGTTTAATATCATTAAACAGCCTTCAAAATATTTGGTGATACAGGAAGGAAACTATCTGGGTAGATTCTCTCCCCGCCCCTTTTATACTGAAGTTTAATCCCCAAGGAAATGCTGCTCTATAGGTCACACAGCAAGCTTGCTGTTATGACTGGAACCCAGAACCTTTGATGTCAGAGAAATACTATAATAACAAAAAATTGCTTTCTAGATGGACAGAATGAGACATCTAGAAACATTATATTGACAGGTCAAAATATGCTGGCATGTGCATTTCAACATACAACATTTCAACATGCAACAGGATTTTAAAGGTATATATAGACACAAAACAGTAGAAAAAACCTAGTTATATTAATTCTGTATTTTCATAAGGACACTGCAGTGTGTCTATTTGGACTATTAATCGTAAGATGATTCCTAGCACTTTCAGACACAAATGAAAGGTGGTGTAACACAGACTGGCTCAAGACTCACACAGTCTTTCAAATTATAAAAGGTCCTTACTTTCGAGGTAACAGATCAATTGAATTATTAGTGTTATAAGTAAAGTTTTTTGTCATCTGTGTGCATGTTTAGCAAACTTTTTATTTCCACATCACAGTCCTAGCTTAAGACTCTGCATCCAATTCAAAATGTTTAAAAAAAAAAATTATGCGTGAGACTGTGGAGATTCTATGGAGTATTTTAATATCAAGGATCAGTGAAGGGAGCACTCCGAGAGCTATAAGCTGTATCACCTTTACATAGACGATGCTGTTAATATGAACAGACTGGAATTTTAATTATTTCTAAAAAGTTGTTTAAGAGCTATGCTAGTCACCATACTGTGATGGATTTGAGCACTGAAACTGATCTGATTTTTTATTTGTCCTATGTTACAATCTTATCTTAGATATAATCTTTCAAGGATATCAGAATTTCTCCCCCCAACATAAGCAATCTTTCATAAAATTTATTGCATGTATAACTTGGAGATCTCAACAGCTGATTCTTATGTACATACCTACTTACATATATACAGGCTGTAGCAGAAGTCAGATTCCCTCTGAACATGTGCTCTGTAAATATATAAAAATATTATTTATCATATGACACTGCTGCCAAGAAAAATATTTGCTTAGACCTGGCAATCCTGAAATTAATTTCAAGAAAAGGAATAAAAATCAGTAACACTATATTCTAGTGTTAATAAAACATAAAATTGTTTTGTTGGTTTGGGTTTTTTTTTTAAACTTTTTTATTACTTAATAGTAAGCATTAGAAAATGAGAGCCGAGCGCATAGTTGGATATATGTACTGAAAACTTTGCACTCAAATACTTGCTTCAAATTGTTTATGTTAAGTATTTAAATTATTTTGGTTTGGAAGTATGTCACAAGAACCTCTGGATCTGATACAGCCCCAGAGGAAGGACTGTAAACCTCATCTGTAAAACTGCCCTTTGTCTGTGGATTGGCTGTAAGTAGGTTTTAATGTTAAATCCTTTGTAAAAGAAAATTTTGCTTTCTGGTTGTTTTTTTAAATATGAGCAAAGCAAAGTTTTCTATCAGGCTTTTCTTAGAGATTTTGATTTCTTTTAATTATAGGACCACACATCATTAACATGAACTGACAAATTCATGGTTGTGTTGTTCTAAATGTTATAGCAGCAGCAGCTAGGTAATATTTTTCAAGTAGGATTTCCACAGTGGAAAAGATTTTAAAAGTTTGTTATGTGCCAAGAAATGAGTTGTATGAGAAGAGTTTCTTTCTTTTACAAAATGGAAGAGAATAGCATTTTAGTGCTTTTATTATGTATCAAGTTTTCGTGATTACCAACAGTTCTCATAACTGACAAACAAAAAAATAGCAGAAGAGACATGTAGTTATCAAATAGGCCAAATAAGATAAAACAATCTCTCTTATGTATTGAATAAGCCTATTATTATCTCAAGTTCTGAACATTACATCAGCTGTATGTAGACTATTAACATTTTTATTCAGAATATAGAACTTGGCTCATCCATTTTAACAATATTTATTTATTCACTATGTTACTGGCCTTCTGATACGTTTGATCCAGTTTCTTACTGAATTAAGATAGCACCAGTTCTGCTTCAGTCAGTACTGAAGAGGTACCAGTGCAGCTCCCTTAGTGTGACCTGCCGGGTGTGCGCCCACATAAAGAACAGAATCAGAGCCCAAATGCAGGAATCAGTGTGCACCTGAGTCACAGGGACGCTGTGCAGAAAAGCTCAGAGAAGCCATGCAGTTCTGGACTGTGTTAGAGAGAGATGTGGGAAGGGGAAGAGGGAACAGGTGCAAGTTGTGCCAGATTAGGTATTAGGAAAAACTTTGTCCCCGAAAGAGTAGTGAACCATTGACACAGGTTGCCCAGGGAGGTGGTGAAACCACTGTCCCTGGAGCTGTTAAAAAAATGGATAGGTGTGGCACTTCAGAAAATGGTTTAGAAGTTACAGTGGTGTAGCACTGACGGTTGGAATTGATGATATTGAAAGTCTTTTACAACCATGATGATTCTATGAAGAACTCTAGCAAACAGAGTAGCAAGTCAACTGCAAAAAGATAAATCACTCCTCAGGTGCTGTAAATAAGTCTACAGCATAAAGGCCTAACTAGTTTTCTGAACAGGGAACCAGAATGTGTCCAGAAGTAAGCATAAAGGAAGTGGAACAGTATTGATGATGAACCTGCAATGTATCTTTTCCTTAGATGGTTAGTTATGAGACCAGAAATGCATACAAAAATAAATTCCATTAATAAATGGTCACTATTCCATTTCCCAATTGCATTAAACTGTTTCAGACCTTTTTTTTTTTTTTGCCATTGACAGCTGATTAAATATATGCAAAAAGGTTTTGTTTTCGTTTTCCTTAAATTGTATATGTGTATAAACATTTTTATTCTCAAATTTAAACCACCACCGCCAAGATTATGAATGAAGTGGGATCTTCATGGTTGTATTATAAACAAGTGCAAATGTAATTTATGAAGTACAGTGCTGACATAATCTTAAATATAGCTGGAAGATTTGCCATGGTGTATACAGTATAGAAATACAAGGAATCATTGTAAGTTAATAAGTTAATAAAGATCATGGAGACAAATCATACATTTAATAATCATGCCTTCATCAAGATAATATGACCCATTTTACACTTAAGCAATTAAAATAGAAGCTGAAATATTTGGAGATTATTAAATTGTCTATTACTTAGACTTGACAGGTGGTATTACCTGATAAATAATCTACTGAGTGACTGGAGTTCTTAACCAAAATGATTTTTTGTTGTTCTGTTTTGTGGTTTGCTTGCTTTTTTTTTTTAAATAAAAAGCTGACTAAGTGTCTTTACCTTTCCAGTGACAAGTTATATTTTGCATATTCCTTTCAAAGATATATCTACAGCCTTGCTGTGACTTTTCTGAGGTTTTCAGAGATCCCAGTGGTGAGAACAGCATAAATATCTAACTAGATTGCGGCAAGCTAATTCTTCATCAGAAGCAGCACTAAGACATTCATATATAAAGCCAGAGAATCTGTGCTAGTCATTTTTGGAGTTCTGAACTAACACATACCAAAATTATCCTGTGACTGGAGTTGTCAGTAAGGTGAACCCAGTGTGTCCAGAGATATTCAGACTGCAGTTTGAATTAAATGTACACTCTGTGATATAATTTGGACTTGTATTAGTCTAGATTCAGTATCTTTCTAATTGATATAAAATAATATTATAAATTTATTCTAATTCTTACCAGAGTTTCACAATAATGTTATTTTAAAAGTCTGGACATATCTAAAACCGAAAAAGGAAAATAACTGCCTTCTTAGAACATAGCTGAAATAAAAATTGTGGAGTTTTTGTCTGAACATTAGGAGATGAATGGTGTAAGTTCAAGAGGTTCCAGATTTGAGGTCTGGCCCCAATTTGCCCTGTAACCAGACACAGGAAGGTGCAATAGTGGGCCAGGGCAAGTCAACTCTGGCCTTAAACATGGTATCTTTCTGTACCAGCTCTACTCCTATCTCATCCTTTGCAGATTACCCAGTTAATAAACACAAAGTTCCAAGAAGACCAAAAAAACCCATGAAAAACTCCAATCAAAACCAAACTCATACCCAGAGGGAACCCTTTTTCAAGGCACCCCTGCCAGAAAGACTGAGCCACAGCTGCAACTTCCTGATAACGTACCTCTTGCTAATATCCCAGTACGCTGCAAGTGAGTGGAAAAATGACACCAATTAGTCAATTCAAACCTCTTGATTTTCTTGCAAAACAGGACACTCCTTGCATCATGTCTTGCAATAGACACATGCACCTAGTGTGGTGGGTAGCATGATAAAAGCATGCCCTTGGAGGGGGTTGTACAACACATTGGTGCAGGTGACAGGAGGAGATGAGCTGGGGCCAGGGAAGTGCCTTTTGGCAGGAACCTGTGAGCATGGCGGGCAGCTGCAGGCCATCAGTGCACTGTCTCTGTCCTTTGTGCTGCAGGCACTAGCTGGGATGGGTCAGCAAGCGGATCATGCTTGACCTTTATTACTGCTGTATTGCGTCTGGTTTTGTTGACTTTTTCCTCAGACATCACATGAAAGACAGCAATAACCAGTTAACAGCTGCATTAGCAGTTTCATCTCGCCTTACTCCTGAAGAAAAGTTCCTTGATCATTGCTAATAACAGGATTGAAAAACAGCCTATAACCCTGATCCCACATAACAGATAAACTTGTTACTTGCAGCATTCTGACTTCACTAGGAATTCATATAAGCAGAGCAGTATACTTCAACACCAAGATCTGCAGAGTATATGACGATACCTGTAATAGCAACTATATCTTATTGCACATTTCTAATGAAGCATAATATTAGAGAGTATTAATGTTACATATATCTATATCTCTCTATATATAAAATCTATTCCAAGGACATATTGTCACCTCTCTATTTATAACACAGAGAGAGGAGAAATGGATTTTGCCATTCTTCCTGTGTAACACTTAAAAATACTTTAATATTTTATGCTAACATACAGAATATGGCAGTGTTACAGCAGTAACACACGGAGTCTTAGACATACTTGGGAGACAGAGACTTTGTTTCTGTTCTGTGATTCTGTATTTCCCAGATTTGATCTGTGTGTTTACCACCCATGTGTTAAAAGACTCAAAAGAACAAATAATGATTTTAAGGCACTGTACCTTACTTAAGAATTTTTTTTGTACTTCAGAATATAGATAATTATTACTCATCTTTAGCATCAGGAATACGGAAGATGTGCTGAGAAAAGGCACAGGAACAAAAATTAAGACAGAGCAATACAAAGTCTCTTTGGACTGCAGGCTACTTGCCAGATTCTTACAGGAGCTTTCAGTTCTGTTGCTTGCTTTTGAGTGTAGCAAAAAGATAAACATTTTCTTGTTGCAAGTTAAGAAGCATTTCCATGCGTGACAAGCTGATAAGCAGTATCTACAGTTGTATCACTAGTTTACTAGTTCATTTGAACAAGAGAGAAATGTGCTGTGAAGTTCTGAAGTGCAGCTGAAAAATAATTGTTCAGTGCCCAAACTCTTCTGCTGAAAAGGTTTTCTACTCTTACAAGCAGCTTTTCTTTCTGTTAGTGGTAAATTCCTCAAGGCATCTGCCTCCTTTGTGCACCTTACACCACTGCATTGTGGCTCTGTATTTTCAGGTGGTACAAATACAGGAGTCTAAACTCTACACTGATAAACATAAGCAACTATGCTAAAGTCATGGCACAAGAGGTAGAATTTGGCTTACTGACCTTGTTAAATTAAAAATAAACATTTGTCTGCTCTCTATCTTTTAACATTAACTGTGGATGTTGGAATTTTGTTTCCATGGTTTTGCTTTTTGTAATTATCGAATTAAATACTGTGTATTTAGGTATGGTACAAAATAGGTGCTGTGGTGGGTTCTGCTGTACACTTCTATTTAGCACTCCTTAAATTCTTGCCTGGTTATTTTTGTGATGTAGAACAAATTGATAGTGAATGACTCTTCATATTGTCACTAAATCTGTATTTGAACTAAGAGCTATCAAAGTAACTATTAAAAATCCTGTTGTATATACCCCAAATGTCACTTCTAGTTACCTTTTTGTAATGGTCTGCAGCATAATATAAAGAAGCAAAGAGATAACAAACAGTGCTGTATTTTCAGAGTATACTGGCAAAAATTGGAGATGGGCGTATTAATCACAGAAGATAAAAACATAAGGCAAAAGGTCTTCCTAGGTTGCAGGAAGAAATTTCTATATTACACTCTAATGACTTTTTGGTATCATTTATTTTATTGAACAACTGTTTTAGAAAAGTTTAGGGTTTTTTTTTCCTTACAAAAGTATTTTTATAGTCCCTTTCTCTGCTAAGACAGGCTTTTTACCATCATTGGATTTGTGGTATGCCAACTTTTATGACTCTAGAGAAATAACAATAATATGTAGTAGAGAAAATTGTGACACATTTTGCCTGGAAAATGTTGTTAGACTCTGTGAAAGAAATACGAGGAACTTATTTTAATATCCCATCTCACCATATGTGGTAAAAGGCACAAGAAAAATAGGATGGGTAGATGAAATGTATACTTTAGCAAAATGTGATCAGTAACCAGAGGGCTAATATTTTCAGTTATTTGCAAGACTTGAATGAATCCCAGATGCCTGAAGTAGGGCAAGAATGAGAACTAGGAATTTCTTCTGGATTTGATGGTTGCTTGGCACTGTGCAATGTAGAACTTTACCCATTTCTATGAGAATTGCATCCTCTCCCTTGGTTTCCCAGTGGGAACTCACAACTGAATACATTGACACACTTTCAGGACTTCCTTCCACTTATTTACTGCACACACAGAGGAGATGCATGTGCAGGACGTTTATTGAAAGGAATAAAAAAGTTTTACTCTGCCAGCAACTGAATACTCGAGAGAGAGAGTGTCACTCATATATGGATATTTGGTGAAAGTAAACATGCACCTGTCTGTCTTGAAGAAGAAAAAGCAAAGGCTTTTTTTTCCTCTGTGTTCTCAGACATTGAATAATCTGCTGCAAGACATAAATTGTCTGTGTGCAGATGCTTGGCTTCCTTGAAAATAAAGTTTTCTTGGTAGCATATTTATTCACCATATTAATATTAGTCAACTAGGGGGTATTTCTTTTTCAAATTGAACTACTCTCAGGCTAATAGCACAGATGTACGGCTATTTGCACACTAGATATTTTCAATTAATTAATAGATTAAAAAATGGAATGAATTATTTTCAATTCTTTATTAAGTTCATTTATTTAATTTATCCTGATTTCTTCTTACTCTCAAATCTAGAGTATTAAAACTTAAGCAACAGGCTAGACACTAACATGTAGACATAAATTCAGATATGGGATATTGCCTTCATAAAACACCACACTGAAATTACATGTGTCTTGAATCAGGGGGTAGTCCCACTGTCAAGCAAACAGAGTTAAGAATATATCTAAAAGATTCAGAATGAGAGCAGTCTAGTAAGACAGCTGATGAGGTGTAAATTTAGCATCTTCTGTGAGGTTAATATTTCATAGCAGGAGACTTATATATTGTGATAATCAGCAGATAACCCATGTTATGGAACTACTGTACCTTTACTGTAGCATAAAGAAATCAGGATGTTGATGGATCATCATTCCACAGGCTTTTTAGCTCTGAAGCAAAGGAACTCATGTAGGCCTGTAACATAAATAATAACCTGTGAGAATGTAGAAGCAAAGAAGGAATATGTCTGTAGCCAACTGGCTGCTTACAGCATGCAATTTAAAGGATAAAATGTCATGAACTTCACACAAACAATTTTGCCATATGTGATTTATTCAACCGAAATACCTGCATCAAACAGACACAGCAGGCACAAATAGCATTTCTCTTCTTATGTCAGAATATTTTTTCCTTAGTTTGTGCAAAACCCCAAATAGCCATAAGGAACTAATAAATCTAAATTAAAATGGAAGAGAACATTGTTTGATAATATTGGTCTTATACTGGGTCTTACAGATTGAATGTTTAGGCTAAAGTTCATTATCATAAAAGACCACTGTTACAACACTTTAGACTCATTTTCCTGCCTATAGAAGATTTCAGTTTTAATTTTTGGCATGAGATTGTGTTAGGTTAAATCTCCCAAAACAAGTATCACCTTTCAAGGAGGAGGACTGATTTAGACACTAAATTTGACCTCAATGATCTTGTTCAATTTTAGAGTAATGAAATGAGATCTTGATAGGAAACTTGTTACTTGTTCTGTTACCCTGATTTAGAGAGAGAGTGTGTGTGTGTGTGTGTGTATATATACACACACATATATATGTATATTTCCTTTTTTTCCCCTCTCTATATTTATGGAGAAAAAAAAATTAATGAGGCTGGGGAGGCACTGGCACAGGGTGCCCAGAGAAGCTGGGGCTGTCCCAGGATCCCTGGCAGAGTTCAAGGACAGGTTGGATAGGGCCTTGCTTTTCAGCAAAAAACTCTTGCTCAAGAAACCTGTTGACAAAATGGAAATTATATAACTGCTCCTATTCACTCTGCATATTTTTAAATTACTAGATTAAATATATGAAGGAAGAAAAATGAGGACTATTTTATCTGTAAATGTATAAATACGTGTAACAATCTGTTTTCATAATTTTTTAAAATTTTTATATGCAGTCAAATTAATAATTCTTCATCTACAGACAACTTTTCCATTTGTTTTTTGGATTCTTTCCCAGTAACAGAAAAGACATAAAACAGTAACAAAATACCAGTAGGGATTTGCCTTATGCCAGATTATACTGCATCTCAATGCACAATAGAATTTGTAATATTTCATAGCACAGGATATTGTATTGAACATTGCAAGGTGTCGTGTGTCCAAAAGATTCCTAATTACCCATATATATATAAAAATAGATATGCAGGCACATATTATTTTTACAATGGTTGAACACACCCTGATTCTGAAACTTATCATTTCACAATGCCTTGCAGGGAATTCTGTTTATTTGGATTTCTGTTACCAAGTGCTAGATGTAGAGAAACTGTTCTGAAGTAATGGCAATGTGCCAGGTGTACCACACCAGGGATTCATCTCCATGAGCTCTAGTGTTTGTCTCAAATTAAACATATAATGCACCTAGTCTGCTCTTTATACAATGTATTCTAGGACTGATAGTAATTACACAGAGTTCCCTTCTGAATTAAAAAAAATAAAAATAAAAATAGCCTTACTGACTTTGTACAAACCCAAATATAATTTTATGCTCTAGATTTAAACCAGAACTTTTCCATATTGAGACAGTTTTCTTAAGAAAAGAGATCTGTGTGTTAGTCAGACATTGATAGATACACATTATATCCTGGAATTAGAATTCAGTATTTAATACTGTAGTAAAAAAGCTCCAAAAACACAAGAATGTAGTACCAAAGAAAGGGATCTTCCAAAATCAATGTAGTGAAACTACTATAAGAATAATTCTCTAAGTATGTGCTGCTTCAGTTTGGGTTTTTAATCATTAAAAAGTGTGGTCATCTGTAACTTGAAGATAAATACTTTAATGAGCATTTTTGTGAATGTATTACTTTCCTGTTAAAATATTTGGAATGCTTTATTAATCCTAGCAAAGCAGCAAATGGAATGTAAAGATGAATGGAATTGAAATAATATAGTCCTCCTAAATGGAAACACAGTATTATAGAGCTGAGTGATAAGTTCTCTACAGAAAAGTATTAACTGATATTAGAAATAATTCTTATAGATCATGACTAATTTAATCCTTACTGAAGTAACAAATTTTACAAATGTAACAAGTCCTTATCTGTACTCACATAGCTGAAATAGTCATTTCTACTCAACCTTTAAATTTACAGCCATATTGAATGTTCTTAGTCAAGAACATTTAAAAGTTATAAAATTAGAAAGTGACTAAAATAATGAACACATATTTCACAGCCAATATATTGTTGCTGGTTCTGCCTTCCTGCAATGTATGATCATTCAAGGAGCAAGACCTAACTATTATCTATGTGTGTGTGTATGTGTGTGTCTGTATATAAAAAAGTGCATATAGACACATACAGTTTGCTTTAGTAGATGCAAAGGAAATACCCCATTCTATAAAATCCATTTTTTCATGGCTGCAGTGTGAAGTAACAGCATAACCTCCCTAAAAATGGCGATCTCGTTTTGTTTCCAGATACAGGGTAGAGTCTTTGAAAACTCAAAATTCTTGAGTCCTGCCTAGCTTAGATGGTTACCATATGAGAGGATGAGTAATTCTTTGAAGCCATTTCTCTTCCCTGATAACAGGATACTGCTCCTCAGTGATCTTGTTCATCATGATGCCTAAGTTTTAGACACTTGAAGTAAGGACACATTAAATCACCTTAAAGGGACTACACTCCTTAGAGAATTAAGACATTAAAAGCCAGCACATTATTTTTCTTACTCACAAGGTCAGAAGAAATACTGAAAAAAAGGACTATCCTAATATTGTCTCACTGTGGCTGCCCAATCTGTTTATGACCCCACTTTGTAAACTGCCCAAACCTAGTTATGCAACCTACAGAGACTCTAAAATGACAAAATAAAGCATGAATATAGAAAAAATAATCTATTTTTCATTCATAAATAATTTCAGCCCATAAACACATTCTAAATGGTATTGAACAAGTCTAGTATCATGTAAGAACTAGAAATTTGACTTGCAAAGAACTAACGTGATCAAAGATTAAGTCTAATGATGAAACACAATTTCACTTAGTAATCATCTACTTATCACTGGCAGTAATATTTTAAGCCATTGTAGTCATACTGATAAAACTTTCTAGAGTAAAAGGGTGTGCATTAAACATAATGTTGTAAAAACCCTTGTAGTATGACGTTATAATGAAACTATTGAATTTCTTTATTGAGAGAAGCCCTATTGAAAATCCAAGAATGCAGAAACAGGTATTTATCACCTGACATCCCTACCAGGCTTACATAAGTTGTGAAATCCGAAACTGATCTGCACAACCACAAATTTAGCATATCTCAAACATTATAAACATTCTGTTTATAATGGAGCACAGCAAAATATTCTTTTGACAGAATATTTTGTTCTGAGTCCCTATGTCCATATTTCACGCAAGATATATTGGCTAAGACTAATGTGGAATCTGGAGTATTAGTAACTCTAAAGTCTGAGAAACAAGCACAGAAATGAAGAAAATATCTACACTAGCCTTTTCATGTCAAACTATTTACTGAAAGGGAAGTTTTTGCTATCTTCATAGAACAAAAATCCCAAATCATGCAACTGTGCTGATCAAACAAGGTTCCCTCTCTTATTAAAGACACAGTGATTAAACACAGGAAATGCTATTTGATAAAAATGGCTGGTGCCTGTCCCAGAGGAGGTTCTCTCTGGAACATAGTTCTCTGGTAACTGTATTAACACATTGAATAAATGAGGATGATGACCTCCTAGATATTACCACTGGCAATGTCTTTGTACTCATTCCTCTGGAATACTTCTTTTTGTTTAGGAAAAGAGAGCACAACAAATTAACCCTAGGTCATGTGTTTAATTCATCATCTTAAATAAGTTCCTTCGCCCATCAGAAGCTGCCGCTCTATTCAGAATGCGTTTTGCATGAGGGCAAAGTATAGCATAACTATATATCCCTTCATACTGATGACTGTCTGGGGCTGGAACATCATGCAAAAATGAGAGTGTTAATGCATTATTAGGAACTTTGTTATAAAAAAGCACATTGCCTAATAAATAGAAAATTATTTTTACATTTTCCAGGATCCGGACCGAGTAAAGAAACACATTTTGGGTACTTGTGATCTAAGACAACTATACTTCCTCCTTAAAACTTAACATGGAGGGATACTATATGTGGGCATTGTACCACTCTGTGCACAACATAATACTTGATTCCATGTTTCAACTATACAAATGTTTTTTCATTGATTACATACACTTTTCATACGTGCCCATTAAAAATATTACACTTACCCCCAACCAAGCATACATTTTTCTTGTAGAATAAGGTTTATCCTTAAAGTGACTGCGTGACTATAGTAAAGAACGTAAAAAGCACATTTTCAGTCCAGGCACCTTAAACATGACTTGAATTAATGGCTAGTGATAGAAAACAACTTGATCACAGTTTGCTACTGCTTGACCTTAAAAAAGGTCTTTTAATACTTGGATTGAAATTATTTGGCAAAACCTACACTGGCTTAATTAAATTGTGATAACCACTTATTTGCCAAAACAAATAATTACACATAGAATCATAGAGTTGTCTTGGTTGGAAGGGAACTTTCAGATCATCAAGTTCAACCATCACCCTAACCTGCCAAAATCACCACTAAACCATGTCCCTCAGCACCACATCTCATAGTCTTTCAAATACGTCCAGGGAGGGAGACTCCACCACTTCCCTGGGCAGCCTGTTCCAATGCCTGAGAACCCTCTCTTGTGTAGTTTTTCCTAATATCCAATCTAAACCTCCAGGGTGTAACTTGAGCCCATTTCCTCTTGTACTATCTCTTGTCACTAGGGAAAAACATACATAATTCTGTAAGAATTCCTTGAATCTTTACCAGCATGGACAAGTTACAACATGAAATCTTGAAAGGATGTACTGAAGAAGTGTTTCTATTTTGTGCATCAAAGGTCTGTGTGGTATGTAACATGCTTAATGCTGGGGCAGGGTCTTTTCTATCCCCACCATCATCAACAACAGCCAAAATATGGCCAAGTAGCTAATGTTTATATTTATGGAGGCTTTTGCTTGAAGAAAATTCAGATGAATGTCTGGTGAGATTTTTACTCCATTTGGCATTAGACTTTTAATCTGCATAGCCTCTTTGTTCATGTTAATTCGAGCAAACTCTGCCATTAGGCTAGTGGAATCTGTCCTAAAATGTAATGGTTCAGTTAAAATACATAGGAGAAGCCTGCATAGTACCTTCTCTATGCTAGATTTGACTGCAGCCAGTACTACTAATCCTCTCATCATAAATACCATAAGAAAGACATACTAATAAAAACAGATAGCCCTGACACCATTAATCACTTATAGGAGTATACAAATACTGGAGGACTCTCTCTCACTTTTTAAAGTAAATCAGCATTATAAGATTTTCCTGGAAAGATTTACATTTATTTCACTGTGAAAAATATTTATACTCAGAAAATAATAGTTTTTTAAATAACTATGATTTTAAGTATTATTGTATCTATGTCAGCTTTTAGTGAAATAGGTACGAATGTGTTATTAGTGATTCTGGTATCTGTTCTGTTTGTTTTAGTTAGCAATAAAGTTTGGTCCAAGTGGAAAAATTATTTTCAGCCTCATGTCAAAGCCGTGTAAATCTGGACTAGATCAATATGAAAAAAAAAGTCTTATAGTCAGGGGGAAAAAAGGTATCTCCTAATTTAGAGACATTACAGTCAGGTTTTTCAAATAAACTAGGTCTATGTTTACAGTCACTTTAGTAGGTGACTGGATAGATGCTAGGGTGCGGTGTCAAATCTTTTACCATATATGGCATTAAAAAAGGTTACTAATGGGAACACGCTAGTCCCCACTTGCAAACCCTGCACGGTTTGTACCACTTCAGCGCTCCTTTTGCTTCCTCACTTAAATGAATCCCTTGACTGGTTCTCCAAGTCAGAACCAACACACCCTGGTAGGGCTGGGCAAAGGAGTTACCTAGCACCAACTTGCACTTAAACTTTTCATATTCTCAAATGTATTTGAAGGTCAGCTCTCATTGCAGTACGTTAGAAAAGTATATCTGTGCACACTCAACACAAGGTTATATGAAAGAACAAAGTAAAAGGAATTACAAATGAAATTTCAGATAGTGAATTGCATTTTCCTATATGTTACCACAACAGCAAATAGTAAAATTCAGATGGAACAGTAAAAAATTAGGCACAATTATAGATTGGAAGCTGTAAACATTTAATGAAAGAGAATCAGGGAAGTCAGAATTACAAGTGCAGCTGGATAATTTTTTAAACCATGTACATTAAAAACCAAGAACTAAGAACTAAGTTTCAGTTTCTATGTGAAATAATCACTGTATAGAAAGAAAAGTTTAATAACAGGCATTGTCACTTTAAGCTTATCATTTAAATTGGTCATAGTTTCCTGATAGCATTTACCTTAAAATATGTTATAGGCTTGGGTCCCCATTTTTTACCACAATAGAAGATTGTCTTACCCTGGCAGATGAAAGAGGTTGTAGAGTAATAGGTCTTTTATGTTTATAATATAAAATAGCACTTTTCCCCATTTGTAAAATGTAGTGGATAACATCTAGCAAATGTGTTAACAAACTTTGGCACCTTTGTTTATGTCCCAGGTACAAATGGAGCTAGGCAGGTAGATGCAGTTTGGGATCCAATTGCTTTTTTAATTTGCTTTTAAAAGTCTTCCCTTTGAAAGTACAACAACAATGCTGCATATAGTTTTTGTGATTGTAATTAGAAGAAATAAAAATTCTTGATTGCTAATAAAGGTGGCGGTATCTGTAAAAATAAGAAAAGGACTGCTGGGAAAGGGCTGCTATAGTGTTTCCATGTACCACAGCAATCCTGCCATTTCGGTTTGTATTACAGAAAACTACTGCTGTCCTTACAGAACATTTTTCCATCCTTTTTTCACTTTATTTTCACTAAGAGGGACAAAAGGAATGTCTAGAATGTCTCTGAAGATCTACTGCTTTGAAAGGGCTGGTAAACTACTAAAATTTAAGAAAAAAATTGCAGACTGCAATTTCTGACACTGAAGTTGTACTTTATAGAAATTGTATTGTGTAAAGTAGTATTATACAGAAATTGTCTTCCTTACTGCCATTTGTCTACTTCTTCTCCAAACATCACAAAAAAAAGTACTGAAGCTGACTCTGTCAAGTCAATGTTTACTACTAGAAATAGGATTACATTTCATTTCTTCACTTCAAATCTTGCATTCAGTCATGTAGCACTGACTACCTACCATAGTGTGACACATGCTCATGTGCTTGGTTTTAAGTGATTAATACCCAGGGAACAGCAATTTTCTGCATATCAGACAGATGAAAAATTTCTTAAGGATAACTCAGACATTGAAGATAAAAGACCCAACATTTCATGTTACAATTCTCATCTTTACTGTTTCTCAGGCATGCTCCGATTCATCTCTGGAATACTTCATATACTGTAGGTTAACTTCACTTTTCTATCATGACACCAATAGTTTGCCAAAACAGCAATTATCCTTCACACTGAGGATTGCTAGCTCTTAAATCAAATGTATTCTGTCTGCTTCACCCTTGCTCTCTGTCTCAGTTCTTATTTTTCTGAAGATAAGAAAATCCCATTTTTACCACTGGAGATCCAGGCTGCTTAGGTCACAAGATTCTCTTGGCTTAATCCTTCAGTATGAATCATGATCTTTCCCTAATAAGCAGTGGCATTCTTTAGATGATCAAGCTGGATTACTAAGGTTTCCAGAGCTTTCCACATTAATTATCACCATGTTTAAAGTTTCAAAAACAGTAGCTGATTAATAATTATTAATACCGTAAGTTGTTTATTCTTAGTTTTCTTGTCTTCTATTTCTCTCTCTTATGTGGGTTGATATTGTAAATGGCAATAATAAAACTCAGTTAAAAGAAATACAAAGAAGGTTATTAAAAAGATGAATCAGACTGGAAAATATCTATGTGAAAAATTGGAAACAAATACAGTTGCTCTCTGCACTGCATGGCTAAAAAGTAAGCAATAAATGCCCGCAAATCCATTTCATAAAAAGCTTTTTCTCACATGTAATGAAAGAAAATTGTGTGATAACCAGTAAGCCTCTACTCTGCAAATGACTTGTAACTCGTACAAAAGAACCATAAACTCTACTGAGAAGTCATAGTAAATCCCATGTGATTCTGTTAAGTGTCATAAGTGTTCTATTAAGAAAATAATACTAAGACCTTAAAAATAAAATATAAACATTCCTTAACACTTGAACGTGGAAACAGAATATTCGTTCTAGATTCAGAGTACAGAAAATTGCTGAGATAAAGAATGGACTCCACTAAGTACTTTAAATCTGGAAACACAAAGATCCTGGGCACTTCAGGAAAGATTTCATATTGATGCACCATATTTCGATACTCAAAAGAGAACAAATATGAACCCATTCAGTTTAGCTACCAACATTTTTGTCTCTTTTACATCTAAATAAAGGACAAGAAAATTCCTCAAAGTGTTTTAAATGTGGCACAGTGTGACAGGATAAGAATATATTTAATAGTTGGAAAAAATAAAGAGGTTTGTACTTAACTGACATTTAATTCAACAATCTGTATATATGGGCTTATTTTTATATATTTTTTTAAATATATATATATTTTTATATATAAATATGAATAGCAGGACACACGCAAGTCATATCTAAAATCACTTGGGAACTTTATGAAGATAACAAATATTTTTACAATAGCAGTCATTATGCCTGAAAATAAAAGCAGAAAGTCCTGACAGGAAATGAGAAATGAGTCAGCATCAGCAGTGGTTACTATCATATTTATCATTATATAAACTGTAGTATAAGCATGCAGTCAAGAAGAAAAGAAGAAACAAGATCAAAAGAGCAAATCCAGAACACATCTTTAATATTATTTCCAAAGCTGACAAATTTGAGAAGATAGAAATAGAGAATGTTTCTTTGAGCACTCAAAAGAATGAGTTCTCAAAAAAGAACTAAAATCATTGAGGTCACTTTCTAGTTTATGTTTCTTAGAAATACAAAAATTCTTTGAAATAAAATTTAGATACTGTATTTAGATATTTTAAAAAGTTTAAAATACATAAAAAAACATTTTAAGGGTTCAGTACAGCCCTTTTTTGAGGCATGATTTAGTCAACATACTTCAACAAGTGAGCAGCTGAGTCTGAGCCTTGTTTCATTAGTTGCATTATTTAGCACTGAAGTTCAGGAAATTACCGTTGTGGACAATGACCTTAAACAATACCAACCCAATTTGATAAACTATTTGAATAATACATTCCAATGTATTATTCAATGTATTCAATGTATTATTTCCAGAATTGGTGAAAAACACTTCAAAGTCTTATAAGCATTTCAGAACATCATCCAAAATTTAAACTGCAATTTTAGGCTACTGCTGTCATGAGTACTTAGAGAAGCTTTACATTTTCCAGAAGCTGTACTATTTGATTTTTAACACATTTTGTCCTGTTCCCTATTACCTTTGAAAATAATCTGTGCTGTTTTTATGAAGATGTACAGATGCGCAGAAAGCCTGTTTAACAATTCATATTTAAAAAAAACCCAGAAGCAAACGTCTGAAGCTTTTCATTCATAAAACAAAGCATAACATCTTAACCTAATGAACTGTCAGACCTCAAAATAGGAATTTAAATATTTTGCTTCAGCACTGGTGCAAAATTGCATCCTAAGACAAAAAAAAACATTTTAAAACTTACTTTGGTACTCCTTCCAATCCTACACTAGAAACTAGAATAAAAAAAGTTACCAGATGTGATAGTGTATGTTATGTAAATTAGTAGTGGGAGCCATATTTGATTACTATTTTATAATTGCATAAGTAAGTTATTGATAAGCTATTTTCAGATAACACTAAAAGCAAATATGATAAAAATAAAGCATATAGAAATAGTGAGACAATTTTGAATGCTAGACAGGTATACAAATTATTTCCTAATAATAGTAATTTCCAATTACTATTAAGAATGTCATTCTTTATCATCACCTTTGCTCAGATAGCTGTATCATGAATCCAACGGCGAAAGGTAGCAATCAGAATTGTAAAATTTGGAAAATTATGCTTTTCTGTCAAGTGTAGATATATACACAGGGCTTACAACATCTTTCTCTTCAGTCAGATACTACCGTTGTTTATTTAGTCTCTCAAAGGGACAGGGGAAGAGAACAACATATTTTCTCTGAAAAGTACTGCTTTTAATGTATCTAATTCCACTTGGTATAAGCAGTGATTACTAGAAACAAATGTTATAGGGCAGGCAATAAGTCAGAAAGGCAGCAGTGATTAAGCACTAAGTCACAAGTACTGTTGGCAGGTGTTCTCTGTCTTTCTACCCTAACAGTTTTCTATATACCTAACTGAATTTTTTTATGCATGTAATAACTTCTAATATATAAGTTCAACAACAAAAATTACATACCTTTAGCATTCAACACTTATCCCTTTAAACCATTTCCAGTCCCTCTAAGCTGTTCATGATTGTCATTTAGCTACCTTATTTATTATCAAATAATGCCTATGTATATGCAGAATTCTTACCACATCCCTCCACTGTTACCAGATTCAAAAGCAACTAAGTTAATCCTTCATAACACAGAATGCGGCATGTTATTTTTATGTACCACTAGGAAAAAAATTATAAAGAAGGAATGAAGCAGGGGAACAGAAAAACAAAATAAGAAACTAAATCCAACTTTCTAATGCAGCAATGTAATGCCAAGAAACTGCTCCAGAGAAACTGATTAACTGCCAGCTTTTCCACCTGTTGCCAAGAAAACACTGTGTTCACTGATCCTGTAATTAAACTGAGAATGTTCTGAAACAACAACTTCTAAATTGTGCCATCTTCTCTAAAGAGGGAGGGAGCTATATAATACACCAATAGAAAGATTGTTCTTCTCTAAAAAGTAGGTAGAAGGGCAAACAATTTAATCATGTACACACATTCTTTAAAGAAAAAAATAGCATTTGGAAAGAGAAATCTTGTTGTCTACAGATGTTTGGTGGGAAGCACAGAACTGCAATTTGCATCTTTCAAAATACTCTTGTACAGGGCAAAAATCTTAATTCCTACTCTTTAATGTACTGTACACCAGGAGTCAAGCTGGCTCCTGTTCTTTTCTTTATAAAAAAATACAAAATAAGTTCTTAATTCCAGTATTTTGTAGTATTTTCTTGATAAGACTTTTACTATTTATTACAGTTGCCCCCGCTAATCAAGACATTTGTGTATAAGTACGTGAATAAAACATCAGATCACATCCAGTATACTGCTCCTCACACATCTTACCTTGTTCTTGCTTAACCAAATTTCATAAAGGTTAATTATATTCTCTTCACATTCTTTACAGTCCTCTGATATCTTCTTGTAGTGGTTTATTTTACTTTGGACTTGATTCTTCAATTCTTTTACATTTGAGAGGTTAATGAAATGTTTCCTGCACTTAGATGAATCATTCTCTGTTATGTGGCTGGTTGCACTAGACAGGACAGTGGCCCTCTCAGACATTAGTCCTTGTTTTATCAAGTGTGAGAAAGCCCTTGCTTCCAAGACAGTTCCAAATATTCAGCAGAAGAAATTTGGAATCCCAGTGGAGGACAAATGAGTTTCCCCTTAACTTGGTAGCTTTCTGTATGCATCCTAAGCACATTCCTACCAAACCATTCAAAGTGAAAAGGTCACTGTAAAGTCTTACTACTTCTATGAACTCCATTCACTTCACTCTTAGATTCAGAGCTCACCAAACCAACACAGCCCAACTTCCTTTAACAGCTCATTCATATCACTGGACATTTTGCCATGCTTGACTTGAGCAATGCTGTTTAAACCATCTTGCCACAGACATTAAGGTTCTTTAGTGAACTTACTTTTTAAAGATACAATATAACTATGACCTACTGAAAGTAACAGCAGCTTTAGTGCACTCTTTGTCTTACGAAGTGTAGTAAAAAGTGCTTGGAGTTGAAGACTCCAGAAGAGTTTATCTGTGTTGTTCTCAGTGTCTTTTTCTTTGATCCTCTTCCCCACATATCGCTACAGCAGCTGTCAGAATATACAGGTTTAGATCTGACATTCAGAGTGAGTAACTGAGCATACTGGCACCCGCACTGCACTTCATTTGGAGGTGGTGAGTTTGTTTTTCTTCTGTTTTGGCTTGCATAGCTGACAAATAAAATATCAGAGTCATTCACCAGAGAGAGAACTCTGCTACTAATCTACCTCCAAAACAAACTCAGAAGCTGAGCCAGGGCACATTTTCCTGACTTGAATCTGTCCTGCTCTCCTATTACTGATGCAATCAGCAATATCCACTGACATCAGTGGACTTGAATATGCTCAGGTGGCACATTAGCAATCATTGCTTCTATTTCTGAAAGCAACTAATTAATTCTTGTACTTTTAAACCAAGTTTTAAATTTTTGACAGTTTCTTTAGCAGACAATGATTCTGTTGGTGCTGATTCATTCTTCATCACCTGTTATTTCTCAAACTGTCAGCAGTGACTCTAAAATGCAACTCATCAGATTTTTCACTGCTGAGCAGTTCCATTTGCTATGGACCAAGTAGCAAAAAAAAATAATCTCTATTGTCTCTTTATGAAAACTGTACTTTCTATTCCCTTTCTAGCTAAACATGGCTAAAAAAAGAAAGTAAATTCTTGAGCTTTTGATTCTAAGGCATGTTTTGGTAACTCAAAATTATCTGGATTTTGGAAAAGCTTTGCAACAGGCAAAATTGAGACTGAAGGCCATGTGAAGCTTTCCAAGAGTGCTAGAGACATTAAATCATCTTTTTGTGAGGCAGGTAGTTTATTGGTCATTCTTTTATTAGTCATATGAGTTAAAATGCATTGCTTAATGCAGGGAGGTTTCAATTTATTTTTAACTTCAATCTGCAAGTTATTGACACTAAACCTGTTTTTTCTTCTTATGCATAAAATAAATACCCATGTTTTTATTTTATGTATTACCCCATATGCTGTTTGGAATATAACAGTAAGAAGTCCTTTTTATATACTCAAGAGCATTAGTTTATAAGAAAACACTTGACATGTACCACATAGGTTAGTTCAACTGTTTCTTAACAGCATTGCTTGTGAAATGATGAACTCAAACCGGCTCACACAGGATTTGTTTTAATTTATTGCTGTTGGAAGAAATAAAACATATAATTTAAGCCAAATTCCAGTGCTTTGCTCTGTGCTCTGCTACTGCATACCATATAAATTGTACTAATAATGCCAAGCCTCCCCCACCCCCCATTTCTCCTCCATGTATGATTTTCTCATTTTGGTTGTCGGGCTCTAAAGTTATGGTAATTAAAATAATCCAGAACATATGTTTTGAAAGCTATCCCTTAGTGCAGACCTTGACTACCTTTGTAGTTGGGGATTCTTTGTATCTATATGTAAAAAACCCACAAAACCAAACACTTGCTATGACTCTATCTGGGTTTGCTTTTTTTTTATGCCTCACAAGTCCCTTATTCTTACTAAAGATTCAGATACAAAACCCTGTTCTTCTCCCCATATCTCTTGATAAATATGACAAAAACATTTCATCTGTTTAAAAAGATGAATGTAATTCAATTATGAGAAAGTAATATTGGCACACTTTTTTTTTTTTAAGCTGAATTATAACAGATTAACTATTAAATTTATAAAATTTCTGGACTGTTGCACTAAACACTATTTTGCTGAATGGGATTTAGATGAGAATTTACTAAGTAAATCTGTCTCATTCAATTACATCTTTAAAGTGAACTACAGAAACATGTGGAATTCTTCCTGGACAGTGCAAAAGGAAAGGTCTTTTTCTAGTTGGTACCACATTTTAGACATTGGCTTTCTAAAAAGGACTCTGCCTTCACAAAGTATTAAGATTTTCTTAATGCTTTCACTCAGTGTATGAAAACAAGGCAAAAAATGCAGGACCATTTCTGTCATGATTCATGTGGAATTAATTTTCTGTAGATATGCAAAAAACCCATTGTTTGTCTAAACCTACACTCTGGGGAAAGAGACAAAAGGCAGAAAAACTCTTCTGGAGGTGCCTACTTCTTGAGGCAGAAAAACATGTCCATTTCCTGGGGACTGACTCTTGAGGGACTTTTATCCATTAATATACCTATGAAGTCTTAGCTGGTATTACTGTGGCATTCATGTGTGACAATAATACTATTTTAAGATGCACCACCCGGGGTTGAAGGTAGCCCCAAACTGATTAAGACAATAATTGTCATTACTTACATATGTGCACTAAAGCATCTACCCTCATCTTGTCCAACTCTATGCATTTAAACTGGTTCCTCTTCATGTTTCATATAAGACAACTAGTTCCCTATGATACTATATCTTGCTCCTTTTGTCAATTTTTTACTATTTTCTTCTTGATGAGAGTAGTTCCTTTATTCTGTTTGATAAAAGCAGAATCCTATGACCTACATAGTGCCTGAGTTCAACCATATTCCCATAAAAAACTATTTCAAAGACTTTTCTACATTAATTAGATAATATATTAACTTCTATGCATATTGCCTGTGGTCAAAGATAGATTTCTGGTAGACAGTATATTTAACTATGTGATGTGAAAATTGCTAACAGCTGGAGGGATGGTGCAGTAGTGGCAACAGGCCATCATAAGACAATGTAGAAACAATGAAGAGGCGGGTAGCAAGTAACTGTCCAGAGTCAGATGCCCTTGAAGTGCAGAAAGACACAAAATAGGACAGGTAAAGAAACATAAATGGATTTTTAAAACACAATTCAAAGCACTATTGTTTCAGGATATGCACAAAGTGGAAAACTGTCAATAAGTCATTTACACAAAACAAAAATAATTGGATAAATATTAATAAAACTTTGTGTATTGTGTTATGATGTAGTAGCTTTTCGTAGAATAGGAAAGTATATCCAAAAAATATCAACCAAAAAATCAGCATGACTGTCCTATGAAGTCTGGGGCTGAAAAGCAATCTTTGAAGAACCCATGAAAACAGTGTTTTTGATTTTGCACAGCAAGTTTACAATCTAGATTCTGGTGGCTGAGAAGAAAATACACAGAACTACAGCAGTGAAAAGTTTGTTGTACCAGGTAACATGAAGCGTAATAACACTGATGGGGAACAACTACACTGAATATTAATTGCCTGTATGTTCAATATAAAAGGGCAGAGGATGAGCTGCAACGGTAAAATAGTCTTCAGTCTGTGCAGTATAGCACACATACCTGTTACAAAGTTTGAAGATGGAAGCCCATCTTACTGGTATATGCTACCATGTCAGTCAACAAACAGAAACAGCAGAGACAGGTGCTTATTCTGTTCTGCCAAATGGTAATAGCCCAGATCAGATAAATAGGCCTGGGGCAGAAAGGTAGGGATGGTAATCTTGAACAACCATAGCAAGATTTACGCCATTGTATTTAGCATAGCATTTATTTCAAAGTAGCCCGAATATATCAAGGGATATAAAAACTGAGGTTATGTAGTACTTCAGTCCTGGAAGTCTTTTGAATCCAAATGCTTCATTTCCTCCTGAAAAACGTGGGTTACTTTAGACAACAGGATAAGCTGCAGGGCACAGATCAGCTTGTATAGCAGCTCATGTTTCTGAAATTTGATAGTGCTAAGCAAAGTGCCTGGGAATCACCTTGCTGAAATCATAAGGGTGTAAAACTCTTCCTGCTGCTCTTAAAGATCAAAATTTAAAAAGTGTGCAAAATCATCCTTTAAATGCAAACAGTTTGTTGAAAATGTAAGATAAGAAGAGCAGATAGTGATTCACAATGGCTCCAGAACTTCTCTGGATTACTGTGAGTAACTTTCATCTCTGATTTTTTTCAGCAGCAAGTAAGTATTTCTCAGTAAGCATTCCTGATTAAAGTCATGGCTGTATTTTATTTTTACTTTTTTGATCTTTCCCATCTGTGACAATATATTTGTAATTTGTGAGCTTCCAAGGAGTAAAGGTTTTTTTCTTTCTCCCAATTATTTTGTGTGTTAGGACAAATTCTTTGGGAATGAAGAGAAGCCATCTGGCCTATAAAACCTGACCTTTTTTGGCTCTATCTTTCTCACATGATGTCATGTGGTTATTTTTCTGAATGACTTACATGTATTTGCCTCAACTGGTATGCTACTTTTAAAATTATCATTATAGAAAGTTCCACTGTTTCATTAAAAAAAAATCCCTCTTTTTCCCTTTTGTTTTTTTCATAATATTTGGAAGAGGCATTTTAAGGAATATATAAGGTGATAAGCACTTCATGTGCTCTGTAAAAATGAACTCTTTCTCTCCTGCTACAATTCCTATATTGAGAATCTCTAATAATATAAAGCTGATTGTAAATAATTAGCAGGCATTTTATACAATCTTAGCCTTACAGTTTTTCAATCTGTTATTGTTACTATCTCTCTACTCCATTACACCATTTAACTGTTTAATATGAACATAAAATTATATTCTGTAAAAATGTATTAATAGGATTTCAAGAGGAAGAAAAAATTCCTAAAAGGAAGGGAATTCTAAAGGAATTCTAAAGATTTCTCTAAAACAAAGATATCTGTGGTAACTGGAAATACACAAACACGACAGACAATTCCTTCTCATCTGGCTTCACAAGTGAAGGGGACAAATTCCAGATTGCTAAAATGGAATTTTTGATTCCTGAAATGGAGTTTAGCAATCTGGAGTTTGGAACAGCCATGTGGGATAGAAAACCTGAATCTGAAAAGGAGGCAATTCATGACTCTGATTACCTCTTCTGACTAGTTTATTGGTAAAATGAATTTGTATAATCTCATTGCTGGCTTCTCAGTGTTAAAATAATGGCAAAGTATTTCCTGAGAAGCTTGAGGAAAAGCATTGTGCTTCTATCAGAATATACAGCATCTTTATGGTGGAGACTGTCAGAAAAAAAACCCAGCAAGGTGTCAGAGAATCTGTGTCCTTTCCAAAGCAAGTACTCAATTTATATGGGATAGCCATTTTTCAAGAGGAAACAACTTACATGCAAGGTGACTTAGGACAACTCACAGGGCTATAGACTACAATACTGTGGAAAAGAGATGGACTAGAAAAGAATATTCAAGATGACTTAGCAAATCTGTCCCTAATATGCCTAATGTACTTTGTAACACTGCTTTAAAGATGGCATGTGTTATTTGCATAACACTTAAAATCCTTACAAATGTTCCATTGCTATTGGCTTGCTTTTCCTTTCTCCAGTCAAGCCCTTGATTCACCACAGCTGTTCAAAAGTTCATTTTTAATCTTGACATTATTTTCATGTTTTAAAAATAAACTCAATGCCACACATTCACCCAGCTTCCTGACGTTTCTCACTTTCTGAAAACCCTGTGCAGCTAAAATATATGAATTTTAACCAATTTTGACATCGAAGTTATATCCTTCTATAAATTTGAAATTACATACTTTTGCAAGATATTTTAACTAGCTTTTAAATTTGAATAATCTAAAATATAGCCATCTGTATTAAACAAACACTCCAAAAAATCCTTACTAAGCTTCAGAATTTTTCAGGACTTTTAATGCTTTTTCCATATTCCCAAATCAAATGTACAAATAATACCGCTCTGTTGGGATCTCTGCTTTCTGAAATCCTTTCTTTACCTCCATTATTTGCGGATGTTTTATTTGAACTGTCTAGTAGTGTGTGCAGTTATCAAACAGCAGGTAAAGATAATGAGGAGTACTGGTAATTAGAGACAAAATCTTTATGCTTCTATTGTGTCCATCAATACCAGTCTAGGAAAAGCCCAGAAGAAATCCATATTAGAAAGGCATAGAGGAAAGCTGTCAGAGATTCTGACTAGTTAAAGAAAAGACCCAGGAAACCTATTTGCACAAAGGTTTGGATATTGATGTATTAAGTGATTCAATCTCCCTGGTTATCAAGATAAGTTATGTTGCAACTACCATTTCTCTAAGTTCTCCATGAAATCCAGCCAGCTGGTTAAAATCTAACCTTTCCCATCACAGCTTTTCAGATTGTGGTCTGCAAGTACCAGAAGACGTTCTATGAAATAACTGAAATTTTTTTGGTGGGTATTTTATTTGTTTTGGGGGAGTTTATTTTGTTTGTCACTGGTTGGCTGGGGGTTTTTTGCTTGTTTTGAGGGGGTTTGTTTGTTTTTAATGAATGCATTTTCATTTCCAGTCATGCAAAAATGAAAATATTCCATTCTGCAGGGAAAGCATAAGTAATGGAATTCAACATTTACAATATTTTTATTAATTTCCAAATCAGTGTTTTATGGCAGCAATACATGGAATTGTAGATGTATGTTGGTTTTTTTTTTCTTTTTCCACTGAATGGACAACTTCTGCTTTATGTTTTCTGCATATTTAAAACACAACTCTCTTTCCCACTACCATAAACTACCATCAACATACAAAAACCCACTTTATTTCCTATTCCTAGCTGTCTGAATACCTGTGTTGCAGAGTAGGGTGGCCACAGGCTAATTTCTCACTGAATGGAATTTAGAAAAAAATACTGAAACCACAGAAACCCCTACACCCCTCATTTCCATCTCTTTAGTTATATTTTTCTAATATATTGACCATGTAAATCAACTGATGTGACAAACCGTACATTTAAGTAACATTATGTATTAGTAACTTCATATTTTTAGCTTATAAATTATTTTGCTGTTTTCAGGAAATATGCTGTTATTGAAGAGATGTTTTAATGGAAATATTTATGCAAGATAATAATAAAAAAGTGGCACCTTTCCTTAGTGTTCTGTAATTTCCAGAATAATTGACTGATAATTATTCATCTGAAGTCTAAGACATTCAAAACATTAAGCATTCTCAACTAGAGTCTTTCATGGGAATCAAAAATTGCTTTACATACCTCAAGGGAACAGCAACCATGCTGCAGAACCTCACTTTTGTATGTATGCTAAAATGGAAAAAAATCTGAAACAATGACAATCCTATCCCACATCACTAAAACTTGAATTTCCATAGCAGAGGAGAAAATGAGGTGTTGGTATCCTTTGTATACTTCATGGTACAGGTGAGCATTTTAAAGCATGAAAGCCTGTAATAATTTCTGTGATTTTAAAGAATACTATGAGAATTATAAAATATAAAACTTATTAATAGGTTTCAAACACAGACAACAAATACAGAGAAGAAAATCAATACTTTCAGAAATAAATGTAGTAAATACAGCTATCTGAGAATCACAGGGTAGATCAGGATGACGGAATACAGACCAGCTCAACAGCTCCCCTGGAAGGCCTTCCAGAAGAGTATGATCTAAATTCCTAAGGTAATCAATAGCTCTGTAACATTTTCAACTTTTCCTCATCTAGAAAGAAAAATGGAAGATACCGTTTCAAATTCTACCAAATTGCAGTGAATTAATCTCTCTACCAGACTTTCCACCTGCCGTTTTCGGTGGTTAATGTTCTGAGTGCTATTTCTTCTAAACATGGCACACCCCAGCCTAAAGGGAGCTTTGGTATTGCACGTTAACTATAATGGATATTATTTGCTGTATATGAACATGATTCAGTGATGGAATCTCTATTCTTCGGAGGATTCACAAGTAAATACTTCAAATGTGTGTTACAAATCAGTGTTCTTGCCAGGATCTTCTGTGAAGATGTTAGCTTCTGACTGCAATACCACTGCCACAAAACTCAGATAAGAGTAATGTTAGTCACAAATTATTTCATATTTTTATTCATACTTAATCCCAAATTTATGGAGAAAAATGAAGAAGAGGGTGGACATGCTTAGCAATCTAAAGTGAAATACAAGGCAACAGGAAATATAGAAGGAAACGAAAGGCAAAGGAAGACAATATTTCATAAATTAAGAAACTGGGTGGTGGTACAGGTGGGAATCAATGAATTTTCATTGCGAATAGTGTACAAAAGATCTTCACAATCCAAACTGCAGTTTAATTTAATCCATTAAATGTGAACAGGTAAATACTACTAATATATTTCCCCAAAAAGTGCAAAGATCTGGAAAAATCAAAAGTATTATCCTGCATATTGTGAATGAAACCATTAAATATGAAACTACAGTCAGATTACATATCTGTAAAATGAATGATCAGTTTATTCCCCAGATTATTTGTAAACACAACCTTAAAAATTAACATTCAACTTTTAACAACCAACCCTTTACACACTGTACTTTCATCACGCTAGCTGCATCTACAGTTTAGGTGTGTAAATTTTAATCTAATTCCTCAGAACAAAAACTGGGTGGAAAACTGCTACAGTTCACTGCTGAGCATGTGAAATCAACCTGCTGTTTGTTAAATTTTAACATGCAGAGCTGTGAACTGGAATGACCGCAAGGCCAACATTCCTTGGTTGTGCAGCCCTGTTATGGGACAGGCACTGCCAGCTGCTGTAAAGCAGAAAGATAAAGTAAACTCTTTAACCAGTTGCCCATAAATTAATCTACTGGGTTTCTCCAGCTGTGGTCAAACTTCAGAAACAGCTGTGAGTTTTAAGATACTACTTCTTTTACTAATTTTTTACCATCCTCAAGTCCCAGTAAATGAAATGGACGTTCTGGACTAGCTAGGTCCAGCTGAATCACTTTCAACAGCAGTTAAAAATGACTGAATTCGTTATGCCACTAGGTCTACGTTGAAAGGTTCATGCACTCTAATCACATTAAGTCTTCTAAGGGGACAGAATGTACCTAACAGCTCTGTAGAGCTGGTATGCATATTCTCCATGTGGAGAAAGGTTATGGTAATAATTATGGAATAGAACTATCAAAGATTTTGCTGTTAAAATCTAGCAAGAACTCGTAATAGAAATTACACCCCAAAGGGTTACAACTTGGTTAAATATGTAGATTTGTCATGACAATAACAAAAAGTGCATGCTCAGACAGTCCACTTTCCTGCCAACATCAAATCACAATTCCAAGCCTGTGGGTCATTACAGTATTTCAATGCAAAAAGTCGCCAAACCTTTGTTTTTAATGAAGACAATACAGAACATTGGCCCCTAGCTTAACTAAAAAAAAAGCCCAAACACAAAGAAAGAAAAACACAACAACTGAACCACAAAGCCACACTCTGTCATGTTCACGCTAGAAATACAAATGATTTCTGTTCCATAGTCTCTTCTTTTTAATAGTTAACGTAATTTTAATGTAAACCATTCTACAAACAAAGAATGGATCAAAGTTTATTTTCAAAGTTTTTACTTTCATTCTGTTATCCTTTTTTTGGTAAGGATTGGTATGGTATTCAGAATCAGTCAAACTGAGTCCCAGGTGATCATATTTGGATACTGTGTACAGGAACATAACTTCTAGGAATAGTAATTTAGAATATTTTAATGCATGGACTAAGTGCCAAATCAATCCCGCACAATCTGAATTTTAAATTTTCTTTCAATCTCAATTGTATTTTTCATATGCAAACAATATAGTTAACGTTATGAGATTACAAGCAGAAACTGCACACTGGTGTAACATTAGAACACTTATATTTGTCTCTTAGGATTTTTTTTCTAAATGCTCTGTTATACATTAATTACCATTCTCCACTTTTTGAAAATCAGTTAGTCATTTGATACCTGAGAAGTTTTTGACACTGAGTTTCAGCTGATAAATTCGTATGTCTGTCTGGAAAAATCTAAGTAAAGAAATTTAATTTGAAAATGAAATTTTAATTTGAAAAATAATTGATTTTATGAAATTTTTACAGCTGTGCTTGTCTACTTCAACTACTGGATGTTTCTAAGAGGTGAACTGCAAACCCTGAATAAGTAAATTGGGGGCTACAGGAAAAACTGTGCTTAATCTTTCAGAGAACCTAGGGATACCGCTATCAGCACTCATCCTTGGGGTGGGGGAACCATGCACAACTAGCCAGTGAAGTCTCACATTTACCAAGACTACGACGACAAATAATCCTGACTGGATACTGTAGCAGAGAGAAACCTGCTTCCCACTCTGATCAAAAAAAGCTTAAAGGTATACAGGCTGAGAAGGACAGAACTGAAACAAAGAAATCCAGTACATTTCCAGCTGATGGGACGTTATCAAGCCTCTGTGACATGCCTGTGTTTCTTCTCACTGTTGCATTAGTTGAAAATTGCAGGTTAGTTATCTAATTTTCACTTTCAATATAAGTTAATATAGTTACGATGATTTTAGGAAACACTCCATACAGTCACACTTACAAATGGCTCTTCATTAAATACTTATCTTGCTAGTCTTCCTACATTTTTAGCCAAATATCAAAGGAAGATTTCATGCCTGAGATAACTACTTGTTCGTAATGAAAATCCATATTCTTCAATATATTGTAATATTATACCCAAGCTACTAAACAAAAATTTCAAAACATACGTAGATATATCAAAAATATTGTAAGGGCAATATTCTGAGCTGTTTTCTTAACATCACAGATGTTAAATATTATGTTAATCCTGTCCTTGACTTCATTCCTCAGAAGAATCATTTGACTGCAACTTCTCAAGATACGCATTTGCAATTTTAATATTTTAATTTCCTCTTCATTATTATTTATTACTAATGTGTTCTTAGGACAAAAGTACAAGGGTACATTATCAATGTCTTCCTATTTTCTGGGTGAATAACCATAAGCAGAAACTTTGGAAATCACACAATTAGCACGATCTTCAAGTTAAACCATGTCCAAGTAGCTTTGACTGCCATGTGTTTCACAGCACTTTAAATTTTAATCAGTAATAATTTGTGAAGGACATAAAAGCTTCCCTACTCTAGCTACAAAGTCTGTAATACCCAGTTTCACAATGCAATGGTAAAAATAACATCAGCATTTTAATGATATGCATGAAATCTTTTGGTATTTTGTCAGGTAGTGTAACAGAATGTCTGCAATTCCATACTGTGAAATGCCTGAAACCAATCAAACCCCCTGTAGGGTGGGTTTTCAATTAGTTATTAAAATTAATAGTTATTAATATTATTAAAAGCAAATAATAACCAGTAACTGTAAAATTGCTATGCAGGAGCAAACAGTAATGAATTGTATAAATATTCATTTCACAAAGAGATGGCATATGTTTAAAACATTCACACAAATCTAAGTAGATCTAAACCCTAATTTTAACTATTACAGAAGCAAATGCTAACATACTGTGCTGAGATTAAAAAAGTAACTGGCCCAGTAATGACATGTTGTAAACTTCAAATGACAAACAGGTTAGCCCAAAGAGCATAAAACAAGAACAAAAACTAAATCAACCACAAAGCTAGACATGGGGAAGCAGTTTTTACTGCAGTTATACTAATGACAAAAATGAATGCTGGGAAACAACCTACCACAGACTCATTTTTTACATATTTATGTTAAAAACATCACAACATAAGGATGTAACTTGCAGAATTTCTATCACCCATAATCTTGTGAATACAAACCTTAATTGTGATAGATGAAAAATTTCTACTTCTTTTTAAATCTCTTAAAAAAAGAGCTGTATGTTATACTAGAACAGATTACCCTAATAAACAGCCTTCTATCCTAATAAACAGCCTTCAGTAGACAGGAATTTTACATCTTTACAGCTTTGGCTTTTGTCTGGATTAAGACTACTAAAATGAAAAGATTATAAAAATTTAAAAGTAAAGATGTAATATTTCAAATAAAGTATTTCCTATTTCCAGTAGACATCTACCTGTACAAAAAGTGTTTACTGTTGACAGAAGCTGATGAGAGCCAAATGGATTCAGCATTAATTTACAATTGTTTTAAACATCTGTATTATGATACAGATTATGCTAAAATCAGATGAGAACAGAAAAGCACCACTGAAGCTCTGCTCAACAATTCCTTTAAGGGTTTTTCTTTGGCACCAGAAAGATTTGTGTGACCTAATTTCTACCTGCTTATTTGGTTTAAAATACTATCCAAAGTAAAGTACCAAATGGCAGTTTGCCATGAAAGTTAACAAAAGATGAGGAGTTTTTAAAGTTTCCCATGTGTATGACATTATTTCTCCATTGAACTTATGCAAAAAAATAATTCTGGTTTAGGAAAGGGATGAAGACTGTCTAGATTACAGTTCTGTAGAGATCTACAAGTTTGGAGACAGACTGAGCCTTGATTTTGACAATTCATAGCAGCAAACAAATAATCATAGGATTTCATTGCAGTTATACAAATCCCAAGATTTTTATATCCCTGCTTGTGGGTTTCACATAATTAGGAATACAAGAGTCAAAAATTCAGTAACAGGTAATGTAAATTCAAAGTTCTAGATAATTTTTAAATTTCATAATGGTTTGGTTTATTGAAATAATGGGAATATTAACTGAAACCCTATCCAATCATTTCTAATTGTATATGTGCAAAATAGCTCATGCTGATGCACAGGAGTTTGTAAATTTCATGCTGTAAATGTGACACAACATTGGCAAATCTAACAATGGCAAAATTATAACATTTCAAACAGAAAATTTCCCCAGGAGGTAAAACTGACATCTAAAAATTCTGGGAAGAAACACACTGGTGAGTGTCCCTTGCGTATAGCCTTTCAAAAAGCTTTATCTTTCAGCCTCCTAAGAAATGTCAATAATCAAATCCATTCAAGCCATTTAAATTGCACCTGTTTGCACAAGGCTTGAACTCTGCTACCTGAAGTTGATTTAGTTTCCAAATATTGCACTAAATATTATTTATTAACCCAGCCATTTTGATCTATGGGTTTATGTAGGCTTGTACAAAAGCAAAATTAAGCTCAACCTTAAATGCTGTCAAGGAAAGTTTGCTTTGTACTTAAAAATTATTTAAAATACATAGTTGAAATACACTTTTTCTGTCTGCCACCTTAAATCAAAAGGAAAGTTTGCCATTTAAAATCATTGTGATGTTTTAACTGCAGTCACAGTTTGATATATACCTTTATCAGAAAAGACTTCATGAATAACATTCTGAATTCACAATAGTGAATTATCAATCACAAGGTCCAACTCCATTGCTATGTTCACCTATAAAATCAAAATAATTTAGTGTTTACATGGGTCAAAGATTAGTCTGATAGTTTTTATAATATTGGAACTAGCTCACCTAAGATGAAGCTATTCTTTTACAGAAGATGAACAGTTCCTACAATAGTTTGTAACATCTTCTTATTCCCTGATCTTAGAAAGCACCTTGATCCCATTTATGTGACTACTAAAGATTACTTTTAAAAGTGCAAAAGTATTTCTAGGTGGGTTTACTTGATATTAACAAATCTTCTCTTTGTATATTTAAGGAGAAATAAGCTCAGACTGAAGGAACTGTTTCAATGCTGCCATTCTATTAGTCTTGCTTCATCACGCTTGTTTTTTCTGTCCCCCTTTCTTCACCTCCAAGGCTACACAAGTTCCTTCCCATCCACATTCCATTTCCAGCAATGTCTTTTGTCCCATTGTTGCACAAGGGTCCAACAGCCCAGCACTAGGACAAGAGGTATTTCATTAGAAATGCCTGTGACAGTAAAGTTGTAAGACCATATACTATTACTACTGCTGCCAGGTGTCGCTGGGTATGAAGAGCAAAACCTGAAGCTTGAAGCAACCAAGTCAGAGGGCTCACAGCAACAGTACAACTCTCATTTCTATACATTCAGTGCACAGCCTTCTTACAATATGCAAGCATGTATTGGGGTGGTTGAAGTCCTGCATGAGGACCAGGGCCTGAAAACTTGAAGCTGCTCTTACACGTTTGTAGAGAACCAAATCCACTGGTTCTTCCAGGTCAGGTGGACACCCACTACACTGTCACCTTTATCTGTCCTCTCTTTAATCCTAACCCATAAACTCTCAATTCAGAATGTACCATAATTTCCAAACATCTGGTATTTCTCACTATGTACTATAGATGCAAAAGCACTACTTCCATGTCAAGAAATAAATAATTAAAGGACAAAATAAAAATCCTTGAATGTGACATGCCAGAGACTCCAGTTTTCTACCACAGATAACATTTGTAATTAATTCCCATTTGGGGACTTCAGGTAAGATTCCTCTCAAATAATTGTTATTTAAAGGTAAGATTGGTTTGCTCTGACCATTGCTTTTGCTCTGCAGCTGATGGGAAAAGAGCTGTGCAGCTCTGGAAGACCTGTGTCAGCCTTAGATGAACCATTCTTCAGAAGGATTTGCTCCTGTTGAAACCTATATATAGCTTCAACTAAAATTAAGTTTTAATTAGATGTTTCAGCAAAATTAATCCTTCTGTTTGGAATACAAGTACTCTAGTATTTTATTTAGGAGTGGATGTTTAAGTGTTTCTCATGCTTAGAAACAGCAAATAGATTAAAAAGAAAATGTCTGGAAACTCATTTTGCCAATTTAAAATTTTGAGAGCAATATAAACTTTGACCACCCAAAAGCTTAACACCCACTACAATGGCTCCTGAATTGCTGAGGGAAAGATCACAAATTTTATAATCTCTCATTGATGTAAATAATAGATGTTAATTCTGCCTTAAGGAAAAGGGAATTAATATGAAAACCAGTAATTGTTCACTTTTTAAATTGAGATCATTGTATACACTATGGTTCTACAAACTTTTAAACAGAAACTTTAATTACCTTATTTCTGTTTATAGAGGTGATTTTTGGTTGCAGCAATCTAAGACTGCAAATTGGGAATAAAGTCAGCTGAAAGTCAGGAAACTACAAATGCTCAAGTTAGTCTGCACAAATATACCTCTCTTACTGTACACATTCAAGATCCATATCACAGCAAAATATTTTTAAATTTTACACTATTGTTTGTAAAGTGTGTTATAAATTTGGCTAAATTTTTTGAACAAATTAAATTCAAGTAATGACTTACTTGAGGTGTTTCTATCACAGAGCTGAATATTACACTTCACAGGCAATGCATAATACATAAATCCTGAGCAAATTAAAAAAAATTTTTTAGTTTGCTACCTTCCTTTCTGAGTCTCAGAGACTTTTACTCTTTCGGCACAAATCATACATGAGTTTCTACACTGTGTGGTTTCTAAACCCCAGATACTTTCAAGCCACATTTATAAACCTTCTTCTGAAGATAACTGGCTCACCAATAATATTCTTATTTGGCAGAATGTATGTGACCTTTAACAAAACCAACCAACAAAAAACCCAACCCAAACCAAAGTAGCCAAACTAACAACAAAAAACCTCCCTACCACTTTATTTTTACTCAGAAGTCCTAGTAATTCCAAAGCACAAGAGAAAATATTGTATTGGAATAAAATAAAACAAAGATTTTGTCCAAACTTTTAAAAAAATTCTTTAAAGTTAAATCAATGTTGAAAATTTCATTTAAAAAAAAAAAGAATACCAAGAGAGCCTAAATATGATTTGAAATAAAAAATATATTGAACCATTGCTTCTTCCTTGGTATGCTCTCTGTTCCACACAAACTCAAGAACAAAAAAAGGAAAGGAAATCAGACAGTTCCAAGGAGATACTTCTCCTCAGGAGAGCTCAAGAAACAAAACCCTAAACCCCAACACTCCCCCCAACCAACCAAACACATAAGCAAACAACACCCCCCAAACCAATGTGAACACATCTTTCTCTTTGTGCTTCCACAATGCTTTAAGCTATAATAGGAAAATATCTGAGAACCACAGCAGATACTAAATGCCACTGGAAAGTATTTCTGTGTATTTATTCAAGGAATAAAAAAAGGTAATGCTTTTTCTTACGAACACCAAGATGAAAAGGGCATATTGTCCCACATAACTCCATTCTTATGCAAATATACACTTAATATTAACCAAGAAAACCTGGACTGTGGTTTCAAAGAATAGCTATTCTAATTGTTCTTTCACTTCATTTCCCTTCTCCTCCCAGATGGATTATTCCTGTAGAGTATTCAAGTTGCCTACTGTGGTGGGTTTTAACCCTGGCTGAATGAATTTCTGTATGAAATCTCTCACACAGTAATTAACTTCCACATGCCCAAGGACTTGGTACATATTTGTGTGAACGTAACAGTCTCACTGAATCAGCATACGTTTGTAACTTAATGCTATCTGTTGGGAGTTTACAATACCAGATAAAGCTGCATTAGAGGTCTTTTCAGGACAAAGAAAAGGGGGGCAAAAGGTCATTCCATAAACTAAGACTCTAAGTTTAGTTATAGTACTGGGGAGACAGACAGGAGGGAAAGGACTGAGATGGTTAAACATGGTATTTCACAAGGAAGACAGATCCCAGAATGAAAGAGGTAAGTTAAAGTGAGTTGCTCAATATCACACTAAAAACTGGTAGCTAAGCTGATTGTGACAAAAATCAGATTATCCAGTGCTGTCCTACCCGGGGAAAAAAATTAAAGACACTGTCATAAATAACTGAGCAGCTCAGAAGTGTTTCTTCGCTTTGCCAACGTTGTGGATAAATGTTGGCAGTGTAAATGTGTGGAATTTGGCTTAGAGCCTCATTCTTTACAATATGTCATTCATCCTCATTTTTAGCATTGCAGTGGCTGTTCCTTTTAGATTGCTATTAAAGGGAAGAAAAACAGAACAATACAAAACAATAGAATACACTTACATTACACTAATGAAACAAATGTTAAAGATAGCAACCTCTTCTAGCTTCGTATGAGTAAACCGGCTGTACATTATCAATCAGGTTAAGTGCTGGAGTCTGTACACCCCTGGACAGACTCAGAATCTTTGATATTTTTTTTATTATTTCGTTGGGAAAATGTGAATTTCTCTGTGATATGATTTTATGGTAAACTGAAAGAAGTGCCAGTGAAATTGCCAGGGCAATTACTCCATATAGAGTTAGCAAAAATAGGAAATACCATACTGTTTCTCCTGTAAAGCCTTAAATCTTCACAGGTTCACTAAAGAACTATCTTCAACTAAAAACTTCAGCTAAATACAATATTAAATTCACATTACAAAACACTTTAAATCTATATAGGTTTGAGTGGCTGAGTTTCACTCCATGCACTGTCCAACCCTACATAAATCACTGTTCTTGGATAAAACCTACAAGTTGTATAAAGAGTAAGTTAAAAATCAGGAGATTTTTTTAATGCCATGAGGGAATATCAGAACTCTGAAATTCACAAAGATTAAGTCTAAATTAATTAAAATATTAGCTTAACTTAAATGAGCTTCTCTACAGTAACATAAACATAAAACCACCAACTTTTCAGGAGGGTTTTATCCAGCTCATGGTTAAATATAGGTATCCTATAAAAATAATCTTGAATCTCTGAGATTGGATTGATTATTTTTAATGGAAAATAAATCCTCACATTTTATCACCACTATGGGGAAAAAAATCTGTACAGATTACACAATTTAAGTATTATTAAATGTTATCTACAAGCTGTATGTATTTTCAGTAGATACTTACTTTATTAGAAGTCTCCTAGCCATAGCTATTTACCTATAGTTTCAGTAATCAAAGAAGGTTTCTGTCTTTTGAGAATGAGACTGTGCCACAAGAATTAAAAGCACTGTGAAGACAAGTAGGGAATCCCTTAAATTGGATCTTATTTCATACTAAGTTTGAAAATACATTTGTAAAGTGTTAGGATAAGTTGTACGTTGCTCCATAAACCTCTAGAGACCACTGGAAATACAAATGAACCAAAGAAACAAAACCTCATTATTTATATTTGTTACAAAATGTGATGTAAGTGCATATAAAAAGATCAAAAAGTTTGCAGTGATAAAATTTGGATAAAGATACCAGGGTGGAATACAGACAAATCGCACTTTGAAAAACTCCTAGAGCTTCAGAAAAACTATTTCTAGCAGCTTTTCAGCTTCAAAGTTTAGGATTCTGTGGAACATTAAAATTCAGCAGCATGTATTGCATGAGAATTTGGCTTTGTAGAAGGGAAATTATGGAGCTTGGAGGCTTCCATTTCAGAGCTTGAAGGGTGTGAGACAGTTGCAGACATGAGAGAGTGAGCTGGATCCCAGAGAAGTGCATGAACTGGCATGTCTGAATATTATTAAGTGCCAAGCAGTTTTACAGTGATTTAAACAGGACTCAAACTTCAGGAAATGAAGGAGGAGTGGGAGCCTGCGCTTCTGAATGTGACATAATATTATTTAATCACTAACCCATTACCTCCTTCTAATAAAATTTAAGTAAAGCACTCAAGAGTTTCAACTCAAATATGCAAAATCTCCAGTTATTCTTCTGTTTGAATATTTTGAATTTTATAAGGGTTAAGTTCCTGCTTTGGTTTGATTATTAAGCAGAACTGTGCATCTGTAATTATGGATGCTTTAACTTATTTATGTTACCTATTTTTTCCATTCCAGTACTAATTTCAGTTACCTAAAAGCTAGTCAGATCTAGCTAAAATGGTTCAGATTTTCCCTCAAGATCATTCACTCTGATTTCTATTCCATGGAAAAAATAAGTCTGTAACAGGGCAGCTCTCAGTTAGCTCGTTACCTGCAATGGTAATTCTGTGCTGCCTGCGCTACAAGCTTTGAAAATTCAGTGTGATTTTTGCTTTTTTTAATTAGTTTTATTTTGAATGTGGGTAGATCTTAGTAAGACTCTTCTAATCTACAGAGTAAACATCTATGGCTGTTAGGATCAGAATATAGAGAGCAAGAGCAGCAATGGAAAACATGTAAATGCTAATGCAAGAGTCCTGAAAATTCTTCTCATCTACTAAAAGTCCTTATATTTACATCTCACTACAGTAAACATTCTCTTTTTTCCTAGGTTAGACTGTATTAAACTTGGAAAGCAATTCACTTCTTAGACAAAATCTGAAAAAAATCACCTGACCATTTTGCTAGACACAACTCTAAATCTGAAATGCAAAGGAATCTTAGCATTAAAAGAGACAAATCCAGAAAACTTCCTGAATATGAGTTAGCTAGCACTTTAGTTACTCTGAATACTAGATGAGTGCATCTTTCCCCAGATGGACTACTAGCAAGTATAACTTCTGTCAGATTTATAGGCCAAAAAGATCATTTACTCTTGTTCCCCACAGTAGTGAGATGCCAGTGCTTAGCCATATTCTTCCTGTTCACATTATATAGCCATTTGATTGCAGTCAAATACTTACATCTAGAGCTAGAAAACAGTTTCAATTTTTATTTTTAGAATGTGCCCTGAAATACAATGAAGCTGCCCTACCCCCCCCCTAAAAAACCCTCACAAAACCCAGAACTGAACAGAAATTGAATGTTCTGTTCAAAGAAGACTGCTAAGACACATGTGTTGTTGTAGTGGTGCCTCTCTATCCAAAATGTGGTAACTCCCTCAAGAATGATCTTTAAACTGAGAAATTAGGCACAAGACCAAAAAAACCTTAGAGTGTACATATATATAATCTTAGAATCATAGAGTTGTCTTGGTTGGAAGGGAACTTTCAGATCATCAAGTCCAACCATCACTCTAACCTGCCAAAACCACCACTAAACCATGTCCCTCAGCACCACATCTCATAGTTTTTTAAATACCTCCAGGGAGGGAGACTCCACCACTTCCCTGGGCAGCCTGTTCCAATGCCTAACAATGCTCTCTGTGAAGAAGTTTTTCCTAATATCCAATCTAAACCTCCAGGGTGTAACTTGAGGCTATTTCCTCTTGTCCTATCACTTGTCACTAGGGAGAAAAGGTCAACACACACCTCTCCAGAACCTCCTTTCGGGTAGTTGTAGAGAGCCATTAAGTCTCCCCTCAACCTCCTCCTCTCTAGACAAAACCAGCCCTGTTCCCTCAGCTGCTTTTTATACATAAAAGGAAAACAGACAAGTTTTCTTTGAGAATTGTCAGACTGTAACTGGGAATCCTCTCATAACACTGCATCCTTCTTTTTTTGTTTGTTTGGGTTTTTTTTTTGGCTTGCGTGTTTGCCATGAAAAATAGTGCACTTTCCTCCAAAAAGTGCTATTTTCTACTGTTATGTATTATACTTACTTTATATGATGGAGCAGTAATTTTAGACATCTTTTTTAGAGACTCCTTCCAAGATGAAAACACAGCTCCACCTTGCTAACCTTACAGTTCTACTAGTATGGGAATATATTGAGCATTGTTCTATGTTTCTATCTTTTTATATACACAGTTTCTTAAATTTGTAGCTGCTGTTTTGCTTTTTCTTTTTAACGATAAAGGTACATTTAGATTTTAGTGTGAGCTAGTACTCATACTCAATCAGCCTATTACCACTGTCATCATGTTTAAAATCTTTCAGAGAAGTAAGGAAAATAAGTATTTTTTTAAATCTGTCACTTTTAAAGGCTGATTAATGTTTAGCTTATACTTTGTCTAATTCCGCTGCTCTCAAAAAAAATAAATATCAAGACAAAACAGTACCAAACAAGTAACTCTTCCACTCAATCTCCATTCTGCTTTAAGCACATCCTTGATCAGACTATTACTCACCCAACAATCTGTTAAAAAAAAGTTCCTTTCTGTACACTCAGAATGTTTTTCAACAGCATAATTATATTTACATTTACATACAGTTTACAAATTATCAAAGTTCTAAGCTGAAGGCCTTTGAATAGGAGCATGATAATACTTACCTGGTGTTTTGTTCTGATGTATTACACATATACCACATTAGGAGATGATGGTTGGTTGTTGGCTAGGGGTGGTGGTTTGTGGTATTGCCTGCAGACAAAGGTCAAAAATCTCCTGGGACATACGTATGTGCAAGAGGATGACACACAGAAAGAAAAGGTTACTTTGTTCAAACCTACTGAAAACTTACCTCAGATTTCATGGTAGGCATGCATACGTTAAATTCCTGTTCCTGCACATTATTCTCACCAAAAGTGAGTCTCAAGGATTCCTCCACTCACAATAGCACATACACATCAGAAATTATTAAGATGTTACAAGCACTTTAGAATTCCTCAGAGTTACACCCTCTAAGAGACCAGAGAATTTACTTCCGCTATAAAACTTGATTAAAGTATCCAAAATAGAATGATCTGTTTTAGGAGAATGGAAAACATTTTAAGTATCACCTCATTTACCTCCTATAATTTACCAGTATAAATACTTCCCATTAACTTCTTTACACACTAGTCACTTAGTACCACCATAACCGTTCCTCACTCTTTCCGTTTAGAAAGCCCAGGCTAGTATGGTATTATAGAGCAGAAAGGGTTATTAATCTACAGGCAAGGGACTCTGATAAAATTGAGCTGAAGTTCTCCAGTAAATCTGCTCTTTGTAACACTGCATTATTAGTGAAAACACGTTCACCACAGGACCAGACAACTGGACTATTGTTTCCATTTCCAGCCATTCTACACTATCATAGTAAAAAGCTTCTACTGGTTACTGAATTCAGCATGAGAGATTTAAAAGGGAAGGTTGAAATGTAAACTCTTCCCAAACAATACAGAGGATCAATTTTAAATTACTGTGACATTGTTAGCAAATATGTATCAGTTATGGCAAATATGGCAGGCAATTTCTTTTAATGCAAGAATTTGGAATGGCAGATGTACAGACATACACACTGTACATGCTTGGAACAGACTTTTTTGAAGAATAAGAAGCAGCAGCCCACAATGCAGTCATCTAACTTCTAATTAAAAAAATTATATTAACTGAGCATATATAGGAACTGAACATGTTCAATCTTCCTTAAACATTTTAAGTTTAAAACCACATTTGAAAAAGATAGATAGTCAAGCTAGAATGTCTATATGTACATATATATGAACACTGTCTCATTGCTGAGAGGAAATTATTCACACAGTCTTTGTAATCAAACAAAATAGCTGTTCTTAATACAGTAACAGACCAGTTTTGTGTAAGTTCAAAGGCTGAATTTGAAGTAATCAGCTTCAGTACAATTGCATTTTCAGTCATTTGATGAACTGTAAACAGATCATAGTTTAGCATGAAACTGACTTGGCACAGCCACAACATCCAGATTTTCATGATTAACTGCATACTAATACCAATCACATCATATAGTATCGCTCTTGTAATAAATTAGAATATTGTTTGCAAGAACTTGCAGACTATAGATTGCTCATGCACGTATACAATTGTCAATAATTTAAAATAAATTAATATAAGGGCAGGAAAATAAAACTCTTCTGAGCCTGGCTGAATGTTTCCTGTATTGAATTTATGAATAGATGCGTTCCGTACAAGTACACCCCAAACTGGGACTAATCCATGATCTGCATATGGATGCCAGTAATTTCATTCCTGGAAAATAGTGTTTTTTAAAGGAACTTCACACACACCTATTAAAGCAAAAAGAACGTACTAATTACAAGTGCAATGACCCTATAAATCCCAGCCTAAACCAGCAGCTATTGCTCCTCATCCAATGAAAGTGTGGTAGTATTTCTGTAAAGCATACAGGTAATGATAGTTCACATTTAGTTTAAAGTTACAATACAGACAAGTAAGTGTTTATTAATTTCCTTAATGTAATGCAAAGTAACTTGTGTACACTGAAGATGATTTTCATCTGGTCAGCTGGCAATAATCTGAAGACCTCAGAGATCAAGAAATTTTGATTTTCAGGAGTATTCTTGTGCACATGGTGAAGCTCAGTTGGAGAAAACATTTTGTCTGTATTATGCTTAACATGATTTCAAGACACAGAACACAATCAAAGTACCATTTTTTTGGACACCATAGCAGAACTCAAAGGTTTAAAAGAAATAAAGAGTGAGAACATTTCTCCTCCCCCCAAATTACCAGAAGTTTTAGCTTTCTACCTCTCTGTCTCTCCACTAGATGGATAGTTATACTTCGTCCTCCATCTAAATAATTTGAAAACTTCAGTCTTTACTCCAAACCATAAGTTCACACCTGAGACCAATAATAGGTTATAGCACTCCCAGGAATCTTATTTTTACATAAGGCAGTTATTCTCATATAGTCTTCATTCTCCTACCTGATCCTGTTGAGAGCCATGCTACCGGGGGCTCTTGTGCTCTTCTGGTTTACTCTACACCACACAACCCTTTTTCCATATTTCTGGTCTACCAAAAACTTTCTATACCCTATGCTGTCAATCCTTGTGCATTCTGACCCAAGTTAAAAACTTCTCACCCCTAAATGCTTGAAATGGATTTAAACATTATTAAAATACAGTTTTAACTCACTTTGATGCAAACAATGAAGCACTACTGATAACAATCACTGTCAAGTTTGTTTCAGTCAAAGAAACGCATTCTTATGCCTCTGAAGAGGCAGGATTTCAGCTCAGCTACCTCATTTGCCTGCTGAGAAAATACTTTCCTCATGTTTTCCATGCCACTTCTCCAAGTTGTCTCACATTCACATATACACTTTCAAGTTCTCATCTTCCCAATGTACCTCACAAAATCCCCTCATTTTTTCAAACAACTTCCTCATGCTCTTCAACCACTGCTTCCAGCACTTTTGTAGACTGCTGTTTGTTGGTTCTGCATACCCCCAGCCGACTCTCATACAGCTTCATGGCTCCAACATCCTCATAGCCAACAGTGAGGAACAGGCTGTTTCTCACCACGAGCAAGGACGACCTTCCGCAGTGCACCCGCAGTTACAGTAAAGCCCCTCGCCATTTCGTAAAGAGAATCTTTCACTTCAGTACTACTAAGAGTAAAGTAGTGCTGGGCCTTTAGCGCAGCGAGAAGGTAGAAAGAACTTAACGGGGGAAGGAGCACACAGCTCACCTCTCCCTGGCTCCACCTCAGCCCGGCCCCAGTCCGAAGTCCCGCGGCGCAGAGGTGAGCTGCGCCCCCTCCTCCAACCCTGAAGGGAGAGAGCAGGCCGCACGGCCCTCCTCCCGCCAGCCCGACAGAAGAGGGTCCTCCAGCCCAGAGCTGCCTCGCGCCTGAACTACGCGTGGCCGTTACTGCTCCTCCAAATAGAAAGCAAAACAATAGCTCTAAATTTGAACAGATCCGTGAGTCCCCTCTCCCTATCCCTGGCAGAAAAAGGGAATGAGGAAGAAAAAAATCTTACTTCTTACTGGGCCAAAACTTATCCTCTCAGCAGCTTGCCAGTTACTCCAGCACCATAATGATGCAGCCAGATAAGTGCCTGAACATACCTCTGGAGTCTAGTAATAGTAGATAAAACCCCCAGAGATCATAGACCCAGACACCTCCACAGCCGTGAAGACTAGTGATGACAGCTCTGTTCTTCAGAAACAAATGCTGTAAAGATCTAAATTCCATGCACATACATTAGGGAATAAATGTGGATCTAAGAAGCTATATTCTTTCCCTTCTAGAATTAGTGATTACATTGAAAACAAAGGGAAGTACACCAAACCCTACAGAATAATGGGGGTCTGATGTGGTATCAGTGGGGCCAGTTCCTTTTTAGACTAGCACCTGCCACTGCCCCTAACAGCTCACCCAAACTTAGTACCAGAAACAGTAACAGCCTCACATCCAGTCACATTTTATTAACTTACCTGGGTGTTAACTGGTAAAATCAAACAGATATAAGGCCTATAAAATGGAATACCACTTTTTTCTTAAGAGGTATTAATTACAGGTAGATAAATCCTGCTCCTCAAAAATGACAATTTGGGAGGGGAGGAAGGTAGAAGCAGCAGGTATATCTATTAACCTTTGAAGGTTAGAAAAGAATATACACAGCCTACTCCAAAGAAACAAGTTTTGAAAGGATTATATGGTAATGCAGTTATGACTTACAGTTTTCCCTGCAGCTATGTAAGTGTTCCTGTTCAATAGTGAAGTCAGTATCATAAAGAACCTAAAGGCCTCTGGGTAAAGACTCCAGGCAGATTCTTCGGGACAGCACATGGCTCTATAGCTCTTGACCTATACTTCTGGCAATCCCTTTAAATGCTTTTACATCCTTTTGATTCTAAGTGTCTTCCCAAATCATGTTATGCCAGTTCTTTAGGATATACAGTTAATAATAACTCCCCCCAACATTTGGCTAGAACACTATGTAAATAACTTGAATCATCTCTGCTAAGGTGAGTATTATATATAGCTTTTCTTTAACTGTTGCATTTATTCTGAAAACTAAATTTGCAGTTTCTTTGCAGATTTGGACACTCAGAAATAAAGTATTTACTCCTAAGGTCATGAGTCTCAGAGAAGAAAATTCTCTGGAATCTTGAGAGCAGAGAAGTTCAGTTACTAATTTCCCACTGCATCAGTAACAATGTCTTCTTTCTCACATTTTAGTGTAAGAATGTGAGGATCTGGCAGATATTAAACAACCCAACAACTTCATTACACTACTTCTGGTAGTATTCCATGGTTAGAAATAATGCATTTCTCATTTAACATCTTTAAATTATTTTCCCCTTTGCAATGCAAGTTCAAGATAGCTCTCAAAATAATTTAAAAACCCACAAATCTTGGCATACCTTCAAACAAGTTAGTGCATTGTTTAAACCACAGTGGTTCCACTCTATTGTAAATATAATCTGATAAAGCCTTCTTAATACTCCCCTCTTCCACAGCAGTGCTTTTAAACTTGCTGATTTGCAGAACTCTCTTCTTTATTTCTCCTGCTCTAAGGGAAAAATACAGTGATTTAATTCTTATAACAGGCTTGCTTTTCTTAGTTACATTTAACAAATATCTAGAAAGTAGTCTTGACCCTTTCTTCAAAGGGTCTGCTAATCACAGGCTGACAAAAAAAGAAGTTACATTATGAAGAAAATGAAGAGTTTATTAAAATATTTAATTATTCAGAAACTAATAAATAAAAACAAAGCCATTCATAAGAAAATGTCTTTAATTTTCATTTTATGGAAATACATATTTTGCTTTTATTTCCATGATACAAAAATGTTAAATATCAAACATTTGCTGGGATCTACCAATGAAAGTCCTTTTTTAAACAAATAAAGGGCTGGTGCAGTTTGCAGGTTTGTCACAGGTACCAAAAAACATTTTTACAAAAACCCCACAAGCTGGGGAAGGTGGAAGGAAGAAACAGATGAAGACTTAAGAGTGAAAACAGCAATAGATGAGAAAACAAAGAAAAAACTACTGCCTACCAAGAAATCAATGTTTGAGAAGCTTCTAAGTTTTTTGAAAGGGCAAGGTACATGTAAAGTTGGTATTTAGATGAATACTGGCTATACACGGGATGGGGGAGTAGAAAATGGAAAACAAAGTAATTGATAGAAAGCAATATGCAAAACTGCAGTTGTACTTAGTTCAAGAATGCTGACAGCATACTGATATTGGCTGAAAAAATAGCTAAAGATTAGGAGATCTGTGGCAACTCCCCTCAAGCACAGGAAACAGCCTAGCATGGAATCACAGAGTGCCAGTAGTTCTTGTACATTTCATAGCCAGCATGCCAAATAAGTGACCAAAATACATTTAGTCTTGCTTCTTAAATCTAACATCATTTACGACAGAAAGGATTTAACATGATCAACAACAAATCATATACTAGTTAATATACATACAAGTAAAATTGACAGTGATTGTTCAAGAAACAGTTTAAAATAATTAAACTGATTTTCAGGACACATACTGCTGTGTTAACACCACTTTATTTAAATAAAGTATGGCTTCCAAGAGGTGTACTCTCTGCTTTCAATCAATTCCACTTGTTAAGGCAGATGTTTCCTACCATGTTTCAGGGACTTCAAAAATTCCAGTGGAACTAGCTGTGAGGCTTCCTAAAAGACAGCATCATGGAACAATATATTCAAGACTTCAATATACTAAGACTGAAAGGACTAAAAGTTACATCAAAATCTTTTTATTCTTTCAGAGTAAAGACCTATTTTCTCCTCTATAAAAAGGCTCTAGATGTTTCTGACAGGTCAATTTACAACAGGAAACACAGAGACTGTTAATGAGTTGGCACCTAAAAAAAAGTTAATGTCGAGTTTCTTTCCCAGATGTTAAATATCTTATTTTGCAATCAATGAATAATAATCTAAGTAATTTTTGGTTTGCAGTAACTGGGATGATAAATAGTACTATTTTTGCAAGTGTACTTACGGTTACTCTTGTTTAAAACAGTTAAGATACTGAAGAGTATTTCCAGCCCAAACTAATTGGAAAATAAAGATGATAATGTGTATTTCCACAATTCCCAAGTATAAAAGTCATGCTCTGTTTTTGAATTACTGTAGACAGTCCTGCCATTTTATATATGCTAACATGGTCCAACTGCCTTGTTGAATTGCATGAAAAAAAAATTTCCAAACATTGCTTATGAATCAGCTCAGAAAGATTTTATTCTACCATATCAGGAGACAGGTTGCTTGTCATACAATTGCACTTCCTGGATAAAAGTGACTAGAGCACATGTTAAAAGCAATTTAAACTCTTAATATTATTATTTGAATATACTTCAATATAGGCAGTGCTCCAGGTGATTAATAATTGAGATGGTTTTTAATAAAGTCAAATCCATTTCTGCAAGATGGAACTAACAAAATCTGAAATAGAATAAATTTATTAATATAAATAAAATCTTTTGAGGTTTAAATCCATGTCACCTAAGGTTATTTAATTAACTTTTGGTAAACGCTGCAATAACTCACATGACCAAAAATATCAGATGAAGCATAGTCATCTGATTTTCACCAGTTTGTGCTTAGTCAAGGATACACTTTCAAATACTTTGGCTAGAAAATAAGTAGGTATTAAAGTCTGCCAATATCCCCTTACAGCTAAAGGCTATGGCTACGAACACCCCAGAGAACACTGCACATACTCATGTATACATCAAAATAATTTTATAAGAAATAAAAAGCTCATTTGGGTTCTTAACTGGTATTAGAAAAACTAATGATTTCTCCAGTCCTACATTGTGAGTTCTAAACCAGATTTAAAAAAACCCCAAAATTTATAAAATATGTAACAAAGAAAAAACACTTAGGCAAATCCACGATTTCCACTTTCACAACAAAAACCTTCCTTCTACTTTTCAGTAGAAGGATCTGCCTGTCCTGAAAGTGAGATTCCTCAAGTTTCAACAACAGGCAGTACATGAAATGTGAATGATCTGCTCACAGTCCAGTAAGCCTTTCAAATAAGCAAAGGCTTACTCAGAGCACACGGCAAAAACTGTTAAGGGTGACTGCAACCCGCCTGTCTAAAATGTTCAGAAGCATTTTTAAAGAGACTCACTTTTGGTCACCATCTTGCCAAGTGTTACCAGAAAAAAAACCCCACAACTAATTTATTTATAAATGCAAAGCTCCCAGAAAGGTAAAGAGCCTTCAAAACTTTAAAAGCCTGGTAGATCAGCATCTGCCTGTCAGCTTACTCCTTCGCTGAATTGTCTCAGAAAGTCAACAGTGTCTTAGGAAATGTTCTAGAGATGAAAGGATTTTTGTACACCTGCAGCCTAGTTACTTACACCAGGCAATCTAAAACAGCAGTCTGACTAGGTCAAACTGCATTCATCTTAAAACACACTGTGGCAAGAGGAATGCTGAGGTGCAGGCAAGCAGACTGTCTAAAGTTTTGGCTTAATTGTAAATGTAAATAATAATAATCTGACCATTCAGAGAACTTCCATTGTTTTCTCAACTTACAGAAATACTTTCTTTCCCAAGTAACTATAAATATGGTGTATTAGTGCAATATTATAAGGCCATATAGTCTTTAAGTGCTAACTGAAAGGGCATATATAGTAGATTTCAGTGCAGTAGGTAGGTTTATAAAAACTCTACTCATGTGCAAGCAACAGAAGCTGTCTTATGACACATTTTTGGCAGGTTAAGCTATGTACATTCAATTATGCCATGACTCCATTCAATCAACCTTAAGCAAAAATGTCCACAATACTTATATTTCATGATAAAGTATTGGATTAACAGGGAAATCTATTCTAGAATCTTACTTCTAGAATTTCTTCGCTGTTGCTTATACTACGCAAAACGTATCACATAATCTTAAGTAGAAAGTCACATTAAAAATTGATTAAGAATAGCTAAAATTACTCAAAGAGCTTTATTTTAAGAAAGCGAGCAAGGTACCAACATTGTGCTTCCTTTAGTGGATCTCAGGCAGGATATTGGGGGAGGGGAGGGAGTTCATTTTTTGCTGGTGGTGCTTTTGTTTTTGCAGTTTTTGTAAGATGCCACTTTCAGTTTAAATAAATTATTCAAAAATAACTTATGTGACTTATTGTGTTATATTCATAGAATTCCAGAAAAGGTAAAGCATGCAAGAAAACAATTTCAGTTTTATTCAGACCTATGGTAGTTCCAAACAGAACAGAAAACCATGCACACATCCACCACACTTACCTGTTGGAGCTTGTTCTGTCTTGATCTTTTTGAACTTTTTGGCTCTCTTCTTACCATCTGGAATGGACTCTGCACAGGAGCCTGTCTGATCATATTCCGCATCTTGGCCTTCTCCCTCTTCCATATCATCAGAACCGGTTTCTTCCTGAATAGGACTCATGCTTCTCTTTCCCACTGTACTGGTACCTGTAAAACTGAAATGCAGAAGCACTAGGTTGCTTATAAACAAGTGAAGAATAACTATTACATAGATACTGGCTGCTGTGCATCTATTAAACGCTTATGAAAGCAGTAGAACAACCTGTACTAAGTAGTGTATCACAAAATTCCATTATTTGGTAGATCTGACAATTACAAAATTCTACAAATTGGGAATCTAATTCAGTTTTAAGTACGCAAAGGTATTCTTTCTTTGTACTATAGAAGTCTCAGCCTTAACTGCTACTCTGATGAGATCACTCAACTTAGTAGTCATTAAAGTTGTTCTCTATCCCTGCTTAATTTTAATTTTTATTCTCTTAGTTGTGAAAGCTCTTGTAAAATATGCTCAATAGAAGCTAAGTTGTATACAACTGTTATCCTCAAGAAAACATCCTAAGAAGATTAACTCAGAGCTCCATTTAGTTCAGAATGTGACAAACAACACTGCATAAAATTGTCATTTAATGGGAAGGTATTGTTAAGCTTCCTTGAAAGACTAAAAAATAGCTCCTATTACACACTTCTAGGTATGTGAATATCGGCTACTTAAATGTTGGCTTTAACACTGACACCAAAAAAAAAGGTAGTTTTAGACTTACAAACCTTTAATTTTTAATTAAGGAATACACAAAATGGCTGTACGCATCTAAGCCATGTTCTGTTTTTTTGTTTAAATAAAAATTATTACCAAGTTTTTACAGAAGAAAGCTTTACAAGCTATTTTATTTTTTATTTTTTCTTTCTAATCAATAATGGCAGGGAATTGTGTTTCAGTAAGGTTCCAGCTGTATAATTTTGGCTTTGAAACTGAATTTTTTCAGCTGAGCGTTTTGCAATTTAAAACACACTGGTTTTGGGATGTCCAAGAGCAATAAACAAACATGAAACATATGATTACACCTAATGCTCTTTCTTCCACTTTAGGAGCTTAAACACCATTTACTATGATGAATAGCTGGCATTTCCTCCAAGCATACACGCACAGAAGGCCTTCTTGCATGATTTCTTACAAATCATCATTTCAAATTACCATCAATAGAAAGATGCAACTCAAAAAGCTGGTTGGAACTATTTATTCTGCAAAAACTTCTCAATATTGCAAACCAGGCAAAAACTAGGTATGGAAAGAAAAAAGGTCTAATGAAGAAAGAGCATTTAGAAACCTAAACCCTACTATATATGGTTTTTAAAACACTGCTTAGAAAAAAAGTTCGTAAGAATTCTACTTTTGGGAAAGATATACTGAAAAATACGTAAGGAAGAAAAAAACCTCAGGAACCATAAATCATTGATCCCAAGATTTCTTAGATTGGTTCAAGGAGCACTTGGCTCCTTGAAGGGAATTTGCACTCACTGCAGTTAAGAAGCTCCTTTTTTGAAAAGTTCTATGGCTGAATTTAGGGTTGGGTTTTGGGTTTGTTTTTTTTTCAGTGTAAGACTCTTGAGAAGTTATTGAAATAAAGACCTTCAGCATACATTTAGCTGTGTACCAAAGTAAAAAATAATTTTAAAAAATTAGGCCTTATTAGGTATTCTTCGTGCAGATACGTTAAGGGGAAAAAGAACAACCAAAAAAACTGTCAGCATATAATATATATGTATTTTGCAATCAAGAGCCACTGACTTCTTGTTTTCTCCAAAAAAACAAGTTTTAGTCCACATTCACTCATTACATGGATTTGAGATGGCTGAGGGTTGATTTTTTGTGTGTCTTACATCTTCCCTGACCTAAAATAAGATTCAAGGACTACAGAAACATTACTTATTCTCTTAGAAATAGTAGCTAATCAGTATGATTGCATATACATGTTAGAGCACTACTCTGATCAAAGTTCAGTTTTCTAATCATACCAGCTATTTTGGAATACGTCCATATTTCTGTCTCAATTTCCTTACTCTGTTAAGAAACAAACTAAAAAAAGTGGAAGAACTGAACAAACTAAAGCTATCAACAACTGTCCAGTTCAGATATACTTGTTTAGGATCCTCGATTGTTTGGATACCTGAACCATTTAGAGAGAGTAACTTACATCATACATTATCAAATTTAGTAGTTAGGTTTCAAAACACACAACAGTTATCCAGGCAAGTAGATTTCATATAAACAAAGCCATAAACCCTTGTGATTTATTGCCACTCTGAACAAAACTGAGGGGGAAGTAGTTACTGGCCCATCATAAAAATCAGTTATTTCATCTTAGGAATAGGTGAAATCTCCTTTTTAATGGCTCAGCTTTTCCCAATTCTTACACTTTACTCTTTATAAATCACTATAAACAACAGTTTCTGTAAAAAGTAAAAGAATCATCATAAGAAATACATGAGCATTTAAAAAATGTCTTCAGTGAAATAAGCAGTGCTTCAAAACAGCACCCTAATTTGACAGAAGATACAGCACTCCTGGCTTTGTAAAGCAAAACGATGCACCATTTTCCTGTACATTCATACTACTTTAAGTCTTTTGCCATTGGAAAATTAGAAAAAGGAACTACAAGTAGAGTAGGGTATCTAGATTTACACAGAACATACCCAGTTTTATTTTTCATGCAATGGTTTAACACTACTTTGCTAAGGAAAAGATCTTAAGCCCATGCATTTAACAGTCGTGGCAGACATTTATTTGTAAAGTACAACATAGCTGGTACTGTATAATACACAGGAGGCCATGATCCATCCGTTTGGAAATGCATTCGGAATAGTGAAAGGCTTTAGAGAAGGGAATCCTATTAACTACTTCAAGTTTTGTCGAATGCATCAGTCTTTCCTCTACTTCTCCATCTGACATTAATAGTCAGGCATTTTTTCATTAAAATCAATTTTGGTATGTAACAGCAGTGGTATGTTATATGCCAAGGTATACTTTAATTACACATTATTTTACCTTGTGACTGCTATTAATACTATTACACTAGTTTCTGCAGAATAGTTCCTCTATAATATGGGACTATAGGTTTTTAGTAAGACAGGGATTAAATAAATTTTGTTATATACTTACCAATCTGTTTTAAATTTACAAATGTTCCTTACACTAAATACCCAACAACTTCATTACTGAATGAAAAAATATTCAGCATATATTATCACAGAGAGGAACAGTTACTCTGCAGCTGTGCTCCCTGGCAGAAACTGATGCCACAAGGTTATTAAATAATAACTAAATAAAGGATGTAGTAACACGAAGCTATTCTAAAAGACCAGCTGCTAGATACATCACAGTATTGAGTACTCAGCTATATATGATTGAAATTAATCCAGACAAATATACACACATGCACAAGTATATTATTTCTGATTGATTCATATCAATACTTATCTTGTTTTATGCTTTCTGTATTTTATATAAAACCATTACATATAAATATATGTGTATTTTACATATCCCTTGTCTGGAAACCAAAGACATTCATCTTGAGTGAACTGAAGGACTACCTAATTAGATCACACTTGAGAGGAAATGTTTACAAAAACATTAGCGGACAGAAGAACACAATCTAACTAATAACAAATAAAAATTAGATTAAGAAAAACATGTCATGACTCTCAGGAATGGGAATTTGGAACAGAATGAAATCGCTTTATTATGGCATAACAATAGGGCAAAAGTTAATGTAACTTCCATTACAAAAGAAGTTCTACCAATGAAATAAAGGCTGCTATCCAAGGCTATCGAAGTGTTACTGACCTAAACCCAAGGCTGCTTCTTGTGAATCTTACAGCACTAGAAAAATGGATTCTCAAGGACATTAAGTGTTTAGTCATAGAACTCATTGTGGTATTCCATAATTTTAAGAGGAGAATTTATTGAAAATTTTATTCAGCCATTTTCCAAGTACTACAATTGCAGTAGTCCTCAAACTTCTTTGAGAGAAACCAGCTTTCCATGTTTACTGTTTTCTAAAGCATGTGTTAAAAGAGTACGTTGTCATTTTTGTTTCAGTTTTGATACAGCTAATTTTCTTCATAGCAGCTAGTAGGGCACTATGTTTTGGATTTGTGCTGAGAACAGTGTTGTAATACAGAGATGTTTCCACTATTGTTTATTATTGCTTACACAGCATCAAGGCCTTTTCTGCTTCTCACACCACCCTGCTAGTGAGTAGACTGGGGGTACACAAGATACTGGGAGGGGACAGAGCTGGAACAGGATATTCCATAAAAATGGAGCATGACATCATATGTTAACTGTGGAAGCTAGCCAGGAAGCAGAACTGCAGTTTGGAAACTAGCTGCACATCAAGTTGGCTTTGGGTGGTGAGAAATTGTGCTGTGCATCATTTGTTTTGTATATTCTTTTATCATTATTATCTTCCTTTTCTGTCCTGTTAAACTCTATCTCAACCCACAGGTATTACTTTTCACTGGTTGGTTTCTGGGTTTGGGTTGTTTGTGGGTTTTTTTCTTTTCTCCTTTTTGATTCTCTCCTCCCATTGGACAGCAGGGGGAGTGAGTGAACAGCTGTGTGGTTTTATAGCTGCCTAAAAGGTTAAACCACAGAGTTGTCTGTGGTTCAAACCATAAACTGCCACTCTTGTGTAGAATCTGAGAAATACCCAAAAACTAGCATTCATACAGGAGAGGTAATTCCTCTAGTTGAAATAAAACTATGACTTAGTATTTCACTGCAGTAGACTCAAGATGTGATAAGCATTCCCAGATTATTTAATACAGACTTGGCCACAGGTAAACTAGTGCCAGGACAATCCTTAAAGCTTCTCATCTCTTCACAGTATGCACTCCAATTAAACTAACTTAATTTGATATGGATTTTATCATAAGGCTCCACCATACGGAACAAGCTTAGTGTATTTGTTACATGACAGATAACATTTATAGGAAAATGTAATGTGAGCTAGAACTTATCCCAGCATACCCAAGAAAGACAAAGCACAAAGACCACAGTGTTGGTTTTATGACCATCTCGTTTCATCTGACTAACCAGGAAATAAACCAAACACACACAATATGAAACAAACACACACACACAAAAAAACCCCAAAAAAACAACTGCCAAAACCAAAACCCCGACCTTACATATAACTTATGTACTCTGGTGAAACATTTTTATATAGAACTGATGGATTCTGGAGGAGGGTGCGGGGAAGAAAGTATGGCCAGAACTTGATAGCTAAATTCTATATTAATACTAATAACACTTCCCATTCACAGGTACCCAGATGACTGAGAAAGAAGACTCCTATTACCATCATATCCAGAACCTGACATAAATACAAGCATGTAAAACCAGAACAAGAAATAGACACAACAATATACTGTACCACAATCAAAACCAGTATCTCATGACTTTTGACCTCAAATAATGAACTAAAACTCTTAAAAGATTTAAAACTTTAAAACTTAAAAGGCATGCAAATATCATTATTTGCCTCCTGTTTCTGAGGGATAAAGATGACTTCATCAGGACTGCTCAAATATACCCTTCTCTTTGGCAGTATTATCAACATGGCAAGTCATCCAAAACCAAATTCTTTTATTTTGCTACATCAAGCTCAAAAGCTGCAATATGACTTGCCCTCGGGATCCCAGTATTTTAAAAATTTATATAATCATATTTGTGACCAAATTTCCTCTATTTCTTTATCTATGATACTGTGACAGCTGATTTATATGCAAAAACTACATATAGAAAAAGAGTCACTTAATGGTTAAGAGCTACCTGAAAATTGCTAGACTAAACAAAAATCCAATAAAAATACAAGAGTAGACAATGCAGAAAACGCCTTACCTGTTAACACAGTAGTATCGATTCTGGGAAACGTAAGGTGTGCATTGAGTTTTTAATCGCTTTCTCTCCATCTCCTTCCAACTGTCTTCTGTACATTTTCTCTTTGCCTGTTTTTCTTCATGTTTCTTCTCAACATATTCTGCATATGTCTGGATCCTATAACTTTCAGCATACCTGCTGGTGTTTACAGCTACAGGGAAGAAAAGTGATGATACATAAAAAACACTGTTAAATGACAGGATGCCCTTCTGAAATAACTAATTTTGAAAAGAAGGCGGCAGTGAGCTCTTTGTTCTGTTCATATAAATTACTTCTAGTTCCACTGTTAGTGATTAGGGAAAAATTAACTTAGTATATGTTTGAATTAGATATTCAAAATCTTCCCAGAGTCAGACTTCATATAAAAAGGGTTAAATATACTTAATACTTTTATTTTAATTTAAAAACTGTCAATTCTTCAGTAGTAAAACCTTCTTAATGATTGCTTGTTGGCAAGAAAAGATTTCTTGGGTTTTTTTCCCCTTTTAGTCTCATTACTTAACCCAGCAGGTTTATTTTGCAAGTCTGCCAGGAAAAGATGACATTTGCAGAGCCTTTGCCAAAACTGTTTGATTGCCGTGAAACATAAGCTTATTTGGGCTGCATTTTTGGTTGCACAAGATATCCACGGAAGTGGCACTTAGCTAATATCCAGCTGTTCCATCCTTGTATCTTTCTAATGTCTGGTCTCCATTTAACTAAAGATGACTGCAAGTTCAAGGTAGAAAGATTTCTCTAAGTGTAAAATTAGAATAACATCAAAAATAACAAAAAACCAAAACAACAAAAACAAACCACAAAAATCCTTTCTTTCAGCAACAATTTACCAACATTCCTTCAAATCCCAGCATCTTCACAGCTCTCAGCTTTTAGTCTGCCAGCCAAGGTCTGGCCTGAAGCCATTACTGTAACAGATGAATCAGCAAATTACACTGTCAACTGGTGTCCTCTGCTGTTTTCAGCCTAACTCAGTGAAAGAAAGTATTGTAAACCAACAAGTCAAGTTTGAATACTAAACCAAACAGAAACCAACTCAGATTGTTTCTCATGTACTTGGGCTGCATGTTTTAAAATACCGTAGTTGTAGAGGAGACAAAAACCTGATTATGTACTTCCAATCATTTTATAGATGTTTCAGATGTGTATCCAACCTTCTGATCCTAGTTGAAGCCGTGTCATCTTGACTACACTATTCTGTATTACCCATAGCCCAAGACATAGAAATAGCAAACTCCATCAACAAAGTTCAGAAAAGGTGACAAAGATGGGTTGTTTTTCTCTCTTTCAGAATATTCTACACTGTCTGTTGTGCATGTTTGCTATGCTACTGTGAAAGGAATTACCTAGAATACTTGTCACAGCATATAGATGCTGATGCCGCTGCAAAGTCTTTCAAACATACATAAAACTGGTCAACAGCTTTATACATTTAATTTTAATCCCAAGAATTGATACCAGTAGGTCTGATTAACAGCATCATGAGATCCATGCACTAAACAAAGAGATGTTATCCATACCTCCTATCACATGCCTTGTATTTGCTTTGAATTGTGAAGTTACAGGATCTGTTTATAAAAACTAGGTGTATTTATTGCCCATAAAGTTATGGTGCAGGTATCATGAATGAATGATATAATTCACTAGAGTTACAGCATGCTGGACAACATGCCTCGGGGTAAAATTTGTTTAGTTAAATTCAAGCATGTTTTTACTTGCAATAATCAACCACATAGTTGCCACATCATCTGGTAAATAGTGATTTGTAAAAACACAATAACCATTGCACACTCTTTGGTTTAGTATAAACCATGAGCCAAAGTTACAGCTCTTCCATTTAATTTCCTGAGAAACCTGGCTTGTATTTAGGGGACTTTTCTTCCCAGGTTAAGTCATAAATAAAATTCTCCAGAAGAAACAGCATGTGGTCACGTGGCCAAGGACTTTATCAATGCATACCTGGAGTTCATCAATACTATGCTAAATGTTAGTGAAATTGGTATTGCAGTATTAATTAGAGGGTTTTGTTCGATTGTTTTTTAAAGCCTATGTGCAGTTTTCAGACCTTGAAGCATACCTGGACAATTTCTGCTGCAAGGCATCACACTGTTACACACACAACTAATTAGTTGGACCAGAAATTTTAGGCAGCTCTCCAGCCTCTCGCACTAAAATTACAGAAGTTACTGAGAGCTGGTAGTGTTGACTCAACATGCAAAGCATTGAACACACTCTAGGTTGGCTTCTCTCAGAAAAGAAATGCATGAACGTGAGAGTTCTCATTAATTAGCTGACATGTCTACTGATTTCTGCTCTTTTCCTACCCTCTCCAATCTCTCTCTTTCCCAGTCCAGTCTCTTCTGGGTCCATCTTTATCTCATACTGGTCTTACAGTCTATCATAACCCTAAATAGCCTTCAATATTAAACTATTTCCTATTTTCTCTCCCAAGGCAGTACTCCTACCTCCTTTTTAAAGCTGTGTAACGGATACTGCTAGGTATCATTTTTTCCCCAACTTAACCAAGCTATGTCCCATTATCCATTTCTGGTTCTTGGTGCGTATTTTTTACAAATGCCAGGGTACCTACAGCGGAGATTCTTGCCCTCAAAGTAGGTTAAACAGAAGATTAAACCCTCACTACCAATAGTTTATTTAAAAAAAACCCAAACAAATAAACAAACAAAACCAACACAAAACTGAGAATAAAGTATCAAGATTTCATGAAAGATACTCTAGGATCATCCTGCACTGAGGTATCATGAAGGGAAAGTCTTGCTTTCCTCTGAGGTCAGGAGATAATTAAAATTCAATTATACATTTTTTTTACTGGTAAAAAGTTAACCACATGGAATTCAGAGCGTAATTGTTTGAAACCTATAATGCAGTGTAATTTTGGTTCCCCTCATCACACAGAGAAGTTCAAATGCCCTGGAGAAGTAAAAAAGTATTTAGTTAGGCCATGTACTTCCATGAGTTTAACTACAGTTGACTGTCTTGCAGATCAGAATGATTTATTCCATCTTTTATTCAGTAATAAGGAAAGCAGAGTCTCAAGTCACAGCGCCAGTCACAGCACTCAATCATAAAATACATCACCTTCAAAAAGTTTTCAATTATTTTACATGCCCATTTCTCCTCCTTTCCCAATGGAATTTATTGAATTTCTGTGTATGCATTGTTCCTCCTCACTTACCCCATCATTACACAGGCTGGGATGTACAGTATTCAAGAAGAGCCAAGGCTCAAGATTTTGTTAGAGAAGTTTTTCACCAACACAGACCACCTGTTGAAACTGCAGTTGCAGGAAGCATGCTCCTGCAAAATCCGATGACACTTCTGACACTTGCTAAGAACAAGAACTAGTCAACTGAGCTCGAAGACATCCTTGTGGCAGTTTTGTCTAGACGACTGCTCATGATTAACACAGACATTTTCAACAGAAGCGCCTATTAATGCTCTGTAAGCCACGTACTTCAAAAAGAACTATCCAGATAATGAGTTCACCCATCAGATACAGTTTGCTACTGCAATGATTGAACCCCACTGATGAAGTACTGAATTTGTTAATTCTGGGAAACAAGTGTGTTGATACTGGCCCTATCTAAAAAAGCATGTCAAATAAAACTAAATCTTTAATGTTTCCATTTTGATAATCCTTATTACCCATGACAAGTGCAAAACCTACCAACTAACTGCTCAGGTCTTTCTACTGGAACCATTTCACTGAAGTCCTTACACAGCATACAGGCACGTATAATAAATAAATATTATCTTTTGAAAAAATACATGCAGCTTCAAGATAATTTAGCTTTAAGCATCCAGTTTGTATGAAAACAGTGTAAAAGCATACGTCTACAAGGCAATTATTACAGCTACAAGTTTCTCATCTTGAATGTCATTTTCATGCAGTACAAGAATCCAAGCCTCTCAAAAATTAATGAGAAATACCACCCATATATATGTATGTAGGTACATACACTTGTATATATGCATGTGTATGCATCAAATAAGATTCCACACTGCACATTTAGCATCACTGACAAAGCTATTAATGCAAAATTTAAACCGAGCTTTCCCAAAATGTCAAAACCTTGTGGATCTTAAGAATTCAATATTTGCAAGGGTAAACCACAAAAAGCTAGAGAAACTGCTACAGCACATAATTTGAATAAAGTAAAACAACAGTAATGGCTAAGATGTGACATTATGCAGTACGACTCCAGTTCCCTTGGTCTACATTAAGCAATCTTCCTGCCCAGAGTATGTATCTGATCTGAATTTCACATTACCTTATTGGTGAGAACAGAGTCACATGAAATATAATTTTTCAAAGAATCTGGGTAATACAGTAGATAGTACCTGCCATTTCCCCAAATTCAGTGAGAAGAGACTTAATATGCACACAATCTCAAAATACTTGTATGTATTTTTAAGTTGTGTTGGTAAGCATTCATGCCAAGTAAATAAACCTTATAAAACACTAATAAACCATAAAGTCTAGCCCTGAGAAACTCAAATTCAGAGAGATTAACGATTTAAACAAAATTCATTGCAAGGCCATCACAATTTCAGCTGCACCAGCTCTAGTCCATTGCTCTCCTGCTGTCTAAATACATTGGTCTACTCAATGCATAGAGGAAGAGCATATCCTGCACACAAATTCTACATGAGCTCATGTATCAGGACACAACATGGAACAACTTCACATTTTTTCAATGCTTGCCATTTATGACAAGCACTTGCTTTTCAACATGTATTTAAAATTTCAGGTTAAGCGTATCACATTTTAAAACAGCATAAAAAACATTATCAATCACTCATATTAAAACAGTGGTCTTAAAATATTGTAGAAGTTACTCATAATCAGAACATGGATGTCATTAAACTGCATCTTAGGACTGTTTGTATGAAGTCTAGAAAGTCAAGAAGCATCAAAATAGTACTTATTTCATACTAATCTTTCCAGATGAAAAGCCAACTTTATAAATATACAAAGCTGAACACCACCCAAAAAGCAAGCTGATCTATCAAGCTGAAAAGTCCTAAGACCCAGAAGTTGTACATCACAACTCAGTTCTGAAGTTTGTGTTTATCAAGTGTAAGAGCACACACTGCTTTATCTTTTGCCACACACTGAAAAAGCATGTGCTTCGTGTTTGACAGAAATGCTGAGACCACATGAAGTACAGTTTGGCAACAGTAAGTTCTGTCTCCCAGATATGCAAATGAAGGACTATCAACCATTTAATAAATTCTTAATAACTACATACCATGAACAGCAAACCTCAACAGAAAACAGACCATACTTATTGTCCCTTACTGCTTTGAGTTGCTTGTAACCTGGAAATTAGCTTACAGCATATTGCAAAAACTGGCAAGTTAGAGCCATCTAAACCACCAGAGAGATGGCACATTATTAATTCAGAACCTGTAGACACATTAGTAGTCCAGGCTACCAGAAGACTATTATTTCAAATGTGCCCTACAACACACCAAAAGGCTTTCCACCGCATTTGTTACTTGCAAACCAAATGCATATCAGTCCAAAGTGTATTTGTAAGCAAAGACCATGGGAGTCTGAGAAGGCAAACGGTGATGAGCAACACGCAATTCAATATGAATTTTAGGTGAAGCCATTTTATTAGGTGAAATCACACAGATTATATACCTTTATTACTGCAAATGTGGCAAGCTAAAAAAACTGCTAATTGGTTACACACACTGTTCGCACCACACTGATTGGTTAGTAGTTATAATGAGTTCTGATAAACATATCTTATAGCTAAATATTGTTAGTTTACCTTTGATGCCTAAAAGTATCCGCACAGCTGCTATTTTGACCATCTTATTATGGTTGGTTCCGTTACTCCCAAGTACCTTCCCATAACTACTTCTTGGTTTAGGGTAGCCTGTACCTCTATCAGAAGACCGCTGTGTTTTGAGAATGTGATTATTAAGTTCCTGTCAGCATGAGTAACTTTTCCCTGTCTCATGGGAACAGAAGGATATTGTCAGAGCCTAAGACTTGGGAGAAGAGAGCTAGATTGCCAGCAGGATTGCTGTCTTCCCAAACTTTCTGATATCTCTGCTTTGTTAAAGTCACACTTAAGAACCTGAATCTGTAGGTAGAGTAATGCTGATTTCTTTGATTGGTGCTGTATTTATTGAGGTTTTTAAGAGCATCATGGAATGAAACACAAAACACAAGTCCAGAGTGGGCTTCTTGTCTTTGCTGCAACACATGGTGAAGCTCTGAAAGTTTCACTCCTCCTATAAGCATCTGAACCAAGTCAGTAGTTTTGCCACAGACTCTGTTGGTTCAGGCAATTTTAAAGGAGAGAGCTGAAGTTAAGTCTTAATACTGAAGTAAACTCAGAAACACTTACCTATTTGTACTTGTTCTGACTGGCTCAGTGACACAAATGCTGATGTATCATCAATCCATGAAACCTGAATGTTACCTAGAAAAGGCAGAAGAAATTATGATAATTTTTATCTTAGGTTCAGTCTCAGATTTTAACTGATGTGTCACAAAATAAAATATGATAGTCAACTAAAAGTAATGTCACCCAGGAAGGCTTCTGTCCACTGCAAAGGTTTTTACTGCATACAGAGTTTCACATGGGCCTGGAACTGTTCAGAAAGCAGTCACCATTCAGGCTGCATATGCACTCCATACACCCACCTCAGACCCAGAATAATGACCAAAAGGAAAGAGACATGTACAATACCTTTTTAACACCCAGAGTATTCCTCTGCCTCTGTATGGCACTTATTCTTTAAAAAAAGAATCTCATAACAATTCCAGTAATCTCAGGGTTCTATATATTCCTTTATCATCTATAAAACAAAAACTGCAACAATTTTTTCTGGGAAATTTCAGATTTTACTAACATAAAGACCAGCTCTTTGGGTTTTAAAACCTATCCATCCTTCAAAACTGCAATATTTCCTAAAGGCACAGCACAAACAAGCTCCAGTTACGACTCAACCTTCCTTCACTAGTACAGACAACCAAGATAAGAAAAATCCATCTGGGAGGGAGAATGGAGGGGTGGGGTGTATATACAACATTTCCTGGATGTGCAATGAAAACTTAGCTTGAGTAAATGTGAGAAAAATGCACAAAATCATTGACTTCATTTGTAAGCTCTTGGAATGCAACAGTGACGGGAAATAAGTTCACCCAGTTAATGCGCTATGTGAATGGCTTAAAACGGCACATTAGCACTAAAAGAGCTCAAAATCAAGCAAAAGCAGAGGAAAGTATTGCCATTCCAGGCATAGGTTTTATTATAGTCTGAAATTCATTTACACCTCCTCTCCTCATTTACGTGCTCTACTGTTGCTACAATCCAGATACTAAAAATTGGTGCACGCATTTTAGGCAGACTAGGAAATAAAGTTTATATATAATCATACAATCATAGAACAGCTATACCACCATTCAACCTTCAGACATTCCAAGGTTAAAAACAATGGTGCAAAATGGCATAAAATGCATCCTATTTTCAGATGTTTAATCTCTTTAAATCAAATTTAGCCTACAGATTACAAAGTTATAAAAGCCTCTTCTAAAATCCAGCCAGATAAAAAACAGATTTTCTATTTATAAAAAAATAAAAGCTTAGTTATAATTATTCCAATCATTGCCAAACCCATAATTAGTTTCTGACATTTCCTTACAGTAAAGGGCTAAGGCTGCTAGTAAGAGCAGCCTACCCTGAGAAGTTTTATGTTAAAATTCCCTTGTAGGGCAATGAATTATATTTCTAATAATTTCATCTTGGAAGAACACAGACCTTTGTTGCCTATGGGTAAGGGTCTTCACTGTAGGGAACAACGTTCTTTTGCAGGACACTTAACATTTCGTAACACAGGAAAAGCCCAAGCTGATTTGCAATCGCAACTCAAGATTGCAGTGCATTTGGTAGGACCCTGACACCAAATTTCCTTGAAATATTATATATTACTGCAATGTCTACCTTTGCTCCAAGTTCACTGACAAGTTACTGCTTTGAATTTCTGTGTATTAAGTCTCCAATTTTGCATTCCTAATTACAAAATTTTCTAAACAAGAGACCATACTGTTCTGTAACTCTACAACATGAAGTGCTGCCCAGATTTTGTCCCTTTCCTATACATATAATTAACTACATACCTACCCTGAAAGAAAACTTCTCCTGTACATCATGCAATTGTGTCCTTAGTCTTAAATATCAAAGACGACCAGTGATTGACTAAAAACTCCTGAAAGAGTTCAGCTACTACTCAAATAGGCTTCAGTGCCCATATTTTCACAAAGTGCCAATTAAAAATAGATAAATAAAAATCCAACCTATTGATGACACATCATTTCATTATCAGATACTTATCTGTTGCTGCAGAAAGGCTGCTGCGCTCAAAAGAAATTTGGTATATTACATAATTAAGGGTTTCAATACCTGCCAACATATGCTGCCTATATACTCAGATTTATATATTTAAAACATGTAATTTTAAGAACAAGCCAAATATTAAATAGCAGACACTGAGCTGCAATCTGAAGAGAACTGCAACAAATGTTCTCAGGCAATCCTACACGCTTAAAAATACTCTTTTCGGACTATATCACATTTCATTATTATTAAGAAATAAGAATTTGAGACAGACAAGATTAATAAATTCAGCATTACTCCTAAGCACTCAGTGAACATTGTGTCTGCCTTTCAGAACTATGGTGAAAGTTGTATTCCAGCAAATACTATTTTAATACTTTCACATTTCACATCAGCATGACCAAATATACTACACAAATTTAAGAATGTAAAGGAAGCAAATGTTCTAAGAGACTGCTGAGTGCTTCAAGTATTTGTACAGCAAAGATACAGTAACCCATGAGACTATAAAAATATCTTGCATGAACAGGCATCCCCTTGGTATGCATGCAGTGCTGAAAGACTTCAGAATCATGAACACCCCTTCTAGAGTAGCAACTGTAAAATAGTTCCAAGTCTGACAGTGCAGCCCTGCAGCTGTTTCACTGCTTTCATTAGAAGTTTCATGAAACATTACAATTCTCCATCCATTCATACAAAACAAATTAGAAATAATTTTTCTATAAGGTCAAAGTAATGTTTCTATTCAGTTTAATAACTGATTTTAACCCAGGTGAAAGTTTAATTTAAAAACACTTTTGTTGAGCTTATGTAATAAATTGGGATAACTCCTGTTTGTTACCGTAACTTCCCTCCCCCACTTTTGGCAAATCATTTAACCTCACATTGTATCACACTGTTTTTCTCTCTAACTACAACTGAAAAGGCATGGGTGTTACTAGAATTTTGGAAGGAATCTGCATTTTGTTTCAAGATACAATGGCAATAAAATGTAAAACAAAATACAGATTAAATACTACCCGAATATCACAAATTTGTAAACCCAGTATGAAAACATTCAGCTCTGAAATAGAAGTGAGAGAAGGAGGAACCTCCAAGTTGAGAAGTGTTTTGCGATGTGTAAGCATGACCTCTGGCTGCAGGAACCACTGCTGGCACTTCACCCTAACGCTGCAGGAGGAGTTGGTACAATAACAGAAATTATAAGGCTGAGTCTTCAAAAGCCTATAGAAACAATGTTCAAATTGTGTTGTTTCTTACCCTGTGATAGCAACTCCAGAAGAATCTCAGTAACTTAGCACATTCTCACATTCTGCATTTCCCAATCAGAAATATTAAAATTATACATTAAACTGCATGATATTGCAGCACAGATCAGCAAGTCAGGAGGAACTGTGTGAATTTTATGTAGGTCCAGAGACCCTGCACAGACTACCAAGTGACAGTTCTAGGTGTGATGAATGGTATTCTGTAAACTAGCATAATGATGAGTGATGAGGTGAATACACTGAGGGACTTCAATCCTTTCACTGGCATTTAAACATCCTTATGGATACCACAGCAATTATTTCAATAGAGGTTAGGTTTAGGTTTGCCCTGAATCCATTTGCCACACCACAAATTCTGACTTTACTTTGAAACAACTTCCATACACTCTTTAGTACTAGTTAAACACACATCTCCATTTGCTTGTCTCCAAAAGGGAAAAAGTCAATTTTGTAACAGAGAACCAATGAGTCATTTATGTGCTTAAAAGCACAGGTAAAAAAAATGCAGTTTTTTACAGTGATAATGTTCCAATGGACAAAATTGGAACTTTAAATAAGACTAGAGAAAGGAAAAAGGAGAAAGCACAGTACCAAGCAGAAAACTTTTTAGAAATAGGGACATTACAAATTCAGTCATAGCGCTCACTTTAAAGCTGTCATGACTCAAGTAATGTAAAGCAAAATTTACTTTTCTTTTAAATAAGTAACACTTTGGTAAGCTGCGTAACTTTTTTGTCAAGAAGCTATTTCCCATTAAAATCCTTATTAGAGAATTTGTGGAAGATAATAATGCAAAAATGTCTATTATATGTAACATTCAATAAGCTATTTTCAATAGTAAGTACAGTCAGCAAGTATTTCTGGAAAATCATGCAAAATTATTTTAATATGAGCATAATTTTTGTTTTACATTAAACGTTCTCGGAAAATTACCCCTTTACAACAGAATAAAAGCCCAAGAATAATAATGACAAATTATTTGCAAGCCCAAATTATTTGCTTCTCTTTTGAAGCATTACCTTATTCAGCAATAAAACTAGAAACCAGTCTGCAATTAAAATCCATGTTTTCTGCTGCAAGAATTAGGAGATGACTGACAATTAATTAGGATCTCCATGTCCTTACATTATATAATAATAATATACTAATAAAAAACCCTACATCATACATTATATTAGAACTATACTAATTAAAAAATCAAACATGTAAGGAAGAATAAACTATATCACTCACCAAAGGCACTGAAAAGCTGGTAAAGGTCACTAGTCTTCCACTCTTTGGGAAAAGTAACGTGAAGAACGTGATCTCGTTTGGGCTGCACTGTGAAACAAAAAAGTATTTAAGATATCTTTAGGCACTACTAGTTATTTTCAGGATAACAAAAAAGTTGTCCAATATGGTTATGTAGGTTTTTTTCCCCATTGTTAACTGAAAAACAAAACACAACCCAAAAACAACAATAGACCAAGTTCTATGAACCATTCCAGTTCACTAAAGGTAATTAAAGGGTTAACATCACACAGTTTTGTATGATCAGATTTTAACTTGACCACACCAGAAACACTTTCAGTAAGAGCTTCTCTCTTCTTAGGATATAAAGATATAGGGACTGTCATCTTAATTACCCTCCTGAATTTTTTTGTGATACAAACTTTTCTAGTTTTTGATCTCCTTAGCTTTCAGCATTAAAATAGGTGATTTTTTTCAAGGCGGATCTCATTCATGAAGCGCATGCCCAAAACTGGACCATAGATCACTTATTATTGCTATATCCAACTTTCATGTGTACCTGACCTTATTATACAAGGGCAAACCTGCCAGGGTTTTTTGCCACATTTGGTCAAGTAGCAACTTCGTGTTCTGCACTGTTTTCTGATAAACTCATCTGATAAACTGCTAACTAATTACAGGTTTGCAATGAGACCTGAGCGTCAGACTGGATGGAGACACAAGTTGCTAAAGAAAGCAATGCCTTCCTGAGGTCAGGTGAAGTCTTGCTCCTTATTCCTCCTACTTCAAAAAATACAAAGGGCACAAAATGTTTTAAGTATTGTAACTCGGTTTTTTTGTCACTATACAAGCCCCACTAGATGTCATAACAAGCCAATGAGGATCAATTAACTGCTGTATCACCTATGAAACAGCTAGCAATTTAAAGCTTTAAATATTTGCAATCCAGTATTAAGCAACTGTAACTAACAATTTTTTTCAGATGTTCTAACAAACTTTTTCTATTGATTAGAGAGAATAAACTATTCATAACCCTCAAGCACCTATTTATTCTTTCACTTGAATACTCTTCAAACTCTATACCTTCTACCTACTCGGCTGGGAAATACTTGATTCATATTCTGCTTTGCAGTCATTTTGTGCAAAAAAAGTAATTCTTCTTAAAGGTGTTTTTAATACACAGTAACAACACCTGATGATGGAAGTCACTTTCACATATTCAATACTATCCAACCCAGCACACCTAACACAAACCCCATTCACAAACTAGCTATAACACTAGTTATATAACACAAAGTAAAAAACAAAACAAAACTTATGACATTCACCTAGTTAACCACACCTCACCGTTTTTTTTAAATACAGTCTCCAACTACATCTACCACAGAAACATGGCCTTATTCTTTGCATCACTTAACCTCTCTGCAAAAATGCCTCCTACAGACAATAAACAACCAGATAGTTTCTCAACCTACAGCAGCGTTTAGATCTCAGAATAGAATAGAAGTTTCTACTGGCGCTAGTCAAAGATGACATTTTCAAATCTGAAAGTCTCTGTGGTTCAGGTTCTGCTATAACATCTAGTCTATTCTACAAGAGTGGCTTTCAGATAAGACAGACTTGCAGAGGCAGACACTTTTTTGGCAATTCTTCCTGGAAAAGTATCAAATTAATCCTGTAAATCGGCTAGCAAGTGGAACTAGCTTCTTTACAGCTTAGCAGCTTTGTCATTCTCTCAATGACCCAAAGTATTTATCCATTCTTCCACTCAATATCAAACAGTTGGGCAAAGTAGTATATAACATAATTAGATAACCGTTCCAATAGCCACAGAGACAGAGCTCAGTGATCTAATCACCTGTGTTTTAATATCAAATACATGCCCTTAGACCACAGATTTTCCTTTTCTATCTTTCTAGAAGCACATTCTGTTACTAAAAACAGAATCTGGCATCTAATAAAGGGTCATCCTCCAATCTAAGTTTTCTGATGCATAGAGTGGAAAATGTCTTCACATCAATATTGCTTCCAATACAGTTTTTTAGACATTTATGTATCTGACTTCACAGTATAAAATTAAGCTTTCACCTAGTCAAGGACTAGACTGACCTCCAGGGCTTCATGCTCTTGAAAGTGAAGACATCAGTGGTAACACTCACCTGAAGGTTTCTCCTTACAGTGTAATATCCCATAACAGTAAGTGCCTTTATTTTAGTAAAACCTGTTTTCATTTAAATGTATTAGCAACTTACTACAGCCTCAGGTCTGTAACCTAAAATAACCTGAAATGTAAAAATATTTCAAGTAATATTTTTCCATTTATGTAATCATAATCTCATGTGGCAAATTAATCCTGATGTGTTGTAAGTGAATGCACTGCTATGTGCAAACTGTGAGGCAAAATGGTCAGAAGATTTCAGAACCACATAACTATTCACTCACTACTTTGCATTCTGTATTTACTGCATCCCGTATTTATTCTCTTCTTACATTTCGTTCCAACAGTTTAATCCATTCCAGTCAATTCCCTTTATAATGCAGATCTTTGGTTAAAGTTGAAGATCTGATGGACTTTCTATTTCATTAAAAAAGGGAGAGGTTTAGTTCATTTGATAAGTGGCTAATAACCTGATGTCCCATGCTTTAGATATATGAGAATTAATCTTTACACTTCCTCCTCCAGGAAATTTGTCAGAAAGATAGTAAGTTTAGAATGAATTCAGCTACTTACAGTCTGGTCCTTCCAAATTGAGATATGGTATGTCCATTACTCTCATAAGAAACAGCCTGCAGGAAAATAGAAGAGTGGCATTAACAAATTTTTATAGCTTTGCAGATGTTGCTTCTGAAGAAACAGTTAATTATCCAAACCACATCCTAAACTATATTAAAACCAAGAGACTTTCTAGTTAAGTCCAATTCATTATCTAATAATCCAGATTTAAAAAGTTACTCAGAATATTGAACACAAACAAAATAGTCTTGAACTGTTACTGCTGGAAACGATTAAAATAAGTGGGGAAACTAACATTTAGAAAGTAGCAGCTCTGTACAGGAAGAGCCAATTACACAGCTGGGCAGAAAAGAACTTGCAGGTGTGGGAACATGCTCCATTAATAAGCTGGACTTCAGCCTGTCAAAAGATGCTCAGTTCCATTTATTACCTATGTTATGTAAATTTATCTGAAATAATATCAATGTCACTGTTAGCAGGGGCTACAGCTGCCTTTGGACTCCAGTGCAGGGGATAATGTAAAGCCTAAATATAGAGAATACACAGTATTTCAGCTAGTCAATCGAAGTAGCTTAGTCTTTACTGAATGAAAGTTGGCCATCATCCATGCAGGACAGCAAGGTAAAAAAAAAAAAAAAAAAAGGCAGGTTTGGTTTTAGTTAAGCTATCTGAAGAAAAAGTTTTCACAGAATTCTTGGAACCAGGTACTTTTTAAATACCCAAATAACTAGTTTCATTTCCTAAATAGTAGTTTTCATAAAAATAAAGTTTACTAAAAACACAACAAAAGCTTCTGAGAAAAATACTAGTTAATCTGCCCTACCACAGGTTTTATCTTGTTGAGGAAAGCAATACAGTGTCCAACAGTATAAATAAACGTATAACCAAAAAAATGCATATACCTGAGATGAACGAAGATCAATTTTTTTATCCTCAGATAAATCCTACATTTGTTTGGTCAAAGAGTTATGTCTCTAAACAGCACATACACACAAACCCAAACATACTCCCTAGAAAAATAGCATAAATACTGATTTTAATATGAAGTGTACTTGTGTGTGTTACAGGAGTAACTGCATCTTGAAGCACTAATTTAAAATCACACAGAGTATGAACACTGATTTTCAGCAGAATCCACAATAATGTTTGCATGATTCCATACCTACATGCAGAAAACTTAAAATAGTAAGGTAGTTCTGTATGACAACATGAACACTATTTTATATTAAATTAGCTAGATTCATGAAGCTGTATCTATGACATTGGTTTTCATTACATTAATTCACAATTATTTAAAAGCTATATTGACCATGCTATAAGTATTTCTTACACTGTTTAGAGGCTATAGCCAGATCACATGTTCAGAGAACAGAGGTCTATTTCTCAACATACAACAATATTCTAGGAACTTTGAGACAACCACTCAGAAAACAATTGTTTCTGTGGCAAGTCAAGTAAAGTAAGGACAGCAAGGCTATAGTCACATCACTTCACAGCAACACACAAGTAGTCAAAATTCTTCCTCTGTACTGAGCTAGGATAAAAGTTTTCACAGCTGTGTGATGAGCCATCTAGAGAAACTGATCCAGCAGAAAAAAAGGCATCTTTTTCAACTTGACCAATCCAGTTCTGTACCTACTACAGACACATGTGGCTGAAAGCATGAGGATAGCAATTGCTTACTCCTACACTGTGATTGAAAAGTTATCAGTTACGGCAGGAAAGCACAATGACATTTTTTTTCAATAATTTTACAAAGAAAATTAAATTAGTATAGAAAAACAGGGAGAAATGCAACACATGCCGGAGAACCTAGTTCCCTGGTGAGACATCTTCCACAAATATATCACAAACTCAAGCTATTTGCACAAAGTTTTGTTTCTGATATCCTTTTATATGAAAAAAAAAATTCTAAAATAATTTCTATTTCTACAGTCCACCATGCTATTCAGCTCAATAAAATATGGTGGTTTCCTTTCTCTACAGCTCTTTCACCCCCTGCCCCTAGTGACAATCAAATGAGGAAAAAAACCCCCACAACATTCAAACAATCCAAAGAGATCTGAAATAAAGTTGTCATTAAAAGTTTGGAGGGGTTTGCAGATGCGGTAGGGAGGTATGGAAGAAGAGATGTTGCTCTAAACAAAACTGGTAGAAAGATTTCAAAATCAACTCCAAAGTATATAATGTAATACAGCAATCAAATCATACAAATAAAAGTTCAGGTATGACAACATAAAACTTCTACAATCTCAACTTTTAAGTGTTCATCAGGGATTACTCACAGCATATTGTTCAATGAACGTGATTTTTCAAACATGGTATGTGTACAATGAAACATAAAGATTACAGAAGAGTATCTCTGCAATTTTTGGTTTATTGAGGAGTTTACCATATAACTTACTGCATTATGCCTGAAAGAGCCAAACGACACTAAGCCAACATCTGTTCTTAATGAGTTCTACTCTTACAAGAAGTTGAAACAAAAGATTTTACTTATATTCATGATCAACCTGTATGAACATTAATCTATGCGCTGGCCACCACTCTTGAACAGCAAGCCAGGAAGTTCTGTAACTACACTAACATAATAAAAGAGGTCAAGATAACTACTGAAAAAAGTATTACCTTCCCTTGAAGGTGAAGTTTGTAAAAATCAAAGCTTGATTTTTCAGTTTTAAATTTACTCCCACTACTCACATTAGTGACAAGTCTATTCAAAGAGAAAACATTTCCAAAGTCCTTTTAGTTGCACCAATCACGTATCATTTTAATCTCTAAACTATATTTAAATAGAAGTCTTGAAATTAAGACTTTATAACTAACCAAAATATTCATAGTCTGCTTTAAAGAACATTTTCAGGACTATCTTGATAGTAGTTCAAACTGAGAACACTGCTTCTAAATAACTGCCTTATAATAAACTAATCTGTTCAGCTGCTTTCAGGAAAAACTTTTGTGACAAATAGTATAACTTCCATTTATTTAGCTTACTGTTTGCATGTTGTAGTTTGTGTTTTGCTTGAAGAACATGACTACAGCACAAAGAAAAATGTTTCCTTGTTCTGACTGCTGCTCACAGGACCAGGTAGAACTTCTGGAGGAAGGAGGAAGATAGGGGTTTTTTTTTCTTCCCAGGAGGAAGAGAAGTTGGTCAGCTAGGAAAAGCTTCTAGACCACAAACTAAAGAAAACTAGATGTAGCAGGAAGCTAGCTGGTAGCCCAGAGCATACCTGCAAAAACGCTCCAGAATCAACATACTTACTAGGGACCTTAAAATAGCTATGTAAAGTGCACACTGGATGGTAGTTACAGGTGCTAAATCATTCAAGTGCTGGAAACAGAGCTACAGCATGTCAGCAAGGACATACTTAACAGAGCAAGAGACTTACTCAAATATCTAACAGTTCTGACTTCTGACACGTACTTAAATTTTTTCTTTAAAAAAAATGAACAGAGCTGTCTTATTCCTGTTTGTTATTTTTGCATTATAGTGTATTAAAAAAAAAAACAACTTTACAAATACAAGCCTTGACCTGCTCACTCTACGGAAAAGGTATGACAGCCTCATTTCCAAGCTCTGAGATGAGATGACAGATGTTAGTTAGAATATGGCAAGTCTTCTAGGACCATGTGCAAATAACTCACAGCAAGTCTTCCAAGTTTCCATGATTTAAAAATTATATACAGCTTTTCTGAAACAAGCAGCTACAAGTTCTGAAATGTGACAGAATGGATAAACTTTATTTTCTTGTGAGCAATACTTTTCTTTTTTAAAAACACCCAACCCTCCTCCACTATTGTTCTCCCTACAATGTTTAGTTAATTACAAGTTTTGTTAGCTAGGCAGCGTTAGTTCTCAAGCCACAGAGCAGGCTTCCTCTCAAAGCTTGGAGAGGTCATTGCTAGAGGAACGTCACATTTGAAGCACTCAAGTTGAAAAGCTTACATTTAACATATTTTTGTGACAACTTCAGTATGTATCTGTCCTGTTGCAGATATGCATCTCTAGAAAGAACTGAATGCATTTTGGTTAATGATTGAAAAAACAATCCTCTGAACTGGTGTCTTCTGTTTGGTCAATGTGTGTGATGGTGTTGTGCAACCAACCTTGCGTCAAATCCTACCTTAAAAATAAGTTATGCTGGTAATTCTGTCACTACCTGCACAATCAAATCATGCAGATCCATGCCCAAAAGAATGCACATACAATTTATAGCTTTTGCCAGCATATATGGAACTACTGTATCACACAACTCAGTGTCACCTAACTGCTGTCACTATAGTAATTTGCTTTCCAGACCTATGAAAGATGAAAGTCATTGATGACGATTATTCCCTCATTTGTGTGGCCATTTGAAGCTAAAAGAATTAATTTTGGCAAATCCTACATGATAGGGTTTGAAAGGATGGAATTTATCCTGAATTTAAACAGACTAAAGCACTAGCAGCTTTTTCTTTCAACTCCTTTCCCTTTATGTAACAGGCTATACTATCTTTACAAGTTTCATAAGGTAAAATCTACAGTTTAAATCTGTGCATAAAGGCTTCTAGATTTCTCGAGACTTAACTTCAATTTGTTCAAGTAATTCAAAAGCAAAATACTCATCATAGCATCCTCCCATACCCTACTAATCCTATATATTTATTAAGCCTTCTTAAAAATGGGTTACCTGATAATGTTAATACAATAAATAGCTTTGTGGTATTTGGACTCATATTACAGTAAGGTATTTTAGTTTTTCCAGACTGTTTAGTGTACTCAGTTTTAACTATGACCAGTTTCTGACAGCATCCTACAACATAAAAAACACCTGACCAGTTTTTCCTAAGTTCCAATACTCCCAAAGCTTACTCCAGAAATCATTTTCTAAATTGCAAACACATTCTCAACACTGGCATGCACAAAGCCATTAAAATACTCCAGGTACTCTTCTAAGTCTCCTTTTACAGGCTAGCAGAAAATAAACCATTCTCTTCAAAAGAAAAGGTGTTTATTTCACTAAGTCTGGCCTCTTTACAGCATTACTAGTGTGAACTAGAAAACCAATCAAAAGGAAAATGCAATTTTCCATTGATTCTGAGGCTTTAGAGATATATATTTTAAGATTAGCATTATATTTCTATGTTTTAGAAGGTCTCAATACAACAACTTACTTGTTATAAAAAGGTTCAATGAGTTTTGATCTAGCAGACACATGGTTTTTCGGAGGACTGAGGAATGAACCTGATGAATGAAGAAGAAATTCAGTATATAAAAGGAACCACAGACAGCACAAAGGAGAGGGTTTGATCAAGACTACGTAGATACCTAGGAAATTAGCCATGGAGATGAAGCACAGCCCAGTAATGTATGCATCATATCCTGCTTCATGAAGTTGTTCAGAAGCTGTATCATAACTGGGAAATCCTTCTGCACTTTCTAAGAAGAAAAAAAATCAGCTGTAACCATGTTATCACATGAGTTAAAGGCAGCCCTATATACTTATCCACAGATTTATTTTGTCAGAACATAAGATCATTTGGTTAAGTTTATAAGGTTTTCAGAAGTTCTGAAAAAAGAAGGTCTGTTTTGTATTTTTAAATAAGAAGAGGCTTCTAGGGTAGAAACTCCTTCCAATTAAAAAGCTATTAATCCACAGACTTACTTAGGCAAAATGGAGCATTAACTCTAAAACAATGACAGCAGGATTCCCCACCTAACACTTTTTTTCCTGTCTTGCATTTAAAAGAATGTACACTGAAGTGAATTGAAAACACTACTATTAATCTGTTTGCTAACCATTTGATTGACCTACGATCAGATTCTTTATGGTATTTAAATGATGAAGATGGGACTATATGATTAAAGGACGTCTTTACTAGCAACCTTATAGGTAATCGTGCTTGGTGTTTAAATTAAGACCTTCAGAAGTATCCCTTGAATCACCTCTGAAAGTGTAAATCTTAACCGCAGTTGTCTCAAGTGTCCAAAAGCACACAAGTCTCAGTAACAGAGAAATTCTTTATCATTTACATTTTTCCTACTCCCATGAACAAGGTTATTTCACCTCCATAGCTAGCTTCTCAACCTCTAGAAAGCTGGCTCATTTTCCTCTACAAGTCATACTGAGAATAGGAATGTTTAAAAAGCCAGAATCTTGACCCTTACATTAAGTTACAGACTGAAAAATGAACTCTATAATTTCATTTAATTGATTGCCTTCAAACTAGCAAAAGCAGCTGCGGCACAGAAATACTAGCATAACCTATGCGAATATGTAAGCATGTGTGCCTGATGTATTTTGTAAGAAGAAACTTGAATCCAAGTTTTATATATACAAAACATCAGGCCTCTTGTAGTATTTAAAAATTAAAAGTTGTCTGAAATTCAGACAACATTAAGCTATACTGGCTGAGTGGGGTTTTTTTTCCATAGATACATATAAAAAAACATAAAAGAAGAGTTAATGGAAGTACTCTAGTAATTTTTAAAATATGCCTCACTTTGGATATTCTGAACCACAGCAATCATCTCCGATTAATTATCAACACTTCTGAGTCAGTTAACATTATGGTCATGGTTCACTAAAAAAAGAATTGTATTACATCAACAAAAAATAGTACCTGACAGATACCAAATTATGTTACATCCTGAGAAGCTACAGAGGATATGCCACTAGGAAGTCTGCATGCAATTATGGCGCGCTCCATATGTGTGACTTAGATCTAGGCACCAAGAGCTCCTGCTCATTGTCCAAGCAGCTTGTAGATTACCCATCTTATTACCTCTCCTATTACTACAGTTTAAGCGTATCTGCTCTGCATATTCAATAATATAAAGAGTATCGGTCATCTTGGCTTTGATTAAGCATTGATACTTTTCCTTTTGACATAGCCTGCTGTTCAGTACTGAACACTTTTCTAAATCAGTAGCTTAAGGAAAAATTCAAGAACCCTAGGATTGCCTGTTGTTTAAATATCCTTTCGTTCAGCTCAAAACAAAGATATCTCTAAAGGAACTTGAATAATCTCTAGAACACACAACTAGTCAGTACTGTGAGTTCTCTTTATCTTGCTTGTCCAAGTCCTATTAAGAGTACTCTAGCTTTGATCTGATAAATGCAACTGTTTTAAAACAATTCCAAGTTAGTCATCAAAAATCAACTTAAAAATCAAAATGCCATCACTAGAAGATGATGAAACCGCTGTTCGCTGAATATATCCATTCTTCTATTACCTGCAGTAAAGTGGAAGGATTCCTACAGACTTGCACTAATAGTTCTAAATACAACTGCACTAAATGTATATTGCCTGTGTTTAAAACCCCTTTCATCAAAATAGTAAGTATTAATAGGGGAATTTACATTTCAGACCTAGGACAAAAATAATCAAAACACCTTTATTCTCACAGGGGAAAACATTTCAGAAAAACCATTCTGATATATCCTTACCAACTTTAGGAGGGCTGAATGGAACCTCTTTCAAACGCTTTTCCAGTTCTGCAAGGGATGTATTATTAATGATCTCCTGCAAGAAAAGACACCATTACCTGCCAATGCCAAGCACATTTTCCCTGGAAACTGAAATCAAATAGGATAAAATGAGTATTTACCGCTGCCACCTTGTGTTCTCTAAGGATTTATACATAGCCTCATTTCAAACTAATACACCAGAGAAGTCTGTGAAGACAAGTTTTAAAAAGTTAACTTGCCCCACCTACACGAGTCACAAGCATTTATTAATACTTTTCAGAATTCTTGATGATTAACTATGCCAAAGTAATACTTCTATTTGAACCTGGTTCCATGCATGGTACATGTGGCAGGAAAATGGCAGTACAAACAACAAGGTAAAATATCCTAAATATTAATCATAACTGTTGAAGGCACTCTAGGTGAGAGTATTGAAGTGTGCTTGCTGATGGGTTTGGGGTTTTTTACTAGTTTTGTAACTGTAAATACTGCTGATTTGAAGTAATACAAGACACCAAAAGAAGCCTGAGAATCAGCAAGTTGCTTCTATCATTCAGTTAGCTAAGCTGCATTACTGAATTTATATATGCAAATATAAAATGCAGAAAAAAGCATATACAAAATTTTAGTTTCTTTAGACCAAATTTCTTGTGGTTCTTAATCAAATATACTTTGTCAATTGGTACAATGGGAAAAACATGCAGAATCAGTACCAAGGAAAAACAAAATATCTTGCTCAATCTTTAAGAAAGGTGCGTGAAATTCTGGAGGACCAGATTTCCTTCGGTTCTAAATCAAGACAGTTTTGTTTTGTTTTTTTTTTTTTTTTTTTTACAGTTAGCATCAAAGCTGCATCTACCATAAAAATACCAACATAACTATACTAAACATAAAACTTGCATGGGATCATTAGTTTTCAGGAAACAAAAGCCTCTATTCTTACTATAGCAGTAGGCCAAATAAATTTTAAAATGTACTTAGGAAATATTATCAATGCTCTAAAGTCAGATGTAGGCAGAGAGATAGATGCTCCTTCATCAGCATGTATTTAATTAAATCCCAAAGGCAGACAGGAAAGCAAGAGAGTATAATTACTTATCTCAGTACTTCTTTGGAAGTATAAAACTCTTACAGCATGAGTTTTGAAGAGAAATCTTTTTTCTTTTTCTCCTCTCCTGCTGACTACCCACTGAACAGCAGGCCACAGTAGAATGTAATTATGTTCAAACATCTTTCTCTAGACAGCAAGTCAGCATTCACAATATTCTAAAGCATTTAGTATATAAGCCGTTTTCCTGGTCCAATTTGTTCATTAATATATGTCTTTTATCTCTCCTGAGGAGACATGCAGTTTTGTGCTAATTTACAAGTCAAAAAAATATCTGCTAATCACATTTTAAGTAGCAAAAAATGTACACATTTTGGAATTCAAAGCTGCTAAGTTACCTTAAAAGTCACTTGGACAAAAGTAGTACTCCAAAGATTTTCTATGTTTAAGATAAGGGGTTAAGAAAAATCATGCTTTTATAAAAAGGAGCATCGCCAAACTGTTAGACATTTTTCTCTGAAAAAAAAACCTGTTTCAATATACACGTAATGCAAACTTGTATCTTGAAAGGATTCTATAACATTATATTAATTTACCTTAAATGGTTGTGTACTTGCCATCAGTTTAGTATCCAATAGCCTAGGAAAAAAGTAAGAAATGGAAGAACATCCATTTTGCCAAATCCTCAAAAATGTTTTTGTGTATCAGTTGGGAAACAGCAATTTTACCCTACTGAAAAAAGAACTCTCAGATCTTAAAGTAGCCAAAACACTCCAAGGCTTTGTGCAGTGTGAAAAAGGACAGCAAGTAAGCAATAGCAATAAATCTTGTTCCAAATGTAGTACAGAAAAATACCAAGCATCATGCTGAAATGAATGGAGTAGCAGAGTTGTATCTTGCCAAGTAGATCAATAGCTCTGGGTTTCTGAAAATGAGATACTACAGAATGCTTTAAAAACTATCTAACTTGTTATCAATTTTATTTTCAGTAACAGCTAGGCTACAGGTCTAGGACAAACAATATCATCTTACTAAAACAATACTAAAACAGATGAATGTTTGAACTAAGAACTTACCGGGGAAAGACACATGATGTTACTTCCTTGAACTCACTTAGATCCTAATTTGACATTTAACCAGAAGACAAAATCCAAATAAGTCAACTGTTTATTTTTCTCATGATGATAAATAGCAGTAGTTAAAATAATTCAATCAGCTTCTAAAATTGACATACAGTAACTGAATTCTCACCTCATAAGAGATGTATTTGTCAGCATTACCATAAATACTACCTGCAACTGCAGAGAATTACAGACCAATTATTTCTGATTTGTCTGTGATTTGTCAGAGAAATGTTCTATTACCTCCAATACCCTACCCTATCATACAACCTAAACTACCTCTAATTCAAACTGTCTTAACAGTTCTACTTAAACGTTCCCAGCATTTAATACAGTTGATGTTCTTTCTCCCATTTCAGAATGAAGTCTTTCCTGTAACATCTACAAGCCTCTGAGTACTGCTGAGTAATAGAACCATTACATGGGTCAGCCTTCCAACAAGACCTTTGGCTGCTTTAGACAATATCCTCAGTGTGAATACACTATTTAGTTTAACTCAGCAATTCACAACTGTAATAATCTAACACTTAAGACTGCCATACTGCAGTCATGAAAGTATGCTCCCTCCAATTACTCATTCCACCTCTTCACCCCAATGAACACTATCCTACTGCAAGAATTCTTATTTTATTAACCGTACTATATTATATGAAAAGATGTATTCACACCTTGTAAACTACAGGAGGGGAAATGCTACACTGAATTCTGAATGATACAAACCAGTATCTTAAGTCAGTCATATAAATTTACACGTCATTATCCAAGCATTTTCTGAAGGACTAACAGAAATTCCAATGTTTGAGTATTTTTAAAACAGAGAGGAGAATTCAATCCAACTAAGCTTTCCACATCGAGATCTAAGAAAATAAGGCAATACCGCAAAGGTAACAAGGGTTCTTTTTAAAATGCTTCTCTCTTGCTCTTAATAGACTGTCAAATGCTTCTTTTCACAAGAAAGATTGGAAGTTCATCTTATCTGAAGACAAAAGCATTTATTTCACTATCTGAATGATCAGATTACTTACATCAGGTAGTGGACAATAGAACTGGTGTATGGTATGCATAACATCCAGTAGCATATTGTGCCCAATAACAAGTTTGCCCTGTGAAGAGAACATTAAATGTTAGTTATGCTTCCAGTCATGGCCATGGCAAGGTGCTTTTCACATACCACCCTATCCCAGATACAAGCCAAGGGCAGCTGGGAACAAAACCAAATCAAATCTCCTCATCTGCCCTCCGCTAGTCTCACAGACTTCTCCATTCTCTCAGAAGACACTCCTTTTTCCTCTACTCCTAACCAGTTACTCAGAGCCTTCAACAGCAGCTTGAGATGCTACGAAGATGCACTAGAGCAGCTACCTACAACTTTGTTTCCACATATATTCTATTTAAAATTGAAGTGATTTCTTAGTCCACTTTTAAATTAGAACTTGTACAATAACTCACAATATATTCCTTACAGTTGTAATATTCAACAGTTACTAGGGGCATGATCTTGCATAGTGAGAAACTTTCATCCCAGGTGTTGGACAAGCAAGTTCCATCTTGAAAAAATACAAGACATTTTTTAAATGTTAACTGTGATTCCTTTGATATGACAACCTTTTCTGCTTCCCTGTATCATCCATTTGCTAGACAAAACAATATGCATAAGTGTGGTTTTATTCCTACATGTAAACAATTGGGCTGAAGGGGACAGATGTAAAACTATAGTCTATTTTAACTATATAAGCAGAAAGGAACCAGATGACCTCCTCTGACTAAGGCTTTAACTGCCAGAAAAAGAAGCCTTGAACAGTAAACAACAGTCTTTTCGGGACAGATCAAAAAAAGCCCTCAAAGCTTAATTACTTAAAAGAACTTTGTTAAGAGCCCTAAGAAACTGGTATTGTTGACTCTTACAGATAGTGAAGTTGTTCAGGTCATTAGTCGGAGAGCTTACTTAACCTACTACACTCAGTAAAACATGAAGCAACATCAACTTTAAAAAAAAAGGCACTTAAACTTGCATTTCATCTTATAATTCAAAATGTAACTGCATATAATAAAAATCATGTTAACTTACAGAATTAGCAATGGCATGAACAACTCTGGAAAATCCTACTGCATCATTCAATTCTTCCTGTAAGCAAAGATTCTGACATTAGCAAAACATACAACAGAAATATTGTCAAAACTGTACCTGTGAATTGACCGACACACCAGCTTGACTCAACTGTTTCTCAGAGAGAACCAACAACAGACCACAGTGGAACTGTCAATATTTGGAAGATACACGATGTCAAAGAAGGATGCTGCTTGACAGAATTCAGTTTTACATGTAGCTCTGGCTCACTGTAAACTAGGACAATTCACAAGCTATCGTGATGGCCAAAAGCTCTGCTTTTGCTCACTCCTCTTTCCTAGAGTACAGTAAGGACAAATACAAATTCAGAGAAGTTCAGAGAAAGGTAGAGAGACTTGTGGATCAATGTAATGACAGCTTAGTAAGAAAAGCTAAACCTGCATGCACAAGCAAAATAAAAAGAGGAGCATCTCTTCTGTGAAGACAAGCTGCCAGAGTTGGGCTTGTTCATCCTCCTGGAGAACAGAAGGCTCCAGGGAGACCTAATTTCTGCCTACCAATACTTCCAGGGGTCCTGCACGAAAGTGGGAGAGGGACTGTTCATCAGGGAGTGTGGTGCTGTGACAAGGGGCAATGGCTTTAAACTGAAAGAGGGCAGGTTTAGGTTAGACCTTAGGAAGAAATTCTTTACTATGAGGGTGGTGAGGCCCTGGCACAAGGTGCCCAGAGAGGCTGTGGAAGCCCCATCCCTGGAGGCATTTAAGGCCAGGTTGGATGAGGCTCTGGGAAACCTGATCTAGTGAGGGTGTCCCTGCCAATGGCAGGAGGGTAGGAACTGGACAATCTTTTAGGTCCCTTCTAACCCAAAGCATTCTGTGACTCCAGGAGTCTTATTACTAGACCATGCTTCTCTGATGGAAAAGATTCACATAAGGAAGAATTCACTGCTCCAGAATACTGGTTCAGTATTCTACAACGGCTCATTCTTTAAAGTCTGGTAGTATCTTTTGCAAGTGTTCCTGCTCTATTCCAAAGACTAAGTTATCTGGTAGAATATGGAGGACCAATTTCAGAAAACAGCCACAACGAAACAAAAGGGAAATACTAGCGAACCCTATGACACTGCTCCACATAGTTGACTGAAGTCATAAATTCTCCGCCACCCTCTTTCATGTACACTAATGAAATTGAAATTATTTACCTGTTCTCTTGCTTGCTTCTGCTGTTCTCTTCTTTTTCGTTCTTCTTCATTTACCTTACTAACAACAATATATCTCTCCTTCTAAAATAAAAAAATGTATAGTTTGTGGAATGACACTAAGAAATTGATATTTAAGAAGTTTCTGTACATTTGTATTGTAAATAAAATTAAGTCATACTGCAGCAGCTGTTACATGGCAACCTGACTTTATTATAAGCACCACCTTTACCACCTGCTCCTAAAAGCCTAGTTTAGAACACTGTATTAGATTTGTCCATCAAACTTAACTTTTACTAACTCAACTTTTTACTTCTGAGGAAAGTCTATCACCACTTCCTTGTAAAACGTGGATTGCAAATACCTTTTGAAGGAGAGATTTGTGCTGGGAAGTGATGGCACAGCATGTAATGCCACTATTACCCCTCTAAGATCAAGACACACCTTTTACCAACAGACTGACTTTTCACCAATACTGAACATCAGATCCACTGTATCATAAAATACCTTTTAGTACCCTAAAAAAATAGTACTACTAAGCCACAAAAATACATCCTTACGCTTCATGTGTTGGTCATAGTTAATGTTGAGGAACTAGTTCATTGTATTCCATTTGAAATGTTTCACAAAACTCAAGTTAGTTTTGAATGTTAGGAGAACTGGTAAAATTGAGAAATAAAACGTCTTTTAAAATGAACAAATGGTCCAAGCAGTAACACGCCTAATTACCTTATCTGACTCCAGAGTTTCAACATGGATACCTTTGGGATACCTACATCAAAACAAACGAAAATTAAATATCAGTAGTTGTTAGTTTGGCATTCAGTGTATTGAAACCACAGCACTGATTCATTAATTCCATGTTACATTGCTACTCTAAGCCATAAGTGCAAAAGAACTAATTAAAGTTCCTTCTTACTTTGATATCACGCAATACTTAAAGCAACAGGCTAGTTTAATTAGTCTCCTTGACTTACCAAACAGTAACTACCACTAAAATACATTTTCTTATACAGTTTCCTGTCCTGTAGCTGTGGAATTACAGCACCTGATTTTAGTGACATTAAGTAAATATCATCCAGATATTTCATCACAGTCTGGAACTTTTGCTTTCAAGAAATGCAAAACTGAAAAGGGTGAGAAAGCTCCTATTTACTCGTAGTCACAAGGCAGTTTATTTGGTGACCACATGCCTTTAATATGTCACTTACTCTAAGGATTAACAACCCTGAACTTCCTGTCAACTGTAAGCTCTAGTAGGAAATATTAATACAAATGTTGTTACCTCTGCTACACAGTTGCATCACTGTACCACACACATTTCATTACCAAAGTACTACCACACACAGAGACACGCATGCAACCAATAGTAATGTCAAAGAACATTGTTTCTCAATGCTCATCTCAGAGCTCATCAAGTACATATACTCAGATCTTTTGATTACAACAAACTAACCACAATCATATAATCACCATAAAACTGGCATTTTTCCTTCATACTCTGGCTATTACTAAAAGTAGTAGAGGACACATACTAGAATACTACTGTGTCCTCACCACCCTGACTTCCTACACAATTTTGAACTTATGCCTCACTTTTAAGCTGTTTTATGTCACAGACCGGGGATGTATCAAAAAAACATTGCATAACAGAACACATCAATAGAGAAAAGTGACCTGTCAAGAGTTCAGAACACAACGCTAATCAATAACCTCACTGTTTTCTGCCTGAATTATCTCCAAGCTAGCTTCACAATTTTGCTTTCTCCCACCAAGATACATGCACAGTGTACGTATCTGTATACACATAAAGTAACACAGTGAATGTTAAAAAAATTACAACTCATGAATACACTCTTCCATCTACTGAAGACACACAAGTAAGTGTCAGACAAACTATGTGATACTGGAAGCTAGAGATGTATCAATATATTTAAAAATTCACACAGAAAAAATCTTAAAAACACCCCTCTCAGATTAGATCTCAAGCTCACTTCTTGAGATTCCATTTTATAGAGAAAAGCTTTGTTACATCCACTTCCAGTGTAACAAAGTGCCATATACTACTGTAATACTAAATTAATTAAATGTGCAAATTCCCCTGAATTTTCCGCTCTTTACTAGTGCTGTCAGAACAATGAAAATCTCATCCATATAGCTTTACATTTTTCTGTAAGGCCTTAAGGGACCTATTTCAGCAATGATGAGGGATAAAGTAAGCCAAGAAAGGAGAAGAAAATTACTACTAAAATTAGGACTTTGAAATAATCAGAAATACTTATACCTGGCATTTAACAGAAAACTAGGAACATACCAGTACCTCCTATAGAATTAGCAATTTTTCGAGTAAAGCCCACAATCTGTATAAGCACATGCACTTTTTATTTAAAAAAAAAAAAAAAAAAAATCTGTGAAGTGGCATATTTGTTACATAATCCCGTGCTGTGTGGTTCTATTCACAGATTTTAGAAAGGAATGATAAAATAAATATTAAGCTTTAAAATATTCAAATGAAACATCACAAACCAGTTTAATATAATTTATCTTCAGAACATTTAAGGTCTTTTCCTAAAGATAAAAGGGTCTTAGTGAATCACCTCTGAGGTTGAGTAGACCAGATCTTACCCAGATCTCTTACCAGAATTACTAAAAATATACAGTAAAGCAGTATTACCAGTTACTTACTTCCAGCTCAAGGTCTGATAAATTAATTTCCTCTGAAATCTAAAAATCAAAAGACAATTGTGTTTATTAATACTCCTCTTACAAACATGTTGTAAAGCAGTGATGTTCAGTTAAAGCCACTCTATATTCAACTGTAGAAATATTTTTAAAGCGTAAGTCCCTGCCACCAGAACCTATAGGCTTGGGAGGCTTTTGCTGAATTCTAATGTCCAGTTGTGAAGCTATAAAGGTATTGAACACCATTATCCACATACCTTCTCATAAGCAAATACTCTGTAGTCACAAATACTAACTATAGATACAGTGATGATACCCCCAGCCTCACAGTGATCCAGTATTTCTAATTTTTTTTTTAATTTTTATTTTTTAAATAAGTGTACTCTCCAAACAGTTGTACTCTAAAGCTAAATAGACTTGTGGAAGGACACTCCCTGAGAACAGTTTCAATACACAGTGGCACCTATGAATAACTCATAGTTCAAAAGATTTGATAACTCTGCTTATAAAATGCGTATGTAAGGCTTATGGAGCACTTCAGAAACAGCTAAAGGAGGCTCACATATGCAAGACACTTCTCGGCTATACTTAAATATGTTGTCACTACACACAGAAGTTATGGCTCATAAAGCAGAACATGACATCCATGTAAATTTAAACATTTTCTTAAACGTCAGAAATTAGTGAAGTAGATTTGATCTGTAGATTTTACTACAGTTAACCCCAGGTAAAGACATTATTCTTCCTTGTCACTGCCTTAATTCTATATAGCCAATGTAACTATTATTTTTAAGATACTTTCAGAAACTGACCCTGTACATGGCTCCAGGTCCAAACTTTCATTTTCTTTGTTTTTTAGTAAGTCTTCTATCTGTTCCCTGAAAGAAACAGATTATTTGATTCTCTATCTGTTCTTTTCTTTTTACAGTATTTACAGCTCTCCCCGAAAGAAAAGAAAACATAAGAAAAAAACTATTTTAAACTGGTAATAAAAATAACTTCAAACACACAAACATGCCACTATCGTTTATATTTTAGTTTCAACAACATCAGAGATTATTAAACAATGTTACTTACACTACTTTCTCAATGAATTTTTTCTGATCTTCAGGAATTGTTACAGGACATTTTGTGGCACTGGGAGAAACATATGACAGAGATCCTGCACCATTGGCCTGAGAACGTTTTTCATCATACTGTTCCCTTAGCTGTCTTTCTTCTTCCTGATTTAAATAAGGAATTCCTAAAAACAAAGCAAACACACAAAAAAACACCCAACACCCCATCAAAAACAAAAATTTGAAAGCTCATCATAATTAAAGACAAATTAGAAACATATGATTTAGCAAAATGTATTACTAACTAAACATTTGCCAGTGTTACACCCCTGAAAGCTCAAAGCATATCCTTCCCTTCCAGTCATGTATTCCAGACCTCAATCTTTGTATGTCTATACAGGCTTTCTTCCAGCACATGCCAGATTTAGCTGGTACCACTGGACTATTAACAGCTACATGCCTCATCTGCACAAGGCATAGGCCTGACAACTGCAGAACACAGTAACAAAAATATTTAACTGCTCTCTTCCCTGCTATCTGCATCACTTTAATAACAGACTGCAGCAGCAACTATTACAATGCACTGGTATCTTTTCGAAAATCTTACTACTGATCCATTATGCAGCTACATAACTTGTTAGTCTATTTATGCTTAAGCACCAAACAACTGAGTACTTATCTAAGTAGGAATTCTATTCTGTTGAATCTAGAGAACAAATCCCAAGTAACAAGCAATAGGACAAGAGGAAATGGCTTCAAGTTGTGCTGGGGAGGTTTAGACTGGATGTTAGGAAAAATATCATCACTAAAAGTGTTGTCAAGCACTGGAACAGGCTGCTCAGGGAAGTGGTTGAGTCACCTTCCCTCAAGGTATTTAAAGCATGTGTGGATGTAGTGCTTAGGGACATGGTTTAGCAGTGCACCAAATCACCAGGTCTTTTCCAATCAAAAAATGCAATGGTTCTATAATTTTTTGGAAGGAGCAACTATCAGCACAACTGCACATTGGATAGTTTTAAAAACTTCATTACATGTTGTGAGAGTATCACAAATGGCTGCCTTTTTGTTTCTGCAGAAAATAAAGAGAGGCATCATCATAAATCCTGCAGACATTGAAAGAAAAAACAAAACACAAAAAAACCAACTCACCGTTGCGAAAAACTTTATTAAAATCAAATCCTTGGTTTGCTAAAAAATCTATACTTGAGCTCTGCAACAAAACAGAAGTTTTATAATTGTCAAGAGTATCTGTGTCAAAAAAGATAAATTTATTTATTAACTTCTAAAGAAATTATACGAAGTCCAAAGTCAAGAGCAACCAAGTCTGTGTCCCTAAAGAAGTCATGAACAAATTCCTTGTCTTGCTTTGCTTGTGTATGTGGGTTTTGCTGAATGTGTAGCCCAGGGTTTGAGGGTCCCACCACCCACTGCTCTCAAGCGTAGTCTTCAACAGTGCATTGTATCATTCAATTTTCCCTGAGGCTGGTGCATGATAGGAGATGTGATACACCCACTCAATGCCATGTTCTTTGGCCCAGGTTTGAAACATGAATTCAAATTCTGGAAACCACAAAATGATTTTTAAATCTTGTTACACATCACAAAGTCAAAGATATTCCCTTAAAGCTCATTTTTAGGGATTGCTCTCAACTGAGGCTTATATCTTCTATAAGGAAAAAAACAAAACAAAAAAGCCAAAAACTCCACCAAAAACCCACCAAACCCAGGAATTTATGTTTTTTCTGCTTTCTAAGCTGCTAAAAGAATCAATCACTTCATCTTCTGCTGAGATACAGAGCTTTCCTGGAAGTAATTTCTAGAAGTTTGTTGCTGGTATACCTTAACCAAAAAAATCAAACTTGTTTTTCTACTAACCTGACAGACAAACTTGACATCTGGCGAATTTCGGTTAAAGGGTTTTGGAAAAATATAGAAATTAAATGACTTCATTATATACCTGTGAAAAAGAGAAGTTACACGTCAATACAACTTATCAATATTTCCTCATAAATTCCTCAATTAAGAGTAAGAGAAAAACATACTTTTCTTCTGTGTGATCATATTTAAAAGTGCAAAGGCCAAACTGAAAGAGCAAAAAATCCATGGAATGCTGCAAAAGAAAGGAAAACTCTGCATGAGAATAAAAATTGTACATATTTAAAGATAACTAAGGTGCACCCACAATAAGAATTTACCTCCATTTCCCACTGTTCTTTCTGTTTAAAATGAGTGTTTGGCCCTCAGGAGGAATGAGTCTTTCAATGTGGTTGCTTCACCTTTTCAAAACTATACTGTGATGTTACACTGCACATTGCATGCAGCTACACAGAGGCAGAGGTGCAGCTTGGTGGCAGCTTGGCAGCTGGCATATGAGTTTTGCTAGGGTCAGTACATGCTGGCAGGGAAAGGTAGCTTTGGAAGGCCTCTAGTCCTCGTGTACTTTCAATGACATTCAATTTCTATTGTCCTCCTTTGAATTTTAACACTCTCAACATCCTCTACTACACATCTACTAACTCTTGCATGAGGAATCATGTCTGTCTGTACTAACCATGACTTCTACAAATTCAATGCAATCCACATCTGCTCAATTTTACATACCTCTGTCATATTGCCCTATGTCATCTGCATTCTGAATTAAGTAGTTCTTTTTCCAGCATTTTCATTTTAGTTAAGTGAAACACTTTACCTTTTTAAGTTTCTGATACCTTTCTTCTGGAGTGTCAAAGCCATTGGTTAATGCACTAACAGATGGCCCATCACTGATGCCTAAAAAAGTTGAACATGTTTTGCCTTAAGTAACCTTTTCAAAGTTAGACACAGCAAAGAAAGGCAACAGCTGGTAATTTAAGAAAAACATTTTCACTTAAAGTACACATTAAAATTATTTCAGTTGAGATAGTTTTTCTACAGCACAAAAGTATGTATGGAATATATTGTGTAAAAGCCACCTAGTTCAACATAGAGTGCTAGCAGTAAAGTTCTGCTGCTCTGGTTCCTATTCAACATGAAACTAATGTGGTAAGATCTACCAGTAATATAACATGTACAGGTCTTTACAACACAATGCATGTTCAAAATAAAAATAAGAGTGCTATGCATAGATTTATCAAATGACTTAATCACCTTAGCCAATCAACACATACCAACAACTATTGATCACATTTATATTTCACATTTGACTAAACTTCACATCCCAAAGCTAAAACACTAAAGCATCTCTCCAATGCATAGACACCCTGAATTTCACAAACATCAAAGTTCTAACTGCTGCCTTTCCCTGTGTAACTATGATGTTACACTGGCAACTTGGGCAGTCAAGAGCCCATCCAGGTACAGCCAGCAGGTCACAATCACAAAACAGGCAGGACTGTACCTGAAAACTCCCCGTCAATGGCCAAGAAGTCTGACTCTTCGACGGCTTCATACACTTTGTTTAGGTTATCCTTAAAATCTGCGGGTAGAGAAGTAAAACGCACCTGAAGCTGCTACCAACCACTTCCTACCTCAGCCCGCCGCCCCTCGGGTGGGTAGAGGCGGCCCGGGCCGCACCCGCCAGCGCGCAGGGCCGGTGGAGCCGGTGGGACCTGCCGCCCCGCGGCCCGCCTCGCCTCAGGGCTATCCCTCACGGGAGCAGGGAGAAGCGAGGACCTCCTTCGCCCCGAAAGAGAGGCTGATGCCGAATCCCGCTACCAGCCGGAGCGAGGGAAGCTGGAACGCCCACCGCGCCACCGGCTCAGAACCTCCCACCGCTTCCGCGAGGTGCCAACCGAGCGCAGCGCGCAGGGACCGCTCACTCACTGCTTCTGATCACCTCCATCCTGCGCCCACGCCAGCCCGCCTGGGGCTGGGCTGGGCTGGGCTGGGCTGGGCTCGGTTCGGTTCGGTTCGGCCCGGCTCGGCCCGCCACCACCCGCAACAGCCGCCGAGCGCTTCCGGAAGCCGCCCCTCCCACTCCACCGCACGTGAGCGCCCACGTGAGCGTCCACGTGAGCGCCCGGAGGCGGTGGACGGGGCAGCCGCCATTTTGTCCTAGGCGGTGCTTGGCCTGGGGCGTGCGCGTGGTTTCCGGTACGCTGGTTTCCCCGGCCTTGCGCGGCTTCAGGGCTGGCTGGGCTGAGGAAAGTTCCTGGTAGGGAGAAGACACGGTGCTACTGCCGGGGACCGTTAGGCCTGAAAAGCGTGCTTCAGCTGCCTGCCGTGTCATCGTGTAAGGGTGGGGGAAGACAGCCCGGTCTGCCGCTGCGGAGTGTAAGAGCGGAAATAGGACCGACAGGGGGAAGGAAGCCCCAAGCTATCTGCTTTTCTGTGCGTTGCTTTGAAACGTCGCAGGCGTTGGGAGCTGCGGTCTTTGTCTTTGACACCGGAAAGGCAGAACTAGTACCAGCAAGAAAGAAAGGATGGCAATTTGCTAAGGGGATACCAGGACAGCGGAGAATCCCCTCCTGCAATGTGTCAAATGCTGTAATGAAATGCAGTTACTTAATAGTAATTGAAGTATGTGTTAGAGATCAGACATTTTCTACCTGGAAATTTGAAGGCGGAATGGAGGAATGGAAAGAAGGAAAAGTTGATACACTTAAGAAAAAAAAAACCCAAAAAATAGATAACTAGATTGTAGAACAGGGCCTAAAGCAGAAGATGACTTTGGAATCCATAATTGTTTGTATGAACCCTGAACTGTTAGAATTTTATGTTTAAAAAATAAGGAAGTAGCATGTATACTTGGGCATAAATGCCTGTTTATTCTATGTCGATAGGAAATGTGTCTAATAACTTTATTACTTTAAAAGAAGGCCAGAAGTGGATCTTGCTTGTCACAGAGATACGAGCTATAATACTGCAGTCTTGCAGAGAGAAGTCCATGTGCAAGTAACAAAGCAGTAATTGTTAAGTAAACCAACTAAATATGGAAGTGTGATTTACAAACAATGGATCATTGCTCAATTGACAAACAATGACAGACTTTTATTTCCTTTACTGAAATAAGCTGGAATAATTTAAAAGGCAATTATTTTGGTTTGGTCACTCATTTGAACTGGACGTGCATCAAGAACAGATTCTTTAAAAAAAAAATCACTGTGTTGCATGGTGCAAAAACCACATCTCAATACTTTAAAAAGTCATGCAATTTTCTTGCATGGGACCCCAGTCAGAGAGGTAATCAGTAAAGGAACAGAGACCAATACAAATAATTGCTATGCAATATATTCTCATGTGGTAAAAACGGTCTTTGCATGAACCAACCTGGTGCAGCGTGTGGTAATATTGCAGTCAGAGTAGCATTCGTAAGTCCAATCTACTTATGAGACTGGACCTGTAGATCTTTAAAATTAGTTTCTGTGAAAGAAGATTACTTGGGTGTGGAGGCCTGCATCCAGCAAACATAGCTCAAGTCTGCACGAATATGTAAGTATTTAAAGGAAAAGGCGAGTGGAGTAGTGTTTATGTCTGGTGGTTTTAAAAGCTTTGAAATACAGAACTTAAAACAACAGACTGCAGATAAACTTGCTGCTGCTCAAGAAGTGCACCGCTAGCGCAGCTTTCCTTCCACCCCACGGTCCCGGGACGGGGAGGCCGCTCGCAGCCACTTGCCCCCCGACAGAGCAGCGGCGCCGGGGCCAAGCGCGCTCCCGCGGCGGCTGTGCGGAAGCGGCGGGGTGAGGCCGCTCTGAGGAGGGCCCGTGGAAGTCGGAGGATGAGTCGGGCGGGGGCGGCGGGGCACGGCCCGGCTTCTCGCCTGCGGCTGGCACGGCTGAGGCTGGGTAGACTAGGCTGCTGCGGAGCGCTGCAGAGCCTTCGCCCGTACTTGCTGCTGGCCTGAGGCTGTCTGAATAGCGGCGTGGGTGCTGTTGGGAGCAGAGGAAGCGCTGAGCTGGTGCCGCCTCCGAGCTGGGCCTTGCTTCGTCGTCGCGTCGCGGCAGGCCCGAGGCATCGGTGCGGAAGTTTTGGTAGCAATGTAGACGGGAGGAAGCGCGCTGAACTTGGAAAGAGGAGGCAAGAGAGGAGCTAGTAAGCTTTCTACTTCTGATCCTTCTCATATTTGGTGCAGAGACTGAGCGGAGAAATATTTTTGCACCCACGGAAGTTTTGTTGCCTCTCTTCCAGGAGGAATGGCAGAATGTTCTTTAGTGCAAATCCCTGGGTTTATTTCTCCTCTTTTGGGTGATGTTTCAGGTTTTTCTTTTAGAAAGCCATTGGTCTTTGCTGGTAAAATACATGTTTTTAAGCAGCCTGAGGTTCCTAGTTGCAGTATTGGTTTGTATTTCTGTACTGCTTGTGTGTGTATGTATATATATATGTTAACTTTTATTCTTTGTCAGCTCGCATGCCTACCTCTTTGTGCCTGATCTGGATGCAAAGATGGTAACTTAGTAGTAAACAGGAGACACGTGGAGACTGTGAGCATATTTTGGTTTAGTAGTGCCTGAGGAGACTATTGTATAGTTTTTGATGACTTCTAGCATAACATGACTGATAAGTAAGTGATCGGGATCAGAATTCTTAAGAAACTAGATACAGCCATCTGAGAGAGTGTAGTAGCAGTGAATTATACTGCTTGCAATTCCAAATTTCTGTAGTAATTTTTTTCTTATTGAGGTTTATTGTGTTGCTTTGCAGAAGTAATGCCTTACCTAGTGTGAAGATCTGAGAGAATTCTGTTTGTGTAAGGGTAAAAGAACATGGAGGAAGAGGAGACTTTACAAGGTGAAACAGAGAGGGCAAAAGTTGAATTACACACTACTCCCAGTGTTGGTCGGCGGGTATCAGTTAGCGAGTTCCTTTGCCACTGCTGTTACGACATGCTGGTCAATCCCACCACCCTGAACTGTGGGCATAGTTTCTGTAGACATTGCCTAGCATTGTGGTGGGTATCTTCCAAGAAGAATGAGTGCCCTGAATGCAGAGAAAAATGGGAAGGATTCCCCAAAGTCAACATTCTCCTAAGGTGAGCATACTGTGCCATTTTTCATTTCTAAACCCACCAAAAGTAGTTGTCCGATTTGTTGAGTTCGCTGCAGATTTTTTGTAGTTTATTAACCAAAAGTCACGAGGGCATTTAAATCCTGAAGCCTTTTATGTTCTGAACTTGCACTAAATTGTTCAAGCTCATTTTTTGCATGGAAGTGAGGGGTACATTGGTTGGCTTTGTTTGGGTTTGTTTGGTGGTGGGATTTTTTCCCTTTGAAATTTTTTGGGGAGTGGAGGGATCCTTTTTTTACTGTTGAGTCACTTGTATCTTTTAATACAGTTGTTTTTTTGCTATTAATTCTTGCCAGTTGCACATACAGTTCTGTTGTCTAGAAATAAGGATTTTTACTTTTTTGTGTGATATTTTAACTTCCTCTATCTTTAGAAGCTAAGGAAAAATGATGTTAGGAAGTAATTGACTTAAGTTTAACTTTACTAAATATTAATAACTAAAGTTTTCTTGCTTTCAAAATGACAATGTTTAGTAGAGTCTGGAAAACAGAAATCCAAAAGTTTGCCCTTTTTCTGAATGTTAAGCCTCAGTGGTTATACTACAATGACAAATATTTTTCCCATTAGGGATGTGATTGAAAAACTATTTTCTGATGCCATTGAACAAAGAAAAAAAGATATTCAGCAAAGCAGTGATGTAGTGCGCAGCCTAGCAACCTTCCAAAAATATGGAAATGACCAGATACCTACAGTTCCGAACACAAGAAGAATTAATCCTCAAGGAGGAGGGTTTTTCTCAGGCGTTCTGACAGCTTTAACTTGCGTAGCAGTAAGTTTCGTCTAGTTGGTTTTCCATATTTACTTCTTAAGCTTGCAATCTAATGTACGTAAATTACATGTGTATAAAAAAGGTCATTATCACAGAAACAGACTTCAGCTGAGTGGAGTAAATAAGCTAGAATTCATGATTGTCTGTCAGGAACTACAATCACAATATGCAGCAAGCAGAATTTAGACATATTGGGTAAAACTTCAGAGCACTTCCTTATAACTTAAATATTCTAAGGTCTGTAAAATGTAGTATTTTACATGTCAAGACCCTTAATGTGTGGGTTTCTTTTCTTTCGCTTGCTGTTCCCATCCTTTCCTTCCTTTCCTTCCTCCACCTGTAGGTAGTTCTACTTGGATATCACTGGAATAGCAGGGAATTTGAAGAAGATCATCTTGTCCACAAGCCTGCTGCTAGATGGACTGCTGAGGAAGTGAAGCTTTGGCTAGAACAGCTGGGTCCTTGGACTTCACATTATAAAGAAAAATTTTTACTGGAGAAAGTGAATGGAAGGTGAGAGGCCTAATTGTCAAGAACAGTTATCATTTGTTTGGACGACTGGAGAGCTATCATTAGGGATGGCATATTGTTAAATGACTGAACTTCATTCCATAGATTTTTGGAATAGTCTGTTGATGTGTCAGAATGAAATTCAGGGAAAGTTTAACACTTGTAGTTAGAAAACTTGAGTGGTAGATACTAAACAAACTAACTCAAAATCTTTTAAGAACAATTTTAAATCATAGTATCATAGAATTGTAGGGGTTGGAAGGGACCTTGAGAGATCATTGGGTCCAAAACCCCTGTCAAAGCAGGCTCCCTAGCTCATATTGCACAGGTCGGCGTCTAGACAAGTCTTGAATATTTCCAGAGAAGGAGACTCCACCACCCCCCTGGGCAGCCTATTCCAGTGCTCTGTCACCCTCACTGTGTAAAAGTTCTTCCACATGTTGGTGCGGAATACCCTGTGCTCTAATTTGCATCCATTGCCCCTTGTCCTATCTCCACAGACCACTGAAAAGGGGCTGGCCAATTCCCCCTGCATCCCATGCTTAAGATATTTATAAACATTCATTAGGTCCCCCCTTAGTTTTCTTTTCTCAAGACTGAACATTCCCAGCTCACTCAGCCTTTCCTCATAGGTGAGATGTTCCAGGCCCTTAATCATCTTCGTAGCCCATCTTTGGACTCTCTCCAGGAGATCCCTGTCTTCTTTATACCAGGGAGCCCAGAACTGGACACAAAATGCTGATGCTGCAGGCTGAAATGATAGTGAAAGTAAAAGTCTACTAATGTATTATCCACCCCTCCCACCTTTCCTTTCTTGTGCAAAGATGCATATGTTATATGCATTGTTGCATTCCATCCAAGGGCTCTGGGTTTGATTTCAGGAGACTGAAGAACTGTATTCAGTAACAGCCAACAAGCTGATAAATTTGCATGCTGAAAGCAAGCAAGAGAAAACTTGAAAAGGAGGATATTTAAAACCCAGGCTCTGAGATGCAGTCAATTCAGAACATTTGATATGGAATGTAATCCCAAAGGTGATACCTTCCATCACTAGCTTATTGTTTCAGTATGTTACTGCTAATTTGTTTGTCATATCTTTTTGGTGAAGAGGCACTGTTTACCTTCTCAATTATTCTGCTTTTGTAGACTCCTTCTAACACTGACAGAGGAGGATTTCATGAAAGAGCCTTATAGTATAGAGAATGGTAACCATAGAAAAGCTATTATGGCAGAACTGGAATGTGTAAAAACTTTAGGCGTTAAACCACCGCAAAATCTTTGGGAATATAAGGTAAATTTATATACAGTCTGTCATGTATATTAAGTATTTTTAAAATACCTTTAAAAGAAAATTCTTGTAATGCCGGGAGGAGTATTAAGGTAGTAGAATTACCCTTGTAGAAACTGCTCAGTTTTATGAGCTCTTGTATTTGAAAAATGATTATTTGAAAAAATGATTGTCAGACAAATCTTGGAACTGGTATGTCCATTTTATTTTTTCATTTTTGAAATTTGATACCTTTCAGGCAGTAAATCCAGGAAAATCACTCTTTATTTTGTATGCACTGAAGAGTTCTCCAAGACTCAGTCTGTTATACCTGTATTTGTTTGATTACACAGAAGCTTTCCTACCTTTCATCCACACAATTTGCCCTTTGCAAGAAGACAAATATGAAGATACTGTCACAAAACTACTAGTAAGTGTTCAAAACGCCAAATATGCTATTTGCTTTAGATATAAGCATTTTAAGAGTAGCAGTATAAAAACACATTATGAAATAATAAGCATTTCGTAATACAGTTTTATTAAAAAACTCATACAAATTAAGTGGTTACTTGATTATATTGCATGTGATTGTCATTGTAGTGACCATTATCTTTAAGATTAATTTAAGGATCTTAAGACTTTGAATCAGTGAAACTGGTATTTTTAATTTTTTTTTAAGTTTACATGACTATACAAAGGCTGTTCACTCAAAATACCTATATTTTAACAAATAGCATTATAAGTTTTGTCTGTCTATGATGTCCTATAATTTAATGGAATACTGGATTATAGTACTATATACCAGATGGTATAGTGCAGATAAATTACTACTTTCAATGTATGAAAATACAATTTTAAAACAAATGGGTAGTGGAAATAAGCCAGTAATATGTCTGTTTCATAGGAAATCAATTAACAGTCTTTTTATTCTAATTTACAGGACCTTAAAGATCCTTCTTGGAAACAGTGGAGAGAATTCATTGTAAAGTATTTATTTTTGCCATACCAGCTGATAGCCGAGTTTGCTTGGGATTGGCTGGATGTGCACTACTGGACATCAAGATTTATAATTGTAAATGCCATGTTGCTCTCTGTTCTGGAATTATTCTCCTTCTGGAGTCTCTGGTCAAGAAGAGAATTGAAGTAAGTCTTAGTGAGCTTGTTGAAGAGCATAGGAAGTACATGGCTTTATAAATAGAAAGTTAACAGTCTTTGGATTTCACAGTTGCTCACTGAAATTACAGTGTCTAACCACAACTCTGAATCCACACATATACACTAGTACTCATGCCTGAATATCTTTATTTCTCTGAATACTTGAAAGGGTTCTTTATAACTGGTTTTACTGATCAGATGTAGCAGGCGTGGTAATGGTAATAAGCATGTTCTTAACCACTGGGTAAATATTAACTCTTACATTGAGAATTGCCTTTTATGGTAACTGGCATTAGCTGTCAGATGACAACTAAATATATAAGAATTTTGTAATGAGATGCTTACGGTATAGTTACTAAAGGATGGGTCCTTGTGACCATAAGTTACACTGATTCTATTTCTTCTAGAATGATCCAAATTTCTATTTTCAGTTACTGCTGTAGCTTTAATTCAAGCATACTAATATTTCTTCGTAATTTCTGTGACCTTGTTTCATAGTTTTTAGAATTTTCATAGGAAAAACTCTGGTTTGGTGTGTACTGGGTTTTCACTTTCTCTGCTTACAGCTAGGGGCAAAGCATGTTCAAAAAGAGTGGAGTACATGGAAATTATCCATGACAAACCTGGAATTTGACCACTTTAACTGGCTGTGCTTTGTGGTCTGAATAAATTGACTTAATACATCCTTATATAAAAACTGGCATTACTGTATTTTAAGAAGGATTTTTTTTGAGTGCAAAATGATGTTTTAGAGGTATCTGAGTGAGAGCTAAATAATTTGAGGCTACAGTACATACTAGATTTTCTTACAATGTGTAAAAACAAAACAGAAAGTTCCTCTAAACCACTTATTCCTTTCTCCTCTTACCTTTTTCACAGGACTGTTCCTCACAGAATGTGGAGACATTTCTGGAAAGTCTCAACACAGGGTCTTTTTGTTGCCATTTTTTGGCCTTTTATTCCTCAGTTTGTCTGCAATTGTTTGTTTTACTGGGCCTTGTACTTTAACCCAATTATAAACATTGATCTTGTGGTTAAAGAGGTAAGACGCCTGGACACGCAAGTGCAGTGACTTGGCGTTGGAACTTTTGAGCTGTTTAGCTCAAAATGAATGCTTAAATTAAGCTTTGCTTCTTTATATATGTGGCAACAAAAGTGATGGATTATGTTAATGTAAACATACAAAAAAGCCTTAAGGTAAGTTACTCTTAAACAAACCAGCTGATTCCAAATGTGAGGATGGGTTTTATTGTTAGAAAGGGGGTTTTTATTGAAAAAAGAAAATAATTTGCATTTCGGATTTACCTATGTAAAACTTTTACAGTCACATCACCCTTTGCTTGATCAAATTAAACTTCTCTATTCTATCTTGAGCATTATGGTAATTTTCAAGCCTGCCTTAAAATCAGCATCTTCTGTTGTGTTGTTGAGTTGGTTTTTGTAACTTAGAGTTTCATGCCAGCAGTGTCCTCCTCAACTTAAGCTGGGCAAAGGAAAGTGCTTCCTGGATAAACTTGATATTAAAGGTACTTCAGTGTTAACGAAAAGATATGCAGTCTCAGAGCTTGTTCTAAAATTCCTGCTGTTGGAGGCAAAAATGGTTTCAATTTATTGTCCCTTGGAAAATGTGATGATTGCCATTCAAAATTTTTTATTCAGATCAGTTAAACTTTCATGAGTAGCTTCTTTAAAGATCTCTTCTTGAATTCTTTTGCTAATTCTTAAATTCAGGGTTATGTCTCAAAAAGGATGATTTTGGAAAAGTGACTGGGCACTCTAATTACATCTTACTGTAGTATAATGTGTCTGTCTAGATTGGTAAGCAAATATTGACAGGACAGTTACTTGGTGTAAACAGGATTGCCATTTTTTAATGTATGGTTTTTGACTGAAGCAAAGTTAGATTTTTCTAGAGCTTTGTCCCCTTGCATTCTATATTTGTTTGCTGTGGGGTTTCATTTTGGGGGTTTTATTATTATTATTATTTGTATCATTAATCAAACACCTATGAATATTTTTAAAGATTAAAGTCTTTTGAAATCATCATCTGTCCTAAAGAGGCATTTTTTGGTGTGTTTTATGTTGAAGTACTTGTCATTAGCTTTGACTTGTGCAAGCTTGTTATGCAACGGTTCATCTTTAGGTAAGTTGAGGTGAGTGAATAAACAAACACTCCTGGTTCTTTTAAAATCATTGGCTCTTAAAAATTCTATTATTTAGCAATTTGTATTACTGATTTCTCTTCCTAAAAGACATTAAAAAAACTATGAAGTGACCCTAGGTAAAACCATCTTTAGGTCCTTTTGAGGCATATACGCTTCTGAACTTTGCAAACTCATGCAGCCCTGGATGAAACACTTATGGGAAAGGCTGTTGGTCGCAGTAACTGCTACTTTTTTCATGCATCTGTCTTGGTGATGGTTTGCATTTGCACTTCTACATCTTGCTCTGAAATTTGAAAGGTAGAACTTCTCCCCATGCCCGTGGGAAACTCACGAAGAACAAGGAGCTTGAGCCATAGCAAATACAAAACATCTTAGAAAACAGTATTGAGAGAGTAAATACTAGAAAAAAAATACTACGTTTTTTTTTCCCCTCCTAGTACAGATAGGACTACATAAGGTAAATGAGATGCAAAAGTTAAGTTAGGCTTCATAACAGATGTTTAATACTTCAAGCATTTCTTCTGGTTCAAAGTTAACAAATGTTAAGGTAAATGTTAGTGGAAGTTTGATTTGTGTCTTACAGCCAGTGGAGGAGAGATGAAAAGCTTACACTGAATGATACTCTGAATATGAAAAATAAGTGAATATTAATTAATTACTCCTTAATATGTATATGTTTCAGTTACTCCTTAAGCTGATAAACTCAAATTCCTATTTAGTCAAGAAAAGCTTACACATAACTAATTAACTTGCATTTAGTCTGTGCATTGTAGACGTAAATAAGAAGATAAATATTTATTTTGGCCATTCTGGGGTGGAGAAGCTGCAGTGGCAAGAAGGAGGATCCAGAAAGGGGAAAGTCATTTGTTGTCACTACTGTGACAAAAAAAGAAGGAAAAGTTATTTTAGATTTGAATACATACAGAGTTTTCATAGAGACTGATGTTGTATATCTAATACCTACACAAAGGCTGAATCTCACCACACATAAAATCTGGCCACAAAAGGTATTTTTTATGATAGGGAGCTTTAGAAAAACATTTGGCAGCTTCACGGTCACATTCACATGCCATTTTTTGACATTTGTCTTCTAGAGATTCTGAAAAAAACCACAGTAAGTTTGATGTTAGTTTGAGGTAACTAGAAGTACCAAAGAGAATACCAAGAATTGCAACTTCATGTTCCGTATTTGCCATATAAACGGCTCTTATATTTCAAGTGCAATAGGAAGTATATGGAGCTTTAGTAAGACTGAATTGGAGGTCTTTCATGTTCTTTAGAGCTCTATTCTAGGACATCCCAGCAACAGAGAATATAGGACCACAGTTTGGTTTACCAACAATTGATAATTAGTGGAATTATCTTGGGAGATGAAAATACAGTGATTGGATAAAGATGTAAATACTCTTCATGTTCTTTAATAAAGGGACTCTGATAGCTGATTCCTTTTTAGAAAGTGGTATGTGACCCTGCATGCGCTCTTGCTCTAGTGAAGTTGAGTTTGGGAAGATACTGGACATCTCACACATGCTTTTATCTACTAAAGGATATGACATTAAATAAGTTACTAAAGAATATACTACTAAAATTGCATATGTGAAATAAACGATGCAGAAAAGTTTTGTGTTCAGCTCAAACTGCCCACCACTTTTACTAAGGCATTCAGTAAGAAGTTGAGTAAAGTGTGTTTAAGTAGGATAAAATCTATGGCCATATTTCTTTTATAATTGTGGTGGTGTAATTTAACAGATTCTTGGCATGAACATTTTCTTCTACAGCAATGCATTTCAGTTTTGTTGTGCCAACCTAGAAATGGGGCGGGGGGGGGGAGGGGTGTTGTGTTTCTCTCTGCAACGGTCTGTAAATTGAAGAATCCGTGATTGTATTTTGTCTGAGTATTTAACTTTTTGAAAACTTAGCAGAATCCCTGCTTGAGATTGGCTTAGGAGAAGAGCAAGTGTTCAGTTTTGTGAATGACTTAAATTCTGCTATGAAATGGAAGTTTTATTAATTTATGTGTCCACTGCATCTAGCTTACCCTAAGAACAACTAACTCAGCATAAACAACATAAGAACTATTCCTTGTTGCTGCTCCAAACTTAATCATCTCTGTGGTATGCCAGGGACTTTGTTTCAGCTTTGTTTCTTGAGGCCATGCCTACTGTCTTGGCCAGTATTTTAAAATATTGTCAGGTTCTGGTCTGAAACAGAAGTAGAACCTTTACAACCAAATATAAGTGGACTGTAACTTGACATTTAGATAGTGTGAGAGAGAAGATGCTTAGTACTTCAGCAGAGAAAGAAATCAGCAATTTGGGATTCTGTATGAGTTAGTCACTTGGGCAAAGTAAAGGTCGAACTGTGGTAGTCAGAAATTCAGACTTGTAAACAAGTTTATGTAAGGGTCTAAATTTTTGTGGTGCAAATAATAATAAATTTTCAAGCTGATATGCGTTCTAGGTAGTAGCATAAAATTACATGCAAGTAACTGGTCTGGGACCTGAATTTAAAAAACAAACCAACCAACCAAAAACCCCAAACAATACACACACAAACCTAAACAAACAAACAAACAACCAAACAAAAAAAGAGCCCAAACCCCAAAACCTTAAAACCACAAGAAAACCCCCTGCTAACCTGGGGGACTTGTGAGAAGTTACAGTTTCAAAAAGTCTTTGAATTATTGGAAATACTGGAAAATATTTGCTAAAACCTGGGGAGATGTGAACAAATAATAGAAATGTTTTTTTTTCCTGTTAAATATTTGTTGTTTGTTTTTTTGAGATATCTTTGTCCTTCTCTTATACTGCAGCGTGGCAAATATGTTAGTATTTCGGAGCAATTGAACAAAATTTTATCTGGATGTGGTCAGCCATTTATTGCATCTTGTACACTAACAATGTAAATATTTCCAAATTAACATTTTAGGTTTGTGGACACGTTACTTCCATAAACAAACATATTACCTCACTGTTTGAAATGGTAAGTTGTAATTGTGAATTCATTCATAAATTGCAGTTGATAGCAATGGGCTGTGCAACTGATCAGTGGTAGGTATGTCAAAAACTTGTCCATTGTAAACTTACAATTAATTAAGAAAATGTTTTTCTGTGAAGTCAATGACACAACCAGAAGTTAAAAAACCCAAACAAAAAAATAAACCTGCAACTGTTCACTCACCACACACAGCAGCATTGTCTTCACATTCCCACTGGTAACTTTCTATCTTAGGGTGACAATCTGCTTGTTCTGCCTTACCATAGCAGCAGTCATGGTTAAAGCAGCACCTGGAAGTAAGAGAAGTGGGATTCCTTTAGTTCATACTGTTGGTGATTTACGACATTTGAATGGCTTTTATCAGCATGTTTCTACAGGCTGTGAAATAAAAAAACAGTGAATGGATGCAAATGTACAAAATTACCTGCCTAGGAGTCAAAATGGGGTACCTGGAAAAAAAATTTAACTCTTTCATGTAATCATTGATGAGGAAAATGATACGCATTGATCTAGTTGAACTTCCTCATAGATGAAAATACAAGGAATCTTTAAAGCCACTTCAATTTTAAACACAATTATGTGGGTATGTCTTTCTCCCAGCCCCTTCCAAGAAAAAGATTAAATAGCAGAATAGTCTGTCAGCTAATGAATGGTGTATTTTTCTGCCAGTTGTTAATGCTACTGTAGTATTTACTAACAGGGAAGGGACACGAAGATCTGTTAGGAGGTAGCATGCTATCCTAAGTGTTGGCTTATAGCAGAGTCCTTAGATGGTGGTAGAAAAGGTGAGAGCAGGTGAGATGTGCAGCAATGAATAGGTATGGGTGCTGTTTAATGCCATACTGTAACTAAACCTGTGTGTTCAGTATCACTAGAAAATTTGGAAAATCGTCCAGAATTATGGTTTCAAAATTCTGCTTGTCATAATTGGGACAAGGAATTCACAGACTTTCTATCATGTGGTGTTGCTGAACAATACAGATGAGCATTAATGGCATATTTTAATACTTTAAAAAATAATTACTCTTCAGGTGTAGAGGCACTGGAAGCACAGAATAGCAAGTAGAGAAGGTAACAAGGACATGAAAGTAGATAGTTTGTAGGGGGGATTGCTACAAATTACACCCTTTTTTTTTTAACTCCATGGGACAGCAGGATAAATCCACAAGCTGTTTGCCTTCATTGAGTTTCCTCCTGGTAGCCTAAAAGCATCATATTATAGCAGGCACATGATGTTTAGATGGTGTTTAGATTGCCTGAGGAATTTTGGTCTGCAATAGAAAAATTAAATGCTGTGACCTCTTGCTTGCAATTACTTTTTTTTTCCCCTATACTTATTAAATAATTACTTGGTAAATCCACACAAATCGGCATTTAAAAATCCCATGGTATGTAACAGCTGAACAGCAGATGATTGTGAAGGGGGTTCAATACATCCATTTCATGCATAGAAATAAAAAAAATTAAATAAACACAGATGCCTGAGGATTTTACTGCTTTTATAAGATAAAAATATATATGATTGTCTCCATTTGAAAATTTATTTTTACAATTGGCAGGTAAAAATATCTGAATTACAGTATTATTTGAGTAATTCAGTTATAGATGGTTCTTCAGATTTTCTGTATTTTTACTTAACCTGTTCAGCGTAATTCCAAATCTAAACAGCTACAATGTAGCTCTAAACTTAAAGAAGTCACACTTGGTGAGAATGCTTGTCTCTGGTTCAGTTGGTGCAATTCTTGATTCTGTTCAAATGCCATAGACCAAGTACACTCACTTCTGGCTTGTTCTTAACATTCTGTAGCTATGAAAATCCAGACCACAAATAGCTAACTATCTTTTGTGATAAAGCAGCATCTTGCTATTGTGGGACTTATAAAGTAAAATAATTGCCTACAATGAAAGATTGGCAAACTAGAGGTTCTCCATCATCTTCAGGTATAGAATGACCAGAATTAGTCCTTTTTTTGGTGTGTGCTGCCGGTCATTAAAGTAGCAACCACATTCTAGAAAATAGTTTTTAAAATAACAGATTACGCATACAAAACCTTGAAATATGTAGGCAAAGATTCTAAAAGTTTTAGGTCTAAATCATAACTAGAAGATTTATGAAAAATAATAAAATCAGATTTGAACTTTCCATGTATTCTACCCTAAATGTAAGTATCAGACATTTGTTTTAATTTACAATGTATCTGTGTAATAAGTCAGCTTGAGATGGCACATGTAGTGGGGAAATGTATCGTTACAATGATAAACTTGAAAATATAAAACCTTTAGTTAACTACTGTAACAGAAAATCATCTTCCTGTCAGCTGATGTTCAATTATAAATTAAATCGATGGTAGACAATACACTGAAATTTAGTTTGAAATACAAAAGTCTGTTTTAGAATTATTTTACTAATGATTCAAGTTATTTTTCAACAAGACAAATTTTGAATAATTTTCTATGTTATTTTGAGTAATAATAAAATGGGATGAATGTCAGTAGAATCAAAAGACTTTTCTGTTGTAATTGTTAATTTTTTATTATTTTTTTTTGTAGATAGCTTGAATGTTTGAGCTTTAAAGTGTCTCTACGACTTTAGTTCCTCAGCCCTTGGCCAAACAACAACAGAAAAGAAACTCAGTTGTACCATGAATCCATTATTAATGCAACAAGAGTTTAAGGCAAGTAAGAGTCATGTAGATCTACAGTAACAGAATTTTAATGGTTAGAGTTTCTTGGAAGTCTGAGTTATGTTTAACTCAGTTCCCTCATGGATATTAAATAGCCCTAATTAATCTTTTGTTCTTTTGCTGTCATCTGCATACATTCAGCACTTAATTGCTCAAATAGTTACTCGTACCAATCTACTCTGTCCTTGGGCCATCCTCTTCCTCCGAGACCACAGTAGCATCCATAACGTAGGTAGGCAAAAGGAGATCGTCCTGTAGTACATCTAATGGCTCCAGCTAATTCAAGAATTCCTCTTCGATTTCTGAAGTGGGCTTCCCCAGAAGTGTCTTTGTAAACTGTGGAAGAAAAAATCTTTAGTGAATCAAACATGCAGATATAAAATAGTTGGGGGGAGGGTGTATTTTTTTAACTTTGGCAATGAATGCTAGTACTTAAAAAAAAGCGTTTTCTTTTTGATACTTTGGGGCCACACTACTTGATCCAGTCCCTTTTTACCTCAGTCTACAGAGAGCATGGTACCAAACAACATTATGAATAGCTGCAGTGGTTTTCTCACACCAATATAGCATAAATAGCAAACTTCAGTTGTGTTGAAACTGGCAAGGGCAAGCATGTGTTCTGTGGTCTAGGTCCACTGATCTGGTAAGATAACATGCCCTAAGTGTTGCAATATTTTCTCCTTAATCATAACATGCAATTTTGCCCATACTGTTATTTTGTAGAATGTAATGCTTTATATTTGAATAAATATGTCCTCTATGATGGGGATACGTTTTTCCTCATTTTTAAACAAAGAAGCTAAGTGGGTGGGAGTGGGTGCTTGTAGTAATTTCCAGGGAAATTAGAAGAAGGGTTGCTTATTTTTTTCCATTTAGTTTTGTTTGGGTTTTGTTGTTAGTGGGATTCTCACTATTATTTATCCAGAACAAGACTGCATTTAGGGACTTTATTTTCACTGTCCCATAATGGGTACTAAAGTAGTAGGTCCATGACAGCAGATAAATGTTGAGACACCAGGTAGCGTTTTTTACAGCTTCATGTCATCCTTCAGGTTGAGCCGTCACATCAGACCCTTAATGGTAACAGGCAGCATTTCCTTGCAATGCAGGCTCCAAGCTACTTGGCGCACTTAAGAAGCTGGATGAATGCAAAACAAATTAGTGGAAGGCCACTGATTAAGTTGTCTTACTAATTAAACTAATGATTTATTTTTGTATGAGAACAGTTTATAAACCTTAACTCCCAAAACTGGATACATACTGGAAAAGACAAAGAACTGATACATGTGAGAGACATAGGCAAATATTCCTTCAGGTTTGATGATGCTTCCCTGAGAGACTAGTGTCATGCCCCTATGTCTAGTCTGGGTTGGGTTTGTGGTTTATTTTCATGGAGGTTGTGTACAGCTCTATTAAACAAAATGTTGTGGGTGAGGAAAAAGGGAATTAGATTGCGCTTATTTTAATTTAATTGCTTCATAATGTGTCTGAAAAACAAACATACATACCAATTCTGAGGCTACTTTAGGCACCATAAAATAGCAGATGGAGAAAGAAAAAGACCCAAAAAAATCTATACAGTTGTCTTTGAGATTGTAATGACTAAGAGATCAAAAGCCATGAGGTGAATTTCTGAACACTGAAATTAAGTAAACACTAAAGACAGACAGAGAGAATGTAACAGCAAGCAATCACATATTTGTGTTCTGCTTGATTTTAAAAGGGTATTTACCTGTTGCCCAAATGTGAGCCCTGCTATGTTTGGGGCGTTTGAACTTCAAACTTAGTTTGTTACTAGTATGTGCTCTTGAGAGTTCAAATTGTGCTAAGTGCTGTATATTATTACGTCTTTGCAAGATGGTTTGCACTATACCTTCTCACTTTGCTATTTCCTAGTTTTCTGAATAGCTTACAATAGTATTTAAAAATCCAGTCTCTTAAATTTCTGTGGGGAAAATTAAGTGAGGAAACCCCCTTATTTTAGAAACACATTATTTTTTTGTGAAAGATTGTATTTCCTGTAACATTTTACTCTTTGTAATGGGCACAATGCAAACATTGTATAATTGTTTTTGTAGGTATATACTGAGATGCACAGCTCTGTGTAATTATGATACATTCTACCTTGTTTACTAGCACCTAGTAGAGTCTATGATGATTTGTGAATTAAAAAAGGAATTTTAAGCCATTCTTTCAAAGACTGATGCTACGGAAACATTTTTTTTAATGTTAAATGTGTAATATTTCCTATGGTGACATTTCCTTTGTACAGTTATAGTTTTCCAGTGGTTCAGAACTTGAAGCCTGGAAATAAGCAGACCTTGCCAGAAGTGGAAACCTTTGAACCATATGCATTACAGAAACTCTGTCCTTTTTTTGGTTAGACTTGTTCCTCACTTCATAAGTCATCAGAAATGGCCATTTTCTCCTCATCATTCTTACCCAGACTACTTATTTGCTACCTCCACAAACTGTTACCATGTAAAGTTTTTAAGAGGATAAATTTGCCTCTTTTGATCCTGTAGACCAAGCATTGAGAAACAGGTAAATTGCATTTTCTTTCCTCCTCACTTCCCGTGGAATGGGTGACTGAGGACTGACTCAGACCTATCTGACTGAAGCTGGGTGCTCTGTAATGATCACTCAAGGCTGGCAGAAGCAGTGAAACAGTCTTTCATCACTTCGCTTAATGTTCTTCTGGAGGTTTGGGCTGTGCAAAGGATCAAGTCTGCAGGATGATCAAAATGCAGAAGGAATAATAGGGCCATTCTGAGGACAGGAAGTAGAATTGGGGCAGTGAGCTTGGTGGGACCTTAAGTTGGCCCCATTATGCAAGCACCTTACCTTATGGTCTTTAATCATGTGATTGCCCTTTTTCCCTGCCCCCAGACCCTGCTTCACTCCATGCACAGAATCTCTTACAAGAACGAGGCTCTTGTCATTAGAATCCTTCTATTTGCATTTGGTTTCATGAATTTGCAAGCTGTGTAGAAATATATAAAAAAAAGTGCAACACAAAAGAAAATCTCTTAATTAAGGCAGCTAAGTGCTATTCTGGAAAAATGGATTTTATCCTTACAGCTATCAAAGGTTCAGCATGAGGTTAATTTAATCATTTTAAAGCAATGTTTATTAGTAGTATGCTCTCAGCCTGCTGAATATCCTGGGGTTGAGTATCAAACTACTGCCATACTCAGTGAGAGACAGGCTTTGGGTAGTTGTTCCACATAATTTTAAATAGCCATAGGTAAAATTGGGTTCTTATGGGTCACCATGAGAACCTAAAATTACTGGAATATTTTTTTGTGTCAGCCCCCCTACCTATTTGAAAAAGAGGGATGACAGTATAGTTTCACAGTAGCATGACAGTTTGTTCAGATACTATACTCATGAATACCTCAGAAAACCCTATGAGGCACTGGACTGTAAATTACTGCAACTGGCCTTTAATACTGCTTAATAAATAGGACACAGGAGACACACCAAAAAAAACCCAACAAACCAAAAAAAACCCAACCAACCAAACAAAAAAACCTAAACTTGTAAAGTGAGTAGTTGGCTATGCTCAGGTATGAGGCAGGGGTCCTTTAATTACATTCTCATGTCATAACTTATTCATAAAGACTGACTCGTTCTTTCAGAATAACCCAGTTACGATTTTGTAGGCAATCACAGTTCTTGCAGTTCCCAGCTTTTGAACTGCTTTGTAACTTAACTGAGACAGCTCTCTGTAATACCTACAATAAGAGTGTGGGTAACTGTACAGGCTTTGTAGAAAGATTATTATTACATATGCAATCTGCATTCTTATTTTCAATACTGTTTCAAGCCACTTGCACATTACTGATGAATTTTAAAAAATGTAACATGAGACCCTCCAGCAAAACTCCCACGTCGCCCATGTCAGCTGAGAAACGGGCATGCTGTCAGCGTAGCTCCAGTCCACAGCCGTCACCTGGCATCTCCGTGCCTTCCGTTCAGTTGTCACACCTACGTTATACCCAAGCGCGTTAGACAATCTTTCAAAGTACTGCTTTTTAAAGTGTGACTGATCACTTACCGTAGTCACTTCTCCTAACGCTTTTTCCTCTCCCCACCTACTCCTTCCTTAGCTCCCAGACGCAACCAAGCCCCGATCCCCAGAGTACTCACCGGCCGCCAGCAGAACCAGCAACAGCAGGGGCGGCCGCAGCGGCGGCGCCGGGCGCCGGGGTCCCATGGGCAGCGCGGCAGGCGGCTGTACACGGCTCGCGGGAGAGGCAGGGACGCGGGTCGTCAGCTGCAGCGCCTTGCTCTGGGAGCAGTGTGTGGGTGTGAGCCAGAGCAGCTGTGTGCTGGCTGTAAAGGGCTGCTTTCTGCCCCCGGAGCCAGGAGGACCATGCTCTGCTGTCCCTCTGGCCAGAAGGGAGGAGCTGCCGCTGAAGACTGGGAGATTGCTGGGACCTGTCACTCGGGCGGCAAAGCGCCGAGGGGATGCAGAGGGAACCCTGTAGTCAGGTTCTCTGTTCGTCCCTGATGGAGGGGGACTCCACTCCACTCCTCCAGGACTTTCCTGCTCTGGTAGCTATAACTTCTCTTTGAATCATAGCACTTTCTAGATAATGTAACCCAGACTTAAGACGGCAGTGAACTGTGTTACACCCGTGATTAATTATAAACTAGTGCTGAATATATGTGTTTTACCTGTAGTCTGAATTTGCCAAAATTAATTTCCTGATTGCCATTTTTTTTTTGAGGACTATAAAAAACAATTCCTAAACTGATTATAGGTATTTTTACTCTCATTCAAATAGCTTTTTAACCTGCCCTCAATCAAAATAGAGTTACACTGAATATTTTTTGTTTGTACATTGTGTAATCTCTGTGCATTTTTTCCATTCCCTTTACAACTCTTGTGTTATTTTATAACATGTACAGCTAGATGCTACATTGCAATCACAGTTTCATTGCCCCTCTCAACACACAGACAATGCCACTTCCTTCTCTGTTTTTTCCTTCCTCATACATTCCAAGTATTTTGTCAGACCTTTTATTATTGTACTGAAACTAGTGCATTTCCTGCCAGTTGTTCAAGTGATCAGGACTTCTGAAAATTTGGTTATTGATTTGTGTATTTTTGGGGGGTTTGTTTGGGGTTTTTTGGCCATTATTATATTCCAGGAGATGACCCCCATTGGATCCCATAGAGGCCTACATTGCTAGGATAAGGAAGGAGAGAGAAAGACACAGGTTCTTTTATGGAACTTACCACGAACTTGTTCTTGACCATGTCCTCTTGCTACTGGGGAGCAGCTGGTAGTTCTGGGGTGTTTTTTAGTTAATGGTATCTTCATCAAAGAAATAAAACCTTTTGTCACGTGCATACTTAAGGATAATTATACTTTTGCATTAAAATGCTCCAATTTCTGTGTTATAACACTCCTCTTTAATCAGAAAGGAAGTGGAAAACGCTATGTGGTCTGATTACAAAAGACAAAAAGCATACACAGACAGATTTGGTTTTGTTATGCTGTCGTTAAACCATGCTCTATGAAATGTTTGTGTTGGCATTCAAGTTAGGGTAGCACGGGCTACATGGGGAAGCACATCAATGTAAGGTAGGATATTGATAGGCCTTTGTACACCTGATGCACCTTTCTGCAACTTCATGCAGAACACCGGAATTGGTATGTTTGCCCAGTCAAAACTGCATGGTGCTTAAACAAGCAGAAAGGATTATGGCAGGAAACAGGAGCAAGCAGGGTTTCCAGCTTGGGAGCTTGTAATCTGCAAAGGAACAAACGTTGTTCGAGGCTTGCTGTATGACTTCCTGCTGATGATACCCAGTAGCTTCTGCTGCCAGCTAGTCTTTCTGTCCCCGTCTTTTGGGTCTCATGAACATAGGGGACGGCAGCTGCCATGGTGTTTCCCAACAGAGACAGAATAGAATACTAGTGAAATAGGATGTGTGGCAAACACAAACACTGTTGATGACTTCTGAGAAGTCTTGGTAATGTACAAGTCACAATAGAAACCCCATCTATTTGGGACAGATTTTCAATTTTTTAAAAAGATTTTGTTGCTACTGGCATCAACTAGGTCAAAGCAATTTTCTTATTACTCATGGAGTCACCTCACTAATTACTGTTACTCTATTTTCATACTGTCACTTATACTGCATTTGTTTACTGACTCTTCCGGTCAGTAAGTCACACCTATTAGAACATTTAAGTAGTGTTCAACAGCAGTTTAGTGAAACTTCCACCTGAACAGTGTCCCATCCAGCATACCACTGGATATGACAATGAAAACAGTATCCAGGAGAGCAACATGAATTTCATTTCATATTTGTTCTTCAGAAGACTGATGAAAACTGTTAGTGTGCTTAACGCTGGATTAGTGCAGTTTAAACTTTCTCTCAAGGAAGCAAAGTAATCTTAAAACCACTGAGAAATCAAATGACACTGAAATGTTCTGCTTCTATTAGAAAACAGACAAAGATTCAAATTCATAAAAACTGTATGAAGTGACAAAGTAAGGAATGCAAGTCAGGAGTTTTATTTCCAACAAGTTGTAGAAAAAGTTCAAAGGAGAACATCAATTGAAACTGGGAAGAAGGGTAGGGGGCAGAAAGCTGATAAAAGGAAATACTTTCCTTGAGGGGAGTTAGGCTGTCCAGTTAATTGATGTGATATAGCTTAAGAAAATATACCAGAAACACACTGGAGGTCAATACAGATTACACTTTATATAGAGATTTTTTGAAAATAAGATTTAAAGTTCCCTTTACATTTTTAAATAAAAATCCATGAGACAGTACAGACCTGTCATATTTGCTTTTTGTAGAGTTCCTTTTATCTGAAGCATTTGGTAACTGATGTAAGTTATGTGACAAATGGCATGTTCCTACTTACTGATGAGTTCTCTCTTTTCATCAACTGGAGCTGTGTGGGGGCGGGGAGAAATAGTTGCTTTTGAAATATACTTTGTCAGATGAGCTTGCACGTGCTCTATGATTAATTAATTAAGGTGTTTATAAATGCAATAGATAAATATAATTGAGACACACAGTTGTCTCACAAGGGAACATTCTCACAGAATAACAATATTAAGTGCAAATGTGTTCAAGTTAGTTGCAAAAGCCTGTTTTCTGAGTGCCTGTGATTCTGTACATGCAGGAAGATGGTAAGAGTATTTTAATCCAGAATGTTATAAACTTGATATGAAATGCTAGCATGGTCTAAAATATGGTTAACAAAAATGACAGTTATCCACCTCCCTTCAAGCCAGTGAAGACAGTGATTTTGAAAGCAGTCTAATAGTATATTTACTGGCAAAATACTGGTGAATCTGTGCTAATACAAGTAGTTGGGTCCATTAACACTTTTTATTTAGTATGAGCAGTTATTTATACTGAGAAATGAAAAAGCACTGACCGCCTTAGTCAAATTTATGTATACTTATACATATGTATAATATGTATAAGTATACATATGTATAATATGTATAAGATAATATGTATATTATCTTAGTCAAATTTATGTATACTCCATATTTAGCTGTTACACAGATCTGTAGCGATGATGATGAGTGTAAAGTACTAGGGTGTCTGTCCTGGTTTCAGCTAGGATAGAGTTAATTTTCTTTCTGGTAGCTGGTGTAGTGCTGTGTTTTGGAATTAAGATTAGAATCATGTTGATAGCACACTGATGTTTTCAGTTGTTGCTGAGCAGTCACAGACTTTTCAGCTTCACATACTGCCCACATAATGAGAAGACAGAGGGCACCCAGGAAGCTGGGAGGGGGCACAGCCAGGGCAGGTGACCCAAACTGGCCAAAGAGATATTCCATACCATGTTGTCATGTCCCACATGCAACTGGGGGTTGGCTGAGAGGTGTGCTGGGTGTCTTGCGCAGCATCAACTTTGGGTGGTGAGAAATTGTGCTGTTCATCACTTGATTTAGATATATTATCTTTTTGTTTGTCTGTCCTATTAAACTGGTTTTATCTCAATTCACGAGTTTTCTCACTTTAACTCTTCTGATTCTCTCGCCCATCCCACCAAGGGCAGTGGGTGGTGGGGTTGGAGTGAGCAAGCTTCTGCATGGTGCTTAGCTGCAGGCTGGGGCCAAAACAATAACCTAGGGTTTTTAGGTATCTAACCAAAGTCCTATAAAATTAGGATACTTCTGCATTAAGTATGTGGTAATTCAGCTATATAATGTATTTATTGCCCCACTGAATTAATGACCTCATACAGAATGGTGAAAGAAACTGTTTTTCCATTGTTAGAGATGGGAATGGAGGAAAGGTCATTTGCCCAAAGTTTTATATGATGGCAGAGCTGGGAAACTGTACCTTAGTGTTCTGCATCCCAGTTTAAGTCCCAAATGGAGTTCTTCTGTGGAAATGTCTCATTGAAGAAATTAAGGAAAGAAAATGCATATCTCACTGTGAAGGTATCGGAATAATTAGAGTTGAAGAGCTGATTCCAGCAGCAAGTCAACTAACTGTATTTACTTTGTTGCTGCACTTGGCAAATTTCACTAAGCTACCCCACATTTTCCTAACAATTGGACTGGGACACAGGTTTAGCCTGGAATACATCCCTTCCAAGTGTATCCTCCTTCAGATACTGAATGTCCAAAGTACACCATCAACTTTACCATTGTCTGTCTTCAAAAAAAACCAAACCAAAACCAAAACCCCAGCCTTTCTTACCCAAGTACTTGTTTGGAAACATTTAGTGCTTTTGTTTCCATTTGTAGAGGTTTGGCTAGTCTTCTTTCATGTCTTTCCATCTTCTCTTAGTTCCTTTCACAAACAACGCCCCATTTACCAATGTCTTCTTCAGCCCGTGTTGTTTGGGATGTTGTCCCAAAAACTATGAGAATTGTAAAATATAGATTGAAGAGACAAGCTTATATGGAAGGTCAGAAAACATTCCACTAAGCCATTTTATAGTATATGTCAGTGTACTTGGTTTTATCTCAAATCTCTTCCTAGTCTACAGGACAAAATCAAACTCTGATTTAAGACTAGACCAGCCTATAGTGAAACCTGTAATGTCCTTGGTAACAGTAAGCCTATAAGTAGCATAATATCTTCCAAGAGAATTACGGGAACTGTGTTAGTAGACTTGTCCTTTATATGTCCTTTGGCAGCATTGTTTTTCTGTCCATTCTGCAAAAATACTGTCTAGTGTAGCTGCCCATAACAGACAGTTGTGTGCTGGAAAGGTTGTTATTATGTAAATGATCCTGAAACTGATTTACAGTTATAACATATGCAGAGGAGCTAAATTACTCCTACAGTTTTCATTTTTCATCTGTCTCTTTTTTTTGCCTTTGTTTTTTTCCGTTACAGATTATACCCTCTGCTCCTTAAGTATAATGGCTACTAGTGCAAAGCCCATCGTGTGCATACAATCGCTCAGGCAAATAACAAGATTGCAAGTATGTTTTTTACTATATGTTGATGCAACTCTGTCCATGTTTATGATGTGGAAATACATTGTCTCTGAGCAAAGGCACAGACTGGAAGATTCTGGGTAAGTACTCTATAAATAATTTCTGGCTTGCTTAGCTCTTACATTTTGACAGTCATCTACAGAAGAGGAGACTTAGTAATGCAACTCTTCAATTTTTTGTAAAACAAAATCTGAAATCCCTAGCCTATCTCTGGAAGGGTGTTTGGCTGCTTTCTTTTATATAGGTTACATCAACTTGGATTCTTGAAATGGCTGATGTAATGAGCAGGATGATGGGATAGAGTGACCTCTCGGCAAGTTTGTGGGTGATAACAAATTGGGGGGAGTGGTTGATACACTGGAGGGCAGGGCTGCTATTCAGATGGACCCAGTCAGACTGGAAAAATGAGCTGCTAGGGATCTCATGAAGGTCAGCAAAGGCAAATGTAGAGCCCTCAATCTGGGTTGGCATAACCCCATGCAGTAGGATAGGTTGTGAGTTGACTGAATAGAGAGCAGCTTAGATACTACTGTTTAGCTACTAGCTGCTATTTTGAAGCTGGCCATGATGGTGGACAAGTTGAATGTGAGTTAACAGTATGCTCTTGTAGCAAATGTGTCCAGCTGCATGCAGGTCTGAATGTAACCGGTAGGTTTGGAAGGAAGAGATTCTTCCCCTCTATTTGACACTTGAGAGACTACAACTGGAGTTGTGTGTCCCATTTTAAAGAAAGGCATTGTCATAATAAAGCAAAACCAGGTAAGACCACCAAACTGTTCAGGGTGCCGCAGCCCATGATATACAAGAAGCTGAGAAAGCTGGATTCACTCAGGTTTAAAGATGATGGCGAGGGAAGGTCATACTACCCTAATGGTAGGGTGTAGGAAAGCAGGAACCAGGTTCTTCCCACAGGTGTACTAGAGGCAAAGAGCACAAGTTACAGTCTGGGAAATTAAATATAGGAAATAATTTTTCTTTCTCATGAAATAATTTTTCTTTCTCATGATGGCCAAATAAAGAAACAGCATGCTCAGAGAAGCTATGGTGGAAACTCCACCCTTAGAGACGTTCATAACTCAACTGGAAATTGCCCAAAGGAACCTGTTTTGATGGGACTGGCCTTGAGCAGAAGGTTGGACTGCAGACTTGTGATCATGCCTTACCACCTACATGATTCCAGGATTTAGTGATGTGATAGCAAATAGCTTCAAACTAGTAGTTCCACCCTGCCAGGGAAAGAGACTCCACTGCCACTTTTCCTTTTGCCTAAAGGTTTTCATGAAACTATGCCCTGCAGGCAGGGAAGGCAGTAGGCCTGTACCACTGCAATAACAAATTCATTGATAATTATTTTTTCCACCTATCACGAACTAAGCTATGGAAACACACAGGCAAAATCATCTCTTCTGCTTTCAAAGAAAGTGAAGACTGCCAATTTTTATTATCTAGACAGCTTTGTCACAAACAAGCAATGACCTTTGCATAAAGAACTGCTTTCCTACCATTTTATCTCACTGTTCTAAAATTCCATTTTTATGTCTTTGTCCTTGTCGACCCTTTCAGAATCTTCTTACAGTTCTGCTGCAGATTTGTATGCAGTACTCAAGCTGACGATAGACCATGGATTTCTACAGACTGTGCAGACTACACTCCACTAACAGGGAAGAGACAGAGATGCATGTATTATGATTTTGTGTAACTTTTCAATTTAGTATGTCTACTAGCTCTTTGTTTTACATCACTTAAAAATAATATGCATATGTTTATTTGTTCACCTCTTATTGTTTTGTTTTTCATCTTATCAATGGCGCATTACAGCTTGCTTTCACAACCTCTTTTGTGATGTGTGCTTCCTCAGCTGTGAAGTTTTTTGCAAATAGATAGTTGGCAGAAAATAAACCCCCTAAATTATGTGTCCATCAAAGGAAAGATGAGTAGAATGAAGCCCTTGTCTGTTCCAGGCTACTCATTACAAGAGCTATCTATCTTTAAACATCTTAAATGCCACCCAGACTATGTTGGGAACTGGGAAGTTAATTTATTGTTAAGAGATGTAACCCCTGGAAGTACTGAGGGATGAGGAACATTGGGATTAGAGAAATTAAGAGAGCGAAAAAAGTGAATACCAAAAATCTGGTATCTTAAGACATGTGGGATCAAAAAGGGGCTCAATAGTGCTGAAGAACTGAGTATGGGTTAGTTGTCACGTAGGCTTTAGATATCTTTCCTTGCTGTTGCGTTGTCTTCCATCTTTATTCTTTGCATTTGCAGTGCAGTTGGGATGAAGAGTAATTGATCCAGAGAACTGTCAGCATTAACATCATGATTTGCCACACCTGAAGTAAACCAGATACTTCCAAATCAGCCAAAAGATGTCATAGTAATTTGTTGAGGAGTATACACAGAGTCTAAGTGCACAACACACGTCAATGTTCAGAAGAATGTTTGCTTAGCTACCATTGCTTAGCTACTAGCTGCTATTTTGATTTTAGTGAGAAGGGAGGATGCTCATCTCAATAAAATGTAAGAATTTAAATGCATTCTCAAATCTGGGCCATGATGACAAATGTTGAGTTTTTCCATGTAGGCCTATTTTCCACTGCATTTGGAAGGCAACAAATAGCATGGGTACTCTATAATACAAACAGTGTATTCTGTAATTATGCTTATGCCTCTTTGCAGTATCAATTACTGGGTTAAAATACTTTTTCCTACAACTAAGAGTTTATGGTTCTAAAGGCTTTATATTCCTTTAAGTGATGAGTTATGGACCACAGATAACACATTCAGGACAATTATGATCTTGCAGACTCATTGTCAGAAAAAGCTTAAGAAAATAGTGGAGCCTGAAGGTAGCTGCTGAAGTCTCAGTACCTTGTAAATATGACAGTGCTCAGGGGAGGTAATGATACTTAACTCTTACAGAGAGTTCACTGACTTCAAAGAATGTAGAAACGTTGGATAATTTCCATTGTACAAATTGAAAACTAGGACATCAGTGCATTTGGCAGTCTTAAGCCTTGGTCTTGTTTTCTTTTAATATAAGAAAGATGACCTGATCCAAATACCTAAATTGCTTCCTTGGTTTAAAATAAAACAAATCCCTAATGGTGATGCTGTATTTACCAAATTTCTTAAAGTCACCTAGAAAAATTGTCTACAGGTCCTGTAACTAATAAAGTTCATACCATCTTAAACACAGAAGAGCTGTATGCTTTAAAATAACATGTGTCTTGTTCCTATGCATAAAGGAGAAAAGCTTTGAACTGCCTATGAGCCGCCATCATAAAATTAATACATCAAATGCCATAAACTACCTCATTTGTGAGGGAAGTCTCATTGGTTTTGCATTTGTTATACAGAATAAGGGAATTTTCTGTGTGTAATATATACACACACATATATACTATAAACATAATATGACATAATATACTGTGTAACAGGCCTCGCTAACTGGCATGAAGATGTGCAAGATAGCAAGAAAATACTGGGGAGCTAGGAATCAGTAGATCTTCAAAACCAATAGTTTTTTCTTCAACTGTAAAAGGAGTGAGTCTTGCTAAATGGATTTAAATTCTTTAAAGAATTTACCCTGAGGTACATATAACATTAAGTCATAGGTGATCTCAAGAACCAATAGTCAAAGGGTGACTATTAACAAATTAGTTCTTTCCTCTGAGGCCTTTAGTAACTTCCAAGTTTCAAATTTATGTTGTAGCTTTCACTGATTAGCCTTTGCAAGTTTGCAGAAATAAACAAACATATTCCCAAACAACCATTTTATATCATCATCAAACTCTGAGATGGCAAGTACCAAATATATTTTTACGTTTTTATAGTGTAAACTCAGCACATTCTAATTGTGGCACAGTTACTTATACATTTTCATTTAAATTATGTTGGATGGTAGAAATTTTGTCAAGTTTTATGACTATGGCATCCCAAAAATAGCAATAATATGGTGCTGCATAAAAAACATTGTTGACTATATTCAGATTATCTTTAAAAATAAAGAGCTTATGCATACCTGACATTTTTACTTCACAGAACAACACAGTACTACATATACAACGTATCCTGAACTTTATGTGTGGTTTGCATATTTAAACTTAATGGTGATCTGAGATCGCTGTGAGATCCTATGCTTTTCATTTCCTAATTTGGTTTGGAATTCTTTAATGCTGGAATAATGTTTGTTGCTTTAGTTAGTTCCTCTTTGAGAAAGAAGAAAAGATAAAACCTTATTAGTTTATGCACCATGTAATCCCTAGGAAGGATTTGCCAGGAACAGATAATCTTTACTTGTTTCCAAGTCTTATTTAGCATGGAAGGTCAATAGGAGCCATACTGAAACTTAATTATATAAACCACTCTAATTAATATTGTAAAATAATATACTAAATTTCTGTTTAGATTTGGGGTGTTTGGGTTTTTTTGATAGCCAACAAAGAAAATACTGTATAGTATTTATTTTAAAAAACAAATGTTAATACTGTACATCATTCCTCCAAAGGTATGGACATTCAAGGATAAATGTGTTGAGATGCTGCTGAAGGTTCATTTTTTTCACTTCCAATCAAGCAGTAGTTTTCATTCATTTTTGTTGAAGTAACAGAGTTTGCCTAAGGATGCGTGCAGACATGTTTTGCATATACCTGCAATGAAGTCAAATTAAAACGTAAAGTCAAGTCATTAATTCTCTGTAATGACTTCATGCCTAATCCTAGGGAAGGGAATGCATCCTTCGGACAGAAAGGAAGCACTAAAGCATGGAATCACAGAATGGTAGGGGATCGAAGTGACCTCTGGAGATCCAACCCCTCTGCTAAAGCAGGATCACGTTGAGCAGGTTATGCAGGATTGCATCCAGGTACATTTTGAGTATCTCCAGAGAATAATACTCCACAACCTCTGGGCAGCCTGTTCCAGTGCTCTGTCACCCTAAAATGAAGAATTTTTTCCTCATGTTGAGATAGAACTTCCTGTGTTCCAGGTTGTGCCCACTGCCCCTTGTCCTGTCACTGGACACCACTGAAAACAGTTTGGCCCCTTTCTCTTGACATCCATCCCTTAAGTAGTTTTGAGTCTTGATAAGATTCCCCCTCAGCCTTCTCTTCTCTGGGCTAGAGACCTAGCTCTCGCAGTAAATAGTACAAGCACCAAACAATCACATTCTTTCATATAAAGAAATACATATTTTGTACCACAGCACATATATCACATCCCCCCTTCAGTTTTCTGTACTGTGCATAATTAGCTGATTACCCCATGACTGGAATTTAGGTGGGTCCTTTTATGATCATTTTGATTGCAAGTTGGAGGAAGAGAAGGAACTGCAAGCAGTTCTAATTTTATTCAAAATACTGGACTTGGGAACCCACATGAGAACACTGAGCAGCACAATCCCTTAGAGAAGTTGCCATTGAAACAAGTGTAAATGCTTACTGGTAAGCTGCTACTTTACATTTTTTGTTTTAGTTTGGTTTTTCGGTCTTTTAATTTTGTCTTTCATCACTTTGTTTTGGCCTCTGTCCATCATCATCTTTGGCTTCTGAAGTCACTGGTCTTTTATTCAAGAGAGCTGAAGGTCAGAGCATCCCATCTGACTTGTATGCCACAGGCTCTGAAATTTCTTGTACCAGCCCAAGTAATTTCTCTTTGAGCAAGTCATATTTTCTATCCATCTAAAACCTATAATTAAATTTGGAGTCACACAATTTTAGAAGATAAGGCACTTCCTGTTCTATTAACAGAAGTACATCTTGTAAGGGGCCTGTGGCTGGAAAAAGTTGAATTGACTAGGCATCAGAAGTAGAAATGGTATAGCCTAGTTGGGAGAAGATTTATTTACTTAATCCAGATTGATTTAGAGCAAAATGGGACTAGGCATATTTGAAGTGGGTCATATTTGTATAGTAAAAATAAAATTTAATAAAGACAACCTTTTTTTCCTCACCGAGAAAAAGGTGGTTTATTCATTGAAACATTTGTTAAAGGTAATAATTTGGGAAAGCCTTTAAGAAAAGGAAGGAATGGCAGCAAGTTCAATACTAGAATGTTTCAACTGACAGACAGGAGAACTTTAGTCTTGAGAAAATATAAATAAAGCATTAACAGTATTTACTACAGGTTAAGTTATGTCCTCAGTTCAACTAGTACATTCCTACTATCTCTAAAAAGTAACAAAGAAGACTGTATAAAACTATGTAATACCTGTAGATTAATAAATCTACAGAAGAAAGTACATTTTTATCACTGCAACAGCTGCATAAAAACTGAAAGCTCAAGTTTACAAATTTAAATAATGAGACCCAGGATAACTGAAGCTTTACACAAAATCAGTGGCAATCTAGAGATATAATCTTAGAAGAGGCTAGCTACTTGTTTTCTGTGCTTTATATTGCTAGTGCTGCTTATTCTATCAAGGGTAATAATGCTGTACTTTTTAAAGTGAGGCTGACATGCCAACCTCAGAAGGCTGGCAACATTTCCTTTTAAAATAGCTTCCAACAATGATTTACTATAATTAGACATGTTCCAGACTGAGGTTTGGAAGAACGTTAACCCTCTTGTCAATTTAAAACCTCCTTTTTTATACAGAAAATGGGTGGGGTGCCATATTTTAGAGTACAGCATTCAAGTTAAAAACCCAGCTAAGGTTTGTTTTGAACCTTACAGCATACGAGGCTCAAAACTCCAATTTTGTGGAAGCACAAGTGTGGAAACACAAAAATGGCTTTATAGAACAGATTAAAAGAGAGTGAAATAAATGAAAAGTTCATTAAAGCAAAGCTACAATAAACAGGACCACTCTTGCATGTTGTAGCAACTTTTACGTTAATGACAATGCAATTCTCTTGCAATTGCAGTTGTTTCCTAAAAACATTCCTCCATTACCTCATGTATCCTATATCCTGCTTTGCAACATCTGTGTAGACTAACACTCTTTTGAAAGGTCTTGCTGCTCCATCAGTACCACCATATACTGCCTATTCACCTGGATTCTCTTCTATACTTCAGAATTAGAATTCTGTGAAACTAAGTGTATTGTTAGTCCACTTTCACAGAACTTTGATCACTTCTGAAATTGGATATATTTATAGGATTAATTTATATATTCCTAGATGTTTACAATACAGTTCGTAGCAGAAGTTATGTCAGCACTACTAAATTAGGCAGTGATAGCATCATTATTTGCACTTGCTTCCCAAAGATCTTAAGCAGCTTGCATCCTCAGGAATACTGACTCAGATAAAATGTTCTAACCTTACTTCTTCAGATAATTTATTTCTTCATAGTAACTCCCTGTGGAATCACTAACTTCCAAACATTGTGTTACCTGTATAGCAACTTTAGTGGTGAATCAGTTTTATAATTCACCTTGAGATTTTAAATTTTTGTAGTTATACCAGCTTGCATAGCAAGATTCTCAACAGAGGGATGAAACATGATTCTTTGAATAAAATACTCTCTTATGGTATCTATAGCATCATTCATTGGCTGTCACAAATCATCCCTTATTTTCCATGTGCCTTACCATAGTTTCCAGGACAATCTGCTCCATAATCTTGCTGGGCATACAGGTGAGAATTACTGGCCTGTAGCATTCTGGGTCTTCCTTTAGTTTCCTTTTTTAAAAGTGGGCATTATGTTTCCCATTTTTCAGTCAGTGGGAACCTCACTAGACTGCCACGACTTCTCAAATATGAATAGTGGCTAAGCCACTTCATCTGACAGTTCCCTCGAAACCTTTGATATTCTTTAGATGGTTTCAAACTTGATCTTCTATATTCCTTCATTCTCCCAGTCCCTGCCTTTGCCTTCTGTGACTTAGGTGGTATGGCTGGAGCACTTGCTGGTGAAGACTGAGGCAAAAAAGTTGTTGAGTACCTCAGCCTTCTTCATATGCTAAGTAACCAGGTCTCCTGTTTTCTTCTGGAGAAGGCCCAGATTTCCACTCGTCTTCCTATTATCACTGAGCTATAGAAGCTTTTTCTTGTCCCTGAGATCCCTGGCCAGCTTTAATTCTATCAGGGATTTCCTAACCTGATCTCGGGCAGCTTGGATAGTTTCTCTGTATTCCTCCAAGGCTACCTGCCCTTGCTTCCACGCTCCATAGGATTACTTTTTGTAGATTCATGGATACAGGAATATTTTGGCAACGTGCAGATCAGTCATCACCAACAGTGTTTTCACTAAGTGATGTGCCCAGCAATCAAAACTTTAAAAATACATCAAAAACAGATGCTAGAAAATCGTATGCTTTCCTTTCACCTCTCTGCTCTACACAGCAGCAGATTCTCTGCTTCAAATTATGAAAAACCCAAACCACCAGAAACCAAAGCAAACAAAACCGGAATACTTAATAACTGATACTCTACCAAAAGACACATTTAAAATCAGTATTTTCCCGGGTTCATAAACACCCATCCCAGGGAGTGCCGCGGAAACCTCGGGCCATGTTTGCGCCCGGGAACAGAAGCCGCACGCCGCAGGGCAGCACCCAGGCTGCCGTTCCCAGGCCCCAGTGCCGCTCCCACCGACCTCTCACCCCCACCGGCTCGTTGCTCCGCATGCGTTTCACGGGTAACAGCGCAAGGCGCCACACCGATCCCCGAGGTAACGCCCCCATAACTGCCGCGGGGACGCGAGGACGTCAGCAGTCCCGAGGGACACCGCCCTGCGCCCTCGCGAGCGCATGCGCGCCGAACGCCCGCAAGCGGGAGGTGAGGCACTGGCCAGGAGCCAGGAGCATGCGCAGTAGCACAGGTTACTCGCGTCACGGGTCGCGAGGAGTTCCACGGGACGCTGCGAAGAGGCTTCCGGGAGAACCAAAGGAGAGACCTAAAGGTCTGCAGCGTCAGGCTGCCTGCAGTAGCGTCTCCGGGCGGTGGCAACTGATGGTCTCATTGCTGTCCGTTGTATGTTCAGCTAGCCGTCAGCCGTAGCTCACGCGGCCCAACGACGGCCCGCGCACCTGGCAGAAAGAAAGAAAGAAAGAAAGAAAGAAAAGAAAGAAAGAAAGAAAGAAAAAAAGAAAAAAAAGCAAGCCGGTGGGGAGGGCTCTGTTTTTAGGCAGCCAGCCAATCAGCGGCAAGAAGTTCCATAGCCACCACCAATCGAAAGTGTCAGTTTCCAAAACAAGTGCGAGGAACCAATCGGAAAGCCCGCAACGCTAGCGCTCCGGTCGGGTCAGGCTGCCCGCACGGCCTCCCAGCAGCAGAGGGCGCGCTCGGAAGACGGTGACAGCCGCGGCACTACCGGGGGCGGAGCAGGAGGGGCGCTGCCGCTCCCGGCTCGCTGGCTCCGCCTTCCGCGGCGCTGCGCTCCCGCGGGCCTGAGGAGCAGGTAGGAGCTATGCAGCGGGGGGAGGGGAGGAGCCGCGCTCCGTACCCTCCACGCGCGGCGGGACTTCTCCGCCGGAGGAAGGGGCGCGTAGGTGCGGGCGGCGCCGCCTGGCTGGCCTGTTCCCGTTCCGTCCGTTCGGTGGGGCGGGCAGAGGGAGCTGCTCCCGTCCCTGCCCTCTCCTCCCACCACCGCCGCCGCGCGGCCAGTGCTGCCCGCTCCCCTGATGAGGGTGGGGCTAGGCCGCTGTGGGGTCCATCGCCTCGATCCTCCTGGAGCACCGGAGTGGCCCTCCGTCTGTAGCTCCCCAGCGGAGAGGATGGCGGGCGCAGTCGGTTACGGCCGTCCTGGGCTCCGTGGGAGTTGTTCGGGCCGTGTAGCGGGCGCCTTTGGAGAGTGCTTCCTGTCGGTGATGGGAGCTGTTTAGAGCGAACAAAGGTGGCCGCAGGAGGGCCCGCTCTGCGCGATGCGGGCGGCGGCGCCGAGGGGCTTAGGGTAGCGGCGGTGGGCTCGGAGCCCGCTCAGCCCATGTGTAATCCGGCGCCGGCGCGTTTGCCGCGGCCGCCTTCCAGGAAAACTGGCGTTCTACAAGCTCTCCTGTTGCTTCGTGTCTGGAACAAAACCTCAGCATTTGACAGGAAGAGCGACGTGGGCCGGAACGGCGTCCGACAGTACCTCGCGTCCTCTTGTGCCGCCGGGGTCGCGTTTCTCGCGGGCCTGGTTTTGGGGCTGCTTGCGCTGAGAAGTGCGTGCTGTATCGCGTGCTCTTACTCGTCCAACTAAAGGGAAAAAATAACGCCGTTTGACGTTTCTTTACATTGATGAGACAGGATTGTCGGTTGGGCAGCATGGTTACTGTTTTGTCAGAGAAAGTCTTAATTGTACGACAGGAAGTAAAAAAAAAAACAAAAACCACCAAAAACCTCACTAGCCAACCCCCAAACCCAAAGACTGCCAATTGTAGTAATCAAAATCAACTACCAATGGAGTGTCTTGGTGCAAACTTTGTTGATAAATGTTGATTTATTGGTTTATATTCAGCTTGATTTTTAAAATCTGTTACTTATTAAAATGTCTAAGAGAACCATAAGGCAAAGGCTTTCAGCCCCACTTCATTTCCTAGGGATATGGAGTGACTTTACAAAAGCATCTTTGTTCTCTCTGTTTTCTTTCATGGATTTAAAAGAATCTGGGAAAGCTATGAAAATAGCAAACCTTGAACAGCTTATTATTTTGTGGGTGGGGAATGAGTGGGAGGAGATGCAATTAAAAAGGTAAATAAAGAATGTGGGATAAAGAGAAGTTAAGCAGTTACTCTCTGTTTGATTTAATTTACTTCATATAGATATTTAAATAATTTTGGCAATTGTTAAGGTTGTTTATAGAAACTGAGTTATGTCTGTGTTAAGTGGCTTTTCCAGCTGATATAATGGAATTGTGTGATGATAAGAAGTATTATATTAGGCAGAGAAATTAATTCAAGACTATTGAAGTATGTGTCATATGCTGTTTTCCCTGTTCCCCCCCATCATCTAGGGAGTTTGAAATGTCTTACGTAATGGCCAAGTGATGCATGAGTATGCATATTAATTTTTTTTGTGCCTCTGCTATCTGAGGAAGATATTTCTAAAAAGGTTTTGCGTTAAGTTTTGTACTTTCCCATGCTCATCTTGATGCCACAGCAAGTCTGTTGAGCAGTTCTCTGTAAGGCATCCTTAAATTTGCATTGTAGTCCATTATCTCTAGTCATCTAAACTGACAGATAGTTAGGATGAGCAATAAAATTGCTTTGAGAAGTCTTCTTTGGGTCAGGCTTATTCTATATTGGGTGGGTGCTTTGCGTCTAGTTTGATTCTTGTCTGGATTGGAACTGAGGGTAAAGGATATGTTTTTGTTGGTGGCATCTCTGGGAAGCAGAGCAGAGATATGTGTGTATGCCACATCCTTTTCTCCGTTGAGGTAGAGGCCTGCTTTCTTGTTCCCCTGGTGTGGGTATTGCATGTATATAGCTTTTTGTATCCAGATGCCCAAACACATTATGCTTGCTGCCACTGTTAGTGGTACAGGATGTAGCTTTCACACCTTATAGGAGAAACGAATTTATCTTGCCTGTCTCTAGTAATTTATTCCTTCCTGATGTTCTGTTTCAGTCTTTCCCATTCTCTTTGCAGTATTCCCTTTATTTAAGGATCGAGAGTGTAATGTCTCTCTTTTAAAGTACAGTTTTTCTGTATGGAAACATCGGTGAACTGGTTTCACCACCTCTTATTGCTGATGAAATTTTTTATATATGATGGTGTAGATAAAGGGTTAGTCTTTGACTGAGTTGATTTAATATTTGGCTACCTTCTCTCCAGCCTGCATTATAAAGAGTGAGAAGGCTGGTGCTAGAATACAAAAGAGGGTCTCAGTGATCGGTGTAATTTTCACTAGAGTTACACCCTGGCCAAGGTTCATAGTTCAGCTGAAAGAATGAGACTGGTAGAGATCCATCAGCAGCACTCACGATAACATTTCAATGTGCTTTTTACTGTACAAAGAAGTAATTTGAGATTCCTGTACTCCAGTAATTGCATTAGTAGTGAACTCACAAGCATGGCAAGACAATATGCCTCTGTATCCTAAAACACATCTACACAACGTACTCAGTTGTCTAGTTTTAGTTCTGTGCCATGAGGAACACTAACTTCAGTTCTTATCAGCATTTAGGCCTGAAGGGGCAGAGAATGCTTATTTGAAGTATTTGTAATAGGTGGAGTGACTAATATAAACAAGAAACAACAGAATTACTTGGTCAGCTGAAGGTCATTGATGCCTGGTGGTAGTAGATCTGGTCCCTAAATAGTATTATGCTTTTTTTTTTTTTTTTTTTTACTTTTTATTATCCATTAATTCATCTATCTCTAAATAAGCTGTCTGGAGAACTGTATGTAGCTGGAGAACGGATTAGACCTGCCCAGTTCCCTACCCTTGGGGACTGAATGTTAAGCCCAGGCAATCTGTATGCATGGCAAACTGTAGATACTTGCTCCCCAGATTTGCAATTGAGAAATGGAAAGCCTAGTTTTATGCAGTGTGACCTTCCTTTTCATAATAACAAAGGCCTGAATTCCTTCTGCAGAAAAACTCAGTCGTCTGCATTCTGTATAGAGTTACAGACTTGCATTCCAGAGATCAATTTTGCTTTGCAAGCTAACTTAGCAATTGTTATGTTCAAAGCCCTTGTGTCTGAAGAATTGTCGCAGACATACCTTAAATACTGTGAATGTCTTTTAAAACTTAACATTGAATGCCACAAAGTGGAAAAATACAGAAAGCAAGAAAATTGTCTTGCCCTTTCGTGGAAGCAAATAAGCAGTGAGAGGCATAAAAGAAAAGTGTAGGCAATCTTGACTGCCAGAGCTGGCACAACCTTTTATTTTCCCTCCATGTCTCCTATCTGTATAACTGAACCAGCATCTATGAGACAAGGCGATATTGATTACTGGCAGTGTACTTCCTGTTACAGGGTTTTGGCTTCTGTGAAACATGATGAATTACAGCCTGTGATAAAGTCAAAACAAAATAAAATATAAATTGTTCTTTACTTGTTTAGGTTTAGGCAGTGCTTTTTTTTTTTTCTTCCCTTGTATCAGTTCTGCCTGTGACCATAACGACTGATACATTAGTCTGCCTTTTTTTCAGATCCTCATGCCTTTTTTTGGTTCCTTTTTTTTCAAGTAAAGCAGCAATGTCAGTTTTGCTTTTCTAGTATTAGTTAAAAGCAACATTCTAAAATGTATGTACATATGTATATTTGATTTAAATTCTGTCCCTGCAGAGAAAGGAGAAAAACTATTGTTAAATAGGTGGAGTTTTTTAAACTTTCAAAGTGGGTGAATGATATTAAAAACCAAAATATGATTTTTCATTTGCCTTTTATGAGTCTGACGTTTTTCCAGTTGTTCAAGACGATCGAAGAATAATTTGGCACACTTTAACAGCATCTCTATCTGAAACAATTTTTAATCCTCTGCAAAACCATCAAATATTGGGGCAACTTGACTGTCAAAGTGTGTTAAAGAAGGATAATTTTTGCCTGAACATCTTATGGATGCAGATGAGTAAGTAGGGAAAAAATGGAAAACTGCTTTGAATAATAAATGATGCCACTCGTGTATGTTCATTGCTTGCTAGCTGTTCTTTTGTCTGTGATGTCAATTTGTAACATTTCCATTAACTTTATTGTTACGGAGAAATTATACCTGGACATCATTGAGTTTCAATACAACATTTATTCCTTAATATTTATGGTAGAGGTAATAAATAAATTTAATTTTACTGGTAGTAAAGCTGATCTTAATACATGTCCAGATCTTCACACGTGCAAGTCTCTTGTGTTGGTAAGGTATTACTTTGTCAGTTGTTAATTGTGAGAATTTCTTATTCTTGCTAGGCTGCCTTTGAATTCTAAAACCTAAACCATAAATGAGTAAATAAAAACTACTCAGATTCCAAATAAATTTCCTTTTAGTGTTTTTATTTAGATTTCTTCATAGATACATTATTGTTATTCATTAAAATATTTATAGTAAAAGTCTTTAATATATATAGGCTACAAGCACAACCGTCTTATTTGTGGAAGAAAAGATGATGCGTAAAGTAACCTTGAAAAATGGTTACAAAAGGTGTTCATAGTTGTATCCTCTATTTATATATCTAAACAAGCAATATGAATCATAGAATCATAGAATGGCATAGGTTGGAAGGGACCCCATAGATCAGAGAGTTCCAACCCCCTGCCACAGGCAGGACCACCAACCTCCAGGCCTGGAGCTACACAAGGTTGCCCAGGGCCCCATCCAACCTGGCCTTGAACACCTCCAGGGACGGGGCATCCCTCCTCTCTCTGGGAAGCCTGTTCCAGCACCTCACCACTCTCTCTGTAAAAAACTTCTCCCTAATACCCAATTTAAACCTTCCTTCCTTTAGTTTTAATGCATTCCCCCTTGTCCTGCCATTGTCTACCCTTTTAAGAAGTTGAATCCCCTCCTGTTTGTATGCTCCCTTCAGGGACTGGAAGGCTGCAGTGAGGTCTCCCCAGAAGCAGCTTTCTCTTCTCCAGGCTGAACAGGCCCAGCTCCCTCAACCTCTCTTTGTAGGGGAGGTGCTTCAGCCCTCTGATCATCTCTGTGGCTCTCAATATCTAACAATTCATGTCAGTGAGCTATTGTAGCTGTCCATGATATTTGTCTACAGACAGGTTCTTATTTTAGTTTTTTTTTTCTAAAGCTTGCTTGTATCAGAGGTCACAGTAGGAAGTGAGGTGAAATGGGTATATTGGAGTGCTTCTACTATTTTGCTTAGTGATTTTAAGAAAATTGATCTGGTTCTTATGCTTGTTTGAGGATCATTTTACTATAGGGCTACCTCTTAATGACTTGAAATGGTGTAGACTTCATTTGTTCATTCAAGATATTTTGGAAAGGTTTTTGGACATCGTTAGAGCCGATCATTTTAGCCTCTTTAACTTGAATACTTATAAATGAAAGACATGAAGAAAAAGCAATATTCAGACTACTTAAATTGGATTTAAATGTCAAGCTGACCATGTGGAATCACATTAAAGCAATTCTGTTTTTCAAATGAAGTAGGTAGTGTTTGTTACCGGTAAAGTTTCCAAAATTTTTTCTTTGGTCAACTGATAGATATTGTGAAAACAGTAGTATTTTGCTTTTATTAGACCTTAGCAATTGGGTGATGATGAGAGACTCTAGAATTAGACTTAATAGTAGTTCTACAGTCAGTTTGGGCTTTATGAATAAATATGCCAGTTTGTCTTGAGTTTGTTTCTACTTCAACAAACAAATAATGAAATTTGAAGCTATTAAAGGAGGCAGTGTAGAACTTTGCAGTAATGTATGCCAGCTGCACTTATAATTTGGTTTTGTTTCACTGGCATGATTCTACATGATTCAGAATAAATAAGTGGAAGACCAAAGAAATAGTAGAAATTGTAAGAAAGGTTTTCTATAGAAGTGTTGTGTAACTGGGCACTGATGGAGGGAATGTTTACTCTGACCTGGAACTTCTGCCTGTATTGCTATAAGCACTGCAGTGTTTGTCTGGAATTTCTTTGGAGTGTGTGCTCTGAAGCTCTGGTGCAGTATCATCGTTGTACAATGGACTTAGTGTTGATTGGATCCTTCTGGTCCAAATACACACTGCTATATATTAACAGCCATTTATATTTCTTCCTTTTTGAGGAGTGGCATATCCGAAAAGTGGATGTTCAGGATAACATGTCCAATGTGTTGGAAGAGAGAAGCACTAGACAACAGGACATTAAGAAAGGACTCCAGTTTATAGAGTATGAGTTTGTGGTTTTATTCTTCTATGCTTATACACATGTGCAGGAAATGGGTAGCTCTGGGGAAGTCCTTTTAATATAGCACCAGCTGAGGAAGGTGGGCCTGTGTTTCTCCTCAGAATATCAGCTAACATGAACATGGAGTCAGAGAGCAGTCTTAAAGAAAAGACAGAACCTCTCCTTGTTCGTAAACAGAGCAGATTGAAGGTGGGAGGGTATTCCTTTTCTGCCTTTGAGAAAAATCAGCATTAAGTATTTTTGGTGGGTGGAAAATGTTGATAGCTTGAAAATGCACCTTATATAGCTACATGCAGGACTAAATTGCTAGTCCATCCATTGAAAGGGATGGATTTGCTCACCATGATCTAAATGTTTCAATTCTCTGGAGCTAAAACTTAATTAACTGCTAAGAGGATTTTTCATTAGGTTTACATTTGGATCAACGATGCATTCCTTTCTAGAAGATCCTGGCTAGCGTAGAATCATTGTGAAATTTCATGTTAGTTCACTGATTGCATAAGGCATTCTTCAGAGAAAAAAAAATCCAAACTGCCCTTTTAAAAATTATGTAGAAATACATTCTCAAATAACCGATGTGGGAAGAGAAAGGGTTTCTAAGAAGAATAAATACCTCTTCTCTGTGTTAGAGAAAACCTCTCTTGTGTGTCATACAAAAGAACTCTTAAAATTCCTGTAGTGTCATTGTTATGACTTAATTAAAATCTATGTTTTCTTTTGACAGATAATTTCTCATTTGGTTGTACAAAAACCCCTTGCAGATCTCATGTACAATCTGTTTTTTGCACAGTGAAGGGGAGAAAGGATACTGATTTTAAACATACATCAAAGATGTTTTAAACTCAGAACATTGAAACCCATACATTTTGAACAGCAGAATTAAGACTGGCTATGTAACTTTAAATGAGACTGACTCACTAGTAATAAGAAGACACAGTTGCTTAGAACTAATCAGTAGCCTTGTTCAGTACAGGCAATAGGCAAAATTTAGAGATTAGCCTCTTAGAGCAAGTGAGACTGCATTTAGTAAGAACCAGTATTGCCCAATGCGATCATCTTTTAAGAAGTATATAAAGTAAGTAAATTTTGTCATTTCTTTTTCTAGATCTACTTTGCCCTACCCAGGGACACAAGAACAATATGAGGTAATGAAATTACTTTTGCATTTCCAGAAGCGGTTTTAATATGGACCTGTTTTCTATTTATTCTTAGTTCTAATCATCGTTTAAGTAGTAGTATTATATGAATGGTAGTTTACTGTTTTTCAGTATTGACACTGGAGGATTACTTACATTGTGATACAGGTATTCAGATATTTGGATGCACAAAATTCACTCTTACAGCAGTTCAGATTAATTCTTTGTCAGCTGGTGTTAGGGGTGAATTTGTGGCAATCATTGGTTAAAACAATATGATATTCTGACTAAAGTCTAAACTAGAAAGGAAAAAGTGAGATAGAAGTACCTCAGTCTCATAAATCTTCATGATATATTTTATTTCTATACATATTATTTTGTATGATTTTTGACTCATGTTTTCAGACTCATTTTAAAAATAATTTTTATCCAACAGTAGGTGGTTTCATTGGATTTGTCATCATATTAGATAAAAATGCAATCGCTCTCATTTTAGACATGTAAAATATTTTGCTCTGCAAAAGCAGGCTTTGTGTACTACTGGGTTGCTTGTTGCTATGGCTGTTGCTTGCTAGAAGAATGTAGGAAACTATATATATGGATATGTCTTTTAACTTGCACACTTTAGCCTCTTTTATTTACATGCATTGTCATGTTGAATATTAGAGTTTGTCTTGGAAAAAATGTCAGATGAAAAATGCAAAAGTAGACAAATGTTTTACATTTCCCTTTTCATTCTGTTAAGGTAGAAGTATGATTTTTCTATTAAAATATATTAGAAATACAGAAAATAAATGACAAATACTATTTTTCTTCTTTGTTCTAGTTATTTATACGAGAGCTTGTTAGAAATCTTTTTAATGAAGGCAATGATGTATACCGAGAAGGCGATTGGAGAGGATCAGTGAGTCACTATACAGAAGCTATAAATATAGCTCATTATGCTAATTCTGAAGAAATCCATGTTTCTGATGATATTTTAGAGAAGCTGCACGTAAACAGGATAGCATGTTTTTCAAACATGGTAAGCTACTGCTTAAACAGTGTGATTTCTCAAGAACATTGTGCTAACAGAGTGGCAAGTTTTTTAGTGTGAAAAACTTGTAGTTTTGTGTCTTTTTGAGAATTGGAATGTTTTCAATCATCATTTAGGCATATTTAATTCTTTTTTCAAGTATAATCATTAAGAGTTTGTTTTAGTTACTAATAGTAAAATATTAATATAAAACAGTCATACTAGGCTTTGAAGTAGATGGAATAGTATTTTTTTCCATTTATATTGCTGATTGTGTGTGAATCTGCTGCTTTCTTTGTGGAATAAGATAGCTCTTGTGAAAGAGCTAAACTGACTTCATAACTTACTATATTTTACATGAACAAAGGCCCTGTCACTTTTTCATTGCCTAAGTTGATAACTTACCAAAACTCATGGGTGCAGTGGCTTTGGTGAATGTTTTGTAGTGTTTCAGTACCTTCATCTAATACAGTTTAAATTTGGTGTTTTGAATATAATAGTTCTGATAACTGCATATTTTTTTTCTTTTTTTCTTCATAGGGATTGCATGAAAAAGTTCTAGAAGACTGTGAGATAGCTTTAAGGTTGAATGAAAACAATTTCAGAGCTCTTTATCGGAAAGCAAAAGCTTTGAACGAGCTGGGAAGACATAAGAAGGCTTACGATGCTGTAGCAAAATGTTCTCTTGCTGTGCCACAGGTAAGTAAATTAAATACTGATGATCATTTTAAAACATTTAATACTGAAAACAAGTATTTACATCAAGTCCACTGTGTTGTTTGTTTGGCTTTTTTAATGCTTTTAATGTGTTTGAAATTTTTTTCAAAATATATTTTTTATTCCTCTAAGAATTATTTTTTTTTGTGGAAGAAAAATAGGAGAGATTATGGTCCCCAAGCTTGGTTTGTTGCATTAACTTTCAGAAAAAGAAACAGTCAATTTGCATTAGGAGTCAAGTGCCAGAAACATTTGCAGTGAACATCTGAACCACTGAATTAATTTAAAAATCTTTACAGTCAGTAGTATACTTGGGATATAAGGAGAAAACCCATGCATAATTATATCATATGATACTTCTTTTGTTAACTGTATATTAGCTTTCCAAGCATTTAGTAACATCTGTGCTTTGTCCTCTGAGTCACTTCCTATACATTGCTAATCTTTGACTGTATCTATTTGCAAGCAGTGTGTTGTGTAACAGGAAAGAATTTCTAGACTAAAATGCTGATCTTGAGAATCCATTGATTGTTTGACTTGATTTCGTTTGGTTTTTAAAGAGATAGAGTGCATCTAGTGTACTTTCAATTTAGTTTCATGCAAAATTTATCTAATTTAGCTCTGAGACACTTAAAAATGCGAACTAAAATGCAGTGAGAGGATAATTGAGAGATTGACTTCAGAAATGCATTCCTGATTTGAATTAAAATGCTAATAGAAACTTTGTATGTTTTGCTCAAAATAGACTGATCATTGGAGAGAATAGCAAGTTGCATTTATCTTCTGGCTTTCTACATCAAAATTAAGGTGAAATGGCTAGGCAAACTTATGCATAGGTTTCTCTCTTGGTACAGAAAAGGTTTCAATTGTGTTGCCAAAGACACAGCAGTTTATGTGAATGTGTGACTTTTGAGCCTCCCTTTGCACCTTCAGATCTGGATGCTTTCACTTAAGGTTTATATGAATGTTATAAATAGCTTTTTCTAGCTGTATACCATGTTCTCAAATCTTAAAATATTTTAAATGGATAGTTATAACTATGGGACAGAGTGAAATATGACTAAGTTTTTAACTCAGCTTTTCTAGTTGTATGATGCAATTGCTGCCAAAATACAGAGTTCTCATGAAATAGTTAACAGTTTTATGTAGTAGCTGACATTACACAAACTGATGGCCACACTTCTGATTATTGTAAAAGCAAAATCACAAAAAAACCCTTCATCCACTCAAGAAAACAAACACCGTCCCCAAATAAACAAACTAAAAATACCCATATTTCTTTTTTTTTTTTTTTTTAATTCCAGTTACTGGAGTCATTTTGATGGAGTGTAGTTGTATTTTTCATCGTTAGTTTGCAGTCCCATATTTTTATGGAAGAATAAAGATGCATTCTGCATAAAGGGATCTTGCAGAATATAGATCAAGATGTAAATGGGTGTCTTGACTCCATGATAGTACATGTAAATTATGAAATTTTATGTATGTCTTTTAGGATGAAAGTGTGATTAAGCTTACCCAAGAACTAGCTCAAAAACTAGGGTTAAAGATAAGGAAAGCATATGTAAGAGCAAAGGTAAGATTTCATTTTATTGTTTTTGCATTGAGGTTTCCCTCTCTTGCTAGCAATTTTGTATTTAATGAAGGTATCTTCTCCTTACAGCCACCCTCCTCAAATTCAGTTTCTAGTGATGTATCAACTCAGGTAAGGCTTCACATGTTCCAAGTGCAAGCTGACTTAAACTACAGGGAAGAATTGTTTCACAAATCACAATGATCAAGTAAAAATAGCGCATTTGACATTTTATGTAAAATGCTGTTAGTTTAGGGTTCTGTTGATCTTTGTATTTATGCTAGACTAGAATATAAGGTTACAACTTATCTTTGTAGAGTAAACATTAGCTGAAACATTAAATCCAATGCAATGAGCGTATTTATTTTTAATGTCTTGAGACAAGGGCATAGTCAATCTACTTATTTTGTTGACAGCTATTGAAGTGTAAGGTGTTGGGATAAAATCCCTTTTATGCGTTTGTCCAAATTGGACCTTTACCAGCAGCTGAAATTGCATTTATCTTGCTATTTGTAATGTATCTAAATAGCAGTAATAAAGAGGAGTTAATCTTTATCTTAAAGGATTTTTTTTCACAGGACTATAGACTGTTTGTAAATGAATGATGAAATACAGGAACAGCTAATTTAAGTTACTGTTTACTCTTCATTCCCTGAAGTACGGAAGGGTTAAGGTTAAGGTTGGTTGCAAATTTTTAGTGATACTGTGAGTGGATTTCAGTCTGCAAATGGATGTTTTAGCTAAAAGAAAATTTACTTTTAAATTCCATTAGACTTAACAAAGTCCAAATTTTATAAAGCCTGACTTTGAGGACTTCAGATTTACAGGTTAAGAATGTTTATTTGAAAATTTGTAATGGCTCTTGTGCAGAAATGCTGAGAGGTATTCTTTTCTTACTTACAGAATTCTTCTTCTGTAGAAGATATTGAATTAGGTGAGTCTTGTGTTTTACAGTATGGATAGGAAGCTAGATATGCTGTGTATTTGTTATTAAATTATTAAGAAAATTTTATCTTGCCATCTACAGTAAGAGGTCTGGTCTGTTTGCCTCTAGAAGTATATGTTTAGGTGGCTGAGAAAGTTTCCTTTCAGTCGTCTCGACTTGATATGCTTGTAACTGTTTCTGTAGGAGTATGATTGTCTCCTGCTGTTCTCCTTAACTTGGAAATAGAGGGAGAGGAGAATATGCAAATATTTAGTTAAGTATCAAGTCTTTAACTTTTTTAAAGCTTGAGTAAACACAAAGATACAAGTACAGGTGAATTGGATGTTAGTCGAAGCTGAATACATTTAATGTGGTCTTGCTTAAACATTCTTCGTCTTTCTCCACTCCCTCACCCCCCTCCACATTGTCACAGTAAAAGTTATGCAAGATATTTTACATCATTGAACACAAGTTCCAGTCATTCCCATCTTACCTGTTTCAGATTTGTCTGACCAGAAGCATGAGATGGTTACTGCAAATTTGTCATCAAGCTATGTTTCTGAAGTGTCTAAAGTGTCATCAGTACCTGTACCACCTTTATGTTCTGTTATGCCTCTTCAAGTGGAAAAGGTTTCTTTGCCTTCTGCAATGTTGGCAAATGGAGGGAATGTTTCTTTCTCTGTGACGGAAGCATGTTTGGATTGTGGAGATGGAGATATAATTATTGGGGAAGAACTTGATGAGTTACTTGATTCTGTGCCTGATCCAGATGAAAGTGTAATGGTAAGACTTTTTTTTGTTTTGTTTTCTTTCTCAAAAAAATGTCCTTATAAGTGGGATCTTACATTGTTATCAAGTGGCCTGGTAGTAAAATGTGAGTTAACTTTCCTTGTTATGTTGAGTTGCATTTGTGCATGGTCAGGTTGATTTTCTCAGTTGCAGATTCTTGTAGATGTGGCTGTAGTGATACCAGGACCCAGCAGAGTACCACAATTATATTGGTGGTATTGTGTGTTGGAAAACCTGAGTGAAGTTACCGGGGGAAAGACAGTACTTCAGAAATACTCCTATACTACTACCAATATTACCACAGTGGGAAGGAAGTACTATCAGTAGTGAAGTAGATATTTGAAGTCTGGGCTGGTGACTTTTCGATACTGCTTATGGAGGTTTTTTGGCAAACCCTCTGAGAACTTGAGAGCATGTTGGAGAAGACATTTTATAGCAGTAGAAACTGTAGTTATACTTATGCTAATAACTTGGCAGGACAGTAGTTCTTGCACTGTGGTTTTTCTAGTGCATTCGCTAGTATTTCTGCAGTTAGAGCTTTGTCCAGGTCCTCCTCTTGGGTAACCAGAAGTAGTTAGACTATTATGAGTCATCTTAAGGTTCTTTTTTAAGAAGAGATTACTAGAGAAATGTAGGCTCATGAAGTTGTTCTTAACTACAGCATCATTCCAGAGCTCGAACAGACTGTGAAGCATAGTGAGTTCCTCAACTGTTAGTCAAAATGAGAGCTGTGATTGAGCAGAGATGTCTGAACTTACTAGGAAGGCCCATAGTATTGCAATGTTATTAAATGAGACTCTGACATATTTAATTATTCAGTTAGTTGTGAATTTAATTCAACATTCAGCTGTGGATGCAGTTGTAAATATTTAAATCAAAAATGCATGGGCTTCCACTATTCTGTTTTTGTCGTGGTTTCACCCCGGCTGTGGGCTGAGATCCACGCAGCTGCCTGCTTCTTAAAGTAAAAGAGCAGGGGAAGAGGGAAAAGGGGAAAGGGAAACAAGGGAAGGGAAAAGGAAGGGGCAAATAACTCCAAAACCAAGAAACTAAGAGGCCCGTGGGTTGGGATAAGGATAGTTTACTAAGAGAACAGAAAGATAAAATATAACAATGCTAACAGGACTTTAGAGCAAAAGAATATAAAACTATTGATACCCAATGCAGTTTCTCACCGACCCACACAACTCAGGTACCACCCAGAGCTGTCTCGGAACCCGACCGTCCCCCCAAGAAGCATGCGTCCCGAAACTGCCCCTCTCCTTCTTCCCAACAGCCCCCCGTTTTCCTAGGCAGGACGTAATTGGCATGGAATACTCTCTTTGGCCCATCTGGGTCACCTGTCCTGGCTTCGCCCCTCCTTTCTCAAGAATAGAGAAATAGAAGAAGCTAAGAAAGTCCTTGACTGTCTGACTGCAACTAAGAACATCAGGGTGTTCTCAGCACTGCTTTCATTTTAACTCCCAAACACAGCATCCCATCAGCTGCTACAAATGAAATTAACTCTATCCTGACTGAAACCAGGACAGTTTTATGCACTTTGTTTTGTAGAACTTATTTCAGAAATGTAGGAAGTAGTTATTTTTAAGAGGTACTAGGAATTTGCCTGGATTGATCAGGCAGTTTGACAGGATGATCATTGTAGGTCCCTTCCAACTGAAATAGTCTATTCTAAGTTTGCTGTAGTGAAAGCCAAGAGGAAATGCAATCTTTCAAGGTAGAATGCGTTCTCATGTAATATAGAATCCTGGAGTGAGCTGTAGGCTAAAACATGAGGAATAGAGGGAGTTACACATTGCCAAACTTCTTGTAGGCCGGTTTGGTCCACTTTCAGACAAGGGGGAGCTTCTTGGGGCAGCAGGGAGGAGGGAGAGAAAGCCCACCACTTGGTAACGTCCTTGATAAATGTGTGCAGAAGGATATGTTATTTTCTGGGTGGGAGCAGGTGATGTGGCCTTTGCAGAACATGGTATCTTTTGATTGTATCTGAGGATAACTCTTAACTCTTTACTACACTGCAATTTGAATCATGTTTTCTTTATTTAGGAAAAATCGTGTTGATTTCTGACTCTTCCCACTTTTCCCCATTGTCTTATGTTTTTAACATAATTTGGAAATACAGCTCTGATTAAAAAAAAATTCTGTTCAGTTTAGCTTCAACTAGTTGAACCTTTAAAGTGTTGGAGTCATTAATAATTCCTTGTGTTATGGCATTGTTTAGGGTTTGATTACTGTAATTCTCTAGGTGTACTGTAGTGTACCATTTTTTTGTTGCTTTTCAATAGGTATATAAAAATTTTACTAAAAGAAATACTGTTACACATTGTGATTTGAGAGGGTTTTTCTTGTTGTGTATGAACATTCTTTGTTAATTTTTTTTTCCAGCAAACTACAGGAGCCAGAGGACCCATTCCTGCAGGAAGTGTAGCTCCTAGTATACCTTTCTCTGCCTCTTTGTTGGGGACACTGCCAGTTAGTGCAGGATTTGTTCCTTCACCTTCTCTTTCAGAAATCTTTTCACAGCCTTTGGCTTCTTCACTGGAAAATTTTTGTTCACCATTAGGCACCTTTTCGATCAGTGACCCAAAAAGAGGTGAGAAACGAGTCTTAATATGTATCCTTTTATGGTGAGAGTTGTGCATGAGCTTCTTTTTTAACAAATGAGTTTTCACAACTATTCAGTAATATTTAACACATAACATTTGATCTGTGCTCAGTTTTTCAGAATAGTCATAATCAGTGTTGATTGTATACAAGAATTTATAAATAAAGCTTTGGTTTACTTGGGATCCCCTGGATGGTTCCTTCTGGATGGTTTTTCTGGATTCATTGTGGAAGTTATTTGTTTCAGGTGAATAAGTATAAAAGAGGAACCATATTCTTGAAACTTTAAAAATTTTTCTTAAAAAGAAAGGTGTTCCTGCATTTTAGGCCATTTCTGATGATTTGGCAATAACCTAGAATTCTAAAAGGCTAATATAACTGTGTCCTCTGAAAAGATAGCAGTATTACATTCTTGGATTCAAACTCTGGGGACTATAATTATGTAGGGAATTCAGGTATGTGAAATAACAAAATATAAATAGCCAGTGAACTAGAAAAGATAAGGTTTTGTCTTTGGCTAGTGTTACAGGAGCATGTTCTCTTAGAACTAAGCCACATTTGCAAAATAAAATTTAAATAGAAGAATCCTCTTTATCCTCTTTCATATCATTTTTGATAGTCAGATACAGATACTGCTTAGGTACTTACCTTTTTTGTACTGCATGAGTATGTTCATGTTGCTAGAGCATGTGCCTGTGAAGCTACTGCTGATGTTAATCAGACAGTTATATTGAAGATGATTACCTAGTAATTTTTCAGCCCAGGTATTTACAAAGGGCTTTTACATAATTGAAAAATAGCAAACAAAGAAACAAAAATCTTCTGCTTCTCAGAAAACCTCAAACCTTTGATAATTCTGAGAAATGATAAATATTTTTTTCATGGGATGTTTTGAGGAACTGAAATAAAACTTTTATTCCTTTAGACCTCTCAAGTTCAGCTTCTAGGGATGGAACACCAACGCTTAGCAGTAGTAATTCCCCATTGTTTGTAAGTACTTTTCATGTTTTCTTTCATATCAGCTCAAATGTTAATGCCTTGAAGGCTTAATATAGATCTTAATGTTTACAGTAGAAGTTTCTATTTTGTAAAAAATAGCAATTTTACCATTGAAATAGCATTCTAGATTGGAAAACAACTGTACAGTAGCTCACAGCATCTAATTGAACACCAAAAAAACCCCCAAAACAAATGTTATTTTATATATGCAAACTTTGACTGTTGTCAAAGCCAGAATTCCATTCTTAGAAACTTGATGTAAAATACTGTGGAAGTGTAAAATAACTAACCTTAGAGAGGAAACATCTCTTAAGATCTGAGTGTCAAATGTTAGGAATCCCGGAGAATTGTCCTAGTACAGGAACAGAGCAGAGATCACCTTCTGTTTTGAGAATTTTGGTCTCTGTGTTCTAGTTATGCTGTGTATTTTCGATCATGATTTTGGACACACATTTATGTAGGGTAGGGTGGCATGAAGGATTTTGTCTTCATGAGACCGGATGGAGTAATAAATAACCTGGCAAGTCCTGTACCTCATTGGGTCTTGTTACATACTTAAATCTGTGCTGGGTATATGGTTTCTGTAAAATCTCTGTGTCCCTTTCTCAGACCTGTGGTTAAGTTTTTATTACAATTTTTTTACTGTGTAGTCTATCTTATGCTTTGAAAAATAATTTTAGAAGGTTAAATTTTGAGTGTAGAAAATTTATATGGGTGAAGTAAAATATGCTTTCTTCCAACAGATAAATGGCCCTAGTAATTTATTTGGGTCCGAAAATTACATGGGAATTCCAGGCCAACCTAGAAATGATTTTTCAAATGTTTTTAGCAGTGCAACTGCTAATACACCTGTATCTTCAGCACTTGTGGGAAGAAACCCACTAGAAGGCACACATGAGCTAAGACAGGCCTGCCAGTTATGTTTTGTCAAGAAAGGTAAGGGACTTTTGGACTCAGTTGGGTTGACTTTTAGAAAATCAAAAAGCATGCATTTAAAATTTTAGTGTTCACAGGTTAAAACGCTGTTGGCTTCTATAACAGTGTTAATCCTGACTTGTCCTTTGCAGATGTACTATGATCTCATGATTAAGGCACTGGTAAAATGTTTTGACAATCATTTTTGTTTTGACAACTATTTTATCTTGCTGTTTCTTGTCTTTATTTCTTGTCCTGATAGATTCTCAATTCCTAAAACTCTCACAATCACCACACACTGTCCCCAACCTGTAGGTTTAGTGTGTAAGGTCGTTCACATTCTGTATTCACTTTCCTCCCAACCCCCAGGGTACTATGAAGAATGACACCTTTGCTCAAGACTAAAAAAAAAAAACACTTGCAATGCTCTCTCTGATTGGCCATGGGGAATTGAACTGCAGTTCAAAGTACCTGGTAACCTTCACATCCCATCTGTTTTATTGCTCTTTCAAATTCTAAATCATAATCCTGAGGCTTCCAAACCTTAGTAATAATTAACTCCACTGTATTGACTCAAAGGATCTTAACCAGTATTGGGCTTTAATATAACTAATCTTTTAGGTGTCAGCTGTTGCTGTTAAACAGAGCCATATTCTAGAGGCAATAGCTTTTATTAAGACTAATCTTAAAAATAAGCGTTGTGGTTTAAGTTGCAGGTGTCATTGATATTGATATACTAATAAAGAATTTTATCGAGACATTCAGGGGATGACTGTTGTAGTTTTAAGAACTGGTATGTTAGTTTAAAATTATCTTTACAAGAAAAGTCCATGAAGTGATGTTTGAAAAACCGTAGAACATGGTCGGTTAAAAGCAGGTGCTGTAAAATAGTGGTGGAAGTACTTAGCATGTTTCTAGCTTCACCTTTTTTATCAGAGGATCTGTTTCTTCTCTTTCTTTGCATCTGTATCAAAGCCTGTTAAATGTCTCCTACTTTTGCTACTTACTTCTGAAATTGTACTGTTCCATCAGTTTCTTATCCAGAGAGACTGGGTCATGCCCTTGTTTTGTAGTCCTTTACATTGCAAAATTCACTGAGCATTGCTTGTCTTCAGACTCTCACCCTGATTTCTTCATTTTAGTGGTAATGTAATCTTGACTTTAGTATCATCCTAAAGACAGATTTTGAAGGTTAGGCATATTTTTGTTTCCAAAATCACTAAGTTCTGGGATTGGTGTTCATATTTTTGGCATATGTATACTTGTTACCTAGTGTGTTTTGTGTCTGAACATACTAAACAATCTATTAGATAAAAAATAAAGGTTAAGGGAGCTATTTATTGATCCTTGGAATTCATCTGCAGTGACTTACTATAAATAAGCAATTTAAGTCTTAAATGTGAGTTAAGTAAAATGAATTTGAAAAGCCACAGGAATTTGCTGTTGTCAAAAGTAATCTTAAGGCTATAATACAGCATCTCTCCTCAGATAACTTGGTTTTTGGTTGGTTTTTTTTTTTTCCTGAGATTGGTCCTTTTATAAGTTGCGTGGTTTGGTTTGGTTTTTTTTTAAATTCTGCTCAACATGGCTGTTAATGACTTGGTTCTTCAGAGTTGCTGCTGCAAGTAGGAATTCTATACAATGTGTTTGAGTTCTTTGCTTTTGTGCTCATATGCTAGTTTGTGTAGGGAAATATTGAAAGTATGCATCAATTTACGTAAATATAAGCAATTTTACGTGTTTCAGGTCCTAAATTACTGGATTACACTTACCACCCCAGTTTAGAACATAAATGTAAGAAGGATATTCTAATTGGCAGAATAAAAAACTCAGAAGATAAATCATGGAAAAAAATACGTCCAAGACCAACAAAAACTCAGTATGTGGGACCATATTATATATGCAAAGGTATGTGTTATAAACAGTAAAATATTAATGCTTACACTCAAAGTAATATAATGTAGCTTTTCCACAGTGAAGTATACACTGAATTTCTATTCTTGCTCATGAGGGGTGAAAAGGAAAGTTCAATAGGTTGTTTGTATTTCCAAAGGCTGTAAAGGAAAGCCATATTTTGACCATTACTGTGATTATTTAGAGAGCGTGCACTGTACTTGTGTACTGGTCTTCATCATAAATAATTCGGCTTCTGAGTGCTGGTCTATTACTGTTCAAAAGAATTAAAAAGAATTCTTAAGTGAGATGACTTGTGGATTAGTGAACAGCTGTATTTAAGAAAAGAGTATTCAACATTGGTACTCAACATTGTTTCCTTAGACTACAAAGGCATAGTTGATGGAGGCGTGCATCAGCCTTTTAGAGTAGTTTTACACTTGCAGCAAGTCATTCAGCATAAGTTTTTTTTTTTTTACATTTTCAGCAAGTTTTGCTTCTATTTGCTGGACTTAAGTGACCCATTTACAACAGACATAGCTTCTTTACTAAAGACATTTTCAGTGGAAATAGTAAAAGTTTTAAGATGAACTTACAATAAAAGTTGTGTAAAACCAGTATCGTATTCAATGTCCTCATTTTAGACGTTGCTGCTGAAGAGGAATGCAGATATCCAGGCCATTGCACATTTGCATATTGCCAAGAGGAGATAGATGTGTGGACACTGGAGCGCAAAGGAGCCTTTAGTCGAGAAGCTCTCTTTGGAGGAAATGGCAAGATCAACTTGACAGTGTCCCGACTTCTTCAAGAACATCATGGATTATTTATGTTTCTTTGTGAGGTGCTGCTTTATTTCTAACAACACAGAAATGCTAATATGTAACAAAATTTCCTGGAAAGAGATGCTTTTGATTGTGCATGACTGTTTCATAAATTTTGAAATGCATGTTCAATAATAATCTGGCTAGCTTTAGAGTCTGGTTGAAGTCTCTGTTGATATCTTTAAGGTAAGGTATATTTTTAAAAAAGTGTAAAATACATACTCTACAATTACCTGTTTTTGTATTCCAGAAATGTTTTGATCACAAACCCAGAATAATAAGCAAAAGGAACAAGGATAACTCATCTTCTTGTTCTCACCCTGCTATGCATGACTTTGAAGATAACAAGTATGTCTGAAATACCATCTCTTCAAGTTCAAAATTAAAAACAAAGGTTTCAGGGCATTTTTCAATACTGACTTTCATTTCTTATGTGTTGATTAACCTCTCCTCCCTGTTTACTCACTGTTATGCTTTAGCAGTAGTGATAAGGCAAACTTACGGAATAAGAGTTGTCTTATTACTAAATTAAAAGTGAACTATTTTTTATCAATGCATTCAAAATTTGTGGTATCCACCCTCATGTTTGAATCCTACTGGTTTTGGTATCAGTTTGTTAATAGCTTTTCTACCTGCTGATCTACATTGATGTAGATGTACAATATTAAATTAATAGAGGAGTTTGTAAGTATGCTCATTCTTCAGTCTGTTTTGCTTATTTTGCTGCAGGTTTACCTCCATCTGTGAAGAACAAGTTTACCTTAATTACAGTGTCTGAAATAGACCATAGTCATTATTCAGCTCATTAAAAATATTGTGAGGAAAGTGTCTTCAGTTGTTCTTTGAAAGTTCGCAAAGATTTCATAGTGGTAATAGTAGTTTGGAGAATTAATAGACTTAGTGCTTCTATCATGGAAAAATGTAAATGGGAGCACTTGAATTGCTTTGTTCCCCACTTCCTTATACTGAGGAAACACTACTGCTATGCTATTACTGTGAGGCATCAACTCTTTTCTCTAATGGTGCTCTACAAAGAATAAGTGTTTGTCATTAGATCTGAATATATACTTGAAATTGGTGATGTGCTTTCTATGATTTCCCTCTTGGAAATCAGTGATCTACTTGGATTAAATTCAGTAGTGGTAGGATTGATTTCAGTATTGTTTTGCAGAAGAGGAACCTTTGGATTTCACAGGAGTACTGTTTGTGATTTTGGTTTTCTGAGCCTAAAACTTGTAATTAGATCCTACTTCTTTCTGGAAACTTTCTTGGCTTACTGATTTCAAGTAAAAAGTGTTTAAGGACATTTGAATGTACTGTGATGAGGGATAGTTATTTTACTTGGTTTTCCATGCATGAACAAGGTAATTTTAAGAAATATCTAAAATTGACTCTTTGCAAAACTCAGGTGCCTTGTCCACATATTGCGAGAAACTATGGTGAAATATTCCAAAATCCGTCCTTTTCAAGTTCGGTGTCAGCTTGACCTGTGCAGACATGAAGTACACTATGGCTGCTTGCGAGAGGATAAATGCTTTTATGCTCACAGCCTAGTAGAGCTTAAAGTCTGGATAATGCAAAAGGAAACAGGTATGTTTGGTAAAATGCTCGCTTTACTCTTCATTGTAATACCACTTCCTCCTCATCTCAACTCTCTTCTGAAATTTGCAACTTGGGGATCAGTGCATTCACTTTGCTGGAATCTTTCATACAACATATTAAATGAACAGTAATGTAAATATAAAGTATTGAATAGGCTACTAGATACTCAAAATAAGCAATTTGAAGTTAATTAAAACTAGAAATCTTTATTAGGTATTAAATTCAGGTCAAACTAGATTTGTTTTTATTTTTAAAGCTTCAAAGTTTGGAAGATCTGGATCAAATTTCTTTTTCACAGAGTGCCAAAAGAAAAGCTTGAAATACATTGTTTAATGCCATTGTTTCTCTCCATCCCCCTCTGCAGGAATCAAGTTTTTCCACAGTTAAACCAGTCTTTTAGATTAGTGCCATTCTGATGTTCTTACATAGCAAGTTAGAAAATAAATCTTTCCACTTGGTTACTCATTAGTGTATATGTTGGTGAAGCTATCTTTCTGTTTGTTCTTGCTTACGCAGGGTATTTAGGATGCTTTTTATTGTTCTTTCTTGGTTATTTGGCTTGGAGTGTAATAAACTTAATTCATTTCTAGCTGATAGCTTTTGAACGGCACATGTCTACTTAAAGTCCATTCCTTGGTCATGAGTTCCAAACTTGGCTTGACTTTTTTAAAAAAAAACGAAAAAAATTGAACTTCTAGTAAATTATTTGTACCACATAACAGTTGATCATTCTTCCTACCTTGCTCTGTATGACACCAGTATTTCACATATACATGATTATTTAATTACTGTGATACACAGAGGAAAAAGGGAAATGTGGCATTCCCGGTATGTTACGGTGTTTCTGGATTTTTTTTGCCCCTTCGTGTGTGATTTATCTTCACCTATCCCTTCTTTGAAGAAGAGGCTTCTTGTTGCTTCAGCTTGCTTTCTGGATTCACGTGCAGGCATACTGATGCAAGATGTCATACTGACCTGAAAGTGAAGAGGAAGAAAGTCCAGTAGAGAAAAAAGATGACTGTTTCTTTTCTGATTTCCTGTTCTGTCTCTCCTAGGATGAGGCTCTAGAAATTTCTGTGTGAAAGTAAAACAGTTGTTTTCTTACTAGGTGCCCCTACAAACTCAAAGATAGCAAATACTTTCACTGTAATTTCTATTTTGAAGTACGGGTTGGGTTCTCAAAGAAACTGGATTTGCCACAGAAGGCATATTTTTATTGTATATTCTTGCTGCCCTCATCCTTTGCCATAATCAAATAAAGCTCAGCCTCTGCTCTTTGAATGAGGTTGCTTTCCTGAATGTAAAGGATGAGAATTAAAGGAATGCTGCTTCAGAAAAGGAATACGTTACCAACCCTCAAATCAAAGTTCAGATGACAGTCTGTATTTGCATGGAATTAGACCAGGAAATGTTACAGTATGTGTGAATACCACAAATGCTAGAAACCTTAGCCAGAGTTTTAAAAAGAATGTGAGTTGTTTGTTTTCTGAAACAAACACACTTAACAGGGCTTGTTTAAAATCTTTGTGAAGAAAGCATGGTCAATCTAGTGTCAGTCAGGTTAACTTTCAGACATTTCTGCTATGTCCGTAATACAATACAGCTTTTCTAATTAGGTTCAGTACATTATGTTTGAATAAACACTCAAAGATACACCTTAACTTTGATAAATCTGTAATTGAAAAAAAAATTATCTTTGCTTTTCGATATGATGATAAAGAATATTTTTGTTTTGGACGTCCTCAAGAGATTCCTAAGTATGTGCACATGTGCACATGTACATATGTAAATGTATATGCACATCCACAGGAGTGTGTGTATGTATATGCGTACAACGTATGAAAAGAAAAAATAGATGAAAGCTTTGGGGCTTCAGTAGCATTCCAGTTTGAGAATCTATGTAATTCTACAACAGCTGTAAGTGTTCAAGAACTTTTTCAATTCCTTTACAGGTATTTCACATGATACTATTGTTCAGGAATCAAAAAAATACTGGCAGAACATGGAAGCTAGCGCACATGGATCACAGGTATGTTTATTTTTCTGTAAAATTAATTTTGCAGTGGCTCTGGTGATTTCTATGCTGTGTATAATGTAGCTTATTTTAGAAATTAGCTTTTAAATGCTCTCTTAAAATAATCTCTCACCATGAACTTTCTTTGGCTTGCACCACTTACAGTAAAATGCCCGCTTTGCTTCTATGCAATTCCTTTTTTGCTTTATTTATTCTTTCATAGTCAAATCATAAAACCTAAATATAATATCAAAGTCAGCTGTTGTAGGGCAATTATATTTTCAATATGTAGGACTTCTGTGATTCTATAAACTAAACACATAAAATGGTTTGGGTTAGAAGGGACCTTAAAGACCATCTAGTTCTAATCTCCTGCTGTGGGCAGGGACACCCGCCATGAGCCCAGGTTGCCCAAAGCCCCATCCAGCCTGGCCTTGAAAACTTCCAGGAAGGGGTCATCCACAGCTTCTTCCAGGTAACCTGTTCCAGTGCTTCACCCACCCTCATGGGCAAAAATTTCTTCCTAATATCTAATGTAAATCTACCTTCTTTTAGTTCAAAGACATTCCCCCTTGACCTGTCCTTCCCTGCTCTTGTAAAGAGTCCCTCTCCAGCTGTTCTGGAGCCCCTTTAGGTACTGGAAGGTGCTCTAAGGTCTCCCCAGAGCCTTCTCCAGGCTGAAGAAGCCCAAGTCTCTCAGCTTGTCTTCATAGCTACATCTTTGCAGCCCTCCTCTGCACTGACAGGTCCATTTCTTTCTTGTACTGAGGACACCCCCAACCTGAATGCAGTACTGCAGAGGGATCCCACCAAAGTAGACTAGAAGGGGAGAACCACCTGCTTTGGCCTGTTGGTCATGCTGCTGGTGATGCAGCCAGAAAGACACTGCTTTCTGGGCTGCTGACTCATGTTGAGCTTCCCATCTACCAACAACCCCAAGTACTTCTCTTCAGGGCATTTGTATATGTTATCGCAAATTCCGAATACATATACCTAAATCAGAAATAAGTTAAAATACATTTACTAATTAATGTCTAGTGTGAAATTACAAGCTAAACTATTACAAGGCATGCAGTGCAACATCTGCTTCTGGACATGTGCTTTAAACTTTTATTATGGAAGGTAATTCATAATTATGTATGGATTTCTTTGCAGATAGAAAATAACTGTTGTTGTTGTTGTTTGGTTTTTTTTGGCTTAAGATTCTTGGGAACCAAATGAAATATGGATCACTTAATTTGAAGATGAAGTTTGTTTGTGGTCAGTGCTGGAGAAATGGTCAAGTTAATGAGCCAGACAGAAACAAAAAATACTGTAGTGCAAAGGCAAGACACCCGTAAGTAAGACCAAACAGTGAAAATATTACTGTTCTGTCAGCTACTTAAAACCTCTTTGGGCAAGCTTTGTTAGTGCTTTGAAAAGAGTCCTGCAAGGAATTAAAAAACCCAAAAAACATACTGAAGCAGAACAGTCATTTCGTTGTAGTATGTTAATACTTGGTAATGAGAAACACTTTGGTTATTTGTTTTGGGGGTTTGGTTTTTTAATTATCAGTTATGGTAAAGTTTCACTAGTGTTTAGTTAAAGCTTTCACCATATATTTGAGATTTATGACAAACCTTTCTGTACTTTCCAGTTCTGCTTCTGTGTAGACAGTGTCTTTTTAAAATAGTACTTTCTTTCATTGAATGCATCTATTTTTTAGATGGACTAAAGATCGTCGTGTGGTGCTAGTAATGTCTAATGAACGTAAGAAGTGGATGACCATTCGTCCTCTTCCAGCAAAGAAGCAAGTGCCTCTGCAGTTTGATGTATGTTAAGCTAAACCTAAGATTTTAGTTAAGAAAAATGGGGTAACTGAAAGATCCTAGTAATTGAGCTGGTTTCATTAGTTCTGCAGAAATTCCAATGGGAGCTGATGGAAATGTGTTTGTAGTGTTTATACAGAATTCACTCTTAGAAAAGCACTAATTTCAAATGTTAGAAACCCTCTCTCATCAGTGGAAGTAAATAACTTTTCAAGTGATTTAATTAAGTTCTTACTATTTCCAGTGAATATTTTAGAAACAGTCTAAACATATTTATGGTCTGGTAATCCGGTAGGATGCAAAAAGCAGGAATAGTACTTGTAGTTCCAGCAGTCTGCTTTTTCTAACTACAATATATGCACTTATTTATAAAATAAACATGTTTATTTTTTATGTGAGATAAATGTCTCGTTGGGAGGGGAAACACTACTCAAGACTGAAAAAAACTCCAAATTTTCTACTACGTACTACTTTATATTCATAATGATATTTTTTGAATTCATGTTCCAGTTGTGCAATCATATTGCTTCAGGCAAGAAATGTCAGTATGATGGAAACTGCTCATTTGCGCACAGTCCTGAGGAACGAGAGATGTGGACCTATATGAAGGAGAACAGCAGTAAGTAGAAGATTAAATCTAACATGTTGTGTATCTAACTGGTCAGCTTTTCCTTCTTGTTCCTCAGTTATATTATAATCCGCTTTCTTTAACAGTCTTTCATAGTAAACCTTGCCATTGCCTTTTTAAAAGTATTTGAATAAGCCCAAACTGGGTATTCAAAAACTCTTAAATACAAATAGCGATACTGTGTAATTGCTGTCTGATGTGTTTTTTAACAGTAGTTTGTATCAATTTTTTAGATGTCTGAGGAGTAGTGTATTGATCCATGCGGTTTGGTTGCCATGTGCTCACACTAAAGTTGTGTTAAAAACGTGGGGACAAGCTTCTTGAGAAAGAATTTCCACCCCAGTGTATTTGCTGGGAATTACTATTAATTTTCTGTTGGTGACTTGTTATCCTATTAGAGTGTTATTGGGGAGAAAGATTCAAAAATCAAAAGCAATAAATTGCATAAATGATAATATTATGGTCTACAAGAAAGCAGGCTAAACTTACCAAAAACTGTAGAACACTTTCTCTGAATTTCAGAGTACTGTGTATCAATACACAGTGGCAAGATTCTTACCTGTACTTTGAGTGCCTGTTCAGAAATGTGTTAACATCTTGCTTTTTCCTAGATAGATGGAAATAGTTCTTAGCTGTTTTCTAAACTCTGTTACTGTGTCCTTATTTTTTTTCTTATTACAATAGGTGGGGACCGAATTATGCTTGCAAAATCGGTCATTTAGTATTCTCAAACTATTGCCTTAATTGCTAATTACTTATTTTAGCTTCTGCTCTCATTAGTTCAAGACTTGGAGCAGTTGTATGACATATGGCTAAAAAGTCAAAAAACAGAAAAAGGAGATGATACAGCTGTTCAAACAAACAAAGAAAATGGGAAGCAAATTCACATGCCAACTGACTATGCTGAAGTTACAGTAAGTAATCATAGGTATAATTCTAAACTCAAACATGCAGGGCTTCTTGCTGTCTTGTGGTTTTCCTTCACCTTCCTTCAGTCGGCAACATACATTGCTGTCCTGATTTTCTTGGTGTTTGCTTAGATCATAGCTAGCCACACTAATTGCAAACTCTAACTGACACTTTAAAGCATTTAGTTCTCCGGAATCCTTTAAATCCAGTAGAGGCCATAAACTTTGGGTGATCGTTTAAAGAACTATATCTATTTAGGTAAACAATAATTTACAGTACAACATGAAGGAAATGTTCAGAATGTGTTTGGAGCAATTCTGTGCTTACAGTATTCAATTCTCAATGTTTTATTTTCAAACTCCCTGTAAAACAGGTGGATTTTCACTGTTGGATGTGTGGGAAGAACTGTAATAGTGAGAAGCAATGGCAGGGTCACATATCTTCTGAAAAGCATAAAGAAAAGGTTTTCCACACTGAGGACGATCAAAACTGCTGGCAGTATCGCTTTCCAACTGGGTATTTTAGCATTTGTGATAGGTATGTGATTTTTATCATATAAGAAATGCTGAAAACTTAAGAGTTCATAGTATGAATAATTAAGACAGTTACTAGTTTTGACAAAGTATTTCTTGTCTTTCTTGCTGTGCATATATCTCTCAATAAAATAATAGTACTTTAACAAATACTGTTAGAACTCCAGGAGTGACAATGTGCCTGACTGTGGAAACTAATTACCATGCTTGTGTGATGTTAACTGTTTGCAAGTTTATTGCAGCTGCCTAAAATACTGCTTGTGTTATTACAAGTTGGCAAGAACAGTAGATACTAGAGCTGTAAGGCAAGTAGAAATATTGTTAGCATCAAATAGAGTATCATTCAAAATTATTTATGAACATGTGGAAGAAAACTTTCAAGACCTACTTTAGGAAATGTAACATCCTAAATATATTTGGTATCTCGGATGCTAACAAACCTCAGATACGCACTGAATACAAACAGGTATGCCTATTATTTAATACAAAATTACTAGGATAAAATAGATTCTTTACTCATACTGAGTACTTAAACCCCAAATTTAGTTAACACAGGGAGATTAATTAGTTGGATTCTTTTTACCAGTAGTTGCTGAGCTTAGTGAGTTGTAGAATAAGGTATTCATTTTACCTGGTAACTTGACCTGATGATCAAGCATTAAGTGATTCAATACAGATAGAAGCATGAAGAACAAGAAGAAAAGAGCAATCTCTTGTCCTCCAAAATACTTGACAGCAGGGAAAGCACAACACAGTCAAATGATAAACAGGGTTAGTATCATCTTACTAAAACATTAAATAATCTTCCTTTTGTTTTTTTCCTTAACATCTTAATGTATTTGAAAAACATGACCAGAATAAAATAGAGAGATAGAATAGTGATCAAGATAATTCTGTGAAAACACTGTTGTCTTGACAGGTATACAGCTGGTACTTGCACTGAAGGAAACAACTGTAAGTTTGCCCATGGAAATGCTGAACTCAGTGAGTGGGAGGAACGAAGACAAGTTTTAAGAATGAAGCTCAGCAAAGCAAGAAAAGACCACTTGATTGCTCCTACTGATAATGACTTTGGAAAATATAGTTTTTTGTTTAAAGATTTAAACTAATTCTGAGATGACACATACATGGTATCAGCTGGAAGCATAAAAAAGAAAAATTGACAATAGTATAAAGCATGAGACAGAAAAGCTACAGGTTTTCTGCTTTTATTGGCATATATTGTTCCCCCTGAAGAGCAAAATATAGTAGATTTAGGGGGACTGAGCAGACCTGTCTATGCTCTCATGAAACAGAGTGGTGATTAAAAAAATCTGAAGTATTATGTACTTACTCACCTTCTGTTGGACAGAGAGTTAGGAAATAGAAGGGGTGGTGGAGGGGTTGTAATATCTAGGAAGCCCCTTAGTGTCAGTCCTTCAGTTGAAAAACTTTAAGGTATCGAGGTATTACAGAACAGTGTGGGCTAAGAAGAAAATAATGGATGAAAATTCTTCAGATCTTTTAATGGAGAGGATTTGTTTAAAACAAAAGTTTGCTACTTATCTGTATGTAGGTTGCTAAAAAGGATTTTCTTATTAAAGATTTTAAACAAAATAACCATTTAACTACAATATATGTTGAATGGGTATTTTTTCTCTATTTGTATGTTCCAATATAATTTACTGAAAAAGGATCTTGGGAGGAAAAAACTTACTAGTTTTTGAAAATGAAGTCATTTAAAATTATGTTTCTTGGTCTTTGCTGTTTAAATGATGATTCTGAAAGATTACACTTGTATGTCAGTATTGTGTATTACTGTATGGACTAATGTTGCCTGTAATAAAGAGAACTTTACACAAAGCTGTTTTCTGCATGTAGCCTCTCAGGATTGAGATTTTGCAAACCATTATTTGCCTGTTAAAAGCTTGAGCACCTGTAGCTAAAAATGTAATAGCTTGGTATTTGTGTTTCTGGCTGCTTGTTTGCAGATTTTGTATTGTCAGTAGCTCACTGCATCACTAAAATATCAAAAATGGCCAACTAACTTGTGAAGTGGACAAGGTTTTTGGAGCTACATGGTGCTGGGACGTTTTCAACCTTTTTACTGGAAGGATATGAACCACCCCTTCAGATGCAAGGTGGATGGTACTTCAAATTGCATTTCCTGCAGACCACCGGAACTGGAGCCTTCTGGCTTTACAGTCACTGGAGCTTCCTACTGCATTTTGGCTTCTCTGCAGATTGTGCTTTCAGATTTGTTTTCAGTTTTGGTTTGTTGGTTGGTTTTTTTTTTTTAACATTTTAGGGATCTATTCAAAATAGCTAAAGCTAGGTTCCCTTTGTCATGGCTGACTTCTTCCCACTTCATGAGACTATTTTTCTCTGTTCTTGGCTGACTTTATATATAATTAGAAGAGCTTTGAGAGTTACAGCAGTAGTTTGAATGTAGTCATAGGCCATATATTGTGTATGTAAAAAGATTTGAACTAAAAGTTCCCATACACATGACAAGCCTGGATGTGTGTCACTTGAAAAAAGAATCACAATGAATATTAAAACACCTTATCCTTCAGCCTGAGCTAGGAGAACTGGTAGAGTAACGCCTCTTTAGAGACTAGGATGAAGTCTACCTGACTACACTGTACGGTGTGTGTAGAAAATTAGCTCGGTGCTTGAATTACCACCTGCTGCAGTGCTGATTTTTTTACATTGTCGTAAACGGAGCTTGGAACAGAGAACTATAGACAGTGTTACTCCTGTGACAAAACCTGATTGCATCGTGTGCCTTTCTGAATTGTTTTCTCAATTTTATGCTTTGTTTAATGTAAATGCTTTGTAAATTAATGGAAGTAATTCTAGATGAAACTAAACATGAAATCCTTGTTCTGTAAGGACGGTGTGAAATCTTTTAATAACTGCAGTGTGGGGGTGGTCGGGTAATAGCTGCCCGAGGGGGCACGGAGGAGCTGCTGGGGAATTACTGATCCCGAAACGTTGCGGCGTCTCGCACGGTCTGCGTGAGGCGAACAGAGTAATTCCTGCCGCGTTTTTCCTTAGGCCAAGGGCATCCCGCGGGATCCCGTCTACCCTCGCCTTCCCCATAGGTCCCGGCGGGGGACCGCGCCCGGCACCCCCGCGCCGCCGCGCCAGCCTGTGCGCCTGCTCGGGGCGGCGCGACGTGGCGGTGGCGGGTTCGCCGACGGAGGGGCCGGCCCGGCGCGGCTGACAGGCGGGTGGTAGGGAGACGTGTGCGAGCGGGAGCGGCCCGGTGGCCCGCACCCCTCCCCGCTTCTACTGGGGGTGATGTCGTTATGCGGCGGCTCCGGCCCCGCGGCTGGCCCTCGGCTGCGGCCTCGCGCCGCCCAGATGGCGCGGCGGCCCGAGCTGCTGTGCGGCGCTGCCATCGTGCTGGGCTGCGCCTTTCTTGTCGCCCTCAAAGTCACCTGCAGGTAATGGCGGGGGGAGGGGACGGACCCGGGGTATAAGGGGCCCATCAGCGGGAAGCGGCCTCCCGGTGCGCTTCTGGAGGCGGTGCGTGCCCCAGAGGCCTGGGGCTGAGCCGTCTGCGGAGATCCTGCCCCAGGGCCTAGCGGATCTGCCGGAGCGGGCAGCCTGGCCCGGCCTGGTTCCTCTTGAGGCGCGACCCGTGGCCGCACGTCTCCCTTAGCTTTGTGGTCGGGCTGCGTGAGGTGCCCAGCGGAGCTGGGCCGCGTCGAGAGTGCCGTTCCTGAGGCGGGTGACAGACACGTTTCTTCTGGGTGAAGAAGGCGATTCACAGAACGGTAGCGATTGGAAAGGAGCTCTGGAGGTCATCTAGTACTGCTAAAGCAGGATCACCTAGAGCAGGCTGCACAGGATTGTGTCCAGGTGGGTCTTGGACCTTCTCCAGAGAAGGAGACTGGGCAGCCTCTCTGGGCAGCCTGTGCCAGTGCTGAGGCACTCTTAAAGAAGTTTATTCCAACTTTAGACAGAACTTTCAGTGTTTCAGGTTGCCCCTTCTTCTCTCACTTTGCACTACGGAGAAGAGTCTGGCCACTTTCGCTAGGCATCCCCTTTTTTGATGCTTATAAGTGTTAATGAGATCCCCTCTCAGTCTTATCTGGGCTGAACAGCCCCAGCTGTCTCAGCCTTTCCTCATACAAAAGATGCTCCAGTCCCCTCATCAACTTTGTAGCTCTCTGCTGAACTCTCTCCAGTAGTTCCCCGTCTTTCTTGAACCATGAAACCCAGAACTGGACACAATATTCCAGATGTGATCTCACCAGGGCAGAGCAGAGGGGGAGAATAACCTCCCTTGACCTGCTGGCCACGTTCTTAGGGTACCCCAGGTCCCATTGGCCTTCTTGGCCACAAGGACACACCAGTGATCATGGAGAGCTTGTTGTCACTCGCAGGTACTTCTCTGTAGAGCTGCTTCCCAGCAGGTAAACTCCTAACCTGTACTGGTGCCTGAGGTTACTCTTCCCTGGCTGCAGGACGCTGCCCCTTGCTCTTGTTGAACTTCATTTGGTTCCTCTCTGCCCCGTTCTCTAGCCTGTCCAGGTCTTGCTGAATGGTAGTGCAGCCTTTTGGTGTCTTGGCCACTCCTCCCAGTTTTGTATCATCAGCAGACTTGCTGTCCCCTTGTCTAGGTCATTGAGTATGTTGAATAAGACTGGACCAAGCCCTGACCCTAGCGGCACAGCACTGACTACAGGCCTCCAACTAGACTCTGTACTACTTATCACAACCTTCTGAGCTCTGCTGTTCAGCCAGTTCTGAACCCTCCTCACTGTCTGCTGTTCAGCCAGTTCTGAACCCACCCACACTTTTGGGTGTACAAGGATGTTGTGAGAGATGGTGCCAAAAGCTTTGCTGAAGTCAAAGTAGACAACATCCACTGCTTTCCCTTCATCCATGCAGCTGGTCATGCCATCCCCAACAATGGCTGTTCTCATGTTGTGTGCAAACACTCTCACCAGTTCAGTGGTGTGGCAGTGAGGGAACATGGGGCCCAGTAAACCATGTGGTGCTTGTGGGGCAGGGGTGAAGCCCCTGCTTACTGCGTTAAACACACAGGTGGGAAAGAAGCAATGGTATTTTTAAGACATGTATGGCTTTATCAAGGGGCCTCGGTGTGGTGGTAGGTATGTGGATGCACGTGCACCTGAGGGACAGGTTCTTGGTTGAGGAAGCTGTTTTTCCTCATTTCCAGAGAGTATCTTGTACCTTACATTACCACAGAAGGACTGAGTGGGCACAGGTCTGAAACACTTTCTCAGAGTGTTCAGCCAGCTGCATTGGTTTGGGGTTATGAAGGGGGTGGGTACAAGTCTCCTGGTTCACAGATTAAGTGTTGGCATCCGCCATTACCTGCATATGCTTCAGACAAAAAGTTGTATTGCCAGCTTTTTCCCTCCAGTCTGGTGGTGTTCCTCTTGGGAGCTGGAACTTTCTTCATTGTAAAAGTCTCTTTTTGCCGAGAGTCTGTTATACATGGGTACATGGAACCAGAAGAAATTTGTTTGTAGCTGGAAGTGTGTGGAGAGGTGGGTGAGGTATGGTAGCCATGTAAATGCACCCTGCAGCTGGGCAGCTTGTTTCTGGCATCTTAACTGTGATCTGGATGATCTGGGTGGGTTTTAGGCCAAGGTGACTATTAGGTGTTTCAAGTCATACTATATTAATTAGAGAACATGGGCATTTGGGGTTTAATTTTGGAAGTGGGAGAATGCTACAAGGATCCAACTACTTCCCTGTCCTACAGAATTTCAACAACTTAAGAATCACTTGATTAACAGATAATGTTTCTGAAAAATACAAAGGCCTTTTTTTTCTCACGTGTCCACAGAGGGTGTATTACTTGGAGTGAATTTTAAGTCACTTTGTGAGCAGCAGTGCCTTTGTTCCAGCAGTCTGTATCTCACAGTCACCAGATAATTTAGACGAAAGCATAAAGCTCTTGCCATATTACAGGATGTATGGTGGAGGATTCCTGAAGTTAATCACCTTCCTGGTTTACTGTCTGTTACTAAATATATTCATATATATATATATATATTTAATGCTTACAATGATGCTTCTGTTTTCTTCCTGCTGTCCTTTTATTCAAAACTTGCGTATACCTTTCATTATACTACTAGCTGTGTTTGAAAGCTCACAAGTGGAATGTGCTTGCAACATGGTTCTCACTACCCTATACTCTGCACAGGAAGTTTGATTAAAGGGCTTTGCCTTTTCAGATAGTAGCTAAATAGCACACTAGTATCAGAAAAGTATTTCGTGTTCTGTTGCTGTCAGAAAGTTCAAATGTAAAAATTCCACAGGGAGGGTGGTTAATTGCACATTAACTATGGCTACAGTAGGTGGTTTCTCACCACACATCAGTATGGTTTACAAACAAGTCTCAGCACCCAGAGTGCAGTTATTACCACTGTGCTTACAGCACATAACTTTTGAGGCCAATAGATAAAAACAACGGAAAGAGGAAATTCTTTACTACAAGGCAATCTGTTATTAGGGTTTGAGGTATTGCAGGTTTACAGTGGCTATAACTAGATTTTTGGTCATCTGTGCTTTAACATAATTTTGCAAATAGTAGAATTAATGAATTGTAAACATGAGGGACCAGCTAATATTTTTTTAACACTGGATTTCAAAGCAAATATTGTCTCTTACATAAGAATTAAGAATTTCCATAAGCTTTAGAAAATACTCTGGAAGTGACTCTTAAATATTGAGCTTTAAGCATGTGCTTAGAAACCAGAATGATTAGAAAGTTTGAAAATGTGGCAGTTGTTGTTAGGAGGTTGCTTAATATATGAGTTTCATAGTGTTCAGGGATCAGTAATGATGTGACAATTACTAAAATTGTAACCTGAGAAGGAAAAAATTTAGCCAAAAAGATTTTTGTATTAGCTCTTTGTTGTCATACATGGTAAGGGAATGTACGGTCTTCTCAAACTTCTGTTGTATGTGTAACCAGGGCAAAATCGAGCATTACAACAGTGCAGTCCAGTTTTGAGTCTGACTTGCTCTAGTGTAAATATAACTAGTGGAAATTTTGGAATTAAGAGAGCATAAAAAGAGAATATGATTCTTCCCTTGCATTTAAGGCATTTGATACCATATCAACTTCTCAACACCTTGGAAATACCAAGTTCTGGGTTTTTTGATTGCTGATTTGATAGAAAAGGGTTTCCGGAGTATTTGGTTTACATTCTTGGTATTACTGGTCAAACTAATTTCTCTTAATAAACTTACCTGTCATATTCTCTTTAAATCAAGACATATGTATCTTTTGATACTGTCTTTACATTGAAGAGGAAATGTGCACTGAAGAGTTTGCCATCCCAGCTCTAATCAGTAAAATAAATTAACACACATTTACTTGTTTTCTTAATACAGCATAAAAGAATAGAAGTGTAGAATACTTTGGAGTAAATGAAAGGCAGGGTAATAGTCTCTGTTTATATAAACATCACAAAACTTTATGACCAGTGTCTCTTCTTTTATCAGGGTGCTGTTACCTAAAGTACAAGTTTTAAAAGAGGATGAGGCCAGGGAAGAAATCCAAAGAAATCACTCTTCCTGGTAATTTTATGCTTTATAGCGACCAGCAATAAGAGTGTGAGCTAACATACTCATAAATATAGTGCATGGTATCACAGTGTGACTTTCTAAAGGTGATCTTTCTAGATTTTTATGGTATTTCATGAAACTAACTCAGATAATGTAAGCTGTAGTCATTTGCATCAATTGCTAAAGTTTTGTCATTGCATGACATTTGCTAAGATGAAAATTAGGGCTTTGGGCACACTTTTTTAACTACGGTTGTACAATCTCAATAAATATTCTCCATTTCCTTCCTGCAGCCGAGCAAAAGATGTAACGATGCCAGCGAAACTTCCAGTGAATTTTTTCTCCACAAGATCTCCAGTCATTGATCTATTTCGGGGACAGTTAGACTATGCAGATCACCTTCGTCAGGATTCAGAAATTGTGCTGTATTTTTTCTATGCGCCATGGTGTGGCCAGTCCATTGCAGCAAGAGAAGAAGTAGAACACGTGGCCAGCAGGTTGTCAGACCAGGTAACTCCAGAAGAGATACAAACCTTAAAACCTGATTGGTTTTTAATCTGCAACACGATATTAATTTCTGTCGTCCCATAGGAACCAGTAGGATGTGAATGCTCATGTTGTAGGGTAACTGAGCCAGTTGTCTTAATTTAACATGCAGACTGATAGAATAAATGGAGAAAAAACTCTGTTTCTTGCTCAGTTTTCTGATAGTTTTGCTCCTGAATGGGGAAGTCTACAGGTTTCTTCTTGTAAAGTGTTCTGAGATATATTCAGCTGTGGAAAATGGATTGAGAGCAGCCCTGAGGAAAAGGACTTGGGGGTGTTGATAGATGATAAGCTCAACATGAGCTGGCAGTGTGCGCTAGCAGCTCAGACAGCCAACCGTGTCCTGTGCTGCATCGAGAGCATCGAACAGGAGGAACAGGTACAGAATACTGAATTGGAAAAAGACACTGAAAATAGCAGAGGGAATGGATTAGAAAAACAAAGGTCACAATAATGCAGTTTGTTACCTGTGAATTTTAACTGCTTTGCAGGTGCTGTTTGTGGCTGTGAATTGCTGGTGGAATCAGGGGAAATGCAGGAAGCAGAAACATTTCTTTTATTTTCCTGTGATACACTTATACCATCGGAGGTAAGATTTCATACATACAGTCTAGGGGTTTTATGTGTTTTGGAAACAGAGATACTGTATAAAATGTTGCATTTTGAAAATGTTACATTTTCAAAATTGTTGTAGTTGTAGTAGGAGGAGATTCTGGCTGAAGCTCATTCTGTGTGCTACATAAGTGTCAAGAAGGACTATAAATGTCATTTAAATGACATGCTGTGCCTTTCTGCATCCATAAGGAAACTTTCTTTTGCCTGTGTGTCTCCTGGAAATTCTGCCTCCAATGAAAAGAATTCAGATTTATATATAAATTTCACTTGTCTGCTTATTCTGTAGGTGGATTATATCAACTGGTCCCAATATGTGACAGCAGTAAACTATGTGCTTAGAGACTATTGAAGTTTCTTGTGTTTAAGTGCATCTTTAAATCACACTGTGTACTGAAGACTTTCTTCTAAATTTGAACCTTGCACTCACATTTTTATGCTCCAAATGTTGAGATATCATTGTATAAAATTTTATACAATCTCACTTCTATTTTTTAGTATTTGCCTATATTATCACCCCCTTTATGTGGAGTAGAAGATAAGGGATCACACTTTCCAGTGCTAGATATAGTAGAGCTGAATGCTGTGTACTTTATCACTTGCATTTTAGTTATGTATTCTAGTCTTGAACTGCAGCTCTTCTGTTATGGAGGCTGATTTTGGAGTTTGTTTTTTGGTTTTGGGTTTTTTTTATGTCTCTAGGAAGAACAAGCCTGATCTTAGTCAGATGAACTATGACTAAACACAAATGGTACTGCCATAATTCAAACCGTAGTAAAAAACCATCACACTTGCATGTAAGTTGACTTAAACTTATTCGATCTTGAAATTGCAACACAAAAGATGGATATACTTGGGTATTATCTGTAACCTTGAACAGAGTTGGAAAAAGATGTAAATTCATACTGACAGTTCATAAGCACCCCAAAGGTCAATAAACCCTTCACGCCTGAGATAGTAAGCCTTGAATGTTGCATTCTGGGCATGTAACATGTTCAGGCAGTGCATGTTAAGAGTGAAATTTGTAATCAGCCAATGTAGGATGTAGAAAAATATGCTGGGTTCTAGAATACCATTTCAAAATATCTGAATATGGCTATCTCTTTACAAGTTTGATATTTTTCACAGTGTCTACATATAAAATACATTAAAAAATGCATTATGTTAAGTTTTTCGATGGGCATGGACTAATTCCTCATGTTTTGTGTTTTATTTCATTTTTGACTGTGATGTGTTGTCCAACCTAATGATAATGAATCAGGTGCAGGATTTCAGCAGGATGAAGGAGAAGCTCTGGTATTCACAAGGCCCAGCTTGCCTTCTGTTCTAGCACTGCCTAAGATGGTTGTGAGCCGAATCTATTAGCGGGACTGGATTTGCCCTGCTTTATTGAGTGCTACTTGTAAAAGTCTTTGTGAAAATATTGTGCCTTTTCAGATGGATACTGTTTGAACTTTCTAAGCATTTAGAAAGTAAGTTAAGTGAAAATACTGACACTTTTCAGATTTGTATTTTTGGGTCACATACATTTAGTTTGTACAAAGCACAAAGATACATATATGACTGTTTAATTAATTTCTGCATTGTATCAACTTCTTTAATGGATCTCGTGGTTGCTCTACCTCCTTTTGTTCCCACCAAAAGACATTAGAATCACTGCAATTTCTACACTGTACGTCAAGTCTGGTAACAAGTCCTCTAGCAGTTACAGAAGCCACTGTTAATTACATGGAGAGCAATTCCCTAGAGGCTGAGCATGCTGTCCTATCTCTGCCACCCCTAGAAGAGACTCTATATTGTTAATTTAAAGTCTTAATGGGTTGGTTCTTTGTTTTGGTTTTTTTTTTGGTACTAGTTTTGGACCAATTGAATACAAAGGCCCTATGAGTGCTGTTTATATTGAAAAGTTTGTTCGCCGGGTGATGACACCACTACTCTACATCTCGTCTCGATCAAAATTACTAGATTTCCTCTCAAATTATGAGGTACTCGTTTCTCTTCTCTACCTTTACCACTGTGGTTCAGAAAGTTTGACTTGTTTTCATTATTAAAATTGATCTGGTCCAATGTACTAGCTTATTTCTAGGATCCTGGAATGAGTGCTTGTAAATTAGTTAAAATCATAAAAATATGAAATGAAATATTCATAACCTTGGCTCCCTGTAACGACTTCTATGATTTAGTGATGCTCTTAATTTGCTGTACTTTAATATGTAGAGACAACAGTCAAAGCATTCACCTCATGAGAAAGTTACATATGAACAAGAAGGAAGAAGTCTTTTTGCAAAAATCTTGCAGTCTAAGTTGGGAAAGCATTTGAGAAATAGATAATCACTAATTTTTACAGGAATATAAAAGCGTTCTAGTAAGTACAAACAAATGTTGAATCAGTTGAAATAACAGCTCCTAACCACTTTGTATGCTGTAGTGTCATGGGTTTAATCCACTGGTACATTTTGTTTTATTAAATTCTTGGTCTGTTGTGTTGAGAGGTGCGAAGATTGGTAGCAATACTAGTGGATTGATAACTTCCAGTTAGACAAAGTGTGCTTACAACAGAATTATTTATAATCCCTTTGTAACTGTTCATTTTGGTAATACACAATGGAGAGATAACTATAATCTTAATAAATCCGAAGGTATTAGAGCAGGATGGAAAACCTGATCAACAAATTGATGCTGTAGTAGTGGCCAAAACATCAAGGGAGGGGCTTTCAAGTGTTTCATAATGAAGCAGAGTTCCACTTTTAATTAGTGCATGTTCTCATGACTGGTTCTGCTGCAGGATGGAGCATGACCTGTGCCGTTAAATGAAAACTGCCACGGTGTAAGGGGACACATACAGGTGGTGTACCATGGGTAGCTGCTGTGCTTTTTCACCCTGCAATATATCCCTTGGGTTATTCATGGGTTTAGGTTTTCCAGTGTGGGGACTTTAGGTCAGGAGTAGTGAGTTGCATGTCTGTCTCTGATGTTGCTAGTTTGTGTGATCAGAGGCAATTCTCTTGTGCTTTGAACTGCTTTAGTTTTGCTATTCTAAAACTCCGTTTTTTTTTACCTCTTACAGAGATTTGAAAACAGCCATGCTTGGGTTTTTGTCTCTGTGTCAGTTATTTCTTGGTTGTCTGTAACTAATAAGCATAGTGTAATTAACCATACACTTGTTTTACAGCAGGAGGTGCACTTCCATTGGAAAACATTTAAGATAAAAGACAAATATTTGGGGCAACCAGAAAGTTTTGGCTTTTTTTAAATACTCCTTCGCAATTGAACAGTTATTTTTATTTCTGTGTTCAAACTTCCCCCTTCCCTGTCCTTCAAATTCTCTGGCTCCAAATGCCCGATCTCTTATTTGTGTTAAGCATTTGTTGGTTCCTTTTTCTGAAATGAACTAAGAATAGAGTTTGATCTTTCATGCTGCTTCCAGTTGTTTAAAGCTGCGGTTATTTCCCAGACCGTGGGTGGCACTAGGTGCTCAGTGTCTTGCCTCTCTAAAGTTAAGCAAGAGTAGGGGAAGGGATACAAAAATAACAGCCAACTTGTGCAGTAAGATCCATTCAGGGAACAGGGCATGGGCTACTGTGAGTACAGGTGAGTGATATAAGAAAAGCAAATGCTGAGTGATCAGGAGCTGGGATAGAGAGAAGATCAAATAGAGGATTGTATATGAGGATGAATACAGAGAGAAACATAGGCACAAAGGAAGAGTGCATTTTAAACTAGAAATAAAACCATAATTCCATGCTATTAAACAGTTATGAGAACATTTCTGGTGTTTTCCATGAAAGTTGAGACATGTTATACATTTTGTAGGGGAAGATATGATCCAGGAGGTGACTCCTGTATTTAAGAAGTGAGAAAGTTAGTGGAGTAGAGTAAGCTACAGGAAGTGTGTGTATGGCCCAAACTAATTTCTGTTTTGAGAGCCTTGGCTAGTTTCTTCCTTTGATTTTTGATCTTGAATATACTAAAAACCTTAAATGTTTAGCAGAAGGGAAAGAAGATTTTAACAGATAGATTATTGGGCATTTTGACCACTGTCTGCTGCTTGATCAGGTTTTTATGATTTCTACATTTAAAAGCTGATTAATTTGAAGTTTAGAGTATTTGTCATCACCAGTATCTAATTTTCAGTCCTGTGTTCTGCTAGGGAATGGGATCTGCAAACTTAGATTATGGGGGTATTTACTTTTGACATGAAAATTTCACTTGACAAGAATCACTTTGTAGCTGATTTCTAGACTGCACTTAGGCAGTACCCATTCTGTTCTTGGCTGTTTCATTCTAATCTAGTATTAAGGTCTCCCATATTAAGGACACAGTAGGTCCCAGAGCAGTTGCTTGTTGCTCACTTCTGTTGCTAATTGTTTTGTTACTCTGACCAAGGATAGCACTATGTATAATGTGGAGTATGCAGTAGGTTGGTAAGTTATTGGTAGATGAGTGACTCATTTTCAAGGCATCATGTTGAGCTGAAGTTCTACTCCACATGTGTTTGTTAACACACTTAAAAAAGCTACTGCAGCCTTCTTTTCTTGTTTCAAGGGCATTCTGTTGTTGCAGTCAATTTACTGATAGCTAGGGCTTCAAGCCCATAGCTGTCCTTTTCCCACCTAGTCTGTGAAGCTTTTGGTGTTTTAATCTTCTGACAGAAGCAGCACATAGGAAAGAAAACCAGGAGCTCTACCCACAGTCAATTGAAAAAACATTAAATGCATTAGGATGCCTGAACTAACAAGTATGGTAAAGGTAGTGAGATAGACATTTGAAGAATTTTTTTATAAGTTAAACCACAACAAGAGTTACTCAAAACTAGCAGTATTTTATCTTGTATTTAAATGTTAATTACCGTGGTTTTATTTCTGAGAAATACCGGTGAACCGAATCCAGCTAAATATAAGAGCAAGTGCTGATAGTTATGTCCGTTCCTCAACCCCGTCATGAATCTCGTGAGATGCTGTATCGATATCACAAGAGGGCGCTCAAACCTCGTGGAAAAAAACAGACTCCAACTAGTTGAAGGTTGGAAGTTAAGATTCTACATTTCCTGATACTTTCTTTTTCTAGTTGTGGTATGATATTAGTGTAAAACTAGAACTGGCTAAGAATTAGAATTTAATTTTTGAGGACGAGGAAAACAATCCCATTGGAAAGCAGTTAAAACATACGTGCTTGCTCATTCCTTCAAAGAACTGTGATAGATTTGAGGTATGGCTCAGTAATAAAACCGTGCAGGCAGTTCTCCAATAAAAATTACTCACCTGAAGATCCTATTAATTCTTAAAATTTCCATGAACTTGCGGTTCTGTAATTGTTGAGATTCTTGTCAAGTCTGTTATTCATTTGATTTAGTCAGCATCACACATGAGTTCCCATTCCTCTGATGTAGAGAACAAGAAAGAAATAGGCTACACTACAGCTGTTTTCATATTTCCACCTATGAGTTTCATTAGGAGATGGTACCATGAGCCATCAATGTGTCTTCATGGCCAGGAAGGCTAATGGCATCCTGGGGTGTACTAGAAGGGGTATGGTTAGTAAGTTAAGAGAGGTTCTCCTCACCCTCTACTCTGCCCTGGTGAGACCACATCTGGAATATTGTGTCTAGTTCTGGGCCCCTCAGTTCAAGAAGGACAGGAAACTACTTGATAGAATCCAGCACAGGGCCACCAAGATGATCCAGGGAGTTGAACATCTTCCTTATGGGGACAGGCTGAGGGAGCTGGGCCTTTTTAGCTTGGAGGACACTGAGGGGTGACCTCAGTAATGTCTATAAATATGTAAAGGGTGAGTGTTAGGAGCTTTCTTAGTGATGGACAGTGATAGGACAAGGGGCAGTGGATGCAAGCTGGAGCATAGGAGGTTCCATGTAAACATAAGGAAAAACTTTTCCACTGTGAGGGTGACGGAGCACTGGAACAGACTGCCCAGAGAGGCAGTGAATTAATATAGTTGGTAATAATGTGCAACATAGTAAACAAAGTAATACTATTTAAGTTGTTTATGCTCTCAAAAGCACATTCAATATTCCAATTCTAAAAGAAGTCTTTATGATCCTTATGGTTATTATATTGGTGCTGGAAATAACTCATAAAATAGTCGGAAAGCAAATATTAGTTGTTTTTAGTGAATTTTAATAGCTAATGTGGGAAGTATGTAGTTTAAAATATACGCATCTACACCCATGAAAACCCTCGCTCATACACAGCTTTTGAACAACTGTGGAACTAATTTCCATTCAGTCTTCTGATATTAAAATTTTACTTGCGCCACAAAGTGACTTTTTTGGTAAACACTGTTGTCTTGTTAAAATCTGTTGTGTTTCACTATAGGCAAATAATTGCTGTGCATCCATATATTTATACTAGAAATTAGCTTAACTAATGCTTATTTCTTATTATTTCAGCCCGGAGTTCTAGGATATTTTGAGTTCAATGCTTCACCTCAACCACCTGGTTATTTAACTTTCTTCATGTCAGCATTACATTCATTAAAGAAAGGTAAAAGCTGAATTTTCATAAATGAAGGCATCTGTGGATGAGCTAATGTATATGGGCTTTGGTAGTATTTTGCAGTATTTTGTAACTTGGGAACTAATCCCTTTTGAACGTTCATGTTGATTATTGAGACCATCTTTCATTACAGTGCAAGAATTGCTTATATTAAAGGCTTATTACATGATCAGCCATCATGAATAAAGTATATGACAGGCTGCTATTCAAGGATACAATAAGAAAACCTAAATGTGTAGCTGCAACATACAGAGAACCATAATCAGACTAGCACTTACTTAAGTTGAATCCAGGAGTATTTGTCACGTGCAAAATTTGAACTGTCCGGTTCAGAGGCATTAGGATAAACTTGACTTTGTCCGTACTTAGCAACTGAGTTAAACAAAGCTTTTCTGAATGGAGTTACAGAGCTAGTACAGGGTAGCATGGTGACAAGGGCTTTTTCCTCCCCCATTTTGCATTAGTGATCTAAAATACAACTACTCTTGCATTTAAATGCACAAGTTTTGCGTATAATTAATATGAGGAAGGGGAGGGGATGATAAGTTCTTGATAGAACTTTCTTAAAGTTAATACTAGCACATTCTATGGATATATCTTCCTGAGAGCAAATAAAGGAAATTGATCCCATTAGTATGATTTTTACTGTGTCACTGACTTGGTATATGGTGTAGAGCCTGTTTTACTAAGTTTTGTTCTGTAAGTTCCCCGTTTATATGTTGAGAAGATGAGAAGCATTCTGTCCTTGTGTGCACATGCTTATAAATATAGAAATAGTATAACACATACCAAAAATAAATGTATTTAAGTGTTCATCATTTAGAAGTCAATGTTCATACCTTTTCCTTGATGTATATCTTACTTTATCTTTTGAGACATCGTAACACATAGCAAGGTGCATCTATGATACCTGATTCTGTCTTTAATAAGCAAATCAAGAAAGTGGACAGTTCACATTGACATTCTGTAAATGACCACAGAAGTGGAACACATTTGTTCTTGTTGTGTGCTCTTGTCATCTTCTCCTACCTCACTTAATCACAAGTATTGGCAGGTGCTATTCAGTAAGATTTCTGTGTGCTTACACAGCAGAGTTCTGTGAGGTTTTTTTGAAGGTGTTCTTCTGAGGCTTTCAGAAGAGAAGTTCAGTATGTATAGTTGTATTTAAAATGAAAAATTTTCTCTTTCAGATTACCTTGGAACAATACGTTTTGGAGTGATCACAGATAAACATGTTGCAGAGGAGATCTCATTAGTGCATTCAGGCAGCATCTATTTGCACAGACATGTCAACAAATCTCTTGTGAGTATTGTTGTAGTAGTGACTCTGAGACAGTACCTGAAGATTGAAGCTCTGTTGTAGTAGACCATGAATAAGTGTATGACAGAGCTTTTAGGATAAAGGATGCTAAAAAAATTATATTTTTATATAGTAATACACATTTTCATTCTACTAGTCAGCAGCTGTTCTAAACTGCTGCTGACACCCAAGTTGATAGTCTCTATTGAAACAAAACCCAGAAAACCCAAGCACCTCAGAAATGACTGCACAAAGACTTTTTTCCTAAAGTTTCTACCTCTTTCAGTGAGTCAAAATAAGAAGGCTATTTGAATGAGGATATGGACAAAGAGATTTTTGTGGAGAAAAGCAGTAGGAATACTGAAAACTTGCATTTTGGTTTAAAGGTATGACATTACTAGAAAAATAATGTAAATTAATTTAACTGAAAATTCATAGCAACTCAATCTACATGTGTTGTTTATGGAATACTAAGTCTGAAAATACTAACTTTTACTTTCTCTGTTTGGCATAGAGAACCTTATCTATACACAGAGAACCTTATCTACCCACACTGCTACCATGAGTAGAAAATGTGTGAAGATAAGTGTTGTCATGTGTATGTTATTCATTTGAGACTAGGAAAAACATGGATTTTTCAGATTATATTACTGGTAAATACACGAAACTTTCTATCTGTGGAATGATTTAAGGTGAACTTGCCTTAATTTATTAAAATGACCATAGAAGCTTGTGTTAACAGTTTTAAATGCAGTCTTGATGTTGGGGTTTTAAAAGTCTAATTTAAAATTAATTAATATCATGAATGAGTAGCAGGAAATAAATTTTCTAACGTACCACAAATCAAGATTGTGATAATACCAACTTAGAGACTGAGCACTTTCACTTTTTTTTTAAAAAAAAAATACTAGTGAGAAAAGATTATAAAGATGTAGTACAAGAGCTCCCTTGTAGAATGCTTTTTGACTGAGAGATTGTGTCTTCTACTATAGTATGATGAGCATTAGGAAAGATTTCCCAAGGGGAAAGGGTGTATGAAATGCTGAAGCTTGCTGAACAGCGTCATTAACTTTAGAAAGTGACTTTTAGGCGTTACATTAGCAGAGCATTCCATATCTGAGAACTGCATTTATTATTAAACCAAGTGAGGGCAAATAACTATTCTTCCCCCTTCAAGATCTATCCAGATAACATCATGAACTATACTGCTGAAAATATCTGCAAGTGGGCTCTAGAAAATCGAGAGATGCTCATACGCTGGCTGAGACCACATGGTGGAAAAAGCCTTCTTTTAAACAATGAGCTGAAGAAAGGACCGGCACTTCTCATATTTATACCTTACAATCCCTTAGAAGAAATTCATCCTCTTTTAGATGAAGTAAGTGTAAATTTTTTTTTACTTCAAAAATATTAGAACTTGAGAACTCTAGTCAGGGCGCTGAGCTTAATTGTGACAGATATTATATTTCACTGTTCCAAATACCAGTTTTTTTCAGAAAAATATTTTCTCAAGCCATATTGCCACAACTTGCTTATGCTGGTTTGCATTTCACACAGCATGCCTTTATCACATTGATTAGAACAAGCACCTACCTCTTCTCCTTGACTTCCTTCTTGTTGTGGTGAGTTCTGTGTGAAAGATACAGACCTTTGGTTTACCATTCCAGCTGATGTAACTCAAACAAAAGAGCAAGAATGAGTTGATTATTACAGGACTTGTGTTTAATACACCCCGTTCTATTTCTCCTTTCCTTCTTCTTGCCAGAGGTGATTACATAAGGAGGAATGGACCTTTTATTACATCCCATTTGAAAAACTACTGAGAACTAATCTGATTTTTATACCCTGTGTGTTCCTTAGTCACCTTCCAATTTTCTCTTTCTCTGCCATTATTTCCCTTTCTGAACTGCCAAGAACAGGAGTTTTTGTAGCTGTGCAGTAAATGAAAGAAGGAAACCTAACTTGGCTAGATTTTTTATTCTCTTCCTCTGGGCTAATTTTCAGCTGGAATCCATTGTTCCATTTACTGTATCACACAGCTGCACATCACAATGGTGACAGTATATCACTAAAAAGAGCAAGAAAAATAACAACTGAGGAAGATGAAAAGCAGGGCTAGGTTTTGGTGGCAGTGCTTACTTATACATGGCACCTATCCTGGAATGCATTGTTTCCACAAGGTGGCCTAATTAATACTGCAGTGTCTGAAGCAATGAGGAGAAAAATGTTAATAATTTGGCAATATTTAGCCAAACTAGAAATAGTGTAATAAAAGCTAGACTGGTACAAGATACAGTTGAGGAAATCTTTGCAGAAGGAGTGGACAAGAATTGCAGTTATTCTTGTACTAACCTGTCTTATTTTTGGCAGACTTCATTCAGTGATGCTTGTCACAAATTAAATAATCTAGTAACAGGTACTGCTTATTTAGATCAAATAGTGCAATATAAGGTGTTCTGTTTCAGATTTCATTCTCCTAAAAAAGGGTATTTCTCTGTATCAAAATGTGAAGAGAGTCAAAGTATTCCAGTTGGTCTTGTGTAGCTGCATTTTGATAGAGAGATAATCATGCAACTTGTTTAACACAGGAAGAGATGTTTACTGCAACCATCTTGGGGGTTCACTGAGCAATGAAACAACATGACCGTAAGGCAGCAGAGAACAGGGCTGTCAAGTTGCATTTTGAAAGCAGTCAGAGTAGATTTTTTTTTCTCTGATAGTAGCTCACTGAAATGAGATTTCTTACCACAATCCACTTTTCTGTTCGTAATTGCTCTTCATGTTTATGTAGGTAGTCAAAATCTTCAGGCTAGATTATAGTATGAGGGGTCAATTTTCTTTTTATTTAATTGAGCATTTTCAGGATGGAAACATCTAACAAGAAATCCTTGAAGACAGTTATAAACTGTTGCTATAGACCACATCTTAATATCGATGATCCTGTAACACAGCACCCTTCCTAGATATGATGCTTCAGCATCCCTTTGATAACAACGGTGATCCCTGTCAAAGTATCTTGTGTGTATGTTCTGTGTTTTGATTATTATTAATGTGACAGATGAGGATGAAGGGAAACTTCTTTAATTTTTATTTAATGTTCTGTTATTTATTCCCTAGAGAGGAAGTTACTTCTGTGGTCCATACACATGCCTTTTTTGCTGCTTTTTTTCCCCCTTGGCTGTGAAAATCAAAATGGGCGATGCAGTACAGGAATGTTTGCACTGAGATGCAGGCTTTTTCTTTTTTTCTTCTCCCAGTAAGTCAGTCTGCAGTATTATAACTATATGCCCGTGGCTGGAAGAACACTAACGTTTCTTCAGTACTGCTAGTGATTGTTACAAGATTTGTGCGCCACCTTATACCAGCATGAATCTCAATTCGCTTTTATTTATTTTCTCCTCTTACTGGGAAGTAAGGGAGAATCAGGAACCTGAAATGATTAATGCTTCACATAGTAGCATTTAACTTTAAAATGTAGTGTTATTGCTCTGTGATAAATATGATGCAAAGTGGACTTTGAAATTAGTGCAGTGGTCTGAAAAAATTGTCAACTGGCTTTTTGTTGTTGTGTACATTTAATTCTTACATGCTGAAATGTCTGAAAAATTAATTTTTTTAATCAAGTGAGGGCCTCCTATAATATTTTGTGAAAAAGAAGAGCAGTCTCATGTTTCTGAAATTCCATTTCTCATTGCAGATATGTTGTTAAACCTGCAACAGATAACTGCATTTGAGTGAACTATGAACACTTAATCTTTTTTTTTTTTTCCTCTTTCTTCTTTCCCCCCACCCTGTAGATTACCAAAGTGGCCTTGGAATACCACAACTGTAATAAAAGCCAGGCAGCCAAGCGAGATCTTCAGCTCTTCAGAGACACTGGTTCACCAGCTTTTGATTCCTCTGTACCAGATGCACATAGGAAATTATCAGAAACATTTTCAATAACCAAGTACCCATGCTGTAACACAGTGGTGCTTCCGCAGTGGCATTCAATATCTAGAACTCACAATGTCTGTGAGCTTTGCATTAATCAGACACTTGGTGTCAGACCAAATAAAGTCCATGTGCCACACTGTAACTTTTTAGAGATAGAAGCAGCTTTGGACTCTTTCTACCTCCAGGAACATACCTTTTTTCAAGTTATATCAAGTACCATAGAATGCAGCAATTTCTTAAGTTTCTATAGTCCCTTTAGCTATTACACTGCATGTTGCAGGACGGTAAACAGGCATTTTTTAAGTTTCATTAGTTCTGAGAAGATCATCTTTCAAACCCCCAAAGTAGTATTTTCTTCCCATGGGAAGAAAGATAACACACGATATTCTATTCCTCACATTGAGGACAGGAATTGTTTTATTCCTGACCTTCATATTAGTGGCACTAACATTACTGGTCTGAGCTGCCGGACCAACAAAACCTTGAATCTCTATCTACTGGATTCAAATCTCTTTTGGATATATGCTGAGAGACTAGGAGCAACAAGATCTACTCATCTTAAGGAATTTGCCACCATTGTGGACCTGAAAGAAGAAGTGCACTATGTCTTGGATCAAAATCAGTTGCTTCTTGGATCTACCCTGGGTATGGTATCCACTATAAAAATGCTTGAAATAAAAAAATTAAGTTTGCAAGGAAGCTTATGAATGGGAAATGCCATTTTGGAAGTGACTGGTTTTAAAGTGAAACTAGAGTCAAAACTGAGACTACAGTCAACATTGTGAATTGTAATTTATTCTATTCTTATTCATTTAATATCTGACCAAGCACTAGGATCATGTTCTAGATGACGTAAAAATTATGTTTTATATACCAAAAGTGATTTGCTTTAGAATAAATGAACATCACACTGCCTGATGCATTGAAGGAATTCGTAAAATCTAAACTAATTTGTTTGGGGAAAATAAATTATTATACATATAATATTTGATACTACAGAAGACATTTGTATCTTCATGGCAGTGTTGGTGTTTGCTTAGCTGTTCTGTGTACTAAAATATCCCAGAATTTCCTGAGATACTGCCCATTTAGTGGTAAGAGACTAGCCCTTCCTCTTGTCCTCTGAAACCAACTTATAAACTGTTTTAAATCTAGTTTGAAAACTATGTGTTTTCAGGGTATGGCTCTGAAGTGATTTTGGCCAAATCTGTCAATATTTTTATTTCCTGTCTGAATTGGTGGAGAAAAAAACCCCCAAACAAATCAACAACAAAAATCCAACCTGCAGTTCTGATTTATTTGTAAGTTACTGAATGACACAACATCCACGATGACATGCAAAACCACTTCCAGAAAATGGAGACTTTTTTTTTATGTTAGCAGTGTAAGTAAACATGTAAGCAAATTCAAGTGAGTGTAGTATTACAGTAAATTGCTCAAGAAGGTATATCAGTATAATTGTTACAGCATTAATTACATTTCTCTTTTGCATAAATCTTAAGTACAAATGCATGCACAATATAGAACAAATAGCCAAGTTCTTACTAAGGATCCAGTACAAGGGTATATCTTGTCTCCATCCCAAACTCCTCAAAAAACTCTGGAAAAAAGGACAGAATTCCAAGTGACCATAGAACGATGCATAGGAAAATTAAAGATCAGAGTGAATAGATAAAAATTTCCTTCCTCCTTCTGCGCCCTGTACTTTCTGTCTCAAACTTTTTTTGCAGATTTCTGGAGCATGATGAGGGTTTCTCTGCTGAGTAACAGTATATTTCTATTCCAAGTCATTTGAACTTCTGGAGAACTTTTGCTTATATGTATTTCATTAGAGGAGTGACTGTGATTCATGTCTGGTTTTCTAAAAATATTATTTTGCTTTCTTAAGCCTCTTTTGATATTTTAAAATAACGAGAACTGTATGCATTTAATGCCCTTATCAGATTTCAGTTTTCACAGATCTTTTCTAAGAGGTCAGGAGTATGTCTTTTAATTAGCTTCCTACTTTCAGTTACTACTTAATCATGCGTAGGTATTTCAAATTTGGAAATCTAGAAGAAGAAGGACTGTTCTGGTCTGGTGTGGGAATTAAATGGAATGCTGAATAGTAAATATAAAATTAAATGTGCTGCTGTTTGTATTTCAGATAGAAAGCTCATGACCTGGTATTTTGTGTGTAGGAACAAAAGTGACAGTTTTACTTGGGCCTAGTTTTTGTACATTTTTGTATTTTTGGCAATGCCAGTACAAATATTTCTGTTTGATCAAGTAATTACTTTCAATGTGTTTGATATATGTTTTGTCTTGACTGTTTAATACTCTTACTTTATAATGCATAGAGTAACATTTCACCATCTAAATTGAAAACAGTACAGCTGAAATCTTGCAGCAATTTAGAGAACGTCATCCAGGGTCAGAGTAGCATAGCTGAGGGTAGTTTAGAGTTTGTTTTAGATTGTTACTTCCTGCCAGCTACTTGTCAAATATCTTATAAATGTGGAATTAAGTGGAGCCTTCAAGGTAAGGGCCAAATACTTCAATGTTATGCAAAAAGTGAAAAATAGTGAGAGGATAGTATTTGTGACTTACTGGGTGTGTGGTTAGATTAGGAGGGAAGAAATTTATTATTACAGTACATTGAATAGGAGTAGAAGAAATGTTAGAGAGTAGTGTGGCAAGTGAAAAGACAACTGTAATAAGCAAACCAAAAATCAGTAAAATTTTACCTTGTTTTCATATCAGTGATATGACAGTGATTTGTGACAGTACCAAACTGTCACCATTTAATGACATGAAATCTGATTTGAATTTTTATTTTCTAAATTCTCCAGAATTCCAAAGCAAAACTGCCAAAATCACATATTTGTGAAACTGAAACATCTTTGTTATGTACCAATTTAATTTCAGAGAACTTCATTAAAAATTTCAGTATTCACTACAGTCCCTTGAAAAGGCACCTTGTTGACGACCCTTCAGTACATTTGGATAAACAGCGTGTATTCACTGAAGTGACTACTAATACCTTCTATGATACCGTGGTTTTGAGTGAAAAGGTATACCTCTTTACTGACAGTTTCTTGTGCAGATTTCTGCAGAGGGTGTCTCGTTCTTTTTTTACATAATGTGCTTCCCTTATTTGTGACATGAAATATGTTGTAACAATTCAAAAGTTTGTTTTTATTTTTAAAGGAATTCAGAATATTGTGATCTGTTAAGTAAATCTGCAAAAGATGTTTGGAGTTTTATTAGCTTTTTGGGGGGTGAGAGAAGTAAGGTTTATTTCCTGTGTTTGAAATACACAGATCTTTGTTCTAAAAGTGTCCGTGACTTTTCCTTTCTTCTATGGTAGCAGGACCACATGCTAAATACATAGGGTTTGAGGTAACATTGGAGAATACTCTGATTTCTGTGTTTTGTACCTCAAAGGACATAAAAATACCGCAACATTTTATTCTATATATTCAAAAAAAATTTGTTTTTAATTATTGCAAGGTAGGTATAATGAAAAACAAAAAGAAAAAAAATGTGTAAACCTAAGGCACTATGTGAAAGCACACAGCAAAATACCCCCTCAAAACACTCACAGGTAAAAGCTTTGCAATTGCATGCCATGGAATTCCTTCACATAAGATGTCATGCCGAATACTAGTTAAATTACCTTGATTTCTTGAAGATGTGATAGTAAAGATAAATATCCATTGTCTCTGAGGTCTGCAGTGAAAGTATGCATCTCCAGTAATGTTTGCAGCAGCCCTAAGTCCAATTTTGCCTAGCTAAAGGTGAAATAATTCTCTCCCCCAGCCCTGAAGTGTAGAGTCAGTCTTTGGAAGCATAGTAAGGTTTGGTGCATTTTCACTTAAAAGGAATCATCCTAAACTACATAATCTAAATAATTGCCCAATAAAACTATGTTACTCAATACACAGCTTATGATAAAGCTTATTAACACTAGGATATAGCTTCCTTTCACATTTCAAGTGTTCTGAGTTTTAGATGTTGTGAAGATTAGTCTTCCTTTACTGCAGATTAACTACAATAGATAATCAAACTCTTCTCCATTTCATTTTCCAGAATGTCTTGCTGCTCTATTATGCACAGTGGTGTGGATTTTGTGCCTCTCTTAATCACATCTTTATTCAACTTGCTCGGCTTTTGCCTCCAGATAATTTCACTGTGGCAAGGTAAAAAAGATTCTAATTAAATCTCTATAGAACAATGCAAGTTCATTGAGGTCATCAGACTAGAAAAAATTACTTTCTACCTCTCTACAATCTTGCTATAGTAGATGTGACTGTCATGTGCTTCATTTTCTTTCAGTGCATTATTTAGTTCTTCTCTGTATAGATTTGGTGGTTTTCAATCTTACTGCAGTAGTTATGCAATTTAATTAAAATGAATTTTTAAATGGTGCAATTAAACTTGAGGCTTCCTAATTTCCTGAAGTGAATCAATGAAACAGCAGCAGAAAAATATTTTTGCCCCTCTCTGATAATTTTTAGCAAGTAATTATGTTATGTATTACTGTATTTGAGAAATTGTTTGAGATAGGCAAAATACATACTGTTGTGGGTTAACCCTGGTGGGCAGCTAAGCACCAAACCACTACTCACTCACTTTCCCCCTCCATCCCCAATGAGATGGGGAAAGAGGAAAGGAAGAATAAAACCTGGAGGTCAAGATAAAAGACAATTGTTTAATAATTAAAGGGTAAGTGGAAGGAGAGAAAAAAAGCAAAATGAGTGATGCAAAGGCAGTCACTTGAGATCTCCTGTGGGGAGACTGATGCCCAGACAGTTCCAAAGTAAAAGATGGCTCATCTCCCTAAACCTTCTCTTTTCCCTTTTACTACTAAGCATGACATGGTATGGCATAATTCTCAGGTTAGTTCAGGTCGTCTGCCTGGTTGTGTCACCACCCCCCAGTGTATCTATTATGGCGGAGTGAGAAACGGAGAAGGCCTCAACACTGTGGAAGTGTTGTTCGGAAATAACCAAGGCATTCTTAAGTTACCAATACTGTTTTCATCACAAATCTAAACCATAGCACCATACAAGTTACTATGAAAGGAATTAATCTCAATCACAGCCAAAATCAGTTTATAGACATACATCTTATATATAAATATATATATACACACACACATATACGCACACCTCTCTCTGTGTACATAATATATATTTATATGTATATGAAAATATGTTTTATATAGAGATAAAAGACATGGTTTTGTTTTGGTGTTTTCAGGGGATTTTATATTTCAGTGCAACTTAAATATTCTTGTTGGTGTATTTGGTAATACATCAGTAGTTAGAACATCTGCATCCTTGTTTCATTCTGACTGAAATTAGTCTGATCAGGTAGCATGAAATCCATAGGAAAAAAATTCAGTTAAAAGTATCCAGGTATCAACTGCTTGGAACTGTAGTTCATGACAGATGTGATGCTAGTCACAAATCTCAATTAATAAGAATGTTATTTGTAAACAAAGAAAACAAACAAAAAGATTAAAAAACCAAAAAGTAATTCAATAAGTGTTTTGTTCACAAAATGTTGTGTTCCTTCCTACATTGCTTTAGGGAAAAAAATGTGCCTTTAAGAATATGCTTGTCCTTTGAAAGAGGAAAGTAATTTGCTCCCAAAACTACTCAAGGGGAAAATAATTGGAGTTGTTCTTGAGGAACAAATTAACGAATGGAGAAAGCTTCAGTCTCACATTAAAACTGTTAGGTCTGTTTCAGAAAAGAAGAGTATGTACATAATGAAGATGCATACATAATGAGTGACTGTTCAATTCACTCGCCAAGTGAAAGCAGTTGGAACACTGTATATATTGTTCTAGAAAAAAAAAAACAACACACCACCAAACACCCACAGATGTTTGTTAATCTAAGATTCATCATCTCAAATATTGGTAATTAATTCTGCTGGCTCATAGGCACAGCGTGTTTATGATGTAACACATTTTAGACCTACTTTCACAGATACTTGCATTTCCTTCTTCCCAATCCTTAAAATGGCATTTTACAAGAAAGTACAGGTTGTTCATCTTCCAGTTATCCTCATCATTGTGTCTTTTCTTAACAGAATTGATCTCACTCAAAATGACCTTCCATGGGAGTTTATGACAGACCGTCTCCCAACTATTTTATTTTTTCCTCATCAGAGGTAATGTAATTCTTCTCTCCGTGGGTTTCAATCTTTCATTTTGCTAAATTATAGTAATAATCACTTCCATATAAGCATTCTTACTTTATGTTTATGCATATTGAAAAAAAAAAAACACAACAAAACAAGAACAATAAAACACCCAGCAGCCATGGATAGATGATGGTATGCTGATAATGAATGTTTTCTTCAAAGGTAATTATTTAATTGTTTGTAAGTCTTCATTTATGAATACTTAATAATATGAATATTTACTGGTAACCTTGTTATTGAGTTAATTTTCCTTACTTGGTTAGAACTACTATTTTGGCATGTCCCAAATAAATTCTTGAGTGACTATATATAGTGGTTTAACTATGGGTGGAGGCCATATGCCCACTGAAGTCGATGTATCACTCACCTTTTCAGTTGGACAGGGGAGAAAATATATATTGAGAGGCTTAGGAGTCAAGATAAGGACAGGGAGTAATCATTCTACAATTAATCAGTGTCAGGGGCAAAACAGACTCAACACAGAATTAAAAAAAAACCATCTAATTTATTACACACACTCTGAAAAGAGAGTAGGATAATGAGAAGTAAAAACAGATCTTAAAACACTTCTCCCCACCCCTCCCTTCTTCCCAGGCTCAACTTTATTCATTATTTCTCTCCCTACCTCCACCCTCCCCAGGTGTCACTGGTGGAGATGGGGAATGGAAGTTTTTCATCACTTCATGGCAGCTTGTTTTCTTTACTTAGCTGGGAGGTTTTGTGGGTGGGATTCTTCACATTCTTCCGCTACTTCAGCATGGAGTCCCACCGACAGGAGACAGTCCTCCATGAACTTTTCTAACTGAGTCTTTTCCCACGGGGCTTCAGCTCTTCATCAACTGCCCCAGCATGTGTTGGTCACTTCTATGGGGTGCAGTCATAAAATCATAGAATGCCTCTCAGTCTCTCAGACTGCTCCAACCTGGTCCCCCATGGAGTCACAAGTCCCCCAGAAAACCTGCTCTGGTGTGGGCCCCTCTCTCCATAGGTCCTGCCAGGAGCTTGCTCCAACACAGGTCACAGCATCCTACATATCTCCACCTGCTCCAGTGTGGGGCCTCTCCATGGGCTGCAGGTGAGATTTCTGCTCCCCATCATCTTCCATGGGCTGCATGGGGACAATGTGCTTCACCATGGTCATCTCCATGGGCTGCAGGGGAATCTCTCCTCTGGTGCCTGGAGCATCTCCTCCCCTTCCTTCTTCACTGACCTTGGTGTCTGCAGAGTTCCTTACATCTCCTCACTCCATTCTCTGGCAGCAGAAACCAGCCACTTGCATGTTTTTTTCCTTCTAAAATATGTTAATCACAGAGGCACTACCACTGCCGCTGATGGGCTTGGCCTTGGTCAGTGGTGGGTCCGTCTTTGAGGCAGCTTGTGTTGAGTCTGTCAGATGTAGGGGAAGCATCTCTGCAGCTCCCAGTCCTCCACCAGAATCTTGCCATGCAAAACCACAACACTAAGGAGGGGGAAGAGGAGGAGAAATTATTTTGGATGGTGGTGCAATGTAGATCTAGTGCCACTAGCATCTAATTGCTTCTAATTGGTTAAACAGAGAGACATCTCAAATAATATGTTAATGGCTTCTTGCAGTGAAATGCAAGGATTTGCTTGCTACATTTTAAATAAAGAAAAATAGAAAAATAAGGACAGATGAAGAGTAAATAACTTAGGCCAAGATTAGTCTTGTTTAACAGAAAAAACCCAAGAGCTTAACAATCTTGACTTTACAGAGGGAGAGGAAATAGATCGTTACATGTTTTTTAAATTTAAAAAAAGGGGTGGAAGGAGTATCTGAGTACTAAAGGAGGGCTTATGGAAAAGGAAGGCTTATCTTTTGGAAATATTACCATGGTCCCAATCTTGAATTTTTCCTTCTCCCTTACTGCTCTGTGGTAGAATGAAGTAATGTATTCAGACAGACTTTGGAATCTTCATTGCTCAAACAGAAGTTCTTTCAGGTTGCATTTCTTGCATTGTTACACTCACTTCTGGGGGAAATGAATGTTTGTCTAGCTGTACTTGTATTTTGGATCTTGGGTTCTTTGGCAATCTGCATAAACCATGGACGTGTTCTATCAGCTAAGAACTAGTCTAACAGTGGCAGAGAGAATGATTTTAAATGTTTTTGGCCTTTATAACATTGCTAAAGGAGTTACAAATACCTAAAGCAAAATCCATGATTTTATATAGTGTAAGAATGGTTATAGAGAGAGAGATAGCTCATACATTGTCCTGATTTAGTAAAAATAAGGGTTAAGTTTTCTTCTGTTTTACATTTCGTGTATACATTGGCTGTGTTCTCTTTTATATTGAAAGAAGTTTTGTATTAAAAGAAATTTCAAGGTATAAAATCTATGTTAAATAAGAGGTGTTTTCCATCCTGATAAAATCAGAATACAGAATTACTTTCTATTTCCTGCTTTTTTGACAACATTAATCTTGTTTGGTGACATCATTATGTTGCCATAAAAGAGTATGAAACAAAACCACCCCCAACAACTGTTACAGATGTTAGAATCAAGTAGAAAGAGAATTTGGGGGGAGTGAAAAAAGGTAGTTGAAGAAGCATGCATGTGACACAGTCATGGCTAGAAAAAAACTGGAAAACCTGTTGAAGATACTTTGAAGGTTTTATTGAGCTGTTCTACTGCAATGTTTCTTAAACATAAGATTTTTTTTTAATTGCAAATATTTCAAATGGTATGATACAATCTTCAAGTGAAAGCCATGCTTGAAAATAGTTACTTTGTGTAAGAACTTCCTGTGTAACTTAACACTGTGGTGTTAACTCTAAACTTAGGGATGTAAAAAAGGCAGGGTATTACTTTACAACTGGAATGGGACCTGGAGTAGCACACAAGGGTCCTGAATCCTACTCTGCCTTTGCAACAGGCAGAAAATCTGAAATCTAGTGTCAAACCTGTGGGTCATTTCTGCTTGTGTCAGTATACACCACTGCAGGTGCATCCAGCCTTTCATAGGCTGAGGAACAGAAAAAGAAACATTAGACGCAAGAGAACCACGGGCTTTTGAAAGTGCTCCATTTATTATTTCAGATAAGGTTGTGCATTAGACCTGATTGATATTGGGCTTTTTCTTTAAAAAAAAAACAAAACCAAAACTCAGTCTTACACAGCTATAGTTTTCACAGAAAGGAAATTAAAACAGTCACTATAATAAATACCTGCCTCTGTTGATTTCCACCCTTCTCCCTCAAGAACTTTTATCATCAGCAAATGGTAATTCAGGTAGTTGGTACTGTGCAGCATTAACCTACCACAAAATGTTTACACCTTTGTCTTAAGTTTTGCAGTTCTAAATTCATGTTCTAATTCACTAGAGTTTCATTTATATCATTCCTCAGAAACTCCCCTACTTTGTACAGTGAGCCTTGCAAACTGGCCTCAAATCAGATGTCATCTGCCACATTCTTCCAGCTCAATTCCAATCCTTCTCTGTTCTCTAGGTTAGTTGAGCAGGAACGCGGCTAGAGTAGTTTCAAAGTGCATACCTGTCTACTAAGGGTAGTGTTATCTTCATCTGCTGGTTGGCAAAAGCCGCTCTCTTAAGTGCTGTTGTCTTCTACTTTGTTAGATCAAGTGGCATAAACTGAAGATCTGCTAGACCACTGTTGTAGTTAATGAGCCCAAACATAAAATTCGGAAGTGTGTGTCAAGGGACTTTCCCTCCCACTTCTGATGCAGTTTGCAGAACTGTGTCGTCTAAGGGACAGAGTGAGAGTCATGTATAACATGTAGTGGATGAGTGAAAAACTATGGATGTTGTCTATCTGGATTTTAGCAAAGCTTTTGACACCATTTCCCACGGCATTCTGCTAAAGACAATGGCTCCTCTTGCCTTGGATGGGTGTACTCTTTGCTGTGTAAAAAATCTGGCTGAATGGCCGGGCCCAGAGAGTAGTGGTGAATGCAGTTAAATCCAGGGCTGTCCTCAGGACTCTGTGCTGGGGCCAGTTCTTTTCAACACCTTTATTAATGGCCTGGACAAGGGGATGGAGTGCCCCCTCAGTCAGTTTGCAGACGGTATAGGCAGGAAGGCCTTACAGAGGGATCTGGACATACTGGATCGATGGGCCAAGGGCAGTGGCATGAGGTTCAACAAAACCAAGTGTCTTGCATTTGGGTCGTCAAAACTCCCAGCAGCGCTACAGGCTTGGGGCAGAATGGCTGGAAATCTGCCTAGCAGAGAAGGCCCTGGGAGTGTTGACTGACAGCTGACTGACCTTGAGCAGCAGCGTGCGCGTGTGGCCAAGAAGGCCAACGGCACCCTGGCCTGTGTTAGGAAGAGTGTGATGAGTAAAACTGAGGAAGTCGTTGTTCCCCTGTACTCAGCAGTGCTGGTGAGGCCTCACCTTGAGTACTGCGTTCAGCTTTGGGTCCCTCACTACAGAAAGGACGTGGAGGTGCTGGAGCGGCTGAGGGAATGGGGCTGGTTTTGTCTAGAGAGGAGGAGGTTGAGGGGAGACCTTATTGCTCTCTACAACTACCCAAAAGGAGGTTGTGGAGAGGGCTGACCTTTTCTCCCTAGTGACAAGTGATAGGAAAAGAGGAAATAGGCTCAAGTTACACCCTGGAGGTTTAGATTGGCTATTAGGAAAAACTTCTTCACAGAGAGCATTGTTAGGCATTGGAACAGGCTGCCCAGGGAAGTGGTGGAGTCTCCCTTCCTGGAGGTATTTAAAAAACTATGAGATGTGGTGCTGAGGGACATGGTTTAGTGGTGGTTTTGGCAGGTTAGAGTGATGGTTGGACTTGATGATCTGAAAGTTCCCTTTCAACCAAGACAACTCCATGATTCTATGATGAAAAGTTTTTTCTTGAATTAGTTTAAAGAATAGCTTATACAGGTTGTAGAGCAGTAAAAAAATTATGGTAACTGAAGCTTCCTTTTAAACTCACCATCTTCCCTGAGTTAGTACAATATCTGGTGTTAGCCATTTTTTTCATAGATACTTACGTTGCCTGTGTGTGTTCTATAAAGCAGCTTTAGACTGACTCTGGGATGACAGACTTAATAGTTTCACTAAGATTCAGATTGTTATTGTAATGTTACAGTTGGTTTCATAAAGGTACCTTGCCTTTAGTCATTGCTTCCTCTCCTGTGTGTTTTTTATTTTGCTGCATCAAGGTAATCAAGAAAGTAAGGTTTTGCTATTATTTGTAGTATCAGTAGCATTACTAGAGTAGTCATGTATTCATTTTGGATATTAAGATGCCTCACGTTAAGGGTTTCTCTGTGGCTCCTTATGTGTAATGAGCCCATGTCTGAATGTATGCTACATACTGTTAATCTGGTTATGAATTCGGCAACAAAAAGAAAGAAAACTAAGGTTTGCCTGTCAGGTTTGATGGCTCACGAATGAAAGAAAATATGATTGTGACTGGCAAAGACTAAAGACCACACAAAGTGATGTGTTATTACCAGGCTTCCAAGGTAAACAACTGAGGTAGTAACTCCACAATAGTCAGGAGGTGGCAAACTCATCTTGTACAGGAATGTGCAGAGTGAAAGGTCGAAGACTTAACTGGTTGAGAAAGAGAAGGTTAAGAGTTATTTCCTGTCTTGTCCTTGGAGGACAGTATAGCCTCCTATGTTTTGTGACAGAAGTATGCATATGGTCCATGGTCCAAAAAGAGCACTAATTTTATCCCAGCTAGAGATTGTGGTTATCTTTTGCTTGCTAGCCAACATGGGTTTACAAAAGGTAGATCCTGTCAAACTAACCTGATCCCCTTCTATGACAAGGTGACCCGCTTAATGGACAAGGGGAAGGCTGTGGATGTGGTCTACCTGGACTTCAGTAAAGCCTTTGACAGGGTTTCTCACAGCATTCTGACTGAGAAACTGGCTGCCACTGGCCTTGACAGGTGGACCCTCTGCTGGCTTAAACTGGCTGGATGCTAGGCCCAAAGGGTGGTGGTAAATGGAACAAAATCCAGCTGGAGGCCAGTCATGAGTGGCGTCCCCCAGGGCTCAGTCCTGGGTCCAGTTTTGTTCCATATCTTTATCAGGTACCTCGATGAAGGGATTGAATGCTCCCTTGGTAATTTTGCAGATGACACTAAACTGGGAGGAAGTGTTGGTCTGCCTGAGGGTAGGGAGACTCTTCAGAGGGATCTGAACAGACTAGACCGATGGGCTGAGACCAGTGGGATGAGGTTTAACAAGGCCAAGTGTAGAGTGCTGCACATGGGACATAACAACCCCATGCAGCACTAGGGGAGACTGGCTGGAGAGCTGTCTGGCAGAGAAGGGCCTGGGAGCATTGGTTGACTGCCGACTGAATATGAGTCAGCAGTGTGCCCAGGCAGCCAAGAAGGCCAATGGCACCTTGGCTTTTATCAAAAACAGTGTGGCCAGTAGGTCTGGGGAAGTAATTGTGCCCCTGCTGTACTCGGTGTTGGTGAGGCCGCACCTCAAATACTGTGTCCAGTTCTGAGCTCCTCACCGTAAGAGGGACATCGAGGTCCTCGAGCAAGTCCAGAGAAGGGCAACCAGGCTGGTGAAGGGTCTGGAGGGCAAATCACATGAGGAATGGCTGAGGGAGCTGGGGCTGTTTAGCTTGGAGGAGGCTGAGGGGAGACCTTATCACCACCTACAACTACCAGAAGGGAGGTTGTAGAGAGGTGGGCAATAGTCTCTTCAGCCAGGTGACAGGTGATGGGACAAGGGGAAATGGCACAAAGCTGTGCTAGGGCAGGTTTAGATTGGACATTAGAAAAAAATTTTTTTACTGAAAGAGTTGTCAGAGCCTGGAACAGGCTGCCCAGGGAGGTGGTTGAGTTACCTTCCCTGGATGTGTTTAAAAAAAGGGCAGATGAGGTACTTAGGGATATGGTTTAGCTTGGGATGGGATTGGTTGGACTTGATGATCTTAAAGGTCTTTTCCAACCTTTTGATTCTGTGATAAGAAGTCTGGTACTTTGTGGTCTCCAAGCAGCTCGGATTCTTTTGTTCGGTTTATGCTGTTGGAGAAAGCAGTGATCCTACCTATTCATATGCTGAGCTTAATATTCACACTTATATAGTGAGCTTCAGAAAAACAGATCAAACCAAAAAAACACCACAAACCCCAAAAACTTCTTTTGTTGTCCTCCTTGATCACCTCAGAGGTATAAAGACAGAGAAGAAGAAGTAAAAGATTTGGAGTTATTGACAGCAAAAGGGCCTTGCTTCTGACTAAAGTGACTGCTTACTGATTAAAAGAAAACTACTTTTCTGCTCCCTGCAATACCCTTCTGACATTCGAAGACATTAAGCTACTTCTTCCAGAATAACATATGTAGTCTCAAAATACTTGTTTCCCATCAGATAGCTTTATGCATTTGAGCTTAAGTTTTAACCACAGATGTAGAATTTGGAACACTTAAATGCTCTTTCTGAACTTCTTATAAAAATGTTTTTTAAGCAGTGCTACCATATGTATCTCATAACCCATAATTAGGACACTTACTCTTAAGACTAAAATCTGTTTCCTGAAGTTTAAGAGAAGATTTTTGATCCTGACAAATCCTGATCCTGACTTCAGTGCAGAGATACAGCACCTGGAATAGAGACTGGAATACAGGTAAAAGGATTCAGCAAAAGAAAACACTGTGTGGTCTGTCTTTAATACAGGAGTTCAGGTTTCTCTTAGCTGCTGTATTAACCATTCTTGATAAAAACAGGATATCAAGCTGGAGGTGAACAGCGGATGCTTAGAAAAAATAAGCATCTGAAGACTACCTGTCTGAATGTTTTAATATTAACTTGTTCTGTCTTTCTAGGAAGGAACAAAGTGTGAAGTTCCCTGAAGATGTTTCAGTTAGCCTGCCTAATCTCCTTAAATTTATTTTAAATCACTCAAGTCTTTCTTCGGCAGAGCCATGTACCAAAGAATGCCTACATAAAGAGACAGTTTTACAGCAAGGACATATCTCCCACTTAGAGAGAGAAATTCAGAACTTAAGATCAGAAATCAGTGCCCTTCATCAGGCCCATGACCAGCTCGAAGCACAGCTTTCTGAAGCTAGGAGAGAGGAACACAGACTACAGCAGCAAAAACACACGCTGGAAAAACAGCACAAGACTCTACAGCTCCACAGTGAGCAGTTACAGGCCACCTACAACCAGAAGAATCAAGAATTACTAGAAATGGCTGAAAAGCTTCAAGATTTAGCTGATGCATCAGAAAACCTCCTGAAAGAGAATACTTTACTGAGAATCCTGGTGGCATCAAGGGAAGGAAAGCTACAGAGCAAAGATGAAATTAAAGAATCCCTTCAGTCACAGCAAATGCTTTCTAAAGATAATGATGTACCAGTTTCAGCAGCTGCTGCCACATCAGAGGAAAAAAGCATTGCAAACATTGATACTATAGAGGCAGAGCACAGTAGTGGAAACAGGACAGAATGATTGCTTCCATAGTCCAGTGATGCAGTATTGGGTAGGTATCTGTGCAAATTTTATTGAAATTTATTGTAAATAAAGACTTCTTTCCCTGACATGATCCAGAAAAAGAAAAGACAAGTGGAATATTTTTGTATAGTTGAACAACTTTAGTGTTAGATACCCACAGAGAAGAACAGAAAACACTTTCTGCACTTTACTGCTGCGCTAACTTGCAAACACCTAGCCATTTAAAGATGCTGATTTTTAGGGGCAACACTGCAAAGGACCTCTGACTAAGAAACCAGTTGTTTTTCACCAGCTCTCTCACAGCTGCTAGAAAAGAAATTAGACCTTTGATTTTTACCTTTCTGTAATTTCTGATGTTTGCCCTTTACACTGCATTCTCTTTGCTGAATTAAAAGAGAGGTTCTTCATCTGTGTAATCACTAAACTTGAATGGAGAAAGTAATCTTGCTACAACTATTCTGTTGTGGAATGTCAGCACTTTATATCACTTGTATACCAGTTATCTAACAGTCTTTAAACTGGGAAGAGCCATGTGTGAACTGTTCTCTACTGAAAACTAAAGGAAGCCTTACTGAAATAATCTATTTCTCCTTGATTTGTTAAGAGGTCTAGAATATAGCAATTTAAGTGTATGGGTCTGGCTATACACATGATTCTCATGAGACTAGAATCTTAAAAAAAAAAATCATGAGCCAGGGTAACAGCCCTCTATCAGCTCTATCCTGTATTTGTTCGCCAGAGACAATGGCATAAGCTTTTTGCTACCAACAGCAATAGTTTTGCTTCAAATTTTAGACTTAAGTTAAAAAACACAAGGAAATTAGCACTAAAAATGCAAGTCAACATCTTACTGTAAGAGAAAGGGACAAAACTTTTTGTCTAGGCCATTATTTTCTTGCATATAGTTAGAATTCTCAAGTTAGCTTGCTAGGACTATGTTATTTAGTTACTCCACATGTAGTACAGCTACAAGGAACAAGTCTAGGGCTTCCTACAGAGCTGAAGAACTTGGACTTGATTATTTGTAACATCTCAGCAAACAGTGTTACAGTAGCTTTTTTTCTCCTAGGCAGAAAAAAATATTCAAAAGTCTTAGTAGGCAAAAAATGTCATGTATAAAGTCATAGAAAATAGGTCAGTGGCCTCAAAGCACGTATGCCTACCCTAAGAGTTTTAGAATATGTAAACTCCCACTGGTGGCTTAGCTTTGGTCCTTCTCCTCCCCTCAAATCTCTGAGGTCCAGAACTCCCTATTTATCACATCTTTTTACAGTTACTATGGCTAAACTATAGCACAGAGAAGAAAAAGGAAGGGATGTCCTTATTCAGGACTTTCACTTTGCTAGCTAAAAACCTTTATGATTTTCCTTCCCCATATCAACATTTGTGTAGGAAAGACAAACTTATCTTGTAGTAGCACACTTCAATCAGTTAATCTACAAGATACATTGACTTAATTCTATAGTTGATGGTTCATATGTATACTAAAATGCCTTTTCTACAACAGGCTGTTAACATATACTTTAACTGCAAAATACACAAACAGGGATTCCAGGAAATTCCTACTAGTTCTACTTCTGCCAGTTTTGGTAACCACTACTGCAGTTCAGCACACAGACCTACACAAAAGAAAAGCCTGCTCTACTGCTATTTAAGGCTCCTGGAAACCTTCTGGACCATCCCTGAGGGTTCATTATCCATCATTAGTTCCCATGTTTCTTTGCAGTAGCTACATAATTGGAGAACTCAGTTCTAGCAGCCAAAAGCTTAACCTGCCTAGCTGCAACTAAAGGCGATCATTTCCTTTCTTGCAGCTCCTGTTACCTCCCTCAGCGTACTACTGAAGGCTTAGACCTTCTCCAAGAGAGTATTCTGCATCACTTCAACAAACTGTTAAAGAGTAGGAGTTCCAACTTGACAGACATGCACTCCATGTAGTAGCAGAAGCAAGCTTTAACTGCAGAAGTGTTCAAAGGTCTGGAATCCCATCTTTAGTTATGGTTCAGGAGTCTCCTTGTGTGGTACGTACAGGTGCATCAGATTATTCCCATATGCTGTGGAACAACTAGCAAAAAGCTGCTGGCAGCCTATTTACAGTTCACAGTTGTAAAATAGTTCACATTACAGTAGAAGCTCCATCAAAATAGGCTCAGCTAAACATTCAAGTAACAAAAAACACTAGCAGTCTCTTCACACCAGTATATCCCTGTGTCCATTGCCAGCAATGGACATTATGCCAGGCCAGTTGGCTCCTGTAACAGAGGGATCAGGATACACAGTCGATGCAAAATGCAACTTCTCAGTGCATGCAGTTGCAAACAAAGCTTATTGAATCCTCATCAGAGTGTTTTCTGATGAGCAGTGTGCATGTGACCAGGTTCTTCACAGTATAGAGATAAGTATGCTGGTTACACATCACACAAGCATAGTCCATATACCCATGTTACTCCAAGTTAGCTATGTACTTCAGTGCCATTTGGAGTAAGCTTAGCTTTCCTCTCTACACAAGGTCCTTTAGCAGAGTACTGCACCAGAAGAAAGGGCTCTTTGGTTTCTCCTTCACCCACAATGCTTTCCTCATCTTCAGACTGGCTTATCCTCTGCAGACGCAAGTAACACCAGCAGCCCAGTATCAAGGCACCAAGAGCCGCAATAGCAATCAAAATAACAATAACGGTCACCACTCCAGTGGTTGGGCTGTGATCCATAATGGACATGGTCAATACTTCAGATTGTCCAGCTCACTTACAGCAATTCTTCTGTCCTCACTATCAGGCTTGTTGCATCTTCAAACTCCTGCAGCAGGAAGAAAAAAATAAAAATAGACACTCTATTAAGTTGTGCAGTTTTACCATATTCAGCAACATAATAGTCACGATCAATATCCTTCACAATGACACATGACCCTCTTGCATGCTTTAAGCTTCTCACACTTTATTATTTCTTGTAAGCTATTTCTTCAAGAAACTGCCTCTGAAGATGGAGGTTTCTACATCAAACCAAAGTCAATGAAAGCAAAACTTACTTTAACTCTTCAACATGTTTGTCAAGGTAGCTTATGTTCAGTCTGCTAAGACGTAACAATTTTTACTAGGAGACAGAAGATGAGGCAGTACACACAGGCTATATTGAAGTTACACAGTTCAGCAGAGTGATTTAAGACAGTTTATTACACATGCTAAATCATGGCTGAGCTCTTAATTACACAAGGTGGTGGTTCAGTTAGTTTTCCTAAAGGAATCCTACAGAAACTGTATGTTTGCACCAGAAGCCTGGCCCTTTTTGAAGTTTTATTTTACAAACATCCTTCTTTCTTACTAACAGTTCCAGGATTGATTAGATAAATGCAAAGGCAATTGCAATGCTAATGCATTACTTTAAGCCTCTTCATAACACTAGTCTGCTTAAAAGGGTTGACTACATTGTAATTAATCAGTTGTTTATTCAGCAGAAAAAACAACAGATGTTGCTTTAGATGCATTTTTCATAAGCAGCAGGTATAGATAGATTTATTGAAGACTAACAAAACACAAGGGAAAGACTTATTTTAAGTGGCTCTCAAACCTAAGAGCAAGGAAATGTGTTAAGACTGCAGCTGAAATTGGAAGAGACAAAGTGAGAGAGAGGAGGAACTCTCAAAGGCTTCCTTACGCTGCTGCAGAGTTTTGGCAGGACAAAGATAGGGAATGTCTTTCCCTACTTCTGCTTTCAAATTCACAACACTAAGGGGTCATGTGAGCCAGCCTTGCCTTAAATTTCAAAGTTACTGTTTACAAAGGCAGTAGCTTTACATTCCTCCAGCCAGGACAAAGTCATCCATTACCTTTTTTCTCCTACTACTCTTAACTGTAAAGCAAGACAGAAAATCATGGTAGACGCTAATAGAAACCGGACCAAATTCTACCCAAGAACATACCTTACCTCTGTAGTGCTGCGGGATTCAGGTTAGGGATCAATATGACAGTTTCAGTACAACAGATAGAATCTGTAGTGACTCTAACATCAGCTGCAAATGCAGAACAATGACTTTTGCCTTTCAGCTGTCACATAGCCACTGACTGGCAATGGAATAACTGGAGTATCTTCTGGCTACTGTAAGAGACAGTCTGTTGAAGGCCACACACCTTTCCAGGAAAGGCCTTTCCTCACCATTCTTGGTGTGGACTCCCAGCTACAACAGCAGCATCTTCCTACAAACATGTCTGGAGAAGCTAGTCCTAACCAACCCTGAGCCAGAACCATTAGGTTACTGGGAGTGTTTCGCACTGCACTGGAATTCCCACCAGCATTTCAACATGAAGGAGTCAAATTAGAGCACATTATCTTTACTGACAGAACTCAAGATAGAGACTAAGTTTATTCCCTAACATATCACATAACAGCAGATCCATGCACACTGCCACATAGCCATTTCAGCAAGGACACATCAACTAAAGAAAAGTTCAGCTTCAAGGCCATATCTATCAGAACTAACCTGCACACAGCCCAGCTACATTTCCAGCCCTGTAAACTATATCAACCAATAGCCTGTAGCATGCCCGATTCCACCAATCAAGTCCCACAGTCCCAGTTTTGCCCAACCTCAGCAGAGCTACACGCCCACTGCCACCAGAGGGGTGTATGATTTGTGCCATGATAGTCTTGACTCTGCAAAGCTTATTCAACTTAGGGCGATCAGCTGAGGCTAATCAAGAGATTTCATGTAGTTCATCTTCCACAGGGCACATCTGAACTGCAGCACTGTTTGATCTAGCCACAACAGCACAGCATCAGCATAAACAGTACTATACCTTGCTTCTCATGTAGGCACCTGAAGTCCTCATTAAGCTCACTTTTGCAGCTTGCACAGCTGCTACTACCCAGGGCAACATATTAGCACTGGGGTTTTATGGCAATTTGGTGCAGCACGTAACCTTACATTGGAACTACACAGTTTCAATCACCTTGCAAATAACTTAATATTGGAAAATAGCATTACAGATGCTACCCACTCCCTCTCCCCCACCAGACTTCAAGTCAATAGATGGCATCAGCTATACTGGGCATGAAACTCTGCGGATCACCATCTACTGTATCAGCAGGATTTTTTGGCAAGATGGTTTCAGACCTCAGCATAATAGCTAGCAAGGCACAGATCTTTTCAGGCAGTCTTGAGAAACAAGTTTGAAAGCAAGAACTAAATGTTAGGTCCAGGTAACAGAGGACCTACATTTATCTGGACTGTAGGAGACTGTATTTCTCCCTCCCCCTTTTTAACAGCTGCAGATTGCAATGGTCTCCATCTGACCTGGAAAATACAGGCAGATCTGCCAAGTGCCTATCTGATGGAAAAACAGGTCTCTAAGGATGCAGACCTCTGTTTTGAGGCACGCCTTTCTCTCCTCATGTTACACAGCAGGCTCTTGCTGCTCCCATTTCTTTTGGGATCCTGAACCGTACAGCTGCACCAAGAAGTCCACTGTTTGGGAATATGCTTTTTCTGAACAACACGTGCACAGGAACAGTTCAGAGGAATTATGAGAAGGAGGCATTTATTCCTGTCATTGTGTGAAAAGCTGCACAGTACTTTCTTAATTATTTACTGTTCTTGGACACTTTTGTTTAACATCACAATTACTGCTTATTAATTCTGCTACTGCTTGCTTGAAGTTGTGAGGGCAATTTATCCCCTGCTTCTGCCTTTTGGAAAAAATAAAGGAAGATCAGATACAAGTCTCCATCAGTCTTACTTCTTAGCAGCACTGGCAGAAAACATGCACTCTGTGAGTGGGTGGCTTCAGTCACTGGCAACTCTCACACAGCTGCTGCATCTAGAATATATGAATTTTTACAGCAGATGCCAGTCAGGAACATAAGTTAAGACTTTCAATGTGCAGAGCTGGCCAGGAAGAACATGCTAATTATTTTGGGTATGACAGCTATGTTTCTTTATACTCTGTTCTAGCAAGTCAACTCAGCTTAGTCATGAGAGCTCCTAGAAGAAATTCCTAAGTCTTTTACAAAAGGATAGATTTAGCAACTGGGAAATAATCTTTTTTTGTACAAGTCTCACTCCCAACTGTACTCACAACAAGGAATATTATCAGACTCATCCTCCCAGTCTAAGGGACTATTGGTATTATCACCAGCTACCTAGAAGATCTCTTCAAGACAACTGAGATGTTAACAGCAGGTTGAACTGAAAGTTCCCAGACCTGTCCTTGAAGACAGGATGTTTGTTATACATGAGCACTCAATTCTGTTTACACTAGGAAGTTATGTCTAGCTGGGGCCAGCTCTCCTGTGTCTGTAGAGATTTAACTTTTATATGGCTGGGTAAAAAGCATCAGAGATTTAGAACCAGGACCTTCAGGACGCACCAGACTGATTTACCCTTATGAACCAATTTCCATTCCAAATCTGAGTGCAATACAGCCACTTACAGACTCCTCTTAAAGATCTTTCTGGGTCAAAGCCACAGGTTTTCACCTTTAAAATTGAGCGCTTTTTATTTCAATTAAAAATTCAAAGGATCAATTTGAACTCTGGGTCAGAATAGAGCACAACTTCCTCTGTATCTATTGCCAAGTAAAAATTTCTAGGCACAGAAATAAGTGCGATGGTATCAAGAAGCCCTTTCAAGCTTCTGTTTGGAAAGCTCATCCCATCTTTGCACCATACCACAGTTAATGCTAGGGCCTGTAGAAAACCAAGCTTACACATCTCCAAAAAGATTCCATGGACATTCACATTCTAAGAAGAGGACAACTGATAAAAACATCATCATTTTTGAGGGAGCACTTTATCTCATTGAGCAGTGGAGTTTAAGTGTAGAAATCGGCCCTTCTACAGGCATCTCTTCTCCTTTGCACTCAAGGATTCTGGAGTCAGCACCCTATATAAAGGCAGTATTAAGCATCTGTACAGGTTTACAGCCTGTTAATTATGCATGATAGTAGCTGGGATGACAGCACTGTTTTATTACCTTTGGATAACATTCTTTCAAACACCTGCACGGTTCTGGCACTGAAAGCTACGGTGTTACTAAGTCCTGCTGCTATTTTCCTGGCTTTTGGTCACTACACCTGTAGAGCGAAAGCTCTTCTGACACCTTAATTCTATCCTTAGCATGGTACATTTGCATGCTGTAACTATACTAAAAGGTACCAGAGAAGCCTTTAGTTTCCATGTTGTTAGCTAAACCCAGAACTCCAACCTCACTACTTTTTTCCAACAGCAACAGACTGAAATCAGAATTAAGCCATCTTCAGCATCCACCTCTTGATGGGAGAAATAGCGTTCTGTAGATGTACTTAAAGTTTTAAAAATGTGATTACAACTAGCTTTCAGACTTAATTTTCCCTTAAACCATACCAGAGCTAAAAAAGACCCATTATCATACTAGGAGCAACACTGACTTCATCCCTTTTACTACAAGGTGTTAAAAGCTGTGAATTTCTGACCTTCAAAGGTGTTGCCAACACCATCCATATATACTCAGTGGCACTCCTAACATTACATGCTTTATAGTCCTGCTTGCCATTTACTCATCAAGATTAGTCACATTGACTGGTAGGAACTGCAAATAGCCTATCTCAGTTCTTACAGAAATCAAGCAGGGAAAACATAAGCTATAAGCCATTTTTCTGTAAATAATGGCTTCTTTTCTTTTTTGCCTAATATCAGGTTCTACACAGAACTTCATTTGTGAAGTTTTATTATCCAGTTCAGAAGCTAGTTAAGTGAACGGACAAACAGGCAATTTAAATTGCAAAAGGCTGCTAAGGGACAAATTCAATGCAAGGCCAGCATTAGTTTCCAGACCAAGTTTTTCATTATTACAAGCAATCTGCTGCTAAGTTCACTGTCATTAATGCCTCAAAGCACATCTCTGAAAACACCAAAGTGCTTAAGCACACGTTTAAGGTACAAGCCTTAAGTCTTTGGTTTTGGTGGCTTGAGGGTTTTTTTGGGAGGGTCATGGGGGGTGGGACATAATATACTTTCCATCGCAGTATTCCACCTAAAGTAAGTTGAATGGGGCAGGGCAAAAGAAATGAGAGTAAAACTACCAGTGACCCTAACCTTAAAGAAATTTTAAAGAGTATTTAGTAATGACTGTTTAGTTAAAAAGCCTCCATGTTAAGACCCTCAAGATACAACGTAATTGCATCTTGCATCACATGCAGTTGTGAAAAATGCTTTTTCTTGTATGTGCCAGTAAAATTACTTTTGAGGAACACTGCATACTCATCACTAGAGCATTCTTATCAACACTGGGGAAAAAAAAAAGCCAGATAACCCTTACTCTTACATAACTCCAGGTAATGCCACTTTTTTCTGACAGAGCGAAATTTTGTTTCACAAACTGAAAGTTAGCCAGAGGCTATTTTAGAAGCAGGAAGCTGTATAGTATAGGCCTTTAATGCAAATCTTCTCCAACTCTTTATTATACTTGTGATAAGGAAAAAAAGACCAGGGAAGGCAGATAAGAAAAGACTTTCCTGTGGCAAGTTATTTACAGACAGACTTCCAACAACTTAACATTTAGCCAACTGTTAGAAGCACTAGAATAAAAGCCAATACCTAACAGCATTAGTTTCCATGTGACGTCTATTAGTACCTTATACTTAATTAAGAATCACTTTTAAAACTTTACACCAAGCTAAAGCACACAGAAGTTAGTATTTTGTAGAAGATAATACAATGAAGAGAAGGGAGAGCTTTAGTCTAGGAAGTTTCCCAGACACAGCAACAAAACTTCAGTAGTCAGACCTTCTCAGTAGCATAAGTGAAATAGGTTTATGCTGTAACTGCCCATCAGGCTAGTCAGCCCATTTATACAGAACCAGAAACAAGTTTCCAGTGTTAAGACCATGTTTGCTTCAGAAACTTTGGCTAGCAAAGCATCTGTCACACTCTAGATTTGTATTTGTCAATGTCCCATCCATATGAAGCTCTGATGAGAGGTCTGTCCTGATAGGTAATAGGCTCATGTCTGACATTCAGGTATCAGAATTAACACTATGCACATATTCTGTGGCATAGCTTAGTTCTCGATAGATTAGAAACACCACTGAGGTGGCAACATTAAGTTTGCTGATAAAAACAACCTTTTTCTACTTATGCATTCAAGGTGCTTCTCCAAATGGGTGATTTGGGCTTTGTTTTAATGGCTTTATCTAACAGCAGTTAGATAGCACCTATACATTTCTGATATTCAAGCAGGTTTTTTACTCAGCTCAAACCTTCAGACTGCAAATATACCAAAAGTCTATCACATACCTGCATCAAGTAGCTTAAGAGCTCAGGCTAGGAGTCCTCTACTCAGTTTCAGAATCAGATGAAAAAGGAAGGTCAAACTGGTTTTGGATCTTGTCTGGCAAGTCCTCGTTGCTCCTCCCCTGTGGAGAGAGATCACATTGGTGTCTAGATGGTCCACGTCCCGAGTCCCGTCTGCTCTTGGCTCTCCAGAGTTACATAACAACATGTAACCATTAGCTTCTGGTACACACGGTCAGGGAAATAGGATCCGATACCGTTTCACCTACCTGGCTGATCAAGGCAAGAATCTTACAAGTTGTTCCAAGTTCTTGCGGTCTCTCCCAAAGCAACATTTACTGACAGATATCTACACCTGCATTCACATCAGAAAAAGGAAGTGCATGAGACAACACAGCTCACCGCAGATGCTCTAAATAACAAACAAGATTCACTGTGAACTCGCATTATCGTGAACCCTCAGGACTACCAACATAATGGTCACTTTGGCCTTAGTCTGCAGCTCATACCTAACTCCTACGAAGCTTTGCAGCGCCGAGCGAGTAGAGACGAACGTTTCCGTCCGAACGGGGCCCGGGTCGCTGCAGGCACGGCCCGCGCCCACCCCGATCTGCCCCTGAGAAGCCCCGAGACATCACCTCTTGACTGCAGCGCGGCAGCTGCAGCCGCGCTGGCAGAAGGGGGCCGAGCCCCGGCGGGCAGCGAGGCGGCACGAGCCCCTGGGAAGAACAGGGCAGAAATGCCACCCGAGCCGGGCCGCGCGAGGAAGCCCTGATTCACGCCCCCGTGGCCCACGCGAGGCTTACGGGACGCCCCTGCAAAGCTCGCAAGCGAGGCAGAGCCGGAGCGGGGCCCAACGCTGCCAGGGCGCGGACCGCTTCCGCCAAGGCGCAGCAGACACAAAGAGCGGCTCCGCAGCGGCGTCAGCAGGGAAGGGGCGGCTCCGGCCCGGGGCGGCGAGGAATCGCAGGCAGCCTCTCCACTGCTCCCGAAGCTCCGGCCCCTGCCCCAAAGAAGGAAACCCCCTCCCCGACACGCGGCCCGCCCTCCACTCGAGTCCTCGGGTGCCCAGCCGAGCCTCCTCGCGAACCTCATACCAGTGTCGGTCGATCCCACCGCACGCACGCCCCCCGCCAGGCGCTCACAGTCCCACAACGGACCCACCGGCATCAGCCAGGGTGCAACAGCTCCTTCCGCGCCTGCGTCGGTTTATATTGGGGGGCGGGCGGGGCCGCGGGGCGGCCAGTCGGCGGCCGGCGCGCAGGGAAGGGCCAACTGACGGTCGCGGTAGCGGCAGCTCGGCCCTGTCTCACCCTCCCCTCCCCTAATAGCGACGGTGGCGGCAGCGCCGCCCCGTGTCGGGTTGGCGTGTCTCGGCAGCAGGGCCGAGGAACGCAAGGCCGAGCTGACGGGTGCGCCTCTGCTCGTCCGCTTCGGTCCTGCCCGGCAGCGAGGCGACGGCCTGAGGGAGCAGCGGGCGGGCAGGAAGTTGCTGACCGCGCTGAGGCCGTCGTAGCCAGTGCCGCGACGGGCATGAGGATGACAGATGTCTCTGCCTAGAGAGCGTTAGGACCCCCCACGCTACCCCGCAAGAGGCCCTTTCTCAGTTCTGTGTGGCACTACAGCAAGGTCACTGTTACCTGAGGCCCACAAGAGCTGCTGTGGTGCTCAGTGAACATTGACTGCCAGCAGACAGCCCAGACTGGGCCTTCCTGCTGGGCCCTCGCTGCTGGGCCCTCCCTGCAGACAGTGTGATGAGTCTCCCTTACTCTCATTAAGGTCATGTGTCTTACATCTACTCTCACCTCATTCTCCATATGTCCATTGTAGTCGGTAACTTATTCCATGGTGGTGCAGTATGCAAGGCTTTGTCACCCTTCCATTGATGCTGGCCCTTACTGATGCCAGAGAGTGAAAAGGTGACCGAGTATTGCAACTCCTCTGGTGTGGTATGGTAGCTGGTAATGCAGATCCCTACTTGTATGAGATTTGTATGTCTCAAGAGGTTTCTGGCATGAGGAGTTACAATGCAATAGACCCCAACAGAAGATCAAGTTTAGAAGTTACCATGACTGATATAAATACCTGTATTACAGTATAGTTGCTGGTTTATATCATTGCTGTGGTTTAACCCCAGCCGGCAACAGAGCCCCATGCAGCCACTTGCTCACTCCTGACAGCAGAACAGGGGAGAGAACTGGGAGAGTAACCATGACGAAGCTCCTGAGTTAAGATAATGACAGTTAAACAGGTAAAGCAAAAGCCATGTGAACAAGGAGAGCAAACCAAGGGATTCATTCCCCTCTTCTCATTGCAGGCAGGTGTTTAGCCATGCTCAGGACAGCAGGGCTCCATCACGTGTAACAGTGATTTGGGAAGACAAATGTCATAACTCCCTTCATCCCCCCTTCTTTCTGCTCGCCCTGGCTTTAAATGGTGAATATCATGCCGCATAGTATGGAGTATTCCTTAGATCAGTTGGGGTGACATGTCCCGTCTGTGTCCCCTCCCAACTTCTTGTGTGCCCCCAGCCTACTCGGTGGTGGCATGGTGTGAGAAGCAGAAAAGGCCTTGACTCTGTGCAAGCACTGCTCAGTGGTAACTAAAGTATCTCTGTATTATCAACGCTGTTTTTTTAGCACAAATCCAAAACATGGCCTCATACAGCTAACTATGAAGAAAATGAACTCCATCACAACCAAAACCAGCACAACAACATACAATTTTCTGGGAAGTAATTTTTCCTTGCTTTAATGCAGTATCTACTGTGAGCACATGACAATTCTAAGTGCATTGCCCAGGGAGGTGGTTGAGTCACCTTTGCTGGATGTGTTTAAAAAAAGGGTAGATGAGGTACTCAGAGATATGGTTTACCATAGGACAGGAACAGTTGGACTCAATGATCTTAAAGGTCTTTTCCAACCTAGTGATTCTGTGATTCTGTAACATTTATTAAGTGAGTCAGTGTGATTAAGGGATTGCTGGGACTGGGGAAGCTTGGGTGGGTGAAGAAACATACTTCTCTCTGTGCTGGGTCATCTCTGGCCAGGTAATTCCAATTATTGGGAAATTATTGGGAAATATTTTAAATGTGGGAGACAGAGAGAAATAGCCAGCCTCTTTTCAGTGTCTGTGAAGACAGGACAAGGGGCAATGGCCTCAAGTTGGAGCATAGGGAGTTCCACACCATTATGCAGAAGAACTTTTTCACAGTGAGGGTGACTGAGCACTGGGACAGGCTGCCCAGGGGGGTTGTGGAGTCTCCTTCTCTGGAGATATTCAAGACCCATCTGGATGCCTACCTGTGCAGCCTGTCCTAGGGAACTTGATTTCTGGAGGTCCCTTCCAACCCCTACAATTCTGTGATTCTGTGTGATTGTCCCTTTCCATTCTCATGCAGTGAAAAGCTAACTATGGCCCAGTAGCCAGGTGACCTCACCCCCCTGCTTGCTCTCAAAGCTGTCCAGACATGAAACATCTTTTTCCTGGAAGCTGTAAAGTCCCACTCAAACATTTGGTGTCTCAGGAGGCCTTCCTAAAATGACATGTAACTCTGGACTATAGAATCCTACCGAACCAGTTTGCAGCATTTGTAGAACAGCCGTCTCATAGTACAGACTGCCCTACACATACCATCTTGTAGTTTTGTTTAACCAAAAATGCATGGTAGGATGGAATACTTGAGATACTGTGGCCAATTAAGAACATGTTAGAAAAGTCATTGTTAAATTAATGTTGTATTTAGGCTTTGGATCTAATGGGTGTAGCACAGCATCAGTTTCTATTGTCGTTATGCAACAGCCACCACAGAGGAGATGATAAAGTACACACATCCCTCAAAGTTCAGAATAATTTTTGGAAGGAAGCAGAAGACCAAGCACAGACACTAAGTTATTGTCACAATTCATACCTAACAGTTTGGATTGTCAGGCAGTTAATTATCTTTCCTTCAAGTGAGCGGGTGCAGAGGTAGCCTTTGGGCCAGTACTTCAATAAGATGTATAAAACCCATTTAGATATTTGAATCTCTACAGAGATGCCTGTTCTACTTATGCAACCACAGATGTAGACTCCACTGTATGTGAGTGTCCTAATACACTTCACTGAGAAGGATCATGCCCTCTTGTGCAAAAAGAATGAATGCAATTACAACAGAGTTAACTGGCTGGTAAAGGCCATCCATTAATAGCATAGCCTTAAAAGAAGACTAATTGATCTCTTTTGACATAATTTTAAAACTTTTTTTCTTTGAGAAACTTTTAATAGCGATTTTGTAACTCATATTTAGTAAATTACTCAGAGAACAAAGCAGGCCCATTCACATCAGTTTCTTATTTTTGCACATGGGCTGTTTGATCTGTGCAGGCTTATAGCATGGCAATTTCCAATCTTCTGTGGAGAAACTACAGGGGTGTTAATCCTTCAGAATTGTTTAAAAGCTTGTCTTGCTTTGCCACCTTCACCTGTGCCCAGTTAATTCTTAGGGCTTATAGCAGTTGGAAGGCTCTACTGACCTCTGACCCTCACAGCTGGGGAGCATGTACTTTTGACTTTTCTGGGAGCTTGTGAAGTATACTGGCAGATTCAGTTAAAGCGATCATGTATCATGCTCTTCAGCTGTGCTAGGGATGAAAAATTGAGAGTTAACTCCTATTTATTTACTATTGCTCCTTAGCTGTGCACAGGTAATGTACAATGGTGAATGTGCTAGTATAGGAGACAGTCTTCCTAAAAAAAATTGTAAGGTTTTCAATAAGACTTTTCTTCAGTATTCATAAATTAGATGTAACAATTTTCTGAATGTATACCATAACCAATGCTTTCATATTGCAGCACTCACCATTTTAAACCACTATATATGCTTATTTACCTCTCATTTATTCTGCAGAATAAATCTGGGGTCAGTTGTAATCGTTGTCACAGTCATCGGATCTCTGCTGGAGCTACTCTGAGCCCTAGCATAGTTTCCAGCAATGTCGATTTTAAGTGTTGCTAATTACAGAGACTCAGTTTCTCTTCAGGCACTGTGTTACTGTAAGAGAAATTCATGATCCGATAAAGACTTGCCTATATTTTATTTTGTTAGTGAGTGACTTTTTTCCCTTGTTGCAAATTCACATTCGGTGAGCATCGTTCTGGGCTGATCTTTTTCATGTCTCCTATCGTATACCGTATCTTCCTCAGGTCTAGATTGCCTCCATAGCGCCTTGTCATTGGTATCAGGGCCTCATTCACTCTCCTGAATTTCAAATTTCTGTATTCATTGGAAAGCAGATGGCCAGTGAGCACTGTATGCTAAGGGGGCAAGAAAATTGTTCTGGTCTCGCATTGATTGGCGAGGTGCTTGAGAGAAGCTGGTACAGCATAGTAAGTGCTCAACGTATGTTTGGTGGGTAGGTGCTAGAAGGAGGCTACGTTGAGGAGATTAGATGGGACAATCCATTACAGTACTTTTGTGGTTTGCGGTGTGTTCTCTGTGTGTGTGTAGGGCATTTTAGTTGGGTCTGGGGCTTTTCTGGATTGTGGGCGATTGTTTAGTTTATTTTGGTTTTTTTTTTCTATTTTTCACTCTCTGTCTGGCTCCCTGTTCCTAGTTTTTAATTATTTTGTCTGCAGCCTGTCTGGATTTTTTTTCCTTGGTTTGTATTGTTTGCTTTCCTTTCTCTATATCTCTCTGTCTGCCTCCCAGTCCCAGTTCTTTGAATTCCTCCCTCTCTGCCATGTAGCCTTGGCGATGTTTTGCCCCCTCCATCTCTCGCTGGCTGGATCATGATTCTGCTTTGTTAATCCTTCCCTCCTCACCCTGTAGCTTGTTGCTTTTCGCTTTGCTCCATCTCTCTGGTGTCCCCAGTGACACCTTTTCAGAATTCCTCTCCCTCATCTCTCTGCACACATGGCTATGCTTTTTGTTCTACAGTTTGGTGTCTCCCCCCGCCGCCTTCCCCAGCTTCCCATTTGAGGATAGCAAGCAAGCAGCACTGGGCAGCCGGGGAGTCTGTGCTCCACCAATGGCTTGCAACTTCCTGTTATAGTTATACAGCTCATGCACCCCTTTTCTGTAAGTCTCTGCCTAGTCCTGCTTCCTCTTTCTTCACTCGTGCAGGCTTGTTGCTGAGTAGATTTGGTCGATCTTCTCAAGGGGAAGTGTCTTGTGATGTAGAGAAGTACAGTAGTGGCAGAGTTAATCCCCTTATTTAGTAAACTGTAGCCGTTGCCCTCTTCCCGTGACTTTTACGCAACGTTTTAAGCAAGCCTTGCTATTTACACAAGGTCTCTGCTCAATCACAATATGCCCCTTCCCCTCACCAATTGGTATGTAAGCTTTATTGTCTTCTTTTAATTCAACACGAATTACATGTCAGGGAACAATTTGGTTCCCTGTCGATTACATTCCCCCTTTGCCCTGTTGCATATAGCTATGTGGTTTGGTTTGTGATGGTTTGACTCTGGCCAGAGGACAAATGTCCACCAAAGTCACTCTGTCACTCCCCTTTTCAGTTGGACAGAGGAGAAAATATATATTGAGAGGCTTAGGAGTCAAGATAAAGACAGGAAGAGATCATTCTGCAATTAGCAGCACCAGCAAAACAGATTCAACACAGAATAAAAAAACCCAATCAAACATCTAATTTATTGCACACACTCTGAAAAGAGAGTAGGATAATGAGAAGTAAAACCAGATGTTAAGACACCCCACAAACAATAAAACCCAAGACATAAAACACAGTCTCTAGGCTTACAATACCGTTAAGGACACTACTGTAAAAAACTCTAATACCCAAACGCCATCTCTATGACCTGAAGTCCTCCGGCGGCCATTTTACCGCCAAAGTAGCCTAGAGGATCTCGTCTCTATGGCCTCAAGACCTCCGGCGGCCATTTTACTGCCGAAAGACCATAGAGGTTTTAGTCTCTATGGCCTCAAGACCTCTGGCGGCCATTTTACCCCCGGAATACCATAGATTTTCTGTCTCTATGGCCTGAGGTCTCACGACGGCCATTTTACCTCTGAAACACACTAGTTTTCCGTCGTCTCAGTGGTCAGAAGTACTTGGGCGGCCATTTTACCTCCGAAATACCATAAAAATGACAACTGGGTTGTCGGAAGTCCTCTAACAATCCTAACAGTCCCTGACCACTACCCAAAAAGCGTCTGACTTTGGTTCTGTGGCATTTTGATTCCGGTGCTAGTGGGGCCATGTTATAGACCAGTGGTTCTTGCGGAAAACCATAAAGAGGGCAGGGGCTCCTCCAGAGGACAGAGAGAGGTCAGTGGAGTCCAGGTCTGAGGCACGGAGGTGGCCCTGGAGGTGCCACACAGTTTTGGAGCTGGCAGCTGCCCACATCTGGGTAGGAGGACAATGCCCTGTCAGCGCGAGAAAAGGAAGGGGTTGCTGCAGCATCAGAAAGGCAGCCGCCTGCTGCGGCATGTGGGACATGTAGTCCTGGGCCATGTTTGTTTCCTGTGGCATGCCGTCAAAATACTCAAAAATAAGTCAAAATGCTCAAAAACTGGTGAATTGCAATACTGCAATTCAGTTTCTCACCAGACTGTGCAACTTGGACTGGACCATACAGCTCAGCCGCATGCTCCCCCGCTTTATGCAGAGCACGATGTCATTTGTATGGCATACTCCCTTTGGGTCATCTGTCCTGGCTGTGTCCCCTCCCAGCTTCCTGGTTGCCCTCCGCCTTCTCATTCACAGGGCAACGTGAGAAGCTGAAAAGTCTGTGAATGCTTGGCAACCACTGAAAACATCCATGTGTTACCAACATCACTCTCAATCCCTAATATAGCACTGCAGCAGCTACTAAAAAGAAAAGCAGCTCTATCCTAGCCTCCTCCAGCTTGCTCTCAGGCTGTGCAGCAGCCCCCAGCTCCAGCACCTCCTCTGAAGCCTGTCCAGTAGTCCCAGGTTGCTCCTCCACGCCTTGGTGCAAAGGCAGCAAGCTAGTCCTCGCATACGCCATGTTATTCCTGAATCTGACTGCCATTAGCAGCAGCAGTGCAGGGAAAGAACAGCATCTTTGGAAGCCCCTGGAAGAAGAGGAGGAGGAGCAGCTCTGGCCAGGGGTGCCCTATTGTACTAATGGTCACTGCTTTTACTTTCCCCCACCCAGAGGCTGCTGCACCTGTCTCCTTCCCTCAGGGATGCCCTTCACTTCACCCACCTTGTTTGTCTCTGCCTGGTCTTGCTTTCCTGGTGGCATGGGGCCAAAAGGGACGGGTGGAGAAGTCTGAGTCCCAGGACCTCAGAGCCTCGCAGCTCCTCTCCTGTGTCTCAGGCCCTCTCCTGCCCCCCTTGCCTTCCCCCACTGCTGTGGGGTTTTTTAGTTTGTTTCCTGCTTGCCCGTTCTTTCTTTTTCCATCTCTCTCCAATGGGCTTCCTGCCTCCATCTTTGAGGTCCTCCTGTCTCTGTCTCTGCCTTGTAGCCCCTGGCTCTTTTTTCTTTTTCCATCCCTCTCTTTCTGGCTCTCTGTCTGGTCCCCAGCCACTATTTTTGCATTCCTCCTGTAGCCTATTGGAATTCCTGCTGTCTCTGTCTCTCTCTGTCCAGCTCTGTGTTCCTGGTTTTCGAGACCGTAGCACGTCGAGTTGATTTCTTACTCCATCTCTCTTGCTGTGTTCCCTGCCACTCATTTTGAATCCCCCATTCTCTGTCCTGCTGCTCTTGTTCCCTTTCTCCGTCTCGCTCTGCCTTGCTCCCTGTCCCTGTTTCTCAAGCATCCTCCCTCTCTGCACTCTAGCCCATGACTCCCTTTTTCTTTCCCTGTTGCAGTTTGTCTAGCTCACTGTTCTTCTTTCTTCATTCCATCCTCTCTGTGACATTGCCATCACTTGTTTTCTTTCTTCTTCCCTCTTGGTCTGTCTCCCAATGCCTGCCTGTCAGCTGTGCTTCTCTACCTGGTAGCCCTCGAACCATGAACCTAGCGCAGCCAAGCCCAACGAGCCCTTCTCTGTTGGCCCTTCTGATGGTCTCTTACTCTCTCCCCCATCTTTGTCCAGCTTCCAGCTCCTCTTTTTCACATCCGCCCTCTGTACGCTCTGGCTTTCCCTCTCTTCTCTCTCTCTCTCTCTCTCTTTCTCTTTCTCTCTCTGTTGAAGGAGTAGCCGCTGCCCAAGCATTCATGTGCCATTCAGGATGTTGTGCACACATGCATGCCTAGTCCTGGGTGTGCTTCCTCCTCCTTCAGGCTTCTCCCTAGGTTTTACACAGCAGAATCCTGGGCCTTGGATTTTATGAAACAATTAATTTAGTTGAAAGGTGCAGCAGCAGAATCAGCTGGCACTGGGTGCCTCCAAAGAGAGGGACCTGAAACCAAGAAGTCTTGGGGCAATTCTACCCCTGGGACCCCTATGGCTGCCCATCACTTGCTATCCATGCATCCTTTTGTCCGAGGGTGATTTTTGGTCTGGGATCTTGTAAAGTCTAGTTGGATTCTTCTGTGTCTGGGCAGACAGGCTCTTACCTTTCTGTCTGGCAGTTGACTTGCAGTTTTTGCCAAAGGCTGCAGCCTCCTTATCTTTTGTTTTGCCTTCCTTGTGTGCCTGCTCTTGTTGGTAGAACACAGAAAACTGAAGAGTCCCAGGCTTGGAAAAACACTGTCAAGAGGTTAGTGTGCTCTCAAAATACTTTCCTGTACTGAAAGGCTAAATGCAGTGCTATACTAGCTGTCAGGACAACTGCTAGGAAAATTACAGAGAGAAATCCTTCTGTTGTGGCTGAAAGGCTTCAGCAAATCCAGCTGCTCATGCTCAGTAAAGCTAAGTGAACAGTACAAATCGGGCCTTATTGTAATCTTAAGTAATTCATTCTCATTAAAATGTACTTAGTTACATTAAATAACTAATATCCCTCAAAGCTCTTTCCCTTTTCTCCTCATTGCCCCTGATTTTTCCTTCCTCTCTCTGTGCCCTAGAGCCCCTCAGTAGTGTTTTCTTTCTGTTTTTCCTTTTTCTGGCTCTTGGTCTTTATTTTTCAGTTTCTCATTCTCCATCCTGTAACCCAATGCTATTATTTGCCTGTATTTCTCTCTCTGTCTGGCTCACTGTGCCCATTTTTTAATTCCTCCCTCTCTGCCCTGCAACATATGGCTCATTCTCTGTTGTCTGACCTGTTCCCGGTCTTGAGTTGTCAGTTGTGACAGGTTGCGGTGGGGCCTTTGGAGTTTCTTTGTAGGTGAGTTGTGGGTTTGGGGGGTTTTGTGGGTTGGTTGGTTTGTTTGTGAGGTTTGTGTGGGTTTGTGGTTTTTTAGTTGGGTTTTGGGGTTTGTGGGGGTTGGTGGATTGTGAGGGTTTGTGGAGGTGGGTGGTTTGTGGGGTTACTTTGGGTTTTGGTTTGGTTTTTTTTTGCTTGTATTGTTCATGCCTGTCTGTCTCCCTGTCTGCCTCCTAGTCCCTGTTCTTTGAATTTCTACCTCTCTGCCATGTAGCCTCAGTGATGTTTTGCCCTTCTCTGTCTCTCTCTGGCTGGCTCTCATTCCCAATTTGTTAATCCTGCCCTCCTCACCTTGTAGGTGTTGCTTCTGTCCTTGCTCCATCTCTCCGGTGCTGGGTCCCCAATGACCAACTTTCAGAATTCTCCCTCATCTCTCTGCACTCATGGCTGTGCTTTTTGCTCTGCAGCTCTCTTTTTTTTTTCTTTTTTCTTCCCCCCAGCTCCCCATCCCTGCTTCTTCTTGTCTGTACATGTAGCTGTATGGTTTGGTTTGTGTTGGTGTTCATCCGTGTATCCCCACCACCACTTCCCTACATTGCTCCCTGTCATTTCCTGCCTCTGCCCTGTTTTTGGTTGCTTTTTTGTCTATCTCTCTCAGTCCAGCTCCCTGTCCTTGTTTATTTTTTCCTCCTTGTCTGTGAGGGTGCCCTCCCTGGATGTTTTCAGCATCTCTGTCTTTCTCCTGGTCTTTTTTGTGGGTCACTGCCCTTATCCCTCTTCCCGCTGCCTCTCTTCCCATCTGTCTGCTGCTTTATTCTCCACCTCTGTCAGGCTCCCTGTTCCGTCTTTCTCTGGACATCCTGATCCCTGCCTCCTGTTTTCTCATTACAGCCCTGCTGTCATGCTGGCTGTCACTTTTCTCCCCTCTTCTAGCATCCTGTACTCTGCTTGTTTTTGGCAGCAGCCTCTGTTTTGGCATGGCAGCCAATCTATTGAGGAGCCTGCTGGCCTGACTGTCAGTTCTCTGCCAGACTAACTCTGGGAACAACAGACCAGGCGTCCTGGGGTGGGCCCCAAGCAGTGGAGCAGACTGGGACTAGTTCCATGTGTGACAATAAATGCTTGTCACCTGCCTCCATTGCCCTCTGGCTGGGTTTGTACTTCCTTTGTCCCAGGTGAGTGGCTATGAGGAAGAGCAGGAGAGGGAGTGTTGTGGGTTTTGTGGGTTTGCCTGTCAAGTTTTTGGCAGGGATTGGGTGGGGGGAGGGCTGCAGGGGTGGCTTCTGCAAGAAGCTGCTACAAGCTTCCCCAGGGTCCGACAGATCCAACACCAGCCAGCTCACAGACCCACCATTGACCAAGGCCGAGCCCATCAGCAATGATCATAGTGTCTCTGTTGTGATAATGGAGTTCAGAAGGAAAAAAAATCCTGTAAGTGGCTGCTTTTTGCTACCAGAGAAAGGTGTGGAAAGATGTAAGAAACTTTGCAGATACCAAGGTCAGTGAAGAAGTAGGGGGAGGACATGCTCCAGGTGCTGGAGGAGAGATTCTCCTGCAGCCCATGGAGGATCCCACAGTGGAGCCTGTGGAGATATCTGAAGAATGATATGACCTGGTAAGAAGCCCATGCTGGAGCAAGCTCCTGGCAGGACCAGCAGCTTGTGGAGAGAGGGGCCCAGTGGAGCAGGCTTACTGGAAGGACTTGTGACTCCATGGGGGATCAGTTTTGGCCTGAGGGACTGCACCCCATGGAAGGAACTCACACTGTGGCAGTTGAAGAGCTGAATCCCTGTGGGAAAGGAGTGTGGAAGACCATCTCCTGTGGGTGGGACCCCACTCTGGAGCTGGGGACAAGTGTGAGATATTCCCCCTGAGAGGGATGGCCCATCAGAGATAACTCATGATGAACTGACCAAAACTCCCATCCCACCTGTGCCACTGGAGGGGGAGAAATCATTAATAGAGTTCAGTCTGGGAAGAAGTGAGAGGTGGGGTTGTAAGATTTGGTTTTATTTCTCATTATTTTACTCTCTTTTCAATGGGTACTTTCTTAGAAGGGGGTGTGTGGGGGCGGTAAATTAGATGCCTTTTTTACTTTGCATTGAGTCTGTTTTTCCCGTGATGTTACTTGCTGAATGATCTCTGCCTGTTCTTGACTCATAAGCTCCTCAATATCTAATTTCTCCCTTATCCAGCTGAAAAGGGGAGTGCTAGAGCAGCTTTGGTGGGCATCTGGTGTCCAGCCAGGGTGAAGCCACCAGAGGGCGTCAGGCAGTGACACCCCTCCCTTCCTGCTGAGCTGCAGCTGTGTGCCAGGGCTGGAGGAAGCCCAGGTGATGGTAGTAAGGCTGATGGGGACAGCCCCTTCCTGCAAAGGGGCTCCCTGACAGTGGAGAGGCTGGTGGCTCCCACTGCCCTGTCCTGGGTGACTGTGGAGGGGCTGTTGTGAGGCAAGGGAGGAGTGGAGCTGTCACTGAGCTGGGGGTGCCCTGAGGGAGGAAGTGAGTGGTAGGACAGACCAGAGGATCTTGAGGAAAACCCTGAAGAGAGTGGTGGCACCTCTGGGGTGGTGGGGTCTGTGTCCAAGGCACAGACTAGTGGTAGCAGTTCTCTGGATTTGGTTGGGGATGTGGCGCCCTGTCAGCATAGGGGGATGGGACAGTGTCCCACACAGGTCACAAAACATGGCTGGTCACCTGCTGCAGCATGTGGGAGGTGTAGTCCTGGGGCATATGGCTGGCTTTTTGCCAAGTCTTTAGAAGGGACTGGAGAGCTATTTCTGTTTCATTATTGGGCGTCATCCAGAGCATAGTTCCAGTAGATGTCAGGCACTACATGTAGTCTGGCTAGAAACAAAAGTATAATCACATAGTATTTTGGCTTTTTTTTATACAAAGCTAAAGCACATAATTTCTAATGATAGCATTTTAACTGAAAGTCTTCAGCTGTTTTCATACAAAATGTAGTACAATAGCTATCTTTTTCTATCTATAAGAACCCCACCATACAGAGCCACAACTTTCTAGAAAAATTGAAATTATTTACATACCAAGTTACATCATCTATCTACATGACAGATACAGTCATAGTAAAAGCGGGTATCATTACTTTCAGCAAGAACTACTTTCTGCATTCGACACTTTATATCCTATAAACTTAACTCCAGTCAGAAACCTCAGTCCTGCTCCTCGGGCTGCCTTTAAGCCTTCTGCAGGCAGGACCCTCCCCTTTCCCAGAGGACTGTGGGGAGGATGGTGGGTGTGGCCAGGGGTATATGAGCCAGCAGCCTTGCCACATGTAGCTCATTTTCATGTTGGGTTTTGTCAGCCTTTGTATTATGGTTTTCTCTCAGTAGATGGAGAATTTGAGCTGTCTTGACTGTTTGGTAATATGCATCTGAGGCAAAAGTGTGAGTAGGTAAGGTTAAGCACCATGTGTATAATAGAAAATATGCCTGTATATTGTTTTGAATGACTTTGGGATTTTTTTTTTTCCTGTTGAATTTTCAGGGTTTTGGAAGATCTTATGCTGTTCATTACTGTTTTGTAATTTTAGGCATGTGGCATTTCACTGGCATTCCTGACTTTACAGAAGATGAATCCTTGTATTTTTTTCACTAACTTTGCTCTGTATCTTCTAAGTATTGCTTCTCTTAGTTGGCCTGATAATGAGGTTATCTTCTGGGGGTTAGGGTGAGCATCTTTTTTGTATATACAGTTTTAGCATTTCTTAATAAAGAATTGGCAGTTAAAGGAGTAGGCTATGGGACAGCACTGTGTTCTTTCTAGAACCTTTGCAGCTTGCAGCAGGGCCCTTCTAGACTAGGCTTCAGGACTTAACTTCATGGCCCTGTAGCAGAGCCTGGAGTTTAGTGGAATATTGAAGATAAGAGTTGTTTCTGAAAACTGAGGCATGGCTATGAACTGTAGCTCCTGCGAAACTCTGCCACCTGGGGGTAGAGGACAGACAGAAACTATGAATAAAGTTGAGTATGGGAAGGAGGGAGTAGTGGGGGAGGTTTCTTAAGATTTGGGTTTATTTCTTATTATCCTAATCTGTTTTCAGTGGATACACCCCCCCACCCCTTCTCAAAAAAAAAAGTAATAAAGTAGATGCATTGTTTTATTCTGTGTTGATTCTGTTTTGCCTGTGATCTTACTTGCTGAGTGATCTCTCCCTGTCCTTATTTCAACTAGTAATCCCCTCAATACATAACTTCTCCCTTGCCTAGCTGAGAAGGGGAGTGATAGAGAGACTTTAGGCATCTGACCTCCAGTCAGGGTGAAACCAACATAGGGAACTGCTGGTGGTGCACTTTCCTTCCCAATTCCTGCTGGGCTGCAGCTGTGTGCTGGGACTGGGGAGCCTCAGGTGCCAACAATGAGGCTATAGGGACAGCCCCTTGCAGGAAGGGGCTACCTACTGGTGGAGGGAGTGGTGCCTCCTATTGCCCTGCCCTGAGTGGCTGTGGAGTGACTTTTGTGAGGCAACAGGGAGGAGTGGAGCTGTTGCCTGGCTGGAGATGGATCCAGTGAGAAGGGGAGTGGGGCCATGCAATGGACTGGAGGGTCCCAGGGAAAGCCACAAATAGGGTGGTGGCCACTCTTGGGTGGTGATGGTGTCCATGTCTGAGGCACAGGAGCAGAGTAGTGGTGGTGGCTGCCTGGATTGGGGTGGGTGGGTGGGGAACAATAATGGATGGGGCAGTGGGTGGGATGGGACAGCCAGGAGAGTTTTCCCTCAGAGTCACAAAGTACAGATGGTTGCCTGCCAAGGCATGAGGGAAGTGTAGTTCTGGAGCACATGGCTGGGTGTTTCCCATGTTTGCTCCCTGGGGTGTGCTGGCATGTGTAGTCTCTGGCACTTAGCTTCCAGGCAGTATTTGCCACTGTATGCTGGGAGGTGTTTTTGTGGTGGTGTTTTTGCAGACTTGACTAGTAGGCAGCATGGATTGCTCGAGCATGAGGCTTGGTTTTGTTGCCAGTTTTGAGTGGTTTTCTGTAGGCTTCCATCTCCTCCTGAAAAAGCTACTGTTCCTCTGAATCTTCCCTGGCTTTTTTTGAGTTGATGTGTGTTATTGGTGCTCATAAAAATCTCTATCCAGGGGTCTGTCTTTTATTGCAATCCGGACATGCAAGCTTTTTCTTTCACAGTTTTGACATCTTGTTTTGGTATGCAATGAAGTTTTCTCTAGTATTGCCCATGGCAGTTGCATTCTCTTGTTCTTGCCCATTTATTATATCTTTAATGCCCATTTCTGTAGGAGAAAGGCACCTGTTTCAGAACTTTGGGTCACCATTTCTCAATCATTGCCCTCTTTCTGTTGACTGAATGCCTCTTGTTTTTGTAGTTAGGGAGGTAGCTTGTGTCACTTAGTTGCTGCGATGTCAGTCTGTGCATGGTTGGAGCTGCTTTGTCTGGAGGTATCCAGGTGTTAATTCAGGGAAAGAATAACAGTGTCTATAGTAAATGTTGATGTGTCTAGACTGTTTGGTTACAGACATTACTGTCTACCTTGGAGCATCTAGCCCTCAGTATTGGGTAACAGTGTTCAGGGGAGGATGGAAATGATGGAGTAGAGGTCACTTGAGTGATAGCTGAACAGATGGAGTTTCAAAAGCATTCAGGCTTGTATATTTTGGGCTTAATGTCATGTTGATTTTCTAATGGAAGACTGCTCTTAGAATCTAGGTGGCATTCTTAAATCAGAACAAGACCTCTGGAATTGTTAAGCTATTGCCCCGCATCTGTGTGACTTGTCTCATGCTCTTTGAGGATGCAGAGGGACTAGTAGAGTACTGTAAGGCAGCAAGTCAGCAGAGTGTATGCGAGGGAAGGTGCAACAGGTGGTTGTATGTCTAGCTCATGCATCTCAGTTTGTGGGTTTTTTGATTTGAAGCCACAAAGGAACAAGCAAAGTGAGATGTCAGCACAAGTGGTGACAAGGCTAGTTGAGCTGTGACTAGTGAGCTAAAGCAGCAGTTATTTTTCAGGTGTGATTCTGTTGGTGAAGTTCTGACCAAAAGTTCTTATACTTTACAAGCAGTTACCTGAGGCTTGATGTGGCTATGTATCTCACTTAGCAGAAATCCAGTATGCTTCTTTGTTAAAGAAGGATTTTGGATCCCTGGACATATCAAAGCTAAATTGAGGAAGCAGGAAGTGAGGAAAAGATTAGGCACAGTGGGAGAGAGGAGGAGTAAGGTGACAAAGGGAGGAGCTCAAAGTTATGCCTGCTTTTTAAAATATTCTTCGCCTAAAGGCCACCTGTTGTTAGGCTCTAGGCGGTGTTCCTAAATGGAAGCGAGAAGTCAGGAGCTGCACAACAGTGAGCTGGCATTGGGGTGACTTGCTTAAGAAATTGCCAGGTTTTTCAGCTGGGGCTGGACATGATGCATACCAACCCAGAGACAGAGTGGTTGAGTGCAGTGCCACAAGAAGGTGGGTTGGCCAGTGGGATGAGGCAGGTGGTGGCTGTGTGACATCCTTGAGGTTCGTGTGTGTCTTTTTTTTTCTTGTTGCAGGAGTAAAGTGAGGCGGAAGTCGGGATATTTCCAGGGCATGTGACTCAAGCTGGCTGAGCCGCTCTTAGTGGGCCGGTGTTGCATTGCAGAGTGAGCAACAGGCATCCCTTGTTTCTGTTTCATACGCCAGGCATGAGCCATGGCATGTCTGCCCATAGATGATGGAGGCCAGGAGAGCAACTGGTTGAGGTAAGGAAACAGAAGATGGGAAACAGTTTTGTGTAGTCTCCACTCTTAGGTGTGTTCTCAGCATGTTGCTTCTTGCTCTGTCTTTTGCAGGCCCCACAGGCAGTGTTGTCAGGGCACAGCTGTGTGTGAGGGCACCAGAAGGTGGTCATCATTGGTGTAGGTATCTAATAACAATGCATTGTATGGCAGGTGGGTGAAGTGTTTGGCTTTTCAGGTGCTTGTCCTGGCCACCTTTGGAAGTGAATGAGCCATTGAGGTAAGCTGGAATTAGGGCAAGGCACTGGGGGTGAGGCAGTTGTGAGCGCTGGGATTTGTCAGAAGCGTCATGAGTAACTTGTTCTCTCTCTCGGTGCAGGAGGCTCCATAAGCCACAATGGCCAGGGCATCCACCTCTGGAATGTGTGGGTGAGGGGACTGCCACAGCCCTCTCGAAGGGGCTTGGCTTGAGGCTGGGATTGATTCATGCAATGCCAACTGCTGGCACTGTTTTGATTGTGTGTCTGCTCTTATCAGGGGCAGAAGAACTGTGTGCTAGGTGCAGGAATGTCCTATTTAAGCCCTGCAGGGGACTGGTGTGGCTTTTTCTTTAGGACAGATCCAGTTCCCCAGTTGCTGGAGAGCTGAGTGGAGGGACTGGGACTGGGGAGGGAGCAGGAGGAGACCAGGTTGAAGGTGGTGCTGGGGCTGTTTGCTCATGAAAATTGGGTGAAGGGGAAGGGTCTGTCCAGGAGCAGTCCCCCTTTGGGCTGGCAAAGGGTGGGTTGGTTTACTCTTCAGCACGTTGCTAGGGTGTGCCTGGCAGGGCAGTTCCAGCCTGCGTCTGTGCTTAAGCTCATGCTGTGAGGCATGTCTCCTGTGTCTCTTTCTTGGGGCATCAGTGTCATCTTTGTGCTAAAAGGGGCACCACGTGCCTCTGTATTGGGGTGATGTATTAGATACCGTGCCTCTGTGTCAGGGGAGGGGGGTGCTGTCTTGTACTGCCTGCCTCTGTGTCAAGGTGTTACAGTCACCCTAATAAAATAGCTTAACTTCTAGGTGATTCTGGTTTTACTTTAGAATATGATTTTGATTTTAAAGGAGTTACAGCAGCTATGAGAATATACAGCATGTTAAGGCTGTTAGGGACAAGAAGTGTTCCCTGGAGGTGTTCAAGGCCAGGTTGGATGGGGACCTGGGCAACCTTGTGTAGATCCAGGCCTGAGGTTGGTGGCCCTGCCTGTGGCAGGGGGTTAGAGCTCTATGATCCTTGGGGTCCTTTCCAACCCATGCCATTCTATGATTCCATGGTATGTGCCTTTATCACTATGGAAAATTGCTATGAGCTCTGAATTAAAACAATGGCTACTGGTTATGGACCTTGAGTTAAAACAATAAGTATATGAAGAAACTGGCTATGGTTACAAAAGAGCAGCTTAAGACAAAGTGAGCTTGTGCAAGGATGGGGTTCACTTGCGGACACAGTGAGGGAGATTGTTGATGACCACCAGAGACTCCTGCTCAACATAACTATGCATGTGTGGAGGACATTTACATATGATAATGATTTCCAGGAAGTAACATGAATATGGTAATCATCACCGTCCCCTCTTTGTATTTAAAACAATCAGCATAGTTAACCAATGATTTTTATAGAAAAAGAATATAGATGAAGCAATCAAAAGCTAATCATTGTAAAGATCAAGCTAATTGATCATTTTTTCACAATGATTTTTGCTCAAAATTATATAAATGGTGTGCTTTGTACCTTACGGTGAACATGTCTTTGCTGTAGCTATCCCCTGTGTTCCCTAGTGCTGGAATAAAAGAAGTGCTTGCTTATCTGCTTTGTGTAGATAAGTTTTCAGTGATTGTGACTGCTAACATAGTCGTGCTCTAGACCACATTCCTAAATAGAAGCGAGAGTTCAGGAATTTTGGGACTATTGGTTGGCATCAGGGTGAGTCAATAAATAAAATACTGGGTTTTTTTTTCAGAGAGGGACCAGAGATGATGCATACCCATCCGGCGAGAGATGACATGAGTAGAAAGCCACAATCAGGTGGGGTAGCCAGGGTGTTGGTGGGGCAAGGGGCTTGGTGGCTCTGGCTATTTCAAGACTTGTGTGCGTGTCTGTCTTTCTCTTCTGAAGCTGCGAAGCCAGGAGGAAAGTGGGATATTTCCAGGGGAGGCAACACCGGCCAGGTGAGTTACAAGCGTAACAGTAATCTTGCATTTCTCAGCACAGTAGGAGACACAAGCAATAGCACCCAGCATGTCTGTCTCTGGAATGAGCAGGTGAGTGGAACGCCGCATCCCTTTTGAGAAGGCGAGGGGGAGTTGAGGTCAGGGTCATGCTGACTGCTAGCATAGTTTTGACTATCGTTTTTGTTTATCTTTATTATAGATGCTGAAGAATAAGGTGGCAACTGCCGGCATGTCTCAGTCAGCCCTTGAAGGGAATTGCATGTGTATTTCCTTCCAGGACAGCTGTGATTCCCCAGTTGAGCTAAGCGGAGGGACTGGGGCTGGGGAAGGAGTGGGAGGAGAGAAGGGTGTGGTGAAGGTGGTGGTAGGGGGGATGTTTGCCCATGAAAGACAGCATAGGGGAAGGGTCTGTTCGGGAGCGGTCCCCTCTGGGCTGGCAATGGGTGAGTGGGTTACTTGTCAGCATGTTGCTAGGGTGTGCCGGGCAGGGCAGTTCCTGCCTCCATCTGTGTTTATATTTGTTTTGTGTCACTTTTTTTCTGTGTCATAGTCCTTCTCCAGGTGTCAGCATCTTCTTTGAGCCCTCTAGCATTGGGAAAAGCAGATGGGTTGAAGGCTCATCTGCGTAGGGCTTGAAGTCATGCCTGCTTTCTTCCATTCTTGTTTTCAAGGCAGTCTGTAGTTAGACTGTTCCTGAATGGAAGTGAGAGTTCAGGAAGCGTGCAACTGTCGTTTGACACCACGAGGAGTTGCTAATTAATATTTGTTGGGTTTTTCAGATGGGGCCTCACATGATGCGTGCTAATCTAGGGATGGAAGCCTTGAGTGGAGCACCACAAATCAATGGGTCTTTGGATCGAGGCGGTCGGTGGTTCTGCGGGTAGTTCAAGATTCATGTGGGTCTGTGTGTGTTTTTGAAGGCACGAAGCAAGGAGGAAAGCCCGATGCCATCACAAGGGGTGATGTTGTTCTTAGGGGGTGGGGGTAGCAGTCACTTTGCAGAGTGCGAGTTATAGGCATCCCTCTTCTCTGTTTCATAGGCCAGGTACGGGCCTCAGCATGGCGAGCGGTGAACCGCTGAGGCCAGGCGGAAGGGTCTGTTGAGGTAAGGAAATGGAAGATGGTAAAGCATTTTGGGCAGTCTGTGATTTCAGGCGGTCTTTCAGCATGTGGCTTTGGCTTTATCTTTTTGCAGGCGGCTCGTCTCTTTGAATCGAGTGGGTAACCCAAATGGCTTATCCCTTTGGAGAGGATTAGAGTTTAGAGCTCAAGGTCAACGTGTGTGATGCTGACCCATGGCGCTATTTTGGTTTTTTGCTTGTGTCTATCATAGAGGCTGAAGAATAACGTGGCAACTACAGGAACATCCCATCTGGCCTACGGAGGGATGCACTGTGTTCCTTGAGGGTGGATATAGATCCCCTGTGGTCTGAGAGCTAAAGCAGAGGGCTAGGGGCTGGGGATGAACCCCGGGGGAGAAGGGTGGGGTGAAGGTGGTGGCAAGGTCACTTGCCCATGAAAGCTGATGTAGGGGAAGAGGCTGTCCATGAGTGGTCCCCTTGGTGCAGGCAGGTTACTCACCAGCACGACATTATTGTGCGCCAGGCAGGGCAGGTCTAGCTCATGTCTGTCTGTGTGCTTGTGGTGTGGCATCTTCTGCGTCTTTGTCTTTCTCTGGGTGTCAACATCCTCTTTGCGCTCAGAGGGGTGCAACATGTCCCTCGGTTGTGGTCTCTAGGGTCTCAAATGCCCACACGTGCTCACAGGTGCGGTGCCCATCAGGCTCTTTACTCGCTTAGCAAGCTCGCGGTTCATCCTCACGTCTCAGAAGTTTCCGGTCAGTCTTGTCTTGTGGAACGATTGCCGGCTATGTTGGTAGCTGTGCTCTCCAGCCATCTCTTTTCCTGGACTGAGGTTTCTTCCCCATGTCCTTCCATCGCTAGGTCTCAAAGGGGGCCTCTCATCCATCTATTATCACAGTTTGGACGGGAAGCCTTTCCACCGGGCTTGTTTGGCACAACAAATCTCTGGGGTCATTGCCTCATATTCAGTGGTCATGGGTCTTAAAGCATGGCTTCTTGTGCACCTGTTGCTCTAGCTTTGACTGTTGCTTTCTCTTACAGGCGACAGTCATTGCATTTTTTCTGCTGCCACCTTAATGCATCGGCACTATTGTGGTGCCATTGGGCTTCTTTGACAGCATCATCTTGCTATGGTCATCGTTCTTATCAATCATGGCCATCTTGCAATTCATGGTCATGTTTGTGTTGTCTGTGTGCTGTCTCTGGGTTGGACCTGCCTGGTGAGGAGGTGTGGCAATGTTAGAGCTAGACGCAGCACAGCTTTACAGCGCAGCAGCAAACTGTTGACCTGGGCAGATACTTAGGCAAAGATGGTAGGGTCTTTCTTCACAGACATCTTTCAAAGTTATTTCTGTTGTGTTTGGCAGGTTCCAGCCTTCCTGGAGCAGCAGTTTGCATGGCAGTTGAGGTGGTCGACTATCGCACGTGCCTTCCATCGTATATGTGAGGCTCAATCTCTGGGGCTTGATTTGATTGGGTTTTGGGTTATTTAGGTATGGATGGCCAACCACCAGCCTCATCGAGGCATCAGTTGGCATTCGGTGTGACTCTGACTACTCGCTTGGGTTTTTCAGATGCGAGAGATGAGCCCTGATCTGAAGGCCTGTGGAAGAGGCGGAGCATCACACAGAGGCTGGCTGGCATCTGACATCAGAGGCTCAGAGCAACTGTGAGTGCTTGTGACTTGCCTATGCATTTCTGGTTTTACTCCATGCAAATCAACGGGCCGAGTGGGATCTCGGCACACGAGCCGACATTGAGGTGAGCGACTGCTGCATTGACGCAGTGGTCTTAGAGGCATCCTATCAAATTGTACCTTGTTGTTTTAGCATCACAGGTGATGGGCAGGCCTCTGCAGTTATGTCACAGGATGCAGCCTCGTGCAGTCCAGCTCTATCAGGCTCTGTAATGTGGCAGTGTAATGGATCACAGGCCACTATCTCGGGGCTCTATTTAGGGATGGTGTAACAAATAGTGTGGCTCTGTATTGGCATTGTCTTGCGCAGTGTGCCTCTCTATTGGGTTGGCATAAGAAATAGTATGGCTCTGTATCGGGGTTGTCATGGGCTGCGTGCCTCTATTGGGGTGCTGTTAGAGTGGCTGCTTGTGGGCTACATGGGGAGGTTTCAGGCCAGGTATGTCCTTCAGTCCTGACTCCTTTGGTTTGTCCAGCCACCCCTGGACACCTATCCTGGTGGGGCTTCTTGTATATTCCCTAGGGATATTACTTGCTAGCAACACATGTGTGTCATCTACATTTCAAGACTTGCGCCTGTCTTTCTCTTCTGAAGCTGCAAAGCCAGGAGGAAAGTGGGATATTTCCAGGGGAGGCAACTCCAGCCAGGTGAGTTACAAGCGTTAACAGTAGTTTTTCATTTCTAAGCCCACTAGGAAACATGAGCGATGGCAGCCAGCATATCTGTCTCTGGAAGGAGCAGGTGAGTGGAACATCGCATCCCTTTTGAGAAGGCGAGGGGGAGTTGAGGTCGGGGTTGAGGTGTGCGGTGCTGACTGCCTGCACAGTTTTGATTATGTTTTTGTTCATCTTTGTTATAGATGCTGAAGAATAAGGTGGCAACTGCCAGCACGTCCCAGTCAGCCCGTGCAGGAGATGGCATGCGTTTCCTTCCAGGACAGATGCGGTTCCTCATTCACCTGAGAGCTAAGTGGAGGGACTGGGGCTGGGGGAGGGAGGTAGTGGGAAGAGAAGGGTGGGGCGAAGGTGGTGACAGCAGGGGGGCTGCTTGCCCCTGTAATTCAGCATAGGCAAAGGGTCTGTTTGGGAGCGGTCTCTTCTGGGCCGGCAAAGGGGGAGCAGGTTACTTGTCAGCATGTCGCTAGGGTGTGCTAGGCCGGGCAGTTTCCGCCTCTGTGTTTATACTTGTTGTGTGTCATGTTTTCTGTGTCTTAGTCCTTCTCTGGATGTCAGCATCCTCTTTAAGCTCAGAGGAGTGCAGCCTGCCCCTTGGGTGGGGTCTCTAGGGTCTCAAATGCCTGTGCTCACTCATCAGCAGGGTGCCAATCGGACTCTTCTTTGCTCGCTTAGCAGGCTCACAGTGCGTTCTTGTCCTCACATCTCAGAAGTTTCTGATCAGTCCTTTCTTGCAGTGTCATCATGGAGTCTGTTGGGATCTGTGCTCTTTATAGCCATCTGTTTTCAGACTGAGGCTTCTTCCCTGCGTCCTTCCATCATTAGGTCTTGCAGTCGGGCTTCTTGTGCATCCATCATTTTGATAGCAAGACCTTCCTCTATGCTGTTCCAGTCCCCTCTCTTCTGGTGTTGCCATAGAGCTTCCTCCTGTCCACACCTCAGTGGCGTTGCTTGACGATGTCTCCTCTCTGGGAGCCCTTCTTGCCAAAAGTTTTCGGTCATCTTGGACTTGCATTGTCTGTGGTTTCTGCATTGTGGTGTTCTGCGTGTGTGTTTGGCGTGGAGCTGCTCTGCCTGGGGCTGTGGAATTGGGGTGAAGCAGCACGGCAGTAAGAGTCCAGGGTTGGCATGTGAGATTCTGCCTAGGAGGCTTTGGCAAAGGCGGTACTGTTGGTGGGGTTTGCAGAGCTTCCTTTCCATTGTATTCCTGGGAGATGATAGGAACTGCATGGGAGGGGCCCTTTGGCATTGGAAAAAGCGAATTCAGTTTTGCAGGTGTGTAAGCAGGCATACCTGGCAGCTCCACAGCCTTTCTTTTTTCTGCTTGTGCTTTAATGGCAGCCTGGAGTTAAACTCTAGATGAGGTTCCTAAATGGAAGTGAGAGGTCAGGAATGGTGTTGCAATGGGTTGTCATCCGGGGAATTTGCTTAAGAAATTGTTGTCTTTCAGGTGGGGCCAGAAACAATGCATACTGATGCAGTGATGGAGGACTCGAGGGAAAGACCACAAGGTGGTAGGTCAGCTGGTGGTGTTGGCATGATAAGATGGTCAGTGGCTCTGTGCCATCTTTAAGATTTGTGTGTGTGGCTGTTCCACTTTTGTAGGTGTGAAGTTAGGAGGAGAACAGGCCATTTCCAGGGGAGGTGACTCGGGCCTGGCAAGCCATTCCTAGTAGGCCAGTGTTGTGTTGCAGGTGAGTTTTATAGGTGCCCCTTGTGTGTTACAGGGCAGGCCTGAGCCTTGGCACAGCCACTCATAAATGGCTTAGGCCAGGTGAGCAATTGGTCAAGGTAAGCTAATAGAAAGTGGGAATTGGTTTCGGGTAATCTCTCGGCATGTGGCTCTCTTTCAGGCCCTGGAGATGGCCATGGCGCACCAAGAAAGCAAGGTGGCCATTGTCTGTCTTGGTGCCTTGGAAGCAGAGGAGTAGTGGAGGTGAGTGAGCTGGAATAACAGCCAGGCACTGGGCATGAGGCAATTGTGGGAGCAGTTATTTCTCACAAGGGTAAAAGTAATTTTGCATCTCTTGGGATGGTAGGTGCCACACACCATGACTGCCAGCACATCTCTCTGTGGAATGAGTGGGTCAGTGGAATGCCATCACTGGGTGCAGCAGGTAGGGCAGTTCCAGCCTTTGCTATGCTTGTGTAGGTTGCAGTGTTTCTGTAAGGTTTTGCACTGTAATGTACTCAGATCTTTTACTTGTTGGATCTTTGTTTGCAAATCAGTAATTAGACCTTTCGAGTCTTGAACGGCCTCAGCTTTCTTCCTATCGAGCCCTTAGTCTCCCGCAGTTGTAGGTTCAAGCAGAGCTCTGTTTGGCTTGCATTGTTGTAGATATTTTTGAGCGGATGTGTCTTGTGGCAATAAGCTGGGTCTCAGGTGCATCTCCACCCAACCTTCTCTTTGTACAGATGTGTCTTCTGGCATTTAATTGCTGCATATTTAATGTTCTTGGCCTAATGCCCTGTTGAGAAGCCAGGCCTTGGATTTTACAGTTGCTTTTTCTTATAGGCTACCAATACTGCTGCTTCTATGGTACACTATAAAGCATCTGCACTGTCCTGGTGCCATAAAGCTGCATCTTTGCTACAGTTGTTGCCTTTCATCCGGCAATCGACCTCCTTCGGTTGAGGTGGCACGGAGACACTTTCCCGCCCCCGGGCCCGACAGCACTGACACCAATATGAGGATGCTGTAAATGGCGTTTATTTATGGTTTAACAACAACTTATATATGCCCTATGCCTCGTTACCGCCCCTTAACCTGTGTCACTGCCCGTATCATCCTCTCCTGTGCAGAAGCCTTATCTCTAGCAGCATAGTGAGGACCTCTTTTCCCTATTCGCTTTCCGTACAGCTCGTGATCTTCCGGTCGCCGTTCCCTGCATACAGTAGACATTTTTATCACTTGATGTTGTCTTGTGATTTCAGAGCCATGTTTCTGTTTTTGGCATGCCCTCTTGGGATACAAGCTGCCTTGCCTGGAGGTGTAGCCATAGTAAAGATAGGGGTAGCACCACTTTACAGCCTAGCGGTAATATGTTGATATGCTACTTTAGAACAATCTATACAGTCTTCCTCTGAGAGCTGTCACTGAGTTATTTTCATTGTGTTTGGCAGGTGCTAGAGTGATATAAAGGCTACCTCAGAGCAGCAGCCTCTCCCCAAAGAGGACTGACTGCCAGTGCCATCAAAGTATTTGTTGGAAGCAGGCAACTTGCCTTGCACTATTTATCTGGGTTTTTCAGATGCAGATCACAAGCCCTGAGATGGAGGCCAAAGGAAGAGGCCAACTGGTGCATTGTTGCCTTTCGTCCGGCAATCAACCTCCTACGGTTGAGGTGGCACGGAGACACTCTCCCGCCCCCGGGCCCGCCAGCACTGACACCAATATGAGGATGCTGTAAATGGCGTTTATTTATGGTTTAACAACAACTTATATATGCCCTATGCCTCGTTACCACCCCTTAACCTGTGTCACTGCCCGTATCATCCTCTCCTGTGCAGAAGCCTTATCTCTAGCAGCATAGTGAGGACCTCTTTTCCCTATTCGCTTTCCGTACAGCTCGTGATCTTCCGGTCGCCATTCCCTGCAGTGCATGGAGTGTCAGATGAAGGCTGGACAGCATCCACCATTAGAGGATCAGTGCCAGTGTCAGTGAGTGTGAGTAGCTTATCCATTTCTGGTTTTAGTTTCTCAGTGGAAAACAAAGTGCAAAGCAGGATATCGGCCCCTGAGCCAACTTTGAGGTGACTGATGCTTAGTGTGCTGAAAGAGGGGTTTTACAGGCATCCTATCGGCATAGTGCAAATTGTACCCTGTTTTAGTATTACCGGTGGTGGGCAGGTGTCAGCATGTCAGACTAAAGAATAATCTGAGTCCAAGTGGTTAAGGCTGAGGTGGGTGAGTGAAAAGCATCGATGCAGGTGAGGTCAATGGTAGCTCACTGCTGGTGAACAGCACTACTCTGTATTACAGGTGAAGAGGAGGAACTCTCAGGATGTGTAAGCATCTCTTGAATGATGTGTTCTTGTCAAGGCTGGTTTCCCTAGGGTGACCTCTGAAAGGTGAGTTAAAGAAAAAGGGGTGGTTGCAGTGGGGCCAGGCAGGGCTTTGTCAGTGGTGTGGAGAGGTCTATTGCCTTTCTGTTAAGTCAAAGGCTGGACAGAGGTTTTTGGGAGCGTGATGCAAGTGTTCTGGTCTTCATCTGTGTACAAATGTTACTTATCTGCAGTCTGTGTCTCTCAGCTTACAGCCAGTGGCTATGTTGTGCCTCTCTGTCCTCCATACTCAACAATCATTGTCATGTTTGAGCCTTGCTGCTCTGTCATCAAGCCCAATGACCAGCTGTCAGCTTGCTCTGTCTAAAGTGTTTCACATTGCAGACGTTTCTGTGGTGTCATCTTTGCGGAGCCTGAGCTGGAACAACATCTCTGCTTTTGAAAGAAGTTCTGTGTAACCCTCGATCCCTGCTTACTTACCAGTGTGCGTTACTGGTTGATTTCATAAAAATGGATTGATTTGGTGTTGTATTGCATCACAGCATTCTGTATTGGTTTTCATTGGTATCTGAGGCCTCAGTAGCGTTGTGTACTTTGGATTGTCTTGCACAGTAGGGCTTGGTCTTGGGGTGGTGTCTCATGCTGCGTGATTCTGTAATGGGGTGGTGTAATCCATAGCATTGTCATGTCTTGGGATGCTGTCTCACCACATTCATTAGGCTTCTGGGCTGTCTAGGCAAGGCCCAAGCCTTGGCATGGCCACCCCTATGGGACAGAGACAAGGCGAGCAACTAGTCAAGGTAAGAGAATGGAGGGTGGGGAATGGGTTTTGGCAGTTCCTTAGCCTGTGGCTTTGGTTTTTTCTTTTGCAGGATACACAGGAAGCATCGGTAGGTCACTGAGACCTAGAGTGAGCGCACAGAGAAGTTGAAGTGATAGTCTCTATATCGGGCTTGTCATGAGTCATGTGCATGTGTTTTTCGGCACTGTAATGGATAGAGTCCCTCTATATCAGGCTTGTCTTGCACCTTGTGCGTCTGTGTTGGGCTTGTCTTCATGTCGTGTGCCTGGGTGTTTCGGTGGTGTAAGGTGCTAACCTCTGGTTCGCTCAAAGGGAGGGGATTACGGAAATCACCTCTTGGAACTCATTGTGCTATGCAGTGAAGCGGGACAGGTTATGAATATGTATAGGTGTGTGATGTACCCTAATGAATATGTATCATTGGACAGAGTAGAACCAAGAAGAACTGCCAGGTAAGTGTGCGCTTCTGCAGTGGATCAGTCCTCACCTGTGCAGCCAGCACTGAACTGTGACAAGTAGCAACCAATGGAATTCCCCACCTGATGTGCAGTCGCTTCGGACTGATGGGAGGCTGCAGCTCCGTGATAGTAGGTAGGGCAATCGCTGTCAAGCACGTGGTTGCACTCTCCCTCGCTCTCAAGCACGCTCTCTTTCCCACAATTTTCTCTTTCCTTTCCCCCATCATCTTGCACGCTGCTTGTAGGCCAAATACAGCGACTGGAACCCTGCCTCCCTTTTGAGTCTTAACTCTGTTCCTGAGGATTGGGAAGACCTGGTCACAACAAAGCACCTAATTGGACATGCCTCGGGAGTTAAGCCCAGCCGCCCCCAGCCACCCAGAGCAATCTGAGGTGGGTTGGAACACAAGGGGGTTTAACCTCTGCCAAAGTAGTCTATCTGGTTGTGGATTGTGAGCGCCATGTGCCTCTGTATTGGGCTGTGTCAGTGGAGATGATAGTTAATAACGTTTAGAATCCTACCTTAAGCATCTGTTATGTATAAAATTTAAACTCTAAAGAGAGAAATATCATAAAAATATAGATATAATATATTTTGTGGTCTCTTTTCATTGTTGATATATTTGTGGCTTTGGTGATTTATTTTTACTCGTCAGAGTTAGACTTTCTCCTCCTCTTGTTCTGTATATCTGTCTTTCTCTGCTCCTTTTGTTTTTCTCTCTTCTCATCATATATGTCTTTGTGTTTCTTTCTCATCATATTTGTCTGTGTCTCTGCCTGTCCTATTTATCTGTCTCAGTTGTTCTTTGGACCCTCTTTCTTTTCTCTCGTTATTTACCAACACTTTCCTTGTCTCTGTGTCACTCCCTGCTCCTTCTCTGTTTCTCTTTCTCTCAGTGCTCTTTGTTTCTCAACCTTTGATTACCCCATGCCCCCTGCTTTGGTTACCCTGTCTCTGCCCTCCTTTCTTTCTCTCTTTACCCCAGTCTTCTCTCTCTCTCCCCACTTTCACCTTCTGTCTATCTGGGTCTGCTCTTCACCTTCATCTCAATTGTTTAGTTCCCACTCTCCCTTGTTTGCTAACCTCTCTGGTCTCTCCTCCCTGCCCCTCCTTATTTGTTCTTGTCCAGTTTACTTCCTGCATTCCTCTTTTTCTCCTGCCTTACATCCTGCCCTTTTGACCCACTCTTTCTTTTCACTTTCTCTTCGTGTTTTTCTTGCCCTTCTACCTTCTCTGGGCATCCTTATGTCCCCTCATTAGTCCCCCTGCTGCAGTCCACCCACCCCATCTGTTTTTCTTCTCCCTTCATTGTCCTTTTCCTCTCTCACCTCTCCCCTCTGTGATTCCCCCTCTTTGTTCCTCCTTTTTTGCCCCTTCCCACTGTTGTCTCCCCTTCACAGTCCCCCCATTATCTCCCCCAGTTGTGGTCCTCCTACTCCCTTATGTCCCACCACTTAGTTATCCTCCTCTCTGTGTTCCCCTTTCTTTTTGTGACCTGCCCCCCCAAGTCTGTGGTATGTGTCCTTGTTGTAGTCCCTCCCTTCTTGGTCTTCTGTTTGTGTTGCCCTTCCCTCCTTCATCTTGCACTCTCCCTTGTTCCCCTGCCCTTTTAAGTCCCTCTCCATTGGGTCCCTTCCTTGGCCTTACCTTCTTTTCCCCCTTTCTTAATCCATCCTTGCTATAGCTCCCTCCCCTCCTTTGTCCCTCTCCCCTTCCTAATATCCCCCGACAGTGTTAATCCACCTTTTCTTTGGTCCCTTCCAATTTTGTCCCTTCCAATTCTTGGTTATCCAGAACTCGACCCACCCCCAACATCAAAAAACACTGTCTTTTTAATTCAAAGGGTGTCCGTCGCTGAAAACCGTCCCCCCTCCCAACCCGAAACAGTGAGACGGAGAATTTGTTTCCGGGTGCTTTTAGTTGCGAGTGTGCATCGATGAAAATGGTCCCGCCAGAAACACTAACCCGGTGACTTTGGTTCCGGGTGCTTTTGGTTCCTAGGGTGCGACGCTGAAAAGGGTCCCTCGGAAACAGTGACTTGGTGACGTTGGTTCCGCGTGCTTTTTGGTTCCGGGAGTGCGTCGATGAAAAAGGTCCCCCAGAAACACTGACCCGGTGACTTTGGTTCCGGGTGCTTTTTTGTTCCGGGTCTGCGTCCATGAAAAACGTCCCCTCAGAAACACTAACCCGGTGACTTTGGTTCCGGGTGCTTTTGGTTCCCAGTGTGCGACGCGGAGAAGGGTCCCCGGAAACACTGACACGGTGACTTTGGTTCCGGGTGCTTTTTTGTTCCGGGTGTGCGTCCATGAAAAACGTCCCCCCAGAAACACTAGCCCGGTGACTTTGGTTCCGGGTGCTTTTGGTTCCTGGAATGCGACGCTGAAAAGGGTCTCCCCTGGAAACAATGACCCGGTGACTTTGGTTCCGGGTGCTTTTTTGTTCCACGTGTGCGTCGATGAAAAAGGTCCCACCAGAAACACTGACCCTGTGACTTTGGTTCCGGGTGCTTTTGGTTCCTCGTGCCCGTCGCTGAAAAGGGTCTCCCCTGGAAACAATGACCCGGTGACTTTGGTTCCGGGTGCTTTTGGTTCCGGGTGTGCGTCGCGGATAACTGTCCCTTCCGGGAACAGTGACCGGTGACTTTGGTTCCGGATCCTTTTGGTTCCGAGTGTGCGTTGGTGAAAACCGTCCCGTCGGAACCATTGATCCGGTGACTTTGGTTCCGGGTGCTTTTGGTTCCACAGTGTCCGTCCCTGAAAACAGTCCACTCAGAAACAGTGGCCGTATTCTTTCGGTTCTGTGCGATTTTGGTATATTTGGCACTCAATCTGACAACCCTGGAGCTAATATTTTATATCAACACTCATCTTGAGTCTCAATTGTGCTATTATTTTCTTTCTCTTTTTATCTCTTTTTTTCTGTCTGTACTCCAGTTTATATTTTGGCATTCCAACTTCAGTCCTGTAGCCTTTTGGTATTTCTATCTCTGTCTGGTTCTGCGTGCCTGTCATTGGTGATCATAGCAACTCATTGCCAATTGATTTATTTCTTCATCTTTACTGATCCTATTCTCTGCCCCTTATTTTGAATTTTTTCGTCCATCTTGTCCCCTGCCCTGGATTTGCTTAAGTTTCCCCTCTCTACAATGCAGCCTGTTGCTACCTTTTTCTTTCCCCATCTCAGTTTGTATGGCTCATTGTCTCTTTTCATTCCTCCATCTATACTGCATCACCTGTGCTCTGATTCCTTTCCTCTTCCTTCTCTCTCCATTTCAGACTCCCACTCTTTCAGCTCTGCTGGTCACCCACACTTGCCTTCACTCTCTCTGTCTCTCTAATTTTCCATTTCTCCATCTCTCTATGGAAGGCCTCAGGAGATTTCAGGATGGGAACATCTTTCAGTCCTGACAACTGTATTTTGGGAGCTATCACTGGGCCAGGATCAGCAGGGAAATTGCCCTTGGCCAGGGCCAATCGCACCCAGACCCCCAACTAACCCTTGGGCACAGAGGACAAATTGGTGGTTTTATAGGGTCAAAATGGTAGTTTACCAAATAAAACAGTGTTTTAAAAATGTATTTTACAGCTTAGAAATAGCATTTTGTAGGACAAAAAGTAGTCTATATAGAATAAAACAGGTCTACCTCTCAAATAAATACTCCCCGAATAAAGTGGTGTTTTCTAGGCTAAAATGGCCTCATGTTTCTCCAAGGACCTACTGCGTGCTCTTGTGAAAGTTTTCCACTTGCCATGGGCAGTTGATCCACGGCACTTTAGCTCCACTCAGGAACTTTGAAAGACTAATGGAAGAGATGAGAAAGCTTGAGAAAAGAGGATGAGGAAGTGTCATAAGCTCCCTTGTCCCAAAATCCAGGATCAGCAGCGAGATGAATTTTACCAGGGCTTTGGAAGGGCAGGAGGCGTTTGGGAAATGAATGCACACCAATATGGTTAAAAGCAAACACTCCATTTTATTCAAGCAAGCTGCAGCCTTTTATACCTTCAAGGAAGATAGCTGATTCACATGGATAGCTAATTCTCATACAGATAGGTAGGGGTTGAGAAAGGGGGGGAAAACCACCTGCACAATATCAAGATTCTGTTACTACTTTGGAATGTAAGAGCTCCTGTTGCAGCCTTGATTCCCATGCTTGTTAACTTCATTCTCATGCTTGTTAGCTTCTTATCAGTGCTTGTGCTCAAGATGCTGTTAGGAAATGTAAAAATGGCCTCGATCAATTGGCCAGTCATCCCCACAAGGAAGGACCTGAAGAAGAGTGTTGAGGCACTCATCAACATCTCTTGGCCGGGTGAGGTTTAGGCAGCCAGACTGCAGAGAAAGATACAGCAGAGGCAGGGAGAGAAGCCTCGAGGCAAAGCAGGTTTTTGCAGGTACTGGGAGTCATCTACCTGTCCATCCCTACCACAAATGTCCCGATCCATGGCTGCCTCCTTGCTGCCCCACCCTCATCTCTTTTCCAAGTTATCTTAGTCACAGTGCTTGTTGTTCTCATGGCACAGCTGGTGGAGACTTGAGGAATCTATTTCTGCTTTGTCATTTAGCCTTGTCTGGAACATAGTTGTGGTAGATGTCTGGCACTACACATGGTGTGACTAGATGCAAAGTATAACTGTGTAGTGTTTTGGTATTTTTGGTATCTAGCTAATGCACTGTGGTGGTTTAGCTCTGGCTGGAGGCCAGACGCCCACCAAAGTCAGTCTATTACTCCCTTTCTTAGTTGGACAGGGGAGAAAATATATATTAAGAGGCTCAGAACTCAAAATAAGGACAGAGAAATCATCCTGTCATCAACAACATTGGCAAAACAGACTCAACACAGAGTGGAGAAAAGAAAACTATCTAATTTATTACACTATGCTAAAAAGAAACAGTGAAAATGGAGTTGGGAGCACAACCTAATCTTAAATGCAACCGGGTCTTAAAGCACTTTTCCCCCCACCACTCCCTCCTTAGCAGACTTTAGTTAGGATTTTGCTCCCTTCTTCTCTCCCGTTCATAGCACAGGGGGGACAGGGACTGGGAAAAAGGGGGTCTCGGTAGCACCTCCCCCCACCCCTCCATTCTAAGCAGACTTTCCTTTAGCCATGATTTTGCTCCCTTCTTGGTTACTTCTTCATGAGCTGTTTTCCTTTTTCAGATCTTAAAACACTTCTACATCCCCTCTACCCTCCACTCCCTTCTTAGCAGACTTTTCTCTAGTCATGATTTCACTCCCTTCTTCCCCCCGATTGCAGCACAAGGGGGCAGAGACTGGGAGATGGGGACTTTGGTCAGTCCCTTGCAAGTTGGTTTCCTTCTCGGCTGGGGGGGGGCGGCATTCATTCCATACACCCTCCCCCTGCTGCACCATAGGGTCTCACCCATGAGAGACAGTTCTCCACAAACTTTCTCCAACATGAGTTTCTGCCCCCAGAGCTTTATCTGTTCATCAGCTGCTCTGCTGTGGGTCACTGCTATGGTGGGCAGTCATAAATCACAGTATCTCTCAGTACCAGTCCTCCACATGGTTACAAGCTCTCCACCCTCCCAGCAAACCTGTTCCAGTGCAAAACTCTCTCTTGCTCATCTTGGTGTCTCTGATTCTCTTCATGACTGCAAGTGCTGGCAGGGGCTTATCCCAACATAGGGTCACAGTATCTTCTCTATGTCTCTACGTGCTCTACCAAGCATGGAGTCTCTCCACAGGTTACACATGGGGTCTCACCCTTTTCCATGGACTGGGGGTGGGGGGTGGAACACCTGCTCCACCATAGGTTTCTCCCCAAGGCTGCAGAGGTATTTTCCTTTCCGGCTCCTGGGGCACCTGGTCCCCCACTGTCCCTGGCCTTGGTGTCTGCACAGCTCATTGCATCTTCTCACTCCCTTCTCCAGTGGCAAAATACTGCTGCTTCCAGGGGTTTTTTTTCTCCTATATGTGATTCCTGGAGGCACTATGAATCCATCTCTGATTGGCTTAGCCTTGGTCAGAACGACTTTGGCCTTGAATTGCCCGATGTTTACACTTTTTGTGGCTGGCAGAGCATTCCAGCAGCTATTTTCTGCAGCCCCGGGTCTCTCTCTCAGCATCCAGCTACACAAAACTATGACACACACATAGACTATAACAATAGTAGTAGCCATTTTCCTAGCAAATTTCATCTAATGTTTATTTGTTTCTATGTCCAGCCCAGAAAAATTAAAACTATTTACATACCAGTACAACAGATGCAGTTGCAGAAAGAAACAGCATCCTTGTTTTTGGCGAGAGTCACTTTCTCCATTCAGCAGCCCTCATCCCACAAAGCTAACTCAAGTCAGAAAACCCTCTTCAGCTCCTCCAGTGCTTTTATATCTTCTGCAGGCAGGACCCTCCCCTTTCCCAGGGGACCATGGGAAGGGTGGTGGGTGGGGCCTGAGGTATATAAGCCACCGGTCTTCCCCTAGGCAGCTCATTCTCCTGCTGGCTTTCTCCAGCATCAGTGCTCTGGCTTTCATTCAGCAGACAGAGCTTTGTATTCTGCTTTGCTTTTTAGGAAGATGCATCTGAGGTAAGAGCTTAAGGAGTACTCAATGTTAAGCAGCATGTAGATAATAGAAAGTGTTCTCATAGGTAGGTTTGGTTTTGGTTTTTTAAATTTCTTTTGGATTGCATTTTTAGGGGTTTGTAAGTTGACCTTATCCAGCTATCTATTGGTTCTAAGTGTGTGGTACTTTTCTGATATTCCTGACTGTACAGAAGATAGAACCTCACCGGTGGTGACCTGGGCCAGGTGAGCTGAGACTAGCGGGCTTAAGCAGCGATTATTTTTTCAGGTGCAATGGTGTAAGTGAAGCTCTAACCATCTCTTTTGATTTACAGGTGGTGCCCGAGGCTTGACACAGCAAAGCATCCCAGTGAGCAGACATACAGTAGCCATCTTGTCCTGTCAAGAACAGATTTTGCATCCCTGGACTCCTCAAAGCTAAGTAGAAGGAGCTGTAGAAGGGAGCAAGGATGGGAGGGGTGGGGGAGAGGCTGGGTAAGGCTGCACAGGGAGGAGCAGGTCACTTGCCAGAACAATGCTAAGGTGTGCCGGGCAGGGCAGCTCCAGACCATGTCTGTCCTTATGCTTGTTGTTTGGCGTGTCTTCTGTGTTTTAGTTCTTCTCTGGGTGCCAGCATCCTCTTTGTGCTCAATGGCACCCAGCGTGTCGCTCAGGCACAGTCTCTAGGGTCTCGAATGCCCATGCTTGCTCATCAGCATAGCACCCACGGGGTTCTTCTTGATTTGCCAAGCAAGGTCATGGCACAGTTTGTCCTCGCGTCTCAGACGTTTCTGGTCAGTCCTCTCTTGCGGCATCATCACAGGCTCTGTCAGGAGCTCTGCTCTCCAGTCACCCATTTTCACGGTGTGAGGCTTTTTCCATGTATCTTTACATCATTAGGTCTTGAAGGCAGGCTTCTTGCGTGTCCATCATCACAATTCTGACAGTAAGTCCTTCCAACGAGCCATTCCCGTCCCCTCTCTTCTGGGCTTGCCATAGAGTGTCCGCCCCTCGGTGGCTTTGTTTGACGGCGTCTCCTGTCCAGGAGCCCTTCTCGCTGACAGGTTTTGTTCATCTTGGAGTCGCATCATCTGTGGTGTTCTGCATTGCGTCATTCTGTGTGTGTGTTTGGCATGGAGCTGCTCTGCCCGGGGCTGTGGAGTTGGGGTGATGTGGCATAGCAGTAAGAGTCCAGGGTTAGCGTGCAGGATTCCACCTGGGAGGCCTCGGTGAAGGCGGTACCGTGCGCAGGGTGTGCGGACCATCCTTTCCGTCCTGTTCCTGGGAGATGGTGGGAGCTGCCTGGGTGGGGCCCTTCAGCATTGGAACAAGCAGATGGAATTTTGCAGGGGTGTAAGGCTGCGGGGCTCCGAGGTATGCCTGCTGGGTTTTTTTTCTGTTTGTATTTTGATGGCTGCCTGCAGTTACACTCTAGATAGGGTTCCTAAATTGCTGCGATGGTGCAGCAATGAGTTGGCATCAGGGTGAGTTGCTTAATAAATTGTTCAGGTTTTTATGATGGGGCCAGACACGATACGTACCGATGCAGCGACAGAGGAGTCGAGAAGAAGACCTGAAGGAGGTAGGTCGGCCGGCAGTATCAGCGTGATGAGATGCTCAGCGGCTCTGTGCCATCTTTAAGATTTGTGTGTGTGGCTGCTTTTTGTAGGTATGAAGTGAGGAGGAAAGCGGGCCATTTCCAAGGGAGGCGACTCAGGCCAAGCAAGCTGTTCCTAGTGGGTCAGTATTGTGCTGCAGGTGAGTTCTAGGCATCCCTTCTTTGTTTTATAACCCCGGCACGAACCTCGGTGCGGGCACCTGTCAATGGCGGAGGCTGCGAGTGATCATCGGTCAAGGTAAGGGAATGGGAGTTGGGAACTGGTTTCGGGCAGTCTCTTGGCATTTGGCTTTTTGCTTTGTCTCTTGCAGGCTCCCCAGGCAGCATTGTTGGGGCATAGGCACACGTCTGAGCGCACTGAGAAGGTGAGGCGGTCATCATCCCTGTTGGTGTCTAATACCAAAGCATTACATGGCAGGTAGATGGAGCGTTTGGCTCTGTTGCAGATGCTGTGCAGCCACCTTGTGCCGCACGCCTCTGTATTGGGGTCATCTAAGGGATAGCGTGCCTCTGTATTGCAGTCATCTTGCGCCATGTACCTGTATTGGGCCATTGTAAGGGATAGCGTGCCTCTTAGTGTGATCATCTTGCGCCGTATGCCTCTGTATTGGGGTGGTGTAATGGATAGCGTGTGTCTACTGTGCTCGCCTTGTGCCTCCGTATCGCTCTTGTCTTGCGCCGTATGCCTCTGTATTGGGGTGGTGTAATGGATAGCGTGCCTCTATCTTGCTTGTCTTGTGCAGTGTGAGATGAGGGCTCCTAAATGGAAGCAAGAGGTCTGGAATGGTGCGGCCATGAGTTGGCATTGGGGTGACTTGCTCAATAAAATCTTGGGTTTTTCAGATGGGGCCAGTTGTGATGCATACTGATGCAGCGACAGAGTTACCGAGGGGAAGACCCGAAGGAGGTAGGTCGGCCGGCGGTGTTGGCGTGATGAGATGCTCAGCAGCTCTGTGCCATCTTTAAGATTTGTGTGTGTGGCTGCTTTTTGTAGGTATGAAGCGAGGAGGAAAGCGGGCCATTTCCAAGGGAGGTGACTCAGGCCAAGCAAGCCATTCCTAGTGGGCCAGTGTTGCATTGCAGGTGAGTTTTATAGACATCCTTGTTTGTGTGTTATAGGCCAGGCCTGAGCCTCAGTGCAGCCACCAATAGATGGCATAGGCCAGGCAAGCCATTGGTCAAGGTAAGGTAATGGAAGGTGGGAACCGATTTAGGGCAGTCTCTTCTCAGATGTCTTTTTCACGTCCTGGAGGCAGCGGCAGGACATGGCCACAGTGCACCGAGAAGGCGAGGTGGCCGTCGTCTGTGGTGGTGCCTAATACCATGGCAGGCAGACAGAGCGCTTCCCTCTCTGTTCTTGCAGGTGTTGCACGGCCACCTTGAGAAGCAGAGGAGCAGCGGAGGTGAGCTGGCATAATGGCCAGGCACTGGGCATGAGGCAATCGTGGGAGCGGTGATTTCTCACAAGGGCAAGAGTAATTTTGCATTTATTGGGGTGGTAGGCGCCACATGCCGCAATCACGAGCATGTCTCTCTGGAATGAGCGGGTCAGCGGAATGCCACCGCCTTTTGGATAAGCAGGGTGTTTGGGTTAGAGTTGACGATTGCGATGCCAATTATTTGACCTGTTTTGATTTGTCTGTTAGGTTTTCTTTACTATAGAGGCTGAAGGGTTATTCAGGTTTTTGTTAGGTTCCGCACTACAACTTACTCAGATCTTTTACCTGTTGGATCTTCATTTGCAAATCAGTAATTAGACCTTTCGAGTCTTGAACGGCCTCAGCTTTCTTCCTATCGAGCCCTTAGTCTCCCGCAGTTGTAGGTTCAAGCAGAGCTCTGTTTGGCTTGCATTGTTGTAGATATTTTTGGGTGGATGAGTCTTGCGGCAATAAGCTGGGTCTCAGGTGCAGGTCCACCCAACCTTCTCTGTACAGATGTGTCTTCTGGGATTTAATTGCTGCATATTTAATGGTCTTATAGTCATGCCTGATTAAGAAGCCAGGGATTAGATTTTACAGTTGCTTTTTCTTATAGGCTACTGATACTGCCTCTTCCACGGTACCGTTATGAAACATCTGCACTGTCCCTGTGCCGTAAGGCCGCATCTTTGCTACAGTAGGCATTTTTATCACTTGAGGCCGTCTTGCGATTCAGAGTCACATTTCTGTTGTTTGTGCTCCCTCTTAGGGTATGAGCTGCCCCGCTTGGAGGTGTAGCCATAGTAAAGATAGGAGTAGCACAGCTTTACAGCCGAAGGGTAATACGTTGATATACTACTTTTGAACAAACTATACAGTCTTTCTCTGTCGAGAGCTGTCACTGAGTTCTTTTCATTGTGTTTGGCAGGTGTCAGAGGTGTTACAATGGCTATCTCAGAGCAGCAGCTTGCACGGTAGTTGAGGAGGGTGAGTACTGCATGTGCTTCACATTGTGTACGTAGGAGTCAATCTCTGGGGTTCGGTTTGTCTGGGTTTTGGCTTTTTACCCTTAGTTAGACAGCCTATCCCCAAAGGGGATCGACCGGCAGTGCCATCGAAGTATCAGTTGGAAGCGGGCAACTTGATTTGCACCATTTATTTGGGTTTTTCAGATGCAGATCGCAAGCCCTGAGATGGAGGCTAAAGGAAGAGGCTGACCGAACAGGCACACGGAGTATTAGAGGAAGGCTGGATCGCATCCACCATTAGAGGATCGGTGCCGGCGTCAGTCGGTGTGAGTAGGTTATCCATTTCTGGTTTTAGTTTCTCGGTGGAAAACGAAGCTTAAATGGGGATATCTGTCCCCGAGCCAACTTTGAGGTGACCTATGGCTAGCATGCTGAAAGAGGGGTTTTACAGGCATCCTATCGGTGTAGTGCAAATTGTACCCTGTTTTAGTATTACCGGCAGCAGGCAGGTGTCAGCATGTCAGAGTAAAGGATAATCTGACTCAAAGCTGTCCATGTGGGCGATGTCAATATGAGGTCCATGGTGCTCCGCTGCCGGTGAATGGCACCATTCTGTATTACAGGTGAAGAGGAGGAACGCTCGGGATGCGTGAGCACATGTCTTAAATGATGTGCTCTTGACAAGGCAGATTTCCATAGGGTGACCTCTGAAAGGTGAGTTAAAGAAAAAGGGGTGGTTGCGGTGGGGCCGGGCAAGGGTTTATTGTAAGCGGTGCGGGGAGGCCTATTGCCTTTGTGTTAAGTCAAGGGCGGGATAGAGGTTTTGGGTCCATTCTGCATGATGCGAGTGATCTGGACTTTATCTGTGTCCAAATATCGCTTGTTAGCCGCAGTATCTGTTGCATCTCGCACCTTACAGCCAGCATCTCCGTTGCGGCTCTGTTCTCCACCGACCGCGAGCATCATCGCGTTTGAGCCTCGCCGCTCTGTCACGAAGCCCATCGACCGGCTCGCTCTCGATCTAAAGCATTTCACATTGCAAATGTTTCTGTGGTGTCATCTTTGCAGAGCCTGCGCTGGAACAACTCTGCTTTTTAAAAAGTTGGACTCTTAAGTTCCGTGCGACCCTCGATCCCTGCTTACCTACCGGTGTACTTTACCCGTTGATTTCTTGCAAATGGATTGATTTGGTGTTGCATTGCATCACAGCAGTGTGTATTGGTTTTCATCGGTGTCTGAGACCTCAGCAGTGTTGCGTCCTCTGGATTGTCTTGCATAGCAGGGCTCTGTCTTGGGACGGTGTCTCATGTTGCATGACTCTGTAACGGAGCGGTGTAATCCATAGCATTGTCATGACTTGGGATGCTGTCTTGCGCCGTCTGCCTCTGTATATGAACTGCGTTTTGCGCCGCATGACTCTGTAACGGAGCGGTGTAATCCATAGCATTGTCATGACTTGGGATGCTGTCTCACGCCGTCTGCCTCTGTATATGAGCTCCGTTTTGCGCCGCATGACTCTGTAACGGAGCGGTGTAATCCATAGCATTGTCATGACTTGGGATGCTGTCTTGCGCCGTCTGCCTCTGTATATGAACTCTGTTTTGCGCCGCATGACTCTGTAACGGAGCGGTGTAATCCATAGCATTGTCATGACTTGGGATGCTGTCTTGCGCCGTCTGCCTCTGTATATGAACTGCGTTTTGCGCCGCATGACTCTGTAACGGAGCGGTGTAATCCATAGCATTGTCATGACTTGGGATGCTGTCTTGCGCCGTCTGCCTCTGTATATGAACTGCGTTTTGCGCCGCATGACTCTGTAACGGAGCGGTGTAATCCATAGCATTGTCATGACTTGGGATGCTGTCTCACGCCGTCTGCCTCTGTATATGAGCTCCGTTTTGCGCCGCATGACTCTGTAACGGAGCGGTGTAATCCATAGCATTGTCATGACTTGGGATGCTGTCTCGCGCCGTCTGCCTCTGTATATGAACTCCGTTTTGCGCCGCATGACTCTGTAACGGAGCGGTGTTATCCATAGCATTGTCACGACTTGGGACACTGTGTCGCGCCATCTGGCCACGTATCTCCACAGTGTCTTGCAGTGTATGACTTGATACCTACTTTGCATTTTGTTTGGTCTGGCTTGGTTGTGGGATGGTGTAAAAGATAGCACTGTTGTGTCACGGGGTTGTCAGTTGCTGTCCGGCCGTGGTTTTGGATTGTCTTGCATTGTATGACACTGTGTTGGGGTGCAGTCTTGGACCATACAGTGTCTTCGCTAGGTATGTTTTTTGCAAGACGCTCCATGTAGGTTTGGATTCCTGCAGAAAATTCTGCTCCAACTTTTCTCAGAGTGTAAATTTCAAAGAGAAGCGGGAGGTAGCATGCTGCAGGTAATGAAGTGGTTTCCTAGGCTTTGGCTTTTGCAGCGCGACAGTTTAGCGTCACAGCGATAAAGCTGTTTGAAGGGTGAG